>LR738550.1:25132500-30155000 GCA_902685375.1 Neostethus bicornis
AATGTTGTGACAAAATAACTGTTTGAATTTCCTCTCTGTTTTTAAGATTTGTGAGACCATCCTTGCGCACGCAACAGAGCAATTTGCATTTACGGATCATCTCATTCGTGCCAACTGCTTCAAGCAAACAAGTTTGAATAATAGGCTGGGGTATTCACCGAGCAGGCTTTGGTGAAAACCTTAAATGCATACCCTGTCCTTATTAAAAACAGGCTGAAGTCAGAGCTGATAGTCATCTACAGCAAGGAGGATTCAAGAAACAGTCATGGAGCAATTGATCTACTTCATTTCTTTGTTGAGAACAACCTCACAGACGTTTTTCAGGAAATTGTCAAACTGTTAAAAACTGTCATCACTACACCAATGACCACTGCAGAAGCTGAGAGGTGCTTTTTTAACTTTGAAAAGAATAAAAAACTTTTCTTAGAAACACCATGAGCCAGGACAGACTGAATGCACTGGCCATGTTGTCCATGGGAAAACAAATTGATCAAAAGTATGTGGGACTTTAATCAGAAGGTGATTGAAAAAATTGCAGTGTGTGTGTGTGTGTGTGTGTGTGTGTGTGTGTGTGTGTGTGTGGGCACTAAACTTTATTTGTGCTGAGCATATCAAAATGGCTAGCCGTGGCCCTTCCTGCTGGACACCAGAATAACTCCTGTGGGAGATTGATAAAGTTTTTATCTATCTATTTCTCTAATACAAAACTTTAAATTACCCACCATGAGAACCACTAAAAAAAGTTTTTTGCATGTCTGTATAAGGTGTGAAACTCTGGAACAGTCTGGAGAAACACTACAAGCCACATCAAAATGTAAATACATTCAAATTAAATTACAAACATATGCTCAGGTCACAAGACAGGAAACAGAGATGGAGGTAGGAGAAATGAAGATGTTGACGGTCTCTCTCGGAGTGACCCGGATGGACGGGATTAGAAATGAGTACATCAGGGTAACAGCACATGTTAGAGGTTTTGGGGATAAAGTCAGAGAGGCCAGACTGAAATGGTTTCGACATGTGCAGAGGAGAGAGGGAGAGTACATCGGAAGAAGGATGCTGGATTTCGAACCACCAGGAAAGAGGCCTAAAGGAAGGCCAAAGAGGAGGTTCATGGACGCAGTGAAGGAAGACATGAAGATAGTTGGTGTGACCGAGGAGGATACAGCTGGTAGGGTTAGATGGAAGTTTCTGACTTGCTGTGGTGATCACTGAAGGGAAATGCCGAAAGAAGAAGAAGAAGATGCTCAGGTCACAAAATATGAAGTGTCAAATATCACTGTCTTCTTCAAAGCTAGTTCTGATGGAACATACAGTATCTTCCCGGTCTATATGCTTTCTACTTACCATTGCTGGTAAAGTTGGTATTAGTATTCAGGTCTATATCCTTTCTTTAACTTTTTTTTTTTTTTTTAATTACTCTACAGATCCCTCACCCAGGAAATTTGTGTGTTGCACTCCTACATCACAGCAAGCTGCCATGACGGCGCAAATGGTGGGAGAAACGGGGGGATAGGTGTCTTCTCCAAGGACCCTAGACATGCACTCAGTGAGATACGAACCCGCGAACTTTCGGATTGACTTCTGGTCCGTGGGCGAACGTAGATCAACCTTAACCTTATATTGGAAGTGACTTACTCAATTATTGTAAATGTGTTTTGCATATATATATATATATATATATATATATATAAGTACTGGGAGTGGGGTTAAACAAGTTTTCTTTTCCCACTCCTTCTTGGACAATAGAAACTTTGATCTGTGCACTTGTCTTTATTGCATTATTGTTATTTTGAATTGACGCAATATGTTGAAGAATGTTTATTTTAAATTTAAAAACAAGTCACCTGTCTAAGATGAATAAATAAATAAAAATCTAGTTGCTTTGTTCAAATAGGTGTATGGCTTATTTTCCAAAGATAATATTTATTAGTACATGTGTGATTTAAAACAAATTCCAACAGGGAAGAAAAGTGATGAAATAGTCAAAATAGTCAAGCCACAATTTTTTGTTTTTCCATTAACAAAATAAGTCTTAAAGAAGTGCATTGGTTTAGTTTCCCTTTTTGTATGTCATGATCACTTAGAAAAAATACTTTCAGATTAAATTAATCATACTAATAAATTCTCTTAAATAAAATATATAGGAGAAAATTTGCAAAAAGACAAGTACAATGTACAATACAGTTTAGATATTTAGTTGTAGATGTACAATTCATGTTTTGAATAAAAAATATGTGAGGAAGCCTTGGAATTCATATTTTTAAGTTGAAACATTTTATTTTACAGTGTAGAAATAAAATTACAACTTTTATTTAAACGGGCTTTGCACAGTACTCTTCCAGCACCTTTGCATCACATTTATTGACGCAGCAACGCCATACGATGCCATCCTCTTTGAGCCTGTAACGTTTAGGTGGGACTGGGGAAAAAAAAGAAACAAAAAAAAATAGGTTAATCCACTGACTAAAGAAGAGATAGAGCTTTTGAGTGCGATGTCCCTCACAGCATTTGAGTTCAGTTTCCATTTTCTGCCTGACAATTGGCACCATCTTCAAATTTTGGAGCCAGAAATATGCAGTCATTGATCTAGTCTGTGTTGTCATGGCAACCCCCTTACCAAACAGAAGCAAGCCTTTAGAACAATAATGACCTGTACTACTCCAGTTTTGTTGGTTAAAATAGTTGCTATTCAATCAAAACTGATGGTATCTATAGAGCATGACGACTGTATGAACCATGGACCGTGGAATGAATGGATGTAACGTCACCGGGTTATTCTTATTTTGGGGGGAAAAAAAACAACCAACAACTAAACTGAACTGAGCAACAACAAACTTATTTACTGATAAATTTCATTTACAGCAATGTTTCTCTATCAACATATTAATGAGTATGGTATTTTTCTACAAATGGCAAAAGAACAGCTTTCCATCAATTCTGAGTTAGCGCTGTTTCAAAGCTGAACTCTTGCAAAGGAGACACATGTAGTTCTTGCAGATTTTCTTGCTCTTGGTAAAGTAAATTTGCATTAGTCTCAGAGTTCATATCTATGCCGAGAAATAGAAAAAACCTTTGGTTGACTGGAGAGAGAGTATATGTTTTAACTTTTAACATAAATTGCTTAATTTATTGATAGTGAAGGTCTTTAAATTTCAAAATATGTGTTTGTAAAAATGCCTTGTTTGTATGGTAGCTTTTTATTTATTTTACTAGGAAGACAAGCCCTGGAGATGAGACATCTCGTTTTCAAAGGGGTCCTCAACCTAACACGCATGTTTTTTCAAGGGTGGGAGGAAACCCACGCATACAAATGGAGAACATGTAAACTCCCCACAGAAAGGCCATAGTTTTTAAACCTCACCCAGGATTTGAACCCGCTACCTTCTTGCTCGGAGATCACTGTGCTAACCACTGCGCCACCGTGCAGCTAATTATGCCAACTTGCGTTATTTATTATTCTGGCTGCTTGTTTGTACTGTAAAACATATTTTTCCAGTGTTGTTTTAAAAGTTATTATCCAGATTTCTACACAAGAAGTTATAAACCCCGTATTAGTGAATTGTAAACTCAGTACAAACCTTTGTAACATAGCATTTCTCCTGCTTTTAATAGGATTCTTGTGGATTTAGATATTTTTCCTTTTACATATTCCACATGTTTTTCCAGTTTAATTGGTAATCTAAATTTGGTCTCCCAGACTTGTTCTATTTCAATGTCTGTAATTTTTTTTTTTTTTTTAACTTTCTTTTTTATTTCAAGATAATGAATTTAGTTCATAATCTAAGTTTGTCTAAATTTCTTCCTATACAATACAAATTAGTGTCATCTGCAAAAATTATGTAATTTTAAGCTCCAGAAACATTGCATACGTATGTCAATAACATATAGAGTAAAAACTTTGGGGCCAATTATTGAACCTTGAGGAAGTCCACAGCTGACTATTTGAGAATCTGACCAACTTTGGTTTATTTCAACCCACTGTGTATCCACTGTAATGTAGCATGGCTCCATCCTACATTAGTGAACTTATAGTACCTTATCAACCAAGCAGAACACTCCACTCACAAAATGCAGGGCTGTTGGTGGTTCCTAGGATTTCTAAAAGTACAGATGGAGGTAGAGCCTTTAGCTACCAATCTCCAGTTTTATGGAATAAGCTCCCAGCTCAAGTGAGAGAGGCAGACAGTGTTCCTACATTTAGAGGGAGGCTTAAAGCATTCCTGTTTGAACAAGCTTATCAACAGGCCAGATAGAAACAGAGACATTTAGCTGATATAATTACTAGTTGGCTGCTAGATAGTAGAAGCTGGAGAAAGTATGGTTTATTGGGGGTCTGTCCTTTAATTCTATCTACTATTCTCTGCCAGACTGCCTTGGCCCTTTCACCCTGACCCCCTACCCTAACCACAGTCTGTTTCCCTTTTTCCCCTCGACCCCTACCATAACCAGGGTCTGTATTCCCTTCCCCCTCCCTAAACCCTGGCTTACGATCTCATTCATTGTTCTCTATTGTCTGTTTATTTAGAATTACACTGCTAGTTTTTTTTTTTACCTTTTTTTACCTTTTACTCAGGTTAGTATAAATAGATCCAGTTTTCTGTCCATTTCATTCAGATTGTAAATGATTTCCGGATGGAAGTCGAAACGTCTCGTTGAAGAATTAAACGGTCCAGAAGACTTTTTTGAAACTTTTTCTACTATGGATCACTCCTGGATGAATGAGGGACTACACGGATTTGATTTACTGCTAGTTGGTACAGTGCAATTCACATGTTGTGTACCTCTGTCCCTCCTCCCAGGGAGAGAGCCCCATTTCAGACTCCTGATATATACTCTGCGTTCCTGTCCTGGGCATGGCCACACCGAGGAGACCTCCGCGCTTCATCATCCCCTCTCCATCAGGATGAAAAACATCTACTCATCCCTGTACTGGACATCGATGGGCTGAGGAGTCCCTGTGTTTCCATCAGAATGAAGACCATCTATTGACTTCTTTAGATATTTAGCTGTAGAGTAGAATAAGCTAATATTTAAACAATAATCTTTGACATATTGGTTGTCCGTCCTGGGGGAGGGATCTCTCTTTCGTGTGGATCCCCACAAGGTTTCTTATTTTTTCCCCACTAATAGTTTTTTTAGGAGTTTTTCCTCACCGTGAAAGAGAGTCTAAGGGCATAAATGTGCTAGTCTTGTTTAGTTAGCATTTGTTAGTTATTTTTTTCTTGCTGTGTATTTGTGTTCATACATTTCTCTTTTTCTTCAGTAGCCCATTGAGACAGAAATTCTGGGATTTTGGACTATACAAATAAAATTGAATTGAATATTGAATTGTGGACGTTTTTTTTTTTTTTTAAATAAGTTTGCAACCAACTCTGGACTGTCCCTTTATACTTTAATATTCTATTTATTTATTTTTTTAGTAAATAATTATGGTCAATGGTGTCCAAGGCCTTCTTTAAATCTATAAAAACACCAACAGAGTTTAAATTTCATCAGCAGCCTCAGATATTTTCTCAACCACTGTCATGACAGCATATATTGTGGTTCTGTATTTTCTAAAATCATACTGTTGTTCATTTAGCAGTAAGAATTTTTTGATAAAGTTGTCCAGCTGTTTTATAAAGCATTTCTTCAAGTCCTTTGAAAAACTGTGGTGGTAAAACCATTGGCCTGTAGTTTTACATGTCACGTCCATCTCCGTTTTGAATGCAGGAACAACTTTTGCTGATTTCATGTCTTGTGGGAATATGCCTTTCTGGAAAGAAAGGTTGCAGATATAGGTGAGAGGTTTCACAATAAAATGAATAACTTCTTTAACAATGCACATGTCTGTATAGTTCACATCTAGAGAAGTTTTATATTTTAATTGCGTTACTGCATCAATTACATCTTTCTTTTGAACTGAATATAAAAACATGGAGTTCAAATTTCTTTTAATAAGACCATTGAAAAGCTACTTCTAATCATTGTCCACATTAATTTTACTGGCTACTGTTGGTCCAACCGTAACAAAATAATTATTAAGACTATCTGCAGTTTTCTGTAAATGATCGACTTTTGAGCCATTTGGTCCCAAAAATAACTTGGAAATTCCATTTGTTTGGATTTGTTTCTGATTAAATTATTTATTGTATCCCAAGTTTTTTGTATGTTGTTTATTCTGGCCTCAAGCATTTCAGTCTACTTTTTTTTCTTATTTATTCTTATTATTGCTGTTAATTTTTTTATATGGTTTATATTTTTGTTCACTTTCACTTGTTCTATTCTGCAAAAAAATGTTTATAAAGTCTTTTTAACTGTTTGCATGTCTTATGCATGCCTTCAGTCATCCAAACTTTGTCATTTTTATCTTTCATTAAGCACTTTCTCTATGGACAATGCATATTGTACAAGTTTCAGAAAATGGTTAAAAGGCCTCATGAGCTTAGTGCTTGTAGTGAAACACTTTTATTACTTTTGTAGGATCGTTGGAAGTTGGCAAAGAATGACACAACACTTCCTGATTATTAAATGTGTTTATTTAGTCTGAATATATATATAAAAGCATAATAGTGGATAAATAAAAAGCATAAGCATAATAGTGGATAATAGCACTTTAAGTTTCCATCTCTTACCGTTAGCAAGGTTGGAGAGCCCACAACCCCGGTAGAGCGTGCTTAAAATCCGGTTGGATTTGTTAATTTAAAAGCTCGCAGCAGACTCTACCGAGTATAGAGGAATCCCCGCTTTTCTACCTCATGACAAACAACATTCCATGAACAAACTTTCTCATAACAAGGTTCCGTGCTTCTCTCTCCGTACAATTTTCCCCATAACAACCCACATTGAAGGCTTCTTTCTCAAAATAATCTTTCTTATACCAAGATTCCGAACAATTTTCTCATAACATTGAATGAGGGCATTTGACATCAAAAAATAAATTCCAATACAGGGCTTTTTGAGGCCTAAGCTTTGTTGATGACTTTTTGTTTAAGTCATCAACAAAGACATCATCCCAATCCAACTTCCCTAGTGCTTCTTCTGATGCTTTAAATCTGTCCAGGCTTTTAAGTCTACATAGTCCACAAAACATGGCATACACTTTTTTATACAACAGTTTTTTCACTCTCTTCATGGTATATCTTCAATATTATCTCACTCAACCTTTCTAAAATGTTTCTGTTATGGCCTCAACTCCCAGCTGCTGCGCCCCGGTTAGAGGAGATAAAATGCTTATAATTTTATAAATGGTCATTTTTAGAGCACAAAAACTAAATGATAAATTAGAAAACATATGTATATTAAAAGTTATAAAAGGTCAGTCTCCTGGGTTGTGTTGTATTTATTCTTCTTAGCATATTAAAGTGATGTGTGGTCAAATTGACCGCTGCGGGGGTCCTAGTGTTGATAAGAGGCCAAAGCTAAAAATATATTATAGAAGTCTGTTGTCAACTTATGTTCCTTCCATATTAACAAATCTATATCAAAATCCTCACAAAATTTTGTGCAATCTTTTCAAGTATACCAACCATATTATTTAAGAATTGCTCTATGCAAGAACCAAATGTTCTATAAACACAAGTCAAAGTTATACTTTTTTTTTTCATTTTTCCATGTTGATTTCAATTGTGAGGCTTTCCATAGTATCATCTACAGTTAAAGGATCAATTATTTTGCATTGTGTTTTGTCCATAAAAGCCCACACAAAAGCCCACACAAATCAAAATTTGCATAGAGGGTTCAACTTTAAAAAAAAAAAAAAAAGGAATTACTCTATTCATCCCTCACCGGGGAAATTTGTTTGCTGCACTCCTTACACCGCAGCAGGCTGCCCTTCAAAAGCACCAATGGTGGGAGAAGCGGGGGTTAGGTGTCTTCTCCAAAGACCCTAGACATGCTCTCCGTGGGACGCGAACCCGCGACCTTCCGGTCCGCGGGCGAACGCTCTAACCACGCGGCCACCGTCTCAAGTATAAGATTGAGAAACCCTCTAAATTTACATTTTAAATATGGGTTTCACTGTAGCATTTAACATTTTACACCTAGTTTCTATACTTGATTAACTAGGTAGATTTTTATTCAATAAAGTGTTTCTGTGTTGTCTAGAAAGGATCCTAAGTCTTCTATTATTTTGTAGTGTTCACATTGTTAGTTTCGGTTGCGTCACTTTCTGTGTTTTGTCAACGGCTGTCAGGAGAGGCAACAAGGCAACTACAGAATCTGCAGCTTAACTTTTAATTCTTAAAGTTAGACTCAAGGAATCAATGTTGTAAGTTGTTTTTGAGTGTACGTATAACAGATGTTTTACAAGAGTTCATTGTTTGAAAAGTGTGCTATATGTTTGTTAGATCGGAGGAATGTAGCAGAATGCTGAAACGGTTCAGCTAAAGTAAACGGCTAACGCAGCTAAGCTATGGTAAACGGCACAGGTTGTTGTTTTCTTGTGTTGATGTGGCACCTATTTATTCCTGTATAGTGAAGCAGAATTTTTTTTTCTTTCTGTAATTTCTTGCAGTTTTTACTCCTGTTCATTATGAAAGAATCGTTATTAACTGGACAAATTACCACAGGATTCATCACTTTGTTTTGAAGGAGTTTAGCATGGTGTTTAGTCAATGGTCCCAGCACCTTGATAAGAGCACCTACAGGCATGTGAGAAAATTAGGACACCCCATTAAATAATCAGCTCTTTATTTAGAAATGGTTCACATACCAATATCCAGCCATGTTTAAATGTATTTTTTTTAAAAGAAAGTGATTTGATTGCAATTTAACAACAAAAATTAACATTGTTTGACAAATCCAAAAAAAGAAAAAAAATAAAGTATGTATTTTAATGGAGGAAAAAGTTAGGACACCCTACCCCCTAATAGCTCGTGTTGCCCCCTTTGGCTGATATAACTTCAACGAGACGCTTTTTGTAGCCTTTTACCAGTCTCTGACATCGATCAGGAGAAAGTTTGGCCAACTCCTCAATGCAGAATTCTTTTAGCTGTGAGATGTTTGAGGGGTGTCTTGCATGTACAGCCTGTTTCAAGTCGCCCCACAGCATTTCGATGGGATTAAGATCAGGGCTTTGACTTGGCCATTCCAGGACTCTCCACTTCTTCTTTTTTAGCCAGTCCTTGGTGGATTTGCTGGTATGCTTTGGGGCATTGTCCTGTTGCAGTATCCAGTTATGCTTCAGCTTTAATTTTTTGACAGATGGTTTCACATTTTCTTCAAGCACCCTCCGATACACAGTAGAATTCATGGTAGATTCCATGATGGTGAGCTGGCCAGGTCCTGCTGCAGCAAAGCAACCCCAAACCATGACACTGCCCCCTCCATTCTTTACATTTTGTATGAGGTTCTTTTCTTGGGAGGCTGTATTTGGTTTACGCCAAACATGTCTTCTGTTCTGGTGTCCAAATAATTCAATTTTAGACTCATCTGTCCAAAGAACCTTATTCCAGAAGTCGTGGTCTTTGTCTATGTTCTCTCTGGCAAACTTCAGTCTGGCCTTGATGTTTTTTTTAGAGAGCAAAGGTTTCTTCCCTGCACACCTCCCATGCAAGTCACACTTGTGCAGTCTCTTTCTGATCGTAGAGTCATGCACTTTCACATCGACAGTTGCCAGAACCTGCTGTAATTCCCTTGATGACACTTTAGGATTCTTCAGGACCTCTTTGAGCATCTTGCATTCCGCTCTGGGGGTAAACTTGACCGGACGGCCAGATCTTGGCATGGTGGCAGTTGTTTTAAATGTCCTCCACTTGTAAATAATTTTGCGAATGGTGGAATGGCTGATGTTAAATTCTTTTGAAATCTTTTTAAATCCTTTACCAGACTCGTAAGCGGCCACAATCTTCTTTCTGAGGGCATCAGGAAGCTCTTTAGACCTCACCATGGCGCTCACCTCAACATCTCAACTGTCAGGGCCACACCAAACTAAATCTGAGGTTTAAATAGGGCAAGACTCCATTCAAATGCTGGGTAACAATGTACTAATCATATGCACCTGACGTGATGCACCTGTTTGGGATTTTCAACATTTTATTCTAATTTATTCTTCACCAGAAATTGCATTAGTTTTTAATTAAATTTTACAGAAAGTTTTAAAAAGGCTTTTCTTATTTTTTTATTGTTTAGTTATATTACTTGGATCCCTCAGTTTAATTAAAATTGACATTAACTACCCATATGTCCAAATATATTTTAAAATACACAGGATTTCATAAGATGTCCTAATTTTTTCACATGCCTGTATAGTAGCTTCTCTTTGTAACATTTAACTATTTGTGCAAAATCACTGTTATGGTTCAATGTAGAACAGACATTAACCACTGAAGAAGAGTATTTCTGCTCTTACTTTCAAAATAAATGTGTTTATCTCTCTTATCATTCTTTAGATTTTGTGCAAACAGAAAAATAAACAAACATATTAAATAACCTTGTATTCTAGCAAGGGCAAAGTGTAAGGGGGATCTAGAGTCTTTAGAATGTTAACAAAACCGTGTTGTTCAACAATAGAGATGTGAGAGGCAACAGACTGTGTTATACAACACCATTTCTTGCTTTTTCTTTCTCAGCGCATGCTGTGTGTTAAAGCAACAGGTAAACTGTTGTTTAATTTTGCACTGGGGGTGTTGCGGTCTTAAGTGCAGCATCCCTGCTAACGCAATTTGTTGCACTGCTCGTAATAAAGTTTGTGTCGCAATTGCAAATGGTGATACAAGTTTGTAGTGTTCAAACCTTTCGCCTTTCTTTTCAAGATTCACGGCAGAAAACATTCTTTTGTTGTTTGTCCGATAGTTTGAACCCAAAGTATCTCCAGATAACTGAATCATTAGTCCATTTTTGCTTACGCTCCTCGGCTCGCAGCTCCGCTACGCTAGCTGTTGTCAAGGAGGAGGAGAGAAAGTGGAGAGGCGGAGGTGCCCAGCTTCATGAGAGCCGGCGGCAGGCGCGAATGAGAGAAGGAGAAACAAACGGGTGGACGACAATATACACTCCCATCTCGCCTCTGAATAATCACAGCTGCTCCTCCAAATTCAAAACAATAGTACTCGCCTGGAAAAGGGTGTTGTGCGCCCTAACGATCAGAGACATGGCTCCCACCCTAAAGAAAGGAATTCATAAATCTTGGCCTTATGTTTACGAGTGGAGGAAAGATGGAGCAGAAAATTGTCAGACAAATCAGATTGGCATCCACAATGATTACAACAGTACACCGGTTCAACGTGGTGAAGAAAGGGTTCTGCCAAAAAGCGATGTTCTCAGTTTACTGGTCAATCTACATTCTTACCCTCACTGTGGTGACCAGCTGTGGGTGGAGACCAAAAGATCAAGATCCCAGATACAAGTGGCTGAAAAGAGTTTCCTCTGCAGGGTGGGTGGGCTCTCACTCAGAGATAGGGATAGAAGCTATGCCATACCTCCGGGTTGAAAGGATACAGATAGAATGATTTACACAGGCATCCAAACCTCTATGTTCTCCTCCACTGGGAGAAGAACCAGAAGCACCCAATGAACCCATTGGAGAGACTGTGTCTCACAGCTGGAATTCTTCGGGATCTTCCTTGTGGTTGTGGAATGTGACCAGAGTGAGACAAGTCAGGGCTTCCCGGTCTGACCCTTGCGGTATATGAATGCTGTTTTTTCCCAACAATTTAAGTTGTTCAGAAAGTGGTTTTTAAATGCAGTTAAATTAGACGTCCTGTAACCGAGTGTCCGAAAAACAAATCTTTCTTTGAATTGATTTTTGAATTGATTCTGAGATACCTGCTTTAATGACTAGAAAAATTTTCATTTATTGTTTGTGTTTCTATCTAATCTTTTAATAAAAAAAAAAAAAAGTCACAAAATTTCAGAATGATTTTTTTGCAGCAAAATATAGTACCTCTAAAGACCACCAGACCACCTGGTAAGTTGGGTTTGTGACTCTTTCTTTAGGGTAGTTAGACTGACCTGTATTGGGTCCCACGTCTCCACAGACCAGTTTGATGGCCTCAACTAATGCGTCTCCACAGAAATTACTGCTCCTCAGGGAAAATGCATGTGAGTCTGGCAGACACATGATGGAGTAAAACATGAAGATCTGAACTACCAACACCTGCAAAACAGAAATATAATGCAGGAGAGAAGTGTTGGCATATGTCAAGAGATGTAGGGGTAGTTCTGTAATTACAGTTTCCTTTTAGCAGGAATGGAAAGGCCTTCTTCAGAAGCCAGGAGGATAAGACTTTTCTGTAAATTTACTTTCATTTAAGTTCTCTGAACCTCACTGAAACTTGCACTGTGCACATGGTAAATAAATACGAGGACTGTACTGGTGTTTCTGGTGATTAAAAGTGATACAAAGAAAAGAAAAAAATCACAAATTTTCAGTGAGACATACAGTGGCGGCTGGTGGTAAAAAAAAACTGGGTGGCGCACATTTTTCAAACTCACACAAAAATTTTTTTCCTAAGAAAAGTTTTTATTCTTTTTAAAGTTGAAAAGCGCCTCTCTGCACTGCAGTGGTCATTGGTGTAGTGATGACAATTTTTAACAGTTTGACAGTTTCCTGAAAAACGTCTGTGAGTTTGTTCTCAACAAAGAAATGAAGTTGATCAATTGCTCGGTGACTGTTTCTTGAATCCTCTTTGCTGTAGATGACTCTGAGCTATGATTTCAGCCTGTTTCCAATGATGGCAGGGTATGTTACTGTGTCTTTTTCTGTATTTTCAGTTGGAACTGTTGGATGCTCCTTTTTTATGTAGACAGAGTCTATATTTCTCTTTTGGAGCTGACTGTACAGAACATTCACACGAGGCAGTATTTTGTTGAACAGTTCAAGGAAAAACGCTAAATCTGGACTTTCAAGCAGCATTGCCAGGGCTCCGGCCTCCTGCTCTGTTTTTCCATAAAAATCGCCCGATTCCCTGATCTTCTCAAAACACTGAATGAGCTCCTCCTTATTTTCATAGATCGTATTCACAGCCCGACTATAAAAATTCCATCTGATGGCAGATGAGGTGGGCAGCCTGTGGGCCACAACTTCATCAAGGACACTGGTGCGTTTTGGAGACTTTGTAAAAAAAATACCAAAGCCACCAAGGTTCGAGAAGAAAACACGCACTTTGGAAATGTGTGAAGTGGGCTGTCTCATAATCAGATTCAGTTGGTGAGCATAGCAGTGGATGCATTGGGGTAGTGTTCTTTTATTCTCTTCTGATCTCCTTAAAGGGCTCCCCTCATTACACTTATATTACACCATCATAAGCCTGGCAGATGAGCTTGTGTTTCTGACCTTGAAGGACAGTGGCTAGCTGTTCATTTAAAGCAGCAGTGATGGACTCAGCTGTAGTTGACTGCAGAGGAGTGAATGAGAAAAATCGCTCGTGAATCTGGTGTTCATTGCTGAGGTAGCGCAGCACTAAAACAAGCTGAGACATTGTGGACACATCTGTAGTGTCATCGGCCTGAATGGAAACGAAAGAAGAGTCTTTTATTTGTTTGATTATCTCATCCCTCGTTACTGACAGTATACAGTCTAAAAGCTCATTTTGGATGGTTTTAGACGTGCCTTTAAAAACAGTTGTTGTCTCGAGATGTTCCTTCATGACACAATCAAGTAAGGAGACAAAATCAATAAGACCCCGGAACACACCAGGATTACTGGAAAAAGCCATCGCATCGTGCCCCTGCAAGGCTAACTTGAAAGCTCCACAAAACTTAACATAGTCAATTATTCGTGACAATATGTGTCTGTTTTTGGTGACTTCTTCATTATGTTTCCTTATGCCAGTTCGGTAGCCTTCATTTAACACTAAAAGCCCCAGCATTTTTCAACCTCCTACCCACATCATCTGACCCTTTCTACCTGGCCGGCACCCTGAGAAATCAGATCAATCAGATCTCACTTCAGCTGTCTCGAGGCACAAACGTATTGACTGAAAAACACATTTCATCCATCAAATCACAGTTTATGAGCAATTTACTAGAGCCACCAGGCCTTGACAAGCCTAGGATTTGTTAACTTTGTGCCCCAATGTATCTGAATCTGGCTTCACATAGTATGTCCTGTGTCTATGCTTAGATGTTTATAAGTCTGTGAATATTACAAAAATATGATTCCTATTATGGACTTAGTGCCACCTAGAGTTGATGACAATTTTTAGATTTGATGCTATTTCCCATGCTGTGTTTTTCTAAACATTTTGGTGTATCTGAGCTTTATAAGCCCACTTGGCACAAGAGGAAAATGCATTGCTCTACCAACCCCCACTACAGATCTTTGCATTCCAATATAGATCTTTGTTTTCCAATGGCCCAATGTTGGCCAACAGTGCCAAAAAGCAGTAGGAAAAAACAAGCATTGTGCACTCTGTATTCTGTTATATCTCCCTATAACTTTGTCATACTTCAACATAAAACATGGAATAGAATCTGTATCAAGCTATACATAAATAAGGCAAAGAAATAAGTTAATAATGTGTGTGTGTCTGTGTAGAAGCGTTCACAGTCAGTCGACTTCGTAAGAGTGTCACACCAAAAATGTTTAGAAAAACACAGCCTGAAATAGCATGAAATATAAAAATGTTATCAACTCTTGATGGTTTAGGAATCATATTTTTGGAATATTTATCGTCTTGAAAACATCTCAGTATAGGCATAGGACATACTATTAGAAACCCCAACCAGCTTCAGATATATTGGGGCACAAAGTTAACAAATCCAAGGCGTCCCAAGATCTAATGGCTCTAAAAAATTGCGCAAAGACTGTGATTTGATGGATAAAATCTGCTTTTCAGTTTATTAGTCTGCGCCTTGAGATAGCACAAGTGAGATCTAACCTGAATTCTTTTGAGAAAACACACCCAGTGAGGAAGGCTGCATATGTAAGCTCCTGGCTGAAGCTCTACATCTTGTCAAACTGGTTTGACTCAGCCAGAACTTCTTACTAGTGAATCTATGCTGCATTTTTGGAGAGTTCTCTAGGAAATGATGACCTAGTAGTTTGTGAAATTGAATTTTCAGTCATTCAGTCTTTTGAAATCATACAAATGAACCAAACACAATGGACATTCAGAATCAGCTCAGCTTCAGAATCATATCACAAAAAGACCAAGGCATTTCTAAGATTTCATACTTTGCATTGTACTCCCGGCATGTGGATGCCTGCCAGTAGTGGCACATTAGAATAACAACAGGGACTATTCAACCATCGCATTCCAGGGCAGTAGGTCAAAAGATCCATATAGTCCTAAAAGGAGTAACCAAAATTTCCGTCTTGCTTGTGTTACGTGCCTTCCAAACAACTCTTAAGTGCCTTGTTTTAATAACAAAGCAAAAGGCCTGGGGTCTAGAAGAAGCTTTCAGGTAGGGAGGTCAACTGACCCAATCGGGAGGCTGCTAGTGTTAATTGTGCCAGGATGTTACTACAGCCAAAAACACTTAGCTTATAGCTACTATCAAGATGGGTGCAGCAAGTTTCATGACGTTTGCACTTTTCAGACAAATGCTTCAAGTCACTCACCCCTGTTGATATCCACACTTTTTCAGTTGCTGCTGAACTAAACAATGAGCAGGGGAAATAAAAAAAGTGTTTCTCATGTTGCATCCAGTTAGCCACCACCACTTTTCATAGACAGCAGGGGAAAATCTGGTGCGCCCTCATTCCGGTTTTCACAGGAAGTAATAAAATAAAATAAAATAAAACGGTGTAAAACATAACTAAAATGCATGTAATCTTCACACTCGACAGTTTTGCATACTTATAAACACATACATGTTTCCATATATGTATATATATATATATATATATATATATATATATATATATACTGTATATACATAAATATTTTTTGGTGATCAGGTCAGGAGGGGGGGGGGGGGGCGGTGCCCCTGCGTCACACGTCACCAGCCGCCACTGGAGACATAACTCTGATATGTCCAAAACTTGTACTTTAAAATCTAAGTCTGTTCCTCAGCAGAAGTAGAAGGAATTTGAATGAACTTTTTACCCTAAAATTTCTCTCAAATTGGCAATTTATTTGTTTCACAGAGCCTTGTAAATAATAAAGTATTCAAATTTAATTAAATAAATGTAATAAAAAGGTTTTTATGACGTTACCTTTATCATTTACTTTTTAAAAACACTAGCTTTTAATCAAAGTTAAAATCTTGGTAATGTGTTTCTATATAGCCACAGAAAGCGGGAATTGACACGGCAACCAAATCCATTTCGGGTTTGCTCTCACGGGCCTGGATATCTAATCTGATAACTGATCAGAGAGTATCTAGAATACTTAACATGGTATTGGCTAAGGGACATTGAGTATGTATATTTATTTTTAAAAATTCCAAAATCTAATTTGAAAAAAATCCAAGCTTTCACTGCTTGAAGGGAGCTTACTTATAAAATTTGATTGTCCCCAGCCACCTTACTCACAGGCTGACAGTATAACTTCAATCATTCTCTACATTTTTTATTTTTATGTAGCTGTAATTTATCTTTGTCAAATTCTACTGTTTTGAGCACACTGTTTCCTAAAATAATTTTCAAAGACATGTTCTGTTTTGTTTTGGTTTTTTTTTTGTTTTGTTTTGTTTTTTAATAAATCAATTTAAGTGTGAATCATTTAAATAACTAAAGTAATTTTTTATTGGCCCTCGACGTGACTTTTTTCAAATAAAAATTACAATTAAAAAAATTTAAAAATGTGTGTTGATAGTCAATTTTAACCAAGATATTTACAGTATCTGGGGATTTGTTGTGGACGGAAAAAGGTGGCCACGACAGCAATCACTAAACCAGCATTTTTTTCCTCTAACTGCCAAAAAACATTGTTAAATTTGTATCTAAAGCTAATCTGCTGAGAAGAATGAGCTGGTCATAAGCATCACAATGTGGAGGAACTGGTCCTACCTGGAGTGTGAGTAGTCTGACAGGGCGGTAGCATGAGTGCTGCATCTTGTTCGACTGTATGACTCCAGAAGACCAACAGTCTTATATCTCGCGGGCGGCTGGAGGGGAAAGGCTCCCAGCAGCAAAATGTCTTCCCCTTTTACACACATTATTTTCAAATCCAATCTTGTGAAGAGTTACTTTTAAATTTTCACTGCTGCAATGAGTCCAAACGTGATTGGAAGCTAACAGCTGCCCATCAGCTCCACACAGTGACGTCCAACATGAAGAACTGACCCAAGTTTTTACCAAAATCTTTACCCTAAATAAGAAGGAGGGACAACCTCTCAGCTACAGTGTGGATTGTGTTATAAGTAGTGGAGAAAAAAAATAATAATTTACAAAAAAAAAAAGGTTTACTGTCTTTTAGGTGTAAACATATAAGCTCTTTATTGAGGAAATTGGAAATGACTTTTGTAACCCTAATGAGATGAATCCTAGCAGTGCAACTGGTGGACATAAAAGACAAAATGTTCTAAATGTGCAACTAAAAATCCACCTTGTCGGACCATCCTTGAGGTAAAGACATCTAGAGATATCATAGGTTATTGTTGTGTTTCTAACACTACTGCTGCTCTCAGGAAGCCGTCGACCTTAAACCGTTTTAAACCGTCGACCGTCGATTAAAAATAAAATGAATGTTAAAATTTTGTCCATGCCTTTTCTGTTCATTTTTATTTAAAATGTAATTGTTGATCAATGTTCTGATGGATTTGATGGGCGAGACGTTTGTCTGATTTTGTTTAGAAAGTTTGAAAAACAGAAATTTGTGTGTAAAATGAGGATGCAGGTTTTTTTTTTTAAGTTTACTTAAGGTAGGAAACATCTCATTCATTTCTCTTTCTCATTCCATTGTGTGTTAAACGTACGTTAAAGGATTCTGGTCCAACTGAAACAAAATTACATATAACAAAATTACGTTTTAAAAAAAAAAAAAAAAAAAAAAAAAGATAAAGTTTACAAAAGAATGAATTATTAAACAATTAAATAATATAATTCCACCCAAAATTACTTATCTATTCCCTATGATTCCAACCAAACCTTCAACCACTTGGTTCAAGTCCCTAGACTCCTGTATCTCTCAATTCTTCTGGAAGAGTAAAGACCCCAGGTTTAGTCTGAAAACTCTTTAGAGGTCAAAAGAGGCGGCTTGGACCTGCCTAATTTTTAGGATTATTTTCTTGGCAAATAGACTACATCAACTTGGCCCATTGGATGAATTTTGGATAGATACAGAGGGCACCCTGTGCGAGAATCATGACATCTCTAATCTACTTTTTTTCAATTATTAAATGCTAGAAGGCCTCTAGGCCTGTCTCACGGCCTCAGGAAGTTTGTTCCAGACTTTTGCAGCATAAAATTAAAATGCAGCATCTCCATGTTTAGTCCTGACTCTAGGCACCAGCAGGAGGCCGGTCCCGGAGGTCCTCAGAGTTCTAGATGGTTCATATCAACAGATGTACTTTGGTGCAAGACCATGGAGAGACTTCAACACAAGCAGAGCAGCTTTAAAGTCTATTCTCTGAGCCACAGGAAGCCAGTGCAGAGACTTGAGCACAGGACTAATGTGATCATATTTTCTATATATATAATCTAACATACTGGAAACAAATGCATGGATAACAACCTCTAAGTCTGTTTTAGATACCAAACCTCTGATTTTGGCAATGTTTTTCAGGTGGTAAAAGGCTGCTGATGTAGTTGATTTGATGTGACTGTTTAAGTTAAAGTCTGAGTCCATTCATACTCCCAGATTTCTAACTTGATTTGTCGGTTCTAGAGAGAGAGATTGAAAGTAACTGGTGACACTTTCTCTTTGTTTCTGTGGGCCAAAGACAATATTTTCAGTTTTGTCTGAGTTTAGCTGGAGAAAGTTGTTTTGCATCCAGACACTGATTTGTTGAATACAGTGACAGATTGAATCCACAGGTCCATGCTCACCTGCTGTCAGTGACACAGAGATCTGAGTATCATCTGGATAATTGTGATAGGACACGTTATTACTGGCTATCAATTGCCCTAACGGCAGCATGTAGAGGTTAAACAACAGAGGTCCAAGAATTGACCCCTGGGAACCCCACAGGTCATGTGATCTAACACACAATTTCCAATTTCTACAAAACACTTGCACCCTGCTAAATAAGATTTAAACCAAATAAGTGCAGTACCAGAAACACCAACCCAGTTCTCTAGCCTCTGTAGAAGGATCTCATGATCAACAGTGTCAAACACAGCACTCAGGTCCAACAGGATTAAAACAGAGACTTTGCCAGCGTCAGTGTTCACACGAATGTCATTTGTTACCTTGATCAGAGCTGTCTTTGTGCTGTGATTAGGTCTAAAACCTGACTGGAAGACATCAAATGAGTTGTTCACTAAAATAAATTTTGTCAGTTGTTGGTAAACAACTTTCTCAAGAATTTTTTCTGTAAACAGTAAGTTCGAAATAGGCCAATAATTTTTAAGTAGTGTGGCATCAAGGCTACTCTTCTTTAAGAGTGGCTTGATGAACGTAGTTTTCAAGGCACTTGGGAAAATTCGGTTTGAAGTGACACATTGACTATTTGAGTGATTGGTGCCAACACGCTGGTTAACACAGATTTTTGAAATCTGGTGGGTTACACATCAAGAGAGCAAGTTGATGAACTCAGACTAGTGACAATTTCTTCAACAGTTGTTTCCGTTACTGGGGTGAAATCATTTAGCTTTAACAATCTAGATCAGGGGTCACCAACTTCATTGATACCGAGGGCTACTTCAAGGGCACTGAGTAACTCAAAGGGCTACCACTTTGATAATACACTTCTGAAATAACAAAGTTACACAGTTTACCTTTAATTTTATATTATTAATAATGATATTCTATGTGAAGACACTGATTGTTAATGATCCATCACAATAAATATTTCAGTATGATTAAACAAGGCAGGAAACAGATACATTTCAATATGCAATATCCAAGTGTTTCATTTTCAAACATTTTCAACATTTTGCAGGAAATCTTTTTCCATTTTTACTAGCCACCAACAGTTATCAAATCATAAACTCTGAACCATGTTTGTACAAATTATCAATTATATAAGATTTAACAAAAATCTACTCCTTTCAAAATAAATCTTATCACATTTGTACTAATCACTACATTTGCAGCCATTAAAGCAAATCATCACGTCTGTTACACTTAGTAACACATCTGTAACAGTATTTCAATATATTAAAATTTATCTTAGCCATGGTACTTACATGTTGCCACCAACATCTGGCATTTGTTTCTTTGTTAGTGGGAGGCCTGGCATCGCATGCTCTTCACCAGTGTACTGTGTCTTCTTCTTCTTCTTCTTTTTTTTTTTTTTAATCAAAAAATGTTTCGCTCTAAATGAGGCTTCAGTTGCTTTTTGAGAGCTTTTTACCGGCCTCGTAGAAAAAGACTGCTGTTTGCCCAACGCTCCCTTTAACACTACGAGTCCCGGCTTTTTCAGTTTCTTTGACGTCCCCCCTCCCTGCTAAAGGTGATCAGCTCACCTTTTGTTTTTTAAATGATACTGCTCAAATGACCTCAATGGCAACTATTTAGGTCAGGGTTTTTTTTGTAATTCAGATTTGCTGGAAAGGAATCCTGTTTTTCTGAGTTTAGTAACATGTTTAAATGTTGTCTGCCAGACTGCTGCCTTCTCTTTTACTTTCAGACATGTTGAATTCTGCCTTGTAGTGCCAACAAATATTATTTACAGTGGCTTACGTTCACCACTTTTTGTTGTATTCTACAGCCTTATTCTAAAATAAATAAAATTAAACTCTTTCCTCCAAATTCTACATAAACTTCCTCAAAATGACAATGAGAGATTTTTTTAAGTTGTCGCAAATTTATTAAAATAAAAAACCTGAAAAAAATCCCATGTTCATAAGTATTCACAACATTTGCCATGAATCTTTAAATTGTTTCCTCTGATCATTCTTGAGACGGGTCTGCTGCTCATTGGAGTTTACCTGTGGTAAATTCAGTATAGTCTGATAAGCCAAGCATCTGTCAATATTAGGATACATACTGTACGTATGTATATCTGTCTGTATTGACAGTACATGTGAGAGCTCAAATCAAGTATGAAAACAAAACAATTGTCTGTAGACCTCTGTGATAAGATATTCTTGAGACAAGAGGCTGGGGTTGAAAACAGAAAAGTTTCTGCTGTTCTGAAAATTCAATGAGCACAGTGGCTTCCATCATCCATAAGTGGAAGAAGTCTGACACCACCAGCACTCCCCGTAGAGTTAGCCAGCCATCTAAAATGACTGATTATCATGACAGGTTATTATGTGTATAATTTTGAAGTAATAATTTAATTTTGTTCATTTTAGAACAAGGCTAGAACATAAAAAATGTGGTTAATGTGAAATGCTGTGAGTAGGTTTTGTGCTGCAGGAGTGATCTCTTCTTCATCAGAAGAACATTCTTCCTCTTTGGTGGTGTTTTCATTTTCAAAAATACAGTCCTCATTTCCACCATCAGAGTCACAGTGAGGCATATCCTGTAATATAGCCAAAGCCTCTTGCAGAGTCTTCTTTTTATCCTGAGACATGATGAACTCTGGTTTATCTGGTCGATGTGTCTGCTAACTTTATACACAGTTTCATGTCACACACACACACCCACCCACATACTTCACAGCTTTGTATGAATGAGCATATCAATGGAGCACATCAATCTGGTCAAGATGTGGCCAACATGCAAATAAGATTTTATAAACTTACTAAATGTCTTCATTGATGTGTTTTTTTCTTATAAAATGGTGGATAAATCATATTTTACTGAGTTCACACGTGGTTCATAATGATCCAGAACTGCCTGAATGAGCGTCAGCCAGACTTCTAGCCTTCATTTCACCATCACCTTTGACCTTCACTGCTCTACAGTAGATCTTATAGAAGTTTATCTGACTTTTACTGGGTTTTTTTTATTATTTCTGCAACACAGTGTAGGTGAGAGCGAGAGGTGTTCAATCGTGTTATGCTGTTTAAAATGAAGAATTGTGGAAATGAATTAAAACAGCAGTTTTTAGATAAAAAAAAAAAATCCTTTACTCCATCCACTCAGTAACTCTGGTTTAAAGATTCCTCCTGCAGTAGAAGTCCATCTGAAGGGGGGATGGGGAGCTTAGAAAAAAATTCAAATTAAAATACTTGTTGACGACCCGCTAATGGTTTGCGGGGGCTCCATGCTGAGGGGCCTGCTCAGCGCAAAATTTCACTGGTTTGGGTATTTTAGTGTTAACTCACGGGCCTTTTCCGTCCGTACTGCGCTGCCTGGTGGGTAGTTAGCATGGTAGCTTTTGTGACATGTACGGAAATTTCTCTCCACGTTGCACCGCTTACGCGTCGCCACAGTCGCAGCGCAGATGAGACACACATAGTTCACGCTGGTAAAAAAGAACTCTTCCTCCCCTTCCTCCAAGTTTTCTTCCTTTTTTCAGCCATGCTTTTGTGGGTAAAAAAACATGCTACGAGCTCATGTCAGCAAAGCTGAGTCCGAATATTAAACTTTTTTTTGTGACATACATTTTTTTAAGTTTTTTATGTATTCGTTTTTAAATTTACATCACTGTAAACAAAATTCAAACAGAAAAGCAACACAATTAAATACAATTTAGGACAGAGCTAATTCCTGATTAGTGCTATTTTTAGAACTGGCCCGCGGGCGACTGATCCGGTCGCTGCGGGCGATCTGGTGCCCGCGGGCACCATGTTGGTGACCCCTGATCTAGATGGTAGTAAGATTGTCATTTGAACTGTGGCTTTGATGAAGTTTTTGATGTTCAGAACCTTGTCCTTAAAAAATACAGCAAACTCATTACATTTTGAAGTTGAAATTAATTCAGCGACGATTTGAATTGGGGAATTATTAATCTATTTATTGTTGCTAAAAGGACAAGTGAGTTATTAATACAGTTCCCAATCATTTTAGAGAAATACATCTCTCTGGTTTTAAGTAAGATCTGATTGTAGACATGTAACTTTTCTCTATAAATCTCGTAATGAATCTGGAGCTCAAATTTGCGCCATTTACGCTCAGCTTTCCTGCACTCCTGTTTTTGTGCTTTGACTGACTCATCGTTTCTCCAAAGTCCACACAGGGTCTAGAGGTGTATTACGGAGAGGGAGTGCCGGATGGGAACACCCGCACTCCCCTCATGCCGATCCCCCTCCATCATGCATTTCCTAAATATTCCCTATCAAGACCAGTTAAAGAAGCACAGAAAACACACGCATTTTGGATGTAAAGCAGTTGAAATAAACAAATGGAGCTTGCGAGAATAAAACTGTCCAGCTGTACTTGACATAGAGCTCATCATTCTGCTTGTCACAATGCCAGACAGAATGGGTTGAAAAAAAAGAATATTTTACAAAACACAATGTTGTATGGCTGTAGCTGCAGCTGTCATTGGGGCTATACATTTTGAAAATCCGACAAGATTCTAATGAATGATACAGTTATTATCGTTTGATTTAAGGAATATTACGAGGATGGGTGACAACTCTTTTTCGCTTAGGTAATCAAATCTTTGCAGTTTGGCTGATGGGGCTCGAAATTTTTCAAATTTAGGTATGAACATTCAGGAAATGGTATTAACACATTCTCTGATGGAAAGGCACCTAGCCTGGATGCTTTTGACATTGAAATTTATAAAAAATATTTAGCAAAGAAAGCACCTTTGCTGCTAATAATGTTTAAGCATTCCTCTGAAATGGGAAAAATGCCACAAACTTTATATAAATCCAATTTTCTGTGGTGTCAGAGGCAGCAAGAGTGAAAAAGAAACATCCTCCTATTGTCTAATAGCTCTGCTTAAATTGGATGTAAAGATTTTCACATAAATACTGGCAAATATGTTGAAAAGAAAAAAAGCATGTTGGTTCAATCCGCCATCCAGAGCAAACCATGTTCATGCATAAATGATTTTCCTTTTTAATGTTAGAAGACCAATGAGCGTTGTGGGAGTTCAAAGGTGGCTGCAGAAAAATTCCAACCCGTTATAAATTTATTTTCTGTCTTGGTATTCTTATTTTTTTCTTATCATCTCAACATTTTTCAGGAAAGGCAATGCCAATATGCTTTTCATCACAGTATCCAACGCTTTGCATTCTACTTGTTGATGTATCCTTTGAATACAACGGCACTTTTGTTTTGCAATACAAATAAAGAATACAACGTCCCCTGCAAATAGAATTTAAATAACAAGTTAGCACAACATGGAGGACAGGAACAGCTTGTTAAGAACATGCAGAACTTTTACACTTCAAAAACACCACAAACTAAGCCACTCCACTTACGTATGTCTGGTGTAATTTCTTATGAGGCTTCAATACATCGTTTCATTTTAATGAAACAAAACAAAATGTTACAAAACGTTTTTGTTACGGGCTCTACTGTCTCTATATGACCGATACCAAAGTTCAGTTCGGCAGTATTCGGTACTACTGGCAGCAAATCAATTCAATTTTTGGTGAGAGTCGGACTCCGCCAAGGCTGACGTTTGTCACAGTTCTGTTCATTACCTTCATGGACAGAATTTCTATTTGCAGCCTATGTGGGTTAAGCTTGCTATGGCAGGATTATTTTGGCGCCGACAGATGGAATATGTTTAAACAGACATGCTCAAGACAAAAAAAAACTGAAGTTATGTTGCCTTGTTACCAACTTTAAATTTTCCACCAACACATGTTCATTTAGTAAGAAACATAATATCAGTCACCTTCTTAACCGTCTACCCCTTTCGAGGTTGCAGGGGTGCCGCAACCTCGCCTGCCGTTCACACTGCTGATTCAAGGTGAACGGCAGGGTACACCCCAAGCAGGTCGCCAATCTGTCGTGGGGCCACACACACAACCATACGCACTCATTCCTAGGGGCAATTCAGAACCAGCCAAAAAACAAGCAGACACCAGGAGAAGATGCAAACTCCACTTAGAAACGCGAGCGTTCCAAGCCTCATCCCTTCCCGGGCTTGAACCCACAACCTTCTGGCTGAGAAGCTACTGTGCTACCCACCACACCTCCATGCATTGTGCCATTATATTTTCACTGAGATACAAGTGGCACTGAGGAAAAGACAGGAAACAGAGATGGAGGTAGCAGAGATGAAGATGCTGAGGATCTCGCTGGGAGTGACCAGGATGGACAGGATCAGATAGGAGTATATCAGAGAAACAGCACAAGTTAGAAGTTTTGGAGATAAAGTCAGCGAGGCCAGACTGAGATGCTTTGAACATGTGCAGAGAACAAAGAGAGTACATTGGCAGAAGGATGCTGTGTTTGGAACCACCAGGCAAGAGGCCTGGAGGAAGACCAAAGAGGAGGTTCATGGGTACAGTAAAGGAAGACATAGAGACATAGACAGGGCCGAGGAGGTACCCACTGAAGAGGTACCCACGAGCACAGAGGCTAAGAAGAAGGAGACACAGCATGTCCAAAAAGCCCTCTCTGTCTGTGGATACCCCAAATGGGCCCTGAATAGGGTGAGAACGTCCAAGTAACGTGAGAAGAGGGAAACAGAAACTGAGAAGAGGAAAAATGGAGTCTCTATTCTTTACGTGTCAGGACTGTCCGAGAAGGTACAGAGAATCTTCAGACAACATGACATCCCGGTTTTCTTTTAACCGGTCAACACATTATGGCAGAAACTAGTACATCCCAAAGACAAGATGCCCACAGAAAAACAGAGCAATGTAGTTTATTCGATCCGGTGCAGTGAAGGGAGCTGCAAAGAACAATACATTGGGGAAACTAAACAGCCACTCCACAAAAGACTCTACCAACACGAAGAGAAGCCTCAAGTGGGCCACAGTCTGCTGTACATTTGCATCTTAAATCCACCAAACACACTTTTGAGGACAGCGAGGTGAAGATTCTAAGTAGAGAGAAAGGATGGTTTGAAAGAAGGGTGAAGGAAGCCATCTTTGTGATGAAAGAAAATTCCTCTCTGAATCGGAGTGGAGGCATTAGATACATTTTGCCCGGGATTTACAGTAACCTTTTGAAGCCATGGACTAAAGATGACACCTCGTGACCCAGTTTCACGCCTCTCGTTAGCAGGAATTTCTATTCACTGGGCTTTTAGCATTTTATAATAGGGCTTGTTTACTGTTCTGTGGCTACAGTAGGAGCCATTCACGGCCATCATAAGTAACACAGGCTTTTTGGTCAAGCCCTGCCTTACTATTTTTTACCTTTTTTATTTTTTACTCAGGTTAGTATAAATAGATCCAGTTTCCAGTCCATTTCATTCAGATTTAAAATGAATTCCGGATGGAAGTCGAAACGTCTCGTTCAGGAACTGAACTGTCCAGAAGACTTTTTTTAAACTTTTTCTACTATGGATCACTCCTGGATGAATGAGGGACTACACAGACTCACACATGACACTGTATGTCACATGACCTATTTGTATGTCACAAATAATTAGATTTTATTTCCATCATTTTCACTTTCAAAATAACAGAAAACCAAAAATGGTGTCTGCAAAAGTTTGGGAACTCTCAACCCAAGGTTGGGAAACCAAGGTTGGGAACCCAAGGTTAACACCTTGTACAGCCACTTTTGGCAAGTTTCACAGATTTTAAACAAACTTATAAAATCTGCCAGTCTGATTTGCTTTAATGCTTCTTTGAGGTATCTTTGCCCATTCCTCCTTACAAACACAGAGAAGCCAAGTTTATGACGTCACAAAGCGAGAGATTTGACTTGTATAAATGTTCTGTCATATAACTGACTGAAATAATAAATCTAACAAACTAATGTTTATTTGTAAATGATTCCCCTTTTTAATGTCATAAGATGACTGAACATTACGTACCACATGCATTGTGGGAGTTCTAAGATGGCTGTACTTTGCCTTGATGGAGAAAAAGTCCAACCTTATATAAATTTAGTTTTTGTCTTGGTAATCTAATTTTTTCTAACCTTATATAAATTTAGTTTCTGAATTGGTAATCTTATTTTTTTCTTATGATCGCAATATTTTCCAGGAAAGTTATGGCCAATAAATTCAGTCCAGTGGTAGTGTACTTTTCATCACAGTATCCAACACCATGCTTTCCTTAGTGATGAATCGCTTTATTACTGTTAGTCTTAGTTGAATAGAATCTGTGAGGTTGTATAAGCCAACAGCACTTTAGTTTTGCAATACAGATAAAGAATACATCCACCCCTGCTAATAGAATTGTAAATAATAAGCAAGCTAGCACAACATGGAGGACAGGAACAGCTTGTGAGGAACATGCTGAACTTTTACACTTCAAAAACACTATAAACCAAACCAATCCATTTATGTCTGACCTAATTTATT
Organism: Neostethus bicornis; assembly: GCA_902685375.1. Lineage (NCBI taxonomy): Eukaryota > Metazoa > Chordata > Actinopteri > Atheriniformes > Phallostethidae > Neostethus > Neostethus bicornis. The sequence continues at coordinate 25,159,756 of LR738550.1, forward strand.
ATGAGGCTTCAATAGTTTGTTTCATTTAAATGAATAAAAAATGTTACAAAACGTTTTTGTTACAGGCTGTACTGTCTCTGTTTGACAGGTGCCAACGCTCGGTTCAGCAGTAATTTGGTACAGCTGGAACCGTGTCAATTCAATTTTTGGAGAGTGTCGGACTCTGCTAAGGCTACAAATTGTCACTAGTTCTTTTCATTAAATTTATGGACAGAATTTTTATTTGCAGCCAAAGCAGGTTAAGCTTGTCATGGCAAGATTATTTTGGCGCTGACAGCAAGAATATGTTTAAACAAACATGCTGGAGACAAAAAGTCTTAATTTATGATTTTTTGTTGGCAAGACAATTAATCCAACTTAATTTGAAAACCAGATTCCCACCAACACATATTCATTTAGTAAGAAACCTAATGCAATATTTAAATTTAGAAAATATTATATTTTCACTGTGATGAAAGAAAAGCGTCTCGAGGAACATGAAGACCATTTATTAATTATTTAAACATTTTCAATTGAGTCGACTTCTACTTAAATATTGAAATATTATAAAATCTGCAAGTATTTTTTTCTCATTATTGTTTCTGTGGGATGTTTGGTTTTGTTTGTTTGTTTGTTTGTTCTGTCTCACATTTTGATGTTTGCATATTTCTGAAACATGTCAAATCAGACTGTATATTAAAAATTGTTGAAAAGTAAAAAAAAAAAAAGCTCTGGTCTAACCAGGATTTTTTTTAGCAGTTAAGCATTACTAACCAAGCCAATCAAATACTCCTTTTATCTCACTGTCCAAGGAGCAGTCTTTAACCAACCCTGGTTCAAGTTCCACATATAGCAAAATATAACTCGATCATAAAAATAGTTTTACTGCAAAAAAATCTGATAATACTTAAATTTGTAAAAAAAATCACAACTTAAAAAAAAACTATTTGCTTACTAATTATGAAGAAAAAATTTGACATAAATGATAAAGCATCACATAATTATGAAAAATAGTTTTACTGCTAACATAATTTTAGGTGTAAAAAATTTGCTTGAACACAAAAATGTAATAAATTTCCATTACTTGTTTAAATCACTTTATTGTAGAAGATCATGAAAAGCTTTATAACTCGTGATTTGTGTCTGATTATAGGTTCATTTTTAAGATGTGACCTCAGATGTGTGTGTAAAATGAGAAAAACCAAGCAAGCCTTTATGGAAAACAACCTACAGCTTTGTTTGGGAGAACACATCTTCTTCTTCATCCTGGATCATGATCTAATATATAAACGAGAAACAATATTTAAGTTCATTTGCATTCAATATTTGCTATAGGAGTTTTTCTGGATCTAACCAAAGCTTTTGACACAGTTAATCATAACCTACTACTCAAAAAGTTACATTGATACGGAATTAGGGGTGTGGCCTTCTCTTGGATCAAAAGTTATATTGAAACTAGATCACAATATGTTCACATAAATGGAATTGATTCAGACCGTGTCACAGTGTCATGTGGCCTCCCTCAGGGTTCAGTGTTGAGCCCGTTGCTTTTTATTCTTTACATTAATGATATTTGTCTGGTGTCAAAAATTTTACACGTTATATTATTTGCTGATGACACAAATATTATTTGCTGTGGCAATAATTTGGAAGTATTACTTGATGAGGTCGAAAAAGAACTAAAACTTCTAAAAAACTAGTTTGACTCAAACAAATTAACTCTAAATTTAAAGAAAACAAAATCGATAGTATTTTCAAATGTGAATAGAAAACATTTTATTCAAGATGCAGAGATAGAGCAAATAAATGAAATCAAATTTTTAGGAATAATAATCCAAAACAAATTAATTTGGAAAAGTCACCTACATTTTGTAAAAACAAAACTATGTAAATTATTAGCGATTATTTCAAAGGTTAATTCAATTCAATTCAATTTTATTTGTATAGACCAAAATCACAGAATGTCCGTCTCAATGGGCTTCACAAGAAAAAGAGGAATATATTAACACAAATACACAACAAGAAAAAGAACTAACAAATGCTAACTAAACAAGACTAGCACATTAATGCACTTAGACTCTCCTTCTCGGTGAGGAAAAACTCCTAAAAAACCCATCAGTGGGGAAAAAATAAGAAACCTCATGGGGATCCACATGAAAAAGAGATCCCTCCCCCGGGACGAGCAAACAATGTGTCAAAGATTATTGTTTAAATATTAGCTTAATCTAATCTACAGCTAAATATCTAAAGAAGTCAATAAATGTGCTTCATCCTGATGGAAACACTGAGGGACTCCTCAGCCCGGAGATGTCCAGAACGGGGATGAGTAGATGTTCTTCATGCTGATTGGAAACACGGGGGACTCCTCAGCCCGGAGATGTCCAGTACAGGGATGAGTAGATGTTCTTCATCCTGATGGAGACACGGGAGACTCCTCAGCCCAGCGATGCCCACGGTGGGGATGAGTAGATGGATTTCATCCTGATGGAGCGGGGATGAAGAAGCGCGGAGGTTTCCTCGGTGTGGCCATGCCCAGGACAGGAACGCAGAGTCCTGGATGGGGCTCTCTCCCAGAGAGGAGGGAGAGAGTTGGACAACATGTGAATTGTATTGTACCAACTAGCAGTGTAATTCTAAATAAACAGACAATTGAGACCAATGAATGAGATAGAAAGCCAGGGGTTTAGGGTAGAGGGTTAGAGAATGGTTAAAGAATGTTTGAATGAAAAGGCATTATATGTTTGATATAATTCATTAATTTTACCGTGTATGACTTGCTGTGTGGAGGTGGGGGCAAGCACGTACAAAACAAACATCATTCCAATTTCTCTTATCCAAAAATGAGCAATTAGAATTGTCAATAAATTCCCATACAGGGCACATACGAATCAACTCTTCATCCAAAGAAACACATTGAAATTCAAAGACTTAGTAGATTATAAAACCGCACAACTCATGTATAAAATTAAAAATAAACAAGAACCAAATCAGATTAAGAGTTTCTTCCAAAATCGAGAGAGTATCTATAATCTCAGGGGATACGATGTTTTCAAAAAGCCTAAAGTTAGAACAAATGTAAAACAACACTGTATTTCTGCTGTTGGAGTAAATTTATGGAACAGGTTAGACCAAGACATCAAAGACTCTAGAAGACTGAGTTGCTTTAAACGTTTATATACAAAGTAAAAAGAAAATTGGGAAATCATACAGAGAAATAAGCTGTTAACTTATATTGTAAATGTAGCAGTACTTTATGTTTTTGTTTAGGGTAAATGGGGCAGGCGAAGTAGTACTACTTCGTTACTTTACTCAAGTAGAAAAAGGCCGTGAAAGCTGACACACACAACAAAACCTTCTAAAACAAATGATGTAGAACACGAACACATGTTAATAATATAGGTTGGGAGCAAGGAACGTAACGGTCAGTAAACAGTGTGATACAGTGTGCAAGTGTGAGTGAAAGTACATGCATGCTGCCGATGTGAACCATGTGCTTATTAGGACCAACAGATCCTCACCAGCCCCAAAAGACTGGAAAGAGGGAGGCAGAGACACATCCGGGCCCGCGCTTATCCAGAATCTGGGACCCCGAGGCCGATGCCAAGGAGCTGCCCACCCGCCTAGCCAGGTGCATAAGTGAAACCCAGCATGTATATTTAAGCATCGGGGATGCCCGTGCCCCTTCTAACCGTACCTCATAGCCGCAGTCAAGCCCAGGGGGTGTCCGAAGTCAGGACAAAGACCAAGAGGGGAGGGCCCAGGGATCCTAATCCCTCAAGCTGGGGCTCAACCGGACGCAAACCCATATGAAGCCACCATGGCCCAAAACACAGTCAGGTGCCCGAGCCAGGCGACCCAAAGACCTCCTTTGCACAGCTAGTGGCCCTCTTTACTACACTAGCCCTTCACCAGTTGCCCTGCCAATTTTCCAATGTTGCTCACTCCCGTGCAACTCTTAACCCCAACTGTTGACAAGTGGTCCCAGCAGGCTCAGGCAGGGCCGCCCCCAGGCCCGTCTCTCAAAAGAAACACACGACCACCGCATCTCTGGGTCCCCCGTTCCCCAGCAGCGGGCAACACAGAAGTGACTGGCCTCCAAATCCCACAAGCCCAGCCCCTCTCCAGGCAGCAGAGCCCCATGATCCCAGCTGATCCGAAGGGTGCTGGAGCCTTTCCCAACCTATTGCTATGCAAGAATTGGGGTACATCCTGGGGCCGAACATCAATTCAGACACACAACTGGATCACATAAATCGCTTTTAAATTTAATACAGACAAAAATTATTTTGTTAATTAATCTTCAACTAAATATATGTTTTCACTGTAGGTCATTCGATTATTACTACAGTCTTACTAAATTTACTGGTCATACCTGGATATTTTCTTGAATCACTTCCAGAAAAGTTTTTATGAGCTTTTGTTTTTCAGATGATTTTTTTTCATATCAAATCCTGTTATAAGTTACATTCTGGGGACGGCTTGTTTCTGAACAAATTGTTGCAAAACTCAATTTTCCCAGAAGTCAGGGAAACTTAAATAAGTTTTATAAAAAAAAAAAATAACAACGGGTACCAGATTTTTTCTGATTCCTGGGTTATATAGGAAATTATTCTTTTTTAAAAATACCCATTGACATAAACAAAATTTTTGCTGCATTTTTAAAATTTTGCATCTTTATGAGGCTAAAAATGTGTGTCTGCACTTCCGCAAAACTTTTGTAAACATATCTCCTATACCAGTATGGAAATTTTAATTAAACTGTTCATTTACTCAATACCGACTATAAGTGAAGTGTCAATCAATCATCTTCTTATCCGTCTATCCTTTCCGGCGTTGCGGGGGGTGCCGGAGCCCATCCCGGCCAATTTAAGGCGAAGGACAGAGTACATCCCGAACAGGTCGCCAGTCTGTGGCGGGGCCACACACATACAACCATCCACACACACTCATTCCTAGGGGAAATTTGTCACTGGCCAACCAACCTAGCATACATGTCTTCGGAGGGTGGGAGGAAACCCACGCAAACACGGGGAGAACATGTACGCTCCACACAGAAAGGACACTGTTCCAAGCCTCGTCCCCACCCGGGTCTCAAACCCACAACCTTCTTGCTGTGAGGCCTCCGTGCTACCCACTGCGCCACCATGCGCCATAAGAGAACTGATTACACAAAAAATATTGAACTATAAAAAAAATTGCCAAAAGTTAAGAAATAGTATTGCCAAAATAACAACAACAAAGAAATTACAAATATTTTATTATAACTTAAGTTTAAGTGATTAGGTTATGCATTTAATTTTTGTTTACTAGGAAGATGGGCTAGGCCCAAACAAATTCTCTTTCCTCACTCCTTTTTGAGTTTTGTATTTTGTATAAATAATATGGAAATGCCTGTTGTTGTACCTGCTCAAAATAAACTTTCAATTCAATAATAAAAATAAAGAAGCTAGATATGAAAATGTAAAAGTTTGGGGAACATTAATCACAATTATGAAAAAAAGTTGACCCTTGAAAAAACTCTTTAAGCCAATTTTATAAAATTGAAATTGAGGCTTTAGGGAATAAATTGAAGCAGAGACTAACAACAAATATGTCTTCTGGGTCAATCATGAAACCTATTGTGTAAAATAAAGCATGTACATTTAAGTCAAGCACAGTCATATAACTTAGCATAATAGTAACATTCCTTTAACATATAAGAGTATCTGAAAGAATTACTATAAAAAAATCAAGGACAAACCAGATGGTATTGATAATAATGGTACAAGCTTGCTTAAAAATGGTAATTAAGTCTGTTAATTTTATATAAATAATTGAAGCCAAGATTAACTGTATTTTTCAACAAAAAAAAACTGAAAAAGAGCAAAATAATTTCTTTAATAAAAACTAATAAAGAACCGTTATTGAGTAAAAACAGTCAGCTAATTTCTCTAATAAAAACTAATTACAAACCAATATTGAGTAAAAACAGTTGACCGATTAGTTTGTTGACGGTTGTAAGTAAAGTCATGGAGAAAGTTGCCTATTCAAATTTAAAACTATTTTCTAGAAAATGGGCTAAATACACTTTATCAACATGCATACAAGGTAAGTCACTCCACAACAACCGGATACATTCAGATTACAGATCACTGGCTGCAGGAAATCAATAATAAACATAAATAAATTAAAAAAAACTAACAAGGTTAATATTGCTAGACCTGACTGCAGCCTAAATGTTTCATAGCACAAAATTTCATTAGATACGTTTAGCTAGCTTAGATTTGAACCATCAGCCATGAAATGGATGGACAGTTATTTAGGTCATTAAGAATATAACATACGTACATACACTTAATGTAATGGGTGTTTAGGTGTGTTGTATGGATACAAGGCAGGAGAGTAGATGCTCCAAAGAAAGTCTTTTATTTAACAAATTCAAACTGAAAACAAGCTTGCGCCAAGCAAAATACAAAACATCTCAAAAGTTAGAGCTAGAAAATACAAGTTTGGTTTCCAAATATCAACTGACAAATGCGGGAAACCAGAAAAACAAGACAAACCCGCAGGATAGTGAGAAAAAGCAACCCCTTAAATACTGTCAGGAGAAAATAGGAACCAGGTGAAGATCATTAGGGAAGAAAGGTGATCAGACCAGGGAGACACACCCAAGAGGAACACAGCACCTGGAAGGAAATAAAGTGAGTGATTTCAAAACAAAACAGGAAATGAACAAAAAGCACTCTGACTTCATTACTAAACCTGACAATGGTAGTTTTTCTGAAATACAGATAATGAAATGTGGAGTTCCTCAAGGCAGCATCCTCAGGACTTTGTTGTTTTTGGTCCTTTCAAATGTCCTTCTTTTGCATTGGAACATGCATCCATGGTTGTATATGCAGATGGCACTACATTATAATAATCTGCTTGCAAAACTGATCACCTGAATATAATTCTAAATAAGAATTTGGCAAGGGTAACAGAGTGGATTGAAAACAACAAACTAGCAATTAATTGCAATAATTCTAAATGTCTGTTATTTGTCTCACATCAAATTTTAAACACAAAATCTAATCTTCATTTTTAATTGAGGGCAACAGTAGTGGAACAAGTAAGCGACATGAAATTATTAGGTTTGATCATAGATTCGAAGTTAGCTTGGTATTGTCATATAAATTACATAGGAAAGAAAATGGGTCAAAGTATGGAAAAAAAAAGGACACTCTAGGAAATTCATTCCACAAGGGCGAACTAAAGTTTGTTCAGTCATTGGTACTGTCTCGATGAGATTATGCTTCTGTTGTCTAGTCAATGGCCCTGTGACTGACTGGCGAACTATTTTTGTTGTGGTATGGAAGGATGGTGGAAAGAGAAGGACCCAAATGCAGGACTTGGAACATGGTTTATTTAGTTATTGCTGGAAAGTCTGTAAAGAAAAACTGATTAAATTAAGGTTTTCAAAAGTCCAACTAAATCCAAAATAACAAACATGGTCAGGCAACCAGGGTGACCTGGCTGGGAAAGGTGATAGTAAGACCTGACAAAGAAGGCAGGTGAGACTGCCTTCAAATAGGCAGCCAGAAGATTGGATCCAGGTGAGCCCACAGGTGCTGATTGTCTAATTAGCCAGAATTGGGGGAAAGGTGAGATGGTCCCTGGCTCCCTCTGGTGGTGGCTCGAGGAAACCACGACAGTACCCCCCACTGTACGACCACCTCCAGGTGGCCGAGAATTGGGAGGGATCCAGAAGCCAGAAGGTTGGAGCTCGGAGCCAGGACGGGTTGGAGCTCGGAGCCAGGACAGGTTGGAGCTCGGAGCCGGGGGAAGCCAGAAGCTCGGAGCCGGGGGAAGCCAGAAGCTCGGAGCTGGGGGAAGCCAGAAGCTCGGAGCCGGGGGAAGCCAGGAGCTCGGAGCCGGGGGAAGCCAGGAGCTCGGAGCCGGGGGAAGCCAGGAGCTCGGAGCCGGGGGAAGCCAGGAGCTCGGAGCCGGGGGAAGCCAGGAGCTCGGAGCCGGGGGAAGCCAGGAGCTCGGAGCCGGGAAAAGCCAGGAGCTCGTCGGGACGAGCCGGGGAAAGCCAGGAGCTCGGCGGGACGAGTCGGGGAAAGCCAGGAGCTCGGCGGGACGAGCCGGGGAAAACCAGGAGCTCGGCGGGACGAGCCAGGAAGGGTTGGCGCTCGGCGGGACGAGCCAGGAAGGGTCGGTGCTCGGGAGCCAGGAAGGGTCGGAGCTCGGGAGCCAGAAGGTGGGAGCTCGGCGGAACGAGCTCGGGAGCCAGAAGGTGGGACTCGGGAGCCAGAAGGTGGGAGCTCGGCGGAACGAGCTCGGGAGCCAGAAGGTGGGAGCTCGGCGGGACGAGGTCGGGAAGCCAGAAGGTGAGAGCTCGGCGGGACGAGCCGGGCGAAGCCAGAAGCTCGACGGGACGAGCCGGTGGAAGCCAGAAGCTCGACGGGACGAGCCGGGGGAAGCCAGAAGCTCGACGGGACGAGCCGGGGGAAGCCAGAAGCTCGGCAAGACGAGCCGGGGGAAGCCAGAAGCTCGGCGGGACGAGCCGGGGGAAGCCAGAAGCTCGGCGGGACGAGGTAGGACGGGTTGCAGCTCGGCAGGACGCTGCCCCTCGGGCAGGGGATTCTCCGGCAGGACGCTGCCCCTCGGGCAGGGAATTCGCCGGCAGGACGCTGCCCCCCGGACAGGGGATTCTCCAACAGGACGCTGCCCCTCGGGCAGGGGATTCTCCGACAGGACGCTGCCCCTCGGGCAGGGGATTCTCCGACAGGACGCTGCCCCTCGGGCAGGAGATTCTCCGACGGACGCTGCCCCTCGGGCAGGGGATTCTCCGGCGGGAGCTGCCTCTCAGGATACACTGATTTTAAGTCCGCTGGGTCCAGTATTGGTCAGGTCTTTCTGTCGTGGTGGGGAAGGATGGTGGAAAGAGGAGGACCCAAATGCAGGACTTGGACTATGGTTTATTTAGTTATTGCTGGAAAGTCTGTAAAGAAAAACTGATTAACTTAAGGTTTTCAAAAGTCCCACTAAATCCAAAATAACAAACATGGTCAGGCAACCAGGGTGACCTGGCTGGGAAAGGTGATAGTAAGACCTGACAAAGAAGGCAGGTGAGACTGCCTTCAAATAGGCAGCCAGAAGATTGGATCCAGGTGAGCCCACAGGTGCTGATTGTCTAATTAGCCAGAATTGGGGTAAAGGTGAGATGGTCCCTGGCTCCCTCTGGTAGTGGCTCGAGGGAACCATGACAATTTTGGATGAAGCTTCCCTCTTGCCTCAAATCAGACACCCTGTCAAGCCCACATACACCCCGCAAACCTTTTAGGGATGGATAGTTCAGAAAATCATTGAAGAAATGTCTGGTCAAACACATGTTAAAAATAATAGGTAAAAGATCCAAGTGGCTCTTAGATGCTTTATGCAGAACATTGCTGTTTTAACAACCCTGAAAATGGCTAACAGACACTGCTGAAGTTCAGTTTCAACTGCAGGCAATCAGCTACGCGGAGGAACATGGGAAATTTGAAATTTTCTCGCAGCAAATGAAAAAGGGCTGGATGGACGAGGAAATGATGAAAGAGTGGCTGAGACAGGTCTATGTAAGAAGGCCGAGTGAGTTTTTTTTCCAAGCATTACCATTGCTTCTGATTTATGACTTTGTGTGTGCTCATCTCACCACCGACGTGAAAAAACAAGTGAAGTAGATGAATGCTACACTTGCTGTAATTCCGGGAGGTCTGACAAAGGAACTTCAACAGCTGGTCATCGGCGTGAACCGGCTGTTCATAGTAAAACTGCGAGCGGTGTGGGAGCGATGGATGACCGAAGAAGACCACAGCTTCACAAACGGTGGAAGACAGCTCCGGGCGAGTTACGCTAGTTTGTCCAATGAATGGTAGATGCTTGGGTTAACGTGTCTGCTGGCACTTTGTCCAAGCTTTCACAAGAGCCGGCATCCTTTCTGAGGAGCTTCAAGATACAGAAAGTGACTCTGACAGCGAGGAAACCTGCTATGCTGACCCCTTCAGGTCTCACTATCGTTGTCTATGCGAGCATTGAAGACTCCAAGAAGGACAATTGAGTTCCCAAAGGACGGTCTCTACACTACTCTCCCCAAAAACTCCAGAAAGGCTGGGAAATCTACACTGCCTTTTGGTGCAAAGCAACAAACAACAATGAGGTCTCATCTGCGATCCCGGAGATAGAGGGAAACAAGTTATTCGTTCACTGAACTCCAACACACAGTAGATAGGCTGGGGGGCAATAAGTATGCCAATCCCGGCACATTCATCTGTGACTCTTTCAAATCTCTCCTGGCCCTCTCTTTTATTACGCTCCTCTGAATTATTTCATTCTGCACAATTTTGATCGAAGCTTGAAATAATTAAAGAATCACTGAATCATTGAAAAATTCTCAGGCTCAGGATGCCATGTGAGTAGTGAAGTAGGACCCAGATGTAATGCCAGTAGGGCTGGGCGATATATCAATATTTACGACATATCGATGTATTTTAAACACAATATAAAATTTTCACATATTGTATATATTGATAACGCTGTGCATTTAAATTGGCGTTCGCCCATTTGCTTCTCCGTCTCTCATCTGCCCCTGCCGACTTCTCTCTGCTGTGCGTCTCCTCCTCTCTACTTTCTCTCCTCACCCCTTCATCCTTTTGGCAGCATAGTTAGCAAAGATGGCACCGAGGAGGGTGAGCAAAAATCGGAGGACTGATTCAGTAATCTGGAGACATTTTGGGTTCACACCAACAATTGTAAACAATTGTATCTATTGTACAATTGTACAATTTTTTACTATTGTAAACATGATACATGCCAAATCAGTGTAGGAAATTTAATGAAACTGTCCAGTTACTCAGACAATATATGAACTGATTAAGCTTTCAAGGCCATGCAATCAAAGGTCAAAGTTACTCAGACTGGGACTGTACCAGTGATCTCCTCTGAGTTCTCTGTTGTTTGCTACGGTGATGAACAGGCTGACAGACGAGGTTAGACAAGAATCTCCATGGGCAATGACGTTTGCAGATGACATTGTGATCTGTAGTAGTGAGAGGAGGGATGAGGTGGAGGAGAAGCTGGAGAGGTGGAGGTTTTCACTAGAAAGAAGAAGAATGAAGATTAGTGTGAATGAGAGGGACCTAAATGGAAAAGTGAGGTTACAGGGAGAAGAGATAAAGAAGGTGGAAGATTTTAAGTGCTTAGGATCAACAGTCCAAAGCAATGAAGAGTGTGAAAACAAGAGGAAAGACACATGTTCAGGCAGGCTGGAATGGGTGGAGAAATGTATCAGGTGTGATGTGTGATAGAAGAGTTTCAGCTAAAATGAAAGTGTACTAAATCGTGGCGAGACCGGGTATGCTGTTTGGTATGGAGACAGTGGCACTGAGGAATAGACAGGGAAAAGAGTTGGAGGTAGATGAGTTGAAAATGCTGAGGATGTCTCTAGTAGTGACCAGGATGGACAGGATCAGGAATGAGTATATCAGGGAAACAGCACATGTTAGAGGTTTTGGAGATAAAGTTAGAGAGGACAGGTGTGGAAATAGGAGTTCAATATTGAAGAAATTGTGACTTTTGTAACCCTAATAAGAAGGAAAACTGCAATTCAACTGGTAGACATCACAAAAGACACATCCAGGATAATTCATCAATAATTCCATAATTTTGTAATTTGACAGACTAGGTATTAAGAACCAAAATGTTCAAATGTGTAGCTAAAATTCCACCCTGTGGAATGGGTCTTGAAAGGAAAATGTCAAGAGCAAACCCAGATTATCGTTGTGTTTCTAACAGCACTGCTGCCCTCAAGAGGCAGTAGTCCTGGAAACAGCCAGTTGATAGTGTTCTGGATCATAAAAATACATTATTCATAAATAAAGAAAACAAATAACTTTTTTTTTTCATTTTCCCTTACTGAAAAGAAAAATAATGGTAAAATTTTGTCCACACCTTTTGTTGTTTTTTTGGTTTTTACTAAAAATCTAATTGTTGAGCAATGTTTTGATGGAGTTAATATCAAAGTATTTTGTGTGGTTTTGGTCAGACAGTTTGAAAAATGAAAATTTGTGTGTAAAAATAAGGGTGTAGTTATTTTTATAAAACGTCTTAAGTTGACTTAAGGTGAGAAACATTTCATTCATTTCTCTTCGTCATTCTATTGCTGTTTGGATGCATCATGCAAACAAAATTAGAAAATTAGAAATCGTGTGTTCATCATTTCTGTCAGAAAAGAAAGTCCCAAATCGACTGTGTGATTATGTAAATCCAATATGTAATAGCAAAGTAATAGGAAACTTTGTAGTAATATTATATGAGATAATTGTGACAGTAATGTACGACGCAATAGTGCTATATTGCCTGTAATAGATCCCATCCCTGGTCCCAAACAATTGAATGTGTTAAGTCGGGCGATTTTGATGGAAAAACGAAGCAGGACGCAGGAGCCCTGGCAATGCTGCTTGAAAGTCCAAATTTTACCTTTTTCCTGGAACTGATCAACAAAATACTGCATCATGTGGATGTTCTATACAGTCGGCTCCAAAAGAGAAATATAGACTGTCTGCATAAAAAAGAGCATCCAGCACTTCCAACTGGAAATACAGAAAAGGAGACAGTGACTTTCTTTCTTGTTATAGTTTCATACAGTATGTTAGACTATTGTAGTTAGTGTTATTGGAACGAAAATAAGTCACATTAGTTGTGTTTGTGTCTGAGCACAGATTAGATTCATTATGAATAATGTTGTTTATTAGAAATTGTATTGATTATTGATGTTAAAATGTTTACTTGACGGTAATATTTTTTTGATCAAATTGAGCAATTTATTTTATTTGGTAAAACTTTATACAAATGCCCATTATACAAATGTTCATTTCAAATTTGAATTTAACTTTCTTAATTCTACTGTAATATATTCGTACTGCAATGTATTGCTTTTGTTATTTTGGGTGTCACAAAAATAAATTGAATGAGGTGTCAAAAGTTAGTTCTGTTACAATTGTAAAACAATGTTTTATTTGTCCCGTTAGAGGTCCTGTTGCTGCAAACCAGAGCATTGGCAATTATCTAGGAAAGTGCAGAATGCACAGAATGTTTAGTTCAGAAGAGTGTGGCAAAATTGCTAAAGATATAAGTAAAATAGAAAAAGAATTTCTAATATTGTGTACTGTTCATTTCAGGAGGACTACGTGTGGCTCTCTTCTAATTCAGCTATACAACAGCTGCAGTATTCTACATTGTACTTGCAGTTCTACCTTTTTACTCTGGGCTAAATCAAAGTTATCCATTAAAATGAGTAGAATGTGTTATACCTGTAGTTGACAGAGGCATGGAGAAAGAGAGCTGTGAGGTTGATGATCACAATGTGATTAAATGGATGTACACTTGTGTCTTTTCTTAACTTTAGTATCAAGACTTGTGTTTATTCTATATGAGTGATCACAAAACAATGTTGTGACAAAACAACTGTTTGAATTTCCTCTCTGTTTTTAAGATTTGTGAGACCATCCTTGCGCACGCAACAGAGCAATTTGCATTTACGGATCATCTCATTAGTGCCAACTGCTTCAAGCAAATAAGTTTGAATAATAGGCTGGGGTATTTACCGAGCAGGCTTTGGTGAAAACCTTAAATGCATACCCTGTCCTTATTAAAAACAGGCTGAAGTCAGAGCTGATAGTCTACAGCAAGGAGGATTCGAGAAACAGTCATGGAGCAATTGATCTACTTCATTTGTTTGTTGAGAACAACCTCACAGATATTTTTCAGGAAACTGTCAAACTGTTAAAAATTGCTATTACTAAACCAATGACCACTGCAGAAGCTGAGAGGTGCTTATCAACTTTGAAAAGAATAAAAAACTTTTCTTAGAAACACCATGAGCCAGGACAGACCGAATGCACTGGCCATGTTGTACACGGGGAAAAAAAATTATCACAAGTATGTGGGACTTTAATCAGAAGGTGATTGAAAAATTTGCAGAGTGTGTGTGTGTGGGCACTAAACTTTATTTTTGCTCAGGGTATTTAAATGGTTAGCCGTGGCCCTTCCTGTTGGATACCAGAATAACTCCTGTGGGAGATTGATAAAGTTTTTATCTATTTCTCTAATACAAAACTTTAAATTACCCAACATGAGAACCACTAAAAAAAGTTTTTGCATGTCTCTATAAGGTGTGAAACTCTGGAACAGTCTGGAGAAACACTACAAGCCACATCAAAATGTAAATACATTCAAATTAAATTACAAACATATGCTCAGGTCACAAGACAGGAAACAGAGATGGAGGTAGGAGAGATGAAGATGTTGACGTTCTCTCTCGGAGTGACCCGGATGGACGGGATTAGAAATGAGTACAACAGGGTAACAGCACATGTTAGTGGTTTTGGGGATAAAGTCAGAGAGGCCAGACTGAAATGGTTTCGACATGTGCAGAGGAGAGAGGGAGAGTACATCGGAAGAAGGATGCTGGATTTGGAACCACCAGGAAAGAGGCCTAGAGGAAGGCCAAAGAGGAGGTTCATGGATGCAGTGAAGGAAGACATGAAGATAGTTGGTGTGACCGAGGAGGATACAGCTGGTAGGGTTAGATGGAAGTTTCTGACTTGCTGTGGTGATCACTGAAGGGAAATGCCGAAAGAAGAAGAAGAAGAAGAAGAAGATGCTCAGGTCACAAAATATGAAGTGTCAAATATCACTGTCTTCTTCAAAGCTAGTTCTGATGGAACATACAGTATCTTCCCGGTCTATATGCTTTCTACTTACCATTGCTGGTATGTGCTTTCCTTAATGGGTTGGTATTAGTATTCAGGTCTATATCCTTTCTTTAACTTTTTTTTTTTTTTTTATTCACTCTACAGATCCCTCACCCGGGAAATTTGTGTGTTGCACTCCTACACCACAGCAATCTGCCATGACGGCGCAAATGGTGGGAGAAACGGGGGGATAGGTGTCTTCTCCAAGGACCCTAGACATGCACTCAGTGAGATGTGAACCTGCGAACTTTCAGATTGACTTCCGGTCCGCGGGCGCACGTAGATTAACCTCAACCTTATTAACGTAGAATATTGGAAGTGAATTACTAAATTATTGTAAATGTGTTTTGCATATATATATATATATATATATACAGTATATATATATATATATGAGTACTGGGAGTGGGGTTAAATAAGTTTTCGTTTCCCACTCCTTCTTGGACATTAGAAACTTTTATCTGTGCACTTGTTTTTATTGCATTATTGTTATTTTGAATTGATGCAATATGTTGAAGAATGTTTATTTTAAATTTAAAAACAAGTTACCTGTCTAAGATGAATAAATAAATAAAAACTTAGTTGCTTTGTTCAAACGTGTGTATGGCTTCTTTTCCAAAGATAATATTTATGAGTACATGTGTGATTTAAAACAAATTCCAACAGGGAAGAAAAGTGATGAAATAGTCAAAATAGTCAAGCCACAATTTTTTGTTTTTTTAATAAGTCTTGAAGACGTGTATTGGTTTAGTTTGCCTTTTTTATGTCATGATCACTTAGAAAAAATACTTTCAGATTAAATTAATCATACTAATAAATCCTCTTAAATAAAAAATATAGGAAAAAACTTGCAAAAAGATAGTGTATGTACAATTCATGTTTTGAACAAAAATATGTGAGGCAGCCTTGGAACTCATATTTTTAAGTTGAAACATTTTATTTTACAGTGTAGAAATAAAATTACAACTTTTATTTAAACAGGCTTTGCACAGTACTCTGCCAGCACCGTTTCATCACATTTATTGATGCAGCAACGCCATGTGATACTCTTCTCTTTGGGCACGTTGGGGTTAGGTGGGGCTGGGGAAAAAAAAAGAAACAGAACAAATGGGTTTAATCCACTGACTAAAGAACAGATGGAGCTTGTGAGTGTCATGTCCTTCACAGCATTTGAGTTCAGTTTCCATTTTCTGCCTGACAATTGGCACCATCTTCAAATTTTGGAGCCAGAAATATGCAGTCATTGATCTAGTCTGTGTTGACATGGCAACCCTCTTACCAAACAGAAGCAAACCTTTAGAACAATAATCAACTGTAAGACTCCAGTTTTGTTGGTTAAAATAGTTGCCATTTAATCAAAACTGATGGTATCTACAGAGCCTGACGAGTGTACGAACCATGGACCGTGGAATGAATGGACCCAGTGAGTGTAACGTCACTGGGTTATTCTTATTTTGGGGGAAAAAAACAGACCAATAAACCAACCAACAACTAAACTGAACTGAGCTACAACAAACTTATTTACTGATAAATTTCATTTACAGCAATGTTTCTCTATCAACAACTTAAAGAGTACGGTATTTTTCTATAAATGGCAAAAGAACAGCTTTCCATCAATTTTGAGTTAGCGCTGTTCCAAAGCTGAACTCCTGCAAAGGAGACATATAGTTCTTACAGATTTTCTTGCTCTTGGTAAAGTAAATTTGCAGTGGTCTCAGAGTTCCTATCTATGCAGAGAAATAGAAAAACCCCTTTGGTTGTCGCAGGAAGAGTTTTAGCTTTTAACATAAATTGCTTAATTTATTGTTAGTGAAGGTCTTTAAATTTCAAAATGTGTGGATGTAAAAATAACTTGTTTATATGGTCATAGTAGCTTTTTATTTATTTTATTAGGAAAACAAGCCCTTGAGATATCTCGTTTTCAAGAGATCCTCAACCTAACATGCATGTTTTTTGGAGGGTGGGAGGAAAACCCACACATACAAATGGAGAACATGCAATTTCCCCAGAGAAAGGTTATTGTTTTCAAACCTCATCCCCCACCCAGGATTTGAACCCACAACCTTCTTGATGGGAGATCACTGTGCTTACCACTGTGCTTACCACTGCTAATAATGCCAATTAGCATTATTTATTGTTCTGATGGCTTGTTTGTACTGTAAAACATATTTTTCTAGTGTGGTTTTAAAGGTTGATCCCCAGATTTCTACACAACAAGTTAAAAATGCTGAATTTGTGAGTTGTAAACTCAGTATAAACCTTTGTAACATAGCATTTCTCTTGCTTTTAATAGAAATTGGTCTCCCAGACTTGTTCTATTTCAATGTCTGCAGTTTTTTTGTTTTTTAAACTTTCCTTTTTATTTCAAGATTATGAATTTACTTTTACTTATATAGAGTTAACTTGTTAACATCGAACCAACTTTTGAGTTTTTCTAATTCTTTTGAAATTTTTTTGAAAAGTTTGTCTAAATTTCTTCCTGTACAATACAAATTAGTGTCATCTGCAAAAATTATGTAATTTTTAAACTCCAGAAACATTGCATATGTCATTAACATATAGAGTAAAAACTTTGGGGCTAATTATTGAACCTTAAGGAAGTCCACAGCTGACCCTAGCCCTGACCCACAGCCGATTGTAATGTAGCATGGCTCCATCCTACATTAGTGAACTTACAGTACCTTATCAACCAAGCAGAACAATCTGCTCACAAAATGCAGGGCTGTTGGTGGTTCCTAGGATTTCTAAAAGTACAGTTGGAGGTAGAGCCTTTAGCTGCCAAGCTCCAGTTGCCTCTCAAGTGAGAGAGGCAGACAGTGTTCCTACATTTAAAGGGAGGCTTAAAGCATTCCTGTTTGAACAAGCTTATCAACAGGCCAGATAGAAACAGAGACATTTAGCTGATATAATTACTAGTTGGCTGCTAGATAGTAGAAGCTGGGGAAAGTATGGTACATTGGGGTTCAGTCCTCTGATTCTATCTACTATTCTCTGCCAGACTGCCTTGGCCCTTTCCCCCTGACCCCCTACACTAACCAGGGTCTGTATCTCCTTCCCCCCTTCCCTAACCCCTGGCTTTCTATCTCATTCATTGTTCTCTATTGTCGTTTATTTAGATTTACACTGCTAGTTGGTAGAGTACAATTCACATTTTGTCCACCTCTCTCCCTCACTCTGGGAGAGAGCCCTATTTCAGGACTCTGCGTCCCTGTCCTGGGCATGGTCACATCGAGGAGACCTCTGCGCTTCATCATCCCCGCTCTATCAGGATGAAGTCCATCCTGGACATTGCCGGGCTGAGGAGTCCCCGTGTTTCCATCAGGATGAAGAACATCTATTGACTTCTTTAGATATTTAGCTGTAGAGTAGAATAAGCTAATATTTAAACAATAATCTTTGACACATTGGTTGCTCGTCCCGGGGGAGGGATCTCTCTTTCGTGTGGATCCCCACGAGGTTTCTTATTTTTCCCCACTGATAGTTTTTTTTGGGAGTTTTTCCTCACCGAGAAGGAGAGTCTAAGGGCATAAATGTGCTAGTTTTCTTGCTGTCTATTTGTGTTAATACATTCCTCTTTTTCTTGTGAAGCCCATTGAGACAGAAATTCTGTAATTTTGGGCTATACAAATAAAATTGAATTAAATTGAATTGTGGATGTTTTTTTTGTTTTTTGTTTTTTTAAATAAGTTTGCAACCAACTCTGGACTGTCCATTTTTACTGTAATATTCTAGGGTTTTTTTTTAGGAAATTGTTATGCTCACTGGTGTCAAAGGCCTTCTTTAAATCTATAAAAACACCAACAGAGTTTAAATTTCCATCAACTGCCTCAGTTATTGCCTCAACCACTGTCATGACGGCATATATTGTGGTTCGGTTTTTTCCCGAAACCATACTGTTGTTCATTTGGCAGTAACAATTTTTCGAAAAAGTTGTCCAGCTGTTTTATAAAGCGTTTCTTCGAGTCCTTTGAAAAACTGTGGTGGTAAAGCCATTGGCCTGTAGTTTTACACGTCACGTCCATCTCCGTTTTGAATGCAGGAACAACTTTTGCTGATTTCATGTCTTGTGGGAATATGCCTTTCTGGAAAGAAAGGTTGCAGATATAGGTGAGCGGTTTCACAATAAAATGAATAACTTCTTTAACAATGCACATGTCTGTATAGTTCACATCTAGAGAAGTTTTATATTTTAATTGTGTTACCGCATCAATTACATATTTCTTTTGAACTGCACATAAAAACATGGAGTTCAAATTCTTTTAATAAGACCATTGAAAAGCTACTTCTAATCATTGTCCACATCAATTTTACTGGCTAATGTTGGTCCAACCGTAACAAAATAATTATTAAGACTATCTGCAGTTTTCTGTAAATGATCGAGCCATTTTGGTCCCAAAAATAACTTGGAAATTCCCATGGATCCCATGTTTTTTGTATGTTGTTTTTTCTGGCCTCAAGCATTTCAGTCTACTTTTTTTCTGATGTATTCTTATTATTGCTGTTAATTTCTTTTTATATGGTTTATATTTTTGTTCACTTTGACTTGTTCTATTCAGCAAAAAATGTTTATAAAGTCTTTTAACTGTTTGCATGTCTTATGCATGCCTTCAGTCATCCAAACTTTGTCATTTTTATCTTTCATTAAGTACTTTTTCTATGGACAATGCATATTGTACAAGTTTAAGAAAATGATTAGGCCTTGAGCTTAGGCCTTTTTGAGGCTCAAGCCTTGTTGATGACTCTTTGTTTGGGTCATCAACTAAGACATCATCCCAATCCAAATTTCCCAGTGCTTCTTCTGATGCTTTAAATCTGTCCAGGCTTTTATGTCTGCATAGTCTAAATGGCTTTGTAAAATTTTGTTTTTCATTGGTAGACTTTAAGCAATGCATTATTGCAAAAATTAGAAGGTGATCACTTACAGTATGTCGTTTAATAACAGACAACAGGTAGTATCATTTTTAATATTTGAAAATGGTGTATATTAGTGTTACACTGTCCCTGGTAATCCTCCTGGGTTTGTTCACACTGGGGCTGCCACGTTCTAAATGTACCTGCAAGCGCCATGACCATCAATCTGACCACTTGTGTAATTATTCATGTTTTGTGCTGCTTTATGGCATAAATTTACTTTTACACCACTCAATTTTAAAGTAATAATAATGATAAAATGTTAAATATTTTTGAAACCTAGAATACAAAGCAAACACTGAAGTAAAATGATCTGATTTGTCAATAGCCTACTTTATTTTGGCATTTTGCGCTGCTGCTTCAAAAATGTCCCCGTTATAAATTGGCCATTGGCTATATTCCAGTATGTTAACCTGAACTTTCAAGACATATCTACAAAACATGGCATACATTTTTTATACAACAGATTTCTTACTCTCTTCATGGTGTCTCTTCTCAACCTTATCTCACTCAACCTTTCTGAAATGTTTCTGTTATGGCGTCAACTCCCAGCTGCTGCACCCCGGTTAGAGGAGATAAAATGCTTATGATTTTTTAAATGTTCATTTTTAGAGCACAAAAACTAAATGATCAAATAGAAAACATGTTTATATTAAAAGTCATAAAAGGTCAGCCTCCTGGGTTGTGTTTTATTTATTCTTCTTAGCATATTAAAGTGACGTGTGGTCAAATTGACCGCTGCGGTGGTTCTAGTGTTAATAAGAGGCCAAATCTAAAAATATATTATAGAAGTCTGTTGTCAACTTATGTTCCTTCCATATTAACAAATCTAAGTTAAAATCCACACGAGATTTTGTGCAACCTTTTTCAAGTATACCAACCATATTATTTAAGAATTGCTCTATGCAAGTACCAAATGTTCTAAAAACACAAGTCAAAGTTATACTTTTTTTTCCGTGTTGATTTCAATTGTGAGGCTTTCCATAGTATCATCTACAATTAAAGTATCATTTATTTTGCATTGTCAGTTTTTTTAAGCCCACACCCCTGCCTCTTGCCCACACCCCTGCCTCTTGTGTCTTTGATTTGCTCCATGGAAGTCATATCCTTCTAACACAACATTTGCATCTTTAGTTTCTGGTTTCAAAATTTCATGGAATGAATGTTTCAGTGGTTATATATAATCATTTATTTCATCAAAATTTGCATAGAGGCTTCTACTGTAAGTATAAGATTGAGAATCCCGCTAAATTTGCATTTTAAATATGGGTTTCACTGTAGTATATAATATTTTACACATAGTTTCTATACTTGTTCAACTGGGTAGATTTTTATTCATTATTTCGCAGTGTCCACATTGTTAGTTTCGGTTGCGTCACTTTCTGTGTTTTGTTAATGGCCGTCAGGTGAGGCCACAAGGCAGCAACAGAATCTGCAGCTTAACTTTTAATTCTTACAGTTAGACTTGAGGAATCAATGTCGTGAGTTGTTTTTGAGTGTATAACAGATGTTTTACAAGAGTTTATTGTTTGAAAGGTGTGTTAAATGTTTGTTAGATTGGAGGAATGTAGCAGCATGCTAAAACGGTTCAGCTAAAGTAAACAGCTAACGCAGCTAAGCTATGGTAAACGGCACATGCTGTTGTTTTCTTGTGTTGAAGTGGCACCTGTTTATTCCTGTATAGTGAAGCAGAATTTTCTTTCTTTCTGTATTTTCTTGAAGGTTTTACTCCTGTTCAGTATGAAAGAATCGTTATTAACTGGACAAATTACCACAGGATTCGTCACTTGGTTTTGAAAGGAGTTTAGCATGGTGTTTAGTCAATGGTCCCCGCACCTTAATAAAGCACCTATAGCTTCTCTTTGTAACATTTAACTATTTGTGCAAACTCACAGTCATAGTTCAATGTGGAACAGACATTAACCACAGAAGAAAAGAATTTCTGCTCTTACTTTCAAAATAAATGTGTTTATCTCTCTTATCATTGTTTAGATTTTGTGCAAACAGAAAAATAAACAAACATATTAAAGAATCTTGTATTCTGAGCAAAGAAAACGTGCCTTTCTACTGGATAATGGGGATCTAGAGTCTTTAGAATGTTGACAAAACTGCGTTGTTCAACAACAGAAATGTGAGAGGCAACAGACTGTGTTATACGTACGACACAATTTCTTGCTTTTTCTTTCTCAGCACATGCTGTGTGTTAAAGCATGCTCCACTGTCGTTTATTTTTGCACTGGGGGTGTTGCGGTCTTGCGTGCAGCATCCCTGCTACGCAATTTGTTGCACTGCTTGTTATAAAGTTTGTGTCGCAATTGCAAATGATGATACAAGTTTGTAGTGTTCAAACCTTTCGCCTTTATTTTCGACATTTACGGCAGAAAACATTCTTTTGTTGTTTATCCGATGGTTTGAACCCAAAGTATCTCCAGATAACTGAATCATTAGTCCGTTTTTGCTGACCCTCCTCAGTTCTGCCATAGCTAATTACGCTGCCCGTGGGCGCCGTTACACTAGCTGTCGTCAAGGAGGAGGAGAGAAAGTGGAGAGGCGGAGGCGCGCAGCTTCATGAGAGCCGACGGCAGGCGCGGATGAGAGAAGGAGAAACAAACGGGCGGACAACAATATACACCCCCACCTCGCCCCTGAATAATCACAGCTGCTCCTCCAAATTCAAAACAATAGTACTCGCCCGGAAAAAGGGTGTCGTGCGCCCTAAAGATCAGGGACATGGCTCCCACCCCAAAGGAAGGAATTCATGTAACTTGGGCTTATGTTTACGAGTGAGGGAAAAAGGGAACTGAAAATTGTCAGACAAATCGGTTTGGCATCCACAATGATTACAACGGTACACCGGTTCAAAGTGGTGAAGAAAGGGTTCTGCCAAAAAGCGATGTTCTCAATTTACTGGTCAATCTACATTCTTACCTTCACTGTGGGGACCAGCTGTGGGTGGAGACCAAAAGATCAAGATCCCAGATACAAGTGGCTGAAAAGAGTTTTCGCTGCAGGGTGGATGGGCTCTCACTCAGAGATAGGGACAGAAGCTATGCCCTACCATTGCTCTCCTCCGGGTTGAAAGGATTCAGATAGAATGGTTTACACAGGCATCCAAACTTCTATGTTCTCCCCCACTGGGAGGAGAACTAGAAGCACCCAAGGACCCACTGGAGAGACTGTGTCTCATAGCTGGAATTCTTCAGGATCTTCCTGAAAGGGTTATGGGATGTGACCAGAGTGAGACAAGTCAGGGCTTCCCGATCTGACCCTTACGGTATATGAATGCTGTTTTTTCACAACAATTTAGGTTGTTGGGAAAGTGGTTTTTAAATGCGGTTAAATTAGACGTCCTGTAACTGAATGTCCAAAGAACAAATCTTTCTTGCCGTGCTGAGTTTGAATTGATACTGAGATACCTGCTTAAATGACTAGAAAAATCTTCATTTATCGTTTGTGTTTCTATCGTATCTTTAAAAAAAAAAAAAAAATCACAAAATTTTAAAACAATTTTTTTTTGCAGCAAAATATACCTCTAAAGACCACCAGACCACCTTGTAAGTTGAGTTTGTGACTCTTTCTTTAGCGTAGTTAGACTGACCTGCATAGACTCCCAGGTTGTCGCAGACCTCGAAAATGGCATCAATTAAATTGTTTCCACAGAGTTTACGGCTCGTCAGGGATAATGCATATGAATCTGGCAGACACATGATGGAGTAGAACAGGAAGATCTGAACTACCAAAACCTACAAAACAGAAATGTAATGCAGGAGAGAAGTGTTGGCATAAGTCAAGAGATGTAGGGGTAGTTCTGTAACCACAGTTTTCTTTTAGCAGAAATAGAAAGGCCTTCTTTAAGGAGGTGTTTAATAAGACTTTTCTGTAAATTTACTTTCATTTCAGTTCTCCTGAACCTCACTGAAACTTGCACGGCACTGTGCACATGGTAAATAAATACCCATACTCTACTGGTGTTTCTGAAGATTAAAAGTGATACAAAGGCACAAAAAAAGAAAAAAAAAATACACATATTCAGTGAGAAATAACTCTGAAATGTCCAAAACTTGTACTTTAAATTCTAAGTCTGTACCTCAGCAGAAGTAGAAGGCATTTGAATGAACTTTTTACCCTAAAATTTCTCTCAAATTGGCTATTTATTTATTTCCCAGAGCCTTGTAGATAATAAAGTATTTAAAATTGCTTAAATAAATGTAATAAAAAGGTTTTTATGACGTTACCTTTATAATTTACTTTTTAAAAACAATAACTTTTAATCAAAGTTAAAATCTTGGTAATGTGTTTCTATACAGCCAAAGAATAGCTTAATTGACACGGCAACCAAATCCATTTCGGTTTTTGCTATGGCTCCTATTGCTGCTCTTACAGGCCTGAATATCTAATCTGATAACTGATCAGAGAGTATCTAGAATACTTAACATGGTATTGGCTAAGAGACATTGAGTATGTATATTTATTTTTAAAAATTCCAAAATTTAATTTGAAAAAAATCCAAGCTTTCACTGCTTGAAGGGAGCTTAAATTACTCTTACTTACAACATTTGATTGTCCCCAGCCACCTTACTCATAGGCTGACAGTATAACTTCAATCATTCTCTACATTTTAAATTTTTATGTAGCTGTAATTTATCTTTGTCAAATTCTACTGTTTTGAGCACACTGTTTCCTAAAATAATTCTCAAAGACATGTTCTGTTTTGGTTTTTTGTTTGTTTTTTAATAAATTGATTTGAGTGTGAATCATTTAAATAACTAAAGTAATTTTTGATTGGCCCTCGACGTGACTTTTTTTTAATTGAAAATTACAATAAAAAAAAAATTCAAAAACATGTGTTGATAGAGTCAATTTTAACCAAGATATTTACAGTATCTGGGGATTTGTTGTGGCCGGAAAAAGGTGGCCACGACAGCAATCACTAAACCAGCATTTTTTTCCTCTAACTGCCAAAAAACATTGTTAAATTTGTAACTAAAGCTAATCTGCTGAGCAGAATGAGCTGCTCAGCAATGTGGAGGAACTGGTCCTACCTGGAGTGTGAGTAGTCTGACAGGGCGGTAGCATGAGTGCTGCATCTTGTTCGACTGTATGACTCCAGAAGACCAACAGTCTTATATCTCGCGGGCGGCTGGAGGGGAAAGGCTCCCAGCAGCAAAATGTCTTCCCCTTTTACACGCATTATTTTCAAATCCAATCTCGTGAAGAGTTACTTTTAAATTTTCACTGCTGCAATGAGTCCAAACGTGATTGGAAGCTAACAGATGTCCATCAGCTCCACACAGTGACGTCCAACATGAAGAACTGACCCAAATTTTTACAAAAATCTTTACCCTAAATGAGAAGGAGGGACAACCTCTCAGCTACTGTGTGGATTGTGTTATAAGTAGTGGAGCAAAAAAGAAACCAATAAGTTACAAAAAAAAAGGTTTACTGTCTTTCAGGTGTAAAAATATAAGCTCTTTATTGAGGAAATTGGAAATGACTTTTGTAACCCTAATGAGATGAATCCTAGCAGTGCAACTGGTGGACATAAAAGACAAAATGTTCTAAATGTGCAGCTAAAAATCCACCTTGTCAGACCATCCTTGATGTAAAGACATCTAGAGATATCATAGGTTATCGTTGTGTTTCTAACACTACTGCTGCTCTCAGGAAGCCGTCGACCTTAAACCGTCTTAAACCGTCGACTAAAAATAAAATGAATGTTAAAATTTTGTCCATGCCTTTTCTGTTCATTTTTATTTAAAATGCAATGGTTGATCAATGTTCTGATGGATTTGATGGACGAGATTTTTGTCTGATTTTGTTTAGAAATATTGAAAAACAGAAATTAGTGTGTAAAAATGAGGATGCAGGTATTTTTTGTAAACTTTTTAAGTTTACTTAAGGTAGGAAACATCTCATTCATTTCTCTTTCTCATTCCATTGTGTGTTAAACGTACATTAAAGGATTCTGGTCCAACAGAAACAAAATATCTAAATTACGGTTTAAAAAAAAAAAAAGATAAAGTTTACAAGCGAATGAAATTATTAAACAATTAAAATGATAATTCCACCCAAAATGAATTATCTATTCCCTATTATTCCAACCAAACCTCCAACCATTTGGTTCAAATCCCTAGACTCCTGTATCTCTCAATTCCCCTGGAAGAGTAAAGAGCCCAGGTTTAGTCTGAAAACTCTTCAGAGGTCAAAAGACAGAGGCGGCTTGGACCTGCCTAATTTCCAGGATTATTTTCTTGGCAAATAGACTAAATTATATCTTGATATGATTTAAACTTGGCCCATTGGATGAATTTTGGATAGATATAGAGGGCACCCTGTGCGAGAATCATGACATTTCTTATCTACTTTTTTTCAATTCAGGCATTAAATGCTAAAAGTGTTTCAGAAGTTTAAACATCAGCTCATCACTATCAGTCTGATAGGAATTTCTTAGCATTGTCACCTTTTCTGAAGCTTTGTAGAGCCAGATCAATTTAATACAACCAACAGTCCAAATTTACAACTTGTCCAGTACAAAATTCTTCTCAGAACTCACTACACAGGAAGTAGGTAGGTTATTTAGATATTTAACTATAGAGTAAAATAAGCTAATATTGAAACAATAATCTTTGACACATTGGTTGTGAGGGATCTTTCTTTCGTGTGGATCCACACGAGGTTTCTTATTTTTTTCCCCACTGATAGGTTTTTTTAAGGAGTTTTTCCTCACCGTGAAGGAGAGTCTAAGGGCATATATGTGCTAGTCTTGTTTAGTTAGCACTTGTTAGTTATTTTTTTTCTTTCTGTGTATTTGTGTTAATACATTCCTCTTTTTCTTGTGAAGCCCACTGAGACAGAAATTCTGTGATTTTGGGCTAAATAAATAAAATTGAATTGAATTATTTAAAATGGGCAGCCATTTGGCAGCCATGCCAAATAGCCCTACCTCTATTTGCCTCATGATTACTTGGCCAAGTCGGAGAGCCTCTGTCGCTGCATACAGCTGGGAAGCCAGTCGCCCGAGGGGATGGGGGTTGAGGGGGGTATCCTTTCCCCCGGTTGGGCCCATCCGCCTGCCTCTCCCGGTTCCACACTACCACATGCTCACTGTAACTTAAGGCGCGTGGTCTGGATGGGTGGAGCACCCTAACGAGGCTTGGGGAAGGTGCCCCTGCCGCCCCCCTTCTGAGTCCCTGTCTGCACCCATCTTCCACTCCACTTTTATCTGCATCTTGGTAATTTACTAAATATATTCATATAGGCAAGGCAAGTTTATTTATATAGCACAATTCATACAAAATGTATTTCAATAAATAAAATCATTAAAACAGATAAAAAGAGTAATTAATCAAATGCACAGTTAAACAGAACTGTTTTCAGACAAGATTTAAACGTTGTCACAGTAGAGGCCTGTCTCACGTCCTCAGTAAGTTTGTTCCAGACTTTTGCAGCATAAAATTAAAATGCAGCATCTCCATGTTTAGTCCTGACTCTTAGCACCAGCAGGAAGCCGGTCCCGGATGTAGCATATGTGCTAATGCATAAGATTGCAATGGGCCAATATCAGAAGATTAGATATCGCTCTGGGTGAGAGTAAATTGAACCAAGCAATGTTTTTGGTTTTTCCACTGTGTATTGAATTTAAAACACACCTGTACAAGAGAATGGACATTCATGACATTTACACATAAACTCAACAATAAAGCATTGCAATTTTCAAAGCTCACACAACATAAAGATTTACAGTGTACAATGTACAATGTTCATCAAAAGAAAACTGGGACCAAAAGAGTCCGATCATCTAAGTGTAGGTGTTGGGGTGAGAAGTCCTCGGCCCACTGAGCCCCCTACCGGTCCGGCAAGGTGGATTGGAAACACTCTGAGTATGCAGGATCAGAAGTTTACAGGATTAACCTGCTCCTTGGCTCGCCATCATAACAAATCAATCAATCAATCGATGAATCGATGCGGGAAACCTGGCCTGTATAAAAGGACCAAAGCTCCAATGAATCATATATACATGGACAAATATTAACCAATCATAACTTCAGTAACATCAACAAAGTATAAAGACATTTTGCTTCAGAAAATTATACAAAACATTACATGTCATTATAAAAGTGTGTTACATTTGAAAAAAAAACAAGGATTAGGCATTAGAACACATGCTAATCAGCTCCATTCAAACAAAGGGAGCAGCTAGGCTAGGCTAGGCTAACGTTAGCAACAGCTTCCCACTCACCGATTTCTGCACATACAAGACTCAAAATTCAGCGTGATTTTCCCCACTAAAAAGGACCGATACCCGACGGCTCCTATGAATGATTATATCAGTGAGTATCACAAAAATATATTCAAGAAGTGATATAAAAGACGTGGAGAAACAGACCTGCGACCCAGCTTCTCAGTTTGCCACACACATGCAACTAACGCTGTCTTATTAAGGAGACGCGGCAGGGAACAATGAGTCACGTGATTGCACGCAGCGTAAGCCCTGATTGGCTGACGTGACAAGTGCACAAATCACTCCGCAGAAGTTATAAGGCAGGGAGAAAATGACAGGAGGACCTAGTTTTTCTGCCTGTGTTACACGGAGGTCCTCAGAGTTCTAGATGGTTCATAACGTACTAACATACACTATATTGCCAAAAGTATTCGCTCACCTGCCTTTACTCATTCTATGAACTGAAGTGCCATCCCATTCCTAACTCATAGAATTCAATATGATGTCGGTCCACCTTTTGCAGCTGTTACACCTTCAACTCTTCTGGAAAGACTGTCCACAAGGTTGAGGAGAGTGTTTATAGGAATTTTTGACCATTCTTCCAAAAGCGCATTGGTGAGGTCACACATTGATGTTGGTCGAGAGGGCCTGGCTCTCAGTCTCCGCTCTAATTCATCCCAAAGGTGTTCTATCGGGTTCAGGTCAGGACTCTGTGCAGGCCAGTCAAGTTCATCCACACCAGACTCTGTCATCCACGTCTTTATGGACCTTGCTTTGTGCACTGGTGCACAGTCATGTTGGAAGAGGAAGGGGCCCGCTCCAAACTGTTCCTACAAGGTTGGGAGCATGGAATTGTCCAAAATGTTTTGGTATCCTGAAGATTTAAATGTTCCTTTCACTGGAACTGAGGGGCCAAGCCCAGCTCCTGAAAAACAACCCCATACGATAAATCCTCATCCACCAAATTTCACAGTTGGCACAATGCAATCTGAAATGTACCGTTCTCCTGGCAACCTCCAAACCCAGACTCGTCCATCAGATTGCCAGATGGAAAAGCGTGATTCATCACTCCAGAAAACGCGTCTCCACTGCTCTAGAGGCCAGTGGCAGCGTGCTTTACACTATTGCATCCGACGCCTTGCATTGCACTTGGTGATGTGTGGCTTGGCTGCAGCTGCTCGGCCACGGAAACCCATTCCATGAAGCTCTCTGCGTACTGTACTTGGGCTAATCTGAAGGTCACATGAAGTTTGTAGCTCTGTAGCAATTGATTGTGCAGAAAGTCGGCGACCTCTTTGCACTATGCGCTTCAGCATCCGCTGACCCCTCTCCGTCACTTTACGTGGCCTACCACTTCGTGGCTGAGTTGCTGTTGTTCCCAAACGCTTCCATTTTGTTATAATAGAGCTGACAGTTGACTGTGGAATATTTAGGAGCGAGGAAATTTCACGACTGGATTTGTTGCACAAGTGGCATCCTATGACAGTTCCACGTTGGAATTCACTGAGCTCCTGAGAGCGGCCCATTCTTTCACAAATGTCTTGTTTCACAGTCTGCATGCCTGAGTGCTTGAATTTATACACCCGGGGCCAGGCCAAGTGATAAGAACACCTGATTCCGATCATTTGAATGGGTGAGCGAATACTTTTGGCAATATAGTGTATCACAGATGTACTTTGGCGCTAGATCATAGAGAGACTTAAACACAAGCAGAGCAGCTTTAAAGTCTATTCTCTGAGCCACAGGAAGCCAGTGCAGAGACTTGAGCACAGGACTAATGAGATCATATTTTCTAGTTCTTGTTAGGACTCGAGCAGCAGCCTGATGAATAAACTGCAGTTGTTTTAAGACCTTTTTGTTCTGACCAGTGAGTAACTCATTGCAATAATCTAACTTACTGGAAACAAATGCATGGATAACAACCTCTAAGTCTGTTTTAGATACCAAAGCTCTGATTTTGGCAATGTTTTTCAGATGGTAAAAGGCTGCTGATGTAATTGATTTGATGTGACTGTTTAAGTTAAAGTCTGAGTCCATTATTACTCCCAGATTTCTAAGTTGATTTGTCGGTTCTAGAGAGAGAGATTGAAAGTGACTGGTGACACTTTCTCTTTGTTTCTGTGGGCCAAAGACAATACTTTCAGAAGAAAGTTGGAGAAAGTTGTTTTGCATCCAGACACTAATTTGTTGAATACAGTGACAGACTTAATCCACAGGTCCATGCTCACCCGCTGTCAGTGACACAGAGATCTGAGTATCATCTGCATAATTGTGATAGGACACGTTATTACTGGCTATCAATTGCCCTAACGGCAGCATGTAGAGGTTAAACAACAGGGGTCCAAGAATTGACCCCTGGGAAACCCACAGGTCATGTGATCTGACACACAATTTCCAATTTCTACAAAATAATTGCAACCTGCTAAATAAGATTCAAACCAAAATTCAAAATATTCAAAATAAGTGCAGTACCTGAAAAAACCAACCCAGTTCTCTAGCCTCTGTAGAAGGATCTCATGATCAACAGTGTCAAACGCAGCATTCAGGTCCAACAGGATTAAAACAGAGACTTTGCCAGCGTCAGTGTTCACACGAATGTCATTTGTTACCTTGATCAGAGCTGTCTCTGTGCTGTGATGAGGTTTTAAAACCTGACTGGAAGACATCAAATGAGTTGTTCACTAAAATAAATTTTGTCAGTTGTTGGTAAACAACTTTCTCAAGAATTTTTTCTGCAAACGGTAAGTTCGAAATAGGCCAATAATTTTTAAGTAGTGTGGCATCAAGGCTACTCTTCTTTAGGACTGGCTTGATGAACGCAGTTTTCAAGGCACTTGGGAAAGTTCGGTTTGAAGTGACACATTGACTTTTTGAGTAATTGGTGCCAACATGCTGGTAAACACAGATTTTAGAAATCTGGTGGGTAATCAGAATCAGAATCAGAATATACTTTATTGATCCCACACAGGGGAAATTTGTGTGTCACAGCAACAACTTCCTATCTGCTAAGTGAGTCGTTGTAGAGCCCGATCACGTACGGAAAGAAAGACCTCCGGTAACGAGATGTTCTCGAGCGGAGCTGTCTGAGCCTCTTGGAGAAGGAGCTCCGTTGTTCGTCCAGGAGTGGGTAGAGAGGATGGTCATGGTTTTCCATGATGGACAAAAGTTTGTTCAGTGACCTCCTCTCCACCACTGCCTCAAGTGAGTCCTGTTTGCTGCCAATGACAGAGCCAGCCAGTCTGATTAGTTTATTCAGTCTGTTGGTGTCACTGGCTGCGATGCTGCTCCCCCAGCAGATGACAGAGAAGAATAAGGTGCTGGCCACCACAGACTGGTAGAAGGTCTCCAGGATCTTGCCGCACACATTGAAGGACCTCAGCTTCCTTAGAAAGTACAGTCGGCTGCAAGTCTTCTTGTACACAGCAGTACTGTTGCTCCTCCAGCTCAGTCTACTGTCGATGGTCACTCCAAGGTATTTGTACTCCTCAACCACCTCCACATCTCTACCCAGAATGTAGAGCGGCTGCAAAGCAGTCCTCCTCCTCTTCCGGAAGTCAATCACCATCTCCCTGGTCTTGTCCACATTGAGGAGCAGGTGATTCTCTCCCGCCCACACCACAAATCCATCCACCACCCTCCTGTACTCCTCCTCCTGCCCACCACTTATACACCCTACAACTGCAGAGTCATCAGAGAATTTCTGTAGGTGGCATGAATCGGAGTTGTGCTGGAAGTCTGAAGTGTACAATGTGAAGAGGAATGGAGAGAGCACCGTGCCCTGTGGGGCTCCCACACCACTTAAAACCACATCAGACCGGACTTTCCCCAGCCGGACGAACTGTGGCCTGTCCGTCAGGTAATCAGTGATCCAGGAGACGGCGGACGCACCAGCACCCATCAGCCGCAGCTTATCACCCAGTAATGAGGGCTGGATGGTGTTAAAGGCACTAGAGAAATCAAAGAAGGTGATTCTCACCATGCCTCCACCGCCATCCAGATGTGAATGAGCTCGCTGCAGCAGATGGATGACAGCGTCGTCAACACCCAGGCGTGGCTGGTAGGCAAACTGCAGGGGGTCCAGAGAGGAATTCACCAGCGGTCTCATGTGGGCTAACACCAGCCTCTCCAGCACTTTCATCACATGAGATGTGAGGGCAACTGGACGGAAATCCTTGAGGTCAGATGAAGATGGTTTCTTGGGTACAGGGACCAGGCACGATGTCTTCCAGAGAAGCGGAACCCTCTCCAGCCTGAGGCTCAGGTTGAAGAGGTGCTGGAGAACCCCACACAGCTGGAGCGCACAGGTCCTCAGGGTATGGGGGTTGATGCCATCTGGGCCGGCTGCTTTGTGCTGGTTTAGCTTCTCCAGCTGTTTCTTCACCTGAAAGGTGGTCACAGTCAAACGGTTGGGTGGGGGGGGTTCAGGCACTAGTCCATTTAATCGCTGAGAAGGAGCAGACGCTGGTAGCAGGTGTGGTGGAGGTAGGGAAGAAGAGGTAGTGGTGGTGGCATTTGTAGAGCTAAACCTGTTGAAGAAGGTATTAAAGTCATTAGCTCTATCTTTGCCACCACTAGTGGGTCTGCTTCTTCCCCCATATCCAGTGATCTTTTTCATTCCGGACCACACCGCCCTCATGTTGTCCTGCTGCAGTTTGGATTCCAGCCTCCTCCTGTATGCATCTTTTCCCTTCCTCAGCTGGTCTCGGAGTTGATGCTGCACCATCTTCTGCTCCTCCCGGTCTCCAGACCTGAAGGCTGCTTTCTTCCGGTTAAGGAGCGTCTTCAGGTCACAGGTGATCCAGGGTTTGTTGTTGGGGAAGCATCGAACAATCCGGGTGGGACAGACAGACTCCACACAGAACTTAATGTATTCTGTAATGCAGTCTGTCATGCCATCAATGTCTTCCCCGTGAGGTGTGCAGAGTGCATCCCAGTCCGTGGATCCGAGACAGTCCTGTAGAGCCCGCTCTGTTTCCGGAGTCCACTTCCTGACAGTCTTTTTGGACACGGGTTTTTGCAGGGCGATTGGGACATAACACGGCTTTAGATGGACCAGGTTGTGATCAGACCTGCCAAGGGGAGGAAGGGCTGTGGCTCTGTATGCATTTTGTATGTTTGCATACAGAAGGTCCAACGTTTTATTCTCCCTCGTGGGGCAGTCCACGTACTGGGTGAAGTCAACAAGTGATCTGTTCATGTTGATGTGGTTGAAATCACCAGTTATGATACAGAAGGCGTTGGGCTGCTGTGTTTGTAGGCGGGAAACGGTGGTTAAAATGACGTCACCAGCAGTTTCAGCATCAGCCGACGGAGGAACATAAACAGTCACCACCATAACCGATGTAAATTCCCTCGGCAGATAGTAAGGCCGAAGTCCAACCGCCAGTAACTCCACATGCGGTGTACAGAGACGCTCCTTGACACAGACATGTCTGGGATTGCACCAGCGCTCACTCACATAGAGCACAATCCCACCTCCTCTCTTCTTACAGCTGCTGGTTGCATCTCTGTCCGCCCGCACAGTCTCAAAACCAGGAACCTCGACACTGTTGTCTGGGATGTGGGAATGCAGCCATGTCTCAGTGAAGCTCAGTAAA
Source organism: Neostethus bicornis (assembly GCA_902685375.1). Classification (NCBI taxonomy): domain Eukaryota; kingdom Metazoa; phylum Chordata; class Actinopteri; order Atheriniformes; family Phallostethidae; genus Neostethus; species Neostethus bicornis. The sequence goes on from LR738550.1 coordinate 25,193,220, forward strand.
CTGCATTCATGATATTCCGCTTGTGTGTTAATTAGCGTCGTTAGCTCCTCGGTCTTATTAGCCAGTGAGCGCACATTTCCCATTATAACTGCAGGCACAGCAGGCTTGAATCTCCTCCTATTCATTTTAACGTGGGCCCCGGCTCTGCGTCCGCGACGTCTTTTCCGGATCTCTCTTGGAATTACATGCCGGGCTCCATGAAGCAGGCTAGGTTTACTCATAGCTAACAGTTGGTCGCGAGTGTAAACAATAGCCATACTTCTAGTATAAAAAAAAAAAAAAAAAAAAGACTTAGTTTTTAAAGAAAACATTCAAGAAAACACAAGTTTCCAAGTTGGAAAATAAACTAGCTAACACTAAAAAAATTTGGAAAAAGAACCCAATAACGACTGGATGACAGTTAGCAAAAGACGAGGAGCTGCTGTAACAGGCGTCCGTACACGGCGCCATCTTGGAAAAAAGTCTAGTCTTAATACATCAAGACAGCAAGTAGATGAGCTCAGACTAGTGACAATTTCTTCAACAGTTGTTTCTGTTACTGGGGTGAAGTCATTTAGCTTTAACAATCTAGATGGTAGTAAGATTGTCATTTGAACTGTGGCTTTGATTAAGTTTTTGATGTTCAGAACCTTGCCCTTAAAAAATACAGCAAACTCATTACATTTGGCAGTCTAAATCAATTCAGCGACAATTTGAATTGGGGTATTTGTTAATCTATTTATTGTTGCTAAAAGGACATGTGAGTTATTATTACAGTTTCCTATTATTTTAGAGAAATACATCTCTCTGGTTTTAAGTAAGATCTGATTATAGACATGTAACTTTTCTCTATAAATCTCGTAATGAATCCGGAGCTCAAATTTGCGTTCAGCTTTCCTGCACTCCCGTTTTTGTGCTTTGACTGACTCAGCGTTTCTCCAAGGTCCACACAGGGTCTTGAGGTGTATTTCGGAGAGGGAGTGCCGGGTGGGAACACCTGCACTCCCCTCATGCTGATCCCCCTTCATCATGCATTTCCTCAGTATTCCTTATCAAGACCAGCAAAAGAAGCACAGAACGCACACGCATTTTGGATGTAAAGCAGTTGAAATAAACTGTCTTGCCCTTTATAATTGTGCGGAATATTTATTTTCAGAGTTAGATTACATTCTTTAAGTTTTCTGTCTTTTATTTTGAAGGCCGTTTCCTGTGTTTTATTTTGAAGGCTGAACTAGAAACAGGAAGTTGTGAGGAGAAGTCAGCAATTTTGCTTCCGCTAGTGAGTTAGCATAACAGTTAGCTAGCTACCAGTTATCCACCGCCTTTCGTCTATTTTTTCTAATCCCTTTTTGACATCACAGTCTGTAAGTTTGTTTTTTATGTTCATAAAGTACAATATTAATGTCTCATTTGTGTGAAAGGACGCTTGGAAGTGTGTATTTTGCTACTGCTAGTTTGTATGTTTATTACCGCATGTAGGCCTATTTTCATGGTGATAAGCTACTTTAAACATACTTTTGCACTATATTAAGTGTATATTTTCTTTCTGTTTTACAGTTTTACTCTGTTCTTGTTGTGTAGGAGAGGGAATGAGGAGGATCCAAATGCAGGTTTAACAGTTTATTAAGTGTTGAACAAAGGAATCCACAGCAGAGAGATAACGGCTTCAGGCAGTGCTGGATGGCCAAGAGGAAGGGCTGAAGGTTCCTGTGAGGAGAATAAGAAAATTAGTCTGATATCAAAATTTGACTCAGCTTAGAGGTGGTCAGTTTACCACTAGAATCGTTGAAGACCTGACAGAGACTGTGGGTGACACCAGGTCTTTTATAGCCACCGGTAAGTCTGTGCAGCTGGGAGCAATCAGCCAATCCTCCCGTTAGAAGCCATCCAGCACCTGTGAGTTTTGGGGGAGAAAAAAAAACAAACAAGCAGGCCTAAAAGGCCTCACACCACAGTACCCCCCCCTCTACGGACGCCACCTGGCGGACCACCAGGCCTGTCCGGAAAGTGGCGGTGAAAGTCCCGGACCAAGCCAGGGTCCAGGATCGCTGAACGGGGCACCCAGCACCGTTCCTCCGGGCCATAACCCTCCCAGTCCACGAGGTACTGTAGACCCCGACCTCGGCGACGAACATCCAAAAGACGGTTGACCGTGTACGCATCCGAGCCGTCGACAAGGCGAGGAGGTGGAGGGGGAGCAGAAGGAGGCTGGAGGGGACTGGTAGAAACCGGTTTGATCTGAGAGACGTGGAACACAGGATGTACCTTCATGGAAGAGGGCAGGGCGAGCTTTACCGAGACCGGGTTGACCAGCCGCAGGATCCGGAAAGGGCCAATGAAGCGGGGTGAAAGCTTGCGAGACTCTGCCCTGAGGGGAATGTTCCTGGTAGACAGAAGGACAGACTGACCAACCCGATATGCTGGGGCTGGCTGACGGTGGCGATTAGCTTGGCGCCGCGCCCGGCCGCAGGCCTGTTGGAGGGCCCTCCTAGTTTTCCTCCAGATCCGACGACACCGTCTGATATGGAGCTGCACCGAAGGGACAGCCAGCTCCTGTTCCTGATCCGGGAACAATGGGGGTTGGTAACCCAGAGAAGCCTCGAACGGGGACAATCCTGTGGAGGAACTAACTTGGGAATTATGGGCATACTCAATCCACGGGAGATGAGACGACCACGTGGACTGGGCAGAGGCCAACACGCACCGTAATGTGGATTCCAGGTGTTGGTTAGCCCGCTCCGACTGGCCGTTGGATTGGGGGTGGAAGCCAGATGACAAGCTGACGGAAGCCCCCAGCGCCTTACAGAAGGACTTCCAAACAGCTGATGTGAATTGCGGACCCCGGTCAGAGACTATGTCCAGAGGGATACCATGCAGACGGAACACATGGGTCACCATGAGCTGGGCAGTCTCCAAGGCTGAAGGGAGTTTAGGAAGAGGCACCAGATGTACAGCTTTGGAGAATCGGTCCACAATCGTGACCACAACAGTGTTACCTTCTGAGGGAGGGAGTCCGGTCACAAAGTCCAGTGCGATATGGGACCAGGGACGACTGGGAACCGGTAGGGGATGGAGCAGCCCCGCAGGAGGACGATGAGGGACCTTGCCCCGGGAACAGGCAGAACAGGCAGCGACAAAATTCCTAGTGTCTGCCTCCATCGTTGGCCACCAGAACCGCCGCTGAAGAAGCGCCATTGTACGGCGAATCCCAGGGTGACAGGACCACCGGGATGCATGTGCCCATAGGAGAACCTGGGAGCGGGCAGAGGATGGCACATACGAACGGTTAGCTGGGCCAGTACCTGGGTCCGGATCATGCTGCAGACCATCCCTTATTGCAGTCTCGATCTCCCAAGTGATTGCCCCAATGACGCAGGAGGGGGGTAGAATGGGCTCCGGCTCCGATCTGGACTGATGACAGTCATGCAGGCGGGAGAGGGCGTCAGGTTTGGTATTGCGGTTGCCCGGCCTGTAAGTGAGGGTAAAATTAAAGCGTGTAAAGAACAGCTGCCACCGGGCCTGTCGAGAGTTGAGTCTCTTAGCTGCTTGGATGTAAGCGAGGTTTTTGTGGTCTGTCCAGACCACGAATGGGTGTTCTGCGCCCTCGAGCCAGTGCCTCCATTCCTCGAGTGCCAGTTTGACTGCGAGCAGTTCTCTATTCCCCACATCGTAGTTTTGTTCAGCTGCAGAGAGACGCTTAGAGAAAAAGGCACAGGGATGGAGTTTGCCATCCTCCTGATGGTATTGGGACAGCACAGCACCCACCCCTGAATCCGAGGCGTCCACTTCCACAATAAACTGCCTCAAGGGGTCGGGCTGGACCAGAATGGGGGCCGAGGTAAACCTCTTTTTAAGCTCAGTGAATGCACCCTCTGCTTGGGGAGACCAAACGAACGGTCTGGCTGTGGAAGTAAGCTGGGTAAGGGGAAGAGCTACCTGACTGTAATTGCGAATGAAACGCCTGTAAAAATTTGCGAAACCCAGAAATTGTTGTAGTTTGCGACGGGTGTTGGGTCGAGGCCACTCAGCCACCGCGCTAACTTTTTCGGGGTCCGGGCAAACCTGCCCAGCGTGTACAATAAAACCAAGGAAGTTGACGGACTGAGAATGGAACTCGCACTTCTCAGCCTTTACAAACAGACGATTCTCAAGGAGTCGCTGGAGTACCGCACGGACATGGACGATGTGCTCCTCAACAGTGGGCGAAAAAATAAGAATGTCGTCCAGATAAACAAAGACAAAACGATTAAGGAAGTCACGGAGCACATCGTTAATGAATGCCTGGAAGACTGCGGGAGCGTTAGTTAACCCGAAAGGCATGACCAAGTATTCGAATTGGCCCAGGTGGGTGTTGAACGCCGTCTTCCACTCGTCCCCCTCCCGCATTCGGACGAGATGGTAGGCGCAACGCAGATCGAGTTTTGTAAAGACCCGGGCTCCCTGAAGTAGCTCGAACGCCGAATTAATGAGGGGCAACGGGTATTTGTTGCGAACGGTGATGTTATTAAGACCCCGATAATCGACGCACGGACGGAGGGAACCATCCTTCTTACCCACAAAAAAGGACCCCGCTGCTATGGGTGCCGAGGAAGGGCGGATAAGCCCCGACGCCAGGGACTCATTGATGTACTTCTCCATCGCCCCCCTCTCTGGAGCAGACAGATTGTACAGGCGACTGGCGGGTAAGGTTGCCCCAGGGAGGAGGTCGATGGCGCAATCATATGGCCGATGAGGCGGGAGAGATTGTGCCCTCTCCTTACTGAAGACCTCTTTGAGGTCATGATACTCTGCCGGGATAGACGCAACGTCCACCGGGTCGATTGAGCCTACCGTGTCAGAAGAAACGGTTGTCACGGCAGATTGGAGGCAAGTTGCATGGCACTGATTGCTCCACCCGACGATACGCCGGTTTTGCCAGTCGACCTGTGGATTGTGCAACCTAAGCCAGGGGAAACCTAACACAAGGGGTGAGCCGGGTGACGAAATAACGTTAAACGAAAGGTGCTCACGGTGATTACCCGATACCACCATCTCCAACGGGGAGGACTGGTGGGTCACCCTGGTAATAACGTGTCCATCGATCGCCGTGGCATTAATGGGCTCTCTAAGTGGTTGGGACTGGAATCCACACTGACGGAGAAAATCTGCGTCGATGAAGTTGCCGTCGGCCCCGGAATCCACCAACGCTTCGACCGGAAAAGAAGAGGAACAACCAGAGGTTAGTGTCACAAGAATCATAAGCCTAGGGGTACCATGACATCTAGTTGTGCCCACCCGTAACCCTAGGTCTACCGGTGGGCCCCGTCTTTTGGGCGACAAGGGCAAGCTGAGAGTAAGTGACTTCTCGACCCGCAATAGAGACACCTCCCTTCTTTTAGTCTAACCTCTCTTTCCTTTTTGGTTAGATGCATCTGTCCCAACTGCATTGGTTCTGTGGAAGGCTGCTCAGCCTCTTGTGGAACAGATGCAAATGCCCTAGGTGGGGAGCAGACCGAGGAAGGCTGTCGATGGCTGTGAACTGGAGCAGGGTGTAGGGCCCGGGTGGTATTTTCATATCGTTTCTCTCTTTGACGGTTGTCTAACTGTATTGCCAGGGAAATGAGTTCCTCCAATGTGGATGGGGTCCCCCTGCCAGCTAGCTCATCCTTCAGAGGATCATTCAGGGCATTTAGGAACACCCCTCTTAGTGCCTTCTGTCCCCAGCCAGCCTCTACTGCTAGGGTCCGGAATGAGATGGAGAACTCCGCCACAGATAGAGTTCCCTGGGAAAGGTGGAGTAGACGCTGGGAGGCATCTCCAGCCCGGTCCGGCACCTCGAACATGGTTCTGAATAAACTCAGAAAATCAGATGTTGAGCGATCAGCCAGGGGGGCTGCCGAGTCTTCGGCCTCGGCCCACTCCAGTGCCCTGCCCCGAAGAAGACCCACAATGTACAAATTCTTAACTTTGTCTGATTCGAAAGTCCGTGGTCTTAGAGCAAAGACATTTGAACACTGCAAGAGGAACCCACGACATTTCCCCAGGGTTCCATGGAAAGGTTCCGGGTCCGTAATATGGTGGTCCATGAGTGGGCTGGGCATAGCTGAAGGAGGTGCCGAGGCTGTGGACAGAAAAAGAGAACTTAGATTATTTACTTTGTCTGTTAAAGCCTGTAACTGTGTTTTTAATTGAGTATTTTCGTCCATAAGGGCCTTTATGGCCTGTTGTTGTTGTCCCCGGAATATTCCTTGTCGGGTCAGAATCTCTGACACTGAGGGTGATGCAGAACCCGCTGGATCCATTCTGGTCAGGTCTTCTGTTGTGTAGGAGAGGGAATGAGGAGGATCCAAATGCAGGTTTAACAGTTTATTAAGTGTTGAACAAAGGAATCCACAGCAGAGAGATAACGGCTTCAGGCAGTGCTGGATGGCCAAGAGGAAGGGCTGAAGGTTCCTGTGAGGAGAATAAGAAAATTAGTCTGATATCAAAATTTGACTCAGCTTAGAGGTGGTCAGTTTACCACTAGAATCGTTGAAGACCTGACAGAGACTGTGGGTGACACCAGGTCTTTTATAGCCACCGGTAAGTCTGTGCAGCTGGGAGCAATCAGCCAATCCTCCCGTTAGAAGCCATCCAGCACCTGTGAGTTTTGGGGGAGAAAAAAAAACAAACAAGCAGGCCTAAAAGGCCTCACACCACAGTTCTGAAGACATCTTTTTCATACAGTAGTCATTAAAATGGAGCTTGGACGCTACATCTTGACTCTGCGCATGTTTTCCAGAAGGAGTTAGGCTTACTGCTGAGTTTATGTTAGATACGCATAAATGAGAGCAGGAAAGTAAAAAGACTTTTTGTAAAAGGACTTTAGAAGAAAAAAGGACTGTTACAGTAAAAAGACTGTAACAGTAAAAAGGACTTGAAAAAAATAAAGAGACCTTACGCAATCGGATAACAAAATAGGACAGCACGGCACATAATCAAACATGGACGAAGTAAATCAGGAATTCACTCCGGAGCCTACTCAGTATTCTAGACCCAACAATAACTCCCAAGATGGCGGGTCAGTGAAGACTTTCAGAAGTTCCAGTTCCAATCGTTCATCCGTGAGCACCGCAGCAGCTAAAGCCAGAGCAGATGCTGAAGCCGCTCGCGCTCGTGTAGCATTCGCTAAAAAAGAAAAAGCCATAAAAGCTGAAAAAGCCAAATTGGAAGCTGAAAAAGCCAAATTGGTAGCCGATCTGGAGGCCGATCTGGAAGCTTTACAATATGAAAGAGAGGCTGCAGCCGCTAACGCCAAAGCAGAAGCACTGGAAGCAGCAGCAGATCTAGAGGACGGAGAAACCCGTAGCACGAGAAGCTCCCCTGTTCCAGCCCAAAATACACATGAACGTGTAAGCCATTACGTCGAACAACAAAATGGTCACCTTGACGACAGGCCTGCTCCAGTCTACCGTCAGGACACCCCAGAGCAATGTATTGAGCCCCAGTATAACCCCCCAACACCACACATCTTCAGAGCACAGGACTATGTTGTGATAGATTCTTGGTCAGCATCATCTCAAAGTCCACAAAGGACAGTACCCTCTCACCCCCACCAGATGGCGCTCAACTATCATCCGTCTCCACAACAGCACACTAAAAACCCCACTCAAAGCAGTGTAAAGACAGAGTTTAAACCCAAGTCAAGCTTTCCAAACTACGCGGACACATCCCACACACGTAGAGCAGAATCTTCAGTAATGATGGATATGGCAAAATATTTAGCTCGTAAGGAACTCGTATGCACTGGCCTATCACGTTTTGATGACCGGCCCGAAACATATAGGGCGTGGAAGTCCTCGTTTTTCAACACGATCAGAGACGTGGATCTGTCTGCGAGTGAACAGTTGGATTTGCTCTTGAAGTGGCTGGGAAAAGAATCAAGTGAACACGTCAAACGTCTCAGAGCGGTCAATATAGCCAATCCAGCCGCCGCATTACAAACAGCGTGGGAAAGGCTCGATGATTGCTACGGTGCTCCAGAAGTCATCGAGAGTGCTCTCTTCTCGAAGCTTGATAATTTTCCAAAGATCTCTAATAAAGAAAACTACAAGTTGAGAGAGCTCGGAGATCTACTAAACGAGGTGCTCGCAGCTAAAGAAGATGGATACTTGTCAGGCTTGTCATATCTGGATACCGCACGTGGTATAAAGCCAATTGTGGAGAAGTTGCCATACAGCCTACAGGAAAAGTGGCTCAACCAGGGATCTAAGTACAAAGAAACGTCTCGAGTCAGTTATCCACCATTCTCATATTTCACCTCTTTCGTCTGCTACCAAGCTAAAATAAGGAACGATCCCAGCTTTTCATATTCTGGAAACAACGTTCGTTCAGAACAGGTTGTGCAGAGGCGAGTTAGTCCAAGAGGTGCGGTTTCGGTGCACAAGACCAAGGTGACAAACGACGAAAGTCCAACGGAAGTGCCTTCTAAAGACGATTTAGTCAAGCAGTGCCCTATCCACAAGAAGCCCCACCCCCTAAAGAAATGTCGAGGATTCAGACTTAAGACTCTCGAAGACAGAAAGGCTTATCTAAAAGAACAAGGCATCTGCTTCAAATGTTGTTCATCTTATTCTCATCTCGCCCGGGATTGCAAAGCCACGGTGAAATGTGATGAGTGTAACAGTGAAAGTCACATATCGGCCCTTCACCCTGGTCCGCCTAAATGGGCGAACAAAGAGTCAAACCCCCCACAAGATAACGGCGGGGAGCAAGAAAAAGAGGCAAATTCAGTAGTCAGTCCTCTCTGTACCGAGGTTTGCGGAGACGCTCTGAAGTCAAAATCTTGCGCGAAGATCTGTCTTGTCAAGGTTTACCCAAAGAACCACCCACATGAAGCAGTGAAAATGTATGCAATGCTCGACGATCAGAGCAACAAGTCTCTAGCCAGGTCGCAGTTTTTCGATGTTTTCAAAATCGAAGCCATCACTTATCCATACACTCTGAGAACGTGTACTGGACTGACCACAACATCTGGCAGAAGAGCAACTGGATTTCAGATTGAAGCAATTAAAGGCGGAATAAGCTTTTCACTCCCAGAACTGATTGAATGTGAGGACTTACCGGACAATCGTGAGGAAATACCAACACCTGAGGCTGCCTTCCACCACCGCCATCTCAAGGATCTCGCCATAGAAATCCCACCTCTGGACAATGATGCTCAGATCCTTCTACTTCTGGGTCGTGACATTCTTCGCGCACATAAAGTGAGACAACAGATAAATGGCCCTGGAGATACACCATTTGCTCAAAGACTTGACCTTGGATGGGTGTTGGTCGGTGATGTGTGTTTGAGAAAAGTCCATAAGCCCACAGTTCACAGCTACAAAACAAACATACTGGGAGATGGCAGACCAACACTTTTTCAGCCATGCACAAGTCACGTCCATCTTAACCAAGTAATCAGTCCAAGCCAAACAAACGGACACAGAAACGGTCGCTTGCACATGGACGCTGACTCCCTCGGGCTCACTGTTTTTGCTAGAACTGCAAATGACGAGAAACGTGCCTTCTCTGTAGAGGACGAACAGTTTATCAAAGTCATGGATGAACAAGTTTTTCAGGATGAATCCAACAGTTGGGTCGCCCCCCTTCCTTTCAAGTCTCCAAGACCACCTTTGCCAAACAATCGAGACCTAGCTATGACACGTCTCTCCTCACTGCTGCGTACGCTAGAGCGCAAGCCAAAGATGAAAGAACAGTTTGTCGCTTTCATGCAGAAGATCTTTGACAACAGTCACGCAGAACCAGCGCCACCTCTGCCGGAAGGACACGAGTGCTGGTATTTGCCATCGTTCGGAATCTATCACCCCAGAAAACCTGATCAAATCAGAGTCGTGTTTGATTCCAGCGCACAATACAACGGTATTTCACTCAACAACGTTCTTCTCACTGGACCAGACCTGAATAACAGCCTGCTAGGCGTACTCATTCGGTTCAGGAGAGAGAGAGTAGCTGTAATGGCGGACATTGAACAGATGTTTCATTGTTTCATTGTAAGGGAAGACCATAGAGACTACTTACGTTTCCTGTGGTTTCAAGATAACGATCCCACCAAGAACATTGTTGAATACAGGATGAGGGTCCATGTGTTCGGCAACAGTCCTTCTCCAGCCGTGGCAACGTACTGCCTCAGAAGAGCAGCCAACAGTGGAGAACTGGAATACGGGTCAGACATGAGACACTTCGTGGAGCGTGAGTTCTATGTAGACGACGGACTTATTTCAACTCCCTCTGCGCAAGAAGCCATTACTCTTCTGCAGAAAACGCAAGCTGCACTATCTGAGTCAAATCTGAGACTTCACAAGATCGCGTCCAACAGCATTGAAGTTCTGCAAGCATTTCCAGCAGGGGACCACGCAAGAGATGTACAAGATCTCTACCTGGGAACAGAAACTGTGCCCACGACAAGGAGTCTTGGTCTGAGTTGGGAAGTCAAGACAGACACATTCACCTTTCAAGTGAATATCACGGACAAACCGTTCACACGTCGAGGAGTACTCTCTACTATAAACAGCCTCTTCGATCCGCTTGGATTCGTCGCTCCTGTGACCATACAGGGAAAATCTCTATTGCGAGAACTTACGCTGGATGGAACAGAATGGGATACCCCACTTCCTCATGACAAACATAGTGTGTGGCAGACATGGAGAGATTCTCTACAGGAACTGCAACAACTTCACATTCCTCGTGCTTACACTACAACCTCACTTGCAAAGGCTAGCAAAAAAGAAATATGCGTCTTTTCTGATGCATCCACAAAAGCAATCGGTGCGGTAGCATACCTAAAAACCACAGACGAAGATGGCAAGGTTCACGTAGGTTTCATCTTAGGAAAAGCCAAACTAGCACCTGCAAACGGGCCCACCATCCCAAGATTGGAACTTTGCGCAGCAGTGCTAGCTGTGGAAATGGCAGAACTCATTGTTCGAGAGCTCGACCTCACACTGGATGCAGTCACCTTTTATTGCGACAGTAAAGTGGTACTCGGATATATACATAACCAGTCCAAGAGGTTTTATGTTTATGTCCACAATAGGGTGCAAAGGATTCACCAGTCCACGGAGCCAAAGCAGTGGCGTTATGTGCCCACAGAACATAACCCAAGTGACCATGCATCCAGATCCGTTCAAGCCTCTCTGCTCACCAAAACAAACTGGTTCACAGGTCCTGCATTCCTTCACAAGCCTCAAACAGTATGTGATCAGCAACAAACATTTGAGCTTATTGATCCAGAGTCGGACATTGATGTCAGACCGCAAGTGACAAGTTGCGTTACCAGCCACGATGATAAGTCGCTCAATCCGAAGAGATTCGAAAAATTCTCAACTTGGAAGTCATTGCAAAGAGCGGTTGCAAACCTCATCCATGTAGCTCGTTGTTTCAAGTCAACAAACAAAAATGTTATAGATTGTACTGGCTGGCATCAGTGTAGCAAACCTCGCACAGCGGACGAGCTATCTCAAGCAACTTCAGTGATTCTTCTTGCTGTACAAAAGGACTGCTTTAATGAAGAGTTCACTGCCCTCTCAAAAGGAGTTGACGTAAACCAGAAAAGTCCACTGTCAAAACTCAATCCAGTCCTTGGATCAGATGGATTGTTGAGAATCGGAGGCCGGTTGAAGCAAGCTGATCTCTGCGATCAGGAGAAACATCCAGTTGTTTTGCCAGGCAAACATCACGTCTCCACTCTGCTCATAAGCTACTACCATGACAAAGTGGAACATCAAGGCCGTACCTTTACAGAAGGTGATGTTGTTTTACTGAAAGACACCCAGACATGCCGCAATGAGTGGCCCATGGCTCTTGTGACTAAAACCTTTCCAGGACGCGATGGAAAGGTCCGAAAAATCGAGATTAAAACGACCAAAGATGGATCTACAAAGACATTCCTTCGGCCCGTCACCGAGGTCATTCTTCTTCTGAAATCAAAGGACTGAATGCATGTTTTAGGTTTATATGGCATCTTTACAGACACCAGGCGGGGAGTGTCTTGCCCTTTATAATTGTGCGGAATATTTATTTTCAGAGTTAGATTACATTCTTTAAGTTTTCTGTCTTTTATTTTGAAGGCCGTTTCCTGTGTTTTATTTTGAAGGCTGAACTAGAAACAGGAAGTTGTGAGGAGAAGTCAGCAATTTTGCTTCCGCTAGTGAGTTAGCATAACAGTTAGCTAGCTACCAGTTATCCACCGCCTTTCGTCTATTTTTTCTAATCCCTTTTTGACATCACAGTCTGTAAGTTTGTTTTTTATGTTCATAAAGTACAATATTAATGTCTCATTTGTGTGAAAGGACGCTTGGAAGTGTGTATTTTGCTACTGCTAGTTTGTATGTTTATTACCGCATGTAGGCCTATTTTCATGGTGATAAGCTACTTTAAACATACTTTTGCACTATATTAAGTGTATATTTTCTTTCTGTTTTACAGTTTTACTCTGTTCTGAAGACATCTTTTTCATACAGTAGTCATTAAAATGGAGCTTGGACGCTACATCTTGACTCTGCGCATGTTTTCCAGAAGGAGTTAGGCTTACTGCTGAGTTTATGTTAGATACGCATAAATGAGAGCAGGAAATAAACAAATCGAGCTTGTGAGAACAAAGCTGTCCAGCTGTACTTGACATAGAGCTCATCATTCTGCTTGTCACAACGCCAGACAGGACGGGTTGGAAAAAAAAAAAAAGAATATTTTACAAAAGAAAATGTTGTATGGCTGTAGATGCAGCTGTCATTGAGGCTATACATTTTGAAAATCTGACAAGATTCTAATGAATGATACAGTTATTATCGTTTGATTTAAGAAATATTACGAGGATGGGTGACATCTCTTTTTCGCTTAGGTAATCAAATCTCTGCAGTTTCGCTGTGGGACTCAAAATTTTTCAAATATAGGTATGAACATTCAGGAAATGGTATTAATACATTCTCTGATGAAAAAGCACATGGCCTAAATGCTTTTGACATTGAATTTTATAAAAAAATTATTAAGCAAACAAAGCACCTTTGCTGCTAATAATGTTTAAGCATTCCTCTGAAATGGGAAAAATGTCACAAACTTTATATAAATCCAATTTTCTATGGTGTGAGAGGCAGCAAGAGCGAAACAGAAACATCCTCCTAAAGTCTAATAGCTCTGCTTAAATTGGATGTAAAGATTTTCACATAAATACTGGCAAATATGTTGAAAAGAAAAGAAGCAAGTTGGTTCAATCCGCCATCCAGAGCAAATCATATTCATGCATAAATGATTTTCCTTTTTAATGTTAGAAGACCAATGAACGTTGCGGGAGTTCAAAGGTGGCTGCAGAAGAATTCCACTCGCCAGTGGCGGCTGGTGGTAAAAAAAACTGGGGGGGCGCACATTTTTCAAACACACACAAATTTTTTTTTTAGATATATTATATAAAAGTATATATATAAATATATATATATATATATATATAAAATAAATATAAAATTATTTGTGATAATATGTGTCTGTTTTTGGTGACTTCTTCATTATGTTTCCTTATGCCAGTTCGGTAGCCTTCATTTAATTGTGCCAGGATATTACTACTGCCAAAAACACCTAGCTTATAGCTACTATCAAGATGGGTGCAGCAAGTTTGATGACGTTTGCACTTTTCAGACAAATGCTTCAAGTCACTCACCCCTGTTGATATCCACACCTCTTCAGTTGCTGCTGAACTAAATAATAAGCAGGGTAAACAAAAAAAGTGTTTCTCATGTTGCATCCAGTTAGCCACTTTTGATAGACAGCAGGCGAAAATCCTCTCACATAAAAGCGGCCGCGATCTCCACTGTTTTGTTGCACAGTCAAATCTGGGGTGTCCAGTCCAAGCTCCTTCACTCTTCTTTTTTCTTCTTTAGAACACTTAGAATACGGATTCTGTAGAAGGGACGACACTGAATTCTCTTTGAAAAAGCCAGTAGCATTGTTAGCAACTAAACTAGCTTCCGACGCCATGATGGAGACTCCCAGAATTCCGCAGTGAAAAGAAAGGGCGTGGTGTGGGTGGGATTTATAGGTCAGCTTATAGCTAATTGATTGGTTCATGTAACAGACTGACAGAGAGGATAACCTATCACACACCAGATGGGCGGAAAATCTCTGCGCCCCGCGGGCGTGGTTATGGTTTGCAATACACATGAATAGGAAAATATTTACAGCTGACGTCACGTTTTTTCCATAAAAACCGGAAGCCACATACACACTCATACGTTTTCTTGGGAGGGCGTACCTACCTTTCGCCCTCGTTCCGGTTTGCACAGGAAGTAAGAAAATAAAATAAAATAAAACGGTGTAAAACATTATTAAAATGCATGTAATCTTCACACTCGACAGTTTTGCATACTTATAAACACATACATGTTTATATATGTATATATAGATATATATGCATATATATTTTTTGGTGATCAGGTCGGGGGGCGGCGCCCCTCCGCCACACGTCACCAGCCGCCACTGCCACTTGCTAGAAAATTATTTTCTGTCTTGGTATTCTAATATCTTTCTAATCATCTCAACATTTTCCAGGAAAGGCAATGCCAATATGCTTTTCATCACAGTATCCAACGCTTTGCACTCTACTTGGTGATGTATCCCTTGAATACAACGGCACTTTTGTTTTGCAATACAGATAAAGAAAACAACGTCCTCTGCAAATAGAATTGTAAATAACAAGTTAGCAAAACATGGAGGACAGGAACATCTTGTTAAGAACATGCAGAACTTTTACACTTCAAAAACACCACAAACTAAGCCACTCCACTTACGTAGTATGTCTTGTGTAATTTCTTATGAGGCTTCAATAGATTGTTTCATTTTAATGAAACAAAACAAAAACAAAATGTTACAAAACGTTTTTGTTACGGGCTGTACTGTCTCTATATGACCAATGCCAGAGTTCAGTTCGGCAGTATTCGGTACTACTGGCAGCAAATCTATTCAATTTTTGGTGAGAGTCGGACTCCGCTAAGGCTGCCGTTTGTCACAGCTCTGTTCATTACCTTCATGGACAGAATTTCTATTTGCAGCCTATGTGGGTTAAGCTTGCTATGGCAGGATTATTTTAGCGCCGACAGACGGAATATGTTTAAACAGACATGCTCAAGACAAAATAAATCTGAAGTTATGTTACCAACTTTAAATTTTCCACCAACACATGTTCATTTAGTAAGAAATTTAATGTCAGTCACCTTCTTAACCGTCTATCCCTTTCGAGGTTGCAGGGGTGCCGGAGCCTATCACTGGTGATTCAAGGTGAACGGCAGGGTACACCCCAAGCAGGTCGCCAATCTGTCGTGGGGCCACACACACAACCATACACACTCATTCCTAGGGGCAATTCAGAACCAGCCAATTAACTTAACATGCATGTTTTTGGAGGGTGGGTGGAAACTGGAATACCCAGAGAAAACCAAGCAGACACGAGGAGAAGATGCAAACTCCACTTAGAAAGGCAAGTGTTCCAAGCCTCATCCCTACCCGGGCTTGAACCCACGACCTTCTGGCTGAGAAGCCACTGTGCTACCCACCACACCTCCATGCATTTTGCCAGATACAAGTGGCACTGAGGAAAAGACAGGAAACAGAGATGGAGGAAGCAGAGATAAAGATGCTGAGGATCTCACTGGGAGTGACCAGGATGGACAGGGTCAGATAGGAGTATATCAGAGAAACAGCACAAGTTAGAAGTTTTGGAGATAAAGTCAGCGAGGCCAGACCGAGATGCTTTGAACATGTGCAGAGGAGAAAGAGAGTACATTGGCGGAAGGATGCTGTGTTTGGAACCACCAGGCAAGAGGCCTGGAGGAAGACCAAAGAGGAGGTTCATGGGTACAGTAAAGGAAGACATAGAGATAATTGGTGTTAAACAGACTTGCTGTGACGACCCCTCAAGGAAATGCCTAAAGAAGAGAAGATGATATATATATATATATATATATATATATATACACACACACTGTATATACACACACATACTGTTTCCCGCAAAGGTGAATCCAAACAAAGACTGTGAGTCTGGATTTAAGGGAGCAGAGAAAAATGCATTGCTTTGAAAAGTAAATAGAAAAATCAATCAGTAATAAATTAATAAAATAATAATGCAGCAGATGTAGATGACTGAAGTATCCACACACAGTGGGGTTCAAAAGTTTAGGCCCCGCGCCCCGTTGAAAATTTTTAATTTTGTGGAAAAAAAAAAAAAAGCTAAGAAAAGATGGAAAATCTTCAAATAGAATTTATTCACACATGACACTGTATGTCACATGACCTATTTATATGTCACAAATAATTAGATTTTATTTCCATCATTTTCACTTTCAAAATAACAGAAAACCAAAAATGATGTCTGCAAAAGTTTGGGAACCCTCAACCCAAGGTTGGGAACCCAAGGTGTACAGCCACTTTTGGCAAGTTTCACAGATTTTAAACAAACTTATATAATCTGCCAGTCTGGTTTGCTTTAATGCTTCTATGAGGTATCTTTGCCCATTCCTCCTTACAAACACAGAGAAGCCAAGTTTATGACGTCATAAAGCGGGAGATTTGACTTGTATAAATGTTCTGTCATATAACTGACTGAAATAATAAATCTAACAAACTAATGTTTATTTGTAAACGATTTACCTTTTTAATGTCATAAGATGAATGAACATTACGTACCACATGCATTGTGGGAGTTCTAAGATGGCTGTACTTTGCCTTGATAGAGAAAAAGTCCAACCTTATATAAATTTAGTTTCTGTCTTGGTACTCTAATTTTTTCTAACCTTATATAAATTTAGTTTCTGAATTGGTAATCTTATTTTTTTCTTATGATCGCAATATTTTCCAGGAAAGTTATGCCCAATAAATTCAGTCCAGTGGTAGTGTACTTTTCATCACAGTATCCAACACCATGCTTTCTTCTTAGTGATGAATCGCTTTATTACTGTTAGTCTTAGTTGAATAGAATCTGAGAGGTTGTATAAGCCAACAGCACTTTAGTTTTGCAATACAGATAAAGAATACATCCACCCCTGCTAATAGAATTGTAAATAACAAGCAAGCTAGCACAACATGGAGGACAGGAAATGCTTGTGAGGAACATGCTGAATTTTTACACTTCAAAAACACTATAAACCAAATCAATCAATTTATGTCTGACCTAATTTATTATGAGGCTTCAATAGTTTGTTTCATTTTAATGAATAAAAAATGTTACAAAACGTTTTTGTTACAGGCTGTACTGTCTCTGTTTGACAGGTGCCAACGCTCGGTTCAGCAGTAATTTGGTACAGCTGGAACCGTGTCAATTCAATTTTTGGAGAGTGTCGGACTCCGCTAAGGCTACAAATTGTCACTAGTTCTTTTCATTAAATTTATGGACAGAATTTTTATTTGCAGCCAAAGCAGGTTAAGCTTGTCATGGCAAGATTATTTTGGCGCTGACAGCAAATATGCTTAAACAGACATGCTGGAGACAAAAAGTCTTAATTTATGATTTTTTGTTGGCAAGAGAATTAATCCAACTTAATTTGAAAACCAGATTTCCACCAACACATATCTATTTAGTAAGAAACCTAATGCAATATTTAAATTTAGAAAATATTTTATTTTCACTGTGATGAAAGAAAGGCGTCTCGAGGAACATGAAGACCATTTATTAATTATTTGAACATTTTCAATTGAGTCGACTTCAACTTAAATATTGAAATATTATAAAATCTGCAAGTATTTTTTTTCTTATTATTGTTTCTGTGGGATGTTTGGTTTTGTTTGTTTGTTTGTTCTGTCTCACATTTTGATGTTTGCATATTTCTGAAACATGTCAAATCAGACTGTATATTAAAAATTGTTGAAAAGTAAAAAGAAAAAAGCTCTGGTCTAACCAGGATTTTTTTTAAGCTGTTAAGCATTACTAACCAAGCCAATGAAATACTCCTTTCATCTCACTGTCCAAGGAGCAGTCTTTAACCAACCCTGGTTCAAGTTCCACATATAGCAAAATATAACTCAATCATAAAAATAGTTTTACTGCAAAAAAAATCTGATAATACTTAAATTTGTAAAAAAAATCACCACTTAAAAAAAAAACTTTATTTGCTTACTAATTATAAAGAAAAAATTTGACATAAATGATAAAGCATCATATAATTATGAAAAATAGTTTTACTATTTTTCTAGTATTTTACTAATACTAGAAATACTAATTTTACTAACATAATTTTAGGTGTAAAAAATTTGCTTGAACACAAAAATGTAATAAATTTCCATTACTTGTTTAAATCACTTTATTGTAGAAAATCATGAATAGCTTTATGACTCATGATTTGTGTCTGAGTATAGGTTTATTTTTAAGATGTGTGACCTCAGATGTGTGCGTAAAATGAGAAAAACCAAGCAAGCCTTTATGGAAAACAACCTACAGCATTGTTTGGGAGAACACATCTTCTTCTTCATCCTGGATCATGATCTAATATATAAACGAGAAACAATATTTAAGTTCATTTGCATTCAATATTTGCAAAAGAAGTTTTTCTGGATCTAACCAAAGCTTTTGACACAGTTAATCAAAACCTACTACTCAAAAAGTTACATTGATGCGGAATTAGGTGTGTGGCCTTCTCATGGATGAAAAGTTATATTGCAAATAGATCACAATATGTTCACATAATTGGAATTGATTCAGACCGTGTCACAGTGTCATGCGGCCTCCCTCAGGGTTCAGTGTTGAGCCCGTTGCTTTTTATTCTTTACATTAATGATATTTGTCTGGTGTCAAAAATTTTACACCTTATTTTACACCTTATATATATTATTTGCTGCCAATTTCTCTTATCCAAAAATGAGCAATTAGAATTGTCAATAAATTCCTGTACAGGGCACGTACGAAACTTCATCAACAACATCAACAACTCTTCATCCTAAGAAACACATTGAAATTCAAAGACTTAGTAGATTATAAAACCACACAACTCATGTATAAAATTAAAAATAAACAAGAATCAAATCAGATTAATAGTTTCTTCCAAAATTGAGAGAGTATCTCTATTCTCAGGGGGTACGATGTTTTCAAAAAGCCTAAAGTTAGAACAAATGTAAAACAACACTGTATTTCTGCTGTTGGAGTAAATTTATGGAACAGGTTAGACCAGCGGTCGGCAACCTTTGACACCGAAAGAGCCATTAGAACCCGGATTCCACGGAAAAGAAAACACTGGGAGCCGCACATCTAAAATGAAAAAAAAAAAAAACTTCTACTACTTTACCGCAGCATGTTTCTTATGAAATCCACGTGCTTCAGAGAAAATTACATTTTTTTCATTTAATGAACACATTTTGAACATTTTGAATTCTTGAAAAATAATAACAATGAATGTCTCTTTCAAATAAATTAAAAAGCTGAATTTAAATTGTCCATGTAGCAAACGAAAGCAGAAAAATGCCATGAGGCGTCATCCTTATATCCATTTATCTAAAATGAAGATATCACTGTATATATTGCTTTTTCTTACCTTTACACTTTGTATAAACAACTATAGTGTGGTTATGTCTTATGAAGTGCTACGGAGAAAATTAAATTTTACCGATGTAATGAACAGATTTTGAATTCTTGAAAAAATAATAATGTCTGAATGTCTCTTTCGAATAAATTAAAAAGCTGAATTTAAATTGTGCATGCAGCAAACAAAAGGGAAAAATCCGTGAGCCGTCATCCTTATATCGCCTTGGGCTTTCAAAGTATGCAGCGGAGCATACTTTGTGATATTTCATGATCACAATAATCTTCAAATTTAGAACTAAAATAATATAAAAACTAACACAAATAAAACACTTCAATTAAATACAAAAAAAAATTTTTTAGTAATTTATTTTCCCAAGCCAATCAGAGCCGCATTATAAGGATGAAAGAGCCGCATGAGGCTCCGGAGCCGCGGGTTGCCGACCGCTGGGTTAGACCAAGACATCAAAGACTCTAGAAGACTGAGTTGCTTTAAAAGTTTATATAAAAAGAAAATTGTGAGATCATACAGAGAAATAAGCTGTTAACTTATATTGTAAATGTAGCAGCACTTTATGTTTTTGTTTAGGGTAAACAGGGCAGGCACTTAGAAGCTCTTGGCTTCTTCCTATTCCTTTTCAGACTGTGTATTTTTATTTGTACCGGTAGTTATTTTTGTTGTTTTGTGTTCATAAATGTCTTAATAAATTGAATTCAATAGAATTAAATGTTTTTTTTTTAAAAAAAAAACAGTTACAGTAAAGTCTAAAATATATTATCAATAAAAATTTTTACTGCTTCTCATTTTGGGTAGAATGTGGTGAGGTGGGTCTAGAGGGCTTACATTTGCGTCCTACATTCCAGCATATTGTTCAATCAAGTGTTGTTGTGTAAATGGTGGTATGATGTATTGCTGGTGTGGTGAGGTGCACTGCTCCCGTTACACAGGTTTAACACATCAGATAAATGATGCTTTGGAGAAGTATTCTTTCATCGCAGGTAATCAGAAGAATCAAATTTTTAAACATGTAACTTTTTTATATCCACTGGGGTCAAAATCAATTTTTGAGCAACAATATCGTGTCCAGTGTCCAACTAGCTTTGGGAACAGATATATTCATTCATTCATTTTTTAAACCGCTCATCCCTGCAAGGCTCAAGGTGGGGTGATGGAGCCTATCCCCGCCTATGGTTTTGCAAGAGCTGGGGTACATCCTGCTCAGGATGCCAGTCTATTGCAGGGCCGAACATCAATACAGACACACAACTGGATCACATAAATTGCTTTTAAATTTAATACAGACAAAAATTATTTTGTTAATTAATCTTCAATTACATATATGTTTTCACTGTAGGTCATTCGATTATTATTAGGGTCTTACTGGATTTACTGGTCGTACTTGGATATTTTCTTGGATCCCTTCCAGAAAAGTTTTTATGAGTTTTTGTTCTTCAAATGATTTTTTTTTTTTGTATCAAATCCTGTTAAAAGTTACATTCTGGAGACGGCTTGTTTCTGAACAAATTGTTCCAAAATTCAATTTTGCCAGAAGTCAGGAAAACTTAAACAAGTTTTATTAGAAAAATAACAACAGGTACCAGATTTTTCCTGATTCCTGGTTCATGTAGAATATTATTCTTTTTTAAAAATACCCATTGACATAAATAAAATTTTGCTGCATTATTAAAATTTTGTATCTTTATGAGGATAAAAACTTGACTCTGCGCTTCCGCAAAACTTTCGTAGAAATATCATCTGTTATACCAGTATGGAAATTTTAATGAAACCGTTCATTTGCTCAATACCGACTAAAAGTGAACTGATTAAACAAAAAATATTGAACTTTAAAGGATTACCAAAAGTTAAGAAATAGTGTTACCAAAATAAATAACAACAACAACAACAAAATACAACTAATTTATTATAACTTAAGTTTAAGTGATTAAGATATGCATTTAATTTTTGTTTACTATGAAGATGGGGTAGGTCCAAACAAATTTTCTTTCCTTTTTGTATTTAGTTTTGTATTTTGTATAAATAATTTAGAAAAGCCTGTTGTTGTAACTGCTCAAAATAAACTTTCAATTCAATAATAAAATTAAAGAAGCTAGATATGAAAATGCAAAGGTTTGGGAAATATTAAACAAAATAATGGGAAAAAGTTGACTCATAAACAAACTCTTTAAGCCAATTGTATAAAACTGAAATTGAGGCTTTAGGGAATAATTTGAAGCAGAGACTAACAACAAATATATCTTCTGGGTCAATCAAGAAACTTATTGTGTAAAATAAAGCATGTACATTTAAGTAAATCACAGTGATATTTTTAACATTTAACAGTAGTATAACTTATCATAATAGTAACATTCTTTTAACATATCAGACTATCTGAAAGAATTACTATAAAAAAATCAAGGACAAACCAGATGGTATTGATAATGGTACAAAGCTTGCTAAAAATGGTAATTAAGTCTATTGTTTTACCCAAATTTTATATAAATAATTGAAGCCAAAACGGTATTTTTCAACAAAAAAACTGAAAAAGAGCAAAATCATTTCTTTAATAAAAACTAATAAAGAACCATTATTGAGTAAAAACAGTCAGCTAATTTCTCTAATAAAAACTAATTACAAACCAATATTGAGTAAAAACAGCTGACCGATTAGTTTGTTGACGGTTGTAAGTAAAGTCATGGAGAAAGTTGCCTATTCAAATTTAAAACTATTTTCTAGAAAATGGGCTAAATACACTTTATCAACATGCATACAAGGTAGATCACTCCACAACAACCGGACACAATAAGATTACAGATCACTGGCTGCAGGGAATCAATAATAATAATAAAAAAAAAAACCTAACAAGGTTAATATAGCTAGACCTGACTGCGGCCTTTAATGTTTTATACCACAAAATTTCATCAGATACGTTAAGCTAGCATAGATTTGAACCATCAGCCATGAAATGGACGAACAGTTATTTAGGTCATTGAGAATATGGAGCTTAATGTAATGTTTGTCAAGGTTTGTTGTGTGGATACAAAGCAGGACAGTAGATGCTCCAAACAAAGTCTTTTTTTTTTAACAAATTCAAACTGAAAACAAGCTTGCGCTGAGCAAAATACTAAACATCTCAAAACTTAGAGCTAGAAAATACGAGGTTCGCTTCCAAACATCAACTGACAAGTACAGGAAACCAGAAAGACAAGACAAACCCGCAGGACAGTGAGGAAAAGCAACCTCTTAAATACTGTCAAGAGAAAATAGGAACCAGGTGAAGATCATTAGGGAAGAAAGGTGATCAGACCAGGGAGACACACCTGGAAGGAAATAAAGTGTGTGATTCCAAAATAAAACAGGAAACAAACCAAAAATACTCTGACTTCATTACTAAACTTGACAATGGTAGTTTTTCTGAAATAAATATAACGAGTTGTAGAGTTCCTCAAGGTCACATCCTCAGGACTTTGTTGTTTTTGGTCCTTTCAAATGTCCTTCATTTGCATTGGAACATGCATCCATGGCTGTATACGCAGATGGCACTACATTATAATAATCTGCTTGCAAAACTGATCACCTGAATATAATTCTAAATAAGAATTTGGCAAGGGTAGCAGAGTGGATTGAAAACAACAAACTAGCAATTAATTGCAACAATTCTAAATGTCTGTGATTTGTCTCACATCAAATTTTAAACACAAAATCTAATCTTCATTTTTAATTGAGGGCAATTGTAGTGGAACAAGTAAGCGACATGAAATTATTAGGTTTGATCATAGATTTGAAGTTAACCTGGTATAGTCATATAAATTACGTAGGAAAGAAAATGGGTCAAAGTATGGAAAAAAAAAGGACACTCTTGGAAATTTATTCGACAAAGGGCGAACTAAGCAGTTTGTTCAGTCATTGGCACTGTCTCGATGAGATTATGCTTCTGTTGTCTGGTCAATGGCCCTGTGACTGACTGGCGAACTATTTCGGGTGTACCCTCCCTCTTGCCTTAAATCAGACACCCTGATAAGCCCACATACACCCCGCAAACCTTTTAGGGATGGATAGTTCAGAAAATCATTGAAGAAATGTCTGGTCAAACACATGTTAAAAATAATAGGTAAAAGATCCAAGTGGCTCTTAGATGCTTTATGCAGAACATTGCTGTTTTAACAACCCTGAAAATGGCTAACAGACACTGCTGAAGTTCAGTTTCAACTGCTGGCAATCAGCTACGCGGAGGAACATGGGAAATTTGAAATTTTCTCGCAGCAAATGAAAAAGGGCTGGATGGACGAGGAAATGATGAAAGAGTGGCTGAGGCAGGTCTATGTAAGAAGGCCGAGTGAGTTTTTTTTCCAAGCATCACCATCGCTTCTGATTTATGACTTTGTGTGTACTCATCTCACCACCGACGTGAAAAAACAAGTGAAGTAGATGAATGCTACATTTGCCGTAATTCCTGGAGGTCTGACAAAGGAACTTCAACTGCTGGACATCAGCGTGAACCGGCTGTTCATAGTAAAACTGCGAGCGGTGTGGGAGCGATGGATGACCGAAGGAGACCACAGCTTCACAAACGGTGGAAGACAGCGTCGGGCGAGGTACGCTAGTTTGCCAATGAATGGTAGATGCTTGGGCTAATGTGTCTGCTGGCACTTTTGTCCGAGCTTTCACAAGAGCCGGCATCCTTTCTGAGGAGCTTCAAGATACAGAAAGTGACTCTGACAGCGAGGAAACCTGCTATGCTGACCCCTTCAGGTCTCACTATCGTTGTCTATGCGAGCATTGAAGACTCCAAGGAGGACAATTGAGTTCCCAGAGGACGGTCTCTACACTACTCTCCCCAAAAACTCCAGAAAGGCTGGGAAATCTGCACTGCCTTTTGGTGCAAAGCAACAAACAACAATGAGGTCTCATCTGCGATCCTGGAGATAGAGGGAAACAAGTTATTCGTTCACTGAACTCCAACACAAGTTCAGTGGGGGGCAATAAGTATGCCAATCCCGGCACGTTCATCTGTGACTCTTTCAAATCTCTCCTGGCCCTCTCTTTTATTACGCTCTCCTGAATTATTTTATTATGCACAATTTTGATCGAAGCTTAAAATTATTAAAGAATTACTGAATCATTGAAAAATTCTCAGGCTCAGGATGCCATGATGGTGGTTGTGAGTAGTGAAGTAGGACCCAGATGTAATGCCAGTAGGGCTGGGCGATATATCAATATTTAAGACGTATCGTATTTTAAACACAATATAAAATTTTCACATATTGTATATATTGACAATGATGTGCATTTAAATTGGCGTTCGCCCATTTGCTTCTCCGTCTCTCATCTGCCCCTGCTGCCTGCTCTCTGCTGTGCGTCTCCTCCTCTCTACTTTCTCGCCTCACCCCTTCCTCTTTTTGGCAGCATAGTTAGCAAAGACGGCACCGAGGAGGGTGAGCAAAAATTGGACGACTGATTCAGTAATCTGGAGACATTTTGGGTTCACACCAACAAAATGTTTTCTGTCGTAAATGTCGAAAAGAAAAAAAACGGCGAAAAATTCGCGCACTATGTACTTGTACCGCCATTCGCATTTCGACACAAACTTTATCACGAGCAGTGAAACAAAAAGCATAGTGGAGATGCTGCGCGCAAGATCACAACACCACCTGCAACACCCAGGTGCAAAAATATATAACAGTGGAGCATGCTTTAAACACAGAGCATACGCTGACAAAGAAAAAGCGAGAAATTGTGTCGTTTTATACAGTCTGTTGCCTTTCAAATTGGAGCCGATATAGAACAAATTTCTGTTGTGGAACAACGCGGTTTGTCAACATGCTGAAATGCAGAAAAACTTTTCATTCATGCCTTCCAGCCCTGGCTGACTCCTGACCCAGCAGATTTCCTTTGAAACTGAGATTGACTCTTTGATAACCATTTTGATCCTTCTTCTTTGATTACAGCTTTGCTGATCCTTGGTTTAATAAACCTTGTTTAAAGTCCTGCATTTGGGTCCTCCTCCTTCCACATCACAACAGACATCACTGAGGTTCCTGGCCAACAGGGGGTTAAATTATTCTTTGTGCCACCATGTGTCCAGAGAGTCTTGTCCATCGGCATGCTGTCCTTGAGTCTTACAACACCCAACGTCTCCTCACCCTTCTGGAACTGCTAAAAGGCATCCTCCTAGACTGACAATACCATCATGGGCCCATACATAATATTCATGTGATCATTTATGTGAAACTAACAAATCTAATTACCTGATCCTCTGCAGAAATTTAAGAAGATCCATTACTGTAAAGTTTCTACAAATATACATTGGCGAATATGAAACAAGGAACCTTCTCACAAATTGAGCATTGTGTTTTCAGTTGTTTTTGCTGTAGCGTGCAATGATATGTATTTTGTCCACATTTTTAAAGCTTCAGGCTGCTCTTTTGATCTGAAGGTTCAAATTTGAAATGAGAAGGTATGGTTGTGTCTATGTAGCTTTAGAAAAAAACATTGTGTTTAGACACTGGGGAACATGCAGGGTACATTTGTGAAATGTGTTTTAGCATTTGAGAAAAGCTGTAAAAATTCACATCTTTCTGAGACTTATCTTTATGAGGCTGCGCTTCTGTGTTTCTGTTATACTATTGTAAACATGATACATGCCAAATCAGTATAGGAAATTTAATGAAACTGTCCAGTTACTCAGACAATAGATGAACTGATTAAGCTTTCAAGGCCATGCAATCAAAGGTCAAAGTTACTCAGACTGGGACTGTACCAGTGATCTCTTCTGAGTTCTTTGTTGTTTGCTACGGTGATGAACAGGCTGACAGACGAGGTTAGACAAGAATCTCCATGGGCAATGACGTTTGCAGATGACATTGTGATCTGTAGTGAGAGGAGGGATGAGGTGGAGGAGAAGCTGGAGAGGTGGAGGTTTTCACTAGAAAGAAGAAGAATGAAGATTAGTGTGAATGAGAGGGACCCAAATGGAAAAGTGAGGTTACAGGGAGAAGAGATAAAGAAGGTGGAAGATTTTAAGTGCTTAGGATCAACAGTCCAGAGCAATGAAGAGTGTGAAAAATAGGTGAAGAAACATGTTCAGGCAGGCTGGAATGGGTGGATAAATGTATCAGGTGTGATGTGTGATAGAAGAGTTTCAGCTAAAATTAAAGTGTACTAAATCGTGGCGAGACCGGGTATGTTGTTTGGTATGGAGACAGTGGCACTGAGAAAAAGACAGGAAAAAGAGTTGGAGGTAGATGAGTTGAAAATGCTGAGGATGTCTCTGGTAGTGACCGGGATGGACAGGATCAGGAATGAGTATATCAGGGAAACAGTACATGTTAGAGGTTTTGGAGATAAAGTTAGAGAGGACAGGTGTGGAAATAGGAGTTCAATATTGAAGAAATTGTGACTTTTGAACCCTAATAAGAAGGAAAACTGCAATTCAACTGGTAGACATGACAAAAGACACATCCAGGATAATTCATCAATAATTCCATAATTTTGTACCATGACAGACTAGTTATTAGGAACCAAAATGTTCAAATGTGTAGCTAAAATTCCACCCTGTGGAATGGGTCTTGAAAGGAAAATGTCAAGAGCAAACCCAGATTAACGTTATGTTTCTAACAGCACTGCTGCCCTCAAGAGGCAGTAGTCCTGGAAACAGCCAGTTGATAGTGTTCTGGATCATAAAAATATATTATTCATAAATAAAGAAAACAAATAACTTTTTTTTCCCTTACTAAAAAGAAAAATAATGATAAAATTTTGTCCACACCTTTTTTTTTGTTTGTTTTTTGTTTTTACTAAAAATCTAATTGTTGAGCAATGTTTTGATGGAGTTAATATTAAAGTATTTTGTGTGGTTTTGGTCAGACAGTTTGAAAAATGAAAATTTGTGTGTCAAAATAAGGGTGTAGTTATTTTTATAAAACGTCTTGAGTTGACTTAAGGTGAGGAACATTTCATTCATTTCTCTTTGTCATTTTATTCCTGTTTGGATGCATCATGCAAACAAATATTACCAGGTTGTTACCAGGCACGCTACAAATTATAATTCAAATTGTTGCTAATTGGCTACTATATAGAAGCAGGGAAAAGTATGGCACATTGGGGTTCTGTCCTCTAATTCCATCTATTTCACTTTTCTCTACTAATCTTTCTCCGATGAGGAGGCCTCTGTGCTTCATTCTGAACATCCTCAAAGCCCTCATGGTGAAGCTATCGTTAGATTCCTCACATTGACTGGAGTTTCTTCAAAATATCTTCTGTGTCTTTTATTCTTGTCATCATTTTAGCAATGTTCTCCTCACATTCAGTTAATATAATTGAATTCTGTGGCCACATTTTTAGAGGCAGTTGGAGGAGCCTCAATATCCCAAAGTCGAACCGTGTACCCCAAGCAAGAAGGGGTTTGGTCTTTGTCAATGGATGAACTGGAGGAACTTTGGTCTTTGTCTAAAATGGACAGAAGGGACATTGATCTTTGTTCATGGATGGACTGAATGGACTTTGGTTTTTGTCAATGAATTGGCGCGAGGGACATTGATCTTTGTATATGGATGGACTGAATGGACTTTGTTTTTTATCAATGGATGGGCGGGAGGGACTTTGCTTTTTGTCAAGGTATAGACTGAATGGACTTTGATGCTCCTCTTTGTACTGGGGTACAGGCTTCATACAAAAGTAAAGTGTTTCAATGCTGTATTTCTACAGTGAACGCCAGGAAGACTAACCACTTTGTGGAAACTAATGGGGTTTCTATTAATAAAAAAATAAATAAATAAAAAAAAAAAAAAAACTGAAATAGTTTTCTATTTCATTCATGCATGTGTGAGCAATATTGCACGTTTAGATGTTGTACTCCTTAGTGAAACATGTAAATGCTAAAAATCCAAATGGTTGTGAAATGTGAAATGGGCATTAGCCCAGATAGACCCAGAGGTTGTTTTAGGAATGGCATCCGACGTAAAACCGTCCTCGGTACTCTTGACCGATAGGGTACCAGTAAAAATTGGACTAACTGGTGGTCAAAGAAGAAAAGAAAGAAAATGTGTACATCGGAAGAGAGTGAGAAGAGAAACACCAGGAGTCTGGGAATTTGGGTGGAAACTTTGAATGTTGGGACAATGACAGGTAAAGGTAGAGAATTAGTTGACATGATACAGAGAAGGAAAGTAGACAGTCTGTGTGTCCAGGAGACTAGATGAAATGTCTGAAGATTTTAAGTACCTAGGATCAACAGTCCAGAGCAATGGAGAGTGTGGAAAAGAAGTGAAGAAGCGTGTGCAGGCAGACCGGAACGTGTGGAGAAAAGTATCAGGTGTGATGTGTGACAGAAGAGATTCAGCTAAAATCAAACGAAAAGTGTACAAAACCGTGGTGAGACCGGCCATGCTGTTTGGCCTAGAGACAGTGGCACTGAGGAAAACACAGAAAACAGAGATGGAGGTAGCAGAGATGAAGATGCTGAGGATCTCTCTGGGAGTGACCAGAATGAACAGGGTTAGAAATGAATAACAGAGGAACAGCTCATGTTAGAGATTTTGGAGATAAAGTCAGAGAGGCCAAAGTGAGATGGTTTGGACATGTGCAGAGGAGAGAGAGAGAGAGTCCATCGGAAGAAGGATGCTAGATTTGGAACAACCAGGAAAGAGGACTAGAGGAAGGCCAAAGAGGAGGTTCCTGGATACAGTGAAGGAAGACATGAAGATAGTTGGTGTGACCAAAGAGAATGCAGCAGATTTATTATTAATTTTATTTTTTTTTTTTAAATATACTTCATTAATCCCTCACCGGGAAACTTATGTGCTGCATTTCATCGTTGCAGGTTGCCACCTATGGCGGCACCACTGGTGGGAGAAACAAGGGGTTAGGTGTCTTCTCCAAGGACCCCAAACCCCAAACCCCGACACCATAGATCATAATATATTACTGAGCAAACTAGACAGATTTGGTTTTCGAGGAGCTGCATATACATGGCTTCAGAGCTACTTAGAAAATAGATATCAATATGTACAAATAAAGGAGGAAAAATCTGATTTATTAAAAGTCATATGTGGAATTCCACAAGGCTCAACGCTGGGGCCTAAACTCTTTATCCTGTACATCAATGATTTGTGTTACACATCCAAACTAATAAATTATGTACTGTTTGCAGACGACACTACTCTTTACTTTTCAGGAAAAGACCTGAACCAAATGATACAATCAGTTGAAAGAGAATTGAGTAAAATAAAAATATGGTTTGACATAAATAAATTATCATTAAATATTGAAAAAACGAAATTTATAGTATTTACAAAATTAAAAGTACCTAAACAAATTCAAATTATGCTTAAGAACACCCCATTGGAACGAGCTTACGACAGTAAGTTCCTTGGAATGATTATAGATCACAAATTAAGCTGGAAATCACACATAAATTATACAAAAAATAAACTGTCTAAAGTAATAGCAATCATTTATAAATTCAGATTTGTCCTAAATAAAAAAAGTTTGTTTATGTTATATAATACATTAGTACTTCCATATATAACTTATTGTATCGAGATTTGGGGAAATACGTACAAAACTAACACAAAACCAATTTATATTTTACAAAAAAAAGCAATACGAGCAATAACATTCTCATCTTATAATCAACCTACCAATAATCTATTTATAAATTTAAAAACAGTAAAGTTCTATGATTTAGTGGAATTACACACTTTAAAATTTATGTTTAAGATAAAAAAAAAACATGATGTCAAACTCTCTACAAAATATGTTTATTATTAGGAAAAGTCCATACGAACTAAGAGGAAATGATGTGTTCATTAAAAATAAATTTAGAACAAATGTTAAAAAATTCTGTATTTCTATTAAAGGTGTGGATCTTTGGAATAATTGTAATGATGAACTTAAATTGTGTTTAAATCTTTTATGTTTAAAAAAGAAATTTAAGTTATTATTACTTAAAAAATATGCAAGTCTTGATGGTTAAATTCAAGCTTCTATAAAAAGTAAACAATTATGATGTGTTATGATTATGTTATGTGTTACGAATATGTGTTATGATTATGTTATATGTTATGATGTGTCATGATTATGTTATGATGTATTATGATATTATTATGTTATGTGTTATAACAATTATGATGACTTAGTATTTACTTATGTCTTTTTGCTTTTATTATGACATATAAAAAAAAAAAAAAAAAAGGGTCGGCGTAATAAGCGTTTGCTTCAGCCATTACCTTTTCGGTACTTTGCTGGAATATGGTTGTTTTCTTTATTTCATTGATATGAGGTTGCACTGTGACCGAAATAAATAAATAAAAAAAAAAAAAAAAAAAAAAAACGTGCACTCAGTGGGATGCAAATCCGCAAACTTCCGGTTGTCTTCCAGTTTGCGGGCGAACGCTCTAACCACTGAGCCACCATCTCCCTGGGTTAGATGGAAGAAACTGACTTTCTGTGGCGACCCCTGGAGGGAAATGCCGAAAGAATAAAAATTCTATTTCACCACAGAACTACCTATGAGTGTTTATTTTGTTTTCCAAGCTATTTTTTCACATCTAAAGGACATCCAACCATTGGAGTCTGGACAGAGGAGAAGAAAAATGTTAATAATAATCAGTGATAGCAAAATAATAGAGGCAAGCAGATACAAATTTGAAAGACTTGCTTAATAAGCAGTTACCTGTTAGTGTTTTTTTTCTTTTCTTCAGAGCCATCAGCCTGAAAAACATGTTGGAGTAGAAAATAATAAAAGCCTAAACATCTAAAGCTGTCATTATCTTCTCGTTTAACATTTTTTGACCTAAATGGCTTTGCATCAATTATTTCAGACACAGTTATTATTTCGTCCCTCATTCTCACGTGAATAATTACACATCAAATAACAAAGTGCAGATTACTTTGCACATTCAAAGTAATCTGCAAACCATCAATTTCTTTCTCTGCATACATATATTTATATTGGTCTAGATAGATAGGTATTTCTTACTTTAAACCAGTAACACTGTCAATTTTTTTTATCCTATTGTATTCATCCCTCAAAGGAAAAATTGTCTTTGCTGCATTACACCGCAGCAGGCTGCCAGGACGGTGCCAATAGTGGAAGAAACAAGGGGTTAGGTGTCTTTATTTAGATATAAGCTCAATGGGATTCGGCTTATCCTCGTCCAAGGGTGAACATTCTACCACTGAGCTATTGCCTCCCTCATTTTTAAAAAAAAATTCAATGAATTTATTTATTATTATTTTATTATTATATAATTTTTAATAATCATAGCTTTTATATCTTCATTTACTAATTATGTGGAGTTTATTTATTCTGTTGTAAGAAAATAACATAAGAGTTCCATCTAGTGGTGCCTCATGCTCATTTTAAACCTGGAAGACTTTCAGCCCAGCAACTATTAGTGTGGTGCTGGGCTGAAACTATTGGTGCATTCCTGATACTGGTGATCTGTTTTGGTCTCCTCTGGTTTCTTCCGGGTTTGCATCTCCAGCCAATAAGAATTATAACTTGACATCAAAACCAGAAAGTTGAAGAGACTGACAGGCAGTTCATCAATAATTTTTGTTCACGGTACAAAAATGATTGACCGAGGTTTTAATGTTTGACATATATTGCAATTTTGTTTTTACATGTCTACACATATATATTTCAGCATGCATATTTCTCTGCCCCGAGTTCACCCAGTACGTGCTGATTATTATTGGGGAGTAGTTATTATTATTCCTCTTTGGGGAGCTGGCCACAGGAACGCGGCCAACTGGATGACCTGCCCTGCAATACAAAGATGCCTACAAGAGGGATCTAAAGCTGAAGCATCAACGCAAAAGATCCCATGCCCTCTAACCGTTATTGATGGCGTGCAATTGACAAAATTTGTCTCGAGCAGGGCAAGGAGGGCAGAGAGATCCAGCATGAGGCTACAAAGACCCGGAAACAGACCCGAAAAAAGACCAGAAAAAAGACCTGGAAAAAGATCTGGAAACAGACCCAGAAACAGCAAGAAAAGTCAGTCGGCCACTGCTCCCCCATGACTCATACCACCTATCTCATTTGCAGCATTGCTTTATTCAGCTACAGCCAATACCGCACAAACAGATGAGATCAAAGTGCAGACTCCATTGACTCTAGAAGTATGCCACCATTGCAAAAAAATAATTTATAAAGGTCTTTCATACCCCAAACAATTAGTTCTTGATTTAGAATTAATTTGCCATTTCTTTTTATTACTATTTCAAAATTTAACAAAAAGCATTGCCAAGATCGTTGCCAAGAATGCTGAACAGAGAGCTCAAAAATATCTTAAACATGCATAAATGAAATAGAAAACAACTTTATGTAGGTTTTTATTGAGTAAATAACGTCATACCACGCACTGCAAGACCTATATCTGAAGTACATACTGAAAATGCATCACTTGATTTTACCGTTTAAATCTACAAATGCAATTATGTTATTAAAAGTGTTTAGATGCTTTTATTTTTTTTCAAATTTAATGTATTATTCTTCTGTCTTGGACAGTATATACATATTTTTCAAGCTTATAATATATTTCAGTAATATACCCATATAACAAGCGGCCGAAATGAGCTTCTTCTGCAGGGTGGCTGGGCTCTCACTCAGAGATGGGGTGAGGAGCTCTGCCATCCGGAAAGAGCTCAGTGTGAGCCGCTTCTCCTCCAGGTCAAAAGGAGCCAGATGGGGTGGTTTGGGGATCTGGTCAGGCTGGCCCCCGAGCGCCTCGCTGGTGTGGTGTTTCGGGCACGTCCCACTGGGAGGAGACCAAGAGGCAGACCCTGGACTGGGGAACGACTCGGGATTCTTCCGGGTGAGCTGAAGGATGCAGCCTGGGAGAGAGAAGCCTGTGCTTCCTGTCTGAGGCTGTTGCCCCCACAACCTGGCCCCGGATGAGCAGAAGACGACGGAACGGAACCCACGTAACAGCAACAACATTATTGTGTTTTATTGTGATGCTTTTTGTCCATTTAAAGTTTTATTATTTGCCTTGTAAATAAAACCAACTTTAACAAACCCGCTAATATGAACAGTAAGCACAATAAGAATTTCCATTGACATTTTTATCTCCTCCAGTACTGATGTTGAGTACATCTTTGTCTATCTAATGCCTGCCACCATGTGGATCCACCAGTTGGCCTGCACAGTCCAGCCCCGCTCCTCACACACAGATATCTGCTGAAGAAAATGCTCTTTGGCTTCAGTCTCAGTTTGGTCCTCTTGCAGAGCCTCTCGTAGATACCGCATGTCCTCTGCAGCACTCAGCTCTGGTATGCCGGTGAGCAACATGAGGGAGAAAAGTGTGATGAGTAGCCGAGAGTGTGACCGTAAGGAGAGATAGGCCTGTGTGCAGGTATCCTGGAGGAAGAGGAGATCACAATGGATTTCAAAAGCGGATAAAAAAATGTCTTCTAGATTTATTCATGTGTGCATACGTGGTACAAACACTCTGGTTCCATTTTTGTTCATTTACTTGTGCTAATTCTCAATTTATCCATTTAAATAAAGTTTTATAAGCAATAAAACTGTTTAAAACTCATGAAGAAATTATTTAAATCTTTAAGAACGTGCTCTGTAATCCATTAGTAGTTAACAAAAGGAGGCATTAAAATTCATGCACAGACTAAGCCCTTCAATCTTAAGACTTTATTACGTTGAGCTAACACAGAATTTCTTCAGATGAGCACAATCTTTTGAAATGTAATTATTACCGTTTAAACAAGACATTTACTCTTTAAGAATAAATCCAATTTGTGGGACTCATGTTTGACCTTAAATGGACCATATTAAATAAATATTATTCATTCACTATTTAGCCAATAGGAAGAAATCGCTTATAAAATACAGTATACCGTATTTTTTCGACCATAAGGCGCGTATAAAAGTCATAGATTTTCTTAAAATGAGCGGTGCGCCCTATTGTGCAGTGCGCCCTATGTGTGTTGAGACAAAAACAAGTGAAGCAGATCAACACTAGGCTTGTTGTGATTCCGCAGCAAGCCTGGTGTTCTCCTAGGAACTCCAACCACTGGACATCGTGTGAAACGGGCGTTTAAAGTAAGGCTGCAAGCGGCGTGGGTGCGATGGATGACCGAAGGAGACCACAGCTTCACGAAGGGTTGAAGGCAGCGCCATGAGAGTTACGCCACAGTTTGCCAGTGAATTGTAGATGCTTGGAGCTAACGTGTCTGCTGGCACTGTTGTCCGAGCTTTTGCAAAACACAGAATTATTTCCAAGGAGCCGCACGATACAGAAAGTGACTCTGACAGCGAGGAAAGTGAACCTGCTTTGTTGGATTTAGCGCAGCTGTTAGATTCTGAAACAGAGGATGAGGACTTGGATGGATTTGATAAATGACTTTATGACGACTGTAACTAATATTTAAATAAAGACAACCAAACTCAGTTTTCTACCGATCTATTTTTAAATACTCACACTTGTCTCATTGTGTGTGTGTTGTTCTAAAGCGGACGTACGTAATACAGGATATGTATGTAAAATCATCAAATATGCCTTAGATGTGTATTTAATTTGGTGCACCTTTTGGTCATCAAAATACGGTACTCTAAATGAAGTATTAAAATATCTGTTCAGTTACTTGTTCCTCACAAAAAATCTTAAACATCTCACCAGAAATTTCTGGAAGTAAAGGCTGTTGCGACCTTTGACCCTTCCCATGACAAATAGGAAGTCAGGTGTGAGGACAAAGGGAACACGCTCCCGTTTCACACCGAGAAAGTGTTTCCTGTTTCCTAGAATATGGCCAAAGTCGATGTGGAAGAGATTCCCTGAAGGTCCAAAATAGCACAAAATAAGTTGATTTGAATCCGAAGAACATACTGGATATTTTGAGTTTGTCATTATTAATTTCATCCATAAATCATAAAGTAAATATAAAACATAGTAGTGTTTAATTGTTAGGTGTTGTTGACCTTGGTCTGTGATCATGATGTTGTCATTATGCCGATCACCTATTCCCAGGACGTAGGTGGCCACACAGTAGCCAGCGCAGGACTTTACGAACCTGTCCACGGCTTTATAGTGCTGCAGAAAAATTACAACACAAAGTTTTATTGACAATAACTTTGACCAATTAAATTGAGCCTTCTTCTTCTTCTTTTGGCATTTCCCTTCAGGGGTCGCCACAGCAAGTGAGTTTCTTCCATCTAACCCTATCTACTGCATCCTCTTTGGTCCCACCAACTATCTTCATGTCTTCCTTCACTGTGTCCATGAACCTCCTCTTTGACCTTCCTCCAAACCTCTTTCCTGGTGGTTCCAAATCCAGCATCCTTCTTCCTATGTACTCTCTCTCTCTCCTCTGCACATGTCCAAATCATCTCAATCTTGCCTCTCGAACTTTATCCCCAAAACCTCTAACATGTGCTGTTCCCCTGATGTACTCATATCTAATCCTGTCCATCCTGGTCCCCCCGAAGAGATCCTCAGCATCTTCATCTCTGCTACCTTCATCTCTGCTTCCTGTCTTTTCTTCAGTGCTACTGTTTCTAGACCAAACAGCATGGCAGGTCTCACCACGGTTTTGTACACTTTTCCTTTCATTTTAGCTGAACCTCTTCTGTCGCACATCACACCTGATACTTTTCTCCACCCGTTCCAGCCTGCCTGAACACACTTCTTCACCTCTTTTCCACACTCTCCATTGCTCTGGACTGTTGATCCTATGTACTTAAAATCTTCCACCTTCTTTATCTCTTCTCCCTGTAACCTCACTTTTCCATTTGGATCCCTCTCATTCACACACATGCACTCTGTCTTACTCTGACTAATCTTCATTCCTCTTCTTTCTAGTGCAAACCTCCACCTCTCCAGCTTTTCCTCCACCTCTTCCCTCCTCTCACTACAGATCACAATGTCATCTGCAAACATCATTGTTCATGGAGATTCCTGTCTATCCTCGTTTGTCAGCCTGTCCATCACCACAGCAAACAGCAAAGGGCTCAGAACAGATCCTAAATTGAATATTTATTATTTGAAAAAACTGCAATATTATAAGTGATGAACTGAATCAATTCCAGAACTTTGACACACAATATCTTTCAGTAAAAGAATCCTCTTTGTGAACAGGCTTAGGTTTAGGTCATGGTGTAGAAAATAGAAGAAACTTTGTCAGTTTTCTTCACTGTTGCGTGTGCCGCCCCTGAAGGTGTGGAGGTTTCAACAAACAAAGGGGTTTTTCTATTCCTCAGCATACAGTAGATTCTGGAGTCTCACCATCTGACGATTTTTCTCATCTCTGTCCTAATAACTGTCTTGATTCCCTCACCTGCCACCAGAGGGTGGGCCCTGGACCTTCCCTCATCACCCTGAATAGAGACACCTGAGGATGATTAGTCGGATAACACTGTGGATCCTGGTGCCTATTTAAAGGCAGTCTCCCCTGACTTCCATGTCGGGTCATTGTCCTCCTTCCCAGCCAGGTTCTCCTGGCTGCCTGACTATAAGTCATCTTTGAATGCTGTTATATCATTTCAACGTGTTGATCCTGAGTTAATCCTGTGCCCTTTGCCTTACAGACTTACCTGACTTCTGTTAATAAATCCTGTTTTTGTCCTGCATTTGTGTCCTCTTCCTTCCACATCACAACAATAGCGTTCATCAGAGTCTCGCGCTTTTGTCTTTTTTTTCAATTCTTACCATCTAGTCCCTGCCAGTTTGTCTTCCTTCTTTGCTCGAGTCATGTTTTAGTTCTTTAGCATTACCGATTTAGTAATTCAGTCACTTGTGAAACTTCTTTGTCGGTATTTAGGACCGACTTTCTCGTATTCATAAAAAAGTTTAATCCAGAACTTTGAGATTAGGATGAAGAACAACTGAAAATGGCTGACGTTGATCGATTACAAGGGTTTCAAAGTCAGATAAATATAAAAATGAGAGGGTTTTGGTTTTTCAATTCATTTACACTGAATTTATAGTTTTCACATTTTAATCTCGGGTTTTACGTTTTCTAGGCTAACGCCAACTTAAGCCTGTCGCATTGCTGAAATTTATCATTTTATGGTACAGCTCCTGAGTCCAGGTGGTTATTATAGGATAGTTATTCTGTGTGATACTCACTATTTCCTGAAGTGGACACTTGGATTTGAGCCACTCGAACAGAGCATCATTTCTGAAGGCTGCAGTGGTTCCTCCGTGGTTCCACTGAACTGCTGCGATGGTTGCTGCATTCCTCACAATTTCTATCATACCTGTTAAAAAAAAAGTAAAAATGTTTTTATATATCAATTTATTCAAAATACACTAAAGATGGATAAACAAATCAAAATAAAAATGTGCATGCCTAGGTTTCGTCCTGTGGAAATGCAGCCATATGGAATCAGATTAAGGTCCAAAGATTTCTCCTGCCAGATGGACTCCATCAGCACCAAAGTCTAAACATCAAACATTCAAAGACACTTTAATGAAAAGAGATAAAGATGAAAAATTAAATCTGAATAAATCTTAATAAGTGACCTGAATGACCAGCATGTCCTGTCTGAGGTCATCTCCATGTTTGAAGATGATTCCGACTGGTGTGCTGGAGGTGGGTGATGGCATGGGAGAAAACTCCAACCACAGTGGTTTCTTCTTACTGGCCATCACTTTGCATTTCTCCAGCTGCGTCGCAGGGAGAAATGAAGAGTTCAGATTCATTTTCAAAGGCAACAGGAATCTTCATCAACAGATGGTGAAGATTTTAGTGGCTGTGCGTGTGCATCCATATATAATCATCATTTGAATATGGTAAAATTAAGTTCCGTCGTCTTCCGCTCATCCAGGGCCAAGTCGTCGGGGCAACAGCCTCAGACGGTAAGCCCAGGCTGCATCCTCCAGCTCACCCGGAAGGATCCCGAGTTGTTCCCTGGCCAGCTGTGGGACATAGTCTGTCCAGCAGGTCAGGGTCTGCCTCTTGGTCTCCTCCCGGTGGGACGTGCCCGAAACACTCTGGGTGCATCCTGACTAGCTGACCGAACCACTCCATCTAGCTCCTCTCGACATAGAGGAGGAGTGGCTCAACACAGAGCTGCCCCCGAATGGCAGAGCTCCTCACCTGATCTCTGAGTGAGAGCCCAGCAACGCTGAGGAAGCTCATTTCGGCCGCTTGTATCCGCAATCTCATTCTTTCGGTCACCACCTATGGTCAGCTTGTGACCATAGGTGAGGATGGGAACTTAGATCGACTTGTACATTGAGAGCTTTGCTTTTCGGCTCAGCTCTTTCTTTACCACAATGGACCGATACAGCATCCTAGTTATTGCTGACGCCGCAACGATGGGAATGAGCGCCTCCAAATCCGAGTCCATGGTCCTCGCCTTGAAAAGAGTGGAATGCCCCCTGCAGGTCAGGGACTGGGTCCTGCCCCAAGTGGAGGAGTTTATGTATCTCGGGGTCTTGTTTACGAGTGGGGGAAGGATGGAGCGGGAGATCAACGGGAAAATTAAGACTTTCAAAAATTTTAAGATAAAAACTGTTGTCACTTTATTTCTAATAAAGTCTTTCAGAACTAAGTCGTAGCATTGTGGGCTTTGTATGATTTTTAGCTCCTCTGTCTCATCTAATCTTGGACTAAATTTAAGGAGGGGGGGATGATGGGGTGGGGCAAAAGTTTTTTTTTATTATTTATTTTTTATTCTTTTTTGCCTTGAAGGACAAAATGGTGCACGAGATAGTGTGTTTTTATACTTAGTAACAACATGCAAATTCAAACTTATTTCTCCATAAGTCTTTTGGCCAAAAAATTAAAAACTGAAAATAGTCATTTTAAATTAGAAGTTATTTTATCAACATTTATGATGATTTATGCAAATAAAAAAAATTGTGACGAGATGGTTTAATTGTTTCTTGCTCTGCACATTACGCTCCTTCTTGTGTATACTGTATAATGGATTCATATACACCTGATCTGTTGGAGTGTTAAACCCCTTCTCGCCTATAACTAATCAGGATAGGTGGAAAAGAGGATTGAAGACAAATGGAATACATATCTGTGTAGAAATACATACCAAAATCTGTCCGACTTTGACGCGAGGGTCATACGGCAGAAGGAATTCATCTGGAAGATTGTGATTTTTTAGGAGCTCCTGAAGCTTCAAAGGAGCTACAAAAGAAACAATTTCATTTAGAAGCTGCGTAGACAGCATTTAAAAAATGAAACCTTCTCAGAATATTCAAAAAGCATCTGCTAGGTCTTTTAAGTTAATGAATGACTTGTTAATGAATTGTTTTTACTATTCAATCTAAAGTGTGTTAAAAAAATCTGTTCTGTTATTAAAGGGTAGATGAGCACCATCTGGGGAGCAGCATCTCATTGACATGAAGCGCTGTCTTGCTTTGCAAGATGCGGATCAGATTACCCCCTCCTACTCAATAGTAAGGGAAACCCTAAACTGGGAGCATAAGCGCTGGTCAGTAATGACTGGGTGAGTGAGGTAACACAAAACACAATACTGGTAACTGCGTAAATGCACATGTAGGAACACTTAAAAGACTCCAATCACTCTGAGAAACTCAATACTGTATAACATCCAAAAGTGACGACTACTCCACATTCTAAAGTGGATCATTGATATACATTGAGTTGGCCCCACTCGGTGCTTGAGAAAGTGTTTCATTTTAAAAAGGAAACATGAGAGCGAAGCTCTACACGTACGTGTTTATTCATGGTAGTTTTATATCGGTCAGTGTCGAGTGGAAGGATACATGTATGTAGTTTTTTTTTCTGTGATTGTCGGTACTATGAACGGAAAAGAAACTAAAATAATAGTTTAAATGTCTTTATCGAACCAAACGCAGCAACAGACTGTAGACGTGTTCAGGTTGCACCTCCTCTCTCTTCTATAATTAGCTTATAAACAGTTAGATAAAGAAATAGATTGAAAGTAAGAGACAAACAGACGTACCTTCTCTGGATCAAATTCTTAAAATGCTAATAAAAAAAAGACTAACAAGTTAAAAACTCTTTCAAAATTGTTGTTTCATTTTTTCAAAGGTATTTTGTATTTAGGCAAAATGATGTCAATATATGACCTCCGTGAAGCTGGCCCCTCTTAAAAAATATTTATAAACAAAAACAAATAGTGGAGGAGTTTAAGTATCTCGGGGTCTTGTTCACGAGAGGGGGAAAGATGGAGCGGGAAATTGACAGGGGGATCGGTGCAGCATCAGCAATAACTAGTGCTGCATCGGTCCATCGTGGTAAAGAGAGAGCTGAGCCGAAAAGCAAAGCTCTCGATTTACAAGTCGATCCACATTCCAACCCTCACCTATGGTCACCAGCTGTGGGTGGTGACCGAAAGAATGAGATCGCGGGTACAAGCGGCCGAAATGAGCTTCCTCCGCAGGGTGGCTGGGCTCTCACTCAGATCGGGTGAGGAGCTCTGCCATTCGGGAGGAGCTCGGTGTTGAGCCGCTCCTCCTCCAGGTCGAGAGGAGCCAGATGGGGTGGTTCGGGCATCTGGTCAGGATGCCCCCGAGTGCCTCGCGGGCGAGGTGTTTCGGGCACATCCCACCGGGAGGAGACCAAGGGGCAGACCCCGGACGGGCTGGAGAGATTATGTCTCACAGCTGGCCGGGGAAAGACTTGGGATCCTTCCGGGTGAGCTGGAGGATGTAGCCGGGGTGAGAGAGGCCCGGGCTTCCCGTTTGAGGCTGTTGCCCCCGCGACCCAACCCCGGAACAAGCGGAAGATGACGGAACGGAACAAAAATATGTCAATGTTTGTGCTACCTTTTTGCTGTTTTACGTTGTAAAAATGTGCATTTCTGCAATTTTAGTTTTTTAGATATGCACGATTCTATCTGCGGTCGATACCGCGATATCTACGGTCAATCTGCGGTCATCTAGCCCCTCATTTTCATAAAAATGCGAGAAAACTCCTGAAAATAGTGTCAATCATTTGTGCTATACTTGTGCTGTAAAAATTTTCGTTTGTGCTGTTGTAGATTTTTTTTATTTTAAGAAATATGATTTGGGGAATGACGTCATTCATTATTTTATTTCCGGGCGTCGCCATGTTTGATGACGTCATCGCCCAAATCGTATTTCTTAAAATAAAAAAAAATCTAAAACGGCACAAACGAAAGTTTATACAGCACATAACAGCACAAACGTAGCACAAAACTATTGACACTATTTTTGAGGAGTTTTCTTGCATTTTATGCAAAAAGGGGGTGCTGGATGACCACAGATTGACATATAAAAGAATCGTAAATATGTAAAAAACTAAAATAGCACAAACAAAAATTTTCACTGCACAAAAGCAGCACAAACGATTGACATATTTTTTGTTCATATATACAGTATTTTTTAAAGAGGCCAGCTTCACAGAGGTTGTTACATGTTTAGCTTTAAATCTGTTTCCGCTCCCCATTTTCTGATCAAAATAAACCTACTTTTGAACCCTACAGAAGACATAAATATTTTTATATCTGACTGGAGTTCTCACCTGTTGCAGGAAGGTCACTTTTATCACGATAAAGACCTTTTATGGCGACTGCAACTTTTTCCAGGATTTCAACAGCCTGAACCTGCTCCAGAAAACTGTCGATCATAGCTTGACCGCAGCCTAACAGGTAGGCTTCTAAAATCACAGCCATACGCTGGGAGAAGTATGGGCAGCCTGCCACCTCACTGCGCACATACCAGAAGAAGAAGTGCCCAATTCGTTTGCTCTGTAATAAATTGATGGACACACAAGAAACAAAAACATTGAAATTTATTGTAAACTTGTAACTTAAAAAAGTTAAGATACTTATAAAAATTTATAATAAAATGTTCAGTGTATGCTCTCATTTGAAGTTAGTAGAGCTAATGCATGTCCTCCACGGAGGACAAATTTGAACTACTGGTAGTCAAGAGAATATGATATTCTACTCTAAGTGATAAGAGTTTTGCTGAAAAGGAAAAGTGTACAAAACTGTGGTGAGACCAGCCGTGCTGTTTGGTCTAGAGACAGTAGCACAGAGGAAAAGACAGGAAATAGAGATGGAGGTAGCAGAGATGAAGATGCTGAGGATCTCTCTGGGAGTGACCAGGATCGACAGAATCAGAGGAACAATACATGTTAGAGGTTTTGGAGACAAAGTCAGAGAGGCCAGACCGAGATGGTTTGTACATGTGCAGAGGAGAGAGAGTACATCGGCATAAGGATGCTGAGTTTAGAACCACCAGGCAGGAGACCTAGAGGAAGACTGAAGAGGAGGTTCATGGACACAGTGAAGGAGAACATGAAGATAACTGGAGTGACCGAAGAGGATGTAGGAGATAGGATTAGATGAAAGAAACTGACTTACTGCGGCGAACCCTGAAGGGAAGTGCCGAAAGGAGAAGAAAAGTTCTACTGACAGATTAAAGAGATAAATTAGCATTGCTTGACATACCCGTAGAGCTCTTTGGATGAGGAAACGAGCAAGGAAACTGTCGTGGTATGGCTCCACTTTCACCGTCTGGAGAAATTAAACAGATAAATTAAGTCGATGACCAACTATTGATGAGTCAAACAGTGGGGGAGGGAGGAGGGTTTCGGAAAAGAGTGGGGCTTTGTGAATGTTAATACATCTATGGAGTGCTTTGTATGTGTGTAATTTTTAATGTATGCTTGTTTTTGACTTATTATTTTTTAACGATCTGGATTTTAATGTTGTTTGAGTTTTTATTTGCTCTGTTGAGCACTTTGTGCAACTTTGTTTGAACAGTGCTTTATTGATAAAACTTGATTTAATTAAAATTAGAAATATTCTGACTCAGATTTTGTTTAATTACTAATAAAAGATTGCATTGGTATCTCTGATGTGGTAATAAAATTCTGCTTGTTTCATCAACTGCT
Organism: Neostethus bicornis; assembly: GCA_902685375.1. Classification (NCBI taxonomy): domain Eukaryota; kingdom Metazoa; phylum Chordata; class Actinopteri; order Atheriniformes; family Phallostethidae; genus Neostethus; species Neostethus bicornis. The sequence continues at coordinate 25,236,542 of LR738550.1, forward strand.
GGAATTTATTGACATTTTTATTACATTAGGAGGTTTACAATCTCCATGGACAATGTTGTTTGCAGATGACATTGTGATCTGTAGTGAGAGGAGGGAAGAGGTGGAGGAAAAGCAGGAGAGGTGGAGGTTTGCACTAAAAAGAAGAGGAATGAAGATTAGTCAGAGTAAGACAGAGTACATGTGTGTGAATGAGAGGGATCCAAATGGAAAAGTGAGGTTACAGGGAGAAGAGATAAAGAAGGTGGAAGATTTTAAGTACATAGGATCAACAGTCAAGAGCAATGGAGAGTGTGGAAAAGAGGTGAAGAAGCATGTGCAGGCAGGCTGGAACGGGTGGAGAAAAGTATCAGGTGTGATGTGTGATAGAAGAGTTTCAGCTAAAATGAAAGGGATAGTGTAGAAAACCGTGGTGAGACCGGCCATGCTGTTTGGTCTAGAAACAGTAGCACTGAAGAAAAGACAGGAATCAGAGATGGAGGTAGCAGAGATGAAGATGCTGAGGATGTCTCTGGAAGTGACCAGGATGGACAGGATTAGAAATGAGTATATCAGCGGCACAGTACATGTTAGAGGTTTTGGAGATAAAGTCAGAGAGGCCAGACTGAAATGGTTTGGACATGTGCACAGGAAAGAGAGAGAGAGAGAGTACATCGGAAGAAGGATGCTGGATTTGGAACCACCAGGAAAGAGGCCTAGAGGAAGACCAAAGAGGAGGTTCTTGAACGCAGTGAAGGAAGACATGAAGATAGTTGGTGTGACTGAAGAGGATGCAGCAGATAGAGTTAGATCAAAGAAACCGACTTGCTGTGGTGACCCCTGAAGGGAAATGCCAAAAGAAGAAAAAGGAGCTTTACATTTTCACGGGCTTGTTTTTATTATGTGAATGTTACATATATTTTCACGAGTACTAAACCTGAACTAGTTGGAGCAGATATTTCAGGACATCATCATTAGACAGGCCATCCAATCTCTGGACGGCAAGTCTTCTGACTGTTTCATCAGCAAAATCCATGCTTAGAAGCTCCAGAGCTACTGTTAGATCTAGTTCACTTGGATCCCAGTTTCCCAGTAGCCAGTGGACTTCTTCAACCACTTTTCGGTTCATCCAATCAATGTTACGAAGGTAGTGAGGAAGGTTGGAAGCATATTGGATGCTCTCTTCCCGAAACCTTTTGAGGGAAGCCAAGTTGGTTTTGATGACTGGAGAAGGCGATCTAAGTTTCAGAGAGTCGCACAGAGATGTTACATGAAGAGATTCATCAAATAGAGATGAAAGGTTTGTAGTGGGTGAGGTTTGTGAGGGTGAAAACGTGGCAGGACTGGTAAAGCTGTCGTGGCTGAAGATGTTTGGAAGAACCACTGGGAAGCTGTAACGGTCTAAAAGAAAGCTGATCGCCATGGAGTCGACTTTGTCTGGGTTAGTGCTGGAAGACAGTTTATCTGCCTGATATGTGACACCTTCTTCTTCTTGGGAGGGGCAGGGCCACATGTGCAATGTGTGGGGACCCTGGCTGAGGACGGACCTGGAAGGGGAAATGATAAAAAAAAAATACAAATCAGTATAAAGTTTGTAGCCACTGAAAATAAAACTTCACATCTCTACATGAATGAACATGTCAATATGTATATTCGTTCATCTTCTGAACCGCTTATCCCTGACGGCGTCGAGGGAGCCTATCCTGACTGATTTCAGGCGAGAGGCAGGGTACACCGTGAACAGGACACCAGTCTGTCGCGGGGCTCACACATATTTTGTAAAACCATAAATACACACTCATTCCTCCAGACGACTTTGTAACGGCCAATCAACCTAACATGCATGTTTTTGGAGAGTGGGAAGAAACCAGAGTATCCAGAGAAAACCCATGCATATACTGAGAGAACGTGGAAACTCCACACAGAAAGGCTAGTTTTCAATGTCTCGATCCACCTGGGATTTAAACACCCACCTTCTTGCTGTGTGGCCACTGTGCTAACCACTACACCACCATTCAGCCTGAACATGAATACTGCAGCATTTTATAAAACAATCATTTTCATCCAACCATTAAGTGAAAACATTGAATATTAAGTCATGGAAGCGAGAAAAAAATTCAAATGAATATGTTGCTCAACAATTTTGCCCATTTGAATTGAATAAGTTTTATTAATTGCAGTGACAGTATTCCCAATAGTCATAATTTAAAGGTCATAATTTTATCAATGAGGAAATGATCAAATGGTAACGATAAGTATCTGAACTCACAATTTTATTTTAAAATGTGTAGGTTTGATTTAATGTCAATGTGAGTCTCTGTTGTCGTTTTGTTGCTCGCCTCTTTCCTTTGAAACACAACCTGTTTCTGTAAATTAACCAAATACTTCCCACAAAATGCAAATTTACTGAAGTTTAACTTCCTGATTTAGAACAAGAAAGTCAATCTGTTCGTCCCTGCAAACAATGTTGTTAGAAACCAGTCTGAATACTGGTAATACTATAAGCTTTTAGAAGATAGTGATCGTTAGATTGGTGAATTTAAGCAAAACGAATTGCAAAAGGATTGTTTTGTCTTTAAAATTTCAGGCCAACACAAAACTAACTGATCGAGTTAGTATAAGTTAGAATTGATACACACCAAAAGGAAAACTTACCTGTGATCAATGAGAAGAAGATTAACGAAATAAAGCACCTTGCCCTTTTTCTTCTGTTGGTCTGTGGTCTTGTTGGTACCCTTGGTGTCTTTGGTTGCAGGAGAGATGTCAGTTGGATTTGCGTTAATAGTAAGACTCAGCTTGACGCCACGTGGCAGATCCATCATTATGACATCAAAGACTAGCCACTCATTCCACAGCACCTCATCTGCGAAAGGTTTGGGATCAAATGACACTGAGGAAAGGACTTTATTACCATAAAGAAGGGAAGCTTCAACATAGATAGAGTTGGGGGGTTTGCTTGGCAGCTTCGGGATGTCGAAGCCAAGCAACTTGACTCGGAACTTCCTGTTACAGTCCCACAGGGATATCATGAAAATGTCTTCCAAATTCTTTCCTTGGAGGCTGAGGTCCTCGTGTGAACGAAACTGCCCACTGAAACCATCCACAAGCGGCCAGTCCACAAATGTTATGGCTTCCGATGGACGTTGCGAGAAAGGAACCACAGAGAGGTGAAGCTCCTGGTTGTTTTTCAAACAATGTCGAACCCAGATGAAATCAACGAGTGTGTGGTCACCAGAGAAAAACTCCTCCCTTCCAGAAACTTTTAATACCAGAGTGTCTGAAGTGTCATATTCAAACCCTTGGTCATCCATCACCCTTCTAAAAACCCTAAAAAGAACTGCTGGGGTTGCATCGCAATCAACAAGAAAACTGAAACTGATTTTTCTCATGTAGTGGAGAGTCATTGAAATTTTTCTATTCAACCAGACCTGGAGATCTTCTGGAAGTGGGGCGGATGTTACCCAGGGCTCTGTGGCGTATGCAATGTCATTTCGATTCTTCAGCTCTTGCCTTCTTGGAGATGATAGTTTCCTACGAGTGAATGTGAGCTCACCAAGCCTGTCAGACGCTTCCTTCTCCAGATCATAACCAATCAAGTAGGACAAACACTGTTGCTGACTCCTCTTCTCTTCTGAATCAATGGCCACCAGTGGTTTTACAACAATATGTGCAGTTAGACACTGAGACTCATCCTGGGACCAGGGAATGTCAAGAGTCCTGATCACCTGGCAGTCATCGTACGCCTCATACCAGTCATCTCCTCTGACATACAAGAGGGTGTATAATTCAGGATCCAGTAATGCAAAAGGATTCGGATGGCATTGTTGTTCCTGTGCCTGGAAGAAGAAGGAAAAATATTTTTTTTTAAATGATAATGTCCAAACAAACGGAAGTAAACCAAAATGGTCCAAAAGAGTAGGACACTCTCCTAACCCAAAAGGTACTCATGTCTATTCATTCCATCATCTTCTGAAATGCTTATCCCGTATTAGGTGGTGGGACTATTCTGGCTCACTTCAGGCGAGACACAGGATATACCCCGAACAGGTCACTGGTCTAATGCGGGGCAGGTACTAATGTGTTAAAGAATATATTCTCCAACAAGAAAAAAAGAGCATTTCAACACTTCTAACTGGGTAGTGTAATAAAAGGGAAAATTGATCAGTTATATTCAATGGTACTGGTAAACAATAAATTTAGGAAGAGATTAAAGTTTAAAGCCAGAGTCATACAATTAATAGGGCAGAACTTGAGTGATTAGGCACCAAATGATGGGATTTACTCACTGTCCATTTACTTACTGATACATCTGAGTCATTCAAAATCACATTTTCAGAGAAAGATAGAAACAGAGTAAAGAAAGAGTCAGACTAGGACTCAGTTTTACTCTTCCTAGAAAACTCATAATATACTAAGTATGAAGGTCAGAACAAGAATCTTTACTGTGAATAACCAAATTCATAATCCAAAAACTTGTATAGCCAATTTATACCAAAAAATAAATGTTTGTGGCACATTATAAAGGCATGGGGTTCTTCTCACATTGTTAAAAACCAGAAAAATGTACATATACATAAAAAATGAGAAGAAACTTTTTGTACTTGCAGTGAAATCTGTCTATTACCTGTCTATTACTCATGGCTAAAATGTTAAATTTATTTCAGGAAGTGCCTAGAATAGATTCAAAGTGACAAATGTTGAGTTGTAACTATCAGTCTAATTCTTCTTCTTCTTCTTTCGGCATTTCCCTTTAGGGGTCGCCACAGCAAGTCAGTTTCTTCCATCTAATCCTATCTGCTGTTTCCTCTTTGGTCACACCAACTATCTTCATGTCTTCCTTCACTGCGTCCATGAACCTCCTCTAGTCCTCTTTCCTGGTGGTTCCAAATCCAACATGCTTCATAGGTACTCTTGCTCTCTCCTCGGTACGTGCCCAAACCATCTCAGTCTTGCCTCTCAAACTTTATCTCCCCAAAACCTCTAACATGTGCTGTTACCCTGATTTACTCATTTCTAATCCTGTCCATCCTGGTCACTCCCAGAGATATCCTCAGCATCTTCATCTGTGCAACCTCCATCTCTGCTTCATGTCTTTTCTTCAGTGCTACTGTTTCTAGACCAAACAGCATGGCCGGTCTCACCACGGTTTTGTACACTTTCCCTTTCATTCTAGCTGAAACTCTTCTGTCGCACATCACACCTGATACTTTCCTCCACCCGTTCCATCCTGCCTGAACACGCTTCTTCACCTCTTTTCCACACTCTCCATTGCTCTGGACTGTTGATCCTAGATACTTAAAATCTTCCTCCTTCTTAATCTCTTCACCCTGTAACCTCACTTTTCCATTTGGATCCCTCTCATTCACACACATGTACTCTGTCTTACTCTGACTAATCTTCATTCCTCTTCTTTCTAGTCTAATAGCGTGGCCAAATGATAAACGAATTTGGTTAGACAAGATAAAAATTACATGTGTCCCTGAGAATAGCTGTAAGGTTCTCTGTGTCTTTTATGTAAAACGATCTGACCAAAAAGTATTGTAATTTTAGCTAACATTATTAGCTTTGATAGTAATCAAGTATTTTCCAAAGTAGATTGTACATACTTGCATGCAGATCCGAAGTCGAAGCTGGTGGACACTGCATTGAGCAGGAAGGACCACTGTGACTGACTCATAATCCATACAGATGCTGTCGTCTTCATCACTCTGCATCAAGACACCAGGCCCAGGCCGAAACTCACAAATGAACTTCAGGTTGTTCTCAGAGAAGCTTGGAGTCGACGTGCCAGGTTTACACCCATCAGCATTTGGAGAAATTGATTGATTTTGGACATCTGGTTCCATTTCTATTTTGCTAAACCTAGACAAAAACTAAATAACCAATACTCAGCTCCAATAATCTTAATCTAATCCAATCAGCATTATTTAACATCTCTTGATCGTCCATAGATTAAATAAAAGTTTAGAATTAATGATTTTCAACACGGCAGCACCGTACCTGTCTGGCTGTGAGAATCTGCAAGTTCTTCTTTTTACCTCTCAGAAACTTCCTCATTCTTTTACAGCCAGATTTATTCCAACAAAGCATTTACTGTAACGTAGCAATGTTCTTCCGTCTTCTGTTTTCATTTTAGTTTTTGCCACATATAGAGTTAAAGCAGGTTTTAGCCAGATGATTAACTCATTTTAAAGCAGCAAAGCTGACTTTTTTTAGATTTAAACTTAACTTCTACATACTAAAAGTAAGCAGCAGCAGCAGCATAGGTTTAGGTAGAAACAACCAAACTTGTTTGACTTGTTTGCTTTCTGGTTCTGTAGAAGCACTTTGCTATGGAATGTGGTTGAACATTAGTTTCATCTACTAGAAACAATGAATCTTTTTAGGGCATTTATAAACATATGCAGAAAATAAATGTATTATTGGCAAGGCAAATTTATTTGTATAGCACAATTCATACAAAATGTAATTCAAAGTGTTTCACAAGAAGGAAAAAAATGCATTAAAATGACAAAACATAGAATCAAAAAGTTAAAAATAAAAAATAAAAAAATAATTAAAACATATAAAAAAAAGTCAATGCAAATCAATGCACAGTTAAACAGAACTGTTTTCAGCCTAGATTTAAACATTGTCACAGTAGAGGCCTGTCTCATGGCCTCAGGAAGTTTGTTCCAGACTTTTGCAGCATAAAATTGAAATGCAGCTTCTCCATGTTTAGTCCTGACTCTAGGCTCCAGCAGGAGGCCGGCCCTAGAGATCCTCAGAGTTCTGGATAGTTCATAAGGTACTAACATATCACAGATGTACTTTGGTGCTAGACCATGGAGAGACTTAAACACAAGCAGCGCAGCACCAAACCCTATTGCATAGTAATCGTGCATCATTTCCCTATTTGGATTTAATAAACATGAAAGGTCTTTTGTAGCTTTAACAGAAGAGTCAAAAAGGTGAATTAAAAATTGATCTGCTTCATGTAGTGCAAACAAGTCAAAACATGTTAGAATTAAACTTAACTAATCTTAACGTTTGATTGAACTTAGGGTAGCTTATAGTGGAACAAAGCTTGAGCCTTTTATTTGTACATGTCAAAGTCTGTACAACTCCCAATCAAAAAGAATGCTGTTTAGATTAAACTGCAAAAAAAAAAAAAAAAACACATCGAGCACAAAATAATAGAATAAATGTTTAGTTTTTCTTGTATTATTTTTAAAATATACTTAATTCATCCCTCTCTGGAAAATTTGTGTGCTGCACCACACCGCAGCAGGCTGCCACCTATGACGGCGCAAATGGTGGGAGAAACGGGGGGGTTAGATGTCTTCCGAAAGGACCCTAGAGGTGAACTCAGTGGGATGCAAACCCGCAAACTTCCGGTTCGAGGGCGAACGCTCCAACCAGCTATACTCTTATAGGGGTTAATTGGTATTTTAGGGGTTTCTAAATTGAGAAAAGATCATTGTGATATCAAACATTTGTGGCATAAAATAAAATTGCTTGGTTATGTCGCAGAACTGGCATGTATGCATCAGTTTGAACTAATTTAGTTCCAAATATTCTGTGTAACATTATTTTAAAGAGAAAGCATTAGGCTGATTTTTCTTATCTCATATCATTTATGATATGACGGATATCATCATATCATTTATGATATGACGGCGGAGACGGTGGCCGCGTGGTTAGCGCGTTCGCCCGCGGACCGGAAGGTCGTGGGTTCGCGTCCCACGGAGAGCACGTCTAGGGTCCTTGGAGAAGACACCTAACCCCCACTTCTCCCACCATTGGTGCTGTTGAAGGGCAGCCTGCTGCGGTGTAAGGAGTGCAGCAAACAAATTTCCCCGGTGAGGGATGAATAGAGTAATTCAAAATAAAATAAAAAAAAAAAATTATACAGTAGATAAAAATAACTTTTTTGTTAGTTTGTAATTGCCATAAAAGACATTTAAAAAATCTTTGCACAGTTTCTCTTCCATTTTTAAATTGTGAATTTTCTGATCTCTGGCTCCCTACTTACCTACGACACAGCGTAAATCTTGTTTGAGGTTGCAAAAACACTCTAAAGTGCCTCAAGTAAGCAAGGCTAGCACCCACTCTTTCATATTCTTACGTTGGTGAATTTACAAGAAAATAAATAAATGAATTACTCTATTCATCCCTCACCGGGGAAATTTGTTTGCTGCACTCCTTACACCGCAGCAGGCTGCCCTTCAACGGCGCCAATGGCGGGGGTTAGGTGTCTTCTCCAAGGACCCTAGACGTGCTCTCCTTGGGACGCAAACCCGCGACCTTCCGGTCCGCGGGCGAACGCTCTAGCCACGCGGCCACCGTCTCCAAAATGAATTGTCTTTTGTGACGAATCACTAGCGGGAGAGTTTGCACTACTGTTTAATTAGAATGTTGGTGTGGTAGAGAGCAAACTTTTAGCCCAGGAACAACCTTTTAAAATTGAATCTGAATATTGTACCAGTATGAATACTCTAACCAGCTTCTCCCAGTCCAAGGACGGATATTCGACTAATAAGCTATCGCCACTTTTTTTTGTTGTTTAAATTCACAGATTACTCAAACTACACAACCACCTTCTGAATGAGAAAAAACTCATAGAAAAAAGTTGCATAGGGTGAATAAACGCCCCCCCCACCCCGCGAAAAAAAAAAAAAAAAAAAAAAAAAAAAAAAGACAACCTCATTGTGAAGCTGAGATGACAATGGATAGATAGTTTACTTATTTTAGCAGAGCTATTTCTGCACACAGTACATGTGGCCTGACTTTGTGAACCCATTCAAGACTCCAGCTTTTGGGTTGCCAGTTTGGACACAGTGCGACCAGATTGGGAGGCCGGTGGAAGGGACGAGGGGGCATCGAGGTGTTTGCCCTGCAGTACCCAAATTTCCCTTTGGGGATAAATAAAGTGCATTTTATTCTATATAGTGGGTTTTACTAATACTTTGTAAGACATAATTTATGTTTCTGTGGTTTTTATCGTTCTTTGTCAGATTTTTTTTTTGGTAATTTACTTCTTTCATCTTGTATTTTTAGGAGGTGTTTTTGTCATGAGTTGTTTTTTTATGTCTGTTTTTAATGACTACGTACCGTGCAGTGGGCTGTCTACGTACAATTTTGTTTTCCAAAAGGATTTTTACTGCAATTGGCAAATAGAATCTACTGTATTTAACTGTCTATAGAAGATATAGCAGATGGGTTTCATCCTAACATTTTATGCTGGATTTTCTTTTTTGTAAAAAGCAGCATTTTTTTTTTTAACTTATTTTCCACAAAACTTATGAAGCATTTTTCTGTAGCATAAAGAAAATTTAAATCACATGCGCATATCTGATTATAGTGACAAGAGAAATACAAACTTGTATTTTTATGCTTTGATGTTTTGTTCTTTGACGTTGTATGCTTTTATGTTTTAATGTCCAAAGTACATTTCTTTTAGATAACGTAAGGTCATTTGGCTAATTAAATTGAATAAAGATTTTGCATGAGGTGGGCGGGCAGAAGATGGATAGAGAACCATGTCTCTTTCAGAGTTTCCAGCTTTGTTTTTAGTCAGTCACTAACCATGGACGGATACAACGTGTCCACGGAGTGCCACCACCTGAACCAGGACAACCAGACCGATTCACTGATGGATGCATCTTCTCACCTGTTCTTCTCCATCCTTCCTTATCAACACACAGTCCCAGTCCTCATATTGATTTTTGTTCTTCTAACTCTTTTCTCCTGCCTTCTAAATGGACTCACTTTGTCCAGCATCGGACAGACTGATGACCCCTCTTGGCAGCCTCGCTTTGCTTTTTGTAAGAGTCTGATCTTCAGTGATCTGCTGCAGATCTTCACAACAGCTCCATCTGTCATACACACTCTCATCCAGCGCAGGACCATCCATTCAGGTGTCCTGTGTTACCTCCAATACTTTCTTAGCTCAGTAAGCATCTTTTCCAGTCTTGTCACCATCACCTGTATGACACTGGAGCGTTACTTGTACATCTGTTTTGCCATGCAGTATCTCTCCATCCTAAATGAGAGGCGACAGAGGCTGGTACTGGTTCTCATCTGGCTTTACTCCATCTCCATCGGAGTGATCATTCTGAGCTTACTGTTGCTGACAGGCAGAGCTGAGCAGAATAGCTTGGTTACCATGGGGATCTTCTGTGAGCCAGACACCATAGAGCAGCACATGGGTTCTCCACAAGCTCCTGCCATCTTCCGCAAAGTTGCTGGATTCTTCACTTTGATGCTGTGCCTGCTGGTGCATGCCTTCTCCTACTTCAGGATGTATGAGGAAGCGTGTAATGCCATGATGCCTTTCAGAGCTGTGAATGTGAGAGCACGCAGGACCGTGATGTTTTACACAGGCATGCTTTTCCTGCAGCTGCTGCCTGTGCTGGTAAAGGTCACATCAGACTTGCTGTGGGAGCTCAGAGCGCCCGGGATGGTGGAGTCTCAGTCTGGTGGGTCCTGCAGGATGAATGCTACCCCCTCCACCGTGGCTGCTGCACTCCACGTGGCTCTGCTGATCGTCATGCTGGTCCCACCCTGCATCAACCCACTGCTGTACGGATTGAAGAATGTGGAAATCAGGAAAGCACTGGCGAACATGGGCGGGTGGATGATGCAGGAAAGAAATACACAAGTACTACACATGCAGAGGATCAGGAACAGGAATGTTCTTGCAGCTTAAACTCTGGATGAATGGATGGTTTGAATTTTTTAATTTAATCATACTGTATTAATACTTCATGGGGAAATTGACTGCATTGCACCACAGCAGGCAGCCAATGACTGTGCCATTTGTCGGAGAAACTGGAGGTTAGGTGTCTTCTCCGGGGACACCCAGGCATGAACTCAGCAGAATTTGAACCGGCAACTCTTCGGTCCAAAGATGGCCATTTTACCACTGAACTATGTTTCCCCAAATAGATGATGAATGAATCTTCCCATCTAAGAGTTGTTGGGGGGGGGTATGGATGGTTTACTTGATCGAAATACAAAACCAGATGATAACTCGATGAGTCAGACCACAGAGGAATTGTATGTATGCTAATGTTTCTGAATATGAAGAAAATGTAGTGACTGTTAATCAGGCTTTTTAATTGAACTGTTTGAAAGAGGGGTGGATGGAATGATGCTACTGCAAAGAGATGGAAGACTGATAAAGAAAAGCATTTCTAAGACTGTGATGATCTCATTGAGGTGATTGAGGAAGGAGAAGTAACAACAGGCAGAAGAAAATTAGTTCATCTGCTTGATCTGCTTTGGGGAGTATTCATCCCTCCAGTGGAAAGAAAACATGCATTTAAATTTATTGTACATTTTAGTTTCAGAACCGGTTTGTAAATGACAAACAAAAAGTTACTTTTCATTTAAATGTTTTTGATTGGAATTGTCACATAATATATGTTTGTTTAAATTGATCAAAATGACGGTTAACCTTTTATTTTCTCTACATAGTATGTTTAAAAAAGGATGTGTTCATTTTTTTGTAAAAAAAAAAATCCAATTCCTCAAATCACTTTGCCTCACTTTAAAGCTGCTTTGCTCATGTTTAAGTCTCTCCATGGTCTTGTACAAAAGTACATCTGCGATATGTTAGTACCCTATAAACCATGTAGAACCATGATGACCTCCGGGACCGGCCTCCTGCTGGTGCCTAGTCAGGACTAAATATGGAGAAGCTGCATTTCAATTTTATGCGGCAAGTCTGAAACAAACTTCCTGAGGTTGTGAGACAGGCCTCTGCTGTGACAATGTTTATATCTAGGCTGAAAACACTCCTGTTTAACTTTGCATTTGATTACTCTTTTCATATGCTTTAATTATTTTTTAATTTATTTTTTAAACTTTTTGATTCTATGTTTTGTAATTTTAATGCATTTTTTTCTTTCTTGTGAAGCACTTTGAATTACATTTTGTATAAATTGTGCTATACAAATAAACTTGCCTGTACAGTCTATTTATTCTGTTTCGTTCTTGTTATTTTTACTATGAACATGTGTGTTTGTGTGTGTATGCGTGTATGTGTTTATGTTGTTTCATACACTCATAGCCTGAAGTTTGTCTAAATTTCACAATGACAATTGTGACAATAAAAATCTTCAATCTTGAAAAAGATCCTAAGAAGAATAGAAGAGCATTTTGCTGCAGATATTGACACACTGAATACAGTCACCTTCTTATCCGTCTTTTTCTTATGGGATTGCGGGGAATGCCTGAGCCCATCCTGGCTGACTCGAGGCAAGGGGCAGGGTATATCTCAAACAATTCGCCAGTCTGTCGTGAGACACGGAATACTAAATGAAATATTGTTTTACTATTATTTTACTATTACACCACTGTTTTAACATCTTATAAGTTACATACATTATAAAATGCAATTTTTTTTTGCTCTACATTTCAGATAATACTGAGTGACATTGTAATAACTTTTTTCCACTAGCTAATGCCAAAAATGACAAAGCATAAATTTTGACTTTGAAGCTTTTCTACTACAGATCAATTACATGGTATAACTTAAGGGATTACATGGTATAACTTAAAAAGGGGTTGGTCTCCAGGACAAATCATCAGTTTCTGCTTTACACACTGAGTTACTCAAGATGTCAATCTGGAAATATTTCGAGCCTGCTCTCAAGACAGATAAAATCTGCAAGGCTGCTTGCAAGCAGTGTTCTTCCAATGTGTCCTACTGTGCAAAGTCTACATCCAATCTGAAGACATATCTGAAGGTATGTATTTGGAAAGCCGACATCAAAAATGACATCATCATAGAGCATGACGCCTGCTTTACCCACACCCCGCAGCTGGTTGTCAAAGTTGGAAAAAAACAGGCAGGCCCTATCACCACTGTGCTGGGCAAGGTTGCCAATATCGTCAGCCATGTGCGTCGGTCCATACATGCCAGTGAGCTACTAGAGGATGAGCGGTGACTGCAGACAGCCAACGCTACCCCCCAGGATTACTTCAGGGAGCCTTCTTTGGACAAGTCCAAGGATCTTCTGGCCGACTGGAGCACCCAGAAACACCAAATACCCCCACTTGGCCATACAGGCTGCTAAACACCTTGCACTTCTAGCCACATTTCCAGTGTTGCGTCCGTTCAGTGTTGGGGGTAAGATACATTTTAATGGATGATAAAATTAGAAATCTTGTGTTCATCATTTCTGTCAGAAAAGAAAGCCCCAAATCGACTGTGTGATTACATAAATCTAATATGTATTAGCAAAGTAATAGGACACCCTGTGATAGTAATGTATGAGATAATTGTGACAGTAATATACGTCGCAATAGTGCTATATTGCCTGTAACGGATCCCATCCCTGGTCCCAAACAATTGAATGTGTTAAGTCGGGCGATTTTGATGGAAAAACAAAGCAGGAGTAGGAGCCCTGGCAATGCTGTTTGAAAGTCCAAATTTTACCTTTTTCTTGGAACTGTTCAACAAAATACTGCATCATGTGGATGTTCTGTACAGTCAGCTCCAAAAGAGAAATATAGACTGTCTACATAAAAAAGAGCATCCAGCACTTCCAACTGGAAATACAGAAAAGGACACAGTGACTTTCTTTCTTGTTATAGTTTTATGCAGTATGTTAGACTATTGTTGTTAGTGTTATTGAAACTAAAATAAGTCACATTAGTTGTATTTGTGTCTGAGCACAGATTAGATTCATTATGAATAATGTTGTTTATTAAAAATTGTATTGATTATTGGTGTCAAAATGTTTACTTGACGATAATATTTTTTTTATCTAATTGAGCAATTTATTTCATTTGGTAAAACTTTATACAAATGTTCCTTTCAAATTTGAATTTAACTTTCTTATTTCTACTGTAATATATTCATACTGCAATGTATTGCTTTTGTTATTTTGGCTGTCACAAAAATAAATTGAATGATGTATCAAAAGTTAGTTCTGTTACAATTGTAAAACAATGTTTTATTTGTCCCTTTAGAGGTCCTGTTGGCTATATTGCTGCAAACCAGAGCATTGGCATCTATCTAGGAAAGTGCAGAATGCGCAGAATGTTTGGTCCAGAAGAGTGTGGCAAAATTGCTAAAGATATGAGTAAAATAGAAAAATAATTTCTGATATTGTGTACTGTTCATTTCAGGAGGGCTTTGTGTGGCTCTCTTCTAATTCAGCTATACAACAGCTGCAGTATTCTACATTGTACTTGCAGTTCTACCTTTTTACTCTGGGCTAAATCAAAGTTATCCAATAAAATGAGTAGAATGTGTTATACCTGTAGTTGACAGAGGCATGGAGAAAGAGAGCTGTGAGGTTGATGATCACAATGTGATTAAATGGATGTACACTTGTGTTTTTTCCTAACTTTAGTATTAAGTCTTGTATTTATTCTACATGAGTGATCACAAAAACAATGTTGTGACAAAATAACTGTTTGAATTTCCTCTGTTTTTAAGATTTGTGAGACCATCCTTGCGCACGCAACAGAGCAATTTGCATTTACGGATCATCTCATTAGTGCCAACTGCTTCAAGCAAATAAGTTTGAATAATAGGCTGGGGTATTCATTCACTGAACAGGGTTTGGTGATAACGTTGAATGCATACCCTGCCCTCATTAAAAACAGGCTGAAGTCAGAGCTAATAGTCTACAGCAAGGAGGATTCGAGAAACAGTCATGGAGCAATTGATCTACTTTATTTCTTTGTTGAGAACAACCTCACAGACGTTTTTCAGGAAACTGTCAAACTGTTAAAAATTGCTTTACTAAACCAATGACCACTGCAGAAGCTGAGAAGTGCTTATCAACTTTGAAAAGAATAAAAAACTTTTCTTAGAAACACCATGAGCCTGGACAGACCAAATGCACTGGCCATGTTGTACATGGGGAAAAAATGATCAAGAGTATGTGGGACTTTAATCAGAAGGTGATTGAAAAATTTGCAGAGTGTGTGTGTGTGGGCACTAAACTTTATTTTTGCTCAGGGTATCAAAATGGCTAGCCATGGCCCTTCCTGCTGGACACCAGAATAACTCCTGTGGGAGATTGATAAAGTTTTTAGCTATCTATTTCTCTAATACAAAACTTTAAATTACCCAACATGATAATCACTAAAAAAAGTTTTTGCATGTCTGTATAAGGTGTGAAACTCTGGAACAGTCTGGAGAAACACTACAAGCCACATCAAAATGTAAATACATTCAAATTAAATAACAAACATATGCTCAGGTCACAAGACAGGAAACAGAGATGGAGGTAGGAGAGATGAAGATGTTGACGATCTCTCTGGGAGTGACCAGGATGGACAGGATTAGAAATGAGTACATCAGGGGAACAGCACATGTTAGAGGTTTTGGGGATAAAGTCAGAGAGGCCAGACTGAGATGGTTTGGACATGTCCAGAGGAGAGAGAGAGAGTACATCGGAAGAAGGCTGATGGATTTGGAACCACCAGGAAAGAGGCCTAGAGGAAGGCCAAAGAGGAGGTTCCTGGACGCAGTGAAGGAAGACATGAAGATAGTTGGTGTGACCGAGGAGGATACAGCTGGTAGGGTTAGATGGAAGTTTCTGACTTGCTGTGGTGATCACTGCAGGGAAATGCCAAAAGAAGAAGAAGAAGATGCTCAGGTCACAATATATGAAGTGTCAAATATCAATGTCTTCTTCAAAGCTAGTTCTGATGGAACATACAGTATCTTCCCGGTCTATATGCTTTCTACTTACCATTGCTGGTATGTGCTTTCCTTAATGGGTTGGTATTAGTATTCAGGTCCATATCCTTTCTTTAACTTTTTTTTTTTCACTCACTCTACAGATCCCTCACCCGGGAAATTTGTGTGTTGCACTCCTACACCACAGCAAGCTGCCATGACGGCGCAAATGGTGGGAGAAACGGGGGGATAGGTGTCTTCCCCAAGGACCCTAGACATGCACTCAGTGAGATGTGAACCCGCGAACTTTCGGATTGACTTCCGGTCCGTGGGCGAACGTAGATCAACCTTAACCTTATTTTGGAAGTGACTTACTCAATTGTTGTAAATGTGTTTTGCATATATATAGATATATATATATAGATATAGATATCTACGTATATATACGTATATAACCTATAGAGATTTTAAGTGAAATCGCTTGACATTAAATATACTCTGGATGCTTCCTGTACATTTCTAATGACGATATCTACGTATATATACGTAGATATCTATATATATGAGTACTGGGAGTGGGGTTAAATAAGTTTTCTTTTCCCACTCCTTCTTGGACATTAGAAACTTTGATTTGTGCACTTGTTTTTATTGCATTATTGTTATTTTGAATTGACGCATTATGTTGAAAAATGTTTATTTTAAAATTAAAAACAAGTCACCTGTCTAAGATGAATAAATAAATAAAAACCTAGTTGCTTTTTTCAAACTTGTGTATGGCTTATTTTCCAAAGATAATATTTATGAGTACATGTGTGATTTAAAACAAATTCCAACAGGGATGAAAAGTGACGAAATAGTCAAAATAGTCGAGCCACAATTTTTTGTTTTTCCATTAACCAAATAAGTCTTAAAGACGTGTATTGGTTTAGTTTCCCTTTTTGTATGTCATGATCACTTAGAAAAAATACTTTCAGATTAAATTAATCATACTAATAAATCCTCTTAAATAAAATATAATGGCGAAAATTTGCAAAAAGACATGTACAATGTACAATACAATTTAGATATTTAGTTGTAGATGTACAATTCATATTTCGAATAAAAATATGTGAAGAAGCCTTGGAAGTCATATTTTTAAGTTGAAACATTTTATTTTACAGTGTAGAAATAAAATTACAACTTTTATTTAAACAGGCTGTGCACAGTACTCTGCCAGCACATATGCATCACATGTATTGATGCAGCAACGCTCAACGATGCCGTCCTCTCCGAACCTGTGAGGGTTATGTGGGCCTGGGGGAAAAAAAGAAACAGAACAAATAGGTTTAATCTAAACTAAAGAAGGGATAGAGCTTGTGAGTGTGATGTCCCTCACAGCATTTGAGTTCAGTTGCCATTTTCTGCCTGACAATTGGGACCATCTTCAAATTTTGGAGCCAGAAATATGCAGTCATTGATCTGGTCTGTGTTGTCATGGCAACCCCCTTACCATTTCATCATTGAACTTAGTCAATGATGAAATGTATAGTCGCTTTTCATCATTCAACCGCTGGTTAGCTAGATGGTACCCAGAGAACGGCATTGGTTTTATAGATAACTGGAGTGCATTCTGGGGGAAGCCTGGTCTCATGCGGAGAGATGGTATCCATCCCACTTTGGAAGGTGCCGCTCTTCTTTCTAGGAACATTCGTGACAGCCTTAGTCGTTCAACCTGACAATCCAGAGACGAGACCCAGGCACAGAGCTGTAGTTTAAAACTCTCCTCTGAGCTTCCTTCTGCGCTGGTGCAAACCCAACACAGGCTTAGCTCAGCAGGACCTAGCTTTAGATTATACACAGAAAGACAAGTGAAAGGAGTGAGACCCAGAAACTTAAAAGTGATAACCACCAACAGTCTCAGTAACAATGAGCAGAATTATGATATAGTTAAATGTGGCCTACTGAACATCAGATCAATTTCTTCAAAGTCCCTTCTAGTCAATGAACTAGTTAGTGATAACAAACTTAGTCTACTAGCGCTAACTGAAACTTGGCTACGACAATATGACTATGTAAGGCTAAAAGCAACGCCTCCAAGTCTCAATAACTACCTAAAATCCAGAAGCTCTGGGAAAGGTGGTGGTTTAGCAGTAATATCACAGTCTAGCTTACTTCTTACCCCTAAAATAAAATACACATATAATTCCTTTGAAAGTATCGTACTATCTATTAACCAGCAAAACCGGAAAAAACAAAAAGCAATTTTATTTATAATTATCTACCGTCCGCCAGGACCTTATTCAGAATTTTCAACCAAGTTCTCTGATTTTCTGTCCAGTGTAGTTTTAGATTCTGATAAAATAGTGATAGTAGGAGATTTTAATATTCACGTTGATGACTCTGGCGATTGCTTAGGAAATGCTTTCACTGCTTTACTAGATCATGTTGGTTTCACACAAAATGTAAATGAACCTACTCACTGTCACAAACACACCTTGGACCTAGTTCTAACCTATGGTGTAGAGATTGGTCAGCTTAGCGTCTTTCCTCATAACCCTGTACTTTCAGACCATTTTCTAATTACGTTTCAGTTTTTATTAAAAAATGTGTCTGCCCCAATGAAAAAAACACAACTTAGAAGAACGCTGTCTGAGCGATCTGTGTCTGAGTTTAAATGTCAAATTCAGCCAATACTTAGTTCTATATTAAATGAATTTACTGTCAATACCTCTTACACCTCTAGTCGCAGTATTCATGACCAGTATGTCGATAGTGCTTTCCAAAGTCTTAGGGACTCACTAGATTCTGTCGCGCCTTTAAATTCCAAAGTTATTAGACGGGACCGAGTGCCACCTTGGTTTAACTCTGATACACGCTCTCTTAAACAAGAAACCCGTAAGCTAGAAAAAGAATGGCGGCGTTCTGGATCAGAGCAATCTTGGAACGCCTGGAAACGTAGCCTCCTAGATTATAAAAAATCTTTGCGTAAAACTAGAAACCAGTACTATTCAACTTTAATAGCGGAAAATGAAAATAATCCTAGATTTCTTTTTAGCACTATAGCTAGGCTGACCACCAGTCACAGCACAGTAGAGCCTTCTATCCCAGTTACTCTAAGCTGTGAGGATTTTCTTACATTTTTTAATGATAAAATCTCAAATATAAGGCATAAACTGAATGAACTTATTCCTACAATTAGTCCAGAGCAGGCTGAAGCTGCAGAAATGAAAGCTTCTCTAAAAACTTCTGTAACATTAGATTGTTTCACTGCTATAGACCAAACTGAGCTAACAGATGTTATTACATGCTCCAAAACATCAACCTGTCTTTTAGATCCAATTCCAACTAAGCTTTTCAAAGAAACGCTACCTGTAATTAACAAACCTATTTTAACTATAATAAATTCCTCCCTAGAAACAGGATATGTTCCACAGTTATTTAAGCATGCAGTTATTAAACCGCTTCTAAAAAAGACCAATTTAGATCCCAGCATTCTGGCCAACTATAGACCAATATCAAATTTACCTTTTATGTCTAAAATTCTAGAAAGAGTTGTAGTTAAGCAGCTGAACTGTCACCTGCAGGAAAATAGTCTTTTTGAAGAATTTCAATCAGGGTTTAGATCACACCACAGCACAGAAACTGCGCTAGTTAGAGTGACAAATGACCTTTTATTAGCCAAAGAAAAGGGACTAATTTCAATCGTAGTTCTCTTAGACCTTAGTGCAGCCTTTGACACAATTGACCACAGCATTTTACTTCAAAGATTAGAGTATAACTTAGGGATCAGAGGAGCAGCTCTTCAATGGTTTAAATCTTATTTATCTGATAGATACCAGTTTGTTCATGTAAATGATCAGTCATCTACTTCTACCAAAGTTAGTTTTGGTGTCCCTCAGGGCTCAGTTCTTGGACCTATTCTGTTCATGCTCTACATGCTGCCTCTGGGAAACATAATCAGAAAACACAGTATTAATTTTCACTGTTACGCAGATGATACACAATTGTACTTATCAGTCAAACCTGACCAGAGTGACCATATAGAAAAACTTAATACCTGTATCAGGGACATAAAGACTTGGATGACAATCAATTATCTCCTTTTAAACTCAGATAAGACTGAAGTTATTGTAGTAGGTCCTAAAAATCTGAGAGATGTTTTTACTGACCAAGCAGTCTTCTTCGACGAAGTAACTGTGGCCTCTGACCTCACCGTTAGAAACCTAGGAGTTTTATTTGATCCAGATTTATCATTTAAAGCTCACATAGCTCAGACTTGTAAAACTGCATTTTTTCACCTTCGCAACATTTCTAGAATCCGAAATATCTTATGTAAAAGTGATGCTGAAAAACTCATCCATGCATTTGTTACATCGAGATTGGATTATTGTAAAGCTTTGCTCGTAGCATGCCCTAAGTCTTCCCTAAAAAGTCTTCAGCTGGTTCAAAATGCAGCAGCAAGACTATTAGCAGGAACTCATAGACGAGATCATATTACTCCCGTGCTAGCGTCTCTCCATTGGCTTCCTATTGAGTTTAGGATCAAGTTTAAAATCATCTTACTAACCTACAAGGCCCTAAACGGCATGGCTCCATCCTACATTAGTGAACTTATAGTACCTTATCAACCAAGCAGAACACTCCGCTCACAAAATGCAGGGCTGTTGGTGGTTCCTAGGATTTCAAAAAGTACAGTTGGAGGTAGAGCCTTTAGCTACCAAGCTCCAGTTTTATGGAATAAGCTCCCAGCTCAAGTGAGAGAGGCAGACAGTGTTCCTACATTTAAAGGGAGGCTTAAAGCATTCCTGTTTGAACAAGCTTATCAACAGGCCAGATAGAAACAGATTCAATTAGCTGATATAATTATTAGTTGGCTGCTAGATAGTAAAAGCTGGGGAAAGTATGGTACATTGGGGTTCTGTCCTCTAATTCTATCTACTATTCTCTGCCAGACTGCCTTGGCTCTTTCCCCGTACCCCCTACTCTAACCCTCTACCCTAAACCCCTGGCTTTCTATCTCATTCATTGTTCTCTATTGTCTGTTTATTTAGAATTACACTGCTAGTTGGTACAATACAATTCACATGTTGTCCACCTCTCTCCCTCCTTTCTGGGAGAGAGCCCCATCCAGGACTCTGCGTTCCTGTCCTGGGCATGGCCACACCGAGGAGACCTCCGCGCTTCTTCATCCCCGCTCCATCAAGATGAAATCCATCTACTCATCCCCGCCCTGGGCATCGCTGGGCTGAGGAGTCTCCCGTGTCTCCATCAGGACCAAATCCATCTACTCATCCCCGCCGTGGGCATCGCTGGGCTGAGGAGTCCCCCGTGTTTCCATCAGCATGAAGAACTTCTACTCATCCCCGTTCTGGACATCTCCGGGCTGAGGAGTCCCCCAGTGTTTCCATCAGGATGAAGAACATTTATTGACTTCTTTAGATATTTAGCTGTAGATTAGATTAAGCTAATATTTAAACAATAATCTTTGACACATTGTTTGCTCGTCCCGGGGGAGGGATCTCTCTTTCACATGGATCCCCATGAGGTTTCTTATTTTTTCCCCACTGATGGGTTTTTTAGGAGTTTTTCCTCACCGAGAAGGAGAGTCTAAGTGCATTAATGTGCTAGTCTTGTTTAGTTAGCATTTGTTAGTTATTTTTCTTGTTGTGTATTTATTAACATAAATACACACAACTAAGGATACAAAATAAGGAATGTATTAACATACATTCCTCTTTTTCTTGTGAAGCCCATTGAGACGGACATTCTGTGATTTTGGGCTATACAAATAAAATTGAATTGAAAAAAATTGAATTGAACCAAACAGAAACAAGCCTTTAGACCAATAATTACCTGTACTACTCCAGCTTTGTTGGTTAAAATAGTTGCCATTCAATCAAAACTGATGGTATCTATAGAGCCTGACGACTGTACGAACCATGGACCGTGGAATGAATGGACCCAGTGAGTGTAACGTCACCAGGAAAAAACAGAACAACAAACCAACCAACAACTAAACTGAACTGAGCAACAACAAACTTATTTACTGATAAATTTAATTTACAGCAATGTTTTTCCCCAACATCTTAATGAGTATGGTATTTTTCTATAAATAGCAAAAGAACAACTTTCCATCAATTTTGAGTTAGCGCTGTTTCAACGCTGAACTCCTGCAAAGGAGACACATGTAGTTCTTACAGATTTTTCTACTCTTGGTAAGTAAATTTGCTTTAGTCGCAGAGTTCATATCTATTCTGAGAAATAGAAAAAACCTTAGGATGACTGCGGGGAGAGTATATGTTTTAACTTTTAACATAAATTGCTTAATTTATTGATAGCGAAGGTCTTTAAATTTCAAAACACGTGGATGTAAACATAACTTGTTTGTATGGTCTAGTAGCTTTTTATTTAATTTACTAGGAAAACAAGCCCTAGAGATGAGACATCTTGTTTTCAAGGGGGTCCTCAACCGAACATACATGTTTTTGGAGGATGGGAGGAAAGCCACGTATACAAATGGAGAACATGCAAACTCCTTACAGAAAGGCCAGTGTTTTCAAACCTCGTCCCCCACCCAAGATTTGAACCCACAACCTTCTTGCTGGGAGATCACTGTGCTGACCACTGTGCCACCGATAATGCCAACCTACGTTATGTATTATTCTGATGGCTTGTTTGTACTGTAAAACATATTTTTCTAGTGTGGTTTTAAAAGTTGATTCCCAGATTTCTAGACAATAAGTTAAAAATGCAATATTTGTGAATTGTAAACTCAGTACAAACCTTTGAAACATGGCATTTTTTTCTTGCTTTTAATAGGATTCTTATGGATTTAGATATGTTTCCTCTCACATATTCCACATGTTTTTCCAGTTTAATTGGTAATCTATCACGACTTCAAGAAATTTGGTCTCCCAGACTTGTTCTATTTCAATGTCTGTATTTTTTTAGATTTTTTAAACTTTCCCTTTTATTTCAAAATATTGAATTTAGTTCATAATCTAAGTTCGTCTAAATTTCTTCCCGTAAAATACAAATTAGTGTCATCTGCAAAAATGATGTCATTTTAAACTCCAGAAACAGTGCAGACGTATGTCATTAACTTATAGAGTATAAACTTTGGGGCTAATTATTGAACCTTGAGGAAGTCCACAGCTGACGATTTGAGAATCTGACCAACTTTGGTTTATTTCAACCCACTGTGTGTCCACTGTAATGCAGCATAGCTCCATCCTACATTAGTGAACTTATAGTACCTTATCAACCAAGCAGAACACTCCGCTCACAAAATGCAGGGCTGTTGGTGGTTCCTAGGATTTCTAAAAGTACAGTTGGAGGTAGAGCCTTTAGCTACCAATCTCCAGTTTTATGGAATAAGCTCCCAGCTCAAGTGAGAGAGGCAGACAGTGTTCCTACATTTAGAGGGAGGCTTAAAGCATTCCTGTTTGAACAAGCTTATTAACAGGCCAGATACTGTAGAAACAGAGACATTTAGCTGATATAATTACTAGTTGGCTGCTAGATAGTAGAAGCTGGAGCAAGTATGGTATATTGGGGTTCTGTCATTTAATTCTATAGTATCTACTATTCTCTGCCAGACTGCCTTTACCCTTTCCCCCTGGCCCCTACCCTACCCAGGGTCTGTATTCCCTTTTCCCCTAACCCCCTACCCTAATCAGGGTCTGTTTTCCCTTCCCCCTCCATAAACCCTGGCTTTCGATCTCATTCATTGTTCTCTTTTGTCTGTTTATGTAGATTTACACTGCTCGTTGGTACAGTACAATTCACACGTTGTCCACCTCTCTCCCTCCTCCCTGGGAGAGAGCCCCATTTCAGACTCTTGTTAGATACTCTGCGTCCCTGTCCTGGGCATGGCCACAGCGAGGAGACCTCCGCGCTTCATCATCCCCGCTCCATCAGGATGAAGAACATCTACTCATCCCCATACTGGACATCGACGGGCTGAGGAGTGCCCGTGTTTCCATCAGGATGAAGACCATCTATTGACTTCTTTAGATATTTAGTTGTAGAATAGAATAAGCTAATATTTAAACAATAATCTTTGACATATTGGTTGTTCGTCCTGGGGGAGGGATCTCTCTTTCGTGTGGATCCCCACGAGGTTTCTTATTTTTTCCCCACTGATAGTTTTTTTTAGGAGTTTTTCCTCACCGTGAAGGAGAGTCTAAGGGCATAAATATTCTAGTCTTGTTTAGTTAGCATTTGTTAGTTTTTTTTTTTCTTGCTGTGTATTTGTGTTAATACATTCCTCTTTTTCTTGTGAAGCCCATTGAAACAGAAATTCTGTGATTTTGGGCTATTCAAATAAAATTGAATTAAATTGTGGACTTTTTTTTTTATAAATAAGACTGTGCCTTTATATTTTCATATTCTAGTTTTTTTTAGTAAATAATTATGGTCAATGGTGTCAAAGGCCTTCTTTAAATCTATAAAAACACCAACAGAGTTCAAATTTCCATCAACAGCCTCAGATATTTTCTCAACCACTGTCATGACAACATGTATTGTGGTTCTGATTTTTCTAAAACCATACGGTTGTTCATCTAGCAGTAAGAATTTTTTGATAAAGTTGTCCAGCTGTTTTATAAAGCGTTTCTTCAAGTCCTTTGAAAAACTGTGGTGGTAAATCCATTGCCCTGTAGTTTTACATGTTAAGTCTATCTCCGTTTTTATAGGAACTACTTTAGCTGATTTCATGTCTTGTGGGAATATGCCTTTCTTTTTTTCTTTTTTTTTTTAATTTGATGGACCAACTAAAACAAAGCAATATCAGATAAAATAAACATGTACATCAGTTTTTTTGGTTTTACAACAGAAAACAAAAAAAGAACAAAAAACCAACAAACAAAAAAGAACAAATCCAATGGCACACACCTCAAATATATCACCTCGTAAACAATACAGTACAACATTTGTACAGTACTATAAATAAATGAGATAAGATAGGTGCTAACTCCATGGGTGTAAGAGAAAGAGAAGAAATGTAATGTAAGTAAAAAATAAACAAAAATAACTTAAACAAAGATAATTGAAACAAACTAGAGAGATGTAACAAATCAGTTGTTCAAGTTGTGTTAAAGAAATCTATAAATGATTGCCATTTTTTCTGAAAAATGCTAACATTACCCGTTTTTGAATGCCTAATTTTCTCCAATCTCAAGAAAGACATTACCTCATTGAGCCATTGTATGTTAGACCGGGCAGTACTTGATTTCCAGTGCAACAGGAGATGCCGTCTGGCAACTAAATCTTATTGGTAACAATACTGGCACTTGGGAACGTGTAAAGAAGATTTATCCATGATATAAACTTTTCTCCAAAGCCAAATCTTCTCAAGATTGCAAATAGGTAGCGCCATTCAACACTGTCAAACGCTTTTTCCGCATCGACTGATACAACCACTTCAGGCACATTCGCAGTTTTCTTAGAATTTTATTACATTTAATAAAGTTCGAATATTGTAAAAAACTTGGCGCCCTTTTATAAAGCCTGTGTGTTCCTTAGCGATAATCGTCGGGAGAACCTTTTCCAAGCGACGAGCGAGTGCTTTTGCAAGAATTTTAGCATCTACATTCATGAATGAGATGGGCCTGTAAGAAGTACACAATTCAGGATCTTTGTCTTTCTTCAAAAGAAGACTGATAGAGACCTGTCTTAAAGTTGGGGAAGAGAACCATCTGATAAAGACTTCAAATACACAGAGTTCAGCAGCGGCAGGAGTTTGGCTTGAAATGTCCTGAAAAATTCAGCCAGAAAGCCATCAGGGCCCGGTGCCTTTTTACATTTCATGCTTTGCAACGCTGCAGAAAGTTCTTAGATTGTTAAGTCAGAGTCTAACTGAGCTAGTAGGTCTGAATTTATTTTTGGGAAATTAAGATCATCTAAAAAAGCATGCATTTCTGTAACATCTGCAGAGAGTTCTGAAGTATACACAGATTCATAAAAAGAGAGAAGACAGAGTTAATGTGGACGGGATCCTCCACTACTACTCCCAACCCATTTTTAATGCGAGGTATTATGCTGAATGCTGCCTGACGGCGCAACTGATGAGCTAGGAGTCTACCTGACTTATCGCCATGCTCATAATATCTAGAGCGAGAATGGAGGAGTAAACGCTCGGCTTCATTGGTGGTGAGCAGGTCCAGATCTGTCTGTAAGGCAACTTGACGTTTTAACAAATCAGTGGAATGGGGAACACAACAAACTCAGCAAGCTGTTGGTCAATAGAACCTATTTCAGTTGACAAATCCTGAATTTTAGATACCCTCATCTTTTTTACATGGGCCGAATAAGAAATAGGAATATGCCTTTCTGAAAAGAAAGGTTGCAGATATAGGTGAGAAGTTTCACAATAAAATGAATAACTTCTTTAACAATGCACATGTCTGTATAGTTCTCATCGAGAGAAGTTTTATATTTTCATTGCGTTACCGCATCAATTTCTTTTGAACTGCATATAAAAACATGGAGTTCAAATTTCTTTTACTCAGACTATTGCAAAGCTACTTCTTATCATTGTCCACATTAATTTTACTGGCTACTGTTGGTCCAACCGTGACAAAATCTGCAGTTTTCTGTAAATGATCGACTTTTGAGCCATTTGGTCCCAAAAATAACTTGGAAATTCCATTTGTTTGGATTTGTTTTTGATTAAATTATTTATTGTAGCCCATGTTTTTTGTATGTTGTTTTTTCTGGCCTCAAGCATTTCAGTCTACTTTTTTTTTCTTATGTATTCTTATTATTGTTGTTACTTTTTTTTATATGGTTTATATTTTTGTTCACTTTCACTTGTTCTATTCTGCAAAAAAATGTTTAGAAAGACTTTTAACTGTTTGCATGTCTTATGCATGCCATCAGTCATCCAAACTTTGTCATTTTTATCTTTCATTAAGTACTTTCTCTATGGACAATGCATATTGTACAAGTTTAAGAAAATGGTTAAAAAGCCTCATGTGCTTAGGCCTTTTTGAGGCCTAAGCTTTGTTGATGACTCTTTATTTAGGTCATCAACAAAGACATCATCCCAATCCAAATTTCCCAGTGCTTTATCTGATGCTTTAAATCCATCCAGGCTTTTAAGTCTACAAAGTCTAAATGGCTTTGTAACATTTTGTTTTTCATTGGTAGACTTTAAGCAATGCAAAAGTTAGAAGGTGATCACTTATGTCTTTTAATAACAGGCCACAGGTAGTATAATTTTTAATAGTTGAAAAAAATGGTGTATATTAGTGTTACACTGTTCCTGGTAATTGTAAAGGGTTTGTTCACACTAGGAATGCCACGTTCTAAATGTACCCGTATGCGCCATGACCATCAATCTGACCACTTGTGTAATTATTCATGTTTTGTGCTGCTTTACTGCATAAATAAACTTTTACACCACTCAATTTTTAAAGTAATAATAATGATAAAATGTTAAATATTTTTGAAACCTGGAATAAAAAGCAAGCACTGAAGTAAAATGATCTAATTGGTCAATAGCCTACTTTATTTCGGCATTTTGCGCAGCTGTTTCAAAAATGTCCCCATTATAAATTGGCTATCGACTATATTCCAATATGATAACCTGAACTTTCAAGACTATCTACAAAACATGGCATACATTTTTTATACAACAGTTTTTTTACTCTCTTCATGGTATCTCTTCAATATTATCTCACTCAACCTTTCTACAATGTTTCTGTTATGGCGTAAACTCCCAGCTGCTGCGCCCCGGATAGAGGAGATTTTTTAATTTTTTGAATGTTCATTTTTAGAGCACAAAAACTAAATTATAAATTAGAAAACATATTTATATTAAAAGTCACAAAAGGTCAGCTTCCTGGGTTGTGTTTTATTTATTCTTCTTAGCATATTAAAGTGATGTGTGGTCAAATTGACCGCTGCGGTGGTTCTAGTGTTAATAAGAGGCCAAATCTAAAAATGTATCATAGAAGTCTGTTGTCAACTTATGTTCCTTCCATATTAACAAATCTATATTAAAATCCTCACAAAATTTTGTGCAACCTTTTTCAAGTATACCAACCATATTATTTAAGAATTGCGCAATGCAAGTACCAAATGTTCTATAAACACAAGTCAAAGTTATACTATTTTTTTTCCATGTTGATTTCAATTGTGAGGCTTTCCACAATATCACCTACAGTTAAAGTATCAATTATTTTGCATTGTAAGTTTTTTGTCCATAAAAGCCCACACCCCTGCCTCTTGTTTCTTCGATTTGCTCCATAGAAATCATATCCTACAAGATTTGCATCTTTAGTGTCTGGTTTCAAAGTTCCATAGAATGAATGTTACAGTGGTTATATATAATCATTTATTTAATCAAAATTTGCATAGAGGGTTCAACTGTAAGTATAAGATTGAGAATCCCTCTAAATTGGCATTTTAAATATGGGTTTCACTGTAGCAGGATCCTTAGTGTTCTAATATTTTGTAGTGTTCACATTGTTAGTTTCGGTTGCGTCACTTTCTGTGTTTTGTTGACGGCTGTCAGGTGAGGCAACAAGGCAGCTACAGAATCTGCAGCTTAACTTTTAATTCTTAAAGTTAGACTCGAGGAATCAATGTCGTAAGTTGTTTTTGAGTGTATAACAGATGTTTTACAAGAGTTTATTGTTTGAAAGGTGTGTTATATGTTTGTTAGATCGGTGGAATGTAGCAGCATGCTGAAACGGTTCAGCTAAAGTAAACGGCTAACGCAGCTAAGCTGTGGTAAACGGCACAGGCTGTTGTTTTCTTGTGTTGATGTGGCACCTATTTATTCCTGTATAGTGAAGCAGAATTTTTTTTTCTTTCTGTATTTTCTTGCAGTTTTAACTCCTGTTCATTATGAAAGAATCGTTATTAACTGGACAAATTACCACAGGATTCGTCACTTTGTTTTGAAAGGAGTTTAGCATGGTGTTTAGTCAATGGTCCCCGCACCTTGATAAGAGCACCTATAGCTTCTCTTTGTAACATTTAACTATTTGTCCAAACTCACAGTTATGGTTCAATGTAGAACAGACATTAACCACTGAAGTAGAGTATTTCTGCTCTTACTTTCAAAATAAATGTGTTTATCTCTCTTATCATTCTTTAGATTTTGTGCAAACAGAAAAATAAACAAACATATTAAAGAATCTTGTATTCTGAGCAAGGAAAATGTGCCTGTCTACTGGGTAACGGAGATCTAGAGTCTTTAGAATGTTGACAAAACCGCGTTGTTCAACAACAGAAATGTGAGAGGCAACAGACTGTTATACAACGCCATTTCTTGCTTTTTCTTTCTCAGCACATGCTGTGTGTTAAAGCAACAGTTAAACTGTTGTTTATTTTTTAACTGGGGGTGTTGCGGTCTTACGTGCAGCATCCCTGCTATGCAATTTGTTGCACTGCTCGTAATAAAGTTTGTGTCACAATTGCAAATGGTGATACAAGTTCGTAGTGTTCAAACCTTTCGCCTTTCTTTTCAACATTCATGGCAGAAAACATTCTTTTGTTGTTTATCAGATGGTTTGAACCCAAAGTATCTCCAGATAACTGAATCATTAGTCCGTTTTTGCTTACCCTCCTCGGTTCTGCCATAGCTAAGTATGCTGCCAATGGGCGCCGCTGCACTAGCTGTCGTCAAGGAGGAGGAGAGAAAGTGGAGAGGCAGAGGTGCGCAACCTCATGAGAGCCGGCGGCAGGCGCGGATGAGAGAATGAGAAACAAATGGGTGGACGACAATATACACCCCCACCTCGCCTCTGAATAATCACAGCTGCTCCTCTAAATCCAAAACAGTAGTACTCGCCCGGAAAAGGGTGTTGTGCGCCCTAAAGATCAGGGACATGGCTCCCACCCTAAAGGAAGGAATTCATGTATCTTGGGCTTATGTTTACGAGTGGAGGGAAGATGGAGCAGAAAATTGTCAGACAAATCGGATTGGCATCCACAATAGATAGATAGATAGATAGATAGATAGATAGATAGATAGATAGATAGATAGATAGATAGATAGATAGATAGATAGATAGATAGATAGATAGATAGATAGATAGATAGATAGATAGATAGATAGATAGATAGATAGATAGATAGATAGATAGATAGATAGATTTCATTTATTGATCCCACACTTGGGAAATTTGTGCGTTACAGCAGCAACAAGAAAGAAATGGACAGTATATATACAAGAAGATAAATAAAAATAATAAAATATTAAAATAATAAAATAGAGGGAATAATTTGACAATGATTACAACAGTACACCGGTTCAACGTGGTGAAGAAGGGGTTCTGCCAAAAAGCGATGTTCTCAATTTACTGGTGAATCTACATTCTCACCCTCACTGTGGGGACCAGCTGTGGGTGGAGACCAAAAGATCAAGATCCCAGATACAAGTGGCTGAAAAGAGTTTCCTCTGCAGGGTGGATGGGCTCTCAATCAGAGATAGGGACAGAAGCTATGCCATACCATTGCTCCTCCGGGTTGAAAGGATTCAAATAGAATGGTTTACACAGGCATCCAAACCTCTATGTTCTCCTCCACTGGGAGGAGAACCAGAAGCACCCAATGAACCCATTGGAGAGACTGTGTCTCACAGCTGGAATTCTTCGGGATCTTCCTTGTGGTTGTGGAATGTGACCAGAGTGAGACAAGTCAGGACTTCCCGATCTGACCCTTGTGGTATACAAATGCTGTTTTTTCACAACAATTTAGGTTGCTGGGAAAGTGGTTTTTAAATGCAGTTAAATTAGACGTCCTGTGACGGAGTGTCCGAAGAACAAAACTTTCTTTGAATTGATTTTTTAATTGATTCTGAGATACCTGCTTTAATGACTAGAAAAATCTTCATTTATTGTTTGTGTTTCTATCGCATCTTTTAAAAAAAATAGTCACAAAATTTCCAAATAATTTTTTTGCAGCAAAGTATACCTCTAAAGACCACCAGACCACCTGGTAAGTTGGGTTTGTGACTCTTTCTTTAGCGTAGTTAGACTGACCTAAATAGATTCCCACGTCTCCACAGACCATTAAGACGGCATCAACTAATTCGTCTCCACAGAGATTACCGCTCCTCAGGTATAATGCATATGAATCTGGCAGACACATGATGGAGTAAAACATGAAGATCTGAACTACCAACACCTGCAAAACAGAAATATAATGCAGGAGAGAAGTGTTAGCATAAGTCAAGAGATGTAGGGGTAGTTCTATAATTACAGTTTTGTTTTAGCAGGAATGGAAAGGCCTTCTTCAAAAGGCAGGAGATGTTTAATAAGACTTTTCTGTAAATTTACTTTCATTTAAGTTCTCCTGAACCTCACTGAAACTTGCATGACACTGTGCACATGGTAAATAAATACCCGTACTGTACTGGTGTTTCTGGTGATTAAAAGTGATACAAAGAAAAAAAAAATTACAAATTTTCAGTGAAATATAACTCTGAAATGTCCAAAACTTGTACTTTAAAATCTAAGTCTGTACCTCAGCAGAAGTAGAAGGCATTTGAATGAACTTTTAACCTAAAATTTCTCTCAAATTGGCAATTTATTTGTTTCACAGAGCCTTGTAAATAATAAAGTATTTAAATTTAATTAAATAAATGTAATAAAAAGGTTTTTATGACGTTACCTTTATCATTTACTTTTTAAAAACACTAGCTTTGGATCAAAGTTAAAATCTTGGTAACGTGTTTCTATATAGCCGCAGAAAGCGGGCATTGACACGGCAACCAAATTCGTTTCGGGTTTTGCTATGGCTCCTATTGCTGCTCTTACAGGCCTGAATATCTAATCTGATAACTGATCAGAGAGTATCTAGAATACTTAACATGGTATTGGCTAAGGGACATTGAGTATGTATATTTATTTTTAAAAATTCCAAAATCTAATTTGAAAAAAATCCAAGCTTTCACTGCTTGAAGGGAGCTTAAATTACTCTTACTTACAACATTTGATTGTCCCCAGCCACCTTACTCATAAGCTGACAGTATAAGTTCAATCATTCTCTACATTTTAAATTTTTATGTAGCTGTAATTTATCTTTGTCAAATTCTACTGTTTTGAGCACACTGTTTCCTAAAATAATTCTCAAAGACATGTTCTGCTTTGGTTTTTTGTTTGTTTTGTTTTTTAATAAATCGATTTGAGTGTGAATCATTTAAATAACTAAAGTAATTTTTTGATTGGCCCTCGACGTGACTTTTTTTTTCATTGAAAATTACAATAAAAAAAAAAATTCAAAAACATGTGTTGATAGAGTCAATTTTAACCAAGATATTTACAGTATCTGGGGATTTGTTGTGGCCGGAAAAAGGTGGCCACGACAGCAATCACTAAACCAGCATTTTTTTCCTCTAACTGCCAAAAAACATTGTTAAATTTGTAACTAAAGCTAATCTGCTGAGCAGAATGAGCTGGTCATAAGCATCACAATGTGGAGGAACTGGTCCTACCTGGAGTGTGAGTAGTCTGACAGGGCGGTAGCATGAGTGCTGCATCTTGTTCGACTGTATGACTCCAGAAGACCAACAGTCTTATATCTCGCGGGCGGCTGGAGGGGAAAGGCTCCCAGCAGCAAAATGTCTTCCCCTTTTACACGCACTATTTTCAAATCCAATCTCGCGAAGAGTTACTTTTAAATTTTCACTGCTGCAATGAGTCCAAACGTGATTGGAAGCTAACAGCTGTCCATCAGCTCCACACAGTGACGTCCAACATGAAGAACTGACCCAAATTTTTACCAAAATCTTTACCCTAAATGAGAAGGAGGGACAACCTCTCAGCTACTGTGTGGATTGTGTTATAAGTAGTGGAGCAAAAAAGAAACCAATAAGTTACAAAAAAAAGGTTTACTGTCTTTTAGGTGTAAAAATATAAGCTCTTTATTGAGGAAATTGGAAATGACTTTTGTAACCCTAATGAGATAAATCCTAGCAGTGCAACTGGTGGACATAAAAGACAAAATGTTCTAAATGTGCAGCTAAAAATCCACCTTGTCAGACCATCCTTGATGTAAAGACATCTAGAGATATCATAGGTTATCGTTGTGTTTCTAACACTACTGCTGCTCTCAGGAAGCCGTCGACCTTAAACCGTCTTAAACCGTCGACTAAAAATAAAATGAATGTTAAAATTTTGCCCATGCCTTTTCTGTTCATTTTTATTTAAAATGCAATGGTTGATCAATGTTCTGATGGATTTGATGGACGAGATTTTTGTCTGATTTTGTTTAGAAATATTGAAAAACAGAAATTAGTGTGTAAAAATGAGGATGCAGGTATTTTTTGTAAACTTTTTAAGTTTACTTAAGGTAGGAAACATCTCATTCATTTCTCTTTCTCATTCCATTGTGTGTTAAAGGTACATTAAAGGATTCTGGTCCAACAGAAACAAAATATCTAAATTACGGTTTAAAAAAAAAAAAAGATAAAAGTTTACAAGCGAATGAAATTATTAAAGAATTAAAATGATAATTCCACCCAAAATTAATTATCTATTCCCTATTATTCCAACCAAACCTCCAACCATTTGGTTCAAATCCCTAGACTCCTGTATCTCTCAATTCCCCTGGAAGAGTAAAGAGCCCAGGTTTAGTCTGAAAACTCTTCAGAGGTCAAAAGACAGAGGCGGCTTGGACCTGCCTAATTTCCAGGATTATTTTCTTGGCAAATAGACTAAATTATATCTTGATATGATTTAAACTTGGCCCATTGGATGAATTTTGGATAGATATAGAGGGCACCTTGTGCGAGAATCATGACATTTCTTGTCTACTTTTTTTCAATTCAGGCATTAAATGCTAGAAGTGTTTCAGAAGTTTAAACATCAGCTCATCACTATCAGTCTGATAGGAATTTCTTAGCATTGTCACCTTTTCTGAAGCTTTGTAGAGCCAGATCAATTTAATACAACCAACAGTCCAAATTTACAACTTGTCCAGTACAAAATTCTTCTCAGAACTCACTACACAGGAAGTAGGTAGGTTATTTAGATATTTAACTATAGAGTAAAATAAGCTAATATTGAAACAATAATCTTTGACACATTGGTTGTGAGGGATCTTTCTTTCGTGTGGATCCACACGAGGTTTCTTATTTTTTCCCCACTGATAGGTTTTTTTAAGGAGTTTTTCCTCACCGTGAAGGAGAGTCTAAGGGCATATATGTGCTAGTCTTGTTTAGTTAGCACTTGTTAGTTATTTTTTTTCTTTCTGTGTATTTGTGTTAATACATTCCTCTTTTTCTTGTGAAGCCCACTGAGACAGAAATTCTTTGATTTTGGGCTAAACAAATAAAATTGAATTGAATTATTTAAAATGGGCAGCCATTTGGCAGCCATGCCAAATAGCCCTACCTCTAATTGCCTCATGATTACTTGGCCAAGTCGGAGAGCCTCTGTCGCTGCATACGGCTGGGAAGCCAGTCGCCCGAGGGGATGGGGGTAGAGGGGGGTATCCTTTCCCCCGGTTGGGCCCATCCGCCTGCCTCTCCCGGTTCCACACTACCACATGCTCACTGTAACTTAAGGCGCGTGGTCTGGATGGGTGGAGCACCCTAACGAGGCTTGGGGAAGGTGCCCCCGCCAGCCCCCTTCTGAGTCCCTGTCTGCACCCATCTTCCACTCCACTTTTATCTGCATCTTGGTAATTTACTAAATATATTCATATAGGCAAGGCAAGTTTATTTATATAGCACAATTCATACAAAATGTAATTCAATAAATAAAATCATTAAAACAGATAAAAAAGAGTAATTAATCAAATGCACAGTTAAACAGAACTGTTTTCAGACAAGATTTAAACGTTGTCACAGTGGAGGCCTGTCTCACGTCCTCAGGAAGTTTGTTCCAGACTTTTGCAGCATAAAATTAAAATGCAGCATCTCCATGTTTAGTCCTGACTCTTAGCACCAGCAGGAAGTCGGTCCCGGATGTAGCATATGTGCTAATGCATAAGATTGCAATGGGCCAATATCAGAAGATTAGATATCGCTCTGGGAGAGAGTAAATTGAACCAAGCAATGTTTTTGGTTTTTCCACTGTGTATTGAATTTAAAACACACCTGTACAAGAGAATGGACATTCATGACATTTACACATAAACTCAACAATAAAGCATTGCAATTTTCAAAGCTCACACAACATAAAGATTTACAGTGTACAATGCAATGTTCATCAAAAGAAAACTGGGACCAAAAGAGTCGGATCATCTAAGTGTAGGTGTTGGGGTGAGAAGTCCTCGGCCCACTGAGCCCCCTACTGGTCCGGCAAGGTGGATTGGAAACACTCCGAGTATGCAGGATCAGAAGTTTACAGGATTAACCTGCTCCTTGGCTCGCCATCATAACAAATCAATCAATCAATCAATCGATGAATCGATGCGGGAAACCTGGCCTGTATAAAAGGACCAAAGCTCCAATGAATCATATATACATGGACAAATATTAACCAATCATAACTTCAGTAACATCAACAAAGTATAAAGACATTTTGCTTCAGAAAATTATACAAAACATTACATGTCATTATAAAAGTGTGTTACATTTGAAAAAAAAACAAGGATTAGGCATTAGAAACACATGCTAATCAGCTCCATTCAAACAAAGGGAGCAGCTAGGCTAGGCTAGGCTAACGTTAGCAACAGCTTCCCACTCACCGATTTCCGCACATACAAGACTCAAAATTCAGCGTGATTTTCCCCACTAAAAAGGACCGATACCCGACGGCTCCTATGAATGATTATATCAGTGAGTATCACAAAAATATATTCAAGAATTGATATAAAAGACGTGGAGAAACAGACCTGCGACCCAGCTTCTCAGTTTGCCACACACCTGCAACTAACGCTGTCTTATTAAGGAGACGCGGCAGGGAACAATGAGTCACGTGATTGCACGCAGCGTAAGCCCTTATTGGCTGACGTGACAAGTGCACGAATCACTCTGCAGAAGTTATAAGGCAGGGAGAAAATGACAGGAGGACCTAGTTTTTCTGCCTGTGTTACACGGAGGTCCTCAGAGTTCTAGATGGTTCATAACCTACTAACATACACTATATTGCCAAAAGTATTCGCTCACCTGCCTTTACTCATTCTATGAACTGAAGTGCCATCCCATTCCTATTTCATAGAATTCAATATGATGTCGGTCCACCTTTTGCAGCTGTTACACCTTCAACTCTTCTGGGAAGACTGTCCACAAGGTTGAGGAGAGTGTTTATAGAAATTTTTGACCATTCTTCCAAAAGCGCATTGGTGAGGTCACACATTGATGTTGGTCGAGAGGGCCTGGCTCTCAGTCTCCGCTCTAATTCATCCCAAAGGTGTTCTATCGGGTTCAGGTCAGGACTCTGTGCAGGCCAGTCAAGTTCATCCACACCAGACTCTGTCATCCACGTCTTTATGGACCTTGCTTTGTGCACTGGTGCACAGTCATGTTGGAAGAGGAAGGGGCCCGCTCCAAACTGTTCCTACAAGGTTGGGAGCATGGAATTGTCCAAAATGTTTTGGTATCCTGAAGATTTAAATGTTCCTTTCACTGGAACTGAGGGGCCAAGCCCAGCTCCTGAAAAACAACCCCATACGATAAATCCTCATCCACCAAATTTCACAGTTGGCACAATGCAATCTGAAATGTACCGTTCTCCTGGCAACCTCCAAACCCAGACTCGTCCATCAGATTGCCAGATGGAAAAGCGTGATTCATCACTACAGAAAACGCGTCTCCACTGCTCTAGAGGCCAGTGGCAGCGTGCTTTACACCATTGCATCCGACGCCTTGCATTGCACTTGGTGATGTGTGGCTTGGCTGCAGCTGCTCGGCCACGGAAACCCATTCCATGAAGCTCTCTGCGTACTGTACTTGGGCTAATCTGAAGGTCACATGAAGTTTGTAGCTCTGTAGCAATTGATTGTGCAGAAAGTCGGCGACCTCTTTGCACTATGCGCTTCAGCATCCGCTGACCCCTCTCCGTCACTTTACGTGGCCTACCACTTCGTGGCCGAGTTGCTGTTGTTCCCAAACGCTTCCATTTTGTTATAATAGAGCTGACAGTTGACTGTGGAATATTTAAGAGCGAGGAAATTTCACGACTGGATTTGTTGCACAAGTGGCATCCTATGACAGTTCCACGTTGGAATTCACTGATCTCCTGAGAGCGGCCCATTCTTTCACAAATGTCTTGTTTCACAGTCTGCATGCCTGAGTGCTTGAATTTATACACCCGGGGCCAGGCCAAGTGATAAGAACACCTGATTCCGATCATTTGAATGGGTGAGCGAATACTTTTGGCAATATACTGTAGTGTATCACAGATGTACTTTGGTGCTAGATCATAGAGAGACTTAAACACAAGCAGAGCAGCTTTAAAGTCTATTCTCTGAGCCACAGGAAGCCAGTGCAGAGACTTGAGCACAGGACTAATGAGATCATATTTTCTAGTTCTTGTTAGGACTCGAGCAGCAGCCTGATGAATAAACTGCAGTTGTTTTAAGACCTTTTTGTTCTGACCAGTGAGTAACTCATTGCAATAATCTAACTTACTGGAAACAAATGCATTGATAACAACCTCTAAGTCTGTTTTAGATACCAAAGCTCTGATTTTGGCAATGTTTTTCAGATGGTAAAAGGCTGCTGATGTAATTGATTTGATGTGACTGTTTAAGTTAAAGTCTGAGTCCATTATTACTCCCAGATTTCTAACTTGATTTGTCGGTTCTAGAGAGAGAGATTGAAAGTAACTGGTGACACTTTCTCTTTGTTTCTGTGGGCCAAAGACAATACTTTCAGTTTTGTCTGAGTTTAGCTGGAGAAAGTTGTTTTGCATCCAGACACTAATTTGTTGAATACAGTGACAGACTTAATCCACAGGTCCATGCTCACCTGCTGTCAGTGACACAGAGATCTGAGTATCATCTGCATAATTGTGATAGGACACATTATTACTGGCTATCAATTGCCCTAACGGCAGCATGTAGAGGTTAAACAACAGGGGTCCAAGAATTGACCCCTGGGAAACCCACAGGTCATGTGATCTGACACACAATTTCCAATTTCTACAAAATAATTGCATCCTGCTAAATAAGATTCAAACCAAAATTCAAAATATTCAAAATAAGTGCAGTACCTGAAAAAACCAACCCAGTTCTCTAGCCTCTGTAGAAGGATCTCATGATCACCAGTGTCAAACGCAGCATTCAGGTCCAACAGGATTAAAACAGAGACTTTGCCAGCGTCAGTGTTCACACGAATGTCATTTGTTACCTTGATCAGAGCTGTCTCTGTGCTGTGATGAGGTTTTAAAACCTGACTGGAAGACATCAAATGAGTTGTTCACTAAAATAAATTTTGTCAGTTGTTGGTAAACAACTTTCTCAAGAATTTTTTCTGCAAACGGTAAGTTCGAAATAGGCCAATAATTTTTAAGTAGTGTGGCATCAAGGTGTTTCTCATGTTGCATCCAGTTAGCCACTTTTGATAGACAGCAGGCGAAAATCCTCTCACATAAAAGCGGCCGCGATCTCCACTGTTTTTTTGCACAGTCAAATCTGGGGTGTCCAGTCCAAGCTCCTTCACTCTTCTTTTTTCTTCTTTAGAACACTTAGAATACGGATTCTGTAGAAGGGACGACACTGAATTCTCTTTGAAAAAGCCAGTAGCATTGTTAGCAACTAAACTAGCTTCCGACGCCATGATGGAGACTCCCAGAATTCCGCAGTGAAAAGAAAGGGCGTGGTGTGGGTGGGATTTATAGGTCAGCTTATAGCTAATTGATTGGTTCATGTAACAGACTGACAGAGAGGATAACCTATCACACACCAGATGGGCGGAAAATCTCTGCGCCCCGCGGGCGTGGTTATGGTTTGCAATACACATGAATGGGAAAAAATTTACAGCTGACGTCACGTTTTTTCCATAAAAACCGGAAGCCACATACACACTCATACGTTTTCTTGGGAGGGCGTACCTACCTTTCGCCCTCGTTCCGGTTTGCACAGGAAGTAATAAAATAAAATAAAATAAAACGGTGTAAAACATTATTAAAATGCATGTAATCTTCACACTCGACAGTTTTGCATACTTATAAACACATACATGTTTATATATGTATATATAGATATATATGCATATATATTTTTTGGTGATCAGGTCGGGGGGCGACGCCCCTCCGCCACACGTCACCAGCCGCCACTGCCACTCGCTAGAAAATTATTTTCTGTCTTGGTATTCTAATATCTTTCTAATCATCTCAACATTTTCCAGGAAAGGCAATGCCAATATGCTTTTCATCACAGTATCCAACGCTTTGCACTCTACTTGGTGATGTATCCCTTGAATACAACGGCACTTTTGTTTTGCAATACAGATAAAGAAAACAACGTCCTCTGCAAATAGAATTGTAAATAACAAGTTAGCAAAACATGGAGGACAGGAACATCTTGTTAAGAACATGCAGAACTTTTACACTTCAAAAACACCACAAACTAAGCCACTCCACTTACGTAGTATGTCTTGTGTAATTTCTTATGAGGCTTCAATAGATTGTTTCATTTTAATGAAACAAAACAAAAACAAAATGTTACAAAACGTTTTTGTTACGGGCTGTACTGTCTCTATATGACCAATGCCAGAGTTCAGTTCGGCAGTATTCGGTACTACTGGCAGCAAATCTATTCAATTTTCGGTGAGAGTCGGACTCCGCTAAGGCTGCCGTTTGTCACAGTTCTGTTCATTACCTTCATGGACAGAATTTCTATTTGCAGCCTATGTGGGTTAAGCTTGCTATGGCAGGATTATTTTAGCGCCGACAGACGGAATATGTTTAAACAGACATGCTCAAGACAAAATAAATCTGAAGTTATGTTACCAACTTTAAATTTTCCACTAACACATGTTCATTTAGTAAGAAATTTAATGTCAGTCACCTTCTTAACCGTCTATCCCTTTCGAGGTTGCAGGGGTGCCGGAGCCTATCACTGGTGATTCAAGGTGAACGGCAGGGTCCACCCCAAGCAGGTCGCCAATCTGTCGTGGGGCCACACACACAACCATACGCACTCATTCCTAGGGGCAATTCAGAACCAGCCAATTAACTTAACATGCATGTTTTTGGAGGGTGGGTGGAAACTGGAATACCCAGAGAAAACCAAGCAGACACGAGGAGAAGATGCAAACTCCACTTAGAAAGGCAAGTGTTCCAAGCCTCATCCCTACCCGGGCTTGAACCCACGACCTTCTGGCTGAGAAGCCACTGTGCTACCCACCACACCTCCATGCATTTTGCCAGATACAAGTGGCACTGAGGAAAAGACAGGAAACAGAGATGGAGGAAGCAGAGATAAAGATGCTGAGGATCTCACTGGGAGTGACCAGGATGGACAGGGTCAGATAGGAGTATATCAGAGAAACAGCACAAGTTAGAAGTTTTGGAGATAAAGTCAGCGAGGCCAGACCGAGATGCTTTGAACATGTGCAGAGGAGAAAGAGAGTACATTGGCGGAAGGATGCTGTGTTTGGAACCACCAGGCAAGAGGCCTGAAGGAAGACCAAAGAGGAGGTTCATGGGTACAGTAAAGGAAGACATAGAGATAATTGGTGTTAAACAGACTTGCTGTGACGACCCCTCAAGGAAATGCCTAAAGAAGAGAAGATGATATATATATTTATATATATATATACACACACACTGTATATACACACACATACTGTTTCCCGCAAAGGTGAATCCAAACAAAGACTGTGAGTCTGGATTTAAGGGAGCAGAGAAAAATGCATTGCTTTGAAAAGTAAATAGAAAAATCAATCAGTAATAAATTAATAAAATAATAATGCAGCAGATGTAAATGACTGAAGTATCCACACAGAGGGGGGTTCAAAAGTTTAGGCCCCGCGCCCCGTTGAAAATTTTTAATTTTGTGGAAAAAAAAAAAAAGCTAAGAAAAGATGGAAAATCTTCAAATAGAATTTATTCACACATGACACTGTATGTCACATGACCTATTTATATGTCACAAATAATTAGATTTTATTTCCATCATTTTCACTTTCAAAATAACAGAAAACCAAAAATGATGTCTGCAAAAGTTTGGGAACCCTCAACCCAAGGTTGGGAACCCAAGGTGTACAGCCACTTTTGGCAAGTTTCACAGATTTTAAACAAACTTATATAATCTGCCAGTCTGGTTTGCTTTAATGCTTCTATGAGGTATCTTTGCCCATTCCTCCTTACAAACACAGAGAAGCCAAGTTTGTGACGTCACAAAGCGGGAGATTTGACTTGTATAAATGTTCTGTCATATAACTGACTGAAATAATAAATCTAACAAACTAATGTTTATTTGTAAACGATTTACCTTTTTAATGTCATAAGATGAATGAACATTACGTACCACATGCATTGTGGGAGTTCTAAGATGGCTGTACTTTGCCTTGATAGAGAAAAAGTCCAACCTTATATAAATTTAGTTTCTGTCTTGGTACTCTAATTTTTTCTAACCTTATATAAATTTAGTTTCTGAATTGGTAATCTTATTTTTTTCTTATGATCGCAATATTTTCCAGGAAAGTTATGCCCAATAAATTCAGTCCAGTGGTAGTGTACTTTTCATCACAGTATCCAACACCATGCTTTCTTCTTAGTGATGAATCGCTTTATTACTGTTAGTCTTAGTTGAATAGAATCTGAGAGGTTGTATAAGCCAACAGCACTTTAGTTTTGCAATACAGATAAAGAATACATCCACCCCTGCTTATAGAATTGTAAATAACAAGCAAGCTAGCACAACATGGAGGACAGGAACAGCTTGTGAGGAACATGCTGAATTTTTACACTTCAAAAACACTATAAACCAAATCAATCAATTTATGTCTGACCTAATTTATTATGAGGCTTCAATAGTTTGTTTCATTTTAATGAATAAAAAATGTTACAAAACGTTTTTGTTACAGGCTGTACTGTCTCTGTTTGACAGGTGCCAACGCTCGGTTCAGCAGTAATTTGGTACAGCTGGAACCGTGTCAATTCAATTTTTGGAGAGTGTCGGACTCCGCTAAGGCTACAAATTGTCACTAGTTCTTTTCATTAAATTTATGGACAGAATTTTTATTTGCAGCCAAAGCAGGTTAAGCTTGTCATGGCAAGATTATTTTGGCGCTGACAGCAAATATGCTTAAACAGACATGCTGGAGACAAAAAGTCTTAATTTATGATTTTTTGTTGGCAAGAGAATTAATCCAACTTAATTTGAAAACCAGATTTCCACCAACACATATTTATTTAGTAAGAAACCTAATGCAATATTTAAATTTAGAAAATATTTTATTTTCACTGTGATGAAAGAAAGGCGTCTCGAGGAACATGAAGACCATTTATTAATTATTTAAACATTTTCAATTGAGTCGACTTCAACTTAAATATTGAAATATTATAAAATCTGCAAGTATTTTTTTCTTATTATTGTTTCTGTGGGATGTTTGGTTTTGTTTGTTTGTTTGTTCTGTCTCACATTTTGATGTTTGCATATTTCTGAAACATGTCAAATCAGACTGTATATTAAAAATTGTTGAAAAGTAAAAAGAAAAAAGCTCTGGTCTAACCAGGATTTTTTTTAAGCTGTTAAGCATTACTAACCAAGCCAATGAAATACTCCTTTCATCTCACTGTCCAAGGAGCAGTCTTTAACCAACCCTGGTTCAAGTTCCACATATAGCAAAATATAACTCAATCATAAAAATAGTTTTACTGCAAAAAAAATCTGATAATACTTAAATTTGTAAAAAAAATCACAACTTAAAAAAAAACTTTATTTGCTTACTAATTATAAAGAAAAAATTTGACATAAATGATAAAGCATCATATAATTATGAAAAATAGTTTTACTATTTTCTAGTATTTTACTAATACTAGAAATACTAATTTTACTAACATAATTTTAGGTGTAAAAAATTTGCTTGAACACAAAAATGTAATAAATTTCCATTACTTGTTTAAATCACTTTATTGTAGAAAATCATGAATAGCTTTATGACTCATGATTTGTGTCTGAGTATAGGTTCATTTTTAAGATGTGTGACCTCAGATGTGTGCGTAAAATGAGAAAAACCAAGCAAGCCTTTATGGAAAACAACCTACAGCATTGTTTGGGAGAACACATCTTCTTCTTCATCCTGGATCATGATCTAATATATAAACGAGAAACAATATTTAAGTTCATTTGCATTCAATATTTGCAAAAGAAGTTTTTCTGGATCTAACCAAAGCTTTTGACACAGTTAATCAAAACCTACTACTCAAAAAGTTACATTGATGCGGAATTAGGTGTGTGGCCTTCTCATGGATGAAAAGTTATATTGCAAATAGATCACAATATGTTCACATAATTGGAATTGATTCAGACCGTGTCACAGTGTCATGCGGCCTCCCTCAGGGTTCAGTGTTGAGCCCGTTGCTTTTTATTCTTTACATTAATGATATTTGTCTGGTGTCAAAAATTTTACACCTTATTTTACACCTTATATATATTATTTGCTGCCAATTTCTCTTATCCAAAAATGAGCAATTAGAATTGTCAATAAATCCCTGTACAGGGCACGTACGAATCAACTCTTCATCCAAAGAAACACATTGAAATTCAAAGACTTAGTAGATTATAAAACCACACAACTCATGTATAAAATTAAAAATAAACAAGAATCAAATCAGATTAAGAGTTTCTTCCAAAATTGAGAGAGTATCTCTATTCTCAGGGGGTACGATGTTTTCAAAAAGCCTAAAGTTAGAACAAATGTAAAACAACACTGTATTTCTGCTGTTGGAGTAAATTTATGGAACAGGTTAGACCAAGACATCAAAGACTCTAGAAGACTGAGTTGCTTTAAAAGTTTATATAAAAAGAAAATTGTGAAATCATACAGAGAAATAAGCTGTTAACTTATATTGTAAATGTAGCAGCACTTTATGTTTTTGTTTAGGGTAAACAGGGCAGGCACTTATAAGCTCTTGGCTTCTTCCTATTCCTTTTCAGACTGTGTATTTTTATTTGTACCGGTAGTTATTTTTGTTGTTTTGTGTTCATAAATGTCTTAATAAATTGAATTCAATAGAATTAAATGTTTTTTAAAAAAAAAAAAAACAGTTACAGTAAAGTCTAAAATATATTATCAATAAAAAATTTTACTGCTTCTCATTTTGGGTAGAATGTGGTGAGGTGGGTCTAGAGGGCTTACATTTGCGTCCTACATTCCAGCATATTGTTCAATCAAGTGTTGTTGTGTAAATGGTGGTATGATGTATTGCTGGTGTGGTGAGGTGCACTGCTCCCGTTACACAGGTTTAACACATCAGATAAATGATGCTTTGGAGAAGTATTCTTTCATCGCAGGTGATCAGAAGAATCAAATTTTTAAACATGTAACTTTTTTATATCCACTGGGGTCAAAATCAATTTTTGAGCAATGATATCGTGTCCAGTGTCCAACTAGCTTTGGGAACAGATATATTCATTCATTCATTTTTTAAACCGCTCATCCCTGCAAGGCTC
This sequence comes from Neostethus bicornis, assembly GCA_902685375.1. Classification (NCBI taxonomy): domain Eukaryota; kingdom Metazoa; phylum Chordata; class Actinopteri; order Atheriniformes; family Phallostethidae; genus Neostethus; species Neostethus bicornis. Next base: position 25,280,655 of record LR738550.1, read on the forward strand.
AAGGTGGGGTGATGGAGCCTATCTCCGCCTATGGTTTTGCAAGAGCTGGGGTACATCCAGCTCAGGATGCCAGTCTATTGCAGGGCCGAACATCAATACAGACACACAACTGGATCACATAAATTGCTTTTAAATTTAATACAAACAAAAATTATTTTGTTAATTAATCTTCAATTACATATATGTTTTCACTGTAGGTCATTCAATTTTTACTAGGGTCTTACTGGATTTACTGGTCGTACTTGGATATTTTCTTGGATCCCTTCCAGAAAAGTTTTTATGAGTTTTTGTTCTTCAAATGATTTTTTTTTTTTTTTTTTTTTGTATCAAATCCTGTTAAAAGTTACATTCTGGAGACGGCTTGTTTCTGAACAAATTGTTCCAAAATTCAATTTTCCCAGAAGTCAGGAAAACTTAAACAAGTTTTATTAGAAAAATAACAACGGGTACCAGATTTTTCTTGATTCCTGCTTCATGTAGAATATTATTCTTTTTTAAAAATACCCATTGACATAAATAAAATTTTGCTGCTTTATTAAATTTTTTTATCTTTATGAGGATAAAAACTTGACTCTGCGCTTCCGCAAAACTTTCGTAGAAATATCATCTGTTATACCAGTATGGAAATTTTAATGAAACCGTTCATTTGCTCAATACCGACTAAAAGTGAACTGATTATACAAAAAATATTGAACTTTAAAGGATTACCAAAAGTTAAGAAATAGTGTTACCAAAATAAATAACAACAACAAAATACAACAATTTTATTACAATTTAAGTTTAAGTGATTAAGATATGCATTTAATTTTTGTTTACTAGGAAGATGGGGTAGGTCCAAACAAATTCTCTTTCCTTTTTGTATTTAGTTTTGTATAAATAATGTAGAAAAGCCTGTTGTTGTAACTGCTCAAAATAAACTTTCAATTCAATAATAAAATTAAAGAAGCTAAATATGAAAATGCAAAAGTTTGGGAAATGATAAACAAAATGATGGGAAAAAGTTGACTCATAAACAAACTCTTTAAGCCAATTGTATAAAACTGAAATTGAGGCTTTAGGGAATAATTTGAAGCAGAGACTAACAACAAATATATCTTCTGGGTCAATCAAGAAACTAATTGTGTAAAATAAAGCATGTACATTTAAGTCAAGCACAGTAATATTTTTAACATTTAACAGTAATATAACTTAGCACATTCCTTTAATATATCAGACTATCTGAAAGAATTACTATAAAAAAATCAAGGACAAACCAGATGGTATTGATAATAATGGTACAAGCTTGCTAAAAATAGTAATTAAGTCTATTGTTATATCCAAATTTTATATAAATAATTGAAGCCAAAACGGTATTTTTCAACAAAAAAACTGAAAAAGAGCAAAATCATGTCTTTAATAAAAACTAATAAAGAACCGTTATTGAGTAAAAACAGTCAGCTAATTTCTCTAATAAAAACTAATTACAAACCGATATTGAGTAAAAACAGCTGACCAATTAGTTTGTTGACGGTTGTAAGTAAAGTCATGGAGAAAGTTGCCTATTCTAATTTAAAATTATTTTCTAGAAAATGGGCTAAATACACTTTATCATCATGCATACAAGGTAGGTACTCCACAACAACCGGACACAATAAGATTACAGATCACTGGCTGCAGGGAATCAATAATAATAATAAAAAAAAAAAACTAACAAGGTTAATATTGCTAGACCTGACTGCGGCCTTATACCACAAAATTTCATCAGATACGTTAAGCTAGCATAGATTTGAACCATCAGCCATGAAATGGATGGACAGTTATTTAGGTCATTGAGAATATGAAGCTTAATGTAATGTTTGTCAAGGTTTGTTGTGTGGATACAAAGCAGGACAGTAGATGCTCCAAACAAAGTCTTTTTTTTTAACAAATTCAAACTGAAAACAAGCTTGCGCTGAGCAAAATACTAAACATCTCCAAACTTAGAGCTAGAAAATACGAGGTTCGCTTCCAAACATCAACTGACAAGTACAGAAAACCAGAAAGACAAGACAAACCCACAGGATAGTGAGGAAAAGAACCCCTTAAATACTGTCAGGAGAAAATAGGAACCAGGTGAAGATCATTAGGGAAGAAAGGTGATCAGACCAGGGAGACACACCTGGAAGGAAATAAAGTGTGTGATTCCAAAATAAAACAGGAAACAAACCAAAACACTCTGACTTCATTACTAAACTTGACAATGGTAGTTTTTTTCTGAAATAAATATGATGAGTTGTGGAGTTCCTCAAGGTCACATCCTCAGACCTTTGTTGTTTTTGGTCCTTTCAAATGTCCTTCTTTTGCATTGGAACATGCATCCATGGCTGTTTACGCAGATGGCACTACATTATAATCATCTGCTTGCACAACTGATCACCTGAATATAATTCTAAATAAGAATTTGGCAAGGTAGCAGAGTGGATTGAAAACAACACACGGTGGCCGCGTGGTTAGCGTGGTTAGCGCGTTCGCCCGCGGACCGGAAGGTCGCGGGTTCGCGTCCCACGGAGAGCACGTCTAGGGTCCTTGGAGAAGACACCTAGGCCCCACTTCTCCCACCATTGGCGCCGATGAAGGGCAGCCTGCTGCGGTGTAAGGAGTGCAGAAAACAAATTTCCCCGGTGAGGGATGAATAGAGTAATTCAAAATAAAAAAAATAAATAAAAAATAGTAATTAATGGCGATAATTCTAAATGTCTGTTAATTGTCTCACATAAAATGTTAAACACAAAATCTAATCTTCATTTTTGATTGAGGGCAACTGTTGTGGAACAAGTAAGTGACATGAAATTATTAGGTTTTATCATAGAGCAACGGAGAGTGTGGAAAATAGGTGAAGAAGCGTGTTCAGGCAGGCTGGAGTGGGTGGAGGAAAGTATCAGGTGTAATGTGCGACAGAAGAGTTTCAGCTAGAATGAAAGGGAAAGTGTACAAAACCGTGGTGAGACCGGCCATACTGTTTGGTCTAGAAACAGTAGCACTGAAGAAAATACAGGAAGCAGAGATGGAGGTAGCAGAGAGGAAGATGCTGAGTATCTCTCTGGGAGTGACCAGGATGGACAGGATTAGAAATAAGTACATCAGGGAATCAGCACATGTTAGAGGTTTTGGGGATAAAGTGCGAGAGGCAAGACTGAGATGGTTTGGGCATGTACAGAGGAGAGAGAGTACATAGGAAGAAGGATGCTGGATTTGGAACCACCAGGAAAGTGGACTAGAGGAAGGCCAAAGAAAGGTTTATGGACGCAGTGAAGGAGGACGTGAAGATAGTTGGTGTGACCAAAGAGGATACAGCAGATAGGGTTAGATGGAAGAAACTGACTTGCTGTGGCAACCCCTAAAGGGAAATGCCGGAAGAAGAAGAAGAAAGATTAAAAGTTAACTTGGTATAGTCATATAAATGACATGGGAAAGAAAATGGGTCAAAGTATGGGGAAAAAAAAGGACACTCTAGGAAATTCATTCCACAAGGGCTAACTAAGCAGTTTGTTCAGTCATTGGTACTGTCTCAATGAGATATTGCTTCTGTTGTCTGATCAATGGCCCTGTGACTGACTGGCGAACTGTTCTGGGTGTACCCTCCCTCTCGCCTTAAATCAGACACCCCGACAAGCCAATATACACCCCACAAACCTTTCAGGGACGGACAGTTCATAAAATCAATGAATAAATGTCTGGTCAAACACATGTTAAAAATAATTGGTAAAAGATCCAAGTGGCTCTTAATAAACCAACGCGTATTGTTTTCAGTTATCCATAGGGAATCAAATACCGAATTTTCACGACTATACAAACATCTTAGATTTTCTTGAAAATGAGTGTCGTGCCCCGTCGTGCAGTGCACCCTATGTGTGTCGTTATTGTAGGCGTACGTATTAAAGAACCCTGAAGTAGTCGTAGTAGAGAACATGAGAATGTTTAAGGGAGAAGTGTGGGCATGTATTGTGTATAAAATAACAGACAGATGCTTTATGCAGAACATTTCTGTTTTAACAACCCTGAAAATGTCTAAGAGACACTTATGAAGTTCAGTTTCAACTGAAGGCAATCAGCTACGCGGAGGAACATGGGAAATTTGAAATTTTCTCGCAGCGAATGAAAAAGAGCTGGATGGACGAGGAAATGATGAAAGAGTGGCTGAGGCAGGTCTATGTATGAAGGCCGAGTGATTTTTTTCCACGCATCACCATCACTTCTGGTTTATGACTTTGTGTCTGCTAATCTCACCACCGACGTGAAAAAACAAGTGAAGTGGATGAATGCTACTCTTGCTGTAATTCCGGGAGGTCTGACAAAGGAACTTCAACTGCTGGACATCAGCGTGAACCGGCTGTTCATAGTAAAACTGCGAGCGGCGTGGGAGCGATGGATGACCGAATGAGACCACAGCTTCACAAACGGTGGAAGACAGCGCCGGGCGAGTTATGCCAGTTTGCCAATGAATGGTGGATGCTTGGGCTGACGTGTCTGTCGGCAATTTTGTCAAAGCTTTCACAAAAGCCGGCATCATTTCTGAGGAGCTGCACGATACAGAAAGTGACTCTGACAGCGAGGAAAGTGAACCTGCTATGCTGACCCCTTCAGGTCTCACTATCGTTGTCCATGCGAGCATTGAAGACTCCAAGAAGGACAATTGAGTTCCCAGAGGACGGTCTCTACACTACTCTCCCCAAAGACTCCAGAAAGGGTGGGAAATCTACACTGCCTTTCGGTGCAAAGCAACAAACAACAGTGAGATCTCATCTGCGATCCCGGAGTCAGAGGGAAACAAGTCTTTCGTCCACTGACCTCCAACACACAGTAGATAGGTTGGGGGGCAATAAGTATGCCAATCCCAGCACATTCATTTGTGACTCTTTCAAATCTCTCCTGGCCCTCTCTTTTATTACGCTCTCCTGAATTATTTTATTCTGCACAATTTTGATCAAAGTTTGAAATAATAAAAGAATCACTGAATCATTGAAAAATTCTCAGGCTCAGGATGCCATGATGATGGTGGTGAGTAGTGAAGTAGGACCCAGATGTAATCCCAGTAGGGCTGGGCGATATATCAATATTTACGACACATCGATGTATTTTAAACACAATATAAAATTTTCACATATTGTATATATTGATAACGCTCTACATTTAAATTGGTGTTCGCCCGTTTGCTTCTCCGTCTCTCATCTGCCCCTGCCGACTGCTCTCTGCTGCGCATCTCCTCCTCTCTACTTCCTCTCCTCACCCCTTCCTCCTTTTTGACGACTCAGCTGGCCCACTGGCAGCATAGTTAGCGAAGACGGCACCGAGGAGGGTGAGCAAAAATCGGACTACTAATTCAGTAATCTGGAGACATTTTGGGTTCACACCAACAAAACGTTTTCTGTCGTAAATGTCGAAAAGAAAAAACGGCGAAAGATTTGCGCACTTTGAGCTTGTACCGCCATTTGCATTTGCGACACAAACTTTATTACAAGCAGGGAACAAAAAGCATATTGGAGATGCTACGTGCAAGACCACAACACCACCTGCAACACCCCTGGTGCAAAAATACAGTGGATGACAGTGGAGCATGCTTTAACACAGAGCATACGTTGACAAAGAAAAAGCGAGAAATCGTGTTGTTTCATACAGTCTGTTGCCTTTTAAATTGGAACCGATATAGCACCAATTTCTGTTGTGGAACAACGCGGTTTTGTCAACATGATGAAATGCAGAAATACTTTTCATTTGTGTTTAATGTATGTTCCACATTGAACTACAACTGTGAGTTTGCACAAATCGTTAAAAGTTACAAAGGGGGGCAATAAGTATGTATTGCCCCTCATTGCCCCTGTATGTTGTTGTTTTTTTTGTTTTTTTTTTCACATTGATTTTGGTCGCCTTTATGAATAAAGTCATAAATAATGACTTTATACATAAAGTCATTAGACTTTAATGAATAAAAATCTACGTGGTTGAACTAGTAAGATCTTTTACTGTACTCTTGTTAGTTTACATTTTTCCAGAAACAACTGTTTTTTTAATGGATGTACCCTTATTTCAAGAAGGGAATCACTTTTATGTTTTTAATGATTTGATTACACTTTGATTAAAGTTGCTTTGTGACAGAATGTATCTGTATTTTCACTACTTTAAAAGGAAGGCTTTAGTTTACAAACATATCGAGACAAGCAGTATATTGTATATCGAGCTATAGAAAAAAACATTGATATATATATTTCCACATTGCCCAGCCATAAATGCCATTTTTGACTACTTTATTGGAGAAAGTGCAGAACCAGACAGAACTCGGCAAGATGAATGACCCGAAGGAGACCTCGAGGTGGACAGAGAGATGGAGCTCGACTTGGCGTCGAGGGGACCATAAGGGATTCAAAAACTAAAATAGATTTAAAATAATTTTTAAAAATTTAATTAACGACAATATTTTTTTTCCCACAAAAGACATTGCCACCTAAGGAATTGAAAAAAAAAACAGATGCTTTTCACATTCTTAGAAATTTTGACAATAAAATATTCATCTTTTGAAACATTTATTCCCAATAGGTTTGTGGGATGTGCTGCAGCTTACCCTGGCTGATTACAGGAGAGAGGCAGGATGCACTCCAAACAGCTTACCAGCCTGTTGTAGGGCCACACACAGACAAACATTTAGACACAGACTCATTCCTAGGGGCAATTTCGTAGAAGCAAATTAGCCTGACATAATTGTTTTTGGAAGGTGAGAGGAAACTGGAGAATACCCTCACGGAGAACATGCGAGTAAACTCAACATAGAAAGGCCAGTGTGTTGAGGCTTGCCCCACTCCAGGACTCAAACCCCCTTGCTGTGAGGCCACAGTGTATTCCAAATGTTTTACTAATTAATGGTTCATGTAGAAAATTATTCTTTTGTTGCATGAGGTTCAACCTGAAGATTTGGTCCATGTTTTTTACCTAAATCTATTCTCTAAATAAGCTGAGACAACCGCTCAACTACTATGTGGATTGTGTTAGAAGCAGTGGAGAAAAAAACATCCAATCATTTCGAGAAAAAAGTTTTACTGGCTTTCAGATTTGGAAATATTCAATTCAGGTTTCATTATTGAAGAAATTGTGACTTTTGTAACCCTAATAAGAAGGAAACAGCAGTTAAACTGGTGGACATGACAAAAAACACATCCAGAATAATTCACTAGTAATTCCATCATTTTGTACCATAACAGACTAGTTATTGGGACCAAAATGTTCAAATACTGTATGTAGCTAAAAATCCACCCTGTTGGATGGGTCTTGAAAAGAAAATGTCAAGAGCTATCCTAGATTATCGTGTTTCTAACAGCACTGCTGCCCTCAAGAGGCAGTAGCCCTGGAAACAGCCAGTTGATAGTGTCCTGGATCATAAAAATATATATAATTTATAAGTAAAGAAAACAAATAACTTTTTTTTCATTTTATTGTATCTTACTAAAAAGAAAAATAATGATACAATTTTGTCCGCACCTTTTTTGTTTGTTTTTTATTTAAAATGCAATTGTTGAACAATGTTTTTACGGACTTAATGTCAGAGCATTTTGTGTCATTTTGGTAAGAAGGTTTGAAAAATGGAAATTTATGTGTAAAAATAAGGATGTAGTTATTTTTATAAAAAAAAAAATTAAGTTGACTTAAGGTGGGGAACGTTTCATTCATTTCGATTCATCATTCCATTCCTGTTTGGATGCATCATGCAAACAAAAAATACCAGTTTGTCACCAGGCACGCTACAAATTATAATTCAAATGGTTGCTAATTGGCTACTACATAGAAGCAGGGAAAAGTATGGCACATTGGGGTTCCGTCCACTAATTCCATCTAGTTCACTTTTCTCTACTATTCTTTCTCAGTTGAGAAGGCCTCAGTGCTTCAGACTGAACATCATCATGGCCCTCATGGTGAAGCAATCATTAGATTCCTCACATTGACTGGAGTTTCTTCAAAATATCTTCTCTGTCTTTTATTCTTGGCATCATGATAGCAATGTTCTCCTGACATTCCAAGTTAATAAAATTGAAATCTGTGACCACATTTTTAGAGGCAGTTGGAGGAGCCTCAAAATCCTCAAGTCTAACCGTGTATCGTATTCCGCACTATAAGGCGCACCTAAAAACCTTAAATTTTCTCTAAAGTCCACGATGCGCCTTTTAACCCGGAGCGCCTCATATGTGGATTAATATTGAGCTACAACAGGTGTTGCAACTGCGGTCAGCAGCCGCCGACTCCATTTCCCCTGTAGAAGAAGTAGTGCGCGGTGCATGCTGGGATACATGAAAGGGCGTCTCATTTCCATTTGTGTGTTTGTGTAAAGACCCGGAAATGGCTCCTACCAAGAGACACTGTTACACCGCGGAGTTTAAACTCAAGGCGATCGGTCACACAGTAGAACACGGAAATAGAGCAGCAGCCAGAGGTGAGATCGGGCCTAAAAAACCCGACCCGAGCCCGACCAATCAACGTGATTTGTAGGCCCGAGCCCGAAACAACCCAGAAATGTCTTATTTTATTTGTGAGGACTCGGGAGGGCGAGGGTTATCTATAAATTGAAACATTTTCAAGAACACGCTTTTTTTAATTTAAAAAAAAAATCACACTATCGGACCCCTAACACACTTGTCTGTGCGCGAAGACGAAGGATGGTCTTTGAAACAAATGATAAAATAGATCTTTGATGATCATCACTTTTGCCAGTCCACCTGTTTAAATGCCTGCTCAGTGTCGAGGTGCCAGTCTTTTAGGTGTTGTATGAAAGCACATTGACTACACTCAGCAAAGCCAATGCAAGTTTCTGCAGCATTTTGAACAATAAATTTGAATCTTTTCTACACCTCACTCTTACCGGTGCTTGTTTGTCTTTTCAATTCTCCTGCCTTTAGTTTATCCTTAACTTCTTACTCCTTCATACCGGGGATACCAGTTCAAAATAAATTAAATAAAGACGTGTGCAGGGGGGGGATTACCAAATTAAAAGGAGGCATTCACGTGCGCAGAGGATGAGCTGGCTCTGCGGATCCTGTTTAGTAGTTAAACATTACTTCTCTGTTTTATCCAAATTATTAATTTTATAACAAGTATTCCTTAGTTACACTAAGTACACACTTTAGTACACACACCTTGTTTTAGTTTACATTTTATAAACGTATATATATTTTTTTTTTAAAAAAGTCAGCGAGAGAGAAGCCCGACCCGACGTAATGATTGACATTTTTAAGCCCGACCCGAATTTTGGGACGAGTCGGGCTTAAGATCTTACCTCTGGCCGCAGTGAGAGAGTTTAACATCAATGATCAATGGTGAGGAAGTGGAGGAAGCAAGAAGATGCGCTGCACCAAGTAAACAAGACTAAACAGAGTTTTCGCGTAACAAAGCGAGATGGCCACAGTTAGAGTGTCATTATAAATGTCATTTATTGAAGGTGCGCCTTATAATGCAGTGCGCCTTATAGTGCGGAAAATACGATCCCCCAAGCAAGAATGGGTTTGGTCTCCGTCAATGTATGAACTGCAGGAACTGTGGTCTTCGTCTAAAAATGGACAGAAGGGACGTTGATCTTCGTCCATGGATGGACTGGATGGACTATGGTTTTTGTCAGTGGATTGGCACGAGGTAGATTGATCTTTGTATATGGATGGACTGAATGGACTTTGTTTTTTATCAATGGATGGGCGGGAGGGACTTTGGTTTTTGTCAAGGTATAGACTGAATGGACTTTGATGCTCCTCTTTGTACTGGGGTACAGGGTTCATACAAAAGTAAAGTGTTTTCATGCTGTATTTCTACTGTGGACCCCAGCAAGACTAACCACTTTGTGGAAACTAACGGGGTTTCTATTAATAAATTAGAAAATACATTTACATCCAAAATTTACCTGAAATGGTTTTCTATTTCACTCATGCATGTCTGAGCAATATTGGACGTTTAGATGTTGTACTCCTTTGTGAAACATCTAATGCTAACCATCCAAATGGTTGTGCAATGAGCATTAGCCCAGATAATCACAGCGGTTGTGTCAGTAATGGCATCCGACGTAAAACTATGCCAAATTCAAATGTGCAAGTCAGTTTGAGGAGTACCATACCAGATCGGTCGTGGCCCGGATTAACGATTGCCACCATCGGTACCGTTGACCAACAGGGTGCCAGTCAAAATTGGACTAACTGGTGGTCAAAGAAGAAGAGGAGGAAGACGTGTACATCAGAAGAGAGAAAAGAGAAACATCAGGAGTCTGGGACTTAGGGTGGGAACTTTGAATGTTGGATCTATGACAAGTAAAGGTAGAGAATTAGTTGACATGATGCAGAGAAGGAAAGACATAGAGAGACATCCTGTGTGTCCAGGAGACTAGATGAAAAGGCAGCAAGGCTAGAAGTCTAGAAGCGGGGTTAAAGTTGTTCTATCACAGTGTCGATATGAAGAGAAATGGTGTAGGAGTTTTTGTGAAGGAAGAGTTTGTTGGAAATGTTCTGGAGGTAAACAGAAGGTCAGACAGGGTGATGAGCCTAAAACGAGAAATTGAAAGGGGGATGTTGAATGTTGTTTGTGGGTATGCTCCACGGGTAGGATGTAAGATCAAGGGTAAAGAGAAATTCTGGTCAGATCTTGATGAGGCGATTCAGAGCATACCTAGAAGTGAGAGAGTAGTTATTGGAGCAGACTTCAATAGCCACGTTGGTGCAGGAAACAGAGATGATGAGGAGGTGATGGGCAGGTTTGGCATCCAGAACAGGAATGCAAAAAGACAGATGGTGATTGACATTGCAAAAAGAATGGAAATGGCTGCAGTGAATACTTTCTTCAAGAAAAGGCTGGAACACAGGGTGACTTACAAGAGTGGAGGGCGGAGTAAACAGGTAAATTAAGTTTTGTGTAGGCGGTGTAAACTAAAGGAGATTAGTGACTGCAAAGTTGTAGCAGGAGACAGTGTAGCCAAACAGCATAGGATGGTGGTTTGTAAGATAACCCTGTTAGTGAGAAAGTTTAAGAAGATGAAGGGAGTGCAGAAGACTAAATGGTGGAAGCTAAAAAAAGGAAGAGTCCTGCTCGAATTTTATAAAGGAGTTGAGACAGGCTCTTGGTGGGCAGGGATGCTTCCAGCTGACTGGACAACGACAGCTAATGTGATCAGGAAAACAGGCAAGAGAGTACTTGGTGTGTCATTTGGAGACTCAGTGGTGGAATGAGGAGGTGCAGGATTGTATCAAAAGAAAGAGGCTGGCTAAGAAGAAGTGGGAGACTGACTGGACTGAGGAGATACAAGCGTCAGGGGTTTGGCTCAAGACCCCGACAAAACAGAAGACGAGGAAGGCAGGCAGACGGTTTAACGCCTTTTATTAAAAACAATCTTAAGATAACCAACAATAAAAAGGAGCAAAGCTTGGAGCATGTGAGATCCAGGACAGCAGCCAGCAGGCACGCGGCTGCTCTCAATCAATCCACTGTATGGCCACGGATGCTCCAGGAACTATGTGGCAACGGAGCAACAGTTTCCTGCACACAGGAGAGAGAGAGACAGACAGACAGCAGCAGGAAAAGGCCCAGGGTATTCACACAAGATTACAGGGAGCAGTGTTGTTTTCGTCAACGATGTTGAAAAACAAAATGATTTCGTTGATGAAGCTTTTTTTCATGACGATGATGTAATGATAACAAAATAAATGTGACTTTTTGGTGACAAAAATGTGATGAGACGTTTGCAAGTTTCTGTTGACGAGACGAAAATGTAACGAAATAGGCGTCAGACTTCCATATTTCTGTCTATGAAAAGAAAAAGCACAGTGGGTGCATTCTGTTTTTCACGGCGGCACGTCCACCCCGCCCTCCCCCCCACACACACACACAAACACACACACACAATGCTGCACGTTCACACCGTCTACACAACACACCTGCAGCCACACAAGAAAGTCACACACCGTGGCGGCAGCAGCAACAAAGAGGCTTGGTGGTCAGAAACTCAAAGTTTTCCACATATTTTGTGCAAACAGCATGCTGACTTCAAGCTAATGCTAGCTTGTCAGACTGAGATGGTTTGGACATGTGCAGAGGAGAGAGAGAGAGTACATCGGAACAAGGATGCTGGGTTTGGAACCACCAAGAAAGAAGCCTGGAGGAAGACCTAAGAGGAGGTTTATGGATGCAGTGAAGGAAGGCATGAAGATAGTTGTCGTAACCGAAGAAGATGCAACAGATGGGGTTAGATGGAAAAAACTGATTTGCTGTGGCGATCCCTGAAGGGAAATGCCGAAAGAAGAAGAAGATGTCTGAGCAATCAACCTCACTGTACTTCACATCAACCTCAGCAGAAGGCACCATTTTTGTGTAATTGCACCAAAATAAGAGTGTAAAAGAATGTGTGCTCAATTTTCTAAACTAAGTTTTTGCAGCGGCCGGTATGATTTCTCCATGTACCCAGGAGGCTGAACTGAGTAGGGAGCCATCGGAGGAGGAATCCACAGTGTCAAAAACAAAAGGGAAACCATATTGGTTGGGCTGTGACAGAACATGTGTTTGTGCTGAACCGTTTTGGCAAGGGAAATTCAGTTTACCGTAATTTCACGGCCATTAGGCGCACCATACGAAAAGGCGCAGCCTCGGTTTTGTGCACCGTTTCTATATCTAACACACACATAAGGCGCACCGTACGAAAAGGTGCAGTCTCAGTCACACACCGCCTTGCAACAACACACGCAAGCATGCAAATGTGCGTATTAAAAAATAGTCCAGTGCTTCTCAAATAGTGGGGCGCATGTGATCCTGTGGAACACGTTTTTCTTTTTTGCCGTACTAGAATAAAGTGTAATTGTACATCCACTACAGTAGTTGTAGTTTATAGTTTAAATAAGAATTATTTTTTTTTTAAATTCAAGTTAATTGATGCACTTTAAATATTTTCTGGTACACACTAAAAAACAATGTTAATAAAGCTGTTCTTTTTTTTCTTTAATGTTAACGAGGATACAATGTTATGCAGGAGTGTACTTACAACCAGGGGTCCCCAACCTTTTCTGCACCACGGACCGGTTTAGTGTCTGATAATATTTTCACGGACCGGTGTACAGGTGATAAGACCAGACGAAAAAACTGGCTTTTTTAATCAATAATAATACATTTAAATCCACTTTGTCTTCACGAGAAAATTTATTATCAGCGTCTTTATGACGTGGAAAAATTCTCTCTGCTCGAACGCACTCTGGTTGCCATGGTAACGGTAAACATACCTTCAAAATAAAGACATCACAAAAACAAAGTGAATAAAAATACTAGTTAGGCCCCTCTTACCAGGGGTGGTCCACCTGGTGGTTGGGGACCACTGCTTATAACAATTTCATAGACAAATGATACTAATTATGGTCATGGCGGAGAGTGGGGGAGAAGTGGGGTGAAATATTTTCTTCTTTCTAGGGGGGGCGCAACAGGATATAATTGAGAAGCACTGCGTTAGTCCAAGCATCTACAATCCATTGACTCGTTAATGCTGAAATTTCTCGCAGCGGCTCGATTCCCATGTTCCTCCGCGTGGCTGATTGTCTTCAGTTTAAACTGAGCGTCATAAGCGTGTCTCTTTGCCATTTTCAGGGTTAAAACAGCAATGTCGTGCATACAGCACATACCTTTTTTATACACAATCCACGCCCACACTTCACTCTTTAACGTTCTTAGCTTTTCTTTCAGGTCCGCCTCGCCTCACGGGCACCGCTTTTTCTTTTAGGTCACACACAAGGCGCACCGCACGAAAGGGCGCACCGCTCATTTTGAAGAAAATTTTAGACTTTTAGGTGCGCCTTATGGCCGTGAAATTACGGTAGTACAGGGCACGAATAATTACAACTCGTCACTGGGTGTCCATGGCAGTCACACATGGCTGTCACACAAGACCGGTTCACGCTTACAACATACTACTTTAAGCTTATTACAAGTAGTTTTCGCACTTGTGTTTGCAAAGTTTCCAGCACTTTCTATCAACTTGTCTGTCCTTTACTTGCCTACGACAGGCCTGACAAACTGCTACCTCCCCCTCTCCCTCTTGAATGCTGTCTTGAGGAAGGCCTCCAGCTACATCCTACTAAAATAAAGTATGTTTTGGTAGTCCTCTGGTTCACAACACTCGTATTTGGTACATTCTGACTATTAATCTTGGAAGAGTACCTCTCCCCAAACTGGGTCTCTATCAAGTTGTTTCTTTTTTCTTTTTTTTTTTTTTCATTAAAACCTGCCTACAGTTTTCACAATGTGTTCACAAAAATTTGTGATGTTGACCTTTGTGAACTTTATCTTTGGTTGTGTGATCCCGGGAACTTAATCAGTTTGTCTGTAATGTGTTCCAAACTGTTATGCAAATAGGATTTAACCTTCATCAAGAATATTGCTTTGGTTTCTCTGAATTATATTGTATCTCATGGTTTTTGCATACCTGAAATCAGAGCTTTGTGGTGATTGGTTTTACAGTTAGGCCCAGTTAAAAGAAAAAACATTTAATTTTTCACAAAAACTGAAGCATTTAAAGAGATGTGTGTCTAATTCAGAGTCCACATTGGGCCAGGCAGATAAAGACATGATGGAAAGGACTCTGCTCGACAAACATGTTGCTAAAAATGACATTACAAAGGAACAAACAGGAAGTGTGGAGGATTCTCCACATGCGTGCAGCTCTGCAGAAACAAAAATATATCATCTGCATAGTAACTTGGGACTGTGTATGCAGTTTGTGTTGAGTAACTGTGGGCAATTTTTTTAAAAAATCCTTTCAGCAGTTTGAGAATGGTCTGACAACAGAAATATTTTCACCTCATTGGATATTTTGACATTTCTTAGGTTTTCTTCTTTCCGGCCCTGGGGAGTACAAGCTAGGCCTTGAAGATTACCACAGCAGTCTGTTTCTGAGGCAAGTGACAGCTACAGGGTGGCAAAAGGCTCAGCGCACAAACTGGGTCGTTTAACACCTTGTGGGCAAGCAGGGTGGATATGATGATGGTCAGTTTCAAACCCACCTCCTGGGCGGCCACAAGGGAGAATGTGTCGACTATGAAGGAGCATGGATCCTGCAAACTCTGATTAGAACCTTTCTTCCTAAACACTATGGTGCTAATCCAAATGACTTGCTGAGAGTTGGAAAACTTTCAAAAGTGACCAGAGAGGTTGCGGCTCATTTTTCTAAGAGGTGAGCTTGGTAAGTTTTGCAGGATAGTGACTTTTACTCCGGCTTCTTGTGGGATGAAGAGCTCCAGTTTATCCATTCTGGCTTAGTTTAACCTGCACACATGTACAAGATGTTTGAATCAAACTGCCCGGGAACTACTTTAAAAAAAGTTCTTTAGAACATAGTGAGGCTGATAGGGAGACGGACCCAACTAAGAAAATAGTTTAGCAATTTTGGGCAACTTTCTCTAAAACTGTAAAATATCATAATAATATCCATTTGAATACACTTGTGTCACAATATAGGAAAGGTAATGTTCTGAAAATACAAAATAGTTTCTCTACTGTAAGTTACTTTTTAACCAATCAAATATTTGTATTGTACAATACTAATCCTACTACACTTTTCCGTAATCCCAGACCACAAACTTGATCTTTTCTTTATATTTGATCAATATCTAAATAAAGACAAGATATATAAACATAACTTTTGCTTTAAAAAAATTGTATGTAACAGTTGCAAAACAGTTTCTAAAAATAGTTCTTCTTAAAAAATATATATATATTCCTTCAAAACATTTTATCAGAAATGTAAAATGTATACAATTTGAATTCTTATAAATGAAAAGTAACAAATGTTTGCATTAGAGCGCGTAGGCTACAAATCAAATAAAGTAATGTCACAATATATGAATATATTTCTCCACCCGTTCCAGCCTACCTGCACACGCTTCTTCACCTCTTTTCCACACTCTCCATTGCACTGGACTGTTGATCCTAGATACTAAAAATCTTCCACTTTCTTTATCTCTTCTCCCTGTAACCTCACTTTTCCATTTGGATCCCTCTCTAAAGTAATTGGGTACTGTAATAATAACTTACGTGTCCTTTTTGCAACAATAAATAGATTAACAAATCCCCCAACTCAAATCATCGCTGAATTGGTTTCGACTTCAAAACGGTGCCTCCTGTTCCGGGTCATTTCCGGGTGAGTCACTTTCAGCTTGGAAAAGTGATTTGTCCTATTGCTGCTGTTAACTCAGCATTTAATTCATTGATTTGATCTGTTTTTAGATTGTAAATAATCTAAGTACTGTCTTTAGTTTTCTAACCATAAAACTCGCTGTTTAACCCTTTGCTGACTTTGTTGTTTACCTTTAACGCTACCGTTAGCATTAGCATGGCTTCCTCTGCTTCTTCTCCTCTCTCCTGCTCCATGTGCCATATGTTTAGTGAGGATCCTGGCTCCTCTAGTGAGCATAGCGACAGGTGTGTAAAGTGTAGCCTTGTCTTAGATTTGGAAGCCAGGTTAGAAGAGTCAGAAACGCGGCTGCGCACAAAAGAAGCTAAGGTTAGATAGGTAAGATAGACAGGCTGTTACTAGGAGTGCCAGCCGTGCCTAGTTAGCTTCTACCCCAGTACCTCCCCTGCAGCCGGGGAATACATAGGATGGGTTTGTACCGGTGAAGAATAAGAAGCGTTTTTCTGAACGCACTACCTTAGAGCACCCAAGGCTCCGCATGACAAATACTGTAGGTTCTCTCCCCTCAGCGACACACCCGCTGAACCATCAACTCTGGTTAATGGCTCCTCTATAGTCAGACATGTGGAGCTCCCAGCGGCGACAGTCAGGTGTTATCCGGGTGCCAGAATTGGTGACATCGAGGGAAACCTTAGGATGTTTGCCCAGAGCAAGTCTAGATTCCGTCGAGTCGTGATCCACGCGGGTGGTGATGACGCCAGATAGAGACAGTCAGAGGTTCTCAAATCAAACGTAGAGTCGGTGTGTAAGTTAGCTAAGTCGATGTCACACACTGTAATTTTCTCTGGTCCCCTGCCGAACTTAGTCAATGATGAAATGTATAGTCGCTTTTCATCATTCAACCGCTGGTTAGCTAGATGGTGCCCAGAGAACGGCATTGGTTTTGTAGATAACTGGAGTGCGTTCTGGGGGAAGTCTGGTCTCATGCGGAGAGATGGTATTCATCCCACTTTGGAACGTGCCAGTCTTCTTTCTAGGAACATTCGTGACAGCCTTAGTCGTTCAGCCTGACAATCCAGAGACGAGACCAAGTCACAGAGCTGTAGTTTAAAACTCTCCTCTGAGCTTCCTTCTGCGCTGGTGCAAACCCAACACAGGCTTAGTTCAGCAGGAGCTAGCTTTAGCTTATACGCAGAAAGACAAGTGAAAGGAGTGAGAACCAGAAACTTAAAAGTGATAACCACCAACAGTCTCAGTAACAATGAGCAGAATTATGGTATAGTTAAATGTGGCCTCCTGAACATCAGATCAATTTCTTCAAAGTCTCTTCTAGTCAACGAACTAGTTAGTGATAACAAACTTAGTCTACTAGCGCTAGCTGAAACTTGGCCACGACAAGATGACTATGTACGGCTAAATGAAGCAACGCCTCCAAGTCACAATAACTACCTAAAATCCAGAAGCTCTGGGAAAGGTGGTGGTTTAGCAGTAATATCACAGTCTAGCTTACTTCTTACCCCTAAAATAAAATACACATATAATTCCTTTGAAAGTATCATACAATCTATTAACCAGCAAAACCAGAAAAAACAAAAAGCAATTTTATTCATAATTATCTACAGTCCGCCAGGGCCTTATTCAGAATTTTTAACTGAGTTCTCTGATTTTCTGTCCAGTGTAGTTTTAGATTCTGATGAAATAGTAATTGTAAGAGATTTTAATATTCACGTTGATGACTCTAGCGACTGCTTAGGAAAAGCTTTCACTGCTTTACAAGATCATGTTGGTTTCACACAAAATGTAACTGAACCTACTCACTGTCACAAACACACCTTGGATCTAATATTAACCTATGGTGTAGAGATTAGTCAGCTCAGCGTCTTTCCTCATAACCCTGTACTTTCAGACCATTTTCTAATTACGTTTTAGTTTTTATTAAAAAATGTGTCGGCCCCAATGAAAAAAACACAACTTACAAGAACGTTATCTGAGCGATCTGTGTCTGAGTTTAAACTTCAAATTCAGCCAATACTTAGTACCATACTAAATAAATTTACTGAGAATACCTCTTGCAGTTCTAGTCCCAGTATTAATGACCTGTATTTCTATAGTGCCTTCCCAAGTCTCAGGGGCTCACTAGACTCTGTAGCGCCTTTGAATTCCAAAGTTATTAGACGGGACCTAGTACCAGCTTGGTTTAACACTGAAACACGCTCTCTTAAACAAGAAACCCGTAAGCTAGAAAAAGAATGGCTGCGTTCTGGTTCAGAGCAATCTCGAAACGCCTGGAAACGTAGCCTCCTAGATTAAAAAAAATCTTTGCATAAAGCTAGAAACCATTACTATTCAACTTTAATAGCGGAGAATGAAAATAATCCTAGATTTCTTTTTAGCACTATACTGTAGTTAGGCTGACCAGCAGTCACAACACAGTAAAGCCTTCTATCCCAGTTACTCTCAGCTGTGAGGATTTTCCTACATTTTTTAATGATAAAATCTCAAATATAAGGCATAAACTGAATGAACTTATTCCTACAATTAGTCCAGAGCAGGCTGAAGCTGCAGAAATGAAAGCTTCTCTAAAAACTTCTGCAACATTAGATTGTTTCACTGCTATAGACCAAACTGAGCTAACAGATGTTATTGCATGCTCCAAAACATCAACCTGTCTTTTAGTTCGAATTCCAACTAAGCTTTCCAAAGAAACTTTATCTGTAATTAACAAACCCATTTTAACTATAATAAATTCCTCCCTACAAACAGGATATGTTCCACAGTTATTTAAGCATGCAGTTATTAAACCACTTCTAAAAAAAGACCAATTTAGATCCCAGCATTCTGGCCAACTATAGACCAATATCAAATTTACCTTTTATGTCAAAAATTCTCGAAAGAGTTGTAGTTAAGCAGCTGAACCGCCACCTGCAGGACAATAGTCTTTTTGAAGAATTTCAATCAGGGTTTAGATCACACCACAGCACAGAAACTGCGCTAGTTAGAGTGACAAATGACCTTCTATTAGCCAAAGAAAATAGACTAATTTTAATCTTAGTTCTCTTAGACCTTCGTGCAGCCTTTGACACAATTGACCACAGCATTTTACTTCAAAGATTAGAATATGACTTAGGGATCAGAGGAGCAGCTCTTCAATGGTTTAAATCTTATTTATCTGATAGATACCAGTTTGTTCATGTAAATGATCAGTCCTCTACTTCTACCAAAGTTAGTTTTGGTGTCCCTCAGGGTTCAGTTCTTGGACCTATTCTTTTCATGCTCTACATGCTGCCCCTGGGAAACATAATCAGAAAACACAGTATTAATTTCCACTGTTACGCAGTTGATAGACAATTGTACTTATCAGTCAAACCTGACCAGAGTGACCATGTAGAAAAACTTAATACCTGTATCAGGGACATAAAGACTTGGATGACAATCAATTATCTCCTTTTAAACTCAGATAAGACTGACGTTATTATTGTAGGACTATTTACTGACCGAGCAGTCTTCTTTGATAAAGTAACTGTGGCCTCTGGCCTCACTGTTAGAAACCTAGGAGTGTTATTTGATCCAGATTTATCATTTAAAGCTCACATAGCACCGGCTAGTAAAACTGCATTTTTTCACCTTCGCAACATTTCTAGAATCCGAAATATCTTATGTAAAAGTGATGCTGAAAAACTCATCCATGCATTTGTTACATCCAGATTGGATTATTGTAACGCTTTGCTGACAGCATGCCCAATATCTTCCCTAAAAAGTCTTCAGCTGGTTCAAAATGCTGCAGCAAGACTATTGGCAGGAACTCATAGAAGAGATCATATTATTTCCGTGCTAGTGTCTCTTCATTGGCTTCCAATTGAGTTTAGGATCAAGTTTAAAATCATCTTACTAAATGGCCCTAAACGGCATGGCTCCATCCTACATTAGTGAACTTATAGTACCTTATCAACTAAGCAGAACACTCCCCTCACAAAATGCAGGGCTGTTGGTGGTTCCTAGGATTTCTAAAAGCACAGTTGGAGGTAGAGCCTTTAGCTACTAAGCTCCAGTTTTATGGAATAAGCTCCCAGCTCAAGTGAGAGAGGCAGAGAGTGTTCCTACATTTAAAGGGAGGCTTAAAGCATTCCTGATTGAACAAGCTTATCAACAGGCCAGATAGAAACAGATTATTTAGCTGATATACATAATTACTAGTTGGCTGCTAGATAGTAGAAGCTGGGGAAAGTATGGTACATTGGGGTACTGTCCTCTAATTCCATCTACTATTCTCTGCCAGACTGCCTTGGCCCTTTCCCCCTTACCCCTACTCTAACCAGGGTTTGTATCCCCTACCCTAACACCTGGCTTTCTATCTCATTCATTGTTCTCTATTGTCTGTTTATTTAGAATTACACTGCTAGTTGGTACAATACAATACAATACACATGTTGTCCACCTCTCTCCCTCCTCTCTGGGAGAGAGCCCCATTCAGGACTCTGCGTTCCTGTCCTGGGCATGGCCACACCGAGGAGACCTCCACGCTTCATCATCCCTGCTCCTTCAGGATGAAATCCATCTACTCATCCCCGTCCAGGGCATCGCTGGGCTGAGGAGTCCTCCGTGTAACCATCAGGATGAAGAACATCTACTCTTCCCCATATTGGACATCTCTGGGCTGAGGAGTCTCCCGAGTTTCCATCAGGATGAAGAACATCTATTGACTTCTTTAGATATTTAGCCGTAGAGTAGAATAAGCTAATATTTAAACAATAATCTTTGACATATTGTTTGCTCGTCCCGGGGGAGGGATCTCTCTTTCATGTGGATCCCCACGAGGTTTCTTATTTTTTCCCCACTGATGGGTTTTTTAGGAGTTTTTCCTCACCGAGAAGGAGAGTTTAAGAACATAAATGTGCTAGTTTTGTTTAGTTAACATTTGTCAGTTATTTTTCTTGCTGTCGATTTGTGTTAATACGTTCCTCTTTTCTTGTGATGCCCATTTAGATGGATATTCTGTGATTTTGGGCTATACAAATAAAATTGAATAGAATTCAAAATGTAATGAGTTCGCCGTATTTTTAATGACAAGGTTCAGAACATCAACAACTCCTTCAAAGCCACAGTTCAAATGACAATCTTACCACCATCTACACTGTTAAAGCTAAATGGTTTCACCCCCAGAAACAGAAACAACAGAAATGATCTAGTCTGAGTTCATGTACTTGCTCTCATGATGTATTACCCACCAGATTTCTAAAATCTGTGTTAACCAGCGTGTTAGCACCAATCACTCAATGTGTCACTTCAAACCGGAATTTTCCCAAGTGCCTTGAAAACTGCGTTCATCAAGCCACTCTTAAAGAAGAGTAGCCTTGATGCCACGGTACTTAAAAACTATCGGCCTATTTCAAACTTACTATTTACAGAAAAAATTCTTGAGAAAGTTGTTTACCAACAACTGACAAAATTTATTTTAGTGAACAACTCATTTGATGTCTTCCAGTCAGGTTTTAGACCTCATCACAGCACAGAGACAGCTCTGATCAAGGTAACAAATGACATTCGTGTGAAAGTGACTCTGGCAAAGGGTGCGCCCTCCCACCCCCCCCCCCCCAGATTTTTTTTGCCACCAGCCGCCAATGTCTGTCCCTTAACAACAGAAATCATATACATTCCGGGCGATGCGTGACAAACAAAACAAACAACAACAAAAATTGTTTTTGCAAACAAAAAAACTCTGTATTTTCCCTATAACAATTGTTTGTTGAAAGCATGTTTAGTTTGTGTAAAACACACAAAAAAAACAGCCACATAATGCGGTGTCTGCTGTGTGCTCCGAAGCAAACGGACATGTCTGTCTACAAAAACTCCAACCTGAAAAAAACATTTTCTGTAAGTTTAATTTAATATAGTAATAACAAATGACTCTTTAGCCTATGTAGCTTGTCAATATTATTTCAGCGTCTTTTTCATCTAAGCTGCGTCCAGGGTTTTTGGTCTAATACGGGGTGCCCAACCGGTCACCCCCGGATCTACCGGTAGATCGCAGACGGGTCCCGAGTTGACCGCGAGACGTGTTGAAGAAAAAAATAAGAAAAAAATATTTTATGACTTTTTTTTAAATGACAGAAAATCAGTGTTGCCAATTTAGCGACTTTGACACTAAATTTAGCGACCATTCAGCCGCTCAAAAAAGTGACTCGCGACAATCTAGCGCCTTTCTTGTGTTATAGAGCACATTAACCCACGTGCTAAAACCCGGAAGTCGGGCAGGATCAGGATGAAACTATCAAAGCAGTATTTTTTGTTGATTGGTGGAGAAGATCCTTATACAATTCTAAATAATTTTTTTTCAAACAATCCCGATTTGATGCCTGCAATTTACCCCGAATTTCTACTCAGCTGCAGATCTGAAGGGTAATAAAGGAGTGGACGGCCGCATACCACCGCGTTGAGGACGTGATGTACGACATCATCACATGACGTCATCACATGACGTCGCTGGACTGGTAGATCTCAAGAGGTTTGCTAGTTGAAAAGTAGATCTTGGGACAAAAAAGGTTGGGCACCCCTGGTCTATTAACTGTCAGGGTATGTAGTAAAGGTTTTGGCCACCAGGCGGTGCGGCACATTAAAGAATAAGCCAAGATGGCTGAATTGATAACAGGGTGTGCGCTGTGAGTTCTTATATAAAACACATAACAAGACAATAACCACATTAAGTGTAAAACAATGCAAGCATCACTAATGTTTTTTTTTGAGGGGGTGGGGGATGTATTTTTTACTGTTTTTTCAGCTTTATTTTGAAAATACAAATTTTACACATTTTGTTGTGTTGTTTATATTCTTGTGTCTACAAATTCAAAATATGTTACTTTTAAAGTTACTCAGTACTCGAGTAGTTTTTTCAACAAATACTTTTACTCTTAATTGTGTCAATTTTTTTAGGTCCACTCAGTACTTTTACTTGAGTAAAAATATTTAGAGTAACTGTATACTTACTTTTTCTTGATTTTTGGCTACTCTACCCACCTCTGCCAGTGTGGGAGGCACTCAGAGGTTTTGGTGTATGTTTGTGGAGGACAAGCCTTGGGGCTGTCTTGCTTGGGTGTGCTGGGGCCTCCTGTTACAATAGCTAGGGAGGGGTTGTGGGAAAATAGTTATTGTGTCCATGTGAGGGGGATGAATAGGAAAAACAATATAAGCAATTTAACTTGTCCATATTTTCCCAATTTTTCCAGAGGCACATATAAACACACCCACCACCCTTGTTCAGATGCAGCAGTCACCTACCTTAACGTTTTCCAACCAGTATTTCGTGGCACCCTAGTGTATATAAATGTACACTACAATCATTATCCATACATCAAAAAAGAGTAGTAAGAATACTTTAAAATGCTGGCTCACACCAATTCATTATTTTTTACAGAATTATTAAAATGTACTGACCTAGTTCATTTTCAAACCGTACAAATCATGTACAAAGCAAAATATAATTTACTACCTGAAAATATACAGCAATATTTTTATAACAGAGATGGGAGTTTTAATTTAAGGAGAGAATTCAATTTAAGACATCAAAAGGTTCATACAACATAAAAACATTTTTGTGTCTGTTTGCGGAGTAAGGAACAGATTGGATGAGGAATTAAAACAATGTTCAAGCATGGTTCTGTTCAAAAAGTAGTAAAAGAATATGGTTCTCACAGGCCACAGACTTGAAGAGGGATTTAGATAAAAGACTGCTTCCAGGAGTATAACTGTTATGTTAATCTGTTTCTTGTTTATTTCCGTTCCGTCATCTTCCGCTTGTTCCGGGGTCGGGTCGCGGGGGCAACAGCCTCAAACGGGCAGCCCAGGCCTCTCTCTCCCCGGCTGCATCCTCCAGCTCACCTGGAAGGATCCCAAGTCATTCCCCGACCAGTTGTGAGACATAGTCTCTCCAGCAGGTCCGGGTTCTGCCCCTTGGTCTCCTCCCGGTGGGACGTGCCCAAAACACCTCGCCCGCGAGGCGCTCGGGCGGCATCCTGACCGGATACCCGAACCACCCCATCTGGCTCCTCTCGACCTGGAGAAGGAGCGGCTCGACACCAAGCTCCTCCCGGATGGCAGAGCTCCTAACCCGATCTCTGAGTGAGAGCCCAGCCACCCTGCGGAGGAAGCTCATTTCGGCCGCTTGTATCCGCAATCTCTTTCTTTCGGTCACCACCCACAGCTAGTGATCATAGGTGAGGGTTGGAACGTAGATCGACTTGTAAATTGAGAGCTTTGCTTTTCGGCTCAGCTCTCTCTTTACCACGACGGACCGATGCAGCGTAATAGTTATTGCTGATTTATTTCTTGTTTATTTATCTCTAAAATCACGTTGTGCATGCATCACTTAAGAGGCAGGGTGAACCCTACATAGGTCACCAGTCTGTCACACAGCCACACGGATGACAGACGACCACAAACGCACTCATTCTTATGGTAGAGTTCACAGTGGCCAACCAAGGTTAACATGCTTGTTGTTGCATACACGAGGAGAACAAAGGAGGCAACCATGGCAGAAGAGTGCAAATAAAACAATTACCGTAAGCTCACATTTTCATGCCTGAAAAGTCCAGTTTTTAGTTTGGAGCCAGTCTTTCACCATTAGTTTGAAACTTTTCAGACTATTGGTCGGTCCCATTATTTGGTGGAAACATGTGGCAAACCTTAAACACATTCAAAGGCTAAAAAACATCTGAATCACAAACTGGTGTTAATTACATTTCAACCATTATTTTTAAAACATATTTCCAAATGGTCTGTTTTTTGTCTTCTGTGGCTGTTTTGATGATGCACTGTTTCTGAACATGTGTTTTTGTATCAAAGCAGTTAACCTATCACTTTCCTGCCAGTTTTTGTTACCTAACAGGTTAAAATCTGCAAAGCTGGCTCACTTTACTTTATGTAAGGCTATCCCTTATATAAAGTGAATGGTAATGATAGTTTTGATGACCTGGTCTCCCTGTCCAAATAGTTTGCTTCACAAACGCATCAAATAGGTCACCATTTACATACAGTACCTGCTGATTGGCAGCGAAATGGAAACAGGAAAAAGACATCTTTTCACGTGGTGTGTAACGTGAATGGAAAGTCAGATTTCCAAAATGAGTACAACAAATTCAAGAGAAATTCTTGCATCATCAAAGAGTAGAGTAGAGCCCTGCACTATCCTTATAGAAAACAAAACACTGGCATTAGATTGAAAATAAGAACAGCAAACCAGCGATCAGAAAAAAAACCTAAAAGAAGACTTTCCAAAGACTTTAATGAAGCATCAAGTATGAACAATAACACCAACAACAAGTATGTTAACTAGTGATTACATCTGGTTATAACTGGTTTGAGTTTGACTTTATTTCAAGCCTTCCTACCAAACCTCATGGACATCCTTACACAATAAAATCACTTTGTTTTAAATGGACACCTTTGACTTCCTTCTATTCATCTTGGAACTTTCCAATGATGTACTATGAACAGTTGCAAAAATGCAAATTTTCGTCAAGACTCTCACGGGAAAGACCATCACGCTCGATGTGGAACCAAGCGACACCATTGAAAATGTCAAAGCCTAGATCCAAGACAAGGAAGGGATTCCACCTGATCAGCGGCGTCTGATTTTCGCTGGAAAGCAGCTCGAGGATGGTCGTACCCTGTCGGACTATAACATCCAGAAGGAGTCCACCCTCCACCTGGTTCTCCGTCTGCGAGGTGGCATCATCGAGCCCTCTCTCAGGCAGCTGGCTCAGAAGTATAATTGCGACAAAATGATCTGCCGCAAGTGCTATGCCCGCCTGCACCCTCGTCAACTGCCGCAGGAAGTGCGGGCACACCAACAACCGTTCCGTTCCATCATCTTCCGCTTGTTTTGGGGCCGAGTGACGGGGGCAACAGCCTCAAACGGGAAGCCCAGGCTTCTCTCACTCCAGCTGCATCCTCCAGCTCACCCGGAAGGATCCCTCGTTGTTCCCCGGCCAGTTGTGAGACATAGTCTCTCCAGCGGGTCCGGGGTCTGCCCCTTGGTCTTGGTATGTACCCACTGCCTCACTATTGTGGCTTGCATCAGTTCAGTACAATTTAAAAACTACAACTTCTCCTTTTTTTGGTTTGTTCAGGGATTTTCATCAAGAGAGTGAGAGTTTTTTAAGTGTAATCAAAAGCTGATAAATGTGAATGGAGAAGTGAAGAAAATTAAGGAACAACTGACATGGGGCACAAAAGAAGAGCAAAGGGGTTTTGGATGGAGGGATGGAAGTATTTTGGGAGAAGGGCAGAAGCATTACTCCAGTTTTATTTGGGAGGTGTTTGTCTGGAAGTCTCAGCTGCTGCTCAGGGGCATGTCCTAGAATAGAAAGAAGAGAGAGGAAGAAAATAGAAAGAAACAAAGAATTTCCCTTACATCTTTTTTCCATGACAAAATTATCTCACCTGTACAGTTCTTTCTTACGCGTAATGAGGAAAGGTCACTTTTTTGACAAACTAAACAGCAGATGATGCTGTCATTCAATCAGGCACCTAATTACGGGAATACATGAGTCAGATGGTGGGAATCTCCCTGTGCGAACCTCTGGTAATTAGATTTAACTCAGCAAGAAGGTTGGGGTCCAAGTCCCGTGTGGGACGAGACTTGCATTAAATAGCTAGTGTTTTTAGGGTGTAACATAAAATTTAGTTTTAAAAATATTTTGAGTTGAGTATTTGTTTGAAAGATAGTTTATGGTGTTCAGAGACTGACTCAGTAGTCTCTGGTTTATCTGAATGGGTTTTTTTTGTCATTCGCTCCATTCCATCATCTGCTGCTCATCCAGGGTCATGGGGGCAACAGCCTCAGACGGGAAGCCAGACTTCTATCACCCGGCTGCATCCTCCAGCTCACCCAGAAGGATCCCGAATCATTCCCTAGCCAGCTGTGAGACATGGTCTCTCCAATTGGTCCGGGGTGTGCCACTTGGTCTCCTCCCGTGCATGAAACACCTCAACAGCGAGGCGGTCGGGAGGCATCCTGGCCAGATGCCCGAACCACCCTATCTGGCTCCTCTCGACCCGGAGGAGGAGCAGCTCGACACCGAGCTCCTCACGGCTATCAGAGCTCCTCACCCGATCTCTGAGTGAGAGCCCAGGCACCCTGCGGAGGAAGCTCATTTTGGCCGCTTGTATCCGCAATCTCATTCTTTCGGTCAGCACCCACAGCTGGTGATCACAAGTGAGGGTGGGAACGTAGATCAACTTGTAAATCGAGAGCTTTGCTTTTCGGCTCAGCTCTCTGTTTTCAAATGTCATTTGTAACAAAATATTGAAGCAGCTCATTTCCAAAGTTTCTTTACACAGACAATAAATTTAGTCTAAATGGATACAAGAAGACTGAAAAAAAAAATGCCGTCTCTGTGCACTTCTTTTATTGACCATGAGATTCCCAAAATTAGCTATTTTCCAGCCAACAGTCCCATTCTGCCCCGACAGTATTTATCAGGCAAGCAAGGGTCATGATTGTGAAAGGAGAGACCCAGAACGTAACGAAGAGTGGTCATGAAGCAGAGGCAGAGATCTGCATTGGTTCAAAAATTTTGTAGCTTTTATTTCACAATGAGTCCCGTAGCCACAGTCTACTAAAGGAGACAGTAACAAATTTTCTGGATGCCTCATTAATAGTTGTATTTTAGCTGATCTCATCTGTGCTCCAGTTTTTTGAGTAGACCCTTAAACTCATGTCATCCTCCTGTTATCCCAACTCTACTCCAGTCTGAATGAAGCCCATCTGCAACATACTACAAACTGGAATGCTGACATCACAGAAATCCAACTTCCTGAAGATTTTTCTCTTTCGTCCATCTAGATTTTTACGAGTTTCTCCTTCCTAAGGGCAGGGATTTCCTGGGTTAGTTTCATACACTTGTAACTCGATTTGGTGTGTTAAGTCTGATTATGGGTTTTATTCATCTTCTTCTTCCGGCATTTCCCTTCAGGGGTTGCTACAGCAAGTCAGTTTCTTCCATCTAACCCTATCTGCTGTATCTTCTTCGGTCACGACAACTATCTTCATGTCTTCCTTCACCGCATCCATGAACCTCCTCTTTGGTCTTCCTCTAGGCCTCTTTCCTGGTGGTTCAAAATCCAGCATCCTTCTACTGATGTACTCTCTCTCTCCTCTGCACATGTCCAAACCATCTCAGTCTGGCCTCTCTGACTTTATCTCCAAAACCTCTAACATGTGCTGTTCCTCTGATATACTCATTTCTTATCCTGTCTATCCTGGTCACTCCCAGAGGCATCCTCAGTATCTTCATCTCTGCTACCTCCATCTCTGTTTCTTGTCTTTTTCTCAGTGCTCTAGACCAAACAGCATGGCTGGTCTCACCATGGCTTTGTACACTTTCCCCTTCATTTTAGCCAAAACTCCTCTATCACACATCACACCTGATACTTTTCTCCACCCGTTCCAGCCTGCCAGCACACACTTCTTCACCTCTTTTTCACACTCTCCGTTGCTCTGGACTGTTGATCCCAAGTACTTCAAATCTTCCACCTTTTTGTCTCTTCTCCCTGTAACCTCACTTTTCCATTTGGATCCCTCTCATTCACACACATGTACTCTGTTTTACTCTGACTAATCTTCATTCCTCTTCTTTGTAGTGTAAACCTCCACCTCTCCAGCTTTTCCTTCACCTCTTCCCTCCTCTCACTACAGATTTTTTGTTTTGTATAAAGACTTTTCAGGTTACTTTTTGTGATAAGACACTAAATAAATTCATTTGAAAACTTTCTAGAGAATACTACTGATTTGAAGTAGTATTCCTTGAAGTATGGTGTGTATTTAGCAACAAATCAGATTAAGACATAGGTGTCAAACTCTGGCCCACGGGTAATAACCAAGCATCATGCAATTTTCAGTGCTTGCTTTGTTAAGTTATATAATGTATACTATATTGTTAGACATTGCTTTGTACATATTTAATTTTTAAGCAAAACTTATCTGGGTGAATTTGAAAAGTGTCATTTTCAAACACCAAGAAAACTTTTTCTTGAAATATCAATGTTGGCCCACATTAATAATAAATTTGATTTGAGAAATTTGAGTTTGAACATCTCTGGATTTGAAGGACCTGTCATTCTAAATCCTGTGACTCTCCAACAAAAACAGTAGTTGCAAGTTTTCTGTTGCAGGTAGCTTCTAACATGGATATTTCAAACAAGAGCTCAAACACATCGCTCAACCCATCACTAAGAGTGTGCTCAGCACCATTACAAGGCTATACCTGACCAGAACCGGAGCTTGAGTCACATGTGTTTTCCACATTTACACGACGTAAACTAACTAACAGCTTCATGCTAAGATAGTGTGGCTAACAAAAAAAAGATTTTCATTTTGTTTTCAGAATCAGAATCAGAATGCTTTTATTGCCATGTCAGTGAAAAACATCAGAGACTAGGAACTTGTTCTGGTACTGGTGTGCAAACATATAAAATAAAAATAATAAAAATAAAATAAATAAAAATAATTCCAATTTAATAATTTCCAATTTAATCTAACTCCTTACAGTCACGATTTCAGCTAAATATTTTCTTGGTTTGCTCGTTGTTTGGGGGACATATAATTGGCCAAAATGATGAACAGAAGACTTCTTCACCTTTGAACTCGCAGACATAATAGTTGCAGGAGCAAGCCGTGACGACAGCAAGACTGAAAGACAGATGGGTGAAGAGGCCCAGTGAAATCTGCATGCTGGGAGTGTTAATCTGTGTATGTGTGTGTGAGTGTGTATGTGTATGTGAGTGGACTGAGATGTTCTGTTGATCCTGTGCCAAAATAACCTCCAGCTGCTTGATGCCTAGATACTGTTTTCTTTTTTTTTTAATTGCATGTCAGTGAGCTTATCTGTTGTCTAAATTTGGGGGAATGGCAGCCCCATAAGGGGGTGTCCATCAGGAGATTGTAAGAGGAAATAAACCAAATCGCTATCTGATTGGCTAGCTTTGATCCAAGGAGTTATCCTTAGCCAATCCTGGCTGTTTTCAGTAAAATTGGAGATGGGTGAGAGCATATTTATGGAGAACAGTAAAGTCTGAATGTTATAGAAGGAAGACTTTCTTTCTCAGTCGACTCGTCTTTGTTCTGGTGTTTGTTGTTTAGCACAGCCGGCCACCATGGTAAGAAACTGGAAAATGAGGTGTGGTGTGGTTAAGAGAAGACAGAGGAAGACGATTGGGTTTGAAAAATGAAGATTTCTTATCTTTTGATGAAGCTAAAAGGACACTGGATAGCTGAAAGAAAGTTCAAGTTTCTCTGGGTTTTTTTTTTTGTGGCAAGTCTTTGTCTGGACCAAACTGGATTCAATGCAAGATTATTTTTGTGGATTTTTTAAGATCTTTGGAAATGTTATTTTGGGCATAGAGTTGACGTAGTCTGCTGCTGGTGTTTGCTGTTATACTTAAAACCTCTCAACATTCTCATCCTGATGACAGAGTTTTTATAAAGACAATCAATCGATTTCTAAGATCATGATTATTTAGATGGAAAGGTGTTACACTAAAGATAGAAAGCTCACAGCTGAGTAAAGTGAGAGATCTTTTTCCGACAGTCCTTTCTCAGAACATTAACCTTGACAAAATCCCAGTGAAATCTCTTTCCAAGTCTCACCTTAAAAA
Source organism: Neostethus bicornis (assembly GCA_902685375.1). Taxonomy (NCBI): domain Eukaryota; kingdom Metazoa; phylum Chordata; class Actinopteri; order Atheriniformes; family Phallostethidae; genus Neostethus; species Neostethus bicornis. Next base: position 25,311,439 of record LR738550.1, read on the forward strand.
TAGCTTTTGGTTTTAACATGACCTTCCCCAGGAGGTTTAACTGCTTCAGATGGAAAAGAAGAGAAAAACAGACAGCTTTTCAATTTAGTAAATGATGTGTAGCTATGACAAAATCTGGGATGACACCATTTAAATAATATAACTTTATGTGTAAGTATTATCAATCTTGTAGCAGAGACCAGTCCTAAAAAAGAAGATAAAAAACCAAAATCGTCCATCAAACTTTATCGACTGGAATTAAAGTTGCATAAAGGTTTCTAAACATTTTAGAAATCACGAGCTGTTATAAATGTCCAATTATTGAAGCCTTTCAGTTTAAATAACAAATGTTTGTGATTAGTTAAAAAACTTATTGACAAAACTATAAACAAGAGAAAACTTCAGTGATATGATAAAGGATTAACTGAAATCAAAAGCAGCAAAATAAACAGAAACTAGAAGTAATTTATGGAAACTCTTTGACTCCAAAGGGTTGATCTGTATTACTAACAAGCTCTGCCAGCTGCTTGAGGATTAAACTTGTCATCTTTTTGATATAAGGCTATTTTCAGCTCTTCGCTGACAGTCTGTCGACAATATTTCTGAGTTCAAGTATGAAAAGTAGTTAGACTATCACACTCAGTAATTGTGTTGTTGTTCAAGCGTTTGTGACTGTGGAAAACAGGGGTAGATGACAACTTCTGGGTCTAAAGTTTTAGTAATCTTACAGTGGTTTTAGTTTAATTTTGTGACATCCAATTACACTTCATAGATTAAATGAGCTTCTACACCATATAAATACATGTTGCTTTTAAACAGACATCCTGCCCCTGGCAAATTTCTGTTTGGGGGAGGCGCTGACTCAGTGGTAGAGCGTTCACCTGCAGACCAGAAGTTAACCTAACCCCCTATTGGGTTAGGCGTCCATTGGCGCCGTCGTGGCAGCCTGCTGCGGTGTGATGCAGAGCACAAATGTCCCTGGTGAGGTATCAATATATAGTAGTATACAATAAATATATATACATAACATTAAATAACTGGACTATGTACAGAGTGACGAGAATTGGAACACTGTCCTTTCTGTGTGGAGTTTGCATGTTCTCCCCGTGTATGTGTGGGTTTCCACCGGGTACTCCGGTTTCCTCCCACCCTCCAAAGACATGCATGCTAGGTTGATTGGCCCGTGCCCAATTGCCCCAGGAATGAGTGTGTGTGTGGATGGTTGTATGTGTGTGGCCCCGTAACAGACTGGCGACCTATTTGGGGTGTACGCTGCCCCTTGCCTTGAATCAGCTGGGATAGGCTCTGGCACCCCCCCGCAATCCCGAAAGAGATAGACGGATGAGAAGGTGACTGACTGACTAAGTACAGGGTAACACCAGATTAGGTGCACATCATTCAAAATTAAAAGACAACACTGAGGCATGTCCTCGTGTACAGATCATTTAACAATGAGAAAACTAAAAGTAAACATACATTAAAAATTACACACTTCTGCAAATTAATCAACTAATTATTAAAGTAGGGATAAAACTTCATCCATTTGTTACTTTTTGTCAATTCGAACGGAAAATTAAAGGACTGAACTGAATTGTGGAAACAGAGCAGTTTTTAACACTTTTTGTGCCAGCATTCGAGGGTACATCAACACATTAGCCCAAAAGAGCAAAAGGAAACAACCTCTTTTGGTAAACTTAAAAAAGAATTTTAGTTATTTCATCACAAATCCCCATTTCTCTGAAGGAACTTTTAAACTTTTTTACTCTAGCTTCACAGTAGAACAGGAATAACCACATGTCATGAAAACACAGTTTGTTATTTTTTACACTAATTTCCTTTTTGATAATAAAGTAACTTTATACACTAAGTAATTAAGAAAGACAGATGGACATGAAAACTTAATGGAGACTGTCTTTTTTCTTCTTTTTTGTGGCTGTTAATAGCAGTGAGTAGTTCAACAGAAAACAAAATGGCGAAATAGCGACTTCCGGTGTTTTGTCGAGATCAGTGGCCTCCTCGAGATCTCAAACTAGTCGCAGTTATCGATAGATTGTTATTCAGAAAAGTGATGTTTCGTCTGAATCTGCGATTTATCGCGAGATGTGAGAGAAGTGCGAGAACACCGATGTGTCATGGCTACATTCAGTTAGGCTAGGGTTTTGTTATGAAGAAGATTTATTTATGTCCGGTGAAAAAATGGGTAGCAATTATTATTTTTATAAAATAAAAGTATTTTTATTTTTCCACATCACATCTCTGACTCTAATCTGCCTTAATTTTGCGGTGTTTTACAATCTTATGATTAATTATTTAAATTTGAGCAAAAAAGATACAGCTGTGGATTTCTTTCACGTGTAATTTCAATCAGTCTAGTCTAGTAAGCAGCTTTCCCTCTCAGTGAAAGTCAAAATCCCTTTAAAAATGTTTTTTAAAAAAATGTTTGCATGCTGTTTTTCAGATTATTTTCTTTAAAAAAAAATTGTGGCCGAAAACACATTAGTGACACATTAGTGTCAATGGGTTGCTTGTCGATGGTTTCCAGAATTGTGTTTGCACTGCTATGAGTAGTCTAACATGATACATGTACCAGTAATCAAGACAGGTCAAGTTAAGATCCACACAATCTCTAAGAAACTCAAACTACTTTCAATGTTAAACAAGAGTTTGAATACATTTTCTTTGTGTGTCTCTTATTTTTAGCACATGGATATTCTCCATAGACACCAATCACTCTAGGTGTTTTGGATTTATAACCATGTCCATCAATTAACCAGCTACTTTGATTTTTGTAATTCACTGTGTGCATCTCAGCAGGCAGTGGCTGCATTTCCTTGAGGAATCTTTTTTAAAAGCTATTCATAGTTTTACAAATTATTGTAACACTACCCTTCTCATATCTTTTCTTCACCCTAAGCCCACCGATGCTCAAAGTGATGCCCGCTCCTTCTTGACTGAGGAGATGATAGCAGGTGTGTTTCTCTGATTCAACAATGAATTTCTGCATTAATTATGTTTAACTTACTGAGATCTCAGATGAGCCTTTTGGTGTTTTATTAGTTGAAGTTTTGTGCAGTGGTATCGTCGTATCTGAAGTCTAATTTGTCCCTCTCTGCTCAGAATTCAAAGCTGCCTTCGACATGTTCGACACCGATGGAGGCGGTGACATCAGCACCAAGGAGTTGGGGACCGTAATGAGAATGCTGGGCCAGAACCCATCAAGAGAGGAGTTGGATGCCATCATTGAGGAGGTGGATGAGGATGGTGAGAATTTAACTTCATGGTAAATTAGCTGTTAGCCCAGCCACTACTCACCACACGTTTGAGTCTTTGAGAACTGCAGGTGAAGATATTGAGCTATGCCAGATAACTCAATTTCAGTCAATAAGAGTTCTCTTTCTTACAGGTTTATGTTTAAACATACCTTAGATTGATTCAGTGAATGTGAATGACACATTATGATGCATTATGACACAATAACCTGGGGCCGGTTATTGTGGGGCCGGGGTTGTTTTTTTTATTCAGTAATTCGTAAATTAAAAGTTAAATGCAAGAGATGGGATTTGCAGTGCGTGTCACATCCTCATTTATTCTCTTCATCACTCCTCAGGCAGTGGTACCATAGACTTTGAGGAGTTCTTGGTCATGATGGTCCAGCAGCTCAAGGAAGACCAGGCTGGAAAGAGCGAAGAAGAGCTTTCAGAGTGTTTTCGTATCTTTGACAAGTAAGGCAAACTATTACAAGACAAAACTAACAACCAAAGGTAACATTGCTGGCTACAAATTATAGATGTGCCAGGTTCAGCATTTAACACCGTTCTCTCAGACATGCTGGCCATGAAGCTCCACAACCTGGGGGTGTCACCATCTTTCTGTTTGTGGATTAGAGACTTCCTCACCAACAGACCCCAGGTGGTGAGGATAGGTGCATTTACATCTGCACCACTGACCCTCAACACCGGAATACCACAGGGCTGTGTGCTCAGCCCAGTACTCTTCACCCTCTTCACCAATGATTGCACTGCCATCCATCCCACGAACATGGTTTTTAAGTTTGCAGATGACACCACCGTGCTGGGTCTCATTTCCAATAAGGATGAGACCCATTACAGAGAGGAGGTCCAGAGCCTCACACAGTGGTGTTCAGAGAACAACCTCTCCCTGAACACCAGTAAGACAAAGGAGGTGATAGTGGACTACAGAAGGTCCAGGAGGACTGAAAAATGCTCCCCTTTACATACAGGGGAAAGCTGTGGAGCGTGTTGACATCGTCAAATTCCTGGGCATCCATGTCTCCGCAGACCTCTCATGGACTACCAACACACTACACCTGGTGAAGAAAGCCCAAAAACATCTCTTCTTCCTCAGGAAGCAGAAGCACTCTGGAATCTCCTCTCAACTAATGATGAATTTCAACAGAGCCACTATAGAGAGTATCCTGTCTCTAATATGAGTGTGTGGTATGGCAGCTGCACCACACAGGATGAAAAGGACGTGGCCCGGGTGGTGAAGACTGCACAGGGGATCACGGGGTTCCGGCCGCCAGATCTGGATTCAGTCTACAGCTCCCGAGTTCAGCAGAAGGCAAGACGGATAGCGATGGACCCCACCCACCCAGGTTACAGACTGTTTGTACCTCTCCCATCAGGGAAACGGTACAGGACCCTAAAAACCATCACTTTTAGCCTGTCTAAATTTTACTGTGAGAGCAGTGACAATAAAGAATCTTGAATCTAGATACAGTATATAAAATCAAGTATGGGCATTGATTACTCACAAGTGCTCAAAAAGAAATCCGTTGAGCATGGCAGAACTAGATGAGAGTTGGATGTGATCCCACTGTTACTCCTGTCTCTACAATATTCCACCCAGAATAGTTTTTTTCTCTTTAACACCATTCTGGATTTTTATCTGCTTGCTATTGCAATGGGGGACCACTACTCTTGTGCTGATGGAAACTGTTCTGAACTTTGGAAAAATTGGAAAACTGTGATGAAAGTCTTTGCTGTGTGGAGTGAAATCATTCAGGTTGCTCTGTATTTGTAGGAATGGAGATGGTTTTGTTGACCGGGAGGAATTTGGAGAAATCCTCCATCAAACAGGAGAACCTGTTGTAGAGGAAGACATCGATGAGATGTTTGGTGAAGCAGACACAAACAAAGATGGAAAAATTGACTTCGATGGTAAGATTTAGAGATTTTCAACAGAAAGTCACAGGATATCCCAAAACGGCTTGTTAGCTTGATGAATGAATGGGTGGATGGATTTATGGAAAAGGAAGTAGGTGGGTATTCATCTCAATTGGATATATACTGTAGCTATACAAACATGAAGGCAGACAGACAGATGGATGAATGAGCAGATAGATAAGATCACTGAAAAATCCGTTCCGTCTTTTACTGCTTATCCGGGGCCAGGTCACGGGGGCAACAACCTCAGACGGGAAGCCCAGGCTTCTCTCACCCCAGATGCCTCCTCCAGTTCACCCGGAAGGATCCCAAGTTGTTCCTCAGCCAGCTGTGAGACATAGTCTCTCCAGCGGGTCCGGGGTCTGCCTCTTAGTCTCCTCCCGGTGGGACGTGCCCGAAACACCTCACCAGCGAGGCGCTCGGGGGGCATTGTGACCAGATGCCCAAACCACCCCATCTGGCTCCTCTCGACCTGGAGGAGGAGCGGCTCGACACCGAGCTCTTCCCGGATGGCAGAGCTCCTCACCAGATCTCTGAGTGAGAGGCCAGCCACCCTGCGGTGATTTTTCCCCCAATGAAAAATCAATACAATTATTTTTAAAAGTGTGTTTTTGTTGATTACAGTAACAGTGACTGTTTTTGTGTTTTGTTTTTTGTCAGAGTTTTTGAAGATGATGGAGAACGTTCAGTGATAAGACCTCGTCCATCTTCCTCTGTTAGCCTTCACTGGATACACAAAAATAAATTAATAACTTTGCTGAAAAAAGTCTGCACAGGAAAAATTCTCTCCACAAAAACCTTCCACAAACATGAACGTTACAGTGGTGGTTTCGTCTACGTAGAAACATCTGAAACATCTTCAGCCAATCCCTTGTCTCCTCTCATGAAACCCAGACGCTGGTTGTAGATTTCTATAAATATCCATCCAAACCTTTTAAGACGAAGGCCCTTTTCCCTGGCTGCCTCCTTGGGCCATGCACCCCAGCTGTCATCTTGGCAGCTGCTGTTTCTCCTAACATGCAACGCTAGCCAGCTTCTACCCCGCCCTCCACAAAGACGTCAGTACTGAACGTCTTCTCACTCTAACCTGTACTTTCTGAATAAACGCTTATTTTTTTTCATCCAACTATTGATCCTTGTCTGTCTGATCTCCTCTATACTTTCCAAATTTTCGGTGCCGACCACAGATGATGCATTCACACCACATTCTCTGCATACTAAACTTCAGTTTGCCTGGTTTGAGCCTCAGCGGAGCCTTGTTGCCTCTTTGTCTCTTTCAGCACAAGCTAGCAGTCATTTTAGATGAAGTATTCAGGGTCAGATTTATCCATTTGATCTTGCTGTCTACTCTAGTTTGCGGATTCTTCTCAGGAAGTTCTTTCCTAGCTCAGAATACGTGACCCTAGAGTCTCAACCCTGACTTGGGAGGTGAAGCAAAGCACCTGCTAGATGAGTCCCTTCTTTCTTTTGAAAAAGTACTGGTCTCCCTCTGGGTTTATAGTCAGCTGTCCCCCCTGCGCCCTTCAAAATGATAGATCCCTGCCCCTTTTCTTCAGCCAGCTCAGTGTCTCAGTGACTTCTTGTTTGTTCTGAAAACCCCTCCCTTTAGGAATTACACACCAAATTTGGAGCATTAGTATGTGTTCATCAGGTGATGCAGGACCACCCGACCGCCTCTCCCAGTATGAGATCCACCAGCTATTCAGGGCATGGCAGAGGAGGGGTCAGAACTGGGGCTAAGGGGTCCTGTTCCTGTGGCCTTTTTTTTTTCTTGGGTTTGAGTTTCAGGACCAGATTGAAACTCCATTATGACAATAAGGCAGAAATTTATCCAGTAAAGAAGTCTTGTCCTGGTTCTATGTCTGATGTTTACAAAGCCTGAACAGGAGCCCTGTGGGCAAAACTTGCACAACTGTGTTATCAGTTTTCTTCTGAAAATGTCAGGAATAAAGCACAAGAACGCTGCCAGGAAGACATTTGTGAGCCTTTCATAGTGTTTACTGGATCACTGTGTGAGATCTTCCTGAATCTCTTCTGGAGTTCAGACAAACCCAAACTCGTTCTAACTAAAAATAAACATAAATCCTCACTATTTCTCACGACACCAAATTATATCTGTTGAATATCTTTTTTTTTTTTCATCTCAAACATTCATTTTAACACCATTGCAGTGTTCCCTCATGTAGGTGTGATTGGCTTGCCTTGGCCCCAGAACCCTAAAAGTTCAGGATACTAAATCTGGAGGCCTGTGAGGGGCAGTGGGAGGAGCAAAGTTGTCTTGTTTAAAGTGAGTCTGAACCTAGTCTTGACGTCTAGTCTCTCTGTTGGGGTGCACACGGATTGACCACTCCTTTGGGCTTTTCTGTTTTCCTGGATATTTGGGGGGAAAAGCTAATCCACAAACATGGTAAGATCACATAAGCTACACAAAATGATGACATGAACTAGTCCAAGATTACCTCTGCTCATTAAACGTTAATCCATTTGAAAAGCATGAGTTAATGATACATTATTAGAAGCATGTGGAAGTGGATAAATAACTGCTCTCTGGGATAATGATTTTATGTATCACATACATTCTAGTGGTTAAAATGATAAATTAAGGCTTTGTTTTATCACAATTATGTACATTAATTTTATGTGCATGTAATTTTAGATAAATATATAAGGCAAAAATTTTAAATATTATGCAGTCAAAAAAATTTTTGATTGCATTTGGCAAAATGTATTAATATTATACACTGAGCACTGCTAAGAAGAGAAAGAGTCCCTACTGGGAAACTGCAGATTCTGCTTAGGCATCAGATTCCAGAGGATTGGATGTCTGCAGGCCATATACAGACAGGCTAATGTGTTGAGCCTGAAATAGACAAAGTCATTTTCACCAACTGGATCACACGTAGCGTGCTGATTAGTGCCAAACTCAAATATTACATTTTTATTAACATTTCTCATATGTGGAAAAAAAATTTTGCTCATTTTTTTTCCTCCAATGTTGTCATTTTAACAGCAAAACCCCCCCCCCCACAGGGATTGATGATTAATTAACTCATCTTTCTGCATCTTTTCAATCATTTTTATTTCTTATTTATTAATCGGATTATCACAAATTATGTTGTCGATATTAGAATTTCAACAAAAAACACATTTTAGAGAACTAATCGCTAGGCTAGAATACATTCATTTGGACATAGTTACACTTTATGATGCTTGTGATTGAGATGAAGTTTGAATATGATTTTTAATTATTTTGCTTTGTTTCAGACTGACGCCCAACAAGAGGCCCGCTCCTACTTGAGCGAGGAAATGTTGGCTGGTGGGTACACCAAAATAATTTTATAGAAAAGGATTTAATTGGATTTTTAATCAACAACTCCACAGCAAACTGGCAACCTGTCTAAAGTGTACCCTGCCCCTGGCTTTACAAACAAAACACCTTACCATCTTTTAAATGAAAATGGATGAATAGAAAGATGGATGAACTGTTCCGTTTTGTAAAAGTAAAAAAAAAAAAAACTTAAAATTATATGTTTTTCACTCATTTTCTTTTACATTTGAGGCTTCACACAATTTGCTAAATTATTCAAAGTCTGCAAATTATCAATACTAAGAAACTAAATACTAATTATAAACCTATTAAAATATCATTTTCAGATTTTTTTTGTAAAGACTTAACCGCAAAATTTGGTCTAAAATTTGTTTCCAGAGTTCAAAGCTGCCTTTGACATGTTTGACACTGATGGTGGCGGTGATATCAGCACCAAGGAGTTGGGTACCGTGATGAGGATGCTGGGCCAGAATCCAACAAGAGAGGAGTTGGAAGAGATCATTGAGGAGGTGGATGAGGACGGTGAGCAACAAATAATAGTTAACTTCTGATTTTGTCCGAATAAACCATTTTACAGTAAAGCCGTGTGGAAAGTTATGATTTCTTCAGGAAACAATGTCATTTAAAAAATGACTTTGCTTATTGTTGATGCTCAGGCAGCGGTAGCATTGACTTCGAGGAGTTCTTGGTCATGATGGTGAGGCTGCTCAAGGAGGACCAGGCCGGCAAGAGCGAGGAAGAGTTGGCAGAGTGCTTCCGTGTGTTCGACAAGTAGGTTCCCTGTGACTGGCTATTTTAGGATCAGCAGGACATGATCTACCATCTGTTTGGTTGAACTGTTTCTGCTCTTTTTGCTCTGCTTTACGCAGGAACGGTGACGGCTACATTGACAGAGATGAGTTTGCCATCATCATCCGTAGCTCTGGAGAGTCCATCTCAGAGGAAGAGATTGATGAGCTGCTGAAGGATGGAGACAAAAACTCTGACGGCATGTTGGACTTTGACGGTACGTCTTTTTACAAGAACATCACAGTTCACAGTCCAGGACCGGTGTTGGACACCTCTAATTTAAATCATACAGCAATCCATCTCCGTGCTCCATCCAGAAAGAATAACACAATCTCTTTTTTTTTTTCTAGAATTCCTCAAGATGATGGAGAATGTGCAGTAAAACAATAAAGACTCATGGACATTCCTCCACCCTGTGAACCCCCCTTTCTTAACACATCTGCACCACTCATGTCTCACTGAGCCACCGAAATGTCCAACCAGTCCCTCTCTCTCCTGTCAGTGTGGTTCACTGCTTATCTTCTCCATCCTTAGACATCCTCAACAGACAGCTAGGACACCAGGCATGGGTCACTGGATGGGTACTACTCCTTCTCCACTTGCTTGTGAATGCAGAAGGAAAACCCACTGCACCCACTTGTTTGTGGAACGCATGGTTTACATCACCGGTGACCCCACTGCCTCTTATTTTATCGCTGGTAAAGCTCTGATCTAGATGTAGTCTAGACGTGTGGGCAGCCTGTTACCTGCTGCTTAGACCAATGAAGTCAAACACTTTACTGTATGAAGAAGTAATTTGCTTGAAAAGAATAAATGAACTAACATGCTCACTTTAGTTGGTCTGTCATATTTATGGTCTGTGTAAAAAAAAAAATTTTGTTTGAGGAATTTAAATAAAGCCTGTTTATTTCTTCTTTTTTGTCCATTTTGTTTAAACCACAGCCAAAGTCCCTCTTATTGGATTTTGGGTACTGTGTTTCTAGAATGGGAGCGATCAGGTGAGCTTGTTTAACGGGCCTGGCTGTGAACAGGAAGATAAATTCCTCATTAATAGTTTAATCCTAAATTTGAAGGTTCCCGATTGAAAAAGAAGCGGAAAAAAGATCAACTTATTTTATAAGTTAATAGTGTCAGAAATTCTTATGATGTTGTTTCTTTTTGTCATTTTTGAGACGTTCAAGCTTTTTAAAATGAAACCTGTCCGAAAAATGCATACAAATCAGGCATAAAATGGTTGTGCTTTAGATGTGCCCAATTCGACCACAAAACCGCCTAAAAACTCCCCTGCTCCCTGGAGATGGGCAGAGTATCAGCTTAAAATGAAGCCACGATGAGGTAACCCGTGTCGGTCCACTTTTAAATGTACGTATCAAAATAGAAAGACCGTGATTAAGTACTAAACATGACCACTCTATCACATCGATGCATTATGTATCCATAATTTGGATACATTTGGGAGATAGTGGCTCAGTGGTTAGAGCGTACGCCCGCGGACTGGAAGTTTGCTGGTTTGCATCCCTCTGAGTTCACGTTTGGGGTCCTTGGAGAAGACACCTAACCCCTGTTTCTCCACCATTGGCGCCAACATACGTGGCAGCCTGCTGCGGTGTAAAGTTGCACACAAATTTCCCGGTGAGGGATTAATAAAGTATATTGAAAAAAAAATAATAATAATTGGATCAACGGTGGGTACCGCTGTCTATCTTAGGCATGAGGCAGGGTACAGCAATCATACAGCAATCCATCTCCGTGCTCCATCCAGAAAGAATAACAGGCTCTCAGGCTCTCACTCGCCAGTCTGTCACGGGGCCACACTCATACAACCATACACACACACACTCACTTCTAGGGGCAAATTTGTAGTGGCCAATCAACCTAACATGCATGTTTTTTGAGGGTGGGAGGAAACCCACACATACACAGGGAGAACATGCAAACCCCACACAGCAAGGCTAGTGTTTCAGCCTAGTCCCCACTCCAGGACTTGAATCCTGACCTTCTTGCTGTGAGGCCACTGTGCAATGTTTATTGATCCTTCACCCGGGCATTACACCGCAGCAGGCTGCCACAATGTCTCTCCACCAAAGGTGGGAGAACAGGGGGTTAGGTGTCTTCTCCAAGCACCCTAGATATGAACTCAGTGGGGATCAAACCCGCGAACTTCTAGTCCGAGGGCAAACGCTCTACCACAGAGCCACCCCATCGTGATAAATAAGTCAGAGATAAATATTTAATTATTCTTTATCAATCCCTAATGGGGAAATCACTGTCCTGCATTGCAACATAGCAAGCAGCCAGAACGGTACCAATGTAGGGAGTAACTGAGGGGATTAGACGTCTTCTTCAAGGACACTAGGCGATGAGCACATCAGGAATTGAACCGGCAACTCTTTGGTTCAAGACAGTGATTCTACACCTCCGTGAAGATGGCCCCTCTTAAAAAACATATGAACAAAAATAAACAAAAAATAGTCAATCGTCTGTGCTGTAAATCTTTTTGTTTGTGCTATTTTAGTTTTTTAGATATTTACCATTCTTTTGTAACAATCTGCGGTCATCCAGCTCCTCATTTTGGTTAAAAATGCAAGAAAACTCATTAAAAAAAGGTATATGTCGTTTGTGCTACGTTTGTGCTGTTATGTGCTGTAAAAATTTTTGTTTGTGCTTGTGACCTTTATTTACTTCCGGGCGTTGCCATCATTGATAGTGTCACCGTCCAAATTGCATTTCTTAAAATAAAAAAAAAAAAGCACAAACGTAGCACAAACGATTTACACCATTTTTATGAGTTTTCTCGCATTTTTTTGGTGGAATGGGGGGCTGGATGATGTCATCGTCCAAATTGTATTTCTTAAACTAAAAGAAAAACTAAAACAGCACAAACAAAAAAATTTTACAGCACAAAAAAGTACAAACGTAGCACAAACAATTGACACCATTTCTAGGAGTTTTCTCACGTTTTTAAGCAAAATGGATGACATCATTTTGTCCTATAAAAGAATCGTAAATATCTTTTTTTTAAAAAAAAAAACTAAAATAGCACAAACGGACATTTTTACAGCGCAAACGATATTAAACGACATATTTGTTGTTTATTTTTGTTTATATATATTTTTTTTAAGAGGGGCCAGCTTCACGGAAGTCGATTCTACCACTTAGCTATGCCTCCAACATGGTAAAAGTCATTTTAAAGAAAGAAATATTTAAAAAATAAACTATTAAAATTGGTGACAAAGGGCAGCCTTGGCGGAGTCCAACTCTCACTGGAAATGGAATCGACATACTGCCAGCTATACGGACCAAGCTCTGGCTCTGGTCGTACAAAGATCAGACAGCCCTTACTAAGGGCTCCGAGACTCCGTACTCCCGGAGCACCCTCCACAGGAGTCCCCTAGGGACACGATCGAATGCCCGCCAAGGCTGCCCTTTGTCACTGATTCTGTTCATCACCTTTATGGACAGAATATCTAGGCGCAGCCGAGGCGTTGGAAGGATACAGTTTGGTGACCTCAGGATCGGATCTCTGCTTTTTGCGGATGATGTGGTCCTGTTGGCTTCATTGGACCGTGATCTCCAGCTCTCACTGGATCGATTTGCTGCCGAGTGTGAAGCGGCCGGGATGGGAATTAGCGCCTCCAAATCCAAGACCATGGTACTCGCCCGGAAAAGGGTGGAATGCCCCAAGCGGGCCAGGGACAGGGTCCTGCCCCAAGTGGAGGAGTTTAAGTATCTCGGGGTCTTGTTCACGAGTGGGGGAAGGATGGAGCGGGAGATCGACAGGCGGATCTGTGCGGCATCAGCAATAACTAGGACGCTGCATCGGTCCGTCGTGGTAAAGAGAGAGCTGAGCCGAAGAGCAAAGCTCCCGATTTACAAGTCGATCTACGTTCCAACCCTCACCTATGGTCACCAGCTGTGGGTGGTGACCGAAAGAATGAGATCGCGGATACAAGCGGCCGAAATGAGCTTCCTCCGCAGGGTGGCTGGGCTCTCACTCAGAGATCGGGTGAGGAGCTCTGCCATCCGGGCGTAGCTCGGTGTCGAGCCGCTCCTCCTCCAGGTCGAGAGGAGCCAGATGGGGTGGTTCGGGCATCTGGTCAGGATGCCCCCCGAGCGACTCGCGGGTGAGGTGTTTCGGGCACGTCCCACCGGGAGGAGACCAAGGGGCAGACCCCGGACCCGCTGGAGAGACTATGCCTCACAGCTGACCGGGGAATGACTTGGGATCCTTCCAGGTGAGCTGGAGGATGCAGCCGGGGTGAGAGAGGCCTGGGCTGCCCGTTTGAGGCTGTTGCCCTCGTGACCCGACCCCGGAACAAGCAGAAGATGACGGAACGGAACTATTAAAATGTTCCATTCCACTTAGATTATATTTACTGCTTGATCTGTAATGAATGTAAATAATCAGAGACAATTAATGAAACAACGAACCAGTTTTAATAAAGAATAAGAAGAAACTAACATCAACATGTAGTGAAAAGTCTCCTTGTATGTTTAAGAACCATAATTAGCTTCATCAAAAGCTTTCCGAGCTCTTTTGAGCTCCTCATTCATAGTGAGCAGATCTTTAACTCGGGCAAACTTTCTGGGATCTTTACGAATGAGGAAAACAATGTCCTCCACCTGGACACGACCCTGCCGACCGATCGACATGGCTTTATGAGTCATTTCTGTGATGAACTCAATCACCAGGTCCTCTAGAATATCCACAGACTCGGTGTAAGGGTTTTGATCGTCTCCAAATCCGTACATCATACATCGAAGCTCCTTTGAGAAGAGCCGCTTCCTCCTGCCGTGACCAACATCCATCCCGCTTGTTCCTTCATCCATCTCCTCATCAAAACCGGTCTCTTCTTCTTCTTCCGCCATGATGCTGCTAAAAAAAAACAATCATAATAAGTTTTTTTTTTTTTAACTAAATCGCTTTTAGAGATTACACGATTCTTTTTACCTTGTTTACAAGCGGTGGATTGCTATAGTAAAGTGTTGTTAAGAAGCGCTTCAGAAACTTCCTGGTTTTCTTCTTCTTCTTTTTTTTTAAAGCACTACTTCTTGTTTTTCTTCTTCTTTTTTTTTTTTAAAGCACTACTTCCCTGTTTTCTCAAACAGGAAGTAAAATGATTGTAAATCAAACTCACTGCCTCCAGCTGGTAGGTTGTGGTAACTACAGTTAAGATGCTTTCCTGATAAAGTTCCGCTTCAAACGTGTCTCTGTTACTCTTTTATCGGTAAGTGCCTGTAAAAATGTAGTTTTATGGTCTTTTATTAATTACAGAAACTAAATTTGTTAAACTATCATTTTAACTCCTGAAACACAAACTAAGTGAATCATGTTTGTGGTAAACCTTAGCTAGCTTTATTATTAGCTGCTTCCATGTGTTTAAAAACCTCTTTCTTTCAGTTTTCTTGGGTTTATTTCACCAAAAAACTGTAGTTTCTGAAAGAAAATCATTTTTCTAACTTTCAACTATTTGTTTACTGTAATCTAAATTTTATTTTTAAGTGAGGTTACAAGGAGAAGAGATAAAGAAGGTGGAAGATTTTAAGTACTTGGGATCAACAGTCCAGAGCAATGGAGAGTGTGGAAAAGAGGTGAAGAAGCGTGTTCAAGCAGGCTGGAACAGGTGGAGAAAACTATCAGGTGTGATGTGTGAAAGAAGAGTTTCAGCTAAAATGAAAGGAAAAGTGTACAAAACCGTGGTTAGACCGGCCATGCTGTTTGGTCTAGAGACCGTGCCACTGAGGAAAATACAGGAAGCAGAGATGGAGGTAGCAGAGATGAAGATGCTGAGGATCTCTCTGGGAGTGACCAGGATGGACAGGATCAGAAATGAGTATATCAGAGGAACAGCACATGTTAGAGGTTTTGGAGATAAAGTCCGAGAGGCCAGGCTGAGATGGTTTGGACATGTGCAGAGGAGAGAGAGAGAGAGTACATCGGCAGAAGGATGCAGGGTTTGGAACCACCAGGAAAGAGGCCTAGAGGAAGACCAAAGAGGAGGTTCATGGATACAGTGAAGGAAGACATGAAGATAGTTGGTGTGACCGAAGAGGATGCAGAGGATAGGGTTAGCTGGAAGAAACTGACTTGCTGTGGCGACCCCTGAAGGGAAATGCCGAAAGGAGAAGAAGAAGAATCTACATTTTATTTTTACATATAATTTGTTTTTTAAAAAGTAACAGTGGTGTTGTGACATGTACACATAGATGGTTCCAACTAGTTGGTGATAATTTTGACATTTTTTTTGGTCAAATAATCATGGTTTCCACATCAAATTGTAAATTAAAGTTGGCATTAAATGATTTGAGTAGTTTTATGTGGATGTTGTTGTGTTAGCTGAACATTTACTGTCCTTGACTCCTTATAATCTTATCAAACTTGGTCAAACTGTTAACATCAAATTGATTCTGCAGATGAATCATCACTAGTACAGTACACTGATTACACACATCTGTGTGTCCACAGAGTATTAGATAAACTCCTACTAGATTCAACAAGTCTGTGTTTCTATTAGTGGTGGCAGTCAATTAAAAAATGAATCGAATTAATTACAGGATTTTGTAATTAATTGATTGAATAAATCACATTTTAATGTCATATTTGCTAAATGTCTCCTGATAAAGAATTTAAATTCTCGGATATTAAAAAATGTACTGTTCCATCCCTCATCTTCCGCTTGTTCCGGGACCGGGTCGCGGGGGCAACAGCCTCAAGCGGGCAGCCCAGGCCTCTCTCACCCCGGCTGCATCCTCTAGCTCACCTGGAAGGATCCCAAGTCGTTCCCCGGCCAGCTGTGAGACATAGTCTCTCCAGCGGGTTAGGGGTCTGCCCCTTGGTCTCCTCCCGGTGAGACATGTCCAAAACACCTCACCCGCGAGTCGCTCGGATGGCATCCTGACCAGATGCCCGAACCACCCCATCTGGCTCCTCTCGACCTAGAGGAGGAGCGGCTCGACACCGAGCTCCTCCCGGATGGCAGAGCTCCTCACCCGATCGCTGAGTGAGAGCCCAGCCACCCTGCGGAGGAAGCTCATTTCGGCCGCTTGTACCCGCGATCTCATTCTTTTGGTCACCACCCACAGCTGGTGACCGTAGGGGTCGGGTGAAGGAGGAGATGGGTGGCAGCCAACAGCGGGGTCCCTGGCGGTCGGATCCTCGGCTGCACAAGCTAGCAGAAAAATGTACTGTATGACTAATCAATTGAATCCAGTAAGAAGAGAATATCATCGTCTTATCCGTCTATCCCGTACAGGGTTCCAGGTGATGCTGGAGCCCATCCCGGCTGATTTAAGACGAAGGGCAGGGTACACCCCAAATAGGTCGCCAGTCAGTCGCGGGGCCACACACATACAACCATTCACACACACACTCATTCCTAGGGGCAATTTTGACACCGGCCAATCAACCTAGCATGTATGACTTTGGAGGGTGGGAGGGAACCGGAGTACCTGGAGGAAACTCACGCAAACATGAGGAGAACATGCAAACTCCACACAGAAAGGACAGTCCCATCTGGGACTCGAACCCACAACCTTCTTGCTGTGAGGCCACTGTGCTATCCACTGCGCCACCGTCCTGCCATAGAAGAGAATATTTTAAATCCAATTTATTGTTGATGAACTGTGCCTCATGAGGCCAGGTGTATTATTTAAAAAAAAAGGAAAACAAGGGTTAGGATTCGTTAGGGTTCATTCTTATCTTCAACGATAGAAAATGGCGTGCAATTAGCGGCAACCCACTTTGCGATAGTATTTGGCAATTTGCTCATTCGCTTGCCAAATTCAGCTAGCTTGGTTTGGTTGAGTAAGCTCCCGGTAACCACACTCGCAACAGAGGAACTTGCCTGATCATGTTTTGGGTTTAGATAGTATGTCAGGCTGGATTTGCTCCGGTGGTAGGAGAACTCCTTTTTGAAAAAAAACTACAAATTACTACGTTTTTATTTATTGTCCCGTCTTTATTCTTTTTGTATAAAAACTTGCCGTTCAGTGGCTCGACTCAGGGGCAAATCCAGAATTTTCTAAAGAAAGGGGTGCGTGAGGAGGCAAAGCCGCCCCCCCCCAGAACATTTTGAAAAATACGTAATTTTTCTGCATTTTGATGCATATTTTGCCCAAAGTTTATAATAATTAAAGTAGTAAGAACAATTTTTTTTTTTTTGGACCAAAAGGGGTACGGGTACAGTCGGGACGTGCGCCCCCTCTCTGGATTTGACTATGCGACTGTCTCGCCCTCCTGGGTCTTGTCCATGTCTGTTGTGCTTGACCACTGCTGCCTTGTTAATTTGCCAGCGCAGGCGATGTAGATCGGCCGAGAAGACCACGGGTCCTTCAATAGGCTAAAATTCAAATGCGCAAGCATTGGTTCGTTACCATTAATACGTCATAATTAATTGGTTAAAACGCGGCGTAATTAATTAATCGAATTAACACGTTAAAATGCCAGCACTAGTTTCTATCACTGTTTTTGAAGTTGTATCTGTGATCTACAGAAACAAACAGAAAGTGTCTGTTAGTTTCTGTTTCATTGTAAAACTTGCAGGTCAGGTTTAACATCTGGATGTGTTCAAAGCAGCATGGAAGATCTTCAAGCTCTGATAGTCAGAAAACTTGTGTTGAGATCTGACTTGGTATTTTCCTGCTTCTTCTGGATTTGCAACTCCAACCAACATAAATAGTTTAAACCAGGAATTTGGAGTTATTGACGGAATCTGAAGCAATGTAGGGTTTTTTTTTTTCAACATGCAAAAATGATGCATCTCTGTAGTATCCAGTACAGAGATGCCAGCCGGAGGAGCTTGGAGAAGAGCCCTTGCTCCACTGGGTTGAGAGAAGCCAAATGGGTCGGTTTGGGCATCTGGTTTAGGATGCTTTTCGAATGCTTCGCTGGTTAGGTATTCCGGGCACGTCCCACCGGGAGGAGACCAACAGGCAGAGTCAGGAGCTGCTGGAAAGACTGTGTCCCACAGCTAGTGGGGGAACGACTCAGGATCCTCTTGGGTGAGCTGGAGGATGCAGCCGGGATGAGGGAAGTCTGGGTGTCCCTTCTAGGGCTGTTGCCCTCGTGACTCGGATAAACGGAAGACAACAGAAGGCTATTGTTAAATGACAACAAGATATCTCAGACCCTAAAAGCCTCAGGAGCTGGACTCATACTTGTGCAAAGAATCAAAACATAAAAAATTATCTTTTTAGTTTCACACAGCCAGGGTCTGGAATAGTTTTCCTGAGGATGTGAGGCAGACCTTTAAAAACAACTCTTTTCATATTCACTTATGTTTAATTTTCCACACTTTAAAAAAAGAAACTGTTCAAATTTTATGATTTTACCTTTTATTGCATTGGGAATTCATTCATGGAAAGAGAGAGCTGAGCCGAAAACCAACGCCCTCAATTTACAAGTCGATCTATGTTCCCACCCTCACCTATGGTCACCAGCTGTGGGTGGTGACCAAAAAAATGAGATCGCAGATACAAGCGGCCAAAATGAGCTTCCTCCACAGGGTGGCTGGGCTCTCACTCAGAGATCGGGTGAGGAGCTCTGCCATCCGGGAGGAGCTCGGTGTCGAGCCGCTCCTCCTCCAGGTCGAGAGGAGCCAGATGGGGTGGTTCGGACATCTGGTCAGGTTGCTCCCCGAGCGCCTCGCGGGCGAGGTGTTTCGGGCACGTCCCACCGGGAGGAGACCAAGGGGCAGACCCCGGACCCGCTGGGGAGACTATGTCTCACAGCTGGCCGGGGAAAGACTTGGGATCCTTCCGGGTGAGCTGGAGGATGCAGCCGGGATGAGAGAGGCCTGGGCTGCCCGTTTGAGGCTGTTGCCCCCGCGACCCGACCCCAGAACAAGCGGAAGATGACGGAACGGAACTTTGAATCTCATCGGGAGATAAAAAGTGTTATATAAATTAATAAATCTTTATGACTGTATTTATTTTTCTATTTCTCCATACAGATTGAACCTGTTGTAACAAACTATCATGAGATGTAACAGTGCGGTTGGAAACAGTTTGGAGATGATCTGGCCTCCAAAGTAGCTGTCTGTTAGACAGCTGATCCAGGCAGTCCTGAATGGCCTGGCCGGTCCAGTTCTTCTGCAGGGGACTCCGTACTGTGGGACTCGTCCTACTTTACTACGTTTTCTCGATTGGAATCACATTCTATAACAAATGGCTGATGAAGGTAAGTGATATTTTTAATGCTTGATTGTTGCTTTGAGTTGTTATGTTTCTCTTCTGGAGTCTCAAAATAAGTTTGAGAAATCTTTTTGTCGCTTCTTGCTGCAAAGGGTTTCCATTACCCCATCTTTATGACGTTAGTCCACCTCAGCGTCAACTTCTGCCTATCAGCTCTAACACGGAGGATTATCCAGTGCAATACAGGGAAACCACGAGTTATTCTGAGCTGGAGAGACTACCTCTTCAAAGTGGCTCCTACAGGTGAGAATGTGTGAAGCTAAAAGCTTTTGAGTAAGAACAAATAGTTCTTATCAGCTCTGACTAAAGTCCATGTTGGTAAAGCCACGTTGTGTCTAAATATTTGAAAAAAAAAAAAAAAATCATGTGCTTTTTTTCTGAAATCAACTTTTAGTCAAAAGAACCCTGAAAAAATTGTTACACTGTCATAATATGGAGCTAAGGCCAAAAATATACCCATGACACAACAGACAAGCTCAGATGAAGAAATCAAAAGCAGATTATTAGATTGATAAAAAGTCCAAATAAAGAAGACAAAAACAGATTAATTAACATAGATTAATAAACAGAGGAGACGACAGCTCAGTGGTTAGCGTTCGTGCGCGGACCGGAAGATCGCGGGTTCGTGTCCCACAGAGAGCACGTCTAGGGTCCTTGGAGAAGACACCTAACCCCCGCTTCACCCACCATTGGCGCTGTCGAAGGGCAGCCTGCTGCGGTGTAAGGAGTGCGGCACACAAATTTCCCCGGTGAGGGATGAATAGAGTAATTCATTTATTTATTTATTTTTAGTCAGGTTCTGACGTAGGAGCTGGAGCCAAAAACTGGATAACAGGTCAAGCATGATAAACAAACAATCTGGCGACGAGTGTGTGAAAAACTGATCCATTTATACAGCAGCAGATGAGTAGATGAGTTTCAGGTGTGACTTGTTGCAGCTCCCCGCTGGGTCTGCCCAACTCCACACAGAAACAGGGACAAGAAGGAGGGGGGAAACAGGACACAGAAGGGGAACAGACTACTCTCCTGACATACACTTATTTAAAGTAACAAAGACATCTGATTAGTTGTGGTTAAAAACAGATTCAGACCCAATCTTATTTCCCACCACTGAGCCCATATGCTTTGTTTTAATTACAAAGGGAGATTACGAGGTTAAAGATTAGACTCAAGCAGATATTTTTGTGGTTGTGGTTCTTATTTTTTTTGCCATGAAGCCTCAGTATTTGGACTTCTTTAATCTTTTAATTACACGGCTAAGATTTAAACCGATTAATGACAAAACTGAAGGCAAATAAAGTGATTTGGGATGACTGACTTTAACCAACAAATTGGAGCATTAGTTGCAACTTTAGTTAAGAATCTAAAGAGATGGAAAATTTGTTGCTGTTTTCAGTCATTATTCCTCCATGAAGATGTTGTTTATGAAGTAGGACTATGGTCCCAGGGGGCGTTGGCTTAGTGGTAGAGATACAGTCTTTCGACTGGGAGAACCTGGTTTGATTTCCGTTTGGCCAAAGCCGTCCCTGGGACCAACGAAAGACACAACAACAGAGAAAAGACAGAAAATAAAAACTCTGAAAAGACCAAAAAAAGTATGCTGTTTACAGGCTGTGCAGCAAATAATAAAAACATCCAAATAAGTCAATCATAATCCTGATTTAAAATGTGATTTTTAAACAATATATTACACAGTTATCTGATGCATCTGTAAAAAAAAAATATGGTTCTTCAAAGTTTCTGTATTTAATGAGCAAATCATCTTAAAGTTATTTGCTTTTTCCGTTCCGTTCCGTCATCTTCCGCTTGTTCTGGGGTCGGGTCGCGGGGGCAACAGCCTCAAACGGGCAGCCCAGGCCTCTCTCTCCCCGGCTGCATCCTCCAGCCCACCCGGAAGGATCCCAAGTCGTTCCCCGGCCAGCTGTGGGACATAGTCTCTCCAGCGGGTCCGGGGTCTGCCCCTTGGTCTCCTCCCGGTGAAATGTGCCCTAAACACCTCGCCCGCGATGCACTCGGGGGGCATCCTGACCAGATGCCTGAACCACCCCATCTGGCTCCTCTCGACCTGGAGGAGGAGCGGCTTGACACCGAACTCCTCCCGGATGGGACAGCCCCTCACCCGATCTTTGAGTGAGAGCCCAGCCACCCTGCGGAGGAAGGTCATTTTGGTCGCTTGTACCCGCAATCTCATTCTTTCAGTCACCACCCACAGCTGGTGACCATAGGTGAGGGTTGGAATGTAGATCGACTTGTAAATCGAGAGCTTTGCTTTTCAGCTCAACTCTCTCTTTACCACGACGGACCGATGCAGCGTAATAAGTTATTGCTGATGCCGCACCGATCCGCCTGTCGATCTCCCGCTCCATTCTTCCCCCACTCGTGAACAAGACCCCGAGATACTTAAACTCCTCCACTTGGGGCAGGACCCTGTCCCTGACCCGCTTGGGGCATTCCACCCTTTTCCGGGCGAGGACCATGGTCTCGGATTTGGAGGCGCTAATTCCCATCCCGGCCGCTTCAACCTCGGCAGCAAATCGATCCAGTGAGAGCTGGAGATCACGGTCTGATGAAGCCTTTTACTTTCTTTTTTTTTTTTTTTTACTCACTCTATTCATCCCTCATCGGGGAAATTTGTGTGCTGCACTCGTACATTGCAGCAGGTTGCCATGACGGCACCAATGATGGGAGAAACAGGGGTTAGATGTCTTCTCCAAGGACCCTAGCCGTGCACTCAGTGGAATGCGAAACCCACAAACTTCCGGTTGACCTCCGGTCCGCGGGCGAACGCTCTAACCACTGAGCCACCATCTCCTCCTTCATATTTTACTGATATGAAGTGTTTTTCTTGAAATATGATCAAATAAAGTGCCACTTTTCTCTCATCCCCAGCTTTAGCAACTGCCCTAGACATCGGTCTTTCCAACTGGAGCTTCCTCTTTATCACTATTAGCTTGTAAGTCTGTCGTTTAACTACGTATATTTAATTACAATCAGTTTATAGTGAATGTATTTAATCACTAGTCATATTGTTTCTCATATTTGTCTGATGTTATGATTTAAGGTACACCATGACCAAGTCTTCCGCAGTGCTTTTTATCCTGTTTTTCTCGCTGGTGTTCAAACTTGAAGAGCCGGTGAGTGGCTGCCCGTGTAATTCCAAAGATGTGCTAATCTACTTATACATTAAACAATCAACTTTTGTTCCCATTTTAGTCTGAATTAAAATAATTAGTTGCAAGTCTTGTGAAGATTTTTTGGTACATACAGTGATCTGTAGTGAGAGGAGGGAAGAGGTGGAGGAAAAGCTGAAGAGGTGGAGGTTTGCACTAGAAAGAAGAGGAATGAAGATTAGTCAGAGTAAGAAAGAGTACATGTGTGTGAATGAGAGGGATCCAAATGGAAAAGTGAGGTGACAAGGAGAAGAGATAAAGAAGGTGGAAGATTTTAAGTAGTCCAAAGCAATGGAGAGTGTGGAAAAGAGGTGAAGAAGCGTGTTCAGGCAGGCTGGAACGGGTGGAGGAAAATATCAGGTGTGATGTGTGATAGAAGAGTTTCAGCTAAAACGAAAGGAAAAGTGTCCAAAACCGTGGTGAGAGCCAAAATGCTGTTTGGTCTAGAAACAGTGGCACTGAAGAAAAGACAGGAAACAGAGATGGAGGTAGCAGAGATGAAGATGCTGAGGATCTCTCTGGGAGTGACCACGATGGACAGGATTAGAAATCAGGGTTACATCAGGGGAACAGCACATGTTAGAGGTTTTGGGGATAAAGTTCGAAAGGCCAGACTGAGATGGTTTGGGCATGTACAGAGGAGAGAGAGAGAGTACATAGGAAGAAGGATGCTGGAATTTGAACCACCAGGAAAGAGGACTAGAGGAAGACCATAGAGGAGGTTTATGGTTACAGTGAAGGAAGACATGAAGATAGTTGGTGTGACCGAAGAAGATGCAGGAGATAGGGTTAGATGGAAGAAACTGATTTGCTGTGGCGACCCCTAAAAGGAAATGCCGAAAGAAGAAGAAGTGAACCTTCGCTGACCATCACAACATTGCATTTTTTCATGAACATTTCTCAGGCTTTTAGGACCAAGTGTTATTTCTTTCTGAGCATAGAAGATCACTCCTCGGTGATTGTGTGCCTCGCGTTTTCGTTCTGGTGTAATATCAGTGTAGATCTTTTTTCTGATTATGTTTTCTGTGAGCAGCATATAAAACAAACATGTATGATTTGATCTAGAACCCTTTCCTGATCCTGGTGGTCGTGCTCATCTCCAGTGGCCTGTTCATGTTTACATTTGAGTCAACCCAGTTTAACTTGGAGGGCTTCATCATGGTGCTGCTGGCGTCTTTTATCGGGGGGATTCGATGGACTCTAACTCAACTTCTCATGCAGAAAGCAGAGCTGGGTCAGTTTAGCCTGATTTAATTGTTCAGAATGACTTTATTGATGCTAATATTTCAGAGAAAATTTTGGTACCATCAAACACAACCGCAAATGTTTTCTTTCAGGTCTTCAGAACCCAATAGATGCCATCTACCACCTACAGCCGCTCATGTTTCTTAGCCTCCTTCCTCTTTTCCTCTACAATGAAGGTGAGCATGGTTTTTCTGTATCCATATAAGAACTGAGGTTCCCGCTCTCACCCATGGTCACCAGCTGTGGGTGGTGACCAAAAGAATGAGATCTCGGATACAAGCAGCCGGAATGAGCTTCCTCTGCAGGGTGGCTGGGCTCTCACTCGGAGATCGGGTAAGGAGTTCTGCCATCCAGGAGGAGCTCGGTGTCGAGCCGCTCCTCCTCCAGGTCAAGAGAAGCTCGATGGGGTGGTTCTTGCATCTGGTCAGGATGCCTCCCGAGTGCCTCGCTGGTGAGGTGTTTCGGGCACGTCCCACTGGGAGGAGACCAAGAGGCAGACCCCAGACCCGCTGGAGAGACTTTGTCTCACAGCTGGCCGGGGAACGGCTCAGGATCCTTCAGGGAGAGCTGAAGGATGCAGCTGGTGTGAGAGAAGCCTGGGTTTCCCATCTTAGGCTGTTGCCCCTGCAACCCAGCCCGAATTAGCGAAAGAAGATGAAACGGAAGCTTGACTGGTAGTTTTGCCAAAAAACATCATGTTTTAAGTTTGGCAGCCAATCTACATCCCTAAATCCCTTTGGTACTTGCCAAAGGAAGTGTTCAGGCTCAGGCACGTTTCAATCGTGCAGTTCACCTGACGTTCCAAGCCTTTGTTCAGAACATCAGCTGCATTTTTAAATGTGCACTAGATACCATGCAGAACCTTCATAAGTGAGGTTTGCTTCTATTATGAAATTACAAGTGAAATAAAAGAAAATATATATATATATATATACATAAAATATTAAGATTACTGGTACAGTGGTCATAACTTTTTAAATGTAATATGTAAGATTTTTAAATAGTTTGAAGTGCTTGTAATTTTGTGATTCTATTTTGTGTTCCTTGCAGCGCTCAGCCTTAGTACCTCAGAGAAATTATTCCGGGTGACAGAGCCCTCTCCTCTCCTGTATTGTCTCTTCACGCTGGGTATCGGCGGATCACTGGCCTTTGGTTTGGGTTTTTCTGAGTTCCTGCTCGTGTCTCGGACCTCCAGCCTTACTCTGTCCATATCAGGAATTTTTAAGGTACTTAAAAAATCTGTAACTTCTGTTGAACTTCTTCAGACTCACAAAATGTGCCTACACAGCGTGTCAAAAGCTGAGACATGCAATCACATAATCATTAAAAAAACCTTTTTTACTTATTCAGTTAAAAAAAAGCATTTAGGTGATGAAATAAACTCTAAGCAAAGTTCAAGAGATGTTTTGCACATGCCAGGTCTTGAATGGATAAAATATACACACAATACGGGGTCTTCCTGGTACTTTATATCAACCTTCTGCATGTGCACGTACTATGACGTGATTATTTTGTCATTGTCTCTGTAATGTGACGTAAACATGGTTGGATTATCTCTGTGATTTAATAACACTAACAGTATTTTTGTCTGCAGTTTACTGAGCCTGTTTTCGTCTCTTCTGCCTGCAGGAGGTGTGCACGTTGGTTCTGGCTGGACTTGTGATGGGAGACAAACTGAGTCCAGTAAACTGGCTGGGATTTGTTGTCTGTCTCTGTGGGATTTCTTTACACGTTGGACTCAAAATGTATTATTCCAAAAGTAAGTTGATTACAATTTTTTTTTTTGTTTGTCTTCTACTTTCGGCATTTCCCTTCAGGGGTCGCCACAGCAAGTCAGTTTCTTCCATCTAATCCTATCTGCTGCATCCTCTTTGGTCACACCAACTATCTTCATGTCTTCCTTCACTGTATCCATGAACCTCCTCTTTGGTCTTCCTCTAGTCCTCTTTCCTGGTGGTTCCAAATCCAGTATCTTTCTTCCGATGTAGTCTCTCTCTCCTCTGCACATGTCCAAACCATCTCAGTCTGATATCTCTGACTTTATCCCCAAAACCTTTAACATGTGCTGTTCCTCTGATTCTGTCCATCCTGGTCACTCCCAGAGAGATCCTCAGCATCTTCATCTCTGCTACCTCCATCTCTGCTTCCTGTCTTTTTCTCAGTGCTACTGTCTCTAGACCAAACAGCATGGCCGGTCTCACCAGGGTTTTGTACACTTTTTCTTTCATTTTAGCTGAAACTCTTCTATCACACATCACTCCTGATACTTTTATCCACACGTCCCGGCCTGCCTGCACATGCTTCTTCACCTCTTTTCCACACTCTCCACTGCTCTGGACTGTTGAGCCTAAGTACTTCTGCATTACAAAAAAATGATAAAAAAAAATCAATCATCAACATATTTGCATCTTTTTGTCTGTTATGTAAGTTGGCATAATGAATGCCATCCTAGAATTACTTTGATTCCACAATTTTTTTTCTGATCCATGATTCATAAATGTATCAAAATCAGCTCATTAGCAATTAATGTGTAATACAAAGAAAAAAACCTTCTTTTTTTAGACAAATTCTTGTAATAATTTGTACTATTTTTCTGTTTCCTTCCAGATAAAGGTCCTTCTTTAAGGCCGCTCAGCAGTAAGAGCTCTGAGCTGGAGTTCCCTCTGCTGCGGCAGAACGGAGAGAAATTTGAAGAATCAGCTGCTGAAGATGACGACGAAGAGCAAGAAATCACTTTACACTGACATTCCTAACTTCATCTCATTCTCTCAGCTTGGAGTAATTTATCCTGTGATGTCAGAAAAAGGGCTTAGTAAAAAATATTCTAACAAGTAGAAAATTAACCTTTCCAATACCACTACGAGCAGGAATTGTGATCTGAATGTCAAATATTCCTTGACTTTAATTTTTCTCCCATTCATCCGGTTTGTGGATCCAACAAAAGTCATTCTCATCGTCCTCATTTGGGGTTTGGAAACTGATGTGTATCATCGTAGGAGGCAAATCCATGCAGGTATCAGGTATATTTGATCGTATATTTTAAAGAGTGAACCACATCGGTATCCTCCACATACTAAAGAGTATTTCACCTCACGTGGCGCTAATGCGACATTTACTCAGACACTAAGTCTGTCATAAACATCCTGTCTTTTTCTAAAAAAAAAGGAAGTAAAAGTGTCACAAAGGTCATTTTTTTTGTCATAAATTAATTTTTCACCCGGCTTAAATTATCTTTGTAGCTGAAATACTTTCTCCAGGAGTAATTATCAAATTTTTACAAGACTGCTAATTATTACAAATACTTCTACAGGTTACTGTTTAATTTTTCTGAGATCGGTAAAGCATTAAAATTCTCCAAACGCCTTAATGACTGTTCAAATTTGGCTTTTTATTTTAATAATTTTGAACATCGTAAAATTTTCAGTCCCAATTTGTGTAGAAAAGCTTTTAAAAAGTTGTCAGGTGTTTTCTAGCATTCCCTGCACAGGAGTAAAGTACGTCATAGCGCTTTTGGATCAAACTAACTCTGGAACTTTAGGTATTTAATTTAAATGTGACCATCTTTTTGTGCCTTAAATGCATCAGTAATAAATGCTTTAAATAAATTTTCAGGTTGTAATTTTGTAATATTCTGTATAAAGTTGTCTGTAAAATATTTCTTGTCTTTTTTTGATTAAGAGACTAATTTTGATGCTTTCTGTGTCAAAGAAGGAAATACCAAAAGTAATTAAAATATTTTATGACTTTGTCATTTCTGATGCTTTGTTATGATTTTTGGTCCCCGGTTCTCTCTAAAAATGAGGCCCGCTGAGGTCTTACATACACAATATTGCCAAAAGTATTGGCTCAAGTATATATTTAAGTGATCTGTTGAGTCTTCTGAACAAATTTTTCTTAACAGGGTTACAGAGGAGTTGGAGCCTAAAACGGCTGATTTAAGGCGAGAGGCAGGATACACCCAGAACAGATCGCCAGTATGTCGTGGGGCCACACACACACAAACATGCATGTTTTTGTAGGATGAGAGGAAACTGGAGATAACCCACAGAAGGAGAACATTTAGACTCCACACAGAAAGGCCAGTGTTCCAAGCCTCGTCCCCACCCAGGACTCTATCCCAAACATTTTTGCTGTGAGGCCACTGTGCTAATCCATAAAGTTTGGCAAACATGTGGACCCATTCTTTGTAAAAAACTGATTCCACTCTTCTGAGACTTACGTCCACATGGTTTCTTCCAGAAGAACTTCAGTGAGGTCACACCGATGTTGGAGAAGGTCTGGTTCTCAGTTTCCACTCTTAACGCATACCAAAAGTATCCTATCAGGTTGAGGTCAGGACTCGTGTTTGTTAGTCTTGCCCACTAGACCAGACATGGGCAAACAGCGGCCCACAGGCCACATGCGGCTTGCTAAATGTTTTAATCCAGCCCACCAAATATGAAAAAATTAAATAAATGAACCTTGTTATTGTTTTAGTTCCCTGCAATTCTGATGTTTCCTCACTAGATGGCACACTCTAGATATTTGGCTTTGTTGAGAAAACAACAACACTGCTCCCATTAAAATGTGTGTGTCTTTGTGATGTGCACGTTGTCAAAATAAACAGTGCGCGTGGACATGGAAATCCATCAGAGGCAATACACACACGTAAACAAGCAAGTTAGATTTTGAAACCTAGCAAATTAAAGCACATGTTTTCTCCAGATACCAAAATGTGTATTATTTCTCCAAGAGATGAGGGTACCAAAGCATGCCATCCATTTGCTCCTGTTCCGGCCACTTTGTCAAATGTTAGAACTCAATGTGGCCTGCGAATCAAAAAGTTTGCCCACCCTTGCACTAGACCAATGACGGTATCAGAATCTCTCCTTCAGGTTTTTATGAACAATACTTGAATCCTGTCAGAAGGGGCTATCCCCACACTGATTCCGGAAAGTTTTGAGCATTGAATTGTCCAAAATGTCTTGGAAGGCAGAAGCATTCACAGTTCCTTTCATTGAAAAGAAGAAGCCAACCCCAGTTCCTGGAGAACAAGCCCATGCCATAAGACTCCCTCCACCATGCTTTGCAGTTTGCATTCACAGTTCCTTTCATCGAAATGAAGAAGCCAACCCCAGTACTTGGAGAACAAGCCCACACCATAAGACTCCCTCCACCATGCTTTGCAGTTTGCATTCACAGTTCCTTTCATTGAAAAGAAGAAGCCAACCCCAGTTCTTGGAGAACAAACCCACACTATAAGACTCCCTCCACCATGCTTTGCAGTTTGCAAATGCAGTCAGGTATAGAACAAATACAATACAACACAATATATACTTTATTCATTACTTAGTGAGTAAATTCAAGCGTCTGGTTGCACAGTAAAAAAAAAAAAAGTTCAGTCCAACAAGAAGAGCAGTGAGCTCTGATAGCTCCATCCAGCAAGCAGTTGTCTATAAATATCCAGATTTGTCCATGAGATTGCTGTATGATAAAATGTGATCCATCTCCCCAGAGAAGATGTCTCCTCCGCTCTCGAGTCCACTGTTATACACTACCACATCCAACGCTTTACAATGATTGCAGCTGGTTGCCATGGAAACCTATTTCATAAAGCTCTCTATGTACTTTTTCAGAGCTAATCTGAAGGTCACAGGATGTTTGAGGGTCTGTAGTGGCTGACTCAGCTGTTGGAGACCTCACCACAATCTGCAGCATCCTCTGACCCAGCTTTATCAATTTTAGTGACAAACTTATTGGTGGTATGGTTGGTGTTCTGTGTTTTTTTTTTTTCCAAATTAGTTTATGTTCTACGACACGCTAAAAATGTTTTTTACACAGAAAGTGACATTGTGAGAAAATGGAGACCATTTGAAGCAGATACTTATTAAAACAGGATTATTAAGACAGCATCAAAGGTAAGAGGCAAGTAAAAATAGTGCAAAGAAACTGTACGTTTACAAATCAATACACATCATACATAAACGCATGATCCCAAATACGAACACCATATCCAAGCAGAGACCTGAGTGAGCCTCTTTTTTGTATAACCTGAAGTTTTGCAGTGTGGATAGGATATGGACAGGTTACACATCTTAATAAAGTAGTACAAATGAGTCCCAAACATTCATTTTCTGAACCGCTTTACGCAGTTGTGGTCACGGGGTACCAAAAGTCTATCTTGGTTGATAGCAGGGAAAGGCAGGATACACCCCATTAAGTTCGCCAGTCTGTTGCAAGCCTCTCATGATTAGGGCAATTTCTCAGGTCAATTAACCTAACAGCCATGTTTTGGGAAGTTCACAAGTTTTTTGAGGAAATCAGAACACCCATATAAAAACCACATATACACAGTGAGAAGACGCAAACTCCACACAGAAAGACCAGTGATTGAGCACCCATTGCAGGCTCGAGCCTCTGACCTTAGGCCACAGTCCTAACCACTCCACTCAAACTGATCTGTACAATATTAACAGTGCTTGTAATGGAAGCATTTTTTGTACATTTATGAACAATCAAACATATTTGGATTGATTTTGACTAGTTCATCAATGTGTTTACTAAAACTTATTAATTTGATCAAAATTAATTCCAGGGTTTTTTCACTGCATGTCTCAGGAACATTGAACAAAGTCATTAATATAAATTACAAAGAGAAGTGGTCCTGTAATACATTTCTATAAGGTAACCTGGAATATTTAGTGGGGGTAAAATATTTTAAAATAAGTTGGATGCATTGGTGTGTCGGGCACGTCCCACGGGGAGGGAGACCAAGAAGCAGACCCCGGACCTGCTGGAGAGACTATGTCTAGCAGCAGACTGGGGAACGACTCGGGATCACTCCGGGTGAGCTGGGGTGAGAGAAGCCTGAGCATCCCGTCCGAGGCTGTTGCCCCCATGATCTGGCCCCGGATAAGTGGAAGACGACGGAACGGAATTTGGACACAATTTCACACTAGAATTCATAGAGAGATTCCTTCCTGCAGAAATGTCTGCAACTTAAATGTATTCACTTTTGACCTTGGAAATGATTGGAAAACTTGATTACAATTATCTGTCAGGATAATCAAATATCAGTAAAAGTCATTTGGAGAAAACCATCTTCCCAAGTTTGCTGGCTCTTTCAATGACCAAAACAGGCTTATTAGACTAATTAATCAATGTCAAACTGCACTTAGGAATGAGTGTGTATGAGTTATTGTCTCTATGTGAGAGAATGACCACCTGTCAATGGTTTACCCTGTTTTAACCTACTTACTTGCACAATCAGAGCAGAAGATGAATGGACAGAAAGCTGCTTTATAATTCCATGCTGGGGAAAACTCTGGAGAACAGGAAGTGGGTGGTCTAACATGCTTCTTTTTTTCTTTTCCAAGCCCATTCTTCAGAGCTCCACGCCCAGGCAGGAGCAGTTGGACAACTCTGAGTTTCAGATTTCATTCCTCAGATTGGAGTCGAGTAGGACTGAACATCCCTCTTTTGGTATGTTGCACGAAGACTTTGTCAGAGTTTAACCTGGATTGACTGAACCAGCAGGTAAGATCTCACCTGGATGTCTACCTACAGTCCAGGTGATCCTTAGATCCTTCCTTTTTGGGAATGCAGTTTTTGTGTTTGTGTTTGGATCCTCTTTTCTGAAAGAAAGAGGAAAAGGGAAAATGGTATAATCCTGTGAGGACACCTGTGAACCCAACATAACCAGAAAAATTCACCTTCTTTCACTTCTGGATCTGAAATATAGTTTTTGAAATAGCTTGTTAAAGAATTGTGCAATAATCAACACTTTTTTTGGCATGGATCTTTGGGATAAAGTTTCTGAAACAGAAGAACAAACGTAATGAAGCAGTCATAACAGTCATAAGCTGTTGTTTTTTTTTTTTTTTTTCTTTCAAATTTATGGAAACAACATCTGTAAAAAAAAGTAAGTCAAATCAAATTTACTCCAAAATAAAACAGCTCAAGTTAACATTTCTCTGGACCACCAGGTTACGCTCACAGGTCATCCAGAGTTCAAACTTGCACGTTGATGGTGTATTTTTTTTTAATGGTGGTGTCATTCCAAGGTCAGTAGAGTATCATAAATATCTGATGATGATGTTTTTACAAATTAATGTCTTGAGCATCACTGTTTTCATTTTAGTTTTTACTAATTCTTTAAATGTATCAAAGTTCTATAAAACTTACCATTAAATCTGTCATTGTAGATAAATCTTGTCTATTTGTTAATGTTTAAATGCTGAGATCTGTGTCGTAGCAAATACTGAAGTTGGAACGAGGATTTTAAATGTCTTCCAGGATTTTAGACAAAAAAATTCTTACCTCCCGTTGCATTTATAATTGATCTCCAGGTAAATCCTGGATTTGTGCGGACATTAAGATCAATAAATATTTTTTTTTAAATTTGGAATAGGTTTAATTGGTTGGCAAAGCTCTCGATTTACAAGTCGATCTACGTTCCAACCCTCACCTATGATCACCAGCTGTGGGTGGTGACCGAAAGAATGAGCAAGCGGCCGAAATGAGCTTCCTCCGCAGGGTGGCTGGGCTTTCACTCAGAGACCGGGTGAGGAGCTCTGCCATCCGGGAGGAGCTCGGTGTCGAGCCGCTCCTCCTCCAGGTCGAGAGGAGCCAGATGGGGTGGTTCGGGCTTCTGGTCAGGATGCCCCCCGAGCGCCTCGCAGGCGAGGT
This sequence comes from Neostethus bicornis, assembly GCA_902685375.1. Lineage (NCBI taxonomy): Eukaryota > Metazoa > Chordata > Actinopteri > Atheriniformes > Phallostethidae > Neostethus > Neostethus bicornis. The sequence continues at coordinate 25,343,994 of LR738550.1, forward strand.
GTTTCGGGCACGTCCCACCGGGAGGAGACCAAGGGGCAGACCCCGAACCCGCTGGAGAGACTATGTCTCACGGCTGGACGGGGAACGACTTGGGATCCTTCCGGGTGAGCTGGAGGATGCAGCTGGGGAGAGAGAGGCCCGGGCTACCCGTTTGAGGCTGTTGCCCCTGCGACCCGACCCCGGAACAAGCGGAAGATGACGGAACGGAATTGGTTAAAATGCTGTTTGTTTTAATCATTTCCACCTCAGGTGGAACATCTATCTAAAATTCAAAGTCGACCAAATATGCCTTTTATGGACACAGTCATATGATTTCATAAAATAATTAGAAAGAATTAATGTAGTTTCAAAATAAATATGAGAAGAAGGAAAAGAGTCACTTGTTTGGAACAAAAATTTTATGTCTATATCTTAAATATAATTAATGGATTCCAAAATAACATGTATTAATTGAACTTTTAAATGATTAGAATATGAGTTTCTTACTGTAATACAACAAAAACACACGCAAAAACAAAAAATACACTTCTTTACATGCAGTAATTGAAATAAAAACTGGCCGGAAAAGTTAGAAAAATTGTTTTTATATCATTTTTGACATAATAGATTCCCACCAAGGGGGAGGCGATTGCTCATTAGTAGAATATTTCGCCGTTTCGACGGAAGTTCGCGGGATTGAATCCCACTGAGCTCATGTCTAGGTGTCCTTGGGGAAGACACCTAACTCCCTGGTTCCCCACCATTGGTGCCATCCTGGCAGCCTGCTGTGGCGTGAAGCAGCACACAAATTTTCCCATTGATGGATGAATTAAGTATGTAAACACACACGTTTATCTATTTGTACTGACATATCTATATCAATATGAGGGTTATAACTAAATGAATGTAGATCTATATCTATAAATATAGATAAATACCCATTTAAATATATTGATAGATGTAAGCAGAAAGACGGGTAGATCAGTAGGTTGGTAAAAATGTTACTAGTTCAAAACGACATGTAAATGTCGAAAATCCTTTTAAATACAGATAGATAAAAATTTACTAATTTCCACCAGGAGAAATTCTGGTGTCCAGCAGCAACAGAAATCACACAAGCTGTACATACAAATACCATAATTTCACAACCATTAGGCGCACCGTACGAAAAGGCGTAGCCTCAGTTATGTGCACCATTGCTGTGTTTAACACACACGTAAGGCGCACCGTACGAAAAGGCGCGGTCTCAGTCACACACCGCCTTACAACAACACACACGCAAGCATGCAAATGTGCGTATTAAAAAATAGATCGGGAGCAAAACTGAGTTTGGTTGTGTTTTATTTAAGTAGTAACGATACTAAACAAGCACATTACCGGTTATAGTCTTCATTCAAATCCGTCAAAGTCCTCATCCTCTGTTTCCGAATCGAACAGCTGCGCAAAATCCAACAGAGCAGGCCCACTTCGCTTCTCGCTGTCAAAGTCACTGTCTGTACTGTGCGGCTCCTCAGAAAGGATACCAGCTTTTGCGAAAGCTCGGATAACAGTACCATCAGACACGTTAGCCCAAGCATCTACAACCCATTGGCAAACTGTAGCGTAACTCGCCCGGCGCTGCCTTCCACCCTTCATGAAACTGTGGTCTCCTTCGGTCATCCATGGCTCCCACGCCGTTCACTCTTCACTCTTTAACGTTCTCATGCCTTTTCTTTCAGGTCCGCCTCGCGGGCACCGCGTTTTCTTTTAGGTCCGCCTTTTCTCACGAGCACCGCGTTTTCTTTTAGGTCTGCCTTTTCTCACATACAAGGCGCACCGCACGAAAAGGCGCACCGCTCATTTTGAAGAAAATTTAAGACTTTTGTATGCGCCTTATAGCCGTGAAATTACGGTAAATAAAAACAACACACACATAATAAAATAGGACTCAGTTCCTTCTAGAAACATCTGATCTATTAAATCACTTGAGGGCTGAACGGATGAACGACCTCTTAAAGCGCTCAGTCATCCAGCGCAGTGAGAGGAACCTGTTACTTTGGGTTGTTTTCTGGGTTGTGATGACATCGTGTAAAAGGTGACAGGGGTTATTCAGGATACCCTGCATTGAAGCCCTCATCCTCCCCTTCAAAACAGCTCCCACAGAGTCCACATTTCTCCCCACCACAGATGCTCACTTCCTTATCAGTCTGTCCAGCCTATTGCTGTCCCTTGCGGTCAAGCTGCCTCCACAGCAGACGACCGCAAAGAAAACTGCAGTTGCCACGACAGACTGATAAAAGATGTTCAAGATGTCACCACACACATAAAAAGTCTTAAGCCTTCTTAAGAAAAACAGCCTGCTCTGTCCTTTCTTATGCAGGGCCCGAGCCTGCTCTGACCAGTACAGTTTGCAGTCAAGATGCACACCCAGATATTTGTAGGTTTTAACAACCTCGATACTCTCCATCGATCAGATCGTGTCGATAGGTCGATCGTGGGGTTTTTTGTCTTGCCTTTATGTCTTTATGTCTTGTAAGTGGACAACAAGGAAATAAAAGTAAATAAATGTTAAAAAAAACTACACTTGTATCTTATAAAGTGTATCTTTCAGTCTCTTATTACCATTTACTTTCATGGCTTTGAGTTACTTTTAGTTTTAAAACAGATGTTTACTTTTGTCTGTAGTCTGTTAAAGTCATTCATCCGGTTCACATAAAAGATCCTGCTATCCTAATAAAACAAACTAAGCAGAAAAGTTTCCTAGATGGATGTTTTATTCCAGCATCATATCTCATAACTCACCTCTATTATGATTAATGACTAGTTAAACTGTACCACTCAGTGAATATAAACAGACTATTCAGCATTGTTCAACAAATAACTAACCGAACACAAATTACATTTAGTGCAATCCTTTTTGTTTTATGAACCAATTAAAAGAGGATTTAGTCAAGAAAATATGCAACAGACACTTTTATTGTAACATAATTTGCTGTTGGAAAAGTAAAACGCGAAAACCGTAATTACTAAATATTTCAGCCAACATTCTGTGGAGAAACTAATTATGTTGGACAATAAATGTTGAGCCGAACTGTGTTTTTTATCAACTTTTACTGCTCTGTTTGAGTCTGGCTAAAAAAAAAAAAAAGACACAACGAACTTTCAAATGTCATGGAAATTTAAAATACAAGGCAATAACAAATTCACATCTAATTTAAAAAAGCACTTATTATGCACTTTGATTATCACTAACTGAATAAACTTGGCATTTGTTTTTATGAAATATTACAGTGTAACTGCATTTTCAACAGTCCAGAGCAATGGAGAGTGTAGAAAAGAGGTGAAGAAGCGTGCGCAGGCAGGCTGGAACGGGTGGAGGAAAGTATCAGGTGTGATGTGTGATAGAAGAGTTTCAGCTAAAGTGTACAAAACCGTGGTGAGACCGGCCATGCTGTTTGGTCTAGAGCAGGGGTGGGCAAACTTTTTAACTCGCGGGCCACATTAAGTTCTAACATTTGACAAACGGGCCGGAACAAGGAGAGGGGAGTGCCCGCCGCCCCTCTAGGTCCACAAAAAACATTGTTCTTACTACTTTAATTATTATAAACTTTGGGCAAAATATGCACCAAAATGCAGAAAAATTGGCTCTTTTTCAAAAACGTTATGGGGGAAGCCCCCAGACCTCTCTGTACTGGCGAGCACCACAAGTGCTCGTTTTGTGCCCCCCCTCTAGAAAATTCTGGATTTGCCCCTCGGTCCAGGATCAGATGGATGGAATGCTTTGGTAACCGCGAGATTAGACCAATAGAATGTTGCGCTAGATTTTAAACAAGCGCTAAATGTTAGATCAAGAGCGTTAGATTTCAAATCTGCGGCGCTAGGTCTGAAAGGTAGTGCGATAGCGCTTAAAAACAAAATCTAAGCGCTTGATGTAACATTTTGTTTGTTTTAACATCTAACACGCTTCACGTGTGTGTATTGGGCCCGATGGCTTTCCATATCGATTGTTTATTTTGAAAGTGTGCACATCACAGAGACACACATAGTGACACACATATTGTAATGGGAGCAGTGTTGTTGCATTTTTGGCGCCATATAGTGACAAACATATGGCGCCAATTTTTCAGAATTACAGAAAAATTAAATTAACAAGGTTTATTTATTTAATTTTTTCTAGTTTAGCGGGCCAGATTAAAACGTTTAACAAGCTGCATGTGTCCCGCGGGCCGTAGTTTGCCCATGCCTGCTCTAGAGACAGTGGCACTGAGGACAAGACAGGAAACAGAGATGGAGGTAGCAGAGATAAAGATGCTGAGGATTTCTCTGGGAGTTACCAGGATGGACAGGATCAGAGGAACAGCACATGTTAGAGGTTTTGGAGATAAAGTCAGAGAGGCAAGACTGAGATGGTTTGGACATGTGCAGAGGAGAGAGCGAGTATATCAGAAGAAGGATGCTCGGTTCGGAACCACCAGGAAAGAGGTCTCGCGGAAGACTAAAGAGGAGGTTCATGGATACAGTGAAGGAAGACATGAAGTTACTTGGTGTGACCGAAGAGGATGCGGGAGACAGGATTAGATGGAAGAAACTGACTTGCTGTGTAGACCTCTGAAGGGAAATGCCAAAAGGAGTAGAAGAGGATTGGATAACTGTAATAATTATTTTTATTATTAACTGATCCTGACTGATACTTTTTTTTGTTTTTAGGCCTCTCTCATGTCTCCTCTCCTCTTCACATCATCATCGCCTGTCTGGCTGAGGCTCATTGTCCTGCTTGGTGTCCTGCTGCTGTCCTCAGACGTTCATGGTCAAGGTAAACGATACAGCATCAAAAGGATTTTAAAGTCAGTTATAAATTTCAAAATGAGTTAAGTGGTCACTTTTCTGTTTGAAAATAAGGTATTTGCACTCCTTAAAGTATTTATAGATACATGCCAGCTGATAAGGCTTTGCTGATAAAGACTTGTTCGTTTTGTCTTTTAACCCACTCATCCCTACCACACTCTATTCAGTTTCACTTCCAGTTTTGCTAGGGTGAATTTCTCTCCTTCTAGTGCTAGTCCTGCACACCATAAAACTTGCTTCAAGTTGCAAATGTAATGTAAAGCACACTTCCGGTGGTGTGGGAGAAACATCTACACCTAAACATGACCAAAACAAAAGAGATGGTGGTGGACTTTGGCAGGAGGGGTTCCCAACCGTCCCCAGCCTGTATCAATAGATTTGATGAGGAGACTGTTCACATGAACAGTAAACTGGACTGGTCCACCAACACGGAGATTATCTACAAAAAGGGCCTGAGTAGACTGTACTACCTGAGAAAGCTCAGGTCATTTAACGTCTGCAAGAAGATGCTCTCCATGTTCTACCAGTCTATCATGAAGAGTGTCCTGTTCTCCCCAGTGGTCTGCTAGGAAGCTGGTATAAACACAAAGGACGCCAACTGACTAAACAAAATTATCAAAAAAAGCTAGGTCTGGGGTTGGTCACCACTTGCCTGACAGAGAGATGGCAAAACTGTTGTCAATTCAGTTAAACCCGTCCCCCATCCACTCCATGAATCTGCAGACCATATTAAGAGCAGCTTCAGTAACAGACTACTGCAACCCCGCTGCTCAAAGGAACAGTACAGAAAATCAATTCTGCCGTCCTCAATCAGAGTCTTTAGTTTTTAACGTCATCCTCTAGTTTTTAACGACTTGTCTGGAGATAGTTACAGGTTTTTTGTTTGCACTGCAGCACTCAAATTTCTCTTTGGGGATCATTCGTTTGTCATCTTTCGCTTATCTGGGACGAGGTTGCAGGGGCAACAGCCTCAGACAGCAAGACCAGGCTTCTCTCATTCGGGCTGCATCCTCCAGGTCACCCGGAAGGATCTTGAGGCGTTCCACGGCCAGCTTTTCCCAACTCGTCCCTCAGACAAAAAAAACTAAAAGAAATATTTAGTTCATGATATTTAGTGTTAGAGAAAAGAATGAGAGAGACAGAGTAAGATGGAGAAAACTGACTTAGTGCCTCCAGAAGAGGAAAGTCTAAAATAGAAAAAAAAAGAGAGCAAAAAATTCACACGTCCCAAAGGAGAAAAGAAAGAAATGGTGAAAATACGTACATAAAGGTCTTAAATGACAGAAATAATAATATTTTAGGTTAGCAAAAGTACACTTTCTAATTGATTCTAAAGTTCAAGTCGTTCTTTTATCCATTTAATATGGTTAACAGTTCAGAACTGGATGATAATAATGCTCCAGTTTTCTTCCCACTCATTTGCAGCACAGTGCAGAGCCTGTGGACGTCTGCATATCTGCCCAGCTGTCTGGAAATGTTTGTAGGTCTGTTAGACCTTGGCCCTGTCATTGCGGTATCCCCTCGTACGCTCTCTGAGCTCTGAATAAAGACCCTCCAGGGGCCTCCGGTCTGCTCAGTGTGCCCCACACATACAGAGGAGAATCTGTTGAGGGTCATATGTCCACAGATGTAATAAATGCAACGTTTTGTGATTCATGATGCTCATGTCAGCACTCCTCTGTCTTCCTTGCTTCCGTTGCCCCTCTGTCTTCCTCTCCATCTATAACCCTCTGCTTATTACTTAGCATAGCTGGGTTCCAATGTAACTCTAGGACCTTCCTCTGAGATGACCCCTGGCCCTGCAGTCCTAAACTAGAGTCCTCATCCTGTTTCTTCTGCAGGCAACAGTACAGGGCTCGCTTTGATGAATGTGGACGGCACGATAGAGACATGAAAGACTTTGCTTGTTGGGAAACCCCTGCTGGAAATTATGCAAATGAAGTCAGAACAAGAAGTGGATTTGATTTGTGGAGGAGGAAGTGAGCGGGACTCGACCGCCTTGGAGAATCAGAGGAATGAAGATAGTTTTCCTGCTCTAGTCTTTGATGTCGAAATTCAATGATTATATTTAACTTTTTCTCTTGACAAAAAGACTTGATTTTACAAAATGCATTAGTGATGCATGAAAATACTTTCTCCTTTTTTGTCTCCATGTAGGTCGTCTGAAGTTGACGGTCCTGTCTGAAGACAGGTTGCAGATGAAATGGAAGGAAGCGGATGGACCTGTACAGGGCTACAAAGTCAGAGTCAGATCAATTTCAGGTGAGACTACACGTTTGAGGCGGGAGTCAGCATTTTACAACATATAAACAGCCATTTGGATTGTGCATGTGTTATAATGAAAAGATCCCTCTGTGTATGTGTGCTTGTGTATAGAATGTATGTAACGTAGTGTGTGCATATTGTGTTTGTGTACATTTCACTTTCCAAATTGCTTATCCAGTTCTGGAGGACAGTTAAGGGATCGCTTCCAAAAAGTTAGCTGATGAAAGGCAGTGGACATCCTGTTCTGGTCACTAATATGTGACTTGGCCATATAAATACAGGCACCCATCACACACACACTTATACCTATGGAGCTAGAACTTTGATTAATGATTGTGGACTCTCCAGAAGTTCTCCATAAGGGCTGGAGTGAGAGGATTTTGACTCCTGGTTCATTCTAGCTGAAACTCTTCTGTCACAAATCACTCCTGATACTTTCTCCACCCGTTTTAGCCTGCCTGAACACACTTCTTCACCTCTTTTCCACACTCTCCATTGCATGGACTGTTGATCCTAAGTACTTAAAATCTCCCACCTTCTTTATCTCTTCTCCCTTTAACCTCACTTTTCCAAATACATTTGATAAAACATCACTATACAAATATGAAGTCAGTTTTATGTCAAGTAAAGGGTCCAAAGTTGTTCATGAAGATTTTACAGCAATGACAGTTGCTGTCTGGAGTGATTAGTTAACGGCATCTGCATCAGTAATCATTTTATTGTTACAAATCGGTCGTACCACAATGAGCTCGGAATTGTTTTGCAGATGAGATTTTTCAGTATCGGTTTCATACAGAACTGGAAACCCCTGCAGAGTCCTACATTTTGAGATTGGTAGCACTTCCTTATTGCTGATTTGTAATGTCATTTTAGCAGCTGCATTTTGGTCTGGCAGAATGCTTCCTCATCGTGCTTTTATTTGTATGACACAGTGGGGGGTTCTGAATCAGACACATATGTCTTTAAACGCTTATGTTTCTGCAAAAAGATTGAATTGTCTAGAGGAGGCGCTTCGGGCCCTGTGTTTTAACGGTTTCCATGGAAACGTCCGGTTGCTCGCTTGAACTGGAGGCGCACACATGGACCCGGTAAAACACAGAGAGGCCAGTTTGATGTTCTTTACTGCGGCCTGGCTTTGTGGACCCATTATGGACTTCAGCTTTTGGGTGACCAGGTAGAACACAGTGCGGCTGATCTGGGACCCCGGTGGATAAAGGAGATGGGGCATTGAGGTGTTTGCAATGCAGTACTCATATTTCTCTTTGAGGAATAATAAAGTATATTCAATTCTATTTCTAGGAGCAGAGGTATTTTTTCTTTCCCAGATTGCTGGAAATATTGGTCTGCTTAATAATGTAGAATAGCCTTAAGGAGTTTTTTTTGGTAACTGGGCTCAACTAACCAACCAATTATCACAAAAATCAGATTTCGGAAATCGGATCGAATAATCCAGCTAAAACAAAGCAATGATCATGATGATGCTTAAATTCTATTTCCGTCAGAGTTTGGAACTGACTGAATGTATCAGTACCTTTTTACTATGCTAGAAAAAATTTGCTTGGGTCTTGTGGATGAAAAAGTCAACAATAAGGTACTCAATACGGCCCGGCGACGGTACGGTGGGTGTTAAGAAGTTAATCACTCAAAAAAGTGGAAAAGTCTCCTATTCTGCAAACAGTCAAAACACACAAAACCATTGATGTCTTAGAATTTTATATAGAAATAAAATAATATTTTACTCACCAAAACTTGGCTTATTTGTGGATTAAATCCATCTTTTTTGCTCCTCAGCAATACTAAACGTCCAGCCTGTTTTGTCATACGTACTTCATACAAATTATGTAGAGAACTGGACACCTGTTCTGCCTCATGCCACTCGGATTTCTTCAGTTTGTTTAGCTTCTTTTATAAAGTCTGTCTTACAAATGACCTTAAAAGTAAATCAGCCACCAAATCTATACTGTTTGTTGATATACGGTTGTTGATTTCTAATTAAAAAAAGTATTACAGCGATGAAACAATATTTCAATTCACTCATAAGCTCTTTTTTCTTTATTTTTCTTGATTACCTTTGTAACCGTCCAATCAGCAGTAGAACGCCTGCAAGAAGACACGATGTACATATTTTACCTGACCAGCTCAAAATTTGATTGGTTTAAGCAAAAGTTTAATTGCTGTTTACTTTGTATAGAAAAAGCTCCATTGATTTTAGCGTACTTGGCAACAAATACTGGCAAAAACGTGATTGGCCAAATGTTTTAGAGGAAAAACACAAGTTTAGAATCCATGCAGCTTTCAGAAAATACCAAGTAAGACAATCAATGGCCCATTTGTAAAAAAAAAAAAAAAAAAAAAAACTACTAATGGCTGAAATTTAATTAACGTCAGTTTGTGATTCCGATTTTCATGGATCCACCCTGAAGGGGTTGAAGGTGTTCAGCGTCTGTCACAACATAACAATAACATGCAATCTTTAGGTTTGTTTTTCTTTCTATGCAAGTGTCTTGTCTTGTTCCGTGGAACATTGTTTGTTTAACACGTCTCTTTTTTTTTCTTCATCTTTCAGATCTCTTGTTCTTTCATTCCTTTTAACACAGTTCCCAACATTATTTGGTTTCTGTCTCTGACTTATCTCTCATTCCACTTCTACTAGCTCATTCCAGACAAGTCTAAGAAGCAGATAGACTGAGGGGTAGAGGTGAAATTCTCACTCAGCAAAACAGTGTCAAGCCTAAAGCACTAGGAACGTGAACAAAGATAAAAATGTGATGTAAAAGAGATAAGACAAGAAGGAAAATATGAGACTCTTTCTATCCAGACTGGAAAATACCGATCTTATGCAAGCTTAAAAAAAAACAGCTAGTAAGTGGGATAAGTGTGTGTGTGTTTTAATCGTATAACTTTGGTGTATTTAGCTTCTTCTTTCGGCATTTCCCTTCAGGGGTCACCACAACAAGTCAGTTTCTTTCATCTAACCCTATCTTCTGCATCTTCTTCAGTCTTGCCAACAATCTTCATGTCTTCCTTCACTGTATCCATGAACCTCATCTTTGTCTTCATCTAGGTCTCTTTCCTGGTGGTTCCAAATCCAGCATCCTTTTTCCGATGTACTCTCTCTCCTCTGCACATGTCCAAACCATCTCAGTCTGGCCTCTCTGACTTTATCTCCAAAACTTCTAACATGTGCTCTTCATCTCATCCTGTCCAGCCTGGTCTCTCCCAGAGAAAACCTCAGCATCTTCATCTCTGCTACCTCCATCTCTGTTTCCTGTCTTTTCCTCAGTTCCACTGTTTCTAGACCAATCAGCATGGTCGGTCTCACCACGGTTTTGAACACTTTCCCTTTCATTTTAGCTGAAACTCTTCTGTCACACATCACACCTGATACCTTTCTCCACCTGTTCTAGCCTGCCTGCACACGCTTCTTCACCTCTTTTCCACACTCTCCATTGCTCCAGACTGTTGCTATACATGTTGATATACTGTATATGTTTATATACAACCACATCGATAAAGAGATAGCATAGTATATGAAGTTTCTTCTCCAACTTCTAGAAATATCCAGCGGTGATTTACTCCATGGTATGCCGATCTGTTTCAGATGAACCACAGCCAGAACTGATGCTGACGACAACACGTGGCCGGGCAACCGTGGCTGGACTGGACTCCAGTCAGGAGTATTCATTACAAGTCCTCGTTCTAAATGGAACGACAGAGAAGCTTCTAGCAAAGAGACGATTTACCAGTAAGAACCACATCACACTTTTATAAATCCTAGATAAACCAGACATGAGTTTGCTGATTTATAATAATAATGTATACTTTATTGAAATTTGTGTGCTGCGCTACACCGCAGTAGGCTGCCATGACAGCACCAATGGTGGGAGAAATAGGGGGTTAGGTGTCTTCCCCAAGGATACCTAGACATGACCTCAGTGGGAATCGAATCCGCGAACTTCTGGTCCAAGGGCGAATGTTCTACCACTGAGCCACCGCCTCCCCCTAACATTATTACTCCCCTCATTACCCTAATACTCTCACTGTTGTAGTATGTATTTCATCAACAACTAATGTTCCTACACATAGACGGAAAGCTTTTTAACCCCACTTGCACCAAATAAACATTTTCCCCTATTGTAGGTGAAAAATCCAAGTCCCTACGTTTGTTTTTTAGAGGCTCATTTGCAGGTTTAAATAAAGATTTGTCATTTCCATCATTTCAAAAACTTTATTTAGGCTTTGACATCATAGTTCCATCCCAGTCAGACCTCTCTGACTTTATTTCCAAAACCTCTAACATGTGCTGTTCCTCTGATCCTGTCCATCCTGGTCACTCCCAGAGAGATCCTCAGCATCTTCATCTGTGCTACTTCCGTCTCTGTTTCCTGTCTTTTCATCAGTGCTACTGTTTCTAGACCAAACAGCATGACCGGTCTCACCACGGTTTTGTACACTTTCCCTTTCATCTTACCTGAAACTCTTCTATCACACATCACACCTGATACTTTTCTCCACCCGTTCCAGCCTGCCTGCACACACTTCTTCACCTCTTTTCCACACTCTTCATTGCTCTGGACTGTTGATCCTAGATACTTAAAATCTTCCACCTTCTTTATCTCTTCTCCCTGTAACCTCACTTTTCCATTTAGATCCCTCTCATTCACACACGTACTCTGTTTTACTCTGACTAATCTTCATTCCTCTTCTTTCTAGTGCAAACCTCCACCTCTCCAGCTTTTCCTCCACCTCTTCCCTCCTCTCACTACAGATCACAATGTCATCTGCAAACATCATTGTTTGCATGTATGCGATCCACCCTGGCCATGTTGCTCCCAATAAAGCCTTATTAAACCTACGATAATCTGAGTTGTGCTTTCAGGTAACGTTTTCACATTTAACTCTGACAAAGACTAAAAGGAAATTCTGTTTGTCATTTCCATTTGTTCTAGTGAGACTCTGCTGACAGAAACTGTGTCTATTTGTGATCATAGTGTGTGGGTTTGAGTTCCAATACAATGACAGGCTTGTGTTTGAAGTTACTGTGTATACTTAGCACGAGTCAGCTGTATCCTGGGTTGTAAATTATCTAACAAAAACAGCGCTAATGATGGCTTTCTGTTTAGGAGGGATGCACTTTGCAAGGAGGAGGAGGGTTTTATTGTGTTTTAAAATGTAACTGTTTTCCTATGAAAAGGCAGGACTGGCATACTTTGCTGAGTTCTCTGTCAACTGGAGATGTTTCGGTTCCTTTCACTTTTGAAGTTTATTAGAATTTTATTCTCTTTCCGAGCTCAGATAGAATATGGGAACATAGCCTGCGGTTACTTGCAAGCCATGCAAGTTATAGTAGTGTTACTATGTCGGGGTGAGCGTGTCCAGACAGGCCTGAAGAACACCTTGACTTGGAGATTTGCAACTCCCGGCTGTCAGGCTGGAGCGATGAGTGTCTGGGAATTCCTTCCAGATGTGTTTTCATGTTTTCATCCCTAAGACCCTCAGGTTACTCCGCAACGTCTTAACATTGAGCAATTTTACTTCTTTCACAATTTGCTAATGTTCACCTGGATTCCTCACTCCAGGCAAAGATTTGTCAGTCCCACCTGGTGAGAAGAGTACTGAGAGACCGACCTTGTCACATCTCTATTTGTAACATGCTCAGTTTTACCTCCAAAGTGAATTGGCCGAAAGCTTTGTTTTAACCCCTTAGTTGATCGAAAAGGGGAGATTTAGAAATGCTTGAACGCTGTTTTATTTTAAACATTCAGTTAATTTAACAACAGTTTTATGCATGTCTTCTTCTTCTTTCGGCATTTCCCTTCAGGGGTCGCCACAGCAAGTCAGTTTCGTTCATCTAACCCTATCTGCTTTATCCTCTTTGGTCACACCAACTATCTTCATGTCTTCCTTCACTGTATCCATGAACCTCCTCTTTTGGTCTTCCTCTAGTCCGCTTTCCTGGTGGTTCTAAACCCAGCATCCTTCTTCCGATGTACTCTCTCTCTTTCTCTCCTCTGCACATGTCCAAACCATCTCAGTCTGGCCTCTCGGACTTTATCCCCAAAACCTCTAACATGTGCTGTTCCCCTGAAGTACTCATTTCTAATCCTGTCCATCCTGGTCACTCCCAGAGAGATCCTCAGCATCTTCATCTCTGCTTTCTGTCTTGTCTTCAGTGCTGCTGTTTCTAGACCAAACAGCATGGCCGGTTTTACCACGGTTTTGTACACTTTCCCTTTCATTTTAGCTGAAACTCTTCTATCACACATCACACCTGATACTTTTCTCCACCCGTTCCAGCCTGCCTGAACACCCTTCTTCACCTCTTTTCCAGACTCTCCATTGCTCTGGACTGTTGATCCTAGATATTTAAAATCTTCCACCTTTTTTATCTCTTCTCCCTGTAACCTCACTTTTCCATTTGGATCCCTCTCATTCACACATACCCTGTTTTACTCAGTTTTATGCAGTTTTATGCATGTAACACATGAGGGCTATGTGAACGTCGATGCATGTGTGCAGTGTTTTGTGTGAGTTTGTGGGGGGTGCGATGGATGCTTGTTTTTTTTTTTTTTTTTAATGTTGTTTACGTTTTTGTTTGTTCTGTTCAGCACTTTGTGTGCCCTTGTGTTGGAAAAGTGCTCTATAAATAAAATTTGATTTGATTTGAATTTGAACTGTAACTGTCATGATCCCCTCAATTTACCACCGAGGGAGCCCTGGACCTTCCTCCCTCTCCTGGACTCTTGCCTGATCTCAAACACCTGGGTAATTAGCCTGATGCTGAGCAGCTGTGCATCATCGGCCTGGTGCCTATTTAAAGGCAATCACCCTAGACTTCTTTGTCGGATACAAAAACAATGAGCGCCAGGCCCTTAGCGCTTAAAGAGCGCATTCTCTCTTAGCTATGGTTGCCTTTTATTTTTTAAACCACAGGGGAAGTTTCGGACCCCTGGTCGTCTCTATTGTTGGGGAGGATGTGACTTTCAGTAGGTGGCGGTTATGCACCTGTATTGGTGGTTTGCGCCTTTAAAACAGAACAGAACTTCTTTGTCGGGTCACACCTTCCATTCCAGCCAGGTCTTCCTGGTTGCCTGACCATGATTTACAATAACCTCAAGACATTATTCTGATCCTGTGTTTTTCCTTTACAGCTTAAACTGGACTGCCTTACTAGATAAACCCTATTTTGTTGTACTGCATTTGGGTCCTCCTCCTTCTGCCCCCTCATGATGTGACAGTAAGGCACTGATCCTACTCTCATTCAACGTCAAATTGTGGGGGGCAGCAGGTTACATGTTATGGGGGGCATGGCTGGCACAATAATATAGAATGCTGGGGTTATTTGATTGTAATATCTTTTAGAGCTGCACACTACCCAAAAATAACACCCTGCAGCCAAACAGAATGAAGTCTTCCCCCACTTCATGATATCACCAGAAGTTAATGTAAACAATGATGACCCAGAAAAACTTTTGCTGAAAAAATGAGCCGTGTCTGCTGTTTGAAGGTACTTAGTATTTCAGAGGTTACATGAGAACCAAACATTGATGTATGAGGGTAAAAAGAAATGTCAAATACAGTTAAACTGTTATTGTTTTGAGAAATATTGTGAACCGGAGTGAATCGGAACGTAGATTGAGTACCGTAAAGATCTTTGGTTGCCACAACAGACTGATACAACGTTCTAATCTCTGCAGACACCAAACCAATCTGCTTTTTGGTCCCCTACTCCAAACGTCACTTATAAATAAGACTCAAAAAAACTTGAAATCCACTTGGAGCAAAATCACGTCCCTGACCTCTAGAGAATACTCCATCAATTTTTTATTTAGGACCATAACAGCAGATTTCGAGGCACTAATTCAATATACTTTATTAATCCCTGTGTATCCGGTAGTGTTCCAAACAGTTCAAGATACAGCTCCAAACAGCTTCTGAAATGCTTCTGGTTAGTGCAGAGTTGGGTGGGGTCGAGCGGGATAGCTGCTTGGTGAAACAGAACTGAAACAGCCATCTGGCGGAACAGCTGCCAGGTAGAAAAGAGCTGAAACACCCGCTGGGTGACAGTTATACACAACAAAATGTTCTGCTGGTGGAATGTGGGTTAGTATGGCAATGATATTCGAAAGCCCCCATAGATGATAACAAGTTCTTAAACTGACAACTAAAAGCTACACATCGTGACAGTAACTCACACCCTTCACTGTGGTGGAACAACACTATTTTTTGTTCTCAAACACCACCAGTCCACCAATTTTGTTGCACTTTCCCTTGTCTCTGTCTGCATGCATTATAGGGAAGTTGGGAATGTTCAGACAGGAATCACCTCTGATGTCACTCAGCCAAGTTTGTAAAACAGACTAAGCAGGACTCAAAAGATTCTGTCTTCATTTCCTCAACTTTTGCTTCACTCCAGCATGGCACATCTTGACACATCTACATTAGAATCAGAATCAGAATATACTTTAATGATCCCACACATGCGAAATATGTGTGTCACAGCAACAACTTCCTATCTGCTAAGTGAGTCGTTGTGGAGCCCGATCACGTACAAAAAGAAAGACCTCTGGTAACGAGATGTTCTCGAGCGGAGCTGTCTGAGCCTCTTGGAGAAGGAGCTCCGCTGTTCGTCCAGGAGTGGGTAGAGAGGATGTTCATGATTGTCCATGATGGACAAAAGTTTGTTCAGTGACCTCCTCTCTACCACTGCCTCAAGTGAGTCCTGTTTGCTGCCAATGACAGAGCCAGCTAGTCTGATTAGTTTATTCAGTCTGTTGGCGTCACTGGATGCGATGCTGCTCCCCCAGCAGATGACGGAGAAGAACAAGGAGCTGGCCACCACAGACTGGTAGAAGGTCTCCAGGATCTTGCCACACACATTGAAGGACCTCAGCTTCCTTAGAAAGTAAAGTTGGCTGCAAGTCTTCTTGTACACAGCAGTACTGTTGCTCCTCCAGCTCAGTCTACTGTCGATGGTCACTCCAAGGTATTTGTACCCAGAATGCAGAGCGACTGCAAAGCAGTCCTCCTCTTCCGGAAGTCAATCACCATCTCCCTGGTCTTGTCTACATTGAGGAGCAAGTGATTCTCTCCTGCCCACACCACAAATTCATACACCACCCTCCTGTACTCCTCCTCCTGCCCACCACTTATACACCCTACAACTGCAGAGTCATCAGAGAATTTCTGTAGGTGGCATGAATCGGAGTTGTGCTGGAAGAATTAGTGATGGGAAGTCCGTCTCTTTTTGGTGAGCTGTCTCTTTTGGCTCGGCTCCTAATCAGGAGCCAGCTCCCATTGTTCACTTCAACGAGCCGACTCTAAGAGCTGTTTCGTTCGCGACCGACACATCACTAATCTGCATTGACTCGGCATTCCTTGCAGCTGAAATAACTCATCTCATTAGAACTCCATAAAAATGTAATAAAAATGTGGAGTGCTCCCTGGACCTGCTGCCATCACAGGAGGCGCATTAAAAAAATTCTCATCACAGACGCTTTATACTCTGGTACAAACTGGTCCACTGAGAGTTGGAGATCACAACTTGATGAGACCAATAAGACCACATCATCTGCTGAAAAGTAGATCTTGAGGCCACTGAACCAGATTCCAGATCCCTCGACTGCCTGGACTTCTTCTTTCGGCATGAACAGAAAGGGCAGCCTTGGTGGAGTACAACTGTCACTAGAAACTGATCCGACTTACAACCTTGATGTGGACCAAGCTCTTGCACTTATCATGCTATGACCAGACACTGTATCAGGAGGTCCAACATTCCACAAACAAAAAGGATTACCCACACACGAGTCCCCAACATGCCAGTCTAGTAGAAACCATCAAAGCAGTCTATGATCACAATTTAAAGCATGCTGAGATCAATTAAAAAAAATTGAATGTTAAAAATATTTGTTGCAACAGATATTTCATATTTCCAAGTTTTACTTGATTATTCAAATAATTATTTCTCAACTTTGATTTAAAAACTAATAGGTGGGTTTTCTGCATTTTCTGTTTTGTAGTGGAAAGTTTGCGTGAAGAGGAAATGATTCGGAGCGGGAGTCGTGACCACAAGAAGAAGCTGTTACCAAGTGGATCTGGGTCTGGCGACTTAGAAGAACCAACGGACAGCATGTTGGGGCTTCCATCTGTTTCTTATCCAGAGCCCACAACCACCACGGCTTCTCCTACCACTGCTGCAGGTACTCCATATTAGTAAAGTATTTCAGACATCGTTATTATGTGGCAAGTTGTATCAAATCCCAAAGAAGATGCTAGCCGCAGGGTTTGAGGAAGAAAAACAATGTTAGTGAAACAATAGCTTTTGAGGATGTTATCAAATCCTAACATGTCTGTTCATTAGATTTCAGTTCTACAAACAAAAGATAAGCTTCAATTCCAGCCAGACAGGAATGTTACATTCAACCACATTCAGAAAGTTTATTTGATGCAAAATATCAGTATGAGAAAAAATAGTAACCAAAACAAAGAATTCTAGCTTTTCATTTTTAATCTTTCATATTTAAGCAATTATGGTAAAAAAAAAAAAAATCCATTTTAATTTGAGAGGATTCTGCTTGGGTAACTTTGTTTCTTTTAAACAGAATACAATCTCATGTATTCAGAAAGACTGATCCAGAGTTTAGTAGCTTCAACGTCTTGAGTTCTGACTGTAAAACAGTGAACGCTCTTTCCCCAGGGTTCTCAAAATTTAAGATGATTCATATGAGACCACCATGTTAGAGATTGAGTTTGGTCCTTTGCCATAGACAGAGTTCTCCACGAGCAGAGAGCTGTTTTAAAGAGTCTGAGCTCCATAAAGTGCTGGTGTAGAGACCTAAGGAAATGGTTAATATGATTCAAGTCTTAGTCAGAACCCGTTCTGTTCCGTTAGGCGTTCCCCGGCCAGCTGTGAGACATAGTCTCTCCATTTGGTCCAGAATCTGCCTCTGGGTCTCCCCCCGGTGGGATATTCCTGAAACACCTCACCAGCAAACCACTCAGGAAGCATCCTAACCAGATGCCCGAACCACCCCATCTGGCTGCTTTCATCTGCGGAAGCAACAGCTCTACTCTGAGCTCCTCCCAGATGGCAGAACTTCTCACTCTATCTCTGAGTGAGAGCCCCGCCACCCTGTAGAGGAAGCTCAATTTGGCCTCTTGTATCTGCGATCTCATTCTTTCGGTCACCACCCACAGCTGGTGACCATAGGTGAGGATAGGAACGTAGATCAACTGATATATCGAGAGCTTTGCTTTTTGGCCCACGCGACAATATACAATAATATTTATCCATAAAATTGTTACAAGTACACCTCTGCATAACACTGTATCCTTATTAACGTATAAGAGACTAAAAAAATAAAGAAATATGGATCAATTTACAGCAAAGAATAGCTTTATTAACTGTAACTCTGAGGGAATGCTCCCTGCTCACACTCTGCCAATGAGACCGCCACTGCCCCTTAATGTAGTGGAGGAGTATTACACTTTTTTCCAGAAATGTAAAAAAGAAATAAAGCCTATTCCCCGAGGTCAGTTGCACTCCCTTGATGTAGCCTCACTATTTGAGAAGCACTGCAGTACTGTTCTTCTTCTTCTTTCGGCATTTCCCTTTAGGGGTCGCCACAGCAAGTCAGTTTCTTCCATCTAACCCTATCTGCTGTATCCTCTTTGGTCACACCAACTATCTTCATGTCTTCCTTCACTGCGTCCATGAACCTCCTCTCCATCTCAGCATCTTCATCTCTGCTACCTCCATCTCTGCTTCCTGTCTTTTCCTCAGTGCCACTGTTTCTAGACCAATCAGCGTGGCCGGTCTCACCACGGTTTTGAATACTTTCCCTTTCATTCTAGCTGAAACTCTTCTGTCGCACATCACACCTGATACTTTCCTCAACTTTCCTCAACCCTCAACCATTTGGTCTGAGACAGTTTATTCATTTAAAATAAAATTCCTCCTGGCTTTAAGATACAGCAGCACTTAAAGCATTTTACAACATTACCAGAAATGCCTACGTAGTCCTAATTATTATAACTGGACTACAGGGCCAACCATGTCAATATCAGCACTTACATTCAGCAGGACTAAGATTGTCAGTATCTTGTAGACTTTTTCTCCCACACATTCCTGAGACGAGTAAGACTTTTTTCCATTACCTGCTTAAGGTCAATAACTTCTATTCTTCATGCTCGAGGACTGTAGGTAGAGCTCTTTAAACATGCAAATTTTTTAGATGCCTCTTCCATTGTGACTTTAAACAACTAAGCGACTGATTTAGAATTGTTTGTTTTTTCTTACCATTTTTATGTGTCTAAATTTTGTTAAAATAAGTTACTTAGACCAATCAAAAAAGGTCTGTTTCTGCTTTTTTTTTCACCAAGCCTAAGTTGTTTGCATTAAGCCGTGTTGCCACACGGTGATTTGTTTAAGTGAAATTTGTTAACCTGGGTATTTGTCGGGTAGACTTTCAGACAAAAATACATCACCACCAATCGGGAATATTTCGACAGATTACCAATATTTTATGATAGGGTAACAATGCCGATTTAATCGACCAACTACAGTAGTTAATCAGTTAGGTCCTACTTGCAATGTCGCCCAAAAAGGTTGGATATCAAAAAATTTTATCATAAATGTTAAAAAACAAATATTTCCACCTGAATGATTTAGTATCGACGAGCAATGTTCCCTTTAATTTTTTATATGTCTGGGCAAACACACAAGCTTCCTGAGCAGAAGGGGGCGGAGCCAAAACTTTTAGTCTTTTGTGACGTCAGCAGCAGTGACGAGTCAAACTCCAAAGCAGCGGTTTGAAGCAATTTGTTTCAGAAAGAAAGAAGAAAGAGATATGCTTAGGAGCTCTGTCTCATTTTACCATCTCCATGTTTAAATTGAGTTACATTTTGTGCACTGCATAGGTTTTCTTGTGCGCTATTAATCTGCGAGCAGTGCGCTATTGCGCCGGTAGGCAGCTTAGAGGGAACATTGTCGACAAGTATTTTTTTATCCTTTGTATTCATGGCTTTTTCTGCTGTTGTATAGTTGCTTTTAAAAGTAACACAACTGTTGTTTGTTAAATTGCCTAGCACATGGTTGCTAGGAACAGACTAACACAGTCGCCCCCAGCTAGTAAAAGTTTTTTACTTATTTTTGGTACGTCGCTTTCTTTTTCATCCTTGGAACCAGTGATCCAACACAGGATTACTGGGGGTCTGGATCTTAATCCAGCTAGGATAATGTAAAATGCAGGGTGTACATTTGACAGATAACTAGCCTGTAATAAGACTTTTTAAAAAGTCATTCACAACATAAAGAACACACTATTCATATGAAACAGTTCAACAGTTTGTTTGGTGCTGTTCCGTTCCGTCATCTTCCGCTCAGCCGGGGCTGGGTCGCGGGGGCAACAGCCTCGGACGGGAAGCCCAGGCTTTTTTCACCTTGGCTGCATCCTCCAGCTCACCCGGAAGGATCCCGAGTCCCCGGCCAGCTGTGAGACGTAGTCTCTCCAGAGGGTCCGGGGTCTGCCTCTCGGTCTCCTTCCGGTGGGACGTGCCCGAAACACCTCACCAGCGAGACGCTCGGGGGGCATCCTGATCAGACGCCCGAACCACCCCATCTGGCTCCTCTCGACCTGAAGGAGGAGCGGCTCGACACCAAGCTCCTCGCCTGATAAAATTGTCAGAGTTACTATGCTAATTAAGCCATGGTTCCGTTCCGTCATCTTTCGCTTGTTCCGGGGTCGGGTCGCGGGGGCAACAGCCTCAAACGGGAAGCCCAGGCTTCTCTCAGCCCGGCTGCATCCTCCAGCTCACCCAGAAGGATCCAAAGTCGTTCCCCGGCCAGCTGTGAGACATAGTCTCTCCAGCGGGTCCGGGGTCTGCCCCTTGGTCTCCTCCCGGTGAAACGTGCTCGAAACACCTTGCCCGCGAGGCGCTCGGGGGGCATCCTGACCAGATGCCCGAACCACCCCATCTGGCTCCTCTCGACCTGGAGGAGGAGTGGCTCGACATCGAGCTCCTCCCGGATGGCAGAGCTCCTCACCCGATCTCTGAGTGAGAGCCCAGCCACCCTGCGGAGGAAACTCATTTCGGCCGCTTGTACCCGCGATCTCATTCTTTCGGTCACCACCCACAACTGGTGACCATAGGACACCAGCCTTGGTGTGTGTTTAAAATATCAGCGAGTTGACATAGTCCTTCAAATACTAACAAATGACTGATCTTCAAGATACCTATTTGGCGTACACAACATTGTAAGATGTACTTTATCCACCGTGGAAAAACCCTGAAGATGGGTTCGAAACAATTTTAGGGTTGAAAACTTTGGTTGTTATTTGGTTGTTGTCATTAAAACCCACACTATTTACAAAGTGTTTACTATGTGCTTCAAAGAGAATAAAAGTAGTTTTTTCCAAATAAAAAAATGTGTTTTCAAATTAAAGTTGTCTGTTCTGCTTCTAAAGGAGCCAGAGAAAATGAAAACACCATGGGGATAAAAAGTCTTTGGGTTTTGACAATGAATTCTCTTATAATTATGTACATGAGAAGACAAATTACCATCTTTAGAAAGAAAACTTTGCAGTGCCAACCGACACTAAATAAAGTAAACAGTTCATAAAACAATCCAAATTAATGAGTACATGGCATTTCTTTGCCCAAAACTTGTGGTACGTTGGTGGGAGGAATGTTCTTACAAAATCTCCGTTATGGATGTTTTTGCATTGTTTGAATATTTTTGCAGCATAAAAAGTGCTTGATTTTGAGTTGGGGAAGGATTAAGTGAGAGAACGATAGGCGGATCGGTGCGGCGTCAGCAATAACCAGGACGCTGCATCGGTCCGTCGTGGTAAAGAGAGAGCTGAGCCAAAAAGCAAAGCTCTCGATTTACAAGTCGATCTACGTTCCAACCCTCACCTATGGTCACCAGATGTGGGTGGTGAACGACAGAATGAGATTGCGGATACAAGCGGGCGAAATGAGCTTCCTCCGCAGGGTGGCTGGGCTCTCACTCAGAGATCGGGTTAGGAGCTCTGCCATCCGGGAGGAGCTCGGTGTCGAGCTGCTCCTCCTCCAGGTTCGAGAGGAGCCAGATGGGGTGGTTCAGGCATCTGGTCAGGGTGCCCTATGAACGCCTCACTGGGGAGGTGTTTCGGGCACGTCCCACCGGGAGGACACCAAGGGGCAGACCCCGGACCCGCTGGAGAGACTATGTCTCACAGCTGGCCGGGGAACGACTTGGGATCCTTCCAGGTGAGCTGGAGGATGCAGCCGGGGTGAGAGAAGCCTGGGCTTCCCGTTTGAGAATGTTGCCCCCACGACCTGGCCTCGGAACAAGTGGAAGATGACGGAACGGAACGGAAAAAGTGCTGCAAAGGACCCCTGAAGTTCCATTTCATTGTCCTTTGCTTATCTGGGGCTGGGTCGCAGGAGCAACATCCTCAGATGTGTAACCCAGGCTTCTCTCAACCCAGCTGCATCCTCGAGCTCACCCGGGGGGATCCTGAGGTGTTCCCTATCCAGCTGTGAGACATAGTCTCCCAAGCTGGTCCAGGGTCTGCCTCTGGTTCTCCTCCAGGTGATACGTGCCCAAAACACCTCACGAGCAAAGCAATCGGGAGGCAACCTAAACAGATGCACTAACCGTCCCATTTGGCTTCTCTTGACTGTGGTCGAAACGGCTTTACTCCGAGCTCCTCTTAGATGACAGAGCCCCTTTATTCTATTTGTGGTGAGAAAATATTTCTTTTTAGAAACACCCCTCATCAAGCGGGCTCAAACTTCATATCTGCTGCTTATCTGTAATAATGTTTATTTATTAAAAGGGGGGAAAAGGTCTTTTTTTGTTTGATGCTTTCCTGTCCCCAAATAATGTTCTTCTTATCTTGGTGTAACCCCACCCGTTTGCTGGTCTCCAGAGTCACCAACTACAGAAAGTCCCTCTGAAGTCCTTGATGAGAAGGTCACCAAAGAGAAGAAAAAGAGGAAGAAAGAAAAGGAACGGCATCGTTTAACAGGGGAAAACAAGGAGGAACAAGGAACAACTCGGAGTCGACCCAACGAGGATAAAACGCGACCAGTAACCGGTAACGTATAAAATCAGTTTTAGAAAACATTCTTAGGGTTGCTAGGTTTTTGTAAACATTAAACATAACAGTAGATTCTAAAAAAAAAAGTCTCACATATGACATCTTTAAGAGACATCTTCATCTCTGGAAAACATGAGGTTGTGGGCTAGTAAAGGTTAGTTCAGGGTGTGATGACAGTGTTTACATGAAGGTGTGGCAGGTACGGGATAATGACAGACCACCATGTGTAGCTGCAGGGCACACACATTCTCTTCATAATCTGAGGGTGCAAACAGACCTTCACATAGATGGAAACTCTCATGAATGCACCGTGTCGACACATGTTCAGACTCTATTTACTGTACACACCTATGTATGTACTGCCACAGTCCTCCGTATGCTGAAGCTACACACATGTACCTGGTGACATAACAGCCAAAAATTAAGACTAACTCTAAGTTAAGATCATACATCTCGTGTGTCTTCATATTTAGGTACTTATCCAAGGAAAGCACATGAATGCAACACCGATGCAGCAGCAGACATCGTACTGCTGATAGATGGCTCATGGAGCATCGGACGTACCAATTTTAAGAGAGTCAGAGACTTCCTGGAAGGACTGGTGACACCATTCCACATTGGGCCTAATCACATCCAGTTTGGTGAGTGTTAAATGCAGTGGTGGAACGTAACGAAGTAAATATACTTTGTTACTGTACTTAAGTAAAAAAATTGTGTATCTGTACTTTACTTAAGTAAAATTTAAGACCGGTACTTTTACTTTTACTTCACTACATTTTTAGAGCAAATATCTGTACTTTTACTTCGCTACTTTTCGTTACATTTTCGTTCAGGAATTTGAAAAATACACAGGTTTTTAAGCGCATCTTGAAGCCACATCGCCAAAATCAAAAGAAGCAGTTGATCGGGAGAAGAAGTAATGAATCGAGAAACATTTTCCGCATTCATTCAGCGCCAAAAACCAAACATCAAATTTAATACAAATTAAAAAGAGTCAGAAGATCGTTGTTCGTTGTGTTTACTTCTAAATAAAAAGTTGAGCCATCATTACACAGAGCAGGAGCGGATCTAGAATTTTCCAAAGGGGGTGGGACTTTGACAAAGCCAATATATAGGTGTAGTGACTGGGGGCCTCCCCCCCGAAAACATTTTTAAAAATAAATGTCATTTTCCTCCATTTTGGTGCCCATTCACTGGCCCTTCTAGGGGATAGCTTGACTTGTCCCCTTTCCTTTTATTTTATTTATCTATTTTTTTTGTGGACCAAAAGAGGCGGGAGAGGGGGGGGTCACATCCCTGCAGAGTATTTATCCTGGTTACCATGGTGACACCCTATAGCACAACAAATAACATTTGAATTATGATAGAATACTTTTACTTTTTACTTAAAAAGTAAAATTTACACCAACTACTTTTGTACTTTTACTTAAGTAGATTTTTTTTTTTTGGTACTTTTACTTTAGTAAATTTTTTGCCTAATTATTTGTACTTTTACTTAAGTACAAAAAGTGAGTACTTCATCCACCACTGGTTAAATGGAGAAATCACCTCCCTCTGCGTCTGAATTATAAAAGCACAAAGCTCTCAGCTCGGGCACATCCGTCGGTTTATCTGGGAGAAAATCCCAAAGTGTTCACAGGCCAACCATCAGAAATAATCCTTCCAGCTAACAGTACTACGGATTTAAAAATTCCCACTTCGGATCATTTTAGAAGCCAGTGTCGAGGATCGGATTTTTTGGTCATCAATCAGCAAAAAAAAAAATAGGAAAGCGACATCACCCCAGTGTTTCACGAACAGGAGGGAGAGTTCATGCAGTTTTTTTTCTTCTGTTCAAAAATATCTGTCAAAATGGAGGAGGCTTTGCACTCCTATCAGTGAAACACGGGCGTGATGTCGCTTAAAATGCACGGCCATCTTTGATGAGTTTCACTGTCATATCGCTTTCTTGTGCAGCATTACCTACAGAAGTCGTAGTTTTATCCACCAACCTGGTTTCTTTATCAATAAATTTGACTATGATCCCTAAATGTTTTCATGAAGACAATTTAACACTAGGAGTCGGGACTCCTAGTGAAAAAGTCTACTGAAAAAGCCGGTACTCCTAGTGTTAAATATGTGGAGAGTGAAAGCCCCTTTGTTTCTCCACTCATCACTGTGTGGACTGAACCTGTGCATAACTTTTCTTCCTCCTAAATCAGTCCGCTGGTCGTGTGTGCCAAACCATACTGTATTGATCCAAACATATCACAGATCAACGATTTGTTGCATCACTACTTCCAGCAAGTCCTCCTCACAATGCAACGAGCTCCGAATCCCTCTATGCCACCTCTACAGCAAGGCTTCTAAGGGACATAATAAGATTCTACTGCAGACGCAGCATCCTAATCATGTTGTTCTAACGCTCCATCTATTTCTTACTAATGAGTAAGACTCAGAGACACTTAAGAACCCTGTCCCAGACCTCGCAAATCTTTTGGCAAGTGCTAATTTTCATCTTCTATTCCTGGTTCTGCTTTTCCAAAAAATATATATTCAAAAAGCTAAAATACAATTCACTGTGTGTGTGTAGTTATTCGAACAGCACATGTTAGAGGTTTTGGAGATAAAGTCAGAGAGACCAGACTGAGATGGTTTGGACATGTGCAGAGAAGAGAGAGAGAGTACATCGGAAGAAGGATGCTGGATTTGGAACCACCAGGAAAGAGGCTGAGAGGAAGACCAAAGAGGAGGTTCATGGATACAGTGAAGGAAGACATGAAGATAGTTGTTGTGACCGAAGAGGATGCAGCAGATAGGGTTAGATGGAAGAAACTGACTTGCTGTGGCGACCCCTGAAAGGAAACGCCGAAAAAAGAAGATTCACTCAATCCCATTCACCCTCAAAACTAACTATATTTACAAATGGGTACGGTTTGAACCTAAAGATGAACAATTTTAATGATCTTAATCTCTGTGGGCAGTGAGTTTCCGGGATTTACAAATCCTCTACAGAAAAGATTTGAAGATTTGATTTTACATACTGTATTCATCCCTCAAATGGGGAAATTTCTGTGCCGCATTGCACTGCAGCAGGCAGCCACGTCTGTTGTCATGTGGAAGGAGGAGAACCCAAATGTAAGACATCAAAATAAGGTTTATTAACACGATTTTGAGTAAGTCTGTATACCAAAGGGCACAGGATTAACTCAAGTTTAAACAGTAAAAGAGTTCAACCATGGTCAGGCAACCAAAGTAACCTGACTGGAAGGGTTGGTATGACCCGACATGGAAGTCCGTGTGATTGCCCTTAAATAGATGACAGGGTCCACAGATGTGTGGCATCAGGAATCAATCTCAGGTGTCCCTAATAAGGGTGATGAGGAACATCCACGGCTCCCTCTGGCGGCAGGCAAGGGGGTCACAACAACGACAGTGCTAATGGTGGGAGAGATGGGGGAGTTAGGCATCTTCCACAAAGACATGGACGTGGGCCCAGTGGTAATCGAACTGGCTCCTCCCAGTCTAAAGACAGACATCCTACTACTGAGCTAACACCTCCTCTTAGAACTCTCAGTCTGTTTCATGTTTTACAATCACATCCACTGAAGAGTCATTTTTGCCCAGGCCTGAGCCAATACAGCGGAGACCCTCGGACAGAGTGGCAGCTCAACAACCACACGACCAAGGAGCAGCTTGTGGAGGCAGTGAGGAATTTCCGTTACAAAGGAGGAAACACTTTCACAGGTACAAAAACATAATTTCTATTGAATATTCCTCTTAGGGACTATTGATGAAAACTAGACTTTTGGCTATTTCGAGCCCATTTCCAGTATATTTAAATAAATAAATAAATGAATATTTTACTCTATTCATCCCTCACCGGGGAAATTTGTGTGCTGCACTCCTACACCGCAGCAGGCTGCCACGACGGCGCCAATGGTGGAAGAAACGGGGGTTAGGTGTCTTCTCCAAGGACCCTAGACGTGCACCCAGTGGTATGCGAACCCGCAAACTTCCAGTCCGCAGGCGAATGCGGGCGAATGCGGGCGAATGCGGGCGAATGCGGGCGAATGCGGGCGAATGCGGGCGAATGCGGGCGAATGCGGGCGAACGCTTTAACCACGGAGCCACCATCTCCCCTTTTTTACTTCTTCTTTCCTTTTGGAGAGACCCGGGTCAGGGGCTGCCTTGGGCCTCCCCACCCGCCTCCAGGGCTCACAACGCTCTGGGGCTGGCTGTGGGCGGTGGGTGTCGAGGAACGGGTCTTTTGCCGCGGCGCTCGGCCAGAGGCCTGACACCGCCTCTCAGGAGGGCGGGCAGGTGTGGCCGGCCGCAGTCGGCGGGCTCCTGGGGCAGACGGGTCGGCTGGGTTTCGCTCTCGTCAAAGAGGAACGGCGCACTGGCACCTCTGGCCCTCCGCGACCCCCCAAGGTTACCTCGTGTGGGGGAGGTGGTTGGTGGGAAGCCACCGTGGGGGCCTCTGGTGCAGTAGTCGAGCCTGAGGGCCCCAAGAAGCCGCTCGCCAGTACGGCAGAGCCCTCCGGAGGCAGGCCGCGTTTGCCTCTCGATTGCTAACAGACTGGCCCGGAGCCTCCAGGGAGACTCACCCGGCAAGTGCCCGGCGAAGGTGCACCGCTCGTCGGATGAGGAGCTCCGCCGGAGAGAGCCTCTCAGAGTCACTCGCATCCCTTCTCCCTTTACTAAAGTATTTAGTAAAGTATGCTGAAAACTAAATAAATAAAAATACATTTTTGGGACTGTAGATATTTTTTCTTTGTGTGTAACTTTGTGTTCACTTCTCAGGACAGGCACTAATGCACGTGATGGAAGAGAACATGAAGCTTGAAGCAGGAGCCAGATCAGAAACACCATTTTTCTTAGTGCTGTTAACCGATGGAAAGTCCCAGGATGATGCCGTTGCCGCGGCAAACCGGCTGAAGAATGTTGGGGTGGAAATCATTGCAGTGGGTGAGACTGAAAAGAAAAAAAAAAACCAACCTATCTGTGAATGCTGTTTGTAAAGAGGTTAGTTCACTTTAAGAGTTCATGTCATCCAGGTGTGAAGAACGCAGATGAAGCCGAGCTCAGACAGGTGGCGTCAGAGCCGGTGGATATGAACGTTTACAACGTGAATGACTTCCCTCTTCTGAGTTGGCTGGTTGCACGCTTGGTCCACAACTTGTGCATGAAGATAGAAGACCGTGGCATCACTAAACGTAACTCACACATACTGAAAAGTACCATTCTCTTTTCTCAAGGGATCAAAACCAATGTCAGGGAGCCACAAATGATCCAGATAAACTCCTGCTAGTTTGATCTTCTGTGTTATTTATCCTGAGAGAGACATTGTTGAGGAGTGGTAACAGTGTTTTGCTCTCTACATCCTCTCAGGAATGGAGCCAGGGCCCACAGCAGATCCCGCTCTCTCTTACCCAAGTCCAGCTGATCTCCGGTTCTCTGAACTTGGATCCAGAGAGGTGAAACTACACTGGACCAACCCTATAAAGGCAGTTCAGCAGTACAGAGTGGTGTACCACAGTGCTGAGGGACAAACTCCACAGGAGGTGAGATACACATGCTCTAGGATGGAGGAAGGATGTTATCCAAGGTCTAAACTTGCTTTGTCTGTAGGTGGTGTTGCCTGGCTCGGATTCCACGGTCCTGCTGACTGGATTATCATCCCAGACTTTGTACCATGTGTCCATCTTCCCAGTGTATGAAGACAATGTCGGTCTAGCACTCAGAGGGACAGTCACTACATGTAAGCTTGGGAAAAACACAACATGAGAATAACAATGGTTTCCTGTACGATGGTCTTCCACTTACCCTTTTAGCTGCTTGTGTTGAGGATCTTGTTCTTTCAATCACTACCAACAACCAGCAGTGGTGGAACGTAATGAAGTAAATGTACTTC
Source organism: Neostethus bicornis (assembly GCA_902685375.1). Classification (NCBI taxonomy): domain Eukaryota; kingdom Metazoa; phylum Chordata; class Actinopteri; order Atheriniformes; family Phallostethidae; genus Neostethus; species Neostethus bicornis. Next base: position 25,373,046 of record LR738550.1, read on the forward strand.
GTTACTGTACTTAAGTAAAAAAATTGTGTATCTGTACTTTACTGAAGTAAAATGTAAGACCGGTACTTTTACTTTTACTTCACTACATTTTTAGAGCAAATATCTGTACTTTTACTTCACTACTTTTTAAAAGTGTGTTTTACATTTTTCATTACATTTTTGTTCAGGAATTTTAAAAATACACAGGTTTTTTAGCGCATCTTGAAGCCACATCGCCAAAATCAAAAGAAGCAGTTGATCGGGAGAAGAAGTAATGAATCGAGAAACATTTTCCGCATTCATTCAGCGCCAAAAACCTAACATCAAATATAGCACAAATTAAAAAGAGTCAGAAGATCATTGTCCGTTGTGTTTCCTTTTAAATAAAAAGTTGAGCCATCATTACACAGAGCAGGGGCGGATCTAGAATTTTCCAAAGGGGGGTGGGGCTTTGACAAAGCCAATATATAGTGACTGGGGGCCTCCCCCCAAAACATTTTAAAAAATAAGTGTCATTTTCCTCCATTTTGGCGGCCCATTCACTGGACCTTCTAGGGGATAACTTGACTTGTCCCCTTTCCTTTTATTTTATTTATTTATTTACTTTTGTGGACCAAAAGAGGCGGGAGAGGGGGGTTACACCAGTGCAGAGTATTTATCCTGGTTACCATGGTGACACCCTATAGCACAACAAATAACGTTTGAATTATGATCAAATACTTTTACTTTTTACTTAAAAAGTACAATTTACACCAACTACTTTTGTACTTTTACTGAAGTAGATTTTTTTATTGGTACTTTTACTTTTACTTAAGTAATTTTTTTGCCTAATTATCTGTACTTTTACTTAAGTACAAAAAGTGAGTACTTCATCCCCCACTGATAACCAGTGAGCATAAGTGAAGGTTGTAAAATGAATTGACTGGTAGATTGAGAGCTTTGGTTTTTGATTTTTCTCTTTGTACCCCACAACCGATCAAAGCAGCGTCCTAATTACTGTGGATGCCACACAAATTCAAATAAGAAACTCAAGATATCTAAACAGCTACAGTTGGGGCAGGATCCAATCTTTTAACTGGGAAAGTGTGAAGTTCTTCCTCCTTTTTGGGTCAATTTAGATCATTTTTGGCCTTTTGACTCAATATTTCAGGTACCCATACCGCAGAAGCTCTTGATGAATGCTTTTTAGGAGCTTATTTTAGACATTTTTTATAACAGAGAGGAAAAATAGGTTAGTGGAAGAATTTCTGCCCTATGACCGTGACGGTTCGATTCCCACCGGGCCCATGCCTAAGTGCCCTTGGGTAAGACACCTAACCGCTCGTTTCTCCCATCGTTGGCACCTTCCTGGCTGCCTGCTACGGTGCAATGCACGTTGTACGTTAAAAAAATATCCACACAGAAAGATCAAATATTCTTGACCAAAGTCCCTATTTTCTATTTTCTATCATCACAGATGCGATTTGCTTAAGATTTTGTTAAGACAGGGTTTGGAAATAAAAACTAAATCTTTCATTTCTCTTTTCATTCCATCTCCTCCTGTTAGTGCCTCTAGCCATGCCGACTAACTTGGAAGTGATTCCCTCCTCTTACAACACACTGCGGGTGAGCTGGAGCGCTGCTTCTGGTGCCAGTCAGTACATGATTCTGTACTCTGCTCTCAGCCACGGAGAGCCAGATGATGCAAAGGAGGTGAGCAATAGATTTCAATAATCCCTGCAAGATGGAATTTATATCTGCAAAAAAAAAAATGGAACGTTATGGAGAAATGCACAAAAAAAGGACTTATTCATGTCACATGTGCAGTTATTAGAGTGGTTGTACAAAACGTGTTTTGCTATAGGTGAGACAGAGGAGTTCAGTGTGGGGGTGGGACTGCACCAAGGATCTGCTCTGAGCCCTTTGCTGTTTGCTATGGTGCTGGACAGGCTGACAGACGAGGTTAGACAGGAATCTCCATGGACAATGATGTTTGCAGATGACATTGTGATCTGTAGTGAGAGGAGGGAACAGGTGGAGGAAAAGCTGGAGAGGTGGAGGTTTGCTCTAGAAAGAAGAGGAATGAAGATTAGTCAGAGTAAAACAGAGTACATGTGTGTGAATGAGAGGGATCCAAATGGAAAAGTGAGGTTACAGGGAGAAGAGATAAAGAAGGTGGAAGATTTTAAGTATCTATCTAGGATCAACAGTCCAGAGCAATGGAGAGTGTGGAAAAGAGGTGAAGAAGCATGTGCAGACAGGCTGGAACGGGTGGAGAAAAGTATCAGCTGTGATGTGTGATAGAAGAATTTCAGCTAAAATGAAAGAGAAAGTGTACAAAACCGTGGTGAGACCGGCCATGCTGTTTGGTCTAGAAACAGTAGCACTGAAGAAAAGACAGGAAGCAGAGATGGAGGTAGCAGAGATGAAGAGGCTGAGGATGTCTCTGGGAGTGACCAGGATGGACAGGATTAGAGGAACAGCACATATTAGAGGTTTTGGAGATAAAGTCCGAGAGGCCAGACCGAGATGGTTTGGACATGTACAGAGAAGAGAGACCGGGTACATCGGCAGAAGGATGCTGGGTTTGGAAGGTTCATGGATACAGTGAAGGAAGACATGAAGATAGTTGGTGTGACCGAAGAAGATGCCGCAGATTGGGTCAGATGGAAGAAACTGACTTGCTGTGGCGACCCATGAAGGGAAATGCCGAAAGAAGAAGAATATTTACTTGAATCAAACTTTTATGTGTTTTTTTTTTTTTTTTTTTTACTGTGTAGGAGAAGTTTGGCGGAGATCAGACTGCGGTGGAGCTGGAAGGATTACTACCAGCAACAGATTACTCCATCACACTTTACGCTCTGTACGAGGAAGATCCCAGTGATCCGGTCACATCCGTCGCTACCACCTGTAAGAACTTCCACAAACATTTTCTACTTCAGTGCATTTCTGTTATATTCTTGTTTCTGAAAATAGAGAAGATATCTTTCCCCTTCGTTTTTAGTTCCTCTTCCAGCACCAGTGAGCATTCAGTTCCCAGTGATCACCCACAGCATGCTGAGGGTGAGCTGGGTGCCTGGGGCTGCTCACGTTCCAGGTCACCGAATAACCTACAGCACCAACCACGGCAGTGACATCAAGCAGGTAACGCTTACAAAAAAAAGCCAATCTTAATCTAAAACAACATTAAAAAGTTTATATGTTAACGACCTGTCCTGGCAGCACATTTGAAAAAGAAGGAAGTTCAGTTTCTGTGCCCCCCTAAACCCCCAAAAAAAAGCAAATAATCAAATTAATCAAAACCAAAAAGCCTCATTTTCTCATGCATTGTTTGATCCATTCAGGTGGAAGTAAAGGGGCTGAACTCAGTGATGGTTCAGAACCTCTCATCTCTATCCAGATATCTAGTATCCGTTCAATCCCATTACCCAGAAGGCCTTTCTGCAGCAGTAACCAGCAACGTCACCACGTGTAAGTCTTGAAGGCGTGCATCTCACCAGAACATAAAACCTCCCTTCCTCACACATGCTCCCTCTCTCCTAGTGAAGGTGCCTTCTCCATCCGACCTTAGGGTGACTAACTTCTCAGGAAGTGACATCACGGTGCGATGGCAGGCCGCGGCGGATGATGTCGTCTCATATCTCATAAAGTGGATTTCACTGAGCGGGGGCGACCTGAGACAGGTGGGGAAGACTTCTTTGTGAACTTTACGTGATGTGTTTTAATGGTTGTGTGTGTGTGTTCCAGCTCACAGTAAATGGAGAGAGTGAAGGAGTGATTCTAGAGGAGGTGGAGAACGATAAAGAATACCAGATCTCTCTGTCCGCACTTTATGGAGATGGAGCGCAGAGTGAAGCCGTCGCCACTCGTTACAGTACATGTAAGTCACATGAATGGATGGCTAGAAATCCTCCCCATATTTCAGAGGAAAGACTCACAAAAATTTAATTGCCTTCCTGGAGTAGCTTGGAATAGAGCCGTTGCTCCTCCAAGTTGAGAGAAGCCAGATGGGGCGTTTCGGGCATCGGGTTAGGATGTCTACTGAACATCATGCTGATGAGGTGTTTCAGGCACGTCCCACCGTGAGGAGAGCCAGAATTAGGCCACAGACCTACTGGAGAGACTATGTCCCCCAGCTGGCCGGGAACATCTAGGGATCCTTCCAGTTGAGGGAAGCCTGGGTTTCCAATCTGGGGCTGTTGCCCTCCACGACACGGCCTCGGATAAATGGAAGACGACGGAACAGAATTAAAAAAACTTCTCACAAACTCCGTTTGAAGAGAGATCCCATCCAAAGATAGACTTGCTGAATGATTGTCATTGCTCAAAGTTGCATATAGCAAAATTTGAGTGCTTAGGCCAGGCATGGGCAAATTATGGCCCATGGGCCATATGCGGCCCGTTAAACATTTTAATCCGGCCCCCCAAACTTGAAAAATTAAATAAATAAACCTTGTTAAAGTTTTATTTTCCCTGCAATTCTGATGTTTTCTCACTAGATGGCGCACTCTAGATATATTGGCTTTGTTGAGAAAACGACAACACTGCTCCCATTAAAATGTGTGCAGTTCCGTGATTTACTTGCTGTTACAAAAAACAGTGTGCCCAGATATGAAAAGCCATCAGGGCCAATACACGCAATAAACAAGCGTGTTAGATGTTAAAACAAGTAAAATGTTACATCTAGGGCTTAGATTTCAAACCTAGTGCCACTAAATGCACGTTTTTAAACGCTATCGCACTAGAATTCAGACCTAGCGTGCTAGACTTGAAATTTAACGCTCTTGACGTAACATTTAGCCCACCATTCTATCGGTCTAATCTAGCGTTTACCAAAGCATGCCATCCATCTGCTCCTGTTCCGGCCCCTTTGTCAAATGTTTGAACTCAATATGGCCTGCAAACCAAAAAGTTTGCCCATCCCTGATTTAGGCGGTGTGTGACCAAATTGATGAGTTCATCTGGATTTATCATAATGATGTGAGCATAAGATGCACACAGATTGCTGCGATAAATTAAGAGGTTGTGTAAATATCGTAAAAGTAATGTCAAATTAAACTCATCGTACAGACAGTCATCAACACAAACTGTATATTCTAGATTTATCACAACGGATTTCATCTGAACGTGAACATGGTTCATCTGAACCTTATACATTTAATTACCCATTAAATCTATTGTATTGTTATGGGGAGACGGCAGCACAGTGGTTAGCGTGTTCGCGCGCGGAGGTTTGTGGCCCACAGAGAATACGTCTAGGGTCCTTGGAGAAGACACCTAACCCCCGCTTCTCCCACTATCGGCGCTGTCAAAGGGTAGCCTGCTGCGGTGTAAGGAGTGCAGCACACAAATTTCCCCGGTGAGGGGTGAATAGAGTAATTCTTTTTTTTTTTTTTTTTACTTTTTATGTAGACTTAAGGGTTGAAAAGCAAACTGACGTGTTTGCAATCACTTTTTGGCTCTGAGTCCCTTTTGGCTGTAGTGTTCCATGCCTTAAAGTGACTGGCCTGTAAATGCGTAACACCGTCCAATCAAATTGATCTCATCTGTCATCTCCAGACACTTTCACAGAGAATTAATTCAATTAAAAGTAGGCTTGTTCATTGAAATTACGCTGGTTTTCAGCCCCCTCACAAGCGAGTTCACGCCTCATGTACACCTGTAAGAGAGAGTTACACCCCTCTTCATGAATGTGATGGGCCCATGGTGTATATGTATGCTTATCCCAAATTTAACCCTTATCAAATAAGGGGATCTGTACATAGACAGATCCCGTACATCTACAGTAACAGTTTAAGTGGGTCTTCAGAAGATGAACGAATGAAGTTCTTCAAGCTATGAAGTTATTCCGAATGAAGTTATTGTCAGCCGGAAGTTCGCGAGTTCGCATCCCACTGAGTGCACATCTAGGGTCCTTGAAGAAGACACCTAACCCCTCATTTCTCCCATCATTGGCGCCGTCACAGGTGGCAGCCTGCTACGGTGAAATGCAGCACATAAATTTCCCGATGAGGGATTAATAAAATACAAACAAATGGAGGTCATTTTTTGGTTTCCCTGTAATTACTTTAAAGTCCCTTAATGTTTTAATCCCATCAGAAGAAAATGTATCTGCAGTGGCTATGATCATGTTGTGGTTTTGCAGTGTCAGGTGGAGGTCCGTCCAGCGTGATTGTTTCAGAGGAAACCCCGGTCAGTCTGGTGGTGAGCTGGGTGCCTCCCAACGCTCATGTTGTCCAATACCGTGTGTCTTACACGGCGCTGACTGGAGCTGAGAACCATGACCACACGGTAAACCATTGTTATTATTGAACTTTTTCATGTCTTACTGTTTTAGAGTTTTGTATTGTTTAGTGTTATTTCAGTAAATTTTTCAACCAAATAGCTTTTACTTACTTTCTGAGCTGCAGAGGGGCTGGAACCACACGTTCGCAGAAAGATTGCATGTTTAAATGTCATCTGGGCACTAGGGATGCACATTGTATCTATGTTGAATTGATATTTTGATTCTAACAACTGCAATTAATTCATTGAAAAGCAGCAATTGTCTTTGAATGTTTTTGTTTTGTTGTTTCGACCAATCAGTTGGTCGAAACCAACTGAACACAATTCAAGTAAGTCTGTAAAGCAAAGGACACAGGATTAATTCAAGTTCAAATAATAACAGAGTCCAATCATGGTCAGGGTGACCTGGCTGGAAGGGATAGTGATGACCCAACATGGAAGTTTGGGGTGATTGCCCTTAAATAGATAGCAGGATCCACAAATGTGTGGCATCAGGAACTAACCTCAGGTGTCCCTTATCAGGGTAGTGAGGAACATCCAGGGCTCCCTCTGGTGGCAAGCAAGAGGGAGACAATATAAGTAATATCAAATCACTATAACAGACAAAAAAAATTGTGTTGTAACATTTTATTAATATTGTTGTATTGACGGTATTGGCTTTTAGTGTGGAGTTAAAATGTCATGTGTGGGGGTTTTTGAAAGTTTTTTGGGTTTTTTTGGAAGACTTCAGCTTCCTTCTGCTTGTAAATGATGCACTCCACCTCTCAGTTGCCTGTTGCTAGGTGTCCCTAAAATCTTTCAGAGGGACAAAACTGCACATTTTAAATCAATATTTCCTTCAAATACACCTGATTCATACAGACAGGTTTTTATGCGGAAGATCGACTGTTGAAGCCTCTTCTTCTTTCGGGATTCCCCTTCAGGGGTCGCTACAGAAAGTCATTTTCTTCCATCTAACCCTATCTCCTGCATCTTCTTCGGTCACACCAACTATCTTCATGTCTTCCTTCACTGTATCCATGAACCTCTTCTTTGTTCTTCCTCTAGGCCTCTTTCCTGGTGGTTCCAAACCCAGCATCCTTCTTCGATGTACTCTCTCTCTCTCCTCTGTACATGTCCAAACCATCTCAGTCTGGCCTCTCTGACTTTATCTCCAAAACCTCCAACATGTGCTGTTCACCTTATCCTGTCCATCCTGGTCACCCACAGAGAGATCCTCAGCATCTGCTTTCTGTCTTTTCCTCAGTGCCACTGTCTATAGACCAAACAGCATGGCCGGTCTCACCATGGTTTTGTACAATTTTCCTTTCATTTTAGCTGAAACTCTTCTATCACACATCACAGCTGATACTGTTATCCACACATTGCAGCCTGCCTGCACACGCTTCTTCACCTCTTCTCCACACTCTCCATTGCTCTGGACTGTTGATCCTAAGTACTTAAAATCTTCCACCTTCTTTATCTTTTTTCCCTGTAACCTCACTTTTCCATTTGGATCCCTCTCATTCACACACATGTACTCTGTCTTACTCTGACTAATCTCCATTCCTCTTCTTTCTAGAGCAAACCTCCACCTCTACAGCTTTTCCTCCACCTCTTCCCCCCTCTCACTACAGATCACAACGTCATCTGCAACTGTTGAAGCCTCTAAAACTCTAAAATGCTGATATTGTCGTCAGGTTTTGATTCCAGGAGGCGACAAGCAGGTGCTGCTAGAGTCCTTACAACCAGACACCCGTTACAGCATCCTGGTCACTGCAGAGTATCGCAACAGAGAGGGAGGCAGCGGGTCGGCTCAGGGAAAAACTAGTAAGTCTAACACATCCAGCATTGTTCATAAAAACAACATTGGGGTTAAGATGCTCACCAGCATCGTCACAAATTAAAACCCATCTAGCATCTTTTGTATGTGCATGTGTGTAACTTCCTGCTTACTTTTCAGCCAGTTTGCGAGTAAGCAGTGTGAGTGTCGTCAGGTCAGACCACTCTAGTATTTGTGTGTCATGGAGACCAGTCTCTGCTGTGGACGGGTATCGTATTGTGATGCAGTCCATGAGAGGTGAATAAGCTGGAAGGTCTGACTGTTGATCTGAATCTAACAGCTTGTAATCTGCTGGTGTGAATGTGTGTGTGGGGTTTTTTTTATTTACAGACAGACAAACAAAAGAAGAAGTCGTGGATGAGTCCAGCAGCAGTCTTTGCTTCTCTGATCTCGAATCAGAAAGTCTGTACCGGATCAGCGTGCACTCTCTTCTTGGTCCAGCTGAAGGACCTCCCGTCTCTATTCTTCACCCGACAGGTTTGAGGCCACAAACACTCATCACATGCAGTGTGTTTTATGAGCTAACCTTAATTACACCTGTTCAGAAGTATGTCTTTTAAAACTGAATTATTACTCATCACATCTTCATAAAAACCACATCAATCAGACATGAAATTAAAGTAACTTCTGTTAAGAGCTTGTTCCACGTTGTCACTTTCTCTTATGTAGAAAAAATCCACAAAAATATATGTCAGGGGTGGATCCAGGATTTTCTATAGTGGGGGAGTGAGGCCATTGACTAAGCCAGTGCTCCCACCCCCAGAGCGTTTTGAAAAATAAGAGTAATTTTCGTGCATTTTGGTGGCCTACTCGCTGGCCCTACAAGGGGATAGCTTGACTAGTCCCCTTTCCTTTCTTCTTCTTTTTTTTTTTTTTGTGGACCAAAAGAGGGGTTGTGACCCCCCCTGGATCCGCCCCTGTATGTAGCCAGACAACCCTTGGTAAATTAGATGCACTTAAAGTTAAATTGATTGGATTCAAAAGACTCCAAAAAAATATATATTTCACATAATTCAGTTAAAAAGGTCTACTAAAAACATCTTCATAAATCCACAAAATACAGCCTTTTTTTTAATCTATTTTTAAAATGTTAGAGTAATAAAATGATGTCTTTGGAACAAGGATTGTGATGTTATTTAATATTAGAATCATTACAGAAGGTGAGGAAGAAGAATTTAAAATTACAGGAAGTAGTAGAAAAAAGAAAGTTTTAAAATAGAAAATTAAACTATTGATGTTACACAATAATCTAGATTAGTTTAAAATTGTACTAAACCAGAACCCAGAATGTGGTTGTGGTTGGTTAGCTACACCGTCTAGATCAGGCATGGGCAAACTACAGCCTGCGGGCCACATGTGGCTCATTAGGTGGTTTAACCCGGCTCACCAAACTTGAAAAAATTAAATAAACAAATCTTGTTAATGTTTTTTCCCCCTGCAATTCTGATGTTTCCTCACTAGATGGCGCACTCTAGATATAATAGGCTTTGTTGAGAAAACAACAACACTGCTCCCATTAAAATGCGTGTGTCTCCGTGATTCGCACGCTGTCAAAATAGACTGCACGCTTATGGAAGCCATCAGGCCCAATACACACACGTAAACAAGCGTGTTAGATGTTTAAACAAGCAAAATGTTACAGCAAGCGTTTAGATTTTTAACTTAGCACAGCGAAACGGACGTTTTTAAACACTATCGTGCTAGATTTGAAATTTAACGCTCTAGAGAAAACAATTAATGTGCTTGTTTAAAATCTAGCCTGCCATTCTATCAGTCTAATCTATTGGTTATAAAAGTATGGCATCCATCTGCTCCTGTTCCAGCCCCCTGGTCAAATGTTAGATATTAATGTGGCCCACGAACCAAAAAGTTTGCCCACCCCTTGTCTAGATGAATCTATTTATGGTAAAAGGTTGCCTTGGTAAAAGCTTCCATGTGCAGCTGAAAACCAGAAAACATTATTGAACATCCCCAATTTACAAACTTAGGTATAATTAGAACCTTAACTTTATGATTTATGAGGTTGTGTGTGAATTTGTTTCTTTTTTGTTTCTGGTTTCTGCATCATGACAATTTCATTTGTTTTGCAGCCGCTGCTCCAGCAAGCATCCCCATCCAGCCCCGCATATTCACTATCTCCAATGAAGGTGACTATTATGTGTAACATTCATGTCTGTGATGCCTTGTAAAAAACATGTTTTGTTTTATATTTGTCTATAATGTCCCATCTTCAAAAAATTACATGAACATAAAGGAAACAAGCAAAGGGGGAGGCGATAGTTCTCCAGAAGTTTGTGGGATCGAGTCCCACTGAGCTCATGTCTAGGTGTCCTTGGGGAAGACATCTAACCCCTGTTTCTCCCACCATTGGTGCCATCTTGGCAGCCTGCTGCGGTGTAATACAGCACACAAATTTCCCCGATGAGGAATGAATAAAGTATATTTCAAATGGAAAATATAACTTGATTAAAATACCTTGATGGAAAACGTGGAACATCAGCTCTACACCAAACATGACTCCTTTTTCACAATAAACTCCTATAACGTCACCAAAAGTCTACCTCTGTTTTGTTGTCTACCGCTTATCTGGGGCTGGGTCACAGGGGTAACAGCCTCAGATGGGAAACCCATGCTTCTCTCACTTCGGCTGCACTAGCCACCTCACCCAGGAGGATCCTGAGATGTTCCCTGTCCAGCTGTGAGAATCATTCTCTCCAGTGGGTCCGAGATCTGCCTCTGGGTTTCCTTTTGGTGGGACGTGGCCAAAACACCTCTCCAGCGCAACATTTGGTAGGCATCCTAACCAGATGCCCAAAACCGCCCCATCTGGCTTCTCTCTCTGCAACAGCTCTACTCAGAGTTCCTCACAGACTGTAGAGCTCCTCACTCTATCTCTGAGTGAGAGCCCAGCCACCCTGCAGAGGAAGCTTATTTCGATTGCTTGTATCCCTGATCTCATTCTTTCGGTCACCACCCACAGCTGGTGACCATAGGTGAGGGTAGGAACGTAGATCGACTGATAAATCAAGAGTTTTGCTTTTTGGCTCGGCTCTTTCTTCACCACAATAGACCGATTTGTCTGTCGATCTCCTTCTCCATCCTCCCCACTCGGGAACAAGACCCCGAGAAACTACCACTCCTCCATTTGGGCAGGACCCTAACTATGTCGATTAAATGCCTGTGTTACAATAAATTGATATAAACAATGCAAATTGAAACAAAATGTTACATAAATGGACTAAAAATGTGTAAATGTAGAAAGTAATTAGTTTTCCAGCACTGCATCTTAATTATTGTGGACGCTGCACCAACTCACCTGTCAATGTCACGCTCCATCCTTCTTATATGATGAATCCAATAGGATGAAGCCATGCCATCTGCAAAATAAGTTGGCAGTTTATTAATAATATCTTTTTATTTTGTGAGTTTAACCATGCAGACACGTTCAAGTAAAATTTTACCCCACCTTTAAATAGTGGAATATTTTTAATAAAAGAAATATTTGAGTTTTAAGTTTTAAGTCATAATAATAAAATTTAACCTCTGTCTGGTTTCTTGCAGTTTGTCCCGATGTCACCATCAGGAACCGGATTGTTAAAGGTAAAAACCACACTACATGTTGTTTTACACCCAAACCAGACATTTTTATTTACTCCGTGTGTGTTTCTGTCAGGGTTTAACATGATGGAGGCATTTGGTCTGACTCCAGCGGCTCACTCATCGGTGGAGGGTGTAGCTGCTGAGCCGTTTGTCTTTAACACACTCCCCACATACACCCTGTACAGAGATGTTCAACTGACCCAGAACACCAAGTATGAGTCTTTTGAATCTTTTATTTGTCTTCCGCTCTGTTTTTTTATGCTTCTACTTAAGTATCAATGAAAAAAGGAAATCAGCATTTTGGAAATAAATGTTGGATTTTAATACCGTATTTTCACGACCATAAAGCGCACATAAATGTCTTAGATTTCCTTCAAAATGAGCGAAGTTCCCTATCATGCAGTGCGCCCTATGTGTGCCGTAATTGTAAGGTGAACGTAGTAGAGAACATGCAAATGTTTAAGTTGGAAAAGCAGAAGAAGCAGATGAACACTACACTTGCTGTAATTCTGGGAAGTGTGACAAAGGAACTCCGACTGCTGGATATCGGCGTGAGCCATTCTAAGTAAGGCTGCGAGCAGCGTGGGAGCGATGGATGTCCGAAGACCACAGCTTCACGAAGCGTGGAAGGCAGCGCCGGGCGAGTTACGCCACAGTTTGCCAGTGGATTGTAGATGCTTGGGCTAACGTGTCTGCTGACGCTGTTGTCTGAGCTTTCGCAAAAGCAGGCATCATTTCCGATGAACCGCACGGTACAGAAAGTGACTCTGACAGCGAGGAAAGTGAACCTGCGAGGTTGGATTTAGAGCAGCTGTTAGATTCTGAAACAGAGGATGAGGACTTTGATGGATTTGATAAATGACTTTATGACGACTGTAACTAATTTTTAAATAAAACCAACCAAACTCAGTTTTGCTCCCGATCTATTTTTAAATACGCACTCTTGTCTGCTTGTGTGTGTGTTGTTGTAAGGCGGACGGACGTAGTAGATGATATGTATGTAAAACCCACGCCCTATCATCAGGTGCACCTTATGTGTGTGTTAAATAAAGAGCACATAAAACTGGGAGTGCGCCTTTTAATATGGTGCGCCTTTTGGTCGTGAAAATACGGTATTTTGGGGGTTTTTTACAACTTTTTTCTACAGTTATGTTCGTGTGTTAAGTGATTGTGCCCACTCGTAGAAGTAAAGATAACTTAACTGAATGTTGTTACAATAGAACACATAAAAAATGGGGGCTAAAATCAGCCGGCCTATGGATCACCCAGCTGGCATAAAAAATATGTTTGTTACAAAAAATAACATAAAGAAGAATATGTTAATAAAAGTTAGTAATTTTTACTTTAAACACATTCTTTTCTTCTTTTTTATGATAAAATTACAAAATACTTTTGTATGTTACGTTTGGAAAAAAAAAAAGAGTACCAAATTTTTGCTTGAAAGTTTACTCTGATTTTTTTCCAAGAAGCTTAATTTATTACAGAGTGACCGAGCATGCCAGTTAGGCACAAGACAGGGTACACTCTGGACAGGTCACCAGTGTGTGACCTTGTATATGTCATATTAGCAGAAAATAAATATTTTTTTTCCCAGCCTGTGGAACCAAATTGATCCTAAAATGAAATATTGATGGTTGTTATAATTTTTTTCCCCAGATTCATCCATCCTGCTGGTTTCGCTCCAGAGTTCACCATCAGCTTCCTTTTCCGTTTGCTCCAGGACACGCCCGCAGAGCCGTTTGCCCTCTGGCAGCTAACCGACAACGATTTCCAGCCTAAGATGGGCGTGGTGATCAACCGTGAGTTCTGCAAACCTCCTGCACACGTTGGGCTCATAAACCTCAATGAAGGTTGTGCTGGTCTGGAGTTCTGCAGTCTTTATAAAGCAACAAACCTGTTTAAAACCCAGCTTTATTAAGCCAAATTAGTTCAGAGCCAAATTATTCATTACCTTTTCAGAAAAAGAAAACAACTGAATTCTATGTCACACGCGGTGGACCATGCATTTCGGACAAAGCGTTTCAGAATCAGAAATGCTTTATTCACCACACACATGGGAAATTTGTGTGTAACACAGATATGCCAAGTCTCCCACATTGGGCAGGAGACACCCGCAATTAGGACCTACATACCTTACGCTCACCCACCACGGTTAATAAAACTCCCACATGATGAACATTCTAGTGCAACCCATGAACATGATTAAGTATTATGAGGCTAAGCACGTGGCATCTCCTGCTGCTGCAGCTGTGCATCTGAAAGCCAATAGTAGTGATCTGCATGGTCTATTGCCAGTATTGTTTTTGGTGAACGTATAGAAGAATCGGACATCCGGGACGTTTGGTCATGTGACAGCTTATGTGCGTGAGCTGCAAAACAAAGCGTGAACAAGCTGTACAGGGGTGTATTCCTGGTGGTAATTCCTCTTCGTACTGATACATAGCGCTTGGTGGTAACACAAGTAAGACGCACAATTTTCTAGCTGCTTTCGCATGTTTTGAACAGTTTGTTTTACGCCAACTGTCATGGCAGGTGTTTTCCATTGGCGAATGTGACATCATGTCACGCCATAGCCCCCACTTTTGGCCCCGCCTCTAAGACTTCCTCTTTGTGAAGCCTAAAACTTGGCATCTCTGGTTACAGCAACCAGTTATCTGTTAATTTTCCGTGAGTTTCAGGAGAAAGAATACCTATTCTATGTACTTCCTATTTCTATGTTACTTAGTTTTGGTATAAATTTTTTTGTAACCCACCATATTTCTCCCCGTTAACATCCTGTTTTTAATATTTATTATTTTTTTCCACAGCTTCAACCAAACATCTGCAGTACTTCAGCCTGGACTATAGAGGCGAGGTGCAAGAGCTGACGTTTGACCTGCCACAGGTCCACAAGCTTTTCTACGGCAGCTTTCACAAGGTTGGATAACATCCGTTGTGATAGTCTCTCGGGAAACTTTATGATCCAATTAAAAATATCTAACAATAAGGGTTTCTTAACCAATCAAAAGTGTTCAAGCACAGCGAAAAATGCAGAAATTTCAGGACATTTTGTTGCTTTTGATGAAAGAAGAAAAAAAATTCAACGCCATGGCGTTTCTCTTTCTGTTCCATAGATTTGTAATTATTATCTTTACGACCTTGACTTTTGATCGCATGACCCTTAACACCCTGTCCAGAATGTGTTCTTGGTCAGGCAACCAGGGAGACCTGGCTGGAAGGGATGGTATGACCCGACCGGGAAGTCCGGGCGATTGCCCTTAAATAGATGGCAGAGTCCACAGATGTGTGGCATCAGGAATCAATCTCAGGTGTCCCTAATCAGGGTGATGAGGAACATCCAGGGCTCCCTCTGGTGGCAGGAGAGGGGATAGAGATCATTTGACGCACAAGTCAAAACTTTTGCCTACTCTAATCTATAAGAAGGACTTCAGCCCGACACGTCCTACATGACCATGTTTGTCCTCCGGCAGGTCCACCTGTCAGTCAGCCAGGTGAGCGTCTCCCTGTTTGTAGACTGTCAGCCTGTTGGGGAACGCCCGGCCCGTCCTCTGGGCAACCTGCCAACAGATGGTTTTGAGATGCTGGGAAAACTGGTGAAAACCCGTGGACCCAAGAGTGGATCAGCTCCGGTAATCGTTCTTATTTTAAAGCCATTTTTTCATGTTGCAAGAAAAAAAACATACTTTGATTTTTGATGTTTCTTTATATTTTAATGAAGATGAATTTCCACCATCTTCATTTAAAGACAGTTTTTTTTTCTGTTATTATTATTCTTTTTAGTTCCAGCTGCAGTCCTTTGAGATTGTCTGTAACACCACGTGGGCTGCAGAGGATACCTGCTGTGACCTGCCGGCTGTGGTCAGTCTGCTACAAGCTATGAAGCAATAATGCTGCTTGATTAAAAAGTTAATTTGATTACAACATTAGTATGTAAATTTGATCTTTTTGTTTGTGTCAGAGAGATGAGGAGAGCTGTCCTGCTCCGGCGTACTCCTGTACCTGCTCCTCTGATGTTCCTGGTGCTCCTGGCAACCCTGGACCAATTGTAAGTCTAGAAAATATCACTCCGCACTCGGTCCTAGTCAGACATTTTCTCTCAATTTGTTTCTTCTTTTCCAGGGGAGGCCGGGTCCCAGAGGGGAAAAGGGAGAAAAAGGGGAGCAAGGTGTAAAGGTAAGGTAATATGATCAGTTAAAACTTTTAGATGTTTTCTAGCTATTTCATTGGATGCTTTTTATATACTGCAACTTTGCAAAAAAGTGATACTAGATTTGACGTCGGGTCTTTTCTTTTTGATTTACCGTGTGATGGACCAAGCAGTGCAAATAGACAGGCACAAGGTTTTAAGTAAAAAAGGGGTCTTTTTATTGAACCCAAAAAAATATCAAATGTTCAACAATTATAAAAGAGGTCAAAATAACTAACTCAACTCAAGATAAGGTTTAACAAAAGAGAATTAACTCAAACAAACAGACCTAACTGACTGAGAACAGCATGACCTTAAATGAAAGAATACTAAACCACTGCCAACACAAAAGGGGGGGTTAACAAAACAGCTTAACTAAATCTAAGCTAACAAAACCAATTTCACCCCTAAAGAAAATAAATGGTTCAATCCAATTAGGTGACTCCAGCCCAGGACAGCAGGTGATCATTCGGCCCAGGAACTGGAGCACCTGCAAAACTCAAGAAAATCAAATTAATGTGAATCAACAACATAAATCAAACATGTGCGCTAATCTAAACTTGTATTAAATCCAAAGTAAAGAAAAGTGGTTTAACAAACAAAATATCTAAATTATATTCATAAAGTGAATAAATTATAAAGTTTACAAACTAAATGGTTGTGTGGCTGTAGCCATCACACACGCCCCCTCTTCAGATTTCTCGCTGACACAGCGAGAAATACAATCTGCAATGACATTGTCTCTGCCGGGAATGTGGTGAATAATGAATTTGTACGGCTGTATGGCCAGGTACCACCGTGTAATTCTTCCATTTGTGTCCTTCATCTTCTTGATCCATTGCAGAGCCTTGTGGTCTGTCTCCAGAGTGAACTCACGTTCAAGAAGATAGTACTTGAAAGATTGGAGTGCCCACTTGATGGCCAATGCCTCCTTTTCCACAGTTGAATACCGGACCTCTCTTGGAAACAACTTGCGGCTGATAAAGGCAACTGGGTGGCGCTCTTCTGATGGTCCCTGCATCAAGACAGCTCCCAAACCCCTCTCCGAAGCAACAGTCTGAAGGACAAACATTTTGTCAAAATCAGGGCTATGCAAAACTGGACTCTTACTAAGAGAGGGTTTTTGGCACTGAGGGCAGCTTTCACAGTACTGAGCAACATCTGTCCTCAATCCAGGCCAATAGAAGTGCTTTCTGATGCGATCCACGGTCCTACGTTTTCCAAGGTGACCGGCCCCTCGGATTGAGTGCCCCAGAGACAGCACCACCTGCTGGATCTTCCGGGGAACCACCAACTGCAAAACTGATCCCTGTTGACGATAAAGTACACCCTCCTTTATCAAGAAGGTTTCTTTGCTGCAGAGATTTTCAGATCTCTGTTTCCCTTCTGCTTTCTGAAAAAGAGGTGTTAGAGTTGAATCTTCATGTTGCATTTCAATGATGTTTTCAGGAATCTTGAAACCCAAAGGCAACTCCAACTCAGTGTTAGCAGATAGTTTTGCAGTGTGATTGAATTTATCTTGACTCTTTTGTCTGAAAGACTTACGAGACTTCCCTGGTGCTGTCTCCAGGTCTGCATCAGGAAAGGGCAAAGTATGAAGTATATGTGAAGATTCTTCTCTTTTCACCGCTTGAGCTCTGGTTACAGCAACATTGCATGCCTGGCTAGAATCAAGCAAGTCAGACAACACAGGTAGATCTCGACCTAACACAACTGGAAATGGCAGATTCTCAGAGACTCCGATGTTTAGTAGAAATGTTTGTCCTTGTACCTTAATGTACATTTCTGCTGTTGGATATAGTTTTTCCTCCCCATGTACACAGCGAACTGGGATTGTATCAGCAACGTTGACTTTGTCTACAGGAACAAAGTCTCTGTGCACAAGGGTTTGGGTACTTCCTGAGTCAATTAGAGCTTTTATAGTTCTACCATTTAGCTCAACCAGCGCCACCTTTAAACCACTCTGCAGGTCTATCGTTGGGGTGATCTGCTGACGAGGGACAAAACACATTTGGCTTATTTTTGTTGAATTTTGTGGGCACATTGGCTTTGTGTGGCCCTCCATTCCACACAAATAACAAATCACCGTCTTGGATCTTGAGGGCACTGTGATGGACTGACTTGGAGGTTTACTCACCCCTGTCTGGTAGGTTTGAGATTTCTTAAAGTCCTTCATTTTCCAAGCCGTCTGACTCCACGGTTGCCCTTTTTCCCGTGCCGCTACAAACACATCAGCCAGCTGTGCAGCCTTTGCAGCAGTGTTTGGATTACGCTCTTTAATCCATATCTGTAACTCAGGAGACAACATTCTCAAGTATTGTTCCAGAATGAAGAACTCACCAATTTCCTGCACCGTTTTTCCATTTGGTTTAATCCATTTGCTGTACAATTCTTTTAAACGTGCATAGAGTTCTTTTGGGCTTTCATCTGACTTTACCTCTAGAGAACGGAATCTCTGATGAAACGTCTCAGGGTTAATGTCATATTTCTCAAGGATGACTGTTTTCACTTTATCATAATCTAATGAATCATCCACATCCATGTGAACATACGCACCTCTTGCCTTGCCAGTTAGCAGGGGGATCAGCCGAAAAACCCAGTCTTGTTTTGGCCATCGGCAAGCGAGGGCAATACGTTCATAGGTCATTAGAAAATGTTCAATGTCATCATCATTTGTTAATTTTTCCAGTGTCGGTGCCTGAAAGTGGAACTGACCTGCTTGAACATGCTCGTTATGATTAGTAGCAGAGCAGTTGTCCTCAGCTTCCCAAGGCTCCACATCTGAAGGTTCAGGTTCATCCATTTGATTTTCTGGAGCTGGGGATGTACGAGCTTGTACTTCCACCTGCAACAGCTGAAACTGATGTTGTAATGCTCTGAACCGCTGTTCTTGGCGGGTGAATTCCTCCTTTCGTCTTGCTTCATGGGCCTCCTGTTGACCCATATGAGAACGAAGAATAGAAATCACTTCCGATATTGTTGGCTCCTTACCGTAGCCCTCAGTGCCATCCACCCCTCCAGAGGCTTCATTTTCCTCTCCTTGGGTTGCTGTTTCAACAGGCTGGTTTTGACCATCTCCTTTCACTCCGTTGCCGCTCCGTCTAGATCTTGGCATTGTTCAGTCAGGAAGTGATTATGGGAAAAAAAAAAAAAAAACAACCCTGTGCCTTCATCTGCAAGATCCCACTTCTGACACCACTTGTGATGGACCAAGCAGTGCAAATAGACAGGCACAAGGTTTTAAGTAAAAAAGGGGTCTTTTTATTGAACCCAAAAAAATATCAAATGTTCAACAATTATAAAAGAGGTCAAAATAACTAACTCAACTCAAGATAAGGTTTAACAAAAGAGAATTAACTCAAACAAACAGACCTAACTGACTGAGAACAGCATGACCTTAAATGAAAGAATACTAAACCACTGCCAACACAAAAGGGGGGGTTAACAAAACAGCTTAACTAAATCTAAGCTAACAAAACCAATTTCACCCCTAAAGAAAATAAATGGTTCAATCCAATTAGGTGACTCCAGCCCAGGACAGCAGGTGATCATTCGGCCCAGGAACTGGAGCACCTGCAAAACTCAAGAAAATCAAATTAATGTGAATCAACAACATAAATCAAACATGTGCGCTAATCTAAACTTGTATTAAATCCAAAGTAAAGAAAAGTGGTTTAACAAACAAAATATCTAAATTATATTCATAAAGTGAATAAATTATAAAGTTTACAAACTAAATGGTTGTGTGGCTGTAGCCATCACATACCGTATTTTCACGACCATAAGGCGCACCTGACTGTCTCAGATTTTCTTCAAAATGAGTGGCGCGACCTATCGTGCAGTGCGCCCTATCTGATTTGTGATTTGCGGACGTATTAGAGAACCATCAGGCGGACGCAGTTGAAAACATGAGAATGTTAAAGGTGAAATGTGGGCGTGGGTTGTGTATAAAAGAACAGGTATGTGTTTTATGCAGAACATTGCTGTTTTAAAAACACTGAAAATGGAAAAGAAACACGCTTATGAAGCTCAGTTTAAACTGATGGCAATCAGCTGCGCCAGGCGAGTTACGCCACAGTTTGCCAGTGGATTGTAGATGCTTGGGCTAACGTGTGTGCTGGCACTGTTGTCCGAGCTTTCACAAAAGCAGGCATCATTTCCGAGGAGCCGCACGGTACAGAAAGTGACTCTGACAGCGAGGAAAGTGAACCTCCGAGGTTGGATTTAGCGCAGCTGTTAGATTCTGAAACAGAGGATGAGGACTTGGATGGATTTGATAAATGACTTTATGACGACTGTAAATAATATTTAAATAAAACCAACCAAACTCAGTTTTACTCCCGATCTATTTTTAAATACGCACGTGTGTGTGCGTATGCGTGCGCGCATCTGTGTGTATGTGTGTGTGTTGTTGTAAGGCGGACTTACGTAATGGAGGATATGTATATAAAACCCACGCCCTATCATCAGGTGCGCCTTATGTGTGTTAAATACAGCACACGCAAAATTTGGACTGCGCCTTTTAATACGGTGCGCCCTATGGTCGTGAAAATACGGTATATAAGTCCAAAATATGTCAATTTTGGACTTTTTATAAAAATATATATATAAAGTCTAAAATAAGAATTTATATGTATAAAAGAAATGTGTTAGCGTTGCTAATTTTACGCGCTAAACGCTGTTATTACAGTCTCAAATGAGATTTACGCTGTGTTGTGCACATCCTCATATACAGGGGGCGAGAGGAGGAGGGAATGTATAGTGTCAAACACAGAAATAAAAGTGAATAAATGTATTTTGTAAACAATTTTTCAATGAATATCACATTTCTGAGCTAGCAAAAACTACCATGCTTTTCTATCTATGAGATAAAAATTATTAGCCCACACAAGCCTTCTTATTTATTTTTTTTAATTGGCGTAGTCCCAGGGACGTCTTGGGCGCAGTGGGAATCGAACCAGGTTCTCCCAGTCGAAAGACCGTATCTCTATCACTGGGCCAACACCCCTGGGACCGCAATCCTTTTTTTTAACCAGTACTAAACATAACTTTATACCAATTCTTTCAGGGAGAAGCGGGTCCACCAGGAAAGGCAGGTTATGAGGGAGGCCTTGGACCGGTGGGCAGTGTGGGACCACGAGGAATGACAGTCCTGGGCAAAGTGGTCTGTGATGTTCTCATCTTCTATATTTCAAGCCACGAACCAGTGAAAATGTTTCTAAACTAAACCACTTTTCATGTTTCTTTTTTTTTTTTTAAATCAGGGTCCACCAGGTGCTCGTGGAGACAAGGGAGATCCTGGACGACCTGGACCTCAGGTGATCCAGCCCCTTCACAGTCTTTTAATTTAAATTTGTTCTTCATTTTACTGTTTTTCTTTATCTTCTGCAGGGCTTACCGGGACCTCCTGGTCCGAAAGGGGATGAGGGGATCCCAGGTCCACAGGTAACCAGTTTGATCCAAGTCAGTAAAAAATGTCTTCATTAAACTCTCAGTTTAATATCATCTTCGTATGCTTTTCAGGGTATAAGAGGCATGGAAGGGAACATAGGAACCCCTGGTCTCACCGGACCCAGAGTAAGTGTGGAAATCAAGACGTTTTCATCTGTTAAAACAAAAAAGGAATTAAATTGTGTCACGTGTGGATGCAGAAGTAGGAGGACCCAAGTGCAGGACGACAAACATGGTTTAGTTAGTAAGGAGTCCAGTAATGCTGTAACAAAAAACACATGGTTCAATGGAACGTCTCATTGTTAATGTTCTCTTGGTCAGGAAGAGATGATGACCCTGAATGAAAGGCAAACTAACTTTAAATGGCAGCAGGTCAATCACCCTCAGGTGTACCAAATCAGGGAGATGAAAGAAGCTCCCGGGCTCCCTCTGGTGGTAGGTGAGGGTACCATGACCATCAAGTTAAACCTATTGTTTAAAGATATACAAAGACACATTTTAAATTGCACATGGTCATGTCAGGGAGAAGAGATAAAGAAGGTGGAAGATTTTAAGTATCTAGGATCAACAGTCCAGAGCAATGGAGAGTGTGGAAAAGAGATGAAGAAGCGTGTGCAGACAGGCTGGAACGGGTAGAGATAAAGTATATGATGTGATGTGTGACAGAAGAGTTTCAGCTAAAATGAAAGGAAAAGTGTACAAAACCGTGGTGAGACCGGCCATGCTGTTTGGTCTAGAAACAGTGGCACTGAGGAAAAGACAGGAAGCAGAGATGGAGGTAGCAGAGATGAAGAGGCTGAGGATGTCTCTGGGAGTGACCAGGATGGACAAACTCAGAGGGACAACACATGTTAGAGGTTTTGGGGATAAAGTCAGAGAGGTCAGACTGAGATGGTTTGGACATGTGCAGAAGAAAGAGAGAGTACATAGGAAGAAGGATGTTGGGTTTGGAACCACCAGGAAAGAGGACTAGAGGAAGACCAAAGAGGAGGTTCATGGATACAGTGAAGGAAGAGATGAAGATAGTTGGTGTGACCAAAGAGGATACAGCAAATAGGGTTAGATGGAAGAAACTGACTTGCTGTGGCGACCCATGAAGGGAAATGCCGAAAGAAGAAGATGCTAGGGTTGAATGCAGCTTGTTGCCATGGAAACACATTCATTCTGAAACGTTCAATATTCTAAAGCTGATCTGATTATCATATTTTTTACACACCAGTTGAGATGAAAATTTAAACTTTCTACCGATCTGAATGTTAAAAGGGAAAAAAAACAAGAAAAAAAAACATCAAATCAGCTCAAACTTGCTTAAGCATATCTTCATTCATCCAGGATTGAATGAAATATTTTAAAACCACAAGTTTTTTTTTTCTATTTGTTTAATAAGAAACAACTGAAAATAAACTTTTTAAACGTTTTTTTGTTTCGTCTTCGGAATCGCTTATTCCTGATCAGCTTGTGGGGGATGCCGGAGGCTATCCCGGATGATTTCAGGAAAAAGGCAGGGTAAACCCCAAACAAGTCACCAGTTTGTTGGAGGGTCACACACACATTAATTCTAAGGGGCAATTTTGTAGTGACCAATCAACCTAGCATGCCGGTTTTTTGGTGTAATGTAAGATATGTAAAAAAAACACACACAAATAAGAGGATTGAAACACAATTGTAATCAAATTCTCGCTTCTATGAGTTAAAAAAAACCCGAATCTCTTCCAAACCTTCTTTTCCAGCATGGTTAGAGTACAAGTCTGGCGCCCTCTGTAGGCTGTGTTGAGGAATAAAACATATTCGCAGCAAAATTCTAACAGTTTTTAAACATTTGTGTTAAAATCTTAATAAAATGGTAAACTTTGATAAATATATTTACCTGTCAAGATAAATAAAAGAAAACACAAAAAAGTCATTAGACACTGGTTAAAAAATTAACTGGACAAAGTTTCTGGTTAAAAGACGACCTCTCATCTGAGTGGTTTCTTCAGTTCTGTCTAACTGGTAGTGAACTGGCAGTTTATATCATCCTTGCTGGAGTTCTCCTGACCATTGCTGTTGAACATAAAATAACTGAGACTCCAGTAAGGAGGATATGTACACTTCCGATTCAATACCAGTCCGACAAAACTGAAGAGGCCTCTCAGGTCTGAGGCCAACGTCTTCTAACCAGAAACTTTGTGCAGTTGGGTTTTCAGCTTTTTTTAAACTTCACCTGAACGACTGAGAATGTACACCGACATCAGACACGGATAACTGTGTCTTGTTGTTGTTTCATTTTCTCCATAATTCATTCATCTTCCGAACCGTACATCCCTAACAAGGTTACGGTGGGTGCCGGAGCCTATCCCAGCTGATATCAGGCGAGATGCAGGGTACACCTCGAACAGATCGCCAGTCTGCTTTGGGGCCACACACACACAGACAACCATCTACACTCACATTCTTTCCAAGGGACAGTTTCAAAACGGCCAATCAACCTAACTTGCATATTTTTGGAGGGCGGAAGGAAATGGTGGAAGGGAGACGGTGGCTCAGTGGTAGAGCATTCACCCGCGGACCGGAAGTTAACCGGACGCTCGCGGGTTTGATTCCCACTGAGTTCACGTGTAGGGTCTTTTGAAAAGACACCTAACCCCCCGTTTCTCCCACCATCGGCACCGTCGTGGCAGCCTGCTGCGGTATAGTTGTGCAGCACAGAAATTTTTCTGGTGAGGGATGAATAGAGTATTCCGTTCCATTCCGTCATCATCCGCTTGTTCCGGGGTCGGGTCGCGGGGGCAACAGCCTCAAACGGGCAGCCCAGGCCTCTCTCTCCCCGGCTGCATCCTCTCGCTCCCCTGGAAGGATCCCAAGTCGTTCCCTGGCCAGCCGTGAGACATAGTCTCTCCAGCGGACCCGGGGTCTGCCCCTTGGTCTCCTCCCGGTGGGACGTGCCCGAAACACCTCGCCTGCAAGGCGCTCGGGGGGCATCCTGACCAGATGCCCGAACCATCCCATCTGGCTCCTCTCGACTTGGAGGAGGAGCGGCTCGACTGAATAGAGTATGTAAAAATAAAAATAAAAAAAACAGAGTACCTGGAGAAAACCCACGTGTACACGGGGAGCACATATAAACTCCACACACAAAGACTGGCGTTTCAAGCATCGTCCCACCCGGGAATCGAACCCCAAACTTCTTGTTGTGAGAATACTGTAGTAACCACCGTACCACCGTGCAGATCTTTAAACAATAACAAATGAAAAGCAAACATACTTTAAAAATCACTCTGTTGCACAAAACACTGCAGAGATGCATCAACATCTCCCCCCCTCCCCCGCCCCCCCCCCGCCCGGACCCCCCAAACTTGTCCCCATCGCCCCCTCAAGCTCTCATTTTACCCAAATAAATATATTTGAGTAAATAGGAATGTTTTACTAGTGCTTTTATTTTGGAAATCCTGATGCTTCCCAGCCTCACTCAGACTCTGCCTCCATTGACCCACAGGTAAACTTTGAGACCCGGGTGTTGATCAACATCAGACACAGATGACTGTGTCTTGGTTGCTTTTTTTTGTCCATAATTTTCCATAAAATAATACCATAAAAAGTCATGTGCACGTTTATTTTATTTTTCCTGACGTAAATTTTAATATTTTGTCGACTAAATTAATGGGGGTTTTTTTTCAGTCTGTTTCTTCCTGTTAAGAAAGTATCATCTTTTTTTACCATCTATCATATAAACTATTGAACTCCTGTCATATTTCAGGGTTTCCAGGGGATGCCCGGACACCCAGGACCTGTCGGGGAGAGGGGCCCTTCAGGATCTGTTGGCCCTACTGTAAGACCAGAAAAATAACATCTGTTTAGTTTCTCCTCATTTTTATCTAATTTTTTTTTTTTTATCTGCAGGGTTTACCGGGTAATAAAGGGGAACGAGGTGAAAAGGTGAAGTTCATCCTCAAAATTGAGATTTTAATTTAATTTTTTTTTATTTTGTAGCAGTTTTCCACATCTCTTCTTGTCGGTCAGAGCAGGGTGCAGAGTGAACAGGTTTATTTCTGTAAATCTGAGAGTTTTAATTTCAGTTCTAATTTGACTGGTAGATCGATACGGCTCTCAATCACATTTAGAATTCTAGTTTAATTATGTTCATATATTGCAATAAAAAGTTCAATCACTGCTTGGTGTAATATCAAGTTTAATTTTCAAACTTAAATGTGTTTTCTGGGGAGTTTTTAATGATTTAATTCAGGCATGGGCAAACTACGGCCCGCAAGCCACATGCGGCCCGTTACACGTTTTAATCCAGCCCGCTGAACTAAAAAATTAAATAAAATAAATGTACCTTGTTATTGTTTTATTTACTCTGCAATTCTGATGTTTAGTCACTAGATGGTGCCAAATATACAACTACACTGCTCCCATTAAAATGAGCGTGTCTCTGTAGTGCGAGATAAACCATGTGCACAGATATGGAAAACCATCGGGCTCAGTACATGCACGTAAACAAGCGTGTTAGATGTTAAAAAAAGCAAAATGTTACATCAAGCGCTTAGATTTCAAACTTTGCGCCGCTAAATGCACGTTTTTAAGCACTATTGCATTAGATTTCAAACCTGGCGCTGCTAGATTTGAAACCTAACGCTCTTGATGTAACATTTAACGTTTGTTTAAAATCTAGTGCACTATTCTCTACCATTTGGTAATCTAGCGGTTACCAAATCATGCCATCCATCTGATCCTGTTCCGGCCCCTTGTCAAATGTTAGAACTCAATGTGAGCCGCGAGTCAAAAGGTTTGCCACCACTGATCTAATTTGCTACCTGTCTGCAGGGAGAACCTCAGTCCATGGCTATGATCTACCAGATGGTCACACAGGCCTGTGAGCAGCTCGTCCACAGTGAGTCAAATCTACAAATTCAACTGTTTTAAACAAACAATTATAAATAAAATGAGCTCTTCTTTTATTTAGAGGAGGTGTTAAAGCTCGACATGTACATCAATAAGATCAGTCGTAATCCAGCTCCTATAGAAGAACCCGTTGGACCTCCAGGAGAGCCTGGTATACCAGGACCTAAAGGTCCACCTGGTGGAAGAGGCATACAGGGGAATGTGGGTGCACGAGGGAGGTCTGGTAGGCCTGGTTATCCAGGAGAACAAGGTGAGTCTACGGCTGACAGAGATCATCTGAAAACAGATCATTGTTCATAATTAAATCTGTTCCATCTTGATAGGAAGGAGAGGTGTAACCGGGGTCAAAGGTGAACCAGGGAACAATGTTAAGGGACCCCTGGGGATCAAAGGATTGGCAGGTATTTTCTCACATACAGTATCTGCCAGGAAACACACACACATTGATTTAATTATGTATTTTCAGGTCCTCCTGGTGAGTCTAAGCTCGGTGTCCCAGGTCCTAAAGGAGATGATGGAAAGCCTGGACCACCGGGAGTCCCCGGACCTGCTGGGCAGCCTGGTGAGATCGGACCCCCGGGTTTGTGTGACAGCAGTGGAGGTTGCCAAGGAGTTCCCCCGCAGACAGGTGACATGATTAAAGAAAATCTAAACTAAATTCAATCAGTGACCTTTTTAACTGTCTATCCCTTACGGTGTGGTGGGGGGGTGCCAGAGCCCATTCCGGTTGATTCGAGGCGAGGGGTAGGGTACACCCCGAATAGGTTGCGGTCTGCTGCGGGGCCACACACACACAACCATACACGCACACACAAGGGGCAATTTCATAGCGGCCAATCAACCTAACATGCATGTTTTTGGAGGGTGGTAGGAAACTGGGGTACCTAGAGAAAACTCACGACTACACAGGGAGAACATGCAAACTTCACACAGAAAGGACAGTGTACCAAACCTCGTTCCCACCTGGGACTTGATTAAACTTAATTTAAAAAAAAGAAAAATAAGAAAAAACTTTGTTTTTCGCTTTTCCCTAATGGGTTTCATCAGCCTCGCCAGAGACTTTTCCAATTGACTTAAGGCGAGATGCAGGGTACACTCCGAACAGGTCGCCCGTCTGTTGTGAGGCCACACACACAGACAACCATCCAAACACACACATTCATTCTTAGGAGTAATTTCATAATGGCCAATCAATGTAACATGCATGTGTTTTGAGGGTGGTAGGCAATCGGGATACGTGGAGGAAACGTGCAAACTCCGCACAGAAGGGCCAGTCTTTCAAACCTCGCCTCCACTTCAGGACTCGAACCCTGACCTTCTTGCTATGAGGCCACTGTGCTAACCACTGGGCCACTATACTGTCCAGCTTGATCCCAGCAGAAAAAAACTAATCGTTAAAGCAGAATAAATAAGATAAGAAGAAATCCTCGCCCGGAAAAGGGTGGAATACCCCCTGCAGGTTAGGGACAGGGTCCTGCCCCAAGTGGAGGAGTTTAAGTATCTCGGGGTCTTGTTCACGAGTGGGGGAAGGATAGAGCGGGAGATCGACAAGCGGATCAGTGCGGCATCAGCAATAACTAGGATGCTGCATCGGTCCGTTGTGGTAAAGAGAGAGCTGAGCGAAAAGTAAAGTTCTCGATTTACAAGTCGATCTACGTTCCAACCCTCACCTATGGTCACCAGCTGTGGGTGGTGACCGAAAGAATGAGATCGCGGGTACAAGCGGCCGAAATGAGCTTCGTCCACAGGGTGGCTGGGCTTTCACTCAGAGATCGGGTGAAAAGCTCTACCATCTGGGAGGAGCTTGGTGTCAAGCCGCTACTCCTCCTGAACGAGAGGAGCCAGATGGGGTGGTTCGGGCATCTGGTCAGGATGCCCCCCGAGCGCCTCGCGGGCGAGGTGTTTTGGGCACATCCCACCGGAAGGAGACCAAGGGGCAGACCCCGGACTCGCTGGAGAGACTATGTCTCAGAGCTGGCTATGGAAAGTCTTGGGATCCTTCCAGGTGAGCTGGAGGATGCAGCTGGGGTGAGAGAGGCCTGGGCTGCCCGTTTGAGGCTGTTGCCCCCGCGGCCCGACCCCGGAACAAGCGGAAGATGACGGAACGGGAGAAAAAATCAGAGAAAATTAAAGAGTTTAATAATTAAAGATAAATATTTGTTACATTTTCTCTCTTCATGCAGAAGACCCTTACTACGGCTACCAGCCTTGACTGGACATGAAGAATCTGGGTGCAGACATGGACTGATGAACAACCGTGAGAAGTAACCAGATGAACACTATGGAAGCTTTATAGAAGAATTTCTCCTGCTTTATCTGGTCACAGAGGATTTTTTTTTAATGCCAAAAAGCACAGAAGAAAACTTTAGCCTTGAGAAAAGCGTTTATAATCAATGAGCTGAAAAGCATCAGAAGAAAGAACATTTACCTTGTGAGACCAAATAGATGCCGTTTAATGCAACACAATCGCACTGAAAGCTTTTCTTACTGTTTCATTTACTCATGCACTGTGTACAATTATTAACCAGTTTACTCCGTTTTATTTTAACCTTTACTCCATCAACGAAAATGAACTATATCTCATCCATGGTGAGAAAACTCCTCTAAGTCCCATGGTTAAACTGACACTGTGACAATGTTTGTTTTGTGTATAATTTGTACATCCTTGTGCTAATTGTGGTACATTTTTATTTGTGTATATTTTATACAGTATCTTATTCAAAATCGGATTAACTTGTGTTTACATTTTCAGATTTGTTGGGTTTGGTTGACGAGAAAGAGGAAGAAAGTGATTTTGTATTTTATCTGAATGTTTCTCTTTTGTATTCTTTTATAAATAAAATCCTATAATTATTTGTTTAAAGGTGGATTTTTTATGAGTCCGTTTTCTCATATTTGAAGGTTATTTAAGTTCTGCTTCATGTTTAGGGTTAACATTCTATTTAGGTCTCATCGTATTGGCCCTCTTCTATACGATGACCATCGCTGTCTCAGATGAACTATGAGGAAAGGAGGGTTTGCTTAGAGAAGTTTTCTACCACAGAAATGGGACTTTTAAAATCTATAGCTTCCAGTTTGGTTTCAGCTCAGTGGAGCAGCTTCATCATGTTTACGTATACCAATTAGCTTCTACCAAACAAAATTTTTTTATTATTATCTTTAAAAGTTGCATGGTTGGTGACTCATAGTTCATAGTTCTTCCACCTGAACTGTGGATTACTTCTGTTGGCTCAGAATTCCCAAAATCTCTACCTCACACAAGTCTTCTTTGACCTGACCAGTAGGTTTAGGTGATTTGTGTTGTCATGGTAGCTCAGATTTGCTCTTGTCTGGTCCTTATCCCGAATCCCAATCAAGGACCAGCTAGTTTTTATGAGATGTTAGGAAAAAATAATCGATGCATACTTGTTTTGGAAGCCAGATATTCATCCATTCGTAATCAGAACTTCTTGTCCCTGTCGGGGTTGCGAGGGGTGCCAAAGCCTATCCTAGCTGATTACTGACTAGAGGCAGGGTACATCCCGAACAGGTCACCAGTCTGTTACGGAAGCCAGAAATTGTATACAATTAATTGTTTAAAAGAATATATATGTAAATATTTAACAGGGTAAAATGTTTGTACATTTTTCATCCAAATGCGCCCTCTTTAAGTAAATCATATCTGGTCATACTTGTTCATGAGCAAACTTTTAAAAAAACAAAACAAAAAAACAAATAACTAATGTAATTTTTTTTAACCTAATTTTAATGTTTTTTAAATTATAGTCAGTCATAATTATTTTGATCAGCTGAAAATAATTGTAGATACACATATATAAGAATAACTGAATTTGTAAATGCAAAAAAAAAAAAAAAAAAATTATAAATAACTTAATTTGCCCGGGTTCACAATTGGAATTTTTAAAATGTTTTTTTTTTTTTTTTCTGTCAAGTATTTTATTTGCAGGCTGAAGATGAAAAATGAAGTAACTTTTAACTGTTCCTATTTTGCACAAGCTGTCATTTTCATCTGTTTTAAATGGTTTTAACTTTTTGTGCATGTGTTTGCAGGGATTTTTAATCTCAAGAAACATCTCCTTTAAATCTAGTATCTGGGGAAAATTGCCAGGAAAAATTGCCAATTTTGCCAATTCTAGGAAAAATTGCGAGTTAATGTAGAGAATAAAAACAACCACGTAATAATTACACACTTAATAGTACAATAAATTTATTGTTCATAAAAGTTCACTAATTTTCCCGATAATATTAGCCATTTTCATTTGTGGACCACAAAGGATATGATTTAGTAATCAAAACACAAAAGGATGTCATGAAATATGGAGAAAGCATTAACTTCAATTGAATTATTTTAAATTTAAATGTCAATATTTTCCATCCACTTTTCTTCATCATGGCTCATAAAGAATCTCTCAGTTGGAAGGCCGAATCTAAGAAATTCGGCGGACCAAATTTTGTCCGCGGGCCATGTTTTGTCCACCTATAATTTAATCTTATTTTAAAAGCCTTTTTATGTATGAATGTCTTTGTATTCTGACCTAAATTACATAAAACATTTTAAAAATTGAAAATTGAAAAACAAGTCACTAATTAAGAACGTATTATTTTTAAGCACACTTGTTCTTTATTTTGAAAACCACATTAGTTTTGTGCCGAAAAATATAATCCTTGTCGTAAAAATTGTGTTCTTATTAAATTCAACTATAACGTTGTAAGCTGGTACTTGGAAATAGATTTTGAATTATTTAAAATGGACATGTTTGTTTTTAAAAGTAAACATAACCAAAAGTTTTTTTAAAGTATACATTTGTCAGGTGATGTCATTTTTACGACATGACTCTTATTTTGAATCTAAAGCGGAAGAGGTTTTCCCCACTTTCCGGCTTTAGCAAAACACGTCGCTATGGCAAGCCGGAAAACTGCGCAAATAAATCAAACTAACGGAGATAAATACTCTGTTTTATTACCTACTTATAACGAAAGAGAAAACCTGCCGCTAATCGTTTGGCTGCTGGTGAAATATTTCAGTGAAAGGTGAGCTAGTGGTGAAAAGTTAGCCTAGTGATGAGCTGTCCCTACCGATCTGATTTAAACAGAGTCAAATATTAATGACAAACTAATAAAAAGTCTTTTCTGATCATTTACAGTGACTATAACTTCGAGATTATTGTCATCGACGACGGAAGCCCAGATGGAACACTTGAAGTGGCGAAGCAGCTCCAGAAAATCTACGGCGAAGAGAAAATAGTAAGTTAGTCTTAATTAAATCAGTCTGTTTTTACTTTATTGTTGAGTATAACCTGGCCATAAAATTTTAAATCATTTTGAGTTAGTTTTGTGTTTGGAAATGAGTGGTTGTTATGTGTGTGATCCCTCAAAAGATTGGCGACCTACTCAGGGTGTACCCTGCCTTTCATAGAATGGATTCTAGTTACCCCAAAAATGATTAAAAATAGCAAGATTCTTCTTCTCCTTCCCACATTACCCTTCAGGGGTCTCCATAGCAAGTCAGTTTCTACCATCTAACCTTATCTCCTGCATCCTCTTCGGTCACACCAACTATTTTCATGTCTTCCTTCACTGTATCCATGAACCTCCTCTTTGGTCTTCCTCTAGACCTCTTTCCTGGTGGTTCCAAACCCAGCATCCTTCTTCCGATGTACTCTCTCTTTCTCCTCTGCACATGTCCAAACCATCTTAGTCTGGCCTCTCTGACTTTATCTCCAAAACCTATAACGTGCTGTTCCTCTGATCCTGTTCATCCTGGTCACTCCCAGAGAGATCCTCAGCATCTTCATCTCTGCTACCTCCATCTCTGCTTCGCATCGCCGGTCTCACCACGGTTTTGTAAACTTTCCCTTTCATTCTAGCTGAACCTCTTCTGTCACACATCACACCTGATACTTTCCTCCACCCGTTCCAGCCTGCCTGCACAGGCTTCTTCACCTCTTTTCCACACTCTCCATTGCTCTGGACTGTTGATCCTAAGTACTTCAAATCTTCCACCTTCTTTATCTCTCCTCCCTGTCGGATTTTAAAAAATTGCTTGCTTTTTTTATCCATATTTATTTTTATTCTATCCATTTTTATTTATTCTATCATCCCACATAAGGAGGGAAGTATTGAAAAGGGTAAAATAAATTATTTTGGGCAGATTTCAGTTGATTTTGGCCAATTTCCATAGATTTCTGTTCCTTCGAGTATATTTCTGTCTATGATGACCGGTGTTAGAATGCGTTCTTATGAACTCTGACCTTAAGTGTGAGATTATCTGGACACCAAGAAGAACTAATAGCAGAAATTTCCGAAGGATAAATATCCTCCATATCAGGAGAGCCTTATCAGGACATTTAAAAAACACTTTTCTAAGTTGTCCAGGTAGTGATGAAGTTTAGTCTGCTTTTGCTCGTCCCAGGGGAGGGATCTCTCTTTCATGTGGATCCCCACAAGGTTTCTTATTTTTTCCCCACTGATGGGTTTTTTTAGGAGTTTTTCCTCACCATGAAGGAGAGTCTAAGGGCATAAATGTGCTAGTCTTGTTTGGTTTGCATTTATTAGTTATTTTTCTTGTTGTGTATTTGTATTAATACATTCCTCTTTTTCTTCCATTGAGACAGAAATTCTGTGATTTTGGGCTATAGAAATAAAATTGAATTGAATTTTCTGAGATTAAATAATCCCTCTTTTTTTCATTCTTCAGGTTCTACGACCAAGAGCAAAAAAGTTAGGCCTGGGTAAGTTTGAAACTAGAAAAATTCAGAATTTTCTTTGATAAGTTTTACTAGTAAATGACTGTTCTGTTTTGGTTTGAAGGTACTGCTTACATCCACGGTGTGAAACACGCCACTGGGAACTTCATTATCATCATGGATGCAGATCTTTCTCATCATGTGAGTGTTTTTTTAAAAAAATTCCAACCAGATTGCAGGTGTTTTTTTGTTTTTGTTAGAAATTAGTAGTTTTTAAAATTTTAATTTCATTCCTCTGTTTTGTTTTATTTTTTTCAGCCCAAATTTATCCCTGAATTTATTGAGTAGGTATCTTTTTAAGTCTTTCCATTTTTATTTTGGAGATCTGTTTTTATTTATAACTGCAGTTTAATTATCATTTTTCAGAAAGCAGAAAGAAGGGGATTATGATCTGGTTTCTGGGACTCGTTACCGAGGTAACGGCGGTGTGTACGGCTGGGACCTGCGAAGAAAACTCATCAGGTTGGAATTCGTCTAAAACTTTTTACATAAATATTACTCGTCCTATAATTTAACTGTTAATTCATCCTTCTGTGTGATTGTGCTCGTCTTTAGTCGGGGAGCAAACTTTTTGACTCAAGTGTTGTTGAGACCTGGAGCTTCAGATCTTACAGGCAGTTTCAGGTAAACTCTCAGAATTTGTACGTCTACTCTACCACTTTTTTATGAACCTCATTGTTTTTTTTTTTTCTTACGTATTTCAGGCTGTATAAGAAAAAGGTTTTGGAGAGTCTGGTAGAGCGGTGTGTTTCCAAAGGATATGTTTTTCAGATGGAGATGATTGTTCGAGCCAGACAACTAAACTATACAATTGGAGAGGTGAGATCTTTTAAAATGAGTTTTTCGGTGTAAAAACACATTTCATCCATGTAAAAAACTTTCTTAGTAACTTGACATTATGTAAAATTCACTCTAATCTAGGGGTGGGCAAACTTTTTATGTTCGCGGGGACATTACCTTCTAACATTTGAAAAAGTGCTGGAACAGGAGCAGATGGATGGCATGCTTTGGTAGCCGCTAGATTAGACCGATAGAATGGTGCGCTAGATTTTAAACAAGCGCGTTAAATGTTGCATCAAGAGCATTAAATTTTATTGATGCCTTTCCATATCTGTGCACACTGTTTATTTTGACAGCGTGCACATCACGGGACACACATTGTAACAAGAGCAGTGTTGTTGTTTTCTCAACAAAGCCATCTATACAGAGTACGCCATCTAGTGAGGAAAAATTAGAATTGCAGGGGAAATAAAACTAACAAAGTTTATTTATTTTATGTTTCATGTTTGGTGGACTTGATTAAAACGTTTTATGGGCAGCATGTGGCCCGCGGGCCGTAGTTTGCCCATGCCTGTTCTAAAACCATAGTGTTGTTTCAAAATAACTGAGCCAGGAGGGAATTAGAACATTTTATGTCTTGAAAACATTAATAAAATTATATATATTTCAAAAGCTGTTTAATTAATTTTTGAAACTCTCAAAAGAAAACAAATTTCAAGCTACTGTCTTGCACCAATATGTCATTTGTTGAGTGAAAAGTTCCTTCTTAGATTTTGGTAAAAACAAGAAAAACAACATAAAACATGATCGCCCCTCCCTAGGATATTTTGGAACTTTAGACCCTTATTCCTCTTGTTGACTCTTGGTCATGAAGTCAGAACCTGCTTACAATTCCAAAAAGAAATTTAAAACTCAAGCGTTCGTCTCTTTCAAGCTTTCCATTAATAAGGTTTCTTTCTTGTTTTAAATTTAAAATACTTTCTTTACCCTCGAAGGAAA
This sequence comes from Neostethus bicornis, assembly GCA_902685375.1. NCBI lineage: Eukaryota > Metazoa > Chordata > Actinopteri > Atheriniformes > Phallostethidae > Neostethus > Neostethus bicornis. The sequence goes on from LR738550.1 coordinate 25,407,754, forward strand.
ATTGTGAGTGCTGCAGTGTTACAATCGTATAATCAAGAACTTATTAACATATGTACATAATTTTTTTTGAACAGTTGTGAATGGCAAGTAGTTACAGGTTTGAAAGTGAAGGAGGACGGCAGAAATAATTTAGTGTACCGTTCATTTGAGTAGCGGGGTTGCAGGAGTCTTGTTGCTGAAGCTGCTCTTCAGATGGTCCACAGATTTGTCGAGGGTGTGGGAGCCAAAAAACATCCACCTTTATATTTTTATTTTATGTTTTATTAAATATCCCTTAAATGCTTTTAATGTTTTTATTGTGTTTCTTTTTTTTTTTTTTTTTTTTACCTAATTTCATTTCTAAAATATCTTGGGATTTTTATTTGTGAAAAAAGTGCTATGAAATAAAAATTACTGTATGTAAAAGTAATATATTTTGAAAAGGAGAAAAAAATAGAAATTGTTGAAGCCAAATTAAGTAAGGTCAGAAAACTCTGAGTAAAATGCAGCGACAGACCAAAGTTATTCATTTTGTTATTCAGTCTTTTCATGAAAAACGTCATCATTTTTTCATGTGGGCTGCACGCAGTCGCTATCATGGTGGCCTCACAGCAAAAAGGTCAGGGGTTTGAGTCCTATAGTAGGCGTAAGGCTTGAATAACCAGTGTTTCTATGTGATGTTTCCATTTTTTCCGTGTATGCATGGGTTTTCTTTGGGTACTCCGATTTCCTCCCTCTCTCCCTCCCTCCAAAAAACATGCATGTTAGGTTGATTAGCCCCTAGGAAGATTGCCCCTAGAAATGAGTGTGTGTGTGGCCCCACATCAGACTGGCAATGTGTTTGAGGTGTACACCTGCCCCTTGCCTGAAATCAGCTGCGATGCACTCCAGCAACCCCAGCGACCCTGTTCGGGACAAGAGGTTTAGAAGATGAATGAACGTTTTTTTTGAGTGTTGCATTAGTTTTATTCATGAATATTCCCCCCTGTCTTTCCTCCACTCCACAGGTACCAATTTCCTTTGTTGATCGAGTCTATGGCGAGTCCAAACTGGGAGGAAATGAAATCATATCATTTGTGAAAGGATTACTCACGCTCTTCGCCACTACGTGATCAATATTTCTGCCCTTATGGACATCCTTCTTTCTTAGAGCGGTTCTTTCAGGCCACTAATTTCTTGTTTTATTTTTATTTTGAAGTAACGTGATTAGTGAGGAGCAAATGCTGTGGTCTGATTAGGTGAGACGTTTAGTCCTGAGGCTAAATTATGTGAGATAATAGAATCAAAATCTTAAGGATAAGTCAAACTTCCACATTCCTCTCAACCTTTCTGATCATTGAGGATACACAATGATCATTCCCAAGTCGGTCTGCTGGACTCTGCTTACATAAGGTTGTCAGATGGATTCAAATCCAAGTCGTAACCTGTATGAAAATAAATTTGTTTATATTGCTGACTGTGTTTTGTTCTTTTTTAAACTCGTTTGGAAGAATTTTATCTCTTTAATGAAAACCATGTGCAGGAATGATGTCTAGCTTGGTTTAAATGATGATTAAAGACTCAGATCCTGAGTCACTAAAACAACAATAAAAAAATTCTTATCAGATATAATATTAATCTGACCATTTATGATCTCGGTTTGAGAGGAGCCAGATGGGGTAGTTCGGGCATCTTGTTGGGATGCCTCTGAATGCATCGTTGGGGAGGTGTTCCGGGAACATCCCACCAGAAGAAGACCCAGATGCTGACCCCAGACCAGCATGTAGCTGGACAAGGAACACCTTGGGATCCTCCCGAACGAGCTGGAGGGGGCAGCCGGGGTCAGAGAAGCCAGAGTTTCCCATATGGGGCTGTTGACTCGGCCCTGGTTAAGCAGAAGACAATGAAACGGAATTTATAATCTGTTGGACTTGTTTGAGCACTGAAGTGGGTTTTTTTCTTGAATTCAATAAAAATTATTAAAAGGAAAAACATTTTTATCTTAAAAAATCTTTTGTAGATTTTCTTCTTGAGGCTAAAAATGTTTTTAAAACCAACATATATGTTAAAACGTCACTTGTAGATTATTTTTCTCTGAGATAAATAATCAATTGTAAAATTTTGAAATTTTTATTAGTAATTTAGTACAAATCATGATTATTTCATGATATTTTTGCTTCTAAACTTCTATTTTATGGCATAAACTAGATGAAAAATATTCGGATTTATTCCAGGGTAAAAAAAAACTATCTTTAAAAAACATTCACATAGTCTTATTCGTTTTATTTAAAAAAAATTCACACCATAAACCAAAGTAAAGTCTTAAACTAATTAAAACCAAGATATTTCTGTCCTTAGACCCTCCATTTTGAGGAGGAAAAATTGTAAAAAGCTAGTTAGAAGAGAAAAAATAAAAATTTTGCTATAATTTATCCACATTCACCTGAAATTAAATATAGAAAGAGAATGTATGTGAAAGTTAAAAATAATTATTAAAAAACTTTCTAATCACATAAAACAGTTAATTAACTGGATTTAAAAAAATGGTATAGTTCATGAAAGTAGTCCCGGTCAGTGAGCCGCATCACTCATTACAGCGCCACCAACCGTTGGATTTACAGAGTGCTTAGGCACTGTATTCATCCGAGACAGTGGAATGTAGCTATAGGCTGCGCATGCGCAGTAAATCCAGAAAAGAAAAAAAAAGGAAAAAAACCACCCCACCTAGACCAGAGAAAGACGCCCGCTGCCGGCTGCTTTGGGTTACTACACCATAGGGTTGTTTACCCCTCTCATTCAGACAGGAATTAGATCCTGTTTAAACGCTGTTCAAGACGACGAAGGTCCATTTTTTAATTTAAACATTCGCTTAATTGGCTGGAATTGAAGGTAAACCAATCAGGAGTTGTGTTTCACAATGATATTATTTATGCTAATCAAGCATATGTCACTTCCGCTCCTTTTATTTGCGCCATTTTGGATAGGGCAGTTTCCAGGCTGGATGTGTGTTGTCTGTCAGGAGAGAATGGGAGCAAAGCGGGATCCGTTAGCAGGAAATTACACCTTAAACTAATTCATCCAAAGAGAATGAAGGAGTGGCTGAGGCGGTAGTTCTTTCCGACATCAGCACGTGTGATCCTCATCTCATTCCTCTTGGAGGGTTTTATTTCTCTGATGAAGCTTTGCTGCTTTCTCTCTGTTCCTCTTTATCGACCAGAGGGAAGAGGGATAGAACCCTCACAGGACAGGAACGAAGGTTTAAAAGGCTTCTTTTTGAACTTCCAAAACAACCTGCGAGGATATTTGTTGTATTCCAGCAGGTGAAAGTCAGCCTTCATCTCCTCAGACATCCTGAGGTGACATTTCCCTCAGACTGGATGTGAAAGCAGGTAAACTTGGATGTCATCATGTTGGATAGTTTTCTACCTGAACTGCTTGATTGGGCTAGAATTAAAATAACTTGAATTAATGTTTATAATGAGAATATTTTTGGGGGGTCAATGTGTGCATCATGGGTGGAGAAAGGTGGGGATTCTAGTTTATGCAAGCCTGATGTTGTTGGTGTTAGTTGGCTAGCTTAGGGTGCTAACTCAGCACAGCATGTCCCTCTGTGTCTTTGTCAAAGGCAGCAGATCCCTGTGTCGATCCTGCCAGATGTTGCTCACCTATCATCTGGATCCTGCCAGATGTTGCTCAGCCACTATGCTGAAGCAGATGTTTGATGCTCACAACTAAATCTGAGAGATGACTGAAATCATCACATCATCAGCATAGAGGTTGATTTTTTTTTTGGTCAGTTGGGATTAACTGATAGGGTGTTGATGTCTGGTTTGAGACAGTTTTTTAAATTCATTTTTGGGTCTTACTGGTAGGTTGGACTGGACCGAAGAGGTTCATTTATTAAAGACTTAAAATCTAGTTTTAATCTAATTAAGTTGATTTTTTTTTTTTGGTTTGTTTTAGGTTCTGGATTGGACCAATGGAGTCCTGCTTGTGTCTGGTTTAAGTTAGCAATCAAGTTGATATTTTGGTCCATTTAAGGGTCTTGGCTTCGGTACTTGAGGGTACTTGTTTATCCAAAATTTAATCGAATGGTCCAGTTGATCTTTTGGTTCATTTCAGTCTGACCAAAAGGTTACGATGAACTGGTTTAATCTAGTCATACTTTGCTTGCTTAACTCAGTTTTGTTGCCATTGGTTACAGACCAAAAGGTTTTGTTGAACTGGTTTAATCTAGTCATACTTTGATTATTTAACTCAGTTTTGTTGCCATTGGTTACAGACCAAAAGGTTATGTTGAACTGATTTAATCTAGTCATACTTTGATTGTTTGACTCAGTTTTGTTGCCATGGGTTATAGACCAAAAGGTTATGTTGAACTGGTTTAATCTAGTCATACTTTGATTGTTTAACTCGGTTTTGGTGCCATGGGTTACAGACCAATATTGAAGCTGGTGTTTCAAAACTAACTTCTTTCTATTTAAAATGTCTCAAACTTTTTTGTCCCCTCCCCCCACCAGAAACTGTGTTTGTTTAGGAAACATTCAGAAGGTGTCCAGCGTTTGGCCGTCCCTCATCAGGTCCAGTTGGACGTTTGAAGGCCTCTTGTTTGGTTTTCCTGAAGAAAAGGAAAATCAGTTTTCAGCCAGCTGTCCTCACCAAAGCAGGCTCCTCTTGCATTTCCTCTTCCTTCTCTCCCTCCCTCCCACTCAGCCTCCCCTCAGCTTATTTTCTCTTCCCTCTCATCCATCGCCCCCTCTTTCCCTCACCCTCTTCCATTTTACCCCCTCACCCACTCACTCACCCACCCTCCCTTTCCTCTCTGAGCCAGTCTGTCCAGCCTCACCTCCCTTCCCCCTCCTTCACTTCCGTGCTCTCTCTCTGTCCCTCTCCCCTTTCCTCTCATCTCTCCTTCCATACACACACCCTTTCCTCCTGGCTCCCTCACCCTCTCCACCTCACCTCATCCTCTCTCACTCCCTCTGCCCCTCCTCTCCTTCCCTTCCTCTCTCACCCTCCTCTCTCTCCACTGCAGACATATTGTAGTGCTCGGTGCTTACTCAATAGGAGGCGCCATTCTGTGATAGTGTTGCAAGGCAGGCAGAAACCAGAGAGGCTTACATAATAAATGCTCTCTAGCGCCATCTATAAGTGAGGTGTGTCTGAAACGAGTCGGCGAGGGGAAGGAAACAGGGAGGTTTTAGTGGGTTTTTTTTTCCCCTCTCCATCCAGCTCACAGATGTAGGACATCTGTAGGACAGGAAGGCAGCTGGTATCCAGTCTCCTGTTTCTTAGGAGATGAAACACAGGTGTCACGTGGTTGGATTGTGCATCAGGGACCTTTGACCTTCTGGTGTGGAAGTGCATGTGACTCGCAACTTTGATAAAAAATGAAATATTTTGAGTGAGTTTTTTCTAGAATAAGACAGTAGCAGGTGTACCTGCAGGTACGATGTTTGGGGTGTTAATTGTGGTTCACTTTTTCAGAAAAATTAATATTTTTTTAATAAGCGAGTGTTTTCAAACTTGTCCAGTGTATCTCTGACACTCAGAAATTTTTGTTTACCCCAAAAGTTTTTTTTTGCTGATCGTTATTAACACGTCGTTTTTAAATCATAGCAACAGCCGCTAACGAGTCACTGTTTTTATGGGGATCATTAAAAAAAATCAGCATCTGATTTCCCATCTGGGAAATTTGAACAACACAAACAAATAACGAGACAAACATTGTCAATAAATAATAAAAAAAATATATATACATAAAATAATTCATTTTAAAAAATTTAATACAGCTGTTAAAATCGGGACAGAATGTTTTTAAATAACTTATTTTCATAGTGACAAATACGGACGAAGCACTGTGGCGCAGTGGGTAGCACAGTGGCCTCATAGTAAGAAGGTGGTGGGTTCAAGTCCCGGGTGGGGACGAGGCTTGGAACACTGGCATTTCTGTATGGGGTTTGCATGTTCTCCTCACGTCTGCAGGGGTATCTGGGTACTCCGGTTGATTGGCTGGTACCAAAATTGCTCCTTGGAATGAGTGTGTCGCCCCGAAACAGACTGGTGACCTGTTTGCGGTGTACTCTGCCCCTTGCCTAGACGGTTAAGAAGGGGACTGACATGCGGATGGGATATCGATACCGTTTGGCACCAGTGCCACACCAGTATTTGTCACTGGACCGAAAACGTTCAGCCTTATCGGTATCGGAGAAGGGACGGGACAAGAGAGCAAACATGGCGCGCCTTTAATTAACTGATCCACACATCCTGAGTGAGCGCTGTGTTTAGCCACAAAGCGGAGTGTAAAGTTCTGGATAGCTTTTAGGAAACCAGCGATAAAGTTTTCTGAAGTTTTTCTTCAAACTACTGGTTTATTTTTGGTCAGCGTGGCACTAGCATAACTAGCACTATGTGGAATTTCTACAAACTTTGTAAGGAACAAGTGATTAGAAAACGTATAAAACTGCATGTTTGAGACCCTTTAAAGTTCTGAACACGTCTAAATAATGCAGTTTTTATACTCGAATTTAATGCTTAAAAAATACCTCAAAACAAATTTGGTAGAAAAACGAATATACTGTCCAATTGTCGAATATACTCGACAAAAGCTACCCATTCATGAGGACATGAAGAGGCAGGGATCTTCAGGGATCTTCTAGGAGTGCAGCTATTTGTTTACAGACTTGAGCAGCTTCAACAGTGATTCCTGTCTGAACATCCCAGCTTCATTATGGTGCGTGTGAAAATCGCAGCAAACTAAATCTGGTGGATTCATGGTGTTAGAGAGCAACAAATGGTGTTCAAACTACGATGAAGGATATGAGTTTCTGTCCAGATGTGGAGCTGTTAGTGGTCAGTTTAAGGCCCTGTCAACACGTAGCCGGGTATTTTTGAAAACGCATATATTTTTATCCATTTTGACCTGCCGTCCACACGAAAACGGAGGGTTTTTTCACTCAAAACTCCAGCCAAAGTGGGGATTTTGGAAAACTCTGTTTTTGCGTTTGCGTGTGGACGTGCGAAAACAGATATTTGCGTTTTTATGCGTCACTACCTGCGACAAGTAATGCACATACGTCATTTGTGTGCGTCCTTGTTTACAAAAGCAGACAGTAGGCAGCATGGATCCACGGACCCTGTTGCAGACCCTCTTTTCTTCCCTTTTTGTCCACTCTCAACTGCTCTTGCTTCTTGTTGAGGAGCAAAGTAGGAGAAATGCGTTGCAATTGGCGATTATTTATCACATAAGCCTCCCTCCTCCTCCACTCAATACTGCCCACTACTGGTCCGGCATGCTCATAATCGCACTCAGAAGCGTATTTATACGGCTCCATATGGACGCGGATATTTTGAAAACGGTTACGTGTGGACGCGAGCATTTTCCTAAAACGGAGGACAACAGATATGGGTTTTCAAAAATACCCGGCTACGTGTGGACATGGTCTAAGATCTAATGATCTACAGGAGCTTTAAAACATTGTTGCCACGGTAACCCACGTTCCATCCTGAGCGGAGCCAAATGTTGTAACTGTTCCACCAAGCGACTGTCCTGTCCACTCCACTCTACTCGCCACTACTCTGCGGCTGTTCAGAAGCTGTTTGGAACGCTATCATGGACATAAATTTCCTCAGCAGGGGATTAATTAAGTATTTATTGATTAAGAAATTGGAGATTTTGCAGGAGGAAGATTTTCAACTCAAGAATTGAATATAGATTTGCACCAAAAACCCTCAAACGTGCACAAAATAAACTGAAATGATTGTGACTCCATTTATTTTTTGGAAATTCTTGCAGCAGAGTTTCAGCTTTTGTTTAATTTCATACTAAAAAAAATGGTCAAATTTTCAAAATGAATATTTTCTGGGGGTTTTTTTTGGTTGTTAAACTGCTTCTTTTGTGCAAATAAATAAAATGAAAGGTGACTTTTTAGTTGCATCTTCGAGGATTTCTTACTTGCACATCAGAGGTCTTTTTTTAAGTTAGGTACAGAGCGAGGCAGTCAAAGTATCTCAGACTGGTTTTAACCTGGTTTAGATTAATCTCCGCTCACAGCCTGCCGCTCATGTCTACCTCCAGGTCAGCACGATGTTCCAGCTCCCTGTCAATAACCTTAGCAGTTTACGAAAAGCCAGAAGAAATGTCAAGAAGGTCCTGGGAGACATTGGCCTGGAGTTCTGCAAAGATCACGTAGAGGTGAGCACGCTCAGTTTGGTTTTATAGACAAAACTCTGTGGAGGCACCTGGAGTGCCTAAACTAGTTTTACTAGTTTAAATCTCATATTTAAACTAGTTCTATGGTGTGAATTATATTGTAATATAATATATACAGTATTTTCTGTAGGAATCAAAGCACGCTTATTTTGTCTGACATAATGTTTGAGTTTAAATTCTCTTAAGATGTTTAACGATCAAAGCGGGATTTTCTTCCAAATGAAATCCAGACTTTTGAAAATATCAGTCATTTAAATCAGCTTAACATCTATAAACAGGAGTTTAAAGGTTTTTAAATAGATATTCTAGTAATATGGGAGCACAAGAAGGGGTTACAATATCAGCCATATCTAAAACACAGATTAACTGGTTGATTTGATGAAAGAAAAAAGCAACTTTAATGTAAAATAATTCTTTTTCTATTTCACTGTTACACTGAAAAGAAGCTGATTCATAGTTTTTATTAATGGTTACATTTTTTTTTTTTTTTTTTTTTTTTCAAGAGAATCAATTAATAGTTTTTTAATGACTGGATATTGATCTATGGTAGTTAAAGGAGGCTGATGATCAATTTTTAGACTTGATTCTTAAGAGTGAAAGTTTAAAAAATGAGCTAAAAGATTTGAATGGGACTTGATTTTGTTCGTCCCGTTCCGTCGTCTTCCGCTCATCCGGGGCCAGGTCGCGGGGCCAACAGCCTCAAACAGGAAGCCCAGGCTTCTCTCACCCCGGCTGCATCCTCCAGCTCACCCTGAAGGATCCCGAGTCGTTCCCCGGCCAGCTGTGAGACATAGTCCCTCCAGCGGGTCCAGGGTCTGCCTTTCTGTCTCCTCCCGGCCGGACGTTCCCGAAACACCTTACCAATGAGGCGCTCGGGGACATCCTGACCAGATGCCTGAACCACCCCATCTGTCTCCTCTCGTCCTGGAGGAGCGGCTCGACACCGAGCTCCTCCCGGATGGCAGAGCTCCTCACCCGATCTCTAAGTGAGAACTCAGCCACCCGGTGGAGGAAGCTCATTTCGGCCGCTTGTATCCGCGATCTTATTCTTTCGGTCACCACCCACAGCTGGCGACCATAGGTGAGGGTTGGAACGTAGATTGACTTGTAAATCGGGAGCTTTGCTTTTCGGCTCAGCTCTTTCTTTACCACGACGGACCGATGCAGCGTCCTAATTATTGCTGATGCCGCACCGATCCGCCTGTCGATCTCCCTCTCCATCCTTCCCCCACTCGTGAACAAGACCCCGAGATACTTAAACTCCTCCACTTGGGGCAGGACCCTGTCCCTGACCCGCAGGGGGCATTCCACCCTTTTCTGGGCGTGGTCCATGGTCTTGGATTTGGAGGCGCTAATTCTCATCCCAGCGGGTTCACACGCGGCTTTGATTTCTTTATCTTAAAATGTCTCAAATTTTAACAGGCAATTGTAGGCTGTAGCCAAAGCCGAAATAACACTGATATATGCACCGTTACAAAGCCCCTGTACCTGTTCTCGTCTTTGAGGAGGTGAATCTCTTGTTCGATAACACAATAAATCTATGTAATTTATTTATTTATTTAGCTACTCTTTTTATGACAATCATTAGTGCATTTTACAGTCATCCGCTAGCTACTGTCTCTTTAACTGAGTTAAAAATAACAGTAAATAAAACAAACATCTGTTCTGATGCTGCTGTGAGGAAACAATAATTGGGGATCGATCCACATCAGGAGTTGGCCTGCTCATGACTGCAGAGGCCAAAACCACAGAGGTCCACCCAGCTCCGGAAGGTTGAAGAGAAGGACCTAGGCCAGTCAGACCCCCACAGACTAAGCAAGCAGAACACCTGGGATCCCCAGGTGTTCTGGACTAAACTACTAGTAAAATAAGTTCAAATCTGTTTTAGAAATTTATCTTAAAAGTAAATCAGAAAAAATAAAATTGTCCAAAAAATATATATGTAAAGAAACAGATATCAATAAATACCTAAAATTATCCTGAACAAAAAAATCAAATAAGAGCCAAGTTAAAAAGGTGGGTTTTTGGTCCCCGGGGAGTTAGCCTAGTGGCAGAGTCACCGTCTTTCGACCGGGAGAACCTGGTTCAATTCCCCCTCAGACTGCTCAGTCACCAACACAACAAAAATATAAAAGAAACTCTAAAAATACATTAAAAAAAGGTGGGTTTTCAACCTCTTCTTAAAAAAATGAACAGTATCTGCAGCCCTGAGGTCCTCTTGCAGGCTGTTCCACAGGCAAGAACCATAATGATTATCGATGCTAGATGTCAGAATGTAAGAAAAAACAAGTTCAAAAGTCTTCTAATGAAGTTGGTGTCTTATTTTAAATCAGAATAGTTAGGTTATTTTGACTATGTAGTGAGACCGTGTTGGATTTACTTCTAACAGTGTCTTTAGTAAGTTATGATCTGCTCGTTAATGTGATTAGTCTAAAAGTATTGATGCATTAGACATGTATACATAAACTTTATTACAGTTTAAGAAGCAGAGTTAAAAACAAGAAAATAAAGTGCCAGCTCTTTGTAGTTTACTTCTTGTTGTTGCAAACTTGCAGGACACAAAAACGTGTCACATTCAAGTGTTTCTATTGTTCTAACAGCATCAGTCACATTTCCCCGGAATCCCCAATACCCATTATTCTTTCTGGCAAGTCACCTGATAGAAGAAGCCTATCATGCTGCGTTAAAAAAAAAAAAAAGGGTTCGTCATACAACAGAAAAATATCATGCAGAAATTTTGGTGACTGCAACATTGGGATTTTTTTTCAAATGGGGTTGAGTTCTTTGTGTTTGCTTTTATCTTTTGGAGGAGGATTGAGCAGCTGAATCAAACTTAAAGTATCAACCTACCAGATTAAAAATAGTTAAGCTCTGCTAGTTTAAGACAATATGTGAAGGTAGAAGTTAAAGCTGTAGAGTTGGTGGATAAAATAAAAATCATAAAGGTCATAAAGGAAACACTGCATTTTTATACAAACAAGCAAATAATCTAACATGCCCCGCCTCCTTTTAAAAAAATCTGCATATTGGCCGTGGAGATTTGTGTAAATGAGGCCCTGTCCACACGTAGCCGGGTATTTTTGAAAACGCATATCTGCCGTATAAATACGCCTCTGAGTGCGGTTATGAGCATGCCAGACCACTAGTTGGCAGTATTTATGTAAACGTAAGTTCTGAGCTATCCAATCAGAACACCTCTCTTGTCATTTCCGCAGCATGGACCCGTGCTGCCCACTGTCTGGAGACGCACAGGAATGACGTATGTGCATTACTTGTCGCAGGTAGTGACGCATAAAAACGCAAATCTCTGTTTTCGCACGTCCACACGCAAACGCAAAAACAGAGTTTTCTAAAATCTCCACTTTGGCCTGAGTTTTCAAAAACGTCTGTTTTGAGTGAAAAAAAACCCTGCGTTTTTGTGTGGACGGCAGAACAAAACAGATAAAAACATATGCGTTTTCAAAAATACCCGGCTACATGTGGACGGGGCCTGAGTCAAATTTAAGCTTCTCTCTCTTTTTCTTTCTTGTGAACTGATTTTTACGTCTCACTCACTTTACACTCTAAAATTAATCCATGCTGAAATCGAGCCTTCTAGTTTCCGCAAATGTTTTTTTTTTTTAAATCTATTTGTACCGTTCGCACCACGTTTCTCTTCATCCCTACAGACCACTCAGCGTAGGTTCTTCTCAGTGCTTCCAGCTGTGAGAGCTTTTACCCTGTAGAAACTCTCCAGCTGTGATCAGGAGCGCTCTGCAAAGAGAGAGACGGTCTGAACTGTCTGTGGATCCACTTCAGCATTTCCGGCGTGCTTCTGTAGACACGTTTAGTTTTTTTTAAATATGCCAGTAGTAAAAGGAAGAGTCAGAGATGTTTAACCCTTTAACAGGCAAAAGTTTTTCACCTTTCTTACTCTAACCAGGCACACACGCTTTTGAACTAATCTCGTTTCTAACAAGAGTTGCCACGGACGCTTTCAAACATTTTGTTCAATAACTAGTGTGGCTGCTTTCGGACACTGCGCCCTGTAAACGATTAAGGAGCCTGTCGCACCTGACGTGTGTTGATCCTAGTTGTCAAACTTAAGGTCCAGATCCAAACACGGCCCATAACAGATTCCAATCGGTCCTCTAAAAGGAAACTGTTACATGTGAAAAAAACTGTGGAGGTCTTTTGTATACATGTAGAATATTTCCTTAATGATCACCATCAATTTATCTTTTATTCTCTCTCTGATAGGATTTTAAAGACTTCACTCCACCTGAGATTTACATCAAGCACACGAGCTGGGAAGATGTCTGCATGTGGGAGCCATCACATACCAAACTCCAGGTGTGTCTTTCACACACTCCAAACATACGCTGAAAAGATGCACAAATGATCTTCTTTGAAATGTGGCCAGTGGCGTGCATTTTTGGGGATGCAGGTGCTCAGTGGAAAAAAATCTGAACATTTTGTGTGCATGTGGATTAGTTGGTTGTTTATCAATAGTTTGTATTGGAAAAAAAAAATCAAAGGATATTTCAGACAGTTTTTTGTGTATTAATGTTCTGATTTCTGCAGTAATAGATTAGGGTGGGCAAACAAAGGCACTTGTCCAGGCAGGGTTGTGTTCATGGACACTCAGGCGCAGTGGTGGAATGTAACAAAGTAAATGTACTTCGTTACTGTACTTAAGTAAAAAAATTGTGTATCTGTACTTTACTTAAGTAAAATTTAAGACCGGTACTTTTACTTTTACTTCACTACATTTTTTGAGCAAATATCTGTACTTTTACTTCGCTACTTTTTAAAAGTGTGTTTTATATTTTTTGTTACATTTTCGTTCAGGAATTTGAAAAAACACAGTTTTTTCTTGAAGCCGCATCGCCAAAATCAAAAGGAGCAGTTGATCGGGAGAATGAATCGAGGACCAATCAGAATCGAGAGTAAACATTTTCCGCATTCATTCAGCGCCAAAAAACTAACATCAAATCTAGAACAAATTAAAAAGAGTCAGAAGATCGTTGTTCGTTGTGTTTACTTCTAAATAAAAAGTTGAGCCATCGTTACACAGAGCAGGGGCGGATCTAGAGTTTTCTAAAGGGGGAATTAGGGTGTGAGGTAATTGACAAAGCCAATATGGGGCGACGGGGAGTCTCCCCCCCCCAAAACATTTTAAAAAATAAGTGTCATTTTCCTGCATTTTGGTGCCCATTTGCTGGCCCTTCAAAGGGATAGCTTGATTTGTCCCCTTTTCTTTTTTTTTTTTTTTTTTTTTTTTTTTGGACCAAAAGAGGTGGGAGAGGGGGGTCACACCCCTGCAGAGTATTTATCCTGGTTACCATGGTGACACCATACAGCACAAAAAATAACATTTGAATTATGATCGAATACTTTTACTTTTTACTTAAAAAGTACAATTTACACCAAATACTTTTGTACTTTTACTTAAGTAATTTTTCTGCCTAATTATCTGTACTTTTATTTAAGTACAAAAAATGAGTACTTCATCCACCACTGCTCAGGCGCTTGCCGATCACTGTCAGGACATTGTTTCAAACTCAGTGTTGTTCGTATGGCAGTGTCTCGGCTTGACAGGTGCATATAGGTTTCAATTAATGTCGCACTACCTTGTTAAGAAGGAAAAAAAAGGAAGAAAACAAAATTTTTTGTCCATATTAGAGTGAAGCTGGTCAGTAATTTCTGATTTTTCCTCCCACTCCAGGACTACAGATCAAAACCTTTCTGCTGCTCTGGTTGCCTGTTCTCAACCAAGTACTTCTCAGCGTATAAGAGCCACTTCCGTAACGTCCACAGCGAGGACTTTGAGAATAACATCCTGCTCAACTGCCCCTACTGCACCTTCAATGGCAATAAAAAGACCCTGGAAATGCACATCAAGCTCTTTCACGTGCCCAACAACACGGCGCGACCAGGATCAGGAGCTGCCAGCGCAGTGCTGAAGGACGGCGTGCTGAAGAGGGCCGGGGACAGCGTGGAGCAGGCGGTGTATTACTGTAAGAAATGCACCTACAGGGACCCTCTGTACAATGTCGTACGGAAGCACATCTACCGGGAACACTTCCAACAAGTGGCCCACCCTTACATCGCCAAGCCCGGCGACAAGATAAGTGCTCACAACGGCGGCACAGGGAAGGCAGAGGGCAATGTAAATAACAGCAACCAGATTCACTGCAAAAAGTGTCTGTTTGTCCCTCGGACCTACGAGGCTCTCGTCCAGCACGTCATCGAGGACCATGAGAGGATCGGCTACCAGGTCACCGCCATGATCGGCCACACCAGCGTGATCGTCCCCAGACCCAAACCCACCCTCATGTTTCCTCCCAAAACACAAGGAGAAAAAACCATAATTGGAATGGGTCCGAAGGGAGCTGTGATGGCCACAACCAGGTCTCCAGCCTCTCAGCAGCTCAGCCGAGCCGCCATGGCGTCAAAGGCCAGCTTCAACTCCCATAGCCTGCTGTCCGGACTCAAGCAGGAAACTCTGAGTATAAAAGGGACCACGCAGCCGTTCTCGATAGGAAACCAGCACGTTAGGATCAACCTGCCAGGAAACGCTCAGGTCTCTGTTCCCCAACAGTCCCACGCAGCAAAGCAGATGGTTTCTAGTGGAAACCTTAGGGTTCCCATTATGGCTGGCTCTTCTTCACTCAAATCCAACCCCCTTGGTTCCAGAGTCCAGGCAGCTGCTACTACTGTGGCCTCGGTCACAGCCAAGAAGGGCTCTTCGCTCTTGGGGGCTTCTTACACCCAGAAATGGAAGATCTGCACCATTTGTAATGAACTCTTCCCCGAAAACGTTTACAGCTCGCATTTCGAGAAGGAGCACAAAGCAGAAAAGGTCCCAGCCGTGGCCAATTACATCATGAAGATTCACAACTTCACCAGTAAATGTTTGTACTGTAACCGCTACCTGCCGAGCGACACGCTGCTGAACCACATGCTGATCCACGGACTCTCCTGCCCGCACTGCCGCGCCACTTTCAACGACGTGGAGAAGATGGTCGCCCACATGCGACTCTCTCACCCAGAAGAGAAGGTAGGTCCTCGCACAGATTCTCCTCTCACCTTCGACCTCACTCTACAACAAGGAAACCCAAAAAACGTTCAGCTGATTGTGACTACCTATAACATGAGAGACGCTCCAGAGGAGTCTGTGGCGTTCCACGCTCAGAACAACACCACGTCTGCCTCATCCTCACTGTCGGCCTCTCACACAACGGGCAAGAGGTTGATCCCTCCTCACCCGCCCAAACAAGCCTCCAGGTTCTCAGACAGTGGACATACTAAGACTGTCCCGCAGACTTCGGTGCCCTATAAGAGGGATGTGGGTAAAACTCTGTGTCCTCTGTGTTTCTCCATCCTCAAAGGCCCCATCTCGGACTCTTTGGCCCACCATCTCAGAGAGAGGCACCAGGTGATCCAAACCGTCCACCCAGTGGAGAAAAAGCTAACTTACAAATGCATCCACTGTTTGGGGGTATACACGAGTAACATGACCGCCTCCACCATCACGCTGCATCTAGTGCACTGTCGGGGTGTGGGAAAGTCCCCGAACGGTCAGGAAACCCGGCCGTCTACTTCTCTGCGGGTCACCCAGCCTCAAAGCGGAACCCTGAAACGAGCTAGTTTCGACAGCACGGACACAAGCGCTCCCAAACGGAGGAGGCTGGGGCCCCCAGGAGAACGAGCCAATCCCAGAGATCTGAACGGCCCATTCATGTCAGATCAGCCCACAGCTCTGGCTTTGGACCCTAAAGGTCAGGAGAACCAGTCGTACGAGTCCAGGCAAGCTTTTCTAACCAAGTATTTCAACCGGGCGCCGTACCCCACGCAGCGGGAGGTAGAGAAGCTGGCCTCCAGCCTCTGGCTCTGGAAGTCTGACATCTCCAGTCACTTTGTCACTAACAGGAGGAAGTGCATGGAGGAATGTGAGAGCCAGCAGGCCAAAGTGCTACTGGGCTTCAGCATGCAGGAGCTGGCCAAGCTCAGCCACCAGCTGTCCGTGGAGGACGGCGTGTACGAGGCCAAGCAAGGCAAGCAGCGGACGTCACGCACACGCAGGGCTATGTCCGAGCAGGCGCTTCGAAGACACAAGCAGCTTCTCGCTGCTAACGGTGGGGTAGCCCAGAAGCACGCTGGGAGATCTCCGTTTGTTCCTGAACCGAGCAAAGCCAACTCTGACCAAACCAAGACAATCAGAAGCACCGGACCTCAGAAGCTTCCTCTGGACCTTTCTGAGCCCATTTCCATCGATTCGGACAGCGAAGAGGACGAGCAGCAGCAGAACGAGGACGTAACGAGAGGAGTAGATCTCCACAATAACAAGCAGAGAACAGAGCCGAGTTCAACCTCCAATATCACCTCAGACCTAGACGACATGTCGTCTGATGATGACGATGAGGACGACGATGACGACGAGGATGATGATGTGGGACATGTAGAGAACGGTTTTGGAATCTCACAGGCTAATAAGGGGAGAGACACACTTCCGATTATCATCCCCAAATTTGTCCCGTCCTCTGCGAGAGGTGGAGGAGATGGAGGTCAGCTGGGGAAACAGCAGGTCTGAGACCCACAAACCTGCTTCGTATGGACTCCTCCCCCTCCAAACAAGCCATGTTTAAGGCAGAACTTGAGCAGCTAACACTAATTACAAAGATTTGTGGTGGGTTTTTATTATATAAATACAAACAGAGAAGTTCCACCAAACCAGATGAACTTTAACTTCCTTATCAGATTGTCCGAATCAGATAGGATCCTTCTTGCCGCTTCAATCCACAGAGCGGCTGAGGCGTTGTAGAGTTTTGAGGTGAAAGCTTTTAGACTGAACTAAAAAAAAAACATTGTTTTTCACGTAGTTCTGAGCTAGGTTGTAAATTTGTACAGACTTTTCGACATGTTGGACACATGTTCCCGTACAATTGATTTGCTATCACTCGTGTGTAGCGTACGGTAGCGTCGTACGTTCTCCACTGCTTTTTTTTAAATGATCGGTGTTTTTTTTGGTGGCTAGTCTCATTTTTTTTTTTATTTTAGATTCGTTACAAATATTTCTCCCTAATATAATTTTATTTTTTATTTGATGCTAGATTTTAACTCGAACGTTAGGACTGATTTTTTTTTTTTTTTTTTTCTGACTGATCAAAAAAAAAAGGGACTTTTCTCAAGTTTTCGCAGCGTCATTGCTTCGCCTGTGTCGTGTCTTCTAAAAGCACCACAGCCACTAAAACAATTTTTTTTGTTTGTGTTGAACACGAGTTCTCTAAATTGTGTGCGTTCGGTTTTTTGTTTTTCACCCTGATGAACGATGTGCTGTTTTTTTGTGGATCTCACAGATTCAGAGTGCCAATTATTTGGTTCAAATAAAAAAAAAAAAAAGTTAAAATATTGTGCAAAGAAAAGATGTTTGATGAATAAGTCTACATTTTTTTTTCTTTATAGATTGAAAATGTTTTGTTTTATTTTTCTGTTTTAAGTTAATTTATTAAAAACTTTCTGATAAATTTATGTGTACTCGATTATGAGATCTAGGGCTGCACGGTGGTCCACTCCGACAGCAAGAAGTTTGGGGTTCGAATCCCAGGTAGTGACAAAATTTGGAACACTGGCTTTTCTGTGTGGAGTTTGCATGTTCTCCACAATAACAAGCGGAGAACATCCGTCGACTTCCTCCATGTACTCCGGATTCCTCCTACCCTTCACAAATATGCATGTTAGGTCGGTTGGCTACTACAAAGTTGCCCATGAATGTGAGTGTGTGTGGTCCCAAGATAGACCAGCAACCTGTTCGGGGTGTACCCTGCCCCTCTTGGATAGACTCCAGCACCCTCTGCGACCCCGTTAGGGAATATGCAGTTCAGAAGATGAATGAATAGTTATGAGATCTTCATAAACTCTTAGTTTCAACATTTTTTAAAGACACAAAAAAATTTATCAGTGCAGCGTCAGCAATAACTAGGATGCTGCATTGATCCGTTGTGGTAAAGAAAGAGCTGAGCCAAAAAGCAAAGCTCTCGATTTACAAGTCGATCTACGTTCCAACCCTCACCTACGGTCACCAGCTGTGGGCGGTGACCGAAAGAATGAGATTGCGAATACAAGCAGCCGAAATGAGCTTCCTCTGCAGGGTGGCTGGGCTCTCACTCAGAGATCAGGTGAGGAGCTCTGCCATCTGGGAGGAGATCGGTGTTGAGCCGCTCCTCCTCCAGGTCGAGAGAAGCCAGATGGTGCCTCGCTGGTGAGGTGTTTCGAGCATATCCCACCGGGAGGAGACCAAGAACCAGACCCGCTGAAGAGACTATGTCCGGGTGAGCTGGAGGATGCACTTGGGGTGAGAGAAGCCCGAGTTTCCTCTCTGAGGCTGTTGGCCCCGCGACCTGGCCCCTTATAAGCGGAAGATGACGAAATGGAAAGAAGAGAAAAAGAACCAGTAAACTTTTGTAGCTTCATAAGATTTCAAACTCACTTCATGTATCCTTTGTTTTTGTTCTAGGTAATGGGGTTAATCCACCAGACCAAGTAGAAATAAACAGGGTAATACTTGGAAATGAATCGGTGAAGTAATAAAAAAAATGTGGTAATGGACAACAGAAGCTCAAAGAGAGGATCAAGTATTTGATGCCAGATAGATGCAAAAATAAGCACGGATCATGTCCAAGATGGAAATAAAAAACCTGCTAGCTGATACAGTATGTAGTTGTGTTAAAGTTACTTCAGTCTTAACAGGTGCAGTCTGAACCAAATGCAGGTGAGAGATAGGGTACACCCTGGACAACTTACCAGTTTGTCATAGACACTTTTCACTTGTAGGGAAAATTCATCTTCTGAACTGTCCAATCCAAGCGGGGTACTAGAGCCTGTCCTGGCCAATTCAAGGTGAGAGGCAGGGTACACACCAAACAGGTCGCCAGTCTGTCACGAGGCCACACACATGCCTAGGGTTGATTTAGTAATGGCCAATCAAGCTATCATGCATGTTTTTGGAGGGTGGGAGATAACCCACACGTACACGGGGAGAACAATTCAATTCAATTTTATTTGTTTAGCCCAAAATCACAGAATGTCCGTCTCAATGGGCTTCACAAGAAAAAGAGGAATGTATTAACACAAATACACAACAAGAAAAATAACTAACAAATGCTAACTAAACAAGACTAGCACATTAATGCACTTAGACTCTCCTTCTCGGTGAGGAAAAACTCCTAAAAAACCCATCAGTGGGGAAAAAATAAGAAACCTCATGGGGATCCACGTGAAAGAGAGATCCCTCCCCCGGGACGAGCAAACAATGTGTCACAGATTATTGTTTAAATATTAGCTTATTCTAATCTACAGATAAATATCTAAAGAAGTCAATAAATGTTCTTCATCCTGATGGAAACACGGGGGACTCCTCAGCCTGGAGATGTCAAGTACGGGGATGAGCAGATGTTCTTCATCCTGATGGAGACACGGGAGACTCCTCAGCCCAGCGATGCCCACGGCGGGGATGAGTAGATGGATTTTGTCCTGATGGAGCGGGGATGAAGAAGCGCGGAGGTCTCCTCGGTGTGGCCATGCCCAGGACAGGAACGCAGAGTCCTGGATGGGGCTCTCTCCCAGAGAGGAGGGAGAGAGGTGGACAACATGTGAATTGTATTGTACCAACTAGCAGTGTAATTCTAAATAAACAGACAATTTAGAACAATGAATGAGATAGCAAGCCAGGGGTTTAGGGTAGAGGGTTAGAGTAGGGGGTACGGGGAAAGAGCCAAGGCAGTCTGGCAGAGAATAGTAGATAGAATTAGAGGACAGAACCCCAATGTACCATACTTTCCCCAGCTTTTACTATCTAGCAGCCAACTATTAATTATATCAGCTAATTGAATCTGTTTCTATCTGGCCTGTTGATAAGCTTGTTCAAACAGGAATGCTTTAAGCCTCCCTTTAAATGTAGGAACACTGTCTGCCTCTCTCACTTGAGCTGGGAGCTTATTCCATAAAACTGGAGCTTGGTAGCTAAAGGCTCTACCTCCAACTGTACTTTTAGAAATCCTAGGAACCACCAACAGCCCTGCATTTTGTGAGCGGAGTGTTCTGTTTGGTTGATAAGGTACTATAAATTCACTAATGTAAGATGGAGCCATGCCGTTTAGGGCCTTGTAGGTTAGTAAGATGATTTTAAACTTGATCCTAAACTCAATAGGAAGCCAATGGAGAGACTCTAGCACGGGAGTAATATGATCTCTTCTATGAGATAACATGCAAACTCCGCACAGAAAGACTATTGTGGGGAGCTTGTTAGTTTTTATGTCTTTGCCCACAAAATGTGAAGGAGACATGAAGCACTCGGGCTGTCCATGTGTCAGTCTGTAACACCTCTGTGAACACCATTTCTCTCTAACAACTGAAAGGATCTCATTTATATTGCCCACACTTACTCAGTATTAGCTATAGATGAATTAATTAGGTTTTCAGGGTCAGGCAACTAAAAGATCATGGTCGAAGTCATAAAATTCTGAAACCTAAAACACGAGACTGCTTCAATGAAGTTAATACACACACCCTAGCCATTTAAGGTTTGTTGAGAACGGGGCAGGCAGAATTTTCCCAAAGGATGCAGGGTGTTTTAACTCATCAAATGGGTTCATTTTTGCTTTATTGGGGTAGTTTAAAGTGTAATTTAAATCTTTCCAGAGTTGGCCTCGGTGTCATGAGTTCTAGAACAGGGATTTCCAGTTAGTTGTACTCGCTGACCCTCCCAAAGCTCTCCACATGAGGGCCCGGGAGGTCATTCAAACTGCTGAAGACACCAAGCGTTTATTTTCCCGTACTTTCCTCAACGATACCTGCTGGTGATGTTTGTTTAGTAGCAGCTACTACTTAGCTCCTCATTCCAACTCAAAGCATTCCACCAGCACCCCATCGCTCCCACTAGGTAGGTGAGTTGGAGGACAGATACTCCCTCCAGGGCTACCACCAAATCCAACACTCTACCCTAGAGCAGGGACTCACAATCCATGGCAATCTGGGCCATAGGATCCAACCTTGGAGAGGTGCAGTAGAAAGTGAAGGGTTTCATTTGGTTACAGGCAAGAGGCGGGGTACACCTCGAACATGTCAATCTGTTGCAGAACCACACATTGATTCAGACAACCTTTCACACACTTATTCGTAGGGGCAGTTTTGTAGCGGCCGACCAACTTAATGTACCGGTACAAGTTTTTTGGAGAGTGGGAGAAACCCGGAGAACCTGGAGGAAACCCACACATACATGGGGGAACATGCAAACTCCAGGGATTCAAGCCTCACCCAACTTTTGGCTTAAGGCCCTGACCTTCTTGCTGTGAGGCTACAGTGTTAACCACTGCACCAAAGTGTGGTTCAGATAAAGAAAATAACCCTAATTCTGACTGATTGAAGCAATAGTTTAATGTCTGTTCACTTTGTGGAGGGGGCTAATTCCGAAGGTCTCTATGGACTATTTTAATCTACCTGGCAACAAATACTGGCTGAAATGTCATTGGTCAAATGCAAAAACATGTTTGAAAGCAACACCTTTGTTCTGTTCTGTCATCTTCTGCTCATCTGGGGCTGGGTCGCGGGGGCAACAGCCTCAGACGGGAATCTTAGGCTTCTCTCACACCAGCTGCATCCTCCAGCTCACCCGGAAGGATCCTGAGTTGTTCGCCGGCCAGCTGTGAGACATAGTCTCTCCAGTGGGTTCGAGGTCTGCCTCTTGGTCTCCTCCCGGTGGGATGTGCCCACCGGGAGGAGACCAAGCATCGAGCTCCTGGATGGCAGAGCTCCTTACCCAATCTCGGAGTGAGAGCCTAGCCACCCTGTGGAGGAAGCTCATTTCGGCCGCTTGTATCCACGATCTCATTCTTTCGGTCACCACCCACAGCTGGAACGTAGAAAGCAACACTAGTTATTAAAAAAAATCATAAAATAAACCAGATGGACCAAGTATAAAAATGTATGAATGTTGTTGTTTGAAATATGATTAACCGCAGTTTGTGATTCAGACTTTTTTTTACCCGGCCGAGAAGGCCTTCAAGGCGACTGGGGCTCGCGTTGCACTAGTACGAATCCAAGAAACCATTGAGTAGCCCTTTATTTTATGAGGAAAGTCTTCTGTTTGGTCGGTACAACATGAGAAGATTGTTTACATAAAATGGGCCCGTGCCATTTCGGACCTTGTTAGTTTGCACAATGATTTTAAACTTCATTTTAAAATCAGTTGGGATCGGGTGGAGTGAAGCGGACATAGAAAGTAAGATGTTCTTTTGTTAAAAATTCTAAATATTCAACAAAATACTTTTCTGTTTTTATTGAAAAAAAATTACTGAAACTTTCCCGTTTCGATATTCGTTCCCCACACCTGGTTAGATGGGTCTAATCTTTCGTTGTCACAGGAACCGAGAGAGCCGACGAAAATAGTTCAAGGAGAATCTGGCATTGCTTAGTTACCAAGCAAAGGAAAGAAATCATTTCTTTTCTCTGGTTAGAAGTATTTAAAGATGGCGGAGAAGCACATGGATGGTAGACACATAAACCCGATCCCTCTGGTTTCAGGTGAACGACGGAAGGCAAGACGCATCAGTCATGATGGTTCATCTCATATATCCCCCGGGTCATCGAACCCGTTCAAAGTACCCAATTAGACATTTGTGACTCATTTAGTCACTTTTGCGATGACCCCAGTGCATTGTGGGAGGTCACTGGGAAATCTATTTTCATTGAAACCCTTCCTTTACCCTGGCTGAGGAATCTAAAATGGAGGCAGAAGTACCCCGGTGCAAGAGGGAGGCAAGACTCTCCTCGGCTGGCGAGTCAGTGTTGCTATGCTGCTGAGAAGAAGGGAGGGGAGGGAAGGGGAGTTGGGTGGGTGAGTGGTGGAGAGAGCAGGCCTGGCAGACTGTGGGGGAGGCGGAGGCCTCATCTGCAGTGCTGTGTGCAGAGGGAGCCTTTCAGGGGGATGGGGGGGGAGTAAAAAGGAGGGGAAATGGAGCTGGGGGACGAGGGAGTCAGAGAACACAGGGGGAGGAGAAGATGGGTGATGGTAAGAGAGAGAGAAAGAGGGAGGGGGGGAGAAGTGGAACAGATACTGGCGCCCCCTGTGGGAGGAGGAGGGTGACGAGGAGGTCTCACCAGACAAAGGGGGTGGGTGAGGATGCAGGGGGCAAAAATAGCTCCTGTGGTGAACAGAAAGAAGCAAGAAATTTGGTAGAACTGATCACAGACCCCTTCTCACCTGCCCTCCCCCCTCACTACCCCCTCATCCATCTCTACCTGAGGGTGATGATGTAAGTGATAAATAAGAAAGAAGAGAAAGAGGGAGGGAGGGGTAGAGTGGAGGAAGAAGCAGGAGGGCATGTACGGGGGCGAGTGGGTATGCCATATTACACATGGCGGGGTCACTGGGCACACCCCTCCTCCGCTCCATCCAAATTGCTCCTGCAGAATAAAGGCGGGGCCTCTCTGATGAACTCATTTAGGAACGCTCCAGTGGAAGACGCATCGGGTCCCATCACACAGAGGTCATCTGGATCAGGGTGGGATGCAAAGTGGGGGGTCAATCAAACTAGAAGGAGGAGAGAAAGAGAAGAGGATGATGGGAGTGGGTGAGGAGTGGGGAGGGGAGGGTGGTAGGCCTTGCAGACTGCAGGAGAGACAAGAGGCCTCTTCTGCAGTGCTGGGCGATGGGAGGTTGGAGAGGGGGAGTGAGAGAGATGGGGTGTGGGAGCAATCCCAGCATGAGCGCCTCCTGCAGTCTGAACAGGCACAATGCAAAAGAGTCAGAGGGAATGTGAGGAATTAAATCATGCAGGAGGGAAAAGTACAGAGAGGAAAACGTTCATTTTTAGATAATTTTGTGTCTTGCCGTGAACTTTTATCCACCTGAAGAGGTGAATGAGTTCAGTGTTTCACTTATTTTAAGCAGCACTAATTAAGCCATCATGAGACCACATGACCTTTCACCTAAGCTGGCAAAATAACTCATTTTAGATATTTTGAAGGAGAGGAGTCCCTCCCATCCATCCTGATGGAAATGGACTGTGGCTTTGAGCAGAGGTGAGAAAAGCCAGAAATGAGGCGTCATGATCCTCCTCCCTTCTGAAACAATTCCTCCTTCCAAATCTGGCACTCTGCCCCATCTCAGCACACTTGATCCTATTTGCCTCTCCCTGATGTATGCACCTGTGTCTTGTCTTCCCCCCGTTATTACCCCCTGGTGTCCATCACCCTTGCTATTCTGCTCTCTTGCTGCAACCATGATGGTGCCCCCTCCACGTCATCTTCCAGGCAGCACATGCTTACCCCTCTTCCCTAAAACCTGATTAACAGCAAGAAACTGGTTAAACTGGCTTTGCATCTGGGTCTTACATCTCCGGCTTCACCACCTCGTGACAAAGGACCACTGGACAGGATAACTAGGAGACAGCTGAGGGGTATGTGGATACGTGAGAGGACCAAAGCCTCTTCAGCCTGGCAGGAACAGCAGATCTATCAGGAATCCTTCAGGGTGGAGTGAAAGAGAAAGATGGGAATCACACTGTAGTGACAAGTAGTGTGGAACAGTGGTCCCCAACCACCGGGCTACAGAGCGGTACTGGGCCGTGGGCCATATGGTACCGGGCCGCACAGAAAGAAGAAATAACTTTTGTTATTTCCATTTGGTTTATTATTTGAGCCATAACGATGTTTTATTTTCAAAAGTTACTGGATTTTCTTCTTTACATCCATCAATGACTCACATTTGACGCACCATTCCATTAAGTTTAAACCCCTAAATTAGCAAAATGAGTAAAAAGAAAGATCTATTGGAAGCTTCTTTACTAAGAGGAGTTACAGAGTTAAAAAGCAGACTGGACCTTAGAAACACTCTTCAGGTTACAGGTCAATGTGGGACTGTCTGGTTCCAGCAAAACAAATTCAGAACTTCGATTGATCTAGTTAATGTGAGGAGCCTAACTGGTATTTTTATTCACTTTGTTTTTGTGATGTCTTTTATTTTGAAAGTATGTTTACCGTTACCATTGCAACCAGAGTGTGTTCGAGCAGAGAGAACATTTCCACGTTATAAAGATGCTGCTAACAAATTTTCTCATGAAGACAAAGTGGATTTAAGTTTATTATTATTACAATTACTATGGATTGAAAATACCATTTTTTTCAGGCTTATGTTATCACCTTTAGACCGGTCCGTGAAAATATGATCCTACACTAAACCGGTCTGTGGCTCAGAAAAGGTTGGGGAACTCTGGTGTGGAATACTAAATGAAAATGCTGTTTTTGGCAGCCATCTGAGTTTTCGTCTTAGTCTTTGGAACAAAAATTAATTTAAGTTTTAGTCGCATTTTAGCAATCTATACTTATTTTAGTTTTAGTCTAGTTTAAGTTGACGAAAACTCAAAAAGTTTTAATCAAGTTTTAGTCGGCAAAGACTAAGAACGTTTTTAGTCTAATTTTTGTTTAAAAAAAAAAAGAAAAAAGGAAAGAACAACAAAAATTCTTACTTTAACAATCGTGGCTTTATTACTGAGAATGATGCAGGTATTTTGCTGGGGAAAAAAAAAAAACGACAACCCTACCTAGCTTTAACTTGCGCAAAACCATCTAAAACATTGTAAAACAAATTAAAATAAATACAAATTCTTCAGTGAGTGTGGTACGTTGTAACTTATGTATGCATCCTTAAATAAGACACACCTCCCTGTAAACAAAGTGAACATTGCATTGGGTCTTTAAAGCAGTCGTTAGCGCAACCAAAGTAACTAAGAAAGTTAGCAGCGCCGACAAGCTAGCATTTGCTGGAAGTCTTGATAGAACATCTGCATTCCGTTTGCGCGAAATATGCGGGAAACTTCAAGCTTTTAGTTTCCGACCACCAAGCCTCTTTCTTGCTGTTGCCGCCATGGTGTGTGACTTTCACGTGGCTGCAGGTGTGCTGTGTAGACGATGTGACGTGAAGCATTGAGAGACAGAATGCCGCGCTCTATTTTTCCTTTTCGCAAACAGAAAAGTGAAAGTCCAACGCCTATTATATCCTTACATTGTCATACCCTTACCTTACAACTCACCCACTACCAGCAACTTTCAAACGTCTCGTCACATTTTAGTCACCAAAGAGCCGCATTTATTTTGTTATCGTTACGTCATCGTCATGACAAAAATTCTCGTCAACAAAATCATTTTGTTGTCGTTATCGTTGACGAAAACAACACTAGACCTAAGAGAGTAGAGACGACACCTCAGAACCAATAAAATACCTTCTTTTCTCATAATATTGATCGTCTTGTCTCCCTTACTCTTACATGTATTACTTCTGGTCTCTTATCTCACCATTTCGTCTTGTTCTTCTCATATTCTGAATGTTTGTTTTATTTTTTACTTGTGTTTATTGTTGAGAGGGGCATAAAAAATTATTAACAGAGCAGAAAATTGTATGAAAGGTTTGATGATTTTACATATAATTTTCTAAAACGCCAATAAATGCTTTTGTTTCAAAACAGATCAAAAATATTTTGACCCAATCTGGTAACATGATGGCTGAAATGGGATTAGTTTAATGGTTTATTACATCTCTTGAAGTGGCATAACTATTGGTAAAGCTAAGAAAGAACAAACCATTTCGAATGATGGTATTTTCAACCCAAGATGAAAGGAGCCTCAGTGGAGGGCTTTGCCTGCACTTCATTATAGTTGTGAGAAAAAGGCAGAAAAAGAGAGAGAAGCCCAGCAGACTGGGATCCTCCTACTACTTTGCAGTAGAAAGGAGGAGAGCAGTGACTGTTGCAGTAGAGTGTCAGTGGGGGGGCCAACAAGCAGACGCAAATGGAAAAGATTAAGAGGAACGCAAAGCTTTTTGTGACAGAGAAGCAGTGGCTGGTAGAGCTCGTAGGTGGAGAGAAGATGTCTGCTGGATCACTGTGGGAAAACTGCAGATGGGTGGAGGATGTTTGCTAAGAGATCAGTACATCGGCCTAGAAAATTAAAGAAAATGCTCCAGACATGCAGTAAACACTTTGTTGGATCAACCAGCTAAACACAAGGCAGAAGTCAATTAGTGAATACACATTGCAGACTTTACCGTTTAATAGAATAGCACAGCTTTATTTTATTTGGAGTAGAATCAGTAACTTTTCACCCAAAGGAAAGTAAAGATTAACATTGGTACACATCTGAAGTAGTAACGTGGTGTCTCACTGGTACCCAACTTAGAATGTACCTTGCCAATTGCAGTTTGAAATATTTACCATTGGACAACGTTCTGTAATTTTCCCAGGAAACCCAGGCTTCTCTCACCCCGGCTGCATCCTCCAACTTGGCAGGAAGGATCCTGAGTCATTCCCTGGCCAGCTGTGAGGCATAGTCTCTCCAGGTCTGCCTCTTGGGACATGCTCAAAACACCTCACCAGCAAGCTGCTCGGTGGACATCCTGACACCCAAACCAACCAATTTGGCAGAACTCTTCACCTAATCTCTTAGAGCACAGCCACCCTGCAGAGGAAGCTCATTTCAGCCACTTGCACCTACAATCTCAGTCACCATAGGTGAAGGTAGGAGCATAGATACACTTGTAAATCGAGAGCTTTGCTTTTCGGCTCAGCATCTTATTACACTGCCCCACTCGTGAACAAGACCTCAAGATATTTAAACTTTCACTTGGGGCAGGACCGTGTCCCTAAGAGGGCATTCCACCCGTTTCTAGGTGAATACCATGGTTTCCCGATCTTAAAATTTCTAAAAGCCAAAGGACAGACTGTCCCTTCTCTCAAAAGGAAGACCTTTTCCAAGGACAAAGCCTGTGAAAGTAGAAACTAGGAAGGGATCACAGCATGGATGGTTAATTTAAAATATTTTCATTCCAAGAAGTTGCTCGAAAGACCTTTTAAGATGAACTCAATATAACACAGAATTTTGATTAAGTTTTTATTATAGTTTAGCAACAGGTGTAGATACCACACTGGGATAACTGGCTGAAAATTGGTTCCTCTCCAGTTAAGTTCACTGGGAGCCCAAGTTATACCAACAGCAATATCTCCATCATGCAGATTTTTACATGCCACCAGGGAAGAACTTCTTCTGCTGACCAGAGCCATGGCTCTCAGTAACATGCTCCTTCAAGTAATGGATGTCCTGAGAGTAGTCCTTGCCAGCCTCATGGTTTTGACTGAAGGTGCTGTAGGATCCAGGAGGGTACATGCCATACAGGAGCATCTGGTCAAACTTCATAGATGGAGCAGGACGGAGGCCACCCAGTTGGACACCACCGAGTTGAACACCTGGCACAAGAACAGTACCCAAGTTCTGTCCAACGCCTTGATCAAGCTCAGAGAGGTCTGCTGGGTATCCAAACTCCTCGGTCTGCTGCTGGTAGTTCCCCAGCTCAGCTTCTTTGACCACATTAGAAGTCTCCCCAGAGCGGAGGATAGGTCCCTGAGGAGGAGATGGTGGTGGAGGTAGGAGCTCGCTTAGCGATTGAGAGTCGCTTGATCCAGCTTCAAAGGTTGTGGCAGGGACGGTCCACTGGGTGGCTGAAGAGAGAAGGAGAAACTAGTCATACACAAGAAAACTTCTTTAGCCATAAGACTTTCATTTGTATGGGCTAAACCATACCTGGTTGCGCATCCTGGGATCCAGAATAGTCTCCTGCAGGCTCATACACCTGAGGACCAGCAACAAATGCAGCTCCTGGCAGCACAGAAGTCAGGACAGCTCCAGGACCACCCATAGCAGACACACCAGCACCACCCATAGGAGATGCTCCAGGGCCACCCATAGCCCCACCCACAGAGGACATGGCTCCACCAAGTCCACCCACAGAGGATGTGGTGGGCCCAGACATGCCAGCACCAGGTCCACCAGCAGACATGCCAGGCCCATCCACTGAGTAACCAGAGCCGCTGTACTGTGGAATCACCACAACAGGCTGATAACTGGAACCTTGTCCAAAGGTGGAACCATAAGCATCCCCAACAGCACTGTATGGGACAGATGCTAAACTAGGGGCTCCACCATGGTAAGCGGCATAGTTTGCTCCAACAGTTCCACCACCACTGCTCATTTGGCCAGTAGATTGAGACCCTGGACAAGAAATAGAGAAAATTAACCAGGCATTCAATGTTTTATTAAGTATATAAGAGCTTACCTTTCAGGGGGTAATTGTGTGCAACCACAATCAACAAGGTAAAGAAGGAAAACCTAATGAGAAAATAAACATTCTGAATAGAAACTCAAAATAACTACCTGAAAAGCAAGACTTAAAAAACTCATCCTGTCCACTCACCTTAGGACAAACCCCGCAGTCATCATGGTGAAAGTCAGCTGTACTATCACCAGAGAAGGAGATGGTTTATAAATGTGGTCAGACAACAGCTCTGGCCAATCTGGGATGAATGACTTAACAACACACGGCTGGTGATCAATCAGTAATCCTCAGGGATTGCATATTGATCATAATGTGCCATTAGGGCAAGGCTGTCAAACTCCGGTTCTGTAGGACCGGTGTCCTGAAGGTTTTCCATGTGTTCTTGTGTCTACAAACCTGATCCAAGTTATTGAGTCAATGTCCCAAATTTTATTGAATGTTGATTTCACTTTATGTGCATGAGCTGTATTGAACCAGGAGCACAATGAAAACCACACCGGGCCTCCAGGACCAGATCTTGACACCCCTGCTGTAGGGTTACTTTTGTCACACAACACTTTCATTTTTTAAAAAATAAAGTGTAAACTTTCCTCTTCATAAATTACACCCAAATTGGTTGTTTATGAACTTTTTGGCCTCCTGACAGAGACTTTGAAAATTTATAAAAGCAGAAATATCGGATCTTCGAGATAATTTCTTTAAGAAAAAATTGTCATTGAATAAGAAAAAAAAGAAACATATCCTTGCAAACACTTAAAAAATATCGCAATAGAGGGATTTTATTTGTGATTTTGTATTCAATTTGAACAAATGTCTCATATCAACAAAACATGGATGGTTTTTACATAAAAATAGGTTGCTTTACTTTAAAAAAAAAAAAAGTTTAAAAAATAAAAGAAAATGCAGACTTTGTTTTGTTTCATCTTCTGAACCACTTATCCCTAACAGGGTTGCAGGGGTTACAGGAGCATATCCCGGCTGATTTTAGGCGAGAGCTGGGTTACACCCCAAGTAAGTCGCCAGTCTAATGCGGGGCCACACACACAGAGATGGACAACCATCCACACACACTCATTCCTAAAAGCATTTTTTTAGCAGCCTGTCAACCTTACATGTATTGGAGGGTGGGGGGAAACCAGAATACCCGGAGAAAACTTACGAATACACAGGGAAAACGTACAAACTCTACATAGAAAGACCAGTGTTCCAAACCTCATCCACATTCTGGGACTTGAACCCAAATTTTCTTCCTGTGAGGCCAATGTGCCAACTACTGCAACACCATGCAGCCTAAGTACAGACTTATGTTACATCAAATTGATTTAATTAATTGATTGCTTCTGTTTTCAATGTTAATCACCTAAACACGTCTATAGTAATTAGCTGTGTTCTGTTAAGGGGTAACTAAAGTTCAATCATGTTTATTAGGGTGAAACTGTCATGACCTTATTTGGCCACCAGGTGTCACAGCAGTATAAGAAAACTGGTCACCTTAGATTTTTTTTTCTTTCCCAAAATACTTTCTCAACTTTTTTTCTGTGACAGGTGCATTTTTAAACTACTCTCTTTCCTAGATACACATTTTCTACATTAAATATACAACATCATGAGCTTTATTTGAACGGAAAATATGTGGAATGCATATTTGTAAGGGTTGTGTGTAGACCAAAAATGTAGGGATTTTCACTAAAAATATCAAGTTTGTGCTTTTTACATAAGCTAAATTAAAATACTTTATAACAATTATCGATGTCGAGCCGCTCCTCCTCCAGGTCGAGAGGAGCCAGATGGGGTGGTTCGGGCATCTGGTCAGGATGCCCCCCGAGCACCTCGCAGGTGAGGTGTTTCAGGCACGTCCCACCAGGAGGAGACCAAGGGGCAGACCCTGGACCGGCTGGAGAGACTATGTCTCACAGCTGGCCGGGGAACGACTTGGGATCCTTCCAGGTGAGCTAGAGGATGCAGCCGGGGAGAGAGAGGCCTGGGCTACCTGTTTGAGGCTGTTGCCCCTGCGACAGCTTCAAACTGTCGCGGGGGCGACAGTTTGAGGCAGTTTGTTCCGTCATCTTCTGGAACAAGCGGAAGATGATGGAACGGAACGATAACAATTTTAACAAATTCACAAGTCATGCTTAAATGGAGGTGTTGACAATGAATAAAGTACTCAGAGAAACTGCCGTATCACTTAAAAAGTTGCAATTTACTCTCTTAAACCCTGCCAAGAAGATAGAGAATTTTAAAATGATTGCACACAGAATCAATAATGTTGAGATATATCATTCCTCAGTCTGAGCTCCTGGCTCGCCTAGTTCAGTTGAGAAATGTTGACATTTCTCTTTTTTTTCTCCCAGTTTCATTTGGACCTTTCTGACAGTCTCCGTCAGATGGAAAACATTTCTTACTTTTCTGATAAGGCCTCGGAAACTGTTTTATGTTCTTTCAGATTTAGTTCATTTGCAATGAAGAGTAGATTAGGGAGATCACTGTTTGAGACTTTGCTCAGATGTTACAAGAACACATTGTGCAGACATAATGCCGAGACATGAAGCAGAAAAAAGCTTTTTGTATTTGTCAAACATTAAACTCAGTTCCTTCGTAAAGATGAAAAAAAAAAGTTGTAAAAAATTTGACCATCAATTCATGTTTATGCAAGCAGTTATTTTTTGTGTTGGTATAAACTTGATGTTTTAAGTAAAAAATTGTCAGAAAGGAGGTATTTGTGTCCTTACCGTTGTTGGTACCATGTGACTGTACATCTCACAATTTTTATGGCAAAGGCTTTTATTTCTGAGAAAAGGCAACCAAAATAAGCTTTTTTTTTTAATTTATAATAAAGGAACTTCTAATAAAAATAGCTCAGTTCAAGATTTTTCTTGGTTGGTTTCTACAGCCAATAGAAATACTCACTGATCACTAATACCAGTGATCAAGGTTTAATAGGTCAATGTTTTTTATACACCATACAGAAATGATATGGGTACCATAGTGGCGCAGTGGATAGCACAGTTACCTCGCAACAAGAAGGCCTAGGATTTGAAAGTTCCAAAGTGGGGGCGAAATACTGGCCTTTCTGTGTTGAGTTTGCATGTTCTCCTTTTGTAGTCATGGATTTTCTCTGGTTTCTCCGTTTTCCTCCTATTGTCCAAAAACATGCATGTTAGGTTGATTACCCATTGTGAAATTGCACCTGTGAATAAGTGTGTGTGTGGATGGTCGTTTGTGTGTTTGGCCCGCAAAGAGTAGCGACCTGTTCAAGGTGTATCCTGCCTCTTGACTGGAATCAGTCGGGATTATCCGGCACCTCTTTGGGCCTTATTGGGGTATGCAATTCAGAAGACAAAACGTGTGGCAATTTCACAGTGGCCAATTAACCTAACACATGTGTTTTTGGAGAGTGGGTGGAAACCGGACGCATAGAGAACTCACACATAGAGAATATGCAAACTCCACACGAAAAAAAATCAGGCCTTGCCCAAACTCAAGCTCTAGTACTCCTGACCTTCTTGCTGTGAGGCCACAGTGCTTACCAGTGCACCATCTTGTAGCTATTAACTACTATTAATTACATACCTGTTTAAGAATATGGTTTTGCGGTTTATATTACAAAAGTATGCTAACAAACAATATATAACAAAAATAGCTTGCGGTATATATTATGGAAATATGCTATTTTACAAATATGGGCATATTGTCATTTCTAAATGGCAAAAAAAAAGAGCTAAAAACTTTTTTGTCTAGTGAATGTCGTCATACATTGAAACACCAACCAAACTAGATTGACTAGATTTCAAGCCACTTATGGTACATTCCAAGCGGCCAGTGTTACAGCACAGTCATAGCTAGACTGGTTACCTCTCCTTACGTCACACCGGCTCATTATAAATTGACTGCCCACGCGCAATCTTTTGTCATTTTCAAATTGGACAATAAATACGTTTTTTAAGTAGTCAATACGATGTCTCCAATACCTTTACAGGAATTAAATTATAATGCCAAATTTGAGGGGAAAAGTTATTTTACAATCACATTATGAGTTCATAAAGTTTGTTGTGTACAATGCAAACAAAACTTACAATGAAATAAACAAATTCTCTTTGACCAATTAGAAATAAAAAAAAAAACTAAATATGGTAGAATAACATATATAGATATAACAATAACAATAATAGAAATAACAATAGATATAACAATAGAATAACAGGCAGCACGGTGGCGCAGTGGATAGCACAGTGGCCTCACAGCGAGAAGGTCGTGGGTTCGAGTCCCGGGTGGAGACGAGGCTTGGAACACTGTCCTTTCTGTGTGGAGTTTGCATGTTCTCCCCGTGTTTGCGTGGGTTTCCTCCAGGTACTCCGGTTTCCTCCCACCCTCCAAAGACATGCATGCTAGGTTGATTGGCCGGTGCCAAATTGCCCCTAGGAATGAGTGAGTGTGGATGGTTGTATGTGTGTGGCCCCGCGACAGACTGGCAACCTGTTCGGGGTGTACCCTGCCCTTCGCCTTAAATTAGCCGGGATGGGCTCCGGCACCCACCGCAACCCCGAAAGGGACAGAAGGATAAGAAGATGACTGACTGAGGTAGAATAACAAGAATAAACTAACTATTGTGGTTCAGAACAGCGTTATAGTGTAATATTTGATGAAACGAGTGATAATGACGTTTTGTTCCGTCATCTTCCGCTTGTTCCAGGACCGGGTCGCGGGGGCAACAGCCTCAAACGGACAGCCCAGGCTGCATCCTCTAGCTCACCTGGAAGGATCCCAAGTCCTTCCCCAGCCAGCTGTGAGACATAGTCTCTCCAGCGGGTCCGGGGTCTGCCCCTTGGTCTCCTCCCGGTGGGATCTCTCTTTCACATGGATCCCCATGAGGTTTCTTATTTTTTCCCCACTGATGGGTTTTTTAGGAGTTTTTTCTCACCGAGAAGGAGAGTCCAAATGCATAAACGTGCTAGTCTTGTTTACAGTTAGCATTTGTAAGTTACTTTTCTTGCTGTGTATTTGTGTTAACACATTCCTCTTTTTCTTGTGAAGCCCATTGAGACAGAAATTCTGTGATTTTGGACTATATAGATAAAATTGAATTGAATTGACGTGCCCAAAACACCTCACCCGCGAGGCGCTCGGGGGGCGCCCTGCGACCAGATGCCCGAACCACCCCATTTGGCTCCTCTCGGCCTGGAGGAGGAGCAGCTCGACACCGAGCTCCTCCCGGATGGCAGAGCTCCTCACCCGATCTCTGAGTGAGAGCCCAGCCACCCTGCAGAGGAAGCTAATTTCGGCCGCTTGTACCCGCGATCTCATTCTTTCGGTCAACACCCACAGCTGGTGACCATAAGTGAGGGTGGGAACGTAGATCGACTTGTAAATCAAGAGCTTTGCTTTTCGGCTCAGCTCTCTCTTTACCACGACGGACCGATGCAGCGTCCTAGTTATTGCTGACGCCGCACCGTTTTGTTTTATGGTATTTTTTTTTTTTACTATATTAAAGTAATAATTACTATGTAAATTGATTATATGGAGTAATTATTGATATGTTTTTACGGTTTTGTGCTGAACTTGTGAGATGAAACTAGACTGCGCCTTTTAGAGCTTGAACCCTCCTCCAGCTGAGAGGCGGTGACAGTGAGGAGCGCAACCCGGAGACAGCGCACCGCAGACTGTCAACAATGAGAGCTCAGTTCGCTGTGTGCTGCTGTTAGAGGAGGCTAAGCTAAGCTAGCCTGTTCGCGGCGGTCCCGCTGCTGGCGAAACATGAACAAAAACCACCGAGTACCGAGCAGCCGTTCTCTGAATGCTGTGGAGGTAAAAAGCAAGGTAAAAAAAAAAATCATTATCTCTTACTGCCATGTTTGTGTTTCTAACTCAGATTAACTCAGCTAATTTAGCTCGCTAAGTGGCTTCACAGCAGGTTAATATGTCCTCAAAATGTTTTTAATTCACATTTCAGATTCAAGTTAAAGTTTAAAAGAAGTATTTTTAAAAAGTTATTCCTGGGAAGTTTGAAGAAGTGAATAATTTCAGCTGTCAGCCGCTCCCTGCTCTTATTCCGGAAGTTTTACCGCAATTTATTGTAAAAAATACCACTAAAATAGATAAAAATGGTCTAATTAATCTACAGGAAATGTTTAAAAATGCTCTAAGTGTGAATATGTGTTATTTTTTTATGTATTCAGATGTTAAACAGCTTGTAAAATGATGATTTATCAGTAAAAAGTCCTGAGGGCACATTTTTACTACTCAGCATAACTTTATACACCTGCTTTTAGATGGAGATCTGAAAATTATACCTTTATCTGTTGTTTTAATAGTTAATTTTATCATATGATAGTCCCAAAACCTGTTGGTACGAATATGTAATCTCCGCATTCATTTTAGACACTAGGCAGGGTGCACCCTGCACAGGTCGCCAGTCTCTGTCTCCAGGGAAAGAGGCGGTTCGTTCAGCAAGTTACCGAATTTGACCGAATCTGAGCCCCAAATCAACTGCTTTATATGATAAAACCTGTTGGTACGAATATGTAAACCTTTTGGTACGAATATGTAAACTCCACATTCATTTTATACACTAGGCAGGGTGCACCCTGAACAGGTCGCCAGTCTTCTGTCTCCAGGGAAAGAGGCGGTTCGTTCCGCAAGTTACCGAATTTGACCGAATCTGAACCCCAAATCAACTGCTTTATATGATAAAACCTGTTGGCACGAATATGTAAACCTGTTGGTACGAATATGTAAACTTCACATTCATTTTATACACTAAGCAGGGTGCATCCTGCACAGGTCGCCAGTCTCTGTCTCCAGAGAAGGAGGCGGTTCGTTCCGCAAGTTACCGAATTTGACAGAATCTGAGCCCCTAATCAACTGCTTTATATTATAAAACGATGAGGAAAAACTAAAAAAAAAAAACAGCAGTGGGGGAGAATAAAAAAGAGACCTTATGGGGATCCATATGAAGGAGGGATGACAAGCAGCCAATGTGTCTAAGACTGCAAATTAATTACTAGGTTATTCTACTCTACAGCTTTATATCTGAAGAAATTAATAAATGGGGTTCAGCCTGATGAAACAGGATAGGGGATGCATGTATTTATAAGTTCAAGTCTAACCTGTCAAGTCAGATTTAAATGAAATTATAAAAAAGATTTTTTATATAAATCTTTTAAGCCACCTTTAGTGCATTTTCAGACAAATGATCTCTACACTGACTTCCATGTCTTCCCAGATGCTAGTTTCTATCTGAAATTGATTTGTGATACATATGTTGTTTATTATCACAAGTTTCTATGTTGGAAGTTTTTTGTGGATCATCTTTTGCCAGCACTTGGCAACGGTATCCACAACAACCTGAACCTCCCATTAACATCGGCATTGAGACTTTGGGCTGTGTCTCTGCTTGCCAGCTGACATTGATCCTAGCAGTGCCATACTACTTACTCACAAGACAATACGTGTGCTAAGGAGAGACATTGCATTAGAAATATCCACACTTTGTATCATCTTAGCTTTCTAGCTTGATAGAATGAGGTCAACAAATTTACTATTCACAAGTTTTAACACATTTGTCACAATGTTTTTATTAATAACTCATTCTTTGTTGTGTCAGCGGGCCTCTGGGTGAATTGTACGCTCAGAAAAAAAAACTGCTTGTGATTGCGTAACATCTCCAAGCATTTGAATACATTTTCCTAATGCACTTTTTCTGTTTGCACACATTTTATTTGTATTAATTAATTTAAATGGGAAAAAAATTCTGTTTTGTTTTAGTTCGGTGCAGAGTTTCGCCGGTTCTCCTTGGATCGTTCGAAGCCAGGACGCTTTGATGAGTTTTACGGCCTTTTGCAACACGTACATCGCATCCCCAATGTGGAGTTATTGGTGGGATACGCCGACGTGCATGGTGACCTACTGCCCATCAACAATGATGACAACTACCACAAGGCGATCTCCATGGCCAGTCCACTGCTCAGGCTGTTCCTGCAGAGGAAAGGTAAGGGGTGGAGTCACGTTTACTGGTTGACGATATCTTCTTCTCCTTCTCGTTTCGGCATTTCCCTTTAGGGGTCGCCACAACAAGTCAGTTTCTTCCATCTAACCCTATCTGCTGCATCCTCTTCGGTCACACCAACTATCTTCATGTCTTCCTTCACTGTATCCATGAACCTCCTCTTTGGTCTTCCTCTAGGCCTCTTTCCTGGTGGTTCCAAATCCAGCATCCTTCTTCTGATGTACTCGGTCTCTCTTCTCTGTACATGTCCAAACCATCTCAGTCTGGCCTCTCTGACTTTACCCCCAAAACCTCTAACATGTGCTGTTCCTCTGATCCTGTCCATCCTGGTCACTCCCAGAAAAACCCTCAGCATCTTCATCTCTACTTCCTCCATCTCTGTTTCCTGTCTTTTCCTCAATGCCACTGTCTCTAGACCAAACAGCATGGGGGGTCTCACCACTGGTTGACAATATCAGACCAGTTATTTCTAAGCTTTGTGTATGAGAGCTACACACGATATCAAAACCTTTACCCTCTCAATCTGCAAAGTACCGTAATTTCACGGCCATTGGGCGCACCGTACGAAAAGGCGCAGCCTCAGTTTTGTGGGCCGTTGCTGTATTTAACACACACATGAGGCGCACCGTACGAAAAGGCGGAGTCTCAGTCACACACCGCCTTACAACAACACACACGCACGCATGCAAATGTGGGTATTAAAAAAT
Organism: Neostethus bicornis; assembly: GCA_902685375.1. Classification (NCBI taxonomy): domain Eukaryota; kingdom Metazoa; phylum Chordata; class Actinopteri; order Atheriniformes; family Phallostethidae; genus Neostethus; species Neostethus bicornis. Next base: position 25,445,775 of record LR738550.1, read on the forward strand.
AGATCGGGAGCATGACTGAGTTTGGTTGTACTTTATTTAAGTAGTATAAACAAGCACATTACCGGTAACAGTCTTTATTCAAATCCGTCAAAGTCCTCATCCTCTGTTTCGGAATCGAGCAGCTGCTCAAAATCCCAACAGAGCAGGTCCACTTCACTCCTCACTGTCAAAGTCACTGTCTGTACTGTGCGGCTCCTCAGAAAGGATACCAGCTTTTGCGAAAGCTCGGATAACAGTACCAGCAGACACTACAATCCTTTGGCAAACTGTAGCGTAACTCGCCCGGTGCTGCCTTCCCCCCTTTGTGAAACTGTGGTCTCCTTCGGTCATCTATCGCTCCCACGCCGCTCACACTTCACTTTTTAACGTTCTCATGTGTTTTCTTTCAGGTCCGCCTCGCGGGCACTGCGTTTTCTTTTAGGTCCGCTTTTTCTCACACACAAGGCGCACCGCACAAAAAGGCACACCGCTCATTTTGAAGAAAATTTGAGACTTTTAGGTGCGCCCTTTGGCCGTCAAATTACGGTACACACATTGCAGAAAACTGTCTAAATGATGATAAATGGTCATTCCTGTTTGTGTTTTACAAGGAAGTGATGTGATATTACATAAGTTCCTGTTTACTAATACTCTCTGTTGGTCTACTCTGTAGTGAAGCAGGTGTCTGAGTTGTTACACCCCCTCTTTTTTCCACCATTTGTAGTTATAAACTTTTATTTTGAAAAACATCAAAGTAACATCCAATTATTCTTATCGTCATGTAATCGCCAATTTGATCACACGCTACCTGATCTTTTGAAGCCCAGTTGTTTATTTTTAGAAGTCGAGCAAATTTGCATATGTTGTATTTCCAGCTCGTATGACGCAATTTGCTGTGGAATGTTTTTTTTTTTTTTTTCCTGGCCGAGACAAATAAAAACCATAAGAAAAACAAGTATTTGCCTGTTCCACGCCTTTCATTTGATCAAACTCCTCAAGAAGGTTGTTAATCAGGCTGTGTGGGCAGTGGAGTATGTGGAAGGTGTTTTTACTGCACTCCTTTTGTTTCTCATGCTTGCTGTGGAATAATCAGGTCCAATATTTACTGTACAATGTGTCCAGCAAATAGAACACGGCATTACTGATAATTACTGCTACTTTTCAGGAATTTAGAAATGATTTGCTCAGCATCAGGGCTGAAACAACTAATCTAATTAATCGATTATAATCGATTATTGAATTAGTTGTTGACTAATTTAGTCATCGATTAATCGTTTGTAAAGTTTTTGCTGTCAACTGCACTTAATATTACACAACTTGATTGTTTTTTGTGTATTTTTACTCATGTTAACCTAGGACATTTTTGTTTGGTACTATACCTCTGAACAAGGTTAAATTTGCAAATCTAAAACTGTTAATGATTTCTTGTTTTTAAATGTGATCCTGGATGGTCAACAGTTTCCATGTTATGTTTTTTTAGCCAGTACTATAAAACACATTTTATGGGTGCTCGTGATTTACCTTTACTGTATACAGTAAGTAGATTTATTATTTTATATTTGCTGTAGAAATGGTAATATTCTACCTCTTCATTTCACAAAAAGATTAACATTTTTACTTATTAGAATGAGCTCAACGTGTTGTTTAAGTGGTTATGAGTTGTGTTTTGCATAACTATATTCAATAAAATGCCAAAAAACTTTTATTTATTAAGTTGCCAATGTCACCCGATTAATCGATTAATCAAGTCAATAATCGCCAGATTAATCGATCATCAAAATAATCGTTAGTTGCAGCCCTACTCAGCATATGAGGTCAGTTTTGAAGCTATTCTTCATATTCAGGGGTTGTGTAACTTACTTTGTTGACCCTTCTTTTTAACTTATTTGAAGTGTTTAGCGGTTGTTGTGTTTGACCTGTTGAATGAGGGAGGACTCCTGTATCTGTTGGCCGGGGGCGGGTCTGGTTGTGTGTGCTCTGTTGTGTTTAAGCTGTCTCGCTGTGCCATATGACCCTATAGAAGCTAAGCCACTTTGTCAGGGGGAGATTAGTAGGGTCACTGTGTAGAGCTGCATGGGACCGTGTTTCAATTACACGGGCCAGACAGTTGCCCCACGCTGGGTTTACTGTTGTCCATGAACACAGGAACAACCAGGAAAATATGGTCATGAAGACAAACAGGCAGGAGACATCAGTCATGACCTCTCCCACACACACATTTTTGGGTTACCTTCTTTAGATACTGGAATAAAACACGTTAATGTCGGCACAACCCCCCACAAACTCCATTAACCTCTGCCCCCGGCTTCCCTCCTGATTTGTTACCTCCCCCCACTTCACCTTCCCCTCAGGCACCAGTTGGTTGCAGCTTACAAAGCTGCAGGCGCAGCAAATTGTCTTTATTATGCATCTACAGTCACTTCCTGTTATTTGGTGGTGATTAATGGAAAATTTTGCATGTTAAGAATAAAAAGTGACACATTTAAGTCACTCTACAATTTTATCTTTCATTTTTTGCTGAATATTTGATTCGAATATTTTAAATAAAGATATTTTGATACGTTTTTACTTGCTATTAAAAATCACATTTATTCATTGTGGAACTATAAACACAGTTTGGAGTAAATTATGCATCACAAAATTCCTAAAATGATCAATTATGCCAATTAATATCTAATGTACTGTCCTTCCTGTGTGGAGTTTGCATGTTCTCCCCCATCTGTGGGTTTTGTGGGGGTTTTCTCCAGGTACTCCGGTTTCCTCCTACCCTTCAAAGACATGCATGCTAGGTTGATTGTCCGGTGCCAAATCCCCCCTAGGAATGAATGAGTGTGTGAATGGTTGTACGTATGTGTGGCCGCGCGGCAGACTGGTGACCTGTTCGGGGTGTACCCTGCCCGTCGCGTTGAATCAGCCGGGATAGCCTCCGGTACACCGGCAAAGAATAGAAGGATAAGAAGGTGGCTGACTAAATATCTAATGTAACACTGGGCTTTCTGTGTGGAGATTGCATGTTCTCCCCCGTCTATGTGTAGGTTTTCTCCGGGTACTCCTGTTTCCTCCCACCCTCTGAAAACATACATGTCAGGTTTATTGGTCACTATAAAAACTGCCCCTAGGGATGAATGAGGTTGTGTGTGTGTGGCCCCGCAACAGACTGTTGACCTGTTTGGGGTGTACCCTGCCTCTTGCTTGAAATCAGCCGGGATAAGCTCCAGCACCCCTGCGACTCCGAAGGGAAAAGAATCTTCAGAAGACGAAATGAAACAAATATCTAAAGCGTAGACTGTGTATTCTCTCTAAATTGGGTATGTGATTATTAAAATATTTTAGGTCTCTATTAAACCACATGAACCATATGGCCCAGTTAAAGCACATAAATCAACTATGTTAATATATTCATCTTTAAATTTCATTTTCTCCAATTAGAAGGTTCTTTATGGACACATTGACTGTTGCCGTGGTTCAGTGCACATGTGTTCCTGTGCAATATGTTGTTGCAAGATCAGACTTGCCAGATTGTTTTACCAACATAAGGGAATGCGCATGTGAGTTTTACTGTTAGAAAGTCTTTTTTCCGATTATTCCAACCTATAGCATTTAATTTATTTTATTAATATAGTTCAGAATCACAATAAAGTCATCTTAGCTGGAACTGTGCTTCATCTTCTAGACCCATCTCCAGCACACTAGACAGTAAACAAGAGTGGAGCCAAAAAAAAAAAAGGAAACAGAGTTAGGGGTTGTTATCTTGCAATATAAGGAACATACTATATACTGATTAATTGGTGGATTTGATTTGGGGTCATGCACCTTTACGTGTACTGATTTAAAATTACCAGCAGTATTGGTTTCAATACTATGATTAATATTGTAAACATGAACCTAATATTTAACAGTCCAGAGCAATGGAGAGTGTGGAAAAGAGGTGAACAAGCGTATGCAGGCAGGCTGGAACGGGTGGAGAAAAGTATCAGGTGTGATGTGTGACAGAAGAGTTTCAGCTAGAATGAAAGGGAAAGTGTACAAAACCGTGGTGAGACCGGCCATGCTGATTGGTCTAGAGACAGTGGCACTGAAAAAAGACAGGAAACAGAGATGGAGGTAGCAGAGATGAAGATGCTGAGGATCTCTCTGGGAGTGACCAGGATGGACAGGATCAGAGGAACAGCACATGTCAGAGATTTTGGAGATAAAGTCAGAAAAGCCAGACTGAGATGGTTTGGACATGTGCAGAGGAGAGAGAGTACTTCCGAAGAAGGATACTGGGTTTAGAACCACCAGGAAAGAGGCCTAGAGGAAGACCAAAGAGGAGGTTCATGGATACAGTGAAGGAAGACATGAAGATAGTTGGTGTGACCGAAGAAGATGCAGCAGATAGGGTTAGATGGAAGAAACTGACTTGCTGTGGCGACCCCTGAAGGGAAATGCCGAAAGAAGAAGAAGAAGTTTATGTATTAGCTTGCTTTTGAGATGTTCCATAAAGTTTTATGATTTGGTTAAAAAGTTTAGGCTGAATAACCCGCTTTATAGGTAACGTCACTACTTTGGGACACGAGTGCTGCCAGGAGCATATTATGCACAAACTGGAACATAATTGATTAAAAAGTGTGAATTTTAAGCTTAAACGCTCCGTAAGGCCAGAATTGGCTTAAAAGATTGCATTAATATTTGGAACTGAAAAAGAAGGAGGTTGGTTAACAACCGGCTAATTCTCTTTTGTCAGAACTGAAAAAATGGCTAAAAAGCCACAAAGTAAAAATGTAAAAATCTGTGAGGCAAAAAAAGTTTGAGGATTTATCGCAACAAATTATTTTACCCAGGGTTAGATGACGGAAAAGAAACAAGCTCAAAATAAAATGTCTCAAAGGTACACACTCTGACACACCCATTGCCTGGTAACACTTGTACGGTAATTGCACCCACAGTGTTTTACGGCAAGACATCACAACCAATTTTTTAAAATTTGGAAAACCACTATTGGTGTTTAATTTTTATCAATATTACTGTCATCACACTAAGTATCAAAAATTATCGGAATACATTTTTAGTCCACTTTGCCAATCGCTACCGCCCGATTTTCCATACAATATTATTTTTTAATTATTATTAAAAAGCCCGTATATTACTTTTTAATCTCCTGTATGGGTTTTTACCAAAACACCCAATGCATCTGCTGCTATTTAGTAGGTTCAAGTAATTGTTTTAAACACAGTTTTCAGCTCTTCAGTTCAGCCGCCGGATCACTTCATATTAACTGCATTAGAGTTGAGTCACAATCTGGATTTTAATGCCTCTCTGCTGTATTAGCGTGTCCTATGAGATTGTCTTCAAAGATTGAATGAGTGTTGCATAAGAGCAGGACTTAAGACAAAGCCTGAGTGTGGGCCAAAGTTTGTTTCTATTTAGTCTTTGTGGAAAACTCAAATCTTATTATACAAATATCTAGGGTATATGATTTTGGCCAGTAAAAACCTCACACTGTCTCCTGCTCTTTGTGTTTAGTCTCAGCACAGATCAGTTTATGTGTCGTGAGTTATTACTGGCATTAGATTTTATTTGTCTGGAAGTCTCACTGATGCTTTCATACAGCTGAAGTTATGAGTATCACGCATAAGTCTCTAGGATTGAAATGGATCTGCAAAAGAGTCCAATCTGGCACAGAAAATGGATAGATGAACCAAATTTATGCCTTATTTTCAACTTTTAGATCCTTCATCCTCTTTTTCTTCTTCTTCTTTCGGTATTTCCCTTCATGGGTCACCACAGCAAGTCAGATTCTTCCATCTAACCCTATCTGCTGCATCGTCTTCGGTCACACCAACTATCTTCATGTCTTCCTACACTGTATCCATGAACCTCCTCTTTGGTCTTCCTCTAGTCCTCTTTCCTGGTGGTTCTAAATCCAGCATCCTTCTTCCGATGTACTCTCTCTCTCTCCTCTGCACATGACCAAACCATCTCAGTCTGGACTTTATCTCCAAAACCTCTAACATGTGCTGTTCCTCTGATTCTTTCCATCCTGGTCACTCCCAGAGAGATCCTCAGCATCTTCATCTCTGCTACCTCCATCTCTGTTTCCTGTCTTTACAGCATGGCCGGTCTCACCACGGTTTTGTACACTTTCCCTTTCATTCTAGCTGAAACTCTTCTATCACACATCACACCTGATACTTTTCTCCACCCGTTCTAGCCTGCCGGCACACGCCTCTTCACCTCTTTTCCACACTCTCCATTGCTCTGGACTGTTGATCATAAGTACTTAACATCTTCCACCTTCTTTATCGCTTCTCCCTGTAACCTCACTTTTCCATTTGGATCCCTCTCATTCACACACATGTACTCTGTTTTACTCTGACTAATCTTCATTCCTCTTCTTTCTAGTGCAAACCTTCACCTCTCCAGCTTTTCCTCCACCTCTTCCCTCCTCTCACTACAGATCACAATGTCATCAGCAAACATCAGCATTTAGATCCTTCATAATGTTGCCTAAAAGAAAGCTGAAGAGTTTTAAGTACGGGTTATGATTTTGTTTTTACTGGTCTGGTTTGTTTGGACTTTTCGTGGATCCTGAATAAAAATAGGTTTGACACCCCTGGTCCAGGAGCTCCCTCGATTCCTCCATTCATTGATGTGCAGATGCTTGAGTGGCTGTGAATGCATGCGGTGGCGATGCTGTGGTCTGGTTCTGACACAACCCACATTGTTGATGTGTTTTGTATTGACCCTATGTTACCGACCTGCTGTCAACGTCTTATTGTTGTCTTCTTGGAAGTGTGTGGTGATGCTCCACTCCCTGCCATTTAAGATGTCCCAACCGCTAAGAGTCAGCGCTAGCTCCATTCCTCGTCCATGAGCTGGCAGGAATGTGTCCACTGTTTTCTGGTTATCACTTGCTTTCTGGGCAGAAGAGTCTGTTTTGTCCTCTTTAGTGAAGTTAATTAATGTTTATAGATGTTTAAAAGTACTGCATTGTTGATTTCCGTTCACTGGGAAATGGCCTCAGAAAGGATCGCCAGGTGTTTTTGAGGGAACCATATGACGTAGTTCCTCCATGGGGTTCTGGCTAAACCACCAGGGCTTCCACCTGGTGGGTCAAGAACTGAACACCTGACCGCTGAGGTGTCTTTGAGGCATCTTATCCAGATGCCCAAGATACTCCACAAGACTCTTCTCAACTTATTGTGACTCTACTATATGACGGAGCTCCGTTTCACATCTTCTTCTTCTTCTTTTGGCATTTCCCTTCATGGGTCGCCACAGCAAGTCAGTTTTTTCCATCTAATCCTGTCTCCTGCATCCTCGTTGGTCACACCAACTATCTTCATGTCTTCCTTCACTGTATCCATGAACCTCCTCTTTAGTCTTCCTCTAGTCCTCTTTCCGAGTGGTTCCAAACCCAGCATCCTTCTACCGATGTACTCTCTCTCTCTCTCCTCTGTACATGTCCAAACCAACTCAGTCTTGCCTCTCTGACTTTATCTCCAAAACCTCTAACATGTGCTGTTCCTCTGATCCTGTCCATCCTCGTCACTCCCAGAGAGATCCTCAGTATCTTCATCTCTGCTACCTCCATCTCTGTTTCCTGTCTTTTCCTCAGTGCCACTGTTTCTAGACCAATCAGCATGGCCGGTCTCACCACGGTTTTGTACACTTTCCCTTTCATTTTAGCTGAAACTCTTCTATCACACCTGATGCTTTTCTCCACCAGTTCCAGCCTGCCTGCACACGATCCCTATCATATCTCGTAATGCTAATTTGGTCACCGTACAGAAGAAACTAATTGAAGTTGCTTATATTTGAGATATTGTTCAGGACACCTTTACGAGGATAGAAACCCAGGTGGACTGGTATCTTGGGAACTTTGCTTTTTGGCTCAGCTCCTACTTCACAACGATGGACTGATGTAGCATCCAAATCACTGCGTGTGTTGCACCGATTTATGTGTTGGTCTTTTACTCTATTTTTTCCCACCGAGGTTTTTAAACTTTCTACTTAGGGTCAGATTCTTTGGAGGGCACTCCACCATTTTTTGTCACAGACCATAATTTTACATTTGGAAGTGCTGTGATCGCCACCCCAAAAAGCTTCATACATCACTCAGTGCAGTAAGATTTGGCGATCCTATCATAGTAAAAACAACAGAACGTCATCATCTCCAACATGCAGAGTGGATACATGAACTGTTACTAAGCAGAGGTAGTATTGGTAGTAAAAAAAGTGCTTCCTGTTACCAGTCATTTCTCCTTTTTATTTTTGGTAAGCTGTGTGTAGTTGGAGTACATTGTGGTCATCGTTCAGCTGTTGAAGACAAAACAAGCTACTGAGTAATGTCAAGGTTATTTCCTCCTGAAATATTATTTCATTGTGCTGGTATGAGGGATATTGCTACTTAGAGTCAGTCAGTCTGACTCTTCTGTTTTCTTTTGATTCCAAAGTATGTGAAGAAAGAAAAATGTTCTTTATCAAATATAACAAATTGAAACATAACGATTGATCAAAATCACTAATTGTATTTTAGTTTTTAAGCTAAATTAAACTATTGGATCGAAGACCTGTTTAAAGTCAGTGTCAGTGACTTCTTGTAAGTGTAGTGAAACGAGATACGGTACTTTTTTAAAGTGTGTTTGCCACTCTCTTTGCTTTTTTAGCTATTCAGATTTCCCATTGCGTTTGAGTACATGCAACTGCGAGAGTGTTTAGTTTGTTGTTCGTGTGGTGAAAGCAACGATTGAGGCAATCTCTTTCTGGGTGTGTTAGTTTGGTGACGTTGGTTTCGCACCCGGTTGGATCATAACTTTGACAACTGAAGCTGAGGGCAAAGGTATTTGAATATCCCAACAGGGCTTCTATGGTAATGAGTAACCTGTGAGTCATACAGCTACAGGAAAGGAAATATATGTTGTGAAATTGGATGAACCAATGCAATATGTATAGAATGTGGCAACGTTCAAATGTATGCACCGTCCCTTTTGGTTTTGTTATATATCACTTATTCTTCTTCTTTTTTCGGCATTTCCCTTCAGGGGTCGCCACAGCAAGTCAGTTTCTTCCATCTTACCTTATCTGCTGCATCTTCTTCGGTCACGCCAACTATCTTCATGTCTTCCTTCACTGTATCCATGAACCTCCTCTTTGGTCTTCCTCTAGTCCTCTTTCCTGGTGGTTCCAAATCCAGCATCCTTCTTCCTATGTACTCTCTCTCTCTCCTCTACACATGTCCAAACCATCTCAGTGTGGCCTCTCTGACTTTATCGCCAAAACCTCTAACACTAACATGTGCTGTTCCTCTGTTATTCATTTCTAATCCATCCTGGTCACTCCCAGAGAGATCCTCAGCATCTTTATCTTTGTTACCTCCATCTCTGTTTCCTGTCTTTTCCTCAGTGCTACTGTTTCCAAACCAAAGAGCATGGCCGGTCTCACCACGGTTTTGAACACTTTCCCTTTCAATTTAGCTGAAACTCTTCTATCACACATCACACCTGATACTTTTTTCCACCCGTTCCAGCCTGCCTGCATATGCTTCTTCGCCTCTTTTCCACACTCTCCATTGCTTTGGACTGTTGATTCTAAGTAGTTAAAATCTTCCACCTTCTTTATCTCTTCTCCCTGTAACCTCACTTTTTCATATATAACTTAATATTCCTCATAATTACATTCAAAAAGTTACATTTTCATACATTAAAGATTTATAAAACATAGTTTCAGTCGTTTCAAGCATTCACTGTTTTTTTTTCGAGATAGTTTTGGGTACATGCACATACTTATAAAAAGCAAGCACTCAGTCAAAAGTCCAAATTTAAAGCAGAAGCCCAGTTTGGTATGGGAATTACCGTACTTTAAAGTGAATATTTTAATATTTGTTATGACTGCTTTCCTCATTACACCCTGGACTTTTTCAGAATATTTTTATGTCAACTTTGAAAACATTGCCTCAGCTTTTGGAAAAGCATTTAAAAATGATTCCTCAGTACTTATTGCTTTTTTCCTCTTTCTGACAAGATGCCGTCGTATTCCTTCAGCTCTGGTTTTGTTCGGTCTCTGAGGGAACTTCATTTTCAGTTCCTATGCTGATAGTTTGTCTGGTCTATCAATTATTTTTTTTCTCCCTGTCCAGTTCAATCACATTTTTCAGGAAGCACCCAAGAATGTGGTGAGATGTGTTGCGTTTCTTTTTGGCTAACAGCAGCTTGAGAATGAAATATGCAAAGAACGGATCACTGGCAAGTGGAGTTTGGAATGAATTATGCATTTCAAAATACTTAAATTAATAAGATTTTTATGTAGGATGTGTTTTGCATTTTTTAAAAATTGTAAATTGCTAAAAAAACTAATGCATTGTTAATAAATATCAAATGCGCTGATTGTTTATTTGATCAAAGTTGGTCATTTGTGGATTGAAATATTTTAGGTCACAGGTAAATCGCTTAACAAACCAAAAAAAAAAAAAAAAAGCAGCTCATGTTTGATGAAATACTTTGAAGCACCTTCTAAGCCTGGAAAGCTTTGGCACAAGAAGACAAAGCCGGGCTTTGTTGACGTAGCGAGCGGTGGCTGTGGACTTTAGTTTTTGTGATTTAGGCGTACAGTGATGGTTACAGAACCAGATGACATAAACATGATAAGAGACACTTCAGACAGAACAAGGACACCTCTGTGATTTAGATGAAAGGATTAAAGCTACAGAGACATGCTAATGGCAGGTGGAAATTATGCAGTTTTCCCCCCCTGAGGAGCTCGATGTGTGTAGATAGGAATCAGTCACTCCTGCTTTGAAGAAACTTTTCCACCGAGCATCCGTTATTTCCCCTGGATGCTGTTAATGATGGATTCGGAGGGCGAGCGGAAAAATGTGTGGAGGAGGTGCACATCTCTGGCCTAATGAAGAAGATGGAGTTATGACGGGGAGAGACGGTGGTGGTGAGCGTTGTTTTGGATGGAGATGTTTGGAGATGAGAGGGAGTAGTGGAAGTGTGACAGGACTGCAACAAGATGTAAAGCAGGGGGAGGGAGAAGAGGGGGAATAGTATTAGTGAGGGAGGAATGCAGAAAGAGGCCCAAGATGGGGAGGGAAAAGAGAGAAATAAAGAGTGGGAGAGGTGGAGGGTGGGGGGGGGGGCTTTTTGGGTGGAATGTGGCCGGTGTCTGATCAGGCCTCCTGGATAGATTAAACAGGACAGACTAGACGGTGAACTCCAGAGTTTAAAAAGTGGTAAACAAGCCAGAACCTCATTCTTTCTCCCCATTGATACTTGACTTAATTAGACGGAGCGAGCTTGAAGGAAATGAAGGGAGTGTGGCTCGGATTGAGGGGAAAGGACAGGGTCTGCTGGAGAGATTGCAGAATTTTTCAGCTTGGCGAAAGATGAATAAGCAGGCGTGTAGATGGGATATGCTCTGCATGAGAAATATGAAGGAGGGTGAAACTTCTTTTTTAAATAAGAAAGGAGGCGAAGCTGCAGAGGGAAGAGAGTTAAATCTAAATTACATTAGTTTTACTTCAAGAATTTCTGGTCATTTGTCATAATCAACAAGTCGTCTGGGATTTTTTTCTTCTTTCTGTGTATTTTAACCAAATGAGTAAAATGTTTGTGAAAATTTTCATGAAATAATCGTTCATTTTTTTAACCAATTCTAGGACCCTCTGATTTTTCTGATGTTGTGTTTATGTGTTGTCATGTCAGTTTATTCACCATTGCGAGTGTCTCATTTTCTATTTACATCTTTATGACAGTGGTCCCTTGTTAATCAAAGGAGTTCCGATCTGTCGTCTTCCGCTTATCCGGGGCCGGGTCGCAGGGTCAACAGCCTCAGACGGAAAGCTCAGGCTTCTCTCACCTCAGCTGCATCTTCCAGCTCACCCGGAAGGATCCCGATTCGCTCCCCAGCCAGCTGTGTGACATAGTCTCTCCAGCGAGTCCGGGGTCTGCCTCTTGGTCTCCTCCCGGTGGGACGTGCCCAAAACACCTCACCAATGAGGCGCTCGGAAATCCCCCCATCTGGCTTCTCTCGACCTGGAGAAGGAGCGGCTCAACACCGAGCTCCTCCCGGATGGCAGAGCTCCACCTGATCTCTGAGCGAGAGCCCAGTCACCCTGTGGAGGAAGCTCATTTCGGCCGCTTGTACCCGCGATCTCATTCTTTCGGTCACCACCCACAGCTGGTGACCGTAGGTGAGGGTTGGAACGTAGATCGACTTGTAAATCAAGAGCTTTGCTTTTCGGCTCAGCTCTTTCTTTACCACGACGGACCGATGCAGCGTCCTAGTTATTGCTGACGCCGCACCGATCTGCCTGTTGATCTCACGCTCCATCATTCCCCCACTTGTGAACAAGACCCCGAGATACTTAAACTCCTCCTCTTGGAAGGAGTTAAGTTCCAAAAATATATTGGGATGTGAAATCAAGAAAGTAGAAAACTTTATATATTTTCAATTCTATAGATTTTTTTTTTATGGATTTTTTTTTCCTTTACTATGTTCTTAAAAGATTTTTCTCAAACAAGCATTAACATTTTCACACTTTTCTTCCTTGTTTAAATACTTTTGAAAATCAATCAGCTGGAATGGGCTCTGGCACCCCCCCAGCTCCATAAGGGATAAACATTTAAGAAGGTGACTTTTGAATTTCAAACCTTCACAAGAAAAAAAAAATCAGGAGTGTAGAATAAAACAAAAGATCAATTTAAAAACCAAAACTTCCCAAAAATTTACGTCTTGGAAAAATAAAATATGAACATTTTCATAAAAAATAATATTGACCAATTTCAGACCAATTTATTTTCCAGTTATCTTTTAAACCACATATTCTCGTCAGGGTATCGAGATTTCAATCTAATCTAATTTAATCTATAAGGTTGGACTCATATTAGACCGCGGTACAAAGCAGCCGAAATGAGCTTCCTCCGCAGGATGGCTGGGATCTCACTCATAGATCGGTTGAGGAGCTCTGCCATCTGGGAGGAGCTCGGTGTTGAGGCCTCCTCCTCCAGGTCGAGAGAAGCCAGATGGGGTGGTTCGGGCATCTGATCAGGATGCGCCTCGAGCGCCTTGCTGGTGAGGTGTTTTGGGCACGTCCCACTGGGAGGATACCAAGAGGCAGACCCCGGAACTGCTGGAGAGACTATGTCTCACAGCTGGCCGGTGAACGACTTGGGATCCTTCCAGGTGGGCTGAAGGATGCAGCTGGGGTGAGAGAAGTGTGGGCTTCCCGTCTGAGGCTGTTGCACCCACGACCTGGTCACGGATAATCGGAATACGACGGAACGGAACATAAAAAATTACACATAGTGACAAAAAACTTTCCGTTATTACAGTAAATCCAGTATGTAAGCACACTTTGTTTTTTTATCTGCCGTCGTGACGATAAGTGTTCAAAAAAGTGTGAATTGTGTTCTAATTTTGTTAAATAAAAAAAAGATTTTTTTTTTTTTTTGCAGATAGATTTTCTTTCTTTCATATTCTAATGAAACACATTCCTTCTGTCTCCCGGGCCGTGCACTGTTCTGATATCAGTACAAACAATATGAAGCATAATAACCGATAAGCTTATCTATGAATTCCTTTCAGTGCTCCATTTCAGCATATTTACTCAAGCAGCAGGCTCTGACGTGCCTGAAAACCCACTGTTTGGTTTTGATCTGATAACCATCTATTTGCCTTCAGTAAAGTTTAAAGCTAAATTAAACTCATGTAAGTAAAAGATTATTTATTTCTACCTTTTTTCTCTGATGTGAAACCTCATCTGGGCGCCAATGTGTAACTGAAAGGGTCACTAGGATGCTTCTCTGGCATGTTGGATTAATTAAACGAGAAGATTTAATTAATCCCAGAGGAAATTAAAAGTATATTAAGCTGTTAGAGCTCGCCTGGAAATAATGCCTAGCGTTCCCATGGTAACGATTATTTTCAAGTTTTATTGATTTAAACAAATTATGTGTTTTAAGAAAATAATATTTTGAAGAACACTCATTTATCCATTTTCTAAACCACTCCTTCTACCATTAGCTCATCCCAGGTAGTGAGGAAGCAAGAGGCAGGGTACACCCTGGACAGGTCACTAGCCTGTTGTGCAGCCACACAAAAATTGACAACTAGTTGCAAACACGCATTCCCGAGGTAATATTGTTGATCCGTGGGATCTCCATTACTTTAAAAGCACATGGCAATGTTTACTAGTAGCAGGAAGTTCTTCCTAACGGCCCGCCTCCTAACAACCCGTCTCCTAACGGCCCGCCTCCTAACGCTACTCAGAGTGCATACAAAGATGTTGTGAACTGGTGTAGACAGAACAGTTAGTCAGTCATCTTCTTATCCCTCTTTCACTTACAGGATTGCCGGAGCCTATCCCGGCTGACTTAAGGTGAAGGGCAGGGTACACCCCAAACAGGTCGCCAGTCTGATGCGGGGCCACACTCGTACATCCACCCACAAACACACTTATTCCTAGGGGGAATTTTGGCAATGGCCAATCAACCTAGCATGCATGTCTTAGGAGGGTGGGAGGAAACCGGAGTACCCGGAGGAAACCCACGCAAACGTGGGGAGAGCATGCAAACTCCACACAGAAAGGACAGTGTTCCAAGCCTCGTCCCCACCCAGGACTCGAGCCCACGACCTTCTTGCTGTGAGGCCACTGTGCCGCCCCCAGACAGAACAAAAAATGGAAAACTGCAACCTTTTGCAATTGACATGTGTAGAGATATGTTCTTCCACTTATTCGGGGCCGGGTTGCAGGGACAGCAGCCTTAGACGGGAAGCCCAGGCTTTGAGACATAGTCTCTCCTGCGGGTGCGGGGTCTGTCTCTTGGTCTCCTCCTGGTGGGACGTGCCCGAAACACCTCATCAGCGAGGCGCTCGGGGGCATCCTGACCAGATGCCCGTACCACCCGATCTGGCGTCTCTCGACCTAGAGGAGGAGTGGTTCGAGAGATATGTCTTGAACGCTATTGGTTTTGCTAAACAGAGATATCAGTAAAGAATTTAACACTCCTGATTGGATTTTTATAAATTTACTGATACCTAAAATTAATTTTTTTCTTTGGTTAGAACTCACATCTGTTGGTTTTGCCTTTTTTTTTCCCTCAATGGTAATTATTTTGCAAACGCACCACTCTCTACTAAAACCGTCTCCTGGTTAGATTAAAATATACCATTTTTGTAAGACACATTTGTGACGCCCAAAACAGGAATCCTCCTGGGTGAGCTGGAGGATGCAGCCGGGGTGAGAGAAGCCTGGGTTTGCCATCCCAGTCCTAGTGTGCTCACAGTTTGATCTGATAGTCTGCTGCGAGTGAACCACTCACACTTGAACAAGTCGAACAGAGCTTGTTCTACAAGTTTCGCCTCCATGCTCTTTGTCCATGTGCGTGTTGCCGTGACAGGCTATTTTAAGAACTTTAATACACTCTTTTATCTACAGGCTGAATAGGATTGAAAATGAAGTTTTAATGTCCCTCATTAATCCAAGACTCAGTGCAGTGTGCTTTCAATCCATCTCGTGGAGATATCCACAAATTTTTGATCACGCACAACCTGATTTCATAATACTGTTGTCGTCTGTCTTGTCTAACTGGACCACGAGTCTGTAGTTAAAATAATTTTGATTGATTGAAGTAATGTAGGTTTATGTGCAACGTAATGACGTCAGAACCAACCGATCAGGAGAATCTGCCAAAAAGCGCTTCTTCTAATGTCTCCACGGGCGATGACAATGTTTCAGACATGCTAGAAACTCATCCAACCGTCAAATTGGTGGAATGTAACGTAGTAAATGTACTTCGTTACTGTACTTAAATGAAAAAAATTGTGTATCTGTACTTTACTTACGTAAAATTTGAGACCTGTACTTATACTTCACTACATTTTAGAGTAAATATCTGTACTTTTACTCCACTACTTTTTAAAGGTCTGGTTTGCATTTTTTGTTACATTTTCGGTCAGGAATTTGAAAAATATACAAGTTTTTTTTTAAGTGCATCTTGAAGCTGCATCGCCAAAATCAACTTGTAGAGGAAGCAGTTGATTGCCTGCGGTCTCCAAGAGGGAGAAGAAGTAATGAATCGAGGACCAATCAGGATCAAGAGTAAACATTTTCCGCTGTCATTCAGCGCCAAAAAACTAACATCCAAAATAGCACAAATTGAAACAGTCAGAAGATCGTTGTTCGTTGTGTTTACTTTAAAATAAAAAGTTGAGCCATCATTACACAGAGCAGGGGCAGATCCAGGATTTTCTAAGGGAAGGGGGTGTGTGAGGTCATTGACAAAGCCAGTATAGAGGGACTGGGGGCATTCCCCCAGAACATTTTGAAAAATAAGAGTCATTTTCCTGCACTTTGGTGGCCCATTCGCAGGCCCTGCAAGGGGATAGCTTGACTAGTTCCCTTTCCTTTCTTCTTCTTTTTTTTTTTTTTTTTTTTGTGGACCAAAAATGGGGGCGGGGCGGGTGAATTATGATCAAATACTTTTATAGTAAGATTAAAAAATTAAATTTAAAAAAGTAAAAAGTAAAATTTACAGCAATTACTTTTGTACTTTTACTTAAGTAGATTTTTTTTTATTGGTACTTTTACTTTTGTAATTTTTTTTGCCTAATTTTCTGTACTTACAAAAACTGAGTACTTCATCCACCACTGCTTTGCTCCTCGCATCCCGCCTGTAAACAGTGCAAACAAGACGCACGATGAAGCTGAAATTCGGCCCGATCTTGAAATTGTCATCTGAGATTGAGCTTTGGTCCTTCTCTTCGCCTTTTTTCTGGCAGTTCAAATCTCTGCATTCCTCTATTAATATATTCATTCTTTCCTCTGAACGTGTCCAAACCATCTCGGCCTATCTCCAAAACCTCCAACATGTTTTTATCAGAGTTTCAAAAGAACAATGTTTAATTGTCAAGTTGTTTTCAATAAATCAGTGTAAACGCAGCCAGTAGTCGAGTGTTGTAGGTGGTCAACATCACCAAATCATCCTCACCTGTCCTCCTCTTGTCTGAGGTCCAACTCATCTGCTATAAATCCCTGTTTTTATCTGTAGTCCCACTGCAACCAGATCAGACAACATTCCTCATGTTTACTCATATCAGTAGGTTCATAAAGTCACTGATTTTCCCAAACTTTTCTTTACTTCATCCATAAATTTTCTTCATTCTTGGGTGGTGATATGAGGGGAATCCAGAGGACCAGGTGGAAAAAAGGAGGGTCATACTTAGAGATGAACCAATAGGATCAATAACAGATCTACTGAAATTAATGGAGGAAAAACAATAGAAGGTCACAGAGGATGAAATGTTACAGGAAGTGAAGAGATGCCTTTTTCAGCACAACGTAAAATCGATGGAACTGCTTTTGTGCTTTGTTTTCAGATGGAACATGAAGTTACATTAAAGAAGGGGGTGTACAATTCTGGATGTGTTCATGGCACAGCATAAATCTTATTTGAGGCCGCAAGTTAGTTAAGATAGCACTTATTCTTTTATATTCTTTGTTTATGTGAATTTCCATAGAAATGCCATTCCCTCTAAAACACTTTCTGCTTATGTTTGAATGTGGGCGTGGCTTAGAAACCAAGGTGGATAAATAATATCCAAATACTGGACAGGAGAGCTCAGAAATTGCTCAAAAATGTATTAATTAAATAGAAAAAAAACTTCATACGTAAAGTTCATACAAGTTGAGTTTGCAGAGAACCCCTCAAAGTATTCAGGGTCCATAATCCAAAGCAGGAATGGGCAAACTTTTTGATTTGTGGGCCAAATTGGGTTCTAACATTTGACCTAGGGGCCGGAACAGGAGCAGTGGGATTGCATGCTTTGGTAAACAAGATCGCTAGATATGGAAAGCCAATTGGGGCCACTACACGCACATAATCTAGCGCGCTAAAGTTAAAATCAAGCGCCCTAGCGCTTAAAAAAAAAAAGCGGTAGGTTTAAAATGTAGGATTGAAATCTCCCGACAATCTATTTTGACAACGTGCGCATCACAGAAACACACACATTTTAATGGAAGCAGTGTTGTTTTTGCAACAAAGCCAACATATCTAGACTTCGCCATCTAGTGAGGAAACATCATAATTGCAGGAGAAATAAAACATTAACATGGTTTATTTGTTGAATTTTTTCGGGCCGAATAAAAACGTTTAGCGGGCCGCTTGTGGCCCGCGGGCCATAGTTTGCCCATGCCTGGTCCAGAGCAATGGAAAGTGTAGAAGAGAGGGGATAAATTGTATGCAGGCAGAATGGAGATGGCTTGAACATATCAAGACAAGAGAGAAGGTACATATTGGCAGAGGGATGCTGAGTATTGGAATGGCAAATAGAATGCCTAAAGAAAGAAAAAAAAAGGTTTATGTACGTATGTAATGAAGGACATGAAGGTATGAAGGTGTGAGAGAAGAGGATGCAAAAGCCGGGTTAGGTAGAGAAAACTAAACTAAACTGAAATGAAAAGAAGAAGAAGCCGTGTTGGAAAAAAAAGTTCCTGTCTGGCGGGGATAATAGAAGAGGAATAATGAGGGTAATAATGGAGAGTTTCTGTCTAAAGTTACAGGCCTGCAGGCAGATGAATGAGTCTTGATGACGAGGAGTCTTTTAAATAATAGATCAGATGTGTAGTTCAGACGGCTTTAGTTCACTTGTTCAATCTATTAGTTCACTGTATTCTGCTTCCACGTTGATCATTACCAAACTTCTTCCATCCCCTCCTCTCTTCACTCTCTCTTTGACCTCCCTTCCTCCATTTCTTGCTGCTTCTCTTATCAGCAGCATTAAGGCGCTTTTATCTGGACTGTGCCAGCGAGGTATGCTCTGCACACTAGGAATAGCAACCTACCAGGAATTTACTCATTTCTGAAAGTCGCTCTTTTATCACCTCTGGTTTTTGTTTGTTTTCTCTTTATTTTGTGCATATTTGCGGCATTTTTAAAAAAAAATTTTTGAATCCCTTCTGTTTATCGTCTCTAAAGATTCCCACAAACACACAACGTCTCCCTCCCCCTCACATATCGCTCCGTGTCCAGAACACCATTGCACCAGCTGAGTGGTGAACATGTCAACAACAAACCTGACTGTTTCCAGACCATGATAGCGTCCAACTACTGACCTTCTCCGCTGTGTTTTTCTCATGCTAATGTGTGATGTTTAATCCCTTTGTCGCTTTTTTCTTATCGTGAACAGAATTTTTTATCCATATGATGCCGTGTCAGCTTGTTCTTTAAGTTGTATTTAACAGTTATTTTCTGTTATTATTTATAGATAGAGAAATCTATCTGTTGAAGTTCTCAGGATGGCTGTGTTGCCAATTCCTGGTCATGTTGTTTCACCTGGACCTGATCCATGCGGTGCGTCAACAGGAACCTGTTGACTCACAGGTACTAGGAACAGGTACAAGGGAATGATGAGTTGTTGGCTTTGGGATCAGTGATTATGACTCAGCTTGTATCATAATTCTTACACTTGATCCACTAGAGATGAAGTGGGAGCTGGGGAAGTGGCCGTAATGAGAATTTGAGTATGTGCATGCATGAACGCTTCACTGAAGAGCGAACTATAGAAATACCGGGCAACCCTGCACATGTACTGCTTTGAAATGTTTTCTCAGTAATACTTCATTAAATTCCTTTATTGGGTTTGTTATTTGGTAAACATACACAGGAAAGGCTTCGTGTACCCTTTCTCCTAATCATTTTCTCCTTCGATGCATTGCTTCCTTCCCTCCTCTGTAACTCCTGTCAAATCAAAGCATTGTTGGAATACCTAAGCTGTGAAGAGTCATGGCACATGTTGGGTCACCCACTACGCTTTTTATTCAGGGTTTAGAAAGTATGCTTCAACTAAGAACTTGGTTCTGATTCTCCACTTGCTATTGTACTTGGATCAGGATGAAATCCATCTTCTCATCCCCGTCCAGGGCATCGCTGGGCTGAGGAGCCCCCGTGTTTTTCATCAGGATGAAAAACATCTATTGACTTCTTTAGATATTTAACTGTAGATTAGAATAAGCTAATATTTAAACAATAATCTTTGACACATTGGTTGCCCGGCCCGGGGGAGGGATCTCCCTTTCATCTGGAACCCCACAAGGTTTCTTATTTTTTCCCCACTGATGGGTTTTTCTAGGAGTTTTTCCTCACCGTGAAGGAGAGTCTAAGGGCATAAATGTGCTAGTCTTGTTTAGTTAGCATTTGTTAGTTATTTTTCTTGTTGTGTATTTGTGTTAATACATTCCTCTTTTTCTTGTGAAGCCCATTGAGACGGAAATTCTGTGATTTTGGGCTATACAAATAAAATTGAATTGAAATTGAATTGTCTAAACAAGTGTAGTGAAGAAATCCTAACAGTCGGAAGGCAGAGTACACCCTGCACAGGGGTAGGATTCGGACGGTTTTAGTGATAACCTACTATTTTAATCTATCCTAGGGGCATAAAAGATACATAATATCTATTCTATAGCATGGTGCCAAACATGTCAAACACAACCAGACTTGTTTCTATCAACTCGAGTAGTAATGAAGCTAAACAGAACCAGGACATCCCTGTCCTGAACTTCTACCTTCCTTTTTTTTCCAGAATCTACAGAATGGTCACAAAAACTTTTCTAAATCTCTTGCTGTGTGACGTGATTGGTAACCGTAAGCACTACAGACTTAATCCAGCTCACATTTTCAGACCTCACTGTTCCTTGTGTTACTGCAGGTTGAGGGTGAAAGGTCATCCCTTTAGTTGTTAAAGGGTCCATCTCATGCAAAATAACTCTTTTCACATTGTATCCTCTGCACATACACACGCAAAATGTGGGGTTTGCTACATGCATTACACGATAGTTATGAAAGTATATTGATTTGGTGGAGCGTAGTCACAGACCCAGAACTAAGAAAGGCCGGGTCTGCTCATCCCCCAGCCCGTCCTGAGAAAGTACAAGCTCCGCCCTCTGCTCTCACTGAGCCGCTATTCCTCCGCCCATCTCTGAGCGGGAGGGGGAAGGCAGGCGTAAACCCGTGCGTAGCGTCTGAAATTTATCATGTCGATTCATCAAAAAAGCGTGTTTCAAGCAAGAAAATAAAAAAGATGCTGAGCAGCGAACCAGCCTGTATATCGGACGTTGAAAGCGAGCTTCCACTCTGGCCTTACGCCCTCACATTTGGACTTTTCTCAAGTTTGACTCTTATTACAGTTTAAATATATATGATTAAAACATCTGAGATTTGAGAAAATAAAAAAAGTTGTTTTGGAGGGAAGGATGATGGCTTTAATGCACGGTATCCTGAATAACCCCCGTCACCATCTACACAATGTTATCACGACCCAGAAAATGATTCAAAGTAACAGGTTCCTCTCACTGTGCTGCAGGTCTGAGCGCTTTAGGAACATCTTTTCAGCCCGGAGTGGAGGCGGGCGGGTGGTGAGGAGGGAGGGTTTGCTGCGGAGGGGGATGTGTGGGAAGTCCGTCCTCGCTACGTCAAATGCGTCATACTTTAGACATCTGCTCATTCGTTGTTTTGTCTGAGCGTTCCAGAAATCCACAGCAATTTGTGAAAAACGGGCTAAATCAATCTAGAAAGCCCTTTGGTGACATACAAGGCCCGGACATCACTCTTACAAGGTAGAAAACTCTGGAAAGTCCATTTTGCATGAGATGGGCTCTTTAACCTTTTAATAATTGGTTATTGTGATAGATTAAAAAATAAGTTTCTAAACCCAAATGGTGCGGGTTTATTTACAGAATACCTGTGTTTCCTTTTCCTCTTCATAAAACCACCACCTGATAGAAACGTAAACCTGGGATTAGAAATTCAGGATGTTTACCTAATTGTACGTGGATTTTTTCCGGGTGCTTAAATCTTTTTTCTCCCACATAGAAAACCTCTACGTAGCTTAGACCGATCAATTACTATAAATTGGCTCTAGGCGTTGTTGTGTCGCTGTGTGAACCTGCAACAGGCTGCCATTCACGTCACACATTCACGTCCGTTCTAGGGTGTATCCTGCTGTCAGGCTTCAGTGACTCCTCGTCTCATTTTAGAAATAGCAATTCAAAGATTGGATGTTCTCAGAATGAAATCACCATTTTATTGCCCTTTTCATTCAGGTAATTATTACCCAGATACGTCACATACTGTACTTGGCACAACACGTGTACACAGTATTGTACTGTAGCTTTAAATTGTTCAGCGGTTAATGATCAGCTGAACATGATGCTATGTGGCTCTAAAACAGCTAAAGCTGGAAAATTTTAAAGAGCCTTTTGTCTTTACATGTTCTGTGATGCATTTATTCAATTTTATTTGTATAGTCCAAAATCACAGTTTTTTTTGTCTCAGGCTTCACATTGCAGGTTTAAAAGGAACAAAAACAAGAAAAAAGAAGAATTTATAATAAACACATTACACAGCAAAAAGCTATCTAATAAATGCTAGCTAGACAATATTAGCACATTCCTGCCCTTAGGCGAGAAAAAACTCCTAAAAACCCATCAGTGGGAAAAAAAATAAGAAACCTCATGGGGGTCCACATGAAAGAGAGATCCCTCACCCGGGATGAGCAACCAATGTGTCCAAGATTACTGTTTAAATATTAGCTTTTTTTTTACTCTATAGGTTGATATCTGAAGAAGTCAGTAGATCTTCTTCATCCTGATGGAAACGGGATGGTTAAGCAAGCACGGGGGCCTCCTCAGCCTGGTGACGCTCAGGACGGAGATGAGATGGGCTAATCCTGATGGAGACAGAATGATAGATCTATGATAGATTTATATCATTATGGGCTTAAATATACATGTTCTGCACATTAAACATACATTTTTATGTGTTAAAAGTAGCAAAAAAATGTATTTAATTATTGCAAAAAAATAACTATTTTCAGAAAAACCCATAGATTGGCATTATTTTTGTGGAGTTTGGTTGATTTTGGTGTTAATAATTGCAAAATCTTGAAGGTGCCACCGACAGCGGGTCCAATATTCTGATTAGTTTAGATGTGTTTGGGTCTTGTTTATAATTTGCCTTTTTGAAAATATAATCTAAGTATTTTGAACAACTTGTTTTTTTTAATATTTTACCAATGTCCCGTTCCTGACTATCGTTCCTCCGATACTGCAATAGTACGCCATGGACTTCTTTTACCAACTGTTTCAACATCTCAAACCTCCCTCCAAGGAACCAACTATCAATCCATGTTTTTTATTTTCACAGATCCAAATGCATTTTAAAGAGAAATAAACTCTTGCCTTTTTGTCGAGGATCAGTGCCCAATTAATTCAGTAAGCCACCGAAAATGTAATATAGTGGTCATGGTAGACAGGTACTGTTTATATTTAATAAATACACTTTTTTATGGCAGCACGGTGGCGCAGTGGGTAGCATAGTGGCCTCACAGCGAGAAGGTTGTGGGCTCGAGTCCCGAGTGGGGACGAGGCTTGGAACACTGTCCTTTCTGTGTGGAGTTTGCATGTTCTCCCTGTGTCTGCGTGGGTTTCCTCCGGGTGCTCCGGTTTCCTCCCACCCTCTAAAGACATGCATGCTAGGTTGATTGGCCGGTGCCAAATTGCCCCTAGGAATGAGTGTGTGTGTTGATGGTTGTATGTGTGTGGCCTCGCGACTCGGGGTGTACCCTGCCCTTCGCCTTAAATCAGCCGGTATGGGCTCCGGCACTCCGCACAACCCCGAAAGGGACAGACGAATAAAAAGATGACTGACTGACTTTTATTATTATTAATAATGTTATTAAATTACCATCTTAAATGATCAATATTAATGGAACTAATAACGTTTTTTATTTTTTTAAATTGCTTAGTCTATTGCTAATTTTTGGGGTGCTGAAATCTAACAAACTGTAATGTTGTTTTTTTGCACCAGTAGACGTGGTACAATCTGTACCAGTTCAAAACGGACTAATCAGGCTAAACAGCATGCTTTTTATCATCACACTTCTACTGACCACATCCTCCTCTCCTACTGTACGAGGATTATGATCTACTGTAATGGCATGAGCCTGATTATATTTAGATGGGCTGGAATGAGGAGCGAACATGATATCCATGTGTTTGTCGGCATCTGTTTGGTTGTGTAACTGGGACAGAGGACAGGTATCGCTAACGTCAGCTAAGGTTGTCTTGTTAGTGTTGTCATGTTCCTTCAGTTTATCTTGCTCTTCTGTTTTCTAGTTTGCCTTAAAGAGGGGGTTTTATGCTAATTCAACTTTTTGAGGTTTCTTCCATGTCTGAATGCTGTTTCTATATTAAAAACAAAAGTGAAAGAGTTTTTAATTTATTGAAAGAAGTTTGAGCAATTTGCAAGCTCTCCTGTCCAGTATTCGGATAATATTTGGACGCCAAATTGTTTTTGACCACAGATTTTGTTCTCCACTACGCCCACTTTCGAATATAAGCAGGAAGTGTTTGTGCTCCCTACACCTAACAGGGAGTTCCATTTTTATGTAAAGGCTCCTAATAGGAATATTAACAAAAATGTCTTAGTTTTGCATGGACAATGATTTTTGTAGATGGCATTGTGATCTGTAGTGAGAGGAGGGAAAAGGTGGAGGAAAAGCTGGAGAGGTGGAGGTTTGCACTAGAAAGAAGAGGAATGAAGATTAGTCAGAGTAAGACAGAGTACATGTGTGTGAATGAGAGGGATCCAAATGGAAAAGTGAGGTTACAGGGAGAAGAGATAAAGAAGGAGGAAGATTTTAAGTACTTAGAATCAACAGTCCAGAGCAATGGAGAGTGTGGAAAAGAGGTGAAGAAGCGTGTGAAGGCAGGACGGAAGGGGTGGAGAAAAGTATCAGCTGTGATGTGTGACAAAAGAATTTCAGCTAATGCTGTTTGGTCTGGAAACAGTAGGACTGAGAAAAAGACAGGAAACAGAGATGGAGGTAGCAGAGATGAAGATGCTGAGGATCTCTCTGGGAGTGACCAGGATGGAAAGAATCAGAGGAACAGCACATGTTAGAGGTTTTTGGAGATAAAGTCAGAGAGGCAAGCCTGAGATGGTTTGGACATGTGCAGAGGAGAGAGAGAGAGTAAGAGAGTACATTGGAAGAAGGATGCTGGGTTTGGAACCATCAGGAAAGAGGCCTAGAGGAAGACCAAAGAGGAGGTTCATGGAAGACATGAAGATAGTTGGCATGACCGAAGTGGATGTAGCAGAAAGGGTTAGATAGAAGAAACTGACTTGCTGTGGCGATCCCTGAAGGGAAATGCCGAAAGGAGAAGAAGAAATGTTAGTTTTGCAGACTGGTTGCGCTTCACACTGTATTTGCTGTTTCAAACAAAATATACGGTGTTGTGCATGAGCGCAAGGGTGGAACTAATCGGGAAGTGAATGAGCATTTCTGAGGAAACAAGAGGTTCCATGTTTATCTATACCTTACCACACAAAACCTCAATATTCTTGCTTTAAAATGATGAGAAATGAAGAGCATGTATAGTGTTAAATTAGTAACTTGTTTGTAGACTTGATTAACTAAATTGAGAGGTTGTGTGTATAATAAACTTTGATATAGTCATGATTTTGTAGAGTGTTAGATTTCACTTTATAGGCTGTAAAGGAGTTTCTATAGTGGATATTTTCTTTGTGCCATATGCATACACTCGTGCAATTTCTGCTCCAAGTTCGTGGCCTCTGAGTGGCCCTGAGGGTCAGTCAAATTGTCCGAACTCTGCAGTCATGTCTTGATCTCTTTTAGACCAGAGATGGAGGGATTGCTTAGATAAAAAGATGTGTAGTAAGAGTGATGTGTGATGTAGAGCATTGCCTCCTCCTATGCATGGCTGCTCCATAACAACAGCCCCCGTATCAGGATGGAGAAAGTTGTGTTTGTGCAACCTGAGAGCTTTGAACCCTCCATCGGTGGGTTTCTTTTTAGGCATTTTATCATAAAATATGCAAAAAAATAAAAAATGTTCATTTTATTTGATTAAAACCGGTGCTGTGCAGTGTTTTGCTCGTTTTCAGATTTAGCAGAAGCTTTCAGAGGCTGCTGTAGTAAACGTGGACACGGTGAAGTCCCAACTCATGGGAACTGAAACGTGAAACTGACGCTCTTTCTCAGGACAATCGATCCTTTGTTTCAGTTTTGGGATGGAGCAGGGAGCGACTGGGCGCGTACCTGTCAGTACCTGAGAGCTGAAGTCTTTATCAGCCACCTGAGCAGATACTTTCCCAGATCACTCACACACACCCGGGGGAGAAGTACAATTCATAGCAGCTTGGATCCACTATGGGACTGTCACAGCTCTTTCATCTGAAAGCAGGTTTTTTGAAGGAGAAGAGGAGAATCTAAAAATAGAAAACAAAGCTTTTAAAGGTGAAAATAAGATAAACAGGCATGAAAGAGAAAAAGAAAGTCACAGAGACGTTAATGTTTAGCTGCTTGTTTTATACCGGTTAACTATTACCGAGCCAAGGTTCAACTTTTCCCTTCCTCAGCCAGTCAATGTTCACACCGGCAAAAAATACTTGGATTTTTATCTCATAAAACATGAAGAAATTGTGGGTCTGTCTCCGTCAAATGAGACAAATACTGTATCATTAAATCAAATAACAATAATTATATACAAGACATAAAAAACTAAATTAAACATGTCAAGTTCAGAAACACAAAAACAGTACAATATACACACTTGACAAAAACAATGTCTGTCCAGCAAAACAGCACCACCTTCAGGAGGAAAAGAACATGGATTGAAAAAAAACCTTAATTTGAATTTTTATGCATATATTCCCTTCCATACATATATTCATATCTGTCTGCAAATGCATACCAATAAGCGTTTTTAAGAAAAAAATAAACCCAACTTCTGGAGTTAAGGAGTATTTCAGGTTCTAAGTTGTTACTTAATATGACACCGTATATGGTGACAGTTCCTGACTGTCCACATAATTACACCTGACTTGTAATTTAAATCCAAATGCCCCCAAACAATGTGTTTTCCTGAGATTTACACAGTTGAGAAGTCTTAAAGCTGCATTTCAACTTGATAGGACTAATCTTTCAACCATAATAACTGACGATTATGTCAATGTTTCTGCAAACACAAAATTGAAGGTATTCAGAATCAGAATATACTTTAATGATCCCACACATGGGAAATTTGTGTGTCACAGCAACAACTTCCTAACTGCTAAGTGAGTCGTTGTAGAGCTCGATCACGTACGGGAAGAAAGACCTACGGTAACGTGATGTTCTCGAGCGGAGCTGTCTGAGCCTCTTGGAGAAAGAGCTCCGCTGTTCGTCCATTGAGTGGGTAGAGAGGATGGTCATGATTGTCCATGATGGACAAAAAGTTTGTTCAGTGACCTCCTCTCCACCACTACCTCAAATGAGTCCTGTTTGCTGCCAATGACAGAGCCAGCCAGTCTGATTAGTTTATTCAGTCGCACCTTTTTGCTTCACCTTCATTAATTTTAAAATATTTAAATCAAATTACATCCTGAGTTTTTCTGTAAAATTCTATTTTTACATGTTCGATGAAGACAAAAATCTTCAGTGACTGCAGAGTTCGGACAATCTTCAGATTGAAATATTAGCCTTCAATACCTTTTCTTTCTTTTTTTTTTTGTTACATTTGTTAACTAAAGTAAGAAAGACATTCTCTCGGTGGTAGAGCGTTTGCCTGTGGACCGGAAGTTAACCGTAAGTTCGCAGGTTCGACTCCTACTGAGTTCACTTCAAAGGTCCTTGGAAAAGACACCTAACCCCCGCTTCTCCCACCATTGATGCCGTCGTGGCAGCCTGCTGTGGTGTAGGAGTGCAGCACACAAATTGCACACAAATATTTATGTAAAAATAAATAATATCAGGTCATGATCGGGGGGCTTTAACCATTGGCAGTGTCGTTAAATTGGCTCGAAAAAAAATTGTGATTGGAGAGGAAGTTCCTGTTTGATGTGAGACTTAAAATACAATCTATGTGCCTGATTTGTGACAGTGGCTCGTTGAAGCACCTGCAGGGATGTTTGAGTCCAGATGCTGAACAGGAGTTCTGCTGGCTGGTGTAGGTTGGCAGCGTTTTGCATCAGGATGACCTGAGGGAATCCAACACGATCAATGTCGTATGTGTGTTCATCTCAGACATCCTGCAGCTTTGCCTCAAGCTAGGAGTCATAACATTATTCATTTTCCCATGATGCAACAGGATGTCAGACTGAATATTAAGTCAACTTGTTCAACATGATACTTCCAGTTAATTAACCAGATGTTTTTTTTCTCTCTTTCTTCTACATTTCCCCCTTTTGTCTCCCCCTTTTCTATTTCTCTCTACTTCCTCCTTGTGTGTGTTGCAGAAGAGGCTGATTACACAACGTTTTGCACCGACTCGTTGACCAGGAAGAAGAACACAGGGCTAACGGCTGTGCTGCTTCGCCCCGACACAAACAAGAAGAAGCCAGCCGTCATCATCAGCCTGCCCAAAGACTTCCGCCCGGTGTCCTCCATCATCGATGTGGACATCCTACCAGAGACGCACAGACGTGTTCGCCTCTACAAACACGGTCAGGAGAAGCCGCTAGGTTTCTACATCCGGGATGGTTCCAGCGTTCGGGTTACTGCGCAGGGCCTTGAGAAGGTACCTGGGATTTTCATCTCACGCTTGGTGCCCGGTGGTCTTGCTCAGAGCACCGGTCTGTTGGCGGTAAACGACGAGGTGCTGGAGGTGAACGGGATTGAGGTTGCAGGGAAATCTCTGGACCAGGTGACGGACATGATGATAGCCAACAGTCATAACCTCATCATCACTGTGAAGCCCGCCAACCAGCGGAACAATGTCGTTCGTGCAACAGGAGGCGGCGCTGCATCCGGTAGTTCAGGACGCTCGTCGGACAGCGGCGCCAGTTACTACGGCTACACCTCACACGGCGCTTCGGCCTCTATGCCATCTCATATCATCCAGAACTTCCTCTCCGGTGAGGTAGAAAGCGACGAAGATGACGAGGACTTGGTAATCGAAGCTGGAGGCGAGGCCGAGCCGATCCCTAACACTAACCCGGACTTCCTAAACAACACACCCTCGCTGCCTCGCTACGAACCACATCTCTCCCTTCGCACCAACAACACTTCTGCCTTCTCCATCAACGCCAACGGGACCCTGCCCGCGAGTGGTAGCAGCGGGTCACTTAGCAACACCAACGCCAACTCCTCTACGCCGTCCCCAGACAGAGCGAAGGAGAGGCGGAGTCTGGAAGAGGAGGGGACCGTCATCACCCTGTGAACGGGTATCAACACCCGCTCTGGGGCATCACAGACCAGCCAATCAAATACATTCTCTCACATTGTCATGGTACAAATAATTCCAGCATCAAAAGTTCCATCTCATGCAAAATCCACTTTTTAAAACGTTCTACTTGATAAAAGTGATTTTTGGGACTCAATTTGTCACCAAGAGTGGCTTTTAGAATGATTTGGTGTTTTTTTTAGTATTTCCACCTCCTTCTACGTGACAGCAAACGAGTTCCTGCAGCATCGACGATTACGTTTTTTACAAAACAGGAAGCCGGCAGTATGTCGATTCCAATTCCAGTGAGAGTTGGACTCAGCCAAGGCTGCCCTTTGTCACCAATTCTGTTCATTACCTTTTTGGACAGAGTATCTAGGCGCAGCCGAGGCGTTGGAGGGATCCAGTTTGATGACCTCAGGATCGGATCTCTGCTTTTTGCGGATGATGTGGTCCTGTTGGCTTCATCGGACCGTGATCTCCAGCTCTCGCTGGATCGATTTGCTGCCGAGTGTGAAGCGGTCGGGATGGGAATCAGCGCCTCCAAATCCAAGACCATGGTCCTCACCCGGAAAAGGGTAGAATGCCCCCTGCGGGTCAAAGACAGAGACAGAGTTTAAGTATCTCGGGGTTTTGTTCACGAGTGGGGGAAGGATGGAGCGGGAGATCGACAGACAGATCGGTGCGGCGTCAGCAATAACTAGGACGCTGCATCGGTCCGTCGTGGTAAAGAGAGAGCTGAGCCGAAAAGTAAAGCTCTCGATTTACAAGTCGATCTACGTTCCAACCCTCACCTATGGTCACCAGCTGTGGGTGGTGACCGAAAGAATGAGATCACGGATATAAGCGGCCAGAATGAGCTTCCTCCGCAAGGTGGCCGGGCTCTCACTCAGAGATTGTGTGAGGAGCTCTGCCATCCGGGAGGAGCTCGGTGTCTAGCCGCTCCTCCTCCAGGTCGAGAGGAGCCAGACGGGATGATTCAGGCATCTGGTCAGGATGCCCCCCGAGCGCCTTGCGGGTGAGGTGTTTAGGG
Source organism: Neostethus bicornis (assembly GCA_902685375.1). Taxonomy (NCBI): domain Eukaryota; kingdom Metazoa; phylum Chordata; class Actinopteri; order Atheriniformes; family Phallostethidae; genus Neostethus; species Neostethus bicornis. Next base: position 25,475,990 of record LR738550.1, read on the forward strand.
CACGTCCCACTGAGAGGAGACCAAGGGGCAGACCCCGGACCCGCTGGAGAGACTATGTCTCACAGCTGGCCGGGGAACGACTTGGGATCCTTCCGGGTGAGCTAGAGGATGCAGCCGGGCTTAGAGAAGCCTGGGCTTCCCATTTGAAGCTGTTGCCCCCGCAACCTGGCCCCGGATGAGCGGAAGATGACGGAACAGAACAAACGGACGGAACGGAAGCGTTTCTGTTTGAAACATACGCTCCCCTCACATCATGATCCCTCTATGCTCTCCTCTTCTGTGAGTCGGGCGGATAATAAGCGATTCATTTGGGACCCGTGTCAAATTTCGAAGGCTGCGCTTTCTTGGGACGGGTGGGGCATGAGCAATAGTTAGGTTTTCACACTTTCTGATCTAAGATAAAACTATAAATCAGTAACTTTTAATAATATTGGGATAAAGTTGATCCATAACCCAAATTGTTGTTGTTTAAAAGTCATAAGATAAATTGAGGAACGTGTTATTTTGCATGAGATCGGACTTTTAAAATAACTTTTTTACGTCTCCATCCATACAGGTCAAATGAAACCCCATGTTTTATTTTATCTACATGCCAACAATCATGCATGTGTGCCATAGTGGGGACCCACCTCCCTCTGAACATCTATTGGCTTAGTCTAATTTCAGGTGTACGTACTGTACATGTCTACTATGGAGTTAAACCACTGAACACTAAGCTTTAGCCCCTCTGCTTCAACGAGAGACCAGAGACAAAATGTTTTATTGATCCCATAGAAACACTTTTTTTTTCTTAAGTTAAATCATAAACAAGTTTAAACTTTGATCAGATGCTGAAATCTTTAATCGTGTTAAAGTTCTTCCCTTTAAAAAGAAAGAAATCCAACTTTAAGATCATACGACGTGCTGTTTCATCAACTTTCCTCTTTGTTTTTTATCATAATTACAAATAAGAAATCATAGATTTGGTTCATTTTTGAGAATCTTTTTACCATTAAGCCTGTATTTTGATCACATTTCTGATTTTTTTTAATATTCTCTCACCTGAATATAATTTCACAAATAGTCCATTTCCGAAAAATTCCGAAAAAATTCAAAGAACATTATTGAATTATTTACTTTTATATTGCACTTCCTGTTCCGCACACAAGGGCTATCTCCCTCCGCTTAGGAAGAACGAGAAAGATATGAACGGGATTTGAACTCCTTTTTACTGACTGGACCATAATTTTATCTTTAAATATACTTTATTTAATCCCTCACCAGAAAATTCATGTGCTGCTTTACACCGCAGCAGGCTGCCACCTATGACGGCACCAATAGTGGGAGAAACAGGGGGTTAGGTGTCTTCTCCAAGGACCCTAGACATGAACTCAGTTAGATCCGAACCCGCGAACTTCCGGTCCGCAGGCGAACACTCTAACCACTGAGCCATTGTCTCCCCCATTTGAAGTATGAAATCACTTTGCTGTACTCGCTTTTATTTTGTTGACCAAGAGATGTTTCCTGTCAGATGTCTCATGTGCTACCTGTGTGAAAGGAGGTCCATATAGAAGGTAGGGGTGTGATGGGACTGAGTCACATCAATGGAACAATCCAATTAACTTTGTTTTTAGTAGAGTTTTTTTAAATCATTAAAGCTGGATTAATGATCGGACTTACATTGCCTGGCCAAAAAGTCTCCACAACTAACATTTTGCCTTTTGTTTTATGACAGCATTTGATGTGGCATTTTTGTACAAGCTTCATCAAGTGTTGCCTTCATTTTTCTTCTTGAACCTGCATTTAAAGTAAAATAGTCAGACCTTTTTGCAAAAGGCATTCCTGCACATCCCAAAGTTCACCACTGGCATTAAAGCCTGGACTCTATGATGACTATTCCACCATCTGAACTTCTTTTTCACAATAAGAGCTTGATTAATCCTGACCCGGCCATTTAGAAAAAAAAAGCATTGCAATAACCGTTCCGTTGCCTTCCGCTTATCTGGGGCCGGGTCAAGGGGCAACATTTTTAGACGGGAAGCCCAGTCTTCTCTCACCTCGGCTGCATCCTCTACCCACCTGGGGGGATCCCGAGGTGTTTCCCTGCCAGCTGTGAGACATAGTCTTTCCAGCAGGTGTTGGGTCTGCCCCTGGGTCTCCCTAACAGTGTGACGTGCCCAAAACACCTGACCGGCATCCTGAGCAGAAGCCATCCCATCTGGCTTCTCTCAACCCGGAGGAGCAGCAGCTCCTTTCCGAGCTCCTCCTGGATGGCTAAGCTCCTCACTCTATTTCTGAGTGAGAGCCCAGCCACCCTGCGAAGGAAGCTGATTTTGGCCGCTTGTATCCGCAATCTTGTCCTTTCTGTCACCACCCACAGCTGGTGACCATAGGTGAGGGTAAGAACGTAGATTGACTGGTTAATCAAGAGCTTTGCTTTTCATATCAGCTCTCTCTTTACCGCGACAGATTGATGCAGCATCCTAATTATTGCAGATGCCGCACCAATTCTGTCGATCTATCCCCCACTCATGAACAAGACCCCGAGATAACAAAACATATTCATGCAAGAAAATGTGTCTACATGCGACGCCCTGAGGATGAAACTCGTCCCTGATTGGTTCACCATGAGCCAGTTTTCTGTGTAGCTGACAGATTGTAAACATGTAATTCACAGAATTACTTGTGTACAACCTTGCACCGACCCAAAGTCATATTGTGAAACATTTTGATACGAATACATGCACTGTTGCCCCTATCCTTCAGTACATCCAGGTAGTCAGAAGACCTTGTTCTTTGAGAATTGGCTGTTTTTACCTTAAACCTCAACTGTAGCAACTCCATATCATAATACTCCCTCCACAGGCCTATACGGTACACACAGGGTATCCAATAGGATGCTCATTTACATTGCTTACTTAAATCCAGGTGATTACTTTTTTTGGCCAGGCAATGTGTAAATAACTTGTGAATTCAGCTCCTCTTCCGGTCTGACACGTTCCAGCTCTTTGCTTAGTGCATTTCCAGATATCATTTCAAAAGATCCCTCAGATTAAACATGATGCACATTTGAAGCATCTCGTGTATCCGTTATTACCGCATCCTGCTGCTTCCTTCTTTCCTCCCAGAGAGAGCAGATGCTCTATTATTCCTCTTATTGATTTTCAGCTCTCCAGTTAAGTGCTGATCATCACTTTAGTTTGAGCTTCTCACACACGTAGCCACTTTTAAGTGATATTACCAGCTTCAGCCGCGTATCGATGCAGATCACTATTACCGACTATTTTCACTTGCCTGATGAGCGTTTGAATCGTAAACACCCACTACATAAAGTCGTGTGTTCTCCTGATTTGGTTAATACTGGTGGGGTTTCTCACTTCTTTTATTCCCAGCAATATAACACGGTACTATTAAAATAATCCATGTTAATTTATTTTTCTGTATCTCTGACTTGTCCGCAGAACATTTGGGATTGTAACCACATCAACATTTTTATTTATTCTTATTTTCTTTCTTTGTACACATTTTATGACTTTATTTTTATAATGGATGCTTTTTTTGTGTGTTTATTCATGATTATTTTGTTTGAAAAGAAATATAAAAAAATCAAATAAAAAGGTTTTATGATAGATTTATTACCCATAGATCATTTCAGTAGATAATTTTACTGGTCAGAATCTGTACTTTTTTCTTTTTTTTTTCCATACTGTGAATTATTTTGGGGGGAAGAGGAAAACTTGTATCAATACAGACTGAGAGATCGGTAAAAAAATTTGCATTGAGTTGGAGATTTATTTGTTTTTTAAGTAATCAAGCAGTGATTTTTTTGCTTGTCAGATGAAATCCTATGATCTAGATTTGTAATGAAGACTGTCAGTATTTTCATATCAGTGCGTTATATAATGTCTGTTTTTATCAAATAAAATGTTTGAGCAGCAGATTTATGAAGAAATAGAAAATCCTGTAACTGCTGATTTGGGATCTGGATAAATAAACTAATATGTAGCAATAATCACAACATGGTCTCAGTTTGTGTTTGGAAATGACTGAAAATGATGCAATTCTGGAGTTTATTCAGATTATAAAACACTAGATCGGCACTTGGTTAAACCAGTGGTGGATGAAGTACACACTTTTTGTACTTAAGTAAAAGTACAAATAATTAGGCAAAAAAAAAAATTACTTAAGTAAAAGTACCATTAAAAAAAATCTAAGTAAAAGTACAAAAGAAATTGGATTTTTTTTTCTTTTTAAGTAAAAAGTAAAAGTATTTGACCATAATTCAAATGTTATTTTTTGTCACAGATAAATACTCTTTGTAATGACGGCTCAACTTTTTTTTAATTTAAAAGTAAACACAACGACTCTTTTTCAATTTGTACTATATTTGATGTTAGTTTTTTGGCGGTGAATGACTGCGGAAAATGTTTACTCTCGATTCTGATTGGTCCTCGATTCATTACTTCTTCTCCCTCTTGGAGACCGCAGACGATCAAGTGCTCCATCTACAGGTTGATTTTGGCGATGCGGCTTCAAGTTGCGCTAAAAAAAAAAAAAATTGTATATTTTTCTAATTCCTGACCGAAAATGTAACACAAAATGCAAAACACACTTTAAAATCTAGTGAAGTAAAAGTAAAAAAGTACAGGTCTCAAATTTTATAGGTAAAGTACAGATACACATTTTTTTACTTAAGTACAGTAACGAAGTACATTTACTTCGTTACGTTCCACCACTGGGCTAAATACACCACACTTTAGAGTTGCTTCTCTTTAAACCCCGGACAGAGGATGAAAAAAGGCAACATTTACATATCAACTGGCCAGAGCTTTATCAGCATTTTTAGCAACATCATCAAATCCGGCCCCAGACATTATGATTATTCCAATATTGCCAACTTTAAATTACACTATCGACAGAGGAAAAAAAGTTACAATAAAGTTTGAAACACAAATGAAAAAAAAATTGTGCATTTCATTCTATTTTGCACCAACATAGTTTGAGTTGGAAAATGCTAAAAATGAATCATGTTATGGGTGCGGTTATACAAACAGAACATTAGGTCTGAATCACCATCACTGAAACTGTTTTCTCATTTTATTGGTAGGTTTATAGTAAAAGTAAACACTCAGAGGAATGCAGTCCTTCAGAGAGATGTAAAATAATCTTTTGCATTTTGGAGTTGGACTTTTTTTTTTTTTTCCAGATCTGAGCCCATTTGAAATAAGAAAGGCGGTATGGGGCCCCTGAGCTGACAGAAAAAGACACCTCTGCTGTATAGCTATCCAAACCACCTGGTTCCAAATACTGCTTTACACCAACCATCTATTTGGTTATGGGAAACCCCTCACCAGTTAGAAAGTAGGTCTTCTTACTTCCAAATGAGGGAAAGATGGAGAAGGAGATTGACAAGCATATTGATGCAACATCTGCAGTGATGAGGGTGTTGCATCAGTTCCTGGTGGTGAAAAAAGAGCCAAGCTAAAAGCCAAAATTCTCAAATTAGTAAGTCGAACCACCTTCCGAATTCACATATGGTCGCCAGCTGTAGGTAGTGACAGAGTAAACAAAATTATGAATACAGGCGACTCAAAAATGTTTTGCACGGTGGCCGCGGTCTCTCTTAGAGATAGGATAAGAAACTCTGTCATCTGGAAGAGAGTCAGAGGAGAGCTGCTTTTACTCCTTATTGAGACAAACTGAATGGGTTGGTCAGGGTATCTGGTCCTGGGTGCTACTATGGCGAGAGTTTCCAGGCAGGTTCCATCAAAAGGACACTCCTGAAAAGATACAGAAGATGTTGGGTGGACTCTGTCCCCCGGCTGGCTCAAGAACACCTCAGGGTCCCCCATAATGAGCTGAAAGAAGTGGCTGGGATGAAGAAAGTCTTCACTTACACTGCTGCCACTTGACCCCACATAATGGTGGATGACCACATAGTTCCCTGCTTTTGTCATGGGATTTTGTTCTCTTCTCTAAACAAATTCAATCATGAAGTTCAGTTTGGGTTTCATCCCTTCAAAGCTGGTCCTCCTCAATCCTCAATCCACGGTTCAAACCGCATTTCTTTTTCCAGGGAGTCATTTTAACCTAATCATGTTTCTACTCTAGAAACCGTCCAGCTGAAATGTGTCCTTTTATCAGCTTAATCTCTCTCTCTTCTTTAAATTTCCTAGTAATAGTTTAAAACATACTCATCTGTCCTCTCGATTCCAGAGATGTTTTTTTTCTTCTCTTGTTTTATAGAATCCAGCTGTTGTAAATTCCTATAAAAGTAGATTTACTTTTCTCATGGTTAAATGTCTCTCAGTGTCAGATTGAAACTTCACGTTGTGTGTTTCAATGTTCCGTTATCCAGGTCTGCAGATTTAACAGGGGTTGATGTGCTTGGAATAAAAAGCTTATTAACTAGTTGAAAATAAATTGATGGGTGAAAAGTGTTTTATAACATACGGGATCATGAAAAATAGAGACACTGTGCAGTTACAAAGAAGTTGTGTGTGACACTGACATCTGGTGATAAAAAGGCGGTGTAAAAATGACATCCTATGCTAAGCACAGATAGGAGTGGACAAAACTGTCTTCCAGGTAATTATTTAAATATTTAAATTGGTTGGTCTTCTCACTTATCCCCGTGTGTCCTGCTGGACACCAAAGTAAGCTGACAATATAGTTTGAAAGTTCAAACTGTTTTCCTGAAACACTTGCTGACAACTACACAAATTTAAGGCATGCATCCTGCACCACAGCCAGCAGTTAATAGCATCTTGTCTGAAATAATGTAAGATAAAACCATTTGGAAATCAAATGAAGAAAAGGATACAATAAAAAAATAAATTATCAAAAAATCCTGATCCAGTGTGTGTTTAGATGAGAGATGTTCAGTTAAAAGTACATTGACACCTTTGAAGCAAAATAGTATCAAATGGTTTGAAGTCTCTGAGGCCTCGGAAAAACACCGACCTCTAGTGGACAAATGAAATTTTTTCAGATAGATATATAGATATAGTATAAATACTTTATTGATCCCGAGGGAAATTGTCATAGCATCTGTTGCTCCCATTCTCACATCCGGACACTAGGGGTGTGCGATACCGCAAGTTTTGGTATCGATCCGATACCAAGTAAACACCACCCAATATCGCCGATACCGATATCGATACCGATATTTAAATTTTTTAAACGACTATTTTTGCATCAAGGGTTAGGATCATATCTATAGTATGACCAAGTATATGTATAAACACAGGTTGGTAGGTATATCCATAGAAGTGACCAGTTGCACACAAACAAATGTTAACTAATGTTAAAAATGATTATGTTGTACTTTCATAATTAAAATTGGAGCGTCTCTGTTAATGAGCGCTGCCTCTTGGAAACAGAAGGGGTCAGGGTTTTCTCCTCCGTTTCTGAAGTTTTTCTTTGGGGTGATTCTTTAATTTGTAGTGTTACCCCTACATTTAACAGCCTTTCTGCACATGGTGCCTCAAAGTACAGCCACACGCTACTTCTATTTTTACCATCTCTCTCTACTTTTACCGACTTGCGTTTTTTTTTTTGTTTCTTGGACCCGAGTCGCTGAGTCATGCGACAAGTCAAAGCGAAAGAGAGGAGGGAGGGGGCGGGCTGCCTCGCTTTAGAATACAGGCGTGACACACAGCATTTACGTATATTTTGCAGACAAATCAGTTAGGTTAATTAAAAAAAAGAGAGAAAAACAGAAGCAAAGTGCGAGGGGTAAAACTTCAATCCCAGTATCGATATTGTAGTTGGAGTATCGATCGATATCGATACTAGCATTGGTATCGATATTATCGATATCAGGATCGATCCGCCCACCCCTACCGGACACACAATTACAACAGTTCAAAATAAAAGATAAAATAGATCAGAAAAAATAAAACCAGTAAAAGGCTAAAAATGATAAAGTGATATATTTTAAGATATTTCAATTAAAGAAATAGAGAATTTCCTTCTATTTGTATTAATTCATACAGTATTTGATGACATATTACATATTATATTGATCAATTACAGAGGTTCAATGTTTTAATTAGACTTAAATTGTGTTCAATATTGAACCACAACTCCATTTGCATTTCTTCATAAACTATAACAAATTATCCAAGTTATATATTACTGTATATTACTATTCATATATTATTATGGTAATATATGTATAGTATATGTACATGTATACTATATATATGTATATATATATATATATATATATATATATATATATATAATTTATATTATATATAGTATTGTTATAGCTATAGTAATATTTAGCAATATATACATATATTACTATAGTAATATTACTACATATTACTATAGTAATATATGTTATATATTCCATATTCTTACCCTATCTCAATTCCTTTGATAAATGTAAAATATTTAAGTAGATTTTGGTAGCACAACTTGAAGAACAGTGTTTCACTACAACCTGCAAGTTTTTGTGTTTTGTGATTTTAATACAGTTTCTCTGTCTTGTATAACACTTTGAATTGCCATGTGTATAAATTGTGCCTTTCCCTCATCCTCTCTCCTCTGTATTCTTTCTTTTCTTTCTTTTTATCTTTTATTTAGGTCAGATTGTACATTTACAAATAAATAAATTTACATTTTTTTCTGAACTTATAAATACCAAAAGAACCGAAAAGGTATCGGCTGAAGCAGATGCTTGTTACGCCGACCCTTTTGAAAACAAATCATTACAAATCATTACTATCATTATGAAAACAAAATTATATAAATATATAAACAGAAATTCATTATGATACATAAAAAATGAGAGAGAGAGAGAAAAAAGTAGTACGTCAAATGAAGAGTATTATAATTACTACTTTAAGTTCTTTACACATATAAACCTGAAATTAAACATCAAGACTTGCATATTTTTTAAGAAATAATAACTTAAATTTCTTCTTTAAACAGAAAAGATTGGAACATAATTTAAGTTCATCATCACAATTGTTCCAAAGATCCACACCTTTAATAGAAACACAAAATTTTTAACATTTGTTCTAAATTTATTTTTAATGAAAACATCATTTCCTCTTAGTTCATATTAGTTCATGTTTCCCTAATGCTAAACATATTTTGTAAAGAGTTTGACATCATATTATTTTTTTATCTTAAACATAAATTTTAAAGTGTGTAATTCCACTAAATCATAGAACTTTAATGTTTTTAAATTTATAGATTATTAGTTGATTATAAGATGAAAATGTTATTGCTCGTATTGCTTTTTTTTTGTAAAATATAAATTGGTTTTGTGTGGGTTTTATACGTATTTCCCCAAATCTCTATACAATAAATTAAATATGGAAGAACTAATGTATTATATAACATAAACAAACTCGTTTTATTTAGGACAAATCTGAATTTATAAATGATTGCTATTACTTTAGATAGTTTATTTTTTGTGTAACTTATGTGCGATTTCCAACTTAATTTGTGATCTATAATCATTCCAAGGAATTTACTATTATATGTTCGTTCTAAATGGGTTCTCTCAGTATTCTCAGTCAGTACTTGTTAAAAAACCCACAAAAATTAAAAACATTTGGGATGAAACGTAGAATATACGATAAATATACATAAATATACAGAATATATATGTAAATATACATAAATATATATAAATAAATATACATAAATAAATATTTTTTATATACATAAAAATATTTATGTATAAATAAATATAAATAAATATATATGTATATTTTATATGATAAATATATATTTATATATTTACGTTTATATATTTATTTATATATGATAAATATACATATATATTTTATATATGTATAAAAAAATCTTCATAGGAAAAAGGTCAGAGTTAAAAAGGCAGGGGTTAAAAAAAAAAAGAATACAAGTTTTTGTGTTTTACCGCCACCTAGCGGACAATATACCAACTAAATCTCTTTGGAGGCGCTTTACTTTCTATTGTGGTGAAAAATGGGAACTGCAACGCTCTTCATAAAAATTATAATTAAACTACACGGCATCGTATAATTTTCTTAGTGAGATGTGTATAAAATATTTAATTATAATGAAGAAATCAAAGTATTTTGAGTGTTTTCAGGGTTTCTGAGACAGCTGAGAATCACGTGACGTGACGTAAGCCAGCATGGCGGCGCTGAGCTGAAACAGAAACGCTTCTGGACGGAGACACAAAACTCTGCCTTCCTTCACGTTTATCTTATTACCTGCTATCTTGCAGGACCAGGCCGAAAATGTCGGCCTGAGAGAGGACTAGTACTAACACTGAGACATGCAGCAGCAGCAACAGTTCCAGTCCAAGGCAGAAAAAAGTAAAACTAAGAGCATGTTTCTGTCCAGAGCGCTGGAGAAAATCCTCTCTGACAAGGAGCTAAAAAGAAGCCAAAACAGCCAGCTGAGGAAAGCCTGTCAGGTGGCTTTAGGTATGTATATTCCTTTATACATCTACAACCCATTTACATCCTGTTTTTATCTTTAAATAACTCATTTAGTTTGTTTTTATTGGATCTAGTGGAGTTAGCTTCATGCTAACTAATAAATGGCCTGTGTGTTAAATCCACTCTGCGTTAATATTAACTGAACAAAAAGCTTCTAAAATGATCTAAAACTGTTGTTTGATATGATATTTAATTATTTTGTGTGTGTGTTGTTGTTGTCAGTGTCAGGAAGTGGACTGGTTGACGTGTAACCGTTTGCGAATGTTAGCTAGTAGCTAGTTAAAGTGACCAATCCGGGTTTTGGACGGATCCATGTCTACCTCAACCAGGGATAGTTTTACACTCATTTAGATCAACCTGTGTGTGTGTGTGTGTGTGTGTGTGTGTGTGTGTGTGTGTGTGTGTGTGTGTAGATGAAGTATAAGATAATGAAGGTTCTCTATATGTGTGTGGATGTGTGTGTGTGTGTGTGTGTGTGTGTGTGTGTGTGTAGATGAAGTATAAGATAATGAAGGTTCTGTGTGTGTGTGTGTGTGTGTGTGTGTGTGTGTGTGTGTGTGTGTGTGTGTGTGTGTGTGTGTAGATGAAGTATAAGATAATGAAGGTTCTGTGTGTGTGTGTGTTTAATCCTACCGTTGGTGGGTAAACAGGTTTGGCTGTGTTTGGATTGTGATATTTGCTGTTCATCCTGTCTTTCTTCTGACCCTCTCTCATTATTCATGACATTAGATAAACCTAACACTCCTTTCTTTCCTCCTCACCATTTTGGATTGTTTATAGACTATTTCTTTTGTGGATTACCGATGGAAAGATCTATGAATTAAGTTTTTGTAAAATTTGGACTTATGATCCTAAAAATGTACTGAAAATAAGTGTATTTGATGATCGAGACATTTTGACTTACATCTGAAAATCTTTTTCAATCCGAGTGCAGATTGAAATTGATTTTGTTCACAAGTGATAGGAAGGATGAAGTGGGAGATCAACAGATGGATCGGTGTGGCGTCCGCAATAATTAGGACACTTCGTCGGTCTGTTGTGGTGAAGAAAGAGCTGAGCTGGAAAGAGAAGCTCGTTCGTTCCGTTCCGTCATCCTCCGCCCGCTCCGGGGTCGGGTCGCGGGGGCAACAGCCCCAAGCGGGCAGCTCTAACCAGTCAATTGACCAGTCGATCACGTTCCTACCGTCATGTGGATGAAAAAACAAGATACAAGTGCAGTCACAAGTTTCCTCTGCAGGGTGGCTGGGCTCCCACTCAGAGACAGACTGAGGAGTTCTGCCATCCGGAAGGAGCTCGGAGTAGAGCCGTTGCTCCTCCAAGTCGAGAAAAGCCAGATGTTGTGGTTTGGGCATCTGGTTAGGATGCCTCCCAAGTGTCTTGCCGGTGAGGTGTTTTGGGGACGTCCTTTTAGAATGAGATCCAATAGCAGAACCTGGACCAGCTGGAGAGGTTATGTCTCACAGCTGGCTGGGGAACGCTTCATGATTCTCCCGGAGGATGCAGCTAGTTTTGAGAAAAACTTACGTTTCCCATCTGAGGCTGGTGCCCCCTGCCCCAGATAAGCAAAAGACTACTGAATTAAAAAAAAAAAATTGAATGGTCTCAATCATCAAATACACTGTCTAGAAGACACTTTGTAATCATTTACACGATGGATCACTCCTGGATTAATGAGGGATTAAACAGACTTGTTGCCAAGTACTGACAAAAACATAAAAACCTCAGTTATTTATTTTCATAAGGTGGACAAAAACCAAAGTTTCCCAGCCTATCATCACTCCAACTTCCTGATTGGATTGAAAAAAAAAATACTTTACTAATTTTCCATAGTAAAATGTGAGTGCTGAAGTGAAAGCAGAAAAACACAGGAAGAAGAAACTCATTTACATAGGCACATGGAAAACTGTTGTGTATATATATATGCAGTAATAGTTCCAGTCTGGAGGACAGAAGGTTAAAGAGTTTGACGAAGGAGGGCAGAAATCGTTTTCTGTACCGTTCCTTTGAGCAGCGGGGTTGCAGGAGTCTGTTACTGAATCTGATCTTAAGATGGTCCACAGATTCATGAAGGGGCTGCGGGGGTTCAACATGTTTCAGAAATAAGTATTTTATTGGTTGGAGATCCAAACCCAGTGGATCCCCCTCTCTCATTATTCAGACATTGACATTATTCTGTAGAAGATTTTCAACTCTGGCTGGTAATAGATTTGTTCCGTTCCGTCGTCTTCCGCTCATCCGGCGCCAGGTCGCGGGGGCAACAGCCTCGAACAGTAAGCCCAGGCTTCTCTCACCCCGGCTGCATCCTCCAGCTCACCCAGAAGGATCTCGAGTCATTCCCCGGCTAGCTGTGAGACGTAATCTGTCCAGCGAGTTCGGGGTCTGCCTCTTGGTCTCCTCCCCGTGGGACATGCCCGAAACACCTCACTCACAAGGCGCTCGGGAGGCATCCTGACCAGATGCCCAAACCACCCAATCTGGTTCCTCTCAACCTGGAAGAGGAGTGGCTCGACACCGAGCTACTCCCGGATGGCAGAGTTCCTCTGAGTGAGAGCTCAGCCACCCTGCAGAGGAAGCTCATTTCGGACGCTTGTGTCTGATTATAGATTTAGAAACTTTATCTTTTTTGTTTCCAGGGTTCATCCACGTGGCTTCGGCCACTTGTGGGAAAGGATAAGAAAAATCTTTAGTGGTTACTCAAGACTTGAAAACAAAAACTAGTCTCTTTAAGAATCTCGCTGATCCCTGGATGCAAATTCAATGACTAGAAAATCGGATTCTTTTTACGTCTCATGTTACTAACTTCACTTTAATAAAAAGACAACCAGTCAAACTCTGGATAAAATAACTTTTCTTAAATCTTTCAAACTTAAAGATGAAACATTTCTCGTCATTTTTCAAAGCAGAAAACTTCTTAGTCTTAAAAATATCTTCTTTTTCTGCTTTAAATTTCAGGTATTTGCACGGGCTTCCTCGTGTCGGATCAGGCATCCGGTAGAAAGCAAGTTTAGCTGTGAGAATACTTCATGGGAAAACATTAGAGAGCAAGAACTTTATTTGAAAGAAAACTATTTTATTTTCATTAAAATGAGTTTCAGTTGATGAGAAGCTAAAACCATATATTTTTTTGTGTTCACTAGTCACACGTTAGTTGTGATTACGGTCTGTTTATCACTAATTAAGGTTGTGACATTTTTTGTTGCACTAAATTTGTAACTTATTTATTAAAGAGGCTCAAAATTCAAGTATTGAACTCATTTCAGTTTAAGGCCCACCAGTGGTGGATGAAGTACTCACTTTTTGTACTTAAGTAAAAGTACAGATAATTAGGCAAAAAATTTACTTAAGTAAAAGTACCAATAAAAAAATCTACTTAAGTAAAAGTACAAAAGTGGTTGATGTAAATTGTACTTTTTAAGTAAAAAGTAAAAGTATTCGATCATAATTCAAATGTTATTTTTTGTGCCATAGGGTGTCACCATGGTAACCAGGATAAATACTCTGCAGGGGTGTGACCCCCCCTCTCCTGCCTCTTTCGGTCCACAAAAAAAATAAATAAAATAAAATAAAAGGAAAGGGGACAAGTCAAGCTATCCCCTAGAAGGGCCAGTGCATGGGTACCAAAATGGAGGAAAATGACACTTATTTTTTAAAATGTTTTGGGGGGGAGGCCCCCAGTCACTGTATATTGGCTTTGTCAAAGCCCCACCCCCCTTTGGAAAATTCTAGATCCGCCCCTGCTCTGTGCAGTGATGGCTCAACGTTTTATTTAGAAGTAAACACAACAAACAACGATCTTCTGACTCTTTTTAATTTGTACTATATTTGATGTTAGGTTTTTGCCGCTGAATGAATGTGGAAAATGTTTCTCGATTCATTACTTCTTCTCCCGATCAACCGCTTCATTTGATTTTGGTGATGCGGCTTCAAGATGCGCAAAAAAAAACTGTGTATTTTTCAAATTCCTGAACGAAAATGTAACAAAAAATGTAAAACACACTTTTAAAAAGTAGCGAAGTAAAAGTACAGATATTTGCTCTAAAAATGTAGTGAAGTAAAAGTAAAAGTACCGGTCTTAAATTTTACTTAAGTAAAGTACAGATACACAATTTTTTTACTTAAGTACAGTAACGAAGTACATTTACTTCGTTACGTTCCACCACTGAGGCCCACATAAAACTGTAATTAATAATAATGGAAAAAGTGCTTCATTGGAAAAAAATTATTACAACTGCAACACAATTTGTGAAACATTTATTTTTCAATTTTTTTACTCACTCTATTCATCCCTCACCGGAAAAATTTGCGTGCTGCACTCCTACACCGCAACAGGCTGCCACGGCGGTGCCAGTGGTGGGAATAACGGGGGATTAGGTGTCTTCTCCATAGACCCTAGACGTGAACTCAGTGGGAATCGAACCCACAAACTTCCGATTAACTTCCCGTCCGCAGGCGAACGCTCTACCACTGAGCCACCGTCTCCCCCTTTGTCTTTCTAACATTCCAAAAATGGAAACAAAGGAAAATCAAATATGATCTAAAATCCTTTTAGTTTCCTTTTAGTTATTAACCGTTTCATATTATATTTATTATTTCCCCTGAGGGGCCAGGTTACATCCTCATATGGAAAACTTTTGTCTCATGAACCGTAACAATGACGTCTTTGCTTTTAAATGATTGATTTAGTTGAAATTTGAGACAGTTTACTCTGCAGTAGGTTTGACCAAGTTGTTCAGATGTGTATGTTTACATTCAACTAAATTAATAACAGACACAAATTATGTTGAATAAAAATAGAACAAGTTATTTTAGTAAAAACTGGAGAAAGAAATAAACTAGGTTATTAAAAAAAAGGGAATGTCTCTGGTTAAATTTCTTTAACTAGAATACTTTGACAAGAATTACAGACAAAATCAAACGTAAGAGAATAAATACACATAACCTCATGTCCTATCGCCTTCCGGAACCCTCATCACGTCACACTTTCACATCTGAATAAAGCCTACGCCCTTTAAAGATGAATCTGTAATTCTAGTTCTACATATATTCTGCTCATCTGTGTAAAGAGAAATCTCTCCTCCAAATGAACTCCATCAGACTTTTTTTTTTTCTTTCTCCAACTGGGTTTCTAGGAGTTTTTCCTCCCCAAGAAAGAGTTTTTAAGGACAGTAAGTCAGAGAGGTTAGACTGAGATGGTTTGGACATGTTCAGAGGAGAGAGAGAGAGAGAGTACATCGGAAGAAGGATGCTGGGTTTGGAACCACCAGGAAAGAGGACTAGAGGAAGACCAAAGAGGAGGTTCATGGATACAGTGAAGGAAGACATGAAGATAGTTGGTGTGACCAAAGAGGATACAGCAGATAGGGTTAGATGGAAGAAACTGACTCGCTGTGGTGACCCCTGAAGAGAAATGCTGAAAGAAGAAGAATCTGCTGCGTTTGTTTAGATTAGGACTGGACAGTGTAATTTGAAATACTGTGATTAGCTGATTGCAAAAAGCAGCAAATTATTTTAAAACTTTTCTGTTACTTTTTTTTTCACATTTTTACAGCCTCTCAGTGTGACTGAGCAGCCAACTGATTTGTCGGGGTGTTGATTGTTGGCTAATTAGTTTGTCGTAGCAATGTGAGGAGGCGTGGCCAGTTGAGCGTTCTCTAAAACTTGTCTGTCAGTAAACATTACCATGTGCATTTAAGGCATGTTAAAAAAAAAATCCCATATTTGTTTGAATACGAACACACGCTTGCTTTAAACGCACACTCCTAATTTTTATTCTTAGTAATCGGTATAACTTTTTTTTCTACTTTTTCTCGGCTTAGACCAAGGATCGTTAGTGACTTGTTGTTGAACATATGCAGCCATGACAAAAACATTTATTGACAACATGAAGCGAACAATTAAAATAATTCTCTAAGTATGTCTTTCTTGCTACTCCACAGATTACATACACTTGGGATACACACACACAAAAGTTTAGAACACTGAATTGAAGCTTTATAACTCTTAACACTGGTAATTTTGCAAAAACGAGCGATGCTCAACTCACTTTGAAGGGTGGTCAACATACTGAGTAGGTGTTTTGTATCCACCTAGCGTGTTCTTTTTCTTCTTTCGGCATTTCCCTTCAGGGGTCGCCACAGCAAGTCAGTTTCTTCCATCTAACCCTATCTCCTGCATTTTCTTCGGTCACGCCAACTATCTTCATGTCTTCCTTCACTGTATCCATGAATCTCCTCTTTGGTCTTCCTCTAGGCCTCTTTCCTGGTGGTTCCAAATCCAGCATCCTTCTTCTGATGTACTCTCTCTCTCTCCTCTGCACATGTCCAAACCATCTCAGTCTGGCCTCTCGGACTTTATCACCAAAACCTCTAACATGTACATGTCCTTTCCATCCTGGTCACTCTCAGAGAGATCCTCAGCATCTTCATCTCTGCTACCTCCATCTCTGTTTCCTGTCTTTTTCTCAGTACCACTGTATCTAGATCAAACAGCATGGCCGGTCTCACCACGGTTTTGGACACTTTACATTTCATTTTAACAGAAACTTTTCTATCACAAGTATCCACCTAGCGAATACACTGTACATATTGTACTTGCACCCCTTCCGGCGACATGAATCATCAAAACATTTCACCCCAGACCTCGTTAATACTTCAAACTTTGAGTTGGTTTTTAGGTAGAAAATTTTCTGTGTAATTGAATGATAATAATGATCAAATATTCGTTGTATCTTCTAAACCACTTATTCCTTGTTTCTTCTTTCAGATGAAATCAAAGAAGAACTGGAAAAGCAAAAGTAAGTGTCGCACAAATAAGTTCCTAATTTCTGATAAAATCATAACAAATTTGACATTTCCACCAGCGTCTGTGGGAGGAGGCACAACTTGTAACAGTTTAGATTTTGGGGTGTTTGTATTTGCTATCTGAGTAAACTAAACCATTCTGTTAGATATTTGAAAACTGTGGATAAATAACCATGTATTTTTGGAGTTTAACCAGTTCATTTCTTCCAGGGATGGCACCGTGGTGGCACCCAGAGCTAACTACATCGAGGCTGACAAATACGTCCTTCCTTTTGAGTTGGCGTGTCAGTCCAAGTCCCCCCGGATAGTCAGCACCTCGTTGGACTGTCTGCAGGTTAATTAACCCCTTCATACTCAGACTGCTTTTCTTTACCATTCCTCAGTAGGTCTCCTTTTTTTGTTCCTCTTGTCCAGCTGCGTGTTTGAGTGAGGTGTGTGAGGGAAATCTCACCGCACCTGTTTCACATGTTTGCCAAAAGTGCAGCTTTTTTTTACTCACAACACACTTTTTAAAAAAAAAATCAATTACTAGCTTTCATGGTTTCACTTGTGTGTCACCCATAATAACACCAGTGCTGTTGAATACGTACTGTATTCATTCCTCAACGGGAAAATTTTTGTGCTGCTTTGCACTGCAGCAGGCTGCCAATGTTGGTACAAATGGGGCGGGGGTTAGGTGTCTTCCACAAGATCACTTAGGCATGGGCTCAGTTGGATTCGAACCAGCTTCTCCCGGTCCAAGGGCGAACATTCTACCACTGAGCCATCGCCTCCTCCATACTGTTTTTCAAAATTAGAGATACAGTATTTACTCAGACTTTGCTCTTCAAGATGAGATATTTGAAATTAGGAGGAGACGTTTGCTCAGTGGTAGAATGTCCGTCTTTAGATGAGTAGAAGCCGGTTCGATTCCCACTGGGTCCGTGCCTAGGTGTTCGTGGAGCTGACACAACTGACCCACTAGTTGCTCCCATTATTGGCACCATTATGGCTGCCTGCTGCGGTGCAATGCAGCAAAAGTACCATTGAGAGATAAATATAGTATTAAAAAAAAAAAAAAAAATCAAAGTTCATCTTTTTTTTTTTTTTTTAAACTCAAATTTTATTGAATTCTTGCAGTTTACAACTTGAACTTCTGGAGGAATCAGAAAATAAAACACCAGTTGGATAGTATAATATAGAGTACAAGAAAAAAAGCAGAACAAACCAACAAAAATCTAAATAAAAGAAAAAACAAAACAAAAAAAAATGTTCAAAACCAAAATGAGTTGAGTTTTGAACATGACCAAAATATGTGAGAATGGGTCCCTAAAAGACTACCACAATTTCGCCAGCAAGTGCCAGGATTTGCTGGTTTCTTTTTAGCAGTTATCTGTATATTTATGAAAAATCTCACGACCACCTTCCATTTAAATTCCCTCCACGGCCCAGAATTAGTTACAAGATGTGCTTCTCCAAACATTTCTTCCCAAGTCTCCTCAGAAATTTGAGCGCCTATTTTGGCTTCCCATTTTGCCTTAATACCCCAAAGTTGTGTTTGTGTTAAGACTCAAAAAAGCTTATAAAGCTTTATAAGGGGGGAGACGGTGGCTCAGTGGTTGGAGCATTCGCCTGCGAACCGGAAGTCAACCGGAAGTTCGCGGGTTTGCATCCCTCTGAGTGCACGTCTAGGGTCCTTGGAGAAGACACCTAACCTCCCATTTCTCCCATCATTGCCGCTGTCATAGGTGGCAGCCTGCTGCGGTGAAATGTAGCACATAAATTTTCCGCTGAGGGATTAATAAAGTATGTTAAAAAAAAAAGCTCTCTCTTTACCACGACGGACCGATGCAGCGTCCTAGTTATTGCTGACGCCGCACCGATCCGCCTGTCGATCTCCCGCTCCATCCTTCCCCTACTCGTGAACAAGACCCCGAGATACTTAAACTCCTCCACTTGGGGCAGGACCCTCTCCCAAGTGGAGTAGAGAGAGAGAGAGAGAGAGAGAGAGAGAGAGAGAGAGAGAGAGAGAGAGAGAGAGAGAGAGAGAGAGAGAGAGAGAGAGAGAGAGAGAGAGAGAGTGGTAAAGAAAGAGCTGAGCCGAAAAGCAAAGCTCTCGATTTACAAGTTGATCTACGTTCCAACCCTCACCTATGGTCACCAGCTGTGGGTGGTGACCGAAAGAATGAGATCACGGATACAAGCGGCCGAAATGAGCTTCCTCCGCAGGGTGGCTGGGCTCTCACTCAGAGATCGGGTGAGGAGCTCTGCCATCCGGGAGGAGCTCGGTGTCGAGCCGCTCCTCCTCCAGGTCGAGAGGAGCCAGATGGGGTGGTTCGGGCATCTGGTCAGGATGACCCCCGAGCGCCTCGCGGGCGGGGTGTTTCGGGCACGTACCACCGGGAGGAGACCAAGGGGCAGACCCCAGACCCGCTGGAGAGACTGTCTCACAGCTGGCCGGGAATGACTTGGGATCCTTCCAGGTGAGCTGGAGGATGTAGCCGGGGAGAAAGAGAGGCCTGGGCTGCCCGTTTGAGGCTGTTGCCCCCGCAACCCGACCCCGGAACAAGCGGAAGATGAGACGGTACGGAACGGAAAAAAAAAAGTCTGAAGAAGGGAGTTGCAACTGGCCTCGTAACTGTTCAAACAAACTTAGGGACCCCTCCTTCACCACATGAGATTATTAAGACCATAAGTTGATCATATTTTGAAGCCTGTATTTTCCTCAATAAAGTTAATCATTTTTGATGATCAAAACCATTTCCTGCTTTTTATTTTGAATTCAGTCAACTGGTATCTTGTTAATAAATTACTTTGCAGTTATTTATTAACTAATTTAATAAATAAGTTACAATTTAGCTTTTTTTTGTTGTTGTGATGCTTTTTTTTTTACCCGATAAGCACTGGTTAAGAAGTAACATTTTATTTTTGTCAGTAAGGTACACCAGAAGCTGCACAGTTTGTACTTTAAAGGAATACAACTACAAACTATCTCGTTACTAATTTTAGAAAATGGTCATTTTTGGGTTTCTCTGTGTGGAGTTTGCATGCTCTCCTCATGTATCGTCGCTTCTCAACACCAACTGAAACATGCAAGTTTGGCAGAAAATTCCCTCCTTTAATATGAGTGTGTGATTGTTTATGTCACAGACATGAACACAGTGTACCCCGCCTCTCACCTATTTGACCACGATCGGCTCCACACTTCTAGTTAGCCATGTTGGACCAAGCCAATTGTTAAATAAATGAAGGATCGCCCCTGTTGTGTCGAGATCTGCAGCCTCGTTGAGATCTCAAACCAGTCGTAGTTGTCGACAAATCGGTGTTCAGAAAAGTGAGGTTTCTTCTGAATCTGCGACCCGTTGCGAGATGTGAGAGATGTGCAAGATTACTCTTAACAGTAAAAGTGATGGATTATAAAGAGCAGAAACTTTAAACTTTGTTCCACTTTATTCCACTTGAGAAATAACGAGATTACATTAAATAAGTTTTATGAAAACTTTATTGGAAGGGGGCGGACTTGCGTCAGCATCATGGGCTGCATTAAGGGGGCAGTGTTTGGTTGCATCATGCTTGTCGCAGCCCTCGGGGTGAATTAGATGTTTAGATGTTCAGACGTTTAGATGTTCTGAAAGGGAGGGGGAGGTGGATGACGCTTTCTGTGCATGCGCAGAAGCGCCGAGTTGCAACTCTCGATGGTCGCAGATCTTGACAGAATATCCCCTCTAAGGCTAAATTATTGATAAAAAGTCCGTTCCGTTCCATCATCTTCCGCTTGTTCCGGGGTCGGGTCGCTGGGGCGACAGCCTCAAGCGGGCAGCCCAGTCCTCTCTCTCCCTGGCTGCATCCTCTAGCTCTCCTGGAAGGATCCCAAGTCGTTCCCCGGCCAGCTGTGAGACATAGTCTCTCCAGCCGGTCCGGGGTCTGCCCCTTGGTCTCCTCCCGGTGGGACGTGCCCGAAACACCCCGCCCACTCGTGAAGGAGGCAGTGACTCAAATCTCAGAGTTCATTTAAATTGACTCTCACGTACATTTTCTGTGCATCAAACCTGAATAATTATTCCTACATCTCTCTGAATGCCTCCTCAATCGTGCTGTTTCTTTTTTGTAGAAGTTGATCGCTTACGGACACATCACGGGGAACGCTCCAGACAGCAAGACCCCGGGCAAGAGGTTGATCGACCGACTGGTAGAAACCATCTGCAACTGCTTCCAAGGTCCACAGACCGACGAGGGGGTCCAGCTCCAAATAATCAAGGTGCACCTACGTCTCTTTCTACCTGACATTGGGTTTTCCAGCTGTTATCTCTTAACCGTGGGATCTGTAGGAGATACCAGAGGATTATAAAACGTCTCATAACGGTCATCATTTATAAAAACAGTAAACAAAATAGTGTCAAATACAGGGCTAAATAAAGAATTCCACCGGAAGGTGCTCGGCACTTACGAAGAGGTAGATGTTTAGGCATACGCAAGATGTGATCCCCAAAAATGTGGCGCCAGAAAACAAGTGTAATTTTAATGAACACGCCACCCATTATTCAATTCCATGCTCAGTCACAACCTTCTTTCACAATATAAAGGAATAAAAAAAAATTTCTGAACAGTGTTCCGTGTACAGAAGCTAATCGCTTTTTGGCAGCGAGTTACTTTTTGGTGCCACGTTGGCAAATGACTGTCCATACCACAATTTATAATTATTTACATTTAAAAACCTGTAAGTGCAGTGATTTTTGTGCATCTCACGCTTACGTTGTTTTGATAAATCATGACGACCGCATTGTTTTTGTCGGACACTATCTATAAACCCAATTTTGAGGGTCAGTAAATGTAATTTGATGGTTAAAAGCTATGGTGACACCACATCATGATGACAATGATGTTTGCAGATGACATTGTGATCTGTAGTGAGAGGAGGGAAGAGGTGGAGGAAAAGCTGGAGAGGTGGAGGTTTGAACTAGAAAGAAGAGGAATGAAGATTAGTCAGAGTAAAACAGAGTACATGTGTGTGAATGAGAGGGATCCAAATGGAAAAGTGAGGTTACAGGGAGAAGAGATAAAGAAGGTGGAAGATTTTAAGTATCTAGGATCAACAGTTCAGAGCAATGGAGAGTGTGGGAAAAAAGGTGAAGAAACGTGTGCAGGCAGGCTGGAACGGTTGGATGTGTGACAGAAGAGTTTCAGCTAAAATGAAAGGGAAAGTGTACAAAACGGTGGTGAGACCGGCCATGCTGTTTGGTCTAGAAACAGTAGCACTGAAGAAAAGACAGGAAACAGAGATGGAGGTAGCAGAGATGAAGATACTGAGGATCTCTCTGGGAGTGACCAGGATGGACCAAATCAGAGGAACAGCACATGTTAGAGATTTTGGAGATAAAGTCAGAGAGGCCAGACTGAGATGGTTTGGACATGTGTAGAGGAGAGAGAGAGAGTACATAGGAAGAAGGATGCTGGATTTGGAACCACCAGGAAAGAGGACTAGAGGAAGACCAAAGAGGAGGTTCATGGATACAGTGAAGGAAGAAATGAAGATAGTTGGCGTGACCAAAGAGGATACAGCAGATAGAGTTGCTGTGGCGACCCCTGAAGGGAAATGCCGAAACAAGAAGAAGTAAATGTAATTTGATTACTTAAGAACTTCTTAGACTACTTCCGTTTGGTACATTTTACACTTGATTAGTATTCATTCATGTATTGATATTTTTTCTAAGTTTCTTTGATTTTAATTATCAGCACTTGTTCAGATCCCACACACCCTGTGCAATAAGGAAGGGCAGTGTGTGTCTCTGCAGTGTCTACTTGGTTTTTATCAATGTTGACCCAGGACTTTTAAAGGATTATTATAATCTTTTTGGATTACACACACAGTTGAAGGTAGTTTGAACGTCCATGCAGCGTTTGCATCAACTCCATGTTAAATTAGTGTTCAGACATAACAAGTTTAGACATGTTTTTTCCGTTTTTGAATGATTAGTTTGCACCACAAATGCAGTGAATAGGTATGAAAAACAGCTTTAATCTGACAGAGAAGAACTAAACCGGTGATTCAGCAGGGACTCTCTGACTTCCTGTTCTCCTTCCAGGCCCTGCTGACGACAGTGACTTCCCCACACATTGAGATCCACGAGGGCACGGTGCTTCTCACTGTGCGGACGTGCTACAACATCTACCTGGCCAGTCGTAACCTCATTAACCAGACCACCGCCAAGGCCACGCTCACACAGATGCTCAACGTCATCTTCACACGCATGGAAAATCAGGCTGTTAGTTTACTCTGGTTTTATTCTTCATCACAGGGTTCTGATGTCATGTCTGACTGATGACTTAAAGCCATGTGGTTGATCTATTTTCTGCAGTTTGTTAGATTAAAAAGGCTTTAAGTGTAACCGTAATTAAACAGAACAAAAGGGATTAAGAAAAGATGATTTGTCACAATAGCTCAGTTAAGAAAAAAATGAAGATAAATACTGAGATTTTTCATTTTTATCTTATAGTTCTATTTGAAAATTAATCTACAGGCCCTGGAAGCCCAAGAACTGGAAAAGGACAGACTGCGTCTGCCACAGCAGAATCCATCCCCGGTCCCGGGTGGTCGGAGGTCCGGCTCCCCCCGTTCTGACAGGAGTCCTACTCCAGATCCCCAAAACTCCCCTTCCCCAGCTGCTAGTACTCCAGATCTCACCAATACCACTACTCGTTCAACACCTCCACCACCAGTCGACACGGACCAGGACGGAGCTGCAGACACCCCATCCATTAACGGAGAGCCAGAGGACAGCAACACGCCGATAAATGGAGGAACAGAAGTGGTCACACCATCGACAGGTCGGTCACATTAGACTCTCTGAACAAAGAAAGCATAACAAACATGGATAATAAAGTCAGATTGCAAATCAAACATGTTTTCTGATGTTTCAGATTCGGTTTTTGAAGATGAAAGTGCAGAAAGTCTCCACACAGCAGCTCAGGAAACAGAAAAAACAAACAAACCAGGAGAGAGTTTAGATCCAGCAGAGGAAGCAGTGACCGAAGAGGAGAGACGTACCGGAGATGGTTGGTCCTCTTACTCATTTCTCTTTATCTTTGCGTCATCCTCGTGTTGAGGTACACCTTCTGGCCTCTGTTCCAGATGGACATCCTGTTCCCGAGCAGACGGAGGTCATTCCATCTAGAGTCAAGATAGAAGGTCAACAGATGAACGGCATCATAGAAGACCGGTCTTCGGTTTCCTCCACGGACTTGCTGGTGAGCGTTTGGTTTGTGTGCTGCTCACAATGTGACACACACACACACACACACACCAGTCAACATACATAACCATGCATTCAATACACCTCTATGCTGAACTCGAGATGGGCGATAGGGGCTAAAAAATGCATTCCACCATTTCTGGTATTTTATGTGATACTTGGAGGGATAGGGGCTGCTCCCAGAAATGGTGAGTTTCAGTCGGCCACTCATCTATCCTCTTTTAAGCAAAATATTTATTCCGTTCCATTCCGTCATCTTCCGCCCATTCCGGGATCGGGTCGCGGGG
The DNA here is from genome assembly GCA_902685375.1 of Neostethus bicornis. Classification (NCBI taxonomy): domain Eukaryota; kingdom Metazoa; phylum Chordata; class Actinopteri; order Atheriniformes; family Phallostethidae; genus Neostethus; species Neostethus bicornis. The sequence goes on from LR738550.1 coordinate 25,500,736, forward strand.
GCAACAGCCCCAAGTGGGCAGCCCAGGCCTCTCTCTCCCCGGCTGCATCCTCTAGCTCACCTGGAAGGATCCCAAGTCGTTCCCCGGCCAGCTGTGAGACATACTCTCTCCAGCGGGTCCCTTGGTCTCCTCCCGGTGAGACGTGTCCGAAACACCTCGCCCGCGAGGCGCTCGGGGGGCATTCTGCCCAGATGCCCAAACCACCCCATCTGGCTCCTCTCGACCTGGAGGAGGAGCGGCTCGACACCGAGCTCCTCCCGGATGGCAGAGCTCCTCACCCGATCTCTGAGTGAGAGCCCAGCCACCCTGCGGAGGAAGCTCATTTCGGCCGCTTGTACCTGCGATCTCATTCTTTCGGTCACCACCCACAGCTGGTGACCATAGGTCAATTTAGTCTGACCAAAAAGGTTATGATGAACTGGTTCCGTCATCTTTCACTTATCCGGGGTCAGGTCGCGGGGGCAGCAGCCTCAGAGAGGAAGCTCAGGATTCTCTCACTGAATGATCCTGAGTCGTTCCCCAGCCAGCTGTGAGACATAGTCTTTCCAGCGGTCTGAGTCTGCCTCTTGGTATCCTCCCGGTGGGACATGCCCGAAACACCTCATCAGCGAGGCATCCTGACCTGATGCCCAAACCACCCCATCTGGCTCCTCTCGACCTGGAGGAGGAGCGGCTCGACACCGAGCTCCTCCCGGATGGCAGAGCTCCTCACCCGATCTCTGAGTGAGAGCCCAGCCACCCTGCGGAGGAAGCTCATTTCAGCCGCTTGTACCCGTGATCTCATTCTTTCGGTCACCACCCACAGCTGGTGACCATAGGTGAGGGTTGGAACGTAGATCGACTTGTAAATCGAGAGCTTTGCTTTTCGGCTCAGCTCTCTCTTCACCAGGACGGACCGATGCAGCGTCCTAGTTATTGCTGATGCCGCACCGGTCAATAAAAATATTTATTAATTTTGTTAATATTAATTGCGCTTGTAATGTAGTTTCTGCATCAGCTGGCTGGTTTAAAATCTGTGAACATAAAGTTTGTTTGAAAGTGTAAAGATTTTTTTCTTCTTGAAGTTCTGTGTTGGAACTTCAGACGCGGGTCATTCCGTTAGCTCATAGTGGCATACAATGATGCTTTTAGGCTTCTTCTTCAGGTGCCCAGATGGTACAGTGCCAGGCATCTGTTTGTTGATGCTCACATTCCTACCTGTGATGCACCACTCCGTCGACTCACCTACTGTCTCATGCAGGGTCTGGTCAAGTCGAATAATGCAATTCTTAAGGCTTTGACTGATCTGCAGAGGAGCTCATGCTGCTACACCTCTGTTTTGAGAAAACACTGGGCACAGAAATTACGTTCTGCATGAACAGGCGTAATTAGCTACATCCTCCCTTTTTTTTTTTTTTTTTTTTTTTTTACTGTATGTTTGCTTTTAGTTTTCATAAATCATTCAAGTCTGAAATAAAGTTCATATTTATAATATTTTTCACCTCCTGTGTTAACTCAGGATGCTGAAGCCCTGCAGGGATCTCACAACGCAGCTCGTTTCTCTCATATCCTACAAAAAGATGCTTTTCTGGTGTTTCGCTCACTGTGCAAACTTTCCATGAAGCCGCTTGCAGACGGCCCTCCAGACCCAAAGTAAGAATTTTTATTCCTGTTTGTCTCATTGTATATTCATTTATTAACATGCAGCTGCAAAGTTATTTTTTATGTTTTTTATTGCTTGTGAGTCTTTCGAAAATATGGTTTCATTTCTCTTGCAATTTTCCACGATGACGCATGCTGAAACAAGTCTAAATAAAAACATTGTCTGTTTTCTGTCCTTCACATCATAGATTAAGATATGAAATCTATAAAAAGCTAAGTTTTAGTCTAAATCTTCATAATCAATATATAAACTAAGGATTTAAACAGTTTCTTGTAACATTGATCTAAAAACATGGCACACTTCTGCCTGTTCACCATTTTTTCCAGCGTTTCCTTCTTTATTTGTCACGCTATTGTCAGCCAAAATAAACACGATCACTGTGCACATTGGCCTGGCAAACTCTGCAGGTTACCTCGCCCTTTTCCGTCCTGGTCTGATCCTGTCTTCTCTGATTACTGTAACCTCATCCCCCGGGTCAGTCTACGTGAACAGGCTAGAGGGAGAATGTTACTAACAGGACAGCCTGGTGCTTATTACGCTGCAGGCAGATTTTCCACTCTTCAGATTTATTCCAACATGAACCGGGACAATTTGTCATTAAGTGATTATAAAAATAATAAAAAAACAAAACATTTCTCTGTAGGTCTCACGAACTGCGGTCGAAGATCGTTTCCCTGCAGCTACTTCTCTCCGTGCTGCAGGGAGCCGGACCAGTCTTCCGCACCCACGAGATGTTTGTGAATGCCATCAAACAATATCTATGTGTGGCGTTGTCCAAAAATGGCGTCTCCTCTGTGCCTGAGGTCTTTGAGCTCTCGCTGGCCATTTTTCTCACCCTACTGTCCCACTTCAAGGTCCATCTAAAGATGCAAATAGAGGTACAGATCAATAAAAGCAGCTGGTAAAAGTTCAATAACACAATTATTTTGGTTTTGGATCTTTTTATGGAAGTCAAAATGGCTTCTTTGTTCTTCCTCCTTTTTCAGGTGTTTTTCCGGGAGATTTTTTTAACCATCTTGGAGACATCGACCAGCTCCTTTGAACACAAGTGGATGGTCATTCAGACACTCACACGCATCTGTGCAGGTACTTTAGAGGCACCACTTACGTTTATAGCTGCAGGAGTCTCACAGAGAAAATAATTCTGTGTTGAAACAAAAAAACTGAACCACTCATGAGAAACAAATCTTTTCTGCAAACTTGTAGAAATGCTCTTTAATTACTTGGAATTGTTTTTTTACATGATTGATTTAAGCTTAACTTTGCTGACTTTTATGCCAATAAATTCTGATGTTTTACCCTCTTCATTGACGGGTTTGTGAGAATTCTTAAAAAGGCATTGAAAAGTTAAATAAAAAATGTAGATTTAGACAGATCAGCGAGCGTCCATGTTTGTTTTGATGTTTTCAAGCCACCTGATTGTGTTTTTGATGCTTAAGATTTTGGTTTCTGCAACACTTGTAACATTCATTTTTGCAGTGAAACACAACCAGTTAAATTTATGATGCATTATGTGAAACTGCAAACAAAATAAATACTTTCGAAGATGAATTAAAGATGCTTCTGCACATATATTGAATATCAGAGTTTTTGATAGTGAAAAGAAATATGTTGCCAAACATCAATGAAGTTGTTTTTCAGGGTTTAAAATTGTGCTCAAAAGCACAATATAATAACCAACTAAAAAAGGGCTAGAGATGTTTTATTTTATCTTTAGTGTTTTAAAATTAGGATTTTACACATTGATATATAAACTAGTGAAATGAAGATTAGTCAGAGTAACACAGAGTACATGTGTGTGAATGAGAGGGACCCAAATGGAAAAGTGAGATTACAGGGTGAAGAGATAAAGACGGTGGAAGATTTTAAGTATGTAGGATCAACAATCCAGAGCAATGGAGAGTGTGGAAAAGAGGTGAAGAAGTGTATGCAGGCAGGCTGGAATGGTTGGAGAAAAGTTTCAGGTGTGATGTGTGATAGAAGAGTTTCAGCTGAAATGAAAGGCAAAGTGTACAAAACCGTGGTGAGACCGGCCATGCTGATAGGTCTAGTGACAGTGGCACTGAAGAAAAGACAGGAAACAGAGATGGAGGTAGCAGAGATGAAGATGCTGAGAGTCTCTCTGGGAGTGACCAGGATGGACAGGATTAGAAATGAGTATATTAGAGGACCAGCACATGTTAGAGATTTTGGAGATAAAGTCCGAGAGGCCAGACTGAGATGGTTTGGACATGTGCAGAGGAGAGAGAGAGAGTACATAGGAAGAAGGATGCAGGATTTGGAACCACCAGGAAAGAGGACTAGAGGAAGACCAGAGAGGAGGTTCATGGATATAGTGAAGGAAGACATGAAGATAGTTGGTGTGACCGCAGAAGATGCAGCAGATGGTGTTAGATGGATGAAACTGACTTGCTGTGGCGACCCATGAAGGGAAATGCCGAACGAAGATGAAGATATAAACTAGTGAAATAAAATTTGTTTTACTTAAATTTCAGCTGCAGAAAAGTGTTTTGTAAATGATAATAATTGCAAAGATTTTAAACAAAGTGACTCAGTTAAATAGAAATATTTCAGTTTTAAGATAGTTTTATGTCGGATTCATGGGACAAAAATACTGTTTAAAAACTTTTTATTTGATATTTTATTGCTGGGAGTTATGATATTATATGTATGTATTTTGTGTCCATTCAGATGCGCAGTGTGTGGTGGACATCTACGTGAACTACGATTGTGACCTCAATGCTGCTAATATTTTCGAGCGTCTCGTCAACGATCTCTCCAAGATCGCTCAGGGACGGAGTGGTCAGGAGCTGGGGATGACTCCTCTGCAGGTACATATACACTACGCATCGCTGCGGCGTCTCTAGAATTAAAGTTTTAATATCAGAGGTGCACATAACTGGTGCACAAGTTCTCCCACGTTGTCAAAAGATGGGCTGTGCCACAGATCAAAGGAGTTAGAGCGTCTTTTGGCTCCCCACATTGCACGTAAGCCCAGAAAAAGGAATGTAAAGTTTTTATCTTCTATAAATGCAGTTTTGTCACTAAAAACACAAGAAAATTAGCATTTAAAAGGTTCCATTTCGCCATCTTCCGCTTGTTCCGGGGCTGGGTCGCCGGGGCTGCAGCCTCAGACAGGAAGCCCACACTTCTCTGACCCCAGCTGCATCCTCCATCTGACCCAGAAGGATCCCAAGTCGTTCCCCAGCCAGCTGTGAGACATAGTCTCTCCAGCGGGTCTGAGGTCTGCCTCTTTGTCTCCTCCCGGTTGGACATGTCTGAAACACCTCACCAGCGAGGTGCTTGGGGGGCATCCTAACCAGATGCCCGAACCACCCAATCTGGCTCCTCTCAACCCGGAGAAGGAGCGGCTCGACTCCAAGCTCCTCCCGGATGGCAGAGCTCCTCACCCGATCTCTGAGTGAGACCCCAGCCAATGTGCTGAGGAAGCTCATTTCGGCCGCTTGTATTCGCAATCTCATTCTTTCGGTCACTACCCACAGCTGGTGACCATAGGTTTTATTTTGTACCCCAAAAAGCGACAGTAAGGATTCTGATCACTGATATATGGGAATCGCCATTGGGGGTTTTAACTCATCCAGCATTTCAGTGGTTATAAAGTCATAAACCAGATATTTGTTAAGTCTGGATACTTTTATGTTTGAATTTGGGTAAAAAAAATTATAAACTGATTCTGATTTATATTCAAATATTAAAAGATTAACTTGTGTTTAAGATTAAATGTGTTCTTCTCATTCAGTTAAAAAATATATGCTCCTTTTTTTTGTGATAGAATGCACAAAAACCTGGCTCATACTTCTGATTTCTGCAGGAACTAAGTCTGCGTAAGAAAGGTCTGGAATGCCTGGTTTCCATTCTTAAATGTATGGTGGAGTGGAGCAAAGACATGTATGTGAATCCAAACTTCCAAGCCAACCTGGGTAAACACACTCAAAGAAACACACACCGCTGAATGCTGCGGGATGAGTGTGCGATGGTTGTGTTACTGTGTACATTTGATGCCCAGGTCAGGAGCATCCATCTGACAGCGAGGGAGCTGAGCTGAAGCTCCCCGAGCAGCTGGCGGGACGGCGGGATAGCATCAGCTCGCTGGACTCCACCGTGTCAAGCGTCCCCGCATCCCAAGCCGATCACCCGGAGCAGTATGAAGTCATCAAACAACAGAAGGACATCATCGAGCACGGCATCGTACTGTGAGTCTCTCCTGCCTGCCTGGCTGGAAGTCCACATCACAATAAAGTTCCTGCATAAATCTGTTTTTTTTTTTTCTTTCCAGCTTCAATAAGAAACCAAAGCGTGGTATTCAGTACCTGCAGGACCAGGGCATGTTGGGCTCCACAGCAGAAGAGATCGCTGAGTTCTTACACCAAGAGGACCGTCTGGACACGGTTAGGAGAAAACCTCCAATTGGAATGCCTTCGATTATTTATTGGTTTATTAAAAATGTACATTTATCGAGACTTTAACCAGGATAATGTGATTAGTCTAGAGCCCGTGGACTAATGTTAAATCATCCTGATCAGACGGTGTCTGATTCGACATGTAAAATTAATTCTGTTCCGTTCCGTCATCTTCCGCTTGTTCCGGGGTCGGGTCGCGGGGGCAACAGCCTCAGACGGGCAGCCCAGGCCTCTCTCTCCCCGGCTGCATCCTCTAACTCACCTGGAAGGATCCCAAGCCGTTCCCCGGCCAGCTGTGAGACATAATCTCTCCAGCGGGTCCGGGGTCTGCCCCTTGGTCTCCTCCCGGTGGGACGTGCCCGAAACACCTCGCCCGCGAGGTGCTCGGGGGGGCATCCTGACCAGATGTCCGAACCACCCCATCTGGCTCCTCTCGACCTAGAGGAGGAGCGGCTCGACACCGAGCTCCTCCCGGATGGCAGAGCTCCTCACCCGATCTCTGAGTGAGAGCTCAGCCACCCTGCGGAGGAAGCTCATTTCGGCCGCTTGTACCCGCAATCTCGTTCTTTCGGTCACCACCCACAGCTGGTGACCATAAGTGAGGGTGGGAACGTAGATTGACTTGTAAATCGAGAGCTTTGCTTTTCGGCTCAGCTCTCTCTTTACCACAACGGATCGATGCAGCGTCCTAGTTATTGCTGATGCCGCACCGATCCGCCTGTCGATCTCCCGCTCCATCTTTCCCCCACTCGTGAACAAGACCCCGAGATACTTAAACTCCTCCACTTGGGGCAGGACCCTGTCCCTGACCCGCAGGGGGCATTCCACCCTTTTCCGGGCGAGGACCATGGTCTCGAATTTGGAGGCGCTAATTCATTAATTCCATTATTCCAAAAGTAAACAGGAATAGTTTGTAATTCACTATCTAAAAAAGTTTTTTAGGAAAAGAAAAGAAGCAATAACTAAATTCCCTCGTAGTTGGGACGGTGCTTTGATTATGAACCATGTATTTTCAGACACAAGTCGGAGAGTTTCTCGGTGAAAATACCAAGTTCAACAAAGAGGTGATGTACTGTTATGTGGACCAGCTGGATTTCTGCGGCCGGGATTTTGTTTCTGCCCTGAGGGCGTTTCTGGAAGGGTTCAGGCTCCCAGGAGAGGCCCAGAAAATCGACAGGCTGATGGAGAAGTTTGCTGCTCGATATCTGGAGTGTAACCAGGGGTAAGAACCTAGAACTTCTGATGAAGAATCAAAGATAAGTGTCTCACGGGCTGATGTTGATGTTTTGCAGTCAGACTCTGTTTGCCAGCGCGGACACGGCCTATGTGCTGGCTTACTCCATCATCATGCTCACCACAGACCTGCACAGTCCTCAGGTAAAAACACATCAACAGCTACGATGGAAAAAGTTCTTTTTTGTTTTTCTAAAAGCATTTTTTTGTATGAATAATTAATCTTTGTAAATAACAAGTTTTTGCATAATTTAATAGAATTTCTGCACAACAGCGTCACATGTGTGCCAAAAGCAACCTCAGCCAACTTTCCTGTCTCGACTAGTAAAAAAAAAGTCTTCGCAAAGTTTGCATAAAAAATTGACACTAGATGTGAGTAGAATCAACAAAGCTGTAAAACTGAGATGTAAATAAAACAGGTAAAACTTCATACGCATTCAAGTCATTTAGAAAATTAAGTTGAGACTTTATGAATTTTTTTTTTCCGCCTTAACTCAATACATCAAAGTAGATAAAAGCCAAAGTAACACAGCCTAAAAAAAAAAAGTATAGAAAATTACTAATTTGTTTGTATTTATTGATTTTAAATGCATTCAAAGACAACGTTCAACTCTTCTGTGTTTTTTTTTTTTTTTTTTCATTTACGCAGGTGAAGAATAAAATGACAAAGGAGCAGTACATTAAGATGAACCGGGGTATAAACGACAGTAAGGATCTGCCAGAGGAATACCTCTCCTCCATATACGACGAGATCGCAGGCAAGAAGATCGCCATGAAGGAGAGCAAAGAATTCTCCATCACCCCAAAGTCCACCAAGCAGAGTAAGCATGTTCAGCCTCTCAAACAAAATCAGAAAAATTTGTTTTATTACTGCAGATCTGTCTGAAATATTTTCCGTCTTCTGTTTTTTTCAGATGTCGCCAGTGAGAAGCAGCGCCGTCTGCTGTACAACATGGAGATGGAGCAGATGGCGAAGACGGCCAAGGCTCTGATGGAAGCAGTGAGCCACGCACAGGCTCCCTTTTTCAGCGCTACACACCTCGAACACGTCCGGCCCATGTTCAAGGTGATACTTTCGAATCGAGCGTGAGCAGACACGTCCAGCTTTCGTTGAAATGTTTTGGGGAAACAAAATCTGCGTACAAGAGCAACCTGGCATTTATTGGTATTCGAATACTCGACAGGAGAGCTTGAAAATTGCTCACACGAGTGAAAACGTGGTAAAGAGAGAGCTGAGCCGAGAAGCGGAGCTCTCGATTTGCAGGTCGATCTACGTTCCAACACTCACCTATGGTCACCAGCTATGGGTGGTGACCGAAAAAATGAGATTGCGGGTACAGGCGGCCGAAATGAGCTTTCTCCGCGGGGTGGCTGGGCTCTCACTCGGAGATCGGGTGAGGAGCTCTGCCATCCGGGAGGAGCTCGGTGTCGAGCCGCTCCTCCTCCGGGTCGAGAGGGGCCGGATGGGGTGGTTCGGGCATCTGGTCGGGATGCCCCCCGAGCGCCTCGCGGGCGAGGTGTTTTGGGCGCGTCCCACCGGGAGGAGACCAAGGGGCAGACCCCGGACCCGCTGGAGAGACTATGTCTCACAGCTGGTCGGAGAACGACTTGGGATCCTTCCGGGTGAGCTGGAGGATGCAGCCGGGGAGAGAGAGGCCTGGGCTACCCCGGAACAAGCGGAAGATGACGGAACTGAATGAGTGAAAACAAAAAACTCTTTAGGTGTGTTTCAAAAATCAAGCAAACCTTTATTTGTCCCCAGCAGGGAAATGGGGAAATAAATTAATTTAAATTGAATTTAAATTAAATTAAAGTTCATACATGATAGAAACCTACAAAAATTTGATCTTACGACACCCTGTTTTAGAAAAGTTTAAGTTAGGACTCACTTAAACTGAAGAAAAACTGAACTGAAGAAAAAAATCCTTCTTTTATGATTTAATCCTAAACCCATCTGTACCCGGTGTGTTATACTCTTTGTAACCACAAAGGTGCGCTGTTGCATAGAAAATGTTTTTTTTTTTTTTTTTTCCATAAATCAGAGTTTCTATACTTTCTGTGTGTTTGCAGCTGGCGTGGACGCCTCTACTGGCGGCGTTCAGCGTAGGCCTGCAAGACTGTGACGACCCCGAGGTGGCATCGCTGTGCCTGGAAGGAATTCGCTGCGCCATCCGGATCGCCTCCATCTTCAGTATGCAGGTCTGTTAGGTTTTTTTTTTGTCTTTTATCAAAATCAAACTTTTACTATGTAATGTTTGCTTTCAAGGTAAAGTTGCCAATAACTGTCTGTTTCTCTGTCTGTCTGCAGCTGGAACGAGATGCGTACGTACAGGCGTTGGCCAGATTCACTCTGCTGACCGCCAGTTCCAGCATCACAGAGATGAAACAGAAGAACATTGACACCATTAAGACCCTGATCACTGTGGCCCACACTGATGGGAACTACCTGGGGAACTCGTGGCATGAGGTACGAAAGTTTATCTTAAAAAGCACAGCATGTTGGCCGACGGTGAAATTAGTTATTAATAAAACTTCTGTTGAAAGAAAACGCAGATACAAACTTGGTTTGTATCTTACGTGGATTAGTTCCGTTCCGTCATCTTTCGCTTGTTCCGTGGTCGGGTCGCGGGGGCAACAGCCTCAAGCGGGCAGCCCAGGCCTCTCTCTCCCCGGCTGCATCCTCCAGTTCACCTGGAAGGATCGCAAGTCGTTCCCCAGCCAGCTGTGAGACATAGTCTCTCCAGCGGGTCCGGGGTCTGCCCCTTGGTCTCCTCCCGGTGGATCGTGCCCGAAACACCTCGCCCGCGAGGCACTCGGGGGGCATCTTGACCAGATGCCCGAACCACCCCACCTGGCTCCTCTCGACCTGGAGGAGGAGCGGCTCGACACCGAGCTCCTCCCGGATGGCAGAGCTCCTCACCCGATCTCTGAGTGAGAGCCCAGCCACCTTGTGGAGGAAGCTCATTTCGGCCGCTTGTACCCGCGATCTCATTCTTTCGGTCACCACCCACAGCTGGTGACCATAGGTTAGGGTTGGAACGTAGATCGACTTGTAAATCGAGAGCTTTGCTTTTCAGCTCAGCTCTCTCTTTACCGCGACGGACCGATGCAGCGTCCTAGTTATTGCTGATGCCGCACCGATCCGCCTGTCGATCTACCGCTCCATCCTTCCCCCACTCGTGAACAAGACCCCGAGATACTTAAACTCCTCCACTTGGGGCAGGACCCTGTCCCTGACCCGCAGGGGGCATTCCACCTTTTTCCGGGTGAGGACCATGGTCTCAGATTTGGAGGCGCTGATTCTGTGGATTAGTGTCAATAGATTTTATAATGAACATTTGTTTCATGGAACTTGTAGAAAAAAGAGTGAGTTCTTAAACTTGTTCCCACTCCTTTTTAAAAGGAAGATAATATTTTTTTTTGTGGTATACAGCTAAGATCCTTTTCTGATGTAGATGTCTTGTTAAATAAAGAAATCAGCTTAAATTTCTGTGAATAATTATATATGAATGTATAAATATTATTTATATCCTCTTAATATTTAGATCTTGAAGTGCATCAGTCAGCTGGAGCTCGCCCAGCTGATCGGCACGGGCGTGAAAACGCGTTACATCTCAGGTGTTGTTAGAGATCGGGAGGGCAGCATCAGGGGGTTACCTACTGGGACGGAAGAGTTCATGCCACTGGGTCTAGGTAGGTCACACACACACATTTACATCTTGACTTTACACACAATTTACAAGTTTTTATAGCTAATCAGAAACTGTAAAAACCTTTTCTGCATCAGTGTTTTTTTTCTGACTATATCACATTTTGAAAATATCTCATTTTTTGTTGCAGGAAACCTGGTGGGAAGTCAGGACAGGAGACAGATGGCTCACATCCAGGAGTCAGTAGGAGAAACCAGTTCTCAGAGTGTGGTGGTAGCAGTGGATAGGTGAGGTGATGCTTCTTACATACGACACGAGTAAACATAGAGATTGCTTAACAAATGTGTTTATTTGCAGAATCTTCACTGGTTCGACCAGATTAGATGGAAATGCAATTGGTGCGTGTGCCATGCTTTAGGCCGTATGTGAATTTTATCTTAATCTGAAAAAAAAAAAACCTCACTAATCATTGCGTTTCATTTTTTTTAGTGGACTTTGTGCGATGGTTGTGTGCGGTTTCCATGGACGAGCTGGCCTCTGCTCACCAACCAAGAATGTTCAGTTTGCAGAAAATAGTGGAAATATCTTACTACAACATGAACCGCATCAGGCTGCAGTGGTCCCGCATCTGGCAGGTCATCGGAGACCACTTCAACAAGGTCAGCAAAACACATCTACAAACTTGAGCTCCATATCTTGTCTCACATATTTGTTCTGGAGCTTAAACGCCCCCCCCCCAGATATTTTCATGTAAATTAAATTAAGCTTCCTCCCTTCAAAATCCTGGATTAAATCCCACCACAGAGAATTTACTTTTCCCATCCCAGAGAATAACTTTGACAATGTAATCTAATGCTGCAGGACGTATCGATATCGAAACAATGTCAAGATATTAACGCCTGTATTTGGCTAATTGCAAGTTCCCAGATTACCATGTTTTCTTCTAGACAGCTTCTCCTTATGCAGTCTGAAGCTTCCTGCACCTCTTCATGGTGTAAAAATAAAACGATGATTTCTTAGTAGCTCTACAAGTCGGACATGTTTATTTTATGCATATCAGTTGGTTACGTTGATCTGTTTGGTACTTTCATCGATGCTGGACCTCTGACCCAGCTCAGCGGCGTGTTTAACGGCCATATGGCTGAGGTGCAAGTGTTTGCTATTTCACTGTTGGAATGACAAAGAACATCTGGTGCAACCAGCAGCTGGTTAAATGATGATAAACCGGTTCAGCAGCATGTGCCAGGAAACTAATGGTGCAAAACAGTTGTTTTCATTTATTTCCCAGCAAATATTAGTAAGAGGAAGACGTCAAAAAGGTTTTTCACATCATGTCAGATAATAATTATATTTGAACAAAAGAGCTTTATTTTGAAAGAAGAACTACTTTTCATTGTGTCAGCCTGATTGAGCAAGAGAACAGGGTTAAGACGCCAGCAAACATTGAACTATTTATGCAAATTGTTTTCCTTAAAATATAACTATTAGGGAGCTGGGCAACCCGTGGCCCTAGGTCCACATGCTTACAAATTACCGTAATTTCACGGCCATAAGGCGCATATAAACGTCTTAGATTTTCTTCAAAATAAGCGGTGCGCCCTTTCGTGCGATGCGCCTTGTGTGTGAGAAAAGGCGGGCCTAAAAGAAAACGCGGTGCTCGTAAGAAAAGGCGGACCTAAAAGAAAACGCGGTGCCCGCGAGGCGGACCTGAAAGAAACGGCATGAGAACGTTAAAGAGTGAAGTGTGAGCGGCGTGGGAGCGATGGATGACCGAAGGAGACCACAGTTTCACGAAGGGTGAAAGGCAGCGCCGGGCGAGTTACGCTACAGTTTGCCAATGGATTGTAGATGCTTGGATTAACGTGTCTGCTGGTACTGTTATCCGAGCTTTCGCAAAAGCTGGTATCCTTTCTGAGGAGGCGTACAGTACAGACAGTGACTTTGACAGTGAGGAGCGAAGTAGACCTGCTCTGTTGGATTTTGCGCAGCTGTTCGATTCTGAAACAGAGGATGAGGACTTTGATGGATTTGAATAAAGACTATTACCGGTAATGTGCTTGTTTAGTATCGTTACTACTTAAATAAAACACAACCAAACTCAGTTTTGCTCCCGATCTATTTTTTAATACGCACATTTGCATGTTTGCGTGTGTGTTGTTGTAAGGCGGTGTGTGCGCCTTTTCGTACGGTGCGCCTAATGGTCGTGAAATTACGGTATGCCTTTTTTGACCCTCCAATTTTTTTTGTTATTTGAGTCTATTGCTTTCTCCACAAAGATGGCAGTCTGAGAAGGTGCATCAAATCGGCCAGTTTGTTTTTACCAAACCTTGTGCGAACTTTTCTTTTTGGAAAGTAATTTTTCAAATTCATTGTGCCAGAATTTGAACGAACCAGGAAACTTTCATAAAGCACGGAGATAAGAAGAAAGAAATGGATGGAAAATATTGAGTTATGTTCAGTTGAAACTTAAAAATGACTTTTTCTTCTTTTGTAGGGTTTTGTTTTTCTCTGATAAGGTGATTTGTAAAAAAAAAAAAAAAAAAAACTTCATTCATTGGGACATTTGCTTAATTTTAGAACTTTTTATGTCCCACAAATGGGCAAATTTACTCTGAACTTTCTGCTTCCTTTACTAATTACTCCTGAATGTTCTAAAGGTGGGCTGTAATCCCAATGAGGATGTCGCCATTTTCGCCGTGGATTCCCTGAGGCAGCTCTCCATGAAGTTCTTGGAAAAAGGAGAACTGGCCAACTTCCGTTTCCAGAAGGATTTCCTCCGGCCTTTTGAGCACATCATGAAGAAGAACAGGTGAAAACAACTGATCAGGAAAAAAATCTCACTGTAAAAGTATCAGACTTAAAAAAAAGTGGACTGTCTGGTTGTTTAACATAAAAATTTACCCCCGTAACCCACATTTTCTCCCTTAACCCCCTGCTTTCAGATCTCCTACCATCAGAGACATGGTGATCAGGTGCATAGCTCAAATGGTAAACTCACAGGCTGCAAACATCCGTTCTGGTTGGAAGAACATCTTCTCAGTGTTTCACCAGGCTGCCTCAGACCATGATGAGACCATAGTGGAGCTAGCCTTCCAAACCACTGGACACATCGTCAGTGAGTATGACCAGACCACCAACCAATGTAATCTACAGATCTGCATCAGAAAGAATCTCCGTTCAGATCTTTATTTCTTCCACCAGTGAACACTTTCCAGCAGCACTTTGCAGCTGCCATCGACTCCTTCCAGGATGCAGTGAAATGTCTGTCGGAGTTTGTGTGCAACGCAGCGTTTCCAGACACCAGCATGGAGGCCATCCGCCTCATCCGACACTGTGCTAAATACGTCTCTGAAAGACCACAGGTACGAGGAGAGTTAGACTCTAGCTTTATACAGAAAATGTGTTTGTGAAAATGTGACTCCTGTTTGTTTCCAGGCTCTGAGGGAATACACCAGTGATGATATGAATGTTGCTCCAGGGGATCGGGTGTGGGTCCGAGGCTGGTTTCCCATCCTGTTTGAGCTTTCTTGTATCATCAACCGGTGCAAACTGGATGTCCGGACTAGGTAACCAAAACAACATAGACAGTTTATCTGAAAAAGAAAAAAAAACTGGTACACAAACACTAAAAACATAGGGCCATACCAGCTTGTCTATGCCTGATCCCGTCAAACCTCAGAAGCTAAGAATGCTGGTCCTGGGCTGTACTTGGATGGGAGACCGCCGGAACCTCAGGTGCCACTGTGGGACGGCCATTTGGATTAAATTGTCGCTGTGTCCCTGGATAAGACACATCACCCATGTTGCCTAGGCTGGATGGTGTGTGTGATTGGTTGGTGATAATGAGAGGGGCCGATGGTGCAAAAGTGGCACCCTCGCTTCTGTCAGTTTGCCCCAGGGCAGCTGTGGCTACAACAGTAGCTTACCATTACCTGGTATGGAGTGAATGAATAATGTATATGTGTGAAGTGTCTTTGAGTGTCCGGAAAATCGCTGTATAAATACAATGCATTATTATTAAAACATCATCGAAGTCAAATCTAATTAACCTGATCAATAATCATAATATTTATGACCGATGAGATTTTTTTTATCTGCATATGTAACCTGATTATCTTGAGGTTTTTTTTTTTTTGCACGTTAACAAAAACATTGAAGAATCACTCTGTAAGTATTTTACACATGTGTGCTCAACTGTTTTTAAAAAAGGCATAGATTAAAAGTTCTAAAGATGTTAAAACAAGTATGGTATTTTCTGGACTATATGTTGTTCCAGAGTATAAGTCGCACAAGACCAAAGAATAAAAATTGGGTAGAAAAAAAACGTTCATTGGTCACACTAGGGTATACCGTAAGTTCCATTTATGGTAGTAATCTATTTTACAAACTAAGAAATAGTTAATTGATTATAAGTAATATATTTTTTTTGTCACCTTCTTAACCGTCTATCCGTTATTGGGTTGCGGGTGGTGCCGCTGCCCGTCCCGGCTGATTCAAGGCGAGGGGCAGGGTACACTCCGAACAGGTTGCCAGTCTGTGGCAGGGCCACACACATACAACTAGACACACTTTCATTCCTAGGGGCAATCATGTCGAGGCCAATCAACCTAACATGCATGTTTTTGGAGGGTGGGAAGAAAACCGGAGTACTTGGAGAAAAGCCACGCAGACACGGCAGAACATGCAAACTCCACACAGAAAGGCCAGCGTTCCAAGCCTCATCCCCACCCGGGACTCAAACCCATGACCTTCTTGCTGTGAGACCACTGTGCCATCCACTGCACCACCGTGCGGCTTATTTTGTTTGTTTACCATAAAAGTGGAAGTGTTTTTTCTTCCTTCAAAAGAAGCAATGACGACCGATTTGAAAGTGTTCGTTGTCATGGTAACAGCACGCTGTTCAAGTTTTAGCTTGTTCATCTGGCTTTTTAGCCAATCATTAGCTTTTCTTTGTTTTCTTCCTGGTTTTGAGAGTCGCCTTCGCTTCACACAAGTTTCTCACTTAAATCAAAACTTCTTTCTGTTGCATGATTCCTGTTTTCAGCTGCAAATTTCACTTCTTGCAGCATTTAGTCTGCAGAATGTAATTTTTAAAAATTTTTCACAAAGCACAAACCTCTTTCTGACCCACAACACTGCATCCCATCTGATTTATGTTTTTTTTTTAATTATTATTTAAATAGCAAAATAATGAAAGACACACAAAAACAGCAACTCTATTAACTCGTTTAACAGAAGGATTTCCATTTTCGATAGAGGACGATTCAAAATCTGTATTAAAACAGTAATTTAAAGCAAACAAGCAATAAATAAAATGCAGATGAAGCAAAGACAAAGCTGGGAGCAAGAGGAAGGGGAAATTACTGCATAAGTTCAACTAAAAGAAATTTATTAAGAGTTCCTTTTTGTAAATCTGGGTAATCCTTCGTTCATCCTGGAGTTTTCCCTCTTAGAAGAAATTTCAAAGTGTCTTCTGGACATTGTATTTAATGATCAAGACGTTTTGACTTCCATCCAAAAATCATTTTCAATCTGAACAAAATGTTGCTCTCCGGATGGAAGTCGAAATTTTTCGATCATCAAATACAATGTCCCAAAGACACTTTGAAGCATTTTCTCTTTTATTTTTTGTATTTCTAAGCAAACGAAAAGAACCAGATATTTTCACCAAAAGCATAACATTTTGTTTTTAAACAAAACAGCTTGTCATTTTTTTTACCGCAAGCAAATCACAAAGTGTTATTACCTGTAAACCAGGGGTGGGGAAACTTTTTGACTTGCGGGCCACATTGAATTCTAACATTTGACAAGCGGGCCGTAACCGGTGGAGGGGGGCAAAATTTAGTGTGGTAGTGCTTAAAAACATGCGTTTAGCGCCGCTAGGTTTGAAATCTAAGAGCTTCATGTAACATTTTGCTTGTTTTAACATCCAACACACTTGTTTACGTGTGTGAATTGGGCCCGATGGCTTTCCATATCTGTGCACACTGTGCACGTTTGAAGTTGTACGCTTCATGGAGACACACACATTTTAATGGGAGCAGTGTTGTTGTAATTTTGGTGCCATCAAGTGACGAACATCAGAATTGCGGAAAAAATCAAACTAACATGGTTTGTTTATTTAAATTTTTCTAGTTCAGCGGGCTGGATTAAAACATTTAACGGGCCGCATGTGGCCCGCGGGCCGTAGTTTGCCCATGTCTGCTGTAAACAGCTGTCATCAGAATGCTTGTACTGTTTTTACTCCACCATAATCACACCGTCTTCACGTTATAGTTGGATCAGCTTGTTTTCCTGTAATTTAACCAGAATAAAAACGTGTTCTTTTTATTTCTTCCAGAGGTCTCACGGTCATGTTTGAGATCATGAAAAGTTACGGCCACACTTTCGAAAAGCACTGGTGGCACGACTTGTTCAGGATCGTCTTCCGCATCTTCGACAACATGAAGCTGCCGGAGCAGCAGACCGAGGTCAGAATCATTTAAGAGAAAATTTCCCAATCTAAAAGTTGGGAAAAAATGAAAGGAGTTTTAATGTCTTGTGTTGCTTTTAGAAAACCGAGTGGATGACGACAACGTGCAACCACGCGCTTTACGCCATCTGTGACGTTTTCACTCAGTTTTATGAACCTCTGAGTGAAATCCTGCTGGTGGACATATTCACACAACTGCAGTGGTGTGTTAAGCAAGGTGAGGGGAAACACACACACACCTACACACATTAGAACTGTGACAGAAATTAGTTATATTTTAAACCGAAACTTTTCACTTAAAAGTTGAACCCTGTGTTTTAAAATGTAGTTCTGAGATAATGAGGAGTGTGTATGTACGAGGTGTGTGTTAGAAGTTACTCTTCTTGCAGATAATGAGCAGCTGGCTCGATCTGGAACAAACTGTTTGGAGAACTTGGTGATTCTAAACGGAGAGAAGTTCAGTCCAAGTGTGTGGAACGTCACCTGCTGCTGCATGCTGGAGATTTTCCAGAACACAAGCCCACATGCGTGAGTCCTGAACCGCACTCATTCAGGATTTCCTCTTAGAGAACTAGGTGTTAAGTCGCATTCAGCTCAGAGATGCCACAATATTTACTTTCTTTTACACCAGCTTGCTGACTTGGCGACCAGCAGGACAGGATGATGAATCTGGAGACGGAAAACATGTAAGAAAATCAGATGTTCTGCTCTGTTTCCCCATCACATCCAGGACAGATGTGATCATCTGTGTTTTTGTGTGTTTCCAGGATGTTGATTTTGACTCTCAGTCGCAGAGCAGCTATGATAGAGCTCTTTCAGAGAGAGGACACAGTCAGATGTCCAGCGACGACACCTGGAGAGGACGACCCAATGCCAGTAAGAACACACAGAAATGCTCTCATTCAAACTGATTAATCCAGTGAAAGACCATTCATTTCATATCTATACCTTCCATGGTACTCTATCTGCATCAATCAGACCCTCAGTAAATATTTTCTCATTATTAAATCATCTCGTTATGCAGAAAAAAATAAATCTGTCATCACAGATGGAAAAACTCGGTAATAAATGTTTTTTTTTTTCTCAAAAAACAAACCAGTGGTAAAAAATGATGTGCTCCTAATGTGCATACAAAAACAGTTTTACAGCAATGAAATTATATTTTTATTCACAAATCCTTCCATAAACTGTTTGCTAGTTAAACCACTATGCTCTGTGACCGTCCAATCAGGTGGTCTGAAAAACACGACCTAGATTGGCCTTTGAAGAGGCCAGGGAGACCACCTCAAAATCTGATTTTATTGAAGCACAAGTGTTATTGCCATCCAATCTGTGTAGAGCAGGGGTGTCCAAAGTCGGTCCTCGAGGGCCGGTGTCCTGAAGGTTTTCCACGTGTTCCTGGTTCAATACAGCTGATGCACACAAAGTGAATCAACAGCCAATAAAATTTGGCACAATAACTCAATTAACTGGATCAGAATATACCGTAATTTCACGACCATAAGGCTCATATAAAAGTCTCAGATTTTCTTCAAAATGAGCGGTGCGCCTTTTCGTGCGGTCGGCCTTGTGTGTGAGAAAAGGCGGACCTAAAAGAAAACACGGTGGTCGTGAGAAAAGGCGGACCTAAAAGAAAACGCGATGCCCGCGAGGCGGACCTGAAAGAAAAGGCATGAGAACGTTAAAGAGTGAAGTGTGAGCGGCGTGGGAGCGATGGATGACCAAAGGAGACCACAGTTTCACGAAGGATGGAAGGCAGCGCCGGGCGAGTTACGCTACAGTTTGCCAATGGATTGTAGATGCTTGGACTAACGTGTCTGCTGGTATTGTTATCCGAGCTTTCGCAAAAGCTGGTATCCTTTCTGAGGAGCCGCACAGTCCAGACAGTGACTTTGACAGCGAGGAGCGAAGTGGACCTGCTCTGTTGGATTTTGCACAGCTGTTCGATTCCGAAACAGTGGATGAGGACTTTGACGGATTTGAATAAAGACTATTACCGGTAATGTGTTTGTTTAGTATCGTTACTACTTAAATAAAACACAACCAAACTCAGTTTTGCTCCCGATCTATTTTTTAATACGCACATTTGCATGCTTGCGTGTGTGTTGTTGTAAGGCGGTGTGTGACTGAGACTGCACCTTTTCGTACGGTGCGCCTTGTGTGTGTTAAATACAGCAATGGCGCACAAAACTGAGGCTGCGCCTTTTCGTACGGGGCGCCTAATGGTCGTGAAATTGCAAAATTAATGATCCCACACAGGGGAAATTTGTGTGTCACAGCAGCAACTTCCTATCTGCTAAGTGAGTCATTGTAGAGCCCGATCACGTACGGAAAGAAGACCTCCGGTAATGAGATGTTCTCGAGCGGAGCTGTCTGAGCCTCTTGGAGAAGGAGCTCCGCTGTTCGTCCAGGAGGGGCGGTAGAGAGGATGGTCATGATTGTCCATGATGGACAAAAGTTTGTTCAATCACCTCCTCTCCACCACTGCCTCAAGTGAGTCCTGTTTGCAGCCAATGACAGAGCCAGCCAGTCTGTTGGTGTCACTGGCTGTGATGGTGCTCCCCCAGCAGATGACAGAGAAGAACAAGGAGCTGGCCACCACAGACTGGTAGAAGGTCTCCAGGATCTTGCCGCACACATTGAATGACCTCAGCTTCCTTAGAAAGTAAAGTCGGCTGCAAGGTCAGGTGTGTAGATGCAAGAACATATGGAAAACCTTCAGGACACCGGCCTGCCACCAGCCGGATTTGGACACCGCTGGTGTAGAGAGAGACACCGGAACCAACGCTGAAAGTCTTTATGGAAGCTCTGCTCATTTTAGACTACCTAGCAACAAAAGCTGGCTGAAATGTGATTGGTCAAAAGTCTTAAATGCGAAAACACACATTTAGAAGCAGCAAAGCCATCAGAAAACAAAAAGACCATTTAGAAATATTTTACAAGTATTAAAGTGAGAAATCCAGTTTATGATTTAGATATTTTTAGGCCAGTAAAGAAGGTTTTAAAGACTTCATTTTAAACTGATGGGTCTCTCGTCAGCGTGTAAATCCTTTCCTGTTTTCTATCCTCTGCAGGAGTTTCCGACCAGAAGCTTTTTGCAGGCCTGCTGATCAAATGTGTAGTGCAGCTGGAACTCATCCAGACTGTAGACAACATTGTTTTCTTCCCGGCAACCAGTAAGAAGGAGGATGCTGACAACATGGCAGCTGCACAGGTTTGGAAAAAAAAAAACTTTTTTACATTTAGAAGTTAGAAGGTGGCAGGTTTGAGTCCCAATCCGGACAGTGTGAGGAGTTCGTGTGTTTTCTGCCCAGATACTTTTTACTTTCGCCTCTGAAAACATCCACATTTGACTCATCGGTCGGTTCGAATAGACTCTAGGTTAGGCTTGGGGAGTATTGAAACACGATAGTGCAGTAGTTGGCTCAGTAGCCTCACAGCAAGGAGGTTGGGGATTCAAGTACCGGAATGAGGGCGAGGCTTGAATCACTGGTCTTTCTATGTGGAGTTTGCATGTTCTCCCTGTGCATGCGTGGATTTTGTCCAGGTACTCTGGTTACCTCCCAACCTTCAAAAACATGCATGTTAGGTTGATTGGTTGCTATGAAATTGCCCCTAGGACTGAGTGTGTGACCCTGCTACAGACTGGCAGACTGCCAACAGAATTTGCAAGTGCTCCCATACCATCTGTCTTTGTCTTATTATGTCCGTGGCACAGACTTGGTGACCTGTCTAGGGTGTACCCTACCTATTGCCTGCTAACTAGCCCGGTCAAACTGCATTACACACAGACTGTAATCCAGTAAAATATTAAGCCAACGTAAGTTCTTTTTTTGCTGTGTAACTGACTTCACTTGTCCTCCATTCAGCGGGACGCTCTGGAAGAGTCGGAGGAGGAGAAGTCTGGCCAGGATCAGGGGATGTACCGACACATGACCTCCGCTCACCTCTTCAAACTCCTGGACTGTCTGCTGGAGTCACACACCTTCGCCAAGGACTTCAACTCTAACAACGAACAGAGGACGGCTCTCTGGAGGGCAGGTAGTTAGAAAAGAAAAGCTCAAATTCTCTTTTTAGTTTCTCACTTTAATAAAAAAGATCTGCTTTTATAAATAAATAAAGTTGTTATAAACTAAAAGGAATTTTAAAATTCCCAGTTTAAAACAACAACATAGAAAACGTCATTAACAGCCTCAGACAGGAAGCCCTGCCTTCCCTCACCTCAGCTACATCCTCCAGCTCACCCGGAAGGATCCCAAGTCGTTCCCCAGCCAGCAGTGAGACATAGCCTCTCCAGCGGGTCTGGGGTCTGCCTCTTGGTCTCCTCCCGGTGGGATGTGTCCGAAACACCTCACCAGTGAAGCGCTCAAGGGCATCCTGACCAGATACCCTCACCTATGGTCACCAGCTGTGGGTAGTGACCAAAGGTGTTGGAAAAAAAAAAAAACACCATCCTTCCCTCTGTTTTAGGATTTAAAGGCAAATCGAAGCCCAATTTACTGAAACAGGAGACCACCAGTTTGGCGTGCAGCCTGAGGATCCTCTTCAGGATGTACTCGGACCCCCATCTGCAAGACTCCTGGCCGGACATTCAGACTCGCCTCCTGCTGTAAGTCAGAGATTTAAAATGAATGAGATTAAAACTGTCTTCACTTTCAGTCATTGATTCATCAGCAAGACGAAAAAAAAATCCAAATTAATCTTAATGAGTTTTTGAATATTTAAAAAAAGTTACTGATTATTATTATTATTTATATATATCTGGTGGTCAGGAACTATATTCTGAAAATAAAGTACCATTAGCAGAATTTACAAGGTTGTCAACGTATTTGTTTTTATTATTATAAATGTTTTTTCTTTAGATGTTTTTAAGGCTGTGAAACCACTCGCTACACATTTTATAGACTTTTCCCCGCCAGAAATGAAACTTTTCACACTTTTTTCTTATGTTTAAACACACTTGGCCCCCTCTTAAAAAAATATATATATAAAAAAAAAAATATGTCAATCGATTGCGCTGCGTTTGTTCTGTAAAAGTTTTGTTTGTGCTATTTTAGTTTTTTAAAAAGATATTTACAATTCTTTTATAGGTCAATATGGCGTCAGCAAGCCCCTCGTTTTGCTTAAAAATGCGAGAAAACGCCTAAAAATAATGTCAATCATTTGTGCTACGTTTGTGCTGTTATTTGCTGTAAAAATAATTGTTTGTGCTATTTTAGTTTATTTTAATTTTAAGAAATGCGATTTGGACAATGACGACATCAAAGATGGCGACGCCCAGAAGTAAATGAAGGTTTGGATCACGTCATTGTCCAAATCGTATTTCTTAAAATTAAGATAAAGTAAAATAGCACAAACAAAATTGTTTACGGCACATAACAGCACAAACAATTGACAATTTTTATGAGTTTTCTCGTGTTTTTTGGCAGAATGAGGGGCTGGATGACGGCATCGTCCAAATTGGATTTCTTAAAATACAATAAAAAACTAAAACAGCATAAACAAAAATTTTTACAGCACAAACGTAGCAAAAACAATTGACACCATTTTTAAGAGTTTTCTCAGATTTTTAAGCAAAATGAGGTTCTAGATGACCTCAGATTGACCTATAAAAGAATTGTAAATATCTAAAAATAAATAAAAAAATAAAATAGCACAAACAAACATTTTTACAGCACAAACAATTGACATATTTTTTGTTTATTTTTGTTTATATATCATTTTTAAGAGGGGCCAGATTCATGGAGCTGCTTAAAGTTCATCAAACCTTTATCGAAAAATAATACGCAGTTAAAACAACAACTATTTTGGTTGCATTAGGAGAGCGTGTGCGAGGGTCTGTTTTTGAACTACAAAACAAAATCGGTATTATGAAACTAAAATGAATATTTCTCATAAAAAAAAAAAAAAAAAAAAAGATTCAGCCACTGTTGATCCTGTTTTAAATTAATTGCTCCCAAAAATAAATAAACTTTCCCCATGTTTGGCTTCCTTGAGCTCAAACAGTTCACAGTGAAAAACAGGGAAATAAAATGGAGCTATTTTACATTTTGGGGCACAAAAACGTAAAATAACAAACAAGTGGATACTATTAAAAGGATGGCTCAGTGGATAGGGCGACCGTCCTGTTTGATCCTCCACCTAGTCCTTAACCTCTTAACACCCACCTATTTTCGGGCTGTGCACAATAGTTGGACATACCCAAATGCCATTGCTTGCTACAGCAGCATCTTTCAAGTCACATGCTTGTACTATACATCAAAATAAAGCTTAGACCTTCTAGTTTCTGTAGATATGTACATGGAGAGTGTCAGAATTTCAGAGCCTATCCTACAGTGGTTCAAACATAAAAAAAATTGTAGAATTTTAGCCTCGCCTAATTTTTTTCATTTTCCAATGTCCCTAGCCAAGACATACTTCTTAGTAGGCATAATTCCTTCCATTTGTATGACAAAAATCTTGTTGACAACAACTGTGTAAAGTTTCAGATCTCTAGGTACAAGTGTTTTTGACCTATTGACCTTTTACTATAAAAAGTGTCCATTCGGCACAAGCTGTCCAAATCTGTGCCAAAATGTGCCAAAATGTGCCAAAGTGAATTTTTGCCATTCTATCACTTTTTTAGTCATAAAAAATGCATATTAGTGTTTCTGTGACTTTGAATGCCTCCCACAGATATTTTTTTTTTCATAATTTTTTAAATGTATATTTTAATATTTTTTATTGTAATTATAATTTTTTCCATAAAAATTATACACAAGAAATGAAATATACAACTGGATAAATGATCTGTTGTGTATGACAACAACTGTGTAAAGTTTCAGATCTCTAGGTACAAAAGTTTTTGATTTATTGACCTTTTAGTATAAAAATGTCTAATCTGAACAAGCAACAAATTGAATTTTTGCCATTTTATCACCTTTTTAGTCATAAAAAATGCATATTAGTGTTTCTGTGACTTCAAAAACCTCCCACAGATCTTTTTTTTTTCCTTTTTTTTTTTTTTTATTATTTTTTTTTTATTTACATAATTTTTGCTGTAATTATAATTTTTTTTCATAAAAATTATGCACAATAAAAATTTTTCGGATAAAAAATATGTTCCAAAACCCCAGAAATATAGTTTGCTAAAAAAAAAAAGTTGAAAATAAACTAAAAAATCTTTCAATCTGTGATCACCTCACTCACTCAGTGTCTGCTCCTCATTCGCGTCATGACGCACAAAATGGCGCCGTTTGTTTTGATAAAATTTCCCGTTACGCAGTTGAAATACACGCGATTCTATTGGTCCGGTTTTGAACCAATCCCCTCGTTTTGAAGGTGGAAGTATCAGCTTTCTTCATAGGCTAATCATATATTTTTAAGTGACGTCGTTAGCCCGCTAGAAGCTAACATGCTAGCAGTGCTGTTAGCTGGAGGAGAAGCGCTTGCTTCTTTCGAAGCCTTGTAAAAACAAACTCTTTATCGGAATATTTTGCGAACGGTCTCAGTTTGTAGATAACTTCGTAAAGAAAAGAAACATACCCAGGATGAACTTAAAAACACAGCTAGGCAGTTATTATGGAGATTGGAACGCGACCGCTACTATTTCTCGCAGAAAACAAAATCACGTTTTCTGGAGTTTTTCTCCAAACTGGTTTACTTTTGAGAAAATACAATTTTATATAGTTATTCTGTGGATCGTTACGGACAAAATGAGACCAATCACATGAAGATCGAACCCGTCTCAGCCCATTACGACTGGATCATAGGTGAGAAATGCGCTCCAAACAGTTTGATTTTATTTGCGAATAGTTTGCTATTTCTTCTTGAAACTAGTGAAAACATAAGAATGGATGCTATGATCGTTTTCTTGAAAGTCTAAGCTTTAAAACGAGGTATAACTTAGTGGAGTTGAACAAAGAATAAGTGTCTTTATGAGTGAAGAAAAAAACAAAAACCCACAAACGTACCGTGGGCGGGTCAGTGGATGTTAAGAGGTTAAACAGTACACCTAACCTCCAATCGCTCCTGATTATTGTGGTATGCACCTTGCGTGGCAGCACCCATCATCAGAACTTAATGGGTGAACCTGGTATGGAGTGAATGTGAAAAGCGCTTTATAAATTTGATGCATTAATATTATTTTTATTACTTTTTTGGAGGGTTTGAAGGGTTTACAAATAAAGTTGACTGTTACAGTGCGGCCGGGAGGTGAAGAAGCCAACCTGCAGACAAAATAAAATGCGTCAATTGGGACGCAGAAAAAAAAAAGTGCTGTAGAAAAAAAAAAGAAAGCTGCAAAGTTGCACTGAAAAATATGCGAGATAGCGAGTCTGGAAAAGGTGAACCGTGTAACAGCAGGGGACCGCTGCATGCGCGTGTGTGTGTGTGTGTGTGAGCATGTATCTATATCTATGTTATTGGTGCTGAGATGATAAATGAGCGTCCAGTGTATCATTTGCAAAAAGTGCAGATGTGCTGTTTTTGTGTTTAATGATCCGTCTCCGATCCGTGCTTCACATCTCACGTTGTCAGCAGGGCAGAGTGTGTGTGTGTGTGTGTGTGTGTGTGTGTGTGTGTGTGTGTGTGTGTGTGTAGGTGTGTATGTGTGTATGTTTTACTCAACAAATAGACACTGACTCACTTTGGGTCAATCTCACACATGCTCAGTGTTTATTTATCATTCAATAACTTTGTCCTGAGATCCGGTCTGGTGCTGACGTGTGTGTGTGTGTGTGTGTGTGACAGGGTGTGTAGCGATGCTCTTGCATACTTCATCAGTCTGACCTCAGAGAGCCACAGAGAGGCGTGGAACAGCCTGCTGATGCTGCTGCTCACCAGGACGCTCCGACTACCTGACAACAAGGTAAGGACACGCCCACTTTATTACTCATTGAGGGGGTTAGGGGGTATCCTATCCGGGGTCTGTTCATCGTGTGTTTGTGCATTTACGTCTATTTTCATAAACACTTCTCTTTTTTTTCCTCTTTTAATATTTGAATATATTTCAATCCCTCCATCTTTATGTGTATCCTGGAACTTTTTTTTCATTATATTCCGTTCCGTCATCTTCCGCTTGTTCCGGGGTCGGGTCGCGGGGGCAACAGCCTCAAGCGGGCAGCCCAGGCCTCTCTCTACCCGGCCGCATCCTCTAGCTCACCTGGAAGGATCCCAAGTCTTTCCCCGGCCAGCTGTGAGACATAGTCTCTCCAGCAGGTCCGGGGTCTGCTCCTTGGTCTCCTCCCGGTGGGACGTGCCCGAAACACCTCGCCCGCGAGGCGCTCGGGGGGCATCCTGACCAGATGCCCGAACCACCCCATCTGGCTCCTCTCAACCTGGAGAAGGAGTGGCTCAACACCGAGCTCGTCCCGGTTGGCAGAGCTCCTCACCCGATCTCTGAGTGAGAGCCCAGCCACCCTACGGAGGAAGCTTATTTCGGCCGCTTGTACCCGCGATCTCATTCTTTCGGTCACCACCCACAGCTGGTGACCATAGGTCATTTTTTATTATATTTCCAGATTTAATTAATTAGTATCTATAGAGAAACTAAATTAATAAATTGCTGACTGAAACCTTTTTCTTCTCCCCCAGTTTAAGCCCCACGCCTCCTGCTACTACCCCCAACTGTGTGAGATGATGCAGTTCGATGTGATCCCAGAGCTTCGTGCCGTCCTCAGACGTTTCTTCCTACGGATCGGATCCGTCTTCCACATCTCCGCCACCGAGGGGCCGCCGCCTTGACCCGTCCAGCTGTCCAACAGAGGAGAAATATTTAAACGGAAAAGATGTGTCGGAGGAGGAAAGTGAAAGAGAGACTCCATCGAAGTGTTACATTTTCTTCTTCACACTGTCCCTCCTCCTTTCTTTCTCTCTGCCATCCATCCATCCATCCATCCATTCATCCATCCTTCACCACCTGAAAACCTGCTTTTTTCCCCCTCTTTGTTCTGGTTTAAACACTAGAAAAGAAGACTGTGTACAGAAATGAAGCAGTGCCTATCAGAAGATATCACATGTTCTCCAAATCAGTACCTAAAAAAAACATTACTGTCCGTCCTGGTATCAGACCGGGGGTTCCTGACCTGGTTAAGAGACTGAAACCCCCTCAAGGAGGAAACACTATGAAGGAGCCGAAATGTCTCTGCTCTACGATTCAAAATGTCCGAATATGTTGCTTTGCTTGAGATTTTACTTATTTATTTTTTCTTATTTGGTTTGATTTGTTTATTGATTTATCCACCAATGATAAAAGCTGGTTTACAGTGTGCAATACCAGTCAATGCATTCCTGTTTCCCCCACACACGTCTGTCTGCTCAGATCCTCACCTTCAGACCTCAGAACCTGCTCTTAAATCCTCTCCTCATGCATCAACTGGATGTAACACCTAATCTGAGTATTTTTGCACATCGGTTTGTTTCTGTAATCACATAAAGCTTCAGGAACGAAGCAAAACCAGAACTCACATCCACAGAGAAGCTGGAACTTCTGCAAACCTGAGCTTGACCCCATGCCTTCATATGTATGGGATTATTTAAAGTGCATTTAATGTTTTTTTTCTTTGTCAAGCATTCCTTCCCTTGCAACTATGGATGTCTACTTTTCTTCCCTAAAGTTAGGGACGATATATATAAATATATATATATACCTGAAATGAAGTACAGACTGTAAAGTTTCCAATGTAAGATAAATAGAAATTAAAGTGCTTTACCGTTCTATACATAATATTGTGATGTAATCTTCCGAACATTTGGTGAAGTAATCAATAAACTTGAATTCTGATCCATTTCAGTCATGATTTGTCTTATTTCAGAAGAGGTGCCAGTTTTTAACTCGACGAGACTAAACATGTTTCAAAAGCTAAACCTCAAAAGCTAAGTCCGTGAAGTCCCTCATTCATCCAGGAGTGATCCATAGTAGAAAAAGTTTCAAAAAAGTCTTCTGGACAGTTTAATTCTTGAACGAGACGTTTCGACTTCCATCCGGAAATCATTTTCAATCTGAATGAAATGGACTGAAAACTGGATCTATTTATACTAACCTGAGTAAAAAGGCTCGACCAATGAGCCTGTGTTACCTATGATGGCCATGAATGGCTCCTATTGTAGCCACAGACCAGTAAACGAACCTTATGATAAAAATGCTAAAAACCTAGTGAATAGAAATTCCTGCTAACTAGAGGCGTGAAAATGGGTCACGAGGTGTCATCTTTAGTCCATGGCTTCAAAAGGCTGCTGTAAAGACAAGATGCCTACAGAAAAACAGAGCAATGTAGTTTATTCGATCCGGTGCAGTGAAGGTAGCTGCAAAAAAACACTACATTGGGGAAACCAAGCAGCCGCTCCACAAAAGACTTTAGCAACACAGAAGAGAAGCCTCAAGTGGTCCACAGTCTGCTGTACATCTGCATCTTAAATCCACCAAACAAGACAGTGAGGTGAAGATTCTAAGTAGAGAGAAAGGACGGTTTGAAAGAGGGTGAAGGAAGCCATTTTTGTGATGAAAGAGAGTCCCTCACTGAATCGGAGTGGAGGCGTTAGATACATTCTGCCCAGTATTTACAGCAGCTTTTTGAAGCCATGGACTAAAGATGACACCTCGTGACCCATTTTCACGCCTCTCGTTAGCAGGAATTTCTATTCACTAGGCTTTTAGCATTTTTATAATAAGGTTCGTTTACCGGTCTGTGGCTACAATAGGAGCCATTCACGGCCATCATAGGTAACACAGGCTCATTGGTCGAGCCTTTTTACTCAGGTTAGTATAAATAGATCCAGGTTTCAGTCCATTTCATTCAGATTGAAAATGATTTCCAGATTGAAGTCGAAACGTCTCGTTCAAGAATTAAACTGTTCAGAAGACTTTTTTGAAACTTTTTCTACTCTTTTATTGTCATTCAAAAATATCCCAAACTTCTAATTAGTTAGTTGAAATTTAAAAAAAAGATATCTGCCCTGACCGTCTCCATCCTTTTCTTAAAGAAACTATTCAGTACAGCTATTTTGAACTTCGTGTCAGACAGCTGATTTTTCAGAATTTGTCCGTCTAGCTCCGGCTAGCTGGTTATGGAGTCATTCTGCCGTTGATGTGCACGACCAGCTGCTGGCTCTCAGATGCACATCCGTGTGTAGCTGGAGGAGTTGGTTCGGTCCCAGGGTAGCTGAAGAGAAGGAGTCGATCTGGAGAAGGTGCGGAGAAGGAGACTGTCTAGAGGAGGTGCGTCAGGCCTGATGTTTTTGCTGTTTCCATGGAAACGTCCGATTGCTCGCTTGAGGAATTGGAGGCACACACTTGGACTTAAACTCCTGCCCCAAGTGGAGGAGTTTAAGTATCTCTGGGTCTTGTTCACGAGTGGGGGAATGATGGAGCGTGAGATTGACAGGCGAATCGGTGCGGCATCAGCAATAACTAGGACGCTGCATCGGTCCGTCGTGGTAAAGAGAGAGATGAGCCGAAAAGCAAAGCTCTCGATTTACAAGTCGATCTACGTTCCAACCCTCACCTATGGTCACCAACTGTGGGTGGTGACCGAAAGAATGAGATTGCGGGTATAAGCGGCCGAAATGAGCTTCCTCCGCAGGGTGGCTGGGCTCTCACTCAGAGATCGGGTGAGGAGCTCTGCCATCCGGGAGGAGCTCGGTGTCGAGCCGCTCCTCCTCCAGATGGGGTGGTTCGGGCATCTGGTCAGGATGCCCCCCGAGCGCCTCGCAGGCAAGGTGTTTCGGGCATGTCCCACCGGGAGGAGACCAAGGAGCAGACCCCAGACCCGCTGGAGAGACTATGTCTCACAGCTGGCCGGGGAACAACTTGGGATCCTTCCAGGTGAGCTAGAGGATGCAGCCGGGGAGAGAGAGGCCTGGGCTGCCCGTTTGAGGCTGTTGCCCCCGCGACCCGATCCCAGAACAAGCGGAAGATGACGGAACGGAACGAAAACACTTGGACCCATTGGAAAAGAGAGAGGCCATTTTGGTGTTCTTCACTGCGGCCAGGCTTTGTGGCACATTCCAGACTCCAGCTTTTGGGTTGCCAGGTTGGACACCGGTGGATAGGGGCAAGGGGCATTGAGGTGTTAAACACCTGGTTGCATTGCAGCACTCAAATTTCCCTTCGGGGATTAATAAAGTTTATTCAATTCAATGTATGTCCATGTTCCTCTCCTGAATACCAAATCTGCTCATCACCTCATTATTTTCAATCCCTACACCAAGTTTATCTGAATAAATTTAACAAAATGTGACAAGATTAACTGAAAATTTATTTGAGGATTTAACAAGCTGTGTTTTTTTTACCCAGTATGAAGTTTGTTTGGATGTTCGGTTTCTAATTTTATGTTGGTTTGGCTACTTTTTATTTCCTGCCAGCCTCTGAACTGATTTATAACAATAAAAACATCACACGCTACTTTTCCAATTTCAGTCTGAAACCAAACCAAATGTTTAGTAGCAAAAGTTTCAAACCAAATGTTAAAAAAAAAAACACTGCACAAAGTTTCTTTTTTTAGCGTTTATTTTCCTGAAATTAGCATATGGAAAAAAAGCAAAACGATCAGATTAGATTGAACAAGTTTTCATCATGATGATTTAAATCTAGTTCATACTTTGGATTTTGTTTTCTGTAAATGATTATGAAACATTTATAAAGTTTTTTTTTTGCGTCGAGAGGTCATCTCGTCAGAAATGGGGTTATATCTCAGGAGCTGTAAAAAAAAAAAAAAAACAACAAACAAACAAAATGAAAAACAGAAAAATGAAACTTTAAACAAAACATGGTTTATCATATCTTTACACAACAGGACGCAGGTTTGTTTATAAAGTAAAAACTTTTATTATAGAGTTTTCATCTTTGTTACCTGAGCTTTTTTTTCTGTATTAATTGACTTCTTCTTCTCCTTTCGGCATTTCCCTTCAGGGGGCGCCACAGCAAGTCAGTTTCTTCCATTTAACCCTATCTCCTGCATCCTCTTTGGTCACCCCAACTATCTTCATGTCTTCCTTCACTGTATCCATGAACCTCCTCTTTGGTCTTCCTCTAGTCCTCTTTCCTGGTGGTTCCAAATCCAGCATCCTTCTTCCGATGTACTCTCTCTCTCCTCTGCACATGTCCAAACCATCTCAGTCTTGCCTCTCGAACTTTATCCCCCAAACCTCTAATCCTGTCCATCCTGGTCACTCCCAGAGAGATCCTCAGCATCTTCTGTATCTTCTGTATTAATTGACTACACTTAAATTATTTTGTAACCATGACAAAGTTCCTGAGCGGAACTACAAATTGCAATTTTTTTCATAGTTTGGTCGAGGTTACGACTTATACTACGAAGCAATTTATTTACTGTATGTTTTTCCTGTCTTTTTATGCATTTTGGGCTGGGGCGACTAATACTCATGTGCGACTAATACACTGGTGCGACTAATAGTCCAAAAAATTAGTTGCACCTGAAGATGTAGGAATGAGATCCACGGTCTGGCACCGTGGAAGAATCACTTACTCTGACAGATGTAGGCCAGCTCCAGGTACTTGTAGGTACCTACACACGGGTCTCCAAACAGGCTGTTTTTGGCTGCGATTAAACAGCTGCTTTTGCCATTGCAGCTGGGATAGAGAATTGATTTTTTTTTAATGAACCAAAATAATCTCAATATTCTATTTGGAGAATTGAAATAAAATAAAATTGCACCTGTTAGCAACCTCAGGGGAGTGTCGTGAGCATTGGACATTTTGATGCTGATCGGAAGGTCGTCCAAAGATACATGTGGATTGGTCACTGCGTCCATAATCAGCCCCCATGACAAATATCAACTGCCCCTCACCTAAAAAACAGAAAAATGTAATTCTTTGAAAAATTGTAGAAAAAAACATAAAGCTTCATTGCTATTAACAAAAAAAGATATTTCCAAATGGATGTTGTGATCTTACCACACTGGAGGTTTGCCAGAGAATGTTCACAGGTCACACTGTGGACTGTAAAAGCCAACAAAAGGCATTTTAAACTCTGTGATCCATCAGGTCACATTTACCAATGAACGTACCAGCTGGGAAGCAGCTGTAGGTGGTGTCCAGGTACTTGTAGATGCCAAAGCAGGGATCACTAGTGCGAACAACGTTGGCATTTATTTCGCACACCTTTTTGCCATCACATCTGCAGAGGTAGACCGTTGATTTTAAAAGATGTGGACACAGTGAGTGTGACATCACACATGACATACACATGACTCCAAATATTTTCTGCCAATATGACTGCTACCATGTTGAATTTTTGGAGCCAGAAATATGCACAAAGTTGTTCAGTCCTTGTTCTTGTGGCAACCACCTTGCCAACTAGGGCCCTCCTTCACAAACATTTACGTAGATCTTGGCTGAGCGACTTTTTCTGCTTGGCGAAATGCAAACTTGAGCTTTATCTAGACCACCATAAGTCTCTTTGTGCAATGCAAGCTTCATAAATCCCATCTACAACTAATCTGAAACATAACCAAACTTGAATCCATCCCGCTTCAACCACATCTCTAGAATTCTGGAATAAAACATGTCTGTGCCGTTGTGGTGCACCTAAACACAAAATTTGTTTGCCCATTCAATACCATTGAATTTTGTCAGTTAAATTAGAACAGTCTTATAACATCAAAAAGTTTAAAATCACAAACTACTGAAACAAATGATCAGATTTCTTAAAAAAAAGAGAGAAAGAAACATATTGTTCTCAAGATGGTTATGTTTTTTTGTATTGGTGCAAAGATGGAGCCTGTTACTCTCTACGTACAGTCACTGGGTTATTTTTTATAACCACTGATAAAAAATCAATAATTTTTATTACCACTCCTTGACTCGCCACCTAATCGTGGCGGAGGGATTTGGGTGCCCCAATGATTCTCGGAGCTACAATAAGTTGGGGCTTAATGAGTTTAATGCTCCTGGTAGGGTCACCCAAAGCAAACATGTCATAGGTGAGGAGCCAGACTAAGTGCAGCTCAAACACCCCTAGGAAGAGATCAAGCATGGCCAAGTTCCCCTTGCCCGGATGTGTGTCACTGGGGCCCCTTTGTGGAGCAAGGCCCGAGGGTTGGGCACGAGAGCAAGTGCCCAATGGCCTGGTGGCCGGGCTATTAGACATGGGGCCCAAACATGAAAGTTAGGCTAATGGGTCAACTGGAAACTGTCTTTAGGAATTAGAGTGTGTGTATGTGTGGTTTTCTTTTCCACACATGACAGCACAACAGACCGATGACCCGGTCAATTTCTACTGTGGAGCGCCTGAGATGATGTTCCGTTCCGTCATCTTCCGCTTGTTCCGGGGTCGGGTCGCGGGGGCAACAGCCTCAAACGGGCAGCCCAGGCTTCTCTCACCCCGGCTGCATCCTCCAGCTCACCTGGAAGGATCCCAAGTCTTTCCCCGGCCAGCTGTGAGACATAGTTTCTCCAGCAGGTCCGGCAAAACACCTCGCCCGCGAGGCGCTCGGGGGGCATCTTGACCAGATGCCCGAACCACCCCATCTGGCTCCTCTCGACCTGGAGGAAGAGCGGCTCGACACCGAGCTCCTCCCGGATGGCATGATGTTGTTGTAACTATATGAAGCTGAGGGAATATAGCGCATTAAAATGTCTTTGCAGTGTTTACCTTGTCTTGAGAACTGTCAGAGTGTCTTTTTGTGAACACTTGGTGTTGGTCAGTTGCTCATGGGGTCTTCCGTCACTGCAGGTTTCTTTGTCAGTACGCCCATACAGAGCAGACTGCACAACAATCACCCCGCTTTCTGTAACATACAAAATGATCATAAAGTGTTTCAGTCTTGTGATTTTCTATCAGCATTCAAAGTAGAAAATGTTTCAAAGTTGTCTTCTGGTCAGTGTACTCCGGATGGAAGTCGAAACATCTCGATCACATAATACACTGTCAGGTGGACACCTTTTCTGCGATGTATCACGCCTGGATAAATGAGGGATTACACGGTATCAGCATTCAAAGCCTTTTCTGATGTGATAGAAAAAAATCAATTTTGTACGATGAATTCAGATGGATATTATACAACTACAGTGTAAATTGTATTTATTATTAGAAACATTATTATTATTAGAACCCTTAGTACGGGCTGTCCGATCTTTGTACGACCGGAGCCAGAGCTTGATCCGTATAGCTGGCAGTATGTCGATTCCAATTCCAGTGAGAGTTGGACTCCGCCAAGGCTGCCCTTTGTCACCGATTCTGTTCATCACCTTTATGGACAGAATATCTAGGCGCAGCCGAGGTGTTGGAGGGATCCAGTTTGGTGACCTCAGGATTGGATCTCTGCTTTTTGCGGATGATGTGGTCCTGTTGGCTTCATCGGACCGTGATCTCCAGCTCTCGCTGGATCGATTTGCTGCCGAGTGTGAAGGGACCGGGATGGGAATTAGCGCCTCCAAATCCGAGACCATGGTCCTCACCCGGAAAAAGGTGGAATGCCCCCTGCGGGTCAGGGACAGGGTCCTGCCCCAAGTGGAGGAGTTTAAGTATCTCAGGGTCTTGTTCACGAGTGGGGGAAAGATGGAACGAGAGATCGACAGGCGGATCGGTACAGCATCAGCAATAACTAGGATGCTGCATCGATCCGTCGTGGTAAAGAGAGAGCTGAGCTGAAAAGCAAAGCTCTCGATTTGTAAGTCGATCTACGTTCCAACCCTCACCTATGGTCACCAGCTGTGGGTGGTGACCAAAAGAATGAGATCGCGGATACATGCGGCCGAAATGAGCTTCCTCCGCAGGGTGGCTGGGCTCTGCCATCCGGGAGGAGCTCGGGATTGAGCCGCTCGTTCTCCAGGTCAAGAGGAGCCAGAAGAGAGACTATGTCTCACAGCTGGCCGGGGAACGACTTGGGATCCTTCCAGGTGAGCTAGAGGATGCAGCCGGGGAGAGAGAGGCCTGGGCTGCCCGTTTGAGGCTGTTGCCCCCGCGACCCGACCCCGGAACAAGCGGAAGATGACGGAACGGAACGAACATTACCAAAACAAAGTTTTAGCAACAATTTATCTAGTATTTTGGCATTTTTCCAGAACACATTTCAAGCAAAGAGGAAAAGTACTGGCCTCTTCAACCGTGCTGATATACAGTAGGTGGCTTTGCTGAAAAGAAGTAATGAAGCATATACAAATATGCCAGACGTGGTGGGGAAAAGTGTTAAGTTTGGTGTGTGATCAAAAAGTTTCGTCTAATAAAAAAAAAAAAAAAGGAAAAGTGTAGAAACTGTGGTCGGAGCAGTCATTCTTTTCAGTCCAGAGACAGTGAGGAAAAAACAGGAGGCACATCTGGAGGTAGCAGAGATGAAGGTGCAGAGGTGCTGTTTGGGGAGTGACCTAGATGAACAAGATCAGGAACAAGGAAATCAGAGGGATAGCAGATGTTAGAGGTTTTGGAGACAAAAGCCAGAGGCCAAACTGAGATGATTCTAAGGTGTCCAGAGGAGAAAGAAGGAAGTGTGGTGGGTCTAGAATTGCCAGGCAGGTGGCCTAGAGGAAGGCCAAAGAGGAAGTGTACGGTACATATGAAAGCACATGACGGCAGTTGGTGATGCAGTAGTTACATGGAGGAAACTGACTCACTTAGCGCCCTTTCATAGGAAAAGCCAAAAGGAGAAGCGCCAATCTTTGTTTAATGAACTAAAACTGGGGCAAACACTGTGCGAATCTCAGCCTGAATTCATTCAGATTTCAGGCCATAACTACAATTTAAAGATCGATCTGAATTCCATGTTAATGGTGCATCTTGCTTTTTGTTTTCACAATACGTACATCCCAGCAATGTTCCCTCTAAGCTGCGCACCTGCGCAATTGTGCACATTCAAAGTTCCCACCCTAAGTCCTAGACTCTTCATGTTTCTGTTCTCTCTCTTCCGATGTACGCGTCTTCCTCCTCTTCTTTTTTGACCACCAGTAGTCCAATTTCCACCGGCACCCTGTTAGTCAACAGTACCGATTGCGGTAGTTGTTAACCCGGTATTTCGTAAACTGACTTACATAAATTTATTTGGCATACTGTAGTTTTACATTGGATGCCCTTCCTGACACAATTTCTGGGCAAATGCCCATTGCACAACCATTTAGATGGTGTACAAGGGGTTTTGAGGAGCCATTTGTTGCTCCTGACTAGTAATCAAACGGTTCGATGAGTTTCTGGCTTTTCTAAAGTTTCTCATTCATGGAAACATTACATTGTAGAAGCAGCTTAAACCCAAAAACCTAACTGCAATCAATTCAATTTGTTGATAGACTTGGGGTCCAGTTAATCATCTCACTATCTGAGTCTGCAGATTAATAAAAGACACTAAAACTTTAGTTGCCCCCGAGTCGCTGGTCGCTGTTGCCCCTGCGACCCGACCCCGGAACAAGTGGAAGATGACGGAACAGAACTAAAACTTTATGTTCAGGCTGTCTGCATAAAAAAAACAAAAACAACTGTGCATCAAAGTACCATAATTTCACAGCCGTAAGGTGCAATAAAAGTCTTAGATTTTCTTCAAAAGGAGTGGTGCGCCTTTTCGTGCGGTGCGCCTTGTGCGTGAGAAAAGGCGGACTTAAAAGAAAACGCGGTGCTCGTGAGAAAAGGCGGACCTAAAAGAAAACGCAGTGCCCGCGAGTCGAGGCGGACCTGAAAGAAAAGGCATGAGAACGTTAAAGAGTGAAGTGTGAGCAGCGTGGGAGCGATGGATGACCGAAGGAGACCCCAGTTTCACGAAGGGTGGAAGGCAGCGCCGGGCGAGTTACGCTACAGTTTGCCAATGGATTGTAGATGCTTGGACTAATGTGTCTGCTGGTACTGTTATCCGAGCTTTCGCAAAAGCTGGTATCCTTTCTGAGGAGCCGCACAGTACAGACAGTGACTTTGACAGCGAGGAGCGAAGTGGCCCTGCTCTGTTGGATTTTGCGCATCTGTTCGATTCCAAAACAGAGGATGAGGACTTTGACGGATTTGAATAAAGACTATTACCGGTAATGTGCTTGTTTATACTACTTAAATAAAGTACAACCAAACTCAGTTTTGCTCCCGATCTATTTTTTAATACGCACATTTGCATGCTTGCGTGTGTGTTGTTGGAAGGCGGTGTGTGACTGAGACTGCGCCTTTTCGTACGGTGCGCCTAATGGTCGTGAAATTACGGTACTTTAAACATGCTGTCATGGCAACGAGCACATGGAAGAAAAACTTACAGAAGAAGCTCTGTTTAATTTTGCTGGTTCAGTGTGAGGGGTTTAATCACTGCAGACTATCAGATCGTACTGTCTTCACTCTGTGAGGACATTTAGTTGCTAAGTGTGGATGGGAGTTTGACTTGAAACATTCTGAAATCACGCAGTATATGCCCTGCTTGGTGCAGCAGGAATGACAAATGACGAGTTCTACATTCTTACCACAGCTCATCCGTTGGATGTTGTGGCTGTCATCACAGGTGATCACTCTCTCTGTGCTAATGGCCTGCCACTGCATAGGATTGTAGGGAAAGGAAAAGCCTGAAAGAAAAAACGCCTTTTATATTTGGGCAGTTTTGTTAGTTACTTTACTTTCGTGGTACCTCAAAAGTGGTGAATCAAATGAAGTTGAGGGAAACATTACCTGAAGCGAGTATCAAGCATGTCGCTACCCACACTGAGAAGAAAAGAAATGAACCTCAGTTAGTTCATTCATTTGTTCTGTCATATTCACATTGCATTCAAAGATGTGAAATGGTTTCACTTTCCAAACTCCTTTTTTTCTGCTTACCTCCATTTCCTGGTAAACATGATCATCTGGTAAAACCCACTTATAAAGATAGGGCACTCATTTAAAAAATGAATGTTTTTACTGGATGTCACACCCAATGCCAAAAAAGGTCTTGGAATTTTTTTTTGTTTTGTTTTCATATGCTTTTCACTCAGCTGGACATGAACAAGATGGCAATTTATTTTACATTCCTCATTCAAGAAGAAATAAAGAGTGCTTCAGAAGAAAGTCATTCATAGACATCAAAAATAAACAAACTCAGGTGTCAAAGTCAGGTCTTCGCGGGCTTGTGTCCTGAAGGTTTTTTATGTGTTCTTACATCACCTGATCCAGCTTATTGAGTCAACGCGCCAAATTTTTTTGACTGTTGACTTCACTTTATGTGCATCAGCTGTCTTGAATCAGTGACACATCTAAACGTTAACCATCCAAATGGTTGTGCAATGGGCATTAGCCCAGAGGTTGTGTCAGGAAGGGCATTCAACGTAAAACTACAGTATGCCAAATACATTTATGCAAGTCAGTTTACGAAATACCGGGTTAACAACTACTGCAATCGGTACTGTTGACCAACAGGGTGCCGGTGGAAATTGGACTACTGGTGGTCAAAAAAGAAGAGGAGGAAGACGCGTACATCGGAAGAGAGAGAACAGAAACACGAAGAGTCTAGGACTTAGGGCGGGAACTTTGAATGTGCGCAATTGCACTGGTGCGCAGCTTAGAGGGAACATTGCTGGGATGTACGTATTGTGAAAACAAAAATTATGATTAATTAAAGTTAAGATCCTGGAAAAAAATAGATTAGTCATATTATAAAGGATGACACCAGTGGTCACACAGTATGCAACATCTCATATGGATCAAGTCTGTGTAGTCCCTCATTCATCCAGGAGTGATCCATAGTAGAAAAAGTTTTAAAAAAGTCTTCTGGACAGTTTAATTCTTGATCGAGACGTTTCGACTTCCATCCGGAAATCATTTTCAATCTGAATGAAATGGACTGAAAACTGGATCTCTTTTTACTAACCTGAGTAAAAGGTAAAAAAATAGTAAGAAGGGCTCGACCAATGAGCCTGTGTTACCTATGATGGCCGTGAATGGCTCCTATTGTAGCCACAGACAAGTAAACGAACCCTATTATAAAAATGCTAAAAGCCTAGTGAATAGAAATTCCTGTTAACGAGAGGCGTGAAACTGGGTCACGAGGTGTCATTTTTAGTCCAAGGCTTGAAAAGGCTGCTGTAAATCCTGAGCAAAATGTATCTAACGCCTCCACTCCGATTCAGTGAGAGACTCTCTTTCATCACAAAGATGGCTCCCTTCACACCTCTTTCAAACCATCCTTAGAAGTAGATAGAAATCCTCTACTTCTTTGGGCAGTAGAGAGAAATCCTTTTTCTCTACTTCTACCATCCTCAGAAGTAGAGAGAAAGGATGGTTTGAAAGAGGTGTGAAGGAAGCCATCTTTGTGATGAAAGAGAGTCCCTCACTGAATCGGAGTGGAGGCGTTAGATACATTTTGCCCGGGATTTACAGCAGCCTTTTGAAGCCTTGGACTAAAGATGAAACCTCTTGACCCGGTTTCACGCCTCTCATTAGCAGGAATTTCTATTCACTAGGCTTTTAGCATTTTTATAATAGGGTTCGTTTACTTGTCTGTGGCTACAATAGGAGCCATTCACGGCCATCATAGGTAACACAGGCTCATTGGTCGAGCCCTCCTTACTATTTTTTTTAACCTTTTACTCAGGTTAGTATAATGAGATCCAGTTTTCGTCCATTTCTTTCAGATTGAAAATGATTTCCGGATGGAAGTCGAAACGTCTCGATCAAGAATTAAACTGTCCAGAAGACTTTTTTGAAACTTTTTTTCTACCATCTCGTATGGATGACATAAAGTTTAGCTTCCAACTCTTTTTAGAGTCCATTGAGGGAATTATTCAGGAGAGGATGCATATGTTTGGGGACAGCTAGAGAGAGGTCGACCTGGTAGACCTCCAACCTTACATAGTGTAAGTCTGTTGATTTTTGCAGGATCGTGTCACTCAAACAATGACGCTACAAAAAGTTAGTGGGTGCAGGGTCTGGAGGGCCTAAGTTCTGGGCAACCATGTTTTCTCAACAGTTTTATGTTTTTTTAAGAATTATTTGATTTTGATAACAGAGATAGACGACCTGTACACTGGTGAAATGAAAAACTGGCTGCCATCAGAACTATTTGGGAGAAGTGAGTAGACTGTGTGCGGCACTACCATCCAGGGCCTGAAGTGAGCATTGATGAGGGTCTTGTTCCCTTCAGAGTTTGCTGTTCCTTCAAGGTATACATTCCAGTAAAATATGAAGTAAAGATCTGGGCAGGTCAGGGACAGGGTCCTGCCCCAAGTGGAGGAGTTTAAGTATCTCGGGGTCTTGTTCACGAGTGGGGGAAGGATGGAGCGGGAGATCGACAGGCGGATTGGTGCGGCGTCAGCAATAACTAGGACGCTGCATCGGTCCGTCGTGGTAAAGAGAGCTGAGCCGAAAAGCAAAGCTCTCGATTTACAAGTCGATCTACGTTCCAACCCTCACCTATGGTCACCAGCTGTGGGTGGTGACCGAAAGAACGAGATCGCGGGTACAATCGGCCGAAATGAGCTTCTTCCGCATGGTGGCTGGGCTCTCACTGAGAGATCGGATGAGGAGCTCTGCCATCCGGAAGGAGCTCGGTGTCGAGCCGCTCCTCCTCCAGGTCGAGAAGAGCCAGATGGGGTCGTTCGGGCATCTGGTCAGGATGCCCCCCGAGCGCCTCGTGGGCGAGGTGTTTCGGGCACGTCCCACCAGGAGGAGACCAAAGGGCAGACCCCGGACCCGCTGGAGAGACTATGTCTCACAGCTGGCTGCGGAACGACTTGGGATCCTTCCAGGTGAGCTAGAGGATGCAGCCAGGGAGAGAGAGGCCTGTGCTGCCCGTTTGAGACTGTTGCCCCCACGACCCGACCCCGGAACAAGCGGAAGATGATGGAACGGAACGGAAATATCTGGGCAGCAGGTGATGTCAGTAGCAGCTATGCCTGAGATTATGCAGGTTTAAAGGAAAATCCCAGTACTAGAAGGGTTGCAAAATACCAGGGCATGTGGGTTGTGCTGGACATTTTAAGTGTCTATTTTGTATTTTCTCTGAAGTTATTTTAAGTTTAACTTTTATAAATTTATGTTAAACACTACTTTGAGTCATTGTTCACAGCTGAAGAATGTTCAGTAAAAAATTGTTGGTGAAAAATGTTTTTTTAATGTGCTAATTTAAGAGCAGTTAAAACAAATTAGTCAACTTTGACCGGGAACACAACTTTGGGGCCCAAACTTAAAAGACTTTGTCCCCATTACTTTTAAAAGATTTTTATGTGGAAGAGAACAAAACTGGTAGAACAAAACTGTCCAGCAATACTTGACATACAGATTATCACCCTGCTTGTCACAATGCCGGACAAGAAAAAAAGAAAATATTTTTATGTGAATAGTAGGGCTGCAACTAACGATTATTTTGATGATCGATTAATCTGGCGATTATTGGCTCGATTAATCGATTAATTGGGTAGCATTGACAACTTAATAAATAATAGTTTTTTGGCATTTTATTGAATGTAGTTATGCAAAACACAACTCATAACCACTTAAACAACACGTTGGGCTCATTCTAATAAGTAAAAATGTTAATCTTTCTGTGAAATAAAGAGGTAGAATATTACCATTTCTACAGCAAATATAAAATAATAAATCTACTTACTGTATACAGTAAAGGTAAATCACGAGCACCCATAAAATGTGTTTTATAGTACTGGCTAAAAAAACATAAAATGTAAACTGTTGACCATTCAGGATCACATTTAAAAACAAGAAATCGTTAACAGTTTTAGATTTGCAAATTTAACCTTGTTCAGAGGTATAGTACCAAACAAAAATGGCCTAGGTTAACATGAGTAAAAATACACAAAATACAATCAAGTTGTGTAATATTAGGTGCAGTTGACAGCAAAAACTTTCTACACGATTAATCGAAGACTAAATTAGTTGACAACTATTTCAAGAATCGATTATAATCGATTAATTCGATTAGTTGTTTCAGCCCTAGGGAATAGCGAGGTTAACCCAAACCCATAGAGCATTTAAAAGTGAATAATGAAATCTGTGAACCATTCCTAAAACTGTTTAGAGATCCACTAGACACATATACTGTATGTCCCCAGCACCAGATTAATAAATTATTTACTAAGTAACTAGAATACACAGCTAGTCTGTGAAACTAACCAACAAGGTATAACAGAACTTACATTTTTATTTTTACTCTTAAAACAAATTTTGTACTTACAAAGTGTGGCGCTTCGTCTGGTGCACAGCATCATGTCAGGATGGCAAATACTTTGTGAAGATGGGTGTGAAATCTCCTCTTATTTATTCAGTTGGTCTGACAATAAATGACCTTATAAGCTGTAATCATTTCACAGAAAACAAAATAGCAACTACTTCCTGGGGTTTTTTTTCTAAACATACCTGAGGAATGA
Organism: Neostethus bicornis; assembly: GCA_902685375.1. NCBI lineage: Eukaryota > Metazoa > Chordata > Actinopteri > Atheriniformes > Phallostethidae > Neostethus > Neostethus bicornis. The sequence goes on from LR738550.1 coordinate 25,543,397, forward strand.
TTATCAAGATTTGTTGTATCTTGCTAAAAGTTTCGAGGAAGTAATTGAGGAAGCATAAAAAAAATCACTTGCTGGTTCGTGTTTGACTAGTTTTACCTTATCATGAGGTTTCTTCTATACGAAAAGGAAAACTATGTCCTTACTCTTATCAACAATAACTTTCTAACTGGGTAGTTATCTGTTTGCACATCTGCATGGTGTGGTGATGATATGTGGACGATTAGTAGCAGACCATAGGTCATGTTTTCATGAACGATAGACAGAAACTAAAATCTCAATTTGCAAAGTACCTGTGCTAATCAGTGCATCTGATTCACATCAAAATAATTATTAATAACATTATAATGACGTTCATTAAACCTGCGGACCATGCACTTTCCATCTAAGGCTTTCAGTAGTATTCCATCTGTTTCAAAAAGCCACTCATTTTTTTTTTTTTATTATTGTTGTAAACAATAAACGATCCAGTGGTGAAAAAGTATCCTATTGCGCAAATAGCTCTGACACACATAACCATCCATATAGACCTCATAAATTCCATTATTGCTTATGAATTTTCTTTGAAAACTTTGATTTGTGTGCTTAGAGAGAGCTGAGCCGAAAAGCAAAGCTCTCGATTTACAAGTCGATCTACGTTCCAACTCTCACCTATGGTCACCAGCTGTGGGTGGTGACCAAAAGAATGAGATCGCGGGTACAAGCGGCCGAAATGAGCTTCCTCCGCAGGGTGGCTGGGCTCTCACTCAGAGATCGGGTGAGGAGCTCTGCCATCCGGGAGGAGCTCGGTGTCGAGCCGCTCCTCCTCCAGGTCGAGAGAAGCCAGATGGGGTGGTTCGGGCATCTGGTCAGGATGCCCCCCGAGCGCCTCGTGGGCGAGGTGTTTCGGGCACGTCCCACCGGGAGGAGACCAAGGGGCAGACCCTGGACCCGCTGGAGAGACTATGTCTCACAGCTGGCCGGGGAACGACTTGGGATCCTTCCAGGTGAGCTGGAGGATGCAGCCGGGGAGAGAGAGGCCTGGGCTGCCTGCTTGAGGCTGTTGGCCCCGCGACCCGACCCCGGAATAAGCGGAAGATGACGGAGTGGAGCGGAACGGAACTTTGATTTGTTGATTGATTATTATTTGTAGATAAAATCCACCATCCTCTCTACTCAGCACTGCTAAAAGTCCGGGTCGTCCTTCATGTTTCTGATGAAGTTTTCTACACATGTGGACACCAATCATCTCCCATGCTACTCACACTTCTTTACTTTGCCCAATTGACCTAACACACATGTTTTCTGAAGGCGGGAGAAAACTGGAGAACACCTGGATAAAACCCACACATACACGGAGAGAACACGCAAACTCCACACAGAAAGACCAGTATTTCAAGCCTTGCTCTCACCCGTGACTAGAACCCCCAACCTTCTTGCTGTGAGACCACTGTGCTATGCCACCGTGCAGCCCACGTTTGATTAATATTTATGGCTAAAATATTATTAACAGTTTGTGATTCAAATGTTTTTTTGGGCCAGCAGAGAAAGCTTTACATACTTGTTGCACATTAAGTTAAGAATTATTTGGGCCGATGTTGTGTAAATCTGAGCTACACATCGAGTTATGCTACCTCGTTTCTGTGCATACTCACGACACACAAATAACCCTTGCCCCTTTCCATTTTTCCCTCTGAACTATCCATTGAATAATGCTGCTACGTAGATAATAGGTGACATAACTCAACAATCTGGTGTTTTCCTCCCGGCATTTTATTGAATTGAAGATTGATTTGAATTAAAGATACACTTTATTTATCCCTGTAGGAGAATTTGAGTGCTGCACTGCTACATTTATACAATGTCATGCATGTTTTTTTAACTGTTGTGAATGACAAGTAATTACAGGTTTGAAAGTTTCTTACAGTACGACCATACTTTGATAAATTGATTTACCTTTCACATTTGGCTGCCTATGCTAAAAATGACATGGCAGGTGCATGTAATGACTTTTTATGTTGCGCACCTTTTATCCATATCTGCCATTTATGTTGTCTGGTTGTCTGGTCGATTCAAGCATGGTGCTTCTTGTCCTAGTGGTTTCAAAAGCTGTGTTTGTCTAATCCACCCACATTGTTTCCACCAGAGACCCTCCCCCTTTTGTATTATAGTCCTTGTCTTTCCTTGTCCTGTGTCAAGAGGTTTTTGGGATTATGACCTTGTTTCTGCCTGGAAATAAACATTGTAAAAACTCTGCAACTGAGTCCTGTACGGAGTCTGGTCCGGACAATGCATTCTAGTAGTTTAGCATTTTAATACAGTAGGAACATTGTTTCCTAAGTAAATTTGCCTGTTATGCTTCCTTTGCCATGATCAGAATTGGTAAGGATCGATATGCTGTGTTCATTATTTGTGGTTAAGTGTTTATTTAGTTTTAGGACATGTATGAGGGCTGTAAGACAGTGGTGAGGTGTGCTGTAGGTGTGACAGAAGAGTTCAGTGTGGGGGTGGGACTGCACCAGGGATCTGCTCTGAGTCCTTTGCTGTTTGCTATGGTGATGGACAGACTGACAGACGAGGTTAGACAGGAATCTCCATGGACAATGATGTTTGCAGATGACATTGTGATCTGTAGTGAAAGGAGGGATGAGGTGGAGGAAAAGCTGGAGAGGTGGAGGTTTGCACTAGAAAGAAGAGGAATGAAGATTAGTCAGAGTAAAACAGAGTACATGTGTGTGAATGAGAGGGATCCAAATGGAAAAGTGAGGTTACAGGGAGAAGAGATAAAGAAGGTGGAAGATTTAAGTATCTAGGATCAACAGTCCAGAGCAATGGAGAGTGTGGAAAAGAGGTGAAGAAGCGTGTGCAGGCAGGCTGGAACGGGTGGAGAAAAGTATCAGGTGTGATGTGTGACAGAAGAGTTTCAGCTAAAATGAAAGGAAAAGTGTACAAAACCGTGGTCAGACCGGCCATGCTGTTTGGTCTAGAGACAGTGCCACTGAGGAAAAGACAGGAAGCATAGATGGAGGTAGCAGAGATGAAGATGCCGAGGATCTCTCTGGGAGTGACCAGGATGGACAGGATCAGAAATGAGTATATCAGAGGAACAGCACATGTTAGAGGTTTTGGAGATAAAGTCCGAGAGGCCAGGCTGAGATGGTTTGGACATGTACAGAGAAGAGAGACCGAGTACATCGGCAGAAGGATGCTGGGTTTGGAACCACCAGGAAAGAGGACTAGAGGAAGACCAAAGAGGAGGTTCATGGATACAGTGAAGGAAGACATGAAGATAGTTGGCGTGACCGAAGAGGATGCAGCAGATAGGGTTAGATGGAAGAAACTGACTTGCTGTGGCGACCCCTGAAGGGAAATGCCGAAAGGAGAAGAAGAAGAAGTGTTTATTTAGTTTGAGTGTTGTGGTGGGGGATGGTATGGTGGAAAGAGGAGGACCCAAATGCAGGACTTTAACAGAGTTTATTAACATAAAACCGGAAAGTCTGTAAAGGAAAAACAAAACATGATTAACTAAAGGCTTCCAGAGTCCAACAAAAATAAAAATAACAAACATGGTCAGGCAACCAGGGTAACCTGGGTGGGACAGATGATTGTAGTAAGACCTGACAACCAAAGGCTGGTGAGGCTGCCCTTAAGTAGGCAGCCGGGAGAGTAGGTGCAGGTGTTTCCAATGATGCAGGTGTTCAGTCAGCCAGAATTGGGGGAAAGGTGAGGTAGTCCCTGGCTCCCTCTGGTGGTGGCTTGAGGGAACCACGACAGTACCCCCCCCTCTATGACCACCTCCAGGTGGTCGAGAATTGGCAGGGTTACAGGAGCCAGAAGACGGGTTGCTGCTCGGCGGGACGAGCCAGAAGACGGGTTGCTCCTCGGCGGGACGAGCCAGAAGACGGGTTGCTCCTCGGCGGGACGAGCCAGAAGACGGGTTGCTCCTCGGCGGGACGAGCCAGAAGACGGGTTGCTCCTCGGCGGGACGAGCCAGAAGACGGGTTGCTCCTCGGCGGGACGAGCCAGAAGACGGGTTGCTCCGAGCCAGAAGACGGGTTGCTCCGAGCCAGAAGACGGGTTGCTCCGAGCCAGAAGACGGGTTGCTCCGAGCCAGAAGACGGGTTGCTCCGAGCCAGAAGACGGGTTGCTCCGAGCCAGGGGAAGCCAGGAGCTCGGCGGGACGAGCACGGGGAAGCCAGGAGCTCGGCGGGACGAGCACGGGGAAGCCAGGAGCTCGGCGGAACGAGCTCGGGAGCCAGAAGGTGGGAGTCCGACGGACGCTGCCTCCTCGGGCAGGGGATTCTCTGACGGACGCTGCCTCCTCGGGCAGGGGATTCTCCGACGGACGCTGCCCCCTCGGGCAGGGGATTCTCCGGCGGGACGCTGCCCCCTCGGGCAGGGGATTCTCCGGCGGGACGCTGCCCCCTCGGGCAGGGGATTCTCCGGCGGGACGCTGCCCCCTCGGGCAGGGGATTCTCCGGCGGGACGCTGCCCCCTCGGGGTGCACTGGGTGTAAGTCCGCTGGGTCCAGTTGTGGTCAGGTCTTTCTGTTGTGGTGGGGGATGGTATGGTGGAAAGAGGAGGACCCAAATGCAGGACTTTAACAGAGTTTATTAACATAAAACCGGAAAGTCTGTAAAGGAAAAACAAAACATGATTAACTAAAGGCTTCCAGAGTCCAACAAAAATAAAAATAACAAACATGGTCAGGCAACCAGGGTAACCTGGGTGGGACAGATGATTGTAGTAAGACCTGACAACCAAAGGCTGGTGAGGCTGCCCTTAAGTAGGCAGCCGGGAGAGTAGGTGCAGGTGTTTCCAATGATGCAGGTGTTCAGTCAGCCAGAATTGGGGGAAAGGTGAGGTAGTCCCTGGCTCCCTCTGGTGGTGGCTTGAGGGAACCACGACATTGAGCCTATGTAGTTATTTCTTAAGGAGAATGAGATTCATCTCATCAGCTACGTAGCAGCACTTTTTTTTTTTTCTAGCAAAGGAGCATGTATCAATAGGCAGTGCTACCTAAAGCTCATTGCAATGAGACAGCACAACTCAACAGAACACCAGTTCCATAGTCTAACATGGATTCCTGATAAGCGGCTGGTTTCGTTTTGTCATTACGAAGTTGGACAGTTTTTAAATTATTATTTAAAATTATCATTTAAAAAAGACAAACTAAAAATAGCAACACTAACAGGTGAGTGACTGAGTGATTTTTTTTCCAGTGATGAACTTATGCAACATCATTGTGACTTGCAGACTCATTCATTCCTACATCTTCTGAACTGTGGGTGTCCCCTACCTCTAGCCTACAAATCAGCCAGGATGAACAACGACACCCCACATGGCATGCGGATGTATTTTGAAAATTCCCTTGCCTTTCCCTTGCTTATCACTTCTTCATTCCTTTTTTCAAAAGAATTTTCTGATGGACACACCTTTCAAAGTTTTTTTTTTCTTTCCTGCTTCCTTCCTTAGTTTACCCTTGAAAAAAACTGAAGATGAAATCAAGTCTTTCATTTTTTCTTCATTTATTGTTTTAAAACTCTGTTTGTCTAGTGTTGTGATGAGCAGAATGATTATATGTATGCCAATTATTGCTGGACTCTTGCAACCCCAGCTAGAGAGAGGGCCCAGGCGCTCAAGCAAGGCCGCCCCCAGGCCCGTCTTCCAAAAAACACACAACCGCATCTCTATGGGCCTCCTGGCCCCACCGCAACGGGCAAAACAATAGTGACTGTCCTCCAAACCCCGCCAGCCCGACCCCTCTCCAGGCAGCAGAACCCCATTATCTTTGCCATACCGAAGGGACATAGCCGAGTGAAGACCGGCTGGCCTTCCCCGGCCCCACCTGTGTATGTATGTGTTGCAAAAACGTGAGTAAATTTTGAGTTAATTTTAAGAGTATGTTTTTTATGAATGCTAAAGACTGGTGAGCCTTGCAGGGTGAACCCCTCCTCTCATGGTTTACTACAGAACCTTCACAGCTCAAATGGGTGGAAATTTTGAGTGCTTCGGTTCTTGAGGCAATGATAGCGATTTGCTACAAATCTTCCTGGGACAGATGAATGGATTGTTGTGGGTACAGGGTCGGTTATTCCAGTACATCCCTGTTAAAAAAAGAAAATCTAGAGGTACCGGTAAGTCATTTTTATTTGGAATAAGTCTACACAAAGGTGACAAACAACATGACACCGCCTGCCCGACATCACAAACTGTCCTACTGATGAATGCTTGAGGTCTATTTAGTAACCAGGACCAAACAGTCATTTGTGTGACGTTTTTTCAATTTCCATCATTATGTTATCAATATTTGATAAAGTTATTGATTTATCAGTAAAACTGATAAAGTTGGCAGACGGCCTCATCGGGATCATCTCTGATGTAGTCTACCTACAGAAGCGAGTTGGACCGGCTTGTCAATCACCAAAAGGTGTCCCGAATCAGGGAGATGAGGGAATTTCCCAGACTCCCTTTGGTAGTAAGCGAGGGAACCATGACAGTACACCCCCCTCAACGACCACCTTCAGGTTGTCGAGGATCCATGGGCAGGCATGAGGCTTGACATGGGCAGACTTGACATGGCTTGATTTGGGCAGACTTGACCTTGGCAGGGCTCTCGGCGACCTGGGCAGGGCTTTAGCCATTCTGGCAGGCAAACTGGAGAGGCTTGGTGACTTGTGTCCACTGGGTCCATTCATGGTCGGGTCTTTCTGTCACAATGTGGGTGCAGAAGGAGGATCAGGACCCAAGTGCAGGACAACAAACAGTTTTTATTAAGTAAGGAGTCCAGTAGAGCTGTAAAGCAAGGCACATAATTAGAATAAGAAATGTCTCTTGGTCATGATGTAAAATGATCTCTTGGTCGAGCAGCCAGGGAGACCTGGCTGGAAAGGATGTTGACCAGACAATGAAGGAAAGGCGGACTGCCTTTAAATAGGTAGCAAGTCGATCACCATCAAGTGCCCCAAATCAGGGGATGAGGAAAGGTCCCGGGCTCCCTCTGGTGATAGGTGAGGGTAAAGTTGGCAGACGGCCTCATCGGGATCATCTCTGATGTAGTCTACCTACAGAAGCGAGTTGGACCGGCTTGTCAATCACCAAATGGTGTCCCGAATCAGGGAGATGAGGGAATTTCCCAGACTCCCTCTGGTAGTAAGCGAGGGAACCATGACAGTACACCCCCCTCAACGACCACCTTCAGGTTGTCAAGGATCCATGGGCAGGCATGAGGCTTGACATGGGCAGACTTGACATGGCTTGATTTGGGCAGACTTGACCTTGGCAGGGCTCTCGGCGACCTGGGCAGGGCTTTAGCCATTCTGGCAGGCAAACTGGAGAGGCTTGGTGACTTGTGTCCACTGGGTCCATTCATGGTCGGGTCTTTCTGTCACAATGTGGGTGCAGAAGGAGGATCAGGACCCAAGTGCAGGACAACAAACAGTATTTATTAAGTAAGGAGTCCAGTAGAGCTGTAACGCAAGGCACATAATTAGAATAAGAAATGTCTCTTGGTCGAGCAGCCAGGGAGACCTGGCTGGAAAGGATGTTGACCCGACAATGTAGGAAAGGCGGACTGCCTTTAAATAGGCAGCAAGTCAATCACCATCAAGTGTCCCAAATCAGGGGATGAGGGAAAGTCCAGGGCTCCCTCTGGTGATAGGTGAGGGAACTATGAGACAGAAAACAGTGGAGTTCAGAAAGGTCACGACCCCTCGGGTCCCTGTTTCCTTGATAGACACTTTCATCTCAAACATGGACTCCTTCCGCTTCCTGGGCATCCCATCACCCGGGAACTCAAATGAGAGCTGACCCTTGGTGTCCTTATCAAGAAGGTCCAACAGAAGATGTACTTCCCACGATAGTTGAAAAACGCTAAGCTGCTACGCGGATGATGGTGCAGTTCTACACCGCCATCATTGAGTCCATCCTCACCTCCTTCATCCCCGTGTGCTACGCTACTACCCACTGCCCACTGCCTGGGATAAACAAAGACTACAGCACAATGTGTGTTTTGCTGAGAAGACAATTGGTCAAAGTCTTCCATCTCTCCAGGACATGTACAGTATGTCTACAGGAATCTGGGATGAGCAGGTCAGATAGTGGCTGATTCTCCTCACTCTGGTCAAAGATTTTTTGAGCTGCTCCCCTTAGGCAGATGGCTACGGTCCATTCAGACCAAGACCTTGCGCCACAAAGACAGTTTTTTTCCCCATCAGCCATCAGACTGATGAACACTACCTGACCTGTCACCTCAATAATCTGGACTCGTGAACTTTCACTCCATCTACCTACCACTGCATCATTCTCTTTGCACTACCTTTTTATTTTTATGCTACTTGCAGGGTAATTTTTATTTTTTATTCTTTCTTTTTTACTGTATTTTTTTTTTACTATATTTTATTTTTACTCTGTTTGACGGATTTTATGTTTGATGTTGCACCAAAGTAAGTTCCTAGTCTGTGAATTTTTATTGACAATGGCAATAAACAGATCTTGATTCCTTGATTGACTCCCTGACATTTTTCATATGGCTTTATTATATGAATTTCTACAAAGATGTCATTAGGTGGAGTTGGTGTAGATTTTAAAGCAGAGTTCAAAGAACTGTTTTTTTAAAGTTGTATTGCGCCAATATTTTTTAGCTGTTGACAAATTTTACAAAGCATTATACATTCATGCACGCCCCCATTTTGATCCACAAAAAAAAAGAAAGTGTTCTTACTACTTTAATTATTATAAACTTTGGGCAAAATATGCACCAAAATGCAGAAAAATTACTTATTTTTCAAAATTTTCTGGGCGGGAATGTCCCCAGACCTCTGTATACTGACGAGCACCATAGGTGCTTGTTTTGTCTATGACCTCACGCCATCCACCCCCATTTTAAAAATCCTGGATTCATCCCTGGGAACAGGAGCGGATGGATGTCGTGCTTTGGTAACCGCTAGATTAGACCGATAGAATGGCGCGTTAGATTTTTTACAAGTGCGCTAAATGTTACATCAAGAGCGTTAAATTTCAAATCTAGCGTGCTATTTCTGAAATCTAGTGCGATAGCGCTTAAAAACGTGCATTTAGCGAAGCTGGGTTTGAAATCTAAGTGATTGAGCTGACATTTTGCTTGTTTTAACATCTAACGTGCTTGTTTACGTGTGTGTATTGGCCCCGATGGCTTTCCATTTCTGTGCACACTGTTTATTTTGACACACTCAAACACACATTTGAATGGGAGCAGTGTTGTTGTTTCTTTGTGGTAAAACATCAGAATTACAGGAAAAATAAAACTAACAAGGTTTTTATTTTTTCTAGTTTGGTGGGACGGATTAAAACGTTTAACGGGACGCTTTTTTTTTTTTTTTTAATATTTTATTAATCCCTCACGGGAAATTCTTGTGCTGCATTTCACCGCAGCAGGCTGCCACCTATGACGGCGCCAATGGTGGGAGAAACGAGGGGTTAGGGTCTTCTCCAAGGACCCTAGATGTGCACTCAGTGGGATGCAAACCTGCGAACTTCCGGTTTGCGGGCGAACGCTCTACCCACTGAGCCACCATCTCCCCTGTGCATTTGGCCCGCAGGCTGTAGTTTGCCCATGCCTGAGCAGGAGGTGGTTAAACCTTCTGCTCAGGAATGCATTACAATGTTGTGGAATCAGAAAGTTGGGGAGAGATCTCTCCAGCTTTTCACCTGTGTACATGTGATCTATACAATAAACTTGTAAAGAAAGCAGTTGACTTTTTCTTCTACCGAGGCTGTTTTCCACTACAATTAAATCCATAAAATTAAATTAAAAAACAATGAGTCAAGAAGAGTCAAGTACAAGCAAACTTATTTTCTATGATTCAGTGATTTATTAATCATTGTTAAAAGATTTGTACAGAATGTACTATAAAATATTTCAGGAACACATAATAAAACATACAGTAGGACCGGGATAGTTTTGAAAGAGTCACTGATGAATGTGGTCACACTTTCTGAAATAAGATAAAAATACATTCAGGTGTAAAATAAATCCGCATTGTATATCTTTTAAAGAAGGAAATTTGTAGGTGTTTGAAAATACATTTCTACTTTTGAACTAACAATATTTTTACAGTCTTTAATTTTGAAATACATTCAGAACTTACATTTATTTTAGCTTTTTCTCCACATTACCAAGTTTTTTGATTATATCACAGATCTTTCTTAATCTAATCACAGATAATAATAAAGATTTTGTGGATTTAAGTTCATTTTTAAGATTTTTTTTTTTACCCTCACAGCTCAAACAGATGGAAAAACGAAAACATGATTCAATTAAATATTTATTGCGTGGATCAAAAAAGATCAATTTTTGAGTATGTTGGCATTTGAGGCGGTGATGGAGGGTTGCTTCTTGGAACAGATGAATGGTTTGAATCTGTGACATGTGTCATCATTCCAGGTAGACTCTTCTAGAAAAGAAAATTTAGAAGTCAGTCTACGCCAAGGCTATGAACAGTGTGGCACCGCCTGTCCGACATCACAAACTGTATTACTGATGAATGGTTACTTTAGACCATAGCCTTGCTTTGACAACCTTTTCCCATAACTTCATCGTATGACTGATCAGTTTCATTCCTCTGTAGTTACCACAACTTTGCACACCTTCCTTCATCTTAAAATAAAGCATCATCATTCATCAATAATAAATGAGTGAGACTCAATGTCCAATAGAATGGATTGCTTTGGGTTTTCGTTTGGTAAATAATATAAATAAAAGAATTACTCTATTCATCCCTCACCAGGGAAATTTGTGTGCTGCACTCCTTACACCGCCGCAGGCTGCCCTTCAACGGCGCCAATGGTGGGAGAAGCGGGGGTTAGGTGACTTCTCCAAGGACCCTAGACGGTGGTCTCAGTGGGAATCAAACCAGCGACCTTCCGGTCCGCGGGCGAGCACTCTACTGCTGATCCATTGTCTCCCAATATGAGAGAATTTTAAAGTTAAACATTTTTTCCCTTTCCTTCGAGCTTGCTGGCATGGATTGTGGAGGCTGGTGGCTTATGTAGATTGCCGATTTTTAAGCGGTTCGGTGCATGTTTGGACTGGGTCTTTGCTTTGGTTGGTTTTGTTTTGTTCTCTTTTTTTTGTAACAAATGGACCGTTTTTAAATGTGCTTGTGGAAAAAAGCTGTAAATATTCTCTACTTAAACAACGCTTTTTCTACCTGCATTGGTACTCAAAGCGCTATACATTGCAGCTCACATTCATACTTGATGAGGGGAGTTGCCATGCAAGGTGCATACCCCTATCATCAGGAGCAATTGGGGATTTGGTGTCTTGCCCAAGAACACCTCGGCATGAACTCCAGGCAGGTGACCAGAAACCCTCCACTTTCAAGACGGTCGCATTACCCACCGAGCCATCCTTCCTAAGCAAAGGATGCTTATTCATGCTAAATAAATATATATATATATATATATATTAAATGGAGCGTAAGTCATTTAAATTGAAAAAAAAATTTTCAACTTTTTATCTGTTTGCATTTTAATGCATTAAAATTTTGTATACTTTCCATTCCGTTTCGTCGTCTAACGCTTATTGGGTCTGGGTCGCGGGGGCAACAGCCTCAGAGTGGAAGCCCAGGCTTCTCTCACCCCAGCTGCATCCTCAAGCTCACCCAGAAGGATCCAGAGTCGTTCCCCGGCCAGCTGTGAGTCATTGTCTCTCTCTAGCGGGTCCGGGATCTGCCTCTTGGTCTCTTCCCAGTGGGACGTGCCCAAAACACCTTACCAGGGAGGCGCTCGGAGGCATCCTGACTAGATGCCAGAACCACGCCATCTGGCCTCTCTCAACCTGGAAGACGAGCTGCTTGACACTGAGCTCCTCCCTGATGGCTCATCCCCAAGCCTGATCTCTGAGTGAGAGCCCAGCCACCGTGCGGAGGAAGCTCATTTTGACCGTTTGTATCAATGAGCTTGTTCTTTCGGTCCCCACCCACAGCTGGCAACCATAGGTGGGGGTGGGAACGTAGATTGACTTGTAAATCAAGAGCTTTGCTTTTTGGCTCAGCTTTTTCTTTACCACAACAGATTGATGCAGCGTCCTAGTTTTTGCTGATGCTGCACTGATCCGTCTGTCGATCTCCCGTTTCATCTTACCCCCTCTCGTGAACAAGACCCAGAGATACTTAAACTCCTCCACTTGGGGCGGGACCCCGTCCCTGACCTGCAGAGGGCATTCCACCCTTTTCCAGGCAAGGACCATGGTCTCGAATTTGGAGGCACTGATTCCCATCCTGACCGCTTCACGCTCGGCAGCAAATTGGTTCAGTGAGAGCTGGACATTATGGTCTGATGAAGTCAACAGGACCACATCATCCGCAAAAAGCAGAGATCCAATCCTGAGGTCACCAAACCGGATCCTCCAACGCCTCGGTTGCACCTTGATATTCTGTCCATAAAGGTGATGAACAGAATCGGTGACAAAGGGCAGCCTTGGCTGAGTTAAGCTCTCACTGGATATGGAATTGGAATTGACTTACTGCCAGCATTCCGGACCAAACTCTGGCACCGGTCATACAGAGACTGGACAGCTCATACCAAGGCCTCCGAAGTTCCGTATTCCGGAGCACGCCCATAGGAGCCCCCGAAAGACACGGCCAAATGCCTTCTCCAGATCCACAAAACACAAACAGACTGGTTGGACAAACTCCCATGAGCCCTCCAGTATCCTGAAAAGGGTATAGAGCTAGTCCGTTGTTCCACGACCAGGGCGGAAACCACACTGCTCCTCATCAATCCGTGTAAAGATTTAAAGTTTAATCAATTTATTTTTTACCTCCGTAGTTCATTTCAAGACAATTTTCTCCTACACCATCACCATTGTTAGGTTCATTTTTTTCCCAATTTATGTAATCCCACTTTGAGCCATCAGTCCACTGCCATGTTGACTCCTGAGAAAAAGTTGCATAAAATTTTTAATTCTACCCTTCGGATGTTTAAAAAAAAGTTTAATTGTGTGTTGATGAATTTTCAGTTCCCGTAAAAAACTTACTGCCACAGCATCAGAACCTCCGAACCAGGTCCGCGTAGATTTTCCCGTCAATCTCTTTATCATGTTACTAAGGAACAGGTTCTCTTCAGCTGAGTGAATGGAGGCAAGATTCCCTCCCTGGTCGATGCAGTAATACTGGCAAATTAAAAAGGAAAAGTTAGTAAGAGAGATGTAAACACAATTTGACCACGCTGACGGTTTTACTTGTATTTAACAGCATATTTGAATATTTATGCCCTTTGTGAGCCGGCCGATGGTCTTTGTCAATGTGGTAGAAGATGCATGTTCATCCTAATTCTTGATTATCAAATTTTAACTGACTGGAAGTTTTGTGGTGTATTGGAAAGCTAACTTGTGTTCAGCAACCTTAGAAGAGCTGTCTAAACAGCTTGATGATATGATTTGTTCCATCATCACTCAGACAAAAGTGCAGGGAAACTACAAACAAGATGCTGTCTTAATCATGTTAAAACAGATTGATCCCATTCATTCAGCCATATTCACATTAACAGGAGGACATATTGGACAAATGTCCTCGATGTACGGCACACAATGCAGCAATGCAGCAAAAGTAATTTCACCACGAGGGATGAATACAGTCCGGTGAAAAAAAAAAATGAACAGAGTCAGCAATCTAAAGTTTCCCAATCAAGCTACACACACCAGAATGCAATGTTTCCCCAAATATAATTTTTTTACCCTAGTTTTGAGTCTTTTCACTACTGCTCTGCAAATAAGCACTAAATATTCTACAATCCATTGACTTGAATGTCAAATTCTTAGTGTGTCCTTGTCTTGAGTTGTAATGTACAGAAACTTTCATTTTGATCTTTCTTTGTAATACAGTGAATGAAAACATGTTGGATTCTTCTACAGATGGACAGACGGACGAACGGATGGACGGACAGACGGACAGATAGATAGAAGAATAGAAATGTACTTCTGCATCAATGACTGTACTTGATGTGTCATTGTAAATGAAACATCGAGATCCAAACTGTTCCCAGCCACTAGGGCATCCACCTGAAACAAAAGAGAAGTGCATTTACAGAGATTTGAACCACAGCAGAAATGCTTTTCTTTTAATAATTTGAATTGAATGATGACATTTTTGTATTTGAAATTAATCAACATTCTGAGCCCCAAGTGTGTAATGAGTCAGTAATACAGACCTCCAGCTTCTGCATAATTCAGCACAACTCCCTGTGAATACAAAAGCCCACACTTTAGAAAGTAGCTTTCACATTTTAACACTGTTCCTGCTTTGATTTATATAGGTATTTTGCTATTGTTTTCTCTATTAACAATGAATAAAAACATGAATCTATTTTAATCACACTTTCAACAACCACAATGCTGCATACCAGGCAGAGAACAAACGCCACGAAAAGTCTTGATGCCATCTGTAGAGAAGATGGCATCAGAGTCAAACACATTTTTTTGCAAGACATCTGCTTCACATTTTTAAAGTTTTGATTTGAAATCAAAAAGGAGTTTTTATGGATCCAAGATTATATCTATATATAAACATAACTTACATTTAGTGTACCCTGGTTCAGAGAATGAATCTTTTTGGTTGATTTTGAATTATTTAAAGAAGGTGAATGATCTCGCTGCACCAGCCAAGCTAGAATGAATTTTTTTCTGTCTGACGAACCTTTAAATAGATACTCACGGGAAGTGCTACAGAGAATGAGGAGGCGTCTGGTGGCACCATCTTCTTTCTGACATGGCGGATGTCACGGAGCTAAGCGAAGCTTCGGGCTGTAATGGGCTTAGAACAAAACCACAAGTTTATAAAACAGTTGATGATAAAGGTATCGTGGAGGATGAGTCTCCTAACTTTCTATAACGTGACACAACTTCTCTGGAGCCTACAAAGGAAGGAGGTACTGCTACTCCTCTGACTTCTCCTAAATGGAGTTTAGTTGTAAAACAAGGTCGGCGTGTGAGGGCAGACAAAACTCGTCCTAAGCCGCACATCACTAAAGAACGTGAGGAAAAACATACCAAAGCCTATCTATGGTACGGGTGCGCATGGTAACATTAAAGCAGAAAAACAAACTTGTGCATGTCTTTGCCACTAAGTTTCTTCCTTACCTTGATGCTGATCCTTACCTGATCTTGGAGAGAAACTTGGTTGCAGTGTACGGTATGAACGTATTTCCACTGGGAATATGCGCTTCAGCTTCTTTAAAATTAGTGTTTAATGCGAGGAAAACTCAGAAGTTTATAATCCAGAGCTGTGGCCAGAGAGATCATTGGAGAGACGCTATTATGAACCACAGAAGGTCCAAAAAAGACCTGCTATACCCACCGAAGGTCATTATGTGCAGGGTCCTGCTGGAGTAATCCGGTTAATGAATGCGTGTCATATCTTATAACTGTTGGCGTTTGCATGTTGGAAACTCTGCCGCTGATAGAGCATGGCACCTAACTGTGGATAAATAATTGCAACAATAAATCCGTGTAGTCCCTCATTCATCCAGGAGTGATCCATAGTAGAAAAAGTTTCAAAAAAGTCTTCTGGACAGTTTAATTCTTGAACGAGACGTTTCGACTTCAATCTGGAAATCATTTTCAATCTGAATGAAATGGACAGAAATTTGGATCTATTTATACTAACCTGAGTAAAAGGTAGAAAAATAGTAAGGACGGGCTCGACCAATGAGCCTGTGTTACCTAAGATGGCCGTGAATGGCTCCTATTGTAGCCACAGACCAGTAAACGACCCTATTATAAAAATGCTAAAAGCCTAGTGAATAGAAATACCTGCTAATGA
This sequence comes from Neostethus bicornis, assembly GCA_902685375.1. Classification (NCBI taxonomy): domain Eukaryota; kingdom Metazoa; phylum Chordata; class Actinopteri; order Atheriniformes; family Phallostethidae; genus Neostethus; species Neostethus bicornis. The sequence continues at coordinate 25,559,173 of LR738550.1, forward strand.
GAGGCGTGAAACTGGGTCACGAGGTGTCATCTTTAGTCCATGGCTTCAAAAGGCTGCTGTAAATACCGGGCAAAATGTATCTAACGCCTCCACTCCGATTTAGAGAGGGACTCTCTTTCATCACAAAGATGGCTTCCTTCACCCCTCTTTCAAACCATCCTTTCGCTCTACTTAGAATCTTCACCTCACTGTCCTCAAAAGTGTGTTTGGTGGATTTAAGATGCAGATGTACAGCAGACAAGTGGTTCAGCAGACTGTGGACCACTTGAGGTCCACAGTCTGCTGGACCGTTGATGTGTGAAGCCTTCACTTCACACATCAACGTTGTGGATCCTAACATCAAGTTTACACGTGAAGACTCCAAGGACAACCAGTTTGCCTTTTTAGACTGCGCTGTGATCATTGGAGAGGACGGGAATTTCCAACTGGAAGAATACAGGAAACCCACTCACACAGACCAATACCTACAGTTTCACTCTAATCATCCATTGCAACACAAACTGGGCGTCATCAGAACTTTACAACACAGGGTCGAGGAGGTACCCACGAGCACAGAGGCTAAGAAGAAGGAGACACAGCAAGTCCAAAAAGTCCTCTCGGCCTGTGGATACCCCAAATGGGCCCTGAATAGGGTGAGAACGTCCAAGAAACGTGAGAAGAGGGAAACAGAAACTGAGAAATGGAAAAATGGAGTCTCAATTCTCTGCGTGTCAGGACTGTTCGAGAAGTTACAGAGAATCTTCAGACAACATGACATCCCGGTTTTCTTCAAACCGGTCAACACATTATGGCAGAAACTAGTACATCCTAAAGACAAGATGCCTACAGAAAAACAGAGCAATGTAGTTTATTCGATCCGGTGCAGTGAAGGTAGCTGCAAAGAACACTACAGTGGGGAAACGAAGCAGCCACTCCACAAAAGACTTTACCAACACAGAAGAGAAGCCTCAAGTGGTCCACAGTCTGCTGTACATCTGCATCTTAAATCCACCAAACACACTTTTGAGGACAGTGAGGTGAAGATTCTAAGTAGAGCGAAAGGATGGTTTGAAAGAGGGGTGAAGGAAGCCATCTTTGTGATGAAAGAGAGTCCCTCTCTGAATCGGAGTGGAGGCGTTAGATACATTTTGCCCGGTATTTACAGCAGCCTTTTGAAGCCATGGACTAAAGATGACACCTCGTGACCCAGTTTCACGCCTCTCGTTAGAAGGTACAATATTTCTATTCACTAGGCTTTTAGCATTTTTATAATAGGGTCGTTTACTGGTCTGTGGTTACAATAGGAGCCATTCACGGCCATCTTAGGTAACACAGGCTAATTGTTCGAGCCCGTCCTTACTATTTTTTTTCCCTTTTACTCAGGTTAGTATAAATAGATCCAGTTTTCTGTCCATTTCATTTAGATTGAAAATGATTTCCAGATGGAAGTCGAAACGCCTTGTTCAAGAATTAAACTGTCCAGAAGACTTTTTTGAAACTTTTTCTACAATTGCAACAATGTGATATTCTCTGTCTCCAAGAAACTTTTTTGTCAAAACAGGACTTGGGAACTTTGAACTTTACCAATGACAATATCTATGGCGCTGGCGAGTCCACAGTGAATACTTCATACACTTTATGAGTGTTCTCAGAATGAGGTTGTTTATTTGAACAAACTTGGTAGGAGAAAAACGTTGGACTATTCTAAAGTGGCCTTCCATGAGCCCAGATCCGAATCCCATGGAACACATGTCGAACGAGCTGAAACATGCCATTTGAAGAAGACACCCATCAAACCTGAGACAACTGGAGCTGTTTGCTCATGAGGAGTGGGCCAAAATACCTGTTGACAGCTGCAGAACGCTCATTGCCAAATACAGAAATTGTTTAATTGCAGTGATCGCCTGAAAAGGTTGTGCAGCAAAATATTAAGTTATGGGTACCATCATTTTTGTCCAGCCATATTTCATCAGTTTGTTATTTTTAAATAATTGTGTTAATCAACAATTCAAAAGTACTGGCTGATTTTGATTGTTTAATTTTCAATAAATTTTAATTTCTTGTTATTTTGTGAGCTTCAAGTGATTTCAGTAAGAATTGTGGGTTTTTCCCTTCTTTAACTGAGGGGTACCAATAATTTTGTCCACGTATTGTATCTTTGATCTGCATCAAAATGTTCAGGTATGAGTCCAAGTAAATAGAACAGAGCATTTGAGCCTATTTAATCTAGTTTTGTCTTCTTATTTTGGACTTTTTTTTATCAATCTAATAAATCTGCCTGTGATTTCTTCATCTGAGCTTGTCTGTTGTGTCAAGGGTATATCTTTGGCCTTAGCTCCACATTATGACAGTCTGCTCTTCTGCTGATCCACAACCTTTTCTGCCTTGAAGAAGACTCGCCCTGTTCAAATCTCCCACAAGCTACTCGGCACGTGACCTCAAGTTTCGAGCAGCGAGTGATATGTAAGGTTTGCTTCCCCTGCTCGAAGCAAAGCTCGTAAGACTTTTTTCATCCTGCTTGACACTATTTGAGTAGAGCCGCTCGTGCTGGCCATCCCTGTCTGCAATAGGTAAGCAGCTTGGTGAGAAGAAATTAACTGTGGGAGCAATTATTAGGAAATGGAAGACATACAACACCACTGATAATCTCCCTCAATCTGGGGCTCCCCACAAGATCTCGCCCCGCGGGGTCAAAATGATCACAAGAACGGTGAGCAAAAATCCCAGAACCACACGGGTGGACCTCGTGAATGACCTGCAGAGAGCTGGGACAAAAGTAACAAAGGCTACCATCAGTAACACACTATGCTACCAGGGACTCAAATCCTGCAGTACCAGACGTGTCCTCCTGCTAAAGGAAGTACATGTGCAGGCCCGTCTGAAGTTTGCTAGAGAGCATTTGGATGATCCAGAAGAGGACTGGGAGAATGTCATATGGTCAGATGAAACCAAACTAAAACTTTTTGGTAACAACTCTACTTATTGCGTTTGGTGGAGAAAGAATGCTGGAGTTGCATCCAAAGAACACCATACCTACTGTAAAGCACGGGGGTGGAAACATCATGCTTTGGGGCTGTTTTTCAGCAAAGGGACCAGGACGACTGATCTGTGTAAAGGAAAGAATGAATGGGGCCATGTATAGACAGATTTTGAGCGAAAACCTCCTTCCATCAGCAAGGGCGTTGAAGATGAAACGTGGCTGGGTCTTTCAGCATGACAATGATCCCAAAGACACTGCCTGGGTAACGAAGGAGTGGCTTCGCAAGAAGCATTTCAAGGTCCTGGAGTGGCCTAGCCAGTCTCCAGATCTCAACCCTACAGAAAATCTTTGGAGGGAGTTGAAAGTCCTTGTTGCCCAACGACAGCCCCAAAACATCACTGCTCTAGTAGAGAACTGCATGGAGGAATGGGCCAAAATACCAGCAACAGTTTGTGAAAACCTTGTGAAGACTTACAGAAAACGTTTGACAACTGTCAATGCCCACAAATGTATATAACAAAGTATTGAGATGAACTTTTGTTATTGACCAAATACTTATTTTCCACCATAATTTGTAAATAAATTCTTTAAAAATCAGACAATATGACTTTCTGGACCCATTGTTTCTGGATTTTTTTCCCTCATTTTGTCTCTCATAGTTGAGGCATACCTATGATAAAAATTACAGGTCTCTCTCATCTTTTTAAGTGGGAGAACTTGCACAATTGGTGGCTGACTAAATACTTTTTTGCCCCACTGTATAGTACTGTAGATATAGTACAGATAACCAAACAAAGGCTGAAGCAAAAAAAATATAAATAATTGTATGATATTTGGTTCTATTTTCTATTTTCTACATAGTGACAGTTTTTTTTTTTTTTTTAGGACGTCGTGTTCTAGAGTTAACACGCTGTTTTTAGAACATTGTTGTTACAAATTAGATACATAGTTAAACACACACACGCATAGTTTTCCATTTGTCCACGCTGAAATGACACAAAGAAACAGAAAAAATTAAAGGACAACAGAGCTCTGATTTTCACCTATACTCAAATTTTACCACACATAATAAAGGACATACTTTAGATTTGATCTGTTGCTCCAGTCTCACTCCCCTGAACTGCTCTGCCAATGAGATGAATATCACTGAATATCACAAATCACTTTCTTGTCTCTTTCTTTTTTCAATTTTCAAAAACTTTAACATTTTTGCAAAGCAGAATTCACAAACAAAGGCATCATTGGTGTATTACAAAGACAACAAAAAAGAAAGAAAAAGGATGTCGAGTCTAAGTGTGTTTTTGCCAAGATAAAGCAAATAACCTTTGCTCTGGTCTTCAACACAGTCTATGCAAAATTTTAAACTGCCTCTCCCAGAAAGAGTTTGATGCCAGAGTCCTAAAAGGTCTACCACACAAGTCAGTCCATGATTCTGTTGTAACAGGCCCCACGTCTAATTCCAACAGTAGTTTAAACTTTCATTATTGAAATCAACAAGAATAGGGTACATTTTGCTTACCAAAAGTCTTAGGACTTGTGGTTTTCAAAATAAAACATCCCACTGGGACGTTTTAGAGAGAGAGAGAGTTGTCCATCACTAAATGTTTTAACATGTAAATACTTAAAATAATCTCTGTCATCAATATCAAATCTCTCCTTTATGTGCTGAAAAGACAAAACCACATACAGTATCCTTTAATCAGGCCCCCCACTGTTTTGATACAGTATATGTGTGATGTCAATTTGTAAAACCAGCAGTGAGACCAGTGATAAAATCTGGGTTGTTGTGTATTGGAATCAACAACGTAGAATGATCACTAAACCCTTCTAAAAGCTCTGACGTTACGCCATACGGTCAACATAATTTTTAACAATGTATTATTTTTTATGAGCGTAGCTGTTTTTTTAGGCAAGATATAAAGCAAGTTCCACAGTGGGATACCCTTTGAAGCAGGGGTCACCAAGCCGGTGCCCACGGGCACTAGGTCGCTCGCTATTCTTTTTAAATTTCATTTACAGTGACGTAAATTTAAAAACAAATACATAAAAACGTAAAAAACAATGTATATCACAAAAAAAAGTTTAATATATGAAGTCTGACTTAGTATGGGTCGGAGGTCAGTCTAATGCGCATGACAAACCAGCTTTGCTGAGATGAGCTTGTGATCCCTAACCACAAAAACATGGCAGAAAAAAGGAAGAAAACTTATCATTTTCACAGTGAACGGGAGGAACAGTTCTTTTTTACTAACTTGAATGAAAACTGTGTGTCTCATCTGCGGTGTGACTGTGGTGACGCGGTGCGACTGTGTGACTGTGGCGACGCACAGTCGCTCCGTCCTTATTTTGAAAGTAGATTTTCGTTAAATCTTACATAATTGATCATTTGTTCAAACATGGTTCAGAGTTTATGATTTGATAACTGTTGGTGGCTACTAAAAATTGAAAAAGATTTCCTGCAAAATGTTGTGGAAGTGAACATTTGAAAATTAAACACTTGGATATTGCGTATTGAAATGTGTCTGTTTCCTACCTTGTTTAATCATACTGAAATAATTATTGTGATGGATCATTAACATTTAGTGTCTTCATATAGAACATCATTAATAACAATATAAAATTAAAGGTACACTGCAGGGTGTACCCTCCTAATGTAGATTATGTTGGAAACATCTGTGGCATGTAGATGCAGTGACTAATAGTGATTCTGAATAGTGATTATAACGACAATCTTATCTTAAATGTTGGATGTTGATAAATGATCTTTTATAACATACTCAGTTCACCTCAAACATTACTGATATTTTAATGTGAATAAAATATGTTGAGCAATAAGTTTATAAACAGAGAATAAAACCAAACAAACAGGAAATTCAGACATTCATCTTCTAATTACCTCTCTTCCACGCAACTCCACGAGGATATGATGGTGAGGAAGCTCACGTAAACGGAGAATTTATGATGTGAAAAATGTAAACAACCGACACATGTTTACTTGCACTTTGAAATTTGAAAAGAGTTTCCTCCTCCTAACCTCAGTCCACTCCCTGTTTCCCGTCATACCGCAATGACTTATGGGTTATTCTTTGATGAAGGTGGGCTTTGATGCCCACTTACCAAAAGGGCTCATAAAGAGGCCAAAAATGGCCGCCGAGAGCCCTTGATCCCTTTAACTGTTGTGTGAGGCCTTTTAAGGGCCTGCATTTTCTTTCTCTTTTCTCTCCTTCTTCAATACTCACAGGTGCTGGATGGCTTCTAACGGGAGGATTGGCTGATTTCTCCCAGCTGCGCGTACTTAACTTTGGATATAAAAGACCTGGTCTCACCTACAGTCATCATCAGTTCTTCAGCTACACTTGTGGTAAACTGACCACCTCTCACTAGGTTTATTTTGACACAATGAACTTATATTTTCATTCTCCCCAGAGGAACCTTCAGCCTTTCCTCCTGGCCATCCAGCACTGTCTGAAGCCACCATTACTTCCCTATGGACACTTTTGGACACTTTCTTTAAATAAACTATTACAACCTGCACGTGGACCCTCCCATCCTTCCATCCCACACAACAGAAGAACTGACCAGAATGGATCCAGTGGGTTTATGTCACCTCCAGGGATGAGATTTTGACCCATAAGGGAACCTTCCTGGGATGACAAGAACTGGCCACACTGGCCTTTAAGGATGAAAATTTTCAGTTTAAATCACAGATAAAGTCTCTTATGGGCCAAGTAAATAATTTCAGTTATCTTTGTCTGTTCACAGCCTCGGCACCTCCACCAGCTGCGTCCAGTCCTGAACCATCATGTTACGGACCCAGAACCCTTCCAGGAAACCCTGGGTAATTTTTTTTTTTTTTTTGTGGGTCTTTGAGGAAGCGCACTGGAGCGAGCCGAGGCAGCCCCCGCCGGATTTCCCCTGCCCGAGAGGCAGCCTCTGCGATTTCCCCTGCTCAGCGCTACAGGACCCCGCCGATTCTTGACCACCAGGAGGTGGTCGTTGGGGGGTGGGGGGTACTGTTGTGTGAGGCCTTTAAGGGCCTGCATTTTCTTTTCTCTCCTTCTTCAATACTCACAGGTGCTGGGTGGCTTCTAACGGGAGGATTGGCTGACTTCTCCCAGCTGCGCGTACTCAACTTTGGATATAAAAGACCTGGTCTCACCTACAGTCGTTGTCAGTTCTTCAGCTACCCCTGTGGTAAACTGATCACCTCTCACTATGTTTATTTTGACACCATGTATGTATTTTCATTCTCCCCACAGGAGCCTTCAGCCTTTCCTCCTGGCCATCCAGCATCATCTGAAGCCACCATTACTTCCCTATGGACACTTTCTTTAAATAAACTATTATCAACCTGCACGTGGATCCTCCTTCATACACCCCACACAACATTAACACTTTTAAATGGGACACCACTGAACCCTTTGCTGCTAGCGGGAATGCGCCCGTAAAGGGATCAAGTGGTCGATTTGGGATTGGGCCATTGTCTATCTCCTTCCCCTTGGCATTATTATCCGGAAATTCAACATCAATTTTCTAATGTTATGCCGATGACATCCAACTCTACTTGTTCACATTTCCTCCCTTACCTGCTGTCTTTCCAAAACAAAAAACTGGCTCACCTCATCAAACTGACCTCTGATAAAACTGAGGTTCTTCTCATTGGCTCCAGATCCACATTTATCCAAAGTCAATAGTTTCTCTCTACCAACTGAAAGCTCTTTTGTGCCCTTTCCCCTCAAGTCAAGAGCCTGGGGGACATCCTTCATTCCTCACTGTCCTATCAGTCTCACATAAGCAATATCATTTGATCTGCCTATTTTCATCTTCGTAACATTAATCGTCTCCGTCCATTCAAATCCAGAATCATTTTCGAAATTCCCACTCTGAAAGCCATCCATAATCTTGTTTCTTCCTACCTGTCTGATCTTGTCCATATTGGTACCCCCTCTTGTTGTCTGGATCCAGCCATCTTATTGTCGTGCCCTCTCACCCTTCATCTTGGCACAGTGGGAGTGCAGAGTCTTCAGCCACCCTTCTTCCCGACTCTGGAACACACTTCCCCCTGACATCAGCAACTTAGACTCTTTCCCTTTATTCAAATCATGACTTAAAACTCAGATTTTCAAATGTGTATTCTTCTTCTTCTTCTCCTTTAGGCATTTTCCTTCAGGGGTCGCCACAGCAAGTCAGTTTCTTCCATCTAACCCTATCTGTTGCATCCTCTTCGGTCACACCAACTATCTTCATGTCTTCGTTCATTGTATCCATGAACCTTCTCTTTGGTCTTCCTATAGTCCTCTTTCCTGGTGGTTCTAAACCCAGCAGCCTTCTGCCGATGTACTCGGTCTCTCTTCTCTGTACATGTCCAAACCATCTCAGTCTGGCCTCTCGGACTTTATCTCCAAAACCTCTAACATGTTCTGTTCCTCTGATATACTCATTTCTGATCCTGTCTATCCTGGTTACTCCCAGTAACATCCTCAGTATCATCATCTCTGCTACTTCCATCTCTGTTTCCTGTCTCTAGACCAATCAGCATGGCCGGTCTCACCACGGTTTTGTACACTTTTCCTTTCATTTTAGTTGAAACTCTTCTGTCACACATCACACCTGATACTTCTGTCCACCCGTTCCAGCCTGCTTGAAGACGCTTCTTCACCTCTTTTCCACACTCTCCATTGCTCTGGACTGTTGATTCTAAGTACTTAAAATCTTCCACCTTCTTTATCTCTTCTCCCTGTAACCTCACTTTTCCATTTGGATCCCTCTCATTCACACACATGTACTCTGTCTTACTCTGACTGATTTTCATTCCTCTTCTTTCTAGTGCAAACCTCCACCTCTCCAGCTTTTCCTCCACCTCTTCCCTCCTCTCCCCTTTTCAAATCTGTCTACTCTGTATAATCTTCTTCATTCTTCCTCCTGTTTCTTGGCATGTTATTTATTGTTCTTTTTATTATTTTTGTTGCACAGTGTCATTGAGTTCCCATAAAGGCGCTTTTGAATAAAATGAATTATTATTAATTATTATTATTAGCCCAGATCAGAAAAATGAATACTGAAAAAAAAGTTTGGAGTTAAACAAGATATAAAGCATCTTGTCAGATTTTCTGCTGTTTATCTTCTATGCTTGGCTTTTTGTAGATAACGGTTCAGCCATTTATACTGTTCAACTGTTCAGGCTTAGTCTCTCCAGCGGGTCCAGGGTCTGCCCCTTGCTCTCCTCCCGGTGGGACGTGCCCAAAACACCTCACCCGCGAGGCGCTCGGAGGGCATCCTGACCAGATGCCCGAACCAACCCATCTGGCTCCTCTTGACCTGGAGGAGGAGCGGCTCGACACCGAGCTCCTCCCGGATGGCAGAGCTCCTCACCCGATCTCTGAGTGAGAGCCCAGCCACCCTGCGGAGGAAGCTCATTTCGGCCACTTGTACCCGCGATCTCGTTCTTTCGGTCACCACCCATAGCTGGTGACCATAGGTCAGGTTAGGAACGTAGATCGACTTGTAAATCGAGACCCGCTGGAGAGACTATGTCCCACAGCTGGCCGGGGAACGACTTGGGATCCTTCCAGGTGAGCTAGAGGATGCAGCCGGGGAGAGAGAGGCCTGAGCTGCCCGCTTGAGGCTGTTGCCCCCGTGACCCGACCCCGGAACAAGCGGAAGATGACGGAACGGAACGGAACGGAACTGTTCGGGCTTCAAGCCAAGCTAACTCATCTTGGGGTTAACATCATCATGTACAACTAGTTTGAAGATTTTTTTAACCAAGCTTACGCAAAGTGTTTTGGGGGGTAAAAAACATATCAGCTACAGTTTGAAACAATACAGGCAACCCCCAAGAGTGTGTGCTGCGTCTCTTACTCAACTTTCTGTTTGCATTTGATTGTTGCTTTTCATCCTCATCCAACCTCAATGTCAAACTTGCATGATGGGTAAGGCCCAACAACGTCTTGATTACCAACTGAAGATTGACAAAATTTCCAGGCCGCTAATGATGAACTTCTAATATGTGCCATTAGCAGTGTTCTGATGAATTTTTTTTTTTTTTAGGTGATGGTGAAACGTATCATCATATATCTATGACCATTTGACTCTACATTTTCGTTTACAAACACGAGTGACTTGTGGGATTGGACACCGAGGGTCAATGTAAAAGTTGCCCAGACTGGATAGTATGTGTAGTTAGTTGATGATGTTCAGAGGGGCCGATGGCGCAAAATGGCAGTCTCGCTTCTGTCAGTTTGCCCACGGGCAGCTGTGGCTACAACAGTAACTTACCATTACCTGGTATTGAGTGAATGAATAAGTTAACAGTTAACAGCAGCAGATGTCATATCAAGATAGTCCTTTACATGGTGATAAGACAAGACTAAAGAGTCCCATTGCACCTCAGGGCTGGTGGTGGCACCACCAAACTGAAAAATACTCTATTTACCCAAGAGCACTGAACATACAACCATGCTCTACCAAAGAGTAAATGAATAAAATGTGCTAACTAAAAATAGAAGTACATAATATCCATAAACCTATTGCACTACCAAATTACTTTAAAACGGTCTATTGCCACTGCATTGTAACCGATAACTAAAAAGGATATAGCGTGACTAAAAAATGGAAGAAGCTGCCTTGAACCCTTGCTTGTCCAGACACTCCAACAGAACAGTTCTGCAGCTCCCAGACTGTCGACTCACTCAGCTGGTCATAGGGGAAGAGGCGTAGAGGCTGCCTCAACCTAGTATGTCTGGAATGAGTTCGCTCAGGATTCTCAGAGATGTCAGATGAGGACCCTTCACACCCTGACATGTCAGCCTCCTGCTCTTGGATCTCTTCTGGGATCACCAGTCATTTTTACTGGAGCTCTTGGTATCTACAGGCTCATTGTTATGCCTGGGCATTATCCCCGGTATCATTCTGGTCCTCCTGCTTCTCCGTTTAGGACTGGTAGCCACTGGAGCAGGTTCAACCAGATATGGACAGGGTAGAAGCATTGTGGGGAATCTAGTGTTGGTGCGTGTAAAACACGCGGCTGTGGCCTGAGGGCCGGTTCTAATAGTAATTATATATCATCCAGGGACGCATAGATTATTCATTTTGGGGCCGGATCTGGCCCATGGGCCTTTATTTTGTCATAGTGGTTGCTAGTTGTTAGTGTTTTCACTATTCATCTGCAAAAACGCACTATAAACTGTATAATCCACTGACTTGACTGTTAAATTCTTAGTGTGTATTTGTCTTACACATGGCACTTTGTTGTGGAGTTTATCTGTCTGCATAACTGCATCTGAGCTCCGTGATGTTGGCCTCTCTTAAAAAAAAAAAAAAAAAACATAAACAAAAAATATCTCAATCGTTTGTGCTGCATTTGGGCTGTTTTACGCTGTAAAAATTTTTGTTTGTGCCGTTTTATTTTTGTAGATATTTACGATTTTTTATAGGTCAATCTGCAGTCATCCAGTCCCTCACATTGCTTAAAATGCGAGAAAACTCTTAAAAATGGTGTCAATTGTTTGTGTGCTGTTATGTGTTGTAAAAAATTTTGTTTGTGCTGTTTTACTTTTCTTTAATGTAAAGAAATAAGATTTGGACGATGACGTCATCCAGCCCCTCTTTCTGCCTAAAAATGCAAGAAAACTTATAAAATTGGTGGAAATCCTTTGTGCTACGTTTGTGCTGTTATATGCTGTAAATTTTTTTCTTTTGTGATATTTTACTTTTTTATTTCAAGAAATGCAATTTTTGTTGATGACGTCATATAGACCTTCATTTATTTCTGGGCGTCGCCATCTTTTTGTTTTAAAGTGCCTGACATTTTAACTCTACTACAAAAGCCTATTTAAATAATGGTAATTTTGTGAGAAAAATATAACGTTGTTGAGTGTTGTTTTATTTTTCACATTTTGACTCTGAACACTGGCAAATGTAAGTTGTATTGCTTAATTTTGCTAGCAAACCATTTAAATTTAGCTCATAGGCATTGATTGAAAAATACAAAACAGATTGAAAGGGTGGTCAAGATTCCTTCAAGTAAAAGTAGCGTTGCCCCGGGTAGAAGTAAAAAGTAGTGTCCAAAAAAAACACCTCAAAATTGAAAGGAAAAGCACCGGTGGAAATTTTACTTTGAAGAAACTCTGAAGAGTAGGCTACATTAAAAATAATAATAATAACAACATTGATATATTTTAAAATATCACAAATCTAAAAACAAATGTGTAAACTTTCATTTATGACTTTTTCAAAAAAAAAAAAAAAAAAAAGCACAATTACGGTGCGGAGTTGAATGGAAATACATACATTCCTCGACATTTTGCAATAGTGTCATTGCCACTTTAAGAGTTTCATTACATTTAGAAGTTAAAAGGAATAAAACTGTTGTTGGCTTTTTTTTGGTGCAAAGTATTACAGTTTACAACAAAAGACAGTTTTATATGTGTTTGTGTGTATGCCTGTACTAACATGCCACAATTTATATACATACATACATATGTTTTTTTGATAATGTAGATGCCGTAAAAGTCAGGTGTGGACACAGACATAGTTATTAACCTCCTGACGTCATTGTCCAAATCTTATTTCTTTACATTAAAGAAAAGTAAAACAGCACAAACAAAAATTTTTACAGCACAAACGTAGCACAAATGATTGACAGAGTTTTCTTGCATTTTTAAGCAATGTGAGGGGCTGGATGACCGCAGATTGACCTATAAAAGAAACGTAAATGTCTACAAAAATAAAACAGCAAAACCAAAAATTTTTACTGCGTAAAACAGCACAAACGCAGCACTAATGATTGAGATATTTTTTTTGTTTATTTTTGTTTATATATTTTTTAAGAGAGGCCAACTTCACGGAGCTCTGCATCTCCTCTATATGCAGTTAGGGCAGAAGAGTGAGAACAATTTTAAAATCCATGTGCACTCTGTGGTCACTCTGTGGAACCACTTTTCTCAAATAATCACTGCCATTAAAAATCTTTTTCAATTTAAAATCCTGTATTAAAACATATGAATTTGTATCAGAATGTTACAAATTTGTATACAATCAATTTGTATACAAATTTGTATATTGAAGAATAACATTTTAATAAAAAATACCAGCTATACTCAAACTCTATTGTCTAATGCTAACCGTATTTTCTCAATTTTATTTCGCCTTTTGATTTTTGAGGTTGTACATTAATTTATACTCTTACAGAAGGTGTGTGGTCGGAATGTTCGGGCTTGTCATTTTTTTTCCGCGCAATTTATTCTTTTAATTGTTTTATTCATTTGTTGTTGTTTTGTTTGTTTGTCGTGGTGGGTGATGTGAATGGTGGGCTGGAGTTTACAAGTCTTGACTTCTTCCAACTCTTTTTCAAATCATTGTTGTTAATTTAAAAATATATTTGCATTGCATTTGTTCTGTTTTGATTTAAAATAAATAATTAAATTAAATCAAAGCTCTGTAGCAGTGTCCTGCATACACCAAAAGACCTCAGTCTCCTCAAAAATTGGAGAGGCCTTTGGTCCTTCTCGTACAGGAAACCTGTACATTATCTGAACGGTCCATTTTTTTTTTTTTGCTAACGTGAACACATCCACCCTTTCAATGTTAAATCCCTGTAAATCTCTCTCAATATGGGGATGTTTTATTGGCTGCAGCAGTTTGATAAATATAATCAATAATGAAATCAACAATGATGTTCAGATACATGTCTTCCTTCACTGTATCCATGAACCTCCTCTTTGGCCTTCCTCTAGTCCTCTTTCCTGGTGGTTCCAAATCCAGCATCCTTCTTCCTATGTACTCTCGCTCTCTCCTCTGCACATGTCCAAACCATCGCAGTCTTGCCTCTCGAACTTTATCCCCAAAATTTCCAACAAACCCTGGATAACTAAAGAACTCAAATCCACAATCAACAGGAAAAAACTGGCCTATTGCACTGGTAACCAGCTGGAGAAAAAAAAACTGCATCCCGAGAGGTGAAGAGAGACATCAGGAAAGCCAGACTGAAATGTAAAGAAAAAATTGAAGCCCAATATGGTGGCGGAGATCTTCGAGCGGCCTGGAGGGGGATTAAAAACATGTCCTCCAGCAGCCACAACAAAGAAAATCAAAAGTTTATAACTGTTAATGATCTTTCAGATTCAGAGTTGCCAGATGCTTTTAATACTTTTTTTCTCGGTTCGAAAGGAGGGATGTTTTGGAAAACATTTCTCTTTATAAAAATTCCCTGGAACTCGTAAATAAAATAATTTCTCAAGATCAGGTGACAACTCTGTTTAGAAAAGGTTAAAATGGGTAAAGCAAAGGGCCCTGATGCAATTTGTGGACGCACCCTTCACCACTGTACCGCCTAACTCAGTGGTGTTTTCAGTAAATTATTTCAGAGATGTGCTGATCTCGGTCAGATACCTTCCCTATGGAAGACGTCCACAGTGATTCCTCTTCCTAAGTCAAGCAAGTCAAAGGAATTGAGTGAATTCAGACCAGTAGCACTTACCTCACTGGTAATGAAAAGCCTTGAAAACAATTTAAAACAGCTTATTTTATCTAAGACAGAGGAAAACCTGGACCCACATCAATTTGCATACCAACCATAAAAAAAGAAGTAGAAGATGCTTAACTATTTTTATTGAATCTTCTGTACAAGCACCTTGAAAATGTAGGTGCTCATGTCAAACTTTTATTTGCAGACTTCTCCTCAGCTTTTAACAAAATGCCGCACATTTTAATAAAAAAAAAGCTGGCATCTGATTATAATGTTTCTGATCAACATCTTTAATTGATTTTAAATTTTTTAACAGACCGTGTCCAGCGTGTTTTAATAAATGGTAAAATGTCCACTTCTGTAATGTCTAACACTGGATCTCCGCAGGGTTGTGTTCTTTCTCCTCTTCTTTTTATATTGTACACAGATTCTTGCAAGTCTTTGGAAAAAGACAGATTTTTTTTTTTATAAAATTTTGAGATGATACAGTTTTGGTGTCTCTATTATCTGGTTCTGAAATTGGTCATGGTCCTGCGCTCACACAGTTTGTTGAATGGTGTGAAGCAAACTATTTAAACTTAAACGTCTCAAAAACAAAGGATATAGAAATAGATTTCAGTGAGCTCCTTCACACACTGTGAGTTCTATCCAAGGAGAAGAGGTAGAAGTGGTTGAGACCTACAAATACATGGGCACAATGATTGACAATAAACTCAGGTTTACCAAGAACACAGAAAGCCTTGCCAAAAAAGCACAGCAAAGGATTTACTTCAGAATCAGGATCAGAATCAGAATGCTTTTATTGCCATGTCAGTGAAAAATATCAGAGACTGGGAACTTGTTTTGATACAGGTGTGCAAACATATAAAATAAAAATAATAGAAATAAAATAAATAAAAATAATAATAATAATTTTAACAAAACTAAGAGTGCTCAGAAGAAAAAGAAAAGTAGTGCAATGTCATAGAAAATAATAGAAAATAATAAAGATAGTAAAGTGACAAGAGGGAAGTGACTAAGAGATGTGGGGATCCAGGTTATAAAGCATTCATTAGTCCAACCGCAGAAGGGAAGAAGCTGTTTTGTGGCGGGACATTCTGGTCCGAATGGACCAGAGCCTCCTGCCAGAGGGGAGTCGCTCAAAAAGTCCATGTCCAGGGTGGGAAGGGTCAGCTGCTATCCGACCTGCACGCCCCCGAGTCCTGGAGACGTACAGGTCTTCGAGAGATGGAAGGCTGCAGCCGATCACCTTCTCTGCGGAGCGCACAATGCGCTGCAGTCTGTGTTTGTCCCTGGCTGTGGCTCCAGTGTACCACACGGTGATGGAGGAGGTGAGGACAGACTCGATGATGGCTGTGTAAAACTGCATCAACATCTGGGCGGGCAGCTTGGCTTTCTTCAACTGCCGCAGAAAGTACATCCTCTGCTGGGCCTTTTTGATCAGGGAGCTGATGGATGGCTCCCACTTTAGGTCCTGTGTGATGGTAGTGCCGAGGAAGTGGAAAGAGTCTACAGTGGTAATGGAGAAGTTTGTCAGTGCAAGGGGGGTAATGGGAGCTGTGACTTTCCTAAAGTCCACGATCATCTCCACTGTCTTCTGAGCGTTGAGCTCCAGGCTGTTGTTGCTGCACCATGACACCAGCCGGTCTACCTCCATCCTGTAGGCCGACTCATCGCCATCAGAGATGAGCCCAAAGAGTGTGGTGTCATCTGCAAACTTGATCAGTTTGACAGAGTCATGGCTGGAAGTGCAGGAGTTGGTGTACAGGGAGAAGAGCAAGGGAGAGAGGACACAGCCCTGTGGAGATCCTGTGTTGATAGTCCGATAGGTGGAGACATTCTTCCCCAGCCCCACGCACTGCCTCCGGTCTGTTAGGAAGTCAGTAATCCACCTGCAAGTGGAGTCAGGCACGTTGAGCTGGGAGAGCTTGTTCTGAAGCAGGGTAGGGAGGATGGTGTTGAATGCAGAGCTGAAGTCCACAAACAGGATCCTAGCATAGGTTCCCGGGGAGTCCAGGTGCTGCAGGGTGAAGTGGAGGGCCAGGTTGATGGCGTCGTCTACAGACCTGTTGGCTCTGTAGGCAAACTGCAGAGGGTTCAGAGAGGGAGAGGTGAAGTGCTTGAGATGAGGGAGGACCAGGCGTTCGAATGACTTCATGACTACAGACGTAAGCGCCACAGGCCTGTAGTCATTGAGTCCAGTGATACGGGGCTTCTTGGGGACAGGAACGATGGTCGACAGCTTGAAGCAGGCTGGAACGTGGCATGTCTTCAGCGAGGTGTTGAAAATGTCTGTGAAAACTGGAGACAGTTCCTCAGCACAGTGTTTCAGGGTGGCCGGGGAGACACCATCTGGGCCCGAAGCTTGCTGAGGAAGTTAAATTCTTTTAATGAAAAAAGCCAACTATTTTAAACAATTTTTATTGCTCTTTTATTGAAAGTCTTCTCATCTTTTCTTTCATCTGCTTGTTTGGTGGTTTGACAGTCAAGGATAAAAACAAGCTGCAAGGGATTGTTAACCTCTGTTCTAAAATAACAGGAGTTCCACTGAGAGACCTACAATCCACTAATAAAGAGCAAATAGTAAAGAAAGCTAAATGTATCCTGGGTCAACCTCAGCACCCATTACGCACTGACTTTATTTTATTGCCTTCTAGACGTCGGTTTTATGTCCCTGCAAGGTCGACGAACAGTTTTTCATATTCTTTTGTGCCTTTGGTAATCAAATTCTTAAATTCTTAAGTTAGTCTTGGTTTACCTGGGGTTTTTAACTGGATGTTTGTATGGGGTTTCTTAACCGGGCTGGTCTGACCCAACCCGGGTGTTTTTATTTTCTGTTTTTCATTTTTTTATTATATATCTGATTTTTAGCATCTTTTGTTTTTGTGTTGGTTTCAATGAGATGTTGTGTGGTGCAATAAATTGCCAAAGAATGCTGTAAAACAATTGCCGTCAGGGACTAATAAAGTTTACTCTAAGCAGAACAAAAAAATCAATAAATCCATCAAATTAAACTGAAACAAATACAAAGAAGAGTCCAGTGAAAGCAAAGTTAAAAAGATCCCAATGCCTGAGAAATTTTCTATGGTTCTGAGATTCTTTAATTATTTCAAATTTTAAAAAGATTTGTACAGAATGCAGAATAAAATATTTCAGGGAAATGTAATACTACATCGGACCAGGATGGTTTTGAAAGAGTCACAGATAAATGTGGTCATGTTTTCTGAAATAAGATAAAAATACATTCAGGTGTAAAATAAATCTACACCGTATATCTTTTAAAGAAGAAAATTTGTCAGAGTTTGAAAATACATTTCTCCTTTTGAACAAACAGTAAGTTTACAGTTTGAAATTTTGAAAATAAATTGAAATTTAGAATAAACCGTCACATTTTTTTATTTTGTCTTCATATATCACATTTATAATACATTCATAACTTAAATTCATTTTAGCTTTTTCTCCACATTACCAAGTTTTTTAATTATATCACAGACCTTTCTTAATCTAATCCCCGATAATAATAAAGATTCAAGATTTTGTTTTTTTTTTTGCTACCCTCACAGCTCAAACAGATGGGAGAACGAATACATGGTTAGCCGGAATGTTGAGTGCTTCAAAAAAGATCAATTTTTGAGTGTTTACTTTCTTGAGGCGGTGATGGAGAGTTTCCTCTTAGAACAGATGAAAGGTTTGAGTGTGTGACATGGGGTATCATTCCAGGTAGACTCTTCTAGAAAAGAAAATTTAGAAGTAAGTTATTTTAAACACAAATAAGTCAACATCAAGGTGACGAACAATGTGGCACCGCCTGCCCGACATCACAAACTGTATTATTGACGAATCGTTGAGGTCTATTTGATAAGCAGGATAAGCATTTGTTTAACATCCTTTCATTTTTTTGTATCATGATATGAAAATTTATCCGGTTACTTTATTATATGAGTTTCCACAAAGACGTCATCAGGTGGCGTAAGTGTAGATATCATAGCAGAGTTCAAAGGAATGTAATTTTTTCAGAGGTATTGCTCTATTGTTTTTTCAACTTTGTTGTGGACAAATTTGATAAAACATTCTCCCTCTTC
Source organism: Neostethus bicornis (assembly GCA_902685375.1). Lineage (NCBI taxonomy): Eukaryota > Metazoa > Chordata > Actinopteri > Atheriniformes > Phallostethidae > Neostethus > Neostethus bicornis. The sequence goes on from LR738550.1 coordinate 25,577,681, forward strand.
TTCTTTCACCATTTCCCTTAAGGGATTGCCCCAGCAAGACAGTTTCTTCCATTTAACCCTATCTGCTGCCCCCTCTTCAGTCACGCCAACTATTTTCATGTCTTCCTTCACTGTATCCATGAACCTTTTCTTTGGTCTTCATCTAGGCCTCTTGCCTGGTGGTTCCAAACCCAGCGTCCTTCTGCCAATGTACTCGCTCTCCTCTGCGCATAATTCTGAGACATTTTATTTAAAAGCGCTTTTCAGGGCACTCAAGGTCCCTGTACTTATTCTTCTTTTTCTCCTTTCGACATTTCCCCTCAAGGGTCGCCACAGCAAGTCAGTTTTTTTTCCATCAAACCCTATCTGCTGCATCCACTTCAGTCACGCCAACTATCTTCATGTCTTCCTTCACTGTATCCTCTTTGGTCTTCCTCTAGGCCTCTTTCCTGGTGGTTCTAAATCCAGCATCCTTCTGCCGATGTACTCGGTCTCTCTTTTCTGTACATGTCCAAATCATCCCAGTCTGGCCTCTCTGACTTTATCTCCAAAACCTCTAACATCTGCTGTTCCCCCAATATACTCATTTCTGATCCTGTCCATCCTGGTCACTCGCAGAGACATCCTCAGCATCTTCATCTCTGCAACTTCAATCTCTTTTTCTTGTCTTATCCTCAATCCCACTGTCTCTAGACCAAACCGCATGGTGGGTCTCACCAGGGTTTTCACTTTTCCTTTCATTTTAGCTGAACCTCTTCTGTCACACATCACACCTTATACTTTTCTCCACCCGTTCCAGCCTGCTTGAACACGCTTCTTCACCTCTTTTCCACACTCTCCATTGCTCTGGACTGTTGATCCTAAGTACTTAGAATCTTCCACCCTCTTTATCTCTTCTCCCTGTAACCTCACTTTTCCATTTGGATCCCTCTCATTCATACACATGTACTCTGTCTTACTCTGACTAATCTTCATTCCTCTTCTTTCTAGTGCAAACCTCCACCTCTCCAGCATTCCTCCACCTCTTTCCTCCTCTCACTACAGATCACAATGTCATCTGCAAACATCATTGTCCATGGAGATTCCTGTCTAACCTCACCTGTCAGCCTGTCCAGCACCATAGCAAACAGGAAAGGGCTCAGAACAGATCCCTGGTCCCACCCCCTCACTGAACTCCTCTGTCTCACCTACAGCACACCTCACCACTGTCTTACAGTCCTCATACATGTCCTTCACTACTCTAACATACTTCTCTGTCACACCAGACTTCCTTATAGAAAACCATAGTTCATCTCTGGGTACCCTGTCATACGCTTTCTCTAGATCTACAAAGACATAGTGCAGCTGGCTTTGACCTTCCCTGTGCTTCTCAAGCAGCATCCTCAAGGCAAATACTGCAGCTGCAGTGTTCTTTTTAGATATAAAACCATACTGCTGCTCACAAATTCTTGCTTCAGACCATTGCCTAGTTTAGACAACTTTTTCCCATAACTTCATCGTATGAATCGTAGTCTTCTGCACTCCCTTCATCTTCTTAAACTTCTTCACTGCCGGGGTCATCTTACACACCACCATCCTATGCTGTTTGGCTATGCTGTCTCCTGCTACAACTTTGCATTCATTAATCTCTTTCAGATTACACCGCCTACACAAAATGTAATCTACCCGTGTACTCCTTCCTCCACTCTTATAAGCAGAGGTGTCAAGTAGCGAAGTAAGACTACTTCGTTACCTTACTCAAGTAGAAAATCTCGTTATCTTTACTTTAACGAAGTAATTATTTTTTTTGTCTACTTTTTACTTTTACTCACTACTTTTTATGCAATAATCTGTACTTTTACTTCGTTAATTTTATAAAAAGTAGTCGCTACTTTCTCCATTTTGTCACCGTTAAAAAGCCACGACTGTTTGTCGGAGTTTTTTTTTTTTTTTTTTTTTTATGAACCCTGAATGCATCAAACAAAGGAAAAGATGAATGATTGGCTGAAAAGTCCAGTCAATTATTACTTTTGGGGCGAGTAGCACCGCCCACAAACTTTTAAAGAGCAGCCAGGAACGTTAATTTCCGTGTTTGAGAATTGTTGCGGGCTCGGAAATCAAAGTGTTTCTGATGCTGCAACACTGAACTTTGATTGAATTATTAGTTTTTTTAAAAAAAAACAACAGCAAAGAAATGTTTCATTATTATTATTATTTTCAGTCTGCGGTTATTGTAAACGTCTTTGCTGAAAATGTTGTAGATGGTATTTTTATAAAAATAACTTTGATCTGTGACGCACTATTTTATCTTTAGAAACAAAGCTAATTGAACTGATTAATCCATAAATAGTAGTGGATGAAGTATTTGTGCTTAAAAGCATCCAAAATGTTATTGATTAGTTTATGAAGACTGACTGAGGAGATTAAAACTACACATCGTTTAGATTTTGTATAATGTAGATGTTTGGGTTAACATTAAAAAAACCTCATATGTACACATATACATATGTACGAATGTATATATAAATGTATATATACCGTCTCCTAAGTCCCGCCCCTACTGGTTTCTTTCTGGGTTTCTTAAAATCTTATTTCCCTGGTTATTTTTTCATTTTTACAGTTCTTAAAATTTTAGAAAAAGAATCCAAGGATTTTGCCTCCTGTGTGTTTCCTTCACTCCCACTGCCTTACGAGTGCATGTAAAGGGTGTTATTTTGTCAATGGGCGTGGTTTTACTGGGTGTACGATATTTTTTGTAAAATACGATAATTTTACGTCATTAGTACGATAATCCAGCACCTTCCACCTGGCAACGCTGGTTCCAGGTGTCACGCAGGCTGTATGTGGCACTCCAAACCTTAGCAACTTGTTAAAGACTATTCATTATTGCCTCAAAGAACTTTGAAAACTAGCTCCCTTCAAGGCTTGAAAAAGCCTTTTGGTCATTTTTTTCCCATTTATATATTTAACATTGAGTGTGTTTGTGTCTTGAAGTTGGTTAAATTAGGTGATGCAGAGTGAAGCTTGGTAGCTGAAGGGACGTTACATAATGCCCTGCTTATGATAATACATTTGATTGTGTTCATTAATCGATTTCCAATAAAGATTATTAAGAAATAAATGTTTCTGATTCATAAAGTTTAACACCAAAACACTTTCATTTATTATCATATTTTCTGCTCCTTAAAGCATGTGATAATAGTTAGAAAATATGTTCATCCGCTTTTGTTAACAATATTCCTTTTTTTCTGAAAATTACTTTTACTTTTTTTACTTTAAGTAGTTTTGAAATAGGTTACTTTTTACTTTTACTTAAGTAGAAAACTTGAGTTGATACTTCTACTTTTACTAAAGTAGTTTTTTAACTCGGTATTTATACTTCTACTTGAGTAGAAATTGTTGGTACTTTTGACACCTCTGCTTATAAGTCACCCTGTGTTCCAGCCTTTTCTTGAAGAAAGTATTCACTACAGCCATTTCCATTCTTTTCGCAAAGTTGATCACCATCTGTTCCTCTGCATTCCTGTTCTGGATGTCAAACCTGCCCATCATCTCCTCATCATCTCTGTTTCCTGCACCAACGTGGCCATTGAAGTCTGCTCCAATAACAACTCTCTCACTTCTAAGGATGCGCTGAATCGCCTCATCAAGGTCTGACCTAAATTTTTCTTTCTCCTCAATCTCACATCCAACCTGTGGCGCATACCCACAAACAATGTTGAACATTACCCCTTCAATTTCTAGCTTAAGGCTCATCACCCTGGGTGACCTTCTTTTTACCTCCAGAACATTCCCAACAAACTCTTCCATTAGTATAACCCCTACACCATTTCCTTTTCCTATATACACTGTGATAGAACAACTTGAACCCCGCTCCTAGACTTCCAGCCTTGCTACCTTTTAGGGCTGGAACAGTTAATCGATTTAATCGATTATAATCGATTATAATCGATTATCAAAATATTTGTTAACTAATTTGGTCATCGATTAATCGTCTAAAAAAGTTTTTGCTGTCAACTGCACTTAAATTGGTCTCCAAGTGGGGCTGTAGAGAGCAAATTGACGATGCGAGCTACCAAAATAGGAGGCGAAGAAGATAGCAGCCAATCATTGGCCTTCATTTCACCTTGCCTCACGTGATTAGGCAGATTCAACAAGATGGCGGAAAGAAAAACATATAAAAAAACCATCCAAAGTTTGGATCATTTTCCGCTAAATTTGAAAAAGACTCGCGTTAATATGCAAAGTTTGCGAAACGGACACGTTTTGTCAGGGAAGCATAACGACGCTGCACGGACATCTGAAAAAAAAAACATGTCGGACTTGAAGCGGGAGATGGCAAACTGGAGCAATACACGATGTTATTTCTAATGAAAACAATTTTCCAGGTCGCTAAATACACTTTCTATTGTCTGCAATAAAAACCAAAAACAACCCCACATAAACTATTTTCTGTGGAAAACGGTTGCACCCCGCAGCAGAGCGCTTCACTCATGGACCTTTATTTTGGAAATGATTATGTCCGATATGAGGCCGCTCTCAGTAGTAGGACGAGGGTTTTTAAAAAAAAAAGATTGCTAAATTCAATCCAGGATACACCGCAAAGCACATTTTTTTCCCACAAAAAAAATGAGTGCTGTTAGTTGGGCACTCCTTTACCGATTAGTAGATCTGTGTTTGTAATATTACAAGTGGTAAAGATGGTCATTTTATTTATTTAAGTTACTATTTTTACAGTAGAGATGGTGTTTTTTTGGTGTTTTTTTTTTTTTGCACTAATATTTCACAACTAGAATGTTTTTGTATATTTTTTACTCATGTTAATCTGGGGCCTTCTTTTTGCACAATACTTCTGAACAAGGTCAAATTTGCGAATCCAGAAGTGTTAAAGATTTCTTGTTTTCAAATGTGATCCAACAGTTTACATTTGATGTTTTATTAGCCGGTACTACTAAAGCACATTTTTTGGTTTCTTATGATTTACTTTTACTGTATACAGTAAGTAGATTTATTTTTTTCTAGAAATGATAATATTGTACCTCTTTATTTCACAGAAAGATTAACATTTGCTCTTACTGTAATATACCCAACAAGTTGTTTAAGTGGTTATGAGTTGTGTTTTACACAATTACGTTCTATAATATGCCGAAAAAGTAATATTTATTAAATTGCCATTTTTATCCGATTAATTGAATAATCAATCCAATAATTGGCAGATTAATTGATTACCAAAATAATCGTTAGTTGCAGCCCCATTACCTTTACATCTAGTCTTCTGGACACTCCAGTCTCCTGGACTTCTTTCGCAATCCAAATTTAGTTGTTATCGATCTGTTTTTAACTGTTCAGAATATTTTCTGTGCAGTTGAAGAGTTTCTTTATCACTATGTATAGTTTAGTAGTATTTTATTACCTTTATTAGCTAAGGTTATAAATTTAGATATTTATTTTTTTTTATCATTCTTTAACAGCTTAAAGCAGTTTTATTAATACATTACCAGTTTTGTCATTATTTTTACGTTTTTAGTAAAAACGTAAAAAGGGCAGGCTTGGCAGAGTTCAACTTTCACTGGAATTGACGTACTGCCAGCTATCCGGACCGAGCTCTGGTACCGGTCATACAGAGACAGGACAGCTCATACCAAGGGCTCCGAGGTCCCTGAGCACCCCAAATAGGAATCCCCTAAGGAAAAGGTTGAATGCCTTCTCCGGATTTACAAAGCTATCTTTGTTTTCATAAAAACCCTGTACATCTGGTTGAGCAAACTCCCATGAGCCCTCCAGTATCCTGGAAAGGGTAAAGAGCTGGTCCGTTGTTCCACGTCCAGGGCAGAAACCACACAGCTCGTCTTCGATCCGTGTAAAGATATGTGTAAAGATTTAATGTTTAAAGAATTTATTTTACCTTCGTGGTTAATTTCAAGGCAATTTTCTCCTTTACCGAAACCATTGTTGGGTTCGCTTTTGAGCCAATTCATGTAATCCCACCTTGAGCCATCAGTCCACTGCCATTTTGACTCCTGAAAATAAGTTTTAGTTCCATCCTTCAGATATTTTAAAAAATTGAATTGTGTGTTGATGAATTTTCAGTTCTCGTAAAAGACTTACTGAGACAGCATCAAGACCTCCCAACCACGCCCGCTTAGATTTTCCCGTCCATCTCTTTATCATGTCACTAAGGAACAGGTTCTCTTCAGCTGAGTGAATGGAGGCAAGATTCCCTCCCTGATCGATGCAGTAATTCTGGTTAATTAAAAAGGAAAAGTTAGCAAGAGAGATGGAAACACAATTTGACGACGCTGACAGTTTTACTTGTATTGTATTGTACAGCATATTTGAATATTTATGTCCTTTGTGCGCCGGCCGATGCTCTTTGTCAATGAGGTAGAAGATGTATGTTCATCCTAATTCTTGATTATCAAATTTTAGCTGACTGGAAATTTTGTGGGGTATTGGAAAGCTAACACGTGTTCAGCGACCTTTGAAGCACTGTTTAAACAGCTTGATGATATGATTTGTTCCATCATCACTCAGACAAAAGTGGAGGGAAAGGCAAACAAGATGCTGTCTTAATCACGTCAAAACAGATTGATCCCATTAATTTAGCCACGTTAACTGGAGGACTTTTTGGACAAATATCCTCGGTGTACGGCACACAATGCAGCAATGCAGTAAAAACAATTTCCACAGGAGGGATAAATACAGTCTGGTGGAAAAAAATGGAACAAAATCAATAATTTAATATTTTCTAATCAAACTACACACACCAGAATGCAATGTTTCCCCAAATGTAACAACGTTTTACCCTAGTTTTTAGTCTTTTCACTACTACTCTGCAAAGAAGCACTAAATATTCCACAATCAATTGACTTGAATGTTAAATTCTTAGTGTGTCTTTGTCTTGAGTTGTATTGTCCAAAAACTGTCATTTTTATTGCTCCTTATGGTGCAGTGAATGAAAACATGTTGGATTCTTCTACAGATGGGAGGACGGACGGACAGACAGATAGATAGAAGGATAGATATGTACTTCTGCAACGGTGAATTTGTTTGGTACATCAAAGTAAATGAAACAGCGAGATCCAAACTGATCCCAGCCCCTAGGACATTCACCTGAAACAAAAAAGAGAAGTACATTTACAGAGATTTGAACCACAACAGAAATGTTTTTCTTTTCAATAATTTGAATTGAATGGTGGTATTTTTGTATTTGAAATTAATCAACATTCTGAACCCCAAGTGTGTAACGAGTCAGTAATACAGACCTTCAGCTTCTGCATAATTCAGCACAACTCCCTGTGAATACAAAAGCCCACGGTTTAGAAAGTAGCTTTCACATTTTAACACTGTTCCTGCTTTGATTTACAGGATGAGGTCATTTTCTATTGTTGTCTCTATGAATAATGAATAAAAACATGCATCCATTTTAATCACACTTTCAACAACCACAATGCTGCATACCATGCAGAGAACAAGCACCACGAAAAGTCCTGAGGCCATCTGTGGAGAAAAGAGTCAAACACGTTTTTTGCAGGACATCTGCTACACATTTTATAGTTTTGATTTAAAATAAAAAAGGAGTTTTTAATGGATTCAAGATTATATATAAAAACATACCTTGCTCTTAGTAAATCCTGGTTCAGAGAATTAATTTTTTTTTTTATTTTGAATGATTTAAAGAAGGTGAACGATCTCGCTGCACCAGCCTAGCTAGAATGAATCTTTTCAGTCTGACGAACCCTTAAATAGCTGCTCACCAGGAAGTGCTACAGAGAATGAGGAGGAATCTGGTTTCACCATCTTCTTTCTAGCATGGCGGATGACACGGAGCCAAGCGAAGCTCTGGGCTGTATCCGGCTTAGAACTAAACCACAAATTTATAAGACAGTTGATGGTAAAGTTATTGTGGAGGATGAGTTTCTTAACTTTCTATATGGTGACGCAACTTCGCTGAAGCCTACAAAGGAAGGAGGTACTGCTACTCTTCTGAATTTTCCTAAAGCGAGTTTGGTCGTAAAACAAGGTCGGCGTGTGAGGGCAGACAAAACTCATCCTGGGCCGCATATCACTAAGGAGCGTGAGAAAGAAAGCCTATCTATGGCACTGGTATGCATAGTAACATTAAAGCAGTAAAAACAAAGCTTGTGTATGTCTTCGCCACTAAGTTTCTCCCCAACTTAGATGATGAGATTCTTGGTGCCTATCTTGGAGAGAAATTTTGTCGCAGTGTAAGGTATGAACAAATTGCCACTGGGAATATGCACTTTAGCTTCTTTTAAGTTAGTGTGAAATGCGAGGCTTCTGGAATGTAGTGAGAGCCCTAAACCGAGTAAACACACTACTGCCTGATACCGTAGAGGGGGTCACTGAAGCTGATAAAATAGCAGAACTGTGGAAGAACCACTACTCTGCTGTATTTAATTGTGTTAAAAGTGATCAATTTGTCCTTGAAAAGATCACAAAATCAATTCAATTCAATTCAATTTTATTTGTATAGCCCAAAATCACAGAATTTCCGTCTCAATGGGCTTCACAAGAAAAAGAGGAATGTATTAACACAAATACACAACAAGAAAAGTAACTAACAAATGCTAACTAAACAAGACTAGCACATTTATGCCCTTAGACTCTCCTTCACGGTGAGGAAAAACTCCTAAAAAACCCATCAGTGGGGGAAAAATAAGAAACCTCGTGGGGATCCACACGAATTAGAGATCCCTCCCTCGGCACGAGCAATCAATGTGTCAAAGATTATTGTTTAAATATTAGCTTACTCTACTCTACAGCTAAATATCTAAAGAAGTCAATAGATGTTCTCCATCCTGATGGAAACACGTGGACTCCTCAGCCCGGCGATGTCCAGTACGGGGATGAGTAGATGTTCTTCATCCTGATGGCTACACGGGGGACTCCTCAGCCCAGCGATGCCCAGTATGGGAATGAGTAGAGGTTCTTCATTCTGATGGAGCGGGGATGATGAAGCGCGGAGGTCTCCTCGATGTGGCCATGCCCAGGACAGGAATGCAGAGTATCCATCAGGAATCTGAAATAGGGCTCTCTCCCAGAAAGGAGGGAGAGAGGTGGACAACATGTGAATTGTACTATACCAACTAGCAGTGTAAATCTAAACAGACAATAGAGAACAATGAATGAGATAGAAAGCCAGGGGTTAGGGATGGGTGAAGGAGATGCAGACCCTGGCTAGGGTAGGGGGAGGGAGGGAGAACAGACCCTAGTTAGAGTAGGGGACAAGAGGGAAAGGGCCAAGGCAGTCTAGCAGAGAATAGTAGATAGAATTAGAGGACAGAACCCCAATGTACTATACTTTCCCCAGCTTCTACTATCTAGCAGCCAACTAGCAATTATATCAGCTAAGTGTCTCTCTGTTTCTATCTGGCCTCTTGATAAGCTTGTTCAAACAGGAATGCTTTAAGCCTCCCTTTAAATGTAGGAACACTGTCTGCCTCTCTCACTTGAGCTGGGAGCTTATTCCATAAAACTGGAGTTTGGTAGCTAAAGGTTCTACTTCCAACTGTACTTTTAGAAAGTACTACAACTATAAGTCCACTAATGTAAGATGGAGCTGTACCGTTTAGGGCCTTGTTGGTTAGTAAGAGGATTTTAAGCTTGATCCTAAACTCAATTGGAAGCCAATGGAGAGACGCTAGCAAGGGAGTAATATGATCTCTGCTAGGAGTTCCTGCTAATAGTCTTCCTACTGCATTTTGAACCAACTGAAGACTTCTTAGGGAAGATATAGGGCATGCTGTGAGCAAAGCGTTACAATAATCCAATCCCGATGTAACAAATGCATGGATGAGTTTTCCAGCATCACTTTTACATAAGTTATTTCGGATTCTTGAAATGTTGTGGAGGTGAAAAAAAGCAGTTTTACAAGCCTGTGAAACTTCTTAAACGATAAATCTGGGTCAAATAACACTCCTAGGTTTCTAACTATGAGGCCAGAGCCCACAGTTACTAGTCAGTAAAAATATCTCTCAGATTTTTAGGACCTACTGTAACAACTTCTGTCTTATCTGAGTTTAAAAGGAGATAATTGATTGTCATCCAGGTCTTCATTTCCCTGATACAGGTATTAAGTTTTTCAATGTGGTCACTCTGGTCAGGTTTGACTGATAAGTACAATTGTGTATCATCTGCGTAACAGAGAAAATTAATACAGTGTTTTCTGATTATGTTTCCCAGGGGCAGCATGTGGAGCATGAACAGAATAGGTCCAAGAACTGAACCCTGAGGGACACTAAAACTAACTTTAGCTCCTCTGATCCCTAAGTCATATTCTAATCTTTGAAGTAAAAAGCTGTGGTCAATTGTGTCATAGGCTGCACTAAGGTGTAAGAGAACTACGATTGAAATTAGTCCCTTTTCTTTGGCTAATAGAAGGTCATTTGTCACTCTATCTAGCGCAGTTTCTGTGCTGTGATGTGATCTAAACCCTGATTGAAATACTTCAAAAAGACTATTGTCCTGCAGGTGGCGGTTCAGCTGCTTAACCACTACGCATTCTAGAATTTTTAAAATGAAAAGTAAATTTGATATTGGTCTATAGTTGGCCAGAATGCTGGGATCTAAATTGGTCTTTGTCAGAAGTGGTTTAATAACTGCATGCTTAAATAACTGTGGAACATATTCTGTTTGTAGGGAGAAATTTATTATAGTTAAAATGGGTTTTTTGAAAAGCTTAGTTGGAATTGGGTCTAAAAGACAGGTCGATGTTTTGGAGCATGCAATAACATCTGTTAGCTCAGTTTGGTCTATAGCAGTGAAACAATCTAATGTTACAGAAGTTTTTAGAGAAGCTTTCATTTCTGCAGCTTCAGCCTGCTCTGGACTAATTGTAGGAATAAGTTCATTCAGTCTATGCCTTATATTTGAGATTTTATCATTGAAAAATGTAAGAAAATCCTCACAGCTGAGAGTAACTGGGATAGAAGGCTCTACTGTGCTATGAGTGCTGGTCAGCCTAGCTATAGTGCTAATAAGAAATCTAGGATTATTTTCATTCTCCGCTATTGAAGTTGAATAGTACTGGTTTCTAGCTTTACGCAAAGATTTTTTGTAATCTAGGAGGCTACGTTTCCAGGCGTTATGAGATTGCTCTGAACCAGAACGCCGCCATTCTTTTTCTAGCTTACGGATTTCTTGTTTAGGAGAGTGTGTTTCAGTGTTAAACCAAGGTGGTACTTGGTCCCGTCCAATACCTTTGCCATTCAAAGGCGCAATAGAATCTAGTGAGTCCCTGGGACTTCGGAAGGCGCTATAGACACACTGGTCATTAATACAGGGATTAGAGCTGCAAGAGGTATACTCAGTAAATTAATTTAGTATGGTACTAAGTATTGGCTGAATTTGAAGTTTAAACTCAGACACAGGGCGATCAGATAACGTTCTTCTAAGTTGTGTTTTTTTCATTGGGGCGGTCACATTTTTTTTTTAATAAAAACTGAAACGTAATTAGAAAGTGGTCTGAAAGTACAGGATTATGAGGAAAGATGCTGAGCTGACTAATCTCTACACCTTAGGTTAAAACTAGGTCCAAGGTGTGTTTGTGACAGTGAGTAGGTTCATTTACATTTTGTGTGAAACCAACATGAACTACTAAAGCAGTGAAAGCATTTCCTAAGCAGTCGCTAGAGTCATCAACATGAATATTAAAATCTCCTACTACTACTACTTTATCAGAATCTAAAACTACACTGGACAGAAAATCAGAGAACTCACTTAAAAATTCTGAATAAAGCCCTTGCTGCGATGTGTCCAATTGTTTTAGCATTTCGTTGTCTATTTTTGCATTTTGTCACTCGGTTTCTGTCCCTTCTTTCACCTGTGTTTTGTCCTATTCTAGAAATGTGACTTTGTGCACTCATTGGACATCATTTTGCACTACATTATTTTACTTCAGACAGCTGTTTTTAAGCCAGCCCTTTTTTTCAACAGACATTAGCTGATATGCCCTGCAATTCATTATTCCAAAAAGGTTGTTTAAATTTGTATGTTCTTTTACCTCTTTCATTGCTTAGTTTTGGTCTATATTTATTAATTTCTTCATACAGAGTATTACAAAACAATTCATAACTATTAATCAGGTGTTACCACAGTATGTGTTTTCACTTGTCCCCAATGGATGTTCAAAATCTTTCAGTGCTGTTACACAGATTGGAGGTTTAAAAAAATATTATGTGTTGATGAATTTTCAGTTCCTGTAAATAACTTACTTCCACAGTGTCGAACTCTCCGAACCAGGTCCGTTTAAAATATTCAATCCGTCTCTTTATTGTGTTACTAAGGAACAAGTTCTCATCAGTTAAGTGAATAGAGGCCAGATTCCCCCCTTGGTTGATGCAGTAATATTGGCAAATTAAAAATGAAAAAGTTGGCAAACAAGATGTAAACACAATTTGATGACGCTAACGGTTTTACTTGTATTTAACATGTACAAGTGAATAAACAGCATATTTGAATATTTATGCCTATTGTATGCCTGCCAATGCTCTTTGTCAATGAGGTGGAAGATGCATATTCATCCTAATTATCAAATTTCAGCTGACTGGAAGTAGTTGTTCTGTGGTGTTTTGGAAAGCTAACGCGTGTTCAGCGACCTTTGAAGAGCACTCTTAACAGCTCAATGAGATGATTTGTTCCGACATCACTCAGACAAAAGTGGAAGGAAACTGCAAACAGGATGCTGTCTTAATCACGTCAAAACAGATTGATCCCGTTAATTTAGCCACATTAACTGGAGGACATATTGGACAAATGTCCTCAATGTACGGCACACAAATGCCTGCCAGATAAACTATGTACCTTGTGGCAGCTGTGAGACATGCGTTTCCATAATCACATCATGTTAACCTTTTGTTAATCTGTCTCAGAGCCACAGAGTCTTGAATACGACGGCTGCTTTTTTGTGAGCAATTGCTAATTTTATTTATTCAGCCTAACCAGACAGCAGGGTGAGATCTGGATTCAATTCCAGATTTGTTATCTCAGTAGTAAAATTTCCATCCTTGGACTGGGAGAGGCCGGTTCGATTCCCAATGGACCCATATCTACGTGTCCATGGAGAAGACACCTAAACCCGTGTCGTAAGTCATTTCTCCATGAGGAATGAATACAGTCCGGCAAAAAAAAAACAAAAAAGAACAAAGTCAGTAATTTAATATTTCCCAATCAAGCTACACACACCAGACTGCACTGTATCCCCAATTACAATGTTTATACCCTTGTTCAGGGGTGCAAAGTCAAATACACAAAGGGCCAAAAAAAATATGACCATATCATATCTATTAAATTTGTAAATTGTAAATTGTAAATCGATTTCAATCGATTTCAATCAATGTACAAGTCAATCTACGTTCCTATGGTCACCAGCTGTGGGTGGTGACCGAAAGAATGAGATCGCGGGTACAAGCGGCCGAAATGAGCTTCCTCCGCAGGGTGGCTGGGCTCTCACTCAAGAGATCGGGGGAGGAGCTCTGCAATCCGGGAGGAAATCGGTGTCGAGCCGCTCCTCCTCCAGGTCGAGAGGAGCCAGATGGGGTAGTTCGGGTATCTGGTCAGGATGCCCACGAGCGCCTCGCGAGCGAGGTGTTTCGGGCACATCCCAATGGGAGGAGACCAAGGGGCAGACCCCAGACGCGCTGGAGAGACTATGTCTCACAGCGGGCCGGGGAAAGAGTTGGAATCCTTCCGGGTGAGCTGTAGGATGCAGCTGGAGTGAGATAGGCCTGGGCTGCCCGTTTGAGACTGTTGCCCCCACGACCCGACCCCGGAACAAGCGGAAGATGACGGAACGGAACGAAAATTTCAATCTGGTTTCCGATCTGCACACAGTACAGCGACCTTCTCTTCTCGTCTTATTGCGGCTTTTGACACTGTGGACCATAATGTCTTGCTTCACAGACTTCGCACTGTAGTGGGCCTTACTGGGACCACCCTTGACTGGTTCCAGTCGTACCTCTCCGGCAAATCAGAGTTTGTGGTCTTGGGGCAGAACAAATCACTTCCACGTATGGTCAGTTGTGGAGTGCCACAAGTGTTTGTCCTTGGTCCAACCCTTTTCATTATTTACATGCTTCCCCTTGGTCAATTTATTCATGAACATAATCTTTCATTCCATTCTTATTCAGACGACACTCAACTGTACATGAAAATGAACACTGCACCACCTTCAGCTCTGCCATCTGTGCTTTTGGTTTGCCTGGAGGAGATTAAGACATGGATGTCTGAAAACTTTCTCCAACTCAATCGCAGCAAAACAGAAGCCATTCTCATAGGCACGCCTCACCAAACGCAGTCACTTTCCGTCATTAGTATCCCCATTTTTGGACACAGCATTCCTCTGTCATCCTCTGTAAAAAAACCTTGGAGTCAAAATGGATTCTAACCTCACCTTTGACTCCCACATTCACCATCTCTGCAAGGTTTCCTTCATCTTAAAAATATAGCCAGGCTACGTCCATGTCTTTCCAAACCGGATGCTGAGAGGTTGATTCACACTTTCATCTCCTCTAGGCTGGATTACTGCAATGCCCTCCTTGTAGGGATCCCATGCAGGGGCTTACAAAAGCTCCAGCACATCCAGAACTGTGCTGCCCGGGTACTGATAAGGAGACGCAAATATGACCATATCACTCCCATCCTCAAATCCCTCCACTGGCTACCCGTTAAATACAGAATTCAGTAAAGGCTCTGCCTCCTTACTTATCAGTGCATACACAGCACTGCACCTGTTTATCTCCAAGAACTCAGTTCACTTCAGTTCAGATTTATTCATTTGGTCACACATAAAATCACAACAGCAACACAGATTGCAACAAAGAAACAAACAGACCAAAGAAAAGGAATAGGCTGAAGCATAGCTTATATGTGCCTATCCCTATACATCTGTATACATTTAACTGAATAGCATTTCTACAATCAAACAAAAACTTAAATTTACAAAGTACACAATCACTACAATCAAACAAAAATTAAATTTACAAACTACACATCTCCAATCAAACAGAAAATCACAATAAACTTTATATTATCATCTTTTCATTGTTTTTTTAACTTACTTATAATCACTAATACTTTTATATTTAAGATGATGTTTAAATTTTAGGACAAAAGAGCATATTTTAAATTCATCACTGAGTTCATTCCATAATTTTACTCCAACAACAGAAATACATCTTGATTTTACCATACCGATTGTGGCAGTAGGACATTATTGCTTGGGAGCAGCTGGCCAATCCACTGGTAGTAGGATACTATTTAAGGGCGGACTTCCGGCACACCCTTAGAGGCACGACTTCCGGGAAGGAAGGGAGATGCAACATTTGCGGCAGGCTACGGCCGAGCAGTCTCTCTGGTTGGACTCTAGAGCAATGACCAGAGCAATGGTCGAGTTTTATTTTTGAAATCACAGGGGATTTCGGTTCCCTGTTAGGCGTAATATACCAACTCTGGTATCTCGCGACATTCTACAAGCAAGCAAGCAAGGTAGATCTGTCGTGGTATGGTTTCTGTAAAAGGGTGGCCGGTAAGTAAACAAAACATCTTAGTTTGGTGGTGGATTGGCCGGCTGCTAATAATGTCCTCCCATAGTAAAGTGCGACCGACCCACTGACAAAGTTGAGACGTCCAAGCTGCCTTTCAGATGTTCTTACAGGTCAGTATTTAGAATTAAAAATATATATCAATATTTTTAATCCTTTTCTATATTGCTTTTAGGACTGAATTAAGGACTGAATTAAGGGGCTCGGCGCTGCAGGACGCAGGTGGACGTGCTGCTGCTCTGCTTTACAGCTGCTCTTTTAAGAGTAGCGATAGAAATGTTTTTTTATTCATCTTAAACTGTTTTAACCTGTTTTAACAAGTTTTCTTTCTTTTTGTGTATTTTAACCGTTTTAACCTGTTTGACTTTTAGTTGAAAACGTTCCAGTGGGGTTGTGATTTTACTGGGTGGATCCCCCCTTGTGTTCTTTGCATGTTGCATGTATTCAATTCACGTGTGTTTTTTGCTGTGCTGTGTTTTCTCCACGTGTGCCAGGGTTCCCCCCCCCCTCGAAATAATCCCCACTGGTAAGCGTTAATTTATTATCTATTTTTTTTGTTTCCAGATTATGTGGAGTTGCGCATTCCCTTGTTTTTAAATAAATTTGATTTTGTGGAACCTTGTCTCAGACTCTAGTGAATGTTTGAACCTACGTAATTTTAGGAATCCTTGGGTGCAAGTCCCAAGGTGGCGTTGATGTGATTTTTGTAACCGAGGCATTCCCTAGCCCTCTTGCCACACAAATATAACATCCTCGTAAATTATGGTAACCAACTCTAAATTTAAAAAAAAACTTTGTATGCCTTTTGGAACTAAGTTATTTTTAACTTTTTACATAATCTGCAATATTCTAATATTTACCATATCTTGTAGTTTTAAACAGTTATTCCGAATAAACAGTTGATTTGTGTGTTCATAAAATCCAACTCTCTTTACTATTCTTATTGCTTTTTTTTGTAATTTAACCAGTGAATCTATCTGAGTTTTTCCCGCATTCCCCCAAATCGCAGCACACTATGAAAAATAAGGCATAACCAATGAACTGTAAATCAAATATAACCCTTTTGTTTTTAAAGCGTCTCTTGTTTTATACAGTATACCAATTGATTTTGAGATTTTTTGTTTAATATGATAAATATGTGATTTCCAAGATAATTTTTCATCTATAATAACCCCTAAAAATGTAGCTTCATATACCCGTTCAATAATAGTTCCACTCAAACATAAAGTAGCTTTATCAACATATCTATTTCCTGAAAATATCATAAATTTAGTTTTGTCTTGATTTAGTGATAATTTGTTATAATCAAAATACTTTTTTATCAAAACAAATTCTTTTTCAACAACATTCAATAAATCATTAATATTTTCACTGCTACAAAAGAAGTTGGTGTCATCAGCAAACATAACAAATTTTAACTCTGAGACTTTAAAAATATCATTTATTTACAGAGTGAATAATTTTGGTCGAAGGACTGAGCCTTGTGGGACCCCACATACAACTCTATCCATTTGAGAGTCAGCATTATTTATACTTGTATATTGTAATCTATTATCTAGATAACTTTGCAGTTTTAGTTTTGCCTCGAAGACCATAGTTTTCACATTTCTTTAATAAATGAAAATGATCTATTGTGTCAAACGCTTTACTTAAATCAACAAAAACACCCACAGTATAAAGTTTTTGATCCACAGCAGTTGCAACATTCTCAACAAAATCTATCACTGCAAGAGATGTTGAACAGTTTGTCCAATAACCATACTGGTGTTCGTTTAATAAGTTGTATTTTGTTAGAAATGAATCAAGTTGATTTGCAAACAACTTTTCCGGTATTTTAGAAAACTGTGGTAGCAGTGAGATTGGTCTATAATTAGAGATAACTTCTTTGTTACCACTTTTGCAAACTGGGATCACCTTGGCAATTTTCATTAGATCTGGAACAATACCACAAGAAAAAGATTTATTACAAATAAACGTAAAAGGCTCAAGAATACAGTGAATGACCTCCTTGATGAGGAACATATCAATACCATTGCAATCTATGGACTTCTTATTTTTGAATTGAGACACTACCTTTAACACTACACTTTGAGTTACACCACTTAAAAACATTGAATTACAATGAAAGAAAGTTTCCCTTTTGACATCATCAGCAGAAGCCGGTATGTTTTTAGCTAAATTGGTGCCTATATTAATAAAAAAATGATTGAACTCATTAACTATTTCTTGCTTATTTAAGATAGTTGTGTTTTTAGTTTTAATACATGTTGGAAAATGCTTTTCTTTTTAATTTTCCATCACTTCATTTATCACCCTCCAGGTACTTTTAGTATCGTGTATATATTTCTGCAGTAATATTTCATAATAACTCTTCATAACTCCTAACCCTCCACACCACTGTCCAAAGCCCACGCTCCTCCTCCTGATGCCTGCACCAACCAAGGACCAGACTCTCCACTATGGGGGACATGGCCTTCCAGGCAGCTGCTCTACAGCTCTGGAACGCTCTTCCTGAGAGCTTGAGGGCTCCGCAAAGCGTTGAGGTTTTTTAAAAAAAGACTGAAGACATTTTTATTTTCAAAAGACTTTTCAACAAAGTTTTTAGTGTTTTGATTTTATGTACTTTTACTGTTTATTATTGCTTTTAATCATTGTAGCACTTTGAGATCTCCACTGGAAATGTAAAGTGCATTATAAATAAAATTTATTATCATTATTATAAAACCAAAAACAGATTATACCAAAAACTGATAAAAACAGTTTTCGGCGCTGGTTTTATTCATCTACTTAGGATCATTCATGAAAGCCATTGAGATGCAAATACCCACTTAAACAAGTGCATTAGATTTAGACACTCGTTAGACACAGCAAGAAACTGACTTGCTATGGCGACCCCTTGAGGGAAATGCCGAAAGAAGAAGAAACAAGGGTGTTAGATGTTAAATCAAGCGCTTTCAACTTGAAATCTAGCACACTAGAACAGCAGTTTTTAAGCGTGTAAAATGCACTCTACCAGCGCATTAGAGTAAAACTTTCACATACTTGTTCAAGCGTGTATTTTGGCCCCGATGGCTTTCCATAATCTTTTTACGCAACTTTGTTGCTTTTTCATTCATTTTCTTGTAACACACATTATTTTCAGTGCAGTAGAGATGAAGACAGGCCGTCTTTTAAAGACAAACGGAATAAAGTAATACACATCGTGTTTGCTCTCTTGCCCCACCCCTCCACCAACACTGTTATGAATATTGATAAGACTAAAAATTTTCGGTCCGGTAACGGTGACAAACGGTCTCCCATCCCTCCTTGGTATTGAGTGAAGGTGCCTTCTAACATTATATTGTCATGATCCCCCTCTTCTGCAGCTAAGAGGGAGCCATGAATCAACAATCTGATTAGGATCACCTGGGGTGATTCCTGATTTCAATCACCTGTGCACCCTACTAACTATTTTAGGGGAACCATCCCTGACTTCCTTGTCAGGTCTTGCTAGTATCTCACCCAGCCAGGTCACCCTGGTTACCTGACCACGTTTTGTATTTTGATTTTAGTTGGACTTTTGAAACCTTAAGTTAATCATGTTCTTCTTGTTTTACAGACTTTCCTGAATTAAGTTAATAAACCATGTTTGAAGTCCTGCATTTGGGTCCTCCTCTTTCCACCATCCCTCAACACCTTGACAGAAAGACCTGACCACAACTGGACCCAGCGGACTTAAAGTCGGAAACCAGTGTACCCTGAGGGAAAAGTCCGACTCCTGCGAATCCTGAAGGGCAAAGTCCGACTCATGCGAATCCTGAAGGGCAAAGTCCGACTCATGCGAATCCTGAAGGGCAAAGTCCGACTCATGCGAATCCTGAAGGGCAAAGTCCGACTCATGCGAATCCTGAAGGGCAAAGTCCGACTCATGCGAATCCCGAAGGGCAAAGTCCAACTCATGCGAATCCCGAAGGGCCAAGTCCGACTCATGCGAATCCCGAAGGGCCAAGTCCGACTCATGCGAATCCCGAAGGGCCAAGTCCGACTCATGCGAATCCCGAAGGGCCAAGTCCGACTCATGCGAATCCCGAAGGGCCAAGTCCGACTCCTGCGAATCCCGAAGGGCCAAGTCCGACTCCTGCGAATCCCGAAGGGCCAAGTCCGACTCCTGCGAATCCCGAAGGGCCATGTCCGACTCCTGCGAATCCCGAAGGGCCATGTCCGAGTCCAAGTCAAGCCACGCCAAGTCCGAGTCCAAGTCAAGCCACGCCAAGTCCGAGTCCAAGTCAAGCCACGCCAAGTCCGAGTCCAAGTCAAGCCACGCCAAGTCCGAGTCCAAGGCAAGCCACGCCAAGTCCGACTTCAAGGCAAGCCACGCAAGCGATCTTTGACCACCCAGAGGTGGTCATTGAGGAGGAGTTACTGTCATGATCCCCCTCTTCTGCAGCCAAGAGGGAGCCATGAATCAACAATCTGATTAGGATCACCTGGGGTGATTCCTGATTTCAATCAACTGTGCACCCTACTAACTATTTTAGGGGAACCATCCCTGACTTCCTTGTCAGGTCTTGCTACTATCTCACCCAGCCAGGTCACCCTGGTTACCTGACCATGATTTGTATTTTGATTTTAGTTGGACTTTTGAAACCTTAAGTTAATCATGTTCTTTTTGTTTTACAGACTTTCCTGAATTAAGTTACTAAACCATGTTTGAAGTCCTGCATTTGTGTCCTCCTCTTTCCACCATCCCTCAACACCTTGACAATATTCATTTATTAAAGACAAACTTTTTCCTCACAGAAGACACACAGGTTTGCCTTTTACCTCCATGAACATTTACTCTCCCTCCCACCTGGTTTGAAAGCCCCTGTTCTCAGCGTCCGTCTTCCGACTGACTGCTGATGAATAATAAAGCTGCTTGCGCTGTAGTGACTTCCAAGCTACCGTTGCATTGTAGAGAATATAGTGTTGGTGCGTGCAAAGCACCAGCGGGGGGCTGTGGCCTGCGTGCTGGTTCTAATAATTATATATCATACAGGAAGCCATAGATCATTCATTCTCGGGCCGGATCTGGCCGACGGGCCTTGACTTTGTCATAGGTAAGTTTCATCAATCAATCAATAATAACTTTATTTATCCATGAGGAACTTAATTTGCAGACAGAGTGCCGGGACAAACACAGACAAATGCATACAAAACCACATTCATTAAACACATCATAAAACAATAAAATATAAATAAATAAAAATAGAATAAAACAATAAAATCAATAAATAGAACATTTACTTATCATTTCTTCAGTACACGCCCACCCGACCTAACCCCTCAGCCATTCAGCAGTCGAATTGAGGTGGGTATGAAGCTCGATTTGGCTCTCTTGGTCTTGAGTGCAAGCGATCTGAACCTACGACCGGATGGTAACAGGGTGTAGTGTGAGTGCAGAATGTGCGAACTGTCTGTGGAGATCTGAGTGCCTTTCCTCCGGACTTGGTTTCATTCCATTCATTTCATTCCACTATCTATATCTATTCACTAGATATTCTACAATCCACTGACTTGAATGTTAAATTCTTAGTGTGTCTTTGTCTCATACCCTGGCACTTTGTTGTGGAGTTTGTCTGTCTGCATAGCTGCATCCCCTCTACATGCAGTTACGGCAGAACAGTAAGAACAATTTTAAAATCCATGTGCATTTCAGTTAGGGGGGTCACTCTGTGGAACAATTTTCCTCAAATAATCACTGCCAATAAAATTCTTTTTCAATTTAAAATCTTGTATAAAAACATATGAATTTGTACCAGAAAGAGATGGAGGAATAGTATTTTAATAAAACATACCAGCTATACTCTTACTTTATTGTCTTAACTCTAACCATACTTTCTCAATTTTCTTTTGCCTTTTGATTCCTGAGGTTGTGCATTAAGTTATATTCTTACAGAAGGTGTGTAGTCGGAGTGTTCGGGGTTGTCTTTTTTTCCCCCCTCAAGTGATGTATTTTTTAAATTGTTTTATTCTTTTGTTGTTGTTTTGTTTGTTTGTCTTGGTGGGTGATGTGAATGGTGGGCTGGAGTTTACAAGTCTTGGCCTCAGCTCCACATCATGACAGAACGATCTGGCCATAAAATATACCCTTGACACAACAGACAGGCTCAGATGAAAAATCACAAAGCAGATTTATTAGATAGATAAAAAGTCCAAATAAAGAAGACAAAACAGATAAACTAGGCAGGTTATAATGTAGGAATTGGAGCCTATAACTGGATAACAAGTCAAGCATGATAAACAACAATCTGGCAAAGAGTGTGTCAAAAACTGTTCTACTCATGCTGCAGCTGATGAGTAGATTAGTTTCAGGTGTGACTAGTTGCACAGACACAGACAAGAGGGAGGGGGGGACCAGGACACAGAGGGGGAACAGACAACTCTCTTGACATAAAATAAACAATGAAATTAAAACAAAGCTCTGTAGCAGTGTCCAGCATACACCAGAAGACCTCAGTCTCCTCAGAAAGTGGAGAAGTCTTTGGTCCTTGTTGTCCAGGACACCAATGTTATCTGAGCAGTCCATTTTTTTGCTAATGTGAACACATCCACCCTTTCAACGTGAAATCCCTGTGAATCTCTCTCAATGTGGGGATGTTTTATTGGCTGCAGCAGTTTGATAAATCAAATCAACTATTTTATGAAGAAAAAAAAATCAATAAATTCATCAAATTAAACTCAAACAATTACGAAGAAGAGTCAAGTAAAAGCAAAGTTAAAAAGATCCCAAGCCTGAGAAATTTTCCATGATTCAGTGGCTCTTTAATCATTTCAAACTTTAAAGATATTTGCATGGAATGCAGGGTAAAATATTTCAGAAAAACATAATAAAACATAGGCGCAGGATGGTTTTGAAAGAGTCACAGATGAATGTGGTCACGCTTTCTGAAATAAGATAAAAATATGTTCAGGTGTAAAATAAATCTGCATTGTATATCTTTTAAAGAAGAAAATTTGTAGGTGTTTGAAAATACATTTCTCCTTTTGAACTAACAATAAATTTACAATTTTTAGTTTTGAAATTTAGAATAAATCTTCACATTTTTTAATTTTGTCTTAATACATCAAATTTAAAATACATTCAGAACTTAAATTCATTTTAGCTTTTTCTCCGCATTACCAAGTTTTTTAGTCATATCACAGAACTTTATTAATCTAATCCCCGATAATAAGAAAAATTTTGTTGATTAGAGTTCATTTTAGGATATTGTTTTTTTTTTAACCCTCAGAGCTCAACCAGATGGAAGAACGAATACATGACTAAATGGAATGTTGAGTGGATCAATAAAGATCAATTCTGAATGCATTGGATTTGGAGTCGGTGCTGCAAAGTTTCCTCTTGGAACAGATGAATGGTTTGAGCTTGCGACATGAGTCATCATTCCAGGTCGACACATCTAGAAAAGAAAATTTAGAGGCAAGTTATTTTAAACACAAATAAGTCAACACCAAGCTGACGAACAATGTACCACCGCTTGCCCGACATCACAAACTGTATTACTGACGAATGCTTGAGGTCTATTTGATAAGCAGGATGAAGCAGTCATTTATTTAACATTCTTTTATTTTCTGTATAATAATGTCAAAATTTTTCCCGTAACTTTATTATATGAGTTTTCCCAAAGACGTCATCAGGTGGCGTTAGTGTGGATTTCATAGCAGCGTTCAAAGGAATGTATTTTTTTCAGAAGTATTGCTCTATTATTTTGTCAGCTTTGTTGTGGACAAATTTAATAAAGCATTCTCCTTCTTCTTCTTCTTTTGCCATTTCCCTTGAGGGGTTGCCCCAGCAAGTCAGTTTCTTCCATCTAACGCTATAATGCTGCCTCCTCTTCAGTCACGCTGGACGAACAGCAGAGGTCCTTCCCCAAGAGGCTCAGACAGCTCCGCTCGAGAACATCTCGTTACCGAAGGTCTTTCTTTCCGTACGTGATCGGGCTCTACAACGACTCACTTAGCAGATAGGAAGTTGTTGCTATGACACACAAATTTCCCATTAAAGTATATTCTGATTCTGATTTTCATGTCTTCCTTCACTGTGTCCATGAACCTACTTGATGATCTTCATCTAGTCCTCTTGCCTGGTGGTTCCAAACCCAGCATCCTTCTGCCAATGTAATCTCTCTCCTCTGCACATAATTATAACACATTTTATTTAAAGGAGCCTTTCAGGACACCAAAGGTCACTGTACAGTTCACAAATATCAATTAAACATGTCCAAAACATGTCCAAACCATCTCAGTCTGGCTTTTCTGACTTTATCTCCAAAACCTCTAACATGTGTTGTTTCTCTAATTCTGACTCATTTCTAATCCTATCCATTCTGGTCACTCCTACAGAGATCCTCAGCATCTTCATCTCTGCTACCTCCATATCTGTTTTCTGTCTTTTCCTCAGTGGCACTGTTTGTAGACTAAATTGCATGGCCGGTCTCACCACGGTCTTATACACTTTCCCTTTCATTTTAGCTAAAACTCTTCTATCACACATCACACCTGATACTTTTCTCCACCCGTTCAAGCCTGCCTGTATCCACTTCTTCACCTCTTTTTCACACTCTCCATTGGTCTGGACTGTTGATCATAAGTACTTGAAATTGTTCTATTTCTTATGACGTCTCCCTGTAACCTCACTTTTCCATTTGGATCCCTCTCATTCACACACATGTACTCTGTCTTACTCTGACTAATCTTCATTCCTCCTCTTTCTAGTGCAAACCTCCACCGCTCAAGCTTGTCCACCAGCTCTTCCCTGCTCTCACTACAGATCACAATGTCATCTGCAAACATCATTGTCCATGGATATTCCTGTCTAACCACATCTTTCACCATAGCAAACAATAAAGAACTTAGAGCAGATCCTTGGTGCAGTCCCACCCCACTCTGAACTCCTCTGTCTCACCTACAGCACACCTCACCACTGTCTTACAGTCCTCATACAAGTCCTGCACCGCTCTAACATACTTCTCTGTTACATCAGACTTCCTCATACAATACCATAGTTGTTCTCTTGGTACCCTGTCATACGCTTTCTCTGGATATATAAAGACAGGGCAGCTGCCTCTGACCTTCCCTGTTCTTCTCAATCAGCATCCTCAAGGCAAATACTGCATTTGTAGTGTTTCTTTTTGGCAAAACATTCTGCTGCTCACAAATTCTTACTTCCGACCTTCCAACGTTTCCCATGTCTTCAATGTGTGACTGATCAGTTTTATTCCTCTGTAGTTACCGCAACTCTGCACACCTTCCTTCTTCTTAAAATAAAGGATCATCATTCATTAATAATAAATGTGTGAGACTCAATATCCAATAAAATGGATTGCTTTGGGTTTTTGTTTGGTAAATTACATGAGAGTATTTTAAAAGTTAAACATTTTTCTCTTTCCTTTGAGCTTGCTAGCATGGATTGTGGAGGGATGTGGCTTATGTAGATTGTCAATTTTTAAGCGGTTTGGTGCATGTTTGGACTGGGTCTTTGCTTTGGTTGGTTTTGGTTTTGTTCTCTTTTTTTTGGTGACAAATGAACCGTTTTTAAATACGTTTTAAATATTTTTGTGCTTTTTAGAGAAAATTGATAAATGTTCTTTACTTCGGATCTCGCGGGTACCCGGCCCACAGAGAGCACATCTAGGGTCCTTGAAAAAGACACCTAACCCCCGCTTCTCCCACCATTGGCGCCATTGAAGGGCAGCCTGCTGCAGTGTAAGGAGTGCAGCACACAAACTTCCCCGGTGAGGGATGAATAGAGTAATTCATTCATTCATTTATGTATTTATTTACTTATACAACATTTTTCTAACTGCGTCGGTACTCAAAGCTTGCTACATTGCAGCTCACTTTCATACTTGAGAAGGAGAGTTGCCATGCAAGGTGCATACCCCTATCATCAGCAGCAATTGGGGATTTGGTTTCTTGCTCAAGGACACCTCGGCATGAACTCCGGGCAGGGGACCAGCGATCCTCCACTTTCAAGACGGTCGCATTACCCACCGAGCCATCCTTCCTAAGCAAAGGATGCTTATTCATGCTCAATAAATATATATAAATTTTAAATGGAGCTTATGTCATTTAAATTGAAAAAAAGTTTTTTCAACTTTTTATTTGTTTGCATTTTAATGCATTAAAATTTTGTATTCTTTCTATTCCATTTTGTTGTCTTCAGCTTATCAGGGGACAGGTCACAGGGGAAACAGGGGAAACAGGTCACAGGTGAAATCCAGGTTTCTCTCAGCCCAGCTACATCCTCAAGCTCACCCGGAAGGATCCCAAGTCATTCCCCGGCCAGCTGTGAGTCATAGTCTCTCCAGTCATTATCTCTCGACCTGTAAATTGAGAGCTTTGCTTTGTGGCTCAGCTCTTTCTTTACCACAACGGATCGATGCAGCGTCCTAGTTTTTGCTGATGCTGCACTTATCCCTCTGTCAATCTCCATCTTTCCCCCACTCGTGAACAAGACCCTGAGATACTTAAACTTCTCCACTTGGGCAGGACCCTGTCCCGTACCTGCATGGGGCATTTCACCGTTTTCTGGGTAAGGAGAAGGAAAATCGGTCCAGGGAGATTTGGTCCAGCTCTCTCCAGTGAGAGCTGGAGATCACGGTCCGATGAAGCCAACAGGACCACATCATTTGCAAAAAGCAGAGATCGGATCCTGAGGTCACCAAACCGGATCATCCAACGCCTCGGGTGCACCTTGATATTATGACCATAAAAGTAATGAACAGAATCTGTGACAAAG
Organism: Neostethus bicornis; assembly: GCA_902685375.1. Lineage (NCBI taxonomy): Eukaryota > Metazoa > Chordata > Actinopteri > Atheriniformes > Phallostethidae > Neostethus > Neostethus bicornis. The sequence continues at coordinate 25,603,961 of LR738550.1, forward strand.
GGCAGCCTCTCTGGAGTTCAACGCACACTGGAATTGGAATTGCCATACTGCCAGCAATCCAGACCAAGCTCTGGCACTGGTCATATAGAGACTAGTCAGCTCATATAAAGGGCTCCGAGGCGCCGTACTACCGGAGCATCTCCCACAGGAGCCCCCAAAGGACACGGTCGAATGCCTTCTCCATATCCAAAAAGCACAAACAGACTGGTTCAGCAAACTCCCATGAGCCCTCCAGTATCCTGAAAAGGGTATAGAGCTGGTCTGTTGTTCCACGTCCAGTGCGGAAACCACACAGCTCCTCTTCAATTTGTGTAAAGATACATGTACAGATTTAATGTTTAATCAATTTATTTTTACCTCCATTGTTCATTTCAAGACAATTTTCTCCTTTACCGAGACCATTGTTGGGTTCGCCTCTAAACCATTTTGTGTAATCCCACTTTGAGCCATCAGTCCACTGCCATTTTGACTCCTGAAAATAAGTTGCAAAAAAGTTTAAATTCTATCCTTCTGTTGCTTATTAAAACAATTTAATTGTGTGTTGATGAAATTAAAGTTCCTGTAAAAGACTTACTGAGACAGCATCACTACCACCGAACCAGGTCCGCTCATGAGATTTGGACCGACTCTTTATCATGTTACTAAGGAACTGGTTTTCATCAGCTGAGTGAATGGAGGCAAGATTCCCTCCCTGGTCGATGCAGTGATACTGGCAAATTAAAAAGGAAAAGTTTTAAAGAACAAGTTGACCACGCTAACGGTTTTACTTGTAGTTAACAGCATATTTGAATATTTATGCCCTTTGTGCGTCGACCGATGCTCTTTGTCAATGAGGTAGAGGATGCATAGTCATCCAAATTCTTGATTATCAAATTTTAGCTGACTGGAAGTTTTGTGGTGTATTGGAAAGCTAACACGTGTTCAGCGACCTTTGAATAGCTGTTTAAACAGCTTGATGATATGATTTGTTACATCATCACTCAGACAAAAGTGCAGGGAAACTGCAAACAAGATGCTGTCTTAATCACGTCAAAACAGATTGATCCCATTAATTTAGCCACATTCACATTGCCAGGAGCACGATGTCCTCAATGTATGGCACATAATGCAGCAAAAGTAATATCCCGCTAGTAATGAATACAGTCTGGTGGAAAATAAAATCGCACAAAGTCGGTAATCTAATTTTTCCCAATCAAGCTACACATACCAGAATGCAATGTTTCCCCAAATATATTGTTTTACCCTAGTTTTTAGTCTTTTCACTACTGCTCTGCAAATAAGCACAAAATATTCTACAATCCATTGACTTGAATGTTAAATTCTTAGCGTGTCTTTGTCTTGAGTAAAGTACAGAAACTTTCATTTTGATTGTTCTTTGTGGTACAGTGAATAAAAACATGTTGGACAGACGAACGGAAAGACTGACAGAAAGATAGACAGAAGGATAGATATGTACTTCTGCATCGATGAATTGCCTTGGTGTGTCATAATAAATGAAACAGCGAGATCCAAACTGTTCCCAGCCACTGGGACATTCATCTGAAACAAAAGAGCAAATGAGAAGTACGTTTACAGAGATTTGAACCACAACAGAAATGTTTTTCTTTTCAATAATTTGAATTGAATGGTGATATTTTTGTATTTGAAATTAATCAACATTCTGAACCCCAAGTGTGTAATGAGTCAGTAATACAGACCTCCAGCTTCTGCATAATTCAGCACAACTCCCTGTGAATACAAAAGCCAACAGTTTAGAAAGTAGCTTTCACATTTTAACACTGTTCCTGCTTTGATTTACATTATGTAGGTCATTTTCAATTGTTTTTTTATTAATAATGAATAAAAACATGCATCCATTTTAATCACAATTTCAACAACCACAATGCTGCATACCGTCCAGAGAACAAACACCGCGAATAGTCCTGATGCCATCTGTGGAGAAAGAGTCAAACACATTTTTTTGCAGGGACCTCTGCTTCCTATTTTATAGTTTTGATTTAAAACAAAAAATGAGTATTTAACGGATCCAAGATTATATATATAAACATACCTTGCTTTTAGTAAACTCTGGTTCAGAGAATGGATCTTTTCTATTGCTTTTGAATGATTTAAAGAAGGTGAACAATCTTGCTGCACCAGCCAAGCTACAATGAATCTTTTCTGTCTGATGAACCTTTAAATAGCTGCTCACCAGGAAATGCTAGAGAGAATGAAGAGGCGTCTGGTGGCACCATCTTCTTTCTGACACGGTGGAGGACACAGAGCCAATCAAAGCTCTGGGCTGCAACCGGCTAAGAACAAAACCACACATTTTTAAGACAGTTGATGGTAAAGGTATTGTGGAGGATGAGTCTCCTAACTTTCTATATGGTGACGCAACTTTGTTGGAGCCTACAAAGGAAGGAGGTACTGCTACTCTTCTGAATTCTCCTAAATGGAGTTTAGTCGTAAAACCCGGACGGCGTGTAAGGGCAGACAACACTCGTTCTAAGTCGCACATCACTGAAGAATGTGAGAAAAAAAGTACCAAAACCTATCTATGGCACGGGTGGGCATAGTAACATTAAAGCAGTAAAAACAAAGCTTGTGCATGTCCTCACCACTGAATTTATCCCCGTCCTTGATGTTGAGACACTTGGTGCCTATCTTGGAGAGAAACTGGGTCACGGTATACGGTATGAACAAATTTCCACTGGGAATATGCACTTTAGCTTCTTTAAAGTTAGTGTGGAATGCGAGGACATCTCAGAAGTTTATAATCCAGAGCTGTAGCCAGAGGGATCATAGAGAGACGCTATTATGAACCATAGAAGCTCCAAAAAAGACCTGCTACACCCGCCTTAGGTCATGATTTGCAAGGTCCTGTTGGAGTAATGCTGGAGTCATCCAGTTAATGAATGTATGTCATATCTTATAACTGTTGGTGTTTGCGTGTTGGAAACTGTGCCACTGAAAGAGCACGGCGCCTAACTGTGGATAAATTATTGCAACAATGTGACAATGATTTTATTATTCTTAATGTCTATACACTTTATGAGTGTTCTCAGAATGAGGTTGACTATTTGAACAAACTTGGTTTTATATATTTCTTTATTGATGAACATCAGTGTACGTCAATCTATTGTCAGGGTGGTGACGGATGGTGGAAAGAGGCAGGACTTCAAACATGGTTTATTAACTTAATTCAGGAAAGTCTGTAAAACAAGAAGAACATGATTAACTTAAGGTTTCAAAAGTCCAACTAGAATCCAAAATACAAAACATGGTCAGGCAACTAGGGTGACCTGGCTGGAAGTGAAAGTAAGACCTAACAAGGAAGTCAGGGATGGTTCCCCTTAAATAGTTAGTAGGGTGCACAGGTCATTGAAATCAGGAATCACCCCAGGTGATCCTAATCAGATTGTTGATTCATGGCTCCCTCTTAGCTGCAGAAGAGGGGGATCATGATATCTAGAGTATGTGGTAGGTGATATGAATGCTGATATCTCCGATCATCAGTCTATGTTTACCAGTCATGTGTTAATATTGCAACAATGTGACAATGATTTTACTATTCTTAATGTCTATACACTTTATGAGTGTTCTCAGGATGAGGTTGACTATTTGAACAAACTTGGTTTTATATATTTCTTTATTGATGAGCATCAGTGTACGTCAATCTACAGTATGTGGTAGGTGATATGAATGCTGATATCTCCGATCATCAGTCTATGTTTACCAGTCATGTGTTAATATTGCAACAATGTGACAATGATTTTACTATTCTTAATGTCTATACACTTTATGAGTGTTCTCAGGATGAGGTTGACTATTTGAACAAACTTGGTTTTATATATTTCTTTATTGATGAGCATCAGTGTACGTCAATCTACAGTATGTGGTAGGTGATATGAATGCTGATATCTCCGATCATCAGTTTATGTTTACCAGTCATGTGTTACAGTTTTGTGGGGAAACTGGCCACATATTGTCTAGTAATTTGCTTTTGCCATCATACAGCTACACCTACATAAGTGAGAAATGGCATACGTGGCTTTTTCACTGCGTTAGTACTGCTGATGCACATGTTGTGCTTAAATCTGTCAAAGAATTTATCTGTTTCTGATCATGTACCATTTATTATGACGCTTGATGTAAAACATGTCCCAGAGATGGCACATAGAGTAAATTATTGCTGTAAAATGCAACTAAACTGGGACAAGGTGTGAAAAAATATTTAATCAACTATTGCATGAGAACTGAAGCTGAACTAAGCAATTCTATGTAGCTGCCTCAGCAGGCTGTTCTATGCAGAGATGTTAATTGTAATGTGAAGTCTCACTGTAAGGTTCTCTATGAATATGTTGTTGGAGCCATTTAAGTAACTGCAAGCCCATATTATAGAAATGAAAAAGCAAAAAGTTTTAAGCTGGGTGGAATAAGCATGCAAGCAGCTCATCATAAGATTGTCAGGAAGGCCTTCGACACGGTGTAAGCATGCAGACCTAAGTCTGGGCCAATCCTGGAGCACAAAAAGATTACCAGTACAAGATATAAATACGCTATCCGATATATTGCAAAAGGTGAAGAAAACATGAGAGCGGACTCTATGGCTGAAAAATTGCTAACAAATAATGTTGACAACTTCTAGAATGAAGTAAGAGCCCTAAACCGAGTAAACACACTACTGCCTGACACTGTAGAGCAGGTAACTGGAGCTAATATAATAGCAGAACTGTGGAAGAACCACTACTCTGCTTTGTTTAATTGTGTTAAAAGGGACCCCTTTATATTTGAAAAGATCACAAATAGGGAAGCTGTGACTATCACCCCATGTGACATCTGGCAGGCCGCAGATGATTTGGCTGCAGAGGTGTCAAAAGTACCAACATTTTCTACTCAAGTAGAAGTATAAATACCGAGTTAAAAAACTACTTTAGTAAAAGTAGAAGTATCAACTCAAGTTTTCTACTTGAGTAAAAGTAAAAAGTAACCTATTTTAAAACTACTTAAAGTAAAAAAAGTAAAAGTAATTTTCAGAAAAAAAGGAATATTGTTAACAAAAGCGGATGAACATATTTTTTAACTATTATCACATGCTTCAAGGAGCAGTAAATATGATAATAAATGAAAGTGTTTTGGTGTTAAACTTTATGAATCAGAAACATTTATTTCTTAATAATCTTTATTGGAAATCGATTAATGAACACAATCAAATGTATTATCATAAGCAGGGCATTATGTAACGTCCCTTCAGCTACCAAGCTTCACTCTGCATCACCTAATTTAACCAACTTCAGCAGACACAAACACACTCAATGTTAAAAAATAAATAAATAAATAAATGAAAAAAAAAATGACCAAAAGGCTTTTTCAAGCCTTGAAGGCAGTTAGTTTTCAAAGTTCTTTGAGGCAATAATGAATAGTCTTTAACAAGTTTCTAAGGTTGGGAGTGCCACATACAGCCTGCGTGACACCTGGAACCAGCGTTGCCAGGTCGGATGTGCTGTATTATCGTACTAATGACGTAAAATTATCGTATTTCACAAAAAATATCGTACAAACAGTACAACCACGCCCATTGACAAAATAACACCCTTTATATGCACTCGTAAGGCAGTGGGAGTGAAGGAAACACACAGGAGGCAAAATCCTTGGATTCTTTTTCTAAAATTTTAAGAACTGTAAAAATGAAAAAATAACCAGGGAAATAAGATTTTAAGAAACCCAGAAAGAAACCAGTAGGGGCAGGACTTAGGAGACGGTATATATAAATTTATATACAGTATATACATATCTACATACAGTATATATGTGTACATATAAGGTTTTTTTAATGTTAACCCAAACATCTACATTATACAAAATCTAAGCGATGTGTAGTTTTAAACTCCTCAGTGAGTCTTTATAAACTAATCAATAACATTTTGGATGCTTTTAAGCACAAATTCTTCATCCACTGCTATTTATGGATTAGTCAGTTCAATTGGTTTTGTTTTTAAAGATAAAATAGTGCGTCACAGATCAAAGTTATTTTTATAAAAAATACCATCTACAACATTTTCAGCTAAGACGTTTACAATAACCGCAGACTGAAAATAATAATATTAAAACATTTCTTTGCTGTTGTTTTTTTTTTAAAAAACTGATAATTTAATCAAAGTTCAGTGTTGCAGCATCAGAAACACTGATTTCCGAGCCCGCAACAAGTCTCAAACACAGAAATTGACATTCCTGCTCTTTTGTGGGCGGTGCTACTCGCCCCAAAAGTAATGATTGACTGGACCTTTCAGCCAATCATTCATCTGTTCCTTTGTTTGATGCATTCAGGGTTCATAAAAAAAAAAAAAAACTCCGACAAACAGTCACGGCTTTTTAACGGTGACAAAATGGCGAAAGTAGTGACTACTTTTTATAAAAATAACGAAGTAAAAGTACAGTAAATTGCATAAAAAAGTAGTGAGTAAAGGTAAAAAATAGACAAAAAAATAATTACTTCGTTAAAGTAAAGATAACAAGATTTTCTACTTGAGTAAGGTAACGAAGTTGTCTTACTTCGCTACTTGACACCTCTGTTTGGCTGACAAAAAGTCCGCAGGCTCAGACAATATCACTGCAAAAAATCTGAAACACGCTAGTCCAAAGACTGCCATTCTGCTTGTATTATGTTTTTCGGGGTTCATGACTCATGGATTTTTACCTGACTCTCCACTGTCTGTCATCCTGGTATCTGTTATTAAGAACAAAGCAGGCCAAGTCGGGAGTCTTGACTACTACAGGCCAAAAGCACTAGCTAGTGTTATCTCTAAACTCCTGAAAAAAATACTGCTTGATAGACTTGAACGATACATTGGTAACACAGAAAATCAGTTTGGCTTTAAATCCAGGCTGGGGACCAACTTATGCATTTATGGTCTAAAGGAGACAATCCAGTCATATACAAGGAAAAACTCCTCTGTGATTATGGGTCTCATTGATGCAACTAAGGCGTTTGATCGAGTTAATCACCATAAACTTTTTGTAAATTGAAACAATGAGGTGCACCTCACTGTATCATACGTGTTCTGGCTTATTGGTACACTAACCAGAAGATGCAGGCAAAATTCAATTCAATTCAATTTTATTTGTATAGCCCAAAATCACAGAATGTCCGTCTCAATGGGCTTCACAAGAAAAAGAGGAATGTATTAACACAAATACACAACAAGAAAAATAACTAACAAATGCTAACTAAACAAGACTAGCACATTAATGCACTTAGACTCTCCTTCTCGGTGAGGAAAAACTCCTAAAAAACCCATCAGTGGGGAAAAAATAAGAAACCTCATGGGGATCCACGTGAAAGAGAGATCCCTCCCCCGGGACGAGCAAACAATGTGTCACAGATTATTGTTTAAATATTAGCTTATTCTAATCTACAGTTAAATATCTAAAGAAGTCAATAAATGTTCTTCATCCTGATGGAAACACGGGGGACTCCTCAGCCTGGAGATGTCAAGTACGGGGATGAGCAGATGTTCTTCATCCTGATGGAGACACGGGAGACTCCTCAGCCCAGCGATGCCCACGGCGGGGATGAGTAGATGGATTTCGTCCTGATGGAGTGGGGATGAAGAAGCGCGGAGGTCTCCTCGGTGTGGCCATGCCCAGGACAGGAATGCAGAGTCCTGGATGGGGCTCTCTCCCAGAGAGGAGGGAGAGAGGTGGACAACATGTGAATTGTATTGTACCAACTAGCAGTGTAATTCTAAATAAACAGACAATTTAGAACAATGAATGAGATAGCAAGCCAGGGGTTTAGGGTAGAGGGTTGGAGTAGGGGGTACGGGGAAAAAATGGGGCAATACAATCTCTGGTTCGTTTGGAGTCACTAATGGAGTGCGCCAAGGGGGGCTGCTGACTCCCCATATTTTATGACAAACCATGGAGCACGTGCGTTTATTTTTTTTTTATATCATAAAAAAAGAGGATACTTCATGTTGAAGTATCCTATTTGATTTAAGTAAGATATTTTTTATATAAATTTGTTTCTGTTTTTGAGTTCCACCATCATCCAATTAAAGGTTTTATGTTTCCAATACTTGTTTGTTTGTTTCTAAACATATCCTTAAGAGAATCGTTAAAGACCTGGTTCGTTAAGCGGTATTGATAAGAGGACGAGCAGCGATAAATCCTTATCGATACCCATCTCTATTCATCACAGACCACCTCTGTGATGATGATGATGACATCAATTGCCACTGTCGGATAATATATGCCCAGGCAAACATGTTGGGCAGAAAATTTCACATGTGCGCAGACAGAGTTAAAATAAATCTATTTCAAACATCCTGCACACCACTGTATACAGCCCCACTGTGGTGCAAATACAAAGAGGCTACATTACAAAAGTTAAAAGTAGCATATAACGATGCATTCAGATTGCTGTTAAAAAGGCCCAGATCCCGCAGTGCGAGTCTCTTGTTCTGTTCTGCCTGATGAGAACGCTGATATATAAGTTTTCATGTCGAATAAATGATTCTGCTAGCACAATAGTGAGAATCTTGGTTAGTCCTGGTGTCACTGCAATCAGGTATCACTCCCTTCTATGGAAACATTGGTACAGACATTTATTATGACTGGCTTGTATCATTTTTAGTTTTTTGTCTGTTTGTTCCATTTGTCTGTGTTTTAATGGACCTTCAGTCTGAAACAAAGATGATGATGATATATCAATAAACTTTGTACTTATGTAGTACAGATGACCAAAAACAGGCTTAAACAAACAAACAAAAAAAATTGTGTTGCCGTACGTGCACTTGGTCCTAATTTCTACATGATGACAGTTTGGTTTTTTTTAGAAGTCAGGACGTTGTGTTCTGGAGTTAACACTTTGTTTTTACATTGTTGTTGCAAATTAGATACATAGTTAAACACAAGTACATAGTTTTTAATTTTTCCACATTGAAAAGACACAAAGAAACAGAAAAAAATGAATGAAAGGACAACAGAGCTCTGATTTTCACATATACTCAAATTTTCCCACAAATAATAAAGGACATACTTTAGATTTGATCTATTGCTCTGGTCTCACTCCCCTGAACTGGTCTTCCGATGCGATGATGATCACTGAATGTCACGGATCACTTTCTTTTCTCTTTCTTTTTTCCATTTTCAATAGCTTTATTTAACAATTTTGCAAAGCAAAATTCACAAAGGCAGTATTGATGTATTACAAAGACAAGAAAAGAAAAAAAGAAAGAATAAGGATGTTGAGTCTAACTGTTTTTGTGCCAAGCTAGAGCAAATAACCCAGTCTGCAGTCTTTGTGCAGAGGAAATATCCAAATATTCCAAAAAGGGATCCCAGATTTTGCAAAATTTAAAGGCTTTTGTCAATCAAAAAAGCAGAGAATGATCCATCGGAATGATCTTGACCCCGGTTTGTATCCATTGATGAAGAGAAGGGGCATCAACTGAGATCCACTGGACTATTGTACATTTCCGGGACCAATGCAGCAAAATGTGTAAAAGTTCCTGATTTCTGAAACCAGAAGGGAGTTCATCACTAAAGCCCGAAAAGCATGTCCTCGCTCCTTGATTCAATTGACAGTTGAATAGGACACCCAGCTTGTCAACAGTTGCCGTCCAAATGTGCAAAATTGAGGGACAACTCCATAAACAGTGGAAAAACATACCAAAATTAGCTTGATATTTATCACAAGTATCTCACAGAGTAGGACACATTCTGTGCCTCTGTTCTGGTGTTATAAACAGTTCATGCAAAATTTTAAACTGGCTCTCCCAGGCAGAGTTTGACACGAGAGTCCTAAAAGGTCTACCACACAAGTCACTCCATGATTCTGTTATAGTAGGCCACACATCTAATTACCACAGTAGGATTCCCTTTCCAGAGTTACTCAGTGGATGGAATAAAGTTTTTTTTTTCAGATCTAAAAATCACTTTTATAAATTATTTCCAAGGGATTCTTCATTTTAACAGCATAACGCACTCCAACACTGCTCGCGTGTATGTCAATGCACGCACGCTGTGTTGCAGAAATAAAAAAAAAAATTCAACGGCGCAAAACCAGTATAAATCAGAAAAACTTTTATCAGGTCTACTGTAAACAAGTTTTATTCTGATGATAAAAAGTTTCAAAGTAATGGTGGGCTTCAACCCAGAATTAAAGTATTGTTTACACGCAGCGCCGCACAATTCAGTTTAAGAAGTAAAAAAAAAAAAAAAATCTTTAAAACTTTTTACTTTATAAACATGCAAAAAAATACATAGAATACAAAGAATGAAGGATGAGACTCGAGCTGAGTGAATTAGCTGTAAACTCTGTAAAATATGACCAATGCACAATGTGTAATAAAAACACATCAATGTAGAAATAAATTTAGTTAAATACCCAATAATACCCAATAATGACAATGATAGAAATATTTTTTAAGTTGTGGCTAATTTATTGGGTCATTGTCCTGCTGAAACATGAACTGTCTTTCCAGTCTGAGGTCTGGAGCACTGTGAAGCATTTTTTTCATCCAGGGTGGATATGTACATTACAGCATTCATCTTTCCTTCAAATTTGACAAGTAGGCTGATAAACATCCCCACAGCATGATGCCGCCACCACCGTGCTTCACTGCATAAATGGTTTCACTGAATGAATAGTCTGAAGATGAGTGGTGTCTGTTCCTCTCCAAAGAAAACACCTGATATTCCCACCAAACAGTTAAATTTGGGTCTCAACCCAAAAATCTGTGTTTCTTGTGGTCTAAGAGTCCTTTGGGTGTCTTTTGGTAAATTCCAGGCATTATGCCACGTGTCATTTTCTGAGGAATGGCTTCCATTGGACCACTCCACCATACAGACCTGATTGGTGGATTGCTGCAGAGATGGTTGTCCATCTGGAGGGTTCTCCTCTCTCGCGAAGAACACTGGAGCTCAGATAGATTGACTTTTGGGTTACTGGTTTGACAAAGGCCCTTCTCCCCCAGTCACTCAATTTAGATGGCCGGCCAGCTCAAGCAAGAGTGCTGGTGGTGCTAAACTCCTTTCACTTATGGGTGATGGAGGCCACTGTAATCATTGAAATTTTCTGAGCAGCAGAAATTTTCCTGTAACCATTCCCAGCCTTGGGCCTCAAGACCATGCTGTCACGGAGGTCTACAGACAACTAGATTAGATTTTTTTATTCTTTCACTCCTTCATTTAACAGAAAATCTATACAAGTCATTCAAAAAAAGAAAAAACAAACAGAGACTGAGAGGGGTTTAGGCATAAGTAAAACAAAAAAAACTTGTTTAAAGTCTAAACTCAATTTACAACACAATTAAAGACAAAAAACAAAAACAAAAAAAAACAACAGCAAGCATTTGGCTAGACTTTAATATCAATAACAGTCACACGTAAACATTTGCACATACATATACAATAAGAATGAAGAAAGAAGAAACTTTTCTGGACCTCTTCACCAACCAAGTTTCCCCTGGTTTTATTTTCTGATTAAGTTAGTATTTCTAGTTTTACGTTTCTTTTTATTATTTTATATTTGTGACTCTATTTCTGTGTTATCGATTTGTATTGTAGGGTTTTTTAAAATCTATTTTTCTGTTTCCAAACACTATATGTTTTGTTTTGACCAAGTTTACTGAGAATTTGTTTTGAGCAGACCATTTTATGAGTATTTCAAGATCTTTTTGGGGAGTGTCTAAGAGCAGGTTGAGATGAGGTCCAGAACAGTACAGGCTGGTGTCATCAGCAAATAAAAGGTAGTGCATATTATTAACTACAGACAATTCTTTTGTCTTCATGTCTACTTTGAGCTCTGACATGTACTGTGAACATTGAAACCTATTGTGTGTGGTTTCTGTTGGGTCTAAAAGGCTTTATGCAATTCAGTACCTTAATATCATAACCAACAATAAGGAAGCGAACGTTTTTCCACACTGAAGTGGGGGAGAGATGAAGAGGAGGACAAGACTTAGCTCTGCAGTCTCCTACAAGCTTCTCTCTCAAATCACCCCGACTGCTTATTTTATTAGAAAAAGTAGGTCACAGTTTACATAAGGACACTCACAGATGTCTAATGAATGAGTTAATCAGTCTGAAGAGTGAGTTAATCAAAAAGGCAGAAAGTCCACCCAATCATTGTTTGTATACAAAATGGTTCCAACAAAACAGTGGACCTCATGTCCTGCAACTATTTGTGATTAACTGATAGGGCAGGAAGTTTTCTGATTATCAGTTGGAAAAAGCATCAGACCTCTGCTTACAGGAGTAAGGGTAAACATTGGTGAAGAGAGGCTATTAACTCATTCATTGTTTTAACACTATTGTAACAGAAGACACTGTTTTAACAGATGACATTATCACCCAGCTATAGTTCACAAACTAATGTCAGGTGTTAGTGGAATCTGGATCGTCCTCAATAAAACACAGAGTAAAAGACACTTTAAAATAATAGAAATAAAGAAGTATATAAGGATATATATTTTTTCTACCTAACACTATATATGCTGAGTAACACTTCAGAGGTGGGAGAGCATTATATGCTGAATAATCCTTCAAGAATGGGAGAACAATAGCTGATATACGTAAAATGGTTGACGCCCATGTATACTTTGCAAAATGTGAAAAACACACATTATAAAGTTATAAAGAGTATAAGCTTAAATCTATCTTACAGTTTCTCAGGCCAAACTAAATTTACCAAAGGTAAACTTCAATTGAGCTGCTGAACCATCTCAAGAATAATCAGAGGAAACAGAATGTAGCTCACCTCAACTTAGAGCTTCACGGCAAATTCTGTGAATACTAATATAAATGGGATTTTTGTATTTTAATTATTGTAATAAATTTGCCACAACTTCAAAAAGATTTTTTTCTCATTGTCATTTTGGGGAAGTTTTGGTCAAATATTGAGGAAGTAATTTGATTAATTTCAGAATAAGGCTGTAAAATAAAAATGTGGTAAAACTGAGCCACTGTAAATACATTCTGAAAGCACTGTGAAGTTCAAAATGTCTCAAACTAAAACAAAGGACGGGAGTTCAGCAGTCAGCATTAGAACAAGTCTCTATCAGCTCAGAAAAACAGGATTCCTTTCCAGCAAATCTGAATTACAAAACCCCTCCTGACCCAAACTGTTGCCATTGATGTCACTTGAGCACTACCATGTAAAAAACAAAAGGTGAGGCAATCACCTGTAGCAGGGAGGGAGTATGGCAAGTAAAACTGAAAAAGCCAGGACTCCTAGTGTTAATAATATGTGGAGATTTAAATATGAATTTGCTTAAAGCAACTACTCATGGGAAAACGACTGACTTTAAAAATATGATGTATTCTAATATGTTACAACCTATTATTGATTAACCTCTTAACTCCCACCGACCCGTGGACGGGACGCTTGTGGGTTTTTGGTTTTTTTTTCACTCATAAAGACACTTATTCTTAGTTCAACTCCACTAAGTTACACCTCATTTTAAAGCTTAGACTGTCAAGAAAACGATCATAGCATCCATTCTTATGTTTTCACTAGTTTCAAGAAGAAATAGCAAACTATTCGCAAACAAAATCAAACCGTTTGGAGCGCATTTCTCACCTATGATCCAGTCGTAATGGGCTGAGACGGGTTCGATCTTCATGTGATTGGTCTCATTTTGTCCGTAACAATCCACAGAATAACTATATAAAATTGTATTTTCTCAAAAGTAAACCAGTTTGATGCTAAGCTAATTGGCTTGGATGGTCGTTTGTCGCTGTTGGAGGTCTTACACAAAGAATTCCAAGAGCTCAGAGTCTCTCTGGATTTCAGCCAGAAACAGATCGTAGCTCTGACCACAGACAACGAAGCCCTGAAGGTGTCGGTTAAATCACTAACAGATGGAATGAACAGGTTGTCAGATGAAAACAAGAAGATCAAAGAGTCCCTACTGGATCTTCAGTCAAGATCCATGAGAGACAACCTGGTGTTTATGGGAATAGAAGAAAAGCAAGGCGAAAATACGGAAGAAGAAATCAAAAACTTCATCCAGAACCAACTGAAGCTCCCAGAAGAGAAAGTTAAAGAGATTAACTTTCACAGAGTGCATCGCATGGGAGCAGCAAGACCAGGGAGCCGCAGACCAAGACCCATCGTGGCGAAGTTTGTGCTCCACAAAGAAAAAGAAGAGGTGCGGCGTTGCGGGAATCAGCTCCGGGGGACCGACTTTAGAATGGATGATCAGTTCCCCAAAGAAATCCTGGAGCGCAGAAAGATCTTATTCCCCATCAGAAGAAAATTTCTGTCTGAAGGGGCCCGCGCTGTCATCTCTGTGGACAAACTATTTATAAATGGACAACTTCACCGCGACCAAAACACCACTCCCTGGCTCTACTAAGCAGATATGTATCCACACCTCTCACACACTTCGCACTGTTAATAAGCTATGTTTTGTATTAATTTATCCACTGGCCATAACTTACTGAGCACACAGTTTACTCACCATAGTTAAAGTCGCCACCAGTCTCTCGCCACCTTGAAACAGGCTAATCTTTATGGGTTTGTTCTATTTTGTTTTTCTTTTTTTTCTTTTTTTCCCCATCATCTCTCCCACTGCACCCCCCTTGAACCCTGCTTTTCACACTCTCTTTCTCTTTTCCTTTCCCCCACTCACCTATGCTGCCACATATTCCAACCATACTTCTATATTATTGCTTCCATTAATACTGACTCATATAACACACTCAGTCACACATTCACATATCCAATATTACATACACACACATAAAAACAGCACACATAGCGAGTCACAAGCAACACACTCAGATTGTACACGTACAGACACACTTATTTTATTTACCATTCAACATTAGACACTCATTCACACTCTCCCTAATAACAGCATGTCCACTCTTAAGTTAGTCACATGGAATGTGCACGGAGCTGGGACCAGAGAAAAGAGACTAAAAATTTTTAGTAAATTAAAAGACCTTCAGGCAGACTTGATTTTTCTTCAAGAAACTCATATGTCCAGTTCAACAGTGGATGTCCTCTCCACAACAGACTTTCCTAACATATACTCAGCTTGCTATAATTCTAGACAAAGAGGAGTAGCTATCCTCATAAATAGAAAAATTAAATATACAGAAATCAACAAAATCTTAGACCCAGAAGGGAGGTATATAATACTCACCCTTTCCATTCAAAATATAACATTCTGTTTAGCTAACGTGTACGCCCCCAATATAGATGACCCCGCTTTCTTTCACTCCTTTTTTTCCACACTTTCTGAATACACAGACAAATCACTAATTATAGGAGGGGACTTTAACATGGTTTTAGATCCAACAGCTGACAGGCTAAATAGTGCCAGAAATGCTAGAACCTGGCAATCCACAAACTCTGTTAAATAGTATATGGAGGATCTTGGTCTTTGCGATATCTGGCGATCCTACCATCCTTCAGCGAGAGCTTACACCTTTTTCTCCTCTGTACATCAATCATATTCCAGGCTAGATTATTTTCTGGTCAGTAGCTCTTTGTCAAGTATAGTTTCAGATACACAGATTCACCAATCACTGTTAGTGACCACGCACCAGTTTGCTTGACTCTTAGAAATAAAACATCTACTCCTTGACCTAGGAACTGGAGGTTCAACACAGCGTTACTCAGAGATCCCGTCTTTACTGATTATTTTATTAAAGAATGGTCCTCATTTCTAGAAAACAACGACCACCCAGGTATTTCACCGTGCCTTCTCTGGCAGACAGGGAAGGCTGTCATGAGAGGCAAAATAATATCTTTCTCATCCCATAAAAAAAAAACAGGAAGATGCTAAAATAGTGGATTTAGAACAGAGAATTAAATTGCTTGAAGAATCTTATAACTCCGTAGATGAACAAACTTTGAATCAAATAAGGAAAGCGAGGCATGAATTAAATGACATAATTAATCAAAGAACTCAATTTCTAATACAGAGATTACGCTTAGAGAGTTTTGATCATAGCAACAAATCTGGGAAATTTTTAGCAAACCAACTTAAACTAAACAAAGAAAAAACAACTATATCATCAATCACAGACCCATCGGGAAACATAACACACGATCCAAACACAATAAACAGCACCTTTAAATACTTCTACCAATCCCTCTACACATCCCAAATAGACCCTTCTGATTACGACATTAATAATTTTCTAGATAACATCAACTTACCTACACTACAGGAAGCGCAAATAACACCTTTAGAAGCCCCCCTGTCTGCAGAAGAGCTTCACAAGGCACTAACTAACATGCCCAGTAAAAAAGCACCAGGTCCAGACGGCTTTCCAGCAGAATTTTATAAGGAATTCTGGTCAACTTTAGCCCCCACTTTTGTTAGGATGACAACAGAAATCAAAGAGAATAATCACCTACCACCAAGTATGAACTCTGCTGACATTATTTTAATTTTGAAACTCGGTAAGAATCCCACGTTACCTTCTAGCTATAGACCCATTTCCCTAATTAATGCAGACCTTAAAATAATTTGCAAAGCTCTTGCAGGAAGGCTCGAGAAGGTAGTACCTTACCTTGTACATCCTGACCAAACAGGATTTATTAAAGGTAGACATTCCTCCACTAATATGCGCAGACTTATTAACCTAATCGATTACACAGCCATCAATAACCAAAAAGCAACAATTATTTCACTGGACGCTGAAAAGGCTTTCGATCGAGTTAACTGGAAATTCTTAATAGCGGTCTTAAATAAATTTAGTTTTGGACAGTCCTTCACCAACTGGATCAAAATATTATATAGCTCTCCCAATGCACGAGTTAGAACAAATAATCACACGTCAGCAAACTTCAACCTTCAAAGAGGAACCAGACAAGGCTGCCCATTGTCACCCTCTTTGTTCGCTCTCTTTATTGAACCTCTAGCTGCTGCTGTTCGACAGAGCACAGATATTGAAGGCATTCAGACTAAAAATGTAGAGCATAAAATAAGTCTTTATGCAGATGATGTTATTTTATTTGCTTCAAACTCACAATCTTCATTTTGTAAAACAATCTCGCTGATTAATAAATTCTCCTCAGTCTCTGAATACTCCGTAAATTGGACTAAGAGCACAGCTTTATCAATTAATTGCAATTTTCAAAACCCGCCCTCAACTAAATTACAACCAGGCAACATAAAATACCTAGGAATAAATATTTCTCCAAATCTTTCTGAGCTATTCAAATTAAATTACACCCAACTTTTTAAAACTATCGAAGCAGACCTCATAAGGTGGAAAACTCTTCCCATTTCACTAATGGGGAGAGTGGCCACAATTAAAATGATGATTCTACCCAAAATTAACTATCTGTTCTCTATGATTCCAACCAAACCTCCGACCACTTGGTTCAAATCTCTAGACACCTGTATCTCTCAATTCCTCTGGAAGAGCAAACCACCCAGGATTAGTTTGAAAACGCTTCAGAAATCAAAAGACAGAGGTGGCTTAGAGCTGCCTAATTTTCAGGATTACTTCTTGGCAAATAGACTGCATTATATCTTAAAATGGCTGAAACCTGACCTATTGGACGAATCTTGGATAGATATAGAGCACACTCTTTGCGAGAACCTTAACATCTCTGATCTACCTTTTTTTAGTTCAGGCATTAAACGCCACAAGTGTTTCAGAAGTTTAAACATCAGCTCAACACTAACAGTCTGGTGGGAATTTCTTAAAAAAAACAACTATACAATATTCCCATGTAAGCTCACCCCCATTTGGAACAATCCTGATATTCTATTAAACAAAAGCGTGGTGTGCTTCAATTCTTGGAAGGATAAAGGAATCCAACAGTTTCAACATATAATTCATAACAAAGCATTCATCTCCCTCTCATCTCTATCATCAAATCATGGGATCAGCAACAGTAAGTTTCTTGAATACAGGCAACTTAAATCCGTAATAACTTCTAAGTACCGCTTGAACCAATTGGACCTTGAACTTCCACTCACAGTGACACAACTCATGAATTTAAACAATCCTAAACTCACCTCGAAAGTCTACAAATTAGTATCTAAAATAGACGACACAATCCACCTCCCGATGTCAAAATGGGAATCTAATCTATCACTAAACTCCAGTCATTAATTCTGGCTGCAGATCTGTCTGAATGCCTTTAATATGACCAACAGTCCAAACTTACAACTTATCCAGTACAAGATTCTTCACAGAACTCATTACACAAGACGTAGGCTATTTAAAATGAGCCTTGTACAGTCTATGATTTGCACACAGTGCACAGGTAATAACGTTGATGACTATATGCACGCCCTGTGGCTCTGTGCACCCGTGCAAACTTTTTGGCATAAAGTCTGTGAGGACTTATCCAAATTAACTAAACTTAAAGTTCCTGCCTGTCCAAAGCTTTGTTTGTTAGGCGACCTAAGTGAAATGAACATTGAAACTCACAAGGCACAAATGGTTCCCACTGCCTTACGTATCGCAAAGAAAACTATCCTCCTGAACTGGAAATCCAAAACCACTCTCAGCATTAACCAGTACAAAAACCTCCTGTCAGACCACATCAGCTTAGAGATCATGTCTGCATCTTTTAAACATGATTCAACCTCAGTGACCCTCTGGTCCCAGCTGATTAGTCACATCACTCAGTAAGAACATGGTGATAATAGGTACGGATTTAAACTAGTTCCGGGGGCTTGGAGCGGGGGGCGGTTGGGGTCTCCATGCATCCAGAGGGTCTGGTGTCGACCTGGTCCCGGGGCTCTAGTTGGCCGGGGCGTGGGGCGGCTCGCTTGACTAGCGAGGGAATCGGGATCTCTGTGCCGGCTCCTGCTGGGGTACGGGGCTGGCAGTGGCTGCCGGCCTGAGACGGCATTGGTGGGACCCTGGTTGGGGTTGGTTGTCATGGTGGGGGCTGGGTTGGGGGGGGTCGGCCTTGGGGAGCTGGGGGCTTGCTTCTGCGGGCTGGGGCTCTTGCCTGGGTCCTGGGGGGGCCTAGGCTGTCCTGCGGTGGTCACTGCAGTCGGACCGCCTGGTGCCCGACCTGGGGATCCACGTCTCACCTGCTGCACGGAGGGGTTGCGGAGGGGACCAGGGAAGGAAGTAGGGTGCAGCAGAAAGAAAGGAGAGGTAAGACGAGGCTGTGTGTGGTGACGGGGTGCCTCGGAGGGTGGGGTGGGCCCAGGTCCTTGGGCCTGTTGGAGGTTGTTTCTGATGGCTCTGGGGTCTCCTGCTGCTCTTGTGTGGCGGAGGACACTACCTCGGTGGCAGTGTCCCGCATGGCTGCCTCTTTTTGGAGCGTGCTGTTTGCCTCGTGGTTGCCTGGCTGGTTCGGAGGGCCCCTGGCGCTTACCGTGTCCGGCTGGGGAGCCGGTCACCCGGGGGGATGTTTCCCTCCCCCCGGTTGTGCCCATCCGCCTGCTCTCTCCCGGTCCCACACTGCCACATGCTCACTGTCACTTAGGGCGCGGGGTCTGGATGGGTGGGGCACGCTGACGAGGCTTGGGGAGGGTGATCCCCCTTCTGAGTCCCCGTCTGCACCCATTCTCCACTCCACTTTTAACTGCATCTTAGTCATTTATATTCATATAGGGTCTTGAGGGGTATTTCGGAGAGGGAGTGCCAAGTGGGGACACCTGCACTCCCCCCATGCCGTTCCCCCTCAATTTTAAATCCCACCTTAGACACTGAACATGGCACAATGGCACCACACACATTCCAAACTAAACTACACACAGAGAGGTCCTCGGGTTGGGGGGCAATGCCGCTTGGCAGCGACAGGGCCCGCCACCTGCAAGCGCTCTCTCGCCCACTTCAATTGCAGCACATACATACACAGGTGGGACCGGGGGAGGGCGGCCGGTCTTCACCCGTCTGTGTCCCTTCGAGTCGGCCGGGATCTTGGGGCTCTGCTGCCTGGAGGGGGGCTGGGTTTGCGGGACTTGGAGGCCAGTCACTTCTGTGTTGCCCGCCTCCGGGGGGCGGGAGACACCCAGAGATACGGTTGTGTAGTTTTTGTATGGGGGAAACGGGCCCGGGGGCGGTCTCGCCTGGCCCTGGCGGGGCCCCTCGTCACCAGTTGGGGTTAAGAGGTGCACTGGGGTGAGCATCACTAGAGAGTTGGCAGGACTACAGTTGAGGGACTAGGGTAGTGAAGAGGGACATTAGGTGTGCAGAGGTGGTCTTTGGGCTGCCTGGGTCGGGCACCTGGCTGTGTGTTGGGCTGTGGCGGCTGCATGTGGGGTAGCCTGGCCCTGCTGGGCCCCCGGTTGAGCCCCGGCTCGGGGATTGTCGGGTCCCTGGGCCCTTGGGGTGAGTGCTCCCCTCTCGGTCCGGGCCTTGACTTCTGTCACCCCTGGGCTCGCCTAGGGCCGTGGGGTACGGTTGCCGCGTCTGCCCCGAGGCCTGTGGGTCCTGGCATCGGGGAGGCCCGTGCTCCTTGGTGCTGGAGTGGCCCTGGAAGGGGTTTCTCTATGCGCCTTGCTGGGTGGGTGGGCGGCTCCTCGGCCCGGCTTCGGGGTCCCGGGATCTGGATGGGCGTGGGCCCGGGTAGCGTGTGTCTCTGCCTCCCTCGTTCCAATCCTTTGGGGATGGGGACAATCCGTTGGTCCTAATAAGCACATGGTTCACATCGGCAGCATGCATGTACTTTCACTCACACTCGCACACTATATCACTCTGTTTACTGTCCGCTATGTTCCTTGCTTTCAACCATTATTATTATTATAACTCTAGTAACATGTGTTTGTGTTGTACATCATTTGCTATAGAAGGTTTTGTTGTATGTGTCAGTTTTATCACTGGTTTAAACTCTTGTTTGTACTTTTTTTTTTTTTTTTTTTTCCCCTCAGATAATCCAGCAGGTTGGTTGTGATGCAGAATACTACAACTTCAGATTTTCTTTTTACTTTCTCCCCCTCTCTTCTTCTTCTTCTGTTCCCTATCCCTCCTCTTTTTCATCCCACCTACCCACGCCCCTCTTCTTAGTAATTCCTGTCAGGTCCAGCGCAGAAAGCATATATATATTTTGATTGTAAGGCATTTAAAATAAACAAATAAAGCTTGTCAGGGTCGGCACACTGTGCTGACCCTGGTAGAACAAAACTGCCCAGCAATACTTGACATACAGATCATCATTCTGCTTGTCACAACGCCGGACAGGACAGGTAAAACAGTTTGGAGAAAAACTCCAGAAAACGTGATTTTTTTTCTGCGAGAAATCGTAGCAGTCACGTTCCAATCTCCATAGTAACTGCCAAGCTGTGTTTTTAACTTCATCCTGGGTATGTTTCTTTTCTTCACGAAGTTATCTACAAAATGAGACCGTTCGCAAAATATTCCGATAAAGGGTTTGTTTTTTACAAGGCTTTGAATGAATCAAGCGCTCCTCGTTCAGCTAACAGCACTGGTAACATGTTAGCTTCTAGCGGGCTAACGACGTCACTTACAAATATATGATTAGCCTATAAAGAAAGCTGATACTTCCACCTTCAAAACGAGGGGATTGGTCCAAAACCGGACCAATAACCAAGCGTGTTATTCAGCTGCGTAACGGAAATTTTATCAAAACAAACGGCGCCATCTTTGTGCGTTATGACAGACAGGCTGAGTTGATCACCGATTGAAAGATTTTCTAGTTTATTTTCAACTTTTCTTTTGGCAAACTATATTTCTGGGGTTTTGGAACATATTTTTTATCCGAAAATTTTTTATTGTGCATGATTTTTATGAAAAAAAAATTATAATTACAGCAAAAATTATGTAAATAAAAAAAAAAAAAAGGAAAAAAAAAAGATCTGTGGGAGGTTTTTAAATTCACAGAAACACTAATATGCATTTTTTATGACTAAAAAGGTGATAAAATGGCAAAAATTCAATTTGTTGCTTGTTCAGATTAGACAGTTTTATACTAAAAGGTCAATAAATCAAAAACTTTTGTACCTAGAGATCTGAAACTTTACACAGTTGTTGTCATACACAACAGATCATTTATCCAGTTGTATATTTCATTTCTTGTGCATGATTTTTATGGAAAAATTTATAATTACAGTAAAAAATATTAAAATATACATTTAAAAAATTATGAAAAAAAAATATCCGTGGGAGGCATTCAAAGTCACAGAAACACTAATATGCATTTTTTATGACTAAAAAAGTGATAGAATGGCAAAAATTCACTTTGGCACATTTTGGCACAGATTTGGACAGCTTGTGCCGAATGGACACTTTTTATAGTAAAAGGTCAATAGGTCAAAACCACTTGTACCTAGAGATCTGAAACTTTACACAGTTGTTGTCAACAAGATTTTTGTCATACAAATGGAAGGAATTATGCCTACTAAGAAGTATGTCTTGGCTAGGGACATTGGAAAATGAAAAAAATTAGGCGAGGCTAAAATTCTACAATTTTTTTTATGTTTGAACTACTGTAGGATAGGCTCTGAAATTCTGACACTCTCCATGTACATATCTACAGAAACTAGAAGGTCTAAGCTTTATTTTGATGTATAGTACAAGCATGTGACTTGAAAGATGCTGCTGTAATAAGCAATGGCATTTGGGTATGTCCAACTATTGTGCACAGCCCGAAAATAGGTGGGTGTTAAGAAGGGAAATGCTGAAAGAAGAAGAAAGAAAAAGGACGTTAGATGTTAAATCAAGCGCTTTAAAATTAAAATCTAGCGCACAAGAAGAGCAATTTTTAACCTTGTAAAATACGCTCTACCGGCGTGTTAGACTCAAACTTTCACGCGCTTGTTCAAGCATATATATTGGCCCCGATGGCTTTCTATAATCTTTTTATGCGACTTTGTTGCTTTGTCATTCATTCTCTTGTAACACACATTATTTTCAGTGCAGTAGAGACGGAGACTGACCGTCTTTTAAAGACAAACGGAAAAAAAGTAATGCTTATCGTGTTTGCTCTCTTGCCCCGCCCTCCACCAATACTGTTATGAATATTGATAAGACTAAAAGTTTTCGGTCCCGTAAGGGTGCCAAACGGTATGGGTCTCCCATTCCTTCTTGGTATTGAGTGAAGGTGCCTTCTAACATTATGTTCATTTGTTAAAGACAAACTTTGTCCTCACAGAAGACACACAGGTTTTGCCTTTTACCTCCATGAACATTTACTCTCTCCCACCTGGCTTGAAAGTTCCTATTCTCAGCGTCCATCTTCCGACTGACTGCTGATGGATAATAAAGCCGCTTGCTGCGCTGCGGTGACTTCCGGGCTACCGTTGCATTGTGGGGAATCTAGTGTTGGTGCATGCAAAACACCAGCGGACGACTGTGCCCTGCGGGCTGGTTCTAAAGGTAATTCTACATCATCCAGGGAGCCATAGATCATTCATTCTGGGGGGGCTGGAATTTACAAGTCTTGACTTCTTCCAACTCCTTTTCAATGTCAGGATTCCTCACCTGCTGCCAGAGGGAGCCCTGAAAGGTCCTAATCACCCTGATTGGGTGACACCTGTGATGATTACCAATTCCCAACATTTGTGCACCCTGCCATCTACTTAAAGGGAATCACCCTGGACTTCCCTGTCGTGTCGTACTATCCCTTCCAGCCAGGTCACCCTGGTTTCCTGACCATGTTTTGAACTTTGTTATTAGTTGGACTTTTGAAACCTTGAGCTAACACTGTGCTTCTTGCTTTACAGACTTTCCTGAATTGCGTTAATAAACCTTGTTTGATGTCCTGCATTTGGGTCCTCCTCTTTCCACCATCCTCAAAACCTTGACATTCAAATCATTATTGTGAATGTGGCAGGTGGGACCTCTATGACGTGTCTGGTGGGCGGTACTAGCGCCATTTTGGACATGTGCTCGCCTCCACACAACAGGCTTGAGTGAGTGGACTCACGATGTGGATCAGAGGATCCAAACCTCGTCCTGATCTACAGGACCACTTGAGACCTGCTAGGTTCTCCAGTTCCCTGCCCCACACCCTGGACAGAACGCGCACGTCAGGCGCGCTGCGTTATGAGCGGAGTTCGTACCGGTAGGTTCGGGGTGGGTTCTCTTTGTGTTTAGTGTGGGACAACGGCTGATTAATTATTATTTCAGGCTGTTGAAAGCTCCGGTGGTTGCCTGCAGCCCCTTCCTCATTCCGCTGCACTACTAACACTCACATTACCGGCAGGTAAGCCGTTAAACAGTGTTAGCTTTTTCTTTATGCCTCCTCTCATGATCGTGCTTAATTTCTAGGTGTGTGGCTGCTCGTTGGCGTCACCGTTCAGCAGAAGCCGTTGTTTTGTCCACCTTATTTAAAATCATCAGTCTGTTTAATCCTGTGCTCCTCAGACAAGGAACTGTGTAGGAACCCATGTGTGTATGATCCTACTCTTTTGTTTTATTTGAAGTTGATTTATCTGATCACCAGTTTCTCTGTCTGCGTGTAGCTTTTCTTGTATATTCATTTTATTTTGAACTCATTGTATCATGTAATTAAAGTTATTTTGTTTGTCGTATTTTGTGCACCTGACTCGTGTCCAGACCTAGCGCGGTCCTGGTGTTTTACAGTAACCAGGCCTCCATTGTCCCAGGGCTAAGCTTCCTGGGTGGCGTTGTCATTGCAGTCAGACCCTCACGTCACATTAATTTAAAAATATATTTTTTGGCATTTGTTCTGTTTTGATTTAAAATGAAATGAAATAAAAGCTCTCTAGCAGTGTCCTGCATACACCAAAAGACCTCAGTTTCCTCAGAAAGTGAAGTCTTTGGTCCTTCTCGTACTACACCAATGTTACCTGAGCAGTCCATTTTTTTTGCTAATGTGAAAACATCCACCCTTTCAACGTTAAAATCCTGTAAATCTCTCTCAATGTGGGGATGTTTTATTGGCTGCAGCAGTTTGTTAAATCAAATCAACTTTTTTATGATGACAAAGAATCAATAACTCCATTAAATTAAACTGAAACCAATACAAAGAAGAGTCCAGTAAAAGCAAAGTTAAAAAGATCCCAAGCCTGAGAAATTTTATATGGTTCAGTGATTCTTTAATCATTTCAAATTTTAAAAAGATTTGCACGGAATGCAGAATAAAATATTTCAGGAAAATGTAAAAAACATAGGACCAGGATGGTTTTAAATGAGTCACAGATGAATGTGGTCACGCTTTCTGAAATAAGATAAAAAAATACATTCAGGTGTAAAATAAATCCGCACTGTATATCTTTTAAAGAAGAAAAGTTGTAGGTATTTGAAAATACATTTCTCCTTTTGAACTAACAATATGTTTACAGTTTTTAGCTTTGAAATTAAGAATAAACCTTCACATTTTTATTTTGTCTTAATATATCAAATTTAAAATACATTCAGAACATAAATCAATTTTAGCTTTTTTCTCCACATTACCAAGTTTTTTAATTATATCACAGAACTTTCATAATGTAAATAATAAAGATTTTGTTGATTAAAGTTCGTTTTAAGATTTTAAGTTTTTTTTTTTTTTTTTTAACCCTCACAGCTCAAACAGATGGAAAAACAAATACACGATTACATGGAATATTGAGTGGATAAAAAAAGATCAATGTTTAGGCGGTGTTGGAGAGTTTCCTCTTGGAACAGATGAAGGATTTGAGTCTGTAACATGTGTCATCATTCCAGGTAGACTCTTCTAGAAAAGAAAATTTAGAGGTAAGTTATTTTAAACACAAATAACTCAACACCAAGCTGACGAACAATGTACCACTGCTTGCCCGACATCACAAACTGTATTACTGACGAATGCTTGAGGTCTTTTTGATAAGCAGGATGAATCAGTCATTTGTTTAACATTATTTCATTTTCTATATCATGATATCAAAATTTTTCCCGTAACTTTATTATATGAGTTTCCCCAAAGACGTCATCAGGTGGAGTTAGCGTAGATGTCATAGCAGAGTTCAAGCGAATGTAATTTTTTTCAGAGGTATTGCGCTATTATTTTTTCAGCTTTGTTGTAGCCACATTTGATAAAGCATTTTCCTTGTTCTTCTTTCGCCATTTCCCTTTGAGAGATTGCCCCAGCAAGTCAGTTTCTTCCATCTAACGCTATCTGCTGGCTCCTCGTCGGTCACGCCAACTATTTTCATGTCTTCCTTCACTGTATCCATGAACCTCCTCTTTGGTCTTCCTCTAGCCCTCTTTCCTGGTGGTTCCAAACCCAGCATCTTTCTGCCGATGTACTCGGTCTCTCTTCTCTGTACATGTCATCTCAACCATCTCAGTCTGGCATTTCTGACTTTATCTCCAAAACCTCTGACGTGTGTTGTTTCTCTGATTCTGACTCATTTCTAATCCTGTCCATCCTGGCTACTCCCAGGGTGATCCTCAGCATCTCTGCTACCTCCATCTCTGTTTCCTGTCTTTTCCTTAGTTCCACAGTCTCTAGACCAAACAGCATGGCCGGTCTCACCACGGTTTTGTACACTTTCCCTTTCATTTTAGCTGAAACTCTTCTATCACACATCACAGCTGGTATTTTTCTCCAACCGTTCCAGCCTCCCTGCATATGCATTTTCACCTTTTTTCCACACTCACCATTGCTCTGGACTGTTGATCTTAAGTACTTAAAATTATTCACCTTCTTTATCTCTTCTCCTTGAAACCTCACTTTTCCATTTGGATCACTCTCATTCACACACATGTCCTCTGTTTTACTCTGACTAATCTTCATTCCTCTTCTTTCTAGTGCAAATCTCCACCTCTCCAACTTGTCCACCACCTCTTGCCTCCTCTTACTACAGATCACAATGTCATCTGCAAACATAATTGTCCATGAAGATTCCTGTGTAACCTCGTCTGTCAGCCTGTCCATCACCATAGCAAACAGCAAAGGACTCAGAGCAGATCCCTGACACTGAACTCCTCTGTCTCACCTACAGCACACCTCACCACTGTCTTTACAGTCCTCATACATGTCCTGCACCGCTCTAACATACTTCTCTGTTACACCAGACTTCCTCATACAATACCATAGTTCTGCTCTAGGTACCCTGTCATACGCTTTTACTAGATCTACAAAGACACAGTGCAGCTCCCTCTGACCTTTCCTGTACTTCTCAATCAGCTTCCTCAAGGCAAATACTGCATATGCAGTGCTCTTTTTTTGGCATAAAACCATACTGCTGCTCACAAATTCTAACTTCAGACCATAGCCTTGCTTTGACAACATTTTCCCATAACTTCATTGTATGACTGACCAGTTTTATTCCTCTGTAGTTACCACAACTTTGCACATCTTCCTTCTTCTTAAAATAAAGCATCATCATTCATTAATAATAAATGAGTGAGACTCAATGTCCAATAAAATGGATTTCTTTGGGTTTTTGTTTGGTAAATAAAATGATAGTATTTTGAAAGTTAAACATTTCCCTTTCCTTTGAGGTTACTGGCATGGATTGTGGAAGATGGTGGCTTATGTACTGTAGGTTGACGATTTTTAAGCGGTTTGGACTGGGTCTTTTCTTTGGTTGGTTTTGGTTTTGTTCTCTTTTTGTGGTGACCATTTTAAATATGTTTTAAATATTTTTTTTTGTATTTGAGGAAAAAATCAAAAAATGTACAACACTTTTTCCTACCTGCGTTGGTACTCAAAGCGCCATACATTGCAGCTTACATTCATTTTTGATGAGGGGAGTTGCCACGCAAGGTGCGTACCACTATCATCAGGAGCAACTGGGGATTTGGTTGCTTGCTCAAGGACACCTCGGCATGATCTCCGAGCGACTCCCCAGTCATTTCCCACCGAGACATCCTTCCTAAGCAAAGGATGCTTATTCATGCTCAATAAATAAATATATATATATATATATATATATATATATATATATATACGTATACTGTATATATATATATATATATATACATATGCGTATATACGTATATATATTAAATGGCGCTTAAGTCATTTAAATTGAAAAAAGTTTTTCAACATTTTATTTGTTTGCATTTTAATGCATTAAAATTTTGTCTACTTTCCATTCCGTTTTGTTGTCTTCGGCTTATCAGGGGAAGGGGCAACAGCCTCGGAGGGGAAGCCCATGCTTCTCTCACCCCAGCTGCATCCTCAAGCTCACCCGGATGGATCCCGAGTCCTTCCCTGGCCAGCTGTGAGTCATAGTCTCTTTCTAGCGGGTCCGGGGTGTGCCTCTTGGTGCTACCAGTCAGGCGCTTGGGGGGCATCCTGACCAGATGCCCGAACCACCCCATCTGGCTTCTCTCAACCTGATTCCATCCCGGCTGCTTCACACTCAGAGGCAAATCTGTCCAGTGAGAGCTAGAGATCACGGTCAGATGAAGCCAACAGGACCACATCATCCGCAAAAGCAGAGATCCGATCCTGAGGTCACCAAACCGGATCCCTCCAACGCCTCGGATGTACCTTGATATTCTGTTCAAGGTACAGAATATCAATGTCCAGTTTTTCGTAAATTTTCAAAATAAAACGTGAAAATCAACTTAAAAACACTTTGTGAAGAAAAAAAAAAAAAAAACGTCACTGATTCTAATGAACAGAATCAGTGGCAAAGGGTGGCCTTGGCTGAGTTCAACTCTCACTAGAATTGGAATCAACATACTACCAGACATCTGGACCAAGCTCTGGCACCAGTCTCCACAGAGACTGGACAGCTCATTCCAAGGGCTCCAAAGCTCCGTACTTCCGGAGCAACCCCCATAGGAGTCCCAGAGGGACACGGTCGAATGCCTTCTCCGGATCCACAAAACATAAACAGACCGGTTGGGCAAACTCCCATGAGCCCTCCAGTATCCAGAAAAGGGTATAGAGCTGGTCTGTTGTTCCACGTCCAGGGCGGAAACCACACTGCTTCTCTTCAATCCATGTAAAGATATGTGTAAAAATTTAAAGTTTAATCAATTTCTTTTTACCTCCGTAGTTCATTTCAAGACAATTTTCTCCTACACCATCACCATTGTTGGGTTCGCTTTTAAGCCAATTTGTGTAATCCCACTTTGAGCCATCAGTCCACTGCCATGTTGTCTCCTGAGAATAAGTTGCAAAAAAATGTTTAATTCTATTCTTTGGATGTTTAAAAATTTTTAATTGTGTGTTGATGAATTTTCAGTTCCAGTAAAAGACTTACTGTGACAGAATCAAAACCTCCGAACCACGTCCGCTTATAAGATCTGGACTGTCTCTTTATCATGTTACTAAGGAACAGGTTCTCTTCAGCTGAGTGAATGGAGGCAAGATTCCCTCCCTGGTCGATGCAGTAATACTGGCAAATTAAAAAGGAAAAGTAAGTGAGAGATGTAAACACAATTTGATGACGCTGACAGTTTTACTTGTAGTTGACAGCATATTTGAATATTTATGTCCTTTGTGCGCCGGCCGATGCTCTTTGTCAATGTGGTAGAAGATGCATATTCATCCTAATTCTTGATTATCAAATTTTAGCTGACTGGAAGTTTTGTGGTGTATTGGAAAGCTAACACGTAATCAGTAACCTTTGAGGAGCTGTCTAAACAGCTTGATGATATGATTTGTTCCATCATCAGTCAGACAAAAGTGGAGGGAAACTGCAAACAAGAATCTGCCTTAACCACATCAAAACAGATTGATCCCATTAATTTAGCCACATTCACATTACCTGGAGGACATATCTGCCAAAGGTCCTCGATGTACGGCACACAATGCAGCAATGCAGCAAAAGTAATTTCACCACGACCGATGTATACAGTTTGGTGAAAAAAAAACAGTAATCAAAGTCAGTAATCGGACTTTGTTCAAATAATTTTCCAATCAAGCTATACACACACCGGAATGCAATGTTTCCCCAAATATAATGTTTTTACCCTAGTTTTTAGTCTTTTCACTACTCCTCTGCAAAGAAGCACTAAATATTCTACAATCCACTGACTTGAATATTAAATTCTTAGTGTGTCCTTGTCTTGAGTTGTAATGTACAGAAACTTTCATTTTGATCTTTCTTTGTGGTACAGTGAATAAAAACATGTTGGATTCTTCTACAGATGGACGGACAGACAGGTAGATAGAAGGATAGATATGTACTTCTGCATCGATGAATGTACTTTGTGTGTCTTTGTAAATAAAACAGCGAGATCCAAATTGATCCCACCCACTAGGACATTCACCTGAAACAAAAGAGAAGTATACTTACAGAGATTTGAACCACAACAGAAATGTTTTTCTTTTTAATAATTTCAATTGAATGATGATATTTTTATATTTGAAATTAATCAACATTCTTAACCCCAAGTGTGTAATGAGTCAATAATACAGACCTTCAGCTTCTGTATAATTCAGCACAACTCCCTGTGAATACAAAAGCCCACAGTTTAGAAAGTAGCTTTGACATTTTAACACTGTTCCTGCTTTGATTTACATTATGTAGGTCATTTTCAATTGTTGTCTCTATGAATAATGAATAAAAACATGCATCCATTTTAATCACACTTTCAACAACCACAATGCTGCATACCATGCAGAGAACAAACACCACGAAAAGTCCTGATGCCATCTGTAGAGAAAGAGTCAAAGACATTTTTTTGCAGGGACCTCTGCTTCTAATTTTATAGTCTTGATTTAAAATAAAAAAGGAGTATTTAATGGATCCAAGATTATATATGTAAACATACTGTACCTTGCTTTTAGTAAACTCTGGTTCAGAGAATGGATCTTTTCTATTGATTTTGAATGATTTAAAGAAGGTGAACGATCTCGCTGCACCAGCCAAGCTACAATGAATCTTTTCTGTCTGATGAACCTTTAAATAGCTGCTCACCAGGAAATGCTAGAGAGAATGAAGAGGCGTCTGGTGGCACCATCTTCTTTCTGACATGGTGGAGGACACGGAGCCAATCAAAGCTCTGGGCTGTAACCAGCTTAGAACAAAACCACACATTTTTAAGACAGTTGATAGTAAAGGTATTGTGGAGGATGAGTCTCCTAACTTTCTATATGGTGACGCAACTTTGCTGGAGCCTACAAAGTAAGGAGGTACTGCTACTCTTCTGAATTCTCCTAAGTGGAGTTTAGTCGTAAAACACGGTCGGCGTGTAAGTGCAGACAACACTCGTTCTAAGTCGCACATCACTAAGGAATGTGAGAAAAAAAGTACCAAAACCTATCTATGGCACGGGTGCGCATAGTAACATTAAAGCAGTAAAAACAAAGCTTGTCCGTGTCCTCACTGCTGAATTTTCCTCGACCTTGATGCTGAGACACTTGGTGCCTATCTTGGAGAGAAACTTGGTCACAGTATACGTATGAACAAATTTCCAATGGGAATATGCACTTTAGCTTCTTTAAAGTTAGTGTGGACTGCGAGGACGTCTCAGAAGTTTATAATCCAGAGCTGTGGCCAGAGGGATCATAGAGAGATTCTATTAATAACCACAGAAGCTCCAAAAAAGACCTGCTACACCCGCCTTAGGTCATGATTTGCAAGGTCCTGTTGGAGTAATGCTGGAGTCATCCAGTTAATGAATGTATGTCATATCTTATAACTGTTGATGTTTGCGTGTTGGAAACTGTGCTGCTGAAAGAGCACGGCGCCTAACTGTGGATAAATTATTGCAACAATGTGACAATGATTTTATTATTCTTAATGTCTATACACTTTATGAGTGTTCTCAGGATGAGGTTGACTTTTTGAACAAACTTGGTTTTATATATTTCTTTATTGATGAGCATCAGTGTAAGTCAATCTATTGTCAGGGTGGTGACGGGTGGTGGAAAGAGGCAGGACTTCAAACATGGTTTATTAACTTAATACAGGAAAGTCTGTAAAACAAGAAGAACATGATTAACTTAAGGTTTCAAAAGTCCAACTAGAATCCAAAATACAAAACATGGTCAGGCAACTAGGGTGACCTGGCTGGAAGTGAAAGTAAGACCTGACAAGGAAGTCATGGATGGTTCCCCTTAAATAGTTAGTAGGGTGCACAGGTCATTGAAATCAGGAATCACCCCAGGTGATCCTAATCAGATTGTTGATTCATGGCTCCCTCTTAGCTGCAGAAGAGGGGGATCATGACATCTAGAGTATGTGGTAGGTGATATGAATGCTGATATCTCAGATCATCAGTCTATGTTTACCAGTCATGTGTTATTATTGCAACAATGTGACAATGATTTTATTATTCTTAATGTCTATACACTTTATGAGTGTTCTCAGGATGAGGTTGACTATTTGAACAAACTTGGTTTTATATATTTCTTTATTGATGAGCATCAGTGTACGTCAATCTACAGTATGTGGTAAGTGATATGAATGCTGATATCTCCGATCATCAGTCTATGTTTACCAGTCATGTGTTACAGTTTTGTGGGGAAACTGGCCACATATTGTCTAGTAATTTTCTTTTGCCATCATACAGCTACACCTACATAGGTGAGGAATGGCATACATGGCTTTTTCACTGCGTTAGTACTGCTGATGCACATGTTGTGCTTAAATCTGTCAAAGAATTTATCTGTTTCTGATCATGTACCATTTATTATGACGCTTGATGTAAAACATGTCCCAGAGATGGCACATAGAGTAAATTATTGCTGTAAAATGCAACTAAACTGGGACAAGGTGTGAAAAAAATATTTAGAATCAGAATCAGAATGCTTTTATTGCCATGTCAGTGAAAAATATCAGAGACTAGGAACTTGTTTTGATACAGGTGTGCAAAAATATAAAATAAAAATAATAAAAATAAAATAAATAAAAATAATAATAATAATTTTAACAAAACTAAGAGTGCTCAGAAGAAAAAGAAAAGTAGTGCAATGTCATAGAAAATAATAGAAAATAATAAAGATAGTAAAGTGACAAGAGGGAAGTGACTAAGAGATGTGGGGATCCAGGTTATAAAGAGTTCATAAGTCCAACGGCAGAAGGGAAGAAGCTGTTTTTGTGGCGGGACGTTCTGGTCCGAATGGACCGGAGCCTCCTGCCCGAGGGGAGTCGCTCAAAAAGTCCATGTCCAGGGTGGGAAGGGTCAGCTGCTATCTGACCTGCACGCCCCCGAGTCCTGGAGACGTACAGGTCTTCGAGAGATGGAAGGCTGCAGCCGATCACCTTCTCTGCGGAGCGCACAATGCGCTGCAGTCTGTGTTTGTCCCTGGCTGTGGCACCAGCGTACCACACGGTGATGGAGGAGGTGAGGACAGACTCGATGATGGCTGTGTAAAACTGCACCAACATCTGGGCAGGCAACTTGGCTTTCTTCAACTGCCGCAGAAAGTACATCCTCTGCTGGGCCTTTTTGATCAGGGAGCTGATGGATGGCTCCCACTTTAGGTTCTGCGTGATGGTAGTGCCGAGGAAGCGGAGAGAGTCTACAGTGGTGATGGAGAAGTCTGTCAGTGCAAGGGGGGTAATGTCAATCAACTATTGCGTAAGAACTGAAGCTGAACTAAGCAATTCTATGTAGCTGCCTCAGCAGGCTGTTCTATGCAGAGATGTTAATTGGAATGTGAAGTCTCACTGTAAGGTTCTCTATGAATGTGTTGTTGGAGCCATTTAAGTAACTGCAAGCCCATATTATAGAAATGAAAAAGCAAAAAGTTTTAAGCTGGGTGGAATAAGCATGCAAGCAGCTCATCATAAGATTGTCAGGAAGGCCTTCGACACGGTGTAAGCATGCAGACCTAAGTCTGGGTCAATCCTGGAGCACAAAAAGATTACCAGTACAAGATATAAATACGCTATCCGATATATTGCAAAAGGTGAACAAAACATGAGAGCGGACTCTATGGCTGAAAAATTGCTAACAAATAATGTTGACAACTTCTGGAATGAAGTAAGAGCCCTAAACCGAGTAAACACGCTACTGCCTGACACTGTAGAGCGGGTAACTGGAGCTGATATAATAGCAGAACTGTGAAAGAACCAGTACTCTGCTTTGTTTAATTGTGTTAAAAGGGACCCCTTTATATTTGAAAAGATCACAAATAGGGAAGCTGTGACTATCACCCCATGTGACATCTGGCAGGCCGCAGATGGTTTGGCTGACAAAAAGTCTGCAGGCTCAGACAATATCACTGCAAAAAATCTGAAACACGCTAGTCCAAAGACTGCCATTCTGCTTGCATTATGTTTTTCGGGGTTCATGACTCATGGATTTTTACCTGACTCTCTACTGTCTGTCATCCTGGTTGGTACCTGTTATTAAGAACAAAGCAGGCCAAGTCGGGAGTCTTGACTACTACAGGCCAAAAGCACTAGCTAGTGTTATCTCTAAACTCCTGAAAAAAATACTGCTTGATAGACTTGAACGATACATTGGTAACACAGAAAATCAGTTTGGCTTTAAATCCAGGCTGGGGACCGACTTATGCATTTATGGTCTAAAGGAGACAATCCAGTCATATACAAGGAAAAACTCCTCTGTGATTATGGGTCTCATTGATGCATCTAAGGCGTTTGATCGAGTTAATCACCATAAACTTTTTGTAAAATTGAAACAACAAGGTGCACCTCACTGTATCATACGTACTGTGGCTTATTGGTACACTAACCAGAAGATGCAGGCAAAATGGGGCAATACAATCTCTGGTTCGTTTGGAGTCACTAATTGAGTGCGCCAAGAAGGGCTGCTGACTCCCCATGTTTTATGACAAACCATGGAGCACGTGCGTTTATTATTTTTTTTATATCATAAAAAAAGAGGATACTTCATGTTGAAGTATCCTATTTGATTTACAAAGTAAGTAAGATATTTTTTATATAAATTTGTTTCTGTTTTTGAGTTCCACCATGATCCAATTAAAGGTTTTATGTTTACAATACTTGTTTTTTTTTTCTAAACATATCCTTAAGAGAATCATTAAAGACCTGGTTCGTTAAGCGGTATTGATAAGAGGACGAGCAGCGATAAATCCTTATCGATACCCATCTCTATTCATCACAGACCACCTCTGCGATGATGATGATGACATCAATTGCCACTGTCGGATAATAAATGCCCAGGCAAACACGTTGGGCAGAAAAATTTACATGTGCGCAGACAGAGTTAAAATAAATCTATTTCAAACATCCTCCACACCACTGTATACAGCCCCAATGTGGTGCAAATACAAAAAGGCTACATTACAAAAGTTAAAAGTAGCATATAACGATGCATTCAGAAAATAAATCCGTGTAGTCCCTCATTCATCCAGGAGTGATCCATAGTAGAAAAAGTTTCAAAAAAGTCTTCTGGACAGTTTAATTCTTGAACGAGACGTTTCGACTTCCATCCGGAAATCATTTTCAATCTGAATGAAATGGACAGAAAACTGTATCTATTTATACTAACCTGAGTAAAAGGTAAAAAAAATAGTAGGGATGGGCTCGACCAATGAGCCTGTGTTACCTAAGATGGCCGTGAATGGCTCCTATTGTAGCCACAGACCAGTAAACGCACCTATTAATTAGGGCCAACAACATAAGCATCAAGAAATTTGCTGACAGAGCAGAGTGGCTGGAAGGTAAACTTTCCAAAATCCTCCCGGAAGAAATAAGCAAGAAGGTGAAAGACTTCATACAAACGGCACAGCTATCTCAACACAGGAAGGTTAAGGAATGTCATTTGAGGAAATTCAACATTCTTCCGAGCAGAAAGAACAAGTTTCAAGAATACAATGTGATGAGAACTTCTAACACACAGAAGGGGACTGGAATCAGCAAGGACAATTGGATTAGAAATATTTCAGATCGGATACTCTCACAGGCAGAGGAAGATGTTCCTTCCAAAGGACTTAATTTTGTAGTTACTTCGAAAGACATCCCCACAGTAGACTTCATCACAGCCACAGAAGCAGCCATAAAAAAGAACAATTTGTCTGGATCAGAAGCAGCAGATCTAAGGCTACGAGTCACCGCTTCACTTAACAGTGCGAAACCTCCACCGTCCAACATCACACCAGAGGAGAGGAAAGCACTGACAGCCCTGCAGAAAGATCATAGCATAAACATTCTACCTGCAGACAAAGGACATTGCACTGTGATTCTTAACACCACGGATTATGAAGCAAAGATGAAAAACCTCCTGGAAGACACTTCTACTTATCAAAAACTCAAGCGTGACCCTTCCAGTGGCTACAAAAAGAAGGTGATTGACTATTTACAGAAGCTGGAAAAGGAAGACATGATTGATAAAGCTATGTACTTCAGACTGTATCCTGGTGATGCCATTCCATGTATCTATGGCTTACCCAAAGTCCACAAACCAGATGTTCCTCTTAGACCCATTGTGTGCAGCACTGACTCTATAACCTACAACGTAGCCAAATACCTGAAAACTATCTTGGCCCCCTCAGTGGGCAACACAGAACACCACGTGGAGAACACACAAGATTTTGTAGAGAAAGTGAAACATCTGCATCTGGACAAAGATGACATTGTATCGCTAGGCGTCCGTCTGTGTCACGTGAGGGGGAACTGTGGAGCAGTTGAGCGCGCTGCGTCGGACATTTAACGGCGACGCACTCAGTTCGTTCAGGAAAACCGTGAGTGTAGAATGCGCTTGCTCGCCTATGCACGTTAGAGCATCTATAATTAATCTGTTGAAGAGGCAGCAGGTAAGAAGTGACTCTAATTTTGGCGCTAAATAGCCGCGATCGCTCATTTCCTTGTTTGTCCGGAGCGTTGTGTAAACTTAGTGTGGTTTTTTTTTAGAGGTTTTTACCTAGGCTACTGACTAGGCTACTGACTAGGCTACTGACTGATTGTTGAAGAAAATAAATAAAGAATGGAAAACAAGCTTAAGTCTCAGTCTGAGTAAAACAACCTTCAACGTAGGATGCTCATCCCTTTTCAAGTGTGGGAAAAGTGCACTAAAAATTAGGATACACTTGACAGTAAAAACCGGCTGAAAGCCGGACTACAAGCTCAAAAGCCAACGGTTCAGTTCAAAAGCCAACGGTTCAGTTCAAAAGAAAACGCTTCAGTTCAAAAAGCCAACTCTTCAGTTCATAAAAGCCAACGGTTCAGTTCATAAAGCCAACGCTCTAAGATGACAGACGCTAAAGCCCTGCAACATCTCAAGTCTTACAGAACGATTGCCAAGAAGATGTTTTCTCGACTAGCTAATACGATAATAAGGTCAAGCGGAAACATGTCAATCGACGAATTAAAAGACGCTTTTCGGAAAATTACAGTAGAAGCGGACAAAGTAATCGATGCAAATGACAATCTGGAGTTAGCACTGGCAGAAATCTGGGACCGAGATGGATATGCTTCTGTGAAGGAGGAACAAAGCGAGGACATCAAAAATACAGCAAAAGAGTGTGAAGAGAAGTTGGATGAAGTGCAGAAGCGAATTCGTAATGTGGTCTGGACAAACTTTGGCCATCCTGAACTGTCACTAAGCCTTGAATTGGCTGAGGGTGAATGTCATACAGTCTCAACTGCGGCTCCCGACATAAACTTGGAAGCCTACAATTTCCTGCTGAGCCAAGTGGAAATGCGGGTCAAGGCGGCCAAAGAGGCACATAACCAGTGGAGCCAGTGGGCACCTAAACAAGAGAAGGCAGACCTTCAACGCCGAGTAAGAGAACTAGAGATTGGTTCAGCTAAACTAGCATCAAAAAAAGCCATTTTGATACAGTCAAAGGTTGAACAAGAAGGAACTCATGTTGCATCTCCTTACCACCAAGTACCAGCTATCAAACTGAAACCAACTGCCCTTCCGAGGTTTGACGGTTGTAAAAGAAACTTCCACAGTTGGAGAAAGGATTGGGAAGCCCTCCAGGCGCAGGGAGAGCCTACTGGTTCCAAGGAAGTTCGCAAGTTTCAGCTACTCGACAGTCTAGATGAAAAGGTGGCAAAGGATCTTCGCTTATCAACATGCGGCTCGCCAGAAGAAGTTTTCAGAATGTTGGAGAATCGATTTGGAAATAAAACTGCTATAGCTTTGGAAATCGTTGAGGAGCTCCAAGCTTTGCCTTCAGTGAAAGGTCATCAACCTAAGAAGATTGTGGATCTGATCAGAGTGGTTGAAAAAGCTTTACATGATCTGAATGAGCTTGGCGATACAGGTGCGCTAAAAAATCCTTTAATGACCAAATCCTTAGAAAGCAAGCTTCCTGATGTACTTAAGAAGGAGTGGCTTATGTTTGTGGCAGAAAAAAGGGGCACAGGACCCCCAAAAGACCGCTTTGATGTCCTGCTTTCATTCCTGAGGAGTCAAGAAGGAATCTATAAGGAATTGGAGCAATTAAGAGATGAAGAACCTTCAATAGAAGAGGCTGTACTTTCCTTGACTTTCCTGTCAAGGAAAGTACAGCAAAAGCATGCCAGAACTAAAGCCACTAAAGCAACTAACCCTCAAGGAGCATGCGTTGTTTGTGGAGAGAGTGGGCACAAGCAGAAACTGTACAGGTGCAGAAAATTCAAAGCTCTTATGCTGGAAGAGAAGAAAGAAGCAGTTAAAAAAACTGGAGTTTGTCAAGATTGTCTCGAAGCTCACGATGAAGGGGAATGTAAAGCATCCTTCCTCTGTAAGAATGAGTGCTGTCAAGGAAAGGCAAAACATCACTACTTCCTGTGTCCAAATCCCAGGAATAAGGGTATAATCAGGAGGAAGTCAAAGTCAAGTCCATCATCACAAGTTGGCAAGAAATCACTGAAGACCAGGATAAGTTCTTAACAAGACTAAGCCCAGAATTGGCCCAGCAATGCAGAAATGTCTTTTGTAACACAACAGCAAAGACACTCAACTCAGTTGTGAGCAAGCAGTTGCTGGGAGAAGATAACTTACAGGAGTTTCCCGTCATCATGATGATCCTTGAGGTTACCGCTAATGCAGGACAGCAGATAGGAACGCTAAAAGATTTGGCGTCCGACACCAACTACATAACCCATGAGGCAGCAGACGAGCTAAACCTGCGAAGCGAGGATGTCACTCTGGTTGTCCATGGAGTTGGTGGCAAGCAGGTGACTGTAGAGACAAAGCGCTACCTTCTGAAAATTCGGGTTGGCACCCTGAATGGTACAATGAGATCTCATCAATTGATCTGTTATGGTTTGGACAGCATTGCAGAGATCCACCACCATGTATCACCCAGTAAGCTGCAGAAAATCTTCCCAGATATTCCGCGTCAGGAGCTAAACAGACCCACTAAGATCAATCTTCTCATCAGCCACAAGGAGGGCAGGCTTGTGCCTCAAAAAGTGCGTTCAGTTGGAGATCTTGTGCTGTGGGACGGCCCTCTGGGAAAAAAACAGTAGCAGGCTCTCATCCAGATCTGCTAGAACGAGCTGATATAACTGCTCACTCGTCCAGAACTCATTTCGCCCGCTCTTTGCGAACAGCTGCTTCAAAGTATGAAGAAGTTACTTGTGAGAGCAGAGCTGTGCAGCCTGAAACTACACTGGCAACCACCTCAAGTACCAGCTGTGATTTCCTGAAGTGGTGGAAATGGGATAGCATTGGCGCCTCGTGTGAACCAAAATGCGGGGGCTGTCGATGTGGAAAGTGTCAGCCGGGAGGCAAGGAAATGAGTCTTTCTGAGGAACGGGAACTTGAGCTAATCAAAAGTGGTCTCACATACGTAACAGGAGACCATCATTGTGACGAACCTCACTGGCATGCAAGATACCCTTGGACAACTGATCCTGCTGCATTGCCAAACAATAAGCAAGCAGTAGAAGCGACGTTCGTAAGGACAGAGCGGCAGCTTGCAAAAGAACCAAAGTGGAAAGAAGCTTACAAAAATCAAGTTCATGACATGGTTGAGAGAAAAGCCGCCATAAAACTGTCAAGGGAGATGTTGAAAAGTTGGAATGGACCTGTATGGTACATTAGCCATCTAGTCGCTTCGAATCCCCATTCAGTCACCACCCCAGTGCGTCTCGTCTGGAATAGCAGCCAAGTGTTCAAAGGCCAGAGCTTAAATGACCTCCTTCTCAAGGGTCCTGATGTCCTGAATAACATTCGAGCTGTCCTCATACGGTTCCGGCAAGGAGTCCATGCTGCTCTTGGTGACATAAAGAAAATTCATAACTCTGTGTGGCTCGAAGACAAAGAAATGCACCTACATCGCTTTCTGTGGAGAAACTCAGAGGGAGATGACATCAGTGAATTCGCTATAACAAGAGTTAATATTGGTGATAAACTTGCCGGCTGTATTGCTCAAATCGCTATGAGAGAGATGGCAGGCCTACCAGAGTTTTCTCACCTCAGAGAAGAACGTAGAGTGCTCGAAGAAGACTCATACGTGGATGATATACTCACCTCGCATAACAACTGGAATCAGCTTCAACTAATAACAGCTAATGTTGAGCGAATTCTGAAAGCGGGTGGGTTTCAGCTCAAACCTTGGATCTACTCAGGTCAAAGTGGGAGGAAAGATCCCAAGGACCAGAAGAAAACAGTAGATTCCACAGACCTTGTCCTTCCAAATCAACTGTCAGAGGACGATAATAAGGCACTCGGTATGGGATACACTCCAGTCTCTGATGAATTCCACCTCATGGTATCTGTGAACTTTTCAAGAAGACGGAAAAAGATGAGGTTGGGAAAAGATCTGACAAAGGAGGAAGTAAGGCATCAAGCACCAAATCCACTCACTCGAAGAGAGCTCTTGAGCCAAGTCTCTGGTCTGTATAATCCTCTGGGTTTAGTCACGCCTGTCAAGCAGAAAGGTGCAATCCTCGTCAAGAGAGCCTTCCAGGAGGTGAAAGGAATATACAGCCAAGCAGAAAGCACGTGGGACACTGCTTTGTCTGACAGCCTGAGAGAAGATGCAATTTGCCTGCTAGAAGACTATGTTGAGCTGAAGAAACTGCGATTTCCCAGAGCACTGACACCACCTAACGCAACAAATCCACCCTATGGAATTACATTCTCGGATGGTAGTGAGCACTCCTATGGCGCAGTGCTATATCTGAGGTGGAGCTGTCAGCAGGAAACAGTAATTCGGATGGTTGAGTCTAAAGCTAAGCTGACGCCGTTGGACCAGAAAGGAGATGCTGTCAAAGCTGAAGTCTGCGGTGCTGTCTATGCTGCTAGGCTCAAAAAGCACTTTGAGAAAAGTTGCGCTATTCAAGTAGGAAAATGGTTCCACCTGGTGGATAGCCAGACCGTCCTAGGTGCTGTCCAACGAGAAAGCTATGGATACCAGACATTTTTCGCCAATAGGATTGGAGAAATCCAAAGCAGTACAAACATTCAGGATTGGATGTGGATTCCTGGATCGTTAAATATTGCTGACATAATCTCAAGAGGAGCCAAACCAGCTGATTTGGGTCGAAGCTCTGAATGGCAAAATGGACCAAAGTTTCTTTATCATTCTGAAAGTGAATGGCCTATCACGTCTGCAAAAGAACTCGCTGCTGCAGCTAGAGAGAATGTCCTCAAGATCCAAAAGAAAGCATTTGTAGCAGTTACAAACAAGACCAGTGCAAAAACACAGACCACTGAGATTCAGGAGATACGTAGACTTCCTGCTGGTACTGTCATCAACCAGCTGGTGGATGTTAAGCGTTTCAGTAATCTGCAAAAGTTGCTTCGAACTATCGCCATCTTCTGGAGAGCTGCTAAAAGGTTTTGTCAAGTCGTTCGAGTCACAGCCTGTGAAAGATCAAAGTGGGAGGGAATCAAGTTTTCAGGAGTCCCCACACTGCGGGAGCGAGAAGACTCATTTCGTGATCTCTGTCTAGCAGCTCAGGAAGGTGTTGTCTTTCCCAATACGACAATTGAAAGGCTTGTTGTGTTTAAAGATGAAGCAAGCGAATTATTGCTGTGTGGAGGAAGAATTCAGTACTTCAAAAAGGATCAAATTGGTGTGCCATTACTTCCTTCTAACTGCTGGCTTGGAGTTCTGTTGTCAAGACAAAGTCATGATGAAGGTCATGAGGGAGCTGCTGGTACATTGCTAAAGATGAGGAAGAAAGCTTGGGTAATACAAGGCAGAAGACTCGCTCAAAAGACAGTCAACCAATGCATTTCTTGTCGTAAAGCTAAAGCAAAAGTGTGTCAACAAGTAATGAGTGATCTGCCCGTCGAAAGAACAAAGCCTGCCGCACCTTTTCAGTTTACTGCAGTTGACATGTTCGGTCCTTACATGGTGAGAGACGATATTAAAAGAAGAGTAAACATGAAAGCTTGGGGCATTGTATTCAGCTGTATGGCAAGCAGAGCACTACACATTGAGCTCGTCAACAGTATGTCTACAAAGAGCTTTCTAATGGCTTATCAAAGGTTTGTTGCTCTAAGAGGACACCCCCAGAAGATTTGGTCAGATCCTGGGGCCAACTTCATTGGGGCAAAATCTGTACTCGAAGATCTGTACAAGTTCCTGCAAGCACAAACTAAAACTGAGCTAGAAGAATATGCTATCCGGAATGGTACGGACTGGACTTGGAAAGTGCTTCCTGCTGATTCTCCGCATCGGAATGGAGGTGCAGAGGCTGCTGTTCGAGTCGCGAAGAGAGCCCTTCAAAGTCTAAACAAATCAACCAATCATTCAGTGAGTTCCTGACGGTACTTCAAATAGCTGCAAATTTAGCAAATGAGAGACCAATTGACGCAAGAATTCAAAGTCAAGAGGACTGCATCCAATATGTGACACCAAATACTCTGCTGTTGGGGCGAGCGTGTCACAACGGGGATGTTAAGTCCTTCAGTTTTAAAAAC
The DNA here is from genome assembly GCA_902685375.1 of Neostethus bicornis. NCBI lineage: Eukaryota > Metazoa > Chordata > Actinopteri > Atheriniformes > Phallostethidae > Neostethus > Neostethus bicornis. Next base: position 25,646,492 of record LR738550.1, read on the forward strand.
TATTCTTTTAAGCGTCTACAGGAAATCGAGACACAAGTCAACAGCTTCTGGAGAGCATGGTGCCAACTCGCCGGTCCGAATCTCTTCATCAGAAGCAAGTGGCACACGCTAGAGCGAAATGTTGCTGTTGGAGACATTGTGTGGCTGTGCGATCAAAACTCTCTGCGAGGTCAGTTTCGTCTAGGGAGAGTCGTGGCTGCATGAAGTAGGAGCTAAGGGCAAACCATATCAATTTTGCAAACTTGTCAATTTGTCAGGAAACAGATGTTAACAGAATCCGTTGACTCTATCTTGTCTTAAGGTATAAAAATCCAAGAAAAAGGGAAGCAAGCGGCGTTAGCTGACATTCCTCTCGAAGGAGCGTTGGCTTTCATTCTTTCTTCTCCCTTCTTTCTCGTTCTTATCTGTTTTCACATTGGTATTTGCAGACGGTCAAGTACAAATTATCTGAGGCTTGATTGGGTAATTTGATACTCAGGTCAAGGTTGTAAAAACCGCTAGGAGTGTGTAATTTTGCTGCTTGTATTAATAAATCTTCTCTGCGTAATATTTGTCTCTTGCCTCTCTTCTATTAATTTTCCCTCTAATTAAGTTACACTTTTTAAATTAGAGCGATTAGAATAGAAAGAGAAATCCTGTTTCTATCCCAGCCGTTTTGAGAACCAGCATCCCTCTGCTCGGCCCTGAAAGATCATCTATTGAAAGGTGAGTACTCTTTTCAGGATGATTCTTTTAACAAAGGGGGGGGGTGGGGGGTAGAGCGTAAAACCTTTGCATTTGGAACAAAAGTGTCAGGATCATAAGGTCTTTTATACCGGAAAGAATAGGATTCTCTCTCTTTTTTAATGAGGTATTTCTAGGTCTTAGGTAGAGGAGTTCTTGGTTCTCCTTAAACAGGGATTATATGTGACAGGTGTTCTGATATAATTCATAAAACCTTGACAAGTGGGAGGTGTATCGCTAGGCGTCCGTCTGTGTCACGTGAGGGGGAACTGTGGAGCAGTTGAGCGCGCTGCGTCGGACATTTAACGGCGACGCACTCAGTTCGTTCAGGAAAACCGTGAGTGTAGTATGCGCTTGCTCGCCTATGCACGTTAGAGCATCTATAATTCATCTGTTGAAGAGGCAGCCGGTAAGAAGTGACTCTTATTTAGGCGCTAAATAGCCGCGATCGCTCATTTCCTTGTTTGTCCGGAGCGTTGTGTAAACTTAGTGTGTTTTTTTTTTTTTTAGAGGTTTTTACCTAGGCTACTGACTAGGCTACTGACCAGTGGCGGCTGGTGGTAAAAAAAACTGGGGGGGCGCACATTGTTCAAACACACAATTTTTTTTAGATATATTATATAAAAGATATCGCATACCAGTAAATAAATATTTAAAAGTTTTATTTTCACACGAATATGATCCACCCTACTTTCTCCATGCCTCTGTCAACTACAGGTAGAACACAATCTACTCATTTTAATGAATAAACTTGACTTAGCCCAGAATAAAAGGGCAGAACTGCAGTACATTGTAAAATACTGCAACTGTTGTGTAGCTGGATTCCAAGAGGGCCACATGTAGCCGTCCTGAAATGAACAGTACTCAGTATCAGAAAATAATTTTATTTTTGTATTTTACTTACATCTTTAGCAATTTTGCCACATTCTTCTGGACCACACATGCTGCTCCTCTTTCCTAGATAATTTTCAATGCTCTGATTTGCAGCAATTAAGCCAACAGCACCTTTAAAGGGTCAAACAAAACATTGTTTTACTGTAACAGAACAAACTTTTGACACCTCATTCAATTCATTTTCGTCACACCCAAAATAACAAAAGCAATTCATTGCAGTAAAAATATATTACAGTAGAAATAAGAATGTTAAATTCAAATTTGAAATGAACATTTCTATAAAGTTTTACAAAAGAAAATAAATAGCTAAATTAGATTAAAAAAAATATTCTTGTCAATCAAACCTTTTAACACCAATAATCAATATAATTTCTAAGAAACAACATTATTCATAATGAATTTAATATGTGCTCAGACACAAATGCAACTAATGTGTCTTATTTTAGTTTCAATAACACAACAATAGTCTAACATAGAAAACTATAAGAAGAAAGGAAGTTACTCTACCTGGTTTTCTGTATTTCTAGTTGGAACTGTTGGATGATCCTTCTTATGTAGACAGACTCCTTTTTTCTTCTTCAGAACGCTAAGAAAACGGATTCTGTAGAAGCCACGACACCAAATTCTCTTTTAAAAAGTAACTTGAATTGTTAACTGAACTAGCTTCAGACGCCATGATGAAGGCCACTTCCCAGAAGTCCGCAGTGAAAACAAAGGGCGTGGCGTGGTTGGGATTTATTGGTCAGCTTATAGCTAATTGATTGGTTCATGTAACAGACTGACAGAGAGGATAACCTATCACACGCCCGATGGGCGTATTTAAATGCGCCCCGCGGGCGTGGTTATGGTTTGCAATACACATGAATGGAAAAATTTTTGGAGCTGACGTCACGTTTTTTCCATAAAAACCGGATGCCACATACACACCCATACGTTTTACTAGTGGGGCGGGCCGGGGCTGCGCCCTCGTTCCGGTTTTCGTAGGAAGTAGAAATAAATGAGTAAGAAAATAAAATAAGTAAGAAAATAAAATAAGAAAAAAAAAAAAAAAACGGTGTAAAACGTTATTAAAATGCAAATAATCTTCACACAAGACAGTTTTACATACTTACAAAAATATAAATGTTTATATATTGTTTTTATTGTTAGTTTTGGTGACCAGGACGGGGGGGAGGGGGGCGCCCATGCGCCTCACGTCACCAGCCGCCACTGCTACTGAGTGATTGTTGAAGAAAATAAATAAAGAATGGAAAACAAGCTTAAGTCTCAGTCTGAGTAAAACAACCTTCAACCTAGGATGCTCATCCCTTTTCAAGTGTGGGAAAAGTGCACTAAAAATTAGGATACACTTGACAGATGTCATTGTTTCTTATGACGTTGTATCACTCTTCACCTGCATCCCTACAAAAGAAGTTGTAGCAGCAGTCAGACAAAGACTACAAGAGGACACCACACTGCAAGAAAGGACCAAACTGACTCCGGAACACATCTGCAACCTGTTGGACATTTGTCTCAACTCCACTTACTTTCAGTTTCGTGGTGGTTTCCACAGACAAATCCACGGCTGTGCGATGGGCTCTCCAGTGTCTCCTATTGTAGCTAATCTTTACATGGAGGAGGTCGAGAAGCAAGCCCTAAGCACTTTCCCAGGAAATCCTCCCAGTCACTGGTTCTGCTATGTTAATGATACCTTTGTGAAGATCAACAAGCAAGATCTGGAAGCCTTCACTTCACACATCAACGTTGTGGATCCTAACATCAAGTTTATACGTGAAGACTCCAAGGACAACCAGTTGGCCTTTTTAGACTGCGCTGTGATCATTGGAGAGGACGGGAATTTGCAACTGGAAGTATACAGGAAACCTACTCACACAGATCAATACCTACAGTTTGACTCTAATCATCCATTGCAACACAAACTGGGCGTCATCAGAACTCTACAACACAGGGCCGAGGAGGTACCCACGAGCACAGAGGCTAAGAAGAAGGAGACACAGCATGTCCAAAAAGCCCTCTCGGTCTGTGGCTACCCCAAATGGGCCCTGAATAGGGTGAGAACGTCCAAGAAACGTGAGAAGAGGGAAACAGAAACTGAGACGAGAAAAAATGGAGTCTCTATTCCCTATGTGTCAGGACTGTCCGAGAAGTTACAGAGAATTTTCAGACAACATGACATCCCGGTTTTCTTTAAACCGGTCAACACATTACGGCAGAAACTAGCACATCCCAAAGACAAGATGCCTACAGAAAAACAGAGCAATGTAGTTTATTCGATCCGGTGCAGTGAAGGGAGCTGCAAAGAACACTACATTGGGGAAACGAAGCAACCACTCCACAAAAGACTTTACCAACACAGAAGAGAAGCCTCAAGTGGTCCACAGTCTGCTGTACATCTGCATCTTAAATCCACCAAACACACTTTTGAGGACAGCGAGGTGAAGATTCTAAGTAGAGAGAAAGGTTGGTTTGAAAGAGGGGTGAAGGAAGCCATCTTTGTGATGAAAGAAAATCCCTCACTGAATCGGAGTGGAGGCGTTAGATACATTTTGGCCGGTATTTACAGTAGCCTTTTGAAGCCATGGTCTAAAGATGACACCTCGTGACCCAGTTTCACGCCTCTCGTTAGCAGGTATTCTTTACGTTTTTCTTACGTTTTTCGTTTACTGGTCTGTGGCTACAATAGGAGCCATTCACGGCCATCTTAGGTAACACAGGCTCATTGCTCGAGCCCATCCCTACTATTTTTTTACCTTTGACTCAGGTTAGTATAAATAGATCCAGTTTTCTGTCCATTTCATTCAGATTGATAATGATTTCCGGATGGAAGTCGAAACGTCTCGTTCAAGAATTAAACTGTCCAGAAGACTTTTTTGAAACTTTTTCTACTATGATGCATTCAGAATGCTGTTAAAAAGGCCCAGATCCCGCACTGTGCGTCTCTTGTTCTGTTCTGCCTGATGAGAACGCTGATATATAAGTTTTCATGTCGAATAAATGATTCTGTTAGCACAATAGTGAGAATCTTGGTTAGTCCTGGTGTCACTGCAATCAGGTATCACTCCCTTCTATGGAAACATTGGTACAGACATTTATTATGACTGGCTTGTATCATTTTTTTAGTTTTTTGTCTGTTTGTTCCATTTGTCTGTATTTTAATGGACCTTCAGTCTGAAACAAAGATGATGATGATATATCAATAAACTTTATACTTATATAGTACAGATGACCAAAAACAGACTTAAGCAAAAAAAAAAAAAAAGTTGTGTTGCCGTACGTGCACTTGGTCCTAATTTCTACATGATGACAGTTTGGTTGGTTTTTTTTAGAAGTCAGGACGTTGTGTTCTGGAGTTAACACTTTGTTTTTACATTGTTGTTACAAATTAGATACATAGTTAAACACAAGTACATAGTTTTTCATTTTTCCACATTGAAAAGACACAAAGAAACAGAAAATGAATGAAACGACAACAGAGCTCTGATTTTCACCTATACTCAAATTTTCCCACAAATAATAAAGGACATACTTTAGATTTGATCGATTGCTCTGGTCTCACTCCCCTGAACTGGTCTTCCGATGCGATGATGATCACTGAATGTCACGGATCACTTTCTTTTCTCTTTCTTTTTTCCATTTTCAACAGCTTTATTTAACATTTTTGCAAAGCAAAATTCACAAAGGCAGTATTGATGTATTACAAAGACAAGGAAAAAAAAAGAAAGAATAAGGATGTTTAGTCTAACTGTTTTTGTGCCAAGCTAAAGCAAATAACCCAGTCTGCAGTCTTTGTACGGAGGGAATATCCAAATAGTCCAAAAAGGCATCCCAGATTTTGCAAAATTTAAAGGCTTTTGTCAATCAAAAAAGCAGAGAATGATCCATCGGAATGATCTTGACCCCGGTTTGTATCCATTGATGAAAAGAAGGGGCATCAACTGAGATCCACTGGACTATTGTACATTTTCGGGCACAATGCAGCAAAATGTGTAAAAGTTCCTGATTTCTGAAACCAGAAGGGAGTTCATCACTAAAGCCCGAAAAGCATGTCCTCGCTCCTTGTTTCAATTGACAGTTGAATAGGACACCCAGCTTGTCAACAGCTGCCGTCCAAATGTGCAAAATTGAGGGACAACTCCATAAACAGTGGAAAAACATACCAAAATTAACTTGATATTTATCACAAGTATCTCACAGAGTAGGACACATTCTGTGCCTCTGTTCTGGTGTTATAAACAGTTCATGCAAAATTTTAAACTGGCTCTCCCAGGCAGAGTTTGACACGAGAGTCCTAAAAGGTCTACCACACAAGTCACTCCATGATTCTGTTATAGTAGGCCACACATCTAATTACCATAGTAGGATTCCCTTTCCAGAGTTACTCAGTGGATGGAGTAAAGGTTTTTTTTTTTCAGATCTAAAAATCACTTTTATGAATTATTTCCACGGGATTCTTCATTGTAACAGCATAATGCGCTTCAACACTGCTCGCGTGTATATCAATGCACGCACGCTGTGTTGCAGAAATAAAAAAAAAAATTCACCGGCGCAAAAGCAGTATAAATCAGAAAAACTTTTATCAGATCTACTGTAAATAAGTTTTATTCTGATGATAAAAAGTTTCAAAGTAATGGTGGGCTTCAACCCAGAATTAAAGTATTGTTTACATGCAGCGCCGCACAATTCAGTTTAAGAAGTTAAAAAAAGAATCTTTACAACTTTTTACTTTATAAACATGCAAAAAAATACATAGAATACAAAGAATGAAGGATGAGACTCAGCTGATCACGAGCTGAGTGAATTAGCTGTAAACTCTGTAAAATATGACCAATGCACAATGTGTAATAAAAACACATCAATGTAGAAATAAATTTAGTTAAATACCCAATAATACCCAATAATGACAATGATAGAAATATTTTTTAAGTTGTGGCTAATTTATTGGGTCATTGTCCTGCTGAAACATGAACTGTCTTTCCAGTCTGAGGTCTGGAGCACTGTGAAGCATTTTTTTCATCCAGGGTGGATATGTACATTACAGCATTCATCTTTCCTTCAAATTTGACAAGTTGGCTGATAAACATCCCCACAGCATGATGCCGCCACCACCGTGCTTCACTGCATAAATGGTTTCACTGAATGAATAGTCTGAAGACGAGTGGTGTCTGTTCCTCTCCAAAGAAAACACCTGATATTCCCACCAAACAGTTAAATTTGGGTCTCAACCCAAAAATCTGTGTTTCTTGTGGTCTAAGAGTCCTTTGGGTGTCTTTTGGTAAATTCCAGGCATTCTGCCACGTGTCATTTACTGAGGAATGGCTTCCATTGGACCACTCCACCATACAGACCTGATTGGTGGATTGCTGCAGAGATGGTAGTCCATCTGGAGGGTTCTCCTCTCTCGCGAAGAACACTGGAGCTCAGATAGATTGACTTTTGGGTTACTGGTTTGACAAAGGCCCTTCTCCCCCAGTCACTCAATTTAGATGGCCGGCCAGCTCAAGCAAGAGTGCTGGTGGTGCTAAACTCCTTTCACTTATGGGTGATGGAGGCCACTGTAATCATTGAAATTTTCTGAGCAGCAGAAATTTTCCTGTAACCATTCCCAGCCTTAGGCCTCAAGACCATGCTGTCACGGAGGTCTACAGACAACTAGATTAGATTTTTTTATTCTTTCACTCCTTCATTTAATAGAAAATCTATACAAGTCATTCAAAAAAAGAAAAAAACAAACAGAGACTGAGAGGGGTTTAGGCATAAGTAAAAAAAAGAAAAAAACTTGTTTAAAGCCTAAACTCACTTTACAACACAATTAAAGACAAAAAAAAAAAAAAAAAAAAAAAAAAAACAACAGCAAGCATTTGGCTAGACTTTAATATCAATAACAGTCACACGTAAACATTTACACATACATATACAATAAGAATGAAGAAAGAAGAAACTTTTCTGGACCTCTTCACCAACCAAGTTTCCCCTGGTTTTATTTTCTGATTAAGTTAGTATTTCTAGTTTTACGTTCCTTTTTATTATTTTATATTTGTGACTCTCTATTTCTGTGTTATCGATTTGTATTGTAGGGTTTTTTTAAATCTATTTTTCTGTTTCCAAACACTATATGTTTTGTTTTGACCAAGTTTACTGAGAATTTGTTGTGAGCAGACCATTTTATGAATATTTCAAGATCTTTTTGGGCAGTGTCTAAGAGCAGGTTGAGATGAGGTCCGGAACAGTCCAGGCTGGTGTCATCAGCAAATAAAAGGCAGTGCATATTTTTAACTATAGACTATAGACAACTACAAATATTCCTACTATTCCCAATAACTACAGACAAATTTCCCATGTGTGGGATCATTAAAGTATATTCTGATTCTGATATTCTGATTCTTTTGTCTTCATGTCTACTTTGAACTCTGACATGTACTGTGAACATTGAAACCTATTGTGTGTGGTTTCTCAGGCTAAACTAAATTTACCAAAGGTAAACTTCAATTGAACTGCTGAACCATCTCAAGTATAATCAGAGGAAACAGAATGTAGCTCACCTCAACTTAGAGCTTCACGGCAAATTCTGTGAATACTAATATAAATGGGATTTTTGTATTTTAGTTATTGTAATAATTTTTCCACAACTTCAAAAAGATTTTTTTCTCATTGTCATGTTGGGGAAGTTTTGGTCAAATATTGAGGAAGTAATTTGATTAATTTCAGAATAAGGCTGTAAAATAAAAATGTGGTAAAACTGAGCCACTGTAAATGCATTCTGAAAGCACTGTAAACCAGAGTTCAAAATGTCTCAAACTAAAACAAAGGACGGGAGTTCAGCAGTCAGCATTAGAACATGTCTCTATCAGCTCAGAAAAACAGGATTCCTTTCCAGCAAATCTGAATTACAAAACCCCCCCTGACCCAAACTGTTGCCATTGATGTCACTTGAGCACTACCATTTAAAAAACAAAAGGTGAGGTGATCACTTGTAGCAGGAAGGGAGTAAGGCAAGTAAAATTGAAAAAGCCAGGACTCCTAGTGTTAATAATATGTGGAGATTTAAATATGAATTTGCTTAAGGCAACTACTCATGGGAAAATGACTGACTTTATAAATATGATGTATTCTAATATGTTACTACCTATTATTGATTAACCAAACAGGATAACTATTGAGTCCTCCACTCAAATAGATAACATTTTTATAAACAATATTGAAGCTAAAATTGTTCGTGGCCTTCTTGTCGATGATATAAGTGACCACCTACCAGTTTTTGCAATATTTCAAAATAATATTATAATTAATGACAAAGAAAACTCAGAAAAGTTAGATATATTGGGCAAGTGACATTCCAAACTATAAATAAAATCAAAGAAGACTTATTAACCCCGAACGTTGCATATAAAATTTTTATATCCAGGTTTTTAGAAATATACAATAAAAACTGCCCATTAAAAAAGGTAAGGCTTGAACAAAATTCTAAAATAAAACCATGGATAACAAGGGGATATAAAAAATGCATGAAGAAGAAAAATATACTATATAAAAAGTGTATTCAATACAAAACCAAAGAATCTGAAATAAAAAAATAAAAATTATAAAAACAAACTGACGAGTATTTTGCGGAAAAACAAAATAGACTACTTTTATAAATTATTCGAAGAGCAAAAACAAAATATTAAGGGAACATGGAATGTCATTAATAAATAATTACAGGTTTAAATAAAAGATAAAAATATTATGAAATACCAAAACATTTCATAAACAACAGCTCAAAGCTGGAAAATATAGAAAAAAATTATAGAAGGATTAATAATAATTTTGTTAATGTAGGAAATGCCTTGGCCAAAACTATTGTGAATCATGACTTAAGCCCATGTGATGTTGTTAATAGAAATCCTTTTACATTTTATTTAACCACAAACAAAGAAATAGTTAAAATAGTAAAGCAATTTAAATCATCTAAAAAAACATCAAATTGATATGAATTTAATTAAGGATACAATCGGGCATATTGCACAGCCTCTCACATCTATTTGTAACAAGTCTTTGCAAATTGGTAAATTTCCTTGAAATGAAAATACCTACAATTACTCCAGTCTACAAAAATGGCAATAAACACTTTATCGGCTCGTATCTATACTTCCGCAGTTTTAAAAAAAATAGTAGAAAAAGTATTTGTAATAAGAATAGATAAAAGTATCTATTCTTATCCACCGGGAGACGGTGGATCAGCGCTAGAGCGCTCGCCCGCGGACCGGAAGGTCGCGGGTTCGATTCCCATTGAGACCACCGTCTAGGGTCCTTAGAGAAGACACCTAACCCCCGCTTCTCCCACCATTGGCGCCGTCGAAAGGCAGCCTGCAGCGGTGTAAGGAGTGCAGCACACAAATTTCCCCGGTGAGGGATGAGTAGAGTAATTCATTTCAGTTTATAGAGAAATACCAGCTCCTTAGTGACAAACAATATGGGTTTAGACAAAACCGATCCACTAATAGGGCTGTTATGGGACTAATAGAAAATATCACACTACAGGACCCCAAACGCACTTGTCTGTGATGGCCTGCTTAGCGTGAAGAGGAGGGACGATCTTTGAAACAAATGATACAATAGATCTTTGACGATCATCACTTTTGCCAGTCTCGCTGTTTAAATGCCTGCTCAGCGTCGAGGTGCCAGTCTTTTTGCTCTCATATGAAAGCAAAGCGCCACATTGACTACATCCAGCGTAGCCAACGCAAGTTTCTGTAGCATTTTGAACAATCAATTTGAAGCTTTTCCACAACTCACTCTTACCAGTGTGTGTTTGCCTTTTCAGTTCTCCTGCCTTTAGTTTATCCTTAACTTCTTACTCCTTCATATTGGGGATACCAGTTCAAAATAAAAAAAATAACGACGTGCGCAGGAGAGGATTACCAAATTAAGAGTAGTCGTTTACGCGCATGCTCTGCGGATCCTGTTTAGTAGTTAAACATTACTTCTCTGTTTTATACAAATTAAATCATTTTAAAACAATTATTTATTAGTTTAGTATACACACCTCATTTTAGTTTACATTTTATAAACATATATTTACTGAAAAAAAAAAAAAAAAGTCAGCGAGACAGAAGCCCGAACCCGACCCGAAGTAATGATTGACATTTTTAGGCCCGACCCGACCCCAAAGTCCGTTAGGGCTTGGGTCGGGTTCGGGCTTGGGCTTGAGATCTTACCTCTGCTTCAGAGCTACATAGAAAATAGATATCAATATGTACAAATAAAGGAAAAAAAATCTGATTTATTAAAGGTAATATTGTCATGGTGTGGAGTTAAGGCCAAAAATATACCCTTGACACAACAGACAGGCTCAGATGAAGAAATCACAAGCAGATTTATTATATAGATAAAAAGTCCAAATGAAGAAGACAAAACAGGACACAGAGGAGGAACAGACTACTTTCCTGACAAATACGTATGTGGAAATCCACAAGGCTCAACGCTGGGGCCGAAACTCTTTATTTTATACATCAATGATTTGTGTTACACATCCAAACTAATAAATTATGTACTATTTGCAGACGACACTACGCTTTATTTTTCAGGAAAATACCTGAACCAAATCATCAAACACAATTTGGTATTTACCTGAAGCACTACCTTGAAATTTTTAACAAAAAACATTTGGAAAAAGCTCAAAAGGTTGTTGAGCTTCAAACGGAGCTGATTAGATTGCAATTGAATGAGACCAGTTAGGGAAAGCTACAAAAGCCAGACATGACAGGAAAGAGGGTATAGACAGAGGCAACACACCAGGCAACCTTGTCGCTGTGTCCACCGCTGCACCACAGAGCCACGAGCAGTTGGCCCGTCACCATCAAGCGTATTTTACACGACACCACCCTCATACATGGTACAGGAACCACATCAGCTGCTACAGAGGCCAAGCTGGGGACAGGGTGATTGGGAAAACATGATGAGATTCGATGGGGGAAGATTTAGAGGTTGTGGGGGCTACAGGGGCAGAGGACGAGGGTCATCATCTGGACCAACAAATTTACAAGGTTGTTTTAGCTATGGAGACCCCAGCCACTGGGCCAGGGATTGCCGGCATGTTCAGAATGGGATACCAATGGAACCTCCAACATCGTCCTACATCATCTTACCATCCATGACTGGTAAGACTTATTCTATTCTTGCGGACACAGGTGCCTCACTTTCAACTATCAGGGGCACTAAGACATCAAATTTAAGTCCAAAAAAGTCTACATGACAGGCCTCACGGAAAAACTTACACTTCTACACAAGCATAAAATGTTACCTGTTAAGCTGGCGGGACAGGCACTCTAAGCAGCACTGGTGTATTCACCAAAAACACATGTGAATCTATCAGGCAGAGACTTATTGATTGGTGGTGGTGCACTGCCCAAATGGACGTATTGTGAAATGCAGCCCTGGAGCATATGGAGGATGTTGACTGGCTGGGGTTGCAGACACTGAGTTTTTGGACTATGCCACCATCTAATGGGGACTCTTGCAACCTGCACTTTCTGTTGACACTGGACTCTTCAATTTCTAGTTTGAGGCTCATCACACTATCTGAACTTCTTTTACCTCCAGAACAAACTCTTCCTTCACAATAACTCCTACACCATTCCTCTTCCGATCGACACCATGATAGAACAACTTGAACCCCGCTCTAAGACTTCTAGCCTTGCTACCTTTCCATCTAGTCTCCTGGACACACAGGATGTCTACTTTCCTTCTCTGCATCATGTCAACTAACTCTCTACCTTTATCCGTCATAGTCCCAACAATCAAACTTCCCACCCTAAGTCCTAGACTTTTCATGTTTCTCTTCTCTCTCTTCCTGTGTACGTGTCTTCCTCCTCTTCTTCTTTGACCACCAGTAGTCTAATTTCCACCGGCGCCCTGTTGGTCAACAGTATCGATGGCGGTCGTTGTTAACCCGGGCCACGACCGATCCGGTATGATATTTGAAAAACAATTCCAAGATTGAAATTGTCATTCAAATGCTCGAACTATCGAATTCATCCCTCTCACAAAGTGACTAACACTAGCAAACAAATACAATATACAAATTTACAATACCTACAATATATACAAATATGGAAATTTAAATATATACACATATTATATACACATATAAAAATTCAAACAAAAATGCAACTACACCTTCCAAGGAAAACATTCATTCCTTCAACCTTCGAACTTTCGTTCTGTTGTTTATCCAGGGGTAAACCTCCAATGGAACAATGGAACAATGGCATTTTCTCAGTTTTGTTCATTCAATTTGTGAAGATTTAATTCAGTAAAAGCACAATTTGTACACTCTCTACAACCAACGTCTACTGAGGAGAGAACTACTCCGCGTTCCAATCAGCATTCTCTGCTTTGCTAACAAGCATTAGCATTTAGCTTTTCATCAAAACATTTCTTCATTAAACAGTCATTTGAAGTGATTTACATGAATTAAATGGAAAAGAACCCAATTAAAACAAAATTGGGGGGGGGCGGGGGGGGGGGGGGGTTGGAATTTAAAACAAAAATTAAAGAGCTCTAGTCTTTAAAGAAGCTTCTCTAAAGAAGCTTGTTTTAGCTTTTTTAGAAGCTAAAACTACACTACAGATCACAATGCCGTCTGCAAACATCATTGTCCATGGCAATTCCTGTCTAACCTCGTCTGTCAGCCTGTCCATCACCAGAGCAAACAGGAAAAGGACTCAGAGCAGAACCTTGATGCAGTTCCAACTCCGATCTGAATTCCTTTGTCTCACCTACAGCACACCTCAAGGAGGTGGATGATGTCATCAATGTGCAACATCTAATGCTGAAAACTCTGGATCTATCAACAAAAATAATTTTTCTCGCATGATCCGATGACTATGTTGCCTCAACTGTTAGTTAAAAGCTAACCGGAGACTCTTCTCAACATTTCTGCCTGCATCAATCAGTTCTTCATTTAGACTTATTTTAGTGAGTCTGAATATGTGTCTGCGCCACCCAATAAGCATAGAGATAATCACATGTTAGAGGAATTAAACACACTGTGTCTGATGTGTTTCAAAGTCACAGTAAGCAAATAGATTTGACAATTCATCTACACCAACTGTTTTGTTTGGTCCAGTTTTGTCATTAACTGTCTGTACTGCTTCAAAAGAAATGTCTTGATTCAAAACGTTGTAACAATTTAAAGATATATTACTTCTTTCTATCAGGGTGTTAACGCTACTTATACTTCAAAACTAAAACATTATTGTCGAACATACGAGTGCTGCTGTTACATGCAGCACTCATGCGTGTAAAGCAATAATGCTCTTCATTATTTGAAGAGCAAAAGCCCTTGCTCTTCATTATTTGAAGAGCAAAAGCAAGAAGAGCATATAATGCTCTTCATTATTTGAAGAGCATTATATGCTCTTCAAATAATGCTTATTTGAAGAGCATTATATGTTCTTCAAATAATGCGCTACTCCGGGCGGCTGCCTGCTGCGATGTCTCCAATTGTTTTAGCATCAAGTCATCTACGTATTTTTGCATTTTGTCTCTCGGTTTCTGTCCCTTCTTTCACCTGTGTTTTGTCCCATTGTCCCATAAGTTTTATTCTTTCTGTTGGCTCTTACCTGAAAATGTCCCTGAGCCCATAAACTTGAAAAATAAATATAAATAAATTAAATTAAACACAAAAATGTATGGCACACAAAAAACAACACTTCCTACAAAGAAAATGTAAAATGTAAAAATGTTACTGAATTAATGCAGTAAATATTAATTTTTTTAAAAAAGTTTTTTATCTTAACAGAAGCAGTATTTTAAAACAACTCAGAAACTTGTTCCTCTTTCACTTGGGTGTGGTGGGTGATGCCAAGATACCTTTTGATGCTTTTTTAATTTATTTTTTTTTACGAAAAATGATTTAGAATTATTTATACAGATTATCACCTTCAAATTTTTTTTACAAAATATCATAAAAAAGACGTTTTGTACAGTCTTGTGTTTTAATTTGTTTTACAGGTATGTCGGTAATTCATTGCAAATAATGAGAAAATAAACTTTCTTCTTGTTAACATTTAACTATTCTACATCCTGATATTTGTATTCACTTTTATTTAAATTCAATGTACTTATTGTTTTTTTTTTTTTTTTTTATAAAGAAAACGCTTTTATTAGGAGTGTGCATCCACAACACACATCTGCTGATTTAACGGTGCTGGTTTTATACAACTACTTTGGAAAAAAAACCAAAAACTGATTATACCAAAAACTGATAAAAACCCGTTTTGGCACTAGTTTTATACAACTACTTTGGATCATTCGTGAAAGCCATCGAGATGAAAATACCCACTTAAAAAGCGCGATAGATTTAGACACAGCAAGAAACTGACTTGATGTGGCGACCCGTTAAGTGAGGTGCTGAAAAAAGAAGAAAGAAAAAGGACGTTAGATGTTAAATCAAGCGCTTTAAACTTGAAATCTAGCGCACAAGTAGAGCGATTTTTAAGCGTGTAAAATGCTCTCTACCGGCGTGTTAGACTCAAACTTTCACGCGCTTGTTCAAGCGTATATATTGGCCCCGATGGCTTTCTATAATCTTTTTATGCGACTTTGTTGCTTTGTCATTCATTCTCTTGTGACACACATTATTTTCAGTGCACTAAAGACGGAGACTGACCGTCTTTTACAGACAAACGGAAAAAAAATAATGCGCATCGTGTTTACTCTCTTGCCCCGCCCTCCACCAATACTGTTATGAATATTGATAAGACTAAAATTTTTTGGTCCGGTTAAATGAAGTGACACCAGGAAGACACCAGGAAGTGAAGTCTGATGAGGAGCTTTTGTTTTTTGTTTTTCTCTCTGAAATGGAGACTTGATATAAAGATTGTTTTCCTGAAAGAACGAGTTTTATTTAAAGAAGCAACATGGGACCGAAAAAGAATCCAGGAGTGGAAGAATTAGAAGACCTTAAGGCCGCTATTGATTCCCTCGCTACTACCCTCACAACAATCAAGACGCAACAAGACAAAATATTAGACCTGATGGAGGAAGTAAAATCCTTACGTATTCAAAACGCCGCCAAGGAGAAACGTATTGTGGAGTTGGAGAGACGTGTGGACGATCTGGAGCAGTATTCACGGATGAACGATGTGATCGTCACCGGCATTAAAATCAAGCCGCTAACGTACACGCGCGGCCGCCAAAGGAGGAGAAGAGCACAGCGAGGAGGACGCACGCTTCGTGGAACTTACAGGTAGCAGCTCAACTCCGAGACAAGGGGATATAACTCGACTAGGAGACATCGAGGCCTGTCACCCACTGCCGACTGGACGAGGAAGACCACCTGCCGTCATCATGCGTTTCATCAACCGAAAAAACAAAATGGAACTCCTAAAGCAAGGTCGAAAATTGAAAGGATCAAATATCTACCTTAATGAACATTTTACAAAGAAAAACTCAGAAATTGCCAAAAAAGCTCGAATGCTACAAACGGAACGGAAGATACAGCACACTTGGATCCGGAGCTGTAAGGTCTTCATCAAACTCAACGGCAGCCCAGAGGAAGCAAGAGAATCAGAATCAGAATCAGAATGCTTTTATTGCCATGTCAGTGAAAAACATCAGAGACTAGGAACTTGTTCTGGTACTGGTGTGCAAACATATAAAATAAAAATAATAAAAATAAAATAAATAAAAATAATAATAATTTTTACAAAACTAAGAGTGCTCAGAAGAAAAAGAAAAGTAGTGCAATGTCATAGAAAATAATAGAAAAAATAAAGATAGTGAAGTGACAAGAGGGAGGTGACTAAGAGATGTGGGGATCCAGGTTATAAAGAGTTCATAAGTCCAACGGCAGAAGGGAAGAAGCTGTTTTTGTGGCGGGACGTTCTGGTCCGAATGGACCGGAGCC
Organism: Neostethus bicornis; assembly: GCA_902685375.1. NCBI lineage: Eukaryota > Metazoa > Chordata > Actinopteri > Atheriniformes > Phallostethidae > Neostethus > Neostethus bicornis. The sequence continues at coordinate 25,662,999 of LR738550.1, forward strand.
TCCTGCCCGAGGGGAGTCGCTCAAAAAGTCCATGTCCAGGGTGGGAAGGGTCAGCTACTATCCGACCTGCACGCCCCCGAGTCCTGGAGACGTACAGGTCTTCGAGAGATGGAAGGCTGCAGCCGATCACCTTCTCTGCGGAGCGCACAATGCGCTGCAGTCTGTGTTTGTTCCTGACTGTGGCTCCAGCGTACCACACGGTGATGGAGGAGGTGAGGACAGACTCGATGATGGCTCTGTAAAACTGCACCAACATCTGGGCGGGCAGCTTGGCTTTCTTCAACTGCCGCAGAAAGTACATCCTCTGCTGGGCCTTTTTGATCAGGGAGCTGATGGATGGCTCCCACTTTAGGTCCTGTGTGATGGTAGTGCCGAGGAAGCGGAAAGAGTCTACAGTGGTGATGGAGAAGTCTGTCAGTGCAAGGGGGGTAATGGGAGCTGTGACTTTCCTAAAGTCTACGATCGTCTCCACTGTCTTCTGAGCGTTGAGCTCCAGGCTGTTGTTGCTGCACCAGGACACCAGCCGGTCTACCTCCATCCTGTAGGCCAACTCATCGCCATCAGAGATGAGCCCAATGAGTGTGGTGTCATCTGCAAACTTGATCAGTTTGACAGAGTCATGGCTGGAAGTGCAGGAGTTGGTGTACAGGGAGAAGAGCAGGGGAGAGAGGACACAGCCCTGTGGAGATCCTGTGTTGATAGTCCGAGAGGTGGAGACATTCTTCCCCAGCCGCACGCACTGCCTCCGGTCTGTTAGGAAGTCAGTAATCCACCTGCAAGTGGAGTCAGGCACGTTGAGCTGAGAGAGCTTGTCCTGAAGCAGGGTAGGGAGGATGGTGTTGAATGCAGAGCTGAAGTCAACAAACAGGATCCTGGCATAGGTTCCCGGGGAGTCCAGGTGCTGCAGGGTGAAGTGGAGGGCCAGGTTGATAGCGTCGTCTACAGACCTGTTGGCTCTGTAGGCAAACTGCAGAGGGTCCAGAGAGGGAGAGGTGAAGTGCTTGAGATGAGGGAGGACCAGGCGTTTGAATGACTTCATGACTACAGACGTAAGCGCCACAGGCCTGTAGTCATTAAGTCCAGTGATACGGGGCTTCTTGGGAACAGGAACGATGGTGGACCGCTTGAAGCAGGCTGGAACGTGGCATGTCTTCAGCGAGGTGTTACTGGTGAGAAACCTAGAGGGACTGGAACGATTCTAACACCAGGTAACCAACTCAACAAACACCTCATGCATAACCTACATAGAAAAACCTCATTTCAAGACAGCAGTATGAAAAAACTCCAAGAACTTCTACAACAGAACCAAAAAGAACTGGACACCTTCACAGTAGAAGACATGCAGAATGATAAAATCTATGATATTGAAAATGATTTTGCTCACAAATTATTATCTTATGAAGTAGAACAGTTTAATAAAACCATAGAAAAGGTAACAGATAATGCATTTTCCATCATACATCTTAATAGTCAAAGTTTGAAATCTAAGTTAGACCAAATTAAGGACTTTGTTTGTGAGCTTAAACATGCCTTTAAAGTCATTGCTATTATAGAAAGTTGGTTAAAAGACACAGATATTAATAATGTGCAAATTGATGGTTATAACATGTTTTATGTAAACAGAACTAAAAAAAGGGGAGGGGGTGTTGCCCTCTATGTTGACAAACATTTAAAATGTAAAGTTGTTGAAGAAAAAACAGTAACTGGAAGTGAAGGTGATGGAAATGCTTACCATAGAAATCATAAGTGACTAGGGTAAAAATATATTGATTAGTTGTGTGTATAGACCTCCTGGTGCTGATGTTGACTTGTTTACGGATAAGATCCTTGAAATGTTTGAGAATGTAAACAAATCAGTCATTCTGTGTGGTGATTTTAATATAGATCTGGGAAACACAGTCGTACCAAATGAGTTTAAAAATTACATGGGAACTGTTGGTTTAAGTGCTATGATTAACAAACCAACCAGGATCACAACTCATAGTGCTACAATTATTGATAATATATATACAAATCTACACGGTGAAATTATTAGTGGTATCTTTTTGAGAGACGTGAGTGATCATCTCCCTGTGTTTATAATTTATGAAAAATTGTGCTATGACAAGGTTCAGGAGGAAATTTATATATTATTTAGATAGATCAGACAAGGCTTTAGAAGCTTTTAGAGGAGACCTTAAAAAACAAAACTGGAATCATGTATATACTCATAACATGAATGATGCATATAATGTGTTTATGGTGACATTTAATGATCTATGTGACAAAAATTGCAAAAAAAGAAAAATCTGTGTTAATGGTAAAAAGACCATTCATAAGCCATGGATGACAAACGGGTTGAAAAATGCGTGTAAGAAAAAAAAATCACCTTTATAGAACGTTTCTCAAATTAAGAACTAAAGATGCTGAAGTAAAGTATAAACCAGAGGTGTCAAAAGTACCAACATTTTCTACTCAAGTAGAAGTATAAATACCGAGTTAAAAAACTACTTTAGTAAAAGTAGAAGTATCAACTCAAGTTTTCTACTTAAGTAAAAGTAAAAAGTAACCTATTTTAAAACTACTTAAAGTAAAAAAAGTAAAAGTAATTTTCAGAAAAAAAGGAATATTGTTAACAAAAGCGTATGAACATATTTTTTAACTATTATCACATGCTTTAAGGAGCAGAAATTATGATAATAAATGAAAGTGTTTTGGTGTTAAACTTTATGAATCAGAAACATTTATTTCTATTTATTGGAAATCGATTAATGAACACAATCAAATGTATTATCATAAGCAGGGCATTATGTAACGTCCCTTCAGCTATCAAGCTTCACTCTGCATCACCTAATTTAACCAACTTCAGCAGACACAAACTCACTCAATGTAAAAATAAATAAATAAATAAAATAACCAAAAGGCTTTTTTAAGCCTTGAAGACAGCTAGTTTTCAAAGTTCTTTGAGGCAATAATGAAGAGTCTTTCACAAGTTGCTAAGGTTTGGAGTGCCACATACAGCCTGTGTGACACCTGGAACCAGCGTTGCCAGGTCGGAGGTGCTGGATTATCGTACTAATGACGTAAAATTATCGTATTTTACAAAAAATATCGTACACCCAGTAAAACCACGCCCATTGACAAAATAACACCCTTTACATGCACTCGTAAGGCAGTGGAAATGAAGGAAACACACAGGAGGCAAAATCCTTGGATACTTTTTCTAAAATTTTAAGAACTGTAAAAATGAAAAAATAACCAGGGAAATAAGATTTTAAGAAACCCCGAAAGAAACCAGTAGGAGCGGGACTTAGGAGATGGTATATATATATATATTTATATATATAATATATCTACATATATATATGTGTACATATAAGGTTTTTTTTTTTATGTTAACCCAAACATCTACATGATACAAAATCTTAGCGATGTGTAGTTTTAATCTCCTCAGTCAGTCTTTATAAACTAATCAATAACATTTTGGATGCTTTTAAGCACAAATACTTCATCCACTACTATTTATGGATTAATCAGTTCAATTAGCTTTGTTTCTAAAGATAAAATAGTGCGTCACAGATCAAAGTTATTTTTATAAAAATACCATCTACAACATTTTCAGCAAAGACGTTTACAATAACCGCAGACTGAAAATAGTAATAATAATAAAACATTTCTTTGCTGTTGTTTTTTTTAAAAACTGATAATTCAATCAAAGTTCAGTGTTGCAGCATCAGAAACACTTTGATTTCCAAGCCCGCAAAGAGGCTCAAACGCAGAAATTGACGTTCCTGCTCTAAGCTTGTGGGCGGTGCTACTTGCCCCGAAGTAGTGATTGACTGGACCTTTCAGCCAATCATTCATCTGTTCCTTTGTTTGATGCATTCAGGGTTCATAAAAAAAAAAAAACTCCGACAAACAGTTGCGGCTTTTTAACGGTGACAAAATGGTGAAAGTAGCGACTTCTTTTTGTAAAATTAACGAAGTAAACGTACAGATAATTGCATAAAAAAGTAGTGAGTAAAAGTAAAAAGTAGACAAAAAAATAAATACTTCGTTAAAGTAAAGATAACGAGATTTTCTACTTGAGTAAGGTAACGAAGTAGTCTTACTTCGCTACTTGACACCTCTGGTATAAACAATACAAAAATAAACTAGTATCAATAATGAGAAGGCAAAGAAAAGATTATTATACCAAATTATTAGACAAAAACAAAAATAATGCCAAAGATACAGTACATAGGGTGTGGTAAACACCATCTTACAAAAAGATAACGTAAATGCCAACGTTCCAAATTACATCACAAAGAACAACGTTGACATTTTTGGAAAAGAAGATATTGTAAATGAATTTAATAATTACTTTGTGAACATTGGCCCTGCGCTGGCACAAGCTATCCCAACGGAGCACACTGATGGTCGAACCATAGTTGAAAATGTAAATACTATTTTTCTTTATAATGTGCAAGCAAGTGAAATTATGAAAATTGTTAAGGAATGTGCAAATAAAAAATCTAATGACTATATGCAGATGTAAACATGATACTGATAAAGAAAATTATAGATGTTATTATTGAACCATTCACTTATTTATGTAATCTTTCTTTTTGCACAGGAGTTTTTCCTAAACATATGAAAGTAGCAAAAGTTATTCCACTTTTTAAAAAAGGAAATAAAAATGATTTATCCAATTATAGACCTGTATCACTGCTTTCGCAGTTCTCTAAAATTTTGGAAAATCTTTTTGTGAATAGATTAAATAAGTTTATTTACAAAGTATAAGTATGGCATTTTAAGTCACAGCCAATATGGATTTTGCTCAAATCATTCAACTGCTACAGCGTTAATGGAACTGGCCGAAGAAATTACCAACACCATGGACAAAAAACATTTTTTAGTCAGTGTCTTTGTAGATCTGCAAAAAGCCTTTGACACTTTAAATCATGAAATTCTATTGCATAAATTATTCAAATATGGCATAAGAGGTGTGGCACATCAATGGGTCACAAGTTATTTAACAGACCATTATCAATTTGGGGAAATCAACAGCACAAAATCTAAATATAGTAAAATAACGTGTGGAGTTCCCCAAGGTTCGGTCCTTGGCCCAATACTCTTTCTTCTCTATATTAACGATATCATGTCCATTTCCAACATACTAAAATGCATCCTTTTTGCAGACGACACCACTTTATTTTATTCTGGGAACAATAAAAACGAGGTTCTAAAAACTGTAGAAAATGAGTTTAAAAAAATATTAAAATGGTTCAATGCCAATAAATTATCTATAAATATAAATAAAACTAAGTTTATGGTTTTCAGTTGTAAAAACAAAGATATAAATCCAAGACTGTTCACACAAGGATTAGAAATCGAAAGAACACAAAAAATAAATTTTTTAGGAGTTCTGATTGATGAACAGTTAACATGGTAACCTCATATAGAAAAAGTAAAAAATAAAGTATCACAAACCATTGCTGTTCTACACAAGGTGAAAGACTCTCTGAACAAAGACGCTATGTTTTTATTATATAACTCTTTAATTGTTCCATATTTAATCTATTGTGTTGAAGTCTGGGGAAGTGCTTGCAAAACACACATTGAACCACTTTTCCGTTTGCAGAAGAGAGCTCTTCGTATTATTAGTGGGAGTGGTTACAGAGCGCACACATATCCAATATTTATCCAATTAAAAACATTAAAATTCAATGAACTGTTAGAATATAACCTTCTCAAAACTATGTACAAAGCTCATCAAGAGGTATTACCATATAGATTACAAAAACAATTCAAAATAAGAGAAAGTCTGCATAATTTAAGAGGAACTGATCTATTTGTTAAATCACAGTTTCGAACCAAACCAAAACAAAGATGTGTTTCAGTTCAAGGTGTTAATCTGTGGAACAACCTGGACAATAAAATTAAATTATGTAAGTCCATCCATTCGTTTAAGAAAACTGTGAAACAACTATTAATTGATAGATATATGTAGCAGAAAACTCTTTCTTGTCGTTGTTTGATGGTTTTTTTTTTTGTTTTTTTTTTTTGTGTGCATCACCCTGCTTGTACAGTATATAATTGTTGTTGCTAAGGGGCAGATATCATAAGCTTTTGCTTTTTTCTGTACCCTTTCATTCATAATTTCTTTTTACTGAAGACCTTTTTTTGAGATGCGTTTGTTCTTTTGTTTAGAATGAAATGAAACAATAAAATTGAATTGAAATGAAGGTGCCTCCTAACTTTATATTCATTTATTAAAGACAAACTTTGTCCTCACAGAAGACACACAGGTTTGCCTTTTGCCTCCATGTACATTTACTCTAGCTCCCACCTGGCTTGAAAGCCCCTGTTCTCAGCATCCATCTTCCGACTGACTGCTGATGGATAATGAAGCCGCTTGCTGCGCTGCAGTGACTTCCGGGCTACCGTTGCATTGTGGGGAATCTAGTGTTGGTGCATGCAAAACACCAGCGGGCGACTGTGCCCTGCGGGCCGGTTCTAATAGTAATTATATATCCTCCAGGGAGCCATAGATTATTCATTCTGGGGCCGGATCTGACCCACGGGCTTTGACTTTGTCATAGGTGCCCCAGTTGTTAGTCTTTTCACTATTCACTAAATATTCTACAATCCACTGACTTGATTGTTAAATTCTTAGTGTGTCTTTGTCTTACACCTGGCACTTTGTTGTGGAGTTTATCTGTCTGCATAGCTGCATCCCCTCTATATGCAGTTACGGCAGAACAGTAAGAACAATTTTAAAATCCATGTGCATTTCAGTTAGGGGGGTCACTCTGTGGAAAAATTTTCCTCAAATAATCACCGCCAATAAAATTCTTTTTCAATTTAAAATCCTGTATAAAAACATATGAATTTGTACCAGAAGGAGATGGAGGAATAATATTTTAATAAAAAATACCAGTTAATCTCTTACTTTATTGTCTTAACTCTAACCATACTTTCTCAATTTTCTTTTGCCTTTTGATTCCTGAGGTTGTGCATTAAGTTATACTCTTACAGAAGGTGTGTAGTCGGAATGTTCGGGTTTGTCTTTTTTTTTTCCCTCAAGTGATGTATTTTTTAAATTGTTTTATTCTTTTGTTGTTGTTTTGTTTGTTTGTCATGGTGGGTGATGTGAATTGTGGGCTGGAGTTTACAAGGCTTGACTTTATCCAACTCTTTTTCAAATCATTCTTGTTAATTTAAAAATATATTTATTGCATTTGTTATGTTTTGATTCAAAACAAACAATGAAATGAAATCAAAGCTCTGTAGCAGTGTCCTGCATACACCAAAAGATCTCAGTCTCCTCAGAAAGTTGAGAAGTCTATGGTCCTCGTACAGGAAACCTGTACGTTATCTGAGCAGTCCATTTTTTTGCCAATGTGAACACATCCACCCTTTCAACGTTAAATCCCTGTGAATCTCTCTCAATGTGGGGATGTTTTATTGGCTGCAGCAGTTTGATAAATCAAATCAACTATTGTATGAAGAAAAAAATCAATAAATCCATCAAATTAAACTCAAACAATTACGAAGAAGAGTCAAGTAAAAGCAAAGTTAAAAAAAATCCCAAGCCGGAGAAATTTTCTATGGTTCAGTGGTTCTTTAATCATTTCAAATTTTAAAAAGATTTGCACGGAATGCAGAATAAAATATTTCAGAAAAACATAATAAAACATAGGCGCAGGATGGTTTTAAAGAGTCACAGATAAATGTGGTCACGCTTTCTGAAATAAGATAAAAATATGTTCAGGTGTAAAATAAATCTGCATTGTATATCTTTTAAAGAAGAAAATTTGTAGGTGTTTGAAATAACATTTCTCCTTTTGAACTAACAATATGTTTACAGTTTTGAAATTTAGTAAAAATCTTTCAATTTTTAATTTTGTCTTAATATATCAAATTTTAAATACATTCAAATTTGAATAATTTAAGTTATTCAGAACTTAAATTCCTTTTAGCTTTTTCCTCCACATTACCAAGTTTTTAAACTATATCACGGAACTAAATAATAAAGATTTTGTTGATTAGAGTTTATTTATAGAGATTTATTTATAGAGATTTTAAGGGTTTTTTTTAAACCCTCACAGCTCAAACAGATGGAAGAATGAATACATGATTAGATAGAATGTTGAGTGGATCAAAAAGGATAAATGTTTGTTTCGCGTTCTGATGGTTTGGTGCAAAGTTTCCACTTGGAACAGACGAATGGTTTGGATGTGAAACATGAGTCAACACTCCAGGTAGACTTTTCTAGAAAAGAAAATTTAGAGGTAAGTTATTTTAAACACAAATAAGTCAACATCAAGGTGATGAACAATGTACCACCGCTTGACCGACATCACAAACTGTATTACTGACGAATGCTTGAGGTCTTTTTAATAAGCAGGATGAATCAGTCATTTGTTTAACATTCTTTCATTTTCTATATCATGATATCAAAATTTTTCCCGTAACTTTATTATATGAGTTTTCCCAAAGACGTCATCAGGTGGAGTTAGCGTAGATGTCATAGCAGAGTTCAAGCGAATGTATTTTTTTCAGAGGTATTGCGCTATTATTTTTCAGCTTTGTTGTAGCCACATTTGATAAAGCATTTTCCTTGTTCTTCTTTCGCCATTTCCCTTTGAGGGATTGCCCCAGCAAGTCAGTTTCTTCCATCTAACGCTATCTGCTGGCTCCTCGTCGGTCACGCCATCTATTTTCATGTCTTCCTTCACTGTATCCATGAACCTCCTCTTTGGTCTTCCTCTAGCCCTCTTTCCTGGTGGTTCCAAACCCAGCATCTTTCTGCCGATGTACTCGGTCTCTCTTCTCTGTACATGTCCAAACCATCTCAGTCTGGCTTTTGTGACTTTATCTCCAAAACCTCTGACGTGTGTTGTTTCTCTGATTCTGACTCATTTCTAATCCCGTCCATCCTGGTTACTCCCAGAGTGATCCTTAGCATCTCTGCTACCTCCATCTCTGTTTCCTGTCTTTTCCTCAGTTCCACAGTCTCTAGACCAAACAGTATGGCCGGTCTCACCACGGTTTTGTACACTTTCCCTTTCATTTTAGCTGAAACTCTTCTATTACACATCACAGCTGGTACTTTTCTCCAACCGTTCCAGCCTGCCTGCATACGCATTTTCACCTCTTTTCCACACTCACCATTGCTCTAGACTGTTGATCCTAAGTACTTAAAATTATTCACCTTCTTTATCTCTTCTCCTTGAAACCTCACTTTTCCATTTGGATCCCTCTCACTCACACATGTACTCTGTCTTACTCTGACTAATCTTCATTCCTCTTCTTTCTAGTGCAAAACTCCACCTCTCCAACTTGTCCACCACCTCTTGCCTCCTCTTACTACAGATCACAATGTCATCTGCAAACATAATTGTCCATGAAGATTCCTGTGTAACCTCGTCTGTCAGCCTGTCCATCAACATAGCAAACAGCAAAGGACTCAAAGCAGGTCCCCGACACTGAACTCCTCTGTCTCACCTACAGCACACCTCACCACTGTCTTACAGTCCTCACACATGTCCTGCACCGCTCTTACATACTTCTCTGTTACACCAGACTTCCTCATACAATACCATAGTTCTGCTCTAGGTACCCTGTCATACGCTTTTACTAGATCTACAAAGACACAGTGCAGCTCCCTCTGACCTTTCCTGTACTTCTCAATCAGCTTCCTCAAGGCAAATACTGCATATGCAGTGCTCCTTTTTTGGCATAAAACTATACTGCTGCTCACAAATTCTAACTTCAGACCATAGCCTTGCTTTGACAACTTTTTCCCATAACTTAATTGTATGACTGATCAGTTTTATTCCTCTGTAGTTACCACAACTTTGCACATCTTCCTTCTTCTTAAAATAAAGCATCATCATTCATTAATAATAAATGAGTGAGACTCAATGTCCAATAAAAGGGATTTCTTTGGGTTTTTGTTTGGTAAATAAAATGAGAGTATTTTGAAAGTTAAACATTTCCCTTTCCTTTGAGGTTGCTGGCATGGATTGTGGAAGATGGTGGCTTATGTACTGTAGATTGACGATTTTTAAGCGGTTTGGACTGGGTCTTTTCTTTGGTTGGTTTTGGTTTTGTTCTCTTTTTGTGGTGACCATTTTAAATATTTTTTTGTGCTTGAGGAAAAAATAAAAAAATGTACAACACTTTTTCCTACCTGCGTTGGTACTCAAAGCGCCATACATTGCAGCTTACATTCATACTTGATAAGGGGAGTTGCCACGCAAGGTGCGTACCACTATCATCAGGAGCAACTGGGGAGTTGGTTTCTTGCTCAAGGACACCCTGGCATGATCTCCGGGCAGGGGACCAGCGACACCCCAGTCTTAGGACGGTTGCATTTCCCACCTAGACATCCTTCCTAACCAAAGGATGCTTATTCATGCTCAATAAATATATATACGTATATATGACTAGCTAAAAGGAATTTAAATTACGCTTAAGTCATTTAAATTGAAAAAAAGTTTTTTCAACATTTTATTTGTTTGCATTTTAATGCATTAAAATTTTGTATACTTTCCATTCCGTTTTGTTGTCTTCAGCTTATCAGGGGAAGGGGCAACAGCCTCGGAGGGGAAGCCCATGCTTCTCTCACCCCAGCTGCATCCTCAAGCTCACCCGGAGGGATCCCGAGTACTTCCCCAGCCAGCTGTGAGTCATAGTCTCTCTCAAGCGGGTCCGGGGTGTGCCTCTTGGCGCTACAGTCAGGCGCTCGGGGGACATCCTGACCAGATGCACGAACCACCCCATCTGGCTTCTCTCAACCTGATTCCATCCTGACTGCTTCACACTCGGAGGCAAATCGGTCCAGTGAGAGCTAGAGATCACGGTCAGATAAAGCCAACAGGACCACATCATCCGCAAAAAGCAGAGATCCGATCCTGAGGTCACCAAACCGGATCCCTCCAACGCTTTGGATGTACCTTGATATTCTGTTTATAAAGGTAATGAACAGAATCAGTGACAAAGGGCGGCCTTGGCTGAGTTTAACTCTCACTAGAATTGGAATCGACATACTGCCAGCCATCCGGACCAAGCTCTGGCACCAGTCTCCACAGAGACTGGACAGCTAATTCCAAGGGCTCCAAAGCTCCGTACTCCCGGAGCAACCCCCATAGGAGTCCCAGAGGGACACGGTCGAATGCCTTCTTCCGATCCACAAAACACAAACAGACTGGTTTGGCAAACTCCCATGAGCCCTCCAGTATCCTGAAAAGAGTGTAGAGCTGGTCTATTGTTCCATGACCAGGGCGGAAACCACACTGCTTCTCTTCAATCCGTGTAAAGATATGTGTAAAATTTAATGTTTAATCAATTTATTTTTACCTCCGTTGTTCATTTCAAGACAATATTTTTCTCCATCATGACCATTGTTGGGTTCGCTTTCACGCCAATTCGTGTAATGCAACCTTGAGCGATCAGTCCACTGCCATTTTGACTCCTGAGAATAAGTTGCAAAAAATTTTAATTCTATCCTTTGGATGTTTAAAAATTTTTAATTGTGTGTTGATGAATTTTCAGTTCCAGTAAAAGACTTACTCTGGCATTAGTAGCTCCGAACCAGGTCCGCTTATCAGATCCGGACCGACTATTTATCATGTTACTAAGGAACTGGTTCTCTTCACCTGAGTGAATGGAGGCAAGATTCCCTCCAAGAAGAATGCAGTGATGCTGGCAAATTAAAAAGGAAAAGTTAGTGAGAGATGTAAACACAATTTGACGACGCTGACGGTTTTACTTGTAGTTGACAGCATATTTGAATATTTATGCCTTTGTGAGCCGGCCGATGCTCTTTGTCAATGTGGTAGAAGATGCTTAGTCATCCTAATTCTTGATTATCAAATTTTAGCTGACTGGAAGTTTTGTGGTGTATTGGAAAGCTAACACGTGATTAGTGACCTTTGAGGAGCTGTCTAAACAGCTGGATGATATAATTTGTTCCATCATCACTCATACAAAAGTGGAGGGAAACTGCAAACAAGTATTTGCCATAATCACATCAAAACAGATTGATCCCATTAATTTAGCCACATTCGCATTACCTGGAGAACATATCGGCCAAATGTCCTCGATGTACGGCACACAATGCAACAATGCAGCAAAAGTAATTTCCCCATGAGGGATGTATACAGTTTGGTGAAAAAAAAAAACAGTAATCAAAGTCAGTAATCGGACTTTGTTCAAATAATTTTCTAATCAAGCTACACACACCGGAATGCAATGTTTCCCCGAATATAATGTTTTTACCCTAGTTTTTAGTCTTTTCACTACTCCTCTGCAACAAAGCACTAAATATTCTACAATCCATTGACTTGAATGTTAAATTCTTAGCGTGTCTTTGTCTTGAGTTGTAATGTACAGAAACTTTCATTTTGATCTTTCTTTGTGGTACAATGAATAAAAACATGTTGGGTTCTTCTACAGATGGACGGACGGACGGACAAACAAATAGATAGAAGGATAGATATGTACTTCTGCAATAAAGAAATCAACTGGTTCGTCATCATAACGGAAACAGCGAGATCCAAACAGGTCCCAGCCACTAGGACATTCATCTGAAACAAAAGAGAAGTACATTTACAGAGATTTGAACCACAGCAGTGATGTTTTTCTTTTTAATAATTTGAATTGAATGGTGATATTTTTGTATTTGAAATTAATCAACATTCTGAACCCCAAGTGTGTAATGAGTCAGTAATACAGACCTCCAGCTTCTGCATAATTCAGCACAACTCCCTGTGAATACAAAAGCCCACAGTTTAGAAAGTAGCTTTCACATTTTAACACTGTTCCTGCTTTGATTTACAGGATGAGGTTCTTTTCAATTGTTGTCTCTATTAATAATGAATAAAAACATGCATCCATTATAATAACACTTTCAACAACCACAATGCTGCATACCATGCAGAGAACAAACACCACGAATAGTCCTGATGCCATCTGTGGAGAAAGAGTCAAACATATTTTTTTGCAGGAACCTCTGCTTCACATTTTATAGTTTTGATTTAAAATAAAAAAGGAGTATTTAATGAATCCAAGATCATACTGTATATATATATATATATATATATATATATACATACCTTGCTTTTAGTAAACTCTGGTTCAGAGAATGGATCTTTTCTATTGATTTTGAATGATTTAAAGAAGGTGAATGATCTTGCTGCACCAGCCAAGCTACAATGAATCTTTTCTGTCTGATGAACCTTTAAATAGCTGCTCACCAGGAAATGCGTCTGGTGGCACCATCTTCTTTATGACATGGTGGAGGACACGGAGCCAATCAAAGCTCTGGGCTGCAACCGGCTTAGAACAAAACCACATATTTTAAGACAGTTGATGGTAAAGGTATTGTGGAGGATGAGTCTCCTAACTTTCTATATGGTGACACAACTTTGCTGGAGCCTACAAAGGAAGGAGGTACTGCTACTCTTCTGAATTCTCCTAAATGGAGTTTAGTCGTATAAAACACGGTCGGCGTGTAAGGGCAGACAACACTCGTCCTAAGTCGCACATCACTAAGGAATGTGAGAAAAAAAGTACCAAAACCAATCCATAGGGTTATGACAAGGGTTACCCTATGGCACGGGTATGTTACTATCTTCAATGTCAAGATAGTAACATTGAAGCAGTAAAAACAAAGCTTGTGCATGTCTTCAGCGCTGAGTTCCTCCCCGACCTTGATGCTGAGACACTTGGTGCCTATCTTGGAGAGAAACTTGGTCACAGTATACGGTATGAACAAATTTCCACTGGGAATATGCACTTTAGCTTCTTTAAAGTTAGGGTGGAATGCGAGGACGTCTCAGAAGTTTATAATCCAGAGCTGTGGCCAGAGGGATCATAGAGAGACGCTATTATGAACCATAGAAGCTCCAAAAAAGACCTGCTACACCCGCCTTAGGTCATGATGTGCAAGGTCCTGTTGGAGTAATGCTGGAGTCATCCAGTTAATGTATGTGTTATATTATATAACTGTTGGCGTTTGCGTGTTGGAAACTCTGCCGCTGATAGAGCACGGCGCCAAACTGTGGATAAATTATTGCAACAATGTGACAATGATTTTATTATTCTTAATGTCTATACACTTTATGAGTGTTCTCAGGATGAGGTTGACTATTTGAACAAACTTGGTTTTATATATTTCTTTATTGATAAGCATCAGTGTACGTCAATCAACAGTATGTGGTAGGTGATATTAATGCTGATATCTCCGATCATCAGTCTATGTTTACCAGTCATGTGTTACAGTTTTGTGGGGAAACTGGCCACATATTGTCTGGTATTTTTCTTTTGCCATCATACAGCTACACCTCGATAAGTGAGGAATGGCATATGTGGCTTTTTCACTGCGTTAGTACTGCTGATGCACATGTGCTTAAATCAGTCAAAAGAATTTATCTGTTTCTGGTCATGTACCATTTATTATGACAAGTGGCGGCTGGTGACGTGTGGCGCAGGGGCACCGCCCCCCCTGTCCTGATCACCAAAACTAACAGTTAAAAAAAATATATAAACATTTATATTTTTGTAAGTATGTAAAACTGTCTTGTGTGAAGATTATATGCATTTTAATAACGTTTTACACCGTTTTATTTTATTATTTTATTTTCTTACTCATTTTATTTTCTTACACATTTTATTTCTACTTCCTACGAAAACCGGAAGGAGGGCGCGGCCCGGCACGCCCCACTAGTAAAACATGTGAGTGTGTATGTGGCATCCGGTTTTTATGGAAAAAACGTGACGTCAGCTCTAATTTTTTTTCCATTCATGTGTATTGCAAACCATAACCACGCCCATGGGGCGCATTTAAATGCGCCCATCGGGCATGTGATAGGTTATCCTCTCTGTCAGTCAACAGACTGCAAATGAACTCTGATCATTTTTAATTCATTCTACTTGTTTATTTATTGATTATGTTCAGGTTTTTTTTTAACCTGACAGTCTGGTTCTCTGTCTCAGACTGACAGAGAACCAATTGAACCAATTGAACCAAGAGACTAATTGAACCAATCAATTAGCTATGAGCAGACCTATAAATTCCACCCACGCCACGCCCTTTGTTTTCACTGCGGAATTCAAGGAAATGGTCTTCATCATGGCGTCGGGGCTCGTTCAGTTGCTAACAACTCAAGTTACTTTTTAAAAGAGAATTTGGTGTCGTCGCTTCTACAGAATCTGTTTTCTTAGCGTTTTGAAGAAGAAAAAAGGAGAGTCTGTCTACATAAAAAGGAGCATTCAACAGTTCCAACTAGAAATACAGAAAACCAGGTAGAGTAACTTCCTTTCTTCTTATAGTTTTCTATGTTAGACTATTGTTGTGTTATTGAAACTAAAATAAGTCACATTAATTGCATTTGTGTCTGAGCACAGATTCAATTCATTAAGAATAATGTTGTTTATTAGAAATTATATTGATTATTGGTGTTAAAATGTTTGATTGACAAGAATATTTTTTTAAATTTAATTTAGCTCTTTATTTTCTTTGTTAAAACTTTATAGAAATATAGTTTACTGCAATGGATTGCTTTTGTTATTTTGGGTGTGACGAAAATGAATTGAATGATGTGTCAAAAGTTCGTTCTGTTACAGTAAAACAATGTTTTGTTTGACCCTTTAAAGGTGCTGTTGGCTTAATTGCTGCAAACCAGAGCATTGAAAATTATCTAGGAAAGAGGTGCAGCATGTGTGGTCCAGAAGAGTGTGGCAAAATTGCTAAAGATGAAAGTGAAATACAAAAATACGATTATTTTCTGATATTGTGTACTGTTCATTTCAGGACGACTACATGTGGCCCTCTTGGAATCCAGCTACACAACAGTTGCAGTATTCTACAATGTACTTGCAGTTCTGCCCTTTTATGCTGGGCTAGATCAAGTTTATTCATTAAAAGGAGTAGAATGTGTTATACCTGTAGTTGACAAAGGCATGGAGAAAGAGAGCTGTGACGTTGATAATCACAGTTTGATTAAATGGATGTAGACTTCATTTTTTCTTAACTTTAATATGAAGTCTTGAATTTATTCTGATATGTGTGATCACAAAAACAATGTTATGACAAAATAACTGATTGAATTTTCTCTGTTTTTAACATTTGTGACAACATCCTTGTGCACACAACAGAGCGATTTTCATTCACGGATCATCTCATTAGTGCCACCCTGCTTCAAGCTGAGAAGTTTGAAGAATATGCTGAGGTATTCCCTGAGCAAGCATTGGGGGTAACCTTAAATGCATACCCTGCCCTGATTCGAAACAGGCTGAAGTCAGAGCCTGGAGTCATCTACAGCAAGGAGGATTTGAGAAACTGTCATGGAGCAATTGATCTGCTCAATTTTTTGTTGAGAACAACCTCACAGATGTTTTTCAGGAAACTGTCAAACTGTTAAAAATTGTCATCGCTACACCAATGACCACTGCAGAAGCTGAGAGGTGCTTTTCAACTTTAAAAAGAATAAAAACTTTTCTTAGGAACACCATGAGCCAGGACAGACCGGATGCACTGGCCATGTTATCCATGGAAAAAAACTGATCACAAGTATGTGGGACTTTAATCAGAAGGTGATTGAAAAATTTCCAGAGCAGAAAGAAAGAAGGGCCAAATTTCTATTCAAGTAGGGTGGATCATATTCGTGTGAAAATAAAACTTTTAAATATTTATTTACTGGCATGTGATATCTTTTATATAATATATCTAAAAAAAATTTGTGTGTGTTTGAACAATGTGCGCCCCCCACGCCCACCCCAGTTTTTTTTTACCACCAGCTGCCACTGCTTATGACGCTTGATGTAAAACATGTCCCAGAGATGGCACATATAGAGTAAATTATTGCTGTAAAATGCAACTACACTGGGACAAGGTGTGAAAAAAATATTTAATCAACTATTGCATGAGAACTGAAGCTGAACTAAGCAATTCTATGTAGCTGCCTCGGCAGGCTGTTCTGTGCAGAGATGTTAATTGTAATGTGAAGTCTCACTGTAAGGTTCTCTATGAATGTGTTGTTGGAGCCATTTAAGTAACTGCAAGCCCATATTATAGACATGAAATAGCAAAAAGTGTTAAGCTGGGGTGGAATAAGCATGTAGCAGCTCATCATAAGATTGTCAGGAAGGCCTATGACATGGTGCAAGCATGCAGACCTAAATCTGGGCCAACGCTGGAGCACAAAAAGATTACCAGTGCAAGATATAAATACGCTATCCGATATATCGCAAAAGGTGAACAAAACATGAGAGCGGACTCTATGGCTGAAAAATTGCTAACAAATAATGTTGACAACTTCTGGAATGAAGTAAGAGCCCTAAACCGAGTAAACACACTACTGCCTGACACTGTAGAGCGGGTAACTGGAGCTGATATAATCGCAGAACTGTGGAAGAACCACTACTCTGCTTTATCTAATTGTTTTAAAAGGGACCCCTTTATAGTACTTGAAAAGATCACAAATAGGGAAGCTGTGACTATCACCCCATGTGACATCTGGCAGGCCGCAGATGGTTTGGCTGACAATAAGTCCGCAGGCTCAGACAATATCACTGCAAAATATCTGAAACATGCTAGTCCAAAGACTGCCGTTCTGCTTGCATTATGTTTTTTGGGGTTCATGACTCATGGATTTTTACCTGACTCTCTACTGTCTGTCATCCTGGTACCTGTTATTAAGAACAAAGCAGGCCAAGTCGGGAGTCTTGACTACTACAGGCCAAAAGCACTAGCTAGTGTTATCTCTAAACTCCTGAAAAAAATACTGCTTGATAGACTTGAACGATACATTGCTAACAGAAAATCAGTTTGGCTTTAAATCCAGGCTGGGGACCGATTTATGCATTTATGGTCTAAAGGAGACAATCCAGTCATATACAAGGAAAAACTCCTCTGTGATTATGGGTCTCATTTATGCATCTAAGGCGTTTGATCGAGTTAATTACCATAAACCTTTTGTAAAATTGAAACAATGAGGTGCACCTCACTGTATCATACGTATTGTGGCTTATTGGTACACTAACCAGAAGATGCAGGCAAAATGGGCCAATACAATCTCTGGTTCGTTTGGAGTCACTAATGGAGTGCACCAAGGGGGGCTGCTGACTCCCATGTTTTATGACAAACCATGGAGCACGTGCGTTTATTTTTTTTATCATGAAAAAAGAGGATACTTCATGTTGAAGTATCCTATTGGGTTTAAGTAAGGTATATTTTATATAAAATTGTTTCTGTTTTTGAGTTCCACCATCATCCAATTAAAGTTTTTATGTTTATCATACTTGTTTGTTTGTTTCTAAACATATCCTTAAGAGAATCGTTAAAGACCTGGTTCGTTAAGCGGTATTGATAAGAGGACGAGCAGCGATAAATCCTTATCGATACCCATCTCTATCCATCACAGACCACCTCTGTGATGATGATGATGATGACATCAATTGCCACTGTCGGATAATATATGCCCAGGCAAACATGTTGGGCAGAAAATTTCACATGTGCGCAGACACAATAGTGAGAATCTTGGTTAGTCCTGGTGTCACTGCAATCAGGTATCACTCCCTTCTATGGAAACATTGGTACAGACATTTATTATGACTGGCTTGTATCATTTTTAGTTTTTTCTCTGTTTGTTCCATTTGTCTGTGTTTTAATGGACCTTCAGTCTGAAACAAAGATGATGATGATATATCAATAAATTTTATACTTATATAGTACAGATGACCAAAAACAGGCTGAAGCAAAAAAAAAAAAAATTATTGTGTTGCCGTACGTGCACTTGGTCCTAATTTCTACATGATGACAGTTTGGTTGGTTTTTTTAGAAGTCAGGACGTCGTGTTCTGGAGTTAACACTTTGTTTGTACATTGTTGTTACAAATTTGATACATAGTTAAACACAAGTACATAGTTTTCCATTTTTTCACACTGAAAAGACACAAAGAAGCAGAAAAAAATGAATGAAAGGACAACAGAGCTCTGATTTTCACATATACTCAAATTTTCCCACAAACAATAAAGGACATACTTTAGATTTGATCTATTGCTCCGGTCTCACTCCTTTGAACTGCTCTTCCGATGTGATGATTATCACTGAATGCCACGGATCACTTTCTTTTCTCTTTCTTTTTTCCATTTTCAAAAACTTTATTTAACATTTTTGCAAAGCAGAATTCACAAACAAAGGCATTATTGGTGTATTACAAAGACAAAAAAAAAAAAAAAGAAAGAATGAGGATGATTAGTCCAAGTGTCTTTGTGCCAAGCTAAAGCAAATAACCCAGTCTGCAGTCTTTGTACGGAGGAAATATCCAAATAGTCCAAAAAGGGATCCCAGATTTTGCAAAATTTAAAGGGTTTTGTCAATCAAAAAAGCAGAGAATAATCCATCGGAATGATCTTGACCACGGTTTGTATCCATTGATGAAGAGAAGGGGCATCAACTGAGATCCACTGGACTATTGTACATTTTCGGGCACAATGCAGCAAAATGTGTAAAAGTTCCTGATTTCTGAAACCAGAAGGGAGTTCATCACTAAGGCCGGAGAAGCATGTCCTTGCTCCTTGTTCCAATTCACAGTTGAAAAGGACACTCAGGTTGTCAACAGCTGCTGTCCAAATGTGCAAAATTGAGGGACAACTCCATAAACAGTGGAAAAACATACCAAAATTAGCTTGATATTTATCACAAGTATCTCACAGAGTAGGATACATTCTGTGCCTCTGGTCTGATGTTATAAACAGTCCATGCAAAATTTTAAACTGCATCCCCCAGGCAGAGTTTGACACGAGAGTCCTAAAAGGTCTGCCACACAAGTCACTCCATGATTCTGTTATAGTAGGCCACACATCTAATTACCATAGTAGGATTCCCTTTCCAGAGTTACTCAGTGGATGGAGTAAAGGTTTTTTTCAGATCTAAAAATCACTTTTATGAATTATTTCCATGTGATTCTTCATTGTAACAGCATAACACGCTTCAACACTGCTCGCATGTACAATGCACGCACGCTGTGTTGCAGAAATAAAAAAAAATTTCACCGGCGCAAAACCAGTATAAATCAGAAAAACATTTATCAGATCTACTGTAAACAAGTTTTACTCTGATGATAAGTTTTGTTTACACGCAGCGCCGCACAATTCAGTTTCAGAAGTTAAAAAAAAAATCTTTAAAACTTTTTATTTTATAAACATGCAAAAAATACATCCTCCAATAAAGAATGAAGGATGAGACTCAGCTGATCACGAGCTGAGTGAATTACCTGTAAACTCTGTAAAATATGACCGATGCACAATGTGTAATAAAAACTCATCAATGTAGAAATAAATTTAGTTAAATACCCAATAATACCCAATAATGACAATGATAGAAATATTTTTTAAGTTGTGGCTAATTTATTGGGTCATTGTCCTGCTGAAACATGAACTGTCTTTCCAGTCTGAGGTCTGGAGCACTGTGAAGCAATTTTTTCATCCAGGATGTTTATGTACATTACAGCATTCATCTTTCCTTCAAATTTGACAAGTTGGCTGATAAGCATCCCCACAGCATGATGCTGCCACCACCGTGCTTCACTGCATAAATGGTTTCACTGAATGAATAGTCTGATGATGAGTGGTGTCTGTTCCTCTCCAAAGAAAACACCTGATATTCCCTCCAAACAGTTAAATTTGGGTCTCAACCCAAAAATCTGTGTTTCTTGTGGTCTAAGAGTCCTTTGGGTGTCTTTTGGTAAATTCCAGGCATTCTGCCACGTGTCATTTACTGAGGAATGGCTTCCATTGGACCATTCCACCATACAGACCTGATTGGTGGATTGCTGCAGAGATGGTAGTCCATCTGGAGGGTTCTCCTCTCTCGTGAAGAACACTGGAGCTCAGATAGATTGACCTTTGGGTTACTGGTTTGACAAAGGCCCTTCTCCCCCAATCACTCAATTTAGATGGCCGGCCAGCTCAAGCAAGAGTGCTGGTGGTGCTAAACTCCTTTCACTTATGGGTGATGGAGGCCACTGTACTCATTGAAATTTTCTGAGCAGCAGAAATTTTCCTGTAACCATTCCCAGCCTTGGGCCTCAAGACCATGCTGTCACAGAGGTCTACAGACAACTAGATTAGATTTTTTTATTCTGTCACTCCTTCATTTAACAGAAAATCTGTACAAGTCATTCAAAAAAAGAAAAAAACAAACAGAGACTGAGAGGGGTTTAGGCCAGAGGTGTCAAGAGTACCAACAATTTCTACTCAAGTAGAAGTACTTTGTATAAATACCAAGTTAAAAAACTACTTTAGTAAAAGTAGAAGTATCAACTCAAGTTTTCTACTTAAGTAAAAGTAAAAAGTAACCTATTTTAAAACTACTTAAAGTAAAAAAAGTAAAAGTAATTTTCAGAAAAAAAGGAATATTGTTAACAAAAGCGTATGAACATATTTTTTAACTATTATCACATGCTTTAAGGAGCAGAAATTATGATAATAAATGAAAGTGTTTTGGTGTTAAACTTTATGAATCAGAAACATTTATTTCTATTTATTGGAAATCGATTAATGAACACAATCAAATGTATTATCATAAGCAGGGCATTATGTAACGTCCCTTCAGCTATCAAGCTTCACTCTGCATCACCAAATTTAACCAACTTCAGCAGACACAAACACACTCAATGTAAAAATAAATAAATAAAATAACCAAAAGGCTTTTTTAAGCCTTGAAGACAGCTAGTTTTCAAAGTTCTTTGAGGCAATAATGAAGAGTCTTTCACAAGTTGCTAAGGTTTGGAGTGCCACATACAGCCTGTGTGACACCTGGAACCAGCGTTGCCAGGTAGGAGGTGCTGGATTATCGTACTAATGACGTAAAATTATCATATTTTACAAAAAATATCGTACACCCAGTAAAACCACGCCCATTGACAAAATAACACCCTTTACATGCACTCGTAAGGCAGTGGAAATGAAGGAAACACACAGGAGGCAAAATCCTTGGATTCTTTTTCTAAAATTTTAAGAACTGTAAAAATGAAAAAATAACCAGGGAAATAAGATTTTAAGAAACCCAGAAAGAAACCAGTAGGAGCGGGACTTAGGAGACAGTATATATATACTTATATATATAATATATCTACATATATATGTGTACATATAAGGTGTTTTTTTTTTATGTTAACCCAAACATCTACATGATACAAAATCTTAGCGATGTGTAGTTTTAATCTCCTCAGTCAGTCTTTATAAACTAATCAATAACATTTTATTTATGGATTAATCAGTTCAATTAGCTTTGTTTCTAAAGATAAAATAGTGCGTCACAGATCAAAGTTATTTTTTATAAAAATACCATTTACAACATTTTCAGCAAAGACGTTTACAATAACCGCAGACTGAAAATAATAATAATAATAATAATAAAACATTTCTTTGCTGTTGTTTTTTTAAAAACTGATAATTCAATCAAAGTTCAGTGTTGCAGCATCAGAAACACTTTGATTTCCGAGCCCGCAAAGAGGCTCAAACACAGAAATTGACGTTCCTGCTCTAAGCTTGTGGGCGGTGCTACTCGCCCCAAAGTAGTGATTGACTGGACCTTTCAGCCAATCATTCATCTGTTCCTTTGTTTGATGCATTCAGGGTTCATAAAAAAAAAAAAACTTCGAAAAACAGTCGCGGCTTTTTAACGGTGACAAAATGGTGAAAGTAGCGACTACTTTTTATAAAATTAACGAAGTAAACGTACAGATAATTGCATAAAAAAGTAGTGAGTAAAAGTAAAAAGTAGACAAAAAAATAATTACTTCGTTAAAGTAAAGATAACGAGATTTTCTACTTGAGTAAGGTAACGAAGTAGTCTTACTTCGCTATTTGACACCTCTGGTTTATACAAGTCATTCAAAAAAAGAAAAAAACAAACAGAGACTGAGAGGGGTTTAGGCATAAGTAAAAAAAAAAAAAAAACTTGTTTAAAGCCTAAACTCACTTTACAACACAATTAAAGACAAAAAAACAACAGCAAGCATTTGGCTAGACTTTAATATCAATAACAGTCACACGTAAACATTTACACATACATATACAATAAGAATGAAGAAAGAAGAAACTTTTCTGGACCTCTTCACCAACCAAGTTTCCCCTGGTTTTATTTTCTGATTAAGTTAGTATTTCTAGTTTTACGTTTCTTTTTTATAATTTTATATTTGTGACTCTCTATTTCTGTGTTATCGATTTGTATTGTAGGGTTTTTTTTAAATCTATTTTTCTGTTTCCAAACACTATATGTTTTGTTTTGACCAAGTTTACTGAGAATTTGTTGTGAGCAGACCATTTTATGAATATTTCAAGATCTTTTTGGGCAGTGTCTAAGAGCAGGTTGAGATGAGGTCCGGAACAGTACAGGCTGGTGTCATCAGCATATAAAAGGCAGTGCATATTTTTAACTACAGACAATTCCCATTAACTACAAATATTCCTACTATTCCCAATAACTACAGACAAATTTCCCATGTGTGGGATCATTAAAGTATATTCTGATTCTGATATTCTGATTCTTTTGTCTTCATGTCTACTTTGAGCTCTGAAATGTACTGTGAACATTGAAACCTATTGTGTGTGGTTTCTCAGGCTAAACTAAATTTACCAAAGGTAAACTTCAATTGAACTGCTGAACCATCTCAAGTATAATCAGAGGAAACAGAATGTAGCTCACCTCAACTTAGAGCTTCATGGCAAATTCTGTGAATACTAATATAAATGGGATTTTTGTATTTTAGTTATTGTAATAAATTTGCCACAACTTCAAAAAGATTTTTTTCTCATTGTCATTTTGGGGAAGTTTTGGTCAAATATTGAGGAAGTAATTTGATTAATTTCAGAATAAGGCTGTAAAATAAAAATGTGGTAAAACTGAGCCACTGTAAATACATTCTGAAAGCACTGTAAACCAGAGTTCAAAATGTCTCAAACTAAAACAAAGGACGGGAGTTCAGCAGTCAGCATTAGAACATGTCTCTATCAGCTCAGAAAAACAGAATTCCTTTCCAGCAAATCTGAATTACAACCCCCCCCCTGACCCAAACTGTTGCCATTGATGTCACTTGAGCACTACCATTTAAAAAACAAAAGGTGAGGTGATCACTTGTAGCAGGGAGGGAGTAAGGCAAGTAAAATTGAAAAAGCCAGGACTCCTAGTGTTAATAATATGTGGACATTTAAATATGAATTTGCTTAAGGCAACTACTCATGGGAAAACGACTGACTTTATAAATATGATGTATTCTAATATGTTACTACCTATTATTGATTAACCAAACAGGATAACTATTGAGTCCTCCACTCTAATAAATAACATTTTTATAAACAATATTGAAGCTAAAATTGTTGGTGGCCTTCTTGTCGATGATATAAGTGACCACCTACCAGTTTTTGCAATATTTCAAAATAATATTATAATTAATGACAAAGAAAACTCAGAAAATTTAGATATATTGGGCAAGTGACATACCAAACTATAAATAAACTTAAAGTAGACTTATTAACCCCGAATGTTGCATGTAAAATTTTTATATCCAGGTTTTTAGAAATATACAATAAGAACTGCCCATTAAAAAAAGGTAGGGCTTAAACAAAATTCTAAAATTAAAGCCATGGATAACAAGGGGATATAAAAAATGAATGTAAGACGAAAAATATACTATATAAAAAGTGTATTCAAAACAAAACCAAAGAATCTGAAATAAAAAAATGAAAATTATAAAAACAAACTGACGAGTATTTTGCGGAAAAACAAAAAAGACTACTTTTATAAATTATTCGAAGAGCAAAAAAAAATATTAAGGGAACATGGAATGTCATTAATAAATAATTACAGGTTTAAATAAAAGATAAAAAATATTATGAAATACCAAAACATTTCATAAACAAAAGCTCAAAGCTGGAAAATATAGAAAAAAATTATAGAAGGATTAATAATAATTTTGTTAATGTAGGAAATGCCTTGGCCAAAACTATTGTGAATCATGACTTAAGCCCATGTGATGTTGTTAATAGAAATCCTTTTACATTTTATTTAACCACAAACAAAGAAATAGTTAAAATAGTAAAGCAATTTAAATCATCTAAAAAAACATCAAATTGATATGAATTTAATTAAGGATACAATCGGGCATATTGCACAGCCTCTCACATCTATTTGTAACAAGTCTTTGCAAATTGGTAAATTTCCTT
The DNA here is from genome assembly GCA_902685375.1 of Neostethus bicornis. Classification (NCBI taxonomy): domain Eukaryota; kingdom Metazoa; phylum Chordata; class Actinopteri; order Atheriniformes; family Phallostethidae; genus Neostethus; species Neostethus bicornis. Next base: position 25,688,202 of record LR738550.1, read on the forward strand.
GAAATGAGAATACCTACAGTTACTCCAGTCTACAAAAATGGCAATAAACACTTTATCGGCTCATAATACTTCCGCAGTTTTCAAAAATAATAGAAAAAGTATTTGTAATAAGAATAGATAAATTTATCTATTCTTATCCACCTGGAGACGGTGGATCAGCGCTAGAGTGCTCGCCCGCGGACCGGAAGGTCGCGGGTTCGATTCCCATTGAGACCACCATCTAGGGTCCTTGGAGAAGACACCTAACCCCCGCTTCTCCCACCATTGGCGCCGTTGAAAGGCAGCCTGCAGCGGTGTAAGGAGTGCAGCACACAAATTTCCCCGGTGAGGGATGAGTAGAGTAATTCATTTCAGTTTATAGAGAAATACCAGCTCCTCAGTGACAAACAATATGGGTTTAGACAAAACCGATCCACTAATATGGCTGTTACGGGACTAATAGAAAATATCACACTACAGAACCCCAAACGCACTTGTCTGTGATGGCCTGCTTAGCGCGAAGAGGAGGGATGATCTTTGAAACAAATGATACAATAGATCTTTGACGATCATCACTTTTGCCAATCTAGCTGTTTAAATGCCTGCTCAGCGTCGAGGTGCCAGTCTTTTTGCTCTCATATGAAAGCAAAGCGCCACATTGACTACATCCAGCGTAGCCAACGCAAGTTTCTGGAGCATTTTGAACAATCAATTTGAAGCTTTTCCACACCTCACTCTTACCGGTGTGTGTTTGCCTTTTCAGTTCTCCTGCCTTTAGTTTATCCTTAACTTCTTACTCCTTCATAGTGGGGATACCAGTTCAAAATAAAAAAATAACGACATGCGCAGGAGAGGATTACCAAATTAAGAGGAGTCGTTCACGCACATACTCTGCGGATCCTGTTTAGTAGTTAAACATTACTTCCCTGTTTTATACAAATTAAATAATTTTAAAACAATTATTTATTAGTTTAGTATACACACCTCATTTTAGTTTACATTTTAAAAACATATATTTACTGAAAAAAAAAAGAGTCAGAGAGAGAAAAGCCTGAACCCGACCCGAAGTAATGATTGACATTTTTAGGCCCGACCCGACCCCAAAGTCCGTTAGGGCTTGGGTCGGGTTCGGGTTTGGGCTTGAGATCTTACCTCTGCTTCAGAGCTACATAGAAAATAGATTTCAATATGTACAAATAAAGGAAAAAAAATCTGATTTATTAAAGGTAATATTGTCATGGTGTGGAGTTAAGGCCAAAAATATACCCTTGACACAACAGACATGCTCAGATGAAGAAATCACAAGCAGATTTATTATATAGATAAAAAGTCCAAATGAAGAAGACAAAACAGGACACAGAGGAGGAACAGACTACTTTCCTGACAAATACGTATGTGGAAATCCACAAGGCTCAACGCTGGGGCCTAAACTCTTTATTTTATACATTAATGATTTGTGTTACACATCCAAACTAATAAATTATGTACTATTTGCAGACGACACTACGCTTTATTTTTCAGGAAAATACCTGAACCAAATCATCAAACACAATTTGGTATTTACCTGAAGCACCACCTTGAAATTTTTAACAAAAAACATTTGGAAAAAGCTCAAAAGGTTGTTGAGCTTCAAACGGAGCTGATTAGATTGCAATTGAATGAGACCAGTTAGGGAAAGCTACAAAAGCCAGACATGACAGGAAAGAGGGTAAAGACAGAGGCAACACACCAGGCAACCTTGTCGCTGTGTCCACCGCTGCACCACAGAGCCACGAGCAGTTGGCCCGTCACCATCAAGCGTATTTTACACGACACCTCCCTCATACATGGTACAGGAACCACATCAGCTGCTACAGAGGCCAAGCTGGGGACAGGGTGATTGGGAAAACATGATGAGATTCGATGGGGTAAGATTTAGAGGTTGTGGGGGCTTCAGGGGCAGAGGACGAGGGTCATCATCTGGACCAACAAATATACATGGTTGTTTTAGCTATGGAGAACCCAGCCACTGGGCCAGGGATTGCCGGAATGTTCAGAATGGGATACCAATGGAACCTCCAACGTCGTCCTACATCATCTTACCATCCATGACTGGTAAGACTTATTCTATTCTTGTGGACACAGGTGCCTCACTTTCAACTATCAGGGGCACTAAGACATCAAATTTAAGTCCAAAAAAGTCTACATGACAGGCCTCACGGAAAAACTCACACTTCTACACAAGCATAAAATGTTACCTGTTAAGCTGGCGGGACAGGCACTCTAAGCAGCACTGGTGTATTCACCAAAAACACATGTGAATCTATCAGACAGAGACTTATTGATTGGTGGTGGTGCACTGCCCAAATGGACGTATTGTGAAATGCAGCCCTGGAGTATATGGAGGATGTTGACTGGCTGGGGTTACACACACTGAGTTTTTGGACTATGCCACCATCTAATGGGGACTCTTGCAACCTGCACTTTCTGTTGACACTGGACTCTTCAATTTCTAGTTTGAGGCTCATCACACTATCTGAACTTCTTTTACCTCCAGAACAAACTCTTCCTTCACAATAACTCCTACACCATTCCTCTTCCGATCAACACCATGATAGAACAACTTGAACCCCGCTCTAAGACTTCTAGCCTTGCTACCTTTCCATCTAGTCTCCTGGACACACAGGATGTCTACTTTCCTTCTCTGCATCATGTCAACTAACTCTCTACCTTTATCCGTCATAGTCCCAACAATCAAACTTCCCACCCTAAGTCCTAGACTTTTCATGTTTCTCTTCTCTCTCTTCCTGTGTACGTGTCTTCCTCCTCTTCTTCTTTGACCACCAGTAGTCCAATTTCCACCGGCACCCTGTTGGTCAACAGTATCGATGGCGGTGGTTGTTAACCCTGGCCACGACCGATCCGGTATGATCTTTGAAAAACAATTCCAAGATTGAAATTGTCATTCAAATGCTCGAACTATCGAATTCATCCCTCTCACAAAGTGACAAACACTAGTAAACAAATACAATATACAAATTTACAATACCTACAATATATACAAATATGGAAATTTAAATATATACATATATTATACACACATATAAAAATTCAAACAAAAATGCAACTACACCTTCCAAGGAAAACATTCATTCCTTCAACCTTCGAACTTTCGTTCTGTTGTTTGTCCGGGGTAAACCTCCAATTGAACAATGCATAGCATTTTCTCAGTTTTGTTCATTCAATTTGTGAAGATTTAATTCAGTAAAAGCACAATTTGTACACTCTCTACAACCAACGTCTACTGAGGAGAGAACTACTCCGCGTTCCAATCAGCATTCTCTGCTTTGCTAACAAGCATTAGCATTTAGCTTTTCATCAAAACATTTCTTCATTAAACAGTCATTTGAAGTGATTTACATGAATTAAATGGAAAAGAACCCAATTAAAACAAAATGGGGGGGGGGGGTTGGAATTTAAAACAAAACTTAAAGAGCTCTAGTCTTTAAAGAAGCTTCTCTAAAGAAGCTTGTTTTAGCTTCTTTAGAAGCTAAAACTACACTACAGATCACAATGCCGTCAGCAAACATCATTGTCCATGGCAATTCCTGTCTAACCTCGTCTGTCAGCCTGTCCATCACCAGAGCAAACAGGAAAAGGACTCAGAGCAGAACCTTGATGCAGTTCCAACTCCGATCTGAATTCCTCTGTCTCACCTACAGCACACCTCTAGAGGTGAATGATGTCATCAATGTGCAACATCTAATGCTGAAAACTCAAGCTGGATCTATCAACAAACATAATTTTTCTCGCATGATCCGATGACTATGTTGCCTCAACTGTTAGTTAAAAGCTAACCGGAGACTCTTCTCAACATTTCTGCCTGCATCAATCAGTTCTTCATATAGACTTATTTTAGTGAGTCTGAATATGTGTCTGCTCCACCCAATATGCATAGAGATACATGTTAGAGGAATTAAACACACTGTGTCTGATGTGTTTCAAAGTCACAGTAAGCAAATAGACCTGGCAAATTCATCTATACCAACTGTTTTGTTTGGTCCAGTTTTGTCATTAGCTGTCTGTACCGCTTCAAAAAAAAATGTCTTGATTCAAAACGTTGTAACAATTTAAAGATATATTACTTATTTCTATCAGTGTGTTAACACTACTTATACTTCAAAACTAAAACATTATTGTCGAACATACGAGTGCTGCTGTTACATGCAGCACTCATGCGTGTAAAGCAATAATGCTCTTCATTATTTGAAGAGCATTACATGTTCTTCAAATAATGCGCTACTCCGGGCAGCTGCCTGCTGCGATGTCTCCAATTGTTTTAGCGTCAAGTCATCTGTTTTTGCATTTTGTCTCTCGGTTTCTGTCCCTTCTTTCACCTGTGTTTTGTCCCATTGTCCTATAAGTTATATTCTTTCTGTTGGCTCTTACCTGAAAATGTCCCTGAGTCCATAAACTTGAAAAATAAATATAAATAAATTAAATTAAACACAAAAATTTATGGCACACAAAAAACAACACTTCCTACAAAGAAAATGTAAAATGTAAAAAATGTTACTGAATTAATGCAGTAAATATCAATTTTTAAAAAAGTTTTTTGTCTTAACTATTTTAAAACAACTCAGAAACTTGTTCCTCTTTCACTTGGGTGTGGTGGGTGATGCCAAGATACCTTTTAATGCTTTTTTAATTTTTTTTTTTTTTTTTTTGAAAAATGAATTAGAATTATTTATACAGATTATCACCTTCAAATTTTTTACAAAATATCATAAAAAAGACGTTTTGTACAGTCTTGTGTTTTAATTTGTTTTACAGGTATGTCGGTAATTCATTGCAAATAATGAGAAAATAAACTTTCTTCTTATTAACATTTAACTATTCTACATCCTGATATTTGTATTAATTTTTATTTAAATTCAATGTACTTATTGTTTTTTTTATAAAGAAAACGCTTTTATTAGGAGAGTGCATCCACAACACACATCTGCTGATTTAACGGTGCTGGTTTTATACAACTACTTTGGAAAAAAAAACAAAAACTGATTATACCAAAAACCGATAAAAACCCGTTTTGGCACTTGTTTTATACAACTACTTTGGATCATTCGTGAAAGCCATCGAGATGAAAATACCCACTTAAAAAGCGCGATAGATTTAGACACAGCAAGAAACTGACTTGATGTGGCGACCCGTTAAGGGAGGTGCTAAAAAAAGAAGAAAGAAAAAGGACATTAGATGTTAAATCAAGCGCTTTAAACTTGAAATCTAGCGCACAAGTAGAGCGATTTTTAAGCGTGTAAAATGCTCTCTACCAGCGTGTTAGACTCAAACTTTCACGCGCTTGTTCAAGCGTATATATTGGCCCCGATGGCTTTCTATAATCTTTTTATGCGACTTTGTTGCTTTGTCATTCATTCTCTTGTGACACACATTATTTTCAGTGCAGTAGAGATGGAGACTGACCGTCTTTTACAGACAAACGGAAAAAAAGTAATGCGCATCGTGTTTGCTCTCTTGCCCCGCCCTCCACCAATACTGTTATGAATATTGATAAGACTAAAATTTTTTGGTCCGGTTAAATGAAGTGACACCAGGAAGACACCAGGAAGTGAAGTCTGATGAGGAGCTTTTGTTTTTTGTTTTTCTCTCTGAAATGGAGACTTGATATAAAGATTGTTTTCCTGAAAGAACGAGTTTTATTTAAAGAAGCAACATGGGACCGAAAAAGAATCCAGGAGTGGAAGAATTACAAGACCTTAAGGCCGCCATTGATTCCCTCGCTACTACCGTCACAACGATCAAGACGCAACAAGACAAAATATTAGACCTGATGGAGGAAGTAAAATCCTTACGTATTCAAAACGCCGCCAAGGAGAAACGTATTGTGGAGTTGGAGAGACGTGTGGACGATCTGGAGCAGTATTCACGGATGAACGATGTGATCGTCACCGGCATTAAAATCAAGCCGCTAACATACGCGCGCGCGGCCGCCAAAGGAGGAGAAGAGCACAGTGAGGAGGACGCACGCTCCGTGGAACTACAGGTAGCAGCTCAACTCCGAGACAAGGGGATAGAACTCGACCTAGGAGACATCGAGGCCTGTCACCTACTGCCGACTGGACGAGGAAGACCACCTGCCGTCATCATGCGTTTCATCAACCGAAAAAACAAAACGGAACTCCTAAAGCAAGGTCGAAAATTGAAAGGATCAAATATCTACCTTAATGAATATTTAACAAAGAAAAACTCAGAAATTGCCAAAAAAGCTCGAATGCTAAAAACGGAACGGAAGATACAGCACACTTGGATCCGGAGCTGTAAGGTCTTCATCAAACTCAACGGCAGCCCAGAGGAAGCAGGAGTGTTACTGGTGAGAAACAAAGAGGAACTGGAACGATTCTAATACCAGGTAACCAACTCAACAAACACCTCATGCATAACCTACATAGAAAAACCTCATTTCAAGACAGCAGTATGAAAAAACTCCAAGAACTTCTACAACAAAAACAAAAAGAACTGGACACCTTCACAGTAGAAGACATGCAGAATGATAAAATCTATGATATTGAAAATGATTTTGCTCACAAATTATTATCTTATGAAGAATGTAATTCAGTGGCGGCTGGTGGTAAAAAAAACTGGGGGGGCGCACATTTTTCAAACACACACAAAATTTTTTTTAGATATATTATATAAAAGTATATATATACAGTATATATATATATATATATATATATATATATATATATATATAATAAACATAAAATTATTCGTGACAATATGTGTCTGTTTTTGGTGACTTCTTCATTATGTTTCCTTATGCCAGTTCGGTAGCCTTCATTTAATTGTGCCAGGATGTTACTCCTGCCAAAAACACCTAGCTTATAGCTACTATCAAGATGGGTGCGGCAAGTTTCATGATGTTTGCACTTTTCAGACAAATGCTTCAAGTCACTCACCCCTGTTGATATCCACACCTTTTGAGTTGCTGCTGAACTAAACCATAAGCAGGGGAAACAAAACAAGTGTTTCTCATCCAGTGTTTCTTATCCTCTCACATAAAAGCGGCCGCGAGCTCCACTGTTTTGTTGCACAGTCAAATCTGGGGTGTCCAGTCCAAGCTCCTTCACTCTTCTTTTTTCTTCTTTAGAACGCTTAGAAAACGGATTCTGTAGAAGGGAGGACACTGAATTCTCTTTAAAAGAGCCGCTAGCTTTGTTAGCATCTGAACTAGCTTCCAACGCCATCATGAAAACTCCCAGAATTCCGCAGTGAAAAGAAAGGGCGTGGCGTGGGTGGGATTTATAGGTCAGCTTATAGCTAATTGATTGGTTCATGTAACAGACTGACAGAGAGGATAACCTATTACACACCCGATGGGCGGAAAATCTCTGCGCCCGGCGGGCGTGGTTATGGTTTGCAATACACATTAATGGGAAAAAATTTAGAGCTGACGTCACGTTTTTTCCATAAAAACCGGAAGCCACATACACACCAATACGTTTACCTGGGAGGGCGTACCTACCTCGCGCCCTCGTTCCGGTTTGCACAGGAAGTAAGAAAATAAAATAAAATAAAACGGTGTAAAACATTATTAAAATGCATGTAATCTTCACACTCGACAGTTTTGCATACTTATAAACACGTACATGTTTATATATGTATATATAGACATATATGTTTCTTGGTCATCAGGTCGGGGGGGCGGCGCCCCTGCGCCATACGTCACCAGCCGCCACTGATGTAATTATTTGACAGTAGAACAGTTTAATAAAACAATAGAAAAGGTAACAGATAATGCATTTTCCATCATACATCTTAATAGTTAAAGTTTGAAATCTAAGTTAGACCAAATCAAGGAATTTGTTTGTGAGCTTAAACATGCTTTTAAAGTCATTGCTATTATAGAAAGTTGGTTAAAAGACACAGATATTAATAATGTGCTAATTGATGGTTATAACATGTTTTCTGTAAACAGAACTAAAAAAAAGGGGAGGGGGTGTTGCCCTCTATGTCGACAAACATTTAAAATGTAAAGTTGTTGAAGAAAAAACAGTAACTAGAAGTGACGTGATGGAAATGCTTACCATAGAAATCATAAGTGACTAGGGTAAAAATATATTGATTAGTTGTGTTTACAGACCTCCTGGTGCTGATGTTGACTTGTTTACAGATAAGATCCTTGAAATGTTTGAGAATGTAAACAAATCAGTCATTCTGTGTGGTGATTTTAATATAGATCTGGGAAACACAGTCATACCAAATGAGTTTAAAAATGACATGGGAACTGTTGGTTTAAGTGCTATGATTAACAAACCAACCAGGATCACAACTCATAGTGCTACAATTATTGACAATATATATACAAATCTACACGGTGAAATTATTAGTGGTATCTTTTTGAGAGATGTGAATGATCAGCTCCCTGTGTTTATAATTTATGAAAAATTGTGCTATGACAAGGTTCAGGAGGAAATTTATATATTATTTAGATAGATCAGACAAGGCTTTAGAAGCTTTTAGAGAAGACCTTAAAAAACAAAACTGGAATCATGTATATACTCATAACATGAATGATGCGTTTATGGTGACATTTATTGATCTATATGACAAAAATTGCAAAAAAAGAAAAGTCTGTGTTAATGGTAAAAAGATCATTCATAAGCCATGGATGACAAACGGGTTGAAAAATGCGTGTAAGAAAAAAAAATCACCTTTATAGAATGTTTCTCAAACTAAGAACTAAAGATGCTGAAGTAAAGTATAAACTATACAAAAATAAACTAGTATCAATAATGAGAAGGCAAAGAAAATATTATTATACCAAATTATTAGACAAAAACAAAAATAATGCCAAAGATACATGGGGTGTGGTAAACACCATCTTACAAAAAGATAACGTAAATGCTAATGTTCCAAATTACATCACAAAGAACAACGTTGACATTTTTGGAAAAGAAGATATTGTAAATGAATTTAATAATTACTTTGTGAACATTGGCCCTACGCTGGCACAAGCTATCCCAACGGAGCACACTGATGGTCGAACCATAGTTGAAAATGTAAATACTATTTTTCTTTATAAGGTGCAAGCGAGTGAAATTATGAAAATTGTTAAGGAATGTGCAAATAAAAAATCAAATGACTATGCAGATGTAAACATGATACTGATAAAGAAAATTATAGATGTTATAATTGAACCATTTACTTATTTATGTAATCTTTCTTTTTGCACAGGAGTCTTTCCTGAACATATGAAAGTAGCAAAAGTTATTCCACTTTTTAAAAAAGGAAATAAAAATTATTTATCCAATTATAGACCTGTATCGCTGCTTTCGCAGTTCTCCAAAATTTTGGAAAAACTTTTTGTGAATAGATTAAATAAGTTTATTTATAAGTATGGCATTTTAAGTCACAGCCAATATGGATTTTGCTCAAATCATTCAACTGCTACAGCGTTAATGGAACTGGCCAAAGAAATTACCAACACCATGGACAAAAAACATTTTTTAGTCAGTGTCTTTGTAGATCTGCAAAAAGCCTTTGATACTTTAAATCATGAAATTCTATTGCATAAATTATTCAAATATGGCATAAGAGGTGTGGCACATCAATGGGTCACAAGTTATTTAACAGACCGTTATCAATTCGTAGAAATCAACAGCACAAAATCTAAATATAGTAAAATAACGTGTGGAGTTCCCCAAGGTTCGGTCCTTGGCCCAATACTCTTTCTTCACTATATTAACGATATTATGTCCGTTTCCAACATACTAAAATGCATCCTTTTTGCAGACGACACCACTTTATTTTATTCTGGGAACAATATAAACGAGGTTCTAAAAACTGTAGAAAATGAGTTTAAAAAAATATTAAAATGGTTCAATGCCAATAAATTATCTATAAATACAAATAAAACTAAGTTTATGGGTTTCAGTTGTAAAAACAAATATAAATCCAAGACTGTTCACACAAGGATTAGAAATCGAAAGAACACAAAAAATAAATTTTTTAGGAGTTCTGATTGATGAACAGTTAACATGGAAACCTCATATAGAAAAAGTAAGAAATAAAGTATCACAAACCATTGCTGTTCTACACAAGGTGAAAGACTCTCTGAACAAAGACGCTGTGTTTTTATTATATAACTCTTTAATTGTTCCATATTTAATCTATTGTGTTGAAGTCTGGGGAAATGCTTGCAAAACACACATTGAACCACTTTTCCGTTTGCAGAAGAGAGCACTTCGTATTATTAGTGGAAGTGGTTACAGAGCACACACAAATCCAATATTTATCCAATTAAAAACATTAAAATTCAATGAACTGTTAGAATATAACCTTCTCAAAACTATGTTTAAAGCTCATCAAGACGTATTACCGTATAGATTACAAAAACAATTCAAAAAAAGAGAAAGTCTGCATAATTTAAGAGGAACTGATCTATTTCTTAAATCACAGTTTCGAACCAAAACAAAGATGTGTTTCAATTCAAGGTGTTAATCTGTGGAACAACCTGGACAATAAAATTAAATCATGTAAGTCCATTCATTCGTTTAAGAAAACTGTGAAACAACTATTAATTGATAGATATATGTAGCAGAAAACTCTTTCTTGTTGTTGTTGTTTGATGTTTTTTTTTTTATGTTTTTTTTTTTTGTGTGCATCACCCTGGTTGTACAGTATATAATTGTTGTTGCTAAGGGGCAGATATCATAAGCTTTTGCTTCTTTCTGTACCCTTTCATTCATAATTTCTTTTTATTGAAGACCTTTTTTTGAGATGCGTTTGTTCTTTTGTTTAGAATGAAATGAAACAATAAAATTGAATTGAAATGAAGGTGCCTCCTAACTTTATATTCATTTATTAAAGACAAACTTTGTCCTCACAGAAGACACACAGGTTTGCCTTTTGCCTCCATGTACATTTACTCTAGCTCCCACCTGGCTTGAAAGCCCCTGTTCTCAGCATCCATCTTCCGACTGACTGCTGATGGATAATGAAGCCGCTTGCTGCGCTGCAGTGACTTCCGGGCTACCATTGCATTGTGGGGAATCTAGTGTTGGTGCATGCAAAACACCAGCGGGCGACTGTGCCCTGCAGGCCGGTTCTAATAGTAATTATATATCCTCCAGGGAGCCATAGATTATGCATTCTGGGGCCGGATCTGACCCACGGGCTTTGACTTTGTCATAGGTGCCCTAGTTGTTAGTCTTTTCACTATTCACTAAATATTCTACAATCCACTGACTTGATTGTTAAATTCTTAGTGTGTCTTTGTCTTACACCTGGCACTTTGTTGTGGAGTTTATCTGTCTGCATAGCTGCATCCCCTCTATATGCAGTTACGGCAGAACAGTAAGAACAATTTTAAAATCCATGTGCATTTCAGTTATGGGGGTCACTCTGTGGAACAATTTTCCTCAAATAATCACCGCCAATAAAATTCTTTTTCAATTTAAAATCCTGTATAAAAACATATGAATTTGTACCAGAAGGAGATGGAGGAATAATATTTTAATAAAAAATACCAGTTAATCTCTTACTTTATTGTCTTAACTCTAACCATACTTTCTCAATTTTCTTTTGCCTTTTTGATTCCTGAGGTTGTGCATTAAGTTATACTCTTACAGAAGGTGTGTGGTCGGAATGTTCGGGCTTGTCTTTTTTTTTTCCCTCAAGTGATGTACTTTTTAAATTGTCTTATTCTTTTGTTGTTGTTTTGTTTGTTTGTCGTGGTGGGTGATGTGAATTGTGGGCTGGAGTTTACAAGGCTTGACTTCTTCCAACTCTTTTTCAAATCATTATTGTTAATTTAAAAATATATTTATTGCATTTGTTATGTTTTGATTCAAAACAAACAATGAAATGAAATCAAAGCTCTGTAGCAGTGTCCTGCATACACCAAAAGACCTCAGTCTCCTCAGAAAGTTGAGAAGTCTATGGTCCTCGTACAGGAAACCTGTACGTTATCTGAGCAGTCCATTTTTTTGCTAATGTGAACACATCCACCCTTTCAACGTTAAATCCCTGTGAATCTCTCTCAATGTGGGGATGTTTTATTGGCTGCAGCAGTTTGATAAATCAAATCAACTATTGTATGAAGAAGAAAAAAATCAATAAATCCATCAAATTAAACTCAAACAATTACGAAGAAGAGTCAAGTAAAAGCAAAGTTAAAAAAATACCAAGCCTGAGAAATTTTCTATGATTCAGTGGTTCTTTAATCATTTCAAATTTTAAAAAGATTTGCACGGAATGCAGAATAAAATATTTCAGAAAAACATAATAAAACATAGGCGCAAGATGGTTTTAAAGAGTCACAGATAAATGTGGTCACGCTTTCTGAAATAAGATAAAAATATGTTCAGGTGTAAAATAAATCTGCATTGTATATCTTTTAAAGAAGAAAATTTGTAGGTGTTTGAAATAACATTTCTCCTTTTGAACTAACAATATGTTTACAGTTTTGAAATTTAGTATAAATCTTCACATTTTTTAATTTTGTCTTAATATATCAAATTTTAAATACATTCAAATTTGAATAATTTAAGTTATTCAGAACTTAAATTCCTTTTAGCTTTTTCCTCCACATTACCAAGTTTTTAAATGATATCACAGAACTTTCATAATGTAATAATAAAGATTTTGTTGATTAGAGTTTATTTTAAGATTTTAAGGATTTTTTTAAACCCTCACAGCTCAAACAGATGGAAGAACGAATACATGATTAGATAGAATGTTGAGTGGATCAATAAAGATCAATTTTGTCTGTTTTGGGTTTTTAGTCTTCGCTGCAAAGTTTCCACTTGGAACAGATGAATGGTTTGGCTGCTTCAACTGAGTCAACATTCCAGGTAGACTCTTCAAGAAAAGAAAATTTAGAGGTAAGTTATTTTAAACACAAATACGTCAACATCAAGGTGATGAACAATGTACCACCGCTTGCCCGACATCACAAACTGTATTACTGACGAATGCTTGAGGTCTTTTTAATAAGCAGGATGAATCAGTCATTTGTTTAACATTCTTTCATTTTCTATATCATGATATCAAAATTTTTCCCGTAACTTTATTATATGAGTTTTCCCAAAGACGTCATCAGGTGGAGTTAGCGTAGATGTCATAGCAGAGTTCAAGCGAATGTAATTTTTTCAGAGGTATTGCGCTATTATTTTTTCAGCTTTGTTGTAGCCACATTTGATAAAGCATTTTCCTTGTTCTTCTTTCGCCATTTCCCTTTGAGGGATTGCCCCAGCAAGTCAGTTTATTCCATCTAACACTATCTGCTGCCTCCTCGTCGGTCACACCAACTATTTTCATGTCTTCCTTCACTGTATCCATGAACCTCCTCTTTGGTCTTCCTCTAGCCCTCTTTCCTGGTGGTTCCAAACCCAGCATCTTTCTGCCGATGTACTCAGTCTCTCTTCTCTGTACATGTCCAAACCATCTCAGTCTGGCTTTTCTGACTTTATCTCCAAAACCTCTGACGTGTGTTGTTTCTCTGATTCTGACTCATTTCTAATCCTGTCCATCCTGGTTACTCCCAGAGTGATCCTCAGCATCTCTGCTACCTCCATCTCTGTTTCCTGTCTTTTCCTCAGTTCCACAGTCTCTAGACCAATCAGCATGGCCGGTCTCACCACGGTTTTGTACACTTTCCCTTTCATTTTAGCTGAAACTCTTCTATTACACATCACAGCTGGTACTTTTCTCCACCCGTTCCAGCCTGCCTGCATAAGCATTTTCACCTCTTTTCCACACTCACCATTGCTCTAGACTGTTGATCCTAAGTACTTAAAATTATTCACCTTCTTTATCTCTTCTCCTTGAAACCTCACTTTTCCATTTGGATCCCTCTCATTCACACACACGTACTCTGTCTTACTCTGACTAATCTTCATTCCTCTTCTTTCTAGTGCAAATCTCCACCTCTCCAATTTCTCCACCACCTCTTGCCTCCTCTCACTACCGATCACAATGTCATCTGCAAACATAATTGTCCATGAAGATTCCTGTGTAACCTCGTCTGTCAGCCTGTCCATCAACAAAACAAACAGCAAAGGACGCAAAGCAGGTCCCCGACACTGAACTCCTCTGTCTCACCTACAGCACACCTCACCACTGTCTTTACAGTCCTCACACATGTCCTGCACCGCTCTTACATACTTCTCTGTTACACCAGACTTCCTCATACAATACCATAGTTCTGCTCTAGGTACCCTGTCATACGCTTTTACTAGATCTACAAAGACACAGTGCAGCTCCCTCTGACCTTTCCTGTACTTCTCAATCAGCTTCCTCAAGGCAAATACTGCATCTGTAGTGCTCTTTTTTTGGCATAAAACCATACTGCTGCTCACAAATTCTAACTTCAGACCTTAGCCTGGCTTTGACAACTTTTTCCCATAACTTCATTGTATGACTGATCAGTTTTATTCCTCTGTAGTTACCACAACTTTGCACATCTTCCTTCTTCTTAAAATAAAGCATCATCATTCTTTAATAATAAATGAGTGAGACTCAATGTCTAATAAAAGGGATTTTTTTGGGTTTTTGTTTGGTAAATAAAATGAGAGTATTTTGAAAGTTAAACATTTCCCTTTCCTTTGAGGTTGCTGGCACGGATTGTGGAAGATGGTGGCTTATGTACTGTAGATTGACAATTTTTAAGCGGTTTAGACTGGGTCTTTTCTTTGGTTGGTTTTGGTTTTGTTCTCTTTTTGTGGTGACCATTTTAAATATGTTTTAAATATTTTTTTGTGCTTGAGGAAAAAGTAAAAAAATGTACAACACTTTTTCCTACCTGCGTTGGTACTCAAAGCGCCATACATTGCAGCTTACATTCATACTTGATAACAGGAGTTGCCACTCAAGGTGCGTACCACTATCTTCAGGAGCAACTGGGGATTTGGTTTCTTGCTCAAGGACACCCTGGCATGATCTACGGGCAGGGGATCTACGGGCAGGGGATCTACGGGCAGGGGACCAGCGACACCCCAGTCTCAGGACGGTTGCATTTCCCACCGAGACATCCTTCCTAAGCAAAGGATGCTTATTCATGCTCAATAAATATATATAAATATATATATAGTAAATGGCGCTTAAGTAATTTAAATTGAAAAAAAGTTTTTTCAACATTTTATTTGTTTGCATTTTAATGCATTAAAATTTTGTCAACTTTCCATTCCGTTTTATTGTCTTCAGCTTATCAGGGAAAGGGGCAACAGCCTCGGAGGGGAAGCCCATGCTTCTCTCACCCCAGCTGCATCCTCAAGCTCACCCGGAGGGATCCCGGGTACTTCCCCGGCCAGCTGTGAGTCATAGTCTCTCTCAAGCGGGTCCGGGGTGTGCCTCTTGGTGCTATCAGTCAGGCGCTTGGGGGGCATCCTGACCAGATGCACGAACCACCCCATCTGGCTTCTCTCAACCTGATTCCATCCTGACTGCTTCACACTCGGAGGCAAATCGGTCCAGTGAGAGCTAGAGATCACGGTCAGATGAAGCCAATAGGACCACATCTTCCGCAAAAGCAGAGATCCGACCCTGAGGTCACCAAACCCGATCCCTCCAACGCCTCGGCTGTACCTTGATATTCTGTTCATAAAGGTAATGAACAGAATCAGTGACAAAGGGCGGCCTTGGCTGAGTTTAACTCTCACTAGAATTGGAATCGACATACTGCCAGCCATCCGGACCAAGCTCTGGCACCAGTCTCCACAGAGACTGGACAGCTCATTCATAGGGCTCCAAAGCTCCGTACTCCCGGAGCAACCCCCATAGGAGTCCCCGAGGGACACGGTCGAATGCTTTCTTCTGATCCACAAAACACAAACAGACTGGTTGGGCAAACTCCCATGAGCCCTCCAGTATCCTGAAAAGAGTATAGCGCTGGTCTGTTGTTCCACGACCAGGGCGGAAACCACACTGCTCCTCTTCAATCTGTGTAAAGATATGTGTAAAAATTTCATGTTTAATCAATTTATTTTTACCTCCGTAGTTCATTGCAAGACCCTTTTGTTCTGCATCAGGACCATATTTGGGTTCACTTTCAGACCAATTTGAGTAATCCCACCTTGAGCCATCAGTCCAATGCCATATTGACCCCTGAATAAGTTGCAAAAAATTTTAATTCCATCCTTTGGATGTTTAAAAATTTTTAATTGTGTGTTGATGAATTTTCAGTCCCAGTAAAAGACTTACTTACAGAATAAATAGCTCCGAACCAGGTCGGCTTATGAGATTCGGACCGACTCTCTATCACTGAACTAATGAACAGGTTCTCATCAGCTGAGTGAATGGAGGCAAGATTCCCTCCATGATATTTGCAGAGATGCTGGCAAATTAAAAAAGAAAAGTTAGTAAGAGATGTAAACACAATTTGACGACGCTGACATTTTACTTGTAGTTGACAGCATATTTGAATATATATGCCCTTTGTGCGCTGGCCGATGCTCTTTGTCAATAAGGTAGAAGATGCATAGTCATCCTAATTCTCGATTATCAAATTTTAACTGACTGGAAGTTTTGTGGTGTATTGGAAAACTAACGCGTGATTAGTGACCTTTGAGGAGCTGTCTAAACAGCTGGATGATATAATTTGTTCCATCATCACTCAGACAAAAGTGCAGGGAAACTGCAAACAAGAATCTGCCTTAATCACATCAAAACAGATTGGTCCCATTAATTTAGCCACATTCACATTACCTGGAGGACATATCGGCCAAATGTCCTCGATGTACGGCACACAATGCAGCAATGCAGCAAAAGTAATTTACCCATGAGGGATGTATATAGTGTGGTGAAAAAAAAACAGTAATCAAGGTCAGTAATCGGACTTTGTTCAAATAATTTTCCAATGAAGCTACACACACCAGAATGCATTGTTTCCCCAAATATAATGTTTTTACCCTAGTTTTTAGTCTTGTCACTACTCCTCTGCAACGAAGCACTAAATATTCTACAATCCATTGACTTGAATGTTAAATTCTTAGCGTGTCTTTGTCTTGAGTTGTAATGTACAGAAACTTTCATTTTGATCTTTCTTTGTGGTACAATAAATAAAAACATGTTGGGTTCTTCTACAGATGGACGGACGGACGGAGAGACAGATAGATAGAACAGTAGATATGTACTTCTGCAAAAGAGTATTCAACTGGTGTGTCATCATAAAGGAAACACCGAGATCCAAACGGTGCCCAGCCACTAGGACATTCACCTGAAACAAAAGAGAAGTACATTTACAGAGATTTGAACCACAGCAGTGATGTTTTTCTTTTTAATAATTTGAATTGAATGGTGATATTTTTGTATTTGAAATTAATCAACATTCTGAACCCCAAGCGTGAAATGAGTCATTATTACAGACCTTCAGTTTCTGCATAATTCAGCACAACTCCCTGTGAATACAAAAGCCAACAGTTTAGAAAGTAGCTTTCACATTTTAACACTGTTCCTGCTTTGATTTACATTATGTAGGTCATTTTCAATTGTTGTCTCTATTAATAATGAATAAAAACATGCATCCATTTTAATCACACTTTCAACAACCACAATGCTGCATACCATGCAGAGAACAAACGCCACGAATAGTCCTGATGCCATCTGTGGAGAAAGAGTCAAACACATTTTTTTGCAGGGACCTCTGCTTCACATTTTATAGTTTTGATTTAAAATAAAAAAGGAGTATTTAATGGATCCAAGATTATATCTATATATATATATATATATATATATATATATATATATATATATATATAAACATACCTTGCTTTTAGTAAACTCTGGTTCAGAGAATGGATCTTTTCTATTGATTTTGAATGATTTAAAGAAGGTGAACGATCTTGCTGCACCAGCCAAGCTACAATGAATCTTTTCTGTCTGATGAACCTTTAAATAGCTGCTCACCAGGAAATGCGTCTGGTGGCACCATCTTCTTTCTGACATGGTGGAGGACACGGAGCCAATCAAAGCTCTGGACTGCAACCGGCTTAGAACAAAAGCACATATTTTAAGACAGTTGATAGTAAAGGTATTGTGGAGGATGAGTCTCCTACCTTTCTATATGGTGACGCAACTTTGCTGGAGCCTACAAAGGAAGGAGGTACTGCTACTCTTCTGAATTCTCCTAAATGGAGTTTAGCCGTATAAAACACGGTCGGCGTGTAAGGGCAGACAACACTCGTCCTAAGTCGCACATCACTAAGGAATGTGAGAAAAAAAGTACCAAAACCAATCTATGGCACGGGTGCGCATAGCAACCCCCGTCATAGGGTTATGACACGGGTTACCCTATGGCACGGGTATGTTACTATCTTCAATGTCAAGATAGTAACATT
Source organism: Neostethus bicornis (assembly GCA_902685375.1). Classification (NCBI taxonomy): domain Eukaryota; kingdom Metazoa; phylum Chordata; class Actinopteri; order Atheriniformes; family Phallostethidae; genus Neostethus; species Neostethus bicornis. The sequence continues at coordinate 25,706,516 of LR738550.1, forward strand.
GAAGCAGTAAAAACAAAGGTTGTGCATGTCTTCAGCGCTGAGTTCCTCCCCGACCTTGATGCTGAGACACTTGGTGCCTATCTTGGAGAGAAACTTGGTCACAGTATACGGTATGAACAAATTTCCACTGGGAATATGCACTTTAGCTTCTTTAAAGTTAGGGTGGAATGCGAGGACGTCTCAGAAGTTTATAATCCAGAGCTGTGGCCAGAGAGATCATAGAGAGACGCTATTATGAACCATAGAAGCTCCAAAAAAGACCTGCTACACCCGCCTTAGGTCATGATGTGCAAGGTCCTGTTGGAGTAATGCTGGAGTCATCCAGCTAATGTATGTGTTATATTATATAACTGTTGGCGTTTGCGTGTTGGAAACTCTGCCGCTGATAGAGCACGGCGCCAAACTGTGGATAAATTATTGCAACAATGTGACAATGATTTTATTATTCTTAATGTCTATACACTTTATGAGTGTTCTCAGGATGAGGTTGACTATTTGAACAAACTTGGTTTTATATATTTCTTTATTGATAAGCATCAGTGTACGTCAATCAACAGTATGTGGTAGGTGATATTAATGCTGATATCTCCGATCATCAGTCTATGTTTACCAGTCATGTGTTACAGTTTTGTGGGGAAACTGGCCACATGTTGTCTGGTATTTTTCTTTTGCCATCATACAGCTACACCTATATAAGTGAGGAATGGCATATGTGGCTTTTTCACTGCGTTAGTACTGCTGATGCACATGTTGTGCTTAAATCTGTCAAAAGAATTTATCTGTTTCTGGTCATGTACCATTTATATGACCAGTGGCGGCTGGTGACGTGTGGCGCAGGAGCGCCGCCCCCCCCTGTCCTGATCACCAAAACTAACAATAAAAAAAATATATAAACATTTATATTTTTGTAAGTATGTAAAACTGTCTTGTGTGAAGATTATATGCATTTTAATAACGTTTTACACCGTTTTATTTTATTTTATTATTTTATTTTCTTACTCATTTTAGTTCTACTTCCAATGAAAACCGGAAGGAGGGCGCTGCCCGGCAGGCCCCACTAGTAAAACATGTGAGTGTGTATGTGGCATCCCGTTTTTATGGAAAAAACGTGACGTCAGCGCTAAAGTTTTTTTCCATTCATGTGTATTGCAAACCATAACCACGCCCGTGGGGCGCATTTAAATGCGCCCATCGGGCGTGTGATAGGTTATCCTCTCTGTCAGTCTGTTACATGAATCAATCAATTAGCTATGAGCTGACCTATAAATCCCACCCCCGCCACGCCCTTTGTTTTCACTGCGGAATTCTGGGAAATGGTCTTCATCATGGCGTCGGAAGCTCGTTCAGTTGCTAACAATTCAAGTTACTTTTTAAAAGAGAATTTGGTGTCGTCGCTTCTACAGAATCTGTTTTCTTAGCGTTTTGAAGAAGAAAAAAGGAGAGTCTGTCTATATAAAAAGGAGCGTTCAACAGTTCCAACTAGAAATACAGAAAATCAGGTAGAGTAACTTCCTTTCTTCTTATAGTTTTATATGTTAGACTATTGTTGTGTTATTGAAACTAAAATAAGTCACATTAGTTGCATTTGTGTCTGAGCACAGATTCAATTCATTAAGAATAAAGTTGTTTATTAGAAATTATATTGATTATTGGTGTTAAAATGTTTGATTGACAAGAATATTTTTTTAAATTTAATTTAGCTCTTTATTTTCTTTGGTAAAACTTTATAGAAATATATTTTTACTGCAATGAATTGCTTTTGTTATTTTGGGTGTGACGAAAATGAATTGAATGATGTGTCAAAAGTTTGTTCTGTTACAGTAAAACAATGTTTTGTTTGACCCTTTAAAGGTGCTGTTGGCTTAATTGCTGCAAACCAGAGCATTGAAAATGATCTAGGAAAGAGGAGCAGCATGTGTGGTCCAGACGAGTGTGGCAATATTGCTAAAGATGTAAGTGAAATACAAAAATAAGATTATTTTCTGATACTGTGTACTGTTCATTTCAGGACGATTACATGTGGCCCTCTTGGAATCCAGCTACACAACAGTTGCAGTATTCTACAATGTACTTGCAGTTATGCCCTTTTATGCTGGGCTAGATCAAGTTTATTCATTAAAAGGAGTAGAATGTGTTATACCTGTAGTTGACAAAGGCATGGAGAAAGAGAGCTGTGACGTTGATAATCACAGTCTGATTAAATGGATGTAGACTTCATTTTTTTCTTAACTTTAATATGAAGTCTTGAATTTATTCTGATATGTGTGATCACAAAAACAATGTTATGACAAAATAACTGAATTTTCTCTGTTTTTAAAATTTGTGACAACATCCTTGGCAACACAACAGAGCGATTTTCATTCACGGATCATCTCATTAGTGCCACCCTGCTTCAAGCTGAGAAGTTTGAAGAATATGCTGAGGTATTCCCTGAGCAAGCATTGGGGGTAACCTTAAATGCATACCCTGCCCTGATTGGAAACAGGCTGAAGTCAGAGCCTGGAGTCATCTACAGCAAGGAGGATTTGAAAAACTGTCATGGAGCAATTGATCTGCTCAATTTTTTTGTTGAGAACAACCTCACAGATGTTTTTCAGGAAACTGTCAAACTGTTAAAATTGTCATCGCTACACCAATGACCACTGCAGAAGCTGAGAGGTGCTTATCAACTTTAAAAAGAATAAAAACTTTTCTTAGGAACACCATGAGCCAGGACAGACCGGATGCACTGGCCATGTTATCCATGGAAAAAAACTGATCACAAGTATGTGGGACTTTAATCAGAAGGTGATTGAAAAATTTCCAGAGCAGAAAGAAAGAAAGAAGGGCCAAATTTCTATTCAAGTAGGGTGGATCATATTCATGTGAAAATAAAACTTTTAAATATTTATTTACTGGCATGTGATATCTTTTATATAATATATCTAAAAAAAATTTTGTGTGTGTTTGAACAATGTGCACCCCCCACCCCCCCCAGTTTTTTTTACCACCAGCCGCCACTGATTATGACGATTGATGTAAAACATGTCCCAGAGATAGCACACAGAGTAAATTATTGCTGTAAAATGCAACTAAATTGGGACAAGGTGTGAAAAAAAATTTTAACCCTAAAAAGCCCACCCAAAGAAATAAATGTCAGAAAATTCTAAGTTTTTGGAAAAATAATTAAATAATAAAAATAATACATTAATAATTAATTAATTAATAATTATTAATTGATTATTAATAATAAAAAATTGCGTATCAAATATGATACGTTTGGCATTATAGGGTTAATCAACTATTGCATGAGAACTGAAGCTGAACAAAGTAATTCTATATAGCTGCCTCGGCAGGCTGTTCTATGCAGAGATGTTAATTGTAATGTGAAGTCTCACTGTAAGGTTCTTTATGAATGTGTTGTTGGAGCCATTTAAGTAACTGCAAGCCCATATTAAAGACATGAAAAAGCAAAATGTGTTAAGCTGGGGTGGAATTAGCATGTAGCAGCTCATCATAAGATTGTCAGGAAGGCCTATGACATGGTGCAAGCATGCAGACCTAAATCTGGGCCAACGCTGGAGCACAAAAGGATTACCAGTGCAAGATATAAATACGCTATCCGATATATTGCAAAAGGTGAACAAAACATGAGAGTGGACTCTATGGCTGAAAAATTGCTAACAAATAATGTTGACAACTTCTGGAATGAAGTAAGAGCCCTAAAATGAGTAAACACACTACTGCCTGACACTGTAGAGGGGGTAACTGGAGTTGATATAATAGCAGAACTGTGGAAGAACAACTACTCTGCTTTATCTAATTGTGTTAAAAGGGACCCCTTTATAGTACTTGAAAAGATCACAAATAGGGAAGCTGTGATTATCACCCCATGTGACATCTGGCAGGCCGCAGATGGTTTGGCTGACAAAAAGTCCACAGGCTCAGACAATATCACTGAAACGTGCTAGTCCAAAGACTGCCATTCTGCTTGCATTATGTTTTTCGGGGTTCATGACTCATGGATTTTTACCTGACTCTCTCCTGTCTGTCATCCTGGTACCTGTTATTAAGAACAAAGCAGGCCAAGTCGGGAGTCTTGACTACTACAGGCCAAAAGCACTAGCTAGTATTATCTCTAAACTCCTGAAAAAAATACTGCTTGATAGACTTGAACGATTCATTGGTAACACAAAAAATCAGTTTGGCTTTAAATCCAGGCTGGGGACCAATTTATGCATTTATGGTCTAAAGGAGACAATCCAGTCATATACAAGGAAAAACTCCTCTGTGATTATGGGTCTCATTGATGCATCTAAGGCATTTGATCGAGTTAATCAAAATACTGTAAACTTTTTGTAAAATTGAAACAATGAGGTGCACCTCACTGTATCATACGTATTCTGGCTTATTGGTACACAAACCAGAAGATGCAGGCAAAATGGGGCAATACAATCTCTGGTTCGTTTGGAGTCACTAATGGAGTGCACCAAGGGGGGCTGCTGACTCCCCATGTTTTATGACAAACCATGGAGCATGCGCGTTTATTTTTTTTATCATAAAAAAAGAGGATACTTCATGTTGAAGTATCCCATTTGGTTTAAGTAAGGTATATTTTATATAAATTTGTTTCTGTTTTTGAGTTCCACCATCATCCAATTAAAGTTTTTATGTTTATCATACTCGTTTGTTTGTTTCTAAACATATCCTTAAGAGAATCGTTAAAGACCCGGTTCGTTAAGCGGTATTGATAAGAGGACGAGCAGCGATAAATCCTTATCAATACCCATCTCTATCCATCACAGACCACCTCTGTGATGATGATGACATCAATTGCCACTGTCGGATAATATATGCCCAGGCAAACATGTTGGGCAGAAAATTTCACATGTGCGCAGACACAATAGTGAGAATCTTGGTTAGTCCTGGTGTCACTGCAATCAGGTATCACTCCCTTCTATGGAAACATTGGTACAGACATTTATTATGACTGGCTTGTATCATTTTTAGTTTTTTGTCTGTTTGTTCCATTTGTCTGTGTTTTAATGGACCTTCAGTCTGAAACAAAGATGATGATGATATATCAATAAACTTTATACTTATATAGTACAGATGACCAAAAACAGGCTGAAGCAAAAAAAAAAATTATTGTGTTGCCGTACGTGCACTTGGTCCTAATTTCTACATGATGACAGTTTGGTTGGTTTTTTTAGAAGTCAGGACGTCGTGTTCTGGAGTTAACACTTTGTTTGTACATTGTTGTTACAAATTTGATACATAGTTAAACACAAGTACATAGTTTTCCATTTTTTCACACTGAAAAGACACAAAGAAGCAGAAAAAAAATGAATGAAAGGACAACAGAGCTCTGATTTTCACATATACTCAAATTTTCCCACAAACAATAAAGGACATACTTTAGATTTGATCTATTGCTCCGGTCTCACTCCTTTGAACTGCTCTTCCGATGTGATGATTATCACTGAATGCCACGGATCACTTTCTTTTCTCTTTCTTTTTTCCATTTTCAAAAACTTTATTTAACATTTTTGCAAAGCAGAATTCACAAACAAAGGCATTATTGGTGTATTACAAAGACAAAAAAAAAAAAAAAAAAAAGAATGAGGATGATTAGTCCAAGTGTCTTTGTGCCAAGCTAAAGCAAATAACCCAGTCTGCAGTCTTTGTACGGAGGAAATATCCAAATAGTCCAAAAAGGGATCCCAGATTTTGCAAAATTTAAAGGGTTTTGTCAATCAAAAAAGCAGAGAATAATCCATCGGAATGATCTTGACCACGGTTTGTATCCATTGATGAAGAGAAGGGGCATCAACTGAGATCCACTGGACTATTGTACATTTTCGGGCACAATGCAGCAAAATGTGTAAAAGTTCCTGATTTCTGAAACCAGAAGGGAGTTCATCACTAAGGCCGGAGAAGCATGTCCTTGCTCCTTGTTCCAATTCACAGTTGAATAGGACACCCAGCTTGTCAACAGCTGCTGTCCAAATGTGCAAAATTGAGGGACAACTCCATAAACAGTGGAAAAACATACCAAAATTAGCTTGATATTTATCACAAGTATCTCACAGAGTAGGATACATTCTGTGCCTCTGGTCTGATGTTATAAACAGTCCATGCAAAATTTTAAACTGCATCCCCCAGGCAGAGTTTGACACGAGAGTCCTAAAAGGTCTGCCACACAAGTCACTCCATGATTCTGTTATAGTAGGCCACACATCTAATTACCACAGTAGGATTCCCTTTCCAGAGTTACTCAGTGGATGGAGTAAAGGTTTTTTTCAGATCTAAAAATCACTTTTATGAATTATTTCCATGTGATTCTTCATTGTAACAGCATAACACGCTTCAACACTGCTCGCATGTACAATGCACGCACGCTGTGTTGCAGAAATAAAAAAAAATTTCACCGGCGCAAAACCAGTATAAATCAGAAAAACATTTATCAGATCTACTGTAAACAAGTTTTACTCTGATGATAAGTTTTGTTTACACGCAGCGCCGCACAATTCAGTTTCAGAAGTTAAAAAAAAAATCTTTAAAACTTTTTATTTTATAAACATGCAAAAAATACATCCTCCAATAAAGAATGAAGGATGAGACTCAGCTGATCACGAGCTGAGTGAATTACCTGTAAACTCTGTAAAATATGACCGATGCACAATGTGTAATAAAAACTCATCAATGTAGAAATAAATTTAGTTAAATACCCAATAATACCCAATAATGACAATGATAGAAATATTTTTTAAGTTGTGGCTAATTTATTGGGTCATTGTCCTGCTGAAACATGAACTGTCTTTCCAGTCTGAGGTCTGGAGCACTGTGAAGCAATTTTTTCATCCAGGATGTTTATGTACATTACAGCATTCATCTTTCCTTCAAATTTGACAAGTTGGCTGATAAGCATCCCCACAGCATGATGCTGCCACCACCGTGCTTCACTGCATAAATGGTTTCACTGAATGAATAGTCTGATGATGAGTGGTGTCTGTTCCTCTCCAAAGAAAACACCTGATATTCCCTCCAAACAGTTAAATTTGGGTCTCAACCCAAAAATCTGTGTTTCTTGTGGTCTAAGAGTCCTTTGGGTGTCTTTTGGTAAATTCCAGGCATTCTGCCACGTGTCATTTACTGAGGAATGGCTTACATTGGACCATTCCACCATACAGACCTGATTGGTGGATTGCTGCAGAGATGGTAGTCCATCTGGAGGGTTCTCCTCTCTCGTGAAGAACACTGGAGCTCAGATAGATTGACCTTTGGGTTACTGGTTTGACAAAGGCCCTTCTCCCCCAATCACTCAATTTAGATGGCCGGCCAGCTCAAGCAAGAGTGCTGGTGGTGCTAAACTCCTTTCACTTATGGGTGATGGAGGCCACTGTACTCATTGAAATTTTCTGAGCAGCAGAAATTTTCCTGTAACCATTCCCAGCCTTGGGCCTCAAGACCATGCTGTCACAGAGGTCTACAGACAACTAGATTAGATTTTTTTATTCTGTCACTCCTTCATTTAACAGAAAATCTGTACAAGTCATTCAAAAAAAGAAAAAAACAAACAGAGACTGAGAGGGGTTTAGGCCAGAGGTGTCAAAAGTACCAACATTTTCTACTCAAGTATAAGTATAAATACCGAGTTAAAAAACTACTTTAGTAAAAGTAGAAGTATCAACTCAAGTTTTCTACTTAAGTAAAAGTAAAAAGTAACCTATTTTAAAACTACTTAAAGTAAAAAAAGTAAAAGTAATTTTCAGAAAAAAAGGAATATTGTTAACAAAAGCGTATGAACATATTTTTTAACTATTATCACATGCTTTAAGGAGCAGAAATTATGATAATAAATGAAAGTGTTTTGGTGTTAAACTTTATGAATCAGAAACATTTATTTCTATTTATTGGAAATCGATTAATGAACACAATCAAATGTATTATCATAAGCAGGGCATTATGTAACGTCCCTTCAGCTATCAAGCTTCACTCTGCATCACCAAATTTAACCAACTTCAGCAGACACAAACACACTCAATGTAAAAATAAATAAATAAATAAAATAACCAAAAGGCTTTTTTAAGCCTTGAAGACAGCTAGTTTTCAAAGTTCTTTGAGGCAATAATGAAGAGTCTTTCACAAGTTGCTAAGGTTTGGAGTGCCACATACAGCCTGTGTGACACCTGGAACCAGCGTTGCCAGGTAGGAGGTGCTGGATTATCGTACTAATGACGTAAAATTATCGTATTTTACAAAAAATATCGTACACCCAGTAAAACCACGCCCATTGACAAAATAACACCCTTTACATGCACTCGTAAGGCAGTGGAAATGAAGGAAACACACAGGAGGCAAAATCCTTGGATTCTTTTTCTAAAATTTTAAGAACTGTAAAAATGAAAAAATAACCAGGGAAATAAGATTTTAAGAAACCCAGAAAGAAACCAGTAGGAGCGGGACTTAGGAGACAGTATATATATACTTATATATATAATATATCTACATATATATGTGTACATATAAGGTGTTTTTTTTTTTTATGTTAACCCAAACATCTACATGATACAAAATCTTAGCGATGTGTAGTTTTAATCTCCTCAGTCAGTCTTTATAAACTAATCAATAACATTTTGGATGCTTTTAAGCACAAATACTTCATCCACTACTATTTATGGATTAATCAGTTCAATTAGCTTTGTTTCTAAAGATAAAATAGTGCGTCACAGATCAAAGTTATTTTTTATAAAAATACCATCTACAACATTTTCAGCAAAGACGTTTACAATAACCGCAGACTGAAAATAATAATAATAATAAAACATTTCTTTGCTGTTGTTTTTTTAAAAACTGATAATTCAATCAAAGTTCAGTGTTGCAGCATCAGAAACACTTTGATTTCCGAGCCCGCAAAGAGGCTCAAACACAGAAATTGACGTTCCTGCTCTAAGCTTGTGGGCGGTGCTACTCGCCCCAAAGTAGTGATTGACTGGACCTTTCAGCCAATCATTCATCTGTTCCTTTGTTTGATGCATTCAGGGTTCATAAAAAAAAAAAAAAACTCCGAAAAACAGTCGCGGCTTTTTAACGGTGACAAAATGGTGAAAGTAGCGACTACTTTTTATAAAATTAACGAAGTAAACGTACAGATAATTGCATAAAAAAGTAGTGAGTAAAAGTAAAAAGTAGACAAAAAAATAATTACTTCGTTAAAGTAAAGATAACGAGATTTTCTACTTGAGTAAGGTAACGAAGTAGTCTTACTTCACTATTTGACACCTCTGGTTTATACAAGTCATTCAAAAAAAGAAAAAAACAAACAGAGACTGAGAGGGGTTTAGGCATAAGTAAAAAAAAAAAAAACTTGTTTAAAGCCTAAACTCACTTTACAACACAATTAAAGACAAAAAAACAACAGCAAGCATTTGGCTAGACTTTAATATCAATAACAGTCACATGTAAACATTTACACATACATATACAATAAGAATGAAGAAAGAAGAAACTTTTCTGGACCTCTTCACCAACCAAGTTTCCCCTGGTTTTATTTTCTGATTAAGTTAGTATTTCTAGTTTTACGTTTCTTTTTTATAATTTTATATTTGTGACTCTCTATTTCTGTGTTATCGATTTGTATTGTAGGGTTTTTTTTAAATCTATTTTTCTGTTTCCAAACACTATATGTTTTGTTTTGACCAAGTTTACGAGAATTTGTTGTGAGCAGACCATTTTATGAATATTTCAAGATCTTTTTGGGCAGTGTCTAAGAGCAGGTTGAGATGAGGTCCGGAACAGTACAGGCTGGTGTCATCAGCATATAAAAGGCAGTGCATATTTTTAACTACAGGCAATTCCCATTAACTACAAATATTCCAACTATTCCCAATAACTACAGACAAATTTCCCATGTGTGGGATCATTAAAGTATATTCTGATTCTGATATTCTGATTCTTTTGTCTTCATGTCTACTTTGAGCTCTGACATGTACTGTGAACATTGAAACCTATTGTGTGTGGTTTCTCAGGCTAAACTAAATTTACCAAAGGTAAACTTCAATTGAACTGCTGAACCATCTCAAGTATAATCAGAGGAAACAGAATGTAGCTCACCTCAACTTAGAGCTTCATGGCAAATTCTGTGAATACTAATATAAATGGGATTTTTGTATTTTAGTTATTGTAATAAATTTGCCACAACTTCAAAAAGATTTTTTTCTCATTGTCATTTTGGGGAAGTTTTGGTCAAATATTGAGGAAGTAATTTGATTAATTTCAGAATAAGGCTGTAAAATAAAAATGTGGTAAAACTGAGCCACTGTAAATACATTCTGAAAGCACTGTAAACCAGAGTTCAAAATGTCTCAAACTAAAACAAAGGACGGGAGTTCAGCAGTCAGCATTAGAACATGTCTCTATCAGCTCAGAAAAACAGGATTCCTTTCCAGCAAATCTGAATTACAAAACCCCCCCTGACCCAAACTGTTGCCATTGATGTCACTTGAGCACTACCATTTAAAAAACAAAAGGTGAGGTGATCACTTGTAGCAGGGAGGGAGTAAGGCAAGTAAAATTGAAAAAGCCAGGACTCCTAGTGTTAATAATATGTGGAGATTTAAATATGAATTTGCTTAAGGCAACTACTCATGGGAAAATGACTGACTTTATAAATATGATGTATTCTAATATGTTACTACCTATTATTGATTAACCAAACAGGATAACTATTGAGTCCTCCACTCTAATAAATAACATTTTTATAAACAATATTGAAGCTAAAATTGTTGGTGGCCTTCTTGTCGATGATATAAGTGACCACCTACCAGTTTTTGCAATATTTCAAAATAATATTATAATTAATGACAAGGAAAACTCAGAAAATTTAGATATATTGGGCAAGTGACATACCAAACTATAAATAAACTTAAAGTAGACTTATTAACCCCGAATGTTGCATGTAAAATTTTTATATCCAGGTTTTTAGAAATATACAATAAGAACTGCCCATTAAAAAAGGTAGGGCTTAAACAAAATTCTAAAATTAAAGCCATGGATAACAAGGGGATATAAAAAATGAATGTAAGACGAAAAATATACTATATAAAAAGTGTATTCAAAACAAAACCAAAGAATCTGAAATAAAAAAATGAAAATTATAAAAACAAACTGACGAGTATTTTGCGGAAAAAACAAAAAAGACTACTTTTATAAATTATTCGAAGAGCAAAAAAAAATATTAAGGGAACATGGAATGTCATTAATAAATAATTACAGGTTTAAATAAAAGATAAAAAATATTATGAAATACCAAAACATTTCATAAACAAAAGCTCAAAGCTGGAAAATATAGAAAAAAATTATAGAAGGATTAATAATAATTTTGTTAATGTAGGAAATGCCTTGGCCAAAACTATTGTGAATCATGACTTAAGCCCATGTGATGTTGTTAATAGAAATCCTTTTACATTTTATTTAACCACAAACAAAGAAATAGTTAAAATAGTAAAGCAATTTAAATCATCTAAAAAAAACATCAAATTGATATGAATTTAATTAAGGATACAATCGGGCATATTGCACAGCCTCTCACATCTATTTGTAACAAGTCTTTGCAAATTGGTAAATTTCCTTGAAATGAGAATACCTACAGTTACTCCAGTCTACAAAAATGGCAATAAACACTTTATCGGCTCATAATACTTCCGCAGTTTTCAAAAATAATAGAAAAAGTATTTGTAATAAGAATAGATAAATTTATCTATTCTTATCCACCTGGAGACGGTGGATCAGCGCTAGAGTGCTCGCCCGCGGACCGGAAGGTCGCGGGTTCGATTCCCATTGAGACCACCATCTAGGGTCCTTGGAGAAGACACCTAACCACCGCTTATCCCACCATTGGCGCCGTTGAAAGGCAGCCTGCAGCGGTGTAAGGAGTGCAGCACACAAATTTCCCCGGTGAGGAATGAGTAGAGTAATTCATTTCAGTTTATAGAGAAATACCAGCTCCTCAGTGACAAACAATATGGGTTTAGACAAAACCGATCCACTAATATGGCTGTTACGGGACTAATAGAAAATATCACACTACAGAACCCCAAACGCACTTGTCTGTGATGGCCTGCTTAGCGCGAAGAGGAGGGACGATCTTTGAAACAAATGATACAATAGATCTTTGACGATCATCACTTTTGCCAGTCTAGCTGTTTAAATGCCTGCTCAGCGTCGAGGTGCCAGTCTTTTTGCTCTCATATGAAAGCAAAGCGCCACATTGACTACATCCAGCGTAGCCAACGCAAGTTTCTGGAGCATTTTGAACAATCAATTTGAAGCTTTTCCACACCTCACTCTTACCGGTGTGTGTTTGCCTTTTCAGTTCTCCTGCCTTTAGTTTATCCTTAACTTCTTACTCCTTCATAGTGGGGATACCAGTTCAAAATAAAAAAAATAACGACGTGCGCAGGAGAGGATTACCAAATTAAGAGGAGTCGTTCACGCACATACTCTGCGGATCCTGTTTAGTAGTTAAACATTACTTCCCTGTTTTATACAAATTAAATATTTTTAAAACAATTATTTATTAGTTTAGTATACACACCTCATTTTAGTTTACATTTTAAAAACATATATTTACTGAAAAAAAAAAGAGTCAGAGAGAGAAAAGCCTGAACCTGACCCGAAGTAATGATTGACATTTTTAGGCCCGACCCGACCCCAAAGTCGGTTAGGGCTTGGGTCGGGTTCGGGTTTGGGCTTGAGATCTTACCTCTGCTTCAGAGCTACATAGAAAATAGATTTCAATATGTACAAATAAAGGAAAAAAAATCTGATTTATTAAAGGTAATATTGTCATGGTGTGGAGTTAAGGCCAAAAATATACCCTTGACACAACAGACAGGCTCAGATGAAGAAATCACAAGCAGATTTATTATATAGATAAAAAGTCCAAATGAAGAAGACAAAACAGGACACAGAGGAGGAACAGACTACTTTCCTGACAAATACGTATGTGGAAATCCACAAGGCTCAACGCTGGGGCCTAAACTCTTTATTTTATACATTAATGATTTGTGTTACACATCCAAACTAATAAATTATGTACTATTTGCAGACGACACTACGCTTTATTTTTCAGGAAAATACCTGAACCAAATCATCAAACACAATTTGGTATTTACCTGAAGCACCACCTTGAAATTTTTAACAAAAAACATTTGGAAAAAGCTCAAAAGGTTGTTGAGCTTCAAACGGAGCTGATTAGATTGCAATTGAATGAGACCAGTTAGGGAAAGCTACAAAAGCCAGACATGACAGGAAAGAGGGTAAAGACAGAGGCAACACACCAGGCAACCTTGTCGCTGTGTCCACCGCTGCACCACAGAGCCACGAGCAGTTGGCCCGTCACCATCAAGCGTATTTTACACGACACCTCCCTCATACATGGTACAGGAACCACATCAGCTGCTACAGAGGCCAAGCTGGGGACAGGGTGATTGGGAAAACATGATGAGATTCGATGGGGTAAGATTTAGAGGTTGTGGGGGCTTCAGGGGCAGAGGACGAGGGTCATCATCTGGACCAACAAATATACATGGTTGTTTTAGCTATGGAGAACCCAGCCACTGGGCCAGGGATTGCCGGAATGTTCAGAATGGGATACCAATGGAACCTCCAACGTCGTCCTACATCATCTTACCATCCATGACTGGTAAGACTTATTCTATTCTTGTGGACACAGGTGCCTCACTTTCAACTATCAGGGGCACTAAGACATCAAATTTAAGTCCAAAAAAGTCTACATGACAGGCCTCACGGAAAAACTCACACTTCTACACAAGCATAAAATGTTACCTGTTAAGCTGGCGGGACAGGCACTCTAAGCAGCACTGGTGTATTCACCAAAAACACATGTGAATCTATCAGACAGAGACTTATTGATTGGTGGTGGTGCACTGCCCAAATGGACGTATTGTGAAATGCAGCCCTGAAGTATATGGAGGATGTTGACTGGCTGGGGTTACACACACTGAGTTTTTGGACTATGCCACCATCTAATGGGGACTCTTGCAACCTGCACTTTCTGTTGACACTGGACTCTTCAATTTCTAGTTTGAGGCTCATCACACTATCTGAACTTCTTTTTACCTCCAGAACAAACTCTTCCTTCACAATAACTCCTACACCATTCCTCTTCCGATCAACACCATGATAGAACAACTTGAACCCCGCTCTAAGACTTCTAGCCTTGCTACCTTTCCATCTAGTCTCCTGGACACACAGGATGTCTACTTTCCTTCTCTGCATCATGTCAACTAACTCTCTACCTTTATCCGTCATAGTCCCAACAATCAAACTTCCCACCCTAAGTCCTAGACTTTTCATGTTTCTCTTCTCTCTCTTCCTGTGTACGTGTCTTCCTCCTCTTCTTCTTTGACCACCAGTAGTCCAATTTCCACCGGCACCCTGTTGGTCAACAGTATCGATGGCGGTGGTTGTTAATCCTGGCCACGACCGATCCGGTATGATCTTTGAAAAACAATTCAAAGATTGAAATTGTCATTCAAATGCTCGAACTATCGAATTCATCCCTCTCACAAAGTGACTAACACTAGCAAACAAATACAATATAGAAATTTACAATACCTACAATATATACAAATATGGAAATTTAAATATATACATATATTATACACACATATAAAAATTCAAACAAAAATGCAACTACACCTTCCAAGGAAAACATTCATTCCTTCAACCTTCGAACTTTCGTTCTGTTGTTTGTCCGGGGTAAACCTCCAATTGAACAATGCATAGCATTTTCTCAGTTTTGTTCATTCAATTTGTGAAGATTTAATTCAGTAAAAGCACAATTTGTACACTCTCTACAACCAACGTCTACTGAGGAGAGAACTACGCCGCGTTCCAATCAGCATTCTCTGCTTTGCTAACAAGCATTAGCATTTAGCTTTTCATCAAAACTTTTCTTCATTAAACAGTCATTTGAAGTGATTTACATGAATTAAATGGAAAAGAACCCAATTAAAACAAAATGGGGGGGCGGGGGGGGTTTGGAATTTAAAACAAAACTTAAAGAGCTCTAGTCTTTAAAGAAGCTTCTCTAAAGAAGCTTGTTTTAGCTTCTTTAGAAGCTAAAACTACACTACAGATCACAATGCCGTCTGCAAACATCATTGTCCATGGCAATTCCTGTCTAATCTCGTCTGTCAGCCTGTCCATCACCAGAGCAAACAGGAAAAGGACTCAGAGCAGAACCTTGATGCAGTTCCAACTCCGATCTGAATTCCTCTGTCTCACCTACAGCACACCTCTAGGAGGTGGATGATGTCATCAATGTGCAACATCTAATGCTGAAAACTCGAGCTGGATCTATCAACAAACATAATTTTTCTCGCATGATCCGATGACTATGTTGCCTCAACTGTTAGTTAAAAGCTAACCGGAGACTCTTCTCAACATTTCTGCCTGCATCAATCAGTTCTTCATATAGACTTATTTTAGTGAGTCTGAATATGTGTCTGCTCCACCCAATATGCATAGAGATAATCACATGTTAGAGGAATTAAACACACTGTGTCTGATGTGTTTCAAAGTCACAGTAAGCAAATAGACCTGGCAAATTCATCTATACCAACTGTTTTGTTTGGTCCAGTTTTGTCATTAGCTGTCTGTACCGCTTCAAAAAAAATGTCTTGATTCAAAACGTTGTAACAATTTAAAGATATATTACTTATTTCTATCAGTGTGTTAACACTACTTATACTTCAAAACTAAAACATTATTGTCGAACATACGAGTGCTGCTGTTACATGCAGCACTCATGCGTGTAAAGCAATAATGCTCTTCATTATTTGAAGAGCATTACATGTTCTTCAAATAATGCGCTACTCCCGGGCGGCTGCCTGCTGCGATGTCTCCAATTGTTTTAGCATCAAGTCATCTATTTTTGCATTTTGTCTCTCGGTTTCTGTCCCTTCTTTCACCTGTGTTTTGTCCCATTGTCCCATAAGTTTTATTCTTTCTGTTGGCTATTACCTGAAAATGTCCCTGAGTCCATAAACTTGAAAAATAAATATAAATAAATTGAAATTAAACACAAAAATTTATGGCACACAAAAAACAACACTTCCTACAAAGAAAAATGTAAAATGTAAAAAATGTTACTGAATTAATGCAGTAAATATAATTTTAAAAAAGTTTTTTGTCTTAACAGAAGTGTGGTGTGAGGCCTTTTAGGCCTGCTTGTTTGTTTTTTTTTCACCCCCAAAACTCACAGGTGCTGGATGGCTTCTAACGGGGAGGATTGGCTGATTGCTCCCAGCTGCACAGACTTACCGGTGGCTATAAAAGACCTGGTGTCACCCACAGTCTCTGTCAGGTCTTCAACGATTCTAGTGGTAAACTGACCACCTCTAAGCTGGGTCAAATTTTGATATCAGACTAATTTTCTTATTCTCCTCACAGGAACCTTCAGCCCTTCCTCTTGGCCATCCAGCACTGCCTGAAGCCGTTATCTCTCTGCTGTGGATTCCTTTGTTCAACACTTAATAAACTGTTAAACCTGCATTTGGATCCTCCTCATTCCCTCTCCTACACAACAGAAGACCTGACCAGAATGGATCCAGCGGGTTCTGCATCACCCTCAGTGTCAGAGATTCTGACCCGACAAGGAATATTCCTGGGACAACAACAACAGGCCATAAAGGCCCTTATGGACAAAAATACTCAATTAAAAACACAGTTACGGCTTTAACAGACAAAGTAAATAATCTAAGTTCTCTTTTTCTGTCCACAGCCTCGGCACCTCCTTCAGCTATGCCCAGCCCACTCATGGACCACCATATTACGGACCCGGAACCTTTTCCATGGAACCCTGGGGAAATGTCGTGGGTTCCTCTTGCAGTGTTCAAATGTCTTTGCTCTAAGACCGCGGACCTTCGAATCAGACAAAGTTAAGAATTTGTACATTGTGGGTCTTCTTCGGGCAGGGCACTGGAGTGGGCCGAGGCCGAAGACGCGGCAGCCCCCCTGGCTGATCGCTCAACATCTGATTTTCTGAGTTTATTCAGAACCATGTTCGAGGTGCCGGACCAGGCTGGAGATGCCTCCCAGCGTCTACTCCACCTTTCCCAGGGAACTCTATCTGTGGCGGAGTTCTCCATCTCATTCCGGACCTAGCAGTAGAGGCTGGCTGGGGACAGAAGGCACTAAGAGGGGTGTTCCTAAATGCCCTGAATGATCCTCTGAAGGATGAGCTAGCTGGCTGGGGGACCCCATCCACATTGGAGGAACTCATTTCGCTGGCAATACAGTTAGACAATCATCAAAGAGAGAAACGATATGAAAATACCACCCGGGCCCTACACCCTACTCCAGTTCACAAGCCATCGACAGCCTTCCTCGGTCTGCCCCCCACCTAGGGCATTTGCATCTGTTCCACAAGAGGCTGAGCAGCCTTCCACAGAACCAATGCAGTTGGGACAGATGCATCTAACCAAAAAGGAAAGAGAGGTAGACTAAAAGAAGGGAGGTGTCTCTATTGCGGGTCAAGAAGTCACTTACTCTCAGCTTGCCCTTGTCGCCCAAAAGACGGGGCCCACCGGTAGACCTAGGGTTTACGGGGTGGGCACAACTAGATGTCATGGTACCCCTAGGCTTATGATTCTTGTGACACTAACCTCTGGTTGTTCCTCTTCTTTTCCGGTCGAAGCGTTGGTGGATTCCGGGGCCGACGGCAACTTCATCGACGCAGATTTTCTCCGTCAGTGTGGATTCCAGTCCCAACCACTCGGAGAACCCATAATGCCACGGCGATCGATGGACACGTTATCACCAGGGTGACCCACCAGTCCTCCCCGTTGGAGATGGTGGTATCGGGTAATCACCGTGAGCACCTTTCGTTTAACGTTATTTCTTCACCCGGCTCACCCCTTGTGTTAGGTTTCCCCTGGCTTAGGTTGCACAATCCACAGGTCGACTGGCAAAACCGGCGTATCGTCGGGTGGAGCAATCAGTGCCATGCAACTTGCCTCCAATCTGCCGTGACAAACCGTCTCTTCTGACACGGTAGGCTCTATCGACCCGGTGGACGTTGCGTCTATCCCGGCAGAGTATCATGACCTCAAAGAGGTCTTCAGTAAGGAGAAGGGCACAATCTCTCCCGCCTCATCGGCCATATGATTGCGCCATCGACCTCCTCCCTGGGGCAACCTTACCCGCCAGTCGCCTGTACAATCTGTCTGCTCCAGAGAGGGGGGCGATGGAGAAGTACATCAATGAGTCCCTAGCGTCGGGGCTTATCCGCCCTTCCTCGGCACCCATAGCAGCGGGGGTCCTTTTTTTGTGGGTAAGAAGGATGGTTCCCTCCGTCCGTGCGTCGATTATCGGGGTCTTAATAACATCACTGTTCGCAACAAATACCCCGTTGCCCTCATTAATTCGGCGTTCGAGCTACTTCAGGGAGCCCGGGTCTTTACAAAACTCGATCTGCGTTGCGCCTACCATCTCGTCCGAATGCGGTGAGGGGGACGAGTGGAAGACGGCGTTCAACACCCACCTGGGCCAATTCGAATACTTGGTCATGTCTTTCGGGTTAACTAACGCTCCCGCAGTCTTCCAGGCATTCATTAACGATGTGCTCCGTGACTTCCTTAATCGTTTTGTCTTTGTTTATCTGGACGACATTCTTATTTTTTCGCCCACTGTTGAGGAGCACATCGTCCATGTCCGTGCGGTACTCCAGCGACTCCTTGAGAATCGTCTGTTTGTAAAGGCTGAGAAGTGCGAGTTCCATTCTCAGTCCGTCAACTTCCTTGGTTTTATTGTACACGCTGGGCAGGTTTGCCCGGACCCCGAAAAAGTTAGCGCGGTGGCTGAGTGGCCTCGACCCAACACCCGTCGCAAACTACAACAATTTCTGGGTTTCGCAAATTTTTACAGGCGTTTCATTCGCAATTACAGTCAGGTAGCTCTTCCCCTTACCCAGCTTACTTCCACAGCCAGACCGTTCGTTTGGTCTCCCAAGCAGAGGGTGCATTCACTGAGCTTTAAAAAGAGGTTTACCTCGGCCCCCATTCTGGTCCAGCCTGACCCCTTGAGGCAGTTTATTGTGGAGGTGGACGCCTCGGATTCAGGGGTGGGTGCTGTGCTGTCCCAATACCATCAGGAGGATGGCAAACTCCATCCCTGTGCCTTTTTCTCTAAGCGTCTCTCTGCAGCTGAACAAAACTACGATGTGGGGAATAGAGAACTGCTCGCAGTCAAACTGGCACTCGAGGAATGGAGGCACTGGCTCGAGGGCGCAGAACACCCATTCGTGGTCTGGACAGACCACAAAAACCTCGCTTACATCCAAGCAGCCAAGAGACTCAACTCTCGACAGGCCCGTTGGCAGCTGTTCTTTACACGCTTTAATTTTACCCTCACTTACAGGCCGGGCAACCGCAATACCAAACCTGACGCCCTCTCCCGCCTGCATGATGGTCATCAGTCCAGATCGGAGCCGGAGCCCATTCTACCCCCCTCCTGCGTCATTGGGGCAATCACTTGGGAGATCGAGACTGCAATAAGGGATGGTCTGCAGCATGATCCGGACCCAGGTACTGGCCCAGCTAACCGTTCGTATGTGCCATCCTCTGCCCGCTCCCAGGTTCTCCTATGGGCACATGCATCCCGGTGGTCCTGTCACCCTGGGATTCGCCGTACAATGGCGCTTCTTCAGCGGCGGTTCTGGTGGCCAACGATGGAGGCAGACACTAGGAATTTTGTCGTTGCCTGTTCTGGCCTGTTCCCGGGGCAAGGTCCCTCATCGTCCTCCTGCGGGGCTGCTCCATCCCCTACCGGTTCCCAGTCGTCCCTGTCCCATATCGCACTGGACTTTGTGACCGGACTCCCTCCCTCAGAAGGTAACACTGTTGTGGTCACGATTGTGGACCGATTCTCCAAAGCTGTACATCTGGTGCCTCTTCCTAAACTCCCTTCAGCCTTGGAGACTGCCCAGCTCATGGTGACCCATGTGTTCCGTCTGCATGGTATCCCTCTGGACATAGTCTCTGACCGGGGTCCGCAATTCACATCAGCTGTTTGGAAGTCCTTCTGTAAGGCGCTGGGGGCTTCCGTCAGCTTGTCATCTGGTTTCCACCCCCAATCCAACGGCCAGTCGGAGCGGGCTAACCAACACCTGGAATCCCATTACGGTGCGTGTTGGCCTCTGCCCAGGTCCACGTGGTCGTCTCATCTCCCGTGGATTGAGTATGCCCATAATTCCCAAGTTAGTTCCTCCACAGGATTGTCCCCGTTCGAGGCTTCTCTGGGTTACCAACCCCCCATTGTTCCCGGATCAGGAACAGGAGCTGGCCGTCCCCTTCGGTGGCAGCTCCATATCAGCGGTGTCGTCGGATCTGGAGGAAAACTAGGAGGGCCCTCCAACAGGCCTGCGGCCGGGCTCGGCGCCAAGCTAATCGCCACCGTCAGCCAGCCCCAGCATATCAGGTTGGTCAGTCTGTCCTTCTGTCTACCAGGAACATTCCCCTCAGGGCAGAGTCCTCGCAAGCTTTCACCCCGCTTCATTGGCCTTTCCGGATCCTGCGGCTGGTCAACCCGGTATCGGTAAAGCTCGCCCTGCCTCTTCCATGAAGGTACATCCTGTGTTCCACGTCTCTCAGATCAAACCGGTTTCTACCAGTCCCCTCCAGCCTCCTTCTGCTCCCCTCCACCTCCTCGCCTGTCGACGGCTCGGATGCGTACACGGTCAACCGTCTTTTGGATGTTCGGCGCCGAGGTCGGGGTCTACAGTACCTCGTGGACTGGGAGGGTTATGGCCCGGAGGAACGGTGCTGGGTGCCCCGTTCAGCAATCCTGGACCCTGGCTTGGTCCGGGACTTTCACCGCCGCTTTCCGGACAGGCCTGGTGGTCCGCCAGGTGGCGTCCGTAGAGGGGGGGTACTGTGGTGTGAGGCCTTTTAGGCCTGCTTGTTTGTTTTTTTTCTCCCCCAAAACTCACAGGTGCTGGATGGCTTCTAACGGAGGATTGGCTGATTGCTCCCAGCTGCACAGACTTACCGGTGGCTATAAAAGACCTGGTGTCACCCACAGTCTCTGTCAGGTCTTCAACGATTCTAGTGGTAAACTGACCACCTCTAAGCTGAGTCAAATTTTGATATCAGACTATTTTCTTATTCTCCTCACAGGAACCTTCAGCCCTTCCTCTTGGCCATCCAGCACTGCCTGAAGCCGTTATCTCTCTGCTGTGGATTCCTTTGTTCAACACTTAATAAACTGTTAAACCTGCATTTGGATCCTCCTCATTCCCTCTCCTACACAACAAGAAGCACTATTTTAAAACAACTCAGAAACTTGTTCCTCTTTCACTTGGGTGTGGTGGGTGATGCCAAGATACCTTTTAATGCTTTTTTAATTTATTTATTTTTTTTACGAAAAATGAATTAGAATTATTTATACAGATTATCACCTTCAAATTTTTTACAAAATATCATAATAAAGACGTTTTGTACAATCTTGTGTTTTAATTTGTTTTACAGGTATGTCGGTAATTCATTGCAAATAATGAGAAAATAAACTTTCTTCTTGTTAACATTTAACGATTCTACATCCTGATATTTGTATTCACTTTTATTTAAATTCAATGCACTTATTTTTTTTTTATAAAGAAAACGCTTTTATTAGGAGTGTGCATCCACAACACACATCTGCTGATTTAACGGTGCTGGTTTTATACAACTACTTTGGAAAAAAAAACAAAAACTGATTATACCAAAAACTGATAAAAACCCGTTTTGGCACTAGTTTTATACAAACTACTTTGGATCATTCGTGAAAGCCATCGAGATGAAAATACCCACTTAAAAAGCGCGATAGATTTAGACACAGCAAGAAACTGACTTGATGTGGCGACCCGTTAAGGGAGGTGCTAAAAAAAAGAAGAAAGAAAAAGGACGTTAGATGTTAAATCAAGCGCTTTAAACTTGAAATCTAGCGCACAAGTAGAGCGATTTTTAAGCGTGTAAAATGCTCTCTACCAGCGTGTTAGACTCAAACTTTCACGCGCTTGTTCAAGCGTATATATTGGCCCCGATGGCTTTTCTATATCTTTTTATGCGACTTTGTTGCTTTGTCATTCATTCTCTTGTGACACACATTATTTTCAGTGCAGTAGAGATGGAGACTGACCGTCTTTTACAGACAAACGGAAAAGAAAGTAATGCGCATCGTGTTTGCTCTCTTGCCCCGCCCTCCACCATACTGTTATGAATATTGATAAAACTAAAAGTTTTTGGTCCGGTTAAATGAAGTGACACCAGG
Organism: Neostethus bicornis; assembly: GCA_902685375.1. Lineage (NCBI taxonomy): Eukaryota > Metazoa > Chordata > Actinopteri > Atheriniformes > Phallostethidae > Neostethus > Neostethus bicornis. The sequence continues at coordinate 25,728,833 of LR738550.1, forward strand.
AAGACACCAGGAAGTGAAGTCTGATGAGGAGCTTTTGTTTTTTTGTTTTTCTCTCTGAAATGGAGACTTGATATAAAGATTGTTTTCCTGAAAGAACGAGTTTTATTTAAAGAAGCAACATGGGACCGAAAAAGAATCCAGGAGTGGAAGAATTAGAAGACCTTAAGGCCGCTATTGATTCCCTCACTACTACCGTCACAACGATCAAGACGCAACAAGACAAAATATTAGACCTGATGGAGGAAGTAAAATCCTTACGTATTCAAAACGCCGCCAAGGAGAAACGTATTGTGGAGTTGGAGAGACGTGTGTGGACGATCTGGAGCAGTATTCACGGATGAACGATGTGATCGTCACCGGCATTAAAATCAAGCCGCTAACATACGCGCGCGCGGCCGCCAAAGGAGGAGAAGAGCACAGTGAGGAGGGACGCACGCTCCGTGGAACTACAGGTAGCAGCTCAACTCCGAGACAAGGGGATAGAACTCGACCTAGGAGACATCGAGGCCTGTCACCTACTGCCGACTGGACGAGGAAGACCACCTGCCGTCATCATGCGTTTCATCAACGAAAAAACAAAACGGAACTCCTAAAGCAAGGTCGAAAATTGAAAGGATCAAATATCTACCTTAATGAATATTTAACAAAGGAAAAACTCAGAAATTGCCAAAAAAGCTCGAATGCTAAAAACGGAACGGAAGATACAGCACACTTGGATCCGGAGCTGTAAGGTCTTCATCAAACTCAACGGCAGCCCAGAGGAAGCAGGAGTGGTTACTGGTGAGAAACAAAGAGGAACTGGAACGATTCTAATACCAGGTACCAAACTCAACAAACACCTCATGCATAACCTACATAGAGGAAAACCTCATTTCAAGACTAGCAGTATGAAAAAACTCCAAGAACTTCTACAACAAAAACAAAAAGAACTGCGACACCTTCACGGTAGAAGACATGCAGAATGATAAAATCATTGATATTGAAAATGATTTTGCTCACAAATTATTATCTTATGAAGAATGTAATTCAGTGGCGGCTGGTGGTAAAAAAAACTGGGGGGGCGCACATTTTTCAACACACACAAAAATTTTATTTTTTTTTTAGATATATTATATAAAAGTATATATATATATATATATATATATATACAGTATATATATATATATATATATATATATATATATATATATAATAAACATAAAATTATTCGTGACAATATGTGTCTGTTTTTGGTGACTTCTTCATTATGTTTCCTTATGCCAGTTCGGTAGCCTTCATTTAATTGTGCCAGGATGTTACTCCTGCCAAAAACACCTAGCTTATAGCTTACTATCAAGATGTGGTGCGGCAAGTTTCATGATGTTTGCCACTTTTCAGACAAATTGCTTCAAGTCACTCACCCTGTTGATATCCACACCTTTTGAGTTGCTGCTGAACTAAACCATAAGCAGGGGAACACAAAAAAAGTGTTTCTCATCCAGTGTTTTCTTATCCCTCTCACATAAAAGCGGCCGCGATCTCCACTGTTTTGTTGCACAGTCAAATCTGGGGTGTCCAGTCCAAGCTCCTTCACTCTTCTTTTTTCTTCTTTAGAACGCTTAGAAAACGGATTCTGTAGAAGGGAGGACACTGAATTCTCTTTAAAAGAGCCGCTAGCTTTGTTAGCATCTGAACTAGCTTCCAACGCCATCATGAAAACTCCCAGAATTCCGCAGTGAAAAGAAAGGGCGTGGCGTGGGTGGGATTTATAGGTCAGCTTATAGCTAATTGATTGGTTCATGTAATCAGACTGACAGAGAGGATAACCTATTACACACCAGATGGGCGGAAAATCTCTGCGCCCGGCGGGCGTGGTTATGGTTTGCAATACACATTAATGGGAAAAAATTTAGAGCTGACGTCACGTTTTTTCCATAAAAACCGGAAGCCACATACACACCAATACGTTTACCTGGGAGGGCGTACCTACCTTGCGCCCTCGTTCCGGTTTGCACGGAAGTAAGAAATAAAATAAAATAAAACGGTTGTAAAACATTATTAAAATGCATGTAATCTTCACACTCGACAGTTTTGCATACTTATAAAACTCGTACATGTTTATATATGTATATATAGACATATATGTTTCTTGGTCATCAGGTCGGGGGGGGCGGCGCCCCTGCGCCATACGTCACCAGCCGCCACTGATGTAATTATTTGACAGTAGAACAGTTTAATAAAACAATAGAAAAGGTAACAGATAATGCATTTTCCATCATACATCTTAATAGTTAAAGTTTGAAATCTAAGATAGACCAAATCAAGGAATTTGTTTGTGAGCTTAAACATGCTTTTAAAGTCATTGCTACTATAGAAAGTTGGTTAAAGACAGATATTAATAATGTGCAAATTGATGGTTATTAATGTTTTATGTAACAGAACTAAAAAAAAAGGGGAGGGGGTGTTGCCCTCTATGTCGACAAACATTTAAAATGTAAGTTGTTGAAGAAAAAACAGTAACTTGTAGAAGTGACGTGATGGAAATGCTTACCATAGAAATCATAAGTGACTAGGGTAAAAATATATTGATTAGTTGTGTTTACAGACCTCCTGGTGCTGATGTTGACTTGTTTACAGATAAGATCCTTGAAATGTTTGAGAATGTAAACAAATCAGTCATTTCTGTGTGGTGATTTTATATAGATCTGGGAAACACAGTCATACCAAATGAGTTTAAAAATTACATGGGAACTGTTGGTTTAAGTGCTATGATTAACAAACCAACAGGATCACAACTCATAGTGCTACAATTATTGACAATATATATACAAATCTACACGGTGAAACTATTAGTGGCATCTTTTTGAGAGATGTGAGTGATCAGCTCCCTGTGTTTATAATTTATGAAAAATTGTGCTATGACAAGGTTCAGGAGGAAATTTATATATTATTTAGATAGATCAGACAGGCTTTAGAAGCTTTTAGAGAAGACCTTAAAAAACAAAACTGGAATCATGTATATACTCATAACATGAATGATGCATATAATGCGTTTATGGTGACATTTATTGATCTATATGACAAAAACTGCAAAAAAAGAAAAGTCTGTGTTAATGGTAAAAAGATCATTCATAAGCCATGGATGACAAACAGGTTGAAAAATGCGTGTAAGAAAAAAAAAATCACCTTTATAGAATGTTTCTCAAACTAAGAACTAAAGATGCTGAAGTAAAGTATAAACAATACAAAAATAAACTAGTATCAATAATGAGAAGGCAAAGAAAATATTATTATACCAAATTATTAGACAAAAACAAAAATAATGCCAAAGATACATGGGGTGTGGTAAACACCATCTTACAAAAAGATAACGTAAATGCGAATGTTCCATAATTACATCACAAAGAACAACGTTGACATTTTTGGAAAGAAGATATTGTAAATGAATTTAATAATTACTTTGTGAACATTGGCCCTACGCTGGCACAAGCTATTCCAACGGAGCACACTGATGGTCGAACCATAGTTGAAAATGTAAATACTATTTTTCTTTATAAGGTGCAAGCGAGTGAAATTATGAAAATTGTTAAGGAATGTGCAAATAAAAAATCAAATGACTATGCAGATGTAAACATGATACTGATAAAGAAAATTATAGATGTTATAATTGAACCATTCACTTATTTATGTAATCTTTCTTTTTGCACAGGAGTCTTTCCTGAACATATGAAAGTAGCAAAAGTTATTCCACTTTTTAAAAAAGGAAATAAAAATGATTTATCCAATATAGACCTGTATCGCTGCTTTCGCAGTTCTCCAAAATTTTGGAAAAACTTTTTGTGAATAGATTAAATAAGTTTATTTATAAGTATGGCATTTTAAGTCACAGCCAATATGGATTTTGCTCAAATCATTCAACTGCTACAGCGTTAATGGAACTGGCCAAAGATAATTACCAACACCATGGACAAAAAACATTTTTTAGTCAGTGTCTTTGTAGATCTGCAGCCTTTGATACTTTAAATCATGAAATTCTATTGCATAAATTATTCAAATATGGCATAAGAGGTGTGGCACATCAATGGGTCACAAGTTATTTAACAGACCGTTATCAATTCGTAGAAATCAACAGCACAAAATCTAAATATAGTAAAATAACGTGTGGAGTTTCCCCAAGGTTCGGTCCTTGGCCCAATACTCTTTCTTCACTATATTAACGATATTATGTCCGTTTCCAACATACTAAAATGCATCCTTTTTGCAGACGACACCACTTTATTTTATTCTGGGAACAATATAAACGAGGTTCTAAAAACTGTAGAAAATGAGTTTAAAAAAATATTAAAATGGTTCAATGCCAATAAATTATCTATAAATACAAATAAAACTAAGTTTATGGGTTTCAGTTGTAAAAACAAATATAAATCCAAGACTGTTCACACAAGGATTAGAAATCGAAAGAACACAAAAAATAAATTTTTTAGGAGTTCTGATTGATGAACAGTTAACATGGAAACCTAATATAGAAAAAGTAAAAATAAAGTATCACAAACCATTGCTGTTCTACACAAGGTGAAAGACTCTCTGAACAAAGACGCTGTGTTTTTATTATATAACTCTTTAATTGTTCCATATTTAATCTATTGTGTTGAAGTCTGGGGAAATGCTTGCAAAACACACATTGAACCATCTTTTCCGTTTGCAGAAGAGAGCACTTCGTATTATTAGTGGGAGTGGTTACAGAGCGCACACATATCCAATATTTATCCAATTAAAAACATAAAATTCAATGAACTGTTAGAATATAACCTTCTCAAAACTATGTACAAAGGCTCATCAAGAGGTATTACCATATAGATTACAAAAACAATTCAAATAAGAGAAAGTCTGCATAATTTAAGAGGAACTGATCTATTTGTTAAATCACAGTTTCGAACCAACCAAAACAAAGATGTGTTTCAGTTCAAGGTGTTAATCTGTGGAACAACCTGGACAATAAAATTAAATTATGTAAGTCCATTCATTCGTTTAAGAAAGACTGTGAAACAACTATTAATTGATAGATATATGTAGCAGAAAACTCTTTTCTTGTATGTTGTTGTTTGATGTTTTTTTTTTTTTTATGTTTTTTTTTTGTGTGCATCACCCTGGTTGTACAGTATATAATTGTTGTTGCTAAGGGGCAGATATCATAAGCTTTTGTTTCTTTCTGTACCCTTTCATTCATAATTTCTTTTTACTGAGAGACCTTTTTTGAGATGCGTTTGTTCTTTTGTTTAGAATGAAATGAAACAATAAAATTGAATTGAAATGAAGGTGCCTCCTAACTTTATATTCATTTATTAAAGACAAACTTTGTCCTCACAGAAGACACACAGTTTTGCCTTTTGCCTCCATGTACATTTACTCTAGCTCCCACCTGGCTTGAAAGCCCCTGTTCTCAGCATCCATCTTCCGACTGACTGCTGATGGATAATGAAGCCGCTTGCTGCGCTGCAGTGACTTCCGGGCTACCGTTGCATTGTGGGGAATCTAGTGTTGGTGCATGCAAAACACCAGCGGGCGACTGTGCCCTGCAGGCCGGTTCTAATAGTAATTATATATCCTCCAGGGAGCCATAGATTATTCATTCTGGGGCCGGATCTGACCCACGGGCTTTGACTTTGTCATAGGTGCCCTAGTTGTTAGTCTTTTCACTATTCACTAAATATTCTACAATCTACTGACTTGATTGTTAAATTCTTAGTGTGTCTTTGTCTTACACCTGGCACTTTGTTGTGGAGTTTATCTGTCTGCATAGCTGCATCCCCTCTATATGCAGTTACGGTTCGGCTGAACAGTAAGAACAATTTTAAAATCCATGTGCATTTCAGTTAGGGGGGTCACTCTGTGGAACAATTTTTCTCAAATAATCACCGCCAATAAAATTTTTTTTCAATTTAAAATCCTGTATAAAAACATATGAATTTGTACCAGAAGGAGATGGAGGAATAATATTTTAATAAAAAATACCAGCTAATCTCTTACTTTATTGTCTTAACTCTAACCATACTTTCTCAATTTTCTTTTGCCTTTTGATTCCTGAGGTTGTGCATTAAGTTATACTCTTACAGAAGGTGTGTGGTCGGAATGTTCGGGCTTGTCTTTTTTTTTTCCCTCAAGTGATGTACTTTTTAAATTGTTTTATTCTTTTGTTGTTGTTTTGTTTGTTTGTCATGGTGGGTGATGTGAATTGTGGGCTGGAGTTTACAAGGCTTGACTTTATTCAACTCTTTTTCAAATCATTCTTGTTAATTTAAAAATATATTTATTGCATTTGTTATGTTTTGATTCAAAACAAACAATGAAATGAAATCAAAGCTCTGTAGCAGTGTCCTGCATACACCAAAGATCTCAGTCTCCTCAGAAAGTTGAGAAGTCTATGGTCCTTCTCGTACAGGAATCTGTACGTTATCTGAGCAGTCCATTTTTTGCTAATGTGAACACATCCACCCTTTCAACGTTAAATCCCTGTGAATCTCTCTCAATGTGGGGATGTTTTATTGGCTGCAGCAGTTTGATAAATCAAATCAACTATTGTATGAAGAAGATCAAAAAATCCATCAAATTTAAACTCAAACAATTACGAAAGAAGAGTCAAGTAAAAGCAAAGTTAAAAAAATACCAAGCCTGAGAAATTTTCTATGATTCAGTGGTTCTTTAATCATTTCAAAATTTAAAAAGATTTGCACGGAATGCAGAAAAATATTTCAGAAAAACATAATAAAACATAGGGCGGATGGTTTTAAAGAGTCACAGATAAATGGGTCACGCTTTCTGAAAAAGATAAAAATATGTTCAGGTGTAAAATAAATCTGCATTGTATATCTTTTAAGAGAAGAAAATTTGTAGGTGTTTGAAATAACATTTCTCCTTTTGAACTAACAATATGTTTACAGTTTTGAAATTTAGTATAAATCTTCACATTTTTAATTTTGTCTTAATATATCAAATTTTAAATACATTCAAATTTGAATAATTTAAGTTATTCAGAACTTAAATTCCTTTTAGCTTTTTCCTCCACATTACCAAGTTTTTAAATTATATCACAGAACTTTCATAATGTAATAATAAAGATTTTGTTGATTAGAGTTTATTTTAAGATTTTAAGGATTTTTTTAAACCCTCACAGCTCAAAACAGATGGAAGAACGAATACATGATTAGATAGAATGTTGAGTGGATCAATAAAGATCAATTTTGTCTGTTTTGGGTTTTTTAGTCTTCGCTGCAAAGTTTCCACTTGGAACAGATGAATGGGTTTGGCTGCTTCAACTGAGTCAACATTCCAGGTAGACTCTTCAAGAAAAGAAAATTTAGAGGTAAGTTATTTTTAAAACACAAATACGTCAACATCAAGGTGATGAACAATGTACCACCGCTTGCCCGACATCACAAACTGTATTACTGACGAATGCTGGAGGTTCTTTTTAATAAGCAGGATGAATCAGTCATTTGTTTAACATTCTTTCATTTTCTATATCATGATATCAAAATTTTTCCCGTAACTTTATTATATGAGTTTTCCCAAAGACGTCATCAGGTGGAGTTAGCGTAGATGTCATAGCAGATTCAAGCGAATGTAATTTTTTCAGAGGTATTGCGCTATTATTTTTTCAGCTTTGTTGTAGCCACATTTGATAAAGCATTTTCCTTGTTCTTCTTTCGCCATTTCCCTTTGAGGGATTGCCCCAGCAAGTCAGTTTATTCCGTCTAACACTATCTGCTGCCTCCTCGTCGGTCACACCAACTATTTTCATGTCTTCCTTCACTGTATCCATGAACCTCCTCTTTGGTCTTCCTCTAGCCCTCTTTCCTGGTGGTTCCAAACCCAGCATCTTTCTGCCGATGTACTCAGTCTCTCTTCTCTGTACATGTCCAAACCATCTCAGTCTGGCTTTTCTGACTTTATCTCCAAAACCTCTGACGTGTGTTGTTTCTCTGATTCTGACTCATTTCTAATCCTGTCCATCCTGGTTACTCCCAGAGTGATCCTCAGCATCTCTGCTACCTCCATCTCTGTTTCCTGTCTTTTCCTCAGTTCCACAGTCTCTAGACCAATCAGCATGGCCGGTCTCACCACGGTTTTGTACACTTTCCCTTTCATTTTAGCTGAAACTCTTCTATTACACATCACAGCTGGTACTTTTCTCCACCCGTTCCAGCCTGCCTGCATAAGCATTTTCACCTCTTTTCCACACTCACCATTGCTCTAGACTGTTGATCCTAAGTACTTAAAATTATTCACCTTCTTTATCTCTTCTCTTGAAACCTCACTTTTCCATTTGGATCCCTCTCATTCACACACACGTTACTCTGTCTTACTCTGACTAATCTTCATTCCTTATTTTTCTTTCTAGTGCAAATCTCCACCTCTCCAATTTCTCCACCACCTCTTGCCTCCTCTCACTACCGATCACAATGTCATCTGCAAAATAATTGTCCATGAAGATTCCTGTGTAACCTCGTCTGTCAGCCTGTCCATCAACAAAACAAACAGCAAAGGACGCAAAGCAGGTCCCCGACACTGAACTCCTCTGTCTCACTACAGCACACTCACCACTGTCTTTACAGTCCTCACACATGTCCTGCCCGCTCTTCCATACTTCTCTGTTTACACCAGACTTCCTCATACAATACCATAGTTCTGCTCTAGGTACCCTGTCATACGCTTTTACTAGATCTACAAAGACACAGTGCAGCTCCCTCTGACCTTTCCTGTACTTCTCAATCAGCTTCCTCAAGGCAAATACTGCATCTGTAGTGCTCTTTTTTTGGCATAAAACCATACTGCTGCTCACAAATTCTAACTTCAGACCTTAGCCTGGCTTTGACAACTTTTTTCCCATAACTTCATTGTATGACTGATCAGTTTTATTCCTCTGTAGTTACCACAACTTTGCACATCTCCTTCTTCTTAAAATAAAGCATCATCATTCTTTAATAATAAATGAGTGAGACTCAATGTCTAATAAAAGGGATTTTTTTGGGTTTTTGTTTGGTAAATAAAATGAGTATTTTGAAAGTTAAACATTTCCCTTTCCTTTGAGGTTGCTGGCACGGATTGTGGAAGATGGTGGCTTATGTACTGTAGATTGACAATTTTTAAGCGGTTTAGACTGGGTCTTTTCTTTGGTTGGTTTTGGTTTTGTTCTCTTTTTGTGGTGACCATTTTAAATATGTTTTAAATATTTTTTTGTGCTTGAGGAAAAAGTAAAAAAATGTACAACACTTTTTCCTACCTGCGTTGGTACTCAAAGCGCCATACATTGCAGCTTACATTCATACTTGATAACAGGAGTTGCCACTCAAGGTGCGTACCACTATCTTCAGGAGCAACTGGGGATTTGGTTTCTTGCTCAAGGACACCCTGGCATGATCTACGGGCAGGGGATCTACGGGCAGGGGATCTACGGGCAGGGGACCAGCGACACCCCAGTCTCAGGACGGTTGCATTTCCCACCGAGACATCCTTCCTAAGCAAAGGATGCTTATTCATGCTCAATAAATATATATAAATATATATATAGTAAATGGCGCTTAAGTAATTTAAATTGAAAAAAAGTTTTTTCAACATTTTATTTGTTTGCATTTTAATGCATTAAAATTTTGTCAACTTTCCATTCCGTTTTATTGTCTTCAGCTTATCAGGGAAAGGGGCAACAGCCTCGGAGGGGAAGCCCATGCTTCTCTCACCCCAGCTGCATCCTCAAGCTCACCCGGAGGGATCCCGGGTACTTCCCCGGCCAGCTGTGAGTCATAGTCTCTCTCAAGCGGGTCCGGGGTGTGCCTCTTGGTGCTATCAGTCAGGCGCTTGGGGGGCATCCTGACCAGATGCACGAACCACCCCATCTGGCTTCTCTCAACCTGATTCCATCCTGACTGCTTCACACTCGGAGGCAAATCGGTCCAGTGAGAGCTAGAGATCACGGTCAGATGAAGCCAATAGGACCACATCTTCCGCAAAAGCAGAGATCCGACCCTGAGGTCACCAAACCCGATCCCTCCAACGCCTCGGCTGTACCTTGATATTCTGTTCATAAAGGTAATGAACAGAATCAGTGACAAAGGGCGGCCTTGGCTGAGTTTAACTCTCACTAGAATTGGAATCGACATACTGCCAGCCATCCGGACCAAGCTCTGGCACCAGTCTCCACAGAGACTGGACAGCTCATTCATAGGGCTCCAAAGCTCCGTACTCCCGGAGCAACCCCCATAGGAGTCCCCGAGGGACACGGTCGAATGCTTTCTTCTGATCCACAAAACACAAACAGACTGGTTGGGCAAACTCCCATGAGCCCTCCAGTATCCTGAAAAGAGTATAGCGCTGGTCTGTTGTTCCACGACCAGGGCGGAAACCACACTGCTCCTCTTCAATCCGTGTAAAGATATGTGTAAAAATTTCATGTTTAATCAATTTATTTTTACCTCCGTAGTTCATTGCAAGACCCTTTTGTTCTGCATCAGGACCATATTTGGGTTCGCTTTCAGACCAATTTGAGTAATCCCACCTTGAGCCATCAGTCCAATGCCATATTGACCCCTGAATAAGTTGCAAAAAATTTTAATTCCATCCTTTGGATGTTTAAAAATTTTTAATTGTGTGTTGATGAATTTTCAGTCCCAGTAAAAGACTTACTTACAGAATAAATAGCTCCGAACCAGGTCGGCTTATGAGATTCGGACCGACTCTATCACTGAACTAATGAACAGGTTCTCATCAGCTGAGTGAATGGAGGCAAGATTCCCTCCATGATATTTGCAGAGATGCTGGCAAATTAAAAAAGAAAAGTTAGTGAGAGATGTAAACACAATTTGACGACGCTGACATTTTACTTGTAGTTGACAGCATATTTGAATATATATGCCCTTTGTGCGCCGGCCGATGCTCTTTGTCAATAAGGTAGAAGATGCATAGTCATCCTAATTCTCGATTATCAAATTTTAACTGACTGGAAGTTTTGTGGTGTATTGGAAAACTAACGCGTGATTAGTGACCTTTGAGGAGCTGTCTAAACAGCTGGATGATATAATTTGTTCCATCATCACTCAGACAAAAGTGCAGGGAAACTGCAAACAAGAATCTGCCTTAGTCACATCAAAACAGATTGGTCCCATTAATTTAGCCACATTCACATTACCTGGAGGACATATCGGCCAAATGTCCTCGATGTACGGCACACAATGCAGCAATGCAGCAAAAGTAATTTACCCATGAGGGATGTATATAGTGTGGTGAAAAAAAAACAGTAATCAAGGTCAGTAATCGGACTTTGTTCAAATAATTTTCCAATGAAGCTACACACACCAGAATGCATTGTTTCCCCAAATATAATGTTTTTACCCTAGTTTTTAGTCTTGTCACTACTCCTCTGCAACGAAGCACTAAATATTCTACAATCCATTGACTTGAATGTTAAATTCTTAGCGTGTCTTTGTCTTGAGTTGTAATGTACAGAAACTTTCATTTTGATCTTTCTTTGTGGTACAATAAATAAAAACATGTTGGGTTCTTCTACAGATGGACGGACGGACGGAGAGACAGATAGATAGAACAGTAGATATGTACTTCTGCAAAAGAGTATTCAACTGGTGTGTCATCATAAAGGAAACACCGAGATCCAAACGGTGCCCAGCCACTAGGACATTCACCTGAAACAAAAGAGAAGTACATTTACAGAGATTTGAACCACAGCAGTGATGTTTTTCTTTTTAATAATTTGAATTGAATGGTGATATTTTTGTATTTGAAATTAATCAACATTCTGAACCCCAAGCGTGAAATGAGTCATTATTACAGACCTTCAGTTTCTGCATAATTCAGCACAACTCCCTGTGAATACAAAAGCCAACAGTTTAGAAAGTAGCTTTCACATTTTAACACTGTTCCTGCTTTGATTTACATTATGTAGGTCATTTTCAATTGTTGTCTCTATTAATAATGAATAAAAACATGCATCCATTTTAATCACACTTTCAACAACCACAATGCTGCATACCATGCAGAGAACAAACGCCACGAATAGTCCTGATGCCATCTGTGGAGAAAGAGTCAAACACATTTTTTTGCAGGGACCTCTGCTTCACATTTATAGTTTTAGATTTAAAATAAAAAAGGAGTATTTAATGGATCCAAGATTATAATCTATATATATATATATATATATATATATATATATATATATATATATATAAACATACCTATGCTTTTAGTAAACTCTGGTTCAGAGAATGGATCTTTTCTATTGATTTTGAATTGATTTAAAGAAGGTGAACGATCTTGCTGCAACCAGCCAAGCTACAATGAATCTTTTCTGTCTGATGAACCTTTAAATAGCTGCTCACCAGGAAATGCGTCTGGGTGGCACCATCTTCTTTCTGACATGGTGGAGGACACGGAGCCAATTCAAAGCTCTGGACTGCAACCGGCTTAGAAACAAAAGCACATATTTTAAGACAGTTGATAGTAAAGGTATTGTGGAGGATGAGTCTCCTACCTTTCTATATGGTGACGCAACTTTGCTGGAGCCTACAAAGGAAGGAGGTACTGCTACTCTTCTGAATTCTCCTAAATGGAGTTTAGCCGTATAAAACACGGTCGGCGTGTAAGGCAGACAACACTCGTCCTAAGTCGCACATCACTAAGGAATGTGAGAAAAAAAGTACCAAAACCAATCTATGGCACGGGTGCGCATAGCAACCCCCGTCATAGGGTTATGACACGGGTTACCCTATTGGCACGGGTATGTTACTATCTTCAATGTCAAGATAGTAACATTGAAGCAGTAAAAACAAAGGTTGTGCATGTCTTCAGCGCTGAGTTCCTCCCCGACCTTGATGCTGAGACACTTGGTGCCTATCTTGGAGAGAAACTTGGTCACAGTATACGGTATGAACAAATTTCCACTGGGAATATGCACTTTAGCTTCTTTAAAGTTAGGGTGGAATGCGAGGACGTCTCAGAAGTTATAATCCAGAGCTGTGGCCAGAGAGATCATAGAGAGACGCTATTATGAACCATAGAAGCTCCAAAAAAAGACCTGCTACACCCGCCTTAGGTCATGATGTGCAAGGTCCTGTTGGAGTAATGCTGGAGTCATCCAGCTAATGTATGTGTTATATTATATAACTGTTGGCGTTTGCGTGTTGGAAACTCTGCCGCTGATAGAGCACGGCGCCAAACTGTGGATAAATTATTGCAACAATGTGACAATGATTTTATTATTCTTAATGTCTATACACTTTATGAGTGTTCTCAGGATGAGGTTGACTATTTGAACAAAACTTGGTTTTATATATTTCTTTATTGATAAGCATCAGTGTACGTCAATCAACAGTATGTGGTAGGTGATATTAATGCTGATATCTCCGATCATCAGTCTATGTTTACCAGTCATGTGTTACAGTTTGTGGGGAAACTGGCCACATGTTGTCTGGTATTTTTCTTTTGCCATCATACAGCTACACCTATATAAGTGAGGAATGGCATATGTGGCTTTTTCACTGCGTTAGTACTGCTGATGCACTATGTTGTGCTTAAATCTGTCAAAAGAATTTATCTGTTTCTGGTCATGTACCATTTATATGACCAGTGGCGGCTGGTGACGTGTGGCGCAGGAGCGCCGCCCCCCCCCTGTCCTGATCACCAAAACTAACAATAAAAAAAAATATATAAACATTTATATTTTTGTAAGTATGTAAAACTGTCTTGTGTGAAGATTATATGCATTTTAATAACGTTTTACACCGTTTATATTTATTTTATTATTTTATTTTCTTACTCATTTTAGTTCTACTTCCAATGAAAACCGGAAGGAGGGCGCTGCCCGCAGGCCCACTAGTAAAACATGTGAGTGTGTATGTGGCATCCCGTTTTTATGGAAAAAACGTGACGTCAGCGCTAAAGTTTTTTTCCATTCATGTGTATTGCAAACCATAACCACGCCCGTGGGGCGCATTTAAATGCGCCCATCGGGCGTGTGATAGGTTATCCTCTCTGTCAGTCTGTTACATGAATCAATCAATTAGCTATGAGCTGACCTATAAATCCCACCCCCGCCACGCCCTTTGTTTTCACTGCGGAATTCTGGGAAATGGTCTTTCATCATGGCGTCGGAAGCTCGTTCAGTTGCTAACAATTCAAGTTACTTTTTAAAAGAGAATTTGGTGTCGTCGCTTCTACAGAATCTGTTTTCTTAGCGTTTTGAAGAAGAAAAAAGGAGAGTCTGTCTATATAAAAAGGAGCGTTCAACAGTTCCAACTAGAAATACAGAAAATCAGGTAGAGTAACTTCCTTTCTTCTTATAGTTTTATATGTTAGACTATTGTTGTGTTATTGAAACTAAAATAAGTCACATTAGTTGCATTTGTGTCTGAGCACAGATTCAATTCATTAAAGAATAAAGTTGTTTATTAGAAATTATATTGATTATTGGTGTTAAAATGTTTGATTGACAAGAATATTTTTTTAAATTAATTTAGCTCTTTATTTTCTTTGGTAAAACTTTATAGAAAATATTTTTACTGCAATGAATTGCTTTTGTTATTTTGGGTGTGACGAAAATGAATTGAAATGATGTGTCCAAAAGTTTGTTCTGTTACAGTAAAACAATGTTTTGTTTGACCCTTTAAAGGTGCTGTTGGCTTAATTGCTGCAAACCAGAGCATTGAAATGATCTAGGAAAGAGGAGCAGCATGTGTGGTCCCAGACGAGTGTGGCAATATTGCTAAAGATGTAAAGTGAAATACAAAAATAAGATTATTTTCTGATACTGTGTACTGTTCATTTCAGGACGATTACATGTGGCCCTCTTGGAATCCAGCTACACAACAGTTGCAGTATTCTACAATGTACTTGCAGTTATGCCCTTTTATGCTGGGCTAGATCAAGTTTATTCATTAAAAGGAGTAGAATGTGTTATACCTGTAGTTGACAAAAGGCATGGAGAAAGAGAAGCTGTGACGTTGATAATCACAGTCTGATAAATGGATGTAGACTTCATTTTTTTCTTAACTTTAATATGAAGTCTTGAATTTTATTCTGATATGTGTGATCACAAAAACAATGTTATGACAAAATAACTGAATTTTTCTCTGTTTTTAAAATTTGTGACAACATCCTTGGCAACACTACAGAGCGATTTTCATTCACGGATATCTCATTAGTGCCACCCTGCTTCAAGCTGAGAAGTTTGAAGAATATGCTGAGGTATTCCCTGAGCAAGCATTGGGGGTAACCTTAAATGCATACCCTGCCCTGATTGGAAACAGGCTGAAGTCAGAGCCTGGAGTCATCTACAGCAAGGAGGATTTGATAAAACTGTCATGGAGCAATTGATCTGCTCAATTTTTTTGTTGAGAACAACCTCACAGATGTTTTTCAGGAAACTGTCAAACTGTTTAAAATTGTCATCGCTACACCAATGACCACTGCAGAAGCTGAGAGGTGCTTATCAACTTTAAAAAGAATAAAAAACTTTTCTTAGGAACACCATGAAGCCAGGACAGACCGGATGCACTGGCCATGTTATCCATGGAAAAAAACTGATCACAAGTATGTGGGGACTTTAATCAGAAGGTGATTGAAAAATTTCCAGAGCAGAAAGAAAGAAAGAAGGGCCAAATTTCTATTCAAGTAGGGTGGATCATATTCATGTGAAAATAAAACTTTTAAATATTTATTTACTGGCATGTGATATCTTTTATATAATATATCTAAAAAAAATTTTGGTGTGTGTTTGAACAATGTGCACCCCCCACCCCCCCCAGTTTTTTTTACCACCAGCCGCCACTGATTATGACGATTGATGTAAAACATGTCCCAGAGATAGCACACAGAGTAAATTATTGCTGTAAAATGCAACTAAATTGGGACAAGGTGTGAAAAAAAATTTTAACCCTAAAAAGCCCACCCAAAGAAATAAATGTCAGAAAATTCTAAGTTTTTGGAAAAATAATTAAATAATAAAATAATACATTAATAATTAATTAATTAATAATTATTAATTGATTATTAATAATAAAAAATTGCGTATCAAATATGATACGTTTGGCATTATAGGGTTAATCAACTATTGCATGAGAACTGAAGCTGAACAAAGTAATTCTATATAGCTGCCTCGGCAGGCTGTTCTATGCAGAGATGTTAATTGTAATGTGAAGTCTCACTGTAAGGTTCTTTATGAATGTGTTGTTGGAGCCATTTAAGTAACTGCAAGCCCATATTAAAGACATGAAAAAGCAAAATGTGTTAAGCTGGGGTGGAATTAGCATGTAGCAGCTCATCATAAGATTGTCAGGAAGGCCTATGACATGGTGCAAGCATGCAGACCTAAATCTGGGCCAACGCTGGAGCACAAAAGGATTACCAGTGCAAGATATAAATACGCTATCCGATATATTGCAAAAGGTGAACAAAACATGAGAGTGGACTCTATGGCTGAAAAATTGCTAACAAATAATGTTGACAACTTCTGGAATGAAGTAAGAGCCCTAAAATGAGTAAACACACTACTGCCTGACACTGTAGAGGGGGTAACTGGAGTTGATATAATAGCAGAACTGTGGAAGAACAACTACTCTGCTTTATCTAATTGTGTTAAAAGGGACCCCTTTATAGTACTTGAAAAGATCACAAATAGGGAAGCTGTGATTATCACCCCATGTGACATCTGGCAGGCCGCAGATGGTTTGGCTGACAAAAAGTCCACAGGCTCAGACAATATCACTGAAACGTGCTAGTCCAAAGACTGCCATTCTGCTTGCATTATGTTTTTCGGGGTTCATGACTCATGGATTTTTACCTGACTCTCTCCTGTCTGTCATCCTGGTACCTGTTATTAAGAACAAAGCAGGCCAAGTCGGGAGTCTTGACTACTACAGGCCAAAAGCACTAGCTAGTATTATCTCTAAACTCCTGAAAAAAATACTGCTTGATAGACTTGAACGATTCATTGGTAACACAAAAAATCAGTTTGGCTTTAAATCCAGGCTGGGGACCAATTTATGCATTTATGGTCTAAAGGAGACAATCCAGTCATATACAAGGAAAAACTCCTCTGTGATTATGGGTCTCATTGATGCATCTAAGGCATTTGATCGAGTTAATCAAAATACTGTAAACTTTTTGTAAAATTGAAACAATGAGGTGCACCTCACTGTATCATACGTATTCTGGCTTATTGGTACACAAACCAGAAGATGCAGGCAAAATGGGGCAATACAATCTCTGGTTCGTTTGGAGTCACTAATGGAGTGCACCAAGGGGGGCTGCTGACTCCCCATGTTTTATGACAAACCATGGAGCATGCGCGTTTATTTTTTTTATCATAAAAAAAGAGGATACTTCATGTTGAAGTATCCCATTTGGTTTAAGTAAGGTATATTTTATATAAATTTGTTTCTGTTTTTGAGTTCCACCATCATCCAATTAAAGTTTTTATGTTTATCATACTCGTTTGTTTGTTTCTAAACATATCCTTAAGAGAATCGTTAAAGACCCGGTTCGTTAAGCGGTATTGATAAGAGGACGAGCAGCGATAAATCCTTATCAATACCCATCTCTATCCATCACAGACCACCTCTGTGATGATGATGACATCAATTGCCACTGTCGGATAATATATGCCCAGGCAAACATGTTGGGCAGAAAATTTCACATGTGCGCAGACACAATAGTGAGAATCTTGGTTAGTCCTGGTGTCACTGCAATCAGGTATCACTCCCTTCTATGGAAACATTGGTACAGACATTTATTATGACTGGCTTGTATCATTTTTAGTTTTTTGTCTGTTTGTTCCATTTGTCTGTGTTTTAATGGACCTTCAGTCTGAAACAAAGATGATGATGATATATCAATAAACTTTATACTTATATAGTACAGATGACCAAAAACAGGCTGAAGCAAAAAAAAAAATTATTGTGTTGCCGTACGTGCACTTGGTCCTAATTTCTACATGATGACAGTTTGGTTGGTTTTTTTTAGAAGTCAGGACGTCGTGTTCTGGAGTTAACACTTTGTTTGTACATTGTTGTTACAAATTTGATACATAGTTAAACACAAGTACATAGTTTTCCATTTTTTCACACTGAAAAGACACAAAGAAGCAGAAAAAAAATGAATGAAAGGACAACAGAGCTCTGATTTTCACATATACTCAAATTTTCCCACAAACAATAAAGGACATACTTTAGATTTGATCTATTGCTCCGGTCTCACTCCTTTGAACTGCTCTTCCGATGTGATGATTATCACTGAATGCCACGGATCACTTTCTTTTCTCTTTCTTTTTTCCATTTTCAAAAACTTTATTTAACATTTTTGCAAAGCAGAATTCACAAAACAAAGGCATTATTGGTGTATTACAAAGACAAAAAAAAAAAAAAAAAAAGAATGAGGATGATTAGTCCAAGTGTCTTTGTGCCAAGCTAAAGCAAATAACCCAGTCTGCAGTCTTTGTACGGAGGAAATATCCAAATAGTCCAAAAAGGGATCCCAGATTTTGCAAAATTTAAAGGGTTTTGTCAATCAAAAAAGCAGAGAATAATCCATCGGAATGATCTTGACCACGGTTTGTATCCATTGATGAAGAGAAGGGGCATCAACTGAGATCCACTGGACTATTGTACATTTTCGGGCACAATGCAGCAAAATGTGTAAAAGTTCCTGATTTCTGAAACCAGAAGGGAGTTCATCACTAAGGCCGGAGAAGCATGTCCTTGCTCCTTGTTCCAATTCACAGTTGAATAGGACACCCAGCTTGTCAACAGCTGCTGTCCAAATGTGCAAAATTGAGGACAACTCCATAAACAGTGGAAAAACATACCAAAATTAGCTTGATATTTATCACAAGTATCTCACAGAGTAGGATACATTCTGTGCCTCTGGTCTGATGTTATAAACAGTCCATGCAAAATTTTAAACTGCATCCCCCAGGCAGAGTTTGACACGAGAGTCCTAAAAGGTCTGCCACACAAGTCACTCCATGATTCTGTTATAGTAGGCCACACATCTAATTACCACAGTAGGATTCCCTTTCCAGAGTTACTCAGTGGATGGAGTAAAGGTTTTTTTCAGATCTAAAAATCACTTTTATGAATTATTTCCATGTGATTCTTCATTGTAACAGCATAACACGCTTCAACACTGCTCGCATGTACAATGCACGCACGCTGTGTTGCAGAAATAAAAAAAAAATTTCACCGGCGCAAAACCAGTATAAATCAGAAAAACATTTATCAGATCTACTGTAAACAAGTTTTACTCTGATGATAAGTTTTGTTTACACGCAGCGCCGCACAATTCAGTTTCAGAAGTTAAAAAAAAAATCTTTAAAACTTTTTATTTTATAAACATGCAAAAAATACATCCTCCAATAAAGAATGAAGGATGAGACTCAGCTGATCACGAGCTGAGTGAATTACCTGTAAACTCTGTAAAATATGACCGATGCACAATGTGTAATAAAAACTCATCAATGTAGAAATAAATTTAGTTAAATACCCAATAATACCCAATAATGACAATGATAGAAATATTTTTTAAGTTGTGGCTAATTTATTGGGTCATTGTCCTGCTGAAACATGAACTGTCTTTCCAGTCTGAGGTCTGGAGCACTGTGAAGCAATTTTTTCATCCAGGATGTTTATGTACATTACAGCATTCATCTTTCCTTCAAATTTGACAAGTTGGCTGATAAGCATCCCCACAGCATGATGCTGCCACCACCGTGCTTCACTGCATAAATGGTTTCACTGAATGAATAGTCTGATGATGAGTGGTGTCTGTTCCTCTCCAAAGAAAACACCTGATATTCCCTCCAAACAGTTAAATTTGGGTCTCAACCCAAAAATCTGTGTTTCTTGTGGTCTAAGAGTCCTTTGGGTGTCTTTTGGTAAATTCCAGGCATTCTGCCACGTGTCATTTACTGAGGAATGGCTTACATTGGACCATTCCACCATACAGACCTGATTGGTGGATTGCTGCAGAGATGGTAGTCCATCTGGAGGGTTCTCCTCTCTCGTGAAGAACACTGGAGCTCAGATAGATTGACCTTTGGGTTACTGGTTTGACAAAGGCCCTTCTCCCCCAATCACTCAATTTAGATGGCCGGCCAGCTCAAGCAAGAGTGCTGGTGGTGCTAAACTCCTTTCACTTATGGGTGATGGAGGCCACTGTACTCATTGAAATTTTCTGAGCAGCAGAAATTTTCCTGTAACCATTCCCAGCCTTGGGCCTCAAGACCATGCTGTCACAGAGGTCTACAGACAACTAGATTAGATTTTTTTATTCTGTCACTCCTTCATTTAACAGAAAATCTGTACAAGTCATTCAAAAAAAGAAAAAAACAAACAGAGACTGAGAGGGGTTTAGGCCAGAGGTGTCAAAAGTACCAACATTTTCTACTCAAGTATAAGTATAAATACCGAGTTAAAAAACTACTTTAGTAAAAGTAGAAGTATCAACTCAAGTTTTCTACTTAAGTAAAAGTAAAAAGTAACCTATTTTAAAACTACTTAAAGTAAAAAAAGTAAAAGTAATTTTCAGAAAAAAAGGAATATTGTTAACAAAAGCGTATGAACATATTTTTAACTATTATCACATGCTTTAAGGAGCAGAAATTATGATAATAAATGAAAGTGTTTTGGTGTTAAACTTTATGAATCAGAAACATTTATTTCTATTTATTGGAAATCGATTAATGAACACAATCAAATGTATTATCATAAGCAGGGCATTATGTAACGTCCCTTCAGCTATCAAGCTTCACTCTGCATCACCAAATTTAACCAACTTCAGCAGACACAAACACACTCAATGTAAAAATAAATAAATAAATAAAATAACCAAAAGGCTTTTTTAAGCCTTGAAGACAGCTAGTTTTCAAAGTTCTTTGAGGCAATAATGAAGAGTCTTTCACAAGTTGCTAAGGTTTGGAGTGCCACATACAGCCTGTGTGACACCTGGAACCAGCGTTGCCAGGTAGGAGGTGCTGGATTATCGTACTAATGACGTAAAATTATCGTATTTTACAAAAAATATCGTACACCCAGTAAAACCACGCCCATTGACAAAATAACACCCTTTACATGCACTCGTAAGGCAGTGGAAATGAAGGAAACACACAGGAGGCAAAATCCTTGGATTCTTTTTCTAAAATTTTAAGAACTGTAAAAATGAAAAAATAACCAGGGAAATAAGATTTTAAGAAACCCAGAAAGAAACCAGTAGGAGCGGGACTTAGGAGACAGTATATATATACTTATATATATAATATATCTACATATATATGTGTACATATAAGGTGTTTTTTTTTTTATGTTAACCCAAACATCTACATGATACAAAATCTTAGCGATGTGTAGTTTTAAATCTCCTCAGTCAGTCTTTATAAACTAATCAATAACATTTTGGATGCTTTTAAGCACAAATACTTCATCCACTACTATTTATGGATTAATCAGTTCAATTAGCTTTGTTTCTAAAGATAAAATAGTGCGTCACAGATCAAAGTTATTTTTTATAAAAATACCATCTACAACATTTTCAGCAAAGACGTTTACAATAACCGCAGACTGAAAATAATAATAATAATAAAACATTTCTTTGCTGTTGTTTTTTTTAAAAACTGATAATTCAATCAAAGTTCAGTGTTGCAGCATCAGAAACACTTTGATTTCCGAGCCCGCAAAGAGGCTCAAACACAGAAATTGACGTTCCTGCTCTAAGCTTGTGGGCGGTGCTACTCGCCCCAAAGTAGTGATTGACTGGACCTTTCAGCCAATCATTCATCTGTTCCTTTGTTTGATGCATTCAGGGTTCATAAAAAAAAAAAAAAACTCCGAAAAACAGTCGCGGCTTTTTAACGGTGACAAAATGGTGAAAGTAGCGACTACTTTTTATAAAATTAACGAAGTAAACGTACAGATAATTGCATAAAAAAGTAGTGAGTAAAAGTAAAAAGTAGACAAAAAAATAATTACTTCGTTAAAGTAAAGATAACGAGATTTTCTACTTGAGTAAGGTAACGAAGTAGTCTTACTTCACTATTTGACACCTCTGGTTTATACAAGTCATTCAAAAAAAGAAAAAAACAAACAGAGACTGAGAGGGGTTTAGGCATAAGTAAAAAAAAAAAAAACTTGTTTAAAGCCTAAACTCACTTTACAACACAATTAAAGACAAAAAAAACAACAGCAAGCATTTGGCTAGACTTTAATATCAATAACAGTCACATGTAAACATTTACACATACATATACAATAAGAATGAAGAAAGAAGAAACTTTTCTGGACCTCTTCACCAACCAAGTTTCCCCTGGTTTTATTTTCTGATTAAGTTAGTATTTCTAGTTTTACGTTTCTTTTTTATAATTTTATATTTGTGACTCTCTATTTCTGTGTTATCGATTTGTATTGTAGGGTTTTTTTTAAATCTATTTTTCTGTTTCCAAACACTATATGTTTTGTTTTGACCAAGTTTACGAGAATTTGTTGTGAGCAGACCATTTTATGAATATTTCAAGATCTTTTTGGGCAGTGTCTAAGAGCAGGTTGAGATGAGGTCCGGAACAGTACAGGCTGGTGTCATCAGCATATAAAAGGCAGTGCATATTTTTAACTACAGGCAATTCCCATTAACTACAAATATTCCAACTATTCCCAATAACTACAGACAAATTTCCCATGTGTGGGATCATTAAAGTATATTCTGATTCTGATATTCTGATTCTTTTGTCTTCATGTCTACTTTGAGCTCTGACATGTACTGTGAACATTGAAACCTATTGTGTGTGGTTTCTCAGGCTAAACTAAATTTACCAAAGGTAAACTTCAATTGAACTGCTGAACCATCTCAAGTATAATCAGAGGAAACAGAATGTAGCTCACCTCAACTTAGAGCTTCATGGCAAATTCTGTGAATACTAATATAAATGGGATTTTTGTATTTTAGTTATTGTAATAAATTTGCCACAACTTCAAAAAGATTTTTTTCTCATTGTCATTTTGGGGAAGTTTTGGTCAAATATTGAGGAAGTAATTTGATTAATTTCAGAATAAGGCTGTAAAATAAAAATGTGGTAAAACTGAGCCACTGTAAATACATTCTGAAAGCACTGTAAACCAGAGTTCAAAATGTCTCAAACTAAAACAAAGGACGGGAGTTCAGCAGTCAGCATTAGAACATGTCTCTATCAGCTCAGAAAAACAGGATTCCTTTCCAGCAAATCTGAATTACAAAACCCCCCCTGACCCAAACTGTTGCCATTGATGTCACTTGAGCACTACCATTTAAAAAACAAAAGGTGAGGTGATCACTTGTAGCAGGGAGGGAGTAAGGCAAGTAAAATTGAAAAAGCCAGGACTCCTAGTGTTAATAATATGTGGAGATTTAAATA
Organism: Neostethus bicornis; assembly: GCA_902685375.1. NCBI lineage: Eukaryota > Metazoa > Chordata > Actinopteri > Atheriniformes > Phallostethidae > Neostethus > Neostethus bicornis. The sequence continues at coordinate 25,752,246 of LR738550.1, forward strand.
TGAATTTGCTTAAGGCAACTACTCATGGGAAAATGACTGACTTTATAAATATGATGTATTCTAATATGTTACTACCTATTATTGATTAACCAAACAGGATAACTATTGAGTCCTCCACTCTAATAAATAACATTTTTATAAACAATATTGAAGCTAAAATTGTTGGTGGCCTTCTTGTCGATGATATAAGTGACCACCTACCAGTTTTTGCAATATTTCAAAATAATATTATAATTAATGACAAGGAAAACTCAGAAAATTTAGATATATTGGGCAAGTGACATACCAAACTATAAATAAACTTAAAGTAGACTTATTAACCCCGAATGTTGCATGTAAAATTTTTATATCCAGGTTTTTAGAAATATACAATAAGAACTGCCCATTAAAAAAGGTAGGGCTTAAACAAAATTCTAAAATTAAAGCCATGGATAACAAGGGGATATAAAAAATGAATGTAAGACGAAAAATATACTATATAAAAAGTGTATTCAAAACAAAACCAAAGAATCTGAAATAAAAAAATGAAAATTATAAAAACAAACTGACGAGTATTTTGCGGAAAAACAAAAAAGACTACTTTTATAAATTATTCGAAGAGCAAAAAAAAATATTAAGGGAACATGGAATGTCATTAATAAATAATTACAGGTTTAAATAAAAGATAAAAAATATTATGAAATACCAAAACATTTCATAAACAAAAGCTCAAAGCTGGAAAATATAGAAAAAAATTATAGAAGGATTAATAATAATTTTGTTAATGTAGGAAATGCCTTGGCCAAAACTATTGTGAATCATGACTTAAGCCCATGTGATGTTGTTAATAGAAATCCTTTTACATTTTATTTAACCACAAACAAAGAAATAGTTAAAATAGTAAAGCAATTTAAATCATCTAAAAAAACATCAAATTGATATGAATTTAATTAAGGATACAATCGGGCATATTGCACAGCCTCTCACATCTATTTGTAACAAGTCTTTGCAAATTGGTAAATTTCCTTGAAATGAGAATACCTACAGTTACTCCAGTCTACAAAAATGGCAATAAACACTTTATCGGCTCATAATACTTCCGCAGTTTTCAAAAATAATAGAAAAAGTATTTGTAATAAGAATAGATAAATTTATCTATTCTTATCCACCTGGAGACGGTGGATCAGCGCTAGAGTGCTCGCCCGCGGACCGGAAGGTCGCGGGTTCGATTCCCATTGAGACCACCATCTAGGGTCCTTGGAGAAGACACCTAACCACCGCTTATCCCACCATTGGCGCCGTTGAAAGGCAGCCTGCAGCGGTGTAAGGAGTGCAGCACACAAATTTCCCCGGTGAGGAATGAGTAGAGTAATTCATTTCAGTTTATAGAGAAATACCAGCTCCTCAGTGACAAACAATATGGGTTTAGACAAAACCGATCCACTAATATGGCTGTTACGGGACTAATAGAAAATATCACACTACAGAACCCCAAACGCACTTGTCTGTGATGGCCTGCTTAGCGCGAAGAGGAGGGACGATCTTTGAAACAAATGATACAATAGATCTTTGACGATCATCACTTTTGCCAGTCTAGCTGTTTAAATGCCTGCTCAGCGTCGAGGTGCCAGTCTTTTTGCTCTCATATGAAAGCAAAGCGCCACATTGACTACATCCAGCGTAGCCAACGCAAGTTTCTGGAGCATTTTGAACAATCAATTTGAAGCTTTTCCACACCTCACTCTTACCGGTGTGTGTTTGCCTTTTCAGTTCTCCTGCCTTTAGTTTATCCTTAACTTCTTACTCCTTCATAGTGGGGATACCAGTTCAAAATAAAAAAAATAACGACGTGCGCAGGAGAGGATTACCAAATTAAGAGGAGTCGTTCACGCACATACTCTGCGGATCCTGTTTAGTAGTTAAACATTACTTCCCTGTTTTATACAAATTAAATATTTTTAAAACAATTATTTATTAGTTTAGTATACACACCTCATTTTAGTTTACATTTTAAAAACATATATTTACTGAAAAAAAAAAGAGTCAGAGAGAGAAAAGCCTGAACCTGACCCGAAGTAATGATTGACATTTTTAGGCCCGACCCGACCCCAAAGTCGGTTAGGGCTTGGGTCGGGTTCGGGTTTGGGCTTGAGATCTTACCTCTGCTTCAGAGCTACATAGAAAATAGATTTCAATATGTACAAATAAAGGAAAAAAAATCTGATTTATTAAAGGTAATATTGTCATGGTGTGGAGTTAAGGCCAAAAATATACCCTTGACACAACAGACAGGCTCAGATGAAGAAATCACAAGCAGATTTATTATATAGATAAAAAGTCCAAATGAAGAAGACAAAACAGGACACAGAGGAGGAACAGACTACTTTCCTGACAAATACGTATGTGGAAATCCACAAGGCTCAACGCTGGGGCCTAAACTCTTTATTTTATACATTAATGATTTGTGTTACACATCCAAACTAATAAATTATGTACTATTTGCAGACGACACTACGCTTTATTTTTCAGGAAAATACCTGAACCAAATCATCAAACACAATTTGGTATTTACCTGAAGCACCACCTTGAAATTTTTAACAAAAAACATTTGGAAAAAGCTCAAAAGGTTGTTGAGCTTCAAACGGAGCTGATTAGATTGCAATTGAATGAGACCAGTTAGGGAAAGCTACAAAAGCCAGACATGACAGGAAAGAGGGTAAAGACAGAGGCAACACACCAGGCAACCTTGTCGCTGTGTCCACCGCTGCACCACAGAGCCACGAGCAGTTGGCCCGTCACCATCAAGCGTATTTTACACGACACCTCCCTCATACATGGTACAGGAACCACATCAGCTGCTACAGAGGCCAAGCTGGGGACAGGGTGATTGGGAAAACATGATGAGATTCGATGGGGTAAGATTTAGAGGTTGTGGGGGCTTCAGGGGCAGAGGACGAGGGTCATCATCTGGACCAACAAATATACATGGTTGTTTTAGCTATGGAGAACCCAGCCACTGGGCCAGGGATTGCCGGAATGTTCAGAATGGGATACCAATGGAACCTCCAACGTCGTCCTACATCATCTTACCATCCATGACTGGTAAGACTTATTCTATTCTTGTGGACACAGGTGCCTCACTTTCAACTATCAGGGGCACTAAGACATCAAATTTAAGTCCAAAAAAGTCTACATGACAGGCCTCACGGAAAAACTCACACTTCTACACAAGCATAAAATGTTACCTGTTAAGCTGGCGGGACAGGCACTCTAAGCAGCACTGGTGTATTCACCAAAAACACATGTGAATCTATCAGACAGAGACTTATTGATTGGTGGTGGTGCACTGCCCAAATGGACGTATTGTGAAATGCAGCCCTGAAGTATATGGAGGATGTTGACTGGCTGGGGTTACACACACTGAGTTTTTGGACTATGCCACCATCTAATGGGGACTCTTGCAACCTGCACTTTCTGTTGACACTGGACTCTTCAATTTCTAGTTTGAGGCTCATCACACTATCTGAACTTCTTTTACCTCCAGAACAAACTCTTCCTTCACAATAACTCCTACACCATTCCTCTTCCGATCAACACCATGATAGAACAACTTGAACCCCGCTCTAAGACTTCTAGCCTTGCTACCTTTCCATCTAGTCTCCTGGACACACAGGATGTCTACTTTCCTTCTCTGCATCATGTCAACTAACTCTCTACCTTTATCCGTCATAGTCCCAACAATCAAACTTCCCACCCTAAGTCCTAGACTTTTCATGTTTCTCTTCTCTCTCTTCCTGTGTACGTGTCTTCCTCCTCTTCTTCTTTGACCACCAGTAGTCCAATTTCCACCGGCACCCTGTTGGTCAACAGTATCGATGGCGGTGGTTGTTAATCCTGGCCACGACCGATCCGGTATGATCTTTGAAAAACAATTCAAAGATTGAAATTGTCATTCAAATGCTCGAACTATCGAATTCATCCCTCTCACAAAGTGACTAACACTAGCAAACAAATACAATATAGAAATTTACAATACCTACAATATATACAAATATGGAAATTTAAATATATACATATATTATACACACATATAAAAATTCAAACAAAAATGCAACTACACCTTCCAAGGAAAACATTCATTCCTTCAACCTTCGAACTTTCGTTCTGTTGTTTGTCCGGGGTAAACCTCCAATTGAACAATGCATAGCATTTTCTCAGTTTTGTTCATTCAATTTGTGAAGATTTAATTCAGTAAAAGCACAATTTGTACACTCTCTACAACCAACGTCTACTGAGGAGAGAACTACGCCGCGTTCCAATCAGCATTCTCTGCTTTGCTAACAAGCATTAGCATTTAGCTTTTCATCAAAACTTTTCTTCATTAAACAGTCATTTGAAGTGATTTACATGAATTAAATGGAAAAGAACCCAATTAAAACAAAATGGGGGGGCGGGGGGGGTTTGGAATTTAAAACAAAACTTAAAGAGCTCTAGTCTTTAAAGAAGCTTCTCTAAAGAAGCTTGTTTTAGCTTCTTTAGAAGCTAAAACTACACTACAGATCACAATGCCGTCTGCAAACATCATTGTCCATGGCAATTCCTGTCTAATCTCGTCTGTCAGCCTGTCCATCACCAGAGCAAACAGGAAAAGGACTCAGAGCAGAACCTTGATGCAGTTCCAACTCCGATCTGAATTCCTCTGTCTCACCTACAGCACACCTCTAGGAGGTGGATGATGTCATCAATGTGCAACATCTAATGCTGAAAACTCGAGCTGGATCTATCAACAAACATAATTTTTCTCGCATGATCCGATGACTATGTTGCCTCAACTGTTAGTTAAAAGCTAACCGGAGACTCTTCTCAACATTTCTGCCTGCATCAATCAGTTCTTCATATAGACTTATTTTAGTGAGTCTGAATATGTGTCTGCTCCACCCAATATGCATAGAGATAATCACATGTTAGAGGAATTAAACACACTGTGTCTGATGTGTTTCAAAGTCACAGTAAGCAAATAGACCTGGCAAATTCATCTATACCAACTGTTTTGTTTGGTCCAGTTTTGTCATTAGCTGTCTGTACCGCTTCAAAAAAAATGTCTTGATTCAAAACGTTGTAACAATTTAAAGATATATTACTTATTTCTATCAGTGTGTTAACACTACTTATACTTCAAAACTAAAACATTATTGTCGAACATACGAGTGCTGCTGTTACATGCAGCACTCATGCGTGTAAAGCAATAATGCTCTTCATTATTTGAAGAGCATTACATGTTCTTCAAATAATGCGCTACTCCGGGCGGCTGCCTGCTGCGATGTCTCCAATTGTTTTAGCATCAAGTCATCTATTTTTGCATTTTGTCTCTCGGTTTCTGTCCCTTCTTTCACCTGTGTTTTGTCCCATTGTCCCATAAGTTTTATTCTTTCTGTTGGCTATTACCTGAAAATGTCCCTGAGTCCATAAACTTGAAAAATAAATATAAATAAATTGAAATTAAACACAAAAATTTATGGCACACAAAAAACAACACTTCCTACAAAGAAAATGTAAAATGTAAAAAATGTTACTGAATTAATGCAGTAAATATTAATTTTTAAAAAAGTTTTTTGTCTTAACAGAAGTGTGGTGTGAGGCCTTTTAGGCCTGCTTGTTTGTTTTTTTTCACCCCCAAAACTCACAGGTGCTGGATGGCTTCTAACGGGAGGATTGGCTGATTGCTCCCAGCTGCACAGACTTACCGGTGGCTATAAAAGACCTGGTGTCACCCACAGTCTCTGTCAGGTCTTCAACGATTCTAGTGGTAAACTGACCACCTCTAAGCTGGGTCAAATTTTGATATCAGACTAATTTTCTTATTCTCCTCACAGGAACCTTCAGCCCTTCCTCTTGGCCATCCAGCACTGCCTGAAGCCGTTATCTCTCTGCTGTGGATTCCTTTGTTCAACACTTAATAAACTGTTAAACCTGCATTTGGATCCTCCTCATTCCCTCTCCTACACAACAGAAGACCTGACCAGAATGGATCCAGCGGGTTCTGCATCACCCTCAGTGTCAGAGATTCTGACCCGACAAGGAATATTCCTGGGACAACAACAACAGGCCATAAAGGCCCTTATGGACAAAAATACTCAATTAAAAACACAGTTACAGGCTTTAACAGACAAAGTAAATAATCTAAGTTCTCTTTTTCTGTCCACAGCCTCGGCACCTCCTTCAGCTATGCCCAGCCCACTCATGGACCACCATATTACGGACCCGGAACCTTTCCATGGAACCCTGGGGAAATGTCGTGGGTTCCTCTTGCAGTGTTCAAATGTCTTTGCTCTAAGACCGCGGACCTTCGAATCAGACAAAGTTAAGAATTTGTACATTGTGGGTCTTCTTCGGGGCAGGGCACTGGAGTGGGCCGAGGCCGAAGACGCGGCAGCCCCCCTGGCTGATCGCTCAACATCTGATTTTCTGAGTTTATTCAGAACCATGTTCGAGGTGCCGGACCAGGCTGGAGATGCCTCCCAGCGTCTACTCCACCTTTCCCAGGGAACTCTATCTGTGGCGGAGTTCTCCATCTCATTCCGGACCCTAGCAGTAGAGGCTGGCTGGGGACAGAAGGCACTAAGAGGGGTGTTCCTAAATGCCCTGAATGATCCTCTGAAGGATGAGCTAGCTGGCTGGGGGACCCCATCCACATTGGAGGAACTCATTTCGCTGGCAATACAGTTAGACAATCATCAAAGAGAGAAACGATATGAAAATACCACCCGGGCCCTACACCCTACTCCAGTTCACAGCCATCGACAGCCTTCCTCGGTCTGCCCCCCACCTAGGGCATTTGCATCTGTTCCACAAGAGGCTGAGCAGCCTTCCACAGAACCAATGCAGTTGGGACAGATGCATCTAACCAAAAAGGAAAGAGAGGTTAGACTAAAAGAAGGGAGGTGTCTCTATTGCGGGTCAAGAAGTCACTTACTCTCAGCTTGCCCTTGTCGCCCAAAAGACGGGGCCCACCGGTAGACCTAGGGTTACGGGTGGGCACAACTAGATGTCATGGTACCCCTAGGCTTATGATTCTTGTGACACTAACCTCTGGTTGTTCCTCTTCTTTTCCGGTCGAAGCGTTGGTGGATTCCGGGGCCGACGGCAACTTCATCGACGCAGATTTTCTCCGTCAGTGTGGATTCCAGTCCCAACCACTCGGAGAACCCATTAATGCCACGGCGATCGATGGACACGTTATCACCAGGGTGACCCACCAGTCCTCCCCGTTGGAGATGGTGGTATCGGGTAATCACCGTGAGCACCTTTCGTTTAACGTTATTTCTTCACCCGGCTCACCCCTTGTGTTAGGTTTCCCCTGGCTTAGGTTGCACAATCCACAGGTCGACTGGCAAAACCGGCGTATCGTCGGGTGGAGCAATCAGTGCCATGCAACTTGCCTCCAATCTGCCGTGACAACCGTCTCTTCTGACACGGTAGGCTCTATCGACCCGGTGGACGTTGCGTCTATCCCGGCAGAGTATCATGACCTCAAAGAGGTCTTCAGTAAGGAGAGGGCACAATCTCTCCCGCCTCATCGGCCATATGATTGCGCCATCGACCTCCTCCCTGGGGCAACCTTACCCGCCAGTCGCCTGTACAATCTGTCTGCTCCAGAGAGGGGGGCGATGGAGAAGTACATCAATGAGTCCCTAGCGTCGGGGCTTATCCGCCCTTCCTCGGCACCCATAGCAGCGGGGTCCTTTTTTGTGGGTAAGAAGGATGGTTCCCTCCGTCCGTGCGTCGATTATCGGGGTCTTAATAACATCACTGTTCGCAACAAATACCCGTTGCCCCTCATTAATTCGGCGTTCGAGCTACTTCAGGGAGCCCGGGTCTTTACAAAACTCGATCTGCGTTGCGCCTACCATCTCGTCCGAATGCGGGAGGGGGACGAGTGGAAGACGGCGTTCAACACCCACCTGGGCCAATTCGAATACTTGGTCATGTCTTTCGGGTTAACTAACGCTCCCGCAGTCTTCCAGGCATTCATTAACGATGTGCTCCGTGACTTCCTTAATCGTTTTGTCTTTGTTTATCTGGACGACATTCTTATTTTTTCGCCCACTGTTGAGGAGCACATCGTCCATGTCCGTGCGGTACTCCAGCGACTCCTTGAGAATCGTCTGTTTGTAAAGGCTGAGAAGTGCGAGTTCCATTCTCAGTCCGTCAACTTCCTTGGTTTTATTGTACACGCTGGGCAGGTTTGCCCGGACCCCGAAAAAGTTAGCGCGGTGGCTGAGTGGCCTCGACCCAACACCCGTCGCAAACTACAACAATTTCTGGGTTTCGCAAATTTTTACAGGCGTTTCATTCGCAATTACAGTCAGGTAGCTCTTCCCCTTACCCAGCTTACTTCCACAGCCAGACCGTTCGTTTGGTCTCCCCAAGCAGAGGGTGCATTCACTGAGCTTAAAAAGAGGTTTACCTCGGCCCCCATTCTGGTCCAGCCTGACCCCTTGAGGCAGTTTATTGTGGAGGTGGACGCCTCGGATTCAGGGGTGGGTGCTGTGCTGTCCCAATACCATCAGGAGGATGGCAAACTCCATCCCTGTGCCTTTTTCTCTAAGCGTCTCTCTGCAGCTGAACAAAACTACGATGTGGGGAATAGAGAACTGCTCGCAGTCAAACTGGCACTCGAGGAATGGAGGCACTGGCTCGAGGGCGCAGAACACCCATTCGTGGTCTGGACAGACCACAAAAACCTCGCTTACATCCAAGCAGCCAAGAGACTCAACTCTCGACAGGCCCGTTGGCAGCTGTTCTTTACACGCTTTAATTTTACCCTCACTTACAGGCCGGGCAACCGCAATACCAAACCTGACGCCCTCTCCCGCCTGCATGATGGTCATCAGTCCAGATCGGAGCCGGAGCCCATTCTACCCCCCTCCTGCGTCATTGGGGCAATCACTTGGGAGATCGAGACTGCAATAAGGGATGGTCTGCAGCATGATCCGGACCCAGGTACTGGCCCAGCTAACCGTTCGTATGTGCCATCCTCTGCCCGCTCCCAGGTTCTCCTATGGGCACATGCATCCCGGTGGTCCTGTCACCCTGGGATTCGCCGTACAATGGCGCTTCTTCAGCGGCGGTTCTGGTGGCCAACGATGGAGGCAGACACTAGGAATTTTGTCGTTGCCTGTTCTGCCTGTTCCCGGGGCAAGGTCCCTCATCGTCCTCCTGCGGGGCTGCTCCATCCCCTACCGGTTCCCAGTCGTCCCTGGTCCCATATCGCACTGGACTTTGTGACCGGACTCCCTCCCTCAGAAGGTAACACTGTTGTGGTCACGATTGTGGACCGATTCTCCAAAGCTGTACATCTGGTGCCTCTTCCTAAACTCCCTTCAGCCTTGGAGACTGCCCAGCTCATGGTGACCCATGTGTTCCGTCTGCATGGTATCCCTCTGGACATAGTCTCTGACCGGGGTCCGCAATTCACATCAGCTGTTTGGAAGTCCTTCTGTAAGGCGCTGGGGGCTTCCGTCAGCTTGTCATCTGGTTTCCACCCCCAATCCAACGGCCAGTCGGAGCGGGCTAACCAACACCTGGAATCCACATTACGGTGCGTGTTGGCCTCTGCCCAGTCCACGTGGTCGTCTCATCTCCCGTGGATTGAGTATGCCCATAATTCCCAAGTTAGTTCCTCCACAGGATTGTCCCCGTTCGAGGCTTCTCTGGGTTACCAACCCCCCATTGTTCCCGGATCAGGAACAGGAGCTGGCCGTCCCTTCGGTGCAGCTCCATATCAGACGGTGTCGTCGGATCTGGAGGAAAACTAGGAGGGCCCTCCAACAGGCCTGCGGCCGGGCTCGGCGCCAAGCTAATCGCCACCGTCAGCCAGCCCCAGCATATCAGGTTGGTCAGTCTGTCCTTCTGTCTACCAGGAACATTCCCCTCAGGGCAGAGTCTCGCAAGCTTTCACCCCGCTTCATTGGCCCTTTCCGGATCCTGCGGCTGGTCAACCCGGTCTCGGTAAAGCTCGCCCTGCCCTCTTCCATGAAGGTACATCCTGTGTTCCACGTCTCTCAGATCAAACCGGTTTCTACCAGTCCCCTCCAGCCTCCTTCTGCTCCCCCTCCACCTCCTCGCCTTGTCGACGGCTCGGATGCGTACACGGTCAACCGTCTTTTGGATGTTCGGCGCCGAGGTCGGGGTCTACAGTACCTCGTGGACTGGGAGGGTTATGGCCCGGAGGAACGGTGCTGGGTGCCCCGTTCAGCAATCCTGGACCCTGGCTTGGTCCGGGACTTTCACCGCCGCTTTCCGGACAGGCCTGGTGGTCCGCCAGGTGGCGTCCGTAGAGGGGGGGTACTGTGGTGTGAGGCCTTTTAGGCCTGCTTGTTTGTTTTTTTTCTCCCCCAAAACTCACAGGTGCTGGATGGCTTCTAACGGGAGGATTGGCTGATTGCTCCCAGCTGCACAGACTTACCGGTGGCTATAAAAGACCTGGTGTCACCCACAGTCTCTGTCAGGTCTTCAACGATTCTAGTGGTAAACTGACCACCTCTAAGCTGAGTCAAATTTTGATATCAGACTAATTTTCTTATTCTCCTCACAGGAACCTTCAGCCCTTCCTCTTGGCCATCCAGCACTGCCTGAAGCCGTTATCTCTCTGCTGTGGATTCCTTTGTTCAACACTTAATAAACTGTTAAACCTGCATTTGGATCCTCCTCATTCCCTCTCCTACACAACAAGAAGCACTATTTTAAAACAACTCAGAAACTTGTTCCTCTTTCACTTGGGTGTGGTGGGTGATGCCAAGATACCTTTTAATGCTTTTTTAATTTATTTATTTTTTTTACGAAAAATGAATTAGAATTATTTATACAGATTATCACCTTCAAATTTTTTACAAAATATCATAAAAAAGACGTTTTGTACAATCTTGTGTTTTAATTTGTTTTACAGGTATGTCGGTAATTCATTGCAAATAATGAGAAAATAAACTTTCTTCTTGTTAACATTTAACGATTCTACATCCTGATATTTGTATTCACTTTTATTTAAATTCAATGCACTTATTTTTTTTTTATAAAGAAAACGCTTTTATTAGGAGTGTGCATCCACAACACACATCTGCTGATTTAACGGTGCTGGTTTTATACAACTACTTTGGAAAAAAAAACAAAAACTGATTATACCAAAAACTGATAAAAACCCGTTTTGGCACTAGTTTTATACAACTACTTTGGATCATTCGTGAAAGCCATCGAGATGAAAATACCCACTTAAAAAGCGCGATAGATTTAGACACAGCAAGAAACTGACTTGATGTGGCGACCCGTTAAGGGAGGTGCTAAAAAAAAGAAGAAAGAAAAAGGACGTTAGATGTTAAATCAAGCGCTTTAAACTTGAAATCTAGCGCACAAGTAGAGCGATTTTTAAGCGTGTAAAATGCTCTCTACCAGCGTGTTAGACTCAAACTTTCACGCGCTTGTTCAAGCGTATATATTGGCCCCGATGGCTTTCTATAATCTTTTTATGCGACTTTGTTGCTTTGTCATTCATTCTCTTGTGACACACATTATTTTCAGTGCAGTAGAGATGGAGACTGACCGTCTTTTACAGACAAACGGAAAAAAAGTAATGCGCATCGTGTTTGCTCTCTTGCCCCGCCCTCCACCAATACTGTTATGAATATTGATAAAACTAAAAGTTTTTGGTCCGGTTAAATGAAGTGACACCAGGAAGACACCAGGAAGTGAAGTCTGATGAGGAGCTTTTGTTTTTTGTTTTTCTCTCTGAAATGGAGACTTGATATAAAGATTGTTTTCCTGAAAGAACGAGTTTTATTTAAAGAAGCAACATGGGACCGAAAAAGAATCCAGGAGTGGAAGAATTAGAAGACCTTAAGGCCGCTATTGATTCCCTCACTACTACCGTCACAACGATCAAGACGCAACAAGACAAAATATTAGACCTGATGGAGGAAGTAAAATCCTTACGTATTCAAAACGCCGCCAAGGAGAAACGTATTGTGGAGTTGGAGAGACGTGTGGACGATCTGGAGCAGTATTCACGGATGAACGATGTGATCGTCACCGGCATTAAAATCAAGCCGCTAACATACGCGCGCGCGGCCGCCAAAGGAGGAGAAGAGCACAGTGAGGAGGACGCACGCTCCGTGGAACTACAGGTAGCAGCTCAACTCCGAGACAAGGGGATAGAACTCGACCTAGGAGACATCGAGGCCTGTCACCTACTGCCGACTGGACGAGGAAGACCACCTGCCGTCATCATGCGTTTCATCAACCGAAAAAACAAAACGGAACTCCTAAAGCAAGGTCGAAAATTGAAAGGATCAAATATCTACCTTAATGAATATTTAACAAAGAAAAACTCAGAAATTGCCAAAAAAGCTCGAATGCTAAAAACGGAACGGAAGATACAGCACACTTGGATCCGGAGCTGTAAGGTCTTCATCAAACTCAACGGCAGCCCAGAGGAAGCAGGAGTGTTACTGGTGAGAAACAAAGAGGAACTGGAACGATTCTAATACCAGGTAACCAACTCAACAAACACCTCATGCATAACCTACATAGAAAAACCTCATTTCAAGACAGCAGTATGAAAAAACTCCAAGAACTTCTACAACAAAAACAAAAAGAACTGGACACCTTCACGGTAGAAGACATGCAGAATGATAAAATCTTTGATATTGAAAATGATTTTGCTCACAAATTATTATCTTATGAAGAATGTAATTCAGTGGCGGCTGGTGGTAAAAAAAACTGGGGGGGCGCACATTTTTCAAACACACACAAAAATTTTATTTTTTTTTTAGATATATTATATAAAAGTATATATATATATATATATATATATATACAGTATATATATATATATATATATATATAATATATATATATAATAAACATAAAATTATTCGTGACAATATGTGTCTGTTTTTGGTGACTTCTTCATTATGTTTCCTTATGCCAGTTCGGTAGCCTTCATTTAATTGTGCCAGGATGTTACTCCTGCCAAAAACACCTAGCTTATAGCTACTATCAAGATGGGTGCGGCAAGTTTCATGATGTTTGCACTTTTCAGACAAATGCTTCAAGTCACTCACCCCTGTTGATATCCACACCTTTTGAGTTGCTGCTGAACTAAACCATAAGCAGGGGAAACAAAAAAAGTGTTTCTCATCCAGTGTTTCTTATCCTCTCACATAAAAGCGGCCGCGATCTCCACTGTTTTGTTGCACAGTCAAATCTGGGGTGTCCAGTCCAAGCTCCTTCACTCTTCTTTTTTCTTCTTTAGAACGCTTAGAAAACGGATTCTGTAGAAGGGAGGACACTGAATTCTCTTTAAAAGAGCCGCTAGCTTTGTTAGCATCTGAACTAGCTTCCAACGCCATCATGAAAACTCCCAGAATTCCGCAGTGAAAAGAAAGGGCGTGGCGTGGGTGGGATTTATAGGTCAGCTTATAGCTAATTGATTGGTTCATGTAACAGACTGACAGAGAGGATAACCTATTACACACCAGATGGGCGGAAAATCTCTGCGCCCGGCGGGCGTGGTTATGGTTTGCAATACACATTAATGGGAAAAAATTTAGAGCTGACGTCACGTTTTTTCCATAAAAACCGGAAGCCACATACACACCAATACGTTTACCTGGGAGGGCGTACCTACCTTGCGCCCTCGTTCCGGTTTGCACAGGAAGTAAGAAAATAAAATAAAATAAAACGGTGTAAAACATTATTAAAATGCATGTAATCTTCACACTCGACAGTTTTGCATACTTATAAACACGTACATGTTTATATATGTATATATAGACATATATGTTTCTTGGTCATCAGGTCGGGGGGGCGGCGCCCCTGCGCCATACGTCACCAGCCGCCACTGATGTAATTATTTGACAGTAGAACAGTTTAATAAAACAATAGAAAAGGTAACAGATAATGCATTTTCCATCATACATCTTAATAGTTAAAGTTTGAAATCTAAGATAGACCAAATCAAGGAATTTGTTTGTGAGCTTAAACATGCTTTTAAAGTCATTGCTACTATAGAAAGTTGGTTAAAAGACAGATATTAATAATGTGCAAATTGATGGTTATTACATGTTTTATGTAAACAGAACTAAAAAAAAGGGGAGGGGGTGTTGCCCTCTATGTCGACAAACATTTAAAATGTAAAGTTGTTGAAGAAAAAACAGTAACTTGTAGAAGTGACGTGATGGAAATGCTTACCATAGAAATCATAAGTGACTAGGGTAAAAATATATTGATTAGTTGTGTTTACAGACCTCCTGGTGCTGATGTTGACTTGTTTACAGATAAGATCCTTGAAATGTTTGAGAATGTAAACAAATCAGTCATTCTGTGTGGTGATTTTAATATAGATCTGGGAAACACAGTCATACCAAATGAGTTTAAAAATTACATGGGAACTGTTGGTTTAAGTGCTATGATTAACAAACCAACCAGGATCACAACTCATAGTGCTACAATTATTGACAATATATATACAAATCTACACGGTGAAACTATTAGTGGCATCTTTTTGAGAGATGTGAGTGATCAGCTCCCTGTGTTTATAATTTATGAAAAATTGTGCTATGACAAGGTTCAGGAGGAAATTTATATATTATTTAGATAGATCAGACAAGGCTTTAGAAGCTTTTAGAGAAGACCTTAAAAAACAAAACTGGAATCATGTATATACTCATAACATGAATGATGCATATAATGCGTTTATGGTGACATTTATTGATCTATATGACAAAAACTGCAAAAAAAGAAAAGTCTGTGTTAATGGTAAAAAGATCATTCATAAGCCATGGATGACAAACAGGTTGAAAAATGCGTGTAAGAAAAAAAAAATCACCTTTATAGAATGTTTCTCAAACTAAGAACTAAAGATGCTGAAGTAAAGTATAAACAATACAAAAATAAACTAGTATCAATAATGAGAAGGCAAAGAAAATATTATTATACCAAATTATTAGACAAAAACAAAAATAATGCCAAAGATACATGGGGTGTGGTAAACACCATCTTACAAAAAGATAACGTAAATGCGAATGTTCCAAATTACATCACAAAGAACAACGTTGACATTTTTGGAAAAGAAGATATTGTAAATGAATTTAATAATTACTTTGTGAACATTGGCCCTACGCTGGCACAAGCTATTCCAACGGAGCACACTGATGGTCGAACCATAGTTGAAAATGTAAATACTATTTTTCTTTATAAGGTGCAAGCGAGTGAAATTATGAAAATTGTTAAGGAATGTGCAAATAAAAAATCAAATGACTATGCAGATGTAAACATGATACTGATAAAGAAAATTATAGATGTTATAATTGAACCATTCACTTATTTATGTAATCTTTCTTTTTGCACAGGAGTCTTTCCTGAACATATGAAAGTAGCAAAAGTTATTCCACTTTTTAAAAAAGGAAATAAAAATGATTTATCCAATTATAGACCTGTATCGCTGCTTTCGCAGTTCTCCAAAATTTTGGAAAAACTTTTTGTGAATAGATTAAATAAGTTTATTTATAAGTATGGCATTTTAAGTCACAGCCAATATGGATTTTGCTCAAATCATTCAACTGCTACAGCGTTAATGGAACTGGCCAAAGAAATTACCAACACCATGGACAAAAAACATTTTTTAGTCAGTGTCTTTGTAGATCTGCAGCCTTTGATACTTTAAATCATGAAATTCTATTGCATAAATTATTCAAATATGGCATAAGAGGTGTGGCACATCAATGGGTCACAAGTTATTTAACAGACCGTTATCAATTCGTAGAAATCAACAGCACAAAATCTAAATATAGTAAAATAACGTGTGGAGTTCCCCAAGGTTCGGTCCTTGGCCCAATACTCTTTCTTCACTATATTAACGATATTATGTCCGTTTCCAACATACTAAAATGCATCCTTTTTGCAGACGACACCACTTTATTTTATTCTGGGAACAATATAAACGAGGTTCTAAAAACTGTAGAAAATGAGTTTAAAAAAATATTAAAATGGTTCAATGCCAATAAATTATCTATAAATACAAATAAAACTAAGTTTATGGGTTTCAGTTGTAAAAACAAATATAAATCCAAGACTGTTCACACAAGGATTAGAAATCGAAAGAACACAAAAAATAAATTTTTTAGGAGTTCTGATTGATGAACAGTTAACATGGAAACCTAATATAGAAAAAGTAAAAAATAAAGTATCACAAACCATTGCTGTTCTACACAAGGTGAAAGACTCTCTGAACAAAGACGCTGTGTTTTTATTATATAACTCTTTAATTGTTCCATATTTAATCTATTGTGTTGAAGTCTGGGGAAATGCTTGCAAAACACACATTGAACCACTTTTCCGTTTGCAGAAGAGAGCACTTCGTATTATTAGTGGGAGTGGTTACAGAGCGCACACATATCCAATATTTATCCAATTAAAAACATTAAAATTCAATGAACTGTTAGAATATAACCTTCTCAAAACTATGTACAAAGCTCATCAAGAGGTATTACCATATAGATTACAAAAACAATTCAAAATAAGAGAAAGTCTGCATAATTTAAGAGGAACTGATCTATTTGTTAAATCACAGTTTCGAACCAAACCAAAACAAAGATGTGTTTCAGTTCAAGGTGTTAATCTGTGGAACAACCTGGACAATAAAATTAAATTATGTAAGTCCATTCATTCGTTTAAGAAAACTGTGAAACAACTATTAATTGATAGATATATGTAGCAGAAAACTCTTTCTTGTTGTTGTTGTTTGATGTTTTTTTTTTTTTATGTTTTTTTTTTGTGTGCATCACCCTGGTTGTACAGTATATAATTGTTGTTGCTAAGGGGCAGATATCATAAGCTTTTGTTTCTTTCTGTACCCTTTCATTCATAATTTCTTTTTACTGAAGACCTTTTTTTGAGATGCGTTTGTTCTTTTGTTTAGAATGAAATGAAACAATAAAATTGAATTGAAATGAAGGTGCCTCCTAACTTTATATTCATTTATTAAAGACAAACTTTGTCCTCACAGAAGACACACAGTTTTGCCTTTTGCCTCCATGTACATTTACTCTAGCTCCCACCTGGCTTGAAAGCCCCTGTTCTCAGCATCCATCTTCCGACTGACTGCTGATGGATAATGAAGCCGCTTGCTGCGCTGCAGTGACTTCCGGGCTACCGTTGCATTGTGGGGAATCTAGTGTTGGTGCATGCAAAACACCAGCGGGCGACTGTGCCCTGCAGGCCGGTTCTAATAGTAATTATATATCCTCCAGGGAGCCATAGATTATTCATTCTGGGGCCGGATCTGACCCACGGGCTTTGACTTTGTCATAGGTGCCCTAGTTGTTAGTCTTTTCACTATTCACTAAATATTCTACAATCTACTGACTTGATTGTTAAATTCTTAGTGTGTCTTTGTCTTACACCTGGCACTTTGTTGTGGAGTTTATCTGTCTGCATAGCTGCATCCCCTCTATATGCAGTTACGGCTGAACAGTAAGAACAATTTTAAAATCCATGTGCATTTCAGTTAGGGGGGTCACTCTGTGGAACAATTTTTCTCAAATAATCACCGCCAATAAAATTTTTTTTCAATTTAAAATCCTGTATAAAAACATATGAATTTGTACCAGAAGGAGATGGAGGAATAATATTTTAATAAAAAATACCAGCTAATCTCTTACTTTATTGTCTTAACTCTAACCATACTTTCTCAATTTTCTTTTGCCTTTTGATTCCTGAGGTTGTGCATTAAGTTATACTCTTACAGAAGGTGTGTGGTCGGAATGTTCGGGCTTGTCTTTTTTTTTTCCCTCAAGTGATGTACTTTTTAAATTGTTTTATTCTTTTGTTGTTGTTTTGTTTGTTTGTCATGGTGGGTGATGTGAATTGTGGGCTGGAGTTTACAAGGCTTGACTTTATTCAACTCTTTTTCAAATCATTCTTGTTAATTTAAAAATATATTTATTGCATTTGTTATGTTTTGATTCAAAACAAACAATGAAATGAAATCAAAGCTCTGTAGCAGTGTCCTGCATACACCAAAAGATCTCAGTCTCCTCAGAAAGTTGAGAAGTCTATGGTCCTTCTCGTACAGGAAATCTGTACGTTATCTGAGCAGTCCATTTTTTGCTAATGTGAACACATCCACCCTTTCAACGTTAAATCCCTGTGAATCTCTCTCAATGTGGGGATGTTTTATTGGCTGCAGCAGTTTGATAAATCAAATCAACTATTGTATGAAGAAGAAAAAAATCAATAAATCCATCAAATTAAACTCAAACAATTACGAAGAAGAGTCAAGTAAAAGCAAAGTTAAAAAAATACCAAGCCTGAGAAATTTTCTATGATTCAGTGGTTCTTTAATCATTTCAAAATTTAAAAAGATTTGCACGGAATGCAGAATAAAATATTTCAGAAAAACATAATAAAACATAGGCGCAGGATGGTTTTAAAGAGTCACAGATAAATGTGGTCACGCTTTCTGAAATAAGATAAAAATATGTTCAGGTGTAAAATAAATCTGCATTGTATATCTTTTAAAGAAGAAAATTTGTAGGTGTTTGAAATAACATTTCTCCTTTTGAACTAACAATATGTTTACAGTTTTGAAATTTAGTATAAATCTTCACATTTTTTAATTTTGTCTTAATATATCAAATTTTAAATACATTCAAATTTGAATAATTTAAGTTATTCAGAACTTAAATTCCTTTTAGCTTTTTCCTCCACATTACCAAGTTTTTAAATTATATCACAGAACTTTCATAATGTAATAATAAAGATTTTGTTGATTAGAGTTTATTTTAAGATTTTAAGGATTTTTTTAAACCCTCACAGCTCAAACAGATGGAAGAACGAATACATGATTAGATAGAATGTTGAGTGGATCAATAAAGATCAATTTTGTCTGTTTTGGGTTTTTAGTCTTCGCTGCAAAGTTTCCACTTGGAACAGATGAATGGTTTGGCTGCTTCAACTGAGTCAACATTCCAGGTAGACTCTTCAAGAAAAGAAAATTTAGAGGTAAGTTATTTTAAACACAAATACGTCAACATCAAGGTGATGAACAATGTACCACCGCTTGCCCGACATCACAAACTGTATTACTGACGAATGCTGGAGGTCTTTTTAATAAGCAGGATGAATCAGTCATTTGTTTAACATTCTTTCATTTTCTATATCATGATATCAAAATTTTTCCCGTAACTTTATTATATGAGTTTTCCCAAAGACGTCATCAGGTGGAGTTAGCGTAGATGTCATAGCAGAGTTCAAGCGAATGTAATTTTTTCAGAGGTATTGCGCTATTATTTTTTCAGCTTTGTTGTAGCCACATTTGATAAAGCATTTTCCTTGTTCTTCTTTCGCCATTTCCCTTTGAGGGATTGCCCCAGCAAGTCAGTTTATTCCGTCTAACACTATCTGCTGCCTCCTCGTCGGTCACACCAACTATTTTCATGTCTTCCTTCACTGTATCCATGAACCTCCTCTTTGGTCTTCCTCTAGCCCTCTTTCCTGGTGGTTCCAAACCCAGCATCTTTCTGCCGATGTACTCAGTCTCTCTTCTCTGTACATGTCCAAACCATCTCAGTCTGGCTTTTCTGACTTTATCTCCAAAACCTCTGACGTGTGTTGTTTCTCTGATTCTGACTCATTTCTAATCCTGTCCATCCTGGTTACTCCCAGAGTGATCCTCAGCATCTCTGCTACCTCCATCTCTGTTTCCTGTCTTTTCCTCAGTTCCACAGTCTCTAGACCAATCAGCATGGCCGGTCTCACCACGGTTTTGTACACTTTCCCTTTCATTTTAGCTGAAACTCTTCTATTACACATCACAGCTGGTACTTTTCTCCACCCGTTCCAGCCTGCCTGCATAAGCATTTTCACCTCTTTTCCACACTCACCATTGCTCTAGACTGTTGATCCTAAGTACTTAAAATTATTCACCTTCTTTATCTCTTCTCCTTGAAACCTCACTTTTCCATTTGGATCCCTCTCATTCACACACACGTACTCTGTCTTACTCTGACTAATCTTCATTCCTCTTCTTTCTAGTGCAAATCTCCACCTCTCCAATTTCTCCACCACCTCTTGCCTCCTCTCACTACCGATCACAATGTCATCTGCAAACATAATTGTCCATGAAGATTCCTGTGTAACCTCGTCTGTCAGCCTGTCCATCAACAAAACAAACAGCAAAGGACGCAAAGCAGGTCCCCGACACTGAACTCCTCTGTCTCACCTACAGCACACCTCACCACTGTCTTTACAGTCCTCACACATGTCCTGCACCGCTCTTACATACTTCTCTGTTACACCAGACTTCCTCATACAATACCATAGTTCTGCTCTAGGTACCCTGTCATACGCTTTTACTAGATCTACAAAGACACAGTGCAGCTCCCTCTGACCTTTCCTGTACTTCTCAATCAGCTTCCTCAAGGCAAATACTGCATCTGTAGTGCTCTTTTTTTGGCATAAAACCATACTGCTGCTCACAAATTCTAACTTCAGACCTTAGCCTGGCTTTGACAACTTTTTCCCATAACTTCATTGTATGACTGATCAGTTTTATTCCTCTGTAGTTACCACAACTTTGCACATCTTCCTTCTTCTTAAAATAAAGCATCATCATTCTTTAATAATAAATGAGTGAGACTCAATGTCTAATAAAAGGGATTTTTTTGGGTTTTTGTTTGGTAAATAAAATGAGAGTATTTTGAAAGTTAAACATTTCCCTTTCCTTTGAGGTTGCTGGCACGGATTGTGGAAGATGGTGGCTTATGTACTGTAGATTGACAATTTTTAAGCGGTTTAGACTGGGTCTTTTCTTTGGTTGGTTTTGGTTTTGTTCTCTTTTTGTGGTGACCATTTTAAATATGTTTTAAATATTTTTTTGTGCTTGAGGAAAAAGTAAAAAAATGTACAACACTTTTTCCTACCTGCGTTGGTACTCAAAGCGCCATACATTGCAGCTTACATTCATACTTGATAACAGGAGTTGCCACTCAAGGTGCGTACCACTATCTTCAGGAGCAACTGGGGATTTGGTTTCTTGCTCAAGGACACCCTGGCATGATCTACGGGCAGGGGATCTACGGGCAGGGGATCTACGGGCAGGGGACCAGCGACACCCCAGTCTCAGGACGGTTGCATTTCCCACCGAGACATCCTTCCTAAGCAAAGGATGCTTATTCATGCTCAATAAATATATATAAATATATATATAGTAAATGGCGCTTAAGTAATTTAAATTGAAAAAAAGTTTTTTCAACATTTTATTTGTTTGCATTTTAATGCATTAAAATTTTGTCAACTTTCCATTCCGTTTTATTGTCTTCAGCTTATCAGGGAAAGGGGCAACAGCCTCGGAGGGGAAGCCCATGCTTCTCTCACCCCAGCTGCATCCTCAAGCTCACCCGGAGGGATCCCGGGTACTTCCCCGGCCAGCTGTGAGTCATAGTCTCTCTCAAGCGGGTCCGGGGTGTGCCTCTTGGTGCTATCAGTCAGGCGCTTGGGGGGCATCCTGACCAGATGCACGAACCACCCCATCTGGCTTCTCTCAACCTGATTCCATCCTGACTGCTTCACACTCGGAGGCAAATCGGTCCAGTGAGAGCTAGAGATCACGGTCAGATGAAGCCAATAGGACCACATCTTCCGCAAAAGCAGAGATCCGACCCTGAGGTCACCAAACCCGATCCCTCCAACGCCTCGGCTGTACCTTGATATTCTGTTCATAAAGGTAATGAACAGAATCAGTGACAAAGGGCGGCCTTGGCTGAGTTTAACTCTCACTAGAATTGGAATCGACATACTGCCAGCCATCCGGACCAAGCTCTGGCACCAGTCTCCACAGAGACTGGACAGCTCATTCATAGGGCTCCAAAGCTCCGTACTCCCGGAGCAACCCCCATAGGAGTCCCCGAGGGACACGGTCGAATGCTTTCTTCTGATCCACAAAACACAAACAGACTGGTTGGGCAAACTCCCATGAGCCCTCCAGTATCCTGAAAAGAGTATAGCGCTGGTCTGTTGTTCCACGACCAGGGCGGAAACCACACAGCTCCTCTTCAATCCGTGTAAAGATATGTGTAAAAATTTCATGTTTAATCAATTTATTTTTACCTCCGTAGTTCATTGCAAGACCCTTTTGTTCTGCATCAGGACCATATTTGGGTTCGCTTTCAGACCAATTTGAGTAATCCCACCTTGAGCCATCAGTCCAATGCCATATTGACCCCTGAATAAGTTGCAAAAAATTTTAATTCCATCCTTTGGATGTTTAAAAATTTTTAATTGTGTGTTGATGAATTTTCAGTCCCAGTAAAAGACTTACTTACAGAATAAATAGCTCCGAACCAGGTCGGCTTATGAGATTCGGACCGACTCTCTATCACTGAACTAATGAACAGGTTCTCATCAGCTGAGTGAATGGAGGCAAGATTCCCTCCATGATATTTGCAGAGATGCTGGCAAATTAAAAAAGAAAAGTTAGTGAGAGATGTAAACACAATTTGACGACGCTGACATTTTACTTGTAGTTGACAGCATATTTGAATATATATGCCCTTTGTGCGCCGGCCGATGCTCTTTGTCAATAAGGTAGAAGATGCATAGTCATCCTAATTCTCGATTATCAAATTTTAACTGACTGGAAGTTTTGTGGTGTATTGGAAAACTAACGCGTGATTAGTGACCTTTGAGGAGCTGTCTAAACAGCTGGATGATATAATTTGTTCCATCATCACTCAGACAAAAGTGCAGGGAAACTGCAAACAAGAATCTGCCTTAGTCACATCAAAACAGATTGGTCCCATTAATTTAGCCACATTCACATTACCTGGAGGACATATCGGCCAAATGTCCTCGATGTACGGCACACAATGCAGCAATGCAGCAAAAGTAATTTACCCATGAGGGATGTATATAGTGTGGTGAAAAAAAAACAGTAATCAAGGTCAGTAATCGGACTTTGTTCAAATAATTTTCCAATGAAGCTACACACACCAGAATGCATTGTTTCCCCAAATATAATGTTTTTACCCTAGTTTTTAGTCTTGTCACTACTCCTCTGCAACGAAGCACTAAATATTCTACAATCCATTGACTTGAATGTTAAATTCTTAGCGTGTCTTTGTCTTGAGTTGTAATGTACAGAAACTTTCATTTTGATCTTTCTTTGTGGTACAATAAATAAAAACATGTTGGGTTCTTCTACAGATGGACGGACGGACGGAGAGACAGATAGATAGAACAGTAGATATGTACTTCTGCAAAAGAGTATTCAACTGGTGTGTCATCATAAAGGAAACACCGAGATCCAAACGGTGCCCAGCCACTAGGACATTCACCTGAAACAAAAGAGAAGTGCATTTACAGAGATTTGAACCACAGCAGTGATGTTTTTCTTTTTAATAATTTGAATTGAATGGTGATATTTTTGTATTTGAAATTAATCAACATTCTGAACCCCAAGCGTGAAATGAGTCATTATTACAGACCTTCAGTTTCTGCATAATTCAGCACAACTCCCTGTGAATACAAAAGCCAACAGTTTAGAAAGTAGCTTTCACATTTTAACACTGTTCCTGCTTTGATTTACATTATGTAGGTCATTTTCAATTGTTGTCTCTATTAATAATGAATAAAAACATGCATCCATTTTAATCACACTTTCAACAACCACAATGCTGCATACCATGCAGAGAACAAACGCCACGAATAGTCCTGATGCCATCTGTGGAGAAAGAGTCAAACACATTTTTTTGCAGGGACCTCTGCTTCACATTTTATAGTTTTGATTTAAAATAAAAAAGGAGTATTTAATGGATCCAAGATTATATCTATATATATATATATATATATATATATATATATATATATATATATATATATATATAAACATACCTTGCTTTTAGTAAACTCTGGTTCAGAGAATGGATCTTTTCTATTGATTTTGAATGATTTAAAGAAGGTGAACGATCTTGCTGCACCAGCCAAGCTACAATGAATCTTTTCTGTCTGATGAACCTTTAAATAGCTGCTCACCAGGAAATGCGTCTGGTGGCACCATCTTCTTTCTGACATGGTGGAGGACACGGAGCCAATCAAAGCTCTGGACTGCAACCGGCTTAGAACAAAAGCACATATTTTAAGACAGTTGATAGTAAAGGTATTGTGGAGGATGAGTCTCCTACCTTTCTATATGGTGACGCAACTTTGCTGGAGCCTACAAAGGAAGGAGGTACTGCTACTCTTCTGAATTCTCCTAAATGGAGTTTAGCCGTATAAAACACGGTCGGCGTGTAAGGGCAGACAACACTCGTCCTAAGTCGCACATCACTAAGGAATGTGAGAAAAAAAGTACCAAAACCAATCTATGGCACGGGTGCGCATAGCAACCCCCGTCATAGGGTTATGACACGGGTTACCCTATGGCACGGGTATGTTACTATCTTCAATGTCAAGATAGTAACATTGAAGCAGTAAAAACAAAGGTTGTGCATGTCTTCAGCGCTGAGTTCCTCCCCGACCTTGATGCTGAGACACTTGGTGCCTATCTTGGAGAGAAACTTGGTCACAGTATACGGTATGAACAAATTTCCACTGGGAATATGCACTTTAGCTTCTTTAAAGTTAGGGTGGAATGCGAGGACGTCTCAGAAGTTTATAATCCAGAGCTGTGGCCAGAGGGATCATAGAGAGACGCTATTATGAACCATAGAAGCTCCAAAAAAGACCTGCTACACCCGCCTTAGGTCATGATGTGCAAGGTCCTGTTGGAGTAATGCTGGAGTCATCCAGCTAATGTATGTGTTATATTATATAACTGTTGGCGTTTGCGTGTTGGAAACTCTGCCGCTGATAGAGCACGGCGCCAAACTGTGGATAAATTATTGCAACAATGTGACAATGATTTTATAATTCTTAATGTCTATACACTTTATGAGTGTTCTCAGGATGAGGTTGACTATTTGAACAAACTTGGTTTTATATATTTCTTTATTGATAAGCATCAGTGTACGTCAATCAACAGTATGTGGTAGGTGATATTAATGCTGATATCTCCGATCATCAGTCTATGTTTACCAGTCATGTGTTACAGTTTTGTGGGGAAACTGGCCACATATTGTCTGGTATTTTTCTTTTGCCATCATACAGCTACACCTATATAAGTGAGGAATGGCATATGTGGCTTTTTCACTGCGTTAGTACTGCTGATGCACATGTTGTGCTTAAATCTGTCAAAAGAATTTATCTGTTTCTGGTCATGTACCATTTATATGACCAGTGGCGGCTGGTGACGTGTGGCGCAGGAGCGCCGCCCCCCCCTGTCCTGATCACCAAAACTAACAATAAAAAAAATATATAAACATTTATATTTTTGTAAGTATGTAAAACTGTCTTGTGTGAAGATTATATGCATTTTAATAACGTTTTACACCGTTTTATTTTATTTTATTATTTTATTTTCTTACTCATTTTAGTTCTACTTCCAATGAAAACCGGAAGGAGGGCGCTGCCCGGCAGGCCCCACTAGTAAAACATGTGAGTGTGTATGTGGCATCCCGTTTTTATGGAAAAAACGTGACGTCAGCGCTAAAGTTTTTTTCCATTCATGTGTATTGCAAACCATAACCACGCCCGTGGGGCGCATTTAAATGCGCCCATCGGGCGTGTGATAGGTTATCCTCTCTGTCAGTCTGTTACATGAATCAATCAATTAGCTATGAGCTGACCTATAAATCCCACCCCCGCCACGCCCTTTGTTTTCACTGCGGAATTCTGGGAAATGGTCTTCATCATGGCGTCGGAAGCTCGTTCAGTTGCTAACAATTCAAGTTACTTTTTAAAAGAGAATTTGGTGTCGTCGCTTCTACAGAATCTGTTTTCTTAGCGTTTTGAAGAAGAAAAAAGGAGAGTCTGTCTATATAAAAAGGAGCGTTCAACAGTTCCAACTAGAAATACAGAAAATCAGGTAGAGTAACTTCCTTTCTTCTTATAGTTTTATATGTTAGACTATTGTTGTGTTATTGAAACTAAAATAAGTCACATTAGTTGCATTTGTGTCTGAGCACAGATTCAATTCATTAAGAATAAAGTTGTTTATTAGAAATTATATTGATTATTGGTGTTAAAATGTTTGATTGACAAGAATATTTTTTTAAATTTAATTTAGCTCTTTATTTTCTTTGGTAAAACTTTATAGAAATATATTTTTACTGCAATGAATTGCTTTTGTTATTTTGGGTGTGACGAAAATGAATTGAATGATGTGTCAAAAGTTTGTTCTGTTACAGTAAAACAATGTTTTGTTTGACCCTTTAAAGGTGCTGTTGGCTTAATTGCTGCAAACCAGAGCATTGAAAATGATCTAGGAAAGAGGAGCAGCATGTGTGGTCCAGACGAGTGTGGCAATATTGCTAAAGATGTAAGTGAAATACAAAAATAAGATTATTTTCTGATACTGTGTACTGTTCATTTCAGGACGATTACATGTGGCCCTCTTGGAATCCAGCTACACAACAGTTGCAGTATTCTACAATGTACTTGCAGTTATGCCCTTTTATGCTGGGCTAGATCAAGTTTATTCATTAAAAGGAGTAGAATGTGTTATACCTGTAGTTGACAAAGGCATGGAGAAAGAGAGCTGTGACGTTGATAATCACAGTCTGATTAAATGGATGTAGACTTCATTTTTTTCTTAACTTTAATATGAAGTCTTGAATTTATTCTGATATGTGTGATCACAAAAACAATGTTATGACAAAATAACTGAATTTTCTCTGTTTTTAAAATTTGTGACAACATCCTTGGCAACACAACAGAGCGATTTTCATTCACGGATCATCTCATTAGTGCCACCCTGCTTCAAGCTGAGAAGTTTGAAGAATATGCTGAGGTATTCCCTGAGCAAGCATTGGGGGTAACCTTAAATGCATACCCTGCCCTGATTGGAAACAGGCTGAAGTCAGAGCCTGGAGTCATCTACAGCAAGGAGGATTTGAAAAACTGTCATGGAGCAATTGATCTGCTCAATTTTTTTGTTGAGAACAACCTCACAGATGTTTTTCAGGAAACTGTCAAACTGTTAAAATTGTCATCGCTACACCAATGACCACTGCAGAAGCTGAGAGGTGCTTATCAACTTTAAAAAGAATAAAAACTTTTCTTAGGAACACCATGAGCCAGGACAGACCGGATGCACTGGCCATGTTATCCATGGAAAAAAACTGATCACAAGTATGTGGGACTTTAATCAGAAGGTGATTGAAAAATTTCCAGAGCAGAAAGAAAGAAAGAAGGGCCAAATTTCTATTCAAGTAGGGTGGATCATATTCATGTGAAAATAAAACTTTTAAATATTTATTTACTGGCATGTGATATCTTTTATATAATATATCTAAAAAAAATTTTGTGTGTGTTTGAACAATGTGCACCCCCCACCCCCCCCAGTTTTTTTTACCACCAGCCGCCACTGATTATGACGATTGATGTAAAACATGTCCCAGAGATAGCACACAGAGTAAATTATTGCTGTAAAATGCAACTAAATTGGGACAAGGTGTGAAAAAAAATTTTAACCCTAAAAAGCCCACCCAAAGAAATAAATGTCAGAAAATTCTAAGTTTTTGGAAAAATAATTAAATAATAAAAATAATACATTAATAATTAATTAATTAATAATTATTAATTGATTATTAATAATAAAAAATTGCGTATCAAATATGATACGTTTGGCATTATAGGGTTAATCAACTATTGCATGAGAACTGAAGCTGAACAAAGTAATTCTATATAGCTGCCTCGGCAGGCTGTTCTATGCAGAGATGTTAATTGTAATGTGAAGTCTCACTGTAAGGTTCTTTATGAATGTGTTGTTGGAGCCATTTAAGTAACTGCAAGCCCATATTAAAGACATGAAAAAGCAAAATGTGTTAAGCTGGGGTGGAATTAGCATGTAGCAGCTCATCATAAGATTGTCAGGAAGGCCTATGACATGGTGCAAGCATGCAGACCTAAATCTGGGCCAACGCTGGAGCACAAAAGGATTACCAGTGCAAGATATAAATACGCTATCCGATATATTGCAAAAGGTGAACAAAACATGAGAGTGGACTCTATGGCTGAAAAATTGCTAACAAATAATGTTGACAACTTCTGGAATGAAGTAAGAGCCCTAAAATGAGTAAACACACTACTGCCTGACACTGTAGAGGGGGTAACTGGAGTTGATATAATAGCAGAACTGTGGAAGAACAACTACTCTGCTTTATCTAATTGTGTTAAAAGGGACCCCTTTATAGTACTTGAAAAGATCACAAATAGGGAAGCTGTGATTATCACCCCATGTGACATCTGGCAGGCCGCAGATGGTTTGGCTGACAAAAAGTCCACAGGCTCAGACAATATCACTGAAACGTGCTAGTCCAAAGACTGCCATTCTGCTTGCATTATGTTTTTCGGGGTTCATGACTCATGGATTTTTACCTGACTCTCTCCTGTCTGTCATCCTGGTACCTGTTATTAAGAACAAAGCAGGCCAAGTCGGGAGTCTTGACTACTACAGGCCAAAAGCACTAGCTAGTATTATCTCTAAACTCCTGAAAAAAATACTGCTTGATAGACTTGAACGATTCATTGGTAACACAAAAAATCAGTTTGGCTTTAAATCCAGGCTGGGGACCGATTTATGCATTTATGGTCTAAAGGAGACAATCCAGTCATATACAAGGAAAAACTCCTCTGTGATTATGGGTCTCATTGATGCATCTAAGGCATTTGATCGAGTTAATCAAAATACTGTAAACTTTTTGTAAAATTGAAACAATGAGGTGCACCTCACTGTATCATACGTATTCTGGCTTATTGGTACACAAACCAGAAGATGCAGGCAAAATGGGGCAATACAATCTCTGGTTCGTTTGGAGTCACTAATGGAGTGCACCAAGGGGGGCTGCTGACTCCCCATGTTTTATGACAAACCATGGAGCACGCGCGTTTATTTTTTTTATCATTAAAAAAAGAGGATACTTCATGTTGAAGTATCCTATTTGGTTTAAGTAAGGTATATTTTATATAAATTTGTTTCTGTTTTTGAGTTCCACCATCATCCAATTAAAGTTTTTATGTTTATCATACTCGTTTGTTTGTTTCTAAACATATCCTTAAGAGAATCGTTAAAGACCCGGTTCGTT
Organism: Neostethus bicornis; assembly: GCA_902685375.1. Classification (NCBI taxonomy): domain Eukaryota; kingdom Metazoa; phylum Chordata; class Actinopteri; order Atheriniformes; family Phallostethidae; genus Neostethus; species Neostethus bicornis. Next base: position 25,781,459 of record LR738550.1, read on the forward strand.
AAGCGGTATTGATAAGAGGATGAGCAGCGATAAATCCTTATCGATACCCATCTCTATTCATCACAGACCACCTCTGTGATGATGATGATGACATCAATTGCCACTGTCGGATAATATATGCCCAGGCAAACATGTTGGGCAGAAAATTTCATATGTGCGCAGACAGAGTTAAAATAAATCTATTTCAAACATCCTGCACACCACTGTATACATCCCCACTGTGGTGCAAATACAAAAAGGCTACATTACAAAAGTTAAAAGTAGCATATAACGATGCATTCAGAATGCTGTTAAAAAGGCCCAGATCCCACAGTGCGAGTCTCTTGTTCTGTTCTGCCTGATGAGAACGCTGATATATAAGTTTTCATGTCGAATAAATGATTCTGCTAGCATAATAGTGAGAACCTCGGTGAGTCCTGGTGTCACTGCAATCAGGTATCACTCCCTTCTATGGAAACATTGGTACAGACATTTATTATGACTGGCTTGTATCATTTTTAGTTTTTTGTCTGTTTGTTCCATTTGTCTGTGTTTTAATGGACCTTCAGTCTGAAACAAAGATGATGATGATGCATCAATAAACTTTATACTTATGTAGTACAGATGACCAAAACCAGACTTAAGCAAAAAAAAAATTATTGTGTTGCCGTACGTGCACTTGGTCCTAATTTCTACATGATGACAGTTTGGTTGGTTTTTTTAGAAGTCAGGACGTTGTGTTCTGGAGTTAACACTTTGTTTTTACGTTGTTGTTACAAATTTGATACATAGTTAAACACAAGTACATAGTTTTCCATTTTTTCATACTGAAAAGACACAAAGAAGCAGAAAAAAAAAATGAATGAAAGGACAACAGAGCTCTGATTTTCACATATACTCAAATTTTCCCACAAATAATAAAGGACATACTTTAGATTTGATCTATTGCTCAGGTCTCACTCCCCTGAACTGCTCTTCCGATGTGATGATTATCACTGAATGTCACGGATCACTTTCTTTTCTCTTTCTTTTTTCCATTTTCAATAGCTTTATTTAACATTTTTGCAAAGCAAAATTCACAAACAAAGGCATTATTGGTGTATTACAAAGACAAAAAAAAAAGAAAGAATAAGGATGTTTAGTCCAAGTGTCTTTGTGCAAAACTAAAGCAAATAACCCAGTCTGCAGTCTTTGTACGGAGGAAATATCCAAATAGTCCAAAAAGGGATCCCAGATTTTGCTAAATTTAAAGGGTTTTGTCAATCAAAAAAGCAGAGAATAATCCATCGGAATGATCTTGACCACGGTTTGTATCCATTGATGAAGAGAAGGGGCATCAACTGAGATCCACTGGACTATTGTACATTTTTGGGCACAATGCAGCAAAATGTGTAAAAGTTCTTGATTTCTGAAACCAGAAGGGAGTTCATCACTAAAGCCGGAGAAGCATGTCCTCGCTCCTTGTTTCAATTGACAGTTGAAAAGGACACTCAGGTTGTCAACAGCTGCAGTCCAAATGTGCAAAATTGAGGGACAACTCTATAAACAGTGGAAAAACAAACCAAAATTAGTTTGATATTTATCACAAGTATCTCACAGAGTAGGATACATTCTGTGCCTCTGGTCTGGTGTTATAAAGAGTCCATGCAAAATTTTAAACTGCCTCCCCCAGGCAGAGTTTGACGCGAGTCCTAAAAGGTTTACCACACAAGTCACTCCATGATTCTGTTATAATAGGCCACACATCTAATTACCACAGTAGGATTCCCTTTCCAGAGTTACTCAGTGGATGGAGTAAAGGTTTTTTTCAGATCTAAAAATCACTTTTGTGAATTATTTCCATGTGATTCTTCATTGTAACAGCATAACACGCTTCAACACTGCTCGCATGTACAATGCACGCACGCTGTGTTGCAGAAATAAAAAAAAAATTCACCGGCGCAAAACCAGAATATTAATCAACTATTATATTATATACTACAAATATTTAATCAACTATTGCATGAGAACTGAAGCTGAACCAAGCAATTCTATGTAGCTGCCTCAGCAGGCTGTTCTATGCAGATATGTTAATTGTAATGTGAAGTCTCACTGTAAGGTTCTCTATGAATGTGTTGTTGGAGCCATTTAAGTAAGTGAAAGCCCCATTAGAGATGTGAAAAAGCAAAAGGTATTAAGCTGGGGTGGAATAAGCATGTAGCAGCTCATCATACAGATACATACAGATGCTAGGAAGGCCTATGACACGGTGCAAGCAGACAGACCTAAGTCTGGGCCAATACTGAAGAACAAAAAGATTATCAGTGCAAGATATAAATATGCTATCCGATATATTGCAAACCGTGAATCAAATATGAGAGCAGAATCAATGGCTGAAAAATTCTTAACAAATAATGTTGACGGCTTCCTGAATGAATTAAGAGCCCTAAACCCAGTGACCCCCAGTAACAGTATCAGGCACACTACTGCCTGATACTGTAGAGGGGGTCACTGGAACTGATAAAAGAGCAGATCTGTGGAAGAACAACTACTCTGCTTTATTTAATTGTGTTAAAACTGACCCCTTTATACTTGAAAAGATCACAAATAGGGAAGCTGTGACTATCACCCCATGTGACATGTAGCAGGCCACTGCTCGTTTGGCTCACAAAAGGTCCTCAGGCTCAGACAATATCACTGCAGAACATCTGAAATATGCCAGTCCAAAGACTGCCATTCTGCTTGCATCATGTTTTTTGGGGTTCATGACTCATGGACTTTTACCTGACTCTCTACTGTCTGTCATCCTGGTACCTGTTATTAGGAACAAAGCAGGTCAAGTAGGGAGTCTTGACAACTACAGGCCAAAAGTACTAACTAGTGTTATCTCTAAACACCTGGAAAAAATACTGCTTGATAAACTTAAATGATACATTGGTAACACAGAAAATCAGTTTGGTTCTAAATCCAGACTGGGGACTGACATATGCATTCATCGTCTAAAGGAGACAAACCAGTCATATATGAGTAAAAACTCTCCTGTGATTATGAGTTTCATTGATGCATCTAAGGCATTTGATCGCGTTAATCACCATAAACCTTTTAAGTATCTAGGATAAACAGTCCAGAGCAATAGAGAGTGTGGAAAAGAGGTGAAGAAGCGTGTTCAGGCAGGCTGGAACGGATGGAGGAAAGTATCGGCTGTGATCTGCGACAGAAGAGTTTCAGCTAGAATGAAAGGGAAAGTGTACAAAACCGTGGTGAGACCGGCCATGCTGTTTGGTATAGAAACAGTAGCACTGATGAAAAGACAGGAAGCAGAGATGGAGGTAGCAGAGATGAAGATGCTAAGGATCTTTCTGGGAGTGACCAGGATGGACAGGATTAGAAATGAGTACATCAGGGGAACAGCACATGTTAGAGGTTTTGGGGAGAAAGTTCGAGAGGCCAGACTGAGATGGTTTGGACATGTGCAGAGGAGAGAGAGTACATAGGAAGAAGGATGCTGGATTTGGAACCACCAGGAAAGAGGTCTAGAGGAAGACCAAAGAGGAGGTTCATGGACGCAGTGAAGGAAGACATGAAGATACAGTAGTTGGTGTGACCCAAGAGGATACAGCAGATAGGGTTAGATGGAAGAAACTGACTTGCTGTGGCGACCCCTGAAGGGAAATGCCGAAAGAAGAATCACCATAAACCTTTTGTTAAATTCAAACAATGAGGAGCACCTGACTGTATGACACGGATTCTGGCTTATTGGTACACTAACCGGAAGATGCTGGTGAAATAGGCAATATAATTTCTGGTTCTTTTGGAGTCACTAATGGAGTGCGCCAAAGGGGGCTGCTGACACCGGCTTTATTTAATTTGTATGTGGATGAGTTATCTCATAGTCTGAATGACTGTAAAACTGGCAATACCCTGATAAAGCATTTTATGCATGCAGATGATCTGACAGTCATCTCCCTAGCAGTGCAGGATTTTCACAGTTACTGAATACTGTATATGCTCTGACTATGGACTTGAACATGAAATCTTTTACAATGCCAAAAAGAGTGTAGTCCTTACTTGCCAGACCAAAGTGGATAAGGACTTTTGCGGCCCTGATTTTTATTTGTCAAACCAAACCATCAGCGTTTGCAATAAAACAAACTGTCTTGGCCACTTAATCACAGACCATCTTTGTGATGACCACCTTTGCCACTGTCGGATACTATACGCCCAGGCAAACATGTTGGTCAGAAAATTTCACATGTGCACGTACAGATTTAAAATAAATCCATTTAAAACTAAAAGTAGCATATAACTGTCATGACGCGGAGTGCTGGTGGAAAGAGGAGGACTCAGTTGCATACAGAAAACATATTTTAATTGGAAGTTGGTGGTTCATAATTACTGTGGAACAAAAAAAAAAAACTTCAGTGATATGGCATAATGTTATTGTCAGAATGTGTTTCTTGGTCAAGCAACCAGGGAGATCTGGCTGGAAGGGAATGTAAGACCCAACAGGGAAGTCTGGGGTGATTCCCCATAAATAGATGGCCGGCCGGGTGTACAACCGTTTGGAATCTGCAATGGCAACAAGGTTGATTAGCACAATTCAGGAAGTCTGTAAAGCAAAAAACACTGGATTAACTTAAGTTTCAAAAGTCCAAATAATAATAAAGTTAAAACATGGTCAGGTGACCTGGCTGGAAGGGATAGTAAGACCCGACAGGAAAGTCTAGGGTGATTCCCCTTAAATAGATGGTAGGGTGCACAGATGTTGGGAATCGGTAATCATCACAGGTGTCACCCAATCAGGGTGATTAGTACCTTTCAGGGCTCCCTCTGTCAGCAGGTGAGGAATCCTGACAGTATTAGTCCCTTCTATGGAAACATTGGTACAGACGTTTATTATGACTGACTTGTATTTTTTTAGTTTTTTGTCTGTTTGTTCCGTTTGTCTGTGTGCTACTGGACCTTGAGTCTGAAAAAAGACGACAACGATGATGATGATATATCAATAAACTTTATACTTAGTACAGATGACCAAAAACAGTCAGTCAGTCATCTTCTTATCCGTTTATCCCTTTCAGGGTTGCAGGAGCCCATCCCGGCCAATTTAAGGTGAAGGGCAGAGAACAGGTCGCCAGTTTGTCACGGGGCCACACACATACAACCATCAACACACACACTCATTCCTAGGGGCAATTTTGGCACCTGCCAATCAACCTAGCATGCATGTCTTTGGGGGGTGGGAGAAAACCGGAGTATCCGGAGGAATCCCACGCAGACACAGGGAGAACATGTAAACTCCACACAGAAAGGACAGTGTCCCAAACCTCGTCCCCACCCAGTACTCGAACCCACAACCTTCTTGCTGTGAAGCCACTGTGCTACCCACTGTGCCACCGTGCTGCCCTGACCAAAGACAGGCTGAAGCAAAAAAAATTATTGTGATGCCCAACGTGTACTTTGTCCTAATTTCTACATAGTGACAGTTTGGTTGTTTTTTTTAGAAGTCAGTACGTCTTGTTCTAAAGTTAGCACTTTGTTTGTAGAACATTGTTTTTACAAATTAGATACATAGTTCAACACATGTACATAGTTTTCCATTTGTCCACGCTGAAAAAACACAAAGAAACAGAAAAAAATGAATGAAAGGACAACAGACCTCTGATTTTCACCAACACTCAAATTTTCCCACAAATAGTAGTAGTAGTAGTAGTAGTTTATTTCCATACATTTAAACATTTTCTTACAGTACAAGAGAAAACTGTTGTGTAGGAGAGGGAATGAGGAGGATCCAAATGCAGGTTTAACAGTTTATTAAGTGTTGAACAAAGGAATCCACAGCAGAGAGATAACGGCTTCAGGCAGTGCTGGATGGCCAAGAGGAAGGGCTGAAGGTTCCTGTGAGGAGAATAAGAAAATTAGTCTGATATCAAAATTTGACTCAGCTTAGAGGTGGTCAGTTTACCACTAGAATTGTTGAAGACCTGACAGAGACTGTGGGTGACACCAGGTCTTTTATAGCCACCGGTAAGTCTGTGCAGCTGGGAGCAATCAGCCAATCCTCCCGTTAGAAGCCATCCAGCACCTGTGAGTTTTGGGGGAGAAAAAAAAAACAAACAAGCAGGCCTAAAAGGCCTCACACCACAGTACCCCCCCTCTACGGACGCCACCTGGCGGACCACCAGGCCTGTCCGGAAAGCGGCGGTGAAAGTCCCGGACCAAGCCAGGGTCCAGGATCGCTGAACGGGGCACCCAGCACCGTTCCTCCGGGCCATAACCCTCCCAGTCCACGAGGTACTGTAGACCCCGACCTCGGCGACGAACATCCAAAAGACGGTTGACCGTGTACGCATCCGAGCCGTCGACAAGGCGAGGAGGCGGAGGGGGAGCAGAAGGAGGCTGGAGGGGACTGGTAGAAACCGGTTTGATCTGAGAGACGTGGAACACAGGATGTACCTTCATGGAAGAGGGCAGGGCGAGCTTTACCGAGACCGGGTTGACCAGCCGCAGGATCCGGAAAGGGCCAATGAAGCGGGGTGAAAGCTTGCGAGACTCTGCCCTGAGGGGAATGTTCCTGGTAGACAGAAGGACAGACTGACCAACCTGATATGCTGGGGCTGGCTGACGGTGGCGATTAGCTTGGCGCCGAACCCGGCCGCAGGCCTGTTGGAGGGCCCTCCTAGTTTTCCTCCAGATCCGACGACACCGTCTGATATGGAGCTGCACCGAAGGGACGGCCAGCTCCTGTTCCTGATCCGGGAACAATGGGGGTTGGTAACCCAGAGAAGCCTCGAACGGGGACAATCCTGTGGAGGAACTAACTTGGGAATTATGGGCATACTCAATCCACGGGAGATGAGACGACCACGTGGACTGGGCAGAGGCCAACACGCACCGTAATGTGGATTCCAGGTGTTGGTTAGCCCGCTCCGACTGGCCGTTGGATTGGGGGTGGAAGCCAGATGACAAGCTGACGGAAGCCCCCAGCGCCTTACAGAAGGACTTCCAAACAGCTGATGTGAATTGCGGACCCCGGTCAGAGACTATGTCCAGAGGGATACCATGCAGACGGAACACATGGGTCACCATGAGCTGGGCAGTCTCCAAGGCTGAAGGGAGTTTAGGAAGAGGCACCAGATGTACAGCTTTGGAGAATCGGTCCACAATCGTGACCACAACAGTGTTACCTTCTGAGGGAGGGAGTCCGGTCACAAAGTCCAGTGCGATATGGGACCAGGGACGACTGGGAACCGGTAGGGGATGGAGCAGCCCCACAGGAGGACGATGAGGGACCTTGCCCCGGGAACAGGCAGAACAGGCAGCGACAAAATTCCTAGTGTCTGCCTCCATCGTTGGCCACCAGAACCGCCGCTGAAGAAGCGCCATTGTACGGCGAATCCCAGGGTGACAGGACCACCGGGATGCATGTGCCCATAGGAGAACCTGGGATCGGGCAGAGGATGGCACATACGAACGGTTAGCTGGGCCAGTACCTGGGTCCGGATCATGCTACAGACCATCCCTTATTGCAGTCTCGATCTCCCAAGTGATTGCCCCAATGACGCAGGAGGGGGGTAGAATGGGCTCCGGCTCCGATCTGGACTGATGACCATCATGCAGACGGGAGAGGGCGTCAGGTTTGGTATTGCGGTTGCCCGGCCTGTAAGTGAGGGTAAAATTAAAGCGTGTAAAGAACAGCTGCCACCGGGCCTGTCGAGAGTTGAGTCTCTTAGCTGCTTGAATGTAAGCGAGGTTTTTGTGGTCTGTCCAGACCACGAATGGGTGTTCTGCGCCCTCGAGCCAGTGCCTCCATTCCTCGAGTGCCAGTTTGACTGCGAGCAGTTCTCTATTCCCCACATCGTAGTTTTGTTCAGCTGCAGAGAGACGCTTAGAGAAAAAGGCACAGGGATGGAGTTTGCCATCCTCCTTATGGTATTGGGACAGCACAGCACCCACCCCTGAATCTGAGGCGTCCACCTCCACAATAAACTGCCTCAAGGGGTCGGGCTGGACCAGAATGGGGGCCGAGGTAAACCTCTTTTTAAGCTCAGTGAATGCACCCTCTGCTTGGGGAGACCAAACGAACGGTCTGGCTGTGGAAGTAAGCTGGGTAAGGGGAAGAGCTACCTGACTGTAATTGCGAATGAAACGCCTGTAAAAATTTGCGAAACCCAGAAATTGTTGTAGTTTGCGACGGGTGTTGGGTCGAGGCCACTCAGCCACCGCGCTAACTTTTTCGGGGTCCGGGCAAACCTGCCCAGCGTGTACAATAAAACCAAGGAAGTTGACGGACTGAGAATGGAACTCGCACTTTTCAGCCTTTACAAACAGACGATTCTCAAGGAGTCGCTGTAGTACCGCACGGACATGGACGATGTGCTCCTCCACAGTGGGCGAAAAAATAAGAATGTCGTCCAGATAAACAAAGACAAAACGATTAAGGAAGTCACGGAGCACATCGTTAATGAATGCCTGGAAGACTGCGGGAGCGTTAGTTAACCCGAAAGGCATGACCAAGTATTCGAATTGGCCCAGGTGGGTGTTGAACGCCGTCTTCCACTCGTCCCCCTCCCGCATTCGGACGAGATGGTAGGCGCAACGCAGATCGAGTTTTGAAAAGACCCGGGCTCCCTGAAGTAGCTCGAACGCCGAATTAATGAGGGGCAACGGGTATTTGTTGCGAACGGTGATGTTATTAAGACCCCGATAATCGACGCACGGACGGAGGGAACCATCCTTCTTACCCACAAAAAAGGACCCCGCTGCTATGGGTGCCGAGGAAGGGCGGATAAGCCCCGACGCCAGGGACTCATTGATGTACTTCTCCATCGCCCCCCTCTCTGGAGCAGACAGATTGTACAGGCGACTGGCGGGTAAGGTTGCCCCAGGGAGGAGGTCGATGGCGCAATCATATGGCCGATGAGGCGGGAGAGATTGTGCCCTCTCCTTACTGAAGACCTCTTTGAGGTCATGATACTCTGCCGGGATAGACGCAATGTCCACCGGGTCGATTGAGCCTACCGTGTCAGAAGAGACGGTTGTCACGGCAGATTGGAGGCAAGTTGCATGGCACTGATTGCTCCACCCGACGATACGCCGGTTTTGCCAGTCGACCTGTGGATTGTGCAACCTAAGCCAGGGGAAACCTAACACAAGGGGTGAGCCGGGTGAAGAAATAACGTTAAACGAAAGGTGCTCACGGTGATTACCCGATACCACCATCTCCAACGGGGAGGACTGGTGGGTCACCCTGGTGATAACGTGTCCATCGATCGCCGTGGCATTAATGGGTTCTCCGAGTGGTTGGGACTGGAATCCACACTGACGGAGAAAATCTGCGTCGATGAAGTTGCCGTCGGCCCCGGAATCCACCAACGCTTCGACCGGAAAAGAAGAGGAACAACCAGAGGTTAGTGTCACAAGAATCATAAGCCTAGGGGTACCATGACATCTAGTTGTGCCCACCCGTAACCCCAGGTCTACCGGTGGGCCCCGTCTTTTGGGCGACAAGGGCAAGCTGAGAGTAAGTGACTTCTCGACCCGCAATAGAGACACCTCCCTTCTTTTAGTCTAACCTCTCTTTCCTTTTTGGTTAGATGCATCTGTCCCAACTGCATTGGTTCTGTGGAAGGCTGCTCAGCCTCTTGTGGAACAGATGCAAATGCCCTAGGTGGGGGGCAGACCGAGGAATGCTGTCGATGGCTGTGAACTGGAGTAGGGTGTAGGGCCCGGGTGGTATTTTCATATCGTTTCTCTCTTTGACGGTTGTCTAACTGTATTGCCAGGGAAATGAGTTCCTCCAATGTGGATGGGGTCCCCCTGCCAGCTAGCTCATCCTTCAGAGGATCATTCAGGGCATTTAGGAACACCCCTCTTAGTGCCTTCTGTCCCCAGCCAGCCTCTACTGCTAGGGTGTGGAATGAGATGGAGAACTCCGCCACAGATAGAGTTCCCTGGGAAAGGTGGAGTAGACGCTGGGAGGCATCTCCAGCCCGGTCCGGCACCTCGAACATGGTTCTGAATAAACTCAGAAAATCAGATGTTGAGCGATCAGCCAGGGGGGCTGCCGCGTCTTCGGCCTCGGCCCACTCCAGTGCCCTGCCCCGAAGAAGACCCACAATGTACAAATTCTTAACTTTGTCTGATTCGAAGGTCCGCGGTCTTAGAGCAAAGACATTTGAACACTGCAAGAGGAACCCACGACATTTCCCCAGGGTTCCGTGGAAAGGTTCCGGGTCCGTAATATGGTGGTCCATGAGTGGGCTGGGCATAGCTGAAAGGTCCCCTATTATGCAAAACTGACTTTTATGAGGTTTTAACCTTTTATTTTATTTAGTACTACCCCAAACAATCCCCCAAAGTGTGTTTTATTTTGATTCATGCTATTTTGAGATATTTAAATTCAAAGTAAGGGGCGTGTTCTCCAAACCTCTAACGACTGGTGGAACATAGTGACGTACATCTGTTTTTTGTTCAGCCCCCTGCAGCTCAAACACCCTCCCCCACTTCTACCTGCTCTCCACCCTGATATCCACCCATTTTTACTTGAATGCAAAGATACAAACATACTAAACTTTTACCTCTGGTTTTTCCTGACAGCAAACATTTTCTTGTTCAGTTGGCATTGTCTGACAGACACCACACTTACACCTAAGTTACAATGAAAGCTAAAATTAGCATGTGCTACTCTGTAATCTCACAATGAATATGGGTTAGCATGTTTACCAGTCTGCTACGTCTTGATGAAGTCTTCGTGGTACTTGTGCAGCATGGACTTCAAAATCTTCATCAGACTCTGGATCATAAACGTAAGGCAAAGTAACGGGGACAGCCATAGTCAAAGTTTATTCCTTCCTCCGAACCGCTTTGTTTACTCAATACGTCTCACACCTCGCCCCTCCCGCTCCACGCTGTGCTGGGTGGGGAAATCACAATGAATGACAACCAATCGCAACCAACGGGGCGGGCCCCGGGAAAAAAAAAAGAAAAAAAGACTGAAACAAGCTGTTTTGAGTTCCGGGTATGAAACTGCGCTCCCAAACAGGGTATAATTTATAACCTTTTGTGTTTAGATTGTGGCGGAATGTAAAATTAAGCATATCAGATACATAGCAACAGGATAAAATAAGGGAAAAAAGGCATAATATAGGACCTTGAAGGAGGTGCCGAGGCTGTGGACAGAAAAAGAGAACTTAGATTATTTACTTTGTCTGTTAAAGCCTGTAACTGTGTTTTTAATTGAGTATTTTCGTCCATAAGGGCCTTTATGGCCTGTTGTTGTTGTCCCAGGAATATTCCTTGTCGGGTCAGAATCTCTGACACTGAGGGTGATGCAGAACCCGCTGGATCCATTCTGGTCAGGTCTTCTGTTGTGTAGGAGAGGGAATGAGGAGGATCCAAATGCAGGTTTAACAGTTTATTAAGTGTTGAACAAAGGAATCCACAGCAGAGAGATAACGGCTTCAGGCAGTGCTGGATGGCCAAGAGGAAGGGCTGAAGGTTCCTGTGAGGAGAATAAGAAAATTAGTCTGATATCAAAATTTGACTCAGCTTAGAGGTGGTCAGTTTACCACTAGAATTGTTGAAGACCTGACAGAGACTGTGGGTGACACCAGGTCTTTTATAGCCACCGGTAAGTCTGTGCAGCTGGGAGCAATCAGCCAATCCTCCCGTTAGAAGCCATCCAGCACCTGTGAGTTTTGGGGGAGAAAAAAAAAACAAACAAGCAGGCCTAAAAGGCCTCACACCACAAAAACAATATGTACAAGGTCTGAAAAGAAGCAGTCTGAAGCCGAAGCTCATGATGCCTGCCCCTAACTCATTTAAACTATGTCTAATTAAGCTGCTAACTCTTTAAAAATAAAAAATAAAAATCCACATATACAGCAGTTTACATAAAATTAAAGTGTCCATCTTTAGCGCTCTTTTTCTATATATGATTTTATAATATTTTTCTTATATAAAGTGCTGAACTGTTTAACTGTTTTACATTGTTTTAACTCTTGATCCAGGTTATTCCAAAGATTTACACCAACAACTGAAATACAATGCTGTTTTACATTTGTTCTTACAGTCATCTTTTTAAACACATTACATCCTCTGAAATTATACACAGTATCCCTCTTGTGAAAAAAGTTTTGAATAGAATTGGGTAGATGATTATTTTTTATTTCAAATATAATTTGTGCAGTTTTTAGCTCAACCAAATCCTTAAATTTTAAAGTCTTTTTGTTAATAAACAGTTGATTTGTATGTGCCTTGTAATTGGCTTTAGTCACAGTTCTTATTGCTCTTTTTTGAATGATGGTAATTGGAGTGGTATTTGTTTAATATGTGTTGCCCCACACCTCGGGGACTTACGTGATGTAAGGAAGAAACAGGGAGCAGTACAGACTACAAAGTGTTTTTTCGTTTAGGAAATCTTTAGCTTTGTTAATGATCGCTAACGTCTTGCATAGTTTAGTTTTTATCAAATTTATATGACTTTTCCAAATAATAAAGGACATACATTGTACTTTAAATTTGATCTATTGCCCCCTGAACTGCTCTGCCGATGAGATGAATATCACTAAATGTCACGGATCACTTTCTTGTCTCTTTCTTTTTTTCATTTTCAAAAACTTTAACAGTTTTTGCACAGCAGAATTAATAAACCAGAGGTGTCAAAAGTACCAACATTTTCTACTCAAGTAGAAGTATAGATACCGAGTTAACAAACTACTTTAGTAAAAGTAGGAGTATCAACTGAAGTTTTTTACTTAGGTAAAAAGTAACCTATTGTCAAAACTACTTAAAGTAAAAGAGTAAAAGTAATTTTCAGGAAAAAGAAATATTATTAACAAAAGCGTCTGAACATATTTTTAACTATTATCACATGCTTTAAGGAGCAGAAAATATGATAATAAATTAAAGTGTTGTGGTGTGAAACTTTATGAATCAGAAACATTTATTTCTTAATAATCTTTATTGGAAATCGATTAATGAACACAATCAAATGTATTAACCTAAGCAGGGCATTATGTAACGTCTCTTCAGCTACCAAGCTTCACTCTGCATCACCTAATTTAACTAACTTCAGCAGACACAAACACACTCAATGTGAAAAAAATAAATAAATAAATAAAAAACAACCAAAATGCTTTTTTAAGCCTTGAATGCAGCAACTTTTCAAAGTTCTTTGAGGCAATACTGAATAGTCTTTCACAAGTTGCTAAGGTTGGGAGTGCCACATACAGTCTGCGTGACATCTGGAACACACCACGGGGGGCGCGAGGGGTGTGTGCATGCACGCGCGCGTGTTGTGTGTCACGTGTTGAAGTGTTGAAGCAAGAGGAAGTCGTATTGAGATTGCGTTAGCTTTAAGCTCTCCTCATCCAACCACATTCAATTCAAATGGCGAGATTGATACGGATTGGTTTTTAATGACTTTTTTCTTTATTTTTAACGGTGAAAAAATGGCGAAAGTGGCGACTACTTTTTATAAAATTAACGAAGTTAAAGTACAGATGATTGCATAAAAAAGTAGTGAGTAAAAGTAAAAAGTAGACCAAAAAAAATTATTTCGTTAAAGTAAAGATAACGAGATTTTCTACTTGAGTAAAGTAACAAAGTAGTTCTAATCCGTGTAGTCCCTCATTCATCCAGGAGTGATCCATAGTAGAAAAAGTTTCAAAAAAGTCTTCTGGACAGTTTAATTCTTCAACGAGACGTTTCGACTTCCATCCGGAAATCATTTTCAATCTGAATGAAATGGACTGGAACCTGGATCCATTTATACTAACCTGAGTAACAGGTAAAAAAAGTGTAAGAAGGGCTCGACCAATGAGAATGTTCCTTAAGATGGCCGTGAATGGCTCCTATTGTAGCCACAGACCAGTAAACAAACCTATTATAAAAATGCTAAAAGCCTAGTGAAAAGAGAAACCTGCTAACGAGAGGCGTGAAACTGAGTCACAAGGTGTCATCTTTAGTCCATGGCTTCAAAAGGCTGCTATAGATACCGGGCAAAACGTATCTAACGCCTCCATTCCGATTCAGTGAGGGATTCTCTTTCATCACAAAAATGGCTTCTTTCACCCCTCTTTCAAACCAACCTTTCTCTCTACTTAGAATCTTCACCTCACTGTCCTCAAAAGTGTGTTTGGTGGATTTAAGATGCAGATGTACGGCAGACTGTGGACCACTAGAGGCTTCTCTTCTGTGTTGGTAAAGTCTTTTGTGGAGTGGTTGCTTTGTTTCCCCAATGTAGTTTTCTTTGCAGCTCCCTTCACTGCACCGGATCGAATAAACTACATTGCTCTGTTTTTCCGTAGGCATCTTGTCTTTAGGATGTACTAGTTTTTGACGTAATGTGTTGACCGGTTTAAAGAAAACCGGGATGTCATGTTGTCTGAAGATTCTCTGTAACTTCTCGGACAGTCCTGACACGTAGGGAATAGAGACTCCATTTTTTCTCTTCTCAGTTTCTGTTTCCCTCTTCTCATGTTTCTTGGACGCTCTCACCCTATTCAGGGCCCATTTGGGGTAGCCACAGACCGAGAGGGCTTTTCGGACATGCTGTGTCTCCTTCTCCTTAGCCTCTGTGCTCGTGGATACCTCCTCCGCCCTGTGTTGTAAAGTTTGCAACACAAACTGGGTGTCATCAGAACTTTACAACACAGGGCGGAGGAGGTATCCACGAGCACAGAGGCTAAGGAGAAGGAGACACAGCATGTCCGAAAAGCCCTCTCGGTCTGTGGCTACCCCAAATGGGCCCTGAATAGGGTGAGAGCGTCCAAGAAACATGAGAAGAGGGAAACAGAAACTGAGAAGAGAAAAAATGGAGTCTCTATTCCCTACGTGTCAGGACTGTCCGAGAAGTTACAGAGAATCTTCAGACAACATGACATCCCGGTTTTCTTTAAACCGGTCAACACATTACGTCAAAAACTAGTACATCCTAAAGACAAGATGCCTACGGAAAAACAGAGCAATGTAGTTTATTCGATCCGGTGCAGTGAAGGGAGCTGCAAAGAAAACTACATTGGGGAAACAAAGCAACCACTCCACAAAAGACTTTACCAACACAGAAGAGAAGCCTCTAGTGGTCCACAGTCTGCCGTACATCTGCATCTTAAATCCACCAAACACACTTTTGAGGACAGTGAGGTGAAGATTCTAAGTAGAGAGAAAGGTTGGTTTGAAAGAGGGGTGAAAGAAGCCATTTTTGTGATGAAAGAGAATCCCTCACTGAATCGGAATGGAGGCGTTAGATACGTTTTGCCCGGTATCTATAGCAGCCTTTTGAAGCCATGGACTAAAGATGACACCTTGTGACTCAGTTTCACGCCTCTCGTTAGCAGGTTTCTCTTTTCACTAGGCTTTTAGCATTTTTATAATAGGTTTGTTTACTGGTCTGTGGCTACAATAGGAGCCATTCACGGCCATCTTAAGGAACATTCTCATTGGTCGAGCCCTTCTTACACTTTTTTTTACCTGTTACTCAGGTTAGTATAAATGGATCCAGGTTCCAGTCCATTTCATTCAGATTGAAAATGATTTCCGGATGGAAGTCGAAACGTCTCGTTGAAGAATTAAACTGTCCAGAAGACTTTTTTGAAACTTTTTCTACTATATATCAAAGTAGTTCTACTTCGCTACTTGACACCTCTGTAATAAACAAAGGCATTATTGGTGTATTACAAAGACAAAAAAATGAAAGAAAATGGATGTCGATGCCAAGCCCTGTAGAGAAATGCCGAAAGTAGAAGAAGTGATACAGATTTGTAAAACCAGCATTAAGACCAGTAATAAAATCCGGGTTATTGTGTATGGGAATCAACAACAAAGGTTGATCACTAAACCCTTCTAAAAGCTCTGACTTTATGCCACACGATCAACATATTTTTTAACAATGTATTAACTTTTACGAGCGTAGTTGTTTTTTCAGGCAAGACATAAAGCAAGTTCCACAGTGGGATACTCTCTAAAGAGTTAGATTCAGCACTAAGATAAATTGAATTAGGGCATTGCTTCACTTTTAGAAAAATTAATCTCATCACAATGTGGGTCTCTTCACACAATGAAGAGACCCACACAATGCGGTCTCTTCTCTTCAGAGAAGAGACCGCATTGTGTGATTGAGTGTGTTAAGTGTGTTAGTCTAGGAATAGAACTAGTAGGCGAATTCAGAAAAATTAAAATGTCATCAACATACAACAAAATCTTATTATGACATTTGTTCAACTGAAGGCCTTCAATGTTGGGGTCTGTTCTAACAGCAACTGCCAGTGGTTCCATACGCAAACAATAAGGGACTGAATGGGCATCCTTGTCTATTTCCTCATTCTATGCTAAAACTATGAGACCTGTGCCCATTAATTATCACTGCCGAGACAGGTAAAATATACATAATCTGGATTGATTTGATGAAATCACTACACAAACCAAATTTATGAAGAGTGAAAAACAGATAAGGCCATTCAAGTCGGTCGAAGGCCTTTTCTGCATTTAGAGAGATTACCAAGGCCTCTGGATTAAATGCAGAAGAGTGCTGAATTATAAAAAAAAAAAAATGAATTACTCTATTCATCCCTCACCGGGGAAATTTGTTTGCTGCACTCCTTACACTGCAACAGGCTGCCCTTCAACTGCGCCAATGGTGGGAGAAGCGGGGGTTAGGTGTCTTCTCCAAGGACCTTAGACGTGCTCTCCGTGGGACGCGAACCCACAACCTTCCGGTCCACGGGCGAACGCTCTAACCACGCGGCCACCGTCTCCACCCAATTAATTACTTATAATTAAGTAACCTGATTGTATGTGCAGCAGATGAAAAGTCTCCGAAGATTGAAATGTTGGAGCCTTTGAAAATCAGTGGATGACTCTTTCTGGCTGCTCGCAAAACCCTGACTTTGTCTTGGAAATTGTGGAGCGTCACAAGTAAAGGACATGGTCTTTGACTGGGAGGAGGAGGGCAACAGGCAGCATTGAAAAACAATTTCTTGGGAAGAAACAAGTTTTCTTGGGCAAATTAGGGCAAGACATAATCTGTTGGCAAGATAATCTGTAGTTTGATGTATATGGGGTTTTTTTTATGTAGATATAGTTTTGTTTGAAGAAATGTTTTGGTTAAACGCTAATTGCTAATTAGCCGTTTAGGCTTTGTCAAGCTACTTGTTTGCACTTGTTTGCACTTGATGACCTTTATTTTCTGTTTCAGTTTCACAATAATAATAATAAAGGATACAAAAAGGAAGTTAAAGTAGAAAAAAACCAAACTGCTTCTTATGTCCTTTTATTGTTTAGCTTGCTGCATAAGCTAACTTCACAAACGTGTAGCTGAGGGCAGAAGACAAACTGCTTCAATAAAGATCACCAATGATCTTCCTACTGCTTCAGATTCCGGTCTTCTCTCCATTCTCATCCTTCTTGATCTGAGTGCTGCCTTTGATACCATTTCTCATCCCGCCCTTCTCCGTAGACTTTCTTCGCTTGGTATCACCTCCACCCCCCTTCAGTGGTTTCATTTACTGTATATCTATCAGGCCGCACCTTCGTCCATCTCAAGTCCTCAAGATCCAAGTCATCTTCTGTTTCCTCTGGTTTCCTCTGGTTTACTCTGGGCTCTGTCTTGGGCCCCCAACTTTTCATTGTCCATCTCCTCCCCCTTGGCAATATTCTCCGTAAATTCAACATCAATTTTCATCGTAATGTCAACGACACTTCAACTCTACTGTTCGGTAAACCTATCTCCACATTTCCTCCCTCCTCCCTTACCTGCTGTTTTTCCAAAATAAAAAACTGTCTCACCTCCAACCTCCTCAAACTGAATTCTGATAAAACTGAGGTTCTTCTCATCGACTCCAGATCCACATTATCCAAAGTCAATAGTTTCTCTCTCCCAATTGACGGATCTTTTATTTCTCCTTCCCCTCAAGTCAAGAGCCTGGGTGGCATCCTTGATTCCTCAATGTCCTATCAATCCCACATAAGTAATATCACCCGGTCTGCTTATTTTCATCTTTGTAACATTAATTGTCTCTGTTCTTCCCTCACTTCCTATCCCGCTGCAATCCTTGTCAACAGTCTTGTCACCTCTCACCTAGACTATTGTAATTCACTTCTCGTTGGCCTCCTTCGGAAATCTCTCCTTTAACTTCAGCTGCTACAAAACTCCTCTGCCCGCATAACTTCTGGAACTTGCTCTTTTCATCATATCACCCCAGTTCTTCTGCAACTTCACTGGCTGCCAGTTAAATCCAGAGTAATTTTCAAAATTCTCATTCTCACTCTCAAAGCCATCTCTAATCTTGCTTCTTCCTATCTGTCTGAACTTGTCCATATTGCTACCTCCTCTCATTCTCTCAGGTCATCTGCATCCATCAATCTTACTGACCCTCCCGTCCGTCTTGGCACAATGTGGGTGCAGAGTCTTCAGCCACCCTTCTCTCAACATCTGCAAATTAGACTCTTTCCTTTTATTCAAATCTCGACTTCAAACTCACCTTTTCAAATCTGTCTACTCTGTATAATCCTCTTCATTCTTCCTCCTGTCTTTTGGCATGTTGTGTTTTGCATTTTTATCTATTGTTCTTTTCATCTATTTATTTATTTTGTTGCACAGTGTCCCTGAGTTCCCAGAAAGGCACTTTTAAATCAAATTAATTATTATTATTTGCCCAGATCAGAAAAATGAACTCTGAAAAAAGTATGGACTTAAATACTTTTTATCTTGTCAGATTTTCTGCTGTTTATCTTCTATGCATGGCTCTTCTGTAGATAATGGTTCAGCCATTTATACTATTCAACTGTTCAGACTTCAAGCCAAGCTAACTCATCTTGGGGTTAACATCATCATGTCCAAGTGGTTTGAAGATTTTTTTTAACCAAGCGCATGCAGAGTGTTATACGGGGAAAAAACATAGCCACGGTTTGAAAGAAGACAGGCAACCCCCAAGAGTGTGTGCTGAGCCCCTTTCTGTTCGCATATGATTGTTGCTTTTTATCCTCATCCAACCTCAATGTCAAACTTGCGTGGTGGGTAAGGCCCAACAACGTCTCGATTACCAACTGAAGATTGACAAAATCTTCAGGTAGCTGATGATGAACTTCTAATATCGTGCCACTAGCAGTGTTCGGATTTTTTTATTTTTCTTTTAGTAATGGTGCAACGTATCATCATATATCCATGATCATTTGGCTCTACATTTTCATTTACAAACCCGAGTAACTCGAGAAGGCTTTCTCTTCTCTAGGCAACTGTAAACTTGTGTAACACAATGTTCCATTTCTTGCCTCATTCTTGGCCAGAAGAAATGTTCTCGGGCCAGAGCCACCATTTGATCTGCTTCCAAGTGTCCCATCTCCTTGTGCAGGTACTTTTAGACTAGGGGCTTCATGGACTTTAGCACCACCAGCTGCTTTCTTCTGCCTGTTTTTCTCCACAAAAGGCCGCATTCAACCGGACTTATTCAGTTTCTGCTGCTTTGTCCTTGTATTTCTAGTAGGTGTATTTTCTTCTTAGGCTAGAGACCCTCTGGGTGACTATATCAGTGTCTTGCCTAATTTTAATGTCTTCAGTGGAGAGGGGCTGAAAAGATGGCAAAATTCCACCATCTGGTTGGAAGACATCAACGTTGCAAGTGACAGCAGACACCAGGTTTATCTCACCGTTCTGGCTGGCTTTGAGGACCTTTCCCAGGTTCTCCGTCACTTCTGGCTCACACTCGTCAATGCACTGGTGAATGATGCCCTCAATAGGCTGTTGACTGCACAACAAGAAGTCAGCATCAGTTGGCTGTTCCAGGTCTGTACTTTAGGTTGAATCTGTAGTCTGCCAGCTCCGCAACCCAGCAATGTCCCATGGCGTTGAGTTTGGCAGATGTTGTGACATGGGTGAGTAGGTTATTGTTGCTGTACACAGTGAAATGACGTGCGTGAAACAGGTAGTCTCGGAACCGCTCCGTAATGGCCCACTTGAGTGTAAGAAATTCTAGTTTACCAGAATGCAGCTGGAATACTTTAAAGACCTCCTCAATTCCACCAACATGTCTTCCGATGAGGAAGCAGGGTCTTTGGAATCCAGGATGGGTCCTCCTATCTCTGGTGCCGAGGTCACCTAGGTGGTCAAAAAGCTGTGCAGCGGGTCGGCTCCAGGGGTGGATGCGATCTGCCCGGAGCTCCTAAGGGCTCTGGATGGTGTTGGGCAGTCTTGGCTGATACGCCTTTGCACCACTGCATGGACATCGGGACTGTGCCTCTGGATTGGCAGACTAAGGTGGTGGTCCTTCTTTACAAGAAAGGAGACGGGAGATTGTGCTCCAACTACGGAGGGATCACACTCCTCAGCCTCCCTGTGAAGGGCTATTCAGGAGTACTGGAGAGGAGGGTCCACCGGATTGTTGAGTCTTGAATTGAAGAGGAGCACTGTGGTTTTTTATTGCTTAGTTTATCTCTATATTTATCAATTTCTTCATACAGATTATTACAAAGCAATCCATAAAATTTATTCAGACATTCCTGTGTGTTTTCACTTTTCCCCAATTGTCATTAAAAATCTTTCAGTTTTTATCACGGGTATCATATTCTAGAAAGTTATCTGGTAACTTTCTAACAGAACTTTTAATTTGAGAGCCAAAATACATATTATTCATAAATTCTGTTTCAAGTGTTTAAAAAATTAAAATAAAGCGCTGAATGATCAGGAAGTTTACTTCTACCCTCTATTAAATTGATCAAATCTAACTCAATTCTCCGTACTAACACCAAAGGAGTGAGCACTTTAAATTCAACACAACTCTGCAAGTCTACATGTGGAGTCACAATATAATCTACTACAGCTCAATTTCTGACAGATATAGAATTAAAGTTATCATTTTCTGAATTCATTCTCCTAATCAAAACACAACATTTCTAGTCCTTGAGAAATTCAACAAAAGATAAGCCATGATTATTAGGGTGTCCAACACCACTCTAGAAGTTCCAGTATGACTGTTCAAGTCCTCAAATAAATGAACAGAATAAGCATCAGACGCATAAATTAATGGGAGCAACTCAGCATAGAAAATATCAGCATTGCGCCCCCATGCAGAGGTTTCAAGTAACAAGCGATAACTACAAAGGAGTATTGAGTCTGGTTATGCTCAAAACTTAAAGAAAGTATTTCGACACAAGTTTTATCAATCCTTACTAAAAAAAAAAAAACAGTTCAAAACAGCATTTTTATGAAAACTCTAACATCCCAGAGGCTTTAAAAGCTCTCTTATGCACAACTCTCTTGTGTCCAATCCAGGTAAAGCCATCAAGCTAAGGTATTAAATTAGATAGATGAGTCTCAGTCATCTTCTTATCTGTCTGTCCCTTTTGGAGTTGTGGGGGGTGCCGGAGCCCATGCCGGCTGATTTAAGGCGAAGGGCAGGGTACACCCCGAACAGGTCGCCAGTCTGTCGCGGGGCCACACACATTTACAACCATCCACACACACACTCATTCCTAGGGGCAATTTGACACCGGCCAATCAACCTAGCATGCATGTCTTTGGAGGATGGGAGGAAACCGGAGTACCCGGAGGAAACCCACACAAACACAGAAAGGACAGTGTCCCAAGCCTCGTTCCCACCCGGGACTCAAACCCACGACCTTCTTGCTGTGAGGCCACTGTGCTACCCACTGCGCCACCTTGCTGCCCCGTAGATGAGTCTTATTTAAACAAATAATGTCAAATTTCAATGATATAAAAACATGCTCTCTGAGTTCACAGGTAATCAGCCTTTTTTCACCCCAATTGGAAGAAATTCCAGTCCCAATTCTCAAGAAAACAAAATCTTATTTGAATTACTGTAACAAAAGTGGGTGAGCGACGCTCTTTGATAGTGCCTCACAGCCAAAAATATTAAATAAAAAAATCAGTCATTGTCAGACCCTGAGTTGCTGCTGCTGCTGCAGACCTCTTAGTCAACCTCAAGGCCTTTCCCAGTAGTATGCCTACCGTCACAGTTTCTCTTTTACGAGGAAGTACAAGGATCAAGTGGACTATTAATACCAAACAACTCTGTTCATCGCATTGAAAAAAGTATCAAAGACCTGATACACTTTTTTGGTAATTTGTTTACCTTGTACTTTGACCCTACTTCCTTTCTGGGTTGATGCTTCAGGATTTCCCCCATCCAGTACTCCACACCAGCATCTGTTTGCTTCTTGTGGTATTTGAGGGAGGCTCCTATTACAGTTGGAATGAAAATGGTAGCATTTAATGTAATGAAAGCAAAATGTACTAAACTGATCAAGAATAGAGCTAATATCACTGGGGTGAGCTCCGATGCATAAAATAAAAATAGATTTTTTCCTTTTTCAGACCTAAAACTTTTTTTTTCATCAATACATTTGTTTTTTTTCTGATCTAACAGATAACAGATATATATCCATTTACATTTATTTTTGTTTATTTTGTGTATTATCTATTTTTTTTCCTATTGCACCCTCATTTAAAAAAATCCATATTTTGTCAATTATGTGGTGTACAAACCCTTCTCTGAACAAAATGCAAATTTGATGTCTAGCGGTCAGTCAGCAACTTGGGAACATGTTAGAGGTTTTGGAGATAAAGTCAGAGAGGCCAGACTGAGATGATTTGGACATGCGCAGAGAAGGACAGAGAGTATATCAGAAGAAGAATGCTGGATTTGGAACCGTCAGGAAAGAGGCCTAGAGGGAGACCAAAGACATGGATACAGTGAAGGAAGACATGAAGATAGTTGGTGTGACTGAAGAAGATGCAGGAGATATGGTTATATGGAAGAAAGTGACTTGCTGGGGCGACTCCCAAAGGGAAATGCCGAAAGAAAAAGGTCAGTCAGCAACTAACACACTTTTTATGTTCGATAAATGTGTTTAAGATTAAAATCTAAACATATTTTTTCACTACTAAAAAATTGAAATCAGATGACCATACTTTATTGTTTTGATTATCAGTGAAAATGTAATTTATGTGTACTGTATGTGTGTGTGGCATCCTAGCAAGTAGTGTCATTCCTTTTATCTCCACTAGGGGGCACTGTATTCCAAAACGTCCCTATAATTCGCACGTTGGATTTTTTGAGGTAACAAAGGTTACTATGGACACTCCTTCAGATCTTTTGTTAACTTAAACAAAAACATGCACAGCAGCCGCTACATAATTTCTTCAAATGAAAATAGTGAGTGATCCAGTCAGTAAAGGACTTAACTTCTAACTTCTGTGAATTGCGTATAAATTGTACGAACTTGCTTAATTTAACTACAAAACAAAAGAAAAAGATTATTTCTTGTTAGTTGTGATTTAACCGCATGAGGTCGCTGTTTCTCCATCTGAATGGAGTGGATCTTTGCTACGTAAACAGCGTAGGTGGGTGGAGCTAACGTTAGCTCCGTCGGCGTTAGCCAAGCAGGCTAGCAATGACGGATCGGATTGTTCCTACCGGGATTTGGACTCAAAAGCAGCAGAAATGATTTTATGGAGACCACCCTACAAGTAAGACCTACTAGTTTATGTTTGAAATCAACTGTGAGGTTTAATCTGGTGGTTTTGGTGAATTAAAAACCTCCATGGAGCTGGTTAGGGAAGATTTTCATTCCTGCTGCTTTTGGAAAAGACAGCGATTAATGAGGAAGAAGCTTAATTTTTCTGTTTGAAATGAATACTAAATGTTTTCAAGCTTTGTTGAAGGTTGTGTTAGAGCATTTTTAAAAGATTTAAACCAGGTAGAGGATTAAATAGTGTTTTGGAGGCTTTATTTAAGCGAGTAAAGGGTTTGAAATGGAACATCTTTAGTGACAGCCATCTTCATTCAGCACATAGCTAGAACCTAGCTGTTTCAGTCATTTAATAAAGAGCTCAATCTGATCATTATTTTAATCAGAAATGTGTTTAAATGCTCATTATTAAGTCTGATTGCTTCTATTTAAAGTCTAAAATACATGATGATGTTTCTAAATGAGATGATTCAATCAGATCAGGTTTGGTTTTAATGTCAGCAGGCCTGATCTGATTCACCATCCCATCAAATAAATCTAATCAAATCATAAAAATACATTTATGATAAAAAAAATCTTTATATTTACACACATTCAATTTAAATACATGCATAATGCACATTCTAAATAAGTATTCTAGTTATTTAAAAAATAAAATAACAGATCACTTTAAAATCTGAACATAATCAAATTGCATATTTTTAAAATCATGAGTTTTTTTTTTTAAGTGCTTTTTTTCTTTCTAGATTTTTCTGGGTTATTCTGCAGCAATATATGCGTTCTTGTTACGTAAAAAGGGGGCGAGGCAACACATGCAATCTCTCACACACACACTCTTCATACACAGCATTCCTGCTTTTGACAGCTTTTCTACACACAGGAACATCCTCACTATTTGGAGCTTCTTTATTTTTTTTCAAAGAGAAAACGACATTTAAGGTAAATCTTTGTGTGATTTTTGTCTATGTTAGAAATAATTTTCATTATTTTTTATATTAACCTCATAATTTTATGACTGATTGATCTGATTGTGTTAGAATCATTTTCATAAAAGCTCATTTTAAGGATGAGTTTTATATTAAAACCAGCATGTTTCTTAGGGGGGGGGGGGGGGGGGGGGGGGTTTGTGAGGGGGTTAGTGTCATAAAAAAACTTGATTGATCATTTTTTGCTTTAGTTCATTTTTGTTGTAAATGTGTTTAAATATGAGATGTGGTGTGTTGTTTTTTTTGGGGCTGGTGTTTTTAGATCTAGTGTATCCATCAGAGCTGAGCCACGTGTTGGGAGCTGGGGACCATGTGGCATAGTAAACAGTCCCGCCTTGTTTGTCTTTATATGCTTTATTAAACTATATCTGCTCATTTTTGCTCAAATAAGAACTCAAAATGACTTTTATTTGATTAAAAAGCTGTCTAATATTGTAAAAGTCATACATAATCAATAGTATCGATCAATCAAAAGATCATTTATTGTAGTAATAATTTCATCCTTATAGTAATCGGCCTAATGAGCTTAAATGCCGGTATCGTTCTTTAAAAGATCAGGATTTATGGGACGATCTGGAGGTCATGGTCATCATGTTCTCCGTATTCACAGGATAGATGGGATGTAGGGATGAAGGCATGGATTTGGAAGAAAGTCTCTCCTTCTTTGGTCTGTCTTTGTTCCAGTGATGCAGCTCCACCAGAACGTGCTGCAAATATCTATTACATGTCTGATTAATGACATGAAGCTGGTGCCAATGCTGTGATGAAAGAAAAATGTTCTTTGCTGCTTCAGTGTTTTTCCATGCTGGTGTTTATTAGGAGTGTGTCACACCATCAGCAGGTAGCTGGTTGTGTTGCATCACATACATGTCATGTACCACTGACTAATAGATTTATATATTCACCGTTGTTTCTAATTATTTTCGTAATGTTTAACCTATCGGGTGAGAAACGCAGATTATTTCACTCATTTTTTTTGTCCGCTTGCTTTAAAAATAAGAAAAACAGGGATTGAAAAGTCGTTTTTGTTAAAGCTTCATGTGGGAAGAATTTTATTGAGTTTATTTTTCTGGTGATCCTTTTAAAATTAACTTGGGTTTTTATGTGAAAAAGAATTCATTTAAATCTCTAAATAATTCAGACATAAGAATTTATTTTACTCAGGACAATTCAGTGTGTGTGTGTGTGGGAGTGGGGTGGGGGGGATTGTGTGTGTAGATGTGTCTCACAGTTTGGTTGCAACATGCAGTCCCAGTGGGACAGTGCCCTTCTCTGTGGAGTTGGCAAATTTGTGTACATGTGGGTTTACCCTGGATACCCCAAGCTTTCTTTGCCGTTTGGTTACTTCAAATCCCCTAATTTAAGACATTAGAGTAGTTATGTGTGTGTGGGTGTGTGTGTGTGTGTGTGTGTATAAGTAGAAAAATGATGTGGATTCATGTATGTTCTGTTCCATTGTTTTCCTCTTGAACCGGGCTGGGTTGCAGTGGCAACAGCCTCAGATGGGAAACCGAGGCGTCCCTCACCTCCAGCTCACCTGGAAGGATCCCGAGGTGTTTCCTATCTAACTGTTAGACATAGCCGATTCAGGATCTGCCTGTGAGTCTCCTCCCGAAAAACCTCACCAGCGAGGCATTTCGGGTTGCATCCCAACCAGGTGCCCAAACTACTCCATCTGGCTTCTCTCAACCCGTAGGTGCAACGTTTGTTTTCTGAATGCAATATACAAACAAACATCTCCGACTAGAATAAATTGTTCCGTCTGAATTATTAAACGCTCACAGTTGAACTTCTCTGCAAAAAACAAACAAGCTCATTTTTTCCTGTTTGTTGTCTGTTTTTATTATTAATATTATTATTTTTTAATTGATTTGGACCACTACTTATTAAATGCAACCAAAAGACTAAATGACATTTTACAAAACATCATAATAATGGGAGCAAATATTCAGGGCAAATTTAAAGTACGGGTCCTAGTGGGTCTTACAACCCACTAAATTAAGACCATGTCCGGACGTAGCCAGGTATTTTTGAAAACGCATATCAACTGTCCTCTGTTTTAGGAAAACACATGCGTCCACATGTAACCGTTTTCTAAATATCCGCGTCCATACAGAGCCGTATAATTACGCTTCTGAGTGCAGTTATGAGCATGCCAGACCAGTAGTGGGCAGTATTGATGTAAACGTAAGTTCTGAGCTATCCAACCAGACCACCTCTCTCGTCATTTCCGAGAAAAGGAGGAGCGAGGCTTATATGATGAATAATTGCCGATTGCAACGCATTTCTCCTTCTTTGCTCCTCAACAAGAAGCAAGAGCAGTTGAGAGTGGACAAAAAGGCAAGAAAAGAGGGTCTGCAACATGGTGAAAAGCAATGCTTGTTTCCAGTGATCCATGCTGCCCACTGTCTGCTTTTGTAAACAAGGACGCACACGAATGAAGTATGTGCATTACTTTTTGCAGGTAGTGACGCATAAAAACGCAAATCTCCACACGCAAAAGCAAAAACTGAGTTTTCCCAAAGTTTTCACTTTGGCCGGAGTTTTCAAAAACCCCAGTTTTGAGTGAAAAAAAAACTTCGTTTTCGTGTGGACGGCAGGTCAAAACGGATAAATATATGTGTTTTCAAAAATACCCGGCTACGTGTGGACAGGGCCTAAGTTTCACTTTCCACAAATTAAAACTTAAAAAGAGGGAGGTCCCAAAAAACGTGGCCAGTTCTCCTCTTCAATAAAAAAGCAAATAAACAGAAAAATAATGGAAAGTTTCAGCTCTTTTTTTTTTTTTCTTTTCTTGGCTTAAATATTCCAAAAATAATTGTGAATGTAAAAAAAACAATGACTTGATGATGAAAATATAAATCTATATTCGTCAGTGGTACATGACATGGATCTGATGCAACCTCTCCTGCTGATGGTGTGACACACACTCCTAATAAACACAACAATAGAGAAATACTGAAGCAGCAAAGAACATTTTTCTTTCATCACAGCATTGGCACCAGCTTCATGTCATTAATCAGACATGTAATAGATATTTGCAGCACGTTCTGGTGGAGCTGCATCTCTGGAACAAAGACAGACCAAAGAAGGAGCGACTTTCTTCCAAAGCCATACCTTCATCCCTCCATCCCACCCAGGGCCGTCCTAAAAAATAGATACCTAGATATTTGTTATCATTGAAAATGACACCATATCAATACACATGTATCTATTTACAATTTTTCCCCATTTACTGTTCTATGGGGAGGCAATGGCTCAGTGGTAGAATGTCCATAATAAATATAAAAAAATATTTTACTCTATTCATCCCTCACTGGGGAAATTTGTGTGCTGCACTCCTACACTGCAGCAAGCTTCCCACGACGGCGCCAATGGTGGGAGAAAATGGGGGGTTAGGTGTCTTCTCCAAGGACCTCAGACATGCACCCAGTGGTGTGCGAACTCACGAACTTCCGGTGGGCGAACGCTTAAACCATGGAGCCACCATCTCCCCCCAACTTGGGCATGGGCCTAGTAAGCTGGTTTGATTCACACTGGGCCCATGCCCAAGTGTCCCTAGAGAAGACAACTAACCCCAGTTACTCCCATCATTGCCTGCCTACTGCGGTGCACTACAGCAAAAGTAATCTTCCTCATTGAAGGGTAAATACCGTAATTTCCGGCTTATAGAGCGCACCTGATTCACATTTTAAGAGGAAAACCAATTTTGTACATACACAAGCCGCACCTGTATATAAGCCGCATGTGCCCACATTAAAACATGTAACACAAACACAAAATTAACCCAAACCCGACTTCAAGTCCCACGAATGAAACTAAATGTCCTTCATTAAAGTCCACAGTCCAAAAATCACAGCCGGCAAAATGAACGGAAAATGATACTTAAGGTTTGATGCAGGCCTGCAGAGTCCGGGTCCCGTTGAAAGTAATCCAAGGGGAAAAAAGTGTATATTTCCAAAGGTAAGGGAGGGAAAAATATATATCCACTATTGTCCGCTGCGTCCACAAACAGGTGGCTGGTCGCCGCCTCGCCTCATCTATCGCAGAGTCAGCGATAATTTTGATCTTTCGCAGAGAGTTCAGGTCAAACTCCTCCGTGCCAACGTGCAAAAAAAATCCACAGGGTCTGGTCGAGCCTCTGTCTTCTCTCACACACCGCCAACTTTTTACCCAACTTTTTACCCCCTCTTCACCTTTTTTTGTCTGTCCCTCACCTTTACCGGTCCCCACTTAAACCCGTCACCTCGCGTTTGTTCCGCCCCTTCTTTTTCATTCACCCGTGCAAAACATATCAGAATAAGTGTCTAAAATAAATACAAATAAATACATTACAAAAATATACAGTTGCAAATACATATTATACATGGGTTACACATATTTACCTTTTCTACTCGAGCGCCGCTGGCGGCCGTTAGAAAAATTACATAAATTGGCCGCATCACTGAATAAGCCGCAGGGTTGAAAATTTGGGAAAAAAGTAGCGGCTTATAGTCCGGAATTTACGGTATATTACAATTAAAAATAAATTAGTATTACCCCCAGCCATCAGGGGGCAGCAGAGCAGATATTGTTATCGAGTCACACCATCCAAACAAGCTAACATCTCCAATGCAGAAAAACTATGGACAAAAGTAACAATGATCAATGATTTTCAGTCATTTTCTCGTTAAAAAGAATTTTGTAATTTTTATGACTATTCAAGAAAAAAAAGGAAAAATCCACCCCAAAATTGAACCGAAACTGCTGTCTATTGAAAAGCAGATATTGTAAGCCATGCATTGAGATACTGTATGTATCAAAGCGTTTATACGTGTGTGTGTGTGTGTGTCCATGCATGGGTTTCAGTGTGTGTCTGTATGAATGTAAGCTTTTATAAATGTAATGCTTAGCTGCACAGTGTGGTGCAGAGGTTTGCAATGCTGCCTCACAGCAAGAAGGTCAGGGGTTCAAGCCCCACATGGGCGAGGCATGAATCGCTAGTCTTTCCGTGTGGAGTTTGCATGTTCTCCTTGTGTATGCATGGTTTGTTTTTTTTGAGGTTCTCTTTTTATATACATTTATATAAATGCTTGTTTGTTCGTTTAGCTTTGTGTATGTTGACTCACATGCATGCATCTATGGCCCTGTCCACACGTAGCCGGGTATTTTTGAAAACGCATATATTTTTATCCGTTTTGGCCTGCCGTCCACACAAAAACGGAGGGTTTTTGAAAACTCCAGCCAAAGTGGAGATTTTGGAAAACTCCGTTTTGCATTTGCGTGTGGACGTGCGAACACAGAGATTTGCGTTTTCACTACCTGCGACAAGTAATGCACATACGTCATTCGTGTGCGTCCGTGTTTACAAAAGCAGAAAGTGGACAGCATGGATCCATGCTGTGGAAATGATGAGAGAGATGCCCTGATTGGATAGCTCAGAACTTATGTTTACATCAATACTGCCGACTCCTGGTCTGGCATGCTCATAATCGCACTCGGTAGCGTATATTTTTGCGGCTTTGTGTGGACACAGATATTTGGAAACCGGTTACGTGTGGACGCAAACGTTTTCCTAAAACGGAGGACAGCAGGTATGCGTTTTCAAAAATACCCGGCATGGGGTGGACATGGTCTATGTCTACATGTATATGTGTTCGTGCGTGTGTGTGTGTGTGTGTGTGTATATCCATCTACTGAAGGACAGGTATCGTGGGAGCACAGATATATTTGTTTAGATGCGTCCACATGTCTACTTGATACATTTTTATAGAACCTGTTAGTTTTGAGCATTTTGTTACAAACACTTTGCAGTAAAAAGGTTTTTTTTTTTTGCTCACACTGTGTTCAAAAAACGGTTTCACCGTAGAGATGGTTTCCAAATAAATATTTAAATTTCACTGGACATAATGTTCTGTGTATTTTTTAGAAGCAGGGAAGTTTTAGTCAGAGGTCATTAAAAAAACATGGCTATCTATAGAAGACGGGCTGCATCTTTATGGGATTCCCTTTTTAAAAGAGAGAAAATACATCCAGCAAAGACTTGGGAGAAATATGTAGACCTTTGTAGTGCATATTAGAAATGAGTTCCCTGGGCTGCTGTCCAGAAGGCATTACTAAGAATGAACTGGGCTGGAAATCAGGCCGACCCGTGTGATGGAGAGAAAAATCTTTTCCATCGTCTAAACTACAACAATATTGAAACAAAAAGCAACAGAAAACAAAGCACAAGCCAAACTTTTTGAAAAGCATTTAATGGGTTTCAAGAAAGAATGCGATCGTGGATACAAGCTGCCAAAACGAGCTTCCTCCACAGGGTGGCTGGGCTCTCACTTAAAGATCGGGTGAGGAGTTCGGTGTCGAGCCGCTTCTCCTCCAGGTCGAGAAAAGCTAGATGGGGTGGTTCAGGCATCTGGTCAGCATGCCCCCCGAGCGCCTCGCTGGTGAGGTGTTTTGGGCACGTCCCACCAGGAGGAGACCAAGAGGTAGACCCCAGACCCGCTGGAGAGACTGTCTCACAGCTGACCGGGGAACGACTCGGGATCCTTCCGGGTAAGCTGGAGGACGCAGCTGGGGTGAAAGAAGCCTGGGCTTCTTGTCTGAGGCTGTTGCCCCCGCGACCTGGCCCTGGATAAGCAGAAGACAACAGAACGGGTTTCAAGAAATCTGGAAAACTTTAAGACATTTTCTTCTAAGTGTGGTGATAGCTCTTGGTATCTTAGAGGGAATAACCTAATCTGATGTGGCTCATGAGTTTAAATCTACATATGACTGGTTGTCTGTTTCTGAGTGGGCAGGTGACAGGCCTGGTGCCCTGTACAAGGTGCACCTTCCCTTCTCCTTGCCAACAAGCCATATTAGGCTCTGGCATCCCTGTGATTCACTAATGGATTAAGCTGTTTGGGAAATGGAAATGAAGCTAAGACAAAAAGGCAGGGTTAAGTGTGTGTGTTGGTGTGTGTGCTACTGAAACAAACAAGGTGTCTAAATGCTCACACTGAAGGTCAGAGGTCACTGATTAGGATGGGGACTGTGCGTGGAGCATCAGGCCAGATCGTCTCTCTGACCTCTCCTCGCCTCCTCCACACCATCTCCCCTTTTGTCTCAGCGGCTCACCGTCACACACATTTCCTCCTCTATTCTCTCGCTAATATCGCAGCCATCTGCTTCATGTGTAACAGCCCAATTAGAGGGATGATCTTTGACCACACCTGTCCAAATTTAATTTGAGAGTCCGCAGTAGTCCCTCCGCACACACGCGTGTTATCATATATGGATAGACGGTCCAGACTTTGACCTTTCATTGTTGTCTCTCCACAGGGCCTGAGCTGATTTGTCAGCTTTTTGTAGGTTTGGTTTTCACCCTTTAAGCGTCCTGTGGATATCAGCTGACCATGGTGGTCTGAACGAAGGAACCTCGGGGAGAAGCACAGTGTGTGTCTGCTCGCAACGCAGCAAGGCTTGACCGATAGAGGTTGAATAGAAACGGACCGCGAAGGGAAGAAAAAAGAAATTTAAAGACAACATGTCTCAAAACAGAGAACTGGTGGTTTTCTACATAAAGTATAAACTCTCTCAGAGAAACTATCCTCTCAACCACATAGTTCTCAATGAGCCTCCCAGCAGGACTGGTGCGGGGGACGATTTGACCGAGGACCAGAGGACAGAGACACACGCCAATGGGACATATAACGGAACGAGTCCTGGGACGCCACCGTTGTCGCCGCTAAGGCCACATCCGTCTACAACGACAAGCTTGGACGCGGTGAAGGAGGCGCTCCGGGACACTGCCAACGAGTTCGAACTGCGATACGCACGCGCCTTCAGCGACCTGCACAGCCAGCTCCACATCACCCCAGCCACCGCTTATCAGAGCTTCGAGAACGTCATGGATGAGGTTTTCCGGGACGGCGTCAACTGGGGCCGCATCGTGGGTTTGTTCGCATTCGGCGGGGCGCTGTGCGTCGAGTGTGTCGAGAAGGAAATGAGTCCACTGGTGGGCAGGATTGTGGAGTGGATGACAGTCTACCTGGACAACCACATTCAGCCCTGGATCCAAAGCCAAGGCGGATGGGTGAGTCTAAAAAACACACACACAGAAAACAGAGGGGTGTTTCATGCTTCTGGCTGGCACACTACTCGGCTTGATTACACATGGAAGGTAGGCTGAGATCCCCTGCATGGAAACTTTCCGTCTCCACACGGCTCCTTGTATTCCTCACTGGCAGCGTTCAGATGGAAAACAAGGATAAATCCTGTTTGTGGTGTTTCTGAGTCAACATAGACACATTTAGTTCTGTCCTGAATGCATCGGTTGTGTGGCTCAGCCTGGCCCAACTCCCTGCCAGGCTTGACCTGCAGCCTGTGTTTCCTGGGGAATGTAAGATGGCGCCAGGGTGTGGTGCATTCGGGGACCGGCAGAGGATAAAACACCGCAGATAAGATCAGATAACGTTGATGCACACGTCTGTGTATTCACGGTGTAGAAGACAGAATGTGTGGTCAGCAGCTGCTTCAGCTGTCCTCTAATTGATCAAACGCACCAAACTCAATGAGCTAAATCGAACCTGGGGGCTTAACAGGCTACTTCGAGGCTTTGCAGCTCTTTTGCCAAGGGATCGAAGTTCTCATCACAGGGCAGGATGAAGTCCAGGGCTTTTACAGATAGTCCTTTGTTTTACTCCGGTCAGTAGATTGGCTCTGGGCTCTGTCCCCTCCTCCCTAACATCTGACCGTTTTTACCAGTTCTTTTTGTTGTCCTTTACTGAGGCAGCTGGAAGCTTTGTTAACTAGAAAGTGGGTCCATCCTGGTGCGGTACGGCTTGTTATTCGCCTAGACTCACCTCCAAAATGGTTTAAGGTCATATTTTTCTCCTTTGTCACAGACAGTTTGATGGTATGAAGAAAACGGGGAGGGGGTGGTGTTTTTAAACACTGCTAGATTCACCAGGTCAAAGATCGGTCCTATGGAAACAGCCATGTTTGTGGCTGAAACCTTTGTCTGGCTTTGCAAACGTGTGACTGCCTGAAACAAAGCACGATAACACAACGGGTGTCAGAAATATTTTATGTCGTTGACGACTGTAAAATAATTAACATCAGAAGAAAATGACCGACATCATAAATCTACAAAACTATGACTCATTTTAAAAATATCTTTAAAAACACTGCAACAAAATAAAAATTTCCAAAGAGTTTCATCTCAACTAAATTCCTTGTACTAAAATAAAATCCCAAATTAGCATGTCGACCGGATTAGAGAAGCTACTATCAGCAAACTGGACACTAAAAATGGTTTTGAACATTTATTTTAAGCCGAGATATTTTTGCTTAGATTATAAATTATGCTGAAACAAGATGATTTAATAAAGAAATCAAATCCCAGCTTTGAACGGTCCTTATCAATTATGTTTTAAAAGTATAATCTTTTATTTTTTCATTTTAATGACGTAAAGTCAGTCTGACTTGCGTCACAGAAAAGAGCAAAGGACGCACAATAAGGAGACAATAACACCGCTTTAATCAGAATCCATTTCAGACGGGATTCACTACAGAATTTTATGTGATCCAATTACCTCTTATTTGGTTTCACTTTTAGACGATGAACATCCTCAAAATTATAAAAGATTAAGAGGTATTCCACTTTTTTAAGTCCATTTGTTTGCAAAGAACATCTGCAAAATGTTCAGCCGCTAAAATACTTTTACAGGAACAAACACGACTTAATCTGTTGGTATCGTAAAAACAAACATTGATTTATTAAATTATTTTGTAAAATCTAGCATCATTTTCCAACTGAGTTTTGTTTTCAAGCATAGATTGTGATATCCTAGCAACGAGTAGCAGCGTTACCATGACATTCTTTATTAATATATCTTTATGATTCAACGCAGCTTTTTTGTAGAAATCTGTCATATTTTAAAGCTGAAATCACTGTAAAGCAGAGATTTATGAAATAATTTTTCCTGCTAATTTTCTTTTGAGTTTTTAATAAGAAGTAAAAGCTAATTTAGACCATTAAATACGTCAATATGATGAGACAACCTAGGAAAAATAAGGTTACAGGGAGAAGAGATAAAGAAGGTGGAAGATTTTAAGTACTTAGGATCAACAGTTCAGAGCAATGGAGAGTGTGGAAAAGAGGTGAAGAAGCATGTGCAGGCAGGCTGGAACGGGTGGAGAAAAGTGATAGAAGAGTTTCAGATAAAATGAAAGGGAAAGTGTACAAAACCGTGGTGAGACTGGCCATGCTGTTTGGTCTAGAGACAGTGGCACTGAGGATAAGACAGGAAGCAGAGATGGAGGTAGCAGAGATGAAGATGCTGAGGATCTCTCTGGGAGTGACCAGGATGGACAGGATCAGAGGAACAGCACATGTTAGAGGTTTTGGAGATAAAGTCTGAGAGACCAGACTGAGATGGTTTGTGCATGTGCAGAGGAGAGAGAGTAAATCGGAATAAGGATGCTGGATTTGGAGCCACCAGGAAAAAGGACTAGAGGAAGACCAAAGAGGAGGTTCATGGATACAGTGAAGGAAGACATGAAGATAGTTGGGGTGACTGAAGAAGATGCAGGAGATAGGGTTAGATGGAAGAAACTGACTTGCTGTGGCGACCCCTGAAGGGAAATGCCGAAAGAAGAAGAAGAAGCAGATGATGAAATGACCAAGGGTTGAAGTCATTTAGGGTGAGGCATAACTCGGTGCTAAAATTGTCGTCTTTGAATCGAAGAGTTGCTTCTTCGATGCTGATGAGCCCGTACCAAAGTGTCCTTTGAGAAGACGCCTAACCCCCAGTTACTCCCACCATTGTTGCCGTCATGGTTACCTGCTGCGGTGCAACGCAGCAAAAGTAATTCGGCCATGAGGGATGAATAAAGTACGATTATTATTAGATATTGGTATGGTTTCTATTTCGGTAGATTACTAGCACGAGTTATCTTTGGGGAATTTTCATGATCTCATAATTAAACACATATTCCTGTTAACGCGAGGCAAACTAAAGACGAGTCGACATAAAAACATGTGGTTCATGTCAGTGTAACCCCAGGTTTGAAGAAATCACTGACTTAATGAGAGAAGTTGAATGAATACGAAGGTTTCGCTTCTCTTCGAGAACAACACGACACCTCTTCCTTCCCCTTTTACAGCATGCTTCAAATCGCTGTCCGGCTTTCAAGCGTGCAACATTCTCATTTACACATTTATTTAAATACGAGAACCCCATCACTTTCCCCTAAAACCTTTCTGTGTTTTTCCCCGCTTTGTCCCAGTTTGGTTGCCGTGGTTTCACCCGTTCAAAGCCTCCCCACACTCAACCCGAAACTTCTCTCTCTTTTTGCAAACCCACGCGGGACGCTGTTGGTTTTTTTTTTTTTCTTTCTTTTCCGTCTTTTATTTCTCTCTTTCTTCCCTCTTTTCCTCCCCTGACGCCTCCTCACAGGGAAGAAGTCAAAGCTGCAGGCATGTGGAGGTGCCGGGGGGCGGGGGTGTAGCTGTGAGGCAGGTGTACCCTCGGTGTTAGCTGATGAAATATTAGTCTGCCCCGAGCAGCAGCAAGGTCACTTTACATGCCATTCAGACGTTTCTCTTTCTCGTGTTTGTTCGTCTAAGATGGAAAAAATCGTTAAATCTGATCGATACTAATTTAATATCGTTTTTATCGTCTTTATATTTCTTTTTCTCTGACTATCCTCGATTATTATGTGCATCAGCGTCTCCGCGGTGTTTGGAAAACAGAAACTTTTCCATCTCAGACTAGGGCTGAAACAACTAATCGAATTAATCGATTATAATCGATTATTGAAATAGTTGTCAACTAATTTAGTCGTCGATTAATCGTGTAGAAAGTTTTTGCTGTCAACTGCACTTAATACTACACAACTTGATTGTTTTTTGTGTATTTTTACTTATGTTAACATAGGCCATTTTTGTTTGGTACTATACCACTGAAAAAGGTTAAATTTGCAAATCTAAAACTGTTAATGATTTCTTGTTTTTAAATGTGATCCTGGATGGTCAACAGTTTACATTTTATGTTTTTTTTAGCCAGTCCTATAAAACACATTTTATGGGCGCTCGTGATTTACCTTTACTGTATACAGTAAGTAGATTTATTATTTTATATTTGCTGTAGAAATGGTAATATTCTCACTCTTTATTTCACAAAAAGATTAACATTTTTACTTATTAGAATGAGCCCAACGTGTTGTTTAAGTGGTTATGAGATGTGTTTTGCATAACTATATTCAATAAAATGCCAAAAAACTATTATTTATTAAGTTGTCAATTCTACCCGATTAATCGATTAATCGAGCCAATAATCGCCAGATTAATCGATCATCAAAATAATCGTTAGTTGCAGCTCTATCTCAGACCATTAGTCTTCCTATCAGCATTGGGTTTCGTTTGAATCTGTTGTCTGTGACGGGGATGTGGATCGTTTGAGTCGCGTTTCCATGCCGATGCACGTTTTTTTTTCTCCCCTCCCAACCGTTGAGAAAAGCGTGAGGCAAACCGGTGGAAATAGGAGAAGGTGACAGGTGAAAAGTGAAAGGTGTTTTGCACAACAGAGCAAAGCTCAATGTCGTTAAAAAAAAAAAGTGAAAGTCTCAGCATAAATGATCCCGTTAGAGTTTATTTTGGTGCCACCCCCGCCCCAACACACACTGTCCAGGGTGCTGATTTACTAGTAGTGATAACGTTAAGCCAGGCTTCCCCCATTCTGCTGCTCGTTGCTTCACAGAAGAAGCGTAGGAAGCCATATATTGTGGATAATAAAGCTACTTGGCAGGCAGCAAAGGTAGAGACACTACCGTCGACCTAATAACGCTGTTTCCAGCAGAGCAGACGATGGCAGTGATTACTCAGTGGAGATTGAGCCGCCTCAGGCTGGGTGGAACGGGGGTTATTCCCAATTATAGATGAATAATATCTCAACCTGCTACTGGGGAAAACAATGTTTTTTTTTCCCCTCTCTGACAGACTAATAAAGGCTAAACACATTTAGAGGAAGTCGGGCCGGGCTGGACGAAAGCTGGACGAAAGCTGGATGGAGATGAGTGAACGGGTAGAAGCCATTAGTGCAGTCCATTTGTTTGTGCTAGTTTTCAGGAAGGTCAGAGAAAGTTAACTACAAGATGGATAGATGTTTCACATGCAGGGGAATGTGTTTGTGGAGGTTCGACATCGTTCAGAAAGCGGTGGTTAAAACATCTCATTGGAAAAAATACTTGTATACGTGATAAAAATGAGCTGATACTAAAAAAAAAGTGGTTGATATAGATAAATTTACAGATTAGGAATAAAAATAGATACACTTTAGTGGGTATCTTGGGGTCTTTTTCACAAGTGGGGGAAGGATAGAGCGGGACATCGACGGGCGGATCGGTGCAGCGTCAGCAATAACTAGGACGCTGCATCGGTTCGTCTTGGTAAAGAAAGAGCTGAGCCGAAAAGCAAAGCTCTCGATTTACAGGTCGATCTACGTTCCAACCCTCACCTAGTTGACTAAAAAAATGGGATCACGGATACAAGCGGCCGAAATGAGCTTCCTCCGCAGGGTGGCTGGGCTTCTCCCTCGGAGATCGGGTGAAGAGCGCTGCCATTCGGGAGGAGTTCGGTGTCGAGCCGCTCCTCCTCCAGGTCGAGAGGAACCAGATGGGGTGGTTCAGGCATCTGGTCAGGATGCCTCCCGAGCGCCTCGCGGAAGAGGTGTTTTGGGCACGTCCCACCGGGAGGAGGCCAAGAGGCAGACCCCCGACCCGCTGCAGAGACTATGTCTCACAGCCGGCCGGGGATCGACTTGGCACCCTTCCGGGTGAGCTGGAGGATGCAGCCGGGGTGAGAGAGGCCTGGGCTTCCCGTTTGAGGGTGTTGCCCCCGCGACCCGGCCCCGGATGAGCGGAAGACGACGGAACGGAACACATTAATGGGATGACTTGTGATGAATCAAAACAAAATTATCAAAAGTTATTTGTAGATTTCTATTTTAAAAAATAACAGTCGTCATCACGGGGTTTTAAAAAAAAATTCCAACTGCATGCTGGGCGTTTTACCAAAACGTTCTTCCGTTTAGAAAACACCCATTTTTATTAATACTTACCGCTTATATTTAGTAACAAAAGTTGTGTTTTGGCAGAGAGAAAGTGTCGGGAGGTGTGAGTTTAGTTGTGATGCCGTTACACAAGCAGCACTTTAGCAGTGCGTGCGCGTACCCCGCCGGCTGCGCCGCAGGATAGACGGCCTGGTTGTAATTACAGGCCAGCGGAGAATAACATCCGTTCATTGACCTGTTTTAGGTGAGAAAGCACCTGAGCTTCCTTTGTGCTTCAGACTTATTTACTCTCTGCGTGTAATTAACATGCATGTAGGATACGCAGTCGGATCGTCCTCTGTCACACACACACCCCTTTCCCAACGTGTAGGAGCAAAAAAAATCTCACCCATGGGACTCATCCCATCCGCTTCCCTCTTTCCTTCCCCCATCCTCTTTTTCTATACATCCCTCCATTCCCTCCTGTGTCCTTCTGTCTCCTCTACATGTACGCCTCCATCTGCCACCAATCGATTCCTCCTTCTTTTTTTTTTCTTTGTGAACCTCCGTCTATTCACGCTGGTCATTGGTTTTTTTCACGATCTTTTTCTTTACCTCTATTCGTCTTTCATTTTCAACTTTCTGTCTGCACGTCCCAGAAACATGTGAGCATACACACCCTGACTCTTGCCATTAACCCTTTCACACCAGTTTATTAGAGATTCATTTTCAGATGAACCTTATGATTGAATCTCGGCGCATAACTCAAATCTCATTCCTCATGTTTATCTTTGACTTCTTCTTCAATCACGTCCTCCCACTTTTTTGTTTTCATAAGAAAACCTTCATGTATTTTTTAATTGATTTGTTTTTCCAACTAAAGTCACATTTCTGTGATTTTTCCTCTTTTCTTTTTGTCTATTCAGTGCTTTTTGTTTTGTTTCCATTTGTGTGTGTTTTTATTGTATGGTGGCGTGCTGCAAAGGGGAGGGGACCGCGCCAAGTCAGTCCCGCCATGTGACTTTCAGACAAAGGACTTATGGCTAACGCATACACACAGAAACGAGCTTCTCTGGCTTTTTTAGTTGTTTCCACAGGTGTGTTGCGGCTCCGCTACTCTAAAAAAGGACGAGCCGATCAGAAAAAAGTGACTTTTTGCCTTTGTGTTTTTTGTGGTGTTTGTCACACTGAACCCAGACACACACACAACACTCCCACAAAACCCCTTGTTTGCATCGGATCAATGGCGGCCACTTTTTTGTTCCATCCATAAACGTGCGCGTGTGAGTCGGGTTGGCTGTATGCAGATTGATCACATGAATGTGGCTGCTGAACCAGAGACGCTCCCATTGTTTTTGTATGCGTATGTTAAACACGGGCAGTTTTCTGTGACACCAGATGTGTGAATTTGTCCGTGTAAAAGAATTTTTTTTCGCATTGTCTCGGCGATGTGTGATTCTCAAACACTGAATTGTGACGATCAGATGATTTGCTAAAGTGGGAGGGATATGTTCAGCACTCAAAGACATTAGAATGTAAACAAGTGTTACAACGTACAAGAAAATTCACATCATAGAAATTTATTTCACAAAAACAATGAGATTTACTACCAAATTTATTCACTTTTTGATCACTATAGCGACAAAATCACCACAAAGGATTTCACACAAAGTGAATCAGATTGAGAAACACACTCGTCACAACTAATGAGTGATCTAAACAAAGCTGGGACGTCCCCGTTTTTTGAGCTTCCTTCTCAGAAAAGGAAAACTAAAAACCCAGTTGGAATAAAAAAAACGTTCTGAAAACCATTTGGACAAGAGATCTTTTCACTGGATAGACAGACGTAATGTACGTTCTTCTTTTTCTTTTGGCATTTCCCTTCAGGGGTCGTCACAGCGAGTCAGTTTCTTCCATCTAACCCTATCTGCTGCATCCTCTTCGGTCACACCAGCTATCTTCATGTCTTCCTTCACTGTATCCATGAACCTCCTCTTTGGCGACCTCTTTCCTGGTGGTTCCAAATCCAGCATTCTTCTTCCGATGTACTCTCTCTCTCTCCTCTGCACATGTTCAAACCATCTCAGTCTGGCCTCTCTGACTTTATCTCCAAAACCTCTAACACGTGCTGTTTCTCTGATCCTGTCCATCCTGGTCACTTCCAGAGACATCCTCAGCATCTTCATCTCTGCTACCTCCATTTCTGTTTCCTGTCTTTTCTTCAGTGCCACTGTCTCTAGACCAAACAGCATGGCCGGTCTCACCACGGTTTTGTACACTTTTCCTTTCATTTTAGCTGAAACTCTCCTATTAAAAATCACACCTGATACTTTTCTCCACCCATTCCAGCCTACCTGCACACGCTTCTTCACCTCTTTTCCACACTCTCCATTGCTCCGGACTGTTGATCCTAAGTACTTAAAATCTTCCACTTTTTTTATCTCTTCTCCCGGTAATGTAATGTACCTACAATATGGAATTAAAGATTAGATCATCATGGAGTAAAGGATGCACAAGTCAGGACAGAAGCTTAGATGGGATCAAGTTATCCCCATTCAGTAGAGGGGCGTCTAAAACGGTCCACACTCCGTTGTGCAAAACTAGTTAGTAAAAAGTTCAACTTAACTGACATTTCATCCCAATTTCAGGACGTCAAGTGTCTTTTTTTCCACCACCTCTTAAACTCTGCGGGCTATTGAGCAACGTAGCTGGTTTAAATATTTCTTCTCAAGCTAACGGCCACCGGGGGGCACTTTAACAGGAAGTGAAAGCACTGATGATAGAGGCAGGAGAACCGAGAACGTCTCGTAGATTCCCTTTTGGGATTAAAACTGAATTAATC
This sequence comes from Neostethus bicornis, assembly GCA_902685375.1. Lineage (NCBI taxonomy): Eukaryota > Metazoa > Chordata > Actinopteri > Atheriniformes > Phallostethidae > Neostethus > Neostethus bicornis. Next base: position 25,822,741 of record LR738550.1, read on the forward strand.
CCAGGATGGAGAAAGTAAAAAAGCTCAACAATCGTCCGTCGTCGTTTATCTCCATGGAAACAAACAGAACCTTGCTGAATAAAACAGAGCAAGGCTTGGCGAAATACATTTACAGAGATTTAATGAGATGAAATAAAACTTCTGACCAAAGGGCTATAAAAGTGAGGCAGTTTTATGATTTAAGCAACTAACTGGGAGAGTTTTTGTGATGACACGGACGTGTTCTCGTTCTCATAGGACATCTGTTTGCAAGGAGTGAAGGAAAAGAACTGAGTATGTAATTGCTTTTGGATGCCAATGTTTATTAAAATCTCCTAGCCGAGGTACTCCCTGTCATTTCGGTATGCTGTAAATTAGTATCAGCGTTCGCTATCCTGCATGGATCTCATGGCCTTCCTCGTGTAGAAGAGGTGAAAAAAAACTGGAGCAAACTGGTCCCTGCAGACTTCAGAGGAACAAAAAACTAGACTGCATAGATGTAGGATGTGTGTTTAAAGCTCAGTTGGTCACGTTAAAGACGGAACTCGGAGCATCAAGGAGAAAACACACAGCAGGGAGACACCAGTGCAGTCCCTAATGGGCACATCCACTTTAGTTACAGGCTGACATATTTATCTCTGTTGTCTTTCTCTCAATTAAAAAAAGTCCACACCGGTGGCAGATCAGTGGAGCGTCTGAGCATTTGTTTCTCTGTTAACAGGGAAGCTTTGCGTGTGTGTACTGGAAGTACACTGCATGAGGTCAGAGTGTCGCCAAACATAAGAGCTCATCTGTAGTCTCCATTTGTCCATGATGGTCACCACTTATCAATATTGTTATATCGATATTGAATCGTCTCGTTTTGTTGTACTCCACTTAGCCAGGTTGCAGAGGCAACAGCCTCAAACGTGTAACCTCGGACTTCCCTCACCCCAGCTACATCCTTCAGCTCACCTGAAAAGTGGGCTTCCCCAAGCCCAGCTGTGAGGTCCAGGGCGACCAACATGGCGACCCCTGCTACTGTTACTGAGTGCATCGCTGCAAATAAAAGGAGACAAGCTGGTAGAATTAAATGCAGATGGTTGGTGGGCAGACAGAGGAGTGGGTGACTCAGCTCGATAAGTACACCTTACACAAGTTAAACGAAGAGGTCTGCAGCAGAGGGATGAAGTCGGCATATGCAAAGCTTCGTGTCTGAACGCAGCAGCTGGATGCACCGAGCCAAAGATGCTGCATTCACTTCCCTCTTCCTGCTCCATTTTTTTCCATAGCTTAGCAAAGAAATCAGGTCACAAGCAAGTCTGCCCCCCCCTTCCTCATTTCTCTGTCTGCTCATCCCCTCATTTTTTTTACCTCCTCTCTGCAGCCCACATCCCTTCACTTCCTACTGAGACACCATTTTTTTTTCTCCCCACTTTCCGTCGAGCATCTGCCCCACGTCTCTCTCCTCTGCTTCTTGAACTCCTATCTGCCATCAGATTATGAGGCATATCAGAGGATTAACAAATCTCCTGGTGTGTATTAAAGTGGAAGAACTGAGGGGCAGATAGGGAACTGTTTTATGCTAACGTCGCACCCAATCTCACACGCAGGACTACGTTCCGATAAAGAGCATCAAGGCCATCGTGCCGTACTCGGTAATGAATGTCTGGGTTAAACTAGTCTACATGGAGAGAGCGGATAATTGAAAACTTTACATGATAATTAGATAAAAAGTTTCTCTTTTTCTTTACATCAGGGTATCTGTGTACCGTAATTTCACGACTATAAGGCGCATATAAATGTCTTAGATTTTCTTCAAAATGAGCGGTGCGTCCTTTCGTGCGGTGCGTCTTGTGTGTGAGAAAAGGCGGACCTAAAAGAAAAAGCGGTGCCCGTGAGGCGAGGCAGACCTGAAAGAAACGGCATGAGAACATTAAAGAGTGAAGTGTGGGTGTGGATTGTGTATAAAAAAGGTATGTGCTGTATGCACAACATTGCTGTTTTAACCCTGAAAATGGAAAAGAGACACTATTATGACGCTCAGTTTAAGCTGAAGGCAATCAGCTACGCGGAGGAACATGGGAATCGAGCCGCCGCGAGAAATTTCAGCATTTACGAGTCAATGGATTGTAGATGCTTGGACGAAGGTTTCTGCTGGTACTGTTATCCGAGCTTTCGCAAAAGCTGGTATCCTTTCTGAGGAGCCGCACAGTACAGACAGTGACTTTGACAGCGAGGAGCGAAGTGGACCTGCTCTGTTGGATTTTGCGCAGCTGTTCGATTCGGAAACAGAGGATGAGGACTTTGACGGATTTGAATAAAGACTATTACCGATAATGTGCTTGTTTAGTATCGTTACTACTTAAATAAAGCACAACCAAACTCAGTTTTGCTCCCGATCTATTTTTTAATACGCACATTTTCATGCTTGCGTGTGTTGTTGTAAGGAAGTGTGTGACTGAGACTGTGCCTTTTCGTACGGTGCGCCTAATGGTCGTGAAATTACGGTAGTTTTTTCAACCTTCCATTTTATCGTGGGGTCCCACCTCTCCATTTACACTCATTTTCATCACCCTCATTCTCCTTCTAGTTCTAGTTTAATCTTTTTCCTTCATTCCTTTCAGTCTGCTTTACATTGTTTTTTTTTCCCTTCCTACTCTGTTGGTGGTTGGTGTTTCTGTCTTGCAGCTCTGCAGACAGATGGCAGGTCTGGGGGTCGTGGTGAAGTGTCAGGGTGGGGCGATGGCCTACAGGGTGGAAGGTTACGTTGCTGAAGACATCCAGACAGAGAGCAGCTCCCGTCTTCTTCTCTGCTTCTCCCGTGTTTCAGACATGTGCTCTCTCTGCCAGACATGCACAGGTAGTCCAAAGTTGTGGGTCTACCTGCTGTGTGTCTCAGCAGCATGTATGTGTGTGTGTGTGTTTGCTGACAGAATTGGGTTCTGCAGAGAGACGGCCCCCAGAGTGTGGCAGGGAACAGATTGGAGTCTGAGCCTCCTTGTCCTGACTCATTAATCTCCTCTTTAATTCATGGTCTCACCGCCGGCTCAACTCAAGCACGCACACTTACAGACACACACAGAGTCAACGTCAAGGTCCAAACTAGAAGAAAAAACTCATTCAGGCACATTGGCAGCAACAGGAGCGCCATCACCGAGGGGAAATTTAATCATTCAGTTTATTCTACTTTTTTATTCCTCCATGTTTTCTTCTGTTTGGAAATGATCCACCACACTTCAAACCATTTTCACCAATCCCCGAAACTTCTTCCCCACGCACTCATCATACTTTCCAGAAGAACCTCTTCCATGCGGCGTGCTCCTCAGACCGTTTTCTGACCAAACTTTTTGGACTTGCGTAGACGTGCGCTCTGGATTCTGCTTTCACATTTATATTTCCAACAATTGGGACCCGTTAGTGAAGCGGGGTGCCGCCTGTCAGCTTTAAAATGTCACTTTCTCTCACTCAGAAAAGTAAGTGGAGAGGAAGCACATCCAGAGGCACACCGAGAAAGAGTTTCAGCAATATGAAACATGCACATTTTAAGCGTCACGATTCAAACGGATGCACTTTTCCTTGGGAATGAGCAAGGAGACGATGTATTTTTCATATTTTCCTCTCACTCTGGATGAGTTTTCACCAGTTGGAGTAGAAAATTTGTCTGCCTGCCTGCTCTAGTGTTTCGTATATTTTCCATAAATTTAGCTTCTATTTTTTTTTCTTTTTTTTTTTAACTGAATTGATTGTCTGAGTTATGTTTCATTCCTCAGTGCTCTGCTTCCCATCATGTGAGCCAATCCAACCAACCAGTAAATTATTTCTGGTTCGTATCCTTCAACTAGCGATATTCCTCGGCCAAATTTGACCCTCCACCTGCTTTAGGACCGGAAAAGTCACTTAAAGGACCCATCTCATGCAAAATAACTCTTTCCACATTGTATCCTATGCACATACACATGCAAAATGTGGGGTTTGCAACATGCATTACACAATAGTTATGAAAATATATTGATTTGGTGGAGCGCAGTCACAGACCCGGAACTATGAAAGGCCGGGTATTGCTCATCCCCCCGCCCGTCCTGAGAAAGTACAAGCTCCGCCCTCTGCTCTCACTGAGCCGCTATTCCTCCGCCCATCTCTGAACGGGAGGGGGAAGGCAGGCGTAAACCCGTGCGTAGCGGTTTGGTAGCGTCTGAAATAAGATTTTATCACGTCGATTCATCATGTTCAGCCCTACATTTTGGATCCAGAATCCGACAAGGATTTTGAGGTGCACGAAGCACAAACACTGCGGCGGTATGGGATGAATGTTACTGATTGGTAAAGTATTACAAAATGCTTGTAGATTAGTGGAGTGAGGAGGGCGGGTGGGTGGTGAGGAGGGAGGGTTTGCTGCGGAGGGGGGCGTGTGCGAAGTCGGTCCTGGCTACGTCAAATGCGTCATACTTTAGACATCTGCTCATTGGTTGTTTTGTCTGAGTGTACCAGAAATCCACAGCAATTTGTGAAAAACGGGCTAAATCATTCTAGAAACCCCTTTGGTGACATATACCAAAGGGGTTTGGTATATGTCACCAAACCCCTTTGGTATATGTCCAAAGGGCATATACCAAAAGGTATATATACTACAAGGCCCAGACATCCGGGCCTTGTACACCACGGATGTCCGGGCCGTGATGTACAAGGCTCGGACATCACTTTTACAAGGTAGAAAACTCTGGAAAGTCCATTTTGCATGAGATGGACCCTTTAAACGCTGTCTGAGAGATGTGTGCCAAACACACGATGGGAGTGAACCTCTTCCCCTCAGTCTGATAAGCAGTATCAAACTCTCCCCAGACAAACTTTCTCTCTACGCTCCAAATCATTTACAACCCCCAAACATGCTGCCATATGTTTTTTTACACAGAAATGAGCCGGTTAGTCCATCTTCCATAAAAAGCCGAGTGTCAGAGCCCCTTCCTCAGGTTGTCCTGTCTCTGCAACGGACTCCTGAAACTTCGTTTTCTTTCTTCCTGGCCAGATCTGTCCTTGGCTGGTAACAGAATTTGGCCGGATGTTCGGTGCTGTGAAGAAGCCTTTGATAGTAATGGATTACGCCACTGTGAATATTCTCAGCTTGAGACATGTTTGTTCACTTCTCTGTCGCAAACACAATCTGATCACAGTATGGAGAAGCAGAATAACACTCAGCCTCTCAGATTGGATTAACTGAACTCTAATAACACTCTATAGATAATCAGCTTAAAACAAACTGACACACTCTAAGAAAAGTAAATAACTTATGATTTCAATGATTATTTTGATCACATTACCTAATTTTTTTATCTTAGGCCCAGTTTTAGTAGCGTGACAGCAAAAGTCAGGTTTTATCTGGATCTGACGAGTTCCACTTCTTCATCTTGTGGAGTCACAGTGATCCCTTTATCTCGACATGTCCGTGGTTAATGAGTCAGAGGTGAAAGAATCTCCTGACTTCATGCCTCAGTTTTTTACTTACTGAGAACATGATGCCATCTATCTGCGTCCTTCTGCAAGCGGTTGCATCACCTAAACGGAGTAAACAGTGACTTTACTCAATAAACAAAAACACATGAAAGATGTTACAGTCTGTGCTCGGAAGGCCACGTGTTTTGCGCATGGCCATAACTGGTATGTTGCAATATACAGGAAGCTTTGCTCAGGCTAAACTGTGACGATTCAGAGTGGATTAAAAAGACCTTGTGACTCAGGGATCAGTCAGGAACATGAACTGCTTTTAAACACAACCTGATAGAATCTAATTCTTTATCTTCACCACTTTCGGATTGACTGAATTTTTCTCATTTTTTTTTTTCCTCCCCTGAAATGTGTGCAAAGACTTCCTTCACTTTCATTCTCACCACTTAGGGAAAGAATTGGCTCACGCGCACACTCATTCTACCCAGACCACGTTATTCATTAGGAATCTAAAACTGATATGCTCCAGTTCACAAAGCAAAGTAGAAAGAACCTTCCTGCTTAAATTCACACAGATTCACATGTTTTTTTTGAGATTTTAGTCCCGACTGAGCTCTTATTTTCTAAATAACACTAGGCTGTAAAGTTAGTGTTCTTTGGAAAGAAATCAGTGTTACTCATCTACAATAACATAGTTTTTATTTGTTGGGTGTGGCACATAGGCTTTATCCAGACAAGAGTAAAGATGATGTTTGCGTTGAGGAAATCAATAGAAGAGGAGGTTGAGGGTTCACAGTTCAGAACAGAATGGGATCGGTTAAAGCAGTGGTCCCCAAACACCGGGCCGTGGACCAATACCGGGCCGTGGGTCATATGGTACCGGGCTGCACAGAAAGAAGGAATACAGTAACTTCCGTTATTTCCATTTAGTTTATTATTCGAGTCATAACGATGTTTTATTTTTAAAAGTCACCAGATTTTCTTCCTTACATTCGTCAATAACTCACATTAGACACATCATCCCGTTCCGTTCCGTCATCTTCCGCTTGTTCTGGGGTCGGGTCGCGGGACAACAGCCTCAAATGGGCAGCCCAGGCCTCTCTCTCCCCGGCTGCACCCTCTAGGTCACCTGGAAGGATCCCAAGTCATTCCCCGGCCAGCTGTGAGACATAGTCTCTCCAGCGGGTCCGGAGTCTGCCCCTTGGCCTCCTCCCGTTGGGACGTACCCGAAACACCCCGCCCGCGAGGCGCTCGGGGGGCATCCTGACCAGATGTCCGAACCACCCCATGTGGCTCCTCTCGACCTGGAGGAGGAGCGGCTCGACACCGAGCTCCTCCCGGATGGCAGAGCTCCTCACCCGATCTCTGAGTGAGAGCCCAGCCACCCTGCGGAGGAAGCTCATTTCGGCCGCTTGTACCCGCAATCTCATTCTTTTGGTCACCACCTACAGCTGGTGACCATAGGTGAGGGTTGGAACGTAGATCGACTTGTAAATCGACACATCATCCCATTAAATTTAAACCCCTAAACTAGCGAAATGAGTAAAAAACAAAGATCTGTAGAAAGCTTCTATACTAAGAGGAGTTACAGAGTTACAAAGCAGACTGGACCTTAGAAACACTCTTCAGGTTTCAGGTTAAGATGGGACTGTCTGGTTCCAGCAAAACAAACTCAGAACTCTGATTGATCTAGTCTTACTGTGAGGAGCCTAACTGGTATTTTTATTCGCTTTGTTTTTGTGATGTCTTTTATTTTGAAGGTAGTTTTACCGTTACATAGCAACCAGAGTGCGTTACCATAGCGACGAGAGTGAGTTCGAGCAGACAGAACGTTTTCACGTTATAAAGACCCTGCTAATACATTTTTTTGTGAGAAGAAAGTGGTTTAAAGATTTTTATTTATTAAAAAAACCCCAAAGTTTTCAGGCTTGTCTTTCGGTCATCTTTAGACCGTGAAAATATTATCCTACACTAAACCGGTCCGTGGCGCAGAAAAGGTTGGGGACCTCTGGGTTAAAGTCCTGACATCCTGATATAACTTAGACACTGAAAGAGATAATCTTGAGCTATACGCTAGGTATGATAGAAGCATAATCAGTTGTGAAATGTACCTACAGCCTGTTAGTTTAAAGGTTATGAGCTTAAGCACTGTTTTTTCTTGTTTATATTAAAATGATAAAAATAGCATCTCACACTAAATTTGAAAGGGCTGCATGGTGGTGCAGGGGTTAACACTGTGGTCTCACAGGAAGAAGGTCAGAGGTTCAAGTCCTGGAGGGGTCAGCGAGGCTTGAGACACTCGTCTTTCTGTGTGGAGTTTGCATGTTCTCCCTGTTCAACATCTGGGTTTTCTCCAGGTACACCGGGTACCTCCCGCTTTCCAAAAAAACATGCATGTCAGGTTAATTGGCCGCTAGGAATGAGTGTGTGTGGAGGGGTTGTGAGTCCGTCGCTACAGACTGGCGACCTGTTTGGGGTGTACCCTGCCTCTCACATGAAAGCAGTCGAGACAAGCTCCGGCACCCCTCGCAACCCAGTCAGGGATAAGCGGTTCAGAAGATGAAAAGAAAAAAAATAGTTTCGCAATTAGTTTCCGTTCCGTTGTCTTCCGCTTATCTGGGTCCGGGTCACAAGAGCAACAGCTTCAAACGAGAAACCCAGGCTTCTCTCACCTCGGCTGCATCCTCCCGCTCACCTGGAAGGATCCCAAAGCGGTCTGCCTCTGGGTTTACTCCCAGAGGGATGTGCCCGAAACACCTCACCATCCACCCCATCTGGCTTCTCTCGCCTCGAGAAGCAACAGCTCTACTCTGAGCTCCTCTCGAATAGCAGAGCTCCTCATTTTATCTCAGAGTGGGAATCCAGTCACCCTGCGGAGGAAGCTCATTTCGGCCGCTTGTATCCACAATCTCGTCTTTCGGTCATGGAATTAGTTCTACTTGCCATTTTCCATTATTGACGAATTATACCGAACCCCAAGATGAGACAGTTCTGGGAACCATACCACAGTTTCCCCTCCCCAGTTTTAGGGGAACCCTCATTCCAGAGCAATGGCTCTGTGAAAAAAAAGGCATCATAGTTCAACAACCAGCAGAACTTGCTGAGACAAAACAGATGTCGAATTGTGATGTTTTCCACTTCCTGTTTGGATCCTCCTGACATGCACGGCCCAGCGAATCCATCCTATTAGAGGTTTTATTCTAATACTTCTTGAACTGAGCCTCTCCAATAATTTTGTTCCCCTTATATGAAGTGGCAGCAGGTGGGTTCACGGATCTGGATTAGCTAATACAATCCGATTTTAATCCTTGTGAGACTTTTTTTTTCAAAGAAGCTGTATTGTGTTCTTGTGAGGTAACAATTTGTATCCCATAAAAAATAGAGATAAACATGGTCCCTTTTGTTGGCTTAGAAATGAAAAACTCGCCCAAAAATAACATTTAGTCAGTCATAAAAATTGAGTTTTTTTTTTCACTCAAAACTCCCGCCAAAGTGGAGATTTTGGAAAACTCCGTTTTTGCGTTTGCGTGTGGACGTGCGAAAACGGAGATTTGCGTTTATATGCGTCACTACCTGCGACAAGTAATGCACATACGTCATTCGTGTGTGTCCTTGTTTACAAAAGCAGACAGTGGGCAGCATGGATCCACGGAAACTGTTGCAGACCCTCTTTTCTTGCCATTTTGTCCACTCTCAACTGCTCTTGCTTCTTGTCGAGGAGCAAAGGAGGAGAAATGCGTTGCAATCGGCGAATATTAATCACATAAGCCTTCCTCCTCCTCCACTCAATACTGCCGACTACTGGTCTGGCATGCTCATAACCGCATTCAGAAGCGTATTTATACGGCTCCTTGTGGACACAGATATTTTGAAAACGGTTACGTGTGGACGCGAGCGTTTTCCTAAAACTGAGGACAGCAGATATGCGTTTTCAAAAATACACAACTACGTGTGGACAGGTCTTTAATGTGCCACGTCCCGCCCCTCAGGCACATGTATGACAATGTAAATTTCATTTGAGGCCACAAATACAGCGTAAAGCGCATCAAATTACAAAAAAATACAATACAAAAAAACTTGAGTTGGAAAAGTCATATAAATTTTATAAAAGCGAAACTATGCAAGACGTTAGCAATTATTACCAAAGCTAAAGATTTCCTAAACGAAAAAACACTATATTTTGTACTGCTCCCTGTTTCTTCCTTACATCACGTACGGCTCCGAGGTGTGGGGCAACACATATCAAACAAATACCACTCCAATTACCATTATTCAAAAAAGAGCAATAAGAACTGTAAGTAAAGCCAATTACAGGGCACATACAAATCAACTGTATATTAACAAATAGACTTTAAAATTTAAGGATTTGGTTCAATTTAAAACTGCACAAATCATGTTTAAAATAAACAATAATCATCTACCCAATTCTATTCAAAACTTTTTTGATACTGTGTATAATTTCAGAAGATGTAATGTGTTTAAAAAGATGGCAATAAGAACAAATGTAAAACAGCATTGTATTTCATTTATTGGTGTAAATCTTTGGAACAACCTGGATCAACATTTAAAAGAATGTAAAACACTTAAACAGTTCAACACTTTATATAAAAAAAATATTATAAAATCATACGAAGAAAAAGAGCTCTAAAGATGGACACTTTAATTCATGCTAAATTACTATACATGTGGATTTTTTGTTGTTGTTGTTGTTAAAGAGTCAGCAGCTTAATAACACATAGTTTGGATGAGTTAGGGGCAGGCATCATAAGCTTCGGCTTCAGTCTGCTCCTTTCCAGACCTTATACATATTGTTTGCTTTTGTTTTGTACTGTAAGAAAATGTTTAAATGTCTGGAAAAATAAAATAAACTACTACTACTACTAAACTAAATTAGTAAAACACACACATATTCTTTTATATTCTTATTTAGGTGCATTTACATAAACATGAGCAGAGAAGAGAACAACATCCACAGCCAAAATCAACCCTGCATTGTCATAATATTCTAATACTAAACAGGAGTGGTCACAAATGACTCAAACATGTGTGACTGAATCAGAAACCCACTTCAGAAATGTTTCTCAGGTGGAAACAACGTTCAAACATAATAAAAAAAAAAATGAAAAAGTTGGTTTCGCATGAAACTCCTCTTGAACCTCGCCGTTATCTATGAATCACAATCAAAGATTGGTTATGCTTTTCAATTTTTTGTAGATCATTTACAGTAATTTTCCATCACTGGTCAGTGGCGATGTGGTTTTTAAATCTAAACTGAATAATTAGCGAACAAAAATAACGATACGTCTTAGGTCATTATTCTGTTTCAGGACCACACTATCATACAACACCACGCTCAGTCTCACCAAGCGGTGGCTCTAATTTGCAAAATTTTAGAGACAGAAGGAAGCCAGAGAACCTAGGGAAACCCCCGCATTCACGGATGGTAGAACATGCAAACTGCTCAGCGGGGTTCAATGTGGCCTCCAAACCGATACTACATGGATAACCACGCTGCTGCTGTAAAAAATAGAAGAAAAATCATTCCGTTCCGTCATCTTCCGCTTGTTCCGGGGTCGGGTCGCGGGGGCAACAGCCTCAAGCGGGCAGCCCAGGCTTCTCTCACTCCGGCTGCATCCTCCAGCTCACCTGAAAGGATCCCATAGTCTCACAGCTGGCCGGGAGACATAGTCTCACAGCTGGGGGCTCTGAGACCCGCTGGGGCACATCCCCCAGCGGGTTCGGGGTCTGCCCCTTGGCCTCCTCCCGGTGAAACATGTCCAAAACACCTCGCCCGCGAGGCGCTCGGGGGGCATCCTGACCAGATGCCCGAACCACCCCAGCTGGCTCTTCTTGACCTGGAAAATCCTAGAAAAATCCTAAACGTTTTATAAATTTTAGCTTTTTTTTTGTGATTTAAACCAAAATATATAATAAGAAACACCAAATTACACCTTTAAACATCTTTAAACGCCTCGAAATGAAAGTCGTTTTTGTCTCTCATCCCTTCAAACCAGAGCAAAGTCAGTAATTTTCCGCTTTACCCTCTCGGTTTGGGTTTTTTTCCGCTCTTGAGGGGTCGGGAGTGTTTTTATCAAGCCATTGTTCCTCAGCGTGTGTATTCACACACACACATTTTCTGATTCTCCACAAAAGAAGAAAAACCTCTCAGATGAATTTTCTCTTCACGCAAATCAAGGAGCTTTGGGTCAGGTGTCAGCACAGTGTCTGCTTGCCGCCACCAGTTCCCCCTCCCCGCGCCAATAGGGACCGGCGTCTGATGATTTGGGGGTCTATGCCTGTCGAAATTGAGCTGTCTAGATTAGATGTTCCACAGATACAACAATCTGCCTGTACGCTGAAGTAAAAGCTCTAACTTTCTTTCCTCCACATTAATATTAATCAGGACATTGATTATTTTTTGATGAAACGGCTAATAATTAACTCTGTGACATGCAGAGGCAATAATTAAAAATACAGACTCCATTCAGGCCCCTACGGTGCTGGATCTTACTCCTAATTACTTCCTAATGCTCTACATGCAGCTCTACATGCAGCAAGCCATATCGATCCCTTATAAAACACAGATCTTACGTGTGCCACTAAGACATGTTTACGCTGCGTTATGTTTCATCGTGTGTGGGGTCTTTTTTCTTCGTTAATGATAGTTTGTGTGAAATCATTGTTGAATTTTTTTTTTTATTAGGAATTTTAAATAAAAACGATCAATTTTTTTTGTCGTTATGTGTTTCTGAGAAAAATTTTTATAGACTGTCATTGAGACCCTGTCCACACGTAGCCGGGTATTTTTGAAAACGCATATATTTTTATTCGTTTTGACCTGCCGTCCACACGAAAATGGAGGATTTTTTTTTACTGAATATTGTCGTTTTTGAAAACTACGGCCAAAGTGGAGATTTTAGAAAACTCAGTTTTTGCGTTTGCGTGTGGACGTGCGAAAACAGAGATTCGCGTCCTTGTTTGGATCGCAAACAAGGTTTGGGCAGCATGGACCCAATCTAAATTTTCCTGTGTTTTATTAACAATTCCACCTTCATGTCGGTCCAAACAAAAGAGATGCCTGGCACCATGTTTCAGGTTCTGCGGAAATGATGACAGAGGTGCTTAAGTTTGCGTTATGCTGCCCACTACTGGTCTGGCATGCTCATAATCGCAATCGATTATGTGTGGACGCGAGCACTTTCCTAAAATGGAGGACAGCAGATATGCGTTTTTAAAAATACCCGGCTACGTGTGGACGGTGACTAGGTATTAAATAATTCCCGAACATTAACAAGAATAAGTCAAAGCCAAGGTGTCGAACATTATGCCTCCGCCTGTGTTACATTTCGCCCTTCAATGAATAGTTGAGTTCATTGAAGTGCGTAATGTTTATTATTATTTATTTATTTATTTATTTCGGTCACAGTGTAATTTCACAATAAAGAAAGAAAAAATTATATTTTAGCAAAGGACCGAAAAGGTATCGGCTGAAGCAAACGCTTATTTCGCCGACCCTTTTTTCAAATCATCATGAAAGAAGAAACATATAAGTAAATATTTAGAAATTTATCATAAAACATATAAGTAAATATTCAGAAATCAATCATAATACATAAAATGAAAATTAGAACATCAAATGAAAAAGTAATACAAGTACAAAAAGTAATACAATTGTTTCTACAATTGTTTACATTATATATAAGCTTCAATTTAACCATCAAGACTTGCATATTTTTAATATGCAATCAAGTTGAAGCAAACGTGTAAGGTTTTTGAATTTTTTGGCCTTGAAATTGACCCTCTGTTGGATTTCTCTGAAAATCCAACCAGTTCATCTATGGTTGGTACTGAGTCACTGTGAGCAGTTTTTTAAAAAGCCCTTCATTGGTTTAGAAAATATTTAATACTTTTTTTTTTTTAAACTCACTCTATTCATCTCTGCTGCACTCCTAACACCGCAGCAGGCTGCCACGACAGTGCCAATGGTGGGAGAAACGGGGGGTTATGTGTCGTCTCTAAGGACGTTAGACGTGAACTGAGTGGCATGCGAACCCGCAAACCTCCGGTTGACTTCTGGTCTGCCGGCGAACGCTCTAACCACCTAGCCACCTTCTCCTCTAAAAATTGCGTTCATATGAATAAATGACTTCAACCTTTTTTACCTTGAACGTTGGTCACATGATGCTGAAAACTTGATAAGTTCACATATAGTTGGTATCAAGTCATTTGGGGCAGTTTAATTAAAATGTCTTTTGTGGTGTTACGGTCAGATAGCTGGACAGCCGGGAGCTTTTTGAATTCTTTAGTTGTATTCATTTATTTCTTCTTACTGTAGGTGTTCTAAAGTACTACTTTAAAAACCTCTACAGCTGTATGTTTCAAGAATCAAGAAAACCTTAATTAGTGCCACATTAGAGAAATCACAATACGCAACATCATAGGTACAGACAGAAGAAGGGAAAGTAAAATCGTTTGTAAAGTAATTCACACTAATGAAGAGGAGGGGGCATAGGTTTCTCATATTAATGGTCACCTCAACCCCTACCTAGAAATAAAGTTCAGCTCTGTGAGGCGGGTTTTATTCAGACAGACGTAAGGAGGTGAGGTAGAGGTTAAGGTCAAATGAGGTCCAGTATGTTAAAGAATTTACTATGTTATCATTTAGTGTTGACGAGTCTTGCTAAACAGGAACTATGTCATTAGAAATGATGTTACAATAAGATATTACCGTCATTTGTCGATCGTCACACGGAAACTTGTCATAAGACCAGGAGAGACTGTATGATGTAATTTCTGTTGACACACAGAATCTAGATTTGATCAAGTCTATTCTGTGTGAAAATAAAAGCTGCAGAGAAAGAAGTTCTTTTGAGTTAAACTCAGAGACTAGAAAAATGTTCTTTTCCCCTGAGAAAAAAAAAAAAGAAAGCTTGCAAGTTATTTCTAGAATCTAACAAGGTGTAGGGATTCCAGACTGAAGTACAGATTGGATCCATTAATGTCTTGACATCGTTGGCAAAGCTAATAGTTTTTAATGATTAGTTTCGACCTTACCATAGTTATTTGAGTATTCTTCTTCTTTCGGAATTTGCCCAGCAAATCGAACCCTATCTCCTGCATCTTCTTCGGTCACGCCAACTATCTTCATGTTTTCCTTCACTGTATCCATGAACCTCCTCTTTGGTCTTCCTCTAGTCCTCTTTCCTGGTGGTTCCAAACCCAGCATCCTTCTTCCGATGTACTCTCTCTCTCCTCTGTACATGTCCAAACCATCTCAGTCTGGCCTCTCTGACTTTTTCTCCAAAACCTCTAACATGTGCTGTTCCTCTGATCCTGTCCATCCTGTTCACTCCCAGAGAGATCCTCAGCATCTTTATCTCTGCTACCTGCATCTCTGTTTCCTGTCTTTTCTTCGGTGCCACTGTCTCTAGACCAATCAGCATGGCCGCTCTCACCACGTTTTGCTACACTTTCCCTTTCATTCTAGCTGAAACTCTTCTATCACACATCACATCTGATACTTTTCTCCACCCGTTCCAGCCTGGCTGCACACGCTTCTTCACCTCTTTTCCACACTCTCCATTGCTCTGGACTGTTGATCCTAAATCTCCGAAACCTCTATAACATGTGCTGTTCCTCTGATCCTGTCCATCCTGGTCACTCCCAGAGAGATCCTCAGCATCTTCATCTCTGCTACCTCTATCTTTGTTTCCTGTCTTTTCCTCAGTATTTATTCAAATATAATTCGCCAAATTTTCCACTTAAAATCTACAAAGCTTGGGTGTGCATTATAAACAAAGTCTGGGGCGACGCTCTTAAATGACTAATTACCCAATAGTGTACAAGAATACATTATTTATAGTGTATATGCAAGGGGAGTGTGTAGGCCTATGTATGTTTACTCCAAAATTAACTGAGCGATAGCTACTGCTATCCAGACTTTTAAAACTTCATCTCAGTCTGTAGTCTGAGCCAAGAAGACGTGGAGGAGGGGGCATTAGATTTTTAATAGAAAGTTTGGGGTACACATTACACACAACTGTGCATTATATTCAAATAAATACTGCTGCTGTTTTGCAATCGTTTTTTTTCCCTGTTGTGGTTTTACTGCGAATGGCAATAAATTTATCTGCGTCTTACTCGCCCAGGGTGGATCAGGGGAGAGATGCTTTATATCAGTAGAGCAATACGTCATAATGGTAATCAAAAGATTTCATGTTGTGACAGTTTGATAATTATAGATAAAACGTGGGATCGGTTTGTGAAGCATGTGTTCAAAAAGCCACTAACAATGTAATTTTTTTTGAGATTTGTATCCTCCAAATTTGTAGTGACGCATATCAGAGGATGAATGGAGAAATCCAAACCTTCAGGATGACGTCAAAAATTGCATCAATAGTCACAAAAATTAAACGAGTACAATACAGATCGTTTGAAGGTGTGTCCAAATGTTAGGTGAGAAAACTAGCACTAAAAACACTATTTTATTTCACAATGGCCCACATCAAGAAGGTCACGGTTCGAGTCCCGGAGTGGGGATGAGGCTTGAAACACTGGTCTTTCTGTGTGGAGTTTGCATGTTCTCCCCGTATATGTGTGGGTTTTCTCCAGGTACTCCGGTTTCCTCCCAACCTCCAAAAACATGCGTGTTAGGTTGATTTGCTAGTACTGTAGTAATGAGTGAGTGGGGTAATGGTTGTGTCTATTCCTCCACAGACTGGCAACCTGTTTGGGGTGTACCCCGCCTCTCACCTTGAATGAGCCAGGATAGGCTCCGGCACCACCCGCAAACCCATTAGGGAACAAGCGGTTCACAAAACAATTTTTTTTGAGATAAGCTTTCACTTTTAGACTTCCAAAATAGAAAATAAAATTGATTCCACATTTGGTCGGTATGTCTTACACATTTAAAAAATTGAGGTTTTTTTAGGCACACGGTTGTTGTCTTGTTACTGGAATGTTTAGCATTATTGGCATCCAACTTGACTAAATGACTAAACCATTGCTTGTCCAGACACATGCCTCGTTTTCAAACTGTCTCTAACATATTGGATTCCAATCTGTCTTCAGTCCCATTAAACTCAAAAGGAAGTGACTGCGAGGCGT
Source organism: Neostethus bicornis (assembly GCA_902685375.1). Taxonomy (NCBI): domain Eukaryota; kingdom Metazoa; phylum Chordata; class Actinopteri; order Atheriniformes; family Phallostethidae; genus Neostethus; species Neostethus bicornis. Next base: position 25,839,247 of record LR738550.1, read on the forward strand.
TAATCGACGTCTTGAGTGGGTGTGTGTCATGCTCAGAGGTTTTTCCATGCAGCTTATGGTGCAACATTAGAGCAACCAGCAGGTCAGAGTGGATAAATAGGGGTGATTGGTAAAATGCTTATTTTTCCCCCCTTCTACTTTAGAGCCATTTATCAGCTCGAGAGATCGAACTACAGACCTGAACGCTAATCAGCTGCATGCGGTAGCCGTGGCAACGTAGAGCAGACTCTCTCCTAATGCCTCCTCACTTTTTTTCCACACCCTTTCTCGTGCTTTTATATCCAACTTTTTTCTTTCATGGGCTAATCCTCCCCTCATCCTTTTCTCCTCTTCCCATGTACCGAAGAAAGAGAAAGTTAGAGATGTCGGAGAAGAGGAAGAAAGCCCTCTGCAGGCCGCTGCTTAGCACCTGATTTCCTCTGGGAGCTCAGCAAAGAAAGCTGATGAGAAAAAAGGCGTGACCGTGTGAAAGGGAAATGGAGAGAGGAGATAAAGAAAGGGTTTACCTGCCAGGTGGGGAGATGAAGGGTACCAAACAGCAGTGATGGGGAATCTGGGAGAGAAGTAGAGCGCTAGTATCGCTATCCTCAGATTACTTTTGTCTAATGTAGGGGCTAACGCTGGCATGGGCAAACTACGGCCTGCGGCCCACATGCAGCCCGTTAAACGTTTTAATCAGGCCCGCCGAACATAAAAAAATTTGAATAAAAAAAACCTTGTTAATGTTTTTTTTCGCCTGCTATTCTGATGTTTCCTCACTAGATGGCGCACTCTAGATACATTGGCTTTGTTGAGAAAACAACAACACTGCTCCCATTAAAATGTGTGTGTCTCTGTGATGCGCACATTGTCAAAATTAACCATGCACGCAGATATGGAAAGCCATCAGGCCCAATACGCGCACGTAAACAAGCGTGTTAGACGTTAAAACAAGCAAAATGTTACATCAAGCGCTTAGATTTCAAACCTAGCGCCTCTAAATTCGCGTTTTTAAGTCCTATCGCACTAAATTTCAGACCTAGCGCCGCTAGATTTGAAATTTAAAGCTCTTGATGTAACAGTTAGCGCGCTGGTTTAAAATCTAGCGCGCCATTTTTATCGGTCTAATCTAGCGGTTACCAAAGCATGCCATCTATCTGCTCGTGTTCCGACCACCCTAGTCAAATGCTAGAACTCAATGTGGCCCGCGAGTCAAGTTAGACTTATTTGGAGGAGAACTCCTTCCCAAGGATAGAGCGGTAGAATGTAGATAAGACTAAGCATCGGAGATCAGGTTATCCAAGGGGGCGTTGGCTCAAAAGGACGAGGTGTTGGCTCGCTGGTAGAATGTCCGTCTTTGGACCGGGAGAAGCCGGTTTGATTCTCACTGGGCCCATGCCTAAGTGTTCCTTTAGCCGACACCTACCCCTGTAATTATTCCCATCATTGGTACTGCCATTGCTGCCCGCTGCGATGCTCTTCTTCTTCTTTCGGCTTTTCCCTTTAGGGGTCGCCACAGCAAGTCAGTTTCTTCCATCTAACCCTATCTGCTGAATCCTCTTTGGTCACACAAACTATCTTCATGTCTTCCTTCACTGTATCCATGAACCTCCTCTTTGGTCTTCCTCTAGTCCTCTTTCCTGGTGGTTCCAAATCCAGCATCCTTCTTCCAATGTACTCTCTCTCTCTCTCTCTGTACGTGCCCAAACCATCTCAGTCTTGCCTCTCGAACTTTATTCCCAAAACCTCTAACATGAGCTGTTCCTCTGATGTACTCATTTCTAATCCTGTCCATCCTGGTCACTCCCAGAGAGATCCTCAGCATCTTCATCTCTGCTACCTCCATCTCTCCTCCCTGTCTTTTCTTCAGTGCTACTGTTTCTAGACCAAACAGCATGGCCGGTCTCACCACGGTTTTGTACACTTTCCCTTTCATTCTAGCTGAAACTCTTCTGTCACACATCACACCTGATACTTTCCTCCACCCGTTCCAGCCTGCCTGAACACGCTTCTTCACCTCTTTTCCACACTCTCCATTGCTCTGGACTGTTGATCCTAGATACTTAAAATCTTCCACCTTCTTTATCTCTTTTCCCTGTAACCTGGTGCAATGAAGCAAAATTAATTACCCCATTGAGGGATGAATTTAGTACGATTAATAAAATCAAATATAAATAAATAAAATGACACTAAAATAGCTCCATAGTTCATGCTCATAGGAAGGATCCAATGAGCGTAATCCGCATCGGAGCGAAATTTGTTTGGGCTTCTAAGAATCCATTTTTAAGTTATTTTTGCGTCCTGTATCTGTTAGTTGAAGTTCCAGATTATTCTTTCTGAATTGTTCATAGAGAACTCTCTGAAATTTATCAAAGTCTCTGTAATTTAATCCACGTCTTTGAAGCACGGCTGGTGATCCCATTATGTAAAATGCTGAATCTCTACCAGTCAGCAGTGACTCATATGATGATGACTAGGTGACTTTTTTCTTTGGTGTTTAAAGATCTCTTTTGTGTTTTTTTTTTTTTTTTTTTACAATTTAAATGTATTTGAATGGATAGGAACTCGTCCGGACATGCCTGTTTCATAGGTGTTACAAATCATTACAAAGTAAAGCGGTTTCCACTGCACCCACATTCCTCACATTGTTCTGTGAATGTTTCACAGGAAAAGGCAGTGGTCAGATCGCCTCTGAGCTGGAGGCAGTAAAACATTGAGTCATAGTACATACCGTAGATACGTGTTATCTCACTTCGCAACCATCCACTCAAGTACCATTTATCGATCCCTGCGGTGCGTGGCTCTAGTGCTACTCGCTCCTTTTTAAAAGCATAATTACTCAGGTAAATATCTTGAACTTCATCTGCTACCGCTCACTTTGAGCCTTCTATATAAAGCTTTTTGTCTATTTTATGGACGTCACAAATAACTGTTGTTTCCACTAGACTGAATCCCGGACAGGGTTCTGCGGGTTTTGGCCAAATATTTACTTTTCTGTGGCCGTTTCCGTCTACTCAGTCAGAAGGGACTTTGTTTCCTCATTTTCATTGAATGATTGTTTTGTAAAATAAAAAGGTGTTTGTATGAATATAAAAAGGACCTCTGATGGAAAAAAAAATTTCAGACTTGACCTTCAAATAAGCTCCAGTAAGTGTCTGGCTGGTGTTTATTTTTAAAGTAACTAGTCCTTAATTTGGAGTCAGGAAACGCAAATGAACACAAAAAACTCTGGTATTTATTCAATGAGAGATCACATTGACACAGAGGTAAGATCTTAAGCCCGAACCCGACCCGGGCCTAAAAATGTCAATCCTTACTTTGGGTTGGGTTCGGGCTTCTCTCTCGCTGACTTTTTTTTTTTTGATTAATACGTATATGTTTATAAAATGTAAACTAAAACGATGTGTGGGTACTAAACTAATAAATACTTGTTATAAAATGAATAATTTGTATAAAACAGAGAAGTAATGTTTAACTACAAAACAGGATCTGCAGAGCCAGCGCATGCTCTGCGCACGTGAACCCCTCCTCTTAATTTGGTAATCCTCCCCTGCGCACGTCTTTATTTTATTTATTTTGAACAGGTATCCCCAATATGAAGGAGTAAGAAGTTAAGGATAAACTAAAGGCAGGAGAACTGAAAAGACAAACCCGCACCGGTAAGAGTGAGGTGTGGAAAAGATTCAAATTGATTGTTCAAAATGCTACAGAAACTTGCGTTGGCTTCGCTGGATGTAGTCAATGTGGCGCTTTGCTTTCCTATGACACCAAAAAGACTGGCACCTCGACACTGAGCGGGCATTTAAACAGCTGGACCTGCAAAAGTGATGATAGTCAAAGATCTATTTTATCATTTGTTTCAAAGACCGTCCCTCCTCTTCGCGCTAAGCAGGCCATCACAAACAAGTGCATTAAGGGTCCTATAGTGTGATTTTTTTTTTTTTTTTTTTTTTCATTAAAAAACGTGTTCTTGAAAATGTTCCAATTTATAAATAATCCTCGCCCTCTCGAGTCCTCACAATTAAAATATGACATTTCGGGCTTGTTTCGGGCTCGGGCCCGCAAATCACGTTGATTGGTCCTGCTCGGGCCGGGTCGGGTTTAATATCCGCGGGCTCGGGTCGGGTCGGGCTGGATTTTTTAGGCCCGATCTCACCTCTGCATTGACAGGTAATGTTTGTTTACACTCTGCTTAAACCATGAATGAAAAGTGTCACTGTCAGATGAACCTTGACTCTGTTAAAATTGATTCCTAATCCAATTCCAGATGATAATCTCACTGAAAACCAAGACTGGATAGGCCTTATCTTTTACTTTGTAACCCATCGAATGAGTATTTCATTTGAAATCCTTTGAGGTCCAGTACCAGTGAACAAGAGAAGGTTCTTTTGAATCAAAGGCTTCCCTGAATCTACGTGATGGAATCGTCTTTGTGTGTTTTGTTGCAACAAGTTGGACTCTTGCCAAATGACCAGTTTAATCTCGATCGGCTTGCCTTTTGTAAAGCCTTCTTTACTGGCTCTGGTTGGCTTCATTGTACATTCCTCCCATTGTTAACTGATCCTATTAAACAACAAGAACCAAACAGATGACAGTTAAAGCTTTTAAATATATTGTCGCTTAACGCGAGGACCAAAGTTCAATTTTAGTAGATTCTTTTTAAAAGGGGGATTTTGAACAGTTAAAACATAAATGTTTCTATTTCATGTTTTGTACCAGAGGCAGACTGAGGCTAATTTACATCTCTGTGGTCTTAGGAAGGAAAAGAACAAACAAAACAATATCTGATATGTACATAACAAACTGTACTCGCATAAAAAAAAAAAACATCAAATTTATGACCTCTATCTTTAATATAACTAAAAAAAAAAAAAAGAATTACTCTATTCATCCCTCAACGGGGAAATTTGTTTTCTGCACTCCTTACACCGCAGCAGGCTGCCCTTCGACGGGGCCAATGGTGGGAGAAGCGGGAGTTAGGTGTCTTCTCCAAGGACCCTAGACGTGCTGTCTGTGGGACACAAACCCGCGAACTTCCGCTCCGCACGCGAACGCTCTAACCACTGAGCTGCCGTCTCCTCCAACTAACTACTACTACATGAACTCAGACTTGCTTTCAAAGCTAAAGAGTCTAGAATAGAAAACTACTAGAGACTAGCGCAGAGGTGGGTAAACCTTTTGGTTCTCGGGCCACATTGAGGTCTAACAGTTGACAAGTGGGCCGGAACAGGAGCAGATGGATGGCATGCTTTGGTAACCGCTAGATTAGACCAATAGAATGGTGCGCTAGATTTTAAACAAGCGCTATAAATGTTGCATCAAGATCGTTAGATTTCAAATTTAACGGCGCTAGGTCTGAAATCTAGTGCGATAGCGCTTAAAAACGTCTAATTTAATGGAGCTAGATTTAAAATCTAAGCGCTTGATGTAACATTTTGCTTGTTTTAACATCTAACACGCTTGTTTACGTGCGTGTATTGTAGATGGCTTTCCATATCTGTACACAATGTTTATTTTGACAGCGTGTACATCACGGAGATACACATTTTAATGGGAGCAGTGTTGTTGTTTTCTCAACAAAGCCAATATATTCAGAGTGCGCCATCTAATGACGAAACATCCGAATCACAGGGTAAATAAAACATTGACAAGGTTTATTTATCTAAGTTTTTCAAATTTGGGAGGCTGGATTAAAACATTTGGCGGGCTGTAGTTTGCCCTTGCCTGAACTGGCGGCTTCAGTACAGGTCACGTTTTAAATGTATAAGATCATTTAATTTTTTTTTTTTGTTTTTAGTTTGACACATCCAAAATTGCCAGATTGACTGGTTTGGGCATCTAGTTGGGATGCCTCCCGATTAGCCTTGTCCATGAGATGTTTCAGGCACATCTCACCAGGAGGAGACCCACGGGCAGACCTGCTGGAGAGACTATATCTCACAGCTGGCCAAGGAACTCCTCAGGATCCTTCCGGGTGAGCTAAAGGATGCAACCCGGCTGAGAGAAGCCTGGGTTTCCTGTCTGAGGTTGCTGCCCCCATGACCCATCCCCGGATAAAATTTGGGAACAGAACATCCAAAGTTCAGGCAGTATGTTCCACTGGATTTTAGCCTTCATCGAAAACTGAAGCTCTTTGGGTGGATCCCATTGAATTTTGTAAAGCTACGTATGTTTGATGCTGACTTTAAATAAACTTCTAATAACTAAAATTATATTCTCAATGAAACAGAGTAGCCGATTTAACGTGAATTGTCCAGATAGATGTTTTTTGCACCTTGAAATAACGTTGAATTGGTGCCAAATAATTGTGACCACATTGAATAGAATGAAGTTGTCTAACTGTCTGCAACATGCCACAACACATTCCGGTTCTTTCTAGAAAGCCTTACAATGCCACAGATATGAAAAAGCACATTTTTTAGCTGCTTTCTTCTGACCTCCAAGGAATGATGTAATACCTCCAGAGTGATGTCATCAGTAAACCAGTTTCACCTTATCTTGCGTGCACACACCCACATCCTCGGTATTCTAAGTGATAAACAAAAAGCTTAGTTTTTTTTTGTTTTTAAAGTTTTGGGACATAACTAAATCCACCCACAGTGTGTTATTCATCCCGATCATTGTTTTTTATGCAAATTTTCTGATATAATCGAGAGTCTGTCGTTACACAACTCCAAAACAAATTAAAACCATTCTTTGTGATTTCAGTTTGTTTTGCAACAGAATAACAAACATTATCAACGTGCACTCGCAATCACACTTTTTAAAATTTCAAGTTTACTTTTATTCAACCAGTATTCTCAGGATATCTCTCAATATCAAAGGGGGGGACAGTGGCTCAGTAGGCGAGAGACGGTTCTAGGACATTTCAGCCACGAACATTTGAGCCAAAAAACTGCAACCTAGGATATTTGAGCCATATGCGCCCCCGAATTTAGGACATTTCAGCCTCGGACATTTCAGCCACGGACATTTGGGCCAAAAACCTATTTTATGTAGAAAATTGTGATATTTTATGTAAAAATTTTATTGTAAATAAACAGTTGCACTACAGAAAATAATTGCTTTTAGTCATTTTTATCCCATGGCTCAAATAAAAATTCTGATATTTTTTAAAAATTTTGATATTTTATGTAAAAATTTGATATTTTATGTAAAAAAAATTTTATCGTAAATAAACACTAAAAATTTTTATTGTAAATAAACAGTTGCACTGCAGAAAATAATTGCTTTTAGTCTTAAAATTTTTTATCGTGCTTTTAGTCATTTAAAATTTTTTTAGCGTAAATAAACAGTTGCCCCCAGGTTGCAGTTCTTCAAATGTCCGTGGCTGAAATCTCCGAGTCACCGTGGCTCAAATATCCTAGGTTGCAGTTTTTTGGCTTAAATGTCCGTGGCTGAAATATCCGTGGCTGAAAAGACCGTTCACCGCGAGAGACAGTGGCTCAGTGGTTAGAGTGTTCACCCGCGAACTGGAAGCCAATCGGATATTCGCAGGTTCGCACTGAGTGCACGTGTAGGGCCCTTGGAGAAGACACCTAACCCCCCCGTTTGTCCCACCATTGGCGCCGTCATAGGTGGCAGCCTGCTGCGGTGAAATGCAGCACATAAATTTTCCGGTGAGGGAAGTTTTTGTTTCTTCCGTAAGTTTTGTAAATAACAAAAAAATAGGATTAAAGTCTTTGAGATTTTTCCCAACTTGTGAAAGTGTTTCAAACTGTCTCAGATCAACCTAAACTCTTGGATCATTTCACAGTCCTTCAGACCTTTCCAAGCTGTTCCAAACAAAACCAGACTGTTCTAGAATGTTCCAGATCATTCCGCCTGTTCCCAAACTGTCCCAAATCTTCAAAGGTTTGCTAAACCTTCTCAAACACGTACAAATTGTGTCAAAGGGTCCCAAACCTTTACAAACTGTTTCAAGCAGCCCAAACTGTTCCAGATTGATCTAAATTTATCCAGATTTCTCCAGCTTCAAAACTATCCCTAACTGTTCTAAATGCTCCCAAGCTGCAAAACCATTTCAAACAGACATTAAAAAAAACATCTCAATGTGTCCCGGACTGTCTCAATCACTTATTTATCAATCGGTTATTAAATTGAATAATCAATTCATTTGAACCTTAATATTTAATGTGAAGCGGCCGGGATGGGAATTAGCGCCTCCAAATCCAAGACCATAGTCCTCGCCTGGAAATGGGTGGAATGCCCCCTGCTGGTCAGGGACAGGGTCCTGCCCCAACTGGAGGAGTTTAAGTATTTCGGGGTCTTGTTCACAAGTGGGGGAAGGATGGAGCGGGAGATCGACAGGCGGATCGTTGCAGCATCAGCAATAACTAGGACGCTGCATCGGTCCGCCGTGGTAAAGAAAGAGCTGAGCTGAAAAGCAAAGCTCTCGATTTACAAGTCGATCTACTTTCCTACCCTCACCTATGGTCACCAGCTGTGGGTGGTGACCGAAAGAATAAGATCACGGATACAAGTGGCTGAAATGAGCTTCCTCTGCAGGGTGGCTGAGCTCTCACTCAGAGATCGGGTGAGGAGCTCTGCCATCCGGGAGGAGATCGGTGTTGAGCCGCTCCTCCTCCAGGTCGAGAAAAGCCAGATGGGGTGGTTTGGACACATTGGAGAGACTACGTACGTCTTACAGCTGGCTGGGGAACAACTCGGGATCCTTCCGGGTGAGCTGGAGGATGCAGCTGGGTGAGAGAAACCTGGGCTTCCCGTCTGAGGCTGTTGCCCCTGCGACCCGGCCCCAAATGAGCAGAAGATGACAGAACTCCTCCTGTCTTCTTCTGTGGAGATGGTTTTACCTCCTGAAGGAAGGAGCCCGGTCCTATTTTCTGTGGATACAAAATAACCTCTTGCTCCTGATTCTCATTCTGATTCATCTGTCTGTCATCAACGTTTCACATCTGTCACATCTGGCAGCACAGGAAGCTCCAAACAAGGCTGAAACTCCACAACAGAGTGTCTGGGGATTAGGTTGAGCTTCCGAAAGCACCGCTCTTACCTTGTAATGAAAGCAACAAATCAGAAAATAAAACCACACATTTCTTTACAGCACTCAGATCCTTAAATTATCTTTCTTTCTAAACGTTATTACTTTTAACGGGTGACGTCAGTTCATTTATTGCAACTTTACTTTTAAAGAAATGCTAAATAATTCAGTGAAAAGGTTTCTGCTTTGAAGCCCTCACTCCATCACTGTCCGGTGAGCTCATCATTTTCTTGTAGTGGCTTCGTCTAATTGACCGTTTCATTCCATAAATAAGGAGTTAAATAAATGCTCCTTTATATTTAATGTGCTACGCGTCACAAATAGGCTTCGAGCTGTTTGAAGAGCATGTGAAAATAATTTACAAACCACTCCATGTTCTCAGGAAGAGGAATGAAGATTAGTCAGAGTAAGACAGAGTACATGTGTGTGAATGAGAGGGATCCAAATGGAAAAGTGAGGTTACACGGAGAAGAGATAAAGAAGGTGGAAGATTTTAAGTACTTTGGATCAACAGTGCAGAGCAATGGAGAGTGTGGAAAAGAGGTGAAGAAGCGTGTTCAAGCAGGCTGGAACGGGTGGAGAAAAGAATCAGGTGTGACGTGTGATAGAAGAGTTTCAGCTAAAGTTAAAGGGAAAGTGTACAAAACCGTAGTGAGACCCGCCATGCTGTTTGGTCTAGAGACAGTGCTTTTCAAATAGTGGGGCGCGCCCCCGCGTGTGACCCTGTGGAACATGTTTTTTTTTTTTTTTTGCCGTACTACAATAAAGTGTAATTGCACATCCACTACATCAGAGGTCCCCAACCTTTCCTGCACTACGGACCGGTTTAGTGACTGATAATATTTTCACGGACCGGTCTAAAGGTGTAGCAGAAAAACTAAATAAGACCAGCCTGAAATTTTTTTTTTTTTTTTAAATAAGTGATCAATTTAAACCATTTTCACAAGAAAATTTATTAGCAGCATCTTTATAACATGGCAACATTCTCTCTGCTCGAACATAATCTGGTTGCCTTGGTAACGGTAAACATACCTTCAAAATAAAAGACATCACAAAACAAAGTGAATAAAAAAAAAGACTAAATAACAATGTTAATAAAGCTGTTCTTTTTCTTTTTTTGTTTTCTTTAATGTTAATAAGGATACAATGTTATGCAGAGGTGTACTTATAACCATTTCATAGACAAATATTATTAATTATAGTCACGGCGGAGAGTGGAGAGGGGACAGGGGGGCGTGAAATATTTTCTTCTTCCCGGAGGGGGCGCAACAGAAATTAATTGAGAAGCTCTGGTCTAGAGACAGTGGCAGTGAGGAAAAGACAGGAAACAGAGATGGAGGTAGTAGATGAAGATGCTGAGGATCTCTCTGGGAGTGACCAGGATGGACACGATCAGAGGAACAGCACATGTTAGAGGTTTTGGGGATGAAGTTAGAGAGGCCAGACTGAGATGGTTTGGACATGTACAGAGAAGAGAGACCGAGTGCATCGGCAGAAGGATGCTAAGTTTGGAACCACCAGGAAAGAGGCCTAGAGGAAGCCCAAAGAGGAGGTTCATGGATACAGTGAAGGAAGACATGAAGACAGTTGACGTGACCAAAGAGGATGAAGCAGATAGGGTTAGATGGAAGAAACTGACTTGCTGTGGCGCCCCATGAAGGGAAATGCCGAAAGGAGAAAAAGAAGAAGACTCCATGTTCTCAAGAAAGGACCATAAATAGAAACGCATAATTAAATGTCTTCTTATGAGAATGTTTTCAATGAAACGCACACCTTCACACATGGTGTGAGCGTCACTCTCGTCTCATCCAGACTTATAGAATCAGTCAAACACTCTGTTTCTTTCTGATTTCTTCTTGTCCCCTTTTTTTTTCTCTCTCCAATGACCTCTTTTGAGTTCTGATCTGACTAAGAGTCACATTTCTGACTAAGAGTCCCATTGACCATTTGTTTTGATGAAAAACGCTCAGAAGCAGCATTAGCCTCACAAATGATGTTTACCGAGGTGTCACTTGGACAGCTGCAGCGTGCGGAGCATCATCGGTGAGTCAGCCCGGGTTGTGTCTCTCTCTCAGCTGATCTCGATCTCCCCGCTGAGACCACTCGCACTCACTGACGCCTCCCGGTGGCCGTCTGCTCCGACTCTGCAGCTGATTTCCAGGAAATGATTTGAGTGGGCGGCAGTGTGGGCTTGGCGAGCGAGAAGAACTGTGGGAAAGAATGTCAACAGCAGCGGTGGAGCTGGAGGCACCACTGAGGGGATGATGGGAAAAACGGGTATTTCTTTCATCACGGAGTTGTTACCGTGGAGACAACATCAATGCAGGTGCCCTGGGGAGTTTTTTTTTCAGTGGAGGTGAATTACCTAGGTGATGGATGGGAACTTCCACGTGTGTGTGTGTAGGCGGTGAAAGTCATTCAGGTAGCTGGAGGTGAAGGTTTGAAGTTTTCGTGCTGGAAAGGGAATCCACCTGATTTTTTTTTTCTGATAGACATTTAAATAAACTTCACAAAGCAGGTTTTGTACATGGTGTTAACCCATTGACTCATATATGAACTGATCATAGCAAGCTGTATACTCTGCATGCCAACTAGGAAGTACCCGCTTTTTTTCAAAAAACCCCATCGCTCATAGACATCGATTGAAGAAACTCCAGCCAAGATTCAGCCACTAGAATCACAATGACTAGTTATTATGTTCACTTTTTTTCATACTTCTAATTATTTTTTGGAAATAATAATAATACATTTTATATATAATGCGCCTTACATTTAAAAAAAATCCAAATCGTCAATTGTTTGAAAATACAAGTTTTTCAATCAAATGCACAAATTAAATAATGTAGTGGCTTTTCATCTTTCGTTCGACAGATTTGATTTTAGCAAATGATTAAGCAAATTTAGCAAACAAACTTTTATTTAGCAAATGACAGCAGGAAGCCAGACTGAATCAAACAGATTGGCTGTTTTTAGGGTGTCCTGTGGCAGGGACGTGTCCCTTCAAAAAGCTTGCTCTTTGTTGGTAGGGGCGTGTTCATCCTAAAAGCTCGCTCCTTCTTGGTAGGGGCGTGTCCATTCAGAAAGTATGTCCCAGTTGGTAGGGGCGTGTCCATTCAAAAGCTCGATCCTAGTTGGCAGGGGCGTGCCCATTCAAAAAGCTCGCTTCTGGTTGGTAGGGGCGTGTCCATTCAAAAAGCTTGGTCCTTGTTGGTTGGGGTGTGTCCGTGTCCATTCAAAAAGCTCGCTCCTAGTTGGTAGGGGCGTGTCCATTCAAAAAGCTCGCTCCTGGTTGGTAGGGGCGTGTCCGTGTCCATTCAAAAGCTTGGTCCTTGTTGGTTGGGGTGTGTCCGTGTCCATTCAAAAAGCTCACTCCTAGTTGGTAGGGGCGTGTCTATTAAAAAAGCTCGCTCCTAGTTGGTAGGCGCGTGTCCATTCAAAAAGCTCGCTCCTAGTTGGTAGGGGCATGTCCATTCAAAAAGCTCGCTCCTGGTTGGTAGGGGTGTGTCCATTCAAAAAGCTCACTCCTACTGGGTAGGGACAAGTCCATTCAAAAAGCTCGCTCCTGGTTGGTAGGGGCATGTCCGTGTCCATTCAAAAAGGTTGCTCCTACTTGGTGGGTGTGTGTCCGTGTCAATTTAAAAAGCTCACTCCTACTGGGTAGGGACAAGTCCATTCAAAAAGCTCGCTCCTGGTTGGTAGGGGCATGTCCGTGTCCATTCAAAAAGCCTGCTCTTAGTTGGTAGGGCGTGTCTTTTCAAAAAGCTCGCTCCTAGTTGTTAGGGGCGTGTCCATTAAAAAAGCTCGCTCCTAGTTGGCAGCGGCGTGTCCATTAAAAAATTTGTTCCTGGTTGGTAGGGGCATGTCCGTGTCCATTCAAAAAGCTCGCTCCTAGTTGGTGGGAGTGTGAGTGTGTCCGTGACCATTCAAAAAGGTCGCTCCTAGTCGGGAGGGGCATGTACATTCAAAAAGCTCGCTCCTAGTTGGTAGCGGCGTGTCCATTCAAAAAGCTCGCTCCTAGTTGCCGAGGTGGTTGCCATTCAAACGCAGACCAAATCAATGACTGGATATTTCCGTCTCCAAATACTCAACATGGTACTTTCTTGTGCTGGGCGGTGGTTCGTTCTGAAACCTGTTGTTCTATTTTTAATGGTGTGAATCGCTCACATACCAGCTGTACAGGTTTTTAATGTCTTAAACATCTGGAACACACGCGGTATTAAATTGAGTCTCAGGGAGCGTGACGTCACACTAACCAGCTCTTTTTAACCCTTCACTCTCTTTTTTCTCTCCTATAGGAACGCTTTGCTGAAATCTTCGGGCAGGACGCGGCGGCCGAAGTGAGAAGATCTCAAGAGAGCTTCAAGAAGTGGCTGCTGGTTGGAATGACGGTGGTGACCGGGGTTGTGGTGGGTTCGCTCTTTGCTCAGAAACGCCTGTGAGAAGGCACCCCTGATGTTTGTGGTTTTTTTTTTTTGCGTGTGTTTTCATCACTCTTTCCACCCGCCTCCTTCACTACCGTCACCACAAAAACAAAGTCCTGATCTTCTCCACCGAACTGCTGGTGATGTTTACTGTGTCCTCCTCGGAATCGTTTCGTCTTCTCCGACTTTCAGAAGAAGAGACTTAAAGAGTTTTAATTTTCTTGCGTACATTTTATTCCTCAGAAACGCGTGTTCATCGATATTATTTCGGCTCATCAAAGCCTTTGCTTGTCCTTCTTCTGATCTCCTCACTCGTTTCTACATGAAGAATAATTCCTACTTTTCATTCATTCCTGACTGTATGTTTTAGTTTTAACAAATTTGTGATTTGTTTTTTTCTGGTATAAAAACAGGTTAAAACCGAATCTAGTCTTACAATTCTTACTGAGCTGTCAGAGCCAGTGTGTCGTGGAGTGTGTTGAAGCTAGTGTCGTTGCCTTCGGACAGCTCTTCATCAGCTTTTCATGTGCCATATTGGGGCTGAAAGCAAGAGAAGATGTAGCACCACCCCCCACTCGTCACCGTCTGTAGTGTTCATCCCTCCACGCACCGCTTCATGCTAAAGAGATTTTTAAAGAGATCTTAAACCTGAATCCATGAAGAAGTCTTGTGTTTGTTGCATTTTGGTATCTACATTAAAATCTTAAAGCTCTTTTCCGCTGTGGCTTCAAGTTGTTCTCACCAATGTTTTTTGATCCAACCATTTTTTTTCAGTTAAACCACATGGTTCACATGTTCACCACATGGTTACTGGTGCAAAACACCCTGCAAAGACACACTCTTGTTTGGACTTTACAAGCTCCAAAAACAAGAGTAGAAGAGTTTGTAAGCAGAAAAAAGATTTATTATTTTTAATGTGATTTTGATTCTTTGTTTTGAGTCATCAAGAACGAATAAATCCCAACTTTCAGACCATATTTATGTTCATATTTTGATACATTGTGGGGACCAAGTGTGAGCAGAGCACCTGCACTGAAACACGCCCTGCTTTCACAGAATGTGGGTGCGGCAGTAAACAAAATCCATGGCTAAGAACAACCAGACGTTCAAATAATTTCCAAATCCTAAACATGAGGGCTCGCAAAACCACATCAGATGCTTTGAAGATGTGTGAATTAGGTTCAAATATGGTGTAAATTTCCAAAATAAAAGTCTAACAAATATAAGTATAATATAATTTACAAGAAAATTTTCAAAATAAGAAGCAAAAACACTCAATAATCATTATGAAAATTTTAAGCCAATCGTTCTCACTTAAAGTTGGACTCATTCAGAAAAAAAATAGATTGTTTTGGGCAACGAGATTTTTTATTGTGGTTTTGATTCTTTCCAGAACTAAAAAAAAAAAACAAAGAAAGTATTTAATATTAAAATAGTTTAAGTTTTTGTTTTTCATTTGCTTTGTGATGAGTGACTAGAAACAGAAACGGTCGGTGGGTAATTCCTGACTTTTTGATACTTTAGGGAGGACTCGTCTGTTGTGCAAAACAGGCTGCTTTTTTTTTTACTAGATTCACTACAAACAGATTTATTCTAAAACAATCTAAACCATTTCGAAGCAGTTCTTTGTTTAATCTGGAGAAGTTTCCGTAGTGCTCCTCTAGCTGCACAATCCCACATTGGTAGATAAAGTAGACGTGTGAGCTCTGCGGAGACTTCACCATTCACCTTTCTTCCTGTTTTCGAGGTATTTTGTGACCTCAGCCTCGTCTACACGTTTCCTGTGTCAGACACACTTCAGACAGCGTAGGTGGATGAAATGAAGATACTGTATATCCTCCAGGTGCTGTTCTTCGTCTGGTTAGGTTTTTTTTTTAGTCCACACACGTTTAAATGCTTCTCTATTTTTATTTTTTTCCACAGACATGACATATCGCGCCGAGAGGTCCTTCATTTCCAGCTCGTAGCTTTCTAGGAATCGTCTTGTTTAAGATCGTTAATGTTCAAATATAGACTGAACGTTGCTGGAAAAAAAAAAAGTCTTTATTTTGGTTCATATTTTAGGCATTTATTTTGAAAAACTGGGCTGAAAATAAGTGAAAAAAACAACTACATTTTTTAAGTGGAAATTCGATTTCAAAGAAGTGCGAATAAAACTGAGAATGTTGGGTTCCGTTCCGTCATCATCCGCTTGTTCTGGGCTTGGGTTGTGGGATAACAGCCTCAAACGGGAAGCCCAGGCCTCTCTCTCTCCCCGGCTGCATCCTCCAGCTCACCCGGAAGGATCCCAAGTCGTTGCCCGGCCAGCCGTGAGACATAGTCTCTCCAGCGGGTCCGGGGTCTGCTCCTTGGTCTCCTCCCGGTGGGACGTGCCCGAAACACCTCGCCTGCGAGGCGCTCGGGGGGCATCCTGACCAGATGCCCTAACCACCCCATCTGGCTCCTCTCGACCTGAAGGAGGAGCGACTCGACACCGAGCCGCTCCTCCTGCTAAATGTTGGGTTTATTCAATAAAAATAAAAAAATCTTTTATCTGTTTACAAACTCTCTTTGCGGAAAACGATTTATCTGTTGCAAGCTGGTGATCACCAATCATCAAAACCACCACGTTATGGATCAGTTTGATCTTATCATACGTGGTGATGGGATCGTATCAACACGTATCCTGATTTAACTCGGCCATTTCCAGCTTTTATTTTGGAGGTTTATTACATTTTTTTTTTACAACCACAAGTTTTTTATTATTATTTTCTTATTTGTTGTCCAAACCCGGCATCCATCAAGTCGCCTTTTCATGCTTCATGCCAACATCAATCCTCAGATTGAGATGATTTATGTAGCAAAAATGACAAAGCAGCCGTCTGAAACATCACATTTCCAGATGTTTCTTCTTTTTTTGTTTGGTTTGTTTTTAAAAAAAAAAACAACACATAATGTTTCATCTTCTTCACAGTCCACCCTGTTCACCCTCCCACCGCCCCTCATCCCTTATCCTCCCCAGACACCTTCAATCTGTCAAACCTCCAGCTCCTCCTCTTCCTCCTGCAGTCCCACAGCTGTCACCGCAGGTAGTCACGTTTGCCAGTCACAGCTGGCCGCCTCAAACGCACAGACTAAAACACACACATGCCACTCATTCAGCCACAGGAGACGGAAGGAGAAGATCTCATCCATCTTTCTAAGCATCTATCCATCTTTAATTTAAAAGACGGAGTCAGAAGGGTGTTTGTTTTACACACCAGAAGCCGCCAGCTTTACTTCTTCACAGGGATGGAGATAAAGATGGAGGAAGAGGTGTAGACTCGTCCCTGCTTCAAGGAACAACCTGCTGATTTGGACTCAACATGTGTTCACACAACCAGGAGATGTTGATCCTTCTAAAAAAAACATCAGCCAATCAGAGCAGAGACGCTTTCTGACCCTAAACAGAGTTCAAAGCATTTGTGACAGAAACCAGACTTGACGTGGAAGGAAGGAAGGTCGACAAACACCTCATGAGTTATTAAATAAACCAGCCATGGTGGACATGGTGCGTAAACTCAGACACATGTTAGAAATATACTTCCCAGAATGCTTCATGAGGTGATAGGATCAACAGATCGCAGAAAAGTAGTTGATAAATATTCCAAAAAAAATGGTTTGAAAGTTACTTAAAAAGAACAAAATGTTCAAATCTTCGATTTTCTCAACAGGTGTCCCTTTTCATCCCGGATCCAGATCATTGTGGTGAACTTAGATCCCGTGTCGAACATTTATGTGGTCTCTCAGACACATTCCAGTATGCTATATATCTCTATTTTTCTAGTCTAAACCCCATTCAGAGGCTGCTCCCCACTTTATCCATGCTGTCTGGACCCACATTCAAACTTCCATCAACCCACATTCGGTGTGTGTGTGTGTGTGATCATGGAGGAGGCACAAATGAAGGAAGAATGACAACAACAATGGCACGACCATATATATATAAATATATGCTTGTTATTTAAACGGATTAGATTAGTTTAGCTTAGTGACATATTTAATAAAAGCAAAGACGATGGCTTTTAAATTTAATTTATATTTGGTGTAAAAAAAAATAAAAAAGCATAACTGTGCCCCTTCGAATGGCCTTAAAACTCCATCTTTCTGTTCGTTTGCATTGAGGTTTTTTTTGTCTTTTTTTCTTTTTTTTAAGGATTTCTTTGCTAAAAACTCATGCAAACAAAGGAAAGGAGAATAAAGTCTCCGGTTCGTGCTTGTTGGGTGCAAATTTAATGATCACAAAAAAATGTCAGATGCTTTCTTTGTTTGTCTTTAGAATACCATTGTAAAATTTTTAATGACACTGAACTCAATAAAAAAAAAGATTGGAAGGTTTTTGGTGTTTCTCATTATTTATAAAGCTACGTAATAATTCGATCTGGCCTGAACCAGAAACTAAAGACTTTGTGGGGGTCTATCCTGGCAAGCAGCAGAGAGTTGGAGTACGTCATGAACATTTCACCAGTGTGAGTCAGTCACCGAAACCAGCGTACACTTTTTACTAAAGAAAATTTCACAAAGACCGATTACGCAAATCCAGGTTACGAAAAACATGAAAACTTGGTCTGAAATGGTCAATCATGCAGACAGTCTTTCCAGCGTATCCTGTCTGCCACCAAGTCTCCTTTCATTGAGATGTGCCACAAAAAGTTCACCATTGAGATGTCTATGGGAAACCAGACCAGATGTCCGTACTACCCCATCTGGCTCTTTGCATCGCAAAATTGTTACACCTTTACGCCGAGTCTCTCCTCAATGGCCAAGCTTCTCACTTCATCTCTGAGCAAAAAACCAGCCACCCTATGGAGGACTCTTATTTTTGTGTGTTGTATTTACAATCTGTTTTATAAGTGAAGGATGGAATGTAGATCAACTGGTCAACTGAGGGCTTTACCTTTTGGCTCAGCGCTCTTCGCCATGAACCATAACAGTGTGCTAATTACTACAGAGGCCGCACTGATCTACGTCCCTAACTCCGAAATAAAACCTTGTGGTATTTAAACTCCTCCAACTGGGGTAGGACCATGCACCTTACAAGGTACTCTACCTTTTTCTGGAATGGGACCACTTTTTCCGATTTGGAGGTGGTGATTCCCAACCCAGCCTCTAAACAGTCCAGTGAAAGTTGGATTGGAAAGCTGATGTATGATGTTTGTGTCTTATTGCTTCTGATGGAAAACATCTGCTCCTGGACTGCATCTGAAAATCTGACTAAACAAGAACATCCATTGCTGGACTTGCTCCCGTGTCCTTTGGATCTTTTTATTCAAAAACCTGTAGAGTCCTTTTGGGATTCGAGTGATTCCAGATGAGCTGGCTTTACTTTTGGTTGGGAGTTTTCCTTCATTGTGAAGTTTATAGGGTAATTCCCAAAAAAAAAGAGACTCGAAAGAAGATCAGATGATTCTTGCAGATGAGCTGGAAGATATAACTGGATAGAGGAAAGTCTTCACTATCATCCGTAAGGAAGAACACCCCGGAGCTTATACCTTTTATTTTAAGAAGTGATGATTGAAATTCAACAGGAAGTTTGGTAGTAAGCATTTAATCCACCTGTGGTCTGCAAAATAAAATTTCTCTCCATGCAACACGTTCAACCTTGAAGCAGATGTTCCACAGCAGCAGGAGACCACAGCAAGTGGTCATATCAGCCAAGAAAAGAAAACTAACGCAACAATTTGCACACATTCACTAATATTATACAATAGAAGATGAAGATATCTCTGATGAGTCTCTTTTCCAGGTCCACATTCCCATATTGTTTCATGTATCCATGAGTGTTGAAGGCGGAGAGCTTCTTGGTCCACTTTGGTCCCTTTTTGTGGCATGGTTTCACCAGTATAGCCTACAAGAGGGTTGCTACTAACCATTGTCCGTTGACTGAGGAGGCCTCAGATTGGCTGATTCCTGGTTTTCCTGTCCTCTAGACCGTGCCCCCACCTACAATCAAGATAAACTCCTGCTGTGAAATTGGTCGTACATCAGGGGAACAGCACATGTTAGAGGTTTTGGGGATAAAGTTCGAGAGGCAAGTCTGAGATGGTTTGGGCACGTACAGAGGAGAGAGAGTACATAGGAAGAAGGATGCTGGATTTGGAACCACCAGTAAAGAGGACTAGAGGAAGACCAAAAAGGAGGTTCATGGATGCAGTGAAGGAAGACATGAAGATAGTTGGTGTGACCAAAGAGGATGCAGCAGATAGGGTTAGATGGAAGAAACTGACTTGCTGTGGCGACCCCTAAAGGGAAATGCCGAAAGAAGAAGAAAAAGCTGTGAAATTGGTCGGAGTCGCAATGTGGCAACAGAGTGCCTGGTGATTTTGTGCTATACAAATAAAATTCAGTTGTACTTTCCCCAGGTAACCATGTTCTGATGCTACTTTCTGATAGAATCATGCAGCATGTCACGTGGTCATCTCCAACTTGTTTTCATTTTTTGTCTGCTTTTTAGCTGCATCGTTTGAGCTCATCAATCAAAATCACCCCGAAACAAGTTCACCAAGTTTCAGTCTCATGCTGCATTTTTCCTCATGCGTCTCCAAGTATGTTTTTCAAAACTCACTTGACTTCAAATAACATGACAAAGAAGGGCCTTAAGTAAAACAGATTGAAAAAGAGACGCCTGCTGCTGTTCAATCAATAAATTGATCACATTTTATTTTTAGACCACTTTATGTACCATAAGGATCACAAAGGGCTTCAGTGCTGCACCACTGAGTTTTGAGGAAAATTGTGAGGTTATCTGTAAAAATGGCCACCAAAAATTCTTCTGTTTGAGGAAGTTGGCACGCTTAAATATTGATCTTACCATGTTGGCGCTGTTCTATACAGTAGAGCCTGTTTTGAACCCGTTTTGTCTTTCTTCATGTTGGCGCAGTTCGACAACCTTGCTTTAAAGAACTTAAATTTTCTGCAGCAGGTTGGGAAATGTGTAGCTTACCGTAATATAACTGTACTCCACACAGCTCCTGAAATAACACTTGTTACACTTGTCACTTGTACTGGATACTGATCAACTGCTTGCACTTTGGCACGCATAGGTTTGACTGTCCCCTGACCAACCACACGGCCTAAATATACGACAGTGGCTTTCGCAAACTCACATTTGGCCAAATTTATTGTTAACTTTGCTCTAGACAAACGCCCAAAAACTTCTCCAAGTCTGTAAAGATGTTCATCCCATGTATCAGAATAAACTACCAGGTCATCCAAGTACACAGCACATCCATCCCGGCCGCGGACAACTATGTTCATTAAACGCTGGAATGTCGCTGGCGCGTTTCTTAAACCAAAAGGCATGACATTATAAGAGTATAGACCACTTGGTGTGATGAAGGAAGCCACTTGTTTAGCACGTGCAGTCAATGGAACTTGCCAATACCCCTTCAATAAATCCAACTTTGTCACAAACCTCGCCCCTCCCACCTGGTCAACGCAGTCCTCCATCCGCGGGAGCGGGAAAGAGTCGGGCTTAGTCACAGAGTTTACTTTACGAAAGTCTGTACAAAACCTAGGTGTATTATCAGATTTCGGAACCAACAGGCACGGAGAAGACCAACTAGAATCAGAGGGAAAAGCAATGTTATTTTCAACCATATATTGGACTTCGTTGTCAAGTAAACTTCCCTTCTCTGGATGGACACGATAAAAACGCTGTCTAATAGGTTTTGCATCACCGACATCAATATCATGCGTTAGGACATTTGTACACGACGGCGTGTCGCTAAATAAACAAACATAGTCCTTAATCAATTTAACCAACTGGAACCTCTTTGAGCCATCCAAATATATCAATGAATTTTCCAAATTCAACAAGGAATCCGTATTTTTCAAGCGACCCGTCACCAACGCCTCATCCGGATCCGGTGGCTCATCTCCCAGCTCTGCCACAACTGAGGAAGACACAGATAAACACTGAGGGTGAATTTCAGACTTTCCAACATTCACAGAATTACGTGACAAATAAGGCTTTAACAAATTAACATGACTAAGTTGTGTTTTAGACCTTCGTTCAGGAGTAGAAATCATATAATTTAGATCAGAAAGTTTTTCAGCCACAACATATGGACCGGAAAATTTGGCTTGGAATGGTGACGTAACCAAGGGCAACAGGGCCAACACCTGATCACCAGGGAGAAACTCTCTGTACGCAGTATGGCGATCATAAAGCTATTTCATTTTACCCTGCGCACCCGCCAACCTCTCTTTAGCTACTTCCTGAGCCTTGTACAACTTATACCTAAAACCATCCACAAAGTCAAGTAAGTTACTTGGTGGATCTGACTCCGTCCAGTTGTCCCTCAAAAGCGCCAACGGGCCGCGAACTCTATGGCCAAAAACCAGATCGTTAGGACTAAACCCTGTACTTTCTTGGACCACCTCGCGCGCTGACAACATCATCCAGGGCAGAGCCTCCTCCCAATCTCCCTGCATCTGGACACAAAAAGAACGGAGCATTGACTTCAGAGTTTGATGAAACCTTTCCAAAGCACCCTGACTTTGAGCATGATAGGCAGAAGACAGATTATGTTTTATTTTTAACTGTTTCAAAACCTGTGCAAACAACTTTGAACAAAAATTAGACCCTTGATCAGTCTGAATTACACGTGGAAGTCCGAAAACAGAAATAAATTGAGTTAAAGCACGTACTACATTCCTCGCAGTAATACTGCGCAAAGGAAACGCAGCTGGATATCTAGTACTTTGACACATTACAGTCAACAAATACATTGCACCTGATTTAGCTGGAGGCAAAGGGCCAACACAGTCTATAAGTAAATGCTCAAATGGCTGACCAACAGCAGGAATCGGATTAAGTGGTACAGGTTGTAATACTTGGTTTGGTTTACTGGTCAACTGACATGTGTGACAAGACTTACAATATGCCGAAACATCTCCTTTCAGACGTGGCCAAAAGAAATACCTCATAACACGATCATAGGTTTTCCTGACCCCAAGATGTCCGCACTGGTCGTGAGAAATCTGTAATACAGCATCACGAAACTTTAAAGGCACAACAACCTGGAAAACAGGATCACCAACAAAACTTTCAAGTTGTGGAGTCCATTGTCTCATCAGCAAATCATCATGAATAAAATAACATTTAGGACGAACTCTAACCTCAGTTGAAGGACAAACCATATGTAGAAGTTCTTTTAACGTACTATCAGCCTTCTGCTCCTGTACAAGCTCACTGTGAGAGATTGACCAAGGAGGAACAGGCACTAAAAAATTACAACTAGTGGCAGGATCAACTTCCTCACCTTTAGTTTTTAACTTAGCGGACCTAGTAACTACACACGCACTAAACACCTCAGGAAACTGAACTTCACTTTGATCCGGACTACTAACGCATGGTTCTAATGTCACCTGGGCAGGAGGAGGGACGTCAGCCCAGACCCTACTACCTGCGATGTCATTACCCAAGATCATAGAGACACCATCCACTGGTAAAGCTGGACGCACCCCAACACAAACTTCCCCCTGAAAGAAATCACAAGACAGAATCACCTTGTGTCGTGGTACATTTAAAACATTAAGGCCCATTCCCACAACAGGAATAGAGGGGCCAACTGAAGTCTGCTCAGAAAAGGGAAGCGCTGAGGCTACAATAAATGAATCAACTGCTCCAGTGTCACGCAAAATTTTGACGCGCACACGTTCATCACCCTCCACAAGAGAAACATAGCCCTCTGTAATGAACGGCAGAAAAGATTTTAACTCCGGTGCGACCTCACACACCCCAGACACAGTAGTACTCACGACAGAACCAGTACACAATGCAGGTTTACGTTCAGGAGAAATCCGCCTAGCTTGAGGTTTTAATTTACAACAGTCTCTTTTCCAGTGTCCTCGCTTATGACAGTAATTACAAATTTTATCTAAATCGCGCAATTGTTTTCCACTTTTATTCTCTGTATCAGGCCACTTCTTCGACTCATAATGAAAAGATCCATTACGCGCACTATTACTCATAGAATGTGTCAGAAAAAAGTCGTCTGCGAGCGCAGCGGCTTCAGCAACAGTTTTAACTCCACGCTCACCAACGTACACAGAAATATTGTCAGAAATTGAATTTTTGAACTGCTCCAACAATATAAGTTCTTTTAAGTCATCCAATGTTTTAACGCCTGCAGAAGAACACCAACTCTCAAAATGTGTTACCAAATCACGCATAAACTCCAAATGTGATCTATCTCCACGTCTCCAACTCCGAAAACGCTGTCTATATGCTTCAGGAACAAGCTCATAAACTTTCAACACAGCACCTTTAACATCTGAATACCTAGCGCTGTCAACATCATGCAACGCTGAGAACGCCTGTTGCGCTTTACCAGTTAACACGCACTGCAACATCAAAATACTAGTCTGTTCAGACCAACCTCGAGCATCCGCTAAACGTTCAAACAAACAGAAAAAGGTCTCTGGATCTCTCTCATTAAACTTAGGAACAAGCTTTAAATCATTAAGCTCATCTCTACTCACATGCGCTCCTGACGCACGCTCATTACCAGACGAATCAAGCCTACCTTCTCTGATCAACGCTAGCCTTTGACTTTCAATTTCAAGTTTTGCCATTTCTACCTGATGTTTCATTAACTCCAATTCTTTTTGTTGCTCAAAAGTTAAACCAGTGGCACTTGATACAAACGCTGAGGCCACACCAACAGGCTGCGCTACCTGCTTCAAAACGCCCAACTCAAATAATCTAACTTTCAAATTATCTTTAACAATACTCTTAATTCTTTTCGTATCACCGATATCAACTTTAAAATGCTCTGCAATCATAATCAACTGCTTCTTAGTGCAGTGGTCCAAACCTTGTTCACACGGTGATTCAACAAAATCCTCCACTAACTCATCCATGGCTACAAACAAACAAGACTAAGTGAAAGTGATAGCGTAGCAATGTACACAAAAAGAAGATCAGAAATCCCGCTATCTACCTAACCAAAAAAAATCTTACAAACTCACCCCTAGTCTTCGGGAAGCGTGGCGGTGGGTTCTTATGCGCCAAATACCGCTGGCACGGGAGAACAACCAGCACGCTGGCGATTCCCCGTAACCACGGCGCGCTCCCGAGCCGACGTAGGGAGAGGGGAAGAGGGAAGCTTCGACCCGCTCTTAACTTCCACACTAAAAGTTTAAACCGCAGTGAATCCCCTAATGAGAAACACCGCCAAACCTACAAGGGATTTCCCACCTCTTAGCGCTAGTGCACATTACAAGTCATACACTTACCTTCTTGTCCAGATAACAGCCGCAGCTGACAAACGCCATGGAGAGACAAAAACTCCCACCTCGCTCCAAACACGCACCAACACGGGTACGAGACAAACCTCCTGAGTCTCCCAAAGAGCGCAACTCTAATCCAAATAAGGATATTGACGTCACGGGAGATACCCCGAATTACACGCCCATCAGACGCACGCACAACTTCAGTCACAAGATCCTGAATACTCACAAGGAACAGCTGTGCCAAATGCGTAAAACGCTCAACCAAAACCGGCTTTTTAACCAAAACACGGAAAATACAAACAAAATCCACTAAACCAAGGCAAACGCGGATTCTAAACATCCCGGACGAGCCCCCATTTTGTTATGACTGGCTCAAGGTCATAACAAAAAGGGAGACCACAACGGAGGTAAGGTGCGCAAAAGTAAATATTTATTAAACAAAGATAAGTAATATTAACAAAAAATAAGAGTATGAGGTGTGAGTATGGGAAGATCAGTGGCGTAGGTGGTGTTGTGTGAGTGAGAAGCAGGTGTATGGGTGCGATATGAATGTGGTGCGTAAAAGAAAAGACAAACTCAAATGTGCATGGGCGAAGGCGAAGGAGCAGGAGCAGGAGCAGGAGCAACCAGCACGGGAGTGCGAGGAGGAGAGAGCAGAGGAGCCGACCCCCGAGAAGGCACATGTTGGTGCCTTATATAGTAGCTCCAATCAGGCAAGCAGAACCAGGAACACCTGTGCACAAATAGGAGCGGCAGAGGGAAACCACAACAAAATGCCCCCTTATGGCCAGGGCCGTAACACACTCAATCTATAATAATGGACTCAGTTGACCCCCTGAACCCGAAGTTTAGATTCCATAGCTCAGTTAGTCGCTTTGTGGTGCCTTCATAGAAAACTAAGTGGTACCGGGTCAATTTTGTTTTGTGGACAAGTGTATGTGTCATGTTATCCCTCGACAAACAAGTGTCTTTGAATCTTCGAAATCATTCCTTCTTGACTGAGCAATAAAATATGAAAAAGAAAAGTTCTGAAGAGTTGTAAAAATTGTAAGCAGAGATCACCTAATTGAAAATTAAAATGGTGGTGGACCCAGGCAGCAGCAGGCTGCGGGATGGGCTTGGCATGCCCAGGGAATGGAAAGCACCCACAGTGCCAGAAGTAGTATAAAAAAAAATACACTTGATTATATTAATTGTTTTTAGTATAGTTTTTGTTTAATAAATTCATAATTGAAACTGTCTTTGCTGTCTGTGATTCTGTGTTCCAACCCGGAACTATGAGGTTACACTAAAACAGGGGTGGGCAATTTATTTTTATCAGGGGCCGCATAAGAAGCCTGAATTGTGTCAGAGGGCCACCAACTTTCTTTCATTGTAAAATACTTCAATATTTTGAATAGCTGGTACTAATAATCAGAAGAATAAAGCACTCTGTAAATATGTATATTAGGTTATGTGAAACTGGTTAAATAAGAAAAACAATTATTGAACCAGTGCAATTTATTTTTTAACTTGTAATGCTTTCCACCTCATGTTACCTCTTCAGTGAGAATAATCCAGTCTGTTCTGGGCTTTAACAAGGGACAGCTGAGAGGTGGTCATCAGTCATAGAGGATCTGTGTTTGGATTTGTTGAACTTCATAACTGAGAATGTCTGTTCACATTGATAGGTAGATCCAAAGAGGACTAGGATCCTCTGAGCATGCCTCCTCAGGTGTGGAAAGTTCTCCTCTTTGAGGGTGGAGTAAAAGTCCAGCAGTGAGACTGACTTGAAGTGATCTGCCAGATCTGTGTCAGACTGCAGATCACTTCACTTGGTGCATCATCCACTCTGCAGTTGAAGGGAGAACAAACCATGTGCATTTCACTCTCAAGAGTTTTGAAATCGCCTTGAAAACTCCGCATACGCGCATACGTAGCGATGTAACGCTTTTCAAAATAAAATAAAATTTCAAAATAAAAGTTAAAAAAGTTTAATTTAAAAGTTTAATTTATGGTGTTTATGATTGGCCTCACGCGGGCCGGACAGGGGCGTACAAAGGGACGGATGTGGCCCACGGGCCGTAATTTGCCCAGGTCTGCACTAAAATGAAAGATTAGCTAAATGCTAAGCTAAAGTGTACAGCATGGTTTTGTTTAGACATTGTTATTTGTCGAGTTTTAAGTAGATTTAAACAAAAAAAGTTCCATCTAATTTTGAAACTTGGAATTACGAGAATAACACCGTCTTTTAAAAAATAATTAGCTGCAGATTATATTTTCGCGCCCAAATTTAAAATTAGCCTGAGATAAGTAGCGTTCCTGAGCATCTATACTTGGACATTAGCTCCGAATATTCCTGTTAATTTTTCAGTTTTTATCAGAAAAAAAACTATACAGAAACACTTTGTTGATAGTTTAGCATTAATGAAAATGTTAAAAGACTGTTAAAATGCTAACATTGGCTATTGGGCTTTAGAAGAAAAAAAATGGCTGATCAAAAACAGCCTAAACCACAGACATTAGGATTCACAAGGATTGAATGTAACCAAATGTAGAGAATATTTTACTGACTTGGCAGATTCTGAAACTAATATGGCAATTACAACCGTTATTACTGCAAATTACAGCAGTTATTATTTCATGATGGCATTTTTTTTAAAAGAAAAAGTGATTCATGAGAGTCTCCAGTTGTTGAAAAGGGGCTTCTGACCAAATTTGAAGAGGTTTAGCTCTAGTTTTCCGATTGGCTCTAAGGAGGAAAAAATTTCATGAGACAGAATAGTATTCACAGGCTGTAAAAAAAAAAAAAAAAAAGACATTGCTGTTTTGCAGCAAAAAAAAAGTTGCTGTTTTCTGGAATTTGGAATTTCTCTTTGTGTTTGTGTAATTGCTTTGTTTTGCTGAGCAAGGAAGTATGTTCTGCTTGTTTCTGGGATAGACTAGGTGACCTCCAGCTGCACTGTAAGTTTGAGTAAGGTAACAGAACCAAAACCTTCAACGAAATGCCTCAATTATTATACTTTCTAAAACTTAAGAGATTGGATTACATGCTACTCATACATTTTAATTAAATTTGTTGAATTAAAAGGGCTCATTTAATTCAGATAAATGCACAGTTGATATCATTAACCATTTTGGTGACTCAAATCTCACGTATAGACAAGGAGAACAAGCAAACTCTACACAGAAAGATCAGTAATTTAACCCTTGTGCCATAGGGACTTAAACCCCTGATTTTCTAGCCGTGAGGCCACAATTCTGACGACTATACGTACAATGTACTTAGTTTTAATGTTCAGATCAACAATGTGTCTCCACATTTTCTGTCATCCAGTGGAAAAAATAGTTTTCTGGACCACCCACCCTAAACTAACTTTGTTTTTAAGCAATTTATGCATCTAATTTACCAATTTAGAGAATATATTTTATTGCTTTTGTACAGTTACTGTCACATTCTCTCATGAAGGCTAAAAGTTTCCAGCAAAACATCTCAGGAAAATCAGATCTCACACTCTAAATATTGAAATGAAAATAAAAAAATTAATTTGTTTCCAATAAATATATAAACTTTTTGTTCAAATTTGAAAGTGACTTTTGTCACATTCAAGTCATTGTCAAATTTATATTGACAATATTTGTATGTATTTGTATTTGACATATTTACTGTTTTATTATTTTATTATTATTTATTGTATATGAATGGACATTAAACATATTGCAGTCATTTGAATTTATTCCTTTTTGCTCAGTCTTGTCCAGTGGACTTTTGTCTGCTTTTTATTGCAGCCTAGATTGGTTTCAAAATTCAATGTTGCTTTATTGTCACTTTGTGAGTATAGTGACATTTTGAAACTCTGGGCTATTGCTAAATAAAAATCCCAGAAAGTAGTAGAAAAAAAAAATTTCTTTGAGCATCGCAATTCTATCACGACTCAGGCTAAAAAGCTAGCTTAACTTTGGACGTTGGTCTTTTAGAGTGATGAATTTGGTCAAATTACTTCATGACTGAGTGTTTGTGTTTAAAACAATAAGACCATGTCCACACGTAGCCAGGTATTTTTGAAAACGTTTAACCGCTGTCTTTCGTTTTAGAAAAACTGTCGCGTACTGTGGTAACCGTTTTCAAAATAACCGCATCTACACAAACCCATATAAATATGCTTCTAAGTGTGGTTATAGGCATGCCAGACCAGTAGTTGGCAGTATTTATCGAAATGTAAGCTCTGAGCTAGGAAGGCTTATGTGACGGATAATAGCCGACTGCAACGCATTTCTCTTCCTTTGCTCCTCAACAAGAAGCAGTTGAGCGTGTAAAAAAAAAATAAAAAAGCAAGAAAAAAGCGTAAGAGAGTAATGTTTTGTTCAGAGGATCCATGATGCACACTGTCTAATATTAAAAACAAGGACGCACACAAATAACGTTTATGCATTAATTGCCGCAGGTAGTGACGTTTAAAAACGCAAAACGCTGGTTACGCATGTCCACACGCAAAACAGGAGTGTTCCAAAATCTTCACTTTGGTCAAAGTTTTCAAAAAAACCTTGGGATTCGTGTGGATGAGAGGCCAAATCACATAAAAATATATCAGTTTTACCAGATACCTGGCTACATGTGGACAAGATCTCAGAGCAGCAAGTTAATCCTTAAACAATTACATTGTTAAAGATTTATGATTTGTTGACTCAGTCTTTCCTCCTCAGCTGACCAGACATAAAACGAGTCAGTTTGAGATGCTCCGTTGAACAGATGATTTCTTCTGATGTTCTGCCCTTAAAGTACCCCGGAATGCTTTGTGTGGCACCACACAAAGTCTTTCCCCCTGCAGGGTTTGCAAAATGTTTTTGTTATGGGTTGTGTTGTGGCGTATTGGTTGGTACTGAAGCGTACCGCAGCCTCGTCTTTGGAAAGTTGCTTGTATTAATCACGGATCACTAAACTACTGATTTTTCCAATTTGAGTTTGCATGGTTTCTACTAGGATGCGTGGGATCTTCTCCCACACGCCAAGAACATATGTTAGGTTATTTAGACTCTGAAATATTAGTAGTGAGTGCCGCCATCTGTCTTTCTCAAAATTTAGCATGCACAATGCCCAAGATGGCTACAGGCTATAGCATTAACCAATATAACCTTTCTCTGGTCTACTTGCAGATTGCAGAGCTCCTCACCTTATCTCTACGAAGTACGTTGAAGAGGAAACTCATTTCTTTTTGTCACATTTAAGTCACTCTAACAAACTGATCCCTAGAGTTTTATGATTCTTAGAAGTCAGATATTAGACATTGACCTTATTTGAACTGTCATTAAGTTTCTAAAGTCGAGCTGCTGGAAAACTGTCCTACCGAGCGAAAAGCCAGCAGCACTCTGTACTGGCGTCACTACTTACTTCTCAGACATGAACAGTGCTTAGTTTGTTTTTTTTCTTGCAGCATCAAGCAAAATGTACAAAATGGAAAAAGTGTGGCTCATTTGTATGCCAGTGATGGAGCACATCTTGCGTATGTTTCTGATTAAACTGCCCCAGGTTTCTACAAATACTTTTATATAGTCCTAATTAACTACATTTTTAAGATAATTTAACTTCTGCTAACATAAAGAATCAAACTGAAAACACACAATCACACCAAATCAGTAAA
The DNA here is from genome assembly GCA_902685375.1 of Neostethus bicornis. NCBI lineage: Eukaryota > Metazoa > Chordata > Actinopteri > Atheriniformes > Phallostethidae > Neostethus > Neostethus bicornis. The sequence continues at coordinate 25,869,525 of LR738550.1, forward strand.
AGTAATGATTAAATCCAAAAGATGTAGGATATACCTGCCCTTAGACCTTCCTTCGTGCGGATTGAAAACTCCTAAAAACCCCTCTGGAGATAAAGAAAAGGAGCCTCATGGAGACCCTGATGAAGACGAGATCCTCTCTCAGGATGGACAGGGAGAATGTAGCTTTGACTGGGATTAAAATATAAGTTACATGCTGTCTAAATATCTGTAAGTAAGGATTGCTGATAGTAAGGCAGATCCATTTCCCCAGAGCCAGTCAATGCTGTTCTTTGTCCCTGGTTCTGATCATTACTTTTGAGGACGGAATTTTGAGTCACAACTGAGTTGGCGAGAGTATCTGGTGCAGTGGCCTGTGGAAAGAGTCTCTGTTTTTTGCGGATGATGTGCTCATGTTGGCTTCATTGGGCAGTGATCCACAACTTTCACTAGACTAATTTGCAGCCAAGTGTGAAGCTGCTTGGTTTGGAATCAATGTCTCCAAAACCATGATCCTCTACCAGGAACGAGTGGAGGCCTATTAGCAGTTCAGGGATGGAGTCCTGCCGCAAGTGAAGGAGTTCAAGTATCTTGGTGTTGTTCATGTGATCAACAGTGAGAATGATGTTACGTCCAAAGTCATTAGGACGCCGCGTTGTTTCATTGTGGTGAAAACAGAGCTGAGCCAAAAACCAAAGTTCTTTATTTTTCATTTGATTTGTGTCTTTCCAACTCCCACCGACAGTCACCAGCTGTGGGTAGTGACCAAAAGAACAAAATCAGGATTGTAAACAGACAAATGATCTTCCTCTACTGGGTGGCTGGTTTTTGCTCAGAGATAGGATGAGAAATTCTGTTTTTTGTGAGGGACTTAGAGTAGAGCTATAGCTTCTCTGGGTTTAGAAAAGCCAGTTAGGGTGGTCTGGACATCTGGTCAAATTCCACCAGCTCACTCGGCAAAGTGCTTTGGGTACATTCCATTGGAAGAAAACCCAGGTGTAGATCCAGAACCTGGTGGAGGGACTATGTCTTACAGTTGCCCACGGAATGGTTTGGTATCTTCCGAAATGAGCTTGATAATGTGGCCAGAGTAAAGGAAATCCGGGCACTTCTGATTGTTCTGCTGCCCCTCTCACTCTATTACAGACAAGTGGAAGAAGACAGACAGGACAAAATTCTATTGTACTGTAATATTGTTCATGTTTGCAGGACCTATCAGATGAACTTGGCAGAGTGATAGGGGTTTCCCAAAGTTTATGGATGAAGGTTAATGGACCACAGTTTGGGCTTAAGATGTTTTTCAGTAATTTCCCCCATTGTCGGATTAATAAAGGAATTCTTCTTAATGTTTAAAACTGGACACAAAAATCTATAAATACATGATGCACAAAGTCATACAACCCGACAAAGCTTTAAAAATAGTGTATGTTGACATTTTTGTGAAGGTATTATAACACCTCTCTACCAGAGTCTAGTCGCAAGTTTGTGCAAGCTTCTAGCCCCTGTAGCAATTCCCTTTAAAAAATACCAGTTTGCATACTCACTGTTAGATAAATTAACAATGAAATTTATGACCTGGCCCAATTTTTATTCAAACAAAGCTTCATTGTGTAAAGACAGTTTAATGTCTTATTTTTCAAACTGAGTAGTTCATTTGTATGACAGGTGACTTGTGTTTTCTAAAAGTTTCTTCAGGACTAATAAGAGCCAGTGTTGGACCCTAAGACTCCTCTGGTGAGTTACTCATCCCCATCTTTCCTTCGTCCTGATCGTGCCCTTTTTTTTTTCCTTACTATTTCTCCACACCTGGTCCCAACTGCTCCTCCCTAATGTTGGACCTGTCTTGTAATATAAGCCCTTGTGCCCTTCTCTTCTTTGTCAGTAGTGATGGAAATCTTGTCTCTTTATATAAAGCCCTTTTTTTGGGTTGGGCCTCTAAAAACAGTCAACTCTTTTGGCTATAAAATAGCTCTTCAAAAAATAATTAAAAATTGTCAAAATTATTCATGAACGAGAGAAAGAAAACGGCTCCCAGTTAAGAGCACCAGCTCCCGTCGTTCACTTCGAAGAGCCAGCCAGGTCTAAGAGCCTTTTCAGTTTTAGCTGACACATCACTAGTTGTCAAATCGGCTACTGTTCTCTTGGCACTCCCACCTCCCCAAGAACCTTGCCTGCCCAGGATTTTTGCGTGCCCAGGTTCTCTTCTAGACACATCTTCTCTCAGCCAGACCCCTCCAACCAGTTTATTGTCAAGGAGGATGCCTCTGATTTCGGGGCATATAGCTGTCCTCTTTCAGAGATAAAGTGAAGATGGTAAGGTGCACCTTTGTGCTTTCTTTTCTCTCCTACTCTGGCGGAACATAACTACGGTGTAGGGAATAAGGAACCGTTAGCGCTGTTCCTTGTTCCTTGTGGAATAAAGGAATGGCATCACTGGTTAGGGAGTGAAACATCCCTTTGGAGTCTGAACAGAGGATAAGAACTTGGCCAATATCCAGACTGCGAAGCGTCTGATTTCCTTTTCCTGAATCTTGGATGTGCTTTTCCCATCAGTTGCCAGATGAGTTCCAGTAGGCTCAAGCAATGGAGCCTGATCCAGGCAAGGGGACATCCTGACAAACTGTATGTCCTCAAGTCCACACTAGTCAGGGTTCCCTAGTGGGCACATTCTTCGCACCTAACTTGCCACTCTGCAGCCCGCCAGGTGGAGTCTTTTCTCGAACGCCATTTCCATAGCCTTGCCTATCAAAGGATACCAGGGAGTTTGTGTCAGCTCGTTTTGTCTGTACCAGGGGCAAGGCCAGCAACAGGTCACCAACTGGCGATCTAGAGCCTCTTCCTGTGCAAAGCCGACAATGATCTCAACTCGCCTTGGAAATCATGACGATATTGTCCGACATTAACAACGATCGATCACTTTTCCAAAATAGCCCACTTCAAGCCAAGTTGCCCTCTGCATTTGAAATGACCTAGCCGTTGATAAATGCACTCAGTTCAGGATGCACTGTATTCCTTGTGATATTGTCTCTGATCTGCCCAGAACAGGTTCAACGGGGTAGGCACCTCTGAAAAGGAGGTCCTCCCTTTTACTGGTTATCAGCTGGTCTTCCTAATGTGTCTCACCTGTTTCATGGTCTATACTTCCTTTCTTTATTTAAGCTTAGCAGGCTTATCTTTTTATCCTAGGCAGATTTATACTCTGGGTTCCGATGAGCCAGATTGAGTGGGCTGGGCATCTTGTCACAATGCTTTGGCTTTAACATGTTTTAATTTTTTTTATCTATTTAATTGGTCAAACTAGACACAACCTCAAACATCTATAAATACATGCATGCAGAAAGAATGTCAAAGCTTTAAAACTAGTCTATGTTGAACTTTTTTAAGGAGTATGGGAACACCTCTAACAGAGTGTACCTACAAGTTTCCACAAGCTTTAAGACCCTGTAGCAATAAAGTTAAAAATCCCAGTTTTCATGCCCCCGGCTTCGAGAAATTAACTTTGACGTTTATGACCTGGCCCAAACAAAGCTTCATTGTTTAAAGACAGTTTCATTTTTCTATTTTTCAAACAGCACTGTTGATTCGCATGACAAGTTTACTGGTGGTTCCTAAAAGTTTGTTCAGATCCAATGAGAGCTCGTGCTGGACCCTAAAATCCGTCTGGTGAGGAACTCATTCATGGAGGAAGTATATACCCCATTTTATTAAGAAAAACTTGTTAGTGGTCAGGTCTCCCTTTGTTTCGCTGGCACGGAACTACCCACAATATTAATATTTCAGAGTCTAGTGATGTCTTAAAGTTGTGTTTCTCCTCCCAGCAGATCGTTCTGGCTTTAAACAGTGGAAACTCATCATTTCTACTTTCACGAAGTTGATGTCGTTGGAAACGTTTGAAGAGTCTTGCTGTGAACCCGCCTCATACAAATAAATTTCAACTAAACAGACATGGAGATAAATTTTCTGGATCTTCTCGGTTTCTCACAAAAACAAACAAGAGCAAAGTTTTATCACATAGTTAAACTTAAAATCCCATGAAACCACATGTTGGAGGAGGCAGATAAACATTTTCTTTTATTATAGTGAAGGTTAATGATGCAAACAGATTTATGACTAGAGCGTTTTACTCTACAACCATTACGTTCACTTCCACTGGCCCTTCTCATAGTCCCACTTGGCAGAGAACCCCTCAACCGGATTGATCCTCATGTCCAGCATCCTCTGCAGCTGTTTGGCCTGCCACTCTTCATCGACAGTTCTAGGGTGAGGGGGGTAGACTGAACGACAAAGGGCACACAAATACATCTTGATATGTATGAATAATACTGTAAAATGAAATCAGGTGTTTAAACGTACCGTAAACTCTCTGCCACCAAACCACCAAGCCAGTAAAACCCAGAAAGAAGAAGACGCCACCCATGATGGTCAACCACTCAGAAGTCCTTTTTTTCATCTCTGGGTAAGTCTGGCAGAACGCCAAGCGGTACACTGCAGATTCACAGACGAAGAGGAGGACTTACTTCAATAAAATATCAAATTAGGGAAAAAAAACAAAGAGATGTAGAAATTTACAAGAAGTTTTCTTGTCTTTGTAAATTCAAAATTTTGTGTGATTTTTACAGAAGATATTAAAACGACTGAGAATTTTTTCTCAATCTTAAGAGAGAAAATCTTAAAATATTTAAATCTAATAAGTAGGTGCAGATGTGATTTGACTCACAGGCAATCTTCTCCTCCTTGGATAGCTCTGTCCAGGGTCCCTTCTCTTTTTCTTTCAGACTCTTATCAGCATCAGTTAAAACATCTTTGTATGGTTTGTCTGGCAGTGGGACGTCCACACGGTCATAGTACATCGGTCTGGACATGTCCACAGTCTGGGACACTTCTGGATGGAGCAGAGGATACAGTTAAGGATTTCAATCTATAGACACCATGCTCCAAAAATCTGGTCATGATGGAACCACATTGCCATCTGCTGGTTTCACATCACTAGAAATAAACTTTCCAAACTGGTTGTGTTCTTGATCTTCACCAGTTAAACACATAAAACCTTCACCAGTCTCCAGACTGAAAGGTAGTACCTTGACTTTGGCTGGCCAGTCTTCGGCTGCTGGTGATCATGGCTGATTGTTTGTGGCGAGCCAAAAACTTCCACACACACCCTGCACACACACGCTGCATCTGGAAAACAAGTCAGTTTGATAAGTGGTTCAAACAAGAAACCCACTTTTTACTTTCAACTTTAATTATTTTACGGATTAAAACTGATGTTGTGAATTTGTTTAAATACCTTTAAAATGTTGTGATGTGAGATCAGTGAAATAATCAAATTACTTCTTTTTTCCTGGTTGATTCTAATCTGATCTTCACCTGCTCCCGTCTCCCTGATTAGACTTTATTCATCATGGTAACGTCCATGTCCAACAGTCTGTGAGCCAAGACAAAGACAGACCCCAGCTGCAGGGATTGAACACCTGATATCCAACCTCTTTATTTCATTATATGAATTTGTTGGATACGGTGGTGCAGTGGGTAGGACAGTGGCCTCAGCGCAAGAAAGTTGCGGGTTCGAGTCCTGGGTGGGAACGAGGCTTGGAGCACTGGTCTTTCTATGTGGAGTTTGCATGTTCTCCTCATGTATGTTTGGGTTTCCTCCCCGTCTCCAAAAATGTGCAGGTGAGGATCATTGGCCGCTATGCAACCTCATGTATGAAACCTAGAATGTATGTGTGGCCTTGCGACAGACTGGCATTCTGTTTGGGGTGTACCCTGCCCATCGCCTTGAATCGGCCAGGATGGGCTCCGGCACCCCTGCAACTCCTTGTTAGGGATGGACAGTTAAGAAGATTTGTTGGATTAAATTGATACTGTTGGTTAATCTGAACCAGATAAGATTAAGTTGCTTTTTCTTTGATTTTTGACGACCTTATAAATTTTTTTTTTTTTTTAAAAAAACATAAAAAAACACAAAGCAGGATTGCAATGTGCTCATTTTTAAAAAGCAAAATCAAATGCAAATAACAGAAAGTTGGAATATTTAATCAAAATTACTGCTTGTAAAATGAACCAATGATGTTTGCAGATGACATTATGATCTGTAGTGAGAGGAGGGAAGAGGTGAAGGAAAAGCTGGAGAGGTGGAGGTTTGCACTAGAAAGAAGAGGAATGAAGATTAGTCAGAGTAAAACAGAGTACATGTGTGTGAATGAGAGGGATCCAAATGGAAAAGTGAGGTTACAGGGAGAAGAGATAAAGAAGGTGGAAGATTTTAAGTATCTAGGATCAACAGTCCAGAGCAATGGAGAGTGTAGAAAAGAGGTGAAGAAGCATGTTCAAGCAGGCTGGAACGGGTGGAGGAAAGTATCAGATGTGATGTGTGACAAAAAAGTTTCAGCTGAAATGAAAGGAAAAGTGTACAAAACCGTGGTGAGACCGGCCATGCTGTTTGGTCTAGAGCAGTGGTTCTTAATCTGGGTTCGTTTGAACCCTAGGGGTTTGGTGAGTCAATCTCAGGGGTTCAGTGGAGCCTCTGCCACAGAGGTCCACCCCTCAGTCTAGTCTGCAGTTAGTGGGCACAGTCATTGAAAGCTTCCTGCCCTGGATTTCCCACCGGTCCGCTTTCAGAAGGGTGGAGAAGCAGCAGAGTGAGACCTCCTTATCAGACCGCTTATAGAGGGCTGTATATGTGTCTGAGTGAGACTCTCTACCGGTCCGCTTTGAGAACGCTGGATAAGCAGCAGACTGAGACCTCCTTCTCAGTCGGGTTTAACAACACCTTCTTTAATAACTCTCCGTCTGACCAGCGGTGTGCGTCAGTGATGTTTGGTTAGGTTTAGTGACGCCGACCCCACGTCCACCTCCAACCGCCACAACGTTGACTGTCGGTATGTCGTGTGATTTCTTGCGGAATATTTTAATCCATGCTAATTATGTCGGGCAAAAAAAGAAAGTGGTTGGACGAATATGTAAAACATGAATTTACATGTATCACAAAATGTGATGGGAGTCAGCGTCCCATCTGCATGATTGTGGTTGTCCCGGGGACAGGTGCGGAATCGCGTTTTTGCCATGTGTGTGTAATTATCCCAGTTTTTGCAAGAGCACCAACATTGTCATGCAGATTGCTTCAAAAATTCAAAGTTGATTTGAGTTCATGCATTGTGTTAGTTTTGTTATTTGAACAAGGTGATGTTAATGCACAGTTCATTTTGTGCACCAGTAAAAAAAGTTATTTTTTATTTTTCACTAAAGAAGGGTTCAGTGAATGAGCATGTGCAACTGGTGGGGATCGGTGCCTCCAACAAGGTTAAGAATCACTGGTCTAGAGACAGTGGCACTGAAGAAAAGACAGGAAACAGAGATGGAGGTAGCAGAGATGAAGATGCTGAGGATATCTCTGGAAGTGACCAGGATGGACAGGATCAGAGGTACAGCACATGTTAGAGGTTTTGGAGATAAAGTCAGAGAGGCCAGACTGAGATGGTTTGAACATGTGCAGAGGAGAGAGAGAGAGAGAGAGAGAGAGGACATTGGAAGAAGCGTGCTGGATTTGGAACCACCAAGAAAGAGGACTAGAGGAAGACCAAAGAGGAGGTTTATGGATATAGTGAAGGAAGACATGAAGATAGTTGGTGTGACCGAAGAAGATGCAGCAGATAGGGTTAGATGGAAGAAACCTGCTGTGGCGACCCCTGAAGGGAAATGCCGAAAGAAGAAGAATCTTAACCTACTTGCTTAAATAAGAAAATATTTTAGAAAAAGTTGTAGCTTAAACTTTGTTGACAGTTAAATGGTTAAATGAAAGGAAACTCATTTCCTCCAAATGAACGAGTTCGTTTACATCTTTCTTTGTTTTCTTATCTTTTCTTGCTCATTAAGTATCATTTTAAACTAAATCCCTCTAATTGATGGGCGTGCATGGGATTCAGGACTGACAGAGGGAAATAATTTACTTTAAAAAAATGTACATTATATTGTCTTAAAGCTTAAGTTAATAAGTTTTAATGGGTTTTAAAAATAATCAGCACTGATTGGCCTGTTCTTTTAAATAATATGTAGGGTAAATTTAAACTATGAAAAAAAGTATGAGAATAAATTAATTTGAAGCAGATTTAAATTCATTTTCTTTGATATTTTGTTAATTACTGAGACGTTACAAGGAATTAAATGTGTAGCTGTAAAGCAGTAGAATTTTATTTATTATCAAGTAAACATAACTAAATAAGCAGGAAGTTACTTTATGGCTCCCAACAGAGCGATGACAAGCTGCTTAAAGTTTAACCCTATAAAACTCAGCCGTGGTGTTGAGGAGATGTGGATGGATGAGGACCCAAATGCAGGACAAAACCGGGATTTATTAACAGAAGATTAAACTTATGGTCAGGCAAGGATGACGACGACCTGACCTGGAATTCAGGGGTGAGTGCTTCTAAATAGGCAGCAGGTAGAATGATCCACAAGTGGGTGTCATCCGACTAATCACCCTCAGGTGTCTCAAATCTGGGTGATGAAGAAGGTCCAGGGCTCCCTCTGGTGGCAGTCGAGGGGATCACGACACATGTATAGTTTAAACTCTCAAAAAAAATTCAATTTTTGATAGATTTTGAAAGTTTTTTTCCTTCTTTTTTTTTTAGACGCATCATTTATGATCCCATCATGCACATTTATAAAAATGAAAATATGAAAAAATAAGCTACTAAATTCCTGTTTTCTGATGCTGGACATTAAAGATTGAATCTAATCATGTTTCAGTTTGGTTGAAAAGCTTTGTAGTCTCTTTGAGCTTCACCAGGAGTCTTTCCAGACCTTCAGTCTCTGAACCAGAAGACATCTGTTTGGTTTTTCTTCAAACATCCTCTATAATCTGACTCGGTTTATGTTTAAACATCATAACGATTAATGTTCTATTAAAACGTAGGATGATTTCAGTCAGATCTGTTTGCTGGTCTGTTGACTCTGTTCTGAATTCTAGTCCACTGGATAGACTTTTAAAATTCACCCCGACTCACAGTCTGCATTTCAATCTGGTCCTTTTGAAAACTCAACAAAAAAAAAGAAAGAAAAAGAACAATTAGCTCTTGTTTGGGTCTAATTTTGAGACTTTCTTTGGATTTTTCTGTAAAGTTAGTGGTGATAGTTTTTTATTATACATATAATAATTTTATTGCTATCTATAGTTTCAAAATAAAAAGTAGAATCTAAGCATTTTTGCACATTTTTTTCTGTAACGGCAAAAATTTGATCCAAACACAATTCATATCCAAACTATTCTTTACTTTTTCTCAAATATTAATAAAGAATATTTTGATTAAAAATGTTTAAGATTTTTTTTTCAGCAGATTTGAAACTTTTAATGTCCTCAAACTCCTAAAAAGCCTGTGACAGTGTTGACCTCTTTCCTGCACATCTGCACGTCCTTATTTAGATGCTGTGTGTTTGTTTGGAAGATCATAATTTTTTTACATTTTTTCCCTCAAAAAGCCCATTTGTTAACCAAAAAATAAATAAAATCAGATACTCACTTTGGTTTTGAGGCTGAAGAAGCAGATGATCGGGTCCTTTTGGTCTTGGTCCTTTGTCTCTGCTTGTAAGGCACAGCAAGAAGTGAAGGGTGGACGTGGGATGGAGGCTGGATGAGAGGAAGAGGGTGGGTGGGGGGTAAAAATTGTACAAATAAACATCAAGTAGAGCGTGTGAAAGACAGAGACAGAGGGTGGGATTGGTCACTGAGAGATTTACTGATCAGATGATCAGATTTTTTTCAGATTTCATGAGGAAAACTGAAAACCCTCACAGTGAGGAGCTGATTTATTTCTGGAACTTAAAATATGTTTGTAAATAAAGAGATAAATTGGCAGATTTGTCCTGTGGGGTGAGTGCATGTTGGCAGGAGGCCACTGTCCTCCGATAGTGGTTTGGTGGCCAACATTCAGGACTGAGGACAAACCAGACCTCCCAGTAAACAAAACACACTTTAAAACAGGCAAATACAGTCATTTAATGAAACGAAAAGAGATAAAAAAGACAAATTAGGGACTCCAAACAGAGTCTTGGTCTACACACACACACACACACACACACTGTGTCTTTCCAAACCCATGTTACTTTGGTGAATTTCTTTAGACGTACTTTATTAATCCCCCAAAGGGAAAATTACTTTTGCCGTACTGTATCGCAGCAGACTGCCATGATGGAGCCAATGGTAGGAGGAACTAGGGGTTAGGTGTCTTCTCCAGAGAGACGTAGGCATGGGCCCAGTGGGAATCGAAACAGCTTCTCCTGGTCCAAGTGCAGACATTCTACCACTGAGCCAACGTCCCCCCATTTCCTGTGTGTTTTTTTGTTAAATGTGTCTGTTATGGATAAAGCTATTTGGGAGATGCTTTGGTTTTGTTTTTTGTCGCCCTCTTGTGGTTTTCCCTTACCTCTGCCACTCAGGCTCCCAAACTTCCCCACCTGTTGGCAGTTACAGATGATTGCAAGTTGGCTGATTAAAAAGGTCTGGTACCAAGCTGAGAGAAGACCCGTCTGCAGCACTCCCTAAAGAAGCTTTTCAGTTGTTAAGATTGATTGTAAATAAATCATTTATTCTTTCAAACACCCCACTCTTCCTCATTCTTCTTTTGATTGTTTCACTCCCGGGATCAATTATAACATCTGTCTAAGTATCGGCCTAACCCTAGACCATATGAGTCGTAACAGCGTCCATGTCCAAAGAACATGATAAATAATCATTACTTCTTTGTGTCTTCGTAATGTTCCATGTTTCTTCTTAGTCAGCGCGGTGTATTTGCAGCTTCTCTCTGAGTTCTGTAGTTTTCTACCACCATCCACCACCAATAATACAGTCAGCCTTATTCGTCTCTGATGATGTGACAGACTGGTGACCTGTCCATGGCGTACCCTGCCTCATGGTTTCTTGCATCTATTGGAATACAGTTTTGCATCCCCCAGTCTAGAATTATTTTTTTTTGTATTTTATTTGTTGAGAAAACAGAGGCGGATCCAGGGGTGCGAAGGGGTACACACCTTTTGGTCCACAAAAAAAAGTGTTCTTACTGCTTTAATTATTATAAACTTTGGGCAAAATATGCTCCAAAATGCAGAAAAATGACTCTTTTTTTTCAAAATGTTCCGGGGGGAATGCACCCAGAGCCTTTTATACCGGCGAGCACCATAGGTGCTCGTTTTGTAAATGACCTCACCCCCCTCCCGCCCCCCATAGAAAATTCTAGATCCGCCCCTAGAGAAGAATGTTTGTGTTTCTGTTCTTTCAAATCATGTCCTGAATCTCACAAACTCAATGAAACTAGTTTGCAGAAAAGTTTTTCACATGTATGTTTCATTTGGAACTGACTCATGAGGGAAATTAAAAATGGCCCAAGCAGTAACTGTGGACCAAAAATTTTTCTGAATATTTGTTGTTTCAAAGTTTTTGGATTAAATCTGGATTAAATAGCAAAGTTAAAGTAATCTGATTTAAGTTGATAGTGTTTTTAGTTTGATATTTATTGTAGTTTTTTTTTAATTGAGGTTTGTTTGAACAGTTTTAAAGAAGTCAAAGTGGATGAAATAGTCACTTTATATATAATTCCTTAGGTGATCACTAGGTGGCAGCATCCCACTTGGTCATTCTTCTTTTGCAATGCTATCTGTGGCCACTAGATGGCAGAGCCTCCCACAGTTTAATCACACTCCATCCAACCACTAGAGGGCAGCAAAATAAACACAATGTGGACAGAAACACCATCCTGTTGAAACAGAATATTTTTTAAACCCTTATTAAAACCAAACTTGTTTCTTCATAATTTGAAATAGAAATACTTCTCACACAATTTCATACTTTTATAACCACTTAAACTGAAAACAATACATCTTGTAGAAATAATGAATAAATGTTGTAACTTATTACTTTTTGATTACTAGTAACGACTGCTCACTAGTTTGGTTTCACAAACAGCTCATTGAAAGTCATCCTCCAAAGACTTGAGAGTTTCAAGAGTTGTCGTCTGCCACAAACCGTTAGCCATGTTGAGTTTCTGATTTTTCACAGTACAATTTTATTCAATAAATATTATTCAAAAAATTCAATAGCAGCAAAACAGAAGCCATTTTCATCGGCACGCCTCACCAAACCCAGTCACTTTCCCTCAGTAGTATCCCCATTTTTGGACACAGCAGGCCCGGTTCTAGCTCTCAAACTTTGGGTGGGCAGAATACATTTGAAGGTGGGCGAACAAAAAACACATATACTGTATACCGTCTTCAATTTGTGGGCTTGGGACTATCACAGAAGGTGCACTTGCATCTCTCTGAGGCTGAATTATATATATTGTAATGTAATACACACACACTAATGTAGTGTGTGTGTATGTGTATATTGTTTTTTTTTTTTTTTGTCTTAATTAATTGATTAATTGTCAATTGCATTTTCAGAAGATGAAAATGCAAACACCCACCTATGCACAGAAGCTTCTGGCCTCCTCACACAAATTGAACGACGAACGAGAAGAAGGTGGAAGGATAATTGTCAAAAAATATCCTTCAAAAGATCTTAAAGTATACTTCAAAATATACTTTGCATTTTGTGGTATATTTTTAGTTATTTCTGCTAATTTTGCATCTTTCTCTAATGTGTATTCAAATCATTAAAAAAAAAAGTCCTGCCGCAGAATCATCAGAATCAAACGTCTCAGTTGTGCCACGCAGCCCCAGTTCATTCACACAGAGAAATTTTATTGCCCCTCCAATGCTTTTAACATAGTATCTATTTTTCTCTAATTGTGTCTTGCCAAGAAAACAGGTAGTAGTTTGTCCTTTTCCTCTCTGAGTTGCCGATCAGACCAAGCCGCAGCAGCGCGGATGTGAGCTTGACTGGACGCGTGTTTTTGTAAACCCCTCCCGCTTTCAAGAGCCGCTTTCCAGTTATTGAATCCCCGCAAAGTGAAAGTCACATCTCGCTCATTAGAAGTGGAATAAATTCGACACGGGAAACAGAAACATGCATCCTTAGCCAGAGAATACTCCAGCCAGGGTCTAGTGCGGTACCAGGCCGGGTTAAACCAACGAAATGTACCGCCAAATGCGCGTTTTGGGTAGCTAGCTAACACGGGCTGCGTCGGGGCGGTAAGGGAAAGACCCGTACCGGCATAGTCCGGGGGTGCAACGGCCTGTTGAGGTTGGACTTGTGGACAATTGACAGAGGAGCTGATGTTTGTGGTGCTTGTTTGACTAAATACACCCTCCGTGAGGCCCGCCGAGCCAGCCGTGTCTATGGCGGCGGAGGCGCGAGCCGTGTCTGGGGCGGCGGAGGTAGAGGTGCAACAGCCCGATTGACGGCGGTCTGTCACACCACTAGTGTCCGAGCGAGCCGCAGAGCCACTGGGCGTGGGCTTGACTACAGGCTTGAAGAAATATCAAGTTACCTAAACGCTAAGAGGAAAACCAGGGAATCAGAGTTCCGCAGTCAGAAGTTAACGTGTGCTTTTGAGCAGCAGAGTGTGGGAAAATTGACAACTTGTGTATTTATGTCAAAAAGGCAAGGGGGCGTGACCAAACAGTGCTATAGGCCTATGTATGTAACGCAACATTTATTTGTGTTTAAAAACACCCATTAGGATGCTGCTTATTCTCTGTGACTTTTTGATTGGGTGGGCAAGCCATCAGTTTGGGTGGGCACTGCCCACCCTTGCCCATGCCTAGAACCGGGCCGGGACACAGCATCCCTCTGTTATCCTCTGTAAAAAAAAAACCTTGGAGTCAAAATGGATTCTAACCTCACCTTTGACCCCCACATTCACCATCTCTGCAAGGTTTCCTTCCTCCATCTTAAAAATATAGCCAGGCTACGTCCATGTCTTTCCAAACCTGACGCTGAGAGGTTGATTCACGCCTTCATCTTCTCCAGGCTGGATTACTTCAATGCCCTCGTTGTAGGGATCCCAATGCAGGGGCTTACAAAAGCTCCAGCACATCCAGAACTGTGCTGCCCGGGTCCTGATAAGGAGGCGCAAGTATGACCATATCACTCCCATCCTCAAATCCCTCCACTGGCTACCCGTTAAATACAGAATTCAGTACAAGCTCTGCCTCCTTACCTATCAGTGCATACACGGCACTGCACCTGTTTATCTCCAAGAACTCCTAACCCTCCACACCACTGTCCGAGACCTGCACTCCTCCTCCTACTGCCCGGACCAATCGAGGACCAAACTCTCCACTATGGGGAACAGGGCCTTGCGGGCAGCTGCTCCACAGCTCTGGAACGCTCTTCCCGAGAGCTTGAGGGCTTCACAGAGCGTTGAGGTTTTTAAGAAAAGACTGAAGACGTTTTTATTTCTAAAGGCTTTTCAGAAAAGTTTTTAGTGGTTTTTTTTTTTGTGTGTGTGGTTTTATTTAATTTTGCTGTTTGTTGTACCTTTTGGTCATTGTAGCACTTTGAGATCTCCATTGGAGATATGTTACAAATAAAAGTGTGTTACAAATAAAATTTTTATTATTATAAATGTATCCCCGGGTGTGATTAAGTGCAGTGCTGGAACGTAACGAAGTAAATGTACTTCATTACTGTACTTAAGTAAAAAAATTGTGTATCTGTACTTTACTTAAGTAAAATTTAAGACCGGTACTTTTACTTTTACTTCACTACATTTTTAGAGCAAATATCTGTACTTTTACTTCGCTACTTTTTAAAAGTGTGTTTTACATTTTTCGTTACATTTTTGTTCAGGAATTTGAAAAATAGACAGGTTTTTTTAGCGCATCTTGAAGCCGCATCGCCAAAATCAAAAGAAGCAGTTGATCGGGAGAAGAAGTCATGAATCGAGAAACATTTTCCACATTCATTCAGCGCCAAAAAACTAACATCAAATATAGTACAAATTAAAAAGAGTCAGAAGATCGTTGTTCGTTGTGTTTACTTCTAAATAAAAAGTTGAGCCATCATTACACAGAGCAGGGGCGGATCTAGAATTTTCCAAAGGGGGGTGGGGTTTTGGCAAAGCCAATATATAATGACTGGGGGCCTCTCCCCAAAACATTTTAAAAAATAAGTGTCATTTTCCTCCATTTTGGCGGTCATTCACTGGCCCTTCTAGGGGATAGCTTGACTTGTCCCCTTTCCTTTTATTTTATTTATTTATTTTTTTGTGAACCAAAAGAGGCGGGAGAGGGGGGTCACACCCCTGCAGAGTATTTATCCTGGTTACCATGGTGACACCCTATAGCACAAAAAATAACATTTGAATTATGATCGAATACTTTTACTTTTTACTTAAAAAGTACAATTTACACCAACTACTTTTGTACTTTTACTTAAGTAGATTTTTTATTGGTACTTTTACTTTTACTTAAGCAAATTTTTTGCCTAATTATCTGTACTTTTACTTAAGTACAAAAAGTGAGTACTTCATCCACCACTGATTAAGTGACAGGTTTGATTGAATGCGTTCATCTCTCCAGACAGAGCGCTGCTGATATTTAATGAAGGCTCTGAGTCTGTCCAACAAGACAGCAGCTGCTGGACCAACACTAACATAGCAGGGCACGCGTCCCTGATTCATTTATGAAAATTAGGGCCGTGACGGTGCAGATATCCCCTCCTCCATCACGCACACTTTCTGCTTTATCTCCTGTGGGGATTCACCCCTCTTTGACTCTCCCATCCGCCCATCCCCATCTCATTACAACAAGAGTTTGTGTCATCTTGTCTCTAGAGGAAACGTTAGCCATCCATCACCTCTCCTTCTTATTTCAACCCTCGCTCATCATTCCTGGTTTTTTAACGGTTAAACAGTGCAAGTGAAATTTGAAGGTGGGATGGGGATTAGCTGGGACTTAGTCTGGGTTTTTCTGACTGACCCCACACACCCATATGAACACACCCTCTCCAAACAGCTCGAAAGCCTGATCTCAACAGTTTACTCAACATGTTTCTCATCAAACATGCTGAACAAAACAAATTCAGATCTAGATTTCAAACTATTTTGTTGGATTAAAAATTATTTTAAGTCAGAATTTGAAAGGTGCATGAATAATTTCGGGCTTGACTGTATTTACCTCGCAGCTAGTCTGTCAGTGAATTTTCACGAGCATGTCTGCAACAAACCTTAATTCCCTTGTATTGCAAATGTAGGTCAAAGAACTGCAAACCCCACACAAACCGTGTGTGTATGTGTGTGTGCGTGTGTGTGTGTGGGCTCCAATCTCTCCTTACCCCGATGCAGATTCATGCATCTGCAACTGCCCAACATCAACATGTATCATTTTCAGGACTTGAGCAGAGTAAGATGTGTGTGTGTGTGTGTGTGTGTGTGTGTGTGTGTGTGTGTGTGTGTGTGTGTGTGTGTTGGCATGCGAGTGTGCACGGCTGCCTGTACCCCCTCCATCTCTACCCTGCAGGCATTGTGCATAAGTGGGTCATACTCTCTTCGCCCCCATAATGATGCTGCTTTTCCTCACTCCTCTCACCGGTGGCTCATCACTGTGTAGCCCCTCTGCTTTGTGTTGCATTGGTGGGCTTCGTGTTCTCGCCTCCCTCGCTGGCATCCTCTCAAACAGAACATCCAAAGCATGACTGGGGATGAAAAGAACTGGTAAGTGGCTGTGATTAAATGTTTGCAGAGCATGCATAATCCACGGTAGCAGCACAAGCACACAACATAAATCAGAATCTGTTGTCTTTCTTTATTTACACTCATCAGTTTGGCATAACTAAATCCATGTTCTCCTTCTGTTTGCTCTTTACTTTCCACCCACAGACAATCACCCACACAGCAGTTACCCATGAGTCAGTAATTATGAGTTATTTAACTCCATAATGATCGGGTAATGCGTCCAAGTTTGATCTGGACATTTTCTTTCCTAACAAGTATTTGACATAGAAGGATTTTTGAGGCTTGCTCAAAACAAAAAGAGAGTAAAACCTCATGCTGATTCAGCAAGTTAAGAGTTTGGCTCGTTTAAACCAGAAGGAATCATGTCTGATATGTCAAGCTGACACAAATAATTGCTGGAGTTGTTTGTCAGACTAACGTTACTGAGTAATGTCGCTGCCGAGTGTGAGAAAAGTGGGTTGGGAATCAGCGCCTTTGAATCCGAGATTAAAATCCTCACCCGGAAAAGGGTGGAATGTCCCCTTCGTGTCAGGGACATGATCCTGCCCCACGTTGAGGAGTTTAAGTATCTTGGGTCTTGTTCACGAATCAGGGAAGGATGGAGCGGGATATCGAGAGACTGATCGGTACGGCGTCCTCAATAATCAGGACGCTGCATCGGTTCATTGTGGCGACGAAAGAGCTGAGCCGAAAAACAAAGCTCTCGATTTACAAGTCGATCTACGTTCCAACCCTCACCTATGGTCACCAACTGTGGAAGTACCCGAAGGAGAAGAAGGAGATCACAGGTACAAGCGGACGAAATTAGCTGGGGTGGAGAGAAACCAGATGGGGTGGTCCAGGCATCTGATTAGGATGCCTCCCAAAAGCCTCACTAATGGGGTTTTTTTGGGCACCTCACAGCGGGAGGAGGACCAGAGGTAGGCCTTGGACCCACTGGGGAGACTATGTCTCATAGCTGGCCGGGGAACACCTCAGGATCCTCATGGGTGAGCTGGAGGATGCAGCCGGCGTGAGAGATGCCTGGGCTTCCCGTTTGAGGTTGTTGCCCTGTGACCCAGCCCCAGATACGCGGAAGACAATGGAAATGAGTTTAAAACTAAAGTAAAACATTAGGCTGTTCTTTCTGTTCAAAGAACAGTGCAACATCTGTATTGCGTCCTGTCTCCTCTCTGAGCTCTCTCGTGTTTGTAAAAGTCAGTCTCATTTTGCACATTTCTTAATTTTTTTCTCACTTTTTGCTTATTAACATCCTATTTTACTCCATTACTGCAAAATCTAAATGTCCAGTTGAATGATAACCAGCTGATGGTACATGATGTTTACCAGGAAATGAAATTTGTGTGAGAAAAAAGTTGAACTTTCAATATAGAAGTCTGCTCTGCAGATCGACATTCGAATCTGACCAGTTCTCAGAGATTCTTTGTCCTCTGTTGAAATTCTCATCAGGCTGTTTCTAACTGGGGTTTTTTTGGGGTGGTTACCATAGCAGTGAAAGGTTGTTTTTGTCTATGTCCTGAAGGCTGTTCGCCTTTCCTAACGTGTCAGGAAACTTTCAGTTCCCTTGATGGATGATGTGTAGCTACAATAGTGAGACCCTAACCCTATGGGGTTCTTATCTATCATGTAATTAACTTATAAATCAATTCATCAATAGGGTCGAGCTTTCCTGTGTCCCCTCTGTCTGTTCTTATTAAAGAGTCTAAATCCCCCAGAGTCTCAGTCCAACCACATGAAGATTAATCATCTCTGGTTGATGACGATGGTTTTCTATGAACAACAGAAGGATTGTATTTGGTCAAAAGATTTTTAGGTTGTACTTATAAGTAAAACTGGCTGCATGTGATCATGAATACATTGAAAAAAGAGCTTATTCTAGAATTTAGTTTAGAAAACTTGAGCTAAACTAAGACCATGTTCACACGTGGCCGGGAATTTTTGAAAACGCATATCTACTGTCCTCCGTTTTAGGAAAACGCTCGCATCCACACGTAACCATTTTCAAAATATCCGCGTCCACACGGAGCCGTATAAATACGCTTCTGAGTGCGATTATGAGCATGCCAGACCAGTAGTGGGCAGTATTGATGTAAACGTAAGTTCTGAACTATCCAACACCTCTCTCGTCATTTCTGCTAAACCTGAAACATAGCGTATGTGATTAATGATCGCCTATTGCAACGCATTTCTCCTCCTTTGCTCCTCAGTTGAGACAAAAAGGCAAGAAAAGAGGGTCTGCAACATGGTAAAAAGTAATGCCTGTTTCCATGGTACATACGTCAACACACACGAATGACGTATGTGCATTACTTGTCGCAGGTAAAAACGCAAATCTCCGTTTTCGCACGTCCACACGCAAAAAAGGAGTTTTCCAAAATCTCCACTTAGGTCAGAGTTTTCAAAAACGCCGGTTTTGAGTGAAACAAACCCCTCAGTTTTTATGTGGACGGCAGAACAAAACGGATAAAAATATGTGCGTTTTCAAAAATACCTGGCTACATGTGGACAGGGCCTAAGTTGAATTGAAACGTTTTGGAGAAATGTGCCTGATATCTACAACGAGAAAGTGTCTGCTTACTGTGAGCCCCGTTCCGTCTTATTCCACTTATCCAGGGTCGGATTGGGTCGCTGGGACAACAGCCTCAGATGGGAAGCCCAGGCTTCTCTCACCCCAGCTGCATCCTCCAGCTCACCTGGAAGGATCCCGAGTCGTTCTCCAGCCAGCTGTGAGAAATAGTCTATCCAGCGAGTCCGGGGTCTGTCTGTGAGTCTCTTTCCGGTGGGACGTGCCCAAAACACCTCACCAGCAAAGCACTCGGGGGGCATCCTGACCAGATGCCCGAACCACCCCATCTGGCTTCTCTCGATCTGGAGGAGGAGCGGCTCAACACCGAGCTCCTCCCAGATGGCCGACCTCCTCTCCCGATCTCTGGGCGAGAGCCCACCCATCCTGTAGAGGAAGCTCATTTCGTCCGCTTGTACCCGCGATCTCATTCTTTCGCTCACCAACCACAGCTGGTGATCATAAGTGAGGGTTGGAACGTAGGTCGACTTGTAAATTAGTTATAAATAGTTATAAATTTGATAAATCAAGATTTAATTTTTTTCATTACTAGTTTTCAGAGCTTAACAAAACCCGGCACGTTCATGTTTACCCAAATCTCCATATCACTCCGGTGAAGTTTTTTACCTCGTTCTCTTTCTGCCTCTTTTTTCTAAACCCGTTCTGGGAAATAAATAAAGAATTCAACAAAGGAATTTCTTCATATCCTGGATCCCACACAGGTGAAATGAAGAGAGGCCGGACAGGTTTACTAAAGTATTCAGGCTTCAAATGAACCCACATCCCTCCGGATGTTCACAGACACCTGGAGATCAGTGTAGTATGATCTCCATAAACATGTTCTACTGTTCTGAGGATCTAACCTTCAGCACTACAAAACGATAAAAAAAACACTTATGCACAAAAAAAACCCAACAAAACTGGTCTATCTTCCATTTTTATTTAGACTTAACAGAAAGTTTTTTTCAACTTTTAAAACAAAACGAGTTGGTTTTTCACTATTTTTTTAAAACTTTGAGTTTAAATGTGTTTATTGTCAAATTACATTTATTATGCATATTAATGCAAATGAGGCTGCCCTAAGGCATGCAAGGCGAGTGGACCTGACTTTACAAATTCTTTTCCTATCAGAGTTTTTATTGGATATGGAAGGAGGAGGACCGAATTACAGGACATCAAACAAGGTGTGGTGTGAGGCCTTTTAGGCCTGCTTGTTTGTTTTTTTTCTCCCCCAAAACTCACAGGTGCTGGATGGCTTCTAACGGGAGGATTGGCTGATTGCTCCCAGCTGCACAGACTTACCGGTGGCTATAAAAGACCTGGTGTCACCCACAGTCTCTGTCAGGTCTTCAACGATTCTAGTGGTAAACTGACCACCTCTAAGCTGAGTCAAATTTTGATATCAGACTAATTTTCTTATTCTCCTCACAGGAACCTTCAGCCCTTCCTCTTGGCCATCCAGCACTGCCTGAAGCCGTTATCTCTCTGCTGTGGATTCCTTTGTTCAACACTTAATAAACTGTTAAACCTGCATTTGGATCCTCCTCATTCCCTCTCCTACACAACAGAAGACCTGACCAGAATGGATCCAGCGGGTTCTGCATCACCCTCAGTGTCAGAGATTCTGACCCGACAAGGAATATTCCCGGGACAACAACAACAGGCCATAAAGGCCCTTATGGACGAAAATACTCAATTAAAAACACAGTTACAGGCTTTAACAGACAAAGTAAATAATCTGAGTTCTCTTTTTCTGTCCACAGCCTCGGCACCTCCTTCAGCTATGCCCAGCCCACTCATGGACCACCATATTACGGACCCGGAACCTTTCCATGGAACCCTGGGGAAATGTCGTGGGTTCCTCTTGCAGTGTTCAAATGTCTTTGCTCTAAGACCGCGGACCTTCGAATCAGACAAAGTTAAGAATTTGTACATTGTGGGTCTTCTTCGAGGCAGGGCACTGGAGTGGGCCGAGGCCGAAGACGCGGCAGCCCCCCTGGCTGATCGCTCAACATCTGATTTTCTGAGTTTATTCAGAACCATGTTCGAGGTGCCGGACCGGGCTGGAGATGCCTCCCAGCGTCTACTCCACCTTTCCCAGGGAACTCTATCTGTGGCGGAGTTCTCCATCTCATTCCGGACCCTAGCAGTAGAGGCTGGCTGGGGACAGAAGGCACTAAGAGGGGTGTTCCTAAATGCCCTGAATGATCCTCTGAAGGATGAGCTAGCTGGCAGGGGGACCCCATCCACATTGGAGGAACTCATTTCGCTGGCAATACAGTTAGACAATCGTCAAAGAGAGAAATGATATAAAAATACCACCCGGGCCCTACACCCTACTCCAGTTCACAGCCATCGACAGCCTTCCTCGGTCTGCCCCCCACCTAGGGCATTTGCATCTGTTCCACAAGAGGCTGAGCAGCCTTCCACAGAACCAATGCAGTTGGGACAGATGCATCTAACCAAAAAGGAAAGAGAGGTTAGACTAAAAGAAGGGAGGTGTCTCTATTGCGGGTCGAGAAGTCACTTACTCTCAGCTTGCCCTTGTCGCCCAAAAGACGGGGCCCACCGGTAGACCTAGGGTTACGGGTGGGCACAACTAGATGTCATGATACCCCTAGGCTTATGATTCTTGTGACACTAACCTCTGGTTGTTCCTCTTCTTTTCCGGTCGAAGCGTTGGTGGATTCCGGGGCCGACGGCAACTTCATCGACGCAGATTTTCTCCGTCAGTGTGGATTCCAGTCCCAACCACTCGGAGAACCCATTAATGCCACGGCGATCGATGGACACGTTATCACCAGGGTGACCCACCAGTCCTCCCCGTTGGAGATGGTGGTATCGGGTAATCACCGTGAGCACCTTTCGTTTAACGTTATTTCTTCTTCCCCTGGCTTAGGTTGCAAATCCACTGGTCGACTGGCAAAACCGGCGTATCGTCGGGTGGAGCAATCAGTGCCATGCAACTTGCCTCCAATCTGCCGTGACAACCGTCTCTTCTGACACGGTAGGCTCAATCGACCCGGTGGACGTTGCGTCTATCCCGGCAGAGTATCATGACCTTAAAGAGGTCTTCAGTAAGGAGAGGGCACAATCTCTCCCGCCTCATCGGCCATATGATTGCGCCATCGGCCTCCTCCCTGGGGCAACCTTACCCGCCAGTCGCCTGTACAATCTGTCTGCTCCAGAGAGGGGGGCGATGGAGAAGTACATCAATGAGTCCCTGGCGTCGGGGCTTATCCGCCCTTCCTCGGCACCCATAGCAGCGGGGTCCTTTTTTGTGGGTAAGAAGGATGGTTCCCTCCGTCCGTGCGTCGATTATCGGGGTCTTAATAACATCACCGTTCGCAACAAATACCCGTTGCCCCTCATTAATTCGGCGTTCGAGCTACTTCAGGGAGCCCGGGTCTTTACAAAACTCGATCTGGGTTGTGCCTACCATCTCGTCCGAATGCGGGAGGGGGACGAGTGGAAGACGGCGTTCAACACCCACCTGGGCCAATTCGAATACTTGGTCATGCCTTTCGGGTTAACTAACGCTCCCGCAGTCTTCCAGGCATTCATTAACGATGTGCTCCGTGACTTCCTTAATCGTTTTGTCTTTGTTTATCTGGACGACATTCTTATTTTTTCGCCCACTGTTGAGGAGCACATCGTCCATGTCCGTGCGGTACTCCAGCGACTCCTTGAGAATCGTCTGTTTGTAAAGGCTGAGAAGTGCGAGTTCCATTCTCAGTCCGTCAACTTCCTTGGTTTTATTGTACACGCTGGGCAGGTTTGCCCGGACCCCGAAAAAGTTAGCGCGGTGGCTGAGTGGCCTCGACCCAACACCCGTCGCAAACTACAACAATTTCTGGGTTTCGCAAATTTTTACAGGCGTTTCATTCGCAATTACAGTCAGGTAGCTCTTCCCCTTACCCAGCTTACTTCCACAGCCAGACCGTTCGTTTGGTCTCCCCAAGCAGAGGGTGCATTCACTGAGCTTAAAAAGAGGTTTACCTCGGCCCCCATTCTGGTCCAGCCCGACCCCTTGAGGCAGTTTATTGTGGAGGTGGACGCCTCGGATTCCGGGGTGGGTGCTGTGCTGTCCCAATACCATCAGGAGGATGGCAAACTCCATCCCTGTGCCTTTTTCTCTAAGCGTCTCTCTGCAGCTGAACAAAACTACGATGTGGGGAATAGAGAACTGCTCGCAGTCAAACTGGCACTCGAGGAATGGAGGCACTGGCTCGAGGGCGCAGAACACCCATTCGTGGTCTGGACAGACCACAAAAACCTCGCTTACATCCAAGCAGCTAAGAGACTCAACTCTCGACAGGCCCGGTGGCAGCTGTTCTTTACACGCTTTAATTTTACCCTCACTTACAGGCCGGGCAACCGCAATACCAAACCTGACGCCCTCTCCCGCCTGCATGATGGTCATCAGTCCAGATTGGAGCCGGAGCCCATTCTACCCCCCTCCTGCGTCATTGGGGCAATCACTTGGGAGATCGAGACTGCAATAAGGGATGGTCTGCAGCATGATCCGGACCCAGGTACTGGCCCAGCTAACCGTTCGTATGTGCCATCCTCTGCCCGCTCCCAGGTTCTCCTATGGGCACATGCATCCCGGTGGTCCTGTCACCCTGGGATTCGCCGTACAATGGCGCTTCTTCAGCGGCGGTTCTGGTGGCCAACGATGGAGGCAGACACTAGGAATTTTGTCGCTGCCTGTTCTGCCTGTTCCCGGGGCAAGGTCCCTCATCGTCCTCCTGCGGGGCTGCTCCATCCCCTACCGGTTCCCAGTCGTCCCTGGTCCCATATCGCACTGGACTTTGTGACCGGACTCCCTCCCTCAGAAGGTAACACTGTTGTGGTCACGATTGTGGACCGATTCTCCAAAGCTGTACATCTGGTGCCTCTTCCTAAACTCCCTTCAGCCTTGGAGACTGCCCAGCTCATGGTGACCCATGTGTTCCGTCTGCATGGTATCCCTCTGGACATAGTCTCTGACCGGGGTCCGCAATTCACATCAGCTGTTTGGAAGTCCTTCTGTAAGGCGCTGGGGGCTTCCGTCAGCTTGTCATCTGGCTTCCACCCCCAATCCAACGGCCAGTCGGAGCGGGCTAACCAACACCTGGAATCCACATTACGGTGCGTGTTGGCCTCTGCCCAGTCCACGTGGTCGTCTCATCTCCCGTGGATTGAGTATGCCCATAATTCCCAAGTTAGTTCCTCCACAGGATTGTCCCCGTTCGAGGCTTCTCTGGGTTACCAACCCCCATTGTTCCCGGATCAGGAACAGGAGCTGGCCGTCCCTTCGGTGCAGCTCCATATCAGACGGTGTCGTCGGATCTGGAGGAAAACTAGGAGGGCCCTCCAACAGGCCTGCGGCCGGGCTCGGCGCCAAGCTAATCGCCACCGTCAGCCAGCCCCAGCATATCAGGTTGGTCAGTCTGTCCTTCTGTCTACCAGGAACATTCCCCTCAGGGCAGAGTCTCGCAAGCTTTCACCCCGCTTCATTGGCCCTTTCCGGATCCTGCGGCTGGTCAACCCGGTCTCGGTAAAGCTCGCCCTGCCCTCTTCCATGAAGGTACATCCTGTGTTCCACGTCTCTCAGATCAAACCGGTTTCTACCAGTCCCCTCCAGCCTCCTTCTGCTCCCCCTCCACCTCCTCGCCTTGTCGACGGCTCGGATGCGTACACGGTCAACCGTCTTTTGGATGTTCGTCGCCGAGGTCGGGGTCTACAGTACCTCGTGGACTGGGAGGGTTATGGCCCGGAGGAACGGTGCTGGGTGCCCCGTTCAGCGATCCTGGACCCTGGCTTGGTCCGGGACTTTCACCGCCGCTTTCCGGACAGGCCTGGTGGTCCGCCAGGTGGCGTCCGTAGAGGGGGGGGGTACTGTGGTGTGAGGCCTTTTAGGCCTGCTTGTTTGTTTTTTTTTTTTTTTCTCCCCCAAAACTCACAGGTGCTGGATGGCTTCTAACGGGAGGATTGGCTGATTGCTCCCAGCTGCACAGACTTACCGGTGGCTATAAAAGACCTGGTGTCACCCACAGTCTCTGTCAGGTCTTCAACGATTCTAGTGGTAAACTGACCACCTCTAAGCTGAGTCAAATTTTGATATCAGACTAATTTTCTTATTCTCCTCACAGGAACCTTCAGCCCTTCCTCTTGGCCATCCAGCACTGCCTGAAGCCGTTATCTCTCTGCTGTGGATTCCTTTGTTCAACACTTAATAAACTGTTAAACCTGCATTTGGATCCTCCTCATTCCCTCTCCTACACAACACAAGGTTTATTAACACAATTCAGGTATGTCTGTAAAACAAATGGGACAGGATTAAATCAGGATTTCAAAAGTTCAAATAATAACAAAGTTCAAACATGGTCAGACAACCAGGGTGGCCTGGCTGGAAGGGATGGTATGACCCAACAGGGAAGTCCAGGGTGATTGCCCTTAAATAAATGACAGGGTCCACAGGTGTGTGGAATCAGAAATCATCCTCAGGTGACCCTAATCAGGGTGATTAGGAACCTCCAGGGCTCCCTCTGGCGGCAGGTGAGGGGATCCTGACATTTCCGCTATTCACAAAGATAAAGGCTTTCCAGATGTTTTAAACACACTCTTCCGTACGACACAGGTAGAGAAAAACAACATAGAACTAATCATTGATTGAATTAAGTACTGTGGTAATTTTTTGGCCACAGAGCACATGAAGGTCCTGGTTATTGAGGTCCCCCATCCGGGATTTGAGTCCATGACCTTCTTGCTGTGAGGCCACTGTGCTACGTGGCCACTGTGCCATTGTACTACAATCACAGTGGCAATCATTTAAATCCGTTCGTTCCGTTCCATCATCTTCCGCTTGTTCCAGGGTCGGGTTGCGGGGGCAACAGCCTCAAGCGGGTAGCCCAGGCTTCTCTCACCCCGGCTGCATCCTCTAGCTCACCTGAAAGGATCCCAAGTCGTTCCCCGGCCAGCTGTGAGACATAATCTCTCCAGTGGGTCCGGGGTCTGCCCCTTGGTCTCCTCCCGGTGGGACGTGCCCGAAACACCTCGCCCGCAAGGCGCTCGGGGGGCATCCTGACCAGATGCCCGAACCACCCCATCTGGCTCCTCTCGACCTGGAGGAGGAGCGGCTCGACACCGAGCTCCTCCCGGATGGCAGAGCTCCTCACCCGATCTCTAAGTGAGAGCCCAGCCACCCTGCGGAGGAAGCTCATTTCGTCCGCTTGTACCCGCGATCTCATTCTTTCGTTCACCACCCACAGCTGGTGACCATAGGTGAGGGTTGGAACGTAGATCGACTTGTAAATCGAGAGCTTTGCTTTTAGGCTCAGCTCTCTCTTTACCACGACGGACCGATGCAGCGTCCTAGTTATTGCTGATGCCGCACCGATCCGCTTCTCGATCTCCCGCTCCATCCTTCCCCCACTCGTGAACAAGACCCCAAGATACTTAAACTCCTCCACTTGGGGCAGGACTTTGGTAAAAACATAACCTCAAAGCACAATCAGACCATCACCATAGAAATGTTGAACTTAGCCTTTTTGGTTCCAACGTGGAATTTTTTTTTTAAAGAACATTTTTGTGTTAAGCCGAGGGTGTTGCAGACTAATTGTGACTCAGTGGGATTAGCTGTGGTGTGACGCTCAGAATCAAGCTAATACTATTTTGGAAATGTCAGACATTTTTTGCACAAATCTGAGATTTTTGTGTTTGTACTAGAGTGTGCAGTAAAAACAGACATGGCTTTCATCATAGTGTGATTGTAACACATGGAAAAAAAGACCCCAACTCCGTTGTGTGTATGTGGTGTTTTATTATGTTTGAAGCTGTTATTAAAACTATAAGAAGTCTGGTGTAGTTTTAACCCACAATTTTCTTGATCCTTCTGTACACATGGATCATTTACGGGGTAAAAAGCAGGAAGAACGGATGTTTAGTTCAGACAGACGGAATCACATTCCATCTTGATAGCATCTCCTACCTGCTGCTCTGAGGACTCGTGTGGATAAAGAGATAAAAAGGAGATTGTTTCAACACGTTTGTTGGGCTTCGGTAAAATGTGGGTGAACGTTAGAGAGTAAATACTTTCAATGTTGAGAAAAAAATCACTAGAACTACCAAAGCCGTCAATTTGACGGTTGTCATTACTGTCTAATTACTGTAGTTACATTAATCTTTGACATTCCTGGGCTTTTGAATTTTTCTACTATTTTTTTATATATTGTTCCTATGTTATAATTTAACTGAAACAAAACACTAAAAACGAGTTCCATGTAAGTCTTCCTCTAACTCCCACACCTGTCATTTTGATGCCTCTATTAAATACATTGTAACTTTTTTCCGCGCCCAACTATAGAGCAGTTACTGGTGTGGCGTCACTCAGGCGAAATGTAGGTGAGCAAAAATGGACTTGACTTTTGTCAGTCACTGAGGCACATCAGTGAATAACATCATCACCATAGCGCTAATCATCGAATTGCTGGCCATGTTAGTTCGAGTAGTTCTAGAATTCTGGTAGACCTAGTGTTTAACAAAAAAAGTAAAACAGAAAAATTTTAAATAAAACCCATGTTGTGTTGAGTGTTTTTTGTTTTGTTTTGCATTATTTCAACTCAATCCATATTCCTGATGGATCCTTTGTGTTCCTCGTCTGGGCGTGGCCAGACTGAGGAGGTCTCTTTGTTTGATCTACCATTTTTTTTCCATCAGGATGAAACCCAACTACTGATTTCTTCAGCGACAAGGCTGTGGAGTAGAATAAGCTAATATGTAATTAACAGTCTTAGACACATTAGCTGCTCGTCCCAGGGGAGAAATCCCGCCTTCATGTGGGGCCCCATAAGGTTTCCTCTTTTTTTCTCCACTGCTGTTTTTTTTTTTTTTTTTAGTTTTTCCTCCCTGTGAAGGAGGGTCTAAGGGCAGGTCTGTGCTTAATTTCTTTGGCTAGCTTTTGTTTAGTCAGCTTTTAACTGGTTATTTTAACCAGTTAAAGTTAAAATAACCAGTGGGACATTACCGCCGCCCCACTACCCCTCTTTTTTTGTTCTTTGTTGTTATATATATATATATATTCAATCTACAACATTTAGCCTGTTGATACCATTGTTTTTTTGTAATACCAGGCTATACTTATAGAATTGGATTATCATTTTAGAGACATGCAGAGAAGACATTAATATAGTTTAATTTTCAGACTTTTTTCAACATCATTTACATAAAAAACCCTGAAATACTTGCTATTTGCTGAGTAAGTCTCACTCATCCACATGACTAAAGTATTATCTTCTTACATATTCTTTTTTGCATTCACTTGGAAACCTGCATGATTTCATCACATTTTCTAGTCAAATTAACATCTACTTCTTGCACCAGGAGCGGTCGTAATCTTCCTTTTATTATTCATTTTCACACGATTCATAATTCATGCTGTGGCAAAGCGCTTCTACATGTGTGAAATCAGAGTCCGCAGGGTTTTTATGTCGATGCAGTCTTGCACGTGCAGCAGTCTCATGTCCTAGTTTAACCAGAATATGAAGATGAGGAGAAATGGGGGTGGGGATCAGAGCTGAAAAACTGAGAAGACTGAGAACATTTAGATTACATAGACATAATGGGCAATGTTAGAAGTGAAAACAGATAGAATTTTGAAATGTTTTCAATCTCTTACGTTGAAAGTTCAAACTTTTGAATTAAAACTTACAGCAGAAACATGTCAGATAAACAGACAATCTTCTGCAGCTCCTTTAAGTCTCACTTTTACTGTAGCAGACATTACATTTCACACCTAGAACTATGAGAGTGGTCTGTCCAAATCTATCTACATCTTAAAACACCTCATAAATCTGTAACCCGTCTATAAAATACTGATAGTTAATCAGCAACGTGAGTAAAAAGTAGATAAAGTTATCCAGAATATGAAGCTTTCTTTCCTCACATTTACTGAAAGTCCAGACCAAAAGACTGTACACAGAAATTGAGATTATCTGAAATGTAAACACCTCTCCAATGCAAGTTTTCTTGATAAGTGTATCTTTTGAAACTGTAAATCTGCCAACAAATCTGTTTCTACTCTTGGTTCAGTTATTGTGAGTCAATGGAATAGCTTTTACACCAGCAAAACAATATTTCAATTCACGCAAAACTACGGCCCGCGGGCCAAATGCGGCCCGTTAAACGTTTAAATCCGGCCCGCCAAACTTGAAAAAATTAAAGAAATAAACCTTGTTAATGTTTCATTTTCCTGTAATTCTGATGTTTCATCACTAGATGGCGGCAAACATACAACAATACTGCTCCCATTAAAACGTGTGTGTCTCCATGATGCGACGTTGTCAAAATAAACCGTGTGCACAGATATGGGAAGCAATCGGGCCCGACACACGCACGTAAACAATTGTGTTAGATGTTAAAACAAGCAAAATGTTACATCAAGCGCTTAGATTTCAAACCTAACGCCACTAAATGCAGCTTTTTCAGTGCTATCGCAATAGATTTCAGACCTAGAGCCATTAGATTTTAAATTTAACACTCTTGATGTAACATTTAGCGGTTGTTTAAAATCTAGGGCATCATTTTATCGGTCTAATTTAGAGTTTACCAAAACATGGCCAGCGAGTCAAAAAGTTTGCCCACCCCTGGCTTAAGACACGTAAAAGGCTAGAGTAAAACTATCTCAAAATCTGATTGGTTGAAGCAGTTTCCAGGTCTTCTCTTTTTTTGTATTTTAGAGATCCTACAGAGTGGATTGTGAAGACCTCCATGTGGACTTCTTTTACTTAGACCTGGCAAATAAATGATGACTGAAATGTGATGCTTTGATAAACATAACACGAGTAAAAACAGCACAACTGAAAGGAGAAAGAAATGGACAGACCAATCAAAATATTGAAAACATTTATTAACCAAATGAAATTAAGGTGAGATGGAGGCAATCCACTTGCTGTGGCGTCCCTAGAAGGAAGAAGCTGAAAAGAAGGAGAAAAGCCTTGAAGGCCTTGATGGCTCACCACCACACTTTCACACATACACACAAAACCCTTTGTTTTAAATGGCAGAGTGAAAAACTACTTACTTACATGTAATTGCTTTGCAGAACTGTGGTTCAAACTTCCTAAAAGTATCTCCAGAGGGTGCAGGAGTAACTGTGTTATTAGTTAAATTAGGGTCATGTCCATGGAGAGATGAAATAAGGCGCTGTTAAAGTTTTCATTTTGTGGAGGTTTTGCTCATGTGAAAGAACAGTTTAGAGTTTTAAATCCAAAATGTTGCCTTCATAGACACAAACAAATGCATCTCTGTTACTTGCCGTATAAATTGTTCATGTTGGCATATTTGCCAGGGGATACACCCGTTACAGCAAAGTGAAAAATAAAAGGTTTACCTCTGAGTTTGATGATTGAGGGTCATGAAAATGAATCTTTCCTTGAAGGTGGTGCATTAAATTTCACTCAAACACAGATTAAAAAAAGAATTGGATTTAATTTCCCAAACCACTTATGTCCGTATGGGATTGTCGAGAGGAGGGGTTACATCATGTACAGGTTGCTAATTTTTATCAGGGCCAAAAAGAATATGCAAACACTATGCCGTTCTGTTCTGTTCCGTCATCTTCCGCTTGTTCCGGGGTCGGGTCGCAGGGGCAACAGCCTCAAACGGGCAGCCCAGGCCTCTCTCTCCCCGGCTGCATTCTCCAGCTCACCCAGAAGGATCCCAAGTCGTTCCCCGGCCAGCTGTGAGACATAGTCTCTCCAGCGGGTCTGGGGTCTGCCCCTTGGTCTCCTCCCAGTGGGACGTGCCTGAAACACCTCGCCCGCGAGGCGCTTAGGGGGCATTCTGACCAGATGCCCGAACCACCCCATCTGGCTCCTCTCGACCTGGAGGAGGAGCGGCTCGACACCGAGCTCCTCCCGGATGGCAGAGCTCCTCACCCGATCTCTGAGTGAGAGCCCAGCCACCCTGCAGAGGAAGCTCATTTCGGCCGCTTGTATCTGTGATCTCATTCTTTTGGTCACCACCCACAGCTGGTAACCATAGGTGAGGGTAGGAACGTAGATCGACTTGTAAATCGAGAGCTTTGCTTTTCAACTCAGCTCTCTCTTTACCACAACGGACCGATCCAGCATCCTAGTTATTGCTGATGCTGCACCGATCCGCCTGTTAATCTCCCGCTCCATCCTTCCCCCTCTCGTGAACAAGACGCCCAATATATTTAAACTCCTCCACTTGAGGCAGTATGCCATTGAATAGATTTGACTTGTTTCCAACAGTATCGCCCTAAAGTTTGCACCATTGTCTCGTCTTCCCTCTTGCTATATAAGACTAGGTGTCCTAAGCTTCTTTGTCAAGTTGCCTGTGGTTATTGTGTCTTACCCTTGTCCTATTCCCCAATGTCTGGCACCCCCAAATCAAGTCTGGTCTCGCCATGCCTGCCCAGGACTCGTGCCTGCCCAGGATTAAAAACTTGCCCAAGCCCGCTATCAGCTGCACCTCCCTTCAACTCTTCCCTGGCCCCTTCTGTTCAAAACTGATTAAAACTGGGTCTAACCTCTCCATCAGCTTGACGATCGTGACAAGAAAAATCAGATAAAAGGACAGAAAAATTCTGGAGTAGCTGAGATATAATTTGAAACAGAAAGTGTGTCATTCCAAACACACAAATACCTTCCCTGCTCTCTTATTCATCACTTTAAACCTCATCGCTTAAAAAAAAAAAAAACATTTTATTTTGCTGCTTTGTGCCCAGAGCTCCAACTTTAATGTCAGGATATGGAAATTTTGCCAAGCATTTGACTTTTTTTAGCACTTGCTAATGGCGTCTTGCTGAGAAAAGACGAGTTAAATGACCTGCTTTTTCTTAATCACTTTAAATTAGATGAAGCAGCACTTTTAGGAGACAAAAATAAAAGTTTTAGAAGAGATTTGGGTCAAATAAAAGTGTGAGAAATAGTGGGAAGAGACAGAATGGAGAGTCTAAAACTTATCTTTCCTCTCGGTGTCTGAGAGTTTGTTTGCACTGTGGGTGGAGGGGGGTCTTATCTCCCTCTGGGCTCTGACCTCAGTTTTACATTCAAACCGAACCCATACATCTCAGTTTAAACTTATGAGAGCACGTTTGGAGGTGATTTATAGACATGAGCATAGAGAATACTGACTTGTATAAGAGGTTGAACGTGTGCCATAAGAACACCGTTGGTGGTGGTGAAGGGGAGGGATAAATCACAAAGGATCCTGACCTCCAAAACAAAACGTGTAGTTGCCGCCATCCGTTCCCTCCCTGCATCCTGCCGTCCTCCCTTCATCCCCTATCACCTCTTTCCCTCCTGGGAATCTTCACTTGTTCATGTGGAGGTGAGGAGCAGCAGCTGGTTGTCTACAAAAGCACAAGTGGAGGTTTAAGAGGGTTTGATGAGTGGAAGGGGCCGGTCAGCATAGATAACGGAACAATTGATCTACTTTATGAGTTTTTTTTAACCTTTGGCACAAATTTGCAACATTTTCAGATGGTCTCTACTTCGACTGTTGCCGTTGGGAAATGGGTTCTAGATTTAACGCACTTTTTTTTTTTCAATTAGAATAATAAAGCTGACCTGATAGCAGCTGAGTATCTGATGCACACAGGAGAGTAGCCGGTCAACTGAAAAACAAAAAAAAAGTGATACGTGTACATACGCAGTTTAGTTGCATGGATGTAACATGTACATAAATCTACAGTTCGTGTGTGTTTGGGAGTAGACACTAACATCACATTGTATTATGCTGTGACAACGATATTTAAAAAAATATATAAAATCTACTTGTTAAAAATTGAACAGTTGTTTCCTGCAACCCACTTACTCAGAGGCACGAGACAGGAAAAAAATCTTACCATCCGAAATCAGATTTCATAACACATTACTTGCCAAATCTGTGACTGAAAATGAAAATATTACAAATCTACATGTGTAACTCTAAATGTGCGTACTTATTTATTTAATTTTTATTTAAAATTGATTTAATTTTTATTACAATTGCATGTAATTGCATATCCTTTTTTAAGTGGTTCAGAAGATGGATAGATGAATATTAGCATGTTTTTTGTGTCCCACTGATTTATGGACTTTAGCTGATTCTATCTGTGCACCTGTCCTGACCTGTAGGCACTAACCTAATCACATCTTCTGCCTGATACCCATTTTTCTTTGGATGAAGTCGCTTATTTAAATCAAGCTACTCTTTAGGGACTTTTATTTCCCAGAATGACACAGTGTACACCCCCACTTAGCAAAAATTGAAAACATTTGTTGAACTGTTTGCCAGCTGTTTTTTAAAGCTCTAAAAAAAGGTTTCATTTAAAATCAACTTTTTGGAGGTTTTCTTCCATGTTTGAAATTTATCTATACGTACCAAATATGCTTGAAGTGTTTTTTTTTTCTGTACAAGTTTGAGTATTTGGGAGCTCCTGGGTTTGGTATTCGGATATTATTCCACTGCCAGTTTGTTCTTGGCCATGGATTTTGTTCTCCGCCATGCTCACATTCTAAACAGGAAGTATTTTTAGTTCATGCACTCTGCTCACGTTCATGATGCTTGCAGATGACATTGTGACCTCTCCTCAGTGAGAGGAGGGAAGAGATGGAGGAAAAGTTGGAGTGGTGGAGGTTTGCTCTAGAAAGAAGAGGAATGAACTTTAGTCAGAGTAAAACAGAGTACATGTGTGTGAATGAGAGGGATCCAAATGGAAAAGTGAGGTTACAGGGAGAAGAGAAAAAGAAGGTGGAAGATTTTAAGTAGTTAGGATCAACAGTCCAGAGCAATGGAGAGTGTGGAAAAGAGGTGAAGAAGCATATGCAGGCAGGCTGGAACAGGTGGAGAAAAGTATCAGGTGTGATGTGTGACAGAAGAGTTTCAGCTAAAATGAAAGGGAAAGTGTACAAAACCGTGGAGAGACCCAAAATGCTGTTTGGTCTAGAGACAGTGGCACTGAGGAAAAGACAGGAAGCTGAGATGGAGGAAGCAGAGATGAAGATGCTGAGGATCTCTCTGGGAGTGACCTGGATGGACAGGATCTGAAATGAGTATATCAGAGGAACAGCACATGTAAGAGGTTTTGGTGATAAAGTCCAAGAGGCCAGGCTGAAATGGTTTGGACATGTACAGAGAAGAGAGAGAGTACATCGGCAGAAGGATGCTGGATTTAGAACCACCAGGAAAGAGGACTAGAGGAAGACCAAAGAGGAGGTTCATGGACGCAGTGACTTGCTGTGGTGACCCCTGAAGGGAAATGCCGAAAGGAGAAGAAGAAGACTCTGCTCACGTTCATTTTCGTCTAAATGCGCAAAATAAAATGTAAAAAAATGCTCTCGCTTGATAGTCTTTACATAGTATTTAAATTATTTTTAAACTGTATCGTACATGTGCCCAGGGGCAAGGATTGAGTTGAGTGTGGTAACAATGGAATTCAAATGATCAAAAAATACATGTTCAACTAAATGTTTTTGTTTCATTTTTGAGCTCACAAAAAGTACCATTTTAATCACTTCCGCAGAAAATGTAATGCGATAGGAAGTACACCTGTATGAACAAATAAATTTAAATAAGTTATGGGTGGATTTTCGTAAAATTTTCAGAATGTATCCATATTGAGATGATGAAGACGTGAAGCGGGTCACCGTTTGATTTCAGAAGTGTTTTAAAGGTCCTGTTGAGCCTTTTTTTTAGCTCTTTTTTTCTTTTTTGTTTGTTTGTTTGTTTTTAGCTAACTTTTGCTTCTTCTTTTTTTTTAACTTTAGCTTTCAAGCTAACTTTAGCCTTTAAGCTAACTTTAGCCTTTAAGCTAACTTTAGCCTTTAAGCTAACTTTAGCCTTTGAGCTAACTTTAGCTTTCAAGCTAACTTTAGCCTTTAAGCTAACTTTAGCCTTTAAGCTAACTTTAGCCTTTAAGCTAACTTTAGCCTTTTAGCTAACTTTAGCCTTTAAGCTAACTTTAGCTTTCAAGCTAACTTTAGCCTTTAAGCTAACTTTAGCTTTCAAGCTAACTTTAGCCTTTAAGCTAACTTTAGCCTTTAAGCTAACTTTAGCCTTTAAGCTAACTTTAGCCTTTAAGCTAACTTTAGCTTTCAAGCTAACTTTAGCCTTTAAGCTAACTTTAGCTTTCAAGCTAACTTTAGCCTTTAAGCTAACTTTAGCTTTCAAGCTAACTTTAGCCTTTAAGCTAACTTTAGCTTTCAAGCTAACTTTAGCCTTTAAGCTAACTTTAGCTTTTGAGCTAACTTTAGCTTTCAAGCTAACTTTAGCCTTTAAGCTAACTTTAGCCTTTAAGCTAACTTTAGCTTTTGAGCTAACTTTAGCTTTTGAGCTAACTTTAGCCTTTAAGCTAACTTTAGCTTTTGAGCTAACTTTAGCTTTTGAGCTAACTTTAGCCTTTAAGCTAACTTTAGCCTTCAAGCTAACTTTAGCCTTTAAGCTAACTTTAGCCTTTAAGCTAACTTTAGCCTTTAAGCTAACTTTAGCTTTCAAGCTAACTTTAGCCTTTAAGCTAACTTTAGCTTTCAAGCTAACTTTAGCCTTTATGCTAACTTTAGCCTTTAAGCTAACTTTAGCCTTTAAGCTAACTTTAGCTTTCAAGCTAACTTTAGCCTTTAAGCTAACTTTAGCTTTCAAGCTAACTTTAGCTTTCAAGCTAACTTTAGCCTTAAAGCTAACTTTAGCTTTCGAGCTAACTTTAGCCTTTACGCTAACTTTAGCCTTTAAGCTTACTTTAGCTTTCAAGCTAACTTTAGTTTTTCAGCTAACTTTAGCTTTCAAGCTAACTTTAGTTTTTCAGCTAACTTTAGCTTGAAAGCTAACTTTAGCCTTTAAGCTAACTTTAGCTTTTGAGCTAACTTTAGCTTTTGAGCTAACTTTAGCTTTCAAGCTAACTTTAGCCTTTAAGCTAACTTTAGCCTTTAAGCTAACTTTAGCTTTTGAGCTAACTTTAGCTTTTGAGCTAACTTTAGCTTTTGAGCTAACTTTAGCCTTTAAGCTAACTTTAGCTTTTGAGCTAACTTTAGCTTTTGAGCTAACTTTAGCCTTTAAGCTAACTTTAGCCTTCAAGCTAACTTTAGCCTTTAAGCTAACTTTAGCCTTTAAGCTAACTTTAGCCTTCAAGCTAACTTCAGCCTTTAAGCTAACTTTAGCCTTTAAGCTAACTTTAGCCTTTAAGCTAACTTTAGCTTTCAAGCTAACTTTAGCTTTCAAGCTAACTTTAGCCTTTAAGCTAACTTTAGCTTTTGAGCTAACTTTAGCTTTTGAGCTAACTTTAGCTTTCGAGCTAACTTTAGCCTTTAAGCTAACTTTAGCCTTTAAGCTAACTTTAGCTTTTGAGCTAACTTTAGCTTTTGAGCTAACTTTAGCTTTTGAGCTAACTTTAGCCTTTAAGCTAACTTTAGCTTTTGAGCTAACTTTAGCTTTTGAGCTAACTTTAGCCTTTAAGCTAACTTTAGCCTTCAAGCTAACTTTAGCCTTTAAGCTAACTTTAGCCTTTAAGCTAACTTTAGCCTTCAAGCTAACTTCAGCCTTTAAGCTAACTTTAGCCTTTAAGCTAACTTTAGCCTTTAAGCTACCTTTAGCCTTTAAGCTAACTTTAGCTTTCAAGCTAACTTTAGCCTTTAAGCTAACTTTAGCCTTTAAGCTAACTTTAGCTTTCAAGCTAACTTTAGCCTTTAAGCTAACTTTAGCCTTTAAGCTAACTTTAGCCTTCAAGCTAACTTTAGCCTTTAAGCTAACTTTAGCCTTTAAGCTAACTTTAGCCTTCAAGCTAACTTCAGCCTTTAAGCTAACTTTAGCCTTTAAGCTAACTTTAGCCTTTAAGCTAACTTTAGCTTTTGAGCTAACTTTAGCTTTTGAGCTAACTTTAGCTTTTGAGCTAACTTTAGCCTTTAAGCTAACTTTAGCTTTTGAGCTAACTTTAGCTTTTGAGCTAACTTTAGCCTTTAAGCTAACTTTAGCCTTCAAGCTAACTTTAGCCTTTAAGCTAACTTTAGCCTTTAAGCTAACTTTAGCCTTCAAGCTAACTTCAGCCTTTAAGCTAACTTTAGCCTTTAAGCTAACTTTAGCCTTTAAGCTACCTTTAGCCTTTAAGCTAACTTTAGCTTTCAAGCTAACTTTAGCCTTTAAGCTAACTTTAGCCTTTAAGCTAACTTTAGCTTTCAAGCTAACTTTAACTTTAGAGCTCATTTTAACTTTTCCCGCCTTTTTACACTGCTTAGACAAAAGACATTTAAAAAATCGGACTTTTTACTTCCTCTTTGTACATACAGTACGTGGGTTTTCCTACAACTAAATATGCTCACAATGTTTTGATTACCGTAATTTCACGGCTATAAGGCGTATATAAACGTCTTAGATTTTCTTCAAAATGAGCGGTGCGCCCTTTCGTGCAGTGCGCCGTGTGTGTGA
Source organism: Neostethus bicornis (assembly GCA_902685375.1). NCBI lineage: Eukaryota > Metazoa > Chordata > Actinopteri > Atheriniformes > Phallostethidae > Neostethus > Neostethus bicornis. The sequence continues at coordinate 25,907,082 of LR738550.1, forward strand.
GAAAAGGTGGACCTAAAAGAAAAAGCGGTGCCCGTGAAGCGGACCTGAAAGAAAAGGCATGAGAATGTTAAAGAGTGAAGTGTGGGCATGGATTGTGTATAAAAAAGGTACACAACATTGCTGTTTTAACCCTGAAAATGGCAAAGAGACACGCTTATGACGCTCAGTTTAAGCTGAGGGCAATCAGCTACGCGGAGGAACATGGGAATCGAGCTGTGGAAGGGTGGAAGGCAGAGTTACGCTACAGTTTGCCAATGGATTGTACCGTAGATGTTTGGACTAACGTGTCTGCTGGTACTGTTATCTGAGCTTTTGCAAAAGCTAGTATCCTTTGTGAGGAGCCGCACAGTACAGACAGTGACTTTGACAGCGAGGAGCAAAGTGGACCTGCTCTGTTGGATTTTGCGCAGCTGTTCGATTCTGAAACAGAGGATGAGGACTTTGACGGATTTGAATAAAGACTATTACCGGTAATGTGCTTGTTTAGTATCGTTACTACTTAAATAAAGCACAACCAAACTCAGTTTTGTTCCCGATCTAGTTTTTAATACGCACATTTGCATACTTGCGTGTGTGTTGTTGTAAGGCGGTGTGTGACTGAGACTGCGCCTTTTCGTACGGTGCGCCTAATGGTCGTGAAATTACGGTAGTTAGTTCAAATTGACAATACATGTGAGCCTTAACATCACTGGTAGTTGATCCTTCTACGTGGCTTTTAGACAAACTGCAGACCAGTTCATGTTGTTAATCTACTTCCAATGGCTGGCAGGAAAAAGGAACAACCTTTTCCCGCAGCCCTTCGAGGAGGTCTGCGTTCTACGTGTGTTTTTCTAGTCTGTAAATGTACGAGATGGCACATAAATGGACAGTCACGGTCTTAAGACAGGCAAGTCAGATGGGAAAGCCGGTCAGGAAAACACATATGGTAACTAGCTTACCTTGAAACTCTCTGGTGTAACACATGTAAATACATTAGCATATGGTGGCCCCTCACATATTAAAAACACATATGAGGAAGAAAAAATAGGTGAAGTGTCTTCGACAATAACTTAACTTTTCAGTTTTTCTCCCTTTTTGTACCATATAAAATTATTTTAAGATAATTGCGTTCTTTATAAATAAGTATAAGTTAGATCTGAGATTATTTTTGCATAAAGCTTGTCTGGCATGAGGACAATAAAAGAAATTCTCCGACAAAAGGTGAAAACCAGTCAGATTTAGTCTTTTTCTCATGCTGATGTTCCAGATTTTTTGTTCCATTTGGTTTCAGTCTTTTCATCAGTTGACTTCCATTCAAAGACCCGAGGGTGTCTACGATGTCCCTGAGGGAACCTGCTGCCAAACGATGCTAAATCACCATCTGTCTCTAACCTCTGATCGCCTCACTTGAAACGGTTGCCTTGACCTTTACCCTCTCCACCCCCACGCACACGTGTCTGGAGGCCTGTTACGCAAACACACAATAACCAGTGACATAAAAACTAGCTGCATATTTAACTCTGTATCTAATGACTACTTGTGTTGTATTAACTGACCCATATGGAACACCAGAAAGGTCTGAAAAAATTGATTTTATCTTGCTTTTTAAAAGGATTTTTTTTAGTTTTTTGTTTTTTTTACAGACAAATAAAAAAAATCTATACGATCTATTTGTTTTATTTTACTATTTAATACAAGTAATTTAGATTATAGACGTGATAAACATAAAAAGCATCACATTCAGAGACATGGACGTATATTTAGTGACTGTTTTGTGTTGTCTAAGTACAAACACTAGACCATTGTTTTGCCTGGTGGATCGTCTGAGATACTCACAGAGGTCAGACTATGATGAGAAACCAAAAATAAACATGATACTAAAGGAAATAAGGGAAAATAAATAAAGATAAAGATATGTGCTAGAAATTAATCATAAAGCACGAAACACATTTAGGGTAAAATTACCGTAATTTCACGGGCATTAGGCGCACCGTACGAAAAGGCGCAGCCTCAGTTTTGTGGGCCGTTGCTGTATTTAACACACACATAAGGCGCACCGTACGAAAAGGCGCAGTCTCAGTCACACACCGCCTTACAACAACACGCACGCATGCAAATGTGGGTATTAAAAAATAGATCGGGAGCAAAACTGAGTTTGGTTTACTTTATTTAAGTAGTATAAACAAGCACATAGTCTTTATTCAAATCCGTCAAAGTCCTCATCCTCTGTTTCAGAATCGAGCAGCTGCGCAAAATCCAACAGAGCAGGTCCACTTCACTCCTCGCTGTCAAAGTCACTGTCTGTACTGTGCGGCTCCTCAGAAAGGATACCAGCTTTTGCGAAAGCTCGGATAACAGTACCTGCAGACACGTTAGTCCAAGTATCTACAATCCATTGGCAAACTGTAGCGTAACTCGCCCGGCGCTGCCTTCCACCCTTCGTGAAACTGTGGTCTCCTTCGGTAATTCATCGCTCCCACGCCGCTCACACTTCACTCTTTAACGTTCTCATGCCTTTTCTTTCAGGTCCGCCTCGCGGGCACTGCGTTTTCTTTTAGGTCCGTCTCTTCTCACGAGCACCGCATTTTCTTTTAGGTCCGCTTTTTCTCACACACAAGGCGCACCGCACAAAAAGGCGCACCGCTCATTTTGAAGAAAATTTGAGACTTTTGGGTGCGCCTTATGGCCGTGAAATTACGGTAATACCATTCGCAGTCGTAAAGATCCAGTTTCCTTTAAACAAGCTGAACGTGGGTGTTTAATTTTAAGAAACATGAACATAGAGTGAAATATAGGTATTGTAGATGGATGAATGGATGGATGGGTTAATGGAAAAATGGACTGATAGCAAAAGCTTGGATAGATGTCTATCTATCTATGTCTATCTATTCTTCTACACTTTAAAAAGCGTGTTTCCCTTTATTTCTTTGCTAAATAAACTCACATTCAAATAACTGAATTTTAATTTAATAGGTGGATGTTAATTATTATCGATGAGAGTATTGATCATTGTTGAGAGAAGCCAAATGAAGTGGATCAGCCATCTGGTTAAGATGCCTCATGAACGCCTCGCTGGTGAGGTGTTTCAGGCCCGTCCCTCCGGGAGGAGACCAAGAGGCAGACCCTGAACTTACTGGAGAGACCATCTGGACAGGGAATACCTCGGGATCCTCCCGGGTGAGTTGGAGGATGCAGCCGGGGTGATAGAAGTCAGGGTTCCACGTCTAGGGCTGTTGACCACGCGACCCGAAGACGGAACAGAATGTTAATCAAAATGAAAAGGTCTCGTGTTAAGTTGCAAATTCACATATTAATTATAACTGTTGACATAAAAAGCGGGCATCTAGTCAGGATGCCCCTCGGCGCCTCTTTGGTGAGGTGTTTTGGGCACGTCCAAGGGGCAGACCCCGGACCTGCTGGAGAGACTATGTCTCACAGCTGGCCGGGAAACGACTTGGAATCCTTCCGGGTGAGCTGGAGGATGCAGCTGGGGTGAGAGAAGCCTGGGCTTCCCGTCTGAGGCTGTTGCCCCTGCGACCGAGCCCCGGATAAGCAGAAGACAACAAAACGGAACGGGCATAAAAGAGTTTTGCCATATGTAGTTTATTATTTTTCCCAAATAAGACCTGTGTTTTTTCTCCATTTAGGTTCAAGTTCTCTTGAAGCCTGATAGTTCTCACAAGAACACAAACCCACTTGTACAGGACAGGCTTTGCTGTAAAGCTCATCACTGTAAAACAAGCCTCTCAGTTCAACACAACCAGAAATGGCCTCCAAACATTCTAAAAGAGTAGTGTCGAAAATGGTCAGCTCACTGTTTCCATGGTTTTAGATCCAGTCTGAGGACTGCCTCTAGGATACTCTTCCATTTCATACAGATCACTGGAAACAAACTAATAATAGGATGTTTTGTAGTTAATTTTGCCTCAATGAAGACGTGGATAGATGTCAAAATGTCCATAAGGGTGTCCATGATCGGTGGGAAACAAGCAGTGGTGGATGAAGTACTCACTTTTTGTACTTAAGTAAAAGTACAGATAATTAGGCAAAAAATTTACTTAAGTAAAAATACCAATAAAAAAAAAAATCTACTTAAGTAAAAGTACAAAAGTAATTGGTGTAAATTGTACTTTTTAAGTAAAAAGTAAAAGTAATTCAAATGTTTCAAATAATTCAAATAATTCAAATGTTATTTGTTGTGCTATAGGGTGTCGCCATGGTAAACAGGATAAATACTCTGCAGGGGGGTGACCCCCCTCTCCCGCCTCTTTTGGTCCACAAAAACATAAATAAATAAAAGAAAAGAAAAGGGGACAAGTCAAGCTATCCCCTAGAAGGGCCAGTGAATGGGCACCAAAATGGAGGAAAATGACACTTATTTTTTAAAATGTTTTGGGGGGGAGGCCCACAGTCACTATCTATTGGCTTTGTCAAAGCCCCACCCCCCTTTGGAAAATTCTAGATCCGCCCCTGCTCTGTGTAATGATGGCTCAACTTTTATTTAGAAGTAAACACAACGAACAATGATCTTCTGACTCTTTTTTATTTGTACAATATTTGATGTTAGGTTTTTGGTGCCGAATGAATGTGGAAAATGTTTTTTGATTCATTACTTCTTCTCCCGATCAACTGCTTCTTTTGATTTTGGCGATGCGGCTTCAAGATGAGCTAAAAAAAAACTGTGTATTTTTCAAATTCCTGAACGAAAATGTAACAAAAAATGTAAAACACACTTTTAAAAGTACTGAAGTAAAAGTACAGATATTTGTTCTAAAAATGTAGTGAAGTAAAAGTAAAAGTACCGGTCTTAAATTTTACTTAAGTAAAGTACAGATACACATTTTTTTTACTTAAGTACAGTAACAAAGTACATTTACTTCGTTACGTTCCACCACTGGAAACAAGACTGACAAAAAAACAACACGTAGAGTCTAGTTAGGAAACTAGTTAGGAAGTCTAGTTATTTCACACATATTTTTTTGCTGGCATTGCAAATTCAGACGAGAAAAAAATCAAACACTGATGATTGTAAAACGGGTCTCTTGCAAACAGGGCTAGAGACAAACTGCTGGCTATGTTTTTTTTCCTCTTGGAAAAAAAGTCACAGATAAGGAAGTCTCCTACATGTTTTGCTTTGAAAGACTTAAAGGTCATATAGATATTATTATCTTCTTTTCTTTCATCTACTTCCATAAACGTCAGACTGTATCTTCACATGTAAAAAGCACAAGTGTTTTGATTTTAAGCATCAAATTTTACCTAAATCTTCCAAAAATAAGCCAAGTCTCTATTCAATAAGAATAAAATCTTAACTTAAATTTGTTTGGTCAAATTTGCGCTACAGCTGGATTTTTCCAGTGTACAAAACCGTGGTGAGAACCGCCATGCTGTTTGGTCTAGAAACAGTAGCACTGAGGAAGCAGAGATGGAGGTAGCAGTGATGAAGATGCTGAGGATCTCTCTGGGAGTGACCAGGATGGACAGGATCAGAAATGAGTGGTGCTGGAGGTCAGCACATGTTAGAGGTTTTGGAGATAAAGTCCGAGAGCCCGGACTGAGATGGTTTGGACATGTACAAAGAAGAGAGACCGAGTACTTGGGCAGGAGGATGCTGGATTTGGAATCACCAAGAAAGAGGACTAGAGGAAGACCAAAGAGGACGTTATGAAGGAAGATATGAAAATAGTTGGCGTGACCGAAGAGGATGCAGGAGATAGGGTTAGATGGAAGAAACTGACTTGCTGTGGTGACCCCTGAAGGGAAATGCCGAAAGGAAAAGAAGAAGCTGGATTTTTCCAGAATAGCAAACATCTGCTGTTTATGCACATAGTCTCGTCATTATTACGCAGTAAACACGATGATGTAATCATAGCCTTCTAATTGGTGGCCACACAGATCGTGTTTTAGTAGTTGTTTCTACATATGTGTAGAAATCTGTTGATTTGATGACAAGACCTCAGTGGACCTGAATGTACTTATCTGAAAACTGTTTTGTTTTTATGAGCATGCGTCAGTTTTTCCATTTTTTTATGCATTCCAGCGAGTGGAGGTAACACAGCTGCACTCTACCATTATAAAACCTCAGAGGAACATTGTGGTCTGCTCTGCTTGAAGTCTAGTCTGCTGCCTGGCCAATCATGCTCTACACAGCTCAGGTTTTCTCCAAAGCGCCAGGTCACATCAGCCCTACTGTTCCACACTTGATCTTTAAGAAGTTGTTTTTTTTTTAGTGTTTTTGTACCATTTTAGCCTTGTTTTGGAAATCTTCTGCTTCTTTTGGCTCCTTGTTAAGTAGGAGAAAAAGCTTTTCGGTGTGTTTTAGAAATTTTGATAGACATTTGGAGAGATCCACTGTCTGAAGTTGAGCAGTACAAATAGAACGAGTTACTTTACTGGATTTGTTTTTTTATTATTAACTATGGAATATTATACATCTCTGCGAAAAAAGGTTGACAATATCCGTTCCGTTCCATCATCTTCCGCTTGTTCCGGGGTCGGGTCGCGGGGGCAACAGCCTCAAACGGGAAGCCCAGGCCTTTCTCACTCCGGCTGCATCCTCCAGCTCACCCGGAAGGATCCCAAGTCGTTCCCCGGCCAGCTGTGAGACATAGTCTCTCCAACGGCACCGGGGTCTGCCCCTTGGACCCTTCCGGTGGGACGTGCCCAAAACACCTCGCCTGCGAGGCGCTTGGGGGGGCATCCTGAGCAGATGCCCAAACCACCCCATCTGGCTCCTCTCGACCTGGAGGAGGAGCTGTTCGACACCGAGCTCCGCCCGGATGGCAGGGCTCCTCACCCAATCTCTGAGTGAGAGCCCAGCCACCCTGCGGAGGAAGCTCATTTCGGCCGCTTTACCCGCGATCTCATTCTTTCGGTCACCACCCACAGCTGGTGACCATAGGTGAGGGTTGGAACGTAGATTGACTTGTAAATTGAGAGCTTTGCTTTTCGGCTCAGCTCTCTCTTTACCACGACAGACCGATGCAGCGTCCTAGTTATTGCTGACGCCGCACCGATCCGCCTGTCGATCTCCCGCTCCATCCTTCCCCCACTTGTGAACAAGACCCCGAGATACTTAAACTCCTCCACTTGGGGCAGGTCCCTGTCCCTGACCTACAGGGGGCATTCCACCCTTTTCCAGGAGAGGACCATTGTCTTGGATTTGGAGGCACTAATTCCCATCCCGGCCGCTTCACACTCGGCAGCAAATCAATCCAGCGAGAGCTGGAGATCACAATATAATTGACAATGTAATTAAATAAATTGCATATTTAAGTTGATATTTTGGCAGTATGATTGAACTAACAGGTAAAAAAAAAAGTTCTATGCTGAACCATAGTGAAAGAGAAGAAGACTTACAGTGGTAACTTCTTTCTCATTTAGCGGCGTAACGGAGCGCTTGTTGCTAATGCTATGGACTCCCTTTTGTTATTGTGTCATATCTTCAATTCCTCAAGCCTTTTTTTTTTTTTAAATTATGTTAAATACTAACAAATTCAATCACTTAATTTATAAATGAACACATTTTATAAAGAAAAAAAATCAAGGCTTTTTTAAAAAATTAGCACAAATTATTTGTGATCAACTCAATGTGTAACGCTGTTACACTTCTTATGCAAAAATATTGTAATATCAATGTTTGGGTTTTTTTTTTTTTTTATCTCTATAACAAGTAAAAAGTAATGCTTTGCAGATTTAGAGTAACTTCTCCAACACTGAAGAGGTCAACTATTTTTAAACACCAGCTTCCCAAGAAGTTCTAGAAATATGTTGGAGAGGGAATCGTCGGAGGGTTGATGTGGAAAGGAAGACCTTTGAAGAGTACAACTGCCAGGCGTGACGGATGGCTAGCAGGTCTTTTCTCCAGAAACAGCTTCTGCCAGTGAATGGCAGGAAACCCGCCACATAAATAGCTACATAGTCTCAGGTCTGATGGACAGAGCTGATAAAAAACCCACACAAATCAACATTTATGGTCATGGGAAGTGTGAAACACCATGTTTATCCAATAAAAAGGTTGAATTGATGCTGTTATCCTTTCATTTAGACTCTAGAAAGGTGGCTATAAGATCAAGTATATTGGTGCCACTTAAAACAAAGGCCCTGTCCACATGTTAACGGGTATCTTTGAAAACGCATATATTTTTATCTGTTTTGACCTGCCGTCCACACAAAAACAGAAGATTTTTTCACTCAAAACCGACATTTTTGAAAACTTCGGCCAAAGTGGAGATTTTGGAAAACTTTGTTTTTGCGTTTGCATGTAGACGTGCGAAAACTGAGATTTGCGTTTTTATGCGTCACTACCTGCGACAAGTAATGTACATGTCATTTGTGTGCGTCCTTGTTTACAAAACCAGCACTGCGGAAATGACAAGAGAGGTGCTCTGATTGGATAGCTCAGACCTTATGTTTACATCAGTACTGCCCACTACTGGCCTGGCATGCTCATAACACCACTCAGAAGCGCATTTATACAACTCCGTGTGGACGTGGATATTTTGAAAACGGTTACGTGTGGACGCAAGCGTTTTCCTAAAACGGAGGACAGCAGATATGGGTTTTCAAAAATACCTGGCTACGCGTGGACACGGTCAAAGGCTGCATTGGCAGAAATAATGAACAGGCATTGGGGTTGAGTTATCTGGGAAAAAGTCAGTGGCGGATGCTTGCTTTTGTTTCAGGGTTTGGCTTGTGAGATGTATTGTTTGGCTGAAAATTTCCAACCTTCAAAAGACAATTTGAAGGATTACTTTGGATAGATATGATCATGACATCCTCCTCCGTTTAAAAGGAAACAGCACAAGCTTGTTGGTTCCTGTAGAATGGACATAAATCACATTCCCACTTATTTATGTGGGATTTATTAGATTGCTCTGAAAGGTTTTCTCATTTCGGACGTGAAAAACGTACAAATCTCTTGTTCCACCACATCCTCAAGTTCCTTGACTGGACTGAAATAAGCTGACTGTGCAGTTTGTTGAAAAGCAGTGAACTCATTGTCATGTTTTGGAAACCAGATGATTTGAGTTTAGGAATATTTTATTTTCGGTACTCTCTGTTCTTTCCATGCAGTCAAATTCTAGCCAGTGTTTCTGGGCTTGCGTGGACCAAAATTAGTGACCGCATATTCAGGCCCCATGGAGACTTATTTATGTAGTTGTAATCAATTAAGTGCATCAAGTGCAGTGGAAAGTTTATTTTTAATAATTCCTTTTTTTAAAGTTAGCACCATTCTCTTAGAGACTGGCTTAACTACAATAAAATTATCATTTTTCGTTAAAGGGTTTGGGTCACAGATTTCTACACAAATGAAGCAACCACCACTGAAACTAGCTCCTTGTTAAAATCAAAGCTCAGACAAAGGGTCCTGAGGGGTATTTCGGAAAGGAAGTGCTGGGTGGAGACACCTGGGTTAGGGTTAGGGCACTTTCCTCATGCCGATGCCCCTCAATTTTAAACCCCACCTTAGACACTAAACATAACACAATGGCACCACACAGGTCCCTAATTAATATAAACACAGAAAGGTCCTCGGGCTGAGGGGCAATGCAACTTGGCAGCGACAGGGCACGCCACTCGCAAGCGCTCTCTCACTCACTTTATTTGCAGCACATATGTACGCAAGTGGGACCGGGGGAGGGCGGCCGGTCTTTCCCCGTCTGTGTCCCTTCGGAGGGACCGGGATCATGGGGCTTTGCTGCTTGGTGAGGGTCTGGGCTTGCGGGACATGGAGGCTAGTCACTTAGGTGTTGCCCGCTGCTGGACGCCGGGAGGTACCCAGAGATGTGGTTGCGTGTTTTCTTTTGGGAGAGAGGCCTGAGGGCGGTCTCACTTGAGCCTGCAGGAGCACCTCATTACCAGTAGGTGTTAAGAGATGCATGGGGGTGAGCAACATGGGAGAGTCGGCAGGGCTACAGGTAAAGGGCTAGGGTAGTGAAGGGGGAAATTAGGTGTGCAGAGGTGGTCTTTGGGCTGCATGGGTTGAGCACCTGGCTGTGTTTTGGGCTGTGGTCATTGCATATAGGGTGGCCTGGCCCTGCTTGGCCTCTGGTTGGGCCCCGGGTTGGCAGAGTAGAGCCCCTGGGCCCTTGGGGTGAGTGCTCCCCTCTCGGTCTGGGCCTTGGCTTCCAACACCTCCTAGCCGCGGGGTGCAGTTGCCACATCTGCCCCGTAGCCTGGATGTCCTGGCATCGGGGACGCCCATGCTCCTTGGTGCTGGGGGAACCCAGCAGGGATGTCTCTTATGCACCTGCCTGAATTGGTGGGCAAGCCCCCTCTGCTTGACCTCAGGGTCCCAGGATCTGGATGAGCATGGGGCCGGGTTGCATGTGTCTCTGCCTCCCTTGTTCCGACCTTTGGGGGCTGGTGAGGATCTGTTGGTCCGAATAAGTACATGGTTTACATCGGCAGCATGCATGTACTTTCTCTCACACTCGAACACTGTATCACACTGTTTACTGTCCGCTATGTTCCTTGCCCCTCCTTTCCTCTTTGTACTCGTCTCTTCTTCTTCTGCACCCCATACCTCTTTTGTCTTCCCCTCTCTCCTCAGTATTCCCTGTTAGGTCCAGGGACCTCATCACAACGCCGGACAGAACAGGTTAAAAAAGAAAAAAAAGAAAAGAATAGAAAATCAAAGCACAGGAAAAACTTGTCACCATTCCTCTGAAAGGAAATGTGTTACATAAGAAAGTCAATGTTGTTTTTAATGATAGTAATAAAATATTTGGCAAACAGTCAAACAGAATGAACATGACTTTATGAGCATAAAGCTCCGAGTTGTTTTCCGCTCTGAATACTTGTGCGTTTCATTTTCAAGGTGTGGGTGTGTAAGAACGTGCACTACTGCCAGCAGCTCAGGTAGCAGGCACGATAGATAAGAGTTACACAAACAGAAAAACGAAAAGCTGCCAAGACTCACAGTGAACTTAGAAGGAAGTGCACACCCCTACCAGAGAAGTGCTAAAAATACACACGGTCGCTCCAACGCTTTTGTTTGAGACACATAAAAAGTCCCATATTATTTTTAAGTTCTAGATAAACATCTAAACGATTCCTTCTTAATCAAAACCTCCAGAAGTTGTTTTTTTATTTGTCAGACCTTCATAAAAAACTATTGTTCATCTCTGTTCATGTTAATCTAGATTTCATCAGTCTACCAAATCCATGTGTGCAGACTAGTGATCTGAGCTTCTAGGTCAAGGGTGGGCAAACTTTTAGGTTCGTGGGCCACATTGAGCTGTAACATTTCACCAGTGGGCCGGAACAAGAGCAGATGGGTGGCATGCTTTGGTAACCGCTAGATTAGACCGATAGAATGGGGCGCCGGATTTTTAAACAAGCTCTTACATCAAAAGGGTTAAATTTCAAATCTACCGGCGCTAGGTCTGAAATCTAGTGCGATAGCGCTTAAAAATGTGCATTTAGCAGCGCTAGGTTTGAAATCTAAGCGCTTGATGTAACATTTAACTTGTTTTAACATCTAAGAAGCTTGTTTACGTGCGTGCATTGGGCCCAATTGCTTTCCATATCTGTGCTTACTGTTTATTTTGACAGCGTGGGGGCATCATGGAGACACACACATTTTAATGGGAGCAGTGTTGTTGTTTTCTCAACAAAGCTAATATATCTAGAGTGCCCCATCTAGTGAGGAAACAACAAAATTGCAGGGAAAATAAAACATTAACAAGGTTTATGTATTTAATTTTTTCAAGTTCGGCGGGCAGGATTAAAATGTTTGACGGGCCGCATGTGGCCCGCAGGCCATAGTTTGCCCATGCTTGTTCTAGATGGACCGGTGGTCTATGATTATCGTCAGAGTTTTTTTTTGTGGAGGCTGAAAAAGTGATCATATGGAACACTGTAACTCAAAAATGCTTAAAAAATTTTGCTATTTGGCATTTTTTACAAATAAACCAACAAAAAAACTTTTATTCATTGTGGATATTAAAATAATTAAACACAAAAGCTAAATTTAATTGTGAGCATGTTTTTACTTTGGTTGATTGTATCCTTGTGCAAATGATCTTCTAAAGTTGTAGTTAGCCGTTTTACCAGCCACTGAATCTGAATCCAGCCACTGAATCCCGCGTCAAACTGGTGACCCGCTCGGGGTGTACTCTGCACTTCCTTTTAAATTGGCTGGGATGGGCTCCGGCACCCCCCGCGACCCTGTAAGAGATAGACTTTTTAGACGATGACTGACTGACTGACTGACTGAATCTGAGAGCATCAATGTGTCACTTCTGGTACTTCATCTCATTGCTAAACTCAAAATGTCCCTTTTGATATGTTGGTATGATTAAGTTTCTTTTTAAATTTAAAAATGTAAACTTATTTCAGATTGAGTTTGAATCTGGTCAATATTTTCACCCAAATACAACACCAAACCCCGAACACTGATACATCTATAACTCTGTCCAAATCAGGAGGCCAAAATTCAATTGACTTTTAAATCATTTTAAATATGTTTTTTTCACTTACATGCATTTCTATCATTTGTTATGATCTTCTTCTTCTTTCGGCATTTCCCTTCAGGGGTCGCCACAGTAAGTCAGTGTCCTCCATCTAACCCTATCTGCTGCATCCTCTTTGGTCACACCAACTATCTTCATGTCTTCCTTCACTGTATCCATGAACCTCCTCTTTGGTCTTCCTCTAGGCCTCTTTCCTGGTGGTTCCAAATCCAGCATCCTTCTTCTGATGTACTCTCTCTCCTCTGCACATGTCCAAAACATTTCAGTCTGGCCTCTCTGACTTTATCTCCAAAACCTCTAACATGAGCTGTTCCTCTGATCCTGTCCATCCTGGTCACTTCCAGAGAGATCCTCAGCATCTTCATCTCTGCTACCTCCATCTCTGTTTCCTGTCTTTTCTTCAGTGCTACTGTTTCTAGGCCAAACAGCATGGAGGGTCTAACCACGGTTTTGTATATTTTCCTTTTCATTCTAGCTGAAACTCTTATGTCGCACATCAGCCTGCCTGAACACACTTCTTCACCTCTTTTTCACACTCTCCATTGCTCTGGACTGTTGATCCTAGATACTTAAAATCTTCCACCTTCTTTATCTCTTCTCCCTGTAACCTCTTTAAATTGGAAAAATCATCATTTGTTATCATGATTTTTCCAAATTAAAGTTGTTTTGCATTAAACACCCACATTTTAATTCATATGTAAATAAACTATTCATAGCTAAAACCTTTTGATTAGCTAGAGAACCTAGATAGCAAAAGTTACAGAGAATATTTTTCGTTCGAACATTACGATGTCAAAAGACACTTTTGGCAAGGTTTACTGCTTATAAGGTAAACTGCCACTTTTCCGGTTGTTCCAGTTGGATGGCGCTGGGGAATTGACAGCGGTTATTATAACTTGACCCAGCACATCATATTGAATTAGTAGAACTCAAGTGTGAAGGAACTTCTAAACAATATGGTGTTTATTTAATAGTCACTGAAAGGGAAAACTTTATCTACATAAAGAAATATCATCCTCATAAAATCAAACTGTATTTTGTCGTAACAAAAATGATACTTCGACAGAAGCAAAAGTGGTATGTTGGCATTGTTGTGCAGCAAACTGTTCTGTTAGGGCAGGGCAGATGCCATGTCCGGCGTCTTCCCTTGGTCTCCTCCCAAAATGACGTGCCCAAAACCCCTCACCAGCGAGGCATTAGGGAGACATCTTAACCCCATGCCCAGACCACCCAATCTGGCCCAACTTACCCCATCTGGGAGGAGCTCTATTAAGCTTCTCTTAATACTGTGCTTATGCACGGCAAAAATTCAATTTTGACAGAAGCAAAAGTGGTATGCTTCAGGGAGGAGCACTATTACGAGATGGCAGAACCCCTCACTCTATCTCTGAGTGAGAGTCCAGCCACCCTGCAGAGGAAGCTCATTTCAGCTGCTTGTATCCACGATCTCGTTCTTCCAGTCACCACCCGCAGATGGTGACCATAAGTGAGGATAGGAACGTAGATCAACTGGTACATCGAGAGATTTGCTTTTCGGCTTGATTTTTGGTTTGAGAAGCAAATCCAGAACAGAAACCTGAGATTAGAAGTTATGACGTATTTTACGAAAAAAGTGACTGAATAATGTTCTGGTAATTAATTCTGTTTTTACAAGCAAGCCAAAATAGTGGCAATTAAGTTTTGTGGAGTTTTCCCAATGAATTTTTACATGTTCTCTCTTTTATTTTTAATAGAAAAGCATAATTTCGAAGGAAAACTCTCTGGTCTCCAAAGAGAAGAAAACCAAGATATCTGTATGTGTTGTCTCTTCCTATCATGAAGTAATGAAAAGGGAGAAAAACACTCCTCTCTTTAAAGCTTATGTCATCCCAAATTAGTTAATTAAATCAGATAGCTGCCAAAACATGAGCTCATCCCCAGCTTGTTTTGTCATTAGTTGAACTGAAGCCCCTCCAAAAGCCTCCACTTTAAGAAGAACATAATGAGCCAGGAAATGGCACCAATGAAGTAACGTTATTTGTGAATTTAACACATTCACATATAAGTGGAGATTCACACGGGGATGTAGCTCAGTGGTAGAGTGCATGCTTTGCATGTATGAGGTCCTGGGTTCAATCCCCAGCATCTCCAGGTTTAAGACTTTTTTTTTTTTAGGGGAGGGCATAAATAAAAAGGAAATGTGTACAAAACTGAGACCAGCCATGCTGTTTGGTCTAGAGACAGTAGCACTGAGAAAAAGACAGGAAACAGAGATGGACGTAGCAGAGATGAAGATGCTGAGGATCTCTCTGGGAGTGACCAGGATGGACAGGATCAGAGGAACAGCACACGTTAGAAGTTTTGGAGATAAAGTCTGAGAGGCCAGACTGAGATGGTTTGGACATGTACAGAGGAGAGAGAGAGAGTACATCGGCAGAAGAATGCTGGGTTTGGAACCACCAGGAAAGAGGACTAGAGGAAGACCAAAGAGCAGGTTCATGGACACAGTGAAGGAAGACATGAAGATAGTTGGTGTGGCCAAAGAGGATACAGCAGATAGGGTTTGAATGAAGAAACTGACTTACTGTAGCTCTATTCCACCAAGTGGCTGTTCCATCTTTATTCAATAGTAGTGTTCCACCAAATGACTTACAGCTCTGTACCGCTAAGTGGCTGTTTCATCTCTGTTCAACGGTTCAGTGTTTCACCAATCGATTCCACCAAGCTGCTGTTCCACCAAACTATGTTTCTACCTCTGTTCCACCAAGTGAGTGTTAGGAACCTTCTCTTGAAGTGCTTGGAGCTGCCTGACACAAATTTTCCCAGTAGGAAATTATTAAAGTCAGTGAGTCAGTCACCTTCTTAGCCATCTATCCCTTACGGGGTCCTGGGAGTTGCGGGAGCCTATCCCAGCTGATTCAAGGCGAGGGACAGGTCGCCAGTCTGTCGCAGGGCCACACACATACGTACAACCATACACACACACACACACACTCATTCCTTGGGGCAATTTGGCACTGGCTAATCAACCTAAAATACATGTTTTTTGAGGGTGGGAGGAAACCGGAGTACCCGAAGGGAACCCACGCAGACATGAGAAGAACATGCAAACTCCACACAGAAAGGCCAGTGTTCCAAGCCTCGTCCCCACCCGAGACTTGAACCCCACAACCTTCTTGCCGTGAGGCCACTTTGCCCCTTTGTCGCCCTGATTATTAAAGTATCTCATAAAAATAGAAACACAATCTGGCAAAAAAAATTGATTTAACAAAACCCAGAAAAAAAGATCAACTTTATTTTAAAGAAATAAACATTATGGATTTGCTGCCGAGTGTGAAGCGGCCAAGATGGGAATTAGCGCCTTCAAATCCGAGACCATGGTCCTCGCCCGGAAAAGGGTAGAATGCCCCTTGCGGGTCAGGGACAGGGTACTGCCCCAAGTGGAGGAGTTTAAGTATCTCAGGGTCTTGTTCACGAGTGGGGGAAGGATGGAGCGGGAGATCGACAGGCGGATCGGTGTGGCATCAGCAATAACTAGGACGCTGCAACCCTCATCTACGGTCACCAGCTGTGGGTGGTGACCGAAAGAATGAGATCGCGGGTACAAGCGGCCGAAATGAGCTTCCTCCGCAGGGTGGCTGGGCTCTCACTCAGAGATCGGGTGAGGAGCTCTGCCATCCGGGAGGAGCTCGGTGTCGAGCTGCTCCTCCTCCAGGTCGAGAGGAGCCAGATGGGGTGGTTCTTGCATCTGGTCAGGATGCCCCCCGAGCACCTCGCGGGCGAGGTGTTTTGGGCACGTTTCACCGGGAGGAGACCAGAGGGCAGACCCCGGACCCGCTGGAGAGACTATGTCTCACAGCTGGCTGGGGAACGACTTGGTATCCTTCTGGGTGAGCTGGAGGATGCAGCCGGGGAGAGTGAGTCCTGGGCTACCTGTTTGAGGCTGTTGCCCCCACGACCCGACCCCGAAACAAGCGGAAGATGACGGAACGGAACATTATGGAAGAACTTGGTTGATAAAAAATCATTAAGGAGAAATGTGTTTAACTTAAAAAGTACAAATGACATAAATAGTGTGTTTTTTACAACAATAAAAAGTAAGTGTAAGTGTTGATATTTGATAAAAGTCACATGAAAATGTGACCCTTAAGGTGTAAAAGATTCAATGTATTTCATCAAAAATGGGTGGAACAGAGATGGTTTTTTTTTTCAGCCATCTTGGAGCATTTAAGAAGAAGTGGTAAGTAACCATGGAAACGGGTTCCAAAAATCTGAATGGCTTCAGTTGACCAATAGAAACATGGACTGAACCAAAAATGGGGTGTTTTGGGGGTGAACCGGAATGTGGCAAAAAAGTCTTTTTAAAGAAAAGCATTAAATATAAAAACTTTGAAAAATATACCAATTATAAACGTATTAATTTTATATCAAGAGTTTTACTTCATTTAAACCTCTTTTTCTGTTTTTATTCTAAATAATAAAGTGATAAAAACTCTCCTGGATGTTCTTTATGGTAGCTCCCGCGCTAACATCCAAAGTTTGGTTCAAATTCAATCAAATAACTTGAATATTTCTACCTTTAAAGTTACTTTAGCGCTTTTATTAAACTTTATTGGCTTTATTTCTGCTTGACTGAGAAGAAGAACCACTTTCAGGAGTCTGTAAGTATTTTCTTTCCACATATTTGGTCAAATTTGGGGGTTTTCTTGATTAAATTAGAGCTAAACAATGGGCTTGAAGTGGTTCACTATGTTTTTATCTAATTAAATAACTGTTGTAATAATTCTTCAAGCTCTAAATTGTTAAAATGATTCGTTTGGATTATTTTAGAACAACATAGTTTGTTGTTGACTCCATATTTGTCCTGAATTAGCTGTGATTTAAAAGTGATGCTAACATGAGGTGTTAGCACATAAGAAGAGAATTATGGAAAGCCATC
The DNA here is from genome assembly GCA_902685375.1 of Neostethus bicornis. Taxonomy (NCBI): domain Eukaryota; kingdom Metazoa; phylum Chordata; class Actinopteri; order Atheriniformes; family Phallostethidae; genus Neostethus; species Neostethus bicornis. Next base: position 25,924,458 of record LR738550.1, read on the forward strand.
AGGGTCACTATACGCGCTTTAGAAGTGCATGTATTGGCCCCGAAGGCTTTCCACAGTGGATGAAGAGGAAGTCAACATGTGGATTACAGGATGTCTGCTTTAAAGGTCATACTGTTGTTTCAACATATGGGAGGAAAGCAGTTCCTCTTTACTTCTCAGCAGAAGTTAAAACTCAAGTTCCTTTTTTTATTTAGTAACCCTCTGATCAATTCAACAGACTTTTAGAGTCAGCTTTAAAGTGATGACTATTAGACAGATGAAAACATATAGAGCTTCCTCTAAAGGGTGGCTGGACTCTTACTCAGAGATCGAGTGAGGCGCTCCGCCATCCTGGAGAAGCTCAGAGTAGAGCCGTTGCTCCTCCGGGTCGAGAGAGGCCAGATGAGGTGGTTCGGGCATCTGGTTAGGACGGTCAGGCGTTTTGGGCACGTTCCACTTGCAGGAGACCCAGTGGAACACCCCAGAGGCAGACCCTGTACCCGCTGCAGGGACAATGTCATACAGCTGTACAGAGAAGGCCTCGGAATACTCCCGGGTGAGCTAGAGGATGCAGCTGGGGTGAGAAAAGCCTGGGTTTTCCGTCTTAGGATGTTGCCCCATTGATTCGGGCCCGAATAAGCTGAAGACAACTAAACAATTTATCACAGTAAATTAAGAACAAAAAAGATAATAATATAATAAAAATTTTGTTTGTAACGCACTTCATATCTCCTGATCTCAAAGTGCTACATTAACACACAAGCGGAGTATAGGGAATGCAGTTCACACAAATTCATTTTAAGATTATCAATAGCTAGTTGTTCACAATATTAGAATACAAACTAAGATCATTCCTGCCTTTAGATCTTCTTCCCAGTAAAAAAAAAAAAAAAATCTCCTTAAAAAAACAGGAGGGGGGACCTCATGGAGATCCACATAAAGGAGGGATCCCTTCCCCCAGGATGGACAAACACTGTACCTAGAACTGCTTATCTAAACTAACTCTACAGCTATATAATGGAGGAAATTTGATGGGCTTCATCTTGATGGAAATTGGTAGAAGCTTGGTGGACAGAGAGAGAAACCGGGGATGAAATTAGGGCAACCCATAGGACAGGAAAGCCAGGAGTAGTACAAGGGTAATGTGGATACATCAAGCACTGAGCTCTCTTCAGTTACAGAGGAAAACAGGTAAATCACACTCTACCAACGAGTAATATAGAGCAGGTGTCCTCAACCTTTTCCGCACCACGGACCAGTTTAGTGTCTGATAATATTTTTAGGGACCGGTGTAGCAGAAAAACCAGATAAGACCAGCCGGAAAAACTGGCTTTTTTTATCAATAATAATTAACTTAAATCCACTTTGTCTTGACAAGAAAACTTATCAGCAGCGTCTTTATAACTAAGGGAACGTTCTCTCTGCTCAAACGCACTCTCGTCGCTATGGTAATGCACTCTGGTTGCTATGGTAATGGTAAACATACCTTCAAAATAAAAGACATCACAAAAACAAAGTGAATAAAAATACTAGTTAGACTCTTCACAGTAAGACTAAATCAATCAGAGTTCTTAGTTTGTTTTGCTGGAACCAGACAGTCCCATCTTGACCTGAAACCTGAAGAATGTTTCTAAGGGCCTGTCTGCTTTGCAACTCTGTAACTCCCCTTAGCAAAGAAGTTTCCTATAGATCTTTGTTTTTTACTCAATTTGCTAGTTTAGGGGTTTAAATTTAATGGAATGATGCGTCAAAAGTGAGTCATTGACGAATGTAAGGAAGAAAATCCAGCGACTTTTCAAATTAAAACATCATCATGACTCGAATAATAAATCAAATGGAAATCATGAAAGTTATTTCTTCTTTCTGTGCGGTCCGGTACCATATGACCCCAGCCCGATACCGGTCCTCGGCCCGGTGGTTGGGGACCACTGACGTAGAGTAAATGATACAAAGGCATTAGAGATTAGTGGATGACAGACGAGATCAGACAGGAATCCCCATGGACTATGATGTTTGCAGATGACATTGTGATCTGTAGTGAGAGGAGGGAAGAGGTGGAGGTTTGCACTAGAAAGAAGAGGAATGAAGATTAGTCAGAGTAAAACAGTACGTGTGTGAATGAGAGGGATCTAAATGGAAAAGTGAGGTTACAGGGAGAGGAGATAAAGAAAGTGGAAGATTTTAAGTATCTAGGATTAACAGTCCAGAGCAATGGAGAGTGTGGAAAAGAGGTGAAGAAGCGTGTTCAGGCAGGCTGGAACGGGTGGAGGAAAGTATCAGGTGTGATGTGCGACAGAACAGTTTCAGCTAGAATGAAAGGGAAAGTGTACAAAACCGTGGTGAGACCGGCCATGCTGTTTGGTCTAGAAACAGTAGCACTGAAGAAAAGACAGGAAGCAGAGATGGAGGTAGCAGAGATGAAGATGCTGAGGATCTCTCTGGGAGTGACCAGTATGGACAGGATTAGAAATGAGTACATCAGGGGAACAGCACACGACAGAGGTTTTGGGGATAAAGTTCGAGAGGCAAGACTGAGATGGTTCGGACATGTGCAGAGGGAAGAGAGTACATAGGAAGAAGGATGCTGGATTTGGAACCACCAGGAAAGAGGACTAGAGGAAGACCAAAGAGGAGGTTCATGGATACAGTGAAGGAACACATGAAGATAGTTGGTGCGACCAAAGAGGATGCAGCAGATAGGGTTAGATGGAAGAGGCTGACTTGCTGTGGCGACCCCTGAAGGGAAATGCCGAAAGAAGAAGAAGAAAAAGAGATTAGTGGATGACATGAAGGCCACAGGAAAGAAAAAAAACAGGAATATGATAATGGGGTGTGTGGATACACCAAGAATCAGACCAAAAAAAGAGAATTGATTTATCATTTAAAATTTTTGCCTGCTCAAGAGTCAAAGATGTAAGACATTGTGCTGGCTCAGCCCAGGCCAACATGTTGCTTCACTTCTCTTTATATCCATCAAACTGCTAATGATTCACAAAATTTGTCCCCCTCGGGCAGCAGCAAAGAAACACCTCCTTGTAATTGTGAATCTTAACTATTTCCAGGCTTGGAATGTGCGTCCTGCAGCCGAGAAAAGTAAGTTTACTTGTTAGAGCGAGGCTCATTTTTATAGACCCCCTAGCAAAAAAGCATTCATCTTAGCAGAAAAAAAAACCTTTTTCTTTTACGTTTTCACACAAAAACAACTAAACAAAAAATCTTTGTTTTTAAAATGTTGATTGTAGTTTCCACCCTCACCTATGGTCACCAGCTGTGGGTGGTGACCGAAAGAATGAGATCGCGGGTACAAGCGGCCGAAATGAGCTTCCTCCCCAGCGTGGCTGGGCTCTCACTCGGAGATCGGGTGAGGAGCTCTGCGATCCGGGAGGAGCTCGGTGTCGAGCCGCTCCTCCTCCAGGTCGAGAGGAGCCAGATGGGGTGGTTCGGGCATCTGGTCAGGATGCCCCGCGAGGTATTTTGGGCACGTCCCACCGGGAAGAGACCAAGGGGCAGTCCCTGGACCCACTGGAGAGACTATGTCTCACAGCTGGCTGAGGAACGACTTGGGATCCTTCCAGGTGAGCTAGAGGATGCAGCCAGGGAGAGAGAGGCCTGGGCTGCCCGTTTGAGGCTGTTGCCCCCACGACCCGACCCCGAAACAAGCGGAAGATGGCGGAACGGATTGTAGTTTTTGATAAAGCGGTGGAGGAAAATTTATCACCTTCTGTTGGCTACATTTATCCTCTAAAGAATTTCTACAAGGTTTGTTTCTTCTGTAAAGTTAAAGAAAAAACATAAAAATGTTTTAAAGACGTCTGGAAAGAAGCTTATGGGGCTCTCGGCTCAAGACAGAGGCTCGCCACAATCCACCAGTGTCCTGTTTGGAGAGAAAGTTTTCAGTGGTGTTGAAGCAGGAAGCGGTCTCTTGCTTACATCGTGAACTTCTAAAGCTTCTGTTTTACTGGCATTGAAGCCTTTTGTCTCAAATACAACCTACAATACAATCAGTCTCTACTATTTTTAGTCGTCCTTCATTGAACTGCACTTAAGGAATGAAAAAGCACTTCACTTCTTTCCTGTTTCTTCCCAGTTCCCTTCTCTTGAGATGAGATTTTGTTTTTCATAGTTTAAACCACACACGAGCATAGGGCTGCAACTAACGATTATTTTAGTAATCGATTAATCTGACGATTATTTGGGTCGATTACTCGATTAATCGGATAAAATGACAATTTAATAAATATTACTTTATCGGCATATTATAGAATGTAATTGTGTAAAACACAACCCGTAACCACATAAACAACACGTTGGGTTTATTACTGTAAGAGCAAATGTTACTCTTTCTGTCAAATAAAGAGGTATAATATTATCATTTCTAGAAAATAATAAATCTACTTACTGTATACAGTAAAAGTAACTCATAAGCAACCATAAAATGTGCTTTAGTAGTACTGGCTAATAAAACATTAAATGTAAACTGTTGGATCACATTTGAAAACAAGAAACCTTTAACATTTCTGGATTCGCAAATTTAACCTTGTTCAGAAGTATCGTTAAAAAAAAAAGGCCCCAAATTAACGTGAGTAAAAAAATATACAAAAACATTTAAGTTGTGAAGTATTAGTGCAAAAAAAACAACAAAAAAACACCATATCTACTGTAAAAATAGTAACTTTAATAAATAAAATGACCATCTTTACCACTTATAATATTACAAACACAGATCTACTAATCGGTAAAGGGGTGCCCAACTAACAGCACTCATTTTTTTGTGGGAAAAAATGTGCTTTGTGGTGTAGAGGAGGGGGTCTTGTATCCTGGATTGAATTTAGCAATATTTTTTTTTTTAAACCCTCGTCTTCCTACCGACAGCGGCCTCATATCGGACACGATCATTTCCAAAATAAGAGTCCGTTAGAGAAGCGCTCTGCTGCGGAGTGCGACCGTTTTACACAGAAAATAGTCCATGTTGGGTTGTTTTTGTTTTTTTTTGCAGCTAATAAAAAGTGTTTTTAGCGACCTGTAAAATAGTTTTTATTAGAAATGGCATCGTGTATCGCTCCGGTTTGCCGTCTCCCGCTTCGAGTCCGACATGGGTTTTTTTCAGATGTTTGTGCAGCGTCGTTATGCTTCCGTGCCAAAACGTGTCCGTTTCGCAAACTTTGCATATTAACGCGAGTCTTTTTCAAATTTAGTGGAAAATGATCCAAACTACGGATGATTTTCTTTCCACCATCTTGTTGAATCTGCCTGATCACGTGAGGCGGGGTGAAATGAAGGCCAATGATTGGCTGCTATCTTCTTCTCCTCCTATTTTGGTAGCTCGCATCGTCAATTTGCTCTCTACTGCCCCACTTGGAGACCAATTTAAGTGCAGTTGGCAGTAAAAACTTTTTAGACGATTAATCGATGACCAAATTAGTCGACAACTATTTTGATAATCGATTATAATCGATTAAATCGATTAACTGTTTCAGCCCTAATTTACACCATATACGAGCAGAAGCCTTTAAATTGTTTTAAAGATAAACAGTAACAACGTTCTCGTTCCCATTTTGTTCCTAATGTTTTGCGTTTTTGGCACCAGCGAACCTCTATATTAAATGTTTTATGTGGATAATTTAGCGAGATGTATCTCGATTTGGTTTGTTGATGTTTTGTAGCTGATCATTAGCTAGCTGCCATGTCTGAGGTTTGGTTTATGAGGTTTGCTTACTCAGGATATTTTGCTTTCTGGGTTCTTGTGTTTAGTTTTCAGTATTTTGGTCCTTGTGGTGGTGCCACACAGGGGAAAAAAAAAAGAGGGAATTCTCTTGAACTCAGGTCCTTGAAAGATTTCAGCTTTGATATATTCCACTCTGTAAAACGTGTTACATCAGCATGCTTGGGTCTGGCGTTGTAGTCGCCACAGGAGATGATGGCGTATTGTGTTTAATTTATTTCCTTCGTGGTCATTCAGACTATCCGTCTGACAGAAATTGCGTGATTATCTGGAATATGGCGGATCATTCTAATGAAGCCTGCAGACATTCATCTCAATGAACGAAGGGAAAATAACAGTGCGGCTCAGGTTCAGTCACGCTCTGCTGGATCCAGACTGAAAACTTAAAGTTTTAGAGCAATGGAAGAAAGTATGTATTCACATCTTCCAGTGGTTAATCTGTTGCTGTGTTTATTACAAAAGAAAAAAAACTTTCATAGTCTCTCAAAAAGAACCAAATTCAATCACTTATCACAACAAAGTTGCCCCAAAATCTTAACACACAGTTTGTAATAAAGCTCAATAGACAGTCAGACTTAAAAAAAATGATCATAATCAATAAACAAACTAAACCAAACAAAGATAATGCTGTCCTTAGAATCTCCTTCTTGAGTCGGAAAAACTTGTAAAAATTTAGTCGGAGGAAAAAGGAGAAACTTCACAGAGACCTGGATGGAGGAAAAATACTTTTTTAAAATGGACAGACGAAATGTACCGTATTTTCACGACCATAAGGCACATATAAAAGTCTTAGATTTTCTTCAAAATGAGCGGCGCGCCCTATCGTGCAGTTAACCCTGTGTGTGTTGTGAAAAACAAGTGAAGCAGATAAAGACTATGCTTGCTGTAATTCCGGGAGGTCTGACAAAGGAACTCCAACTGTTGGACGTTAGCGTGAACCGGCCGTTCAAAGTAAGGCTGCGAGCAGCATGGGAGCAATGGATGAACGTGTCTGCTGGCACTGTTGTCCGAGCTTTCGCAAGGGCCGGCATCATTTCCGAGGAGCCGCACGGTCTAGAAAGTGACTCTGACAGCGAGGAAAGTGAACCTGCTATGTTGGATTTAGCGCACCTGTTAGATTCAGAAACAGAGGATGAGGACTTTGATGGATTTGATAAATGACTTTATGACGACTGTAACTAATATTTAAATAAAGACAACCAAACTCAGTTTTACTCCTGATCTATTTTTAAATACGCACACTTGTCTGCCTGTGTGTGTGTGTTGTTGTAAGGCGTACGTATGTATATAAAACCCGCGCCCTATCATCAGGTGCGCCTTATGTGTGTGTTAAATACACAGCACACGAAACTGGGACTGCACCTTTTAATACGGTGCGCCTTTTGGTCGTGAAAATATGGTACTTAGATCTGGGAATTACATCTGCCATACTAAAGGGAAAGTTTAACAATGTAGCAGTTTGGCTTCATCCAGATGGAAGTTGATTTAAGTGAAGTGATTCAGTTTGAAATATTTTTATAGACATGTGCAGTATATGGTACAAATGTTTTCCATCATTCTACAGGACTAGTCTCTGAGCCTCTGTGGCATCAGTAAACATGCTACGCTTGTTCACTGGGTCTCCCAAATCCTGTTTGTTGCCCATTTTTGTTTCTCTTCCTGTCTTTTTTTTCCCTTGATTTCTCCATTCCTCTGACTTTACCAGGCTCTCATGTGGTCTGTGGCGCTTTACTTGTGTTTAAGTTTTAAGTCAGCTCAGGCGTGGCTTGCTCCGATCACCGCATGATGCTGAGGTCATCGCGTTTCTCAGACAAAGTAGTCTGCAAAACAAAGAGCAGCATTGCAAGCATTCAGATGTTACTCAACATTTTTACAGTAGCAACCCTGAGTTGGACAGATTTGTCCTTAGATTGTGATGTGAACATTTCTGTGTTGAAATAGTTTACAAAATCACTCCTGACTGTTTACGAGAACCATGCAGTGATCCTGTAAAACCACTTATTTAAAGTTGGCATTCGATTTAAAGTCATGTTTAATTTTAAAAACACTCAAAAATGTCAGGATGGACTATTTGAAGTGTAACATTTTGGGATAGTTTTGCTCATAGTTTCATTGACGTATGGTTTTAACATCATGAAGATATTTCGGTTCTATTCTTGCTAGCTGCTCAGTCAGGTTAAGCCATCTTTGCCCTGAATTTTCCAGACAGGAGGAATCATGTGAAAGTCCCCCCTAAGGCTTTACTTGCTTCCCGTCTGAGCGAGTCCCCCCGTGAGGAATGGGGTCAGTGTGACTTGTCTGCAGGATGTTTCTCCGTTCCTACTGTACGCAGGGGTCAGCTTGGGGCTCGCATTCTGACGCGGCATGTGCAAACAGCTGGGTTCGCAAATGAACCCAAAGGTTTTATTTTAGTCTCAGCGCTTTAGAATAAAACGAATGAGAGCAATAATAATGTGAAAGGCTGCCAAACGGTGTAGGGTATCAAACAGGCCTTAACCCAGCTTGGGCTATAACCAGGGATCTTATTGCCGGTAGGCAAAAGATCTAATCGCGGTGGCACCCGATCAAAATGTAAAACATCAGGGATTATAAAAAATGACCAGTGGTCTCTTGAAAAAAATACTAATATTGTTTGAACAGAGCGTTACAATACATTCCGGTCGCTCCATTCCATCGTTTTCCGCTCACCCGGTGCCAAGTCGTGGGGTCAACAGCCTCAGACGGGAAGCCTAGGCTTCGCTCACCCCAGCTGCATCCTCCAGCTCACCCGGAAGGATCCTGACTCGTTTCCCCAGCCGTTGCTGTGAGATACTCGTTGCTGTGAGACATAGTCTCTCCAGCAAGTCCGGGGTCTGCCTCTTGGTCTCCTCCCGGTGGGGTGCCTGAAACACCTCACCAGCGAGGCGCTCAGGGGCATCCTGACCAGATGCCCGAATCACCCCATCTGGCTCCTCTCGACCTGCAGGAGGAGCGGCTCGACACCAAGCTCCTCCCGGATGGCAGAGCTCCTCACCCGATCTCTGAGTGAGAACCCAATCACCCTGCGGTGGAAGCTCATTTCGGCCGCTTGTATCCGCGATCTCATTCTTTCCATCACCACCCACAGCTTGTGACCATAGGTGAGGGTTGGAACGTAGATCAACTTGTAAATCGAGAGCTTTGCTTTTTGGCTCAGCTCTTTCTTTACCACGACGGACCGATGCAGCGTCCTAGTTATTGCTGACGCTGCACAGCCTTCCTCTAGTCGTCTTTCCTGGTGGTTCCAAACCCAGCATCCTTATTCCGATGTACACTGTCTCTCCTCTGCACATGTCTAAACCATCTCAGTCTGTCCTCTCTGACTTTATCTCCAAAATCTCTAACGTGCTGTTCCTCTGATCCTATCCATCCTGGGCACGCCCGGAAAGATCCTCAGCATCTTCATCTCTGCTACCTCCATCTCTGTTTCCTGTCTTTTCCTCAGTGCCACTGTCTCTAGACCAAACAGCATGGCCGGTCTCACCACGGTTTTGTACACTTTTTCTTTCATTTTAGCTGAAACTCTTCTATCACACATCACACCTGATACTTTTCTCCACCTGCTACAACCTGCCTGCACACGCTTCTTCACCTCTTTTCCACACTCTTAAGAACTCTATGAGATCTGTAATTAATTCTTGCATGGTTTATAGATAAGCAAAAACAATTTAATGTGTTGTTCGGATTGAGCGATTCCTATTTATCCATCTTCCTTACTAAACTGTGGACGAGGAATGTTCAAAAGTACTACACAGTTATTAATTAAAATCTGTTTCTACGTTCGGTGGACATCATTCAGTCCCGTGATGTATTTCTGGAGAATCGCTCTTGTCTTCAAAGTGCTGCACCTGTCTGAGTAAAAATGAGTCATGAGCCGTCCCTCTCCGTTTGCTCTTTTTCTCATTTCAACAGGCTATGCGTCATCTCTGCAGATGACAGGGGCTTTCCCTTCATCTGTCACCATGGCCTCTAACAGTTAGAAGGTCACGCTTTACAGACTCTCCTCTGGTTAGCCATTATTTACCCAGCCCCCTTTCCACCGGGAACACTGACCTAGTAAATGGAGACCTGAAACAAGCAGCGTTTGACATGTCTGGCTGCTATCGATCCTCTGGTTGGGCTACGTACGTGGGATTGGACGGTGCGATGTGCGTATCGCCAAACTTTGAGTAGATTGTTTAGTTTTCAGTAACTCCTGACTTTTTCTTTCACGACAATTTCTGCTGCTTCAACACAAAACAAAAGTGCCGACTTTACCTAAAAATGCAAGAGGTGCATTATTGATGAGTGGAAGTAGAAACTTTTTTATTAGTCTCACGTAGAACAAGCTTTTCTTCTATGAATCAGCAAAATATGAATAAACTAAATTAATGAAATTTAATTGTATTCAGCCGTTTCAGCTTTGTAGCAGTTTTTTTTATCATTTTGAAAAGTGTTTGATCAGCATATCTACATACTTTTACTAAAATACCAACGATACGTTTGTTTTAATACTTTAATTTAAAAAAATGTGTCCTGATATGTGAAGAAATTCTTTACAGATGAAATAAGAGGTGTCTTAAGAGGAGGAATGAGAGTGTATTGTACACGTGTAGGAGTGGAATCAGGGCAGAAACGCTCACAAACCTTGAATACGTGCAAATACCATTGACTTTTGATCACGGATTCTTGGATTCTTTGATCCCGAACGCTGCGAATGCACCTTATGACAATTTTTTGAAAAGCGCTTAGTTCTTCCAAAAACCACTTTGGTGACAAAAAGAAAGGCCAATACATGACTGTTCAAAGGTAGAAAGCTCTAAAAAGTTTATCTTGCATGATAGGCAGCCCAGGCAGTCCTGGGAACATTTTGTCCCTTCTGGGAGATGATCCCTGCTGCAACCGGGCCTCCATAAAGTTTCTTTTTTTTTTTTTCCTCCTGTTTTTTCATTTTAGTTTTTCTACCTCAAGAAGGAGGCGCTAAGGTCAGATACGTCTAGACTGTTAAGTTTATATTCGATCTGCTGTGCCAACCCCCTTTGAGATAACTTTGTCGTAATACAAGGTTTTGTTTTTTTAACCGCTTATCCCTGATGGGGTCGCAAAGGGTGCCGGTGTTCTATCGAGAAATCGGAGTTCCGAAAACTAACTCTAATGCGAATTCCAATAGGCATGGCTAGATGTATGGTGAGATCGTGGTAACAGCGGCCGAAATGAGCTTCCTCCGCAGGGTGGCTGGGCTCTCACTCAGAGATCGGGTGAGGAGCTCTGCCATCCAGGACGAGCTCGGTGTCGAGACGCTCCTCCTCCAGGTCGAGAGAAGCCAGATGGGGTGGTTAGGGCATCTGGTCAGTATGCCCCCGAGCACCTTGCTGGTGAGGTGTTTCGGACACGTCCCACCAGTAGGATACCAAGAGGCAGACCCTGGACTCGCTGGAGAGACTATGTCTCACAGCTGGCCGGGGAACGACTGGGGATCCTTCAGGGTGAGCTGGAGGATGCAGCTGGGGTGAGAGAAGCCTAGGCTTCCCGTCAGAGGCTGTTGCCCTTACGACACGGCCCTGGATAAGTGGAAGACGACGAAATGGAAGGGAGGAGGGCGTTCTGGGCATGCGCAAAGTCGCAGATCTCGTCAAGACACCGGAGCCTATTCCGACTGATTTAAGGCAAGAGGCGGGGTACTCGCCTGAACAGTTCGCTAGTCTGTCGAGGGGCCACACACACACACTTATACCTATGGGCAATTTCATAGCGGCAAATTTAACCTCGTCCCACCTGGTACTCGAGCCCCGACATTCTTGTTGTGAAATCCCTGTGCTAAGGCCCTGCACCACCATGCCAAGCGATACGAGGCTATGGAAAAAAGTAATGAACTGTATAGGTACGTATACCGTATTTTCCGCACTATAAGGCGCACCTAAAAACCTTAAATTTTCTCTAAAGTCCATGATGCGCCTTTTAACCCGGAGTGCCTTATATATGGATTGATATTGAGCTACAACAGGTGTCGCAACTGCGGTAATCAGCCGCTGACTCCATTTCCCCCGTAGAAGTACTGTGGGGGGCATGCTGGGATATATGAAAGGACGTCTCATTTCCATTTGTGTGTTTGTGTAAAGACCCGGAAATGGCTCCTACCAAGAGACACTGTTACTTACACCACAGAGTTTAAACTCAAGGTAATCGGTAACGCGGTAGAACACGGGAATAGAGCCGCAGCGAGAGAGTTTAACATTAACGAATCAATTGTGAGGAAGTGGAGGAAGCAAGAGGATGCGCTGCGCCAAGTAAGTAAGACTAAACAGAGTTTATCTCCAATGGAAGATAAACCGTGTCACGAAAATACCAAGACTTTATCTCGGAGAAAATAATAAAACAGCTGTTTATTCATTTTGGGAGTAAAAATAGAAAGTTGTTTTGTAATTGTTAATAAAGTTTGACTGACCTATCTGACTGTTTTGTTTTTTTTTTACATTCCCTTTAGCGCATCACCATTTAGTGAATGCATAACGTAACCCCAGCCTTTACTGTAGCGCCTTATAATCCGGAGCGCCTTATATATGGAAAACATTTTAAAATGTGTCATTTATTGAAGGTGCGACTTATAGTGCGGAAAATACGGTAAATGTCCTGCTTCTCTGACGCAAAGTCAAATCCTCACTGGGAGCCAAAGAGCTGTTCGCTTTCGTGTCCAAAGACGATTCATCCTGTGGTCAAAAGAGACCGATACTCGATCCACAAACTCTATTTGATAGATATCTGCTCAAGATTCCTTTTTGAGGTTTCCTGACTGTTGTAGCATCTGAAGGGATGCCAGGACACTACGGAACACTGCTGTTAAATCACTTGGAAACTGGTTTTATTGACGTTCTGCTTAGTTTTCATCATCAGACATTACTTCACTAGGTACTGAATGATACGTCTCTGGTTTTCACTGAACGTTATGTGGTTTTACTTTGTTAGGGAAACGTTTTCTATCTTCTTTTATCCTGACACATCACGTCTTTAGGTGGAAATGCCATTTTGGAAAGAAGATAGAAAAATAAACCCTGTGAAGAAAAACTTAATAAAACATTAAGTTTTGACTGTTGTTGCCATTTATTATCATTCCTGAAATCGTTCCAGATTTATGGTAAAAAACGTGACCATTCCTGAGTAATTATTCCCACCGCATGGCCCTAACTGCTGGTGTTTGTCATCTGTATCATTACTGCGGCGTTCTTCCTCTCTTAGACTATTTAGAAAAATATTTCTGTCATCTTTGACGCAGTCGGTTTTGCATAGTTTGGTTTGAGGCAGATTTATATGTGTCTGCGTCAAACTAGCGAGCGGTGTGACGGAAACAAGGCCTGTCCGGGCAAGCCCGTGTACGGCGAGTAGTAATGTTAGATGTCCCTACATTTGGAGTGTCTGTCTGTGTGTGTGTGTGTGTGTGTGTGTGTGCCCTGAGCTTATTATGTTGGTATGAGACAGAAGCTGGGGGCAAGCGGGCAGTAACTTAATGCCACCCATCCCTCTTTGGTGGCCTCCATAAAAAGACCAGCTAGTGAACCAGATCCTTTTAAAACAACGAGTGTGTGTTTTGCAAACTTCCTTTATGGTGTCAATATTGACTCAGACTTCTGGTGAAAGTTGAACGTGTGTTTCTAGCTGTGTGTCGTGAATCAGATCAGACTTTCACAATACTTTAAATCCCGTCCCCAACGGTGTCTCTTCAATTAAAGGTGTGTGCTCCCACAAAACAGTACTTGCTCCCAGAGGCCCCACTATTCTTCTTCTTCTCCTTTCGGCGTTTCCCTTCAGGGGTCGCCACAGCAAGTCAGTTTCTTCTTCATGTCTTCCTTCACTGTATCCATGAACCTCCTCTTTGGTCTTCCTCTAGTCCTCTTTCCTGGTGGTTCCAAATCCAGCATCCTTCTGCCGATGTACTCTCTCTCTCTCCTCTGCACATGTCCAAACCATCTCAGTCTGGCCTCTCTGACTTTATCACCAAAACCTCTAACATGTGCTGTTCCTCTGATCCTGTCCATCCTGGTCACTCCCAGAGAGATCCTCAGCATCTTCATCTCTGCTACCTCCGTCTCTGTTTGTGTCTTTTCCTCAGTGCCACTGAGACCAGTGGTCCCCAACCACCGGGCCGCGGGTCATGTGGCAAAATAACAGAACTGTTATTTTTATTCACTTTGCTTTTGTGATGTCTTTTATTTTGAAGGTACATGTTTACTGTTACCATGGCAACAAGAGTGCCGTTCGAGGAGAGAGAATGTTTCCACGTTATAAAGACGCTGCTAATACATACTCGTGAAGACAAAGTGGATTTGAATTTATTATTATTGATTTTAAAAGGTCAGTTTTTTCAGGCTGGTCTCATCACCTTAAGATCGGTCCGTGTGACTAAACACTAAACCGGTCCGTGGTGCGGAAAAGATTGGGGACCCCTGCTCTTGACCAAACCTCATGGCCGGTCTCACCATGAATTTGTACACTTTTCCTTTCATTTTAGCTGAAACTCTTCTGTCGCACATCACACGTGATACTTTTCTCCACCCATTCCAGTCTGCCATCACACGCTTCTTCACCTCTTTTCCACACTCTCCATTGCTCTGGACTGTTGATCCTAGATACTTAAAATCTTCCACCTTCTTTATCTCTTCTCCCTGTAACCTCACTTTTCCATTTGGATCCCTCTCATTCACACACATGTACTCTGTTTTACTCTGACTAATCTTCATTCCTCTTCTTTCTAGTGCAAACCTCCACCTCTCCAGCTTTTCCTCCACCTCTTCCCTCCTCTCACTACAGATCACAATGTCATCTGCAAACATCATTGTCCATGGGGATTCCTCGTCTGTCAGCCTGTCCAGCACCATAGCAAACAGCAAAGGGTTCAGAGCAGAGGCCCCACTATCATGTTAGAGGAAACATCACACACCTGAAACATTAGGTGGCTTTCAGTTGTTCTCAGAAGACGGAGATGAAAATTAAATAAAAGTTGATGGATCGCTTGAGGCAGGATGGAGGAGAAGCTGATATGTGGAGATTGAGGATCTGATTGGTAATCATGGCAGAGAGTGCCACCTGAACGGTTTATCGTCCCATCTTTGTGGTTCTATTATGTATATCTATGCTCCACTTCTTTCATTTAGGCCATGTCCACACGTAGCCGGGTATTTTTGAAAACCCAAATCTGCTGTCCTCCGTTTTTGGAAAACGCTCGCATCCACTAGTAGCCATTTTCAAAATATCAGCGTCCACACGGAGCCGTGTAAATACGCTTCTGAGTGCGGTTATGAGCATGCCAGACCAGTAGTGGGCAGTATTGATGTAAACGTAAGTTCTGAGCTCTCCAATCAGATCCGTGGATTCATGCTGCCCACTGTCTGCTTTTGTAAACAAGGACGCACACGAATGACGTATGTGCATTACTTGTCGCAGGTAGTGACGCATAAAAACGCAAATCTCCGTTTTCGCACGTCCAAACGCAAAAACAGAGTTTTCCAAAATCTCCATTTTGGTCGGAGTTTTCAAAAACGTCGGTTTTGAGTGAAAAAAACTCAGTTTTTGTGTGGACGGCACACCAAAACGGATAAAAATATATGCGTTTTCAAAAATACCCGTCTACGTGTGGACAGGGTCTTAGTTTCTCCACAGATCTGTTCCCGTTCCTAACTTCTGCTTGTATGTACATTTGACTCCAAAAACCTGATGGGAGTGCTTGGCTCTCACATGAATTTGTATACACTAGGTTTAGTGTGTGTGTGCCACAGGGAAGCTGTTCTAGTGCACCCCGCCCTGCTGACTCCTTTAAATAAGCACCGCTTTGTGTTTTTGTCTTTAAAGAGTGACGGATGGGGTTTTAAGAGGGATTTAAAAGAAGGGTAGGGGTAAGGTTGGCCCACTCACTAGTGTATTATATAACTATCTATTTATTGTGCTGGGATATTACACACAAACCCACAGGAGTGTTGTTTAAATGTTGTGAAGTTCTCTCTGAAGTATTGTTTTGGTAGCATTAATGACAGGATATCCTCATCCACACCTTTTTCTTCTGACTTTTTTTTGGACATTTCCCTCCTGCTAGTCTGTTTCTAACACTGGCAGTACACTTCAATGTTGCCCAGTATTATTCCGTGGATATGACCATCTGTACCAGGAGCATGTGTGTACGATTGCTAGTGTCGTCAAGTTGTTGGAAAATTTGAGTTAATAGTTATCGTCCATATTTTCCTGTTTATTATGGACACAATGTTGCTGGGACATGCTTCCTCCAGCTCGAGGTTGTGATTGTCTTCTTCTTCTTCTTCTTTTAGCATTTCCCTTCAGGGGTTGGCACAGCAAGTCAGTTTCTTCCATCTAACCCTATCTGCTGCATCCTCTTCGGTCCCGCCAACTATCTTCATGTTTTCTTTCACTGTATCCATGAATCTCCTCTTTGGTCTTCCTCTAGGCCTCTTTCTTGGTGGTTCCAAATCCAGCATCCTTCTTCCGAAGTACTCTCTCTCTCTCCTCTGCACATGCCCAAACCATCTCAGTCTGGCCTCTCTGACTTTATCTCCAAAACCTCTAACATGTGCTGTTCCTCTGATCCTGTACATCCTGGTCACTCCCAGAGAAATCCTCAGCATCTTCATCTCTGCTACCTCCATCTCTGTTTCCTGTCTTTTCCTCAGTGCCACTGAGACTAGTGGTCCCCAACCACCGGGCCGCGGACTGGTACAGGGCCGCACAGTACTGTTATTTTTATTCACTTTGCTTTTGTGATGTCTTTTATTTTGAAGGTACATGTTTACTGTTACCATGGCAACAAGATTACGTTCGAGCAGAGAGAATATTTCAGCGTTATAAAGATGCTGCTAATACATTTACTCATGAAGACAAAGTGGATTTAAGTTTACTATTATTGATTTTAAAAAGCCATTTTTTTCAGGCTGCTCTCATCACCTTAAGACGGGTCCATGGTGCAGAAAAGGTTGGGGACCCCTGCTCTAGACCAAACAGTATGGTCGGTCGCACCACAGTTTTGTATACTTTTCCTTTCATTTTAGCTGAAACTCTTCTATCACACATCACACCTGATACTTTCCTCCACCCGTTCCAGCCTGTCTGAACATGCTTCTTCACCTCTTTTCCACACTCTCCATTGCTCTGGACTGTTGATCCTAGATACTTAAAATCTTCCTCCTTCTTTATCTCTTCTCCCTGTAACCTCACTTTTCCATTTGGATCCCTCTCATTCACACACACGTACTCTGTTTTACTCTGACTAATCTTCATTCCTCTTCTTTCTAGTGCAAACCTCCACCTCTCCAGCTTTTCCTCCACCTCTTCCCTCCTCTTACTACAGATCACAATGTCATCTGTCTTATTAAAAGAAAATGAACTCCAGCATCAGATTGATCTTGATTTTGAATATCATCAGTACCGGATCCAGCTTGTATTATGTCTCAGGTGATGCTGTTTCGGGGAAGCCAACAATTAGTCAGAGGACTTTTTGTTTGTGAAACTAGCCTTAACCAGTTCCCTGTGTAATTAAGTGTTTAATACGTAAGTCAATTAGTCATCGCAAAAAATTTCCAATTTGTTTTTGAAAATTAAACTTGTAGCATTTTTATAGATTTGTTTGGGGGTTTATTTTTGTTTGGGACAAAGCAGAAAAAAGTTTTCTATTATCCTTTCAGCTTTTCCAGTTTTCTTTGTATAATTATATTTAATAAGGAGGGAGTCGGAGCTGATCTCTGATGCGGTCCCTCTAGTACCCTGAACACTTTAACACACCTCACCATTGTCTTCAAATGTATTCACACTTAACCAGCGCACAGCAAATAAGGTCTCTAGTTTTAAAAGGGGATCATTATGATTCTCCAACATGTATTCATAGCAACGTAAAATTGGGTTATATACCCTCACCTATGGTCACCAGCTGTGGGTGATGACCGAAAGAACAAGATCGCAGATACAAGCGGTTGAAATGAGCTTCCTCTGCAGGATGGCTGCGCGCTCACTCAGAGATAGAAGGAGGAGCTCCGCAATGTGGGAGGAGCTTGGTGTAGAGCTGTTGAGAGAAGGCAGAAGGTGTGGTTCGGGTATCTGGTTAGGGTGCCTCCCGAACGTCTCGCTAGTGAGTTGTTTTGGGCACGTCCCTCTAGGAGGAGACTCAAGTGCAGACCCTGGACCAGCTGGAGAGATTGTATCTCACAGCTGGGCAGGGAACCCCTCGGGATCCTCCCGGATGAGCTGGAGGATGCAGCCAGAGTGAGAGAAGCCAGGGTTTCGTGGGGACCCGGCGACCCGGCCCTAAATAAGCAGAAGACAACAAATCAATTGGTTCATTAGGTTGTCGTTATTTCTATGAATTGCTAATAAAAAACTGAAACAAAGTGGATGGAAAAATGGTCACGCGCCAAACTGCAACAAATTTTCACTTGTATTCTGTGTATTTTTATTAATGTGACCCTTTTGAGCATGAATTCTATTTTCAGCTTAACTTAGAAACAATCACAAGTGTGTTTTAAAAAGTTTGGTTATTGGTCATATGTGGTATTGGTGAGCACTCCTTTTATGGTCCTCTTTTGTGGTATAAGTCTCTTCGGGCTTAATCACATCTGGTAAATGACTTACCCCCTCGGTTTTACCTCCCAGGTGATCAAACACAACTCTTAATAAAGAAAACAGGATCATGTGAAAGTGTCAGGAAGACAATAGGACTTCTAGGTAAATCCTCTGCTTCCTGCTTCTCTAACCCTCACTTCCAGGCAGCAGAGGAGGAGTTACCCCCGGCTGTGGGAGGAGAGGAAGGAGGAGCAGCTTCAGGTCGGTCTACATTCGCTCTCATACGCTCCAGAGCATCAGAGCTGAAAACAACCCTGCACACTTGCTGCCTCTTTTTGTGCAACTCGGCTTCTTTTTATAACAGGGTTCAGGATCTTTTTGGCATCATGTGAGTAAACGTTTACTTTTAGTCGCCTCAGAACGCCTACATGCTGTGTGTGAGAAGACAGGGATGTTACGTCTGTTATGAAGTGTAGTTTTTTAGTTTTAATGTCTATTTTTGCTTTAATTTGAGAAGTGAGTGTAATGCTTTTTACTAGAACCTGTTTTCTCGTGTGCTCAGCCTGGACTTCCTTGTCCTTGTGATTAAATGCCACATCCAAAAATACTTGTCCGGATTATAACATTTGGCAGCTTTTGAGCAGAACTATTTTCACCCTCTCAGCTGCAGCATGAGGCGCAGGCACATACAGAAATTCTGGATTGAGGATTGATCTTAAGTAGGAAAAGAAAACTTCTCATGAGACTGTGCCAGGACACATCTGTACTAGGGCTACAACTAACGATTATTTTGATGATCGATTAATCTGGCGATTATTGGCTCGATTAATCGATTAATCGGGTAGAATTGACAACTTAATAAATAAAAGTTTTTTGGCATTTTATTGAATGTAGTTATGCAAAACACAACTCATAACCACTTAAACAACACGTTGGGGTCATTCTAATAAGTAAAAATGTTAATCTTTCTGTGAAATAAAGAGGGAGAATATTACCATTTCTACAGCAAATATAAAATAATAAATCTACTTACTGTATACAGTAAAGGTAAATCACGAGCACCCATAAAATGTGTTTTATAGTACTGGCTAAAAAAAAACATAAAATGTAAACTGTTGACCATCCAGGATCACATTTAAAAAACAAGAAATCGTTTATAGTTTTAGATTTGCAAATTTAACCTTGTTCAGAGGTAAAGTACCAAACAAAAATTAACATGAGTAAAAATACACAAAAAACAATCAAGTTGTGTAATATTAAGTGCAGTTGACAGCAAAAACTTTCTAAACGATTAATCGATGACTAAATTAGTTGATAACTATTTCAATAATCGATTAATTCGATTAGTTGTTTTCCTAATTTTTACATTACTTTTTAAGATCTAAGAAGGAAAAAGTTTACAACATGTTACCATCTGGTTGTGAAAATAAAGAAAAAAAAAAAAACTTTCATGTACATCTTTTGGTAAAAAATAAGGACTATATGAAGTTGGGATATATTGAGAGGGTCATTTAAACTGCTCTATGATGATCGCTCCACTCCCCACAATGTGTAGATGTGGACCTGACGGAGGACGTTGGTGTGTGATTGTGTCCACGCCTGTGTGTCTCTGGAATGTTCATCATTGCGCTGAAGAAGGATTTATTTTCTCACTTGTTGCATGCATTTTTTTTTCATCTTGCCTCAAGGCTCCACTATACAAACATAAAAGTGCAAGTATGCATGTACATGCCAGCTCTGGAATGAGCCGTGTAGAGTTATTTACTTTCCTCCTACGAGCTGGATTATAATTTCATTCTTGTGTAATTGCAGATTCAGGCTTTGCGGGACCATTAATGGATATTCTAGCTTTAAAAAAACTCAGTGATGCTCTATTATCTGCGTGTTGTGACCATGTAAAGAGCTATTTTCCAGCGTGCTGCCATGGAGACATCCCATAATCACTATTTCTGACTCCGCTGCTTTAACTCAAGTCTCAAAATTAACTTAAAAAAATGCTTTTACTTTTATTTTTTTACTTTAAAAACACTCTTGAGTGTGTTTTAATGACCCTTCACAATGACTCCCATTCTCACCAGATTTTTCTGTGGCTAATGGGTGTGGACTCAGACTTGCATGCCAGTGGTTATTATCAGATAGCTGAGCTGCGATAACGTTCCGTTCATTTGCATAAAGCTTAACGCTCGTGAGTGATGGAATCTTTTTTTAAAAGACGGGCCGTTTCTCATTCCAGCTGTGTGAATAGAGCACACTCCATTCTTCACCATATGCAGGACGGATAAAACATCCAGGTGTAAGTCACATAGGGAGTGGTAGAGCTGAATGGTGGAGTGGCCGTTTGCAAGTACGATTTTGCCCAGAAACTTATTCCAAAGTGTCCACAGAAAAGAGATCCATCCCCCAATTGCTCCCATCAGTAGTGTTGTCGTTGGCTGACTGCTAAAACATTTCCCCATGAGGATCAATAAATATCCATCATTGTATTAGACCAGGCATGGGCAAACTATGGCTCGTGGGCCACATGCGGCCCGTGAAATGTTTTTATCCGGCCTGCCAAACTTAAAGTTAAATAAATAAACCGTTCCGTCGTCTTCTGCTCATCCGGGGCAACAGCCTCAGACGGGAAGCGCAGGCTTCTCTCACCTCAGCTGCATCCTCCAGCTCACCTGGAAGGATTCCCAGTCATTCCCCGGCCAGCTATGAGACATAGTCTCTCCAGCAAGTCCGGGGTCTGCCTTTTGGTCTCATCCTGGTGGGACGTGCCTGAAACACCTCAGCACTGAGGTGCTCGGGGAGCATTCAGACCAGATGCCCGAACCACCCCGTCTGGCTCCTCTCAACCTGGAGGAGGAGCGGCTCGACACAGAGTTCCTCCCCGGTGGCAGAGCTCCTCACTCGATCTCTGAGTGAGAGCCCAGCCACCCTGCGGAGAAAGCTCATTTCGGCTGCTTGTATCTGCGATCTCATTCTTTCGGTCACCACTGAAATATATAAACCATGTTGTTTTATTTCCCCTGCACTTCTGATGTTTCCTCACTAGATGGCGCACTCTAGATATATTGGCTTTGTTGAGAAAACAACAACACTGCTCCCATTAAAATGTGTGTGCCGCCATGATGCGGACGCTGTCAAAATAAACAGTGTGCACAGATATGGAAAGCCAACAGGGCCAATACACACACGTAAACAAGCATGTTAGATGTTAAAACAAACAAAATGTTACATAAAGCGCTTAGATTTTAAACCTAGTGCCGCTAAATGCATGTTTTTAAGCGCCATCGCACCAGACCTAGCGTGCTACATTTGAAATTTAAGGCTCTTGATGTAACATTTAGCGCTTTTTTAAAATCTACCGCATCATTCTATCAGTCTAATCTAGTGGTTACCAAAGCATGCCATCCATCTGCTCCTGTTCCGGCCCCCTTGTCAAACATTAGAACTCAGTGTGGCCCGCGAACCAAGAAGTTTGCCCACCCCCCTGGATTAGACCAAGATTCCGTTCCAATATATTCTGTTTATGCAGCTGAATCCAAGCTAATTACCCAAAATAACAAATTGTGTTTTTATGGTGAAGTATTTTAAACACCTACATTGCGAGGTTTATTTTTTGTCGACTTAATCCAAGATAATCAGCTTAAATTTACTGTATTTGCTCAAAAAATGCACGCCTGAATCCAGCTTATTTTCTGACTCCTCAGTGGTGCTGGGGTGCTTTTAGAAAGCAAGAGTTCAGAAAGTCGTTCATGCTCCAACCAAACACCAACTTCCTGGTTTCAGAATGTTTACTCAGTTCAACTAAAGTCAAACTGTGAAAGATAAAATAATCCGTGCTTGGCAGGATCAACTGAACCCTGGAGTTCCTCTGGTTCTGTCTCAGTTAAAATCATCAGTGGAGATCATGAACTACCAATTTAAGGGGTTTTTTTAACTCAAGGTGTTTATTTTAGTTATAGAAAATAATCTCTTTATGCATTTTAATCTATTTTTTGTTTTATGGTTTGCAAATGTGTCTTACTCCAAAGGAATCCCTGCGACCTGCTGCCCACTGAATACCCCCACAACCCAAACCCCCATGCGTGTCCACATGCAGACATTTCTATCTGCACACACTGAGAAACAGGATCTCCTGGCACAGATTTGTCTTCCTCTCTGTGTACATGTGTATCCTGGGGCAAACGGTGATGGGTAAAGTTGAGGGGGTTCAAGGGGAGGTTGGAAGATGGAAAGTGGGAGGCGCATGGTTTTCTTTAAAAAGGTCTTGTAATAACTAGCTCATGGTTCAGCGCTCATTTCCCTACAGTTGATGTAACGTTGCGTAACCCCGCTGTCCAGACATTTCAGTCTTGCATGTCAGTTGTGTTTCCCACCCGGCCGGAGGGAAATGGGCAGCGAGGCCGGACCTGATTAGCCCAGTAGTCCATGGAAGGAGCTGAAAACAGAGCTGACATCAAATTCGGCTTTTTGACCGCAGAAACAAAACTGGGGTTAATAGTTTGCAAGATTTAATTGCAAAAGGAGGAGACCCAGTAGGACATGCCCAAAACAACTCATCAGCGAGGCGTTCGAGAAAAATCCATTCAGATGTCCGAACCACCCTTTCTGGCTTCTCTTGACCTGGAGGACTAACGGCTCTACTCTGAGCTCCTCCCGAATGGCTCCTCACTCTATCTCTGAGTGGGACCCCACACCCAGTCTTCTTCTTCTTTCGGCATTTTCCTTCAGGGGTCGCCACAGCAAGTCAGTTTTTTCCAACTAACCCTATCTGCTGCATCCTCTTTGGCCACGCCAACTATCTTCATGTCTTCCTTCACTGTATCCATGAACCTCCTCTGTGGTCTTCCTCTAGGCCTCTTTCCTGGTGGTTCCAAATCCAGCATCCTTCTTCCAGTGTACTCTCTCTCTCTCCTCTGCATATGTCCAAACCATCTCAGTCTGTCCTCTCTGACTTTAACCCCAAAACTTCTAACATGTGCTGTTCCTCTGATCCTGTCCATCCTGGTCACTCCCAGAGAGATCCTCAGCATCTTCATCTCTGCTACCTCCATCTCTGTTTCCTGTCTTTTCATCAGTGCCACTGAGACCAGTGGTCCCCAACCACCGGGCCGCGGGTCATGTGGCACTGGGCTGCACAGAACTGTTATTTTTATTCACTTTGCTTTTGTGATGTCTTTTATTTTGAAGGTATATGTTTACTGTTACCATGGCAACAAGAGTGCCGTTTGAGCAGAGAGAATGTTTCCACATTATAAAGACGCTGCTAATACATACTCGTGAAGACAAAGTGGATTTAAGTTTATTATTATTGATTTTAAAAAGTCAGTTTTTTCAGGCTGGTCTCGTCACCTTAAGATCGGTCCGTGAAAATATTGTCAAACACTAAACCGGTCTGTGGCGCAGAAAAGGTTGGGGACCCCTGCTCTAGACCAAACCTCATGGCAGGTCTCACCACAAATTTGTACACTTTCCCTTTCATTTTAACTGAAACTCTTCTATCACACATCACACGTGATACTTTTCTCCACCCGTTCCAGCTTGCCTGCATACGCTTCTTCACCTCTTTTCTACACTCTCCATTGCTCTGGACTGTTGATCTTATGTACTTAAAATCTTCTACCTTCTTTATCTCTTCTCCCTCTAACCTCATTTTTCCATTTGGATTCCTCTCATTCACACACATGTACTCTGTCTTACTCTGACTAATCTTCATCTTCCCCTGGAGGAAATGAGCAAAATCTCTCCAAGGATGGACAGAGAGAGTGTACAGAGGACAAAAAAACCCCATAAAGTAATTATTGAGGGCCCTATTGATGCAGATGAAACACAACAAAAGATTTTAGTTTGTGAAATACAGCAAACAGACTTAATCCGGACTAATGAGAAGGTTAGAGTTCAAAAAAGACTTACCTTTTAATGGAGTTGTAGATACAGGCAAAAAATGTCCAGACAGAAAAGATATGGATAACGTAGTCTTCAATAATTCTATCTTTAGATAGTTTGTTAGAAAAAGACTAAATGATTTTTTGCCATTTCAGAAAAAAGTATTTCATATAGTCCATTTTGGATCAAGCAGAGATCTAAGGTCAAGGAATTAAATGTCATTTACTTTTATTTGCAACAAAATTAAAAAAAAAAACATACATTAAAAGAAATGATTCCTTTGACCTTAAAGCCGTGATGGCTTATGTTAAATAAATGAGATATCGCGCTAATCTTTTCTGGAAGCAGATACCAGCTCATGTTTGGAGTCTGTTTGGGTTGTTCTAAAACCAAACATTTTCTATCAAATCAAACTTTGTACGATTTCTTTCGGTGGTTAAAAGAAAATTTACTCAAACACATACAAAAATGTTTGAGATCAAAAGAACGATATCACGGATACAAGCGGCCAAATGAGCTTCCTCCGTAAGGTGGCTGAGCTCTCACTCAGAGATTGGGTAAGGAGCTATGCCATCCGGTAGGAGCGCGGTGTCCAGCCGCTTCTTCTCTAGGTTGAGAGAAGCCAGATGGGGTTGTTCGAGCATCTGGTCAGGATGCCCCAGGAGCGCCTCGCTGGTAAGGTGTTTTGGGCATGTCCCACCGGGAGGAGATCAAGAGGCTGGGGAGACTATGTCTCACAGCTGGCCGGGGAACATCTTGGGATTCTTCCAGGTGTGCTTGAGGATGCAGCTGGGGTGAGAGAAGCCTGAGCTTCCCATCCGAGGCTGTTGCCCCCGACCTGGCCCTGGATAAGCGGAAGACGACGGAACGGAACAAACAAATGTCATAAAATCTAGTGCTTTCAAAATTGGTCATTAAAAACCAAGCATTTAGACTTTCAACCATCCTCAAACAGAAGAGGAAACTTATGATGGTTGTGGTTGTGGACGTTTGGGGAGAGAGGGGTTATTCTCTGGTGGTCGGGGGTTTAGATTTATAAACTAACACATATCCTGATCGCTCTGATTAATCTGGAAGTTTGCTGACGACATTTTAACGCCTTTACGTTTTTATTTACTACAAAAGTTGAATGTGTCCCTGGATGCAGGATGGGCGACACTTCGAACAGTTACTGCTTTTGACAAAATTTACATAAAATGAGGCATGTTTTCATTTCGCTATTTTTTTGGGCGACTTTAAATTTTCAGCGCAACCAAATCAAACATTCGCAGACTAAGAGAAATGTTGTAATCCATGTCCAAAACAAAAACGAATGCATGTCAAACATAGTGTTTAGTAGCGTGCTGCCTTCTACAGCCAAAAACCAAAAAATGCACACATAGAAGATGGGGGGTTGGTTAGAGCAAAAATGCATTCCTGCTCTGCTCCAGTAAAAGAGAACCCTGATGTTTCTTTCACTCCATAAAAAACAGTCTGACCTCACAGGATTGGTTTTCACTCGGTCCATGGTGGGTGGGTCGTTTTTATTTAATGAATAAATCGTTCCCTTCTGGTCGAGACGTATGTAAAATGTCCAAACAATCAGTGTAGTCCAAAAATGACAAAAATAAAACGAAAAAACCTGCTTCTTTAACATGACCTGTAGATAAAGGAAAACTCCTCGTCATCATTGCAGACTGGATGCTTACTTGAAGCTTCTAGGGCACTTTTCTGTGTGCGTGCATCCATGCAAAGTATGTGCCCAAAAAACCTCACCAGCGAGGCGCTCGGGAGGCATCCTAACCAGATGCCTGAACCCCTCATCTCTCGACCTGGAGCAGCAACGGGTCTACTCCGATCTCCTCAACACTCAGAGCGCTCAACATTCAGAAATAGTTCTTAAAGCCTGAACAAAATTATTTAAAAAAAAAAACACAATGGTCTTGCAGTGGTTACAAGAAGTTGTGTGACAATGCTTCAAATTTATGTGTTAAATCCAACCGCTTTAGTTTTTGTAGTTGATTATCAAAATGCAAGTTACCGTATTTTCCGCACTATAAGGCGCACTGCATTAAAGGGGGACCTTCAATAAATGACATTTTTTAAAACATTTTCCATATATAAGGCGCACCGCATTATAAGGCGCTACAGTAAAGGCTGTTCAACTTTGTCCTCTAACTGTGGCCATCTCGCTTTGTTCCCGCGGAAACTCTGTTTAGTCTTGTTTACTTGGCGCAGCGCATCCTCTTGCTTCCTCCACTTCCTCACCATTGATTCATTGATGTTAAACTCTCTCGCTGCGGCTCTATTCCCGTGTTTTACTGCGTGACCGATCGCCTTGAGTTTAAACTCTGCAGTGTAACAGTGTCTCTTGGTAGGAGCCATTTCCGGGTCTATACACAAACACACAAATGGAAATGAGACACCCTTTCATATATCCCAGCATGCACTGCGCACTACTTCTTCTACAGGGGAAAATGGAGTCGGCGGCTGCTTACCGCAGTTGCGACACCTGTTGTAGCTCAATATTAATCCATATATAAGGCACTCCGGGTTAAAAGGCACATCATGGGCTTCAGAGAAAATTTAAGGTTTTTAGGTGAGCCTTATAGTGTGGAAAATACGGTATTTGAAATTCTTCTAAAAAGGGATCTTCCTCAAATGGGTAAAAATGGCTGCCTGTTTTAGTCTTAGCATCATAACTCTCGCCTCTTGGGCCTAAAATTGTCATTTAATCCTGTTGCTGTTCATCACCAGACAAGTTATTCTGGTTATTTTTTTTTAAAAGCAGAAGTCAGTTTCTCCTTCAGCCTTATTGTTAACTTTTATTTGAAGAGAGGTCTTTGTTCCAAAAGCTGCCAAAAATAGAAGGGTTAAATTCAGCATCTATCAGCTGGACACACACACACACACTGCTTTTTTATCTTTCTCACAGTTTTCCAGGGATAAACTGCGTCATTGCTTCCTCCATGTAACTCTTTGGAGGACATTTCTGGTGATACTTGGATTTTTTTTTTCTTGTTTTTGTATTCCGGGGGTCAGTGTCTGCTGAAACCAAGGCCGCTGTGATACGAGGCTCCGGCTGGCGTCACAAAACACACACATACACACCACGTTCCTGTCTTTTAGAAAACTCCATTCTCCTCTTTTTCTTTGTGTGTGTTGCTAGCGGACCTATTTCCTCAAGTTTTGTTGCGGGCTATTATTTAGGAACTTGGTGCCAAAACAACATGGACTCCTAGTCATGACAGATCTGATTGGTCAAAGCGGTTGGTCTGCTGTTGCAAAATGATTATCTTCTCATTTCATGCCTTTTCACACCAACTCAGACCACTTCACGTCCCCCTGACTGTTAATAACACATTACTTACACCCATTAGTCACTCGGGTGCTATAAAACCTACGAGGTGGTTTTCTCTCA
Source organism: Neostethus bicornis (assembly GCA_902685375.1). Classification (NCBI taxonomy): domain Eukaryota; kingdom Metazoa; phylum Chordata; class Actinopteri; order Atheriniformes; family Phallostethidae; genus Neostethus; species Neostethus bicornis. The sequence continues at coordinate 25,951,982 of LR738550.1, forward strand.
CCGAGTCTGAGTCACATTATTACCCGATTAGAATGTGGTTGGAAAACTGGATGTAGAAGCGTTTAGCTTCATAAAGACCTCAAGAGTCTCATTTTTTACCTTGATAGTCCAACTTAGCAAGTTTTTAACGCGGAATAAGAATGTTCCTCTGTGGTTTCATTTTATGGTTCGTGGCTTTTTGGTGGAATGAGGTGTTTGAGGAGGAAATTTTGAGCTGAACTGAAATGAAAAGAAAGCTTGATGTTAGAAAATGGAGACACCAATGAGACGACTTGTGGCGTATTGCTTTGGTCACAGCAAATAGTTCCAAGACATGTAATACCGTTGTTTGTACCAGATAGAAACGTCTTCGATACACTACCCTTTCACACAATAAGAATAGGGACTGGCCATTTTGGATTTATGGGTTGTGCCCACAATAATCTCTTACCTTTACTGGAAACAGATAAATGAACCGTGACTCACTTTTCATTAAGAAACAAAAAACACTGGATGTCAGTGATTTGGAAATTACCCACAATCTCAGAGTTTCGAGTGACTCATTTCCACAAACAAATGAAAATCTTTCAGTTTTCTAGATTTTTATAAAATACATAAATAGGCGGGCTGCACGGTGGCGCAGTGGCCTCACAGCAAGAAGGTTGGGGTTCGAGTTCTAGGTCGGACAAGGCTTTAAATACTGGCCTTTCTTTATAGTTAGCATGTTCTCTTCGTGTATGGGTTTTCTTTGGGTACTCCGGTTTTCTTCCACCCTCCAAAATCATGTACTATGTTAGGTTGATTACCTACTATAAATTTACCTCGGAATGAGTGCGTGCGTGCAAGGTTGTGTGTGTGTATGGCCCCGCGACAGATTGGAAAGGCATTCGGCTGTACCCTGCCTTGAATCAGCCAGAATAGGCAGAATTGGCTCCGGCACTACCCGCAACCCCATTAGGGATTGTCCTATGGACAATTCAAAAGATAAATGAACATAAATAGGCTGTTAAAATGCTCACTAAATTTGTTGCGATCAGCAAATAACACTTAAAAGACAAATGAAAAAAGGCCCAGTCACAAACAGGCATTCTCACAAGGTCGGAATTATTCGAAGATCTTTGTTTTAGTTTTGTGTGGAGGACCATTTTTGGGCAGCAGAGAATATTCCAAATGACGAAAGACTTCAAATTTTAGCATTTTAGTTGATATTCTCTGATTTTCACAAACCTTTAAACATTTGCGTTCTTGGCTGGTATAGTTTATCTGTAGCAACGTGGAAGCTCGTCGGTATTCGGAGGGCAAATCTTTTGCTGTTCTCCGGACTGCCCTTCTTCTTTCGGCATTTGCCTTCAGGGGTCACCACAGCAAGTCAGTTTCATCCATCTAACCCAGGCATGGGCAAACTACAGCCCGCGGGCCACATGCGGCCCGTTAAACGTTTTAATCCCACCCGCCAAAACTAAAAAACTTTAAATAAGTAAACCTTGTTAATGTTTTATTTCCCCTGAAATTCTGATGTTTCCTCACTAGATGGCGCACTCTGGATACATTGGGTTTGTTGAGAAAAAATCAAAACATCAAGTGATTAGATTTCAAACCTAGCACCGCTAAATGCACATTTTTAAGCGCTACCCTACTAGATTTCAGACCTAGCACGCTAGATTTTAAATTAGTACTCTTGATGTAACATTTAGCGCGCATGTTTAAAATGTAGCATGCCATTCTATCGGTCTAATCTAACGGTTACCAAAGCATGCCACCCATCTGCTCCTGTTCCGGCCCCTTTGTCAAATGTTAGACCTCCATGTGGCCCGCGAATCAAAAAGTTTGCCCACCCCTAATCTAACCCTATCTCCTGCATCCTCTTCAGTCCCACCAACTACCTTCATGTCTTCCTTCACTGTATCCATGAACCTCCTCTTTGGTCTTCCTCTAGACCTCTTTCTTGGTGGTTCAAATCCAGCATCCTTCTTCCGATGGACTCTCTCCCTCTCCTCTGCACATGTCCAAACCATATCAGTCTGGCCTCTCTGACTTTATCTCCAAAACCTCTTACATGTTCTCCGAACTGTCCGACACGACATTAAAAAAAGAAAAGAACCACGTTGTATTTTTGTTTGTGTTTTCTGGGTTCAAAGTGTGAGCTGTAACCAGTTAGTAAACACCTAAGTTTAAAAAGGATTCTCACACACATCAAAGTGTATCCCTTCTGTTTTTGGGAAACAAATTCTTTTGAAATGTTAGTCGTTTTTCAATATCAAAATCTTAAAAGTTAAAAGATGAATCTGTTGGTAAACAACGGATGTAGAAGAAAGAGTCTAAAAGATCGGATTAGACCTGTGAATAGAGACGTTAGACGAAGAAGAAAAGAAAAAGTTTAATAAGCAGGTGTGATGTAACCTCAGCATCTGATGGTGTAATGATGGTACACCCGGAGCAACATGGCATGCTGGGTGATTTCTGTTACTGGACGGTCAGAATGAAAGATTCACAATTCTCTTAAAAATCAGACAAATTCTTTTTGAAAAGGGACATTTTGTTTTTAGTTGAATCTTTCTGTTTTCATCAGAACAAAGATGTTCTATTGTCTAGAATCTGCTCTCCACTCTTTCTTTTCAATCCTTCTGTGAAGGGGACAAAGAGTAGTGCGAGCTTTCTGCGGGACCCCGCGGGCTTGACGCAAGTCTCTGTAAAATGTTGCATCTGTCTCGTCCGTTGTTCTCCACCCTCTCTCTCTTTTTTTCCCTTTCAAAGAATTTTCATTTGAATGAAGCCCCATTCGGTGTTTTGTCGGCTCCGAGGGGGGAGGGGTCCACACTGTCCAAATCCCTCTCAGCTGGACCAATAGGACCTCAGCCCGTGCCTCCCCCTCCTCTCCGGGCTTGCGACGTGATTGGCCGGCTGGGCGGAGTCAGACGAGGTTTAAAGCTCGTCCCGTCTGCTCTACTTCAGAGTAGAAGTCTGTTGGCTGAAGAGATGCGTGTGTGTGTGCGAGTGTGTGTTAGGAAGAGGAGGAGGGTGTGTTGATGTGTGTGGATACACCAAAACGGAGCTCTGACCAGGACCCATTTCTCCTTTGGTTCTCCAGGATCTTCTGACCGATCGAGCGGAGGGATCATAGAATCTGTTTGGTTGCTGGTTTGTTTCCTTCTGGAACCTACTGCCTCGGATAGGGTCGACTTGAATTCTGACCCCGGGTCGCTGCCAAGCCAACCGAGGGAATCTGGCTGGTTCCTACGTGGAATCCGACCCCAACTGACCTGCAAGAAACTTTTCACTGAGTAAAGAAAAAGAAGGAGTAAAGAAAAGAGGGAACAGCAGAGAAGGTAAGAAAGTTTAAAGGCAGTGTTAAAGATCTTCTTTTACAGACTGACCAGTAAGCCTTTGTGAACTGAGCAAGCGTTAAGACTTACCTTGCTCTTTTCTGGGGTCTGCGTCTCCAACCAATAGAAATGCTTGAAGACAAAGTTGTATAGGGAAGGATGGCTTCGTAGACCTGCGAAAAAGTAGAACATAAGCGATAAATTGTAGGTGAGGTGCCCTTGGTCAAGGGATCATTAGATACAAAGATAAAAACAGAAGATTCCAAGACTCGCTCTTGTCCCGTTCTTGAGCGTCCCCTCGTACCTTCCATTTTCATTTTTTCTCCAAAAATACTCTCTTGTCACCAAAACCAGGTAGTTGTAGGGATTGACCAGCTGTGGGCCAATGGCTTTTGTTCACCATACAAGAATGATTGTCCGAGGTTTTCAGTGTCCTCCAGAATTTGCGGATGTATTTTCACGACGTATAGCCCAACCAGTGACAGTAGATTTCATTTCCATGGAACCTTTAAGGGAAAGAGGAGGAAATTGAAAGACGAATCGAGTTGTTGGTTAAAGCTCAGAGAAGATTTCTGTAATTCAGTTTTATTTGCATAGCCCAAAATCACAGAATTTCCATCTCAATGGGCTTCACAAGAAAAAGAGGAATTTATTAACACAAATACACAGCAAGAAAAATAACTAACAAATGCTAATTAAACAAGACATTTATGCACTTAGACTCTCCTTCACGGTGAGGAAAACTCCTAAAAAACTCATCAGTGGGGAAAAAATAAGAAACCTCGTTGGGATCCACATGAAAGAGAGATCCCTCCCTGGGACGAGCACCCAATGTGTCAAAGATTATTGTTTAAATATTAGATTATTCTAATCTACAGCTTAATATCTAAAGAAGTCAATAGATGTTCTTCATCCTGATGGAAACAGTCCTCAGATAAGGTTCACCCCTACTAGCATAGCCTGGACCCCTTCATGCCCAGTCTGGATATAAAACTTTCTTTTCTTATCGACAGATTCTCCAGCATGCCGGTGGAAACGCTGCGGCCCTCAGCCGGCCGTCTGCCCACAGCGCCATTTACCTCCGCCATGCCCTTCAGGATTCTGAACAAAGGGCCTGGATACTTCCGTCGGCCGGTCGAACCGGGAACCCAAAGACTGAGCGCAGTGGAACGCCTTGAGGCCGACAAGGCCAAGTACGTAAAGAGCCAGCAGGTGGCGCTAACCCGCCAGGCTCCCATCAAGCCCCCCATCATCCGCAAGCCCCTTGTTCCCTCTGGGATGATGCTCCACGGTGGCGCTCCCCCAACGCGGAGGGTCCCCTGCAACCCAGCGGAGGTGGAGGCTGTGGGCAGAGAGGTCCCGCGGGAGAGGAGACCCGCTCTCAATCTGGACATTTTGAATAATCTGATCAACGACGTGTGCGATGGGGGGGTTCACTGCTCCCCCTCTTCCTCCTCATCAACTTCCCCCTCTTCCTCCTCTCCCTCATCAGGAGGGCAGAGCAGCAGCCTGTCTGCGGAGGACCGGCCCTGCAGACTTTTGAACAACCTCAGACCTCCAAACAACACCCCTCCCCTCAATAATGGCTTTCGTCCTCCTGCACCTGAACTTGCTCGCCGTCCTCCCCCAGTCCCAGCGCGGGCTCCCCGTATCTGCGCCCCTCTCCCCTACAGTTCGCCCCCTGCCGTGGCGGTGCGAAGGGTGGACGTCCGGCCACAGGCTGCCATCGCTAAGCCCCGAAGGGCCCCCCTACCGCCCCGTCCCCGGCAGACCGCCCAGGGCCAGGTAGCGCACCCACACCTGCCGCCCCCACCTGCCCCTCCTCCGACCCAGTCTCTGCCCTCCCCACCGGCCTACCTGCCTCCTAGCCCCATGTTGGGCCGGGCGGGCATGATCCCTCCCGCTTCTCCTGCCTTCACCCGCATCTCCAACGCAAGCTCCAAAAGCTCGTCACGCAAACACCCGTCGCTACACCGCTCCAAGTCAGACCTGAGCGACCGTTACTCACGCGCTACCGCCGACTTGGAGCGCTTCTTCAACTACTGCGGGCTGGACCCGGAGGAGGTAGAAGGACTGGGTGGCGTGGAGCGCTTCACCCGTGCAAACTCCGACATTGTGTCAGTGTCCAAGCTTCGCAGCGTCAGCACGCCAAGTTCGGAGTGCGGCGAGGAGGTGGAGCGAGAGGAGGAGGGTCAGGAGGAAGGTAGGAGCAGCGAACGTGTCCAGTACGGTATCTCGGTCATCGAGAGGAACGCCCGGGTCATCAAGTGGCTGTACGGCATCCGGCAGGCCAGAGACAGCGCCGTCTCCAACGTATGAACTCCCATCGACTGCCTTACACACACACACACACACACACACACACACACACACACCCAGGAGACTCACATATGCAATATTTTCTTCAGTTTTTTAAGGACTGCAGGAACAGACGTTGATGACAGTGTAAAATATTTGTATAAAAAGCAATAATATGATGCAAATGATGGAGAGAATGAAGGTGGAAGTTTTTTTTTCTCTTTTTGGAAAGGTACAACGTGTGTGTGTGAGTGTGTGTTCCCACTAGAGAGCAAGCAGTGGGAACAACAAAAAGAAAACACAACAAAACTGTGAAAATATTCATATTTATAAAGAAAAAAAAACTCATTTAAAGCTGTTTGACTGTTAGTTTCTTCTTCACAACTCCTACACCAGCACCAGAAACCAGTTTACATGGACCCCCTCGCCTCCCATCATGAGGTCCACCTCACTGCCAGATGGTCACACTTCTTTAGTTTTTAATAATATCAATAGAAAAATGAAAATGTGGGTCAAAAAAAGAGGAATGTGTGATTTTAAAGAAGTGGAAGTGAGTCTCAGGAAGAAGCAGACTGATAAAAATGGACCGATATTTATTTGGAAAAATGTAATTTAATGTATTTTTTAATCAATCTTTGGTCCGAAGTGCAATCTGTGGAGGACTGGGAACAGGAACGCTGCTTTCTGGGAAGGACTTAAAGAAATTCACATGTATTTTTTTACTCGGTGGTGTTTTCACACTCCCTCCCGGTCTCTGCATCAGGTTCTCCTGCAGAGCACCGGAGAACCACGCGTGCTGTCTAATCAGGCACTGGATGCCCAAAGAGTCTTCAGAGAAAATCCCAAATGCTTTAATATGATGTAATCTGTATTATTAATTAAAAAAAAAGTTCTTGTATATTTTTTTTCTGTCTTTCTTTTTACATGTAGAGTTCATGACCTTCTGCCTTCACTCCCTTACCTCATAATCTGCTCCAGCTCAGCGCAGGCAGGTGTCAGGTCTCTATAATCTCTCTGCAGCTCTGAGATGATTTAATCTTGTTGCTGCGACAGTCTGACACCTTGTTACGCTGATTCTTACCCCTCAGTCTCTCACTGAGCTGCTCATGTAAAACTTGTGACTTTAAAAACAAACCTTGTGATAGTTTAAAATCCTGAAAAGTGCTGAGTTACCATGTTTGAAGATGAGCAGACATTTTTTTGCTGGATTTACTTGCACAGATTGGATTTAACACCTCACATCTGAAGTTTGGAATTTGGCTTTTTTTTTGGCAGGGATTGAACGTTTGGGCATAAAGAGGATTGAAAAGTCTCCAAAACACATTAAATTACAGATGAGACATTCTTAATATTTAAAAATAAAGATTTCTATTTTCATCATTTACGCTCCCAAGTTAAAAAAAAATAAAATATCGGCCACTTTGAAAATGAAGACCAAAAAGGAGACCAGATTCACACCAAAAAGAATCTGGATCTCAAGAACAGACAACTTTAATAATCTCAAACTTTCTTGTAAAAAGTCACTGATGAAGAAGCTCAATTTTTCTCTGTTTCTCACTGATAATTTTTTCAGCTTTTTTAACAATTTTGTTCAGCCTTTTCTTGTTAGTTCCGTTCCGTCATCTTCCGCTTGTTCCGGGGTCGGATCGCGGGGGCAACAGCCTCAAACGGGTAGCCCAGGCCTCTCTCTCCCCGGCTGCATCCTCCAGCTCACCCGGAAGGATCCCAAGTTGCTCCCCGGCCAGCCGTGAGACATAGTCTCTCCAGCAAGTCCGGGGTCTGCCCCTTGGTCTCCTCCCGGTGGGACATGCCCGAAACACCTCGCCTGCGAGGCGCTCGGGGGGCATCCTGACCAGATGCCCGAACCACCCCATCTGGCTCCTCTCGACCTGGAGGAGGAGCGGCTCGACACCGAGCTCCTCCAGGATGGCAGAGCTCCTCACCCGATCTCTGAGTGAGAGCCCAGCCACCCTGCGGAGGAAGCCCATGACTAACAAACTAACAAGCTTCCTTGTTAGTCACTTTTAGAAAACCAAATAGAAACTCTTTCAACCAAAATTGAAGTTTTTTCAAGACTCTGCGAGCTATTTCCCCAAATTTCTGGGTTTTCTGATCATATAAATTCTCTGATTAAAAGGAAATGGATAAATAACGATATAAGAAAAAGATATAAACCACAGATGAATAAATAAAACAGGAATTAAACCAGTGATAAAGTTCATAAACAGTATGTACAAAAAGCTACAGCCCTATTTTAACAAACATAAAAGATCTGACCAATCACAATTCAGCCAGCATTTGTTGCCAGGTAGGTTACAATCAGAATCAGAAGTAGTTTATTAATCCCACATGTGGGAAATTTGCGTTACAGCTGCACAGGAATCATGAAAAGAAGGAAGTAGTAGAGCTACCATAGAGTTTCTGTTATCAGTTCGACTGGCATACGATACACAAAGTACTGGTAAATACCAACTAAACTTTTTATTTGACCAATCAAATTTTGAGTTGGTCTTCTCTCACTGGTTTCAGAACTGCTGATTGAACAGTTACTGAGCATAGCAGCTAAACTAGCAAACGGTCTCAGTGGTAGGATATTGTTTTGTTGCGGTAAAACCTTTTTATTACTCTGCAAACAACAACTTAAGAAAAAAAACAAAACAGATTTTGCACCTGATCTACTTTCAAGCTAACTTTTTAAATAGACTTTTCTAAAGAAGTTGAACAAAGTAAAGACATCCGAGTGAAATGGGACATATTTTCAAATCTGTGGCAAACTAAATACAAAGTACGACAGGACCTGGTGAGGAGAAAGATGGTTTTTATTATACAACCGAATCAAGTCTTTGGTGAGTACGTACTTATATATTCATATACGTATAAACACATACATAGGTACTGTATGTACAGTATGTCTTGTACATGCACACAGACGTCCTGCGTTCTGTATCTCCAGTAGGCCTCAGTCTTGATCCATTCTGGTGGATAATTACCGCTCATAAACATGAGGGTGGTTGTTGAAGTGAGGTGGAGAGGTGCACGCCTCTATAAATGATAATGCCACATGCTTAGGTGGGCACCATGACGCAACTGCCTGTGAAACTGATTTATAGCCAGAAAAAAAAATGACAGGGTGAAAGTTTCAGGTCCAAAGCAGCCTGGAAAATACAGCGTAATGACCTTGCCATTTTCCTCTCTGCTGGCGCGGGATCATTGGCATCTGTTTAAAAACCTTGTTACACGTTAACTTTGAGAGATGGTTTGATGCTTTTCGATTAGATAAACAGCACAAATTCTGTTCCGTTATGTCCTCTTCCGCTTGTTCCGGGGTCGGGTCGCGGGGGCAACAGCCTCAAGCGGGCAGCCCAGGCCTCTCTCACCCCGGCTGCATCCTCTAGCTCACCTGGAAGGATCCCAAGTCGATCCCCGGCCAGCTGTGAGACATAGTCTCTCCAGTGGGTCCGGGGTCTGCCCCTTTGTCTCCTCCCGGTAGGACGTGCCCGAAACACCTTGCCGGCGAGGCACTCGGGGGGCATCCTGACCAGATGCCCGAACCACCCCATCTGGCTCCTCTCGACCTGGAGGAGGAGCGGCTCGACACCGAGCTCCTCCCGGATGGCATGGCTCCTCACCCGATATCTGAGTGAGAGCCCAGCCACCCTGCGGAGGAAGCTCATTTCAGCCGCTTGTACCTGCGATCTTATTCTTTAGGTCACCACTCACAGCTGATGGGTAGTGAACTTGTTTTATTGGTTTGTTTTTTTATGGATGGAGATTATAAAAACCTGATTCATTCATAAGTGAACGATAAAACATGGACATGTGGTTGTTTATAAGGTCAGGATAAATGTCCAGATGCTCAGAGTTACATAAAAATCCCTCCATGATGTCATGAATAGAAAAAAACATGTGGTAGCCAATGTTCCCGCTCATTTTTTATGTTTCTGATCAAATACACAACCTTCCTGAGCACTTTTACTTTGTGACGTCATCAGCAGTGACGCGCCAAACTTCGAAGCAGCAGTTTGAAGCAATTTGTTTCAGAAAGAAAGAAGAAAGAGGTATGTTCCGGAGCTCTGTCTCATTTTTAGTTTAAATTGGGTTTTATTTTGTGCGCTGCGTAGGTTTTCTTGTATGCTATTTATCTACGAGCAATATGCAACTGCGCAGGCGCGAAGTTTGGAGGGAATACTGGTGGTAGGACCAGTTCATTTCAAATGATATTTTTTCTTTTAGATGTGTTTTAAACATTTTTTTCAGTTTAATTTGGAAAAAAAGTAATTCTTTTATTCGGTTGTTTTGCAACTTTGACTTTTTATAAAAATCAATGTAAATGTCGGAGAGAATGAAGGTGGAAGTTTAAATGAAAACGTAAAGTGAAACTTCCATAATTGGTTGATTTAAAAATGCTCTTAAACACTAAAATAGTTTCAGACTAAAAGAGGGAGGATTATGGATTAATTTCAAACATTAATAACCAAACAAGTTAGTCACGATGGTGAGGTGGCTAGTCCAGTGGATCACAAAAAGAAGGTTGGGGTTCAAGTCCCACACAGAAGGACCAGTGGCTTGAAACACTGGTCCTTCTGTGTGGAGTTTGCATGTTCTCCCCGTGTATGTGTGGGTTACCTCCAGGTACTCTGGTTTCCTCCCACCCTGTACATGTTAGGTTGATTAGCCGCGATGAAAAATTGCCTGAAGGAATGAGTGTGTGTGTGGCCTCTCGACAAACTGGTGACCTGGTGAGCCTCTCGCCTGTAATCAGCAGGGATAGGCTCCGACACTCTTGGAACCCTATTAGAGATAAGCGGTCAGTAGATGAAACAAACAAGAATTTAGTCATTTTGGCCACAGGGGAAAAAAATGAAACCTAAGCTGCTGCTTTTACATTTCTAGTTCCACACAGGGAGTCACTAGTATTTGGAAATAGGTTTCAAATCCCCATCGGTAAGGACGTGAGACATTCTGGACTTTTTCGAAATTGTTTGAGGGTTTTAAGAATATTTACGAAATCTAAACATCCTAAAGATTTTCCCAATAACATCCATGTTTCCAAAGACCCCAACAACTTAACTAGTTCAAGTTTGATTCCTTCAAGAATTCTTTTTTGGTTGATTGATTACTAATATGTCTGCATCTGAGGAGGCCTTGGCTTAGTGGTAGAACGTCCGTTCTTGGACTGAAAGAAACTAGTTAGATTCCCACTGAGCCCATGCCGAAGTGTCCCTGGTCCATGCCTAAGCCCCAAAGTTGTTCCGTCATGGCGGCCTGCTGCTGTTCCCCTTTGAGTGATCAATATAGTCTTCTTCTTTCTTTCAGCATTTCCCTTCAGGGGTCGCCACAGCAAGTCAGTTTCTTCCATCTAACCCTATCTGCTGCATCTTCTTGGTTCACGCCAACTATCTTCATGTCTTCCTTCACTGTATCCATGAAACTCCTCTTTTGGGTTCCTCTAGGCCTCTTTCCTGGTGGTTCCAAACCCAGCATCCTTCTTCCGATGTACTCTCTCTCTCTCCTCTGCACATGTCCAACCATCTTAGTCTGGCTTCTCTAACTTTATCTCCAAAACCTCTAACACGTGCTGTTCCTCTGATATGCTCATGGCTGATCCTATCCTGGTCACTCCCAGAGAGATCCTCAGCATCTTCATCTCTGCTACCTCCATCTCTGCTCCCTGTCTTTCCCTCAGTGCCACTGTTTCAAGACCAAACAGCATGGCGGTTCTCACCATGGTTTTGTACACTTTCCTCATTTTAGCTGAAACTCTTCTATCACACATCACACCTGACACTTTTCTCCACCTGTTCCAGCCTGCCTGCACACGCTTCTTCACCTCTTTCCCACACTCTCCATTGCTCTGGACTGTTGAGCCTAAGTACTTAAAATCTTCCACCTTCTTTATCTCTTCTCCCTGTAACCTCACTTTTCCATTTGGATTCCTCTCATTCACAAACATGAACTCTCAATATAGTACTGTAATATATATTCAATAAAAAATGAAGATTTTATAACTATCTGCCACTTTTCTGGATGAAGCCTATCTGGTAGATAATACAAATATAATCACTTATTTTAAAGTCCTAGAAACATTCTGCCTCTCCACCCTGGGAGAGAATATATCCTCCAACTTGGCCTCCATCAGGTTATCTCATATTCCTTTAGCAAGATCTCCAGGAGTTTTTTTTTTTTTGTTGTAGTAATACTAGGCAAAAGATGTCAATTTAATTTAAACGTTTCTGAGAAACCTGTTTGTGTGACATGATGGCTCTCCTCCTGTTACATCATTATGTAACCGGGCATCTTTATGCAGCTCCCTGGGGGATTGAGTGGGTTTGTAAAAAAAGGCTAAATGAGTGGACGGCGTGGACTGTGAAAAGTCTCCTCCTGCTGCTTCATGCCAAGAATCATCTTGTCATTCTTCTCCTTCCACCCACACTGGCTGACCATATGCCCATATTTACCGAGAGATCAGCTGGGCTTTGGCACGCTGTCAGATAACACACTCACACACCGTTTGCCTCAGCTTGTGCATGTCCTGCTGCTTGTTGCATGTGTTGTCGTCATCTGTGCAGAATGTGTGCAGAGGCTTTAGCTCGTTTATGGTGTTTACATGTTTTCATTTCTTTTTGGATGTGTTTTCTTAGCATGCAAACACACTCCTGTCAGATTCTCGCATGTGTGCATGTGGTTTTGGAAACAGCTGGGTCCGTGTGATGGGTCCGTGGACGGCCGGGGATGTGGGCAGAGGTGGGGGGTTGGAGAGTATTGCTTGATTTGAGTAGTAAAGCTAAAGTATGTCAAGTATAGTCATTCTGAACGATCATGGTGCGGAGTGATAAGCTGATTACAGCTCTGAGCCAGATGGGATCTCTGTTTTTGACTATAAGTGTGAGTGTGTGTGTGTGTATCTTTCTGAATGTGTGTGTTACTGTGGGACATACTCTTTATCCCATGGGAAACAAAAACTGGGTTGTCTGTGTTAGCTTAATGTGTTGTTTCAGTGCACAATGTTGCTTCCCTTATCTCACCAAACTCATCTCCGCACCTTCCTCTGTCTGGCTAAGTCTAAAGTTGCTTTGACTATGGACCATGGGCTTTTCTGAACTCTGAAAATTATGTCTTATTGAAACCATTTTAGGAGTATTTTAACAATAATTTTGCACCTAATCATGTACAAAATATGGCTGAAACAAACTTGCACTGTAAAAGCAGTGCAAGTTTGCACTGAGGCAATCGGGTTGAGAGGCCAACTCGATTGCCTCTCATCCCACTGCAATCGGGTTGGAATGTTGATGGACTGATGCTTAGAGATAGTAGCCCAATCAGACCAGCAGACCACACCACGAACAACTCTGGGAATTTGTCTTATTGCAACAACTTTGAGAGTACATGATTACGGTACAGTGCCAGAATAAAGTTAAAAGATTTATTAGAAAACAGAAAGATAACAGAAGGTTTATGCAGCCATACTTGGAAAACTCAAAAAGGCCCAAGAGGTTCTGGGAGGACAACTCCTGGAGGTCTTGATATCTGAGGATCGACAGAATAAAACAGGTTCAAGACTTACGCGACCGCAATGTACCTTTTGCAACAAAAATGCAACTCAGTCAACTTTCTGTCAACCAGAAGTGCTATGGTTGATATAAAAGCTGAAATAGTCACTGAGAAAACAGTGGCTGATAAAAAGCAGTGCGTTGGTAGATCAGAGCTTGAAGAGCAATGGTAAAAATTGAACTGAAGAGAGGAAAGCAGGTAGGTGTACCGCTACAAAGGCAGGGTGAAAAGTTTTCATTTCCTTCTTTCAACACTTTGGACACCAAAGTGCTCCTGTTACTCGTGAAGCTGATTGAAGAAGAAAGATACTTTATTCATCCCTCAACGGGGAAATTTGTGTGCTGCATTACATCGCAAAAGCCTGCCACAACAGCGCCAATGGTGGTAGAAACAGGAAAGTAGGTGTTTTCCCTAAGGGCGCCTAGACATGAGCTCAGTGGAATTCGATTCCGCAAACTTCTGGAGAAGTTCCGGAACTCCGAGGGCGAATGTTCTACCACTGCTTCTGCAAAAATGAAGAACATGCTGGACTCAGACATCCACATAGATCAGGGGTGTCCAAAGTCGGTCCTCAAGGGCCGATGTCCTGAAGGTTTTCATTGTGTTCCTGGTTCAATACAGCTGATGCACAGAAAGTGAAATCAACAGCCAATAGAATCTGGCACAATGACTCAGTTAACTGGACCAGGTGTGTAGATGCAAGAACATATGGAAAACCTTCAGTACACCAGCCCTCAAGGACCAGATTTGGACACCCCTAACAAAGATTTCCTAAAGATGTTTCAGGTTGATTGGACCAACTCTTTTAAATTCTCTGCTCAGGCAGGCGGTTGAAGTGCTTCTCAAACAGTAGAATCAAGAAGGACTGTAGTCATACCCATAATGAGTAGAAATTATATTTCCACTTTGAAAAAAAGTGCCCGTTTTTGAAGCACTGACTTATGGGACACAACAGGGGTCTGTTCCGGAACCCTAGCTGTTTAGTCTTTGCATACTAGACCTTGATCAGTTAATTGTAAAGTCTCTTATCACACATTAAGCAGATGACACACAGATTTACATCAAACTGAGATCAGGTGATCATTTGCGTAGAGATTCACTTTGTTACTGAATTCAACAAATCGATGAGTGGATCAGGAACAAATTTCTCTGGCTAAACAGAGACGAAACTTAAACAAATAATTCTTGCCTGTAGAAACAAACGGAAAATATCTGTTTTCACTTTGGATCTTTCCCTAAAACACAAAAGTAAGGTCAGAAATCTGTGAGTGATCAATGACTCATACTTGAATTTCAACATTAAATCTAGAACGTCATCAGCATTTTACCGCCTTCAAAATCGTTGTCAGAATTTGAGATATGTCTAAATAGGGCCTAATGCTTCCCATGACTTTCTCACAACCTCCTTTCACGTGCACTCATAAATCACCACTGCCTTTACTAATCAGGGTATTGCTCAAGAATACTTGTCAGAGGAAGTCTGGAATTTATCTACCAACTTTCCACTCCTCAAATGACTCCTGTTCCTTCCGTACACAGTAAACAGCTGCTATGTTTCTACGAACTCACAAATCACTTATTGTTCGTAACTTTGCAGATATCTTTCAGAGACACCTGCTACTGGCTTCATGTTTGGTTCTCACTTGGTCGTCCTGACAGCACGGTTGGTCTTCAGTTAAGTGAAATCAGATTGAAGAGGGAGCTTAAACGGGAAAACTCAGACTTCCCAGGTCATCTGGAAAGAGAGTTCGCGTTACAGTTGCTAGCAAGCCGCTGGGAACCAGAAATTGGGGAAAATACGGTGCACCAAAAATCTGTCGTCTTGTTTTATCTACCCCTCTTCTGTTATTTTGGATAGCTTTATACTATTTTTGCTCATTAACCATTTTAGACCACACCTCTGATTGAATGCACTAATTGCCTGTCTCACTCCCTTATTTTTCTTTGGGTGAGCAAGGACTTTTTCCAGTAGCCTGGCATCTGGTGAATGTTTCACTATGTCGAAACCTTAGCTGATCTCATTCTTGCTTCATTCCCCATCTGTGATATCTCTTCTAGACTTTTCTTGAACTCTACGTCTTCCTCATTACATTTTTCTCAATAATTTTTAATAAATTAATTAAATTCTTTAATGAGTAGAATCAGAAGCTCCACATGAAGTGACTGCTTTGTTTATCCTCCCCCCTCCACCAACCCTTCCCTTACATCAAATCTATGTTTTCCTCAGTATGTTTATGTCTGTATGTGTTGTTGCTAAGTAACTGGTGCTGTTTGTTTTTTTCACTTGCCCCGCTTCACTGACCTTGTTGGTGAGGCTGGGTGACTTATTTTTTTAAACACTAAATCTACCCTCCCTTTCCTTTGTATCTCTATCTCTTCAACAAAGGTAGCGCTGTTATGTATGGCTGCCAGTGGTGAATGAAGTACTCACTTTTTGTACTTAAGTAAAAGTACAGATAATTAGGCAAAAAATACTTAAGTAAAAGTACAAATAAAAAAATCTACTTTAGTAAAAAGTACAAAAGTAATTGGTGTAAATTTTACTTTTTAAGTAAAAAGTCAAAGTATTCGATCATAATTCAAACGTTATTTTTTTGTGCTGTAGGGTCACAAATAAATAGTCTGCAGGGGCGTGACCCCTCTCTCCCGCCTCTTTTGGTCCACAAAAATAAAAAGAAGAAAGGAAAGGGGACAAGTCAAGCTATCCCCTTGCAGGGCCAGCAAAAGGGCCACCTAAATGCAGGAAAATGACACTTATTTTTACAAATGTTTTAGGGGAGAGGCCCGTCGTCACGCTATATTGGCTTTGTCAATGACCTCACACCCCCCCTCCTTTAGAAAATTCTAGATCCGCCCCTGCTCTGTGTAATGATGGCTCAACTTTTTATTTAAAAGTAAACACAACGAACAACGATCTTCTGACTCTTTTTAATTTGTTCTATATTTGATGTTAGTTTTTTTGGCGCTGAATGAATGCGGAAAATGTTTACTATCGATTCTGATTGGTCCTCGATTCATGACTTCTTCTCCCGATCAACTGCTCCTTTTGATTTTGGCAATGCGGCTTCAAGATGTGCTAAACAAAACTGTGTATTTTTCAAATTCCCGAACGAAAATGTAACAAAAAATGTAAAACACGCTTTTAAAAAGTAACGGAGTAAAAGTACAGATATCTGCTGAAAAAAAATGTAGTGAAGTGAAAGTAAAAGTACAGGTCTCAAATTTTACGTAAATAAAGTACAAATACACAATTTTTTTACTTAAGTACAGTAACGAAGTACGTTCCACCACTGATGGCTGCAGGCCTTAATTCTTGCAATTTCCCCACTGTGGGACTAATAAAAGTAGTCTTGATGAAGCTCATCTACTACATCCTACAAACATGAGGTATGTCATTGTACGTAGATCATTTAATCTCTAATATTGCGTCTTAGGCCCATTCTATGCTCCAACATAATTTCCATTCCTTTTTTCTTCGATTTGGCTTCTTATAAGAGCTTTTCCTCCCTGAGAAAGAGCGTTTCAGACCAGAGATGTCCAGTTTAGTTGATTATGTTCCTGTCTGATTTGTGTTTCTGTCTGATTAACTGACCTTTGAGAATTCTTTGTTGTAAGACTAGTAATGAGTTATCTCGGCCGGGTACGTTATTGAAGAATATTCATAGATTAAACTAAACCTGAGTTATTATGAGCTCTTATCAGTGAGACCAGACATATGAAACCTGAGAACCAACTCATGAAGTAAGCTCCCCTGCTTCATCTTCATTGTGCAAGATGGAATTTCTGCTGTTTTGTATGAAGGTATTTAAACCAACACACACACGATTAGCTCTGTGTTTCCCACAGGAAGAGAGGGATTGAGGAGGATGAGCAGCAGAGCATGTGGTGGAGGTGATTAAAAGTGTTACGTAGGATGTGTTAGAGTTTCAGAGAGATGGTCTGTAGCTGTGTGGCAACACTGATGTACTCATAAACCACAGCAATGAGTAAAAGACAAAAGAAAAACATGGAAAGGACACAAAACAGACGGGGAGATGCTCTCTGACACACAAACTCCCACTCAAAGACAATCTGGGTTTAATGGGAGTAGTAGCTGAGAGCTTTCTGTTCTGAAGAAGGGATTTCTGGAGCTAAGCTCCGAGCTATCGGAGGTTAACTGAGCCAAACAGTTGCTAGTCGAGTGAATTGTGTACTCTTGTGTCACATCTGGTTTGTATTTCCTGCAAAATAACGTGTTTTCTCTGTAATGTCCTCATTCCTGATCTTGTTCGTCCTGGTCACTCCCAAAGAGAACCTCAGTATTTTCATCTTTGATTCCTTCATCTCTGACTCCTTTCACTTTACTGCACACGCTTCTTCACCTCTTTTCCACACTCTCCATTGCTCTGGACTGTTGATCCTAAGTACTTAAAATCTTCCACCTTCTTTATCTCTTCTCCCTGTAACCTCACTTTTCCATTTGGGTCCCTCTCATTCACACACATGTACTCTGTCTTGCTGCAGCTAACCTTGATTCCTGTCCTTTCTAGGGCATCTTCCCAGTTTCAAAATACTGAGTATGATTTGATTATATTACAATTTTTGTTCCACATAAATAAATTGTATTATAATTGTTGCTTCATCATTATTATTTTTTTTTAAAAAAAAACTAACTCCTAATGCAGGGGTGTCCAAAGTCTGTTCTTGAGGGCCGGTGTCCTGAAGGTTTTTAATGCGTTCCTGGTTCAATAGCCAATAGAATTTGGCACAATGACTCAATTCTCTGGATCAGGCGTGTAGATTAGGTGGAGACGGTGGCCGCGTGGTTAGAGCGTTCGCCCGCGGACCGGAAGGTCGCGGGTTCGCGTCCCACGGAGAGCACGTCTAGGGTCCTTGGAGAAGACACCTAACCCCCGCTTCTCCCACCATTGGCGCCGTTGAAGGGCAGCCTGCTGCGGTGTAAGGAGTGCAGCAAACAAATTTCCCCGGTGAGGGATGAATAGAGTAATTCATTTATTTTATTATTTATTTATTTAGATGAAAAAACATGTGGACAACCTTCAGGACACCGGCCCTCGAGGACCGGATTTGGACATAAAAAAAGACCTTAGCTGTAAAGCAAAGCCCTCATTTTACAAGTCGATCTACGTTCCCACCCTCACCTATGGTCACCAGCTGTGGGTGGTGACCGAAAGAACGAGATCGCTGATACAAGCGGGCGAAATGAGCTTCCTCTACAGGGGGGCTTAGCGCTCACTCAGAGATCGGGGGAGGAGCTCTGCCATCTGGGAGGAGCTTGGCGTTGAGCTGTTGCTCCTCTGGGTCGAGAAAAGCCAGATGAGGGGTTTGGGCATTTGGTTTGGGTGCCTCCTGAGCGCCTTATTGATAAGGAGTTTTGGGGACGTCCCACCGGGAAGAGACCAAGAGGCAGACCCTGGACCCACTGGACAGACTATGTCTCACAGCTGGACAAGGAACACCTCAGGATCCTTCTGGGGGAGCTAGAGAAGGTGAGAGAAGCCTGAGTTTACCCTCTGAGGCGGCTGCCCTTCGCGAACCGGTCCCGGATAAGCGGAAGACGACGGAACGAAAGGGAACTCCCAATGCCGTCCCGCCTCCCCTCGCAACTCCTCTATCACACCTATTGTGCACATCAACACAGTCCTCATACATGTCCTGCACCGCTCTAATATTTTCTCTCCCACTCCAGACTGCCTCATAATAACACAGTTTTTGTCTGGACAACATTGTGCACAATGCCTCGGAGTTTCTAAATCTTTTTTAACCATTACATTGACGTCTATGAAACGAGTTCTGACATGATTCAGACTACGGTAATAGGGGAAGTCCTGTTCTCGTCATGGCTCTTCTGATCTGATGGGTGTTATTGTTGTTTTGATCTTCCAGTTTGGTTAGTTATACTTTCTGTTTTGTTTTGAGTTGTTCATCTTTTTACTTCAGTACTATTTGTTCCCAAATCTTGGTGCTATTGGTTCCCTTTTCTCCGTATCCATAACCAATCCCTGTTATTAAATTAGTTTCTTAGTAGTTTGTGCTTGTGTGTATATTTTATATCATGCTCCTTTTTTTTATGTTATTAAATACTTTATCATTTACTCCTGATGAGCATCCTCATTTTAGAGTTCCGTGCACGTCGTTTCAGGCTTCCCTTACTTTACCTGAACATAATCACAGTTCAGCTCTAACTACAACCACAACCCTGAAATTTTATTTTTTCATCATGGAGAACATCCTTTAAGTTGCTCGTGCAGCATTCATGTGTGCAAACCAGTCGGGAATTTGCTGCGCGCATGCACTTCTACTCATTTTTCAATTGGGTCAACCATGGCAAAGCTTTCCAAACATACATATTTAATCCGTCTAGAGTCATTCTATTTCAATTAAATATTTCAGAGGTGTCTGTGTTCTTTTTTGCTTTCTGTTCTGGTTTTGCAGGATGGCGAACAGGTGGGTAAATTTAGTCTGCACGCAAGATTTGCATAGTCATGTATGAAGCTGTTTAACAGGACCTGACATCTGTGACTGTGTAATGAACGAGATAAAGCACAGGCTTCACATGCTGGTCTGGTGCACAGTGGAAATGTTGGGGGATCATGGCGGCTGTGAAATAAACAGGGACACTCATTGATGATTGGCTTGTTTTATTTATTTGGAAGCAGAAAAAAATCATTTCCGATCCGCTTGGTGAACTATCTCCATTTACTTCAGGTACCTGAACTCCCGTATCCAATTCAGCTAGTTTGTAAAATTTTGTAACAGTTCAAGAAATAAAAAGAAAGCATCTTCTCCTTTCGGCATTTCCCTTCAGGGGTCGCCACAGTAAGTCAGTTTCTTCCATCTAACCCTATCTGCTGCATCCTCTTTGGTCACACCAACTATCTTCATGTCTTCCTTCACTGTATCCATGAACCTCCTCTTTGGTCTTCCTCTAGCCCTCTTTCCTGGTGGTTCCAAACCCAGCATCCTTCTTCTGATGTACTCTCTCTCTCTCTCTCCTCTGCACATGTCCAAACCATCTCAGTCTGGCCTCTCTGACTTTATCTCCAAAATCTCTAACATGTGCTGTTCCTCTGATCCTGTTCATCCTGGTCACTCCCAGAGTGATCCTCAGCATCTTCATCTCTGCTACCTCCATCTCTGTTTCCTGTCTTTTCCTCAGTGCCACTGTCTCTAGACCAAACAGCATGGCCGGTCTCACCACGGTTTTGTACACTTCCCCTTTCATTTTAGCTGAAACTCTTCTATCACACATCACATCTGATACTTTCCTCCGCCTGTTCCAGCCTGCCTGCACACGCTTCTTCACCTCTTTTCCCACACTCTCCATTGCTCTGGACTGTTGAGCCTAAGTACTTAAAATCTTCCACCTTCTTTATCTCTTCTCCCTGTAACCTCACTTTTCCATTTGGCTCCCTCTCATTCACACACATGTACTCTGTCTTACTCTGACTAATCTTCATTCCTCTTCTTTTCGGTGCAAACCTCCACCTCTCCAGCTTTTCCTCCACCTCTTTCCTCCTCTCACTACAGATCACAATGTCATCTGCAATCATCATAAATAAAAAGAAAGCATACAAGGTTGAAAAATTGAGCGGTGTTCAGATTTAAATTCAAATTTCAATTTCTGTTCTGTGTCTGACATAATAATGTATCAGATCATCTCTGACCTTTTTTTAATCACAGATACATGCAGATTAGTTGGTTTTGTCAGTGTTTGCAGCACACGCTGTTCTCGTTTAAGCCTAAAAACCACCCCTTTTCTCTGTCATTTCTCTTATTTAACACAGACCAAACGATATTGTGATTACATCATGTAGAGATTTTCATATTTTTGATCATTAAACAAAGTCTGCATGTCCACATTAAACACAAACTCAAGGAGCTTGAAGTGTAAACGGTGTGCTGTGAGGGAATCGGTCATAAATAACCAGCTTGATTTCATCATCAGAGCCAAGAGCAGAATTATCAAAAAGCAACCATCTGTCCATCTGAAAGCATGATATCTGAACCATTTAATGCATCTTATCACTCCCACAGGAACAAAATGTCCTTTTTAGACAGAAACAGTCTAATCTGGGCTTTGACTTACATAACCGTAGTATTTTTGTCTATTTTTAAGAACAGTAAAAGCCAATTGATTTTTTTTTTTTGTTGACTATTTTAATTCTGGTCCATCGTCTTCCGCTTGTTCCGGGGTCGGGTCGCGGGGGCAACAGCCTCAGACGGGAAGCCCAGGCTTCTCTCACCCCGGCTGCATCCTTTAGCTCACCCGGAAGGATCCCGAGTTGTTCCCCAGCGAGCTGTGAGACATAGTCTCTACAGCGGGTCCGGGGTCTGCCTCTTGGTCTCCTACCAGTGGGACGTGCCCGAAACACTTCACCAGCAAGGCGCTCGGGGGACATCCTGACCAGATGCCCGAACCACCCCATCTGGCTCCTCTCGACCTGGAGGAATGGGTCGACACCGAGCTCCTCCCGGATGGCAGAGCTCCTCTCCCGATCTCTGAGTGAGAGCCCAGCCATCCCGCGGAGGAAGCTCATTTCGGCCGCTTGTATCCGCGATCTCATTCTTTCGGTCACCACCCACAGCTGGTGACCATAGGTGAGGGTGGGAACGTAGATCGACTTGTAAATCAAGAGCTTTGCTTTTCGGCTCAGCTCTCGTTTTACCACGACAGACCGATGGAGCATCCTAGTTATTGCTGACGCCCCACCGATCCGCCTGTCGATCTCCCGCTCCATCCTTCCCCCACTCGTGAACAAGACCCTCAGATACTTAAACTCCTACACTTGGGCGGGACCCTGTCCCTTACCTGCAGGGGGCATTCCACCCTTTTTCGGGTGTGGACTATGATCTCGCATTTGGAGGCGCTAATTTCATTTTCCACTATTTACACTATTTTAGTGTAAAAATAAATCATGTTCAGTGTACCTGACCTCGAGCTGCAGATGATGCCAGATAGAGGTCAGACAAATTGATAGGAAGCAACCAACTGAAACAAAAAGGACACAATGAAAAAAGAGGTAATGAATTTAAAAATACATGTTGACTCTGCTTCGGTGATGGAGGGAAGTAGTGTGGAACGACAACAGAAGAACACGTTAGTATAAGCTACAAGCTAGAGACTCAGGAGAACGGCAAGGGCTGGTTTCTTGAAGGCGCAGAGTCCTTAGTTTGTGGCGACATGTGGGATATAAGCAGGGGTCAACAAACATTTTTTTCCCATCGACACCCTTGTTGCGCTGCACTTCAAAATAATGATATTAAAAGTGGCATCGGGTGGTACAGTGGCCTCGCAACAAGAAGATCTGGGTTTGAGTCGCGGAGTGGACGCAAGGCTTGGAACACTTGCCTTTCTGTTGTGGAGTTTGCATATTCTCCTCATGTATTCATGGGCTTCCTCTAGGTTCTCTAGTTTCCTCCCACTCTCCAAAAACAGGGATGTTAAGTTGATTAGTCACAATATAATTGCCCCTAGTGATGAGTGTGTGTGTATGTGGTTGTGTGTGTGGCCCTTCAACAGACTGGTGACCTGTTTAGCGAGTACAATGCCACTCGCCTGAAATCAGCTGGGATGGGTTACAACAGCCCCCGTTTCGCGCGAGTGAATCCTTGTCCCGAAGTTACGGATCTGGTTTGCCGACTTCCCTGGCTTGCCGACAGCCCTCGCTGCCGAAGGAGTTTTTCAACCTCAGGTCAGTGAGAATATATCTGTTCCGTCCCGGTATCTTCCGCTTGTTCCGGGGTCGGGTCGCGGGGGCAACAGCCTCAAACGGGCAGCCCAGGCCTCGCTCACCCCGGCTGCATCCTCCAGCTCACCCGGAAGGATCCCAAGTCGTTCCCCGGCCAGTTGTGAGACATAGTTTCTCCAGCGGGTCCGGGGTCTGCCCCTTGGTCTCCTCCCGGTGGAACGTGCCCGAAACACCTTGCCCGCGAGGTGCTCGGAGGGCATCCTGACCAGATGCTCGAACCACCCCACCTGCTCCTCTCGACCTGGAGGAGGAGCGGCTCAACACCGAGCTCCTCCCGGATGGCTGAGCTCCTCACCCGATCTCTAAGTGAGAGCCCAGCCACCCTGCGGAGGAAGTTCATTTCGGCCGCTTGTACCTGCGATCTCATTCTTTGTGATCGACGTATCTGATCTGATCATATCTCTGATCGAAAGCAATTAATGTCAGAAAAGAAATGAGATGTCAAATGGGACGGAAAAATATAAATTCTACCATCTTCCCAAAACATACTAAGCCAACAAATTTTAATGATCAATGACAAAGTAATTCTTGGATGATGCATTCTGCAATAACAAAAGTTTCTGCTTCCTTATACCCAATTTTATGGCTTATGCAAAATATTCAGAAAAATGTCCCAAATTGGCCTTTTCAAATGGTTAAACTTGAGTTGTTTTGCACCACAAATTTTCATGGGGATGTTCTTTCGCCTCAGCATTTGTCTAGAGACATTGGGGTGATTGGTCACAGAGTCCTTGTGTGCTCATAGAGTGTGTGTGACTGTGTGTTTGTGTGTGTGCCAGTTGTCTCAGATAGATAGTTGGACTTCAGCTGGTTCTCAAGAAAAACAGTAAAACCATCATGTGCAGCTGTTACTGAGCCGAGAACCTTCAAAGTGCAGTGAGTCAGCTTTGCAATCGAATCTACTAAAGTCATTTAAATACAAAAACTCAGTGCTTTACTTTTTCTGATCTCTCTACAGGAGAAAAAAACTTTTTAGTGTACAGCATTGGTTCAACATGGTGAAGACAGAGTATAGCCGAAAACAGGGGCGGAGCCAGGATTTTCTAAAGGGGGTGCGGGAAGGCGTGATGTAATTGACAAAGCCAATACCCAGAACGTTTAAAAAATAAGAGTCATTTTCCTGCATTTTGGTGGCCTATTCGCTGGCCCTGTAGGACTTGGCTACAGCTGGACTTGTCCCTTTCCTTTCTTCTCTTTTTCTTTTTTGTTTTTTTGTGGGCCAAAAGTGGGGTGGGGAGTGCTCCCCCATCCCCTCCCCTCTGAATCCACCCCTGGAAAAGCAAAGCTCTCGAATTACCAGTCGATCTACGTCCCCACCAATGTTCCCTCTAAGCTGCGCCCCTGCGCAATTGCGCACTTCTCGCAGATTAATAGTGCACAAGAAAACCTACTATGCAGCGCAGAAAATAAAACTCAATTTAAGCCAAAAAAGAGAGCATATTTCTTTCTTCTTTCTTTCTGAAACAAATTGCTTCAAAGCGCTGCTTCGGTGTTTGGTTCGTCACTGCTGTTGACATCACAGAAAGGTAAAAGTTTTTGCTCCGCCCCCTTCTGCTCAGGAAGCTGTGTATTTGCTCAGACACATAAAAAATTAGAGGGAACTTTGATTCCAACCCTCACCTATGGTGACCAGTTGTTTGTGGTGACTGGAAGAACAATTGCGGATACAAGCGGTTAAAATGAGCTTCCTCTACAGGGGGCCTTGTGCTCTCATTCAGAGATAGAGTGAGGAGCTCTGTCATCCGCGAGGAGCTCAGGGCAGAGCCATTGCTCCTCTGTTTCGAGACAAGCCAGATGGGGTGCTTTGGGCGTCTGGTTGGAATGTCTCCCGAATGCCTCGCTGGTGAGTTGTTTCGGCTATGTCCCACCGGGAGGAGACCTCCTTGTGATACAATGTCTCCCAGCTGGCCAGGGAACACCTCTGGATTGTCTCTGGTGAGCTGGAGGATACAGTAGGGGTATGCCGAACCTCGGTGCCCCATCTGAGGATGTAGCGCCTGCGACCCAACCCCAGATAAGCGTAAGACAATGGAATGGAACATTTTTGGTTCACAAAAACTCATCGCCTATTGAACACCAGCATGGACATCACGGTCTTAAGCTGGTTCAGTAAAAGGGAGCCATGACGATCTCCAACTCTCTTTGGAAATAAGACTGACCTCCTACATTATGGACCAAACTCTGCCACTGGTCATTCAATGACCAGACAGCAAGTGTACAAGGTCTACAGTAATCTCAGAGCACCCACCACAAGAGTCGCCAACGGTGTTGTGATTCCGTGCTGTCCTTCAGCGCTCTTTCCACACCTGCTCCACATCTACTCCTCATCGGCTCTACTATTTATTACTGGAAGAACCTTCAGCCAATGGCGGACTATTGTTCACCTTCATCGTCTTTATATAATCTATCGGTCTTTCTAATTCAGCCTTGGTTCTCTGTCCGCCTGCCAACCGGCCAACTCTGTCTGCCGAAGACGGAAACTCATCATCTCTCTCTGCCAGTCATCTCCGTCCACATTTGCAATAAAGATTCTGGTCTTTCCCCTGAGTCCGCTCTTGGATTCCTTTTCCACTCGTCTCGACTTAACAAACGGACACACTCAAATGACTTCTATAGATCTGCAAAACACATGTAGACTGGTTGAGCAAACTCTCAAGACCCTTCAGAATTCTGAAGGGATATAGAGAAAGCACACTGCTCCTCTTCAATCTGAACCTCCAGAGTAGGGCCTGACTCATCTGGTGAGGTGTTGGCATGCATCGCCAGGAAGAGACCCTGGGGGAAATCCCAGACACATTGGATAGATTATTGCACATCTGGTGTTGAAAACATTTTAGGATTTCTCTGGAAAAGGTGACCATGAAAAGGAAAGTTTGCATTTTCCTGCCTCGGAGGCTGATCCTGTGACCTAATCTCAAATAGGTTGGTGGGAATGAAATGATGGTTGGATAGTGGACGAATGGATGGATAGATAGATGGATAGATGGATGGATGGATGGATGGATGGATGGATGGATGGAAAAGTAAAAGCAGGTATTGCAAATTTAATGGACTGATAGAGATGGAAGGCTCAACAACTGAGTCAATGAAAAGATTGGGAGATGAGTTGATGGTGGATACAAGAATGAATGAATGGATTAGGAGGACCCAAATGTGGGACATCAAAACAAGGTTTATGAAACACAATTCAAGTAAGTCTGTAAAGCAAATGGCACAGGCAGCAAGAGACAGCAAGGGCAACCAGGGTGACCTGGCTGGAAGGTATGGTATAACCTGACCATCTTTGAACTCTGTTATTAGTTACAAGTCACAGTCCCCAATACCCCCCTTGCACTGACAGACTCCCCCATCACCACTGTAGACTCTTTCCGCTTCCTCGGCACTACCATCACACGGAACATAAAGTGGGAGCCGTCCATCAGCTCCCTGATCAAAAAGGCCCAGCAGAGGATGTACTTTCCAAGCTGCCTGCCCAGATGTTGGTGCAGTTTTACACAGCCATCATCGAGTCTGTCCTCACCTCCTCCATCACCGTGTGGTACGCTGGAGCCACAGCCAGGGACAAACACAGACTGCAGCGCATTGTGCGCTCCGCAGAGAAGGTGATCGGCTGCAGCCTTCCATCTCTCGAAGACCTGTACGTCTCCAGGACTCGGGGGCGTGCAGGTCGGATAGCAGCTGACCCTTCCCACCCTGGACATGGACTTTTTGAGCGACTCCCCTCGGGCAGGAGGCTCCAGTCTATTCGGACCAGAACGTCCCGCCACAAAACAGCTTCTTCCCTTCTGCCGTTGGACTAATGAATGCTTTATAACCTGAACCCCACATCTCTTAATCACTTTACAACCTGGATCCCCACATCTCTTAGTCACTTCCCTCTTGTCACTTTACTATCTTTATTATTTTTTATTATTTTCTATGACATTGCACTACTTTTCTTTTTCTTTCTGAGCACTCTTAGTTTAGTTAAAATCATTTTTATTTATTTTATTTTTTTATTATTTTTATTTTATATTTTTGCACGCCTGTATCATAGCAAGTTCCTGGTCTCTCATATTCTTCATTGACATGGCAATAAAAGCATTCTGATTCTGATTATTTGAACTTTTGAAATCCTGAGTTAATCCTGTGCCCTTTACTTTACAGACTTACTCGAATTGTGTTCAATAAACCCTGTTTTGATGTCCTGCATGCGGGTGTCCCTCCTTCCAAATCACAACAGAATGACCCGACATGGAAGTCCGGGGTGATTGCCCTTAATTAGATGGCAGGGTCCACAGATGTGTGGCATCAGGAATCAGTCTCAGGTGTCCCTATTCAAGGTGATGAGGAATATTCAGAGCTCCCTCTAGCAGCAGGCAAAGGGGATCACAACAAGAAGAATAAAAAGAATAAAGAATGGTTTGATGAATTGTGAGCTGAATGATTCCGTGGAAAATGTGATTGAATGGAACTTCTTATTCTTAATTTTCTTTCCTCTAAACTGAGCAGCTTACTCCTTAGTTTCCCATTTTTTCCCTCCATGGCACCATTGTAGGTGTCCATTGGGGAAAATCGGAGTGGGTTTGATGTGTGTGAATGAAAAGATATGAAAGAATCTCTTTTTCCAGCCAGAAACTTCCTGACATGCCAGCCATTGTCCTGTTTTCCTCTGGAGGAGAAGAATGGGATCAATGCCACGCTTTGCTGTCTCACTGATGGTGTAAAACAAATTTCTGAGGGTGTGTATTTGTGAGAATTCATGTTTGGGTCCATACTAGATGTGCATGCAAGCGTGCAGGTGTGTGTGTGGTTTGGTTTATGAAGCATGGCTGCATTCCCCTGATTCCTGTCTGCCTGATTGCTCCGAAAGATGTCTCTACAGTATTTATTGAGTGTGTGTGTGTGTGTTAATATTTAGGTCATGCTCATATTCTTTATGATGACTAATGTATTTTGCTGTGAAGTCTCGTTATTGTTGTAATAATCTGTGTCCCAGAATAAGAGTCCAGACTGACCACATTACATTAAACCAATCTAGATTAAATCTAATAAGTCTGGAACGGACTCAAATTCAATTTATTGCAAACAAAAGTGTCACGAAGCGGTGTGCAGATGGAAT
The DNA here is from genome assembly GCA_902685375.1 of Neostethus bicornis. Lineage (NCBI taxonomy): Eukaryota > Metazoa > Chordata > Actinopteri > Atheriniformes > Phallostethidae > Neostethus > Neostethus bicornis. Next base: position 25,979,986 of record LR738550.1, read on the forward strand.
GAGGAGGACCCAAATGCAGGACAGAAAACATGCTTTATTTGTGAATGGTAGTCCAGTATTGCTTTGAAAGCCAAACAAGTTTTAGTGGCGGGCGAGGTGTTTCGGGCACGTCCCACCGGGAGGAGTCCAAGGGGCAGACCCCGGACCCACTGGAGAGCCGGCCAGCCGGCCACAGCTGGCCGGGGAATGACTTGGGATCCTTCAAGGTGAGCTGTAGGATGCAGCCGTGGTGAGAGAAACCTGGGTTACCCGTTTGAGCCTGTTGCCCCTGCGACCCGACCCCGGAACAAACGGAAGATGATGGAACGGAACGGCAAGATGTTATTGTTCTGAATGTGTTCTTGGTCAGGCAACCAGGAGGACCTGGCTGGAGTGGAAGGTATGACTCGACATGGAAGTATGGGGTGATTTCCCTTAAATAGATGACAGGGTCCACAGATGTGTGGAATCAGGAATCAATCTCAGGTGTCCCTAATCAGGGTGACGAGGAACATCCAGGGCTCCCTCTGGCGGCAGGAGAGGTTGGCGGTCTCCAACCACGGTGGCACAGTGGTTAGCACAGTGGCTTCCCAGCAAGAAGGCCGGGGGTTCGAGGCCAGGATGGGACAAAGTTTGGAATACTAGTCTTTCTCTGTGGAGTTTGCATGTTTACCCCGTGTATGTGTGGGGTTTTCTCCGGTTTCCTCCAAAAACATGCGTTAGGTTGATAGGCCGCTACAAAACTGCTCCTCGGAATGAGAGTGTGTGTGGATGGTTTTGTGTGTGTGTAGCCCCGCGACAGACTAGCGACCTGTTCGGGGTGTACCCGTGATAGGCCCTGGCATCCTGCGCAGCCCCGTTAGGGATGAACGGTGTTGAAGATGACAAATGTGAGTTGGCTATAAATATTCAAACTTTTATGTTCTCTTCATGTTTTATGTCTTCAGAAAAAAAAAACACATCATCGTTTGGTTCGAAGTTACTTCCTTTTATTTTTTTTATGTTGTCTTTCTCATTCTCCTCGGAATCTTTATCATCCTCCTCATCTTTGAAGATAAGACGAGTTATGTTGGGAGTTGTGCGTCTGTGTGAGAGTGATTTGAAGTATTTAGGTCAGATATTCCGTGTGTCAGGACTTTGTTGTATGTTAGAGTCGTTTTTATGTAAATGACTTTGTGCTGCTTTATTCGACAAAATGTTTTAGCGGAATAGCTGTTTGACATGCTCTCCATCTTCATGAGAACAAGGTGTTCCCAAAAACAACCCAAAATTATGATTCCCCCTTCTTTATCTTATCCGAAATTTCTTATCTGGTAAGGTATTGGACGTATGTTGTTTTTCCTTTTCATCCTTCACTTTCATCAACACATTGGTCAGTAAATTACAGGGTTTGTGATAGAAGTTTGAACTATTTTGGTTTTTTTTTTTAAATGAAACATTCCTTTTGATGTTTATTTATGATTGTATTTGTATTCATTGAGCTTTTTGACTATGTTTTTGGCAGAGGTGTCAAAAGTACCAATATTTTCTACTCAAGTAGAAGTATAGATCCCGAGTTAAAAACTACTTTAATAAAAGTAGAAGTATCAAGTGAAGTTTTTACTCAAGTAAAAGTAAAAAGTAACCTATTGTCAAAACTACTTAAAGTAGAAAAGTAAAAGTAATTTTCAGAAAAAAAGAAATATTATTAACAAAAGCGGATGAACATATTTTTTAACTATTATCACATGCTTTAAGGAGCAGAAAATATGATAATAAATGAAAGTGTTTTGGTGTTAAACTTTATGAATCAGAAACATTTATTTCTTGATAATCTTTATTGGAAATCGATTAATGAATACATTCAAATGTATTAACATAAGCAGGGCATTATGTAACGTCCCTTTAGCTACCAAGCTTCACTCTGCGTCACCTAATTTAACCAACTTCAAGACACAAACACACTCAATGTAAAAAAATAAATAAATAAAAAAAATAACCAAAAGGCTTTTTTAAGGCGGGTAGTTTTCAAAGTTCTTTGAGGCAATAATGAATAGTCTTTAACAAGTTTCTAAGGTTGGGAGTGCCACATAGGTGTCCCTCCTGCGTGACACCCGGAACACAGCAGGGGCGGAGAGTATGTGTGCATGCATGCGCGCGTGCTGTGTGTCACGTGTTGAAGTGATGAAGCAAGAGGTAATCGTATAGAGATTGCGTTAGCTCGCCTCATCCAACCACATTCAAATCAAATGGCGCGATTGATCCGGATTGGTTTTTATTGACTTTTTTCTTTATTTTTAACAGTGACAAAAAGGCGAAAGTTGCGACTACTTTTTTATAAAAATAACGAAGTAAAAGTACAGATAATTGCGTAAAAAAGTAGTGAGTAAAAGTAAGAAGTAGACAAAAAAAATAATTACTTCGTTAAAGATAACGAGATTTTCTACTTGAGTAAAGTAACGAAGTAGTTCTGCTTCGCTACTTGACACCTCTGGTTTTTGGTTATTTACATTTGATGAGGCAGCACAGTGGCGCAGTGCGTAGCACAGTGGGCTCACAGCAAGAAGGTCGTGGGTTCGAATTCTGGGTGGGGACGAGACTTGGAACACTGTCCTTTCTGTGTGGAGTTTGCATGTTCTCGCTGTGTTTGCGTGGGTTTCCTCTGGTTTCCTCCCACCCTCCAAAGACATGCATGCTAGCTTGATTGGTCGGTGCCGAAATTGCCCCTAGGAATGAGTGTGTGTGTGTGGATGGTTGTATGTGTGTGGGCCCGCGACAGACTGGCGACCTGTTTGGGATGTACTTTGCCCTGTGCCTTAAATTGTCCGAGATGGGTTTTGGTACCCCCCGCAACCCCAAAAGGGATAGACGGATAAGAAGATGACTGACTGACTATATTTGATGTGGAAAACCGTCCAAAATCAACGCTAAACACTACGTTTTTGAGGAGGTGTTGAATCAGTGGAAGAATTTTCGTCCTAGGACTGGGATAAGCTGGTTTGATTCCCACTGAGTCCATGTCTAAGTATTCCTGGAGTATCCATCAATCTAATTCCCTAGTTCTCCCTACCATTGGTGCCATCATGGCTGCAAAGTAATTTTGCCATAAGAGATTAATACAGTACGATAAAAATTGGAAACCCCCCAAAAAACTCCACTACATTCTTGTCCAATGACCAAACTATGGTAGCAGTGGTAGAAAAAAAAATTGTAAAAATAAAGTTACATTTCTGGTAAAGTGTACAACCCAGTGATCGGTAACAAAAACAAGTCTAGAGTTTTTTCCGCTCCAAAGAATTTGTAACCTTTATTTTCACGTGACCATAAAAACCTAATCAGTTTATCTGTTTTTGATGATAACTTTTTGTGGACAGATTCATTAAAAGCCCCTCTCTGCGTTTGGGAAATAATGCATTCACAAGAATTGGTGACTTCAACTTTATGGATGTTGACCGTTAGTCTCATCGACCATAAAAATCAGTTCGTCGACCACTGATAACCAAATATTTGGATTATTTTTTATATGAAATCTATCTTTTTCTCTCACCAATGTTTGAGGTCCATCACATCCTGTCAGAAATATTTGTTTTCCCAGTTGAGAGACTTCTGTCCCTTACTGCTCGGATTTCTTTACTTTGTTCAACTCCCATCTTGAAAATGAGCTTTAAAGTAAATCAGCCACTAGATCTATTTATTATCCTTCAATGGAACTTTTCTCCATCGCGAGTTTTTATTTTTAGTATTTACTCAATCAATCCAAAGGAACCAAAGTCTAGGTCCAACTTTTCTCAATGAATGAGGCGATAGTTCAGTGATAGAACGTTTGCCCTTGGACCGGAACATCTCTGGAAGTTTGCGGGATCGAATCCCACTGACCTCATGTCTAGGTGTCCTTAGAGAAGACACCTAAACCCCTGTTTCTCCCACCATTGGTGCAGTTGTGATCCCACCAAGGGATGAATAAAGTATATCTCTTTCTTTTTTAACCCTACAGACTTACAGTGTACACCTGATGGTCCAGAATCTGCTCAAAAACAGACAAAAGTCATTTTTATGGATCCAAGCGTTTTGTGTCTGGATCGATAGCTTAAGAAAGGCCTCACACATAATGCATAGTGTCATATTCATTTATCTTCAGAACCGATTATCCCTGTCAGATGTGCACACGGTGCCAAAGCCTATCCTAGTTGGTTACAGGCAAAAAGTGAAGTACACCCAAACAGGTCTCCAGTGGTGTCGTATCACCAAATGGTGAAATTGATACAACATACACAAAATTCTAAGCAAGTTGGTGGATTGAAAATTGAACAGACAAAAAGAAAGAGACAGAAAAGTTTGTTATTCTGTGAACTCTTAAAATTATTTATCATAAAGTCATAAAAGCAGTTACGGTTTAGTGAACAGTACACACCACTTCCCCTCAAGATCCTCCGGTCGGTAATGGAGCGTTTTCTCCTCCTGCGGCTCTGTAATGGGCTTGTCATGCTGAGCTGCTCATTGCATCTTCAAAAGACACCAACTCTCTGCGGCTCACAGACGAGAACTGCAAACTAGGTCGCCAGAATGAGCCAAGGAATTTAGCAAAACTGGAATGAATTTTTTTGTGCGCATGAGAGGCTAAAATGGGGCAAGATTTAACAATGAGGAACAGCTTGGAGTTTGTTTTATTTGTGGAGCACCAAGTCTGTTTTTTAATGGTTTAAACCTGTTCAGTTGAAGTACTTCTAACCGATGTTTAGACCTACTTTTTATTTAATTGAATTCAAAGTACGAACGCCATCACGGTCGGATGAAAACAGACCATTCTTTGCACATGAGTGCTTGTGGGCACGTTTTAACCAAAAAAGCCATGTGCCTGAATTTTAGGCTATTTTTTTTGTTTGCGATGACTAATACCTCCCACACCTCTTTCCATTTCTGTCAGATTGACTGGTTAAAGTTTTCACACCACAGAAAGCAGTGGTGGATGAAGTATTCACTTTTTGTACTTAAGTAAAAGTACAGATAATTAGGCAAAAAAATTACTTAAGTAAAAGTAAAAGTACCAATAAAAAAAATCTACTTAAGTAAAAGTACAAAAGTAGTTGGTGTAAATTGTACTTTTTAAGTAAAAAGTAAAAGTATTCGATCATAATTCAAATGTTATTTTTTGTGCTATAGGGTGTCACCATAGTAACCAGGATAAATACTCTGCAGAGGTGTGACCCTCCTCTCCCGCCTCTTTTGGTCCACAAAAAATAAAATAAAAGGAAAGGGGACAAGACAAGCTATCCCCTAGAAGGGCCAGTGAATGCGCTGCCAAAATGGAGGAAAATGACACTTATTTTTTAAAATGTTTTGGGGGGGAGGCCCCCAGTCACCATATATTGGCTTTGTTAAAGCCCCACCCTCTTTGGAAAATTCAAGATCCGCCCCTGCTCTGTGTAATGATGGCTCAACTTTTTATTTAGAAGTAAACACAACGAACAACAATCTTCTGACTCTTTTTAATTTGTACTATATTTGATGTTAGGTTTTTGGCGCTGAATGAATGCGGAAAATGTTTCTCGATTCATGACTTCTTCTCCCGATCAACTGCTTCTTTTGATTTTAGCGATGCGGCTTCAAGATGCGCTAAAAAAATCTGTGTATTTTTCAAATTCCTGAATGAAAATGTAACAAAAACTGTAAAACACACTTTTAAAACGTAGCGAAGTAAAAGTACAGATATTTGCTCTAAAAATGTAGTGAAGTAAAAGTACCGGTCTTAAATTTTACTTAAGTAAAGTACAGATACACATTTTTTTTACTTTAGTACAGTAACTAAGTACATTTACTTCGTTACGTTCCACCACTGACAGAAAGAAAGAGTAGAAGTGCACATAAGCAAGTAAGGACATACTGGTAGCTTTTTAACGTCTTTCTGAGATAGGTCCGACAGTGTGTCAGTGTCATCAGTGTTTGAGTTCAGTGTATAACTGTGTCATCTGATGGTCTGTAGTAATATTGTGGGGTTTTTTTTCTATGACTCATATTAATAAAATATGCAAACACAGACCCCGTAAGCATTTTTGTAACAACCTCAGCCCCTCGCGTGTCTTCATATTAGAGTTTGCTCCTGCAAGCGTGAATGTGTGTCGTTTGTGTGTTCAGGCATGCGTGCGCAAGAGTTTGGATAAATTATGGAAGGATTGGCTCTCAGAGGAGCAGCAGCTATGGTGGAAGTTTAAGGATACGGTTCGTGTCCTGAGAGTGAGGTAGAGTATGTTCAAGTCGACCAGTGGACATTTTACCTGCAAATACGGTTTTAAAATTGCAACATTTTTGTTAGCTTGCATTTTTCTTAATCGTCTTCTTCTTTCGGCATTTCCCTTCAAGGGTCGTCACAGTAAGTCAGTTACAGTCACTGCCTTTTCTTTCTTTTTAAGTCATAGCTTTGCCTACTGCGCAGAGGAAAACATAAAGACTGATTTTACTTGTCTGTCATGCTTGGTATGGCCATTTCGGGCTGTCAATGCCTGACCCTGTCAGACCTCAGAAGCTAAGAAGGCTAGGTCTGGGCTGTACTTGGATGGGAGACTGCCAGAACCCCAGGTGCCCCAGGGACGGCCGTTAAGATAAAATTGTCACTGTGTCTGTAGGCAAGACACTTCACCCCGTTGCCTAATCTGGATGATGTGTGAGATTGGTTGGTGATGGTCAGAGGGGCCAATGGGAGCCTCTCTTCTGTCAATTTGCCCTAGGGCAGCTGTGGCTACAACAGTAGCTTACCATCACGTAGTATGTGTGAACGAATAATGCATATGTTAAATACGAAAAAATTCTTATGAATTCACATTTTATGTGTTGTGAAATCTAAAAGGTTCTTCTTTAACAAACCAACGACTTGTCACTTGTGAGAAAAGGATGAAGCGGGAAATCAATGGATGGATCAGTACCGTCATTGGAACTCTGCATTGGTCCGTCATGGTATAGAGCGGGGGTGCCCAACCGGTTGATCACAGAAGACCGGTCGATCACGAAGTGGTCCCAAGTCGACTGCGAGACATGTTGGAGAAAAACTTTTTTTTTTAATGACAGGAAGTCAGTTTTGCCAATTTGGCGACTTTGACTCTAAATGTAGCGACAGTCTAGCGCCTTTCTTGTATTATGGAGCGCATTAACCCACGTTACTACAACCCGGAAGTCGTTCATAGATCATTATGAAACTGTTAAAGCAGTAGTTTTTTGTTTTTTTAATCTTAATGTGCTATTGAGAGGTGCAATTAGTTTTTCATGTCATTAGCATGATTTGGCAAAAAAAATTGACTGATCTTGGAGCGAAAGAAAAGAGACAATATTTAGGAAGTCAGTCACATCCTTGCCCAACATAACAAACCATTCAAAGATGGTAATGTTGTGAGGGAAGCCTTTCTCGCGGCTGCGACTAGCCTTTTTGATCAATTTAAAAATAAAACCGAGATCATTGACGCCATTATAGGACTGCAACTCTCCTGCAATACTGCGACACGGCGATGTGAGGGAATGGCTGTGGATCTAGAGGAACTACTCAGGACCGATATTAGTTTTAATACAGGCTGGAAATATCTGTGGCGGTTTGCAATGTTGCCTCAGGACTGGTATATCTCAAGAGGTTTGCAACTTGAAAAGTAGATCTTGGGACGAAAAAGTTTGGGCATCCCTGGTATAGAGAGATCTGAGCCAGAAACTGAAGCTCTTAATTTACTTGTAGATCTATATCCCTACCTTCACCTATAGCCACCAGCAGTGTGTGGTGACCGAAAGATGAAAATTCTGAAAAACAAGTGGTCAAAATGAGCTACTGTACCTTCACTTGGTAGCCGGCTTCTCGCTGAGAAATAGGGTGAGGACTTCTGCCATCCAAGAAGTGCTCGGAGTAATGTCGCTGCTTTTGAGAGGAGCTAGATGATGTGATGGGCGTCTTGTGATACTTCTGAGATGCCTAGCTGGTGAGGTGTTCCATGCATACCTAGTAGAGGAGATCCCGAGGTAGAACCCAGAACCAATGGAATACCTTTTGATGCTACCAGATGAGCTTGTAAATGCGGCTAAGGTGAAAGAAGTCTTCCCTATTAAAGCTGCTTCACTGTGGTCTTCCCAGATATTCAGAAGACCACAGAACAAAATCCAACCAAAATTTCAGATGTTCAAACCATCAACCATCTCTGTTTTTCCACAAATGGAACAGAAACCACACATATACTCTCCAAATCAAGATTCCCACAAATCCTTCTCTCCAGTACCTCTGAATCGACTTTCCCAGGGAGGCTGAGGGAAATAGTTGGGGTACATTCCCCAATCCAAACCACCCGGGTCTGGGCACTGCCCCTGATGCCTACACGATGGTGCGAAACAATGCTTCCTCTTAGCCTGCGCAATTGCGCACTGCTTGCAGATCAATAGCGCACAAGAAAACCTACGCACAAAATGACACTCAATTTAAGCTAAAGATGGTAAACTGAGACGAAGCTCCGGACCACATCTCTTTCTTCTTTCTTTCTGAAACAAATTGCTGCTTTGGAGTTTGGCACGTCACTGCTGGTGACGTCACAAAAGAGTAAAAGTTTTTGCTCCGCCTCCTTCTGCTCCGGAAGCTTGTGTGGTTGCTCAGACACATAAAGCATTAGCCTAGTGGCAGAATTGCCGTCTTTCGACTGGGAGAACCGGATTCGATTCCCCCTGGGGCTACTCATAATCCATCAGAAGGAAAGAACAAAGAAAAAAATGGAGGGAACATTGGTGCGAAGGCATGTCAGCCAAGACAGCCCCGCACCATCCAGAGCCGTTGAAGCTTTTTGACCACCTTGGCAAAGTCATCACCAGAAATGAAGGAGCCATTCCAAATTTCGAAGACAGTTTCCTCCTTTGGAGACCTATTGGTAAAATTGAGGGGTTTTCTGTTGTATTTAAAGACAAAACAAGCATTTCACAAGTGACTAGGTCAACTTGCAATAGGCCCGTGTATACATAGAAGAAGAATTTTATAGAGACGAAGTATTGAAGATGATAAAGTAATCAAACACTAACAACTGCTTATGGGTTTTTTTTCACTTGCTTACCTACACCGTCCTTTGGCAATGTAGGCTAGTGACATATGTTTCTTTTGAACCTTTCATGTCCTCTTGCATCTAATCTATTGCGATGATGTAACAGAGCGTTGTTATGGTTGCATTGACCTTTATCTCTTGGCTGGAACTGTAATTTTCTTGTGACAATAGATACTTTTGATTTTTTAAAAAAAGCTTCTTTATTTTCTTTTCATTTGGGGTGGTTGTGGTTGGGAGGCATTGTTGTTTTTGGCAGCCATCTAAGTTTTTGTTTTAGTCTTTGTCTTTGGAACAAAAATTTATTTAAGTTTTAGTCCCATTTTCGTCATCTCTATATATTTTCGTTTAAGTCGCCAAAAACCCAAAAGAGTTTTTGTCTAGTTTTAATCAGGGAAGACTTAGAACGTTTTTAGTCTAACGTAAACATTGCATTGTGTCTTGAGAGCAGTCTTTAGCGCAACCAAGCTAACTAAGAAAATTATCAGCGCTGACGAGCTAGCATTAGCTTGAAGTTAGCATGCTGTTTGCGCAAAATATGTGGAAAACTTTAAGTTTCCGCCCACAAGCCTCTTTGTTGCTGTTGCCGCCATGGTGTGTGACTTTCTCATGGCTGCAGGTGTGTTGTGTAGACGGTGTGAACGTGCAGCATTGTGGGGGACGTGCCGCCGTGAGAGACAAATGCAGCCGCTGTGCTTTTTCTTAACACAGACAAAAATGTGAAAGTCTGACGCCTATTTCGTTACATTTTCGTCTTGTCAACAGAAACTTGCAAACGTCTCGTCAAATTTTCGTCACCAAAATGTCTCATTTATTTTGTTATTGTTACGTCATCGCCATGAAAAAAATGCTTCGTCAACTAAATCATTTCGTTGTCGTCATCATTGACAAAAACAACACTGTCTGTAGGGAGCCAGAGGTAGGGGTGAGGGGCACAGCGGATTCCTTTATTCCATCTAACCCTATCTTTTGCATCGTCTTCTTTCAGACCAACTACCTTTAGGCCCTACTCTACATCCATAAACCTTTTTTTTCGGTTTTCTTCTAGACCTCTTTCCAGGTAGTTCAGAACTGATTATGAAGAACTTTCATAACATATTGAAAATGTGGATTACATAAACTAGCATGGAAAAAAACCAACTTGTAGTCTTGCGAATGACAATTTGTGACGCAATAAAAAGGAAGCATTTCAGACGCTAAGCTTGTGTATTATGAAATCAGATTTTTTCAACATTGATTAAGACTTCGATTGACTTGAAGATGAGCTCATAGTGATGAAGATCAAACGGGGAGCTGGGAAGTTGCGGTAACAAAGCCCGGGTGTAGAGAAATTACATGGGAAAGGAGGTGACGAGCAGGGTCAAACAAAAGAGGATTAATATGAACAAAAAGGAAATGGAAAGGGGATGGTCCCATGTGGAAAAACTTCATTAAAACGGTATTTTCTTTCCTGTGCATGGAAATGGGAAGTCAAGCTGTTCTCAGATCAGTTCTATTAAAGATTGGAGGTTATGAACATGAAAGAAGCAGCTTGAAGCATACCACAACTTTGTTCCAGTCACATGCTAGAAGGAACCAGGAGAAACAATAAGAAGGAACGGGGAGTCACAATTCAAAATCTGAATCCATATTAGAAGGATCCCAGCTTTGTGTTACTCTGATTGGTTTCTATTATGTGAACGTTAAGCCGTATTCTCAAAGGATAAGCATCGCTCCGAGAGCGCTGGGATTTGAAAATTAGCCCCTGATATTTTGAGATTGAACAGCTCGTTCACATGTGCAAATAAATATCAATATAATCCATTTATATCTTTACTGTTTAACAGCTAGTTGTAGAAAGCATCAGTCGATTGTGATAAATGTGGCCTTCCAACTGTTTAAAGATGTCAATGTTGTACTCAAATGTTCTGTTCCGTCGTCTTCCGCTCATCTGGACATTCAAATGTTTAGTTTAACAATTTTATGATTTCGTTCTGTCGTCTTCCGCTTATCCGGGGCCAGTTCGCGGGGCAACAGCCTCAAACAGGAACCCAGGCTTCTCTTACCCCAGCTGCATCCTCCAGCTGACCAGGAAGGATCCCAAGATGTTCCCCAGCCAGCTGTGAGACATAGTCTCTCCAGCAGGCCTGGGGTCTGCCTCTTGATTTTCTTGAAAATGTGTGGCGCACCATATAGTGCAGTGCTCCGTGTGTGTATTGTTGCTGTTGTTGTTTTTGAACACCATGAGAACGTTAAAGGGAGAGATGTGGGTGTGGTTTGTTGCTGTTGTTGTTTTTGAACACCATGAGCACGTTAAAGGGAGAGATGTGGGTGTGGTTTGTTTTATAAAAGTATGGGTCTCTGCATTGTGCGGAACTTCGATGTTTTTAACTACCCTCAAATAGGCAAAAGAGACAGAGTTTAAACTGAAGGCCATCAGCTACGCGAAGGAACATGGAAATCCAGCAGCTGCCACAGAATTTAAGTTTAATGAATGAATTTTCCGTATGTCGAAGAAGCTGGAAAACAAACTCTGACTGGTCAAAAAGATGGAGCTGAGTTTCCGCGAACATACGGCGAGGTGGCCCGAGTTGGAGGAAAGACTCGAGCACTGAATCATCCAGCAGACATGCGATTTAGGACTTATCTCACGCTCACCCACCAAGGCTAATAAAACTCCCGCATGATGAACACTCTAGTGCATTCCATGAACATGATTAGGTTTAATGAGGCTAAGCACATGGCTTCTCCTGCTGTTGGAGGTGTGCATCTGAAAGCCACTAGTAGTGATCTCCATGGTTCCAGTATTGTTTTTGGTGAATGTAGAACATAGAAGAAGTCTGACATCCAGGAACTTTGGTCATGTGACAGCTTATGTGCGTGAGCTGCAAAACAAAACGCAAACAAGCAGTACAGGGGTGTATTCCTGGTGGTAATTCCTCTTTGTACTAATAGATAATGCTAAGTGGTAACACACGTAAGACGCACAATTTTTCAGCTGCTTTCTCTTGTTTTGAACGGTTTGTTTTACACCAACTGTTATGGAGGGTGTTGTCCATTGGCAGATGTGACATCATGTAATGTCATAGCACCGCCTCCTTTTGGCCCCGCCTCAAAATCTCCTTTGCGAAGCCAAAAACTTGGTATCTCTGCATTCAGCATCGTTTAGATTGTATATAAAACCCACGCCTTACAATCAGGCGCGCCGTATGTATGCGTTGAATACATTATCGGCACACATAACTGAGACTGTGACTTTTAGTACGGTGCGCCTTATTGTCGTGAAAATGCGATTTTCAATGCTACTCCGGACATTAATAAATACGTAAAAAAATTAAAAAAAAAACTTTCACAAGAGCTCATCAAAATCTCCATCCATTGGACTAAAAACCAAAACATCCATAAACAATAAATAATTGTTTGTGTTTACATTTCTCCTCACAATGACCTAAAATTTTCGGAATCCCACAGAAAACACATGGGTGTAATAAGAGGTCACCGGGTGATTAGAGTAATGATTACTGTAAACCTCTTTCATTTGGTCTGCTTGGTGCAGAAGAAAGGGGGATTTAACAAAAAAAAAAACAGTAGAGAGGGGGTGCAACAAAAAAAGATATAAATACTACAAATATTGGAGGGAATTTGAATTGAAGACTTTCTGATCAAATAAAATGGGTTTTATTCAGTAAAAATGGGGTAGTAGTGGGTACAAAGAAAGAAAAACATGGTGATTGAAGACTAAGGTAGATTTAATCCACTGTTGTTGTCTCCGGGCTTACAGCTGCTTGATTGCTCATCTGTTTGTTACCCCCTTACACGATTGGACCCACTACCAATCCGCTTACACGTATCTGACCTGCATCCATCTAATCCATATTCTCTCATCCTCAGAAAAATATTTGACCCACCGTGCATCAGTTATTGATCTAAAAACATGCAGCCAACCTGGTTTAAAGGTTAAATTGTAATGTTTCTAGCGTTCAATGATCAATATCGGGGTGGTCATTAAATTCAACATGTTGATTCTTAGTTTGCCGGAACAAAGTTCTGCTTAGACCAGTATTATTATTTAAAAACAACATGTGGAAATGACATGACAACTTCTGCTCATCTCGGTTGGTCAGGGCAGGAACCCCAATCAGGAAACTCCAAAATTTCCCCCGTTCAAACTGTCCCTGATGTTGTAACATAAAGTTTCCTAGCACATCATTGGTCTTCCTCTAGCTCCTCCTCCAATTCAAAAGTCAGTCAGTAAGTCATCTTCTTAACTGTCTATCCCTTATGAGGGGGGGCCGGAGTCCATTCCGACTGATTTGAGGCAAGGGGGCAGGGTCCACCCCAAACAGGTTGCCAGTCTGTTGTGGGGCCACACACATACAACCATCATTCCTGGGGGCAATCATGTAGCGGCCAATCAACCTAGCATGCATGTTTTTGGAGGATGGGAGGAAACCGGAGTACGTGGAGAAAACATGCAAACTACATTGTTGTCATCATTCTAGTGATTGCTAGCTCCTTTCCTAATGTGTCTCACGTAGAGAACATGCAAACTCCACACAGAAAGGCTAGTGTTCCAAGTCTCCTCCCCACCTGGGACTCAAACCCCTGACTTTCTGGTTGTGAGACCACTGTGCTAACCACGGCACCACCGTGCCGCCCCAACTCAAAAGTTTTTATTACAAATTTTAATCATACGATAAAAAATTTGTATGTTAATCTTTCTAATTGTCATTATTCAGGTCATCACACAGTTTCATTACGTCTGTGTGCATGTTTCTCCACCGTAGTGCATCATCCTCACCTGACTGTGTGGCACTAGATGACTCACACAGGTTTTAACACACACCGATCTCCTGGATTACAAACTTTTTTTTTCCTTAACTTTCCTCTAAAGGTCCAAGATTACAAAAACCATGATGTAAGTTTTTGTAATCGTGAAAATTCAACACAAGAAAGTAAAGAAAAACTCTCATAATTACTGTGACTCATTATCATTGTTTATCATGTTGAATAAACCAATACACGAGCCGCAGCTCATACAACACTTTCTTCAAATGTGATAGGCAGTATGAGTCATGGGGGGAGCAGTGGCAAACTGACTTTTTTTTTTTTAAAATAAATTTCACCTTAGAAATAGTGAGAATCCAGCAAATCCAGGGCCCTATTTTACAAAATGATTAAGATGGATGACTGGATGGATGACTGGATGAATGACAGGATGGATGATAGGATGGATGACTGGATGGATGACTGGATGGATGATAGGATGGATGACTGGATGGATGATAGGATGGATGACTGGATTGATGACAGGATCGATGACTGGATGGATGATAGGATGGATGACTGGATGAATGATAGGATGGATGACAGGATGGATGATAGGATGGATGACTGGATGGATGATAGGATGGATGACTGGATGGATGATAGGATGGATGACTGGATGGATGACTGGATGGATGATAGGATGGATGACTGGATTGATGACAGGATCGATGACTGGATGGATGATAGGATGGATGACTGGATGGATGATAGGCTGGTTGACTGGATGGATGATAGGCTGGTTGACTGGATGGATGACTGGATGGATGATAGGATGGATGACTGGATTGATGACAGGATCGATGACTGGATGGATGATAGGATTGATGACTGGATGGACGACTGGATGGATGATAGGATGGATGACTGGATGGATGATAGGCTGGTTGACTGGATGGATGACTGGATGGATGATAGGATGGATGACTGGATTGATGACAGGATCGATGACTGGATGGATGATAGGATTGATGACTGGATGGACGACTGGATGGATGATAGGATGGATGACTGGATGGATGATAGGCTGGTTGACTGGATGGATGACTGGATGGATGATAGGATGGTTGACTGGATGGATGACTGGATGGATGACCGGATGGATGACTGGATTGATGACAGGATCGATGACTGGATGGATGATAGGATTGATGACTGGATGGACGACTGGATGGATGATAGGATGGATGACTGGATGGATGATAGGCTGGTTGACTGGATGGATGACTGGATGGATGATAGGATGGTTGACTGGATGGATGACTGGATGGACGACTGGATGGATGATAGGATGGATGACTGGATGGATGATAGGATGGATGACTGGATGGATGATAGGATGGATGGTAGGATGGATGACTGGATGGATGACTGGATGGATGATAGGATGGATGACTGGATGGATGACTGGATGGATGACTGGATGGACGACTGGATGGACGACTGGATGGATGACTGGATGGATGACTGGATGGATGACTGGATGGACGACTGGATGGATGACTGGATGGACGACTGGATGGACGACTGGATGGATGACTGGATGGACGACTGGATGGATGACTGGATGGATGACTGGATGGACGACTGGATGGACGACTGGATGGATGACTGGATGGATGATAGGATGGATGATAGGATGGATGACTGGATGGCGATCTTTTACGAGTACGATTGGTTTCTGCTCTCCGTGGAACATTTTACCACCAGCATTGACTACACGTGTTTGTGTTTTTCTTTTGTGTGTGCGCAGATAATCACACACATACACACACTACAGTGTAACCTGAGGCACTGCCCACATCTGGTGTGAAATTTCACTGACGTGAGTGTGTGTGTGTGTGTGTGTGCATGTAAATGTGGGTATGAGTTTGTGTGTGTTACTGTTTCTGTATGTGTAGGTTTGTGTTTTTAAGTGCTTATCAGTCAATATTTTTGTGTGTAACTGTGTTTGCATGTGTATGTGTGTATGACTATGTGCATACCAAGTTTGTGCAAGTGTGTGTGTGAGTGCACACAAATGTGGGTGTGTAACTGGGTGTAACTGTGTACGCATGAGTACAAATTTGTATGAGTGCATATGTGTGTAAATACATATGTAACAGCGCATGAAAGTGTGTGTAGATGTGTGATTGTAGCTGTGCATGTGTGTGTGCATTTGTATGATGTAAGTATGTGTATGTAGTGTGTGTGTATGAGTGTGTGTCCAGTTCCCTAGACGGTGAAACCTTTTTTGTTTCCTGAATATCAAACCAAAACTAAAATTTATGTCTCTAAAATTCAGTTCTAAATCTTCTGTAACCTTTAACCCTGCTTAGGAGTTTATTGTGTGTGTGTGTGTGTGTGTGTGTGTGTGTGTGTGTGTGTGCGTGCATGTGTGCGTGTGTGTGTGTGTGTGAAGATCTGAGATAAGACTCGCTCTCGTCCAATCCAAGGTGAGTTGACATCACACTGAGTTGTTTTCTTCTCTTGCTCTGGACTTATCAGGGGCAGATCTAGGATTTTCTAAAGGGGGCTGTGAGGTCATTGACAAAGCCAGTTTACGGGAGGCTGGGGGCGTTCCCCCCAGAACATTTTGAAAAATAGGAGTTATTTTCCTACATTTTGGTGCCCATTCGCTGGCCCTGGAAGGGAATAGCTTGACTAGTCCCCTTTCATTTCTTCTTCTTCTTTTTTGTCAACCAAAAGGTGGGTAAGGGGGTGTGTGCCCCCCTACCACCGTGGATCCGGCCGTGCTTATTACATTCTGTCATGTTTTTATCTTCTTCACACTGCAGCACTTTGTTCTTCCTGCTTTCTCTGTCACTAGAACCTAAGGGACACATGGTCCAGGTGTTTTATTAGACCTGTATTTGGTCAAATACTGGTGCTTTTTCTGGGTTTCAGGTCTTTACTGGGGGTTTTGTCATTGAAGTTTACCGCCTGTTTTATTTTGAAATTCCGACCTCCCTCTCGTTTCAGGTGTGTCAACTTCCCCTTCTTGAGTTACCGTTTCCTTCTGGTGATTGCCAGCTCCCTTCCTAATGTGTCTCACATGTCTCTCATTGTCTCTTCGTTCCTTGTTTTTGTTTCTTGGCCAGGTTGTCCGATGTCTTCCTTTAGACTCCAAGTTGTCCTCCTTATTTATTCTTGAGATGATTTGTGACTGACCTAAGTACCAAATTCTTGGAGATGTTTTAAATAGTTTCTCAAAATAAATCTATTTCTTGTTAATACTGTCTTGTCCGTCTGTCAGGAGAGTAGTCTGTTCCTCCTCTGTGCCCTGTTTCCCCCTCCCTCTTGTCTGTGTGTGTGCAACAAGTCACATCTGAAACTCATCTGTTGGAGCATAAATGGATCAGTTTTTGACACACTCTTTGCCAGATCGTTTGTTTATCATTCTTGACCTGTTATCCAGTTTTTGGCTCCAGCTCCTACGTCAGAACCTTCCTAGTTTATCTGTTTTTGTCTTCTTTAATTGGACTTTTTTTTTTATCAATCTAATACGTCTGCTTGTGATTTTTTCATCTGAGCCTGTCTGTTGTGTCAAAGGTATATTTTGGCCTCCGCTCCACATCATGACACCGTGTGTCTGCAATTTTAACCCAACCTGACAGCAGTTGTGATATTGTTACAACTTTTCGCAACTAAAAGTGACTCTGGGTTACTAAGGTAAGGATTAGTAGACTACGTATTTCAGGGGTGTCAAACTCTGGTCCTCGAGGGCCGTGGTCCTAAAGGTTTTCCATGTGTTCCTGGTTCAATACAGCTGGTGCACATAGAGTAAAATCAACAGCCAATCAAATTTGGCACATTGACTCAATAACTTGAATCAGGTGTCGATGCAAGAACACATGGAAAACCTTCAAAACACCGTACTTGGCCTTCAACAACTGTACTTGGACACCTGTGACCTCCTTGGTTTACAAATCTAATTACCCTGGTTTGTCAAAAGTGGGCACAAAATGGTGCAAATTTTAGGTGCGCACAAAATACGCTATGGCGTTGCCATAGTCGATGCTGAGTGTATGGCATAATACTGTACACTCATGGCATTTATGAAGAAAAGTGTTCCTATCATTTTTAAACGTTGTCACGGTGTGAGTCCGTGTAGTCCCTCATTTATCCAGGAGTGATCCATAGTAGAAAAAGTTTCAAAAAAGTCTTCTGTTTAATTCTTGATCGAGACGTTTCGACTTCCATCCGGAAATCATTTTCAATCTGATAGAAATGGATTAAAAACTGGATCTATTTATACTAACCTGAGTAAAAGGTAAAAAATAGTAAGGACGGGCTCGACCAATGAGCCTGTGTAACCTAAAATGGCCGTGAATGGCTCCTATTGTAACATCAGACCAATACACGATCCCTATTGTAATAGTGCTAATAGCCTAGTGAAAAGAAATTCATGCTAACGAGAGGCGTGAATCTGGGTCACGAGGTGTCCTCTTTGATCCAGGGCTTCAGAATGCTGCTGTAAATCCTTGGCAGAATGTATCTAACGCCTCCACTCCGATTCAGAGAGGGATTTTCTTTCATCACAAAGATGGCTTCCTTCACCCCTCTTTCAAACCATCCTTTCTCTCTACTTAGAATCTTCACCTCGCTGTCCTCAAAAGGGTGTTTTTTGCAGGAGCAGTACATCTGCATCTTAAATCCACCAAACAAGACTTTTTTGAAACTTTTTCTACTAAAGTCATGGTGTGAGGTGCAAGTGGAAGGAGGAGGACCCAATTGCAGGACAAGAAACATAGTTTATTGAATAAAGGACTCCAGTAATGTTGTAAAGAAAACACATGAATCAGCAGAAATGTCATGAAGTTATTGTTCAAAATATATTTCATGGTCAGGCAGCCAGTAATACCTGGCTGGTTTGAAAGGTAATGATCTGACATCTTCAGGGAAGACAGACTGCCTATTTAAAGGCAGCTGCACAAAGACCTTCAGGTGTCAGAAATCAGGCAGATTATAGGAGATCCTGGGTTCCCTTTGGTGGTGGGTTAGGGAACCATGACAGACTTTTACAAGGTGTGATCTGAAAACAATCTAGATCAGGGGTGCCCAACCTTTTTGATCCCAAGATCTACTTTACAAATATCAAACCACCTGAGATCTACCAGTCCCGTGTTACCATTGCAAACCCCCACAGATCCTTTCCAGCCTGCTGTAACTACCCCCACAACACGATTTGTTACATCCGCACACACTCACAGTGCTTTGCGAGGGGCAGGGGCCACAGCAGCACTGCGGGCTGCTTATTGATTACAGGCTTAACAACATGATTTCACGTCACAAGACTCCAAAAATCTCCAGTAACAGCAGAAAAGCCATTAGATTGACACTTTTTTTGAAAGGTTCTTTTTTTCAGTGCCAATACGATCTACCCATAATGCCTTTGCGATCGACCAGTCAATCGCGGTCGACCAGTCAATCGTGATCAACCAGTCAATCGCGAGCGACGTAATGGGCACCCCCCATTTAGATAATCATAAACACAACTACAAAATGTTGAACAAACATTTAACACAGCTTTATTTTATCAACTCACTAAATAATTTGTGGATTTTATTTGAATTTTAATGCTTTCGCTCGGTCACCAACTGGATCTCCTGAAACTACATTTCTACATTTCTCCAGGTCAGTGATTACAAAGACGAGACACAATTTCTCAATATTAGAGCTTCATGTCATCATGGGTGTAGATTTATCACTATTTTTTGTGTAATAGAGTTCAACTCAATAATTAAATTTACAAATGGGTCAAAGTGATTTAAACCAGCATATATTTGGTGATAGCTGGACATTTTTTTTATATGAAGAGGTTTTTTTATCCAGCCAGCGCTCATTTTTTTAAAAGGCCGACATACATTTGCAGGTATATATAAATACAAAAGCCTTAAAAAACGAGGCTTCTTTAAACAAAAAAAAAAAAGCATCTATAGAAGCGGAATCTCCATAAAACGGAGAATAAAGTCCTATCATAGCTTCAGTTTTTCTCTCTTGTGTCCCTAATGAGCATGAAAATGGAGAAGCATTTAAGATTCCTGCACAGGCTTGCAAAGACAAAAACAAAGAGGGTTATTTTTAACCGTGTGTCTTTAATTCAGCTTTCTGTTGCTCTGCATAATTCGCTCACAACCGTACTCTGTGAAAAAAACAAGGCAAAAACTGAATTAAACAATGTATAATATTTTTTTGAAAATTAACAAAAAAAGTATTTCTTTACTGTTATTTTATTATTTCTTCTGCACAAAACAATCACAACTTGGGTTTGTAACACTCATTACACAATAGTTATGAAATTACACTGACTTCTAAAGCTTTATCTCAGACGGGCATAGGCAAGCGGTTCATTCTACTAATACTCCACCCTTCATGAGAAAGCAAAGAACCAGCATCTGAAATTTGAATGAACTGTCCATCCTCTGCCATGAAGTGAGGGGCAAAGTTCATTTATTCATCTTCTGAACCGCTAGTACCCTGACAGGGTCACTGGGATGCCGAAGCCTATCCCAGTTGATTCAAGGCGAGAGGCAGGCTACAACCCGAACTGGCAGCCAATCAACCTAACACAGGCATGGAAAAACTACGCCCCGCGGGCCACATGCGGCCCATTAAACCGTTTAATCCGGCCCATCGGGACTTGAAAAACTTAAGTAAATAAGCCTTGTTAGTTTTATTTCCCCTGCAATTCTGATGTTTCCTCACTAGATGGCTGTCTCTGGACATATTAGCTTTGTTGAGAAAAGAATAACACTGCTCCCATTAAAGTGTGTGTGTCTTCGTGATGCGCATGCAGTCAAAATAAACAGTGTGCACAAATATGGAAAGCCATCTGGCCCAATACACGCACGTAAACAAGCGTATTATATGTTAAAACAAGCAAAATGTTACATCAAGCGCTTAGATTTCAAATCTAGCGCCACTAAATGCACATTTTTAAGCGCTATCGCACTAGATTTCAGATCTAGCGCCGCTAGATTTGAAATTTAACGCTCTTGCTGTAACATTTGTTTAAAATCTAGCGCGCCGTTCTATTGGTCTAATCTAGTGGTTACCAAAGCATGCCATCCATCTGCTCCTGTTCCAGCCCCCTGGTCAAATTTTAGAACTCAATGTGGCCCGCGAACAAAAAATTTTGCCCACCCCTGATCCAACATTTATGATTTTGGAGAATCGGAGGAAATCAGCGGAAACGGAGGAAACCCATACATACACGAGGGGATTATGCATACTCCGCACAGAATGGCCAGTGTTCCAAGCCTTGTTCCCACATGGATATCAAACCCCCCTGACCTTCTTGCTGTGAAGCCACCGTCCTAACCACTGCACCACCTTACAGCCCGCAAAGGAATTTGTGATGAGAAAAAAAAACAAGAAAAAAGACTAATCGATTAATCGACTAATCAAATCGACTAATCAAACAAATTGACTAATTGATTTGCTGCCGAGTGTGAAGCGGCCGAGATGGAAATTAGCGCTTCCAAATCTAAGACATCCGCACACGCACGCCCGGTAAAGGGTGGAATGCCCCCTGCGGGTCAGGGACAGGGTCCTGCCCCAAGTGGAGGAGTTTAAGTATCTCGGGGTCTTGTTTACGAGTGGGGGAAGGATGGAGCGGGAGATCGACAGGCGGATCGGTGCGGCATCAGCAATAACTAGGACGCTGCATCAGTCTGTCGTGGTAAAGAAAGAGCTGAGCCGAAAAGCAAAGCTTTCGATTTACAAGTCGATCTACGTTCCACCCGTCTCCTATGGTCACCAGCTGTGGGGGCTGACCAAAAGTATGAGATCGCGGATACAAGCGGCCGAAATGAGCTTCCTCCGCAAGGTGGCTGGGCTCTCACTCAAAGATCGGATGAGGAGCTCTGCCATCCGGGAGGAGCTCGGTGTCAAGCCGCTCCTCCTCCAGGTCAAGAGAAGCCAGATGGGGTGGTTCGGGCATCTGGTCAGGATGCCCCCCGAGCGGGGAACGGAACGGAAAGACTAATCGAGCATACGGAGAAAAAAAATATACATTGGTAGCTACGATATCTCCCAGGTATGTCAAGCTGAACTTTGTAAAGCAACAAAGACAAATAAAGCAAGAAGAAGGTGTAAAGGACACCTCCAGATCCTCCATTAAAAATGAATACCATACTCTACTGAGCTCTTGGGTATTTCTATTAAATATTTCATAAACCGTCTGACTTTTTTCTGATATTGTTAAAAGTACCCGCGAGCATCGTATGTGGGACAAAAAGACTCTTTACTACTTCCTGTTTGATAAAGCTGCTTTCTGAAGAACCTGGAGGAAATCTGTACCGCTCAGTTATTCCAGATTTAATGGGACATGCCATGTAGCCACACGGTTCCATCAAAATAGATGAAAGGTGGAGTAAAACTACGGAGGAGGACAGATAAGGTAGACGAGGAGGGATGATAGAGTCGTAGACAGCTTGAAAAATACACAAAGATAACACAATAGTAACAGTCAGACAACATCCAAGGACTTGCTTTGTCTTGTAAGAATCAGACATGAGGATGAAGAGAGAAGTGCACATGCATGTGTGTGTCTATGTGTGTGTGAGCATGAGTATAAGTGTGTGATCCCTTATGTGTGCGTGATGAAGGGTGGAGGCACCCTAGGGAGTGGAAACACAAATCAGCTACACAAAATCCCTTTCATGTGCGACTGAGGCCAGAAGTGTGTCTCCTCGTTATCTCCACACACAGACCGGCTACGGCTGTCCTCGTAAACCCGACACCACACTGCTCAGCCTGGTTCTCGTGTCTAAAATGATTTGAATGAAGGAAAAAATAAAATTACCGAGTGAAACAGTAAAGTCTCGTTTTCACCGCATATGTTGATGTTTGCATAGCGTCACACTATTTAAAGCTGTTTTATTTGAATATCTGTGGAATAGAACATTTATGGTTTTATGAATTTAGGAAGTAGAAAATATTCACAAGAACAGGAAACAACGGCCAGCTTTGAAAAGCTGGAGCTTCTTTAGTTTCGGTCACATCTGTATCATTTTAATGTTGTGTAATTTCTTTTACGTCATTAAGTGGATCAGAAAGAAGAAATAAAGATAGTGGTGTCAGGATGTGGAAGGAGGAGGAGGACCCAAATGCAGGATAACAAAATTTACAAACCAAAATTCCAGTAAGGCAAAAGGCAGAGGATTAACTCGGGACCAAAAGTTCAAAAATTATTTTTAAGGGTGTAACTTATGGTCAGGCAGCCAGGAAGGTTTGGCTGGAGGGCATAACAATGACCTGACAAAGACGTCTGGAGTGATTGCCTTTAAATAGGCACCAGAATCCATAGGTGTGTGTTATCAGAGTGATCACCCTCAGGTGTCCCTAATCGGGGTGATGAAGGAAGGTCCAGGACTCCCTCTGGTGACAAATGGAGGATTTTAAAGACAAAAAAGTATACTTATTTCATTCCTAACCAGGAAAATTTGTGTGCTGCAGTCCACCGCAGCAGGCTGCCACAATGGCACCAATGGTGGGAGAAATGAGAGGTTAGGTGTCTTCCCCAAGGACACCTAGACATGTGCTCAGAGGCGTTCGATCGCACGAACTTCCAGAAAACTTCCGGTCCAAGGGCGAGCGTTGTACCTCCTTGCAAGGACACCTAGAAATACGTTCAGTGGGATTCGGTCCCGCGAACTTCTGGAGAACTTCCGGTCCAAGGGCGAACGTTCTACCACTGAGCAAGGGCATTGAGACATGAACTCAGTGGGATTTGATTCCGCGAACTTCCGGAAAACTTCCGGTCCAAAGGCGAACGTTCTACCAATGAGCAAGGGCACCGAGACATGAGCTCAGTGGGATTTGACTCCGCGAACTTCCGGAAAACTTCCGGTCCAAGGACGAACGTTCTACCACTGAGCAAGGGCACCGAGACATGAGCTCAGTGGGATTTGATTCCGCGAACTTCCGGAAAACTTCCAAGGCATGGACGAACGTTCCACCACTGAGCAAGGGCACCGAGACATGAGCTCAGTGGGATTTGATTTCGCGAACTTCTGGAAAACTTCCAAGGCAAGGACGAACGTTCTACCAATGAGCAAGGACACCGAGACATGAGCTCAGTGGGATTCGATCCCATGAACTTCCGGAAAACTTCCAAGCCAAGGGCGAACGTTCTACCACTGAGCAAGGGCACCGAGATATGAGCTCAGTGGGATTTGATTCCGGAAACTTCCGGAAACTTCCGGAAACTTCCGGTCCAAGGACGAACGTTACACCACTGAGTCTTCCCTAAGTATTTATCGCCATTCTAAGTATTTCGGATTAACAGTCCTGGGTATGGACAAATGGTGAAGAAGCATTTGTTTGCTGGCTGGAATGCATGGAATAAAGTAACAGGGGCTCAGTAAGTAGAGTGTCCCTCTTTCAACTGGAAGGTGGATGGTTCGATTCCCGGACCATGAGAAGTGAATGAATGAGATAGCCTGAGACAAACTTTTGTATAACCTTTTGGAACCAGTCTGACCTCGCGGCTATGGGGTTTGCTCGCTCCACCGTGGGTGGGAAACTTATTTTTGCTACTGCTCACGATGTGACATGTGCAATGCTTCTGATTCTCAATCTCAGGAATCGTCATCACTGATCGTACACTGGTCGTATGGCTGATCTCCTTTTTTCAGCTATCAAGCTACAAACATGGTCATCGAGGTATCAAGTATGTTCACTTATTAGCTACACGTTTTCCAATCACTGCAATCACAATGACTGGGCCTGCCTTCCCTGACTAGTCACCGGAGTAAATTGAAATAAAGCTGAGGCATTAAGTGGCACCAGCATGGCATGAATGTCTTCTTCTTCTTCTTCTTTCGGCATTTCCCTTCAGGGGTCGCCACAGCAAGTCAGTTTCTTCCATCTAACCCTATCTGCTGTATCATCTTTGGTCACACCAACTATCTTCATGTCTTCCTTCTCTGTATCCATGAACCTCTTCTTTGTTCTTCCTCTAGGCCTCTTTCCTGGTGGTTCCAAATCCAGCATCCTTCTTCCTATGTACTCTCTCTCTCTCTCCTCTGCACTTGTCCAAACCATCTCAGTCTTGCCTCTCGAACTTTATCCCCAAAACCTCTAACATGTGCTGTTCCTCTGATCCTGTCCATCCTGGTCACTCCCAGAGAGATCCTCAGCATCTTCATCCATGCTACCTCCATCTTTGTTTCTTGTCTTTTCTTCAGTGCTACTGTTTCTAGACCAAACACCATGGCCGGTCTCATCACGGTTTTATACACTTTCTCTTTCATTTTAGCTGAAATTCTTCTGTCACACATCACACCTGATACTTTCCTCCACCCATTCCAGCCTGCTTGAACACGCTTCTTCACCTCTTTTCCACACTCTCCATTGCTCTGGACTGTTGATCCTGTATACTTAAAATCTTCCACCTTCTTTATCTCTTCTCTCTGTAACCTCACTCCACACAACGCCTGTCTGCACACGCTTCTTCACCTCTCTTCCAGCCTGGCATGAATGTAAAAGGACAAATTTTAGATTCTAACAATATCCTCATAAAATTTGCTCATTTTTTTTTGTTTGCTTAAAAAAATTAGTTTCACAACTTAAGAAAACCAATTTTTTTCTGTTCATCACCGAGTCAGCACACTGCATCAATACACGAAAGCATGCCTATATGTCCAAACTACGATCCATCCCAGTGTTCCCACTGGACTGAACTTGTGAAAGAAATAAACCAGACAGTGGCGGCCCTTCCCCCCAGATGCAGATGCATCCACTGGAAACTAACTCAGACACCACAGACACCAAAGGCTGCCAAATGTCAGTTGAGATCTGGGGCAGGTTCCTCGCAGGCATGGCCGAACACAGCCAGATGAACTCCTGCATCCATGTGGTTACCATGGTGACCCCCATCTCTCTGTCACCACCGATAAAAATGGTGAAGAGCTGCAGCAACGGCGATTGTCTGGGAGGCATTTGGGGGAATGTCAAGTGCTATTTCCCCTCAACAGACTGTGAGCTGTGTATGCGTGGACATCTGGAAGGACTTGAGAGGATGTGTGGAAGCTCTGGGGGGTAATAAAACACACACAAAGAGACACCACGGCTCACATACTTTGTTAGGTACCATTTTTTTATGAGCATTTGATTTAGGTTTAGTAGCCATTATGAGCATCACACAGCGCCTCAGGCTTACGTGCACTGGTGATTACACAAGCTTATTGACTGTCCTTTTACGTTATAATGTGGATGCAGACATACTGTACATCCATACTGCTGGCCGGTACAGAAATGGCACATATATGGCTCAATACCAATGGTTAAAACACACATCAAAATTTTGTTAGATATCGAATCTAATAAACAACTTTTTTCAAGAGTTGCACCATTGAGTCCATTAAAAACTTAATTAGAGGACAAAAGAGGAGATTCTATTACAATATTCTGCATAACAGCTTTCTTTATATTTGTAGAGCAGCGGTGGGTAGACTTTTTATTTTGCGGGCCACATTGAGTTCTAATATTTGACAAGCGAGCTGGAACAGGAGCAGATGGATGGCATGCTTTGGTAACCGCTAGATTAGACCGAAAAAATGGCGCTAGATTTTAAACAAGCCCTAAATGTTGAATCAAGAGCGTTAAATTTCAAATCTAGCAGCACTAGGTCTGAAATCTAAGCGCTTGATGTGACATTTTTCTTTTTTTAACATTTAACATGCTTGTTTACGTGCGTGTATTGGGCCCGATGGCTTTCCATATTTGTGCACACTGTTTATTTTGACTACGTGCACATCACAGAGACACACACATTTTAATGGGAGCAGTGTTGTTGTGTCTTTGGCGCCATCTAGTGAGGAAACATCAGAATTACAGGGAAAATAAAACATTAACAAGGTTTATTTATTTGATTTTTTCCAAGTTCGGCGGGCCGGATTAAAATGTTTTACGGGCCGGATGTGGCCTGCGGGCCCTAGTTTGCCCATGCCTGTTGTAGAGTGTTCTTTTAGAGAAAGAACTTACAATAAAGTTTAATTTAAAGTCATTAGTATTTATCCTTTTTGTTTTTGTTTAACTTATTTAAACATTTGAATGGTTTCCAAATCAATTGCTTTGTTTTAAATTTTTAGAAAATGAGGTATAAAAGATGAATGACTGAAATAAAATTTGTTCTCTTTCTGGTATTGAGAGAAAAACATCTGGAATCTGAGCGAAGGAAGTGTCATAGGCCAGAAACTACATCATTTTCTAAAGAGGGTGGATTTATTTTTGTATAATATTATATGTTCAAAGATTTTAAAATGACCGGGGGTCTTTGTCTTATTTCATACGAGGTACATAATGAATTTTGTAGAGAAATATCTATTTCTGTTCCGTTCCGTCATCTTCCGCTTGTTCCGGGGTCGGGTCGCGGGGGCAACAGCCTAAAACGGGCAGCCCAGGACCCTATATCCCCAGCTGCATCCTCCAGGTCACCTGGAAGGATCCCAAGTCGTTCCCCGGCCAGCTGTGAGACATAGTCTCTCCAGCAGGTCCGGGGTCTGCCTCTTGGTCTCCTCCCGGTGACACGTGCCTGAAACACCTCGCCCGTGAGGTGCTCGGGGGGCATCTTGACCAGATGCCCGAACCACCCCATCTGGCTCCTCTCGACCTGGAGGAGGAGCGGCTCGACATTGAGCTCCTCCCGGATGGCAGAGTTCCTCACCCGATCTCTGAGTGAGAGCCCAGCCACCCTGCGGAGGAAGCTCATTTCGGCCGCTTATACCCGCGATCTCATTCTTTCGGTCACCACCCACAGCTGGTGATCATAGGTGAGGGTTGGAACGTAGATCGACTTGTAAATCGAGAGCTTTACTTTTCGGCTCAGCTCTCTCTTTACCACGACGGACCGATGCAGCGTCCTAGTTATTGCTGATGCCGCGCCGATCCGCCTGTTGATCTCCCGCTCCATCCTTCCCCCACTCGTGAACAAGACCCCAAGATACTTAAACTCCTCCACTTGGGGCAGGACCCTGTCCCTGACTCGCAGGGGCCATTCCACCCTTTTCCGGGCGAGGACCATGGTCTTGGATTTGGAGGCGCTAATTCCCATCCCGGCCGTTTCACACTCGGCAGCAAATTGTTCCAGTGAGAGCTGGAGATCACGGTCCGATGAAGCCAACAGTTCCACATCATCCGCAATATCTATTTCACTTCTTCTAAAATTTATCCAAACAGTAAAAAATATGACATATTAAATCTAGAGGAACAAATACAGCATCTGTAAAATTTGTACAAAAGGCTAAATTTAAATGTAGCCAGTTAGTAAAAATTTTGCGCTACACTCGGTGGAGCAGTGGTTAGCACAGTGGCCTCACAACAAAAAGCAAGGGTTCAAATTTTGAGTGGTTTACGAGGCGTGGATCACTGGCCTTTCTGTATGAAGTTTGCATGTTCTCCCCGTGTATGTGGGTTTTCTCCCCCTCTCCAAAAACATGCATGCTAGGTTGATTGGCCGCTATGAAAATTGCCCCTAGGAGTACGGGTGTGGATCATTGTCTGTGTGTGTGGCCCTGCGACAAATTGGCGACCCGTTCAGGATATACCCTGCCTCTTGCCTGAAATCAGCTCGGATAGGCTCCAGCCCCCGGCGGGCCCCTTAAGGATAAGCGGTTTAGAAGACGAAACAAAACCCCATTTATTTTATTTGAGTTAATCTTTTTTGATAAAGTTTGCTTTCCTATTTCTCTTATTTTTTTATTGCGTTACAAAAATTTGCATTTGGTCTATTTTTTCTACTTATTTGGAACAAAGTTCAGAAAATAAAAGTGTGGTTGCAAATGGGGGAGGGTCGAGGGGGAGGGTCCTCCAGTATGGCTGACAGAACTTTGTCCACTCTGATTAACCAAAACCTTTTTTTCCTCATCTATAATTTTATCTAAATGCCCTGATTTTTCTGTCCTGACTGAATTTTTTTTTTTCTAGTTATTTGCTAATTCAGTGGTTTTTGCTTCATTTATTGAAGCACGTTCTCCTTTGTCATCCTGATTCCAATTTTTGTTCCCCTTTCACACTGAAATTCACAACATAAATAATACGTTTGTCTTATTTGTTTAAGAATTTATTCCCCAAGACGTTCAGTGTTCGGTTTAACCAGTGACGTCTCCGTGGATGCTCTACATAAAGCCTCGTTCCATCTGATGCATGAACTCAGTTACTAAAACATTAAAAGAAAAAAAAAAGCTGCCACGTGGATGGTAAATCTTTCAGGCAATAAAAGGGAGGAAAGAGCTGTGGCCTGATTTATGGCTCCTTGCTAGAGTAATAAGGGGAAATTGGATCCTTTTCAGAGCATCGTAGCACCTGCAGCAAACACCACATGGAGCTGATGGATTGGACACAATCCAATCGTTTTCTTCAATATACTGGACATTTAGTTTAATGTGGTTCAAACTACTCATTCTGTTAAATATGGGTCAGTAGCTTTAGTCTGCTTCTTGCAGACCAGTGACCTTATTTAGAAAGTGTGCTTTGGCCAAAAGTCATGTATTCAACAAAAATGGGTGATTTGCTGAGTGGTAGAGTGTGTGGAATTTTGGGTAACTCAAAGTAAAGTAAGAAAACTGTGGTACACAAATCTCAATATGTTCGGTAACAGATAACATGTCAAGGTTTCCTCGCCCACCACCAGAGGGAACCCGGGGCCTTCCCTCATTTGCCTGATTATAGACACCTGAAGGACTTTATGCAACTGTCTTTAATTAGGCAGCCTGTCTTCCCTTCAGGTGTTGGGTCATTCCAAAATGGCTGACCATGATAAACACATCATGACACAATAATTCTGAGTAAAACTGAAAGTGAACTGAGGACAGTATAATGAAAGATTTGAAGCAGTAAGAAAATATTTCACATCCGACAAATATGTGAAATTTGTCGAATTTCACATATCCGACAAATTTATCGGATAAATAAATTTTATCCGATAAACTGTGGTGCAATGCTTCTGCATTGGAAGCCCATAGTTAAAGATGAGCTTCCAATGCAGAAGATACTATGTCTCACAGCTGGCCGGGGAACGACTCGGGATCCTTCCGGGTGAGCTGGAGGATGCAGCCTGGGTGAGAGAGGCCTGGGCTACCCGCTTTAGGCTGTTGCCCCCGCGACCTGACTCCGGAACAAGCGGAAAGTGATGGGACGGAACAGATTTTTGCTCACCATACTACGAGCTTGTAATATGGCTGAGGTTTTCCATGTTGTACAGAGTCCCTTTGTATTATCGATGCATTTATCTATAAGCACGAGTTCAACCAGCGAAGTCACGTTCAAGCAATATCGCAAAAATTAATATATAAAATTCTTCCATTTTAAAATTTAAGCTGACTGAGATTTGGATTTTTAAAGCGTCAACCAAAAGGACAGAGCATTTTCAGGAACATGCACGTGCAGAATTGTAAGATTGAAGCAAACCAAACTGCATAATGACCAGAGAGATAATTAAACTCCTTCCTCTTACCTTCTTCCTGTTGATACCAGACTCTCTTGTGTACACCAAAAAGCCCAACAGGCTGAAGCAAGATGAGTAGAAAAGCAGAGATAGGGTCTGAAGATCCGCCCTTGCTGCTCAGGGGAACATCTTAAATCTGATGAAAAACACAGATAGAACGTACCTACTGCAAAGAGAGACTCTGCCAAATGGAAGAAACCTAATTGCTGCACATTTTCATGATAGCTTGCTGCTTGTATGGGGCACGTGAAAATGGTAAATAAACATTTGTTTTCTCTTAGTTTGTTCCCGATTTCTGTCTCTTGATTACATGATTGGTCTTGGTAACAATCCTCGTCAACAAGCCATACCATACCGATCTATCATTCATTTTACCAGTATCTGATGGTAGTGATTCGGCATGATTTTTGTTTCCCAAATATTGCAGCAATAGTTTACTGTGGTGACCCTTTAAATTACATGCAATCACAAGTAAAAATGATCCCAGCAGTGATCAAAACATTGCTTCACTAAAAGCAAATAAGCAGCATGAATGCAGCGCATTCTTGTTCTGAATCGCTAATCTCTAATTGGACACATGTTCCTCGCGGCAATTTCTCAGTATCCAATCAAATAAACATGCATGTTTTTTGGAAAGTGAGAGGAAATTGGAGTATAGCCATGCAAAGATGGGGAGAACTTGCAAACTCCACACAGAAGGGCCAGTGCTTCAAACTTCTTCCCACCCGCAACTCGAGTGCCCAACGTTTTTGCTTTGAGGCCAATGTGTCTACCACCCCGCCAAAATGCAGCTATGAATGCAGCTGTTTCTTCTTCTCCTTTCAGCATTTCCCTTCAGGGGTCACCACAGCAAGTCAGTTTCTTCCATCTAACCCTATCTGCTGCATCCTCTTCGGTCACACCAACTATCTTCATGTCTTCCTTCACTGTATCCATGAACCTCCTCTTTGGTCTTCCTCTAGGACTCTTGCCTGGTGGTTCAAAACCCAGCATCCTTCTTCCGATGCCTCTCTTCTCTGTACATGTCCGAACCATCTCAGTCTGGCCTCTCTGACTTTATCTCCAAAACCTCTAACATGTGCTGTTCCTCTGATATACTCATTTCTGATACTGTCCATCCTGGTCACTCCCAGAGAGATCCTCAGCATCTTCATCTCTGCTACCTCCATCTCTGTCTTTTACTCAGTGCCACTGTCTCTAGACCAAACAGCATGGCCGGTCTCACCACGATTTTGTACACTTTTCCTTTCATTTTAGCTGAAACTCTTCTGTCACACATCACACCTGATACTTTCCTCTACCCGTTCCAGCCTGCCTGAACACGCTTCTTCACCTCTTTTCCACATTCTCCCTTGCTCTTGATCCTGTTGATTCATACTTCTATGAATGCAGCTGTTTGTTGAGTTCTAAATCAAATCAAATCAAATTTTATTTGTAAAGCACTTTTACGTCATAAAGTTACACAAAGTGCCGAACAGAACAAGTCAAAAAACATTAAAGTCCAGATCATTAAAAAATATATATATAGTCAAAAGCAAGCAAACATCAAAAATCACACACTCATATAAAACACTGCACACATGGATCGACATTCACACAGCACCCCCTTAGACACCCTTCTCAACCCCCATTTCACCTGAAGGGCTTGCTACTGTCTCTTTAACTCAAATAAAAATAAACAATAAAAATGGCCTGATGCTGTGAAGAAATAATAACTGGGGATCGATCCACACCAGGAGTCGGCCTGCCCATGACTGAAGCATCCAAAACCACAAGGGTCCACCCAGCTCCTCGGGAGGCAGGGGCATCCACAGAAGCTACCTGGCTAAAGTGAGGGACCAGCATCACCCAGGCCAGTCAGACCCTCACAAAGAAGACCCCACTGACCAAGCAGGCAGAGCTTGCGGGATGGAGGATCCCCATGAGGAAACACTGGAATAAGACACAATAAAACAATAGATTAAAAACTAAAACCAGTGAAAATCATAAAATCATCTTAACCAAAAAAAAAAATCAAGTAAAAGCCAAGTTAAAAAGATGGGTTTTCAGACTCTTTTTAAAAACATTAACCGACTCTACGGCCCTGAGTTCCTCTGAAAGGCTGTTCCACAGGCAAAGACCACAAAATTGGAACGAGGCCTTACCGTAAAAATGGGAGGTTTTTATTAACAGGAATATTAACTACCGTAATTTCACGGCCAAAAGGTGCACCTAAAAGTCTCAAATTTTCTTCAAAATTAGCGGTGTGCCTTTTTGTGCGGTGCACCTTGTGTGTGAGAAAAAGCAGACCTAAAAGAAAACGCGGTGCCCGCGAGGCGGACCTGAAAGAAAACACATGAGAACGTTAAAGAGTGAAGTGTGAGCGGCGTGGGAGCGATGGACGACCGAAGGAGACCACAGTTTCACGAAGGGTGGAAGGCAGCGCCGGGCGAGTTACGCTACAGTTTGCCAATGGATTGTAGATGCTTGGACTAACATGTCTGCTGGTACTGTTATCCGAGCTTTCGCAAAAGCTGGTATCCTTTCTGAGGAGCCGCACAGTACAGACAGTGACTTTGACAGCAAGGAGCGAAGTGGACCTGCTCTGTTGGATTTTGCACAGCTGTTCGATTCCGAAACAGAGGATGAGGACTTTGAAGGATTTGAATAAAGACTATTACCGATAATGGGCTTGTTTATACTACTTAAATAAAGTACAACCAAACTCAGTTTTTCTCCCGATCTATTTTTTAATACCCACATTTGCATGCGCGCGTGTGTGTTGTTGTAAGGCGGTGTGTGACTGAGACTGCGCCTTTTTGTACGGTGCGCCTTATGTGTGTTTTAAATACAGCAACGGCGCACAAAACTGAGGCTGCACCTTTTCGTACGGTGCGCCTAATGGCCGTGAAATTACGGTACATATAAAGATTTCAGTTGCTCTTCAACACAAATTAGTCTTTGAAAAATACGGCGCAGATTTATAAAGACACTGTTTTCTATCGTGGTCATTGAACACCACTTTTTAAGGTGTTTTCACGGGTCAAGGCGTGTGGGGGGTTCTGTACTGTACTAACGTATTATCTCACTAAACACTTGACAGTATAAATGAATAAATTCCTTACTATATCTGTCATGGATCAAATACACAAACATACCTGTCGGATTGGATCAGTCACAATCTAAAGAAAGAGACTGGATGTCTTGCAGTCATGTTTGAGCTGGTGAAGATGGAAACAAAAGAGCATGTTAACAGAGACCCCCAGGGTAGGTATTGTTGGAGAGAATCCACCTGGATTTCTGTGACAATATCTTGTCAGATGGTTTAAAAAGTCCTCCTAAAGGGATATACCAATGTGATACCATCAGTGGAGTTTTACTTTTTTACAAAGTAAACCATCGTTGATGAAGACATTGATACTTAGAAGAATTGGAGAGTCGTTTGGTTTCTGTTTCAGTCTGGGAAAAAGGAGGGTAAACATTTTTGGCAAGGGAACATTCAAAATACATATATAATTACCGTATTTTCCGCACTATAAGGCGCACCTAAAAACCTTAAATTTTCTCTAAAGTCCATGATGCGCCTTTTAACCCGGAGCGCCTTATCTATGGATTAATATTGAGCTACAACAGGTGTCGCAACTGCGTTAAGCAGCCGCCGACTCCATTTCCCCCGTAGAAGAAGTAGTGCGCGGTGCATGCTGGGATATATGAAAGGGCGTCTCATTTCCATTTGTGTGTTTGTGTAAAGACCTGAAAATGGCTCCTACCAAGAGACACTGTTACACCGCAGAGTTTAAACTCAAGGCGATCGGTCACGCAGTAGAACACGGGAATAAAGCCGCAGCGAGAGAGTTTAACATCAATGAATCAATGGTAAGGAAGTGGAGGAAGCAAGAGGATGTGCTGCGCCAAGTAAACAAGACTAAACAGGGTTTCCGCGGGAATAAAGCGAGATGGCCACTGTTAGAGGACAAAGTTGAACAGCCTTTACTGTACTGCCTTATAATGCTGTGCGCCCTATATATGAAAAAAGTTTTTAAAAATGTCATTATTAAAGGTGCGCCTTATAGTGTTGAAAATACGGTATACATGCTGACAGCAATGACATTTACCCTCATAAACTATGTCAAAACTAGTCAAGTGGTCAAATCCTCTTTCATATTGTCATCTTCTCCTTCATCTGGAGTCTAGTTGGGAAGTCCTCACCTCCCTCACCCTGTATACGTCCTGTAGGTTCTTCACGAGTATCCCAAAGGGTTCCCTGGGCAGCTGTGAGACATAGTCTCTCCACCGAGCCCAGAGTCGGCCTCTGGGTCTCCTCTTGGTCTCCTCCAGATGGGACGCTCCTAGAGCATCTCACCAGCGAGGCAACCAGAGGAATCCTTCTTTGTGACCGATCCATCCTATCTGGCTCTTCTTTGACCAATGGAGTGCAACTTTTAATCAAATCACTCCATTCTCTCAAAATATTAGTTGTCGCTACTACGAAGTGCTGTGAATTTCATTTGGAATTTTGCTGATTTTATTTCTGTCAGGGTGAAGCAGACCTACTGAATTTTTCGGATGTAGCGCTATAGGGTCTGTAGGCTCTTCTTCTTTTCGGCATTTCCCAATCTAACCCTATCTGCTGCATCTTCTTCGGTCACACCAACTATCTTCATGTCTTCTTTCACTGTATCCCTGAACCCCCTCTTTGGTCTTCCTCTAGGCCTCTTTCCTGGTGGTTCCGAAACCCAGCATCCTTCTGCCGATGTAATATAAAATATAAAGTAAAATATAGAGTAGATTAAGATAATATTTAATTAACAGTCTTAGACACATTGGCTGCTCATCCCGGGAAAGGGATCCCTCTTTCATGTGAATCCCCATGAGGTTTCTTGGTTTTTTTTTTTTTTTTTTTTTCCCCCGCTGCTGGTTTTTTTGGAGGTTTTCCACACTGAGAAGGAGGGTATGAAGTGACGGAATTGGCTGAGATTGTTCAACTAGTTTTTCTCTAGTCATCCTTGAAAGACTTTTCTAATTGGCTCTGACTCTGTTGACCTTTAAGCATGGCTTTTAGCTCAAAGCCTTGACCTTTCAATCATCACTGTCTATTTGCCATAACGTACCTTCAAGGCAAGGAAACACATTGCTCTCTGCTGCTCTTTGACCACAGGAAGAGGAGACAATAAATGTACATGTAGCTGGGTATTCTGGGAGAAAGATGTGTGTGTGTGGGAGCAGGGCGGCGGGATTCAACCTGTGAGGTTGTTTATGTGCTTCTCCATCAAACTTTGGTGCTTCTCTGAAAAAGCTGCATCTTTCACCTGAAAACTGTCATGACGTCAACAGTGCTATAGCTTTCTTGGTGACACCGCCAGGAGGAGGACAGGATAATTGTTTTCTGCATGTGTATATAATTTACAGGTTTGTTAAACACAGAAATAGAGAGATCGCCCGCAGGTCTTTGGGTTCACGGTTACCTATCCAAACAATCTCTTTTAATGGCTCCTCTTTCAAGAGCGATCATTTTACCTACACTCATCATGCCTTTGGCTATTGACCTCATGCAAGCTGCCCCGAGGATTAATTACTGTCCTTTTACAGTTCATGTCTTCTCAATTTCTAGGTAAAAAGGTGGGGGCGAAATAAGTAAAAAAAAGTCATATTATCTTTTTGAAAATGATTGCTTTTGTTATTTTATTTTTTTTTTTACTTTTGAAGGGAAAAAAACATTCTCCCAAAGCTTTGTCAGTTTTTTTTCCCAAAAAAAACACTGGAACTATCAGTTTCAGCAACATGAAACCGATAGGTACAGAATGATTCTGGATCGAAAAATGCAAGCAGACATTAAATGTGAAAAAAAAAAGAAATAGAGATGAAAAAATATTGAAGGATCAGAGGATCACAAAGAAGAAAATATTGAAAACAGTCTGTTTCTGTCGGCACGGTGGTGCAGTGGGTAGCACAGTGGCTACATAGCAAGAAGGTCGTGGAGATGAGGCTTGGAACACTGTCCTTTCTGTGTGGAGATTGCATGTTCTCCCTGTGTATGTGGGGGAGTCTCATGACTCAAGGTTCGCCCCATTCCGGGGCACGTACCACCAACCTTCGAGGTCACAGTGCTAACAACTGTACCGCCATGTAGCCCTATTTTCGGCAATTCAATTCAGGTTTATTTTTACAGCTCAGTAGCACAACAAAACGGATTCAAGGACTTCCCGCAGCTATCACATCGAAAGACACAATCAGCAGAAGTAATATTTGAGGTAAACAGACCCCGATGCATATTCCATAAGAGCCTCCTTCTGAAAAAGGAAAAACTCCTAAAATGCAATTGGAGGGGACAAAAGTAGAGAATAGATGAAGACCCAGTTGGGTATCACCCCGGCTGCATCCACCATCTCACCCGGGAGGATCCTGATATGTTCCCGACCAGCAGGGAGACATAGTCTCTCCAGCGGGCCTGGGGTCTGCCTCTTGGTCTCCTTCCAGTGTCACGTGCCCAAAACACCTCACCGGCGAGGTGTTCTGAAGGCATGCTGACCAGATGCCCGATCCACTCCATCTGGCTTCTTTTGGCTGGAAGGAGCAGCGGCTCTGCTCCGAGCTCCTCCCGGATGGCAGAGCTCCTCACTCTATTGCTGAGTGAGAGTCCAGTCACCCTGCGAAGGAAGCTCATTTCGGCCGCTTGTATCCGCGGTCTCGTTCTTTTAGTCACCACCCACAGTTGGTTACCATAGGTGAGGGTGGGAATGTAGATCAACTGGTAAAATGAGAGCTTTGCTTTTCAGCTCAGCTCTTTCTTCGCCACAATGAATCGATGTAGCGTTCTGGTTATTGCGGACATCGCACCCATATATCCGTCGATCCCTGACCCCAGATCAATTATACTTCAAACACTGAACAAACCTCGTAGTTGTTCATTCTTTCAAATACCCTTGATTCAACAAGTTTAACATAGTTTTACCATGTTTTGCTTTTGGCTTTCCATGTGTTTCTTTTTTTATTTCCCTAAATTTTAGGGGTGTCGCTTCATTGAACATGCCCTGAAACAAATAATAAAAAATAAGATCCAATGGGAAACAAGATATAAACTTCTACTTGATCTTTTGGAGTGTAATTAAGTGTATACTTGAGTTGACTTTTTATTTGTGTGTCTGCAGGGTAGAAGTGTCATGATGCACACCGTGAGGTGACAACATGATTTTCTCACTTCGCTCCAGATTAATTAGATTTGAAGATCAAATAACCAACAGCAGTACACATGAAACTCCCACCAACACATTGTCCCCTGCAGAAACAATTAAGTAGCTCCCAATCTGTCATGTTCTCATTGCTTTTTGGCACATAACCAGCCTGTCTTCCAACACCTTCTCAAAACTGCAAAGGCCCCTCTCATGGGAATATTCTCACCATCTGCTTATTCTACTAAAATTACAAGCCGGTGGTTACTGGAGCAGTTTTGGTGAAGATAAGCAGTTTCAAACTTCAATAGGTTATTGTTTTGATGGCAAGAGTCTGCAACCAGGAATGAGAGCTGAAATATGACATCTGAGGTGGATATGATACGGTACATCCGTCAACTGTGTCCATCCCTAACATATATGTATCAATCCATCTATCTGTCTGTTTGTCGGTCCGTCCGTCCAACCATCCATCCATCTATTTATGTATCAATCCAGCCTTGACAACCAATCCAGTTCAAAGAACATAATCACAGGTGAAAAAAAAACCCATAAAACATGAAGTACGTAATCACAATATGTCGTAAAACAACTACAGCTTCATTTTGTGTTTCCCACATTCAATTAGTTTTGCGGTCACTCACCTTCTTAACCGTCTATCACTTACGGGGGTGCCGGAGCCCATCCCGGCTGATTCAAGGCAAGGGGCAGGTTACACCCCGAACAGGTCGCCAGTCTGTCGCGGGGCCACATCCATCTATTATCGATCTACGTATCTTATAGCAAGCATACATCTGTAGATCCATCAATCCATATCTCATCATACATTCACAGATCTATTGATTAATAGATATTGGTAGATTGATAAATCTCAATGGACTGATACATAAATATCAATATCAATAACCTGACAGATCAGCAATGTTCCCTCTGAGCTTCGTGCCTGCGCAATTGCGCACTGCTTGCAGATCAATAGCGCACAAGAAAACCAATGAAGTGCACGAAATAAAACTTAATTTAAACTAAAGATGGAAAAACAATCTTTCTTTCTGAAACAAATTGCTTCAAACCGCTGCTTCGAAGTTTGGCGCGTCGTTGCTGGTGACGTCACAAAAGAGTAAAAGGTTTTGCTCCGCCCCCTTCTGCTCAATTCAGTTCCATTTTATTTGTATAGCCCAAAATCAAAGAATTTCTGTCTCCATGGGCTTTGCATTGCAGATTCAGAAAGAAGAAAAACAAGAAAAAAGAGGAATGTATAAACACAAATACACAGCAAGAAAACTAACTAATAAATGCTAATTAAGCAATAAGTAGCACATTCCTGTCTTTCGACTCTCCTTCACGGTAAAGAAAAACTTCTAAAAAAAAAAAAAAAAAACATCAGTGGGGAAAAAATGAGAAACCTTGTGGGGATCCACACGAAAGAGAGATCCCTCCCCCGGGACGAGCATCCAATGTGTCTAAGACTATTGTTTGAATATTATCTTATTCTACTCTACAGCTAAATATCTAAAGAAGTCAATAGATGTTCTTCATCCTGATGGAAACACGGGGGACTCCGCGGCCGGGCGATGCCCAGGAAGCTTGAGCGTTTGCTCGGATACATAAAAAATTAGAGGGAATATTGCGGATCAGTATATCAATGGATATCAATAGACTGATATATTGATGGATAGATCTTGATAGACTAATAGATCGATATATACCAATAGTTATAGATAGATATTGATACGCCGATAGATATCTGTACCTATTACCTGATATACAGTGGTGGAACGTAACAAAGTAAATGTACTTTGTTACTGTACTTAAGTAAAAAAATTGTGTATCTGTACTTTACTTAAGTAAAATTTACTTAAGTAAATTTCTTAATTTACTTTTACTTTTACTTCACTACATTTTTAGAGCAAATATCTGTACTTTTACTTCAGTACTTTTAAAAGTGTGTTTTACATTTTTTGTTACATTTTCGTTCAGGAATTTGAAAAATACACAGGTTTTTAGCGCATCTTGAAGCCGCATCGCCAAAATCAAAAGAAGCAGTTGATCGGGAGAAGAAGTCATGAATCGAGAAACATTTTCCACATTCATTCAGCGCCAAAAACCTAACATCAAATATAGTACAAATTAAAAAGAGTCAGAAGATCGTTGTTCGTTGTGTTTACTTCTAAATAAAAAGTTGAGCCATCGTTACACAGAGCAGGGGCGGATCTAGAATTTTCCAAAGGGGGGTGGGGCTTTGACAAAGCCAATACATAGTGACTGGGGGCCTCCCCCCCAAAACATTTTAAAAAATAAGTGTCATTTTCCTCCATTTTGGCGGCCCATTCACTGGCCCTTCTAGGGGATAGCTTGACTTGTCCTCTTTCCTTTTATTTATTTATTTTTTTTGTGGACCAAAAGAGGCGGAGAGGGGGGGTCACACCCCTGCAGAGTATTTATCCTGGTTTCCATGGTGACACCCTATAGCACAACAAATAACATTTGAATGATGGTCGAATACTTTTACTTTTTACCTAAAAAGTACAATTTACACCAACTACTTTTGTACTTTTCCTTAAGTAAATTTTTTGCCTAATTATCTGTACTTTTACTTAAGTACAAAAAGTGAGTACTTCATCCACCACTGCTGATATATGGTTAAATACATAATTTTTTTACATAAATATATATATATGTATATGACATGACTGAAAGTAGTTCAAGCCTTTTATTCTTTTAATATTGATGATTTGTTCTTAAATACATATAAATAACAATGAGTTTGAACTTTTTGAATTTTTAAATACATTTTTAAGACACTTTTTTTCTGGTTAAACTATGAAGCAAATATAATCCTATATCTCCCTCTAGCAGTCACCGTGATATTTAAACATTAAATTAATCTTTACCATAAAATAAATGTGAAACAAATGAACAAAAATTATTTTTCTAAATAAAAGTATTTTCTCATATTATTTTTTTACAGTCATTAATTTATATTAATATATTTAAGACAGAGAAGGCGGAACGACAGCAGGTAGGAACCATCAATCTGTTGCTAGTTTCCTCAAGTGGAATTTATTGAAGGAACATCTCAAAATGGCGAGTCAAGAAGAGTCTGTGAGGGAGTTCGTTGCTGTAACTGATGTGGACGAGGAGAGGGCCCGGTTTTTCCTGGAGTCAGCTGGATGGAACTTACAGGTGTGGTTTTTTTGGGGTGTTTTGGTGGAGTTATCTTGGAGTGAACAGGAGTGTTGTTAAAAAGAAAACCGGACTGTGTTAACAGGAGCTAGCAGGCTAACGTTAGCATCTGTTACCGGTAAATGTGCAAGTCACCGCTTGACAATGGCTGGTCTAAAAACCAGGCTGTTTCACAACAATAACCAACACTATAAAAACAGAATTTATCTTATCATAAAGCTGGATGTTATTAAAATTATCTCTAATAAATATCAGTGGTTACTAGCTTGGTCACTTGTTAAGACTGACTGGAAACGTTTGACGCATTAAAGCAGCAAACTGAAAGAAATGGTGAAAAATAGTTTGTTTAAATGGTCAAAATTTGGCTAAAAATTCAATTTTAGATACAAATCAATACAATAATTATAAATGCTTATGAAGTGGTTTAAATTATGACCTTTAAATGAATATAAAAGGAGTTATTTTACTACAGTTTTAAGCTGTTTTATTTCAAGTACATAAAAAAGACTGGATCAGTATGATATTCTGTTGCCATGACAACGTACATAAACACAGATTTATATGGTTATATGTAAACAGACACAATCCAATTCATATGAATGTTAAAATTCATTTATAAAGAGGAGAAATAAGTTTCTCATGTAATCTGATTACTTTTTAATTCACATATAACTGTATTATTTTGTAATTATGTAATTTTGTAATAAAGTACTTCTGATTATTTAAATAATTTAGAATTCACTGCAAACACATTAATTTGTATGTATATATCGACACAACCCTGCAGGTCAGGGACAGGGTCCTGCCCCAAGTGGAGGAGTTTAAGTATCTTAGGGTCTTGTTCACGAGTGGGGGGAAGGATGGAGCGGGAGTTCGACAGGTGGATCGGTGCGGCATCAGCAATAACTAGGATGCTGCATTGGTCCGTCGTGGTAAAGAGAGAGCTGAGGCAAAAAGCAAAGCTCTCAATTTTCAAGTCGATCTACGTTCCCACCCTCACCTATGGTGACCAAAAGAATGAGATCACGGAAACAAGCGGCCGAAATGTGCTTCCCTGCAGGGTGGCTGGGCTCTGTTTCAGGGATCAGATGAGAAGCTCTGCCATCCAGGAGGAGCTCAGTGTTGAGCCGCTCCTCCTCCAGGTTGAGAGGAGTCAGATGGGGTGGTTTGGGCATCTGGTCAGGATGCCGCCGAGCGCCTCGCTGGTCAGGTGTTTTGGGCACGTCTCACCGGGAGGAGACGAGGCAGACCCCGGACCCGCTGGAGAGACTGTCTTACAGCTGGCCGGGGAACGACTTGGGATCCTTCCGGGTGAGCTGGAGGATGCAGCTGATGTGAGAGAAGCCTGG
Organism: Neostethus bicornis; assembly: GCA_902685375.1. NCBI lineage: Eukaryota > Metazoa > Chordata > Actinopteri > Atheriniformes > Phallostethidae > Neostethus > Neostethus bicornis. The sequence continues at coordinate 26,021,906 of LR738550.1, forward strand.
GCTTCTCGTCTGAGGCTGTTGCCCCCGCAAACCGACCCCAGATGAACGGAAGAAAACGGAACGGAAATATTGACACACAATTCCTGATAAATTAAAAATATAAACTATTTAACTACCCTTAAGTTAGATGGGATCGCCAGTGGTGCTGCAGCTCATCCCAGCTGATTTCAGGCGAAAGGCCAGATACACCCCACACAGGTCGCCAGTCTGCTGCGGGGCCACACACATACAACCTGACACACTCATTCGTAGGGGTAACTTTATAGTGTCCAAGCTAACATGCATGTTTTTAGAGAGTGGGAAGAAAAAAGAGTACTCAGAGAAAACCGAGCACTCTTTTTGGGACATGAACCCCAACCACTGCACCACCGTCCAGCCTCCATAGTTTTTTTTTTTTAGTTCTTATTTTTTTCAAAGTCTTGTTGTGTGAATCAAAGCAAAAGCAATAAAAAGAAAGATTATTTTTATTTGTTTAATTGTCATTTAGGCTTTTTTGAGTATTTTTCTCTTTTAAATTCACTGAAACTGTTTGAAGTTTTGTAATTTTTTTTGGTATAAAATCCTGTCTTTCAGCACAATAGAATCCTCTGAACCATCAATCGATTGTGACCAAACTAAACACTTTCATTGCAAACCCTAAATGGCCTAAAACGACCAAATTCAGGAAAGGTCCAGATTGTTAAATCCAAATTGTTACTACAGATGAGTCTGAAATTAAATGAAAATATATTTAGAGATTTACTAAATGTAAAACCTGGACATGATGAACGTGTTATTCACGTTAATTTTCTTTTATTTTCAGCTCGCACTTGCCAGTTTCTTCGAGGATGGAGTTGAGGATGACATAGTAACGCTCCCTGCCCCTGAGGGAGGTTCCTCCGTATCTCGGTCGACTGGACCTGGGTGGGTTGTTACATAAAATCAGTTTCAAACAGATAAACATTGTCTAAATTATTATCTTCTCTTTCTTATTATTTGTATACTAAAAATAATTTGATTTCTGGTACTGAGAGACTTTTGAATGTTAAGAACTTTTTCTTTTGATGTTGTACTTACAGGTGGGTACAACAAGGTGGTCTCTAAAATTTCACTAAATTTTGGCTTATAAAGGTGGAATCATGCATTTATCGTACGACGTTCAGTTCGGTGTTGATTTTTGTACAAATCATCACAACTCATCATTGCCTTGCTAGTCTCTCACATGCAACAAACGTGCACTCTGTGGTATTTTTGCGTGAAGCACGCTGCCACACGTGAGCGTGGGTTTTTTTTTTTTTAATACTTTATTAATCCCTCACTGGGAAATTTGTGTGCTGTATCACACCGCAGCAGGCTGGCACCTATGACGGCGCCAATGGTGGGTGAAACGGGGGGTTAGGTGTCTTCTCCAAGGACCCTAAACGTGCACTCAGTGGGATGCGAACTCGCAAACTTCCGGTTAACTTCTGGTTAACTTCTGGTTTGCGGGTGAACGCTCTAACCACTGAGCCACTATCTCCCCATGCGCAGTTTTTTTTTTTTTTTTTTGTACGCAGTTGTAGTTTATTTTGGCGGGTAAATGAAAAGGTGTGTGTATAACACTTAGGGCATCAATGTGACTCAATAAACCAATCACACACAAGTTTCCTCATTTGATTCTTCTCCCTCCTAAACTACCAGCCAGACCGCTGGAAGACCCTCACCCGTCCTGTTTGAGAACACACTTCCACTTCCTGGATAAATACCCAAACAGAGAAAGACAGGAGGATAAATTGAAGGTGGTGTACCGATCCTGATCAGCCGAGGTTGGGCAGCTTTATGGAAAAAGCGTCAAACATACTAACACACCTGAACTCAGAGTAAATACTGTTGGTGCTCCCACAAGAAAAAAAATGGCACAAACGCAGCTGGTTGGCGTTCAAGAAGCCGGTCTCGGTTAATTCAAATTGGGCCAAAGCTAAGCATCTAAAGCAAAATCAAAGATTTAATTCATTTGGACTGTTTGTGCTGCGTTATTTTTTTTTTTTTTTACTGTTTTTAAGCATTTTAAAAATCCTATATTTTATAAATGAGTTGCTAATCCCACGTCCCTAAAACTAGCTTATGCAGCCGCGCATCTGACTGCCAGGGTCCCCGCCGTTGGCTGCCACCCATCTCCGCCTTCACCCAATCCCTATGGCCCCTCCTGCAGGTGGTGAGTCCACTGGAAGGGCGGACCATGTCCCCTGTTTGGGCTGAGCCCGGCCGGGCCCCATGGGTAAAAGCCCGGCCACCAGGCGCTTGCCCTTGTGCGCCACCCTCGGGCCTGACTCCAAGGGGGGGCCCTGGTGACCCGCGTCCGGGCAAAGGCAACTTGGCCATGCTTGATCTCATCATAGGGGTGTTTGAGCCACGCTTCGTCTGGCCCCTCACCTAGGACCTGTTTGCCTTGGGTGACCCTACCAGGGGCATGAGCTTTGGGTGAGGAGCTCTGCCATCCGGGAGGAGCTCGGTGTCGAGCCGCTCCTCCTCCAAGTCGAGAGGAGCCAGATGGGGTGGTTCGGGCACCTGGTCAGGATGCCCCCGAGCGCCTCGCTGGTGGGGTGTTTGGGCACGTCCCACCGGTAGGAGACCAAGAAGCAGACCCCGGACCCGCTGGAGAGACTATGTCTCACAGCTGGCCAGGGTATGACTCGGGATCGTTCCAGGTGAGCTAGAGGATGCAGCCGTGGTGAGAGAAGTGTGGGCTTCCCGTCTGAGGCTGTTGCCCCCGCGACCCTGCCCCGGATGAGCGGAAGATGACGGGACGGAACGAAAGTTGCTAATTTGAGAGTGAAAGTTGCTCATTGATCTACTTCTTCCTTACAAGTACTGAAAATGTCATTTTTCGTCCACAGTAACCAACCTAGAGTGACCTCATTCAGAGATTTGATGCATGAGGCTGAGGATGAAAGTGATGAAGAGGAAGGTCAAAGGTAGGTTTGGTTTCATTCTCAGTTCTATGGAAACAGATTATAACAGGAAACTTTGATAATGATGGTGTGTTCACTGAACGGCAGGGAACCGAAAAGCACAGGAATCATTCTGGCTAAATCTAACCTTGCAGTTTAATCTCAGTTTGTGCCGCCACCGCTGTGCGCATAGAAGAGGAGAAATAACTAGTTTTCCACCATTATTGGACATTTTCTGCTGCAAAAGTTGACCCTTGAAACACGTCTCAGGCCTAATGTAACACTGCCCTTCTTAATTAGTGGGGTATTTCCCGCAATATGAGGCGCAAAAACAACAGTGCACCTTACAATCCGATGCGTCTTTATATACGGAATAATATTGATTAATTATGGCTGCCATAGTCGGGAGGCGTCGCAGAAGTGACGGCAATAAAAACGTCCGTAAAGGTATTTTTGGAATTGCAGTAACAGGTCACGTGTGTGTGTGTGTGTGAATAAAATCTGGTGGGTGAATTTGGCACCTTACAACATTGTGGGCCCCACATGAAAAACCTTTGAGATGCATTTTGCGGTGCGGGAAATACTGTACTTTATGTCCAACTTTGTCCCGTCTTGTTTGGTATTTTAACTGTACCAGAATATTCAAGCATCTCCATTCCGTCAGGTTTTTCGCCGGTGGATCAGAGCGTAGCGGACAACAGATCGTCGGGCCTCCGAAGAAGAAGAGTCCCAACGAGGTGGTGGAGGATCTATTTAAAGGAGCCAGAGAACATGGAGCCGTGCCCTTGGACCGTGGTGGGAAAGGAACAGGAGAACCGAGTAGAGCAAGGGTAAAAAAAAAAAAAACCTCACAAAACTTCATTTTAGTGGTAAAATTTTCATTTTTTATTTAACCTGCTAATTCCTGCTGTCGTCTTCAGGCGTTTGTAGGAGGAGGGTACCGTCTCGGAGCCGCACCTGAGGAAGAGTCAGCTTATGTGGCCGGAGAGAGACACTCAGCCAACAGCCAGCAGGATGTGAGCGCTCTCTCTTTTAAATCAGAGATCTCAGACTTTTACAAGAATAAAAGAAGTATAATGAAAAGATATTACCATAATTTCACGACCATAAGGCGCACCGTACGAAAAGGCGTAGTCTCAGTCACACACCGTCTTACAACAACACACACGCAAGCATGCAAATGTGCCTATTAAAAAATAGATCAGGAGCAAAACTGAGTTTGGTTGTGCTTTATTTAAGTAGTATAAACAAGCACATTACCGGTAATAGTCTTTATTCAAATCCGTCAAAGTCCTCATCCTCTGTTTCGGAATCGAACAGCTGCGCAAAATCCAACAGAGCAGGTCCACTTCGCTCCTCGCTGTCAAAGTCACTGTCTGTACTGTGCGGCTCCTCAGAAAGGATACCAGCTTTTGAGAAAGCTCAGATAACAGTACCAGCAGACACGTTAGTCCAAGCATCTACAATCCATTGGCAAACTGTAGCGTAACTCGCCCGGCGCTGCCTTCCACCCTTCCACGGCTCGATTCCCATGTTCCTCCGTGTAGCTGATTGCCTTCAGCTTAAACTGAGCGTCATAATAGTGTCTCTTTGCCATTTTCAGGGTTAAAACATCAATGTTGTGCATACAGTACATACCTTTTTTATACACAATCCACACCCACACTTCACTCTTTAACGTTCTCATGCCTTTTCTTTCAGGTCCGCCTCGCCTCACTGCTTTTTCTTTTAGGTCCGCCTTTTCTCACACACAAGGCGCACCGCACGATAGGGCGCACCGCTCATTTTGAAGAAAATCTAAGACGTTTATATGCGCCTTATAGTCGTGAAATTACGGTATGATACAAGATTCTTTAAACTTTGCGTCTTTCAGGTCCACGTGGTGCTGAAGCTGTGGAAGACCGGTTTCAGTCTGGACAACGGAGAGCTCCGAAACTACAGCGATCCAGGAAATGCTAGCTTCCTCGATGCAATCCGGAGAGGGTGAGAGTGAGAGACACACAGATAAATCCATCAAGAGGGTTTAACTGGTTTAAACAGAGGTGACCGAGCTGCTGTTGATCCACAGAGAAATCCCTCTGGAGTTGAGGCAGCGGTCCCGTGGAGGTCAGGTCAACCTGGACATGGAGGACCACCGGGACGAGGACTTTGTGAAACCCAAGATGGCCTTCAAAGCGTTTGAAGGTGAAGGACAAAAGTTAGGAAGGTGAGACTGGTATTTCTTTTCTATTGTTGACATAAGTTTTTATATCGGAGCTGAGGTGGTGGTTCTTTAGAAAAAACAGTTTTACCAGTTCTATTCAGACAAAATAAAAGTCTGTTTTAAATTTGCGCCCACGATGTTGACAATCATGTGTCAGCGCTCACTTATGCTGGGATTTTTCTAACTTTTTAAAACAATACAAGCGCAGGGCATTGTTGTTTTTGGCAGCCATCTAAGTTTTTGTTTTAGTCTTCGTCTTTGGACGAATTTTAATTTAAGTTTTAGTCACGTTTTAGTCACGAAAACCCAAAAGAGTTTTTCGTCTAGTTTTCTTCAGGGAGACTTAGAACGTTTTTAGTCTAGTTTTCGTGTAAAAAAAAAAAAACTTTAACAGTCGTGTCTTTATTACTGAGAATAATGTAGGTTGTTTGTTTAAAAAAAAAAAAAAAAAACTCTGCCGAGCTTTAACTTGCGCAAAACAGCGAACTATGTAAAACAACGTAAAATAAATATAATTTTTTCAGTGAGTGAGGAACGTTGTAACTTACATACTTAAAAATGACACCTCTTAATACCCCTGCAAACAAAGTAAACATTGGATGCATTTAAATCAGTCGTTAGCGCAACCAAGCTAACTAGGAAGTTAGCAGCGCCGACAAGCTAGCATTAGCTTGAAGTTAGCATGCTGTTTGCGCAAAATATGTGGAAAACTTTAAGATTCTGACACCAGGCTCCTTTTTGTTACTGTCTTCACCATAGTGTGTGACTTCCTCATGGCTGCAGGTGTATTGTGTAGACGGTGTGAACGTGCAGCATTGTGTTGTGTAGACGGTGTGAACGTGCAGCATTGTGTTGTGTAGACGGTGTAAACGTGCAGCATTGTGTTGTGTAGACGGTGTGAACGTGCAGCATTGTGTTGTGTAGACGGTGTAAACGTGCAGCATTGTGTTGTGTAGACGGTGTGAACGTGCAGCATTGTGTTGTGTAGACGGTGTGAACGTGCAGCATTGTGTTGTGTAGACGGTGTGAACGTGCAGCATTGTGTTGTGTAGACGGTGTGAATGTGCAGCATTGTGGGGGCGTGCCGCCGTGAGAGACAGATGCAGCCACTGTGTTTTTTTCTTTTCACAGACAGACATGTCTGTGAAAAGACATTTTCACAGACATTTGAAAATGGGGGACTGGAAGGCCCTGTCCCCCATAGTGGTCTGACGCCTATTTTGTTACGTTTTCGTCTCGTCAGCAGAAACTTGCAAACGTCTCGTCACATTTTCATCACCAAAATTTCGCATTTGTTTTGTTATTGTTACGTCATCGTCATGAAAAAATGCTTCGTCAAGAAAATCATTTAGTTTTTGTCATCGTTGACTAAAACAACACTGGCGCAGGGTAATGTTTACGAGCAGTGGGAACTACTTCCTGGTGTGGCCTGGCCCCGCCCCCTTCCTGAACTCGTTACAACAGAGATGACTGGCCAGATGTGAACGGCCTAACAAATCATTTGACCAATCAGTCACAGATAAATAATAATAATAAAAATTTTATTTGTAACGCACTTTCTATCTCCAGTGGAGATCTCAAAGTGCTTCAATGACCAAAAGGAACAACAAACAGCAAAATTAAATAAAACCACACACACAAAAAAAAAAACAACACTAAAAACTTTGATGAAAAGCTTTTAGAAATAAAAATGTCTTCAGTCTTTTTTTTAAAAACCTCAACGCTCTGTGGAGCCCTCAAGCTCTCGGGAAGATCGTTCCAGAGCTGTAGAGCAGCTGCCTGGAAGGCCCTGTCCCTCATAGTGGAGAGTTTGGTCCTTGGTTGGTGCAGGCAGTAGTAGGAGGAGGAGGAGCGCAGGTCTTGGACAGTGGTGTGGAGGGTTAGGAGTTCTTGGACAGTGGTGTGGGGGGTTAGGAGTTCTTGGACAGTGGTGTGGACGGTTAGGAGTTCTCGGACAGTGGTGTGGAGGGTTAGGAGTTCTTGGACAGTGGTGTGGGGGGTTAGGAGTTCTTGGACAGTGGTGTGGACGGTTAGGAGTTCTCGGACAGTGGTGTGGAGGGTTAGGAGTTCTTGGACATAAACAGGTTCAGTGCCATGTATGCACTGATGGGTGAGGAGGCAGAGCTTGTACTGAATTCTGTATTTAACGGGTAGCCAGTGGAGGGATTTTAGGATCGAAGTGATATGGTCATATATTTGCGCCTCCTTATCAGGATTCGGGAAGCGCAGTTCTGGATGTGTTGGAGCTTTTGTAAGCCCCCATGGGATCCCTACAAGGAGGACATTGCAGTAAACCAGCCTGGAGGAGATGAAAGCGTGAATCAACCTCTCAGCACTCGTAAAAATTGAGCACAAAAATAATCAAAAAGAAAATTGTGGATCAACCGAACGTATTAATATCGTGATATTGATTAGATATTGATAAATCGTGAAGCCTTAATCTTGTCTTCTAATTCTTCTGGTGTCATCTCTAATAAATTCTCTTCTCCTCTAGTGCCACTCCGGAGCTAACCAGAGCTCCGCTAACATCCCAACATGACCAGGCTGCCAACGAGGCAGAGGCCAGTGCCTCTGTGAACGTTGACCTTGCACAGCCCACAACAAACATTCAGATCCGACTGGCCGACGGCGGCCGGCTGGTTCAAAAGTTCAACTACACCCACAGGTAACTTCTGAGGTGTTAGAGTTCTGTGTTTATTCTAGTTCAGGGGTGGGTAAACTTTTTGGTTCGTGGGCCACATTGAGTTGTAATATTTGACAAAAGGCCCGGAACAGGATCAGATGGATGCATAATTTCGCAACCGCTCGATTAGACCAATAGAATGGCGCGCTAGATTTTAAACAAGCGCACTAAATGTTACATCAAGAGCGTTAAATTTCAAATCTAGCGGCGCTAGGTTTGAGATCTAGTGCGATAGCGCTTAAAAACGTGCATTTAGTGGCGCTAGCTTCAAAATCTGAGCGTTTGATGTAACATATTTCTTGTTTTAACATCTAACACACTTGTTTACATGCGTGTATTGGGCCCGATGGCTTTCCATATCTGTGCACACTGTTTATTTTGACATCGTGCACATCACGAAGACACACACATTTTAATTGGAGCAGTGTTGTTGTTTTCTCAACAAAGCCAAATATATCTAATGAGGAAACATCAGAATTGCAGGTGAAATAAAACATTAACAGGGTTTATTTATTTAATTTAGTTCATTTATTTTATGTTCGGATTAAACTGTTTAACGAGTCGCATCTGGCCCCCGAGCCCCTAATTTCTTATTGGAAGTCAGTATAAATTTTTTTTTCCAACTTTTTCTCGGCTCATCAAGTTACTCTATTTTCACATCTGTGCATATGTATCATTAATTCGTTCATTCACGCCAATTCTCACCAAACGAAATAATTCTCAGATAATTGAGCTAGCGCCCCATTTCAGAATAAACTCTTATTCATATGTGCAAAAATAAAACAAATGACTTTATAATGGAAAAAGTGAGGTTACAGGGAGAAGAGATAAAGAAGGTGGAAGATTTTAAGTATCTAGGATCAACAGTCCAGAGCAATGGAGAGTGTGGAAAAGAGGTGAAGAAGTGTGAGCAGGCAGGCTGGAACGGGTGGAGGAAAGTATCAGGTGTGATGTGTGATAGAAGAGTTTCAGCTAAAATGAAAGGAAAAGTGTACAAAACCGTGGTGAGACCGGCCATGCTGTTTGGTCTAGAGACAGTGGCACTGAAGAAAAGACAGGAAGCAGAGATGGAGGTAGCAGAGATGAAGATGCTGAGGATCTCTCTGGGAGTGACCAGGATGGACAGGATCAGAGGAACAGCACATGTTAGAGGTTTTGGAGATAAAGTCAGAGAGGCCAGACTGAGATGGTTTGGACATGTGCAGAGGAGAGAGAGAGAGCACATCGGAAGAAGGATGCTGGATTTGGAACCACCAGGAAAGAGGACTAGAGGAAGACCATAGAGGAGGTTCATGGATACAGTGAAGCAAGACATGAAGATAGTTGACGTGACTGAAGAGGATGCAGAAGATAGGGTTAGATGGAAGAAACTGACTTGCTGTGGCGACCCCTGAAGGGAAATGCCGAAAGAAGAAGACATTATAACAACCCAACCATTGACGGGAGGAAAATTATATACGAGAAAAACCAATTAGAATTTTGAATCAACATAAAAACAAATCACATGTAATGGTGAAAAAAATGGGACTGAAAATTTGACAAAATTTTTAGCTTTTCTCGTCATTTTCAATCACACTAATGATCAATAATTAGTGTTTTTTTATGGACTATAAACAAGTTTTAATGAAATAAAAAACATAATTAAATAAAATTATAAAAGCTGCTTCTGTTGTATATTAATCAATGTGTGTGTGTGGTTTTTGTGTTCAGGGTTTCAGACTTGCGGCAGTTTGTGGTGGCAGCGCGCCCCGCCATGGCCGCCAGAGAGTTTGTCCTCATGACCACGTTCCCCAACAAGGAGCTGTCTGATGAAAGCCAGACGCTGCAGCAGGCCAACCTCCTGAACGCTGTGATCGTGCAGCGGCTACAGTGAGACCAGCTGCTTCTCTCTCTCTCTGCCTCACAGTGTGGGCGACCCACACCCCCTCATGAACTTCTGATGGACTTCGAATTATTATTATTATTTTTTTTTTTTCTAAAATAAAGTGTCCCATTCTGTGGGTCCACCACATACACACCCACCCCCCTTCACCCTAATCTGTCACAGAAAGATAATCCTGCTTTTCTGAAACTCTCCAGAAAAAAAATCATTTGCGTTTCCACTTTCCACCGTCTTGGAGTGACCGGGGTTTTGAGCAGGGGGTTCATTTTGGTGCTTCGGCACATCGTCCTCTTCATCGAGCCCACCAGTTTTTTTTTTTTTTTCCTCCACCCTCTCTATTCCCGATCTGCTCATACCAATAGCCTTATCCCATTCCTGCGTTGGAATGCAGTTTTAAACCCCCTCCTCCAGATGGCAGACTCGTCCCCTCGCACGGTAACAATGTGACGCCGACTGGTGTGCCGGATATTTCCACCACATTCAGCTCCATCGTCCCAAATAATTGATTGTACACCCTGCTTTATTTTTAGGGGGTTTTAATCTTGACCACACTGACATCTTCTATGCATCCCGGGGCAACACAGAAATATGTTTGGACCTTTAGGAAAAATAAATTCATTTTATGGTTGATGTATAAATAAGCAAAAAGTTTCCTGTTTTTATTTTTATTCTTTAGTTCGATTAGATCGATCGGTTTGTTAACAATATGAGGATTGGACGTCAAAATGCGTGCCGCGGTGCACGGAGAAGGTATTGAAGTGCTTGTGCCAAAATGGCAAGAATCAAAAGGTTCACCTTTAAATAGCACTTTTCAGAAAGGATCTGCTTTTTTTCCGTTCCATTACGTCTTTTTCCGCTCATTTGGGGTCAGGTCGCGGGGGCAACAGCCTTAGACGGGAAGCCCAGGCTTCTTTCATCCTGGCTGCATCCTCCAGCTCACCCGGAAGGATCCCGAGGTGTTTCCTGTCCAGCTGTGAGACATAGTCTCTCCAGCGGGTCCGGGGTCTGCCTCTCGATCTCCTCCCGGTGGGACGTGCCCGAAACACCTCACCAGCAAGGCTTTCAGGGGGCATCCTGACCAGATGCCCGAACCACCCCATCTGGCTCCTCCAGACCTGGAGGAGGAGTGGCTCAACACTGAGCTCCTCCCGGTTGGCAGAGCTCCTCACCCGATCTCTTGAGTGAGAGCCCAGCCACCCTGCAGAGGAAGCTCATTTCGGCCGCTTGTATCCGCAATCTCATTCTTTCGGTCACCACCCACAGCTGGTGACCATAGGTGAGGGTGGGAACATAGATCAACTTGTAAATCGAGAGCTTTGCTTTTCGGCTCAGCTCTCTCTTTACCACGAAGGACCGATGCAGCGTCCTAGTTATTGCTGATGCCGCACCGATCCGCCTGTCGATCTCCTGCTCCATCCTTCCCCCACTCGTGAACAAAACTCTGATATACTTAAACTACTCCACTTGGGGCAGGACCCTGTCCCTGACCAACAGGGGGCATTTGACTTTTTTTTATTTAATTATTTGAAAAAAGACCCCCTTTTTTTTTTTTTTTTTTTATCAAAAAGTTGCTTATAAACAAAGTTTTTTGCCAATTGTTCATTCAAAAACCACTTCAAAAAACAGTTTAAGAAGTGTGTAAAATACCTGAATTGGGCGATGTGCCCAAACAGACAACATTCCGAATGTTGGTGTGTATTTAATGATCTGATCATTAATGAAGAATTGAGAATTTGTTTCTGGGTTTTTACTCATCCAGCATTTTGTTTGGCACACGCCAAGTCATGAAGCTGAAAAATGATTACCAAATCATTTTGATTCTTGACTGGCTTCTCTTTATTATTGTAAATTCAGTTCACGACTAAAAAATGTTTAGAAGAGAAACTTGTGTGAAATTCTTACAATTAAGTCTTCCTTCCAATTAATTAAAACCTTCCAGTTTTAAACTATATACTGAGATCCAAATGATTACCCTGATTTTTTTTGATGAAGTCTCTGGAGGATCCTACAATCTGATGTCAGCACTTCTTATTTGCTGCTTCGTAATGTCATTTTAACATCTGCTCTTATTACAAATCGTCCTCGTGCCTTTATTTGCACAGTGCAGTTTGGCCTCTGAATCCGACATAAATCGGTTTAAATGCTTTGGTTTTTGTGAAATAATTTGGTTCTTATTCACCGAATTCCCAATTTTCAGCAGCAGAGATATTTTTTTCCCGCCAGATTGCTGGAAATATTGTTTTCCTTAATAATGTGAAATCACTTTGAGTTTAAATCAGAAAATAAAAAAATATATATCTTTTTATTTAACAGAAATTTAAAAAAGAAATAAAATGGTTGAGAGAAAAAAGAAAAAAATTCTTGCACATCACATGGACAAAAAAAAAAAAAAAAAAAAAACTTTAAAAAAAAATGTTAGTTTGCATATGATTAAAGTAGAAAAAATTACATTAAAAAGATAAATACTAGCTGCAGAAGGTGGGGTTGAATTTGATTTTTGGTCACTGTTTAGAATATTATAGAATGTTCTTTCGGCATTTCCCTTCAGGAGTCGCCACAGCAAGTCAGTTTCTTCCATCTAACCCTATCTCCTGCATCCTCTTCAGTCACACCAACTATCTTCATGTCTTCCTTCACTGTATCCATGAACCTGTCTCTCTCAGTGCCACTGTCTGTAGACCAATCAGCATGGCCGGTCTCACCACGGTTTTGTACACTCTCCCTTTCATTCTAGCTGAAACTCTTCTGTCACACATCACACCTGATACTTTCCTCCACCTGTTCCATCCTGCTTGCACACGCTTCTTCCCCTCTTTTCCACACTCTCCATTGCTCTGGACTGTTGATCCTAGATACTTAAAATCTTCCACCTTCTTTATCTCTTCTCCCTGTAACCTCACTTTTCCATTTGGATCCCTCTCATTCACACACGTAGTCTGTTACATGTATGAATATTACATATATGTTACATGTATGAATACAATAGAATATACTTTATTTATTGCTGAAGGTAAATTTGAGTTTTCTTATGATCATGATCCATTTTAATCTCATTGCAACACGAGATTTAAATAAATTACCCAATTTTCATTGTAATCGATAAATATTCAAATAAAATCCCAATAAATGATCTAAAATCAATATAAAACAAACAAACAAAAAAAAACAAAAACTCCACAAAGCTGTCATGTACATTCTGTTATTGGTCCTGATCTGATTATTTAATACCTATTTAAAGTAGTTTTTGGTGCCAATGCAACCCCCAATACTCATACCACCTATCCAAAGTAGAAAAAGTTTTAAAAAAAAGTCTTCTGGACAGTTTAATTCTTGATCGAGACGTTTCGACTTCCATCCGGAAATCATTTTCAATCTGAATGAAATGGACTGAAACCTGGATCTATTTATACTAACCTGAGTAAAAGGTAAAAAAATAATAAGAAGGGCTCGACCAATGAGCCTGTGTTACTTAAGATGGCCGTGAGTGGCTCCTATTGTAGCCACAGACCAGTAAACAAACCTATTATGAAAATGCTAAAAGCCTAGTGAATAGAAATTCCTGCTAACAAGAGGCGTGAAACCTGGTCACGAGGTGTCATCTTTAATCCATGGCTTCAAAAGGCTGCTATAGATACCGGGTAAAACGTATCTAACGCCTCCACTCCGATTCAGTCTCGTTGAAGAATTAAACTGTCCAGAAGACTTTTTTGAAACTTTTTCTACTATGGATCACTCCTGGATGAATGAGGGACTACACGGATTCATACCACCTATCTATTTACAGCAAGTGTGGTAGGAGCTGCAGCTCCCGCATCTTCACAAACAGATAAGACAGAAGGATCCCTACATGTTCATGATTTGCCAGGGGCGGATCCAGGTGGGTAAAGGGGCGCACTTCCCTTCGCTCCCCTTTTGGTCCACAAAAAAATGTTCTTACTATTTTAATTATTATAAACTTGGGGCAAATTATGCACCAAAATGCAAAAAAATTACTTATTTTTCTAAATGTTCTGGTTGGGGGGCTATGGCCTTACGCACCAGCCCCCCTTTATAAAATCCTGGATCCGCCCCTGTGCGGTGGTTTTGACTTTTCTTTACTACTTAATGTGGTTTAAAGAAGCATCTCCGCAGATATCCATCTTTTTTTCACCGTAACTATTTTCATCATTAGCTAGTTTTATTTTGACAATCTTAAACGGAAGTGGCGCTCTTAACCACGCTTTCGTTGCGGAGAAACAGCTGAGAAGATCCAGCAGAGAGGCGGACCTCCACAGCTACACACACACAGCGTGGAAATGGGAGTCGAAGTGGAGACGATCACACCTGGTGACGGTAAAGCTGCAGAAAACATTTTTTTGCACTGTATTTTTGCGCGTGTTTGTGACTGAAAGGCGGATTCCCTTTTTGCGCTCTCTCTCTCCACAGGAAGGACTTTCCCCAAAAAAGGCCAGACGTGCGTGGTGCACTACGTGGGTGAGTTTGAAATCTGAAGCTTCTGCATGCATCCATAATAAGAAAAATAAACATGCAGACTGACTGTGTGCGGAAACGGCACATGTTTGCACCTCTCAGCTTCCAGACGTGAGCTCATGGGGTTCCTCCTGGCACACACTTGGACACCCTATACTTTCTAATGTATTACTTCCTCCTCTTTTCCTGGAAGTGTACTGATTGCCCTGACAGATGCAGCCTGATGTGGACCACATCAGCATGTCATTGTCTGGTTAATAATAATAATAATAAAATTATAAGACATGTTGATGTGGGGGGCTCAGACAGACACAGACAACAGGGGTTTAAATCCTGTCTGATTTCCTGCTGGGTCTCTTTGTTGGAGTTACAGGGGTTGTAAGGAGGGGTGTAGCTGAGCGGATTATAACTGTCTGTAGGACTGAATAAAAACACCCACGTCGTGTTTCTCTTGTTACAGTTTCTTCGGACACGTGGTATCTTACGAGTCATGTGGTGAGGGTCTCTGGTTGGTCAATTTGGTGTGTAAGTGGTTACAACCAATAAGAAGTGCTCATCTAAATATAGCTAAATGACTTGAGCGTATTTGAACAAGTTCATTCATTCAGCTTCTAAATTGGTTGGTGTCCAAACAGTCGATCGTGGTCTAGCAGTAGACCGCGGAGTGGTTCCAAGTCGACCGCCAGGTGTGTCGCGGGGAAAAAAAAAATTGAAAATGAAGTTGGCAGGACCTCCACTTGGGGTCCTGCCCCAAGAAGAGGAGTTTAAGTATCTCGGGGTCTTGTTTACGAGTGGGGGAAGGATGGATCGGGAGATCGACAGGTGGATCGGTGCGGCATCAGCAATAACTAGGACGCTGCATCGGTCCACCGTCATAAAGAGAGAGCTGAGCCGAAAAGCAAAGCTCTCGATTTACAAGTCGATCTACGTTCCTACCCTCGCCTATGGTCACCAGCTGTGGGTGGTGACCGAAAGAATGAGATCACTGGTACAAGCGGCCGAAATGAGCTTCCTCCGCAGGGTGGCTGGGCTCTCACTCAGAGATCGGGTGAGGAGCTCTGCCATCCGGGAGGAGCTCGGTGTCGAGCTGCTCCTCCTCCAGGTTGAGAGGAGCCAGATGGTGTGGTTCGGGCATCTGGTCAGGATGCCCCCCGAGCTCCTGGCGGGTGAGGTGTTTTGGTCACGTCCCACCGGGAGGAGACCAAGGGGCAGACCCCGGACCCGCTGGAGAGACTATGTCTCACCGCTGGTCGGGGAACGACTTGGGATCCTTCTGGGTGAGCTGGAGGATGCAGCCAGGGAGAGAGAGGCCTGGGCTTCCCGCTTAAGGCTGTTGCCCCCGCGACCCGACCCCGGAACAAGATGACGGAACAGAACAGAAAGTTGGCTATTTCTAGTGTTATTGACGATTTTTGAAGTTTGTGACGTGAAATCGCTTTAAGTCTGAAATCAACGAATAGCCCGCGGTGCCGCTGTGGCCCCTCCCTTCGCAAAGCGCTGCGCGTGAAAAAAGTGCGTGTTAGGGAGGGGAAAAAAGAGTGAGCGACAGGAATTTGTCATTGTGTGTGCGTCAGTTTTAGAGTGTGTGTGTGTGTGTTTGAGAAAGTTTGTTTGTGTGCGTGTGTTTGAGAGTGTGTGTGTGTGTGTGTGTGTGTGTACGCCCTGTGTGTGTGTTTGTTTGTGTGTTTGAGAGTGTGTTTGTGTGTACGCCCCGTGTGTGTGTTTGTGTGAATGCCCTGTGTATGTGTTTGAGAGTGTTTGTGTGTACGCCCTGTGTGTGTGTGTTTGAGAGGGTGTGTGTATGTCCTCGTGTTTGTTTGAGAGAAGGTATGTGTGTGATGTCTAATGGTTGTGTAACAACAACAAAATCTGTTGTGAGGGTAGTTTTAAAGCAGGATGAAAACTGTGTGTGTCTGTGTTTGCCGTTATCCGTACTTTTATGTCGTGAAATAAAAGTGTGACTGAGCTTGGATCTGAATAAATATCGGCCATATTTATGACGTTTTAATGATGTTTGTTCTCTGCACCCACATCTATCAATCAGACGGCTTGCACGTATGTAAACAACAGGTCCTGTCTTTACAACGGCTGCATGCTGTCCGGCATGTTTTCATCTTCTGCTCCGTTGTATTCCGCATATTTGGGGTCAGGTCGCGGGGGCAACAGCCTCAGACGGAGAGCCCAGGCTTCTCTCACCCCAACTGCATATTCCAGCTCACCAGGGAGGATCCCAAGACGCTCCCCGGCCAGCTGTGAGACATAGTTTCTCCAGCGGGTTCAGGGACTGCCTCTTGGTCTTGTCCCACTTGTCCCGGTGTGGGACGAGACGAGAACCCCCCACCAGATGGGGGGACGAGACCAGATGCACAAACCACCCCATCTGACTCGGAATTTATACCATTTTGTTCGCATCTTTGATAATTTAACGCCAGAGTGTGGAGGATGTTTAAGCTGCTTGGCTCGTGTGTGGTCGCCCCTTAAATAGAGGGTTTGCGGAATGATTCTTTAAGAGAACTTGTGCCAATGTTCCGTTCCGTCATCTTCCGCTTGTTCCGGGGTCGGGTCGCGGGGGCAACAGCCTCAAACGGGCAGCCCAGGTCTCTCTCTCCCCGGCTGCATCCTCTAGCTCACCTGGAAGGATCCCAAGTCGTTCCCCGGCCAGCTGTGAGACATCGTCTCTCCAGCGGGTCCGGGGTCTGCCCCTTGGTCTCTTCCCGGTGGGACTTGCCCGAAACACTTCGCCCGCAAGGCGCTCGGGGGCATCCTGACCAGATGCCCGAACCACCCCAACTGGCTCCTCTCGACCTGGAGGAGGAGCGGCTCGACAACGAGCTCCTCCCGGATGGCACAGGAGGAGCATTGTGCCAATGTTCTTCACAAATCTGTGTTGAACGTCGACGTATTTTAAGATTTTCTAAAAAACTTGAAAATAAAAAATTAAAGTCGTAACATCTCCCTCTGCTGGTGAAGAAGGCTAGCTCTGGTTCGACTCAGAAAGTCTCTTGGACATAACAGTACAATGAAGACGTTTGTTCCCTCCTTGTTTTTTTTTTTTTTTTTTAACTTTTTGCTTGGTGAGAGAGTCTGGAATCAGATTAAAACACGCCTATTTGCTCCAGGCTGATGTAACATGATGTCTGACCTAATCTGAGTCATGTACCATGAAAACTTTTTCTCAAGAACTAAACCAAGTTTTTTATGTTACACAACTCAGAAAAATCTATTTCAGTCTGTCTGCTTGTTTGTCTATTTGTAATACATAAACATATATATTATCCTACTGGAAAGACTAAAAGGGGGAGTTTTCGGGTTCGTTGGACAAGTGCAAACAGATCAAATTGAGATCATTTCCTCATTCCCTGAGAGGAGCAAATAGCTCCTTTTTCCTGCCATGTTTACAACCCTCATCAGTCTGGATTACAGGTTGTTTGCATCCTTTTTACACCTGGTGTGTACAGTACTCTTGCACAGACACATTCATGGGGCCATGTCTGTATGAAATGCTGAGAGTCTTGCTGTTCTGCTACATGATGTTTATGTTCCCCCTACGCACCCTGAAGCCCACCATGTAGACAGCTGCTGAGGCTATTTGTGGGATCTTTGGAATCTAAGACTACATGCATCAGCGAGGATGACGTCAGACAAGCTAAGAAACACTTTGATCTCCTTGGATTTTAGAAAAATCCGGGTGGACATGAAACCCGGGATGGTGATATTGTAGCTTCTATGGTGTGTGGTAGGGGTTGACGGATCGATCCTGATATCGATAATATCGATACCAACGCTAGTATTGATATTAATCCAACTATCGATCCAATTGATCGATACTTCAACTACTATATCAATACTTTGGTTGAAGTTTTACCCCTCGCACTTTGCTTTCGTTTTTTTTTTTTTTTTCAAAAAGTTAACCTAACTGATCTGTCTGCAAAATATGCGTAAATGCTGTGTGTCGCGACAGTATGCTAAACCGAGGCGGCCCCGCCCCCTCCCTCCTCTCCTTCGCTTTGACTTGTCACATGACTCAGCGACTCGGGGCCAGGAAACAAACAAAAAAAAAAAAAAAAACGCAAGTCGGTAAAAGTAGAGAGAGATGGAAAAAAGAGACGTACCGTGTGGCTGTACTTTGGGGCACCATGTGCAGAAAGGCTGTTAAATATAGGGGTAACACTACAAATTAAAGGATCACCCCAAAGAAAAACTTCAAAAAAGGAGGAGAAAACCCTGACCCCTTCTGTTTCCCAGAGGCAGCGCTCATTAACAGAGACGCTCCAATTTTAATTGTGAAAGTACAACATAATCATCTTTAACAATAGTTAACATTTGTTTGCGTGCAACTGGGCACTTCTATCGATCTACCAACCTGTGTATTTACATGTACTTGGTCATATTATATATATGACCCAAACCCTTGATGCAAAAAAAGTCATTTAAAAAATTTAAATATCGGTATCGGTATCTGCGATTTTGGTCTGGTGTTTACTTGGTATCGGATCGATACCAAAACCTGAGGTATCGCACACCCCTAGTGTGTGGGGTATAAGGGTAAACACAAACAGTCATAATGAGTAAGGACTGTGTAGAACAACGTGTATGGAAGTTTCATGGCCAATGAAGGGTTAAAATATTTTTGGGTTGCCCAGCTTGTACTTGTAGATCATGGATACTCGTACATGTATTGAAACGATTCATTATGTATGGTTTACGTTTTTGTTTCCAGGTTCTCTGACAGATGGAAGGAAGTTCGACTCATCTCGGGACAGGGACAAGCCTTTCCGATTCAAGATTGGTAAACAGGAAGTGATCCGTGGCTGGGAGGAAGGTGTTGTGCAGGTGGGCTGTTAAACTTCACACAGGATTGGTTTGATATAGCCAGGAAATAGTTTCAGCTAAAATGGGGAAGCTCTGCGCCTTCTGTTCAAGTCTTAGCTAACTTTAACATGTGGTTACATTTCCTTATTTTATTCTGCTTTGAATGAGTCATTAGCTTAAGCTGCTCAAAATAAACGATCGTCCCGTTCCCTCTGAGATCATCTGATTGGGTTGTGTCACATTCCTTAATCAGACCAAATGGGTCATTTTTTAAGTCTGTTTGTGGTTAAATTTGCATTAAACATTCATTTAAAGACAATCTGTCAAAATACTCGTTAACCGTTCCGTCATCTTCCGCTTGTTCCAGGGTCGGGTCTTGGGGGCAACAGCCTCAAACGGGCAGCCCAGGCCTCTCTGTCACCGGCTGCATCCTCCAGCTCACCCGGAAGGATCCCAAGTCGTTCCCCGGCCAGCCGTGAGACATAGTCTCTCCAGCGGGTCCGGGGTCTGCCCCTTGGTCTCCTCCCGGTAGGACGTGCCCGAAACACCTCGCCCGCGAGGCGCTCGGGGGGCATCCTGACCAGATGCCCGAACCACCCCATCTGGCTCCTCTCGACCTGGAGGAGGAGCGGCTCGACACCGAGCTCCTCCCGGATGGCAGAGTTCCTCACCCGATCTCTGAGTGAGAGCCCAGCCACCCTGCGGAGGAAGCTCATTTCGGCCGCTTGAACCCGCGATGTCATTCTTTCGGTCACCACCCACAGTTGGTGACCATAGGTGAGGGTGGGAACGTACTCGTTATCCATTTTCTAACTTAACTATATGTTGATAATCCCATTTTCCCACAGTCGAGATTGAGCCTGGATAATTTATGTTATTAACTCCACTAGAGAGAGACTATTTTTGGGAGCATGTGTCTGTGTGCCAGTGAACAAGATAACCCAAAAAATTATGGGTGGATTTTCATGACATTTTCAGATTATGTACACAATGGAAAAATGAACATGGGATTAAATTTTGGGGATAATTCAGATTACCTCTCAAGTCCAGGAGTGTTTTAAAAGTTATGTTTTGCTTTATTACCGTAATTTCACGGCCATAAGGCGCACCTAAAAGTCTCAAATTTTCTTCACAATGAGCGGTGCGCCTTTTTGTGTGGTGCGCCTTGTGTGTGAGAAAAGGCGGACCTAAAAGAAAACGCGGTGCCCGCGAGGCGGACCTGAAAGAAAACACATGAGAACGTTAAAGAGTGAAGTGTGAGCGGCGTGGGAACGATGGATGACCGAAGGAGACCACAGTTTCACGAAGGGTAGAAGGCAGCGCCGGGCGAGTTATGCTACAGTTTGCCAATGGATTGTAGATGCTTGGACTAACGTGTCTGCTGGTACTGTTATCCGAGTTTTCGCAAAAGCTGGTATCCTTTCTGAGGAGCCGCACAGTACAGACAGTGACTTTGACAGCGAGGAGCGAAGTGGACCTGCTCTGTTGGATTTTGCGCAGCTGTTCGATTCCGAAACAGAGGATGAGGACTTTGACGGATTTGAATAAAGACTATTACCAAGTAATGTGCTTGTTTAGTATCGTTACTACTTAAATAAAGCACAACCAAACTCAGTTTTGCTCCCGATCTATTTTTTAATACCCACATTTGCATGCTTGCCTGTGTGTTGTTGTAAGGCGGTGTGTGACTGAGACTGCGCTTTTTCGTAAGGTGCGCCTAATGGTCGTGAAATTACGGTAGTTGTTTTTTCCGCTAACTTCAGCTTTTTTTGTTGTTTTCTTTTTCTTTATTTATAAGCCTTTTAGCTCTTAACTTTAGCTTTTTTTTCCTTTTAGCTTTTTTTTTTTTTTAACATTTTAGCCACCTTTAGCTTTTTTGCTGTTGTTGTTTTTAGCTAACTTTAGCTTCTTTTTATTTATTTGTTTTATCATTTAGCCACATTTAGCTCTTTTATCTATTTTTTAAGCTAACTTTAGCTTTTTTAAAACTAATTTTAGCTTTTTTTTAAGATTGTTTAGCTCTTTAGCTACTAGCCTTTCCCGCTTCATGCTGCATGGATAAAAGCAAATAAAAATTAAGAATGTTTCTTTTTCTTTGTACATACCACTGATAATATTCACAACGGGCTGATTAGTTCATTTAAATTCACAATAGGTGGGAATGTGAACAAAAACTTGTTGCCCATTACGGGTGGGCGGATCGATCCTAATATCGATAGGAACGCTAGTATTGATATTGATCAATACTCCAACTACAATATCGATACTTTGGTTGACGTTGTACCCCTCGCACTTTGCTTCCGTTTTTTTTTTTTTTTTTTTTCAAAAAGTTAACCTAACTGATCTGTCTGCAAAATATGCGTAAATACTGTGTGTCGCGCCTGTATGCTAAAGCGAGGCGACCCCGCCCCCTCTCTCTTCTCTATCGCTTTGACTTGTCACATGACTCAGCGACTCGGGGCCAGGAAATAAAAAAAAAAACGCAAGTCGGTAAAAGTAGAGAGAGATGGGGAAAAAGAGAAGTACCGTGTGGCTGTACTTTGAGGCTACCTGCACCAGGTGCAGAAAGGCTGTTAAATATAGTAACACTATAAATTAAAGAATCACCCCAAAGAAAAACTTCAGAAACGGCGAGTGGAGGAGAAGACCCTGACCCCTTCTGTTTCCCAGAGGCAGCGCTCATTAACGAAAATGCTCCAATTTTAATTGTGAAAGTGCAACATAATCATTTTTAACAATAGTTAACACTTGTTTGTGTGCAACTGGGCACTTCTATCGATCTATCTACCAAACTGTGTATATACATATACTTGGTCATACTATATATATGACCCAAACCCTTGATGCAAAAATAGTCATTTAAAAAATTTAAATATCGGTATCGGTGATATTGGTCTGGTGTTTACTTGGTATCGGATTGATACCAAAACTTGCGGTATCGCACACCCTTATTGTCCATTGCTTTATGTGGCCCATAAACAGACCAAAGACCTGTCCATTGACTTTGGAGGGCCGCGCTTTTTGAGTGCTTTGCTAGTTTTATATAAAGACATTGCTACTATGACAGAATAAATTAGAAAACTTTATTAAACAAATCAAAACATGAATTAATTTACAAAATACAATCGCAGGTATTGGTTCAAAGATGGGGGAAAAAAAGGCAAAAAACTAGACCACTTACAATAACTTCTTCTTCTTTTGGCTTTTCCCTTTAGGGGTCGCCACAGAAAGTCAGTTTCTTCCATCTAATCCTATCTTCTGTATCTTTTTTGGTCACACCAACTATCTTCATCCTTCACTGCGTCCATGAACCTCCTCTTTGGTCTTCCTCTAGTCCTCTTTCCTGGTGGTTCCAAATCCAGCATCCTTCTTCCTATGTACTCTCTCCTCTGTATGTGCCCAAACCATCTCAGTCTTGCCTCTCGAACTTTATCCCCAAAACCTCTAACATGTGCTGTTCCCCTGATGTACTCATTTTTAATCCTGTCCATCCTGGTAACTCCCCGACAGATCCTCAGCATCTTCATCTCTGCTACCTCCATCTCTGTTTCCTGTCTTTTCCTCAGTGCTACTGTTTCTAGACCAAACAGCATGGCCGGTCTCACCACGGTTTTGTACACTTTCCCTTTCATTCTAGCTGAAACTCTTCTGTCGCACATCAATTCAATTCAATTCAATTTTATTTGTATAGCCCAAAATCACAGAATGTCCGTCTCAATGGGCTTCACAAGAAAAAGAGGAATGTATTAACACAAATACACAACAAGAAAAATAACTAACAAATGCTAACTAAACAAGACTAGCACATTAATGCACTTAGACTCTCCTTCTCGGTGAGGAAAAACTCCTAAAAAACCCATCAGTGGGGAAAAAATAAGAAACCTCATGGGGATCCACGTGAAAGAGAGATCCCTCCCCCGGGACGAGCAAACAATGTGTCAAAGATTATTGTTTAAATATTAGCTTATTCTAATCTACAGCTAAATATCTAAAGAAGTCAATAAATGTTCTTCATCCTGATGGAAACACGGGGGGCTCTTCAGCCCGGAGATGTCAAGTACGGGGATGAGTAGATGTTCTTCATCCTGATGGAAACACTGGGGGACTCCTCAGCCCGGAGATGTCCAGAACGGGGATGAGTAGATGTTCTTCATGCTGATGGAAACACAGCACACCTGATACTTTCCTCCACCCGTTCCAGCCTGCCTGAACATGCTTCTTCACCTCTTTTCCACACTCTCCATTGCTCTGGACTGTTGATCCTAGATACTTAAAATCTTCCACCTTCTTTATCTCTTCTCCCTGTAACCTCACTTTTCCATTTAGATCCCTCTCATTCACACACATGTACTCTGTTTTACTCTGACTAATCTTCATTCCTCTTCTTTCTAGGGCAAACCTCCACCTCTCCAGCTTTTCCTCCACCTCTTCCCTCCTCTCACTACAGATCACAATGTCATCAGCAAACATCATTGTCCATGGGGATTCCTGTCTGACCTCGTCTGTCAGTCTGTCCATCACCACAGCAAACAGCAAAGGTTCAGAGCAGATCCCTGATGCAGTCCCACCCCCACACTGAACTCCTCTGTCACACCTACAGCACACCTCACCACTGTCTTACAGCCCTCATACAATAACAATGTTTGGAAAACACTTTGCTAGCTATTTGAGCTAAATCTTACTAAAAACTACACAAATGTAACCGTCATGCTGCTGCTTGCTGAAATCCGATTTCGGGTTCCCTGAATCGGGCAGATGATGTAGACCCCGCAACACTAACCCCCACACGATGAGCAAACTGGAACATCTCCTGTTGGTTACTGAGGTGGTGATAACCGTGTGGGATGTGAGGGCAGCTGGTGCGTAGTTACTGCAGATAGATGAATCATATCTTTCAGCTTCTTGTACATTTTCCTGACTTTAAAGAATTCAATACTATTAACATAATGTCACGGACACTCTGGATTTGTCCTAGTTCCATTTAGAAGACGGGCTCATTAAAGTGGGGGGAGGTCTCCACAGGACCTGAGTGGAGTAGAGATTGTTGAAGAGGCTGGTCTATACACTAAATTACTAAAATATGTTCGTTTGATCCTTGTTTTTACATGGTTTCTGTTGCTCTGAAGGAGTCTTCTTTTCAACACTTCCCCCCTCTGCTCTCCATTATCTCCCTTTCCAGCTATTTCCACACACTCCTTAGTAGGTCAACTCCTCATGCTTCTGTTTCTGATTGAGGAAGATGAGCTGTGAAATGTCAGATGTAACTGGAGCAGAGAAAAGACAAGAAAATCTCCTCAGGAGCTGTGATTCAGAAAGAAAAATTCTAAAAGCTTTTTATTTCCCAAATGAGGGTCGGATATCTTGTTACGTCATTATTACGTTGATTTAATGTGACTTTGGGCTTAATCAGCATGCAATAATCATTTGGTAATATTGCTAGTACCCTTTGTTCACGTGGGAAAGGTCCTCACCAAACTGTCTTTCAAATTTCTAAACTATGTTCAGCGTTTCTAAAAGTATCTGTCTTGAAAATGACCGACGGTAAATCTGACACCAAATTTATTTATTCTTCAGTCATTTTGAGATGATAGATTTTATACTGAGTAAGACAGGGTACGTGCGTAAACGAGAGGGATCCAAATGGAAAAGTGAGGTTACAGGGAGAAGAGATAAAGAAGGTTGAAGATTTTAAGTACATAGGATCAACAGTCCAGAGCAATGGAGAGTGTGGAAAAGAGGTGAAGAAGCGTGTGCAGGCAGGCTGGAATGGAGAAAAGTATCAGGTGTGATGTGTGATAGAAGAGTTTCAGCTAAAATGAAAGGGAAAGTGTACAAAACTGTGGTGAGACCGGCCATGCTGATTGGTCTAGAGACAGTGGCACCTAGGAAAAGACAGGAAACAGAGATGGTCTTGAATGTATTCTATGCAATTTATAATTGTTATGATCCTACAGAGTTGGAGACCCTCAACCTGCATGATCTTTTTTTTTTCCAATTATCTCATCCACCTCTCTTTCCTTCTTCCAGATGAGTGTTGGTCAAAGGGCCAAGCTGACCTGCACGCCTGACTACGCTTATGGAAACAAAGGCCACCCGGGAATTATCCCTCCTAACGCCACCTTGGTCTTTGATGTAGAGCTGCTGGGTTTGGAGTGAAACACACTTGCTGTCGTGTGAGATGTAAGTTCCGTTCTGTTGGCTTCCACTTATCTGGGGCTGGGTCACGAAAGCAACAGCCTCAGACGAGAAAGTCAGGCTTCTCTCACCTTGGCTGCCCCCTCCAGCTCACCTGGGAGGATCCCGAAGTGTTCCCTGTCCAGTTGTGCGACAGTTTCTCCAGCTGGTCTGGGGTCTGCCTCTGGATTTCCTCTTAGTGGGATGTGCCCGAAACATCTCACCAGCGAGGTGCTCAGGAGGTATCCTGACCAGCTGCCCGAACAACCCCATCTGGCTTCTCTCGACTCGGAGGAGCAACAGCTCTACTCCGACCTCTGAAGTCAGCCACCCTACAGAAAAAGCTCATTTCAGCCGCTGTATCGCAATCTCATTCTTTCGGTCACCACCCACAGGTGGTGACCATAGGTGAGGGTGGGAACGTGTAGATCGACTTGTAAATCGAGAGCTTAGCTTTTAGGCCCAGCTCTTTCTTCACCATGACAAACCGATTCAGGGTCCTAGTTATTACTACTGCCGCTTTGATCTGTCTGTTGATCTCCCGCTCCATCCTTCCCCGACTCGGGAACAAGACCTAGAAATTCTTAAACTCTTTCTGTTGGGGTAGGACCCTGTCCTTGACCCGCTGGGGCCACTAAAAACAAAGGCACTAGGGGATGAATATTTCACCATTACAGATGTTGTATGTGTTTTCAAAAATCTTAACCCGCTCTGTCTTCTCCTCAGGCAACTTCACACCTGGGTGACCTTCAGAGAAGTTTGGAGAGTCTCCAACTGAATCATCAAGAGGCTCGGCTTTGCTGTTTCGTCACCACGACGACTGTGAAGTCTGAAAGTTTTGTATTACTGTGTCTCTGTGACTGAGTTTAGAAAGTTTTACCCATTTTATCATTTGCTATCAAACCATGCACCCGCTTTGGATGTGGAAGTATTTTCATCTTTTAAAGTGTTTGTTTTGCTAAATCACCTTGAGAAAAAGATAGTAAACCGCTAGCGACGACATTAGTATTTCTTAAGTCGATGACGTGTCTACAAAATAAGCACATGTTTTGGATCAAATTAGTCTTTGCTGGTTAGATAACGGTTGCTTCCGGTGAAAATGTTCGACAGATCATGCTTATTTTCTCCATGTTTACCTTCATAGGTGGTGCTAACTAAAGGTTACAAGGGGTCATTGGCACAACGAGGGAAACAAACATAGTTATATGTAGTTCTAGGCCCTGTCCAAACGTAGCCGGTTATTTTTGAATACGCAAATATTTTTATCCGTTTTGACCTGCCGTCCACACAAAAACGTTTTTTTTTTTTTTTCATTCAAAACCGGCGTTTTTGAAAACTTCGACCAAAGTGGAGATTTTGAAAAACTCTGTTTTTGCATTTGCGTATAGATGTGCAAAAACGGAGATTTGCGTTTTTATGCGTCACTACCTGCAACAAGTAATACACATACTTTGTTCGTGTGCGTCCTTGTTTACAAAAGCAGATAGCAGTGGATCCATGCTGCGGAAATGACGAGAGAGCTCAGAACTTACGTTTACATCAATACTGCCAACTAGTGGTCTGGCATGCTCATAATCTCAGTCGGAGGAAGCTGAGGAAGCTTCTCCGCTAGCTTCCTCAGCTTCCTCAGCTCGCTAGCGGAGGAAGCACAACGGAAGCGTATTTACACGGCTCCGTGTGGACGCGGATATTTTGAAAACGGTTACATGTGAACGCGAGCATTTTCCTAAAACAAAGGACAGCAGATATGCGTTTTCAAAAATACCCGGCTACGTGTGGACTGGGCCCTAATGTGTGCCTAAACATTGTTACTGTCTCATCCCGTCTGCATGTTTTAGGCCTAATGATACACGCCGAAAGCTTTGCTTCCTGTTTTGGTTCTTGATTTGCCTTCTTATCTCTCTAAACCTCATTTAAAGCCATACATGGTGAAAATCACAACCTTTAATTGGAGTGACGTTTTTTTTCAGGTTTGAAAATGCTTGAAATCAAGTAAAGTTCGTAAGTGAGCACTTCAACCTTTACTCATTTTGTGTAACTATTTGAATGATGTATTTTTCAGAAACCAGTTTTTCTATTTTTGAAAATGAGTTCAATTGTAACGTTAGAGATGAATCGTGATGAATTTATTCTATTTTTATTGGTTTATGTTGAATTCACACTTAGTAATGCACTATTCTTCCTAACAGAGAAAAACAAACACAGGCATTCTTGTGGTTTTTATATTTGAAGAAATAGTTTTAAATGAAGTTTAAATTATGGAAAAAAAAAAAAAACTGCTGAGCTGGTTGTCTTTTATTGACTGTGTGGTTGTTAATGTTACATGTTGGTCAAAGTGCAAGCGGAATGGCAGCCGATCACCTCTGTGCTGTGTAGTAAAATGCTGATGTGTAATTGTCTGCGAGATAGTCCACTGATGATGTATTTAATAAAAGTGCTCTCCAACTGTCTACGGACGTTTTTCGTTCTTATTCCATTTTTTTCCTAAGATAAGTACGTAATTCTGAACTAGTGTGAAAACACAAAGTTTGAACTGTTTTTACGGCTGGGGTCGATGTTCATGTGTTGTCGCAAAACTATTCTAAACTGTTCATTCCTAACGTAGTTGCAGGGCGTGCCGGAGCCTAACGCAGCTGATTCAATGCAAGAGGCAGGGTACACCCCAAAGAGGTCGCCAGTCTGTCGCAGGGCCACACACAGACAACCATCCACACACACTCATTCCTAGGGGAAATTTTATAGTGGACAATCAATCTAGCATACATGTTTTTGGAGGGTGGGAGGAACCATTCTCGATTATTTCCATTCCGTCATCTTCAGCTTATTCGGGGCAGGGTTGCGGGGCAACAGCCTCAGGCGGGAAACCAGGTTTCTCTATCACCACAACCTCAAGCTCACCCGGAAGGATCCCAAGTCATTCCCCAGCCAGCTCTGAGACATAGTCTCTCTAGCAGGTCCGGTGTCTCCCTCTTTGTCTCTTCCCGGTGGGACGTGCCTGAAACACCTCACCAGCAAGGCGCTTGGGAGGCATACTGACCAGATGCCCGAACTACCCCATCAGGCTTCTGTCAAACCTGGAGGAGGAGCAGCTCAACACCAAGCTCTTCCCAGATGGCAGAACTCCTCACCTGATCTCTGAGTGAGAGCCCAGCCACCCTGCGAAGGAAGCTCATTTCGGCCGCTTGTATCTGTGATCATATATTTCTATGATTTTCATTCAGTCACCTTCTTATTCGTCTATCCCTTTCGAGGTTGCAGGTAGTGATGGAGCCCATCCCGACCAATTTAAGGCGAAGGGCAGAGTACACCCCGAACAGGTCGCCAGTCTGTTGCGGGGCCACACGCATACACTCATTCCTAGGGGCAATTTGGCACCGGCCAATCAACCTAGCATGCATGTCTTTGAAGGGTGGGAGGAAACCGGAGTACCTGGAGGAAACCCACGCAAACACGGGGAGAACATGCAAACTCCACACAGAAGGGACAGTGTTACGAACCTCGTCCCCACCCGGACTCGAACCCACGACGTTCTTGCTGTGAGGCCACTGTGCTACCCACTGTGCTATTTCTGTGATTTTGATTTTCGAAATTTATTTTCTACTTATTGAATATATAGAATAGGGGAGAGGTAACAAGCGAGGAGGCGTTGGCTCAGTGGTAGAATTTCCATCTTTGACCACGAGAAGCCGGTTGGAATCCTACTGGGACCAAGCCTAAGTGTCCCTTGAACAAATAGAATATATAAATAAATAAAAATTTAGATTTTTATCTATAGTAACTTTATTTTTTATATGTTTATCTATTTTTTTTTAAACTTACCTTGAGGATTCTGACCATTACCCTGAGTTTTTTTTTGCCCTTGTGACATTCCTTTTTTAAAAAATAACTATGACATTTATCTTTACATCTACAACGTACTTCAGACTCGTGATTTCACCGTGAAAAAGATTTAAACAGAGAAAATCACGATGATTTCATCCTCATAAAAAAAAAAAAAAATTCCCGGGAGACCAAAGAGGAGTGGGCGTGGCCTCTTACGTCACAGTTGAAGCAGGAAGCCAACTGTGACGTCACTTTCCAGAAGCAGGGACAAGACGAGCCACGAAGACGCAGAGAAATAAAGAACCATCAGTTTGAAGAAGTTTTTCACCTAATTATTTTTAAAAATTCTTCTCTATTTCTTCAGGTGAGTTTATTGTTCTATTTTTTTTGCTTGTAAACATTTCTTTACGTGTTCAGTCTGGTTTCGTTTCCTCCTCACGAGCTAATGCTAGCGTTCATCCTGTTGTTTATATCCGAACAAAGAGCAGCTTTTATTTTAATATTTTATATTATTTATATTAATTAAATTAATACTTAAAGTCTTATTTTGTACAGCTTGTAAAAGGGTGAAGATTATTGACCTGTTTTCTTATTAGAACGTAAAAGTCATTAAATTTTTAATGAGAAATGTTAGCATGTGTTTATTTGGAATAAGTGGCTAAATTTTTAGTTTTAATAATTGAAATGTATTTATTTTAATTTAAATGAGTTATTTTCAGTTAAAAAAAGAGGAATTGTGTTTTATTTTGTTGGATAGATGTAGTTATTTTAACATTTTTCAAGCTTAATTTTTAAAGAATGTATTATGTGTCGTATTATGTAATAATGAAAGTTAATATTTTATTGTGGGGACATTTTTTTTATTGTTTATGGGTTTTTTTTTTAAATCTGTTTTTCAGTCATGTCATCAGACAGGAAGAAGTTAAAAAAAAAGCTTCACTGCATTCTTAAATCAACCCAATTAGTTCAGCCTCCTACTTTCCCAGCAGGCTTCTACTCTTTAAGTAGAAGAAAAAACACCTAGTTTTACTTAATAAAACACGAATAAACCCGAAAATTCTGTTAGATTTAACAGTTTAATTAAGCTGTAAGCAAATATATTAAAACGTACAGTTTGTGCAGAGCAGTGTTTTTCAACCTTTTTATGTCAAGGTTAATTTTTCCACCACCTACCAAAAAAGTAAAAAAAAAAATGTCTTAAAAACGAACCTACAGACGCCCATAACGAGATTTAGCAGTCGACGTCACTTCCGGCACTTCCGACTGCACGCGACCTGCGCAGTTCAACTAAATGATAAAACTGCGTGTTTCTAGTTTTCTTTATTACAAGGCAGTAAATTATGATAATAGGTAGAGAACATGATCATAACTTCAAGATTGCCGCGAATCTCAACGCTAATAACAAAGAACAGCGGCGCTTTATGCTCCCGCGATGCGTGCGCATCCGCTTTGTTTACAAACAATAAATTCCACTATTCTAACAATATATTGTTACGATATACTTAGTTTCAGACAATCAGCCTATCAGAGGTTTTACCCAGAATGCAAGGGAAACTTTCTCCTCTTTTATGTCTTGCAGAAAATTTGAGATATTTTTTTTTAGAAAAGGCAACCTAATTTTAGTAAAAATGTCTCGAAAACATGTAGAAAATAGGATCCACCAGGTGTATTTTTTTGTCAGGTTTGGACAACAGCATGCAAAAAAAGCAAAGAAGAGTGGGTTACTATGGTTGTAGAACACAACCGATCTCTGTCTCTGTCTCTTTTTAGTTTTCTAAACTAAAAAGTTCTGTTCCGTAGTCTTCCTGTCATCCAGGGCCTGTTCGCGCCCTGAACAGGCCCTGGATGACAAGAAGCCTAGGCTTCTTTCACCCCAACTGCATCCTCCAGCTCACTTGGAAGGATCCCGAGTTGTTCCCCTGCCAGCTGTGGGACGTGCCCTAAACACCTCAACAGCAAAGCGCCTGGGGGGCAGCATCCTGACCAGATGCCAGAACCACCCTATCTGGCTCCTCTCGACTTGGAGGAGGAGCAGCTATTTATTTATGACATCTTGTCGAAATGACAAGATATCATAAATAAATATATTTCAATCCTTTTTTTTTTCAACACAAACACTTTGAGATCAACCAAAAACAATTTTTGGAAGCTTCCGGTTGATCCCGATCACCGTATGAGGTGAAATAGAATCATTTCTCACAAAACACCTGACGATTTCTCACGGTATTCTAGTGTGCCGCGGGACACTGGTTGAAAACCACAGCTCTAGAATACTGCTGGAAAAAGACAGGTATTTGTTTTACTCCATTAGAATGAGGCTCTTCTTCCCTTTCCCTTCCCGTTTGCGTGCTACTCTGAAAACCCCAAATTTATGGATGAGGTTACATCATCACAATACTCATTTTTTCCAGGTTCCGTTAGCTTGTGTGCGAAAGGCATACAAGCAAGTGTAACTCGATGGAGGTGTTGACACAGCACAATGGTCCACTTGTCTGTGCGGACGGGAAAGAATACGACACCATATTGTAGTGGTGGAGGATCTTTTAAGAGATGAGATTGTTTGCAAGTCATTTGTTTATTTTAGAGAGAAAACTATTTAAAACTCAATCCCTGCACACACATAGGAGACTAGTGTGAAGTTTCACAGAATCATAACAACGCTTCCTGGCACCACTTCCTCTAAATGTGCTGTGGAACATGGAAATTTTCTCTGTGAGATTTTTTTTTTTTTTTTTTTATCAATGCTTTTGGATCGGTTTCTATTTTAGAAATTTTTCCCACAGAACAGTGTTCTGTTGTTACACTCCCACGGCTGGCACAGGTGGTGAACGTGATACCAGAAGTGTTTTATTAAAGATAAAAAAAATGACTAAGTCAATATCCTTCATTCTCTTTTGTTTACGTACTCTTTAAAGTAAAGTTTCGGTTCCTCTGACTTTTTAAGGGTTGTGTAAAATATGATTAAAAACAGCCTTTTTTTTCACTCACATTTTTAGGTAACTGGATTTTTAATATTTGTAACTTTAATATTGCTCCAAAAAGTATAAAATCTAATCAAATTTATGTATAAAGTACTTTTCAAACAAAGTTACACAAACTGCTGAACGGACAATAAAATTTTTAACAATTAAAATCCAGATCATTAAAAAATGATTTTTATGAAAAATTCCTCTTAAATTTTTACATTTATTCATAAAACTTGTTTCTACTTTTACTTTCCTCCAGCTTGTGTTCCCAGGTAAATATATTTTGGTTCTATGATTTATCGGTACATGCCTCATATCTTTTATTTCACTTCCTGTGTGGGTAACCACCCTTTTCAGTGACCTAGAAAAGAGATTAGAGCAAGTTTTTCAATACATACTGAAACCAAGTTCTAACTTAGAACAGACAACAATTATTGATTTACATTTTTTTCTTTTCAGATATTTACTGAAAAGAAAAGCACAAATCAAAAACGTTCAAACATACATTTTTACCGGTTCAAACGTAACTGTTCTGTAAAATCATTCAAAACAATCTGTCTGTAAAACCATTTCTAAAACAAAAACAGTAATACAATTAAAACAATTTCACAAAACAGCTCGTTAAAATAGGTAAAAAAAAAACTAGAGTAAAAAGCCAATAAATAAATATTAAGGATGCAGTCCAAAAAATCAGGTTCAAAGAAAAACAAATGTAGCAGGAGCGGGAGGGCCCGGTTGGTAAAGGTGAACCTCCCCGTTCCTTAAAACATTTGATCTCTCTGGACTTTTCTTGGTGCTCAGAGGGGATCCCCACCCCTTCCTGCTCCTTATTATTGATTTACATTACCGTAATTTCACGACCATTAGGCGCACCGTACAAAAAGGCGCAGTCTCAGTCACACACCGCTTTACAACAAACACGCAAGCATGCAAATGTGTGTATTAAAAAATAGATCGGGAGCAAAACTAAGTTTGGTTGTACTTTATTTAAGTAGTATAAACAAGCACATAATCGGTAATAGTCTTTGTTCAAATTTGTCAAAGTCCTCATCCTCTGTTTCTGAAGTGAACAGCAGCGCAAAATCCAACAGAGCAGGTCCACTTCGCTCCTCGCTGTCAAAGTCATTGTCTGTACTGTGCGGCTCCTCAAAAAGGATACCAGCTTTTGCGAAAGCTCGGATAACAGTACCAGCAGACACGTTAGTCCAAGAATCTACAATACATTGGCAAACTGTAGCGTAACTCGCCCGGCGCTGCCTTCCACCCTTTGTGAAACTGTGGTCTCCTTCGGTCATCCATCGCTCCCACGCCGCTCACACTTCACTCTTTAACGTTCTCATGTGTTTTCTTTCAGGTCCACCTCGCCTCACGAGCACCGCGTTTTCTTTTAGGTCCGCTTTTTCTCACGAGCACCGCGTTTTCTTTTAGGTCCGCCTTTTCTCACACACAAGGCGCACCGCACAAAAAGGCGCACCACTCATTTTGAAGAAAATCTAAGACTTTTATATGCGCCTTATAGCCGTGAAATTACAGTACTTTTTAATGTATTTTTCTTCCATTCTAAGACTAAGCAAGCAGCATGCACACGTAATAGGGACGTTTTAAGGGGTCCATTCTCAACACTAATGGATGTGGTACCAGACGGTTGCGTCTGCAAAGTCCATTCATTTTGGTGAATCAACAGGGAATGATCCGTTCCGTCATGTTCCACTTATCTGGGGCTGGTTTGTTGGGGCAACAGCCTCAAATGGGAAACCAGGTTTCTCTCACCGCATCCTCCAGCTCACCCGGAAGCATCCCGAGACGTTCCCTGTCCCGCTGTTAGACATAGTCTCTCCAGCAGGTCTGGGATCTGCCTCTTGGACTCCTCCCGGTAGGATGTGCCTGAAACACCTTACTAGCGACGCACTCGGGAGGAATCCTAACCAGATTCTCGAAGGACCACACCATGCTTCTTTCGACTTGGAGGAGGAGTGGCTCTACTTCGGAGCTCCTCCCAGAGGGCTGAACTTCTTGCCTGAAAAAAATTCCATGCTTTTGTCCTATTTTATTACTATTGGGATAAAAAAACAAAATAACTTCAACCTTAGCAGCATTAAAGCAGGTCTAATCCTTTAGAATGCTGAGGTTATTTAACCGAAACATCTTTCAAAAGTATCAATTATCCAAAGTATTGACTGTAACTCATGGAAGAATTACATTTAACAGTCAACTTTTCTAGAACTGAGGCACCTCAAAGAACAGACTTTGTGAGACGTGTGTGTGTGTGTGTGTGCGCTCGGGCTGACGATAGCACCTGCGTACGTTTCCACTGCTGTAAATGAGCTCCATAAAATGACGCAAGCAGCACATGGTTAGTTAGTTCCATAGAAGTTGATAAAGATCCAAATTACTGTTTAGATAATCAAATAAATGACGTAAATTTGTTAGATGATGATCATTCCTTCATGACTGATCCAGGAAATGTCGCGCGCGTTTTAGAAATATACGCAGTTTAAAAATTGCGAGGTAAAATGCGTCAACGATTCAATGACAACCGAGAAGGGTTACGGTTAGAGGTGGAATAGGGTTAGAGAATAGGGTAAGGGGTGGTTTGGGGTGGCGAGGATGGAATAGCTAGCAAGTAAATTGCGTAGATTTCTAAAATGCGTACAACAATAACACCCGTATGATTTTCATTTTTAAATTAATCAAGATGATCGCTATACAATTATCTGTTTATGCAGAGTTATTGTTAAAAAATACCGTATTTTCCGCATTAGAAGGCGCACCTAAAAACCTTAAATTTTCTCTAAAGTCCACGGTGCGCCTTTTAACCCGGAGCACCTTATATATGGATTAATATTGAGCTACAACAGGTGTCGCAACTGCGGCAAGCAGCCGCCGACTCCATTTCCCCCGTAGAAGAAGTAGTGCGTGGTGCATGCTGGGATACATGAAAGGGCGTCTCATTTCCATTTGTGTGTTTGCGTAAAGACCCGGAAATGGCTCCTACCAAGAGACACTGTTACACCGCAGAGTTTAAACTCAAAGCGATCGGTCACGCAGTAGAACACGGGAATAGAGCCACAGCCAGTGGGGAGATCGGACCTAAAAAATCCGACCCGACCCGAGCCCGCGGATATTAAAACCGCAGGCCTGCGGTAAAAAAAATGATATTGTATAAAAATTTATAAATTGGAACATTTTCAAAAACACGGCCGTTCTGCTTAATGAGGAGCAGCCAGAGATCAACAGTCAAGTGAACAAAAAAGTGCGTTTGTCTGGATTAAATGACAAAAAAGATCTTTTTGAGGCTTGAATTCCATCCCTCACCTATGATCACCAGCTGTGGGTGGTGACCGAAAGAATGAGATCGCGGGTAAAATCGACCGAAACGAGCTTCCTCCACAGGGTGGCTGGGCTCTCACTCAGCGATCGGGTGAGGAGCTCTGCCATCCGGGAGGAGCTCGGTGTCGAGCCGCTCCTCCAGGTCGAGAGGAGCCAGATGGGGTCGCCTCGCGGGCAAGGTGTTTCGGGCACGTTCCACCGAGAGAAGACCAAGGGGTAGACTCCCGACCTGTTGGAGAGACTATGTCTCACAGCTGGCTGGGGAACAACTTGGGATCCTTCCAGGTGAGCTAGAGGATGCAGCCGGGGAGAGAGAGGCCAGGGCTAACCGTTTGAGGCTGTTGCCCCCGCGACCCAACCCCAGAATAAGCGGAAGGTGACGGAACTGAACTGTTGTTGTTTGGGTTACGTCATTTATGTTGATTGTGACCATGACAATAGTAGGTGTGCGACGTTAAATGTTGTAACACTGAGCAAGTTGTGGTTGTTTATGTGTAACATGTAAAAAATAAAGACTTGAGACATACTGGATCCAGTGTTTTCTTTGGTAGATATAACAGGCGTAGACCTTATCCTCAAGTGTGTTTACTTGGCTCCAAAACACACAAATGTGTGTGTGTTCTCTACCTGTGGTCGTCCTGCCGCGTCTGCTGTTTTGTAATGATGATCAGGTGTCATATTTCTCCATAATGCGTTTACGGAAGTCAGGAGGAGGATTAACATCACGACACAGAAACCAAAACCCTGAGTCATCGTCCCATGCTAAATCTTTTGTTCACCCACTTCCCCTCCAGCTGTGTTTGCTAACAGATTACTTTTTGTTTTATTTTTCTAATTGTCAGAAACGAGGACGAAACGTCTGATAAAATCAATCTGTGGAAATCTGAAACGGTTTATTACTTCTTTCTAGATGCTTTAGATTTTACACTTTGACCTACATGTTTCTCATCATGTGATTGTGTTTTTTTTTCTCATTAAATGAAGCGGCGTCCACTCGTGTTCATGCTGTTTCGGAACAAATTAAAGCATGACATCAAGGCCAAAAAAAAAACAAGCTAAAATGAGGCATTAAAGGTTTCGTTCTTTGATTGTTTACCAATCCTTTTCGTGACTCTGTTATGATTCTGCTACTGCTTTTAAAGTCATTTAAGTTTTTGGTTAGTCCTATTTTTTTTCTTCTTCTTTTGGCATTTTCCTTAAGGGGTCGCCACAGCAAGTCAGTGTATTCCATCTAACACGATATGTTAGATGGAATAAATCTACAAAGAAGATTTATTTGTATCTTCTTCGGTCATGCCAATTATCTTTATATGTGTTCCTTCACTGTATCCATGAACCTCCTCTTTGGTCTTCCTCTAGTCCTCTTTCCTGGTGGTTCCAAATCCAGGATTCTTCTTCCGATGTACTCTCTCTCTCTCCTCTGCACATGTCCAAACCATCTTAGTCTGGCCCCTCTGACTTTATCTCCCAAACCTCTAACCCATTACGTCGATCACAAAGGCATTATGGGTAGATTGCATGGCATTGAAAAAAAGTTAAAAACAAAAAACTGTAGATTTTTGGAGTCTCTGATGTGAAATCACATTATTAAGCCTGTAATCAATAAGCAGCCCGCAGTGCTGCTGTGGCCCCTCCCCCTCGCAAAGCGTTGTGATTGTGTGCGTATGTTACAAACCATGTTGTTTGGGTAGTTACAGCAGGCTGGAAAGTATTTGTGGGGTTTACGATGGTAACATGGGACTGGTAGATCACAGGAGGTTTGATATTTGTAAAGTAGATCTTGGGACAAAAAAAGGTTGGGCACCCCTGATTTAACATGCTGTTCCCCTGCTATACTTGTTTCTAATCCTGTCCATCCTGGTCACTCCCAGAGAGATCCTCTGTTTCCTGTCTTTTTCTCAGTTCCACTGTCTCTAGACCAAACAGCATGGCTGGTCTCACCACGGTTTTGTACACTTTCCCTTTCATGTTAGCTGAAACTCTTCTATCACACATCACACCTGATACTTTCACACGCTTCCTCACCTCTTTTCCACACTCTCCATTGCTCTGGACTGTTGATCCTAAGTACTTAAAATCTTCCACCTTCTTAGTTAATTCTATTTTTCTAAATTTTCTTTTAAAAAAACACACACACAATTCTTGTTAGATTTCAAAGCTAACAAAAAGTACAAACTTACATCTCAGCTATGTGTTCAATCCAATTCTAGAGAGAATCAGAGTAAAACCATACCAGGTCAAGAAACAACCAGAATAAATTTTGTGTTCAGTGTTTCTTGCAGAAAAAAACCCATTTAAAATCCTATTATTGATTGATTAAGGCGTTTTGTCTCAATCAGGATTAAAATGACCTAAAAGATCACCAACGTTGAACCTTCTTTTTTTGAGTAATGTTTTAGGAAACTTCACCAGGCATTACAAAACACTTGATTAAAAATTGTAAATGCCGCTGGCGATTATTACCAGACGTTGTTGTGTAAAACTAATCCTGTGCAATGAGAGCTTAAGTCTCTTAATTAGAAAGCAAGGAACAGATTTTTTCTTTATTACTCGGATTTGTCATTTGCAAGCTTGACCAACAGTTTAAAGCCAGAGTGGGTGTTTGTTTTATTAAATTAAAAAGAAAAGATTTTTTTTTTTCTAAGTGAGACTTCTTCAACAAAGCAGATCTGTTACACTTGCAATCATAAATGCAACAGACAAATCTATCATTTGGTCTTCCTCTAGGCCTCTTTCCTGGTGGTTCCAAATCCAGCATCCTTCTTCCGATGTACTCTCTCTCTCTCTCCTCTGTACATGTCCAAACCATCTCAGTCTGGCCTTTCTGACTTTATCTCCAAAACCTGTAACATGTGCTGTTCATCTGATCCTGTTCATCCTGGTCACTTCCAGGGAGCTCCTCAGCATCTTCATCTCTGCTACCTCAATCTCTGTTTTCTGTCTTTTCCTCAGTGCCATTGTCTCTAGACCAAACAGCATGGCCGGTCTCACCACGGTTTTGTACACTTTTCCTTTCATTTTAGCTGAAACTCTTCTATCACACATCACACCTGATACTTTTCTCCACCCGTTCCAGCCTGCCTGCACATGCTTCTTCACCTCTTTTCCACACTCTTCATTGCTCTGGACTGTTGGTCCTAAGTACTTTAAATTTATGTAAGAAAGAATGAATGAGTTTGTGTGTGGCCCAGCAGCAGACTGCAGACCAACAGCAGACTTGTTCGTAGTGTACCCCACCTCCTGCCTGAAAACAGTCTTACTTGCTCGTCCTGGAGAGAGATCTCCCTTGCGTGTTGATCCCCATGCGGTTTCTTTTTTTTTTCCTCCCCGTTGCTGGGGTCTTTGGAGTTTTCCCTCATCATGGTGGAGAGTCTGAGGGTAGGAATGTTCTACAATTATTCATCTAGCTTTTGTTTAGTTTTTTTTTTTTTTACCTGTGTATTTGTGTTTATACATATATATTTTTTTTGCTCCTTGTTTTTTTATTTTTTTCTTTAACCTGTAAAATGAAGCGTACTATGACTATTTTAATTAAAAATAAAATCAACCAAGTTAGTCTCCAGGACCCCCGCGAGCCCGTTAGGGAATAAGTGACTCAGAAGATAAAACTTCCTGCCATGTTGATGTATAGGAGTGTTCCAATCAGTCTGTTTATCTGACGCTGTGTGTGTTTTTACAACCCATTTACACTTTCATAACCGTTACGTTCACCTCTGGAAATGACTAATGAGATAACTGGAGGAGAATGTTTCTAATTTAAGATAACAGTTTTGTTTTGTTTTCTCATCAGGATGTCTCTGTACCCGTCTCTCGAGGACCTGAAGGTTGACAAAGTCATCAAGGTGAGATTGTTTTTTTTGGAACTTTTATAAGTCCCATAATAATAATAATAATATTATAATATATTAATAATATTCATAATAATACTATGGTATTGTATGAGGAAGTCTGGTGTGACGGAGAAGTATGTTAAAGTAGTGCAGGACATGTATGAGGGCTGTACAACAGTGGTGAGGTGTGCTGTAGGTGAGACAGAGGAGTTCAGTGTGGGGGTGGGACTGAACCAGAGATCTGCTCTCAGTCCTTTGCCGTTTTCTTATGGTGAAGGACAGGTTGACAGACGAGGTCAGACAGGAATCCCCATGGACAATGATGTTTGTAGATGACATTGTGATCTGTAGTGAGAGGAGGGAAGAGGTGGAGGAAAAACTGGAGAGGTGGAGGTTTGCACTAGAAAGAAGAGGAATGAAGATTAGTCAGAGTGTTTGTGAATGAGAGGGATCTAAATGGAAGAGTGAGGTTACAGGGAGAAGAGATAAAGAAGGTGGAAGATTTTAAGTATCTAGGATCAACAGTCCAGAGCAATGGAGAGTGTGGAAAAGAGGTGAAGAAGTGTATGCAGGCAGGATGGAACGGGTAGAGAAAAGTATCAGGTGTGATGTTTGATAGAAGAGTTTCAGCTGAAATGAAAGGGAAAGTGTACAAAACCGTGGTGAGACCGGCCATGCTGTTTGGCCTAGAAACTGTGGAACTAAAGAAAAGACAGGAAGCAGAGATGAAGATGCTGAGGATCTCTCTGGGAGTGACCAGGATGGACAGGATCAGAGGAACAGCACATGTTAGAGGTTTTGGAGATAAAGTCAGAGAGGCCAGACTGAGATGGTTTGGACATGTACAGAGGAGAGAGTGCATCGGAAGAAGGATGCTGGATTTGGAACCACCAGGAAAGAGAACTAGAGGAAGACTAAAGAGGAGGTTCATGGATACAGTGAAGGAAGACATGAAGATAGTTGGTGTGACCGAAGAGGATGCAGCAGATAGGGTTAGATGGAAGAAACTGACTTGCTGTGGCGACCCCTGGAGGGAAGTGCCAAAAGAAGAAGAAGAGCCTTATTGTTGAGGGAAGAAGAGAATTATATCTGTGTTTTGTGTAAAGTGTCATAGATAAATTTATTTTCTAGGCTCAGGCTCAGTTCGCCCAGATGACCCCGCCCATGCCGGCCATCAATGAAGGAACCTACCAGCCTCAGGCTGCCATCGCAGACATGCCAAGTTCCAGTAAGTCTTTTTATTCTAACTACTAGAGATACTAAATCACATGTTAGACATGAACTTGACTTTGAGACCTGACTTCACCTAACATCCAATAAACATGAGGCTTAACTCGACTCAGACTTGAAACATTAGACTCTCTGACCGCCTCTATTTTCTGTCTGATCTCCTCTGTGCACGATCAATAGAAACAAAAGCAGCACTGATCATTATACGGTGGAGGCAGAAATGGAAGAAAAAAAACCCCAGAACAACTAAACATCCAAACTAACACATAAGAAGCACAACGTTAACGTCTGAAACAGAAATAAACTGAGCATTGTTATGGTGGAAAAAGTGCTAAACTATATCATACTTCTTTGACAAAAAAAAAAAAGAACTATTAGGAAATAGAATTCTCATGTTTTCCATTCCGTTTCATCGTCTTCCGCTTATTCGGCGCAAGGACATGGCTTCAGATGGGAAGCCCAGGCTTCTCTCATCACGGGTGCATCCTCCAGCTCACCTGGAAAGATCCCGAGTTGTTCCCCAGCCAGCTGTGAGACATAGTCTCTCCAGCAGGTCCGGGGTCTGCCTCTTAGTCTCCTCCCGGTGGGACGTGCCCAAAAAACCTCACCAGCGAGGCGCTCAGGCGGGGATTCTGACCAGATGCCCGAACCACCTCATCTGGCTTCTCTCGACCTGAAGGAGGAGCGGCTCGACACCGAGCTCCTCCCGGATGGCAGAGGGTCTGCCTCTTGGTCTTCTTCCGGTGGGACGTGTCCGATACACCTCACCAGCGGGGTATTTTGGGCACCTCAGTGGTGCCCGAAGCACCCTATCTTGCTGCCCGAACCACTCGGAAGGATCCCAAGTCGTTCCCCGGCCAGCTGTGAGACATAGTCTCTCCAGCGGGTCCGGGGTCTGCCTCTTGGTCTCCTCCCGGTGGGACGTGCCAGAAACACCTCACCAGCGAGGTGCTCGGGGGCATCCTGACCAGATACCCGAACCACCCCATCTGGCTCCTCTCGATCTGGAGGAGGAGCGGCTCGACACCGAGCTTCTTTTCCTGAAACCGAAAGTTTAAAATTGATCAACTAATAAAAATGATAAGTTTTTTAGTCTCTGTATTTAAAAAAAAACATTTTCTTGGATTCTATTTTATTCATTTCTGTCTGTTTTTCTGTTTTTTTCTCTTTTTTGCTTCTCTTTTGTTGCATTTGTTCATTATGCATGAAATTAAACCTAAATAAAAGCTTTTAATTAGTCGTCTATAAATAAATCTAAAAAGATGCAAAGAACTGTGAAAAAAAACAGAATTTCGACTCATCGTCATTCAGTTCTCCACCTTCGTCTAGTTTATTCCTCTCTTTTACTTTTTCTTCTCTCTATTTGAATGCAAAGTTCTGTGGGCTCTGGGTCTTTTGTTTTTACTTGAGCAGGGCTAGCTTAGCGTCACCGTAGCAACCAGCTCTGGGATTTGGAGTGAATGTGTAAGTAAGAAAGTGTAAAGAGTGTGTAAAGAGAAAAAGGGATAGTCAGTCTTTCTGTGAAGGCGGAATATTTTCAAATCTTTCTCATCTTTGTGGTTAGTTTTTTACCGTGAACTTCTTTTATTACGTTTACAAACATCGCTTTCAACATATCGCTGTCTTTTTAGGAGAATTTGATTGATTCATTTTGTTAAAATAAGTTTAAAAAGATCATATGTCGACAGTGTGGTTTCAAAACATCTGAAAATTCTGAAAATTTCCCATGATTTGACTTCCTTTTTTCTCAAAGCTATTTTTAAACTGTATCGAGTGCATCCGGTTAGTTAAACCAACAAAGATATCATTTCTGATTTGCATCCAAACTTTGTATATTTCTATATTTGTCACCTGTGAAAAAATCGGACTG
Organism: Neostethus bicornis; assembly: GCA_902685375.1. Taxonomy (NCBI): domain Eukaryota; kingdom Metazoa; phylum Chordata; class Actinopteri; order Atheriniformes; family Phallostethidae; genus Neostethus; species Neostethus bicornis. The sequence goes on from LR738550.1 coordinate 26,064,087, forward strand.
TACGAAGTGTTTAGGGAAGAATTCCAGTAAGGCCAGGACAGAGTGCTTATTGACCCGTTCTACTCTAGAAGACTTAATGTTCACTCGGACCTGACGTTGTGCTCTGAATAAATAAAATATAAAGCACTGGGAGAAAACCTGAGAAGGTCTCTGAGGGTGAAGGGTAGAGGTGAGATAGTCTGACCTGTTTGGTTCAAAAGAAGCAGGAAAAAAAAGTGGTTAGAAACAGAAATTTATGCAGATCAAATCTACGTTTTGTTGCCATGTGAACAGATTTGTTCTTTTTCCTCATTCGTGCAGGTTTGTACCCCAATCTGGAGGAGCTTGGAGATTACATGGGTCTGGCCCTGAACAGCGATGAAGTCCAGAAGAACCTGGCTCTTCTGCCTGTGGGGGAAAACGTAAGCATCCTTTAAATATATTTGTCGGGAGGCAGTGGCTCAGTGGTAGAGCGTTCGCCCTCGAACTGGAAGTTCGCGGGCTCGATTCCCACTGACTTCATGTCTAAGGTCCTTGGAGAAGACTCCTAACCTCCCATTCTCCCACTATTGGTGGGTCGTGGCAGCCTGCTGCGGTGTAATGCAGCACACTATTTTCCCCACTGAGGGATCAATCCGTCATGGTAAAGAAAAAGCTGAGCCGAAAAGCAAAGCTCTCAATTTACAAGTCAATCTACGTTCCCACTCTAACCTGTGGTCACCAGCTTTGGGTGGTGACAGAAAGAATGAGATCGCGGATAGAAGCGGCCGAAATGAGCTTCCTCCGCAGGGTGGCTGGGCTCTCACTCAGAGATCGGGTGAGGAGCTCTGCCATCCGGGAGGAGCTCGGTGTCGAGCCGTTCCTCCTCTAGGTCGAGAGAAGCCAGAAGGGATCGTTCGGGTATCTGGTCAGGATGCCTCCCTGAGCGCCTCACTGGCAAGGTGTTTCGGGTTTGTCCCACCAGAAGGAGATCAAGAGGCAGACCACAGACCCGCTGGAGAGACTATGTCTCACAGCTGGCTGGGGAACGACTCGGGATACTTCCAGGTGAGCTGGAGAATGTAGCTGGGGTGAGAGAAGCCTTGGCTTCCCATCTGAGACTGTTGCCCCTGTGACCTGGCCCTGGATAAACAGAAGATGACGGAACAGAACGGAATGGGATCAATAAAGTATACATTATTATTTTTTATCATTATCATATATTTACTCTATAAATCCAACCAATTATGGTTTTTGAGGCCGAAATACCATCTAAAGCAGGGGTGCCCAACCAGTTGATTGCTGCCTACCGCTAACCCCTGGACAGATCCCTAGTCGACCACTAGGAAAAAAATATGAAATGACAGGAAGTCAGTGTTGCCAACACAGCGACTTTAGCACTATTATCAGCGAATATTCGGATCCTCTTGAGATCTTTTTTTATTTTAAAAAAGCTTCAACCTATTAGCTTTTTCTACTAGTCTGTGACGTGAAAGCATGTTGTTAAGTCTGTGACGTGAAAGCACGTTGTTAAGCCTGTTCTCAATGAGCAACGCCTCTCAAGGCACGTACAGTATTTAGCATTTGTTGGGTTTTTGTCCACATATGAAGGGCTTTATAGAGGAGGGTAAACAATCAGTAAACCTTCCAAATAGAGCAGGTTGCATGATGGGATACATCTACCTAATGGCTCTTAAACATGACTGCGGTTTGAACAACAGAAATATCCATTGGTGCATCATAGTGCTCTGTTGCTGAAGATCCATACTGCTGAGTGACTCACTCAGAGCTGAGCGTGTGTGTGTGTGTGTGCGTGTGTGTGTGTGTATCCTCCTCCTCCGCCTGTCAGCTGGTATTTTAGATTTTGTTTCTCGTCCTCCACATCTCTCTTTTTTTAAACTGTCATGTTTTTCATCCTTACAAGCAAAGTCAAAAATGTTCTACATGTTTGACCCAAACCAAATTAGGTGACTTTTTTTCTTTTCTGGCCCCGCAGCAAGTCGCCCTCTCCGCCTGCTCAGGTATCGGAGGGATGGTGCGGCCCGTGACTGGAGCTGATGTGGGCATCCGGAGGGCCGAGATCCGCCCCGGGATTCGAGAGATAATCCTGTGTAAGGATCAGGACAAGAAGGTTGGGATCCGACTGCGAGCCATTGATAATGTGAGTTAACATCACCACCTACTGACACACCTCGGCTCAAATTTCAACTTCAAAATCTTCTATTTAGACATGTTTTGGGTCGGTGGGACCAGAAGATCGTAATTTAAAATGGCGTAAAGGAGAATACATCATTTCGTTTAGTCTTCTGAACTGCTAATCCGTAATGGGGTCGTGAGGGGTGCCGGAACCTATTCTGGCTGATTTCAAGCGAGAAGCAGGGTACATCCTGAATAGGTCTCCAGTCTGTCGCCGGGCCACACACACACTCATTCCTAGAAGCAATTTCATAGCGGCCAATCAACCTTTAACACGCGTGTTTTTGGAGGGTGGGGGAAAACCGGAGTACCCGGAGAAAACCCACACATACACAGGGAGAACATGCAAACTCCACACAGAAAGACCAGTGTTTCAAGTCTCGTCCCACCCGGGACTTGAACCCATGACCTATTTGCTATTCTAACCACTGAACCACCGTCCCGCCCTAAACATAATTGATGGGGTTTTTTTGTTTTTTTTTTAATGAAATCTATAAAAAAGGTGGGTTTTTTTTATCTTTTTCTAAATTAAATTATCTTTGTGATCCTGATTCCTCTGGAATGGAACTCCCACCCTGTGCGTCTTGCTCATTACTAGGCGTGTTGCATATTTGTAACACCATGCACAGTTCATACATGTTTCTGGAGTCCTGAGACTCTGAGATCAGCTGTAAAACATGCGACACTGAAACTAGGTCAGACGACATCAATGGCTGTTCGGTCCACTTTAAAAAAAAAATTTGAACTCTCGTCTTGTTTCTCATGCACATTTTTAGACCTCTTTGTCTCGGCCTTTCCTCCTCTTCCTCAATGTTTCATCTGCTTCTCGTCTGCTCTCTCACAGGGAGTGTTTATCCAGCTGGTCCAGGCTAACTCCCCCGCTGCCTTGGCCGGGCTTCGCTTTGGAGACCAAGTTCTTCAGATCAACGGGCAGAACTGTGCAGGATGGAGCGCAGATAAGGCCCACAAGGCTCTGAAAGCTGCGGCTGAGACTCGCATTGAGATGGTGGTCAGAGACAGGTGAGCTTTAAAGACGGGGAACCAGGGAAATACAGCAGCTAGTGGGACGAATCGAGAAGGTTTTTGTCAGAAACTTAAAAAACACACTATACTGTGATTAATGTAAAAGTTTCTGTTTTTGGATCAATTTGGAATCCAATAAATGGAGGCTGTGAAGATGTGGTTATAAGGATGAGTCAGTATGGTGGGTTTCAAACATTGATTGTTTACTTCCGAGTTTCTTTGTATATCGTTAATGAGGAAGAGAAAAAATTTAACATCCACCTTCTACGACGTCCTAACCCATTCTGATGCTGCTATAGCAGCTGTTATCATGGGATTTCTCACATTTTAACGCTTTCTTGCATGAATTATGATGGGTTACTTTGGGATTTTGTTCATGAAAAAGAAATTCTGTTTCGTCGTCTTCCGCTTAACCCGGATCAGGTCGCGAGGGCAACAGCCTCAGACGGGAAGCCCAGGATCTCTCACCCTAGCTGCATCCTCCAGCTCACCTGGAAAGATCCCGAGTCGTTCACTGGCCCGCTGTGAGACATAGTCTCTCCAGCGGGTCCGGGGTCTGCTTCTTGGTCTCCTCCCAGTGGGATGTGTCCAATACACCTCACCAGCGAGGTGCTTGGGGGGCATCCTGATCAGGTACCCGAACCACCCCATCTGGCTTTTCTCGACCTGGTGGAGGAGCGGCTCGACACCGAGCTCATCCCGGATGGCAGAGCTCCTCACCCGATCTCTGAGTGAGAGCCCAGCCACCCTGCGGAGCCACCACCCACAGCTGGTGACCATAGGTGAGGGTAGGAACGTAGATCGACTTGTAAATCGAGAGCTTTGCTTTTCGGCTCAGCTCTCTCTTTACCAGGACAGACTGATGCAGTGTCCTAGTTATTGCTGATGCCGCACCGATCCGCCTTTCGATCTCTTGCTCCATTCTTCCCCCACTCGTGAACAAGACCCCGAGATACTTAAACTCAAACTAAAAAAGAAATAATCACCTTAATTTGCAACTATTGAGTTACTGTCCAACGTACAGTCCACTGTTTGGTTAACTGTCCATAAGCTTAATCTTCTTTCTTTCTGTGTCTGTGTGTTTTTCCTCCAGGCCATTCCAGCGTACCGTCACCATGCACAAGGACAGCTCAGGACACGTGGGCTTCATCTACAAGTCCGGCAAGATCACCTCCCTGGTTAAAGATGGCTCTGCTGCCCGGAACGGCCTGCTGACCGAACATTACATCTGTGAAATCAACGGACAGAACGTAATCGGACTGAAGGTTAGACTTAAATTTTTCTTCTAGTTCGTCATGTTTGTGTAAGAAATATTTCATTCTAAATTAAATTCAACACACTGATGAATTGGGCTCATTTTACGCATTACTGACAGCACCCCCTGTTGGCCCCTCAGAGAATAAGCGGTTCAGAAGACGAAATTAAGCAAAAAAAGTATATAAATAAATAAGAAGTAGGAATAAAAGTAAAAATAGGAGAAACCGTATAAAAAGACACAAAAACAGTATAAATAGGCAACTGGAGGATTTTTTACAAAAAAAATTAACAGTGCGATGTTGTTTATTTTTGGATGATTTTTTGATTTTTTACATCTCCTGAAAAAAAAAAGAATTTAAATAGAATACAAATAAACATTAGGTTGAAAAAAAGGAACTCATGGAGGTCCTGGTAAGTATGTGCTGCTCTACATACGTGTTTTTTTTTTTTCTGCTACTGGTGAAGCAGACATTGTAGTACCACTGGTAACCAAAGGGGGCTGTGTTGAGCAGAATGTGAAACCCCCAAAAGGAGAAAAAAAATATTGAATGAGCACACACACCACACCCTGTCCTCTACACCAGCATTTTTTGGCTTTACTTCCTGATAATGACCATTCCCCAAATCCCCCTCCCATCACTTTGTCTGTTAATGTTTAAACTCCACGCTGCCCTCTGCTGTATGGATGGATTTATTACAGAAAAACACAGAATAAAAACAACCTTATTATATTTATAAAGGGAGATTAAAAACTTATTAAATAGAATCAGACTGGTTTTTATGCAATAATTTTATTTCTCTGATTTATTTTTGTCACAATCTTGCAAAAAACAAAGTCTTTCTAGGCAAAATTTTTACAAATACAACTTTTTTCTTTTTATATAAATTTATGACTAAATAACCACTTGTTAGGGATTTTTACTGTTCCTCCTAATTGAGCAACATTAAAAGGGAAAGCATAAATGTTTTTAAATAGTCTGCCTGTTTATGTTACACGTCAAAAAGTTTTAGAGTTAAATATTTTCTGCAACCAGACTGCATCCTTTTTAAAAAGAATGCAATAGTTCACATGAATTATTAATTATCACTGTAAAATATGTCTTGACCCAAACTCCATCATCAATGTGTTCTTTTGCTCCAAACTCATTTACAAAATATATACAAAATTTGTGTATAAACAAAATTTGTGAAAAACCAAATATTTTTAATATTGCAAAAAAAAAAAGGAAATGTCATGTCAACTTGCTGGTTTTATTAAAAATTTAGACCAAATGGTTAAAATAAGTCTATTAAAAAGATGAAATAATCAATTTGATTTACAAACCGGATTCCGAAAAAGTTGGGACACTTTAGAAATTGTGAATAAAAACTGAATGCAATGATGTGGAGGTGCCAACTTCTAATATTTTATTCAGAATACAACATAAATCACAGGTCAATAGTTTAAACTGAAAAATTGTATGATATTAAGGAAAAATATACTCATTCAAAATTTCATGGTGTCAACAAATCCCAAAAAAGTTGGGACAAGGCCATTTTCACCACTGTGTGACACCCCCCCTTCTTCTTAGAACACTCAACAGACGTCTGGGCATTGAGGAGACCAGCTTCTCAAGTGTAGACATAGGAATGTTCTCCCATTCTTGTCTAATACAGGCCTCTAAGTGTTCAATCGTCTTGGGTCTTCTTTGTCTGACCTTCCTCTTAATGATGCGCCAAATGTTTTCTATAGGTGAAAGATCTGGACTGTTGGCTGGCCAGGTCAGTACCCGAATCCTTCTCCCACGCAGCCATGATGTTGTGATTGATGCAGAATGTGGTCTGGCATTATCTTGTTGAAAAATGCAGGGTCTTCCATGAAAGAGACGACGTTTGGATGGGAGCATATGTTGCTCTAGAACCTGAATATATTTTTCTGCATTGATGGTGCCTTTCCAGATGTGCAAGCTGCCCATGCCACACGCATTCATGCAACCCCATACCATCAGAGATGCAGGCTTCTGAACAGAGCGTTGATAGCAACTTGGGTTGTCACTGTCCTCTTTGGTCCTGATGACATGGCGCCCCAGATTTCCAAAAAGAACCTCAAAACGTGATTCGTCTGACCACAGAACAGTCTTCCATTTTGCCACACTCCATTTTAAATGACTCCTGGCCCAGTGAAAACGTCTTCGCTTGTGGATCTTTGTTAGAAATGGCTTCTTCTTTGCAGAATAGAGTTTCAGCTGGCAACGGCGGATGGCACGGTGGATTGTGTTCACTGACAATGGTTTCTGGAAGTACTCCTGAGCCCATGCTGTGATTTCCTTCACAGTAGCACTCCTGTTTTTGATGCAGTGTCGTTTAAGGGCCCGGAGATCACGGGCATTCAGTATGGTTCTCCGGCCTTGACCTTTACGCACAGAGATTTTTCCAGATTCTCTGAATCTTCTGATGATATTATTCACAGTTGATGATGACAACTGCAAACTCTTTGCAATTTTTCGCTGGGTAACACCTCTCTGATACTGTTCCACTATCTTTTTACGCAACATTGTGGGAGTTGGTGATCCTCTACCCATCTTGGCTTCTGAGAGACACTGCCAATCTGAGAAGCACTTTTTATACCCATCATATTGCCAATTGACCTGATTAGTGCTGATTGGTCTTCCAGGTGTTTGTTGTATGCTCAAATGACTTTTTCCAGCCTCTAATAGGTTCTTGTCCCAACTTTTTTGGGATTTGTTGACACCATGAAATTTTGAATGAGCATATTTTTCCTTAATATCATACAATTTCTCAGTTTAAACTATTGACCTGTGATTTATGTTGTATTCTGAATAAAATATTAGAAGTTGGCACCTCCACATCATTGCATTCAGTTTTTATTCACAATTTCTAAAGTGTCCCAACTTTTTTGGAATCCGGTTGTAAATTCTAATGTAATCATTTTTTGATAAACAACACAGAAGATATGGATGAAATTTTTTAAGGTGTAAATTTGGGGTTCCAAGCCACGTCCTATCTGGGACTTGAACACCAACCTGAACCCCGATCTGTGCAGAGTTCGTGTGTTCTCTCCGTGTGGGGACACACGCGTTCTCACACATGGGTTTCCTTCCACCATCCAAAAACATGCATGTTAGGTTAATTGGTAGCTATGAAATTGCCCCTAGGAATGAGTGTGTGTGTGGATGGTTGTGTATGGCCCCACAGCAGACTGGTGACCTCTCTCTTGCATGAAATTAGCCACACCCACTGCGAGTAGGGATGGGTTCCGAGAACCGTTTTTTTTTCGGAACCAGTTCGTGGCTGTCATTTTACCCGGATCGATAATCGCTAGTCCAAACGGATCTGCTATCAGTTCCGGTTCCGCCCCCTCACTCGCGATGGGGCGGTGCGCACGTGCGCTGCTGCCGTACACATGCAAATTTTCAAGCCGAGCTAGCGTAATGGCAGAACGTGCAAAGCGATCTCGAGTTTGTCTTTATGTTACCGATTTTGAGGCAGACAACGCATGTTGTCTAAAGTGTAATAAAGTATTTTTATGTAAAATTCGAACCACATGCAATTTGTCCGAACACGTTGCCGAAAATCCACGGCATTCTGACTGAAAGATGCACTGTGTTTGACGAGCGCGTTGAAGCAGCTCCGACTCCGATGGAACAGGTATGCTAATAAATTACGGCACAATCACGCTTGAAAACGCATGTGCTCTATGTTTTATCATAAAAAAAAATCAATAAAAGTAAAATGAAAGTGCTTCTTTAATTAATATTTTAACCTTATTAGTTAGTAAAAAGAAAAGTGCACATTTTTTATTGTTGGAAAAAAAAACATTTGCTGCTGTTAAACTTAAGAACCGGTAATATTTATTTCTTTTTCTAACTTTGACATTTTATTTGTTTTTATTACAGTCCAGTTCAGATTTATTTTAAAGTATCCTGTTTATTTTATTTAAGTAAGGTATATTTAATTAAATCCGGTTTTGTTTGTGGGTTCCACCATCATCCAATTAAAGTTTTTATGTTCATAATACTTGTTTGTTTCTAAAAGTATCAATAAGAGATTCGATAAAGAACCGGTTCGTTAAGCGGTATTGATAAGAGGACTAGTATCGATAAATCCTTATCGATACCCATCCCTACCTGCGACCCTTTTAAGGATAAGCGGTGCAGAAGACTAAACAAAATAAATGAGGGATTGTTAGATCTCGTTAGATGATAATGAGCCAGCGTTTGTCTGTAATTGTGTCCTAAAATGACACTGTGTTAAATTTCCAGGATTCTCAGATTAAGGACATCCTGAACACCTCTCCATCCGCCATGACCATCACCATCATGCCCAAGTTTGTCTACGAACACATGATCAAGAGGTACGACCGCATCAAACCGAGCAGCACTGCAGCCGAAAATGAAGTGCAATCTGATCTAACTTAGAATAGAACTTTGAATTAACTGTAAATGTGTGTGAGAGGAGTGTGTGTAACGAACGTGTGTTTTCAGGATGTCCACTGGCCTCCTGCGGTCCGCCATGGATCACTCCGTCCCAGAGGTGTGAGGACACGAAGCTGAAACCTGTCCGGATGTTTCAAGAACTCTTTCCTCCTTCTTCTACTTTTAATCCGTCTTTCTATCCTCGTACAAAAAAAATGCCTCATCATGTACCCGTCGTCTCTTTCACTGCCTTTCAGTTTAAAACATTAAGCAGCTTCTTCTGTCCTGTTCGTTCGGATTTCCCTCCTTTTTTTTTTTCTCATCTCTTAATTAACGATGTCTGTATAACAATTGTGTATTCTGACATGTTTCTGTGTTTTTCTTTTTTAATTCTATATCAAAGACGGTCAAAAGTTTGATTGAAAAAAAAAAAGAGAAAATGTGCACACCATCCTGAGGGGCTGAGAAGTTCATTTCTAAATGCTGTAAAAGAGCCTCGCTCTCAATCTGAGCTCGTTATCCTCCTGGTTCGTCTTCATTTCCAATTTAGGGTTCTTGTTACTGTGCCAGTAGGAGTGATTTAACCAGTATGTTTTTTTTAGTTTAATCCTGGTAAGACATCGTGTTTACCTCGGCATTTTATCCTAGCTTTTACTCCCTAGTCGTAAAGTAGTAATACTGAGAGAAAACGTGCGCATATGCGATCGGCCGTGTCTGAAAGGGTCTGCGCAGGGCCAACCCACAAAGTGCACTTTCAATGAACCTTATAAGGTCATCCTTCCTGTAGTCATTTCGCCAGTTTTTTTTAAATAAAAGTTTTTATTTGTTGTGTTCGTTGTGCCTCGTGGAAACAAAAGAACTCAATGTTAACACAAAAGTTTCATTTGACGGTGAAAACGATTCAGTTCCTTCGAGTAAACGTGCAGTTTTTTTTTTCCAGCTGAAATATTCCTTCCCTGACTGAAAACAGTGAGCTGGTGCTCAGTGGTGAATTTCTACGTTGTGTAAACTTTTGATGCTGTTCACGATCAGGTGCATGTTCTTTAACCTTTCTATGGATGCAAGCTGATAAACATTGCTGTCATTCTGGGTAAAAAAAAAAGTACCCCATTTAAAAAAAAAATCTAAGTTTATATACGAATGTAACCAAGATAATATTGTAAAACAAATAAAGTCTTTCTGTTCACACAAAGTTTGGGTTTTAATGTGTGTCTGAGTGGCTTTGTCATCAAAAGATTCCGTTTCGTCGTTTTTCTACTTATCTGGAGCCGGGTCGTAGGGGCCGTAGCCTCCGACAAAAAACCCAGACTTCTCTAGCTCTGGCTGCATCCTACAGCTCCCCCCGAAGGATCCTATGGTGTTCCCCAGCCAGCGGTGAGACATAGTCTCTCCAGCGGGTTCCGGGTCTACCTCTGGGTCTCCTCCCGGTTGGACGTGCTTGAAACACCACACCAGGGAGGCGTTCAGGAGGTCTGAGCCACCTCATCTAGCTTCTCTCGACTCGGAGAAGCTCGCAGCTCTACTGCGAGCTCCTCCCAGATGGCAGAACTCCTCACCCAATCTCTGAGTGAGAGCCCAGCCACCCTGCCGAGGAAGCTCATTTCATCCGCTTGTGTCCATGATCTCATCCATAGGTGAGGGTAGGAATGTAGATTGATTGGTGAATTTGATCTACGGGAAGAGGCGGTGGCTCAGTGGTAGAGCATTCGCCCGTCGACCGGAAGTTCACGGGTTTGATTCCCACTGAGTTCACATCTAGGGTCTTTAGACAGGACACCTATCCCCCATTTCTTCCACCATTGGGGCCGTCGTGGCAGCCACAAATTTTCCCGGTGAGGGATTTATAGAGTATACAAAAAAAAAATTTACTTTTTCTTCACCACGACTAATCGACACAGAGTCCTGATTATTGCGCACACAGCACCGATCCATCTCAATCTCCCGCTCCATCCTTCCGCCACTCGTGAACAAGACCCCAAGACACTTAAACTCCTCCACTTGGAGCAGGACCCTTTCCTTGACCTGCAAGGGCATTCCACCCTTATCTGGGTGAGGACCATGGCTTCAGATTTGGAGGCGCTGATTCCTAACACTTTTAAATCTGATTCTTAAAAATGGTTTGTACTATATTATTCGGACTATAAGTCGCACCAACAATAACGCATAAAAAGAAAGGGCAAACTCATATTAGTAACTCACGAGTGCAAGTCGCGCCCCGACCAAACTATATATAAAAACTCTGCGACTTATAGTCCGAAAAATATGGTAGATTTCAGTTTGGAGCAAATGTTTAAAAATCCCAAATTATTATACATAAAAACTATCGAAGTCTTATTACATTGAAAACCTTAATGGGCCAACTTCGGCTATGGTTTTCTAGAACATGTTTCTTTTTAAATATAATTTCAACAAAAAAGCAAATTGCTTTAGTCATATTATTGATTTTATTGATTAGTTTCGGACACATTTGTTATCTACTAAAAATATATATATATATTTTTTTAACTATTATCTCTTTTCTACAGACACATAAACTGACTCCCTAACTTTGAATTCTGGTCAAAAAGTTAATCCTTGTGTTTAACATAATTCTTAAAAACCAACCAAATATAGAGGGATTAGCAGTCGACGTCACTTCCGTTACTTCCGACTGCACGCGACATGCGCAGTGCAACTAAATGATAAATCTACACGTTTCAGCTAGTTGTCTTTATTACAAGGCAGTAGGTTATGGTAATAGACAGAGAACTTGATCATAATTTCAAGAATATTGCGAATCTCTATGTCATAACAAAAAACAGCGGTGGTTTTTGCTTCCGCAGTTTCCCGCGCATCAGCTTTGTTTACAAATAACAAATCCCTCAATAAGAGCTCATCATCTAATAAAAAAACTACAACCAAGTGTCATATTTCTCATCTCTTATTTGTTTAATGGCGTTTATTTGCTTATTTCAGGTCACATATATGCAGAATACAGAAAGCTGTCGTATGTGTACTGTCCACTAGGCAAACAAGATAACTTAAAAATGGAACAAAAACTGGAAACCTTTCCATTTTTTTCACAGTACACTCATGTTCTGGATATTTGATCACATGCATGACGAGAAACATTAGGTCAGGACTTCAGAGGTTTTGTAATTCACTCATGATTTGACATTTCAGTTAATTTTGACATGTCTTAATGGGGATCAGATTATCAGGCAGATAAGCACATGATGCTGATGAGGTGTGAAACTTGTGCATAGAGGTAAAATAATTGAGTTCGAATGACCACGGCTACTCAAACTTCTTGGGCTTTCTGACTCTGCGTTTGACAGGTTTCGTCCTGCTGCACTTAAACACAAACAGTACTGATACAGTAACATTCATTTGTATGACTTTCATCATTTAACATTTTAATAGTACATTTATATAAAGAGGTATTCTCTTACATTCTCACACTAACTCCCCCAAAGGGTTTCAGCATATGGCTTAGTTTCAAACAGGACTTCGTCTTACCATCCAACAGTATCCAACTTTTCCTTTCATTAAGTCAAGTGATGATGGCTTACTGGTACACTGAACATGATATCATATCTGATGTTGACGGAAGATTAAAGATGATTAAACAGATCCCTTTTTCAAAGGCATTAGTTCAGTTTTTATGGATCTCCGGAGTAAAAATGATGATTGTCACTGACATCTGATGAGGATACAGTTTAATCACAAACACTGTCTATTTAGATATTACTTTGATTTATAGTGACGGTGCTAAAATGAAAGTCTTTGATTTGATTTACAAAATCCGCGGAAGTTATTAAGAAATGAGTGTTTTAGTTTAGCCTCGAACATGTTTCTAAACAGTGACTTGCAGTCAGGATCATAACAAAAAAAGAAAGTGTAATATGTGCCACTGTTACTGTGTTAAAAATGTATTTGGAGTATGGCTACACATTTCTGTCATTTTACTGAGTAAAAATAGCCAAATTTAATTCCATTTTATTGTTTACAAAATGAAATCTCTCTACTTTCATTTGTTTACAGTATCGATGAATTTCTTAAAACCCTATCCATAGCTATAAAAGAGACAAATCTGTTCCTGTGTTTATGTTTGGGAGTGTAATTGAAAGAGGAATGCTGATTGGATATGAAGCATTATCAGTTGTTGAATCGATTGTGAAATAAGATGCAGTTTTCAATTCTTACAATTGTAAATCTGACTCTTGAAGAGTCAGTGCCTCCCCAGACATGAACCTCACTGCATGTCACTGTTTCTAAATCAGTTTGAGTCGCAATGACAGAACAATCAGAAGTTAATGAACATTTAGGATTCATACAATCTCATTATCAAAGTGAACAACAGTGCACAATGTGTTACAAGATAAAAAGTTGTGAAATCGGTCAACAAAGCACATTTTGGTTGTTAGTTTTTATTCATGTCAAAGTCATACGTCTGAAAAGGATTTTTTGCTTCATGGAAAGATATGAATTTTTGGGACGAGGACTTAAGAAAAACTAAGCAAATAAAAAAGGATTTTTTGGCGTTTGTTTTTTCTCTATTTGGACGCCTTTCTCAAATTATTTAGAATATTTTAGTTTTTGTGACTTTTTTTGTGATCAATTAAAACCACTGCCACTTATTGTGAGATGCTATTATGATAGCACATGGACAGAGATGCTTCATGGTGACAGAGTATGAGTCTATATTCAAACCAAAATCTTTGACAAAGTAGGCAACTAGCGCAAAATCCCAGTGGAACATCAACAGTTCTATAGTAGACCCAGTATTATCTAAAGTCATTTATTTTCTACATAAAGCTCTTATTAAATGTGAGAGGGATGGAAAAATATACATTGCAATTGTTACAAATTATTTTTCACCATATGCCCATGCTGGCTGCCTTTTGAGCTGTTGTGGGCCAGGTAAAAAAACAAAACAAAAAAAAGATTAATAGCATAAAATGAGGGAATGGAAGATGATGAAGTTTTTATGGGAGTTTCTGACTGGATTGTTTAACAGAATCTTGGATTGTATGAGGATGGGATAACTTTTGTTAAGTGGGCTGTAAGTACAGACTATCAGACAGTTAAAGACAAACACCACAAAAGTTTTGCAGAAATATACAGCACAGATCACACATTGTGTACATCTCACTTCATTCAGTTCAATGTTAAGGTGTCCAACTGAGCAAGTGTCTATAAACAGTTTTATAATAAAAGGACTAATTAATAAAATTTGATTAGCTTTTAAGATTTTTGGTGTTAGTACGGTGGGTTTTCATTTAGGCCAAACCTATTCACACTGCATTTAGACAGGTGTTGCTGTGGGCATATTTAAGAAAAATATATAGATCATCAGTTCTTGAATCTTGAGCCATTTCCATAACATACAGCCACAAATTGTGACTTAGGATGATCTAGTCTGGGAGGTTAGGGTTAGCACTACATTTACATTTTTCCACAGCCATAAACCTTTCTGACAGCAACAACAACCAAACCGCAATTCAAGTAAATGATGTTGATGAGGTGAATTAGATATTTTTTGTAAAGACCATAGCCTCAAAATTCAGTGGAAAAAATGGGACACCTGCTAGCAACAACAGGCTAAAAGAAAATCCTGTTTTAACTTAGATTTATTCGGTTAAATGAGTTGGAAAATTAGACAAAGGTTAAGGTGCTTAAGACTAATGCTCAGTTTGATGAAAACTTCAAAAAAATGTTTAGGAATATTAATTTTAGACGGAGTTTTTCCCATTTCAGTGTTCAGCTAAGCTAAACTAATCTCAAACATAAAAACAAGTTTAGAATTGTGTTAATATTTTTTATATACATAAGACTCCAAATATCTATAATAGTGCTTGACTATTATGATTAGAAATGAGAAAATAATGATGTAACATATATTTATGAATAATAATTGCACAAACCCTGAAATCGATACTATCTATGATTTTGTTAGGCGAAATAATTGATCCATCAGATTAGAAACACAGCCAACTACAATACTCTGACCAATTAATCAGAATATCTTTCGCTGACAGAACTTCTTAGTTACTTTGATGTTCGACAACTCTAATGTAAAAAGTTACGACAAAAAAATGACCTACGAAAAAATAAGGTCCAATACGTCAAGTAAAATGGGCTTCATATGACAAAATTTCAGCCTTAAAAATAGAATTAGTTGGAATTGGATCTGTCTTAAAGACCGCAAAATTTTATTTTTCTATTATTTTTTTTAATATACTTTATTAATCCCTGACCGGGAAATTTATGTGCTGCATTACACCGCAGCAGGCTGCCACCTATGACGTTCCAATGGTGGGAGAAAAAGGGGGTTAGGTGTCTTCTTCAAGGACCCTAGACGTGACCCAGTGGGATGCGAACCAGCAAAATTCCGGTTAACTTCCGGAACACAGGCGAACGCTCTAACCACTGCTCCACTGCCTTTTGACCTAAAGTAAGGTTTTCAATTCTTTTATGGATGTTGTTTCTCACATATTTTGTTTTGTGCCCAATTTATCACAGTTTGTATCATTTGCATCTTCTTTTCTTATTTGCACAAAAGACAAAATTTCCCCTTTTGGTAGATTAGTTGCTCAGCTAACATATTTAATCTTGAACACACTTAGTGAGATTAAATTATCACAACGTTGATTACTAAACCAACAGTATTCTGGATCTCTAAAATGTTTACGGAGAGGGCTTGGAATCCAAAATAGATTAAACAAAAAAGTTCAGCTCAGCTTTAAAAACAGGCCACTAACAAAAACTGATTTCCACAAAAAAAACTACTTATTGAGTCGTAATTAGTCCCCAAACTTGAATTCAATGATTCCAACAAAACCCCACTACTTTAATCCAGGCACTCGCTACTTGCAGCTCAAAAAATAATCTCAATGTTACCCACATTGAACGAGTGTGAAAGTGGTTGAAGTATCCCTAGGTGTTGGCTGAGTTTCTATCCTTGGATCGTACCTGAGTGTATCTACAATGTTAACGTCAAATAAATTGCAGACTATTTTTTCTTTTAAAAGTGTCTACAGTCATAAATTTCTGTGTACTTTTCTGTCATTGGCTAAAACATAGGTTCATATTATGACATGGTTATGCATGTGCACAGTCATACAGACACATGGAATTTATTTACACATTCATCACAAATGGTCATTAAAACATTGATGTGGTTGAAGCAGCCTCACATGTTGGCTGTGTTTCTACCCTCACATCATACCTGAGTCCATTTACTATGTTCTTAAACAGCCGATGAGTTAAATAGAACTTTTAAAAAGTATCTACAACCATGATTCGAAGTTCATTTTTCTAATGGAGTACATGAAAATGAGCTTTTCTTGCATCTAGGACCAAGTCTACATTCACCAGGCATTTATCATTCATGGTTAGCAGCTCATTCAGTTTGCTCAAGCCAGTAGACATGATTTTGGTAACGATAGCAAGACAATGAAGTGAGAGACAACCAGGAGCAAAAACAAGCTGAACAATGTCCACCAGTCATAAATGTTCCTCTTGAATCCACATTTCTTGCTCCAAATTCTTCTCTAAGCTATTAACCCGCAGGATGCTGGACAGGAAAACTCTTCTGCCTTCCAACAGACAGCAACGAGAAGAAGCAGCTCCTTGAAATGAACCATTTCCAGAGCTATATAGGAAACGTTGTATTTGAGGGCCATAGGGATGCTGACCTGTTACAACTGTGAACCCCCTAAATCTCCCCCGCCTGCGGGGTAATGCCTAAGCCCACCTCCCCTGCGTAGTGAGTGCAGTGCCACCGTGCAGCATCCTCTCAGCAGCGAGCCTATATGATACATTGGCTGTCCATGTCGCACTGGCCCCCGGCAGAGCCAAGCCACAGTGGGTACCACAGGAATCGCCACTGCCAGCAAATCAACCAGAAAGTGACGACTCCAGTAGCTTTTCTGAATTTTACCAGAACCAGATGAATCTTCGTCATCTCCTGAAGCGCTTCCTGTTGGTCCCTCGATATCAGTTCCACCACTGTCGTCATCGTCATCATGCACTTCCACCACGGTTATCCCAGCTATCTCCTCATGGGAGGTAGACCTTCTTGGCTGGGATGTTTGAGGCTTTTCTTCTGGAGAAATTGCTGCACAGTTCGGATTCAGTCCAGCAGTTTCAGTCTGCGAGTGACTTGTTGATGGATCAACTTCCGTCATGCTGTCCTGAACCCTTAAGTTTTCAAATTTGGTTTCACTCTTTGTTTTGTCTCCACAGCAACTTCCAAACATGAGCTCACTCTGTATTTCTGGTGTTTTCTCTGATAAATCATTCAATATTGTTTTCTGTGTATCCTCCCCACTGCCCTCAAATGTCCCTTCCAAACCTTCAACGTTGTTCTCCAGTTCCCCCTTGGTGGTTACAGATGTTTCCACATGTTCCTCAGTGGATAAACTTTCCTTCTCTCCTTTCTCTTTCTCTTGTTTTTCCTCTTCTTCACTCCTATCATTTCCCTCGCTCCCATCGTTCCCATCACTCCAAGGATTATCCGTGGAAAATGCTACCGTGGCAGATCGTGGTAAAGGAGAAACAATTGTTTGATTGGAAACTGGGATTGGCTCTGTGGCTGTACTCATAACTGTAGCTGTAGTTATGGAAGTTGTGGTAATAGAATCAAGGTCACCTTCCCCCTCATCGGACATCCAGGTGGAGGTGGGGCTGCAGGCTTGAGAACGGAAAGTGCGTTGCTCTGCTATAGTATCCAAATCTGAGGGGAATTGGGACGTTGCCGGTATAGGACAGCTTTCAGTCTGAATACCTGCTTCCCTCAGAGGATGGAGGTAAAGGTGGTGGTGGGACAGGCAGGGATGGCTCATACAACTCATTCCACCCAGCCCACAATGGAACTGTGCCATTCGCTCACCCATGCACAGCTGGTCGCAGGTGGAGGAGTGCGGCATTGAGTCTGGCACTGAGTGGGGTGTGTGGTGGGGGAAAGAACGGGGTAAGGTCTGGGAGTAGGTGTGAGGCATACTGTGAGGAATTGAATGGGGTAACGTGTGGGCAAAAGTCTTTGTGTAAGAGTTTAATAGAGAAGCTGTTTCTTCAGACAGAAAGGCGGCTTCCAGCAAGAGGTCCGCCCGGCTTGGGATGTTCTCCCCACAGCAAACAAACCCGCTGTCCTGGGTTCCATCACCTGAAAGACCAGGAAAGTCTGTCCCGTTACCATTTCGGTCTGCAAGTGCTTGATCGCTTAATTTAGTGTAAGTTGAGCTACGAGTCAGAGATCGGGCTGGAGAGCCATCACAAGAGCAAGAACCCCTTCCTCCCACTGTTGGTTTAGGCACTCCACAAGGACTCTCCCCTGAAACAGATGCTGGTGCTGAACCTCCAACGTGGCCTCTACGGCCTCCCCCTTCCTTTGCCAATCCAACCTGGGCCAATTCCATGCTGAGCAGGAGGTTCTCCAGTTTGTGATTCTGAGTATTGATGTCATGGAAGTACTTCTGAACCCCTTCATCTCCGTTGACCGCACCGGCATCGCTGAGCCGGGTACGAACAGTGTCCACTGCCTGTTTCAGCTGTTGGATCTCCTGACGTGCCTCCTTCAAGGCCAGCTGAGCTTCTACTCGGTGACACTCCTCCTCAACCCAGTCCTCCTGCATCCTGTAAAGTTGGCCACGCAACTCGTCTATCTCTGTATCCCTAAAAGGAGGAAAAGACGAATAAAATTTCAGAACAAGTGAAACATGAGAATCAACTTTCTGAGCTGCTTTTGGCTTCCTCAGTGTTTCACCTGTCCTGCAAGGTGTTGATAGTTTCTTTAAGCTTGGCTCGCAGGTGCCGAATGCAGACCTCCTTTTGCTGCAGAGGCGTGAGGTATTGCTCAGGAGGAGGCGGACGGATGCCATGATTGTTCGTACATGATGTGTACTTTTGGAGTCTAGAGCATACAAGATCAAACAGAAAAGGATTTTACTGAGACATGAACATAAAGCTGGTCTCTACTAGAAATGCCCTATAGTTAATTATAAAATCAATATTGCAAATAAAACCGTGGTGAGACCGGCGATGCAGTTTGGTCTAGAAACAGTAGCACTGAAGAAAAGACAGGAAGCAGAGATGGAGGTAGCAGAGAGGAAGATGCGAGTGACCAGGATGGACAGGATCAGAGGAACAGCACATGTTAGAGGTTTTGGGGATAAAGTTCGAGAGGCCAGACTGAGATGGTTTGGACATGTGCAGAAGAGAGAGAGAGAGAGTACATCGGCAGAAGGATGCTGGATTTGGAACCACCAGCAAAGAGGCCTAGAGGAAGACCAAAGAGAAGGTTCATGGATACAGTGAAGGAAGACATGAAGATAGTTAGTGTGACTGAAGAGGATACAGCAGATAGGGTTAGATGGAAGAAACTGACTTGCTGTGGCGACCCCTAAAGGGAAATGACGAAAGAAGAAGAAGAAGATTGCAATACCAACACTTGCAACTACTGGTAGCTAGCTAGTAAATAGCTGGCTAGCTAATTGCAAAGAACAGTTGGCCAGACTGTTTGCAGCTGGCCAATCAGCTTTGTTGTTGCGGGATCATAAATTGGAGCCAGGTGAGCGACTAGGAAGTTTATTTGCAATTTGTAAACATGCTTCTGACTTTTCAAAACTACAAAAAAGTTAGAAACATAACAGCTTCTTCATTTTGCAACTGTTTAAAAACAGCTTGTTAGAAAATAATCAACTATTGAATATCAAGTTAGTGTTGCAAGATCAAAGAGAAAATCTTTTTTTAACCATCTTTAAACACATTGAATTTTGTAGACTCTTTAGTTTTAATCAAAATAAATAAAAGTTTGGATTTTAATTAGATAATTGTACATTCAAAGAATCCACAAGGTCATGCAACCCAGAGCCTTATAAATAAAAGGCTGATACAATACCCTTTGGTCGGACTACAGTCACTGCCTTTACAGGAGCCCGAGTTGCTGCTGACGGATGCATTTCCGTACGGCTCTCTTCTACTGGGTGCAGCCGGTGTCCGCCTGGTCACAGACAGCAGGGAATACACGGTTACGTCAGAAAAACTGCAGTGCAGACATTGCAGAAGCTGATGAGCAGAATGAACATGCAGTCGCAAACAAAATAGTCACAAAAAGGATTTTAATGCAGTTTGACAACATGCTAAAACAGCAGAAAGAAAACCCCACAACACATGTACGGTAATGACAGAAAGCAAACACTTTTCTTGGATGTGGAAAACTGAGTATGCAGTAATTCAAATAAGTAACAAATTAACAAAGAAAATCAGACGTAACATGATGATGTGGACATATTTAATTTCCCAACATAAAGATAAGACATCATCCCCATGCTTCATGAATCAAGAGAGAGCTGAAGATGGCTCAGGAACAGACCGAGAGCGAGGAGTGGAAGGGGAGCTTGCAGAGCGACTAAGACGATCTGGAGACTTTGTGGAGGTATATCCTTTACTTGGTGACTTGGTAGATGCATAGCCTTTGGTCGGGCGCATTGAGACCATACAGCCCGTCTCCATCGGTACGTAGTCTAATTCTATGAACCTGCAGTAGTCAAACCTGACCAGGTAAAGACAAGAAGGAGTTAATGACAGTATGCTACATTTGAAAGATTCACTGTGCATGCTGGAGATGTTTTGCACAGTTGATGTGAGGTGAAGCTATCAGGCATCCAGCGTTTCATGGTGCAGAAGCAGTGCAGATGAGACATATTAAAAAAGAAGTGCCGGAAGATGTGGCTTCCTGAAAAGTCTCACATCAAGAAATGAAGCTCCTCACTTTGTTTCTCTTATGTTTGTTTCAAAAAGTTCAATATAGAAAGCAACTCCTGGCAAAATAAGGGGAAAACGGTACAATTGAAAACACTTGTGTTCTGTGCTCTGCTTGTGTTTAAGTCTCTCCATGGTCTAGCACCAAAGTACATCTGTGCTATGTTAGTCTAGAACTCTGAGGACCTCTGGGACCGGCCTCTGCTGGAGCCTAGAGTCAGGACTAAACATGGACCATCTAGAACTCTGAGGACCTCCGGGACCGGCCTCCTGCTGGTGCCTAGTGTCAGGACTAAACATGGACCATCTAGAACTCTGAGGACCTCTGGGACCGGCCTCCTGCTGGTGTCTAGAGTCAGGACTAAACATGAACCATCTAGAACTCTGAGGACCTCCGGGACCGGCCTCCTGCTGGTGCCTAGAGTCAGGACTAAACATGGAGAAGCTGCATTTCAATTTCATGCTGCTAAAGTCTGGAACAAACTTCCTGAAGCCGTGAGACAGGCCTCTACTGTGACAATGTTTAAATCTAGGCTGAAAACACTTCTGTTTAACTGTGCTTTTGATTGATTACTCTTTTTATATGTTTTAATTATTTTATTTATTTGATCTTTTTGAAACATTTTGATTCTATGTTTTGTGATTTTACTGCACTTTTTCCTACTTGTGAAGCACTTTGATTTACATTTTGTATGAATTGTGCTACAAATAAACTTGCCTTTCCTTGCCAAGGAGAAAGTGGAGAATTTGGGTCTTCCTTCCATTACCCATCGTTACACGACCTCCCTCACACTTCAAAGTAAGAGTCTTGTGTAAAGCCACCTTTTAATTACATTATGAAAAAAACAAATGATGTGGCTTAAGTGTCTGTACAGGTTATCTACCTTGATGCATCTAGTAAGGTGTTCTAGGCGCAAATCAAATTGGGTAAGGAATGTTTTGGGATACTTTTAATAAATCGGGGAAAGTGACCAACAAGTCAGAACTCTAGGCTTTCTTGCTCTCCTAGTGATGTACTGTATAACGTTCTTCCCGTCAGCATTCAAATCAGATATCGACTAATTCAACCTTATCGATAATT
This sequence comes from Neostethus bicornis, assembly GCA_902685375.1. Taxonomy (NCBI): domain Eukaryota; kingdom Metazoa; phylum Chordata; class Actinopteri; order Atheriniformes; family Phallostethidae; genus Neostethus; species Neostethus bicornis. The sequence continues at coordinate 26,085,762 of LR738550.1, forward strand.
TTACATTCAGTTTTATTTAACACCTATTTCATACGTTCTAAAATCCATTCATTCATTCCTCTACTATTCCTACACCACTGTAACGATGCATCGACTCATTCATCCAACAACACCAGACACACAAAATTAAGTACATTCTCATCTATGCACTTGTACTGTATAAACAATGTACCGTATTTTCCGCACTATAAAGCACACCTAAAAACCTTAAATTTTCTCTAAAGTCCACGATGCGCCTTTTAACCTGGAGCACGTCATATACAGTGGTGGTCAAAAGTTTACATACACTTGTAAAGAACATAATGTCATGGCTGTCTTGAGTTTCCAGTTATTTCAACAACTCTGATTTTTCTCTGATATAGTGATTGGAACAGATACTTCTTTGTCACAAAAAAACATTCATGAAGTTTGATTCTTTTACGACTTTATTATGGGTAAACTGAAAATGTGACAAAATCAGCTGGGTCAAAAATATACATACAGCAACATGAATGAGCAATTTTGGAGACTTAGAAAGTTGTGTCAATGACATGAGCTTCATAGCATGACCTCTTAACTTCTTGTGAGTGATTATGAGTGACTACAGCTGGTGACTTCTCTGAGGCCATTTAAAAAGGGCTCATTGGATAAAAACACCCACAAACGCTACAATGTGAAAGTCAAAGGAGCTCAGCACAGATTTGAAAAAGAGAATCATTGACTTGAACAAGTCAGGAAAGTCACTTGGAGCCATTTCAAAGCAGCTGCAGGTTCCAAGAGCAACAGTGCAAACAATTGTTTGTAAGTATAAAGTGCATGGCACTGTTTTGTCACTGCCACGATCAGGAAGAAAACGCAAGCTGTCACCTGCTGCTGAGAGAAAACTGGTCAGGAGGGTGAAGAGTCAACCCAGGAGCACCAAAAAGCAGATCTGCCAAGAATTAGAAGCTGCTGGAACACAGGTGTCAGTGTCCACAGTCAAGCGTGTTTTGCATCGCCATGGACTGAGAGGTTGCCATGCAAGAAGGAAGCCCTTGCTCCAAAAGCGGCACCTTAAGGCTCGACTAAAGTTTGCTGCTGATCACATGGACAAAGATAAGACCTTCTGGAGGAAAGTTCTGTGGTCAGATGAAACAAAAATTGAGCTGTTTGGCCACAATGCCCAGCAATATGTTTGGAGGAGAAAAGGTGAGGCCTTTAACCCCAAGAACACCATGCCTACCATCAAGCACGGTGGGCCTGTTTTGCTGCCAATGGAACTGGTGCTTTACAGAGAGTCAATGGGACAATGAAGAAGGAGGATTACCTTCAAATTCTTCAAGAAAACCTGAAGTCATCAGCCCGAAGGTTGGGTCTTGGGCGCAGTTGGGTGTTCCAACAGGACAATGACCCCAAACACACATCAAAAGTGGTAATGGAATGGCTAAATCAGGCTAGAATTAAGGTTTTAGAATGGCCTTCCCAAAGTCCTGACTTAAATCCCATTGAGAACATGTGGATAATGCTGAAGAAACAAGTCCATGTCAGAAAGCCAACAAATTTACCTGAACTGCACCAATTCTGTCAAGAGGAGTGGTCAAAGATTCAACCAGAAACTTGCCAGAAGCTTGTGGATGGCTACCAAAAGCGCCTAATTGAAGTAAAAATGGCCAAAGGACATATAACCAAATATTAGTATTGCTGTATGTATATTTTTGACCCAGCTGATTTCGTCACATTTTCAGTTTACCCATAATAAAGTCATAAAAGAATCAAACTTCATGAATGTTTTTTGTGACAAAGAAGTATCTGTTCCAATCACTATATCAGAGAAAAATCAGAGTTGTTGAAATAACTGGAAACTCAAGACAGCCATGACATTATGTTCTTTACAAATGTATGTAAACTTTTAACCACCACTGTATATGGAATAATATCGAGCTACAACAGGTGTCGCAACTGCGGTAAGCAGCCACCGACTCCATTTCCCCCCGTATAAGAAGTAGTGCACGGTGCATGCTGGGATATATGAAAGGGCGTCTCATTTCCATTTGTGTGTTTGTGTAAAGACCCGGAAATGGCTCCTACCAAGAGACACTGTTACACCGCAGAGTTTAAACTCAAGGCGATCAGTCACGCAGTAGAACACGGGAATGGAGCCGCAGCGAGAGAGTTTAACATCAATGAATCAATGGTGAGGAAGTGGACGAAGCAAGAGGATGCGCTGCGCCAAGTAAGTAAGACTAAACAGAGTTTATCTCCAATGGAAGAAAAACTATGTCACGAAAATACTAATACTTTATCTCTGAGAAAATAATAAAACAGCTGTTTATTCATTTTGGGAGTAAAAACAGAAAGCTGTTTTGTAATTGTTAATAAAGTTTGACTGACCTATCTGACTGTTTTTTTGTTTTTTTTACATTCCCTTTAGCGCATGCATAACGTAACCCCAGCCGTTACTGTAGCGCCTTATAATGCGGTGCGCCTTATATATGGAAAAAGTTTTAAAATATGTCATTCATTGAAGGTGTGCCTTAAAATGCGGAAAATACGGTACATCGTATTTGGTATTCAGATATCTCAAATATCGGCAGGCCAAAAGCTTGACAGTAAAACAGAAACAGAGAGAGGAGAGCAGCTAAAGCAATGATCCTGAAAAGCGACAGAATATAACAAACAAAAAAATGGTGTAGTTAGTTTTTGTTTTCATCTGCAGAGGGTGCAGGTGTGGGGGAGGGGAGAGAAACTTTGCTCAAGAGACACTTTCTCAAAACAAGAAGTACATTCTCATTTAAAGTGATGCCAGTGTCTGAAAATGCTGCAAAGTGTTATAAACAGTGATCACTTGGGATCACAGAATGCCAATAAGGCACATGGTGTTGGTGAGAGGGGGTAGTGAGGTCGGTTCACTGTAGCCACTAAACACATTGAGACAAGTTCTCCATATTGTCTTCAGATAGTAAACTAGCACATAGTGGTGCCACCATGTTGTTTTATTCAATGGAGGAAAAATCAATAAATTCAGTACTTTTTGGAACTTTGTTTGAAAAGTGCTTTATAAATAAAATTTGATTTGATTTGAATTTTTCAATGGAGCCATTGTTATTTCATTTCATCTGTAACCAGGTAACCACCAGTTCCCTTTTAAAAAGAAATAAATTTATCTTACGAACCATGTGTGCTGTCAAGCTTCGTGTTTACAATTCTGCAGGTTCAGCCGTTTTTCCAACAATCAAATTAAACAGACCCAATGGATCATGAAGTTTGGCACTAGGGCTGCACTGCATTTCAGCATACCAAATTGCAATTTTTCTGTATGATATTGCGATAGGTCGAGAGGAGACAGATGGGGTAGTTCTGGCACCTGGTCAGGATGCCTCCCGGGCGCCTCGCGGGCGAGGTGTTTAGGGCACGTCCTACCGGGAGGAAACCAAGGGGCAGACCCCGGACCCGCCGGAGAGACTTTGTCTCACAGCAGGCTGGGGAACAACTTGGGTTCCTTCCGGGTGAGCTGGAGGATGCAGCCGGGGTGCGAGAGGCCTGGGCTACCTGTTTGAGGCTGTTGCCCCCGCGACCCGACTCCGGAACAAGCGGAAGATGACGGAACAGAACAGATATTGCGATATTGATTTGATATTCAATATTAAATACTTTTTCAACAATCTCTTTTACAGCTATTGTAAAACGATATGAGGAAACTACTCTGCATAAATTAACATATAAAAAATGAACAAAATAGCAACAAAATTGCTGGAAAATTGTGGGTTTTTGCAAATAGCAAATTACAGGTGTTGATGTTGCAATATTGGTTCGATATTGATGTATCGTACAGCCCTATTTTAGGGTAAAAATTGTTGGCGCATTAAAACAGAAAGTCTCCGGTATCATTGTCTTCGCTAATTCTTCGTTGCTGGTCTAAACTGATACAATTTGGACATGGCTTTTTCAGTGTTAAATCATTTGAATTTCTCACCAAAAATTTATACCGGCCTTATTACAGGGTGTTCTTTAAACATTTACACGGCGTTAGGTCTTATTAGCGTCCATAAAACTTAAGCTATTAAACATTTGTCTTTTTGTACAATCTGCTGTTGCAGATTATTTCCAACTTTGCTGTCACATTACAATTCCAAGATTTCACAGTCAAAGAATTAATTTGACCGTGCGTTGGACTTGTCTGTATTTTAGTGGCTACAGCGATGGAGCCGCAGCTACAGTTGCAGAGCATGCTCTTGGGGACTGTAACTGAGGTTGTTCTCACGCAGGGGGAGCGGGCACCGGAATAGCAATAGGTGCCGTAGCAGCTTGCCCAGCTTGCCCAGCCGTCCCTGACACCCCCAACCCCGAAGCCGGCTTGGGCACCGGAATGGGCGAGGATGCCAGTATTTGCTGCAAGCGCCGTTTGGGCTGCAGCACCTTCAGAGGATTGAATCTGAGGAAGAGGAGAGATTAAAAAGAAGAGGAAACCACAGCTATAGACTGAGCCATCTACAAAGTACAAGTAGCCTACTCATTGTCATGTCAAGGACACCACTGGAACTACAATATGCAGACGACATGGTTGTTTTCATCAGTATGTACATCCGTCCCAGCTTTGGACGTTATAACTGTATGATGACCCTAAGTGTTCAGCTCACAAGTCTATAGAAAACTATATTTAGCCAACCTAGTAAATGACATTATCCAAGGTCGATCTAAATTGCATACAGCGACTGCGCTTTTTATATTTGCACTACTTTAAGGTGATCTAGAAGTTCTACTAGTGCTAACAGCCTAGCAACTTTTTCCAAATACAGGGCTTGTTTTGAGATCTGCTTTGGTCTTTTCTGGGTTTGCATCTCGATCTAATAAAAATATGTACTTATTGCTGAAGACACGAAGTTGGAGTCATTGACCGACTCTGAACCAATAGTTTTTGTTCACCATACAGGTTCAACTGTCTACAGTTTGTTGATATCTGTTTTTAGTTTCAACACTAGTTCAATTCTATTTGATTGTGAGCACGAATCCAACCAGTGAATCCAAGTTCAAGTAGCATTGCAAAAAATTAATTTCTAAAGATCTTCCACAACGTCTTTAAAACTTTAATAATAGATATTAAACATATGCTTTTAAAATCTTGTCGGACGCAGGTTCCTCACTTTGTAACCCAAATTTAGCTGCTGGATAAAAACATAAAAAAACTAAAAGACATCGTCGGTTACCACCAGCTCCTTGCCTGAATGTACGACTAATTACTCTCACTGATGCTGTGAATATTACCTTTAAAAATCTTTAGAGCTTATCAATAAAAAACAAAAGCAAACTACGTTAAATATTCAGAAACTAACCACTCACTGCGGACTGCTTAGTGGTTAGCATGTAGCTAAGTAGATTTTGTCTTTACTATCGTTTCTTCTGTCACATTTAAAGGTATATTCGTGGCCATACCAGCCTGTTAATGCCTGATCCCGTCAGACCTCAGCAGCTAGGCATGCTGGGCCTGGGTTGTACTTGGATGGGAGACCGCCGAAACGCTAGGTGCCACGGTGGGACGGCCGTTGAGATTAACACTAGAACCCTCACGAGGGCGTCAATTGACCACCACTACCTGAAATCTCTGTGGAGGTGTCTCGAGACCCAAGGGCTTCTGCTTGAGCTTTTAAATCAAGACACTTAAGAGTCGTTTGGAAGGTACTTAACACTCGGAAACTAGGACTAGGAGACTCTAATTGAATCGTAAAAATGACTCTGCACCTCATTGTGCAGGTCAAGTAGAGGTGTCAGATGACACTTTCTTGGGGCTTCTAGTGTTAAATTGCCGTTGTGTCCCTGGGTAAGACACTTCATCCAAGTTGCCTAGTCTGAATGGTGTGTATGCGATTGGTTGGTGATGGTCAGAAGGGCCAATGGCGCAAAATGGCAGCCTCGCTTCTGTCAGTTTGCCACAGGGCAGCTGTGGCTACAACAGTAGCTTACCATTGCCTGGTACGGAGTGAATATATAATGAATACATGAAGTGTCTCTGAGAGTCCTGAAAAGCGCTATACAAATAAAATTCATTATTATTATTGTATATTTGGTTAAAACGTATACAAATTCTTTCTTTTATTAATGCTGAAAATATATTCATAGAGCTTTAAAACCACAAGGCTGGTGATTGCAGCTATTTTTACATTTTTTTCATCGTACTGTATTCATCCGTCAATGGGGAAATTACTTTTGCTGCATTGCACCTCATCAGGCAGCTATGACGGCAACAATGGTCGGAGCAATTTGGGTTAGGTGTCTTCTCCAGGGACACTTCGGCATGAGCCCAGAGGGAATTGAATCAAATTTATGAACATGTTGACAATAATTGCAACCAATGCTAGCAGGTGGTACAGGAATAAAGATGTGATATTGTTCAAACTTTCTGTTAATCTTAAAGTAATTAAAACTTCAATGACTTGATCGTAGAGAGAAAGAAAAAAATGGACTAATTACTTCAGCTATTGTGTGATTTAGTCTCATAGATGCTGATGTTTATGTCATGAACCCTCCCATCCCACCTTCGGGAGCCCTGGACCTAATCATCACCCTGATTAGGGACACCTGAGGATTAGTCTGACAACACACACCTGTGGATTCTGTCGCCTATTTAAAGGCAGCCCACTTGAATTCTTTGTCGGGTCATTGTCATCGTCATCATCACCATCCCTGCCAACCAGGACTTCCTGGCTGCCTGACCATAAGTTTAATCTTTGAATTCTGTTGTCATTTGATTTTTTTTATCCAGAGTTAATCCTGTGCCCTTTGCCTTAAAGCTTTACTGGACTTTTGATTAATAAATCCTGTTTTGTTGTCCTGCAAATGGGTCCTCACTCCTTCCACATCCCCATATACTGACAGTTTAGCGCTAGCACACAATCATGGTTTGTCTTACTTTTTAGAGAAGTAACTGCAATAAGTGTACAAAAAAACTATTAATCTAACAAGCACTCTAATTGAGTGTAATCTGAGTTTTACACCAGCGTGTGTGTATCAATGTTCTCCCTCCTCAGCATACCTTCACCCATTGAACCAGATTATCCTTTCAATCCCAAACTCTAGTATATTTGAATGAAACACGCACTCGTCAATAGTTAACAAGCAGAAAAATAACTAAAAACACAAAGTGAAACTGGGTCTACACACAGAGTTCAGGTCTGAAGTTTGCTGAACAGCAAAAAAAAAGCAACAAAATACTTTAAGCAGCAGGAAACATGCAGACACGTGTTTCATCTAACTTGTTCCGATGACCAAAAGGTTTCCATCAAATGAAGGTCATCCACAAAAAAAAAAATATGCTTGGTCGATTTTTTTTAGTCTACCAATTCATTGTACGATACCCAGGTTTTTTTTTTTTTTTATCACATTTACAAATTGAATCCAGTAAACCTACTTGGAGTTTATTTTATAGCTTCCATATTTAAAGATTAGTTTGGCAATAATACCATTCCATTTCATACCATATTTCTATTACTGTACAAAAAGGTTGAATAAGATGACCCAACTTGGGTTTGAACTAGTATAAAATTTATTAAAGCATACTTGAATATAGGATTTTAAAAAGTTGCAAAAAAATAGACTAGTAGTACATCAAAATACCATGTAGTCTTAGAGTAGACAGATGTTCTTATAATATACTCTACGGTGGGGTTTTATAGACCAAAATAATTTATTAACTGCTCTTTAAGTCAAAACATTTATAAAAATAAAGTGTCATAGTTTAGTCCAAGAAAATTGAAAGCCTTGCTTTGTATTAAAATACAATTTAATAGTTGATAATAAACTCGCTACATTTGTACTTAAACTCAAATTTAACTACTTTTTATGCAGAATTGTTCATTTTGTCAGGATCCCTCACCTGCCGTCAGGGGGAGCCCTGGATGTTCCTAATCAACCTGTTTAGGATCACCTGAGGATGATTACTGATTCCACACATCTGTGCACCCTGTCATATATATAAGGGCAATTACCTCGGACTTCCCTAGCGGGTCATACCATCCCTTCCAGCCAGGTTACCCAGGTTACCCTGGTTGCCTGACCATGATTGGACTCTGTTATTATTTGAACTCATATAAATCCTGTGCCCTTTGCTTTAGAGACTTACCTATTTTGATCTCCTTCCACATTCACAACGTGGAAGGATTACTCAAAATTTCAACATATTTCCAGTTTTGAATTTGTGGAGAAACTGATGCACAAACTCCTGCAACCCAGATGCTCAAAGGAACGGAACAGGAAGTCATTCGTACCATCCTCCAGCAGACTTATCATCCACCTAACCTCTAACTACCGTATGCATATCAGTCCCAGTTTCCTTTCTCAATACGTTGGCGTGTTTGTTCTCTTTTCTTCAATGTTTATGTTACTTTTATGTATTTTTTACTTTTGTCAATGATTCTTTGTCTGAGTTTTTTAACATACTGTGTTCATTCCCATACTTATATTTATCTTTTTTAATTTACTGTTTTTGTTGGGACCAAAATGCCTCGTAATTTAGTTCTGCAGTAAATTTTTGACGCTATTTTTGATGAATAACAATAAAGAATCGTAATCTGAACATTTCATTAGAAAAAAAAAACGGACATAATCGTTATTATATTTCACAAAAAAAATCTCATGTGTTTTTTTTTTTTTTTTATCTGATTCATTTTGACCAACTTTCCTTCAAAAATGAAAGAAAACACAAAATTGACTATAATGTTTTTTTGGAAAAAAACAGAATCAATAAATTTGTAACCAAAAAACACAAAATAAATGAACATTTCTACTAATCAAACAACTAATTTGATTACAATTCTGAAGAAAAAAAAAAGGTCCTTTAATCACAATAAATCTGATTTTTTTTTTTTTTTTTTGCATGACGTTGGCACCAGAACAAACAAACAGATGTTTTCTAGAAACCCACCGGCGAGAACCCGACGTGGATCTACGATTGGCTGGAGCAGGTGCCGACATGGAGACAGGGAGTGACTTGTGTCTTCTCCTTGACGCTGCAGGCCTGATGGAGGAAGCAGAGAGATGCAGAATTCAAGTTGGGCACCAGTGACAGCCTGCGTGTGTATGTGTGTGTGCATGTGTGTATATGTGTAGTTCATCATGCAGGCTGTTGCTGCTGAGTCAACCTGTCACTTAGCTGGCATACAGTTCCCAAACCAATCACCTCTAAGTTCTTTGGGACAATCAGCCAATCAGCACTTCTAGTTCTAATCTAAATAACAGTGATGAAGGTGATCGATTGGAGCAGACATTTTCATGTGTGTGCGTTTTTGTCAAGAACTAGAAGGTTATTTAGTCCATTTGATGAGCTCGATGCTGCTCAAATGTTTCCTGCCACAACTGTGTGTACGCTAATCCAAAAATATCTTCTGAGATGATCAACATTAATTATATATGACACACAACTTAGTGTGGATGCAGTGCCGGGTTGTGCATGTGGAAAATACAAGGTGTCGGATGTTCATCAGCTTCCTGCTTTCACATACCTCCATCAATAGCAGTATTTCAGTTTCATCTACAGCATTTGTTACATTACGAAAAATAAATACTCAGCTATTTCTGTTTCTTATTCTCGGGAAAAATGACTGTCTGACACATAACTGGATCTGATGCATACCCTATGGGGTTTGGCGCTATCTAGTGAGGAAACATCAGAATTGCAGGGAAAATGACGGAATTTATTGATTCAGTCACGCCAACTATCTTCATGTCTTCCTTCACTGCATCCATGAACCTCCTCTTTGGTCTTTCTCTAGACCTCCTGGCTGCCAGTTCTTCTCTCCTCTAAACATGTCAAAACCATCTCAGTCTGAACTCTCTGACTTTATCTCCAAAACCTCTAACATGTGCTGTTCCTCTGATCCTGTCCATCCTGGTCACTCCCAGAGAGATCCTCAGCATCTTCATCTCTGCTACCTCCATCTCTGCTTCCTGTCTTTTCTTCAGTGCTACTGTTTCTAGACTAAGTGTGGGTAAACTTTTTGATTTGCGGGCCACATTGAGGAGCCGGAACAGGATCAGATGTGGAGGGCATGGTTTAGTAACTGCTAGATTAGACTGATAGAATGGTGTGCTACATTTTAAACAAGTGCTAAATGTTACATCAAGAGCATTAAATTTCAAATCTAGCGGCGCTAGGTCTGAAATCTAGTGCGATAGCGCTTAAAAACGTGCATTGAGCTAGGTTTAAAATCTAAGCGCTTGATGTAACATTTTGCTTGTTTTAACATCTAACACACTTGTTTACGTGCGTGTTTTGACCCTGATGACTTTCCATATCCGTGCACACTGTTTATTTTGACAATGTGCGCATCATGGTGACACACACATTTTAATGGGAGCAGTGTTGTTGTATATTTGGCGCCATGTAGTAAGGAAACATCAGAATTACAGGAAAATAAAACAGTAACAAGGTTTATTTATTTAATTTTTTCAAGTTTGGCGGGCCGGATTAAAATGTTTAATGGGCCGCATGTGGCCCGTGGGCCGTAGTTTGCCAATGCCTGCTCTAGACCAAACAGCATGGTGGGTCTCACCATGGTTTTGTACACTTTCTCTTTCATTTTATCTGAAACTCTTCTTTCACACATCACACCTGATACTTTTCTCTACCCGTTCCAGCCTACCTGCACACATTTCTTCATCTCTTTTCCACACTCTCCATTGCTCTGGACTGTTGATCCTAGATACTTAAAATCTTCCACCTTCTTTATCTCTTCTCCTTGTAACCTCACTTTTCCATTTGGATCCCTCTCATTCACACACATGGACTCTGCTGTTATCTTTTCTTAAATCAAAGTTTATGAATCCCACTTCAGGTTGATCCATCACTACTTAAAAACCAAAGACACCCTGGTTTGTCTTTCTTTGCTGATCAGACAAAAAAAAATTCTATCTGAATATATTTTCTTGCTTTTTTTGTGCTTTTTTTTCATCTGTGATTGCTTCACTATTGTTGGTCCATTAGTTCCTCCTCTAATGTGCCCATGATCTGTTAGAAGCACAAACCCTTTTACTGGCCCAACGTTGCCATACAGTAACGACTAAAAGCCTTCCCGAGTCTGGCTGACAGGAGAATATTTTCACCCAAAGGCTAAACGGAATAAATAATGGCTCAAAAAGAAAAAATAAATTTTAATCATCCTGGACCATGACAGCAATTACAGTACAGACCGACTCCTATCGGGTCTGCTCATGTCCGTCCATGAGGCACACACACTGTTCTTCTTCTTATTCTTTCGGCATTTCCCTTCAGGGGGCGCCACAGCAAGTCAGTTTCTTCCAACTAACCCTGTCTCCTGCATGCTCTTTGGTCACGCCAACTATCTTCATGTCTTCTCTTTGGTCTTCCTCAAGGTCTCTTGCCTGGTGGTTGATTCTTTAAAATGGAAGCTGAATAAACTTATCAAATTAGTTTTATTATGACTTTTATTTTATTTTCGTCTGTGTTTTTAATCACTGAACGACTCTTTTAGGAGGAGACGTCAGCTCAGTGGTTCAAGCGTTCGCGTGCCATCCGGAAGTGTGCGGGTTTGCGTCCCACAGAGAGCACGTCTAGGGTCCTTGGAGAAGACACCTAACCCCCGCTTCTCCCACCATTGGCGCCGTTGTGGCAGCCTGCTACAGTGTAAGGAGTGCAGCACACAAATTGCCCCAGTGAGGGATGAATAGAGTAATTTGTGTATATTTATTTTATTTACTTACGTATTTACTCATCACGCAAAGATGCGTGTTTCCACAAAGTGCATATTATTTCAATTTACTCACTCTATTCATCCCTCACCGGGAAAATTTGTGTGCTGCACTCCTACACCGCAGCAGGCTGCCACAATGGCGCCAATGGTGGTAGAAACGGGGGGTATGGTGTCTTCTCCAAAGACCCTAGACATGCACTCAGCGGGATGCGAACCTGTGAACTTCTGGTTGACTTCCGGTCCGCGAGCGAACGCTCTAACCACTGAGCCACCGTCTCCCCCCTGTTACTGTAACAGGGCAAATTTTACATCAACATCCATTTTTAGTTACGTATGAAAAAAAAGGGTTTTATTTGGACCTGTTTATAAAATAATCTGGTGCTCTATTTATAAAAATAGTTCCTATAGAACCACAGGATGTGACATACTTCTAACATGTCCCATAAGAGAGGGTCGGATTCCTGCGTTTAGTGATTGTTTTCCCTAAATAGATCAAATTAGGTCGAGAACGGGTTTTAAGTAGAGGCTCTAAATCCACTTTTATAACTTGGCTTTTACTTGATTTTTATTGTTGTTTGATTTATTTTGATATCTGTTTGTTTGCATATTTATTTTTACACTATTTTATTTTTCTCATTGAGTTTTCGGATTAATTTCTTAAATAGTTTTTAACCGGTTTTAGTTTTTATTCTATTGTTTTATTCCAGTGTTTCCTCATGGCGATCCTCCGTCCCACCAGCTCTGCATGCTAAGTCTCTGGGGTCCTCTCTATGGGGGTCTGACTGGCCTAGGCGGTGCAGGCCCCTCACTTCAAACAGGTGCCATTTTGGGGGTGCCCTCGTCTCCTGGAACTAGGTGAACCCCTATGGTTTTGGCCTCTGCTGTCATGGACAGGTCAACTCTGGGTGTGGATTGATCCCCAGTTATTATTTCCTCGCAGCAGCATCAGACCAGATGTTTGTTTATTTACAGTTGTTTTTAACTCACTTAAAGAGACAGTAGCTAGCGGTTCAGAGTATAACGAGGTTTATGGCGAAAACTGTTAACAAGTCCCAATACCTGGACTGTGGAGTTAAACCAGGGGTGGGCAAACTTTTAGGTTTGCGGGCCACATTAAGTTCTAACATTTGACAAGGGGGCCAGAACAGGATCAGATGGATGGCATACTTTGGTAACCGCTAGATTAGACCGATAGAATGCCGCGCTAGATTTTAAACAAGCACGCTAAATGAAACATCAAGAGCGTTAAATTTCAAATCTAGCGGCGCTGGGTTTGAAATCTAAGTGCTTGATGTAACATTTTGCTTCTTTTAACATCTAACATGCTTGTTTACGTGCGTGTATTGGCCCCGAGTGCTTTCCATATCTGTGCACACTGTTTATTTTGACAGTGTGTGCATCACGAACACACACACATTTTAATGGGAGCAGTGTTGTTGTTGTTGTATCTTTGGCGCCATCTAGTAAGGAAACATCAGAATTGCAGAAAAAATAAAACAGTAACATGGTTTATTTACTTAATTTTTTTAAGTTTGGCGGGCCGGAATAAAATGTTTAATGGTCCGCATGAGCCCCGCGGACCGTAGTTTGCCCACGCCTGAGTTAAACCATAAAAATGGGATGTTAACTTATCAACTTTTTTTATTCATTTATTTTCAGGACTGCTTATACCTTTTGTGGATGTGGGGGTTGTTGGAGCCTATCTCGATTGCTAAGAGGTGAGAGGTGCGGTACACCCCAAACTGGTCGCTAGTATGTCATGTGGATTTTTTAACTATTTATTTTATAGCTTGATTGGCTACTAAAATTGACCCTAGCAATGAATATGTGAGTAGGGTTTTGTGTGAGTGCTTCTCGCTTTGAATCAGCTGGGATAGGCTCCGGCACCCCATGACGCCTTCAGAGAATAAACAGTTCAGAAGATGAATGAATGATAAAACTGGTTCTAAGATCAGTAATAATTATTTGATCTCATTCCACAGATTAGAAAATTTCCTAAACAAATCTACAATGTCATTTTGTGTTACCATGGTAACACTATGTTCACCAATTGGATGAAAGAATTGTGTCCTGCTCATCTTAACTCAGATCATTCCATCTGATCTCTTCAGCATCAAACTAGAGCTCCAATCAGAAGAAGCCTGAAGCTAACAGCTCTGTTCTTCCTGGGAGGTGCGCCACAGACTCCTGCTGCAAGGTCAAACTGCAGCACTCTGCACACACACAGTGACACACACACTGTCACGACTCTGCACATGCACAGTCCTGCAGCATGGAACTATTTGCTTCCAGTCTTTTCTGAGAATCAGAGTTGGATTTAAAGCTGGTGACGCCTCAAACAGTCAAGCACGCACAAATGACGCGCAAACATCTGGCGCAGAACCCCTGCATTGCATGCACCAAAATAAATACTCCTTCATAGGCCTCATGCTGAATATGCATCAAATTATTTTAATATTTTTAACATTATTTCTGCAGAAATTACAAGCAGTGATGGTGAAATCTTCTCTTACCTTCTTTTTTTTTTTTTAATTCTCCTCTTCAGGCTTCCATCTCCTCAAATATCTCCTGCATCCCTGCAGATCTGAGCCAGGAGATCTGCATGATGGAGATCTGATCTGAGTCCAGGAGAGGACAAGAGGGAGGGAGGACAGACTGAATCAGAAGGGATGCAGAAGATGCGCTGGATGCACAAGCACAACGAGTTCTGGAGGAAAATCTCTGCGTCACCCTACGTCATATTTGTTGTCCAAAAAATAGTAAAAACAAATTACTCCCTCTTGTGGACAGTTTGGTTTATTACACTCCAAGAAGATACACGAACTGCATGAAAAAAAACATCTATATTTTTGTGAACTTGTGTAAAAACATAAGTTTGAAGAATAAAAAGCAAAATGAGACAAAAAAAGAAAGAAAAAAAACAGGAAGGAAGGAGCGGCAGATCGACGGGCGGATCGGTGCGGCGTCAGCAATAACTAGGACGCTGCATTGGTGATAAAGAAAGAGCTGAGCCAAAAAACAAAGCTCTCGATTTACAAGTCGATCTACGTTCCTACCCTCACCTATGGTCATTTTATTGGCATTTTTCTATGTCTAGAGACAATGAAGTCTGCACATGGATACTTAGCTGTTTGTGCAGGGTCTGCTGTGGCTAAATAAGCCGATGCGGGACCTGCAGCTCCTATCAAAAGGGGGGTGGAAGGATAATTGGTTATATTTAATAGTCAATTTCCACAAAAATAATTTTTAATTTGATATAAAAAATAATTGATGAATAAATAAATTTAAAATGAGTTTTGTTTGAAAATAAAACAGCAATAAGTATTAATAAAACTTTAATGTAAAAAAAAAGTGTGATATATCCTCCCACTACTAGGCGTCGCTGCTGTGCTGCTTCATTCCAAGATGACATCACTTCCTTCAAAAAGCAAGCTGAGTTATTGAATTAAATCAGAAAGAAATAAAAAAAACTTTAATATTTACAAACATCCGAATCGTCAGATTTTGTATTTAAATTAAAATTCAAAGGATAAAGTTTTAAGATAATGTGGGTTTGATTTATTTATGATTATAATAATTCAAAGAGGCTAAGTTGAGCTAGCAGCGCGCTAACAAAGATCCCGTAAGTAGAACTCCTGAACTTTATCAAGAAATCTTTTATTTTATACATTAATTTAATAAAACATTAACATTTATTTAAATATTCCAGATGTTTATTGACTGAGAGCTTGATCAACATGATGGAGGAGGAGGAAGCCCCTAGTGGGGTCGACATGACCACCAGTGAAAGAGTAAGAACTATTTATTTACAATCAGTTAACACGTCAGAAAAAAGCGCCGGTTCCGTTGTTTCAGGTTTATCTGGGGTCGGGTCGCGGGGGCAACAGCCTCAGACAGGAAACCTGGGGTCCTCTTAACCTAGCTACATCCTCCAGCTCACCCAGGAGCACCCTGAGGTGTCTCCTGTCCATATGTGAGACACAGTCTCTCCATAGGTTCCCGCCTTTGGGTACCCGAAATGTCTCACCAGATGCCCGAACCACCCAATCTGGCCCATCTGGACCCGGAGGAGCAACGGCTGTACTCCGAGCTCCCCCTGGATGGCAGAGCTCATCACTCTATCTCTGAGTGAGAGCCCAGTCATATCCACCAGGGATCTACTCTGAGTATTGTTTGCTATGGTGCTGGACAGTCTGAAAGACGAGGTTAGACAGGAATCTCCATGGACAATGATGTTTGCAGATGACATTGTGATCTGTAGTAAGAGGAGGGAAGAGGTGGAGGTTACAGGGAGAAGAGATAAAGAAGGTAGAAGATTTTAAGTACTTAGGATCAACAGTCCAGAGCAATGGAGAGTGTGGAAAAGAGGTGAAGAAGCGTGTGATTTTTGAGATTTTTGTAAGATAATCCCACATCTCCCACCAGGCAACGCTGAAAACAATTAAACATACACTAACAGTTGTTAAAATGTTGGGTAGTGAGAAGCATTGTGACAAGTTCGTTGTGATTTTTGTAGACTATTGGGGCTAGTTTAATTTTCGATGGTATCAAAATGTGGAAAAAAGTGATCCATGGTTTGTAAAAACTTTGTTCCAATTCCAACATGATAAGCTATTTTCTTCTTTACTAAAGCTACGTTTGACCCAAATGGAAAAGTGAGGTTATAGAGAGAAGAGATAAAGAAGGTGGAAGATTTTAAGTATCTAGGATCAACAGTCCAGAGCAATGGAGAGTGTGGAAAAGAGGTGAAGAAGTGTGTTCAGGCAGGCTGGAACGGGTGGAGAAAAGTATCATGTGTTATGTGTGATAGAAGAGTTTCGGATAGAATGAAAGGAAAAGTGTACAAAACCGTGGTAAGACCGGCCATGCTGTTTGGTCTAGAGACAGTGCCACTGAGGAAAAGACAGGAAGCAGAGATGGAGGTAGCAGAGATGAAGATGCTGAGGATCTCTCTGGGAGTAACCAGGATGGACAGGATTGGAGGAACAGCACATGTTAGAGGTTTTGGAGATAAAGTCAGAGAGGCCAGTCTGAGATGGTTTGGACATGTGCAGAGAGGGAGAGAGTACATCGGAAGAAGGATGCTGGATTTGGAACCACCAGGAAAGAGGCCTAGAGGAAGACCAAAGAGGAGGTTCATGGATACAGTGAAGGAAGACATGAAGATAGTTGTCGTGACCGAAGAAGATGCAGCAGATAGGGTTAGATGGAAGAAACATACTTGCTGTGGCAACCCCTGAAAGGAAATGCCCTTCAAGTGTTTCTGCTTCTTCACATGAGGACAGAATCATTGGATATGAAGGTTTGTTTCAGAATTCAGGATTGGAGACCTACTATCACATGTTTTCTTTCGTACCATGTCCGCATCCAATGAAAAACTTCCTGCTTTCTAAGTTTAATAAAGTGTACATGATGGAATTTAAATGAGATGAATCAATATGTTGCATGATAGTTGCTTGCTTATCCGGATTCGGGCGCCTGAATGGGTTCCATAAATGATGCACATAAAAAAGATTGCATGCTTAACGCAATGCTTCTCAGAGTCAGATTTCATCCAAAGAGATGGACATGATCAAAAGATCCAAATGAACTGAAGGGAAATCTGTAGATCACATATTATAGCAACCTCCGTTCCGTTCTGCCGTCTTCTGCTAATCCGGGGCCCGGTCGCAGGGGCAACAGCCTCAGACGGGAAGCCCAGGCTTCTCTCTCCCCGGCTGCATCCTCCAGCTCACCCGGAAGGATCCCAAGTCATTCCCCAGCCTCCTGTGAGACATAGTCTCTCAGGCGGGTCTGGGGTCTGCCTCTTGGTCTCCTCCCGGTGGGACGTGCCCAAAACACCTCACCAACGAGGCGCTCGGGGAGGGGCATCCTGACCAGATGCCCGAACCACCCTATCTGGCTCCTCTCGACCCGGAGTAGAAGCGGCTCCACGACAAGCTGCTCCCAGATGGCAGAGCTCCTCACCCGATTTCTGAGTGAGAGCCCAGCCACCCTGCAGAGGAAGCTCATTTTAACTGCTTGTATTCATGATCTCATTCTTTCAGTCACAACCCACAGCTGGTGACCATAGGTGAGAATGGGAACGTAGATCGACTTGTAAATCGAGAGCTTTGCTTTTCGACTCGGCTCTTTCTTTACCACGACGGACCGATGCAGCGTCATGAGTTAGAATGTTTTTTTTTTGTTTTTTTTTGCAGGTTGTTGAGCTTCTAAATAAAGCAGCTCTGATCCCGACAGATGAAAAACTAGTCGTCCTCAAACAGGTTTGTCGTCTAGTTTTTATAAAAGAAAATTTAAAGACTTTTTTTTCTTTTTTCCTAAGTTTTCTCTCTTTTTATAAAGTTTTAGTTTGTATTTTTCCTGCAGGTTGAGTTTTGACCTGTGACTTTTTTATCCGCAGGTTCAGGAGCTCATCATCAACAAAGATCCATCCCTTCTTGACAATTTTCTGGATGTAAGTTGATAAACAGTTTTGTAAATCAAACACACAGGAGCCGAGCTGGGGGGCAACAAGTATGCCCACTCCAGCCTGGCGCCTTTCACTAGGGGCAACTACAGAATAGTACAGGGTCCAGCCCTTGTCAAGAGGCCTGGTTCCAGAGCCCAAGCTGTGTGTCAAGGCGAGTCCAACTATATCTAACCGGAACCGCTCGGCGTCGCGCTCCTTCCCTGCCAGAGAAGTGACACTCCACGTCTCTAGAGCTAGCTTATGCAGCCGCGGATCAGACCGCCAGGGTGACCGTCATTGGCTGCCACCCATCTCCTTCTTCACCCCTCCTGCAAGTGGTGAGTCCAGTGGAAGGGCGGCCTGTGTCCCTGTTCGGCCTGGGCCCCATGGGTAAAAGCCCAGCCACCATGCGCTTGCTCTTGTGCCCCACCCTCGGACCTGGCTCCAAGAGGGAGCCTCTGTGGTCCGCGCCCGGGCAAGGGCAACTCGCCCATGCTTAATCTCTTCATAAGGGTGTTTGAGCCACGCTTAATCTGGCCCCTCAGCTAGGACGGATTTGCCTAGGGTGATCCTACCAGGGGGTGTTAAGCCCCGGACAACATAGCTCCTAGGATCATTGGGGCACGCAAACCCCTCCCCCACGATAAGGTGGCGAGTCAAGGAGAAAAGAAACCATTTTTACGCTAAATTTATTTGTAAAACAAACATTTGATGAAGAATTTTGCTTGTTTTTCTGCAGGAAATCATCGCTTTTCAGACGGATAAATCCATCGAAGTGAAAAAGTTTGTTATTGGGTTCATCGAGGAAGTATGGTGAGTCCCAAAAATCATCATGTGTGTGTTAGAGGTGTCCGATTGTTACGTTTTTTTTTGTTCTTCAGCAAACGGGACAACGAACTCTTGCTGCGACTGGTGGCCAACCTGAACATGCTGCTGAAGGATGAAAGTGTGAACGTGGTGAAGAAAGCCATCCTCACTCTCTCTCAGCTTTACAAAGTTACACTTCAGGTAACGCTTGACCAGTGGTGGATGAAGTACTCACTTTTTGTACTTACTGTGAGTAAAAGTACAGATAATTAGGCAAAAAATTTACTTAAGGAAAAGTAAAAGTATCAATAAAAAAATCTACTTAATTAAAAGTACAAAAGTAGTTGATGTAAATTGTACTTTTTAAGTAAAAAGTAAAAGTATTCGATCAAAATTCAAATGTTATTTTTTGTGCTATAGGGTGTCACCATGGTAACCAGGATAAATACTCTGCAGGGGTGTGACCCTCCTCTCCCACCTTTTTTGGTCCACAAAAAAAATAAATAAAATAAAAGGAAAGGGGACAAGTCAACTATCCCCTAGCCCAGAGAATGGGCCGCCAAAATGGAGGAAAATGACACTTATTTTTTAAAATGTTTTGGGGGGGAGGCCCCCAGTCACTATATATTGGCTTTGTCAAAGCCCCACCCCCCTTTGGAAAATTCTAGATCCGCCCCTGCTCTGTGCAGTGATGGCTCAACTTTTTATTTAGAAGTAAACACAACGAACAACGATCTTCTGACTCTTTTTAATTTGTTCTATATTTGATGTTAGGTTTTTGGCGCTGAACGAATGCAGAAAATGTTTCTCGATTCATTACTTCTTCTCCCGATCAACTGCTTCTTTTGATTTTGGCGATGCGGCTTTAAGATGCGCTAAAAAAAAACCTGTGTATTTTTCAAATTCCTGAACGAAAATGTAACAAAAAATGTAAAACACACTTTTAAAAAGTAGTGAAGTAAAAGTACAGATATTTGCTCTAAAAATGTAGTGAAGTAAAAGTAAAAGTACCGGTCTTAAATTTGACTTAAGTAAAGTACAGATACACAATTTTTTTACTTAAGTACAGTAACAAAGTACATTTACTTCGTTACATTCCACCACTGCGCTTGATCCGTTATCACGACAATCTCTGTCCCGTTTGCTTCATTTCCTGCTCTAACGTCCTCTTCGGTAGTGGTTGGTGCGCAACAAAGCGGTGTCCGAGATGCAGGAGGCTTGTTGGGACCTGGTCACGCAGATGAAAGGAGACGTTCTGGCCTCGCTGGACTCGGAGAACGATGGCGTTCGTACGCACGCTATTAAATTTACAGAATCGTTAATCATCACTCTCTCACCGCGGACGTCGGATTCGGACATCCCGAAACGTCAAGAGGGAGACATCAGCTTGGATAAAGTCCCAAAAGATCACTCGTACATTCGCTACGGTAACGAAGTCACAGTCCAGCTTAAATAAATTAATGTGATCAAGGTCTTAACTCGGTTTTTACCCATCAGACGTCCTGTGCGAGGAGGGCAAATCCGCCCTGGACAAACTGCTGAAATTCATGGTCCATCCAGCCATCTCCAGCATTAACCTGACCACAGCACTGGGATCGCTGGCCACCATCGCCCGCCAAAGACCCATGTTCATGTCGGAGGTGGTGCAAGCGTACGAGACTCTACACGGTAATTCCTCTCGTCTGGTCGTCTACTCATCCCCGTACTGCACATCTCCGGGCTGAGGAGTCCCTTTGTTTCCATGTCCCTGTGTTTCTTCATCCATAAATGACACATTGGTTGCTCGTCCCGGGGAGGGATCCCTCTTTCATGTGGATCCCCACGAGGTTTCTTATTTTTTCACCACTGATAGGTTTTTTTTTTTAGAAGTTTTTGCTTACCGTAAAGGAAAGTCATAAATGTGCTAGTCTTGGAAATCCTGTGATTTTGGGCTAAACAAATAAAATTGAATTGGTCGCACTCACACTTTCCCCAGCAGTGTGTAACCATGTAGCATTTTATCTCTTTCAGCCAACCTGCCGCCGACCCTCGCCAAATCTCAGGTCAGCAGCGTTAGAAAGAACCTGAAGCTGCACCTGGTGGCGGTTCTGAAACATCCGTGCAGCGTGGAGTTCCATGGTCAGATCAGCACGTTGCTGCTGGATTTGGGGATGCCTCAGAATGAAATAACCCGGAACACACCTGCACCGCGCGAACAGCGAAAACGCCTGCGCTACGAACAATACACGGAGGGTAAAAAGATCAAGATGGGTAAGTCTTACTGCAGAGGAGGCACCAAATAAAATGTTCCTTTCAGTCATCTTCCGCTCATCCAGGGCCGGGTCGCCGGGGGCAACAGCCTCACCCCGGCTGCATCCTCCAGCTTGCCCGGTAGGATCCCGAGTCGTTCCCCGGCCATCTGTGAGACATAGTCTCTCCAGCGGGTCCGGGGTCTGCCTCTTTGTCTCCTCCCGGTGGGGCATGCCCAAAACACCTCACCAGCGAGGCGCTCTGGGGGCATTCTTACCAGATGCCCAAACTACCCCATCTGGCTCCTCTCGTCCTGGAGGAGGAGCAGCTCGACACAGAGCTCCTCCCGAATGGCAGAGCTCCCTCACCCGATCTCTGAGTGAGAGCCCAGCCACCCGGGGGGAAGCTCATTTTGGCCGCTTGTATCTGCGATCTCATTCCTTCGGTCACCACCCACAGCTAGTGACCCTAGATGAGGATTGGAATGTAGATCGACTTGTAAATCGAGAGCTTTGCTTTTCGGTTCAGCTCTCTCTTTACCACGACGGACCGATGCAGCATCCTAGTTATTGCTGATGCCGCACCGATCCACCTGTCGATCTTCCGCTCCATCCTTCCCCCACTCGTGAACAAGACCCCGAGATACTTAAACTCCTCCACTTGAGGTTGTACCCTGGGTCAGGGATGATAACTTAATCGTCATTATTTAAAAAAAAATTTTACTCACTCTATTCATCCCTCAACGTGGAAATTTGTGTGCTGCACTACTACACCGCAGCAGGCTGCCACGGCAGTGCCAAAGGTGTGAGAAATGGGGGTTAGGTGTCTTCTCCAAGGACCCTAGACGTGCACTCAATGGGATGCGAACCCGCGAACTTCAGGTTGACTTCTGGTCCGCGGGCGAATGCTCTACCACTGAGCCACCGCCTCCCCCCTATTATTCAGTATATTTTTTTATTTTTGGGGTTTATATTTTATTACGTCCACATATTTTCTGACATCTTCATCTCTGTCATTGTTTTCTAACATTATGCTACAGATAGTTGGTGTGTGTTTTCTGTGTTTAGAACCAAACCTGATCGAAGATGACGAAGACAAAGAGGAGCCCGTCCCCCTCACAGCTCCAAAACAAATCAGCGCCCCGACCACACAATCCGCCATTGATGTCACGGCAGAATTCCTGCGGCCCCTGCTGAACCCAGAGAACGTGGCCAACCTGGTGGGTGTCGTAGTCGCGGTTCTACCTTTTACCCCCTTACAGGACTTCATCTCGTCTGAGGGATCTCTCCTTCATGTGGATCCCCATGAGGTTTCTTATTTTTTCCCCACTGATGGGATTTTTTGTAGTTTTTCCTCACCGTGAAGGAGAGTCTAAGGGCATAAATGTGCTAGTCTTGTTTAGTTAGCATTTGTTAGTTATTTTTCTTGCTGTGTACTTGTTTTAATACATTCCTCTTTTTCTTCTGAAGCCCATTGAGACGGAAATTCTGTGATTTTGGGCTATAAAAATAAAATTGAATTGAATCCTGTTTTTCTCTCTCAGGTTCTCATCAGCATGGTCTACCTACCCGATGTGATGCCAGCATCCTTCCAGGCCACGTACACACCGGTGGAGTCAGCAGGAACCGATGCTCAGATCAAACATCTGGCCAGGCTGATGGCTACCCAGATGACCGCAGCTGGAATCGGTCCAGGTCGGTAACACCAGGAGGGCGTCTCACTTCTCAGAAATCTGGATTTAGGTTTTAATTCTTTTTACAGGGAACAAGAAGAAAGTCATTTCAAATATTTATCAACTCAAAGTTTATCAAAATTAAAACATGTCGACTGGTTTTTAATAAGGTCAACAATAGTCGACATTTTGGCTCGACTCAAAGGAATGAATTCACGACGAGAAGCTTCAACTTCTTCAAACTTAAGATTAACGTCAGACTTTGAGCTAGAATGATAATTTTTTTGCTTCTCCGAGCGGCCACATCTGGTATACCCAAATAAAAATATTAAAAACTCTGAATTGAAGCTTTATTACTCTGAATATTATTTTTCACATTCTATTCAAATAAATACAATTTATTCTTTATAGAAAAATTTAGATAATAAAAAGAAAATTACAATTATTCTGTTTTTTTTTAAATTTATGCGATATTTGCAAATAAATTGATTTCATTTGGGAAAAAAATTGGATTAGAATCCAAGTTATGTAAACTATTTTCATTTGATCCAAGCGTCTAGGGATCGCAGATCAATAGGAGGAAGAAAGGCGGAATGAAACGTTAGCAACCCGCATTTATCAAGAATCATAAATATCAAAAGAAAATCATTTGTTTTCTCAAATCAAAGTCACTCCTTGGTTAAAAAAATAAAATAAAACAAACAACATTTTTTTCTCTTTCTTTGAGAAAAAAAAAGAAAGAAAAAAAGTTTCCGAGCCCTGAAAAAAAATTTGTATCTACCTGGGTAGCATAATTTTTTATCGTATTTTCACGACCAAAATGCGCTGTCTCAGTTTCGTGTGCCCTGGATTTAACACACATATAAGGTGCACTTGATGATAGGGCACAGGTTTTATATACACATCCTCTACTACGTATCAGAGGTAAGATCTTAAGCCCGAACCCGACCTGACTTTCGGGTCGGGTCTAAAAATGTCAATCATTACTTCGGGTCGGGTTCGGGCTTCTCTCTCGCTGACTTTTTTTTTTTTTAATAAATATATGTTTATAAAATGTAAACTAAAACGAGGTGTGTGTACTAAACTAATAAATACTTGTTATAAAATTATTTAATTTGGATAAAACAGAGAAGTAATGTTTAACTACTAAGCAGGATCCGCAGAGCCAGCGCATGCTCTGCGCACGTGAACGCCTCCTCTTAATTTAGTAATCCTCCTCTGCGCATGTCGTTATTTTATTTATTTTGAACTGGTATCCCCGATATGAAGGAGTAAGAAGTTAAGGATAAACTAAAGGCACCGGTAACTGAAAAGGCAAACCCGCACCGGTAAGAGTGAGGTGTGGAAAAACTTCAAATTTATTGTTCAAAATGCTACAGAAACTTGCGTTGGCTTCGCTGGATGTGGTCAATGTGGCGCTTTGCTTTCATTTGAGAGCCAAAAAGACTGGCACCTCAACGCTGAGCGGGTATTTAAACAGCTGGATTGGCAAAAGTGATGATCGTCAAAGATCTATTTTATCATTTGTTTCAAAGACCGTCCCTCCTCTTCGCGCTACGCAGGCCATCACAGACAAGTGTGTTAGGGGTCCGATAGTGTGATTTTTTTTTTTTTTTTTCATTAAAAACGTGTTCTTGAAAATGTTCCTATTTATAAATAAACCTCATCCTCCCGTGTCCTCACAAATAAAATATGACATTTCGGGCTTTTTTTCGGGCTCGGGCCCGCAAAACACGTTGATTGCTCGGGCCGGGTTTTAATATCCGCGAGCTCAGGTCGGGTCGGGCAGAATTTTTTAGGCCCGATCTCACCCCTGGTTTAACAACACCTTCTTTAATAACCCTCCGTCTGACCAGCGGTGTGGGTCAGTGACGTTGGGTTAGCGTTAGTGACGCTACTAAAGAAGGGTTCTGTGAATGAGCATATGAAACTGGTGGGGTTCGGTTTCTCCAACAAGGTTAAGAACCACTGCTCTAGACCAAACAGTATGGCCGGTCTCACCACGGTTTTGTACACTTTTCCTTTAGCTGAAACTCTTCTATCACACCTGATACTTTTCTCCACTCGTTCCAGCCTGCCTGCACACGCTTCTTCACCTCTTTTCCACACTCTCAATTGATCCTAAAGTCTTAAAATCGTCCACTTTCATTATCTCGTCTCCCTGCAACCTCACTCCTCCATTTGGGTCACATACAGTGTAATGTAAAGAAGAAAATAGCTTATCATGTTGGAATTGAAACAAAGTTTTTCCAAACCATGGATCGCTTTTTTCCACATTTTGATGCCTTCAAAAATTAAACAAGTGCCAAAAGTCTCCAAAAATCACAACAAACTTGTCACAATGCTCCTCACTACCCAACATTTTAACAAGTATTAGTGTATGTTTAATTGTTTTCAGCGTTGCCAGGTGGGAGATGTTGGATTATCGTACAAAAATCATAAAGTTATTGTATTTTACAAAAAAATTATTGTGCACAAATTGAAACCCCGCCTATTGATGACGTTTGTTACCCTCCTGTTAAGTAACACCTTTTACAGGCACTCGCAAAACAGTGAGCGTGAAACAGGAGTTTAAGGCCATGTCCACACGTAGCCGGGTATTTTTGAAAACGCATATCTGCTGTCCTCCGTTTTAGGAAAACGCTCGCGTCCACACACAACCGGTTTCAAAATATTCGCGTCCACACGGAGCCGTATTAATACGCTTCTGATTGCGATTATGAGCATGCCAGACCAGTAGTCGGCAGTATTGATGTAAACGTAAGTTCTGAGCTATCCAATCAGAGCACCTCTGTCGTCATTTCCGCAGCATGGATCCATGGTGCCCACTGTCTGCTTTTGTAAAGCACGCATACGAATGATGTCTGTGCATTACTTGTCCCAAGTAGTGACGCATAAAAATGCAAATATCCATTTTCGCACGTCCACACGCAAACGCAAAAATGGAGTTTTCCAAAATCTCCACTTTGGCCGGAGTTTTCAAAAACGCCGGTTTTGATTGAAAAAAAACCCTCCATTTTTGTCTGACGGCAGACCAAAATGGATGAAAATATATGCGTTTTCAAAAATACCTGGCTACGTGTGGACAGGGCCTAAGTAACCCAGAGAAGTGATCAGTCGGGGAGGCCCTAAGACACAGACAGAGAGAGAACCCCAACATCGACAATGGCATCGGTCAGTCTTTATAAACTGATAAACAGGGTCGTGGCTAGCATTTGAGATGCTTTTAAGATGCTTTTTTTTTTTTTTTTTTAAAGAATATGTGTAAAGATATTGCAAAGTTTGACCAAATAAATAAAAAAAACTGAAATCTGACCAAAAAAAAAAAAATCTGAAAATACTTCACCCCTGACCGCCATTATTTATGGACTTAATCAGTACAAATATGTTTTTTTTTCCCGCCAAATGACAAGCGCATCACAGATCAAAGTTTTATTTATTTATTTATTTTTAAAAAACAACGCCTTAAACAATGACTGCCGACTGAAAATTGTAAAAAATATATTCTTTTTTCTTTGTTATTTTTAAAAACTGATAATTGAACAAACACTTCAGTGTTACAGCTTTTGAAAAACGCTTTGATTTCCGAGCTCGCAACAAGTCTCAAACACGTCATTTTGACGTTCCCACGCTTTACGAAAACTTTGTGGGCGGTGCTACTTACCCCAAGGTAAGCAATCGCGAACCAAAATGATTAACTGGATTTTTTTTATCCAATCACTCGTCTGTTTGAATATAATTGTAAAGTATTGAGCGTGATGCATTCAGGGTTTAAAAAGAAAAAAAAAGAAAAAAAAAACTCCGACAAACAGTCGCGGCAGATGAAAACAACTAATATGGTTACACAAATAAGAAACGTTCAAATGATCGCATTTTGAGCATTTTTACTATTATTGAAAGTACAAAATATTGTACAAATACGATAATTATCGTACACCTGGCAACGCTTAGTTTTGCAGTTTAGCGCTTCTCAAAACACGGAAGTGCTCTGAACGCTGAAGTCTTCTGAACTAATCAGAGAGCGGGAAGTTCGCTGAGCCAATGAAATGCTTCCAAATAGAGAAGACAGCCATGCGGAGGAAAGCAGAAAGGGGCGGGGCGGAAACGAACTCTTTAGTGACGGCAGAAGCGTAAGTGAGCCAAAATTTCGAAGCAACAATTTTAGTTGAAGTGATTTGTTTTAGAAAGAAAGAGATACGTTCAGGAGTTCCGTCTCATTTTACCATCTTTAAGTTATGTTGAATTTTATTTTATGTGCTGCATAGGTTTGTATGTGCGCTGATAGGTACGAGTACTGCGCAATTGCGCAGGCGCGCATTTTAGAGGAAACATTGGTCGATAGTCTGTTTAGGGGACACACTCGTTCCTAGGGGCAATTTCATAGGGGGCCAATTAACCTAACATGCAGGATTTTGGAGGGTGAGAGGAAACCAGAAAACCCGTAAACCCCACCCCCCCACGCACATACATGGGAAGAACATGCAAACTCCACACAGAAAGACCAGTGTTTCAAGCCTCGTCTAAAGTGGGACTTGAATTCCGACTTTCTTGCCGCGAGGCCACTGTGCTAACCACTGCGCAGCCCTGATCATAACTACAATAAATCTAAATTGTACATTGAATCATTTCCCCAGTTTTTTTAAAAAATCCATTTAGTTTAGAAACATATGAGTTTCCCGCACCGGAGAACGGTAAAACAAAAAACGCGATCATTTTTTCTCTCCAGCACCGCTTAATAAAACGTTTTAATTAAAATAACAAAAAGACGTAAGTAGTAAATACGTTAAAACAGTATTTTAAGATATTTTCTTAACTCTTGCACGTGCAGCACAAACTTCAGCAGAAAGCCGCGCTTTATTCGAAAATCTCAAGATACCCTCTAGTGGGCAAAAACTAGAATGCAAGTAAAATTTATTTATTTTTTTTCAATTAGAACACCAAAGCTAGTTGGATTTGCGTGGGTTACACCAGCAATATCACGGATTTATTCGAACTATTGTATTGTTGGCCGTTTTTTCCAGTTTGCACGCTACGTTTCGTACTTATAAAACTTTATTTTCTTAAATTGTTGGAACAAAGAATGATGGTCATTCTATTTTCTTCTTCTTCTTCTTCTATCGGCTCTTCTGTCGCACATCACACCTGATACTTTTCTCCACCCGTTCCAGCCTGCCTGCAGATGCTTCTTCACCTCTTTTCCACACTCTCCATTGCTCTGGACTGTTGATCCTAGATACTTAGGTCGTTCTATTTTGGATCAGTGGTAAAATGAGTGCGATATCCACCGAGTTTTAAAAAATGTTTGCTGAAAGTTTCTTTTAAATTTTATCTCCTGCTTTGTAGACCCTTTGAACCGATGGTGCCCACTGGTGTAGTCAGTCGTACGTGTCCGCGGTTAAGCAGCACGTACAATAAAAATGTGTGTATGATGCTTCCCGTTTCAGGTCTGGAACAGTGCAAAGCTAGAGAAGACGGTTCGAGCAAATTGAATGAGAGCGACGCTGTAAACAAAGACGTTTTCATCAAGCGGAAGCCTTCTGGAATGTTAGTGGGCCAAGCCATATCGGTGGTGGGAGGTTACACCGAGAAAACCGCTGCATCTGAAGGTTCTGTAATGAGGAGGCTTCCTGAACCCATCCTGCCCTCCACACAGGCTAAGTCAGTCTTCAGACTCACATAGACACGTTAAGATCCGTTCGGCTGCTCTAATCGCCAGATCCTCTTGATTTTAGGATGATGGTTGGTGGGAGGAAGAAGATGTTCCGGCTCGCCGATGTGGTCCAGCCTCTTTCTGATTCCCAGATTGAGACTTTGGCTTCTAAGGCGGTGAGACGGATTCTGGATTCAGAGAAGGCGATTGCACTGAGCGGGATGTCGCATGTGAGTATACTCCACCAATCAGCAAGAAGAAGAAACGTTCTTATCCGTTAGTAACCATGATAATAATGTGGTGCAGGTCAGAGTGAAGCTGATCTCTAGGCTGGTGACACAGTTTGAGGGGATGATGAAAGAGGAAGTACTGGCTTACATCCTCGATGACATCCGGACCAGGAGCGACCTGGCCTTCTCACTGCTTTACCAGGAGTACAACACCTACCTCAGTCAGCTTCCGACTGGCCTTCTGGACAGCTACGACCACTGCC
Source organism: Neostethus bicornis (assembly GCA_902685375.1). Classification (NCBI taxonomy): domain Eukaryota; kingdom Metazoa; phylum Chordata; class Actinopteri; order Atheriniformes; family Phallostethidae; genus Neostethus; species Neostethus bicornis. The sequence goes on from LR738550.1 coordinate 26,114,721, forward strand.
TCTACACACTGCTCTCTGGCCTCCAGGAGAAACCTGAGCAGAGGGACGGGTACGACCTCGTCTCCAAACTGTTCTGTTCCGTTCCGTCATCTTCCGCTTGTTCCAGGGTCGGGTCGCGGGGGCAACAGCCTCAAGCGGGCAGCCCAGGCCTCTCTCTCCCCGGCTGCATCCTCTAGCTCACCTGAAAGGATCCTAAGTCGTTCCCCGGCCAGCTGTGAGACATAGTCTCTCCAGCGGGTCCGGGGTCTGCCCCTTGGTCTCCTCCCGGTGGGACGTGCCCGAAACACCTCGCCCTGACCAGGTGCCCGAACCACCCCATCTGGCTCCTCTCGACCTGGAGGAGGAGCGGCTCGACACCGAGCTCCTCCCGGATGGCAGAGCTCCTCACCCAATCTCCGAGTGAGAGCCCAACCACCCTGCGGAGGAAGCTCATTTCGACCGCCTGTACCCGCGATCTCATTCACCACCCACAGCTGGTGACCATAGGTGTAACCGTGTCTCCAAACTGTTATCTATTTTAATTTTTCTGTGAGCTAATGGGCTTATGTCTTTTAGACTTTTCACCAAACTGGTCCTAGAGGCTCCGATTATCACCGAGTCAGCGCTGGAGGTGATCCGACGTTACTGTGAGGACGAGGTAAACAGCACAGTGAACCAAACAGCAAATATTTTGTCAGCGTGGTGCAGCTTTGACGTTACTTTGTTTCAGTCCCGAGTGTATCTGGGTATGACCACCCTGAAGGAGCTCATCATCAAAAGACCCTCCAGACAGTTCCAGTATCTCCACGTGCTCCTGGATCTCAGCTCGCACGAGAAGGAGAAGGTAACTTTCCGTTCTTCACAAACGACTCTCTTCTCTTCATCCCAAATTCACTCGGCTGTCTTTTTCTAGGTGCGTTCCACCGCTTTAGGCTTCCTGAAGCGTATGTATGAGAAAGACCACCTCAGAGACTACATCGAGAAGTTCGCTCTGAATTACCTGCAGCTCCTGGTTCACCCCAACCCTCCATCTTTACTCTTCGGAGCCGATAAGGACACAGGTTTGCATCTTCAGCTTTAGGATAAATCGATTTAGATCTTTACGTCTTTAACCGGGAAGCTTTTTTTCAGAGGTGGCCGCACCCTGGACTGAGGAGACTGTAAGGCAGTGTCTGTTCCTTTATCTCTCCTTGCTTCCCCTGAACCACCGGCTGGTTCATGAGCTGGCTTCTGTCTACACCGAGGCCATCGCTGACATCAAACGTAGTGTCCTACGAGCCATCGAGCAACCGGTAAGTCTTTTGGTTATCTGAAGGAGGAGGGGCTATGACATGACGTCACATCACATCCGCCAATGGACAACACCCGCCATGACAGTTGGTGTAAAACAAACCGTTCAAAACATGAGAAAGCAGCTGGAAAATTGTGCGTCTTACGTGTTTTACCAACTAACGTTAAGTATCAGTACGAAGTACCCCGTTACTGTTTGTTGGCGCTTTGTTTTGCGGCTCACACACATAAGCTGTCACAAGACCAAAGTTTCCGGATGTCCGACTTCTTCCATCCATTCATCGAAAACAATTCTGGCAAAAAAAACCCACGCAGATCGCTACTAGCGGCTTTCAGATACACAGCTGCAACAGGAGATGCCATGTGCTTAGCCTCATTATACCTAATTATGTTCATGGAATTCACTAGTGTTCATCATGAAGGAGTTTTATTAGCAATGGCGGGTGAGCGTGAGATAGGTCCATGTCTGTGTGTGTTCGACAGCAGCGCACTCACAGTGGTGAGTCGTAATCGTTCACGGACCGCACTAAACCAAATCAACCACAGGAGCATAATTGTTTAAAGATTTTACATAAAATGGTTCAGAAAAATGATCCACTTTATTTTTTTCTGAGATTTTTTTTCTCATATCTTTCACAAACACAAGAATCAGCTTTCATTGTTGAGTATTTTCCTTTTTTGTTGAATTCTTAAAGCGGAAAACTCGCCCTCATAGTCGTGTCTTCTTCATTTCAGATCCGCGGGATGGGGATGAACTCCCCTGAGCTTCTGCTGCTGGTAGAAACGTGTCCAAAAGGAGCAGAAACTCTGGTCACTCGATGTCTTCACATTCTGACAGATAAAGGTAAAACAAGATCCAGCAACGAGAGACCAAATGATACTAAAACTTTTCTACTAAATGTTCCCACCGTATGATGTTTGATAAGGTTTGGACAAAGAACAAGCGATGTGGGATCTTCTGCAGACCGTTTTAAATGACAGAAAGATGAGCTGCAGCTGTGTAATTCTTTCTGAAAGGCATGAAAACCATGTCATGTAGACTAATGAGAAGAACCCCTGTGTCGCGGGGGCAACAGCCTCAGACGGGAAGCCCAGGCTTCTCTCACCCCGACTGCATCTTCCAACTCATTTGGAAGTATCCCGAGTCATTCCCCGGCCAGCTGTAAGACATAGTCTCTCCAGCGGGTCCAGGGACGCCTCTTAGTCTCCTCCCGTTGGGACGTGCCCAAAATACCTCACCCGCGAGGCGCTCGGGGGACATCCTGACCAGATGCCCGAACCACCCCATCTTGCTCCTCTCGACCTGGAGGAGGAGCAGCTCGACACAGAGCTCCTTCTGGATGGCAGAGCTCCTCACCCGATCTCTGAGTGAGAGCCAAGCCATCCCGCGGAGGAAGCTCATTTCGACCGCTTGTACCCGCATTCTCATTCTTTCGGTCACCACCCACAGTTGGTGACCATAGGTGAGGGTTGGAACGTAGATCGACTTGTAAATCGAGAGCTTTGCTTTTCGGCTCAGCTCTCTCTTTACCACGACGAACCGATGCAGCGTCCTAGTTATTGCTGATGCCGCACCGATCCGCCTGTCGATCTCCCGCTACATCCTTCCCCCACTCGTGAACAAGACCCCGAGATACTTAAACTCCTCCACTTGACGGCAGGACCCTGTCCCTGACCCGCAGGGGGCATTCCACCCTTTTCCGGGTGAGGACCATGGTCTCGGATTTGGAGGCGCTAATTCCCATCCTGGCCGCTTCAGCTCTCGATCCAGTGAGAGCTGGAGATCACGGTCCGATGAAGCCAACAGGACCACATCATCCGCAAAAAGCAGAGATCCGATCCTGAGGTCACCAAACTGGATCCCTCCAACGCCTCGGCTGCGCCTAGATATTCTGTCCATAAAAGTGATGAACAGAATCGGTGACAAAGGGCAGCCTTGGCGGAGTCCAACTCTCACTGGAAATGGAATCGTCATACCGCCAGCTATACGGATCAAGCTCTGGCTCCGGTCGTACAAAGATCGGACAGCCCGTACCAACAGCTCCGAGACTCCGTACTCCCAGAGCACCCCCACAGGAGTCCCCTATGGACACGATCGAATGCCTTCTCCAGATCCACAAAATACATGTAGACTGGTTGGGCAAACCCCCATGACCCCTTCAGGATCCTGAAGAGGGTATATAGCTGGTATAGAGCTTGACAGATGTTTGATCTTTTAAAAAAAAAATTGTTTTTAAATTGTTTCTGGCTTTTAATTGGACAGATTGTTCCAGAGTTTTACTACAAAAATATTCACATCTCTGCTTAACGCTGATTCTAAACTTGAGCGTTTTCAAGCGATTCTTGTTCAAAAAGCCTGTAGATGTTTAGAAAATAGTCATTTTTTCCAGCACAATGAAGAAGTTTCTTAGTCGATTGTTTCTAAATTGGGAAACACTCATTTGATCTGTTAGATTAGAACTTTTAGATATTTAATTTTTTTTTTTTTTTCATACTCTACTCACCCCTCACCGGGGAAATTTGTATGCTGCACACCGCAGTAGGCTGCCATGACGGCGCCGATGGTGAGAAATGGGGGATTAGGTGTCTTCTCCAAGGACCCTATGGGTGCACTCAGTGGGATGCGAACGCACAAACTTCCGGTTGATTTCTGGCTCTACCACTGAGCCACCGCCCCCCCCCCATATAGACCATAAAATAGTGTTGGTTACATCCAGAATAAAATGGTTTTAATTCTGAAGTTTTCTTGGAGAGAATCTGTTCGTCCTCATTAATGATCAATGTTCTTTTCCTCCAATCAGTTCCTCCATCACCTGATCTGGTGGAGCGGGTGCGGGACTTGTACCACAAACGCGTGCCAGACGTCCGTTTCCTGATCCCGGTCATAAACGGTTTAGAGAAGGTTGTTTTCTCCGTCTCGTTCTCCGTTTAAAATTCTTACAGGATGTTACTGAGCTTGTTTCTCTTTTTAGAATGAAGTCATCCAGGCGCTACCGAAACTCATCAAACTCAACCCGATCGTCGTGAAGGAGGTCTTCAACAGATTGTTGGGAACGCAGCACAGTAAGTATTAATCAGTCTCCAGTGAAGGGGCGTAGGTTCCGTCTCCGTACGTTGAGCCAACCAGATGGATCAAGCTGTTTAGCTTCCCCAACGGTGACACTGAGTTGTTGATGGTCGCCCGCGATTACGTCGAGCCATCGGGGTACAAGACTCACTGTACCTTGTGGTCTTTCCTGACCTCTCGTTGGATGGTCGAGAGGCAGACGGAGGACATGGCCGAACTAGCATTTGTTGCCAGGCAAGATGCCTTAGGCTGGCACGTACGGGGTCTGAGCACCTGCTTAGAAACGTGATGTTTTTGATTGTTCGGGGAGCCATGCTATTGAAGCCATCGATTCTGGCCGCGAGATTTGTTACGATGCATCATTCCGCTCATAAAAGACATCTCTGATCACTTGTAGATGATTTAAATGAGATCAAATCTGTTTTCCCAGGCGAGGGGAGTTCCTCTGTGTCCCCTCTGACTCCAGGAGACCTTCTCATCGCTCTACACAACATAGACTCAAACAAATGTGACATGAAGTCGATCATAAAAGGTCAGAGAGGAGAAATGAGACGGTTTGGTTTTAGACGGTTTGCATGCTGACGGCTTGCTGTGTTCCAGCTACCAACCTGTGCTTCGGGGAGAAGAACGTGTACACGTCTGAGGTGCTGGCCGTGGTGATGCAGCAGCTCATGGAGCAGAATCCCCTCCCCATGCTTCTCATGCGTACCGTCATTCAGTCCCTCACTATGTACCCACGGCTGGGCGGCTTCGTCATGAATATTTTGTCACGTCTCATCGTCAAGCAGGTGAGGTTCAGATGGTGTTATCGCATTTTCACGACCATAGGGCGCACCGTATTAAAAGGCGCAGTCCAAATTTTGCGTGCTCTATATTTAACACACACATAAGGCGCACCTGATGATAGGGCGCGGGTTTTATGTACAACCGGATTCCAAAAAAGTTGGGACACTTTAGAAATTGTGAATAAAAACTGAATGCAATGATGTGGAGGTGCCAACTTCTAATATTTTATTCAGAATACAACATAAATCACAGGTCAATAGTTTAAACTGAGAAATTGTATGATATTAAGGAAAAATATGCTCATTCAAAATTTCATGGTGTCAACAAATCCCAAAAAAGTTGGGACAAGAACCTATTAGAGGCTGGAAAAAGTCATTTGAGCATACAACAAACACCTGGAAGACCAATCAGCACTAATCAGGTCAATTGGCAATATGATGGGTATAAAAAGTGCTTCTCAGATTGGCAGTGTCTCTCATAAGCCAAGATGGGTAGAGGATCACCAACTCCCACAATGTTGCGTAAAAAGATAGTGGAACAGTATCAGAGAGGTGTTACCCAGCGAAAAATTGCAAAGAGTTTGCAGTTGTCATCATCAACTGTGAATAATATCATCAGAAGATTCAGAGAATCTGGAAAGATCTCTGTGCGTAAAGGTCAAGGCCGGAGAACCATACTGAATGCCCGTGATCTCCGGGCCCTTAAACGACACTGCATCAAAAACAGGAGTGCTACTGTGAAGGAAATCACAGCATGGGCTCAGGAGTACTTCCAGAAACCATTGTCAGTGAACACAATCCACCGTGCCATCCGCCGTTGCCAGCTGAAACTCTATTCTGCAAAGAAGAAGCCATTTCTAACAAAGATCCACAAGCGAAGACGTTTTCACTGGGCCAGGAGTCATTTAAAATGGAGTGTGGCAAAATGGAAGACTGTTCTGTGGTCAGACGAATCACGTTTTGAGGTTCTTTTTGGAAATCTGGGGCGCCATGTCATCAGGACCAAAGAGGACAGTGACAACCCAAGTTGCTATCAACGCTCTGTTCAGAAGCCTGCATCTCTGATGGTATGGGGTTGCATGAATGCGTGTGGCATGGGCAGCTTGCACATCTGGAAAGGCACCATCAATGCAGAAAAATATATTCAGGTTCTAGAGCAACATATGCTCCCATCCAAACGTCGTCTCTTTCATGGAAGACCCTGCATTTTTCAACAAGATAATGCCAGACCACATTCTGCATCAATCACAACATCATGGCTGCGTGGGAGAAGGATTCGGGTACTGACCTGGCCAGCCAACAGTCCAGATCTTTCACCTATAGAAAACATTTGGCGCATCATTAAGAGGAAGGTCAGACAAAGAAGACCCAAGACGATTGAACACTTAGAGGCCTGTATTAGACAAGAATGGGAGAACATTCCTATGTCTACACTTGAGAAGCTGGTCTCCTCAATGCCCAGACGTCTGTTGAGTGTTCTAAGAAGAAGGGGGGGTGTCACACAGTGGTGAAAATGGCCTTGTCCCAACTTTTTTGGGATTTGTTGACACCATGAAATTTTGAATGAGTATATTTTTCCTTAATATCATACAATTTCTCAGTTTAAACTATTGACCTGTGATTTATGTTGTATTCTGAATAAAATATTAGAAGTTGGCACCTCCACATCATTGCATTCAGTTTTTATTCACAATTTCTAAAGTGTCCCAACTTTTTCGGAATCCGGTTTGTACATATCCTCTACTACGTAAGTCCGCCTTACAACAACACACACATACACATAGACGCGCGCGCATACGCACACACACGTGTGTATTTAAAAATAGAACGGGAGTAAAACTGAGTTTGGTTGGTTTTATTTAAATATTAGTTACAGTCGTCATAAAGTCATTTATCAAATCCATCAAAGTCCTCATCCTCTGTTTCTGAATCGAACAGCTGCGCTAAATCCAACCTCGCAGGTTCACTTTCCTCGCTGTCAGAGTCACTTTCTGAACCGTGCAACTCCTCAGAAATGATGCCTGCTTTTGGGAAAGCTCGGACAACAGTCCCAGCAGACACGTTAGCCCAAGCATCTACAATCCACTGGCAAACTGTGGCGTAACTCGCCCGGCGCAGCTGATTGCCTTCAGTTTAAACTGAGCTTCATAAGCGTGTCTCTTTTCTATTTTCAGTGTTGTTAAAACAGCAATGTTCTGCATAAAGCACACACCTGTTCTTTTATACATAATCCACGCCCACACTTATCCTTAAAACTTCTCATGTTCTCAACTGCGTCCGCCTGATGGTTCTCTAATATGTCCGCAAATCACAAATCAGATAGGGCGCACTTCACGATAGGGCACACCGCTCATTTTGAAAAAAATTTGAGACTTTTAGGTGCGCCGTGAAATTACGGTACTTAAAAATAGGCCATCTAGCGCTGACGTCCTTCTCTTAGAACCAGACGAACTGTCCTAGTTGCTGTGCTGAAATCTTGCAGGTGTGGAAGTATCCAAAGGTGTGGGAAGGCTTTGTGAAATGCTGCCAGAGGACTAAACCTCAGTCCTACAGCGTACTGCTGCAGCTTCCACCTGCACAGCTCACCAGCGTGTTTGAGCGCTGTCCGGAAATGAGAGGACCCCTTCTGCAGCACGTCTACTCCTTCACACCACATCAGGTTCCAGCTCCCGTACTAACCTGAATAATTCTTAGATTCTCATCATGAGCTGACCGCCTCTGTCTCTCCTGCAGCAATCGCATATACCCGCCTCCATCATGGCCGTCCTGGAAGTCAACAAGAAGGCAGAACCAAATCCAGCCGAGCCGCAAATGGACGATGAGGTAACTGATGTACATGGTTAAAGATTTAAATCACTGCTGTACCGTATCTTTTATTACTTATATAGGCGGGGTCATAACAAGACTAGACCTAACCAGCGACACCGTCCACCCTTTCCTGCTTATTTTTACTCAAAGGAGCAACAACTCAACTCTGAATACCTCATAGACCAGGCATGGGCAAACTACGGCCCGCGGGCCACATGTGGCCCGTTAAACGTTTCAATCCGGCCCGCCAAATTTGAAAAAAAAAAACCAAAATAAAAAAACAACCTTGTTTGTCTTATTTTCCTGCAATTCTAATATTTTGTCACCAGATGGCGCCAAAGAAACAACACTGCTCCCATTAAAATGTGTGTGTCTCCGTGATGCGCACGCTGTCAAAATAAACAGTGTGCATAGATATGGAAAGCCATTGGGGTCAATACACGCACGTAAACAAGCGTGTTAGATGTTAAAACAAGCAAAATGTTACATCAAGCGCTTAAATTTCAAACCTAGCGCCGTTAAATGCACGTTTTTAAGCGCTATAACACTAGATTTCAGACCTAGCGCCGCTAGATTTGAAATTTAACGCTCTTGATGTAACATTTAGCGCTTGTTGAAAATCTAGCGCCCCATTCTCTCGGTCTAATCTAACGGTTACCAAAGCATGCCATCCATCTGCTCCAGTTCCGGCCCCCTTGTCAAATGTTAGAACTCAATGTGGCCCGTGAACCAAAAAGTTTGCCCGTACTTGTCCTAGACCAGGGGTGCCCAACCTTTTTTTGTCCCAAGATCAACTTTTCAACTAGCAAACCTCTTGAGATCTACCAGTCCCGCGACCGCATGTGATGACGTCTCACATGACGACATCAACCCCGAAGTCTGCGTCCACTCCTTTATTAGCCTTCAGATCTGCAGCTGAATAGAAATTTGGGGTGAATTACAGGCATCAAATCGGGATTTTTTGAAAATAAATTTTTTAGAATTGTATAAGGATCTTCTCCACCGGTCAACAAAAAATATTGCTTTGATAGTTTCATCCTGATCATGGCCGACTTCCGGTTTTAGTCACGTTGGTTAATGCGCTCTATAACAAAAGAAAGGCGCTAGATGATCGCTAGTCGCTTTTTTGAGCGGCTGAATGGTCGCTAATTTTAGCGTCATAGTCGCTAAATTGGCAACACAGACTTTCTGTCAATAAAAAACAAAGTCAAAATATTTTTTTCAACTTGTCTCGCGGTCGACTCGGGACCAATCCGCAATCTACCGATAGATCACGGTCGACCGATTGGACACCCGTGTCCTAGATGATAGAACTCCTCACTCTGTAGAGGAAACTTATTTGTGCCGGTCGTATTGGGGATCTTGTTCTTTTAGTCACCACCCACAGATGATGAAGCCAGAACGTATATCAACTGGTAAATTGAGAGCTTTCTCCTTTGGCTCAGCTCTCTCTTCACCACGATGAACGATGTGGCATCTTAATTATTGCACACGTCACAGCGATCCGCTTGTCAATTTTCCGCCCTCTCATTCTTGAACAAGTCGCTACGATTCTGAAACTCTTCTACTTGAATCAGAAGGCCATCCACTACCTGGATGTCAACCTGCTGACGAAACACTGAGTTCTTCAGTAAGAAGTTCGTTAACATTTCTTTACATTTCATCATTAAGTTTCCCCGATCATGGGTGGGATCGGACCCTACGAAGTAGGAGTCCGTCTATATAGAGAGCATCATGTTGGGGGGAGCTTTGAGCTTTGAAAAACTCTTGATTTACAAGTCGATCTACCTTCCTACCATCACCTTTGGGTGGTGACCAAAAAAGTGAGATCGCAGATACAAGCGGCCGAAATGAGCTTCCTCTGCAGGATGGCTCGGCTCTCACTCAGATCAGGTAAGAAGCTCTGCCATCCGGGAGGAGCTCGGTGTCAAGCCGCTCCTCCTCCAGGTCGAGAGGAGCCAGATGGGGTGGTTCGGGCATCTGGTCAGGATGCTCCAAGCGCCTTGCTGGTGAGGTGTTTCGGACACGTCCCACTGGGAGGAGACCAAGAGACAGACCCTGGACCAGCTGGAGAGACTATATCGCACAGTTGGCTGGGGAACGGCTCGGGCTCCTTCCGGGTGAGCTGGAGGAGGCAGCTGGGTTGAGAGAAGCCTGGGCTTCCCATCTGAGGCTGTTGCCCCCGCGACCTGGCCCCGGATAAGCGGAAGACGACGGAACGGAATGTTGGGGAAAAGGGTGTCTTTGATGTTGGAGGAGAAACTCGGGCTCTCACAATTCATTCAAATGAAGGTCAGGACTATTGTTTTTATGCTAGAAATCGTAGGTATTTTTCCAACTTCATCTCCATCTCGCACCACCTACGTCTCTGCAGCTCAAAATATGGATCCTGCAAACGACGGGATGAAAATGCAATGCTATTTAAATGGGCAGCAGTCGCCTGTCACCCATCCAAAATGGTGACGAAGTGTGTCGCCAAAGCCGAGCTGAAGATGCTCCTCTTCCACGTGGAGAGGCGTAACACTGTCCTCTAGTGAGACACAGCTGGGGTGGACTCCAAGACAATGGAGTACCGTCAAGTTCCGCCCAAAAGTGTCGTCTTTTCCTCCCGTCTTACGATTTACAACAGCAGGTCCTCATTTTGCCTTGACTTACCCCAAAGTCAAAGCTCTGTGCCACCATCATGAGCATGCTTAATAAACAAGACCCCAGATGAGGCGTCTTCTCTGCCTCTGAGACCATTGTCATTACTTTAGAATGAACGCCACTGGTTGCCATGGAAACCTCTCCCATGAAGCTGTGTGTCCTTGAGGTTATCTAAAAGTCCGTTTTAATGGAGGTAGTTACCAACCTCACTATTCATCCAACCAGCAGGTGGCAGAGTTGGTGTTTTTAAAAATCACTGTATCTGTTTAGTCATAAAAAGACACAATTTTGATAATTTTTTTTTGCTGTTTTTTGGATTAGATGACCGAAATGGTGCCACCCGTTCAGGGGGTGGAGGCTTTCAAGGGGCCACAGATGGACCCAGAGATGCCAGCCCATCAGAGACCGGCTCAGGATCAAGAGGAGCCAATGGAACAGGAAATCAATCTTTCATCTCAGGACGACACAGCCGACGTCTCACAGGTAACCTGGACCTGTCGAGTTTTCTACCAAACAGGAAACTCTAAACCTTCTCTCCTCCAGGCGGATCCAGAAAAGTCTCCGGAGACCCCAACAAGCCAGCCTGAACCGGCTGAGGAACCAATGGAGTCCCAGAGTGAACGTCAAGAGGCCGAAGTCCCCGAACCCGATGAAGGAAAAGCAGATGAACAATAAAAACATTTCTACTGAATCCGTTTTTGTTTTTTTCAAAGATTGTAATTATAAAAAAGTTTGTCTGAATTTTTGTCTCAAGTTAAAACATTCTGTTCAATAAATTCATACGTTAAATCTGATCAGTTTGATTTTTATTAGAATCAATATGTTTAGAAATTAGAGGGATCCGGTTTGGTGACCTCAGGATCGGATCTCTGCTTTTTGCGGATGATGTGGTCCTGTTGGCTTCATCGGACCGTGATCTCCAGCTCTCACTGGATCGATTTGCTGCCGAGTGTGAAGCGGCCGGGATGGGAATTAGCGCCTCCAAATCAGAGACCATGGTCCTCGCCCGGAAAAGGGGGGAATACCCCCTGCGGGTCAGGGTCCTGCCCCAAGTGGAGGAGTTTAAGTATCTCGGGGTCTTGTTCACGAGTGGGGGAAGAATGGAGCGGGAGATCGACAGACGGATCGGTGCGGCGTCAGCAATAACTAGGACGCTGCATCGGTCCGTCGTGGTAAAGAAAGAGCTGAGCTGAAAAGAGAAGCTCTCAATTTATAAGTCGATCTACGTTCCAACCCTCACCTATGGTCACCAGCTGTGGGTGGTGACCGAAAGAATGAGATTGTGGATACAAGCGGCCAAAATGAGCTTCCTCCGCAGGGTGGCTGGGCAATCAGAGATTGCAGGAGGACCTCTGCCATCCGGGAGGAGCTCGGTGTCGAGCCGCTCTTCGTTTAGGTAGAGAGGAGTGGTTCTGGCATCTGGTCAGGATGCCCCCCGAGTGCCTTGTTGGTTGGTGTTTCGGGCACATTCCACCGGGAGGAGACCAAGAGGCAGACCCCGGACCCGCTGGAGAGACTATGTCTCACAGCTGGCCGGGGACGTCTTGGGATCCTTCCCGGTGAGGATGCAGCCGATGTGAGAGAAGCCTGGTGTCGGGAGATTTGTCTGTTCGCCCTCTGTGCCCTGTTTCCCCCCGCCCTCTTGTCTGTATGTGCAACAAGTCACACCTGAAACTCATCTACTCATTTGCTGGAGCATAAATGGATCAGTTTTTGACACACTCTTCACCAGATCGTTTGTTTACCATGCTTGACCTGTTATCCAGTTTTTGGCTTCAGCTCCTACATCAGAACCTGCCTAATAAACGACAGAGCGGAACTTTAACAAAACGTTTACACCCTTTTTCACATTCTTCATTGTTGTTCCTAAAATCCACCACCTTCTCCTTCACTTTCAAATGACCCTCTCAGTCACAAACACGTTTATTCGGTTTAACTGGATGAACCGTTACCTCTTCACCACTACACATCACAATATCGTTTACAAGTACCATACTACATGGAGATTCATGTCGGAGGTCATCTGTCAGCCTCTCCATCACCATAGCAACAAGAAGGGACTGAATGAGGGGAAACATTTCTCATTATTATTTCTCGTTATTTTTTCTCCCCAAAAGTTTTCAATCTGTGGAGCAGGTGTCATCTACACAGTCATTATTCCGGATTATTTTGACTCCAACTACACCAGGATAAAGTCTACACCTGACCCCAGAGACCTCGATGAGAAGCTTTTTGAAGAAACAATAAAAACAATTCAAACTTTCTGTAACATTTTTTTTTCAAGCTATTGATAATTTAGCAGGTGGATTATTTTATTGAATGGTTTTTATAGTTTTATTCTGCATGTTTTAATTGTTTTAATTAATTAATTTCATTTACTTCACCTGCTACTAAGAAGTGGTGCAATCTCTGATTGCTATGTAAGAGGCAGCTGGAGGCAGAAGAGAAGGAGAGCCAGAGCAGAAGCGGTAGCCAAGACACACAGTGGGGAGCCCTCCATTTGAACTGTGGGCTGTGTTAGCCTGCATACCACCGTGCTGCGAAGGCTACCCTGGGCCCGTAAAGGCTGCAGACCGAAACGAGGAGGTGCCAGTGGGTTAAACCCCCAACACGTGAACTATTTTAAGGACTGCCATTTTAATAGGTTTTAAATAGGGACACAGTGAGACGGGTAGACGGTGGCTCAGTGGTTAGAGCGTTCACATGCGGACCGGAAATCAACCAGAAGTTTGTGGGTTCGCATTCCACTGAGTACACAACTAGGATCCTGGGAGAAGACACCTAACCCCCCATTTCTCCCACCATTGGTGTCGTTGTGGCAGCCTGCTGCGGTGTAGGAGTGCAGCACACAAAATTCCTCGGTGATGGATGAATAGAGTGAGTAAAAATTTCTATAAAAAAGTTAAAACTGTTTTTATGGTCTGTGTCTCTACTTATCTGGCTCTTCCCGCCCGATTCTGAACCGGCGGTCCCGGTCACAAGATCAAAAACATTCTGTTTCCAGCTAGAGAAGTATCAGTCTTTGTTTCATTCATTCTTAGGACAGGGAACAAGATTCATAAGGCACTAGCTGTGGTGTTGTAGAGCTGCCACAACGTGCCTTTATTGCCACTATTGGCTGCCATTTTCTTTATGACCGAAATAAAGATGTTGCTGCCTCATCAAGCTGAACAAATCGGCTCTTAAAAGAGAATTTCAGAGAAATATCTAATGGTTTCAACCTGTTTGCTCATTTGGAACATTTCAGCTATCACTTAAGTTCAGCTACACGAAGAAAAAATCTCAAAAGGACGCTCCAGTTTGTAAGAAAACAGAAAAAAAACAAAACCTTGTGAGGAGATCCCCCCCGTACATGGTGGTTCAGGGTCTTCAGGTTGATGTTCAGATCTGATTTAGTGTGTTTGCCCACACAACACTCATGATGCTGGTGTCACTGCTGATCTCAGAAAAGTTTCTACCATTTTCTGACACATGTTAACCCTCCCAGAGAAACTGATTTTCTGTCCGTGCCTGGAGAAGGTTAACAGAAGCTCTTAAAGCTTCTTATCTGAGATGAGACGTCACATGGGAGACGGGTTAGAGTTGGTAATAGAAAATAGTGATGGGAGAAATTAGAGGGTGTGAGGAAAATTACTTGCTTCTCAAGTCTTTGGGGTGTGTGCTGATTTATGTCGGGTTGCCTGGTCCTCCTGGAAATAGAACTGGCCTTCAGCATCTTCAGGATCTTCAGCAGCCACAAAGTCCTCCCAAAGGGCTTTCCTCTAGTTGGGACCTCCTGTGGGGCAAAGGTTTTTGCTAAGCTTAAGCGGCTTGAATGTGGCTCACAAATTTGGGATTCATAAAATCCACCCCAACTACCTTTACCCAGGGAGAGTCTTTAGTTGGGGGAAAATTGTGCGTCTTATGTGTGTTACCTCCTAGCGTTATGTATCAGTACGAAGAGGGATTACCATCAAGAATACACCCCTGTACTGCTTGTTCGTGCTTTGTTTTGCGGCCGACTTCTTCCATACGTTCACTAAAAACAATACTGGCAATAGACCTTGCAGATCGCTGTACACAGTGATAGGTTGTTCTCTCTGTCAGTCTGTTACGTGAACCAATGAATTAGCTATGAGCTGACCTATAATCCTGCCAGGGACCCTCCCCATCTATGGGGTTTATAGGTTCTCCTCTCAGTCAGTCAGTGAACCAATCATTTAGCTATGAGCTGCCAGTGCGGACAGAGGAGGAAGGGGAGGTAATTCCTCCCCTATCATCATGACAAAAATCTCAAACATGACAAAATCTCCATTGAGACGGAGAAAGTCTTAAACTAAGAAAAAATAAAGATGACTTTTACAACTTAGTCATAAAACTTTTCGGCGGATGGACTTCAGTAAAAGTAAGAACACAACTGATTCTGTTTGTTTAAAAAAAAAATAAAAAAATTTAAATACAGGTTTGTTCTTGAAGATTTTTGCTTTTTTAAAAAAAAATATTTTAAAAAGCAAACAAATTTATTAAAAGACCAGAATTTAAAATGTGAAAAATAACAGAAATTTCTGTTCAAGTAGGGTGGGTCATATACCGTAATTTCATGGCTATAAGGCACATATAAAAGTCTTAGATTTTCTTCAAAATGAGCGGTGCGCCTTTTCGTGCGGTGCGCCGTGTGTGTGAGAAAAGGCGGACCTAAAAGAAAACGCGGTGCCCGCGAGGCGGACCTGAAAGAAAAGACATGAGAACGTTAAAGAGTGGAGTGTGAGCGGCGTGGGAGCGATGGATGACCAAAGGAGACCACAGTTTCACGAAGGGTGGAAGGCAGCGCCGGGTGAGTTACGCTGCAGTTTGCCAATGGATTGTAGATGCTTGGACTAACGTGTCTGCTGGTACTGTTATCCGAGCTTTTGCAAAAGCTGGTATCCTTTCTGACGAGCCGCACAGTACAGACAGTGACTTTGACAGCGAGGAGCGAAGTGGACCTGCTCTGTTGGATTTTGCGCAGCTGTTCGATTCCGAAACAGAGGATGAGGACTTTGACGGATTTGAATAAAGACTAATACCGGTAATGTGCTTGTTTAGTATCGTTACTACTTAAAAAAAGTACAACCAAACTCAGTTTTGCTCCTGATCTATTTTTTAAAACGCACATTTGCATGCTTGCGTGTGTGTTGTTGTAAGACGGTGTGTGACCGAGACTGCGCCTTTTCGTACGGTGCGCGTAATATGGTCATGAAATTACGGTACATGTGAAAATAAAACTTTTAAATATTCATGTACTGGCATGTGATATCTTTTATATAGAGCACATCTCAAAACATAGATATATTTTTGTGTGTGTGTTTGAAAAATATGTGCCCCCCAGTTTTTTTTTTTTTTACCACCGCCACTGGAGAGAAGCCTGCGTTTCTGAGGCTGTTGCCCTCGACCCCGGATAAACGGAAGACAATAGAACGAAACGAAATCTCGACGTTCCTCAGTCTCCTTTTATTGGCCAATAAACATGCTGATTAGACTGTTAGGTTATTTTAAAAGGTCTAATCTTGGGTCACAAAGTCCTAAACATTTCCAACCAGTAAGCTGTGTACATGATGCTCAACGTGTCTGTCGAAATAAAAGACCATCATTATTGGTTTTATTGCTATTTTTCTTTGTAATAAAGCAGTAAAAAGGAGAGAATGTTTCTCTCTCTCGTTTCTGTACTCACATCCTAGTCAGCCTGTACAGATGTTCACACGTTATCTCTCATCCATGTTTGCAGTGTGTGTAGATGACACGGTGAGATGTTCTGCTCTGGTTTAAAATGAAGCCAGGTGCATGTGGAGGTGTGAAATCTGACCACAGGCAGGGGACACTGAGTGGGGAATCACTTTTACAGGTACTGAAAATAATCTCGGGCTTGAGAGGAAAAGGTAAATGAAAACATCTGTTATCCTCTTCCAGCCCAGAGTCAGATGATCCAACATGGATGGAATCTGTAAGTTGAACAGCTGGAGGCAGCGGTCGTGATCGATGTGGTGATCAGGATGAGTTTTTGCTTCCAGTTGTTTTGGTTCTAAAAGCTGAAATTTTAATTTCTACATTCCCTGTCTTCTTTTTTCTGAAGAGGGAGAGTTTAATCTTTGTCATGGAGTTTTACTCCTGAACCCCAGGGGTTCTTAAATGACCTCCTGATGAACCCACAGACTGATTTCATTCTCAAGATTTTTTTTACGGGTTTTACGACATTACTAGTTTAAGTATCACCCCGATCCCAGAGGTTATCATGAGGCTGGTTGCAATGATTAGACCATAGGTGGGCAAACTTCTGGTTCACGGGCCACATTGAGCTCTAAGATTTGACAAAGGGGTCGGAACAGGAGCAAATGGATTGCATGCTTTGGTAACCGCTAGATTAGACCAATAAAATGCTGCGCTAGATTTTAAACAAGCGCACTAAATGTTACATCAAGAGCGTTAAAATTCAAATCTAGCAGCAGTAGGTCTGAAATCTAGTGCGATAGCGCTTAAAAACGCGCATTTAGCGGCGCTAGGTTTGAAATCTAAGCGCTTGATGTAATAATTTGCTTGTTTTAAAATCTAACACGCTTGTTTACGTGCGTGTATTGACCTCGATGGCTTTCCATGTACGTGCACACTGTTTATTTTGACAGTGTGGGCATCACGGAGACACACACATTTTAATTGGAGCAGTGTTGTTGTATTCTCAACAAAGATAATATTATCCAGTTGTGCCATCTAGTGAAGCAACATCAGAATTGCAGGAAAAATAAAATGTAAATGTTTATTTATTTATTTTTTTCAAGTTTGGCGGGCCAGTTTAAAATGTTTAACGGGCTTCATGTGGCCCGCGGACCGTAGTTTGCCCATGCCTGGATTAGACCCTCTTCCCAACATCATCACATAAAAACTACAACTTCCTCACCATTCTTCTTCTTTTTTTTTTTTAATGATTTATTCAGCTTTGTTCTGAAATTTTAAAAAAGCACATTAAGAAATTTGGTTGTTTTAATAAAAGATGAACAAATGGTAATTTTTAAAAAATCTGTGATACAATCAATAAAAATAATGGCTTGATAAAAATAGATTAAATAACAGACATGGTCGTTTCAAACGAACATGACCGGCACCCCCAACACCCACCTTCATAAGAGATAGGCAGTTAAGAAGGTGAAGGTGAACACTGAATCATACCGAGGCTGCAAGGTTGCGCAGTGGTTAGCACAGTGGCCTCACAGCAAGTAGGTCAGGGGTTCAGGTCCTGGTTTGGGACGAGGCTTGAAGCACTGGTCTTTCTGTGTAAAGTTTGCATGTTCTCCCTGTGTATATGTATGTTTTCCGCAGGTACTCTGGTTTCCTTCCACCCTCCAAAAACATGCATGTTAGGTTGATTGGCCGCTACAAAACTGCCCCTTTGGGCTGAGTGTGTGCGCCGCCCCGCAACAGCCTGGCTACCTGTTTGGGGTGTATCCTGCCTCTCACAATGAATCAGCGAAAATACGCTCTGGTACCGCCTGTGATCTCATTAGGAATGAACGGGTCAGAATACGAATGAATCGTTCTGAAACAATTTGGTGACGAACAGGGCGTCCAACATTCCTTGTTTATTTAGAAGATGGTTCCTTTGACTTATTTTTTTTTTTTTGTCATGTGAGGTCATTTCAAAGCCACTTTTTTCGTTTTATGAACGTGGCATATTTTACTTGCGTCTTTAATCGCCACTTTCTGTTTGGTGACAAAATAGCGTTTTTAGATGTATAAAAATAATTAATTTAAAACTATAATCGCTCTGTTTTCTTGAAAATGATTGAAGAAAAGTTTCCACCTCCTGGTTTTTATGTTGC
The DNA here is from genome assembly GCA_902685375.1 of Neostethus bicornis. NCBI lineage: Eukaryota > Metazoa > Chordata > Actinopteri > Atheriniformes > Phallostethidae > Neostethus > Neostethus bicornis. The sequence goes on from LR738550.1 coordinate 26,133,122, forward strand.
TAGTTTTTGTTGATATCTTCATGTTGGACCTGCCAGGAGTTCTCTAGAATTTAGTCATGTAAACATTTAACTAAAAAAAAATAGAAGAAGCTTTAATTGCACTTGAAGAGCTTTTGTTTTCAAGGTTAGACGAAAGCATTTCCAAAAAAAAAAAAAAAAAAAACCCTTCAAACGTCTAAAGTGCACCAAGTAGTTTGGTTTAAAAAAAAATTGTATATAAAATCCTTCGTTTCATTGAAAAAAACAAATGAAATTGCTTTTATTTGTCTAAAAAGCAGGTGGATGAAAAGCAAAAGCGAGACACTTGGGGGGCATCCTGACCAGATGCCCGAACCACCCCATCTGGCTTCTCAGATCCTCGGCTGCATAAGCAAGCTCTAGGGACGTGAAATGCAGAAACTCTACAGAGTAAAATACAAAACACAGAAATAAAACCCGAGATAGTCCAGATCGGGCGGCCAAACTATTGATTGAGGGCTTAACGTGGTTTTTAAATCTCGTCTGCCAAACTTTTTAATTGAATTGAAAATAATTTATCCCCAAAGTAATGTTACAGGTTTTTTTTTTTTTTTTTTTTTTGCTATTCTGGTAACAGACGACTTCAAATCAGATTTTTTTTTCTAATGTTGATGACATAAAAACATTATTTGTAGACTAACTCATCTGCGTTTATTATAAAACAGATGATACAGTATTTGTAGTCATGGAATACACGTTAGATAGAAAAGCTGTGTTGACCAGAGAACAAACAAAAGACTCTCATATTCATTTCCATATTTTACTTGTGACAAGGGTAGAAGATGTTACAAATGTCTACAAAGAAATTCCTCCCTGTCTGCTGTATTTATATGGTAATAAAAAAAAAGAGGTGTGTTCTAACAGAGAAGGGAGAGGATAGGAAAATTCCAGATCCCCACTTGCAGTCATGTGGAGACAGAGTTGAGATGATGTTCAGGGATGCTCAGGAGTATCAGCCCAACCCTTAATTTACATAACACTGTCTTACAGGTGGCTGGGCTCCCTGTAGTTAGGGGATTACATTAATTAAAGACACTATTGAATTATGAGAAAAAAAGGAGTAGAATGAAAAGAAGTATTTGCCCTTTCCACCAAACACATATCCCTGCTTTTGTAAAATCTAGACAAAACTCACTTGGGCGAACATATGAGCAGTTTTTTTTTCATGGTTGCACCCATGTTACAAGCCAGGGGTGGTCTTATAACATTTGACAAGGGGGCCGGAACAGGAGCAGATAGATGGCATGCTTTGGTAACCACTAGATTACACCTGTAGAATGGTGCGCTAGATTTTAAACTAGCATGCAAAATGTTTCATCAAGAGAGTTAAATTTCAAATCCAGCGAGCTGGGTCTGAATTCTAGTGCGATAGCGCTTAAAAACGTGCATTTAGCAGCACTAGGTTTGAAATCTAAGCGCTTGATGTAACATTTTGCTTGTTTTAACATCTAACGAGCTTGTTTATGTGCGTACTTTTGGTCCGATGGCTTTCCATATTTGTGCACACTGTTTTTTTTTACAGTGTCCACATCACGGAGACACACATTTTAATGGGAGCAGTGTTGTTGTATTCTCAACAAAGCCAAAATGACTTGAGTGCGCCATCTAGTGAGGAAACATCCGAATTGCAGAAGAAATAAAACACTAACAAGGTTTATTTATTTATTTAATTTTTTTCAAGTCCCGACGGGCCAGATTAAAACGTATAACCGGCCGCATGTGGCCTGCGGGCCGTAGTTTGCCAATGCCTGTTATAAGCTCTCTTTCTTTCTTAGATATTTATTTTATAATCTAATGTTTTTAATAAGTATTGAGAGAAAAGGCACTCCAGATCCCTTCCATCGCTCGCTTCACCAGGTAATAACACTGTACGCAAACAAACAATGAGACCTTTGTGTTTGCCTGGATGTCTGGAGACTTCACAACACAATGTCTCATCAATAAACATATGCAGTGAGTTTGATTCATTTTCTACTTGGGATTAAACAGAAAGCAAACAAAAGCTTACCTTTGTAGATGAGTGGAAGTGGGAGGCTTTGTTCCAGCTTATGAAGTATAATGAAACAATGTTTTCTCTGTTTTTTATTGCACTGCTGCTTTTTAGATGGAAAAAGTCTCCCTGCTGTGATGTTCCAACACCTTCACTGACTCATTTTAACAGCTTAGTTTCTACATTTTGTGTGCTAAAAATTTTAAGCTGCTGTTTTATCATTCGATTCATACGTGATGGCTCTCATCTCACCCCATCTTCTTCGTCAGTTTTTCCATCTAACCCTATCTGCTGCATCTTCAGTCACACCAACTATCTTCATGTCTTCCTTCACTGTATCCATGAACCTCCTCTTTGGTCTTCCTCTAGTCCTCTTTCCTGGTGGTTCCAAATTCAGCATCCTTCTTCCTATGTACTCTCTCTCTCTCCTCTGCACATGTCCAAACCATCTCAGTCTGACCTCTTTGACTTTATCTCCAAAACCTCTAAAATGTGCTGTTCCTCTGATCCTGTCCATCCTGGTCACTCCCAGAGAGATCCTCAGCATCTTCACCTCTGCTACTTCTATCTCTGCTTCCTGTCTTTTCTTCGGTGCCACTGTCTCTAGACCAATCAGCATGTCCGCTCTCACCACGGTTTTGTACACTTTCTCTTTCATTTTAGCTGAAACTCTTCTATCACACATCACACCTGATACTTTCCTCCACCAGTTCCAGCCTGCCTGCACATGCTTCTTCACCGCTTTACCACACTCTCCATTGCTGTGCACTGGTGATTCTAAGTACTTAAAATCACACGCTTCTTCACCTCTTTTCCACACTCTCCATTGCTCTGGACTGTTGATTCTAAGTACTTAAAATCACACGCTTCTTCACCTCTTTTCCACACGTTCCATTGCTCTGGACTGTTGATTCTAAGTACTTAAAATCTTCCATCTTCTTTGTCTCTTCTCCCTGTAACCTCACTTTTCCTCACTGGTCCTCTAAAATGCTCATTTTTATCCTGTCCATCCTGGTCACTCCCAGAGAGATCCTCAGCATCTTCATCTCTGCTACCTTCATCAATGTTTTCTCTATGCAACTTGGATTTCTTTACTTAATTTACTTCTTTTGAAAAGTCAGTCTCAAAAATGGCTTTGACAGCAAATCAAACCCTACAAATCTGAGGGGCTTTTTTGCAGTTCTTGTTTACTGTTTTAAAAAAAGTTTTAACAGCTACAAAAAACACAGTCATGGGCCTGTCTAATTACCAGATTTGAAGCACCCATGATGCTGTTGTACACAACAATAATGTTTCTCTCCGTCAAAACTTTATGAAACTAAAAATAAAAAACCCTCTCAAGAACCCAGAAATTCAAGTCATAAGGATTTTAACACCCGGTCCTTTCAGGAACAATGTGTAGAGAGAGTCACCAGAACAGACGCTGAAGGCCTTTATGCAAACTCTGCTGATTTTAGTCTACCTGGCAACAACTGTTAACTAAAATGTGATTGGTCAGTTGCTTCAATTTGAACTTGTTTGGAAGCAGCCCAACTATCAGAAAAGCCATGAAAGGAAATGGACAGAAAATATGAAAATGTTTTTTCATGTGACCCCATTCGGGAAAAGTGGTTCAGAAGACAAAACAATCATTACCAGTTTGTGATTCACATTATTTTTAGGCCAGCAGAGAAGGCTTCATAGTCGTTCAGTGTTTTCCAGTATTATGTATACTGTTTATACCAGGGGTCACCAACCTTTTTTAAACTGAGAGCTACTTGAAGGGCACTGAGTAATGCAAAGGGCTACCACTTTGATAATACACTTCTGAAATAACAAAGTTACACAGTTTAATTTGATATTATTATTAATGATATTCAATGTGAAGACACTGATTGTTAATGATCCATCACAATAATTATTTCAGTATGATTAAACAAGGTAGGAAACAGATACGTTTCAATATGCAATATCCAAGTGTTTCATTTTCAAATGGTCACTTCCACAATATTTTGCAGGAAATATTTTTCAATTTTTACAACAGTTATCAAATCATAAACTCTGAACCATGTTTGTACAAATGATCAATTATGTAAGATTTAACAAAAATCTACTCCTTTCAAAATAAGGACGGTGTGACTGCGTCGCCACAGTCGCACCGCATATGAGACGCACACAGTTTTCCTTCATGTTAGTAAAAAAGAACTCTTCCTCCCATTCACTGTGAAAATAATAAGTATTCTTCCCTTTTTCTGCCATGTTTTTGTGGGTAGAAAACGCGTTCGTAACCTCATCTATGCAGCGCTTACGAGCTCATCTCAGTAAAGCTGGTTTGTCATGCGCACCAGACTGACCTCCGACCGATACTACGTCAGAGTTTGTATATTAAACTTTTTTTGTGATATACATTTTTTTTTATGTTTTTATGTGTTTGTTTTTAAATTTACGTCACTGTAAATGAAATTAAAAAAGAATGGCAACACAATTTAATAAAATTTTAGACAGAGCTAATTTGTGACTAGTGCTATTTTTGGAACTGGCCTGCGAGCAACTGATGCGGTCGCTGCGGGCAACCTGGTGCCCATGGGCACTCGGTTGGTGACCCCTGGTTGATACAGTACCTCCAGTACATACAAATCCATCTTTTGCGCCTAACTCAACTATTTGACCACCAAATGCCCTGTACAAATGCATACTTGTTTCCACGTGAGGATGATTTTTTTTTCAAGTGTGAAAATCCAGCCTGATAGCTCGGAAACAGGAGAGTTATATCGCGGAACAGTGATTGGTTCATTTGATTGGAACAGACATACGGAGAACAAACTTTAGCCGTAGGAAGTAAAGTATATGGTGCAACATTAAGCTGACGTTCTTGATCTTGAGGATAAAATCTTAATCCCCTTCTCCGTCTGTCAGTAATGAGATTAAAAGTAGTGAAAAACAGAAATCCTACTAGAAATGTTCATGGTTATGACCTACATGTCATCATTTTTCTCTACACCCTGCTATTTTTTGGTAAAAAAAAGGAGTCTGATTTTCCCTAACGACAAGCTGAAAAAGAAGGAACGAACAACAAAAATACAGAAAATAAAAATGTATAAACTTTTTTATGAGTGGTAGAGTTAGAATGTGGATTAAACCAAACATTTTCAGATAAACTTTTCACAGATATATATTTCCACACATTAAAATAAAATTATATTTGCGAAGGCCAATATTTCTTTTTGTTTTTTCGGCAAGAAAAAAACTTTTTATTACCGGCAGACATGACAGACTCTAAGATATCTCATGTGATTTATGAAAGGTGTGTTCTAACTAACAGAGCCTGAAGTCCTATCATGACAACAATGGTCACTGAACAAAAGACCATTTTTCACTAGATATCTTTGGGCACTGCAGCTTTTAGGAGCCGGAAGCTATTTCATATAGGCATGCAGGCAGAAGGGTTTTGCTATGTCCAACTCCTACATACTGTACAGTCTATGAACCAAATGCTAACTTGTGATGATGAGGAATTTGTCACGATGGTAAAGTAGGACCCAGATGCACAGCCAGTTTCAACCAGCATATTGTAGGAATGCAAGAGTGCAGAACCACAGGTAGGAATTCAGCAGGATGAGGGACCAGAGGTAGAGCTCAGCAGGATGATGGACCAGAGGTAGGAGCTTAGTAGGATGAGGGACTAGAAATAGGAGCTCAGCAGGAAGATGGACCAGAGGAAGCGCTCAACAGGATGAGGAACCAGAGGTAGAGCTCAGCAGGAAGATGGAACAGAGGAAGAGCTCAGCAGGATGAGGGACCAGAGGAAGGAGCTCAGCAGGTTGAGAGATCAGAGGAAGGAGCTCAGCAGGATGAGAGATCAGAGGAAGCGCTCAGCAGGATGACGGACCAGAGTTGGGGCTCAGCGGGATGAGGAACCAGAGGAAGAGCTCGGCAGGATGAGGGAGTAGAGATAGAGCTCAGCAGGATGAGGGACCAGAGGAAGAGCTCAGCAAGATGAAGAACAGAAGAAGATCTCAACAGGATGAGGGACCAAAGGAAGAGCTCAACAGGATGAGGAACCAGAGGTAGAGCTCAGCAGGATGATGGACCTGAGGTAGAGCTCAGCAGGATGATGGAAAAGAGGTAGGAGCTCGGTAGCTTGAGGGACTAAAAATAGGAGCTCAGCAGGAAGATGGACCAGAGGAAGAGCTCAGCAGGATGAAGGACCAGAGGTAGGAGCTCTTCAGGATGAGGGACCAGAGGTAGGAGCTCAGTAGAATGAGGGACTAGAAATAGGAGCTCAGTAGGAAGATGGACCAGAGGAAGAGCTCAGCAGGATGAGTGATCAGAGGAAGAGCTCAGCAGGATGACGGACCAGGCTTAGAGATCAGCAGGATGAGAGACCAGAGGAACAACTCAGCAGGATGAGAGATCAGAGGAAGCGCTCAGCAGGATGACGGACCAGAGTTGGAGCTCAGCGGGATGAGGAACCAGAGGAAGAGCTCGGCAGGATGAGGGAGTAGAGATAGAGCTCAGCAGGATGAGGGACCAGAGGACGAGCTCAGGAGGATGAGGGACCAGAGGAAGAGCTCAGCAAGATGAAGAACAGAAGACGATCTCAACAGGATGAGGGACCAAAGGAAGAGCTCAACAGGATGAGGAACCAGAGGTAGAGCTCAGCAGGATGATGGACCTGAGGTAGAGCTCAGCAGGATGATGGAAAAGAGGTAGGAGCTCGGTAGCTTGAGGGACTAAAAATAGGAGCTCAGCAGGAAGATGGACCAGAGGAAGAGCTCAGCAGGATGAGGGACCAGAGGTAGGAGCTCTTCAGGAAGAGGGACCAGAGGTAGGAGCTCAGTAGAATGAGGGACTAGAAATAGGAGCTCAGTAGGAAGATGGACCAGAGGAAGAGCTCAGCAGGATGAGTGATCAGAGGAAGAGCTCAGCAGGATGACGGACCAGGCTTAGAGATCAGCAGGATGAGAGACCAGAAGAACAACTCAGCAGGATGAGAGATCAGAGGAAGCCCTTAGCAGGATGACGGACCAGAGTTGGAGCTCAGCGGGATGAGGAACTAGAGGAAGAGCTCGGCAGGATGAGGGAGTAGAGATCGAGCTCAGCAGGATGAGGGACCAGAGGACGAGCTCAGGAGGATGAGGGACCAGAGGAAGAGCTCAGCAAGATGAAGAACAGAAGAAGATCTCAACAGGATGAGGGACCAAAGGAAAAGCTCAACAGGATGAGGAACCAGAGGTAGAGCTCAGCAGGATGATGGACCTGAGGTAGAGCTCAGCAGGATGATGGAAAAGAGGTAGGAGCTCGGTAGGATGAGGGACTAAAAATAGGAGCTCAGCAGGAAGATGGACCAGAGGAAGAGCTCAGCAGGATGAGGGACCAGAGGTAGGAGCTCAGTAGGATGAGGGACTAGGTGCTGAGTAGGAAGATGGACCAGAGGAAGAGCTCAGCAGGATGAGTGATCAGAGGAAGAGCTCAGCAGGATGACGGACCAGGCTTAGAGATCAGCAGGATGAGAGACCAGAGGAACAACTCAGCAGGATGAGGGACCAGAGGAAGAACTCAGGAGGATGAGGGACCAGAGGAAGAGGTCAGCAGGATTACAGGGTGCACTAGGAGCAGGGTGATGGACCAGACATGGAGGGAAACCATCATGGCTGTTGTGATGTGGAAGGAGGAGGACCCAAATGCAGGACTTAAAACAAGGTTTATTAAACCAGGAATCAGCAAAACTGTAATCAAAGAAGAAGGATCAAAAAGGTTATCAAAGAGTCAATCTCAGTTTCAACGGAAGTCTGCTGGGTCGGGAGTCAGCCAGGGCTGGAAGGCACGAAGACCCGACGAGGAATGCTGGTGAGGCTGCCTTTAAACAGGCAGCCGGGAGATTAGGTGCAGGTGATCCAATCAGGTACAGGTGGTCCAATCAGCCAGAATTGGGGGAAAGGTGAGATGGTCCCTGGCTCCCTCTGGTGGTGGTTGAGGGAACCACAACAATGGCTGCATGACAGCAGCATTGCAGACCAGTGGCGCAGGGCACAGGACCACAGTATAACAGAGGGGTGAGCTGACCCAAAAGTATAGGACACCAGAGTTTTAATAATCCAGAGGAAGACAAGACACGGCTGGAGACATCAGGGAGAGATAGACGGGACTAGGGGTGCAGAATTAAGGCAGAGAGCAGGATGCAGAGGGAGGAAAGGTTTCAGATGAGAGGATCATGATAGAATGTCTTTTTACGTGCAGCACAACAGCTCAATGTTCTAATAATAAAAGGTCCTAATGCAAATGTGACTGTAATAGCTGTGTCTGCAGGAGCGTTAAGATAACGCCGTTATCATTTTATTAAAGCTGGAAACAACAACAAGCACTTTCATATCTTTTTTATAAGCCATCATGTACTTGAGTGTTTTAAAAAAAAGTGTGCATCAGTTGCAAAACAGCACCTAAACAAATATATTTCCACAGAGTAAAACTGTTTGTCCAAATAATAATAAATATAAAAAAAATTAAAGCATCTTAAATTTTAAATGTATTTTAAAATTTTAAAAAGTTTTTTTTTCTACTTTTTTAAATTATCATTATTTTTATTTCAAAATTTTTCCATTTTTAAATGTTCTTCCCACAGAAAAATATACCTGAAGTTGTTTTCTATTTTATTAATATATGCTGGAGTTGTTTGCGAGCTCTCCTATCCGGTTTTGGGTTTCCATACTAATGCTAGGTTGTTCTTGGCGGTGAATTTTGTTCTCTGCCACACCCACATCTGGGCTTCACCCATTGTGATTTAAACAGGAAATGTGTTTGCAGCAACAGTGCACACACTCTGCTCATTTTAGGCCCCCTCCATAAGAAAGTGTTCACCTCCCCCTCACTTTGTTACATAATGCATCATGACAAGAATAAAAAAAAAAAAAGAAAAAAAATCAATTCAAAACAATCGTCTCAAATGCTTCACATTGCAGAGTGAAAAAAGTAAAAAAAAAACAAACAAACAAAAAAACAGATAAAACGTATTCCAGTCCTTAGTAACGCCTTCGCAGTAAGTAAAAAAAAAAGTGGGGAAAAAGAAGAAACTCCATGGGGATCCACATGAAAGAGGGATCCATCCTCCGGGATGAGAAGCCAATGTATCTTAGACTGATAATTAAATATTAGCTTATTCTACTCCAGTCAATGTTCCCTCTAATTTTTTATGTGCAAATACACAAGCTTCCTGAGCAGAAGGGGGCGGAGCTAAAACTTGTACTCTTTTGTGATGTCACCAGTAAGGACGAGCCAAACTCCGAAGCAGCGCCTTGAAGCTGTTTGTTTCAGAAAGAAAGAAGAAAGAGCTATGCTGCGGAGTTTTGTCTCATTTTCCTATCTTTGGTTTAAATTGAGTTTTATTTTGTGCGCTGCATAAGTTTTTTTGTGCGCTATTCATCTGCGAGCAGTGCGCAATTGCGCAGGTGCGCAGCTAGAGGGAACATTGACTCCAGTGCTTCTCAATTATTTCCTGTTGCCACTCCCCCCCGAATCTCAGGAAGAAGAAAATATTTTTATCTATTTTTATCTACTTTTATCTATAGAAATTATTTTTAAATAAGCAGCCGAATGATGAAAATAGGACGGTGAGCTTTTGCTTGTAGGGCTAAAACCTGTTTTTTTTTCCGTTCCGTCATCTTCCGCTTGTTCCTGGGTCAGGTCGTGGGGGCAACGAGACACTTAAACTCCTCCACTTGGGGCAGGACCCTGTCCCTGACCCGCAGGGGGCATTCCACCCTTTTCCGGGCGAAGACTATGGTCTCGGATTTGGAGGTGCTAATTCCCATCCCGACCGTTTCACACTTGGCAGCAAATTGATCCAGTGAGAGCTGGAGATCACGGTCCTGCTTTTCTTTCTTTCTTTCTTTTTTTTTTTTTTTTACTAATTTTGCAGGTAAACAAAAGGGCTAATTTGTATATCGAGTGAGGCATTTCTTTATTATTATTATTCGAGAGCCACTGGATGCGTCACACTTTCCTTCGTTACTCATTCTTCTGATCTCAGACACTACGGGCTGCACAGACAGAAATTACCATCATTATCAAGAAACTAGGGCTTTTTGCTCTTACACTTTGAAACTCTCTCTCAGGCAAATGAGTCTATGATGAGGCAGTGGGAGTGGGGTATTTGTACGAATGCATGTGCTAAATGTCGTTATCTACATTGTCTTTTACTAATTAGACTGGAGTGATCTTGAAAGAAGATGGAATCATGGTTGCGATTAAAGGTTGGAAAAAGGACAAAATATTGTGCTGATTGGTTTTCAATTGAATTTGTTGAAGATCATTTTAGTGGAGCACTTTGCATTTTAAGGGTCGATGATGATGGGATATTAAACGTCACGACTGCAGAAAACTTCATTTAATCTGTAATAGCAGAAACAAGTACAAGGCACAGAGGACATTAAAATTACTTCACTGAGAGCAGGAAGAAGCCCAGATGGTGGTGTAATTTAGAAGCGTTAAGAAACCAACTTTGGAGTGAAGATTCGTCCATTTGAACTCAATTCAATCTCAAATTTTTTTTTATTACCCGAAATGATGTGGGGATGTGGAAAGAAGAGGATCCAAATGCAAGAAAACAAAACAGAATTAATCAACCAAAAGTCCAGTATAGCTGGTAGGCAAGGGCACAGTATTAACTCAGGATCAAAAAGTTCAAATGATATAACAGAGTTCAAAGATTAAACTTATGGTCAGGCAGCCAGAAAGCCCTGTCTGGAAGGGGTAGTGATGATTACGATGACCCGACAAAGATGTCTGGAGTGATATCCTTTAAATAGGCAGCAGGATCCACAGGTGTGTGTCATCAGACTAATCACCCTCAGTTGTCCCCGATCAGGGTGATGATGGAAAGTCTAGGACTCCCTTTGGTAGCAGGGAGTCCTAGCATCTATGAGACTAAATCACACAATAGCTCTGCAAACACAACACTGAAGTAATTAGTCCATTTTTGTTTCTATCTACGATCAAGTCATTGAAGTTTTAATTGCTTTTAGTTCAAAGATGCAATGTGTGGACAGGTGGCCAGGACGGAAGACCTGGCTGAATGGTGAATGTGATGAGTTATTGCCTTTAAAATAGGCACCAGGATCCACAGTTGTGTGTCAGCAGACTAATCACCCTCAGGTGTCCCTAATCAGGGTGATGAGGAAAGGTCCAGGTCTCCCTCTGGTGGCAGGGGAGGGTATCATGACATTAACTGTATCAGTCTTTTTCAATTTTCTCATTTGTCCAAATGTTGTACATTCATGCTGGGGTTCACGTTTTCCCCAATAAAACAGAAGTTTGAATTTATATGTTTTAGATTTTTTTGCAAACTTCTAGCTTAAAGATAAAAAAGATTGAGTTAGTGAGAAAGAGTTAGACCGTAAACCTGTATGTGAAAAGAAAAACCCATAGATTTTCACATAAACTGAGGAAAAAAAGATACATTTTGGGGTCACAGTTTGACTTTTTCACACCTCAGAAAAACAATTGGTTTTATTTGGATTTTTGGGTGAAGTTTCAAATCCAATCAATAAAACCACAAATACAAGGTCAAGAAGACACTTTTCGTCCCGGAGGGAAAACCAAGACCTCAGAAAAACAATTTCAGTGTTAGAAACATTGTCAAAGGTCATCGTCCCAAGATACATTTCGACAGTTTTTGCTTTATCCTCCCCAAATAACAACCCTGTAATTGGTACTTTAGTATGGAACCATTTAGAGATACCTTGACTATATCTTCTACAAGTGGTGTGCGAATAATACTAAGCAATAAAAGTTTGAGTATCCTGTAACTAATTGCTGTAAAAAAGGCCAAAAATTGCTGCTCAATTTTTTATGTTTTTGTTGTGACACTGAGATTTTTAAGCAACAGTGTCAACGAAAAAAAATTCTTGCTTCAAATTTTCTTGCATTTCATTCGGAAATAATATTTGATAAGCTGGGGTTTCTTTTTCCCTGCTGAGTTGCTTTTTCCAAATTAGTAAAGGTTGTAGCTCTGCAATACTGCACTCTTCTATATTTTGTAACCCTCGCAATTTGCAACCCTGCTGACAGAATCCTTCTGTGTACAGCTAGTAGCCGTGTAGGGAAAAAAACGGTAGTGTACAATAATTAACAGATTTCTTATCCAATGGTTATCGTTGTAAGGTTGATCACCAAGGGAGTTTTGTATTGTTTCGATTCAAGATTCTTTATTGTCACTATTGCTGATGCGTAAGTGATCATTAGTGTTAACATGCGTGTTGCTGTAACGTGTCCTTAATGCTAGTCAAGTGAGTGTGCAAGGGGACGATGAAGGTTAGAGGGGGGATGGCTTTCACATCTCTGGAGAAAAACTGTCTCTGAGGCGTGAGGTGGTGGTCTTGATGGTCCTGTAACGTTTCACTTATAAGAGAGGTACAGTCCGTGTCCTGGGCGGGTTGGGTCCATCGCTATACGTATGTCTGGCTTTCTCCTGAACTCAGGAGCTGTAGACCGAGTCTAGATCTGGCAGCCGGAAGCCTATGATCCCCTGTGCAGTCTACACCACCCGGGTCAAGTCCTTTTTGTCCTGTGTGGTGCAGCTGCCATACCACACAGTCATGTTGAGAGACAGGCTGCTCTCAAAAGTAGCTCTGTAGTTAAGAGAAGAGTCCAGAAAGCTTCAGCTTCCTGAGTAAGACACTAGCAGCAGGTTTGCCAGTATCGTACTGTGGAAAAAACTGGACTATTTGTCACTTTTCTGTAGTGGGTTTCCTGGGCTCGTCTCATTGGGAGTTAGAACCATGTAGAACTCGAATCTCCTAGGGAGGCTGTGTCTTACAGTCGATCAGGGAATGCCTTGGGATCTTTCTTAATTGACTGCAAGAAGTGACTGGGAAGATGGAATTAGTGCATGGTTGAACCAGAGGTCTAAACTTTTAGCTTGACATAAAAGTAACCCGAGTTATTAAATCACAGAATAAAGTAAGTAAAGCAATAATGTTGGTAAATGTTGAACACATGTAGGTACACGCATTCTGCATGCACAACCTGAGCACAGCTCATTTAAATGAAAAATAAAGGCAACTTTTCCACAAATGATGTAATAATTACAGGAACCCCGTCATCGCCGGTCATGTTTTTCTGACTGTACGCCTTGTCGACTTTGCTTCTGCCTAAGAATCTTTGAGCAACTTCCAGGAAAGGCTGGGAATGAAGCCAAACTGTCATGATGTGGGGATGTGGAATGAGGAGAAGGACCCAAATGAAGGACAACAAAACAGGATTTACAAACCAAAAGCCCAGTAAGGCAAAAAGTCCACTGAGGCTGTAAGGCAAAGGGCACAGGATTAACTCAGGATCAAAAGTTCAAATAATATAACAGAGTTCAAGAATGCAACTTATGGTCAGGCTGCCAGGAAGACTTCTTCTTATTTCCGGCAGACTACACGCCACTCGGCACATTGCTGCCTTTCTGGATTGTTCAGGAACTGCACTTAGGATTCTCTACTACATCCAGAGGCATACTCCACTCGACTCTAAAAAGTTCCCAATAGCGCGTATACAATGGTCAGCTCCTGCAGGAGGGTTCAACAGCTCCTTAAGACACAACTCACTTTTTCCAGGCACAGATTTAAACAAACTAGCACACTGCCTTGCTTAAAGAGGACACTCTATAAAAACGTGCTTAACGGTTTGACTCTGTTTGCAGTGTTGGCACAATCCATCTGGATGTTTCCCTATCCTGGCCAAATCCCACGCAAGCCCACAATGCCCTAACCTTAACCTGGTCACAGCCAGGAAGACCTGGAGTGATTGCCTTTAAATAGGCACAAGGATCCACAGGTGTGTGCTATCAAACTAATCACCCTCAGGTGTCCTTAATCAGCGTGATAAAGGAAGGTCCAGGGCTCCCTCTGGTGGCAGAGGGACCAAATCTTATGACACAAATCTTCCTACTACACCTCTTCAGCCTAACTCTAGCATACAAAAGTTGGAAGAAAAGTGAATAAAATGGCTTTGCTTCAAACCAGGAGTAAAATGAGGTTATTTAAGAAACATGGAAGACAGATTTTTCTTGATATTCTGACATGTTTGAGTCAATAAGACGTTCATAGTGTTGCTTAAGATTTTCCAGAACAATTAAACTAAACTAAATTAAACTACCAATTATAGTTGGTATTTTTGTCCTATGATAAGAACCAGACAGAGATTTATTTTATCTTTTATATTAAATAGTGATTTTTATTTTTATAAAGTAATAGTCTGATCCATTTTAAACCCAAGCTGAGATGATAAGACTTGAAATAGCGACACATGGTCATTTAATATATACCATAATATTAAGCACAGCAGACTGTATTCATAAAGACTTTTAAAGAGCTGCTTCTGAACTAAACTCTGAATTTAATGCAATTAAATAATGAGAAAAGACTTTAGACTCAACAAAAATGACCAGTAAAAACAGAAGATCCCCATTGTGAATTTGCCCTTAACCGTTCTGTTTTTTTAAAGAAAAGATTATTGCACTTTCGAGGGATTATAGGTCGTCTCTAAGCCCTTATATAGATAGACAGGAAGTCTTTTGTCAGCTCAGAAATGAAATATTCAGCGAAAACAGCTTCTGAATATATTTATTCCGTTTCACTTTGGTTTTTGACACTGTGAATATAGAGTTACAGAAGTCTTGTGATCGAAACTTAATAGATGCATGACGGGTGGAGGGTAATGAACGTCCAAAAGAGAAACTCTTATAAAAGAAATACGCCAAATGCACCAACTGAAAAATAATTTTTTGCACGTTTTCAGTTACTGTTGCATTAACACGGCCGTGGATGTGTAACCAGGCTGGGTTATGTATTGGTTTATGTCATCAGGTTTAATTATCTCAGTAGAGAGAGACAAAAACATTTGTGACATTGATGAGGGAAGAGGTGGAGGAAAAGCTGGAGAGGTGGATGTTTGCACTAGAAAGAAGAGGAATGAAGATTAGTCAGAGTAAAACAGAGTACGTGTGTGAATGAGAGGGATCCAAATGGAAAAGTGAGTTTACAGGGAGAAGAGATAAAGAAGGTGGAAGATTTTAAGTATCTAGGATCAACAGTCCAGAGCAATGGAGAGTGTGGAAAAGAGGCGAAGAAGCGTGTGCAGGCAGGCTGGAACAGGTGGTGAAAAGTATCAGGTGTGATGTGTGATAGAAGAGTTTCATCTAAAATGAAAGAGAAAGTGTACAAAACCGTGGTGAGATCGGCCATGCTGATTGGTCTAGAGACAGTGGCACTGAAGAAAAGACAAGAACAGAGATGGAGGTAGCAGAGATGAAGATGCTGAGGATCTCCCTGGGAGTGACCAGGGTGGACAGGATCAGTGGAACAGCACATGTTAGAGGTTTTGGAGATAAAGTCAGAGAGGCCAGACTGAGATGGTTTGGACATGTACAGAGGAGAGAGAGTACATCCGAAGAAGGATGCCGGACCACCAGGAAAGAGGACTAGAGGAAGACCAAAGAGGAGGTTCATGGATACAGTGAAGGAAGACATGAAGATAGTTGGTGTGACCGAAGAGGATGCAGCAGATGGGGTTAGATGGAAGATACCGACTTGCTGTGGCGACCCATGAAGGGAAATGCCAAAAGAAGAAGAAGATTGAAACACAAAAAAAGGGCCTTATTTTTTTGGGAAGAATGTGTCAGAATGCAACGGGCTGGTGATCTGTTCAGAGTGCTGCTGGCCAGTACAGGCTTAATTTAAAACCACAGTGTCGGATTTAGCAGTTCAGGAAATGAATGGACCAAGTACGTCTGAAGTTTCATTTGTTTGCAACAGAAACAGGAAATCACAGTGGAGCTCATGTAATTTCGGAAGCATTTCGACGTTATAATCTGTCAAATGCCATCTTGGTCACACTGCGAGACTAGCCTGAGGATATTAACAACATTGTTATTTAACATTTTAGGACAGACCCTAAATTTTATTTGTTGCATGCTCATCAGTTTTATCCCAAAGTTTATTGACAACTGAATGGAGTGTAAGAAGAGTGGTAGGCAGGTGCAGCTGGTAGCTGATCTGGGCAGGTGTAGCATGGATACAGTACATAAAATAAAATACACTCGACGCAGACAAATTACACTATGTTCAGAATTTTTTTAAAGTTCAATGAATAAAGTCAGAGAGACTAAATTCTTTAAGAAAAAGAAAGAAAAAAACACTTTGCCAAACAGGTTTATGTCCTAGGCAGACGTCAGGCATAGGGAGGCTTGAATCCTGGGCAGGCATGTCGGGAACAGAGTTGGTTGGGGATACCAGACATGGGAGAAACAGAAGTAGGCAAGACACCATAACAACAATACACTGCCTTATGAAGTGGAGGACGCTGGGCTTATTTAGAGGGGATAACGAGACACAGGTACAACTTCGGGAAAAAGTAACTGACTCTAGGTATGAGGAATTGGGACAAATGGTAGAACAAGAAGGAAAGAACAAAGGACCAGAGCAGGGAGAATGATGACATTAAGATGGTATTTCTTACATGGAGTGTTGTTTTTGGCAGCCATCTGAGTTTTAGTTTTAGTCTTTGGAACAAAAAGTATCGTAATTTCACGGCCATAAGGCGCACCTAAAATCTCAGATTTTCTTCAAAATGAGCGGTGCGCCTTTTTGTGCGGTGCGCCTTGTGTGTGAGAAAAAGCGGACCTAAAAGAAAACGCCGTGCCCGCGAGGCGGACCTGAAAGAAAACACATGAGAACGTTAAAGAGTGAAGTGGGAGCGGCGTGGGAGCGATGGATGACCGAAGGAGACCACAGTTTAACGAAGGGTGGAAGGCAGCGCCGGGCGAGTTACGCTACAGTTTGCCAATGGATTGTAGATGCTTGAACTAACGTGTCTGCTGGTACTGTTATCCGAGCTTTCGCAAAAGCTGGTATCCTTTCTGAGGAGCCGCACAGTACAGACAGTTACTTTGACAGCGAGGAGCGAAGTGGACCTGCTCCGTTGGATTTTGCGCAGCTGTTCGATTCCGAAACAGAGGATGAGGACTTTGACGGATTTGAATAAAGACTATTACCGGTAATGTGCTTGTTTATACTACTTAAATAAAGCACAACCAAACTCAGTTTTACTCCCGATCTATTTTTTAATACCCACATTTGCGTGCGTGCGTGTGTGTTGTTGTAAGGCGGTGTGTGACTGAGACTGCGCCTTTTCGTACGGCGCACCTAATGGCCGTGAAATTACGGTAATTTAAATTTTAGTCACATATCAGTCATCTCTATATATTTTAGCTTTAGTCAAGTTTAGTCGATAAAATCTCAAAAGAGTTTTCGTCTAGGTTTTGTCTGCAAAGACTTTGAATGTTTTTAGTCTAGTTTAGTGTAAAAAAAAAAGAAGCAAAGAACAACAAATTTTCTAACAATAAATACAAATCCTTCAATGAATGAGGTATGTCGTAAATTATGTATACTTAAAAATGACACCTCTTGATAACCCTGTAAACAAAGTAAACATTGCATTGCGTCTTTAAAGCAGTCGTTAGCGCAACCAAACTAACTAGGAAGTTAGCAGCGCCGACAAGCTAGCATTAGCTTGAAGTCGGCATGCCGTTTGCGCAAAATATGTGGGTAAATAAGCTTGAAGTTTCCGATTACCAAGTCCCTTTGTTGCTGTTGCCGCCATGGTGTGTGACTTTCTCGTGGCTGCAGGTGTGTTATGTAGACGGTGTGAACGTGCAGCATTGTGGGGGGCGTGCCTCCGTGAGAGACACAATGCCGCCGCTGTGCTTTTTCTTTTCACAGACAGAAATGTGAAAGGCGAACGCCTGTTATTTCCGTACGTTTTCATTTCATCAGCAGAAACTTGCAAACGTCTCGTCACATTTTCGTCACCAAACAGACGCATTTATTTTGTTATTGTTACGCCATCGTCATGACAAAAAGCCTCGTCAACAAAATTATTTTGTTGCTGTTATTGTTGACGAAAACACCTATGCTTACATGCAATCTTTGATTTTTTGTGTGTGTTGTTGAAGAACACAGAACATGCTGGGAATTTGCAAGCGCGGCTGAGTCTAAGAAGCGCCATATTTGGTCAGTTAGTCAGTCATCTTCTTATCCGTCTGTCCCTTTCGGGGTTGCGGGGGGTGCCGGAGCCCACCCCGGCTGATTTAAGGTGAAGGGCAGGGTACACCCCGAATAGGTCGCCAGTCTGTCGCGGGGCCACACACATACAACCATCCACACACTCATTCCTAGGGGCAATTTGGTACCGGCAAATCAACCTAGCATGCATGTCTTTGGAGGGTGGGAGGAAACCGGAGCACCCGGAGGAAACCCACGCAAACACGGGGAGAACATGCGAACTCCACACAGAAAGGACAGTGTTCCAAGCCTCGTCCCCACCCGGGACTTGAACCCACAACCTTCTTGCTGTGAGGCCACTGTGCTATCCACTGCGCCACCGTGCCGCCCATATTTGGTTGATATCCCAATTTCTGTTCTCGTGTCTCGTGTCTAGTTTTTAGGATCCAATGATTCCGTTTTTTTTGCTGCTCAGATGCATAATATTTCTGTGACTCTGCACCAGAGGTCTGTAACCTCCTCTGTTAATTTTTCCTGCTTCTGCCTTTAAACTGGTGAAAAAGGGATTCTTTTTTCGGTTCAAGCTGCTGCCAGCTTTGGCTAACTTCCTCCACCTTACCCCTACAGTGATAAAAAAAAAAAATATGTGTATAATCTTCATAGCTGAAGTTTGTAGACGAAATATTTCCTCCCTAAATAGTTTCCCGGCTGTTTTTCTGATTTGACCTAATTTTGCTCTGACTGAACGCTCTATCTCTCTATTTCAGGCTCAACTGACTCCTATTGAGTAAAGCTATCAGAAATAGGTTATTTTTACAGCTCGGAACCCGTATCAGCACATAAATGGCTCTGTTGTCCAGCAATAACAAAGTCGTAACGTGTCTTTCCTCTAAAAAGATCCCACTGACCCACGGTAAGTGCTTTCTATCTGCAGTGAAAAGGAACAGGTATAATAAAAGAGGAAAGATCAGTCACCAGAGCAATACCAAGAAATGGAAAACAGGTATTAGGGGTTTATGGGTGCGGAGAAATGGGTTAAGCTTAAATGTTCTAATGTGACGCCATACTGAGTGAAGAGGTGAAACAGTCCAATAGATACTGGGTAAAAATAACTGACTATTTTTTTAAAAAGAAAACTGTTGTTTCAAAAGGTCTTACTGGCACGTTTCCAGTCAAAAGTCAAACCAAAATTATTTTCTCAATTTCAAAAGGTGCATTAGATTTCAATCTTGTTCCTCTTCTTTCGGCATTTCCCTTCGGAGGTCGCCAAAGCAAGTCAGTTTCTTCCATCTAACCCTATCTGCTGCATCCTCTTCAGTCACACCAACTATCTTCATGTCTTCCTTCACTGTGTCCATGAACCTCCTCTTTGGTCTTCCTCTAGTTCTCTTTCCTGGTGGTTTTAAATCTAGCATCCTTCTTCGGATGTACTCTCTCTCTCTCTCCTCTGCACATGTCTAAACCATCTCAGTCTTGCATCTCGAACTTGATTCCCAAAACCTCTAACATGTGCTGTTCCTCTGATCCTGTCCATCCTGGTCACTCCCAGAGAGATCCTCAGCATCTTCATCTCTGCTACCTCCATCTCTGTTTCCTGTTTTTTTCTCAGTGCCACTGTTTCTAGACCAATCAGCATGGCTGGTCTCACCACGGTTTTGTACACTTTCCCTTTCATTTTAGCTGAAACTCTTCTGTTGCACATCACACCTGATACTTTCCTCCACCTGTTCCAGCCTAACTGCACACACCTCTTCACCTCTTTTCTACACTCTCCATTGCTCTGGACTGTTGATCCTAGATACTTAAAATCTTCCTCCTTCTTTATCTCTTCTCTCTGTAACCTCACTTTTCCATTTGGATCCCTCTCATTCACACACATGTACTCTGTTTTACTCTGACTAATCTTCATTCCTCTTCTTTCTAGTGCAAACCTCCACCTCTCCAGCTTTTCCTCCACCTCTTCCCTCTTCTCACCACAGATCAGATGTCTGATCTGTGGCTATTAGCTTGTAAGTAATATACAAACCCAATTTTCACTTTCGGTAAAAATTCGGTCTATTGGGCTCCTTCATCAAAGTGCCCTAATTAATCCCTCTAGCAGGGCTGAAATGAAGACGTGACTGGGATAACCTGTGGTGAGGGTGAGCTCCACAATCATTAGAGCAGCTAACCAGTGTTTTGGACTTGGTGAGTTGGTGGCATTCACTGCAGTCATCCTTGAACTTATTGGTGAACACCAACATTGGGGGATGTTATCGAGTGGGAGTCATGTCTAATCTTTTGTGCCCGCGGGGTTCTGGAGGCAGATGATTGATGCAGACTAAGTGAAATACAGCTTTGATCATTGCTGAGACAAAAGCTGTGGGAGGAGTGAGGCCATAGAGAATGAGTCTTGATCGCTTCAAAGATTTTCTGTTTTACTATTAGATGCTTCGGGGAGTTTTTTTTCCAAACTATTTTAGCCCATACAAGAGGGATAGTGAAGATACCAATCAAAAGTCATGTATGCTCTATATTCTCAGCCCATAGGTAGTTGAATTAAAGTGGTAAGGTTTGGGAGTAAAATTTAAAAATTTTAAAAAACATTCAGATTGACCCTCTCAACCACGCCAACAAGGATCATAAAATGTAACATAAAAAGAATTAATCTTCTTCTGGTTGTTGTAACAGTGCACTAGCTTTCTATTTTTTATGGCATTAACACCAGGACTGCCACGTTCTAAATTTACCCCCAAGCGCCATGACCGTCAATGTGACGCTTATGGAATTATTAATGATTCAATATTCAATATATTCAATATTCATGTGCTGCTATATTGCATAAATAAACTTTTAAAACACTCAATTTTTAAAGTAATACTAATGATAAAATGTTAAATATCTTTAAAACCAAGAATAAAAAAGCAAACACCAAAATAAAATGATCTAATTCGTCAATAGCCTATTTTTTTCCGCATTTGGCACTGCTGCTTCGATAATGTCCCCGTTAAAAATTGGCAATAGGCTATATTCCAATATGTTAACCTGAACTTTCAAGACTTATCTAGAAAACATGGCAGACTTTATTCAGACAAATGTTTTCTTACTCTCTTGAATATTATCTCACTCAACCTTTCTAAAATGTTTCTGTAATGGCGTCAGAGTCCTCCTTGTCTCTCCCCATTAATATAAACACACACACATACTTATGTGCGGTCATCGCAATGTGTCTGTTGTCATAGCAACAACTTCCCACAGAAGTTGTTGCTATGGCAATGCGCACTTCCTCCCAGCTGCTGCGGGGTGCAGCAGGTTAGAGGAGCTAAAATGCTAATAAATTTTAAAATGTTCATTTTTAGAAAAAAAAACCCACAACAAAATAGAAAACATGTTTATATCAAAAGTCATAAAAGGTTAGCCTTCTAGGTTGTGTCTTATTTGTTCTAATTAGCATATTAAAGTGACGTGCAGTCAAGTTGACGACTACGGCGGTCCTAGTGTTAACAATGATTGAGGGTTAGTTAGCCCTACCAGTCTGGTTGTGATGGGTTCCCCTTAAGAAAACTGTTTACAGTTTCAAACAGTTTTGAGGTTATTTTATTACCCATAATGCACATTTAAAATGCTTTACGAAGGGAAGATTTTACCCAAATACAGAAAAACTATCTTTGACGAAAATATTGCAACTGAACCTTAAAAGATTGTCTGATTTCAAAAGCTGTCGCGTTATCAGAATGTCTGAGCCACTGTTATTGAACTCTTTCAGCACAAAAGACTTTTTCAGCATTGATCCATTGCATTTTAAAGTGCCATTCATCCAGAAGTCAGTTTCAATTACCAAGCAGCTGCAGGGTTTATAATGGGCGCTGCGACATTTCTGCCTCTCCGAGTGCTGTTATGTAGCTTTTGTCTAACTCTGTCATGATGGGTGACAGCCTGAAAATATCACTAAACCTACAGATTTTGATCCCGGCTCTAATGTATCCTGGAGTGAAATGTTATTGCGTAATATATTCACTTGTCCAGATTTACTCTGAATTCCGACTATTATGTTTGACCTTCTTCATAACAAAAGGATTATACCCTTTCCGATGTATTGACTTTGTTCTCATATACAAATATCATCTATGGTGAAACAATACGAGCAGGACTGTTGCTATGGTAATTGTATGGTCTGAAAACCCTTCTGAAATTCACTCAAACATCTCCATTTTGTGTTTACAGTTTTTTGGGCCAAGTGTCAACATTGAAGGGTGCAAAAAACACGACCGAAGAAACTTTTTTTTTTTTTTTTTAACCGTACTATTGTAATAAAGTTGAAATTGGAGCAAATACACAATAATTTTAGGCCATGTTCACACGTAGCCGGGTATTTTGAAAATGTATATCCATTATCCTCCGTTTTAAAAAAGCGTACTAAAAAACCCCACGTAACCGTTTTCAATATAACCTCATCCACACAAACCCGTACAAATATGCTTCTGAGTGCGGTTACGAGCATGCCAGACCAGTAGCGGGCAGTATTTCTCTAAACGTAAGCTCTGAGCCAGAAAGGCTTATGTAATGAATAACAGTTGACCGCAACGCATTTCTCCTCCTTTGCTCCTCGACAAGAAGCAAGAGCAGTTCAGAGTGGAAAAAAAGCAAGAAAGGAGCGGGTTTTTTAGGGGATCCATACTGCCCACTGTCTGATGTTAAAAACAAGGTCGCACATAAATGACGTTTATGCATTAATTGTCGCAGGTAATGACGTTTAAAAATGCAAAACGTCAGTTAAGCATGTCCACACGCAAAAAAGGAGTTTTCAAAAAGACGGTTTGTAGTGAAAAAAATAACCCGACGGGTTTGTGTGGATGACGGGCCAAAACAGATAAAAATTTATTTGTTTTACCAGATACTCGAGTACGTGTGAATAGAGCCTTATTCTGTTGGCTGATGCATGGACAGGTTTTTGACAATTTCTTAAAGTTTAAATATATTGTAGTCAATCTTCCCTTTAAGCTGCGCGCCTGCGCTGTTGCGAACTGCTCGCAGATTAATAGCGCATAAGAAAACCTATGCAGCGCACAAAATAAAACACAATTTAAATTAAAGATGGCAAAATGAGACAGAACTCCAGAGCATACTTTTTCTTCTTTCTTTTTGAAACAATTTGCTTCAAACCGCTGCTTCGGAGTTTGACCCGTCACCGCTGATGACGTCACAAAGAGCAAAAGTTTTAGCTCCGCCCCCTTCTGCTCAGGAAGCGTGTGTATTTGCGCAGACACGTAAAAAATGAGAGGGAACATTGCGTGTAGTAATTCAGGATGTGTCATGAGGCTAATGGAAATGCATCATCAAATTTATGCAACTAAAAGCCTTTCTGGTCAAATAAGACGGAGACGATGGATCAGCGCTAGAGCGCTCGCCCGCCGACTGGAAGGTCGCGGGTTTGATTCCCGCTGAGACCACCGTCTAGGGTCCTTGGAGAAGACACCTAACCCCCGCTTCTCCCACCATTGGCGCCGTCAAAGGGCAGCCTACTGCGGTGTAAGGAGTGCAGCACACAAATTTCCCCGGTGAGGGATGAATAGAGTAATTCATTTATTTTATTTATTTATTTAAGTAAGGCTTCTATTGTAGCCTATTTTGTTAAAAACTTTATGCATAACGTACTCAAACACGCTCATTGAAGTCACAACCGTGATCAATTTTTGTCTTTTCAAAATAAAAGTAATGCCCAATGCTTTTCATCGAGGCCATGTTGAAAATAGTTATTTACTCTGTACCCCTGTCATTGGGACTGTTTTCTCTCCACGGTTGGACTGACGATCGCATCCAATGAAGACCTGTGGGAAAGCTTTCACTAAGCTCCTGTGCAGGCTTTAAAAACAACTGCTGTGCAAATTCTCAGAGATAGGATTTGTGTGCCTCCTGTGTTGGTTTACTTTCCTACGGTGACTGGTCAGTAGCATGCTGTTCATTTCATACGCCTGGCCAAATCTCTTCCTCTCTGTGGTTGGCTGGTTCTATTCAGAGTGCAAAGCTAACCTAAAACATGTCTTCCTCTTTTAATCTACACATTTTTTATATGTTTGAGCATCCTTTGTGTTCGTGTGAAAGTAAGTCCAAAGTCAAGGAAAAAATGTAAGTTTGGGAAAATCCAGACTTTTTTGTCTTGACTTTAAAAGGTTTCCAGGCTTGATACTAGGGCTGAAACAACTAATCGAATTAATCGATTATTGAAATAGTTGTCGACTAATTTAGTCATCGATTACTCGTTTAGAGCGTTTTTACTGTCAACTGCACTTAATATTACACAACTTGATTGTTTTTTGTGTATTTTTACTCATGTTAACCTAGGCCATTTTTGTTTGGTACTATACCTCTGAACAAGGTTAAATTTGCAAATCTAAAACTGTTAATGATTTCTTGTTTTTAAATGTGATCCTGGATGGTCAACAGTTTACATTTTATGTTTTTTAGCCAGTACTATAAAACACATTTTATGGGTGCTCGTGATTTACCTTTACTGTATACAGTAAGTAGATTTATTATTTTATATTTGCTGTAGAAATGGTAATATTCTCCCTCTTTTTTTCACAGAAAGATTAACATTTTTACTTATTAGAATGAGCCCAGCGTGTTGTTTAAGTGGTTATGAGTTGTGTTTTGCATAACTACATTCAATAAAACGCCAAAAAACTATCATTTATTAAGTTACCAATGTTACCCGATTAATCGATTAATCGAGCCAATAATCGCCAGATCAATCGATCATCAAAGTAATCGTTAGTTGCAGCCCTACTTGATACACTTCGATATTGTCAAGCTGAAAAAAAAAGATAAGAAAAACAAAAGTAACAGCCCATGGCCACCGTCACTTTCATAAATATCTTGATTTGCATATAACTTGGGGTACACACAGATTTGGCTGCATGCACTCTGGATAAATGAGGTCCCTGACGTGTAAGATTTTTTTTCACATTTGCCTCGTTCTTAATAATCCATTAAGATAATTTTAACAGCACCCACTCACAGATAAGCTTGAATTTAGCTTTGCTTTGCGTTCCCTGCTCTGAACTCATTTGATTAGTTCTAAACTACACTTCAACAGAAAACTCAGAGCACATCCATTTAAGGGTGCATTTGAAACAGGAAATTACAGTGTGTAATTGGCAATAGTTTAAATGGTCAAACTATTGCCAATGTGACACAGAAACTTATTCACCTCTGGTTTAAAACACTGCAAGTTTGACGTCTTTTAGGACAGCTTGGCTTTTTGATGAACCCTAGCACTATAATATGGTTCATTCCCTTGGGATTCAAGGCGAGAATCCCCGGATAGGGTACACCCCAAACAGTCTGTCACAAAATCACAGACAATATACAGCAGGAAAGGGCAAACTTCGGCCCGCAGCCCGCCTGCGGCCCTTTAAACATTTTAAATCTGGCCCGCCAAACCTTAAAAAAATTAAATAAATAAACCTTGTTAGTTTTATTTCTCCTGCAATTTTGATGTTTCGTCACTAGATGGCACAATATGATGATAATAATAATAAAGATTTTTATAAATAACGCACTTTATATCTCCAGTGGAGATCTCAAAGTGCTAATATATTGACTTTTTGAGAATACAACAACACTGCTCCCATTAAAATGTGTGTGTCTCCGTGGCGCGCACACCTTCAAAATAAACAGTGTGCACAGAGATGGAAAGCCATCAGGCCCAATACACGCACGTAAACAAGCGTGTTAGATGTTAAAACAACCAACATTGAGCGCTTAGATTTCAAACCTAGCGACGCTAATTGCACGTTTTTAAGTGCTATCGCACTAGATTTAAAAACTAGCGCGCTAGATTTGAAATTTAATGCTCTTGATGTAACATTTAGCGCACTTGTTTAAAATCTAGCGTCCCATTCTATCGGTCTAATCTAGCGATTACCAAAGCATGCTATCCATCTCCTGTTCGGCCCCTTTGTCAAATGTTAGAACTCAATGTGGCCCGCGAACGAAAAAGTTTGCCCACCCCTGATCTACAGAATAGTTTTATCTTGTAAATACTTCCCAGAATTTTACAAAAAGTCCGGCTTGTGAAACAAGCTTTAGAAAGAAAGCATATTTGGTAGATTAAATAAAAAATATATATTTATGAATAATTTCCAAGGCTACAAGAAATAGCTTTAGGGGGAAATTGAAATAGTCACATACCGTACTCGGTAGCTGATATGGTTTCAATTCATACATAATCATATGTGTATTTAAACTGCATGGAGGACAAATGCCATCATTTTATGTAGCTGAGTGTGATATACAGTAATATTTGTACATCTACCGGAAGAAAAACTGCTTCAAAATACATCTTTGTGTCTTCAAAAGCAGTCCGGTCCCGGTTACCAACACAGAAACATTCAGATTCATTCAGAGATTTTTTTTAGTTCTACATTCATTCAAAATGATGATTCATCTCAAAAGAATCGCAGCTTCTGAATAAATTCACACCATGTTGTAATCTCTGAAAACAAACAATATAGACACCGCACAGGGTTGGAAAGGTGAGATTTATTTTATTCTATTTATCTTTTTATTCAAGAACAAAACACAATACTATTTGAAACTGGTCAGGCATGAAAATAAAAAGGGGAATGGAAATGATGAGAAAAGAAAATGTGGAGGATGATTGTGGGTGAGTTAGGGTTAAACTCTATTCCTTTGTTGTTTTTTTCTCATGGCAACTTAAAAACAGAAGTTCTGATGAATATTTGGATGCAAAAGCTGAAGGTCAAAGCGCAACATGCCAAAAATATGAAGGTGAGATTTTGCAAAGGGACAAAATTATTTTTATTTGTAGAATTTTGTGCTTTTTTATGGACCATTGTTGGACAGTTTTCACAAGCCCTATTTAATTAGTTGATATTAAATTCTTGAAATTCTAAATGTCCGTGCTTTCTGTGGTTCTTTTTGCTGGACCCAATACAGGGAGGAAGAAAGGAGTAAGAAAGAAGAGGGATAAGGTACAGAAGAAAAAAAAGGGGTGGGTGGGGACCAATGGGGATCTGTAGTTGGTTACAATATTCAGCATCACGACCAACCTGCTGGATAATCTGCAAAAAATACAATCAAGAGTTTAACAAATTAAGAAATGATGTAGAGCACAACCCCATGCTACTAGAGCTATAATAATATTGGTTGTGAGCAAGGAACATAGCGGACAGTAAACAGTGTGATACAGTGTGCAAGTGTGAGTGAAAGTGCATGCATGCTGCCGATGTGAACCATGTACTTATTAGGGCTAACAGATCCTCACCAATCCCAAAAAGTCAGGACGGGGAGGGACAGATACACACTACCTGGGCCCCCAGACCCACCCCGATGCCAGGATCCCAAGGCCGAGCACAGGAGGCCACCCACCCAGGTGCAGAGGACACCCCCATCAGGAGCCTCCCCGAAACCAAAAGGCATGAGCGTCCTCGATGTCATGACCCTCAGGTTATGGAGCAGATGTGCCAACAGTCCCCCTCAATATCAAATGAGCCCAGGAGGTGTCGGAAGCTGAGGCACTGACCAAAAGGGGCCCAATCACCTCTAGGCTGAGCTTAGCCGGAGCTTAGCTGGAGATCCAGAGGAAGCAGGCCGCCCCAGATGTAATCACCACAGCCCAAAACACAACCAGGTACCTGGCGCATGCACCCCAGAGACTACTGTGCATCCACCGCTGAACCCCTTACATCCCTCTTCACTTCCTAAATCCCTCACCTGTAGCCTTGCCAACACTCCCATACTTGCTCTCCCCCATTCACCTCTTCAAAACCCCTGCTAAATATGGGGAGCCCTGACGGGCCTAAGCAAAGATGCCTTAAGAATAAAATTCAAATTTGTTTGAATGCATTAGAAGGGAAATATTTCGGTTTTCAACATCAATAAACATGGAGTGAAACGGACATGGAATAAAAAATGTTCGGATAAACAGAAGAGAGCAGCTTGAGTTAAAAAGAACACTGCCAAGCAGAAAAATGATGTAAACTTTTTCAGTGCCCCTTTACAGGCTTTCAGAGCAGCTGGTACTTCAATAATTTACACAGTGGACATAATTTATCTCTAATGATTTAACATAAACTTCTTCACAGGCAATTGACTTTTCTCGTTATTTCAGCTGCACTCATTTTTGTTTAGGAGTCAAAAGATTTTTTATAATTTTTTTTTTTTACTTTTTGGCGATTTTAATTAATGAAGTTTTCCAGTCAGCTCCAGTCGTAGCGTGTCTAGAAACAAATGGTGGATTTTGCTCTCACACTTTAACCCGTGACACTAAATTGTTTTTGGGAACTGGCAAGATCCAGATGCACAGCCATGTTTAACTACCGTCATTTCACGACCATAAGGCGCACCGTACGAAAAGGCGCAGTCTCAGTCACACACCGCCTTACAACAACACACACGCGCAAGCATGCAAATGTGCGTATTAAAAAATAGATCAGGAGCAAAACTGAGTTTGGTTGTGCTTTATTTAAGTAGTAACGATACTAAACAAGCACATTACCGGTAATAGTCTTTATTCAAATCCGTCAAAGTCCTCATCCTCTGTTTCGGAATCGAACAGCTGCGCAAAATCCAACAGAGCAGGTCCACTTCGCTCCGCGCTGTCAAAGTCACTGTCTGTACTGTGCGGCTCCTCAGAAAGGATACCAGCTTTTGCGAAAGCTCGGATAACAGTACCAGCAGACACGTTAGTCCAAGCATCTACAAAGTACAATCCATTGGCAAACTGTAGCGTAACTCGCCCGGCGCTGCCTTCCACCCTTCATGAAACTGTGGTCTCCTTCGGTCATCCATCGCTCCGACGCCGCTCACTTCCTTAATTTGAATTGCCGGTTCAGGCTGTTTTTTTCAGGGTTAAAACAGCAATGTTGTGCATATAGCACATACCGTACCTTTTAATACACAATCCACGCCCACACTTCACTCTTTAACGTTCTCGTGCCTTTTCTTTCAGGTCCGCCTCGCGGGCACTGCGTTTTCTTTTAGATGCGCCTTTTCTCACGAGCACTGCGTTTTCTTTTAGGTCCACCTTTTCTCACACACAATGCGCACCGCACAAAAAGGCGCACCGCTCATTTTGAAGAAAATCTAAGACTTTAATTTGCGCCCTATAGCCGTGAAATTACGGTAGTTTGTAATATGACTCCTATTAGAGAGGCAGGTACAGCAAGTGCCGGCTGGCAGCCAACCTGGACAGGCTTGTGTTCTGGGCAGGTATGAAGAAATGGCGAGGCAAAACTGGATGTGGAGTGTAGGACATGACAACATCAACCTGACAAGGAAAAAAAGGGACATCCTTGCCTCATTTTGCAATGAGAAAAACTTGAAACGGGTGCTAAAATTAGAGAGACACAATTCGGACTAAGGGTGAGAAATTAGAAAAAAGGGCAGGTCAAAAGGGAAGGAGAGAAGGTCAGAACCAGGAAAACTTGCATGTTGATTCAAAGTACCTTTTTAACAAAATCCTGGATTTGCCCCTGAGTCGGGCCACTGAAAGGCAAGTTTTCATACAAAAATAATAGAGACAGGACAATAAATAAAAACGAAGTAATTTGTAGTTTTTTCAAAAAGGAGTTCTCCTACCACCGGAGCAACTCCAGCCTGACATACCATCTAAATGTAAAACATGTTCAGGCAACTTCCTCTGTTGCAAGTTTGGCTACCAGGAGCTCACTCTGCCAAACCAAACAAGCTGAATTTGGCAAGCGAATGAGCGAATCCACAACAGAGAAATTAACAAATGCCAATTTCTACCGTTGAAGAAAAGAACGAACCCGAACGAACCCTAACGAACCCTAACGAACCCTAACGAACCCTAACAAACCCTAACAAACCCTGACCTTTGTTTTACTTTTTTTTAATAATGCACCTGGCCTCATGAGGCACATCACCAATAATAAATTGGTTTTAAAATCTTCTCTTCTTTCTGTATTCAATTGATTAGTCCTGCATTACAATTTTTAAAATCCTAGAATTGAAATTCTTTATCAGAAGACCTTTAGCAGATATGACGTTAAAATGCGATTAATTCGATTAATTAATTACAAAATCTTGTGATTAATTTGATTATTGTTTAATCGACTGACACCACTAGTTTACACACGTTTTTGTTTTTTTACAAAACCCGCAGATAATCTGTTGTAATTATTTAGTCATGTCACACACGTTTTTAACTGAGTTTACATTTTTAGGAATACGCAACTTTTGGCCCCAGTCTGTAAATAAAAGAGAAAAAACTATTAAGTCCTTTTCTCCGGTTTTGTTTATTTTATGTAAATTCAATGTTTCATTTGAATAAAAGTTTTTCTCTAAAAGAGAAAAATACTGTGCCTTGCAGGCAGTGGCATCATCCTGGGTATAACATCTGACATGGCAGGTTCCACATGCTAAGGTCTCACAGCGTCTAGTACTTAATTCTGACCAGCAGACCTGACACAAGTTTACGCTGTCAGCTAGATTAACCGAGTGGGAATGTGGTGCGGTGCATCCAGCTGGGGTACCAGGACCAGTCATGCAAATGACAGAACAGAAAGAGAAGGATTACATTCGTATCTAAAGCTGCCTCTGAAACACCAGCACAAAGCTTTGATCCTGCAAACTTCATTTGGTTTCAGGGGTTGATGTTTGAAAGGTTAAATTTATGCAGCTTTTATTGGAAAGGAGTTGTTTTTTTTCTGCCAGAGTGACTGCATTTACATTTATGTAGATTCTCATTTAACACTTCTCGAATTTTCTTTGTTCAAATAGAAACAATAATGAAAACAAAAAGTCTCCGGTGGGAACATGGGGTCAAACTAACCGAGTGAGAATAAAACAAAAGAAAAAAACATGGCTGCTCACATCTGTAACCGTGTAAATTCTTCCACTAAATGTTCGTTTCTTATTGTTTTTAATAACAGCTTAGCAACATGAATATTATCTCAGGCTAAAGGTTGAAACAGATTCTTTTCTTCTTTTATCTGTTTCACTGTCAAAGTTAGAATTAAAAGTTTTATAACAATGCCGGCTAGAAACAGAGTAAACTCAAATATGAGTTGGTGGATGTTCATACTGACATCTTTTGCTGATTCCTCATCTTTGGACCCTTATAGTGCAGCGGCATAGCCCAAAATTGATAAGGAATTGTGCATTTTGCGATGGAAGCGCCAAATTTGGCAGGATGATAGAATTTTTAAATCATCTAGCCGACATGGAACCAGATGTATAAGCAATTAGATTTTGGATGCCGCCATCTTGAAATCCAATATGGCGTCAGTAAATCAATTCTAAGTAGAACTAATCAATTCCTTGACCGTAAGTTTGTTTTTTTAGACACTAAAATCAATACTCTATCTGGTGTAGAACCAGGATCAATGTTCCCCTTAAGCTGCGTGGTTGCGCAATTGCGCACTGCTCGCAGATTAATAGCGCACAAGAAATCCTGTGCAGCGCACAAAATAAAACTGAATTTAAACTATAGATGGTAAAATGAGACAGAACTCCGGAGCATATCTCTTTCTTCTTTCTTTCTGAAACAAATTGCTTCAAAGTGCTGCTTCAGTGTTTGGCTCGTCACTACTGGTGACGTCACAAAAGAGTAAACGTTTTAGCTCCGCCCCCTTCTGCTCAGGAAGCTTGTGTATTTGCTAAAACACATAAAAAATTAAAGGGAACATTGACCAGAACTATTTGGAATTAAAGATTTTTAAGTCGCCATTTTAAAATTCAATACGGCGGACACTTCCGGGTGATTTCAAAAGAGGATCCAGATCAGAAAATGATCTTATGACATTGTACTACTGTTCCAAATTTGGTGCTTCCATCACAAAACGCACAATTTGTTTGCTATGCCGCTGCACTGTTACCCCATTTTGTCTGAAGCCCATCGGCGTCATTATGCAAACATGTTATGATAGACGTGGATGATCTAACATGTATTTCCTAATAACACATACATTAACTCTCATTTGTCAAAGCTACGTTCGGTAAAGTTTGCATCTGTCAGGGGTTTATGCGATGTGGAAAAGAGGAGGACCCAATTGCAGAACTTCAAACAGGGTTTATTAACCCAATTCAGGAAGTCTGTAAAGTAAGAAGCACAGGATTAACCCAAGGTTTCAAAAGTCCTAATAATAACAAAGTTCAAAACATGGTCAGGCAACCAGAGTGACCTGCCTGGAAGGGATAGTAAGTCCGGGGTGATTCTGCTTAAAAAGATGGTAGGGTGCACAGTTGAGTGGAATCAGGAATCATTCTCAGGTGATCCTTATCGGATTGATTGGGAACATCCAAGGCTCCCTCTGGTGGCAGGTGAGGGATCTTGACAGCGTCTACATGTGCTGTACGACCAAAACGATGTGCTCATTTATTAAAACAACATGAATGCACAAATTGCAAAACTTTGAATTAGAAATTAATTAATTACTACCAAACTACTAGGGCTGCACGGTGGCGCAGTGGTCAGCACAGCTGCCTCACAGCAAGAAGGTCTGGGTTTGAGTCCAAGTCGGAACAAGGCTTGAAACACTGGCCTTTCTGTGCGGAGTTTGCATGTTCTCCGCTTGTATGTTTGGGTTTTCTCTGGGTACTTCGGCTTCCTTACCCCTCTGAAAAAAACTTGCATGTTACATGGATCGGCTGCTATAAAACTGCCCCTAGGAACGTGTGTGTGTAGCCCTGGAGGAGACTATGGACTGTTTTGGGCGCACCCTGCCTCTCACCTGAAAATATGTAAAATAGGCTTTGGGGGAGATAGGCTCCCCCATGACTTCGTAAGAGAAAAAGCCATTTAAAAGATGAAGAACTACCAAATTTGTTGTTTGACATTATTCTAACTTTTAAACATAAGCTTTGATATTTACGTTTTAGAAAGAGACTTTTAAAAAAAATTTAAATAATGTTCACAAAAATAAAAGTTCACGGTGACATTTAAAGACATTTAAAACTCAGATTTCTTTTTTGAAAAAGAGAGAAGATTTTCTGCAATTAAATGTTAAAATGTGGTCTATTTGTTTTTACTTTTGTCAAATCAAAAACTTTACTTTTAGAAAAAAATGAAGACGTATCTATAGATGTTTCCAGCTTTCATCCATTTTTGGTTCCGAGTGATTCCAACAACGTTTGTACCATGTCCAAATGGATACAGTGACATGGTAAAAATGTACTCAATAAGTTGACTTAAGGGTCAATTTTTAGATACTAAAAAAATTTGTATCTAAAACTAATTTTTTTAGATACTAAAAAAATTATTTTTTTAGTTTTTTTAGTATCTAAAAAACTAATTTACCTCACATTTTTTTAGGTAAAAATGTGGAAAAAATGTCTTAACTCTTTGTATTGTTAAATGAGTAGAAGAATAGAGCGGGGTGTGTAATATTTTGAATAGAAGAAGATAGAATTTATTCATCCCTCAACGGGAAAATTTGTGTGCTGCATTGCACCGCGGCAGGATGCCATGACGGCACCAATGGTGGGTTTGGGGTATTCCCCAAAGACATGAGCTCTGTGGGATTCAATCCTGCGAATGTCCGGAGGACTTCCGGTCCAAGGGCGAACGTTTGACCATTGAGCTATTGCCTCCCCCTGGTCAGTAGGATTCTTTTGTGAAATAGCTCTGACCTGCAGGCTTGTTTTTTTAATTGAGTTTCTCAAAGCGTCAGCAGCGAGCTTAGTTCTTCAATATCAAATCTTAATCATGCTTTTCCTTGCCCTTTCCCCTTTCTTCTTGATTTGTCTTTTACTCTCATTCCACACTCCTGTTCAAGAATCTGAAAACCCACTTTTTCTCAAGGACAAGAAAAAAAGTCAAGTTTAAAAGGTGGGTCTTCAGCATCTTCTTCAAAACATGAAAATACTCGACAGCTCTGAGGTCCTCTGGCAGGCTGTTCCACAGGCGAGGACCATATATATTGGTCTGCTCCCTGGAAATAACTGGTAAGAATCTCAAGGTGTGCGGAGACTCATAAATGACAAACAGACCACAATGAGAAGTGAAATGAAAAGCTTGTTTAAAAAAACCCGTTTAATTTCAATCAACTACTCGCTCCCATTACAGAGACGAAATTTTTCAAATTTAATTCAGTAATCTTGCAAAACCGTGACAAATTTCTGCACCTTGCCATTATTGATACTTTTCAAAGTGAATTTAAATGGTCTTAAAGCAGATTTTTTTAAGTGTTGAAAAGCAAAACCGTGTCTCTAAAATAAGCAATAAAAATGTCTAAAGTTGTACTTTTGGATAAACAACTTTGTCAATAATAAAATGAACAAATGAGTTTCTCCGTCTCATTTCTTTGTTGTTGCTTTTTGTATCATATCAAGTAAATTGTTAGAAAATTGGATTCAATCACTTTTTTTTAAGTTTATACAAACAGCTCAATAGCCTTTTTTAACTGAATGGCAAAATTTGATGAAATTTCTTCTCCTTGCGTTTCTTAGAGTCATTTTGTTTTTGAGAAACATCACAACAATCAGTTTTACACACAAAAGGTGGATTAAAATAAAATGTTTAAAAAACTGTACAAAAAAAATGATTGGAATTATTTGGGTAAATTAATCACAAATAGTGAATCAATGTGTTTTTTTAGGGGAGATAGTTAACCATCTTTTTACAATTTATTAATAAATTTTATTAGATGAAAATAAATCATTTTAAAACCCCTTTTTTTATGTCTCCACTCACTCGCGGAATGTTTTCATAACACCTTTATTAATGTCATATTTCTTAAACAACAGAAAGGATTTTTATGAAACTTTGGATAGGTCTCCACAGGGCTGTGTACGCTCTCCCCTGCTCTTCTCCTTGTACACCAACCGCTGCACCTCCAGCCATGACTCTGTCAAACTGATCAAGTTTGCAGATGACACCACCCTCATTGGGCTCATCTCTGATGGTGATGAGTCGGCCTACAGGATGGAGGTAGACCGGCTGGTGTCCTGGTGCAGCAACAA
Source organism: Neostethus bicornis (assembly GCA_902685375.1). NCBI lineage: Eukaryota > Metazoa > Chordata > Actinopteri > Atheriniformes > Phallostethidae > Neostethus > Neostethus bicornis. The sequence continues at coordinate 26,168,081 of LR738550.1, forward strand.
CAGCCTGGAGCTCAACGCTTAGAAGACAGTGGAGATGATCGTGGACTTCAGGAAAGTCACAGCCCGCACTACCCCCCTTGCACTGACAGACTCCCCCATCACCACTGTAGACTCTTTCTGCTTCCTCGGAACTACCATCACACAGAACCTAAAGTGGGAGCCGTCCATCAGCTCCCTGATCAAAAAGGCCCAGCAGAGGATGTACTTTCTACGGAAGTTGAAGAAAGCCAAGCTGCCCGCCCAGATGTTGGTGCAGTTTTACACAGCCATCATCGAGTCTGTCCTCACCTCCTCCATCCACCCTGTGGTACGCTGGAGCCACAGCCAGGGACAAACATAGACTGCAGCGCATTGTGCGCTCCGCAGAGAAGGTGATCGGCTGCAGCCTTCCATCTCTTGAAGACCTGTACGTCTCCAGGACTCGGGGGTGTGCAGGTTGGATAAAGCTGACCCTTCCCACCCTGGACATGGACTTTTTGCACGACTCCCCTTCTGCCTTTGGACAAATGAATACTTTATAACCCGCTCATCTCTTAGTCACTTCGCTCTTGTCACTCTACTGTCTTTATTATTTTCTATGCCATTGCACTACTTTTTTTTCTTTTTGAGCACTCTCAGTTTTGTAAAAATTATTTCTATTTTCATTTTTATTTATTTATTTTTTGCACACCTGTATCAAGCAAGTTCCTAGTCTCTGATATTCTTCATTGACCATGGCAATAAAAGCATCTGATTCTGATTAAATCTAGTTGTCATACTGTATATCCATCATTTATTTTTAATAAAGTTTGTGATTTAGAACAGGTGGAGGCTTTTTGTCCGAAGCCTTCATGTTAACATATTCTTGTTTCGAGTAGAACACATTTATGTATGGTAATACTTCTCATATCAGAATCAGAAATACTTTATTGATCCCACACGTGGGAAATTTGTGTTAAAGCAGCAACCATGAAAGTTAGAAATAGTAAGTAATGAATTATAAAAATAGTAAAATAATGAAACAGAAGGAATAATGTGAAACTTTTTTCTTTTGTAAGGAATAAAAAAGTTGTGTCATTTAAAAACTTTTAACAAGCAAGCAGGACAAAATGTGCATAAAAAGGTAAAAAGTGACATAAAGTGATGAAAAGTGACATAAAGGGATGAAAAGTGACATAAAGGGATGAAAAGTGACATAAAGGGATGAAAAGTGACAAAGTGACATACAGTGATGAATTGCTTGATCCAGTTATCTGTAACTTTGTGAGTTATTATCAAACGTTGGGAATGAAAGATTTCTGATACTGTGTGGTTTTTGAGCGGAGCTGTCTGAGCGTCGTGGATAAGTGGCTTTGATGTACAGTATATATCTTTTCAGCTTTTGGCGATAGCTTTGTTTTAAGGTCTATCCACTGTGGTTTCACATTTCCGGAAAACCACCAAATTTACTTTATTTTCATGGAGTAGCCTAATGTGAGCTCCTACAGAGGTAATTTTAATAAGTAATGTCTTATAAAAATGTGTTACACTGTTACATTGACTTAATGAACACAGTATAATAATGAGCCCTGTTTAAACTCATTTTGTGTAAATAGAGTGCTTGCATCCACGTGACAAAACCTCAGAAGTCGGCCATATTGGATGCATCGATCCGTAAGAAAATATCATCAACAAAGTTTTATTTTCATCTTGAGGTGCTATTCAAAGGTTCAATTAGTTTTTAAATCCTTAACGTGACATGGCAAAAAAATTGGTTTGTCTTGGAGCGTAAGAAAAGAAACGATATTTAGAAAAATGACAGTTTATTGGTTTTCACGTGACGTCGTCAAATCTCAAGAAAACAAACAAAACGCCGGCACCTAAAAGTCAATTGGCTTGTTTTCGAATTAAAAATAGTCAACTACTGTTGTGTACTGGGTTTACACAATTGGTCCGATTAAGAAAAGGAAGTGCATTACTATTGCTTGCTAGCAATAGTAATGCACTATAGTAATCAGTGCGAAAAATGGTTTAAATTGTTTGAGAAACAAAGGCGTTTTTGGATTGCAGCGATGGGTCAAAATTTGACGGGAAAAAATTTGGACAACATCCGTATTTGCTCTACATACTTCATCAGTGGCGAGTTACCCGTTTTTCTACTCGTACTATTAACAGATTACATTACTCACACTTTTATAGAATAAATTCACTTGTTTTTCAGAAGGAAACAACCTTCTATCATCAACATAACAATTGAACCACCTAATACATTTTTAACGCTATCCTTATCTTTATTCCTACGTAAAAATGCTGAATTGAATGAAAGTGATAAAACTGACTGGAATTGTAGTTTTTTCTTTTATATCTTTTCTTATCTTTCGCACCAAGACCAGACGTTTTTTTTCTAACATTGCGCGATAATGACGTGCGAAGTTAATCACACCACTGAATCGGACCAAAAGATGAAAAAAACAAAAAAATTCAGCGTTGTCTGTACTTCGTTTATTATCTGTGCCTGATTCTTCTTCTTTCGGCATTTCCCTTCAGGGCTCGCCATGGCAAGTCAGTTTGTTCCATCTAATCCTATCACCTGCGTCCTCTTCGGTCACGCCAACTATCTTCATGTCTTCCTTCACTGCGTCCATGAACCTCCTCTTTGGTCTTCATCTAGTCCTCTTTCCTGGTGGTTCCAAATCCAGCATCCTTCTTCCTATGTACTCTGTCTCTCCTCTGCTCATGTCTAAACCATCTCAGTCTTGCCTCCTGAACTGTATCCCCAAAACCACTAACATGTGCTGTTCCTCTGATCCTGTCCATGCTGGTCACTCCCAGAGAGATCGTCAGCATCTTCATCTCTGCTACCTCCATCTCTGTTTCCTGTTTCTAGACCAATCAGCCGGTCTCACCATGGCTTTGCACACTTTCCCTTTCATTTTGGCTGAAACTCTTCTATCACACATCACACCTGATACTTTTCTCCACCCGTTCCAGCCTGCCTGCATACACTTCTTCACCTCTTTTCCACACTCTCCATTGCTCTGGACTGTTGATCCTAGATACTTAAAATCTTCCACCTTCTTTATCTCTTCTCCCTGTAACCTCACTTTTCCATTTGGATCCCTCTCATTCACACACATGTACTCTGTCTTACTCTGACTAATCTTCATTCCTCTTCTTTCTAGTGCGAACCTCAACCTCTCCAGCTTTTCCTCCACCTCTTCGCTCCTCTCACTACAGATCACTGTTCTGTGCCTGATTGATGCCTGTAAAATGAATGACTTTTCGGTTGGTGACGTCATTTGTAAGCACTCCATAGTAGAGGTGTAACGGGACACAAAAGTTGTGGTTTGGTACGTTCTTCGGTTTTGAGGTCATTGTTGAAGTAATTTTTGTACATATCGGAACAAAATGCAAAAGTATTTGCCTGTTGTCCATTTGTGTGTTGATTACACCTGCTACTTTTCTAAACATTGTACAATTGGGATGATAAAATAAATAGAAAGTGCTGCTTGGCAACAAGCTAGATAAAATATTCCCAAATTAGCAACAAAGATAAAAAAAAAAACCCATTCTTTTTAAATTCTTGTAAACCATAAACAAAACCTTTTAGGATCCAGGCTGCTTGAATGCTGACCAGCAGTGATTGTACAATTTTTTTCCTTCTTTTGATACGACTGAGGTTTTGGAGTGTGAAAATGCACCATCAAGTACCGCTCACGTTCAAGTACTTGACTATGATATTATTGGTTGGCGTCAGAGTTTATTCTTTGCGAAAAATGTAATTTTATCCCATAGATGCTGAAAACTACGTACTTTGTACAAACGGTTCAGTACAAATCCATATACACTCACTGGCCACTTTATTAGGTACACCTGTCCAACTGCTTGTTAACACTTAAATCCTAATCAGCCAATCACATGGCGGCAACTCAGTGCATTTAGGCATGTAGACATGGTCAAGACAATCTCCAGCAGTTCAAACCGAGCATCAGTATGGGGAAGAAAGGTGATTTGAGTGACTTTGAACGTGGCATGGTTGTTGGTGCCAGAAGAGCTGGTTTGAGTATTTCAGAAACTGCTGATCTACTGGGATTTTCACGCACAACCATCACTAGGGTTTACCGAGAATGGTCCGAAAAAGAAAAAATATCCAGTGAGCGGCAGTTCTGTGGGCGGAAATGCCTTGTTGATGCCAGAGGTCAGAGGAGAATGTCCAGACTGGTTCGGGCTGATAGAAAGGCAACAGTGACTCAAATAAGCACCCGTTACAACCAAGGTAGGCAGGAGAGCATCTCTGAACGCACAGTACGTCGAACTTTGAGGCGGATGGGCTTTAGTAGCAGAAGACCACACCGGGTGCCACTCCTTTCAGCTAAGAACAGGAAACTGAGGCTTCAATTTGCACAAGCTCATCGAAATTGGACAATAGAAGATTGGAAAAACGTTGCCTGGTCTGATGAGTCTCGATTTCTGCTGCGACATTCGGATGGTAGGGTCAGAATTTGGCGTCAACATGAAAGCATGGATCCATCCTGCCTTGTATCAACGGTTCAGGCTGGTGGTGGTGGTGTAATGATGTGGGGAATATTTTCTTGGCACTCTTTGGGCCCCTTGGTACCAATTGAGCATCGTTACAACGCCACAGCCTACCTGAGTATTGTTGCTGACCATGTCCATCCTTTTATGACCACAATGTACACAACTTCTAATGGCTACTTTCAGCAGGATAATGCACCATGTCATAAAGCTGGAATCATCTCAGACTGGTTTCTTGAACATGACAGTGAGTTCACTGTACTCAAATGGCCTCCACAGTCACCAGATCTCAATCCAATAGAGCATCTTTGGGATGTGGTGGAACGGGAGATTCGCAACATGGATGTGCAGCCGACAAATCTGCGGCAACTGTGTGATGCCATCATGTCAATATGGACCAAACTCTCTGAGGAATGCTTCCAGCACCTTGTTGAATCTATGCCACGAAGATTTGAGGCAGTTCTGAAGGCAAAAGGGGGTCCAACCCGTTACTAGCATGGTGTACCTAATAAAGTGGCCGGTGAGTGTAAAGTTACACTCTGAGCAAACAGGGTTAAAAGTCATGTTCATAAGTTCACGTTCTCTTTGGACGTCATTTTGGACTGCACTGTTTTGCTTCAGACGTTTTTAGGCTAGCCGTTTTTTTTGGTTTCAACGGCTAGCTCTCCGTTTCGCTGGTCATGGAGTTGTTACGCTTTGTTAGCGTGGACTCAACCAGCAGCTAGCTCTCGGAACAAGATCCATTGTGGCTGGAGGAGTCTATGCAGTCCCGACAGAATTGAGAAGGAGACGATCAGGAAGGAGGCGCTTTCAGCCCAGTGTCTCTGCGGTTGTCATGGGTAACATCCGGTTGCTCGCTGGCAAGATGGAGGAACTGGGGACGCTCGTTCTGACCCAGCAGGAATGGGGAGGGGCCACTTGGTGTGCTTCATTGAAGCCTGACTTTGTGGACTCATTATGGACTGTTTTTTAACCGTTCAGGTGCCAGCTTTTACACCGTGTAAGCAGACCGGGAAGGCATCGAGATGTTAGCACCGCAGTATTAAATTTCCCTTCGGGGATTAATAAAGGATTTTCAATTCAATTCAGTTCATAAACCTCATTATCTGAAAAGTTTGTAAACCAGAATCTAATATGTCCAACTGGTGCACCCTTGCACCCTCTGACCCAGCAGAAAGAAGAAAAACCATCTCCAACAAATTCAGTCCATGGAGTTGCCTGCCAGTGGTGGATGAAGTATTCACTTTTTGTACTTAAGTAAAAGTACAGATAATTAGGCAAAAAAATTTACTTACGTAAAAGTAAAAGTACCAATAAAAAAATCTACTTAAGTAAAAGTACAAAAGTAGTTGGTGTAACTTGTACTTTTTAAGTAAAAAGTAAAAGTATTCGATCATAATTCAAATGTTTTTTTTGGGCTATAGGGTGTCACTGTGGTAACCAGGATTTATACTCTGCAGGGGTGTGACCCCCCTCTCCCGCCTCTTTTGGTCCACAAAAAATAAATAAATAAATAAATAAAATAAAAGGAAAGGGGACAAGTCAAGCTATACCCTAGAAGGGCCAGTGAATGGGCACCAAAATGGAGGAAAATGACACTTGTTTTTTAAAATGTTTTGGGGGGGAGGCCCCCAGTCACTATATATTGGCTTTGTCAAAGCCCCACCCCGCTGAGGAAAATTCTAGATCCGCCCCTGCTCTGTGTAACGATGGCTCAACTTTTTATTTAGAAGTAAACATAACGAACAACAATCTTCTGACTCTTTTTAATTTGTACTTAAATGTTTCTCGATTCATTACTTCTTCTCCCGATCAACTGCTTCTTTTGATTTTGGCGATGAGGCTTCAAGATGCGCTAAAAAAAACTTGTGTATTTTTCAAATTCCTGAACGAAAATGTAACGAAAAATGTAAAACACACTTTTAAAAAGTAGTGGAGTAAAAAGTACAATTATTTGCTCTAAAATGGTAGTGAAGTAAAAGTAAAAGAACAGGTCTTAAATTTTACTTAAGTAAAGTACAGATACACAATTTTTTTACTTAAATACAGTAACGAAGTACATTTACTTCGTTATGTTCCACCACTGTTGCCTGCATACCCAACAAGCTTCCAAACAATTCTTACCACACACACACTGAGCTAAGGCTAACACACCTCCTCTCTCGTTCCTTCGGATTACTTTCCTGTTGACACATTAAGATGAACCTCTCTCTAGAAATTTAAACAAACATTATAGACCTAATGAACGTGTTCGATTACATGACTCACATCAGATCTCTTCCAGTAAGTCACCCGGCTTGTGTACACATCGTGAGAGGCATTTTTCCAGCCTGCAGGTATTAATTGGCACATGTGTACTTTAGAAAAGGTCAAACACTGTGCTGCTAAGTGGAGAGTTAGCACCGGTGTGGGTTTGCATTTGTGTGCACAGTTCCTCTTGTGTGTGCTTGCATGCGTGTGTGTAGTCGAGAGAAGGGAGAGGACATCCTGTACACAAGCTGCAAACATCTCTACGCTCGCATTTGAACATCCTCGTTATTTATTTGGCAAGGATGGAAAAATAGCCATTTAGAGAAAGAGGATATGACAGTTTTATTTATTAAAATAAACATGTGTAAACACTCCAGCACATACAGGAACTCATAAAACACACTGGAAAATAAAATCAGTTTACAGCATTTTTTGTCTTTTAATTTTCTGTACAGTAAAATTTAATCAGCAGTTTTCAGAAATAGTGAATAAAATATAAAAACACAGCATTAGGCAACAATTTAAAACACAACAAAGAACTAATGTGACACTATTAGAATTTACAGGATGAAAACACTCATAAAAAAAAAAAAGAAGCCGAGCATGGTATTATTATTTTTTTTTTTTTGACAACCTCCAGCAATGAAAGCTTTGAACTATGATTTGAAACGTCAAACTTCTCTTTTTTTCACCTTTTTTTTCATTTCTGGATGATTTAAAGATAACTCGATTACTAAGAAATTTTATCAGAACAATAGACACAAATTTGACTTGTTTTGAAGGTTTTTCTTTAAAAATTCTCTCTTCTTGAATAATTTTTATTAATTTTATTGTAAACGTATCAAGATAAACATTTCAGGGGTCTGCCTCTTCATCTCTTCCCAGAGGGTTGTACCCAAAGCACCTCACCAGCAAGGTGCTCGGGGTGCATCCTAACCAAATGCCCGAACCACCCCATCTGGTTTCTCTCGACCTGGAGGAGGAGCGGCTCGACACAGAGCTCCTCCCAGATGGCAGAACTTCTTACCCGATCTCTGAGTGAGAGCCCAGCCACCCTGCGGAGGAAGCTCATTTCGGTCGCTTGTATCCGTGATCTAATTCTTTCGGTCACCACCCACAGCTGGTGACCATAGGTGAGGGTTGGAACGTAGATCGACTTGTAAATCGAGAGCTTTGCTTTTCGGCGCAGCTCTTTCTTTACCACGACGGACCGATGCAGTGTCCTAGTTATTGCTGACGCCGCACTGATCCACCTGTCGATCTCCTGCTCCATCCTTCCACCACTCGTGAACAAGACCCCGAGATACTTAAACTCCGCCACTTGGGGCAGGAGTAATTTATTTTATTATTTTATTTATTACGTTATTTCTCTTGGAATTAGCCAACACGTCTCTTGTAATGGATGGTTTTTGGACGTTCTTTCTTCTTCTATAACGTGTTACACCTACGTACAAAAGACACAATCGGCTTCAAATAAAACCTAAAAGTTACATTTTTGATTAATTGTCATATTTCACATATTTCACATGGGGAAGGATGGCTCAATGAGTAGGGCGACTGATCTGTAATCGGAGATTTCTCGGTTCGATCCCCCGCCAGGAGTCCATACCGAGGTATCCTGTAGCAAGACACCGAAACCCCAATGTCTCCTGATGGTAGCTTGCACCTTGCATGGTATCATCCCCATTAGGTATGAACGCGTATGGGTGAATGTGAGATTCACTGTAAAGCGCTTTGAATGCCAACACAGGTGGAAAAGCGCTATACTATTTGAACTCAGTAAAATGCAAACTTTTCCACTTTTAAAGGTGAAATTCTTTAGCGACTGCAGAGAAAAACTAAGAACGACAAAACAAAAGTCCAGTAGAGTCATGGTAAATACTTTTCTTGCTTTTTTTGAAAGCAGAAAAAAAAAATGTCCATTTTAAAATGTGCAAAAACATCCTTGAAAGGCTGAGGATGTGAGTGACTGTTCATTTCCCGTGTGTAAAATTTTGGCTAAATTTGAAGAAAATTTGCCTCTCGTCTGTGCTGCTGAATTGAAAAAGCCAAGAAAACCAATTTATTTCCTGGTTAAAACAGAAACTGTGCTCAGTCACTGCCTCCCAAATATGTTTTAAAATAATGCTGCTTGAGGTGAGAATATGACGAATGGTGTCAGTAAACATGATGCTGAAATGAAAGCAAAGTTTTTGATTACATTTCTTTTACTTTGGAAAATTTGATGCTCTGGATGCCTGAATTCTAATGAGTGTTTCACTGATGTTTGAATTAAGCTTTTAGATTGAACGAAATTCAATATAAAAAAAAAAATGGGTGTCACAGATGAAAATGTCACAAGAAATACAATCCAGTGGTGAAAAAGTTTCATCTTGTACCAACAGCCGCAAACACAAAACCATCCATAAAAACCTCATAAGAGACCAATATCTTTACTCACCAAAAAGTTGGATTATTTGTAATCTCTCCTTAGCAATGCTAAAGGTCCTGCCACACCTGGTAAATTTCTGGATCATTTTTACAAATGCGAGCCTCTATTGTCCCAAGCTACCGTAATTTCACGACCATTAGGCGCACCGTACGAAAAGGCGCAGTCACACACCGCCTTACAACAACACACACGCAAGCATGCAAATGTGCGTATTAAAAAATAGATCGGGAGCAAAACTGAGTTTGGTTGTGCTTTATTTAAGTAGTATAAACAAACACATTACCGGTAATAGTCTTTATTCAAATCCGTCAAAGTCCTCATCCTCTGTTTCGGAATCGAACAGCTGCGCAAAACCCAACAGAGCAGGTCCACTTCGCTCCTCTCTGTCAAAGTCACTGTCTGTACTGTGCGGCTCCTCAGAAAGGATACCAGCTTTTGCGAAAGCTCGGATAACAGTACCAGCAGACACATTAGTCCAAGCATCTACAATCCATTGGCAAACTGTAGTGTAACTCGCCCGGCACTGCCTTCCACCCTTCCACGGCTCGATTCCCATGTTCCTCCGCGTAGCTGATTGCCTTCAGCTTAAACTGAGCGTCATAAGCGTGTCTCTTTGCCATTTTCAGGGTTAAAACAGCAATGTTGTGCATTCAGCACATACCTTTTTTATACACAATCCACGCCCACGCTTCACTCTTTAACGTTCTCATGCCTTTTCTTTCAGGTCCGCCTCGCCTCACGGGCACCGCTTTTTCTTTTAGGTCCGCCTTTTCTCACACACAAGGCGCACCGCACGAAAGGGCGCACCGCTCATTTTGAAGAAAATCTAAGACGTTTATATGCGCCTTATAGCCGTGAAATTACGGTAGTTTTCTACTGATTGTGTGTTTCTGAAAATAGACTCTTTGAGACTGTTTTGACACCAGGAGGTAAAATTGATTGAATTGAAAACTCACGTTTGTGTGGGTTTTTTTTGTTTCATCAAAACACATAGTAAAGTTAAACCCTCGCTATAGCAACAAGAAATTACCACCGATGCCCTCTGAGAGCAGCACAAACAGATTCCACTGCAGGCTGTTTTATTTTTTATCAACTGACCTCAATGTAGTGACCTGGTTAATATACAATAAGCCAGGAGATTGTGTAGTTTTCCTGCAGCTGAATGATTGTATATTTTACTGCAGGAAAACAACAAATACGACAGCTTTTTGTTTGCTGTTGTACACACTGCTCACCGAAAACTGGCAAGAACGACATTGAAACTGAGAAAAATTCAGTACACCAATAAAAACTTTACAGAACAACTTGTGTTTGATGGAAATTTTAAAGGGAGATGTCCAAGAATAGTTATTGTTTGATCCAAATTTTCACCAATGTCTACCTTTAAATTCATTTACGGATCATAAAATTACCTCCGCCAAGTAAGTTATGTGATGCGGAGTGCGTTAGCCTTGGTGTATGTGAACAAGATAACTCAAAAAGTTACGAGAGGATTTAAATAAAAATTTTCCAAAACGGGAAGCTTAGGAATTGATTTTTTCTTTGGGGTAATTCTTGGTCACCATTTGGGTCCAAGGGTTTTTTAAATGTTCTGTTTAAAGTCTAAAGTGTCCCCTTAAGAGGCGGAGAAGAGGACATTGAAGCTCTTCTCTCTATGGAAACCATAGGAAGTGTCAAGTTCCCATTAGTTCTGTTAGTTTGTCAAGCTACACTGATTGGCTGGCAGAAAAAAAATAAGAAGAAATATACTTTATTCATGCCTTGACGGAAATTTTTTTGTGCTGCTTTACACTGCAGCAGGCTGCCATGACGGTGTCAATAGTGGGAGAAACGGGGGTTAGGTGTCTTCCAAAAGGACACCTAGACGTAAGCACAGTGGGATTCAATCCCGCAAACTTCCGGAGAACTTCTGGTCCAATGGCGAACGCGCTACCACTGAGCTATCGCCTGTAGCCAAGTTCCTATTGTTTCTTGTTTGTTAATTTGTACTGATTTGCTGGACAGGCGGGAAAAAAGGGCAACTTTTTCCATCAGACCTTCTCGAGTATCTCCGATTGCTTTTCTAGGTAGTTGTATAATTAGACCAAGTTTCAATAGTTAGTTCCAGTTTGAACATTTGACTGTGCACGATTGGTTAATGTTGTGGTTCCCTCAACCACCACCAGAGGGAGCCAGGGACCATCTCACCTTTCCCCCAATTCTGGCTGATTGGACCACCTGCACCTGATTGGACCACCTGCACCTATCTCTCTGCTGCCTATTTAAAGGCAGCCTCACCAGCATTCCTCGTCGGGTCTTCATGCCATCCAGCCCAGGCTGACTCCCGACCCAGCGGATATCCTTTGGGACTGAGATTGACTCTTTTGATAACCATTTTGATCCCTTTTCTTTGCTTACGGCTTTGCTGATCCTTGGTTTAATAAATCTTGTTAGATGTCCTGCATTTGGGTCCTCCTCCTTCCACATCACAACAGTTAAACATCTACCCAAAGTCTTTTGAGTTTGGGAACATTCCAGATTATAATCACCATAACCCCGACATAGTTTGAGGTCCACCATCTATCAGGGAATTATTGTTCTCAATTTCCCAATCCATCTACGAACATCAGCCTATAATCGACTGACCCCTATCACAGTATCTTCAGATAGATCCCAAAGTATATCCAGACCGGCTTGAAGACAGACAACATGCTCTGTTGTACAACACCTCATCTGGCACCGCTCAATGCAGAAAAGCAGCAGATTTATTTACATCCATCTTTGAAAATCTAACGATTCATATCTAGTAGTCGTCACTTGTTTGAGCATGTTGAGTTGGGAAAGATGGCTCAGTGGGTAGACTTTCCGTCTTTCACAGTAATTGAAGTATTTCCTGCTGAAGAACCATCTCAATGTGGCATTTACTCCTTGGCCCAATTCATAATGGAAACCAGACCTCTCCCAACCATCCAAGGTTGAAAACTCTTGTTAATCCATTAGCAACATCAAATGGTTTTCTGATTGCTGTCTGCCAAATGACACACACCATGCTGAACATGCCAATCTAAAAATACTCCACTTCAAAAAGATTAATAGATAGAGTTTGTGTGACTATCTTGCATCATCACAAGAGATAAAATCCAGTGTAAAAGCGGCTAAAAGTCAATCTCAGCAAACACAGTATGAAACCGACTCTGCTCACGTGGGCTAAAAATATGATAAAAAACATTTTCAGTTCAACCCTCATAGAAATTCTCTTGTCCAGGACAGGGTTAATTTTATTACTACTCTATGCAGTGTCATCAGTGATCCCGCACCATCCATTAAATGTGAAATTATGACCGATCGCCAAAACAGCAGAGCTTTAAGATCAATTGAGGGTACCTGGATCTGATATGGCAGTAGGGAGTTAGTCCTGTTTCAGTTGCCGATCTTTATATAATAGATAGTTTGTAAAAATTACTTAAATCTGCCTTCACTGGTTTTAAACTTAAGGGGAACGATGGCTCAGTGTGTAGGGCAACCGCCCTGTAACTGGAGGGTTGCCAGTTTGATCCCCTGCTAGGAGTTCAAGGTTAGGTGTCCTTGAGCAAGACACCAAATCCCTAATTGCTCACGATGGTGGCTTGCATCTTGCATGGCAGCTTTCCCGTCAGGTATGAATGTGTGTATAAATGGGTGACTGTGAGCTACACTGTAAAGCGCTTTGAGTGCCAACGCAAGTGGAAAAGCGCTATATTATTAGTGTCCATTTACCACAAATGAAATATTAATAAACCACAGACTCTGGGACACACTTCAAATTTCCACCAATAATGTTTCTGCAGTGAACAAAAATCATTGGCTCAGAATTTTTCACTCCCACCAACTTCCTGGTTTCATCCATGAGTGAGTGTTTTGATTGGTTGATTTTAAAGAGAGTCCCTCACAGAATCGGAGTGGAGGCATTAGATACATTCTGCCCGGTATTTACAACAGCCTTTTGAAGCCATGGACTAAAGATGACACCTCGTGACCCAGTTTCACGCCTCTCGTTAGCAGGAATTTCTATTCACTAGGCTTTTAGCATTTTTATAATAGGGTTCGTTTACTGGTCTGTGGCTACAATAGGAGCCATTCACGGCCATCATAGGTAACACAGGCTCATTGGTCGAGCCCTTCTTACTATGTTTTTACCTTTCACTCAGGTTAGTATAAATAGATCCAGTTTTCAGTCCATTTCATTCAGATTGAAAATGATTTCCGGATGGAAGTCGAAACGTCTCGATCAAGAATTAAACTGTCCAGAAGAAACTTTTTCTACTATGGATCACTCCTGGATGAATGAGGGACTACACGGATTTAACCAAGAAGAATCCAGAAAAGACCAAGGCAAGTCCTAATGCCCGCCTAATTTTTACAAACACTTGTTGGTCTGTAAGTGTGTAACGATTTGCCGCACTATCTTCAATATGCCCCTCTTTGGTGGTGTCTGTTCATTGAAAGGTGCTCTGTTAGTTCCTTCAATCGCAAATTACCAATAATTAGCTTAGCTAAATTAGGTGGCTAGCTACAGTGAGAGTCATTCAGGAAGTGCAAAAAGCATCATATTTTTGAAACACCCAATAAACAAAATTATCTTACTGATTTTATACATTTTTATTATAAACCAGGAAGTGTGAAAACCTAAATTTTTCTTCTTCTTTCGGCATTTCCCTTCAGAGGTCGCCACAGCAAGCCAGTTTCTTCCATCTAACCCTATCTGCTGAATCCTCTTCGGTCACGCCAACTATCTTCATGTCTTCCTTCACTGTATCCATGAACCTCCTCTTTGGTCTTGTTGTTTTGTACACTTTTCCTTTCATTTTAGCTGAAACTCTTCTATTACACATCCCAACTGGTACTTTTCTCCACCCATTCCAGCCTGCCTGCACACGCTTCTTCACCTCTTTTCCACACTCTCCATTGCTCTGAACTGTTTATCCTAGATACTTAAAATCTTCCACCTTCTTTATCTCTTCTCCCTGTAACCTCACTTTTTCATTTGGATCCCTCTCATTCAAGAAAAACCTGTCTCGAAATTTGACACAGGTCCTGAGTGAACCATCCGTCCTCCTCCTAAACCAGATGCATGTGTGGAACAAGCTATCGGATACCAGTTGTGTCTCTGTATATGATAATAGAAGCTACCAGCGTTTTTTTTAGTAACGAATCAGTTTAAATTGTTCACATATCTCAGAAAAAAAAAGCTCAGAGTTTTTCAGTTTCTACAAGTTTCTGCAGAAGCTGCTGTTAAAGTGTCATCACAACTATTTCCCCTCATGATGCTACCATGTCTGCGCATCAATTTTTTTCCAGATTGTATCATTTGTCCCATGATTAGAGACAAATACACCAATCAGCCACTGCTCCTCCGTTCAGGAGATTTTTAAACTTGTTTTTCCATCAAAGGCTTAAATATCTTTATAGAAATAAAACTTCTCTGTATTTGCAGCATTCAGAAAATTCCACAGACATCAGAGCAAAACCCATGTCTCAGCGATACCCTCCAGTGTGGATTAGACTTAAATTTTGTTTCACAGAATCCCAGAAATACAAGACCTGTGAGAGGTTGTGATGAAAGAAACTCTTCCAATACAGATGTCAGCTTGGATTTAGGAGCAATACCTACCCTTTGCCCTGTTATTCATTCTAACATCAAAGTCAGATCTATCCATACACAGTCACTGAAAAACACCGGGAAGGAGGGTTTTATAACAGCAGCTCTCGTGGTGAAAAAAAAAAATGCTGGAGGCTATTTGTGAAGCGAAAGTATTTTTTCTGAGATTAGGTTCACAATCCCTTCAGCAAGGCTCATCGTTACTGTACAGAACCAAACAACAACACATTGATTGATCCAACATATGAAATATTTCATATAAAATATCTACATGTATTTTCCACAGTCGGTGAGATTTATGTCCATCTTTTGTCCTTTAGTCTGATTCCTAGCTTCACATCTGTTCCATGGAATGCTGGGTGGAGATAAAACACAATAAAACATGTGTCTGAAGTACAAAAAAAACCAACCACTTGTGATCCCTGTGATGACTCCTTGGACAAAATGGCAGTTTATGGGTCAGGAACAGACGTGACTGCTCCTCAGTAAGCTGTTTCCTTGATAATGTTGGTGGACAAGGTGTGGTTGCTGGAGATGCTAATGGAGTGGCGGGTCAGGGGGTGTGGATTCCTCCTGGGTGCACGGCGGCACGGCACAAAGAAGTAACGCAGTGTGGAGAAAAAGATTTGGCGGTAGGTAGCAGACACCAGGTTGTAGAGGATGGGGTTGATTGCCGAGCTGACGTAGAATAAGACGTTGGTCAGCATGTAGAAGTAGTGGTAGAAATCATACAGGTCACTGCAGAGAAACACAAGACAGTATTTTATTTTAGGATACAACCTTTAAGAATTAATTGAATTTAGTAGAAAAACAGTAGATGGAATCATTACATGTATCAAACACAGCTAGGATTGAACAGTGGCCAGAATGGGACAAAACTCTCTTACAATATTTTTACATTGTCCTAGAGCAGGCATGGGCAAACTACAGCCAGCGGGCCACATGTGGCCCATTAAATGTTTTAATCTGGCCCGCCAAACTTGAAAAAATTAAATATTTAGACCTTGTTAATGTTTTATTTTTTCTGCAATTCTGATGTTTCCTCACTAGATGACGCCAAAGATACAACAACAATGCTCCCATTAAAATGTGTGTCCCCATGATGTGCACACTGTCAAAATAACCAGTGTGCACAGATACGGAAAGCCATCGGGCCCAATACACGCACGTAAACAAGCATGTTAAAACAATGTTAAAACAAGCAAAGTGTTACATCAAGCGCTTAGATTTCTAACCTAGAGATGATAAATGCACGTTTTTAAGCGCTATTGCACTAGATTTCAGACCTAGCGCCGCTAGAGTTGAAATTTAACGCTCTTGATGTAACATTTAGCGCTTGTTTAAAATCTAGCATGCCATTCTATCGGTCTAATCAAGCGGTTACCAAAGTATGTCATCCATCATGCCATCCATATGCTCCTGTTCCGGCCCCCTTGTCAAATGTTAGAACTCAATGTGGCCCACGAACCAAAAAGTTTGCCCACCCCTGTCCTAGAGCCATCATCAGGATTCGTTAACTGTTTCCCAAAGGATTTCTTTTCTTGCTCCAAGTTTAAATCTCAGATGGTTCTCACTTTAAATGGAGATGTAAAAATGGTCGTAAAACATGGCCACTGTTATTTATGTGTAGTACAAACATGGCAAGTGCAACAATTAAAAACATTAACATGACATTTGGGTGAATTGATTAGAATAATGGCAACAAAAATATTGTCATGCCTCCACCCCCAGGAGGAGGAGGATATTACTCAATACCAATGTTCCCTCTAATTTTTTATGTGTCTGAGGAAATACACAAGCTTCCTGAGCAGAAGGGGGCGGAGCAAAAACTTTTACTCTTTTGTGACATCATCAGCAGTGACGAGCCAAACACTGAAGCAGTGGTTTGAAGCTATTTGTTTCAGAAAGAAAGAAGAAAGAGATATGCTCCGGAGTTCTGTCTCATTTTCTCATATCAAGTTTAAATTTAGTTTTATTTTTTGCGCTGCATAGGTTTTATTGTGTGCTATTAATCTGCGAGCAGTGTGCAATTGCACAGGCGCGCAGCTTAGAGGGAACATTGTTTGATACTAACTATAGATCAACTTATTAGGTGTTTAGGGTCATCCAGCAGATTTTTTGTGAAAATGATATTTCCCAAACCATCAAAGAGGTTTTAATGAAATTGTCTATGGTTACTGAGTCCCAACTATAGGTGAACCAACGGATCACCCCAAGTGTTTATGTCTTTCTACCACTAAAAGCAAGTGAAATACGGACAGTCCTTTGAACTCTACAGTAAATCTCCACCTTTTGCCCTGTTTTTGGAAACAATAAAGTGACAAAATAAATTTGATGGTATGATAGCAAAAACGGTTCTGTTTGTTTGTTGATCTGCACCAATTGGCTGGCAGAAAAAAGGGGCATTTTACGCATTCGATGGACTAGTTCATACTGATTTCCTGACTTTCAGTAATTGGTCATAATTAGCTTTGATTAATTATTGAAGCATTTGTGAGAAATTTAATTTAATTTAAAAGTCTAAATGAGAAATTTTTTTAATAAAAAAAAAGTTAAAATAACACATACTCCCTGACCACCATGCAATGAATAGGGCAGCAGATGGGCGGTACACTGGACCTGTGTCAAGTTTCGTAAGCAAAACTCTGAGGTGAGGTGATGCGCAATAGCTAGTCTTTTACAGTTTCAGTTTTATGATAAATCTTCGTAAATCAGAAAGATTTTGTAACTCTTATGGTTGATAAAGAACCCATCAGTGGGGAAAAAAGACTATTTTCCTGCAGGTGACGGTTCAGCTGCTTAACTACGACTCTTTCTAGAATTTATGTCTAAAATTCTAGAAAGAGTTTAGATCACACCACAGCACAGAAACTGCGCTAGTTAGAGTGACAAACGACCTTTTATTAGCCAAAGAAAAGGGACTGGTTTCAATCGTAGTTCTCTTGGACCTTAATGCAGCCTTTGACACAATTGACCACAGCATTTTACTTCAAAGATTAGAATATGACTTAGGGATCAGAGAAGCAGCTCTTCAATGGTTTAAATCTTATTTATCTGATAGATACCAGTTTGTTCATGTAAATGATCAGTCCTCTACTTCTACCAAAGTTAGTTTTGGTGTGCCTCAGGGCTCAGTTCTTGGACCTATTCTGTTCATGCTCTACATGCTGCCTCTGGGAAACATAATCAGAAAACACAGTATTAATTTTCACTGTTACGCAGATGATACACAATTGTACTTATCAGTCAAACCTGACCAGAGTGACCATATAGAAAAACTTAATACCTGTATCAGGGAAATGAAGACCTGGATGACAACCAATTATCTCCTTTTAAACTCAGATAAGACTGAAGTTATTATAGTAGGTCCTAAAAATCTGAGAGATGTTTTTACTGACCAAGCAGTCTTCTTCGACGAAGTAACTGTGGCCTCTGACCTCACCGTTAGAAACCTAGGAGTTTTATTTGATCTAGATTTATCATTTAAAGCTCACATAGCACAGACTTGTAACACTGTATTTTTTCACCCTCGCAACATTTCTAGAATCCGAAATATCTTATGTAAAAGTGATGCTGAAAAACTCATCCATGCATTTGTTACATCGAGATTGGATTATTGTAACGCTTTGCTCGTAGCATGCCCTAAGTCTTCCCTAAAAAGTCTTCAGCTGGTTCAAAATGCAGCAGCAAGACTATTAGCAGGAACACATAGAAGAGATCATATTACTCCCGTGCTAGCGTCTCTCCATTGGCTTCCTATTGAGTTTAGGATCAAGTTTAAAATCATCTTACTAACCTACAAGGCCCTAAACGTCATGGCTCCATCTTACATTAGTGAACTTATAGTACCTTATCAACCAGGCAGAACACTCCGCTCACAAAATGCAGGGCTGTTGGTGGTTCCTAGGATTTCAAAAAGTACAGTTGGAGGTAGAGCCTTTAGCTACCAAGCTCCAGTTTTATGGAATAAGCTCCCAGCTCAAGTGAGAGAGGCAGACAGTGTTCCTACATTTAAAGGGAGGCTTAAAGCATTCCTGTTTGAACAAGCTTATCAACAGGCCAGATAGAAACAGATTCAATTAGCTGATATAATTATTAATTGGCTGCTAGATAGTAAAAGCTGGGGAAAGTATGGTACATTGGGGTTCTGTCCTCTAATTCTATCTACTATTCTCTGCCAGACTGCCTTGGCTCGTTCCCCCTACTCTAACCCTCTACCCTAAACCCCTGGTTTTCTATCTCATTCATTGTTCTCAATTGTCTGTTTATTTAGAATTACACTGCTAGTTGGTACAATACAATTCACATGTTGTCCACCTCTCTCCCTCCTCTCTGGGAGAGACCCCCATTCAGGACTCTGCGTTCCTGTCCTGGGCATGGCCACACCGAGGAGACCTCCGCGCTTCTTCATCCCCGCTCCATCAGGATTAAATCCATCTACTCAACCCCGCCCTGGGCATCGCTGGGCTGAGGAGTCTCCCGTGTTTCCATCAGGATGAAAAACATCTTCTCATCCCCGTTCTGGACATCTCCGGGCTGAGGAGTCTCCCAGTGTTTCCATCAGATGAAGAACATCTACTCACCCCCGTACTGGACATCTCCGGGCTGAGGAGTCCCCCGTGTTTCCATCAGGATGGAGAACATCTATTGACTTCTTTAGATATTTAGCTGTAGATTAGAATAAGCTAATATTTAAACAATAATCTGTGACACATTGTTTGCTCGTCCCGGGGGAGGGATCTCTCTTTCACGTGGATCCCCATGAGGTTTCTTATTTTTTCCCCACTGATGGGTTTTTTTAGGCGTTTTTCCTCACCGAGAAGGAGAGTTTAAGGGCATAAATGTGCTAGTCTTCTTTAGTTAGCATTTGCTAGTTATTTTTCTTGCTGTGTATTTGTGTTAATACATTCCTCTTTTTCTTGTGAAGCCCATTGAGACAGAAATTCTGGGATTTTGGGCTATACAAATAAAATTGAATTGAATTGAAAAAATAAGAAACCTCGTGGGGATCAACATGAGAGAGAGATCCCTCCCCCGGGACGAGCAACCAATGTGTCAAAGATTATTGTTTAAATATTAGCTTATTCTAATCTACAGCTAAAGTTGATAAGAAAATAGTAGTTTTCCACAAGATTGTGGAATTGTGTTGGTTTTAGAACCAACACAATGCTCCGGTCCTGATCCCTGACAGTTAAATCACCCCTAGTTTATGTTTCCTAGCAGCGTCTGTGACCTTAACCTCATCATGTCCCTTTGCAGCCAGAGTCAGCTTCACTGACAGATGAGGAAGTGTTTTCAGGACTGTAGCGTGGGTTTCCTGCCAGCATCTGGACTTATTAGTGTTGCCAAACTCCACAGGAGGAGGATGGGGAGAAGAAATGTTTCCTCTACAGGAATTACACAGACTCAGAGCTGAAATCAGCTTAAAAATTCTTGTGGTAGGAATTTAATCCTAAAGAAAAAAAAAAAAAGAAAAACTGGGGATCGTTTTATAAAATTTTCTGTAACAACCCTAACCCTAACCCTAACCCTAGAAGTAAAGATCTCAGTCGATGACAGATATCTATTTAATTTGCACACTAATATGGAAGTGGATCGTTTAAATGTCTTGATTGATTTTGCTTTGCGTAATAGAGTTTAAAACCTTTCACTCAGTCTGTATCTGGAGTTGGCAGGAGAGAAGACAACGATTAGGCTCCACAGTAAGAGAGAGGAAACTTAAGCATGTAAGACTTACATAAGACTGGATCAGAGCTCAGAAGGATCTGTTCTTTGGAAGCTGTAATATTCATGTTAGATTTGAAATATCACAAACCCCTTATTTTTTAACTATAAAAGATTTTCAAAAACGAAATGTGGATTATTTGAAATAGCATCCATAAATTGAACCCCATGCTGCTTTTAAGCACTAAACAGTAGATTATTTACAGTGGAAACTGGGATTATTAGTGTACAGTCACAGTTTTATTCTTAATTCTCGATTCTGAGAGGAGCAAAGGAACTAAAAATTAAAAAAAACGAACCTGGAGAATTAACAAAATACTCCATCTTCAGGCTTCTTCTTCTTTTGGAATTTCCCTTCAGGGGTCGGCACAGCAAGTCAGTTTCTTCCATCTAGCCCTATCTGCTGCATCTTCTTCGGTCACACCAACTATCTTCATGTCTTCCTTCAGTGTATCCATGAACCTCCTCTTTGGTCTTCCTCTAGGCCTCTTTCCTGGTGGTTCCAAACCCCATCCTTCCTCTAATGTACTCTCTCTCTCTCTCTCTCTCTCCTCTGCACATGTCCAAACCATCTCAGTCTGGCCTCTCTGACTTTATCTCCAAAACCTCTAACATGTGCTGTTCCTCTGATCCTGTCCATCCTGGTCACTCCCAGAGAGATCCTCAGCCTCTTCATCTCTGCTACCTCCATCTCTGTTTCCTGTCTTTTCCTCAGTGCCACTGTTTCTACACCAAACAGCATAACCAGTCTCACTATGGTTTTGTACACGTTCCATTTTTATTTTAGCTGAAGCTCTTCTGTCCCACATCACACCTGATACTTGTCTCCACCTGTTCCAGCCCGCCTGCACATGCTTCTTCACCACTTATCCACACAGTCCATTGTTCTGGACCGTTGATCCTAAGTACTTAAAATCTTCCAACATTTTTATCTCCTGTATGTAGAAAAACTGAAGGTGATAAAAATCCCATCCTCAGCTTTTGAGAGATTTGTTGTATTAAATCTACTTGAACTGATTAGAACATTATGTTCAGTCAGCGGAGACTTCGAAGGTTTAAAAACAGTATGATAATGAAAGACTAAAAAACAGCCATAAAAATGACACAATTAAATAAATACATCTTTTTTGTGTATTTTTAATGTTTTATGCCGCATATTTTAGACAATAAATTATGTTTTAAAGTTTCATTCCTTTCTTTGATATATTTTACTTCTATAAGGATATCGTGAAGGAAGACATGAAGATAGTTGGTGTGACTAAAGAGGATACAGCAGATAAGGTTAGATGGAAGAAACTGACTTGCTGTGGCGACCCCTGAAGGGAAATGCTGAAAGAAGAAGATGGATGACGTTCATCAGGAATTCCTTTTTGCGTCTCAGAAGAGAAAAGAACTGACACCATTGATATTTTGCTGACAATAATCAGACCAATGACATAAACGCTGCTTCATTTAAATAATAAATAATGTCAGAAATTGATCTGCAATATGACATTTGCTTTTTGTGGATGAACAAACAAACAAACAAAAGGACGTAATTGAGACAAGCGTGTTCTGTAAGCTCAGGAACTTTGAGAATAAAATTGATCGCTGCCTCTGCAGAGCTCAGAGAATCGACGATGTGCACAATAAACCTGTTAGTTTATGTTGAACTGCGAATTCAGGGACAGCACGGAACATGACCTTTTATTTGTCTATGCCTACATACTTCTACAGTTGTGTTAACTGGGGAAGTAGATGAACAACTGAAGTGTCTGTAAATGCTTGGAGGAGTTTTATTTATTTATTTTTTTAAAGATATTGACCATTTTACTTTTCTATTTTAAGGTTCTAGTGATGTGATTGGTTAATTGGTGCCAAAAGCAATAGTTGGTAGTTTGGCCCAATGTACGATAACTCTAACAGCTTTAGCTCCAATTATATTGTGAAACATCATTAAAAAGCAGAATTGTAGACGTATAGAGCTTTTGGCATTCATGTTACATATTTAAATTGGCTGTCCAAGTGATTATGTCTCATTTTCTCATTCTTCAGCCCTCACATTCTCTCCTTCTGTAAGCACTTTTCAAAACTGGTTGCCAAGGACACTTCAACGAGGAAACAGAAGTCGTATAAAAACGTTTTTTTTTTTTTTTTCATTTTCTAATTTCTTTTCAGACGGCTGATGTTTCAGCTCTTTATCAGTTGCTGGTTCTTTGCAGCAACAAAAAATAGAAAATGAAACACATAGAGGAATGGTTTTTAACAGTAAACAGAATCAGCTCTCTATAGTCTCCACGACAGCAACCTTTGCTGAAAAACTATCGTCCCTTACTGATGCTGTGTTCCTACAGCTGAGAGAGAGAGAAAACCATTGGTCCTGTTTGGCTTGGCCCTTTATTCAAGACACATTTTCTAAAATAAATACATAGAGATGATCAATGTATCCAGTTCCAGTAGTCCCTCACATGGCTTGTTCTCCATTTTCTTTCTGGCCCAAAAGGCCCAAAAGGTAATTTTGTTCTCCAGATATATTTCAGGTGGTTTATGCCATATACCACAAAGCAGTGCAACCTTCGTAACAGAGGCCAAGTAATTTTAGATGCCATATACCACATTCCTGAGGCCTATCTTGCTAGGGCCCATCTGGGACTTGCTCCTAGTGCAAGGGATGGTGGAAAAGAAAAGAACATCTGTGGCTTCGATCTGATTTGGCCCTGTCTGGCTTGGATGTTGGGGTATGCTTTGGCTGTGCCAAATGCCTCTAGTGTAGCCAGGTTCTGCTTGAATCTCAGACTCCGACGTGTACTGGGCCATGCGTCTAGGCCTGTTGGGTGCTGGTTTCTTTCCAGCTTGTGCATTCAGGGGACATTTTCCGCCATCCAGCAGCTACTGTTGCATGCCCATGCCCTGTGGTCTGATGGCTGTGGTGGTGGAACCTTCCATGTTCATGGGGGCTGAGGGTGGACCCTTAGGGTTTTGTTTGGTGTGTGCCTTGTTGGGTATCCGTGCTCAGACTTTGGATGTCAACTCTCCTGGCCATTAGAGCCGATTGGGATTTGGTCCTTATGACGAGCACATATTGCACCTCTCGCATGTACTTTAACACAACCTGGCACATGGACACTGCATTACTCTGTTTTTCATCTGCTATATTCCCTCAATTGTAATTGCAGTACTGTAATGGAAACACAGGATTGTTTGCCCTTTGTTACATGTTTAGATGTAGATGGTTACAAGCCAGGTTCTTGCCACCTACTGCCTCTGCTCAGTTTAATTTCCCTCCAGCCAAGTCAGGTATCTCACTCATTGGTGTACAATTGAGAGCATTGCCAAAACTGCCGGCCAATCAGTGAATAGAGATGATGCTCTGATGTCAAATATAAAAGTTTCTATCTAGGTTTGTTTGTAGTTCGGAAGCAAAGCATGTAGGCCAACCAAGCTATACAGTTTATGTTCGTAATGATTCTCAAACTTGAGAATTTAAAGCCAGAACAAAGTTTAGAGTATTTCATTCAGGGAAAAAATGTGATTCTAACTGATAGCAGATCCATTTGGACTAGCGCTTATCGGTCCAGGTAAAATGACGGCTGCGGAGCCAGTTCCAAAAAAATCTGATTCTCGATATCTATCCCTACATATGACACATTCAATTCTGACCAGAAAGCAGGGATTGGTTAAAACAAAGACGTTCTCACCCCACTGAACCAAACCAACCCCAATGGTCCACGGTCAGAATGTTTCCAGTGAAGGTACATCAATCTGCAAGAGTACTTCAGTGTCTGAATTTTTCTTCTTTTTAAAACTTTTTAAAAACTTTTACTTTACCATTTTGTCCAGCATGGATGTTGACATATTGAACATTTTACTTCTATGGCAGCGTAGCAAGGTCATCTTTCTTTTTCTTTTCTTTTGCTTGCCTTTCACGTTTTCCTTTACTTTCCATCTTTTATCCCTGCCGTGCCCTGGGTCAGTGCCAGAATGAATTGAGGTCTGTTGTAGAGCAAATCAATCTATTCTGTATGTCATAATGTTGCTCAGAACAAGGTTAAAGGGCCACGGACACACAGCAAGAACATAAGAATGTCACCCCACCTCAGGGATCTCGGTTAAGAAAGCTGCCACCTGACTGGGTAAATGTCTTCATGGTAGGATGCCCGGGTTCCTGCGCAGGTTGGCCGGCCGGTTGAGAACTTGCATGGCACTTGTTTCTTGGAACTTTGCCCCTTACACAGTTTTATAGAATCATTGTTCTTCTCTGTAATCTAAGTACTAGACCCTTCGGTAATTCTTTTCAGATTCCCCCAAAACAAAACCCCCAAAAAACAAAACAAAAAAAGATCACTGCCTTTGATCTAATTGAGACGCAAGTTCTTCTTGCAATATTTTTTTTCTTTCTGTGCTGTTCCAGTTTCTCTGCTTTTTGGGTCTAACTTAACTTATATAAAAACTCTGCAGAACGCGCTCTGAACGCTACATAGTTTTAGAGTAAGAAAAATGTGCAGTGTCTCCTCATTTAGTTTTCTATTTTGTTTACTTGATAGCTTTTAATTTTGGGTAAATATCTTTTATCTTCCTTCTCATCTGCTCCAGAAAACAAATTAAAAATAATGATATTTTGTGAAAAAGTAAAGGACGTATATGAATTTAAAAGGAAGAGAAGCCCAGGTACATCTAGTCCTTCTGTCAGAAAAGTAATACTGTTCGAGACGAGGGAAGCTGCCAGACTAGTCGGCAGCTTCAATGCTGGACAAGAAAAAAAAAATATTTTGAGCCTTTCTCGTGGAAGGATTGATGTATTTCTGGAAAATTTTTATTTTTTGTAATTTTCATAATTAAACCATTTTTTTCCTCCCTCTTGAAATATGACAAAATATTTTAGATTGGAACTCTCAAATTTACCAGCAGTGAGTTCTGGTCTGAAATTAAGTTTGATTTGTATTAATTTCACATTCCCATGAAGCAAAAAAAAAAAAAAAAAAAATCAGCAGTTGCCTCAACAACAAGAAAAAAAATCAATTCACCTTCAGAAATCAGCTTTTGATCAGAGGCCAATTCTGAAAGAGGCCTGTTAACAGCATGTAGGCCGTCAGGATTTAATAACCAGCTTATAAAAAATAACAACTATAATGGAAGTTGAGGTGGAGAAACTATAAGTCCAGGGTGTTTTACAGAGTGTTTACTGCTCAGTAATGCATGATGTTTTGTTAGTGTGTGTAAATCGTCCCCCGTTAGAGCAGGAAGAAGCACCTTCACATTCATTTTACTCAAATGGTGTCTGTTCTATTTAACAAGCAAAAGCCAAAAATAGAGAAAAAGGATGAAGAAAAGAAAGATTAGTCA
This sequence comes from Neostethus bicornis, assembly GCA_902685375.1. Taxonomy (NCBI): domain Eukaryota; kingdom Metazoa; phylum Chordata; class Actinopteri; order Atheriniformes; family Phallostethidae; genus Neostethus; species Neostethus bicornis. The sequence continues at coordinate 26,193,919 of LR738550.1, forward strand.
GGAAGAAGCATTGAGTCTGCTGATTTCTGTCGGATGCTGGTGATGGATGAGTGTCAGAATGATAAGTTAAGAAAAATGACTTTTGGGCAGATAAAGTTTGTGTGAATATGTGTGTATTTCTTGGAGAATCTGCAGCAGATTTGCTGCATCACTGAACCTCTGATTAGAGTAAAATAATTCAGCAGGAGGTAAATGGTTTTTATTAATGAAGCTACTCACTCAGACCAGTTGGACACGTAGCAGAACATGAGGCGGCGAGCGTGATAGGGCAGCCAGCACACAACAAAGGCGATGACCACCGCTCCTGCACACAAAGAAGAGGCCAATGGTCATCAGTTAAAACCAGAGGGAACACACTGACTTATTCAGGGAATCAATAATGAAAATAAATCTGACCTTTTGGATAGAAACAAAGAGCTGAACATGTTAAGTCAAATTAATAAAAAAAAACAAAAAAAAAATGATAACAATGCTAACTTAGAAAAATTCAAATACCCAGTGTTTGTAACTTAAGTTTTAGAATGTATAATATTCTTAAAGGGCTCATCTCATGCAAAATAACTCTTTTCACATTGTATCCTATGCACATACACACGCAAAATGTGGGGTTTTTGGCACATGCATTACACGATGCATTAAACGATAGTTATGAAAATATATTAATTTGGTAGAGCGCAATCACAGACCCGGAACTATGAAAGGCCGGGTATTGCTCATCCCCCCCGCCCGTCCTGAGAATGTACAAGCTCCGTCCTCTGCTCTCACTGAGCTGCTGTTCCTCCGCCCATCTCTGAGTGGGAGGAGGAAGGCAGGCGTAAACCCGTGCGTAGCGGTTTGGTAGCGTCTGAAATAAGATTTTATCATGTCGATTCATCAAAAAAGCATGTTTCAAGCAAGAAAATAAAAAACACGCAGAGCAGCGAACCAGCCTGTATATCGGACATTGAAAGCGAGTTTGTGAGGGCGCATGGCCGGAGTAGAGGCGGGTGAGGAGGGCGGACGGGTGGCGAGGAGGGTGTGCCGCGGAGGGGGAGAGGGCGTGTGCGAAGTCCGACCTGGCTACGTCAAATACGTCATACTTTAGACAGCCACGTCATACTTTAGACATCTGCTCATTGGTTGTTTTGTCTGAGCGTACCAGAAATCCACAGCAATTTGTGAAAAACGGGCTAAATCAATCTAGAAACCCCTTTGGTGACATATACAAGGCCCGGTGATCACTCTTACAAGGTAGAAAACTCTGGAAAGTCAATTTTGCATGAGATGGGCCCTTTAACAAAAGAAACAAATGTGTTAAATGGTATCTGGGGGGTTCTACCATGTTTATTCTCACGTTCAAAAACGTACCTGAAGTGGTTTTCTATTCGTATTTCCTTTACTCGTATTTGAGCACTTTGTGAGCTCTCCCATACATACTAATCAAACACTAGGTTGATGATGGCTATAGATTTTGTTCCGCTCTACGTCCCCATTTTTACGTGAGGAACTGTTTTTGTAAACACCCTCTTCTCACGCTTGGTCCCTCCCCATTTAGGGGGAGGCGTGAGTCCAAGCGTGAGTCCCTCCCCTAAATAGGGAGGGACCAATGCAGTGTCCATGCGCCAGGTTGTGTTAACGTACATGCTAGTGGTGCAACATGTGCTCGTCATAGGGACCAAATGTATATAAATACACCAAAACAAGAATACAAAAGAATATGCGCTGTTATGATGTGGAAAGAGGCGGACCCAAATGCGGAACAAACAAGGGTTTATTAAACCAACGTAACCAGCAAGGCTGTAAACAAAGGAACAGAGTCAACAAGGATCAGTAGAGTTTTCACGGAGTCTTTCTCAGTTTCAAAAAGGATATCCGTTGAGTCGGGAGTCAGCCAAAGCAGGTAGGAATGAAGACCCAACAGGGAATGCTGGTGAGGCTGCCTTTAAATAGGCAGAAGGATGAATGAGGTGCAGGTGATCCAGATTAGGTAGGATTGGGGGAAAGGTGAGATGGTCTATGGATACCTCTGGTGGTGGGTGATGGAACCACAACAATGCGCCAGCTTTGCTGACTTGATATGCTTTACGCTGTAAACGAAGCCTCAAACAAGATTTATGCTGTCCTGCAGTAAAGATAAGAATTATTACCAACAAAGCAGAATACTATTCTGTAAGTTATTGCCATGCCAACCAAGGAACCCAGACCAATATGTCCCAAAGTGACCCACCAGGATTGTGCCTCTTAGGAAAAAGCAAAAGTCAACCTTGAAGCTTGAAAGTCATCTCTGTAATAAACCAAATCCATTCGTATAGGAGTGTAAAGTGGTTCCTTTACGAATAGATTTGAGATTTGATCAGGACGTTTTGGTTTTCATTCGCGTAACATTTCACATTTACTGCAGCTCTACCAAACCTTGATTCCATGTAAGTAGTTCGCAAATAGTCTATCACGTTCTCATAATTCTATACTTTTCAATTTGCTCACAAAGCATGCCTATTTAAATGAGCTGAAGCACCTCCTTGACTCTCTACTGAAAGAAACTGTTTTTGTTTTTCTCTCTAGTTACAGTTTTCTTTTTCTTTTCAATGTTTTTTGCAAAAAAAGTTTTTTCCCTTCCTGTCTGAATTCAGCTCTTCTTTTTTTTTGCTTTCTGAAGGAGCATTTGGAAAATGAGTGAAAATGACTTTGAAAATGATCTTTGTTGGAAGTTTTAAAAGTAGACACGTACAGTGGTGGTCAAAAGTTTACATACACTTGTAAAGAACATAATGTCATGGCTGTCTTGAGTTTCCAGTTATTTCAACAACTCTGATTTTTCTCTGATATAGTGATTGGAACAGATCCTTCTTTGTCACAAAAAACATTCATGAAGTTTGATTCTTTTATGACTTTATTATGGGTAAACTGAAAATGTGACGAAATCAGCTGGGTCAAAAATATACATACAGCAACATGAATGAGCAATTTTGGAGACTTAGAAAGTTGTGTCAATGACATGAGCTTCATAGCATGACCTCTTAACTTCTTGTGAGTGATTATGAGTGACTACAGCTGGTGACTTCTCTGAGGCCTTTTAAAAAGGGCTCATTGGATAAAAACACCCACAAACGCTACAATGGGAAAGTCAAAGGAGCTCAGCACAGATTTGAAAAAGAGAATCATTGACTTGAACAAGTCAGGAAAGTCACTTGGAGCCATTTCAAAGCAGCTGCAGGTTCCAAGAGCAACAGTGCAAACAATTGTTTGTAAGTAGAAAGTGCATGGCACTGTTTTGTCACTGCCACGATCAGGAAGAAAACGCAAGCTGTCACCTGCTGCTGAGAGAAAACTGGTCAGGAGGGTGAAGAGTCAACCCAGGAGCACCAAAAAGCAGATCTGCCAAGAATTAGAAGCTGCTGGAACACAGGTGTCAGTGTCCACAGTCAAGCGTGTTTTGCATCGCCATGGACTGAGAGGTTGCCATGCAAGAAGGAAGCCCTTGCTCCAAAAGCGGCACCTTAAGGCTCGACTAAAGTTTGCTGCTGATCACATGGACAAAGTTCTGTGGTCAGATGAAACAAAAATTGAGCTGTTTGGCCACAATGCCCAGCAATATGTTTGGAGGAGAAAAGGTGAGACCTTTAGCCCCAAGAACACCATGCCTACCATCAAGCACTGTGGTGGTAGTATTATGCTGTGGGCCTGTTTTGCTGCCAATGGAACTGGTGCTTTACAGAGAGTCAATGGGACAATGAAGAAGGAGGATTACCTTCAAATTCTTCAAGAAAACCTGAAGTCGTCAGCCCGAAGGTTGGGTCTTGGGCGCAGTTGGGTGTTCCAACAGGACAATGACCCCAAACACACATCAAAAGTGGTAATGGAATGGCTAAATCAGGCTAGAATTAAGGTTTTAGAATGGCCTTCCCAAAGTCCTGACTTAAATCCCATTGAGAACATGTGGATAATGCTGAAGAAACAAGTCCATGTCAGAAAGCCAACAAATTTAACTGAACTGCACCAATTCTGTCAAGAGGAGTGGTCAAAGATTCAACCAGAAACTTGTCAGAAGCTTGTGGATGGCTACCAAAAGCGCCTAATTGAAGTAAAAATGGCCAAAGGACATGTAACCAAATATTAGCATTGCTGTATGTATATTTTTGACCCAGCTGATTTTGTCACATTTTCAGTTTACTCATAATAAAGTCATAAAAGAATCAAACTTCATGAATGTTTTTTGTGACAAAGAAGGATCTGTTCCAATCACTATATCAGAGAAAAATCAGAGTTGTTGAAATAACTGGAAACTCAAGACAGCCATGACATTATGTTCTTTACAAGTGTATGTAAACTTTTGACCACCACTGTATATACGGTATATCTGTGATTCTTCTTCTTTCAGCATTTACCTTTAGGGGTCGTCACAGGAAGTCAGTTTCTTCCATCTAAGCCTATCTACTGTATCCCCTTCGGTCACGCCAACTATCTTCATGTCTTCCTTCACTGTATTTGTGAACCTCCTCTTTGGCCTTCCTCTAGTCCTCTTTCCTGGTGGTTCCAAATCCAGCATCCTTCTGCCGATGTACTCTCTATCTCTCCTCTGCACATGTCCGAACCATTTCAGTCTGACCTCTCGGACTTTATCTTCAAAACCTCTAACATGTGCTGTTCCTCTGATATACTCATTTCTAATCCTGCCCATCCTGGTCACTCCCAGAGAAATCCTCAGCATCTTCATCTCTGCTACCTCCATCTCTGTTTCAGGTCTTTTCCTCAGGCCACTGTCTCTAGACCAAACAGCATGGCCGGTCTCACCACGGTTTTGTACACTTTTCCTTTCATTTTAGCTGAAACTCTTCTATCACACATCACACCTGATACTTTACTCCACCCGTTCCATCCTGCTTGCACACGCTTCTTCACCTCTTTTCCACACTCTTTATTGCTGTGGACTGTTGATCGTAAGTACGTAAAATCTTCCACCTTCTTTATCTCTTCTCCTTTTAACCTCACTTTTCTATTTAGATCCCTCTCATTCATACACACATACTCTGTCTTGCTCTGTCTAATCTTCATTACTCCTCTTTCTAGTAAACATTTCAACAAAGGTTGACGTCACAAACCCTTCATTATTATTTAGATTTGTGATATAGGACAGGTGGCATATTGGCATATTGTTCGACACCTCGTTCGACTTTTTCTAATTTGTCTTTTGTTGGCTTGTTTCCAGCTGGCCAACATTTGCAGAGATTCACTTCACTCTGGAGTACTCTGATTCTTCTTTCCTGGAGTTTTTCTCCTGGATTGAACCAAATAAATTGCTCACTTTTTAGGCTTGTTTGAAGTTCCGTAAATCTACCGTCACGTAAATGCATTGTTACACCACATTTTACACCTTTAGGACAAATTCTCTAAACCTTTTATCTTCAGCATGATTCTTCTCTTCGGACGCTCATCGCAGAAACAATCATTAGGATCAAATTTTCTTCCATTTGATGAGAAAAAATAAATCTTTATTTTTCACCCATCTCCATTTTCTGTGAAAGTGGACACGGACCCATCGAGAAGAGCATGAAATGGTCAAATCAAGCACTTTAAATGATTTTGAAGTAACAGGAGAGTTCATGGAAGAAGGAGTGTATTTCTCAGAACTGCTGTTAACTTCTGATCTACAAGCAAACGTTTGTCCTGCAGAAAGTTTCACTTAAGCTTCACTTGCCCAGCAATAACATTGTTTTGATTTGGAAGGAGGAAGACCCAAATGCAGGACAAAAAACAGGATTTATTAACAGAAGTTAGGCAAGTCTGTAAGATAAAGGTCACAGGATAATAGGATTACTTTATTCATCCCTCACCGAGGAAATTTGTGTGCTGCACTCCTTACACCGCAGCAGGCTGCCCTTCGACAACGCCAATGGTGGGAGAAACAGGGGTTAGGTGTCTTCTCCAAGGACCCTAGACATGCTCTCTGTGGGATGCAAACGTGCGGACTTCTGGTCCGCGCACGAACGCTCTAACCACTGAGCTGCCGTCTCAGGATCAAAACGTTCAAATGATATAACAGAGTTCAGAAATTAAACTTATGGTCAGACAGCCAGGCGAACCTGGCTGGTGAAGGGTGACGATGACCCAACCTGGAAGTTCGGGTGATTGAGCGAAAATGAGCAGCTGGTAGAATGACCCACAGGTGAGTGTAATCTGACTAATCGCCCTCAGGTGTCTATATTAAAAGTGACAAGGACGGCCCAGGGCTCCCTATGGCGGCCGCAGAGGGGGTCACTAGATGCGACATGTGTTTGCGCAAACAATACATTTCTTTCTGGTTTCTGGATCAATAAGAATGTATCCATGGAAGTTGACAAAATCAAGATCACTATTATTTTCGTAGGTAAATTTCAGTAGAGTTTAGAACCAAGTTAGCGGTTCAGTGATTGAACAACTGTTGTGTTTCCCTCAACCACCACCAGAGGGAGCCAGGGACCATCTCACCTTTCCCCCAATTCTGGCTGATTGGACCACCTGCACCTGATTGGATCACCTGCACCTAATCTCCCGGCTGCCTATTTAAAGGCAGCCTCACCAGCATTCCTCGTCGGGTGTTCATACCTTCCAGCCCTGGCTGACTCCCGACCCAGCAGATTTCCTTTGAAACTGAGATTGACTCTTTAATAACCATTTTGATCCTTCTTCTTTGATTACAGCTTTGCTGATCCTTGGTTTAATAAACCTTGTTTAAAGTCCTGCATTTAGGTCCTGCTCCTTCCACATCACAACAACAACAATCTTTCAATTGGCGGTTTGTTACATTTCCAACGTTTCTCTGAAACAAACAACCACCCCACATGGCACAAATTGTGAATCAATGCTTGATGTTTATAAAAACTAAAAAATAAAAATACGCAGTTGTTATGCACCAGTAGTTTTCGGCAGGGGAGCAGCTCCTGTTGTGCTGCCGATAACATTTCCACACTCTTACTTTATGGGGAGCCTGACTGGCTGGTGGAAAGCACAAAGAGACCCTCATTTTAACAGTCATCTGTTCTGCTGAAAATAACCAAAATATTACATTTTAAAGCATGAAATTTGAAACTGCTGCATGTAACTGGAAATAAACAGTCGTGTCACATTACTAACGAGACCATGTCATCTTTCCTTCTGCGGAGCTGTTCTTAATTATTCTCACCCCAGGCAAATTACTTTTAATCAAATGAGTTTTTTTGTTTTTATCGGGAAAAGCACAAGCTTCTATTAAAATAAATTAGCGCAATATTGAAACGATAATAATGAGGGAGATTTTTCTGCTTTTATTTACGCTTGAACAAAAGAAAGCATGTCCAAAGTTACTCATTTCCATCTCATTGATTTGCAAAAAAACAAAAACAAAACCAAAACAAACCTTATGGGCTACTGCAAAAACTAATGCTTTTAATTGCCAACCAACCAAATGTCTGCCTTGTATTTTGACATTTATTTTTTGGCAAAAAAACTTTATCTCTTTAAGCTCATGTCACTTTGGATTCCTAGTAAATCGGAATCAGAATCAGAATATACTTTATTGATCCCACACATGGGAAATTTGTGTGTCACAGCAACAACTTCCTATTTGCTAACTGAGTCTTTGTAGAGCCCGATCACGCACGGGAAGAAAGACCTCCGGTAAGGAGATGTTCTCGAGCGGAGCTGTCTGAGCCTCTTGGAGAAGGAGCTCCGCTGTTCGTCCAGGAGTGGGTAGAGAGGATGGTCATGATTGTCCATGATGGACAAACGTTTGTTCAGTGACCTCCTCTCCACAACTGCCTTAAGTGAGTCTTGTTTACTGCCAATGACAGAGCTAGCCAGTTTGATTGGTTTATTCAGTCTGTTGGAGTCACTGGACGCGATGCTGCTCCCCCAGCAGATGACAGAGAAGAACAAGGAGCTGGCCACCACAGACTGGTAGAAGCTCTACATTGAGCAGCAGGTGATTCTCTCCCGCCCACACCAAAAGTCCATCCACCACCCTCCTGTACTCCTCCTCCTGCCCACCACTTATAACAGGCCAATAATTTTTATTTGTTTATTTTATTTTGAATTACTCTATTCATCCCTCACCGGGGAAATTTGTTTGCTGCACTCCTTACACCGCAGCAGGCTGCCCATCAACGGCGCCAATGGTGGGAGAAGCGGGGGTTAGGTGTCCACTCCAAGGACCCTAGACGTGCTCTCCGTGGGACGCGAACCCGCGACCTTCCGGTCCGCGGGCGAACGCGCTAACCACGCGGCCACCGTCTCCACCCTCCCACCGTCTCCAATAACAGCCAAGATGTATTTTTTCTTATCTTTTGGATGAAATCTGATTCACTTCCATTTAAAAAAAAAAAAAAAATACGTTTTTGGGTATTAAAAGTGACCAAGTCAAAATTACCAGAGGTATAAATAATTGTGAACAGTACTGTGTTGGCAGGGGTGGAAATACGTATTTAGGTCAAGCACCCAGGGAGATTGTACAGAGCTTTTAAATCACACTTTTTGATAGTTTTTGTTGTGATCCCCTTGCCTGCTGCTGGAGGGGGTCCTGTATGGTCCTCTTCAACCTGATTGGGGGGACACCTGAGATCACCCTGATTGGGGGACACCTGAGATTGATTACTGATGACACACATCTGTGGACCCTGCCATCTACCCTGCCATCTAAGGGCAATCACCCCGGACTTCCATGTCGGGTCATACCATCCCTTCCAGCCAGGTCACCCTGGGTGCCTAACCATGTTTTGAACTTTGTTATTATTTGAACTCTTGAAACCTTGGGTTAACCCTGTGCTTCTTGCTTTACAGACTTTCCTGAATTGTGTTAATAAACCTTGTTTGAGTCCTGCAATTGGGTCCACATCCTCCTTCCACATCACAACATTTTTAGATAAAATCCCATGATTGTCTTCATTTTACCGTGCTGACGTGGAATGTGGCTTGCCATGTTGTTAAGTAAAAGCCCCCCAAAGTACTTTATGTGCCGTGCCACAAATACTTTGACAATGAAAACACACAAATATTGCATTTATATTTTTTCACATTTTGTGTGGTTGTTGATGTATGATGATATGTTCAAGACCCTGAGTCTAATTGGCTGTTTGGTTTTGTCTTGCTGGTTTAAGAGATTAACAGGTTTAAATTTCTTATCTTCAGCATAGAATTTAAATTATGTCACTTTGTTCCGGCCTAACAATAAAACCTTACGTAGGAGACCAGCTTTCTAAGCGGACTATTTATAATTTGAGAGTTCACACTGAAATTTTACCCATTTTCTGGACTGAATCAGACTTTTGAAAAGGAATCAGTTTCTCCATCATTTTTCTCTTCTTCATAATTGTTTCTACTTATGTCATCACTATTTTACATCTAATAAGAAAAGTTAGCATAATCATGTTCAGTTTCTCATTCTGTCTAAAAGCTTTGTAAAATGGTCGTTTTTAAAATTGAATTTAATATACTTGTACTTTATCAATCCTTGAAGAAAAATTTGAGTGCTACAATGCAAAGACCAGATGTTTAACACCTCGATGCCCCCTCATCCCTAGCCACCGGCGTCCCAGTCCGGTCGCAATGTATCCAACATGGCAACCCTAAAGCTGGACTCACAAAGCCTGGCTGCAGAAAACTAGCCTCAAGAAAACTAGGGCCTAATTGGTTATTCTGCATTTCAAGAAAAAAAAATACAGTGAACTCTCAACTATGTATCAACTATGTACATTTTTTTAAAAAAAAAAAGGTGAACATAAAGTCCATTTGTCTCAATGAGTTTTGATCAAGTACTCGTTGACAGTGCTCCGCTAGAAAATACTCAGTCAAAGCCTCATCAAAGTTTGTATTTCAAATACATAGTAATCAACTTTTTGCTGTTTTGCTCACGATTTGCTGTTTTTGGGGCATTTTTGTCAGTAAACTTCTCAACCGTCTATCCCTTGTGGGGTTACAGGGGTGCCGGAGCCCATCCAGGCTGATTCGAGGCAAGGAGCAGGGTACACCCAAACAGGTCACCATTCTGTTGCAGGGCCACACACATACAACCATACACACACACATTCATTCCTAGGGGCAATCGTGTCGTGGCCAATCAACCTAGCATACATGTTTGCATGCTAGGTGAGAGGAAACCAGAGCAAGCGGAGAAAACCCATGCATGTACGGGAAGAACATGCAAACTCCACACAGAAAGGCCAGGTTTCCAAGCCTTGTCCACACAAGAACCTTCTTATTTACAGCCACTGTGCTACCCACTGCGCTGCCGTGCTGCCGTATTTTTTGTTGAAAATGTAATAATGTCATTGTGTTAATTAAACAAAGTATTTAATTTGATCTTAATATTGAATCTAAAACCAAACGTAACAGAAAAAACAAGTAACGACAAAAATATGGTAAAATCTAGATAAAGTAGCTTTTACAGTATAAACCACATCTGCATGAGGCTTTCATCTGAAACTAAAAAAAAAAAAATGTCTCGTAAAAAATTTAATGCAAGAAGAAAATTTATATTCACGGACGTTCCCTGGAAAGACATGAAGAAAATTCCCAGGAAAAATTATCATTCTATTATGGTAGTAAAAATTTCACTTTTATGGTTCAGCTCTCAGACGGATTCCAACGTGCATGATAAAAACCAGCTCAGGAGGATAAACACACCAGGGTAGATGGTCTGTTCATCTATCTGCTAGGTTAATGCTTTGTTTAGTTTGAACCATTCATACATATTCTGATGTAAACTTAGAGGAGAGCAAACACCATCTAAGTATAGACAGTGAGAGAAGCCGGAGCTGCACACGTAATTATTTAAAGTATCTCTCAGACAAGGATCGCATTAGTTAGGCGTCTGAATAATCAGTCATCACACGTGGGAAAACATGTTAGCTCACTTTCTGCAATGACATCCCTCAATTTTTCTGTGCACATTACTGACCTGTAAAAGTGTTCACACATGCACACTAAGTCAGGGCTGGTTTTCTTTCCTGAAAACGGACTTAAAGGGAACAGAAAAGACCAATTTACGGTTAATTGGTATTTTTTTTTAACATTTTCGTTTAACGTTTATGTGAAATAAAAAAATATTTTCACTATTGTTCATGTGTTAAGATGATCAAAATAAATGATCATTTAATGAACAAAAATATTGTCATAGTCTACTTGTTTACAGAAATAAATATAGTACTCAGTTTCAGATTTTAAGTACTTAGAATCAACAATTCAGAGCAATGGAGAGTGTGGAAAAGAGGTGAAGAAGCGTGTGCAGGCAGGCTGGAACGGGTGGATGTGTGATAAAAGAGTTTCAGCTAAAATGAAAGGGAAAGTGTACAAAACCGTGGTGAGACCGGCCATGCTGATTGGTCTAGAGACAGTGGCACTGAGAAAAAGACAGGAAACATAGATGCAGGTGGCAGAGATGAAGATGCTGAGGATCTCTCTGGGAAGGACCAGTATGGACAGGATCAGAGGAACAGCACATGTTAGAGGTTTTGGAGATAAAGTCAGAGAGACCAGACTGAGATGGTTTGGACATGTACAGAGGAGAGAGAGAGAGAGTACATCGGAAGAAGGATGCTGGGTTTGGAACCACCAGGAAAGAGGACTAGAGGAAGACCAAAGAGGAGGTTCATGGATACAGTAAAGGAAGACATGAAGATAGTTGGTGTGATCGAAGAAGATGCAGCAGATAGGGTTAGATGGAAGAAACTGACTTGGTGTGGCAACCCCTGAAAGGAAATGCCGAAAGAAGAAGACTCAGTCAGTCACCTTGATAACCGTTTATCCCTTACTGGACAGGTGTCAAAGTCTGGTCCTCGAGGGCCAGTCTTCTGAAGGTTTTCTGTGTGTTCTTGCATTTACACACCTGATCCAGAGTGCGTCATTGTGCAAAATTTGATTGGTAGTTGATTTCACTTCATATGCATCACCTGTGTTGAAGCAGGAACACAATGAAAACCTACAAAACACCGACCCTTGAGGATCGGACTTTGATACCCCTGCTACGAGGTTGCGGGGGATGCCGGAGCTCATCTTGGCTTATTCAAGGCGAGGGGCTTGGTATACCCCAAACAGTGTTGAACTGACTCAAAGTCAGTTCAAAGTCAGTTAAACACCACTATGCTTCTGTCACATAATGATGCATTTTATGGGAACTCTGTAAATGTAAGTATCTGGCATAGAGGGTTTTATATAAAACTCCATTAGCGCCAATTTGCAAAATTTCACAGTCACTGTCCAGGGTTATAAATTTAATTTTAATATGCATAAATAGACACTGGATCATGGAAAACTGAGCAATAAACAGTGGCCACACACATTGAAAAACAACAATAACTACCTTGGAACTCACAATATCAATGAGGGGATTAGAAGCATTTTGTTCAAGGGCAGACCGATTTATCAGTTGACAGAAAAAACTGTCTGACAAAGACTAACACACTTCTTCTCCTTTCAACATTTCCCTTCAGGGGTTGCAGCAGCAAGTCCGTTTCTTCCATCTAACCCTATCTCCTGCATCCTCTTCGGTCACACCAACTATCTTCATGTCTTCCTTCACTGTATCCATGAACTTCCTCTTTGGTCTTCCTCTAGGCCTCTTTTCTGGTGGTTCCAAATCCAGCATCCTTCTTCCGATGTACTCTCTCTCTCTCCTCTGTACATGTCCAAACCATCTCAGTCTGGCTCTGACTTTATCTCCAAAACCTCTAACATGTGCTGTTCCTCTGATCCTGTCCATCCTGGTCACTCCCAGAGAGATCCTCAGCATCTTCATCTCTGCTATCTCCATTTTTGTTCCCTGTCTTTTTCTCAGTGCCACTGTCTCTAGACCAAACAGCATGGCCGGTCTCACCACGGTTTTGTACACTTTCCCTTTCATTTTATCTGAAACTCTTCTATCACACATCACACCTGATACTTTTCTCCACCCGTTTCAGCCTGCCTGCACATGCTTCTTCACCTCTTTTCCACACTCTCCATTGCTCTGGACTGTTGATCCTAAGTACTTAAAATCTTCCACCTTCTTTATCTCTTCTCCCTGTAACCTCACTTTTGCTACAAAGTGTTATTAATCTCAATTTTTGTAGCCGAGTGGAAAAGGTAAAGATGTCGTTTTGGGTCACTAATGATAAATTTATACATCCATCTTATTACAAGGGTTTTCTAAAGTATATGTAGACAGATGTAGAGCTGAAATGACTATGGTGTTTTGTGTAATGAGCCAATTAGTGTACATCCTTCTCGACTATAATGTATGCTGACTATAGGATCTAAAGCGGTAACATATCGTCATTTTCTTGCAGACATGCTGTATCATTCCAATAAAATAAAAACCAAATATCTCATTCATAAAGCAATGTCATCTCACATTATTGTTATTTAAAGCATGAACAAAAAGATCCTTTTAATTTAAAGCTATGATTGACTATTCATGTGGCAGTCATCTCCCGGTGAATTTCATGCCTTCGCTCCTGAATAGGAAATAAAAACTGGCGTATGCTTCCGTGCAGGCTCCAAGGCTGTCATTTGTGTGCACAAACCCTGACTTCCCAGGATGGTATCTCTACTCTACAGCTGTGGTATCAACCTCTAAAATCACTCAAGACAGTCAAATACCAAACATGGCCATCTACCCTATGAGATTTTATTAAGTTGAAGGTCTTTTAAAATAAAGTGCTATAAAAACCCTTGTTTCATATAAAAAGTCTTGTTGCATCTCGTTAAAACAGTTCTAAATGACTTAAAGGACTCAGCAGTGGTGGAACGTAACGAAGTAAATGTACTTCGTTACTGTACTTAAGTAAAAAAAATTGTGTATCTGTACTTTACTTAAGTAAAATTTAAGACCGGTAGTTTTACTTTTACTTCACTACATTTTTAGAGCAAATATCTGTACTTTTACTTCGCTACTTTTTAAAAGTGTGTTTTACATTTTTTGTTACCTTTTCGTTCAGGAATTTGAAAAATACACCGGTTTTTTAACGCATCTTAAAGCCGCATCGCCAAAATAAAAAGACGCAGTTGATCGGGAGAAGAAGTCACGAATTGAGAAACATTTTCCACATTCATTCACCGCCAAAAACCTAACATCAAATATAGTACAAATTAAAAAGAGTCAGAAGATCGTTGTTCGTTGTGTTTACTTCTAAATAAAAAGTTGAGCCATCATTACACAGAGCAGGGGCGGATCTAGAATTTTCCAAAGGGGGGTGGGGCTTTGACAAAGCCAATATATAATGACTAGGGGGGCCTCCCCCCCAAAACATTTTAAAAAATAAGTGTCATTTTCCTCCATTTTGTCGGCCCATTCACTGGCCCTTCTAGAGGATAGCTTGAGTAGCACCCTTTCCTTTTCTTTTCTTTCTTTCTTTCTTTATTTTTTGTGGACCAAAAGAGGCGGGAGAGGGGGGTCACACCCCTGCAGAGTATTTATCCTGGTTACCATGGTGACACCCTATAGCACAAAAAATAACATTTGAATTATGATCGAATACTTTTACTTTTTACTTAAAAAGTACAATTTACACCAACTACTTTTGTACTTTTACTTAAGTAGATTTTTTTATTGGTACTTTTACTTTTACTTAAGTATTTTTTTTGCCTAATTATCTGTACTTTTACTTAAGTACAAAAAGTGAGTACTTCATCCACCACTGGGACTCAGAGCCATTTTTGGAACAATGGTTGTTCCTAATTAGGTTGTGTAAACAGCAATGAGACTGATTTACAACGATCCATTTCCTCTCTCTCATTTCCTTCATCTACCTCCTTCCTTCTATAATAAATTAAACCTTGTAGGTATTTTTATAATAAAGCACAATTTCAATCCGAGACTCGACAATCCGACGGACCCTCCTCTCCAGTACTCCCGAATAGACCTTCCCAGGGAGGCTGAGGAGTGTGATCCCTCGGTAGTTGGAGCACACCCTCCAATCCCCCTTCTTATAAAGCGGGATCACCACCCCAGTCTGCCAATCCAGAGGCACTGTCCCCGATGTCCATGCAATGGTGCAAAGGCGTGTCAGCCAGGACAGCCCAACACCATCCAGAGGCCTTAGGAGCTCCGGGCGGATCTCATCCACCCCCGGAGCCCGGCCGCTGCGGAGCTTTTTAACTACCTCAGTGAGCTCGACAGCAGAGATAGGAAGACCCATCCCGGATTCCAAAGACTCTACTTCCTCATCGGAAGACATGTTGGTGGAATTGAGGAGGTCTTTAAAGTATTCTTTCCACCGATCCAAACCGTCCCGAGTCGAGGTCAGCAGCTCCCCGTCCCCACTGTAAACGGTGTTGATGGTGCACTGCTTGCCTCTCCTGAGCCGCCGGATGGTGGACCAGAATTTCTTTGAAGCCATTCGGAATTCGTTTCAAGTCGGAACAAGCGGAAGATGACGGAACGGAAAGCACAATTTAGAAGAGATTGGGGGAAAAGATTGTCAGGATCCATCACCTGCTGCCAGAGGGAACCCTGGATGTTCCTAATAAATCTGATTAGGATCACCTGAGGATGATTCCTGATTCCACACATCTGTGCACCCTGCCATGCATTTAAGGGGAATCACCCCAGATTTCCCTGGGGGGTCTTACTATCCCTTCCAGCGAGGTGACCGTGGTTGTCTGACCATATTTTGAACTTTGTTATTATTTAGACTTTTGAAACTTTGAGTTAACCCTGCGCTTCTTGCTTTACAAACTTTTCTGAATTGAGTTAATAAACCTTTATCTTTTTTTATATAAGCATTTTGAGTTGCCGTCTCTGTGAAGCCAGAATACCCGGAGAAAACCCGTGCATTATGCAATATGAACCCTCATTATGAACCCCGCACCCTCATTCACAAGGAAATGTGTCTTCTTGACATCATATTCATCTCTTAACCACTTCTGTTCAAGTTTTTGGCTTCACAATGTGGGAGATTTTGGGGGTATGGGGAACGTAAGGAGGCGGGGCCAAAAGGGGGAGGAACTTGATGTCACATCCACCAGTGGACATCCCCCACCAGTTGGTGTAAAACAAACCGTTCAAAACATGAGAAAGCAGCTGGAAAATTGTGCTTGTTATGTGTGTTACAAGGCTTGGAACACTGTTCTTTCTGTGTGGAGTTTGCATGTTCCTCTCATGTCTCTGTGGGTTTCCTCCGGGTACTCCGGTTTCCTCCGGTTTCCTCCCACCCTCCAAAGACATGCGTGCTCGGTTGATTGGCTGGTGCCAAATTGCCCCTAGGAATGAGTGTGTGTGTGGATGGTTGTACGTATGTGTGTGGCCCCGCGACAGACTGGCGACCTGTTCGGGTGTATCCTGCCCTTCGTCTTAAATTAGCTGGGATGGGCTGCGGCACCCACCGCAACCCCGAAAGGGACAGACGGATAAGAAGATGACTGACTGACGTGTGTTACCACCTAGCGTTATGTATCAGTCGGAAGACAAATTACCACCAGGAATACACGCTTGAATTGCTTGTTCGTGTTTTGTTTTGCGGCTTATGCACTTAAGCTGTCACATGACCAAAGTTCCTGTGACGCTTCTAGCGGCTTTCAGATGCACGTCTGCAGCAAGGAGATGCCATGTGCTTAGCCTCATTATAACTAATCATGTTCGTGGAATGCACTAGCGTGTTCATCATGAGGGAGTTTTATCAGCCTGCTCCCTGGTGTGGGAAATTTAAACCCCGGTTACTTGTTTGGTTTGATCAGACAAAAAATATGTTGTTTTTTTGTGATTTTAGTTGCAAAAGCATGGAATTTAAAAATCCTTCCAAATCCACAGACAGCACTATTTGAAGTCGCTCCTCAAGACTGCAAGGTTATTGCAATTCAGGCTTCATCTCTGGCTTTTTCTACGCTTTTGGCCTGATATTGATCATTCTATTGTTGGAAAAAAAGCAGGACATAAGCAATAGGTGGAGGATATGCCTTCTAGTCTTAAATTGGAACGTCTTTGGTTTGCTAAAAAGGGCTGAGCAAATACCTCTTTTTAAATATCGGAAAATTTATTTTAGAGCTTGCAAAACATCTGTATAAAAATGGCGAATCTCTGATAATGATGACCAATAATAATTGCTAATAATTTGAGAATAATTTTTTACTTATACAAATAATTAAGTTATGTGGGAGTTTTTTGTTTTTTGGGGGTTTGTTTTTTGTACCAATTTCTTTTGTACCAAAACAAAAACAAATAATTGTCAAAAAATTAACAGTGTTTTACTTTGACTCATGAAAATCCAATAAATTTGTGGACCAATGTGAGAAAAATAAAACATGCTGCATGGTTTATACTCACGGAGAACAAGAACTCCGTGCCGGAGTGATTGAGTTCGGTTGGACTCCACTGTTATGTTCAGCGTGGTGGGATTTTCTCCAGTGAGACAGATTCGGTTGTCCTGCTCGGTCTCACGAAACATCCGTAGCAGCTGATTGGCTATGATCCCGTTCAGCACAGAGATAGCCACCATTGGCACCACGAAGGACAGGAATGCATTTACCTGGTCAGAGTACATAAAAAATACACCTCAGTACCAGATATACAGAAATGAATCAGCCATATCACAGAATGTGGAGGACTTAACACTAGGACTGCCGCACCCGTCAATATGACTACATGTTACTTTAATATGCTAGTTAGAATAAATAAAACACAGCCTAGGAGGGTGATCTTTTATGACTTTTAATCTAAACATGTTTTCTATTTTGTATTTTTTGTGTTCTAAAAATGAACATTTAAAAATTCACAAGCATTTTTACAAGCATCTCATCTAACCTGCTGCGCCCCACAGCAGCTGAGAGGAAGGGCGCATTGCCACCATAGCAACAATTTCTGCTAAAAGTTGTTGCTATGTTACCACAGCAATTTGTCAATTAACACATTGCTACACATAAGTGTGTGTGTGTTTATATTTGTGGAGAGAGACAAGGAGGACACTGATGCCATTACAGAAACATATTAGAAAGGTTGAGTGAGATAATATTGAAGAGATACCATGAAGAGAGTAAGAAAAATGTTGTTTGAATAAAATACGCCATGTTTTCTAGATAAGTCTTGAAAGTTCAGGTTAACATGTTGAATATAGCCTGTAGCCAATTTATAACGAGGGCATTTTTTGAAGCAGCAGCCAAAAATGCAGGAAAAAAGTCGATTATTGACAAACGAGATTATTTTACTATCGTGTTTGCTTTTTTATGCTGGGTTTTAAATATACTTATCATTTTATTATAAATGATAAATGATAAAGAGGTGGAATGCCCCTTGTAGGTCAGGGACAGGGTCCTCCCCCAAGTGGAGGAGTTTAAGTATCTCGGGGTCTTGTTCACGAGTGGGGGAAGGATGGAGCGGGAGATCGACAGGCGGATCGGTGCGCATCAGCAATAACCAAGACGCTGCATCGGTCCGTCGTGGTAAAGAGAGAGCTGAGCCGAAAAGCAAAGCTCTCGATTTACAAGTCGATCTACGTTCCAACTCTCACCCATGAAAGAATGAAATCGCGGGTACAAGCGGCCGAAATGAGCTTCCTCTGCAGGGTGGCTGGGCTCTCACTCAGAGATCGGATGAGGAGCTCTGCCATCCGGGAGGAGCTCGGTGTCGAGCTGCTCCTCCTCCAGGTTGAGAGGAGCAAGATAGGGTGGTTCGGGCATCTGGTCAGGATGCCCCCCGAGCGCATCCCGGGCGAGGTGTTTTGGGCACATCCCACCGGGAGGAGACCAAGAGGCAGACCCCGGACCCGTTGGAGATACTATGTCTCACAGCTGGCCGGGGAACAACTCGGGATCCTTCCGGGTGAGCTGGAGGATGCGGTCGGGGTGAGAGAAGCCCGGGCTTCCCGTTTGAGGCTGTTGCCCCCGCGACCCGACCCCGGAATAAGTGTAAAATGGCAGAACGGATCGGATTTTATTATTATTACTTTTAAAATTGAGTGGTGTAAAAATGTATTTATGAAATATAGCAGCGCAAAACATGAAAAATAAGGGTTATATGACAAAAATAAAGGTCACAAAAGTTGAAGCTGCAAATTCTTGGGAATCTTGGATTTTCTGAAACTTATATATTGAAAAAGGTCAGTCAGTCAATCAGGCACCCTTTAACCATCTATCCCTTATGGGGTTCTGGGGGTTGCCGGAGCCTATCCAGTACCAGTTATTTTTTTAAATAATTAAAAAAATGTTATTGAAATCTTAACTATTACTATAAAATAATTCATGTGAAATTGTCATCATCATCAACCGTTATCTTATTATCTGTCAGTCCCAGTTGGGGTTGCGGGGGGTGCCGGAGCCCATCCTGGCTGATTTAAGGTGAAGGGCAGGGTACACCCTGAACAGGTCTCCAGTCTGTTGCAGGGCCACACACATACAATCATCCACACATTCATTCCTAGGGGCAATTTTGGCACCGGCCAATCAACCTAGCATGCATGTCTTTGGAGGGTGGGAGGAAACCCACGCAAACACAGGGAGAACATGCAAACTCCACACAGAAAGGACAGTGTTCCAAGCCTCGTCCCCACCCGGGACTCGAACCCAGGACCTTCTTGCTGTGAGACCACTGTGCTATCCACTGCGCCACCGTGCTGCCCTCATGTGAAATTTTTATCTTAAAAAAAGTATGAAACTGTTGTGTAGGAGAGGGAATGAGGAGGATCCAAATGCAGGTTTAACAGTTTATTAAGTGTTGAACAAAGGAATCCACAGCAGAGAGATAACGGCTTCAGGCAGTGCTGGATGGCCAAGAGGAAGGGCTGAAGGTTCCTGTGAGGAGAATAAGAAAATTAGTCTGATATCAAAATTTGACTCAGCTTAGAGGTTGTCAGTTTACCACTAGAATCGTTGAAGACCTGACAGAGACTGTGGGTGACACCAGGTCTTTTATAGCCACCGGTAAGTCTGTGCAGCTGGGAGCAATCAGCCAATCCTCCCGTTAGAAGCCATCCAGCACCTGTGAGTTTTGGGGGAGAAAAAAAACAAACAAGCAGGCCTAAAAGGCCTCACACCACAGAAACATAAAAAATACAGCGGACTACGGTCATTACAACCTGTGGAAAATCCTGCTGGTACATGACCAGAATAAAGCCGGACGATAAGGATAGATATGTCATCGATGCCAAATAGAAAACACTATCAGAACACTGCTGGAAATAAAACCTAAAAAAACCTTTTCTCAAAGCAACAAAAAGCAATCTTTGCTTCATTAATTCAATTTAGATGACACATGAGATTGTATCCTCCGCCCGGCTTTCATCTCTCGCTCTTCCTTTATTGGTACTTCCTACTCTTTGTTCTTGAAGTCATCTAAAAGTTTATAAAACAACCCTGAAAACACTCAATAAAAATGACATTTTATGAGTGTCAACTTGAAAAAAAAAAATGGAAATATGGTGTAGGATTTATTCTTTTTTACTTTTCTAGTCCTACACAGCGTATTCATATATCGAGAGATGACCAGGATTCAATAGGGTACCATTAAAACTATTTTATTAAAGTATACAGACGTCCGGGCCTTATCAACCTCTTTAGGGTGCACGTGATGTGTGCCTTCTCCCGTCTGAGCTGAAGAGGCATCGAGGCTCGGTAACACAGGGTTTTTATTCTGTTATCAGTTTGTCCTTAGAGTGCCCCCCAGCCCCCAAAAGTCCACAACTGCTGCAGTCCTTCATGGAATTTTCTCTTCTTTTGATGTGTCTTCCAGGCAGGGGTAACAGTTGATCAATGTGGCAGCAGTCATGAGCAGGAGGGTGCAATTGCTGTGTTCGTCGGCAATTCACATGAGCAGGGTACACCTGGACACAGAAAAAGTATATCTTGCCCACACAGGCGTTAGCGCAGCTACAGCGCCTTAAGAGCGCTGTCAGAAAATCTAGCAGATTAAACATGATTACTTTTATCGTGTATTATAAGTATAAAAATGTTATACAAAGTTTTAATGTAATTATGTAAATATAAGTTGTGGTGGAACAAAGCCAGTTTATCAGTTTATTGCCCCTAATCAGTTCAACTAAAGTTCAGAGTAATCTCAACCTCAGAATCTGATAAAACGTGGAGGATGGGGAGATTGGTGGCCTGTCTCTTCACACTCCCTAAAACATCTGGCATTCCACACAACAAAGAAACATAGCAAGACACAGGATCATTGTTACACCATCATGAGAAACTAAAATATTCAGATCTTAATACTCAACTAATAATCTTTACTTCTACTGATTAATATAAAACTTCTATTAAAAAGTATAGAACTCAGTTCCTTTTCCCCTTTAATGGTTAGATCAAAACAAATCTCTTCACACTGCCGCTGCGTTTAAGAATGAAAATATGAGAGAAAATAAAACACAACAAAGACCGAGAGAGGCGGCACAGAATTCTCATTTCCATCATTAAAATGTGCACCAACGTGTGAGGTACCATCAGAGGTGTCAAAAGTACCAACATTTTTTACTCAAATAGAAGTATAGATACTGAGTTAAAAAACGACTTTAGTAAAAGTAGGAGTATCAACTGAAGTAAAAGTAAAAAGTAACCTATTTTCAAAACTACTTAAAGTAGAAAAGTAAAAGTAATTTTCAGAAAAAAAAAGAAATATTATTAACGAAAGCGTATGAACATATTTTTTAACTATTATCACATGCTTTAAGGAGCAGAAAATATGATAATAAATGAAAGTGTTTTGGTGTTAAACTTTATGAATCAGAAACATTTATTTCTTAATAATCTTTATTGGAAATCGATTAAGGAACACAATCAAATGTATTAACATAAGCAGGGCATTATGTAACGTCCCTTCAGCTACCAAGCTTCACTCTGCATCACCTAATTT
The DNA here is from genome assembly GCA_902685375.1 of Neostethus bicornis. Classification (NCBI taxonomy): domain Eukaryota; kingdom Metazoa; phylum Chordata; class Actinopteri; order Atheriniformes; family Phallostethidae; genus Neostethus; species Neostethus bicornis. The sequence goes on from LR738550.1 coordinate 26,215,661, forward strand.
AACCAACTTCAGCAGACACAAACACACTCAATGTTAAAAAAAACACAGACACACTCAATGTTCCGTTCCGTCATCTTCTGCATGTTCCGGGGTCGGGTCGCGGGGGCAACAGCCTCAAACGGGCAGCCCAGGCCTCTCTCTCCCCGCCTGCATCCTCTAGCTAACCTGGAAGGATCCCAAGTCGTTCCCCGGCCAGCTGTGAGACATAGTCTCTCCAGCGGGTCTGCGGTCTGCCCCTCGGTCTTCTCCCGGTGGGACGTGCCAAAACACACCGCCCGCGAGGCGCTCGGGGGGCATCCTGACCAGATGCCCGAACCACCACATCTGGCTCCTCTCGACCTGGAGGAGGAGCGGCTCGACACCGAGCTCCTCCCGGATGGCAGAGCTCCTCACCCTATCTCTGAGTGAGAACCCAGCCACCCTGCGGAGGAAGCTCATTTCGGCCGCTTGTACCCGCGATCGCATTCTTTCGGTCACCACCCACAGCTGGTGACCATAGGTGAGGGTTGGAACGTAGATGTACACTCAATGTATAAAAAAAAAATACCAAAAGGCTTTTTTAAGCCTTGAAGGCAGGTAGTTTTCAAAGTTCTTTGAGGCAATAATGAATAGTCTTTAACAAGTTTCTAAGGTTGGGAGTGCCACATAGGTGTCCCCCCTGCGTGACACCTGGAACACAGCAGGGGGGGGAGAGTATGTGTGCATGCATGCGCGCGTGCCGTGTGTCACGTGTTGAAGTGATGAAGCAAGAGGAAGCAAGATGAGGGGAGCTAGATTACGTTAGCTCGCCTCATCCAACCACATTCAAATCAAATGGCACGATTGATCCAGATTGGTTTTTAATGACTTTTTTCTTTATTTTTAACGGTGACAAAATGGCGAAAGTAGCGACTACTTTTTATAAAAATAACGAAGTAAAAGTACAGATAATTGCATAAAAAGTAGTGAGTAAAAGTAAAAAGTAGACAAAAAAATAATTACTTCGTTAAAGTAAAGATAACGAGATTTTCTACTTGAGTAAAGTAACAAAGTAGTTCTACTTCGCTACTTGACACCTCTGGGTACCATCAACGTTTTGGTATTTCCTATCATCCCTCCTGCCATGCTGCTGCAAACACACAGACTTCTGGTGTTTGTCAGAGAGGTAATCACGGCTGAAAAATGTTAATGGCCTTAATGAACGGGTTGGCCGACTGCAGCGGGTCTCCTCTCTGTGACAAATTAAAACTGAAAAGCAAAGCAGTGGAAAAAACAGAAAGGTGAAGCCCGACTTCCAGGTGAAAACAGAAAACAGCTAAGCTGGATGTAACCATTTAGGATTGGAGGACAGAGACTGTGAAAGAGTTGACTTGAGTAATTTAGTCTGACATTTTGTTTGAACAGGAGAGTAATTTACCTTAAAAACCGCTGCGGAAAAAAAAAAAAAAATTCAAGGTCTTCTAACACAGTGAAGTCGTTTTTTTTTTTCCTGCTGCCAGGCAACTGTGTGTGAGATAAAACCATGAAGCAGTCACAATGATAATTTAACTCATTGTCATCTCTGATTTGGGACTTTGTGTGAAACCGCCGAAAGTAAGTGGTCAATCTTTACTGCAGTGGTGGAACATACTGAAGTAAATGTACTTCGTTACTGTACTTAAGTAAAAAAAAAAATTGTGTATCTGTACTTTAATTAAGTAAAACTTGAGACCTTTACTTTTTACTTTTACTTCACTACATTTTTAGAGCAAATATCTGTACTTTTACTTCGCTACTTTTTAAAAGTGTGTTTTACATTTTTTGTTACATTTTCGTTCAGGAATTTAAAAAATATGATTTTTTTTTTTAGCGCATCTTGAAGCCGCATCACCAAAATCAAAAGGAGCAGTTGATCGGGAGAAGAAGTAATGAATCGAGGCTCAATCAGAGTCGAGAGTAAACATTTTCCGCATTCATTCAGCGCCAAGAGCAGGGGCAGCTCTTGGATTTTCTGAAAATGGAGTGGGGGGCGGGGACGTGAGGTCATTGACAAAGCCAAAATAGGGTGACTGTGGGCCTCCCCACCCCCCAGGATATTTTAAAAAATAAGTGTCATTTTCCTGCATTTTGTGGACCATTTGCTGGCCCTGCAAGGGGATAGGTTGACTTGTCCCTTTTCCTTTCTTCCTTTTTTTTGCGGACCAAAAGAGGCGGGAGACGGGGGAGGGGTCACGCCCCTGCAGAGTATTTATTTGTGACCCTATAGCACAAAAAATAACGTTTGAATTATGGTCGAATACTTTTACTTTTTACTTAAAAAGTAAAATTTACACCAATTATTTTTGTACTTTTACTTAAGTAAATTTTTTTTATTGGTACTTTTACTTTTACTTAATTATTTTTTGCCTAATTATCTGTACTTTTACTTAAGTACAAAAAGTGAGTACTTCATCCACCACTGCTTCACAGTCAGGTATCGTCACATGTGCAATGCAGAGCTATAGAAGGTGTAGCAAAGGAGAAGCACACTGATTGGATGATCAATAGGCCAATCGATTTGATCAACAGAAGTGTTATTTCCCCAAATTCCAATAAAACGTCAATATCTGCTGTTTGTTGTGTCAGGCAAAGAATAAAAAGTCTTTGAACTTGATTTTGACGCCAATTTTCAGCGTCACTGTTTGCATATTTGCGATGCTTGAAAAATAATTACATTCTCACTCTCTGGGTAAAAATGCACCATCATTGTTATCAGAACTAAGTTTGAAACATTTGTTTTAAGAAGTTTGGTATAAGTTTGAATCTATCGTGCTTTGATGTTCGTAGAAACTTTCTGCGAATCTTTAACGTCAAGTCTAAAGTGACTTTTAGTTGTGATGAGTAATCTAGTGTGCGGTACGTGCCACCTGGTCTGTTTTAGAAGTCTGCATTGTTACAGCCAGGAAGTTTAAAAATCTGTTCTCACACTCATTCTGACAGCATTTTCATCTGCTTGAATCTTTCGGTAGAAGTGAAACATGACAAAAAGTCTTTTATTTAATATGTGGTCGATTTATTTCATTTCCAAACCTGGCTGAGGCAGAAGGCATCCCTCCTTCATGTGGATCTCCAGGAGGTCAAAACTGAGGACAGGGACTAGCTGAGTTTCTTCTTCTTTCGGCATTTCCCTTCAGGGGTCACCACAGCAAGTAAGTTTCTTCCATCTAACCCTATCTGCTGCATCCTCTTCGGTCACACCAATTATCTTCATGTCTTCCTTCACTGTATCCATGAACCTCCTCTTTGGTCTTCCTCTAGGCCTCTTTCCTGGTGGTTCCAAATCCAGCATCCTTCTTCCGATGTACTCTCTCTCTCTCTCTCTCTCCTCTGTACATGTCCAAACCATCTCAGTCTGGCCTCTCTGACTTTATCTCCAAAACCTCTAACATGTGCTGTTCCTCTGATCCTGTCCATCCTGGTCACTCCCAGAGAGATCCTCAGCATCTTCATCTCTGCTACCTCCATCTCTGTTTCCTGTCTTTTTCTCAGTGCCACTGTCTCTAGACCAAAAAGTATGGCCGGTCTCACCACGGTTTTGTACACTTTCCTTTTCATTTTAGCGGAAACTCTTCTGTCACATATCACGCCTGATACTTTTCTCCACCCGTTCCTGTCTGCCTGCACATGCTTCTTCACCTCTTTTCCACACTCGCCATACACTGAGTTTGCTAAGTTCATTAAAAATTTTTCTAAAAACGTGAACTCTTTCATTTCAGTTCACTGTGTTTTGCTCATTGAAACAAATTTGTCGTGATATTGGATCAAATAAATAAATTTCAATTGAAGTAAACTTTAGAATTTGATTTAAACTTTTACCATAAACTGAAAAGTTGCCCCGTTGCTTTTCTTTTTAACTGGAGCATAAATGCGATCCCACAAACAGAGAAGCCACTCAGACATCTTCTTTCACTCTAGTCTTTGAAAGCATCAAATTTACAGAAGCAACTTCAGCAGGATGCATGACTCATGGTTGTTCTGAGATGTGAAGTTGAAAGAGTCAACGGGAGTCTCAGGACGTGCTGAGGCCCATCCCGAGTCATCTATCAATCAGCCGAGGAAGTTGAGTTGATGCTGAGAAGAAAAATCACTCTCATCAGAGAGCCGACCAGGTGGTCACGGAGGAAACTTGTTATTACTGAATGATCAAAACTTTCTTGTCATGGTACCCAAAGACGACGGCTGAGTTGGTAAAGTTTGCTGGTGATTTTATTTCTAATGAAAGCTGAGTGAGAGGAAAGTAAAGTGACAGGAACACCCAAAGGTGACTGCCCACCAGCTAATGCTAGGAGAGGAAATTATGTTTTTGGGGAGCGGGGGCTTGATGAGAAGCAGGTGGAAGTCATTTTTTTTTCAGAAACAGCTGCGAGTGTTGCCAAGGCAACGAGCTGGATTTCAACCATGACTCGATAATCACACAAACACCTTTTTTATAGACGTTTACGTATCATTTCTACTTTTTGATTAATTACAAAATAAAACAGCAATTATTTTAAAAGTGGCCAAAAAGTCCAATTTTCAACTAAATCTTCTGTAAACAGTTTTTCTAAAAGTAAACAGATGGAAATAAGTCACCTTGACTGGGAAATGGGAGGCTTATTGTAAACGACAATATAAATATTAATATCTTCTCTGGAAAAGCTGTATTTATTTTCCGGCTTGACTTTGGAGGATTGATGCTGTTTGACACATACTGTGGAAATAAGAAAATAAGAAATAAAAATGGCTGAATTTAAATGTCGCTGCACAAAAACAACTTGAAGGTTTTTCAATAAGTTTCTTTAAACAACAAACATAATTGAGATTTTTTTTCTTCAGTTTTATGAATAATGGAAATTTGGATAGATTAATGAAATAATTAATTAATTGACTAAAGAATAGATGAGTATGTCATGGTCCTACTATCATGGTCTTCTCTTCTCACCTGGTTCCAATCCACAGGTGTGCCTTGTTTTCCTTTGGACTATTTAAGCCCTAGTGTCCCTCTCTTCCCTGTCTGGAAAATTTGTCTGCATCCCCTGTACTCCCCTTGGCTCCTGGTGCACCCTGCCTTCCTGTTGAGCTGCATAGCTTTGATTCTCAACCTGCTGAGCTCTTACCCCTAGCTCCTGGTGCACCTTGCCTTCCTGTTAAGCTCCATAGCTTTGATACTAATCCAGCTGAGCTCTTACCCTTAGCTCCTAATGCACCTTGCCTTCGTGTTGAGCTGCACAGCTTTGATTTTCAACCTGCTGAGCTCTTACCCCGAGCTCCTGGTGCATCCTGCCTTCCTGGTGAGCTTCTTCTTTCTGGTTCCCCATCATTCTGCCTAGTTAATTCAATTCAATTTTATTTGTATAGCCCAAAATCACAGAATGTCCGTCTCAATGGGCTTCACAAGAAAAAGAGGAATGTATTAACACAAATACACAACAAGAAAAATAACTAACAAATGCTAACTAAGTTACTGGTGCACCCTGCATTCTTGTTGAGCTGCATAGCTTTGATCCTAATCCAGCTGAGCTCTTACCCCTAGCTCCTGGTGCACCTTGCCTTTCTGTTGAGTTGCATAGCTTTGATCCTCATCCTGCTGAGCTCTTACCCCGAGCTCCTGGTGCATCCTGCCTACTGGTGAGCTTCTTCTTTCTGGTTCCCCATCATTCTGCCGAACTTCCACGTCTTGTCCCTTTTGTCACTCCATTGAGCTCCATCTGTCTGGTCCCTCGATGTCCAGGACTTGAACCCACAAACCCTTCTCGCTGTGAGGGCACTGTGCTACCCACTGCTCCACCGTGCCGCCCTTCGGACAAATAGACAAATGTATGGATAGAAATTTTACTGTAATTTTACAGTCTTTAACCAGACTATGGACATACAGTATTTCTTTTGCATCCAGATTTAGTCTTGGAGGTAACACGTGTTTAGACATCTGTGGTGGGCTGATCACCAGCCTGTCAAGCCATCACACCTTTAATTTCCTTTTCTAAACCAAACAGATTCAACATGGACCTTAGCTGTACATATGAAACAAGGGAAAAACATTCTCTGTCAAAAGACAATAAGAGGTGTTAATATTGACGGGAAGACACAATAAGCTTGCTGACACGGAGGCATAGATTTGGGCTTGTAGATCGCTAAGGAGATGACTGGATTTCTCGGGTGTGAGAACTTCTTTTTGCTGTCAACATTTTTTATTTTCAAAGCCAGAATTTTCTTCCTGCACATCTCGTTTTAACATATTCACCCCTGCCTCACCCTCTTTTATTACCTTTAAACCCCTTTAATGGGTTTGAACTTGAGCAGATGGCATGTTTTGGTAACCTCACCTCATTGGAGAAAAATATACTCATCTTGGGATATGGAAGAAAACATTTGCTTTAATTTCCAGATGGTATCTAGATGGTTCCACCAAGCGCGTTAAATTTCAAATCAAGTGCGCTATGTCCGAAATCTAGCGCACTAGCTTTTAAAATTCCGCTTTTAGCGGCGCTAAGTTTGAAATCTAAGTGCTTGATGTAATATTTTACGTGCTTGTTTATGTGCGTGTATTGGCCTCGATGAGTTTTTATATTTGTGTGCACAGTTTGTTTTGGCGACGTGCGTATCACGAGGACAAAGACATTTTAATGGTAGCAGTTTTGTTGTTTTTCAACAAAGTCATGAGTGTGCCATCTACTGAGGAAACATCAGAATTACAAAGGAAATAAAACATCATGATTTATTTAAATTTTTTGAAGTCTCGGCAGGCTGGATTAAAACATTTAATCTATTAGTTTGCCATGCCTGACCTAGACCATACCTACCATAATACTACCACCACAGGTTTGCACAGTAAACACATTTTTAGCATGATGTGTCCCCCTTTTTATAACATAACTTTTTCCATTGCTGCAGAGTTTAATGTTTATAATTAAACTACTGTTTTTTCTAAGGCTACAAAGCTGACCAGTCACTATCCCTTGTGTTTTTTTTCCAGCAACCATATATGCTCGTAGTCCCATCGTTGAACATTGGCAGAGGCTCTACTGTTGTTTTCTAAAATTTGATTTCACCAAACATTTGCATTATTACCAAAGACAGCCATTCAAAAATTTTTCTGGGTTATATTTCTTGCTCCTCACTATTAGTCAACTCAGTTCAATTTTCAATTAAGTTAAGGTAGTTAAGTTGCATTTAAAGCAACAATAATCCGTACAGTTAGATTTTAAAGTGCAAAAAAAGGGCAAAAAGGAGGAGGCGTTATCTAAGTAGCGGATTGTCCGTCCTTGGACCGGGAGAAGCTGGTCCGATTCCCACTGGCTCCATGTCTTAGTGTCCTTGGGGAAGACCACCATTGGTGCCGTTGTGGCTATCTACTGCGGTGCCATGCAGCACAGAAATTTTTCCATTTGTGAAACAAATACTGTAGATTTTTTAAAAAAAGTTTCTACTATCCCCAATAAATACCTCAACAAATAATCACAATGTAACATTGGCCTTAAAAAAGTAAGTACTTTACGGCATACAGCAGAGAAAAAAAAAAACCTATGGCACACAATGTAAGTTTTTAATAATGATTTTGGACAGTTTTGAATGTATATTTGGTCAATTCGTAATCTCCATAATTGCTTTGCATGCTTGATCCAGACAATAAATAATCAAACCCTATTCAAACATACCAACATTCTTTTAACAGACCACTGCTTGTGAGTTTCCATCTGAAATGAGAACCAACTCATTGCACTAGTTTGGTTAAATATCTTGTATCCTGCAGAAAAAAATGCACTGTACGACACTCAAACTTTTTTACTTTATTAAATCCAGACGGAATGTTTTTGAGGGGAGGGGAACAAGCCCAAATGTTTGCAGAAAAAGTTGAAAATAAAATAGAATTTTTAAATATCTTACCAACATTTGCATCGGTCCGTCGTGGTAAAGAGAGAGCTGAGCTGAAAAGCAAAGCTCTAGATTTACAAGTCGATCTACGTTCCAAGCCTCACCTATGGTCACCAGATGTGGGTGGTGACCGAAAGAATGAGATCGCGGGCACAAGCGGCCGAAATGAGCTTCCTCCGCAGGGTGGCTGGGCTCTCACTCAGAGATCGGGTGAGGAGCTCTGCCATCCGGGAGGAACTTGGTGTCGAGCCGCTCCTCCTCCAGGTCGAGAGGAGCCAGATGGGGTGGTTCAGGCATCTGGTCAGGATGGCCCCCGAGCGCCTCGCAAGCGAGATGTTTCGGGCACGTCCCACCGGGAGGAGACCAAGGAGCAGACCCCGGACCCGCTGGAGAGACTATGTCTCACGGAATGGAACAGAACCAACATTTTTTAACTTTAAAAAAATCCACACAAATCTGGGGAAAAAAATCCAACAGCAATGATGTAAACCTTGCAGCAGATGATCTGCAGTAAAGGGAAAACAACGTCCTTGACTACTCCACGAAAAGGAATAAATAGATTCCAGAGGACACAAACTTGACAGTTTATTCTAAGGAAAATGTTCATCTGACGTGTGCTTAAAAAAGATTGACACGCTGTGGAGCTCAATCGTATCATTTTAGCAGAAAACCGAGGCCGTTTTACTTCAATCATTCAAGCTGTAAACAAGCGAGCTTCTTTTTTTTTTTGTTTGTTTGTTTGTCTTGACTGAACAAAAAGACCTGATTGTGGCAGATTGTATTTTTTTAGGTTCAATCTGAACCATTCTTTAAAATCAAAGTAGCGTGGTGCATAACCTTGAATCTATTCCGTCTGTATTGTCTGCCTGAGTCACGACGGCATCGTCGACACAGTGATCAAAGTGTGGTAACTCGTATTTCAGGGATGGTGGTAGAGGAGTTATAAAACATTTATTTGAAAAAAGAAACTGAAAAGATAGAAATCACTAATGGATCAATTAAATCAGGACCAAAAAGTTAAGCGAAATTGGAATTCCTTGACCAAAGTGTGGCAAATATGCCCTGTATCACATTCCGAGTGATACTTGAGATAAAATAAGGTACAATCTTTGCGGACAAAACTACCGTAATTTCACGACCATTAGGCGCACCGTACAAAAAGGCGCAGTCTCAGTCACACACCGCCTTACAACAACACACACGCAAGCATGCAAATGTGCGTATTAAAAAATTAGATCGGGAGCAAAACTGAGTTTGATTGTGCTTTATTTAAGTAGTAACGATACTAAACAAGCACATTACCGGTAATAGTCTTTATTCAAATCCGTCAAAGTCCTCATCCTCTGTTTCTGAATCGAACAGCTGCGCAAAATCCAACAGAGCAGGTCGACTTCGCTCCTTGCTGTCAAAGTCACTGTCTGTACTGTGCAGCTCCTCAGAAAGGACACTAGCTTTAGCGAAAGCTCGGATAACAGTACCAACAGACACGTTAGTCCAAGCATCTACAATCCATTGGCAAACTGTAGCGTAACTCACCCGGCGCTGCCTTCCACCCTTCCACGGCTCGATTCCCATGTTCCTCCACGTAGCTGATTGCCTTCAGCTTAAACTGAGCGTCATAAGCGTGTCTCTTTTCCATTTTCAGGGTTAAAACAGCAATGTTGTTCATACAGCACATACCTTTTTTATACACAATCCACACCCACACTTCACTCTTTAACGTTCTCATGCCTTTTCTTTCAGGTCCGCCTCGCCTCACGGGCACCCCTTTTTCTTTCAGGTCTGCCTTTTCTCACACACAAGGCGCACCACACAAAAGGGCGCACCGCTCATTTTGAAGAAAATCTAAGACGTTTATATGCGCCTTATAATCGTGAAATTACCGTAATTTAATTACAATAAAAATAATGTATACATTATTGATCCCTCACTGGGGAAATTTGTGTGCTGCATTACACCGCAGCAGGCTGCCACAACATTGATTATGGTGGAAGAAACAGGGGGTTTGGTGTCTTCTCCAAAGACCCAAGACGTTATTTGAACCCCTGAACTTCCGGTTAACGTCCGACCCAAGAGCGAACACTCTACCACTAAGCAATATCACAGATACTCACAGTAAGTGAAAACTTGGGTAAGTTTACTTTTTAAACATACTTATTTTTCACCTCAAAAAATATGGTCACTCTGGACTCTGGACATATTTTATCAAAATTCTTATGCCTCGCATATCCTGTACATGAGTCCACCGATCAGATACAAACTCATTTTTACAACGACAACTTCAAGCCACTTTGATTATTTTTACGTTCAAGACAAGGTGCTTATTTGTTAAGACAGAATTTAGCTGAAGTGGTTTAATTTGACGCAAAAAATGGATAATTTCACATCAAAAAAAAAAAGTCTTTCAATTCAAAATATGCAAACCATCAATAGCTTCTAATCGACTATTATTCATTCACGTTCACGCACCAGGAAGGCTAAGGCGTCCAGAGATGTGAAAAAAATCAGTGATGGGATCAATGATTAATAATTGGATCCCAGATTCACCAAATCCCAATTTGACTGTATTCTGGGTTTAATCCATTTAATTTGGCAGTTTTTTTCTCCTTTTATCTGCTTACCGGTTTCACTTTTTGAACCCTAAGCTCATTCTTATCTACCAGTCTGGATGATGCCCATTTGCTGTAGTGTGTCCAGTCTACTTGTGTGTTTCTCTTAGAAAATCAAATGTGTTTCAAGTCTTCTGAAAATTCTTTGTTGTGATGGAGAGCGATCCAAATTGAACAGAAATAAATTGGTTCTTTACTTTCATTTCAGATTCATTGATTTGTTTTTTTTCGTTAGCAAATCAGCTACACTTTCTTCTCGTTATGGTCATTTACCTGTGTCGGCTTATTGGGGTTGTGTTGTGTTAATTTTATTGTCGTCCCACACAACGTAACTTTCCAATTTATTGATTACACATCTGACATTCTCGTCCGTTTCAACATATTTGTCTGACATTTTGTTCAAAATAAATAACTTTTTGCATTTTTCGTTTTAATTTTTCTTATTTCATCTAGGTTTGGTAAATCTATTCTAATTAAGATGAAGTGATCTTCTCTCTTGGTGCTGATGGAACCAACCAAAGAAATGCCTGTGTTATCATCAGAGCCACAGATCCACCGCGCTCAGCTGTTAATGCGTTGGTGGAATCGGTTGTGCCTTCAAATGGAAACGTGATGTGACTGCTGAATGAGCACAAAGAGCAGCAGCCTCTGACAAACAATAGCACTAATGCAGGTTTAATGCTCAACATGAGTGGGAATCTTCTGCGGGAATACCCACCGACATTCACTGCAAGCAGGCGATTAAAGATCAAAACCTGCAGACAATGGAGGTGATGAAAGTATTCTAACGCTCGTTTTCTTCATCGTTATCAGATCCAATATGTACATCTCCCTGCATGCAGACATTTAGATGGTTGTTGTTCATGTTGCTAATAGCCACAGTGGTGCTGTAGACAAAAAAAAAAATCCCTGAGTGAATCCATTTGAATGTTTCACGCTGAGGAAGAGCACTCAGGCCAATTTTGATGTCACTGGACCAGAAAACTGCTGGATTTCCTTTTTGAACAACTTTAAATATCTCTAACCTTCTCTTTTAGTATTTTCTGTTTGGCTAGGCCAGGTATGGGCAAACTACGGCTCGCGGGCTACATGTGGTCCGTGAAACGGTTTAATCCGGCCCACCAAACTTGAAAAAATGAAATAAATAAACCTTGTTACATGTTTTATTTTCCCTGCAATTTTGATGTTTACTCACTAGATGGTGCACTCTATGATAAGGAAAACAAACGGGCACGTAAACAAGGGTGTTAGATGTTAAAACAAGCAAAATGTTACATCAAGCGCTGAAAGTTCAAACCTAGTGCCCTAAATACACGTTTTCAAGCGATATCACACTACATTTCAGACCTAGCATGCTAGATTTGAAATTTACCGCTCTTGATGTAAAATTTAGCGCACTTGGTCGAAATCTAGCGCCCATTCTATCGGTCTAATCTAGCGGTTACCACAACATGCCATCCTTCTGCTTCTGTTCCGGCCCTTTTGTCAAACGTGAGAACTCAATGTGGCCGCCAATGAAAAAGTTTGCCCGCCCCTGGGTAGGGATGGATATCGATAAGGATTTATCGATACGAGTCCTCTTATCGATACCGCTTAACGAACCAAATATTTAACAAATCTCTTATTGATACTTTTAGAAACAAACAAATAGGGCTGCAACTAACGATTATTTTGGCGATCGATTAATCTGGCGATTATTGGCTCGATTAATCGATTAATTGGGTAAATTGGCGACTTAATAAATAATAGTTTTTTGGCATTTTATTGAATGTAGTTATGCAAAACACAACTCATAACCACTTAAACAACACGTTGGGCTCATTCTAATAAGTAAAAATGTTAATCTTTTTGTGAAATAAAGAGGGAGAATATTACCATTTCTACAGCAAATATAAAATAATAAATCTACTTACTGTGTACAGTAAATGTAGAACGTAAATTACGAGCACCCATAAAATGTGTTTAATAGTACTGGCTAAAAAAACATAAAATGTAAACTGTTGACCATCCAGGATCACATTTAAAAACAAGAAATCATTAACAGTTTTAGATTTGCAAATTTAACCTTGTTCAGAGGTATAGTACCAAACAAAAATGGCCTAGGTTAACATGAGTAAAAATACACAAAAAAACAATCAAGTTGTGCAATATTAAGTGGAGTTGACAGCAAAAACTTCCTAAACGATTAATCGATGACTAAAATAGTCGACAACTATTTCAATAATCGATTATAATCAATTAATTCGATTAGTTGTTTCAGCCCTACAAACAAATAAGTATTATGAACATAACTTTATTTCGGATGATGGTGGAACTCACAAACAGAACAATATTTAAATAAAAGATACTTTAATTAAATAAAACAGGATACTTCAAAATAAATTTGAACTGGACCGTAATATAAACAAAAAAATGTCAAGTTAGAAACTGAAATAAATATTACTTGGTTTAAGTTTAACAGCAGCAAATTTTATTTTTTTGCCAACAATAAAAATGTGCAATCTTTTTTCTAACAAATAAGTTAAAATATTAATTAAAGCACTTTCGTTTCACTTTTGTTTTTTTTTTTAATGATAAAACATGCAGCACATGCGTTTTCAAGCGTGATTGTGCCGTAAATTATTAGCATGCCCGTTGCATCGGAGTCGGAGCCGCTTCAACGCGCTCGTCAAACACACTGCACCTTTCAGTCTGAATGCCGTGGATTTTGGTACCGTATTTGGACAAATTTCTTGTGGTTCAATCTTTAAATTAAAATACTTTATTGCACTCTAAACTACGTGCGTTGTCGGCATCAATTTAGGTAAAATAAAGCCAAACTTGAGATCGCTTTGCACGTTCTGCCATTACGCCTCGCTCGGCTTGAAAATTTGCGTGTGTAGCAGCAGCGCACGTGCGCACCGCTCTTCGCGAGTGAGGGGGTGTAACCGATAGCGGATCTGTTTGGACTAGCGCTTATCGGTCCGGGTAAAATGATGGCCGCGGAACCGGTTCCGAAAAAAAAAAAAAAACGGTTCTCGGAACCCATCCCTAACCCTGCGCTAGGCTACTCCTAACAGGTGTTAAATCAGGTTTAACGTTTTTTTTTTTTATGAGGTGGTTAAATGGGCTTTGGTTTGAAGTACAGATGAGTTATTTTTTTTAATATTTTCTGGTTTGTGATGTTTCACCAGGACTTTTCTGTGATTTTATGTAGTAGTTCTTTCTTAATGGTTTTTCAGCTTCTTCATTTGTCTCACCAAAGCCCTTTAGCTGTCCACTACCTAATTCACTATCAGCTCACTGCCCGCTACGGATCCTCATAGGACTATACTTCTAAGCCTAGATTATAAAAGCCACTGTAGGCAATGCACACCATCGCAGTATCGACTGCATTGATCGATGTTCTCTACGAGCTTGGAGGTTTATTCTGGTTTTATTACGGACTTTATTTTTAGATTGCAGCTACTTTGTACTTTGTCTTTTATAATCCAGATACATAAGCCTAGTAAGCACCCTGGGGCAAACTCTATTTATGTATAATGTGATGATAATAATAAATCTGCCTCATGGATACATTTCTTCATTTGGTTACAGAATGCTGTGATAATTCAACGCACGTTCCATGAAGCTTAACGCGTAGTATTTCTGACATCTCTGTGGTAGAGCTGTTTGGTTGCAGCCCACTAATACCCTGTTTGACTTGCAATGAAAGCTTCTCTGACTGTGCGGTGTTATTAAAACCAGCTTCCAAATGCAAATGCAACATTTAAAATCAACTCTCCTTGTTGTGTTTTCGAGCTGCCTAATGGTGTCCCACAGAACCACCAGGTGGTCCTCAACCGTAGGTTGGAACTAACAGTGCTCCTCACTGACTGGCAAATATTACAATTACCTGATTAATCCACAGATAATGTTAGTTATCAAATTCTTTTCTGGGCTTCGATAGATGATTAGAAACTGCTCTAAATTTTTTGTGGACTGAGTCTCTCAGTAGATTCATCTGATGCTACTATTCTTTGCAACAGAGGTGGACCAAATCTTTCTGGCCTCAAAGGCAAACATCAGGTATTCTCTTTAAAATCATGGCCCGAGGCAGCAGTGGCTGCAGAATAAATATCTAAAACTTTGAGTCCAAGTTGCTCAAGTAGTAATTATTTTTTAAAGAATTCAACACTGAACTTTCATTTCAATACTTTGGAATTTAACAAAGACTTTACGAAACAAAAATCTTAACAAACCAAACAGGTCTGGTGTTTGGTTTGTTAAAAATAGTGAATGTTCTTTATCAGTAAGAATAAATTGATCGGAACTAAAACATTCTACCAGGCTGTAAAATCAAGTTTGATGACCTTTTCTAAAAAATGATAATGAGATTAAAATATTTTCATTTGAACAAGTTTAAACTAGATGCAAAAATGTTATATTATTCTGTAAATAAAGAGCTGAAATTTGCAGCTGTGGTTGAAACATCTAAGACAAAAAATTATAGTTGTATTTAATTTTAAACGGCAAATCTGCAAATTTTGGCTTCATGATGCTTGAACATCTTCCCAGATCAGCAGGAAGAATTCTTAGACTTTTTCTGGAATACATTTCCTCAACCGGATGTCTGACCAGGTCTTGCTTTTTCATACTTCAGTTCTGTAGAGACCATCCACCAAAAAATCCAAGAGCAGTGACTACTTTCCTCCAGCCCGAGGAAAAAAACGTAATCCAACGTCTTTAACTACCACCCACAAAAATCATAGTGTTATAATTACTGGTGTGAAGGGCAGTGTTTCAACCTCTTTTCTCTGCAGGCCAGTGATCTGAAAGGGTTATGTTCATCCATGGACTTTTGAAAGGTTTTGAAGTATAAATGTTACCCCTCGAATATTTCATCGAGATTGCATGAAAAGTAGTCCACAAGTCAGCATGCAGGTGTAGAGATGGGGTATCCTGTCCGTTCCGTCATCTTCTGCTTGTTCCGGGGTCGGGTTGTGGGGGCAAAAGCCTCAAACGGGTAGCCCAGGCCTCTCTCACCCCGGCTGCATCCTCTAGCTCACCCGGAAGGATCCCAAGTTGTTTCCCGGCCAGCTGTGAGACTTAGTCTCTCCAGCGGGTCCGGGGTCTGCCCCTTGGTCTCCTCCCGGTGAGACGTGTCCAAAACACCTCGCCTGCGAGGCGCTCGGGGGCATCCTGACCAGATGCCCGAACCACCCCATCTGGCTCCTCTCGACCTGGAGGAGGAGCGGCTCAACACCGAGCTCCTCCCGGATGGCACAGCTCCTCACCCGATCTCTGAGTGAGAGCCCAGCCACCCTGCGGAGGAAGCTCATTTTGGCCGCTTGTACCCGCGATCTCATTCTTTCGGTCACCACCCACAGCTGGTGACCATAGGTGAGGGTTGGAACGTAGATCGACTTGTAAATTGAGAGCTTTGCTTTTCGGCTCAGCTCTCTCTTTACCACAACGGACCGATGCAGCGTCCTAGTTATTGCTGACGCCGCACCGATCCACCTGTCGATCTCCCGCTCCATCCTTCCCCCACTCATGAACAAGACCCCGAGATACTTAAACTCCTCCACTTGGGGCAGGACCCTGTCCCTGACCCGCAGGGGGCATTCTACCCTTTTCCGGGCGAGGACCATGCTCTCGGATTTGGAGGAGCTAATTTCCATCCCGGCCGCTTCACACTCGGCAGCAAATCGATCCAGCGAGAGCTGGAGATCACGGGTATCCCTAGATGGGGTATCCTATCGTCTATTATTTAGCCCCGGTGTCACATCTACAATGTTTAAAGTTTCAGCCTTAACAGCAACGTTCCCTCTAATTTTTTATGTGTCTGAGCAAGCATAAGCTTCCTGAGCAGAAAGGGGCGGAGCAAGAACTTTTACTCTTTTGTGACGTCATCAGCAGCGACGAACCAAACTCTGAAGCAGCAGTTTGAAGCAATTTGTTTCAGAAAGAAAGAGGAAAAAGATATGCTCATTTTACCCTCTTTAGTTTAAATGGAGTTTTATTTTGTGCGCTGCATAGGTTTTCCCATGCCCTATTTATCTGCGAGCAATGCGCAATTGCGCAGACGCGCAGTTTAGAGGGAATGTTGCTTAACGGTATTATTAATGGTACTGGATATAGTGACATGGCATGAGCAAGATGAAGACTGTATGGACTATTTAGTTTCCAGGCCATTTCTCCTTCTTTGCTTTCCTGCTGCCCCGAGAAAGGGTGGGGCTGCTCACACTCTCATTCTGATGCACTGTGGACGACAGAGTGACCACAAGCACAAGTGTAATAACAGCAGTAAACACACTAAAATAAAATAATATATTGTTTTTCAAATGGTTCTAGATTATTAAAAGAACACCACAAGTCCACCACGTTTAACTTTCCCGCATTTTTCCACGTTTCTGTCCACACGCATCCAGGTGAAGACAGGTATATGCAGGCAGAAACTACTGTTGATGTTGCTCAGCAGAGTCTATGTAAAACAGAATAATCTTCACTCCCACAAGATCCTGTCATTCTTCACCAGGCCTCCATCTCCTCACATTTGGCTAAACAGGGAGTTTTCGCTCCCCATAAGAACAGATGGTGGAAACGACTTGTGTCTTCAATTTCTCGCTTTTCGCTTCACTCCAACATGGCACATCAGTGAAAAGCCTCCTCAAAATCTCTATAACAGAAGTTCTGAGCATTAAAGATACAATTACATGGGGCCAGCATCTGGTGCCAAAAACTGTGCTGGCATGCGTTATATCAAGGGGACAAAAATCGCTCGGACACGCGTCTTGGTATTCCAGCTGTTCGTGAAGTGCTTTGTTTTTGTAATATAGAAGATTAACGTTACAGAATTGCTTTTGCTTTAATTTAATCTTCTAAAATGTTTAGAACAATGAAGGATTGTGATCTGCTGGAGGCCAACCCGCTGAGTCAGTGTTTTGTACGATGGCACATAAATCTTTAGTGGGCTCAAATTCATTTCCCTTATTATTTCCTGGCTTTGAGGCACATCCCTACGTCACAGCAGCAGTGTCTCTGATTAGTATACACAAAGCATCCGACCTTAAATGTTCAAAATTTCAAACTTTGCCACCGACTTAGGACTAGGCCTTGGTGTTGAGCGAGGTTGAGGTGTGTACATGCTCGATACAATAGTAGGCAAGACTGGAAGATGCATAAATACTTTGGCTTTGCATTGGCATTGGACGCTTAACCCTGTAGACCAGGGGTGCCCAAACTTTCTTGTCCCAAGATCTACTTTTCAAGTAGTAAACCTCTTGAGACCTACCCGTCCCGGGGCAACATTGTAAACCACCACAGATTTTTCCAGCCGGTATTAAAACTAATATTGGTCTTGAGTATTTCCTCTAGATCCACAGAAAATTTATTTAGAAAAACTGCAGTTGATTATCCAATCAACATTCGGGTTGATGACGTGTCGTGTGACGTCATCAACCCGGAAGTATGCATCCACTCCTTTATTAGCCTTCAGATCTGCAGCTGAGTAGAAATTTGGGGTGAATTGCAGGCATCAAATCGGGATTGTACTATTGTACTGGTCTGTGGCTACAATAGGAGCCATTCACGGCCATCATAGGTAACACAGGCTCATTGGTCGAGCCCTTCTTACTATTTTTTTACCTTTTACTCAGGTTAGTATAAATAGATCCAGGTTTCAGTCCATTTCATTCAGAGTGAAAATGATTTCCGGATGGAAGTCGAAACGTCTCGTTCAAGAATTAAACTGTCCAGAAGACTTTTTTGAAACTTTTTCTACTATCTATCAGTTTCATCCTGATCCTGCCCGACTTTCGGGTTTAGTAACGTGGGTGAAAGTGCTCTGTAACACAAGAAAGGCACTAGATTGGTGCTAGCCGCTTTTTTGAGCGCCTGAATGGTCCCTAAATTTAACGTCAAAGTTGCTAAATTGGCAACACTGACTTTCTGTCATTTAAAAAAAAAAAAAAGGTCATATTTTTTTCCTTCGTCTTCTTTCTTTTTTTCAACATGTTTCGCGGTCGACTCGGGACCAGTCCGCAATCTACCGGTAGACCGCGATCGACCGGTTGGGCATCTCCACTGTAGACCATACTTTGGTGTGAACCCAATTTAAAGGAGACTCATTCTTTTTTTCGACACGTCTTGCGGTCGACTCGGGACCAGTCCGCAATCTACCGGTAGACCGCGATCGACCGGTTGGGCACTGTAGACCATACTCTGGTGTGAACCCAATTTAAAGGGGACTCTGGGCAGCTAATATTCACTGTAACCTCTCATGTTTGACCTCTCACCCACTCGAAGACACTTAATCTTCTCCACCAGGAGCCGGACCCTCTACTTCTTAAAATATAAAAAAGTTTATACTGAGAAAAAACTGAATGAATTCCAAAATCTTACAAGTAATTCTTCTTTATTAGTTTGTTTCCCACTCTTTTCCGATTTGGTCCTGTTTTACTATTCAGACATGAATAAAATTAGAAGCACCAAACCAAAAAGTTGACGGATACGTTCGAGAACAACTTGTAAATGTCAGACTTTTCTGTTCCGCCACTTAATGGCTTCCAGCTATTTAATCATTCAACATGTCGGTGGTTAAAAGCAAGACAGTGGAAAAAACAAAGTTTCCTTATTAACGTCCTCTTCCTGTGATTCTTGGCCTGGAATCAGCTGTAAGTGGGGTCGACATTGGTGAGACGGTTGTGAAATAAATACAACATGACACTATCAGATGTTTTCCTGTCAAGCATGTTAAGGGAAGAATGATGAACCTCTGGCTGTCAGGGGGCATACTAGGGTCCTGATTCATCAAAAACACATTTTTTATGAACTGTAACATGTAACTTCCTGATTATGTAACAATAATAGCCTTGCAATACCGTCCAAAAGAACAGCACATTGACAATTGGCTTTACGATGTTTATTTCTTGATTGCCTAAAAATTGTCCAAACATGGACCCGGATTAATTAAAAAAGAAAAAATCCAAAATGTAATGGTTAGTTCTGACAAATGTCAATGATTTGCGAATTATTTGGTTAAATTAGATTTTTTTTTAAAAAAAGACGTCTTATAGTAAAAAACACTTCATTGACTTTTTAGTCTGAGTCTTTGTTTTTAAGTTAAACTTAAAGACGTTGTTGGAGAAAACGTCAGTGGTTGAGAAATGCTGATCTATCATATTACATTTTTAAAGTTGACTCGCCCAAACATCGCGTTTCCTCCTGTGTAGACTGTCAAAGTGCTTTTTAATGTAGCTAAAATTCCTTCACCCATTCACAGGGCAGAAGTTACCATACAAGGTGCTAGCCAAAACAGCATTAGAACCAATTAAGGTCCAGTGTCTTGCTTGAGATTCCTTGGCATGTGCTCGGGCAGAGGATTGAACCTGACACCAGTGTTGTTTTTGTCAACGACAACAACAACGAAAGGATTTTGTTGGCGAGGGTTTTTTTCATGACGATGATGTAACGATAACAAAATAAATACGGCTCTTTGGTGACTAAAATGTGACGAGACGTTTGGAAGTTTCTGTTGACGAGACTAAATGTAACAAAATAGGTGTGAGGCTTTCACATTTCTGTCTGTGAAAAGAAAAAGACCCCCACAATGCTGCACGTTCACACCGTCTATACAACAAACCTGCAGCCACGACAACGTCACACAATGGCGGCAACAGCAACAAAGGGGCTTGGTGGTCGGAAACTTAAAGGTTGAAGTTTTCTACATACCGTAATTTCACGACCATTAGGCGCACCGTACGAAAAGGCGCAGTCTCAGTCACACACCGCCTTACAACAACTCACAGGCAAGCATGCAAATGTGGGTATTAAAAAATAGATCGGGAGCAAAACTGAGTTTGGTTGTACTTTATTTAAGTAGTATAAACAAGCACATTACCGGTAATAGTCTTTATTCAAATCCGTCAAAGTCCTCATCCTCTGTTTCGGAATCGAACAGCTGCGCAAAATCCAACAGAGCAGGTCCACTTCGCTCCTCGCTGTCAAAGTCACTGTCTGTACTGTGCGGCTCCTCAGAAAGGATACCAGCTTTTGCGAAAGCTCGGATAACAGTACCAGCAGACACGTTAGTCCAAGCATCTACAATCCATTGGCAAACTGTAGCGTAACTCGCCCGGCGCTGCCTTCCACCCTTCATGAAACTGTGGTCTCCTTCGGTCATCCATCGCTCCCACGCCGGCCACACTTCACTCTTTAACAATCTCATGCATTTTCTGTCAGGTCCGCCTCGCCTCACGAGCACCGCGTTTTCTTTTAGGTCCGCCTTTTCTCACACACAAGGCGCACCACACAAAAAGGCGCACCGCTCATTTTGAAGAAAATCTAAGACTTTTATATGCGCCTTATAGCTGTGAAATTACGGTATTTTGCGGAAACGGCATGCTGATGTTCTATCAAGACTTCTAGTTAATGCTAAGCTTGTCGGCGCTGCTAACTTCCTTAGTTAGTTTGGATCCGCTAATGACCGCTTTAAGTGTATAGATGTGACAAAAATGTGACTAAAACTTAAATTAATTTTCATTCCAAAGACTAAGACTCGGATGGCTGCCAAAAACTTTCTGCTGACCGAGCCATCATCCCGTCCCCTGGTCTATTGTTGTACATTTTTAAGACATCACCGCTGTGGTCCAATTGGTCAAACTTTCCTTCCGTTAGACCAGACCTGTGGAAATCTCTGTATTCAGCAGATTTTCTGCCTCCTTCGTCTATCCCATCACTGGGGTTTAGACGCTACTGTTGAAAAAAAACAAAACAAATTTCTATCAAGCTCTGATCTGACCTCTACTTCAATCTAAAAATTTCAGACATGCCAGAAGGACACACTGTGCATTCCTCACAGATGTTTTATATCCCCGCTTACAAAACAGTTCACGAGGGTTTCTGTGCAACATCTCCACGGTTATTGCTTTGCATTCTTTTTCTATTCCATCTTGTTTTTGCTCAATTTTAGTGGCATTGATGAAGCAATGGGAATATGTTTTTCTTCTGTATTACAAGTAGGAAGAACCTAGCAACGGCGAGACAGGAAAGCCACACAAATCCACGTAAAAAGAATATTTTTTTAATGGATCACATGAGAGGCTTTAAAATCCACTGCATGTTGTTTTTGAAAATGAAAGTTAAAAAAGATTTAAGTTTTAAGGCTTGAAATTATGTTAAAAAAAAACAAAGCAAAAAAAGTGATGATGCATTGATAAAATTGTGAAACCAGAAGATAAATTATTCCTTACATTTTTTTCAAGTGTTCTACAAATCTCACCAGCACAAATTCGGACCCATGATCTACTTCCAATAAGCAATCACTGAATGAATAAACACTAGTCATTACCGTATTTTCCGCACTATAAGGCACACCTAAAAACCTAAAATTTTCTCTAAAGTCCACGATGTGCCTTTTAACCCGGAGTACCTTATATATGGTTTAATATTGAGCTACAACAGGTGTTGCAACTGCGGTAAGCAGCCGCCGACTCCATTTCCCCCGTAGAAAAAGTAGTGCGTGGTGCATGCTGGGATATATGAAAGGGCGTCTCATTTCCATTTGTGTGTTTGTGTAAAGACCCGGAAATGGCTCCTACCAAGAGACACTGTTACATTGCAAAGTTTAAACTCAAGGCGATTGGTCACGCAGTAGAACACGGGAAGAGTGAGTTTAACATTAACGAATCAATGGTGAGGAAGTGGAGGAAGCAAGAAAATGCGCTGTGCCAAGTAAACAAGACTAAACAGAGTTTCCGCGGGAACAAAGCGAGATGGCCACACTTAGAGGACAAAGTTGAACAGCCTTTACTGTAGCGCCTTATAATGCGGTGCGCCTTATATATGGAAAAAGTTTTTAAAAATGTCCGTTATTGAAGGTGCGCCTTATAATGCAGTGTGCCTCATAGTGCGGAAAATACGGTACTTGGAAAAAAGAGTGTCTATTTGAAGTGAAGTGCTTTTGTAAAAGTGCATGGCCTGACCTGCACAATGAGATATGCTCATATAAACAGGAAAGAAACAAGCACGTCTCCGAGAAGAAAAGCTGTCCAGATCCTGGAAGACAAAAAGTCCGCTGATCTCACTGTAAACTGATGTGGAACAGATCCCGAAACCTTAAATTCAACTGTCCACTCCAAACTTAGCATTTTCAGACAGACAAACACAACTTAAGTCCTCTAAAAATGTTTTGATATATCACCTAGAGGTATAAAAACTCCTCTTACATGTTATTTCCTATTTATTGTTTCTACACGGAACCCCTCCCTCAGCGGTCCTGACCCGGGTCTTCAGAAGTGCATCAACGTCTTTTTATTTTTAGTTGACAATAATATTTACATAATTTTTGACACTGTTTAAACTAAAGTCTGTCCGGGGCAGACAGCCACACGCCGCAAGATGTTTCATAATCACCTCCATAAACACTCACCACTCTGGCTTCTGTCCACAGGTTCCATATCTACAAAAACACTCCCAGCATTGTTAAGATACGTTCTATGAATACAGACGTAGACCCTCATATCTTTCTCTCCCTCTTTGTGCGCTACAGTACATTGCCAATTTCACCTGCCTGAACCCGAGTGACCTACCATTCTTAATTCCCAGGGTTCAGTATTATGTCCTTTGGCTATACCAACTTTAACTCTCCTTGGAAAGATGTGCACAGGTTTAGAACGCCACCTACCACCTTGCTGTCTTTTGCATGTGAGAGATGCCACCACAGCTGCACAATACTGACACTGTGCCATTGTTCATGAGTAATTACAGGTCCCACCGGCTCATTAGAGGGTCACTGCATATGCATCATGTCATTTGCATGATCCATATTTAGAGTTTTAGAGGTGTGGTCCAACAGGATGGATTTTAAGTAGGCTTACCTCTGTAATTTGTCACCGGTGCAGTTTATAAAGAGTACCTTGCTTCCGTTCCGTCATCTTCCGCTTGTTCTGGGGTCGGGTCGCGGGGGCAACAGCCTCAAACGGGCAGCCCAGGCCTCTCTCACCCCGGCTGCATTCTCTAGCTCACCTGGAAGGATCCCAAGTCGTTCCCCGGCCAGCTGTGAGACATAGTCTCTCCAGCGGGTTCGGGGTCTGCCCCCTTGGTCTCCTCCCGGTGGGACGTGCCCGAAACACCTCGCCTGCGAGGCGGTCGGGGGGCATCCTGACCAGATGCCCGAACTTCCCCATCTGGCTCCTCTCGACCTGTAGGAGGAGCGGCTCGACACCAAGCTCCTCCCGGATGGCAGAGTTCCTCACCCGATCTCTGAGTGAGAGCCCAGCCACCCTGCGGAGGAAGCTTATTTTGGCCGCTTGTATCCACAATCTCATTCTTTCGGTCACCACACACACCTTGCGTTACGAGAATTTTTATAAATCACAAGTTTGACTTGCGTAAGCAACATTGTGGTGCCGAGTTGAAAGACCACCACAGCCAAGATCTACGTAATTCTTAGAAAATGAAACCTCTGGTGTTTATAGACCTTTCTTTGTGCTGGTTCACAGTACTGTCGGAAAAGGAAGGGGCCAGTTCCAAACTGCCTTCATCAATTTGGGAGCATGGAATTGGCCAAATTGAAACAAAAGTCCTCCTCATTGGCCCCAGGGGAGTTAGCCTAGCGGTAGAGTTACCGACTTCCGATCTAGAGAACCGGGTTCGGATCCCGGTAGGCCAAAGATCTCCCTGGGGCCAAAAACCTAAGCCCACTAACTACCCTAACAAAAAACAACAACTAAAAGACAAAAAAAAAGTCCTCCTCATTGGCACCACAGCTACACTTTTCAAAATTGACAGTTTCTCCCACCAAATTGACGGTTCCTGCTTCCCAGCACCCCAGAGGCAGAACATAACCATCTGTCCAATCTCCTTGTGATTGCCACCTCCTCTTGCTCCATCAGCTCTTTCTTATTCACCCATCTCAGACCCCCCCCACGCCCCGCCCCCGTCATTCACCACACACACCCACAACCATTTTACCGTGATGGGTGACAGAGATTTCAGACCCATCTATAGAATTCTCTCCCACCAGACATCTGCAACATTGACTCCTTTCCACTCGTTCAAATCAAGAGTCAAAACTCACCTGTTCAGATCTGCCTTCCCTCCATCCTAGCCCTCCTGTTTACTTCCTGCTTAACTCCTGTTTGTGTAACTGTGTTGGTTTCATCTAAGTATTTTTTTTTAATACTGTGTGTGTATTATACATATATATTTCACTGTTGCAAAGCGACCCTGCGTTTTGTTTGCTTGTTAAGTGGTGGTTATAAACATAATAAATTGATATTAATAATTGTAAAATATCTTAGTATTGTGAAGCATTCTTGATTCCTTTTACTGGAACTAAGGAGCAAATAAACTCCATCCTCCCCATACCATTACACTCACTCCACCCTACTTTACATGCAGAATGTATTCTGCCAAGTATTTTTTTACAGACAGTTACCAAGATGCATTTATATGGTTGCCAGGTGCAGAAAAAATATTTTATGTGTTACACTACTGCTCCGGAGTCCAGAAGTAAGTCTTGCGGTATGTACAGTAGCAATTTGTAATGGAACATATTTGATTGCTATGGACACCCATTCAATGACATTCTATGTGCTGTTTTTGGACTAATCTAAAGACCAACTGAAGTTCAGGCATCTGTGGTGGTCTTGCTACAGAGCTGTGTTGTTGGATTTTTTGAATAAAAGTATCATGCAGAAGAGAAGTCAAAATAGAACTCAGAAAGGTTAAAAAAGTGAAAAAATGCTGCACCAAATCATGCAATTTGAAAATTCCGATGGAAACACATGCATTTTTATGGGTGTCTGTTGACATGGTAGATATCTCTTTTGATAGGATGGACATCTGTTACCGTGTGGAACAAAATTGAATATGTCCACAATACATAAAAAATAAACATAGATAAACAAAGTCGATGCAAATAATTTGCAGCCATTCATATGGGGATCGGGCCATTTAAGAAAATTTATTAGAAGAGATTATTCATTTTTTTGTTTTTCCACCTCAGCTGTTTAGAAGATTTTGAAAAGGTGGTTTGTAACGTCTAATGTGAGCATTTTAATTTGACTTTTTTTTTTTTTTTTACAATAGCTGGATAGAATTTATAGGTGTTATATACTGGTCATTGTTCAATAGCTTTTATTTAATTTGTTTGGCAGCGCCAAGCCTCTGTTTCTCCGTCACAAGAGTCAGAAAATTAACAGCCCTGCACCTAAAAAATTGAACAATAAAACAATCAATATTCATATTTTTTTTCTTGTTTTTCGAGTTTCACCTCCAAATGGAATTGTATTGCTTGGTCTTTTTTGGCAATCACAAAGACCCACCATTCACATCTATTAAATCAAATCAACTTTCTTGTTGTGGGAATAAAAATGAAACGTTTTTATTAAAGTGTCACATTTTTTAATGCATTTTTTAGAAGGTAAACAAATTCAAACCTCAAACTGATGGTAAAAATATTCATGTGTCTTCTGAACAATAGATTTCTTTGTATGGACGATTACAAAAGATCTGTTTCCATTTCTGCTTCAAAACCCTTTTCTTTTTTTTAAGTATCAAAGCCTGATTGGGAGATGGTGGCTCACTGGTTAGAGCATTCACCCATGAAGTTAACTGTAAGTTTGCGGGTTTGCATTCCACTGACTTCATGTCTAGGGTCCTTGGAGTAGACACCCAACTCCCTGTTTCTCTTACCATTGGTGCCATCATAGGTGGCAGCCTGCCGCGGTATAGTGTAGCACACAGATTTCCCGTTCAGGGATTAATAAAGTATATTTAAAAAAAAAGTTCTAACATTTTCGCCTTCAAATATCTCTAAAATATAAAACCAAGCTGTAATCTTAAAAGTATAGTTTAAAAATTTGTTCCCAAACACAAAAAAAAGAACCAAAAAGTCTTATCTTTTAATAAATCTGGCTAAATCAAACTATTTCACATTCATGTTTTTATGCTGAGTTTTTTAGCTTTTCACTGGAACAATTATGATTATTGAAGCCCAATTTTTGGCAGATAATCTAATCTCACTTTCACATTTTTGCTCAAATTTGTTGGCTGATTATTTCATGCAAATCAGCAAAACCTCTTTTCACCTCAGATGTTCCTCATGCATTCTGATTTTCATCCAGCTGTTCTGGAAAATCTGTCACTGATGCAAAAAAAAAGTCTGTTAGACGATGCATTGTTGAGATTAGTATGTTCGACCTGTCTTTACCGACTTTTAGGCTACACTAGTTTCTTCGGGTTTTTCTACAAGGGGCTTTTGCTCCTTGTTTGGCACATTTGTCTTCTTATCAGCATTGCCGTCATAGGCTGTTATTCTTGACCATCATTGATGACCAATTGATAACCTCCAGTAAACTGGTCAAATTTAAGCTGTATTACGTTCAGCAGATTTTGACGATGCAACATCTTTAGCCAACTGCTCCCATCAGCAATAATCAATATTATAAAAGTCTCATTGAAACATCTAGACCACTTTTATGTGCAAATGGTGGCAGGCTTGTGTTGTGACGTGGTGTTCTTTTAGCGACTTGTTTAAGAAAAATAACAGT
The DNA here is from genome assembly GCA_902685375.1 of Neostethus bicornis. Classification (NCBI taxonomy): domain Eukaryota; kingdom Metazoa; phylum Chordata; class Actinopteri; order Atheriniformes; family Phallostethidae; genus Neostethus; species Neostethus bicornis. Next base: position 26,242,635 of record LR738550.1, read on the forward strand.
GAGTTTCAGGAGATAACCAGCTTAGAATGTTTGTGTAAATCAGTGCTTCTCAATTATTTTCCGTCACGCCCCCCCCTTGGAAGAAGAAAGACATCTCACCACCTGCGCGACTATAAACAGTATAATTTTTTTTATAAAATTGTTATAAGTACACCTCTTCATAACGCTGTATCCTTATTAACTTATCTTCTTTTTCTTCTTTTGGCATTTCCCTTCAGGGGGCGCCAGATCAAGTCAGTTTCTTCCATCTAACCCTATCTTCTGCATCCTCTTTGGTCACACCAACTATCTTCATGTCTTCCTTCACTGCATCCATGAACCTCCTCTTTGGTCTTCCTCTAGCCCTCTTTCCTGGTGGTTCCAAATCCAGCATCCTTCTTACGATGTACTCGGTCTCTCTTCTTTGTACATGTCCAAACCATCTCAGTCTTGCCTCTCAAACTTTATCCCCAAAACCTCCAACATGTGCTGTTCCCCTGATGTACTCATTTCTAATCCTGTCCATCCTGGTCACTCCCAGAGAGATCCTCAGCATCTTCATCTCTGCTACCTCCATCTCTGCTTCCTGTCTTTTCTTCAGTGCTACTGTTTCTAGACCAAACAGCATGGCCGCTCTCACCCCGGTTTTGTACACTTTCCTTTTCATTCTAGCTGAAACTCTTCTATCACACATCACACCTGATACTTTCCTCGACCCGTTCCAGCCTGCCTGAACACACTTCTTCACCTCTTTTCCACACTCTCCATTGCTCTGGACTGTTGATCCTAGATACTTAAAATCTTCCACCTTCTTTATCTCTTCTCCCTGTAACCTCACTTTTCCATTAACATATAAGAGGATTAAAAAAGAAAGAAATATGGATCAATTTACAGCAATGAATAGCTTTATTAACTGTAACACCGAGTGAATGATCACTGGGCACACTGTGCCAATGAGAGCGCCACTGCCCCTTAATGTAGTGGAGTGGTATTGCACTTTCTTCGAGAACAGTAAAAAAAAAAAAAAAAAAATACATAGACAAATAAAAAAGCATGTTCCCCGAGGTCAAACGCGACCCCCTTGAGGGAAGCTGGGTGCACCCCACTATTTGAGAACCATTGATATAAATGTATATTAAAGCTTGAATTTGGAGCATAAATACACAACTTTTCAATTTGTTGAATCTCGTTTTGTTGAATCTCCTATGTCCACCGTTTTGGTCATACATCATTTAGAAATGTCAAATTTTCCATATGCATCATTGAAAAGGGGGGGCACTGAGTTTAACAATTTGCTGGTACCTAAATTTCTAACACAAACACCACAAAAAGGAGGTAAAGCATCCAAGAGCAACAATTCAACAAAGTAAAAGAGCAGTAATACAGATGTTCGTCTCCGTGGAGGAATCGCTCTGTCAGCATTTCAAATTCAACCTGCTGCACAAACATCTCAGTCACAGCAAGGAGCCACTTAATGCTGCTCCAGGGCACGTGGGCAGGAGGAAATGCACCTGCACTGGAGTAAAATTACAGCATATAAACTGAAATCTTCTCGAAATAAACTCTGAAATGATTCCATGTTTGGGGCTTAAATGGAAATTTTAATTAACATATTTTTGCTGATTAGTAGTGATGTTCAGTTTACTGCAGCTCGCGCTACTGCATCAGTCAAACGGTGTCTTCTGGTGGTAAACCTGCCTCACAGCCTAGGATCTGTACAATACAGAGTGTGTGAGCATGGAAAAGAGAACGAGACATGTTCAGTGAAGAGTATGATCATGCAAATGCATTTGACAAACCACCATCCTATTTCCCGAGGATCAGAAGCTAACAAATGGGGCTATCCAACCAGAAGCCGCTACGGCGCCAATTATTATTCAGTCTGTCTTCAGTTTAGAGACAATTATTATTATCTTGACTTTCATCTTGTCAATTGCTCTGTTCCTTTCATTTGTTCTTTTCTTTTCTCCTAATTGCATTGTCTTTGCTGGATCGGCCATGTTGCATGCTGGGAATGTCTGATTTAGTTCCTATTGGCTAGTTAGCTCAGGGTAAATAACAATGAGTGAAAATTTTCTCCAAAACACAATACAAAATAGGTCACAAATTTCTGTCACAGGAGACAGTCTGACTTCGGAAATTATCTGACTTTGCGCAATGGCAGGTGAGTACTTTTTCGCTCTAAACGGGTAAAGTCGTAACGTCGTAACAGGTCTGGACGTAACATATGTAAGGTCCCAGAATAGTCTGTGAAGTTTGGAAAGCACAACTTTGTCTGACCCAATAATCCCTCTAATATTTTACGCGTCTGAGCAAACACACAAGCTTTCTGAATAAAAGGGGGCGGAGCAAGAACGTTGACGCTTTGTGACGTCACCAGCAGTGACGAGCCAAACTCCAAAGCAGTGGTTTGAAGCAATTTGTTTCAGAAAGAAAGAAGAAAGAGATATGCTCTAGAGCTCTATCTCATTTCCGCATGTTTTATTTTATGCGTTGCATAGGTTTTCTTGTGCACTATTACTCTGCTAGCAGTGCGCAATTGCGCAGGCGCGCAGCTTAAAGGAAACATTGGTTTTACCCTTTCGCCAGCATGGCAACTACATTTTTACCCTAAATAAACTCTTTAAACATCGTTGTTGTTTTGGCTTTACATTCTCAGTTTTGGGGATTGATACTAACAACCGGCGTAATGCTTAATCGACCAACATGCTTAACTACCGCGCTACAAACAAACCCGAATGGGTTCTTGTGTTTCGTGTCATAGCATCATCTCTATTCACTGATTGGTAGGTCTTTTGCAAATCTTGCAAACAGTTCATTATTGCCTGATACCTGACCTAGTAGCTGGAGTGAAATGAACTAATTTGGGAAGCGTCAGCAATAGACCTCAGACAGATTCCCTTTTCTTATTAAATTAGTCCAGATTAAAGAGTTTTAAGGTGATGTAAGGAGATGTTATTTAGAACGAAACGGTGAAACTTCAAGTTTGTCTTGTGTTTGGGTCTGTTTGACTGAAAATATCTGACATTGAACATCTTAAACTTACAATATTAAACAAACTAACACATTTTCACCCAAAACTAACATTTCAAAGTTACTGTGAACAAAAGTCTAAAAGGACAATCGGGATTTAATTATTTCTGAATTTAAGCTATAAAGACTCCAGAAGGTGTAAATAAAAGGTTGTGCATCTCAGATGTCAAGATTAACCAAACAGGGTTAGGTTGCATGTTGTAATTGATAATAGTTTGTGAGGCTGGGTTACTTTTAATATATCTAAAACGTACCAGTAAGACCAAAGAAAATCGCAAAAAAAGTCGAAAAGTCGCAAAAATGACTAAATTTCCCAAGTGCGGGATCAACAAAGTAAATCAATAAAGTAATTCTAATCTAATCTAATAATTTAATAATATAATTTAATTTAATTTCAATAAAATCTATCTTCTGTCTCAGGTTAAAAAAAAATCAAGTTTTTGCAGTTATGCCTTTTTTTTTGGAACAAATGACACTATTTTCAGTAGCTCTGTTTATTCGGGAAAACCCTAAACATGGTGATCCCAGTCATTATTATCATTGTGAGATTCAGGCAAAGGGGTCTGTGCTACATCCACTACCACAATAGGAGTCATTGGAATTTATTATAAACAAAAAATACAGTGCATAGGGTTGTGCCCCAAGTGGAGGACTTGAAGTATTTCAGGGTCCTGTCCACGAGTAGGGGAAGGATGGAGCTGGAGATCAACAGACGGATTGGTCCGGCTTCTGCAATAATCAGGATGTTGCATTGGGGCGGCATGGTAAAGAAAGAGCTGAAAGGCAAAGATCTCAATTTATAAGTCGATCTACGTTCCTACCCTCGCCTATGGTCAACAGCTGTGGGTGGTGACAGAAAGAACGAGATTGTGGATACAAGCAGCTGAAATGAGCTTCCTCCACAGGGTGGCTGGGCTCTCACTCTGAAATAGAGTGAGGAGCTCTGCCATCTAGGAAGAGCTTGAAGTAGAGCTGTTGCTCCTTGGGATCAAGAGAAGCCAGATGGGGTGGTTTGGGCATCTGGTTAGCATGCCTTCCGAATGCCTTGCTGGTGAGGTTTTGGGGACGTCCCACTGGGAGGAGACACAGGGGCAGGCCCCGGACCTGCTGGGAACGCCTCAGAATCCTCCCAGGTGAGTTGGAAGACGCAGCTGGGGTGAGAGAAGCCTAGGCTTCCTATCTGATGCTGTTCCCCCCGCGATTCATCCCCGGGTAAGCGGAAGACAATGAACAATATAAATATTGAGGTGATTCAGTGGAACTGAAATCCACCAAATATTGAAAGGTGTAGGTTCTTCCCCTTTAGGATCTGCAGTAGAACCTTAAAAATTTCACATAAGTTGGGGAGAAATTCAAGAAGAAGTTTCAGTATCAACACAAACCAGTTAAAACTTTTCAGTGATGAAAGACGTTTGCATTTTTTATTTCTGGCATTCAGAAAACAGTTTTACCAAACATCAGATAGTTTGAACTACCCACCGTGCTCCTCCAAATAATCCACAAAGAATCCTTCAACTCCTCTTCTTTAATCCCTGACCTCATCATCTTTCCCTTTCACATAGATTTTCAATGCACCTAGTTACCCTCAGAGGTCTTTTCTGTGGTGCAAACACTGAAGCCGTGTTTGGACCATTTCTCACAGCAGGGTGCCGCTTGCATCAGCTCAGGCTAAATCCGTTAGTCCCAATTGTAAGGAGACATCAGTCACACACGTATGAACTTCTGCTCGGTCTGAGGAAGCATTCTCATCCATCACGTGAACTATTTCTTCCTGCCTGAATGACACATTGAAGAAAAACATGGTGAGATTCAAGCGGATACTAATGATGATAATGAAGACGGACCACTTTTCCAATCACGTCTACTTTCCATTTTCCTCTACTCGCCACAGTCCAATTGTTCCGTTAAAGCTTAATGGGAACACATAGTATCAAACCTGCAGAGTGTCAGCCTCTGCCTGCGATGGGGATGGCCGGGGAATTAATGGACAGAGACACCAGACAGAAAATGTGTTTAACGATGTTTGTTATTACTAATGACCCATTAATGGTCTATTTTCTCATCTCAGCTCCTCATGTTATCAGTTGCAAATAAATGTGAACCTGATACAGTAAATTTGAATGAACATTTCAGTCTGTTAGATTTCTCAGATTTGCATCCCTTTATTAAATAAGAAATTTTAAACAGCTGAGTCAAATAATCTTTTTTCGGCATTTCCCTTGAGGGGGCGCCACAGCAAGTCAGTTTCTTCCATCTAACCCTATCTGCTGAATTCTCTTCGGTCACACCAACTATCTTCATGTCTTCCTTCACTGCGTCCATGAACCTCCTCTTTGGTCTTCCTCTAGTCCTCTTTCCTGGTGGTTCCAAATCCAGCATCCTTCTTCCTATGTACTCTCTCTCTCTGTCCTCTGCACATGTCCAAATCATCTCAGTCTGGCCTCTCTGACTTTATCCCCAAAACCTCTAACATGTGCTGTTCCCCTGTTCTTGTCCATCCTGGTCACTCCCAGAGAGATCCTCAGCATCTTCATCTCTGCTACCTCCATCTTTGTTTCCTGTCTTTTCTTCAGTGCTACTGTTTCTAGACCAATCAGCATGGCCGGTCTCACCACGGTTTTGTACACTTTTCCTTTCATTTTAGCTGAAACTCTTCTATCACACATCACACCTCATACTTTTCTCCACTCGTTCCAGCCTGCCTGCACACACTTCTTCACCTCTTTTCCACACTCTCCATTGCTCTGGACTGTTGATCCTAAGTACTTAAACTGAGTCAAATAATCAAAACCAAACAAACCTATGTAAGTTCAATAGAGTTGTGATTTTTTAACATTCTTTAAATTCATGTATTCATGGGTAATCTTTTACTTTTTTTTTTTCTCATTGAGTTCCTGATCATTGAACAAAGTCTACGCATGCCTCTTTCTGAGGACAATTTCACTATTCAAACTTTACAAGAAATCTGGTAGCGTTCCTGACAACATTTTCTTTTTTTTTTTTTTAAGTTCAGGAGTCACAACCAAAAAAGGCATTTTCCTCTACTTACAGTTGCTGGGTCTTAAGGATAGCTATTCCTAGCCTTAAGGAAGGAATAGAAGTTGCAGTGGTTAAACCACCTGTCACCACGATCACATTAAAAACTAAAATCCTAAGAGTCCAAGCACTGCTGCACAAAATCAGATGTTCATTTCTCTCTTTCATTCCCATCTAAGGCATCCTAGAACTTCTGCTGATTCTGTACACAACTTGTTTTAGAGGATTTTATCTGCAGATAAATCAGAACATCATTCAGGTAACATTCAAATGAAACAAAATTTCAACAATGACCACAAAAAATAAAATAAATGCGTCCCCAAAATTGAGCCTTGCGGGACTCCTTTTTTTTTTTTTTTTTGTGGAACTTCTGAGAAGGAAACCAGCCTGAGAAATTTTTCATTCTTGCCCACAGACAACTCTCACCATAAAAAATAAAGCATCCTGATCCATTGGGTAGAAAACAGAAGATCAAGACAAATAAAAAGCAGAATCTCCAGAATCAGCAGGTAAAAAGCAAATTATTTTGCACCCTGATCAGAGCCATCTGAATGCTCTTAGATAGACACAAAAAGACCATGTCACTTTAAATCAGGGGTGGGCAAACTTTTTGGTTCGAGTTACAACATTTGACAAAGGGGCCGGAACAGGCGCAGAGGGACGGGATGCTATGGTAACCTCACTTCATTGGAGAAAAAATACACGTTTTGGGATCAGGAGAAAACTTGTGATTTATTTTCCAATGAAAATGAAGAAAAGCATTAAAACAAAATCTCTGACTTTGAAATGAGTCTTTAATCGCTGAAAATCAAAGGAACAAATATTTTATTTTAAAGCCTGAGGTTCAAAATGTAGGTTTGAAATGTAACTGTTTTTAAATGCGTGTATTGACCCCGATGGCTTTCCATATCTGGGCGCACTGATCATTTTGACGCATCACGGAGACACACACATTTTAAAGCAAGCAGTGTTGTTGTTGATTTCTCAAAAAGCCAATAAATCTAGAGTGCGCCATCTAGCGAGTAAACATCAGAATTGCAGGGGAAATAAATCATTAGCAATTTTTTTTAAATTAAAATTTTCAAGTCCTGGCGGGCAGGATAAAACCATTTAACGGACCGCATAAGGCCCCTGAGCCATAGTTTACCCATGCCCGCTATAAATGATAATCAAGCTGATGATAGCTGATATAGACCAATATCAAATTTACCTTTTATGTCTAAAATTCTAGAAAGAGTTGTAGTTAAGCAGCTGAACCGTCACCTGCAGGAAAATAGTCTTTTTGAAGAATTTCAATCAGGGTTTAGATCACACCACAGCACAGAAACTGCGCTAGTTAGAGTGACAAATGACCTTTTATTAGCCAAAGAAAAGGGACTGGTTTCAATCGTAGTTCTCTTGGACCTTAGTGCAGCCTTTGACACAATTGACCACAGCATTTTACTTCAAAGATTAGAATATGACTTAGGGATCAGAGGAGCAGCTCTTCAATGGTTTAAATCTTATTTATCTGATAGATACCAGTTTGTTCATGTAAATGATCAGTCCTCTACTTCTACCAAAGTTAGTTTTGGTGTGCCTCAGGGCTCAGTTCTTGGACCTATTCTGTTCATGCTCTACATGCTGCCTCTGGGAAACATAATCAGAAAACACAGTATTAATTTTCACTGTTACGCAGATGATACACAATTGTACTTATCAGTCAAACCTGACCAGAGTGACCATATAGAAAAACTTAATACCTGTATCAGGGAAATGAAGACCTGGATGACAATCAATTATCTCCTTTTAAACTCAGATAAGACAGAAGTTATTATAGTAGGTCCTAAAAATCTGAGAGATGTTTTTACTGACCAAGCAGTCTTCTTCGACGAAGTAACTGTGGCCTCTGACCTCACCGTTAGAAACCTGGGAGTTTTATTTGATCCAGATTTATCATTTAAAGCTCACATAGCACAGACTTGTAAAACTGCATTCTTTCACCTTCGCAACATTTCTAGAATCCGAAATATCTTATGTAAAAGTGATGCTGAAAAACTCATCCATGCATTTGTTACATCGAGATTGGATTATTGTAACGCTTTGCTCGTAGCATGCCCTAAGTCTTCCCTAAAAAGTCTTCAGCTGGTTCAAAATGCAGCAGCAAGACTATTAGCAGGAACTCATAGAAGAGATCATATTACTCCCGTGCTAGCGTCTCTCCATTGGCTTCCTATTGAGTTTAGGATCAAGTTTAAAATCATCTTACTAACCTACAAGGCCCTAAACGTCATGGCTCCTTCTTACATTAGTGAACTTATAGTACCTTATCAACCAGGCAGAACACTCCGCTCACAAAATGCAGGGCTGTTGGTGGTTCCTAGGATTTCAAAAAGTACAGTTGGAGGTAGAGCCTTTAGCTACCAAGCTCCAGTTTTATGGAATAAGCTCCCAGCTCAAGTGAGAGAGGCAGACAGTGTTCCTACATTTAAAGGGAGGCTTGAAGCATTCCTGTTTGAACAAGCTTATCAACAGGCCAGATAGAAACAGATTCAATTAGCTGATATAATTAATAGTTGGCTGCTAGATAGTAAAAGCTGGGGAAAGTATGGTACTTTGGGGTTCTGTCCTCTAATTCTATCTACTATTCTCTGCCAGACTGTCTTGGCTCTTTCCCCGTACCCCCTACTCTAACCCTCTACCCTAAACCCCTGGTTTTCTATCTCATTCATTGTTCTAAATTGTCTGTTTATTTAGAATTACACTGCTAGTTGGTACAATACAATTCACATGTTGTCCACCTCTCCCCCTCCTCTCTGGGAGAGAGCCCCATCCAGGACTCTGCGTTCCTGTCCTGGGCATGGCCACACCGAGGAGACCTCCGCGCTTCTTCATCCCCGCTCCATCAGGACGAAATCCATCTACTCATCCCCGCCGTGGGCATCGCTGGGCTGAGGAGTCTCCCGTGTCTCCATCAGGATGAAGAACATCTACTCATCCCCGTTCTGGACATCTCCGGGCTGAGGAGTCCCCCAGTGTTTCCATCAGGATGAAGAACATCTACTCATCCCCGTACTTAACATCTCCGGGCTGAGGAGTCCCCCGTGTTTCCATCAGGATGAAGAACATTTATTGACTTCTTTAGATATTTAGCTGTAGATTAGATTAAGCTAATATTTAAACAATAATCTGTGACACATTGTTTGCTCGTCCCGGGGGAGGGATCTCTCTTTCACGTGGATCCCCATGAGGTTTCTTATTTTTTCCCCACTGATGGGTTTTTTAGGAGTTTTTCCTCACCGAGAAGGAGAGTCTAAGTGCATTAATGTGCTAGTCTTGATCAGTTAGCATTTGTTAGTTATTTTTCTTGTTGTGTATTTGTGTTAATACATTCCTCTTTTTCTTGTGAAGCCCATTGAGACGGACATTCTGTGATTTTGGGCTGTACAAATAAAATTGAATTGAATTGAATTGAATGATGAACAAATTTATTTTTCTAAAAAAATGATAAAGCAAATTGGAAATATGAACGAGTCTTCAATATCTGCTACAAAAAAAAAAAACCAATCCACCTCGTTAGAATCGGAGACAGAAACAGGTTTTGTTTGATTTTCAGGGATCTTAATAGAACTTTTATATTTGTAGCATTTTACTCAGACTAAACACTGAAGATTTCAAACTGATTCAGAAGTTGAAGAGGTTAATTGAACTGTCAAGTTGCATCATTGCAGAGAAAAATCTAACGTTCATTTTTTATCACAAAGCCACAGTGAGATGTCTGTCTTCAGACTCTATAAACAGCCGCCTCAACCAATCAATGACTCACAGGAGAAAATAAACCCCACAACTCTCAAATGATGACAAAAAAAACGATTTCTTGATTGAGATTAGAAACCACAAAGACAAGTAATCACTGGATCAGATTTGAGACAAGTCTCATAGCTGATGGTTCCTCGAACCAGATCTTTTCTCATTGGTCTTTCATGGGATGATAAGTCTTATATCATGGCGAATCTGTTCCGTTGCGTTGTCTTCCGCTTATCCAGGGCCAGGTCGTGGGGGCGACAGCCTCAGACAGGAAGCCCAGGCTTCTCTCTCCCAAGCTGCATCCTCCAGCTCACCCGGAAGGATCCCAAATCATTCCCCAGCCAGCTATGAGACACAGTCCATCCAGCGGGTCTGGAGCCTGCCTCTTTGTCTCCTCCCGGTAGGACGTGCCCAAAACACCTCACCAACGAGGCGCTCGGGGGACATCCTGACCAGATGCCCAAACCACCCCATCTAGCTTCTCTCGAATTGGAGGAGGAGCGGCTCCACATCGAGCTCCTCCCGGATGACAGAGCTCCTCACCTGATCGCTGAGTGAGAGCCCAGCCACCCTGCGGAGGAAGCTCATTTCGACCGCTTGTATCCGCAATCTCATTCTTTCGGTCACCACCCACAGCTGGTGACCATAGGTGACGTATTCCCTCAAAGCGAATATATTGTAGTTAAACATGGCACTTTTGGTTATTAATTTTCACTTCATTTTTGTTCATTTCACTGGTTAGTCCCGCCCCCTGGTTGCATGCACGGCACAGCTTAAATCTCAACTGAGGCTGAAAATACAGTTGAAAGTGGATTGAGTTAATAAAGATAGTGCATTATTATTAATATTCTTGTTTTTTTATTTCTCTAAAAACAGTATAGAGGGGTCTGGGGGCATCCCGCGTCCCCCCGCCCCCGAACCTTTTTGAAAAATAAGTAATTTTTCTGCATTTTGGTGCATGTTTTAACCAAAGTTTACAATAATAAACTTTATAAAATAAACTTTAATAATAATAATAGTAAAAACAATTTTTTTTGATCGACCGATGGGGGGAAGGGGCACGCCCCTCCCCCTGCCCCTCCTCCCGGGTCCGGCCCGCTTGACAAATGTTAGAACTCAATGTGGCTTGTAAGTCAAAAAGTTTGCCCACCCTTGGGCTATACAAATAAACTTGCCTTGCCTTGTGGGTGTGGCAGAGAACGAAAGGCGGAGCCAAGAACAATTCTGCTTTTGAATTTCATCCTTTTAAGAGGAGATTTTCCAAATGATTCAAACATGCATGAATAAAATATGTAATATTTTTTGGTACGTTTTTGATGTGGGAATAAAAAATTCTAAAATAAATCAAGTCAATAATATCTTAAAAACTGATTTTAGATAAACTCCGCTTTTATTAAACTTATCTTTTCCTTCTGTTTTTAGATAAGATGTTTATCTTTGTGGACAGGACCCGGGTTTGGCAGATAAATGACTCCACAGTGACATAACACCCATTCACCACACACACATTGAAGCTTTAATCCTACGGGAACACTGAAATGCAATTCTAAAATAATCAAACTGCGCTTTTGAGGCGCAGAGAAAACTTTCAAGAGTTTTTTCTTCTTTTTAACTAATGAAAACAAAACACACCGCATCACTTTAATCTCACCTGGAGCACCGTTTTCAGAGTGACCGTGGAAACAATCGCTGTGCAGATTTTCTCCTCTTTACGCGTTTCTTGACCCATGATGAAAAGCATAGGCGAGGCGAGCGCAAAAGACGCGATCCACATGGCGCTGATGAGCTTCTTGGTGCGGCTTCTGGACATGATGCTTTTGGCTTTGAAGGGATGACAGATGGCCATGTAGCGCTCCACACTAAGACTTCCAATGTTCAACGCAGTGGCATAAGAACAACTGTCTCTGAGAAAGTAATACCCTCTGCACACTGCGTCCCCAAACACCCATGGGTGATGGAACCAGATGAAGTTATAGAGCTCAATAGGCATGGATAGGATGAGGATGAGGAGGTCTGACACAGCCAGGCTGGCCAGGTGGTAGTGCACGGTGCTCTGGAGGTTCTGAAGACTCTTCTTGGTCAATAAAGTGTAAAGTGTGATGGAATTCCCCAAAGAGCCCAAAGCGAACAGAGACACATAGATCACAGTGACTATCACCCTGGAATAAATGTCCGTATTGACTTCCAAGTCTTCCTCTTCTGTTTTAGGAGAAGCGGTGCTGTTTTCTAACGGAGAGAAAGAATTATTCCCAAAAAGTCTTTGCGCCAGAGCGCCAAAGTTGCGCTCTGAGAATGAGAAGTTTGAATCCATTTGGATCTATAAAAGAATCCTAAAGGGTTAGGGTGGTCCACAGCCTGTGGAGGACATGGGGTTTGTGTTTGGCGCAAAGGGAGGTGCACTCTTTATTGGAGCTGCTGATGACGCACACGCAGCTGAAAGGACTTGTGCCATTTCACCTTGGAAACATAAAGCCTCACAGAATGACTGATGGAGGGTTACACACTAATGGTTTTACATCTGAGCAGAAATAAAAAAAATTAATGTAATCAAAATGTAGCGAAATATTCGTTTTATTTGATTTATTTGTGTTTAATAAAAACGGCCAAATACTTATAAATAAAACGTTTTTAATATAAATTTTTAATATAAACACATGTATAAAACTTAAAAAAACAAAAACAAACGTACAATTTCTTTAATTTCCATTAAAAAAATGGATCAATCAAAAATTATTTATTTGTATATTTCAGTCAGTCAGTCATCTTCTTATACGTCTGTCCCATTCGGGGTTGCGGGGGTGCCGGAGCCCATCCCGGCTGATTTAAGGCGAAGGGCAGGGTACACCCCGAACAGGTCGCCAGTCTGGGCCACACACTTACAACACACACACTCATTCCTAGGGGCAATTTGACACCGGCCAATCAATCTAGCATGCATGTGTTTGGAGGGTGGGAGGAAACCGGAATACCCGGAGGAAACCCACGCAAACACGGGGAGAACATGCAAACTCCACACAGAAAGGACAGTGTTCCAAGCCTCGTCCCCACCCAGGACTTGAACCCATGACCTTCTTGCTGTGAGGCAACTGTGCTACCCACTGCGCCACCGTGCTGCTACATTTGTATATTTATTTAAAGAAAAATGTTTAGATTTAACTTTTATTTTTAGTTTATTCACTCATCCTGAAACACTTTTTCTGTCAAAATTCCAGCTGATTACAGGTAAAAGGCGGGTTACACGCCGAACAGGTCGCTAGTCTATTGCCCACTTTTACTTTTCTCAAACAGTCAGTCACAGTCACGCAATCCTTACGGAATTGCCGGAGCCCATCTCAACTGATTCAAGTTGAGGTGCAGGGTACACCTAGAACAGGTTGCCAGTCTGTTGCAAGGCCAAACACATACTGTATACCCATACACTCACACACTCATTCGTAGGGGCAATTTGGCACTAGCCAATCAGCCTAACATGCATGTTTTTGGAGGGTGGGAGGAAACTGGAGTACCTGGAAGAAACCCACGCAAACACAGGGAGAACATGCAAACTCCACACAGAAAGGCCAGTGTTACAAGCCTCCTCCCCACATGGGATTTGAACCCACAACCTTCTTGCTTTGTGGCCACTGTGCTATCCATAGCACCACTGTACTGGCTTTTTTCTCAAACATTCTTTTCTTTTTCACGGGGTGCAGGTGAATGAGTGCGTGTGGATTGTTGCACAGTCTTTGGTTCCTTTTCTTTTCATCTCTATGGGTTAAAAACTATGCAGGTATTTCTGTGACTTGTTGCCAAATAAACAGAACAAGTTTTTCTGAATTAAATCAATTTGGAACTCCATAAAGTCTGGTGTGAAGCTTTGGTAACTGTCCACGAGATGGCTGACGTCTGCAAACTGTCAGAGATCCGTTGCTAATTTTAGCCGGGGTATGATGCATTTCTGTGGAAATCACCCAAAATTGACCAGTTGCTATTGGTCCTTACAGTCGTCGAAAAAGAATGCATATAGTACAAAGTAAATGCATAAATCTTTCTACATATGACTAAACTAAAAATAAACATTTAATTAATCCGCACATCACTGGAAATATACAGCAAATATGTTATTTTATTAAAAAAAAAAAAAACTTGGAGGAGACGATGGCTCAGTGGTTAGAGCGTTTGCCCGTGGACCGGAAGTCAATGGAAGTTTGTGGGTTTGCATTCCATTGAGTAGACGTTTAGGGTCCTTGGAGAAGATACCTAACCCCCCGTTCTCCTACCATTGGCGCTGTCATGGCAGCCTGCTGCGGTGTAGGAGTGCAACAAACAATTTCCCCGGTAAGGGATAAATAGAGTGAGTAAAAAAAAAAAAATTACAAATGTGGGCGGCACAGTGGTGCAGTGGGTAGCACAGTGGCCTCACAGCAAGAAGGCTGTGGATTCGAGTCCCGGGTGGGGATGAGGCTTGGAACACTGGCCTTTCTGTGTGGAGTTTGCATGTTCTCCCCGGGCAAGTGTAAGTTCTCTTCGAGTACTCTGGTTTCCTCCCACCCTCCAAAAACATGCATTAGGTTAATTGGCTGGTGCCAAATTGCCCATAGGAGTGACTGTGTGTGTGTGTGTGTGTGTGTGTGTGTGTGTGTGTGTGTGTATGATTGCATGTGTGGGGCCCCAGACACACAGACGTTGCCAGTCAACCTGTTCAGGCAACGTGTTTAGGGTGTACCCTTACCTTGAATCTGCCAGGATGGGCTCCGGCCCACCCACCCGCAACCTCAAAAGGGATAGATGGTTAAGAAGGTGACTGGGATTTACAAATGTCTGTCATGATCCATTCTCCTGCCGCCAGAGGGAGCCCTGGATGTTTCTCATCAACCTGATCAGGGTCACCTGAGGATGATTACAGATTCCACACATCTGTGCACCCCACCAGCTATTTAAGGGCAATCACCCCGGACTTCCCTGTTGGGACCTATCATCCCTTCCAGCCATGTCTCCCTGGTTGCCTGACCAAATACATATTCTTGCAAAAACCTTTTACCATGATACTCAAACTTTGTTTTTTTTTTTTTCCACAGTAATAATGGACCGCCAAATTCAAATAAACCATGTTTTCTGTCTGCAAATGGGTCCTCCTCTTTCCACCTGCAAGCCGCATCTTGACAATGTCTTTTTCTAGAGTTGTATTCAATTCAATTGAATTCAATTTTATTTGTATAGCCCAAAATCACAGAATTTCCGTCTCAATGGGCTTCACAAGAAAAAGAGGAATGTATTAACACAGATACACAGCAAGAAAAATAACTAACAAATGCTAACTAAACAAGACTAGCACATTTATGCACTTAGACTCTCTTTCTCGGTGAGGAAAAACTCCTAAAAAACCCATCAGTGGGGAAAAAATAAGAAACCTCGTGGGGATCCACATGAAAGAGAGATCCCTCCCCCGGGACGAGCATCCAAAGTATCAAAAATTATTGTTTAAATATTAGCTTATTCTACTCTACAGTTAAATATTTAAGAAGTCAATAGATGTTCTTCATCCTGATGGAAACACGGGGACTCCTCAGCCCAGCGATGCCCTAGACGGGGATGAGTTTTTGGATTTCATCCTGATGGAGTGGGGATGAAGAAGCGTGGAGGTCTCCTCGGTGTGGCCATGCCCAGGACAGGAACGCAGAGTCCTGAATGGGGCTCTCTCCCAGAGAGGAGGGAGAGAAGTGGACAACATGTGAATTGTATTGTACCAACTAGCAGTGTAATTCTAAATAAACAGACAATAGAGAACAATGAATGAGATAGAAAACCAAGGTTAGGGAGGGGGGAAGGGGATACAGACCCTGGTTAGGGTGAAGGGTGAGGGGATACAGGCATATTTATCAAAATAATGAAAAAAAAGATACATTTCATGTTTAGATTGAGCAGTTTTGATTAACGACTATAAAAGTATCTTCTGAAATCTTCCGTAAACCCACCGTACGTCTTCCCTCAAACTAAATCCCACATTAACCACGGGTTGATGTCTTCCCTGCTGCCTGATTTCTTTCACACTGAGAGAAAATAGTTTTTCTCTTCAGTTTAAATGTTTCTGCCTGGAGGAAACTTCTCATCCAGAGCTTAGCTTCAGTCTGACAACCTGCTGTGGGAAACAGAAACACACTGATGCTGCCTTGTGTTTCACTTTTAGAGGAAAACTGTCATCTTATCACAAAATGTTGTTTAGGGAGCAGAATGTCTGTGTCAGTCACCCAAATTTAAAATGAAGCAGGAACCAGCACTCTAAGTCCCTGGGTGTAAACATAAAGGATGAGTGAGATGCCTGAATGTCAGGGTGAGGAGTTCCATCATCTGGTTTAGGGCTGCAACTAACGATTATTTTGGTGATCGATTAATCTGGCGATTATTGGCTCGATTAATCGATTAATCGGGTAAAATTGGCAACTTAATAAATAATATTTTTTTGGCATTTTATTGAATGTAGTTATGCAAAACACAACTCATAACCACTTAAACAACACGTTGGGCTCATTCTAATAAGTAAAAATGTTAATCTTTTTGTGAAATAAAGAGGTAGAATATTACCATTTCTACAGCAAATATAAAATAATAAATCTACTTACTGTATACAGTAAAGGTAAATCACGAGCACCCATAAAATATGTTTTATAGTACTGGCTAAAAAAACATAAATTGTAAACTGTTGACCATCCAAGATCACATTTAAAAACAAGAAATCGTTAACAGGTTTAGATTTGCAAATTTAACCTTGTTCAGAGGTATAGTACCAAACAAAAATGGCCGAGGTTAACATGAGTAAAAATACACAAAAAACAATCAAGTTGTGTAATATTAAGTGCAGTTGACAGCAAAAACTTTCTAAACGATTAATCGATGACTAAATTAGTCGACAACTATTTCAATAATCGATTATAATCGATTAATTCGATTAGTTGTTTCAGCCCTAATCTGGTTTATTTCATTTTCTGCTCAGAGATCAAACACAAAAAAAATCTATAGTCTGAATAAAATGGTTTTGAAGTTAACATGGCTGGAAATTGTTGCCCTAACAATTTCACTTCAGACTGTCGTTATAGGGGTGCACAGTGGTGCAGTGGGAACACAGTCTTCTTCTTCTTTCAGCATTTCCCTTCAGGGGTCGCCACATCAAGTCAGTTTCTTCCATCTAACTCTTTCTCCTGCATCCTCTTCGGTCACACCAACTATCTTCATGTCTTCCTTCATTGTATCCATGAACCTCCTCTTTGGTCTTCCTCTAGTCCTCTTTCCTGGTGGTTTCAAATCCAGCATCCTTCTTCCGATGTACTCTCTCTCTCTCCTCTGCACATGTCCAAACCATCTCAGTCTTGCCTCCTGAACCTCTAACATGTGCTGTTCCTCTGATCCTGTCCATCCTGGTCACTCCCAGAGAGATCCTCAGCATCTTCATCTCTGCTACCTCCATCTCTGTTTCCTGTCTTTTCTTCAGTGCTACTGTTTCTAGACCAAACAGCATGGCTCGTCTCACCACGGTGCAGTGGTAACACAGTGGTCTCACAGCAAGAAGGTAGGGGTTTGAATTCTGGAGTGCGGACAAGGACTTTCAGTGTGGAGTTTGTATGTTCTGCCTGGATTTTCTCTGTGTACGCTAGTTTTCCACCAACTCTCCACAAAACATGCATGTTGGGTTAATTGTCTGCTATAAAACTGCCCCTACAGATGAATGAGTGTGAATGGTTGAGCGTGTTTCACCCCACAACAGACTGGTGACCTGTTTAGGATGTACCCTGCCTCTCATCTAAAATCATCTTGATGTATTTGTTCACTGCAATGAGGTTTTACCCAAACAACACACAGAAATTAAATCACTTTTATCCTGCTGGTCTTCTTCCCCTGCACATGGAGCACCGACTCTTCCCTCTGGTTTTCCATCCAATGCAACTTATTCTGAGCCCCTTTTTTAGTCAGTCATCTTCTTATCCGTCTATCCCTTTCGGGGTCGCGGGGGGTGCCGGAGCCCATCCCGGCCAATTTAAGGCGAAGGGCAGAGTACACCCCGAACAGGTTGCCAGTCCGTCGCGGGGCCACACACACTCATTCCTAGGGGCGATTTGGCACCGGCCAATCAACCTAGCATGCATGTCTTTAGAGGGTGGGAGGAAACCGGGGTACCCGGAGGAAATCCACGCAAACACGGGGAGAACATGCAAACTCCACACAGAAAGCCTTGTTCCCACCCAGGACTCTTGCTGTGAGGCCACTGTGGTACCCACTGCGCCACCGTGCTGCCGAGCCCCTTTTAATCATCTTTAATTGTTTATTTGTTCTTAATTTTTCTGTAAATGAATCATCTTTTTTCTAACAATTAAATGTCATTGAAAACTAATTTCTTTAGTTTT
This sequence comes from Neostethus bicornis, assembly GCA_902685375.1. Classification (NCBI taxonomy): domain Eukaryota; kingdom Metazoa; phylum Chordata; class Actinopteri; order Atheriniformes; family Phallostethidae; genus Neostethus; species Neostethus bicornis. The sequence goes on from LR738550.1 coordinate 26,260,844, forward strand.
ACAAGTTAAAAGGAAGGAACTGTTGAACAAAAATTTGGGAAACGATGTAGCGCCTTAATCAGAGATCATGAATCTGTTATGGGTTGGATTTTAATTCTTTTTTCCCCAAAAAGAGTTATTTAATTAATTTTTTTTGCTGTTCATCTTGTACATCTTACTCGGGCTTCGTTTCTTACCGTGGGATTGATTTCTCCTGCACACTGTCTCATTTTATTTGATTGTCAGCTTGTTCTTGGCTTAAACTTTCTCCCCCCAGCTGTATCCTCCAGCTCACGCGGGAGGATCCCGAGGCGCTCCGCGGTCATATGTGAGTCTCTCCTGCAAGTCCGGGGTCTGCCTATGAATACCCTCCCGGTGAGACGTGCCCAAAACAACTCATAGTGAGGCAGTTCAGGGGCATCCTAACCAGATGCCTGAGCCACCCCATTTGGCTTCTCCCGACTCAGTTGAGCAGTGGCTCTAATTTGAGCTCCTTGCTATTAGACATTCATTAATATCCTAATATGTCCTACTGCTTAATCCTTGGAGGGTATTCAATGTGACAAATATTGGGGTCCTTAAAGAAGAAAACAAAGAACTTTCAGCAGCTCGACCAAAACTTAAAGACAGACACAGAAAAACACAAAAAATAAAGTAGAAAGAATTGTATCAAATATACAGTGGTGGATGAAGTACTCACTTTTTGTACTTAAGTAAAAGTACAGACAATTAGGCGAACAAATTACTTAAGTAAAACTAAAAGTACCAATAAAAAAATCTACTTAAGTAAAAGTACAAAAGTAGTTGGTGTAAATTGTACTTTTTAGTGAAAAGTAAAAGTATTCGATCATGATTCAAATGTTATTTGTTGTGCTATAGGGTGTCACTATGGTAACTAGGATAAATACTCTGCAGGGTGTAACCCCCTTCTCCCGCCTCTTTTGGTCCACAAAAAAAAAAATAAATAAATAAAAGGAAAGGAGACAAGTCAAGCTATCCCCTAGAAGGGCCAGTGAATGGGCCGCCAAAATGGAGGAAAATGACACTTATTTTTTAAAATGTTTTGGGGGCGAGGCCCCCAGTCACTATATATTGGCTTTGTGAAAGCCCCACCCCCCTTTGGAAAATTCTAGATCCGCCCCTGCTCTGTGTAGTGATGGCTCAACTTTTTATTTAGAAGTAAACACAACGAACAACGATCTTCTGACTCTTTTTAATTTGTACTAGATTTGATGTTAAGTTTTTGGCGCTGAATGAATGCGGAAAATGTTTCTCGATTCATTACTTCTTCTCCTGATTAATTGCTTCTTTTGATTTTGGCGATGCGGCTTCAAGATGCGCTAAAACTTGTGTATTTTTCAAATTCCTGAACGAAAATGTAACAAAAAATGTAAAACACACTTTTAAAAAGTAGCGAAGTAAAAGTACAGATATTTGCTCTAAAAATGTAGTGAAGTAAAAGTAAAAGTACCGGTCTTAAATTTTACTTAAGTAAAGTACAGATACACAATTTTTTTACTTAAGTACAGGAACGAAGTACATTTACTTCGTTACGTTCCACCACTGCAAATATACAATTTTAAATGTATTCATAATAAAACTCACTTCTCCCAAAACCACATCATGACTTTTTGGCTGTGTAGTTTTTGTGGTATAACTGCCAAGCAAAGGGAAAAAGTCCACGTTTCTGCAGACTGGGGCCTTTTGGGTATTTTCAGATCTGTCCTTTTACTGTCCACTTGAGGCAGGACCGTGTTCCGGACATGCAAGGTGTACGCCACCCTTTTCAATGGGAGGTCCATGGTAATTGTTATTCCTGGTATATTACTTTGCGTTCAGAAAATCTTGAATGAACGCACGAGAACCAACAGATTCTGTCTTCTCTGGGATTTTTGTCTTCTTCATACCTTTCCTCTATTTAAGTTTCTACTTTCTTTTCCTCCAGATTAGCAGAGTATTGTGATGCATGAACAAATCAGGATAATGAACTCTATACCATAAACACTTTTTCTCTTCATTTCCCCGACTGCGCAACCAGCCGAGAGAACATCTGGTGAAAGAGCTCCGTCTGTTTGAGAAAAATTCAACAAATTAGCAGGAAAACAAGGTGCCTTTCTGACAGCCCAGTCTCTCATTTGGAGATATTAAGGAATTTCCAAACAATGGAAAAAGAAGTGTCTGTTGCTTTTTTGTATGGCAACATTCTTTGATGGGGCACAGAAACAATTCTGCGGTCTTTCTGTTGAGGTAAAATTATTTTAAATGTCCACTTGAACACAAATTAAGACTAAACAAGCCTTAATGTTTATTTTAAATGAACTTTCTATTGTGGCTGCACTGTGTTGCAGTGGTAAGCACAGTGGTCTCACAATTAGGAGGTCAGCATTCGAGTACCGGAGTCCTGGGCGAGACTTGAAACACTGGTTCTTTCTGTGTGGAGTTTGCACACTCCCTGCGTGTCTGTGGGTATTGTCTAGGTACTTTGGTTTCCTCCAAATACATACAAGTTAGGTTGATTGGCTGCTGTAAAATTGCCCCTAGGAATGACTGTGTGGCCCCGCAACAGAATAACAACCTGTTCGGGGTGTTCTCTGCCTCTCTCAATTCAATTTCACTTCAAGGCTATTTCCTTAGGCTCTCCTTTCATGGTGAGGAAAATCTCATAAAACCCCCATCGGTGGGAAAAAAAATGAGAAACCTCGTGGGGATCCACACGAAAGAGAGATCCCTCACCTGGGACGAGCATCCAATGTGTCTAAGTCTATTGTTTAAATAGTTTCCTTAAATCAACTCTCCTTAATTCAACCTGAATAGGCTCCGACACACTGCGACCGCGTTAAGGAGGAGCAGTTCAGAAGACGAAACAAAACTTTTTGTTAATTAGTTTTAAATTTTCACTATTTCACACTAGACTTTGAGGCGAAAAAAAAAAAAAACCTTTACCAGGTAGGTTCAAACAAAGGATGGATCTGTAGACATTAAACTTTTTAAAAGTAGAAGTTTTTCCATCCACAAAAGCATAAAATCCAGGACTTCCGTCTCAGTGTGACGAAGAAATAAATCTGTTTGATTACAAATCCTGGAGCCTCTAACCTCTATGTCCTTAAAATGGACTGCAATCCATCTGTTGAATGTGAAAAAAATCCTTTCTTTATGAACTTTTTGTTCCACAAACATCGTACTTTGATAATAATACCTTAGTTTGAGAGACTGGGACCTGAAACACACTCAAAAACCACAAATTGCAGTCAGTTTTCTTTAAATCAATATCAAATTTATTCCGTTCCATTGTCTTTCACTTGTCTTGGGCCGGGGGCAATGGCCTCAGACGGGAAACTCAGGCTCCTCTCACCCAGGCTGCAGCTCACCCTGAGGCGTTCACTGTCCAGCCTGTCTCTGGGTCTTATCCTGGTGGGACATGCCCCAAACACCTCACCAGCAAGGCGCTTGGGAGGTATGCCAACCAGATGCCCCACCATGTCATCTGGCTTCTCTTAACTCGGAGGAGCAACGGCTGGCAGAGCTCCTCCCTCTATCTGTGAGAGAGAGACCAGCTGCCCTGTGGAGGAAGCTCATTTCGGCCTCAATTCTTCCTACGATATATTACGATGTCATTCTTTCATTCACCGTACACTGCTGGTGACCATAGTTGATGTTGGGTTGAGCCACCACCTTATCGTGGTGGAGGAAATTGCGGGCCGCAATGGTCCTAGGAGCTCTGTCATCCAGGGCTTATAGGGTCACCTATAAGGCAAAGAGGTCCTTGGTTAGGGGCTAGAAAAAGTGCCTCTTAAAAACTCCCAATGGAAAGATTGATCATGGCCAAGTTTCCCTTTGCTCGGATGTAAGTTACCGTGGCCTCTCGTGTAGCCAGGCAAGAGGGTGGGGCACAAGAGCAAGCATCTGGTGGCCAGGTTTTTACTCATGGAGTCTAGCCGGGCTCAGCCCAAACAGGGGGCTCACTACGTGCAGAAGGAGCGGGTGAAAAAAGAGATTGGTGGCAGCTGACAACAAGGACCCTTGTGGTCAGACTTTTGGCTACATAAGCTAGGTCTAGGAACGTGGAATATATTTCATAATACCTACATTTGAAATATATTATCCTCCTATATGTTTAAATGTTGGTTGTCTCTGTCATTGCAAAATGCCATTTGGCAATCGAGACTAGATAAATGAACCATGTCCAAACTGACACACAAAAAATCCCAAAACTAAAAGAATGCTTTTTTAGTACATCAGGTAACCTGGTGGCCAAATATGGGATTGGGGTGGCACACGAGATATCAGATGTATTAGCATTCACTTGCAAAAACTTTCATAAAAATTTTACTAAACAAAGTTAGTGGTGAAACTCTTTATGCCACAGTTTATCCAACTTCATGATGAGCTCTTTGAAACTCTGAACAATATTAATTAATTCCTCCTGGTTTCGGGTCATGTTTGAATGAAAAACTAATAAGAATATAATTGATTAAAACAAACAAGCAAAACCCAACAATGCATTTTCTCATTGAGATTCAGTTGTTTATTACGCCTTCAGGCCACAAGAAAAACACTTCCAACATCAACAGAAAAAGTTTTTACAAGTTTTAAACGAAAGACGTGTAATCAAATGATGCCATTAACATTCACTTTAAACCAGAGTTGAGACAGAGTTATAAATCAGCTATAAATGAGCTGCTCTGAAGTAGTTTAAGAGTGAAAAAGACTAAGAAACCAGAAAAAAAAGGCTGGTCGCGGACCTATGATGAAGTTCTAAATTATAGTTATGAAGATCAGCCTTTCAAACCGTCTACCAATGAGCATACCCTTTTAAAATAAAATAGAGAAAGGTTTACTATTCCGTTCCATCGTCTTCCGCTTATCCGGGGCAGGGTTGCGGGGGCAACAGCCTCAGACGGGAAACCCAAGCTTGTCTCAGCCCAGCTGTACCTTCCAGCTCACCCGGAACGATCCCAAGTTGCTCCCCAGCCAGCTGTAAGACATTGTCTCTCCAGGACAGACCCTCTTGGTCTTCTCCTGGTGGTACATGCCCAATATACCTCACCAGCAAGGCACTGAGGTGCATCCTGACCAGATGCCCAAACCATCCAATTTGGTTTCTCTCAACCTGGAAGAGGAGCGGCTCGACACCAAGCTCCTCCCAGATGGCAGAACTCCTCATCCAATCTCTGAGTGAGAGCCCAGCCCCCCAGCAGAGGAAGAGGAGAGGAAAAGAGAGAAAGTCTCCGAGCGTTTACGGTAATGCAAGTCATTTAGATGGGGTTGTCTCTGGATTACTCTGATTACTCTGATTACTCATTAGCAACCAATCTTCTCAACTGAGAGCCAGGTCACTGGTTTGAAAGACTACAAGTAGGTGGCGAGAAGGCAAACGCAAAGCTCATCAGTCCCTCTGAGTGAGAGGTGAGTCACTGACCCGGCAGATTAACAAAATAAAGTAATTTTTTTGTTTAGTCTTGTAGGCTACGCCATAAAGGGGCGCACTTTATTAGCTATATGACTTCATTATCCAACTGTAGTGTCTCAAATTAAATTGACAGTACTTTATTAATCCCTAAAGGGAAATTTGAGTGCTGTAGTTCAAACACAGGAGCCGAAAATAAAGACATAGACACAGAAACATGAAAATAACGGTCGTTTGCAGGGGCGGATCTAGGAATTTCAAAATGGGGGGGGCTTGAGGTCATTGACAAAGCCAGTATAGCAGGACTGGGGGCACTCTTCGCCCATAGAACATTTTGAAAAATAGTAATTTTTAGGTGGCCTGTTCACTGGCCCAGCAAGGGGATAGCTTGACTAGTTCCCTTTCCTGTCTTCTTCTTTTTTTTTTTTTTAGACCAAAAGGGGGAGCCCCACCGCCCCTCTACCCTGGATCCGACCCTGCTTTGGCATTTTTCTTTTTTCAAACATGTGATGAAGAAACAAAGATCTTCCCCTGCATCAGGTCTTTCCAAATGGCGGTCAAATGAACGCAAAATAGTTCCAGATTCTTTGGTAAAAGCTTCTTTTTGGGGGCAATACGGTGGCGCAGTATAGCACAGTGGCCTCACAGCAAGAAGGTCGTGGGTTCGAGTCCCGGGTGGGGATGAGGCTTGGAACACTGTCCTTTCTGTGTGGAGTTTGCATATTCTCCCCGTGTTTGCGTGGGTGTCCTCCGGGTACTCCCGTTTCCTCCTACCCTCCAAAGACACGCATGCTAGGTTGATTGGCCGGTGTCAAATTGCCCCTAGGAATGAGTGTATGTGTGTGGCCCTGCAACACACTGGCGACCTGTTTGGGGTGTACCCTGCCCTTTGCCTTAAATCAGCCGGGATGGGCTCCGGCACCCCTACAACCGCGTAAGGATGGACGGATAAGAAGATGACTGACTGGCTTCTTTTTGGTGAGCTTCTTTAGCTGCAGTCTGTCGATGAGGCTTGGTGGTATGTCCTGAAGAGTGTCCTGTGGGTGACAAGTAATGTGACATGGGGTGAAGAGAAGTTTGTTACAGAAAGAGAGGGGAGAGATGAAAGTAGTGATGGCTGAAAGAGTGTGTGGGAGCAGGCTGAAGAGGAAACAGACCCTGTGAGCTGAACTTCAGTTCATTAGCGCTCTCCAGGCTTCCAGCGACGTGTCCAGTCCTGCCTCCACTGCCAGCTACTTTCATCCCATTTCCCATGTTCCTCATACTGTTCTCCTGCAACGAGGCTTCATCCTTCTACCTTAACGCCCCCTCATCTTTCACTCAAAAACATCCTCAGAACCAGTATGATGTGTATAGAGTGATGTGAATATGCTTTCGTGATATATTTCTTTTATCATTGCAATTTTTGGATAAACATGGTATTTTTTTGTTAACTCAGAAATATATTGTTCGCCAAAAAAAAAAAAAAAAAAGGTTGTACATTTGATCAGTTTTATGTTTCGTTTTTATCTTGAAATTCCGCCCCAGCACATGGACACAGCATAAATCCTGTTTAAGGATCCAAATAAGGGCTGCAACTAACAATTATTTTGATAATCGATTAATCTGCCGATGATTGGATCGATTAATCGATTAATCGGATAAAATGACAACTTAAAAAATATTAGTTTTTTGGCATTTTATTGAATGTAATTATGCAAAATAAGGCCGTGTATCGCTCCAGTTTGCCGTCCCCCGCTTCGAGTCCGACGTGTTTTTTTTTTTTCAGATGTTTGTGCAGTGACGTTATGCTTCCGTGCCAAAACGTGTCCGTTTTGCAAACCTTGCATATGAACGCAAATCTTTATCACATTTAGCGGAAAATGATTCCAAACTTTAGATAATTTTATTTGTGTTTTTCTTTCCGCCATCTCGTTGAATCTGCCTGATCATGTGAGGTGGGGTGAAATGAAGGCCAATGATTGGCTGCTATCTTCTTCTCCTCGTATTTTGGTAGCTCGCATCGTCAATTTGCTCTCTACTGCCACACTTGGAGACCAATTTAAGTGCAATTGACAGTAAAAACTTTTTAGACGATTAATCGATGACCAAATTAGTTGACAACTATTTCAATAATAGATTTTAATCGATTAAATCGATTAACTGTTTCAGCCCTAATGCAAATACTATAAAATGCATTAATAGTGCTTATGCCTTCATACTCTCATTCAGTGTATTCACATTAAAACTTGGGGGGTATGGGGAGCAATATCTAGGGTAAGGAACTAAGAGTAGGCAGAGCGATTGCATTGAATATACGTTATTTATCCCCGAAGGAAAATTTGAGTGCAGTGTTACAATCATACAATATCATACAATGATGTATATGTATATGTATATATATATATATATATATATATATTAATCTGTGAGTAAAAGTTTAAAGGTTTGAAAGTGAAGGATTGAATATTTTGATCGAGGACGGCAAAAATGATTTTCTGTACCGTTCCTTTGAGCAGCGGGGTTGCAGGAGTCTGTTGCTAAAGCTGCTCTTCAGATGGTTCTTGCTTCAGATGGTCATTGCTAGCCGCAAAAAAAATTAAAATAAAATCTTGCTTATGTAAGAATGTAGGCGTGGCCAAGAACAAAATCAATGGCTGAGAACATCTTGGCGTTTGAACAATATCTAACTACAGGACTGGAGAGTGTACAAATTTCTCAAACATGCATGAATGAAAAATACACTTTTTTAGGTATTTTTTTTTATGTGTGAATAATAATCAAACATAGTAGAAACCTTGAAAAAATCCCAGAAAATATTAAGCGACAGCGTTAATTCAACCTCAATAAATAATACTAAACAACCTTTTACTCATTATAGTTCATTTTATTTACTTTAAATGGCATTCTAACCAGATGCCCGAGCCACCCCATATGGCTTCTCTCGACCCGGAGGAGAAAGGAATCCCTTAGATGTAAATTAAGTTGTAAATTAATTTATTTAATTTTGCGACCTGTAATTGGAACCCATTTTTTATTTTTTTGTTCGCTTTAGTCTCATCCCCCTGCATTGTATTTTATTGATTGCATTTTGTATAATTTATCAGCTTAAAGGATTAAATAAAAACCTCTCAACGCATCAATGCTCTGATTACCACTAGGACCGCCACTGCCATCAATTTGACTCCACATCACATAAATATGCTAATTAGACGTTTTATGATCTTTAATATGAACATGTTTTCTATCTGATCATTTATCTTTATCTTTTATCATTTTATCACTGTGGTGTGAGGCTGCTTTTCTTCTTTTTTCTCCTTACTTGACGTTGGCTATAAAAGACCTGGTCTCACCCACAGTCTTCGTCTGTTCTTCAACTACTCTTGTGGTAAACTGACCACCTCCAAACTGTGCTCATTGGACTCCTCGACTTATATCTTCATTCTCCCCACAGGAACCTTCAGCCCTTCCTCCTGGGCCATCCAGCACCGCCTGAAGCCATCACCACTTCCCTGTAGATACTTTTTGTTACTTATTCAATAAACTTTTGTATACCTGCACTTATATCCTCCTCTTCTCATGTCACATAACAGTCAGAAGAGACGGTTGTTACGGCAGACTGGAGGCAAGTTGCATGGCACTGATTGCGCCAAACGACGATACGACAATTTTGCACAACAATAACAATCACATAGCAATCTTCTCTAACCGGGGAGCTGCAGCTGGGAGGAAGCGTGCATTAGAAGTTGTTGCTTTGTTGCCATGTTTTTATGGCAACAAACACATTGCCATGTCGACACATAAGTGTGTGTTTATATTTGTGGAGAGAGACAAGGAGGACACTGACGCCATTACAGAAACATTTTAGAAAGATTGAGTGTGATTATATTCAAGACATACTGTACCATGAAGAGAGTAAGAAAATTGTTGTCTAAATAAAGTCTGCCATGTTTTGGAATATTGCCTAAAGCCAATTTTTAACAAGGACGTTTTGAAAATGCGGAAAAAAAAACAGGCTATTGACTAATTAAATAATTTTACTTTGGTGTTTACTTTTTTATTCTAGGTTTAAAAATATTTGACATTTTATCGTTATTATTACTTTAAAAATTGAGGGGTTTAAAAGTTTATTTATGCAATAAAGCAGCGCAAAACATGAATAATTTCATAAGCGTTACATTGACGGTTATGCCGCTTGCGGGCGTTAATTAATTATCGTAATTTACTACAGAATAAAACTGACCTGACTAATTCTGTTTTTTCACAACTTGTTTTGTGGAATTGTATTTTCCCCTGACTAAACTAAACCAAATTTCATCCTCATTAGTAATTCACCACCCTATGACCAAAAATAGGCAAAACCAATTATTCAAAAAGGTTTTATGGTCTTAGTGAACATCTTGCTGTGCTGTTTTACACACTGGAGATGATGTGTGTGTTCCATTCATTATGCATGAAAAGCTGGGAAAACATTGATGTTTCTGTTTGAGGGCTGTTGACCTCTGAGTGCGTAAATGTCAGTGATGAGAGTGCAATAATAATTCTTTTAGAGGCTTTTACCCTGAGGCAGAGAAACAACTGCCTGTTCAATCAGTATCTATTACCCTCCTACAAGAAGGGTCAGAATAGATATAATTGCGACTGGATTGAGTTCCCAGCCGGAGGAAACAAAAAGGAAACAGCATTATAAAACTAAACAAAAAAGAAGCCCTTCGCATGTCCAGAATGCTCAAGCGCTCAACCAGGAGTTCCACCGCCTGGCTTCAATCTGAGGGTGTTGGGCAAAGAGATTTCATGTTGAAAAGTGAATGAAAATGAAAACATCCTTTCACTGTTTGAAGTGCTACATGTACCTGAATTGGAAAAACTACAGCCCGAGGTTTTTATGTGGCCCGTTATGTTTGATTCAGCCCATTTAACTTTAAAATTGGAGGCCTGACATATGGGGGGCTGGGCTCTCCCTCAGAGATCGGGCGAGGAGCTCTGCCAACCGGGAGGAGCTCGGTGTCGAGCCACTCCTCCTCCAGGTTGGGGTAATTCGGGCATCTGGTCAGATTGCCCTCCGAACGCCTCGCTGGTGAGGTGTTTTGGGCACCTTCCATCGGAGGAGACCAAGAGGCATACCCCGAACCTGCTGGAGAGACTATGTCTCACAGCTGGCTGGGGAACGACTCAGGATCCTTCCGGGTGAGCTGGAGGTTGCAGTCGGGGTGAGAGAAGCCTAGGCTTCCCGTCTGAGGGTGTTGTCCCCACGACCTGGCCCTGTATAAGCGGAAGACGACAGAACGGAAGATATTTCTTTCTGGAGCGCTGATGAACCCTATTAGATGATACTCTGTAGACTTGTTCACAATTTTGGAGATGAAGTGCCTTCATCTGGAGTCACATATAAAGTTGGTGGGTTTAATTGTAAAAATTTTTACCAGTTAAACGTAATTTCTTTCTCCTTCTTGTGGATCCCCATGAAGTTTCTTCTTTTATTCCCCTCCATTGCTGTTTTTTGTTTTACCAAGAATAAAATAAGGGCAGGGATACGCTGAAATTGGCTGTACAAATAAAACTGAATTAGTTATTGCCAAAAATAAAAGTGTTATGATGGGGGTTTGGAAGGAGGAGGACCCAATTGCGGAATAACAAACAAAGATTTATTTCACAAAAGTAGTCCAGCAAGGACAAGAGTCCTAAAAAAGGAATGGGAGTCATAAAGGCAGTTCATGGTCAGAGTTAATTTCCAAAGTATCTTTCTCAAAGTTCAAACGGATATTCTCCCGGTCAGGAGCAAGGCAGGAAGGAATGAAGACCCGACAAAGAAGGCTGGAGAGGCTGCCTTTAAATAGGCAGCAGGTCAAACGAGGCACAGGTGTACAGAATCAGGTGGGAGTTGGGGGAAGAAAAGGTGGTCTAGGGCTCCCTCTGGCGGCGGGTGAGGGAACCACAACAAAAAGTATCCATCATGGGATGAACAAGGTCGAACTGTGTCCATGGAATGAAAAAAATAGTCTGACGTTTCAGGCTCACTGCAGACAAATTTGTCATACAGCTCAAAATGAAGACCTAGCTCTGGTCCCAGTCTCTCATGGACCAGACGACCTGAGTAAGGTGGTCCAAGACTCCTCACTCCCAGAGCTTTCCCCACTTGAGAGTTGACAAACTCTCATAGCAAAAACTGGTAGACATCTTACTGACATCTGTACTTTAGCTGATCACGTTTCTGGCATTGTCCTGATCTGTGGACCCTAAACTTGTGTTTTAGAGTTTCTGAACCCTTATCAAATGGCCACCCCAGCCTGTCTAGATGAAGCACATCTGCTACTTCCAACAAGCGTGAATCATATTACAGTAAATGTGCTTTCCATTCCGAGTCTAAGCAAGGACCTTCCCAACAACTGGAATTTGAGGACTTTTTCCACCTCATGACGAAGGCTCTAAAGAACAAATGTCTGACCAGAAGATGGCTGGAAGGCAGTCGCAACGAAAGGCAGTTGAAACACACACAACCCAATCCAACTCATAAAACTTCTTTACTGTTTGAACTAAAACCACAAAAGTAAAAAAAAGTCATCAGAAAGATGCAAACTTCCCACTGAGTGAGTTTCATTTTAAATGCCAAAAAATTTGATGGTTGTGCTTTTTTTGTTCAAAATGATGAACAGATTTCAGGTGCTGACATTTATCCAACATTTTCAAGCTTTTCCAAATGTTTTCAACAGGTGTAGCAAAGTTTTTGGTGAAATTAGTTTCAAACAGAAAAAATGGGAAATTTAAATGGACCCCAGCTGACAGAGGATGGCTGTTTACCCTCAAACAGCTTCTTTTCCTCCCGTGGTACATGTCCACTTACACTTAATCAAACATGCTTCCTGCAGTGTGTATGCTGAGTACACCCAGTCTCATTTTATTTCCAATCCAAACCTTTTTGTAACCAAAAATTGTTTTTATGATGAACAAGAATAAGTTGTAGAATGTCGCGAGATACCAGTGTTGGTATATTACGCCTAACAGGGAACCGAAATCCCCTCAACAAGAATAAGTTGATGCCACCTGTCCTATAATGAAACGTTACAGTCTAGGTTGAAGCAGTCTAACAGTATGTCTAAGGGATTGCTATCATGTAATCAAAATTTATTATGTGACGTTACAGTAAGAATTTCTGAAAACAGGTCAGTTGGTGGGCAGTATGGTGGCGCAGTGGCTAGTAAAGTGGCCTTACAGCAAGGAGGTCAGGGTTCTGCGTCCCGGATGAGAAATGCTGGCCTTTTTCTATCAAGTTTACATGTTCTCTTGGTGTATGTGTGTAAGATAAACTTAAGCTTATACTCTTAATAACTTTATAACGTGTGCTTTTCACATCTTGCAAAGGACACATGGGCGTCAGCCATCTTACGTATGTCAGCTATTGCTCTACCACCCCTGAAGGGTTACTCAGCACATATAGAGACCAAGTGGTTACCAGAAACATTCCTGTCTTGTCAGCTAATCACAGATACATATTTGCAGGACATGAAACTCCCCGTTTTGTTGAAACCATTTTGCATATGAACAAGTTGGGTGGATTTTCTACCCCTTTAAATAACACATTCTTCAGTGTCTTCACATTCTTCTATCAGTGTCCTTTTGAAACCTGTGACCTATTTTCTCTAATAAAAGGATGCAGCCTGGGTAAAATGACTGAGAGAAGCTTGTAGCTAACTCTCTGTTTCTCCTCATTTCTCCCCCACTTCCCCAGTGCTTGTTTTTTTGTGTGAGATGGTTACGATACTGGGGTACTACATTGAATGAAACCTTTTTTAGATCCTACAATGTGTGGGTTTCCTCAGAGTAATCTGATTTCCTCCCACTGTCCAAAATCATGCATGTTAGGTTGATTGACCTATAAAATTGCTCCCAGGAGTGGATTTTTGTGTGAGTGTGGCCACACGACAGACTGGCAACCTGTTCGGGGTATACCCTGCCTCTGGCCTTAAATCAGCAAGGGTAGGCTCCCGGCACCCCCATCATTCAGTCAGGGATAAGTAGTTCAGAAGACAAATGAAACTGAAGGTCAGTTAGTTTAAACTTTTAAATTATTGTTCAAAGTGCTGTGGTTTACTTGCTATCAGTGGTGGAAAGAAATGTGAAATATGGTTCCTTCAGTTCATCTAAAGTTGGTACTGAGTTACTGTTTGTAGCTTCATTAGAAGCCTTTTAGAAATTTGGAGACAAATTTGGGACCTCATGCTTTGTGGCCTTGATTTTTTGTTACATGAACCAGAAAATATGATAAATTTATCTATAGTTGGTGCTGAGTAATGGTAGGCAGTTTCATTAAAAGCCCTTCAGTGGTTTGGGAGATATCCCAATCACAAAAGTATTTCGGACACACAAACAGTCCAAGTTCTTAATACCTCCTCCATATTCTGCGGATAGGAAAATCAAAATGATGCCTCGCTGAAGTCAAACCAGCCTTCTTGCTCCGAAGTGACATCATACAACCATTAAACAGTGGCACCATCAGTCTGTTGGACGATGATGTGCAGAGAGTTGTGCTTCCCACACAAATGACAAACACAGATCACACGTAATGCTTTCACAGGTCATGTGCCTCACCTTTCACTTTATGTTAGTAGTTCAAATCGGTTCCCATCCTTATCCTGTTACTCATGTCTTCATGAGCAGCCCAGCTAAAAATGTTCACATGGCAGCTCTCACCGGGTCCAGAGAAACTTGACATTTCACTATAACAGCCCACAGGTTTATGCCTTGCACAGTAAACTGGAAAAGGTGTGTGTCTCCAACTAGAACCAAAAAAATTTGACATTGATACTATTAAAAATAATATATTGTAAAAAAGAGAAAAGAAAAAATTATTTTGCTGTTTTCTTTTTTATATTGAAATTAAATTTGCAAATGACCATCTTAATGAACATTTTCTTGTTCAAACCAAAAAAAAAAAAAAAGCACTTGGCTCAACCACATGGGGCATCCTGAGAAAAAACACACCATTAAGATAATTGGTGATGCATCACCCTGGAGCAGCCTAAAATAAACTTGTTTTTGTACTGAACAAATCTACCGTTCCGATCGTCCTCTAATGTTGTAAATGTTCCACTGACTGGGTTACGCTGAGTGATGGCCGGGGCAGTGAAAACACTCTACGTGTGAAATTAATGTTCCTCACTATCTCTGCCCATTTGTGCTTAGGATACCAGAACGATTGATAACAAAGCACAGCGCAGAGACTCAGAGTGGCTGCACTACTACTGAAAAACTCTTCCTGTTTACATTAGAATGTGATACATACATATATATATGTATATACTGTATATACACTTTATTAATCCCTCACAGGGAAATTTACATGCTGCATTTCACCGCAGCAGGCTGCCACCTATGACGGCGCCAATGGTGGGAGAAACAAAGGGTTAGGGTCTTCTCCAAGGACCCTAGACGTGCACTCAGTGGGATGTGAACCTGCGAACTTTCGGTTGACTTCCGGTCGACTTCCGGTTCCTGATTTTCAATTTTATTTGTATGTTTTTACGATTCAAAGTTTTACAGTCAAAATATCTAAAAAGTAAATGAACCAATATCAATGTCTTTGTCATGACCCGCTCCCCTGCCACCAGAGGGAGCCCTGGACCTTCTCTCAACACCCTGATTAGGGACACCTGAGGGTGATTGGTCTGATAACACACATCTGTGGATCTTGCTGCCTGTTTAAAAGCAATCCCCCCGAATTATTTGTTGGGTCATTATCCCCATCCCTTCCTAGCTGCCAGACCGTAAGTTTAAACTTTGAACTCTGTTTTATCATTTGAACTTTAGATCCTGAGTTAATCCTGTGCCCTTTGCCTTACAGCTTTACTGGACTTATTGCTTTACTGGACCTTTGGTTAGTAGCTAAATCCTGTTTTCTTGTTGTGCAATTTCCTCCTCCTTCCACATTCTGACAGTTTTAAACTGTGCCTAACTGTTAATATGTTTATTTGATTCAACCCCAATTGTTACAGGTTTTTCTTGATTAAATAGTAGTGTACATATATTTTTACGTTAACAGAGTTCTGCACGATGTCTTTCCTGTTCCGATGCAGTCAATGTTCACACATGAAGCAGCTAATGTGCTGAACAAAGAGTTGGAGCATCTGGCAATCTGCATGGAAATAGAAAGTACCTAAACTAAAAACTTGGTTGGTAAGTCTCAGGACTTCAAAATTGGGAACCCTGATTCAATTACGGAATTTGTTATGAAATTCTGAAGGTCTTGTGAGGCAAGACCATTTTAGCAAGTACCTACTCCGGACCAATGCCCCCTTTAAGCTGCACGCCTGTGCAATGGCGCACTGGACGCAGATTACTAGCGCAAAAAATGAAACTCAATTTAAACTAATGATAGGAAAATGAGACAGACCTCCGGAACATATCTCTTTCTTCTTTCTTTCTGAAACAAATTGCTTCAAACCGCTGCTTTGTTGTTTGGCTCGTCACTGCTGCTGACATCACAATGAGTCATAGTTTTTGCTCCGCCTCCTTCTGTATTGTTGTGTTTTTGCTCAGACGCGTAACAATTGGAGGGAACATTGCTCCTGACCATAAAAAATATAAAGGTTTACAACAGACCGGCTCAGTGTTGAAATTAAAATGCTATTTTTTTTTTAATTTTTTTTTTACGAATTTACTTGACAGTGTAAAAAAACAATTTAAGTATGAATTTATACAGTGTTTTTTTTTTGGCAACATCCACTATGAGTATTTGATTATAAAAACAAGAACTTTTTTACAATACAGTGCGAAGATTGTATGTGGGTACTTAAAGAGAAAAGGAAACATTCTTAAACCACATTCTTGATTGGTAAAACAAATTTAACCCCCCTCCCCCTTTGTTCAACACAGATGCTTCAGCCTATTAAGGACAGTTGGGTCGGCTAATGGTGTGGAGGCCTTCAGTCAATCGGAGAGACAATGTGAAGACAAACGAGACAAGGAACAAGAGTAGCTATGTCGATCCCTCGTGCATGCAGGAGAGGAATCTTGGACTCTTCTTTTTTTTTCGGCATTTCCGTTCGGGGGTCGCCACAGCAAGTCAGTTTCTTCCATCTAACCCTATCTGCTGCATCCCCTTCGGTCACACCAACTAGCTTTATGTCTTCCTTCACTGTATCCATGAACCTCCTCTTTGGTCTTCCTCTAGGCCTCTTTCCTGGTGGTTCCAAATCCAGCATCCTTCTTCCTATGTACTCTCTCTCTCTCCTCTGCACATGTCCAAACCATCTCAGTCTGGTCTCTCTGACTTTATCTCCAAAACCTCTAACATGTGCTGTTCCTCTGATCCTGTCCATCCTGGTCACTCCCAGAGAGATCCTCAGCATCTTCATCTCTGCTACCTCCATCTGTGTTTCCTGTCTTTTCCTCAGTGGCACTGTCTCTAGACCAAACAGCATGGCCGGTCTCACCACGGTTTTGTACACGTTCCTTTTCATTGTAGCTGAAACTCTTCTGTCACACATCACACCTGATACTTTTCTCCACCCATTCCAGCCTGCCTGCACACGCGTCTTCACCTCTTTTCCACACTCTCCATTGCTCTGGACTGTTGATCCTAGATACTTAAAATCTTCCACCTTTTTTATCTTTTCTCCCTGTAACCTCACTTTTCCATTTGGATCCCTCTCATTCACGAACGTACTCTGTCTTACTCTGACTAATCTTCATTCCTCTTCTTTCTAGTGCAAATCTCCACCACTCCAGGTTTTCCTCCACCTCTTCCCTCCTCTCACTACAGATCACAATGTCATCTGCAAACATCATTGTCCATGGAGATTCTGGTATGACCTCGTCTGTCAGCCTGTCATGGAAAACAGCAAAGGACTCAGATCAGATCCCTGGTGCACTCCTATCCCCACACTGAACTCCTGGACATACACTCAAAACAAAATTCAAAGTTTACCGTCTTCCTCTGAGACACTTCTGAGAACTTCACAGGTATGAAACCACTTCAGTCGTGGAAATGTGGGCACAAAGCTGGAAAAGATACTTTCTAGTCCTGAGTGTGCCTTGGCTCTCTCCTTGTATGTGACTGAGCAGGGTAGTACCCTAAAGCTGGAGATGTTCATTAGAAGATGGATAGTTTTTTATGCTTGTTAATTTAGAACATCAGCAGTTAAAAGTTTCTTTTAATCCTCCACCCATACTGGATGACTCTTGCTTTCTGAGCTGAAGCATGAAATCAGACAGATTTAGAAGGAAGTCAGTCCTACTGATATTAAAGGGAGATTTGGACAGAATGGGATGTTTTGCTGGCATGAAGTAAAGCATAAGCTGCTTTAGAGGAGAAGTCAAAGTCAGATCTTGGACAGGCATCCATCCTAATATGAACCCTGGGTTGTACTGGTTAAAATGCTTCTACTCTTCCTTTTAAAAGTGAAACAATAAAAAACTGGAAGAATAGAAATGATTCCAGGTGTTTTTCTTTGAGAGAAACATCTGTAGCCTGCACAGCTGTTTGTGTGTTTTAATGGATGAACACGAATGCAGATGTGGCCAAACATTTTTTATCTTTAGTTCTGCTAACGTAAAGCTGCTACAGATGTTCATCTGTTGATTGCAGCTGTAAGAATGCAAAACTGGTTCCATTGTAATGCACGGTCCCATTAAGGTGTTGTTTTTCTCTTTTATTCAGAATGTTTGTCAGGTATGTCACCTTTATACAGTGGTGGAACGTAACGAAGTAAATGTACTCCGTTACTGTATTTAAGTAAAAAAAATTGTGTATTTTTACTTAAGTAAAGTACAGATACACAATTTTTTTTACTTAAATACAGTAACGGTGTGCACAAGACCGGTACTTTTACTTTTACTTCACTACATTTTTAGAGCAAATATCTGTACTTTTACTTCGCTACGTTTTAAAAGTGTGTTTTACATTTTTTGTTACATTTTTGTTCAGGAATTTGAAAAATACAGTTTTTTTTGGCGCATCTTGAAGCCTCGTCGCCAAAATCAAAAGAAGCAGTTGATCGGGAGAAGAAGTAATGAATCGAGAAACATTTTCCGCATTCATTCAGCGCCAAAAACCTAACATCAAATATAGTACAAATAAAAAAGAGTCAGAAGATCGTTGTTCGTTGTGTTCACTTCTAAATAAAAGTTGAGCCATCATTACACAGAGCAGGGGCGGATCTAGAATTTTCCAAAGGGGGCGGGGCTTTGACAAAGCCAACATATAGTGACTGGGGGACTCCACCCCAAAACATTTTAAAAAATAAATGTCATTTTCCTCCATTTTGGCGGCCCATTCACTGGCCCTTCTAGGGGATAGCTTGACTTGTCCCCTTTCATTTTATTTATTTTTTTTTTTTGTGGACCAAAAGAGGCGGTAGGGGGGGTCACACCCCTGCAGGGTATTTATCCTGGTTACCATGGTGACACCCTATAGCACAACAAATAACATTTGAATTATGGTCGAATACTTTTTCTTTTTACTTAAAAAGTACAATTTACACCAACTACTTTTGTACTTTTACTTAAGTAGATTTTTTTATTGGTACTTTTACTTAAGTAAATTTTTTGCCTAATTATCTGTACTTTAACTTAAGTACAAAAAGTGAGTACTTCATCCACCACTGTCTTTGTACCAGTCCAGTTGGACTCCTTGGCATCTTGGATGCTAGTTCGGAGGTTGCCATTTGGCAATAATTTGTAAGACACAGAGAAGAAAAACTCAAACGTTAGAAAAAATAGAAATATTTTTATTGTTTTAAACTAGACATTAGTGGTCAAAAAACATTCCTTTGCAGGTGGTCGTAGTCTCTTTTAGAGACAGACTAGGGAGGGGCTCAGAGTACATATTTTATGGGGTACACATACCTCATAAATAGTACATATTTATTAAATGTAGAGAAGACCCAAATAATGCGGTTCCGGCTCTTGGAGCTGCAATCATAAAGGCTTATGTAGATCTTTGGCCGAGCAAGTTCCACATGCATTCCTTTCCTTTCCTTGCCGTTTCAAACTCCTCATTTCACCTCAACTTTCTTCCACAAGTGTCATCTTTTGACCCCACAACTTACAATTTGTAAACAGCAGCTGTTGAGTTCATACTTAGAGTTACACAAAAGTCTACACACTCCATCACCAAATAGCATGAGGGTATGGGCGTGTTTGAAGCTGCCTCTTTACTGCCTCTTCGGAGAAGTGTTCACCTGAGAGGAGAATAAAAAGAGGATTCAAGTCCCGGTGAAGAAACAATGTCTCCAAGAAGTATTACAAGTTTAAAGTGTTATCTTCTAGTTTAAAAGTTAACTTTGAACTTAAACGGGAAGTACGTCTTAGTGTGGATATTTTTCTGCACTCATGCAAGTCGGGCTAACTGGTCACTGTACATCAGAGTGCCCAACTAGTCAGTCGCAGTCTACTATTAGCCTGCGGACAAGTCGACCGCCAGGTGTGTAGGGAAAAAATAACAAATCAAATGACAGAAAGTCAAAAAAGTGCAATTTTGACTCTATTTCTAAGTGCGTATTCGGACCCGCTAGCATTTCTTTTTAAAAAAGCAACAATTTTTCCTGCTTTTTTTTAATGTGATATGGGAGATTTTTGGAGTCTGAGACGTAAAATCACATTGTTAAGCCTGTTCTCAATGAGCAGCGCCGAGTGCTGCTGTGGCCCCTTGCCCTATCAAAGTGCTCCGTGCATGCGGAAAATGTCTGTGTGTGTATGTTTGAGAGCATGCATGCGAGTGAGAGAGTTCGAGAGAAATAGAAAAATAAACAGAGACAGACAGAATGATTTGTCTGTGTGTGTGTTTGAGAGAGAGGATAATTTGTCTGTGTGTGTTTGATAGAGAAAGACAGAGAGAAAGTGGAATTTCTCTGTGTGTCTTATTGAGAGGGAAAGAAATTTGTTCGTATGTGTTTATGTGTGTGTTTGAGAGAGAGAAAAATTTGTCTGTGTGCGTTTGAGAGAGGAATTTGTCTGTGTGCTTGAGAGAGAGAGGAATTTGTCTGTGTGTTTGAGAGAGAGGAATTTGTTAGTGTATGTGTTTGAGAGAGATGTGGGGTTTGTGATGTGATGTTTAATGGTTGTGTAACAATAACAACAAAACATGGTGTGAGAGTTAGGGTCGGGCTGCAGACTAGAAATGGTCTGTGAGGTTTGGGATGTTGAGACTGGACTGGTAGATCTTGGGAGGTTTGATACTTGAAATGTAGCTCTAGGTGTCAGGGTTTTAGTGATGTGGTAGGAGGAGGACTCAATTGCAGGACTTCAAACAAGGTTTATCAACTCAATTCAAGAAAGTCTGTAAAGCAAGAAGCACAGGATTAACTCAGGTTTCAAAAGTCCAAATATTGACAAAGTTCAAACATGGTCAGGCAACCAGGGTGACCTGGCTGGAAGGGATAGGAAGACCTGACAGGGCAATCCAGGGTGATTCCCTTTTAAATAGATGGCAGGGTGCACAGATGAGTGGAATCAGGAATCTTCTTCTTCTTCTTCTTCTTTAGTTTGCGGCATGAAGCACCAACCTGGGTGCATTACCGCCACCTACTGACTGTCACGAACCTCAAATCCTCCTCAATAACCCTGTACACCTCAAAAAAGTGTACAGGGCACCAAAACCCTTCCCCTGACGTCCATACAAAAACACCTCCTCCAAGCTCACTTGTCTCATCCCAACACTCCTCAGCACCACCATCATAGCCTCTCTTTCTCCCTCATACTTTCTACACGCTAACACCACGTGACTAACCCCTTCCAACTCCCCACAGAAATCACAACACCCATCCAAATGTTTACCCAGAATCTTGAGCGTTTCATTCAATCCCGTGTGCCCAATACGTAACCTGCTAAAAACCACCTGCCCCCGCCTTCCACCACCCACCGGATCCACAGTCACCCCCACCGTCCTCTGTACTTCATACAAGTGTCGTCCCTTCACCTCTGACTCCCACTCCATCTGCCACTGCTGCATTATCCCCTTCCAGACCAACGCCTTCACCTCCCCTCGTGACAGAGCCACGACCCTCTCCACCACCACCCGATCTGCAGCCCTCTTTGCCACCTCATCCACTCGCACATTCCCCCCAATCCCAGAATGGCCCGGAACCCACATAAACACCAACGACCCTCCTACCACCCCCGACACCATATTCAAAACATCCCAAAACAAACCTTGATGATACCTCACCCTCCCCAGTTCAAGAGCCCGAACCACTGACAACGAGTCCGTGCATATAAGTACTTTCCCACCACCATGTTGCATCGCCCACACCACAGCCATCCACACTGCATATAACTCCACCGTGAAAATACATAAGTGATCTGACGTGCGAACCCCTACCTCCACTCCAGACCCTTCCACCACCATTCCCGCACCCGTCCTCCCCGAAACCGGATCCCTTGAACCATCCGTAAACACCAATGTGTAATCCCCATAATTCTCCTCAATAATACTCCTAAATGCTCCCGCCACATTCACATCCCCAAACCTCCGTCTCCACCCCACCATCCCCAATTCCACCCTCACCTCTCCCAGCCTCCACTGTGGCACCATCTGAAAATTGTCCTCCCGCTCCAACTCCAAATCCCCCACACCCAATTCCCGTGCCCACAAACCCCCTACCCACCCAAAACTCAAAGTTTCCTTCACACCCCTCTCCCAGGACCAATCCAGAACCCCCCGCCCAGGGTGATTATGGCTCTTTCCTCTCAAGGAAACCCAATAATTCACCGCCAGGTGCTTCCTCCTCAGAGCGAGTGGCATGACACCCGCCTCCACCCTCAGGGCACTCACTGGCGAAGTCCTCAGAGCACCTAAACAAATCCTCAGGGCCTTGGCCTGCACCACATCTAAATCCCGTAACACTGTAGGCGCCGCCGAACCATAAACCACACATCCATAATCC
The DNA here is from genome assembly GCA_902685375.1 of Neostethus bicornis. Taxonomy (NCBI): domain Eukaryota; kingdom Metazoa; phylum Chordata; class Actinopteri; order Atheriniformes; family Phallostethidae; genus Neostethus; species Neostethus bicornis. Next base: position 26,283,089 of record LR738550.1, read on the forward strand.
AATCTGGATTTTATCAGGGCATCATACAGGCACCTCAAAGCTGAAAAACTGGCCCCCCAGTCCACCCCAGCCAGACATCTCATGACATTTAATATCTTGTCACACTTACTGGTCAAGTACCTTACATGTTCCCTCCACACCAACTGCCTATCAAAAGTTAGACCCAGAAAACGAAAAGACCCCACCATCTCAATGTGCCTACCATAGAGCTTCAAACCCTTCACAGTGCCAACCCGGCCCCTCGAGAACATCATACCTTTTGTCTTGTGGAATCAGGAATCATCCTCAGGTGATCCTAATCAAATTGATTAGGAACATCCAGAGCTCCCTCTGGTGGCAGGCGAGGGATCCTGACTCTTGGTTTGGCAAAAAGGTTAAGCACCCCTGCTCTTCTACATCCAATACCGTATGGTTCTATAACATACTGATGGCATGTCAAGGAAGTATCCTGCCTTTCACTCACATACTACCTCGGATAGGCTCTAGATTTACAAGGGTTCGGCTTTGGAAGAAGTAGCATAGGAATGGCTGAATGGAAATTTGGGGTTACTTTGATTGGTTCCTATTTGTTAAGAGACTCTGAGGATTTTATTCAAATAAAATAAATTTATGAAATATCCAGAGTAACAAGGTTTAAAATATCAAGTAATTTTCTATTTACTTTCTTTTGTGTCCCAAATAATGAATTCATTTTCATTCATTTTCAGGCCAATCATAAACACCATAAATTAAACTTTTTTTTTTTACTTTTATTTTGAAATTTTATTTTATTTTGAAAAGCGTTACGTCGCTACGTATGCACGCATGCAGAGTTTTCAAGGCGATTTCAAAACTCTTGAGAGTGAAATGCACATGGTTTCTTCTCCCTTCAACTGCAGTGTGGATGATGCACCAAGTGAAGTTCAAATGGAACTCATTGATCTGCAGTCTGACACACATCTGGCAGGTTACTTTAAGTCAGTCTCACTGCTGGACTTTTACTCCGCCCTCAAAGAGGAGAACTTTCCACACCTGAGGAGGCATGCTCAGAGGATCCTAGTCCTCTTTGGATCAACCTATCAATGTGAACAGACATTCTCAGTTATGAAGTTCAACAAATCCAAACACAGATCCTCTATGACTGATGACCACCTCTCAGCTGTCCCTTGTTCAAGCCCAGAACAGACTGGATTATTCTCACTGAAGAGGTAACATGAGGTGGAAAGCATTACAAGTTAAAAAATACAAGTTCAAAAATTGTTTTTCTTATTTAACCAATAGAGCACAGTTTCACATAATCTAATATACATATTTACAGAGTGCTTTATTCTTCTGATTATCAGTACCAGCTATTCAAAATATTGAAGTATTTTACAATGAAAGAAAGTTGGTGGCCCTCTGACACAATTCAGGCTTCTCATGCGGCCCCTGATAAAAATTAATTGCCCACCCCTGCTGTAGTTGGTCCTGAATGACTGAAGGCAGTGTCTTCAAAAACTCTTGACAGGAATTTTACTATTGTGTGGACATCCAGAGTATTCTCCTCGGTCTTTGAACAGAGGCGGGAAACGCGCAAGGAGCCAGTGAAACAAGACTAAAATATGGTGGACGTGTTTCCTTCATTTTAAAGCAGTGAAAAGCCAGACTGTGCATGCTGTGTTTTGAACCAGTTGAAGGTGAAAGATGGGTTTAGAGCTGAGGCTAGTGAGAAGAAGGTTACAGTAATCGAGATGAGAAATGATGAGAGCATAGATTACTCTTCACAGGTCTGGGCAGAATAGGACAGGTCGGAATTTGATTTAGAGGAGGTCAGATTACTTATAGTGACCGCAAAGGTTCCTTTTAAAAGATAACACCAATTCAATCTGGTACGTATCACTGATACCAACTCAGCTTTTAAGACAGTCATTAAAAATCTTGTAGTTAACAATGTCAAAGAAAGCACTAGAGTACGAAAGAATTTAAATTGAGCATTCACTTGTGTTATTTAACAAGGACTGTTTCATTATTGTGTGAAACTTAAAATTAAAACCCAACTGAAATTTCTCATTTCTCTTCATAAAAATTAAAAGCCATGTTTAGAAACAACTTTCTCAAAAATTTGGGATAAAAATGGCAGCTGAGAAATGAGTCAAAAACAGAGATGGGCAAACTACGGCCCGTGGGCCAAATGTGGCCCGTTAAATGTTTTAATCCGGCCTGCCGAACTTGAACAAATTAAATAAATAAACCATGCTAGTTATATTTCCCCTGCAATTTTGATGTTTCATGACTAAATTGACGCACTCTTGACCTATTGGCTTTGTTGAGAAAACAACAACACTACTCCCATTAAAATGTGTGTGCCTCCGTGAGGTGCACGCTGTCAAATTAAACAGTGTGCACAGATATGGAAAGCCAGTGGGCACCAATACACGCAAGTAAACAAGCATGTTAGATGTTTAAACAAGCAAAATGGTAAAACAAGCGCTTAGATTTTAAACCTAGCGCCGCTAAATGCACGTTTTTAAGGGCTATCGCACTAGATTTCAGACCTAGCGCACTAGATTTGAAATTTAACGCTCTTGATGTAACATTTAGCACTTGTTTAAAATCTAGCGCGCCATTTTATCGGTCTAATCTAGCGGTTACCAAAGCATGCATCCATCTGTTCCTGTTCCGGCCCTCTGGTCAAATGTTAGAACTCAATGTGGCCTGTGAACCAAAAGGTTTGCCCACCCCTGGTCTAAACGGAATCGACTTAGCAGTTTCTTTACACATGTCGTTGTCTTTATAATCTGGTTTTTAAACAAAAGACGTCGACCTTCCAGACTTCATAAAGCCACCTCAATTTTTTTTTGAGTCGTGTATTAATGACCACAGAGGTTTTTCTGTCGGGTAAGTCGCACCAGTTTTCTTTATGAAAGAAAATAGCATCTTGTTTCTTTGCTCATTGCTCGGATTATTTGCTTTTCTGCCTCAAAGACAAACGAACCATGCATCTATTGTTTATATAATTACAGAAACTATTCTCCTTTCATTGGACATATTCAGATCGTCAAAAAATTACAGCATAAGCTTTTTGACAATAAAATTGATGCTTGAAGCATGCACAGGAGACATGAGCTAAAATTATTTAAATAGCATGAAAACCTAAAAACGGCCTGAGAATTGTTTGAGCGCAGCACAAGCTAAACAGATGTTATTTTCTGAAGCAAACATTAGGAATATAAATCATATTGACGAGTGTTTTTCACATTATAGTTCAGTGATTATCGGAAAGTTATGGCTCAGCTCCGAGAGAATTTGGTACCTAAAACAAACCAGTGAGTCAGGCATTAGACGTGTTACCAGACATTGTAATAAAAGGTGAAGTAAAGCTGGACGAATACAAAAGCCGCCGTGAAAACATTTTTTATCTTTGTAATAAAAAAAACAATTAGCAGACTCACTGAGCAAGACGAAAGCATGAAAAGGTAAACAGTTTGATTTGTGGAGAAAAAGATTGAGTAAATTAAGCAGCAGCGGAATGAAAAGAACATGCCAGTTTGTTTTGGTTCATTTGTAACACGAATGAATGATAGTTTGTAATAATTTGACTATGACTACATTACTTTGCACATATATATGTAAACTTTGAACAAAAACACAAATGAATGCATCATTCTTATGATTTGATTTATCCGTAAATGAATTCCCCCTTTTGGCCAGATTTGGGCAAAGAATATCACTCAGCCTCACCCAACTGGAGAGTAAACCCACAATTTAAAATACTTCTTCTTCTTCTTTCGGCATTTCCCTTTAGGGGTCGCCACAGCAAGTCAGTTTCTTCCATCTAACCCTATCTGCTGCATCTTCTTCGGTCACACCAACTATCTTCATGTCTTCCTTCACTGCATCCATGAACCTCCTCTTTGGTCTTGGTCTAGTCCTCTTTCCTGGTGGTTCCAAACCCAGCATCCTTCTTCTCTCTCTCTCTCTCTCTCTCTCTCCTCTGTACATGCCCGAACCATCTCCGTCTTTCCTCTCGAACTTTATCCCCAAAACCTCTAACATGTGCTGTTCCCCTGATGTACTCATTTCTAATCCTGTCCATCTTGGTCTCTCCCAGAGAGATCCTCAGCATCTTCATCTCTGCTACCTCAATCTCTGCTTCCTGTCTTTTCTTTAGTGCTACTGTCTCTAGACCAAACAGCATCGCCGGTCTCACCACGGTTTTGTGCACTTTCTCTTTCATTCTAGCTGAAACTCTTCTGTCACACATCACACCTGATACTTTTCTCCACCCGTTCCAGCCTGGCTGAACACGCTTCTTCACCTCTTTTCCACACTCTCCATTGCTCTGGACTGTTGATCCTAGATACTTAAAATCTTCCACCTTCTTTATCTCTTCTCCCTGTAACCTCACTTTTCCATTTGGATCCCTCTCATTCACACACATGTACTCTGTTTTACTCTGACTAATCTTCATTCCTCTTCTTTCTAGTGCAAACCTCCACCTCTCCAGCTTTTCCTCCACCTCTTCCCTCCTCTCACTACAGATCACAATGTCATCTGCAAACATCATTGTCCATGGAGATTCCTGTCTAATCTCGTCTGTCAGCCTGTCCATCACCATAGCAAACAGCAAAGGGCTCAGAGCAGATCTTTGGTGCAGTCCCACCCCCACACTGAACTCCTCTGTCACACCTACAGCACACCTCACCACTGTCTTACAGCCCTCATACATGTCCTGGACCGCTCTAACATACTTCTCTGTCACACCAGACTTCCTCATACACTACCATAGTTCTTCTGTAGGTACCCTGTCATATGCTTTCTCTAGATCTACAAAGACACAGTGCAGCTCCCTCTGGCCTTCTCTGTACTTCTCTATCAGCATCCTCAAGGCAAATACTGCATTTTAAAATACACAATTTAAAATACAACAGCCAAAAATAATTGTGGCTCTTTTTAGTTTGGAGAAGAATAATTTAAGCATAACCTTTGCAGAGTAAATTAAATATTTAATAAGTGTCTTTCATTAACATAAACTAACCTTCATTTACCCTGCGCTGGACCATTAGTTAGTTTTTTGGTACAGAATAAACTATTTTTAAAAATTATATCATCAGTTAAATGAGTTCATTTCTAAAAATTTATGTGTTTGAACATAAATAAGATGGCTGTATTTATTCTCCTTTTTTCGACAAGCTTTGGTGACGGGAACATAAATATCTTTTTTTGTAAAATCTTTTCAAATATCGTATTTTTCTAATCGAAGCACACCCCTGTTTTTTTTTTCTTGAATAGAGAAAACTCAAGTCCGACAAAATAGGTCTTCCATATGCAACTTTATCTAAAGTCTGACTTGTCCATGTCCTTTTAAATAGCGCTATCGCACAGGTGCAGGGTTTGCTGATGCCGGTATGTGCTCAAAAAGGACAATGTGCTCAAATACGACTTAAAAAAAAACCTCCTAAAAAAACACGACAAAAAAATACTTTTAGTCATTATTTGTACAGAAACAACTTCGATGTGCATATCACTTTAAAGATTAATACCATGCAATGAAACTACCTAGTTTTAATGCATGGATGTTTTTAGAAGGTGTTTTTTGTCGTGTTTGAGCTCGTAGTTCTTTTTGAGCACAAATGTATTTATAAAGTAAAAAAAACCCTGGTTTGGAAATACTTTTCCAAACCAACCAACCAACTAACCTAACAACTAACCAACCAACTAACCATTTATTTCACCAATTAAACCAACTGTCACGGCCAGTCCCTTGCCTTGCAGGGGCAGGTTCTCCTGCAGGCAGGGGGAGGGGCGTCTGAGTAGAGCCAGCTGGGCTCATGTAAGAATATGCCTCTACTAATTTCTTTCTCTCTGCTCTCCTGCAGGTACGCTTTGGTTTTCTTCTTTTTGTTCAATTTTGGTTTTGGCATTCATGATTATTGTTTCTGTACCTTTAAGATCTCTTATAAAATAAACTTAATTTGATTTGGCTCATACTTTTGTCTCTGTTTCTCTCATTTTTGTCTCAGACTCATAGCCAGTCTGTGACAAGTAGGGGCTCGTCTTAAGGTAAACTTTAAATTTGTAATAGTACTTTAGTTTTGCAATTTAATTTAGTACTTTTAGTCCTCTTTGGTGTTGTATTTGTGTTACCATCTAACCATCTAACCAACCATCCACTTAACCATCTCTCATCTAAGCCGAACTCGAAGGTTTTGATTTGCCAGTCATTGTGAGGACGTTTTGTTGTGCTTGTGAAGAAATCAAATGTATGGTCGTCCTCCATTAGAAGCTATGGAAATTCTGAGAAAAATCCTCCTCAAGCCTGTACACTAGAATTTATTTTAGAAAATCAAAGGTTTAAAGGACTACGTTCAGCACCAGGAGACCTAATGTCTAACTCAAGCTCGTCCAAATTTGATAAATACCCTTCTGAATAAATATCTACTTACGAAACATGTTTGCATTTAGGCCCTGTCCACACGTAGCTGGGTATTTTTGAAAACGCATGTATTTTTATTCGTTTTGGCCTGCCGTCCACACAAAAACGGAGGGGTTTTTTTTCACTCAAAAGCGGCGTTTTTGAAAACACTGGCCAAAGTGGGAATTTTGGAAAACTCCGTTCTTGCGTTTGAGTGTAGACATGTGAAAACGGAGATTTGTGTTTTTATGCGTCACTACCTGTGAAAAGTAATGTACTGTACATACGTCATTCGTGTGCGTCCTTGTTTACAAAAGCAGACAGTAGGCAGCATGGATCCACGAAAACAGGCATTACTTTTTATCTGGTTACAGACCCTCTTTTTTCTTGCCTTTTTGTCCACTCTCAATTGCTCTTGCTTCTTGTTGAGGGGCAAAGGAGGAGAAACGCGTTGCAATTGGCTACTATTCATCACATAAGCTTTCCTAGCTCAAAGCTTACGTTTAGATAAATACTGCCCACTACTGGTCTGGCATGCTTATAACCGCACTCAGAAGCATATTTATACGGGTCCGTGTGGACACGGATATTTTGAAAATGGTTACATGTGGACGCGAGCGTTTTCCTAAAACAAAGGACAGCAGATATACGTTTTCAAAAATACCCGACTACGTGTGGACATGGTCTTAATGTTCTGCTGCTACTGGCAGTGAAACAACATGCTGGGTTTTGTTTTTCCCGGTAAGATGGACATGAAAAGGCTCATTTATGTAGTGGGCATTAGGTAATGATCAGTCAAGTAATCACCAAAATACTGAAAGGAGGCTTAAATGTTATTACACTTTCATTACCCTAGAAGGTCTCTGTGGTTCCCAGGAACAGCAGGACACAAATGGTAATTAGTCTGCCTCACCAAAAGGCTCTGAAACATCACAATGATAAATCCAACAGCACGGCGGCAGCTGATGCGATGCAAGTTAAAACATGTTATAAAAGATTCACTAAAGAAGAAATCAATTCTTTTTAAATCTTTTATATTTTTAACAACTTAAAAAATATTTATAAGCTTTTATCAAAAGATGTGAAACACCAGTGAACTTTTCACCATGTTTTTCCCGTTGTGGTAAATTTTCTCTTAATAGATTTTGGCAGGATTTTAATGCATCTGAACGAGCTGAAAAGCAGAACCTGTAAGGTGAAAAGTTCACGGAAGTTCACAAAGGTCTACTGCCGAGCATCTGCTGCTGGAAAATAACCCATCTCCCAGTCGTTCCACTGGTCCAGCTGTTGGTCGTTAGGTCACGACAAGTAAACGGTGGCGAATCCTGAAAATTTTAAAAACCTTCTCTGCTGGTAAAAGAAAATCTGAACAACTACTGTAACTGGTGTCAGTTATCATTTTTACTTAAATATTAAAAATTACAAGTCGATCTACGTTCCAACCCTCACCTATGGTCACCAGCTGTGGGTGGTGACCAAATGAGATAGCGGATACAAGCGGCCGAAATGAGCTTCCTCTGCAGGATGGCTGGGCTCTCACTCAGAGATGGTGGGAGGAGCTCTGCCATCCGGGAGGAGCTCTGTGTCACGCCGCTCCTCCTCCAGGCAGAGAGGAGCCCGATGGGGTGGTTCGGGCATCTGGGCAGGATGCCTCTTGAGCACCCTGCACCCTGCCCTGTGTCTGGCACGTCCCACCGGGAGGTGACCAAGGGATAGACCTCAGACCCGCTGGAGAGACTATGTCTCACAGCTGGCTGGGGATCAACGCAGGATCCTTTCGCGCTAGCTGGAGGATGCAGCTGGGGCGAGAGAAGCCTGGGCTTCCTGACTGATGCTGTTGCCCCCCTAATCCCGCCCCGGATGAGCAGAAGATGATGGAATGGAACTTTAATAGTTAAAACAATTAAAATAATAGTTAAAATAAAATAAGTTCAGATCGTTTTCTTTCATGACTTCCAAACATGTGTTTTCTCGTTAAAAACATTTGACCAATTACATTTCAGCCAGTTTTTGTTGCCAGGTAGACTAAAATCAGTAGAGCTTTTGCAAAAAGCTTCGGAATTAATTGCTATTTACACAAAGTAAACAGCAATTAAAGTTTGCTTCAACCAGTTAGACTTTCAGCTGATCTTCCTGGGCCTTCTTGCTGGTCATTCACGTCATCGCTTTCAGACTTACTGATTGGACACATTCCAGATCCAGTTGTTCATCTGGTTGTTCATTATTAACCAATCAGATCCCTCAAATCAACAGGATCAGTTTGCCTTCCTGGTTTAGGGAATCAACACTCATCTTTTCTGCTTCAAACCACCAGAAACTTTCATGTCTGATAAACACCTACTACAGTAGATCAAATTAAAACTTTGTTCTACTATTTTATTGCCTAAGTTTGTTAATAATCTTTAGCTTCTTTCATTAAATCGTTCATATTTCTTTATAAATCATCATTCCCGTCTGCTTTATTATTTTCTCTGCCCCCCACTGTGGGGCTTTTAATGTGTTATGAGAAGCACTTTGAAATAAATCTTACCTTCAAAAGAAATTGCTGTGCGTTAAATGTCTGGTACGTGATGACTGAACTGAAAAAAAGTAAGTCCGGCTCAACTTAAACACAGTCCATTGGTTATGATTCATTTTGATTCAATAGTTCATTTAGTCAAACCTATCATTTGTAACTGAATGTGAATTCATCGTTTAGTTTCTTTCTGATTTGTTTACTGAGTGAAGTTCGTTTACATTATATTGATACATAATGAGAATGATTGCCCTTATTTTTATATTGCATCATTTAAGGATGGTAAAGCAAGGGGACAAAACTTCACAAGGTAGTAAAAATTCCATTCCGGACTCCAGCTTTTGGGTTGCCAGGTTGGACACAATGCAACCAGACTGGGACACCGGTGGATACGGGTGAGGGGGCATCGAGATGTTAAACACTTGGTGTTTGTACTGCAGCACTCAGATTTCCCTTTGTGGAATAATAAAGTATATTCAATTCAATTCAAAATGACATGTCTAAAATATAGACTACATTGTTGTGGCATCACATGCTCCAGCTAAATTTCTGAATTGGATGTGTTAATTAACTCCTTACACCTGCTGCGGTGTATGGAGTGCAGCAAACAAATTTCCCCGGAGAGGGATGAATAGAGTAATTCATTTATTATTTTATTTATTATTTAACTGCTTATTTTCATTTCAGAGAAGAAAAATGAAAGATAGTAAAATACCGTAATTTCACGGCCATAAGGCACACCTAAAAGTCTAAAATTTTCTTCAAAATGAGCGGTGCGCCTTTTTGTGCAGTGCGCCTTGCGTGTGAGAAAAAGCGAACCTAAAAGAAAACGCGGTGCTCGTGAGAAAAGGCGGACTTAAAATAAAACGCGTGCCCGCGAGGCGGACCTGAAAGAAAACACATGAGAACGTTAAAGAGTGAAGTGTGAGCGGCGTGGGAGCGATGGATGACCGAAGGAGACCACAGTTTCACGAAGGGTGGAAGGCAGCGCCGGGCGAGTTACGCTACAGTTTGCCAATGGATTGTAGATGCTTGGACTAACGTGTCTGCTGGTACTGTTATTCGAGCTTTCGCAAAAGCTGGTATCCTTTCTGAGGAGCCGCACAGTACAGACAGTGACTTTGACAGCGAGGAGCGAAGTGGACCTGCTCTGTTGGATTTTGCGCAGCTGTTCGATTCCAAAACAGAGGATGAGGATTTTGTCGGATTTGAATAAAGACTATTACCGGTAATGTGCTTGTTTATACTACTTAAATAAAGCACAACCAAACTCAGTTTTGCTACCGATCTATTTTTAATACGCACATTTGCATGCTTGCGTGTGTGTTGTTGTAAGGCGGTGTGTGACTGAGACTGCGCCTTTTCGTACGGTGCGCCCTATGTGTGTGTTACATACAGCAATGGCGCACAAAACTGAGGCTGCGCCTTTTCGTACGCTGCGCCTAAGTTTTGCCAGTTAGATTTTGAGCTGGTTTCTATGGGTTCACCAATTCTTTGGTCACCATGTTTAGAATGAATCTGAAACCTACTTATTTTCAACTCACTCTATTGAATACAAAAGGATCACCGACATGTTGAATCTTACGAAGAATGATTGAATTTAAATAATGAGCTTTGAAAGACAGGACACGAACAAGTAATTTAGTTTATAATTAGTCAAAGATGTTGAAATGAAACACAAAAGAAAAATACAATAAAAATAATAATTTGAAATGTGTCTTAGCATCTCAATTATCATCCCAAGAAATACTCATTTTCAAAATCCTTGACTCTGCCAGAAATATCATTCTAAATTTAGAAATTTTAGAAATATACAGTCTAAATCTGTATGCACAGTGTGGGCCTATAGTGTTATGGTTCTATAGAACCATATGTATGATGGGTCTATGGAACGCAAGTAGACTAGAACTTCAATGCTTTGGTTTTGACACCTCGTCAAACGTATAAGACAGTTTCCTCCAGGTTTTCACTACTTTGTGCCAGTTTTTGTCAGCAGTAACTGTTGGAATGCTATTTCCTGACAGTTTATACCACTGTCTCATCAGATACAGGTTTCCAGTGGCAGGATGCAACCCTGGTGCTGATTTATTGAAAAGTGGCCTTTTTATAATTCTTATATTTGTAGGCAATAGCTCAGTGGTAGAACTTTTGCCCTTGGGCTGGAAGTTTGTGGGTTCAAATCCCACATGAGCTCATCTCTAGGTGTCCTTGGGAAAGACCCCATTTCTCCTACCATTGGTGCTGTTGTGGTAGCCTGCTGCTGAGTGACAAATTACAAATTTTCCTGTTGAGTGATGAATAAGGTATATTTCTTCGTCTTTCTGCATTTTGAGATAATTTTTTGACCATTAAATAATTAGGAAGTTGGTGTGAAATGCATGGGATTTATGAGAAACCAGAGAGACTAGACCAAGATTGTTTGGACATGTGCAGAGAAGAGAGAAAGAGTACATCGGAAGAAGGATGCTGGGTTTGGAACCACCTGGCAAGTGGCCTAAAGAAAGACCAAAGAGGAGGTTCATGGATACAGTTAAGGAGGACATGAAGATAGTTGGTGTGACCGAATAGGATCCAGGAGACAGGATTAGATGGAAGGAACTGACTTGCTGTGCTTCCCAGAAGGGCAATGCTTAATGGAGAAGAAGAAGTGTGAAAAGCATGGCCTGCCACTGAAATTACCCGAGATGTGCAACATAATAACAATACACCAAGGACATACATAGATAAAGATTAAAATCAATCAATAAGGGCTGGTGGGTTCTGTGCTTGTGCTTTGAAACGACCAGATGGACCAAGTTTTTCCTGTGCTGGTAAACTTGGGCCAGCTGTTCTGCTTTTTAGACGGTGACACCAGGTTGTTTTAGATGGCCCGCGATTATGCATAGCCGTTGGATTTGGGGCTTGCCTCGTGTTCTTTTCCAGCCTGTGACCTTCAAACATTCAATTCGACCCAAAGAGAAAGATATGGAAAGAAAACACGCTTCTATCCACAAGTGTCAAATTCCGGTCCTGGAAGGCCGATGTCCCGAGTATTATCATATGTTCTTGTATCTACATACGGTACCTGATCCAGGTTATTGAGTCATGGTGCCAAAATAATATTGACTGTTGTTTTCAATAAATGCTGTTTATTGACTGCTGTTTATTTGGAAATGACGTGGTTTTTCAATACTTGTGCAAACTGTTTTCAACCAGGTGTAAAAGGAAAACTGATACGACACTAGCCCTCCAAGACCGGAGTTTTACATCCCTGCTTTAACGAGCAAAAGTTTTTCCTCTTCCATATGTTGAATGGGCACACATGCTTTCGAACTAACAGGAAACTGGAATATCTCGTATTCTAACGTGAGTTGCCACTGACTCTTTCTGACGTTTTGCCCGATGACTAGTCTGATCACTTTCAGCCGCCATGCCCTTTAAATCAACAGAAGCAACTTGAAAGAGCTCAGCTGGTTACTTCAAAGAAAATTGTTTCCAAACTATTACGAAAAAGGGCATCAACATCTAATCAAGTTCTATTTAACAATATAATCTATCTGTTAAATGTTTAGAGTTTCTCAGAAATTCCTTTTGGAACAAGCAGCTGTGAAACCATCACCAGAACATAGGTGGTGAAATAAAGAGATGCCAAAAGCTCTCCGGCGTGCCAAACTTATAAAACGCTTGCCTGGTGGTTATGGATTGTGTGACTTACAAGCAGCCAGTAGGAAGATAGAAGTTAGCTGGATTCTAAATTGTCTCTTCGGGCATTTAGATTCTGGCCAAGCCAAAAACACAGGATGAAGAAAAAGTAGAAAGCTGACCATGTACCAGACCTGACTACAAAACATGTTCAGTATAGAATATTTTAGGATTTTTTTTATGCTCAAAAGAAAGGTGTAAAAAGAAAATTCTTTCTTTTCACCACTTTTCAAGTGCCATTCGGCACATCTTTTTCAGTATTTACACATCTTCGGGTTGACTTTCTGCTACCCTGAATGCTTAAGGTGGTTTATTTAAATTAAATAAAATTCTATGTAAATCTGACTGTAAGTTAAATCCATTGAACAGAGATTCCAATGACATGATAAGAACTACAGCAGGCTTTTTTCTTTTTTTGATTAACTTGATGATTAAATCCAGTTGTGCTGAGAGATAATCAGTAAAATGTTATGTGTTTGTAATTGTGGTTCATCTTTTGATTGCCGCTGGGTCGTTACTGGGAGGTAATCAGAAAGAAGCCGACTTGTTTGTTAAGCAATGACAAATCATCTGTCAATAAGGAAAGAATATTCAAATATTCATTCCGACTGTGTTTGTTAAGAAGGCACAGAGAGCTTTTTGAAATGTTTAAACGAGCAAAACAAAATTGGGAGTTGTGTTCTAACCCGACAGAGTGTGAAAATCTAGATAATCATTTCCAATTATTTCACTTTAATGTTTGAATGTTGGTTTATTTAGAAAAGCAGCTGAAAAAACAATGTTCAATAATTTAACATAATATCATTTCAATCAGTTGAGATTCCGGAGACTGGGTGTGCTGAAGCATTAATTAGTACAGATTATTTAGAATCTTTGGCACAATACACTCCGGCATGATACCCGTTTCGGAGGGATGTGATCAGGAAGATGAGACGGTGAATAAGATTATCCTCCCTGAGGCTGACCTGGTGGTGGCAGAAAGGGAAATTTAGGGCTCCACACGCTATGCTAACAGATGTGAGACCGGAGTGGACAGGGCTCCCCACATGCAAAACAGAAAGGTTGCCAACACAATCCAAACCTAAACTAACCAGTCTTGGGGACATCGCATCCTTAGTCCCTCTTTTGCGATGAGGAAAGACGCCAAAAAAATATGAGATGGGGAACAAAGAATGAGGAAATACCTCATAGAAATCCGATCGAGAAGGGATGCCTTTCAAGGACAAATGGGCAATGAACTCAGGTCAGGAAAGAGAGCTACCTCCTGGCCTGGACAGTGAAAATAAAACAGAGGGTCTGGTAGTGGAAAGAGGTAAAGAGGAGATTGTCGAGAGGAGACACCGCCGTGGGCAGAAGAAGAGAGCCGATAAAGGCCAAAGTGTCAAGAGATGAGCTGATGAAATACTGGTGGTGGATGAAGTGGGTGCCAGAGGCTGCCAGAGTGTTTTCTGGAGACAGCTGGAAAGAAGATAACAGGTTGTAAAAGTAGTTGTTCTTGTAAGTACCTGTTAAGTTACTGGCCAAGTGAGCCAATGGGGTGGCACTTTTTGGTGAGGGAGGTGAGGGGTTCAGAATGAAGCAGTGAACACCAAAAGTCATGAGAGGACAGAACAATGCAGGATGCGATGACAGATGGTGCTTCCTGATAGAATTTTTGCTAATAGCTTCTATTAAATTAATAGATTTTAATGTAATTTTATACCGAGTAGTCAAAGCTAGACTGACAGCAGATGAAGAGCTGAAGTTTTGCCTTGGAAAGAAGATTATCCACTGGGGAGGCAATAGCCAGGTGGTACAATGTTCTCCCTTGGACCGGAAATTTGCTGGATCGAATACCACTGGGCTCACGTCTAGGTGTCCTTGGGGACACCTAAGACACATTTCTTTCTTTCTTAAAAACAGAGGAGTACACATTTGTGAAAGACAGGGACTCAAACATAAGAGTGAGGTTACAGGGAGGTAAAGCATTTGAAATACCTTGTACCTGCGATCAACAGTCCAACGCAATGGAAAGTGGGGTCGGCCATATTGTTTGGTCCTGTGACATTAAGGAAAGACAGGAAGCAGAGATGGAGATAGCAGAGATGAAGATGTGGAGGTTCTTTCTGAGAGTGACCAAGGAGGACGAGATCAGGAGTGAGGACCTAGGACAGGCATGTGCAAACTACAGCCCGTGGGCCACATGCGGCCGATTAAACGGTTTAATCCGGACTGCCGAACTTGAAAAAATTAAATAAATAAACCATGTTAGTTTTATGTCCCCTGCAATTCTAATGTCCGTCTCTAGATGAAGACAACACTGCTCTCATTAAAATGTGTGCGTCTCCGTGACACGCACACCTTCAAAAGTGTGCACAGATATGGAAAGCCATTGGGCCCAATACGTGCACGTAACCAAGCGTGTTAGATGTTAAAAACAAGCATAATGTTACATTAAGCGCCCAGATCTCAGACCCAGCGCCACTAAATGCACGTTTTTAAGCGCTATCGCACTAGATTTCAGACCTAGCGCTGCTAGATTTGAAATCCAACACTCTTGATGCAACATTTAATGCGCTTGTTTAAAATCTAGCGCGCCATTCTATTGGTCTAATCTAGAGGTTACCAAAGCATGCCATTCATCTGATCCTGTTCCCAGGGGCGAATCCAGGATTTTCTAAAGGGGGCGAGCGGGGTGGCACAAAATGAGCACTTATGGTGCTTGCCAGTAAAGACGGGTCTAGAGGCATCCCCCCAAACCTTTTTGAAAAATAAGTAATTTTTCTGCATTTTGGTGCATATTTTGCCCAAGGTTTATATTAATTAAAGTAGAAAGAACACTTTTTTCTTGTGGACCTAGAGGGGGGAAGCAATGCCGTTCCTCCTACCCCTCCCCCCCCAAGCCCCTGTGGTTCCGGCCCGCTGGTCAATTGTTAGAACTCAATGTGGCCCGCGAGTCAAAAAGTTTGCCCACCCCTGACCTAGAACATAGAACAAATCAGAGGTATTGGGGAAATAGAGGATCATCAAAAAGGAGAAAAAAGAGGACCATCTCAGTCTGACTGAAGCCAGTCTGGGGACATCTTAGAGGCCAGACTGAGATGGCGTGGGCGTTTAGCCTTAGACAAATAAAACAGACAAAATAAACTCAAAATGTTCATGTTTTCACTTTATTTAGACAAGGACACGAGTAGAAACTACAATTGTCGGACTGATGATCAAACGAATGAAAAACACGACATAACTGTTAAAGTTGTCAGCATTGACTTGCTTATAAAAAAAAGAAAGAAAAAAAACCAACAGAAATTAAATTATAGTAAAAACCATTTAAATAACATCAGTATTTTATGTTTCTTGGCTGGTTGTGTTTCTGCACGAACTGGGACAATGGATAAGTCTTGAAAAAGATGACAGACAAAAAGATGTTTTCCCTCTACTGTTTTCTTAAAAGCAGTGAACACAGACAGAATGCAGGCATATTTTTTGGTTAGTAGCTTCAGTTCTCGTACACAAATGTGAATAATGGTGATTATTTAAATTAATGCATCCAACTGTATCACACAATCTATTATTCTTCTTTCAGCATTTCCCTATAGGGGTCGCCACAGCAAGTCAGTTTCTTCCATCTAAAATCCATCTGCTGCATCTTCTTCGGTCACACCAACCATCTTCATATCTTCTTTCATTGTATCCATGAACCTCCTCTTTGGTCTTCCTCTAGTCCTCTTTCCTGGTGGTTCCAAATCCAGCATCCTTCTTCTGATGTACTCTCTCTCTCTCCTCTGCACATGTCCAAACCATCTCAGTCTGGCTTCTCTGACTTTATCTCCAAAACCTCTAACATGTACTGTTCCTCTGATCCTGTCCATCCTGGTCACTCCCAGAGAGATCCTCAGCCTCTTCATCTCTCTTTCCTGTCTTTT
The DNA here is from genome assembly GCA_902685375.1 of Neostethus bicornis. Lineage (NCBI taxonomy): Eukaryota > Metazoa > Chordata > Actinopteri > Atheriniformes > Phallostethidae > Neostethus > Neostethus bicornis. Next base: position 26,299,560 of record LR738550.1, read on the forward strand.
TCTCAGTGCCACTGTTTCTAGACCAAACAGCATGGCCGTTCTCCCCACATTTTTGTACACTTTCCCTTTCATTTTAGCTGAAACTCTTCTATCACACATCACACCTGATACTTTTCTCCACCCGTTCTAGCCTGCCTGCACACGCTTTTTCACCTCTTTTCCACACTCTCCATTTCTCTAGACTGTTGATCCTAAGTGCTAATACAACTTTATCACACAATCTCTTGGCAGTGGGAAATAAAAAAAACCTACTAATTTCCAATTAAGAGAGCAAACCAGGCAAGAAGTCGGCAGCACATCCCATTGCAAATGAACACAAGAAAAACAAGGAAACGATTTCAAGAAAAGTCAATAAAAAGAAAATCATACAAATGTTACATAGTAAAATAATTCAGGCACTTAAAAGGCTGTTTTGGATTTTCAGGTAAATCACATTATTTTTATAGTAGAATAAAAGAATAAAAAACAGCAAAACAGAAGTAGAAAGATTGGGTTTAGATAGAAAGTAGAAAATGAGACGTTTAGGAATCATTCATTATTTCATTCAATCATTCATGCCTAAAGTTTGTCGGATTTTTGCAAGAAGTTGCGTTCTTTCTTTAATAAAGATCCGACCTCGTCAGTAAGTGGATGTCTGCAGCAGGAGAAATTTTATTGTCTGACTTTGAAGTTTTCTTCTACTTTCATGTTTTTCATTTAGAGTTTCACTCGCTGAGTGAGTGCCTTTGGAAGTTCCGTGTCTCTGCTGATGTCTTTGTTCTCTCAAGATCTTCTGATGATGATGTGATTTTGATTCTGTCCAGACTGCGTTTTTTTTTTGGCATGAAGAACTTTTTTGATAAAAATTCTCAAATATGATGCTGTTTAAAGACATTTTTAATAGGAAATTAAAAATGTCTTATTTTTATGATAATAACACCTATAAGTGCTTTTTTTATTGAATAAAAAAATCATTCTGGAACATTGTCACACCAAATCTGGCCCTCTGCTCTAATTCTGCACCGAGTCCCAATTGTTTCTCCCTGATGTTTCCACCTGTGTCTCATCTTCCCCTGGTTATTTAACCGTTGGTGGCCATCACTCTATAGTCAGACTACTTAGGGTGCGAGGAAACATTTGGATGGGAGCTGTGATTACTGAGAACACGTTTTGTTGCGTTGTGAGAAATATGGGTCAGGGAGGGAGGATATACTGGGGGAGGTCTGTTTCGGAGAGGTGTTTTTGTTTGATCGTTAAGGGAAGGGTTTTGGTGCGGTAATGCACCCTTTTTAGGTACTTTGTGCTTTTACAGAGAACAAGACTCAGGAGTCAAATCCCCTTCTGTGCTGCTGTTCTGCCCTCATGTTGTAGCCATGATGGTGGTACTCCACGTCATCTGGTCCTGCAAAACTTGGCCAGGATGGCTTCCAGACTGAACATGCCAACCACTCTTCCCTAACCCCTGATTAACGGCATCAAACTGGTTAAAACTGGCTTTGCATCTCAATCTTCACGAAGAATTCTTCTTGAAGAATGATGAATTCAAACATTTCAAAATACTGATGATTTTTTTTATCGCAATTTGAGATTAAAGCTGAGATTTTTAGATGTGAGTCCAAAGGTAGACATATTTTTGGATGTTTTTAAAAACTATATTTCTAAACTTCTGAAAATATGCACATCATTACCTTAAATAAATATAACTGAATTAAAAAAAATATTCTTGTGCATTATTTTGCCATGGTTCGATGGTCACACAACATCTGACATTTTATGTCTATCATCACCAGTTTCGTACGAACACAAACCCATTCGCTTGTTTAAAAATTTTTTTTTTTAAAAATCATGTTCCGTATATAAAGCTGGTCACATCTGATCTGAAGAACTCAACTTTATTCTCAACATGTCATCTTTACTCACTGGCCAAAGGACAAGTAAAAAAAGGATTCATTTATGATTATAAAAAGAAGTAAATAAAACTGTGACCCGGTCGAGCAAATCTCATGTAGTTATATCCAACAATACACTTAGGGGTTGAAGAGCCGAGCGCCTGTCTTTGTCCAAAAAAACTGTTTCCATGGTGACTAATTTTCTCATTCATTAGAAAGCAAGAGCTCAGTCTCCTGGCGGAGAAACAGAAACAGACTCTCTTGATCTACTTCATCAGATCACAGTAATCTTCTGGCTCTTTGAGACCGAGATGTTCTGCTTCTATGTTACTATGACGACATTTCTTATCAACAAGCTATCTGGCCCAAAAAACAAAATTTCAATGTCTGTTAAACAAGCTAAAGTTTCCCAGACCAAGAAAAACAAATCTCACTTTTCAAATTCAAAGATTTTTTAAATGCAACTTTGGTAATTTTGTTGCCTTCTTTAGAAATTGTAAGTTCAAGAAAATTTGGCCCAAGTGAAGAATGTCAACAAATTCAAAATCTATTTATCAGAGTTTATATTATTTTCTCCCCTCTGACATTCATGTACGTATACACACATTTTGACAAATGACTCCTTTCTAAAGTTCGGAGGATACCCAGGTAGAAGTAAAGTTCAGAGGATACTCAGGTAGAAGTAAAGTTCAGAGGATACTCAGGTAGAAGTAGAGTTCAGAGAATACTCAGGTAGAAGTAAAGTTCAGAGGATACTCAGGTAGAAGTAAAGTTCAGAGGATACTCAGGTAGAAGTAAAGTTCAGAGGATACTCAGGTAGAAGTAAAGTTCAGAGGATACTCAAGTAGAAGTACAGTTCAGAGGATACTCAGGTAGAAGTAGAGTTCAGAGGATACTCAGGTAGAAGTAAAGTTCAGAGGATACTCAGGTAGAAGTAAAGTTCAGAGGATACTCAGGTAGAAGTAAAGTTCAGAGGATACTCAGGAAGAAGTAAAGTTCAGAGGATACTCAGGAAGAAGTAGAGTTCAGAGGATACTCAGGTAGAAGTAATGTTCAGAGGATACTCAAGTAGAAGTACAGTTCAGAGGATACTCAGGTAGAAGTAAAGTTCAGAGGATACTCAGGTAGAAGTAAAGTTCAGAGGATACTCAGGAAGAAGTAGAGTTCAGAGGATACTCAGGTAGAAGTAGAGTTCAGAGGATACTCAGGTAGAAGTAAAGTTCAGAGGATACTCAGGTAGAAGTAAAGTTCGAATCATACTCAGGTAGAAGTAAAGTTCAGAGAATACTCAGGTAGAAGTAAAATTCAGAGGATACTCAGGTAGAAGTAAAGTTCAGAGGATACTCAGGTAGTAGTAAAGTTCAGAGGATACTCAGGTAGAAGTAAAGTTCAGAGGATACTCAGGTAGAAGTAAAGTTCAGAGGATACTCAGGTAGAAGTAAAGTTCAGAGGATACTCAGGTAGTAGTAAAGTTCAGAGGATACTCAGGTAGAAGTAAAGTTCAGAGGATACTCAGGTAGAAGTAAAGTTCAGAGGATACTCAGGTAGAAGTAAAGTTCAGAGGATACTCAGGTAGTAGTAAAGTTCAGAGGATACTCAGGTAGAAGTAAAGTTCAGAGGATACTCAGGTAGAAGTAAAATTCAGAGGATACTCAGGTAGAAGTATAGTTCAGAGGATACTCAGGTAGAAGTAAAGTTCAGAGGATACTCAGGTAGTAGTAAAGTTCAGAGGATACTCAGGTAGAAGTAAAGTTCAGAGGATACTCAGGTAGAAGTAAAGTTCAGAGGATACTCAGGTAGAAGTAAAGTTCAGAGGATACTCAGGTAGTAGTAAAGTTCAGAGGATACTCAGGTAGAAGTAAAGTTCAGAGGATACTCAGGTAGAAGTAAAGTTCAGAGGATACTCAGGTAGAAGTAAAGTTCAGAGGATACTCAGGTAGAAGTAAAGTCCAGAGGTAACTCAGGTAGAAGTAAAGTTCAGAGGATACTCAGGTAGAAGTAAAGTTCAGAGGATACTCAGGTAGAAGTAAAGTTCAGAGAATACTCAGGTAGAAGTAAAGTTCAGATAATACTCAGGTAGAAGTAAAGTTCAGAGGATACTCAGGTAGAAGTAAAGTTCAGAGAATACTCAGGTAAAAAGTAAAACTCAGAGGATACTCAGGTAGAAGTAAAGTTAAGAGGATACTCAGGTAGAAGTAAAGTTCAGAGGATACTCAGGTAGAAGTAAAGTTCAGAGGATACTCAGGTAGAAGTAAAGTTCAGAGGATACTCAGGTAGAAGTAAAGTTCAGAGGATACTCAGGTAGAAGTAAAGTTCAGAGGATACTCAGGTAGAAGTAAAGTTCAGAGGATACTCAGGTAGAAGTAAAGTCCAGAGGTAACTCTGGTAGAAGTAAAGTTCAGAGGATACTCAGGTAGAAGTAAAGTTCAGAGGATACTCAGGTAGAAGTAAAGTTCAGAGAATACTCAGGTAGAAGTAAAGTTCAGATAATACTCAGGTAGAAGTAAAGTTCAGAGGATACTCAGGTAGAAGTAAAGTTCAGAGAATACTCAGGTAAAAAGTAAAACTCAGAGGATACTCAGGTAGAAGTAAAGTTAAGAGGATACTCAGGTAGAAGTAAAGTTCAGAGGATACTCAGGTAGAAGTAAAGTTCAGAGGATACTCAGGTAGAAGTAAAGTTCAGAGGATACTCAAGTAGAAGTACAGTTCAGAGGATACTCAAGTAGAAGTACAGTTCAGAGGATACTCAGGTAGAAGTAAAGTTCAGATGATACTCAGGTAGAAGTAAAGTTCAGAGGATACTCAGGTAGAAGTAAAGTTCAGAGGATACTCAGGTAGAAGTAAAGTTCAGAGAATACTCAGGTAGAAGTAAAATTCAGAGGATACTCAGGTAGAAGTAAAATTCAGAGGATACTCAGGTAGAAGTAAAGTTCAGAGGATACTCAGGTAGAAGTAAAGTTCAGAGGATACTCAGGTAGAAGTAAAGTTCAGAGGATACTCAGGTAGAAGTAAAGTTCAGAGGATACTCAGGTAGAAGTAAAGTTCAGAGGATACTCAGGTAGAAGTAAAGTTCAGAGGATACTCAGGTAGAAGTAAAGTTCAGAGGATACTCAGGTAGAAGTAAAGTTCAGAGAATACTCAGGTAGAAGTAAAATTCAGAGGATACTCAGGTAGAAGTAGAGTTCAGAGGATACTCAGTAAGAAGTAAAGTTCAGAGAATACTCAGGTAGAAGTAAAGTTCAGAGGATACTCAGGTAGAAGTAAAGTTCAGAGGATACTCAGGTAGAAGTAAATTTCAGAGGATACTCAGGTAGAAGTAAAGTTCAGAGGATACTCAGGTAGAAGTAAAGTTCAGAGAATACTCAGGTAGAAGTAAAATTCAGAGGATACTCAGGTAGAAGTAAAGTTCAGAGGATACTCAGGTAGAAGTAAAGTTCAGAGGATACTAAGGTAGAAGTAAAGTTCAGCGGATACTCAGGTACAAGTAAAGTTCAGAGGATACTCAGGTAGAAGTAAAGTTCAGAGGATACTCAAGTAGAAGTACAGTTCAGAGGATACTCAGGTAGAAGTAAAGTTCAGAGGATACTCAGGTAGAAGTAAAGTTCAGAGGATACTCAGGTAGAAGTAAAGTTCAGAGGATACTCAGGTAGAAGTAAAGTTCAGAGGATACTCAGGTAGAAGTAAAGTTCAGAGGATACTCAGGTAGAAGTACAGTTCAGAGGATACTCAGGTAGAAGTAAAGTTCAGAGGATACTCAGGTAGAAGTAAAGTTCAGAGGATACTCAAGTAGAAGTACAGTTCAGAGGATACTCAGGTAGAAGTAAAGTTCAGAGGATACTCAGGTAGAAGTAAAGTTCAGAGGATACTCAGGTAGAAGTAAAGTTCAGAGGATACTCAGGTAGAAGTAAAGTTCAGAGAATACTCAGGTAGAAGTAAAATTCAGAGGATACTCAGGTAGAAGTAAAGTTCAGAGGATACTCAGGTAGAGTTAAAGTTCAGAGGATACTTAGGTAGAAGTAATGTTCAGAGGATACTCAGGTAGAAGTAAAGTTCAGAGGATACTCAGGTAGAAGTAAAATTCAGAGGAAACTCAGGTAGAAGTAAAGTTCAGAGGATACTCAGGTAGAAGTAAAGTTCAGATAATACTCAGGTAGAAGTAAAGTTCAGAGGTTACTCAGGTAGAAGTAAAGTTCAGAGGATACTCAGGTAGAAGTAAAGTTCAGAGAATACTCAGGTAGAAGTAAAATTCAGAGGATACTCAGGTAGAAGTAGAGTTCAGAGGATACTCAGTAAGAAGTAAAGTTCAGAGAATATTCAGGTAGAAGTAAAGTTCAGAGGATACTCAGGTAGAAGTAAAGTACAGAGGATACTCAGGTAGAAGTAAAGTTCAGAGGATACTCAGGTAGATGTAAAGTTCAGAGAATACTCAGTTAGAAGTAAAATTCAGAGGATACTCAGGTAGAAGTAAAGTTCAGAGGATACTCAGGTAGAAGTAAAGTTCAGAGGATACTCAGGTAGAAAGTAAAGTTCAGAGGATACTCAGGTAGAAGTAAAGTTCAGAGGATACTCAGGTAGAAGTAAAGTTCAGAGAATACTCAGGTAGAAGTAAAGTTCAGAGGATACTCAGGTAGAAGTAAAGTTCAGAGGATACTCAGGTAGAAGTAAAGTTCAGAGAATACTCAGGTAGAAGTAAAATTCAGAGGATACTCAGGTAGAAGTAGAGTTCAGAGGATACTCAGTAAGAAGTAAAGTTCAGAGAATACTCAGGTAGAAGTAAAGTTCAGAGGATACTCAGGTAGAAGTAAAGTTCAGAGAATACTCAGGTAGAAGTAAAATTCAGAGGATACTCAGGTAGAAGTAAAGTTCAGAGGATACTCAGGTAGAAGTAAAGTTCAGAGGATACTAAGGTAGAAGTAAAGTTCAGCGGATACTCAGGTACAAGTAAAGTTCAGAGGATACTCAGGTAGAAGTAAAGTTCAGAGGATACTCAAGTAGAAGTACAGTTCAGAGGATACTCAGGTAGAAGTAAAGTTCAGAGGATACTCAGGTAGAAGTAAAGTTCAGAGGATACTCAGGTAGAAGTAAAGTTCAGAGGATACTCAGGTAGAAGTAAAGTTCAGAGGATACTCAGGTAGAAGTAAAGTTCAGAGGATACTCAGGTAGAAGTACAGTTCAGAGGATACTCAGGTAGAAGTAAAGTTCAGAGGATACTCAAGTAGAAGTACAGTTCAGAGGATACTCAGGTAGAAGTAAAGTTCAGAGGATACTCAGGTAGAAGTAAAGTTCAGAGGATACTCAGGTAGAAGTAAAGTTCAGAGGATACTCAGGTAGAAGTAAAGTTCAGAGAATACTCAGGTAGAAGTAAAATTCAGAGGATACTCAGGTAGAAGTAAAGTTCAGAGGATACTCAGGTAGAGTTAAAGTTCAGAGGATACTCAGGTAGAAGTAATGTTCAGAGGATACTCAGGTAGAAGTAAAGTTCAGAGGATACTCAGGTAGAAGTAAAATTCAGAGGAAACTCAGGTAGAAGTAAAGTTCAGAGGATACTCAGGTAGAAGTAAAGTTCAGAGGATACTCAGGTAGAAGTAAAGTTCAGAGGATACTCAGGTAGAAGTAGAGTTCAGAGGATACTCATAAAGAAGTAAAGTTCAGAGAATATTCAGGTAGAAGTAAAGTTCAGAGGATACTCAGGTAGAAGTAAAGTTCAGAGGATACTCAGGTAGAAGTAAAGTTCAGAGGATACTCAGGTAGATGTAAAGTTCAGAGAATACTCAGTTAGAAGTAAAATTCAGAGGATACTCAGGTAGAAGTAAAGTTCAGAGGATACTCAGGTAGAAGTAAAGTTCAGAGGATACTCAGGTAGAAGTAAAGTTCAGAGGATACTCAGGTAGAAGTAAAGTTCAGAGGATACTCAGGTAGAAGTAAAGTTCAGAGAATACTCAGGTAGAAGTAAAGTTCAGAGGATACTCAGGTAGAAGTAAAATTCAGAGGATACTCAGGTAGAAGTAGAGTTCAGAGGATACTCAGTAAGAAGTAAAGTTCAGAGAATACTCAGGTAGAAGTAAAGTTCAGAGGATACTCAGGTAGAAGTAAAGTTCAGAGGATACTCAGGTAGAAGTAAAGTTCAGATAATACTCAGGTAGAAGTAAAATTCAGAGGATACTCAGGTAGAAGTAAAGTTCAGAGGATACTCAGGTAGAAGTAAAGTTCAGAGGATACTCAGGTAGAAGTAAAGTTCAGAGGATACTCAGGTACAAGTAAAGTTCAGAGGATACTCAGGTAGAAGTAAAGTTCAGAGGATACTCAAGTAGAAGTACAGTTCAGAGGATACTCAGGTAGAAGTAAAGTTCAGAGGATACTCAGGTAGAAGTAAAGTTCAGAGGATACTCAGGTAGAAGTAAAGTTCAGAGGATACTCAGGTAGAAGTAAAGTTCAGAGGATACTCAGGTAGAAGTAAAGTTCAGAGGATACTCAGGTAGAAGTACAGTTCAGAGGATACTCAGGTAGAAGTAAAGTTCAGAGGATACTCAGGTAGAAGTAAAGTTCAGAGGATACTCAAGTAGAAGTACAGTTCAGAGGATACTCAGGTAGTAGTAAAGTTCAGAGGATACTCAGGTAGAAGTAAAGTTCAGAGGATACTCAGGTAGAAGTAAAGTTCAGAGGATACTCAGGTAGAAGTAAAGTTCAGAGAATACTCAGGTAGAAGTAAAATTCAGAGGATACTCAGGTAGAAGTAAAGTTCAGAGGATACTCAGGTAGAGTTAAAGTTCAGAGGATACTCAGGTAGAAGTAATGTTCAGAGGATACTCAGGTAGAAGTAAAGTTCAGAGGATACTCAGGTAGAAGTAAAATTCAGAGGAAACTCAGGTAGAAGTAAAGTTCAGAGGATACTCAGGTAGAAGTAAAGTTCAGAGAATACTCAGGTAGAAGTAAAGTTCAGAGGATACTCAGGTAGAAGTAAAGTTCAGAGGATACTCAGGTAGAAGTAAAGTTCAGAGAATACTCAGGTAGAAGTAAAATTCAGAGGATACTCAGGTAGAAGTAGAGTTCAGAGGATACTCAGTAAGAAGTAAAGTTCAGAGAATATTCAGGTAGAAGTAAAGTTCAGAGGATACTCAGGTAGAAGTAAAGTTCAGAGGATACTCAGGTAGAAGTAAAGTTCAGAGGATACTCAGGTAGATGTAAAGTTCAGAGAATACTCAGGTAGAAGTAAAATTCAGATTATACTCAGGTAGAAGTAAAGTACAGAGGATACTCAAGTAGAAGTAAAGTTCAGAGGATACTCAGGTAGAAGTAAAGTTCAGAGGATACTCAGGTAGGAGTAACGTTCAGAGGATACTCAGGTAGAAGTAAAGTTCAGAGGATACTCAAGTAGAAGTACAGTTCAGAGGATACTCAGGTAGAAGTAAAGTTCAGAGGATACTCAGGTAGAAGTAAAGTTCAGAGGATACTCAGGTAGAAGTAAAGTTCAGAGGATACTCAGGTAGAAGTAAAGTTCAGAGGATACTCAGGTAGAAGTAAAGTTCAGAGGATACTCAGGTAGAAGTAAAGTTCAGAGGATACTCAGGTAGAAGTAAAGTCCAGAGGTTACTCAGGTAGAAGTAAAGTTCAGAGGATACTCAGTTAGAAGTAAAGTTCAGAGGATACTCAGGTAGAAGTAAAGTTCAGAGAATACTCAGGTAGAAGTAAAGTTCAGAGGATACTCAGGTAGAAGTAAAGTTCAGAGGATACTCAGGTAGAAGTAAAGTTCAGAGGATACTCAGGTAGAAGTAAAGGTCAGAGGATACTCAAGTAGAAGTACAGTTCAGAGGATACTCAGGTAGAAGTAAAGTTCAGAGGATACTCAGGTAGAAGTAAAGTTCAGAGGATACTCAGGTAGAAGTAAAGTTCAGAGGATACTCAGGTAGAAGTAAAGTTCAGAGGATACTCAGGTAGAAGTAAAGTTCAGAGGATACTCAGGTAGAAGTAAAGTTCAGAGGATACTCAGGTAGAAGTAAAGTTCAGAGGATACTCAGGTAGAAGTAAAGTTCAGAGAATACTCAGGTAGAGGTAAAATTCAGAGAATACTCAGGTAGAAGTAAAGTTCAGAGGATACTCAGGTAGAAGTAAAGTTCAGAGGATACTCAGGTAGAAGTAAAGTTCAGAGGATACTCAGGTAGAAGTAAAGTTCAGAGGATACTCAAGTAGAAGTACAGTTCAGAGGATACTCAGGTAGAAGTAAAGTTCAGAGGATACTCAGGTAGAAGTAAAGTTCAGAGGATACTCAGGTAGAAGTAAAGTGCAGAGGATACTCAGGTAGAAGTAAAGTTCAGAGCATACTCAGGTAGAAGTAAAGTTCAGAGAATACTCAGGTAGAAGTAAAATTCAGAGGATACTCAGGTAGAAGTAAAGTTCAGAGGATACTCAGGTAGAAGTAAAGTTCAGAGGATTCTCAGGTAGAAGTAAAGTTCAGAGGATACTCAGGTAGAAGTAAAGTTCAGAGGATACTCAGGTAGACGTAAAGTTAAGAGGATACTCAGGTAGAAGTAAATTTCAGAGAATACTCAGGTAGAAGTAAAATTCAGAGGATACTCAGGTAGAAGTAAAGTTCAGAGGATACTCAGGTAGAAGTAAAGTTCAGAGGATACTCAGGTAGAAGTAAAGTTCAGAGGATACTCAGGTAGAAGTACAGTTCAGAGGATACTCAGGTAGAAGTAAAGTTCAGAGGATACTCAGGTAGAAGTAAAGTTCAGAGGATACTCAAGTAGAAGTACAGTTCAGAGGATACTCAGGTAGAAGTAAAGTTCAGAGGATACTCAGGTAGAAGTAAAGTTCAGAGAATACTCAGGTAGAAGTAAAATTCAGAGGATACTCAGGTAGAAGTAAAGTTCAGAGGATACTCAGGTAGAGTTAAAGTTCAGAGGATACTCAGGTAGAAGTAATGTTCAGAGGATACTCAGGTAGAAGTAAAGTTCAGAGGATACTCAGGTAGAAGTAAAATTCAGAGGAAACTCAGGTAGAAGTAAAGTTCAGAGGATACTCAGGTAGAAGTAAAGTTCAGAGGATACTCAGGTAGAAGTAAAGTTCAGAGGATACTCAGGTAGAAGTAGAGTTCAGAGGATACTCAGTAAGAAGTAAAGTTCAGAGGATACTCAGGTAGAAGTAAAGTTCAGAGGATACTCAGGTAGAAGTAAAGTTCAGAGGATACTCAGGTAGATGTAAAGTTCAGAGAATACTCAGTTAGAAGTAAAATTCAGAGGATACTCAGGTAGAAGTAAAGTTCAGAGGATACTCAGGTAGAAGTAAAGTTCAGAGGATACTCAGGTAGAAGTAAAGTTCAGAGGATACTCAGGTAGAAGTAAAGTTCAGAGGATACTCAGGTAGAAGTAAAGTTCAGAGAATACTCAGGTAGAAGTAAAGTTCAGAGGATACTCAGGTAGAAGTAAAATTCAGAGGATACTCAGGTAGAAGTAGAGTTCAGAGGATACTCAGTAAGAAGTAAAGTTCAGAGAATACTCAGGTAGAAGTAAAGTTCAGAGGATACTCAGGTAGAAGTAAAGTTCAGAGGATACTCAGGTAGAAGTAAAGTTCAGATAATACTCAGGTAGAAGTAAAATTCAGAGGATACTCAGGTAGAAGTAAAGTTCAGAGGATACTCAGGTAGAAGTAAAGTTCAGAGGATACTCAGGTAGAAGTAAAGTTCAGAGGATACTCAGGTACAAGTAAAGTTCAGAGGATACTCAGGTAGAAGTAAAGTTCAGAGGATACTCAAGTAGAAGTACAGTTCAGAGGATACTCAGGTAGAAGTAAAGTTCAGAGGATACTCAGGTAGAAGTAAAGTTCAGAGGATACTCAGGTAGAAGTAAAGTTCAGAGGATACTCAGGTAGAAGTAAAGTTCAGAGGATACTCAGGTAGAAGTAAAGTTCAGAGGATACTCAGGTAGAAGTACAGTTCAGAGGATACTCAGGTAGAAGTAAAGTTCAGAGGATACTCAGGTAGAAGTAAAGTTCAGAGGATACTCAAGTAGAAGTACAGTTCAGAGGATACTCAGGTAGTAGTAAAGTTCAGAGGATACTCAGGTAGAAGTAAAGTTCAGAGGATACTCAGGTAGAAGTAAAGTTCAGAGGATACTCAGGTAGAAGTAAAGTTCAGAGAATACTCAGGTAGAAGTAAAATTCAGAGGATACTCAGGTAGAAGTAAAGTTCAGAGGATACTCAGGTAGAGTTAAAGTTCAGAGGATACTCAGGTAGAAGTTAATGTTCAGAGGATACTCAGGTAGAAGTAAAGTTCAGAGGATACTCAGGTAGAAGTAAAATTCAGAGGAAACTCAGGTAGAAGTAAAGTTCAGAGGATACTCAGGTAGAAGTAAAGTTCAGAGAATACTCAGGTAGAAGTAAAGTTCAGAGGATACTCAGGTAGAAGTAAAGTTCAGAGGATACTCAGGTAGAAGTAAAGTTCAGAGAATACTCAGGTAGAAGTAAAATTCAGAGGATACTCAGGTAGAAGTAGAGTTCAGAGGATACTCAGTAAGAAGTAAAGTTCAGAGAATATTCAGGTAGAAGTAAAGTTCAGAGGATACTCAGGTAGAAGTAAAGTTCAGAGGATACTCAGGTAGAAGTAAAGTTCAGAGGATACTCAGGTAGATGTAAAGTTCAGAGAATACTCAGGTAGAAGTAAAATTCAGATGATACTCAGGTAGAAGTAAAGTACAGAGGATACTCAAGTAGAAGTAAAGTTCAGAGGATACTCAGGTAGAAGTAAAGTTCAGAGGATACTCAGGTAGGAGTAACGTTCAGAGGATACTCAGGTAGAAGTAAAGTTCAGAGGATACTCAAGTAGAAGTACAGTTCAGAGGATACTCAGGGAGAAGTAAAGTTCAGAGGATACTCAGGTAGAAGTAAAGTTCAGAGGATACTCAGGTAGAAGTAAAGTTCAGAGGATACTCAGGTAGAAGTAAAGTTCAGAGGATACTCAGGTAGAAGTAAAGTTCAGAGGATACTCAGGTAGAAGTAAAGTTCAGAGGATACTCAGGTAGAAGTAAAGTCCAGAGGTTACTCAGGTAGAAGTAAAGTTCAGAGGATACTCAGTTAGAAGTAAAGTTCAGAGGATACTCAGGTAGAAGTAAAGTTCAGAGAATACTCAGGTAGAAGTAAAGTTCAGAGGATACTCAGGTAGAAGTAAAGTTCAGAGGATACTCAGGTAGAAGTAAAGTTCAGAGGATACTCAGGTAGAAGTAAAGGTCAGAGGATACTCAAGTAGAAGTACAGTTCAGAGGATACTCAGGTAGAAGTAAAGTTCAGAGGATACTCAGGTAGAAGTAAAGTTCAGAGGATACTCAGGTAGAAGTAAAGTTCAGAGGATACTCAGGTAGAAGTAAAGTTCAGAGGATACTCAGGTAGAAGTAAAGTTCAGAGGATACTCAGGTAGAAGTAAAGTTCAGAGGATACTCAGGTAGAAGTAAAGTTCAGAGGATACTCAGGTAGAAGTAAAGTTCAGAGAATACTCAGGTAGAGGTAAAATTCAGAGAATACTCAGGTAGAAGTAAAGTTCAGAGGATACTCAGGTAGAAGTAAAGTTCAGAGGATACTCAGGTAGAAGTAAAGTTCAGAGGATACTCAGGTAGAAGTAAAGTTCAGAGGATACTCAAGTAGAAGTACAGTTCAGAGGATACTCAGGTAGAAGTAAAGTTCAGAGGATACTCAGGTAGAAGTAAAGTTCAGAGGATACTCAGGTAGAAGTAAAGTGCAGAGGATACTCAGGTAGAAGTAAAGTTCAGAGCATACTCAGGTAGAAGTAAAGTTCAGAGAATACTCAGGTAGAAGTAAAATTCAGAGGATACTCAGGTAGAAGTAAAGTTCAGAGGATACTCAGGTAGAAGTAAAGTTCAGAGGATTCTCAGGTAGAAGTAAAGTTCAGAGGATACTCAGGTAGAAGTAAAGTTCAGAGGATACTCAGGTAGACGTAAAGTTAAGAGGATACTCAGGTAGAAGTAAAGTTCAGAGAATACTCAGGTAGAAGTAAAATTCAGAGGATACTCAGGTAGAAGTAAAGTTCAGAGGATACTCAGGTAGAAGTAAAGTTCAGAGGATACTCAGGTAGAAGTAAAGTTCAGAGGATACTCAGGTAGAAGTACAGTTCAGAGGATACTCAGGTAGAAGTAAAGTTCAGAGGATACTCAGGTAGATGTAAAGTTCAGAGAATACTCAGTTAGAAGTAAAATTCAGAGGATACTCAGGTAGAAGTAAAGTTCAGAGGATACTCAGGTAGAAGTAAAGTTCAGAGGATACTCAGGTAGAAGTAAAGTTCAGAGGATACTCAGGTAGAAGTAAAGTTCAGAGGATACTCAGGTAGAAGTAAAGTTCAGAGAATACTCAGGTAGAAGTAAAGTTCAGAGGATACTCAGGTAGAAGTAAAGTTCAGAGGATACTCAGGTAGAAGTAAAGTTCAGAGAATACTCAGGTAGAAGTAAAATTCAGAGGATACTCAAGTAGAAGTAGAGTTCAGAGGATACTCAGTAAGAAGTAAAGTTCAGAGAATACTCAGGTAGAAGTAAAGTTCAGAGGATACTCAGGTAGAAGTAAAGTTCAGAGGATACTCAGGTAGAAGTAAAGTTCAGATAATACTCAGGTAGAAGTAAAATCAGAGGATACTCAGGTAGAAGTAAAGTTCAGAGGATACTCAGGTAGAAGTAAAGTTCAGAGGATACTCAGGTAGAAGTAAAGTTCAGAGGATACTCAGGTACAAGTAAAGTTCAGAGGATACTCAGGTAGAAGTAAAGTTCAGAGGATACTCAAGTAGAAGTACAGTTCAGAGGATACTCAGGTAGAAGTAAAGTTCAGAGGATACTCAGGTAGAAGTAAAGTTCAGAGGATACTCAGGTAGAAGTAAAGTTCAGAGGATACTCAGGTAGAAGTAAAGTTCAGAGGATACTCAGGTAGAAGTAAAGTTCAGAGGATACTCAGGTAGAAGTACAGTTCAGAGGATACTCAGGTAGAAGTAAAGTTCAGAGGATACTCAGGTAGAAGTAAAGTTCAGAGGATACTCAAGTAGAAGTACAGTTCAGAGGATACTCAGGTAGAAGTAAAGTTCAGAGGATACTCAGGTAGAAGTAAAGTTCAGAGGATACTCAGGTAGAAGTAAAGTTCAGAGGATACTCAGGTAGAAGTAAAGTTCAGAGAATACTCAGGTAGAAGTAAAATTCAGAGGATACTCAGGTAGAAGTAAAGTTCAGAGGATACTCAGGTAGAGTTAAAGTTCAGAGGATACTCAGGTAGAAGTAATGTTCAGAGGATACTCAGGTAGAAGTAAAGTTCAGAGGATACTCAGGTAGAAGTAAAATTCAGAGGAAACTCAGGTAGAAGTAAAGTTCAGAGGATACTCAGGTAGAAGTAAAGTTCAGAGAATACTCAGGTAGAAGTAAAGTTCAGAGGATACTCAGGTAGAAGTAAAGTTCAGAGGATACTCAGGTAGAAGTAAAGTTCAGAGAATACTCAGGTAGAAGTAAAATTCAGAGGATACTCAGGTAGAAGTAGAGTTCAGAGGATACTCAGTAAGAAGTAAAGTTCAGAGAATATTCAGGTAGAAGTAAAGTTCAGAGGATACTCAGGTAGAAGTAAAGTTCAGAGGATACTCAGGTAGAAATAAAGTTCAGAGGATACTCAGGTAGATGTAAAGTTCAGAGAATACTCAGGTAGAAGTAAAATTCAGAGGATACTCAGGTAGAAGTAAAGTTCAGAGGATACTCAAGTAGAAGTAAAGTTCAGAGGATACTCAGGTAGAAGTAAAGTTCAGAGGATACTCAGGTAGGAGTAACGTTCAGAGGATACTCAGGTAGAAGTAAAGTTCAGAGGATACTCAAGTAGAAGTAAAGTTCAGAGGATACTCAGGTAGAAGTAAAGTTCAGAGGATACTCAGGTAGAAGTAAAGTTCAGAGGATACTCAGGTAGAAGTAAAGTTCAGAGGATACTCAGGTAGAAGTAAAGTTCAGAGGATACTCAAGTAGAAGTACAGTTCAGAGGATACTCAGGTAGAAGTAAAGTTCAGAGGATACTCAGGTAGAAGTAAAGTTCAGAGGATACTCAGGTAGAAGTAAAGTTCAGAGGATACTCAGGTAGAAGTAAAGTTCAGAGGATACTCAGGTAGAAGTAAAGTTCAGAGGATACTCAGGTAGAAGTACAGTTCAGAGGATACTCAGGTAGAAGTAAAGTTCAGAGGATACTCAGGTCGAAGTAAAGTTCAGAGGATACTCAAGTAGAAGTACAGTTCAGAGGATACTCAGGTAGAAGTAAAGTTCAGAGGATACTCAGGTAGAAGTAAAGTTCAGAGGATACTCAGGTAGAAGTAAAGTTCAGAGGATACTCAGGTAGAAGTAAAGTTCAGAGAATACTCAGGTAGAAGTAAAGGTCAGAGGATACTCAGGTAGAAGTAAAGTTCAGAGGATACTCAGGTAGAAGTAAAGTTCAGAGGATACTCAGGTAGAAGTAAAGGTCAGAGGATACTCAAGTAGAAGTACAGTTCAGAGGATACTCAGGTAGAAGTAAAGTTCAGAGGATACTCAGGTAGAAGTAAAGTTCAGAGGATACTCAGGTAGAAGTAAAGTTCAGAGGATACTCAGGTAGAAGTAAAGTTCAGAGGATACTCAGGTAGAAGTAAAGTTCAGAGGATACTCAGGTAGAAGTAAAGTTCAGAGGATACTCAGGTAGAAGTAAAGTTCAGAGGATACTCAGGTAGAAGTAAAGTTCAGAGAATACTCAGGTAGAGGTAAAATTCAGAGAATACTCAGGTAGAAGTAAAGTTCAGAGGATACTCAGGTAGAAGTAAAGTTCAGAGGATACTCAGGTAGAAGTAAAGTTCAGAGGATACTCAGGTAGAAGTAAAGTTCAGAGGATACTCAAGTAGAAGTACAGTTCAGAGGATACTCAGGTAGAAGTAAAGTTCAGAGGATACTCAGGTAGAAGTAAAGTTCAGAGGATACTCAGGTAGAAGTAAAGTGCAGAGGATACTCAGGTAGAAGTAAAGTTCAGAGCATACTCAGGTAGAAGTAAAGTTCAGAGAATACTCAGGTAGAAGTAAAATTCAGAGGATACTCAGGTAGAAGTAAAGTTCAGAGGATACTCAGGTAGAAGTAAAGTTCAGAGGATTCTCAGGTAGAAGTAAAGTTCAGAGGATACTCAGGTAGAAGTAAAGTTCAGAGGATACTCAGGTAGACGTAAAGTTAAGAGGATACTCAGGTAGAAGTAAAGTTCAGAGAATACTCAGGTAGAAGTAAAATTCAGAGGATACTCAGGTAGAAGTAAAGTTCAGAGGATACTCAGGTAGAAGTAAAGTTCAGAGGATACTCAGGTAGAAGTAAAGTTCAGAGGATACTCAGGTAGAAGTACAGTTCAGAGGATACTCAGGTAGAAGTAAAGTTCAGAGGATACTCAGGTAGATGTAAAGTTCAGAGAATACTCAGTTAGAAGTAAAATTCAGAGGATACTCAGGTAGAAGTAAAGTTCAGAGGATACTCAGGTAGAAGTAAAGTTCAGAGGATACTCAGGTAGAAGTAAAGTTCAGAGGATACTCAGGTAGAAGTAAAGTTCAGAGGATACTCAGGTAGAAGTAAAGTTCAGAGAATACTCAGGTAGATGTAAAGTTCAGAGGATACTCAGGTAGAAGTAAAGTTCAGAGGATACTCAGGTAGAAGTAAAGTTCAGAGAATACTCAGGTAGAAGTAAAATTCAGAGGATACTCAAGTAGAAGTAGAGTTCAGAGGATACTCAGTAAGAAGTAAAGTTCAGAGAATACTCAGGTAGAAGTAAAGTTCAGAGGATACTCAGGTAGAAGTAAAGTTCAGAGGATACTCAGGTAGAAGTAAAGTTCAGATAATACTCAGGTAGAAGTAAAAATCAGAGGATACTCAGGTAGAAGTAAAGTTCAGAGGATACTCAGGTAGAAGTAAAGTTCAGAGGATACTCAGGTAGAAGTAAAGTTCAGAGGATACTCAGGTACAAGTAAAGTTCAGAGGATACTCAGGTAGAAGTAAAGTTCAGAGGATACTCAAGTAGAAGTACAGTTCAGAGGATACTCAGGTAGAAGTAAAGTTCAGAGGATACTCAGGTAGAAGTAAAGTTCAGAGGATACTCAGGTAGAAGTAAAGTTCAGAGGATACTCAGGTAGAAGTAAAGTTCAGAGGATACTCAGGTAGAAGTAAAGTTCAGAGGATACTCAGGTAGAAGTACAGTTCAGAGGATACTCAGGTAGAAGTAAAGTTCAGAGGATACTCAGGTAGAAGTAAAGTTCAGAGGATACTCAAGTAGAAGTACAGTTCAGAGGATACTCAGGTAGAAGTAAAGTTCAGAGGATACTCAGGTAGAAGTAAAGTTCAGAGGATACTCAGGTAGAAGTAAAGTTCAGAGGATACTCAGGTAGAAGTAAAGTTCAGAGAATACTCAGGTAGAAGTAAAATTCAGAGGATACTCAGGTAGAAGTAAAGTTCAGAGGATACTCAGGTAGAGTTAAAGTTCAGAGGATACTCAGGTAGAAGTAATGTTCAGAGGATACTCAGGTAGAAGTAAAGTTCAGAGGATACTCAGGTAGAAGTAAAATTCAGAGGAAACTCAGGTAGAAGTAAAGTTCAGAGGATACTCAGGTAGAAGTAAAGTTCAGAGAATACTCAGGTAGAAGTAAAGTTCAGAGGATACTCAGGTAGAAGTAAAGTTCAGAGGATACTCAGGTAGAAGTAAAGTTCAGAGAATACTCAGGTAGAAGTAAAATTCAGAGGATACTCAGGTAGAAGTAGAGTTCAGAGGATACTCAGTAAGAAGTAAAGTTCAGAGAATATTCAGGTAGAAGTAAAGTTCAGAGGATACTCAGGTAGAAGTAAAGTTCAGAGGATACTCAGGTAGAAATAAAGTTCAGAGGATACTCAGGTAGATGTAAAGTTCAGAGAATACTCAGGTAGAAGTAAAATTCAGAGGATACTCAGGTAGAAGTAAAGTTCAGAGGATACTCAAGTAGAAGTAAAGTTCAGAGGATACTCAGGTAGAAGTAAAGTTCAGAGGATACTCAGGTAGGAGTAACGTTCAGAGGATACTCAGGTAGAAGTAAAGTTCAGAGGATACTCAAGTAGAAGTAAAGTTCAGAGGATACTCAGGTAGAAGTAAAGTTCAGAGGATACTCAGGTAGAAGTAAAGTTCAGAGGATACTCAGGTAGAAGTAAAGTTCAGAGGATACTCAGGTAGAAGTAAAGTTCAGAGGATACTCAAGTAGAAGTACAGTTCAGAGGATACTCAGGTAGAAGTAAAGTTCAGAGGATACTCAGGTAGAAGTAAAGTTCAGAGGATACTCAGGTAGAAGTAAAGTTCAGAGGATACTCAGGTAGAAGTAAAGTTCAGAGGATACTCAGGTAGAAGTAAAGTTCAGAGGATACTCAGGTAGAAGTACAGTTCAGAGGATACTCAGGTAGAAGTAAAGTTCAGAGGATACTCAGGTCGAAGTAAAGTTCAGAGGATACTCAAGTAGAAGTACAGTTCAGAGGATACTCAGGTAGAAGTAAAGTTCAGAGGATACTCAGGTAGAAGTAAAGTTCAGAGGATACTCAGGTAGAAGTAAAGTTCAGAGGATACTCAGGTAGAAGTAAAGTTCAGAGAATACTCAGGTAGAAGTAAAATTCAGAGGATACTCAGGTAGAAGTAAAGTTCAGAGGATACTCAGGTAGAGTTAAAGTTCAGAGGATACTCAGGTAGAAGTAATGTTCAGAGGATACTCAGGTAGAAGTAAAGTTCAGAGGATACTCAGGTAGAAGTAAAGTTCAGAGGATACTCAGGTAGAAGTAAAGTTCAGAGGATACTCAGGTAGAAATAAAGTTCAGAGGATACTCAGGTAGAAGTAAAGTTCAGAGGATACTCAGGTAGAAGTAAAGTTCAGAGGATTCTGAGGTAGAAGTAAAGTTCAGAGGATACTCAGGTAGAAGTAAAGTCCAGAGGTTACTCAGGTAGAAGTAAAGTTCAGAGGATACTCAGATAGAAGTAAAGTTCAGAGGATACTCAGGTAGAAGTAAAGTTCAGAGGATACTCAGGTAGACGTAAAGTTAAGAGGATACTCAGGTAGAAGTAAAGTTCAGAGGATATTCAGGTAGAAGTAAAGTTCAGAGGATACTCAGGTAGAAGTAAAGTTCAGAGGATACTCAGGTAGAAGTACAGTTCAGAGGATACTCAGGTAGAAGTAAAGTTCAGAGGATACTCAGGTAGAAGTAAAGTTCAGAGGATACTCAAGTAGAAGTACAGTTCAGAGGATACTCAGGTAGAAGTAAAGTTCAGAGGATACTCAGGTAGAAGTAAAGTTCAGAGGATACTCAGGTAGAAGTAAAGTTCAGAGGATACTCAGGTAGAAGTAAAGTTCAGAGAATACTCAGGTAGAAGTAAAATTCAGAGGATACTCAGGTAGAAGTAAAGTTCAGAGGATACTCAGGTAGAGTTAAAGTTCAGAGGATACTCAGGTAGAAGTAATGTTCAGAGGATACTCAGGTAGAAGTAAAGTTCAGAGGATACTCAGGTAGAAGTAAAATTCAGAGGAAACTCAGGTAGAAGTAAAGTTCAGAGGATACTCAGGTAGAAGTAAAGTTCAGAGAATACTCAGGTAGAAGTAAAGTTCAGAGGATACTCAGGTAGAAGTAAAGTTCAGAGGATACTCAGGTAGAAGTAAAGTTCAGAGAATACTCAGGTAGAAGTAAAATTCAGAGGATACTCAGGTAGAAGTAGAGTTCAGAGGATACTCAGTAAGAAGTAAAGTTCAGAGAATATTCAGGTAGAAGTAAAGTTCAGAGGATACTCAGGTAGAAGTAAAGTTCAGAGGATACTCAGGTAGAAATAAAGTTCAGAGGATACTCAGGTAGAAGTAAAGTTCAGAGGATACTCAGGTAGAAGTAAAGTTCAGAGGATACTCAGGTAGAAGTAAAGTTCAGAGGATACTCAAGTAGAAGTAAAGTTCAGAGGATACTCAGGTAGAAGTAAAGTTCAGAGGATACTCAGGTAGAAGTAAAGTTCAGAGAATACTCAGGTAGAAGTAAAGTTCAGAGGATACTCAGGTAGAAGTAAAGTTCAGAGGATACTCAGGTAGAAGTAAAGTTCAGAGAATACTCAGGTAGAAGTAAAATTCAGAGGATACTCAGGTAGAAGTACAGTTCAGAGGATACTCAGGTAGAAGTAAAATTCAGAGGATACTCAGGTAGAAGTAAAGTTCAGAGGATACTCAGGTAGAAGTAAAGTTCAGAGGATACTCAGGTAGAAGTAAAGTTCAGAGGATACTCAGGTAGAAGTACAGTTCAGAGGATACTCAGGTAGAAGTAAAGTTCAGAGGATACTCAGGTAGAAGTAAAGTTCAAAGGATACTCAAGTAGAAGTACAGTTCAGAGGATACTCAGGTAGAAGTAAAGTTCAGAGGATACTCAGGTAGAAGTAACGTTCAGAGGATACTCAGGTAGAAGTAAAGTTCAGAGAATACTCAGGTAGAAGTAAAATTCAGAGGATACTCAGGTAGAAGTAAAGTTCAGAGGATACTCAGGTAGAAGTAAAGTTCAGAGGATACTCAGGTAGAAGTAAAGTTCAGAGAATACTCAGGTAGAAGTAAAATTCAGAGGATACTCAGGTAGAAGTAAAGTTCAGAGGATACTCAGGTAGAAGTAAAGTTCAAAGGATTCTGAGGTAGAAGTAAAGTTCAGAGGATACTCAGGTAGAAGTAAAGTTCAGAGGATACTCAGGTAGACGTAAAGTTAAGAGGATACTCAGATAGAAGTAAAGTTCAGAGAATACTCAGGTAGAAGTAAAATTCAGAGGATACTCAGGTAGAAGTAAAGTTCAGAGGATACTCAGGTAGAAGTAAAGTTCAGAGGATACTCAGGTAGAAGTAAAGTTCAGAGGATACTCAGGTAGAAGTAAAGTTCAGAGGATACTCAGGTAGAAGTAAAGTTCAGAGGATACTCAGGTAGAAGTAAAGTTCAGAAGATACTCAGGTAGAAGTAAAGTTCAGAGGATACTCAGGTAGAAGTAAAGTTCAGAGAATACTCAGGTAGAAGTAAAGTTCAGAGGATACTCAGGTAGAAGTAAAGTTCAGAGGATACTCAGGTAGAAGTAAAGTTCAGAGAATACTCAGGTAGAAGTAAAATTCAGAGGATACTCAGGTAGAAGTACAGTTCAGAGGATACTCAGGTAGAAGTAAAATTCAGAGGATACTCAGGTAGAAGTAAAGTTCAGAGGATACTCAGGTAGAAGTAAAGTTCAGAGGATACTCAGGTAGAAGTAAAGTTCAGAGGATACTCAGGTAGAAGTACAGTTCAGAGGATACTCAGGTAGAAGTAAAGTTCAGAGGATACTCAGGTAGAAGTAAAGTTCAAAGGATACTCAAGTAGAAGTACAGTTCAGAGGATACTCAGGTAGAAGTAAAGTTCAGAGGATACTCAGGTAGAAGTAAAGTTCAGAGGATACTCAGGTAGAAGTAAAGTTCAGAGAATACTCAGGTAGAAGTAAAATTCAGAGGATACTCAGGTAGAAGTAAAGTTCAGAGGATACTCAGGTAGAAGTAAAGTTCAGAGGATACTCAGGTAGAAGTAATGTTCAGAGGATACTCAGGTAGAAGTAAAGTTCAGAGGATACTCAGGTAGAAGTAAAGTTCAGAGGATACTCAGGTAGAAGTAAAGTTCAGAGGAAACTCAGGTAGAAGTAAAGTTCAGAGAATACTCAGGTAGAAGTAAAGTTCAGAGGATACTCAGGTAGAAGTAAAGTTCAGAGAATACTCAGGTAGAAGTAAAATTCAGAGGATACTCAGGTAGAAGTACAGTTCAGAGGATACTCAGTAAGAAGTAAAGTTCAGAGAATACTCAGGTAGAAGTAAAGTTCAGAGGATACTCAGGTAGAAGTAAAGTTCAGAGAATACTCAGGTAGAAGTAAATTTCAGAGGATACTCAGGTAGAAGTAAAGTTCAGAGGATACTCAGGTAGATGTAAAGTTCAGAGGATACTCAGGTAGAAGTAAAGTTCAGAGAATACTCAGGTAGAAGTAAAGTTCAGAGGATACTCAGGTAGAAGTAAAGTTCAGAGGATACTCAGGTAGAAGTAAAGTTCAGAGGATACTCAGGTAGAAGTAAAGTTCAGAGGATACTCAGGTAGAAGTAAAGTTCAGAGGATACTCAGGTAGAAGTAAAGTTCAGAGGATACTCAGGTACAAGTAAAGTTCAGAGGATACTCAGGTAGAAGTAAAGTTCAGAGGATACTCAAGTAGAAGTACAGTTCAGAGGATACTCAGGTAGAAGTAAAGTTCAGAGGATACTCAGGTAGAAGTAAAGTTCAGAGGATACTCAGGTAGAAGTAAAGTTCAGAGGATACTCAGGTAGAAGTAAAGTTCAGAGGATACTCAGGTAGAAGTAAAGTTCAGAGGATACTCAGGTAGAAGTAAAGTTCAGAGGATACTCAGGTAGAAGTAAAGTTCAGAGGATACTCAGGTAGAAGTAAAGTTCAGAGAATACTCAGGTAGAAGTAAAGTTCAGAGGATACTCAGGTAGAAGTAAAGTTCAGAGGATACTCAGGTAGAAGTAAAGTTCAGAGAATACTCAGGTAGAAGTAAAATTCAGAGGATACTCAGGTAGAATTACAGTTCAGAGGATACTCAGGTAGAAGTAAAATTCAGAGGATACTCAGGTAGAAGTAAAGTTCAGAGGATACTCAGGTAGAAGTAAAGTTCAGAGGATACTCAGGTAGAAGTACAGTTCAGAGGATACTCAGGTAGAAGTAAAGTTCAGAGGATACTCAGGTAGAAGTAAAGTTCAAAGGATACTCAAGTAGATGTACAGTTCAGAGGATACTCAGGTAGAAGTAAAGTTCAGAGGATACTCAGGTAGAAGTAAAGTTCAGAGGATACTCAGGTAGAAGTAAAGTTCAGAGAATACTCAGGTAGAAGTAAAATTCAGAGGATACTCAGGTAGAAGTAAAGTTCAGAGGATACTCAGGTAGAAGTAAAGTTCAGAGGATACTCAGGTAGAAGTAATGTTCAGAGGATACTCAGGTAGAAGTAAAGTTCAGAGGATACTCAGGTAGAAGTAAAGTTCAGAGGATACTCAGGTACAAGTAAAGTTCAGAGGATACTCAGGTAGAAGTAAAGTTCAGAGGATACTCAAGTAGAAGTACAGTTCAGAGGATACTCAGGTAGAAGTAAAGTTCAGAGGATACTCAGGTAGAAGTAAAGTTCAGAGGATACTCAGGTAGAAGTAAAATTCAGAGGATACTCAGGTAGAAGTACAGTTCAGAGGATACTCAGGTAGAAGTAAAATTCAGAGGATACTCAGGTAGAAGTAAAGTTCAGAGGATACTCAGGTAGAAGTAAAGTTCAGAGGATACTCAGGTAGAAGTAAAATTCAGAGGATACTCAGGTAGAAGTAAAGTTCAGAGGATACTCAGGTAGAAGTACAGTTCAGAGGATACTCAGGTAGAAGTAAAGTTCAGAGGATACTCAGGTAGAAGTAAAGTTCAAAGGATACTCAAGTAGATGTACAGTTCAGAGGATACTCAGGTAGAAGTAAAGTTCAGAGGATACTCAGGTAGAAGTAAAGTTCAGAGGATACTCAGGTAGAAGTAAAGTTCAGAGAATACTCAGGTAGAAGTAAAATTCAGAGGATACTCAGGTAGAAGTAAAGTTCAGAGGATACTCAGGTAGAAGTAAAGTTCAGAGGATACTCAGGTAGAAGTAATGTTCAGAGGATACTCAGGTAGAAGTAAAGTTCAGAGGATACTCAGGTAGAAGTAAAGTTCAGAGGATACTCAGGTAGAAGTAAAGTTCAGAGGATACTCAGGTAGAAGTAAAGTTCAGAGAATACTCAGGTAGAAGTAAAGTTCAGAGGATACTCAGGTAGAAGTAAAGTTCAGAGAATACTCAGGTAGAAGTAAAATTCAGAGGATACTCAGGTAGAAGTAAAGTTCAGAGGATACTCAGGTAGAAGTAAAGTTCAGAGGATACTCAGGTACAAGTAAAGTTCAGAGGATACTCAGGTACAAGTAAAGTTCAGAGGATACTCAGGTAGAAGTAAAGTTCAGAGGATACTCAAGTAGAAGTACAGTTCAGAGGATACTCAGGTAGAAGTAAAGTTCAGAGGATACTCAGGTAGAAGTAAAGTTCAGAGGATACTCAGGTAGAAGTAAAGTTCAGAGGATACTCAGGTAGAAGTAAAGTTCAGAGGATACTCAGGTAGAAGTAAAGTTCAGAGGATACTCAGGTAGAAGTAAAGTTCAGAGGATACTCAGGTAGAAGTAAAGTTCATAATAAATCCCATCTCTGACAGAAAAGATCATTATTAAAACAATCGCTCCCCTTTCAGCCTGTTGCAAACCCTCCATCTCCATCACTTTCTTCTCCTACCGATTCATTTCGCCACTCATTTTCTGTCATAACCATCAACTTTTCTTTCACTTCTGCCACTCTGGGCTTTGATGAAGTGTGGCCAGAATAGCAAAAACAAGCCACTCAGAGTGAGCAGCTTTTTCTTTGCTGAAGGAGAAAATTGCTTGGAAGTGCAACCTGATTTCAGGCGGTTTGGGCGAGCAAACCAGAGGTGAGCTGAAACAGATGAAGGGAATGGAGTCTACAAAAGATTGTTTTTCACAGTAAATATAGATTAAATGAAATGTGTATTACAAGTTTAGACAGTGATGACCGGTCAAGACCTTCTGTACAGAAGGGTCTGAAAAAATACTGGATTCACAGACTGTAATAAATACATACATAGATTACATATTATATCTACATAGATATTAATATACGTGTGATAAAAGTGTGCATGATGCAAAATTTAGAGTACACACATACGTACCTTGGTTTTGAGGACATGGTTCAGTTATTTTTGGGATTTTGTGTGCACAGGGTGATGAGCAACAGTTGGGTTTTCACACTTACTCAGAAATAAAGTTGTGTAAATTACCAGGGATCTGCTCTGAGTCCTTTGCTGTTTGCAATGCTGATTGTCAGGCCAACAGACGAGGTTAGACACGAATCTCCATGGACAATGATGTTTGGAGATGACATTGTGATCTGTAGTGAGAGGAGGGAAGAGATGGAGGAAAAGCTGGAGAGGTGGAGATTTGCACAAGAAAGAAGAGGAATGAAGATTAGTCAGAGTAAAACAGAGTACATGTGTGTGAATGAGAGGGATCCAAATGGAAAAGTGAGGTTACAGGGAGAAGAGATAAAGAAGGTGGAAGATTTTAAGTACCTAGGATCAACAGTCCAGAGCAATGGAGAGTGTGGAAAAGAGGTGAAGAAGCATGTGCACGCAGGCTGAAATGGGTGGGGAAAAGTATCAGGTGTGATGTGTGACAGAAGAGTTTCAGTTAAAATGAAAGGAAAAGCGTACAAAACCGTGGTGAGACCGGCCATGCTGTTTGGTCTGGAGACAGTAGCACTGAAGAAAAGACAGGAAACAGAGATGGAGGTAGCAGAGATGAAGATGCTGAGGATCTCTCTGGGAGTGACCAGGATGAACAGGATTAGAAATGAGTACATCCGAGGAACAGCTCATGTTAGAGGTTTTGGAGATAAAGTCAGAGAGGCCAGACTGACAGGGTTTGAACATGTGCAGAAGAGTGAAAGAGTACATCGTCAGAAGGATGCTGGGTTTGGAACCACTAGGAAAGAGGTCTAGAGAAAGACCAAAGAGGAGGTTCATGGATACAGTGAAAGAAGACATGAAGACAGTTGGTGTGACCAAAGAAGATGCAGGAGATAGGGTTAGATGGAAGAAACTGCCTTGCTGTGGCGACCCCTGAAGGGAAATGCTAAAAGGAGATGAAGATTAGAATTGAGTAATTGATGTTCCAAAACCCAGATTGTGGTTGTTTATGTGCAGTAACCATATTCTTTTTACAACAATAAAACATTTACTAAGGTTTAAATTGATTTGAACTGAGCACTACTGAAGGTGTAAATGTGAAACACACAGACGGCTGTTGAGTTTTCGAAGCAGCTGAGTGCTTGATGCAGGTATGTTTTTAGATTTAATACAGGTCAGCTTTTTCTTTCTGACCTGCTGTTTTTTTTTTTTATGCACTGAAGTCCCATAAACTTGTACACATGTCTGACGGTGAAGCTGTCAGGTTCGGTTTGATGTTTAATGAGCAAACTGACAGCTTGTTTACAGATCTCTAACTTTCCGTTCTTCCAATCTCGCCCTCTTGCTTCCGTGGCGTGATGCAGCTGGGGAAGCACGCCGAGGTGATCACAGATTCTCTTGAGCTTCTGTGTATTTACACATACCATTCTGGGCTTCATGAATAAAATTACAAGCTGTCCAATGACAGCAACACAGGCTGATAACAGGGGCGGATCCAGAGTGTGTGGGGGTTACGGGGCTTTCGCCCGAAAAAAAAAAAGTAGAAGAAGATTGATCAAATATCAGTTTGATGTTCCCTGTTGTGGAATTTTCTTAATATGATGTCACACAAATGAGAAGAGAAAAATAGAATTTAATAAAGAAAAAAAGATTACTCCAGGAGTACGGAGTCTCGGAGCCCTTGGTATGGGCTGTCCGGTCTCTGTACGACCAGAGCCACAGCTTGGTCTGTGTAGCCGGTAGTATGTCGATTCCATTTCCAGTGAGAGTTTGACTCCGCCAAGGCTGCCCTTTGTCACCGATTCTGTTCATCACCTTTATGGACAGAATATCTGGGTGCAGCCGAGGCGTTGGAGGGATCCGGTTTGGTGACCTCAGGATCGAATCTCTGCTTTTTGTGGATTATGTGGTCCTGTTGGCTTCATCGGACCGTGATCTCCAGCTCTCGCTGGATCGATTTGCTGTCGAGTGTAAAGCGGCCGGGATGGGAATTAGCGCCTCCAAATCCGAGACCATGGTCCTCGCCCAGAAAAGGGTGGAATGCCATCAGCAATAACTAGGACGCTGCATCGGTCCGTCGTGGTAAAGAGAGAGCTGAGCCGAAAAGCAAAGCTCTCAATTTACAAGTTGATCTACGTTCCCACCCTCACCTATGGTCACCAGCTGTGGGTGGTGACCGAAAGAATGAGATTGCGGGTACAAGTGGCCGAAATGAGCTTCCTCCGGAGGGTGGCTGCGCTCTCACTCAGAGATCGGGTGAGGAGCTCTGCCATCCGGGAGGAGCTCGATGTCGAGCCGCTCATCCTCCAAGTCGAGAGGAGCCAGATGGGGTGGTTCGGGCATCTGGTCAGGATGCCCCCCGAGCGCCTCGCGAAACAAGACGTTAGATAGATGTCTTGTTTCATCGCATTGAGTTAATTAAAGACACCTATTGTCATTGAGATGTTTTAACCTTACTTAATCCTAAATTTTCTACCATATCCCTTAAAGTTTAATTCCGTGAGCATCTGAGATCTAATTAGTTCCATAGTTTTCAACGAACATCAAGCAGATAAACGTTAAAGTCACTGAAAGTTCTGATGAACCTCTTGTGGTACGGCTCACTCTGCGAAGCTTGGATTGGCCTTCAAATCATCACTTCCTTACTGAGTAGGACGTACGCAAGGGTAAAAAGTGATTCACGCAATCGTCATTAACACTTTATGTTCCAGGAGAGAAAAAAATAATCTTATTCTGAAGAAAACAAGAAAAAAATCCAACAAAACTTCTGTGATAAAAAAAAAAGAACACAATAAGAATAAATAATAATTAGTCATCTAGTTGTCCAGTCATTGATACCTTTATCCTTCCATCCGTTTATTCACCCATCCATTTACTTACAATCATTTCATTTAGTCATCTGAACCGCTTATCCCTGATAGAATCACAGGGGTGCTGGAGCCTATCCCGGCTAATTTTATGCAAGAGGCAGGGTGCAACATGAACAGGTCACCTGTCTGTTGCGGAGCCATACACACTAACAACCATCCACACACACCATCATTCCTGGGGCTAATTCCATAGCGGCCAATTAATCTAACACGCATGTTTTTGGAGGGTGGAAGGAACCGGAGTGCCTCGAGAAAACCCACACATACTTGGTGAGAACATGCAAACTCCACACAGAAAGGCCAGACGGTGTTTAGAATATAGTTTTCTATTTTTCTGCTATTCTTGTAATTTTTCATTTTTTTAAAAATTTTTACTCACTCTATTCATTCTTCTCCGGGGAAATTTGTGTGCTGCACTCCTTACACCGCAGCAGGCTGCCATGACGGCGCTAAAGGTGGGAGAAACGGGGGGTTAGGTGTCTTCTCCAAGGACCCTGGACAAGCACTCGGGATGTAAACTCGCACTCAAAGAATCTGTTTCTTTTATTTAAACATTGGTAACAAAACTTAATAACCGAAAAAAAAATTCTTCCTTTCGTTTGTTGTTAAACTATGCATGCTTTTTGATCTAATTCTTTATGAAAAGAAATAATCTGTCTGGTAGTTTTCACAACTTTATTATAAATTTTTAATTAGCTTAAAAACTGTTTTGGGTTTTTTTTTTTGTTTTGTTTTTTTGCAAACAGTAACTTTTGTCTCACCATTAAATTGAAAGCACAAGTAACAGAGTCGATGAAACAAAAAGGACCCTCAACGTTTAATTCAATTCAAATTGCATTTCCCAAAACTGTCACAACACAGTTGTCTCAACAGGCTTCAAACACAGTAAATAAAAAGTAGTAAAAAAATGCACAAACAAACAAGCAAACAAACAATCTTGAAACAAACAGGGACAAATACAGTTCTGTTCCGTTGTCTTCTGTTTTTCCGGGGCCAGGTCGCAGGGGCAAAAGCCTGAGATGGAAAACCCAGGCTTCTATCGCCCCTGGTGCATCCTCCAGCTCACCCAGGAGGATCTCGAGGTGTTCCCTGTCCAGCTGTGAGACACCATCTCCAGCGAATCTGGGGTCTGCCTTTGAGTGTCTTCCTGGTAGGATGTACCCGAAACACCTCAACCCGAATACTGCGGACCAAACCGATCTGACTATTAATCTCTCGCTCCATCCTACAAGTAGTGTAACAAAACTAAAACATAACAAAAGTTAACTCCTAAACTAATTAAACTGTGCCCTTAGAACCTCATCAGTGAGAAAAATCTAGCAAAAATAACTTGACAGTGGAAAAAAAGAAGAAACCTCATGAAATTCCAGATGAAGGACGGATCCCTGACTTAAATACCTTAACCCTTCTATTAGTAGTCTTGTCGCAGACCTTGATTGCAATTTGTTCCTATACCGTATTTCTCTGAGGTCTGAAAAGATTAATTACTGATTAGAGGTCCTGAATTTCTGTCCCAAAATGAGAGCCTCACAGCTTCATGTTATTTATTTACAGGGTAGGGCTTATTTTCTTTCCCGATGGAAAGACCATTCTATGACAGTGTCTTTGGAGAAAAGATTCATTAAAATGTTGACAACATTTACAAGGTTTTTCTTTTCAAAACAACAGGGTGTCTCATTTTTTAATGTTGCAGCATAAAATAAATCTTGTATTTACTCCTGCGTTATAGTTTGTATGCAGCCTGTGTTTGGTTAGAAAAAAAAAAAAAACAAACAAAAAAAAAAAAAACTGTTTACCAGGAACTGAGCTCTTTATTTTAATGGATGCATTTGTGTTTTCAGCTTGTCGTTCAGTCAGTGACATTTAAATATTTTTTAAGCTACAGTATATTTAGATTTATTCTGGGTTCAGATGAATAAGTGGCACAGCCTAAATTTTCTCTTCCAACAAATAGTTGAATTATTTTTGATTAAATAGCACTGATGTTCAAAGTAATAGACTTTACATTTTCAAAGTTGGTCTTTGTATTTCAATACAAAATGTTGACAGAAGTGTAAGAAAAGTTACTTTAAGGCAGTGCTTCTCATTTTCTGTTGCGCCCCCCTAGGAAGAAGAAAATATTTTGACCCCCCCCCCCACACACTCTCCACCGTGACTATAATTGGTATCATTTGTCTATGAAATTGTTCTAAGTACACCTTCTAAGTACACCTTTAAAAAAAAAAAAAAAAAAACGCAACGTACAACAAAAACAGCTTTAACATTATTTTTTAGTCTGTAACAGAAAAGATTTAAAGTGCATCAAATAACATGAAATTAAAAAAAAAAAAAAAAAAAAAAAAAAAAAAAAAAAATCCCTTGGGGGGGGGGGGGGGGGAGTTGTCTAAGACTAGATGTAGCTTCCAAAGATGTGACAAAAATACTAATTTTAGGCCTGCTTGAGGTCATGCAACTACTCTATTTGTCCTTAAAACAAGCCCAACATAAGTCCAGTGGAAAGTTTCTGAAGCCAAGTTACAAGAAAAATACAATGTAAAATCCAGAAAGATTTATTTTGTTTCACATGTTTGATGTTCAGCCTGTAGGAGAGGGAGAAGAGAAGTGGTTAATGAGGATGAAGAACTGTTGTCAGTAATTATTAACTCACCTCATTGGACTTTTTGTCCTTTAGGACCAGCACCACCTTTGGATCCAGTTTCACCTCCAGACAGTTGGATGAAAACATCTTTGACATATTTCTGGTCGGTGCGGCCGTCCCTTTCCCGCTGGTAGCCGCTGTTATAGTGGACCACATGGGAGGAAGGATACAGAGGACGTTTAGCCACGCTGCCCAGAGAGACGTGTCGCTCATCGTTCCAGTCGTGACCCAGGACCAGCTGGCGACTCCCTTCCAAATCCTTCCCCAGGGCAGACAGTTCTTCAGCAATCCTCAGGGCTTCAGAACCTGCAGAGACCCCAGAGCTTCCGCCACTGGAGGCACCAGATCCACCGCTTCCAAAGACTGAAAATCCAGACCCAGTGCTACTAGAGACACCAGAAAATCCACTGCCGCTTCCAGAGACTCCCATTCCACCACTGCTTGAAACCCCTGCTCCACTGCTTCCAAAGACCTCAGCCCAGCCAGGGAAATCCACAGACCCAGCACCTCCAAGTGAGGACATTCCAGACTGGGGTTCTTTGGGGAGGCTAGGAGTTTTAGGCTCTGAAGCCATGAACCAGCTTCTTGGTCCTACTCTAAAAGGAGGACCTGCAGGAAGGCCATTAGCCAGTCCAAAAACCATCAAGAGCCATGAAAGTCTGGAAGGCAAGAAAAAACATGTGAATATTTCCAAATGTTGCATCAAATTCTACCAATTACAAACCTTCCAGAAAGTTGCAGCTCCATGTTTGATCCAGAACATTAACTGATATCCATCAAGCAGAGGCTCTTGCTTTTATATAGGTGCTCTAATTACACTCACCTGAACCAATCACAGGTTGCACAGGTGGAGTCTAATCACTGATGGTCTTTTCACCCCTTTTTTTAAATGGTGAAAATCTCACGTAAGAAGGTTGCGCAAAACTGACTTCTGAAGTTAATTATGAGAAGGGTTAAAGGAGTTTTAAAAGTGCTGTGAGAATTTCGTTTTACCCACCTGAAGTGGCTTTAATCAACCCCGTTTGTGCGGATTATTTGTACCCAGAAAATATATTAATTTGTTCCACTAAATAAGAAATAAAATACTGTGAAAGTTAAACCACATTATGGCAAGGCAGCACTGTACATTACATTTTTCAAAGTTCACTCCAAATTGTAGAGAAAACTAAGTTTGATAGAAATAGTTGTGACTGAGTTAGATCTCATTGGACACCCCACCGGTATTGAAATGGAATTTGCATCAGTTTAGATAAAAGATGTATTTTTCTCGGCCGTGGAAAACATTCAAATTTCGCAGTAACAAGCTCCAAACATCCCTCCTCACCCTGACAACCCTAATTATTGAAGCGAGCAGGCATAGAAAATGGATGGATTTGTTGCCACAGGCGAAGCACAAACTCAGACGTGGTAATAATGCTCAGATTAATCTCAGGATGTCTGTAAAGCAGAAAGAGCCTAAGCTGGACATGACCACGGAGCGGCTGTCGTTGGTACGTGTGAACCTGACAAAATAGACTGAGATGTGTGATAATAGAGGCTCAGCTGCTGCTGATGTTCATGTCGATGAATGGCAGCACTGTGGTAATCAGAGATTATCCACACAGTCGCTGTGCAGCTCATTCCGATCAGGCAGATAAAAAACAAGATGCTCTGGGAGAAAAATACTTGCAGTGGGATGAAAACATGTATGACGATGTTCAGTTTTTTGTCATTGGTGGGTGTATGGTGAGCTAAATGGGCACCATGTCTTAAAAAGGTCATGTCCATCTATCACCTACTAGATGATGATGGAAAGCGTTTTAGAGCTAAAATAATGAGAAGATGGACGCTAGGCTCCAGTAGGGTGGCTTTCGCAGAATGTAATCGTTGTCCAATAAACCATTTCCTGTCTTGGTAGAGGAGTCTCTACTGTGAAGATGATTCACTAACCACCCCTCCATTATTGACTGTTAATCTTTGGTTGCTATGAATAAAGGTCATCATGCTGAGGACTTGGTGAATTAGGAACAATTTACTGCCATTTTAGTTTCCCATGATGCATCACACTGGACTTTCCAACTGCTCCTTGATGGTTGGTAGCTTCTAGCCTGCTGCATCCTCTTTGGTCACACCAACTATCTTCATGTCTTCCTTCACTGTATCCATGCACCTCCTCTTTGGCCTTCCTCTAGCCCTCTTTCCTGGTGGTTCCAAATCCAGCATCCTTCTTCCTATGTACTCTCTCTCTCTCGTCTACACATGTCCAAACCATCTCAGTCTGGCCTCTCAAACTTTATCTCCAAAACCTCTAACATGTGCTGTTCCTCTGGTATACTCATTTCTGATCCTGTCCACCCTGGTCCATCCTGTCCAGCCATATTATCTGGAATTTTCAAAGTCTCTCTCAGGAGATCAGAAATTAATTTTCTAGCACCCTAAATAACTTTTAAATCAGAAAAATGGTTCTATTGATATATTTAATGTAGAGGGTGTATTTTTTGTCGATAAACTTCCACAAACACCCTGCACAATGTAAACTACCTAAAATGAAATGCATGTAATATGTTTACATTCTCATTGATCCAGGCAAATTTAAATTAGGCAAGAAGTAAAACTTCAGTCTCTTGAAGTGTTCAAGTCAAGAAGCGTCATTTATAAAGCAACCTTGCGTCCAATTTCAAGTTTATGCTGAGTTCTATGCAAACATGCAAAAGGGGAGTGCATGGACCAATGCAAAACTTTAAGGCAAGTCAAGAGTTACAGAACGCCGTATGACGTGGGGAAAAAACAAAACTTGTTGGTGAATCTTGAAGTGAACTGAGGACAGTGAAATGAAGCGGTTGGTGCAACAAAGAAACAGTTAGAAAGCACGCAAATGCCTGTCATAAAAAAGGCCCAAATCACAGAAAATAAGACCTCTGTCCGTACTAAGACGTGGGCCGACAGGCGCCGTGCCCCAGCCCCTAACTATAAGGAAGGTCAGTCAGTGTGGCTATCTGCTAAGGATATCCTTCTCAGAACTGACTCCCGTAAGCTCTTGCCTCGATACCTAGGACCTTTCTGGATTTCTAAGGTTTTGAGTCCCACGGCAGTCCGCCTTGACTTGCCCTCTGCTCTTCACATCCATCCATCCATCCATCCATATTTAGACTATATATATTTTTTAAATATTAAAAAAATATATTATTTAAAAATATTATTAAAATATTTTTACAATATATACTTTGTATATATTTTTATATATATATATAAATATATATATTTTATTTTTTATATATTTTGATATATATATATATATTTTATGTATATAAAAATATATATATATATATATATTTATATATACAGTATGTATAGTGAAAATAAAATATGTTTTATTTTCACTATGTTAAAACAAACAGTTCATCTAATAAATACGCAAACATATGAAGGGCAGATGGTTTTGCATTCTGGTCCAATACGGTTTCAAAAATGTACTGAGCCTTCCGGTGCATCTTCATTTTAAATCTATAAAGTGCAGCTAAAGAATATAGTTTTGTATTTTTAGACAGTTATTTTGCTCAGAGCCAGTCATGTTGGAGTGGTTGCTTTTCAGAACCAGTAAACTGTTGAACACCAGCAGACTGAAAAAGAGTCTTGACAAATAAAAAAGCAGAGAATTTAAGAAAAAGTTCTGTTTTATGTAGCTCATGTTCTTTTTCACATTGCCTTTAATGACTTTGATGTTATTTAAATGAAGCTCTGTTTAAAGAATCGAAATCTTTTAGCGTTTACTTTTAGCTTCTTTATGTTTTACATGGTTTAATTTAAAACTAACACAAAAGATTATTTTCTCTGAGCTCTTAATGACTTTATTTTTCTGTCAGAAGAAGTAAAGGACTAACATCAAACATCCTTTTTTTTTACTCTGAAGATATTTTCTCTTCTTCCAGTTGGTGAGAAACATTAAAGGAAAGTAAAAGAGAACAAAAAGCAGTCGTACTTTCTTTGAGGAAGCCTACAAAACATTTGTAAAAAGACAGGATGCAGCGAAAGGTGACAAAACCAAAAAAATTGTTAAAATGGGATAAATTAAAATTTTGCCAGCCAAATAAATTCTGACATAAGGATTTACAAAGTTTTCAGAAGTCTATTTTAAAAAATTACTTTGCACATTAAAGTATTCATGTGAGAATGGTGGAACAAATGGAAAACATAACCCAACCCAAAAACTCAACAAATATATTTTGATGATGAGAAAAGGTGTTCCTAGAACTTCCTTCATATCAGAATTTGAGTTTTTTCCTTGAGTTTATTTCCTCAATAGATGAAATATTCAGTTTAAGATTTTCTGGAAAAAACTTGCATTTGTTGAAAAATTTTTCAATTTCAAAATGAATGAGTTTGATGGAAGATTGTGTAATTTGGTATCTATTCCATAAGATGACATTGTGATCTGTAGTGAGAGGAGGGAAGAGACGGAGGAAAAGCTGGAGAGGTGGAGGTTTGCACTAAAAAGAAGAGGAATGAAGATTAGTCAGAGTAAGACAGAGTACGTGTGTGAATGAGAGGGATCCAAATGGAAAAGTGAGGTTACAGGGAGAAGAGATAAAGAAGGTGGAAGATTTTAAGTATCTAGGATCAACAGTCCAGAGCAATGGAGAGTGTGGAAAAGAGGTGAAGAAGCGTTTTCAGGCAGGCTGGAAAGGGTGGAGGAAAGTATCAGGTGTGATGTGTGATAGAAGAGTTTCAGCTAAAATGAAAGGAAAACTGTACAAAACCGTGGTGAGACCCGCCATGCTGTTTGGTCTAGAGACAGTGGCACTGAATAAACGACAGGAAACAGAGATGGAGGTAGCAGAGATGAAGATGCTGAGGATCTCTCTGGGAGTGACCAGGATGGACAGGATCAGAGGAACAGCACATGTTAGAGGTTTTGGAGATAAAGTCCGAGAGGCCAGACTGAGAGTGTTTGGACATGTGCAGAGATCCGACCCTGGAACAAGCGGAAGATGACGGACGATGACGGAACGGAACCCTGTTCTTGAAGAAAATTTGACGCCATGCAGTAGTACAAGCATCTTCTTCTAAGATCATTATGAAGAAATTAAGGCTTTTCTTCCCACTATCCCTCCACTGTACGTGGCTTCCGTAGGAGCAACAATAGAGACGATCAAGGGTCCAAAACTTTCCCTGTGGTTTCAAAAAATGAAAAGGCGGCCGTAGCTCGGAGAGAAGGCACTGTTTGAGCACTAAGCACTAAGCACTTGGGTTAGCGCTTAAATGTATGAATTTAAATTTGACTTAAGATCCTGTTAAATACACATTAGATAATAAATAAATGTTCGTAGAAGAATCTTTCATGACAGCTGATGCAAGTCATTTAGTTGTAGAGCACAAAGATTCATCACTTGGTGTGACTGATCTTTCACCTAAATTTCCCAAACACCAAAGAAATCATTGTGGACTTTAGGCAGCGGGAATGTAACCGCAGCTCGACGCTCATTCATGTTGAAAGTGTTCGATTGGTTAAACAGGTCCGTGTAGTCCGTCATTCATCCAGGAGTGATCCATTGTAGAAAAAGTTTCAAAAAAGTCTTCTGGACAATTTAATTCTTGATCGAGACGTTTCGACTTCCATCCGGAAATCATTTTCAATCTGAATGAAATGGACTGAAAACTGGATCTGTATATGCTAACCTGAGTAAAAGGTAAAAAATAGTGAGGAGGGGCTCGACCAATGAGCCTGTGTTACCTATGATGGCCGTGAATGGCTCCTATTGTAACCACCGACCAGTAGACGATCCCTATTGTAATAATGCTAAAAGCCTGGTGAATAGAAATTCCTGCTAACGAGAGGCGTGAATCTGGGTCATGAGGTGTCCTCTTTGTTCCAGGGCTTCAGAATGCTGCTATAAATCCCGGGCAGAATGTATATCTAACGCCTTCACTCCGATTCAGTGAGGGATTTTCTTTCTTCACAAAGATGGCTTCCTTCACACCTCTTTCAAACCATCCTTTCTCTCTACTTAGAATCTTCACCTCGCTGTAACACAGGCTCATTGGTCGAGCCCCTCCTTATTATTTTTGACCTTTTACTCAGGTTAGCATATGTAGATCCAGTTTTCAGTCCATTTCTATCAAATTGAAAATGATTTCCGGATGGAAGTCGAAACGTCTCGATCAAGAATTAAACTGTCCAGAAGACTTTTTTGAAACTTTTTCTACGATTGGTTAAACAGTACAAATATTTGAGAATCCTGTTTGACTCTACACTCAAATTTAATGTCAACATGGTAATAAATGGTCGTTTAAAAAGCACAACACAGAACATTTATTCTACGCAAACTTTGTTCAGTTTTATTTGTTGTTGTTGTATTCAGAGTTTCCTCCCTTTTTTTTCTAATTCTCGGTTTACGTGTCTCTCTTAAACAGCGTGGCCAAAGAGTATTAAAAATAACAGGTGCCCAGCTGAATGATCTTATGTCTCTCTGG
The DNA here is from genome assembly GCA_902685375.1 of Neostethus bicornis. Taxonomy (NCBI): domain Eukaryota; kingdom Metazoa; phylum Chordata; class Actinopteri; order Atheriniformes; family Phallostethidae; genus Neostethus; species Neostethus bicornis. Next base: position 26,337,214 of record LR738550.1, read on the forward strand.
AAAAGTCAGGTCATCAGAAAAGGTTGTCGAGTTATTGAACAAGATTTTTTTTTAATGCCTTCAGGTTGGCGGTAACAGATGCCTCTGATCAAAATCAATCGCCATGGCATGACTTTTATTCCATTTGCGATTAGCCTCTTAAACTATCAGAGATTTTTTACATTCTTTTATGTTTTGATTTGATTCCTGGTCTGTTGACGGAGGTTTGTCTTTCCTATTTAATGGCTGATCCCTCAGGACCTCCGTGTTATTTTTATGGTGTTATTAAGCAGCCCATGCCTGTTGCTTGTGCACAATACAGCCTCTTATTTCATTCCTCAGCTATAGATACTCATATGGAACATACTGAGCCCGAAACAAAGCGACTGTGAAGTGTTGCTGCACTTAGAGAAGTAATTATTCTTTAGTGGCGCTGAGGTCGATGTGTCCCTGCAGGGGTCTTTCCATGGAGGTAAACACAACATATTCGTTTTGATCCATGGCATATGAAGGCATAGCTAGGCACAGACAGGGTGAGCATGTTGTCTCTTTGCCAGGTCACCTGTTCATGCCAACTTATTGCTACGACCATAAAGTCTCAACGTCTCTTCCAGCAGAATTAGTGGCTTAGTAAGAGAAATTTAAGGTCAACCGTGAGACAAGGTCTCAGTTTGTACTTTGGTGGGGGTTTTATCCATGGAAACTAATGCACTAAAGAATCCCATGATTAATTAAATGAGGGGCACAAATAATCTTATTTTCCTAACATTCTTTTTGAAATCTAAATCACAGGGCGTAGATTTTGGTTATTTTCACTTTTCTTTCATACTTTCTTTGAAAAAAATATTTTTGAGATATCTTTTAAATAAAGATAAAACAATTACTAATGACTAATTGTCAGTACACAGGGTACACATATGTGAATGAGAGGGATCCAAATGGAAAAGTGAGGTTACAGGGAGAAGAGATAAAGAAGGTGGAAGATTTTAAGTACTTAGGATCAACATTCCAGAGCAATGGAGAGTGTGGAAAAGAGGTGAAGAAGTGTGTGCAGGCAGGCTGGAACGGGTGGAGAAAAGTATCAGGTGTGATGTGTGACAGAAGAGTTTCAGCTAAAATGAAAGGAAAAGTACAAAACCATGGTGAGACCGGCCATGTTGATTGGTCTAAAGACAGTGCCACTGAGGAAAAGACAGGAAACAGAGATGGAGGTAGCAGAGATGAAGATGCTGAGGATGTCTCTGAGAGTGACCAGGATGGACAGGATTAGAAATGAGTATATCAGAGGAACAGCACATGTTAGAGGTTTTGGAGACAAAGTCTGTGAGGCCAGACTGAGATGGTTTGGACATGTGCAGAGAAGAGAGAGTACATCGGCAGAAGGATGCTCGGTTTGGAACCACCAGGAAAGAGGGCTAGAGGAAGACCAAAGAGGAGGTTCATGGATACAGTGAAGGAAGACATGAAGATAGTTGGTGTGACCGAAGAGGATGCAGCAGATGGAAGAAACTGACTTGCTCTGGCGACCCCTGAAGGGAAATGCCGAAAGGAGAAGAAGAAGAAACTGTTTTTAACAAGTTCTGAAAATCTGTTTTTTTATCTTCCGCTTATCTGGGCCTGGGCCGCAAGGGTAGCACCCTCAGACGAAACCCCAGCTGCATTCTCCAGCTCAGAATCCTGAGGTGTTGTGATGGACCAAGCAGTGCAAATAGACAGGCACAAGGTTTTAAGTAAAAAAGGGGTCTTTTTATTGAACCCAAAAAATGTCAAATGTTTAACAATTATAAAAGAGGTCAAAATAACTAACTCAACTCAAGATAAGGTTTAACAAAAGAGAATTAACTCAAACAAACAGACCTAACTGACTGAGAACAGCATGACCTTAAATGAAAGAATACTAAACCACTGCCAACACAAAAGGGGGGTTAACAAAACAGCTTAACTAAATCTAAGCTAACAAAACCAATTTCACCCCTAAAGAAAATAAATGGTTCAGTCCAATTAGGTGACTCCAGCCCAGGACAGCAGGTGATCCTTCAGCCCAGGAACTGGAGCACCTGCAAAACTCAAGAAAATCAAATTAATGTGAATCAACAACATAAATCAAACATGTGCACTAATCTAAACTTGTATTAAGTCCAAAGTAAAGAAAAGTGGTTTAACAAACAAAATATCTAAATTATATTCATAAAGTGAATAAATTATAAAGTTTACAAACTAAATGGTTGTGTGGCTGTAGCCATCACACACGCCCCCTCTTCAGATTTCTCGCTGACACAGCGAGAAATACAATCTGCAATGACATTGTCTCTGCCGGGAATGTGGTGAATAATGAATTTGTACGGCTGTATGGCCAGGTACCACCGTGTAATTCTTCCATTTGTGTCCTTCATCTTCTTGATCCATTGCAGAGCCTTGTGGTCTGTCTCCAGAGTGAACTCACGTTCAAGAAGATAGTACTTGAAAGATTGGAGTGCCCACTTGATGGCCAATGCCTCCTTTTCCACAGTTGAATACCGGACCTCTCTTGGAAACAACTTGCGGCTGATAAAGGCAACTGGGTGGCGCTCTTCTGATGGTCCCTGCATCAAGACAGCTCCCAAACCCCTCTCCGAAGCAACAGTCTGAAGGACAAACATTTTGTCAAAATCAGGACTATGCAAAACTGGACTCTTACTAAGAGAGGGTTTTTGGCACTGAGGGCAGCTTTCACAGTACTGAGCAACATCTGTCCTCAATCCAGGCCAATAGAAGTGCTTTCTGATGCGATCCACGGTCCTACGTTTTCCAAGGTGACCGGCCCCTCAGATTGAGTGCCCCAGAGACAGCACCACCTGCTGGATCTTCCGGGGAACCACCAACTGCAAAACTGATCCCTGTTGACGATAAAGTACACCCTCCTTTATCAAGAAGGTTTCTTTGCTGCAGAGATTTTCAGATCTCTGTTTCCCTTCTGCTTTCTGAAAAAGAGGTGTTAGAGTTGAATCTTCATGTTGCATTTCAATGATGTTTTCAGGAATCTTGAAACCCAAAGGCAACTCCAACTCAGTGTTAGCAGATAGTTTTGCAGTGTGATTGAATTTATCTTGACTCTTTTGTCTGAAAGACTTACGAGACTTCCCTGGTGCTGTCTCCAGGTCTGCATCAGGAAAGGGCAAAGTATGAAGTATATGTGAAGATTCTTCTCTTTTCACCGCTTGAGCTCTGGTTACAGCAACATTGCATGCCTGGCTAGAATCAAGCAAGTCAGACAACACAGGTAGATCTCGACCCAACACAACTGGAAATGGCAGATTCTCAGAGACTCCAATGTTTAGCAGAAATGTTTGTCCTTGTACCTTAATGTACATTTCTGCTGTTGGATATAGTTTTTCCTCCCCATGTACACAGCGAACTGGGATTGTATCAGCAACGTTGACTTTGTCTACAGGAACAAAGTCTCTGTGCACAAGGGTTTGGGTACTTCCTGAGTCAATTAGAGCTTTTATAGTTCTACCATTTAGCTCAACCAGCACCACCTTTAAACCACTCTGCAGGTCTATCGTTGGGGTGATTTGCTGACGAGGGACAAAACACATTTGGCTTATTTTTGTTGAATTTTGTGGACACATTGGCTTTGTGTGGCCCTCCATTCCACACAAATAACAAATCACCGTCTTGGATCTTGAGGGCACTGTGATGGACTGACTTGGAGGTTTACTCACCCCTGTCTGGTAGGTTTGAGATTTCTTAAAGTCCTTCATTTTCCAAGCCGTCTGACTCCACGGTTGCCCTTTTTCCCGTGCCGCTACAAACACATCAGCCAGCTGTGCAGCCTTTGCAGCAGTGTTTGGATTACGCTCTTTAATCCATATCTGTAACTCAGGAGACAACATTCTCAAGTATTGTTCCAGAATGAAGAACTCACCAATTTCCTGCACCGTTTTTCCATTTGGTTTAATCCATTTGCTGTACAATTCTTTTAAACGTGCATAGAGTTCTTTTGGGCTTTCATCTGACTTTACCTCTAGAGAACGGAATCTCTGACGAAACGTCTCAGGGTTAATGTCATATTTCTCAAGGATGACTGTTTTCACTTTATCATAATCTAATGAATCATCCGTATCCATGTGAACACACGCACCTCTTGCCTTGCCAGTTAGCAGGGGGATCAGCCGAAAAACCCAGTCTTGTTTTGGCCATCGGCAAGCGAGGGCAATACGTTCATAGGTCATTAGAAAATGTTTAATGTCATCATCATTTGTTAATTTTTTCAGTGTTGGTGCCTGAAAGTGGAACTGACCTGCTTGAACATGCTCTTTATGATTAGTAGCAGAGCAGTTGTCCTCAGCTTCCCAAGGCTCCACATCGGAAGGTTCAGGTTCATCCGTTTTATTTTCTGGAGCTGGGGATGTACGAGTTTGTACTTCCACCTGCAACAGCTGAAACTGATGTTGTAATGCTCTGAACCGCTGTTCTTGGCGGGTGAATTCCTCCTTTCGTCTTGCTTCATGGGCCTCCTGTTGACCCATATGAGAACGAAGAATAGAAATCACTTCCGATATTGTTGGCTCCTTACCGTAGCCCTCAGTGCCATCCACCCCTCCAGAGGCTTCATTTTCCTCTCCTTGGGTTGCTGTTTCAACAGGCTGGTTTTGACCATCTCCTTTCACTCCGTTGCCGCTCCGTCTAGATCTTGGCATTGTTCAGTCAGGAAGGGATTATGGTAAAAACAAACAAAAAAAAAAAAAAACAACCCTGTGCCTTCATCTGCAAGATCCCACTTCTGACACCACTTGTGATGGACCAAGCAGTGCAAATAGACAGGCACAAGGTTTTAAGTAAAAAAGGGGTCTTTTTATTGAACCCAAAAATGTCAAATGTTTAACAATTATAAAAGAGGTCAAAATAACTAACTCAACTCAAGATAAGGTTTAACAAAAGAGAATTAACTCAAACAAACAGACCTAACTGTTCTTCTTCTTCTTTAGTTCGCGGCATGAAGCACCAACCTGGGTGCATTACCGCCACCTACTGACTGTCACGAACCTCAAATCCTCCTCAATAACCCTGTACACCTCAAAAAAGTGTACAGGGCACCAAAACCCTTCCCCTGACGTCCATACAAAAACACCTCCTCCAAGCTCACTTGTCTCATCCCAATACTCCTCAGCACCACCATCATAGCCTCTCTTTCTTCCTCATACTTTCTACACGCTAACACCACGTGACTAACCCCTTCCAACTCCCCACAGAAATCACAACACCCATCCAAATGTTTACCCAGAATCTTGAGCGTTTCATTCAATCCCGTGTGCCCAATACGTAACCTGCTAAAAACCACCTGCCCCCGCCTTCCACCACCCACCGGATCCACAGTCACCCCCACCGTCCTCTGTACTTCATACAAGTGTCGTCCCTTCACCTCTGACTCCCACTCCATCTGCCACTGCTGCATTATCCCCTTCCAGACCAACGCCTTCACCTCCCCTCGTGACAGAGCCACGACCCTCTCCACCACCACCCGATCTGCAGCCCTCTTTGCCACCTCATCCACTCGCTCATTCCCCCCAATCCCAGAATGGCCCGGAACCCACATAAACACCAACGACCCTCCTACCACCCCCGACACCATATTCATAACATCCCAAAACAAACCCTGATGATACCTCACCCTCCCCAGTTCAAGAGCCCGAACCACTGACAACGAGTCCGTGCATATAAGTACTTTCCCACCACCATGTTGCATCGCCCACACTACAGCCATCCAAACTGCATATAACTCCACCGTGAAAATACATAAGTGATCTGACGTGCGAACCCCTACCTCCACTCCAGACCCTTCCACCACCATTCCCGCACCCGTCCTCCCCGAAACCGGATCCCTTGAACCATCCGTAAACACCAATGTGTAATCCCCATAATTCTCCTCAACAATACTCCTAAATGCTCCCGCCACATTCACATCCCCAAACCTCCGTCTCCACCCCACCATCCCCAATTCCACCCTCACCTCTCCCAGCCTCCACTGTGGCACCATCTGAAAATTGTCCTCCCGCTCCAACTCCAAATCCCCCACACCCAATTCCCGTGCCCACAAACCCCCTACCCACCCAAAACTCAAAGTTTCCTTCACACCCCTCTCCCAGGACCAATCCAGAACCCCCCGCCCAGGGTGATTATGGCTCTTTCCTCTCAAGGAAACCCAATAATTCACCGCCAGGTGCTTCCTCCTCAGAGCGAGTGGCATGACACCCGCCTCTACCCTCAGGGCACACACTGGCGAAGTCCTCAGAGCACCTAAACAAATCCTCAGGGCCTTGGCCTGCACCACATCTAAATCCCGTAACACTGTAGGCGCCGCCGAACCATAAACCACACATCCATAATCCAATCTGGATTTTATCAGGGCATCATACAGGCACCTCAAAGCTGAAAAACTGGCCCCCCAGTCCACCCCAGCTAGACATCTCATGACATTTAATATCTTGTCACACTTACTGGTCAAGTACCGTACATGTTCCCTCCACACCAACTGCCTATCAAAAGTTAGACCCAGAAAACGAAAAGACCCCACCATCTCAATGTGCCTACCATAGAGCTTCAAACCCTTCACAGTGCCAACCCGGCCCCTCGAGAACATCATACCTTTTGTCTTGTCCACCGAAAATCTAAAACCCCACCTGTCACCCCAAGCCTGCACCCTGTCTATACCCTCCTGCACCTTCCCAACCACATACTCCCTGTTCCGTCCCCTCGTCCACAACGCCCCATCATCAGCAAACAGTGATCTACCTAAATCATTCCCCACCCCACTAAACACACCATTAAACATAACATTAAACAAGGTAGGGCTAATTACACTCCCCTGCGGCGTCCCATTCTCCACGTCATAAACCGACGACATCGCTCTCCCAACCCTAACCTGAATCCTCCGCCCCTCCAAGAAACTCCGAACCCAATTGAATATTCTCCCTCTAATCCCCATCGTGCGTAGTGTAATCAACAGTCCCTTCCTCCACAACATATCATAGGCTTTTTCAACATCAAAAAATACCGCCACCAAAACCTCTCTATTCACCCGTGCCTTCCTAACATCATCCTCCAACCGAACTAACGAATCCAAAGTGCTCCTACCCCTCCTAAAACCACATTGGTATTGTGACAATAGATTCCCCTTTTCTAACTTATACTCCAACCTCTGAGTTACCAACCTCTCCATCAACTTGCAGACTACAGACGTTAAAGCAATCGGCCTGTAGTTTCCTGGATCACTTGTATCCGCTCCAGGCTTCCTAATCGGGAGAATCACTGCCTCCTTCCACTCTGCCGGCACCACCCCCTCTCTCCACACCCTATTAAATAATCCCAAAAGTTTCCCTTTACCCACACTACCCAGCTGTCTGAGCATGCCATATACAATACCATCTTTACCAGGCGCCGACTGACCTCCTTTCGCCAAAGCTGTTTCCAACTCCCCCATTGTAAACACATCATTTACCACCTCCATGACATCATCATCCCTGCCCAGCTCCCCTGCAAATTCCTCCTCCAACTGCCTCCTCACAGCTCGCCCCTCCACCGACAAAGCCTCAACATGACCTAACTGACTGAGAACAGCATGACCTTAAATGAAAGAATACTAAACCACTGCCAACACAAAAGGGGGGTTAACAAAACAGCTTAACTAAATCTAAGCTAACAAAACCAATTTCATCCCTAAAGAAAATAAATGGTTCAGTCCAATTAGGTGACTCCAGCCCAGGACAGCAGGTGATCCTTCAGCCCAGGAACTGGAGCACCTGCAAAACTCAAGAAAATCAAATTAATGTGAATCAACAACATAAATCAAACATGTGCACTAATCTAAACTTGTATTAAGTCCAAAGTAAAGAAAAGTGGTTTAACAAACAAAATATCTAAATTATATTCATAAAGTGAATAAATTATAAAGTTTACAAACTAAATGGTTGTGTGGCTGTAGCCATCACAGGTGTTAAGGGGCAGATTCGGGGGGGTCGATGTGCCCTTGCAGGGGACACATCTGTTGGGTGCTGTTCAGTGCAAGCCCCCCATCCCTTTCGGTCCGCAAAAAAAAAAAAAAAGAAGAAGAAGAAAGGAAAGGGGATATGTCACGCTTTGTCAATGACCTCACGCCCCCCCATTTTTAGAAAATCCTGAATCCGCCCCTGGTGTTCCCTGGTCAGCTGTGCCTTCAGGCTGGCTTTCAGCTGTGAGACATATTCTCCTTACATATTCGCCCAGTGGGGCATGAGTCTCGCTCTGGGTGTCCGCCCAGTGGGATATGGCTGAAACACCTCACCATTGAGGTTTTTGAGAGGCATCCTGAAAGTGAAATTTTATAATGTGATCTACCGTAATTTCCGGCTTATAGAGCGCACCTGATTATAAGCCGCACCCACCACATTTTAAGAGGAAAACCGATTTTGTACATATACAAGCCGCACCTGTATATAAGCCGCATGTGCCCACATTAAAACATGTAACACAAACACAAAATTAACCCAAACCCGACTTCAAGTCCCGCGAATGAAACTAAATGTCCTTCATTAAAGTCCACAGTCCAAAAATCACAGCCGGCAAAATGAACGGAAAATGATACTTAAGGTTTGATGCAGGCCTGCAGAGTCCGGGTCCCGTTGAAAGTAATCCAAGGAAAAAAAAAGTGTATATTTCCAAAGGTAAGGGAGGGAAAAATATATATCCACTATTGTCCGCTGCGTCCACAAACAGGTGGCTGGTCGCCGCCTCGCCTCATCTATCGCAGAGTCAGCGATAACTTTGATCTTTCGCAGAGAGTTCAGGTCAAACTCCTCCGTGCCAACGTGCAAAAAAAATCCACAGGGTCTGGTCGAGCCTCTGTCTTCTCTCACACACCGCCGCGGGTTTTTCTTTAACCAAATTTTTACTCCCTCTTCACCTTTTTTTTGTCTGTCCCTCACCTTTACCTGCCCCCACTTAAACCCGTCACCGTGCGTTTGTTCCGCCCCTCCTTTTTCATTCACCCGTGCAAAACATATCAGAATAAGTGTCTAAAATAAATACAAATAAATACATTACAAAAATATACAGTTGCAAATACATATTATACATGGGTTACACATATTTACAAAGAAAGACGGTACACCGAGAGAGTTTTCAAAGTTTTAATAATAATAATATAACTTTCATCCCAAACGGTGCCTGTGACAGGGCAGTTAATGCTAGCAACACGCTAGCAACACAGTCAACAGGTCTGGTAAAAGAACATACCGTACTTGTAAAAATTATGGTAAGCCGTCCACATCTTCCTCCTTAGAACTGAAGCCATCAAAGTCGTCTTCCTCAGTGTCGGAACGAAACTTCTTCTTCTTCTTCTTTAGTTTGCGGCATGAAGCACCAACCTGGGTGCATTACCGCCACCTACTGACTGTCACGAACCTCAAATCCTCCTCAATAACCCTGTACACCTCAAAAAAGTGTACAGGGCACCAAAACCCTTCCCCTGACGTCCATACAAAAACACCTCCTCCAAGCTCACTTGTCTCATCCCAACACTCCTCAGCACCACCATCATAGCCTCTCTTTCTCCCTCATACTTTCTACACGCTAACACCACGTCGGAACGAAACTCATCTTTTACTTACCTTTTCTACTCGAGCGCCGCTGGTGGCCGTTAGAAAAATTACATAAATTGTAAAAAAAAAAAAAAAAAAAAAAAAAGAAAAATTACATAAATTGGCCGCATCACTGAATAAGCCGCAGGGTTGAAAGTTTGGGAAAAAAGTTACGGCTTATAGTCCGGAACTTACTGTAATCTGGTCCTGCAGGCCTTTCTGCAAATGGCAGAAAACGAACAAAAGAAAGTTAGTTTTCAAAAATCACTCAATTTTTATGTAAAAGCACCAAAAAAAAAAAAAAAAAAAAAAAAGATGATTGAATGAATCCTTCAAATTAATCTGAAACTGAACACAATTTGTCATAATTTTACTGGAAACAACTGAAGTGCAGAGTGACAGTTCCTCTTCTGCGTCGTGAAAAATGTACTCAATTTTCCTTTATTGCTGTTCTCTGACTGTCACACAACATCCATTGTGAAAAATGTGTATTGTCCTACCTCTTTCTTTCATGGAGAAAGCATTGCTTTAGGTATTTTGTTCTTGTTGATGTGTAACTATCTAGGTGTTTTCTAATTCTATTTCCCAGGCTAATTGCACGGGCCTATTCTCAACCTCTTATTTGTAGCTCAATGCTGTTGAGCGTGGTGAGACCGTGGTGAGACCGTGGTGAGACTGGCCATGCTGTTTGGTCTAGAAACAGTAGCACTGAAAAAAAAAGACAGGAAGCAGAGATGGAGGTACCAGAGATGAAGATGCTGAGGATCTCTCTGGGAGTGACCAGGATGGACAGGATTAGAAATGAGTACTTCAGGGAACAGCACATGTTAGAGGTTTTGGGGATAAAGTCCGAGAGGCAAGACTGAGATGGTTTGGGCATGTGCAGAGGAGAGAGAGAGTACATAGGAAGAAGGATGCTGGATTTGGAACCACCAGGAAAGAGGACTAGAGGAAGACCAAAGAGGAGGTTCATGGACGCAGTGAAGGAAGACATGAAGATAGTTGGTGTGACCAAAGAGGATGCAGGAGATAGGGTTAGATGGATGAAACTGACTTACTGTGGCGACCCCTGTAGGGAAATGCCAAAAGAGGAAGAAGAAGCTCTTTCTTGGCAGCCATCTGAGTTTTAGTCTTAGGAACAAAATTTCATTAAGTTTTAGTCCCATTTTAGTCATCTCTATATATTTTCATTTTAGTCGACAAAAACTCAAAAGAGTTTTAGTCTAGTTTTTTGCGAAGACCTTTTTTAGTCCTGGTTTCAGCGTAAAAAAGCAAAGACCAAAAAATACTCTTACTTTAACAATCGTGGTTTTATTACTGAGAAAGTTTCAGGTTATTTGTTGGCATGAATGTCAGGGTGATGAGCTTTTAGATGCCGTTTAAGATTAGTGGTACTCTTTCCACCTATTTTGTGTACATATTTATGTTCGTCTCCCACAATACATTTCATTTTATTCTCTGATTGGTTTTATATAAAGTATGCCCAAAAGCCATCGCGTCATCCCCGACCACCAAGCCCATGTGTTGCTGTTGCCGTCATGGTGTGTGACTTTCCCCTGGCTGCAGGTGTGTTGCGCTAGATTCGAACATTCAGCGCGCGCTAGATTACATATGTGTAGCGGGCCTAATAGCTTTCCATAGTACAGACGGTGTGCACGTGCAGCATTGTTGGGGGCGTGCTGCCATGAGAGACAAAATGCAGACGCTGTGCTATTTCTTTACACAATTGGAAGAAATGTGAAAATCTGACGCCTATTTTGTTACATTTTCGTCTCATCAACAGAAACTTGAAAACGTCTCGTCCCATTTTTGTCACCAAAGAGCCGCATTTATTTTATTACTGTTACGTCATCAAAAAAAAAAAAGCTTTGTCAACAAAATTATTTTGTTGTCGTTATCGTTGGCGAAAACAACTCTGTTGTAGCTAAAGTTATTGACTTAACTCCTAGAATTTGCCTTTAGAGTTGTAATGGAAATTTTATATTAAACCATAGTATTTAGCAAACATTATTAGTTGATTGTTAAAATCTAGACATTTTAGTTTCTGACAATGGTGTAACAATGATCATGTGTTCTGCTGTGTTTCTCTGTTGACTGGAATGCCAGGTGTCTTAGGGAGTCTGAAGAAACAGACTAGCACTGTCCTCATCGTGCGTTTCTTATTTGACTCCAAGGCCAAGATCACTCTGAAGTTCAGTTAAACAATCTAGCGGGAGGTTAAACCTTCAATACAGCAATGCATTAAATGTTGTGACCCATACACTAAACTTATAAAGAAAGCATTTGACTTTTTCTTCCACTGAGGCTGTTTTTCCACCACAGAGTCATTTAAGGTAACAAAAAAAAGAGATATTTGTTTGTTTAGAGCTATGTAAAGAACCTTTCCATGGTCAGACTAGGTGTAACATTGGGCTTGCTAGTATTACTACCAGGTTCTACTCCTGTCTTCACATAAACACTTATTGCATCAGTGTGATTTAAACCAGTTCACACAGTACTGTGTGTTGGAATTTAAACTAGACAGTCAAATGGAAATAATTGATTGTACAAATTAAACATCAGAAGCAGAAATTTCAAAAAGGAACACACATTCAACCGGCTGAATAATTGTAAAGTGGATGTAATGACGGCCAAAGCTGCAACTCACTGCTAATCATAAGGGGAGATAATTAATTAGTCAGAGGTCATTTGTATTCAAATGTATAAACTGAATTGTGTTTCATGCTCAAGATGATTTTTCATTATCTTCATTCAATTGTATTCATCTTCTGAACCACTTTTCCCGTCGGGATTGCAGGGGATGATGGAGCCTATCTCAACTGGTTACAGGTAAAAGGACGAGGTACACCCCAAACAGGTCACCAGTCTGTTGTGTGGCCACACGTAGAAAATGGTCCTCACCTGGAAAAGGGTGGACTGCCCCCTGCAGGTCAGGGACAGGGTCCTGCCCCAAGTGGAGGAGTTTAAGTATCTCGGGGTCTTGTTCACGAGTGGGGGAAAGATGGAGCGGGAGATTGACAGGCGGATCGGTGCAGCATCAGCTATAACTAGGACGCTGCATCGGTCCGTCGTGGTAAAGAGAGAGCTGAGCCGAAAAGCAAAGCTCTCGATTTACAAGTTGATCTACGTTCCAACCCTCACCTATGGTCACCAGCTGTGGGTGGTGACCGAAAGAATGAGATCGCGGGTACAAGCGGCCGAAATGAGCTTCCTCCGCAGGGTGGCGGGGCTTTCACTCAGAGATCGGGTGAGGAGCTCTGCCATCCGGGAGGAGCTCGGTGTTGAGCTGCTCCTCCTCCAGGTCGAGAGGAGCCAGATGGGGTGGTACCCGAGTGCCTCGCGGGCGAGGAGTTTCGGGCACGTCCCACCGGGAGGAGACCAAGGGGCAGACCCTGGACCCGCTGGAGAGACTATGTCTCACGGCTGGCCGAGGAATGACTTGGGATCCTTCCGGGTGAGCTGGAGGATGCAGCCGGGGTGAGAGAAGCCTGGGCTGCCCATTTGAGGCTGTTGCCCCAGCGACCCGACCCCGGAACAAGCGGAAGATGACGGAACGGAACAGAACGTAGGAACATATAACCATTCACACACTTATTCCTAGGGATAATTTCTCAGCATCCAATTGACCTAACGTGTGGGTTTTTGCTGTGCGGGAGGAAACTTGAGTGCCGTAGAAAACCTATGTGTACCTGAAGGAGAACATGCAAACCCATGACTTTCTTGCTGTGATGCCACAATGCTACCGACTGCATCCCCGTTCAGCCTTCAAGCTGATTAGTCGTTGTGAAATTGGCTCCTTAGGGTCTGTGTGGCTGTGGCTCAGGAACAGAAAATCAACCTGTTCGGTGTGCACCCTGTTATCTAACTGATTATTAGACAGGTTAATCCTTCACACACCCAATGACTCAGTAATAGAGAAAGCAGTTACTACAAGTTTTTAGCTGAGAGATTTTGAGGCTTCCTCTTGGACTCCTTCAGAACTGACTGACTTGTTGGGATTTACCACCACCTAGTGGCAACTTTAGTCGCTGCAACAAACATCCTGATTGTTAAAGGTGGCCGACTCCAATTTTTTTTTTTCTAAACAAATTCAGACAATTAGGTTTTCCGTCAAAATATACTTATTTTGTTGTCAAATTATAAGTGTGCAGTTAATGTTGAATTTCTTTGCAAAATGATTAAATACCAGGGATTCAATTCAATTCAATTTTATTTGTATAGCCCAAAATCACAGAATGTCCGTCTCAATGGGCTTCACAAGGAAAAGAGGAATGTATTAACACAAATACACAACAAGAAAAATAACTAACAAATGCTAACTAAACAAGACTAGCACATTAATGCACTTAGACTCTCCTTCTCGGTGAGGAAAAACTCCTAAAAAACCCATCAGTGGGGAAAAAATAAGAAACCTCATGGGGATCCACGTGAAAGAGAGATCCCTCCCCCCGGGACGAGCAAACAGTGTGTCAAAGATTATTGTTTAAATATTAGCTTATTCTACTCTACAGCTAAATATCTAAAGAAGTTAATAAATGTTTTTCATCCTGATGGAAACACGGGGGACTCCTCAGCCTGGAGATGTCCAGTACGGGGATGAGTAGATGTTCTTCATCCTGATGGAAACACTGGGGGACTCCTCAGCCCGGAGATGTCCAGTACGGGGATGAGTAGATGGATTTCATCCTGATGGAAACACTGGGGGACTCCTCAGCCCGGAGATGTCCAGAACGGGGATGAGTAGATGTTCTTCATCCTGATGTAAACACTGGGGGACTCCTCAGCCCGGAGATGTCCAGTACGGGGATGAGTAGATGTTCTTCATCCTGATGGAGACACGGGAGACTCCTCAGCCCAGCGATGCCCACGGCGGGGATGAGTAGATGGATTTCATCCTGACGGAGCGGGGATGAAGAAGCACGGAGGTCTCCTCGGTGTGGCCATGCCCAGGACAGGAACGCAGAGTCCTGGATGAGGCTCTCTCCCAGAGAGGAGGGAGAGAGGTGGACAACATGTGAATTGTATTGTACCAACTAGCAGTGTAATTCTAAATAAACAGACAATTTAGAACAATGAATGAGATAGAAAACCAGAGGTTTAGGGTAGAGGGTTAGAGTAGGGGGTACGGGGAAAGAGCCAAGACAGTCTAGCAGAGAATAGTAGATAGAATTAGAGGACAGAACCCCAAAGTACCATACTTTCCCCAGCTTTTACTATCTAGCAGCCAACTAGTAATTATTATTATTATTATTATTAATTATATCAGCTAATTGAATCTGTTTCTATCTGGCCTGTTGATAAGCTTGTTCAAACAGGAATGCTTTAAGCCTCCCTTTAAATGTAGGAACATTGTTGTTTTTGGCAGCCATCTGAATTTTTGTTTTAGTCTTCGTCTTGAAAATTAATTTTTAGTCATGTTTTCGTCATCTCCGTATATTTTAGTTTTAGTAACGTTTTAGTCGACGAAAACCCAAAACAGTTTTTTGTCTAGTGTTCCTCAAGGAGACTTAGTACGTTTTTAGTCTAGTTTTAATGTTAAAAAAATTCTTACTTTACCAATTGTGGCTTTATTATTGAGAATGATGCAGGTTACTTGTTAAAAAAAAAAAGACAACTCTGCCGAGCTTTAACTTGAGCAAAAAAACAAACATTGTAAAACAACGTAAAATAAATAGAAATTCTTCAATGAGTGAGGAACGTTGTAACTTATACTGTACATATTTAAAAATGACATCTTTTAATAACTCTGTAAACATTGGAATGCATTCAAAGCCGTCTTTAGCGCACCTAAACTAACTAAGGAAGCTAGCAGCGCCAACAAGC
Source organism: Neostethus bicornis (assembly GCA_902685375.1). NCBI lineage: Eukaryota > Metazoa > Chordata > Actinopteri > Atheriniformes > Phallostethidae > Neostethus > Neostethus bicornis. The sequence goes on from LR738550.1 coordinate 26,352,612, forward strand.
TAGCATTAGCTTGAAGTCAGTATCCTGTTTGCACAAAATATGTGGAAAACGTTCAGTTTCCGGGCACCAAGACCCTTTGTTGCTGCTGCTGCCACGGTGTGTGACTTCCTCATGACTGCAGGTGTGTTGTGTAGACGGTGTGAACGCACAGCATTGGGTGTGTGTGTATGTGTGTGTGTGTCTTGGGGAGCGGAGGGCGTACCGCCATGAGAGACAGAATGCACCCGCTGTGTTTTTTCTTTTCTCAGACGGAAACGTGAAAGTCTGACGCCCATTTCGTTACATTTTCGTCAGGTCAATAGAAACTTGGAAACATCTCGTCGCATTTTCGTCACTTTTATTTATTTAGTCGCATTTATTTAGTTATTGTTACCTCATCGTCATAAAAAAAAAAGCTTCGTCAACTAAATCATTTCGTTGTCGTCATCGTTGACAAAATCAACACTGCCAGGGATGGACAGGATTTCTGACCAAGACCATCAATGGCGATTCATTTGATTTAATTCACTCTACAGTCATTTATTTCAAAGCTATCTTTTTGAGCAGGAATACATCATATGCAGACATATACAGTTTTATCCAAATATAAAAATACTTGATATCAGTTTTTACATTTAAAAAATCCCAAAAGTATCAAATCAAAATAAGATTGATAAAAGTTTACTGTCCTATTTACCACCTCCACCACCATCATGACACATAGCCCAGCAGTTTTAAATTCAAATTCAATGACATACCAACTGCTAAAAAAACTGCCTATGAAACAAAAGTAAATGGTCTGAATCCAGCGCTGGTAAACAATGTAAAATGTGCTTTTTGCAGACTAAATAATAAATTAAATTCAGCCAAAAACTCACCAACACAGGTGGAAAAGCGCTATACAATTAGAGTCCACTTACCATTTACCATACACTAAACTCTCTAATGGATTTTTCAGACCCAGTGCCTACTGCTGGAAATACCTGCTGAAACTATTTTGTTTGTTGTTGTTTTTTTTTTTCATTTTAATCTGAGAAATAATTTCGGCCATTTCAACAGTTCTCAGAAACATGGCAGAGTTCTGTTCAGTGTGCATGCACCTTAATTCTACGTTACCGTGACAACACTCCGTTAGAAACCACTTTGAAAAAACAAACAACAAAAGAAATGGAAATTAGAATATGTCCTTGCATGACATCACTGAGTTTTTATAACGCAATAGTTCCAAGCTCCGGAACAGTCCAATCCTAATCAGCAGAAGAAGCAGACCTAATGGCTGCATTTACATAGTTATCATGAAGAAAATCCTCGATTTTCAAGATAAAAGAAAAGCCAGAGTAACATCAACGAGCATTTTGCCTTTTGTTACAAAACATCTTAACAAAATCTTCAAAACTCAGTTCGCCATGCTTGCTTGCTGTTTTATTATGGTTTAAGGTCTGGCTGGATGTGGAGTCTTTCTTAAAAAAAACCATTACGATAGCAGGGGTCTGATGCACTTACACATCTGTCCTCACAATTGAAGATCAAGACAACAATCAATATAAATGACTAAAAAAGAAACGTCTTCAGAACACACTTTAAATCGGGAATTATTTTGTAATTCAATTCAATTCAATTTTATTTGTATAGCTCAAAATCACAGAATTTCTGTCTCAATGGGCTTCACAAGAAAAAGAGGAATGTATTAACACAAAATACACAGCAAGAAAATAACTAACAAATGCTAACTAAACAAGATTAGCACATTTATGCACCTAGACTCTCCTTCTCGGTGAGGAAAAACTCCTAGAAAACCCATCAGTGGGGAAAAAATAAGAAACCTCATGGGGATCCACATGAAAGAGAGATCCCTCCTCCGGGACGAGCAACCAATGTGTCACAGATTATTGTTTAAATATTAGCTTATTCTAATCTACAGCTAAATGTCTAAAGAAGTCAATAGATGTTCTTCATCCTGATGGAAACACGGGGGACTCCTCAGCCTGGCAATGTCCAGTACGGGGATGAGCAGATGTTCTTCACCCTGATGGAAACACGGGAGACTCCTCAGCCCAGCGATGCCCTGGACGGGGATGAGCAGATGGATTTCATCCTGATGGAGCGGGGATGATGAAGCGTGGAGGTCTCCTCGGTGTGGCCATGCCCAGGACAGGAACGCAGAGTCCTGAATGGGGCTCTCTCCCAGAGAGGAGGGAGAGAGGTGGACAACGTGTGAATTGTATTGTACCAACTAGCAGTGTAATTCTCAATAAACAGACAATAGAGAACAATGAATGAGAAAGAAAGCCAGGGGTTAGGGTAGGGGTAGTGGGTACAGACCCTGGTTAGAGTAGGACGTAAGCGGGAAAGGGCCAAGGCAGTCTGGCAGAGAATAGTAGATAGAGTTAGAGGACAGAACCCCAATGTACCATACTTTCCCCAGCTTTTACTATCTAGCAGCCAACTAGTGATTACATCCTCATTTAGAAAGAAACACAGAACTAACATTCAATAAAATTTTAAAAAATGTGTCTTTCTTGTGTGTTTCTTAGTTTCACAAATTAAGGTTGTATGTGCACATCACCACAGGCCCCTGACAGATGAAGTGAGACTGATGTTTGCAGATGACATTGTGATGTGTAGTGAGGGCAGAGAACAGGTGAGGGGAATCCTGGAGGGGTAGAGATTAACCTGAAGAGTTCGGTAACAGTAAGGGAAAATGATGAAATAGGGCGATTTAATGTAGCAATAGAGGTGGTGGAGAGTTAAGTCCCAGATGCAGAGGTAGTTTTACTCGGTATATTGAGAATACAAGTTAGGGAAGAGGGGCAGGCAGGTGTAGCATCGCAACAAGGGCACAGGTGCAAACATTAAATAGAGGCACAAGAGTTGAAGAACAATGGAATAACGGAAAAGAGGGGAACAAGGGTGGAGACGGCAGCTCAGTGGTTAGAGCGTCCGTGCGCAGACTGGAAGTTCGCGAATTTGCGTCCCACAGAGAGCACGTCTAGGGTACTTGGAGAAGACACCTAACCCCCGCTTCTCCCACCATTGGTGCCGTTGAAGGGCAGCCTGCTGCGGTGTAAGGAATGCAGCAAACAAATTTCCCCGATGAGGGACGAATAGAGTAATTCATTTTCATTTTTTTTTTTTTCAAAGGGGCAGGAGAAGGAGGAAGTAAAACAGATCACAAGAGGAAGCGGGCTCACAATTTTAGGTCCTTTTTCTAACAAGGACTAAGTGACTTGAACCCATCACACCAGTCCTGAAATCTGTAAAATGGCTTCCAGTCAAAGACAGAACAGATTCCAAGACTCTGCTGATTGAGTATTTTCTTTACAAAGAAACCCAACAGAACTAACCAAGAATGTCTTCTCACACAAATAAGAAGCTTAGCATTTTCTTACCAAGTGCTCGAATCTCTCAAAACGTGTCCTGATCCAGCTGTCGGTAAAAGTTGGTGAGAGAAAGCTGCTTTAAAACAGCCACTGTCTCTTTACAAACGAGGTAGACACAGTTGTTACGTATTTCAGTAAAGAAACAGTCCAATTTCCACCCATCCTTGAACCGTCGGTCCTCGCAATCAACTTTCCTCTTTTTGTTGATTGTCGGCATTTTAGAAAATTGGGGGGCTTGTTTAGTCAATTACTTACATACTATATATCCTAATTTGCTGTTCCTAATTGAGTCTCAGGATGGCAGCACTGACCACACGTAGGTAACAGCGCTGCGGCCCAATCTTTTAATTTTACAAGCGGGCCAGAAATTTTATGACAGAGGCTGCAGGTCGGATGGAAATTGACCACGGGCCGCATTTGGCCTCGGGACTAGACTTTGGACATATCTGTTTTAAGGTTTTGAACGGCCTTACCGCCACCACTGCAGATTTTATACACAAGGAAAGAAGAGTCAATATCAGAAAATTAACCCGGGGTGATTAGTCTAACATTGGGACTAAATTCAGCCAAATGGTGGTGTCTGTTAGAGAGGTAAAGTCATGGATGTTAGAGAGTGTAATAAACGTTTAAGAAAAACGTAAAACATTGGTAAAAAAACAAGACAGTCATGTACTCATGTATAACCTACACTTGAACGCAAGTTGATTTTCGTCATTGTGTATATATATAGTGTTTTTTGTTTATAGTTTACGCTGTGTTTTATGGTGCCTGCCTTAGGACAGCAGACATAATTTAGCTACTGTGCTAATTCTGATGTATTAACATTGATACTCACCTGCAGATGTGTTGATTAATATGCATTGCCCTAATTCAGTGCTTCTCAATTATTTCCTCTTGCGCCCCCCTAGGAAAAAGAAAATATTTCATGCCCCATTTCATGCACTGTCCGGAATGACTATAATTAGTATCATTTGTCTATGAAATTGTTATAAGTACACTTCTGCATAATAACGTATACTCATTAACATTAAAGAAAACAAAAAAGAAAAAGCAACATACAACAAAGAACAGCTTGATTAAAATTGTTTTTTAGTCTGAAACAGAAAAGATTTAAAGTGCATCAATTAACTTGAAATTTAAAATAAAATAAAGTCTTATTTAAACTATAAACATTTTTGACTAATTTTTGACATTTGATACTGAAAAAAAATGTTGCCAATATTCAGCATGTTTTCGGTGAAAAAACTCAAGCGGCTAATCAGCATGACTGGGGTGTAATGTCTTTAAGTGACGCCTTAATTTATTTGGCTTCATGCTGTCCACATTTTTAGACACAGTAAACACACCGGTCTTTCCTCGTCTCCCACCGTAGTCACAGTGAAGCCAAGCGCTATATGTGCTTCGTCATATTTCCTTGTCTTAGCTTTCGGGAGACTTTCGTTTGACTCGTTATCTCCATCTCTCTCCGGCTTTCTTTTCATCGCTGTTAAATAATTTTTTTCATGGTGTCTGTTGAGGGTTTGTTCACTCCACTGCCTATACCTTGCTCTGTGCTGTGTTCGAGAATGTTCAGTGCAAAATAACTCTAGACCATAGAGTTAATACTCCCTGCGCACACTCTGACAATGAGTGCGCCTACTATTGTAGTGGATGTGCAATTACACTTTATTCTAGTACAGCAAAAAAAAAAAACATGTTCACATGTGCCCCACTATTTGAGAATCACTGCCCTAATTCAATACATAGGTAAATTAAATTGGTCAGACTAGCGGAGAAGATTTTGTAAATGTGATTTAAGATTATCTGCCTCCATGTTTCGAATTGCATTAAAATCAGATGGTGTCTAAAATTAGACAGTGGCTTAGTGGTTAGAGCGTTCACCCGCGGACCGGAAGTACACCGGAAGTTCGCGGGTTTGCATCCCACTGAGTGCACATCTACTGTATGGTCCTTGGAGAAGACACCTAACCCCCGTTTCTCCCACCATTGACGCCGTCATGGCAGCCTGCTGCAGTGTAGGAGAGTAGCACACAAATTTCCTCGGTGATGGATGAATATGGTGAGTAAAAATAAAAAAATTAAAAAAAAAAAAAAAAATCAAAGATGACTCATCAAGCACATTGAGGTTTAATCAGACATATTTGTATGACTGCAACCTCAGTGATTTAGAGAAACTCGGTCGTGTGCCGCCTCGCACGTTTCTGAACATAAGATTCCTCTTTAGTTATTTTTTTTGGACCTTCAGAACGAGCTTTGGTAAGATTCTGGGGTGTCTTGGGTGTCTTGGGTGTCTTCTGAGTCTTGGGTGACTTGGGTACCTTGGGTGACTTGGGTACCTTGGGTGACTTGGGTGTCTTGGGTGACTTGGGTGTCTTGGGTGACTGGGGCGGGGGTTGAGTTTTGATGACTTTCTCAGCAAAAGACTGGCTTCTCATCAACTTCGTAAATCCAAATTCCTTTTCGGTTAATGAGCCATTTTCCTCTTCGGAGTCTTCTTGAGTCAGTTGAGGCTGAGAAGGGGGCTCATACAGCATATTGGCCAGAAGGAAAAAAATGGTCCCCAAACCCTGAAACAGACAACAGACAATTGTCTCAGCCATTCAGGTCATTACTGTAAGATAGTTAGATTAGAATTATTTTATTGATCCCACACTTGGGAAATTTGTGTGTTACAGCAGCAAACAAGAAAGAAATAGACAGTATATGTACAAGAAGGAAAATAAAAAAATAATAAAATATTAAAATAATAAAATAGAAGGAATAATGTGACAAAACATTGAAATCAATACGGACTGAAAGTGCATAAGGAGGTAAAAAAAGTGACATAAGAAGCATAAAGCAATATACAGTGATGAATTACATGAGCATGAACCAGTTATTTGCTATTCTGGGAGTCATTGTAAAGTGTTATTGTGTTGGGAATAAAAGGTTTCCGGTACCGGGCGGTTTTTGAGCGGAGCTGTCTGAGCCTCTTGGAGAAGGAGCTCCGCTGCTCGTCCAGAAGTGGGTAGAGAGGATGGTCAGGGTTGTCCATGATGGATAAAAGTTTATTCAGTGACCTCCTCTCCATCACTGCTTTGTGTGTGTCCTGTCGGCAGCCAATGATAGAGCCAGCCTTTCTTATCAATTTATTAAGTCTGTTGGCGTCACTGGCTGCAATGCTGCTCCCCCAGCAGACCACAGAGAAGAACAAGGTGCTGGCCACCACAGACTGGTAGAAGATCTCCAGCATCTTGCTGCACACATTGAAGGACCTCAGCTTCCTTAGAAAGTAAAGTCGGCTGCAGGTCTTCTTGTACACAGCAATACTGTTACTCCTCCAGTTCAGTCTACTGTCGATGGTCACTCCCAGGTGTACTCCTCCACCACCTCCACATCCCTACCCAGAATGTAGAGGGGGCCGCAAGGCAGTTCTCTTCTTCCGGAAGTCAATCACCATCTTCCTGGTCTTGTCTACATTGAGCAATAGGTGATTCTCTCCCGCCCACTCCACAAATCCGTCCACCACTCTCCTGTACTCCTCATCCTACCCACCACTTATACACCCTACAACTGCAGAGTCGTCAGAGTTAGCTGTAGTGATTAAGTTTCACTCGCTAAGGATAAAAAAAAAAATAATAATACATTGTATTTATATAGCGCTTTTCAGGACTCTCGAAGACGCTTCACATATGCATTGTTCATTCACTCCATACCAGGTGATGGTGAGCTACTGTTGTAGCCACAGCTGCCCTGGGGCAAACTGACAGAAGCGAGGCTGCCATTTTGCGCCATCGGCCCTTCTGACCATCACCAGCCAATTGCATACAAACCATTCAGACTAGGCAACGTGGGTGAAGTGTCTTGCCCAGGGACACAACGGCAATTTTAATCTCAACGGCCGTCCCACCGTGGCATCTGGGGTTCCGGTGGTCTCTCATCCAAGTACAGCCCAGGCCCAGCCTGCTTAGCTTCTGAGGTCTGATAGGATCAGGCATTGACAGGCTGGTATTGCCAGGTTTGCGGTCAACCAAAGCAGTGTGTGTATTTCTGGGCTTTGCATCCAATTTAAAGCAAAGAGGATCATTTACTTTCTCTATTAGCGGTGTTGATTTTTAAGTTGATTGGCCCCAAAAGGTGTAAATTTTATTATCACAAAAAAAAAAAAAAAAAAACGCCAGAGCAAACATGGAAAATCTACTGAGTACAGGTCTTACCTTGTAGAGGAGTCCTATCACCATGGTGGACCGGCTCATGTTAGCGTTATCGTAGATTAAACAATGACCTGGCTGCCCACACAGCTGTGACCAGAGTATGCAACACCTGTCCATCATCCAGCCGTACACTATTGGTCCCGGGATGCATCCTGGAGCAAAGCATGAAGCAGATAAGCTGAGTGTGCAAAACCAGAAAAATGTGGTGTCTTACCAAGAAAGCGCACCATGATCCACTGGATGCCAAGTCCGAAGGACTTTTGGCTGTCCGGTAAACACCTGTGCTGACAGAGCATATAGTAAACACATTATAGCTGCTACTCCTCTTTTTTCATCTTTTTTCCGAAATGTTCTAATGATGATAAATTAACCCTTGCTTTACGAAAGCATAATTGCTTGTCTCATATGTTTCACTGGCTAGAAAGTAAAGCAAAATGTGGTGGCTTCTCTGCAAATGGGCGCCAGCTCACAGCATCCCAGCCACACATGGATTCGGTCCTTCCTCTTAAGAGAGAGTGACATTTTTATGAAAAAGGACTGAAATAAGAATGTAAAACAATCTACGCTACCTTAATAAATTTGATACACTTTACACTGTATCTCCAGCACCAAACAAGATTTACAATGTGCTGTGCACCCACCCAGAGGGCAAGACAAAGCAGGAGCAAGAGGAAGGCGGAATTCACAGTGTCAAAAACACTGTGAATATTCTGTTTCTGGTCTGATAAAATGTACCATATTGATCTATCCTTACTATGTGATAAGAATGTCCTATTTTTGTGACTATGATTGCCGCTCGCATGCTGACCACGCACCTGAGAGTGGCCATTAGAGCTGGGATATTGCAGAGAAAGGTGAAAAAGATGATGACAAAGATGAGGGCAAGGAAAGCAGGCATGTAGCGACACACGCTTCTACATTTTCCTGGCTGAGCGAAATGCTCTGGGTCCGTAGAATGAGTTCGCACCACACACTTGCAGTCATGGAAAACCTGGGACACACAATCACACATGCACAGCGTACTACCAATGCACCAAAAATAAACTGAAACTGATTTCTCGTTTGAGGAGAGTGTGTGTTACCTCTTGACCTGAGGTTTTGCTACGCATGGAGGTGCAGCCAGCATAGCAGGGGGAGTAATATGTTGACCCATCTGCCCCACACACCGGATGGTATGAGTCCGGACCACAATGGCAGTCTTTGTTGCAGCTATTCATGAGTTCTGCCTTCGGATTTATTCTGCACCGCAAGGACCAAGAGAGAGACTTACTGACAAAACTTTTCTTATTTTGTTATTTTATTATACATAAAAATACCTGAAAACAGAGTCCAATAATTATTAAAGCTTATCGGTCTGGTTTGCATGTTTTTACATTGATAAGAGAAACAAACCAAAAACACAAACAAAATCATGAAACTTTTAGAAGTTTTTAAAAAAAATTAAAAAATTTTAAAATCCAAACCATTTTAGCTGCATAAGCGAGAAGCTCTTTTCACCTCCGGAGGGCAGAATTTCCTATTTGTTTTTAGTGTACAGATACGCACAATAAACAACAAAACTTTCTGTCTTTTGAAAAAAAAAAATCTTGAACGTCGTGAGAATCTTCCATAAAAAATCTTAATCAAAAGAATATTACAAACAGATAAATATAATAAATTTGTAATCAATTATAAAATTACACCTAATCATTTGATAGAATTGATTTAAATCCAAGCATTGCTGAAATGATCATAGCATAATGCATTTGGTAACTACAATATGTAAGAATAAAGTTCCTGCAGCGATGCAGCTTAAAAATGTTTCTATCAGATGCCTATTTTTTAAAAAAGGATGTACTGGACCACTGCTGCCCGCATTGACTGAGCAAAATGTGCCTTTGACAAGTGGGCCGAGATTGTAACCTCCTCAAAAACGTCTTTGTGTGCTCCTCCAACGGTCACTTCAAATGGTCCGTCCCACAAAATGTGGTCTTCAACAACCCGCATACGCTGAGGTACCAGCCTATCCTCACGGTGGCTTATGAACAGGCCTATTTCCTGTCACAATGCTGACACTTCTTAGTGTGCATGTAAAAAGGGGGACGGGCACGGGGCGATTTCTTTCCCACATGTAGAGCTTAGTCCTCCCTGCAGTCATTAGGACGTCGTTTCTTACTAAAAAATTATAGTCCGTTCCGTCATCTTCCGCTCATACGGGCCCGAGTCATGGGGGCAACAGCCTCAGGCGGGAAGCCCAGGCTTCTCTCTCCCCGACTGCATTCTGCAGCTCACCTGGAAGGATCCCAAGTCGTTCCCCGGCCAGCTGGGAGACAGAGTCTCGCCAGTGGGTCCGGGGTCTGCCTCTTGGTCTCTTCCCGGCGGGACGTACCCAGTCAATAATCAATTATTTCTAATTTGATGGTAAATCTAGTTCTGTTTCAGATAAAAATGCATTTGCGTACCTTTCTACAATGTTAGTGGTTTTGTTTAAAGGCTTAGTCTTGTAATCGACCGTTACTCCAGCCATGGGCATGTTTGGGCAGTAAATGACAAAAAAAATTGTGGCCAATAAACAGAACAGTATACACCCAATGCAGAAAGTAATGATGCCCCGGTAACGCAAGTTTAGCTTCTTCACAATGTAGCCACCTAAGAAGGTGCCGCCGCCCCCAGCTGGAACCACCATGTATCCTAGGAGAGAAAAAAGATCAGGAACGTTAAAAAACACAGACATACTGTTGGACCGTTTTCAGATAAAAGTGACATAAACGAAAGGCCAAGTCGAACACTGAACGTCATCTCGTCTTCCATTTACCTCTTTATCATGCTCCACTAATTTATGTCTGATTTAAGACATAAATTTATAGACAATTTATAGACAACTAGCCTTGACAACGTGCAATTGCACCAAAATTTTGGTACAATTTTGGTGCAAATCCCACCAAAATTGGAATGTAAAAGCGCACGTGCTACCTTTGTTGACTTGATGCACCCTGTACTGTATTTTCAGCCTCAAACAAGATTTTTGCTGTGTTGTGCATGCGCACAGAGGTAGGGATTAAGAGTGGAGCGAGAGAGGGGAATTCTCAGTGTCAGTGAAACTTTATAAATTTATTTGACCAATATCACATTTCCGAGATAACAAAAAAATACTATGTTTGCCTGTGGTACAAAAGGACAATTGCCATTTTACCCCTCTATATACAGTATGTATACTGCCCACTGCACCACCCTGTTGCACATGCTGTACAAAATATTAACCATTTTTGCTCCAGAAGTGGAACTTGGGCTTGCTTGAAATTGCCTGACTGGTCACCTACCAAACCATGTGGCGGCTTCGGAGGAGCTGATACTGAGCTGTGACTCTAAGAACTTTGGACCAAAGGTGGACATGCCTGTAATAAGCAAGGCCTCTGTAGCTCCTGCAAAGCACAGGAAGAGGAATGGGAGATTCTTCATAAGAAGCAGCACACTCCTGAGGAGACAGAAAAAAAATGTCAAGTGTTCAATGAAAGTAGACATATTCCCACCAGTGTTAAGATTAATGCAGCAAGAAACCAGGATGGGACAACCCACAGATCCACCAGAAAATGCAAACTCTTTTAGTGAACCCAGCTTCAACCTAGCCTGCAGTATAGATCACTGTCCATCACTTCAGTAAACATCTCTGCACAAAATTTTGAACTAGAAATAGTATAATATTCAAAACAGCTAATATTCGAGAACCTGTAGCTCCCATACAGAGAGCTTCCTCTCTGTATAAGTGTCAAAGAGAAAACGAGGTTTAGGATGAGCTAAGGTTCGTATCAAGTCTAGTCACAGAAAAAGACATTTTAAACACACAAAATGATTGTGTTTAATCTTTCCAAACTGTTTGAACTGAGCTAGAGCCTACTGTATGACAAGCCTTGGCAGCTTATCATCACTGCCCAGATATTAAAGGGAAGCAGTACCTGGGCATGTCTTTGACAGTTTTACCAAACTCAGGGTCTAACGCTTCAAGATGACTCCCATCCTTTAGTTGGTGGACTTCAGACTCTCGCATAGCCAAAAGGTTTTCAGAACCTGCGGGGGAACGCATGTGAGACACAGATTAGCAGTAAATTTGGGCTATGCTGTTCACATTGTTGTTGGGTTTCAGATGACTACTGTACCTGGTAGATGTCGCGGGTAGCCAAGGATCGGGATAGATACCAGCAGACTTGCGGTTGCCCCGATGAGAAAGCCAATCCACCAATTTCCAACCCAGTGAGGATCCACTGGAGTCAGCTTAGTCCTGTTATGCAAATAATGTACAGCATTTGATCTGCTTCTGATCACCTTACATTATTTAATGTTTTTATAAAATTGTTCAATGTTCTGTATAAAAAAGACTTACGCCTGTTGAGGGTTTGTGTGCATGTTGAGGAATAATCCTCCAAGCAAGTACCCCGTGGCCGGACCCAGCATAGCTGCTGTGTAGTAGATCCCTGGTAAAAGAGGAGCACAAAAACAAAGCTAAAGTGGTGAGAGAAAATACTGCACTGTCCACTTCATAGTTCCCACTTTTCTGGTTCTACAGTTGAAAGGCTCATCGTTGTCCCCATTCAATTTGTTTCCAATGAGTTAACTTAAGAGAGACACGCAAGAACTAGAGGTGAGATCAGGCCTAAAAAATCCAGCCCAACCCGGCCTGCGGGTATTAAAAGCCGGCCCAGGCCCGAGCCCGAAACAACCCCAAAATGTCATATTTTACTAGTGAGGACTCGGGAGAGGGAGGGTTATTTATAAATAGGAACATTTTCAGGAACACGCTTTTTTAATAAAAAAAAAATCACACTATAAGGCCGCTAACCCACTTGTCTGTGATGGCCTGCTTAGCGCGAAGAGGAGGAACTGTCTTTAAAACAAATGATAAAATAGATCTTTGACGATCATCGCTTTTGCCAGTACAGCTGCCTTTACCCGCTCAATTAACAAGCTCCTTTTTACCTTGGCCTTCTCAATGCACTTATTTGCCACTGTAGTGCAGTGGGGCAGGACCGAGTCGACAGGTACGCGGCCATAAGTTGACCCAACATTGATCAGTTCTTGGGCCAGACTTTTGAAACCTTACCCACTAACTACTGAAAATGGTCTAAGGTCCTGACAGCAAAAATCCACGCACTTGTCTGTGATGGCCTGCTTAGCGCAAAGAGGAGGGGCGGTCTTGGAAACAAATGATAAAATAGATCTTTGACGATCATCATTTTTGCCAGTACAGCTGTTTAAATGCCCGCTCAGCGTCGAGGTGCCAGTCTTTTTTGCTCTCACATGAAAGCAAAGCGCCACATTGACTAGATTCAGTGAAGCCAACGTAAGTTTCTGGAGCATTTTGAACAATCAATTTGAAGCTTTTCCACACCTCACTCTTACCGGTGCGTGTTTGTCTTTTCAGTTCTCCTGCCTTTAGTTTATCCTTAACTTCTTACTCCTTCATATCGGGGATACCTGTTCAAAATAGCTACAGACGTGTGCAGGGGAAGATTGTCAAATTAAGAGGGGGCATTCACGTGCGCAGAGCATGCTTTCGCTCTGCGGATCCTGTTTAGTAGTTAAACATCTCTTTTCTGTTTTATCCAAATGATTAATTTTATAACAAGTATTCCTTAGTTTAGTACCCACGCATCGTTTTAGTTTACGTTTTATAAACAAATGTTCATTTGAAAAAAAAGTCAGCGAGAGAGAAGCCCGAGCCCGACCCGACTCGAAGTAAGGATTGACATTTTAGGCCTGAACCAACCCGAATTTCGGGCCGAGTTGTCTTAAGATCTTACCTCTGACAAGAACACACTGAAAATCTTGTGCCATAAAAAAAAAAGCAAAATAGAAAACATTGGCCTATTAATTTCAGTTTCTGTTCCTCATAAACATGGAATACAGAATCAAACAAACTACACGACGCCAAGGAATGCCTTGCCAGATGTGTCCTTAAGAAACTCACCAATATACATAGAGGTCTTTTTGGCGCTGACATTCTCATCCAAATATGTGACTCCTAATGTGTACAGGGGTGTTGCTCCCATCCCATGCAGAAGTTGGCCTAGCACGAACACATAGCAGTAGAGGTTTAGACCCTCATTCTTGTTGACCTTGCATATTGCGCCTTGGTTTGTTTGAGAGCACAGTTCTATACTATCTTCCTTTTCGGTGGGGTTGTGGCTTGGAGCGGTGAAATGAGGCAGAGCAAACGTCAGAGAACCTAATCCCATGATGAACACGCCCAATCCCAGCCAGCGCGACTTGTGCCCGATCCCACCAAAGTAGCTGACAAAAGCCAGGCAGATGCAGGAGGAAATGTCATAAGAGCTGGCAATGAGGCCAGTCTGATAGCTGCGCAAGTCGAAGCGCCGTTCAAGAGTCGTCACCACAGTGTTGATGAAGCCATTGACGATCATTCCCTGAAGGAAAGAAGCTATGCAGAGGAAGAACAACATCCACTCGGGGGTGTTTAAAACTTGAAAAATTGAGGGTGTGAAAGCCCCCCATCCCCACAAATTATTTGAATCTGAGGATTTTGATTTTGTGCCCGGAATGTTTGTGGCGCTTGTTTCTTTTCCCTGCCCAGAGAGCTGCTTGGGAACATCTCCTGTATATCTGCCCGAGGTCCAACGTCCAGAGCCCATATGGCGGGTTGTCTGAAAATTCTTGGCATTGAGAATGCCTAAAGAGTTACTTCCAACGACATTATAATTCTGCATGTTAACAACGTTCAGTGTTAAAGGTTGAGAAGGGGTTGTCGGTCTGCAAAGGGGGAGCAGACAGATAACTGCTGAGGTTTTGTCCCACAGCGACCAATAGGAAGACTGAAATTCAGTCTGGTACGTCTCTTAGTTTATGCTGTATTCCTCGTGTCTCCACAGGTTTGTAAAAGTTCTGAATATTTTTTAAGGATCCTCAGATGCTGTTGATTGTCTTCACATGGTGATACAAAAAAGAAAGTCTGGCCTGCTAACTCTCCTGAATCACTGTCCTGTGTGAAACAAACAAATAAAAAAATTAAAAAAACAAGACATGTTAAATTTATTTTAAAATGTGGGGAAAAAGATATTTAATTTAGCTCCAATTAAAGGTAACTTTTCTTTTTGCAACCATTCCAATACACACGCACATATACAGTACTTCTTATTCTTCTTTCGGCATTTCCCTTCAGGGGTCGCCACAGCAAGTCAGTTTCTTCCATCTAACCCTATCTGCTGTATCCTCTTTGGTCACACCAACTATCTTCATGTCTTCCTTCACTGCATCTATGAACCTCCTCTTTGGTCTTCCTCTAGTCCTCTTTCCTGGTGGTTCCAAATCTAGCATCCTTCTACTCTCTCTCTCTCTCCTCTGCACATGTCCAAACCATCTCAGTCTTGCCTCTCGAACTTTATCCTCATAACCTCTGACATGTGCTGTTCCCCTGATGTACTCATTTCTAATCCTGTCCATCCTGATCACTCCCAGAGAGATCCTCAGTATCTTCATTTCTGCTACCTCCATCTCTGTTTCCTGTCTTTTCTTTAGTGCTACTGTTTCTAGACCAAACAGCATGGCCGCTCTCACCACGGTTTTGTGCACTTTTCCTTTCATTCTAGCTGAAACTCTTCTGTCACACATCACACCTGATACTTTCCTCCACTCGTTCGAGCCTGCCTGCATACACTTCTACACCTCTTTTCCACACTCTCCATTGCTCTGGACTGTTGATCCTTAGTACTTAAAATCTTCCACCTTCTTTATCTCTTCTCCCTGTAACCTCACTCTTCCATTTAGATCCCTCTCATTCACACACATGTACTCTGTTTTACTCTGACTAATCTTCATTCCTCTTCTTTCTAGTGCAAACCTCCACCTCTCCAGCTTTTTCTCCACCTGTTCCCTCCTTTCACCACAGATCACAATGTCATCACACGCACATATACTGAACAAAATTATAAACAATTTTGCTTTTGCTCCCATTTTTCATGAGGTGAACTCAAAGATCAGAAACTTGTTCTACATACACAAAGCAACCATATCTATCAAATATTGTTCACAAATCTGTCAAATCTGTGATAGTGAGTATTTCTCCCTTGCTGAGATAATCCAACCCTCACTGGCTTGCCATATCCAGATGCCCATGAGACAATATGATTAATGCACAGGTGTGCCTCAGACTGGCCAAAATAAAAGGCCACTCTGAAATGTGCAGTTAATGATACAGCACAATGACATAGATGTCACAAGTTCTGAGGGAGCGTGTTATTGGCACGCTGATGGCAGGAATCAAATGCTCATTTTTCTGCCATAAGATGTACGTATCTAAAGCTGTTTCATAGAATTTGGCGGTACATCAAACCAGCCTCACAACCACCGACCCCGTGTAACCACACCAACCCAGGACCTTCACATCAGCATTTCACCTCCAAGATTGACTGAGACAAGTTGCTGAAACAATGAAGATTTGCATAACCAAATCAGAAACCGTGTCAGGGAAGATCATCTGCAAGCTCATCATCCTTATTGTGGTATGGACCTGACTCAAGATTATCATCGTAACTGATTTGAGTGGGCAAATGCTCACATGGAATGGCGCCTAGCCCGTTGGAGCGGTGTTCTCTTCACAGGTGAATCCTGGTTTACTCCTTACAGGGCAGATGACAGACAGTGTGTGTGGCATCCTGTGGGTGAGCGGTTTTCTGACGTCACTGTTGGGGATCAAGTGGCAAGTGGCCAATTGTGGCAGCAGGGTTATGGTATGGGCTGGTGTATTTTACGGACAAAAAACACAAACAAATTGTATTAATGGCATTTTGAATGAACGGAGATATCGTCACAGAATCCTCTGGATCGGCGTATACAACAGGTCCTAGGTTCTAGGTCCTACTAATATCCAGCAACTTTGCACAGCCATTGAGGAGGCCCAACATTCCTCAGACCACGATCGACAACCTGATCAACTCTATGCGAAGGAGATGTGTTGCACTGCATGAGGCCAACGATGGTCGCACCAGATACTGACTGGAGTCCCCAGACCTCGCAGTAACCCTCCTGCCCCCTCCGCATCCCCGTCTTTCATTGTGGCCAGTCTGAGGCACGCCTTAGCAATAATAATGCAGCCTCGTGAGCATTTGGATATATAGCAAACCTGTGAGGAAAGATGGATTATCTCGGCAAAGGAGAAGTGCTCACTATCACAGATTTTACAGATTTGTGAACACTAATTGAGGGATGTAGTTATTTTGTGTTCCGTTCCGTCATCTTCCGCTTGTTCCGGGGTCGGGTCGCAGGGGCAACAGCCTCAAACGAGCAGCCCAGGCCTCTCTCTCCCCGGCTGCATTTTCTAGCTCACCTGGAAGGATCCCAAGTCGTTCCCCGGCCAGCTGTGAGAGATAGTCTCTCCAGCGGGTCTGGGGTCTACCTCTTGGACTCGTCCCGGTGGGACGTGCCCGAAACACCTCGCCTGCGAGGCGCTCGGGGGCATTCTGACCAGATGCCTGAACGACCCCATCTGGCTCCTCTCAACTTGGAGGGGGAGTGGCTCGACACCGAGCTTCTCCCGGATGACAGAGCTCCTCACCTGATCTCTGAGTGAGAGCCCAGCCACCCTGCGGAGGAAGCTCATTTCGGCCGCTTGTACCCGCGATCTCATTGTTTCGGTCACCATCCACAGCTGGTGACCATAGGTGAGGGTAGGAACGCAGATCGACTTGTAAATCGAGAGCTTTGCTTTTCGGCTCAGCTCTCTCTTTACCACGACGGACCGATGCAGAGTCCTAGTTATTGCTGATGCCGCACCGATCCGCCTGTCGATCTCCCGCTCCATCCTTCCCCCACTCGTGAACAAGAACCCGAGATACTTAAACTCGTCCACTTGGGGCAGGACCCTGTCCCTGACCCGCAGGGGCATTCCACCTCCTATGTATGAATAAAAAAAAACTTTGAAATCCTTCAGTTAATCTCATAAAAAATGGGAGCAAAAGTGTTGCATTTATATTTTTGTTCAGTGTATATTTATCCACAAATACATATACAAACAAAAATACATATATTAGCACGAACTAAAAATGTATAAAAATATACATATTGTTAATTTATGAATTGCTTTGAGTTTGGTTTTGAACAACTAAACTCGACCAAGAGTTGCACTTTTAAATAAATACATAATTAACATTCTAGCCTCAACTGCATCTTCTAGTTTTTAACAAAGATAAACAACAGTTTTTACAGTGGCACAATTGGGAATGCGAAATTTGTGCGAAAAACCCCTCAGGAATGGGATTAAACATTTCTTCTTTTTTTTTTTCTTTTAGCGGGTCCAGTGCGCGGTGATCCCTGTCCAGCTTGATAATCCCGCGTTTGGTCTCCATACCAACAACCTCTGGGAGTCAGGATTCTAAAAACGTAATCATGGATTGTCCTTCAAAGCCCTCTTCAGGCCGACAATCCTAATGTTTTCTCTGCGGTTGCGGGTCTCGCCATCGTCCCATCTGCTCGGTTTTAACTTCCTGTTTGAGCTCGCTAATTTGGTTCTCTAGGAATGATGAACGGTCTTCATCTTCAGAAATTCGGTTTTCTGAGTCGGTAATCCTTCAGGTATTAATATTTACTCGACCGTTCAGATTGTCCAAGGTGGAACGCAGATCCAGGAATTTCTCCTCCATTAGCTCGCTCATCCCTTCGATCAATGTCCGCGCGATGGAGGCCGCCATGCTGTTTTCCAAGCTAGCTTGTCTCCTTGGCGGCTGTTTGGCATAGAACGAGATCTTTCGGACATATTTCTCCTCAAAATTAGGGTCGTTCGGATGCCGTGAACGCTCAAGTATGGATGTTGAAAATACATCCGGGTTTTAAAAAATAATAAACAGGTGAAACTTGACTTTACAGAGGGAGGCTGACAGAACGAGTCTTCTCAACCTGCTACCATCACGTTTAGACTTTTCTAGCAGATTAAGGCAGGTTTAGCAGTGAGGAAACAGCTACACTAGTCGATGTAAACAAGCTAGCAAAACAAATGGGTGGAACAAACGAATATAGCAATAAAAAACAAAAAAATTTAAACCAAAATGTAACCCAATTTTAGTAGGCCTACTGCAATTAATAATTACAAGACATATTGAAGACTTTCCGTAAAATTTAGCTACCTAACACACACAAACACACACACAGTCCAAACGTTTAGCTGTTGATAGGGAAAAAAATTCAAACGTCAACATACTCTTTCTTGCCTGTGCTCTTTCTGCACAACAAAATGCTAATATGTGCAAAGCAAATAGTTTAAAGATACCCACAAAACATAAAAAAGGAAGAAAAATAGCTACAAAATATCCTCTTTCCTAAAAAAAAAAAAATCTGACCCACCTGCAAAACTCCGCATTCAGTTTCAATGCGGATGGGACTGTATCATTTTTTACCAGTGGAAGGGGAGTAACAACAAGGGACATTTTAAACCACAATTTGGATTTGTTGTTTTAAACGAAATAATGGGTGACTTGACTCTTTTTAGATTTAAAAAAAGGAATCTTTTTTTATTTTCTGTTTTGAATTGGTTTAAAATGTTTTTAGTTTAAAATGCTGCCATGCTACGCATATGGTTCCTCCCGCATTTGCGCCCTTGCATTCTTTTTCTTTTCTTTTTTTCTCTTTTATTTCGGTCATATTGTACATTCACAAGAAATAAATTTACATTTTTCTGAACTTATATATAACAAAAGGACCGAAAAGGAATCGGCTGAAGCAAATGCTTGTTACGCTTTTTTTGATCATCATGAAAACAAAATGATATAAATATGTATAGAAATTCATTATAGTACATAAAATGAAAAGGATTAAAAAAAAAAAAAGAAGTAGTACGTCAAACGAAGAGCATTACAATTACTACTTTAAATTCTTTACACATATGAGCTTGAATTTAAACATCAAGACTTGGATATTTTTTAAGAAATAATAACTTAAATTTCTTCTTTAAACAGAAGGGATTGGATCATAGTTTAAGTTCATCATCACAATTATTCCAAAGATCCACACCTTTAATAGAAATACAGAATTTTTTTTAATAATAGAAAAAAAAATCTTTTTATTCTAATAATAATAATAATAATTCATTTTATTTAAAAGCGGCTTTCTGGAAACTCAAGGACACTGTACAACAAAATAAAAAGAACAATAGATAAAAATATTAAAGACAACAACGCAAGAGAAAGGAGGAAGGATGATGAGGATTAAAGAGAGTAGACAGATTTGAAGAGGTGAGTTTTGAGGCGAGATTTGAACAGAGGGAAAGAGTCTACGTTGCTGATGTCAGGGGTAAGTGCGTTTCAGAGTTGTGGAGCAGAGTGGCTGAAGGCTTTGGCCCCCATTGTGCTCAGACGGATGGGGGGGACAGTAAGATGGATGGATGCAGATGACCTGAGAGAACGAGAGGAGGTAGCAATATGGACAAGATCAGAGAGGTATGAAGGAGCAAGATTGTGGATGGCTTTGAAAGTGAGAATAAGAATTCTGAAGATGATTCTGGATTCAATTGGGAGCCAGTGAAGTTGCTGAAGAACCGGGGTGATGTGATGAAAAGAGCAGGTTCCAGAGATTATGCGGGCAGAGGAGTTTTGTACCAGCTGAAGTTTATTGAGAGATTTCTGAGGAAGGCCAAAGAGAAGGGACTTACAATAGTCCAGACGAGAGGTGACGAGACTGTTGACAGGGATGGCAGCGGTGTGGGATGTTTGAGTTTGAGTTTATTTTTATTTTTTTCAGTGTTTTTTACATGTTTAACAAAGAACAAAGAAAACAAACAAACAGAGACTGAAAAAGGGGTTTAGGCAGAAGTAAAAAGAAACTTATTTTAAGCCTAACCCCATTTTACAAAACTATTAAAGACCTAAAAAACAAGCATTTGACTGGACTTAAATTATAATAATGACAAAAACAGTACGTCCTGAACATAATAATAACAATCACACATGAACACATATACAAAAAAGTAGAAAAAATAAAGTTTTCTGGACCTGATCTTTACCAACCAAGTTTCCAGGATGTGAGGAAAGGACGTAGAAGATTAATGTTGTGAAGATGAAAGTAAGCAGACCGGGTGATATTATTTATGTGGGATTGAAAGGACATTGAGGAATCAGGGATGGCACCCAGGCTCTTGACTCGAGGGGAAGGGGGAATAAAAGAGCCGTCAATTGGAAGAGAGAATCTGTCGACTTTGGATAATGTGGATCTAGAGCCGATGAGAAGAACCTCAGTTTTATCAGAATTCAGTTTGAGGAGGTTGGAGGTGAGCCAGTTTTTTATTTCGGAAAGACAGCAGGTAAGGGAGGCGGGAGAAAATGTGGAGATAGGTTTACCGGACAAGTAGAGTTGGGTGTCATCTGCATAACAATGAAAATTGATGTTGAATTCCCGGAGAATATTGCCAAGGGGGAGAAGATAGATAATGAAAAGTAGGGGCCCCAGGACGGAGCCCTGGGGAACACCAGAAGAAACAGGAGATGACTTAAATATTGAGGACTTGAGATGAACAAACTGAGTTTGTGGCGGGATTCTGAACGTTTCCCGCCATAAACGTCTTCAAAACAAAAATTTCACAACAATTTCTCATGGTGTTTTTTCTGCATGGGGCCTGAATAGCAGTTTCCGGTTTGGTTTTAGTTTTATTTTATGATCATCAGTGTCAGTGAAGATACCTGTATTGCACTGTTTTTCAAATCAGAATATTTTTTTTTGTACATAAAATTTTTGTTACAAAAAAAAGGATTCTTTAAAAAAAAGAAAAAAAAGGAGATGCACTACTGGCAGCACATCCTGTAACTACACAGAGGCAGAGAATTTTTTAAAGATTTCATAAAGGAAGATAACTGAGAAAACTTTAAACCTCTAGCTTGAAGTACAAGGTACACCATGAAGGGTTTTGTCGATGAAGTGCATCAACAAAGTATTGAGTTACTATCTGTGAATACTTCTTACTGTCATTATGGGTTTTTTTGTGTTGCCAATTTTATTCATTTCAGAATAAGGCTGTAACATAAAAAATGTGGTAAAACTGAGATGCTGTGAATATTTTCTGCTGGAACTGGTCAGTGTGGGGTCCCAGGATCTGGATGGGCGCGGGCCCGGGTTGCGTGTGTCTCTGCCTCCCTCGTTCCAATCTTTTGGGGCTGGTGACAATCCGTTGGTCCTAGTAAGCACATGGTTCACATCGGCAGCCTGCATGTACTTTCACTCACACTCGCACACTATATCACTCTGTTTACTGTCCGCTACGTTCCTTGCTTCCAACCAATATTATTATAGCTCTAGTAACGTGTTTATGTTCTACATAATTTGTTCTAGAAGGTTTTGTTGTGTGTGTCAGCTTTATCTGTTGTGGTGTGGAAGGAGGAGGAGGAGGAGGACCCAAATGCAGGACATCAAACAAGATTTATTTAACCAAGGATCAGCAAGGTTTTAAGCAAAGAAACAGATGTCAGAAGGGATCAAAATGGTTATCAAAGAGTCAATCTCAGTCCCAAAGGATATTCGTTGGGTCGGGAGTCAGCCAGGGCTGGAATGCATGAAGACCCGACGAGGAATGCTGGTGAGGCTGCCTTTAAATAGGCAGCAGAGAGATTAGGTGCAGGTAGTCCAATCAGGTGCAGGTGGTCCATTCAGGTTGAGTTGGGGGAAATGTAAGATGGTCCCTGGCTCCCTTTGGTGGTGGCCAAGGGAACCACAACATTATCACTGGTTTAAACACTTGTTTGTACTTTTTTTTTCCGCTCAGATAATCCAGCAGGTTGGTCGTGATGCAGAATACTGCAACTTCAGATTTTCTCTTTACTTTATCCCCATTTCTTCTTATTCTGTACTCTATTCCTCCTCTTTTTCAGCTCCCCTGACCCTCTCCTTAGTAATTCCTGTCAGGTCCAGCACAGAAAGCACAGATATTTTGATTGTAAAGCATTTAAAATAAACAAATAAAGCTTGTCAGGGTTGGCACATGGTGCTGACCCTGGTAGAACAAAACTGCCCGGCAATACTTGACATACAGATCATCATTCTGCTTGTCACAACGCCGGACAGGACAGGTTAAAATAAAAAAAAAAATAAAAAAACTTGATGAATGAGGAAAATGAGAACGAGGGGACACTAGCGGGCCAGGAAGTAGCAAAAAAGGATAAAGAGTGGAAAGACACATGGTCCCAAAAAGATTGTGAGGGTGAGGTGGTATTTGAGTTTCTGACTGGTTTGTTTAACACAATTCAAGATAGTGAGAAGAGTGAGAGAGATGTGTACCAATGTCCACTTCTAAGAACAAGGGAGATGTGCAGAGTTGTGGTGACTTCCTGGGAATAAATCTTATGAGCCGTACAAAAAATGTTTGGAAAAAGTAGTCAAAGCTGAAACAAGAGCAGAAATACCACAAAAAGGTGTGTCAACTCAAACCAGGCTGCTCTTAGTGACAGAGTGTATTTGTTGACTTGCAGGCTTTGAACATAAGAGTGCAGCATAGCCCAACAAGTAGTAGGTTCATAACTCAATAGTGAAAGTAAAGAGCGGGGGTGTGGCATTTCCAGTAAACAGAAAGAACAGTGCTTCAGAGCTCGGTCACCCTGGCAGATCAAACCACAAACGTGAGCAATGGCATCTTTTTCTTCTTACTCAGAAGACTTGACTTGTTCTATCTGTCGGACTATCTTCAATGACCCTGTGATCCTCCACTGTGGACACTCTTTCTGCAGAGACTGCATCACACTTTCTCTGAGTTCTTTGTTGCAGTGTCCACAATGCCAAGCAGCTATTTCAGCTGAAGGAACGGGCCTAACAACCAACCACATTTTAAAAAGTCTTTCTGAAAAAGCCAAAAACTCAGTCAGACCAAAAAGAGAACAAGAAACTGACAAGAAGGTAAGAAGTTTTCTTTTTTCTTTTTTTGAAGATAGTTGGGCTGTATTGTAACTTATTTCTCATATGTAGGTTTTTAAGGTTGACGGATGGTATTGTCCAGAACATGAAGAGAAGATAAAACTCTTCTGCATCACAGATCAACAGCCAGCCTGTATTATATGCAGAGATGGAAAGGAACACAACGGACACGTGTTTAAACCAGTCAAGGAAGCTGCTGCAATGCTGATGGAGGAGTTACATGTGTTTGCAAAAAAGGTTTCAGATGACAACGTCTTTCTAGAAGACTTAGTCACTAAACAAAAGGAAGAAATGAGTAAGAGCAAAGAAAAAGGTAAACAGCTGAGAGATCAATTCAGAATAAAGTTTGAGGCGATGCATCAGTTCTTAAGAAAGAGAGAAGGAGAGTTAAGAAAGGAGCTAGAGCTTAAAGAAGATGAAGAATTTCAGAAAATGAGAGTCAACTTGAACAATTGCGTGAAAGCTTTATCTGAGAGTAGAGAGTTGGATCAAAAGGTAAAATCATTTGTGAAAATGACTGATCCAGAAAGATTTTTAAAGAAATGGACAGAGGAAACGAGTGTACAGAGAGCCAAAATCTTGTTTTCGGACACGGAATATTGTTTGAACGTGGAAGATGCATCTCTGTCTCTGTTCCCTCATGAAAGCCACCTTCAGTTTTTCGTGTGGAAGGAAATGCTGCAGGTGATCCAGCCCAGAGAAGTTCAACTCACATTGGAGGATGAAAATTCTGATTTTAAGTTATCTGTTGATAGGCGAAGCCTCCTCCCTGCCTGCACACAATGTAAATCTCTTCAACAACAGCTTAAAAACTACAAAACCAAAAGCTTGAGGGGGCCTCAACAACTTGTACAAGCATTTCCAATACAACCTAAGACCTATGTGTTAAGTACAGATGAGTTCTCCTCAGGTCAGCATTACTGGGAGATAGATGTTGGAAATAAAAGTTACTGGGAGGTTGGCATACAAAAATATCTTTTGATAAGTTGTGTCCCCGATTCTGACAGTGAAGAAGACAACTGTTCTGAGATTTCATTTGAAGACAAACCTACCAAGCATAAGTATTTTCTGAAATATGACGGCAGCTACTCTGTCTGTGAAGACGATGACTGTACAGAAATTTCATTTGAAGGCAGACCAACCAAAATTGGAGTATTTCTTAACTACTCTAAGGAAGAGCTCTCCTTCTATGACGCGAATAACATGAAACAAATTTACACAATAACTGTATGCGACCTCGATTTAAAAGTGGAAGCTTATCTATCAATAAATCAGGATCAGGATTCCACTCCTTTGATCGTGTGCTGGTACTGAACGATAAGTAGTGACCAGACCCTGGGTTGAAAAATACAATAATTGACCTGGTGGGGGAAATCACAAATAAAACTGGATAAATAGCATCTGAATGTATGTTCCTGATAAGTTGATGGTATGTGGCTTGTCCTTCTTTGATTGTGAAACGCTGCAACTTTGAATTGCCTACTATAAAGATCATTCACCTAAGTGGTGAAATGCTCTCCAAAGTGATTTGTTAACTTGCGCCAAGAAAGACTTTTTGTCATGTTGCTAAATTTTTTAACGTTTGAAACCGGTGGTCAAGAATTTAGCATCAAGTCGATTACTTTAACTCATGTAAATAATCCTGCAGAATTCAATATAGTATTTAATTATAGTTTTGCCCAGTTTTGTCTTTTTGTGATCATCTTTGTACACAATAAATATCTTTTTTTTTTAATATAGCTTTCATAATATGAATAAAACAACGGGAAAATAAGTTTTAAATAAATGAATTACTCTATTCATCCCTCACCGGGAAATTTGTGTGCTGCACTCCTTACACCGCAGCAGGCTGCCCTTCGACGGCGCCAATGGTGGGAGAAGCGGGGTTAGGTGTCTTCTCCAAGGACCTCAGACGTGCTCTCTGTGGGCCGCAAACCCGCGACATTTCGGTCCGCGCGCAAACGCGCTAACCACTGTGCTGCCGTCTCCCCGAGTTTTGGTGGACAAATTGAAAAATACATACTTTTTTCTCGTTTCAAAAACATTTTAATGTCAATAATAAGGTGAGAATAAACTGTTTGGTGTTTTATTCATGAATTTGCTCAGCAAACATTCACTGTGGGGATCAATAAAAATGATTGTACTTTATGTTTGTTGTGACTTTTACAACCTTTTGATTTTACTTGTAAACTCTAACAAATGTTTTTACGTTAAAAAATATCATTAATTATTCTTTAATGGCCTAGTTAGCGATTCTTGCTAATCAGAGGAAGTAGACTACTGCATCGATGTTTCTGTTATCTTACAAAATCACAAGTCAAATTTACAAGTTGTAATTTTTTTAAAGCTTCTTATTGTTTCTGCATACATGTAATGTGATTTATCTTTAATAAAAGCATAGCAAAGATCCCTTTTAATGGTACCTCTGATTTTTATTTACTAATTTTAGATTGTGCGTAATAGTGCTGTGATCCAAATTTTGCCTTTGTTTCATACACAAAATCTATCCATCCATCTACCTATCTAGATCAGGCACAGGCAAACTATGGGCCAAATGTGGCCTGTTAAAAGTTTGAATCCGGCGCCGAACTTGGAAAAATTAAATAAATAAATCATGTTAGTGTTTTATTTTTTCTGCAATTTTGATGTTTCCTCACTAGATGGCACACTGTACGATATATATGAAAAGCCATTAGGTTTAAGACGCGCGCGCAGACAAATGTTTTAGATGTTGAAACAAGCAAAATGTTGCATCAAGTGCTTAGATTTCAAACCGAACGCCTAGAAATGCATGTTTTTAAGCGCTATCGCACTAGATTTCAAACCTAGCGCCGCTAGATTTGAAATTTACTGCTCTTGATGTAACATTTAGCGCGGTTGTTTAAAATGTAGCTGGCCATTCTATTGGTCTAATCTAGTGGTTACCAAAGCAGGCCATCCATCTGCTTCTGTTCCGGCCCATTTGTCAAATGTTAGAACGCAATATGGCCCGCAAACTAAAAAGTTTGCTCACCCCTGATCTAGATCTACATAAACATTTCACATGTTCAAAACTGATTCTCAATGTCATTTAATTGAATTTGTCACGAGTCCACTTATTTACTCAAATCTTTAGATTTTTTTTTTTTTTTTTTGGTGATTTTGTTATTTAGCTTGATAGCTACATATAGTAAAAATTCTGTGACCATTGCCCACCTGAAAGACCCCTCACTGATAGAAATGCTGACAAATACTTTTTTTAAAAATGGTTTGATATCAGAGCACAAAGAAACGTGCACAAGTCAGATTTTATTTGCTTTTGAATTTATGGGAAAATAGATGTTGATCTATGAAACTAATAGTGCCTGTAACTTAGTGATTTAAATATTATTTTTGAGCAAACTGAAAATGGAGGCAGCCAATGTTCCCTCTAAGCTGCGCGCCTGCGCAATTGCGCACTGCTCGCAGGGTAATCGCGCACAGAAAAACCTATGCAGCGCACAAAATAAAAATCTATTTCAACTAAAAATGGGACAAAACTCCGGATCATATTTCTTTCTTCTTTCTTTCTAAAACAAATTGCTTCAAATCGCTGCTTCGGAGTTTGGCTCGTCATTTCTGCTGACGTCACAAAAGAGGAAAAGTTTTAGCTCCGCCCCTTTCCGCCCCCTTCTGCTCAGGAAGCTTGTGTGTTTGCTCAAACGCATGAAAAATTAGAGGGAACATTGGAGGCAGCCAATACAGACCTAGGGCCTCATTTAATGGAGTGTGTTCACGGCCAAATCCAAGCATACCCCAACTTTTATGCAAATTGATGCACTGACAGATCAATGTATCAATCACAGAGTTGCCATGGTGATAGCCTCACACTGTTTTTTACTTGTGAGTGACTTCACTACGGTTGCACAATAGTGACACCTTTGCCATTGTTCATGATTAATCACAGGTACCACTGGCTTATTTGTGGACCATTGAATATGTCAGGGAATTTATGGATGTGGAAGGAGGAGGACCCAATTGCAGGACTTCAAACAAGGTTTATTAACTCAATTCAGGGAAGTCAAAGGGCACAGGAGGGCACAGGATTAACTCAGGATTTCAAAAGTTCAAATAATAACAAAGTTCAAATATGGTCAGGCAACCAGGGTGACCTGGCTGGAAGGGATAGTAAGATCCAACAGAGAAGTCCGGGGTGATTACCCCTAAATAGATGGCAGGGTCCACAGATGTGTGGAATCAGGAATCATCCTCAGGTGACCCTAATCAGGTTGATTAGGAACATCCAGCGCTCCCTCTTGAGGCAGGTGAGGGATCCTGACAGGATATGCATCACATTCTTTTGCATGATCCAGATTTGGAGTTCTAGAGATATGGTTGGAGTGGGATAGATTTAATCGCAGGTGTGAATAATAAAGCTCAAGTTATGTTTTGAGGAGTAAAGGGGTTTTGATAAATCCCAGGTTTCATAAGTCACCTCAGGGACAAATATCAGGCGTAAACCTAACGTTAAAGCCAACCAACAATTTAAAAAAGAAATATTCCGAATGTATAGTGGTCTTAAATTACAAAAAGACTCGGTAAAACAAACAAAAACACAGGGAACAGCTTTCATGTTTGTAAGATTGTTTAGCTCGTGAGGCATCTGTTGTAGTTACCTCACCCACCACCAGAGTGAACCATAGATCATCTCACCTTTCCCTCAATTCTACCTAAACTGGATCACCTGCGCCTCATTCTCCTGCTGACTATCTAAAGGTAGCCTCACCAGCATTCCCTATCGAGTCCTCACGCCTTCTTGCCTTGGCTGACTCCCGACCCAACGGATATCATTTTGAAACTGAGATTACCTCCTTGAAAACTTTATTGATCCTTTTTTACTTTTGTTCCTTTGCTTACAGCCTTGCTGATCCTCTTGTTTGATGTCCTGCATTTGGGTCCTCCTCCTTCCACATCATAACAGCATCCTGACCAGATGACCAAACCACCCCATCTAGTTTCTCTCAACCTGAAGGAGGAGCGGCTCTACGCCTAGCTCCTCTCCTGGCCTTGCCTCCTCCCAGAGACAAGTCTTTACAACTTAAATTCTAAGACTGCTTCCTTTCGCCAGGGTGAAACAATTTCAATGTCAGTTTTCTGGTCTATCCGGAGATTAGCAAACAGAAGTGAACTGTTAAGTTCAGTTAATTTTAATCCCAGACACATTGTGTTCATATGCAGCTTACACACACCCATACTCACATTTCTATAGACTCATGTGAAACTGAGACACCCTATTATGTGTCCTGTTAATGTGTGTGCAGGATTCTAAAAGGAGTAAAACTAATCTAATTCCAACCACTCTGTGGTAATTTAATAATGTAATGAAACTCACCTCCGAAGCTCACATCCTGCATCATGTTGTCAGATGCCATGTGGACAAATACATGCAGTGATGTACTTAGGTGGTCCCAGAGTTCATGATGAGCCTCTTCATTTGTTCTGTGTGAGAATACTGCCTGGTTAACAGTGATTAATGCCCACCCAGCAGTTATCTGTGGTTCCAGCAGCTGGTGTGGACCGGCATGGTATCTTCATCAATCAAAGCAGAGCTGCTGTCTAGTTAGCATTCATCACATGCCATATTGTGATATTCAGATGATTCAGTGTGGTGGTGTGTGTGCTGAGCGGGCTGGGACAGAGATGGAGAAAAGCACAAAAAGAGCTGGAGAAATCAATGCATACTGAGAAAGGCTCTGCTCAGCAGTAAGAGGCCCAGATCACTATTAGTGAGTCTTTCTTTACAGAATTAATCAAAGGGTCATTCTTGCCTGCGCTGCATCCTTCTGTCCACTTAGATGCCAACAACGGCCTGATAATGAAGATAACAGGGATGTAGTGCCAGGCTAGGAGGAGAAAAGTCCATTCCGTTCCGTCGTATTCCGCTTATCCGGGGCCGGGTAGCGCGGGCAACAGCCTCAGATGGGAAGCCAAGACTTCTCTCACCCTGGCTGCATCCTTCAGCTCACCCGGAAGGATCCCGAGTCGTTCCCCGGCCAGCTGTGAGACATAGTCTCTCCAGCGGGTCGGGGACTGTCTGTTGGTCTCCTCTCGGTGGAACGTCCCCAAAACACCTCACCAGCGAGGCACTCGGGAGGCATCCTGACCAGATGCTCGAACTACCCCATCTGCCTTCTCTCGACTTGGAGGAGGAGAATTAGAATCAGAATGCTTTTATTGCCATGTCAATGAAGGATATCAGAGACTAGGAACTTGCTTTTATTATTAAAATAATAAAATAAATAAAAATATTTTTAACAAAACTAAGAGTCCTCAGAAAGAAAAAGAAAAGTAGTGCAATGTCATAGAAAATAATAGAAACTAATAAAGATAGTGAAGTGACAAGAGGGAGGTGACTAAGAGATGTGGGGTTCAGGTTATAAAGTATTAATTAGACTAACGGCAGAAGGGAAGAAGCTGTTTTTGTGGCGGGACGTTCTGGTCCGAACAGACCGGAGCATCCTGCCCGAGGGGAGTCGCTCAAAAAGTCCATGTCCAGGGTGGGAAGGGTCAGCTACTATCCGACCTGCACGCCCCCGAGTCCTGGAGACGTACAGGTCTTCGAGAGATGGAAGGCTGCAGCCGATCACCTTCTCTGCAGAGCGCACAATGCACTGCAGTCTATGTTTGTCCCTGGCTGTGGCTCCAGCGTACCACACGGTGATGGAGGAGGTGAGGATGGACTCGATGATGGCTCTGTAAAACTGCACCAGCATCTGGGCAGGCAGCTTGGCTTTCTTCAACTGCCGCAGAAAGTACATCCTCTGCTGGGCCTTTTTGATCAGGGAGCTGATGGATGGCTCCCACTTTAGGTCCTGTGTGATGGTAGTGCCGAGGAAGCGGAAAGAGTCTACAGTGGTGATGGGGGAGTCTGTCAGTGCAAGCGGGGTAGTGAGGGCAGTGACTTTCCTAAAGTCCACGATCATCTCCACTGTCTTCTGAGCGCAGAGCTCCAGGTTGTTGTTGCTGCACCAGGACACCAGCTGGTCTACCTCCATCCTGTAGGCCGACTCATCACCATCACATATGAGCCCAATGAAGGTGGTGTCATCTGCAAACTTGATCAGTTTGACAGAGTCATGGCTGGAGGTGCAGCAGTTGGTGTACAGGGAGAAGAGCAGGGGAGCGTCTCTATTCCTGCTCCTCTCCCGGACTTGTCTCCTCCCAGAGACGAGTCTTTACAACTTAAATTCTAAGACTGCTTTCCTTCGCCAGGGCGAAACAATTCCAAACATGAGAAGTATTTCACTTGTTTCTTCAGATGCTTTCACAAAGTCACATTTCCAGTTTTGCCACTAACTTCAAAATAAGTCTCAGAGTTGTGTTTCGTACGAAACAGACTTTTTCTTGCTGTCATTCAGTTTGATCTTACCCTCCAAAAACATCCATGTTAGGTTGATTGGCTCTAACAAAATTGACCCTAGGAATGAGTATGTGTGGATGGTTTTCTGTGTGTGACCCCACAATGGATTGACAGACCTGTTTGGGGTGCACAGGTCAGTCTGGGATAGGCTCTGGCACCTTCGTAACCTCATCAGGGATAAGTGGTTGAGAAGATGAAAAGAAAAAAAATGTTTCGGTAACATAGATTAAATAAATCATGTTGAAAGATCCAGAAAAATGTATCCTGAATCTGTACTGCACTCTAGTGACCAACATGGGGTAAAACAGAGCCACAATTTTGCCTCTGACAACATCCTTTCATCCATATAACCCTCCACCCATTTCACCATCCATTCATCCATCCATACATCCATCCATCCATCAACCCCCCCCCCCACACACACACATCTCTATGCGTCACACACCACACTGTGATTGTACATTTATTTGCATTTTTTTGTAAATTGATCCAAATTTTAACATAGACTAAATTACACATGTAAACTATTGTCCATCTATCAAAAATAAATCCTTAACCATGTTCTTACTCATATTTAGCATGTAAATAATGTTGATTCTCCTCTTTTTGGAACATTTCGTACCTCCTAGAGAAGCCTGGGATTCCCATCTGAGGCTGTTGCCCCCGCGACCCGTTCTCGAAGGAGCGGAAGATGACAGAACGGAACTCTACCCTTTGTCTTTATTCTGCACAGCTGGTCCCAACTGCCTCTCTCTGATGTTTCCACCTGTGTCTCGTCTTCCCCCTGGTAATTTAACCCCTGGAAAACCCCATGAAAAACAAATGAAGCCATTCCATTTGCTATTTTCTGCCGGAAGAAATGGTGCCATGTTTAAGTTTTGGTCCATCAAGAGCGTTAAATTTCAAATCTAGCAACACTAGGTCTGAAATCTAGTGCAATAGCGCTTAAAAACGCGCAATTAGCGACGCCAGGTTTGAAATCTAAGCGCTTGATGTAATATTTTGTTTGTTTTAACATCTTACACACTTGTTTTACATGCGTGTATTGGGCCCGATGGCTTTCCATATCTGTGCACACTGTTTATTTTGACAGCGTGCACGTCACGGAGACACACACCTTTTAATAGGAGCAGTGTTGTTGTATTTTTGGCACCATCTAGTGACGAACGTAAAAAAAAAAAAAAAAATCAAGAAAATCAAGAAAAATCCAACTAACAAGGTTTATTTTTTTTATTTTTTTTTCTAGTTCGGCGGGCGGGATTAAAACGTTTAACGGGTCGCATGTGGCCCGGGGCCGTAGTTCGCCCATGCCTGCCTTAGACTCTCCTTCACGGTGAGGAAAAACTTCTAAAAACCCCATCAGTGGGGAAAAAATGAGAAACCTCTTGGGGATCCACATGAAAGATAGATCCCTCCCCGGGACGAGCATACAATGTGCATCTCAAGAGACGTATGCACCAGTGATGGACAACTTAAGTTAAGAAGCAAACATTTATTCATTTATTTGTTGTTGAGTATAAGCATGTTTCAAATTGTAATGTTAGTCTTTCACAATGTCAATAAAGTTTTTTCTTTTATACTGTAGTTTTTTTTACCATTTGATCCAGAATACAGAATCATCAGCATGTTTTCCTCAGCGTGCACAAGTTTGAGTTCACACTTGTTGATGCTCACATTTTTCCACGGTGAGCTGGAGGACACAGCCGGGGAGAGAGAGGCCTGGGCTTCCCGTTTGAGGCTGTTGCTCCCACGACCTGGCCCCGGAACAAGCGGAAGATGACGGAACGGAGAGTCTTACTTGAAATGATTGTTTTAGGATAGGAAGGGTGAAACTTTCATTTGTTCCTGAAACAACAACATTTATTTGTTGAAAATGATGTGCATTTACTACTCGGCTCTACTCCGAGCTCCTCCCTCTATCTTTGAGTGAGAGCCCAGCCACTCTGCAGAGCAAGCTCATTTCGGCCGCTTGTATCCGCAACCTTGTTCTTTTGGTCACCACCCACAGCTGGTTACTATAGGTGAGGGTAGGAACATAGAGCGACTGATAAATCGAGAGCTTTGCTTTTTGATTCCGCTCTTTCTGCACCAAGACTGACCGATGCAGCTTCCTGATTATAGCGGACGCCGCACCGATCCGTCTGTTGATCTCCTGCTCCATTCTTTCCCCCACTCGTGAACAACCCCGAGATACTTAGACTCTTCCACTTGAGGCAGGACCCTGTCTCTGACTTGCAGGAGGCATTCCTTCTTCTTCCGGGTGAGGATCATGTTCTTGGACTTGGAAGCGCTGATTTCATCCGTGTCGATCTCCTGCTCCATTTTTCCCCAACTCAAGAACAAGATCCCGAGATACTTAAACTCCTCTACTTGAGGCAGGACTTTGTCCCTGACCTGCAGGAGGCATTTCTTCCTTTTCCGGGTAAGGAGGCATTTCTTCCTTTTCCGGGTGAGGATCATGATCTTGATGGGTTTCCATATCTGCGCGCACTATTTATTTTGACGTGTGCATCACGAAAACACGCAAATTTTAATGGGAGCAGTGTTGTTGTTTTCTCAACAAAGCCAAATATTTAGAGTGCGCCATCTAGTGAGAAAACATCCAAATTGCATGGCAAATAACATTAACAAGGTTCATTTATTTAAATTTTTTTATGTTCGGCGGGCCGTATTTAAACATTTAATGGGCCGCATGTGGCTCACGGGTCATAGTTTGCCCATTCCTGGTTTAGACAAAGATAAAACCTCTATCCCTTACTTTCTGAGGAATACTTATGAGACGCAAACTTCACCTTAACATAAAGTTTAAAGAAAGACCTTGCTTGGATTTCTCCTCAGTGTTGAACTGGAGCCAGCGGATGCAAATTCTTTTTATTTCTAGTAATCAGTCATGATGATCATGAACTCCTAACAGCTTCGACTTTATTGTAACAGTCCACTCAGGTTATTGCTCTTTCTAAATGAAGACAAGCTGAAGAGATGAGAGGAAACTTTACAGGTTTTTTTTTTTATGAGAGGCAGCCACTCATGTGCATTACATGGTGTGGATAATGTGGCGTATAAAAATGAAGGATTGCTCACAGCTCAGTGATGTAATGCTTCACAAATAATCCTGTTCTGTCCTGATGGATTACATAGTCAGAATCCATCCTGGGTATCCATCTGCAGAAAAAAAAAATCCTAGTAATAATTCCGTTCCGTCATCTTCCGCTTGTTCCTGGGTCGGGTCGCGGGGGCAACAACCTCATACGGGCCGCCCAGGCCTCTCTCACCCTGACTGCATCCTCCAGCTCACCCGAAAGGATCCCAAGTCGTTCCCCTGCCAGCTGTGAGACATAGTCTCTCCAGTGGGTCCGGGGTCTGCCCCTTGGTCTCCTCCTGGTGGGACATGCCCAAAACACCTCGCCTGCGAGGCGCTCGGGGGGCATCCTGACCAGATGCCCGAACAACCCCATCTGGCTCCTCTTGACCTGGAGGAGGAGCAACTCGACACCGAGCTCCTCCCGGTCTCTGAGTGAGAGCCCAGCCACCTTGCGGAGAAGGCTCATTTCAGCTGCTTGTATCCTCGATCTCATTCTTTTGGTCACCACCCACAGCTGGTGACCATAGGTGAGGGTTGGAACGTAGATCGACTTGTAAATCGAGAGCTTTGCTTTTCGGCTCAGCTCTCTCTTCACCACGACGGACCGATGCAGTGTCCTAGTTATTACTGATGCCGCACCGATCCACCTGTCGATCTCCCGCTCCATCCTTCCCCCACTCGTGAACAAGACCCCGAGATACTTAAACTGCTCCACCCGGGGCAGGACCCCGCCCCTGACCCGCAGGGGGCAGTTGGGGGTCTGCCCTTTGGTCTCCTCCCGGTGGGACGTGCCCGAAACACCTCGCCCGCGAGGCGCTCGGGGGGCATTCTGACAAGATGCCCGAACCACCCCATCTGGTTCCTCTCGACCTGGAGGAGGAGCGGCTCGACACCAACCTCCTCCCGGATGGCAGAGCTCCTCACCCGGTCTCTGAGTGAGAGCCCAGCCACCCTGCGGAGGAAGCTCATTTCAGCCGCTTGTATCCTCGATCTCATTCTTTCGGTCACCACCCACAGCTGGTGACCATAAGTGAGGGTCGTAACGTAGATCGACTTGTAAATCGAGAGCTTTGCTTTTCGGCTTAGCTCTCTCTTCACCACGACGGATGTTTTTACAGGATGCCTGCTCCTTTTAGTCCTGATTCCATTTGATTTTCAGCAATCTTTCATTTTCAGGATTTAACTTGTATTTATCAACCACTAGAGGGAGACCAGATTCGTGAGAAAGTCTGTCAGACCCCCCCTTTGAATGAATTATTAGCTGTCCATTTGAAAATTGCCAATGATAACTTCTTGTTGATAGTAATTAAAAAGCGATTACCATGAAAGAAACAGGATGCATTTTATGTGTGTGTGGTTTGCATCACCACTTTACACACTGCTAACTGGTGAGGGGGGGTGTTATTGCTTTTGCATTGATCTTTGTGACAGGTAGCAGCAATAGAAATGTAAATGGAGACAGGAACTGGAGACAATTAGCTTTGCTTATTGGGAGTTTAGAAAATGCAAACTGTAAAATTTTGGCCGTGAAATGAGAAAATGTAGAGAAGATATTTTGACAACAAAGTGGTCTTATATAAATGTGTTGAAATAAGACATATTAAAAGCTAATTGTCAGGATCCCCCACCTGCCCTCAGAGGAAGCCCTGGTTATTCCTAACCAACCTGATTAGGGTCACCTGAGGATTATTCCTGATTCCACACATCTGTGCACCCTGCCATCTATTTAAGAGGAATCACCCCGGACTTCCCTGTGG
The DNA here is from genome assembly GCA_902685375.1 of Neostethus bicornis. Taxonomy (NCBI): domain Eukaryota; kingdom Metazoa; phylum Chordata; class Actinopteri; order Atheriniformes; family Phallostethidae; genus Neostethus; species Neostethus bicornis. The sequence continues at coordinate 26,388,248 of LR738550.1, forward strand.
GTCATACCAACCCTTCCAGCCAGGTCACCCTGGTTGCCTGACCATGTTTGAACTTTGTTATTATTTGAACTTTTGAAAACTCGAGTTAACCCTATGTTTCTTGCTTTACAGACTTTCCTGAATTGAGTTAATAAAACTAGTTTGAAGTCCTGCAAATGGGTCCTCCTCCTTCCACATCCCTAAAACCCTGACACTAATAAAGCAAATGTGACACGACTAGTTCTGAAGACACTTCACTCTTTTCTTAAAACAGTTTAGTCATTCCTAAAAAAACAATTTAATAATTCTTAGAATAATTTACTCATTCCTAGAGAACACTGTAGTCTAGGCATGAGCAAAGTATGGCCCGTGGGCCACATGCGGCCTGTTAAATGTTTTAATCCGGCCCGTCGGGACTTGAAAAAATGAAATAAATAAACCTTGTTAATGTTTTCTTTCCCCTGCAATTCTGATGTTTCCTCACCAGATGGCGCATTCTAGGTATATTGACTTTGTTGAGAAAACAACAACACTGCTCCCACTAAAATGTGTGTGTCTCTGTGAAGCACGCTGTCAAAATAAACAGTGCGTGTAGATATTGAAAGCCGTCGAGCCTAATACACTCATGTGAACAAGCGTGTTAGACGTTAAAACAAACAAAATGTTACATTAAGCGCTTAGATTTCAAACCTAGCGCCGCTAAATACACGTTTTTAAGCGCTATCGCACTAGATTTCAGACTTAGTGCGCTAAATTTGAAATTTAACGCTATTGATGTAACATTTAACGCGCTTCTTTAAAGTCTAGCGCGACATTCAATGGGTGTAATCTCGCGGTTGCAAAGCATGCCATCCATCTGCTCCTATTCCGGCCCCTTTGTCAAATGTTGGAACTCAATCTGGCCCGCGCACCAAAAAAGTTTGCCTACTCCTGCTCTATTCAGTCATATGATGCTTAAGTCATTCCTTAGACCACTTTATTTATTCCAATGACAGGTTCTCTCATTCCTAAATTTATTGGAGTTAATCTATTTTTTTTGGTTGTAGTTTTGGTTTCGAGCTGTACGGTGGTGCAGTGGTTAGCACGGTGGCCTCACAGCAAGAAGATCAGGGTTTAAGTCCCAGAGTGGGGGCAAATGTTTAAACAATGGCATCTCTATGTGGAGTTTGTATGTTCTCCCCATGTATGTGTGGGTTTTCTTCAGGTACTCCGGTTTCCTCCAACTCTCCAGAAGCATGCGTGTTTGGTAGACTGGCTGCTATGAAATTGACCCTAGAGATGTATAGTAGGTGTATGTGTAGACTTCTGTGTGTGTGGGCCTGCAACAGACTGGTGACCTGTTCAGGGTGTACACTGCCTCTTGCCTGAAATCAGCTGGGAAAGGTTCCGGCACGACCCACAACCGCATTAAGGATAAGCGGTTCAGAAGACGAAACAAAAGTTTTGGTTTCCTTTTCGGGAAAAAGCTAATTCATAGGCACAACAAGACACATCTTGATTCTCATCAAACCTTTATTTCTTACAGAATAAATCTTTGTGAGTTTGTTTTTTTTTTTTTTTTTACTTAGAAAGTATAAAACAGGCCATGAATGGCAGTGGTGGAACGTAACGAAGGACAAGTAGTTTGTTACTGTACATAAGTAAAAAAATTGTGTATCTGTACTTTACTTAAGTAAAATTTAAGACCGGTACTTTTACCTTTACTTCACTACATTTTTAGAGCAAATATCTGTACTTTTACTCCGCTACTTTTTAGAAGTGTGTTTTGCATTGTTTTGTTACGTTGTCGGTGAGGAATTTGAAAACTACACAGTTTTTTAAATGCATCTTGAAGCCGCATTGCCAAAATCAACCTGTAGAGGGAGCAGTTGATCGTCTGCGATCTCCAAGAGGGAGAAGAAGTAATGAATCGAGGTCTAATCAGAATCGAGAGTAAAAATTTTCGCTGCCAAAAACATCAAATAACATCAAATAAAGCACAAATTGAAAAAGAGTCAGAAGATTGTTGTTCGTTGTGTTTACTTTTAAATAAAAAGTTTGGCCATCATCACACAGAGTATTTATTTGTGACCCTACAGCACAAAAAACAACATTAGAACTATCGTCACATATTTTTACTTAAAAAGTCAAACTTACACCAATTACTTTTGTACTTTTACTTAAGTAGATTTTTCAATTGGTACTTTTACTTTTGTAATTTTTTTCCCTAATTATTTTTACTTTTACTTAAGTACAAAAAGAAGGTACTTCATCCACCTCTGCTGATTGTTAAACTTGAGCTGTTCCTCTTCTCAGACCCCCACCATCAGCTCCTCACACAGGGCGACATGAATGTCTGGCAGCAGCAAGTGATCCTGATCAATCTAAAGAGTAAAACACTCTGACAGATTTTACGTTTTATCTTCATGCTCACACATCAGTGAGCATCAGACGCTCTGTCCAACTTTGAACGCCTGTGTCCAGTTTGTAAAATGTTAAACGTGGCTATTTGGCAGCCGGTATCAGACTGATGGATCACAGATTTAACAGGGTTTGTCGACAGAGCACCGATACGGAGATCTGGCATCAGACTCGTAATGAGAATGTCCTGGGATGAGACACGTTGTGCTGAGGGGACATTGATCCAAACCACCAGACTGAAGAGAGACATTTACAGAAAATAAAGAAGGATAAGAAGGACACGATGGAGGGATTTAATCAGTAGATTTAGTCCAATGACTTCATTCAGTTTGCACAATATCTGCACGCGTGATCAACCCCCCGCCCCCACACACACACACTCTCTCTCAGTCAGTGTGTGTGTGTGTGTGTGTGTGTGACAGGAAGGAGGAGGTTAGCTCTAAACTTATTAGAGGAGGTGCAGTGCATTGAAAATCCATTCAGTGTTGCTGTCACAGCGATTCTCTTCCATTGAATTAAGAGGGGTCAATCCCACAAATCAAGAGATTACGCTGCGGGGAGAAAGTGGACTAACTGCTGAGTGCTGTGAGGACATCACACACACACACACTGTTGATGAATGCACTCCTACAGACTGAGGGGGTACGCGTGCACGCTGTCATTAGCAGATATTTAAACCAATAAATATTTCATAGAAAATGTAAACAAGTGGAAAGCTGTGGAATGGGGGTCCCACTGGGCGATGTAAAACATGATGGTTACCCTGGTGTGTTTATGCTGAGTGGAACAATCTGGAGTTTGGGGACCTTGGTATTCATCACACACATAACACGCACGCACACACACACGGACTGCAGCAGCATTTTAATTACAACACGGTCCCTAATCAATGGCAAAGACGCTAATCCGATTTCATCCCTTCATATTTATTTATGCAGGTGTCAGATTTAAGGACAAAGAGGTTTTATTTTCTATGTTAGATGTGTGTCTGATTTGAAATGAATTTGGAAATGTTGTTTGTCCTAAAAGGGCATTAAAAATAGAAAATGCATATACATAAAAAAAATACTAAGATAGGACAAAAAAACAAACAAGTAGGCCAATTAAGTGAGAAATTAGTGTCTCGTATCAGTAATTAGTGTTTTAAGAAAACAGAACCGATTCTGTTCATCACTTTTATGGACATGATATCTAGGCGCAGCCGAGGTGTTGGAGGGATCCGGTCAGATCTTTGCCTTTTTGTGGATGATGTGGTCTTGTTGGCTCAATCGGACCGTGATCTCCAGCTCTCACTGGATCGATTTGCTGCCGAGTGTGAAGCGGCCAGGATGGGAATTAGCGCCTCCAAATCCAAGACCATGGTCCTCACCCGGAAAAGGGCGGAATGCCCCAAACGGGTCAGGGACAGGGTCCTGCCCCAAGTGGAGGAGTTTAAGTATCTCGGGGTCTTGTTCACGAGTGGGGGAAGGATGGAGCGGGAGATCGACAGGCGGATCGGTGCGGTGTCAGCAATAACTAGGACGCTGCATCGGTCCGTCGTGGTAAAGAGAGGGCTGAGCCGAAAAGCAAAGCTCTCGATTTACAAGTCGATCTACGTTCCTACCCTCACCTATGGTCACCAGCTGTGGGTGGTGACCGAAAGAATGAGATCGAGGATACAAGCGGCCGAAATGAGCTTCCTTTGCAGTGTGGCTGGGCTCTCACTCAAAGATCGGGTGAGGAGCTCTGCCATCGGGGACGAGGTCGGTGTCGTGCCGCTCCTCCTCCAGATCGAGAGGAGCCAGATGGGGTAGTTCGGGAATCTGGTCAGGATGCCCCCCGAGCGCCTCACTGGTGAGGTGTTTTGGGCACGTCCCACCGGGAGGAGACTAAGAGGCAGACCCCGGACTCGCTGGAGAGACTATGTCTCACAGCTGGCCGGGGAACAACTTAGGATCCTTCCGGGTGAGCTGAAGGATGCAGCTGGAGGGAAAGAAGCCTGGGCTTCCCGTTTGAGGCTGTTGCCCCCATGACCCTGCTCTGGAACGAGTGGAAGATGATTGATCGGAATTCAATTTTATTTGTACAGTACAAAATAGAGTCCAAGATAGAGTGTCCCTACAGGACACTCTATCCGCACTAAAAAGCAGCTTCAGTGGCAGGCTGCTCCACCCTCGCTGTGTGAAGGAGAGATTCAGGAGGTCTTTCCTTCCTTCCTTCTGCTGTGAGACTCCACAATGAGCAATTTTAACCATGTGGTCTTTTTGCGATTTCTCACCAGAACTGTGCGGTAGCTCACTCATTTAGAATGCATGTTTTTGTCCTTAGTCTATTTTGCCTTTTTTGTTTTTGTTTGGTTTGTGCATACTTGTCATGACCCCTTTTTTTCTTCCTGTGCCTATACTGTTGCATACTGCATTATCCCCATTGTGGGACAAATAAAGGTTTTCTTCATCTTAATCTTAGCACATTCCTGCCCTTTGACTCTTCTTCACCGTGAGGAAAAACTCCTGAAAAACCCTTCAGTTGGGAAAAAAAAGGAGAAACCTTGTGGGGATCCACAAGAAAGAGAGATCCAATTTTTTCATCAATATCAATGCAACAAATAAAACAGCTGCTGTGAGATCTGTTTCATGACATTAGCTATCATGTCTTTGGTAAGAAAGAATTAAAAATAAGTTCGTTAGAGATGTGCAAATGAGATAGAGCTCTGCGGCTATTCTCTTTTACCTGAAACTGATCGTTTCGAATCGCTGCTTCGGAGCTTTGTTCATGTGTTGGAAATTTGAACAAGTCTGTTTCTCCCCTCTGCTCTGCCCCGTTTGTCAATGGCTTCAGTGTTTCGGAGTGTGTCTTTGACTCAGGTTGTGTTTCACTTTGGAGAGGCGGGGTACAACCTATACATGTCACCAGTCCTGTTTGGACATGAAAGATTCTTGTTTTTTTTTTTGTTTGTTTTTTGCTACTCCTCATCCAAATTCTCCATACCAGCAATGTTCAGGTATCTTTCAACTTTTTTTTTTTAGTTATTTGAACTTCTTCTTCCAGCATTTCCCTTCAACGGTCGCCACAACAAGTCAGGTTCTTCCATCTAATCCTATCTGCTGCATCTTTTTCAGTCACACCAACTATCTTCATGTCTTCCTTCACTGTATCCATGAACCTCCTCCCTCTTTGGTCTTGGTCTAGTCCTCTTTCCTGGTGGTTCCAAACCCAGCATCCTTCTTCTGATGTACTCTCTGTCTCTCCTCTGCACATGTCCAAACCATCTCAGTCTGGCCTCTCTGACTTTATCTCCAAAACCTCTAACATGTGCTGTTCCTCTGATCCTGTCCATCCTGGTCACTCCCAGAGAGATCCTCAGCATCTTCATCTCTGCTACCTCCATCTCTGTTTCCTGTCTTTTTCTCAGTGCCACTGTCTCTAGACCAAACAGCATGGCCGGTCTCACCACGGATTTGTACACTTTCCCTTTCATTTTAGCTGAAACTCTTCTATCACACATCACACCTGATACTTTTCTCCACCCGTTCCAGCCTGCCCGCACATGCTTCTTCACCTCTTTTCCACACTCTCCATTGCTCTGGACTGTTGATCCTAGATACTTAAAATCTTCCACCTTCTTTATCTCTTCTCCCTGTAACCTCATTTTTCCATTTGGATCCCTCTCATTCACACACATGTACTCTGTTTTACTCTGACTAATCTTCATTCCTCTTCTTTCTAGTGCAAACCTCCACCTCTCCAGCTTTTGAATTTTAAAAGCTTTTCAAATTTGAACATTGTGATGATAATAAAATTTTTAAAATGGCAGCTATATTTACCAGCACACATAAATCATTTTATTCCAACCTCAGCTAATAACTTTTCCCCCGTTATTAATCATTTAGTTTCTCTACCTTCTTGATCCGTCATACTTTCCATATTTTCATTCATTTAACAAAAACCCACATTTGCAAACTCATGTAGACATATTCCCTTTTTCTTCATGAATCCAGCTCTTTGGTCAGCATTTTCCTTCAATATGAAGCGTGCATAAATACATGTAAGGCTCGCTTTAGGTTTTACCTATGTTTGAGCAGACAGACCCCATTTCTCTCTGTTCCTAAATCAAATTAGAAAAACTCAATTTGGTATAATTTTTTCTATTTCTGGAATTGTTTCTCTGCTTTTCGGTCATCTATCAAGATGATTCCTCCACTTTTGTCCCCTGAGCCCTGTCCGCCCATCACACACACTAGCTGACAATCTTAAGTATGATTTCTCATTCAAATGTCATTTTATTTGCTCACAAATCGATTCCGTTACTTTCCTAAATTTCTGTTCTTTTTTTTCTTGTCTCCTTGTTTTTTTTTTTTTAAGTCATGGCTCTCATGTGATTTTTCATCCTGACACATCATACAAATGATTATCCTCAAGTTTACTCTGTTTTTCTATTTTTTTGTCGTAATTTTGAGCACCACACCAAGATGGTGTGCTGACATGTTTGGGGATGGTGGCTCAGCGGCAGAGCGTTCACCCGCAGACTGAAAGTCAATTGGAAGTTCGCAGGTTTGATTCCTACTGAAGGTACATCTAGATTCCTTGGAGAAGACACCCAACCACCCGTTTCTCCCACCATTGGCGCCATTGTGGCGGCCTGCTGCAGTCTAGTAATGCAGCACACAAATTTTCCTGTTGAGGGAGTATATAAAAAAAAAAAGATCACTTTGACAGTTTAGTTGTTTATCGTCACTTCCTGGTTTTAGGTTGTTGCTATAGCCATGGCTTTGTAAAGGTCATGTACTAGATTTGTCAATAAATGTTTGAGACACATTAGAAATCAAAGTAGAGTCCCAGGTGCTATAGCCCAGTGGTTGAAGTATGAGTTTTCGACCGGGTGAACCGGGTTCGAATCCCATTTGGTACAAAACAAACCTGGGACTACAGAGACTCAAAATTTTCAAAAAAACTACAAAGTTAAAAAAAAAAAAAGAAATCAAACTGGAATTTACAGTAATCCCTCAGTATTGGAAGTTGATCCCAACAAGGTGTGATTAGCAAACATTCAAAACTTCAGACAGAAACACGTTTCTTTTTTGATGTCCATTGCTAAGTTGGACAACTATTTCGTCAAAACATACAGGATACACATGAGTGGAACACACGTACAGTAAATGTGGAAAAAAGTCCCCCTGATCGGACAGGTTCATCTTTCTCGGCGGAATTATATTTGGATTTGCAGAAATGTACTCCGTGCCACACCTTGCATTGTATACTGTTTGTGCATGTGTAAGGAACGCACTCGGACTGGTTCTTGACCAAACAGCTTGCGTTTGGTAATTAATTCATTTGGTGCCACAGGGTTTTCCAATCAGGTGATGGAACAAAGGGAATAGAGATTTATACTAGAGTTTCAAAATGAATTTATGTCATTGATTGCCATAAACCTCCAGAGCAATGGAGAGTGTGGAAAAGAGGTGAAGAGGCATGTTCAGGCAGGCTGGCACGGGTGAAAGAAAGTATCAGGTGTGATGTGTGACAGAAGAGTTTCAGCTAAAATGAAAGGAAAAGTGTACAAAACCATGGTGAGACCGGCCATGCTGTTTGGTCAAGAAACAGTAGCACTGAAGAAAAGACAGGAAGCAGAGATGGAGGTAGCAGAGATGAAGATGCTGAAGATCTCTCTGGGAGTGACCAGGATGGACAGGATCAGAGGAACAGCACATGTTAGAGGTTTTGGGGATAAAGTTTGAGAGGCAAGACTGAGATGGTTCGGGCATGTACAGAGGAGAGAGAGAATGCATAGGAAGAAGGATGCTGGATTTGGAACCACCAGGAAAGAGGAAGACCAAAAAGGAGGTTCATGGACGCAGTGAAGGAAGACATGAATATAGTTGGTGTCACCAAAGAGGATGCAGCAGATAGGGTTAGATGGAAGAAACTGACTTGCTGTGGTGACCCCTGAAGGGAAATGCTGAAAGAAGAAGATTGCCATAAAGCGGTGTGCCGGTGGACGGAGGAAGACCCAATCGCAGGACAAAAAACATGGTTTATTTGATTATGGTAGTCCAGTAATGCTGTGAAAGAAAAAAAAACCCCACAAAGTTCTAGTGGCATGGCGAGAGGTTATTATTCAGAATGTGTTTCTTGGTCAGTCGACCAGCGAGACCTGGCTGGAAGGAATGCTAATGACCCAACGTGGAGGTCTAGGGTGATTGCCCTTAAATAAGCAGCAGGGTCCACAGGTGTGTGGAATCAGAATGATCACCCTCAGGTGTGCCAATCAGGGTGATGATGGAAGGTCCAGGGCTCCCTCTGGTGGCGGGTGAGGGATCATGACAGTATCATCGAGGAATTCAATTAAATTAGATTTTATTTTTGTAGGCAAATACCAAATCACAACTCTCTCAATAAAAGAGGAATGGTTGGATGATTGAATAGATGGAAGGCTGAAGATGTTGTGGTTCCCTCAACCACCACCAGAGGGAGCCAGGGACTATCTCACCTTTCCCCCAATTCTACCTGATGAGGACCACCTGCATCCAATCTCTCTGCTGCCTATTTAAAGGCAGCCTCACTTGTATTCCTTGTCGGGTCTTCATAATAATAATAATAATAATAATAATACATTTTATTTGTAATGCGCCTTACATTTTAAGAAAAAAAATCCCAAAGTGCTACATAGAAAGGTAAAAACAATAAAAACATTTTAAAAACTAAAATCTACATTCTGAAAACAAAGAATCATAAAATCAAAAATTAAAAGCCTTATTAAAAATGAATGTCTTAAGGCCTTTTTTGAAAGTGTCTACACTTTGTGGGACCCTGAGGAGTTCTGTGAGCTCATTCCACAGTCGTGGGGCAACGGCCTAGAAGGCTCTGTCCCCCATTGTGGTCAGCCTGGTCCTGGGCTGGTGGAGGCAATGGGTGGAATTTGAGCGAAGGTGTCTTGAGTTGATAAGTGGGGAGAGGAGCTCAGTGAGGTAAGTTGGGGCATGTCCATGGACACATTGGTAGGTGAGGAGGCAGATTTTGAAGTGAATTCGAAAACGGCCTTCCAGCCCTGGCTGACTCCCGACCCAACGGATATCTTAGGAACTGAGATTAACTCTTTGAAAACCATTTTGATCCCTTTTGACTTCTGTTTCTTTACTTACAGCCTTGCTGATCCTTGGTTAAATACATCCTGTTTGATGTCCTGCATTTGGGTCCTCCTCCTCCTTCAACATCACAACAGAAGAGATGTTTAGATCAATGTAAAGATTAATAAACAATCCATGAATGGATGAATGTATGAGATGTAAAATATGAAAAAAAAAGGGGAACAGGAAACAGAAAAAGGAAAGGGAGGAACCCACTGATGGCCATGTAATAAAGGTGTCAAGGGACATGGCCTCGCTCCAGAACTGACAATAACATCCTGTTTCATTCACCTCAGTACCCGCCTTCAGCTGCATTTACAATGAGAAAAGAAATTTGTCCATCAAAAGTCCTGTAAATGTCTTTCTTTGATGTTCTTGTTGCAGATTTCTGACCCAACGTTCCCGTAAAACCAGAGATTTGTTGCTCAACAAGGAACACGGCTCACAGGACTTTGGAGTCAAATGAAATGGAAATCTTTTTAAATTTACATCCAGGTGCAAAACAGCTTCCCAAAGGAAGAAAAAAAAGACACTGATCAGGTTTGAGCCTGAAAAACTTTTTCAGTCACAGCATGATGTGCGACTGAAAAAGTTTTTATTGTTTTTACTGTTTATTTTTTATTATTTTTTTTTTTTATTGTCTAATAATAGTTTCCATACGCTGGGAGGCCATCAAGGTCTTCAAGAGCTTCTCTGCTAACTTAAAAATAGTTTGCATTACAAATTGACTTTAACTTTGTTTGTAGAAAAAAATTATAAATAACTCCAAATGATTTGCTTGGGGCAGCACAGTGGCGCAGTGGGTAGCACAGTGGCCTCACATGGGAAGGTAGTGGGTACGAGTCCTGGAAAGGGCTGAGGCTTGGAACACTGTTCTTTCTGTGTGGAGTTTGCATGTTCTCCCCGTGTTTGCGTGCATCTTAAAGCTGCATTGTGAAAATCAACCTGTAGAAGGAGCAGTTGATTGCCTGCGGTCTCCAAGAGGGAGAAGAAGTAATGAATCAAGGACCAATCAGAATTGAGAGTAAACATTTTTGCTGCCAAAAAAACTAACATCAAATAAAGCACAAATTGAAAAAGAGTCAGAAGATTGTTGTTCGTTGGGTTTACTTTAAAAAAAAAAAAAAGTTGGGTCATCATTACAGAGTGTTTATCTGTGACCCTACAGCACAAAAATAACATTAGAACTATCGTCGAATAGTTTTACTTTTTACTTAAAAAGTCAAATTTACACCAATCACTTTTGTACTGGGCAGCACAGTGGTGCAGTGGGTAGCACAGTGGCCTCACAGCAAGAAGGTCGTGGGTTCGAGTCCGGGATGGGGACGAGGCTTGGAACACTGTCCTTTCTGTGTGGAGTTTGCATGTTCTCCCCGTGTTTGCGTGGGTTTCATCGGGGTACTCCGGTTTCCGCCCACCCTTCAAAGACATGCATGCTAGGTTGATTGTCCAGTACCAAATTGCCCCTAGGAATGACTGTGTGTGTGGATGGTTGTATGTGTGTGGCCCCGCGATAGACTGGCGACCTGTTCGGGGTGTATCCTGCCCTTCGCCTTAAATCAGCCGGGATGGGCTCCGGCACTCCTGCAACCCCGAAAGGGATAGATGGATAAGAAGATGACTGACTGACTTTATTTATTTTATTTTTTTTAACCCCCTTTGCACTTACAGTCTGTATTGACCTCAATGTTTTGTCACATTATTCCCTCTATTTTATTATTTTAATATTTTATTATTTTTTATTTATCTTCTTGTATATTAACTGTCTATTTCTTTCTTGTTGCTGCTGTAACACACAAATTTCCCAAGTGTGGGATCAATAAAGTAAATCTATCTATCTATCCAATCTCTGACCGGGAAATTTGTGTGCTGCTTTACACCGCAGCAGGCTGCCACCTATGACGGCGCCAATGGTTAGGGTTAGGGTTCCTTTTTGTTGATCTGCTCATATATATTTATTTCAAAAACAAGCGGTCTGCAGTTTTATTCCCACTTTACCTGCACTCTAACTTGATCCATTAAACTGTTTCTTTCTCTCATTGAAAACAATCTGACCTCGCAGTAATGGGGTTTGCGGGTACTTTTAAAGTTAATAACTGGTAATCTTTCCTTTCTGGTCGGGACCGAACAAGATAGATGCAATGCTCACATTCAGTGTTGTTTGGAAAACAGAGTGTAAGGCAAACTTTTTGCAGCAGGGCAATCACCACATCTTTCTCATGAGTAAACTTTTAAACACTGTCTTTGAATCCTCAAGTTCAAGAATCATTGCAAACATGGACCGTATAACATGGTTGATCTTTTTTCAGCTACAGAAATACAAACATGGCGGATGGACTCCTGCGTTCATGTCACAATGTGATCTCTGTCCAATGATAGGGCGGACCTTTTCAAATCACGGCAATTATAAACCAATACCTGTAGGACGTGACCTAGTTGCTGAAGTAAAAAGAAATCAAGTGGAGACAATAGGTGGCACTAACCTGTTTACCTGCACATACACATGCCCATATACCAATGGTGGGAGAAATGGGGAGTCAGGTGTCTTCTCCAAGGACACCTAGGCATGAGCTCAGTGGGATTTGGAACGGCTTCTCCCAGTCCAAGGGCAGATACTCTACCATTGAGCTATCGCCTCCCCCGTTTCAATTTCACTGGAATTGAACATTTTCCACTTTATCTCTGAGTGGATTGAGTGTGAAGCGGCCGGGATGGGAATCAGCGCCTCCAAATCCGAGACCATGGTCCTCGCCTGGAAAAGGGTGGAATGGTCCTTGCGGGTCAGAGACAGGGTCCTGCCCCAAGTGGAGGAGTTCAAGTATCTTGGGGTCTTGTTCACGAGTGGGGGAAGGATGGAGCGGGAGATCGACAGGTGAATCGGTGTGGCGTTAGCAATAACTAGGACGCTGTTTCGGTCCGTCGTGGTAAAGAGAGAGCTGAGCCGAAAAGCAAAGCTCTCGATTTACAAGTCGATCTAGGTTCCAACCCTCAGCTATGGTCACCAACTGTGGGTGGTGACCGAAAGAATGAGAATGTGGATACAAGCAGCCGAAATGAGCTTCCTCTGTAGGGTGGCTGGGCTCTCACTCAGAGATCGGGTGAACAACTCTGCCATCCGGGAGGCACAGCTCCATAGTGTCGAGCCATAGTGCCTCCAGGTTGAGATGATCCAGATAGGGTGGTTCGGGCATCTGGTCAGGATGCCCCCCAAGCGACTCGCTGGCGAGGTGTTTCGGGCATGTCCCACCGGGAGGAGACCAAGAGGCAGACCCCGGACCGACTGGAGAGACTATGTCTCACAGCTGGCCGGGTAATGACTCGGGATCCATCCGGGTGAGCTGGAGGAGGCAGCTGGGGTGAGAGACAAAGCCTGGGCTTACCATCTGAGGCTGTTGCCCCCGCGACCTGGCACGGAACGGAACTCATGAGTGTTGCGGAAGCAGTAAAGGATAACAGCAGGATAGGGCGTACGCCAAGCTGGGCATCAAGCACATTAAAAGTTCTGCAGAAATCCATCGAGTCAGGCTATTTGCGAGGAGCACCAAAGATGAATTCTATTAAGAGCTAAAATTCAAATTTTTGACGAGTTGGATTGATGACATTTTTCAAAATAACATTGAGCCTTTTATTTGATCTCAGCAGCGGCTGTAGCTTCAGAAGAGGGAACATTGTTCACCACTGCTTTGGTTTTTGAGTAACAAACATTTCTTCCAGGAGTCCATTTTTATGCTACCGTTGGGGGAGTGGAGTTTTTGAGGATTAATGATGACATGGAGGTGAAAAAACTTGGTGCACCAGTGCTCCTGACTGCTGTTCCGCCATGTGTCAGGTTTGTATTCAATGTTATATCATAATCTGTCCATGTTTGTTTTCTCTTGTTCACCACAGCAGGGGGACCACACCGAAATAAAATGAGCACAGAACTCTACTCTTCACTTGACAACCTTATAAATATCTAATGTTCTCTGGCTTTTGCTCTTTGAGTGTTTAATAAAGTGTGTTTTGGCATGAGGAGATGTTGTAAACTATGCCGGGGAGCAAAGAGAGTCGGTGTGAAATTATTTACAGAGCTGCTGTGTTCGCTGCGTAGATCACACCACAAACCACCAGTTTCATTTGCAATATTTCATCTGATGTGCAAAGCACACTCTTAAAGAACTACGGGGAAATAAACTACATCTCCCATCGCAGGAAGGAATTGGTCCTAAGTTTGAAAAGAAACAATTCATTGGCTAAAATAATAAGGTCTAATTCCATTTCGTTCCGTCATCTTCCGCTCATCCGGGGCTGGGTCGCGGGGGCAACAGCTTCAGACGGGAAGCCCAGGTTTCTCTCTCCCCGGCCGCATCCTCCAGCTCACCAAGAAGGATCCCAAGTTGTTCCCCGGACCTGCTGTGAGACATAGTCACTCCAGCAGGTCAGGGGTCTGCCTCTTGGTCTCCTCCCGCTGGGACATGCCCGAAAACCTCACCTGCGAAGCACTCGGGGGTCATCCTGACCAGATGCCCAAACCAGCCCATCTGGCTCCTCTCGACCTGGAGGAGGAGCAGCTCGACACCGAGCTCTTCCCGGATGGCAGAGTTCCTCACCACCTACAGGAGGGGCCATAGGGATCGGGTGAAGGAGGAGATGGGTGGCAGCCAACGACAGGGACCCTGGCGGTTAGACCCGCGGCTGCATAAGCTAGCTTTAGGGACGTGGAAAAGGTCTGATTTATTGATTTAATTTGAATCCGGGAAATAGGCAGAGAGGAACACTGCCCTCTCTTGTCTGGTTTGGATTGTCTAATTACGTACAGTCCCACCACTCTAAACTGGTAAATTTACAGTGTTATTTCTTTGTGAATGTTACCAAACCACTTAGGCCCTGCCCACACGTAGCTGGGTATCTGGTGAAAGAAACATATTTTTATCCGTTTTGGTCTGTCATTCACACGAACCTACAGGTTTTTTTTCACTCAAAACCATCGTTTTTTTAAAACTCCAATCAAAGTGAAAATTTTGGAAAACTCCGGCGTTTTGCGTTTTTAAACGTCACTACCTGCGACAACAACGCATAAACGTTATTTGTGTGTTTCCTTGTTGTTAATGTCAGACAGCACTTAGAAGCGAATTTATACGGGTTTGTGTGGATGCAGTAGTATAGAAAACTGTTACGCGTGTACCCGAGAGTTCTTCTAAAATGGAGGACAGCGGATGTACGTTTTCAAAAATACCCGGCTACGTGTGTACATGGTCTTAGTCAGCAGGAATCAGGACAAAATGAACGGACTATAGTACTTCTTTGGGGTCATAATGTTGTGATGTGGAAGGAGGAGGACCCAAATGCAAGACATCAAACAAGATTTATTTAACCAAGGATCAGAAAGTATGTAAGCAAAGAAACAAGTGTCAGAAGGGATCAAAATGGTTTTCAAAGAGTTAATCTCAGTTCCAAAGATATTTGTTGGGTCGGGAGTCAGCCAGGGCTGGAAGGCATGAAGACCCGACGAGGAATGCTGGTGAGGCTGCCTTTAAATAGGCAGCAGAGAGATTAGATGCAGGTGGTCCGAATCAGGTAGAATTGGGGGAAAGGTGAGATGGTCCCTGGCTCCCTCTGGTGGTGGTTGAGATAACCACAACACATAATTCTTATCTTAAGAAATATACAGATGAACATTGGCTTCTTTTGTTTGCTCAAAATTGCAATTTTTGTGAATTTTTTTTTCTCCCATTTTTGACACTGTGAAATGCAAAATGGCTGATAACACTAAAGCAAAGCTATGCTTATCTTTTTTATTGATATGCAATGTGTGTATCCTCCTTAAACATTTGATCTAACTTTTACAGCCACAATAAAATATCATTGTAACGATTTTCTCCTTCAAGCTCAATCATTTCTATCTAGCCAGTTATGTTCCTGTGTGGGCTGACAGCTTGCAACGGATTCTTTCTCCTAGATGGCTTAGACGTGTCACTCTTGTTGGAGGAGATCTACCAGGACACCAGTAACGTGGAGACAAGAGAAATCGATGGGGAGTTAAATGGAAGAATCTGTGGCCATTATTTTTCTTGTTTCCCTTCGTTCTCACAAGGTGACACATCTGTCCTGTTCCATCCACTCAGCAAAGTGCACTCGCATTACACGTCCTAGAGAGACAGAATCCTCTTTTGTTTCACTTTCCGTGTTGTAAAGACGTGGGATTTTATGTGGGCCAAATATAATCAGCCCTTGATCAAGAAAAAAGCAGACCATGTTGAAGAAGTTGATTTGTTGTCATAAACTTACACGGCATAAAGCTCAGCGATTCAAAAGTGGATTCCAATGCTTGTGCATATTCACTGCAGCATACTTCCTATGGTCCTCTTGTCCGGTTTGTTTCACCCCTGGTCTGCAGGCTCATTACTCATTTCACAGCAAGCAGCAGCGCAGAACAATCCAGCATCACATCCATTTCAATCTGAAATAATCGCCATTGTGAAATCTAATAAATTAAGCAGCTTTCAGTGGCTCAGCACCTTGCTAATGATAGCAGCACATTACTCTCAAAGTCACAGTGGAACAACTACAGCATATGCAGTTCTATCAAACACATGGTTTCCAGAAGAATTACTGGGATGATCAAAATATTTACATATTCGGACGGTTTTCTCTTTTTAGGAGTCCACAATGTTTTTCCCAGAAGCACATCCATTTGGTCCCACTTATGTTAGGCAAGGTCTGTCTCTCAGTTTCCACTTAAATTCTATCAGTTTGAGGTCAGGACTTAATGCAGGTCAGTTCTTTCTACCAGACTGTCATCCAAGGGTGTCATGATGTGGATGTGGAAGGAGCACCCAAAGGCAGGACAACAAACAGGATTCATGAACAAGAGGTCCAGCAAGGCTGTAAGGCAAAGGCACAGAACTAGCACAAAGGAATGTCTTTTGGTCAAGTTAAAAAAAATATAGCACAGAGTTCAAGGATATTACTCGGTCAGGCAGCCAGGAAGACCTACCTGACCGAGTATTCCAGCCAGGAAGGGATGATAACCCGACCAGGAAGTCAAGGGAGACTGCCTTTAAAGGTATTAGGCATTAGGCTAATGGATGGATAGGAGATTAGCATCATGCTAATGACCACAGGTGTTTGGCATCAGGCTGGAGGAGAAAGAGGTAGGTCCAGGACTCCCTCTGGTGGCAGGCGAGGGAATCACAATAAAGGGTTTCATTTGTAAAACTTGTATAAGCACACAAACATGGTGTACACCCCTTTCTTTACCAGCGTGGACATCACTTGGGGAAAGAGGGACGATTGAGGGGGGGTCTCTAAGCAGTAAAATAATTGAAGCAGTAAAATAAAAGAGATTTAAAGTAAAAAAGTTTCGATGTTTGTCTTTTATGTTTATAGCTTCTTCTTCAAAGTGTTCAGATACTCATACAAATTACAAGCCGACACACGCTCACTGAGCTTTAGTGGTTTCATCTCACGGATACAGTGAAGGAAGACATGAAGATAGTTGGCTTGACCGAAGAGGATGCAGCAGATAGGGTTAGATGGAAGAAACTGACTTGCTGTGGCGACCCCTGAAGGGAAATGCCGAAAGGAGAAGAAGAATGTATTGATTTATTTACATTTAATTATACCCTCTATCTGCTCATTGATGAGTTTGTAGGTGATGTTTTAAATCAAAACAGATTTTTCCAGGTTCCTCTAATCTCCATGTGTGATGAAAACAGCGATGCCCTACCTGCTGGGCTCTAATGGTTCCACCAGGAGATCTCCTGTAGGGCAGCATGTGTGTTTGTGTGTGCTACTACGGGAAAAAGCATCAATCATTCCCCCAAACATCATCCATATGAAAGCAGCTCTCATTATTTTTATTATAATAAAACAACGAGCAGAAAGCGTCTCTCTGCATCACTCAGAGTCATTTTAATATCTATCGATCAGGAATGGAGGTGACACCTGCCATCCCTGTTCCCCCCAGCGTCCATATGGAAGCGCCAGCGATGGCTTTGATGCATCTGAAGGTCAGTGTGAGGATGTGTGTGTGATGTCAGAGAGGCGCTGACTTCAGCCCACATGTGGGAAACAGAGAGTAATGGAAGTAGGTGAAGGAGTAGAGAGCTGAAACGGAAAGAGGGGAGGTGTGGGAGGTATGTGTGTGAGGGGGTTTAAGGGGGGGGCGGGTTGCTCTGTATCACCATACTGTATGTGAGCACTTCATAGCTTCTCTCTCTCTTTGCATGTTTCTCTCTTTCTCACACTCCAGGATACATAGAGGGCATTCATTATCCGCTGGTCCGCTGGGATTCCCTCCTCTTTAGGATGCATCCTGTAGTTTAAACCAGGCCGATCAGAAGTGTGGAAGGGGGTAAGGAGAAGCTGTGTGGAAGATGTTTGGCCTGTCATGTATTCATCCAGTGTAACCATGGTAATCTGTTCAGATGATGGACTGGTGAAGGCTTCTGCTGGACAGGAAGAAGTGCGAAAAACAAGACGGACTCATGTCTGTTTATCTCAGGACAGATAGTACAAAATTCTTCTTCTTCTTTCGGCGTTTCCCTTCAGGGGTCGCCACAGCAAGTCAGTTTCTTCCATCTAACCCTATCTCCTGCATCCTCTTCAGTCACTGCAACTACCTTCATGTCTTCCTTCACTGCGTCCATGAACCTTCTCTTTGTCCTTCCTCTAGTCCTCTTTCTTGGTGGTTCCAAATCCAGCATCCTTCTTCCTATGTACTCTCTCTCTCTCCTCTGCACATGTCCAAACCATCTCAGTCTGGCCTCTCTGATTTTATTTCCAAAACCTCTAATATGTGCTGTTCCTCTGATCCTGTCCATCCTGGTCACTCCCAAAGAGATCCTCAGCATCTTCATCTCTGCTACCTCCATCTCTGCTTCCTGTCTTTTCTTCAGTGCTACTGTTTCCAGACCAAACAGCATGGCCGGTCTCACCACGGTTTTGTACACTTTCCCTTTCATTCTAGCTGAAACTCTTCTATCACACATCACACCTGATACTTTCCTCCATCCTCCACGCTTCTTCACCTCTTTTCCACACTCTCCATTACTCTTGACTGTTGATCCCAAGTACTTAAAATCTTCCACCTTCTTTATCTCTTCTCCCTGTAACCTCACTTTTCCATTTGGATCCCTCTCATTCACACACATGTACTCTGTTTTACTCTGACTAATCTTCATTCCTCTTCTTTCTAGTGCAAACCTCCACCTGATAGTACAACATTACACTACCTATTTCTGCAACCAGATGACTAGATTTAATCTTTGGATTTCTAATAAAAGATTTTTTTTCTTTCTCTGTAAATTTGTGAGACTCAGTGTTCATTTACACCTCCATCCTATATCTCACTGCGTTATAGGTGAGGTATTACCCGTGCCAACATTTGTGGTTTGCAAAATATCCACAAGAAGGTAATGAAGAGATTTTAAAAATGTGCAGTAGAAAATGTGAATAAAATTTAACTGTATCAAAATTTAAATAAACATATTTGTGGATGATGTGATTATGTTGGTTTCATTAGGTCAGTATATCCAACTCTTACTAGACAGTCCCAACAAAGTGTAAAGGCGAGAAGCCAGATGTGGTGGTTTGGGATTTGGGTTTCTATTGTGAAGACACCCAGAGTTAGACCTAAGATCTGCTGGACAGACTAAGAGACGCCTCGGTTTCCTCTCCAATGAGATGGAAGGTGTGATGGACATTGGGTTTCCCCACAAAGTCTGCTGCACCAACCACTGGAGAAAGCAGCGAAAGAACCGAGCGCTGAAACAAAAGTTTAATGTTAATTCTCAAAAGTGCCATCAGAGTAATTGATAAAAATTACTTTATAATTGAAAAAATTCTCTTGAATGTTCCTTTATTTGTTCCTTTATCCGTTCCGTGATCTTCCGCTTGATCCGGGGTCATGTTGTGGGGACAACAACCTCAAGCAGGTTGTTGGGCTGTTTGAGGGCTACCAACTCTCTCACCCCGGCTTCATCCTCCAGCTCACCCGAAAGGATCCCAAGTCGTTCCCCATCCAGCTTTGAGACATAGTCTTACCAGCAGGTCCAAGGTCTTCGCCTTGGTCTCCTCCCGATGTTCCTTTATTTTGGTTAAAAAAAAAAAAAAAAACAAGTTGGTGAGTTCCTGGTACAGAGAAAACAAACCCACAGCGCCATCCGGTGAAAACACCAGACCTGCAAAAAAGACATGTTAATGTTTATTTTTGTTATTTGTTCAAGATTATCTTTCACACACAGTCACAAAACCTCCATTTAAAAACCTCTTTTGTCTTTGTGCTATTTTTCTTGTCCTTCAATAAATCACAGTTTTTAGTGGAATCGGTAGTTCTACGCTACAAATGACCACAGTTTCCAGGAGTACAGTTCAATAACCCAGAGAGATTTCCAGTGGTATCAGTCCATTTAGCCAATATTTAATGAAGTCAAACAAACTAAGACAAAAGACCAAAGCTTACTAAGCTACGCAGTGATGATGTTTAAAATAAAAGTTACTAACCTTTACAAGGCAGAGTCAGGAAGAACAAATCTGTCACAAATCCATTTAAACTTAAAGACTGTCCTCTCTTACTCAACATTTAACATCACTACGCCTCCACCAGTCAGTGATGTTTGCAGAAATGATCTTCACCACTAAACTAACCGCGAACAAAGCGAGGTTAAACTGATTTGATTACCGTATTTTCCGCACTATAAGGCGCACCTTCAATAAATGACATTTTTTAAAACTTTTTCCATATATAAAGTGCACCGCGTTATAAGGCGCTACCGTAAATGCTGTTCAACTTTGTCCTCTAACTGTGGCCATCTCGCTTTGTTCCCGTGGAAACTCTGTTTAGTCCTGTTTACTTGGCGCAGCACATCCTCTTGCTTCCTCCACTTCCTCACCATTGATTCATTGATGTTAAACTCTCTCGCTCTATTCCCGTATTCTACTGCGTAACCGTTCGCCTTGAGTTTAATCTCTGCGGTGTAACAGTGTCTCTTGGTAGGAGCCATTTCCGGGTCTTTACACAAACACACAAATGGAAATGAGAAGACCTTTCATATATCCTAGCATGCACCGCACACTACACTACTTCTTCTACGGGGGAAATGGAGTCGGTGGCTGTTTACCGCAGTTGCGACACCAGTTGTAGATCAATATTAAACCATATATAAGGTACTCCGGGTTAAAAGGCGCGTCGTGGACTTTAGAGAAAATTTAAGGTTTTTAGGTGTGCCTTATAGTGCGGAAAATACGGTAATAAAACCCATCTTTGTATGTTTTCAGAAAGGTGGCGAACCCAGAAACTCTGCAGATTTCTTTCACAAACTGAACAACATCGCTTGCTTTGAGATAATTAATCTGTGTTCACACAGTTCAGGGAAACTTGAAAATATGTCCTCTGAAAACATTCTGACTCTGTAAACCCATCAAAATATCACATCTCCGTCTCTGCATCTGAATTGAAATAAAATACATTGTCTCTGAACTTTTTTTAGTGGCCCACTTAAAAAAATAACCCCTGACCTTGAAGGTTGTCTACCTCCAAAATTTTTCTGCAACTTTACTTTTCATTTCTTTACTGATGCATTTTGAATTGGTTGGGGCGGCATTCAAGCGCTGGAGAGACCTTGCCTTGCAGCTAGCTCAGTCTGGTGCCGGTTGACCTGGAGGATGCGGTTAAGGTGTGAGAAGCCTTGGTTTGCCGGCTGAAGTTGTTGCCCACGCGACCTGGCCCCCTGGCCCCGGATAAGTTGAAGATGAAAGAGATTTCTGGTCCTCAAAAAAGGTTAAATAAATAAAGTTAAATTTCCTATAAAAATCATGCAATTCTATGTCATCGATCAGCCTCACTGATCCTGCTCTTTGTATAAATCCTATCTAGACCCCTTTTCAACAGTACGCCCAGCTGGTGGCACTACGTCTGTGAACTTGTTCAAGAGGTTTTGGTTTCATGTCATTTTGAACTGTAAGCCTTTTTTGGTGAACATATGAACTTGACATTTAAACGCACAATGCAGCAATGAGTTTGAACTGCTTTCACAGCATCTGCAGTAACAAGGTTAAAGAAATGTGCACCGCGATGCACATAAAATGTACATTTTAGCTCCACGCTCATTCTGACTGCAACTGAGGATATTTTATTACTGATAGGGCATCGTATCCAGATCCGCTTCCCAGCCTTAGTTTCAATCCACTGAGGTAAGCCATGTCTCATCTAGAGACATAGCCTGCTAGCCTTCTTTTTAAACTATATTACTGGCTTAAACAGCTTGGTTGCAGTGCTGAAGGGAGATTTCTGTGCCATGACAGAGTATAAATCTAATTTAATCAGCATTTATAAAATGAAATGACCTAAAAAGACCAAACTGGAGCTTAATGGTCATCATTGATAAGCACGGTGGTGGAGGGTTGGTTGATGATTAGACATTAACAATGTTATGATCCTGCTGCTAGAGGGAACCCTGGATGTTCCTCATCACCCTGATTAGGGACACCTGAGATTGATTCCTGATGCCACACATCTGTGGACCCAACCATCTGTTTAAGGGCAATCATCCCGAACTTCCTCGTCGGGTCATTACCATCCCTTCCAGCCAGGTCTCCCTGGTTGCCGGACAATGTTTCAACTGACATTGGGCAGCAGACAAGCCCAGAGGGTGTCGGAAGCCATGGCTCAAACAGAAGGCCCAAAAGAAGTTAAACGCTGTTGCCTAACATGCATTTCATTTCCACCTTAGACATGCAGCAGAACAGCTTCTTTCAACTTGAAAAAACAAAAGTTAAAACACTTTTAGTGACTGTAATTTTATATTTTTAATTAACTGATGTCAATGTTTAGAAAACACATTTAAATTTAAATTGACTTTCCAGAAAATATAAATGCAGTCACATTCTTTCAACCGGAAACTACTCTTTCATGGACGAAACGTCAGCATTCACATTAGTGTGTGTAAATCCAATGATGTGTGTGCGGACGTGTGTGGATGAGTGTACACATGCGTGTTTATGTGAATGTGTAATATCAGTCACTTTTGTGTTAACACATTTATTCTGATTGTGCTCAGTAATGAGTGATTAATTATTCCCAGCTCAACTTATCACCCCATTACAACCACACACACACACACACACACACACACACACACACACACACACACACACACACTCCCCTGCCACGTCAGAATCCACGTCTTCGATGGTTTAATACTACGTTTGGAGGCTAATTGAGGTTAATGAATGTAAACTGAAATAATTAATTGTCCCATTGGTGTTTGCGGAAGTTAGCTGGAAAGAATCAGACTGAAATTTTCGCTCGATTAGAGACTGAAGCACGTCTCTCCAGAGAATTTCTATCCGACCCTAAAATGAAGTACTTCCCTTTTTATTTGTGTCTATTGCAGTAGTAATGGGAAAACGATGTTTGTTTCTCTGGTGAGTGAAGAATGGAGAGTCAGTGAGAAAATTGAGAAGCTCTGCTGAGGCAGACAGATAACGTGGTAACACAGAGACTCAAAGAATTCCTGAACATGACAGACATTCACAGCATGTTTGTAAGTTTAGCATTTTTTTTTAAATGTACTGTCTACAATCCCCTATGGATAAATAAATATGGTAAATAAAGAAGGTGAAAAATTTTTAGTACTTAGGATCAACAGTCCAGAGCAATGGAGAGTGTGGAAAAGAGGTGAACAAGCGTGTGCAAGCAGGCTGGAACAGGTGGAGAAAAGTATCAGGTGTGATGTGTGACAGGAAACAGAGATAGAGGTAGCAGAGATAAAGATGCTGAGATGTCTCTGGGAGTGACCAGGATGGACAGGATCAGAAATGAGTAAATCAAAGGACAGCACATGTTAGAGGTTTTGGAGATAAAGTCAGAGAGGCCAGACTGAGATGGTTTGGACATGTACAGAGGAGAGAGAGAGTGTGTGTATTGGCAGACAGATGCTGGGTTTGGAACCACCAGGAAAGAGGCCTAGAGTAAGAACAAAGAGGAGGTTCATGGATACAGTGAAGGAAGACATGAAGATAGTTTGCGTGACCGAAGAGGATGCAGCAGATAGGGTTAGATGGAAGAAACTGACTTGCTGTTACAACCCCTGAAGAAAAATGCCGAAAGAAGATGACGTCAGGAGAGTAGTCTGTTCTCCTCTGTGTCCTGTTTCCCTCCTCCCTCTTGTCTGTGTGTGTGCACTAGTCACACCTGAAACTCATCTACTCATCTGCTGGAGCATAAATGGATCAGTTTTTGACACACTCTTCGCCAGATCGTTTGTTTATCATGCTTGACCTGTTATCTGGTTTTTGGCTCCAGGTCCTACGTCAGAACCTGCATAGTTTATCTGTTTTTGTCTTCTTTGTTTGGACTTTTTATCAATCTAATAAATCTGCTTGTGATTTCTTCATCTGAGCCCGTCTGTTGTGTCAAGGGTATATTTATGGCCTCAGCTCCACATCATGACAGATGAAGAATACATCCCTCATGGGAAAATTACTTTTGCTGCATTGCATTGCAGCCATGATGGCACCAACGGTGGAAATAACTGGGGGTTAGGTGTCTCCCCAAGGGCACTTAGGGTTAGGCCCATGGAGCAGTGGGAATTGAACCAGCCAAAACCTCCTCCCTTTGATATTTTGTCTGTTATTATTATTTCTATTTTAATGTACTGAATGTTATGGTTTATATATAAAAAATATTAACGAGATAACAAATATGTCTTTTAAAGGGAGGATATTTTGCTTTTGCGGGGTACTCATTCAAATAGCATATAAACATGGTACCTTTTGTTAGCTCGTCTTTAGCTAGTCGGAATAGGCTAGATTAACTGAACTGAAAACTTTGTAGATCTAGTATCATGGAGGTCATCACTAGTGCATCAAAGACGGTATCCATTAGACTGGAAAAAGCTGCTGTTAGTTTTTAAGTGCTATCGCACCAGATTTCAGACCTAGTGCCGCTAGATTTGAAATTTAATGCTCTTGGTATAACATTTAGCGCTTGTTTAAAATCTAGCGCCATTCTATTGGTCTTTTAGTTACCAAAGCATGCCATCCATCTGCCCCTGTTCCCAGGGGCGAATACAGGATTTTTTAAAGAAGGAGGGGGGGCACAAAACCAGCAACCCTAGTGCTCGCCACTATAGAGCCCCCCTCCCCCCGAACCTTTTTGAAAAATAAGTAATTTTTCTGTATTTTGGTGCATATTTCAACTGAAGTTTACAATAATTAAAGTAGTAAAAACAATTTTTTTGTCAACCTAGGGAGGGGGGCACACCCCTCCCCTCTTGGGTCCGGCCCGCTTGTCAAATATTAGAACTCAATGTGGCCTGTGAGTCAAAAAGTTTGCCCACCCCTGATCTAGGAGATGGTATTCTAACTGCTTAAAACCTCAATGATTAAATGAAGAAACTGGACATAAAAAGTCGCTTTCACCTGTACACTATAATAGAATGTAGCTCTAGGCTCTAAAAAGCCCCAACGCCGATTGACTTGAAAATTGGTAGCAACAATCTAATCACTTTTATTGTCAAAATGACCATTCTGGCTCTGTTACCAGTTTAAAGGTCCCCTATTATGCTTTTTTTCCCTTATTTTATCCTGTGCTATGTATCTGATATGCATAATTTTACATTCCGCCACAATCTCAACACAATAGTTTTTAAATACTACCCTGTTTAGGAGCGCAGTTTCAGACCCGGAAGTCAAAACAGCTTGTTTCAGTCTTTTTTTATTTTTTTTTTCCCGGGACCCGCCCCGTTGGTTGCGATTGGTTGTCATTCATTGTGATTTCCCCACCCACCCAGCACAGCGTGGAGCGGGAGGGGCGAGGTGTGAGACGTATTGAGTAAACAAAGCGGTTCGGAGGAAGGAATAAACTTTGACTATGGCTGTCCCCGTTACTTTGCCTTACGTTTATGATCCAGAGTCTGATGAAGATTTTGAAGTCCATGCTGCACAAGTACCACGAAGACTTCATCAAGACGTAGCAGACTGGTAAACATGCTAACCCATATTCATTGTGAGATTACAGAGTAGCACATGCTAATTTTAGCTTTCATTGTAACTTAGGTGTAAGTGTGGTGTCTGTCAGACAATGCCAACTGAACAAGAAAATGTTTGCTGTCAGGAAAAACCAATGGTAAAAGTTTAGTATGTTTGTATCTTTGCATTCAAGTAAAAAAACAAAGCACCAACATCATTGTTGGATAACTGTCACACAAACGCAGACAGAACATGTTTTTTGTACATTATAACAATTAGTAAGCTGGTCTATAACACACATGATGCACATTAAAAGTAATGTACTACAGCAAAATTCTGGGACAAAACATGTCAGCTGTATTCCGTTTGTACACGTCTATCGTGCCAAATTTGATGCTAACATCTATAAATACATTCGGAATATAGCGTTAGCATGCTAGCGCCAGTGTTACTTACAGCTGCAGGTTCCTCTTCTCCTCTGTTTGTGGGAACAGCTCCAGTTTGTAAAACCAGCTTTTTGGCAAAACCACTTTTGAAAAGGCCAAAGTTTTGAAAGCAGGTTTCAGAAAAATGCCGTTGGCACACGAAGACATTTGAGCTGGTGGTGTAATGAGGGTCTCCAAAAATGAAAGCTAACCACTCTTTACGTAGGTCTTCTGTCTTCGGAATAGTAAACAAAGTTGAGACATCAGCACAACCAAATTCACATTTTCTCTTTGTTGCCATGGTGTATACAGCTTTTGAGGAGAAAAAATACCGCGAAACAGATCCAAGTGAAACAGCAAAGGCAAGGTTTGCTTGCTCTTGTTTGGTGAAACACCAAACAAGAGCTTTTCACAGTAGAGTGAAGCACGGAAATGGGTGGATATCAGGGTGGAGAGCAGGTAGAAGTGGGGGAGGGTGTTTGAGCTGCAGGGGGCTGAACAAAAAACAGATGTACGTCACTATGTTACACCAGTCGTTAGAGGTTTGGAGAACACGCCCCTTACTTTGACTTTAAATATCTCAAAATAGCATGAATCACAATAAAACACACTTTGGGGGATTGTTTGGGGTAGTACTAAGTAAAATAAAAGGTTAAAACCTCATAAAAGTCAGTTTTGCATAATAGGGGACCTTTAAACTCATTCTTTATAATTTAGATTTTTTTTTGCCCCTAAGCTCAAGTTGATTAGCTTAACAACTTGCCAATCAGATACACCAATTTAGACAGTCAGTTATCTTCTGTTTCAAACGATGTTCCCTCTAATTTTTTATGTGTTTGAGCAAACACGAAAGCTTCCTGAGCAGAAGGGGGCGGGGCAAAAACTTTGACTCTTTTGTGACGTTACTGGCAGTGACGAACCAAACGTTGAAGCAGCGGTTTGGAGCAATTTGTTTCAGAGAGAAATAAGAAACAGATTTGGAGCTCTGTCTCATTTTACCATATGTGGTTTAAATTGAGTTTGAGGTTTTCTTGTGCGCTATTAATCTGCGAGCGGTGCGCAATTGCGGAGGCGCGCAGCATAGAGGAAACATTTGTTTCAAGGTATTTTTATTATTATCAAGTAACTGGGAGTCTATCCCAGTCTATCCCGCCTCTTGGCTGTTACAGTACAGCCAAGAGGCGGGTCACACCGTGGGCAGGTCACCCACGGTGTGACCCGTGGGAATGACGGAACGCTTTGTAGTTCCGTCATAAGGCTACAAAGCGAATACACCCCTAAAGGCAGCTGTTTTGCAACCAATCAACTTAATGTGTGTGTTTTTGTTCTTATTGCAAACCATTGCACCACCAAAAAATACAATATCACTAAAGTTTAAAATCATTTCAGATAGAGGAGATATTTGCATTAAAACCATAAAAAATTTAAAAGTGCAGGATTGAACCCTTATTTACTTATTCTAGTATCTGCTAGATACTAGAAGCTGGGGAAAGTATGGTACATTGGGGTTCTGTCCTCTAATTCTATCTACTATTCTCTGCCAGACTACCTTGGCCCTTTCCTCCTTACCCCACACTCTAACCAGGGTCTGTACCCTCTACCCTAACCATGGTCTGTATCCCTCTTTCCCCTTTACCCTCTACTCTAACCAGGGTCTGTATCCCCTCCCCCCTCCCCAAACCCCTGGCTTTCTATCTCGTTCATTGTTCTCTATTGTCTGTTTATTTAGAATTACACTGCTAGTTCGTACACTGCTAGTTGATACAACTAGCAGTGTACCTGAATGAGGTGGACAACATTCATATGTTGTCCACCTCTCTCCCTCCTCTCTGGGAGAGAGCCCCATTCAGGACTCTGCGTTCCTGTCCTGGGCATGGCCACACCGAGGAGACCTCGACGCTTCATCATCCCCGCTCCATCAGGAAGAAATCCATCTACTCATCCCCGTCCAGGGCATCGCCGGACTGAGGAGTCCCCTGTGTTTCCATCAGGATGAAAAACATCTATTGACTTCTTTAGATTTTTAGCTGTAGAGTAGAAAAAGCTAATATTTAAACAATAATCTGTGACACATTGTTTGCTCGTCCCGGGGAGGGATCTCTCTTTCATGTGGATCCCCACGAGGTTTCTTATTTTTTTTCCCCACTGATGGGTTTTTTAGGAGTTTTTCCTCACCGTGAAGGAAAGTCTAAGGGCATAAATGTGGTAGTCTTGTTTAGTTAGCATTTGTTAGTTATTTTTCTTGCTGTGTATCTGTGTTAATACATTCCTCTTTTTCTTGTGAAGCCCATTGAGACGGAAATTTTGTGATTTTGGGCTATACAAATAAAATTGAATTGAAAATTGAATTCTTTTTTAATCAGAAACAGGTCTAGAAGAGTTTATTTCTGGGGTTTGCGAACACATCCTTGTAAAGTCTAAAATTATGTTGTTTTGTTACGTTTTTTTTCTAACTTGTGTGTTCCGCTCTATGTTCGGGACGTTTCTTCCTCACGCCTCTCCCACCTGCTCCCCCTGCTGGTTAGCACAGCATCTCCTTCCCCCTCTGTCTCGACCTCCATCCATCACAGCGGATAAGGCAAATTGAGCTTTCATTTGAGTGGTGATAAGGAACCGGAGCCAGAGTAAAACATCTGTCACACATCCAAAGTCCTGCAAAGGGGACGATACACAGCCAGGGAGCAAGAGGAGGTGGGGATATAGGCTGAGAAAGATTGATATGGAGGGAAGATGTAGATAGGAAGATGAATACGTTCCTATAGAATAATTTAAATAAATGAATTACTCTATTCATCCCTCACCGGGGAAATTTGTTTGCTGCACTCCTTACACCGCAGCAGGCTGCCCTTCAACGGCGCCAATGGTGGGAGAAGCGGGGGTTGGGTGTCTTCTCCAAGGACCCTAGACGTGCTCTCCGTGGGACGCGAACCCGCGACCTTCCGGTCCGCGCGCAAACGCTCTAACCACGCGGCCACCGTCTCCCCTTTTTAGTACTCACTTAAATACTCCCCATTTAAGTAGATAAATTAGTTTAAAATGCATTAAATGCTTTTATCACTCATTATTTTGATTCCGAGCATTATTTCCTTAATATGATTTAAAAGAGTAACAAAAGCCCCGAAAGTAACTTTATATAGGGTCGTGTGACAAGGGGGAAAAAAGAGGTGCAAACATTAGGGAAAGGCAGTTAGGGCAAGGTGTGAGGAAAGAGGACAGATCAAGACCCACTAAACATCGGAAGTTTGATAAACGTGTAGATTTGGTCCCTGTTACGTCTCTCCGTCATAAACCTGATTTGAAAGTCTGCTCGATGTTGAAATTTGGTCATATTCAGTCATATTAATGTTTCACTGTGAAACTATTTTGACACTGAATTTGAATTAACAATAAAATGAAAACCAAAGAAAAAAATGGTCAGGTAAGGCCAGGTGGGGGAGGATGGTAACACTTTACTACCAGAACAAGACTTATTCTCAGATCTGTCCATTTTAAAAGACAGCAGCACTGACCCTACCCGTCTTCTAACGCCATTCCCATCCTCTTAATATTCGACCACCCCATCTGTGTCTGTTGCCCAAGCCGATTTGAGCCATTTTCTAAAACTTTCTGTAGTTTCTTTCTGTATGGCTCTCTTTGGAAGGTTTGCTCTTGACTCTTCATCCTACTGATGAGCTCATCAGAGCCTGGAGGACAGTTCACGAAGTTGTTCCAGTACCAAGAAATACACCAGCAAAATCATTTCTCTGACTTTCAGCTGTAAAGTGTTTCAAAAGTAGTTTTTAAAAGCCTGAATGGTGGCAATATTGCACTGGGTTATTCCCACAACCCAGGTGCTTTTTTTTTTTTTTTTTACAATTTCGAGAACTACTATTTGTTTTGTTGTGAGGCTGAACTTACTGAAAATAGCACGTTTTTTGGTTAAACAGAATTATCAAATTAATGTACTAAAATAAAACTTAAGCAATTTTGACTACTCTAAATTTAAATTAGATTCATACAACTTCCTTAGACAAGAAGATCCTGAACTTGCGTTGATTTCATTTTGTTGTCCTCATGTTGCCGTGATGAATCCAAAGGTGTTCTCTAAGTAAACAATCTCAAATCATAACCATTTGTCAATATTCAGCTTGCGTGATTACTTTATTTTATAAATACCATAAACAATAATTTAAATCTGTTCAACAGATAGACCAGCCACTGTCGAGAAGCCTTACTTAATCCCTGCAAAAAAAAGCCTGGGACTTTCAGTACGACAAAAAAGATACCCTACCACTCTAACGGATCCCAAACTGGCATATACAGGCTTTCATTCTAAACGGAACTAAGAAAAGTAAAACCTCATTCACAGAGTTTACCAGACCCTCTCCAACCCACCTGGACGAGTAAACAGACACCACACAGTAGAAGTTCAGAAAGAGCTTTTATTAATCAGGAATATAAATACATTTACATTTATGATTTTATACATTATTTAAATGGATAATGAACAATAAAACCAAGAAGAAATAAAATAAAAACTTTTACAACCAATACAAACATACAAATACACATTTTCATTTTTACTCACCTGCCCTCTTCTGTTCAGAGAGAGAAGTGTTAGTGTCCCATAGACATAAAAAATTTACATGTCTGATAAAAGAGACATGAAGCATCTTCAACTTTGAATTTTAAAGTGTTTCCCAGATAATTTCTTCGTTGTTGGTGTGATCAATGCACAGCTACAGCTGGTTGAAGGGGACCAAATCCATTGAACAGTTGATTTGGTTCCATTTTACCAGCTTTAGCAAAGCATTCATGGGCAAGTCAGAGAAGCAAGGCAGGAATACGTGTGGCAACCTGGAAGAGACCAGAGAGAGGAAAGACGTTCATAAACAACAGCTACACCAATTAATTTATAAAGCACTAGTTCCACCACAGGACCTTATGGATCAAGCCTCATTTCAGCCAACAACAGACTGTTTTGTATGCATGCTAATCCGGATCAATCTGAATATTTTAAAACACCTCTTGTACATAATATTTTTTACTTCGATGAACAGCGGGATATTTTTGTAGGTTCTCCTCCAGCACCTGCGTCCTAACCGGCCTGGCAGGTTGGTTAATCAAGAGATACATGGTTGAACGATGTTTTCCATTAAAGATCGATTAATAAGAATAATAAGAACAAGAGCATTTCTTGAGGTGAGTTTGATCTTATTAGATATTCAAATCTTTCATGTGTAAGAACTTCTTGAGATCAACAGAATAAACAACAACAACAAAATTATTTCACATAGCAATTACATTTTCTGATGTCTTATGCAATCAGTCATTCTCCGTACACATCTTATTTATCATTTTACAAGAATCTGAAGTCTTCTTATTTTTTTGTTTCCCCAATACCGACCGGTATCAATTCCCGTAGTAATCTTTTAAACTACCGTATTTTCCGCACTATAAGGCGCACCTAAAAACCTTAAATTTTCTCTAAAGTCTACGATACGCCTTTTAAGCTGGAGCGCCTTATATATAGATTAATATTTAGCTACAACAGGTGTCACAACTGCGGTAAGCAGCCGCCGACTCCATTTTCCCCCGTAGAAGAAGTAGTGCGCGGTGCATGCTGGGATATATGAAAGGGCGTCTCATTTCC
Source organism: Neostethus bicornis (assembly GCA_902685375.1). NCBI lineage: Eukaryota > Metazoa > Chordata > Actinopteri > Atheriniformes > Phallostethidae > Neostethus > Neostethus bicornis. Next base: position 26,419,741 of record LR738550.1, read on the forward strand.
ATTTGCGTGTTTGTGTAAAGACCCAGAAATGGCTCCTACCAAGAGACACTGTAACACCGCAGAGTTTAAACTCAAGGCGATCGGTCACGCAGTAGAACACGGGAAAAGAGCCGCAGCGAGAGAGTTTAACATCAATGAATCAATGGTGAGGAAGTGGAGGAAGCAAGAGGATGCGCTGCGGCAAGTAAGTAAGACTAAACAGAGTTTCCACGGGAACAAAGCGAGATGGCCACAGTTAGAGGACAAAGTTGAACAGCCTTTACTGTAGCGCCTTATAATGCGGTGCGCCTTATAGTGCGGAAAATACAGTACACGTAAAGTCTATTCTCGTGAAAAAACTGTCCTAACAGCGACCAAAATGCTCCAAAAAGCCAATGAGCAACATGTTTGCAGCTGTTTTTTCTAAACAAGCAGTGGTTAAAAAATGTAAAACTTTAATTAACCAAACAAATTACAGAGCTCAGTTGAATTTTTACACAAGGTCGTCTTCTAAATATGCAGATGTGACTAAACACTTTTTTTTTTTTTTTTTTTACCGCGGCCTCGAAAACCACTTGATACATCTTATGAAATAATAAAATAACATATTTACAATCTCCACTTGTCAGTGTTTCAAGTGATTAAACAGATTTTTTAAATATGATTTTTCTTTGATTTTTGCGCAAACGTGCCATCTCAAGAACAAGTTTTACTCCTTCAGCTTCCCATGATGGTGCTCAAGGGCACCTCAACGGGTTTGATTTGCAAAGCATGTGGACAACGCATATGCACACGTTATCTGTACTAGTTATTGTACATATTTATCTTACACAACACATATACAACAAACATATCTATAATTTGAACAAAAACATATGTATTTTACACAATAAATATACTATTGCCAACAACACACACATATTTATCAACGGAAAGAAACACAAATACAATCTACTGAATAAATGACCGTCATTCATATTGATCCCTCTATATAGTCAATAAATACAGATTATTGACTTAACAAATATTTGCACAAAAGAGATATTAAATGCAGATTTACATTTGCATGTTAGAAAAAAACACTGAGAACAATATTAACAAGAAAAAAAGTCCTGATTAAACAACTAATTTATGACATGCATTAATAACTGCACGTGCATTTTAAAACATATCTAACATAAACTGCACACAAACGCAAAAAATATCAATTTACACACTATGTTCGATCCACACATGCACCACGTACATGCAGTAAGCAACAAAAATAGGGCAACGCAATAAGCTCATGATAGAACAACTTATACACACATTACACACTAAATAAATACACAAACACAATATATAAACAATAAACACCCACATGCATGACTAACACAAAAAATACACACAAATATACTGTAGATACCCACAACAAAGAAAAACACAATATTTACTCATGAACACCATTGTTCCCTCTAAGCAAACATACAAGCTTCCTGAGCAGAAGGGGGCGGAGCAAAAACGCTTACTCTTTTGTGACGTCACCAGCAGTGACGCGCCAAATTCCGAAGCAGCGGTTTGAAGCAATTTGTTTCAGAAAGAAAGAAAAAAGAGATATGTTCCGGAGTTCAGTCTCATTTTACCATCTCTAATTTAAATTGAGTTCATTTTGTGCGCTGAATACGTTTTTTTGTGCACTATTAGTCTGCGTGCAGAGCACATTTGCGCAGGCACGCAAAAAACGCAAAAAACGTGTTAATCAATGTTTCCTATGAAACATTGATTAACACGTTTTTCTTAATCACACAACTTAAAAATTTTTGCACATGCAAACATGAGCAAAAAAAACCCACACACTAAATAAAAAACATAGATATGAAAACTACACAAAAAATAACAAATATACAATCATCGTAAGTGTGTACAATGTGCACAAAAAGGACATATTAAAAGTGGTCTGATTTGGCTGATGATGCTGAGACCATGCTGGTTATTTATTTTAAATAACTCCCACTGATCCCAGGACCATCTTCCCAGTCCTCACTCTACCGTCTTTTCTTTTATATTTTCTCTTCCTCTTTGCTGCCATTGTAGGTAGCATTGGTATTTGCCTTCCGGCAGGGGAGGCACACCCTCCTCCTGCACAGCTCTACTCGTCCTTGGAGCCACTCAGTCGTTTCCTGCCCGAGTCGCTCCAGCTAATCGTCTAATCATTAGGAAATAAACTCCTTAAACGAAAGCTCGGCCCTGGAATTTAACGTATTGATATTTTCTATCTGGATTTTTCTCTCCATAATCTGGTAATCAGGATTTCACAGACACAATCAGACGCATCGGGGTCCAGGATATTTTCTGTTTCAACATCCAATCTGGTCTTCTAATGATGGATTAAAGGACTGTTGAGACAAACAAGCAGGTGGAGATCGTCCAGCCGTTTTGTGGCTCAAAGAGGTTTTCTGGTTTATTATCGACCTGTATAGTCAGATTAAAAACCCGGAAAAAAATTAACCTTCAGCCACCTGGGAGGAGCTCGGTGTCGAGCCGCTCCTCCTCCAAGCCAAGAGAAGCCAAATGGGGTGGTTCGGGCATCTGGTCAGGATGCACCCTGAGCACCTTGCTGGTGAGGTGTTTCGGGTATGTCCCACCGGGAGGAGACCAAGAGGCAGACCCTGGACCCACTGGAGAGACTATGTCCCACAGCTGGCCGGGGAACGACTCGGGATCCTTCTGGGTGAGCTGGAGGATGCAGTTAGCGTAAGTGTAGGCGGGAGGACAATAGCCCTCGCGACCCGGCCCCTGTTAAGCGGAAGACGACGGAACAGAACTGATTTAAGTTGATGCAAATTAGCAAATGAAATACGAAGATCCAGAATTAAAATTATCTCTGGAGGAGAAATGCTTATTCTCTTAACCTTTTTTTTTTTTTTTAATAAAGATGAGGTCGTCTTGAAAATGTGAAGATCTGTAGTAAGATTAAAACCTTATAAAAGCAGATTTTTTAGCAAATTAATAACCTATGAAGTTTTTTCTGAGCAGTCTGATCCCAGCAGAGTCTGGATACACAGAGTAGCAGTGAGCGAGGAAAGCTGTCTGTAAGCAGAATCAACCTCCATCTCTCACACACTGATGCTGTGAAACTCGTCCCAAACACTTCCTGAACATGAGGTATAAAATCTCCTGATGGATTTTCTTAAAGTCAGTTAGTAACCGCAACCAAATGAATCCAATAAACTAATCCTCATAACAAATATGAATTAAATAACTGATAATTGTGATGTACATCTTCATGTACATCACATTTTTTTAAAAAGTCATCCCTTTTCAACCAGATTAATTGGTCTGGTTTAGTCTACAATCATGTACAATAGTAGACATAATTTTTTAAAAAAATATACACTTTATTAATCCCTGACCGGGAAATTCATGTGCTGCACTATACCGCAGGAGGCTGCCACCTATGACGGCAACAATGATGGGAGAAACGGGGGGTTAGGTGTCTTCTCCAAGGACTCCAAGGAGGTTCACGTCTAGGTTCACGTCTAGAACCCGCAAACTTCCGGATCACGGATGAACGCCCTAATCACTGAGCCACCGTCTCTCCTCGGTGTGAGAAAAAAATCTCTATTCCCACTGTCTTCTATCTGTTGTGTTTAAAGAGGCAGTAACATGATTTTTGGGGTTATCCTTCCTAAAGGAATGGCGTATAAATATGATACCTTTTTTTATCTCAGAAATGAGAAAATTTCCATTTTGTTCTTGACACAGTATATTCTCCTCCTCTTGCTACCCACTTATTCCCACCCGGGCACATGCACGACACAGCATCATTCAAGTTAGCAAAGCTAGCACATGTTCTTTTATATTTTTAGTTTTGGTACATTTACGTTCAAAGAAGTTTTTGATGGGACCGTTTATGCAAAAAAAAAAAAAAAAAAAACACTTCCTGCCTATGTTGGAATGTAAGGGTGGCAGCAAAAATGGGCGTGGCCAAGAACAATCTAACAATCGAAAAGTATCCAAAGACTTGCCAGGAGAGGTGTCAAATTACTCAAACATGCATGAATGTTTTAATTAAGTCATAAAGAAGAAGAAAAAAGCCCTGTCGGAAAGGTTTTTTCATAGTGGAACAAAGTTAAAAAAAAATGGTAAGAGACCTCAAATACGTACATTTTGCACTATCCCCCCTCTCTATCACATCACCTAGGAAACAAGATGTGCATCCTGGACTTAAATATTCAGGCGATATGAGAGGGAACGAGCGAGTGGAAGAAGTAGCACACGGAGGGGAGGACGAGCCTGGCCTGAATTCTCCGCTTGTCCCAAGACTGCAGATTCACCTCTGCAACATGCGGCACTGCAGTGTGCATGTGAACGTGCACATGTGCTTCCAAGCATGTAACCAGTATGGATCGTTCATGTCTATTTTGGATTTGAGAGGCTCCATGCTTGTGTACCAGTCAGATAACGGTCTATGAGTGTGTTTAGGATGGCGTTTCTGTTGGACCCATCAGGAACACCGAAGCTGGTTCTGATTCGGAGAAAGATCCTCTATTCATGTCCTTTCACTGGGGCAGAATACTCCAGCTCTGCGTGACCTACGCACTATTCCGACAGCAACCCTATTCCACCACATGAGATGGAATAATCACATCTGCATCAGATCATCCATAAGCCGCCCAGATGAAACCACAGCAAACTGGGCAGGATCAAATCTGTCATCAGCTGAGGTGTTGCAGTTATGTGGGTCAGGGCGTATGTTCCCAGTCTGGCTACAGATAGACCTGCTCTATTCTGGGACCTGCTGTTCTCTGCATTCCTGGCCTTATGGAGCGAGTGGGAAACGAGGGAGGGGTGAGGAAGTGGGGGCAGGTGGGAGATAGGGACAGCTGGAGGGAGCGATGGTGTCATAATGGGAAGGTTGGTGGGGTGTCCCTGGGGGTGACTGACAAAGGTATTCCCAGAACACCACCATGTCTAGCCACGTGGCTATCACAAGGTAAGTTCTACTCTGAGACACCTGGGGGCTCAATGGCACTACATCAGACTACACCTTCAACATGGTCGCCGAAACCAATTTTGCTCCCATCATGGCACTCCGCCATGGCACTCAGCCCATGCCTCCAAGAAGGTTTTCCCATTGGGCCACTTATGGGTCTGTTCATGGGCCAACCCATCAATCCAGGCCTTCAGAATGGCTGCCCACTTAGACCCTGTCACCATAACGGCCGCTCTATCTGGCTACGCCTTCACCCATTGGACGCTTGTCAGTTCCCTGTTGGCACCTTGAACAAGACCTGTTCCAGATGGTTCTAAGCATACGCCGGGATTTTCCGGCATCCATTTATGATTCATCCATTTATATTTGGTAATTATTTTGTGTAATTAGTACTTTATTAATTTTTAATTTAGGAAAATTCTATCCTACGAGTTTGAATAAAGAAATTTGTTGCTGCGTTTGCACCGAATCATCTGCAACAGATTCTGTTCCAGGTACTGACAACAATGTACCCCTTTTAGCTGCCCCATCAGACTGGGCCTTCATCATTACTGCCCTATAAGGGATCTGATTTCATTGTGGCTTCTATATCTGGCCACGCCTTCATTAAGGCTCCCCCATCAGCCCACGCCTCTATCACAGCCAACTCGTTTATCATATTTCTGTTTGTCAGTCCTTCGTCTGGCCTTATAGACAGGGGCCACTTGCTGAACAGCATGGTTCTTTTATGCGGGGAACACACCACCCCACCTCTCTGAGGTACATCTCTACCCCGATCTATCTGCACCCCATCACATCATCTTGCTAAGCCTTAAAAACTCAAATAGCTCTGAGGGCTATGCAATAAAAATTTAATAAATCCACCCACAATCTAGTGAAGAGTTCCTTCCTATTCATTTAAACGAGGAATTAGGCTCCTGTGCACGTTGAACATGTGCACGTCAGTAATTAGCCTAATACAAGCCACGCTGTAGTTGACCCTTTGTTAGGTTGTAAACTTTATCTTCTGCGCCTCACTGTTTTTATTTCCACTAATCATCGCGAGGCAGGAGGCAGAGGGGCGGTGGGAGGATTTTCTCCAAGTTCAGCCAGACGAGCCAGACAAAGTGGTGGTAAATGGAAAGAATTGTCTAGTTGGTGGTGGGTCTCCACGTTGCCTTGCTATGAGGTCAGAAAAGCTGAAGCTGCTGCAGTCCACTGCAGACACCGGCTGGCTGGCTCCTCTTCCTTCCCCAACTGCATGCGGACGTGTGCAGCACCCAGCGCTGACTCAGCACCATTCCTGCGCCCGATTGGTTGATCAAAGAAGGAGACAAGAGCGTAACAGGAGCCTTTATCCTGTGCTCAGCCACTTCCTCGCTCTCCGCATGAAGATAAAACGCTTCCTGACCTTGTGCGCCTGCCTAGCTCGAGTGCTGGGATGAACTTTGCCAACTCTCTCAGGGTTAGCGTGGCCTGAAACGATCACATCTATAAAGCTCAGGTTTTAAACTCAGAACAAATAGAAACAAAACCTCCACTTCCTGGTGAATAAACATGGACCCGTTTGGTCTGACTTCTTTCTTTAAAGGTGTTACGGAAGATCATACTAAATTTCTTTCTTGCATTAATATTTAAATTTGACTTCACTGGTTAAATGATCTGGACTCATCAGACATTGAAAATCTCAGGCAATGGAAAACAAAATCAATTAGCCCAAAGCCTTGCAATCACCGTTCAAAATGCCAAAATGCCAAGGTGGGTCTGCTTGCCCGGTATTCGCAGAGTATTGCTGGGCAGTCCGTGTTAGAAGATCTTCCATTTAACTGGTCTGGATCCTAACCGTCTCTGTGGGACTTATTAAAACATTCTCAGCGTTCATACTTAAAGGTGTTTAACTTCCTCTGTCTCTTATTTTACCTCGGGATGATTTAATCCTTAAAGCAGTTTTATACTTAACCTTTTAATCTAACAGCCTGAAGACAATCAATAGCTCTTTAGATTGGAAATCTAATTACGTCTTCTCTCTGTTGGTGTCTTACTGACTCAACATGCAGTCACAGGCACTGCTTTACTTATTGGTGTGTAAACATTAGTGTGCATCCGATAAGGAGTAAAAGACTTCAACAAACTATACATGAGTTTTGAGTTTCTTTAAGAAAATCGAGAAAAAAAAATGGCCGCTTTATTAAATGATCACTCAGTATGTGAAAATTATCTCTATAAAGGTCAACCGAAGCAGGACATTATTAGGGCTTATTATTAGAAGATAAAATATGTTTGGACCCATTAACATTCCAAAGCTTAATGTGACCGAGTCTGGTCTCAGTTCAGTCAAGGTTCATTAGGTCAACCAAGTGACCTCTGGTTTTAAAGTCCACAGTTTTTATGGTTTCATCGTCACAAAGGTCCTTATGAAGCCAGTGTGATGTAGCGATGTGGTTAATAATGACGAGAAAAGGGGGATGGGGTCTATGTGCAGAGCCGCAGACTTCTGCCTTCTGTCTTCACCTCTCCCTCCACACCTTTCCATGCTGATTCTCACTCTAAGCACGCTCCAACCTCCCCCCGTGTTCCATTCCTATCTCCCTCCCCCTAACGAACCATCGCTTAGGAATTTTAGCCATGCCTTCATTACAAGCCACAAAGGCACGCTTGATATACGCTCTGCTGTGAAAGGAAAAATCCGATGCAGTTAAAGTCAGTGAGAGGGGAGATAGGTGGAGATAGGTGGAGATATTCCCCGCTCTTTGTGGACCAGAGGGTTCTTTGTCCGGTTGAAAGTGCTCAGAGACTTCAATATATCTCCTGTGTTTCAGTCGAGACAATGGGACAGCGAGGTGTTGGCCACGTGGCGTTACGGAGATAAGAATCTATTCCAGTTCAGCATCTTTTGGAAAGATGAATGTGAATCAGTGAAGCATTCTGGGTAAAATGACTGTTTACAGTGGATAAAGAAGCGATCGGGAGTTTTATTGATTGTCTTATTAACGGGTGTCAGAGATTAATTAGTTAGTCATTATGGTTCAAATTTATAGCCGCCGTGCCACACCGTCTCGTTTCACTTATCAAGAGCCGGTTTGGAGGGGCAGCAGCCTCACCAACGAAGCTCAGACTTTCCTTCTCAGATCCTCTAGCGTTTCCAGGACAATCTCAAGATGTGTCCTGTTCAGCACTGACACAAAGTATGCCCTCATACTAGGCATGGTTGCCTCAAAAAACCAGGCCTGACTAAGATTGTCCCCTTAAGATTGTAAGCTCAAGCTTACCGCCGGGATTTTCCTACTGTAACCGATTTTCAACTGATGCCCTTTATATTAATGGACACATGATTCATCCATTCATATTTGGTCATTATTTTGTGTAGTTAGTACTTTATTAATCTTTAATTTAGGGAAATTCTATCATACAAGTTTGAAAAAGAAATTTGTTGCAGCAAATGTACGGAATCATCTGCAACAGATTTTGTTCCAGGTACTGATCAGGCACTGACAACAATGTACCCCCTTGAGCCGGAGCAAGCTTACCATACAGTAGTATAGTGCAACGCTTTCAGACTAAACCAGAAGAGCAGTGCTTTTTGTTGCAATGGAGGTTATCGTTCTGATTACTTTGTGAGTAATCATTTTAAGTTGTTTTGTCCATGGGGGTCCAAAGCCTTCTTGCAGCCAATTGCTAAAAAAGTCTGTCATTTTTTCGGGATTTGGAGCATTGCAAAAATGTGTCCTGTTTTGTGTTGCAGCCAATGCTCCCTCTAATTTTTATGTGTCTGAGCAAACACACAAGCTTCCTGAGTAGAAGGGGGCGAAGCAAAGACTTTTACTCTTTTGTGACATCAGCAGCAGTGACGAACCAAACTCTGAAGCAGCAGTTTGAAGCATTTCGTTTCAGAAAAAAAGTGATATACTTCGGAGCTCTGTCTCATTCTCCCATCTTTATTTCAAATTTAGTTTTATTTTGTGTGCTGCATACGTTTTCCTGTGCGCTATTAAAATGCAAGCAATGCAATGCGCAATTGCGCAGGCGCGAGGGAACACCGGTTACAGCACGGTCAATGTTAACAGCACATTTGAACAAGACGCTGAAATACTTCAACTCTGCAGAATGAGGGATTATGCGTTTCTAAACATTTACATTTCCTCCTAGATTTGTTCTCTTTCTTACTTCCCCTGGTGACTAAAAAGGGCTGCTTGTCCCACAGTATGCTGTTTCTTACCATCATCAGAGAGTCCTCGCCTTCATAGAAACATCTCCATGCTGAGAAGATGCAGCCGAGCCACTAAACAGACACACAGACAAAATTAGCCGTTAGCTCGAGAGCATTTATCAGCTAACGGAAACAAGCTTCAGAGCACTCAATATTCATCATGTGCAGGGAAACAGAAATGAGGATTTATGATCTTACTGGTGCTTTCTAATATTTTCACTTCATCACCTCTTACTTTCCAAGAAGTGACGGTTAGAATCTCCAAAGCCGACGTTACGGACGCCATGCGTGTAAAATAATAAATTAGCTGCTGAGTTTAACTTCTAGTCGAGCAGATGTGCTGCATTTTTTCGCATGTGAACAAATAAGATTTCTGTTTTATATGTCTTATTTACATAAATATTTGGTGGTTCCTGTGACGTTCACCTCACAGGAGCTCAGAGTAGGTTTTAAAGCAGCAAAAAAAAAAAAACTAAAAAAAAAAAAAAGTGACACTCCCCTTTAGACACATTCCTCTATACAAATTTAAATGTAGGTATTCTAGCATTCAAGTCATTCTGTTCCGTTCCGTCATCTTCTGCTTATCCGGGGCTGGGTCGCTGGGGCAACAGCCTCGGATGGGAAGCCCAGGCTTCTCTCACCTGCATCCTCCAGCTCACCCGGAAGAATCCCGAGTTGTTCCCCAGCCAGCTGTGAGACATAGTCTCTCCAGTGGTTTGGGCTCTGCCTCTTGGTCTCCTCCCGGTGGGACGTGCCCGAAACACCTCACCAGCGAGGCACTCGGGAGGCATCCTGACCAGATGCCCTCCCCCCATCTGGCTTCTCTCGACCTGAAGGAGGAGTGGCTTGACTCCAAGCTCCTCCCAGATGGCGGAACTCCTCACCCGATCTTTTAGTGAGAGCCCAGCCACCCGGCGAAGAAAGTTAATTTCGGCCGATTGTACCCGCGATATCATTCTTTCAGTCACCACCCACAGCTGGTGACCATAGGTGAGGGTTGGAACGTAGATCGACTTGTAAATCGAGAGCTTTGTTTTTCGGCTCAGCTCTCTCTTTACCACGACAGACCAATGCAGCGTCCTAGTTATTGCTGATGCCGCACCAATCCGTCTGTCGATCTCCCGCTCCATACTTCCACCACTTGTGAACAAGACCCCGAGATACTTAAACTCCTCCACTTGGGACAGGACCCTGTTCCTGACCTGCAGGGGCATTTCACTTTTTTCCGGGCGAGGACAAGGACATTTAAGTCATGGAAAATAATAATACAAAGTCCTTATTTGTTTATATAATGAACAATCAACAAGATGGTTAAGTCTGTTGGTTAGGTTCTGTTTTCTTTCCGCATGTTGGACCAGAGTCCACCAATAACCGAGGGACCCTAATGTCTACCATGTCATTGATTCTCTTTTTCTGACTGTCTATATCTTATAAAGGCAAAGAATAAGTTTGAAACTTTGTTTAAACTTTACACAAACGTACTAAAATCGGTCCGTTTCAATCATATTTAAAATGTGGTCCTAATTAAAACTTGCCAAGTTGGAGTGATCAAGCTCCAATGCTGCGAGGTCAGACTGTTTCCACACAGTGAAAAAAAATAGTTTTACAAGCCATTTCAAAATATAAAAGATGACAGATGAGCCATAGCCAATTATTTTCTGATGGTTTCTGGTCAGTTTAGAATAAAATCACAATGTGAAGGTTCCAGATCTGCTCGACTCTGTGTGAAACCCTCAGGCTGAAAATGCTGCCTTCACTGCATCGGTGATGCAGTAATGTTACCCGATGAAGCATTGTTTAGTGTCTTGTTTGTTATTTACTTAGTTTAAAGTAAAATGACTGCTCGCTGCTGGGAAATGCTGATCTCCTTGTTTTTAGATGAAAAGCAGACCTTTTAAAGTAGAGGGCGGTGGGATGGTGCGGTGTTTCAAAAATACGCCAGGGAAACTACTGACACACGCACTAACACTGATTTCACCCCTGAAATCACAAAAATCTCATACAGAAACCTTTAAAAGTTCCAAAAAAAGAAGCCTTTGACCTCAAATGGACATGGTCATCACCAAGCATCCTTTGTGGGGAACGTAGAAACATTCTGACCATCCATAAAAAGTATGTGAGAATATAACATTTAATTCACCAAAAACTTGGATTATTTGTTGGTAAAATCCATTTTTTTCTCCCCTGACCAATCCTATAAGTCCAGTCTAATTGACCCATTCGAACTGGATTCTCCCAGATTGAGGACAAACACTCTAGAACTGAGCTAACACCTCCCTACAATTACTCTTCAGCTACAACTTACTCCCTACAACTACTTTTAAAAAGTTAGTTTATGTCAGGGGTGGGCAAACTTTTTTGACTCACGGGCCACATTGGGTTCTAACATTTGACCAAGGGGCCGGAACAGGACCAGAGGGATGGCATACTTTGGTAAACAAGCATGCTAGATATGGAAAACCATTAGGGCCGCTACACGCACGTAATCTAGCGCGCTAACATTAAAATCAAGCGCCCTAGCACTTAAAAAAAGCATAAATCTAGCGCGCTAGGTTTAAAATCTAGGTTTGAAATCTCCTGACAATCTAATTTGACTACTTGCGCATCACAGAAACACACATTTTAATGGAAGCAGTGTTGTTGTTTTTGCAACAAAGCCAATATATGTAGAGTCCGCCATCTAGTGAGAAAACATCAGAATTGCAGGGGAAAAAAAACATTAATATTGGTTTATTTGATTTTTTTCCAGGCCGGATTAAAACGTTTAACGGGCCGTATGTGGCCCGCGGGCCGTAGTTTGCCCACAAATAGGCGTGATGTCATGTTCAAAATTGTTTAATCTATCAGTTTATCCAGAAATCAAATACTCAATCTATTATTTCAATCAAATTCCCCTGAATCACACACACATTGCACATTATAGGTTAAGTTGTCCATCCATCCAGAAATCTGGTTTGATTTGGGATTGAGGAGTCCCTCCTCCTTCATCACCCGCCAACTGGGTACTCTGCACCGCCATTGCAGCTCCGCTAAGATTCACCAAATAATAAATCAGTCATCATCCATCTCCTCCCTCACACGTCTCTGTTCAGGTCCATTCGTCTTGTAGAAAATCCTCACACTGCCTCCCATTTTCTCCACCATACTCTTTATTTTCTACTTCCTTTCGGTTTTTGATGTAATTGGAGATCAAAACACTCCTTGATAGATTCCTTAGGAACATAAACTCATTGGTTCATACTTTGTCCGTTCGTCTTTCTATGGCTCTTCCTCATTCCTCCTCTGCGTTGTTCTTCCTCTGACTCTTTATTTTGCCTCATCATTCCGCACAGTTCTTTCTCTATGATTACTGTTACCATGACAGCAACGATTGTTGTGTTATGGATGCTGACAGTTGAAAGCGGTTGTAGTTTATTTTGAAGAACAACAAAAGCTAGCCGTTGCTAACTGTTAGTAGTTTGTAGTTTGTTAGTTTTCAAATGTTGAACTAGGATGAGTGTGGTTTGATACCTATGAAGAGCTGTCTTGGATTAAATTCATGTTTTGACTCTGCCCTGATTGTGGTCTCCCTGCGAAACAGATCCTGCCGACAACGCCTATTTGTTACCGCTCGGCCACCGGTAACAATTACTTTTCTTTTCTCCCTCCTGCGAGTGAGTGCACAAGTTCTAGGTTGTGTGGACACTAACCAGACCCGTCCTGACGCAGCACTCTTCTCTCCACAGACATTTTACAAGGAGAAACTTGATTTTATGCAGCAGGTTGACTGACAGAGTCTCTGACCAACATGGACACTTGGTCACTTATCAACACTTCACTGACAAGCTGCTATGCGGGGTTCCTTTTTTTTATAATGCAATAGTGACTACAGAAAACCTGCTCTGGAAGAATGAATCAGTCAAATCCATGCATGTGGACCATCTGAAGAGCAAGCTTCAGTAACAGACTCCTGCAACCCCGCTGCTCAAAGGAACGGTACAGAAAATCATTTCTGCCGTTCCCCATCAAAATATTCAACCTTTTATTTTCAAACCTTTAAACTCTCACTCACAAAAAAAAAAAAATATGTTGTTGTATGATATTCTACGATTGTAGCACAGCAGCACTCAAATTTCCCTTCGAAGATAAATAAAGTATCTTCAATTAAATTCAACGGTAGCAAAGTTACACTTATAAATAAAACCCCAATTAATAAAATTGACTCTGAACTTCTAAAATCTATCGAAGGGGTGTGAAACTCCAACTCCAATCTTCAAGGGTTGGTGACCTGAATGTTTTCTATACGTTCTTGTATCTACACACCTGACTCAGGTCATTGAGAGATCTCCACTGGAGATATAAAGTGCGTTACAAATAAAATTTTTATTATTATTATTATTATATTAAATTTTATTGGCTTAATTTAATCCGACATCATGGGACAACTCTCTAACCAACACACGTTATTCGTTTCGTGTTTTGAACCGCTTGTCCCTAATGGGGTTAAGGGTGGGTGGTACTGAAGCCTATTCCAGCTGATTTCAGGCAAGAGGCGGGAGGATACACACCTTACAGGTCTCCAGACTGTTGTGGGGTTGCACATACGGACAACCCTCCACACACACACACTCATTCCTAAGGCCTCAAAAAAAATTTGAGCCTGAAATTTTTCAGGCTTCAACCTCAGGGTGTCTAAAGATATCCATAAGGAACTGAATTTCGGCTTTCAAATTACATTTAAAGATGAAAATCTCCAAAATTCCGTGGAATTTGGGGAGGGGGTATACGCATCATGTTTTGCTAATATTTCCATTCTTAAAGAAACCTTCAGTCCTTTCCCTGATGTGTATATTGACAAAAAGTTGAGAGCTAGAGCTAGCTTATGCAGCCAAAAATCTGACCGTCTGGAGTTCTGCTGTCCGGGAGGAGCTCGGTGTCGAGTCGCTCCTCCTCCAGGTCGAGATAAGCCAAATGGGGCGGTTCGAGCATCTGGTCAGGATGCCTCCCGAGCGCCTTGCTGGTGAGGTGTTTTGGGCATGCCCCATCGGGAGGAGACCAAGAGGCAGACCTCGGACCCGCTGGAGAGACTCACAGCTGGCTGGGGAACGACTTGGGATCCTTCGGGTGAGCTGGAGGATGCAGGTAGGGTGAGATAAGCCCGGGCTTCCCGTCTGAGGCTGTTGCCCGGCGACCCGGCCCCAGACAAGCGGATATATTTATTTTCTCTTGTATCTCCTGATCAAACAGACAACATTGGTCTTTGCACACTGAAAGGACTTGACTAACAACGATTCGAACAAACCTTGATCTGACGAACTGTAAACCTGACCAACGGTAATTTTGTCGGACCAAGTTCGCAACCGATCATGGACCTAACCAATCGAATTCTTTACCATCCACGTTTCAGACTAACCAAGATCGAGACCAATTATATTCTTTTCCAACTATGATTGTGAACAGCGATGCTCTTATCATTAAAAATATTTTAGTTTAATAGAAACTTTATTTCAAGTTTTATTTGCAATTTAAACAAAACTTCTCCTGAAATGTTATTTTGTTCCAACAGAACTGTCCAACAAAGTTTCAAACGCTTTTAAATTGAGCGTGCACAAAAACGTTTGGCAGCTCTTCTTTCTTCTTTGTGCTATCTTTAAGAAAGAGGAAGCAGTTTTCCTCCTGGCTTTTCTTTCACTAGCGTTTCTGCCTATGAGACGATGTCTTTATCTTAAATGTTTATTATAACTGACATAACGTCTTGGTAATGAGTGGAAATCCAATCTGCCGTGAGAATCCAGTGACGAGATGAAATGAGAGGGTTTTTCCTTCTGAAGAAGCTCTTTCCTTCCTGTCTCCCTACAGATGCAAGCATCATTTAAAGCTGGAGATTTCAGAAAGACTCTCACTGTGACATCTTTGTTGTTTTTTTTATGTTTCAAGTCTGTTCCTGGAAAAACAGAACGTCCCACCTCCATCTGCACCATATAACAGTGACTGGTTCTGGGGCCCAGTCTCAAGACCCTGTCCACATATAGCTGGGTATCTGGTAAAACGAATAAATTTTTATTTGTTTCGGCCTGTCATCCACACGAACCCGTCGTTTTTTTCCACAACAAACTGTTGTTTATTTCTACCCGGAAAAGAGTGGAATGCCCCCTGCGGGTCAGGGACAGGGTGCCGCCCCAAGTGGAGGAGTTTAAGTATCTCGGCGTCTTGTTCACGAGTGGGGGAAGGATGGAGCGGGACATCGACAGGCGGATCGGTGTGGCATCAGCAATAACTAGGACGCTGCATCGGTCCGTCGTGGTAAAGAGAGAGCTGAGCCGAAAAGCAAAGCTCTCGATTTACAAGTCGATCTACGTTCCCACCCTCACCTATGGTCACCAGCTGTGGGTGGTGACCGAAAGAATGAGATCGCGGGTACAAGCGGCTGAAATGAGCTTCCTCCGCAGGGTGGCTGGGCTCTCACTCAGAGATCGGGTGAGGAGCTCTGCCATCCGGGAGGAGCTCGGTGTCGAGCCGCTCCTCCTCCAGGTCGAGAGGAGCCAGATGGGGTGGTTCGGGTATCTGGTCAGGATGCCCCCCCGAGGGCCTCGTGGGCGAGGTGTTTCTGGCACATCCCACCGGGAGGAAGCCAAGGGGCAGACCCCGGACGCTGGAGAGACTGTGTCTCACAGCTGGTTGGGGAACGACTTGGGATCCTTCCAAGTGAGCTGGGGGATGCAGCCGGGGAGAGAGAGGCCTGGGCTGCCCGTTTGAGGCTGTTGCCCCCGCGACCCGACCCCGGAACAAGCGGAAGATGACGGAACGGAACTGTTGTTTATGAAAACTCCGACCAAAATGAAGATTTTGGAAAACTCCTGTTTTGCGTTTGTAAAGGTTTAAACGGTGTTTGGCGTTTTTAAACATCACTACCTGCGACAATTAATTTACAAACGTCATTTGTGTGCGTCCTTGTTTTTAATATCAATCAGTGGGCAGCATGAATCCCCCCCAAAAAAAAGCTCTTTCTTGCTTTTTTTTTTTTTTACACACTTAACTGCTCTTGCTTCTTTTCGAGGAGCAAAGGAGGCAAAATAAGTTCCAGTCGGTTATTATCCGTCACATAAGCCTTCCTGGCTCAGAACTTACGTTTAGATAAATACTGCCCACTACTGGTCTGGCATGCGTATAGCCGCACTCAGAAGCGTATTTATACGGGTTTGTGTGGATGCGGTTATATTGAAAACGGTTACGTGTGTACGTGAGAGTTTTTCTAAAACGAAAGACAGCGGATATGTGTTTTCAAAAATACCCGACTACGCATGGACATGGTCTCAATCTTACCATTGAGAAGATGTGGTGAGGAAAAAGTATACATATATGTCTATCCTCTGTCATGGTTGACTTGTTCTTCAATCAGGAAGTTACAATCTCCGACATTCCTTCACTATTCTCATACTCAGTAATACCAATATGACCAGAAATGCATTATGGTCTAGCAGAAATTTTATGAGGTGAAACTTTTTATTCTTTTCTAGAAAGTCTGACTGCTGTAGGAAATTGTTGGAGGTGTTTGTGGGATGGAGGAAATAGTCTATGGATATTTGGGACAAACGTTATTTGGTAAGTAATTAGAAGAGAAAATAATCCGAGTTTACTCTGAGACGCGTTCCAATGTCCGATGGGTCAATTAAAGAAGCGGATGTATTTTCTCTTTTCTCTGATAGTGAAATAGTAAATGTTGTGACCTTATGGAGACAGACGGAGTGTAATTAGGTCATTAGGATGACTGAGGTAATTACGGAGGGTGTGCGTGAGGATGTGTGTAATCTGCAGTTAGCAGAGAGCTGTAGGAGGGGCCGTCCCACCATCGCCGTGCCCTTGTTCCTTTAATTACTTCCCTCTGCTTCACAGCGCCGCTGCATAACAATTATCCCATGTTCATCTGACGGGAGCAGACCTTCTCCGCTGCTCGCCACCGTAATGGACCGACTACGATGTCAGCAACATCCCGTCATGTGTGGAAAACACAAGCGGGAGCCATTACACCCAGCGGATACACCTGTTCTCTTGGAACAAAAAAAAACTCCACAAGCAAACAGTTTTCTGTTCAAGTGTGTGTTCACAACCCCCCTGTGAGACCCTGTCTCCAAACTTTATAAACCCCTCCACCATCACCCCATCAGCTCACGATAAAACCATCAGATGCACCTGCACTACCATCTGCACTTTCAGGCATCAAGTACACCCCGATATCACCCCAGAAGCTCTATCAGCCCCCATCAACATCTGCTCACCAGCACCCCCAACATCGTCCTGGTCCCCAATATCAACCTCAACTTCAAACTAGTGATCCCACTCCCCATTTAAGATCTGTATTGCTGGACACTCCATGGAATGGAAATGTTGATTTGTGAATGTGGACATGTGAATGGAAAAGTAAGGTTACAGGGAGAAGAGATAAAGAAGGTGGAAGATTTTAAGTATCTAGGATCAACAGTCCAGAGCAATGGAGAGTGTGGAAAAGAGGTGAAGAAGCGTGTTCAGGCAGGCTGGAACGGGTGGAGGAAAGTATCAGGTGTGATGTGCAACAGAAGAGTTTCAGTTAGAATGAAAGGGAAAGTGTACAAAACCGTGGTGAGACCGGCCATGCTGTTTGGTCTAGAGACAGTGACACTGAAGGAAAGACAGGACGCAGAGATGGAGGTAGCAGAGATGAAGATGCTGAGGATCTCTCTGGGAGTGACCAGGATGGACAGGATTATAGGAACAGCACATGTTAGAGGTTTTGGGGATAAAGTTTGAGAGGCAAGACTGAGATGGTTTGGACATGTGCAGAGGAGATAGAGAGAGTACATCCGAAGAAGGATGCTAGATTTGGAACCACCAGGAAAGAGGACTAGAGGAAGACCAAAGAGGAGGTTCATGGATACAGTGAAGGAAGACATGAAGATAGTTGGTGTGACCAAAGAGGATACAGCAGATATGGTTAGATGAAAGAAACTGACTTGCTGTGATGACCCCTGAAGGGAAATGCCAAAAGAAGAAGAAGAAGAAGATTGCCGGACACTCCAAACAGTCCTCACCCAAAAAACCCCAAACAAAATGTTCTAACTCCAACACCTTTACTCGTGTCTATGCAGGTTTAAAAGGTTTATACCGATTGCCAACACACACCTCCACAGACACACACATACGAGGGGCATTGGATCTAATGGAGGAGGGGGGTAGAGAAGTCTATTGGAGTCTAATTCAGGCAGATGTCTGTTTAATTGATTGAAACAAATTACCTCAACATTGATTCCTGTCCCAGCGAGGGACCAGAGGCACACTGTGCAAGCGTGTCGGTATGTGAGTATATGTGTGTGTGTTTGTGTGCATAAATGTGTGCGTGGCCTGTACGTGAGCTTTAGTTGGTGTTTGTAAGAGTGTGTGCATTATTGCACATGTGCATGTATGTAGTTGTGTCCATGTGGGTGCATCAGTGTGTATGAATGTGTTTTTGTGTGTATGTGTTCAAATAGTGTAAATCTCTGCCCTAATTTGCCAACACACAGATAAACAGTAGATGGATAAAAACGATAGACGGATGGATGGATTATTGGATGGATGGAGATGAATGAATAGATGATGGATGCACGGATGGATGAATGGACAGATAAATTGATGGACGGAGCAGATGCTTTTTATCCTCCGTCAGAATTGCTGCATATTTAATGTCCTGATGAGAGTTTCCACCTGCTGACACACACAGAACTGTACACACACACACAGGCCAACACGCACACACACCACCCACTTCGATGCGACCCCAGTATATATCCCACTCAGTGGTTTCATCACTAAGATAAACTACAAGTCACTTATAAACCCCACCATTCACACACCTTCCAAAAACTCCCACCCACCCCACTTGCCCTACCCTGTGCACTCATACCCTTCCGCTACTACTCCCTCGTCACCTTCATACCCCTCCGACCAACATCAACCCCACGCCTCTCTCCCTATTTGTTGATGAAGATGTCTATCTGTTACACAGCATTCCTAACCCCGCCCACCTGCCCTCTCACACAAACACACCGTCATCACTGCCCAGACATGCCCCACCCCCTTCATTCAAAAACTCACACTCACCAGATCGCAGGATCATCATCAATCCAATTTGCCCCCCCACCCGCTTGGGCCCTTACCTACACACACCCTGCCATCCACACTCCCCTGACTCCCCTTTCCACCACTCTGCCCTTCTATCTGAATTTCTGCACAACACGACGACCTTTCCTTCCAGTTCCTGCAAATTACTGCAATAAATCCCCTCTCTCAGATACACACACACACACACACACACACACACCCGTCAGACAAACAAGCTTGCACAGGCACACACAAACCTCACACACACAAGCTTAAGCACACGTAAACATATATACATACGCATATGTATACATACCGTAATTTCCAGACTACAAGCCGCAACTTTTGTCACACGCTTTTCAACCCTGCGGCTTATGCAGTGATGCGGCTAATTTGAGCATTTTTTCCTTCTTTTTTTTTTTTTTTTTTATGCATTTTTTCTAACGGCCACCAGGGGCGCTCGAGCAGAAAACGTAAGAGCGAGACAGATGGAATATGTGTCGAGGAAAACGCAAGTTTAATCTGACTTCGCGTTTTGTCCATGTATAAAATTAGCATGAACAGACCCTCATCATGGAAAATGCAAGAAGAAATGCATATGACGCAGCTTTCAAATTAAAAGCATTCGAGCTGGCCGATAAAGAAGGACTTTTACCGTTTTTTTTTTTTTAATTTTTAACCAGCCCTTTTAGTGTTGTACTACCGTATTCCTGCTGTGTTACTGCAGCATCACAGGCAAAGTTTGGAAAGAATAGCTAAGGTACTGTAAATTATTAAAATTTTGAAAACTCTTTCTGTGTACCGTGTTTTTTGTAAATATCTCAAGTTTCAATGTGGGCACATGCGGCTTATAGACAGGTGCGGCTTATTTAGGAACAAAATGTTTTTTTCTTTAAAAAATGTGCTGGGTGAGGCTTATAATCAGGTGCGCTCTATAGTACGGAAATTACGGTATATTTAGACACATAGACAAAACTCACACATATACACACACACACAGACTCGCACTCATATCCACATGTACATACTATACACACGTACTCACTCATTAATACATATGTTCAAACACGCATAGTGTGTGTGTCGAAAGCACACTGGTTTATGTGATCTATTGTGGTTGTGTGTACTTAAAAGTGGTGATATACTTTTTGCAGACAAGTGTGTACTTAAAGTATC
This sequence comes from Neostethus bicornis, assembly GCA_902685375.1. Taxonomy (NCBI): domain Eukaryota; kingdom Metazoa; phylum Chordata; class Actinopteri; order Atheriniformes; family Phallostethidae; genus Neostethus; species Neostethus bicornis. The sequence continues at coordinate 26,440,149 of LR738550.1, forward strand.
CTGGCGTGTATATTGTATATTATTCATACTGGTGTGTGTTAGAAATGTCTTCCGCGTTGTTTGTTACCGTCACACACTATGTGTAGAACTTTTTCTCATTGAAAAAGTGTCCTGTCTTCTTCTTTCCATGCAAAACAGAATTTTGTAAAGCACATAAAATGCGGCTACAGGAACAAGTCAGTCCAGAGACACACAAATCCCTCGGTCGCTACGACTGATCGGGGCCAAACTGCCGCATTAAAACTGGCCCAAATAACACCTAAACAGGGCCAGGTAATCCTAACTAGGCCACATACAATATTTATACACAAAGTAGGGCAAAATGCAAACACCAAACCCAACAGGAATCTTCTACCTTCAAACCACACACATCATTCAACATTCTCACACACAAGCATCAGGGTTAAAGGAGAAAAACATGGCACCTCTGCAACGTGCTGACTCAGCATCCGGTATCATGTCGCCTGACATTGAGACTTTAACAAAAGCCATTCCCCCCTTTTTCCCGTCTCTTTAAAGCCTTTTACAGAGTAAGAGATCATGTTTAACCACTCCATCGGACATTAGAATGTTCTCCTCGTGCAACACAGACACATCCTCACAGCCATCAAAAAACAGATATTTCAATGAGATTAGTTTTGACAAACGAATGTGAAGACATTTTAAATCCAGACCACTTTGGGAGGTTTTTCGACTAAATTTTGAAGACCTGAAACGTGCTCCAGTATTACAGTTTTCATGCATCATCCATCCCATAGGACCAATGAAGGGTTAAACTTCTTGTGTTGATGTGAACTTTCCAGGTCCAGATTGAGGAGCAGACAGTGTAACTGCGTGGAGGCGCCTAAGCTCAGCAAATCGTTCATCTCTGCTCTTTCCTGTTTCTGTCCATCCTCTCAGACCGTCGATGTCCATTTGGATACTTTTAATCACCGCTGACCAGAAATGTTCTGTCCGTTTGAAATATTTGCTTCAGTTGAAAATGGTGAAGAGCAGCAAAAGATTTTTACACAACCCAACGTAAAAATGGAAAGAGAGTCTCAGAAAGACAGAGTTCCCTTTGAACCATTGACTGATCTGTTGAACATCAGGGTTTTCATTGCGGTCGTCAAGAGAAAGTGTTTCTTTCTGAGTCTTCTTTTTCATAAAATAAGAATCTGAGTCTTTCCTCAGGAACTGAGGGCGATGTCTCCCGACCTGGGATACATACTTCTTTACATTCCATAGCTGCTCTTGTTCATATGGGCATATAAAGAAGTATGTCCCCCAAGCAGGCCATGGTCCACGGTGGCTAATCAAGACAGCTCAGCAAGAAGGAAAGGGATGTTTTAAGATCCACAAACCCGGCTAAGAGAGTGCTGCATCTTCTGGATGTTTAAACTGACAATTTCGTCCCTTGAACATTTGTCCAACCAAATACACTGCTGAAGACGAAGGCAAAAACATATCACAGATCGGTTTCTGGACCTGGTCAAACGATCTTAGATTGGACCACCCTTCAAAAGTGCTGGGCAAAATAGAAAAAACCCATCAAAACACAAATGAATTTATTTACGAGGCCTGCAACTATCGATTATTTCAGAAATCAATTAATCTTTTGAATTTTGTTCAATTAGTCAGATGAGAAATACATTATTTGCTGTTTTTTGATAAAAATATATTTTATATGTAGAACTGCACATCCAAAAAAAAACATAGAAGAGGCACTTATTAGTCAGTCAGTCACCTTCTCAACCCTTTTGGGGTTGCGGGGGGCGCCAAGGCCCATCCCGGCTAATTCAAGGCGAGGAGCAGGGTACACCCCGAAAAAGGTTGCCAGTCTGTCGCATGGCCATGCACACACTCATTCCTAGGGGCAATCATGTAGTGGCACTTAATAGTATTCTTTCAATTGAAACAGAATGAAACAGCAGGAGCTATGCACTGACCTCAGCTAACATTTTATCCTCAAAATGTAATGAATAACTCCACAGGAAGAAATTAAGTTTGTTAGCTTTTTGTTAATTAAGCAGTTAAGTTAGCATTTCAGTTTGAGTAAATCTATTTTAATCAAGTAAAAATATGGATAAATGGAATAAAAGAATTCAAAGAAGAATTTTTATTTTTCAAATATTTTGTCTAATTAAAACTTGAATTTGAGGTTAAGAGTGAGAAAGTAAAAATTTATGAATTTCCATTCATTCATTCAAATGTATTCATTTATAAAAAAAATTATTAAAAAAAAAAAAAATGTGGGGAGACGGTGGATCAGCGCTAGAGCGCTCGCCCGCGGGCCGGAAGGTCGCGGATTCGATTCCCGCTGAGACCACCGTCTAGGGTCCTTGGAGAAGACACCTAACCCCCGCTTCTCCCACCATTGACGCCGTCGAAGGGCAGCCTGCTGCGGTGTAAGGAGTGCAGCACACAAATTTCCCTGGTGAGGGATGAATTATTATTATCATTTTTATTAAGTGTAGATACTATTGATTAAAACCGACTCAATCCTCTAAATTAAGAAGAATTATTTCCATTTAGTTTGATTTTTGTGTCTGCTTTACATACGATTTAGACATTTAAAAGAACAAATATTGATTTGTTTTGTGAATTTCTGTTTTTTAAAAATGTCTTAGCATGCTATGCTAATTTTGTTTTCACCGAGTTGTTTGCCTTCTATTAAGATATATTCTGTCATTTGATTTATTCATTGTGTGTTATTTCACTTTTACCGGGTTTTAAAAAAAGTTGTTGCTTGAACCGCCTTTTTATAACTTTGTCTCAACTTCTGCTGCTAATTTAACAGCTAATGCTAATTACAGCGGGACATCATTCACTGTGATGCAGTGACACGCGGTGAGGTTCATGTCTTGTGTGGCACAGATTTACAATAGTAAGAACTGAAAAATAAATCTTATTTCAGTATCCATCCAACAGCATCCAACCACTGACAACGCTTCATTTCTCATCAGCATTACTCTTTCAGTTACACTCATGAACCAACACTCACATTTACACAGGAACAGATTTGTAGCAGCCATTTTGTGTTTTAAGAAATTCATCTATACTGTAAACAAATTAAAGTAACATAGATTTAATTTTGACTAACAGCAGAAATTTCTCGTATTTTTCAAACTTTAAATTTCGGTGCTTTAATAAATTTGAATAAAGTTTGTCTATTAAATTGAAAAAGAAAAAAAAAATCTTCAAGGACAAACGTGTGTTTCTTGATTATTATTTACACAACTTATAAAAAATACTTTAAACCAGTTGTGATCTTACTTTTACTTCCGAAGTCCATCCGTTGGTCCTTCTCGACAGAATTTTATGACTAAGTTCTTGAAATCAACTTTATTTTATCTTAGTTTTAAGAGTCTCTGTCTCGATGGAGATTTTGGCCACAGAAGAACGAACAGGTTCTTCCTCGTTGAAAGAAAGAACCTGCCAGTTTGCGTGCGCCCCCTTCAGTTGAGCCAGAGTACATACCTGCCTTGCCTGCTGACTTTTTTCTGCACTATTATTGTGTGATCAGCAATATTTATGTTACACACACACATAAAATACATTACATAGATTGCACAAAGTTGTGGTGTTTAATAAATATTTTCGTAAAGTTCATACTGGTGATTTGCTGAGTAATAAAAAACCAACATTCCACCCATCAAGCCACCCAGTTTGTATTGAATCATGCAGTCGGAAGTGAGGCCCAGCTAGTCCCTGCCTCACTTGGGGTTTATGACCTGGATTTGATAGAAAAAAAAAATCAAATTTAGCTATTTTTACCCAATAAATTGGAGAAATGTGTAGCCACACTCCACATACATTTTGCCACACGTGTGAAAAAAAAAATCACGTGTGCTTCTTTATGCACACTTCTTTATTTGTTTATGTACACTTTCTTTGTACATGTTACTGTTGAGATAACATGTTCTTGGTGCCACAAGTTCTGTTCCAGCATCGTAAGAGAACATTGAATAAAAATAGAAGCACAACAAAGGCGTAAAAAAATAATGTAGGGATTTTTTTTTTTTAATCTCAATTCCTCAATTTACTTGAGGAAGTGTTTCAGCCCGAGCTCCTGTTTTAAGACGAATTATTTTTTCTTTGAAATTACTAAAACAAAACTGTCACAAATGATAAACATATATTAGTGTTTCAATATATTTTTGTTTAAATAAACTTAATTTAACAGGGTTTTAGAAAAACATTTTATTTTTTAAAAAAAAACCCAACTGTGACAGAAGTACAGCATTTGTTTTATCTTTGGAAAGAGAGAATTAAAGATGAGTTATGAAAAAGCTGGAAGCAAATAGCAAACCAAATGGTCCCATTTAATTAAACAAGAAATGAAATGTTTAGTTAAAAAAACAGTTCTGAGTTAGTTTTGTGAGATCCCATTTTCACGGTTCATGAAAATTCATACTGCAAATTATGATCAAGTGAGCTTTTGCCCTTCTGTTCGCAGTGCTTTTTAGGATCTTATAGGGTTTTTCAGAGTGTACGCTGGTGAAGAATAGTGAATCTGTGATGGTTTTTTTAGATGGTAAAAAATATCTGTTCACAAAAACCTGAACCTGCCTGTGCCTGAAAGAGTATTAGTCTTTGCATTAGGGTTTTTTTTTTGTTATTATTTTCATGAGCCTTTTATTTCAAATTTTAATAATATTGTGTAAGCTTTGTGGAGAGTTTCTTCTTTCGCTAGCATGCTGTTTAGTTTTACATAATGACACGTGGCAGCACAGGGGCCTTCACGTTTTTCAAAATTATAATTTAAAAACTGAATCGTCCCAATAAACATCCTTTTAAAAAAATGGGTAAAAGTGTTCTTAGCCTGTTTCTGTCTGTTGTGTCTCCATTAATGAAACTTCAACCAGTCTTTAGTGACGTAAAGTATGTCATAAACCCACGTGAGAGGCTAAGAATAAAAAGAAGCATAGTGTTGTAAAAAATTTCAAGGCTTTTTTTTTTTTTACTTAAAAAATCTCTTTCTTTTTATGAATATAAATAATAATAAAATCATATTTGAAGATTTTTTTTGTTGTAACTGATTAAAATAATTTAGAAATGATATAACAACTAGCGTAGACGATTTGTTTTGCTAAATCTATACCACAAACTATTGTGATTTTTTTGCAACACACACACAGACACCATGCATGGTTCACCTTGTGTATCATGTCTAAACGTTCGGCTGTAGGAAGGTAAGGATGAGCAGACGGGGGAGGTCACATAACGGAGAAAAATATTAACTTACCTACAGACTAGAAGACTCTGCCCCTTTTTACTGTCCCCTCCCTTCAAACTAACCATCTCCACTTCCGTCTGCTACCACATACACACACACAAACTCACAGACACACATGCACACAAGCCTTTGCACCAAAGGTAAGAAGCAACAGCAGAAGATAGTAAAAAAAAAAAAAAAAAAAGGAAGAGACAATTTACTCTGCCTCTCAATCCGCATCACACGTGCTTCCTTTACACACACAGATACACACATCCTCATCGCTTCCCTTTGCTCTTTCATCTCCTTCTTCTCTCTGAAACTTTTACCCTGTCCCGGCAGTCCTCATCCGCTGAGAGCGATTCTTCTTCCCCCTCACTCATTCATCTCCCTGTCTCCATCCCATGCATCCTATAGGCTGCAATGCAACGCAGACTCCCCCACTCCCGTTATCCAGCATGTGGTCTTATTGTCTCTCTCTTCCGCTTCAGCTACCGCTGCTTCTGTCCCGTTCTTCTACTTCTGTGGGTCTCGTCTTTGTAACACACCTCCAAACTTCTCTGTCCTGTTCGCTTCGTAATATAAACCTCTAAGTCCTGCTTAGTGAAGTGTGTAGATGGTTCTTTTGGTGTTTTTGTTGTTTCAGTAAATCCTGTTCACCTGAAACCCTTTCCGATGGCCCCAAGCCCCCAAAGACACCATTACCATCTCCATCTCTCCCTCACACACACACTCTCTTCCCTCTCTTCTTTCTCTTCCCCCTTTCTCCTGGAGATCAATACCAATTTATAGGCAAATGCACAAAGGCTGAGTTGCGCTTTTAATGAATTGAACCATTGCTAACGTCAGGCGTCTAATGAATGGGGGGTTGGGAGGGTAGTCGGACGGGGGTATGTATAGGTGATAGAGGGTAATCACAAGGGGTGGGCAGAGAGAACCTTTGGCAGTGTCAGCTGTGTGGGGGCTATAGGGCTATAGGGTTTATGTCAAATCAACAGGATTACAAGGATCTTTATGACTACCACCATAACCATTATTACCACTATGACCATTATCACCATTCCTACCAGTATCATGATCATTACCAGTCTCAATTCTCCAGTTACCACCGTTAACACCATTATCACTCGTATCACCAGCACCATTATTTAACCATTATCTGCATTCCCTCGAACAGTATTCTTAAGGGATATTCTAATCCGATCACATGATCGGAAATTGGCATAATTCGTGGTTTCAGACTCAATTGGAATTGGATATTACCTCCCGATCGGGACTCCGAAATATATTCTCATTCTTTTTTTTTAAAATCCGATGTAGTTATGGAGTGACACCACAATGAGTATGCAGATACAACGGCTAGTTTAATGACACGCAAATTCCACCGCACTGGAAGGAGCAGTAACTAAAACTAGCATATGCTAACGTGCGCAGGGCCAATTCCACACTTTTTCTAAGTTTTATTGGATGATTTCATTGTTAATACAGTAAATCAAAAAAGTATTCATGCATTAAAAAAAAAGGGAAAATCAAAAATTGAGATGAGGATTCTTTCAACATAGAAACAGCGGGACATGATAAATGACTTCACTAGAATAAACAAAATTGGCTTCAAACTAAGCGCATGAGTACGTCTATGGTTCGGAAGTGTGCACTGTTAGCGCTGACTGTTAAAAGTTTTTTTTTTTTAAATAAAATTTAAGAATTCACTGGGTTTGTTTATTTCGATATTTAATGTATTGTAAATGTATCAGATTGGGACTGGCTAATAAACCAAAAATTGGACGGACAACCACACATTCATTCCTAACGGCAATTTTCTGGTGACCAATAGGACTATCATGCATCTTTTTGGGGGGTGGGAGGAACCCGCACATACAGAGAGAGAGAGCATGCATTGTCAATACCTTTACCACCATTAATACCAAGTTCACCACTATCATTATCACTATTTATATCACCTTATTCTGGTGGCTCAGTGGTAGAATGTTCGCCTGCGGGCTGGAAGTTCGTGGGTTTGACTCCTATTGAGTTCATGTCTAGGGTCCTTGGAGAAGACAATTAACCCCCTGTTTCTCCCACTATTGGTGCTGTCATGGCAGCCTGCTGCGGTGTAGTGTAGCACACAAATTTTCTCTGCGAGGGATCAACAAAGTATGTAAAACCAAAATAAATCTTTATCACCAATTTGACGTCATCATTCTTACCACAACTACCATCACCATTAAAATCACTACCCCAAAAATTAGAATGAACATCCTAAATTCAGATGTTTTTTTTTTTTTTTTTACTCTTGACTTTGGACCTCTTACAGATTCAGCAATCGTCTTCCCATCTTCACAACGTGACTCTTCTGTACAGCTTTGTGAACACACAACTGCACCGACTGCAGATCTATTCCAGCGTGGTGTAACCGGTGCCATGGGGGCTGCACGCATCAACCCTGCCCACCCAGTAATTAAACTAAAAGTCTCTTCCATAAATCACACTCGTCCTCCCCTCTTTGCGCCCGTACCTCCTCCTCTTCTTTACCAGTGAAGGAATGAAGCTTTTGTAAATCACCAGTCGGTAAACGAAGGGGGCACGTGCCCGCTCAAAGCTCTAGTCTTGGAACCTGCCTCCACCTGCTCCGGCCTTCAGGCTGGATGGATTCTAAGACTTTTATTCTTCTCTGAGGGTTTTTAAGATAAATTTTTCACCTCTACAGAGATGCTAAGACGTCATGAAGCAAAGTTTGACTCTACATGGTCAGTTTGAGTTTGTGCTTGTTGGACAGGCATTCGGTGGGAGCTTTTGGCCTGAAGGGGCCGGGCTGTGATACCTGACACTTGCCCCTTCTGGCTGTCCAGCCTGACGCCTGTCAGACAGCTGACCACTGCTGATCTGCCCGGTATGTGCTAGCAAAGTAAAATTAGCTCCTCTAGCAGATAAAGAGAGACAGAGAAGAAGGGAGGATAGACGGGAGCATATGCAGGACACTTTTGGAGCCTCGGTTCTACTTTCAACCTCTCTCCGACCCCCCCCTCCCACCTTCCTGTCCCGTCTATAGATAGAGCGGAGGCCTGGTTTGAAATGACTGCTTCATTAGCTGGCCCACCGCGGGGACAGAGGACAGGCCGCGTGTTAAAACTCATCCGTCCAGCACTATGTCTCAATTTAAACTCATTTGTTTGTCTCATTCACTTGGAAAATGAAGAGAAGAGAAGTGGTGCAGTGAGAACGGTCAATTAATTCAACCCAAAATTTTACAGAAATTGTAGACTTTTTTTAAACAACAAAAAGTTAACCTTTCTAATAAAATTAATTTAAAAAGAAAACGTTAATTACTTATTTCTGTTATTTGCACCACTTAAAACCTGCAAAATATGCACAACCAGACAATTTCCATCAGATGACCTTTTAACATCTTAACGACTCCTTCTTCGTCAATTCTTCTCAAAGAAAAATCACACATGAATAAAACTAAAATAAAAGTTTTTTTTTTTTTCCAGCCATCAAACCAGTCGGCCATTAAACAATGAAACAATATAAAAGTGAACAACACACGCACGCATTCACACACATGCATCATCCTGAATGTTTGCATCATCCTTTCTAAAAATCCACTCATTCCTTAAGCTGGAGGTGGTGTTGTAAACTCCTACCTTAGAATAGCCGGTCCAGAGAAGATGGGTGGCCCGCGTGGATGGAGGCAGGCGCTGCAGGCGGAGTCTCTCCTCCCCGAGAGCTGAATCAGCGATGGAGAGTTTAAGGATGCAGAGAGAAGAGGAGGAGGAGAGAAAAGAGAAAGAGGGTCACGGGACTTGCTTGTTTCTCTCTCTCTCTCTATTTCTGTGTTGCTGGATCAAAAAGGAGGAGGAGGAGGAGAGGAAGAAGCAAAGCAATAAAGAAAAGAAATAGGAGCCCCGCGTGGAGCAGAAATACTGGCCATTCAAGAAAAAGAAGGGAAGAGGCTGTGAAGTGATGAGTGAGCAGTGAAATGCATCAGCTGTCCATCTCTCCACCACACCGAGAAAGTTAGGGGGAAGACAGCTGATCACAGATGGAGAGAGAGAGAGAGACAGTGCTGACAGTGCTGAAGGACAAACCAGGAGGAGGGGGGAGGCAGTAATGTGAATGAAGCAAAAAAAGGAAGAGAATGTAAAGAATAAAGTTAAAGGATGGTTTAGAATGAGATTGTTAGTAAAATTGGGTGCGTAGGAAGAGAAAAGAAATGGAAGAAAGGAAATGGAAGAAAGGAAAACGCCAGCTTATGAAAGATGAAGAAATAAAATTGTTTGTAAAGTAACTTACTCAACGCGTTGATCTCTCTCCTCCTAAAGTCCAATCTGTCTCATCCCAGCTGGGGAAAGACAGAATTATGGTGCAAAGACAGAAAAACAACAGAAAACCTAAAAAATACACGACAAAGTGTAGAGAAAGAAAAGAAAAGCTGGTCTGAAATCTTCTAACGGCATCAAAAACACACACAGAACATTTTCATATTGGGGGTGTAGCGAGAAGAAGAGGGCGATCGGAGGAAACCCCCATCGTGCTAGGGTTTTTATACCAAGGTAAGCACCGGAGAAGCCCCCCCTCCACCAGAGCTGAGCTCCACGGCCTTATTTAGAGAGGGACAGTAAAAAATAGCTTCAACAAGGCTACTGGTGGGCGGATTAGGAGGGGAACTGGGACGGGTGGGTGAAGGAGTGTTGGGTGGATGCGATGCAGTGGCTTTTAATCAATGTTTGACTCGTCTGGTCTGAGTCAGTTCTTCTTCTGTGGTGGTCCATCTGCTGGACTTATGGTCTGTCTATGCCATTCCCCCCCTCTCTGTCTCCTGGCCAATCAGCTGCTCTTCTGCCCGCAGGGCGTAAGGATGGATCCAAACCACATCTTTTATTCCCGTTGCCAAACAATTTCTAAATATTAATTCAAACAGTCTTTGCTGCATTCTCAGCACCAATATTTTGATACAGCTAAAACTGGAATCATGCAGACCTGGCTCATTGCATCCATGAGCGGGCCAATTTCCCACCTTCATCATTGAGACGGAGCGAACTTTGCTTACTCTAGTCCCCCCTAGCTGTGGGGAGTAAGTTCACCCACACTTCAACCACTGATCCAGAAGGTCAGTTTTGGAACTAGGATCTACAGCAGGGGTGCCCGTGGGCACCAGATCGCCCGCAGCGACCGCATCAGTCGCCCAAAGGCCAGTTCTAAAAATATCACTAATCACGAATTAGCTCTGTTAAAATTTTATTTAATTATGTTGCTATTCTTTTTGAATTTCATTTACAGTGATGTAAATTTAAAAACAAATACATAAAAACGTAAACGTGAGCGCTGCAAAGATGAGGTTACGAACGCGTTTTCTACCCACAAAAACATGGCAGAAAAAAGGAAGAAAACTTATCATTTTCACAGTGAATGGGAGGAAGAGTTCTTTTTTATTAACGTGAAAGAAAACTGTGTGCGTCTCATCTGCAGTGCGACTGTGGCGACGCACAGTCGCACCATCCTCATTTTGAAAGGAGTAGATTTCTGTTAAATCTTACATAATTGATCATTTGTACAAACATGGTTCAGAGTTTATGATTTGATAACTGTTGTAAAAATTGAAAAAGATTTCCTGCAAAATGTTGTGGAAGTGATCATTTGAAAATGAAACACTTGGATATTGCATATTGAAATGGATCTGTTTCTGTTTAATCATACTGAAATAATTCTTGTGATGGATCATTAACAATCAGTGTCTTCACATAGAATATCATCATTAATAATATCAAATTAAAGGTACACTGTGTAACTTTGTTATTTCAGAAGTGTATTATCAAAGTTGTAGCCCTTTGCATTACTCAGTGCCCTTGAAGTAGCTCTGAGGGTCGAAAAAGTTGGTGACCCCTGATCTATAGTATCAAGTCCAAGTCCAGAATTGGTGCAGTGTCTCAATATTTTAGCAAGTAGACTAGTATTGCGCCAACCCTTGTTCAATGGTCTAAAATTGCTCCATTTTTGGTTTAGTGTTTCAGCAGCCTTCCATCATTGGTCCGGTAGCCCAATAGTGCTCCATCTTTGGCCCTTTGGTCCAATATTCCTCTATCTTTGGCCCAGTATCACTTTATCTTTGGCCTTTGGGTCCAGTGCTACTCCATCCCTGGTCCAGTGACTCACTGGCGGTTATTAAAACTAGCTAACACAATCATAGTGAAACAAGGCCCTTGCTTCTTGATTCAGAACGTTACCAAAGTCTAGCTTTGGGAATCAAATGTATGTTCACACTGGGTTGGGTTACTGGCCGTCCTCACCCTGAGTTTGGCTCCAGTCGCCACTTGTAGCCAGATCTCTTGAAGTATTTATAGCACCCTCTCCATCAAACACTCACTCAAACTATCCCTCCCCCACAAATATATTTCCACCTGTTGTCGTCCTGACACCGTTATCTTGGCCTCGCCACCATAAACTGCATCCAGTTTGGTGATAGGGTGAATGTAGCAACATACGGTATCTACAAACTTCCGGGATGTAGAAACGGAAACAGAGGAGACATGAAGGGTGAAAGGTTTCTACTCTATGTCTCTATTGAGGAAGATCTATCAGTAGACGGCGTGGCCAAGAAATGTGGTGAAGAGGAAGGAAAGGAAAAGAGAGAGAGGGTGAGGAGAGGAGGTCTGAATTGAGAGGAGCGGAGGAAGGGAGAAGAGATGAGGAAAGAAAGGATATTGATTTCCTCCGTAAAGAGGCAATCTCCGCTCTGTTGGAGCTCTAGGGACTCTGCATGCGTGTGATCTGCACTGGGATCTCAGTCTTCAGACTCCTGGTTACACGTCCGACACACACACACACACGTACACACACAAACTCGAGGACTGCTCCCGCTTGAAACGGGAAACCAGGCACTGCAAACAACAAAAAAAAAAAAACTATGTATGGTTCATTTCTGTTCTCAAATTAGTTCCAGTTTCTGAGATATCCACATGTTTTTTTTTTTCTTTGATCAATGTTTTTTTTCAGTCACAACTTTTCAAACTCTTCACGTGCCAGACTTCAAAGTTAGACATGAACACATTAAAACAGAAAACCATTTTTTTATCCTCTATTCATTCAATTACTCATACATTCTAGCTAGCATACATTGTACACTGTTTTACATAGTCATGGCGTAAATGTGTATTTCTATGTGTAACAAATCAAGAAATTTTCTTTTAATGTCTAAACTCATTCAGTTGGCAAAAAAATTTATGTGCGAGGTGTTATAATTGGTGCTGTCATTTTAACACGTTAAATCGATTAATTAATTACGCCGCATTTTGATGTGTTAAAAAAATAACACAATTAATTATGACGTAATAACGTTGGCGAGCCAATGCTTGCGCATTTGAATTTTGACCCATTGAAGGACCTGTAGTTTTCACGGCCATGCTACATTTGCACGGCCGTGCAAACACAACAGACATGGACAAGACTCAGGAGGATGGGATAGTCGCAAGGGCGGATCTGGGGGAATCCGCCCACGACAGGACAATAAATAAAAACGTAGTAATTTATAGTTTTTTCAAAAAGGAGTTTTCCGAGAACTGTTGTTTTTCGGAATCGCTAGTCCAAACAAATCTGCTATCAGTCCGGTTACGCCCCCTCACTCCCAAAGGGGCGGTGCGCACGTGCGCTGCTGCCGAACACATGCAAATTTTTAAGCCGAGAGAGGCGTAACAATAGAACGTGCAAAGCGATTTCGAGTTTGTCTTTATTTTACCGAAATCGAGGCCGACAACGCATATTGTCCAAAGTGTAATAAAATATTTTTATGTAAAAGTAGAACCACATGCAATTCGTCCAAACACGTTGGTGAAAATCCACGGCATCAATAAATTGTTATCGATACCCATCCCTAGTTGCGAGTGTGGCTACCAGGAGCTCACTCCGCCAAACCAAGCTAGCTGAATTTGGCGAGCAAATCCACAACAGAGATTTTAACAAATACTAAAGTGGGTTGCTGCTGATTGCAGGTCAATTTTCTATTGTTTAAGAGAAGAATGAGCCCTAACCAACCCAAACCCTTGTTTTACTATTTTTAATGATGCACCTGGCCTCATGAGGCACAGTTCACCAATAATAAATTGGATTTAAAATCTTCTCTTCTAACTGGATTCAATTGATTAGTCATACAGTACTTTTTTTTTTAAATCCTAGAATTCAAATTCTTCATCAGTAGACCTTTAGCAAATATGACGTTAAAATGTGATTAATCCGACCAATTAATTACAAAATCCTGTATTTACTTCAATTATTTTTTTTAATCAACTGAGAGCAAAAAATGCGGAATTAACTTTCGATTTTTCTACCATATTTGGACGTAATGTCCACATTAAAAACATGCCTGAAGAGATTTGTTACTTAAGCTGTACGTGTTTTAGTAATTTTCGAGCTCTCTTCTATGTTCCCCCTGAGCTGTGCGCCTGTGCAATTGCGCACTGCTTTCAGATTAATAGCGCACAAGAAAAACTATGCAGCGCACAAAAGGGAACTCGACATAAACAAAAGATGATAAAATGAGACAGAGCTCTGGAGCATATTTCTTTCTTTTGTCCTTCTGAAACAGATTGCTTCAAACTGCTGCTTTGGAGTTTGACTCGTCACTACTGGTGATGTCACAAAAGAGTAAAAGTTTTTGCTCCGCCCCCTTCTGCTCAGGAAGCTTGTGTGTTTGCTCAGACACATAAAAATTTAGAAGAAATATTGGCTTTCACATTAACTATTTAAATGCTATTCAAACACAAGTTTGTTCTTGAACACAGATTATATTTTTCTGTAATACACATTGTAACGTAAGCAGAAAATCTTTTAATGTGCGTCCTCTGTTCATCCTCAGTCCCATCTGGCAAAGGGACATTTGCGTGTAAATATACCAAAACAAGAATATAAAAGAGAATGCATAAGTTGCGCTGTACGTATTTGCCGCCTTAAACTAAACTTAGACAGTGTCGTGCATGTCTCGGGGGTGGGAGTGATAGGAGGGGGGATTGATAGTGTCAAAAAAGAAAGCAATACCAAATTAATTTATGAACTTTTTAAGGCTAACAAAAAATAACTGCCCCAAGTGGAGGAGTTTAAGTATCTCGGGGTCTTGTTCACGAGTGGGGGAAGGATGGAGCGGGAGATCGACAGGCGGATCGGTGCGGCGTCAGCAATAACTAGGACGCTGCATCGGTCCGTCGTGGTAAAGAGAGAGCTGAGCCGAAAAGCAAAGCTCTCAATTTACAAGTCGATCTATGTTCCAACCCTCACCTATGGTCACCAGCTGTGGGTGGTGACCGAAAGAATGAGATCCCGTGTAAAAGCAGCCGAAATGAGCTTCCTCCGCAGGGTGGCTGGGCTCTCACTCACAGATCGGGTGAGGAGCTCTGCCATCCGGGAGGAGCTCAGTGTCGAGCCGCTCCTCCAGGTCGAGAGGAGCCAGATGGGGTGGTTTGGGTATCTGGTCAAGATGCTTGCGGGCGAGGTGTTTTGTGCACGTCCCACCGGGAGGAGACCAAGGGGCAGACCCCGGACCCGCTGGAGAGACTATGTCTCACAGCTGGCCGGGGAACGACTTGGGATCCTTCCGGGTGAGGTGGAGGATGCAGCCGGGGAGAGAGAGGCTTGCCCGTTTGAGGCTGTTGCCCTCGCGACCCGACCCCGAAAAAAGCGGAAGAAGACGGAACGGAATGGAACAAAAAAATAACATGCCAAATATTTTACAGTTTCTCCTTTGATTGGTCCAAACCAGAGCTAGAATGAATTTCTCCAGCTAGTTTCTTCTTCCTGGACTATAGTGAGACATAAAGATGTAGCAGCTGCTCCATCATTCTTCCTCTCACTCCTGGAAATAGACCAGAGCAAAATGAAATTCAGTTCTGGTTATATTCAGTGATAACACAATTTTAACAAAAAAAACATGGTAAAGCTGCACCCAGGATCCTCTGCAGGGTAAACCTAACAAGTCCGCAGCAGGGTAGCGAGTCTGTACAGGAGAACCAACACCAGGCATAAAACACATGATCACCCGGCTCAGATTTCCTGCTCTCATCTTTACGGTCACACACTCTTTTTATTTAGACTTCAGTATGTATTTAAAGGGACATTGCATTCTAATGAACATAAAAATGTAAATATGCCAGAATTAGCTCTTTTATTAGCCCACTTTCCATCTGTTCCTGGCTGAAAATCTAAAGCAGTGTGGAGAACTGAAGACTGACACAAACCCTTACACTGACGAAGGACACACGAGCAAAAAACATGCGAAATAAAATGCATTTACTGTATATACACAATAATAACATATTTATATTGAAACATTTTTAACCAGTTATAGGGATTATTTGTGAAATTAAATAATCAACGATTATTTTGTAATTTTTTTCTCTATTTTGTACTATTTAACCAGTGGTGGATGAAGTACTCACTTTTTGTATTTAAGTAAAATTAGGCAAAAAATTTACTTAAGTAAAAGTAAAAGTACCAATAAAAAAATCTACTTAAGTAAAAGTACAAAAGTAGTTGGTGTAAATTGTACTTTTTAAGTAGAAAGTAAAAGTATTCGACAATAATGCAAATGTTATTTTTTTGTGCTATAGGGTGTCCAGGATAACCAGGATAAATACTCTCCAGGGGTGTGACCCCGCCCCTCTCCCGCCTCTTTTGGTCCACAAAAAACAAAAATAAATAAATAAAATAAAAGGAAAGGGGACAAGTCAAGCTATCCCCTAGAAGGGCCAGTGAATGGGCCGCTAATATGGAGGAAAATGACACTTATTTTTTAAAATGTTTTGGGGGGGAGGCCCATAGTCACCGTATATTGGCTTTGTCAAAGTCCCACCCCTCTTTAGAAAATTCTAGATCCGCCCCTGCTCTGTGTAATGATGGCTCAACTTTTTATTTAGAAGTAAACACAACAAACAACAATCTTCTGACTCTTTTTAATTTGTACTATATTTGATGTTAGGTTTTTGGTGCTGAATGAATGCGGAAAATGTTTCTTGATTCGTGACTTCTTCTCCCGATCAACTGCTTCTTTTGATTTTGGCGATGCGGCTTCAAGATGCACTAAAAAAAGTGTGTATTTTTCAAATTCCTGAACGAAAATGTAATGAAAAATATAAAACACACTTTTAAAAAGTAGCGAAGTAAAAGTACAGATATTTGCTCTAAAAATGTAGTAAAGTAAAAGTACAGATCTTAAATTTTACTTAAGTAAAGTACAGAGACACAATTTTTTTTACTAAAGTACAGTAACAAAGTACATTTACTTTGTTACGTTCCACCACTGTATTTAACCAAATATAATGATGATGAAAGATTTTTTTTGAGGGTGTGGGGATCTTCTTCTCCTTTCGGCATTTCCCTTCAGGGATCGCCACAGCAAGTCAGTTTGTTCCATCTGACCCTATCTGCTATCTTCATGTCTTCCTTCACTGTATCCATGAACCTCCTCTTTGGTCTTCCTCTAGTCCTCTTTCCTGGTGGTTCCAAATCCAGCATCCTTCTGCCGATGTACTTTCTCTCTCTCCTCTGCACATGTCCGAACCATCTCAGTCTGGCCTCTCTGACTTTATCTCCAAAACCTCTAACATGTGCTGTTCCTCTGATGTACTCATTTCTAATCCTGTCCATCCTGGTCGCTCGCAGAGAGATCCTCAGCATCTTCATCTCTGCTATGTTGGGTAATGACAAGCTTCTGTGTTCTAATCTGTGTTGTAACCTTTTAAAACATCGTAGAGTAGCAACTTTGATACATGCTGCACACACGTGCTGCAATTTGTTAATCAAGTTGCATTATAACAGTTAATTTGCGCTTGGATTTTTTTCAGCTAATAGTTGAAGAACCAATTCAATTGGAATCAAGTGGGTTTTTTCTTCTAATTGGCTGGTATCTTTTTTTTCATTGCATTTTGAAAACAAATGATTATTTTAGTTTTACATGGATAAAGATCATTCTCTGCCTAAATGCAATCTATTTGAAAAAAAAAAAAACAGGAATACACGTGCTTTAGGTTTTTTTTTGTGTTGTTCTCCGTTTGACTTATTTGTCCCTGTGACCGTCCCGGTTCAGGACGAGATTACATCTTTAATTCCAAAAAAGATGGAGTTAAAAACGTTGTGTCCTTTCTGTGAATTTGTCCACAAGTTGGGTTTGTGTAAATAAGCTGTGGTTTTACGTGTGTCAGGGTTTTAGGGGATGTGGAAGAAGGAGGGCCCAATTGTAGGACTTCAAACAATGTTTATTAACACAATTCAGAAAAGTTTGTGAAGCAAGAAGCAAGAAGCACAGGGTTAACTCAAGGTTTCAAAAGTCCAAATAATAACAAAGTTTAAACATGGTCAGGCAACCAGGGTGACCTGTCTGGACGGGATAGTAGAACCCGACAGGGAAGTCAGGGGTGGTTCCCCCAAAATGAATGGAAGGGTGCACAAATGAGTGGAATCAGGAATCATCCCCAGGTGATCCTAATCAAATTGATTCGGAACATCCAGGGATCTGACAATGTGTGAACATTGGTTTATTTGAAGACCATGGCATACGCATCATGTAATTTGCAGGATCCATTATTTGGGGTTCCGGATGTGTATAAAGATGGGACAAAGATTAAGTTGGTTTACACGTCAAGTCAAGCCATACCACAAGATCTTTGACCACCCGGAGGTGGTCATTGAGGAGGGGGGTACTGTCATGATCCTCTCTTCTGCAGCCAGAGGGAACCATGGATGTTTTTCAACGATCTGATTAGGGTCACTTGGGGTGATTCCTGATTCCACTCACCTGTGCACCTTACCAACTATTTAAAGGAAATCCTCCCAGACTTCCCTGTCGGGAAGTGAGATCTGTTACAAGTCTTCTTCTTCTCCTTTCGGCATTTCCCTTCAGGGGTCGCCACAGCAAGTCAGTTTCTTCCATCTTTCCCATCTGCTGCATCTTCTTCGGTCACACCAACTATCTTCATGTCTTCCTTCACTGTATCCATGAACCTCCTCTTTGGTCTTACTCTTGGCTTCTTTGTGCTGTTCCTCTAATATACTCATTTCTGATCCTGTCCATCCTGGTCACTCCCAGAGACATCCTCAGCATCTTCATCTCTGCTTCCTGTCTTTTCCTCAGTGGCACTGTCTCTAGACCAAACAGCATGGCCGGTCTCACCACGGTTTTGTACACTTTCCCTTTCATTCTAGCTGAAACTCTTCTGTCACACATCACACCTGACACTTTTCTCCATTCATTTCAGCCTGCCTGCTTCTTCACCTCTTTTCCACACTCTTCATTGCTGTGAACTGTTGATCGTAAGTCCTTAAAATCTTCCACCTTCTTTATCTCTTCTCCCTGTAACCTCACTTTTCCATTTGGATCCCTCTCATTCACACACATGTACTCTGTCTTACTCTGACTAATCTTCATTCCTCTTCTTTCTAGTGCAAACCTCCACCTCTCCAGCTTTTCCTCCACCTCTTCCATCCTCTCACTACAGATCACAATGTCATCTGCAAACATCATTTTCCATGGGGATTCCTGTCTGACCTCATCTGTCAGCCTGTCTAGCACCATAGCAAACTGCAAAGAACTCAGAGCAGATCCCTGATGCAGTCCCACCCCCACACTGAACTCCTCTGTCTCACCTACAGCACACCTCACCACTGTCTTACAGCCCTCATACATGTCCTGCACCGCTCTAACATACTTCTCCGTCACACCAGACTTCCTCATACAATACCATAGTTCTTCTCTAGGTACCCTGTCATACGCTTTCTCTAGATCTGTCACAAGTGTGCTCCTTAAAGCTTCAGTTGCGTAAAAAGAGTTCCAAAGATTTTTGTAAATCCCAAATTTGTGTGAGCTAAGCAAGATAAGTTAGCGGAGTGAAAACGCTTGCTCAGTTTAAAATCCATGCGTCTTTTTAAACAAGGCTCTTGATCCGGCTTGGCAATCTGACAAATAATACAGCGATGTTGTAGGACAAAGAAACAATAAGCTCTTTCAAACTTATAACAAAGTGCCACCAGAGACAAACTGCGGACACAAAACACCTAAATATTTCCTTATTTTCCTCCTTTCCCCCTCCCTCCGTTATTCGTGTTAAAGTTCCCGGGGGACCATTACTTCAGCTGGCATGTGAAACAGTCGTGAAGACGGATGCTTTTCCTGCATTACCTGGTGGCCAGGAAGGCCCGTGTTGATCCTGGAGACATTTTTTAATCTGGGAAAGAGAGTCCTCGATCCAAGCAAGTGAAAGGATGGAAAAAGCATCTGTGGTTGAAGGAGGGAGGGAGGGGTGAGGGACAGAAGGACAGAATGAAAGAGGGCTGACAGAAAGCGTATGATGTGTGATTGTGTTTTTCATTAGGAACACTACAGAGGAATGGGGAATATACGACTCCGGGTAATGCTTTGCCACCAGAGTGGTTTTCAATCTAATGAAAAGACGGGGATGTTGGATTTGGCTCATGCCCTAATCGCACTAGATTTCCTGGACCAGCAGCACGTCTGACGGGTGTGAACTGTAAATGAGGTAAAGCCCATAAACAAGTCTGCGTCACAGAAATATGCACCTGAAAACAAAGGATATAAAACGTGTTTAATATCTCATGTCCTTGTTTTCTGTTTTACCAGACAGATCAGATTGAGGTTAATCTGGGTTACGATCAGTGTTCTGACCGTCACACGTCCAGCAAAGGTCAAGGGGCAGATTAAATCATGGACTGTCAACTATTGGACAGGGTTGTCCTATAGACAAAAAAATTCTAGGCAATTTCAGGTGAAGGGGAACTTTGTCCAACCAGCTGTTTTGTGGTCTGACAGCAAGAAAACCTGTTGAAGTTAAAACTTAAAAAACTGTTGGTATGTACTGTATGATCGTTTTTTTAAAAGATGGGTAAAATCTTTCTCATAACACATTAAAAAAACTCCTTGGCATAATCCATTCCGTTCCGTCATCTTCCGCTTGTTCCGGGGTCGAGTCGCGGGGCAACAGCCTCAAACGGGTAGCCTAGGCCTCTCTCATCCCGGCTGCATCATCCAGCTCACCTGGAAGGATCCCAAGTCGTTCCCTGGCCAGCTGTGAGTCATAGTCCCTCCAGCGGGTCTGGGGTCTGCCCGTTAGTCTCCCTGGCATAATCACACAGAATAAATGCCAGCTCATTCTTTGCCATAAGGATTCTTTCTCCGTAACGTCCACATTCTAAGTCAAGAAGGAAGTGTTTTTGCCCGAGCACTGCATGTGCTCTGCATACCTAAACCAGGGGCCGGGACAAAATGGGAAGCGAGAGGAGGAGGAAATTCACAGTGTCAAAATGGACGTTTTTAGTTCATATATGAAGAGATAAGAATTTTTATCCAAAAAAACCCAGCAAATGTAAGACCTACTCTTTGAAGATAAACTCTTGTGTTTAATGAAGTGATTCATGAAAAACTGAAGACCCCATCTAATGCTATATCATCTTTTTAAAGTGTTCTACCTTCCAATAGTGGTGTTTGGGTCTTGTATTTTTCAACAAAGTCATTTTAGGAATGATTCAGCATTTCTTAAAAAATTTCTGCTCCACTCCTACGTTGCCACATTGATGACGTACTAACTACATTGATGACATGTAAAATATGGCACAAAACATATCCCACACGCTACCAGGTACAGCCAGGCGTTCATAACTTCTGGACTGTGAATAGAGCTTTATTGATCACAAGATTTCTAAATCACTGAGGAATGAAGGCTTCAAATTGTGGTTATATACATAATAAACAATGAGAAAATAATTGTTTTGCATGAATTTCAAGCTTTACGATATTGGCCAAATATCTACTTCTGGTTATGGATTGAGCAAGAGGAAGGACCCAAATGCACGTAGCCAAGTTTAATTTATCTCCCAAACTGCTAATTCCTGACGGAGTAGCTTGGGATGCTACCCTAAACCGGTTGCTAGCCTGTAGCGGAACGATACGTAGAGATAAATTCATTCCTACAGGTAATTTCTCAGTGGCCAATTAAACTAACATGCCATTTTTAAAGTGTGGGAGGAAATCAGGGTACCTGGAGGTGCTCCCATACCAGGGAGAACTTGCAATCTCCGCACAGAATGACCAGCATTATCAACCTTGCACACCTGTGGCTCAAACAATATTTAGAAGATCTTTTAAATCCTTTAAATGATCCTAGCTTGTTTTCATGCCACTGCCAACATACACAAATGAAAAAGTATATATTTATTTTCTCTGATGGGCCACATTAAACTCTCTGAAGGCCTTTTTCAGCTCCTGTGCCTAGTGTTGGAAATTCCAGCTGTAACTGATTTTTTCTTCATTTCAATGTTAGAAACCATTTCCGCTATTTTAACAGATCTCAGCAACATAGCATAGTTTAGTACAGTGCGCATGCGGTATATCTCTGTACGTTACCATGACAACACGCCGTTAGTGACCGCTTTGAAAAAAATAGGCGGAGCTAAATTTAAACATGTTCTTTCATTACATCACTGAGTCTTTATAATGCAATAATTCCAAGTTTCAGAACATACCAATCCTAACCAGGAGAAGAAGCAGACCTAAAGCTACTATTAGCAGCATCTACGCACTTATTATTACTATACAAAAATATACATATTTACATTGAAAATTCTATATTCACATTAATCCAAGAACAAAACATTTACCATTTCCCACTCACTTCTCCAGATGTGCACCCCACTCTATCCTACCCCCAGGCACAAAGAATTCAAAACAAAACAGTCCCCATCTCGCTCCTTTTTGTCCTGTTCACACGTCCCAGGTACTGTATGTGTTGCCACATGCAACTCCTTGTAAAAGTCCACCATTGCCATTACATTCGCAACAACTGTCCGTGGTGGAACCTCTTTCTTTGACAGGCAATATTCCTTGCCCGCCACAGGCCGTCTTTGACGCAAGTAACTGCAACCCACCAGCGCTGGAAGGGTGTCTGGTCGCCAATAGTCCGCCCATACGGCACAAGGCTATAGGTTAATTTGGTTTGGTCCATTTTGTCCAACCAGGGTGTCAACCATCGCCAGATTGTACTCGCGAAAGGGCAAGTCCAAAGGAGGTGCCTTATAGTCTCCAGGTTCCCGCACCATGGACAATTCCCAATCCTCGTGAAGCCCTTTCTCACCAACAAGGCCCCAACTGGTAGGCCCTCATGGGCCATGAGCCAGCCCAAGAAAAATTTACACTCTTGTCATGAAGGAAATCCTCTATTTTCAAGATAAAAGAGAAGCCGGAGTAACATCAGCGAGCATTTTGCCTGTTGTTACAAAACATCTTGACAAAATCAGCAAAGCTCAGTTTGCCATGCTTGCTGTTGGCATTTGTGACGATGCCATGCAGGCCATTTTCAGCAATTTAATTGTGGAAATTATCCAAAAAGTCACCATGAATATTGTTGAAGATTTCTTCCCTTGCATTGGAAAGAAAGAAACTTCATCAACACAAGAGGAGTTCAAAGTGTTATTCGGAGACTCCATTACAGCCAGTTTTGCCTCTGCTCTTGGTTTCCCGCATGACGCCTTTTTGAGGAGGATGTCCAAGCAAAGGTAACCTCCAATATTAGAGCCATTGCTCAACTGGATCAAGAGAAGTCAGTCGGGGTGGTTCGGGCATCTGGTTAGGATGCCTCCCAAATGCCTCCCTGGTGTGGTGTTTTGGGCACGTCCCAATGGAACAAGGCCTGGAGTTAGCCCCCAAACCCGCTGAAGAAACTATATCTCGGAGCTGGCCAGGGAACACCTCAGGATCCTCCTAGGAGAGCTGGAGGATGCAACCGTGGCGAGAGAAGCCTGGGCTTTTTGTTTAAGGCTGTTACCCTTATGACCTGGCCCTGAAAAGGCGGAAGGGCAGTCTAGTCAAGACACTGGACTGTCCTGTCCAGAGTCATGACAACGGTGGCTTTAGTGCCAAATCTTGCTGGACTAATGTTCTCTGCCAAAAGTGGTACTTGTGTGCCGACCTTGGCAAATATAAAGCATACAGGAAATATGAAAATAGTTTGTTCTTTATTTTCTCACAAATCTTGGATCCCAAGAGCCCAAACAGGATAAGTCCTTCTTCCCTTGCCTTGGCTACTTCTTTCTTCTCAACACCTTGGAGTACTTCACCAGAGAGGTATCCAGTCTGCCTGCTAACCAGATATCTGAGCCACAGCATCAGGCTCTTCTCAATGCAGAAAAGTTGGGCGACCATTCAGAAACAACCAAGTCTAGGGCATCCACGTCTTTTCACATAATAATAATAATAAAAATTTTATTTGTAATGTACTTTATATCTCCAGTAGAGATCTCAAAGTGCCACAATGACCAAAAGGAACAACAAACAGCAAAATTACATAAAACCACAACACAAAAAACAACACTAAAAACTTTGTTGAAAAGCCTTTAGAAATAAAAATGTCTTCAGTCTTTTCTTAAAAACCTCAATGCTCTGTGGAGCCCTCAAGCTCTCGGGAAGAGCGTTCCAGAGCTGTGGAGCAGCTGTCTGGAAGGCCCTGTCCTCCTATATGGAGAGTTTGGTCCTTGGTTGGTGCAGGCAGTAGGAGGAGGAGGAGCGCAGGTCTCGGACAGTGGTGTGGAGGGTTAGGAGTTCTTGGAGATAAACAAGTGCAGTGCCATTTTTGCACTGATGGGTGAGGAGGCAGAGCTTGTACTGAATTCTGTATTTAACGGGTAGCCAGTGGAGGGATTTGAGGATGGGAGTGATATGGTCATATTTGCGCCTCCTTATCAGGATCCGGGCAGCGCAGTTCTGGATGTGCTGGAGCTTTGGTAAGCCCCTGCATGGGATCCCTACAAGGAGGGCATTGCAGTAATCCAGCCTGGAGGAGATGAAAGCGTGAATCAACCTCTGGACTCAGAGTTCTCATTTGAATTCAATCCAAAGAGCAAGAACGTTGTCGAGGGGGTATGATGAGCTCAAACGATGTCCTGATGCTCATGCTGATTGAATGTTTGGCAGGTTTTGCAGTTTATATTTGATTCTGCAGTTGATGTGAGGAAAGGCGCCAGATTATATTTCTATTATCAAAATGGATTGTGTCTGCTGGTGAAAGGGTCAACGCTCATTCTCGTCACATAAGAATACCTCTAAGTCACTTTCACTGTCAGGAAGTTTTTACAAACCATCAGTGACAAGGAATGCTTTCTAAGAGGATGTCTTCAAGAAATAGGTAGAGAGCGAGGGTGCATTTATCTTTATAAACAGATTAAAATGACAAATACTTTAGATGGAGGTGTTTTGTGTAATCCTGTTTTTACATGACAATTTGTCCCGACACATCATTGTTCGCAAATGAAAGAGTGCTGTCTATCCCACTGAATTCAAGATACATTGTTCTTCTTCTTCTTCCGGGGTCGCCACAGCAAGTCAGTTTCTTCCATCTAACCCTATCTGCTGCATCCTCTTCGGTCACACCAACTGTCTTCATGTCTTCCTTCACTGTATCCATGAACCTCCTCTTTGGTCTTCCTCTAGTCCTCTTTCCTGGTGGTTCCGATGTACTCTCTCTCTCCTCTGCACATGTCCAAACCATCTCAGTCTGGCCTCTTTGACTTTATCACCAAAACCTCTAACATGTGCTGTTCCTCTGATCCTGTCCATCCTGGTCACTCCTAGAGAGATCCTCAGCATCTTCATCTCTGCTACCTCCATCTCTGCTTCCTGTCTTTTCCTCAGTACCACTGTCTATAGACCAAACAGCATGTCCGCTCTCACCACGGATTTGTACACTTTTCCTTTAATTGTGGCTGAAACTCTACTGTCACACATCACACCTAAAAATTTTCTCCACCTGTTCCAGCTTGCCTGCATACGCTTCTTCACCTCTTTTCCCCACTCTCCATTGCTCTGAACTGTTGATCCCAAGTACTTAAAATCTTCCAACTTCTACATCTCTTTTCCCTGCAACCTCACATCAATGTTTCACAAAATAGGGAGGCCATTTTTGACATTCCTTGATCTACTGTCAACAAATGTGACAAAATGACCACATAATACAAACACACAGTGATTTTTAATATATTTCATTTTTATTTTTAATCTTTTTATTTTATTGTAATTTTTTTACTATATCTTTGTCTATTTGATAGATTTTATATTTGATATTTCCCACTATGCTAAAGCAAGTTCCTGGACAGTGAATTTTCACCGACAATGGCAATAAGCAGTTCTGGATTCCTTGATTATCCGGAGCCACGACATGGGGACAACAGCTTCCGATTCTCCGGCCAGCTGTGAGACGTGGTTTTCCAGCGGGTCCAAGGCCTGCCTCTAGTTCTCCTCCCAGTGGAACATGCCTGAAACACCTTACCACAAGGTGCTCAGAAGAAATCTTAACCAGATGCCCGAACTACCCCCATTTGGCTTCCCTTGACTTGGAGGAGCAACGGCTCTACTCCGAGCTCCTCCCCGATAGCAGAACTCCCCACACTCTCTCTGAGTGTGAGCTGAGCTATCCTCTGAAAGAAGCTCATTTCGGACGCTTGTATCTGTGATCTTGTTTACAAAAGGGTGCTGAAATTGGAACCGCCGGGCAGGAGCCCTAGAGGAAGACCAATGAGGAGGTTGGTGTGAGAGCTACGGATAGAAAACTGGGCTAGATGCAGAAAATTGACTTGCCATGGTGCCCCGTGAAGAGAAAATTGGAAGTGAATTGAGTTTTGCTGATAAATATTTTAAACCCACTTGCCAAAGACCCTCACCTTGTGTGTTTGAAGCTAATTTAAAGACGATTTAAAATATTTTGTCTGTACAAGAAAAAAAAAAATACTCCATTCATCACAAACAGCTTCTTCTCTTAAAAAAAGAAAACAAATAAAACATCAGAAATCCCTCTGGAGAACAAGTCAATGACAGCGAAGGTTTGTGTCTAATTAAAATTCTGTGTTGGGAAATGCAGCATCAGCAAACCTGGCTAAGCTAGCAAAGCCGTTCACACACAGGGTGGTCTGCTTCAGGGAACAATGGAGAGGATGAACCTTTTCTTTCTGTAAATGTCTTCTTGCTCGTGTAGAAATCTGTCAGATGCCAGAGTCAAATGTTGAATATGAAAAAAACTGGGGTGCCTTGCAGCTTTTTCTGTTTGTGCTGCAGTTAAAACTGCAACTTTATCTGTTGGCCTGAACTAAAAGAGTTATTTTAATTTTTGTGCAACTTTATCAGCATCCCACTATTATGGAAATTGCAATAAAAAAATAAAAAAAAAACTTTTTTAATCACTTACTGGTGCGCTGCAGTACACCGCAGCAGGCTGCCACCTATGACAGCACAAATGGTGGGAGAAATAGGGGGTTAGGTGTCTTCTCCAAGGACCCTAGACATGAAACTCAGTGGAATGCAAACCTGCAAACTTCCGGTTAACTTCCAGCCTGCGGGCGAACGCTCTGACCACTGAGCCACAGTCGAAATGGACTTTAGATAATTTAATTGTATTTTAAATGTTATTTCGGAGAACTTTCTAAATTATCCAACCTGGTTGTGAGGGTCCGTGGTCTTCTGATACAAAATTGTTACAAAAAGTGACTCCTAAGAGGGATCATGCAGCTGCAAGAGACGCATGGCCCTATTTTTTAAGACATTAAAACCATGTATTAAGATTCAAAGTGTTTTAGGAATGAGCTGGCCCCTCTTATCGAGTTGGTCCTGAAAGCAGCATCAGGGAATAAGGACAAAAAAGCAGCTGTTTCTGAAACAAAAGTGACCCCACGGTTCAAGGTTTTATTCTGAAGAGAAAAAAACAATACCCAAGGTCTTCAAAATAGGCCTCATATGTTTGACTCATCTCTCCACCTCCTCCATCTTTTTACCCAACTTTTTTTTTTTCACTTTAGTCTATAATGTATTTCTGATCAGCTTCACAAAACACCTATGGGTGGAAGGGAATAAAATATGGAAAAGCTGGTCATAGAAGTGAAACATGTTCATTAAACACAATCAGCAGTGCCATATTGTCGTAAGGTGTGTATCAATTTCCTAAAATGCCATAGCTAGGCTTATTATTTTGGAACATTATTCGAGTTAAAGAACAAATTAAATTGTGTTCTTTTTCGGTATCAATCAGGTCGAGGATAACAGAAAGATCCTGTGCAAGGCCACAAAAGCCCGGAAACAAAAAAAAATGTAAGTCGGCCACTGCTCCTCCCATTACTTATACCGCCTACCACATTTGCAGAAAGTGTGGTTGGAGAAAGGTTCAGATGAAGAAGACACAAACAGATAATTAAGCTGGTTCTGGAGTAGAAGCTGGGGCCAAAACTTGAATAGCAGGTCAAGCATTGTAAACAAACAATCTGGCAAAGAGTGTGTGAAAAACTGATCCATTTATGCAGCAACGGATGAGTAGATGAGTTTCAGGTGTGACAAGTTGCAGCTCCCGGGTGGGTCCGCCCAACTCCACACACACACAGACAAACAGGGACGAGAGGGAGGGGAAAAATAGAACACAGAAGGAAGAGACTACTCTCCTGACAATATTAAAGTGACGGGCAGTCAAATTGGCGGTGGTAGCGTTCCTAGTGTTAAAGAGACAGTAGCTGGTGGTTAGTCGGAAATGAGGGCAGATGTGTTTTTGCTTGTGTCTAAATATTTTCATGACAAAGTTTCTGAAAATGCTTATTTTCAAGTTTTGGGGGGTTTTCCCCCCAGAAGAGTTTCTGATTTGTTGTGTTTTTCATCTGTGTTGGCTGAGCTATTTTTGCCCTGTATTTTATCAAATATAACAATATTTTTGTGTAACCATAAATTAGTTATTGAAGGGCTGATTTGTTCAGATAGAGCATTGCTGAAGCCGAGATGTGAAATCCCCAATCCGCCATTGCTTGTTTTACTGTTTTTTGGTTTTCTTTTATGTGTTTTTTGTCTGATCGACTGCTTTCTTTCTCTAATTTGCTTCAGTTCTTTGTGTTCTGTTCGTTAGTTTGGATATTGTCTGGTTCATTTAAAAACCTTTGAGCTAATTGAGTTTTGAGCCCTCTTTTGTAAATGAATTACCCACAAACACCTTCTCCCAGAGCATCAGTCCTGCATTTGGATCCTTCCTCTTCCTTCAGTAACCGTTCCGTTCCGTCATCTTCCGCTTGTTCCGGAGTCGGGTCGCGGGGACAGCAGCCTCAAACAGGCAGCCCAGGCCTCTCTCTCCCCGGCTGCATCCTCCAGCTCACCCGGAAGAATCCCAAGTCATTCCCCGGCCGGCTGTGAGACATAGTCTCTCCAGCAGGTCCGTGGTTTGCCCCTTGGTCTCCTCACGGTGGGATGTGCCCAAAACGCCTTGCCCGGGAGGCGCTCGGGGGGCATCCTGACCAGATGCCCGAACCACCCCATCTGGCTCCTCTCGATCCGGAGGAGGAGCGGCTCGACACCGAGCTCCTCCCGGATGGCAGAGCTCCTCACCTGATCTCCGAACCACCCCATCTGGCTCCTCTCGATCCGGAGGAGGAGCGGCTCGACACCGAGCTCCTCCCAGATGGCAGAGCTCCTCACCTGATCTCCGAACCACCCCATCTGGCTCCTCTCGACCTGGAGGAGGAGCGGCTCGACACCGAGCTCCTCACCCGAGGCAGAACTCCTCACCCGATCTCTGAGTGAGAGCCCAGCCACCCTGCAGAGGATGCTCATTTTGGCCGCTTGTTCACGGGATCTCATTCTTTCGGTCACCACCCACAGCTGGTGACCATAGGTGAGGGTTGGAACGTAGATCGACTTGTAAATTGAGAGCTTTGCTTTTCGGCTCAGCTCTCTCTTTACCACGACGGACCGATGCAGCGTCCTTCAGTAACAATTACCAAATTTCCCTGAATGAAGAACTTACTACTCCCTCTCACTTATTTACACGCTCACACAGTTTTGTTCATTCATAATGTGGCGTAGGATTTGCACCAACATCTCTAAACTGTTTAAAGCAACACATCCTACAGATGACATCACTTGGCTCCTCCTGCTGTGTGATTTATCTCAGGTTTGAGTTACGGGCTGCAGACAACCCCGGTGTCGTGTGTCATCTGCAAATCGATGAGCAAATCTAAATATAAACTTGTCTCATGTAACGCTGACACAATCATCTCCATTTTATTTTCAATAAAGATGGAAAAACAGGCAGAGAGTAGATGTGTGAAGCTCTGCTGAGGACGACGTTCGGGATGATCCCACATGAACGAGTACTGACTCAGTCATCACTCATCAGGTAGCGATAACAGGGATGTCCCTTACACACCGGCAGCCTAGTACACACTACTGCACACACACCAAAGCACACCGTAGGGAGGGGGATCGGAGCGAGATTTCAGACTGATTCAAGACGGAAAGTAGAAACTTTAGACTGGTCTCTTTTTACACACACACTGTCACAGTGTTTAATTTCAGCAGTGAGAAGAATTCATTTTCACAGGATGATGAGGCTCTTCCTGTTTATACAAGAACAGTAAGGTAACGTGCGAAGTGTAGCTACAGTGGGTTGGATTGTAGACTTAAATCGATTGGGATTTGCTCAATTAGTAAATTCTAATGGTCCTCGACCCTTTAGGCCCTTTTTCCAGTCTCCTTGTTCTACCCCTTGTTCTAGGAGGCAATAGCTCAGTGGTGGAACGCTCGCCCTTGGACAAGAAGTTCGGCGGGTTGAATCCCACTGAGCTCATATCTATGTGTCCTTGGGGATGACACCTAACCCCCCGTTTCTCCCACCATTGGCGCCGTCCTGGCAGCCTACTGCGGTGTAATGCAGTACATACATTTCCCCATTGAGGAATAAATTAAGTATTTAATTATAATAATAATAATAATAATTCCTTGCACCTGGTCCCAATGGTCCCTCCCTAATGTTTGCATTTGTTTCAACTTCCCCTTTTGTCATTTTAGCTCTGGTGCCTTTTACCCCTGTCCTGTTTCAAGTTGTCTGTAACAGGGTCTTGTTCCGGTCAGTTTAAGAAAACTGCATTTATGCCTTAATTGTACGAACGACCTGAAAGAATAGCTACTGTATACAAGAGCAACTTTCCCTCCTGTGAATTACCGTATTTTCCGCACTACAAGGCGCACCGCATTATAAGGCGCTACAGTAAAGGCTGGGGTTACGTTATGCATTCACTAAATGATGCTGCGCTAAAGGGAATGTAAAATAAAAAACAAACAGTCAGATAGGTCAGTCAAACTTTATTAACAATTACAAAACAGCTTTCTGTTTTTACTCCCAAAATGAATAAACAGCTGTTTTATTATTTTCACCAAGATAAAGTATTAGTATTTTCGTGACACAGTTTATCTTTCATTGGAGATAAACTCTGTTTAGTCTTACTTACTTGGTGCAGCGCATCCTCTTGCTTCCTCCACTTCCTCACCATTGATTCATTGATGTTAAACTCTCTCGTTGAGGCTCTATTCCCGTGTTCTACTGCGTGACTGATCGCCTTGAGTTTAAACTCTGTGGTGTAACAGTGTCTCTTGGTAGGAGCCATTTCTAGGTCTTTACACAAACACACAAATGGAAATGAGACGCCCTTTCATATATCCCAGCATGCACCGCGCACTACTTCTTCTACGGGGGACATGGAGTCGGCGGCTGCTTACCGCAGTTGCGACACCTGTTGTAGCTCAATATTAAACCATATATAAGGCGCTCTGGGTTAAAAGGCGCATCGTGGACTTTAGAGAAAATTTAAGGTTTTTATGTGCGCCTTATAGTGCGGAAAATACGGTAGATTTGTACCGTCCCCACGTGAATGTCTCATCTCTCATTGCAATGAATTAACCACAAAAACCTCTCACCACAGATTTTAATATTTTTAAAATATTGAAATAAAATGGCATGGCATTGGAAGTTATGCAATCCAAATAGGGCGTCAGAAGTTAACCAAACCGCGGGAGAGTAAGAATGTTAAAACGACCATTTTAGATTTTAAAAAAGGCAATTTTTCCTTTCAATTTTTTCATGTTGGTGCTCAAAAGTGTGGCAATAAATTTGATGTGCAGCACAGAATAAATTTGGACAGTACATGTAATGTGCACTCCTATATGTACTGTACAGTGTATATAATTAAACATGCATAACCAGAAAGAGAAGCATGGGCTTCCCATCTGAGGCTGCAACCCAGCCCCAGATAAGCGGAAGACAACAGAACAGAACTTTTTTGATACAGCTTTAAAAAATTAAGTTAAGTTTTTGTTCATGGCGAAACTAGTTGCTAGTATACTGCCAGTCGGTGGGCTAAAGAAGGAACACTAAATGGGGCGTGGGGAGGAGGGTCTATGCCATGCTAATGTATTGTCAATCGGAAGACCAGAGAAGGATCATTGAGAGGGGGCAGACCCTCAGAGGGGAGTTGGGGAATGAGACAGTGACACATTGATGGATCTGAGTCCTGCTTCGCATAATCATTCTCCCGGCCACTCGGGGACAGGGAGGGAGTGGAAGAGTGATATAGAGAGAGAGGACGACAAAAAATAAAAACTATAAAAAAGGAGACGCTGAAAGCCAAGAGGTGCATTATTCTGACAAAAATGACAAGCTAGCTGAGGGATGCAGCAGTAGCAGCGAAGGTGAGTGAGGATGGATTTGTGAGGAGATTTGAGGCTGAGATGCAACATGTGTTAGGGCTTCATCGAGTTGGACCGCTGGGTCCTGTCTCTGCCAGTCAAAGCAGTGTTGGACAAATATGTCTTTTACTGTCTGCAGCTTTGGTAGAAAGTTTACTTCTGAAACATTCTCTTTATTCTTCAGAACAGATTGTTGGCTACAAGTTCAACTTCACCATCAAATTATCAGCTAACGGAGCACAGTTGGAGGATGTACTTTCAGATCGGTGAAAAGCTGAGATAATGATAATAATAATAATAAAAATTTTATTAGTAACGCACTTTACATTTCCAGTGGAGATCTCAAAGTGCTACAATGACCAAAAGGAACAACAAACAGCAAAATTAAATCCAGAGCCGTGGAGCAGCTGCCTGGAAGGCCCTCGCCCCCATAGTGGAGAGTTTGGTCCTTGGTTGGTGCAGGCAGTGGAAGGAGGAGGAGTGCAGGTCTCGGACAGTGGTGTGGAGGATTAGGAGTTGTTGGAGATAAACAGGTGCAGTGCCGTGTATGCACTGATGGGTAAGGAGGCAGAGCTTGTACTGAATTCTGTATTTAACGGGTAGCCAGTGGAGGGATTTGAGGATGGGAGTGATATGGTCATATTTGTGCCTCCTTATCAGGATCCGGTAAGATAAAAGTTTGGTAAACATACAGTATTAGATTTCTCTTTGAGAACCATTAATTTCTTCCTTTTATGACAAACAAAAGTCCAGGTTTACCACAGAGCACCTAAAACACAAAACTTCTGTCTTTTCAACTCAAACCAACATTGACCAGGAAGTGTTACAGCAACACAAACCAACAAAGTACTGTACATACAGCATTGAAAACTATTCAGCAGGACGGCAGGGTGCGCCAGGAACAAGAGGTTTGAGCTCAACAGGACGGCAGGGCGCGCCAGGAACCGAGTGGGGGACCAGGATAGCAGGATGCACCAAGAGCACGGTGATGAAGTAACAACAGTAGAGCTCAAGACTTTGTTGAAGAGCATTCCCACAATGTGAATTGAGCATGAGGCTTGAACTGCGTATATTTAGGAAAAATGTTAATTAGTAAATATAACTGAAAAATAGTTTTAATTTAAGAAGCAGATGTAAAGCAAAACCAAAGTCTGAACCTTAAATTTACATCCTGTTCCATGAAGAAAAAAAACCTGAACATAACCTGGATTTCTCCCTTTTGGTTCATAGCGACTGCTACCCTACATATTTTATAAGTTTTCAACCTCTAAACTTTACCTAGTTTCATGTGCCTGCTTGCTGTATTATTGACGGGGAACTCCTGGATGGAGGTGATGGGGTTTTACCTTCTGGATGGATGTAATGATGCTAAAAGGAAGACTCTGCTTCCAATCTGGAGTTTAATTTTCTGTTGTAGTCATCACAGAGATGGATTGTATACACTCACCTGTCTTTACAGGTTAATTTATCTCCAGTGCACATAGTGAGGGCAACCCCGAACACGAAGAGCGATAAAGAAACTTTTTAGTCATTTCTTTTTCTGTGGAAGCCTCTTGTTGAATTTATAAATTCTGTGAACGGAAGCAGTTTGACAATGGAATGCTCTTGTGCATATTTATCTCACAGTAAAACAGGTATTAGAGGAGATGAATGTCGCTTCATTACAGAAATCTCGCTTTTTCAGGCAACAGAAAACGACCAGATGGTTTGGAAAAGTTTGATGAATGCTTTTTAATTTAATGTTTTCAACATATTAATTCCAACAAACTTTAAAATATGGCCAAAATAAAACAATCCCAATGATGAATGAGTCAATGCCAAGACATCGAATAATATGCCTCTGTACAGATGTGGGTTTCTGATCTTTGTGACATTGACCTTAGTTTGTTTGACCCTGAAAATCGTATAAGGTCATTTTTAGTTGACAATATTAATTTTTAGTTGACAATTTTAGTTGAGCCAGAGCTTGGTCCGTATAGCTGGCAGTATGTCAATTCCATTTCCAGTGAGAGTTGGACTCCGCCAAGGCTGCCCTTTGTCACCGATTCATCATTGTTCATCACTTTTATGGACAAAATATCTAGGCGCAGCCGAGGCGTTGGAGGGATCCAGTTTGGTGACCTCAGGATCGGATCTCTGCTTTTTGCGGATGATTTGGTCCTGTTGGCTTCATCGGACCGTGATCTCCAGCTCTCGCTGGATCGATTTGCTGCCGAGTGTGAAGCGGCCGGGAAGGGAATTAGCGCCTCCAAATCCGAGACCATGGTCCTCGCCCGGAAAAGGGTGGAATGCCCCCTGCGGGTCAGGGACAGGGTCCTGCCCCAAGTGGCGGAGTTTAAGTATCCCGGGGTCTTGTTCACCAGTAGGGGAAGGATGGAGCGGGAGATCGACAGGCAGATCGGTGCGGCATCAGCAATAACTAGGACGCTGCATCGGTCCGTCGTGGTGAAGAGAGAGCTGAGCCGAAAAGCAAAGCTCTCGATTTACAAGTCGATCTACGTTCCTACCCTCACCTATGGTCACCAGCTGTGGGTGGTGACCGAAAGAATGAGATCACGGTACAAGCGGAAATGAGCTTCCTCCGTAGGGTGGCTGGGCTCTCACTCAGAGATCGGGTGAGGAGCTGTGCCATCCGGGAGAAGCTCGGTGTCGAGCCGCTCCTCCTCCAGGTCAAGAGGAGCCAGATGGGGTGGTTCGGGCATCTGGTCAGGATGCCCCCCGAGCGCCTTGCGGGCGGGGTGTTTTGGGCACGTTCCACCGGGAGGAGACCAAGGGGCAGACCCCGGACCCGCTGGAGAGACTATGTCTCACAGCTGGCCTGGGAATGACTTGGGATCCTTCCGGGTGAGCTAGAGGATGCAGCCGGGGAGAGAGAGGCCTGGGTTGCCCGCTTGAGGCTGTTGCCCCCGCGACCCGACCCCGGAACAAGCGGAAGATGACGGACGGACGGACAATATTTAACTGTTGGAAGCATTTTAGTAGGGCTGAAACAGTTAATCAATTTAATCGATTATAATCGATTATCAAAATAGTTGTCGACTAATTTGGTCATCGATTAATCGTCTAAAAAGTTTTTACTGCCAACTGCACTTAAATTGGTCTCCATGTGGGGCAGTAGAGAGCAAATTGATGATGCGAGCTACCAAAATAGGAGGAGAAGAAGATAGCAGCCAATCATTGGCCTTCATTTCACCCCGCCTCACGTGATCAGGCAGATTCAACAAGATGGTGGAAAGAAAAACACATACAAAATCATCAAAAATTTGGATCATTTTCCGCTTGTAATTGTTTTTACACAATTACATTCCATTATATGCCGAAAAAGTAATATTTATTAAATAGTCATTGTTATCCGAATAATCGAACTAATAATCAACAGATTAATCGATTACCAAAATAATCGTTAGGTGCAGCCCTACATTTTAGGGAGGAGACAGCAGCTCAGTGGTTAGAGCGTACGCACGCGGACCAGAAGGTCGCGGGTTTGCGTCCCACAGAGAGCACGTCTAGGGTCCTTGGAGAAGTGGAGAAGACACCTAACCCCCGCTTCTCCCACCATTGGCGCTGTCGTAGGGCAGCCTGCTGCGGTGTAAGGAGTGCAGCACACACTCAGGGATGAATGGAGTAATTCATTTATTTATTTATCATCATCATTAAAACTGAGGCAGAAAATGCTGTAGACTACTCTGCTACTTTGATGTTTGACTCTTGCGGTCACAGTTGGTTTTATTGCTAATAAAAATGCCTTTTGTTCCCTTGGGGAAGTTCTGGTGGTAGGAATGTAACTTTACTTTTTTAAGTATCGGTTTTTAACAACATAAACAGGTGAAGTGTTCGCAACTGGATCTGAGGGAAGCATCGATGTTGCCTCCACTCTCCTGTGCTGTTTATTGATGTTTTCTAAAGTTTCAGATCCTAATGAACTTCCCTGCAGTGGCGGGAACTGCTGGTCCTCTTTTCATGGGCTGGTGATCACAACAGCCACTTCCATTACTAAGCTCTGTCGTGGCAACTGATCCTAGAAACTTCCTCAAAGTCTTTTAAAAGTGGGCTTTTCTTTGGAGGTACGCAAGTGGAACTGCACATTAGTATCCAGCAAGTAGCGAATCATGAGCTTTTCTTTTTAAAGGCAAGTTTGGATCAAGAGTTAAACCATAGGTGATAAAAAGAACCAAAAGAAAAGCTCAAATTGGGTCCCATTAACTGAAAACAACAGTAAAAATTAAAGTGTATTTTTAAAAAGGGGTATTATTCGAAATCTTCCTTTTGGACATTTCTGTCATGTTTTAACTACATACCCCAAATGGTTATTAATTTCATTCATGCATATTTGAGTGACAAAAAGGCGAACCCCGGATCCGCTGGAGAGACTATGTCTCACAGCTGGCTGGGGAGTGGCGGAACGTAACGAAGTAAATGTACTTCGTTACTGTACTTAAGTAAAAAAAATTGTGTATCTGTACTTTACTTAAAGGTCCCCTATTATGCTTTTTTTCCCTTATTTTATCCTGTGCTATGTATCTGATATGCATAATTTTACATTCCGCCACAATCTCAACACAATAGTTTTTAAATACTACCCTGTTTAGGAGCACAGTTTCAGACCCGGAAGTCAAAACAGCTTGTTTCAGTCTTTTTTTATTTTTTTTTTCCCGGGACCCGCCCCGTTGGTTGCGATTGGTTGTCATTCATTGTGATTTCCCCACCCACCCAGCACAGCGTGGAGCGGGAGGGGCGAGATGTGCTTCACAGTAGAGTGAAGCACGGAAATGGGTGGATATCAGGGTGGAGAGCAGGTAGAAGTGGGGGAGGGTGTTTGAGCTGCAGGGGGCTGAACAAAAAACAGATGTACGTCACTATGTTACACCAGTCGTTAGAGGTTTGGAGAACACGCCCCTTACTTTGACTTTAAATATCTCAAAATAGCATGAATCACAATAAAACACACTTTGGGGGATTGTTTGGGGTAGTACTAAGTAAAATAAAAGGTTAAAACCTCATAAAAGTCAGTTTTGCATAATAGGGGACCTTTAAGTAAAATTTGAGACCGGTACTTTTACTTTTACTTCACTACATTTTTAGAGCAAATATCTGTACTTTTACTTCGGTACTTTTTAAAAGTGTGTTTTACATTTTTCGTTACATTTTTGTTCAGGAAATTTAAAAATATAACGTTTTTTTTAGCGCATCTTGAAGCCACATCACTAAAATCAAAAGGAGCAGTTGATCGGGAGAAGAAGTCATGAATCGAGGCTCAATCAGTCGAGAGTAAACATTTTCCGCATTCATTCAGCGCGAAGAGCAGGGGCGGTTCTAAGATTTTCTGAAGATGGGGTGGGGATGGGGGGCGGGGACGTGAGGTCATTGACAAAGCCAATAGAGGGTGACTGGGGGGCTCCCCGCGCCCCCAGAACATTTAAAAAAATAAGTGTCATTTTCCTGCATTTTGGTGGACCATTTGCTGGCCCTGCAAGGGGATAGCTTGACTTGTCCCTTTTCATTTCTTCTTTTTTTTGCGGACCAAAAGAGGCGGGGGGGGGGGGGGGGTCACGCCCCTGCAGAATATTTATCCTGGTTACCATGGTGACACCCTATAGCACAAAAAACAACATTTGAATTATGGTTGAATACTTTTACTTTTTACTTAAAAAGTAAAATTTACACCAACTACTTTTGTAGTTTTACTTAAGTAGATTTTTTATCGATACTTTTATTTTTACTTAAGTAAATTTTTTGCCTAATTATCTGTACTTTTACTTAAGTACAAAAAGTGAGTACTTCATCCACCACTGTGGCTGGGGAACGACTCAATAAAAATAAAATACATATACTTTATTGATCCCTCACTGGGGATTTTTAGTTAATCCCGCGGGTTGGTTCTGAAATCTATTGTTACCATAACAGACTATTCAGTATGTCTTCACTTTGGCCCTCATAGCAAAAATGTCAGGAATTTGAATCTTGGGCGGGGGCGAGGCTTGAAACGCTGGGCTTACTGTGTGGAGTTTGTATGTTTTCCCGTGTATATGTGTTGTTTTTTTTCTCACCTTTCAAACACATGCATGTTCGGCTAAATGGCCGCTACATTCCCTAGGAATGAGTTTATGTGTGGATGGTTGTCTGTGTGAATGGCCCTGCAACACGCTGGCAACCTGTTCAGGGTGTATCCTGGCTCTCTCTCTGCCCCTCTCCCCAAATAAGATGGAATACTTTTTAGTACAGTGATGTATTTAAATAATTATATACGTTAAAATGTAAGAATTTTATTTGTGAAATGAACAAATATGATAAAAGATTAATATGAAGTACCGTAATTTCACGACCATAAGGCACACATAAAAGTTTCAAATTTTCTTCAAAATGAGCGGTGCGCCCTATCATGCAGTGCAGCTTGCCCAGGGGAAATAAGGCAAGGTGGACAGAGTTGGAGGAAAGACTCCAGCAGTGGATCATCGACCAAAGAACGACTGGGAGGAGTGTTTCTACTGTCACTATTCGGCTAAAGACAGTAACGCTAGCGGAGTAAATGAAAATCGAGCATTTCCAAGGAGGTCCATCTTGGTACTTTTGCTTTATTAAAAGCAGCAATTTTTCCATCCGGACCACGACCGGCACTGTTGTCCGAACTTTCGCAAATGCAGACATCATTTCTGCGGAGCTACTGTACATGGTACAGAAAGTGTCTCTGACAGCGAGGAAAGTGAACCTGCGAGGTTGGATTTTGCACATCGTAGATTCAGAAACAGAGGATGAGGACTTGGATTGATTTGATAAATGACTTTATGACGACTGTAACTAATATTTAAATAAAGACAACCAAACTCAATTTTACTCACGATCTATTTTTAAATACGCACATTTGTGTGTGTGTGTGTGTGTGTGTGTGTGTGTGTGTGTGTGTGTGTGTGTGTGCGTGTGTGTTGTTGTACGGCGGACGGTGTAGAGGATATGGACATAAAACCCGCGCCCTATCATCGGGTGCGCCTTATGTGTGTGTTAAATACAGAGCACGCAAAATTTGGACTGCGCCTTTTAATACGGTGCGCCTTTTGTTCGTGAAAATACAATAACAGAAAAGATAAAAGTTGGTAATTAATTTCCACAAAAATACTATGACATATATGTGTTGAAAATTTCTTTTTAATTAATTTCTGTCTTTTCCGGTGCAACGTTATGAAGCAAATTGCTGTGTGGTTATAACACCCCATGCGGGTAGTAAAACACCCCTCCTAAGTGCCATATAAGAGTGATTCCATGCCTGTACCTCTGTGTGTTGCAGTAAAGAAAGATGGAGTGGGACAGAAAAAGAAGGATGAATCAAAGCTCTGTGATGAATTTGTGTGTATTTGGTGCAGGCAGTGCTGATTTATCACAAAGACTTTTATTCACTGTCTTAAAATTAGTGAGACACTCTGCAGGATGGCATCCCTCGGTACAGCCGTGTGTGTTGGCGTGTTCGTGTCCATTAGTGTTAATGTCTTAAAAAACACGATGCCGGTCATTTTTATGTTTATGAGACAGAATGGTGTCCTGTATTAAAAAAAGCTGTTTAGTGCTTTCGTGGGATAATAATTCTTATCACAAATTCTCATGTAAATTATTATCTGAGTAATGCGACAATTGTGAAAAAAGCTTTTAATACAGTTGTTCAGTCGCTCCTTCCGGCACATGCACGATGGCGTAAATGTTGTATGAGGACACGTAACCAATGGAAAGCATCAATACCTGGTGTCAAATGTCGGGTTTGCATTTGATGAGGGAAAAAACAGTCGATCGTGGTACAAATTATCACGATCCCCTCTCCTGCCTGATGTTCATCATCACCCTGATTAGGGACACCTGAGATTGATTCCTGATGCCACACATCTGTGGACCCTGCCATCCAGGGAGACGGTAGATCAGCGCTAGAGCGCTCGCCCGTGGACCGGAAGGTCGTGGGTTCGATTCCCGCTGAGACCACCATCTAGGGTCCTTGGAGAAGACACCTAACCCCCGCTTCTCCCACCATTGGCGCCGTCAAAGGGCAGCCTGCTGCGGTGTAAGGAGTGCAGCACACAAATTTCCCCGGTGAGGGATGAATAGAGTAATTCATTTATTTTCCGTTCCATCATCTTCCGCTTGTTCCGGGGTCGGGTCGCGGGGGCAACAGCATCAAGCGGGCAGCCCAGGCCTCTCTCACCCCGGCGGCATCCTCCAGTTCACCTGGAAGGATCCCAAGTCGTTCCCCGGCCAGCTGTGAGACATAGTCTCTCCAGCGGGTCCGGGGTCTGCCCCTTGGTCTCCTCCCGGTGGGACGTGCCCGAAGCACCTCGCCCGCGAGCCGCTCGGTGTGCATCCTGACCAGATGACCGAACCACCCCATCTGGCTCTTCTCGACCTGGAGGTGGAGCGGCTCGACACCGAGCTCCTCCCGGATGGCAGAGCTCCTTACCCGATCTCCGAGTGAGAGCCCAGCCACCCTGCGGAGGAAGCTCATTTCAGCCGCTTGTACCTGCGATCTCATTCTTTCGGTCACCACCCACAGCTGGTGACCATAGATGAGGGTTGGAACGTAAATTTATTTCATTTATTTTATTTTTTATTTATCTATTTAAGGGCAATCAACCCGGACTTCCCTGGCGGGTCATACCATCCCTTCCAGCGAGGTCTATGTGGTTGGATGACCAAGAACACAAAATGACAATAACGTCTTGCATGCCAATGAAACTTTGTTTTTATTTTCACAGCAATACTGGACTACCATATTTAAATAAACCATGTTTTTTTGTCTGCAATTGGGTCCTCCGACTTCCACCTGCACACCGCTTCATGACACAAATGTGCAAATACTGATTTTGCTTAATTCTGCCCTCTTAAAGTTCTACTTACCCAAAAATCAACTTCTTTCCTGAATGTCATGAGGACAGAATTTACAAAGAAAAAGTTTGGGACTAGAGAGTGTGTGTGGGTGGATGGAGGTGTGGGGAACTCCTAAGATCGTAAAGAAAAATGATACACTTCTTGCTGATGAAAAAGAAGCAAAGCTCTGTCAGTGAAGCTGTGGGTGTGATGGAGAAACACCCCTCTCTGGGTGAGGAGTGATCTTCACTCCTCCAGTAAGGAGGACGGAGATGTGAAATAGTCTGAACTTACCAGATGAGGCAGAAACAGTCCTTTCTGTTATCAGGATGATGATGAAGTTGGAGAGGGTGGAGCAGCTGCAATGCAGGTTCTTGCTGAGCAGGGGAAGACCTCCAAGAAGAAGAGGGGTGCCTGGATTTCACCTGGGATTTTGGAGGGTTTTCCCACATGATCCAATTCCACGTACCTGCTTTCTGT
The DNA here is from genome assembly GCA_902685375.1 of Neostethus bicornis. Taxonomy (NCBI): domain Eukaryota; kingdom Metazoa; phylum Chordata; class Actinopteri; order Atheriniformes; family Phallostethidae; genus Neostethus; species Neostethus bicornis. The sequence goes on from LR738550.1 coordinate 26,481,182, forward strand.
GGACCAGGTCAATAAACTGAGAAGTATTTCTTCTGGCCATGCAATGTTGGTTCACAACATGTATTTTGTTATTCACGCTACAAGAAAGAGGATCTCTACCTTAGTAATGTTTACAGGGCAGGGAGTCTTTTTAACGCACACTTTTACCTTCTATCTGCTTACTGATTACTTTTTGGTTTCATACTTTTTGCATAAATGTGACTTTTTAGCGACGAAAATGTGACGAGATGTTTGCAAATTTTTGTTGACACGACAAAAATGTAACAAAATAGGCATCAGACTTTCACATTTTTGTCTGTGTAAAGACAAAAAAAAGACACAGTGCTACATTCTGTCTTTCACAGCGGCACGCCCCCCACAATGCTGCACGTTTACACCGTCTACACAACACACCTGCAGCCACGAGAAAGTCACACACCATGGTGAAAACAGCAACAAAGACGCTTGGTGGTCAAAAACTTAAAGTTTTCCACATATTTTGCGCAAACAGCATGCTAACTTCAAGCTAATGCTAGCTTGTCGGCGCTGCTAACTTTCTTAGTTAGCTTTGTTGCGCTAAGGAATGCTTTAAAGACACAATGGAATGTTTACTTTGTTTACAGGAGTTATTAAGAGTTGTCATTTTTAATTATTCATAAGTTGCAACGTTCCTCACTCACTGAAGAATATTAATTTACGTTGTTTTACAATGTTTGCTGTTTTCACGCAAGTTAAAGCTCGGCAGAGTTTTTTTTTTTTTTCATACACTAAAACTAGACTAAAAAGTCTTCCCTGACTAAAACTAGACAAAAACTCTTTTGGGTTTTTGTTGACTAAACGTGACTAACACAAATATAAAGAGACGACGAAAATGTGACTAAAACTTACATTAATTTTCGTTCCAAAGACGAAGAATAAAACGAAAACTTAGATGGCTGCCAAAAACAAAAATGGTCTGGGTAGGAGTATAGATCGTCATCTCAGGTTGGTTACTTGTTTTGGAAACCCATTATGCTGATGACACACTGTAATTAGTCCCATTTCGTATGGGACATACTTTTGTTGTTTTGGGGTTGGGTTGATCAGATGTTGTGAGCTCAACACAAGACCTTCTCCCCTAAAAGTGGACTCTCTCTTCCCTCTGCCCAAATGGACAAAGTCCAAAATTCTGGACAAAGTCCAGAATTTAACTTATTCATATTTTTAAAAGAGGGTCAAACCGTTTTTGTTTTTTTTTAAATCTAGACCTTTTACATAACATATCATCAGGAGGGTTTACTCTTCTAGCTGAGGACAAAGCAGGGTTGCTTTATGTGTAAGCAAAGCCATGATGGTGTGGGGGAATGGTTATCGGCATCGGAAGGATGTGAGTGAGAGAGAGTGCGAGCATAAGAGAAAAAGAGCAGGGGAGGAGGGACAGGGAAAGTCCAGATATCAGAAATTGCAGGTCTGAGCGGAGATGAATTGGTGTTGGCAAGCCATGGGTGCACCTGATATCAGCTGTACACGGGGCAGGAAAAATGGGGGAAAGTAAGAGGATGATTGGAGAGACAAAGAGAGTACAAAGAAAAAAAAGTAGAGGAGGGTTAGAGGACAAGGACAGGAACGGATTGGGATGATGAAAGGAAGGGTGTGAAAAGGAAGAAGAAAAAGGGAGGTAAACAGTAAAAGGCAGTATGAAAGAAAGAAGCAATTGGAGGATTTAAGGAAAAACTGAAGATGTGAAAGTTTGGGCAAATTTCTCACCGGTGGTTTAGAAGAATTTATAACAGAACCCGAACTCCCTCACACCTTTCACTTATGAAAGTTGTGTGAACACCAAAAGGATGATGACCATCTAAATTGTGATATGGACTGACATTTCAACAATATACAGTATAATAAACGTACCACAGTTACGTATTTACCTGGAACAGGGGTGGGCAAACTTTTTGGTTTGAGGGCCACTTTAGGTTGTAACATTTGACAAAGGGGCCGGAACAGGAGCAGATGGATGGCATGCTTTTGGTAACCACTAGATTAGACAGACCGAATGTCGTGCTAGAGTTTAAACAAGCGCCCTAAATGTTACATCAAGAGCGTTAAATTTCAAATCTAGCTGCGCTGGAAAAGACTCTGAAAAGACAATCCTACTGCAGTAGGAGTTCACCTGAATGGGGGAGCGGGTACACAGAAAAAAATCCACATTAAAATGCGTGTTGATGACCCGCGAATGGTTTTGTTAGACAAAAATTTTTGTGGGTTTAGGTCTTCTAGTGTTAAAAACGTGCATTTAGTTTCGCTAGGTGGGAGATGGTGGATCAGCGCTAGAGCGCTAGAGCGCTTGCCCGCGAACCGGAAGGTCGCGGGTTCAATTCCTACTGAGACCACCGTCGAGGGTCCTTGGAGAAGACACCAACCCCCGCTTCTCCCACCATTGGCACCGTCGGAGGGCAGCCTGCTGCGGTGTAAGGAGTGCAGCACACAAATTTCCCCGGTGAGGGATAAATAGAGTAATTCATTTTAATTTTTTTTCTTTTAGGTTTAAAACCTAAGCGCTTGATGTAACATTTTGCTTGTTTAACATCTAACACTTTTGTTTATGTACATGCAATGGCCCCGATGGCTTTCCATATCCGTGCACAGTTTTTTTTCAAGTTCGGCAAGCCGGATTAAAACGTTTAACGGGCCACATATGGCGCGCGGGCCATACTTTGCCCATGCCTGACTTAGAACATACCTTTTGATAGTTAATTGTCGGAGTAATAAAAGTATATTCATAGGACAGCGCGCTAAAACACTTACAATGGTTCGTGTCGTATGAGGTGAAGGGTCATGTAGCTGTGGTAGATTGGCAGCATTTTTACACACTAAAATTTGCATAAATTATTCAAAGACAAACAAAAAGAGTCTTGTCAATACTTCTGAAATAATAGTTTAACAGTCAAATACAGTTTCAGTAATTAAACAGATACACTGTTTATACCTGCTAAAAAGTTGTTTTTTTATGTGTCTGAGCAAACACACAAGCTTTCTGAGCAGAAGGGGGCGGAGCAAACACTTTCACTCTTTTGTGATGTCAGCGGCAGTGACGAGCCAAACTCCAAAGCAGCGGTTTGAAGCAATTTGTTTCAGAAAGAAAGAAGAAAGAGATATGTTCTGGAGCTCTGTCTCAGTTTCTTATCTTTAGTTTTATTTTGTGCGCTGCAGAAGTTTTCTGATCGCTATTAATCTGCGAGCAGCGCACACTAGCGCAGGCGCGCAGTTAGAGGGAACGTTGATTACAAGCATCTTTTACTGTACAAAAAACGGCTAAATGTTGTTTTAAATTATTTAATGTATCCAAGAGCATCTGATCATATTTTGTATCCCCATTTAAAGCTCAACATTCACCCTTCTACACACTCAACTATTATATTTTCTGACCAGAGTGCAGCTCTTTGTCAGCACTTATAGGACACAATCAATTACAACGTATTTGAAAACCCCTTTTTTTCAATTGTCCTTCTCTATTGAGCACCTTAGCTTTTTAGGGTCTTATGTATAGTTTACTAGCAAAAAGAGTTTTTAGGGTTTTGCTACTTTCATCTCATCCCGCCTGAAACCACAACACTTTATAAGAATTTCACCATGTGGGATGGACATACACATGATGTCTTTAGGTTAAGGATGTCTTTGGGGTTCACAACACTTTATATTTATTTCACCATGTGGGATGGACTTACACATGATGTCTTTGGGTTAAGGAAGGAAAACAGTATTCATTAACATCTTTAAACCCATTCACAAATTTCTAGTATCTAGCAAACGGTATGCTACGTCCTTCTACTCTTACACTTCGTCTTCTAAGCGATTCACCCCAGAGACAAGAACAGAGGACAAAACGGATGAGAGACGAAAACAGAAAGAGGAAGTTGCTTGTCAGGAGCATAATCTTTTTTTACAGGGAAGATGTATGATGTAACTCCTTCTCACACACCTTCCTGGACCATCTATCACACCCTTTATAACTTGACGGTAACCTTTTTGTTCCCTCTGTATCGCCTCAGAAACTTGGGCTTTCCTAGTACGTACTGTGTCTCTCACACGCCTCATTCATTATACAGTAGATAAGTTTGCACATGACTGTTTGAAAAGGAGAGCACGGCAACTCTGGGTTTAACTGTGCACATCTGTGAGTGGTAACCAAGTTCCTGCTCTGCTCTAAACTCTTTCTACTATCCGTCTGTTCGCTTTTTTACAGGTGATGTAAGTAAATTCTGGTATTAAATCTAGAATCACTAGGAAGTATGTAAAGTTACCTCAGAAATCTTCGTTACGTTGCTCTGGCTTTCATCTAATTTGTTCAGAGATTTTTTTTAAACCATTTGATACTATTGAGCTGGTAGCTGAGCCGGTGGCTCACTGTTAGAGCATTTGCACTCGGATTGGAAGTTAACCGGAAATCCGTGGGTTTAATTCCCACTGAATTCACATCTAGTGTCCTTGGAGAAGACACCTAATCGCCCATTCTCCCACCATTGGTGCTGTTGTGGCAGCCTGCTTCGTTGTAATACAGCACACGAATTTCCCCGGTGAGGCATCAATAAAGTATACATTATTAATATCATAAAGATGAAAGACCAGACGAAATGCACATGTTAGAGGTAGAGAGGTCAGACTGAGATGGTTTGGACATGTGTAGAGGAGAGAGAGAGTACATCGGCAGAAGGACGATTTGGGTGGTTTGTAAGAGGCCAGGAAAGAGGCCTAGAGGAAGACCAAAGAGGAGGTTCTTGGATACAGTGAAGGAAGACGTAAAGATAGTGGGCGTGACCAAAGAAGATGCAGCAGATAGGGTTAGATGGAAGAAACTGACTTGCTGTGGCGACCCTTGAAGAGAAATACCGAAAGAAGAAGAAGAAAGACCAAACTGCTGTCTTTTTTTCTAACAAAGATAGGGAGTACTTTGACTACGAGCACGGTTCAGGTTATACTGAACCTAAAGTAGAAAAAGTTTCAAAAAAGTCTTCTGGACAGTTTAATTCTGGATCGAGACGTCTCAATCCAGAATTAAACTGTCCAGAAGACTTTTTTAAAACTTTTTCTACTATGGATCCCTCCTGGATGAACGAGGGACTACGCGGACTTATACTGAACCTACTTTTTTCTCTATCAATATGGTTTGATTGGAATCCTTTCGTTCCTCTTTTCATTCTCAGTGGTTTGGAGCTTAAATGGCATCATGAATCCCATGTTCCGTCCTCTTCACCTCAACAGTTGTTTGCTTATTTTCAGTCTGGTCTGGTTTGGTTGAACCTTTCACTTGTTTCCTCCCCAATTCTAGAATGAAAGACTGATAACGAGACACCTGCTAATCCAAATGTTTCCTAAAACATTAAAAGTCTAGGGTGCAAATCAGACCAAACAAACTAACTGGTCAGGATGCTCCCCGACCGCCTCGCGGGTGAGGTGTTTTGGGCACGTCCCACTGGGAGGAGACCAAGGGGCAGACCTCGGACCCGCTGGAGAGATTTTGTCTCACAGCTGGCTGGGGAACGACTTGGGATCCTTCCAGGTGAGCTAGAGGATGCAGCCGGGGTGAGAGAGGCCTGGGCTGCCCGTTTGAGGCTGTTGCCCCCGCGACCCGACCCCGGAACAAGCGAAAGATGACAGAACGGAACGGAAACCAACTTGTAACAATACGGTCAGACTTTTTGGATTAGATGGGATCCCCTCTGAGTTGATACATCCCAGTGGGTCAGTGTGGCTTGAATCCCTCACTATGCAGTGGGTCGTTAGTCCTATGTTGTACACACTGTAATTTTTTTGCTTATATGTCAAAAACTTTTTGGCAGCAAAGGTGCGTAATTCATCACTACGATGTAAGGAAGCATCATTACAGTAAAGCTCCATGTCCTGGGTCTCCAGGCTTTGTAAATCATGTGTAATTGTTTGTTCGTCTTCATCTTGAGTCCGGTGCAACTGGAATTAATAATTTCATTGTTCCCTTGGGGTTCAGTGACAAATACGTTCTGGTTTTAATTATGAGTGAGAACTTGTGTTTGGTGTATTTACACGATAAACTTTATCCATCTCACCAGCCTAAACCTGGAGAGGGGGAAAAAAACTGCTATGGAAACAAGTCTGGTGTCGTTAATTAAAGGTCAGCATCTAAATCTGCAATGACATTGCACATGTTTGCAGAATGTAAAATATGCACACACGGGCTTAACACATACAGCAGAGTTGGAGAAGGTAGAACTCCAACATGAGGTTAAGTGCCCAAAGTTTGGCGTAGGAGTACAGAGAGAACAGCAAAGGTCCAGAAATCAGTGGGACATCCACCAGCACAAGGCATCTGGAAGAGTACTCTCTCGGTTACACGAGGATCGGGAGAAGATGGAAAGCTCTTTGTGAACTACGGGAATGATATTTTATTGAAAAAAAAAGGCTGTTGCCCTCGCGACCCGGTCACAGAAAAGTGGAAGATAACTATTCAATTCAACTTGATTTGCATAGGCCAAATTAAAAAAAAAAAAATTGTTGACAGGAAGTTTAAAACTCCATAAATTAAAACTCCATAAATTAAATTGAGCATTTTTCTAAAGTGCTCGTTTTGTCTATGACCTTGCGGGCCCTCCCCCCTTTAAAAACTCTTGGATTTGTCCTTGGGAACAGGAGCAGATGGATGGCATGCTTTAGTAACCGCAGAATTAGACCGATAGAATGGCACGCTATGTTTTACACAAGCGCTAAATGTTACATCAACAGCATTAAATTTCAAATCTAGCGGCTCTAGGTTTGAAATCTAGTGCAATAGCGCTTAAAAACGTGCATTTAGAGGCTCTAGGTTTGAAATGTAAGCGCTTGATGTAACATTGTGCTTGTTTTAACATCCAAGACGCTTGTTTACGTGCGTGTAGTAGGCCCGATGGCTTTCCATATCCTTGCTCAATGTTTATTTTGAAGGCGTGCACATCACGAAGATATCCATATTTTAATGAGAGCAGTGTTGTTGTTTCTTTGGCGCCATCTAACGGCAAAACATCAGATTTACAGAAAAATAAAAGTAAGTAGATTTATTTAAATTTTTGTGGTTTGGCAGGCCGGATTAAAACGTTCAACGGGCCGCATGTGGCCTGTGGACCATAGTTTGCCCTTGCCTGCCTTAGACCCTCCTTCATGGTGACTAAAAAACTCCACAAAAAAAACAAACAAAAAAAAAAAAAAACAGCAGTGGAGAAATAAAAGAAGAAAGCTGTTCGGATAAAAAAAAAGAACAAAAAGTGTCTGCAGCAATGCTGGCAGGAAAAACATTGGAAACTAGTGATGTAATCAATAGGGTTTCTGCCTATTGAGGCTTGCTACATGTGCTGCTTTAAGTCAGAAAAGATACCGTCTGAAGCCTCATGGAAGGCATTTTGGCTTTAAGAAGCAGTTCAAATTTTGACGTGGGAGATTGTACCTCTCCTCAAAATTCTGGTTTATGAAGGAGAGTTTCTGTCAGCCGAGAGTTTGGGTGGAGTTAGGAAAGTGTGGATAACAGCCACTCCCATCGAACATTATCATTTGTGATGAAAGTGTTGATAAAAACAGAAAAAAAGTCATTCTGACCTGAATTTTGTCAAAACTATATTTTTACAGCTTGTAATTTTGTTTTTGGTGTAAAAATGCCGGAATTCTTCAGATTTTTTTCTGCTGAGCGATCCTGGCACAGTCTCACACAATGTATGACTGCAGTGAGATTAAAGGGGACACATTCGGGATGAAACTGCTGAAAAGGCAGAGAAAAGCGAACTAATAAGTGTTCACCCACTAACCGAGGTGGCCCCAGCAGTGTCGTTTATTTGTCAGGCTGTGAAAAGAATCTCTTGCATTACTCGCTCCAGTAAAGTCTATCTTAGGAGTGCAAAGACACGCCAGTTTTAGTCTGAGCAACCTAATATTATCAGCTGTACTCTGATGATGAACGATAGGATGTGAGCCATGTTGCAGTGTCTGTGAGCAAGCCTCCATGCCCTCATCCAGTTCACTGTAAATACTCACTGTTCCAGCTTATATTCCAGTGATCTGTCCCAACCTGCTTTTGTGTGAAACCGCAAGTCTGTACGCAGCGTAAAAGTTTATTTAGCATATCAGAATCAGAATGCTTTTATTGCCATACCAATGAAGAATATCAGGGACTAGGAACTTGCTTTGATACAGGTGTGCAAAAAATAAAATAAAAATAGTAAAAAATAAAATAAATAAAAATAATTTTAACAAAACAAAGAGTGCTCAGAAAAAAAAAGAAAACTAGTGCAATGGCATAGAAAATAATAGAAAATAAGAAGATAGTAAAGTGACAAGAGGGAAGTGACAAAGAGATGTGGGGATCCAGGTTATAAAGCATTCAAGAAGTTGTTTTTGTGGCAGGACATTCTGGTCCGAATGGACCAGAGCCTCCTGCCCGAGGGGGTCGCTCAAAAAGTCCATATCCAGGGTGGGAAGGGTCAGCTGCTATCCAACCTGCATGCCCCCGAGTCCTGGAGACGTACAGGTCTTCGAGAGATGGAAGGCTGCAGCCGATCACCTTCTCTGCAGAGCGCACAATGCGCTGCAGTCTATGTTTGTCCCTGGCTGTGGCTCCAGCATACCACACGGTGATGGAGGAGGTGAGGATGGACTCGATGATGGCTGTGTAAAACTGCACCAACATCTGGGCGGGCAGCTTGGCTTTCTTCAACTGCCGCAGAAAGTATATGCTCATGACGTAGATATAAATGTTAAATAATCGTAACGATCATTATGATCTTCAAAGTTGCTGAAATATTTCACTTGGTGTTAAAAAATGACATCACAAAACTTTAACCTATTGCCTGGATTAGGATCAGAATCTAAAAGTTTTACCACCATTAGGAGTCTTTTTTTTTTTTTTAACCACTTTTTATCAGTTTGAGACCAAAATCACTCAAACTGGTTAATCCTAGCTGAACTTATGATACTTCAAAAATGGGGTGAGAGAAGTAAAAATAAAGATCCTTTATGTCCATGAGGTCATCAAGCAATAATTTAAAAAGAAACACTAGTATTCACACACAATAGTTTTTAATTTACTTGTATTATTATTATTTTCTCATTTACCCGATGATCCGTCCATTTTCTACAGGCGAGGCACACCCTAGACAGGTCACCAGCCTGTTGTAAGGCAATATACATAGTAATTATCAAATCAAACTTTATTTGTAAAGCACTTTTACAACATAAAGTCACACAAAGTGCTGAACAAAACAAATAAAAACTCAAAACTACATTAAAGTCCAGATCATGGAAAAAAAAAGTAGGTCAAAAACAAGCATACGTCAAGAATCACACACTCATACAAAAAATAACCACTGCACACATGGATCGACATTCAAACAGCCCACTCGGACCCCTCCACACACACCTTCCAAACCACATTTTACCGGAACCACTTGCTACTGTCTCTTTATGTCAGGTTTTGATGGTTGTGGAAGGAGGAGGACCCAATTGCAGGACACCAAACAAGGTTTATTAAAACAATTCAGGTAAGTCTGTAAAGCAAAGGGCACAGGATTAACTCAGGATTTCAAAAGTTCAAATAATAACAAAGTTCGAACATGGTCACAACCAGGTTGACCTGGCTGAAAGGGATGGTATGACCCGATAGAGAAGTCCGGGGTGATTGCCCTTAAATTAATGACAGGGTGCACAGATGTGTGGAATCAGGAATCATCCTCAGGTGACCCTAATCAGCTTGATTAGGAACATCCAGGGCTCCCTCTGGTGGCAGGTGAGGGGTCCTGACACTTTAACTAAAATAAAAATAAGTATTCGGCCCGATGATGTGAGGAAATAATAACTGGGGATCAATCCACACCAGGAGTCGGTCTGCCCATGAGAGTAAGTAAACGTGCAGTTTTCAGGGAAAAAAAAGTTGAATTGACACTGAATGCTGTTGCATCAAACAAAAAAATGTTTGTTTCTTTAGATTCTAATTTCTAGCCAGTAATGTGATGTTTAGTCGGAGGTGTGTAGGATCTAAAAAAGGCTTCATTCAATTTAGTACCTCAGTATCATAACCAACAATACACTCACACAAGGAAACAAGCGCTTTTCCACATTGCGATGGGGGAGAGATGAGGAGAAACAGAGACGTACTCTGCCTGGCTTCTACAAGCTTCTCTCTGTCATCTCACCCCGACTGCATCCTTTTATTAGAAAAAGTAGGTCACAGTTTACATAAGGACACTCACAGGTGTCTGAAGAATGAGTTAATCAGTCTGAAGAGTGAGTTAATCAAAAGGGCAGAAAGTCCACCCAATCATTGTTTGTATACAAAATTCAACAAAACAGTGGACCTCATGTCCTGCAACTATCTGTGATTAGCTGACAAGGCAGGAATATTCTGGTAACCAGTTGGTCTTTATGTGTGCTGAATAACTCTTCAGAGATGGGAGAGCAATATTTATTTCTAAAATAGCTGACATACGTAAAATGGTTGATGCCCATGTATCCTTAGCAAAATGTGAAAAACACACATTATAAAGTTATAAAGAGTAAAATCATAAGCTTATCCCACAAGGTGTCATGGTAAGGTGTGAGGGTCACTTTCTGATCTGGAGCCACAAGGTGAGACTCTTGGTTAGTGTTCATAAAAATGTTTCACATCTACTTTTAAAGCTCCAACTTTCTTTATGATTGAAATCAATATAAAAAAGTTATTTCTGTATATTTTGCATTTTTAGTATGAAATATTAGCCAGGATGAAAGTTTGGTTGAACTTTGGTTTACCTTCTTATCTCCCATCGGGATGGTCCCGATTGTGTTTACCAATAACATAGCAGGAACTATCTCAACCTTTCTACTGACAACTAATAAATGCTGTAATTTAATTTTCCACATCTACAGTAACAAAACCCCATAGTGAAGAAATGTAAACAGAGTCGAAGGCTTTATAGGAGCATAACTCAGAGCAGGAACCTGCAGAGGAGCTTTTAACAGAACGCAATGCAACATTTCAGACTGTAAAGATGGAATCAGCAGCGTTTGTTGGCCAGAAAGATGCGGATGTTTGGGAATCATAAAAGCTGCCTGGGTTACGTCCTGCTGGACAACAGTCCAGAGAGAAGCTGCTATCTCTAAGGGCTTTGCTTTGTGGAAGGTCTCTGTGGAGGTTTTTAAAGGTCAAAGATCAGACATGCTGGAGATGCTAGAATCAGATCAGCTCTAGCTCATAAATAAAAACTACTTCTAGGCTGTGAAAAAAATAACACCACACAGGAAGAACAAAAGGTTATCTTCTCCTTAAATCACAAAGAATTATTCTATGTTCTTCAACTATTCAAAAACTAACTTGCAGCTGTATTACTTCGGAGATAAATCGATTCACTTTATCGTACTTTTTATGAAGAATAAAACAAAATCATTACAAATTGCTCTGGTTTTACCTCCTCTATGATGCCAGTGGCCTTGAGGGAACTGACCAATCACTACTTCCTGCTTAGTATCTGAGATGATCACCTTCCCAACACAAACGACCATAGTGAGCTTTTATGAATCAGGGTATGATGAGCTGGTTTACATTAAGTCGATAACTCATTTTAATGTTTAAAAACTTATCCAGTCTTTACAATGCTGTTTCAGCTCATAAATGTTTGCAGCTTAATAAAACCTACAACTTTCCTCTGCATCTCCATCAGAATGTTTTCTTTTTTAGATTAGTAGTTTTATTTATCTCCATCTTGCTGCGGTAAAAACACCTTCAGACTATCGTTCATCTTTGAGATTGTTTGCTTATACTTGATTCAAGAACTTTAAAGTGTCCAGATGTGTATAAAACTGCATTCCTGATTATTAATTTATTCTTTTCTCAATGTCTTACATTTTTACTGCCCAACCTTCCGTTGTGTCGCCATGTTTGCTTGGATCACGTACGTCAAAGTCAAGGTCAGCAAGCCTCATCATTCCACTTATGTTCCGTCTCGAGCACCAATGGAGTGGTTCGTTCTCAAGTGCAGGAGTAATATTCTAGAAATTATCTGCCATAGGCAAAATCCATAAAATATTTAATTTGTTTTTACTCAATTATCATAGATTTTTAAACTTGTGAAATGGACTTTTTTTCCAGTTTGAACATTATTCTTACATCAAAAACATGTCTGCCTTACAGTTCCGTGCTCTGTCCTCTCACAGGACGGCTCTGAGGCCCTGTTCACGCGTAGCTGGGTATTTTTGAAAACGCATATATTTTTATCCGTTTTGGCCGTCCACACAAAAATGGAGGGTTTTTTTCACTCGTAATTGGTGTTTTTGAAAACTCCAGCCAAAGTGGAAATTTTGGAATTCTCAGTTTTTGCGTTTGCATGTGGACGTGCAAAAATGGAGATTTATGTTTTTATGCATCACTACCTGCGACTAGTAATGCACATACTGTACATCATTCGTGTGCGTCCTTGTTTACAAAAGCACACAGTGGGCCGCATGAATCCACAGAGACAGGCATTACTTTTCACCCTGTTGCAGACCCTCTTTTCTTGCCTTTTTGTCCACTCTCAACTGCTCTTGCTTCTTGTTGTTCACAGCAATACTGCCAACTAGTGGTCTGGCATGCTCATGATCGCACTCAGAAGCGTATTTATACAACTCCGTGTGGACGCGGATATTTTGAAAACATTTACATGTGGACGTGAGCGTTTTCCTAAACCGGAGGACAGCAGATATGTGTTTTCAAAAATACCCGGCTACGTGTGGACATGGCCTGAGAGATAACAGACTCACAATCACATTATTTGCACTGTTTTTATGTCCTAGCTTTGCCAAATGGTTGACCCAAATGGTGCTGATTTGTCGCCTCAAACAAGATGCTTCAGGTCCCGATGAAGGAGGGTAAAATTGACGGCGTTGAAAAGTAAACTGAAACTAAATAAATATATTTACAAGCTATTTACACTATGCGACGATGTTTTTTTGGCTCTGTATATTTGACTTCAACATCCATGTTGTAGATTGACTTCCCAAATGTATCATTGCGTAGCGGTCATGCAGGACGACTGTCGCTCTGTTCTTTTACCCCACTGCAATCGTTCCAGTAAAGATAGATATTTCCAACTGTGACCTTTTTTCTGTTTGATCCACATGAAGGACTGTGAGATGGACAATGAGGTCACCACACTGACATTACAAAACTGATATCACACTTTCCTTCCCAATCTACTTTTATTTTCTTTCTGTCTTTTATCTGCCTTCCTTCCTTTTCTCTCCAACCTTCTCACTTTCCTTTCATTTCTCTCTTCATTTAGCTGAGTGATTTCTTCTCACAACACAGACTGGCCTTTCTGTCCTTGGCCGCTCGCTCACACGGAGGTCCAATTGGACAGAGAAGACCAGGAAGCCCTTGCACTTCATTAGAAGTGTTAGGATTCGTGCAAACGACAAAATCCGCGCATAAATTGAGTGATCTATATAGGTGGCGGAGTTTGCTGAATAAAACAGAGTACATGTGTGTGAATGAGAGGGATTCAAATGGAAAAGTGAGGTTACAGGGAGAAGAGATAAAGAAGGTGGAAGATTTTAAGTATCTAGGATCAACAGTCCAGAGCAATGGAGAGTGTGGAAAAGAGGTGAAGAAGCGTGTTCAGGCAGGCTGGAACGGGCGGAGGAAAGTATCAGCTATGATGTGTGACAGAAGAGTTTCAGCTAGAATGAAAGGAAAAGTGTACAAAACCGTGGTGAGACCGGCCATGCTGATTGATCTAGAAACAGTAGCACTGAAGAAAAGACAGGAAACAGAGATGGAGGTAGCAGAGATGAAGATGCTGAGGATCTCTCTGGGAGTAACCAGGATGAACAGGATTAGAAATGAGTACATCAGAGAAACAGCACATGTTCGAGGCTTTGGAGATAAAGTCAGAGAGGCCAGACTGAGATGGTTTGGACATGTACAGAGGAGAGAGATAGAGTACATAGGAAGAAGGATGCTGGATTTGGAACCACCAGGAAAGAGGACTAGAGGAAGGCCAAGGAGGAGGTTTATGGACGCAGTGAAGGAAGACATGAAGATAGTTGGTGTGACCAAAGAGGACACAGCAGATAGGGTTAGATGGAAGAAACTGACTTGCTGTGGTGACCCCTAAAGGGAAATGCCGAAAGAAGAAAAATAAGTTTGCTGACTTTTGTGCAAGTCCAAGTCTATTTGGAAGCTAACATTTAGGTGTCGACCAATATACATCAGTCTGCTCACGTCTAGCACAAAAATAATTAGTTCATCTTTAGTAAGGACTGAGTAATTCTGTGCAGTTCATATCAAGTCTTCTCTGGTTTTGGAAATATGGCGTTCAGAAGAATGTGTGACATTGACTTTTGGTTGCACGACCCGGAAAAATGAATCATTTTGTCTATAGAAGGTACCATGTAACTGTCGGCAGTGTCATAGGTAGTTTCAGAGATAAACCAGACAAAATTTTTACGGATGCTTGTACTGACATCTTTATTCCTCCTCCACATCCTGTAGGTGGAGGCATGAAACGTCCCGAAGAGCTGACATAGACATTCAATTGCGTTAAACCATGTCAGCTAATCTGTAGAAAGGAGTATTTGGGCTCATTAGGTGGAATTAAATGATGGTTTAAATGGTGTTTTGTTGTAGTGAGAGCAGCAGACTGATAGGTAATGAAGCGATCAGAGGTAATTCCACTTCTCTCCTCCAGTATCTTCCTTTCACATTACACGCCTGTTGGCTCCTCAGATGGACTGTAGATGTCAGTTTAAAATGAAGGTGTCTGCTGAGGAGGCTGCCTGACAGCCAAAGGAAACAAGAACATCAGAAAGACATCGTTGGTTCAAACACATCTCGGCTGGTTTGGAAGACTTTAGGTTCTTCACTTCAACTGGAGGAAGAAGGGTCTAAGGGCTTGGATATTCAAAGTTGGTCACGTTTGGTTTATCAATTAGCATTGTCAGACTCATTTTTGTGAATTTTTCTGGTTGGGGGTGGGTTGCAGACCCTGTCCCGGCTTTAACGGGAGCGATGGGGCGCACCCCGAACAGGTCTCCAGCCTGTTGCGGGGCCACACACTCACAACCATCCACACAAACACACTCATTCTTAGGGGCAATTTCATAGTGGCCAATTAACCTGAGGTGCATGTTTTTGGAGAGTGAGAGGTAATTGAAATACTCGGAGAAGACCCACCCGTACACAGAGAGAACACGCACCTCCACACAGTAAGGCCAGTGTTTCAATTACCGCCACCACTCCGGGACTCGAACCCCAACTTTCTTGCTGTGAGGGCACTGTGCCAACCACCGTACAGCCCAACTTTGTCATTGACACATTAATTTGTCACTAAATTGTGATTTTTATGGTGGTTAAAAAAGACAGAGGGTAGCCGCACAATGTGAATCTATATCAGCCACTGGAGGCGGCCCAAGTAATTCCCACCGTGATATTTCAATAATATTGTTATTATTAGTTAATTATATATATAGGGTGTAAAATTTTGCGTAGAACTTGGTGCATGACAGCAAATGGTTGAAAAATGGTTTTATAATTTGATTTTATGTAATTATTTATCTATATTGTGCTTTGTTGTTTAATTTATCTAATTTTTTTGGCCAGTGGAGGGAGGAAGTGGCAGAGAAGGAGGTTCTGGGTAATCATGTCTGTTGAATTAAAATGTTCAATAAAAAAAGTTTTTTTGAGGAAAGAAATTCTGGGTCAAAAAATGAATGCCTCAATTAGAATGAGTGTCCCGTGATCAATCAAAGATAAATATGATATGAGCGGTTGTGAGATTTTTAGCCCAGTATCCAGTATCCGCGCTAAAAACGGATAAGGCAGTTTATCGTTTCATAAGGTTTCGGTAATCTGTTTCCTCTGATTTAGATGAAATACTTTACCCAGTGAGGTCAGTCAGTCTTTTCAGTCTTCTTGTAACAACAACAACAACAACAACAAAAAACATTTACCATCATCTATTTGTTTTCTGAACTTTGAGTTGCGGGACGCTCGAGCCTGTCCTGAGTAGTGCACGATAATACAAGAGTACACCCTGAACAAGCCCCCAATTTGTCACAGGCAAAATTCCAATCCCCATTTTTTTAACTTTTATTAGTTAAAGTTTAATAAGAAAGAATCAAACCAGAGAAAGACCAACCAAATACATTGAAATCGTCTAATTATAGACATCAGAAACCCTCTTATTCAGTAGTTCTACTTTGTCTTCAGATTCTGTTTCCATTCATGGTGAAGAGCATAAATCCTGAATAAAGAATACAATTTAGCACTCCAATTTAAGTTTTTATGGCGCTGTAGATGATTCAGGCAAGATGCCATCTTTCAGAGAGCGTTTCAGGCAATAACAGTGTCAAACCTCAATTAATATTCATAAATCGTCAATACCACCATGAACACACTGGGTTCAGAAATATTCTGCTTCATGGACGACTCCTGGAGATGGTCGCCTGAAGAAAAGCATGGAGCTCTCTTCACTCTGCTTTCTGGCTAATTACTTTCTCTTAAGCTTTAAGCACCAAAACCCTAGATTTGTAAAAGTTTTTGTTTTGATCACGCAGTTGAAATTTGCGATAGAGATCTAAAATATTAAAGCATCAATTCAAGTTAGTTTCATAAAGATGCAGTCAATGTACCCTCTAGTTTTTTTCTAGTGTCTGCATAAAAACGAAGCTTTCTGAGCAGAAGGGGCGGAGCAAAAACTTTGACTCTTTTGTGACGTCACCAGCAGTGACGAACCAAACTCTGAAGCAGCAATCTGAAGCAATTTGTTTCAGAAAGAAAAAAGAAAGAGATATGATCCAGAGCTCTGTCTCATTTTACCATCTGACGTTTAAATTAAGTTTTATTTTGTGCGCTATATAAGTTTTCTTGTGCGCTATTATTCTGCCAGCAGTGTGCAATTGCGCAGGCGGGCAGCTGAAAGGGAACATTGGCTGTAATCAAGACATCCTGTTGGCAATACAGGCCAAAGGTAGTTGCAAATATGAAGGCAAATTGGAAGAAGAGCCAAGGTTTACAGTCTTTAAACCATTAATTTGTAATATTTCTCCAATCAATCAGGTCTTTTCTTTTTAAATTTGATTTCTACATAATGTGGAGAAGTGAGGTTACAAGGAGAAGAGATAAAGAAGGTGGATGATTTTAAGTACTTGGGACCAACAGTCCAGAGCAATGGAGAGTGTGGAAAAGAGGTGAAGAAGCATGTGCAGGCAGGCTGGAACGGGTGGAGAAAAGTATCAGGTGTGATGTGTGATAGAAGAGTTTCAGCTAGAATGAAAGGGATAGTGTGCAAAACCGTGGTGAGACCGGCCATGCTGATTGGTCTAGAAACAGTAGCACTGAAGAAAAGACAGGAAGCAGAGATGAAGGTAGCAGAGATGAAGATGCTGATGATCTCTCTGGTAGTGACCAGGATGGACAGGATTAGAAATGAGTACATCAGGGGAACAGCACATGTTAGAAGTTTTGGGGATAAAGTTCGAGAGGCAAGACTGAGATGGTTTGGACATGTACCCAAGAGTACATTGGAAGAAGGATGCTGAATTTGGAACCACCAGGAAAAAGGCCAAGAGGAAGACCATAGAGCAGGTTCATGGATACAGTGAAGAAAGACATGAAGATAGTTGG
Organism: Neostethus bicornis; assembly: GCA_902685375.1. NCBI lineage: Eukaryota > Metazoa > Chordata > Actinopteri > Atheriniformes > Phallostethidae > Neostethus > Neostethus bicornis. Next base: position 26,498,766 of record LR738550.1, read on the forward strand.
CGTGACCGAAGAGGATGCTGGAGATGGGGTTAGATGGAAGAAACTGACTTGCTGTAGTGACCCCTGAAGGGAAATGCTTAAAGAAGGAGAAGAGCTTCCAAAAGAGCAAAAAATGACAGTTGGGGTAGGTTGTGACAAATTTTTGGGGATGATTGTCAGCCAATGTTTGTGTGCCAGAATTGTGATTCTAAAGGAGAAAGTGATTAGTTTGCCACTTTACAGGTATTTGGACGGATCTGTTTGGTTATTTCTTCATAAACGTAAAACCGGACAAAAATACTAATAGTTTATACTCACATCATAAAACAATATCAGTCGTATGAGATTTTCTAAAATCTGGTGGTTAATGATCGATTGTATCAGAAACATATTGTTATGTCTTATTAATGTAATCGTCTGCACGTACCGGCTCCTCCTAACACATGATTACAGAGCCAATCTGGAATGACAAGCTCATCTCCATGACCTTTGTATTTTTATGTTCTACAGTGCGTAGAGGGAACTTACATGCGGGAGAGTGGCAGGTGCAGGAACATAAAGCTTTAGTAGATTAAATAAAATTAGTGTCAAACTGAATAAACTATGACATGCTGACAACACTGGAAAAAGGCAACAATATGGCAAAAAGTAGGAAGTTTGCAGATCATAAAAATTAACCCAATGCAGGTGGAGCTAATTAAATTGAGTGTAATGATAGACAGGAAGTAAATCACGGTGATGCTCACTGGATGCCTTCAACGTCTTCATGCTGGCCTAAAAACATCTAAATCACTGTTAATCATAATCCGGCCATTAATATTTGTGAAAATGGTCTGTTTGTTTTTTGTCTAGTGCTGCTTCCTTAATGTGTTTTGGATCCTACTTTAAAGCATTTGAACAATCATATTTCAGCCGACATTTGTTGCCAGTTAGGCTAAGATCAACGGAGCTTCCGCTAACACCTTCCGAATCCGTCCCCCATCATAAATCCCATCTTTAAGCAGTCTCATTAAACAATTGATGAGAAGGCGAAATCTTTATAAATTAACAACACCATCAAGCATTTAGTGAATCCAATAAAAGTGAAGTTAGATAATCATAAAGGCAGGACTGGAAACAGAAAATGACATCTCAGCATCTTTATCCCTCAAATCTTAGGAAGAGAATCCATAGATGACCCCCACTAACCCAAAATTTGACAGAAAAGCTGTTTTAAAAAAAACTGAAAAATGGAGCAGAAACACAGTTCCTGCAGCTGTGTAATTAAGATCTTCTGATTTTATGAGACAATAAATTGTGTTTATGATTCACAGTCACTCTGATCATGGGAAACCAGGCAGGATGATAAAGTTCTGAACATTTGAGACAAAAAAAGAGAGGAAAACGTCAGAATATCACATGATACCAGTTTTTTTAACGTGTTTGTTTAAAAAACAAAAAAAAAAAAACAACATGTATGTTCTGTGTTTAAAAAATTACAAGTAAATTACAAACCATATTTCATCCAACACTAAAGCTAAATTAGGGAGACGTTAGCTCAGTGGTAGAGCGTTCGTCCTCGGACAGGAAGTTAACCGAAAGTTAACAAGAAGTTGACCGGAAGTTAACCGGAAGTTTGCGGATTTGATTCCCACTAAGTTTAAGTATAGGGTCCTTGGAGAAGATACTTAACCCCCTTCCTCCACCATTGACGCCGTCGTGGCAGCCTGCTGCGGTGTAGGAGTGTAGCACAAAAAATTTCCCGGTGAGGGATCAATAGCGTATGTAAAAAATAAAAATAAAAAAATTACAGTAAAATTTAAATATGCCAAAAAAAAAAAAAGACTTCATAGAAACTGAACGGAGATTGTCGTAATGATTATTGATTTTTTTTTTTCTTTCAGAAAGTTTGTATTGGAAGAATTTATTGTTCAGCCGGGCCGGTAGAAGGCGCTAGCGATCTAATGTTTATTCGTGTTCAGGAAGTAGGAAATAGGAAGTAAGTAGTTAGAGAGAAGAAGACAACGTGTTAAGCTTGCAGTGCCGGAGACCATCCTAGTTTATTTCTAATCATCAACCATCCACACTTTTCGAGCCCTTTGAGCGGCAATATGAGTGAGTAGTTTGTTATGTTCATGATTGTATGTTTGTTTGTAGCATTATTTTCAAATGTGTATGACTAGATGCTGATTTATTTGTTTTCTGTATGTTTACAGTTTCACACTTCTTTCTATTAAATTCTAAAAAATCTACAACGGACTGTTCTTTGGAGGAGTTGATGGAAAGGAGAGTTTAGCTGGCTGTGAATCCCAATTAGGACACTGGGTCACATTGGGTGCAACAGTACAAAGTTTGAACTTTTGTTCAACAATGTTTCTGTTCTGGACATAGAAGTACGTTCCATCACTACTGGAGACAGTTTGATAGGGTGGGGTTGTTAATTAGTGTATTAATGTTGTTGTCCATAGGGGGAGAAATATCCAACCATCAGAAGAACCAAAAAAGTTATTCAGAAACTTGCATTCTTGGAGAAGTCAGAGATCAACGTTCTATCATTACTTGAAATAAAAGTGTGACTGAGCATGAAACTGAATAAAGTTATGGGTGTTCATTAAAATTATGTTCGTTTTCTGGTGTCTTAGTTGTTAAAATCACACTTTGCGTATGTCCAAAAGGGGCAGGTACGCTCCTCTCAATGAATCCTACTGCGAGATATCTATGTATGCCTGAAATTGACACAATTTTGTGCGCAACTTTGATAAAAAAAAAAAAGATTCAGTGTACACACAGTCAGAAGAACCCCGAAAAGCTGAAAATTTAGAAAGAGCTTCTCATCAAGTAATATTAAAATAGTTTTTTTCTTATAGAGAAGAAAATAGAAACTTCTATCTGGACATATTGTTCACTTTTTTTGTAGTAATGGACATCTGATTTAATCTGCTAAAATAAAATATGAAAGTAGGCCTGTGATCTGAACTCTCTGACCCCCAGTGGTCTGGCCCCCATCCCTAGTTTATGGCCAATAGGAGCTTGAAATAAAGTAGTCCCCATGACAGAACATTATGATTCTGTCTGAGCTACAGGACTTTAACAACATTCTCCCTCATGTGTCATAACTCCACTTTATTATCAACTTAGAAACCACTGCATCAGATTTAACAGCATTTCCAAGAGCACTGCACTCCACGTTCAGAGGAAAGTATGTCTAGGACGTCATGACATCACCACTAAAGCTCTGAGTCCCATTTACACACAGAGCAGGTTTATACATATATGTGATGTTATCGATGGTTATGGTGAAAAATGAGCTAAGCCCAAAGGAGAAGCTCTTGGTTGACCAAAAAATTCTAAGTACCTCCACCATCTGTAGTCATGAAGTCATTCGAACACCTGGTACTCATCTCAAATACTTCACCTCTCCCTCTCTGGACCCCTTGCACTGACAGACTCCCCCATCACCACTGTAGACTCTGTCTGCTTCCTCGGCACTACCTGGAGCTCAACGCTCAGAAGACAGTGGAGATGATCGTGGACTTTAGGAAAGTCACAGCTCCCATTACCCCCCTTGCACTGACAGACTCCCCCATCACCACTGTAGACTCTTTCCACTTCCTCGGCACTACCATCACACAGGACCTAAAGTGGGAGCCATCCATCAGCTGCCTGATCAAATAGGCCCCAGCAGAGGATATACTTTCTGAGACAGTTGAAGAAAACCAAGCTGCCCGTCCAGATGTTGATGCAGTTTTACACAACCATCATCGAGTCCATCCTCACCTCCTCCATCACCGTGTGGTACGCTGGAGCCACAGCCAGGGACAAACATAGACTGCAGCGCATTGTGCGCTCCTCGGAGACGGTGATCGGCTGCAGCCTTCCATCTCTCCATGACATGTACGTCTCCAGGACTCGGGGCGTGCAGATCGGATAGCAGCGGACCCTTCCCACCCTGGACATGGACTTTTTGAGCGACTCTTCTCGGGCGGGAGGCTCCGGTCCATTCGGACCAGAACCTCCCGCCACAAAAACAGCTTCTTCCTTTCTACCGTTGGATTAATGAATACTTTATAACTCGCTCATCACTTAGTCACTTCGCTCTTGTCACTTTACTGTCTTTATTATTTTCTATTATTTTCTACGCCATATCACTACTTTTCTTTTTCTTTCTGAGCACTCATAGTTTTGTTAAAATTAGTTTTATTCTTTATTTTCATTTTTATTATTTTTTTCGCACACCTGTATCATAGCAAATTCCTATTCTTTGATATTCTTCATTGACCATGGCAATAAAAGCATTCTGATTCTATGAACACCAGATTCAAAGATTCAGACCATGAACGTAGGGATACCGAATGAGGTTCTCGTGCAGAGTGTCCCATACAGATTGAATGTCGTGTCATCGATCCAGAAGGAGATGAGAAAACCAAATTTAAGTGGACAAAGGAATGAATGATGGATAAATGGATGACTAAATGGAAGGATGAATGAATAAACAAAGAAACAATGTGATGAGTGGATGTTTGTTAAACCCATTGAAACATGTTTGTGAAGTTTCCAATCGTGAACTTTTTCTTTACTCCTCGTTTTTTCTGTAAAATTTTATTCCCTTCGTTTCCCATTTGAAGGGCATACTTTTGTCCGACTGGTTTCATCTCCTAAGTGATGTCACCATCCTCTCTCCATTTAATCTGAGCCTCTTCTCCTTCTCTCTCTGTCCATCCTTTCTTTCTCCATCTGACTCCTTTCAAACTAACACTTCTGACACCCCAGCTGTCCTCTCTCATCACAGAAAAACCACCATAACTGCCTCATTCTCATCACTCCATCTCCTCCGTTCTACTCTTACCTTTTACACTCATACATTTACCCCTTCCTTTTTTTTAACCTTATTTTTCCAACACACTTTGGCCTTTGTTTCTCTATTTAAAAACCTTATGGTTAAATCATTACCCATCTCCTCTCCTTGACCCTGCTGTGGTTTCCTCCCGGCTTCTTAGATCAGCATTTTATTCCTCAATACTGTTCGTTTCTTTGTGAGGGGACTAGGGTGGGACCGATAATCCCTCACTCCATGAGCCGAAGGGGGCGGTGAGGGGGGTTTCATCAGTGAACTGTCCTTCAGGAATCACTTCCTTCTTCTCACCACCTGAGTCAGCATCGCATCACCTTTACAGGGAGAGATGTTAATGGACTCTGTTCATCTGAAAACACTTCATACCAATAAGCCAGATGTGTGATCATACACACACACACATACACACACGAGTCCACACATAAACTAAGCACCACTCTGCTAAACCAAAGGTATGTGGATCAATCTCAGTAGGCTCATTTCCATCTTCTATAGGACATCAAGGACTAGAAGCGTATGAATCAAACATGCCAACACAAACAATGGACACAAAGACTCAAACAAGCTTCATCATTTGCATTGAATTAATCATCAAATAGCTAATTTCTTGATTTGGTCCATTCAAGGACATTTACCTGATTTGGCCGAGTGTCTCTTGACAGATTGGCCAAAAGCAAGGTGCCATTAATGTGATGAGTTTGGTCCGAAATGGCTTGAAAAAAGAACAAAAAAAGAATGGTTAGTTTTTGATCAAAGTGGAGCTACATTGTTTACTCATGGACAAAGTAAAAATAAAAGATAAAAAGTTGGGGGTCACAAATCCAGAGTCAAAATTGCTCAAACATGGGATGTGGTGGGTAGAGTAGCCAAAAAAATTCTGTTCCGTCGTCTTCCACTTATCCGGGGCCGGGTCGCAAAGAGCCCCAGACGGGAAGCTTAGGCTTCTCACACCCCAGCTGGACCCTCCAGCTTGCCCAAAAAATTTACTTAAGTAAAAGTGCAGTTACTCCAAAATATTTTTACTCAAGTAAAAGTAACAAAAGACCTAAAAATATTTACTCAAGTAATATTAAAAATATGCATTGAAAAAACTACTCAAGTACTGAGTAACTTTAAAAGCAACATTTTTTTTGTTTGTAGACATATAAATACAAACAGCTCAACAAAATGTGCAAAATTTGTATTTTCAAAATAAAACTAAAAGATCAGTATGAAATAAAAAAACATTAGTGATGCTTGTATTGTTTTTACTGTTAATGTGGTTATTAGCCCAACAAACCCTGACGAAGTTAAGATGAAAAGACATTTTCACCTGCTTAAGCAGTAACTTGTTTTCCAAAATAACTTTTTTGTGCTAAGTTTTGTTTTCTTGCAAGATGGCGCAGGGGTACTTCTGATAGGGCAGGTGGAGTCATGTGACCATGCTCTGTACATTTGATTGGAGGAACGTTGTCTACAGTCATCACAGGAGGAAGTGCTCTCTAGAGAATACTCATATTGTCCTGAAAAACGTGTTAAAAGCAAGAGAAGTAACGGGTTAACTTTTGCCCAATGTAACAGAGTAAGAGTAGCGGTATTTATTTAAAAATTTACTCAAGTAAAAGTAAAAATCTTCTCCTTTCAGCATTTCCCTTCAGGGGTCGCCACAGCAAGTCAATTTCTTCCATCTAATCCTATCTGCTGCATCTTCTTCAGTCACACCAACTATCTTCATGTCTTCCTTCACTGTTTCTATGAACCTCCTCTTTGGTCTTCCTCTAGTCCTCTTTCCTGGTGGTTCCAAATCCTGGTGGTTCCAAATCCAGCATCCTTCTTCCTATGTACTCTCTCCACTCTGCACATGTCCAAACCATCTCAGTCTGGTCTCTCTGACTTCATCTCCAAAACCTCTAACATGTGCTGTTCCTCTGATCCTGTCCATCCTGGTCACTCCCAGAGACATCCTCAGCATCTTCATCTCTGCTACCTCCATCTCTGTTTCCTGTCTTTTCTTCAGTGACACTGTCTGTTGACCAATCAGCATGGCCGGTCTCACCACGGTTTTATACACTTTCCTTTTCATTTTATCTGAAACTCTTCTATCACACATCACACCTGATACTTTTCTCCACCCATTCCAACCTGCCTGAACAAGCTTCTTCACCTCTTTTCCACACTCTCCATCGCTCTGGACTTTTACTGTAAAAGTAAAACTTTTCCTCTTTACTCTACTGTAAAAGTCCAAACTATTAAAAAATACCCATAGAAGTACATCTTATTCCAAAAGCTACTCAAGTAAATTTAACGGAGTAAATGTAATGCGTTACTACTTACCTCTGAACATGAGTAAATCAGATTTTTTAAAAAGAGCACTTCATTAAAGTTCTTCAGAAACATTCAAGAAGTTGATTTTACAGAATGCTACCTTAAATTTAAATCTACAACATGACTCAATGTACAGGAGCAATACAACAGCACCCTGGAACCGTATTTAGACAGATGATCTGCAGGGGAAAAACAAGAGGTTTCGGAGTTTGTTTTTTCTCCATAACATTCCCTACTCCAATAAGTTTGATGCAGATTTTATTTCCAGTACTTTATTTATTCATAAAGTAAGTCAGGCTTCTGTAGCTACCTGGATCTATTTTCAGTCCCTGTGTCAGTCCGTTCCACATCATCCTAACATTGTTTGTTATTGGCAAGCTGTCTGACCCACAAGGTCCCGCGTGCCTGCACCAGACCTTTATGGAAATCTAAGATAGCCCTGTGGCTTCTATTCCTTTCAAAGTGAGACCTCTCACCGTTATCTCTTTTAACTGTAATGCTTTTTATTTATTACTGTCGAAACGTATTCCCATCCCTATATTTCTTCTTCTTCTTTCGGCTTTTCCCTTTAGGGGGCGCCACAGCAAGTCAGTTTCTTCCATCGAATCCTATCTGCTGCATCCTCTTCGGTCACACCAACTATATTCATGTCTTCCTTCACTGTGTCCATGAAGCTCCTCTTTAGCCTTCCTCTAGTTCTCTTTCCTGGTGGTTCCAAACCCAGCATCCTTCTTCCTATGTATTTTCTCTCTCTCCTCTGTACATGTTTAAACCATCTCAGTCTTGCCTCTCTAACTCTATCCCCAAAACCTCTAACATGTGCTGTTCCTCTGATCCTGTCCATCCTGGTCACTCCCAGAGACATCCTCAGCATCTTCATCTCTGCTACCTCCATCTCTGCTTTCTGTCTTTTTCTCAGTGCCACTGTCTCTAGACCAAACAGCATGGCGGGTCTCACCACGGTTTTGTACACTTTCCCTTTCATTTTAGCTGAAACTCTTCTGTCGCACATCACACCTGATACTTTCCTCCACCCGTTCCAGCCTGCCTGAACACGCTTCTTCACCTCTTTTCCACACTCTCCATTGCTCAGGACTGTTCATCCTAGATACTTAAAATCTTCCACCTTCTTTATCTCTTCTCCCAGTAACTTCACTTTTTCATTTGGATCCCTCTCATTCACACACATGCTCTGTTTTATCCCATCCCTATATTTACTGTATATAAAACTGAAAATGGCAGATAGTGTTGTTTTGTGAGCTCATGTAACAAATCAGAAGAGACAAAATTTTGAGTTTTTAAACAGTGATCTGTGAGATCTGTGCATAAAACAGGAAGTGGTGCAAAACTGCAACTTTGGAATTTTATCAACAAACTGTTTTTTTACATGATGTAAAAGTTCCTGGAGACCATTTGGTATAAAACATGTACACGCGCAGACATTGGTGTCATGCTGGACAAGTTTTTGGTCCTTGTTAGTTTTTTCTTTCATGCATGACGTTGTTTGGTGTTTGGAGGATTGTAGAGTTTGAGGGGGTATTCGTTCCAAAAAAATGTCCAGAATGTTAAAACTTTGGAAATATTTTTTTATACAGACGAATAAAATAATAATTTGACTCCTTTCAATATCCCAACTGGGAGAATTTTGTTGTTACCATGCAAGTATCTTTTTGTTGGTTTCTTCTGAAATACTCCTGCTCTTCTATCCAATAACCCCACATCTGCTCTGCGTAGAGAAGCCTTACCATCTTAATTGGTTAAAAAAAGAAAAAAAAATGAAAATACCTTCAACTTTAACCTCCGTCACAGAAATGGAGTGGTCACGTAAACACTGTACGTACGATCTGGCTGCTCAGAGAGCGCTGCATTGATTTTTCATTTTCTAAAGCACCGTTTCATTATCAGGATAAAAACAGCAGAACTCTCATTTTGCTTCATGAGCTCTAATGTTTATTGACCATAAGCCCAGATTGAGTTTGTGAGAAACGCTGAGTCCCCTTCGTTCATCACAGTGTCCCTGTTAGTCCATTAGACGGAGGGATGGATAGATGGATGAATGGATAGATAAATGGGTAATGAAGAAATAGATTGATGAATGATTAAAAAAGATTTTTTTTTTGTATAAATGGATAGACATGAAGATATAAATAATTGATGTACGATACAGTAAAATGAATGGATGAATGTTTGACTGGATGGACGACCTTTTTTCGTAGCCCGTGCTCACCTCTCTGCGAGGCCCCCTCTCGCCCCGGCTTCACTCCTCTGAATGCCAGCAATAGCACTTTAAGGTTAATAAATGAATCCCAAATGGGTTTGACCTCCAGCAGAGACACAAAGCCATGAAAAATGGCACTTTGACACAGCACAGATACCCAGCCATCGCACCTCCACAACCTTGCTGTTTTAACCAGGTGCTTTGTGCGACGTAATTGACTTTCCTCTAAAACTCCAACAATCTGACCTCGTCCATCCATATGTAGGGCTGGATGAAATACTGAGAGCAGATTGATGTTTGTCTTCATAATAACGTTGTCATGCTCTCCAGCAGACAGCACATTTATCACACGCTGTCCGGACATGAAGCCAGGACCGTGTCAGAAAGATCCCCGTTAGCACATTATTAGTTTGAGTTTCTTTTGCAGAGAAACAGTCTCCAATAAATCAAATGTTTCTTAGTAAACATTTTTAATATAGTGTAAAAATAAGAATTGGACCAACCGACACAGATTAGATTTAGGGCTTTTTGCCAATTTTAGTAGAATGCGAACATTTAAAGCACATCCTTTAGAACATGGTATGGAGCAGATAGAAAATGTTGTTTTCGCGATCTTAAGTAAAATGAACATTTGCATAATTTGTTTCTGAAATTATCATATTTAATTGAAATCAGCCATTCCATGGACAATGGTATTTGCAGATGACATTGTGATCTGTAGTGAGCGGAGGGAAGGGGCGGAGGAAAAGCTGGAGAGGTGGAGGTTTGCACTAGAAAGAAGAGGAATGAAGATTACTCAGAGTAAAACAGAGTACATGTGTGTGAATGAGAGGGATCCAAATGGAAAAGTGAGGTTACAAGGAGAAGAGATAAAGAAGGTGGAAGATTTTAAGTACTTAGGATCAACAGTCCAGAGCAATGAAAAGTGTGGAAAAGAGGTGAAGAAGCATGTGCAGACGGGCTAGAACGGGTGGAGGAAAGTATCACGTGTGATGTGTGATACAAGAATTTCAGCTAAAATGAAAGGGAAAGTGTACAAAACCGTGGTGAGACCAGCCATGCTGTTTGATCTAGAGACAGTGGCACTGAGGAAAAGACAGGAAACAGAGATGGAGGTAGCAGAGATGAAGATGCTGAGGATCTCTCTCGGAGTGACCAGGATGGACAGGATTAGAGTAGAAGCACATGTTAGAGGTTTTGGAGATAAAGTCAGAGAGGCCAGACTGAGATGGTTCGGACATGTGCAGAGGAGAGAGAGAGTACACCCGAAGAAGGATTCTGGGTTTGGAACCCAGGACTAGAGGACTAGAGGAAGTCCAAAGAGGAGGTTCATGGATACAGCGAAGGAAGACATGAAGATAGTTGGCGTAACCGAAGAAGCTGCAGCAGATAGGGTTAGATGGAAGAAACTGACTTGCTGTGGCGACCGCTGAAGGGAAATGCCGAAAGATGAAGAAGAAGAATTCCCACATTCTCACCCTGAAGAGTGGGACGAACAGGGGAACAGCAAAAATCAGAATGCTGAAACATTCACATCCTGAAGAGGCGGAGATTACGATGAGTGTCTGATAAGAAAACTTTTTGAACACCTTGCTGATGGCATCTGAAATGTATCTTCTATCAGGAGGAGATCAGGGAAAACCATCTGAGGACATTATGAGATACTCTGGAAAACTGTTGGAAGTGGAACGAAAGTGAGAAATCTAAACTTCATGGGAGACAGCTGCTTCCATAATCCTATTCTGGTTAACAAGACACCGGACGAAGGGATGGATGGATTCTTGAATGGATTGAGTGGATAAATGAATGGTCCTTGAACAGAAAGATGGTCAGAGAGACAAATGATTGATAGAATGAATGGGTGAATGGATAGATTGATGCATGACTGGGTACATTGATGGACAAATGAATGGGTGGATCTCTTTATGAAGAGTATGGATATACTGTATATATATCACAGTTGGAAAAAATATTCCCAGAGGCAGCAAGTTGCCCTGCCTCGTCTTCCAGCAAGCACAAATGTACCAAGAAAGTATAGAAGACTTTTTTTTTTTCGGTACGATGCCACAAACGAATGAGCTAATGCATTAATCACAATTAATTTTGATTCCCAGCCCTGCCGTATAAATGTATACCATAGATACAGTATATATGTTGTACATAGACATACAGACAGACAGGTGGTTTAGATGCAGAGGTGGATGAAGTACTCACTTTTTGTACTTAAGTAAAAGTACAGATAATTAGGCAAAAAAAATACTTAAGTAAAAGTAAAAGCACCAGTAAAAAAATCTAATTAAGTAAAAGCACAAAAGTAGTTGGTGTAAATAGTACTTTTTAAGTAAAAAGTAAAAGTATTTGATCCTAATTCAAATGTTTTTTTTTGTGCTGTAGGGTGTCACCATGGTAACCAGGATAAATACTTTGCAGGGGCAATATCCCCCTCTCCCGCCTCTTTTGGTCCACAAAAAAAAAAGAAAAAAAAAGGAAAGTGGACTAGTCAAGCATCCTCTAGCAGGGCCAGCAAATGGGCACCAAAATGCAGGAAAATGACACTTATTTTTTAAAATGTTTTGGGGAGGAGGCCCCCAGTCACTATATATTGGCTTTGTCAATAACCTCACGCCCGCCCCCCCCCTTTAGAAAATTCTGGATCCGCCCCTGCTTTGTGTAACGACGGCTCAACTTTTTATTTAGAAGTAAACACAACGAACAACAATCTTCTGACTCTTTTTAATTTGTGCTATTTTTTATGTTAGTTTTTTGGCGCTGAATGAATGCGGAAAATGTTTACTATCGATTCTGATTGGTCCTCGATTCATTGCTTCTTCTCACGATCAACTACTCCTTTTGATTTTGGCGATGCAGCTTCAAGATGTGCTAAAAAAAAAAACTGTGTATTTTTCAAATTTCTGAACAAAAATTTACAAAAAATGTAAAACACACTTTTAAAAATTAGCGAAGTAAAAGTACAGATATTTGCTCTAAAAATGTAGTGAAGTAAAAGTAAAAGTACTGGTCTCAAATTTTACTTGAGTAAAGTACAGATACACAATTTTTTTTACTTAAGTACAGTAACGAAGTACATTTACTTCGTTACGTTCCACCACTGGTTAGACGCATGGACAAACGAAAAAAATTCTAGCACGAACACTTGTTTTTAACTTTGGAGTCATGGAGGAAATTCCTTTATCTCGAAGAGTAAAAAGTAGAAAAAATGGACGTCTCAACATTTTTACTGCAAAGTTTGAAAAAAAAAAAAAAATCTGATCAAATCAAACCGCCATGAAAAACGACTGACTGAGATGAAAATGATTTAGAGATAATAATTAACTCCTTCTTGTAAAGTATGGAGATGCTGCACCCTCTCAGGACGTTGTCACAGTTACATCCAACCGGGCAGAAAATCCAATAAGAAGCCAAAGTGTTCAGAGTTTTTAATTTTTGACAAAAGTTTAGTTTAAATGTGATTGGCTGTTTCGTCTTGATGGTGCTCCACTTCCTAAATTGGGCTGTTAATGTAGACATGCTTGGTTTATTGGAGGACCGGGTGGTAAAAGTTAATCTGCTCATGTTCTGAACATCCTTTTCTCTAATCTAATATTATATTAGCAACTGGAAGAATAACGACACCTGACTGGGAGCAAAGGTTGGTCGGACACATCGTGCGTTTGTTTGGGGATAATTAAAGTTGGAAACAGCCTTTAAAAAGTGAGATTTTTCTTATCTCTCTACAAGCTGTTGAGATAAAGCTTATTCCCTCACATGCAAACAGCTCCATAATGATGGCTGTGAGGGCCTAATGGGCTTTGTTATGGAGGCAGGATGGATTGTGATGGTTACGGTTTCACGCTGGTGCACAGCCAGAGCATGAAGCGGGCTATAATTCTCATGATAATTAGCTTAATACCTGTCATGATATCCCTTATTACCAAAGCAGTAAACAGAGGGAGAAATGATTGTTGTTAATTAGGAAGCTTGTAGATCAGCAGCGTGAAGAGGAACTGCATTTCTCAACCCAACACAGGGCAGAGATCATTAGTGTTCTGTGTATACAGGATTTCAAACACAATTGTTTAGCCAGGCAAGCGCCACCCAGTGTGTCCACTCCATTTTATTTCAATGCAGCTCCAAGGTCAGGTCTAAGGAATTCATAAGAACCCGGAAACTCTCGAAAATTTGCAGGGCAATCGAAAAATAGTATTGATAATACAACATCAAACAAAGTATAGATCTGATTCTGTTTGTGGTTTGCATGCAAATCAAGGAAGCCAATCAAGCTTTACAATCTGTGTAAGACGATGACAACAATTTAAAGATGGAGTGTTTAAAGTCAAAGCAAAGACAATGTTCAGAGTTTTAGGCCATGCCCACACATAGCCGGGTATTTTTGAAAACGCATATCTGCTGTCCTCTGTTTTAGGAAAACGCTCGCGTTCACACACAACCGTTTTTTAAAATATACACGTCTACACAGAGCCGTAAAAATACGCTTCTGAGTGCGATTATGAGCATGCCAGACCAGTAGTTGGCAGTATTGATGTAAACAACAAGAAGCTCCTCAACAAGAAGTGAGCAGTTGAGAGTGGACAAAAAGGCAAGAAAAGAGGGTCTGCAACAGGGTAAGTAATGCCTGTTTCCGTGGATCCATGCTGCCCACTGTCTGCTTTTGTGAACAAGGACGCAGATGAATGACGTATGTGCATTACTTGTCGCAGGTAGTGACGCATAAAAACGCAAATCTCCACTTTCGCACGTCCCCACGCAAAAACGGAGTTTTTCAAAATCTCCACTTTGGCCGGAGTTTTCAAAAACACCGGTTTTGAGTGAAAAAAACTCCATTTTCATGTCGACGGCAGGTCAAAACATGTAAAAATATATGCGTTCTCGAAAATACCTGGCTATGTGTGGACAGGGCCTTATTCAACAGAAAGACGTGATCGTCTTACTGCCGATGGGATTTGAGAAAAGTTTGATTACACGCTCTGCTTCCTGGACAACAACCAACTGTTCCAAACAGGAAAGCAGCTATTGTTTAGAGCACAAAAGTATCGTTCCCACCGTGGTGCATAGAAGCCCCACTGGTGCAAGTTCACTCTTTTTCTAATAATTGATTTAGGATTTAGTTCTAAAAAGGATCAAGTTCTAAATTTCCCAGTTATCAAGTTTTTAAATAGTCATAGTAACTAGACAATTCCATGCGCTACACATAATCCAACGGAATGCCATGGGGTTGTCTAGAAAAAGGCATTTGCAAACTACGACCCGCGGGCCACATACCTTATGTTAATGATTTATTTCTCCTGCAATTCTGATGATTCCTCACTAGATGGCGCATTCTAGATATATTGGCTTTGTTGAGAAAACAAAAACAATGCTTCTATTATAATCTGCACGCAGGTTGGGAACAATCAGGACCAAGACATGCATTTCAACAAGCACGTTAGATTTCAAACCTATATTTTAAACCTAGCACGCTAGATGCATGTTTTTTAAGTGCTAGCGTGCTTGATTTACAATTTAACATGCTTGATTTAACATCTGGTGCGCTTGTGTACTGGCGCGCGTGTAATTGCCCCAATGGCTTTCCATTCCCCGCTCTAATATTTTGCGCCCACAGACTGCTTCCTGCAACTGTTTCGTCCTTGCATTTTGTTGTGGTGCTTTTCTTCATTTTTATTGGAAATTAAAGCTCATGTTTTCTTCACATCCTAAGTTGTGTATTTTTTTCTCCCACGAGGTGAGGTTATCAAAGCATGCCATCTATCTGCTCCTGTTCCGGCCCCTTTGTCAAACGTTAGAACTCAATGTGACCCGCAAACAGTGGTGGATGAAGTACTCACTTTTTGTACTTAAGTAAAAGTACAGATAATTAGGAAAAAAATTTACTTAAGTAAAAGTAAAAGTACCAATAAAAAAATCTACTTAAGTAAAAGTACAAAAGTAGTTGGTGTAAATTGTACTTTTTAAGTAAAAAGTAAAAGTATTCGACCATAATTCAAATGTTATTTTTTGTGCTATAGAGTGTCACCATGGTAACCAGGATAACTACTCTGCAGGGGTGTGACCCTCCTCTCCCGCCTCTTTTGGTCCACAAAAAAAACAAAACAAAATAAAAGGAAAGGGGACAAGTCAAGCTATCCCCTAGAAGGGCCAGTGAATGGGCACCAAAATGGAGGAAAATGACACTTATTTAAAATGTTTTGGGGGGGAGGCCCCCAGTCACTATATATTGGCTTTGTCAAAGCCTGGAAAATTCTAGATCCGCCCCTGCTCTGTGTAACGATGGCTCAACTTTTTATTTAGAAGTTAACAAAAGGAACAACGATCTTCTGACTCTTTTTAATTTGTACTATATTTGATGTTAGGTTTTTGGCGGTGAATGAATGTGGAAAATGTTTCTCGATTCACGACTTCTTCTCCCGATCAACTGCTTCTTTTGATTTTGGCGATGCGGCTTCAAGATGCGCTAAAAAAACTTGTGTATTTTTCAAATTCCTGAACGAAAATGTAACGAAAAATGTAAAACACACTTTTAAAAAGTAGCGAAGTCAAAGTACAGATATTTGCTCTAAAAATGTAGTGAAGTAAAAGTAAAAGTACCGGTCTTAAATTTTACTTAAGTAAAGTACAGATACACAATTTTTTTACTTAAGTACAGTAACGAAGTACATTTACTTCGTTACGTTCCACCCCTGCTTGCAAATCAAAAAGTTTGCCCACCCCTTGTCCAAAAGGTCCAGTTAAAGGTCCCCTATTATGCCTTTTTTCCCTTATTTTATCCTGTGCTTATGTATCTGATATGCATAATTTTACATTCCGCCACAATCTTAACACAATAGTTTATAAATAATAGCCTGTTTGGGAGCGCAGTTTCAGACCCGGAAGTCAAAACAGCTTGTTTCAGTGTTTTTTTATTTTTTTTTTCCTGGGACCCGCCCCGTTGGTTGCGATTGGTTGTCATTCATTGTGATTTCCCCACCCACCCAGCACAGCGTGGAGCGGGAGGGGCGAGGTGTGAGACGTATTGAGTAAACAAAGCGGTTCGGAGGAAGGAATAAACTTTGACTATGGCTGTCCCCGTTACTTTGCATTACGTTTATGATCCAGAGTCTGATGAAGATTTTGAAGTCCATGCTGCACAAGTACCACGAAGACTTCATCAAGACGTAGCAGACTGGTAAACATGCTAACCCATATTCATTGTGAGATTACAGAGTAGCACATGCTAATTTTAGCTTTCATTGTAACTTAGGTGTAAGTGTGGTGTCTGTCAGACAATGCCAACTGAACAAGCAAATGTTTGCTGTCAGGAAAAACCAAAGGTAAAAGTTTAGTATGTTTGTATCTTTGCATTCAAGTAAAAAAACAAAGCACCAACATCATTGTTGGATAACTGTCACACAAACGTGTTTTGCTCTTCAAAAATATGATGCACATTAAAAGTAATGTACTACAGCAAAATTCTGGGACAAAACATGTCAGCTGTATTCCGTTTGTACACGTCTATCGTGCCAAATTTGATGCTAACATCTATAAATACATTCGGAATATAGCGTTAGCATGCTAGCGCCAGTGTTACTTACAGCTGCAGGTTCCTCTTCTCCTCTGTTTGTGGGAACAGCTCCAGTTTGTAAAATCAGCTTTTTGGTAAAACCACTTTTGAAAAGGCCAAAGTTTTGAAAGCAGGTTTCAGAAAAATGCCGTTGGCACACGAAGACATTTGAGCTGGTGGTGTAATGAGGGTCTCCAAAAATGAAAGCTAACCACTCTAAGGTCTTCTGTCTTCGGAATAGTAAACAAAGTTGAGACATCAGCACAACCAAATTCACATTTTCTCTTTGTTGCCATGGTGTATACAGCTTTTGAGGAGAAAAAATACCGCGAAACAGATCCAAGTGAAACAGCAAATGCAAGGTTTGCTTGCTATTGTTTGGTGAAACACCAAACAAGAGCTTTTCACAGTAGAGTGAAGCACGGAAATGGGTGGATATGTGGGTGGAGAGCAGGTAGAAGTGGGGGAGGGTGTTTGAGCTGCAGGGGGCTGTACAAAAAACAGATCTACGTCACAATGTTCCATCAGTCGTTTGAGGTTTGGAGAACACGCCCCTTACTTTGAATGTAAATATCTCAAAATAGCATGAATCACAATAAAACACACTTTGGGGGATTGTTTGGGGTAGTACTAAGTAAAATAAAAGGTTAAAACCTCATAAAAGTCAGTTTTGCATAATAGGGGACCTTTAAAGGTAAACTCTGTGAGTCACCAAGTCCCTGAGTTATGAAGTTAGCTACCAGCTCATGCGGTTAACTCTTTGTCTATAGAAAATATGGATCCACTGAGTGTGACATCATCATACAGCTGAAAACAATTGGTCATTGGTCCAGTCTGCATTCCCTTGCCAACCAGTCCCAAGCTTTTTGAAAGGACACGCCCTTGCCACTTGAAATCCTTAGTACAGCCAATATGTCTGACTCACGATCTGGCTGTCATTGACAAAGATAAATTTGACTATCAAACTTGTCAAACATCCAAACCACTACATTGTTTAATTGGTGCATATGATTGGTTCGTTATGAATGGATTGTCCCGGTACCAAAATTGGGATAAAAATAAAAATCCGAACAGTAGAGGACGTCTTATAACTAAAACCGAATTTCTAGAATTGTTTTCTGTCCATTTGGGTGGAAATGTTCTCCTTCAGCTGGGTCTCCTGCAGGTTTCTAATTGTTTTTTTTTTTTGTTCAACAAGCTAAATTTTTTAGAAGTTTTTCTCTCCCCAAGGTTGAAGCTTTAAGGACAGCAATGTCTTGGTTCTCTGTTGTTTAGGCAATGGTTATGATGTATGTGCGTGTTTGTGTCTGATTAACTGTGTGTGTAACTGGACTGCATATTGGAGTGTATGCATGTGCTTTTGCACGTACGTGTGTGTGTTAGTGAGCAGGTGTGCTGAGAATGTGATAGTGTCAGTCCCCTTCCCTTTTCTGGGCTGGTTGCTCAGGGGGGCAGTTATAAAAAGAAAGGGCTCTGTCAGCCTATGATGTAGTTGACCGTGTGCTACACACAAACACACACACACACAGAGGGCGAGGGTAAGGCAATGAGAAGGCAGGGGCCGTATCGCCTGCTAAGTTTACTGAACTCAGCAGACTAAACTCGGCCTCGGCAGGTGTAGCTTTATAGGCAGTCTATGTGTTTCTGTGTGTCTGTGTGCGTGTGATCTCAAATGAGCGCCATGTCTGAACGATATTGTGTCATCTTGTAAAACAGAAATAACACTGTTATGAAACGGTTTATTATACTTGGTAGTGTTGTCACATTACCAAAATTTAAAACCCGACTTTATACTGGGGGAAAAAAACAATAAAAAAATTTGATACCCAAATGAAAAACAGTCTCAATGAGGTTACTTTAAAAACAGAAAAGACTCATTTAGAGTGAAAATTGTCATATATATTTATACTATATCAGTGTAGTACTCATAATACTGTGTGTATCATGCTTTAAAATGATAATCTTTAGGCAGTACTTCACATAAAATTGGTACAGTAAAAACACAAATGTAAGCTTTATGCAAATAAACCAGTGTGTGAACGTGTTTGGGTGGCTATAAAGTGAAACAGTGATTGCCAGTGACTGTGTGTGCACGGTTGGTATTTTTGAAGTGTGCTCTCATGTCGCTCCAACTTTATTCTTCATTGCCAAAGGATCAGGAACGTTGGCACGGTCTTACACATTAAAACTGTGCACTAAAAAAAAGCATCTTCTTGTTTGTCAAAGATTTTTAACTCTAACTTGGTGTTTTTCAACCTTTTTCATGGCAAGGTACATTTTTCTATTAAAAAAAAAATCTTGATGCACGCTACCAACAAAAAAAACAATTCTCTACAGCCGCCGATGTTAACGATAAATAGAAATCAAATCAAGACATCAAAACCATTATGTTATCTTTTATGGTTCCGTTCCGTCATCTTCCGCTTGTTCCGGGGTCAGGTCGCGGGGGTAACAGCCTCAAACGGGTAGCCCAGGCCTCTCTCACCCCGGCTGCATCCTCCAGCTCACCTGGAAGGATCCCAAGTCGTTCCCCGGCCAGCTGTGAGACATAGTCTCTCCAGCCGGTCCGGGGTCTGCCTCTTGGTCTCCTCCCGGTGGGACGTGCCCGAAACAACTCGCCCGCGAGGCGCTCGGGGGGCATCCTGTCTAGATGCCCGAACCACCCCATCTGGCTTCTCTCGACCTGGAGGAGGAGTGGCTAACCCATCTTTTATAGTTACAATCAAAAATTGTTGATATCAAAATATATGATCTTACAGCAATTTCTTATGCAACTTTAGGTCATTATGGGCACTTCATTATTCTATGCCCTTTTGAAAGTTTTGCACCTTGTTTGCCGTATTAACACGTTTAGTTCCCGACAACAAACCTTTCAGAGGTTTTACTCAGAATGCAAGAGAAACTTTTTACCGTAAAAAAACTTACTTTTAACAGGTAAAACCGTGGTGAGACATGCTGTTTGGTCTAGAGAAAAAGAAGGTGGAAGATTTTAAGTACTTAGGATCAACAATCCAGAGCAATGGAGAGTGTGGAAAAGAGGTGAAAAAGCATGTGCAGCAGGCTGAAGCAGGTGGAGAAAAGTATCAGGTGTGATGTGTGACAGAAGAGTTTCAGCTAAAATGAAAGGAAAAGTGTACAAAACCGTGGTGAGACCGGCCATGCTGTTTGGTCTAGAAACAGTGGCACTGAAACAAGACATGAAACAGAGATGGAGGTAGTAGAGATGAAGATGCTGAGGATCTCTCTGACAGGATCAGAGGAACAGCACATGTTAGAGGTTTTGGAGATAAAGTCCGAAAGGCCAGACTGAGATGATTTGGACATGTGCAGAGAAGAGAGAGTACATCTGAAAAAGGATGCTAGATTTGGAACCACCAGGAAGAGGACTAGAGGAAGACCAAAGAGGAGGTTCATGGATACAGTGAAGGAAGACATGAAGATAGGGTTAGATGGAAGAAATAGACTTGCTGTGGCGACCCCTGAAGGGAAATGCCGAAAGAAGAAGAAGAAGGCTCAACAGTCCAGAGCAATGGAGAGTGTGGAAAAGAGGTGAAAAAGCATGTGCAGGGAGGCTGGAGCAGGTGGAGAAAAGATCAGGTGTGATGTGTGATAGAAGAGTTTCAGCTAAAACTAAAGGGAAAGTGTACAAAACCGTGTTGAGACCGGCCATGCTGATTGGTCTAGAGACAGTGGCACTGAGGAAGCAGAGATGGAGGCAGCAGATAGGGTTAGATGGAAGAAACTGACTTGCTGTGGCGACCCCTGTAGGTAAATGCCGAAAGAAGAAAAAAGCTAACAAAAACCCTCCCAACATCTATTTGTTTTTATTCCTGCATAAATATTAATAAGCTCTACCAGTTAATCTGCATGTTTGACCCCTTTTACTGGAAATCCCATGATCATTAAATCTATTTGTACCCGTGGGCAAATAACGTGACTTATTTTGATGTTAGTGCTCCATTAAAACATCTCTGAGTTATTGTACACCCCGGACGCTTTTAAATATGTGCTTACTCTGCTGCCGCGAGAAACATTAATGTAACATAAATTCCCGCAGAGCTTCCATGTAATGGAACACACAACCCAAAAAAGGTTCAGGGGTCATGTAATTGATTTTTTTTGCAAGTCCAGACATGAGAAGAAGCAATGTGGAAAATCTTGAGATGTTTCTGGTTTATGAATCCGGGTTAAGTATTTTTCTCACTCTGCTTTGTTTCCTAAAAGATGGAAAGAAATCAAAGTAATTGAACTGGAAAGCAGAAGTTTCCGCCCCCCTCAGATCGGAGCTGACACACTGAGCATTAGAAGATACAAATTGATTTATGGCTCATGGTTGGAAAAACGCTGACCAATTAAACGTCACAGCGATGGAAACACATCTGAGAGACACATTAGAAGTGATTTTTCAAAGTCTGGGCCACCATCCAGACCCAGGTCATGGGAAAGATTTAAACCATTCAAATTATTGTAAAAAATTGTACCTGCAGTTATTAGCAGTGGGCTTCAGCCAAATCCCTGGTACGAGAAACTCTGTGACACAGCAGGTCACTTTTCAGAGGGTAATAGTTTGTTATATTAGCTTATAATGTGGAATCTGCGCCACGGTCAGCAAAAGCAGCGGAGGGGAAAGTCGCATGGAAAATATTCACCCACCCAATTGTGAGGCTGAACACCCCCCGTAATGAAAGAACACAGGCAGGAGGAGGGGTAGATGCAGAGGTGGGAAAGCAAGACAAAGAAAGAAAGAGTACCTGTGATGTCTTATCAGTCATATTTCTCAGTGACTTCATCCCCAGCGTTCATTCTTCATCTCAAAGCAGTCGTTGAGCGTTAGTTTCTGGATGAGTCGGCTTAAACTGGACAAGGAATCTGCCTCGATGTGTGTGTGATCTGAGGTTTCTGTCAGTAATATGAACTGTTCTGGGAAGGAATTCATTAATCTGGAGAGATGCGCATTCATCTCGAGGCTGTTAGAAGGAAAAGCTGGGGAACACAGGCAGGAAGGAAAAGCGTGCAGACAGATTCATGCTGAAGCTAAAGAGAGAAGATGGAATGACAGAGGGAATGATGGAGAGCTCTGGCTAGACAGATGAGATCTATAGCTGTTTATAAAAATGTCAGGAACTGGCAGGCTGTCCTGGCCTCCGCTGCACCACCACAGAACTAAGCCAAGGCATACCTGGACAGGCTGGCTATAGAGTCAAAACAAAACCCTAAAAAGGGATTCATAGGTTCGGCCAAAAGATTGGAGGCCTCTGGGATGTCCTGCCAACATAAAGTCACCTTAACGTTAGCTAACAGCAGCTGTCCTCCTCATGACCTACCCTGTTCGCTCTCTCTCTCTCTCTTTGCTCTGCAGAGTTAGTGTCCTGCTTGGGGAAACACATCTCCCTAAAATTATTTTGACTATTTTTCAGATGACTAAATTTAATAGTATCGTCTAATGTAAAATAACTCTTACAGAAACATAACATAAATAACCCTATCAAACCAGGCCACTGTTGTACCAGGGATCTGCTCCTGTTGCGATGGCCTGTAATACCTGACTGAGAGATGTATGAAGCAGATGATCAAACTAGGGCTGAAACAGTTAATGATTATAATCAATTATCAAAATAGTTGTCGACTAATTTGGTCATCGATTAACCGTCTAAAAAGTTTTTACTGTCAACTGCACTTAAATTGGTCTCCAAGTGGGGCAGTAGAGAGCAAATTGACGATGCGAGCTACCGAAATATGCAGAAAAAGCCATATTTATTAGATGGTCATTTTTATCCGATTAATCGAGTAATCTATCCAATAATCGACAGATTAATCGATTACCAAAATAATCTTTAGTTGCAGCCCTAGACCAAACCCTCCCTGGAAGGGATATCTCCTACTCTACCAGTAAGGGAGAACTCTGAGGAGATTCATTTTGAGTGCTTGCATTCAAAATTCTGTCCTTATTTGGAGAGACAGCAGCTCAGTTGTTAGAGCGTTCGTGCGCGGACCGGAAGTTCGCAGGTTTGCATCCCACAGAGAGCACGTCTAGGGTCCTTGGAGAAGACACCTAACCCCCGCTTCTCCCATCATTGGAGCCGTCGAAGGGCAGCTTTTTGTGGTGTAAAGAGTGCAGCACACAAATTTCCCCGGTGAGGAATGAATAGAGTAATCCTTTATCCTTATGGTCACACCTACTGTACATCAACTGAAAAGCTGATATCCTCACTTTGGTCGGTATTCATATAACCACTACAGAACTGCATACTGTCCCAATTATTGCAAACACTGCACCTATCCATCTGTTAATGTCCTGCTCCAATAAGACCCCAAGCTATTTGAACTCCTCCACCTGTTCTGGACCTCTTTCGTGACTGCAGAAGGTATGTCACCGTTTTCCAGTCTTGTATTTGGAGATGCAGATTTCATTCCGACTCCTGTCTCTCACCGACACCAAACATCTGAGTTTATTTCAATCTGGTTTATTGTTTAAATTAGGCACTATTCTTCCATCATCTTTTTTATTTATATCATCCTGCTGTTGGCTAACAGCTATTTTGAATTGATGTGGAGTACTCTCTTCTTATACTTCCCTCTACTTATTCAGGGAAACACACATTGTGGTAAATGGACTTGCTTTTATAACGCTTTTTCTCTTGCGTTGGCACTCAAAACTCTTCACATTGTAGGTCACATTCACCCATTTACACACAGTGTCATAGTTCCCTCGCCTACCACCAGAGGAAGCCTGCCCAGGATGGCTAATGCCCTGCCCAGGATGGCTAAAGCCCTGCCTAGGTCGCCGAGTGTCCTGCCCATGTCAAGCCATGTCAAGTCTGCCCATGGATCCTTGACCACCTGGATGTGGTTGTGGAGAGGGGTTACTGTCATGGTTCCCTCGCCTACCACCAGAAGCAGCCTGGGACCGACCCTAATCTCCCTGATTCGGGACACCTGAAAGTGATTGACCTGCTACCTATTTATTGTCGGGTCCTCATCCCTTCCAGCCAGGTCTTTCTAGCTGCCCAACTAAGAGATCATGTTGCATCTTGACCAAAAGATATTCTTTACTCTAATCATGTACCTTGCTTTACAGATTTATTGGACTCATTACTAAATAAATAATGTTTGTCATTCTGCACTTGGGTCCTCCTCCTCCATCTGAACCCACACCGTGACACATTCACACCTGATAATGGAAGCTGCCATGCAAGCCGCAAACCACCATCAGGAGCAATTAGGGATGTCTTGATCAAGGACACCTTGCATGAACTCTAGGTGGGGGATTGAACCAGCGACCCTTTGGTTACAGGGCGGACGCTATCCTTCCCCGAGCCATCATTCCCCTGTATATTTTTATTTTTTTTATTTTGAATTACTCTATTCATCCCTCACCGGGGAAATTTGTTTGCTGCACTCCTTACACCGCAGCAGGCTGCCCTTCAACGGCGCCAATGGTGGGAGAAGTGGGGACTAGGTGTCTTCTCCAAGGACCCTAGACGTGCTCTCCGTGGGACGCAAACCCGCGACCTTCCGGTCCGCGGGCGGACGCGCTAACCACGCGGCCACCGTCTCCACCAACAAGCATAACAAGTATAACAAGTATAACAAGCATCATCAAAAAGGAGGCTGAGCTACCGATTGATTTCAAGCCACATCTTGTGACAAAAGCAAGACTTTCAAACATATTTAATACGGCCCGTATTAAATATTCAATCTAGCATTGTGGTACATGTGGGGTAAACATGAAGTTGCACATGTGGAATGAAAATAATATCCTCACCATTTTTTTTCTGCCTCTGAAAACTGTAAATGAAACAAATGAGATTTCTCCAGTTTCAGTAACTTTCACCAAACTGAGTTTCCAACTGCTCAGTCGAGTCTGACAGGTGAAGCGAGTCGTGGTGGAGAAATAAAACCGAGTACAGCAGCATCAGCAAACTCTTTTATTTTCTTTACATGATTGTAATCCCACTCCCCACCTAAAACGGCTCCCTGCCTGCCACTGTGACAACCCCTGTGTCTGCTGTTTTTAATGAAACTGTACATGCGTGCATGAAGAAAAGCCGGAGGCTTTGCACTAAAGAATGCAGGAACATCACGAACAATAAAACGTTGTCTTTGCAACAATAAGCTACAAAATCAGCTTTACAGTATGCACGTAGTCCAAGACAGTTGGACTACGTGCATAAAGCTCGTAGTGGATACAACACGGACACTTGATCTGATTCAGGGCTAGGTTTGACTCTATAACACTGCGACTTTTTGGTCGGGTTTTTTAATGTATGATGGTTCTTTTCTAAAAGTTGGTTTGGAGTCATTGGGATCATAGTTTCTACGCTAATTTTGAACTAGCGTAGAAAGCGTTTTAGAAAGCTAATCTTTTTTTTAAAAAAAAAACTTACTAAAGTTCCAATACAGGAAGGTTTTTTCACTAACTGGAATGTTGACTAAATTTGAAGATTTCGCTTTGTCTTCTAAATATGCAGATTAGAAATTCTTAGTTTTCTACCTATATTTAAAAACACAATGCAAAGAGAAGCCAGTGGGTTCGGTGCAGTGGGTCCTCATTGATCCGTGATTCGTTTGGATCAACATTTTCAGCTTCAGTCCCATTTTCAGCTTCAGTCCCATGTCAGTCCCATGTCAAGCATCATGCCTGCCCATGGCTACCTCAGGTGGTAGGCGACGGAATAATGATAGTACTCCCCCGTCGCCTCAACGACCACCTCCAGGTGGTCCACCTCCAGGTGGCCACCTCCACCTGACCTGATGGTGGCCACCTCCACCAGGTGGCTACCTGGAGGTGGCCACCTGGAGGTGGACCACCTGGAGGTGGTCGTTGAGGCGACGGGGGAGTACTATCATTATTCCGTCGCCTACCACCTGAGGTAGCCCGGGACCTCCCCTCATCTCACTGATTCGGGACACCTGAAAGTGACTGACCTGCTACCTATTTAAAGGCAGTCTGCCTTTTCTTAATTGTCAGGTCATTGTTCCTTCCAGCCAGGAAGGAATGGCTGGAAGTGTATTTGTGGGAGCATCAATGAGCCCATGGTCAGTTATGCAAAATTCATAATCAAACACTTGCTAAAAGTCTTTAAGCCACATTACAACATCCACTTCTGGTGAAAATTTTTTTGTAAGATACAATAAGCGCAGAGTTGCCTTTCAAAAATAAACAAACAAATAAAAAACAAGTTATGTTCCCATGTAGAGTTCGCATGTTCTTCCCATGTACGTATGTGTGGGATTTCTCCAGGTACTCTGGTTTCTTCCCACCCTCCGAAAACATGCATGTTAGGATAATTGGCCACTATGAAAATTGCCCCTGGGAATGAGTGTGTGCTTGTATGGGTTTGAGTGTGTGCAGCTACACAACAGGCTGGCAACCTGTTTGGAGAGTTTGGACCCGGCACTCCCCGCAACCTTAAAAGAATAAGCGGCTCAGGAGAAAATAGAAGTCATGTTTTAACGTAGTAAGTATATGGTAAAAACTTGGTACATTTCTAAATAAAATGAAGTGCATTTTATGCATGCTTCTTTTCATTTTGTAACTTCATATGTAGCCCCTAAATTTGTTGGTGTCAAAGCTGTGAAATCAGCACATTGATTGAACTTAAAAATAGTTAACATTTAATTTTAGCCTTGATTTAATATATAATTAAAGGATCACATAGGTATACATTACATAAAAATACATTGTAAAACCTCAGTATGGCTCACTTTACAATGCGATATTAAGGTGTAATGAACAAACACTACCGTAAGTGGAAAACCAAAGTGAAAAATGATCTTGTCCATGAGGTTTTTTTATCCGTTGCACCCTGACCAGTAGGGCTAAGTGATTCACTTATCACATATCGGCTTCATGACTTCACACCAACAACCAAATTGCTGTGTGTACAAATCTAGAAGTAGGTTCACACATCATCATCAGAATCTTTAGCTGATTTTAATGGCACAAAATAAAACAAAACAGAAGTTCAAATTGAAGCTGAAAACAGCCAATAACAAATCTAGTTTTTCTTGGAATACATGAGATGATTTCAGTATTTTACATATGTACATTTTATGTCTAATAAAAAATAATGGCTGCTGCCCATCTCCTCCTTCACCCAACCCTAATGCCCCTCCTGTAGGTGGCGAGCCCACTTGAAGAGCAGCCCATGGCAAAGGGGCTGAGCCCAGCCGGGCCCCATGGGTTAAAGCCTGGCCACCGGGCGCTCGCTCCCGTCCCCCACCCTCAGGCCTGGCCCTAAGCTGGAACCCCGGTGACCCGCGTCCAACCAGGGCAACTTGGCCATGCTTGATTTCTTCATAAGGGTTTTCTTCATCCTCCAGTTCCAGTTAACACTGGAGAATGAAGCTGAAGAATAAAGAAAACTATTCTGTGTCAAGGTTTGTTGTGTGGATACAAAGCTGGACAGTAGATGCTCCAAACAAAGTCTTTTATTTAACACATCCAAACTGAAAACAAGCTTGCGCCGAGCAAAATATTAAACATCTCAAACTTAGAGCTAGAAAATACGAGATTCGCTTCCAAACATCAAGACGAGTTGGGGGGGTCAGAAAGACAAGACAAACCCGCAGGGGAGTGAGGAAAAGAACCCCCTTAAATACTGCTAGGAGAAAATAGGAACCATGTGAAGAACATTAGGGAAGAGTGGTGATCAGACTAAGGAGACACACCCAAGAGGAACTCAGCACCTGGAAGGAAATAAAGTGAGTGATTTCAAATTAAAACAGGAAATGAACAAAAGCACACTAACTTCATGACTAAACCTGACATTCAGGGGTTTTAAACATGTAAATCACTTTGTGTTCCATTTTATTCATAAAAAGCCCTTTATAAATAAAGTTTGATTTGTTATTGTTCCCTGTGCTGTCCAAGGAGGCAGGACGTTGTGGTGCCTCCTGTTGCTTTAATTTTAGTTATTGTTTTCCAGCTTTTATTTTGGTGACATTGTTTGCACATATAACCCACAATTTCTCTCAATAAATATGGAGTTTTTCTTTTCTTCTGTAAGCCCTTAAATTAGTTTACGCTTGTGTTCAAGTGTCTTCAAAAGTTTGTTTTCTTCTTCCCTTTGCTTTCCTAAGACAAGTCACCTCTCGTCTTACACTAGTCTAACCATAACCTCTTCGACCCAGAATAGGACAAATTTGTTCCGAAGATGAACAAATGCAAGTAAGGAACTCTACCTTAGAGATAGGGGGAGGAGCTTGACCAGTCGAGTCGTTACACCCAATGTTCCCTCTAAACTGCGCGCAAGCGCAATTGCGCACTGCTCACAGGTCACTAGCGCACAGGAAAACCTATGCAGTGCATGAAATAAAAATTAATTTGAATTAAAGATGGAAAAATGAGACAAAACTCCGAAGCACATCTCTTTCTTCTTTCTTTCTGAAACAAATTGCTTCGAACCGAAGCGTCGGAACTTGGCTCATCACTTCTGCTGACATCACAAAAGAGGAAAAGTTTTTGCTCCGCCCCCTTCTGCTCAGGAAGCTTGAGTGTTTGCTCAGACACGTAAAAAATTAGAGGGAACATTGGTTACACCTGCCTTAAAGAGGAGCCAGATAGGTGGTTCGAGCAACTGCCTTCTGAACATAATGCTGGTGAGGTTTTTCAGGCACATTGAACGGGGAGGAGATCAAGAGATAAATGCAGAAATATGTCTCACAGCTGCCCAGGGAAAGCCAAGGGATCCCCCTGTGGAACTGCATTTGGTAAGACTGGTGTTCTCTGCTGAGGATAAAAGGAGATGGTAAGATACGGTGTGTATACAATTATGTAAAATCTTGTCTCATTATCTAACTTATGCTGCTGAAAGGTATAAAAAAAGTCTCTGCTCAGCATCACTAGTTTCCAGGTCCACTAACTCCTGCCTCTACTGTCAGGTGCTTTTTAGGTGCACATAAGAAACTAATAAAACCTTAACAGCTATGCGCTCACGCTTTATATCTCCTCACACCGCCATTCTCCTGAATGTAAACGCAAAGATGCTGCTGCAGTCATTTGTCCTTTTCACCAAAAATAAAAAGCTCGAGATGACATTTTAAATTCTCCTTGAAGAAAACGTCATTACCGGGACGTCCTGAGCTACCTCGGTAATCAATAAATAGAAGTCAGAGGTGAAAGAGCACAAAACCAAGATGTCTGGTTTGGGTCCATGAATAAGTGTTTCCATGCAAAACTTGTTTTAGAATAAATGAGGCTTAAATTGGATTCAAAGAAGTGTAACAAAAATAGAGTCGCTAGTTCGAAACAGCTGTTTCCGTTGTTAGTAAAGACAGTCAGTCAGTCATCTTCTTAACCGTCTATCCCTTATGGGGTTGCGGGTGGTGCCGGAGCCCATCCCCGCTGATTCGAGGCAATTGGCAAGGTACACCCCAAACAGATTGCCAGTCTGTTGCGGGGCAATTTTGCAATTTTCTATTGCAACAATCCAACAACTCTCTGAACACTTTGAAAGCATTGGAAGCCTCTTGTTGTGATGTGGAAGGAGGAGGACCCAAATGCAGGACATCAAACAAGATTTATTAAACCAAGGATCAGCAAAGCTGTAAGCAAAGAAAAGGGATCAAAATGGTTATCAAAAGAGTCAATCTCAGTCCCAAAGGATAGCCGCTGGGTCGGGAGTCAGCCAGGGCTGGAAGGCATGAAGACCTGACGAGGAATGCTGGTGAGGCTGACTTTAAATAGGCAGCAGAGAGATTAGGTGCAGGTGGTCCAATCAGGTGCAGGTGGTCCAATCAGGTAGAATTGGGGGAAGGGTGAGATGATCCCTGGCTCCCTCTGGTGGTGGTTGAGGGAGCCATAACACTTTGGTCTTTTTTGGCTTCTTCTAGGTTTGCGTCTTCAACCTTCTTCTTCTTCTTTCAGCATTTGCCTTCAGGGTTCACCACAGTAAGTCAGTTTCTTCCATCTAACCCTATCTGCTGCATCCTATTCGGTCAAACCAACTATCTTCATGTCTTCCTTCACTGTATCCATGAACCTCCTCTTTGGTCTTCCTCTAGGCCTCTTCCCTGGTGGTTCCAAACCCAGCATCTTTCTTCCGATGTACTCTCTCTCTTGCTCCTCTGCACATATCCAAACCACCTCAATCTGGTCTCTCGGACTTTATCCCCAAAACCTCTAACATGTGCAGTTCCTCTGATATACTCAGTTGTGATGTTGCGTCTTCGACCAATAAATGAATCAACTCGTCACCAAACCAGGAAGATGAACGAATTGACACGTATGGTTAACTGTCCAAATTAATTTTTGTTCAGCACACAAAAATGATTGGCTGAAGTTTTCAGTGTTGTACAAAGTTCAAAGTTTATTAATATACATTTTTTTCTATTAGTGTCCAGGTTTTTGTAAGTGCAAGTCCAAGAAATGAAAGCAGATTGAAGTACTATTGAAAAGAATGAACTTGCATATCACCTTTCTTTCGTCTTTTCTCTCTTATTTCCTGTTTTATTTTGTAAGTTGTTTTTTATCTTTCCTTCCTCCTCTCTATACATCCGTTTTAATCATAATTAACTTCATCTGTTCTCTGTGTATTTTTACCTCCCTTTTTTTCAACGTTCGCTGCCAGATTGTTGTCGTTTCTTCAATGTCGTCCTTGTAAGTTTCGGTGCCTGTTTTAGTTCCTATCATCAATCATCATTAAACCTTCGTCTCTGCACACGCCTGCCTCTTCTTCCTTCACACAACCCCATACAGTAGTTAGATGTAAGTAAAGTTACTGTAAAGTGGATCGCTGCGGAATTAAGAAGTAGCTTTTTGAACGACAAACAAAACAAGCGTATTACTTCGTATACTTGGATAGGTCACTAGTCCATCGCAGCGTTTCGACAAATACTGAAACCAGCCAACCCATCATGTCTGTGAGCAGTGGGAAGTTGTCCGATATGACAAATTAGGTTACAACAACTTTTGGCCGGGAATAGACAGCAAAATGTCTAAACTTTCCGAAAAATCGTATGTCAAAACAACTGCTTGATTTAATGTTTCCTTGACAAAAGATGTACGTAGTTGAAGTTTTGGGTTGAGTTTCTAACGAGTTTCTACAAATGTGTTTATTGGAAACTATACTGATTCCCTCCCTCTGTGTCAGGAGCGACATGGTTTTCGTCTAACACAGGGGTGTCCAAAGTCGGTCCTCGAGGGCCGGTGTCCTGAAAGTTTTTATTTGTTCCTGGTTTAATACAGCTGATGCACAGAAAGTGAAATCAACAGCCAATAGAATCTGGCACAATGACTCAATTAACTGGATCAGGTGAGTAGATGCAAACACCCATGGAAAACCTTCAGGTCACCCGCCCTTGAGAACAGGATTGTGGACCTTGGTCTAACATAGTGCTTCTCAAATTGTGGGGCGCGCCTCCCAAGGTGCGGCGCAATGTCAGGGTGGGGCGCAAAAGAGCAATCGTTGAGCAGGAGCTGAGAGTCGCAGTATCATGCTTCAAACCCCGCTTCAAAAAGCTGTGCACAGCAAAACGTGCTCATTGTAGCCACTAATTCTGACTTCCCTATTTTCATAAAAAAAAAAAAAAAGCACAAATTGTTTGATTGATTTTTAATTACATATTTTAATCTACAAATAATTTTTGTAGATTAAAGTGTTTTATATTTTGTGCTCCTGAGGTGATGTTGCTGATCAATCTAAATTTATTGATTTTATTGAAAATATTTTTCAGTATCAAATGGTTCAATTAGTCAAAATGTCTACAGTTTAAATAAGAATTAAATTTTTTTTTGAATATCAAGTTAATTGATGCACTTTCATTTTTTTCTGTTTCAGACTAAAAAACAATGTTAATAAAGCTGTTCTTTGTTGTACGTTGCTTTTTCTTTTTGTTTTCTTTCATTTTAATGACGATACAATGTTATGCAGAGGTGTACTTAGAACAATTTCATAGACAATGATACTAATTATAGTCACGGCGGAGAGTGGGGGGGCGCAAAATATTTTCTTCTTCCAAGGGGGGGCGCAATAGGAAATAATTGAGAAGCACTGGTCTAACAGAATAACAAACTTTTAGAGTAACGGAGTAATCTAATTAGTTACTTTTCCAATCGTTACAGCGTTGTTACCGTCACTAAGAATATAAATTGACGTATTACTATAATGTGTTGAAATAAAACAGCATAAATTGCGAAAACAACGTGTTTAACGCTGCGTGAGCTATGCAGGGGGCTGGAGATGGGGTGTCGTAAAAGTGAGACACTGATTGGTTGAGGAGTGGAGTGGGAAGGCACTCTAGCCATGCTGTTCTCTGATGCTGTAGATTTACCAACATTAGATTTGAAAAGCATCTCCTTCTCTGTTACAACCAAGCTTACTAAATCTATAGGTAGATTTTTTTTTTTTAACTTGGCCAATTGGGATTTAACTGAAATTGATCATTGCAAATGTTTCCGAGTTTTCAGGCTTGTTTCTGGACTGACTTTCTGGAAGTTGTTGCTGCAGTTATTCTTTATCCCGCCTTGTTTCCTCTGTCCTTTTCTCTCCTTCACACACTTTTAATTATTTCCCTGCCACATTTCCCTTCTGCCGGCGATCAGATTAAATGGGACGTGTTGAGCAGGATGACAGAGTGTGTGATTGTATATGTGTGTGTTTGTATAAGTGTGTATGGGAGGGATCCTTTACTGGGGGAGGGGGCGATAGAAAATATTATTTTATCTACATTATCTTTTAGAAGAAAGATGTAAATACCGGGGTCGCACGGTGGTGCTGGGGTTAGCACAGTGACCTCACAGCAAGAAGGTTGGGGTTCGAGTCTCGTAATGGGGCGAAACTTGAAATACCTTTCTGTGTGGCGTTTACATGTTCTCCCCGTGTATGTGTATTTCCTCCCACTCACTGAAAACATGCGTGTTAGGTTGATTGGTCACTATGAAATTGTCCCTAGGAATGGGTGTGTGTAGCCAAGTGACACACTGGCGAAATGTTTGGGGTGTATCTTTCCCGTTGGCTTAAATTAGCAGGGACAGGCTCCGGTACCTCATATGACCTTGTCAGCAAATAAGCGGTCCAGACGCTGAGACAAAACTAATGTGACTCCTGCAGCATTTGATCTGCATGCTGGTGTTATTCACTTCTGTCTAGAAGCAGTGTTCAAACGAGTGTTTGGTTGAGTTTATTTCACTGCTTGCACAGATCGGACATTGATTTTCTAAAACGTTTCTTAAAAAAGTTATCCAGTGTTGTTTTTGTAACTCCACCTCCCTGAGAGCAGACCAAGAGGCAGACCCCGAATCCGCTGGAGAGACTATGTCTTAGAGTTGGCTGGGGAACGACTCGGGATCCTTCCAGGTGAGCTGGAGGAGGCAGCTGGGGTGAGAGAAGCCTAGACTTCCCTTCTGAGACTGTTGCCTTCGCGACCAGGCCCCGGATAAGCGGAAGACGATGGAATGGAACGGAGCACCTTCCTGAGAATTTTATCACATCATTTCAGTCTTGTAACAGACCGGTTCAAAGTAACACACGGTTCTCATCTGCTAACTGGCCAACATAGGGTCTCGTCCTCTTGTGACTCAAAAACAAATTGACTGGCAAGAAAAAAAAAAAGATTGTCCAAAACTTTACATTAGATCTTAAAGTTTCTAAGACTTTGTTTCAACTACAGAAGAAAAAAGGGTTTTTTGTTTTCCTTTTTTAAAAGAAAAAAGCTCAAAAGGCTATAAAAACTTTCAAAAAAGTTGGAATAATAATTTTTTTCTCAAATTTGTGAAACTTGACTGTTTTAACATAAAAATTGAATTTGGTTGTTCATGTATTTCTCACTGTTTTAAGGGTTTTTTCCTCTTTTTTTTTTTCATTTTATTTGAGAGTAAATAAATACAGTGGTGGTCAAAAGTTTACATACACTTGTAAAGAACATAATGTCGTGGCTGTCTTGAGTTTCCAGTTATTTCAACAACTCTGATTTTTCTCTGATATAGTGATTGGAACAGATCCTTCTTTGTCACAAAAAACATTCATGAAGTTTGATTCTTTTATGACTTTATTATGGGTAAACTGAAAATGTGACAAAATCAGCTGGGTCAAAAATATACATACAGCAACATGAATGAGCAATTTTGGAGACTTAGAAAGTTGTTTCAATGACATGAGCTTCATAGCATGACCTCTTAACTTCTTGTGAGTGATTATGAGTGACTACAGCTGGTGACTTCTCTGAGGCCATTTAAAAAGGGCTCATTGGATAAAAACACCCACAAACGCTTCAATGGGAAAGTCAAAGGAGCTCAGCACAGATTTGAAAAAGAGAATCATTGACTTGAACAAGTCAGGAAAGTCACTTGGACCCATTTCAAAGCAGCTGCAGGTTCCAAGAGCAAAAGTGCAAACAATTGTTTGTAAGTATAAAGTGCATGGCACTGTTTTGTCACTGCCACGATCAGGAAGAAAACGCAAGCTGTCACCTCCTGCTGGGAGAAAACTGGTCAGGAGGGTGAAGAGTCAACCCAGGAGCACCAAAAAGCAGATCTGCCAAGAATTAGAAGATGCTGGAACACAGGTGTCAGTGTCCACAGTCAAGCGTGTTTTGCATCGCCATGGACTGAGAGGTTGCCGTGCAAGAAGGAAGCCCTTGCTCCAAAAGCGGCACCTTAAGGCTCGACTAAAGTTTGCTGCTGATCACATGGACAAAGATAAGACCTTCTGGAGGAAAGTTCTGTGGTCAGATGAAACAAAAATTGAGCTGTTTTGCCACAATGCCCAGCAATATGTTTGGAGGAGAAAAGGTGAGGCCTTTAACCCCAAGAACACCATGCCTACCATCAAGCACGGTGGTGGTAGTATTATGCTGTGGGCCTGTTTTGCTGCCAATGGAACTGGTGCTTTACAGAGAGTCAATGGGACAATGAATTCTTCAAGAAAACCTGAAGTCATCAGCCCGAAGGTTGGGTCTTGGGCGCAGTTGGGTGTTCCAACAGGACAATGACCCCAAACACACATCAAAAGTGGTAATGGAATGGCTAAATTAGGCTAGAATTAAGGTTTTAGAATGGCCTTCCCAAAGTCCTGACTTAAATCCCATTGAGAACATGTGGATAATGCTGAAGAAACAAGTCCATGTCAGAAAGCCAACAAATTTAACTGAACTGCACCAATTCTGTCAAGAGGAGTGGTCAAAGATTCAACCAGAAACTTGCCAGAAGCTTGTGGATGGCTACCAAAAGCGCCTAATTGAAGTAAAAATGGCCAAAGGACATGTAACCAAATATTAGCATTGCTGTATGTATATTTTTGACCCAGCTGATTTCGTCACATTTTCAGTTTACCCATAATAAAGTCATAAAAGAATCAAACTTCATGAATGTTTTTTGTGACAAAGAAGGATCTGTTCCAATCACTATATCAGAGAAAAATCAGAGTTGTTGAAATAACTGGAAACTCAAGACAGCCATGACATTATGTTCTTTACAAGTGTATGTAAACTTTTGACCACCACTGTAGCTCAGTAGGTCTTACAGACGAAAATCTACATATAATTAGCTTGTATTTTGTCGCAAGTGATTAAGTTTTAAGCCAAGAGATCAAACTTTTTTTAAGACATAAAACAAATGTTGGAAAGAGTTTGCAGACATTGGCCCAGAGCCAGAAGGCACAATGCTTTAAATACTGAATAATTTCCATCTTCTTAAGACTTTATGAAGTTGCTTCTGCCAAGTAAACTAAACTGAGATCCTTTCCGTCTCCTACGTGTTCTCGCACCTTTACAAAAATTGGGTGTCTGCTTGTGGCTAATGAGGGAATAAAGGTTAGTTTACCTGTGGTCGCTGCAAAATGACATTGCACTAAATGATTATGTGTTTTTGTAACTTCTCCAAAAAATGGCCTCCGGGTTCACATTTCTTTCCAGTTTTGACACCAACGTATTAAAACTTTGTTTTTAAGAAATCCCAAGGCTCTCTTTTTGCAGAGGATGATGAGGCTCTGATGGCCTTGTCAAACTGTCTTCTCCAGTTTTCATGGGAGTGATTTATAGCAAAGTTTGCCAGAAAGAATCTTCACTGAAACAAAAACTGTGGTCCTCAACTGGAAAAGGGTGGAGTGATCTCTGGGTCAGGAATGACCTCTAGTTCCAGATACAGGGATAGGAAACTGACTCGTAAGTGAAGAAAGAATAAAATGAGAAGTTTAACCAAAAGTAAGAGCTGGGTTTCCAGGTGGGTCAGTTCCACTTTACCTTTATAAACTACTCTTGAAATAAAGCCATCGGCAAAGTAAAAAAAAACAAAACAGAGGCAGGACATAAAAGTCCTAAGAAATTTCTTCCTAAAAAAAAAAGAAAAGGGAGAAACCGTATGGGGAGACTCGAGGAGAGATCCTTTAACTGGCCGGACAGAATTAAATTACTCTTAAAAGAGAGCAAGCTCCTTATTCAGGAAATTTATCCATGGTTCTTCCCTCAACTATACACCAAATCACAATATATTGGTTGTACTGGGGGGAGTAAATCTTCATATTTAAGTGGGAACGTATGAGGATAGTTCCCCAACAAGTTGCGAGCGTAGGCGCGGAAAACCAGGTTTCCTGCTTCAACAGCTGTCCTCACAATACGATATTGAATCAGAAAAAAAATAGAAATATGTAATCATAAAAACTTTGGAGAATGGAGAGAGACTGGTGATCTGTCTACGGTGTACCCCACCTCTTGTCGGACAATAGCCTGAAAAGACACTGGTACAACTGGAACCCAGAGTTGAACAAGTGGTCCATTAAATATTGGAAATGATTGAAACCTGTGACTCATTTACAAGCCAATTCAACTGAACAACCTATGGCGTTTTTTTAGGGCTCTGCCCACACGTAGGTGGATATCTGGTAAAACAAATATATTTTTATTCATTTTGGCCAGTCATTCACACGAACCCATAGGTTTCCTTCATTCAAAGCCGCAGTTTTTGAAAACTCAGATAAAAGTGATGATTTTGGAAAACTCCGGTTTTGCGTTTGCATGTAGACATGCATAACCGGCGTTTTGCGTTTTTAAACCTGCGACAATTAATGCATAGACGTCATTTATGTGTGCCATTGTTTTTAATATCAGACAGTGGGCAGCATAGATCCAGCATAGATCCTCTGAAAAAAACACTGCCGACTACTGGTCTGGCATGCTTATAACAGCACTCAGAAGTGTATTTATATGGGTTCGTGTGGACGTGGTTATATTGAAAACAGTTACATGTGTATGCGAGAGTTTTTCTAAAACAGAGGACAGCGGATATACATTTTTAAAAATACTCGGCTACGTTTGGATATGGCCCACAGTTTTGTTTTCACAAACGCATGGAAATATTCGTAGGCCTTAGTGGTTGAGTACCTGAGGGATTTAGAGAATATCGTTAGTTCTTCGGGAGCATTTGATGCTCAACCACATCTTCACACCCCATTGTGTGCTGGGTGCTCAGGAAGTTCCTACTGCAATCTATGGGTGCTTCAGCTCACTTCCAAACCCTTACGTCTCCCCTAAGATGATGATAACTTGATTTAACATGTAAAAAGAATTAGACATAGTGTACATAATTTAATGGCTGACGCTGAATTCCTTCATAACGTTCGCTCCTGTCTTAAACAATGATCTGAATTACAAACTGTTTTTAATTCTACAGTATTTTGACTGATAATAGTGATAAACAAAACTGATCAAAATGGTCTGTTTGGTCATGACTCGTTCAGAACGAGATTGCAGGTACAAGCGGCCAAATCAGTTTCCTTCGCAGGGAGGCTTGGCTCTCACTAAAAAATAGAGTGAGGACCTCGGAACGAAAATATTTATTGAAGGGCACTACTGAAGGCCCACTGATGGTTCGCCACTGATAAAACACAGTATTAAATTTATAAATATTTTTTAATGGTGAATGAAATGTAGATCATGAAAAAACGGTTGAGCATCAAAGTAAAGCTAGTGATTTTTGCACTTTATAACTATAACTAAAATTTCCATATCTTTACAAACTGTTGGTTTTCTTTATTTTTCCTCAGTTGCTTATTTACATTATCAATAGAGCTGACTCATCCATTAAGAGCTGCTTTACATCTTCTAATGAGCTGTCCTCACACACCCCAACACACCCATAACCATGAGCTAACAAAAACACATGACTGTTAAGTAGGTGGGTTTATCGATGGAATAATTCTTGTCTATGACCCTGAGGTCAAAATCAATGAGCAGCTGGTCAGAAGGAACCAGACTAGACCAGGACACCGCGGCTCATCCAGTTCAGTTGAAACACGAGATTCCAGACATGAAGGAAGGAGTCATTCAGAGCAACAGTACCTGAATATCAATGCATGACATATCTATACAAATTTGCATAAAACTGGACTGGACTTCAAGAGCTCGTTCATTGTCAAAATGTATGTAGTGCATCAAATTAGAGGGGTCATTTTATGCCAAATGTGCCTTTTTTATCTTTTGAATATCTTTTGGGGAGTCTACTTGGAAATTCTAAAGTCAATACATACAATATCAACAAAAATATCACTATATAATCTTTATTACTTTACTGTTCCTTCTAGGATGGTCTCAGATGGCTCGTTTGGTTCAGCTCGATGTGCTATGTTTTTTTTTGTTCCGTTACGTCAAATGCTTTCAGAAGAAATACCCAAATTAGGTGAAACAACTGCTGACATGGGTGTTGCACACAGAGAGTTAAAGAGTCTACCCCACATTGGCTGCAGCAGCGAGAGAAATGTAGTGGTGGAACGTAATGAAGTAAATGTACTTTGTTACTGTACTTAAGTAAAAAAATTATGTATCTGTACTTTACTTAAGTAAAATTTTAGACCTTTAAGTCGACTTCCTTACATTTTTTGAGCAAATATCTGTACTTTTACTCCGCTACTTTTTAAAAGTCTGTTTATAATTTTTTGTTACATTTTCGGTCAGAAATTTGAAAAATACGCAGGTTTTTTTTAGTGCATTTTGAAGCCGCATCGCCAAAATCAACCTGTAGAGAAAGCAGTTGATCGCCTGCGATTTCCCAGAGGGAGTAGTAATGAAACAAGGACCAATCAGAATCAAGAGTAAACATTTTTCGCAGTCATTCACCGTCAAAAAACTAACATGAAAGATAGCAAAAATTGAAAAAGAGTCAGAAGATTGTTGTTCCTTAAAATAAATAAAAAGTTGAGCAATTGTTACACGGAGCAGGGGCGGATCCAAGAATTATCTAAAGGGGGCGAGGTGGGGCGTGACGTCATTGATAAAACCAGTATAGGAGGACTGGGGGCCTCCCTCTAGAACATTTTGGAAATAAGAGTTTTTCTTCTGCATTCTGGTGGCCCATTCGCTGGCTCTGCAGGGGATAACTTGACTAGCCCCCTTTCCTTTCTTCTTTCTTTTTTTTCCCTGTGGACCAGAGGTGGGAAGGGATGGAGGAAGGGAGTGGTGGCACGCTCCCCTCTTCTTGGATCCACCCCTGCAGAGTATTTATCTGTGACCCTATAGCACAAAAAATAACATTTGAATTATGGTTGAATACATTTACTTTTTACTTAAAAAGTACAATTTACACCAATTACTTTTGTACTTTTACTTTAGTAGATTTTTTATTGGTACTTTTACTTAAGTTTTTTTTTTTTTTTTTGCCTAATTATCTGTACTTTTACTTAAGTATAAAAAGTGAGTACTTCATCCACCACTGGAGAAATGCGGCCACCATCATGCATACCTGCAAACAAACGAAAACTGTGGTAGTAGATACAAAACATGATCACTGTTTGTTCTAATTGGTGGACTATTGAAAGTAGGGCCTTGTAATGATTTCTTTTTTACAAGAAAAATAACCAAATTTTATTTGGCCATGAAGAATTTATGGGACTTTAGAAATTAAATGTATCAATGTACTCAAACCTCAACTGTCACCAGATTGCTGCTGTAGAAATAAAACTAATAATATTAGAATAAAACAGCTTTCATGTCTTGTACCAAACTTCAAAATAAAGGCAACCAATTATTTGACTGAAGAATTGTTTGTAAAGTTGCAAAGCCTAGTATGCTTTTGTTTGTAATTGCTGGGTTTAGAAACAGAGGAGTGGGGGAGGGGTGTGAAGTATCCATTTGCATTTAAGATGAGCAGCACAAACAAGACGTGGTTTTTCAGTATGGGTGCAAAGTTTACGGATAGAAACAAGACCACATCTTCTTCTTGTGATGTGGAAGGAGGAGGGCCCTAATGCAGGACAAAGCAGAACTTATTAACAGAAGTCAGGTAAGTCTGTAGGGCAAAGGACACAGGATTAACTCAGGATAAAAAGTTTAGGTAATACAACAAAGTTCCAGGATGTGACTGATCGTCAGGGAGGACGGTGAAGACGACAATGACCCGACCTGAAGTCCGGGGTGATTGCTATTTAATAGGCTGCAGGGTACACAGGTGTGTGGCATCAGAATAATCACCCTCAGGTGTCCTCGATCAGGGTGATGAAGGAAGATCCAGGGCTTCCTCTGATGG
This sequence comes from Neostethus bicornis, assembly GCA_902685375.1. Lineage (NCBI taxonomy): Eukaryota > Metazoa > Chordata > Actinopteri > Atheriniformes > Phallostethidae > Neostethus > Neostethus bicornis. The sequence goes on from LR738550.1 coordinate 26,539,108, forward strand.
CAGGTGAGGGGATCATGACATATCTTCTTTCGACATTTCCCTTCAGGGGTCGCCACAGCAAGTCAGTTTCTTTCATCTTCACTGTCTTCCTTCACTGTATCCATGAGACAAGTATATTTCACAAACTCTCATAATGTCAGGAGAGTAGTCTTTTCCCCCTCTGTGTCCTGTTTCCCCCCTCCCTCTTGTCTGTGTGTGTGCAACTAGTCACACCTGAAACTAATCTACTCATCTGCTGGAGCATAAATGGAACAGTTTTTGACACACTCTTCATCAGATCATTGTTTATCACGCTTGACCTGTTATCCAGTTTTTGGCTCCAGCTCCCACATTAGAACCTGCCTAGTTTCTCTGTTTTGTCTTTTTTATTTTGGACTTTTTATCAATCTAATAAATCTGCTTGTGATTTTTCATCTGAACCTGTCTGTTGTGTCATGGATATATTTTTGGCCTCAGCTCCACATCATGACACATAAACATGTAAAATTAGAAACATGGGACCATATATATTTATCTTATTTAAAAATGACTTGGCCCATGTTGCAAAATGTAATATACGGTAGATGACATAGGCAATAGCTCTGTGGTAGAATGTTTGTCCTTCGACCAAGAGAAGCTGGTTTGTATCCCACTGACCTCACGCCTCAATGTTCTTGGAGAAGACTCTTAACTCCCATTTCTCCCACTATTGGCGCCGTTTTGGCAGCCTGTTGCGGTGCAATGCAGCACAAAAATTTTCCTGTTTAGGGTGATGTAGTCCACATAAGTGGTGCTTTTAATTTCTGTATCATGTTGATGATGAGATGCAGTTTCCTTGTAGTGCTTGTAGGAGTAAAGCGAGCACGAGTGTAGCAATAAGTAAAGAAAAAAGGCAGAACACCACGTGCGTGTGTGTTTGTGAGGTGGAACTATGAAAGCAGAGAGCAGCACGAGGCTCTGATACCAACAGCTGTCAGCAATTTGGCTGCTTTGCTCGTCCAGCTTTGAACAAATCTGCTTCAGCTGCTAAATGCAAAGTGTATGTGTGCACGTGTGCGTGCATACAAACAGAAGCTACTGTATGAAGCACGCTCCAAAGTGCATTGAAGGTCACGTCTATTAAAATAGGCCGTGTATTAAAATAGAATCTCCTGATGCACCTGTTTGTTGTACCAAATAATTATTTTCAGCTTCAACTGATACCTTAATTGAATAGCAAGTTTTGATTTAAATAAATTTGTTAATATAAACAGACATTTAAAATCAAGATTTAAGTGATAAAATAGTTGGGGTTTTTTTTCAAAATAAATTTTGTTTTTTTTACAAACCTGTTTCGACTTGAAGACTTTGTGCAGCCGCAATAAAATCTGTCTGGTGTTTACGTAATCTTTTGTAGTTTGCTCTCATTTCCATCGATGAGGAGGATAATGGACAGACAGACAGATGTAACAGAGACAGGTAACAGGTTGGTGAAACTGTAGCCAAGTAGGATTCTATCACCTGGCATGAAGCCACAGTCTGAACTACACACACCTGCAGACACCATTCAAACACACAGACACTGAAGTGAGTTTATTGATCTAGTTATGAACCTGAGCAGTGGTTTTATTGAAGGATATTTGGACAAATGTTATCAGAAAGCGGAATAGTGGAAAGAATTTTAGAAGATAAATGGTAAATGAACAATGACTTCTTTTTCTTCTTACCGCATTTCCCTTCAGGGGTCGCCACAGCAGGGCAGTTTCTTCCATTAAACTCTATCTGCTGGATCCTCTTCGGTCACGCCAACTATCTTCATGTCTTCCTTCAATGTATCCATGAACCTCCTCTTTGGTCTTCCTCTAGGCCTCTTTCCTAATAGTTCCAAATCCAGCATCCTTCTTCCCATGTACTCTCTCTCTCTCCTCTGTACATGTCCAAACCATCTCAGTCTGGCCTCTCTGACTTTATCTCCAAAACCTCTAAGATGTGCTGTTCCTCTGATCCTGTCCATCCTGGTCACTCCCAGAGAGATCCTCAGCATCTTCATCTCTGCTACCTCCATCTCTGTTTATTGTCTTTTCCTCAGCGCCACTGTGTCTAGACCTAACATCATGGCCGGTCTCTCCACGGTTTCGTACACTTTCCCTTTCATTTTGGCGGAAACTCTTCTATCACACATCACACCTGCTACTTTTATCCACCCGTTCTAGCCTGCCTGCACACGCTTCTTCACCTCTTTTCCACACTCTCCTTTGTTCTGGACTGTTGATCCTAAGTACTCAAAACCTTCCACTTTTTTTTATCTCTTCTCCCTGTTTCAATAATATTTTTCAAAAATCCTGTTTGAATCCGGTGGTACGGTGGCGCACCGGGTGGCAGAGTAGCCTCACAGCAAAACGGTTGTGGGTTCGAGTCCCTAGTCGGGACGAGGCTTGGAACACTGGCCTTTCTGTCTCAAGTTTGCATGTTCTTCACATGTTTGCGTGGGTTTTCTCCAGGTACTCTGGTTTCCTTCCACCCTCCAAAAACATGCACGCCAGGTTGATTGGCCACTGTGTGTGTGTGTGTGTGTGTGGTCCCAAGACAGACTTGCGATATGTTCCGTACGTACCCTGCCCTTTGCCTCAAGTCAGCCAGGATGGGCTATGGCACCCTGGAAACCCCAAAGGGATAAAATTGGGGAAAATAACGTTACAAGGTACCAAAACTTGGAGCTTTATTATGGAAACTGCAAACTGAGCAATGTCAGTGGAAAATGGACTCTATTTTTTACAAAGTTTGGACTCTTTTTGGAGTTTTACTGAGCAAAGAGAACGCAATGGAGGTGGGCAGATCCTGAAAGGGAATACTGTAAGTATCTATCTAAAGATAGATAGATCTAAAGATACTTGTATTCTCTTTGGGGTGGGATGCTGATTTTCTTTTATAGATACTTCTATTTTCCGCACAAGAAAATTCTTGCATTGCAGCGTACCGCATTTGCACCCGGATGTAAGCCGAAAATGTGTCTGTGGTGGGGGAAAATAGAGTTTTGGTGTTTTGACCAGAGACATTTTGACCCGGGCATAAGGTGGGGATTGAATTTTTGTCTATCTGTATTCACCTGGACTATACTACGAGATACAGAAGCTCAGAAAAATGGATTGAGTAGATCTGATTGTACGTGAGAGGCTGATTGCCGCCTAACAAAGACCTTCAGGCACGAGACGCTTCTCTACATTTTAAATTGAGCCGGTCATTTCTTCTGTCACATGTTGAGTGATAATGTTGAGGTCAGCGTCTGGTCAGCCAAATAGTTTTGGGAAAGCAGAGACGTACCAATCTGTTTTACTGTTCCACTCGATCAGCAAGTTTGTCCCATTTCAGAGGAACGGAAACGATCTGAGAGCGAGGGAGAGATAGAGAAGGTGGTTTGCCGCACAATGGACCCTCGGCTCGTTAAAACAAATAGTCTGATTGACCATTCAAAGTTTTATCTGAGACGATTCTATGTTCAATTTGTAACTTGGACAGGTTCCAGTTTATCTTTTTGCGCCACAGATCGATTACGATGACACTTCTAACTGCAAAAGAGCCCGAGGTATCGCTCATCCGGTGCTGTCCTGGTCCTTGTATGTGCGTCTGTGTTAGGACTGTTGCCTCATTGGTAATGAATGTCAGAGCCATGTGTTAATAAATTAACCGTGCATGTATTTTAGCTTATTAATGGTCGCCGAGGCAAATCACAACCTCTTTAATGCATTTCACTTAGTGTAGCTTATGGGGCGCCTTTCGTAATACATGTCAGCTTTTTAGACACTCGTTCAGGTCGTGAATTTATCTGTACCCCATTCAAGCTTTTTTTCCACATTTGCTGAATGCGTTCTTATCCCAAGCATGATATCTCACTGTGTAAAGAGTGTTCCATCTGAGATTAAATTGATAAACTAGAAACATTATGAGCATTTTATTTGAGCAAAGACAGGCTCACAGGCTACAAATTCAGCAGTGATGCACTTAGAGAATTGGGAAGACTCTAAGCTCAGAGATACCTCCATGATGTAGCATCAGAGTGCACACTGTAAATCATCCCGACCTTTAATTGAATAAACAAATCTTTACTTCCATGAGCATCCTCTTGGAAAGAACATACTTCAGCAGAGTGTTTCTCCCGAAACAGATACTTGTTGTGATAAGATGGAAGAAAGATCTTTTACAGGCTGATAGATGGATCTGTTTAGAAGAATTGGAGATCTTTCCTAAACCTGATCAAGACAAAGCACATGCCCAGACATATAGTTGCTTGGGATGTGTAAACTTTAAACCAGCTTCTTCAATGAGGACAAAACCGATTATTTCAGGTGAGAGAAGACAACCACTAGAGTTCATTTCCATCCAGTGTTGAGACCAATATGAGACTAGATAGGACCTAGGCACAGCAGGTCGGTATACGTACCCCGGGATTCCAAATACAAAGTACCTGCTGGCACCAAAAAGTCTCAGTCATTTCTCAGTTACTATTGTCACAATTCTGTGTCTGTAATGACACAATCTCCATAGTTCCATTCCGTTGTCTTTCGCTTATCTGGGAGTGGGTCACAAGGGCAACAGCCTCAGATGGGAAGCCCAGGCTTCTCTCAACCCAGCTGCATCCTACAGCTCACCCGGAAGGATCCTGAGTCATTCCTGGCCAGCTGTGAGACATAGTCTCTCCAGGAGGTCCAGGGTCTGCCTCTAGGCGCTCGGTGTCGAGCCACTCCTGCAGGTCGAGAGAAGCCAGATGGGGTGGTTCGATGGCCCCCGCTGGTGAGGTGTTTTGTGCACGTCCTACCGGGAGGAAGGACTTCTCTATAGTTCTGATTTATTTATTTTTTTTACTGGTTATCTACCTCATGGCACAAGTTCAAGTTAGTAAAAGTACAGTATAGCGAAAGTAAAAGCCATGTGAGGACGTGGTTTGACAGACTTAACTTACCCAATGAGTGCAGGAAGCCAGGCTGTGAGTCAAACGGATTGATTTTTGTTATGGTCTCTCATTAAAGGGATGCACACCTTGTAAAAACTTACTCTTGGTTGGCAAAGTGGTTGTCATGCTATCATGATGGTCAGGCAACCAGGGAGACCTGGCTGGAACAGATGGTATGACCCAACAGGGAAGCCCAGGAAAATTGCTCTTAAATAGATGGCAGGGTCGTCAGTTGTGTGGCATCAGGAATCAATCTTAGGTGTCCCAAATCAGGGTGATGAAGAACACCCAGGGCTCCCTCTGGCGAAAGAAGAAAAGATCATGATAGAATATCCCCATTTCCCAACAACCACCTCCAGGTGGTCAAGAATCTTGTGGCTTGACATGGCGTGGCTTGACATGGCGACTCCTGGGCAGGGGCTTTTGCTGCAGGAAAGCTTGAGACAAACTTCACTTGAGACAAACTTCAGTCCGCTGGGTCCATATTGGTCGGGTCATTCTATCATGAACCGGTATGCAGGTGGAAAGCGGAAGACCCAATTGCAGACAGAAAACATGGTTTATTTGAATTTGGCAGTCCATTAATACTGTGGAAAGAATAAAACATACTTTCAGTGGCATGGTAAAAGGTTATTGTCAGAAATGTGTTCATGGTGAGGCAACCAGAGAAGCCTGGCTGGATGGGATGGTATGACCCAATGGGGAAGTCCAGGATAATTGCTCTTAAATAGATGGCAGGGTCCACAGATGTGTGGCATCAGGAATCAATCTCAGGTGTCCCAAATCAGGGTGATGAGGAACATCCAGGGCTCCCTCGGGTGGCAGGAGAGGGGATCATGACACATGCAAACGTAAACTGCTCTAAAAATTCAAGGTAGGGCCACCCATATCGGCAGAAAGCGGCAACAGAATTTGCCTTATTTGGGTACAAACCATGACAAAACATGGGTGGTCAATGCATCCGAACCTTTCTGAAAGCCTTATCAGTTCATCAATAGTTGATATTGAGTAACTGTGGGTAACTTTATTAAAATCCCTTCAGTTTTTTTCGGGAGATGATGTGTTCACTCAAATGGATGCATGAATAGAAGGACAAACAGACTGAGGGCTAAATACCTCCTCGACAAATGTGTGCAGGTATAAAAAGTAAGTAGATAAGAAGTGTTCTGCAAAGTCTAAGTGAAAATGGCTGCCTGCACGTTAGGTGTTTCAGAGGTGCACCCTGATATGACCTCTGACATTATTAGTATTGATTAGCATGTGCTGCTGGTGCACGGCGTTTGGGAGACCAACATTCCAGTCTTTTCTCTGGCATGAGCAGCTACGATGGCAGCTGCGATGATGCTGGCGGCTCCTCTGCAGCTTTGCTGGAAGACGTACCCCTGGGGGGGCATTAGTGATAACCTTGAACTCAGCATGGAACAATAAAAGCAGTAACACACAGAGAGTGGGATGATGCGGAGGTCAGATGGTGGAAAAACAGAAAGAAGAATGGAAGATGGAGGAAAGCCAGCGACACCTGTCATACCAGGGTTGCTTTATAGCCATCAGCGGCCAGCTGGGTCAGAGTGCGGCTCTGGGTGTTTGGTGGACTCAGCAGAACGAAGCTCACAAACAAGAAAATGACCTTCGAGATGTGGAGGAGAAGAAGCTATCCTGAGAAGGTTTAGAAGAAAGGCGATGGAGAGTCCCTTCACAACTTGAGTCAAAATTTTTCAATGGAATATTGTTCTTTTTGAACTGTTATAAAAATGTTTTGCTGGTTATTACTTTATGTTTTATTCGGTCTAAGAAGTCCTGATGAGGTAAGCGATAGGGGACACATGTTATAAATATTACAGCATGCACTGAGAAACTCTATGAACCCCACTCTGATCCTGTTGTGATCCCTGCTTCTGCTTGAAAGAGGGTGTTTGTCACCGTGGCAACCTGCTCACCACCAGCAGATGATCAGCAATCAGCAAGCTACATTAGCCACCCTTCACCCCCAGCCTGTGCCAGATTGTTGGTTTTCATTCGGAAATCGTCTGCCTCGGATAACCCGCCTGCCTCGAACAACCTACTCTTTCCTATTAAGAAATAAATTTGGATTTTTTACTTTCTCATCCTGTGTTCCGCGCTTGGGTCTTACAACACCTTACAACACATTGGTAAGATTGTCTGTAGTATACCATTGCACCATTGTTTTCATGTATTTCATTTATAAATTCAGATTTGTCCTAAACAGAGGTGTCAAGTAGCGAAGTAAGACTACTTCGTTACCTTACTCAAGTAGAAAATCTCGTTATCTTTACTTTAACAAAGTAATTCTTTTTTGACTACTTTTTACTTTTACTCACTACCTTTTTATGCAATTATCTGTACTTTTACGTCGTTAACTTTATAAAAAGTAGTCGCTACTTTCGCCATTTTGTCACCGTTAAAAAGCCGCGACTATTTGTCAGAGTTTTTTTTTTTTTTTTTTTATGAACCCTGAATGCATCAAACAAGAAACAGATGAATGATTGGCTAAAAGGTCCAGTCAATCATTACTTTGGGGCGAGTAGCACCGCCCACAAACTTTTAAAGAGCAGGATCGTCAATTTCCGTGTTTGAGACTTGTTGCGGGTTCGGAAATCAAAGTGTTTCTGATGCTGCAACACTGAACTTTGATTGAATTATCAGTTTTTTAATAAAAACAACAGCAAAAAAATGTACTTTTGACACCTCTGGTCCTAAATAAAAACAGTTTGTTTATGTTATATAATACATTAGTACTTCCATATTTAACTTAATGTATAGATATTTGGGGAAATACGTATAAAACTAACACAAAACCAATTTATATTTTACAAAAAAAGCAATACGAGCAATAACATTTTCATCGTATAATCAACCAACCAATAATCTATTTATAAATTTAAAAACATTAAAGTTCTATGATTTAGTGGAATTACACACTTTAAAATTTGATGTCAAACTCTTTACAAAATATGTTTAACATTAGGGAAAGTCCATATGAACTAAGAGGAAATGATGTGTTCATTAAAAATAAATTTAGAACAAATGTTAAAAAATTTTGTGTTTCTATTAAAGGTGTGGATCTTTGGAATAATTGTGATGATGAACTTAAATTATGTTCCAATCTTTTCTGTTTAAAGAAAAAATTTAAGTTATTATTTCTTAAAAAATATGCAAGTCTTGATGTTTAAATTCAAGCTTATATGTGTAAAAAATTTAAAGTGGTAATTGTAATACTCTTCATTTGACATACTACTTTTTTTTCTCTCTCTCATTTTATGTATCATAGTGAATTTCTGTTATGTATTTATATCATTTTGTTTTCATAATGATTGTAATGATTTGTAATGATTTGTTTTCAAAAGGGTCGGCGTAACAAGCATCTGCTTCAGCCGATACCTTTTCGGTCCTTTTGTTATATGTAGGTTAAGAAAAATGTAAATTTATTTATTGTGAATGTACAATATGACCGAAATAAAAGATACAAAGAAAAAGATGTGACCAAAAGTCACAAATTCTTGTGAATACAATATTTTTCAAACTGCTGAAGTGACTAACTAAAGTAATTCAACTGCCTACGGCTATTCAGTACTAACTGTACAATAACGTACAAGATCACATCGAAGTCGTCATACATTTCTACCACTACAACTACAGGCTTTTGAATAATATAAATCTACCATCTACTAAACTGTGTTTTTCAAATAAAGGTCGCATGATCGATCTTGAAAACAGAATTTTGATTTTTTTTTTTTTTTAAACTTCCCACAAGGCTTTTTAAACCTAGTTTTTACATAGACCTCAACCTTTCACAATTAATACGGTTTGCAGGTGCAGGTGGAAGCATGTTGTTCGACGCCTTGACGGCAACTAATTCTTCTGTTCGTATGATTCCATGATTTTTCTTCATTACTCTTATTTGTCTGGGGAGGCGAAGAAAACAATGAATTGTAAAACAGATGTTCACTGCGGCAGACATTGTCCCTCCTTGAACTATGGTCAATAAAATAAAGATCCATCATGGAGCTCCCCTGAGAAACAGACATCTAAATAGGAATTAGCAGGACTCTTCCCTGCAGTATAGATCTATGCTTCGGAGTCCCAGGTGGTTGGTAGCGGAGAAGAAATAAAAGGCTCATTTCTGCTGGTGTCTCTGGTTCATTCCAAACCTCTCTACAGGGAATTAAACCCACCAGGATGGATACATCTAGAATGGTTGTCTATTTTTATCAAAGTACATACAGACTCAGTCCAGATTACAGCAGTCTCTATGTGTAACCACACACAACTATTCAAGATCTTTTATAGTATTATTTGTACTACAGTATATTGGGGCGTGGGGCTGCACGGTGGCTCAGGGGTTAGCACAGTGGCCTTACTACAAGTAGGTTGGGGTTTTAATCCCAGGTGGGAACAACCTGAAGTAAAAAAATGACATGTTCTTACCTCCATCATTTTAAGAGAAGACAACAGCATGATGGATCAAATGGACAAGGAGCCATTTCTGTTACAAAGGCCATGTCCACACGTAGCCAGGTATTTTTGAAAACCCATATCCGCTGTCTTCTGTTTTAGAAAAACTCTCGCGTACACACGTAACCGTTTTCAATATAACCACGTCCACACGAACCCGTATAAATACGCTTCTGAGTGTGGTTATAAGCATGCCAGACCAGTAGTTGGCAGTGTTTTTTTCAGAGGATCCCCACTGCCCACTGTCTGATATTAAAAACAAAGACACACACAAATGACTTTTATGCATTAATTGTCGCATGTAGTGCGGCTCAGTGGTTAGAGCGTTCGCCCACGAACCGGAAGTCAACTGGAAGTTTGCGGATTCGCATCCCACTGAGTGCACATCTAGGGTCCTTGAAGAAGACACCTAACCCCTCGTTTCTCACACCATTGGCGCCATCATAGGTGGCAGCCTGCTGCAGTGCAGCACATAAATTTCCCGGTGAGGGATCAATAAAGTATATTTAAATTAAGTATATTTAAAAAATAAGTAAATAAAAAAGCAAAACGCTGGTCATGCATGTCTACACTTTGTTCGGAATTTTTCAAAAACGACAGTTTTCAGTGAAAAAAACCTACGGGTTCTTGTGGATGACAGACTAAAATGGGTAAATATATTTGTTTTACCCAGTGTTGTTTTCGTCAACGATGACGATAACGAAATGATTTTGTTGACAAAGCATTTTTTCATGACGGTGACGTAACGATAACAAAACAAATGCGACTTTTTGGTGACGAAAATGTGACGAGGTGTTTGCAAGTTTCTGTTGACGAGACGAAAATGTAGCGAAATGGGCGTCAGACTTTCATATTTTTGTCTGTAAAAAGAAAAAGCACAGCGGGTGCATTCTGTCTCTCACGGCGGCACGCCCCTCCGTCTCCGCTCCCCACACACACACACAAACACACACACAATGCTGTGCGTTCACACCGGCTACACAACACACCTGCAGCCACGAGGCAGCAGCAACAACGAGGCTTGGTGCCCGGAAACTGAAAGTTTTCCACATATTTTGTGCAAACAGCATGCTAACTTCCAGCTAATGCTAGCTTGTCGGCGCTGCTAACTTCCTAGTTAGCTTGGTTGCGCTAACAACTCCCTTAAATGCATTCCAATGCTTACTTTGTTTTTACAGAGTTATTAAAATATGTCATTTTTAAGTATGAATAAGTTACAACGTTCCACATTCACTGAAGAATTTCAATTTATTTTACGTTGTTTTACAATGTTAGTTGTTTTGCGCAAGTTAAAGCTCAGCAGGGTTTTTTTTTTTTAAACAAATAACCAGCATCAATCTCAGTAATAAAGCCACGATTGTTAAGGTAAGAATTTTTTTTACACTAAAACTAGACTAAAAACCGTCTAAGTCTAAAACTAGACGAAAACTCTTGGGTTTTCATGACTAAAATGTGACTAAAACTTAATTAATTTTCGTTCCAAAGACGAAGACTAAAACGAAAACTTAGATGGCTGCCAAAAACAACATGGACAGGGCCTCAGTCTGCTTTCTTCTTCTCCTTTTGGCATTTCCCTTCAGGGGTCGCCACAGCAAGTCAGTTTCTTCCATCTAACCCTATTTGCTGAATCTTCTTTGGTCACACTAACTATCTTCATGTCTTCCTTCACTGTATCCATGAACCTCCTCTTTGGTCTTCCTCTAGTCCTCTTTCCTGGTGGTTCCAAATCCAGCATCCTTCTTCTGATGTACTCTCTCTCTCTCCTCTGTACATGCCCAAATCATCTCAGTCTTGCCTTTCAAACTTTATCCCCAAAACCTCTAACATGTGCTGTTCCCCTGATGTACTCATTTCTAATCCTGTCCATCCTGGTCACTCCCAGAGAGATCCTCAGCATCTTCATCTCTGTTACCTCCATCTCTGCTTCTTGTCTTTTCTTCAGTGCTACTGTTTCTAGACCAATCAGCATGTCCGGTCTCACCACGGTTTTTTACACTTTCCCTTTCATTCTAGCTGAAACTCTTCTGTCACACATCACACCTGATACTTTCCTCCACCCATTCCAGCCTGCCTGAACATGCTTCTTCACCTCTTTTCCACACTCTCCATTGCTCTGGACTGTTGATCCTAGATACTTAAAATCTTCCTCCTTCTTTATCTCTTCTCCCTGTAACCTCATTTTTCCATTTGGATCCCTCTCATTCACACACATACTCTGTTTTACTCTGACTAATCTTCATTCCTCAGTCTGCCGTGGCTTGAGCTTAACTTACTTTTTTTTGGTAACTGGACACAGGTAAAGAGCTAGTCAACTGTGTCTGTTTTAGTTTAGAGCGCACGTAAAACTTTGTGAGGACAGCGCGCCTCAATTTGACTTGTTTTAATCTCCAAGAGCTAAAACCACATGGTTTAAGTCTCTGCTTCGATATTTAGTTTAAATTTAGAAGAGCTGCCTGGTTTGGAGAGGAGAAGAAGAAAGATTTGTGAATGTGATTAGGGATAGTTGCCCTCCGGTGGTTCTACAACCTCACTGCAGAAAAAAAAAAAATCAAATAAAGGGAACATTATGCTGCTCACTCCATGGTTTTCATTACAGAAAAAAAATATCTAAAAATAGATAAGTCCAAATCTATGACGTACTGTTTCATATTTTAAATTTTTGTTCGAACAAAACTAAAAAAATGTAGTTGGCTTCTTTTCCTATATTACTGTCTTGTTGTTGTTGTTTTTGTTTCGTCTTCTTAAGCACATCCCTAAGGAGTTGGTCGGGGTGTCGAAGCCTGTCCTGACTGATTTTAAGCAAGAGGCAGGGTACACCCTGAACAGGTCGCCAGTCTGTTGCAGGGCCACATCAACCATATAGGCACACACTCACCCCTCGGGGCAATTTTTAGCAACCAATCAACTTTAGATATGTACGTACATGCTTTTGGAGAGTGGGTGAATACTAGGGTTCAGGGACAAAACCCACTTGTGCACGAGGAGAACATACAAACTCCACACAGAAAAGCCAGCGTTCCAAGCCTCGTCTGTTTTTTTTTTTGTTCTGCTTTGGGTTTTTTTTTTTTTTTTTTTTTTTTAGAAAAATGTGCCAAACCAACAAACATCACATCAAGATGCTCTACTTTCACAATCAAATTAAAGTGTCATTTAAAACTTTTAACTGTTCAGAACATTTTTTGTAACGGCTAAAGAGTTTATTTAACTTTTGTTCTAAATTTTGCATAGTATCTTTATTTAATTAACAATGGCTAATTGGACGATTGTCATTGTTTAAAATTTTCATAGCCTTTTTGGGCTATTGGTTTTGGCATTTTTTAAAAATTGCTCAGTATTCCTCTAAAATTGATTTTCTTTTACATGTTTTAGTTTCTGCTGTATTAATAATCTGAAAGCTCATGTTCTTTTTTGGAAAATAACTTGAAGTCTTTTAGCTAATCTGCTGGCATTACTTGTTTTTTTGTTTTTTTTGTATCGGGATCCTGATGCTTTGCAAGTTGCCCTTCGTTGGCCAAATTCTATGGGAGTAATCCAGACCAAAAATCCGGTACAGAGACTATTAGCCTCAGGATTTATGGATTCCTGAAATCAGATTTTACTTATCAACATTTTGTCAGTTGGGTCCAATTAATAAAGAAAAAAACTCAAAGATTGTTCCACAAAATTAAGCAGATCAATATTTCTGTCAATGGGGGGATTATCTCTGCTGCTGGAAAACAGGAAATAAGTGGTTGTAAACATTTATTTCTTTACAGAAATGCAAGTGTTTAAAGTAAGTTATATCAGATTCAGAGGCCACGCTGTGCCGTGCAGATAAAGGCATGACGATTTGGCAGGATTCTGCCAGATAAATATGCCAGATTAAGAGAAAAACCACTGAAATGACATCACAAAGCAGAAAAATGGAAGATAGCGTAGGATCTTCTAGATGCTTGCAGGTCTGCAGAAACTTTTACTAAAAAAATCACACTTTTCCTTTCATTTTAGCGGAAACTCTTTTGTCACACATTAGACTTGATACTTTTCTCCACCTGTTCCAGCCTTACTGCACATGCTTCTTCACCTCTTTTCCACACTCTGGACTGTTGATCCTAAGTACTTAAAATCTTCACCTTTCTTTATCTCTTCTCCCTGTAACCTCAATTTTCCACTAGGGTCTTTCTCATTCACACACATGTACTCAGTCTGAAGCTTTCTGACTACGTCTTTATTAAAATATCTACTGTTTATAGATCCATTAAATTAATTTGTGTGGTTTCTATATCATAACATTTTCACTCCGAATGTCTAAAATTGGTCTCCCTAAGCTTCTGTTTCGGCCCAGAAAAAGTTACTCTGTTTTGTTAAGGACAAAAATGGAGATTTATTATTCATCTTGACATAGTCAGAGAATTTAAACCTCCAGTCTGAAAAGATACACTCCTGCTGGCAGTCAGACTCACAAGCACATGACAATGTGGCTCATTTAAAGCCAATATAGGAAAACCTGTTTTTGACTCACAGTTTGAGAGCCAAAAGCTACTTTTGCTCATTTAGTAGCTCTCATAAAATGGCACATTATAGTAGAAGCTCTAGCGTAATGTGACATTTGATAGCACAGCCATCACCACGCGCCATATTTCTCTGTTAAATCTCCTCCTCAGCTTTTAGAATCTACCGTAATTTCACGGCTATAAGGCGCATATAAACATCTTAGATTTTCTTCAAAATGAGCGGTGCGCCCTTTCGTCCGGTGCGCCTTGTGTGTGAGAAAAGGCGGACCTAAAAGAAAAAGCGGTGCCCGTGAGGCGAGGCGGACCTGAAAGAAAAGGCATGAGAACGTTAAAGAGTGAAGTGTGGACGCTTATGACGCTCAGTTTAAGCTGAAGGCAATCAGCTACGCGGAGGAACATGGGAATCGAGCCACCGCGAGAAATTTCAGCATTAACGAGTCAATGGATTGTAGATGCTTGGACTAACGTGTCTGCTGGTATTGTTATCCGCTTTACCAAAAGCTGGTATCCTTTCTGAGGAGCCACACAGTACAGACAGTGACTTTGACAGCGAGGAGCGAAGTGGACCTGCTCTGTTGGATTTTGCGCAGCTGTTTGATTCGGAAACAGAGGATGAGGACTTTGACGGATTTAAATAAAGACTATTACCGGTAATGTGCTTGTTTAGTATTGTTACCACTTAAATAAAGCACAACCAAACTCAGTTTTGCTCCCGATCTATTTTTTAATACGCAATTTTCATGCTTACGTGTGTGTTGTTGTAAGGCGGTGTGTGACTGAGACTGCGCCTTTTCGTACGGTGGTCCTAATGGTCGTGAAATTACAGTATTTAAATAAAAATTTGTGTTGGAATAGTTTAAACTATTAAAGTATTACAGCATTTTAAAAAGTCACAATGTTTTAAAATGTTATCTTTGGTCCCGTTTTTGTGACGGGCTCTACCTTTGTGGAGGAGTCACAGCCTCGTTGCCCTGCTGCATCCTGAGGCTGAGCAACCGTTTACAACCTTGTGCTCTTGGTACGTTGGTTTTGTTTAGATTTACAACTCTGTGTCACAGGAGTGTAATAATAACTCGCCGCACTGTGGACACAGTCCGTGGCTGATTCAGCAAAGAAAAGCCGGGAAGACATTTTTAGAGGAAGCAAGAAAAAGATATAGAGAATCATCTGACTGGCTTATTGTTAGAGGGTGAGACAGGATGCATGACTGGTGATAAATTAAAACTTTATTAGAGCAGGAATCTGCAAAGTGGGACTTTTATGAATGATCTACGGCAGGAATCGAAACAATTTAAAATCTTAAAACAAGAGTAGATAACATGATGGTTAAATTAGAGGAATATCGAGGACCAATCCCCCCCTTATGGAAATTATATTTAATATAAGTTGAAATCAATACACTTACATCTCATAAGAATTAGTTTCTTCTATCCAAAATCAATGTGAGTCCATCCGTTGTTTTACCGCTGAGCAGTCAGAATAACGAATTGTTGGCTCCGGACATGCATGGTATTTTACGACTTCGGACAGAAACGAAGATGTTTGGGAAATGGATATTTTAAAAAGAAACAATTTTTCATCAAACATGACCAACTTTTTCTAAGTTTATATCATGTTTAAAAGTTCTTCCAGCATAAAAAAAAAGTATTTAAAGATGCTTTCAGGTCCCAGAAGCAGTGACCTAGTGGTAGAATTTCCCCCTTTCGACCGGGAAAACCTGGTTTGATTCCCACTGGGTCAAAGCTGCTCCTGGGACTACCTGAAGAAGAAAAAAAAATGTTTTCTATTTCCTTCATGCATGTTTGAGCGGTTAGTGAGCTCTCCTTTTGAAAATTTGGATATTATGTAAACGTCCAATTGTTCTTGGACATGGATTTTGTTCTTCCTCACGCCTGCATTACATAACATAAGCAAGAAGTGTTTTACTGCAGTTGTGCATGTGCTCTTTTCACACTCAACTAAGATTTTGTCGTTTTCAACTAAGATAAAAGTCGTGCACACATCCAAGGGGCAGGAGTAAGCAAGGAGCGAGAGGAAGGGGGAATTTATGCAGTTGAAAATAAAAGTGAAATGGAATAAATGTATTTGTACGTTTTAATTTTTGGAAATATCACTTTTTAGCGAATGAATGGTTAGTCAGTCACCTTCTTGACCGTCTATTCCTTACAGGGTTGCGGGGAGTGCCGGAATCCACCTGATTCAAGGTGAGCTGCGCTGCCCCTCGCCTGATACAAGGCGAAGGCCAGGGTAACCCCAAACAGGTTGCCAGTCTGTCGTGGGACCAGACATATACAGGGGGAAGGATGGCTTGCTGGGTAGGGCGACCGCTCCGTAACCGGTAGGTCGCAGGTTCGATCCCCTGCCCAGAGTCCATGCCGAGGTGTCCTTGAGCAAGACACCGAACCCCCAGTTGCTTCTGATGATAGTGGTCTGCGCCTTGCATGGTAGCTCCCATCATCAGGAATGGATGTTGTGTGTGTGAATGATGGTATGGAGTGAATGAATAATGCATATATATATATGTAAAGCGTCTTTGAGTGTCAAGAAAAGCGCTATATAAGTTCAATGCATTATTATTATTATTCATTATATACAACCATATTAGGGGCAATTTGGCACCGGCCAATCAACCTAACATGCATGTTTTTGGAGGGTTGGAGGAAATCAGAGTCAGTCATCTTCTTATCCGTCTATCCCTTACGGGGTTATGGGGGGTGCCGGAGCCCATCCCGGCTGATTTAAGGCGAAGGGCAGGGTACACCCCGAACAGGTCGCCAGTCTGTAGCAGAGCCACACACATACACACACACACACACACACTCATTCCTAGGGTCAATTTTGGCACTGGCCAATCAACCTAGCATGCATGTCTTTAGAGGGTGGGAGGAAACCGGAGTACCCGGAGGAAACCCACGCAGAAACGGGGAGAACATGCAAACCCCACACAAAAATGTCAGTGTTCCAAGTCTTGTCACCACCCGAGGCTTGAACCCACCACCTTCTTGCCGAGAGGCCACTGTGCTACCCACTGCGCCACCATAACATGTTTAACTTTAAATGCTATAAAATTATAATTATTACACTAAAAAAGCACAAAAACCCTCTTCAAAAAAAAAAAAAAAAAGTAAAAAAAAATGTTCATTTAAAAACTGGGAGAAAATAGGTTCATTTCTCAAGAAAACATCTGACTACTTCTTTTTTAGTCTTTTGTAAACAATCGAAATGACTTAATCAAGCATTCAGGAAACAGAAACGATCCGAGTAAAGATCTAAACACAGAGTTTTGTTGGTTTGGTTTATTTGTTTTCTACTAAACCACTGATGTAATCTGATAAGTGATCTTGTCTGCTGCGTCCAGATACCAGCATCAGCATTAAAGGGAGGGATTTATGACACAGAAGACAGAGGCATAACAGGGAAGAGAGTGTCTATTCCTCCGTCTGAGAGAGAACTGATGACAGTATGAGTGGTAACGTTAGAAGAGGGGCGGCGGGGGGAGCGAGAGAGAAGATGGTAAAAAAGGCAGAGAGGAAAACACTTAGGGAGATTAAACATAGTGGGATGAGTGAGGACTCGACTTTTATGTGCAGATATCTGCAAATGTGCTTTGAGTGTGTGTATGTGTGTGTTTTGGACCAAATTCAGATTGTGCCAGGCAATCCATTACAGATCAGAGTTGGGTCGGGCCTGCTCTTTATTCACATGGAATCTACCGGTAATGGACATGCAGAGAAGCCCGTATGTATTCACTAAGGATGAGAACATAAGGGACAATCGTATATCATCAGCACTTACAGCGTGAGCCAGTATGTTGTAGATCTGGTGGTGCGCCATCAGAGGGTTGTCTGATTTCCTAATGAGGTGGAATCAGCACAAACAGAGACGGTGGAATTTTTTGCTGAATCTGGAATGTATCCTTCCATGAGTATGCTATTATTCAGGAGTTTAATCCGAGTGATGTTGACTTTGAAAGGCATGCTCACACACTTTGCTGTCTTTGGTGATTGTGCACAGAACGGGACGCATACCAGACTTGACGGCGGACATTTCTACAAGACGGTAAACAGAGGAGAAAAGAAAATAGATTGGTCTTCATAGGGCAACGTGTCAGATTGGGTGTATAAGTGGTGGGCAGGAGGAGGAGTACAGGAGGGTGGTGGCTGGATTTGTGGTGTGGGCAGGAGAGAATCACTTGCTGCTCAATGTAGACAAGACCAGGGAGATGGTGACTGACTTCCGGAAGAGGAGGACTGCTTTGCAGTCGCTCTGCATTCTGGGTAGAGATGTGGAGGTGGTGGAGAAGTACAAATACCTTGGAGTGACCATTGACAGTAGACTGAGCTGGAGGAGCAACAGTACTGCTGTGTTCAAGTAGACCTGCAGCCGACTTTACTTTCTAAGGAAGCTGAGGTCCTTCAATGTGTGCGGCAAGATCCTGGAGACCTTCTATCAGTCTGTGGTGGCCAGCACCTTGTTCTTCTCTGTCATCTGCTGGGGGAGCAGCATCGCAGCCAGTGACACCAACAGACTGAATAAACTAATCAGACTGGCTGGCTCTGTCATTGGCAGCAAACAGGACTCACTTGAGGCAGTGGTAGAGAGGAGGTCACTGAACAAACTTTTGTCCATCATGGAAAACCATGACCATCCTCTCTACCCACTCCTGGACGAACAGCAGAGCTCCTTCTCCAAGAGGCTCAGACAGCTCCGCTTGAGAACATCTCGTTACCGGAGGTCTTTCTTTCCGTACGTGATCGGGCTCTACAACGACTCACTTAGCAGATAGGAAGTTGTTGCTGTGACACACAAATTTCCCCTGTGTGGGATCAATAAAGTATATACTGATTCTGATAAACTTGTATATTTAAGTCCATAACCTGCTCTAAGAACCTATAGCCCATACTGGTAAATTAATAGCCAAGATTCGGGTAGTCCACATGTAGAACTCACACATAGATCGGGATAACATGCATATGCCACATCGAAAGACCGGTGTTTGTAGCCTTCGGTTTGTACCAGGAACTATCTTGTTGTTAGGCGACTAGGGAAGGATCATACAGTACCTTGTATGACTAAGTCTACAAAAGCAACCATCTCAACCAATAGTAACAATTTACTCTCCTAAAATCCATTTAATTGTCCAGCAAAACAGTGCACATAGCTGCTGCATTACAGATTTCTCCACAATGGTTCCACAAGAGAACAAGTCTCCAACTGCAGCAACATCGGCCAGATACTCAGAAAAAAAGAGAAAGCATTCCACATTATTTTAGACTAAATCAATTTTTTTGGCGATACGGTGGCTGTGCGTTCGAGTCTCGGATGGTACGAGACTTGGAACACTGACCTGAAAATGAAAAAAAAAAAATGCGTATGTAAAAAATCTATTCCCATTTTTTGAAGCTGAAAGTTGAACCTAAACCCTTAAGGATTTAGACGTTTTAGTTTGCTTTAAAATTGGAAACGTCAGCTTTCGCAGAAAAATCACTGCCAGACATTGAGATGTGAACAACTGTACCTGTACCACGCAGATGTTGAACTTACTTAAGTTAACGTTCAATAGTTTGTCTTAAAAATGGACTTGTCAGTAAATATGCCACAAAATCTATTCTTTTTTTTTTCATTATGTTGAGCTGATTAAAAAGCTTTTACACCAACAAGATAATATTCCCAATGACACAGCTCGTTACAGTTTGCTAGTGTCAAGAAGCGGTGTGCAGGTGGAAAGAGGAGGACCCAATTGCAGACAGAAAACATGATTTATTTGAATTTGGCAGTACATTAATACTGTGGAAAGAAAAACAAAGTTTCAGTGACATGGCAAAAGATTATTGTCAGAATCTGTTCTTGATCAGGCAACCAAGGAGACCTGGCTGTAAGGTATGGTATGACCCGACAGGGAAGTCCGGGGTGATCGCTCCTAAATAGATGGCAGGGTCTACAGATGTGTGGCATCAGGAATCAATTTCAGGTGTCCCTAATCAGGGTGATGAGGAACATCCAGGGCTCCTTCTGCCGGCAGGAGAGGGGATCACGACAGTACCCCCTCTTCAACAATGACCTCCAGGTTGTCAAAGATCTTGTGGCGTGGCCTGACATGGCATGGCTTGACATAGTGACTCCTGGGCAGGGGCTTTTCCAGCAACTCCTGGGCAGGGGCTTTTCCAGCGACTCTTGGGCAGGGGGTTGTGCATCAGGAACACTTGAGACAAACTTCACTTGAGACAAACTTCAGTCTGCTAGGTCCATGTCGGTCGGGTAGATGGCAGGGTCCACAGATGTGTGGCATCAGGAATCAATCTCAGGTGTCGCTAACCAGTGGGATGAGGAACATCCAGGGCTCCCTCTGGCGGCAGGAGATGGGATCATCACAGCTAGCTTTGCTGTTGCACTCGCTGTCCAACTAGTGTCATGATCTCCCACTACTGCCGCCAGAGCTAGCCCTGGACCTTCTTCATCACCCGAATAGAGACACCTGAGGGTGATTAGTCGGATGACACTCACCTATGGATCATAGTGCCTATTTCAGAGCAGATTTGCGTTGCTTACTCTATTCTGGCATCAAAAATGGCTTAAATGGAATTGTTAAATGCTTCATTATAAAAAATGGACGACTGGAGGCAGCGTTGCCATTTGAGAAGGGATTTGTCCATCTTCGACGCTGTCAAAAGTACTGTTTCACAGACTGCCATATAAATTTGTTGAGAAGCAGTTCATCCACCAGGGAGCAAAGTTCAGGCTTTCCAACATCATTTTAGACAGTTTTTCCAGTGGTGAAAAATGTATCTGTCTATGTTTTCTGAAGACAGTGATGCTTCATTTAACACATTGCAGCTACTTCCTCCGTCTTCCTCTTACTGGTCACACATCAGCTGTGTAACAAACACAAAATACACACACGCAGCTTTAAAATGCAGCAAGACTTTCTATTAAATTTATTAAAAATAAAAAGAAGCCCGAAACAATAAAAGGTCAACTGTGCAGAGTTAGCCAGTAATAGTGCTGCGTACCGGGGCAGAGGATGCCCACTGCATATGCATCAACAGCAGTAATTGGACTGCAGACCATAGTGGAGGATGGCCACTACATATTCAACAACTGGTTTAATGCAGTGTGTGTTTGGGTCTGCTTCTGTTTGACTGTTGCCATTTCAGGGAAAACCTGTTTAATACATTTTTCATAAAGGAGAATATTTTGGGGGTTCCACGTTGAAGGAGATCTGATCTGATCTAAAATGTTTTCAATCTTACTGATAAAAAAAAAGTTTCTCCAGCTTGTTGTGAAGTTTTGCTCTAGTCTTCGGGCGGTGCAGGGAACTATGTCTGAACGTAGGCCTGTGGTATCCTTGGCTTCACAAGACTGGACAACACTCTAAATAAAGAATGTTATTGTTAAAGTATTAACTGTAGAGAGAAGGTGGTTTCTATGGTCCTAATCTTAAATGTGTTCAGTTTTTTTGAAGGTCAAACCAACACCCAATGCTTTTTGGGACACACCCTCAGGTGTCTATTATCCTCTGACCAGACAAGAGAATGGGCAGTGGAAGACTGTCACACCAAAGCCTTCAGTAGTTCCATATCTTCATCAATCAACCTCTAAAAACCCATTTTATGATTTTAAGACCACTTTATGCAAAACAAATTACCCTAGCTTTGCTGCTATGCTCGAACGACAACATCGAGTATAGCATAAAATGCTTTGTGGCCAAAAAATAATTAACACCAGCTTGTGATTCAGATATATTAAAGCCAACTCAGAAGGCTTTGAAGGCATTCAAGGTCTGTCACAGAGGCAAAGTCCATTCTGGTACATCTAGTCCAGGCATGGGCAAACTACGACCCGCGGGCCACATGCGGCCCATTAAACATTTTAATCCGGCCCGTCGGGACTTGAAAAAATTTCATAAATAATCCTTGTTAATGTTTTATTTCCTCTGCAATTCTGTTTCCTCAATAGATGGCGCACTATAGATGTATTTGCTTTGTTGAGAAAATAACAACTTAAACTCCTCCACTTGGGGCAGGACCCTGTCTAGTCTAAGTATCTCGGGGTCTTGTTCACGAGTGGGGGAAAGATGGAGCGGTAAATCGACAGGCGGATCGGTGCGGCATCAGCAATAGCTAGGACGCTGCATCGGTCCGTCGTAGTAAAGAGAGAGCTGAGCCGAAAAGCAAAGCTCTCGATTTACAAGTCAATCTACGTTCCTACCGTCACCTATGGTCACCAGCTGTGGGTGGTGACCGAAAGAATGAGGTCGCGGGTACAAGCGGCTGAAATGAGCTTCCTCCGCAGGGTGGCTGGGCTCTCACTCAGAGATCGGGTAAGGAGCTCTGCCATCCGGGAGGAGCTCGGTGTCGAGCCGCTCCTCCTCCAGGTCGAGAGGAGCCAGATGGGGTGGTTTGGGCATCTGGTCAGGATGCCCCCCGAGCGCCTCGCAGGCGAGGTGTTTCGGGCACATCCCACCGGGAGGAGACCAAGGGGCAGACCCCGGACCCGCTGGAGAGACTATGTCTCACTGCTGGCCGGGAAACGACTTGGGATCCTTCCGGGTGAGCTGGAGGATACAGCCGGGGTGAGAGAGGCCAGGGCTACCCGTTTGAGGCTGTTGCCCCCGCGACCCGACCCCGGAACAAGCGGAAGATGACGGAACGGAACGGAGAAAATAACAACACTGCTCCCATTAAAATGTGTGTGTTTCCGTCATGTGCACGCTGTCAAAATAAACAGTGTGCACAGATATGGAAAGCCATTGGGTCCAATACACGCACGTAAACATGTGTGTTAGATGTTAAAACAAGCAAAATGTTACATCAAGCCCTTAGATTTCAAACCTAGCGTCGCTAAATGCACGTTTTAAGCGCTATCGCACTAGATTTAAGACCTAGCGCCGCTAGATTTGATATTTAATGGTCTTGATGTAACATTTAAGGCGCTTGTTTTAATCTAGCGCACCATTCTATAGGCCTAATCTAGCGGTTACCAAATCATGCAATCCATCTCATCCTGTTCGGCCCCTTTGTCAAATGTTAGAACTCAATGTGGCCCGCGAACCAAAACGTTTGCCCACCCCTGATCTAGTCTGTCATGGAGCCACCCAAAGATACACAATCACACTCTATGTTTGAGGATTTTCCAATCCATAGATGGAAACTTAGATAAATGGCAGGGTCCACAGATGTGTGGCATCAGGAATCAAGCTCAGGTGTCCCTAATCAGGGTGATGAGGAACATCCAGGGCTCCCTCTGGCGGCAGGAGAAGGGATCATGACAGTACACCCTCTTCAACGACGACCTCCAGGTGGTCAAGGATCTTGTGGCATGGCCAGACATGGCGTGGCTTGACATGGTGACTCCTGGGCAGGGGCTTTTCCAGTGACTCCTGGGAAGGGGTTAGTTTAGCAGAACGCATTGACTGCGTTTGTGTGCGAAAGCTAAAAGCTATTAAATTTTAAGAACAATCTTTTTAAAAACGAAGTCTACGTTTATTACGAGTGAGGCTATTTTACTATTTGACAAGTCGCACTGCCTGAACCTGCAGGTTTTTCAATTATTCCGACCAATTTGGAATAATGCAACTATGACCTGAAGCCGTTTACAATGAAGGTGTTATTACAGAGGAAAGCTGGGACTTAGTGCAGACGGAGGCAAAATGCAGAGCAGGGTGTTTTTTTTACCCTTGGATTGCCCTAATTATACAGAGCATTGATTTTACAATGCATCCATGGATTGATTAGAAGAGCCCTGCACCTCCCTGAAGGAAGGAAGGCTTTGCTCTCTGCTCTCCTGCACACTGTTCTGCTCTCCAGCCATCCTATGCATCTGTTTCTTTTTTCCCTAAGTGCCCCTCCTTTTTTTTTCTTTTCACATTCATTTCCACCTCTCCACTTTTTGATCTTTTTTACTCTCTGTTAAGTCCTGATTAGGCATTTACTTGTTCAGTGAAACCAGTGAAATGTGGAAGTCCTTTTTGACTTTTAAAGCTTTATTTATAGTTGACACAGCACCCATGTCCTCTGGTGGGATTTACATACATCTACATTCATCCCGGCTGGTGGTAACACACAATCTGATGATTCACGGTGAGTCGTCACTGTAACCATCTAACGCTCATCTCTGCACATCTTTGTATTGACAGTGTAAATTGATGTAAGCAAAGCTCTTTCTGAATTACCTTCCAGTGCATTGAATTAGTTTGGGATTTGTTCTAATCTTGTTTGTATTGATCAGTTCAACATCTAATTGAAAATACTGCCGTCTCATGTTTGCTAAAAGGAAAGAAATGTTCAAGAATTTATTTGTAAATTGAAAAGCTTTTGACCATAAAATGTAGATATTCAACCGTCTTGTCTATAATGTGTTCACATCGTGAGCTAAGACTTTTCTTGGATTCGTAATAAAACGTACAGCTACTACCACCTGAAGGTAGAACCATCTGGCTTTTGGTAATGAGTCCTTTGACTAAAACTGCCTCACGCTGTGGGTTTCTTTGTTCATAAAAATGACTAGTAATGGAGTCCTGGAGAGAATCTTCCCTACAGTTGGCATTACAACGGACTCTTAACAGTGGAAAAGAGATCAATGCCAAGTCTTCATACGGTAGTGTGTGAGAACCAAACCGAAACTCTCAAACTTACAATTCCCAAAATTGTTTGACCCCAGGGTTCAAGCAAGATACTTACAGTAAGTATGGACAAACACTCCCTGTAGCAGCACACCTTGGTTGATCCTGAAGCCTAGGTCAAAGCCAATACCGTA
This sequence comes from Neostethus bicornis, assembly GCA_902685375.1. Lineage (NCBI taxonomy): Eukaryota > Metazoa > Chordata > Actinopteri > Atheriniformes > Phallostethidae > Neostethus > Neostethus bicornis. Next base: position 26,563,735 of record LR738550.1, read on the forward strand.
CCAAAAGGGCCAGCAGGACACTAGGAGCCAGGACCAGAGAGAGCCAGAGCCCACTGATGTCAAGTCAGTATTCCTCTTCTTCTTTCGGCATTTCCCTTCAGGGGTCGCCACAGCAAGTCATTTTCTTCCATCTAACCCTATCTGCTGCATCCTCTTTAGTCACACCAACTATCTTCATGTCTTCCTTCACTGTATCCATGAACCTCCTCTTTGGTCTTCGTCTAGTCCTCTTTCCTGGTGGTTCCAAATCCAGCATCCTTCTTCTGATGTACTCTCTCTCTCCTCTGCACATGTCCAAATCATCTCAGTCTTGCCTCTCGAACTTTATCCCCAAAACCTCTAACATGTGCTGTTCCTCTGATCCTGTCCATCCTGGTCACTCCCAGAGAGATCCTCAGCATCTTCATCTTTGCTACCTCCATCTCTGTTTCCTGTCTTTTCTTCAGTGCCACTGTCTCTAGACCAAACAGCATGGCCGGTCTCACCACGGTTTTGTACACTTTTCCTTTCATTTTAGCTGAAACTCTTCTGTCACACATCACACCTGATACTTTCCTCCACTCGTTCCAGCCTGCCTGCACATGCTTCTTCACCTCTTTTCCACACTCTCCATTGCTCTGGACTGTTGATCCTAGTTACTTAAAATCTTCCACAGTCTTGTTCACATACATGTACTCTGATATCTTGTCAGTATAAGCCAAGAAAAAGGCTTAGTTTTTGGCTGCCATTATCATCACCTTTATTGAAAACATTTCCGTTCTACCGTCTTCCGCTTATCTGGGGCCGGGTTGTAGGGGCAACAGCCTCAGGCGGAAAGCCCAAGTTTCTCTCACCCCAGCTTCATCCTCCAGCTCACCCGGAAGGATTCCGAGTCGTTCACCAGCCTGCTGTGAGACATTGTCTCTCCAGCGGGTCTGGGGTCTGTCTCTTGGTGTCCTCCCGGTGGGACGTGACTGAAACACTTCACCAGCGAGGCGCGCGTGCATGGTTTGGCATCCTGACCAAACCGCTGTGTTGAATGCACTGTACATATACAAGAATGTGGACATTGTGTTTGGATTTATCGTCAATATAATCCCAATATAAAGTCACTGAATTGCCATTAAATTCATTATTAATTATCGTTAATATCTTAATTTTATCTTCTCTTAGCATAAATGTGTTGTTAATGTGTTTTTATGTCAATGTGTTTTTGAATCACTGTATAACTGTGTCCAACAAATCGGATTCTGAGATCAATACGTTGTTACAGAATTGTCAGTAAAATAACAAATTATCATCAATGTACTGTAAATGTATTACCGCTGCGTCGCCACTGTATCGTGATTGTACGTTTTTACTTCCAACGTACCAAGATGAGCATTAAAACGGCCTCCGAGGTGGGAGTTTACAATTCAATGTAAATTTATGGGACTATCTTCTCGGCATCGTGGTCCCCTGTGGGCTCGGAGCCGTAACTAAAGACGAATGGGACTGATCCACAATTTATTTTACCACTCCTCTCCTTCTCTTTCATATCCATCTTCTTCCTCTCGTCTTTGTCCACAGAGTAAGGCATTCCTTACAAACACCGGGGAGGGGCTGCAGAGGGACCAATACATAATGAAGATGACTGAAATGCCAAGATCATGATGTTTATCTTATTATGAAGAGAGGTACACAGTCAGATTGGAAGAATCAATCGCTGTGGGCAACGGGGAAAAATAGTGGAGAAGAAATAGAGAGAGACGAGTGTGTTTAAAAATCAATTACACAGTAAATATGACACGAGTCAGCAACGACGCCCTCGGGGGACTCGGGAAATATGTTTCTGCCTGCACATCGGTAAATCTGCACTCCTACAAATGAATTACTAATTTTATGTACAGGAGTTGAAGAAAAAAAAAACAAGCTTGTGTGGTTGTGTACACAAGCTAGAGCTCCCATAGGACAAAATTATTAATGATGGAGCAGAGTAAAGGGAGCTTTCTTCCTCTTCCTCTCCTTTGAGCAGAAGGAGGGTGGGTAAGATTGGAGTACAGGGCCTGTGTTACCTCTGATCTCTGGGAGTGTCAGCAGGTCGGTGAGCCAAAAGAAAATACTGCAGCAGCTGCTGCTTTGGACCAAAGATGGACCAAGGAAGATGGAAGAAGTGGATGAGAGGACAAGAATCAGTGGTGGAACGTAACGAAGTAAATGTACACCGTTACTGTACTTAAGTAAAAAATTGTATATCTGTACCTTACATAAGTAAAATTTAAGACCGGTACTTTTACTTTTACTTCACTACATTTTTAGAGTAAATATCTGTACTTTTACTTCGCTACTTTTTGAAAATGTGTTTTACATTTTTTGTTACATTTTCGTTCAGAAATTTGAAAAATACACAGGTTTTTTAGCGCATCTTGAAGCCGCATCGCCAAAATCAAAAGAAGCAGTTGATCGGGAGAAGAAGTCATGAATCGAGAAACATTTTCCGCATTCATTCAGCACCAAAAACCTAACATCAAATCTAGTACAAATTAAAAAGAGTCAGAAGATCGTTGTTCGTTGTGTTTACTTCTAAATAAAAAGTTGAGCCATCATTACACGGAGCAGGGGCGGATCTAGAATTTTCCAAAGGGGGGTGGGGCTTTCACAAAGCCAATATATAGTGACTGGGGGCCTCCCCCCGAAACATTTTAAAAGATAAGTGTAATTTTACTGCATTTTGCTAGTAGAGAGCTTGACTTGTCCCCTTTCCTTTTATTTTATTTATTTATTTATTTTTGTGGACCAAAAGAGGCGGGAGAGGAGGGGTCACACCCCTGCAGAGTATTTATCTTAGTTACCATGGTGACACCCTATAGCAAAAAAAAAATAACATTTGAATTATGATTGAATACTTTTACTTTTTATTTAAAAAGCACAATTTACACCAACTACTTTTGTACTTTTACTTAAGTAAATTTTTTGCCTAATTATCTGTACTTTTACTTAAGTACAAAAAGTGAGTACTTCATCTACCACTGACAAGAATTGAAAAAAACTGAGCTTAGAAGAACTATTCAATGAAACAAAACATGCCTTGTGGTCGATTAAATAAAGGATAAAGGGATGATAAAAAAAAATATGATAAAGTGCTTAAAATCAGAGAAGAAACGGGAAGACCAGACAGCCATAAGGGTTTCATGACTAAATGATTAAAAAGCTTGGCCTTTATAGTTTAATCTATTGGTGTTATAAGAGGCATTACTGGCCAGAATATATCTTTAAAAGAACTCGTTGAATTACAGTAGTTTTGACAAACTGCTTTCCTTGTTGTTTCCAGGTTAAATCGATTGGAGTAAATCAGACTGTGAAACAAAGTGGTGAAATTAATCTTTTCAAATGAAGTTGTTGCTTACCAAACATACATTTAGGATTTATTAACCAAACTTTGGTTCAGCTGGAGGGTGCGGTATCCAGGTACTCAGTGAAATCAGGCTTAAATGCTACGACGTTTCCCACCTCGCCTGAAGAGGCACTGTACCACCATCATTTACACAATGTAAAAGCAAAATATTAATTGCAAAATAAATGAAAAATAGCTTGTTTCCAAACTTATTTTAGCCACTCCACTCTTCCTTTTGTTGTGATCTACTCCCCTGCCACCGGAGGGAGCCCTGGATGTTCCTCATCATTTAAGTTAGAGACACCTGAGAATGATTCCTGATGCCACACATCTGTGGACCCTGCCATCTATTTAAGGGCAATCACCCCAGACTTCTATGTCGGGTCATACCTTCCCTTCCAGCTAGGTCGCCCTGGTTGCCTGACTATGTTTGGACTCTGTTATTATTTGAACTTAAGTTAACCTCTTAACACCCACCTATTTTCGGGCTGTGCACAATAGTTGGACATCCCAAATGCCATTGCTTATTACAGCAGCATCTTTCAAGTCACATGCTTGTACTATACATCAAAATAAAGCTTAGACCTTCTAGTTTCTGTAGATATGTACATGGAGAGTGTCAGAGCTTCAGAACCTATCCTACAGTAGTTCAAACATAAAAAAAAATTGTAGAATTTTAACCTCGCCTAATTTTTTTCATTTTCCAATGTCCCTAGCCAAGACATACTTCTTAGTAGGCATAATTCCTTCCATTTGTATGACAAAAATCTTGTTGACAACAACTGTGTAAAGTTTCAGATCTCTAGGTACAAGTGGTTTTGACCTATTGACCTTTTACTATAAAAAGTGTCCATTCGGCACAAGCTGTCCAAATCTGTGCCAAAATGTGCCAAAAAGTGCCAAAGTGAATTTTTGCCATTCTATCACTTTTTTAGTCATAAAAAAATGCATATGAGTGTTTCTGTGACTTTGAATGCCCCCCACAGATAATTTTTTTTCATAATTTTTTAAATGTATATTTTAATATTTTTTACTGTAATTATAAATTTTTCCATAAAAATCATGCACAAGAAATGAAATATACAACTGGATAAAAGATATGTTGTGTATGACAACAACTGTGTAAAGTTTCAGATCTCTAGGTACAAAAGTTTTTGATTTATTGACCTTTTAGTATAAAAATGTCTAATCTGAACAAGCAACAAAGTGAATTTTTGCCATTTTATCACCTTTTTAGTCATAAAAAATGCATATTAGTGTTTCTGTGACTTTAAAAACCTCCCACAGATCTTTTTTTTTTCCTTTTTTTTTTATTATATATTTTTTTTATTTACATAATTTTTGCTGTAATTATAATTTTTTTTTCATAAAAATCATGCACAATAAAAATTTTTCGGATAAAAAATATGTTCCAAAACCCCAGAAATATAGTTTGCTAAAAAAAAAGTTGAAAATAAACTAAAAAATCTTTCAATCTGTGATCAACTCAGCCTGTCTGTCATGACGCACAAAGATGGCGCCGTTTGTTTTGATAAAATTTCCGTTACGCAGCTGAATAACACGCTTGGTTATTGGTCCGGTTTTGGACCAATCCCCTGGTTTTGAAGGTGGAAGTATCAGCTTTCTTTATAGGCTAATCATATATTTTTAAGTGACGTCGTTAGCCCGCTAGAAGCTAACATGCTAGCAGTGCTGTTAGCTGAACGAGGAGCGCTTGCTTCATTCAAAGCCTTGTAAAAAACAAACCCTTAATCGGAATATTTTGCGAACGGTCTCATTTTGTAGATAACTTCGTGAAGAAAAGAAACATACCCAGGATGAAGTTAAAAACACAGCTTGGCAGTTACTATGGAGATTGGAACGTGACTGCTACGATTTCTCGCAGAAAAAAAAAATCACATTTTCTGGAGTTTTTCTCCAAACTGGTTTACTTTTGAGAAAATACAATTTTATATAGTTATTCTGTGGATTGTTACGGACAAAATGAGACCAATCACATGAAGATTGAACCCATCTGAGCCCATTGCGACTGGATCATAGGTGAGAAATGCGCTCCAAACAGTTTGATTTTGTTTGCGAATAGTTTGCTATTTCTTCTTGAAACTAGTGAAAACATAAGAATGGATGCTATGATCGTTTTCTCGACAGTCTAAGCTTTAAAACGAGGTATAACTTAGTAGAGTTGAACTAAGAATAAGTGTCTTTATGAGTGAAAAAAAACCAAAAACCCACAAGCGTCCCGTCCACGGGTCGGTGGGAGTTAAGAGGTTAATCCTGTGCCCTGCTCCCTTTGCTAGTGGTTAGAGTGTTTGCACGCGGACCGGAAGGTCGCGGGTTTGCATCCCACAGAGAGCATCCCACAGAGAGCACGTCTAGGGTCCTTGGAGAAGACACCTAACCCCCGCTTCTCCCACCATTGGTGCCGTCGAAGGGCAGCCTGCTGCGGTGTAAGGAGTGCAGCACACAAATTTCCCCAGTGAGGGATGAATAGAGTAATTCATTTATTTATTTACTTATTTATTTATTTAAAGACTTACCTGAATTGTGCTCAATAAATCTTGTGTTTTGTCCTGCATTTGGCTTTCCAACACCTTCGAACCACTCATCTGACAGACCTTCCCAGTTCTCCACAGTATCTACAATGCGGCCTGATATAAATTTCCTACTAATTTCTGTTGTTTTCTCTGTTTTACTGAATTAACATTGGTTTCACCAAAAATTTTTCATTTGCAGATGACGATGTATGTAGTGACATCATTGGTTGTAGAAGAGGTAGACATGATGAGTGTGACCACCCATTACATTCCGCTCCATCCGGAGTCATATCATTTCAGTAGACATTTTCTGCCGATATGGATGGTTTCATGTTTAATTTTTTTAAGCCAGATGCATGCAGTCATTGGTCCAGTTGGTAATTGAATGGCAAACAGCTTGCCAACCAGAAGTAAGCTTGTTGAATAACACGCCCCTGCCCTTGGGGAACGGCAATCAGCCAAACTATCTAAGTACGATAGTTGAGTCAAATTTGTCAAACTCAAATAATCATACCTGCTGGGGTTGGCTTCATATCTGGCAGCCATTAGGCATGTCCCCTACTGGACTGCAGTGGTGGAACGTAACGAAGTAAATGTACTTCGTTAGTGTACTTAAGTTAAAAAATTGTGTATCTGTACTTTACTTAAGTAAAATTTAGGACCGGTACTTTTACTTTTACTTCACTACAATTTTAGAGCAAATATCTGTACTTTTACTTTGCTACTTTTTAAAAGTGTGTTTTACATTTTTTGTTACATTTTCGTTCAGGAATTTGAAAAATACACAGGTTTTTTGGCGCATCTTGAAGCCGCATCGCCAAAATCAAAAGAAGCTGTTAATCGGGAGAAGAAGTAATGAATCGAGAAACATTTTCCGCATTCATTCAGCGCCAAAAACCTAACATCAAATATAGCACAAATTAAAAAGAGTCAGAAGATCGTTGTTCGTTGTGTTTACTTCTAAATAAAAAGTTGAGCCATCATTACACAGAGCAGGGGCGGATTTAGAATTTTCCAAAGGGGGGTGGAGCTTTCACAAAGCCAATACATAGTGACTGGGGGCCTCCCCCCCAAAACATTTAAAAAAATAAGTGTCATTTTCTTCCATTTTGGTGCCCATTTACTGGCCCTTCTAGGGCATAGCTTGACTTGTCCCCTTTCCTTTTAATTTAAGTATTTTTTTTTTGTGGACCAAAAGAGGCGGGAGAGGGGGGTCACACCCCTGTAGAGTATTTATCCAGGTTACCATGGTGACACACTATAGCACAAAAAATAACATTTGAATTATGGTCGAATACTTTTACTTTTTACTTAAAAAGTACAATTTACACCAACTACTTTTGTACTTTTACTTAAGTAGATTTTTTTATTGGTACTTTTACTTTTACTTAAGTCAATTTTTTGCCTAATTATCTGTACTTTTACTTAAATACAAAAAGTTCCTATGTTTACGTGTTGTCAAATCCAGCTAAATCAGAAGCACTTTTACACCGAGCACATTGTTGCACCTCTTTGTCAACTTTGAATTTTTTTTTTTTTTGCACTTTGGATCGTGTCCATTCCCCGATTGTGCATAATTTCCATTCTTCATATCGCCTGCCATCAGACCACTCTGCAGTGCCATCACTGTTCCTTTAAAATTCATCTAATAAATCATTCATTATCCTTCCCTCCTTTACCCCATTCAGGTTTAATAACTCTATATAATATATCACCTTTTATCCACATGTTAAACGCTTGTTGTTAAACCCTGATGGTTGGTACTGATCGACTCTGTGATTGTTCAGAAGTCCGTCCAGTGTTACATGTAAAAGATTAGAATGATTAAAAACAAAGCAAATCATGCACTAAAAGAGGCGGCGACCGGCCATCCCTCATGTCCCTGTTCGCCCCTTTCTGGATACACTCCTCCATAGATCTGCATTGCCTCTGAAGTCTAACTCGGGCTGGGAGGAGTTGGACTAATGAAGAGCATTGATCCTGGTTGGGTTATGAACAGGCCACAGTGGCCGTGTTGGGATGTTAATAAGCCTAGCCTTATTCCGGAGAAGCTTTAATTAGCCGGTTGGAAATGTGCTTACGGGGCGCCTTGTCACTCCGTAGTGGCACACATTCCTTCCCTGCGTGCATACGCGCACACACAAAGAAAGCTACACACAAGCAGCTGCACAGATTTCCTCTTGCACGCGTACAGTAGAGCCGGTCATTTCATGGACCACTGAGATGGCGATCAAAGCAGCGTTCCCCATTTATTCAATTAATAGTTTCATTAGCAAATCAGGCAGTGTGAATTTAGTTCTCCCCTCATTACACGCACCCACATAGACGCGCCCACACTCACACATACAAACTCCTATCTAGGGCTGCAACTAACGATTATTTTGATGATCGATTAATCTGGCGATTATTGGCTCGATTAATCGATTAATCGGTTCAAATTTAACCTTGTTCAGAGGTTTTAGTACCAAACAAAAATGGCCTAGGTTAACGAGTAAAAATACACAAAAAACAATCAAGTTGTGTAATATTAAGTGCAGTTGACAGCAAAAACTTTCTAAACGATTAATCGATGACTAAATTAGTCGACAACTATTTCAATAATCGATTAATTCGATTAGTTGTTTCAGCCCTACTCCTATCCATGTGCTTCGTGCAAAACATTTTGTACTTTTATCAACTCTTTTGTGCGGAGGCTGAAACAGCTCACAGTCAGCACAGGAGTCCTGAGGCCAAGCGAGTATCGGCTTCTCTACTCTACACCCCTATCTCATCCATCAATCCCTTTTCTGTCACTAATCCAGTACCAGGTTGCAGGGACAACAATCGGAGCAGTGAACCCAGACCTTCTATTTCCCCGGGTGCTGTCCAGAGGGCCATGAGGGCATTTCTAAACCAGCCAGAGGAGACATTTTCTCCATGGTGTCCTGGTTCTGCTCGAGGTTTGTGCCCCAATGGGAAAAGGCTATAAACATCTTCCCTGGGTGATTTTCATAGGGCATCCTGCCCAGATATTGAAACTACCTCAGAGAGAAGCAGGAGCTTATCACAGAGCAGCTTCTGCACATCACAGTTGAGATTAAAAGAAGGCTCCAGACAACTTTACACGCATTGTTTAAGATTCCAACCTCATGCAAAATCAACTTCTAAGAACTTGTATTTGTCACCAAACAGTTTTTTGAAAATGATTAAGCGATCCTCTCCCGGAAAAGGATGGAATGCCCCCTGCGGCTCAGGGACATGGTCCTGCCCCAAGTGGAGTAGTTTAAGTATCTCGGGGTCTTGTTCACGAGTGGGGGAAGGATAGAGCGGGAGATCGACAGGCGGATCGGTGCGGCGTCAGTAATAACTAGGACGCTGCATCGGTCCGTCGCGGTGAAGAGAGAGCTGAGCTGAAAAGCAAAGCTCTCGATTTACAAGTCGATCTACGTTCCAACCCTCACCTATGGTCACCAGCTGTGGGTGGTGACCGAAAGAATGAGATTGCGGGTACAAGCGGCCGAAATGAGCTTCCTCCGCAGGGTGGCTGGGCTCTCACTCAGAGATTGGGTGAGGAGCTCGGCCATCTGGGAGGAGCTCGGTGTCGAGTCGCTCCTCCTCCAGGCCAAGAAGAGCCAGATGGGGTGGTTCGGGCATCTGGTCAGGATGGCCCCCGAACGCCTCGCGGGCGAGGTGTTTCGGGCATGTACCACCGGGAGGAGACCAAGGGGCAGACCCCGGACCTGCTGGAGAGACTATGTCTCACAGCTGGCCGGGGGACAACTTGGGATCCTTCCGGGTGAGCTGGAGGATGCAGCTGGTGTGAGAGAGGCCTGGGCTGCCTGTTTGAGGCTATTGCCCCCGCGACCCGACCCCGGAACAAGCGGAAGATGACGGAACAGAACATTATTGTTCTGGATGTTCTGTTCTGTCGTCTTCTGCTGATCCGGGATTGGTGTCCCCAGATTTTGCGGGGGCAACAGCCTCAGATGGGAAGCTCAGGCTTTTATCAACCCGGGTGCATTTTTAAGCTCACCCGGAAGGATCCCGAGTCGTTCCCCAGCCAGAATCAATCGATCCAGTCGTTCTGGATGCTCCAAAATAATTTTATTTCATATTTTGTCATTTATTGTTTTCTATGAAGAGGTCGGACTATCCTGGGTTTCAGGGGTCCTCTGCACAGCAGCATAGGGCTTGTTTTTTTTCTGCTGAAGTCATCCTTATCCGTACACCTCTGCATTACCATGTAAATGCTCATCCAGCTGGAGCAAGAAACTCTTTGTAATGAACTAAAAACATGAACAAAGCTCTCTTGGCTTTTGTTATTTAGATTTACACGTCAACAATATTCTCGTCCTCATTCTCATTTTTTTTTTCTGTGAAGCACTAGGGTCGTTTTAATGATTTTCAACTTTTTATTGCTCTGCATTTTGCGAGGTAACAACAAGAGAAACGTTATAATCAAGGTCTGGTCTCCCTGGTGGCTCAGTGGGGTGACAAAAAATGAAATATGTTTCTTGCATTTTTAAAGGCGGGATCTTTACTTTATTAGATATTTTAGAAAAAGACACAAGATACACAGTAAATAAATAAACAATCCAGCACATTTTTGAACAGTATAAGATCCCGGCTATGATGGCAAACATGGAAAAACATAACCAAGTGGTATACAGGGACATCTGCGGGAAGCATGGTCCAAAAAGTCCAAAATCAAAGTGAGAAACTCCTTCAAAGATGGTAAAGAACAGCCAATCCAAGATAAACGTCATGGCTCACCTGTGCTAGCATCAATTAAGAGGCAGGGTGAACGCTACACAGGTCACCAGTCTGTCACACGACCACATGGATGACAAACAACCACAAATCCACTCGCTCTCACGGGAAAGTTTACAATGACCGACCAGCCTAACATGCATGTTGTTGTATCCATAAGGAGAACAAAGAAGGCAACCATGAAAGAAGAGGACAAATAAAACAATTAAGCTCAAATATTCACGGTTGAAAAGTCCTGTTTTTAATTTAGAGCCAGTCTTCCACCATTAGTTTGAAATTTCTCAGATTATTGGTCAGTCCCATCATTTGGTGGAAACATGTGGCGAACCCTAAACACCTTCAAAGCCTAAAAAAACATCTGAATCACAAACTGGTGTTGAATACCTTTCAGCCAATAATTTGGTCCGTCCATTTATTTCCCTGGCTTTTTTGATAGATTCACTGCTTCTAAACATGTGTTTTTGTCTCAAAGCAGTTGACCAATCACTTTCCAGTCAGCTTTTGTTGCCTATAGGTTAAAATCTGCCATCTCCATAAAGGCTTTTAGAATCTTACTGGTTCTTCCTTACATAAAGTAAAATGCAATGATAGTTTTGCTTCAAGCTGGTCTCCCTGTGCATAGGCCAAGGCCTTCACGAACGCATTGGATTTGTCACCTGTAAGCCTGTTGATTGGCAATCATTGAGTCTAGCACCTAAACCGGCAAACGATATCTATTTACATGGTGGGCCACGTCAATAGAAATTAGTTTTACTACCTTTTATTTTTTAGGTATAAAAACAAACAGGAGGAATTGAAGGTGGAAAGCAAGTTGATTTGGCGGATGATTTGCTTTCAAAGTACCTTTAAGAGATACTTTTCAAAAGAAGTTGAACAAAGTAAAGAAATCCGAGTAGTGTGGAATTGGACAGACGTCCGCATCTGTAAGAAAATATGGAGAAATCCGACAGGAAAGCTAGACTTCTAGCATTTAAAAAAAAAAGAAAGAAGAGAGTTTTATGTTGTCATATTCAATATATGCTTATATTCTTATATTCTTCTATGCTAATGTTTATGATGTCCTCTTGGCTGATTTGTGTGCGGTGGCGGTGTACAAAATGAGAAGCTTTTTCACCACTAGATAAAGGGGTTTTTTGCAGACCTTTTTTAATCTGTGATGCCCGAGCTTTTTAATTAATCCAGTATAGCCAAACGGCTGGAGCACCACTGAGGGCCAAGGTGTGAAACGTTTGGTCGGCCATTTGAAACACACTTCTTACCAGAATAAATAAAACTCTCATTTTCTTACAGTTTATAGAGATGCAAATCAAGAAGCAGGAAGAAGTTTTGTCCTGGTGTAACATCTAAAATGCTCTTTGTTAACTTGTCTGTAGAAGCAAACACTGGCGCTGTCTCTCAGTTCAATGATTCATTGTCAAGTCCAAAGAAGACGAATGAGAAAGAAGCCAAAAAGAAAGTTTGAAAGAACTATTGTTCAAGATCAATTTAAAGGATTAAAAGAACAAACGACTGCAGAAGTGGCCAAAGACTTTTACAGGGTGTAGAAATGCTGACTGTGACCTTTAACTGAGAGCGACACAACCACAGAGAGCAGCTAGCATGCAGAAAACCGTGTTGTCAGTGAGAGGCAGCAGCACATGATGCATGACTGCTAGTGGTTCAGGTCGTACCTGAGATTCTCCGGCATCATGGGAGCTAGGTTTCTTTGCCATGGGACGTATAAGTAATGGTGATATTTCCACAGACTGCAGGTATAAATGAGCTAGAGAGGAAAAACTCTCCTACACCGTGTGGGGGGCTGCTTTGCAGCTGCTGCGGACATGTCAGGACCAAAGTGGGTCAATGCATGCTTTCTTTTCCATATAGAAATAATTCAACTATAAGTTTGGCTAGACCAAGTCTCACTGAGTCCCATTTAAAGAGTGATCTACTTTGTTCCATTAATTGCTAATCAAAGAGCTGCTAATTGTTGCACTTCTTCTTCTCCTTTCGGCATTTCCCTTCAGAGGTCGCCACAGTAAGTTAGTTTCTTCCATCTAATCCTTTCTTCTGCATCTTCTTCGGTCACCCCATCTATCTTCATGGCTTCCTTCAAAGTATCCATGAACCTCCTCTTTGGTCTTCCTCTAGCAGAGGTGTCAAAAGTACCAACGTTTTCTACTCAAGTAGAAGTATAGATACCGAGTTAAAAAACTACTTTAGTAAAAGTAGAAGTATCAACTCAAGTTTTTACTCAAGTAAAAGTAAAAAGTAACCTATTTTCAAAACTACTTAAAGTAAAAAAGTAAAAGTGATTCTCAGAAAAAAAGAAATATTATTAACAAAAGCGTATGAACATATTTTTAACTATTATCACATGCTTTAAGGAGCAGAAAATATGATAACTAAATGAAAGTGTTGTGTTGTGAAACTTTATAAATCAGAAACATTTATTTCTTAATAATCTTTATTGGAAATCGATTAATGAACACACTCAAACGTATTAACCTAAGCAGGGCATTATGTAATGTCCCTTCAGCTACCAAGCTTCACTCTGCATCACCTAATTTAACCAACTTCAGCAGACACAAACACATTCAATGTTAAAAAAAAAATAAATAAATAAAAAAAAAAACCAAAAGGCTTTTTTAAGGCAGCTAGTTTTCAAAGTTCTTTGAGGCAATAATGAATAGTCTTTCACAAGTTTCTAAGGTTGGGAGTGCCACATACAGCCTGCGTGACACCTGGAACACAGCAGGAGGGTATGTGTGGCTGCATGCGCGCGTGCTGTGTGTCACGTGTTGAAGTGATGAAGCAAGAGGAAGTCGTATTGAGATCCAACCACACTCAAATCAAATGGCGCGATTGATCCGAATTGGTTTTTATTGACTTTTTTCTTTAACGGTGACAAAATGTCAAAAGTAGCGACTACTTTTTATAAAAATAACGAAGTAAAAGTACAGTTAATTGCATTAAAAAGTAGTGAGTAAAAGTAAAAAGTAGACAAAAAAAATTACTCCGTTAAAGTAAAGATAACGAGATTTTCTACTTGAGCAAGGTAACAAAGTAGTTCTACTTCGCACCTCTTGACACCTCTGTCCTCTAGTCCTCTTTCCTGGTGGTTCCAAACCCAGCATCTTTCTTCCAATGCACATGTCCAAACCATCTCAGTCTGGTCTCTCTGACTTTATCTCCAAAACCTCTAACACAGTGGTGGCTGGTGACGTGTGGCGCAGGGGCCGCACGCCCCTGTCCAGATCACCAAAAATAACAATAAAAAAATGTATAAACATATATATGTTTGTACGTATGTAAAACTGTACGGTTCTCCTCTCTATCAGTCTGTTAAGTGAACCAATCAATTAGCTATGAGCTGCCAGTGACATGCGGCCAGAGGAAGAAGAGGAGGTAATTCCTCCCCTGTCATCATGACAAAAAAAGAAAAAAGACAGTGTTATATTTTCCACTGTTATGTAGAAAATATAACACCCCCCGCCCCCGGCCCCCCAGTTTTTTTTACCACCAGCCACCACTGCTCTAACATGTGCTGATCCCCTAATATACTCATTTCTGATCCTGTCCAACCTGGTACATCCTAGAGAGATCCTCAGCATCTTCATCTCTGCTACCTCCATCTCTGCTTCCTGTATTTTTCTCAGTGCCACTGTTTCTAGACCAATCAGCATGGCCGGTCTCACCACGGTTTTGTACACTTTTCCTTTCATTTTAGCTGAAACTCTTCAATCGCACATCACACCTGATACTTTTCTGCACTTGTTCCAGCCTGTCTGCACACGCTTCTTCACCTCTTTTCCACACTGTTCATTGCACTGGACAATGGAGAGCTAATTGTTGCACTGTGACAGAAAAATTGCTAAATATTTCAAATAAGCAAACTATCTTATCACCAAACATTTGAAAAAAATCCCAAAATTTCTTTGCAAATACCAAAAAGCATTTTTGACGATAAAAACATCCCCGCGAACTGTTGACATATACATGCTAACAAGCTAATTAAAGATCGGTAAAAGCTCTGTGTTGTCTCCCGTAACGGATTCAAAACTTTAACTTGTTATATTCTTGTCTTGACTTTGAATGTCTTTCCTTTATATTTTCTTATAGACATTATTTTATTCAAAGATCATCAGTCAGACAGTCGGGAGTATGGGCCGTCACATTTTCAGTAGGTTTCACTCTGATTGGGGTGGACATGGCGGTCCCAGCGGGCCATCACAGAAAGCTGCTGAGGCTGCCAGAAACTTGTCACCGTCCACACACACAGCAGTGTTTGTTCCAGATTATGCAGAGAATCATCTTTTTCTTAATTCTATCTTATTTATATCCTTCCTGTTTCACTCGTCATATCTTTTAAATCTTGTTCGCTTGTAGATTTCTTGTTTCTGATTGTCTCAGATGTGTCTGAACTCATTTTTTTCCTGCTCATTCATATTTGGCTCACAGGTGCAGCAGCTTGAGTAGGGAATTCCAAACTCTCTGCATCTTAGCCACATTTTTTAGCTCATCCGGGGGATCTCGAGGCAATCAAAAGCCAGAATCTGAGGTCTTCCCAGATGTTCCTGGGTTTTCCTCTTGGCTTCCCTCTTCAAATTCTTTCTAAAAAATACTTGAAGGCAACTAATATTACATTACATCAGATTAAAACTGGTTAACTTTCCTTTAGTTACAGCATCAACACATTTGATCCTAAATAAGACAACAGTTCTTTGTACTTGTTCGTAACATCGAGTGGTGGTAAAATCAGAACCTACAATAGAATTGATCTTATCTGACGATAAACCGGAGCCTATGAGACAATCGGTGAAAATGTTTTATTTTTGAATGACTGAATGAGTCCATGTCTGGACCCATGTCTAAGTACACCAGGAGCAGACACCTAACCCCTTAGATCAGGGGTGCCCAACCTTTTTTGTCCCAAAACCTCCTGAGATCTACCAGTCCAATGTTACCATCGCAAACCCCACAGGTTGTTTCCAGCCTGCTGTAACTACCCCTACAACACAATTTATTACATACGCACACGCACACACACACTCACAGCGCTTTGCGAGGGGGAGGGGCCACAGCAGCACCGGGGGCTGCTTATTGATTACAGGCTGAATAACGTGATTTCACGTCACAGACTCCTAAAATCTCCAGTAACAGTAGAAAAGCCGCTAGATTGATTCTTTTTTTAAAGTACTCCCATCATTAGCACTGTCTTGGCTGCCTGCTGCAGTGCAATGCAGCAAAATTAATTTACTGCTTTATTTTATTCTATACTTTATAAATAAAGTATAGAATAAAATGCTTTTGAAATTTGTAATGTTACTTCGAAATTGACATATGACGCATGATTTAAAATTGTACCAACATAATTTTTAAAGCAAATAATTTTAATAAGTAAGTCATGTAAGATATGCTATACGTATGTTTCACTTTGAAAGTTTTGAATAACAAGACCAATTTGACATTTTGATTGGTTCGATTTCAAATGATGAGCCTTTAAGAGGATTTACCCATATGGCAGAAACGTGTTCAACTTTGTTTTTTCTTAATGTCTCCAAATGTGTTATATTAATTGTTTTTCTTAAAGATGGGGTTACGTACTCACCTGGGGTTGTAATTTTGATTAAAAATCCAAAATAGATGAGCGGGGTACCTTTCATTAACTCAAAAATGTTGTATTTCCCCCCCAAAAAATCACACACTTGTACCATTTTCAAGATTATTATTTTGTGCATTTAAATAAAAATGGCAGTTCTTTGTTGAGACCAACCGTGAGTGGAATATTAGAATGTGGGCATGATGGAGAAAAAAGTCCAAAAAAGTATGTAGGCGTGAAAAAAGTACATTTGAGTAGTATCCGAATACTGGATGATTTACTCAAACACGTATGAGTGAAATTAAAACCCACCTCTGGAATAGTTTTTACATAGAAATAATGTTCCAACACGGTAGAAACAGCAACAAGTTGATTTTGCATGAAACTCCGGTCCAACATTTTTTTTTTTCCAAATGGATGGAGGAACAGCACTGCACCAGAGAGATAGAAGAGAGAAACATGAGATGGTTGTGCTGTTTGGTCGCTATGGTTACGGTAAACCGAGGCACATGTTATACAAAGGACAAATAAAAAGTTGACATCTAATTTATACACATTAAACACAAAACGGGTAGACGGTGGCTTAGTGTTAGAGCATTCACGGAAGTTTGCGGGTTTGATTCCTACTGAGTTCACGTCTAGGGTCCTTGGAGAAGACACCTAACCCCCTGTTTCTCCCACCATTGGCGCCATTGTGGCTAACATTAATTGGAATCAATGTAACAGGCAGCCCTGGTCTAAAATTCTGATCATTACAGAGAATGATGTTACTGGTTTGTTTGAATTACATCTATTTGTTAATGCTTGCTTTGGTTCTTTCTGAAGTAACGGAATGAAGTAACGGATGTCCTGATGACTTCATTGTGCTGAATTGAGTCAACGAAGACATCCCATCACTGATTGGAAGTTTTCTGGTTGTCTCTGCTATTCTGCAGCTGTCAGGTCAATCGGCAGAAGGCAGAGGAACCGTCTCACAGATCAATGACTTCAGGCTTTTAGCTGAAAAAACACAACTCGTCCTGACTGAAGCATTTTGTGTCTGGATGGGTGGATCCAGGCCAGCTCCAAAGATGACTTCACAGTAACCTTCGGGTCATGATGACTGTACCTCATATGGTAATGATGAATCATTTCAGTCCTGGATGGAGTAGATCATTTAAAGATCTCCACATGATATCACATGAGGTCATGAGACCACGTGGGACTCATCATCATCAAAGACCAGATACTTTAATAAAACATTTTTTAACATAAAAACAGGAAGAAATTCTAAAAACAGGCCTACTCTGGAGTTTTTGGCTAACCCCGACCCTGGGGTTGTGGCCCTTTAAATCTTTCTGCCTGTCTGTCCTCACAGAACCTGGAGCTGCACTTGGCCCGCCCACTGCCACCTGCTCACTATAAAAAGGCCAAACTTGGTTCATCTGAAAAGCTGCTGGCTGGTCTCTGCTCCTGACGCCACCCTGATCCTCTGCCATTCTATTGTTTCATTGTATCTTTAGTATTATTTTTTGTAATAAATCCCTTTAACCCTTTTACTTTGTGTGGCCTTCCCCTTAATGTTGCTGCTCTTTGAGCCAGAGTAGTAACAAATGGGTTACTCCAACATCTTGTGGAATGAGACTATTGGGGAGGGGCAAGTGGTGTTCTGTGCTTGAAATGTTTCATTTTAAACGTATTTAAATGAGTGCATGAAAGAAATTAGAATGTTTAAAATAAACAAAATTTAATAGGTGGAGGTTTGCACTGGAAAGAAGAGGAATGAAGATTAGTCAGAGTAAAACAAGTACATGTGTGTGAATGAGAGGGATCCAAGTGGAAAAGTGAGGTTACAGGGAGAAGAGATAAAGAAGGTGGAAGATTTTAAGTATCTAGGATCAACAGTCCAGAGCAATGGAGAGTGTGGAAAAGAGGTGAAGAAGCGTGTGCAGGCAGGGTTGAACGGGTGGAGAAAAGTATCAGGTGTGATGTGTGATAGAAGAGTTTCAGCTAAAATGAAAGGGAAAGAGTACAAAACCGTGTCAGGAAACCAGGATGACCTGGCTGTAAGAAATGGTATGACCCGACAGGAAAGTCTGGGGTGATTTCCCTTAAATAGATGGCAGGGTCCACAGATGTGTGGCATCAAGAATCATCCTCAGGTGACCCTAACCAGGGTGATGATGATCTAGGGCTCCCTCTGGCGGCAGGCGAGGGAATCCTGACAACATCTTGCAGAATGAGAATATTTGGGGAGGTTTCCTATGATTAATGTTTAATAGTATAGGTGTTTAAATGAGTGCTTGAAAAATAATTAGAATGTTTAATATTCATTTTCTTCAACAACAAGTTTTCCAGTTATTTTTTTTCATGGTCACTATTTATATCCGTACACAAATCTAACAAGTTATGATTTATTGGCATCCTGAATAGCATCTTTTTTTTATTATTTATTCCCCTTTTTTCTGTAGGTTATGTTACAGGATTCAGGAGTAGGGAGTTTGAGAGGAAGCAGCAGGCAACACAATACGATGAAATATCGCTCAGATGTGTGTTTCTCAGAAACATGGGAGTCACCATGCCATCAGGCCCGGCTGGTGACCGGAAACAGGCTCATTTATCCTGTACGTCAGCACAGATTTATTCATCTGACCGGAGTAAACATGCCATGCCTGTGAAGAATGAGACAGTGTCATGTTTTTTATTATTATTATTTTAGAATGTTTTATGAGATAGAAACCAATGACAAAAATTAAAAACTATTTAAAAAATATATTTTTTAAAAATGGTGTCCTCAGCTGGTCAAGGTTTGTATCCTGTCCCGAGTTTTCT
The DNA here is from genome assembly GCA_902685375.1 of Neostethus bicornis. Lineage (NCBI taxonomy): Eukaryota > Metazoa > Chordata > Actinopteri > Atheriniformes > Phallostethidae > Neostethus > Neostethus bicornis. The sequence goes on from LR738550.1 coordinate 26,582,762, forward strand.
TCATGTACCGTAATTTCACGGCTATAAGGCACATATAAACGTCTTAGATTTTCTTCAAAATGAGCGGTGCGCCCTTTCGTGCGGTGCGCCTTGTGTGTGAGAAAAGGCGGACCTAAAAGAAAAAAACGGTGGCTGTGAGGCAAGGCGGACCTAAAAGAAAAAGCGGTGCCCTTGAGGCGGGGCGCACCTGAAAGAAAATGCATGAGAACGTTAAAGAGTGAAGTGTGGGCGTGGATTGTGTATAAAAAAGGTATGTGCTGTATGAACAACATTGCTGTTTTAACCCTGAAAATGGCAAAGAGACACGCTTATGACGCTCAGTTTAAGCTGAAGGCAATCAGCTACGCGGAGGAACATGGGAATCGAGCCGTGGAAGGGTGGAAGGCAGCGCCGGGCGAGTTACGCTTCAGTTTGCCAATGGATTGTAGATGCTTGGACTAACGTGTCTGCTGGTACTGTTATCCGAACTTTCGCAAAAGCTGGTATCCTTTCTGAGGAGCCGCACAGTACAGACAGTGACTTTGACAGCGAGGAGCGAAGTGGACCTGCTCTGTTGGATTTTGCGCAGCTGTTCGATTCCGAAACAGAGGATGAGGACTTTGACGGATTTGAATATAGTCTATTACCGGTAATGTGCTTGTTTAGTATCGTTATTACTTAAATAAAGTACAACCATACTCAGTTTTGCTCCCGATCTATTTTTTAATACACACATTTGCATGCTTGCGTGTGTTTTGTTGTAAGGCGGTGTGTGACAGAGACTGCGCCTTTTTGTACGGTGTGCCCATTGGTCGTGAAATTACGGTATTTTAATTTTATTTATTAAGGTGCAGGAGACTGACAGATGGAGCAGTAATTGGAATGCAAACGACTCGACCTCAAACGAGCAATATGAGACAAATCCGTTTTTTTGTTTTTTTTTAAATCGCCATGTATTTTCTTTTCATTTTACCAAAATGTCAAACATGAAGCTATGGAACCCAAAGTGCCCCGCTAATGAATCACATTAAGTGACATAATCTCAATTCATTGCCATGTACTTCAATTTTAAACAAACACCATAAATACTACAATTTTTTTGTTTCCGATCTGTTTCATCTTTGCATAAGAACAAACCCTTTAAAAACTTCAGGACTTGCACAAGGGGGTTCAGCCAACATAAGATTTATGCTTCTGCAGAGTTTAAGTTTAATTTCTCCAAGGACAGTTCATTGTTTCTCTGTCAAACTATTTAGATTTTTTTCTGTATGTTCTTTGTTGTATCTTCACTGATTATGATTATGAAATACAGAGAGACCAGTTTGGTGTTCTTCAATGCGGCCGGTTTTTTGGACACATTCCGGATGTCAGCTTTTTGGTTGCCAGCAGTAGCGGATGTAGTAATCACTTTTTATTCCATTCCGTTCCGTCATCTTCCGCTTGTTCCGGGGTCGGGTCGCGGGGGCAACAGCCTCAAATGGGCAGCCCAGTTCTCTCTCACCCAGGCTGCATCCTCCAGCTCACCCGGAAGGATCCCAAGTCGTTCCCCGGCCAGCTGTGAGACATAGTTTTTCTAGCAGGTCCGGGTTCTGCTCCTTGGTCTCCTCCCGGTGGGACGTGCCCGAAACACCTCGCCCACGAGGCGCTCGGGGGGCATTTTGGCCAGATGCCCGAACCACCCCATCTGGCTCCTCTCGACCTGGAGGAGGAGCGGCTCGACATCGAGCTCCTCCCGGATGGCAGAGCTCCTCACCCAATTTCTGAGAGAGAGCCAAGCCACCCTGCGGAGGAAGCTCATTTTGGCCGCTTGTACCCGCGATCTCATTCTTTCGGTCACCACCCACAGCTGGTGACCATAGGTGAGGGTTGGAACGTAGATCAACTTGTAAATCGAGAGCTTTGCTTATCGGCTCAGCTCTCTCTTTACCACAATGAAAAAACAAAAGTTTTTGTACTCAAATAAAAGTACAGATAATTAGGCAAAAAAAAAATAAAAAATACAAAAGTAAAAGTACTGAGAAAAAAAAATCTACTTAAGTAAAAGTACAAAAGTAATTGGTGTAAGTTTTACTTTTTATGTAAAAAGTAAAAGTATTCGACCATAATTCAAATGTTATTTTCTGTGCTGTAGGGTCACAGATAAATACTCTGCAGAGGCGGACGTAGGGGGGGACCTGATTACCTCCCCCCTTTTATAAAATCCCAGATATGTCCCTGCTCTGCATAACAATGGCTCAACTTTTTATTTTAAAGGAAACACAATGAACAACGATCTTCTGACTCTTCTGTTTTAATTTGTACTATATTTGATGTTAGTTTTATGGCGGTTGAATGACTGCGAAAAATGTTTACTCTCGATTCTGATTGGTCCTCAATTCTTTACTTCTTCTTCCTCTTGGAGACCGCAGGCGATCAACTGCTCCCTCTACAGGTTGATTTTCGCAATGCAACTTCACGTTGCACTAAAAAAAAAAAAAGTATATTTTTTTATAATCCTGTCCGAAAATGTAACAAAAATACTTGAAAAAGTAGTGGAGTAAAAGTAAAAATATTTGCTCCAAAATGTAGTGAAGTAAAAGTAAAGAAAAAGTACAGGTCTCAAATTTTACTCTAGTAAAGTACACATACACATTTTTTTTTTTTTACTTAAGTACAGTAACGAAGTAGATGTACTTTGTTAAGTTCCACCACTGGTTGCCCGGTTGGACACAATGCGATCGGACTACGACGCCTGTGTACAGGGACAAGGGGGCGTTGAGGTGTTTGCACTGCACCACTCAAGTTTTCCTTCGGGGATGAATAAAGCATTTTAAATTCAATTCTGCAAATTTACGAACAAACCACAACATGATGGGCTTGAGTTACAATCAGTTTGATTCCTCTTATATAGCAAAAATTCACAGTTTCAAATGCAATGAGAAACTTCCATTATAATGATCTGATGGAAGAAACAGTGAAAAAGATTTGGACACGATACGTATTGAGCCAGCTGTGACAAGACAACACACCGATCATGCCGATTCAGCATTACTGATCGACTGTTTCCCTTGCAGGATGTTCATGGACAAATGAAGATGTAGACATGCTCATGAAATGACACCACAGCTGTGATGCTTAAACAGAAACGCTACAACTCATTGAGCTCTTGAGCTTGATTTAGATGTTCAGCCAGTCTCCAAAAGTAAACGCAAAAGAATATCTTTGGAGTGAGCTGAAACTATGTTTTTCAGCAACAGTCCAGACCACCCGAGGGGTCTAGATAAGATCCATTTGGAGGAGTGAGCTGAAATACTTGCTGCAAAATGTACAAACCTGGTCAAGAACGAAACAAACTGTTTGTTATCTGTCAAAATTTTAAAAAATAATATATATATATATATACAGTGGTGGAACGTAACGAAGTAAATGTACTTCATTACCGTACTTAAGTAAAAAAATTGTGTATCTGTACTTTACTTAAGTAAAATTTGAGACCTGTACTTTTTACTTTTACTTCACTACATTTTTAGAGCAAATATCTGTACTTTTACTCCGTTCCTTTTTAAAAGTTTGTTTTACATTTTTCGTTACATTTTCATTCAGGAATTTGAAAAATACACAGTTTTTTTTTTTAGCGCATCTTGAAGCCGCATCGCCAAAATCAAAAGGAGCAGTTGATCGGGAGAAGAAGTAATGAATCGAGAAACATTTTCCGCATTCATTCAAAAACCTAACATCAAATATAGTACAAATTAAAAAGAGTCAGGTTGGCCTGAAGCTCAGGTTGGTCTGTGGTCTCTTTTTGAAACCAGTGTGAAAAAAAAAGAGTAATAAGTTAGATTCATGTTGAGGCCAAACCCAAAACACAGACAAATTAACCACTTGAAGATAAAACAAGCCTTCCTAAGGTAATTAAAAATGACACAGTTGTTGATGAGACAGGTGGGTTTGTCGTGATCCCCTTGCCTGCCGCCAGAGGGAGCCCTGGATGTTCCTCATCACCCTGATTAGGAACACCTGAGATTGATTCCTGATGCCACACATCTGTAGACCCTGCCATCTATTTAAGGGCAATCGCCCCAGACTTCCATGTCAGGTCATACCATCCCTTTCAGCCAGGTCACACTGCTTGCCTGACCACGATTGGACTCTGTTATTATTTGAACTTGAGTTAATCCTATGCCTCTATCTTCACAGGTTTACCTAAACTGTGTTCAATAAACCTTATTTTGATGTCCTGCTTATGGGTTCTCCTCCTTCCACATCACAGCAGGGTCCTTGTGACCAACGCACGTTGCACAAAGTTTGTCAAAAGTTTGGTGAATGTAATCTGAACGGATTGAGATTGGAGTGTTTCGATGAGCAGGAAACCATTCTGAAGAGATGTTGAAGGTGTGTTAGAGACCGAGATGATAAGCAAGACAGGTTTTATTCATTCAGAGAATATTGCAAACCTCCACAAGGAGTGTTTTTCACCAGAGCCAAACTTTATTCATTGTGGGTAACTTTGTTGTGTGGCCCACATTGACGTACTAAAATAAGTTGCAGCATCCCAGGAGATGTTCTAAATGTTTCACAACAGATGCTTCCTCCTTTGCACATTGACCAGCTTCAGCTTGTGACAAATCACCACAATTGTTCCAGAGGTCAACAATAACTGTTGCTCCTGACCAGAGAATTTTGAACATACACAATCATTTTCTCTTTCTAGTTGTAATCAAGATTAAAGCCAGATGTTGATTCAAACGATTGTTTAGGTTTGTTGAGAATTTGTACTTGGTCCAAAAAAAAGGACAGAATTCAGAAAGATGTGTCGGAGCTTCTACTGTGAGTCAGAAAGAAAATTTGACACAAAAAGCAAGTTTATGTGATTAGTTCACCTACATCACCATCACCATCGGGTTTCTACTGAATGGCTCGGGTGAATACTGGATGTGTCGGAAAGTTCGGCAAGTGTCAGCAGCAATTGGAAAGCTGCCAGACCTACTTAGTGGAAGCCTGGACTCAGACATTCGCTGGGGTGACCACCTGGGGGTGTAGTTTTTTTTCTACTTGCTTAGCTGCATCGACCTTGTCGGTGAAGCCGTGTGACTTATATTTTTAAACACCGAATCTACCCATCCTTTTGTATCTCTATCTCTTCTATAAAAGTAGCACCGTTTTTGGCTGCATGCCTTAATTCTTGTAATTTCATAACTGTGTGACTAATAACGGTTTTCTTGATGCTTGATTAGTTCACCTATATTCATACAAAAGAAAAGATACAAAAAAAACTTTATGGTATGTTGAGCCGCATTTTGTAATAACGGTGCATTTTGTAATAAATGTCCAAAATGTAATAACTTTTTCATTTTATTTTGTAATAAAGCCGCATTTTGTTATAAACTGCCGCATTTTGTAATAAACTGCCCCAACGCATTTTGTAATAAATTTTGCCGCATTATGTAATAAGTTATTACATTTTGAGCAGATTATTACAAAATGCACTTGCAACTTTTTTATTTTCTAGGAAATGTAATAACATGGTGCATTATGTAATAACAATTCTAAAGCATAGTTTATTTGTTTGTTAATTGTATTTTATTTTACTTTAAAGTATTTGTAAAAGCTAGGCCTATTATTAGTATCACTGTATTAGCCTAGTAGCAGTACTTAGCAATTACTATCAGTACACTATTCAAAGGTTGCATTAACAGAGAATATTATGTAAATTCCAGATTTTTTTTATTGGATACCAAAACCACATCAAGAATAGTTATAAAGATCCAACAAACCTTATTATGCTTCTTGTAATACAGAACAAAACTCTGGGTATCAAAATTTAATCCATTCGTAAACATTAACATATGCACATACAAAATAGAAACGCTGATGAATAGGTAAAGAACAGCTTTATTTATGCATTTATAGAACCTTTCAACAACAATAAATGCAACCAACACATGCAGGCTTGCGGCCAATTTAAAATAATAATGAACCAATGAATATAAGTTCTACCTTAAACAACGTAAGTGTCTTCTGCTTGTTTAGAGAGCTGCTGTGACCAGCAAATTTCTCCACTAAGATTAATTTTAAACAAATATGAAATTGCCTCAAAAGGCTAAACAAACAACAAAATTTCTATTTCCAAAATATATCCATAATTTCAAATTGTCCATGTCTAATATGTCTAATTACCAGCCAAGCCATAAACCACTTGGAATGTTTCCCAAACAGCTCCTTGAGTTTTAATGCCACACCACCAAAGCGCCCTGCTGCTTTGTACAACCTTTGTACACTAATTGTGTGCTTTCCAACGACGTCCAACCCAAGGCTTCGGCTTAATGTTTCCCTTAGATAGATTGATGGATGGAATCGATCTGCAATGTCTTTAAAATGTTGAGACACTCTGTTAAATGTCCCAAGCATTGACATGTCATCCTCAAGGGTCATTTTGATAATAGACTGAAAGATTTCAGTTGGTAGGACAGGCTGAACAGGGGGTGTAGTCAGAACAGGGTCCTCAGGCTCATCAGGCTGGATAGGTGGGTCAGACTCATCTGGTGAGGCAGGCTGGATAGGTGGGTCAGTCTCATCTGGTGAGGCAGGCTGGATAGGTGGGTCAGACTCATCTGGTGAGGCAGGCTGGATAGGTGGGTCAGACTCATCTGGTGAGGCAGGCTGGATAGGTGGGTCAGTCTCATCTGGTGAGGCAGGCTGCAGTGGTGAAAGTGTGTTGTTGTCATATAACTGTCCTGCTTGAGCATCCAAAACATGCTCTATAAATGGTGTGACTGGTCCCTCCAAACTCAGATAATGTTCTCCATGCCCCTCTGCCACATGACCAAGTACTAGCACTGGATTGTTGTGACAATATATGTTTGACTCTGATACAATAGTTGAGGCATTGATTCCCAGAGAGGAAATTACAAGAAACTGGACCTGGAAAATTTCAGATGCTCTTTGCAATGTAATGTGGTCACCATAGGTTCCAGTTTGGGCCATTCTTTCCAAGTATCCATCCCAGTCATTGCCCTCGACAAAGTTGAACAAGAGTGTTCCATTTCCATTGTATGGATAATTCCTGAGGTCTTGGACAATTTCATCTCTTAAGCTTTCTGGTGATCTAAATATTCCAAGGGTGGATAGCTGGTCAGCCATGGCTGCAAACTGACAATTTCCATCTGGGTCAGGGTCATAGCGAATGCTTAACTCCATGGACATAAATTCCTCTAGTCTGTCTGTGTGTGTGTACTGAAACAAAAGTGGGTTAAGGCCTCTCTTTGATGGTGCTGTCTTTGGTTTTTTAGAGTGTGTCTTTTTTCGCAGCCGGGTCGCACTAGTTATATCCGACACGAAGAACCATTTTTGTGTTTGTCGGAGGGTCTTTGGGTCCCTAAAACTCACTTTGTATTTTGAGAGCTTTCGATTTTTTTTCACAATTGTACCACGCCTTACGTGATACTTTTTGGAGACTCGATGGGCACCATCCCTCATTCTGACCAAAACAGCGTCCTTAACATTGTAGTGTTGTGATAGGTTTTGTTTGAATGCACGCTTGATCATTAGTTTAGCACAGTGCTCAGAGGCCTTCCGTGCCATTCTTCTCACCCTTTTTCGTTTAGTATCAAATTTTGCTCGATGTCTCAAGGATGGTAAAGTTGAATGTTGATTCCTCACAGACTCCTTACGAACAGAAGATGGAGAACCGCATAAAGGATGCCTTATGCTGTTGCTTTTTCTTCCATAGTATACTTCAAATGGAGACCTCCAGCCTAAAACTTCTTTAAGATCCTCATTTAGCACTCTTGAATATACAGGTAGGTGCTTGACCCAGTTAACTCCGTTCCTTTGAAATTTCACCAGATCATACATGATCTTCTTTCTTAGCCACCTATGTGTCCTCTCAACCTTTCCTTGGCTTTGTGGATGATATGCTGAACTTTCAATTATTTTCACTTGCAGAGATGTCATTAGAATTTTCACCGCCCCTTTAAACTCAGTCCCTTTGTCATGTTGTAATACTTTGGGTGGTCCATGTTCACGATAAATCTTGGTAAGGTGTTTGGCAATTTCAACACTACTTTTTCTTTTCAATGGTTTCAGCCACATGTAACGACTGAACACATCCATCAGTGTGAGAATGTAACGGTATAAACCCTGACCATAACTAATTTTCATTTTTCCCATGTCCAATAGGTCAATTTGGTGTCGATCTTGCACTTCTTTGGCTTGAATGGTCATCAAAGGGGGCTTATTCAGAAACTTTGCATTTTGAAGTTGGTACCACTCAGTTTTGTTCAAGATTTCCTGCACCTTTCTTTCACTTATGCCACTATGATGCATTTTCAGTCGTTTGCTCAACTTTCTTGCTCCAGAACCCTTAGTATCATCTAGACCCTTTTTAACAACACAATCAACATTAGACTGTAGCATGACTGGCTTGCCGGCACACAGCAGTGTCTGCCCATCCTCACTGAGAGAATAGACCCCTTGATTTCTCCAGAGACGCACCAAGGCATTTTTTTGAATTCTTGTGCGTTCAGCAACTGGAACATGAAACTCTCCTCTCAACTTGCAAACTATGACATTGTACATTTCCTCGGTCATTGCTTGCTTTAGTCCATGGCCTACAATGAGCCCCAGCAGGGTGCAGGTCAGGGTTATAATTAGCAGACCTACAAGGGTGACAAAAGAGGGAAAATGTTTAACTCCCAAAACTAAACTGCATTTTGTGCCTTTTTTTTTAAACTTTTATTTTATTTGTGGAATTTCATTTCAAGTACTAAAATATTTTATCTTGAATTAATATTTAAGAAGGTATTTTAATTATTACAATTTTGATAACCCACCACCACCTGCGGCATCACAGTACCATAATTCAAATTGCTTTATGAATGTTGATCTTCTGTTATAGCCCTAGATTTGTCTCAGTAAAGGATGCTATCATTAAAGAGGACGCTGCTTTTGTAGGAATACTGAAAAACAAGGTTTTAACAAATGTATTGTTTGTCACACCTGTTATAACATTTTTAGCCTTTTAATAGCTATTTCGATGCTTACTATTTATGACTGTGTTAATTCATTGCATGGAATGTTAGGTATTCAGCTTCACTCATTCAGCCAATGGTTTTCAGTGACTTCACACAGGGAAGGTAATGCTCTCTTATCCAACATTCTCCATATGGCTAAACTAGGAAGAAGTGAATTAGTAAGTTAAACTATGTAATTAGACTTACAGTGAAGGGTGAAGCACAACTATCAAAGCTGTTGTTCACAATGAAGATCTACCCACGGAATAACACATGAGAGGGGTGAACAGAGAGGCAAGCTTTGAAACAGCTTGGAACTGTAAAGTTTGGCATTCATCTTAAACCATTTTAGAGCAAAACAGCAAGTTATTTGTTATCCAAATTAATTAAGATCTGCAAAGTACAGTTTATGTTCTTACAACGACAAAAAAAGTTCAATCCCAAAGTTTTATTGGCATTTAAAATATAGACGGTTCATAACTTTTCATTCCTTCTGTTAAAAAACCCTATAATGTACACTAGTCTACTCAAAATAATAAAAAAATGAAGGGTTCCACCCAGTGTAAGACCATATGCTGGTGCAGTGAGCCCTTCCTTCTGATGCACATAGTATTTTGTTTCCAACTCATTCCACTATGTAAATAATATACATTATTAACCAGAATGCCTCATTCATTGTGATCTGGGATGTGTTGTTTAAATGTTCACTTTATTTTTTGAGCAGTGTACTATTGTGTGTGTGTGTGTGTGTGTGTGTGTGTGTGTGTGTAGTTTTTTTTGCACATGCACAGTTTTCCTTCAAATGTGTCCTGCTTTAAGTTATTAACTTTTAATATGTACTTAGAGGCATAGATTTCAGTTTTACTTTACAAACTGTTTTTAATGCAGTGAGCATAACTTGGACAATGCAGGTTTAAATTCAGTCATATAATTTCTTATCAAGGGCAAAACATCTACATAACTTTAGATCAACTGCAAAATGTCTTTATACTTCCATATATTCAATTACACAGATAATATTTGGCACAGTTTTTTCATACCTGGCATCATGTTGAACTCTGTTGGCTGTCTCAATTAAGCATGCAAGCAGCGCATGATCAGCAGCCAATCAGATTACAGCCCGCCCTCCCCTCCCTGGCTGAGTGACAGACCATGTAGAGCTTTGAATTTGGCCACAAGTTATTGGCCTATATAATTCCAAATTTCAAATAGGCAACTAAAGTTATATTTGGAGTATTCTGTCATACATAGATTTGGGAAATTGCATAAAATTGCATAAAAAACAACAAAAGTCACTGATCAGCGCATGATCAGCAGCCAATCAGATTACAGCCCGCCCTCCCCTCCCTGGCTGAGTGACAGACCATGTAGAGCTTTGAATTTGGCCACAAGTTATTGGCCTATATAATTCCAAATTTCAATTAGGCAACTAAAGTTATATTTGGAGTATTCTGTCATACATAGATTTGGGAAATTGCATAAAATTGCATAAAAAACAACAAAAGTCACTCTTGTAGAAATTCATTGTTTAACAAACAACAATATTAGGTATTATTACATAATGCACCATGTTATTACATTTCCTAGAAAATAAAAAAGTTGCAAGTGCATTTTGTAATAATCTGCTCAAAATGTAATAACTTATTACATAATGCGGCAAAATTTATTACAAAATGCGTTGGGGCAGTTTATTACAAAATGCGGCAGTTTATAACAAAATGCGGCTTTATTACAAAATAAAATGAAAAAGTTATTACATTTTGGAAATTATTACAAAATGCACCGTTATTACAAAATGCGGCTCAACATGGTAGCCATGGTTGGCCATCGTGTGTATGATTGTGACTTTGAAGACTCATGCCCATCCATGGTATTCCTGGCCAAACATTGTCACCTCATGTTACCGTGCAAATCTATGGCGATAACCTCTGTTTTCTGTCTATCTGTCGGTTGCGGACATTTCTCTCCAGCTTTGGTCACTCATGCACAACCATGGCCATTCTGGTAAATCATGATCACCCAATGTTACCCTTTCTCAATCTGTAACTTCCATGGTTAAACATGGTATTCCATGTCATCAAGTTTATGATTGTACATCATAGTAACCTTCAATCGCCCATGAACAACCCTGTTCATAAACTAAGGTTAGTCATGGATACCCACTGTCAGGCATGGTGACCCAAGCTCAAGCACATTCATCATGGTTACCAGTAAACACCGTTGACAGCTAATCAGAAATGTCGACCCATAGTCACTGATGTCATCTATGCCCAATCATGGTTTGTTTTGGTCACCCATAATCACCTATCATTATCTACCATTGTCACGTTCATACATGTCCAAATGGCTAGCCATGGTCACCATGAAAATTTGCTGTGGTCATTCATATGCACTCACTGTAAGCCATGGTGCCCAATGTGCAGACAGAGTCAACACAGTCATGGGCATAATCAGTTATGTCTACGCATGATCAATTTGGCTGTCCGAAGTCACCACGGTTCCTGCAGTCGACTATGGTCATTCGTGGCTTCCCACAGCCCCTCTCGTCATCCATGATTATTGAGGTCACAAAGAAGTTTCAACCCCACCGAGCTTCAGGTTAGCAGTTTAGAAGTTGATGAAGGGCCTTAAGTATTTGAATTGAAAATACTTTATAAATCCCCAAAAGAAAATTTGATGCTGCAGTGCTAGAACCACAATGCCTTCCCAGTCCGCTTACACATTGCAAAAACTGGCATCTGAACAGTTCAAAAAAACGGTCTGTAATGAGTCCACGGAGTCAGGCTTCAATGAAGCACACCAAAGTGGCCCCTCCACATTCCTGCTGGGTCAGAACGAGCGTCCCCAGTTCCTCCATCTTGCCAGCGAGCGTCCTTATGTTGCCCATAACAACCACAGAAACACTGGGCTCAAAGTGCCTCTTTTCAGATCGTCTCCTTCTCAGTTCTGTCGGGATTGCACCAACTCCTCCAGCCACGGTGGATCTTGTTCCGAGAGCTAGCTGCTGGTTGAGTCCACACAAACAAAGTGAAACGACTCCATGACCAATGACCTAAACGGGGGGCTAGCCATTGAAAAAACAAAAAACGACTAGCTTAAAAACAGCCGTCCAAAGTAAAACAGTGCAGTCCAAAACAACGTCCAAAGGGCGCAAAAAGTCCCATCTCCAGATTGGGACCAAATACAGGCAAACGACAAACAGAAACCAAGTGGCAAAAATAGATGACCAGACGCTAAAAAAAACAGGAGACACCGCAGCAGTCAGCCGCCCGGGGCAGCGCCTTTTAACATCAGAACATGGTCATAACATTATCTGGACACATTTGAACAATGTTTTGAGCGTACCTCTCCAAGATGATGTTCAGGGTAAATAGGGGACAGTTGGAGGACATAGTTGGATGATGAAGAGTCAATTGAAATGTTGGTTATCTGAGGCCAGACTACAGCTTGGATGAACAAATGGATGAAAATGTTTTCTGCTAAGATGCGTTAAAGATGGGGTCATGCTTACTGTTCGGATTTTTACAAAATGAGATCTAAATGATTTGTGATGTTCTAGTAACAGTAACACATTATGTCCCTCTCTACTGGGATCCTCCTGCTCTCGGGTTAGAACAAGTCTTAATATGCTGACCTCGGTGCTGTCCAGGAATAGCAAGCTGAACAGTACCCCAAGAGCCACAACCTAATAACCAGCATGGGGATCTTTAGGACAGCGTGAATGCATACATCCTGTCTGTCCGTGCACTCTCTCTCTGTAACAAGCTCAAATTTCCTGCATGCACAAACTCCCTGTAGTCAAAAACAGCTTTGGACAGCAAGCCTGCAAGGACACGCCGCTCAGAAGTTGATTTAGAATTTATTATTAGACAGTAAGTTTGTCACCGGGCACGGCATGCATTTGTGTTGACCGCTTACATTTCCTTCAATGCAAAAACATAAAACATACATTTATAAATCACTTTTCGCATTGCATTGCAAATGGATTCACATGTTTTTTTTCGTCTTTCAAGTCTGCGCCTTAACTTTGTGGGGTGGCACATTGCCTCTGAGGCTCACTTAGTGGCTGTGTGGATTTGATGAGAAGGCCCTTTTGCTTTATTTAGTGGAGTGCTGCCTAATATGATTATGGTCAGCATGCCTCATGTTCTCTCTCACACATTAGAGAACACACTGGGAGCTATTACCCAAGTCCCCGATGACCGACCCCTTTCCTGGAGAGAGAGGAAACACCTTGGATATAAATAAATAAAAGAAAAAAAAAACAGTAACTCAAATATTACTGGTAGAGAAATGTGCAGACATAGTGGCTAAGAACTTTAAGAAGAAGCTGATACACTTGACCTCATGAAGCATAACTAATAGCCAAGTCTGCACTCAGGCATAACTGATCATCTGTCATTGTCCCACGGAGGTCACATTTAATGGGATATTGGCAGGAGCAGCCTTGGTGTCCATGCCAAATGAGAGACAGTATTGTGCATTTTACAAACACTGCAGAGCTGTAATGGACGTAGTGTGGACTCACAGAAAAACACGTGCTGAGAATAGCTTCAGATAACTTTCATCACTGCTCGCTTTCGTCAGTACCCCGTCAGATAAAAGTAGATACAGATTCATGGACACCTCAGTTTGTTTCTTGGTCAATTTCTGTGGAATTCGACTCTAGTTTTTGCTACTTTCATTTGTCATGGAATAATTGGGGAAGAACGGATGACAAAGAAGAGATCAGCAATAAAAATAAAAAAAAAAACGACATGCAATAGAACAAAATAGAGCAGTAGAAGACAATAAAGACGTCAAAGGTGGCCAAAGTTGCCATGATCCTCCCCAATTCTGGTACCTTTCCTTCCTTCTGATCCCACTCTTTGCCTCTCACCTCTTTGTCAGGTTGTACCGTAATTTCACGGCTATAAGGCGCATATAAACGTCTTAGATTTTCTTCAAAATGACCGGTGCGCCCTGTTGTGCGGTGCGCCTTGTGTGTGAGAAAAGGCGGACCTAAAAGAAAAAGCTTGTGAATGAATCTTCAAAAGGAGACCACAGTTTCACGAAGGGTGGAAGGCAGTGCCGGGCAAATTACGCTACAGTTTGCCAATGGATTGTAGATGCTTGGACTAACGTGTCTGCTGGTACTGTTATCCGAGCTTTCGCAAAAGCCTTTCTGAGGAGTTGCACAGTACAGACAGTGACTTTGACAGCGAGGAGCGAAGTGGACCTGCTCTGTTGGATTTTGCGCAGCTGTTCGATTCTAAAACAGAGGATGAGGACTTTGACGGATTTGAATAAAGACTATTACCGGTAATGTGCTTGTTTAGTATTGTTACTACTTAAATAAAGCACAACCAAACTCAGTTTTGCTCCCGATCTATCTTTTAATACCCACATTTGCATGCTTGCGTGTGTGTTGTTGTAAGGCGGTGTGTGACTGAGACTGCGCCTTTTCGTACGGTGCGCCTAATGGTCGTGAAATCACCGTATATTCTCCTGCTGTGTTATGATTGTGTCCTCTATGTCTTGGCCCACAGCCTCCTCTTTCCTCTTGTTGGACACCTCTGCATGTCTGATTCCCGACACAATCCAAGATGGCTTCCTTGCTGGATTTCACCGCTACTCTTTTCTAACCCCTTCCTAAATGGAATAGACTAGTTCAAACTGGCTGCGTATCTGGCTGCTACTTCTCCGCCACCACTTGACAGAAGTTTTTTAATAAAAGCAATGGGAGTAACAGGGTACACCTTGTATAGGGCACTATTCTGCAACAGGGGCTAAGTGGAAGCGTTTATGTAAAAAAAAAGGTATATATTGGTCAAGTTCGTCCTGCATAATCACCACCAACATTAGATATATTTTTCACAGCAATTGTCGTAGGCTGCCACCCATCTCTTCCTTCACCCGACCCCTATGGCCCCTCCTGGTGGTGGCAGGTGGTGAGTCCACTGGAAGGGCGGCCCATGTCCTGTGTTCAGGCTGAGCCTGGCATGACCCCATGGTTAAAAGCTTAGCTACCAGGCGCTCACTCTCATGCCCCACCCTCGGGCCTGGCTCCAAGTGGAGGGCCCCGGTGACCAGCATCCGGGCAAGGGCAACTTGGCCATGCTTGATTTCTTCATAAGGGTGTTTGAGGCGCGCTTTGTCTGCCCCCTCACCTAGGACCTGTTTGCCTTGGGTGCCCTTACCAGGGGTATTATGCCTCAGACTACATAGCTCCTAGGATCCTGAGCTGCTCCTCCTCCAGGTCAAGAGAAGCCAGATGGGGGGGTTTAGGCATCTGGTCAGGATGCCCCCCGAGTGCCTCACTGGTCTGGTGAAGTTTTTTGGGGCGGTGTTTCCCAGCGAGAGGAGGCCATGAGGCGGATCCTGGACCCGCTGGTGAGGCCATGTCTCACAGCTGGCCGGGGAACAAATCTGAATCCTTCCGGGTGAGCAGGAGGATGCAGCTGGGGTGAGAAAAGCGTGGGCTTCCTGTCTGAGGCTGTTGCCCCGCGTCCCGGCCCCGGATAAGCGGAAGATGACGGACCAGAACAGATCAAATATTCTCTCAGTACTGAAACTATGATAATTTAACATGGAAATACATAAACACACTTAGTTGTAAAAAATAACTTCTAGTCGTTCCCGTCATCTATCTTCACCTACTGTGAGTATTTTTTCTGTTTTGGTGTTCTGGCTTTCCTTCAATTGGAATTAGGGAATTCCAATTCCAATTGAGGGAATTGGAATTGGAATCATTATCTCCATGCAGGAGATAATGAGAGTGAGGCCATTGCTGATCTTCTTCTCTTTTCGGCATTTTCCTTCAGGGGTCGCCACAGCAAGTCAGTTTCTTCCATCTAACCCTATCTGCTACATCTTCTTCGGTCACGCCAACTATCTTCATGTCATCCTTCACTGTATCCATGAACCTCCTCTTTGGTCTTCCTCTAGTCCTCTTTCCTGGTGGTTCCAAACCAAGTATCCTTCTGCCGATGTACTCTCTCTTCTCTGCACATGTCCAAACCATCTCAGTCTGGCCTCTCAGACTCTATCTAAAAACCTCTAACATGTGCTGTTCCTCTGATATACTCATTTCTGATCCTGTCCATCCTGGTCACTCCCAGAGACAACGAGGCCATTGCTGATAATGAAGGGGAAAACAAAGGACATACCGGAATGGTGTATTGTTTGACTTGAAAATGCCATGGAATGAACTGGACTGAATGAGCTATAAAAAGGAACGTCTGGGCTTCCTGCTTTCTTCATGACCTGACGCCGGAAACAAAGAGGAAATCCATGGAATACATAGAACCAACATCATTCCAACGACTCCCAACACAGCCACTAAAGCCCAGCCAGCTCACATGCTGGTTATTAGTTAGATGGCTTTAACTTTTTTCTCCCCGTGCATTATCCTGCTGCAAGTAGCCATTAGAAGATGGTACGCTGTGGCAATAAAGAGATGTCTGTGGTCAGCAACAGCACGCAGATATACTGTGGCATTCAGAGGCTGATTGATGGTCTGAAAGTGTGCCAGAGAACATTCCCCCACCATTATACCATCAGCGGCAGACGCTACTGTTGACACAAATCAGGTTGGCTCTATAGATTCATGCTATTAACAGAAAATTCTCAGCTCACCATCTGCCGACTCTGCACAACTCCAGTTTCATCAAACCAACGCAGGTTTCCCTTTTTTAGCCTTCAATGGGTTTGGGTCAGTTTGTGTTCACTGGTTCATTGAAAGGATGTTTTTCTATTTTCACAATAAACTTCTGAAAATTCTGCAGAAATGTGGAATATGAAATAATTTGGACAAGTTTTTGTTCATTTGGAAAATCTTTTCCATTTTTTTAAGAAAATTGTGTTAAATTGAATTAAATTGAGTTGCATAGACTTTATTAATCCCGATGGGGTGTTTAACACCTTAATGCCCCCTCGCCCGTATCCACCGGCGTCCCAGTCCGGTCCAACCTGGCAACCCAAAAGCTGGAGTCCGGAATGGATCACAAAGCCAGGCCACAATGAAGAACACCATACTGGCCTCTCTGTATTTCACTAGGGCCAAGTGTGCGCCTCCAGTTCCTCAAGCGAGCAACAAGACCTTTCCATAAAAACCGCAAAAACACAGAGCCCGAAGCACCTCCTCTAGATAGTCTCCTTCTCTGCAGCCCCTCCAGATCGACTCTTTCTCCTCAGCTTCCCCAAGACCAAACCAACTCCTCCAGCCACACACGAATGTGCCTCAGAGAGCCAGCAGCTGGTCGCACACGTCAACATGGATATCAACGGCAGATGTTAGCCTTATTTTATTAAAAAAAAAATAAAAATGAGTTGAGATCTTGTAGTTGTTCGTAAGATCTACTTCTGGAAGTGTATTCATATTGACGCATTTGACCAATCATGTTTAAGGCCAGTATTTGTTGCTAGGAGACAAAAATCAGCAATAGAACCCGTTCTACTGGTTCTCTAAACAAAAAGTAAATTTTTACTTCAATCACATTTTGAGCTGATCCCTACAATGTGGAAGAATTCATGAGGGCTCAGGGTACATCAACGTTTTCTGACTTCCTGATTGGACAGTCACAAAGCATAACAGCTAAACGCTAGCCAACAAGATCGGTGGGCGGCTACATTAATGCAAATATTGTTTTGTTGTTGTAAAACATTTGTGTCTTGTTAGAAATCAACTGAAGAAGGAAAACAATTGATCTGAACTTTGATTTACTTTTAAGGGGTTTTTTTTGGAAATATAATTCAAAAGGAGTTGAACAAAGTAAAGTAATCCGAGCAGCATTGAACAGAACAAATGTGCAGATCAGTAAAAAAAAAAAATAGTGCAGTCATTTAACGCATTAATTTGATTAATTAACTACGCCGCATTTTAACACGTTCAAAAAATTAATGCAATTAATTATGGCAAATTAACGGTGGTGAGCCACTGCTTGCGCATTTGAATTTTGGCTCATTGAAGGACCCAAAGTCTTCTCGGCCGTGCCACGTCGCCTATGCTAGCAAATTAACAAGGCAGCAGTGGTCCAACACAACAGACATGGACAAGACTCAGGAGGATGAGACGGTCGCAGGGGTGGAACCAAGGGTGAGGCACGCCCCCTGCCCCTCCTTTTGGTCCAAATAAATAAAATATTGCCTAGTCACTTCCCATTCTTGCCCCCCTTTAGAAAATTCTGGATTTGCCTGAGTCCGGCCACTGAACGGCAAGTTTTTATACAAAAATAATAAAGACGTGACAATAAATAAAAACATAGTAATTTGTAGGTTTTTTTAAAAAAGGAGTTTGCCTACCACCGGAGCAACTCCAGCCTGACATACCATCTAAACATAAAACATGTTCAGGCAAGTTCCTCTGTTGTGAGTATGGCTACCGGGAGCTCGCTCCGCCAAACCAAGCTAGCTGAATTTGGCAAGTGAATGAGCAAATCCACATCAGAGAAATTAACAAATACTATTGCAAAGTGGGTCGCTGCTGATTGGAGGCCAATTTGTATTGTTGAAGATAAGAACGAACCCTAACAAGCCCTAACCCTTGTTGTACTTTTTTTAATAGTACACCTGGCCTCATGAGGCACAGTTCACCAAAAATAAATTAGATTTAAAATCTTCTCTTCTTACTGTATTCAATTGATTAGTCATACAGTACAATTTTTTAATATCCTACAATTCAAATTCTTCAACAGAAGACCTTTAGCAGATATAACATTGAAATATGATTAATTCAATTAATTAATTGCAGAATCCTGTAATTAATTTTGATTAATTTTTTAATCGACTGACACCACTAAAAAAAAATACAAAAAATTATGACAGTACTTAAGGAAGTTTTAGCATTGTTGATGACACAAAAAGATGGATTTTATTTTCAAATAATCAAACTTTTAGAAAGTAAAATATTGCATGAATTGAAGTTTAGGAATAAATACGATTGGTTTTGTGTGCAGATGCATGCACATTAGGAAACGTTTCCCTGCTGGATTGTTTATTTAGTAAAGCCTTTTTTTGTGGAGTTTTTCATCTTTGATCCCAAATTATTTTTTGTGTAATTTAGTGCAGTATAATAAGATGGGTTAACGACCACAAAATAGTTATTGAGGGGTCGATTGATAGAGACGGTGTACTAGTGAAGGCCTCGGTGTGAAATGCACTGTCCCAGGCAGCATAGTCTGCAGGAGTGTGGAGACGCCTCGGTGAGTTTAATCCTCCTGCAACAGAAAATATGCAGCATCGGGTTCAGAGGAGCTGCTGCCACTTTGACTGCAGTCTCCCAGCCTGCAGACGCAGTGCAGGGACCAGTCCCTCACATGCACACACTGCCCTCCTCTGGTAAATACTACCAATCTACCTCACACACACTTCATATATTTCATCTTATTCCATTTATACAGTGTTAAATTTAACTTTTACTGGGTTTACCCTTTGAATAGTAACTATTGTCTTAATACATGGTAACAAATGTAATTTTATGTGTTTTATGATCCTTTTAAAGTCATTAGATTATGAGAAAAATAACAGATTATTTTTATTGTTTTACAACACAGATAATGAAGCTAATAAAAATTTTAATAGATAGAAAAACAATCAATGAAAATACAAAAAAAAAAAAAAACAGATTACATTAAAAAAAATCCACAAGGAGTGAAAACAATAACAAATTGTAAATAAATTATTACATAAAATTCATAATTAACTGCAAACCAATTATAAAAAAAAAAAACATGAATGATTTAATTACCGTATTTTCACGACCGCCGTTGGCTGCCACCCATCTCCTCCTTCACCCGACCCCTATGGCCCCTCCTGCAGGTGGTGAGTCCACTGAAAGGACGGCCCATCTCCCCTGTTCGGGCTGAGCCCGGCCGGGCCCCATGGGTAAAAGCCCGGCCACCAGGTGCTCACTCTCATGCCCCACCGTCGGGCCTGGCTCCAAGGGGGGGCCCCGTTGACCCGCGTCCGGGCAAGAGCATCAGCGATAACTAGGACGCTGCATCGGTCCGTTGTGGTAAAGAGAGAGCTGAGCCGAAAAGCAAATCTTTCGATTTACAAGTCGATCTACGTTCCTACCCTCACCTATGGTCACCAGCTGTGGGTGGTGACCGAAAGAATGAGATCGCGGGTACAAGCGGCCAAAATAAGCTTCCTCCGCAGGGTGGCTGGGCTCTCACTCAGAGATCTGGTGAGGAGCTCTGCCATCCGGGAAGAGCTCGGTGTCGAGCCGCTCCTCATCCAGGTCGAGAGGAGCCAGGTGGGATGGTTCGGGCGTCTGGTCAGGATGCCCCCCGAGCGCCTCGTGGACGAGGTGTTTTGGGCATGTCCCATAGGGAAGAGACCAAGGGGCAGACCTCGGACCCGTTGGAGAGACTATGTCTCACAGCTGGCCGGGAAACGACTTGGGATCCTTCCGGGTGAGCTGGAGGATGCAGCCGGGGCTGCATCCTGGGCTGCCCGTTTGAGACTGTTGCCCCCATGACCCGACCCCGGAAGATGACGGAACGGACGGATTTTCACGACCATAAGGCGCACATAAAAGTCTCAAATTTTCTTCAAAATGAGCGGTAAACCCTATCATGCAGTGATATGTGATTTGTGATTTGCGGCCGTATTAGAGAACTATGCCCCTTCGAGTTGAGAACATTAGAACATGAAAGTGGGAGGTGTCGGCGTGGATTGTGTTTAATAATATGTGCTATGAAGCACAAATTTGTTCTGTGCCATAAATAATATAGGTATGTAATATTTTATATGCACAGCACTTTTAAAAAGTAAATTCTCAAAAATTGGCCAATCAAATCCTATGTTCTCTACTTAGCAAGATTCAATTGGGTTTTACTTGGATTTCATTCTTTCATCTTCTATACTGCTTATTCCCTGACAGGGTTGCTTGAGCCTAACCCGGCTGATTCATGGCGAAAGGCAGGGTACATCCCCAAATTGGTCGCCACTCTGTCGTGGGGCCTCACACAACCATCCACACACACTCATTCCTGAGGACAAATTTGTAGCAACCAATAAATCTAACATCCATGTTTTTGGAGGGTGTAAGGCAGGGTGTCCAAATCCGGTCCTCAAGGGCCGGTATCCTGAGGGTTTTCCATATGTTCTTGCATCTACACACCTGATCCAGTTAATTGAGTCATTTTGCCAAATTCTATTGGCTGTTGATTTCACCTTTTGAGCATCAGCTGTATTGAAAAAGGAACGTGTGGAAAACCATCAGGACACCGGCCCTCGAAGTCCGGCTTTGCACACCCCTGGTGTAAGGAATCCGGAGGAAACCCACATGTATATGCGGAATACCTGCAAACTTCACACAGAAAGGCCAGTGATGCAAGCCTCGTCCCCACCAGGAATTCGAACCCCGGGGCTGTGAGGCCATGGTACGAACCACTGCGGCAGCATGGCACCTAGTAAGATTCATTTGGGTTTTTAATTGGAATTTCCTTTTTTAGGATGAATCTTCTGTTTTAATTTTATTTTAAAATAAGAGTTATTGGGGAAAATAGCAGTTATATGAGCAAGAGGTGGACGTGGTACATAAAAATAAAAAAATAAAATAAATAAATAAATTACTCTATTCATCCCTCACCGGGGAAATATGTTTGCTGCACTCCTTACACCGCAGCAGGCTGCCCTTCAACGGCGCCAATGGTGGGAGAAGCGGGGGTTAGGTGTCTTCTCCAAGGACCCTAGACGTGCTCTCCGTGGGACGCGTTCGCCCGCGACCTTCCGGTCCGTGGGCGAACGCTCTAACCACGCGGCCACCGTCTCCACCCAATCCAAAAATAAAAACATTGAAGAAGAACGGGGACGTGTAGGTTATATAAAGATTTGAATTAAAAAAAAAAAAAAAATTCTGCTTGGTCACAGAAAGAAGCAGTCATTTGGTTGGTGGTTTGGAGAAAAAAAGATGTCCAAGAAAGGTGTGTGTTTGTGTCATGTGTTAGTTTGTGTGTGAGTTTGAGATAAGAGAAGCCAACGGTCAGTATAATTACCGTGGTAACTCTGCAGGTGATAAGTCTTGTGTAACCACAGCTAATGATTAGATGAAGCTTCGTTGGGTTTTTGCCACGTAATATTTTTTCCATTTCTGTTTGTTTTCATTTCTTTATCAAAAAAATAACATTTTTCCCCCTAAAATCAACTTGCTGATTTGCCTTATTTCTTTTACTTGTTTTTGTGTTGTCAAATATATCTGTGTATCAGTGTGTGTTGTATATTGGTGTCTGATCCAACACCGCTTGTTGTCATTGTTGGATCTGCTTTGTGTTATTGTGTGCTGCTTCGTTGAGTGTGTGTTATTTTGAGCTGTTGTGAGTGTTTGCTTTCCGTTCCGTTATCTTTCGCTCATCCGGGGCCGGGTGATGGGGGCAACAGCCTCAAACGGGAAGCCCAGGCTTCTCTCACCCCGGCTGCATCTTCCAGCTCACCCAGAAGGATCCTGAGGTGTTCCCCTTGGTCTCCTCCGGGTGGGACATGCCCGAAACACCTCACTCGCGAGGCGCTCGGGGGGCATCCTGACCAGATGCCCGAACCACCCCATCTGCCTCCCCTAGACCTGGAGGATTAGCGGCTCGACACAGAGCTCCGCCCGGATGGCAGAGCTCCCCACCCGATCTCTGAGTGAGAGCCCACCCCCCCCTGCGGAGGAAGCTCATTTCGACCGCTTGTGCCAGCGATCTCATTCTTTCGGTCACCACCCACAGCTGGTGACCATAGGTGAGGGTAGGAACATAGATCGACTTGTAAATCAAGAGCTTTGCTTTTCGGGTCAGCTCTCTCTTTACCACGACGGACCGATGCAGCGTGCTAGTTATTGCTGATGCCGCACCGATCTGCCTGTCGATCTCCCGCTCCATCCTTCCCCCACTCATGAAGAAGACCCTGAGATACTTAAACTCCTCCACTTGGGGCAGGACCCTGTCCCTGACCCGCAAGGTGCATTTCACCCTTTTTCGGGCGAGGACCATGGTCTCGGATTTGGAGGCGCTAATTCCCATCCCGGCCGCTTCACACTTGGCAGCAAATCGATCCAGCGAGACCTGGAGATCACGGTCCGATGAAGCCAACAGAACCACATCATCCACAAAAAGCAGAGATCCGATCCTGAGGTCACCAAACTGGATCCCTCCAACGCCTCGGCTGCGCCTAGATATTCTGTCCATAAAAGTGATGAACAGAATCGGTGTTTGCGTGTGTTATTTTAAACCTGACCTGTAACTTTTTACTTTATCAAAACATAATGTAAACAGGGGTAATGAACAGATAACCCTTTCTGTGTGGACAGAGGATGGGGTACACAGCTGACAGGAAACAGTAGGAAACAATGTGATACAATGTGCACATACACTATATTGCCAAAAGTATTCGTTCACCTGCCTTTACTCATTCTATGAACTGAAGTGCCTCCCATTCCTAACTCATACACTCTACAAAAATATCAACGCAACACTTTTGTTTTTGCTCCCATTTTTCACGAGATGGACTTGAAGATCTAAAATTCATTCCAGATACACAATATTACCATTTCTCTCAAACATTGTTTGCAAATCTGTCTAAATGTGTGATAGTGAGCACTTCTGCTTTGCTGAGATAATCCATCCCACCTCACAAGTGTGCCACATCACGATGCTGATCTGACATCATGATTAGTGCACAGGTGTCCCTTAGACTGCCCACAATAAAAGGCCACCCTGAAATGTGCATTTTGTTTTTGCTTTATTGGCGGTCTGGGGACTCAGAACCAGTCAGTATCTGGTGTGTCCACCATTTGCCTCATGCAGTGCAACACATCTTCTTCGCATAGAGTTTATCAGATTGTCTTTTGTGGCCTGTGGAATGTTGGTCCACTCCTCTTCAATGGCTGAGCGACGTTGCTGGATATTAGTGGGAACTGGTGCACGCTGTTGTATACGCCGGTCAAGCACATCCCAAACATGTTCAATGGGTGACATGTCCGGTGAGTCTGCTAGCCATGCAAGAACTGGGACATTTTCAGCTTCCAAGAATTGTGTACAGATCCTTGCAACATGGGGCCGTGCATTATCTTGCTGAAACATGAGGTGATGTTCATGGTGTATGGCACAACAATGGCCCTCAGGATCTCATCACGGTATCTCTGTGCATTCAAAATGCCATCAATAAAATGCACCTCTGTTCTTCGTCCACAACAGATGCCTGCCCATACCATAACCCCACCACGACCATGGGCCACTCGATCCACAACATTGACATCAGCAAAGCGCTCACCCACACGACGCCACACACGCTGTCTGCCATCTGCCCTGAACAATGTAAACCGAGATTCATCCGTGAAGAGAACACCTCTCCAACGTGCTAGACGCCATCGGATGTGAGCATTTGCCCACTCAAGTCTGTTACGGCGACGATCTGGAGTCAGGTTAAGACCCCGATGAGGACGACGAGCATGCAGTTGAGCTTCCCTGAGACAGTTTCTGACAGTTTGTGCAGAAATTGTTTGGTTATGCAAACCAATTGTTTCAGCAGCTGTCTGAGTGGCTGGTCTCAGACGATCTCGGAGGTGAACCTGTTGGATGTGGAGGTCCTGGGCTGGTGTGGTTACTCGTGGTCTGCGGTTGTGAGGCCGGTTGGATGTACTGCCATATTCTCTGAAACGCCTTTGGAGACGGCTTATGGTGGAGAAATGAACATTCAATGCACGAGCAACAGATCTGGTTGACATTCCTGCTGTCAGCATGCCAATTGCACGCTCCCTCATGCTTGTGGCATCTGTTGCATTTTGCTGTGAGACAAAACTGCACATTTCAGGGTGGCCTTTTATTGTGGGCAGTATAAGGAACACTTGTGCACTAATCGTGATGTCAGATCAGCATCTTGATGTGGCACACTTGTGAGGGGGGATGGATTATCTCAGCAAAGCAGAAGTGCTCACTATCACACATTTAGACAGATTTGTGAACAATGTTTGAGAGAAATGGTAATATTGTGTATCTGGAATGAATTTTAGATCTTCAAGTCCATCTCATGAAAAATGGGAGCAAAAACAAAAGTGTTGCGTTTATATTTTTGTTGAGTGTAGAATTCAATATGATGTCGGTCCACCTTTTGCAGCTATTACAGCTTCAACTCTTCTGGGAAGACTGTCCACAAGGTTGAGGAGAGTGTTTATAGGAATTTTTGACCATTCTTCCAAAAGCGCATTGGTGAGGTCACACACTGATGTTGGTCGAGAAGGCCTGGCTCTCAGTCTCCGCTCTGATTCATCCCAAAGGTGTTCTATCTGGTTCAGGTCAGGACTCTGTGCAGGCCAGTCAAGTTCATCCACACCAGACTCTGTCATCCACGTCTTTATGGACCTTGCTTTGTGCACTGGTGCACAGTCATGTTGGAAGAGGAAGGAGCCCGCTCCAAACTGTTCCCTCCAGGTTGGGAGCATGGAATTGTCCAAAATGTTTTGGTATCCTGAAGCTTTAAATGTTCCTTTCACTGGAACTGAGGGGCCAAGCCCAGCTCCTGAAAAACAACCCCATACCATAATTCCTCATCCACCAAATTTCACAGTTGGCACAATGCAATCTGAAATGTACCGTTCTCCTGGCAACCTCCAAACCCAGACTCGTCCATCAGATTGCCAGATGAAAAAGCGTGATTCATCACTTCAGAGAACGTGTCTCCACTACTCTAGAGGCCAGTGGCGGCGTGCTTTACACCATTGCATCCGACGCCTTGCATTGCACTTGGTGATGTGTGGCTTGGCTGCAGCTGCTTGGGCATGGAAACCCGTTCCATGAAGCTCTCTGCGTACTGTACTTGGGCTAATCTGAACGTCACATGAAGTTTGTTGCTCTGTGCAGAAAGTCGGGGACCTCTTTGCACTATGCGCTTCAGCATCCGCTGACCCCTCTCCATCACTTTACGTGGCCTATCACTTCGTGGCTGAGTTGCTGTTGTTCCCAAACGCCTCCATTTTGTTATAATAGAGCTGACAGTTGACTGTGGAATATTTAGGAGCGAGGAAATTTCACGACTGGATTTGTTGCACAAGTGGCATCCTATGACAGTTCCACGTTGGAATTCACTGAGCTCCTGAGAGCGGCCCATTCTTTCACAAATGTCTTGTTTCACAGTCTGCATGCCTGAGTGCTTGGATTTATACACCTGGGGCCAGGTCAAGTGATTAGAACACCTGATTCCGATCATTTGAATGGGTGAGCAAATACTTTTGGCAATATAGTGTATGTGTTAAAGTACGTGCACAATGTCGAGGTGTAACACACTCATGAATGAACCACGCCCTCTGATGATCAGAGTACTAAGTTCCATCGCCATCAAGAACGGGGCCCACAAAGTACAAGTATGGATGACCACACATCCAGCATGGCGCCAGCAAGACCCAACAAAAGTAGCTCCGTACAGAGAAGATCCTATGATTGGAACCCCATGGCCACGAATCTGCCACAAAAAAACTACCGTATTTTCCGCACTATAAGGCACACTGCATTATAAGGCGCAGCGCATCCTCTTGCTTCCTCCACTTCCTCACCATTGATTCGTTAATGTTAAACGCTCTCGCTGCGGCTCTATTCCCGTGTTCTACTGCGTGACCGATCGCCTTGAGTTTAAACTCTGCGGTGTAACAGTGTCTATTGGTAGGAGCCATTTCCGGGTCTTTACACAAACACACAAATGGAAATGAGACGTCCGTTCATATATCCCAGCTTGCACCGCGCACTACTTCTTCTACGGGGGAAATGAAGTCGGCGGCTGCTTACCGCAGTTGCGACACCTGTTGTAGCTCAATATTAATCCATATATAAGGCGCTCCGGGTTATAAGGCGCATTGTGGACTTTAGAGAAAATTTAAGGTTTTTAAGTGTGCCTTATAGTGCGGAAAATACAGTACTCCTCCAATTCCCCCCACACACCCTGATCCAGCCAATGAGAGTGACCCTCACCAGGAGGACCAGCTCCCCGACTCACCACGGAGATTGCCCCCAGAAAAGAGGAACACAATTCCATCTTCCTTTAACGACCTGCGTTAGTGTGTGTTGGACGGGTGTGTAATGTGTGTGACTGTGTGTTGCTAAGAGTCAGTCTGTCCCGATATGAGTATGTTACCAAGTGTGTGTATTGCACAGTGTGTGTTGCTCTGCGTGTGTCGATGTATAGGTTTCTTGATCTGTGACCGTTGCCGTGTGTTTTACTAGGTGTTAGTGTGTATCGCTGTGTTTGTAATAACACAGTAATAAACTATGTTAATGCTGTGTTTGTTTCATAAATTTAGCAACATCCATTGTTTATTTGGGACGTACGTTGCTGCGTGTTTAGATAAGCGTGTTGCTGTGTGTGTCGCTATCTGTTAGTGTTTGTTTGTTACTGTGTGTGTCTGTGTTATGTGTGTATCCGAAGGCCAACCAGGCTGTTTCTCACTCTGTTATCAGTTGTGTGTTTATTTTTGTGCGAGCACACACAGATTGCGTAACATTCTTACGTGTGACTGAACATGTTCAGCAGAAAAAAATCGGAACAACTTTAACCTGCGAAACACATTTCTACACTGCTGTGGACTGCAGGATCCAGATGTTTCAGGCAAGCTCCATATATGTTTGCAGCAGGATCCAGATGTTTTAGGCAAGCTCCATATGTGTTTGCAGCAGGTTCCAGATGTTTTCTGCGTAATCCAGGTGTGTTTGTTGCAGGATCCAGATGTTTCCGGCATGATTTTTTTTTTAAAACCCACCACGACAGCGAAAGAAATTGACATGAGGTGGGTTTACAACGGAACGGGAAGGACAACAGGGATCCAGGTGTTTTCTGCTTGATCCAGATGCTTCCTGCAAGATGCAAATGTTTTATTGTGGATCCAGATGTTCCGTGCATGATCCAGATGTTTCCTGCAGGATCCAAAATCCTTCACCTCCATCTCTGTTTCCTGTCTTTTCCTCAGTGCCACTGTCTCTACACCAATCAGCATGGCCGGTCTCACCACGGTTTTGTACACTTTTCCTTTCATTTTGCTGAAACTCTTCTGTCACACATCACACCTGATACTTTTCTCCACATGTTCCAGCCTGCCTGCGGACGCTTCTTCACCTCTTTTCCACACTCTCCATTGCTCTGGACTGTTGATCCTAGATACTTAAAATCTTCCACCTTCTTTATCTCTTCTCCCTGTAACCTCACTTTTCCATTTGGATCCCTCTCATTCACACATGTACTCTGTTTTACTCTGACTAATCTTCATTCCTCTTCTTTCTAGGGCAAACCTCCACCTCTCCAGCTTTTCCTCCACCTCTTCCCTCCTCTCACTACAGATCACAATGTCATCCGCAAACAACATTGTCCATGGAGATTCCTGTCTGACCTCGTCTGTCAGCCTGTCCATCACCACAGCAAACAGCAAAGGGCTCAGAGCAGATCTCTGGTGCAGTCCCACCCCCACACTGAACTCCTCTGTCTCACCTACAGCACACCTCACCACTGTCTTACAGCCCTCATACATGTCCTGGACCACTCTAACATACTTCTCTGTCACACCAGACTTCCTCATACAATACCATAGTTCTTCTCTAGGTACCCTGTCATATATTTTCTCTAGCTCTACAAAGTCACAGAGTGTACTGACTTACAAATGCATGGTGTGGTACGCCAGCTGCACTGTGTGTGAGAAGAAACCACCGCAATGGGCCATCAAGACTGAGCAGTGGATCATTGGCTCCCAACTCCTACACCTTGAGGAGATTTATGCCAAATTTCAGGCCAAAAAGATCTGTAATGATCCCGCCCACCCAGGACACTCTCTATCCTCCACTATTCCATGGAAGGGTTCTGAGATCTCGGACCAACTGGATGAGGAACAGCTTCATGGCTGTGAAGAGTCTGTTACACAATTTAGAACTACAGTGTAGTACTCACTATACGTCCATTCACGCAAGTACTCACAAACACACGCTTCCTAT
Organism: Neostethus bicornis; assembly: GCA_902685375.1. NCBI lineage: Eukaryota > Metazoa > Chordata > Actinopteri > Atheriniformes > Phallostethidae > Neostethus > Neostethus bicornis. Next base: position 26,611,659 of record LR738550.1, read on the forward strand.
GCAACATCCTGCAACATCCTGCGCAATTAAGCACCACTAGCAGATTAATAGCGCACAAGAAAACCTATGCAGCGCATAAAATAAAATTCAATTTAAATCAGTGCTTCTCAATTATTTCGTGTTGTCCGCCCCCCCCCCCTCCTCCCCCAGGATGAAGAAAATATTTCGCCCCCCGCCCTCACTCTCCGCCGTGACTATAATTAGTATCACGTGTCTATGAAATTGAAATTAGTTTTTGTGATGTCTTTTATTTTGAAGTTATGTTTACCGTTACCATAGCAACCAGAGTGGGTTCTCGCAAAGAGAACGTTTCCACGTTAAAAAGACGCTACTAATAAATTTTCTCGTGAGGACAAAGTGGATTTAATATTATTGTTTTTGTTTTTTTTTTAACTTTTTTTTTTTCAGACTGCTCTTATCACCTTAAAACCGGACCGTGAAAATATTGTCAGACACTAAACCGGTCCGTCGCACAGAGCTTGTGGACCCCTGGCCTATACCTTGCTCTGTGTTCGGTGCAAAAAAACTCTACATCATATAGTTAATACTCCCTGCACACACTCTGACAATGAGAGCGCCAACTACTGTGGTGGATGTGCAATTGCACTTTATTCTAGTACGGCAAAAACACATGTTCCACAGGGTCACACGCGCCCCCCGTTGTCACTCCCTCCCTCTCCGCGCCCCACTATTTGAGAAGCACTGATTTAAACTAACAATAGGAGAAAAGAGTTTTTCTTCTTTCTTTCTGAAACAAATTGCTTCAAACCGCTGCTTCGGAGTTTGGTTTGTCACTGCTGATGACGTCACAAAAGAGTAAAAGTTTTTCCCCGCCCCCTTCTGCTCAGGGAGCTTTTGTGTTTGCTCAGACGCATAAAAAAATTAGAGGGAACATTGCCTGTGTGGAGTCTATTCTTTGCGAATAGGGCAGATGAACACATTCTTCTCTCTCCAGTTATTTTTCGTCCATTATACACTAGCTTCACACTTGAAAATAAACTAGATATGTGGATTATTAGGTTTAAACCTGGAGGAAAGGAAGGGAGAGGCCAAGGGTTCAGAACATTTAGATAGTCAGTAGAGGTGCAAACTTTGATTTGAAACAAAAAACATTCTCCCCAATTTTCCGTCTTTCTTTAAAACAAATTAAAAGTATTCAAATCTAAAATCAGATACCGAGATGACAAATATAAGAAAACAGTTTCTATGGCAAATTAAAATGTGTTAGCGCAAGCACATTGTGGACAATCAGGGTTGATGAGGGACATCTGTGACACCTGGGTCTTATTTAGAATGCATGGACTGAACTCATGTAGGTTTGAAACAATGGGGATTGTTGAGGTCCTACTACCCTGTGTGCTGACCAGTTTGATTGGGAAAGGTTAGTAATTGCATACTTTCAAAATAAATCCATAAATATAGCCATCCTTACTAAATTGAAAAATTTGCAGGGTCACTGATGCCACTTGATGGACCCTTTGGAATGCAGGAGAAAAGTAAGTTTGAAAGTGAATAAATTGGTTTATGATTAACGATGACTAATAATGGCTGCTAATCACAGGAATCTCTCCTAATGATGTATTTGTGAAGGACATGTTTGCTTTTGTACAGCCAGTGGATTCCATGTGGAAGACAAACGTTCTCTGTAAGTATGAACAAGAAACTTTTCTATGAATATTAAAATTAATGGTGGTTTCTTTTAGTGCCATTGGAAACTAAAGAGATCTGGAATGGTGACGCCAAGGCCGCTGGCTCCCGGGTGTTTGCTCAATAAAGATGTCAACTCAGTTTCTTTGTCGTCCCTATTTTATTATAATAATACATTTTATTTATAATGCACCTTACATTTCAAGAAAAAAAATCCCAAAGTGTCACATAAAAAACTAGGCAAAGTAAAAATAATTTCAGTCCATCTTCTTATCCGTCTGTCCCTTTCAGGGTTGCGGGCGTGGTCTGAGCCCATCCCAGGTGATTTAAGGTGAAGGGCAGGGTACACCCCAAACAGGTCGCCAGTCTGACGCAGAGCTACACACATCTAACCATCCACACACATTCCTAGGGGTAATTTTGCACCGGCCAATCAACCTCGCATGCATGTCTTTGGAGGGTGGGAGGAAACTGGAGTACCCGGAGGAAACCCACGCAAACACGGGGAGAACATGCAAACTTCACACAGAAAGGACAGTGTTCCAAGCCTCGTCCCCATCCGGGAGTCGAACCCACAAACTTCTTGCTGTGAGGCAACTGTGCTACCCACTGTGCCACCGTGCTGCACTAAAAACAATTTAAAAAGTAAAATCTACTGTCAGAAAACAAGGAACCATAAAATCAAGAATTAAAAGCCTTATTAAAAATGAATGTCTTTAGGCCTTTTTTGAATGTGTCCACACTTTGTGGCCCCGAGGAGTTCTGGGAGCTTATTCCAGAGTTGTAGGGCAATGGCCTGGAAGGCTCTTTTCCCCCTTTGTGGTCAGCCTGGTCCTGGGTTGGTGGAGGCTGTGTTTGGTAGTTGACAAGTTGGGGATTGGAGCTCAGTGAGGTAAGTTGGGCGAAATCCCGTGGACACATTGGTAGGTGAGGAGGCAGATTTTGTAATGAATTCCGAAACTGATGGGAAGCCAGTGAAGTGATTTGAGAACAGGGGTAATGTGGTCAAATTTTCGCCTCCTCGTCAGGATTCTGGCAGCGCAGTTTTGGATGTGTTGAAGCTTCTCAAGGCTCCTGCCAGAAGTACCAACAAGGAGAGCATTACAATAGTCGAGTCTGGAGGAGATGAAGCATGGATCAGTTTTTCAGCCGCGGCCTGGTGGAGTGAGGGGTAGAGCCTGGCAAAGTTTCTGAAATGAAGGAAAGAAACTTTGCAAGAGTGACATACATGGTGGTCAAATACATTTTAAAGGGTCTCTGGGTAAATATCATTGGCTAAACAATTTCAGCTCATTCCTGCCCTTAGACACTCTTCCTCAATGAAAAAAAAACCTCAGCAGGGGGCAATGGGGAGGGAAAAGAAACCTCATGGGGATCCTCATGAAAGAGGAATTCCTCGCCTTGGTATGAGCAGCCAATATGTCCAAGACTGTTAATTTAAATAATAAATTATTCCAATCTACAGCTTTATATCTGGAGAAATCAGATGATTTTCATCCTGATGGAAATGGGATGATAAATGACTTTGTATGGCAATCCTCAGGACAGGAATGCAGAGGATTCATCCCAAATCTGAAACAGAACTCTCTCTACCAAGGCAGAAGAGAGGCGGACAACATGTGAATTGTACTGCAACCCACTTGTGGTGTACAAAAAAATAAATGAAAAGGCATTGGAGATCAATGAAAGAGATGGGGAAGAGACCACAAGAAGAAAAGCCAGGGATCAGCTAAGGGTGATGTGCATACATCAAGTGGCTGAGGCAGTCTGGCAGAGGGTAGAATTATAGGACAGAACCCCAATGTACCATACTTTCCCCAGCTTTTACTATCTAGCAGCCAACCAATAATTATATCAGCTAATTGAATCTGTTTCTATCTGACCTGTTGATAAGCTTGTTCAAACAGGAATGCTTTAAGCCTCCCTTTAAATGTAGGAACACTGTCTGCCTCTCTCACTTGAGCTGGGAGCTTATTCCATAAAACTGGAGCTTGGTAACTAAAGGCTCTACCTCCAACTGTACTTTTAGAAATCCTAGGAACCACTAACAGCCCTGAATTTGGGAGCGGGGTGTTCTGCTTGGTTGATAAGGTACTATAAGTTCACTAATGTAGGATGGAGCCATGCCGTTTAGGGCCTTGTAGGTTAGTAAGATGATTTTAAGTCTTTGCTGCTGCATTTTTAACTAGCTGAAGACTTTTTAGGGAAGATTTAGGGCATGCTACGAGCAAAGCGTTACAATAATCCAACCTTGATGTAACAAATGCGTGGATGAGTTTTTCAGCATCACTTTTAGATCAAATATTGCAGAATCTAGCTATGTTGCAAAGGTGGGAAAAAAATGCAGTTTAATAAGCCTGCGTTATGTGAGCTTTGGATGATAAATTCTGGTCAACTAACACTCATAGGTTCGTAACTAGGAGGTTAGAGGCCCCCTGCCTGATATTTTGTCCAGGAAGACTGAAAGCTCAGTAACAACACAAAATTTGTTTATAATGTAGTTTGTTGGATGCCGATTTCAGCTCTGGTGAATTATTGGATACAATAAGATATTTTTGTCCCCATTCCTTCATGGATTTTTTTTTTCTGGATGTCCATTTGAAAGACTCACTTATTCCTTTCTCCTGGTCCAACACTTGGTCTTATCAACTTTTAATTTGGAACAATTAAAGATTAAGTTTTTCTGCCTCTGACTGGTGACCTATTAGAGGTGTATCCTGTCTTTCACCTAAGATCAGCCAGATTCGGCTCCGGCACACCCTTAACCCCACTAGGGATAAGCGATTCAAAAGATTGATGGATTATTCCTAATTTATTCCTTTATTTATTGAGTTTTACCAGCTCTTATTTTTGAAGTATACAGTAAAATGTAGAACATTTTAGTCCAAAGAAAACTCAAATATGCAAAATGTTGTTATAATGGTATAATAATGGTAATCCTCATCCTAAACAAGTTTTTGTTTACATTAGAGCCTTACCTCCACTGAGACTACCTTAAAATGAATGACTGTTCTTTGGCATTAAGCCCATAAATATTTCGTTCCGTCGTCTTCCGCTTATCTGGGGCCAGGTCGTGGGGGCAACAACCTCTGACATGAAGGCAAGGCTTCTCTCACCCACCCGGCTGCATCCTCCAGCTCACCTGGAAGGATCCCGAGTCGTTCCTCAACCAGCTGTGAGACATGGTCTCTGCAGTGGGTCCAAGGTTTGTCCCAATTATTCTGTTCTGTCGTCCTCTGCTTATCCGGGGCCAAGTCGTGGGGGCAACAGCCTCAGATGGGAAGCCCAGACTTCTCTCACCCCAGCCTCATCCGGAAACTCACCCGGAAGGATCTCGAGTCGTTCCCCTGCCAGCTGTGAGACATAGTTTCTGCAGCCGTTCTCCTGCCGGTGGAACGTGCCCAAAACACCTCACCAGCGAGGCGCTCGGGAAACCACCCCATCTGGCTTTTTTCAACCTTTAGGCGGAGCGGCTGATACCGAGCTCCTCTCTGATGGCAGAGCTCCTCACCCGATCTCCGAGTAAGAGCCCAACCACCCTGCGGAGGAAGCTCATTTCGGCCGCTTGTATCCGTGATCTCATTCTTTTGGTCACCACCCACAGCTGGTGTCCATAGGTCAGGACTGGAACGTAGATCGACTTGTAAATTGAGAGCTTTGCTTTTCGGCTCAGCTCTTTCTTTACCACAACGGACCGAATTATTCCTACAGAATAAATTTATGACTTGGGACGGAAAAGATGCCCAGTTAAAAATTTGCAAAAGTATGTCAATTTCAGTGTGAAGAACATAATTTTAAGTAAAATTAAAATGTTCCAAACTGAAATTGGATTCCTTTTCTTTTTCAGTTTACTGTCTGGATGTCTTAAAAATAAATTTCAGAAGTAAACAGATGTTCTGAGAGGTGAGAGATCACGTCCTATCCTTTGTTGAGCCATAAATCAATAATCATGCCCTCTAGCACATGTTCAAACACACATTATCAGCTATCTGACCTTTGGAAGAAATTACATCCAGATCAACCTGCTGCACACGTCTGGGACACCAATAAGCATAAAGATCATTAGAATTACACAAAACACAAACATATTCATGCATGAGCCTGGAACAGCCCTCTCGGTGGAGAAGATGGCCTTGCACAACCAGAGCGGTGTGTTTGCTTGACAGCTGGCTGTGGGGTTTGTGTTGTTGAATTGAGCCGTGAGTAAATGATCTGTGTAAATTGGGCTTTTATGGGACCACGGGGAAAGATGTATCACACCCAATTTAACGCTTCATTGCTGTTTGGACAGAAAAGGTTCAATCTGGAGGAGATTAAGTGGAGTCATGACAAGTAAGAATGATTCATCCAGGAGTCACAAAGCAGGAACAAGATGCCGTGGATTTACCTGCAGAAATTCAGCCAATTGCAGCCATGTTTAATGGTTTTACTGCTGTTGGGTTTCTTGAACTGATAAAGTCACTTCAAACTGTTTTGTTGCTAACATTTTACGTCTTTACACACAGATAATCATGTTGTTTTGGTACCCTGCAGCATTTGGGCAGAAGCGATAATATTGAACAGAGGGGTTATTTGACTGAAACATCTTTCAGAAGAATGCATTATCCAAAAGCAGTGGACACCCTGCAGCCAATTAGAATTGAGTTTAAACCCAGACCAATATTTTAAAAGAAGATTCTATCATTTAGGTATGCAACTAACGATTATTTTGATAATCGATTAAGCTGTCGATTATTTGATCAATTATTCGATTAATCGGATAAAATGACCATTTAATAAATATTACTTTTTCGGCATATTATAGAATGTAATTGTGTAAAACACAACTCATAACCACATAAACAACACGTTGGGTTTATTACAGGAAGAGCAAATGTTAATCTATCTGTCAAATAAAGAGGCAGAATATTATCATTTCTAGAAAATAATAAATCTACTTACTGTATACAGTAAAAGTAAATCATAAGCACGCAAAAAATGTGCTTTAGTAGTACTGGCTAATAAAACATCAAATGTAAACTGTTGGATCACATTTGAAAACAAGAAACCTTTAACACTTCTGGATTCGCAAATTTAACCTTGTTCAGAAGTATCGCACAAAAAAAGGCCCCAGATTAACATGAGTAAAAAATATACTAAACCATCCCAGTTGTGAAATATTAGTGAAAAAAAAAAACACCAAAAAAAACACCATCTCTACTGTAAAAATAGTAACTTTAATAAATAAAATGACCGTATTTACCACTTATAATATTACAAACACAGATCTACTAATCGGTAAAGGGGTGCCCAACTAACAGCACTCATTTTTTTGTGGGAAAAAATGTGCTTTGCGGTGTAGAGGAGGGGGTCTTGTATCCTGGATTGAATTTAGCGAACTTTTTTTTTTTTTAAACCCTCGTCTTCCTACTGACAGCGGCCTCATATCGGACACGATCATTTCCAAAATAAGAGTCCGGTAGAGAAGCGCTCTGCTGCGGAGTGCAACCGTTTTCCACAGAAAATAGTCCATGTTGGCTTGTTTTTGTTTTTTTGCAGACAATAAAAAGTGTATTTAGCGACCTGTAAAATTGTTTTTATTAGAAATAACATCGTGTATCGCTCCGGTTTGCCGTCTCCCGCTTCGAGTCCGACATGTTTTTTTTTCAGATGTTCGTGCAGCATTGTTAAGCTTCTGTGCCAAAACGTGTCCGTTTTGCAAACTTTGCATATTAACGTGAGTCTTTTTCAAATTTAGCAGAAAACGATCAAAACTTTGGATGATTTTGTATGTGTTTTTCTTTCCTCCATCTTGTTGAATCTGCCTGATCACGTGAGGCGGGGTGAAATGAAGGCCAATGATTGGCTGCCATCTTCTTCTCCTCCTACTTTGGTAGCTGGCATCGTCAATTTGCTCTCTACTGCCCCACATGGAGACCAATTTAAGTGCAGTTGACAGTAAAAAACTTTTCAGACGATTAATCGATGACCAAATTAGTTGACAACTATTTTGATAATCGATTATAATCGATTAAATTGATAAACTATTTCAGCCCTAGTATCATTTCATCTTAAAGCAAAATTTCTATTTGAATCCACATATTTTTACATCAGAGTTTCCTGGGATTTTATAAATTGTGGATCTTTAATGATGGAAAATCAAGCTTCCAAGAATTTGTGTAAAGAAACAGATTCATGTCATTCTCATGAATTACTGACTAATTCTCATTAACAGTTACTTGTTTGGATTAACAGCGTAGACTCAGAAAAGCCAGAAGTTGACGGTACAAATCCTGGAGTCTGAACTCAGCACGGTCTGGATTCCCAGATAGGTCTGAAATGCAGCCCACAGATATGGAGGTGGCAGACGGGAGATTAGACTGACTCCTACTTCACATTCCCCAGCCTGCAGAGCTCCCTCTGTCTGTCTGCTGCATGTTTCTGGTGAAGGTCCAAGACTCAGCAGGAAAACATTCTCATGTCAGGAAAACTTTGGACCAAAAACAAGATATTCCCGCTAAGAGCACCATCATCATCATCTCCTCGACTCTCTTCACTCCCAGAGGCATCCGCCCTACCTGAGGGAGAGACATGTAGAGTTATGTGCATGCCTGCCATCAGTTCATTTTTAAACTGTTTCTATTCGGTTTTATAGCGTAATTATTTGACTTTAATTCTAAAAAAATAATTCTCAAGGAAGGAGAAGCAGATAAAACCAGAAGACAGAATCACAGTGCACCATATCCCCCCGTTTCTGGTTCCGAGCAGACTTCTAACAACTCTAAAGCCAACCATTTCAAGCCGGCCAAATGCCAACTTTGTGTGTTGATATTGCAGGGTGGGGCGGGATGGAGATCAAGTTGGGTAATGGCTGAAATTTGCCGCTGGTATGATCTAAAAATCTTAGATTGGAAAAGGGAGTTTTGGTTTTTTTAGTCTTCTGAACCGCTTATTTCCTAACGGGGTTGCGGGGAACAATGGCGCTTATGCCGGCTGATTTAGGGAGAGAGGCAGGGTACACACGAAACAGGTCGCTAGTCTGTCGCGGGGCCACACAAACATAACCATTCCCCGACGCATTCATTCTTAGGGGCAATTTTGTAGTGGCCAATTAAACTTACATGCATGTTTTTGGAGGGTGGGGCGTTGGGTGGAATGGACCCTGCAGGTCAGGGGCAGGGGCGGATTGGTGCGGCATTAGCAATAACTAGGACACTGCATCGGCCCGTCATGGTAAAGAGAGAGCTCAGCCGAAAAGCAAAGCTCTCGATTTACAAGTCGATCTACGTTCCTACCCTCACCTATGGTCACCAGCTGTGGGTGGTGACCAAAAGAATGAGATCGCAGATACAAGCGGCCGAAATGAGCTTCCTCCGCAGGGTGGCTGGGCTCCCACTCAGAGATCAGGTGAGGAGCTCTGCCACCCTGAAGGAGCTTGGTTCCTTCTGGATGGCAGAAGGAGTCCCCATCTGACGCCACTCCTCCTCCAGGTTGAGCGGAGTCAGATGGGGTTGTTCGGGCATCTGGTCAGGATGTCCCCCAAGCGCCTCGCTGGTGAGGTGTTTCGGGCACGTCCTGCCAAGACGACACCAAGAGGCAGACCCCGGACCCGCTGGAGAGACTATGTCTCTGCCATGGTGTGGAGCTGAGGCCAAAATATACCGTTGACACAACAGACAGGTTCAGATGGAAAATCACAAGCAGATTTATTAGATCGATAAAAAGTTGAAATAAAGAAGACAAAACAGGGAATCTAGGCAGGTTCTGATGTAGGAGCTGGAGCCAAAAACTGGATAACAGGTCAAGCATGACAAACAGCGATCTGGCGAAGAGTGTGTCAAAAACTGTTCCATTTATGCTCCAGCAGATGAGTAGATGAGTTTCAGGTGTGACTATTTGCACACACACACAGACAAGAGGAAGGGGGGAAACAGGACACAGAGGGGGAACAGACTACTCTCCTGACAGTCTCACAACTGGCCGGGGAACAACTCGGGATCCTTCCGGGTGAGCTGGACGATGAGAGAAGCTTGGGCATCCCGTCTGAGGCTGCTGCCCCCGCGACCCAGCCCCGGATGAGCGGAAAATGACGGAACAGAACAGAACGGGAGGAAACCGGAGAAAACCCACACAAAAACGGGAAGAACATGCAAACTCCATACAGAAAGGCCGGTGTCCCAAGCCTCGTCCTCACTCCGGGACTTGAACCCTGACCTTCTTGTTGTGAGGCCACTGTCCCGCCTGGAAAGGGAGTTGTCAAAGTTTTTCTAAATCCTGAGTTTGCGTGGCGTAAAAAGGTGCATAAGGTGAGCAAAAACGCTCGCTCAGCTCAAGATCAACGTAAGTCTTTATAAATGAGGCATGAAACCTGCAGGAGCATCAAACCTGCAAAAGGAACGGTCCGTTGTTGTTGACATAACCACCAACTGACCTGGGGATCAGGATGAAGTTGTGGGGGAGCAGGTACTCACCGCTCACCTCATCCATAAGACTGCTATCTGGCTCCCACTGAGAGACGAGAATTACTCCATGTGCTAAACCAGAGCGCCAGCTCTCTCCTCAGGGGTGAAAAATGAGGGTGACGGCATGCAGTGCAGGAAGAGTTCAAGGTTGGAGAATTACATGAATCAAAGATCAGTAACATCACTGGGAATGAGGTCAAATAAGGGGAACCCTGCCTCGCTTCCATGCATCATTATGTTAACGTTAACAGCCACACTGTAAAACTTGGAGAAATGCAGCGGAGATGATGCATTCAAGAATTCCAAACTGGTCATAGGTTCAGATCGGTAGACTGGTACAAACAGCCTGTTTGTACATGAATTTATACGTCTTTGACCTGCTTTTTAGGGTGAAACCTGCCTTCTGATTAGCTTCACCCTCGTCCCAAACAAACTTGTGTGGACAGATTAAATCACTGGGAATCATTTCTGACTCTCACTCTTTCACCAGAAACATGTCTTTTCTAGATAATTACCATATTTTCCGCACTATAAGGCGCACCTTCAATAAATGACATTTTTAAAAACTTTTTCCATATATAAGGCGCACCGCATTATAAGGCGCTACAGTAAAGGCTGTTCAACTTTATCCTCTAACTGTGGCCATCTCGCTTTGTTCCGCGGAAACTCTGTTTAGTCTTGTTTACTTGGCGCAGCGCATCCTCTTGCTTCCTCTACTTCCTCACAATTGATTCATTGATATTAAACTCTCTCGCTGCGGCTCTATTCCCGTGTTCTACTGCGTGACCGATCGCCTTGAGTTTAAACTCTGCGGTGTAACAGTGTCTCTTGGTAGGAGCCATTTCCGGGTCTTTACACAAACACGGAAATGAGATGCCCTTTCACATATCCCAGCATGCACTGTGCACTACTTCTTCTACGGGGGAAATGGAGTCGGCGGCTGCTTACCGCAGTTGCGACACCTGTTGTAGTTCAATATTAATCCATATATAAGACGCTCCTGGTTAAAAGGCGCATCGTGGACTTAAAAGAAAATTTAAGGTTTTTAGGTGTGCCTTATAGTGCGGAAATTACAGTATATATTTATTTGAAAGAGATGTAACTCTTTTGATTTTTATCTTTATCATGCCCTAAAATATGAGAGCGTGCGCATTGTTACTCTGAGTAGATTATGCAATCAAAGTTTAAACTTCACCAGGGTTCTCTGAGAGTTTTATATTCAACCATCACTCGCACAGTTTGTTCAGAGTGTGTATGAATCAATGAACATATTTTAGTCTAAAATGTTTTTTGATAGTGCTATGTTTATCTACTTTGTAAAAAGATGGCATAAAGTTGTTTTAAATTGTTCCATTTAATGCAAACTCAACTTTTGTTGAGATGTGGGGATGTGGAAGGAGGAAGATCCAATTGCAGGGCAACAAAACAGGATTTATTAACCAAAAGTCCAGTAAGGCTGTGAGGCAAAGGATTAACACAGGATCAAGAGTTTATGGCTGTAACTCATGGTCAGGAAGGAAGAAAGGAAAGAACTAACGCAAGAAAGAAGGAACGAACGAAGGGAGGAAGGAGCGAATGAACGAACGAAGGAGGGAAAGGATCGTAATAACCCAACATGGAAGTCAAGAGAGACTGCTTTCAAATAGGCACCAGGCTGATGATGCACAGATGATTAGCATCAGGCTAATCAGCCAGGTGTTTGGGATCAGGTTGCGATCCAGGAGAGGGAGGAAGGTCCATGGCTCCCCCTGATGGCAGGTGAGGGGATCATTACAACTTTTCAGAGTCTTGTACTTTCAGAGTGATGGCTTTCACGCTTTACAACATGTGAAAAAACTTTATAAATCGGTAAGATTTTAAAACTAATGTATAACAAATGCTTTAAAACCCAAATTGTATGTGTTTATGAGCAAAATACACAATAAGAAAAGAGTTAATATGCATGAAATGGGAGCAAAACAATGAGTCTGGACACACATGCACGCACACACACACACACACACAATGGTGCTGTTCAACACAGAAAAAATGGATTGCTTTGTACAATCTATGAATGATGAAGATGGAAACTGTTTCCATCTTCATGGATTCACTTTGCTAGTTTGAAGATTTATTTTAATACCTGAAAGAAAAAAACTTTAACTTGTGCTGCAAAAAGTCACATTTATTGAGTTCTTTAAAAAATTTAGTTTTATGATTTATTTTTGAACAGAAGAAAATAATTTAAAAAAACTAGGAATTGTCTATTAATTGAAATTTTAACATTTTTCATAAAACCCCAAACAGAAACTCTGGTAATTAAATGGGCTTTTTTTAAAAAAAAAAAAAAAAGGAAGAAAGAAATGAACTGATACTTTCAATAATTTTGACCAAACTGGTCATGAATGTAAAATTTATGATTATAATTATGTTTTTTATAACAGCTTCATACCTGGTATCAGTTCTGATAACACTTATCAACTGACTCGTTAAACTTCATTCATTTATTCATCTTCTGAACCAATAGAAACTAAGAAATTATGTAAAAGTAAATGATGTACTTTGATTTGAACTAAATTGGTGAACTTAAAAAAAATCTCCACAAAATTAAAACTGATTTAATCAAATAAACTCATCCTGATTATTTATCGTAGTTCTGTCGTGACTGTAAACACATTAATACACACATAGCATTGATCATGACATCATAACACATGTTAGGGGATGAAAAAAAACCTACAAAAAAAATCCCTGAGTAATAAACATAATTTTGTAGGATTGAAATAAAATTTTATTTAACTCCTGTTGATTATTTATAATAATTTCTAATCAAACAAAGAAAAGACTAAAAATAAGTTGAGATAATCAAATAAATCTTAGTTTAGAACAACTTTTAAAATGTACGTAAAAAAAAAATTGGAACCATAACAATCATCAAAATTTTGGTGGGATTATTAAATATTTTAGAGATGTATTTATTTATGTTTTTATATAAATATCATTATTTGATCAACATTAAAATGTTTTATTGCTATTATAATATGAATTGGGGTTTTTTTTTTTTTAGCTAAAATAAAAATTAAATAAAAAAGAACGTCTAAAAAATAAATAATTTTTATCAAAGTTGTAGTTTTTTTTCTATTTTATTTGAAGCTGTGTTTGTTTTTAAGAGAAATTAAAATATTTATTATTTATTCTATGAATGTATTTTTTTATATAAATATTTGATATTTTAATTTATTCGGTTCAAACAAAACAATTGATAAAGAAATAAAATAAAGCAAAACAAAAAAGTCATTTTGAGACAAAAAAATATTTTAAATTTTAAGCAACACAATTTTTTTATTTTCATTTTATATTTATATAAGTTTATACAATTATTTTTCACATTTTTAGATAAATTACTAATATTATACAAAATAAACATTTAAGTTCTATCATTATTATTATTTTAATTATGTTTTTTGTTTCCTCAAAGAAAAAAACTGAAATTTTCCAAAGTTTTCAAACATTTTATTTTTATATTAAAAGTGAGAAAAGGTGAATCCAGGTGTGTGTCGCCCCCTCCCCCTCCACCCCCATCCCTTCGCTTTGCAGGGCCCTCCTCCCTCGCTTCCTCCCCCACCACTGCGTCACGTCTTCATATTTCCCGGCAGCGCAGTCAGAAAGCGCATCCAGATCTGCGGGACTCTAGCAACCCGCATCAGTTCAGCTCAACACGCGTAAAACTTTACACACAAACTTTTGGATTTTTGGACAATCTGCGAAGTTTTTCCGCAAAAAGCCGCTCATCTGGTGAGAAACACGCAGTTTATCTTTTTACAGATGTTCCACATGTTCATAGAAATGATTCAATTTTTTTTTAAAACATTCTCTTTGCTTTTTCTCAGATCAGGAAAGAAGAAAAACCGTTTTTTACGCATGGACACCATTTTTGTAGGACTGAGGAGAACCTGAGACCTTTCCAGTTCAGACCTGAACATGTACCAGAGTCTGACCTTATCCTCCAACCAGCCCCCCTACACTCATGACACAGGCAGCTACGCGCACCCTCCGGCTAGCTCCCCGGTGTATGTGCCCAGCAGTAGGGTCCAAGCCATGTTGCCTACCTTGCCATACCTGCAAACCTGCGACCAACACCCGCTGGCGGGCCACCATGGTTGGCCTCAGGGCGCAGCGGATGGCTCTTCTTTTGGCCCCAGCAGTCCTCACACTCCACATGCATTCTCCTACCCGCACAGTCCACCGGGTACCAGAGACCCAACGCGGGACGCGGCCTACCAAACCCCGTTGGTTTTGGGTAACGGCGCACGCGCGGATCAATACGGGGGAACTCTGGTGCGACCCGTTGGAGGCTCCTATTCTAGTCCTTACGCCTACATGAGTCCAGAGATGGCCACCTCCTCCTGGACTCCAGGACCCTTTGAGAGCGGGGTGATCAGCCTGCAAGGGAGGCAGGGGGGTGCACCAGGGAGAAGGTCCAGTTTGGGTAAGAAACTTTTAAAAAAGACGAGATTTTTTTGTTTTTTTACAATAAAAACATTAATAAGAAAAACCAATAAGAAAAAATAGAAAAAAAAATCAAATTTATTGTTTAATTATTAGGCTGAAAATGTAATTTTCTATTAAAAAAAAAAAAAAAATGATGAAAACCTTCTTAGATTGTTTTTGCAATTTGGAATTTAAAAAAAAAAGATTAATAAACAACGTTTATATATAAATAAAAATTATAATGATGATCAACAATTAATTAAAAAATATTTAAAAAAAACTTGTTTGAAAATCCATCTAAGGTTTTGAGTGCTTTTAAAAAAGTTTAATGCACAGCATATTTTTTTGCTGGGGTTTTGTTTTGGGTCTTTTTTGGAGGGGGCGGGGGGATATTTTCATCCTGAGGAGAACTGAAGGCCCAGAAAGGCCAGGATTGGCCCAAAACCCGGTGTTAGTGTTTGATTCTCTCTTTTAATCAGATTTAGATAAAAACCTTCTCAATGTTAATTTCTGACAGGATTGAATCCACATCATGATGAGAAAGGATTAATAAATGGGTTGTTCTCACTTTCTGGGCCCTCGGGGGCCCAATGGGGCCTCTCTCTACCTGCTGCTTTAGTTTTCACTGAGTATTTTATCACCTTGTTTTTCACACTCTTTAATCTGATTGTTAAAGAACAGAATTTACGACTTTTTTTTGACAACTTCACACTTAAATTTTTTTAGAAATGTTTCTGCAATTTATTTATCTTATTTATTAAATTGATCATAGTGAATAATTTTATGCAACATTAGGTTTTTTATTTATAACTAAGGATTTTCTTTAATGTAGTTTTTAAACACAGAAGGTCTTGAAAATTAAATTAAAAATTAAATTTAACGCTTAATAAAAAACTTTTTTTTAATTAAGCATTTTAATTTTGCCTTGTAATTAAATTTTTACAAAAAGATTTTCTTCCAAACAAATCTTAAAATTTTGTCAAAGGGATTAAAATATATAAAATTAATTATTTTGCATACATTTAAAAAAATGTTAATAACTTTAAATTTGTATCTTTGATTAAAAAAACACATAATAAAAGTGAAAAAAAACCCACACATTTTTCAGATTTTTTTTAATAGATAATTAATAGAAGAAATGTTTATAATTGCATTAAATATAATTACCTAAGATGAAAAATCAGAGCAGAAATTTAATGATTAAATATTAACATAAGTACAATATTATATTGTATATTGTTTATATTATATTATATATATATAATATTATATTTTATATTATATTTTATAATATATATTAATATAAATGTATATTTTACATCTTCGTTTACACATTTCATCTGTGGGTTCATTTTTAAAAAAATCCAGCCTACATGTCGAAAGTTGCCTGTAAGGATGCTCTGAAATCCAGAACGACCCATGCCAGTGAACTATTTGCTTGTTGGAAGTGTTTTAAAGGACATTAAACTTCAAATTTTCAAATAATTAGGTTGATTTTATTAATAATTATTAATATATTTTTTAAATGAACTGCCATCCACTATGGTTTTGATTTATGGAGACACTGGATTGAGTGTTCTTTAAGAATCTGAGCATCTTTTTTGTTTTATTTTTTATTTTGTCCCTTTCAGTGTGTGCTTTCACAGTCCCAGGGAAAGTTTTGGCCCAGTGGGATTCAAACCTGGTTCTCCCGGTCGAAAAACAATAATTCTACCACTAGGCCATCGCCCCTGGGACCAGAATATAAGTGTCTTTTATTGGTATTTTTATACTTATTTTGAACTTTAAGCGTTGTTGTCTGGTTTGTTTGGGTTTTTTTTTTTTTTTTTTTTTTTTTTTTGCTTTTCTTTATCCATTATGAACCACGAATCATGCCACAAAGAATTGATCTAACCACCTATAATACAGAATTTAAACGACATCGTATGTAACCTTATTTTTACATGCAAGAAATGCTGCAAAAAAACACTTTAAAAATTGTACTTTTTTTTTCTTTATAACAGCAACACAAAAATACAAACATCTCTATGTTTTTTCTAAAGAGTTTTAATATACAGTAAAGATAATTTTATTTTCATATAGATAAACAAAGTAGGTCATGTACTTGGGCCCGTTGCACACACTCACTCTCTGATGTTAGGAATTCAGCTCATTAAAACAAGGAGTCTGTCGCGTGTCAGAGCTGTGATAGATGGCGTTTAGGGAATTGGGGGTGACCTGATAAGACACCACTACCTTCACCCCCGATAGTCTGCCTCTCTAACTCACCCAGGGTTTTGATCCCATCCATGCTGACCTTTGGCTTTCTCTGCAGAGCTGATGGAGGACATCCACGCAGAGGGGAGGGAGTGTGTGAACTGTGGCTCTGTGTCCACGCCACTGTGGCGCAGAGATGGTACCGGGCATTATCTGTGCAACGCCTGTGGACTCTATCATAAAATGAATGGAATCAACAGGCCGCTCATCAAGCCGCAGAAACGCCTGGTAAGGATTCATGAGCCATAGAGGATAAAAATAGTTTTACTGAAAGTTTTACAAACTTTTTATTAACCCAATAAAACATCTAAAAAAAAAACAGCAAAAAAAAAAAAAAAAACAGTTTATCTGTTTAAAAAATACAATCTAATAGAAAAAAATAGCAGAAAAGAGTTTAAATTTTCTAAGTTCATTTTGCAGGATAAACTGAAGCAAATTTATCCAAACATGTTAAAAGAAAAAAAAGTAAGGCTGCGAGCAACGTGGGCCACCATGGTACCCACTGCGCCACCATGCCGCCATCGTTGTTCGTGCCATCTGTATTGAGACTAAACCGTGCACCCCCAACTTTTTTTTTTTTCACAGCCTTAACATTTAAGTGTTACATGGTCCAATAATTTTATCTATTTAAAATCCTTTTGTAAGCTACTTTTTTAACAGTAGTTGATTTTTTTAACACTTTTCTTTACTTTCAATGTCTTTTATGCCTAGTTTAGAAATTTTGCCATCAGAACTTTTTTACCAATGGTTTCTAAAAACAATTGACCAGATAGACCGATAATGAAAAGAGAGGTATCCCGGTTAACAATTTAACGTTCCTAGAACATTGTGACAAGGTTTTTTAAAGGTTAGCAGAATGTTTTTTAAAGGTTATTTTTGGTACTATAAAGGTTCAAACGTTATATTTTGATTTTCAGAACGTTCCACTAACCTTAATTTTAACCATAGCATTTGGAATTTCAGAGAGTCAGAATGTCAGAGAGGCCAGACTGAGATGTTTTAGACATGTGCAGAGGAAAGAGAGAGTACATTGGAAGAAGAATGCTAGATTTGGAACCACCAGGAAAGAGGACTAGAGGAAGACCAAAGAGGAGGTTCATGGATACAGTGAAGGAAGACATGAAGATAGTTGGCGTGACCGAAGAGGATACAGCAGATAGGGTTAGATGGAAGAAACTGACTTGCTGTGGCGCCCCCTGAATGGAAATGCCAAAAAAATTAGAAAAACCTTTGGAATTTGGTTCTCTCAACCATCTGGGAAGTTAGGTTGTATCATAACCACCAACTAACGTTTAGAGAACGTTAGTTTTTGGTAAAAACAAATCTTTAAAGAACCTCAGGTTAACGTTCTCTGGAAGTTCTCTCAATTAAAATAGTGTCTCTACTTTTTCTGATTCCAATTTATCACTAAACGGCTCAATAAATTGAATAAAAGTTCCCAAAGGTGTTACAGAAGATGTTTATCATTTGTTTTCATCATCACTTCAATTTGCCTTCACTGGTTTGACTCCTGCTTACGAACGCATGCCCTTAAAAACATACGTTTAAATAAACTGTGGGCTCTGTTGGACGTTAAAATACCGCCTCATCAAATCATTTTTGTTTGGAGAGCAAATACTATTGGTCCACAGCCTGTCACTTGTACTTCCTAGTTTTGGTGAGTTAGTATTTCTGTTGGTTGAAGATTCAAACAGGTGAATCCGGAAAAGACCACCTTCTTCTTCTTTTGGCATTTCCCTTCAGGGGTCGCCACAGCAAGTGAGTTTCTTCCATCTAACCCTATCTGCTGCATCTTCTTCTGTCACACTAACTATCTTCATGTCTTCCTTCACTGTATCCATAAACCTCCTCTTTGGTTTCCTCTAGTCCTCTTTCCTGGTGGTTCCAAATCCAGCATCCTTCTGCCGATGTACTCTGTCTCTCTTCTCTGTACATGTCCAAACCATCTCAGTCTGGCCTCTCGGACTTTATCTCCAAAACCTCTAACATGTGCTGTTCCTCTGATCGTGTCCATCCTGGTCACTCCCAGAGAGATCCTCAGCATCTTCATCTCTGCTACCTCCATTTCTGTTTCCTGTCTTTTCTTCAGTGCCACTGTCTCTAGACCAAACAGCATGGCCGGTCTCACCGCAGTTTTGTACACTTTCCCTTTCATTTTAACTGAAACTCTTCTATCGCACATCACACCTGATACTTTTCTCCACCCGTTCCAGCCTGCCTGAACACGCTTCTTCACCTCTTTTCCACACTTTCCATTGCTCTGGACTGTTGATCCCAGAAACTTAAAATCTTCCACCTTGTTTATCTCTTCTCCCTGTAACCTAGCTTTTCCATTTGGATCCCTCTCATTCACACACATGTACTCTGTTTTACTCTGACTAATCTTCATTCCTCTTCTTTCTAGTGCAAACCTCCACCTCTCCAGCTTTTCCTCCACCTCTTAGCTCCTCTCACTACAGATCACAATGTCTGGTGAATTCAGAAATGACCATGGTTGGTCATAATCCTTGGTGACAAAGAGTGACAAAGAGTTGCTGGAGAACTAAGAACTGATTGAGATTGCGCCGATTGAACCGTTATCATCCGTACATGTGCCACTTGTAGGATACACATGGACTGATTCCTCATAGTGCTGCTTTAATGATGCCTGAACAAACTTAGAACATGAGTTTTGGAAAATGAGGTTAATTTCTCCAGAACAGATTCCTGGGAGGATGATGCCAAGGTTTTGTTTTTCTTTTTTTATTTCCCAGGAACGTGCCTCTCAGATGCAGCTGCAGGGTTTTTATTATTTGTCCTGAACTGACCTTGGCCTTGGTATGAGCCGTTTTTAGACAAGGCTCCACAGCATCATGGCTCCCTGTAACTGTGATTCATTTCAGAGAGACGTAGATCATTATAGATACATGTATGTGTGTGTGTATGATGTCGACCCTCACTGATGTCCTCTTATACAGCAGACCACTTCTCGTCGTGCGGGCCTGTGCTGCACTAACTGCCACACCAGCACCACCACCCTGTGGAGACGCAACGCGGAGGGAGAGCCCGTCTGCAACGCCTGTGGACTTTACATGAAGCTGCATGGGGTAGGTAATGGACAGTGGTGGATGAAGTACCCCCTTTTTGAAGTAAACATAAAATAATTGGGCAAAAAATGACTCAAGTACGTAAAACTAAAAGTATCAATATTAAAAACTACTGAATTTACTTTTAAATAAAAGGTAATCAGAACTCTGCATCGGTCCGTCCGAGTGAAGAAAGAGCTGAGCCAAAACGCAAAGCTTTCGATTTACCAGTCGATCTACATTCCTACCCTCACCATGGTAACCAGGATCTACGTTCCTACCCTCACCATGGTAACCGGGATCTACGTTCCTACTCTCACCATGGTAACCAGGATCTATGTTTCTACCCTCACCATGGTAACCAGGATCTACGTTCCTACCCTCACCATGGAAACCAGGATCTACATTCCTACCCTCACCATGGTAAAAAGGATCTATGTTTCTACCCTCACCATGGTAACCAGGATCTACATTCCTACCCTCACCATGGTAACCAGGATCTATATTTCTACCCTCACCATGGTAACCAGGATCTACGTTCCTACCCTCACCATGGTAACCAGGATCTACGTTCCTACTCTCACCATGGTAACCAGGATCTACGTTTCTACCCTCACCATGGTAACCTGGATCTACGTACGTTCCTACCCTCACCATGGTAACCAGGATCTACGTTCCTACCCTCACCATGGTAACCTGGATCTCCATTCCTACCCTCACCATGGTAACCAGGATCTACGTTCCTACCCTCACCATGGTAACCTGGATCTACGTTCCTACCCTCACCATGTTAACCATGGTAACCAGGATCTACGTTCCTACCCTCACCATGGTAACCAGGATCTATGTTCCTACCCTCACCATGGTAACCTGGATCTACATTCCTACCCTCACCATGGTAAAAAGGATCTATGTTTCTACCCTCACCATGGTAACCAGGATCTACATTCCTACCCTCACCATGGTAACCAGGATCTATGTTTCTACCCTCACCATGGTAACCAGGATCTACGTTCCTACCCTCACCATGGTAACCAGGATCTACGTTCCTACTCTCACCATGGTAACCAGGATCCACATTCCTACCCTCACCATGGTAACCAGGATCTATGTTTCTACCCTCACCATGGTAACCTGGATCTACGTTCCTACCCTCACCATGTTAACCATGGTAACCAGGATCTACGTTCCTACCCTCACCATGGTAACCAGGATCTACGTTCCTACCCTCACCATGGTAACCTGGATCTACATTCCTACCCTCACCATGGTAAAAAGGATCTATGTTTCTACCCTCACCATGGTAACCAGGATCTACGTTCCTACCCTCACCATGGTAACCAGGATCTACGTTCCTACCCTCACCATGGTAACCTGGATCTACGTTCCTACCCTCACCATGGTAAAAAGGATCTACGTTCCTACCCTCACCATGGTCACCTGGATCTACGTTCCTACCCTCACCATGGTCACCTGGATCTACGTTCCTACCCTCACCATGTTAACCATGGTAACCAGGATCTATGTTTCTTCCCTCACCATGGTAACCTGGATCTACGTTCCTACCCTCACCATGGTAAAAAGGATCTACGTTCCTACCCTCACCATGGTCACCTGGATCTACGTTCCTACCCTCACCATGTTAACCATGGTAACCAGGATCTATGTTTCTTCCCTCACCATGGTCGCCAGCTGCTCAAAGGAACGATACAGAAAATAATTTCTGCCGTAATCCATCAAACTATTTAACGTTTCAAACCTGTAATTACTTGCAATTTACAACAATTAGAAAAAAACAGTAAAACACTGCAGCACTCAAATTTACCTTTGGGGATAAATAAAGTATTTTCAATTGGATTGAATTCAGTGATCCATAACAATATTAAGATTAACAACCTTAAAACATGTTTTATAGAACCTGATAAAATGTCTAGAGGTACGAATTGTTTACATTGAAGTAGTTGTAAGCTAACAATGGCTATTTGTTCGTTTGTGTGTGTGTTTATGGAAGTGAACAACGTGTTGTTATGAGGCATCGTTTTATCATGATGCCTCATAACTGATGAAATACATTGATACTTAGTTCTGCCACTGGTAGTGTGGTCATGTAGGGGTCAACTTGAACTTTAGCCGATCTTTTTAAGAAGTTGTCACAATGGGGAGGTTGTTTAAGGACTGGCGTAAGTTTTCATTTCTGTCTTCCAGGTGCCCAGACCTCTGGCGATGAAGAAGGAAAGTATTCAGACCAGAAAGCGTAAACCAAAAATGGCCAAAAATAAAACCTCCACAGGTAGAAAAAAACACACGAAAGCAAATAAAAACCCTTTCTGAAAATTGTTCTTAAATCCAAATACTTTCCGTTTTTTTACTTTTTCTCAGGTTCAGTCACCTCCGACACCAGCTCCCCTTCCTCACTGTCACTATCAGAACATACCTCCACCATTAAGAGTGAAACCAACATGGCTCCATCACCATACGCAGGCCAGACTGTCACTTCACAGGTAACAAGTCAAGTTTAACCAGTTTACTGCAAGTCAGAAGTGAACGAATCAACCTGGGCAGGCGTGGGTTCCGGGCATGCACAGGGAAAGATAATAGACAACCTGATGTAGTAGAGAAGGGGAACAGGGTTTAAATACAAGGGATGTCAACGCAGGTGTCACACACAATGGCAGACAAAGATGATCAAGGTGAAGGATTGATCGAGAGGGAAAGGTTGGCCAGATAAAATGAGAATTTGATATGCTTTGGGTCTTTGTTAATAGACCTTAAAAGTGTTCAACAATGAGAAACTTTATCGAAGCCCAATTTTGCTAATCTGTATTTGCAGGTCTTTAAAATTGGCTACCACGCAAAGTCCTTTTCAACAATCTAGGACTAAAGCGAGAGATAGTGTTAGCCAGCCCATTTAAGCTGGTTTTGTTTCCTAGTCCTATTAGCATTCTGGTTTTGGATTCTCGCCCTCCCATCTGTGGCAAGATGTCGGCGTCGGTAATTTGGTCTTCCATACAAAAACTGTTTAGAAACATCGTTAGGGCCAAGTCCGACTTACTCGCTTGCTTTCCAGCTCAATGGTTCAAACAGAGTAGTGAAAATCAAAAGTACTTTGTAATGTTGTAGCTTAGAAGTTGTGGTTCTAAAAGAATCTCTTCTGAGTTGTGTTAACAGCCAACAGCAGAAATACGATCGCCAATGATGATAGTGGGGTGGTTCGCCACACATGGAACAATTTCTCTGGTGGGTGTCTTTGAGACATTTGGTCGTAGTAAGGTTTGCAAATGTTGGATCATTTAAACATAAATGTTACAGATTTTACATCCTTGTGGGGTTGAAAGTAGAACCATATCATGGGATTTGTAGATCCTTCTTTAAAGCGTAAGACTGGGCAATGGAGTTCTTTTGATAGATTCTATTGGGATTTTTTGTCTTTACCTCTAAAAGTGCTGCTTAAATTGTTGGCTGGAACAGCAGTGCTCGAAGCATGGCTATCTCCTCCATGCGTAGTCAGAAACAAGCCTTCATTTCTAATATGGAAATGTTGGAATTCAACACAGATTAAACGACCCCACAACTATTTTTGAAAATAACTAAGGATACAAATCATGGAGATTGTTCATGAATCACAAGACTTGGAAGCTTCTAGCATGAGTCAGAAACACATCTGTAAACAGCAAGACATAAAACTGTGTTTCTTTGAGTTTAAACAGGGGATAACGCAAAATACTTTTTGGAGGTTTCTACCATGTTTGAACATGTTGTCCTCATCAAAAACTTTCCGGATGTGGTTTCCTAATCATTCATGCATGTTTGACAAATTGTCAAGCTCTCCTCTACAGTATTTGGATACTTGTGTGTCCCTGCTTGGTGCTCTTTACACTGTAAACAAAGGCGCAAAGAAAACTTACACTGTCATGCCTACGCTCAGGGGACTGGGCTAATTGGGGATCGAGAACAGGAAAGAATCAAAACTGAAAAAAAACAGAAGCCAAACTGGGTGAATATTGCATTTCTGAGCTAAAAAAGTAAATCAATCCCCAGTTATTATTTCTTCGCAGCAGCAACAGGCCGGATTTTTACTTTTATTTCAGTTAAAGAGACAGTAGCTAGCGGTTCAGGTGAAATGGGGTTAAGAATGGTGTGTGTGGGAAGGTCGTGTGAATGTTGATCCATGTGTGCAGTGTTTTGTATGAGTGTGTGATTTTTGATAGATGCTTGTTTTGACTACTGTATTTTCACGACCAAAAGGCGCACTGTATTAAAAGATGCAGTCTCAGTTTCGTGTGCTCTGTATGTAACACACACATAAAGCGCACCTGATGATAGGGCGCGGGTTTTATATACATATCCTCTACTACTTACGTCCACAGTACAACAACACACACACAAACAGACAAGTGTGAGCATTTAAAAATAGAACGGGAGTAAAACTGAGTTTGGGTGGCTTTATTTAAATATTAGTCACAGTCGTCATAAAGTCTTTTATTAAATCCATCCAAGTTCTCATCCTGTGTTTCGGAATCTAACAGGTGCACTAAATCCAACCTCGCAGGAACACTTTCCTCGCTGTCAGAGTCACTTTCTGTACCGTGCTGCTCCTCGGAAATTATGCCTGCTTTTGCGAAAGCTCGGACAACAGTGCCAGCAGACGCGTTAGCCCAAGCATCTACAATCCACTGGCAAACTGTGGCGTAACTCGCCCGGCGCTGCCTTCCACCCTTCGTGAAGCTGTGGCCTCCTCTGGTCATCCATTGCTCCCACGCAGTTGCAGCCTTACTAATAGGACCAGCCTTACTGGTCCACCGGTTGGAGTTCCTTTGTCAGACCTCCCAGAATCACAACAAGCATAGCGTTCATCTGCTTCACTTGTTTTTTCACAAACATAGGGCGCACTGCACGATATGGCGCGCCACTCATGTTGAAGAAAATCTAACACTTCTTTATGCGCCTTGTGGTCATGAAAATATGGTATAGGGTTTTTTTTTTTAAATGGATTTTGAATGTTATTTTAATGTTGTCTGAGTTTTTATTTGGTCTGTTCAGCACTTTGTGTAACTTTGTGTTAGAAAAGTGCTTTACCAATAAAATTTTATTTAATTTGATGTTCATTGATTTATTCTGTAAGACAAGATTTACTACCCAACAAAAAACACAGTAGCTCCTCATTAATTAGTTTCCAATCTGATGATTTTTGGTGTGTTTTTCTTTCTTTATACAGACAACATCTCAATTAGACAGCACAGGACACAGACACGGACACATGGACATTAAGTTTGAGGACTATTCTTTCACCCCAACCTCTCTGGCCCCACACAACTCCTGGTGCGCTCTGTCCCAGGCATGACTGGCTGGGACTTCATTGTAAGGGCCATTTGTCATCACTGAAGGACTTCCGGAGACTTTGGAGCTATTTTTAAATAATATATCAGCATCTAATAGGCTCATGCAGGAAAACAAAGCACCTAATGTTCCTGCCAAGATCGACTGTAAGACACTGGAGCAACATCAGAGCTGGTCTAACGTCCAAAAAAGAACTGATTAATCCAACACTCTATTTTTTTTTTTTTTTATTCTGAAGCTGAAAACCTTGACCAACTCGTTCAATCAAACTGCCTTTCCTCAGGAGGACAACGAGAACTACCTACTGCCAACAAAACTTGTTTTCTATCTTTGAAGAAACCCAACAAACACAAAGAGCAATGGCGAGACCTTGCTGTGGGATGTAGAACAATGAGGGTACAGTAACCTACTTTAATCCTAAATAACTTTGTTTTTATGATTGGTTCTTAGTCGCTAATGCTGCTGGGCGTCCATACCGTCCTCTTCCCCATCAGTCGTATCTTGTAGATGTTATCACTAATAGAAACCTGAAGAGAAAAAACTGTTTTTATGGTTGTTGAACTTGTCTTATTATCGTCCGCGTAAATGATTAACTCTTTTTATTTACGTGGCGATAAGAACAGACGAAAACAACGTGGGCCGGTTTGACACTAGTGTTCCTCTTTGTGGCTCCAATCTGAGCTATACGACTGAGATTACATTAGATCTGTTTTTATAAGATAGATTAAAACAAACACTTTAATTCTTCTTTTTACTGCCACTACAGTAGATATGAAAGTGCAATGAGTCCATTTTCTTTTTTGTTTTTGAGCAATTGAAAGCAAAAGAGAGTGAAATGATTGTAAACATAATAATCTTATTATCTGTATTTTGTTAATATGTAATGGGATTTTATTGTTTTTATTTTCTGAGGAACTTCACGCTTCCTTTTTTTATGTATTAATGCTCTTGTTCAGGTTAATAAAACCATTCAAAGTGTATCCATTGTTTTGTTTTGTGAACTAAAGTATTTGTCATTTTCAGTATTATAACCCATGAATATTATTTTTTATTTTATAGCAGTGCTAAATTATTGTAATTTAAAAAACAAACTCATCGTCAGACCTGTAAGTTGCAGTTGTTTTTTTAGTAGCCTAATCAACCCGAATTCTTAAAAAACTTCAAATTGGGTTGAACAGTGGTGTAGGGGTCGGCATTACAGCTTCACAGGAGAAAAGTTAGCTCCCTCTACCAGCTTAGTTAGGCTTGAAACAAGAGTTACCAAGCTCTCCCCGTGCCCATGTCCGCTTTCTTTGGATACTCAAGTTTCCTCCCACTACCAAAATCTCTACATGCTATGCCGACCGATGGCCAACAAATTTTCTACAGATTACTGTGAAAGATTGATATTTATGTCTGTGTCATTAATAATAATAATAATAATGGATTGTATTTCTATAGCGCTTTTCAGGACTCTCAAAGACGCTTTACATATGCATTGTTCATTCACTCCAAACCAGGTGATGGTCAGCTACTGTTGTAGCCACAGCTGCCCTGGGGCAAACTGCCAGAAGCGTGGCTGCCATTTTGCGCCATCGACCCTTCTGACCATCACCGACCAATCGCACACACACGATTCAGACTAGGCAATGTGGGTGAAGTGTCTTGCTTAGGGACACAATGGCAATTTTAATCTCAACGGCCGTCCCACCATGGCACCTGGGGTTCCAGGGGTCTACCATCCAAGTACAGCCCAGACCAAACCTGCTTAGCTTCCAAGTTCTGACGGCATCAGGCATTGACTGTCTGACAGTCATTGACTAGCTGGTGTCCCTGTTTAGGGTGCCTCCTACCTCTTGACATCTACTAGCAGCCATTGATCCTGGCGCCTATCAATGATGTGGCTTTTATTAGCATATTTATTGTTTAAAGCTTGTTGATGAAGGTTAATCGGTCACAAGCGACTATAGAAGACAGATCGTATGAGGATGTATATATTTTGGACATATTTACTATCAACATAGTTATTGTAGACATAGCTGTGGCAACCAGTGCCAACATGGCCGCCTTCATTGATGGTATTTTATTGCAGACATTCTTTTCCTATACGTATCTTTGTGTGGATACTTATTGAAGTCACATCAACTGAAAACAGACCACACATTATTCATCATTGTTTACTTGTCTATTGAATACATATTATGAGAGGCGTTTTTATCATAGATATATTTATCGTAAACATCTCTATCATTAACGTATGTATTGTAGGTATAATTTTTGTTGACATGTCCATTGTAGACATATCTTTCTACAATGGATATGTCTAGACGTCTCTTAATGTAGACTTATTGATCTGCGACGTGGATATGTGTAAACGTAAATTGAAAATTGTTTTGAATGAAATGTGTAAACGTACAGTATGTGTTGTAAACATATCTATCATAGACATTAATGTTGACATATCAATTGTAGATTCATCTGTCAGAAAGTTTCTATTTTGGAAATTTTATCATAAACTTGTCTATCGGACATGTATCTTTTGTCAACATCGGTATCATAGACATATTCTTCGCAGGTATATTTATTGTAGACAGGGCTGTTCTACACGTGTCGTACATGTATCGATTGTAGATATAACTATCGTAAACGTGTCTACTGTTGACATACTCATTATTGACGTCTCTATTATAGATAGATAGGTGTAAGCACATCCATCGTTAACGTATCTATCTTAAGCGTGCCTATCGATGGCATTTTATCGTTGACGTATCCATCATGAATGTATTTATCGTAAACATGTCTCTTGTAGATGTACGATAGATACAACATACGTCCACAACACAACGTAGATTGCAAATACATACCAATTAGAAGTAGTTGTAAAATTTTGGGCTTGTTAATTCTGGACTGAATGTTAACATTTTTATCAGAGACATGTTTATGTAGGCAAATCTATTATGGGATGTCTATCGTAGGCCCGCAGTATTTATTAGAGACGTATCTCGTCCGTATGTATTAGAGTGAGATCTTTGGAAGAGCTATCTTTTTATGTCTGTAATGTATCCATATTTATCGGAATTCACCATGAGTCTATTGACCATGAACATTTTCACCTTGGACTTGAATACAGTGGTCATTTTTCGTCGTTTCCTGCAGAGCCGATGATTCATCATGCTTCTAGCTCACCACCATGGGTACATATCCACCGTCATTCCACCAGTGTGTGTGCGGTTAAGTGTGTGTGTTCGGACATATTTCTCTGATGGCAAACCAAAGGTTGTGTTCCAACTCTACATTTGGCAACCGTTGGTCGAGGAAATCCCATACCTGCCAACTAGGTTTTACAGTCGTCATGGAGACATTCAGGCAACAGGGCCGCTGCTTTACTGCTGACATGGCGACATTCAGGCACCTCTGGTTGGGTTTATGATTGCTGTGTCTTATCACCTGAAGGGAGTGGCTTTAGCATGCTGAGGTGGAAACAAACAGTCTTGGTGTAAATTAATCGTAAATTTTGCGATCAGTTCAATGTTGCTAGATTTTCAAAATATCCGCTCACATGTTGATTAATTAACTATTGTTTTGATTTTTAAAGAAAAATTTAAAAAATCATATCACACAATTTCTCACTTCAAAACTTCTTAAAAGTTTGAGTAAGTTTAGGCGGAAGTAACTTAAAAATTTTAAAATGAGGGGGAGAACCTTCAAAATAAAAGAAAAATTCTGTTTTTTTTTTTGTTTGTTTTTTTTAATGAGACTAAATAAAACTACATCCAATAAAAAAACTCAAATTACATTAAGGTTTGCTAAATTTAATTAAGTAGCAAAAAAGCACAAAATAAAAGTAAGAAAAATAGATAAAATTGTTTAAGGTCATCTTTATAATTAGAAAAACTGATGAATACAAAATTCCACCAAAAAAAAAAAAATCCATACCGAGCGACTAAAAATATAATGCAAGGGTTATTTTGATCAAAATAAAAATGATAAAAAAATAAAATACTATAGGTACTTTAACCTTTTTTAAATTCTAATAAAAATGTATTTTTCAAAATAAAATGAGTAAAACTAATAAAAAAAAGTTAGTGAAATAAAATAAACAACTTCATTTTTTTGTGGCCTCACAGCAAGAAGGTTGGGGTTTGAGTTCCAGGTGGAACAAGTTTTGAAACACCGTCCTCTCTGTGTAGAGTTTGCATGTT
Organism: Neostethus bicornis; assembly: GCA_902685375.1. Taxonomy (NCBI): domain Eukaryota; kingdom Metazoa; phylum Chordata; class Actinopteri; order Atheriniformes; family Phallostethidae; genus Neostethus; species Neostethus bicornis. Next base: position 26,641,056 of record LR738550.1, read on the forward strand.
CTCCCTGTGCATGCGTGCATTTCCTCCAGGTATTCCGGTTTCCTCCCACCCTCCAAAAACATTCGCCAGGTTGATTGGCTGTTATGAAATTGTCACTAGGAATGATTGTGTGTGGTTGGTTGTGTGTGTGTTACCTCGCAGGAGACTGGCGACTTGTTTTGGGTGTGACCTGCCTCTCAATTGAAATCGCCCAGGATAGGCTCCGGGACATCTTGTTATCCAATTAGGAACAGGTGGTTCAGAAGATGAAACAAAACTATTTTTTTTGTGTGTGTGTAACAGGTTTGAGCTTCAGCCTTTGGGGTTCGTTCATAACGTCCCTCACTCAAACTCGAACAAGGGATTCTTCCAAAACCATGTCTCGGAAAAAGAAACACGATGAAGCATGTTGACCGTTTCTAATGTCCATGCATCACCAAAGCAGAAAGTTTCCTTCGTGTGATGCCCTATCCTCTGTCCTTCACGTCCTCGGCGTCATTACCTGGATGGCTCAGTGCATGTGTGAGACTAAAGATTAATTTCTCAGACAAACAGTGAAAACTACACACCAGAGATAAATCTGCTTCAAATAATGAGGAACAGCTTTTTCTGAAGTTTTTTCCTGCTTTCTGGTTCGGTTCCTTCCACCTCTGCTTCCCAACAAACAGGATATTCTCTGCGTGTGGACAAGCTCACAGATTTATTCAAAAGGTTTTAATCATACTTTAAATCAGAGCAACTGTCTGCTCTACTGTTATAAATTTACCCACAGGTCCCATTTTTCATTTTCAGAGACAAAAACGAACTGCTGCGAGTTTCCTCTTCGTGTAAGTCTGAGACAGGTGTTCCAGAAAAGTCAACACTTGAAAACACAATGGTGCACAGTAACTATTATAGATTTATACACATATGTCTATTCACGTCTCTAAAAATATAAATATAATAGACTCAATTATTCTATAAATAAGATAAATTAAAAATAAAGTTTACAACATTTTTGTTCCAACATTTTACAGTTAGACAAGAATTAGTTGACAACAAGCAATCAAATATGCCTGTGCCCGCCCTATGAATATGTGACATTAAGATTTGGTACCATGACCCTAAAACAATCCTACGTTTATTTATAGTTGGTACTGAGTAACAGTGGGCAGTTTCATTTGAAAATTTTCAGTGGTTTGGGAGATGTTGCATTCACGGAATTGTTAGGAAATTTTGACAACCCCTATGCTTAATTCAGGGGTGGGTCATTTTTTTTTATTTGTGGACCATAAAGACTCCTATCACGTGAATAAAAAGTTATGGTGTGTTTTAGTAAACGAAATGAAATGATATCCTGAGACATGTAGAGAAAACATAGGCTTTAATTTATTGATTTTAGATTTAAAACTTACTATTTTTTAATGCCTTTTTTTGGCTCCACTTGTTTCTACATTTCACTGTCTGGATGAAGCCAATCTGCTTTTAAGGTTACACGCATTATAAAACCTGGCCAAATTACCATAATTTCACGGCCATAAGGCGCACCTAAAAGTCTCAAATTTTCTTTAAAATGAGCGGTGCGCCTTTTTGTGCGGTGCGCCTTGTGTGTGAGAAAAAGCGGACCTAAAAGAAAACGCCGTGCCCGCGAGGCGGACGTGAAAGAAAACACATGAGAACGTTAAAGAGTGAAGTGTGAGCGGCGTGGGAGGGATGGATGACCGAAGGAGACTACAGTTTCACAAAGGGTGGAAGGCAGCGCCGGGCGAGTTACGCTACAATTTGCCAATGGATTGTAGATGCTTGGACTAACGTGTCTGCTGGTACTGTTATCCGAGCTTTCGCAAAAGCTGGTATCCTTTCTGAGGAGCCGCACAGTACAGACAGTGACTTTGACTGCGAGGAGCGAAGTGGACCTGCTCTGTTGGATTTTGCGCAGCTGCTCGATTCCAAAACAGAGAATGAGGACTTTGACGGATTTGAATAAAGACAACGTATTACCGGTAATGTGCTTGTTTATACTACTTAAATAAAGTACAACCAAACTAAGTTTTGCTCCCGATCTATTTTTTAATACGCACATTTGCATGCGTGGGTGTGTGTTGTTGTAAGGCGGTGTGTGACTGAGACTGCACCTTTTCGTACGGTGCGCCTCATGTGTGTGTTAAATACAGCAACGGCGCGCAAAAACTGAGGCTGCGCCTTTTCGTACGGTGCGCCTAATGGCCGTGAAATTACGGTAAACAAAATAAAATTGAGTTAAATCACAAGTGAAAAAAATGTGTTTAACTGAGGGTGAAAACATTTGAAAATTACTTTTAACTGGGGAAATTTATTAAAACGGCCCCAAATGTTACTAAAGAAAAATATGCAAAGTTCAATACACTGAAGATATGTCTCAACAACGTGTCGGTTATCTGTTGGTAAATACTGTAATTGAAGGAGAGGGGGTGATGGGTGGGACTATAAGAAGGTTTATTTATATTATTTTCTCACATTTGGAGGGCTGGATTCAAATGTTTTCCGGCGGCATATGGCCCCGAGGCCGTGGTTCAATCTTCCCTCTAACTTTTTGTGTCTGAGCAAATTCACAAGCTTCCTGAGCAGAAGGGGGCGGAGCAAAAAAGTTTACTCTTTTGTGATGTCACCAGCAGTGACGAGCCAAACACCAAAGCAACGCTTTGAAGTAATTTGTTTCAAAAAGAAAGAAGAAAGAAATATGATCCGGAGCTCTGTCTCATTTTTCTATCTCTAGTTCAAATTGGGTTTTATTTTGTGCGCTGCATAGGTAATCTGCGAGCAGTGCGCAATTGCGCAGTCGCGCAACTCAGAGGGAACGTTGTCGTAGTTTGCCGTTGTTATAAGTCAATACTTCTCCCACATCTTGAGGACAGAGGCATAAAAATTACTTTTCACATTTCTGATATCAACAACTACATCAATATTTTGTTTGTAAAATGCTCTTAATTTTTCTCCAAAAGTACTTCCCCCCCCCCCCCCAAAAAAAAAAACATGTACATGAGGTTTCTTTCTGCCTGAAAGGTATATTATTATTTTGCAAGTGATACCCTCTCCCACCTAATCCTCTCAACATGTGTAACCATTGCCGATACCTGACTTTCCACCAGAACGATCCAGCCAAAAGGTGAAGGAATATTTTAGGCAAAGTTGAATACAGACACTAAATATGGACCTGGTTCTAGCGCTCAGATTAGAAGGTCGCACTGTTAGGTATGACCTGTAACATGTCTACAAGTGGAATACAGTCCCAGGTGAACGGCCAACGTGTGGTTTTGGTTGCAGTCATTTTTTATATAAACCAATTATTGTTGCGTTATTACTTCACAAATGAAAACGTTTCAGCTTTGAATGCGATTGTCAAAGCGAGTCCAAACACATCTGACCGGAGCGGGAACACGTCTTCAAGGGTTTAAAAGTCACTTAATGAGCAAAGATCAACATACAACAACTCCTCCATAAACCAAAGTCCATCTCACCGCTGTCAAAACCAAAAATATTAACACGTCATGTTGACTGTTTGCTAAGCCACTCTGTTTGCTGAGCCACTTTTCCCAGAATGCTAGCTTTTCCCTGAAACTTCAATCCCCTTTCAATACATTAGAGGAATTAGTGATTCTGTCTCCTGGTGATGAATTGGTGATCTGCTATGGTGCAACCTGCCTCTCAATCAGGACCGGCATGGATCGGTTGGGACAGATGGGAACTTACCTGCAAACTAAACACAGACTTCCTCAATCAGGAATCAGTCGAGGAACCAAATAATAAGTTCCTCTACCGATTCTTTACTAGTTAATTATTAACAGTTAATAGTGAGTTTCTCACATGGAGACTGGATGTTAGAAACGTTTGCTTCTCTAGCATTGTTCTACTTTCATCTGGGGTGTTGTTTCCCAGCATGGTCACCTCTGTGTGCGCCCTCGTCCCCAAAACAAAGAAACAGGGCTTATGGTATACATTTGGCTATTTATGGTATAACATTTGGCTCTCTACTTTTTTAACAAATTTTTTTACCAGGTGGGAAAAATAGCACTTCATATTTATTTAAGAATATATTTAAGTAGATATGACGTGACCATCATTATTTTTTTAATTAAATTGAATTAAATATACTTTATTAATGCAAACACCAGGTGTTTAACACTTCGAAGCCCCGTCGCCCCTATTCACCGGTGTCCCAGTTCGGTCGCACTGTGTCCGACCTGGCAACCCAAAAGCTGGAGTCTGGAATGGGTCACAAAGCCAGGCCGCATTGAAAATCACCAAACTGGCTTCTCTGTATTCCACTGGGTCCAAGAGTTCGCCTCCAGTTTTTCAAGCGAGCCTTGTGTTTTCCGCAGAAACCACAAAAAGACAAAGCCCGAAGAACCTCCTCTAGACCATCTTTTTCTCCACATCTCTTCCAGAATTACTCCTTCTCCTAAGCGCCACCAGGATTGAACCAACTCCTCCAGCAACTCCTCCAGCAACACATGGATATCAACAGCAAAATTACTCCATAAACAGCTAGCCATTGGGAGCTAGTTGTTAGGAGCTAGCCAAACAAAATTTGAAAAATCTGCTATCTGACACAAAATCCAAAATGACGTCCAATGTGCATTCAAAAGGAAATCTTCAGAAAGAGACTAAACACATCCAGAAGAATGGACCGAAATTCAGCGAAAGTTGGCATTTAAACGCTCAAGTAACAGGGAGCACTGCAGCAGGCAGCCGCCTGCTGTTTTACATCAAAAATAGTTTTGAGAGTTTTGATGAAACATTGGAAGTTTTTGCATCAAAAACACTTCAATAACTAAGAAACACATCTTTTTAAGCAGAAAAATAATAATAACAATGCGTTGTACTTAGACAGCACTTTTCCAAGATGCCCAAAGACTCTTCACACATATGCATCATTCATTCACTCAATACCAGGTAAGTGGTAAGCTACTGTGGTCCTGAGGCAGACCGACAGAAGCGAGGCTGCCATTTTGGCGCCATCGGCCCCTCTGACCATCACCAACCAATCACACACAAACCATCCTGACTATCCAACATGGGTGAAGTGTCTTGCCCAATTTGATCTGAACAGCCGTCCCAGTGTGGCACCTGGGGTTCCAGTGGTCTCCCATCAAACTACTGTCCAGGCCCAGTATGCTTAGCACCTGAGGTCTGATTGGATCAGGCATTGACAGGGTGGTATGGCCACGTCCCGTATAGTCAGAGCATGCTGGGAAATAATAAATGTCTGCTGCATCACAGATAGATAACATCACAATAAATGCTTTAATTTAAAAAAACCAAATCACTGTCGAACAAGTCTCTTTCTACAACTACGACCACTGAATACAATGAATAGCAGTCCTTTTTAGGCCAATAACAACAATTCAGCCAAGCAAAAAATGTTGCTAAAATATGACTTAACGTATGACTTTACACTTAACATTAGACTCATTTTTTTTTTGGTGCAGCACAGAAGATTTTGAAGGCCATGATGGCTCGCCACTGTCTTTCAAAAGACAGATAGATAGCATTGAAGGCAACTTGTACTTCAATATTCCATGCAGAGTGATTGCGCTAAAATTTGACACACTATTTAATTTTAATTCTCATACTAACTAGTTGCTGTTAGCTTGTTAGGTAGCTTGCTACAACCTCGTGCCTTCAGGTTCGTTATGAAATCTGGAATTGACAGAAATTCCTGGAAAGAACAAGCAAACGACCGTAAACAAGAAAAAATCTTTTGAAAAGGAACAAGTGAAACAAAAGAGCCAGGTGACCTGTCCACAACCAGAATCCCATAGTCTGGCCCAACCTAAATTTAACCCAACAGCCCAACCCATCTGCGACAGGTTAAATGAGGGACAGCCACTTCAGCCGTTCATGCTTCATTCATACTTTATCTTGTGTCAACAATACTCACCCCGCAGAGCCGAAATACAGCACAGAGCTTACACCCTGGTAAATGTTTCATCACACATCTCATGACCTTGCTCAGTGCATATTTGGAGGAAAAAAAGACTCTCTAAGCAGGAGACATTCATAAGTGTATTTATTTTCTCTGTGCAAAGATTATGATTCACAGTCTTTTGATAAAATTAGCCATTGACTCAGACCGGGTCCACTTGGACTTATTTTCCATTTTTAGGTAGAATAACAAAATGAGAAGAGGAGAAGCAGCCTAAAAAAAAACTGGAAAACAACACAGTGATGGATTGTACTGTGACACCCGAGAACGATGACTTCCCAGACCGTGAGGCTGATTGTTTTCTCCGAGACAAAAAAGCCACAGGAAGTGGAAAAGGAGGGGTTTGTGTCACATAATTTAACCTTGAAGGTAAATTTAATAATAAAAAAAAAAACCTTCCTGTTGAATACTATTACTTTTTCCAAACCGCTTCATCCATTAGTGGGTCACAGAGGCGTGTTGGAGTGAGTAGATGAGACCAGGGGTGCACCTCGGAAAGGTTACCCGTCTGTCACTGGGCCGCATGGAGACAAACTCACTATAAACCATAAATAGTCCAATCAGTTGCCACCGAACAAGGCAAGGCCAGGCAAGGCAAGGTTATTCGTATGGCACAATTCATACAAAACGTAACTCAAAGTGCTTCACAAGAAGGAAAAATAAATGCATTGAAATCAATAAAAAATAGAATCAAAATGTTTAAAAAAGATTAAAATAAATAATAATAATGCATTGAACTTATATAGCGCTTTTCTAGAAACTCAAAGACACTTCACATATGCATTGTTCATTCACTCCATACAACCATTCACACACATTCATTCCTGATGATGGGAGCTACTATCCAAGGCGCATACGACTATCATCAGAAGCAACTGGGGATTCGGTTTCATGCTAAGGGACACCTCAACATGGACTCTGGACGGGAGATCGAACCTGCAACCTTCTGGTTACGGGACAGTCACCCTACCCACCGAGCTATCCTTAATAATTAAAACAGATAAAAAGAGTAATTAATAAAAAGCAGGAGGCCGGTCCCAGAGGACCTCAGATTTCTAGATGGTGTTTGTTCTGGTTGGAGTTTATGTTAGTATAAAGTACTAACATGTCACAGATGTACTTTGGTGCTAGACCATGGTGTGAGGGCCCTGGACCCTTTCCTGCTGCTGTCTGTGTCTCTCTCTTTCCTATGTGCAGGAGGCTGTTGCTCCGTTGCCACATAGTTCCTGGGAGAGTCCGTGGCCGTATAGTGGATTGATTAGCTGTGTCCTCTGCCTGCTGGCTGCCGTCCTGGATCTCACATGCTCCAAGCGCTGCTCCTTTTATTGTTGGTAATCTTAAGATTATTGTTAAAAGGTGTTAAACTGTCCGCCTGCCTTCCTCGTCTTCTGTTTTGTCAGGGTCTTGAGCCAAACCCCTGACAATGAAGAGACTTAAACAGAAGCAGAGCAGCTTTAAAGTCTAGTCTCTGAGCCACAGGAAGCCAGTGCAGAGACTTGTGCACAGTTCAAATGTAATCACAGGGGTAGCACAAAACAATGAACTTGAAGATGCCACAGGAAAAATGTGTACTTATTTTGTAATCACACAAATATAAACCATTTATGTTGGAAAGTGTGTGTTGTTTGGACCTATTAATTTTCCTAAATGACTACAAAAGGGAAGTTTTTTTCTGATCTAAACACGATATGTTCAGAAATCTGTCCAGACTTCAACACATGATGACAAAAAAAATGTGCACACAGACATGAAATGATAGATTTCAACTCAAGCGCCTTCACACACGCTACCAGGTCCTGTCATGTGTCTGTGTATATGTGTGTTAATGTGTATGTATGTGTATGTTTTCTGTGTTTGTGTGTATACGTACAGTATGTGTAAATGTATGAGCGTGAGTATGAGGGTGTGTCTTTGTGCTTGTCTGTTTTAATGTACGTATGTGTGTTCATTTGTCTGTGTGTGTGTATGTGTCTGTGTGTGCGTGTGCGTGTGCACCTCGCTGCCTCTCCATCTATCAATGGCTGCGGCTCCAAAGGAGACTACTCGGAGCCCAAAATGCAGGGGTCAAGTCCGGGCTTACTCACCCCCCCCACAGGCCTCTGCTCTCTTCTCTCCATCACCCGTCGGATGAGGAACGACAAGGGGTCTAAGTGCATGGGATGTGTGTGTTGTGTGTGTTTGGGGGGTTGTGAAAGTGGGAAGAGGAGGACTGGTTGATGAGAGGAGGATTAGATGTACGAACGGAGTCATTGCAATAAACCCCGCAGAGGGGAGGAAAGTTTGGAAGCTAATTGATGGTAAAAGGATCTGATAGATAAAAGTGTCGGATGATTTAAACTTTCTGAATAATTAAAACGATCAGAAACAGCTCACATTTGATGTGACTGTGAAAATGATTGATCAATGATGATCTCTACAGCTAGATATTGATTTGAAAAAAACGCTGGGCTTCACACGTCCACAAAAAGTAAAAACTTCTACAGGGGCGAATCCAAGTGCGGTAAGGAGAGCACACGCCCCCTCCTTTTGGTCCACAAAAAAAAAAAAAAAAGAAGAAGGAAAGGGGACTAGTCAAGCTATCCCCTCGCAGGGCCAGCAAATGGGCCATCAAAAAGGGACTCTCATTTTTCAAGGTTTTTTCCAGCAAGAGTTTAGGCATTTCTAGAATATTTTCATTAACGTCCAAGAGACGACAATTATCCGGGGGAGAAGTGGTGAGGGAGTTTGCCCTCAGCCCCACCGATACAGGCTTTGTCAATGACCTCACGCCCTCTTTAGAAAATCCTGGATCCACCCCTGTTCTACCACAGGAAAGTTGGGGTTCTGCCAGACGACAGGACCCCAATCAGAAGAACAGCTTGTTGGGGTGTAGAAGACAGGAAAGAAAACTTTTCAAAATAACACAGAAAAAAAAATTGAGCTATGTACGTATATCTTCGGATTTGCCCTTAAAGTCCAAATATGAAGCATCATCCTTGAACAGATGGATATAAATTAATATAAATTTAATCCAAGCTGTGTCAGAACCGTATCCACGCAGAGCAGACCAATACTTAATCACTACTGGTTCAGATCAAATTAACTCAATAAAAAAGTGTGAAAAGTAATGCTAATAAACCCACCTTGTTTTAAAAATGTAAATATATGGAGAAAAAAAATCTGCTTTCATTAATAAAAAAAAAAAAAAAAAGCAAAATAAATCTCTTTTAGAGTGTAGTTTACATTGTTAATGAGACATATGTGAACTTTATTTTTTCAACCAAACACGCAAACATTGTCACAATAACTTGATCAATGATACATCTGGGAGACGGTGGGATACGGTGGTTCAGTGGTTAGAGCGTTCGCCCTTGGACTGAAAGTCAACCGGAAGTTTGCGGGTTCCCATCCCACTTTATGCACTTCTACGATCCCTGGATAAGACAACTAGCCCCCTGTTTCTCCCACCATTGGTGCTGTTGTGGCAGCCTGCTGCGGTGTAGTAGTGCAGCGAACATGGTTTGATTCTCGCTGGGTCGAAGCTGCCCCTGGGACCACAGGAGTGACATAAAAAGAATATCTGTAGGACACCAAGAATAAGAAGAGTCCAAATTGGAAACTTTCTACATCTATATTTTGTCAAATTATAATCCAGAAAAATAGAGATTTTAATCCACAATGGAGTCATGGACCTACATAAGAAACTTAAGCCAGAGACTCGTTGTGTAGCCCGGTTTCACCAAGAGATGTATGACACCACTGAAAGGCTGATAGTGAACCCGTCAGAATAAGCCCCTACCACATCTATCATGATTAGTCGTTCTGCTGCATCAGGAGTGGGCAACCCTAAAACCTAAAGAGACATTTAATCTGGTTTCCATTTTAAAGTAAACACTCGGAGACACAAATTCATTTTGACTTCTTAAAGCACTGCACAGTGTGTGTGTCGGTATGGTATCGATATGTGCAAAATAGAAGGAGAAGCTTCACATGCTGTGTTAAAAAAAAAAAAGTTAAATAAGAATAAAATGTGCACATGTGCATCCCCTACTTACACATCCATGTATTTGTATATTAATATTAAGACCTATCCAAAGCTGTGTGTATTTCAGAGTTCTGTGGCCTCCTCTAAGACATCGATGAGTGTTTGTGCGTGAGGAAACGGGAGGTGTGGAGTGATGGGTGCCAGGTACAGCCCCCCCCCCAACCTGGGCGTTACCACCTCGGTGTCGGCATGGCGTCAGCGATGGCTCCAGGGGTCTGCTGGTATTTTTAACAAACACACACATTCAGGCTATCACCTTCTGAGTTTGGCCTGCAGGTCAGCAACTTATCGAAGGCTGTCTGATGTGTGGCATTTTTTAGCTTTTTTCTTGACTGAGATCATCCGCACTGAGCTGTAGGTTTACTGATGAAGCCAAGCGGGTAAACAGAAATTTAGTAATCATTACCACTAAATTTTACTTCCAGAACTTGAGATTTTTGGCCCTGTCCACACGTAGCTGGGTATTTTTGAAAACGCATATATTTTTATCCGTTTTGCCGTTCACACAAAAACTGAGGTTTTTTTAACTCAAAACCAGCGTTTTTGAAAACTCCGGCCAAAGTGGAGATTTTGGAAAACTCCATTTTTGTGTTTGCGGTTGGACGTTTGAAAACGGAGATTTATGTTTTTATGCATCACTACCTGCGACAAGTAATGCATATACGTTAATCAGTGCATCCTTGTTTACAAAAGCAGACAGTGGGCAGCATGGATCCACGGACCCTGTTGCAGACCCTCTTTTCTTGCCTTTTTGTCCACTCGCAACTGTTCTTGGTTCTTGTTGAGGAGCAAAAGAAGAGAAATTCTTTGCAATCGGCGATTATTAATCACATAAGCCTCCCTCCTCCTCTACTCAATACTGCCGACTACTGGTCTGGCATGCTCATAATCACACTCAGAAGCCTATTTATACGGCTCCGCTTGGACACGAATATTTTGAAAACGGTTACATGTGGATGCGAGCGTTTTCTAAAACGGAGGACAGCAGATATGCGTTTTCAAAAATTACCCAGCTATGTGTGGACATGGCCTTATGCAAGTTTTATTACGCACATTCAGGGCTACTCATGCATAGACTAATGTAATTTACTCACAGATATGAAGGGTTATTTATACACAAATATGGTTAATCATTCGTATCAGACAGTGTTGTTTTCATCAACAATAACGACAACAAAGTGATTTCGTCAAGGAGACTTTTTTTTATGACGATGATGTAACGATAACAAAATAAATGCGGCTCTTTGGTGACGAAAATGTGACGAGACGTTTGCAAGTTTCTGTTGACGAGACGAACATGTAAGAAAATAAGCGTCGGACTTTCATTTTTCTGTCTGAGAAAAGAAAAAGCATAGCGTCTGCATTCTGTCTCTCATGGCGGCACGCCCCCCACAATGCTGCACGTTCACACTGTCTACACAACACACTTGCAGCCACGAGAAGGTCATACACCGTGGCGGCAACAGCAACGAAGGTGCTAGATGGTCGTAAACTTAAAGCTTCTCACATATTTTGCACAAACGGAATGCTCATGTTCTATCGAGACTTCAAGCTAATGCTATCTTGTCGGCGCTGCAAACTTCCGCCTTAGCTAGTTAAAGCTATCGACTGCTTTAAAGACACAATACTTTACTTTGTGTATTAAGGGGTGTCATTTCTAAGTATGGATAAGTTGCAATGTACTTCACTCACTGAAGAATTTGTATTTAGTTTTCTTTGTTTTACAATGTTTTAGGGCTGAAACAACTAATCGAATTATTCGATTATAATCGATTAATGAAATAGTTGTCGACTAATTCAGTCATCGATTAATCGTTTGGAAAGTTTTTGCTGTCAACAGCATCTAATATTACACAACTTGATTGTTTTTTGTGTATTTTTACTCATGTTAACCTAGGCCATTTTTGTTTGGTACTAAACCTCTGAACAAGGTTAAATTTGCAAATCTAAAACTGTTAATGATTTCTTGTTTTTAAATGTGATCCTGGATGGTCAACAGTTTACATTTTATGTTTTTTTAGCCAGTACTATAAAACACATTTTATGGGTGCTCCGTGATTTACCTTAACTGTATATCACGGAGTGAGTAAGTAGATTTATTAATTTATATTTGCTGTAGAAATGGTAATATTATCCCTCTTTATTTCACAGAAAGATTAACATTTTTACTTATTAGAATGAGCTCAACGTGTTGTTTAAGTGGTTATGAGTCGTGTTTTGCATAACTACGTTCAATAAAATGCCAAAAAACTATATTTATTAAGTTGTCGATGCTACCCGATTAATCGATTAATCGAGTCATTAATCGCCAGATTAATCGATCATCAAAATAATCGTTAGTTGCAGCCCTACAATGTTTGCTGTTTTGCACAAGTAAAAGCTCGGCAGGGTAGTCTAATTTTTTTTTTTTTTTTTTTTTTTTTTTTTTACAAAAAACCTGCAACATTCTCAGTAATAAAGCCACAATTGTTAAAGTAAGAATATTTGTTGCTCTTTGCATTTTTGCACTGAAACTAGACTAAAACTAAAATATATAGAGATTACTAAAATGTGACTAAAACTTGAATACATTTTTGTTCCAAAGACGAAGACTAAAAACTAAAACTGAAATAGCTGCCAAAAACAACATTGGTATCGGAGATGCAGATACGACTATGCACATAGTCTACAAGGTTAGTTATGCACATGCAAGGCACTTACAAATTAAAGTATTATTATGCGCTTACGGTACACTCATGTACCTCATGGAGGATTTGGATAACTAAAAGTACTGTAAAAATAAAATAAAAACAAAAAAAAATAGTAAAATAAAAGTTTTGTTCCCACCCTCACCTATGGTCACTAGCTGTGGGTGGTGACCGAAAGAATGAGATCGCGGATACCAGCAGCCAAAATGAGCTTCCTCCTCAGGGTGGCTGGGCTCTTACTCAGAGATCGTGTGAGGAGCTGTGCCATCCGGGAGGAGCTCGATGTCGAGCTGCTCCTTCTCCAGGTCGAGAGGACCCAGATGAGGTGGTTCGGGCATCTGGCCAGGATGCCCCCTGAGCGCCTCGCTGGTGAAGTGTTCTGGGTACATCCCACCGGGAGGAGACCGAGAGGCAGACCCCAGACTCGCTGGAGAGACTATTTGTATGTCTCACAGCTGGCCAAGGAACAACTCAGGATCCTTCCGGGTGAGCTGGAGGATGCAACTGGGGTGAAAGAAGCCTGGGCTTCCCGTCTGAAGCTGTTGCCCCTGCGACCTGGCCCCGGGTGAGCGGAAGATGATGGAACCTGCTAACTTCTACTTTGCATTCTTTGATGTAAACTGTATATACGATTACTCCACTTGAAGTTAACTTTGTCTCCACAAGGAGGGTGTGATACTGACTGTTTATGGAACTCTTTCTGCAGTGTACCGTGGTGAAGTAGAACCAGCAGCCTGAACAGCACTCTATTTGATCTTCTGACCAAACTCCAGCGAGTGAAGTCATCCCTTCACCCCAACGCTGCACTAAATAATAATGGTTATTGCCATCGTAAAGTTCTCTCTCATCCTTCTCTATTATCTCTGCCTGAGTTTAGTCTTTGTGCTGAGAAGGCCACTCCTTACAAATCATTTTAATGGTCCCATTTACTGATTTGCTTATTATGCATCTTATTCTTACATCGTTCCAATATTTGGTGGGTTTTTTTCCCCCGTTGCTTTAATCTTCATTTTTTCCACATTTCTGGATCGTCTCTTGCTGTGTTTTCTTTCTCCGTTCGTTTAACCTCCATCTATTTCTTTCTCCCCCACCTTTTGTCAGCTTCCTTCATCTTTCTCTCTCACTTCTCAGCCTGTGCTTTCATCCGTCTTTCAGGCTCATCTGTTTCTGTCGGAGCTTCTGAATGTGCACTCTGGATAACCCACAAAAATGCCTCCCCTCCGTTTCCTGTGCTCTGATGCATCCTATTTATTTCATTGATTTCATGAGAGAAAGAATGCGCAGACCAAAGACTGACTGTCTGCAGAGGGTTTAGCGGAGTCAAGCTGCTGTGTCTCCAGCACAGGGAGTCAGACAAACTCCATAAACCTTTTGGGAAGAGCCGGTAAACATGTTGAAAAAGGGGTTCACTTTAATTCAAACACTAAAGAGACCAAAGAGGAAAATGTTTGAATGATGATCTAAGCCAGACACTTTGTCCTTTTTGTTATTGTGATTTGTTTGATTAGATAAAAAGAACAGATTAATTGAGAGTCAGGAATCCAGAAAATGCTGTAATGTTGAGTAAATGTAATCGGACATATAACTGATCCAATCTGATCACCGAGACGTCGCACGCTAGTGACAATTACGCAGTAGATCTGCATAATTTTTTTTTTTTTTTTCCAAGATGGCGCCGTGTCCGGACGCCTGTTACAGCAGCTCCTCGTCTTTTGCTAACTGTCATCCAGTCGTTATTGGGTTCTTTTTCCAAATTTTTTTAGTGTTAGCTAGTTTATTTTCCAACTTGGAAACTTATGTTTTCTTGAATGTTTTCTTTAAAAACTAAGTCTTTTTTTTTATACTAGAAGTATGGCTATTGTTTACACTCGCGACCAACTGTTAGCTATGAGTAAACCTAGCCTGCTTCATGGAGCCCGGCATGTAATTCCAAGAGAGATCCGGAAAAGACGTCGCGGACGCAGAGCCGGGGCCCACGTTAAAATGAATAGGAGGAGATTCAAGCCTGCTGTGCCTGCAGTTATAATGGGAAATGTGCGCTCACTGGCTAATAAGACCGAGGAGCTAACGACGCTAATTAACACACAAGCGGAATATCGTGAATGCAGTTTAATGAGCTTCACTGAGACATGGCTGCATTCCCACATCCCAGACAACAGTGTCGAGGTTCCTGGTTTTGAGACTGTGCGGGCGGACAGAGATGCAACCAGCAGCTGTAAGAAGAGAGGAGGTGGGATTGTGCTCTATGTGAGTGAGCGCTGGTGCAATCCCAGACATGTCTGTGTCAAGGAGCGTCTCTGTACACCGCATGTGGAGTTACTGGCGGTTGGACTTCGGCCTTACTATCTGCCGAGGGAATTTACATCGGTTATGGTGGTGACTGTTTATGTTCCTCCGTCAGCTGATGCTGAAACTGCTGGTGACGTCATTTTAACCACCGTTTCCCGCCTACAAACACAGCAGCCCAACGCCTT
This sequence comes from Neostethus bicornis, assembly GCA_902685375.1. Taxonomy (NCBI): domain Eukaryota; kingdom Metazoa; phylum Chordata; class Actinopteri; order Atheriniformes; family Phallostethidae; genus Neostethus; species Neostethus bicornis. The sequence goes on from LR738550.1 coordinate 26,656,164, forward strand.
CTGTATCATAACTGGTGATTTCAACCACATCAACATGAACAGATCACTTGTTGACTTCACCCAGTACGTGGACTGCCCCACGAGGGAGAATAAAACGTTGAACCTCCTGTATGCAAACATAAAAAATGCATACAGAGCCACAGCCCTTCCTCCCCTTGGCAGGTCTGATCACAACCTGGTCCATCTAAAGCCGTGTTATGTCCCAATCGCCCTGCAAAAACCCGTGTCCAAAAAGACTGTCAGGAAGTGGACTCCGGAAACAGAGCGGGCTCTACAGGACTGTCTCGGATCCACGGACTGGGATGCACTCTGCACACCTCACAGGGAAGACATTGATGGCATGACAGACTGCATTACAGAATACATTAAGTTCTGTGTGGAGTCTGTCTGTCCCACCCGGATTGTTCGATGCTTCCCCAACAACAAACCCTGGATCACCTGTGACCTGAAGACGCTCCTTAACCGGAAGAATACAGCCTTCAGGTCTGGAGACCGGGAGGAGCAGAAGATGGTGCAGCATCAACTCCGAGACCAGCTGAGGAAGGGAAAAGATGCATACAGGAGGAAGCTGGAATCCAAACTGCAGCAGGACAACATGAGGGCGGTGTGGTCCGGAATGAAAAAGATCACTGGATATGGGGGAAGAAGCAGACCCACTAGTGGTGGCAAAGATAGAGCTAATGACTTTAATACCTTCTTCAACAGGTTTAGCTCTACAAATGCCACCACCACTACCTCTTCTTCCCTACCTCCACCACACCTGCTACCAGCGTCTGCTCCTTCTCAGTGATTCAATGGACTAGTGCCTGAACCCCCCCACCCAACCGTTTGACTGTGACCACCTTTCAGGTGAAGAAACAGCTGGAGAAGCTAAACCAGCACAAAGCAGCCGGCCCAGATGGCATCAACCCCCATACCCTGAGGACCTGTGCGCTCCAGCTGTGTGGGGTTCTCCAGCACCTCTTCAACCTGAGCCTCAGGCTGGAGAGGGTTCCGCTTCTCTGGAAGACATCGTGCCTGGTCCCTGTACCCAAGAAACCATCTTCATCTGACCTCAAGGATTTCCGTCCAGTTGCCCTCACATCTCATGTGATGAAAGTGCTGGAGAGGCTGGTGTTAGCCCACATGAGACCGCTGGTGAATTCCTCTCTGGACCCCCTGCAGTTTGCCTACCAGCCACGCCTGGGTGTTGACGACGCTGTCATCCATCTGCTGCAGCGAGCTCATTCACATCTGGATGGCGGTGGAGGCATGGTGAGAATCACCTTCTTTGATTTCTCTAGTGCCTTTAACACCATCCAGCCCTCATTACTGGGTGATAAGCTGCGGCTGATGGGTGCTGGTGCGTCCGCCGTCTCCTGGATCACTGATTACCTGACGGACAGGCCACAGTTCGTCCGGCTGGGGAAAGTCCGGTCTGATGTGGTTTTAAGTGGTGTGGGAGCCCCACAGGGCACGGTGCTCTCTCCATTCCTCTTCACATTGTACACTTCAGACTTCCAGCACAACTCCGATTCATGCCACCTACAGAAATTCTCTGATGACTCTGCAGTTGTAGGGTGTATAAGTGGTGGGCAGGAGGAGGAGTACAGGAGGGTGGTGGATGGATTTGTGGTGTGGGCGGGAGAGAATCACCTGCTCCTCAATGTGGACAAGACCAGGGAGATGGTGATTGACTTCCGGAGGAGGAGGAGGACTGCTTTGCAGCCGCTCTGCATTCTGGGTAGAGATGTGGAGGTGGTTGAGGAGTACAAATACCTTGGAGTGACCATCGACAGTAGACTGAGCTGGAGGAGCAACAGTACTGCTGTGTACAAGAAGACTTGCAGCCAACTTTACTTTCTAAGGAAGCTGAGGTCCTTCAATGTGTGCGGCAAGATCCTGGAGACCTTCTACCAGTCTGTGGTGGCCAGCACCTTGTTCTTCTCTGTCATCTGCTGGGGGAGCAGCATCGCAGCCAGTGACACCAACAGACTGAATAAACTAATCAGACTGGCTGGCTCTGTCATTGGCAGCAAACAGGACTCACTTGAGGCAGTGGTAGAGAGGAGGTCACTGAACAAACTTTTGTCCATCATGGAAAACCATGACCATCCTCTCTACCCACTCCTGGACGAACAACGGAGCTCCTTCTCCAAGAGGCTCAGACAGCTCCGCTCGAGAACATCTCGTTACCGGAGGTCTTTCTTTCCGTACGTGATCGGGCTCTACAACGACTCACTTAGCAGATAGGAAGTTGTTGCTGTGACACACAAATTTCCCCTGTGTGGGATCAATAAAGTATATACTGATTCTGATTCTAATTAAAAAAAGTTAAGCTTTAAATATGAAACAAAAGAAAAAAAGACGTGTTTTGTCTTCTCAACCGTTTATTCCAAATTGGGTCACGGGGGTATCAGAGTCTATTTTGGTCAATTTAAGGCAGGAGGCAGGATACACCCCGAACAGGGTGCCAGTCTGTTGCGGGGGCCACCCACGCAGACAACCATCCACACACACTCATTCATTCCTAGGGGCAATTTCATGGCGGCCAATTAACCTATTACGCATGTTTTTGGAGGGTGAGAGAAAACTGGAGAAAACCCACACATACACGGGGAGAATATGCAAACTCTACACAGAAATGATAGTGTTCAAAGCCTCGTGCCACTTAAGACTCGGGCCCCGACCTCCTTGCTGTGAGGCTACTAAGCTAATCACTGCGCCAAAATAAAAAAAACATACAGACAAAAGGTCTTAGTCATCTTCTTATCCGTCTGTCCCTTTCACGGTTACATTGGGTGATTTAAGGTGAAGGGCAGGGTACACCCCAAACAGGTCGCCAGACTGTCGCGGGGCCACACACATACAACCATCCACACACACACTCATTCCTAGGGGCAATTTGCCACCAGCCAATCAACCTAGCATGCATGTCTTTGGAGGGTGGGAGGAAACCAGAGTACCCGGAGGAAACCCACGCAAACACAGGGAGAACATGCAAACTCCACACAGAAACGACAGTGTTCCAAGCCTCGTCCCCACCCGGGACTCGAACCCACAACCTTCTTGTTGTGAGGCCACTGTGCTACCCACATCGCCACCGTGCTGCCCTGACCAAAGATATTTATTAAAATTGGTAAAAGCAAATTTTTACACACACCATGCCCAATCGTGTCACATTTAGCTACACATTTTTTTTTTAAATGTGATAATTTATACATGAATATTAGAACCCATCTTTAACTATTCTTGGGCACAAAATCAGTAAAAAAAACATTTACATCACCCATAAATTCTAACATCCAAAGTCTGATGTGAAAAAATTCATTCAATAACATTTATGTCACTTGCACTTTTACAGGTTGTTCAGAAAAAAATAAATAAATAAAACAAATTAGGATGCAAGAACATCAAGAACCTAGAGATCTTCATGTTTTAATTCCTTTCTAAGTTCTTTTTGTCTGATTGTGGTTAATGTGCACTTCATGGTATTTACGATATCTCAGAAGCAGAAACCAGAAGACAGTGACCAACATTATTTCAGTTTTTATGATATAAAAAGTGACCAACTGGTTGTGATGGGTAAAACTATCCAAATGTCAATAATATCGATATCAAGTGGGTATCAATAACAGATTAATGCCAAACTGGTCAGATCGGGTCTTTAAATTAGGTTTTTGTTTCAAATTTTTTGTTTCGGGGGAAAAAAAAAAAAATTGTCTACGCCTTTCTATTATAATAGTATTGGTATTGATATTGGCAATTACTGACTTAATCATAACATCAAAGGGCTCATTCTGAGACATCCCAAGTGTAGGCATCGACATGGGACTAACAACTTACTTGGCTTGTGCTAGATAGATGTGTGTTAAACTGAAAGCATTCAAGAGAAGGTGGGACTACCTCCGGCTAATTGGGTCTATGGACAAACTATGGCCCGCGGGCCACATGCGGCCCGTTAAATATTTTAATCCGTCCCGAAAAAAATTAGATATTGTAAGTAAACCATGTTAAAATTGTATTTCCCCTGCAATTCTGATGGTTCCTCAGAAGATGGCACACTCGAAGTATTTTGGCTTTGTTGCGAAACCAACAACACTGCTCCCATCAAAATGTGTATGTTTCCGTGATGCGCACATTGTCAAAATAGATTTTCGGGAAATTTCAAACCTACATTTTAAACCTAGTGCACTAGATGCCTGTTTTTTTAAGCACTAGGGCGATTTTTACGTTAACGCGCTAGATTACGTGCGTGTAGCGGCCCTAATGGTTTTGCATATCTAGCGCGCTTGTTCACCAACGCTTGACATTCTTCTGCTCCTACTCCGGCCCCTTGGTCAACTGTTAGAACTCAATGTGGCCCGCAAATCAAAAAGTTTGCCAACCCCTGGTCTATGGTCAACTCGCGCTTAACCAACAAAAATTCTTCTAGCCAATCACAGCTACAAAAAGAGTGTGACACAAAAGAAGTGCTACACATTAGGCCAGTGATACTTTAGGTTGCTGAGGTGATGAGTTGCCATTTTTGTTGCTTTGGTAAAGATAAATTGTGGGTGAAAGTCGTCTTATATAACAATTGTTTTTTAACCATTGTTTTTTAGGCTCAAAGTAAGTTTGTACAAAACATATTTAAAGTTTGGTTGCGACTTGTCCGACATCTTGCCTCGTCCTGCTGCAATGTGATTGGGCTGTCAACCATCTGGTACGGACTACAAACCAATCATTTGGAAAATAATCAGATGAATTCTCGAGAATTTGTGAACTCACAAAAATTGCAAGAATTCCCCTGGCCGGTCTGGTTAAGTTGTTACCAGTTCTAACATAAACATTCAAAACTTAATGATGGCACCACTTACACCAAGTTACCTTCTTTTTAGGAATCTTTTCTACCTGTACCTCACTTCCTTCCCTAAATATTTATAAGATTGACTTCTCCTGACCTACTCAGACCCTGTTTAGCCCCCCACAAACAAAGGCTGATTGCTGCATTCTTCTAATACAGCGACTGAACCTCCAGATAAGAGTCTTTACAGCAGCCTGGAGAACAGACTCCGACGCAGTGCAAAGAAGGAATAAATAGTTTTAACCAGCTCGACCAGAACAAGAAATGCAGCAATCAGACCAATGGCCCAATTACCAGGGTCTGGGTTTTATAGCCATTGAGACCCTCTCTAACACAGGAACAAAGAGAATGCTTGGAGGAGAATCCCCAGGTTTGGTTTCAAACTCACAGCTATGGTTTGCGGTTCTAAAAACCCCGTCTGGCAAACTCGGTTTTATTTTCTACACAAAATCCCAACAAAACTGTCTTAAAGGCATAGCACGTGCAGCACGGTGGCACAGTGGGTAGCACAGTGGCCTCACAGCAAGAAGGTCGTGGGTTCGAGTCCTGGGTGGGGACGAAGCTTGGAACACTGTCCTTTCTGTGTGGAGTTTGCATATTCTCCCCGTGTTTGCGTGGGTTTCCTCTGGGTAGTCCGGTTTCCTTCCACCCTCCAAAGACATGCATGCTAGGTTGATTGGCCGGTGCCAAATTGCCCCTAGGAATGAGTATGTGTGTGGATGGTTGTATGTGTGTGGCCCTGCAACAGACTGGCAACCTGTTTGGGGTGTACCCTGCCCTTCACCTTAAATTGGCCGGGATGGGCTCCGGCAACCCCCGGAAAGGGATAGACGGATAAGAAGATGACTGGATGACTGCATAGCACATGTAACACAATCAGTACAAGCAATAACTAAAGTTGAGGAGGCGTTGGTGCTTGATGCGTCCTTGCTTCCTGTCCCGTGGTATTGTTCTTAGAGCCTCATCCTGTTGGGGGGAAATTCGGATGAAATAATGGGAAAACCTGATGACATCCCAGTTGAAGAAGAGATCTCTTCCAGAATGGACAGACAGGATGTAGTTAGGAATGGGAATTACAGATTAGATCATTTAGTTATTATAACAGACTGTATGGGTTTTTTTAGCCAATGGACTTCATTCAGACAAGAGAAGGGGTGGGGTTGAGGAAGTGACCATTTGTGAACAGCACTTCAGAAATTAAAATGAAATCAAAACTAAATCAATCAATCCGAATGATCCGAATCAGGATCGCTCTCCTGCCCCAGAGGAAGCCCTGGATATTCCTAATCAACTTGATTAGGATCACCTGTCGATTATTCCTGATTCCACACATCTGTGAACCCTGCCATCAATTTAAGGGGAATCACCCCGGACTTCCCTGTCGGGTCTTACTGTCCCTTACAGCCAGGTCACCCTGGTTGTCTGACCATGTTTGAACTTTGTTATTTTTGGACTTTTGAAACCTTTAGTTAATCCTGTGCTTCTTGCTCTACAGACTTTCTTGAATTGTGTTAATAAACCTTGTTTAAAGTCCTGCAATTGAGTCCACCTCCTTCCACATCCCCAAAAACCCTGACAGACAAAGCCTCAGTGCCCCAAGCTGTTTTTAACTGACCAGGAAATAATAGGGTTGTTGATTCTTTCCGGCTTATTTTGTCCAACGCGTAATTCTGGAAACAGAATTGACGGCAAACCTATTGAACCACTGCAATGTGTTTTAAAACATGTCTGTGCAACCAACGTAGCGATGAAGAGGAGTACGAAGAACACACGCATGGTAGCATGGAGACAACTTCATACCTCCAATGAGGTTGGATAAAAGATTAAGGAGCACAGGCAGCCTATCCAGCCTTGTATGTGAGCGAGTGGGTTTGTGTGCATGAGCAAAAGTGTGTGTGCGCTCGCTGAGATTCCTGCTGCCTCACTCATTGTCTCGGCCCTGTAAGACAAAGGGTTAAGTAAATGTTTGGGGAAGATAAGGCCACTCACCCTGACAGGCAGCAGGCTCCGCTACCCAGGGGATCCAGACCCATATGGATTACACACACAAACACACACACCACTGTATGCGTATCCACACAAAGACCACTGCAATCACCAATCTATCCTTTCCTCTATGACTTTAAAATCTATGGGGTTTTTTTTTTTTTACAATTTTTCAGTTTTATTTTGGTAATTCTATAAGCTACCAATAGAATGAAATTTATCCCAAATAAAAAGTTTACGTCCTTACAACGATTTACTCGAAATGCAACCGGAGCTTTTCGTCATCTTAATTTCTTGCAAAATGTAGGTGATGAAAAATGTGTTCTTGCAATTTTTCTGACGTGAACGCAACTCTAATTTTCTCTTAATGACACAAAAATGTGTATAAAATATGAGCCATTCATAAGAGCGGAGCAAACAAAGAACCTCCAGGAAATGTTAGCCTGAAGTTCTCAGTTTGTTTTTAACTAACCAAAACCTAACGGTCCCAGAATATCGAGAGAACCAAATTCCAAACGTTATGGTTAAAAATAAGATTAGATGGGCGTTCTGAAAACCAAAAAATAATGTTTCGCAACTGTCATAAAACCTTCCATTTGATACTTTAGAGAAACAAAAAATAACCTTTAAGGAACGTTCTGCAAACTTTTGAAAAACCTTCCCAGAATCTTATGGGTACGTAAAATTGTTAGCTGAGAGGACAGCACATCAGACAGAATGGTAGAGGAGAGAGGGTTACTAGTTATCAGCAATCTTTAACACGCACAGACCTGACATTCAGTCGTTCACACCGAACACGTGCAATTGACCAAAGCTATCAACGTAATAATGGGGACCCCAACTTTACGGTATCCAGTTTACATGCATGGACTGTTCAATAGAATTCCCCATATTTCACACTTTTTAATGTACACAGAATATAGACGTAGAATTTAACTGATTTATACATAAAACCAAATGTTCTGAAACCTTCTAAAAAAAATTTTTTTTTGTCATGTTTGTTCCCTCTACAATCTTTACTACCACATTCAGACGTTGTTCCCACATCAAAAACATACAGTACCTGAAGTGTTATTTTGATTACAGTCGTGCATGTTTGAGTCATTTGCAAGCTGTCCCTTTCAGTAGTTGGATACTTTTTGAATGCCAGATTGTTCTTGTCCATGGATTATGTTCTGCTTAATTAATATATGGAACAAAAAGTTTTTTATACATTTGCAATGGCCAGGAAGTCATATTCTTATCCGTCCATCCCTTACAGGGTTACGGGGGGTGCCGGAGCCCATCCCAGCTGATTTAAGGCAAGGGGCAGGGTACACCCCGAACAGGTCGCCAGTCTGTCGTGGGGCCACACACATATACACTCAGTCCTAGGGGCAATTTAGCACAAGCGAATCATCCTAACATGCATATTTTGGAGGGTAGGAGAAAACCGGAGTACCCAGAGTAAACCCACGCAGACACTGGGAGAACATGCAAACTTCACACAGAAAGGCCAGCGCTCCAAGCCAGGAATTGAACCCACTACTTTCTTCCTGCAAAGCCACTGTGCTACCCACTGTGCCACCATGCTGCCCGGCCAGGAATTAATTAAAAAAAATAACTATTTGCAAAACTTAAATTTATTCTGTATATGGTATATATGTAATGATTTATTGTTATTTATTGCAGATTTTAACAAATGTGATTAATTATGATGTGTTGTTGGTTGTTGGTTCTCTAAATATTGTTTTTGGTTTTTTTTTTGCTGTTACCATTAAATTAATTGATGAATCATTTGAAATTAACACAATTAAATCAACCAATCAGTGCACTGCGTCCACATGTTAATTTTACCATCCCTAAAAAATTGTCATTAAATAGTAATTAATGCCCAGTTAAAATGAAAAATTATCTCTTTAACAAAACAAAGAAATGTCCAATAATGTTGTAAAATGCAAAGACCATCAAGATGATTTCTGGTTTTTAACTTTTATTTTAATTATATTTCTCTTAAATAATGACATGAATTGATTTATTAATGTAAAATAAAATCACCTGTTTCATGTTTTTTCATAGTTTCCTTCTGACCACAAAAATAAAGTATTTTTTTAATTAATTACATGTTTTTTATTTTGTTAGCGTTTCCACAGAAACGTAGTTCTACCTTATCTACATGCTCTTTTTTTTTTCCTACATTTTACATGCTACGTCTTGCCACCTCCTCTACTTACTGAACATGTTCAAATTTCTTTCCACATGCTCAACCCATTCTGTAATTTCTCAGGCTCCACATGCTCCACCCTAAAAAGCTCCACAACTGCTGTTACAGATGGAGAATTTCATAGATTAGAAATGTAGCATAAGTTTTACCTAAATGGAAAAAAAAACGCCTACATCTACCCATATGACTGGACCGAGCTGCCCTGACACCCCACAGATTATTCCTCATTCTTAGAATAGAAGCTTATGAGCGTTTCCACTCCATCACAATAGCACCCACTTGCCGTGGAACCTCCAGACTCATTAGTGGACACTGATGACCACAGATTGGGAGTTTGTAAGAGTAATAAAAACTTAAAGGGGCCTCTCCTTCTACTCCACCCTGCTGGGTTTTTATCAGTAGCTCTGCTTAATGTCCTCCTGGCATTGATGTGATTTATGTCACAAACTGTGAAGTCGACTTATCTCCAGTTCGCCTTTCAGGCTCAGCTCTCCTCTTCTTCTCAGCCAGCCTGGCTCCAACAGCTGGGAGGAGAGGTGTGAAACAGTGGAGATGTTTTCTATCTATCTAGTAAATCATGGGATCAGGCAGAAGAACTCTGTTTTTGGACAAAATGGCTGTAAAAATTGAAAGTGGGAGTAGTGGGCTTTTGTGAGGTAATAATCACTATTTTTTTTATGCTGACATACCGTGTGTAGACAAACACAAAAATGTGATTATCAACAATACATATTCTAGTACTGTCATTTTAACGCGTTAATTCGATTAATTAATTACGCCGCATTTTAACGTGTTAAAAAAATGAATGCAATTAATTATGTCGTCATAACGGTGGCGAGCCAATGCTTGCTCATTTGAATTTTGGCCTATTGAAGGACCTGTAGTCTTCACCCCATTAGAAAATCCTGAGTCGAGCCACTGAAAGGCAAGTTTTTATACAAAAATAATAGAGACGGGACAATAAATTAAAACGTAGTAATTTGCAGTTTTTTTTCAAAAATGAGTTCTCCTACCAACGGAGCAAATCCAGCCTGACATACCATCTAAACATAAAACATGTTCAGGCAAGTTTCTCTGTTGTAAGTGTGGCTACCGGGAGCTCGCTCCGCCAAACCAAGCTAGCTGAATTTGGCAAGTGAATGAGCAAATCCCAGAAAAATTGACAAATACTATCACAAAGTGGGTCGCTGCTGATTGCAGGACAATTTCTATCCTTGAAAATAAGAATGAACCCTAACGAACCCTAACCCTTGTTTTACTTTTTTTTAAGGATGCACCTGGCCTCAAGAGGCACAGTTTACCAAAAATAAATTAAATTTAAAATCTTCTCTTCTTACTGTATTCAATTGATTAGTCATACAGTACAATTTTTTAATATCCAAGAATTTAAATTCTTTATCAGGAGACCGTTAGCAAATATGACATTAAAATTCAATTAATTCGATTAATTACTCATTAAATCCTGTAATTAATGAACAATAGACAAAGTGCTGAACAGAACAAATATAAACTCAAACAGAATTAAAATCCTGACCATTTCATCAGTTTCAAATCTGGTTTATACACTAAATTCCCCACTCCTCTCGCTCCCGACATAACCCCACCCATGAGCACCTACACAACGTGAATCTAATTTGGGCTAGAAAACAACGCGTAAAGCACATAAAGTAAGACAGCTAGCGCATTTTGTTTTGTATTCTTATACTTAACTTAAAATGGCTCTACCCAACACAGATTACGTCCACAGCCGCTTGAAGTACTTTCTGCTTAGAATGTGGCGTAGAACAAAATCTGTGGCCAAAAACAACCTTCAAGTTGTATAAGTAGTTTTGGATGTTTGAACAGGAGAACTTGCAAATGATGGAAACATGTGTGAATGAAGTAGAAAACCACGTCAGGAATGTTTTGGTGGGTGAATAATGTTCAAATTTGGTAGAAACGTCCAAAATGTTGATTTTCAGATGAAATTATTTAAATCATATAAACTTCTCCTTTCAGATTTCCAAAGACTGTTTGTCTCTTTTGGAAATGCAGCAGACCCAGAATAAGTCTAAACCATCTGGATGACCTACAATGATGAGAAAATCAATCAAAATTACAAAGTAGACTTTTAATGTCTGTTATTGTTATTTTTTTAATTGTTCCGATCCGTCATCTTCATCTTATCCGGGGCCAGGTCACAGGGGCAAATCCAATTTCTTCAGATCGTTTTATTTTTACACAATAGTAATTATATTATCATAATAATATTGTAAGCTCATATCCGAAAACAATAAAACTCTGATTAATTTCTGGAATTATGCGTCTGTATCTTACCATTACTGTATTGTAATGTGTGTGTGGCTGGGTAAAGAATGTATGGGGGTTCTAAAACATCAACTCTCTCCATCCTCATGCCTCCCTATCTCCTGGCCTTTGATGTGCTTTTAAAGCGCTCGCTCTGCTTTTCCTCTCCTTGACGATTGTTTATTAGGTTTGAAACGGTCTTCGAGGACCTTTTGTGTCTCTGTGATGTACTTAAGAGGGGAAAACTGGCTTGAAAACAAAGCAAAGCCAGTGATAGGAAGTAGTAGGGAGGCAAAAATGAAGTAAAGTGTTTATGACTTTTATCAGAGCCGTCTCACGGAGCTCCTGGGTTGGAAGGTGGATTTCCTGAAGTAAAAGTTGTCCAGAGAAAGTGATGCAAGTGTGAAAGCGAAAAGTGCGCTAGTAAGAGAAGCAATAAGAACAAAGATGAAGTAGACTGGGCCACCCAGATCTTGTGATCCTCTTTGTACGTAAAATGTTGATTTCTGGATCTTTGCCAAACTCAAGTTTTATCCAGAGACCCCGCTTCTACATTGACACTACTAAGTGTCCCTGACTTCAGATTGTTGAGTCTGGAAACAACCAATCAGCTCAATACCCACTTCAGGATCCTAGAGGAGTCTTGGATGTTTGCTCAACCAGTCTGCGTGTGTTCTTTATTTGTTCATGTCACCCAGGGATTCCTGTTGGGGGTGTTCTAGGAGTACGGAGTATACTAGCCCCTGTTAAAGGTTGTCAGGTTTCTGTATGACTTGCCAAAGAGTGTGTTTGGCATCGGGCTGAGGAGTCCCCCAGTGTTTCCATCAGCATAAAGAACATCTACTCATCCCCATTCTGGACATCTCCGGGCTGAGGAGTCCCCCCGTGTTTCCATCAGGATGAAGAACATCTATTGACTTCTTTAGATATTTAGCTGTAGATTAGATTAAGCTAATATTTAAACAATAATCTTTGACACATTGTTTGCTCGTCCCGGGGGAGGGATCTCTCTTTCACGTGGATCCCCATGAGGTTTCTTATTTTTTCCCCACTGATGGGTTTTTTAGGAGTTTTTCTTCACCGAGAAGGAGAGTCTAAGTGCATTAATGTGCTAGTCTTGTTTAGTTAGCATTTGTTAGTTATTTTTCTTGTTGTGTATTATTTGTGTTGATACATTCCTCTTTTTCTTGTGAAGCCCATTGAGACGGAAATTCTGTGATTTTAGGCTATACAAATAAAATTGAATTGAATTGTTTGGTGGATTTAAGGACATTTGAGGACAGCGAGGTGAAGATTCTAAGTAGAGAGAAAGGATGGTTTGAAAGAGGTGTGAAAGAAGCCATCTTTGTGGAGAAAGAAAATGCCTCACTGAATCGCAATGGAGGCGTTAGATACATTCTGCCCGGGATTTGCAGCATTCTGAAGCCCTGGACCAAAGAGGACACCTCGTGACCCAGATTCACGCCTCTCGTTAGCAGAAATTTCTATTCACTAGGCTTTTAGCATTATTATAATAGGGTTCGTTTACTGGTCTGTGGTTGGACCAGTAAAGAAAGTGGTCCAACTATGATGTGCCATCATAGGTAACAAATGTGTTACCTATGATGGCCGTTCACGGCCATCATAGGTAACACAGGCTCATTGGTCAAGCCCTTCCTTACTATTTTTTACCTTTTAGTTAGGTTAGTATATATAGGTCCAGTTTTCAGTCCTTTTCTATCAGATTGAAAATGATTTCCGGATGGAAGTCGAAATATCTCGATCAATAATTAAACCGTCCAGAAGACTTTTTTGAAACTTTTTCTACAATGGATCACTCCTGGATGAATAAGGGACTACACGGACTTGTTACTCTTATTGATCAATTTTTTAGGCACAGCCGAGGTGTTGAGGGGACTTTTTTTTAGGTGACTATTGTTTTAGCGATTGAGTGGTCATGACGGTTTCCCTGATTAGTAATCTCTAACTTTTATTGTATCAATTTGCTGCCAAGTGTGCAGCATTAGGGACGAAATCAGGAAATTTAAAATTTAAAACTAGAATTAGGACAATGAAGCCTCGTGAAGCTTCAGCACCTTAGAAGTAAAATTGTATCAAAGGGATTGAAGTCTCTGAGGCCTCGGAAAAACACTGGCTTCCAGTGGACAAAGTACATCACTGCAAACCAGAATGCGACTCATGATTTGTTAACCAAAACGACTTTATCGTCAGAAATGAAATCATTCTTCATTGAATTGTTGGAAAATGTACACAGTTTATTATCATATCTTTTTTTATTCAGAAATAGACGTTTGTCTTTATTTGAAGGCTTTAGTGTACTTCTTGTTAGGCTCCTTCATTCACCAACTTTGGAAAGAAATCTCTTCCCATGGAACTGATGATACTGGTGCACAAAGATATTTCTGAGGCAGTCTCTACAGATTAACAAACTATGTTTTAGAAAATTCCCAGTAGTTTGGGACAACCAGGGAGACCTGGCTGGAACGGATGGTATGACCCGACAGGGAAGTTCGGAATGATTGCACTTATATAGATGGCAGAGTCCACAGATGTGTGGAATCAGGAATCAATCTCAATTGTCCGTAATCCGGGTGATGAGGAACATCCCGGGCTCCCTCTGGCGGCAGGTGAGGGGATCATTACTAGACTCAATCGAGCTTCCTCCGCAGTGTAACTCTGACTCAGATCGGGTACGGTAATATGTTCTCATTCCCAGTGAGTTTAGATCTGATTGTCGTGCTGGAAACAAGAATGTGTTGCCATGTTGCGACTCTTCATGTTAAAAGTTACGCAAGAAGGAGACTGTGGCGTTACATCTTGAAGAGTAGGGCCAACAACAAAGCTTTAGATTTTGACTATTTTTTTAGGATCCTCTCCATTGCTGGCTGTAGTTCCACTGTCCCCATCTATTTCCCTGCCTTTATGTGTCCCCTCTGTGGCTCATTTCCCCTACATATTAGCCCTGTTTCCTTTCTCTCCAATGTTGGTCCATCTGTTGTCATATCTGTTTATTCTTCCCGTCCATGCCCCAGTCTTACCTCGACTAGCTTTTGCGCGGGACTCCACGACTTCGTTTCTCTATCCAGGACTCCTGTTGTGTGAGGCCTTTAAGGGCCTGCATTTTTCTTTGTTTCTCCTTTCTCCCTTTCTCCAGCACTTCCCTTTGGACACTTTTGGACCCTTCCTTTGTTACGTACTTTGAATAAACTGTTAAAAACCTGCATGTGGATCCTCATCCCTTCATCATCACACCACCCCACACAACAGAAGAACTGACCAGAATGGATCCAGCGGGTTCCGCGTCACCTCCAGGGATGAACATTTTTGACCCATCATGGAATCATCCTGGGATGAACATTTTTCAGTTTAGATCATGTTTAAAGTCTCTTATGGTCCAAATCACTTCAGTTTTCTTTTTTTTTGTTCACAGCCTCGGCACCTCCACCAGCTGCGCCCAGCCCACTCCTGAACCATCAAGTTACGGACCCAGAACCCTTCCAGCAAACCCTCGGTAAATTCTTTTGTGGGTCTTCGAGGAGGCGCACTGGAGCGTGCCGAGGCCGAAGTGGCAGCTCCTGCCGGAGAATCCCCTGCCCGAGATGGCAGCTCCTGCCGGAGAATCCCCTGCCCGAGATGGCAGCTCCTGCCGGAGAATCTCCTGCCGGAGAATCCCCTGCCCGCGATGGCAGCGTCCGCCGGAGCATCCCCTGCCCGCGATGGCAGCGTCCGCCGGAGCATCCCCTGCCCGAGATGGCAGCGTCCGCCGGAGAGTGGGCCCCCGCGGGACTTCCCCTGCTCGTCGTCTGAGTCGGCCCCCGCAGGACTTCCCCTGCTCGTCGCTACAGAACCCCGCCAATTCTTGACCACCAGGAGGTGGTCGTTGAGGGGGGGGTACTGTTGTGTGAGGCCTTTAAGGGCCTGCATTTTTCTTTGTTTCTCCTTTCTCCCCTTCTCCAGCACTTCCCTTTGGACACTTTTGGACCCTTCCTTTGTTACGTACTTTGAATAAACTGTTAAAAACCTGCATGTGGATCCTCATCCCTTCATCATCACACCACCCCACACAACAACTCCCAAGCTTTACCTATGAGTCCAAGACCCTCAAAAAGGTCGAGAGGAGCCTTTTGAGGGACTCAAAGTTGGGATAGAACAGGTTAGACCCAGGACCTGCTGAAGAGATTCTGTCTCACAGTTGAACTACAACACCATTAAATTTGTTGGAAGGGAGAAAAATAATGTGCTGCTCTCAGCAATTTATTTTTCATTTGAGACATCATGTATTTCTCACATTTTTCAGTTCTCAGTAAATCCTTCTTTGCTTCCCTCTCTTGGTTCTTTTCCTTCCTCTCTCACTATCCTTGGTTTCTGCTGCAACAATCGTTCTGTGGGTCTGTGAGGACGGTGGGGAAATGGCGTGATGTGGGATCCTTACTGTACACATAGTGTGATTGCCTAATTGCTTTTTTTTTGGACCCTTGTCATGGTGTTCTGCTTTTCATCAGCCAGGCTGGAGCCTGGTTAACACTGGCCTACTATTCCCAGCATCTCCCTCAATGTCACCATCTCCGTACCATTTCATTTGCTGAAGCCCATGCTGGGGTCTATTGCTCATTGGCTCCTCGTAGGATGGATAGTCCTGCTGACAGCCAATGGGGCCAGATCAGGGTGAGAAGAACCAGCAAGTAAATAAACAGCTTTTCTCTGAAGTCAGGGACATCCGGGACCATATTTCCAAGTAAAGTTACTAGATTGACTTCCCTGGATGCCTGAAAGCTTCGTGATCAATACAAAAAAAAATTTGAGTTGTTTTTATGCACTAACACGTACTGTACTGGTTTGTACGAGTCATTCATTTTGGGGCATTTTCAGCAGCATTTACTCCCTAAACCTTCCAGGAGACAGGGAGATTGGAAGTTGTAGGGTGTTAAATGAAGGCCACGGCCTAGAAACAGACCATAAATCAGGTCGATGTCTGTGCTTCTTCTATCCCCCTCCTCCAACACTCACCCTACTCAAACACTCTCTCCATCCAAGGCCAAGCAATTTGTCTATGGAGGCAACCGAGGCTGATCGAGAAGGGAGCTCCCTGTACCCAACACACCCACTCTAAGCCACTTCTCAGGCCACATGTCTGTCTGGAACCCCCCGCCCCACTACCAACACCACCCATTCAAGATAACCTGCATTTCTCTCCGACCTTCTGTCCATCTCTATTAGAGGGAATGAAGATAAATGTGTGCATTGTGGTTTGAAACCAAGTTGCTGTGAATGTGCGGAGCTAAAAACGGAGTGGAGTTGTGACGAAAATCCCAAAAATGTAACACAGAAATAGATGCGGCGGGGAAAAAGAAGGGTACAACTGAGTTTTTATCAGCAGAAACACACAGGAAGCATGTAGGCGTCCTGTGATGGAGGCATACAGGAAACAGGCTGGTTGGGACCGGAAGTCAGCAGCAACATAACAACATGGTTCACACAGTCCTGCAACAACACCTTCATCTGAAGCCACTCCTGCACATGGTCAACGCACCAAACAGGTCAGATCAGGAAACACTGTACAATATTTAGCAGGTAGAACTGCTTCTATGCAAAAACTAAATATGAGGTCATTGCTCTACATTGGCTCCTATTCAGCTTTAGAGTTCATCTTAATCTCCTTCTAATGGTTTAGAAATGTTTGGCTTGGCTCATGCCTCCGACCTTTCAGACCATCTCTGGGATGAGGTTTGCTTATCAACTGTTTTTTTACAACCCAGATCACAGCTGAAAAATTCGAAGTAGAGAAATTTTTTTTGTGTTTTGATTTCAAACCAGATTTCTTCTGGACTTAAGACGAGCTCAGTTTAGTTTGCTATTTCTTCCGTTCCGTTCCGTCATCTTCCGCTTGTTCCGGGGTCGGGTCGCGGGGGCAACAGCCTCAAGCGGGCAGCCCAGGCCTCTCTCTCCCCGGCTGCATCTTCTAGCTCACCTGGAAGGATCCCAAGTCGTTCCCCGGCCAGCTGTGAGACATAGTCTCTCCAACGGGTCCGGGGTCTGCCTCTTGGTCTCCTCCCGGTGAAACATGCCCGAGAGGTGCTCGGTGGGCATCCTGACCAGATGCCCAAACCACCTCATTTGGCTCCTCTCGACCTGGAGGAGGAGCGGCTCGACACCGAGCTCCTCCCAGATGGCAGAGCTCCTCACCCGATCTCTGAGTGAGAGCCCAGCCACCCTGCGGAGGAAGCTCATTTCAGCCGCTTGTACCCGCAATCTCATTCTTTCGGTCACCACCCACAGCTGGTGACCATAGGTGAGGGTTGGAACGTAGATCGACTTGTAAATCGAGAGCTTTGCTTTTCGGCTCAGCTCTCTCTTTACCACAACGGACCGATGCAACGTCCTACTTATTGCTGATGCCGCACCGATCCGCCTGTCGATCTCCCGCTCCATCCTTCCCCCACTCGTGAACAAGACCCCGAGATACTTAAACTCCTCCACTTGGGGCAGGACCCTGTCCCTGACCCACAGGGGGCATTGCACCCTTTTCCGGGCGAGGACCATGATCTCGGATTTGGAGGCTGCTATTTCTAAGTAAGTTTTTCTTTTAGATTAGCGTTTTTCAACCAGTATTCCGCGACACAGTAGTATGCAGTGAGAGATCGTCAGGTGTGCCAGGGGAAATTATTCTATTTCGCCTCATACGGGGATTGGGATCTACCGGTTGCTCCCAAAGATTGTTTTGGTTGATGATATGATGTTTTTCTGAAAATGGATTAAAGTGTGTTCATTTATATTTATCATTAAGTTTATCATTTTATTTGAAGAAAGGTTGTTTACTGTAACCATAGCAACCCACTCTTCTTCAACTTTCTGTTATATGCTTCTTTCCATCCCTCCCAAAAACTATCCCAGCTAGATGATTGTATTTTCTACTTATTTTTGAGACATTATGAGAACATTTAGGTTGTCTTTTAAAGCAGAAAATTTGTGACTTCTAATAAAATTTAAAAAAAATTTTAAACATTAAAGAGGAAAATATAACTGCACTTTTTAATTTCCAAGAAGAATTATAAATGATTACAAATTAGGTTTTCATGTATTAATTTGATACCTTTTCAGGACACTTTGCTTCTCCAACAACCTGAGCTTCTCCGAGGAGTTTATAACATGGGCATCAACAGGCCTTTAAAGATTCAAGAAAATGATTTTTCTTGAATGGAAGGTATGACCCGACACCTGAAAGGAAGACAGGCAGCCTATTTAAAGGCAGCTGTACAAAGATCTTCAGGTGTCTAAAATCAGGCAAATGAGGGAAGGCCACGGGTTCCCTCTGATGGTGGGCGAGGGAACCACTATATTTTCCATGAAGGGGACCATATGGAATCGTTTTTATTATTTCTGGATGGTGATGTGCCTCAAGATTTTTTTCAATGGAAAAATGTACTTTGGCATTAAAAAAATGTTGAAAAACACTGTTCTAGATTACCTTTAGGTTGATTAGTCATGTTTGTCAGCTTGAGTGACTTAAAAATATATGTACTGTATATATTAATGGAAATTTGAAATTTGTGGGATGTTGTTGGAAAACTATTAGCCCAAATCTTGTCAATAAGTAGTTTTAGTATTTCTAATATTTCAACTGGATTGCCGGTGGCACAGTGGGTAGCACAGTGGCCTCACAGCAAGAAGGTCGTGGGTTTGAGTCCCGGGTGGGGACGAGGCTTGGAACCCTGTCCTTTCTGTGTGGAGTTTGCATGTTCTCCCCGTGTTTGTGTGGGTTTCCTCCCACTCTCCAAAGACAAGCATTCTAGGTTGATTGACCGGTGCCAAATTGCCCCTAGGAATGAGTGTATGGATGGTTGTATGTGTGTGGCCCCGCGACAGACTGGCGACCTGTTCGGAGTGTACCCTGCCCTTCGCCGCAACCCTGAAAGGGATAGACAGATAAGAAGCTGACTGACAACTGGATTGCCAATTTGAAGTTGAAATTTTCTTTAAGAATGTCAGGATGTGGAATGCAGGTGGAAGAAGGGGGACTCAAGTGCAGGACAAGAAATGTGGTCTATTGAATAAAGGAGTCCATTTTTGCTCTGAAATAAAAATACATGGATCAGTGGAAATGACATGAAGTTATTGTTCAAAATGTATTTCATGGTCAGGCAGCCAGGAAGACCTGGCTGGATCAGAAGGTAATGACCCAAACCCAAAGGGAAGACAGGTTACCTATTTAAAGGCTGCTGCACAAAGTCCTTCAGGTGTCTAGAATCAGGCAAATGAGGGATGGCCCCGGGTTCCCTCTGTTGGTGGGTGAGGAAACCATGACAAAAAATTGTTGTTTGTTTTTTAAAGGAGCAATTAACGGCAGCCTAATTTGACTTGTGTGGACGCTCAGGAGTTAAGATGCCACATTGCGAAAGTTATTTTGACTTGACTGATGATTTTAAAAATCACTAATTTATTTTACACAAGCTCACTGGATTGGACCCAAAGAACATCGTGCAGGTGACATTAGGGGGCATAATTTCTGAAACAATGACCATCCATAGAAGGAGGAAATCCAGCTTACTGGTTGGCCAGAACCATCATATTTACTCATTTACAACAAGCAAACACTGGAAAAACAAAACTCGCATCAATCTGGCAAGGAAGTAGGAAAGCAGCCTTTTGTGGTGCATCTAAACCAGCTGTTTGAAACTGAGAAAGCAAGGGATTTGGAAATAGCAGTGTGATTTCCAGGACCAGGTTTGTATCCACCGAGCACACATGAGGGTTGAAGAGAGAGGGAGGTAAGAACCTGAAGAACCTGACACACCATCAATCTACCTCAGTACCATTGTGATGGCTCCGCCAGGACAAAAAGGCTCATCAAAGTCACGTCTTTGCCAGAAAGAGTTCAGTCAATGCCATAGAGCAGGAGTCACCAACCTTTTTGATACTGAGAGCTACTTTAAGGGCACTGAGTAATGCAATAGGCTACCACTTTGATAATACACTTCTGAAATAACAAAGTTACACAGTGTACTTTTAATTTGATAATATCATTAATGATTTCTCATTAAGAGAAATGAAGAGGAATGAAGATTAGTCAGAGTAAAACAGAGTACATGTGTGTGAATGAGAGGAATCCAAATGGAAAAGTGAGGTTACAGGGAAAAGAAATAAAGAAGGTGGAAGATTTTAAGTACTTAGGATCAACAGTCCAGAGCAATGGAGAGTGTGGAAAAGAGGTGAAGAAGCGTGTTCAAGCAGGCTGGAACGGGTGGAGAAAAGTATCATGCGTGATGTGTGACAGAAGAGTTTCAGCTAAAATGAAAGGAAGTGTACAAAACCGTGGTGAGATCCGCCATGCTGTTTGGTCTAGAGACAGTGCCACGGAGGAAAAGACAGGAAACAGAGATGGAAGTAGCAGAGATGAAGATGCTAAGGATCTCTCTGGGAGTGACGAGGATGGACAGGATCAGAAATGAGTACATCAGGGAACAGCACATGTTAGAGGTTTTAAAGTCCAAGAGGCCAGACTGAGATGGTTTGGACATGTACAGAGAAGAGAGACCGAGTACATCGGCAGAAGGATGCTGGGGTTTAGAACCACCGGAAAAGAGGCCTAGAGGAAGACCAAAGAGGAGGTTCATGGATACAGTGAAGGAAGAGTAGTTGGTGTGACCGAAGAGTATACAGCAGATAGGGTTAGATGGAAGAAACTGACTTGCTGTGGCAACGCCTGAAGGAAAATGCCGAAAGGAGAAGAAGATTAATGATATGTGAAGACACTGATTGTTAATGATCCATCACAATAATTATTTCAGTATGATTAAACAAGGTAGGAAACAGATACATTTCAATATTCAATATCCAAGAGTTTCATTTTCAAAGGATCACTTCTACAACATTTTGCAGGAAATCTTTTTCAATTTTTACTAGCCACCAACAGTTATCGTCATTGCTTCTTTGAGAACCTTCTTCTTCTTTATCAAAAAATGTGTAGCTCTAAATGAGGCTTCAGTTGCTTTTCGAGAGTTTTTTACCGGCCTCGTAAAAAAAGACTGCTGTTTGCCCAAAGCTGCCTTTAACTCGCGGGCGTTTTCCGTCCGTAGCGCGCTGCCTGGTGGTTAGTTAGCATGGTAGCTTTTGTGACATACTGAAATGTCTCTTCACGTTGTGCCACTTACGCGTCGCCACAGCCGCACCGCAGATGAGACACACACAGTTTTCTTTCACATTAATAAAAAAGAACTCTTCCTCCCATTCACTGTGAAAATGATAAGTTTTCTTCCTTTTTTCTGCCATGTTTTTGTGGGTTTTAAATTTACATCACTGTAAATAAAATTCTAAAAGAAGAGCAATACAATTAAATAACATTTTACACAGAGCTAATTAGTGCTATTTTTAGAACTGGCCTGCGGGCGACTGATACGGTCGCTGCCGGCAACCTGGTGCCTGCTGGCACCGCGTTGGTGACCCCTGCCATAGAGGAACCAACTCACAAAATAATAAATAAGAATCCTGAAGTGTCGCAGCATCAGTACGTAGTGAGATTCAGGAAATGGCCTGGACCCAAAGGAGTATGGAATGAGAGGGAGAAAAAAAAAATGAAACGAAAGATTTTATGTGTTGTTTTTTCAACTCATACATGTTATCACTTAATGCTCTTTAGCGTCTTTAGCGTCTCTGCAGAATTTTCTTTCTTCTATTTTCTGCTGAGTTTTGTTATTTTTATCCCGCATCTCAGATTTATCAATTACTCTGGGTGGGCTAGATCTGGCAGCTCTCTGGTCAGGTTAGGGAGACAATACTTTAGTCACAATGATGGTCATTGCTTTCACAATCCAGTGAGAACAGAAAACTGAAACAGCTAGTTTTGTTGGTACATCTTAAAAAGCTTGCTGATTCTACAAATGAAGCATGTACAGAACAAAAGCTAGAGAACATACAGCTCCTCATGGAGATATTCAAAAATGCACCTCCAAAATGTCTGAAGATGATGTTGGGTGTGATGTTTTAGGTTTTGTCATGAGGTGGTGATGGTGGAGATGTAGGCCCCAGAAACATAGTCATTTTTAATCAGTTAATCAGGGGCAAGGGAAGAGAAGTAGGACGTGCATCCTGGAAGTCATACTGGACCGGCTTGTGTTTGTTGGTCAAGCTTGGCGGGACCAGACCGAGGAGCCATTAAAGGAGAAACATTAGGCATCAGGGAGAGGCAATAGGGACCAGGTGTGCTGAATTGGGGCATTGGGCGAGATTAGGAAAGAGTAAGTGTTCCATCAGGAAGAAGGATCATGAAGTCCAGGTCCAGAACCATGAGGTTCAGAAACAACATATCTTCATTCTGATCTTATCTGATTATACTTAGTAGGTTGTATTTCATGTTGTGACTGATCACGTATCAGGGTGGCAAGGTGGTGTCATGGTTGGCAATGTGACCTTCATAGAAAGCACGTTCTTGGTTTGCGAGGGACTTTTCTTGACGCTATAAAATACCCTGATGTTACCTAGCTGCCATAGTAGCAAAGTGTTGTCAAAACTAAGCTTTGTTGATTGTTTTATCAGTAAAACTTTAAAAAAAAAAAGTTTTCCCTCAATGTGGACTCCTGTAACCATATTGATGTGTAAAACTGCACTGCTGCCGTTTCCAATCTCAGATGTTTCTGTTTGGACCAACCTTTACCCATAAGTCACAGCGAGGGAACTCATGGTGTGTCACCCGGACAGTAATTCTCATCTTGAGTTGGATTGAAGCATATGGATTCCCTGAGCCAGTCCTCGGGGTCTGGTAGAGTTCAGGAATAATGATTAACCAATTATCAATCACTGGCAACAATGTTTTGAATTTTGACAATCAGCAACGTCTTTTTTTTTCTTTACCTATTTCTTTACATTTTTTTATTACGGTGGCGCAGTGATTAGCACTGAACTCATAGCAAGAAGGTTGGGGTTTTGAGTCGCGAATGGGGAGAGGTTGAATCACTGTCCTTTCTGTGTGGAGTTTGCATGTCCTCCTCGTGTGCTTGTTTGCTAACTTAGGCACTCCGGTTTCCTCCCACCTCCAAAAACATACATGTTTGTGTGATTGGCCACTGCAAAATTACCCTTAAGATTGAGTATCTGAATAAATGATCTCACCTCTCGCTGGCATCACCCCCGAGACTCCAACTGGGACAAGCGGTCTTTTCTCGACAAGACTTATATAATGAAATTATCTAAAAGCTAAGTTATTTCAACTTTGATGCAGCCACTTCCTCGCGCCCTCCTTATGTTTTTACCCCGGTTCATCTGGTTGGTTAAGCCGCAGAAGGAGAGTGGTCCTCATATCATATTTGACAAACTTTCCACCACTTTTTTGTCATGCTTTGAACCCTGCTGTTTAAACCGTGATGCAGCTTAGAGAGGGATGACAATAAAGTTTTATTTTATCCTATACATTTTCAGTAGATACTAAACTCTATCCCAGCCATGGGTAAATTATGGCCAGCGGGTCATAAACAGTTTAATCCGGCCCACCGAACCTAAAAAATAAAATAAAATTTAAAAAAAAGCTTGTTACGTGTTTTATTTTCCCTGCAATTCTGATGTTTCCTCACTAGATGGCACACTCTATGATATGAAAAGCAATCGGGCTCAATACACGCACGTAAACAAGTGTGTTTGATGTTAAAACAAGCAAAATGTTACATCAAGTGCTTAGATTTCAAAACTAGTGCTGCTAAATGCAGCTATCGCACGAGATTTCAGACCTAGCACACTAGATTTGAAATTTACCTCTCTGGATGTAAAATTTAGCATGCTTGTTTAAAATCTAGCACGACATTCTATCAGTCTAGTCCAGCAGTCCCCAAAGCATGCCATCCATCTGCTCCTGTTCCGGCCCCTTTGTCAAATGTTAGAACTGACTGTGGCCCACAAATCAATTAATTAAATTTTGCCACATTTAACTAATCAGATCACGAAGCGTGTCTCTGAAACCTGAGGACCCTCAGGTCCTCAGGATTGAGAAAATGAGTTTGAAAAAAACTCATTGCCTACATCGTTCTTTACATGGGCTTGCCATCCCAGCTAGTTAAAAACACCACCCCCTCCCCATTTTCTTCATACCATCAAACTGTCTGTGACAAAGGCCAAAGGGGGGAATACCTCTAAATGGGTTGTCGACCAGTTCATTTTAGCTAAAATTATTTAATCTTACCAGGTATTTTCCACTCATTCCGGTCTGCCTGCACACACTTCTCAAACTCTTTTTCACACTCTTTATTACTTTGGACTGTTGAGCCTTAGTACGTAAAATTTTCAACTTTCTTTGCCGCTTCTCACTGTAACCTCACTCAACCATTTGGGTCCCTCTCCTTCACACACGTATTTTGTGGTGCTGCGGCTAACATTCATTCCTCTCCTTTCCTTTCCAGGGTCAACTTTCACCTCTCCAACTCCTCCTCCAGTTGTCCACTGCTTTCACTACATTTCACAACATAATTTGCAAACATAAATGGAGATTCCTGTACTACTTTGTCTGTCAGCTTGCCCGAGCAGATTGCACCTCACCATCGTCTCGTAGTCCTCATTCAATCAAGACTTCCTTGTACAATACCAATATCCCACTCGGGTGTCCATGTCATAATATCAACTAAGACACAATAAAATTCCCTGTACTTCTCTATCAACATCCTCAAAGCAAACACTACTCTGTGGCACTTATTTTTTTAAATGAAACCACACTGCTGCCAATGAGTGCTCACTTCTGCCGTTAGGTTTACACTACATTGTGTCATGATCCCCTCTCCTGCCACCAGAGGGAGCCCTGGATGTTTCTCATCAACCTGGGATTAAAGATTCAACCAGGGTCATCTGAGGATGATTACTGATTCCACACATCTGTGCACTCTGCCAGTTAATTAAGCGCAATTACCCCGGACTTCCCTGTTGGGTCCTACCATCCCTTCCAACCAGGTCTCTCTGGTTACCCGACCAAATTACACATTCTTGCAATAACCTTTTACCATGTCACTGAGAGTTTTTTTTCTTTCCACATTATTAATGGACTGTCAAATTCAAATAAACCATGTTTTATATCTGCAATTGGGTCTTCCTCTTTCCACCTGCATTCCGCATCATGACACATTGTTTAAAACAATCATTTTACGCTTCAGACATGTGGCCATGTAAGATATGAAAATGGAAGTGAGGTGGATTTTTTTTCTACTGGTCAGAAATGAGCACGTTGGATTGACTGGCCCTGTAACTCTGGACCATATTGGATGCTTGCAGTATGTCTCTGTGAGGTATTGAAGTGCCACCACAGAGTTAACAGCTTGTTTTTGCTTCCCTCTGCAGGTTTCATATGAGTAGATCATTGTATGTTTGTTCAACCTGATAGAAGAATCTCAGCTAAACATTGGAAAGAAGGCTTGGAGAAGGATTTGTTTTACTACCCCTCCTGATCCAAGTTGTAAGCAAGCGTCCAAAGGTGAAGCGATGCCTGTGTGCGTTTCCTGGGCTACGCCACCATGTGTTAACAAACATGGGCGCGCTTCCAGCTGCTCTGGTACTCCACCCTTCCATCCTAGCTTAGACACCTGCTGCCAAATCCAGGAGTCCATGGTCTGGTCCACGTAATCACACAGGTGGAGAGGGATCAGATGATTTCAGGATCATTCCGGTTCTTGCTCTCCTCACTTTTATCTGATGAGGTCACCCTCACGTTGAAGATGAAGGAAAGTTCCATCAATATTAGAGAAGGAGTTAATGTAATCTATGATAATACATTTATTTCTAAGGCGCCTTTCTGGGCACTCGAGGTTGCCGTACATCACATTTAAAAACATAAATAAATACAGAAATAGTTCAAAACAACATAAAATATTAAAAACATACTGTTGTGATGTGGAAGGAGGAGGACCCAAATGCAGGACTTAAAACAAGGTTTATTAAACCAGGAATCAGCAAAGCTGTAATCAAAGAAGAAGGATCAAAAATGTTATCAAAGAGTCAATCTCAGTTTCAAAGGAAGTCTGCTGGGTCGGGAGTCAGCCAGGGCTGGAAGGCATGAAGACCCGACGAGGAATGCTGGTGAGGCTGCCTTTAAATAGGCAGCCGGGAGATTAGGTGCAGGTGATCCAATCAGGTACAGGTGGTCCAATCAGCCAGAATTGGGGGAAAGGTGAGATGTGTGACTGAGACTGCACTACGCCTTTTCGTACGGTGCGCCTAATGGTCGTGAAATTACGGTAATTTGCCATCGGAAGCTGAGTTTTAGCTCCACAGCATCTCCAAGGTTTATCCTGAACATGACGCTTCATTCATAGAAACTCTTCATCAGACTTGACTGGTGACTTCCAGAGGGTTTTCTTTCTCCCTCTGGGCTGTCACACACACAGAGCTGCACAAACATTTATGTAGCAGGATGTTTTAAAGGCCCTCTGCAGTGTCTCATAAACACACCACAGCTTTGATGTTTTATCAGCCCAGTTTATTTTATGGGGAGTGTGGGTAGGGGTTTCTGTCTTTTTACTGTATGTGTGTAGCTAAGTGTATGTATGGCTGTCTCTATGTATGTGTGT
This sequence comes from Neostethus bicornis, assembly GCA_902685375.1. Classification (NCBI taxonomy): domain Eukaryota; kingdom Metazoa; phylum Chordata; class Actinopteri; order Atheriniformes; family Phallostethidae; genus Neostethus; species Neostethus bicornis. The sequence goes on from LR738550.1 coordinate 26,682,994, forward strand.
ATATATGAATGTGTGTGTGTCTTTGTGTTTCAAAGTGCATATGTGTGTGTCTCTGTGTATGTGTGTGTGTGTATGTATAAAAGAGAATGGGTTTGTTATGATGAGTAAGTAGGAGGACCCAAATGCAGGTCACCAAACAAGGTTTAACAACACAATTCAGGTAAGTCTGTAAAGCAAGAAGCATAGGATTAACTCAAGGTTTCAAATGTTCAAATAATAACAAAGTTCAAACATGGTCAGGCAACCAGGGTGACCTGGCTGGAAGGGATGGTATGACCCGACAGAGAAGTCCGGGTGATTGCCCTGAAATAGAGGGGAGGGTGCACAGATGTGTGGAATCAGGAATCATCCTCAGGTGACCCTATCACCTAAATAGGAACATCCAGGGCTTCCTCTGGCGGCATGAAATGGGATCATGACAGTGTTTAATTATCCTAACTAGTCAAATAAGAATTGTCAGGGTTTTGGAAACTTCTGGAATAGAAGTCAAATCTGAGATCCACCCCAAGATTTCACTCTATTCTAACCCTGACTTTAAAGGAGGGGTGTTGTGCTTTTCTGGGGGGAAAATTTTGACCTTGCTGCAAATATACGTAGATCAACATGTTACATTTTGCCGTCTCAATATTTAAACATTTGCCAACAAGCTTCACGTCTGTTTTTGTTACTGTCAACTTCCCCCATCTCTAGCTCCCCGATTAGTCCCGCCCCTCTTGGTGTGTGCACAGCACAGCGTAAATTTTTGTCGAGGGGGAGATGGTGGTTCAGTGGTTAGAGTGTTCGCCCGCAAACCGGAAGTCAACCGGAAGTTCGCGAGTTCGCATCCCACTGAGTGCACGTCCAGGGTCCTTGGAGAAGACACCTTACCCCTATTTTCTTCAACCATTGGCATCGTCGTAGGTGGCAGCCTGCTGCGGTGAAATGCAGCACATAAATTTCCCGGTGAGGGATTAATAAAGTATATAAAAAAATTAAAAAAAACAAAGGCGGATCAGTTCAGCAGAATATCTGCCCTGCTGCTGTAAAAAGATGTCTTGCTTAGATAGAATTTTGGCATGTCGGAGAACAAAATCTGTGGCCATAAACAACCTAAAGTGTGTCTTTTAAGGGGACAGATAGTTTAACATGGAACATTTGAGGACAGCTCAGCTTTTTGACAATCCTTAAAATCTCAACTCATTTCTAAAAGAATTTTTTTTTTTAATTTGTCGTGATTTTATCTCATCAATATCTTTCGAGCGCTTCATGGAAGTTTCAGTTTGTGAAATACGCTTTAGAAATGCTGTAGATTGGTGGGAGGCGATAGCTGAGAGGTAGAACGTTCGCCCTTGGACCGGAAGTTCTCCGGAAGTTTGCAAGATCAAATCCCACTGAGCTCGTGTCCTTGGGGAAGACGCCTAACCCACCATTGGCGCCGTAATGGCAGCCTGCTGCGGTGTAATGAAATTTTTCTGTTGAGGAATGAATAAAGTATATTTCAAAATCTTCCAGATTTGGATTCACTCGTCTAATAGAGGAACAGATTTCTGCTCATCTCTTTGTGTTTCAAACCACTGAGCTTCTTTGAGCAGCTCAGCATTAGACGTAACCCATCTAGACCACTTTGCCCACTTTCCCTTCTCTCCCTCTGACTTTGCAGTCAGAGTATAGATGATCCCCGCAGCGTAACGGTTTTTCCCTCTCTCACACCTCCTCCTCTCTTCGTCTAATTTATGATCATTACCTTGACCCTTACCTTGCAGCAAGCATCAATGAGACCCTCACTGGAGGATAAATCATGGAGGTCTTTCCCTCTCTCAATGTTATGTAAACATTCAGCGAGATGACCACGTTGAAGGAAACAGTCCGGATGACTGGGGTTTCCATGACAGCATGTTGGTTATTTTCTTTGAGTTGGTTTACTTTGTAGAAACCGATAAATAGATCAAAAAATAAAAACCTGATCTGTTCCATGAGAAACCATCAGATCCTTACTAGTAATTAAATTTGATTGCATGTAGTTTTAGTAAAATGTAGTAATTGTACAAATTAGGACACATAAAACATACAAAATACATACGGTAACATGCCAAGTCTCCCGTATTGGGCGAGAGACACCCGCAATTAGGACTTATATCACGCTCACAAACCAAGGATAATAAACCTCCCGCATGATAACACTCTAGTGCATTCCATGAACATGATTAGGTATAATGAGGCTAAGAACATGGCATCTCCTGCTGCTGCAGCTGTGCATCTGAAAGCCGCTAGTAGTAATCTGAATGGTCTGTTGCCAGTATTGTTTTTTGGTGAACGAATGGAAGAAGTCGGACATCTGGGAACTTTGGTCATGTGACAGCTTATGTGCGTGAGCTGCAAAACAAAGCGTGACCAAGCAGTACAGGCGTGTATTCCTGATGGTAAATCCTCTTCGTACTGATACATGACGTTATGTGGTAACACACGTAAGATGCACAGTTGTTAAGTTGCTTTCTCATGTTTTGAACTTTTTGTTTTATGCCAACTGTCATTGGCGGGTGTGACGTCAGGCTCCTCCTCCTTTTGGCCCCGCCTCCTAAATAATATCTTGCCCCGCCCCCAAAATCTCCCTCAATGTGAAGCCAAAAACTTGGCATCTCTGCATGCAGTGTTGCATTTACACACATCGTGACATACTTACACTCACCTACACACACAGTAGTTACACATACTCACAAAGACAGTCGTATGCACACATGCAGACAAACACACACATACAGGCACACACACTTTTGCAAACACAATTCAATTCAATTCAATTTTATTTGTAAAGCCCAAAATCACAGAATGTCCGTCTCAATGGGCTTCACAAGAAAAAGAGATCTTTGTGCGTTGGCACAAACACACATGTTTAACTCTACAGGTGTGTGAAGAAAGAACAAGAGCATTTTTCTGTGTGAGACACCTTGTATGTGTTTGAGACAAAGAGAGAGTGACCGAGAGAATGTTTGTGTATATGTGTGTGGTTATTTTTGTGTGTCTGGGTGTTTGCGCATGTGTGTAAGAGTGAGACAGAGAGAGAGAGGAATTGAGAAAAAGATTGTTTTTTGTTCCGTTGCGTTCCGTTCCGTCATCTTCCGCTTGTTCCGGGGTCGGGTCGCGGGGGCAACAGCCTCAAATGGGCAGCCCAGGCTTCTCTCACAGTGGCTGCATCCTCCAGCTCACCTGGAAGGATCCCAAGTCGTTCCCCGGCCAGCTGTGAGACATAGTCTCTCCAGCGGGTCTGGGGTCTGCCCCTAGGGCTCATCCCGGTGTGACGTGCCCTCGCCAGTGAGGCACTCGGGGGGCATCCTGAGCAGATGCCCGAACCATCCTATCTGGCTCCTCTCAACCTGGAGGAGGAGTGGCTCGACGCAAGCTCCTCCTGGATGGCAGAACTCCTCACCAGATCTCTGAGTGAGAGCCCAGCCACCCTGCAGAGGAAGCTCATTTCGGCCGCTTGTACCCGCGAGCTCATTCTTTCGGTCACCACCCACAGATGGTGACCATAGGTGAGGGTTGGAACGTAGATCGACTTGTAAATCGAGAGCTTTGCTTTTCGGCTCAGCTCTCTCTTTACCACGACGGACCGATGCAGCGTCCTAGTTATTGCTGATGCCGCACCGATCCGCCTGTCGATCTCCCGCTCCATCCTTCCCCCACTCGTGAAGGAGACCCCGAGATACTTAAACTCCTCCACTTGGGGCAGGACCCTGTCCCTGACCCACAGGGGGCATTCCACCCTTTTTTGGGGCGAGGACCATGGTCTCGGATTTGGAGGCGCTAATTCAGGTAAGGTAATTTTTTGTGTGAGACGAAATGATAAAGTGTGTGTATTATTTGTATGTGTGTGTTTGAGTGTGTGTATGTCTGTGTATTTGTCTGCGTGTGTTTGTATGTGTTATGTACACATGCGTGTGTGTGTGTGTGTGTGTGTGTGTGTGTGTGTGTGTGTGTGTGTGTGTGTGTGTGTGTGTGCGTGTGTGTATGTGTTAGTGTTTGTGTGTGTGTGTTTTATATGTGTGCTCCAGCCGGTCAGTCACCTTCTAAACCGTCTATCCCTCATTGGGGCATGGGGAGGGCCGGAGCCGATTTCGGCTTATTCAAGACGAGGGGCAGGGTACACCCCGAGCAGGTCGCCAGTCTGTCGCCAGGCTGGGTGTGTTCCATCATATTCTAATTAGATGTTTACATACATGTCATTCTTTGTGGTTGAAGCTACAGAAGCATCTAAACACACACGTTTTCATTAATGCATAAGGCTAATACCTGGAAACCAGTTTAGTCAGAATTCTCATTTCCATGGAATTTCTCGCATTGGCATGTGCTGCAATTCTGTGGAAGTTGCAAATGAAATAAAACATCCTGGTAATTGCAGAACTTCCTGCCCACATCACAGTGCACATGGTGCCCTAAAGGTCACAAACTCCTCCCAAGCCCCACCTCACAGCCAGGCTTAAATCACCACCACATTTTACACAACATTCAACTGCGTCCTCTATTGGATAAAGACTTACATCACACCCAGTCCAACCTGATTGTGGTTAAGTAGAATTTCTCAGAAAATTGCCCGGAGTATTTAGCAGGAACTGGAACTGTTTTCAAAGAAAAATGTCATAAAGTTCACTTAAAGCATTCCATAGCAATTCTCCTGTGGTTTTTTTTTTTTTTTTATCCGCTAGTCGTGTTCATAATTTATTGAGAACACAATAAGAGGAAGATAGGGCGTAGTGGGGGGAATATCACAAACATGCACAAAACAAAGCAAAAAATTGTATTTGGCTAATAAGTGTTTAAAAGTCATTTAAATCTGTAGTCACAAAATTTTGTGAATGCGATATCCCCCAGTACCAACTGTAGATGAACTGATCATGCCACCAAAGGTAAGAGTCACAGAGGTTGAAGTCACAAATTCTTGTAAAAATGATCGATCACAAACCACTGTAGGTACTGTTTGTGTGAAGCGTCTTTGAGTGTCCAGGAAAGCGCTATGTAAGTTCAATGCTGTCATGATCCCCTCTTCTGCCGCCAGAGGGAGCCCTGGATGTTCCTCGTCACCCTGATTAGGGACACCTGAGATTGATTCCTGATACCACACATCTGTGGACCCTTCCATCTATTTAAGGGCAATCACCCCGGACTTCCATGTCATACTATCCTTTCCAGCCAGGTCTCCCTGGTTGCCTGACCAAGAGTGCATTCTGAAAATTACCTTTTACCACGCCACTAAAACTTTGGGGTTTATTCACAGTATTAATGAACTGCCAAATTCAAATAAACCATGTTTTCTGTCCTGCAATTGGGCCCTCCTCTTGACAAATGCATTTTTATTAATTCATTTTGTCAAATTTGAACTTGAACAAGATCACAAAATGTCAAGAACATTAACTTTTTAGTATCTTAAGAGACATTTTAGGGGTTGACAGGAAAATTGGTAATATGACCAAGAAAGACTTTGTTAGAATATTGTATCAGTGCACTCTCTGGACTCACTAAATCCCTCTTTCCCTCTTTCAAGACAGTCTCTCAATGGTAACAAACTATTTGCAGACTCTGAAAAATGGAGGGAAAGGCCTTTTACTGGTTCTAAGAGTGCTGAGCTGATTGATAAAGCTCAAATCTGAACCAGTAGTAAAATAGTATCTATCAGTAAGACAGACCACTAGTTTATTGATGTTCAGAGTGTCCAGACTAATATGTCCAGACTTAGAATTTGACATTTTCAACACAAACATGAAAACTAAAAGTGATGCATAGATGGATAGGCAGATGTTGACAGACAAAAGAATGGACCAGAAAATGTTTTAAATTTTCAATAAGTAGTCATCAAGGATTTAAACTAGCGCAAAGCACAAGTGTGAATGCAGGGGAAAAGAACTGGTAGATAACAAAGAAGTAAACGCATGAACAACCCCCCACAATAACAAAGAGCCATCAGTGAACAATAACAAGAAGAGTATTTACACGTGAGGACAGGTGCAGGTGTGGCATGCAGATACTGGCAACCTGGTGGAACAAAAGAAGGAAATAAAACAAATATTCAGAAATTCAAAAACAAGCAAACAAACCGAAACGGGGAAACAAATACAAGCCCAGAGAGTTATGAAAGACAACCTGCCAATGGTTTGACACTCAAAATTCTGGGTGCATTGAAAGGCAATTCCAAACACAGTGTTGGTAGATCACTTGGTATTAAAAAGAAAAAACACAACATAGCCTGTCATCTATTTTCAATTGGTTGGCATTTGCGCATGGGAGTCTGGCCAAAAATCTTATTTTTAATAAAACTGTATAATTAAAGCAACTAAGCAGCATGTAGTGTCAACTGTCTCTGAAACTTTCTGCCTCGCTAACGATTGTGTCATGAACTCAAAAAATATTGCATGGTCTCAGCTTTACCGAACTTGGCTTAAGCAGTGTGACCGCTCCATTCTTTTTTTGAAACATAAACAGAGCAATAGAGTGCTTGGTCAGATAGGGTACTAGATTGTGTCCTACGTCATTAGCGGGCAAGAGGCAAAATACAGTCTGAAAACGACGTCAGTCTGAAAACGCCAAGACACAGGTACCAAGCTGGGGAACAAGAAGTGTGCCGTCCCTGTCACGCAAATTACAACCACAGAGTAGAACGCTCTCCAGCGAGGTGAGGCCATCTTGTCAAAAAACGATCAACCAGCCCAAATTCCTCCCCCACTGGAGATGACACCCCACATCCTCAGAGATAGCTTCTGCAAAAAGAAACCCCATTGTCAGGTGTTGTTAATTCCTCATTCATCTAACTTTTAGTGCCCTCTTGGCGCTAAGTTTATGGGAAAACGGGTTTATATAGTTTGTTCAGGCTGAGTACGCTGGGCCTCATAGGTAGACCCCTGGCCAATGGGATCTGACGCCTATGTCTATATCATTAATTCTGGATGTCTAATGGACAACGTTGGGGACCCTCGTTAAGGCAAGGTGAACTGTTGGCTCATCGTCTGCTTTAGAGGGGGTTTTCAAATTGCCAGTGGGCATCCCAATCAAATTTCCCGGTTGTTTGATGTGGTACCTCCAGAGATGGAAGAACCGCAGCTCTACTGTAAAGTCCTCAAGAGCTCCTCACTATCTCTCACAAAGAACCTAGCCTCTTATCACTGAAAAATGGGTTTCAACTTTTCTATTCATTATCTTGGTCTTTGAAAGAAAGAAGAGGAATGAAGATCAGCCAAAGTACATGTGTGTAAATGAGAGGGATCCAAATGGAAAAGTGAGGTTACAGGGAGAAGAGATAGAGAAGTGGAAGATTTTAAATACATAAGATCAACAGTCCAGAGCAACGGAGAGTGTGGAAAAGAGGTGAAGAAGCGTGCGCAGGCAGGCTGGAACGGGTGGATAAAAGTATCGGGTGTGTTGTGTGACAAAAGAGTTTCAGACAAAATGAAAGGGAAAGTGTACAAAACCGTGGTGAGACCGGTCATGCTGTTTGGTCTAAAAAAAGTAGCACTGAGGAAAAGACAGGAAACAGAGATGGAGGTAGCAGAGATGAAGATGCTGAGGATCTCTCTGGGAGTGACCAGGATGGACAGGATTAGAAATGAGTATATCAGGGGAACAGCACATGGTAGAGGTTTTGGGGATAAAGTCCGAGAGGCCAGACTGAGATGGTTTGGACATGTGCAGAGGAGAGAGAGAGAGAGTACATCGGAATAAGGATGCTGGATTTGGATCCACCAGGAAAGAGGACTAGAGGAAGACCAAAGAGGAGGTTCATGGATACAGTGAAGGAAGACACGAAGATAGTTGGCGACCCCTGAAGGGAAATGCCGAAAGAAGAAGAAGATCTTGGTCTTTGAAAGAAGAAGAAATAAACTTTATTTATCCCTGAGCGGGGAAATTTGAGTGCTGCATTACACCACAGCAGGCTGCCATGACTGCGCCAATGGTGGGAGAAACGAGGAGTTAGGTGTCTTCCTCAAGGACACATAGACATGACCTCAGGGGGATTTGATCTCGCAAACTACCGTAGAACCTCTGGTCCAAGGACCTAGTTGGCTCACCACAAGAAACCATTACAGACTTTTCAAGACCGAAAACTTTATACCAAAATTGGACTTCCTCCTCCACCCTTACTCTTGTTAAATAAACGAAGTGTAGACACTTGCAGCAAACATAATCGTCACGAGTGGAAGAATGAATCGGCCGATGACGGCAGACATACCTGACTCAGCCCAGTCAGGCCGGTTTGAAGGAATCTGCCTTAGGAATCTGGAAGAGGCGTTTGTGACATCAGTGACATCAAACCAGATATAGGTCGCTATAACAACGCACAGTCCATCACCATTGTCTACTATGTGCCATCGAAAATTCCAACTAAAACCTCGGTCATGGACCTATGCCACACCCTGCTGCTATTGTGACACACAGGTGCAACAAACAGGTGTGTGGACATCAGAGGTGTCAAATAACGAAGTAAGACTACTTCGTTACCTTACTCAAGTAGAAAATCTCGTTATCTTTACTTTAACGAAGTAATTATTTTTTTGTCTACTTTTTACTTTTACTCACTACTTTTTTATGCAATTATCTGTACTTTTACTTCGTTCATTTTATAAAAAGTAGTCGCTACTTTCGCCATTTTGTCACCGTTAAAATGCCGCGACTGTTTGTTGGAGTTTTTTTTTTTATGAACCCTGAATGCATCAAACAAAGGAACAGACGAATGATTGGCTGAAAGGTCCAGTCAATCATTACTTTGGGGCGAGTAGCCCCGCCCACAAACTTTTAAAGAGCAGGGACGTCAATTTCCGTGTTTGAGACTCGGGCTCGGAAATCAAAGTGTTTCTGATGCTGCAACACTGAACTTTGATTGAATTATCAATTTTTTTAAAAAAAACAACAGCAAAGAAATGTTTTTTTTTTATTATTATTATTTTCAGTCTGCGGTTATTGTAAACGTCTTTGCTGAAAATGTTGTAGATGGTATTTTTATAAAAATAACTTTGATCTGTGACGCACTATTTTATCTTTAGAAACAAAGCTAATTGAACTGATTAATCCATAAATAGTAGTGGATGAAGTATTTGTGCTTAAAAGCATCCAAAATGTTATTGATTAGTTTATAAAGACTGACTGAGGAGATTAAAACTACACATTGCTTAGATTTTGTATCATGAAGATGTTTGGGTTAACATAAAAAAAACCTTATATGTACACATATATATGTAGATATGTATATATGTAAATTTATATATACCGTCTCCTAGGTCCCGCCCCTACTGGTTTTTTAAAATCTTGTTTCCCTGGTTATTTTTTCATTTTTACAGTTCTTAAAATTTTAGAAAAAGAATCCAAGGATTTTGCCTCCTGTGTGTTTCCTTCACTCCCACTGCCTTACGAGTGCATGTAAAGGGTGTTATTTTGTCAATGGGCGTGGTTTTACTGGTTGTACGATATTTTTTGTAAAATACGATAATTTTACGTCATTAGTACGATAATCCAGCACCTCCCACCTGGCAACGCTGGTTCCAGGTGTCACGCAGGCTTTATGTGGCACTCCCAACCTTATCAACTTGATAAAGACTATTCAGTATTGCCTCAAAGAACTTTTGAAAACTAGCTGCCTTCAAGGCTTGAAAAAGCCTTTTGGTCATTTTTTTTTCATTTATTTTTTTTTTTACATTGAGTGTGTTTGTGTCTGCTGAAGTTGGTTAAATTAGGTGATGCAGAGTGAAGCTTGATAGCTGAAGGGACGTTACATAATGCCCTGTTTATGTTAACACATTTGATTGTGTTAATTAATCGATTTCCAATAAAGATTATTAAGAAATAAATGTTTCTGATTCATAAAGTTTAACACCAAAACACTTTCATTTATTATCATATTTTCTGCTCCTTAAAGCATGTGATAATGCTTAAAAATATGTTCATACGCTTTTGTTAACAATATTCCTTTTTTTCTGAAAATTACTTTTACTTTTTTTACTTGAAGTAGTTTTAAAATAGGTTACTTTTTACTTTTACTTAAGTAGAAAACTTGAGTTGATACTTCTACTTTTACTAAAGTAGTTTTTTAACTCGGTATTTATACTTCTACTTGAGTAGAAAATGTTGGTACTTTTGACACCTCTGGTGGACATTACTGTGTGTCAGATGAATGGACATTACTGATACACATCTTAAACTTCACCGTTTTGTAATGTGGAGAAGCTTTTTTTTTTCAAGATGGCGCCGTCCAACATGGCTGCCTCAGTACTTCTGTGCATCTCTTAATCACTTCCCTCTTGTCACTTTACTATCTTTATTATTTTCTATTATTTTCTATGACATTGCACTACTTTTCTTTTTCTTCTGAGCACCCTTAGTTTTGTTAAAATTCTTATTATTTTTATTTATTTTATTTTTTATTATTTTTATTTTATATTTTTGCACACCTGTATCAAAGCAAGTTCCTAGTCTCTGATATCTTTTATTGACATGGCAATAAAAGCATTCTGATTCTGATTCTAAAACTTTGGACAACTTTGGTTTTCTGAAATGTCCTCAATGTTGAACATATCTATGTTTTTATACAATATTTTATTCAGTAAAAATAGAACAGCTGGCCTTCTGAGGCAGATGGAGTGACAAATAGTGGCATTGTGCGTTTCTGTCTCACTCCTTCTTCGCTTTCAATTGCCACCAGGCTTCATAGAGCCGGTTGAGCCAGTTCTGTGGGATTTCAGCAGAACTGGAATATCAAGGGAGAACTTGCCCGGGCCACAGTGTTTGTGTTCCTCAAGGGGATAACCGCACAAACCGGTTTTCTAGGGTGGAGAGATAAGAGAGAGAGAGGGGAAGAGAGAGAAAAAGAAAAAGAAGGGGGGTGCATATTGGGCGGTTTCCTTCACCTTATTCTTTTTTCATTTGTATCAGTCTTCTGCTGTTCTATCTCTTCACAGGGCCAAGAAAGTCAAGCAGAGTTCCTGAACGTCCCTGGAATACTCAGGTGAGTTCTGAGAGTTTTGACTGCATGTGGTAACTTGAGCTGATTGGCTGATGGGTCGATATGTGCATGTGTGTGCACTGGAACAATGTGGCATGTCACGGCCTCTCCGGTTTGTGATCCAGTGACCAGTAAAGCTATTGTTTAGTTGCAAAAGCTGCATATTCTCAGCATTAATGCTGTTTACAGGTCATTTAAATAAAAAATGAGCTGGACTGGAGCAGGACAAACAAAAGTTTTTGATCCAGCAAAGGAGGTTTTGTGATGCAAAGTGGGGGGCACAAATTTAGGGAATCTGTTTTCTTTCTCAAATCGTTCTACAAGGTTTTTCGGTTTGAGATAAATTGTGTTTACATCCGTTATCAGTGATAAAGTGACTGAAACTGAAGTTTGGAAATCCAAACTTCTCCTGAGACCATTCAGGAGCAGTTCATGTGCAGCAGAGGGTTCACAGAGGACACTGTCCAGTTTGGTTTTAACAGAAACTCTGCAGTCAGAGGCATGGGGAAAACTTTACAGGTCCTAATTTTATGCGCGTGTGGGTGTGTACGAGAGAGCAAGTGTGTGAGTAATGATCTAGAAGAGCTCCGCCAGCAAACAGAGGCAGACAGGTCTTTTCTTGCTCTGCAGAGATGATCTGTAAGGCGTCTTTTCTGACAAATCCTGACATGTCAGAGAAGTTTGATCCACTCTGATCCAAACTCTAAATAAAGACTTACAACACAAACGATTGAACGTGTCCGTGGGTGTACCTCGTCTGGAGATGTCCTTCACTGACCGGTCACATTATCAAAATTCCAGATTCATAAAAACGCTGCCACTTAAAACTTCATAGCTTTTCTGAACTTGATTTCATGGTCACTGTTTAAAGGTAAAAAGCTTGTTCGGTTCAGAAGCTCAACCTGACATGGTCAAAATGCCAGTAAAGGCAAAAAAACAAGGCCAGTCAAAATTATGAAGCTTTACTAGGTGGCATGATGGGATGTGCAAAAGAAGAAGTAGTAATGTATTTACAGGCAGGGCAGGGCATTACTTCCTTCTTTATGTCTCTTTCTGAAGATGAACATCTGATTGGTTTATTGGTTTGGGGGTTTTTTTGTGCTTTGTTTGGTTTGGTGAGGGTTGAGGGTTCAATACCCTGCACGAATCTCAAGTGGTCACAAATGGTGGATATAATCATGAAGTCTTTGAATGTAAAAACGCCACAAAAAATGGCCAGACATGGAAAAATGGCCTTGTGAGTTGCACAAAAATGCAAAACTGAAAGCACATTTTTTAACAGAATTTTGATAAACTCAGAAAACTTGATTTGCATATTTGTCAAACACACCAAAATGCAGTTATAGTCATGCAGACTCGAAGAATTTTACAGGGAAATTACGTGTTACTTTCCAAGAAAAGACAGTTCTTTGATCTTATTTCTGTTTTTACCAGCAAACTTTTACTCTTCCTGGAAGTCCCACCTAACTTTTTCAGGATACTCGTTTAAATCGAGTTTTTATGTAAATGAATGAATCAAGAGTGGGGCATCGTGTTTTAGAGTTATGGGTACTTCATTGGATTTGGTCTGCTGTATATTGTTGGATTTGGCCGTGGTTTATTATCCCTTGGGTTTGGTCCAAGAAAATTGGAAAGGATGGGTCTTGGTTACTTTGGTGAATTGGGTCTTGGGTCCACAGATAAATTAGGTTTGAGTATTTGTATGAATTGGGGGGCGTACACTCCATTCAATTGGCTCCAAGGTGCCTTGAAGGATTAAGTTTAGATCTCAAATGGATAGGTATCAATGTATTTGGATGGGTCAGGTTTTGGGGTACTAGAAAAGGATTTGTGTACGGTACTCAGATTAATTGAATCCCAAGTTCTCAATTAGAATGGACACTGATTACTTGGGGGTGGACATGGAACTATTTGTTGAAGAAGGTTCAGAATTGTTTGGCTTGTCGTCCAGGGTATTTGAATTACATGTGTCTAGATCAATTTTTACTCACCGGGGACATTTGTGTGCTGCTTTACACCACAGCAGGCTGCCATGACGGCGCCAATGATGGGAGAAATGGAGGCTAGGCATCTTCCCCAAGGACCCTTGGTATGCACTCAGTGGTATGCGAACGTCCGGTTGACTTCCGGTCCGCTGGCGAACGCTCTAACCACTGAGCCACCGTTTCAGCCCTACTAACTCTTGGAACTAAGATCAGTGGCTTGAAACTCAAGCAATCTTGATTTTGTTTTTTGTTTTTTTTGTTGTTGTTGTTGGGTTTGGTGTTTCTGGAATGAGAATAAAGTTAGCCATATATTTTTAGTGGTTCTAGAGTGGTAAAGTGGTTCTAGACCACTTGTCCAACAATGAATTGTGAGGGTGCTACAACTGGTCTGAGAACAATAAAATAAATAAATAAATATTTTAAAATAAATTTTACCAAAATACAGAACAAAATTACAAAAAGAAATGTACTAATTTAACTTTTTAAAAGCAAATAGATAAAACTAGTTTTTTAAAAAATGCTTCGATAAAAAAAACTTTCTTTCCCAAACCTAGGTAGAAATAGTTATGTCGGACCAGACAAAAATAAGAGAAGGGAAAAAAATATAAAATAAAAAGTTATAAAGGAAGGATACAAAACTGCAATCCTCAGATTTGAAGCAAATGATATCAAAACATTTCAACTGAATGAAAAAAGAAAAGTATAAGGTTTGTTTTGTCTAGTTGACTCAGCAGTAAAACCGGTATGCACATGTGTGTTTATTTACATGGATGTTGCAGAGGCATCTCGTCTGTTAACGTGTGAGACATAACTACGTTGAAGCAGTATATACAAACATTAAATATAATGTTATCAAAATTTATCATGTAGCCGTATGGTATTTGTCATGACGCGGTGTGCCAGTGGAAGGAGCAGGACCCAATTACGGGAAAGAAAATATGGTTTATTTGTGAAAGGCAGTCCAGTAATGCCATGGAAGGAAAACATAAAGTTTTAGTGACATGGCAAGAGGGTGTCGTTTCATAATGTGTTTCTTGGTCAGGCAACCACGGAAACCTGGCTGGAAGGGATGGTATGACCCAATGAGAATGTTTGGGGTGATTGCCCTTAAATAGGCAGCAGGGTCCACAGGTGGGTGCCATTAGAATAATCACCCTCAGATGTCTCAATCAGGGTGAAAAGGGGAAGTTCAGGGCTGCCTCTGGTGGCAAGTGAGGTGATCATGACAGTGTTCATTTCCAAACAACAGGTCAGTCAGTGACGTTACTTTAGTTTATACTGTAGTAGACTCCAAAAGACTGTAACTCACTTGCTATTGTGACAGAAAGATATGACGACTTGGAGGTGATCGCTTAAGTTCATCTATAGTTGGTACTGAGTAAATGTGCACACTTTCATTAAAATACCTTCATTGGTTTGGGAAATGTCGCGTTCACACAAGTTGTACGCATAACAATTAGAGACATACCGATGGCCCAATTGCTTGATACGTCCTTCACGCTCTTTTCCAAATTCTAAATTGTTGAGTCGACCAGTATTTTTCAACCTTTTTCAGGTCAAAGTACACCACCAAACAAAAATGTTAAAAACAATTTTTTATATATCATATAACCTATTAACAATATATTATTCCATTAAATATAACATTACATATTTAGTTTCAGACATGGGTCCATCAGAGGACTTACCCAGAATGGAAGAGAAACTTTTCCTCTTTAAGTGACTAACAGAAAATGTGAAATGTAATTAGAATCCAAATTTTTTCTGCTTTAAAACGCAACCTAAATTTTCTTCTAATGTCTCGAAAACATGTAGAAAACATGATCCACTAGGTGGGGTAGTTTTTGGGAGGTATGGACAGCAGCATGCAACAAAAAAGCAGAGAAGAAGAGTGGGTTGCTATGCTTACAGATCCTTGCCAATCTCTAAATAAAATGGCAAGATTTTATACTGATTAAAAAAATAAATTACTCTATTCATCCCTCACCGGGGAAATTTGTTTGCTGCACTCCTTACACCGCAGCAGGCTGCCCTTCAACGGCGCCAATGGTGGGAGAAGCGGGGTTAGGTGTCTTCTCCAAGGACCCTAGACGTGCTCTCCGGGGGACGCGAACCCGCGACCTTCCGGTCCGCGGGCGAACGCTCTAACCACGCGGCCACCGTCGATTTATTTATAAAAATAAATAAATACACTGTAATCCATTTTTTTACACAAACAGCATGAAATCAACCAAAATAAATTTTCGGGAGTTACTTCTAGATCTTGACCACCGTATGAGGTTAAATAGGATGGTTTCCCGCGGCACTACTGACAATCTTTAGGAACACTAATGTGACGTGGAACACTGATTAAAAAATGCTGGAACAGCCAAACCAGTTAAAAAATCCAAAAATGTGGAACTATGGTTACTTATTAAAGAATTTAATTGCCAGACCCGGCGTTAGACGAATTGGCAAAGTGGCAACGCAAACTGAACCAATAACTACACATATCTGACCCAGTGGCGGTCCGTGCATTTCACACCTAGGCCTTCGGTGATGTGCTACTTTGTCCGACTTGAATAAATACCCCTCAAATACCATCATTAATGACACCACGGCTGGAGAAATTGTGTCCAGAAGCAGACGTAGGCACTACTGGGCGTTGCATCACCTTAATTTTGTACAACAGGGGTCCTCAACCTTTTCTGCGCCACCGACCGGTTTAGTGTCTAACAATATTTTCACGGACCGGTCTTAAGGTAATGAGACCAGCCTGAAAAAAATGGCTTTTTAAAATCAACAATAATAAACTTAAATCCACTTTGTCTTCACGAGGAAATTTATTAGCAGCGCCTTTATTACGTGAAAACATTCTCTCTTCTCGAACGCACTCTTGTTGCCATGGTAACGGTAAACATGTACCTTCAAAATAAAAGACATCACAAAAACAAAGTGAATGAAAATAACAGTTCTGTGCGGCCCGGTACCACATAACCCGCGGCCCTGTACCAGTCCGCGGCCTGGTGGTTGGGGACCACTAGTGTACAACACAGGCTATTTTCAAGAGCATTTAAACATCAATAAACCCGGTTATAAAACAGTCAGTCAGTCATCTTCTTATCCGTCAGTCCCTTTCGGGATCGCGGGGGATGCCGGAGCCCATCCCGGCCAATTTAAGGCGAAGGGCAGAGTACACCCCGAACAGGTCGCCAGTCTGTTGCGGGGCCACACACATACAACCATCCACACACACACACACACTCATTCCTCGGGTCAATTTGGCACCGGCCAATCAGCTAGCATGCAAGTCTTTGGAGGCTGGGAGGAAACCGGAGTACCCGGAGGAAACACACGCAAACACGGGGAGAACATGCAAACTCCACACAGAAAGGACATGGCTCATCAGGTCCACCTCAGTCAATGTGTGGAAAATCTGACAAAATCAACATCCATATAAAAAAAAACGTATTAAAAGTTTGTAAGGATGTTTTGCTTTGCTTCACTGACATGAACGTTAAGGTGATTTCACATTTCCTCCTTCTGCTGCTTATCTCCTAATGATCCAGATCGTGTTACACAGCCTTTTCTTCTTGTTTACCCCTTTGAAAGCTCATACTGTTAAAAACACACACACATACTCACATCCACACAAACCGCCTGAGCTGTTTTTCACGAAGGCTTACATCTGGTCGGACTGGTTTCAACCACTCATCTTTTCACATGAATCAGTGCAGATGTTCTCAAGTCCCGAGGCAACAACAGTCTGATGAACTTACAGCAGTTTTCATCACCTCAGACTTAACTGTGTCTCTTGTTTTTTCTGCACAGCTCTGATTTGACCATGGACACTTTCAATGACTTGATTCAGAAGCTGCAGGATGTCCACGACCGAGAGGTGGAAGGTGAGTGAGCAGATGAGGCGATTCTTAACAGTTCCTCATCCCATCCTGACTCCTTGTTTCTTTTTTTTTCTCAGGTTGGCAGGTGAAGGTCAAAGAGCTGTCCAATAAGAAAGGATGGTGAGTGTCAACGCAGGCCGGACTGGCAGGGAGATGTGGGTTGGTAGTGAGACAGGTGGGCTTTTTGGGGAGACAGGTGGGCTGGCATGCACGTCCTCCATCTGGTTCAGTTTGATTTTCATCGCAGCATGGAGGAGCTCATGTCGGGACATGTCTGTTCTCAAACACCCAGTTTTACTTCCTTTCTGCTGAGAGTGAATTGAAAACTGAAGAATCCAAACAAGTTCACACAAACTCAGCAAATCATTAAAATGTCAAACTCACATGAGAAAAAATTGTTTACTCGCCGTTAAGTCACAATGAAACACTGCTTCTTACTGGAGGAATGTCTAAATATCACTTTGCTTTTTAAGGCAAAGCAAAAAAGATACATTTTCACAAAAAAAAATTGTATTTCTTGGACAATTTATTTTCTTTTCCTTTCGGATTTTCATTCAGAAGGCTTTTCCTCCAGATAACCCTGTGTTCCCCATCTTTTTTTCTCACACCAACTACCTCTTTCACTACATCCATAAACGTACTCTTTTGTATTCCATTTGACCTTCTGCTTGAGTTCCAAACTCAGTATCATTCTGCTGATATATCCCCTCTCCTCTGTACATGTCTGAACCATCTCAATCTGGCTTCTCTAATTTCATCTCCAAAAATCTGTAACGCATGCATCGGCAAACTACGGCCCGTTGATCACGTACGGCCCGTTAGACGGTTTAATCCGGACCGTCAAACTTGAAATAATCAAGTAAATAAATTACCGTAATTTCACGGCCATAAGGCGCACCTAAAAGTCTCAAATTTTCTTCAAAATGAGCGGTACGCCCTATCTGATTTGTGAATTGCGGACGCATTAGAGAACCACGAGGTGGAGCGCAGTTGAGAACATGAGAATGTTAAAGGGGGAAGTGTGGGCGTGGATTATGTATAAAAGAACAGGTGTGTGCTTTATGCAGAACATTGCTGTTTTAACAACACTGAAAATGGAAAAGAGACACGCTTATGAAGCTCAGTTTAAACTGATGGCAATCAGCTGCGCCGGGCGAGTTACGCCACAGTTTGCCAATGGATTGTAGATGCTTGGGCTAACGTGTCTGCTGGCACTGTTGTCCGAGCTTTCCCAAAAGCAGGCATCATGTCTGCGGAGCTGCACGGTTCAGAAAGTGACTCTGACAGCGAGGAAAGTGAACCTGCGAGGTTGGATTTAGCGCAGCTGTTAGATTCTGAAACAGAGGATGAGGACTTTGATGGATTTGATAAATGACTTTATGACAACTGTAACTAATATTTAAATAAAACCAACCAAACTCAGTTTTACTCCCAATCTATTTTTAAATACGCACGTGTGTGTACATGCGCGCGTGCGTCTAAGTGTATGTGTGTGTGTTGTTGTAAGGCGGACTTACGTAGTAGAGGATATGTATATAAAACCCGCGCCCTATCATCAGGTGCGCCTTATGTGTGTGTTAAAGACAGAGCACGCAAAAATTGGACTGCACCTTTTAATACGGTGCGCCCTATGGTCGTGAAAATACGGTAAGTTAAGGTTTTATTTCCCTGCAATTAGGATGTTTCCTCTCTAGATGGTGCACTGTAGCTATATTGGAAACAACACCAACAATATTAAAACAACACCACTGCTCCCATTTGCGTGTGTCTCTGTGATTGCACACTGTCAAAATAAACTGTGCGCGTAGATATGGAAAGCAATCAGGGTCACTACATGTGCGTAATGTGGCTTCCAGCCAGGCATGCAAAAATTATATGACACCATCCTCCTTTATTTCATCCACTGTCTGCTCCATAATATTTATCCTTTGAATGGTTTAAAATAGATTAAATATACACAAAAAAGATGTTAAACTGATTTTTGTGATTTTTATCATAAATCACTATGGAGGGAAGGTGTTTGGCTCAGTGGTAGGGTGTTTGTCCTTGGACCGAGAGAAGCCGATTCGAATTCTACTGAGCAGCCTAGGTGCTCCTGGAGCAGACACCTAACTCCTGAGATGCTCCACCATTGGCACCATCATGGCTGCCTGCTGCGGTGCAATGCAGCACATAAATTTCCCTATTGTGGGACTAATAAGAGAATTCGTCTAAATTTATCCATAAACAATTATTATGACCTATTTTTGACTTTGTGAAAACATTCTGGAATACCTCGATTAGAAGGGGAATGTAAATTAATTTTTGTTCTATTTGTATGAATTTCTACAGTGAAACCAAGCGAATGGAGGAACTGTTCTCCAGAAACCAGCAGATGAAAGAGCAGCACAGAATCCTCACAGAGAACCTCAAGACTCTGGAAAACAGGTACCCATCATGCTTACTGTTCTGTTACACCATTAATTATCTTTATTATGTTGGTAAACACGACATGGTCTTTGTTGTAAAACTTCACATCCCATGATGCAATCCCTCATCCGGCTTCCTTTTCAAAGTCTTATCTGTTACGGTCAGGGTGCGGAACGAAGAGAACCCAATTGCAGAAGTATAAGCAATATTTATTAAACTAAGGAAGTCCAGCAAAGCTGTAAAAAAGGACATATGATTCAAAAGAATTATAAATGGTCAATGTTCAAAAGAAGAAATCTCTCAGAGTCGCAAAGGCTATCTCTTTGTCAAACAAGACGGAAGACATGGTTGGCAGGAGAGAAGATCCGACAAAGAGGTCTGGGAAGACTGCCTTTAAATAGACAGCAGGTAAAAACGACAGGTGTTTGGCATCAGGTAATGACCACAGGTGTTAGGAATCAGGTTGGAATCTGAGAGAGGAATGTCCATGGCTCCCTCTGGCGGCACGCAAGGGAACTACCACATTATCCTTTCTTTGCTGTCCTTTATCATGTTCCCTCATTTTGTTCCTGTCATTTCTTTCTTTCAATGCCCTCATCTTTTCTTTTGCTGCATCTTTTCTCACCTAACTATCTGTTCCCTTCTTATGTAAACTTCTGTTCCCTCGTTGTTCTGTTCCGGTTCATAATCTTCCGCTCATCCAGGGCCGGGTTGCCGGGGCAACAGCCTCAGACGGGAAGCCCAGGCTTCTCTCATCCCGGCTGCATCCCCCAGCTCACCCGAGTCGTTGCCCGGCCAGCTGTGAGACATAGTCTCTCCAGCAGGTCCAGGGTCTGCCTCTTGTTCCTTTCCCGGAGGGACGTGCCCGAAACACCTCGCCAGTGAGGCACTCGGGGGGCATCCTGAGCAGATGCCCGAACCACCCTATCTGGCTCCTCTCAACCTGGAGGAGGAGTGGCTCGACGCAAGCTCCTCCTGGATGGCAGAACTCCTCACCAGATCTCTGAGTGAGAGCCCAGCCAATCTGAGGAGGAAGCTCATTTCGGCCGCTTGTACCCGCGATCTCATTCTTTCGGTCACCACCCGGTGACCATAGATGAGAGTGGAAACGTAGATCGACTTGTAAATCGAGAGCTTTGCTTTTCGGCTCAGCTCTCTCTTTATCACGACGGACCGGTGCAGCCTTCCGTCCGCCGTTCCCTTGTTGTTTCTTCATTATATTCCCTCATTAAGTTGTTTGTGTGTGTGTGTGTGTGCGTGTGTGTGTGTGTGTGTGTTGTATTTTTTTGGCATGATTCCTTACCATACCGCTGGTCTCTGCAGGTTGAGAGCAGGCCTCTGCGACAGGTGCACTGTTACTCAGGAGGTTGCCAAGCGACGACAGCAGGAGTTTGAGGCCTCACAGATCCAGAGTCTCCAGCACATCTCTATCCTAGGTAGGTTTATATTCTACATATCCGGGTTCTTCTTAAGAATGACCTGCATAGACCTTAATCTGGGCAAGCGTTTATGCTCAAACTGATTTCAAAGTGATTCCTAATGTAGTGATTGTTAAGGTGTTTTAATTAACCATTTTTTCTGGGATGGACTCCATTTTTCTTACAAGAGGCATTTATACAGTATATGGTTTCTAATTGTTTCCTCAGTAACAATAGGAATAAAGATTAGTCAGAGTAAGACAGAGTACATGTGTGTGAATGAGAGGAATCCAAATGGAAAAGTGACATTACAGGAAGAAGAAATAAAGAAGTTGGAAGATTTTAAGTACATAGGATTAACGGTCCAGAGCAATGGAGAGTGTGGAAAAGAGGTGAAGAAGCATATGCAGGCAGGCTGGAACAGGTGGAGGAAAGTATCAGGTGTGATGTGTGACAGAAGAGTTTCAGCTAAAATGAAAGGGAAAGTGTACAAAATCGTGGTGAGACCGGCCATGCTGATTGGTCTAGAGCTGGGGTCACCAACCTTTTTGATACTGAGAGCTACTTCAACGGCACTGAATAATGCAAAGGGCTACCACTTTGATAATACACTTCTGAAATAACAAAGTTACACAGTTTAATTTGATATTATTATTAATGATATTCAATGTGAAGACACTGATTGTTAATGATCCATCACAATAATTATTTCAGTATGATTAAACAAGATAGGAAACGGATCCATTTCAATATGCAATATCCAAGTGTTTCATTTTCAAATGATCACTTCCACAACATTTTGCAGGAAATCTTTTTCAATTTTTACAACAGTTATCAAATCATAAACTCTGAACCATGCTTGTACAAATGATTAGTTATGTGAGATTTAACAAAAATCTACTCCTTTCAAAATGAGGACGGTACGACTGTGCGTCGCCACAGTCGCAACGCAGATGTAACACACACTGTTTTCTTTCGTAAAAGAGTAAAAGAGAACTCTTCCTCCCATTCACTGTGAAATTATAAGTTTTCTTCCTTTTTTCCTGCCATGTTTTTGTGGGTAAAAAACACGTTCGTAACCTCATCTTTACAGCGCTCACGAGCTCATCTCAGAGCTGGTTTGTCATGCGCACTAGACTGACCGCCGACCCGAAAATTGTGGGAAGACCGGCCATGCTGTTTGGTCTAGAGTGCCTCAGTGGCACTGAGGAAAAGACAGGAAGCAGAGATGGAGGTAGCAGAGATGAAGATGCTGAGGACCTCTTTGGGAGTGACCAGGATGGACAGGATCAGAGGAGCACCATATGTTGGAGCTTTTGGAGATAAAGTCAGAGAGGCCAGACTGAGATGGTTTGGACATGTGTAGAGGAAAGAGAGAGAGTACATCGGAAGAAGGATGCTGGATTTAGAACCACCAGGAAAGAGGCCTAGAGGAAGACCAAAGAGGAGGTTCATGGATACAGTGAAGGAAGACATGAAGATAGTTGGTGTGACCAAAGAAGATGCAGCAGATAGGGTTAGATGGAAGAAACTGACTTGCTGTGGCGACCCCTGAAGGGAAATACCGAAAGAAGAAGAAGAAGAATTGTTTCCTCTGTGCTTTTAATACTTGAGTTCACTGTCCCCAGTCACATTAGTCCATGAACTCCACTACCTTTATAAGTCACTCTGCTTGTACAGAAATTGACGTACACACAGATTTGGGCATAACCACACTTTAACCCTTAATTTTCTGCTTGTTATTTTAATGTTAAAATGTTTGTGTCCCGTCCTGCAGCTGCAGAGATGACCAACCTGAAAAAAGAGAACATCAAACTCAAAGACGAGATCAGGAACATCAGAGCAGCACTTAGGTAAGCACAGAGACGCAAATGATGATGACAAATACTTCTGGGTGTGTCCCAGTTCTTAATCTAAACCAGAGGTGGGCAAACGTTTTGGTTTGCGGGCCACATTGAGTTCTAACATTTGACAAAGGGTCCGGAACAGGAGCAGATGGATGGTATGATTTGGTAACCGCTAGATTAGACTGATAGAATGGTGTGTTAGATTTTAAAGAAGCGTGCTAAATGTTACATCAAGATCGTCAAATTTCAAATCTAGCTGCGCTAGGTCTGAAATCTAGGGCGATAGCGCTTTAAAACATGCATTTAGCGGCGCTAGGTTTGAAATCTAAGCGCTTGATGTAACATTTTGCTTGTTTTAAAATCTAACACGCTTTTTTACGTGCGTGGCCTGATGGCTTTTCATATCTGTACACATTCTTAATTTTGACAGCGTGCGCATCACGGAGACACACACATTTTAATGTGAGCAGTGTTGTTTTCGCAACAAAGTCAATAAATCTAGAGTGCCATCTGGTGAGGAAACATCAGAATTGCATGATAGATAAAACATTAAGAATGTTTATTTATTTAATTTTTTCAAGTTTGTCGGGCCGGATTAAAACGTTTAACAGGCCGTATGTGGCCCGTGGGCCGTAGTTTGCCCATACCTAATCTAGAGTTTTTGAACAATTTAGATAGTTCATTAGGAATGCAATTTAAAAGAAAGTAGTAACGCTATTGTTATTAAAAGCCAGTTTTTTTTCAACACCGGAGCAATTTTCAGCCAGGTTTGAAGCAGTGAAACCTCTGCAGTAACGAAACTCCCTTGGTCACTTGTGGTGAAAAAAGAGCTGAGTCGAAAAGCCAGCCAAAATGAACTTTTTCTGCAGGGTGGCTCGCTCAAAGATAGGGTGACAACTTCTGCTTTCTGTAAAGGAATTTGAGTTGAGCCATTGCTCCTCATGGTCCGTTTAAGATGACGGCACGGTATGGAAACTATTTAGGGTGGATCATACCTTACAAAGCAAATGACTGGAAAAAAAACTAACGAACACAAAAAAGTCACTTAAAACATCTTTGTTCTCGATCTTAACCTCTTCATTTTACATGTGCAGCAAAGTTCCCAGTGAACACTCCTCCAACAGCAGCACAGCCACAGAAATCAAGACCAAACCGCCCTCTGACTCTTCACCTCTCTCTGGATCCATCGCCCCCGTCACACCAACAACCAGCCGAGGCAGCAACCAGCCAGCAGATGGAGACGTTGTAGTGAAAATCGAAACGGAACGAGGCGAAGGTGAGGATGAACAAGAGCAGTGAGGATGATATGCTCGACTTCTTTTCCTTTCATTCAAGTTTTTTTCTCTTTTTTATTGAGCAGAAGCTGAACGCAGACCACCCAGAGCAGCCAACCAGAGCACCCTTGTGAGGAATTTACATTCTCTCTCCAACACATCATTAGTTTTTAAACTAATTTCAGTAACTGACGCTGAGTAAAGTCGTGTGGCCTCACTCAGGAAACTCTGGGTGTTCTGAATAAGCCATTATGCAAAAATCGTAGCTGAAGAGAAGAAGAAGTGAACAATGTGTTCTTTATGGAGCAACACTCACTTCTAGTTTCACAAAACAGGCATGTTGTACCACAACAATATCTAATTTTTAAACGCAGATCACAAATAAAAAGTCTTTCTCGAAACGTATCAGACTAATACGTTTCTAATCTATTGATCCCCATTTGTTTGGAATTTTGTGCATTTGGGATTGATAAGTTCAATTCAATTTTATTTGTATAGCCCAAAATCCGAAAGAATGAGATCGCGGGTACAAGCGGCCGAAATGACCTTCCTCCGCAGGGTGGCTGGACTCTCACACAGAGATCGGGTGAGGAGCTCTGCCATCCGGGAGGAGCTCGGTGTCGAGCCGCTCCTCCTCCAGGTTGAGAGGAGCCAGATGGGGTGGTTCGGGCATCTGGTCAGGATGTCCCCCGAGCGCCTCGCTGGTGAGGTGTTTCGGGCACGTCCCACCGGGAGGAGACCAAAGGGCAGACCCCGGAGCCGCTGGAGAGACTATGTCTCAGGGCTGGCCGGGGAACAACTTGGGATCCTTCCGGGTGAGCTGGAGGATGCAGCCGTAGTGAGAGAAGCCTGGGCTACCCGTTTGAGGCTGTTGCCCCCGCGACCCGACCCCGGAACAAGCGGAAGATGACGGAACGGAGCCCAAAGTCACAGAATTTCCGTCTCAATGGGCTTCACAAGAAAAAGAGGAATGTATAAACACAAATACACAACAAGAAAAATAACTAACAAATGCTAATTAAACAAGACTAGCACATTTCTGCTCTTATACTCTCCTTCTCGGTGAGGAAAAACTCCTAAAAAACCCATCAATGGGGAAAAAATAAGAAACCTCGTGGGGATCCACATGAAAGAGAGATCCCACTCCTAGGACAGATCTCTATCCCTCTCTTATCTCTTATCCCCCCGGATAAGTATCTCTAGCCAGCTCGAACCAATCAAAGTTTGTGTGGGTTTAATCCATTTACTTCAATAATGTAACGCTGATGTTTCTTAAATCTAGTTTAGGTTTTTTATTTCATCTCACCGAGGTCAGGATTGTGTCTTCAACTTTTTTCTTCTACTTCACAGGAGCTGTTGAAGCCACTAGCCAATCTTATTTCAACCTCTTGGAAACCTGACAAAGCTATGGGTTACGTGGCTGAGAAAAGGTGAGACACGAGAACGAAGGCGTCTGATGCTCTCCTAAAAATTTTTTTAAATTTCTGCTAGGTGATACTTACATAAGTTACCATAACTTTGCCCAAAAAACAAAAGAATTTGGAAGTAAAACGTTTCTCCACCCTCACCTATGGCCACCAGTGACACGGTGGTGGTGACACGGATACTAGCGAGCTTCTTCCGCAGGATGGCTGGGCTCTCACTCAGAGATTGAGTAAGGAGCTCTGCCACCCGGGAGGAGCTCGGTGTCGAGCCACTCCTCCTCCAGGTCAAGAGAAGCCAGATGGGGTGGTTTGGGCATCTGGTCAGGATGCCCCCCGAGCAACTCGCTGTTGAGGTGTTTTGGGCACGTCCCACCGGGAGGAGACCAAGAGGCAAACCCTGAACCCGCTGGAGAAACTATGTCTCACAGCTGGCTGGGGAACAACTCGGGATCCTTCCGGTTGAGCTGAAGGATGCAGCCGGGGTGAGAGAGGCCTGGGCTTCCCATTTGAGGCTGTTGCCCTTGCGACCTGGCCCCGCAACAAGCGGAAGATGACGGAACGGAACCTATTATGGTCACCAGCTGCGGGTGGTTACTGAAAGAATGAGATCCCGGAAACAAGCGAGCTTCCTCTGCAGGGTCGCTGAGTTCTCACTTAGAGATTGAGTAAGGAGCCCTGCCATCCGGAAGGAGCTCTGTGTCGAGCCGCTCCTCCTCCAGGTCGAGAGAAGCCAGATGGGGTGGTTTGGACATCTGGTCAGGATGCCAGCACCTCGCTGGTGAGGTGTTTCGGGCATGCCCACCGGGAGGAGACCAAGAGGCAGACCCAGAACTCGCTGGTAAAACTATGTCTCACAGCTGGCCGGGGAACGACTCGGGATCCTTCCAGGTGAGCCGGTGGATGCAGCTGTGGTAAAATGCTAAGGCTGTTGCCCCCCGCGACCCAGCCGCGGATAAGCGGAAGACGTCGGAACGGAACTTTTTAAAAAGGCAAAATGCTACAACCTCTAGCTTAAAAAGAAAGATGTTAAAATCGGCAAGTGACAGATTAATATTGATCCACCGTTATGAGTAAGGTTTACTTTCTATCTTGTCATTCTTACTGTTTAACCTCAAACATAATTAACACGGAGAAACATTAACTACTGAAAACCATCTTCCCCTGAAGCATGCACTCAAATATGGCTCCTGATTGTCATAGAAAAGGGATGTCCAGCCCCAATTCTTCAGATCTTCTTGGTTTTATTGTGGCCAGTGGATGGTTTCTGGTGGCACCACTCATTACCTCGCTCACCAGGAGGGTTGTAATGACCGTTTCTGTTGGGTGTACAGAGGTGTGGTCACAAGATATGGTTGTTGGTTTGAGCGCCCTTACTCAAGCGGGTTACAAAGATATTTTAGTGTGGCTTTTGCATGTTTTTCTTGTGAATGCATCGAATACTTCCCATTAGATGAAAACACGCCAGGTACAAGAGCCAAATTAGGTGTGTCAAATTGCAAGCTAATGACATTTAAAGGTGTGTTCTCGACTGGCTGTGATCTCTATTTGACCTGGATAGGTAGCACTGTTTGCTTTATTTATTATGAGATAAAAATTAATACAAAAATAAAGACGTTCAGAAATGCACGTATTTCAGCGTTTTCTTCTTCTTCTTTCGGCATTTCCCTTCAGGGGTCGCAACAGCAAGTCAGTTTCTTCCATCTAACCCTATCTGCTGAATCCTCTTTGGTCACACCAACTATCTTCATGTCTTCCTTCACTGTATCAATGAACCTCCTCTTTGGTCTTCCTCTGGGCCTCTTTCCTGGTGGTACCAAACCCAGCATTCTTCCGATGTACTCTCTCTCTCTCTCCTCTGCACATGTCCAAACCATCTCAGTCTGGCCTCTTGAACTTTATCTCCAAAACCTCTAACATGTGCTGTTCCTGTGCTCCTGTCCATCCTGGTCACTCCCAGAGACATCCTCAGCATCTTCATCTCTGCTACCTCCATCTCTGTTTCCTGTCTTTTTCTCAGTGCCACTGTCTCTAGACCAATCAGCATGGCCCGTCTCACCACAATTTTGTACACTTTTCCTTTCGTTTAGCTGAAACTCTTCTATCACACACCACACCTGATACTTTTCTCCACCCATTCCAGCCTGCCTATGATTCTTCACCTCTTTTCCACACTCTCCATTGCTCTGGACTGTTGATCTTAAGTACTTAAAATCTTCCACCTTCTTTATCTCTTCCCCCTGTAACCTCACCTCCACATATTTCAGGATAAGCGCACTTAATAAAGGAGGGTTCTGATTTGGTCTCGGCAACAGAGTCTTGTTGGCTTGTTCTTATGGAACCAAAGCAGCAAAGGTACCAACCATGGATGGAAAAAACCTGCATACATGTTTAAATTCTTTATTGTTTGACATTATCTACTTTCCGGAAGGCACCTGTTTGGGACTTCTGGCTCACCTTCATCTTCATCTTCTGATGTTCACGACTAAACTAAAAGAAAATGAAAAGACTTTTCTTCTTTCTGACTTTTACTTTGGTGCTTTTCTTTTTTAGAAATGTTGAAGCACGGGATCAGCATGCCCCAGTTCCCATTCAGGCTCCTCGGAAGAGCTCTTCTTCCTCTCCTGGTGGAGAAGTGAAAACAAGCAGACCTGTGATCCATGCTCCTATCCCTTACCATCCTCAGCCAGTAAAGCCTAGGGCCATGTCTCTTCCCTGGCCAGTGTCCGAACCTCCTGAGTGGACAACCAGAGTCCTCCCTGTTCCCAACCCTATTAATTCAAATCCAACCAGACAGCCACCTCCACGCTATCCCAACATGATCACTCCTGGCCCACAAGTAAGAAGGCAGAGTTTTGGTTCCTCATGGCCCAGGCCCGGTGCTCCTCAGCTCATGGCCAAAGAGCCCACAGTGGTGTTCAAATTGAAAAGTCCACCACAGTATTCAGAGAGTCAGGCTAAACCTCAGGAGAAGAAGGACAAATTATTTTCCAAAACTGAGATGGTTTCTGGCGAGGTTGTTCGGGAGACATGCGATGTGCCTTTGGACTTGTCAGATCCTGGGAAGCCCAAAGATGAAAGTCCAATAGCTTTACCACAGAGGAGCCTGAATGGTGAGGGAATTACAAAAAAGCCGGGCTCTTCACCATCACTTGTCCTCCACCCATCTCCGAGCACAACGCCAGGCAAACTGAAGGACACACAGGTAACATCAGACTTTCAGGCAACAGTATGAAGATTTTGTATATGAAAGAATAATGGTAGGGTGGTATCTCTACAGGCAACCAGAAAGCAGGAGACGAGAGAGGAGGGTGTAAAGTCCGACCAAAGCAATGGGGGGAAAGTTCCGGTGCTCACGCTTTCACTGCGTCCTGGTATGAGCGACACCATCTTCACCAACGCATACATTATTCTTTGTGCGTCATCATATTTCACTAACTTAACCTCCTAGGAGCTGGCGTCCACAATTGTGGACAACACATTTTGGGTTATCTAGACCACAAAACACACTATTTCTCTACAAGGTCCTGCTGTCCACATAAGAGGTCATTATACTGCCACTTAGTGGTGATAGACGTGTATGACACATTATTATTTAGATTCAAGATGGCTGCCTTGTGCTCAACTACATAATAACTAAACATAATAACTACAACTACAACAACTACATAATGTAGAAAAAAAGTTTTGATTTTAGACTCATCAAGTCCTAATCATCCCAAATAACAAAAAGAAATGATTAAAGGCTACCATGCAGGAGTTCGGGTTTTAGGAGGTTAAAGGCAGTTTGGAAGATCTTCCAAAGAAGGGCTGAAAGCTCAGCAACTTTTTATGAATAGCGGGAAAGCGTAACGATCCACGTTTGTCTTTTCTGTGTTCTTCTGGGTTTACGTCTCCAACCGATAAAAATATGTGTCGCCAAAAGCAAGAAGTGGCTTGATTGTCAGGTTGTGGACCAATGGATTTTGTTCATTGTACAAAAATGATTTGCTGAGATTTACAATGTTCCACAGTGTGGATCCACCTGTTTACCAGCAAAAATCCAAAATGAATTTTCAAAGACCTCCCATTCCACTTTTTGAACAATCTCCATTTAATCTCCAACCATTCCGCGTCAGGCCTACAGGGTAAAAATATTTGAATGTTGTTCTCACATCAAAAACATCCCTGAAGTGGTTTTCTAACTCATTTGAATATTTTTAGAATATTTGCAAACTTCTCCACCCGGTATTCTGATATTATTCAAACAACAAGTTGTTCTTTGCCATTCGTTTTGTTTCCCACCACGCCCACATTCCAAAGTAAACAGGAAGGGTTTTAGTGGATGTGTTCTGCTCATGCTTGGTCCCAACAGATACTTCCATTTTTATTTAAGTGCCTCAATACAGGAATATTAAAAGTGTATGCACTAGCTTTGCTAACTTGATGTGCTTAATGTCAGGGTGTGGGGACGTGGGAGGAAGGAGGACCCAATTGCAGGACATCAAAACAGGGTTTATTAAACACAAGTCGTGTAAGGAAAAGCCCACAAGATTAATTCAGGACTCAAAAGTTAAAAAAATATATCAGAGTTAAATCACAATATCATCATAGTCAGGCAACCAGGGACACCTGGCTGGAAGGGATGGTAATGGCCCAACAAGAAAGTCTCTGGCGATTGCCTTTAAATAGGCAGCAGGCCGATGATACACAGCTGATTGGTACCAGGCTAATCACCCAGGTGTTCAGGATAAGGCTGGAATCCAGGAGAGAGAGGAAGGTCCATAGCTCCCTCTGGTGGCAGGTGTGGGGATCATGACACCCAACCCTGGATATGTGGCCTCAAACCAGATTTACTCTGCACCGTGCGGCGGGACAAAGCAGGGTTGAGAAAAAAGAAAATTTACAGTGACAAAAATTTTAAAAACTGAATGTATGAATTCACAATAGGGCAGGGTACAACCCGAACAGGTCGCCAGTTTGTTGTGAGCCACAGACATACAACCATACACACACACTCATTCCTAGGGGCAATTTGGTACTGGGCGATCAACCTGACATGCATGTTTTTGGAGGGTGGGAGGAAACTAACATCCTGTTTTCATTCCAGTAGTGATGCTGGAGACCCTGAATTCTGCTCTCCAGAAGCAAGCTTCATCTTCCAATGGCAAGGTTACTCCAACCAGTGCATCCAGTCCAACAGACTCGTCCCAATCCCACTGGCAGCCTGATGCTGTAAGTCTCACATCTTGCTCCGGGTGGCCGCGGTCGTCGTCACCCTCTATTGAGGCGAAAAGCAGTTCAGACGACCAGTATGAGGATGCAAGTGGGTCAGATAAAGACAGCAGCCACGGCAGTAAGAGAAAGAGGTCAACTGTGGAGGTGGATACAGGAAGCGACTCAGACACAAACAGTAAGTTCTGCTCATACTTCAACTGAATTTGAGAGACTTTCAGATGTGGATTGTATTCAAAACTTTCTGCTTATTTGAATACAAGCAAAAAGAATACAAGCAGTTCAATGGGGTAAATAAGATATTCCATTGGCTCGGTTCCTTTAAGGCACTTCTGTTCGGTTAAATTGCCTGAGGGCAGAAGGGGTAAACGACTTTTAAAGCGCTCAGTCCAGCAGCGTAGTGAGAGGAACCCGTTACTTCAGGCTCTCTTCTGGATTGTGATCAATTCATGCAGAGGGGGACGGGAATTTTTCAGGATGCCCTGCATTAGAGCCCTCATCCTCCTTTCCAAAACAACCCCCACAGACTCCACATTTCTTCCCATCACAGCTGCACATTTCTCAATCAGTCTGTCCAGTCCATTGTCGTCCCTTGCGGTCAAACAGCCTCCCCAGCAGACAACCGCAAAGAAAACTGTACTTGCCGTGACAGACAGATAAAACATGTCGCCATATACAACAAAAGACCTCAGCCTTCTCAGGAAAAACTGCCAGCTATGTACCTTCTTATACACAGCCCCAACCTGCTCTGACCAGATGCACACCCAGATACTTGTAGGTGTAGGCGCTTTAGCTTACCTTTGTGAAATCTTACCTCTGTGAAATTTAGCATAGATGAGGTGCAGATGCTAAGGGAATACCGGAAAGAAAAGTAAACTTCACCACGATGAAGTAGTGGCAGGAAAATGCTCAGATGGCTCTAACCAAAGCTAGCTGAACACCATACCCTAGAGCTAAAAGGATAAATTCCCTCCATGGTTAAAAGGTGTCGCAATAGAGTTCATTGTTAATGTCAGTTGACATTCTTCAAAGTCTCATGAGATTTGGCCAGTACGGGCGAGACTACAGGTCATAGGTACGCATGATGCTCATAAAAGAACAATGACTCCAGAGTGAGAGCCACGCTCGAGTTTGCCTAAAGACCTTCAAAGTGACGAGCGGTCACGAGATTTTCACTGTAGCTCCTCAATGACACACTGCACACGGTTTTCTAATATGGCGGCTTTATTCCCTTAAACGCTGTGAAAAACTCGTGACCGCTTCACTTTGGAGGTCTTAAGACAAAGTCGAGAGTGGCTCTCACTCTGAAGTCTTTGTTCTTCTGTGAGCATCACGCGCACAACTATGACTTGTAGTCTCGCCCGTACTGGCCAAATCTCATGAGACTTTGAAAAATGTCAACTGACGCTTGCAGTCCATAATTTATTACTGCACATTTTGTATGTTCAGTACGCCATACCACAAATTCAACCAGTTTTTGCGCGTTTAAGCTACATTGAGAAAATAAATTTATCAAAATGTTCCATACCGTCTTCAACTTTTCTAAACTATATTCCGCATGACTACCACTTCCAAGGCTAACAGACTAACCTGTAAAATGTTTGGGGTCAAAACAAATGCAAGACCAAATTTTTCACTTCAATAAAACATCCTAAACTTTTTTTTTTATCTTTTCAGACCACCAACAAGAGAGAAGAATCAAGATCACCGTAAGGAGGGAAGGAAGGGCCCCTAGCTAAGGAGAAATGATTGCCCTGGTGCTGACAACTAAATCTTACGAGTGTAGTGTCTCATGCAGTTAACAACCCCTATATGCAGATCATGAGTAGACAAACTTCATACTGGGTTCTTCGCTCTTAAGAAGAAAGCATCTGACTGGGTGTTGGCAGCCATGTTTTACCACCGGGTGCTCCCCCCCTTGCTGCTGGTGTCAGTATACAGACAACATCAAATTTTAAGGAAAAATAGAACATAAAGAAAGTAAACGCAAGATGGTGGAAAAGTCCCATCGGTCATGCAACGTGCCTACTGTCAACCAGTCACTTTTGACATCTATCCAGATGTTTTTGGAGCAATTTATCCATTCCCGGGGCATGCAGGTTGGTATTGGTCATTGGACAGGGTACACCTAGGACAGATGGAAAGTTTGTTTCAAAATCCAACATAAAAACACTAATAAAAGTAGCTGTTTTTTTTAACAAGAAAGTTAGAATGATTTATGTAAAGATTTACAGCCTGTTCTTTCCTAACAGTTTATTACATTCCTACTTCAGTAGGTCTTAGATCAGGGGTCTCCAACCCGTAGGTCGCGAGCTACCGGTAGCTCCCACCCCCTTTCAGAGTAGCTTGCCAAAAGTTTTTCTGAATCCTTTACAACTTTTATCAGGCACATTTGATTTGTCACTTGGTAAACAAATTTACACAACTATCCAATGAAATTCAGTAGTGTCCCGCGTCCTTCATACAAAGTATTATTAGTTGCCAATTAGTTGCCAATTAGTTGCCAATTAGTTGCCAATTAGTTGCCAATTAGTTGCCAATTAGTTGCACTGCTGTCTAGCTTGAGTCAGAGGTAAATGGCGGCCAGATTGGCGGCAACTACAACCACAGCACAGAGGCAAAAAACATACAATTTCCACGAAGAGTGGGAAACGGTTTTGTTTTACAAATGTAAATGATACGTAAGTGCGTGTGTTGATCTGCGGTGCCAGTGTTTCTGTCGGTAAAAGATGTAACATAGAACAGCATTTCACTAAGGTCCACGGCAACTTTGTGCGGGAACTTCCCGCGAGCAGCGGCCTCTGAATAAAGAAAATTAAGACCTAGAGACCTAAAAACAAGGCTTCTTAGACAGCAATCACTGTTTACCAAACCAACGAAGAAGACCAATGCAATAACAGAGGCGTCCTTTAAAGTGGCGCACATTTTAACAAACCACAAAAAAACGTTCACTGACGATGGGATAGTAATGGAGGCTATGACGGTGATGGCTGATACCTTATTTTCCATAACCAGACTTTTGGACACCAACATTTTGTAAATGGTCACGTAAAAGTTCATAGTTTCAATAAAAAATGATCAAACTAAGCTATGAAAAAAAAATGTTACAAACCACAAGTAGCTTCCAGCCTTGTTGATTTACCTAAAAGAGCTCTCGGAGGGAAAAAGGTTGGAGACCCCTGCCTTAGATATTATCAGCGAGACAGGATTTTTATTTACATGTGCATGAATATGTAAGCCTTCTTTTTACTCCGCTTCAATTTCCTGTGGAAAATCTGATTTTTGTAAACCATTCTAAAATGTATTAGCAGGGTGTAAATGAGGTGGTGTGAATGGTGGTAAAAAACAAATCAACCAGCTCTTGTTTTGGTTTTCAGTTATTGGTTTCTTGTGTGCATAGAGCAGGAAGAGCTCAATAGTTTTAACATGCAAATAATGTTCTAGCTTCCACTATTTGCCTTCCTGTGGAAGTTTCTCCAGAGCCTCACCAGAACTCTGTCGAGAGGAAAGATTAAAACAGTACCTTTACAAAAAAAACTTCCACAGATTGTTATCTTACTAATCATAGTGATAAAAACCAATTTTTCATCACACAATAAACTGCTGTTATGTGACACCAAAGCAAACCAGTGTGGTCCAAAATTGGTACCCTGAAGTCCCGACTTGCGGTTTGTCAATGATTAAACATGCCTCTTACATTAAAAAGTTTTGGGCGCCATGGTGACGCATTGGTCACCACAGTGGCCTCCAACAAGAAGGCAGAGGGTTCAACTCATGGCTAGGACGAGGCTTAGTTTGAATCACTGGTCTGTCTGTGTGGAGTTTGCATAATCTCCCCATGTATGCGTGGGCTTTCTCCGGGTGCAACAGTTTCCTCCCAACCACAAAATCCGAGCGTGTGGGTTAATTGGCCGCTATGAAATTGCCCAAAGGAATGAGTGTGTGTGTGTGCATGATTGTTTGAATATGTGGCCTTGCAACAAACTGGCGATCTGTTTGGGTGTATCCTTCCTCTTGCCTGAAATCAGCCAGGATAGGCTCTGGCACCCGCACCGCCCCATTAGGGATAAGCGGTTCAGAAGATGAAACTAGATAATGAAATGTTTTCTTTTAATCAATGAATTAGTGTTTTACGCTTTAGATTTAATATTTTGTACATTCCTACTTTTTTTTAAAGCTGTTATAACCTGCCGAGAGGTCGCAACTCAAAAATGTTACAAATAAAATCTTTATTTGACCAACTACAAATCAACTTCAGCGCCAACCTCTTGCAACCTTGCTGCTCAAAAAACAGTACGGAAAATTATGGGGCATTTCAATGCCTTATAGATGGTATCAATTTATTAGTTTTTTACAGTAAAGTAGTAACTTTGCGCACGAAGATGTCTTTGAGCGTCCTAGAAAAGCGCTATATAAGTACAATACATTATTATTACTTCTTAAAATAGGACATATGTACGTGTGAAATGACTATGAGACTATCTCAGAATGGTTTAGGTCATAACAGCACGGTTTGAATATAGTTCTAGGTAATGTAGTATCTTGAAAATGTATTGTTAATTTTTTTAACATAGTTTTTCTATAATAAACAACTTTTACTACAACTGCCAAGTTTGCCTCTTAATTCGTTTTTTTTTTTTCCACTTGATCTTCTCATCTCGGCCACTCGGCCACCACAGTACTGTTGTAATTTTGTTCTACAAGGCGAAAGAGTGTCAGGATCCCTCATCTGCCCCCAGAGGAAGCCCTGGATATTCCTAAGCAACCTGATTAGGGTAACCTGTGGATGATTCCTGATTCCGCACATCTGTGCACTCTGCCATCTATTTAAGGAGAATCACCCCAGACTTCCCAGAAGGGTTTTTCTATCACTTCCAGCCAGGTCACTCTGGTTGCCTGACCATGTTTTGAACTTTGAACAGTAAATCCTGTGCTTCTTTGCTTTACAGACTATCTGAATTAAGATAATTAAACTTGTTTGATGTCCTGCAATTGGGTCCTCATCCTCTCCAGATCCCTAAAACCCTGACAGAAGCCCCTCTACCCAGGTGGATCGCTGCATAGCCCCCCTGCCCAGGAGGGTCGCTGCATAGCCCCCCTGCCCAGGAGGATAACTGCATAGCCCCCCTGCCCAGAGGGTCGCTGCATAGTCCCCCTGCCCAGGAGGATTGCTGCATTTTCTCAGGGTTTTAGGGATGTGGAGAGGAGGAGGACCCAATTGCAGTACATCAAAAGAGGTTCACAGTAAGACCCCCACAGGGAAGTCTAGGGTGATTCCCCTTAAGTAGATGGCAGAGTGCACAGATGTGGGGAATCAGGAATCATCCACAGGGGACCCTAATCAGGTTGATTAGGAATATCCAGGGCTTCCTCTGGGGGCAGATGAGGGACCCTGACAAAGAGGGTATTTCAGCCTTAAGCTAGATGCAGTGGCTCACTGGTAGCGCGTTCGCCCGCGGACCGGGCGTTAACCAGAAGTTCACGGGTTAGATTCCCACCGAGTTACCGTCTAGGGTTTTTGGATAAGACACCTAATCCCCTGTTTCTCCCACCAACGGTGCTGTCGTGGCAGCCTGCTGCGGTGTAATGCAGCACACAAATTTCCCCGAGGACTTAATAAAGTATATATTTCATTTTCAGGTAAAGAAATGTTACTTTCATATAAAGTTTTGATCACATATTGGGTTTGTCCTTGAATCAGCGTGCAGAGAATCTCCAACACACACCAACTGCGGCGAAATGGAGGGGAAAAAAATGAAGCAGCTCAATATGGTTTGATGTGTTTTCTGCTCCAATGCAGGAAGACTGTGCATGACCGTCAGCAGTGGTGGAACGTAACGAAGTAAATGTACTTTGTTACTGTACTTTAGTAAAAAAATTGTGTATCTGTACTTTACTTAAGTAAAATTTAAGACCTGTACTTTTACTTTTACTTCACAACATTTTTAGAGCAAATATCTGTACTTTTACTCCGCTACTTTTTAAAAGTGTGTTTTACATTTTTTGTTACATTTTTGTTCAGGAATTTGAAAAATACCCAGGTTTTTTAGCGCATCTTGAAGCCGCATCGCCAAAAAAAAAAAAAAGTGCAGTTGATCGGGAGTAAAAGTAATGAATCGAGGACCAATCAGAATCTAGAGTAAACATTTTCCGCATTTATTCAGCCTAACTTGATCTAGTACAAATTAAAAAGAGCCAGAAGATCGTTGTTCGTTGTGTTTACTTCTAAATAAAAAGTTGAGCCATCATTACACAGAGCAGGGGCGGATCTAGAATTTTCCAAAGGGGGGTGGGGCTTTGACAAAGCCAATATATAGTGACTGGGGGCCTCCCCCCCAAAACATTTTAAAAAATATGTGTCATTTTCCTGCATTTTGGTGCCCATTTGCTGGCGCTTCTAGGGGATAGCTTGACGTGTCCCCTTTCCTTTCCTTTCTTTTTTTTTTTTTTTTTCGTGGACGAAAAGAGGCGGGAGAGGGGGGTCACACCCCTGCAGAGTATTTATTCTGGTTACCATGGTGACACCATACAGCACAAAAAATATCATTTGAATTATGATACTTTTTACTTAAAAAGTACAATTTACATCAACTACTTTTGCACTTTTACTTAAGTAGATTTTTTTTATTGGTACTTTTACTTTTACTTAAGTAAATTTTTGCCTAATTATCTGTACTTTTACTTAAGTACAAAAAGTGAGTACTTTATCCACCACTGACCGTCAGCCTTGTTTAATCATCAGCTAATTCCTTCTTCTGAGGCTGTAATTGATTCACAAAACAATGCAAGACCAAAGATCGTTTTACCACCTCCTCTGGTATGTAAGATTATGTTCCACTTCAAAGTCAAACAAAGCAAACAAAATGTTTATTATTATTTGCTGATACCTAACTTACTTTGAAGGTGTCACTTTCACTGTTTGGTTGGTTTAAACTATTTTTGTCAGCGTGGACACTCCCTCTCTAAAACTCTCCACTCCAACGGAGAAAAAAAATAGGTTCCTCTTCCTCTTTCTTGTTTTCCGTAGAGCTCCATTTTGCAACTATTAACTTTCCACTCAGCTGCGGCTGCTTAGCCGGAATAAAAAGAGCAGATGTAATGACCTCTCATGTTTGTCTTCACGCCCACATGTTCCTGTAAAGTTTAGTTTATAATTAAGACTGATTTTAGTTCAAATGGTCAAGCTCTACTTTCCAAAAATGCTGAGTTTGCGTTTTTTTTCTCAGTTTTAACCTGCTCACTCACTCTCGAGCACCCTGCCCTCTGTACAACCCCCGAGGCCCACTCTGCAGTGCTCTGACATTGTTTCATTGATTTTTTACTGTAATGCCATCATTGTGTTTTGGTAAGTGGATGAAAAAAGCTTTTCCATGCTTGTTTGATTCCCTCTGTTAATTAAATGTGACCAACTCTGCTTCAGTAAAGGGAACTTTGACTTTAACACTGACCTTATACATTACAGTAGTTACTATACAGTAGACACACACACACACAAGTATAAACCTCCCCTGTTATCCAAGTCCGTGTAGTCCCTCATTCATCCAGGAGTGATCCATTGTAGAAAAAGTTTAAAAAAAGTCTTCTGGACAGTTTAATTCTTGATCGAGACGTTTCGACTTCCATCCGGAAATCATTTTCAATCTGATAGAAATGAACTGAAACCTGGATCTATATATGCTAACGTAAGTAAAAGGTAAAAAATAGTAAGGAAGGGCTCGACCAATGAGCCTGTGTTACCTATGATGGCCGTGAATGGCTCCTATTGTAGCCACAGACCAGTAGACGATCACTATTGTAATAATGCTAAAAGCCTAGTGACTAGAAATTCCTGCTAACGAGAGGCGTGAATCTGGGTCACGAGGTGTCATCTTTGGTCCAGGGGTTCAGGATGCTGCTGTAAATCCCGGGCAGAATGTATCTAACGCCTCCACTCCGATTCAGTGAGGGATTTTCTTTCTTCAGAAAGATGGCTTCCTTCACACCTCTTTCAACAAAGAAGACAAGCCTCAAGTGGTCCACAGTCGGCTGTACATCTACATCTTAAATCCACCAAACACACGTTTGAGGACAGCGAGGTGAAGATTCTAAGTAGAGAGAAAGGATAGTTTGAACTCCCCTGTTATCATTTTCTTTCATTTCCTGATGTCAATAGATTTGTTCTTGCCTAAGTCAGAGCTAAGAATACTTCAGGGTGAAATAAAAGTCCAGATAGTTACGTCTCTAAACAGGAAGTGACCCCTGGAAACTTAGATTATTTCAGTAACAAATTAGGTTTCACTTCCGTTTCAGTCTTTTGGAATCCTTTCAGTAAAAATAGGCCTTTTGTATTAATTTCTAAAGAAAAGTTCTTTCACTTATCCGGGGTCGGGTCGCAGGGGCAACAGCCTCAGATGGGAAGCACAGACTTCTCTCACCCCAGCTGCATCTTCCACCTCACCCGGAAGGATGCCGAGTCGTTCCTCGGCCAGCTGTGAGACATAGTCTTTCCAGCAGGTCCGGGGTCTGGCTCTCGGTCTCCTCCCAGTGGGACGTACCCGAAACACCTCACCAGTGAGGCGTTCTGGGGGCATCCTGACGAGATGCCCGAACCACCCCATCTGGTTCCTCTCGGACAGGAGAAGGAGCGGCTCAACACCAACCTCCTCCTGGATGGCAGAGCTCCTCACCCGATCTCTGAGTGAGAGCCCAGCCACCCTGCGGAGGAAGCTCATTTTGGCCGCTTGTATCCACGATCTCATTCTTTCGGCCACCACCCACAGCTGGTGACCATAGGTGAGGGTTGGAACATAGATCGACTTGTTAATTGAGAGCTTTGCTTTTCAGCTCAGCTCTTTCTTTACCACAACGGACTGATGCTGGGTTTTAGTTATTGTTGACGCCACACCGATCCCTCTGTCCATCTCTCGCTCAATCCTTCCCCCACTCATGAACAAGACCCCAAGATACCTAACTCCTCCACTTGGGGCAAGACCCTGCCCCTGACCCGCAGGGGGTGTCACATCTTTTCCAGGCGAGAACCATCGTCCTGGATTTGGATTTGAAGACAAAAAAGTTGTTTTTTAAAAATCAAAATTCAACCTTTTATTTCTGAAAGACGTTATAAACAGTGGTGTAAAAAGATGTGTTCAATGAGCGTGTAAAAAAAAAAAAAAAAAAACAGTTTTGCCACGTTTGTATTTGTGTATTTAGAAGACCAATGTGTGGTTAAGATCAACTGAAATATTTACATTTAGTTAGCATTCCAGTTAGTTAGAGTTTAGTTTACATGTTCTAACCATGCATGAACAGGAGGGCACACTGGTTTCCTTCTATGCTCTAAACCACACACATCAGGCTCATTGGTCAGCTTAAACTTTCTGTAGGTCTGAGAATGACTAGGTGTCAAACTATCCAGCCATGTGACAAACCAAACCACCAAAAACAGAATTTAACAATAAATGTATGTGTTAAGTCTGGTTCGGGTTCATCTGGTGGCAGAGGTGTCAAGTAACGAAGTAAGACTACTTCGTTACCTTACTCAAGTAGAAAATCTCGTTATCTTTACTTTAACGAAGTAATTATTTTTTTGTCTACTTTTTACTTTTACTCACTACTTTTTTATGCAATTATCTGTACTTTTACTTCGTTAATTTTATCAAAAGTAGTCGCTACTTTCTCCATTTTGTCACCGTTATAAAGCCGCGACTGTTTGTCGGATTTTTTTTTTTTATGAACCCTGAATGCATCAAACAAAGGAACAGATGAATGATTGGCTGAAAGGTCCAGTCAATCATTACTTTGGGGCGAGTAGCCCCGCCTACAAACTTTTAAAGAGCAAGGACGTCAATTTCCGTGTTTGAGACTCGGGCTCGGAAATCAAAGTGTTTCTGATGCTGCAACACTGAACTTTGATTGAATTATCAGGTTTTTTTTTTAAAAAAAACAACAACAGCAAAGGAATGTTTTATTATTATTTTCAGTCTTAGGTTATTGTAAACGTCTTTGCTGAAAATGTTGTAGATGGTATTTTTATAAAAATAACTTTGACCTGTGATGCACTATTTTATCTTCATAAACAAAGCTGATTGAACTGATTAATCCATAAATAGTAGTGGATGAAGTATTTGTGCTTAAAAGCATCCAAAATGTTATTGATTAGTTTATAAAGACTGACTGAGGAGATTAAAACTACACATCGCTTAGATTTTGTATCATGAAGATGTTTGGGTTAATATTAAAAAACCTTATATGTACACATATATATGTAGATATGTATAAATATAAATTTATATATACCGTCTCCTAAGTCCCGCCCCTACTGGTTTTTTTAAATCTTATTTCCCTGGTTATTTTTTTATTTTTACAGTTCTTAAAATTTTAGAAAAAGAATCCAAGGATTTTGCCTCCTGTGTGTTTCCTTCACTCCCACTGCCTTACGAGTGCATGTAAAGGGTGTTATTTTGTCAATGGGCGTGGTTTTACTGGGTGTACGATATTTTTTGTAAAATACGATAATTTTACGTCATTAGTACGATAATCCAGCACCTCCCACCTGGCAACGCTGGTTCCATGCGCTGGTTCCATTATTAAGAAATAAATAATTCTGATTCATAAAGTTTCACCAAAACACTTTCATTTATTATCATATTTTCTGCTCCTTAAAGCATGTGGTAATAGTTAAAAAATATGTTCATACGCTTTTGTTAACAATATTCCTTTTTTTCTGAAAATTACTTTTACTTTTTTTACTTTAAGTAGTTTTAAAATAGGTTACTTTTTACTTTTACTTAAGTAGAAAACTTGAGTTGATACTTCTACTTTTACTAAAGTAGTTTTTTAACTCGGTATTTATACTTCTACTTGAGTAGGAAATGTTGGTACTTTTGACACCTCTGTCTGGTGGGGACCAGTAAACAGTCCCTACCAGTACTGTAGGGACTGCCTGCTGCCTGAGCATGGGCAAACTGAGGCCCGCAGGCCACATGCGGCCCGTTAAACGTTTTAATCCGGTCCGCTGAGCTTGAAAAATAAAATAAACCATAAATTTTATTTCCCCTGCAATTCTGATGTTTCCTCACTAGATGGTGCCAAAGATACAACAACACTGCTCCCATTAAAATGTGTGTCTCCGTGATGCCCACGCTGTCAAAATAAACAGTGTGCACAGATATGGAAAGCCATCGGGTCCAATAGACACACGTAAACAAGCGTGTTTGATGTTAAAACAAGCAAAATGTTACATCAAGCGCTTAGATTTCAAACCTAGCGTCACTAAATGCACATTTTTAAACGCTACCGCACTAGATTTCAGACCTAGCGCCGCTAGATTTGAAATTTAACTCTATTGATGTAACATTTAGCACTTGTTTAAAATCTAGCGCGCATTTCTATTGGTCTAATCTAGTGGTTA
Organism: Neostethus bicornis; assembly: GCA_902685375.1. NCBI lineage: Eukaryota > Metazoa > Chordata > Actinopteri > Atheriniformes > Phallostethidae > Neostethus > Neostethus bicornis. The sequence goes on from LR738550.1 coordinate 26,724,786, forward strand.
GCAAAGCATGCCATCCATCTGCTCCTGTCTCAATCCCTTTGTCAAATGTTAGAACTCAATGTGGCCCGAGAACCAAAAAGTTTGCCCACCTCTGATCTAGCCCTTCTGGGTTCATTCAGCTCATATGTGACCTCTGATTTGGCAGCTTCTTGAAGACCTGGACCAACTCTTCCTCTTATGTGCCTGTTTGTCTTATCACCTGTGGAAGTGCATAAACAATCTTCAAGGATACTTTCTGACTTTGGAATTGGACTAGGTCCTTTTTTTTCTGTCCAGACTCTCAGTGGGATCCTGTTTTGCTGTGAACCTGTTTGTCTTGGATTGTGTCCTGTCCCAAAAGGGGGATTCTCTCTCTAACCACCTGACCACTTTGGACTCCAACTGGAGCCTTTCAGGAGCCAATCCACACAATAAACTCGCTTTTTTTTTTTTTTTTTCAAATTTCCAGCATGTGCATATCTGTTCCTCCTAACCTGAAAACCCAACGGTATGTTTCTGGTTCCAAACATTCAACATGGCAAAATGCATGACACAGAATGTAGCAACTGAATTTTCTTTCCTCAGATGGAGCTAGGCAGCACGGTGGCGCAGTGGGTAGCACATTGGCCTCATAGCAAGAAGGTCGTGGGTTCGAGTCCCTGGTGGGGAGAAGGCTTGGAACACTGTGCTTTCTGTGTGGAGTTTGCATGTTCTCCCCGTGTTTGCGTGGGTTTCCTCCAGGTACTCCGGTTTCCTCCCACCCTCCAAAGACATGCATGCTAGGTTGATTGGCCGGTGCCAAATTGCCCCTAGGAATGAGTGTGTGTGTGGATGGTTGTATGCGTGTGGCCCCGCGACAGACTGGCAACCTGTTCGGGGTGTACTCTGCCCTTCACCTTAAATTGGCCGGGATGGGTTCCGGCACTCCCCGCAACCCCGAAAGGGATAGACGGATACCAAGATGACTGACTAGATGGAGGTAAATTTTATTGGTGACATCACACACACAGGGTCCATTCCTTTGACGGTCAGTGGTTTGGTCTGATTGTGTTTAACAGTGTGAAAATCATTATCTGGTATTGTGGGATTTCTGGGAAAAATCCTGCAGGAAAATTGTGCAGAATTAAGCATGGAAAAAAAAATTCTACACCACAGGTCTCTTTATCTGATTTGTTTTTATTTGCATGCGACCAAATAGTTTCTGTAACTTTTTGTTCTTGGTCTGGGAATTAAATGATGAAAAAGCCGAAAGAGACTCACTATTAAAAATTAGACTTCCTCAAGACATTTTAAAACCAAACTGAGATAAAAAAAAAAAAAAAGTTGGTTTTAGTTCAGATCCTAAATAGGATTTGTTGAGAAAATGTGATGCACTGAATGAAATTTAAAATTTCATAGCAAACATGGCGCGGGTGTGGCAGGTTGGGTCGATGGCGGTCTCAAATTTTCACAAATGGCAATGACACAGTATGTTGGATTTAATGTATTCATACACATAAAATTAGCACCAGTTCTGTCAAAACTGTCAAAAGTTTGCAGGAACAAGTTTCACATACCATGTGGGTTCATGTTCATTTAACATGTTGGTTAGAAGTAAAAAAAATATTCAAACCACCAAAATCTGTGGAAAAAGGTTGCAGACATTGGAGCTAAGTTACCAGCCTATTGTGAATATTTTCGGTGGTTGGGAAACTCTGGTCTGCAGGAAGAGAAAATAAAACCGCTTCTTTTTTCATTTTCTTTTGTCCATGCAGCGTTTAGGGGGAGACAGTGGCTCAGTGGTAAGAGCATTCGCCCACGGACTGGAAGTTCGTGGGTTTGCATCCCACTGAGTTCACATCTAGGGTCCTTGGAGAAGACACCTAACCCCCTGTTTCTCCCACCATTGGCGCCGTCATAAGTGGCAGCCTGCTGCGGTGTAGAACAGCACACAAATTTCCCGGTCAGGGATTAATAAAGTATATTAAAAAATAAATAAATCTAAAGTTAGCTAGAAGCTATAAAAACAAATAAAACTAAATTTGGTTGAAAAGCTCATTTTTTTAAAAAACTGAAAAATTATGCTTGAATTTAAATGATTAAATTTCTTAATCAAAATCAATTTCTTATGCAACCATAAGTCATTATGAGCACTTTATTCTTCTGTACGTTGTTGAAAATTTTGCATCTTTTGTGTCATGTTGACATTTTTAGTTCCAGTCCACACAATGAGCCTTTAAAAGTTTTTACCCACAATGCTAGAGAGAAAATTTACTTTAATATTTTGCATAATTTGTAAAATTCTAATAGAATCTGAAATTCTTCTGCTTTAAAACACAACCTAAATTTTCTCATAAAGTCTCAAAAACATGTAGAAAATACAATCCACTAGGTGGGGCAGTTTTCGGGTGAATGGACAGCAGCATGCTACAGAAAAATAAGAGAAGAAGAGTGGGTTGCTATGGTTACAGTAAACAACGTATCCCAGGACATTCCTGCCTGTCTCTAAAAGAGATAAGATTTTACACTGATGGACTAAAAAAAAAAAAAAAAAAAAAAACCTTTAAAACATTTTTTTTTTACCCAAACACCATAAGATCAACCAAAAACAATCTTTGGGAGGTACCGGTAGATCCTGATCACCATAGGAGATCAGAGGCGGATCCAATGGTGCACGCCCCGCCCACCTCCAGCCCCCTTTTGGTCCATAAAAAAAGTGCTCTAAACTACTTTCATTATTATAAACTTTGGGCAAAATATGCACCAAAATGCAGAAAAAATACTTATTTTTCAAAATGTTCCGGGGCCGGAATGCACCCAAACCCCCTACACTGGTGAGCGCACCCTCCCCACCCCCTTTTAAAAAATCTAGGATTTGCCTCTGGAGATGAAACGGAATCATTTTCCACGGCCCACCTGGCGATCTCTCACGGTACACCAGTGTGCCGCGGACCACTGGTTGAGAAACGCTGACTTATTAACAAATCAACTGAAGATGGAAAGTAAATACTGTAGATTTGGTGGCTGAATTACTTTCAATTCCATTTTTAAAATAGACTTGTCTAAAGAAGTTGAACAAAGTATAAAAAGCTGAGTAGCAAAGTTCGGAAAAGTGCGCAGAAATGTGACATATTTTTATATATTATTGGTCTTTTTCATCATAAAAGGCCGTTTAAAATAAAAATAAACGGTTTCTTTTCACATATGTGTTGTTTCCATGTCATCATCCTGCCCTCCACCCTCCCTTTCCTCCATCCGTCTGCCTCCAGGCAGCTTCGGAAGCTTCAGATGAAACTTTGTCTCTAATCCTGACTCCTGATTGAGGATTACAGCACAGCTCACTGTCCTGTTAATCTCATGCTGCTGTGCCCTGGGGCTGTGATGGCAGTCACCATCATTTGAATCCCTGTTTGGAGCCGACATGCATGCAAACCATCCTCCCAGCTCTGTCTCCTCATCCATCTATGCCGCCTACTCTCATTGCACCTGATCCCAGGCAGGATTCACTTGGATACCAGTTTTTTTAAATGCAATCAGAAAGTCTGCGCAGGTATGTGCACTCTGCTGCAAGCAAACAGCTTTTTGCATGCAGCTGGGGTTCTTCCAACCAGTGAAACCAGAGCACGACTGACGTGTACTTGTTCCTCTTTTCGCCCCCTCTGACAGTCAGTCCGACACGCTGCAGTCAGACTTCCTCCTCTACATGCAGTGCACAGTGCTTCATCTGGATCCCCGCACGGTTTGGCAGGGATGGAAGTCACCATGAAGCGATGAGGATTAATCTTCAGGGAGTCATCAGAATTTAGAAGATCTCACAAACACACAGACAAGAAGAAGAAGACACCAAGAGAGAAAAGCTGGTGAGTGAACACGTCTGAAAAGTACAAAATGAAGAAAAAACTGGGTTTTTTTAAAAAATAATTTGATTTTCTATCTGAAACTCTTAGAGATAATCTGTTTCTACACAGGAGAGGGTGTTGTACAGATGTGACGGATCACATCTGTAGATGAATTAAGTGTAAAAACTGTTATACATGAGTTTCTAAATGTAAGAGGGCTCATTTCCTCTCATGTACATGTGGGGTATTTTTAGACTGTCCATGTAGACAAAACCAGAAACCAAACTAGTTTCACTTCTTAACTCTCATAAAATCTCACACCTTTTACATCCAGAGGAGATCAGAGAGAATGTTTTCATTTCTAATCTTGCTGATCTGATGTAGGAGATTTAGATGTGATATCCGAGCTGTTTCAGGAAGTTGCACACTAGCCAGAAACACCATTATTACATAATGACGGGGACTAAAGTCTTGCATTAATCTGCCTCATCAGCTACGTTTTTCCCCAGATGTTAAAAAAAAATTCACCTGAAAAATCCAGATGATGCAAAACCCCACTGAAGAAGAATATATGATGAATGGGTGAACCCATTTGTCTATTATCTGCACTGTTTGTCCATGTTTGGATCATTCAGTGGTGCTGTAGTCATACTGAGTTAGTATAGAATGAGAGGCAGGGTGCACCCTGGGCAGGTCGCTAGTTGCAAATGTGTTTAGGAGCCTTTTTTTTTTTTTTTAAATATCTTGAACTTTTACATAAAGTTGTTCACAAATTAAATTTTGCCACTTTTATGACAGTAAGTGTGTCTTTGGGTGTTTAAGTCCAGGTTAACGTCAACAGTAACATGTCATTACTTACATGTTTTAAAAAAAATAGAACTAACAGAAAATTAAAAAAAACAAAGCTAAAGCATTGATAAAGCAAAGAAAGAGGAAAAAATCAGATGCTATCTGCTCGTGTGTTTCCCCATGAAGTTAAAGTTCTTGTTCCTTTTTGCACGGCACACCAACAGCAAAACTAGAACTCTGTGCAGAACTGACTGTTCAAGGTCTTTACCAAAGTCTGAGAAAATAAAAAAAAAAAATCAATTAATTTTCTCCACAATCAATGACGTTTCTTTTTTCAAACTTTAAATGGTTTCTAGACAGAGTCCATTTTCATCATGATACTGCCGCCGCCATGCTTTAGTGTGGAGGGTGACTAAACTAGTTGCTTAAAATGAAAAAATTTCTTCGTGTCAGTGTACAAGAATGGATTTCTTGAAAGCTCTTAAATCTAAAAGATCTTTGTTTGGTTTTTCTGTAAAAATGTGTGGAAAAAAGTGCTCTGATCAATGCTCCACTTATCTGTCCAGGCTTACAGTGGTCAATATTTACCAGATTAAAGTGGTGCAGGTTTTCCTTCCAATCATATCAGCCTTCAACATATTTGAACACTTAAAGTTCTTTCAGTGTTTCTTGGTTGGTATATTTTCCTCATATGAGCAAATGTGTTAACGTAGAGTTACAGTTAGTTGTTTTTTTTCTTAATACTGATCTGAAAGCTGATCTCTGAAAGCAAAGTGGAGGACATTAAAACTAGCATTTTGTGAGACATTTTTATTAAAATCTGAAGTACTAATAAGTAAAAGTATCTTATCATTCATTTCTAAGATTAAATTTGATATCATGCAAAGTTACAAAAGCTGAAAACAATAAAAAAAAAAAAAGATCTGAACAGGTGGGAACACTGCAAATAAAGTGCAAGGCAGTGAGGCGTTTACACTCCGTTGGTTCCTCCTTCTTTCATTCTTCACCTGCTGGCAGCAATGTTCTGCTCCGTGGCGATATCAAGCAGGAACACACTCACTGACACAGGCAGAAATTACACCATGTAAGAGGAATTTACTTGTTTTCCACTGGACACTAGCCCTGAGTCTACTGTTCTGGTGTCGATGTCTCAGGTGAATGCCTGGGTTTCCATATTGGATCTTTCTTAAACAGGTAACAAAGTCTGTCTATCTGCCTGTCTTTCTGTACACAGATTGCCCAGTATTGATTAGCATGTTCAAAACCTTGGAGTGGTGGCAGTAGTAGTAAAAATGGCGTCCACCCCCCTCCCAGCATGTATCTTTGCTGTACTTTTTTATTTAAGATACATTTACCTGTTGATACGTTTTAAAAGCGCGGATTTCATAAAAAATTCACTTTTATAACTTCTATTTCTACCATGTTTGAATGTTTGTGTAATTTGCGAGCTCTTCTATTCAGTTTTTGGATACTTTTTATACACCAAGTTTTCCATGGCAACATGTTTTGTTTTCTGCCACGCCTCTTGTTCTCTGCCACGCCTCTTGTTCTCTGCCACGCCTTTTGTTCTCTGCCACGTCTCTTGTTCTCTGCCACGCCGTTTGTTCTCTGCCACGCCTCTTGTTCTCTGCCACGCCTCTAGTTCTCTGCCACGCCTCTAGTTCTCTGCCACGCCTCTAGTTCTCTGCCACGCCTCTTGTTCTCTGCCACATCCTTTGTTCTCTGCCATGCCTCTTGTTCTCTGCCACGCCTCTTGTTCTCTGCCATGCCTTTTGTTCTCTGCCACGCCTCTTGTTCTCTGCCACGCCTATTGTTTGCTGCCACGCCTCTTGTTCTCTGCCACGCCTCTAGTTCTCTGCCACGCCTCTTGTTCTCTGCCACGCCTCTTGTTCTCTGCCACGCCTATTGTTTGCTGCCACGCCTCTTGTTCTCTGCCACGCCTCTAGTTCTCTGCCACGCCTCTTGTTCTCTGCCACGCCTCTTGTTCTCTGCCATGCCTCTTGTTTTCTGCATGCCTTTTGTTCTCTGTCATGCCTCTTGTTCTCTGCCACGCCTCTTGTTCTCTGCCATGCCTCTTGTTCTCTGCACGCCTTTTGTTCTCTGCCACGCCTCTTGTTCTCTGCCATGCCTCTTGTTCTCTGCCACACCTCTTGTTCTTTGCCACGCCTCATGTTCTCTGCCACGCCTCTTGTTCTCTGCCAGGCCTCTTGTTCTTTGCCAGGCCCACATTTCAACATGAGTTAGAAATGTTTTTGAGGCAGTGCGCACATGCTCAGATATTGAAGTTAAACAATATAAATGTGTTTATAAGTTCATTTCAGCAAATATTGCATGATTAATCTGCTGTGAATAATTATTATCTCACAAAAACAATACTTTCCCTTTCATTTAATTTCAGTTGAACTTCCGTCGTTCTTTAAAGCTAAGCTCGTAAATAAATTAATATTAGTTCTGGGATTGCTTTCACTGCCAAAATTCTAACCTATTTTTGTCTATTTTGTCTGTTTTTAACGACTGGTGTAGTTGGCGTAGTGTTAACTGGAGCAGAGCGAAAGTTTTAAATGGGCTTTCATGAATGTAATAACCCTTTTTAAGGGCAAATTAATCATTATGAATAAATATATTTATTTACATTCATTTCCCTTTTTGACACTGTGAATTCACCCTCTTCTCGCATTCCCGGCCCTCGCTTTAGTCCTGTTCTTCGGGTGCATGCACAATGCGGCACATCAATTTAGCAGATCTAGAACATGTGCTTTTAAATCCCTAATGGGCTGCATTTTCATTAAAGTGGCACTCCCTGTTGAGAATATGGACCTTGCTTATGTGAGAATGTGGGCGTGGCAGAGAACAAAATTTGTGGCCAAGGGCAATCTTGCGTTCCAATGGTATCCAAGTACTGGACAGGGAATCTTGAAAACTTTTCAAACATGAAATGAATAGAAAAGAAAACCACTTCAGGAATGTATTTGTTGTGGGAATAATGTTCAAACATGGTAGGAAACTTCAAAAAGTTGGTTTCACAGCGAAGCCCTGTCTGCTTTTAAACTACAAGATTCCAATCACGGCTCAATTAAGTAAGCTTTGTTATATTAAATAAAAGGAAAACAAGAGAATGTGTATAAATTTGACCTAGTCACTGAACTACAATGCAGTTTTAAAAAGTACTTAAAGTTATAATTTAAGCCAAACAGGATTCATCTGTTTGTGGGTAACCATGGAAATCCACTCTACCACTGAAAAGTTAACGCCCAAGATTCCCTTTATAATTTACTTACAGTAATTACCTTTTTGGTTGAAGTATGAAAAACAATTTTGCATGTGGGACATTTCCTCATTTGCTTTCCACATTTGACTGAGATGAAATTAAAGATAGCTTTGTATTGTTTTTTTTGTCTCGGCCAGGAGGCAAAAACTGTGAAAGTAAAAGGTCACACTATCAACACATAATATGTCATTTATTAAATTCACATCATTGATTGGTTTGCTGGTTGTAACAGATTAAGCTTTTTTCTTTTAGCGGTCGTTACCGAGAATAATGAGTGGAATTTATTGAGTTGTGTGAAAAGTAATTATGTATAAGAACAATTAACTTTAATTCCTTCAAATCTGAGTTTTACAAATTATTGAATTGATTTATTGGCTGTTGAAGCCTGGCTGCAGACGCCTATTCACCTCTTTCCACACTCTCCATTGTAATGTAACTCAAATCTGTTAACCAAGAGAAACAGTTTGACCCTTTTCCCAGTAGTATTATTGGTAATGTAACTCCATCTTTCCTGAACGTCTGGCTTCTCTTTTATTGAATGGTACTTGAATATTGATGCCAGGTGCGAAAAATTAGGGCAAGGGGCAAAACATCAAAGAAGGAGAAAATGCCTAAAGGGAGTATCATAACAATTAGCTTATACAGATAAATTTGGTAATGTCGGTTGACTTAAAAATGCTATATTTGTTTAAAAAGAAAAAAGAAAAACCAATTAATTCTGTACATTTATTCTATTTCATTTCCGTTTTTCCTGATCATTTTGAGGGAGAGCACTACCTGAGTGCAAGGACGAAGTGTGAAGCTAAGAAACACTTCTCGCTTAGCCAAAAAAACCTGGTGTTCGAAAAGTATCTGGGAAAGCTTGCTTGTATGAATGCAAATAGAACACTACTTCAGGTATGTTTTTGATATGCAAATAACGTTCAAAAGTAGACAAAAGCTCCAAATTTGAAGAAAGCGTTCCTTTCAAACAAATTAAATGTACTTACTTTACAGCCAATATACCTAAGGGTTTTGATGATTTGTTCTTATGGATGTATCCTTGCTTGTCCACCTCTCCGTCTGTGGAGCGCCATGGCTTTTATATCAAGTTTTTTTTTTAACCAAAATAATTTCACATCTCTTTAGAGAATTAGTCACAAATCGTCTCGCTTACATTTTCTACTTTTCTAACTTTTTAATGAGTTAGATAAAAAAAACTAATTGCTAAGTTGTTGAAGGTTTAGGAGTCGTGGGCTGAGTTTTTCAGTCAGTCATCTTCTCAACCGTCTGTCCGTTCTGGGATTGCGGGGGGTGCCAGAGCCCATCCCGGCTGATTCAAGTTGAGGGGCAGGGTACACCCCGAACAGGTCGCCAGTCTGTCGCGGGGCAGGGCTGAGTTTGTCATTGGCTTAGTTAAACTAAACTGAGCGAAACACAAAAGCTTTCAAAGGATGTGGAAATGGTTGGAAAAATGGCTTCCCTCCCAGGAAACAGATCTCTTTCCTCCCCTGATCCGTAACTGCAATGCTCATTTTCAGGCATGAACTCCCCTAGATATCAGTAAATAAGTTTATAGTTTAACATCTTTTAGGAATTGACAAAAATGCAGAAAAAGTACTTTAAGGTCACTTTGGCAGACTCAGATTTGAAAGATGTAACGGGCCACTTTTGGCCACCAGGTCTTCGTTTGCCCGCTCTTGCTCAATATCTACCAATGTTGTTGTTTTCTTGCAGCAGGTTGTTGTTTCTGATGCTTAGCATGCTCAGTGACCTTATAAATGTGGTAAATGTTTAGATATTGAGATAATGTTTGATAAAGTGGTATGCAAATGAGCGAGTGACTTGGGCAACAAAAGAAGTTGAAACGTTTTGATGTTACTCTGCCTTTTTTTTTTTTACTTACCCCCACAAAAAGAGGACGTATTGTGTTCGTTTTACTCATCATATTTGGACACCGCCTTTACTGTAAGTGATTGGTTACAGAAAAAAAGAACTTTGGTTCTTTAGATGTGCGTCATACCAGCCAGCGTCTTCACCAAACTGGGACAATCTCGTTTTTCATTTTGTTCTGATGAAACCGGTGAAAGTCACTCTTTACTTTTCTCTGCTTACTTTTTAAACAGAAGTTAAGTTTTCCAAAAAAAAAAAATGTAGCATTTGGTTACTAAATGCTGAGGAGAAGAGTTACCGCTAAAAAGAAAGAGGAAGCAGTTTTGTTCACACCACAAGCTCAGATATCAATAGCACAACTTCCTGTCTTACATTCGTGAGAGAGAAAGTTTCCTAGTGCACTTGATTGGACGGATGAACTTCTCCGGGTTCTCTCCATGTGTACCGTTTTCATCACCGCAGGCCTCGTCCTTTTTCCCGTGCTTTTTATCCACACACGTATTTGCATACGTACACAAATACAGAACCTGATAGTGCAACTTTATTCAAGGCAAAAACCAACATGACCGCAGATCAACAAGCAGCAATACAGCAGAAGACGTTCCGTTCGTTCCGTTTCGTCATCTTCCGCTTGTTCCGGGACCGGATGCCCGAACCACCCCATCTAGCTCCTCTTGACCTGGAGGAAGAGCGGCTCGACACCGAGCTTCTCTCGGATTGCAGAGCTTCTCACCCGATCTCTGAGTGAGAGTCCAGCCACCCTACGGCGGAAGCTCATTTCGGCCGCTTGTATCTGCGATCTCATTCTTTCGGTCACCACCCACAGCTGGTGACCATAGGTGAGGGTAGGAACGTAGATCGACTTGTAAATCGAGAGCTTTGCTTTTCGGCTCAGCTCTCTCTTTATCACGACAGCCCGACCGGGCTCAGCCCGAACAGGGGACATGGGCCGCCCTTCCAGCGGACTGACCACCTGCAGGAGGGGCTATAGGGGTAGGGTGAAGGAGGAGATGGGTGGCAGCCAACAGCAGAAGACAACAGGGCTATTTAAGATCTTTATCACAACTTATTCAGAAGGTCATGGGTTCAAGTCCCGGGTGGGTATGAGGCTTGGAACACTGGCTTTTCTGTGTGAAGTTTGCATGTTCTACCCATGTTTGCCTGAGTTTTCTCCGGGTACTCCGGTTTCGTCCCGCCCTCCAAAGACATGCATGCTAGGTTGATTGGCCCTAAGGTTGAGTGTGTGGATGGTTGTGTGTATGTCCCCGCGACAGACTGGCGACCTACTTGGGGTATACCCTGCCCTACGCCTCAAATCAGCCGGCATGGGCTCCAGAACCCCCCGGAAGCCCACATAGGATAGATGGTTAAGAAGGTGGCAGGTTTGCATTGTGTACTAAACAGTCAGTCATCTTCTTATCCGTCCGTCCCTTTCGGGGTTGCGGGGGGTGCCGGAGCCCATCCCGGCTGATTTAAGGCAAAGGGCAGGGTACACCCCGAACAGGTCGCCAGTCTGTCACGGGGCCACACACACACACTCATTCCTAGGGGCAATTTGGCACCTCCCACCCATGCATGTCTTTGGAGGGTGGGAGGAAACCCAAGCAAACACGGGGAGAACATGCAAACTCCACACAAAATAGACAGTGTTCCAAGCCTCGTCCCCACCCGGGACTCGAATCCACGACCTTCTTGCTGTGAGGCCAATGTGCTACCCACTGCGCCACCGTGCTGTGTACTAAACAAGGAATCATACATTTCTAAACCAGGAATGAGGATTTTGATGGGTGAACGACCGGTTACTCCAAAGTTTGTTCAAGTCGAGTAAATTGGATGCAGGGGGCCTTTTGAATCCAGACCTCCAACCAACTGCCACTACAGCCCAATAACAGCAGCTGGAGATGGAAGAGACAAACAAGTGCAAAAGCAGGCCCAGGCCCAAGGGGGGTCTTCACCACATATGCAAAATGGTGAAGTGCCACCATCCGGTATATCAACCTCTGTCTCAGTTCGGGCTTATACCAGTGAAAGAAGGTCTCGCACCTTGTTTGCTGTGGAAATGGCTCCTACCAAGAGACACTGTTACACCAGATATAGAACATCAATGTGGAAATCAGACTCCGCCATGTTGGGGTTTGATAACTTTCCAGCACAGTTTTATAGAAACATTCATGTATTGGAGGTTCATACTGTTCTCTAGAGAATGGACTTTAGTCACAAAGAAAGAAGCAATCAGACCAAACTAGGCCTTCAATGGTGCTGTTTTCATGAATTAAAGTGGCTGGATTTAACATCTAATCGAAGCTCTGAGTTGTTTCTAAAAGTTGCTATAAAGTTTTTATTGGGCAGTTAATCCTGAGAACTCAGAATACCAAGTAAACTGTTGTTCCACCAAACCTGTTAATTAATATGTTTTCTGAATGGCTTATCGAACACCTGACTGTGCCGGGAGAGAGGAGGAGTGTATGTCCCGGCAATCGTAACAATTATTAACTCATTTTTTTTCTTTATTTGAGCAAATAGAGGGAAAAAAATCTGTTGCGGCACAAAAATGATAACTTTAATAATACTGAAAAGAGGTGCGATGTAGTATCCAAGGCATGAGCAAACCTATGGCCCATGGGCCACATACGGCCCATTTAACATTTTAATCCGGCCCGCCGAACATAGGATATTAAATGAATAAACCTTGATAATGTTTTATTTTACTTCCAATTCTGATGTTTCATCACTAGATGGCGCACTCTAGAAATATTTGCTTTGTTGAGAAAACAACAACACTGCTCCCATTAAAATGCGTGTGTCTCAGTGATGCACATGCTGTCAAAATAACAGTGTGGACATCTATGGAAAGCCATCGAGTCCAATACACACACGTAAACAAGCGTGTTAGATGTTAAAACAAGCAAAATGGTACATCAAGCGCTTAGATTTCAAACCTAGCGCCGCTAGATTTTAAATTTAACATTTTTTATGTAACATTTAGAGCGCTTGTTTAAAATCTAGTTCGCTATTCTATCGGTCTAATCTAGCGGTTACCAAACCATGCCACCATCTGCTCCTGTTCCGGCCCCTTTGTCAAATGTTAGACCTCAATATGGCCCGCGAACCACAAAGTTTGCCCACCCTTGCCCTAATAAACTTTTCATAGTTTATTTACTGTCTTTAATCTCCGCCTTGTTCATGTTTATAATATGGTAGTTACTGTAAAAAATCAGGACGTATTTAATCTTCCTAGATTACCAATGGATTGTCGTTTTTTAAAAAGAACCGATCTCCAAACATATATAAGATAAATCTCATTACACAATCCTGGTTACGTCATAAATTTCTCATTGTGTAACTGAAACCCTGTTTTTATTTCACAAAGCTGTATTTGATGAAGAAAATCTCAAAGTGGATTTGTTTCAGCTTTGTAATCTTGTTTCTCTCTTTGGTCCTGCAGACGCCATCATGGGCTGCGTGGGGTCAAAGGAACCAGATTCTCTGAGTAAAGCGACGGGGAATGGCGAACAAAGCCGAGCACAGACGGCCCATTACGTTAGAGACCCTACCTCAGGGAATAAAGCTGTGAGTATTGCTTCTTCTTCTTTCGGCATTTCCCTTCAGGGGTCGCCACAGCGAGTCAGTTTCAACCATCTAACCCTATCTCCTGCATCCTCTTTGGTCACACCAACTGTCTTCATGTCTTCCTTCACTGCGTCCGTAAACCTCCTCTTTGGCCTACCTCTAGATCTCTTTTCTGGTGGATCCAAATCCTGTATCCTTCTTCGGATGTACTCTCTCTCTCCTCTGCACATGTCCAAAACATCTCAGTCTGGACTCTCTGACTTTATCTCCAAAACCTCTAACATGTGCTGTTCCTCTGATCCTGTCCATCCTGGTCACTCCCAGAGAGATCCTCAGCATCTTCATCTCTGCTACCTCCATCTCTGCTTCCTGTGTTTTCTTTAGTGCTACTGTTTCTAGACCAATCAGCATGGCCGGTTTCACCACTGTTTTGTATACTTTCCCTTTCATTTTAGCTGAAACTCTTCTATCACACATCCCACCTGATACCTTTCTCCACCCATTCCAGCCTGCCTGCACATGCTTCTTCACCTCTTTTCCACACTCTCCATTGCTCTGGACTGTTGAGTAATATCTTCAGGAATAGCTTTTTTTTTTTTTTTAAGCATAATTGTACACAAAAAAAAAAGAAAGAAAATACATGTCACCTGGAAACAAAGGCGTCATGTTTATTATTTACTGAGGATTTGAACACCTAAAGCTTTGTGTCAGGATTTTAGAATGGTGGAAGGAGGAAGACCCAATTGCAGGGTCCAAAAGTCCAAATAATAACAAATTTCAAGACATGGTCGGGCAACCAGGGTGACCTGTCTGGAAGGGTTAGTAAGACTCGACAGGGAAGTCCAGGGTGATTCCCCTTAAATAAATGGCAGGGTGCACAGATGTGTGGAATCAGGAATCATCCCCAGGTGATCCTAATTGAGTTGATTCGGAACATCCAGGGCTCCCTCTGGCGGTAGGTGAGGGATACTGACACTCTGGATCATTTTTTATTTCTCAACTGAAAAAATAAAAAAGTGGAAATCCCAGTTTAAAGAGATGGTATAAAGTACAACAACCTTTTTTCATTAAATATTAAACTTAACTACTTCACACCAAAAACATGCCAGAATTGGTTTTCTATTGGATTCACACATGTTTGCGAAATTGACCAGCTCTCCTTTCCAGTATTTGTACACTATTTGAAAGCAAGGTTAGTCTAGGCGATGGGTGATGTTTTCTGGAGGTGTGTAACGTTGTACAGCAGGACGTGCCATTTTTAACTAGATCACTGAAATAAGAATTGAAAAAAAAATGTGCTACCGTATTTTCCGCACTATAAGGCGTGACGTTTTTTAAAACTTTTTCCATATATAAGGCGCACCGCATTATAAGGCGCTACAGTAAAGGCTGTTCAACTTTGTCCTCTAACTGTGGCCATCTCGCTTTGTTCCCGCGGAAACTCTGTTTAGTCTTGTTTACTTGGCACAGCGCATCCTCTTGCTTCCTCCACTTCCTCACCATTGATTCATTAATGTTAAACTCTCTCACTGCGGCTTTATTCCCGTGTTCTACTGCGTGACCGATCGCCTTCAGTTTAAACTCTGCGGTGTAACAGTGTCTCTTCGTAGGAGCCATTTCCGGGTCTTTACACAAACACACAAATGGAAATGAGACGCCCATTTATATATCCCAGCATGCACCGTGCACTACTTCTTCTACGGGGAAAATGGAGTCGGCGGCTGCTTACCGCAGTTGCGACACCTGTTGTAGCTCAATATTAATCCATATATAAGGCGCTCCGGGTTAAAAGGCACATCGTGGACTTTTGAGAAAATTTAAGGTTTTTAGGTGCGTCTTATAGTGCGGAAAATACGGTAATCTGATGCACTTTACGCTACAACTGCAGGCTCAAATGAGCTTTACAATGTGTCATGCATACATCCGGGAGGCGGTACAAAGCGAGTAACAAGTAGAGGGAAAAAAATAGTATTTTCTCAGCAAACAAACGTTACTATTTTTTAATCTCTTTTTTCAAAATAAAATATAAATATTAACCCCAGAGAAACACTACAATATCCCCTCTTTAAACCCAGCCCCTCAAAGAACTACTGGAGGGGCTGTGGTTCGACAGCCCCTCCAAGACTCCAAGACCAAGAGTGAGGTCTGTGGTTCGACATTAGTTTGCAAGGCCCTCACCAACTCCCACTCTGACTTCCTGCCACGAAGCAAAAACTTTTTTTAGTCTATGACTTCCTTTTAGCCGAGTACACTTTAAAATGGTCTCAATCTGAATATTACCAAATAAAAAGAATAAGACCAAAACTCAAAGACGTCATCAATTTTGTCCGATTAATTATCACATATTAAGTCACATATTATGAAAATAGGGGTGGTAAAAGAGAAAAAAAAAGTACACCAACTGGTTAAATTTTACAGTGTACAAAAAAAATGGGTGGAGACGGCAGCTCAGTGGTAAGAGCGTTCGCGTGCGGACCAGAAGTTCGCGGATTTGCGTCCCACAGAGAGCACGTCTAGGGTCCTTGGAGAAGACACCTAACCCCCGCTTCTCCCACGATTGGTGCCGTCGAAGGGCAGCCTGCTGCGGTGTAAGGAGTGCAGCGAACAAATTTCCCTGGTGAGGGATGAATAGAGTAATTCTTTTTTTTTTTTTTAAACATTGCTGTTGGATTAAAAACTTAAGAAAACCAAAATAGTTTTAAAAAATGTCTAAATTATAATTGTTGGATTCTTTTAAAATCTTGCAAATGATGGAAGAATCACTTCCACCAGCTACTTCTATCTGATTAGCTTTTTTCTAAAACATCCGTTTTTTGTGATTTTTTTCTAATTTAGGAAGAAAAAAACACAATACTCAAGCATTTTTTGGTCAAAAGAGGTTTTTAAAGCGAAATGTCTTATATGGGATAAAATATTAGTCACTGCTTCTGCTAATCAACTTATTATTGGATTATTTCATGCCTCGTTCAACATTTTCTGGAAAGGAGAAAAAAATTTTGTTAAAAGATTTTATTACAATTTTTACAAAAAAATCTGAATAATTGAGTCTAATAATCGCAAAAGAACTTTAAATATGACTAATATTTCATAAATATGACTAATATTCGCATCATATTTGAAAAAAACGAGGAAGCATGTGGTGTTGAACCAATAAAAGTGTGACGGTGCGTTTCCCGTCAGAAGTGATGGAAACTAGACGCCCGGTCTTTCCTCAGTTTGCATAGCAGTCAGACTCTGGTCCTGATCGAGGCTGCAGAGGTTGTGGTTATCACGGCTACTGCTTCCTGTTGCTGACTCTAAGAGCTTCTTCACCCCAAAAAAGAAAGAGGAAGTAACAGGACCGCACTGTTCAGCCAAAAACAGTCAGACTGTGTCTGAACACATTTATATTTGTTGTGTCCTCTTGCTGATGGTTTGGGTTTGATTTAATCTGCTCGATGTTGGACCACAAATTACAAGTAAAGTAGTTTTACTAGTTTTTGCCAAAATTGAAACATCCCATTTAATTAAAATGAAGATATCTTTGACTTTTTTTTTACGTACATTTCAACTAGGGTTGAAACAACTAATCGAATTAATCGATTATAATCGATTGTTGAAATAGTTGTCAACTAATTTAGTAATCGATTGATCGTTTAGGAAGTTTTTGCTGTCAACTCCACTTAATATTACACAACTTGATTGTTTTTTGTGTATTTTTATTCATGTTAACCTAGGCCATTTTTGTTTGGTACTATACCTCTGAACAAGGTTAAATTTGCAAATCTAAAACTGTTAACGATTTCTTGTTTTTAAATGTGATCCTGGATGGTCAACAGTTTACATTTTATGTTTTTTTAGTCAGTACTATAAAACACATTTTATGGGTGCTCGTGATTTACCTTTACTGTAAACAGTAAGTAGATTTATTATTTTATATTTGCTGTAGAAATGGTAATATTCTCCCTCTTTATTTCACAGAAAGATTAACATTTTTACTTATTAGAATGAGCTCAATGTGTTGTTTAAGTGGTTATGAGTTGTGTTTTGCATAACTACATTCAATAAAATGCCAAAAAACTATTATTTATTAAGTTGCCAATTTTACCCGATTAATCGATTAATCGAGTGAATAATCGCCAGATTAATTGATTACCAAAATAATCGTTAGTTGCAGCCCTAATTTCAACCAAAGCTGTACAAGTTTAATTTAGAACCAAACTGCTGGAAAGTTTAAGACTAAGTGAAAAATATTACTACCGCCATCATCGTTACCAAATAATTTCATCTGTAATTGGCTTTCAAGAGTGACTGAAAGTCCATTGCTATAACAATGATGAAAATGACGATCTTGATCTCCCTTTCTGTTCACAGAACAAAACGTCCTCCAATGCAGCTTCTCCAGAAGGTGAGTTTCCAACTTTCGAAGGTAAACACATTGAAGTCCAATATTAGGCACTTCTAACCACCTCAGATCTTGTAGAGCTTAGAGTTCCTAAACTACTTTCTATCACATCTAATCCCAAAGGAAAATGTCTCTACATGCAAACTCTCACAGGAGGACCAGTGTTCCAAAGCTAGTCCCCATCCGAGACTTGCACCCACAACTTTCTTGGTGTAAGGCCACTGTGTTACCCACCATGGCACCGTTCCGCCCAGATTTTCTATATTTAATATATTTTATTTGCCTGCTTTTAAACATTTTTTTAAAAAGTTTATAAAACAGATATTCAATTCAATTTTATTTTTCAGCCCAAAATCACAAAATTTTTGTTTCAAAAGGCTTCACTTTGCAGATTTAAAAGAACAAAAACGAGAGAAAAAAAATAATGCATAATAAACACAATACACAGCAAAAAGCTAACAAACAAATGCTAGCTAGACAATACTAGCACATTCTTGCCCTTAGACTCTCCTTCACGGTGAGGAAAAACTGCTAAAAACCCATCAGTGGGGAAAAATAAGAAACCTCATGGGGATCCACATGAAAGAGAGATCCCCCCTGCCCCCTAAGGAGCATCCAATGTATCAGAAATTATTGTTTAAATATTATCTTGTTTGTTTTTGTTAATAAAAAGATCCTGTGAGTTTTTCCAACTTGTTTCAATTGCTTTCTGAAAATGAAGAATTATGTTTGGTAGACAAACTTTAAAATTACAAACGTCAAGGAATTTGATTGATATGATAATGTTCCGTTCCGTCATCTTCCGCTCATCCGGGGCCGGGTCGCGGGGGCAACAGCCTCAAATGGAAAGCCCAGGGTTCATTCACACTCCGGCTGCATCCTCCAGCTCACCTGGAAGGACCCCAAGTCGTTCCCCGGCCAGCTGTGAGACATAGTCTCTCCAGCAGGTCCGGGGTCTGCCCCTTGGTCTCCTGCCGGTGGGACGTATCCAAAACACCTCACCCGCAAGGCGATCGGGGGGCATCCTGACCAGATGCCCGAACCACCCCATCTGGCTCCTCTCAACCTGGAGGAGGAGCGGCATTATCATATCACATTGATATGGTAATGTTCTAATGAAAAAAATATAATTTCACACTGACGTCTTCCACTAAGGCTGTGGTTATTGTACATTTAAGGATTTTGCAGATAAACTTTGTTCCAACTTAAACATTTGAATCGCAATTGTTTTTCATCAAAACTACCTACAATTGGCTAATTTTGTTTCTCAATGTGTGGCAATAATAACTAAATTTCTTTTTCTAAAATTCTTCAAATCTTTTACAAATATGTATATATAGTATATAAAATACAAAATTTGGAATGAGTTCCTCATTCTAGATTTTGAGAAGTTTGAGAAGGTAGTTTGAGAAGATATTAAACAATTAATATCAAATAAATTCTTAATTATGACCTCATGGCAATTCAAAACAAGTCGACAGATTTAATCAACTTCTCCAGTTCTTCTGCCGGATTTTTTTTTTTTATGGGATTTCTGATTTTGATTTCTCAGTTTTATTGTGAGTTTTAGCTCACATCAAGACAAAACGTTGGGAAACTTTGAGCTTTGGTGGCACAATGGCCTCACAGCAACAAGGTCAGGGCCCGAGTCCTGGGTTAAACTAGGCTTAAAACACTGGTCTTTCTTTGTGGAGTTTGCATGTTCTCCCCATGTATGTGAAGGTGTTCTCCGTTTCCTCCCACCCTCCAAAAAAATGCATATTAGGGTAATCGGCTGCTATAAAATTGGCCCTGGGAATGAGTGTGTGAATGAGTGTGTGCCCTTGCGACAGTCTGGCGTCCTGTTCGGGTTGTACCCTGCCTCTCGCCTTAAATCTGCTGGGATAGGCTTCGGCGCCCCCTGTAGTCCGGTTAGGAAATAAGCGGTCCAAAAAACGAAACAAAACTTTAAATTTCACAAGATCTCATCGTTAACTTGATGAGACTAAACTTAGATTTGGAACACGTCATTGCTGATGAGAAAAGAGAAATGAATATTTTTAGTCTCACTTTGGTTTCACAAGAGTGTCGTTATCTGGGAGAACTAAATGAGACATTTTGAAGATCTCATTTTGAATTAATTTTTTCTCCCTCTGGGATTGGTTTAGAGATTGTAAACTTACTTTTTTGACAAATCTAATTGGTTGAAAGCTCTTAAACTAGTTTTCATCACATCTAGTTTAGTTAGAGGTTCTAAACAGATGTTGTTGTTGTTGGCAAACTGTGTCTTTAAATGTAGAAGAGGAAGAAGAGTTAACGCTGAGCACAGAGTGATAGCTCCTCTCACCGCACCGCTGCTATTATTATCACTTAAAGGAGGAAGTCAGTAAAACCAAACTAAAACTCACACACGCTGCAAGCCAACCTGTCCAACCGTGTCCATCCAGAACAGAAATAACACTCTAAACTTTAAATTCCACATATTATGCACAAAATTCTGTTCTGTCATCTTCCGTTTGTTCCGGGGTCGGGTCGCGGGGGCAACAGCCTCAAACAGGCAGCCTAGGGCTCTCTCAACCCGGCTGCATCCTCCAGCTCACCCGGAAGGATCCCAAGTCGTTCCCCAGCCAGCTGTGAGACATAGTCTCGCCAGCAGGTCCAGGGTCTGCCCCTTGGTCTCCTCCCGGTGGAATGTGCCCAAAACACCTCGCCCATCTTGACTAGATGCCCGAACCACCCCATCTGGCTCCTCTCGACCTGGAGGAGGAGCGGCTCGACACCGAGCTCCTCCCAGATGGCAGAGCTCCTCACCCGATCTCTGAGTGAGAGCCCAGCCACCCTGCGGAGGAAGCTCATTTCGGCCGCTTGTATCCGCGATCTCATTCTTTCGGTCACCACCCACAGATGGTGACCATAAGTGAGGGTTGGAACGTAGATCGACTTGTAAATCGAGAGCTTTGCTTTTCGGCTCAGCTCTCTCTTTACCACAACGGACCAATGCAGTGTCCTAGTTATTGCTGATGCCGCACCGATCCGCCTGTCCTCTAACAAGATTAAAAAAACGGACATTATCATATCAATCAAATTAAAGGACATAGGTCCTTTAAATATGCAAACACGAGGGGGGGAGGATTAATTGACAGAAAAAACAGAGTCTTATTTGCAATGTGACGTCTGTGGATGGAGACGGGAACACACTTTTTTTTTTTTTTTTTTTAATTATAAGAAATTAGTTAATAAATAGTTTATAAAGTAATTTTACGTCATCAAAGTTCTTTGACGCCAACAACTGTAACCAAACATTAACCCTAACTTAAAGATTGTTTAAAGAGAGGTCTGGATGCAGGGGCGGATCCAGATTTTTATATAGGGGGCCGGCCGGTGAGGTCATTGACATAGCCAGTGTAAGGAGGGATGCCCCCTCGCCCCCTTATAATATTTTGAAAAATAAGAGTCATTTCCCTGCATTTTGGTGGCCCATTCACTGTCCCTGCAAGAGGATAGCTTGACTAGTCTCCTTTTCTTTCTTCTTCTTCTTTTTTTTTCTTTTTTTTGTGGACCAAAAGGGGGGGCAGCTCCACCCTGGATTCGCACCTAGGATGTTCTCATATGAGTTTTTGATCATTCACAACATTTAAATAAAGATTGGGCGGTGATAAATGTGTTCATTGGACACAGGCTTTTGTTTTTCATAACTTTTTAATATTTTTTATGTTTTTTTATGTTATCATTCTTGCAGTGGGCGAGACTATCGCCATGGCACTGTACGACTACGAGGGCATCCATGATGGAGACCTCGGGTTCAAAAAAGGAGACAAGCTCAGAATCTTAGAAGAGTAAGTTAGACCCTTAATTTAATTCTCTCAGAGGTCTCCGGTGCCTTTAATGCCAACGTTGTGCTTCTGCTCAGGTCTGGGGAGTGGTGGAGAGCGATGCTGATCAGCACCGGTCAGGAGGGTTTCATCCCCAGTAACTACGTCGCCAAGGACACTCTGGAGGCTGAGGAGTGAGTTTCAAATGAGGATTCGATAAACAAAGAGCGTGGGTAGTGGGAACTGTTGGATTTAATGGGAACCTCTCCTTCCTGTTTTTTTTTTAGGTGGTTCTTTAAAGGCGTGAGCAGGAAAGATGCAGAGCGGCAGCTTTTGGCCCCTGGCAACAAAACTGGATCTTATATGATCCGAGACAGTGAAACTACTAAGGGTAAGTGAAACCAGAGCAGGTGACCTCGGAGGGAAAGCTGAAAGAACCCAATCATACAAGGAAACAAAAAAACTAAACAAGGTTTAAATATTACTAAAATACATAACTTATTCAGTTTTCACACCTAATCTGGAAGTTATCGAACAGAGATCATAATCTAAAGAGATTTATAAATTTAAATACCTAACTTATGCATGTCGAGGGGATTGGACTCCATCTGCTGCATTCGTGAGGTCTCACATATGAAAAAATAAGTCAGGAGAAAAAGAATCTCTGATGGTTATTTATAAGCATATAAATTCTGGGGAAAAAATTATCACAAAAAATTATCAAAAAAAAAAGTCAATAAGAAGACAATCAAAACTAGTTTTTACGTAAAAGATAGAAGACATTTTTTTTTTTACTATTTTGTGAAGTCAAAAGACTTCTTAATCTATATCTTTGTTTTTGTTATCTGGGGTTTTTTAGTTTATACATCTAGACCAGGCAAACTACGGTCCGCGGGCCTCATGCGGTCCGTTAAACATTTTAATCCGGCCGCCGAACATGAAAAAATTGAAATAAATAAACAGTGTTAATGTTTTATTTTTTTCTGCAATTCTGATGTTTCCTATCTAGATGGCACACTCTAGATACAACAACACTGCTTCCTTTAAAATGTGTGTGTCTCCATGATGCGCATGCTGGCAAAATTAACAGTGTGCACAAAAATGGAACGCCATCGGGCAAATTAAACGCACGTAAACAAGCGTGTTAGATTTTATTACAAGCAAAATGTTACATCAAGCGCTTAGATTTCAAACTTAGCGCCGTTAAATGCACGTTTTAAAGCGCTATCGCACTAGATTTCAGACAGAGCGCCGCTAGATTTGAAATTCAGTGCTCTTGATGTAACATTTAGCGCTTGTTTAAAAACTAGCTAACTGGATCTATATATACTAACCTAAGTAAAAGGTAAAAAATAGTAAGGAAGGGCTCGACCAATGAGCCTGTGTTACCTATGATGGCCGTGAATGACTCCTATTGCAGCCACAGACCAGTAAACGAACTCTATTATAAAAATGCTAAAAGCCTAGTGAATAGAAATTCCTGCTAATGAGAGGCGTGAATCTGAGTCATGAGGTGTCCTCTTTGGACCATGGCTTATGAATGCTGCTGTAAATCCCGGGCAGAATGTATCTAACGCCTTCACTACCGATTCAGTGAGGGATTTTCTTTCTTCACAAAGATGGCTTCCTTCACACCTCTTTCAAAGTAGAGAGAAAGGATGGTTTGAACAACTGGACTTCACTAGGCTTATAGCATTATTATAATAGGGATCGTTTACTGGTCTGTGGCTACAATAGGAGCCATTCACGGCCATCATAGGTAACACAGGCTCATTGGTCGAGCCCTTCTTACTATTTTTTTACCTTTTGCTTAGGTTACTATAAATAGATCCAGTTTTCAGTCCATTTCATTCAGATTGAGAATGATTTCCAGATAGAAGTCGAAATGTCTCGATCAAGAATTAAACTGTCCAGAAGACTTTTTTGAAACTTTTTCTACTATCTTTGTTATGGTTATAAAACTGGTCAATCACACTGTATTAATCCAGGAGAAAAGAATTGCTCGGGCATCACAAATGAAAAACTACATAATGACTGTGACGTTTTTACTAAATAAACAATCAAGTTTTTATTGTGCAAACAGCAGTGATACACAAAACCACCCGGCACAGAATTTATGAGGATAGACCTCATAAACTTTAATGATATGTACTGTACGTCATAAAAGTAATATATTTAATCAGCAAAAAAATTGGATTATTAATAGATGAAAATCGTTTTTCTATGTCGTTTGTAATGCTAACGTTGTTTGTGCACAAGTTTCCTAGTGAAGACGACATCTATGTTGTTCCATGTTACTCACATTTCTTTCTTTTGTTCAACTTCTTTTGAAAAGTTCCGTTCCGTCATCTTCCGCTTATTCCGGGGTTGGGTCGCGGGGGTCACAGCCTCAAACGGGTAGCCCAGGCCTCTCTCACCCCGGCTGCATCCTCCAGCTCACCTGGGAGGATGCCAAGTCGTTCCCCGGCCAGCTGGAGAGACATGGTCTCTCCAGCGGGTCCGGGGTCTGCCCGTTGGTCTCCTCCCGGTGGGACGTGCCCGAAACACCCCGCCAGCGAGGCACTCGGGGAGCATCCTGACCAGATGCCCGAACCACCCCATCTGGCTCCTCTCGACATGGTGCTCCTCCTGGATGGCTTAGCTCCTCACCCGTTCTCTGAGTGAGAGCCCAACTACCCTGCAGAGGAAGCTTATTTCGGCCGCTTGTATCCGCGATCTCATTCTTTCGGTCATTTACAGCAACAAAATAATATTTCCATTCACGTACTCCGCCACACATGCTGTTAGCTAGGTTAGCTGATGGGCTCTATGACCATCCAATCAGTAGGACTGAAACTGGAGATGTTAAAAGTCTGTTAATAGATTTAGGGTACGTCATCTGAAATCTGACTGGTTGAAGAAAAAGTTTAACTGCTGGTCGTTTTGTGCAGAGAGTCAGAAAAAACGGACTCTGAATGCCGTTACGGAAGCTCTGCCGACTTTAACCTACTTGGCAACAACTGCTAGCTGAAATGTGATTTGTCAAATGCTCTAAAGCAAAAACACACGTTTGGAAGCAGAGCAAATATCAGAAAAATTATGCAAGAAAACATGAAGGAATATTTGGAAATGTTTTATAAGTTGAGTAAGTTGAGTAAGAACAGTCTAGTTAAGAAATCATAAGTGGACAAAAATCCAGTGAAAAACCCCCCATGTAAAGTTATGACCAATTAAATAATTTAATTGCCAAGGTTACAAATGAATGTCATGTAGAATCATTACCAAAAGATACTTTTATGGCTGGACAGCCAACCGAAAATAAAAAAATAATCATGTCGAATGTGGCAGCACGGTGGCGCAGTGGGTAGCACAGTGGCCTCACAGCAAGAAGGTCGTGGGTTTGAGTCTCGGGTGGGGGCGAGGCTTGGAACACTGTCCTTTCTGTGTGGAGTTTGCGTGGGTTTCCTCCGGGTACTGTGCTTTCCTCCCACCCTCCAGAGACATGCATGCTAGGTTGATTGGCCGGTGCCAAATTGCCCCTAGGAATGAATGTGGATGGTTGTATGTGAATGGCCCCGCGACAGACTGGCGACCTGTTCGGGGTGTACCCTGCCCTTTGCCTTAAATCAGCCGGGATGGGCTCCGGCAAGATGACTGACTGAGGTTGGAATGTTGAACTGTTCCACTCCTGTAGCGCATGGTGTCTTTCCCGTCTTTACATCCTGTCCTCATATTCACACTACTGCGTTTATAAAACTATATTTGGAGAATTAAACATACTTTTATCTTAGTTATTTGTAAACCCATTTTGAGGTATTTTAATTATCTTTGAAAGATCAGAAAACAGAATATTCAAAGTCATTGCCGTGATAATGGATATTCCTTATCGAAACATCAAGAGTAATTCCTAATTTTACTGGCAAAGTATCTGGTGGCTTTTAGCCTAGCAGGTACTTTAGAGTCACCTTTACTGTGGTGCCAGACTGTATTGAGACTTTTACACTATCAAAGTCTCTGCACTGCCTTCCTGTGGCTCAGAGAATAGACTTTAAAGCTGCTCTGATTGTGTTTAAGTCTCTCCATGGTCTAGCACCAAAGTACCTCTGTGATATATTAGTACCTTATGAACCATCTAGAACTCTGAGGACCTCCCGGACCGGCCTCCTGCTGGAGCCTAGAGTCAGGACTAAACATGAACCATCTAGAACTCTGAGGACCTCTCGGACCGGCATACTGCTAGAGCCTAGAGTCAGGACTAAACATTGAGAAGCTTCATTTCAATTTTATGCTGCAAAAGTCTGGAACAAACTTCCTGAGACTCAACTGTTTAAATGTTTAAATCTAGGCTGCAAACAGTTCTGTTTAATTGTGCATTTGATTAATTGCGTTGCCTTGCCAAAGCTGCTTTAAAATCTACTAGCTGGGCATCAAGGAGCCAGTGCAGAAACCTGAGCGCAGGACTTTTCTGTCCATAATTACTGGTCCCTGTTAGGAGTCCACTAAAGTATTTTTGGATGAATGGTGACTGTTTTATATGTAATTTTATATGGAAGTAAATAGACCGTTAAATGTCAACCTTGGTTGAAACACGTACAGCATATGTCTAAGTGTACTGTTGCACCCAATGTGACCCAGTGTCCTAATTGGGATTCACAGCCAGCTAAACTCTCCTTTCCATAAACTCCTCCAAAGAACAGTCCGTTGTAGCTTTTTTAGAATTTAATAGAAAGAAGTGTGAAACTGTAAACATAACGAAAACAAATAAATGAGCATCTAGTCATATACATTTGAAAATAATGCTACAAACAAACATACTATCATGAACATAACAAACTACTCACTCATATTGCCGCTCAAAGGGCTCGAAAAGTGTGGATGGTTGATGATTAGAAATAAACTAGGATGGTCTCTGGCACTGCAAGCTTAACACGTTGTCTTCTTCTCTCTAACTACTTACTTCCTAATTCCTACTTCCTGAACACGAATAAACATTAGATCGCTAGCGCCTTCTACCGGCCCAGCAGAACAATAAATTGTTCCAATACACTAAGTATCTCGGGGTCTTGGTCACGAGTGGGGAAAGTATGAAGCAAGATATTGACAGACGGATTGGCGCAGCGTTAGCAATAACTAGGACGCTGCATCGGTCTGTTGTGGTAAAGAGAGAGCTGAGCCGAAAAGCAAAGCTCTCGATTTACAAGTCGATCTACGTTCCAACCCTCACCATGGTAACCAGCTGTGGGTGGTGACCGAAAGAACGAGATCGCGGATACAAGTGGCCGAAATGAGCTTCCTCCGCAGGGTGGCTGGGCACTCACTCAGAGATCGGGTGAGGAGCTCTGCCATCCGGGAGGAGCTCGGTGTTGAGTTGCTCCTCCTCCTGATCGAGAGAAGCCGGATGGGGTAGTTTGGGCATCTGAACAGAATGCCTCCTGAGTGCCTTGCTGGTGAGATATTTTCGGCACGTCCCACCGGGAGGAGACCAAGAGGCAGACCTCGGACCCGCTGGAGAGACTGTGTCTCACAGCTGGCTGGGGAACGACTCGGGATCCTTCAGGGTGAGCAGGAGGATGCAGGTGGGGTGAATGAATCCCGGGCTTCCCGTCTAAGGCTGTTGCCCCTGCGACCCAGCTCTGGATAAGCGGAAGACGATGTAACGGAACTTTAATGAATAATTTTCTCTACATATGTCTGACTTTGTTTTTAATTTTTTCATGTGTTTTATTTGGTTGGTGATGTAATTGACTTGAAGTGGTTGTTCAAGTTGAGGTTGCCAACACCACACCCAGATTTGAACTTGATTTGCAGGTTTTAGGTAACAATTGACATTTCCTCTTTGTTACCGTGGACCATATATGTTCATTTTAGTTTTGTCTGTTTAGTTGGAGGACATTGTTTGGCACCTTTAACCTGCCAAACAACTCCTTCAGGAACGCATTAGTGAAAGTTAACCAGGAATTTGGGGTTTGTTAAGAATTCAGATGATACCAATGTGTACGGACTGATATCAGTAGGATGTGAACAAATTTACGGCCTGGCCGTCGTGATAAAGAGAGAGCTGAGCCGAAAAGCAAAGCTCTCGATTTACAAGTCGTTCTACATTCCAACCCTCACCTATGGTCACCAGCTGTGGGTGGTGACCGAAAGAATGAGATCGCGGGTACAAGCAGCCGAAATGAGCTTCCTCCGTAGGGTGGCTGGGCTCTCACTCAGAGATCTGGTGAGGAGCTCTGCCATCCAGGAGGAGCTCGGTGTCAAGCCGCTCCTCCTCCAGGTCAAGAGGAGCTAGATGGCTAGAACCCACAACCTTCTTGCTGTGAGGCCACTGTGCTACCCACTGCGCCACCGTGCTGCCATTAGTGAAACTAATACAGCTAATTTTTTTTTTTTTTAAAGAAAAAAAAACACTTTTAAAATTATTTTTAATTCTTCACTGTCTGAAAGTTAAACAGGTCAAATAAAAAAATATCACGGTGACTGATCTTCGGAGGGAAAAACACTGAAATCTGAAAGTTTTACCTTCTTGTGTAAAGTCGTGTTTACCTCGATACTGTTTTCACAAAAATATCAAATGAAACTACTTGTGTTTACATGTTTTTTTGTCCAACACAGGCAGCTACTCTCTCTCTGTCCGTGACTCAGACGCCCATTCTGGGGAGACTGTTAAGCATTATAAAATTCGAACCCTGGACAATGGCGGGTTCTACATCTCTCCTCGCATCACATTCAATAGCCTGCAGGACCTGGTCGCCCATTACAAGAGTAAGTAAAAATGACGCCAGCGGGATCTGGAGACGTTTTTTTCTTTGTTTTTTGCTTGATTTTTATTTTATTATAATGTATTAATCCCTCATGGGGAAATTCTTGTGCTCCATTGGACCGCAGCAAGCAGCCAATGGTGGGAGTAATGGGGTTTGGGTGTCTTCTTCAGGGACACCTGGCATGAGCTCAGCAGGATTTGAATCGGCGACTCTTTGGTCCAAATATGGCAATGTTACCACTGAGCCATGCCTCTCCCATATGCCCATTGTGACACCACGCATCCTCATATCTCTATGACCAACATTAATTTTTTCCGCTGTTGTTTTAGAGCAGGGAGATGGCCTGTGTCAAACCCTGACTGTTGCATGTCTCAGTCCCAAACCTGAGAAGCCATGGGAGAAGGACGCCTGGGAGATTCCACGATCCTCGCTCAAACTGGAAAGAAGGCTTGGTGCCGGACAGTTTGGAGAAGTCTGGATGGGTAAGAGTGAAACCTTCCATTTATTACCAGAAAAATAATATGTATTCCTAATTCCTGATTTTCTGTGTGTAGCGACATACAATAAGCACACCAAGGTGGCGGTGAAGACCATGAAGCCCGGCAGTATGTCAGTGGAGGCGTTCATGATGGAGGCGAACCTGATGAAGAGTCTACAGCATGACAAATTGGTCCGACTCAATGCTGTGGTCACCAAAGAGGAGCCCATCTACATCATAACTGAGTTTATGGAGAAAGGTCAGATTTTTATGTGTCAAAGAGAAAATTTAGTACGAAAAATAAAGTGAACAAACAACAGAAGTTGCAACAGGATCATTAAAAGCAGGGTGAGTGATCAGGGTGTCAGGAAGAGGGGGACCCAATTGCAGAACAACAACAAAAACAGAATTTATTAACCAAAAGTCCTGTAAAGCTGTAAGACAAAGGGCACAGGATCAAAAAGTTCAAATAATATCACAGAGTTCAAAGATTAAACTTATGGTCAGGCAGCCAGGAAGCTCTGGCTGGCAGGGATGGTGATGATGACAATGACTTGACAAAGATTTCTGGGGGATTGCCTTTAAATAGGCAGCAGGATCCACAGGTGTGTGTTATCAGACTTATCACCCTCAGATGTCCCTAATCAGGGTGATAAGGGAAGGTACAAGGCTCCCTCTGGTGGCAGGAGAGCAGATCATGACACAGGGTCATCATTTTTGAAGCATGTTAATGCTCAAATCCATGTGTATACCAACTCCTGCACAACGGAATTGTTGGTGTGTATTATTACGTAACTTTAATCCAGGTTAGGAGCTGCCGTACGCAAATCGTAAGATGCAGGGATAAGACGACACTAATGGAAAGAACCAGAAGTGAAGTGAGGACAGTAACATAAAGCCAGGAAACAATTGAAAAGTAAAAGAAAAATGGACACCTACACAGTAAAGATTGTGTCAAGATAAATGCGTATTG
Source organism: Neostethus bicornis (assembly GCA_902685375.1). Classification (NCBI taxonomy): domain Eukaryota; kingdom Metazoa; phylum Chordata; class Actinopteri; order Atheriniformes; family Phallostethidae; genus Neostethus; species Neostethus bicornis. The sequence goes on from LR738550.1 coordinate 26,754,448, forward strand.
TCTACAATCACCATTGAACTCATTTTGAAACCATGCGCTGTCTTGCACCTGCTTTCTAGTTACTATTTCATATCCTATACATTAAAATGATTAATGGCACTATCATTTAAACATCTAGCTGGGTTTTACTTGGAGCGCTTCCAGAAGTTGACATAGATTTTCGGTGCAGAGTTCATTTAATTTTGTTACTACCCTATATTTGGGAGTTGTGGTGACTGGCTCCCACTTTCTTTTGCAAGTGGGCGACTTTGCCATAGCTGCACATTATCAGCACCCTCATTACCTCAACACTCATTGCCCATAAGTATGTTGTCATGGTCCCCTCTCCTGCCACCAGAGAGAGCCCCAGACCTTCGTCCATCTCCTGGCTTCCAGCCTGATCCCGGACACCTGTGGTCATTAGCCTGATGCTAATCATCTGTGCATACTTAGCCTGATGCCTATTTAAAGTTGGTCTCCCCTGACTTCTGGGGCGGGTCATCACCAATCCTCCCAGCCAGGTCTTCCTGGCTGCCTGACCAAGTTCATACCCTTGAACGCCGTTACATTTTTTAACTTTAAGACATTCCTTTGTGTTAATCCTGTGCTTTTGCCGTATAGCCTTGCTAGACTTTTTTTTTAATAAATCCTGTTTGTTGTCCTGTGTTTGGGTCCTCCTCTTCCTCCATCCACATGACAACATATGTACACTGTACAGATGCCACCTTGCTCATTTGGTGACCATTGCATTGAGTTTTGTCTCACTTCAAAGGAAAGAACTAAAGATTATGTGCAGGAGGACTTTGCAGCTAAGGAAAATAAAGAGGACAAAATGACGGAAGCAGAAAAAGGAAGAGTTTAAAAGAGGAGCTGAACCAGCCTCTGGGTCCTCAGGATAGTCAGTCTTCAAGATGCCTGTATTAAGACAGCTACTGTCGACAAGATGGAGAAAGGGAACTGAACGTGGTAGCCCTGAAAGGGTAGAGCCATAAGGAGAAGATTTAGGGAAAAGTTTTTTGTCGTATTCTTCAGTGTCACAATAACTTCCTTTGTTGAAATTCTATTTTACGTATTTCCTCTTACAGACAATAAAAAGTTTATATGACCGTTTGGTTGGGTGGACTAGGGGCGGGGGCGTTGTTTTACTGACCTACTTTTTTGTGTGTGCCTATAGGTAGTTTATTAGACTTCTTGAAAAGCGATGAGGGGAACCGTGTCCAACTGCCGAAACTCATTGACTTCTCTGCTCAGGTGAGAATTTATCCATTGTTTCAGATAACCAATCAACCATTCGTTCACTATTCACTAGTTCACTTCCTTCACTATTGCTCTCCCTCAGATCGCAGAGGGTATGGCTTACATTGAGCAGAAGAACTACATCCACAGAGACCTGAGAGCTGCCAACATCCTGGTCAACAAGTCTTTAGTCTGCAAAATTGCTGACTTTGGCCTTGCTCGCATCATTGAGGACAACGAGTACACAGCCAGAGAAGGTACGCTCGCTTATGTGTGAGAGGGTATCGCAGATGATTTCTTCGTCTTTCGGCATTTCCCTTCATCGGTCGCCACAGCAAGTCAGTTTCTTCCATCTAACCCTATCTGCTATATCCTCTTTGGTCACACCAACTATCTTCATGTCTTCCTTCATTGCGTCCATGAACCTTCTCTTTGGTCTTCCTCTAGTCCTCTTTCCTGGTGGTTCCAAATCCAGCATCCTTCTTCCTATGTACTCTCTCTCTTTCCTCTGCACATGTCCAAACCATCTCAGTCTTGCCTCTCAAACTTTATCCCCAAAACCTCTAACATGTGCTGTTCCCCATATGTACTCATTTCTAATACTGTCCATCCTAGTCACTCCCAGAGAGATCCTCAGCATCTTCATCTCTGCTACCTCCATCTCTGCTTCCTGTCTTTTCTTCAGTGCTACTGTTTCTAGACCAATCAGCATGTCCGGTCTCACCACGGTTGTGTACACTTTCCCTTTCATTCTAGCTGAAACTCTTCTGTCACACATCACACCTGATACTTTCCTCCACCCGTTCCAGCCTGCCTGCACACGCTTCTTCACCTCTTTTCCACACTCTTCATTGCTCTGGACTGTTGATCCTAGATACTTAAAATATATGTGTGAGGGTATCGCAGATGACAAGAAAGGAAAAATGTTTTACTGAGTTTTCAATTTTCTCGAATAACCAGGAGCCAAATTCCCGATTAAATGGACGGCTCCGGAGGCCATCAACTACGGCTCTTTTACAATCAAGTCGGACGTTTGGTCCTTTGGTATCCTGCTGACAGAGATCATCAGCTATGGACGCACACCATATCCAGGTAACCTGCTGGAGAAACAAGCCTTGTCATGAACATGTGAAACTTCAGATCATCTGGTTAAAAACTTAATCTAGATCAGAATTACATGGCACCATCAAACATATCTGCTTGTGTTTGTTAGGAATGACCAACCCTGAGGTGATTCGTTCTTTGGAGAAGGGCTACAGGATGCAGAAGCAGCAGAGCTGCCCACCTGAACTCTATGAAATCATGCTGGAGTGCTGGAAGAACAAACCAGAGGACCGTCCCACCTTTGACTACTTGCAGAGCGTCCTGGAGGACTTCTACACAGCCACAGAAAGCCAGTACCAGCAGCAGCCATGAGAATTGTTACTCTTTAATTCCCATGTACTGTAGTAGCTCCTTTAGTCACCATTTCATACACACACACACACACACACACACACACACACATGGGTGATGCACCTTTATATGTCACCTCTATCTGTCTGCCTTTTCTACAAACACATAGAACATGATATTGGGTGGATTTTTATTTTGTAGGACCCTGAATCTACATTCTACTGTATGTTCCAAATTATTAGGCAAATGGACTTTTAGGCAACATCAGGATTGTTGCTTTGTTTTATTTGGATTGGATTGAATCTCAGGATTTTTCGATTGCTGATATCAAGTTTTAGTGATAATCCGCTTGTCAGTTGAGCCCAATCAAATGAAACAGTTTTGAGGTCTATTTGAGATTATTAGGAAAATTTGAATTTCTGGCAATGTGTGAAGAAAAAGTCAACTCTGCAACAGGAAAGCAGGAAACAGGTGGATGAACACATTCCACTTTTCAGATATATAAGCATTTAAAGGGTTTTGTGTCTGATTCAGAGCCCATACCATGCTGTGCAGATAAAAGCATGATAAGAAAGGATTTTCCCAAACAAATTTGCTTGATCAAGAAAGCAGCTGCTAAAATGACATTACAAAGTAGCAAACTTTGTAGCTTTGTAGCCAATTACAAAGTTTGTAGGACCCAGTTCAATTAGTCCACTCCAACAATCTCCCAAATAAGCGGCAAAGTCTCGCAAATGGCTTTCAAGAATAAACTTCTCTCTTCACTTCCAGGCTGCCATAAAAGCTCAGTTTCAAAAGTCTCTAGAACATGTAGAATTACAAGTTCTACATAGATGTAGTAAATATGTGAAGGATGCGTAACAGGACGTGTCTAGTCATTGGTACACTCCGCCCAATCAAGATGATCTCGAGTTAATCCATGTTTCTTTTCTACTGCCTTGCTCAAAAACCAAATCCTTCACTGTGCCTTTAAATCCAGTAGCGACCACAGGTTCTTGATTTAACTTATTGAAAATAAACATTGCAGAAGTTCCTTCTTTTGGACTTTGCGGATTGTTCTGATTTGAATGTTTTTCTTCTGAACTCCAAAAGCATTTTAATATATAAATATGATTATTTTTCTATGTTCTCATTGTTAATGTACTAATGATGCCGTTTGAGTCCTGCTTTACTGTGACCCACATGTGAACTAATTCCAGAAGCATAATCCTGAGCGCTTCACAGGGATTGTGATTATATGCTGTTATGATATTCAGGAAGAAAGCATCATGGGAAATTCAGGGGTTTTATCCCAAATTAATGGTACGTCAAACAGTGACTGTGTGCTGTAAATACTCTTTAGTTTAGGGGGGGAAAACTTTCTTTACCAGTTTTTAAAATTCTTCTTTCAACGCTGTTGTAATAAAGATATTTGAATAAATGTTTTCTAAAATTATTTACATGTGTGTTTAAGCGTCAAATTACCTGCTTGGCCAGTTGTAGGTGATTAGTGTCAAGATCAGTCATCTTACAGGACATGGAGACAACGTGTACATTCTCCAGCTCACCCGGGAGGATATTAAGGCGTTCCCCTGCCAGCTGTGTGACGTAGTCTCACATAGCAGCAACGGCTCTATTCCAAGCTCCTCCCGGATGGCAGATCTGATCCCTCTATCTCTCGAGCACTCAGCAACCTTGTGGAGGAAGCTCATTTTGACCGCTTGTATCTGCGATCTTGTTCTTTCGGTCACAGCTGGTTACCATGAGTGACGTAGATCAGCAGGTAAATTGAGAGCTTTGCTTTTCAGCTCAGCTTTCTCTTCACCAAGACAGACCGATGCAGAATCCTGATTATTGCGGACGCCACACCGATTTGTATGTCGATCTCCCGCTCCATTCTTCTTCCATCTGTGAACCCGCGAACTCTTCCACTTGGGGCAGGACCCCGTCCCTAAAGCAGGCATGGGCAAACTGCGGCCCTCCGGCCACACAATTTAACGCGGCCCGCCGAACTTGAAAAAAATTAAGTAAATAAACCATGTTCTTTTATTTTTCCTGCAACGCTGATGTTTCCTCACTAGATGGCGCACTCTAAATACATTGGCTTTGTTGAGAAAACAACACTGCTCCCATTCAAATGTATGTTTCTCCGTGATGTGCACGTTGTCGAAATAAACCGTGCACACATATATGGAAAGCCATTGGGGTCACTACACGTGCATAATCTCGCGCGACGAAACGGAACAGATTTAACCAAATAAAATCTAAGAATTTCAAGGTTTTCAACTTTACCAAAAGTTCATTCGTGTTGTCTGTTGGTTTTTTATGACTTTTTATTCTCATGACCTTCTTTTGAAGCAGATTTAAGCTCTCAATTTAACTTTTTTTGCACATTTACCCACAATTTATTACAGCAGAGGAAATATGAAGAAATTAATAAGAAGTAAAGTAAATATTCTGGTTTAAAATATTTTACTTTACACAGAAAACCACAGGATTTGTCTTTTGTGATTTATGTATTTAATATCAAATTTCCAGCTGAGTTTGTTCTCATTACCAACTAAAAAAATAAAGGGATTTTTATTATTATTACTAAAACTTCCTCGATATTAAAATTTTCATCGTAAATTCCGTTCCGTCATCTTCCGCTTGTTCTGGGGTCGGGTCTCGGGGCAACAGCCTCAAACGGGTAGCCCAGGCCTCTCTCTCCCCGGCTGCATCCTCCAGCTCACCCAGAAGGATCCCAAGTCGTTCCCCGGCCAGCTGTGAGACATAGTCTCTCCAGCGGGTCCGGGGTCTGCCCCTTGGTCTCCTCCCGGTGGGACGTGCCCGAAACACCTCGCCTGCGAGGCGCTCGGGGGGCATCCTGACCAGATGCCCGAAACACCTCATCTAACTCCTCTCGACCTGGAGGATCGAGAGGAGCCAGGTGGGGTGGCTCCATCCCCATCTGGCTGGATGGAGATCTCTGAATGATCTCTCACTCAGAGATCACCCGATCTCTGAGTGAGAGCCTAGTCACCCTGCGGAGGAAGCTCATTTCGGCCGCTTGTACCCGCGTTTCAATAATGTTCAATAATCTTTATAAGAATGTATCAAGAATCCCGAGTCGTTCCCCTCGCCAACTGTGAGACATATTCCCTCCAGCTGGACAGGGGTGTGGCTCTTGGTCTCCTCCCGGTGGGACGTGCTTGAAACGCCTAAGCAGCGAGGCGCTTGAGGGACATCCTGACCAGATGCCCGAACCACCCCATCTGGCTTTTCTCGACCTGGAGGAGGAGCGGCTCGACACCGAGCTCCTCCCGAAGGGCAGAACTTCTCACCTGATTTCTGAAAGAGAGTCCAGCCACCTTGTGGAAGAAAGCTCATTTAGGCCGCTTGTATCCGTGATCTCATTCTTTCGGTCACCACCCACAGCTGGTGACCATAGGTGAGGATTGGAACGTAGATCGACTTGTAAATTGAGAGCTTTGCTTTTCGGCTCAGTTCTTTCTTTACCACGACGGACCGATGCAGCGTCCTAGTTATTGCTGATGCCGCACCGATCCGCCTGTCGATCTCCCGCTCCATCTTTCCCCCACTCGTGAACAAGACCCCGAGATACTTAAACTCCTCCACTTGGGGTAGGACCCTGTCCCTGACCCGCAGGGGGCATTCCACCCTTTTCCGGGCGAGGACCATCGTAAATTCTTGTTCCAAAAATCATAATTTTTTTTTTTTAAGTACTGTTTTATTTACATAAAACCCTCTTTTTTCCTCGTTTTTTAAAACTATCAATACTTTTAAAAAATAAAATATATTTCATTGATTTTTTTTTTTTTTAAAGTCTACAACTTCCGGGACGTCACTTATGACACGTAATCAAGATGGCGGCCGTGGTTACGGTATGTGAAACAAGCAACTATTTTACATCAAACTTCACGTTTCTTCCCTTTTTTATTCTTAATTCAGACCGACATTACTCCGTCAGCCTTACAGAGGAGATTAGCTGAGTTTAAATGTAGATCTAACGTCACTCTGTGTTTTTAGGAGCTCAGGAAAGTTCCTTTTTTTTCACTCGTGCTAACATTCGCTAGCATGCTAACATGCTAGCTCCTGATGATTCTTTTCATTTCAGGAAATATAATCACAAAAAACATTTAAAAAATGTTTTAAACCTCTTTTTAGTTTTTTTTATTTGCTGTTTGATAAGAATAAAATGTCCAGTAAAGTTGTCACGGTAGCTGTTTATGTTTTGAGATGATTTAAAGGGTTAAAACAACGTTTTTTCTGTTCAGATTAAACGTTCATAATAAAAGCTGCTTTTAATATTTATACATAATTTTAGGATGATCTATGACTATTTAACAATGATCTGATTTGTTTAGTATTGAATGTAAATCAGTAATGATTAGTTTGTCCTTTTTTTTCCCTCAGATTGATCATTAAATAAATTTTAATCTGTGTTTTTATCTGAATCTCCTTTAAATCACATCATTTGATTTTACTTCTGATTGTTTTTCCAGTAAAAAAAAAAAAAAAAAGCACCCATGACATAACTATGTGATCAGTCATGTGTTCCTTAAATGTGTGTGTGTGTGTGTGTGTGTGTGTGTGTGTGTGTGTGTGTGTGTGTGTGTGTGTGTGTGTTTCCAGGGGACGTGGTGGGCCTTGTTGCTGTTGGTTTTGTCTCCTGTGATTCATACTTTTTACGTTCCCGGAGTGGCTCCTCGAAATTTCCACGACTGTGAACAAGTAGATATAAAGGTAAGGATTGGCACAGATTTCGGCTGTAGTGGCCTCACAGCAAGAAGGTCAGGGGTTTGAGTCGTAGGTGGCATGCGGCTTGAATCACTTCCCTGTGTATGCCTGTTTTTTTTGTTTTTTTTACGTCTAAAACATACATTTTAGGTTAATCGACCATTCAGAAATAGCCGCTAAGAATGAGTGTGTGTCCATCCACAACAGACTGGCGACTTGTTTGGGGTGTACCCTGCCTCTAGCCTTAAAATCAACCGGGATAGACTCCGGCACTCCCCGCAACCCGATTTGGGATAATATTTTGACCTAGCCCGCGGGTCACATGCGATCTGTTAGACATTTTAATCCGGCCCGCCGAACTTGAAAAAATTAAATAAATAAATCTTGTTAATTTTATTTCACCTGCAAGTCTGATGTTTCTTCACTAGATGGCACACTCTGGATATGTTGTCTTTGTTGAGAAAACAACAACACTGCTTCAATTATAATGTGTGTGTCTTCGTGACGCACACGCTGCAAAAATAAACAGTGTGCACGGATATGGAAAGCCATTGGGCCCAATACAACGCACGTAAACAAGTGTGTTAGGTGTTAAAACAAGAAAAATGTTACATCAAGTGCTTAGATTTCAAACCTAGTGCTGCTAAATGTACGTTTTTAAGACCTATTGCACGAGATTTCCGACCTAGCGCCGCTAGATTTGAAATTTAACGCTCTTGATGTAACACTTAGCGTGCTTCTTTACAATCTAGCGCGCCATGCTATTGGCCTAATCTAGCGGTCACAAAAGCATGCCATCCATCTGATCCTGTTCTGGCCCCTTGGTCAAATTTTAGAACTCAATGTGGCCCGCGAGTAAAAAAGTTTGCCCACCCCTGGCTTGGACGGATGGGGGGTACAGATGGATGGATGCAGATGACCTGAGAGAGCGAGAGGAGGTAGCAATATGGACAAGATCAGAGAGGTATGGAGCAGCAAGACTATGGAGGCTTTGAAAGTGAGAGTGAGAATTTTGAAAATGATTCTGGATTCAATTGGAAGCCAGTGAAGTTGCTGAAGAACCGGGGTGATGTGACAAAAAGAATCACCCTGAACTTCCTTGATGAAAAGATAAACAGTTCAGAAGACGAAAGAGAACTAAACACACACATTATCCGTGTTATGTTGGTGATGGTTTAAAGTTATTTTTACCAACAGCAACACATTTGATGCTTTTGTTTTTTTAAGATCAGGTTTTGTCCACCTACAAAAAAAAACTTTGGTTACTTAATTAGATTACTTAGTTATTGAAGTTTTTGTGGTAAATAATGAATCTAGTGATGCCTAATTACTGATAAACGTTGTATTTTTACGTCTTATTTGCACTTTTTAATTCAGATTGTGGGTTTTTTTTTAGTGCAATAGTTGGAAAAATATTTTCTTAAAGAACATTGATGCTTATTTGCTCAACAGAGAGAGCTGAGCCGAAAAGCAAAACTCTCAATTTACAATTCGATCTACGTTCCAACCCTCACCTATGGTCACCAGCTGTGGGTGGTGACCGAAAGAATGAGATCGCAGATACAAGCGGCCGAAATGAGCTTCCTCCGCAGGGTGGCTGGGCTCTCATTCAGAGATCGGGTGAGGAGCTCTGCCATCCGGGAGGAGCTTGGTGTCGAGTCACTCCTCCTCCAAGTCGAGAGGAGTCAGATGGGGTAGTTCGGGCATCTGGTCAGGATGCCTCCCGAGCGCCTCGCTGGTGAGGTGTGTCGGGCACGTCCCACCGGGAGGAGACCAAGAGGCAGACCCCGGACCCGCTGGAGAGACTATGTCTCACAGCTGGCCGGGGAACGACTTGGGATCCTTCCGGGTGAGCTGGAGGATGCAGCCGGGGTGAAAGAAACCTGGGCTTCCTGTCTGAGGCTGTTGCCCCCTGTGACCCAGCCCCGGATGAGCGGAAGATGGTGGAACGGAACATAAAAAAAAAAAATTGCGATAGGTATTTTTGTTTTTACAGATTTTTGTGTAGTTAAAAAAGTTCTAAACCACAACGTGCAGTTGTTTTATGACGACAAAGAGTTTCACAGAACAGGAAACAGGAAATTAGAATATGCTAAGCTAACAAGTTAGCCTTGGGATCCTTCCGGGTGAGCTGGAGGATGCAGCTAGGGTGAGAGAAGCCTGGGCTTCCCATCTGAGGCTGTTGCCCCCACGACCCGGCCCCGAATGAGCGGAAAATGACGGAACGGAACGACCGAAGCAACTAGGCTAATAACGGATTATTTATTTCTTTTTACATGAGTTTCCACATTAAATTATACACTTAGCTTGAGAAAGAAATACGTAGAACATTTTCAATTTAAAATGTGTCTATAAAGCCGTTGTATGTAGGGCTGCAACTAACGATTATTTTGATGATCGATTAATCTGGCGATTATTGGCTCGATTAATCGATTAATCGGGTAGAATTGACAACTTAATAAATAATAGTTTTTTGGCATTTTATTGAATGTAGTTATGCAAAACACAACTCATAACCACTTAAACAACACGTTGGGCTCATTCTAATAAGTAAAAATGTTAATCTTTCTGTGAAATAAAGAGGGAGAATATTACCATTTCTACAGCAAATATAAAATAATAAATCTACTTACTGTATACAGTAAAGGTAAATCACGAGCACCCATAAAATGTGTTTAATAGTACTGACTAAAAAAACATAAAATGTAAACTGTTGACCATCCAGGATCACATTTAAAAACAAGAAATCATTAACAGTTTTAGATTTGCAAATTTAACCTTGTTCAGAGGTATAGTACCAAACAAAAATGGCCTAGGTTAACATGAGTAAAAATACACAAAAAACAATCAAGTTGTGTAATATTAAGTGGAGTTGACAGAAAAAACTTTCTAAACGATTAATCGATGACTAAATTAGTTGACAACTATTTCAATAATCGATTATAATCGATTAATTCGATTAGTTGTTTCAGCCCTAGTTGTATGTACACACCTACCACTGTTTTCTTATCAGTTAATCATTTGAGTTTTTGTTTTTTTTAAATGCACGGACATATTTTGAGTACAGCTTCTGTTTGACTTGTTTTTCAGGCAGTGAAGCTGACGAGTTCCCGTACCCAACTTCCTTATGAATATTACTCTCTGCCTTTCTGTAAGCCCGATCCAGTTATTTACAAAGCAGAGAACCTGGGTGAGTGTCTTTGAGCTGGAGCTGGGTGGTCATACATTTCACATCCTGGTGTTTAACGTCTGTAAATCTTGTGCAAAGTGCATTTGGATAATATTATTGTGAATTGGCGTTGAATGCTGTGAGTCAAACAAACTCTACGTAGGAAGGCCGGACTTTCCTTTTCAACACCACTTCTTTAGCTTGTCTTGGGCGTATGTGAAGGTGTTTGATTTATTTTCTCCAGTGTTTACAGTCTCTTTCAAGAGTTTGTAAAGCAACGAGTCTGGGATTATCGTTAGGACGTAACTGATTATAGTTTTTTTTTTTTTTACTGATTTAAAAGATCCAAGAAGACTGATTTCCGATTATTTGGCCAATTTTTGAAAAATCTTTGTTCAATGTTCACGTGTTGTCAAAAACTGTTTTTATTCATTCATGTTTTAACACGAGAAATAAACACTAAAAACTTAATAAGTTGGGAATCTGCGCCTCCAAATCCGACACCATGCTCCTCGTCCGGAAAAGGGTGGAATGCCCCCTGCGGGTCAGGGACAGGGTCCTTCCCCAAGTGGAGGAGTTTGAGTATCTCAGGGTCTTGTTCACGAATTGGGGAATGATGGAGCCGGAGATCGTCAGGCGGATCGATGCGGCGTCAGCAATAACTAGGACGCTGCATCAGTCTATCGTGGTAAAGAGAGAACTGAGCCGAAAAGCAAAGCTCTCGATTTACAAGTCGATCTACGTTCCAACCCTCACCTATGGTCACCAGCTGTGGATGGTGACCGAAAGAATGAGATCACGGATACAAACGGCCAAAATGAGCTTCCTCCGCAGGATGGCTGGACTTTCACTCAGAGATCGGGTGAGGAGCTCTGCCATCCGGGAGGAGCTTAGTGTTGAGCCGCTCCTCCTCCAGGTCGAAGAAGCCCGATGGGGTGGTTCGGGTATCTGATCAGGATGCCTCCCGAGCACCTCGCTGGCGAGGTGTTTTGGGCACGTTCCACCGGGAAAAGACCAAGGGGCAGACCCCGGACCCGCTGGAGAGACTATGTCTCACAGCTGGCTGAGGAACGACTTGGGATCCTTCCAGGTGAGCTAGAGAATGCGGCCGGGGAGAGAGAGGCCTGGGCTGCCCGTTTGAGGCTGTTGTCCCCGCGACCCGACCCCGGAACAAGCGGAAGATTACGGAACGGAAAGTTTGAAGTTAGCGCCTCCAAAACCGACACCATGGTCCTCGCCCGGAAAAGGGTGGAATGCCCCCTGCAAGTCACGGACAGGGTCCCGCCCCAAAGTGGAGGAGTTTAAGTATCTCGGGGTCTTGTTCACGAGTGGGGGAAGGATGTAGCGGGAGATCGACAGGCGGATCGGTGCGGCGTCAGCAATAACTAGGACGCTGCATCGGTCCGTCGTGGTAAAGAGAGAGCTGAGCCGAAAAGCAAAGCTCTTGATTTACAAGTCGATCTACGTTCCCACCCTCACCTATGGTCACCAGCTGTGGGTGGTGACCGAAAGAATGAGATCACGGATACAAGCAGCTGAAATGAGCTTCCTCCACAAGGTGGCTGGGCTCTCTTTCAGAAATCAGGTGAGAAGCTCTGCCATCCGGGAGGAGCTTAGTGTCGAGCCACTCCTCCTCCAGATCGAGAGAAGCCAGATGAGGCGGTTCGGGTATCTGGTCAAGATGTCCCTCGAGCACCTAGCTGGTGAGGTGTTTCGGGCACGTCCCACCGGGAGGAGACCAAGAGGCAGACCCCGGACCCGCTGGAGAGACTATGTCTCATAGTTGGCTGTGGAATGACTCAGGATCCTTCCCGGTGAGCTGGAGGATGCAGCTGGGGTGAGAGAAGCCTGGGCTTCCCATCTGAGGCTGTTGCCCCGCGACCCGATTCCGGATGAGCGGAAGACGACAGAACAGAACGGAAGTTTCAAATAGAACAGGGTAGTTTGTTTCAAACAGGCTCAAAAAAATTGTGAGTGTTCCAAACCTCAGATTCTTCACAGGATTAAAAGTTTTTCTTCCATTCTTGATACATCTTTTTTCAAAGATAAAGCTCAATAATGAAACCAATTATAAAAATGATTATTAACATTTTCCAGGAGAGGTTCTGCGGGGAGATCGGATCGTCAACACACTCTACATCGTAGAAATGAACAAGGACAAAAAATGCGAGTTGGTTTGTGACAAGAAAAAACTCAGCATAGAAGAAAGCAAATTGATAGCCGAGCGTATCCAGGAGGAGTACTACGTTCACCTGTAAGTGTTCTCCTCTCAGCTTCAACCAGACAAGCAGATACTGCCTCTGAAAATGTTTCCTTCCTCCAAAAAAAACATGTCTGAGCTTCCGTTTTCTGCCCTGCCAGCATTGCAGACAATCTGCCAGTTGCCACCCGGTTGGAGTTTTACCCCAACAGAGAAACAGGAGGAGAGGAGGATCAGAAGAAGGATTCGGTGAAAGATGTCCAGTTCGAGCACGGTTACAGAATGGGCTTCGTCGACAATAACAAGGTACATCTCAAACTTTGGAAGGAATTTGAAATGAAATTTAAACCGGGGATTGGCAAACTTTTCCACTCATGAACCACAAACAATTTCAAAATGCAACGTAAGGGCCGAAAGAAGCATGATGTTTCGGAGGAAACACTTCACCAGACAAACAGACATGTAGAAATATAAGCTCTAATTTCAGTTTTCAAAATAAAATTTTCTGGCTTGAGATGAACCGCAAAATTCTTCCCACATCTCAGTCAATATGAAGTTGTTCTAATATTAAGAATACTGATTAATTCAAGAAATCTTCTTCTTCTTTCGGCATTTCCCTTCAGGGGTCGCCACAGCAAGTCAGTTTTTTTCAACTAATCCAGGCATGGGCAAACTACGGCCCATGGGCCCCATGCGGCACGTTAAACGTTTTATTCCGGCTAGCCAAACTTGAAAAAATTAAACAATTAAACCTTGTTAATGTTTTATTTTTTCTGTAATTTTGATGTTTCCTCACTAGATGGTGCCAATGCTCCTGTTAAAATGTGTGTGTCTCCATGATGTGCACCCGGTCAAAATAAACAGTGTGCACAGATATGGAAAGCCATTACTCCCAATATTTGCACATAAACAAGCGTGTTAGATGTTAAAACAAGCAATACGTTACATCAACGCTTAGATTTCAATTCTCGCACCGCTAAATACATGTTTTTAAGCACGATCGCACTAGATTTTAGACCGCGCGCCGCTACATTTGAAATTTAACACTCTTGATGTAACGTTTAGCGTGCTTGTTTAAAATCTAGCGCACCATTCTATCGGTCTAATCTAGCGGTTTACCAAACCTTGCCATCCATCTGATTCTGTCCGGCCCCCGTGTCAAATGTTAGAACTCACTGTGGCTTGCGAACCAAAAAAAGTTTGCCCAGCCCTGATCTAACCCTATCTGGTGCATCCTCTTCAGTCACACCAACTACCTTCATGTCTTCCTTCACTGTATCCATGAACCTCCTCTTTGGTCTTCCTCTAGCCCTCTTTCCTGGTGGTTCCAAATCCAGCATCCTTCTTCCTATGTACTCTCTCTCTCTCCTCTGTACATGTCCAAACTATCTCAATCTGGCCTCTCTGATTTTATCTCCAAAACCTCTAACATGTGCTGTTCTTCTGATAAATTAATCAATAAAATCAAGATAAAAGTGCAATTATGGTGCATTTAAACACAGATTTAAAGACACCCTTGAGTTGATTAAAAACAAGTCAGAAAAAAAATATTTTTCTCATTTTGCATGAATGAATCTTAAAAAGACTGTATTGTATTTTCTGGGGTATTTTTTTATGTAAATAGAATAAATGAATAAATAGATAAATGTGTTTTTTCTTTGATCAGAAATGCAATATTTGCAGAAAAAAGTTTATAAACATTTTTATTCAGTTTTATGTAAATTTTTAACAAATTTTGTCCTGCTCCCTGGAGGCATGAGGGTGCATTCTGGTGGTTCACATATACGTAAATGGTAATTCTGATTGAAGACAGGGTCTGAGAGTGAGCAAACCACAACCAAAACAAAAGCAGTGGCCAAGAACAACTTAACATTCAAATAGTATCCAAATACTGAATAGGAGAGTTCGCAAACGTCTCAAACATTTTGGTTTATTTATTTAAATCTGTTCAAGTTTTGGTAGGCCAGATTAAAAGAGTTGACGGACTGCAAATGGCCACAGAACAATTAAATAACTTAAAAATAATGTGAATAATTCAGTCAGATTTAAAGTGTACATAACCGTGGTGTTATACTGTTTGATCTAGAAACAGTAGCACTGAAGAAAAGACAGGAAACAGAGATGAAGATGCTGAGGATCTCTCTGGGAGGGACCAGGATGGACAGGATCAGAGGAACAGCACATGTTAGAGGTTTTGGAGATAAAGTCTGAGAGGCCAGACTGAGATGGTTTGGGCGCGTACAGAGGAGAGAGAGAGAGAGTACATCGGAAGAAGGATGCTCGGTTTGAAACCACCAGGAAAGAGGACTAGAGGAAGACCAAAGAGGAGGTTCATGGATACAGTGAAGGAAGACATGAAGATAGTTGGTGTGACCAAAGAAGATGCAGAAGATAGGGTTAGATGCCAGAAAAAAAAGAGAAAAACTTTTACTTAGTAAAGCTGGTCTGATTTCATGTGAATCTATCCCTGCTGTACGTGGACATACAGTATGTGTATGTGAATGCATACAGTTTTCTGAACATTAATATTATAATAACTGATCTCAAAAACCTGAAGAGACATGTTCACAAGTTTATTAGAGTTGACAGGATTAGAAAAAAACCCTGCATTTTCAGCTGGAAAAATCTGCTCAAACTTTCTGACATCTGTTACTATACAAAAAAAAAATGAAAGAAGTTCTAATATAAAAATGAATGTGTTGTCTTCAATGATTTTCTAAAGTCTTCTAATTTTCTCGTGTCTCATCTCCACAGTTTTATCTCCACAACCACCTGTCCTTCATTCTCTACTTCCACAAGGAGAAGCTGGAGGAGGGCGACGTGCATGACTTCAGGGTGGTACGATTTGAGGTGGTGCCCCAGAGTGTTAAAAAAGAAGGTTCGTACCAGCAGGATTACCCAATAGTAAATCAGAAGCTACAAAACAAGTCGATCTACGTTCCAACTCTCACCTATAGTCACCAGCTGTGGGTGGTGACCGAAAGAATGAGACCGCGGGTACAAGCGCCAAAATGAGCTTCCTCCGCAGGGTGGCTGGGCTCTCACTCAGAGATCGTGTGAGGAGCTCTGCCATCTGGGAGGAGCTCGGTGTCGAGCCGCTCCTCCTCCAGGTCGAGAGGAGCCACATGGGGTGTTTCGGGCATCTGGTCAGGATGCCACCGGAGCGCCTCGCGGGCGAGGTGTTTTGGGCACATCCCACCGGGAGGAAACTAAGGTGCAGACCCCGGACCCGCTGGAGAGACTATATCTCACAGCCAGCCAGGGAACGACTTGGGATCCTTCCGGGTGAGCTGGAGGATGCAGCCTGGGTGAGAAAGGCCTGGGCTTCCCGTTTGAGGCTGTTGCCCCGGCGACCCGGCCCAGGATCAAGCGGAAGATGACGGAACGGAACAATCAAATCTCAAGAGACCGGATTGAAAAATTCTAGTTGTCATCATCACAGCTAATTCTGATTACTTGTCTGGATTTGAACATGATCAGAGTACCGGTCTGACTCATAATCGGGAAAATTTCTTTCACATTGCATAAATGTGTGATGTCCTAAACCTGGGACATTTTTCAGGCTTAAAACAGCTCAAAATCCATCCCGCCGAAACCACACCTGTGAACCAAGCCCCCCCTGGATGCACCCCTGCCACTGTCTCAGTCTCCTGAGTCTTGTCCATGTCTGATGTGTTGCACTACTGCTGCCTTGTTAATTTGCCAGCGATGTAGCACGGCCGAGAAGACTACGGGTCCTTTAATGGGCCAAAATTCAAATGCACAAGCATTGGCTCATCACCGTTATTACGTCATAATTAATTGTGTTAATTTTTTTAACGCGTTAAAATGCGGCGTAATCAATTAACCGATTTATTGCGTTAAAATGACAGCACTACTTTTAAGTTTAATATTATTTCTAAGGTTGTTAAAAAGTTGTTTTGATTTAATGTGATAGTTAAAGTTTAGATCTTCTCACTGATGAAAGAAACTCAAGCGATGACAAAGACCTTCTCTTCGTTTTTTGTGTCCAAGACGATCGTTTTAGTTTGTCTGCTTTGTAAACTGATTTCTTCTGAATAAACTTCAGACATAAAAGCTGACGAAAAGGACAAGTCGTGCACGTTACCTGACGCCAGTGGCTCGGCCCCTCTGGAGATCGATCCTACAAAAGAGAACGAAGTCATCTTCACCTACTCCGTCCACTGGGAGGTTAGTGATGCTAGTGAAGCTTCCTAAATGAATTTAATCCCGGTTTGCGGATGATCTGATGATGTGAATGTTTGTGTTTCTGTGCAGGAAAGCGAGGTGAAATGGGCTTCTCGTTGGGACACTTACCTAACCATGAGCGATGTGCAAATTCACTGGTTCTCTATCGTCAACTCTGTGGTTGTCGTCTTCTTCCTTTCAGGTGCGTTTGGAATATCAGTCATTCCTAGAGTAGTGTTATACGGAAGCCTGCTGGTAGATTCCTGACCACACGGATTGGAAGGATTAAAAGAATGAGCCTACATTTTTTGGTTTTATTATAACTAAAAAAAAAAAAAAAAGACTACCAATATGTAATAACAGTTTACAATCATTATAATAGACATCGTTGTAATAAAACCTTGTATCATAGGTTAGACAGCAAGGAGAGAGGTGGAACTTTACAGGCCAATAACACCGGGTTTTCCTTCAGTTTCCAAGATGAAGATAAAAAGCATGCACTGTGCTTCTTTTTTTTTTTTTTTAGACCATTATTTGATAAGATTTTATTTGTGAACAACTCCAAATTTATTGATTATTGCACATCTAAAAATATGTAAAATGCACGTAACAATAGACTCACAGTAAAGAAAAATAACTTTAACCTCTTAACACCCACCTATTTTCGGGCTGTGCACAATAGTTGGACATACCCAAATGCCATTGCTTATTACAGCAGCATCTTTCAAGTCACATGCTTGTACTATACATCAAAATAAAGCTTAGACCTTCTAGTTTCTGTAGATATGTACATGGAGAGTGTCAGAGCTTCAGAACCTATCCTACAGTAGTTCAAACATTAAAAAAATTGTAGAATTTTAGCCTCGCCTAATTTTTTTCATTTTCCAATGTCCCTAGCCAAGACATACTTCTTAGTAGGCATAATTCCTTCCATTTGTATGATAAAAATCTTGTTGACAACAACTGTGTAAAGTTTCAGATCTCTAGGTACAAGTGTTTTTGACCTATTGACCTTTTACTATAAAAAGTGTCCATTCGGCACAAGCTGTCCAAATCTGTGCTAAAATGTGCCAAAGTGAATTTTTGCCATTTTATCACCTTTTTAGTCATAAAAAAATGCATATTAGTGTTTCTGTGACTTTAAAAACCTCCCACAGATCTTTTTTTTTTCCTTTTTTTTTTTAATTTACATAATTTTGGCTGTAATTATAACTTTTTTTCATAAGAATCATGCACAATAAAAATTTTTTGGATAAAAAATATGTTCCAAAACCCCAGAAATATAGTTTGCCAAAAGAAAAGTGGAAAATAAACTAGAAAATCTTTCAATCTGTGATCACTCAGCCTGTCTCCGCCTCATTCGCGTCATGACGCACAAAGATGGCGCCGTTTGTTTTGGTAAAATTCCCGTTACGCAGCTGAATAACAAGCGATTCGATTGGTCGTTAGCCCGCTAGAAGCTAACATGCTAGCAGTGCTATTAGCTGAAGGAGGAGCGCTTGCTTCATTTAAAGCCTTGTAAAAAACAAACCCTTGATCGGAATATTTTGCGAACGGTCTCATTTTGTAGATAACTTCGTGAAGAAAAGAAACATACCCAGGATGAACTTAAAAACACAGCGTGGCAGTTGCTATGGAGATTGGAACGTGACTGCTACGATTTCTTGCAGAAAAAAATCACGTTTTCTGGAGTTTTTCTCCAAACTGGTTTACTTTTGAGAAAATACAATTTTATATAGTTATTCTGTGGATTGTTACGGACAAAATGAGACCAATCACATGAAGATTGAACCTGTCTGAGCCCATTACGACTGGATCATAGGTGAGAAATGCGCTCTAAACAGTTTGATTTTGTTTGCGGATAATTAGTTATTTCTTCTTGAAACTAGTGAAAACATAAGAATGGATGTTATGATCGTTTTCTTGAAAGTCTAAGCTTTAAAATGAGGTATAACTTAGTGGAATTGAACAAAGACAAAGTGTCTTTATGAGTGAAAGAAAAAAAAAAACGACAAAACGTCCCGCGGGCGGGTCACTGGTGGTAAAGAAGGTAAAAACCCCACCTGTATTCTGCACGGACATCAGTTGACTCAACTGGAGCAAATTGAGTTTTATTTGACCAAGTTTAATTACAACTTGAAATTGAATTAAGTAGAGGAAAATGTGTTAATAATCTCAATAATATCTTAGAGAATATGTTTTTTGATTACAAATACTTGCAATCTAATACTAGCAATCACTGTAGTTAACCCTATAAAGCCCACCCAAAGAAAAAAATGTCAGAAAATTTTAATTTTTTGAAAAAATAATTAAATAATAATAATAAAAATAATACATTAATAATTAATTAGTTAATTAATAATAATAATAAATTGCGTATCAAACATGATACATGGGCTTTATAAGGTTAAGTGAAATTGGCTCAATCTAGTGGATTAAAAGTGTTTCTATTCAGTTTGACAAACGTATCTGCTTTACATGCATGTTTTAGACCAGACACGGGCAAACTACGGCCCGTTAAATATTTTAATCTTAGAAAAATTGAATAAATAAACCTTGTGTTTTATTTTTCCTGCAATTCTGATGTTTTCCCACTAGATGGCGAACTGTATGATATGAAAACCCATTGGGCCCAATACGTGCACATGAACAAGCGTGTTAGATGTTAAAACAAGCAAAACGTTATATCAACTTTTTAGATTTCAAACCTAGTGCCGCTAAATGCACGCTATCGCTATCGCACTAGATTTCAGACCTTGCACCGCTAGATGTGAAATTTAACACTTTTGATGTAATATTTAGCGTGCTTGTTTAAAATCTAACGCAGCATTTTATTGGTCTAATAATCTGTTGGTTACCAAAGCATGCCATCCATCTGATCCAGTTCCGGCCCCCTGATCAAATGTTAGAACTCAATGAGGCCCGCAGATCAAAAAGTTTGCCCACCCCTGTTTTAGACATTTAAAATTGTAAACATTGATTTATTTTGCAGATTCTTGGCAACGTTCTATTCAAATGTTTCAGCATGCTATGCTAGATGTAACATTTCCATGTGGTACTGCATCTTTTAGGTATCAAATATTCCCACACTTTAGACAGAATGTTATTTTCATCATGTTTTGTTTCACTTTAACTGTTTTTTTGTTGCTTGAACCCTCTTTCATAACTTTTGACTCAACATCTGCTAGTTTTACATGCGCACTTAATGACGAAATAGTCTCTCTGGCAAAAAAAAGTCTTTGCTTTGGCATCGCAAAGAGAATTATGACTGAAAATAAACAAAACTTCAAGACATAAAAGAGTAATTGAGCAATTTTTGCAAATTAAATTATGGGTCAAAGCAGCCGTAAAAAAGAACCAAAGATGGAGGATTTGCTTTGAGGAAGTAGAATTAGAAGAGCAGGGACGGTCTTAGGGAGCTGCATTGTCTTTGTAGAAGTCAAACAAGCTTCGGACCCTTTCCTAACATTAACTGGTTTGTCATTGGCTTTTCTCCAGGAATCCTGAGCATGATTATCATCCGGACCCTGAGGAAAGACATCGCCAACTATAACAGAGAAGATGACATTGTGAGGAAACACAACCCCCCATCCGACTGTCTCAGAATGTCTTACATGAACCTGTCCTGCTTCTTCTCCACCAGGAGGACACCATGGAGGAGTACGGCTGGAAGAACGTGCACGGAGACGTCTTCAGGCCGCCACAGTATCCCATGATCCTCAGCTCTCTGCTGGGCTCAGGAATCCAGCTCTTTTGCATGTTCCTGATTGTTATATGTGAGTTAGTCTCTTTAGTTTTGTTCAAGTGAATAATTTAACCGGGAATTTTTTCGTTCATGCTGCAATTTATCATCTGTTACCAGATCAGTTTTCTTTATTCTACCTTTCTGTTCCACCGAGTGTTGAGCAGCAGCTCCGATTGAGCCTCTAGCAGGTGTTTCTAAAGCACCTTGCTGTTCTGTGTTTGCCTAAAATGAACAGAAACTTTTAAAAGTGGCTTAATTTTCCCAGAAACACAGACCTGAAACCTGAAAACCTGATATAAAGAATATCTAGGCGCAGCCGAGATGTTGGTGGGGTCCCGTTTGGCGACCTCAGGATCGGATCTCTGCTTTTTGCGGATGATGTGGTCCTGTTGGTTCATCAGAAAGTGATCTCCAGCTCTCACTGAATCGATTTGCTGCCGAGTGTGAAGCGGCCAGGATGGGAATCAGCGCCTCCAAATCCGAGACCATGGTCCTCGCCCGGAAAAGGGTGGAATGCCCCCTGCAGGTTAGGGACAGGGTCCTGCACCAAGTGGAGGAGTTTAAGTATCTCGGGGTCTTGTTCACGAGTGGGGGAGGGATGGAGCGAGAGATCAACAAGCGGATCGGTGCGGCATCAGCAATAACTAGGACGCTGCATCGGTGCATCGTGGTAAAGAAAGAGCTGAGCCGCAAAGCTCTGGATTTACAATTTGATCTACGTTCCTACCCTCACTTATGGTCACCAGCTGTGGGTGGTGACCGAAAGAATGAGATCATGGATACAAGTGGCTGAAATGAGCTTCCTCCGTAGGATGGCTTGGCTCTCACTCAGAAATCGGGTGAGGAGTTCTGCCATCTGGGAGGAGGTCGGTGTCGAGCCGCTCCTCCTCCAGGTCGAGAGAAACCAGATGGGGTGGCTCAGGCATCTAGTCAGGATGCTTCCCGAGTGCCCCGATGGTGAGGTGTTTCGAGCACGTCCAGGAAGACCCCGAACCCACTGAAGAGACTATATCTCACAGCTGGCCGGGGAACGACTTGGGATCCTTCCGGATGAGCTGGAGGAAACTGCTGGGGTGAGAAAAGCCTGGGCTTCCCTTCTGAGGCTGTTGCCCCCGCAACCCGGCTCCGGATGAGCGAAAGACGATGAAACGGAACGGTGTATGCGACCAAGAATTGAGGTCACAAATTCTTGTGAAGGTGATGTTTCCCAAACCAGTGAAGGGCTCGAGCCCACAGGTATTCAATACGAACTAGAGATTAACTGAAAAGGGTGATATAGATCAGGCCGGAGGCACATTATCTGCCTATATGGACCCTGACCCAGAGCGGTTTTGTGAGTTCTGAAGCCATTCGTCTATCAGAAAATTTTTCCTCTGAGAAGGAAGGTAGAGAACCCAGTGAAAACCAAACCCAGAGCTGATTATTTTATTTCTAAAATAGAAATGTAATGGATTATTTTACATCTTGACATATGTTATTTAAAGTTCTGCTCCTTCCGATTTCCTCCTGTTTAGATGTGTTTGTGTTACGTTTCAGTTGTCGCCATGGTGGGCATGTTGTCCCCGTCCAGCCGAGGAGCTCTGATGACCACTGCGTGTTTCCTCTTCATGTTTATGGGGTATGATCTTCATCCCGTTCAGTTCTCCTCCAGAAAGTTTCACCTCGTCTCATCCATTTGGACCTGTTTGTGCTTCTCTGCAGTGTGTTTGGTGGTTTCTTTGCTGGCAGACTGTACCGCACACTGAAGGGCCATCGGTGGAGGAAAGGAGCTTTTTGTGTGAGTTTGGTTGGAAGCTGTTGGATGTGCTCGTGCAGAGCCGTCGATGTGGAGATGACTCTTGATGAGCTTGATGTTTTCTCCGTAGACGGCGACGCTGTATCCTGCAGTGGTGTTTGGGATCTTTTTCATTCTGAACTGTTTCATCTGGGGGGAGCACTCATCTGGAGCGGTGAGTCCAACACAGACACGGGCAAACTATGGCCCGTTAAACGTTTTAATCCGGCCTGCCGAACATAAAAAATTTAAATAAATAAACCCTGTAGGGCTGAAACAACTAATCGATTAAAATCAATTATTAAAATAGTTGTCAACTAATCTGGTCATCGATTAATCGTCTAAAAAGATTTTGCTGTCAACTGCACTGAAATTGGTCTCCAAGTGGGGCAGTAGAGAGCAAATTGATGATGCGAGCTACCAAAATAGGAGGAGAAGTAGAACACAGCCAATCATTGGCCTTCATTTCATCCCGCCTCAGGCAGTACAGCGGAAAGAAAAACACAAACAAAATCATCCAAAGTTTGGGATCATTTTCCGCTAAATGTGAAAAAGAATTGTGTTAATATTTAAAGTTCGCAAAACAGACACGTTTTTGCACGGGAGCGCAACGTCCCTGCACGAACATTTGAAAAAAAAAAAACAATGTCGGACTCAAAGCGGGAGACGGCAAACCGGAGTGATAATTAAGATTACACGACGCTATTTCTAATAAAAACGATTTCACAGGTTGCTAAAAACACTTTTTATTTTTTGCAAAAAACAAACCAACATTAACTATTTTCTATGGAAAAACAAGTGAAGCAGAGCGCTTCACTCACGGACTTTTAATATAGAAGTTATTGCGTCTGATATGAGGTCGCTGTCAATGGTGGAAGGCGAGGGGTTTAATAAAAAAAAAAGATCGCTAAATTCAATCCAGGATCTAAGATGATGTACTTACTTGAACAAGCCCAACGTGTTGTTTAAGTTGTGTTTTGCATAATTACATTCAATAAAATGCTAAAAAACTCATATTTATAAAGTTGCCATTTTATCCGATTAATCGATTAATCGGTCCAATAATCAACAGATTAGCCGATTACCAAAATAATTGTTAGTTGCAGCCCTAAAACCCTGTTAATGTTTTTTTTTTTTTTTTTACTATCTGAGCTCTCAGTGTCCTGATTTCAAGTTTTTACCCCAAAAATCTCTGAATGAGGAGTAGATGTTCCTCTGCTTTACGTCTTGCTTAATATTTCAGGTTCCCTTCACCACCATGTTAGCACTGCTGTGCATGTGGTTCGGGATTTCCTTACCCTTGGTCTACCTGGGATACTACTTCGGCTTCCGCAAACAGCCGTACGATAATCCTGTGCGGACCAATCAGATTCCTCGGCAAGTTCCAGAGCAGCGCTGGTACATGAACAAGTTTGTTGGGTAGGTGTTTATCAACGCTCGTCCTCCTGTTTGGTTCCTGGTGTGACTTTTAACCTATCGCTGTCTTCCTGCAGCATCCTCATGGCGGGGATCTTACCGTTCGGTGCCATGTTCATCGAGCTCTTCTTCATTTTCAGTGTAAGTATGACGACAACGCAATCTCTTATTTCATATGTTAATTTGCTTACATGTGTATGTGTGTGTGTGTGTGTGTGTGTGTCTCCACCTACAGGCCATATGGGAGAACCAGTTCTATTACCTCTTTGGCTTCCTGTTCCTGGTCTTCATCATTCTAGTGGTGTCCTGCTCTCAGATTAGCATTGTGATGGTGTATTTCCAACTCTGTGCCGAGGTAACAGGATCAGTAACACCTGATGGTGCAGTGACACACGTGTAGCATCTGTAACACATCTGGTGTTGTGTTGTGTGCAGGACTATCGGTGGTGGTGGAGAACCTTCCTGGTGTCCGGAGGCTCGGCCTTTTACGTCCTTGTTTACGCCATCTTCTATTTTGTAAACAAGGTAAGAAGATCAGTGAGATCTGATTGGTTGACCGGTTTGTTCACATTCAGGATGTTTTTTTAACGTCTTTTTGTTTCTCCAGCTGGACATTGTGGAGTTCATTCCTTCTTTGTTGTACTTCGGCTACACCACTCTGATGGTGCTGTCCTTCTGGCTGCTAACGGGCACCATCGGCTTCTACGCCGCCTACATGTTCATCAGAAAGATCTACGCTGCGGTTAAAATCGACTGAGTTAATGCTTGTTTCCGTATTTCGTTCCTTTTTTTTCTTACTTTTCTCACTTTTATTTTATTTGGAAATGTGTATTTTATTCCTCGTGTTCCAACAAGCACTGACTTGTGAGCAGAGAAGAAGAGGGGAGTGTTTCACGACGCAACAGCCCCACCTTCTGAACCCAGAGTGGAACTGCAGGCAGACAGCAAGGGGAAGCGCTGACCTTATCTTTATTTTTAACCCCCCTGCGTCTCTCCGCATCTCGTCTTTTGGTCTGAACAGGGACCTAGAGATGTCCCTCTTTATGGGACGCTGTACTTCACTCTCATCCTGTTCCATTTTTTTTTTTTTTTTGGGGAGGGGGGATGTCATGTTTAAACTTCACCTGCATCTTTTTCTTTTTTCTGTCTTTAGTTTTCTCATTTTTTTTCTCTCATTTTTCCATCTTTCAGATGATTCTGTTTGAATGTGACTCACTTTCAGTTCAGAGACATTTTTTTTTTTTTTTTTTGAACTGAAAAAATTTTACACAAAGAAAGGAAAAAAAAAAAAGTTTTTCCTTTTCATGTCCTGGTATGATTATGTTACAGATAAAATTTTTCCCACATGGTGGATTTTTTTTCTTGTAAAGAAACTGTGGACCTGACCCGTCACAACCAACCAGGTGGACCTGCTGAACTATGCAGTCGCGAAGAAGTTTCTGGGTTGAAGTGGGAGGACTTGACCTCTGATCTTTGTATGAGTTGTTGTCCCAATGTGTGTTCGGGGGGTGGGCTTTTTTTGCTTTGGACTTTTTTAACGGGAATGTTGGGACCAAGGTCCGCCTAGAAGCAGCGGCATGAACACTATGGACATGTTGGACAGATGAGTCTGTCCACAGGAGTGGAATCAGAAAGAAGTGACTATGAAGAAGTGAGACTGCTGAGAAGAACCCCCACACCCCCCGCCCCTGCCCCCTTTCTCACTGAACGCTTTGACACGGGTGCTTCTAAGATCTTATTGAACTGCGGCTGTACTCATGTTTGCATATGATGACCTTTAAATCTGTAAAATAAAACTCCAACAGCGTCTTGGGGCTGGTTTTAAAAGATGCAACTTGATAAGTAACGACCCTCGTTTTTCAAATTTATGGTCAAATTTGGGTGTTTTGGTGGTGTTATGACCAAAATCATGCGCTCATCCAGATTTTATTAAAACCTGAGATTGTTCTGCCAGATTGGAGGTTGTGTAAATATAAATTAACCACTGGAATGACAATAAAAATGTAAATGAGGACGTGGAGTCGTTGCCACAGTATCTGAAAGATTTACAACAGATCGAAGGGACTAAAATGAGGAGGGGATTGTTCTGGCGAGAGCGGCCTTTTGCCAGAATGCAATCAGCCGATAACTAATAGTTAAGTGATATTTGTCGTATTTGCAATTTTCTTTTAGCTGGGATGGCGCCACCAAGTGTTTCCCTCAATTTCACTCCAGCCAATAGGTTAGGTACCACAGCATCTGTTTATAATTGAGACTCCTGAAAATGGTCAGCGAATAGAAATGATGCTTTGACATAGAAAAAATGTGGTTTCCCTGCTTTTGATGGATTTTAGTTAAAGTTAAATTTTTCAGGAAGCCTCGTTATCGTTATATACGTACGTGGCATCCGGTTACGGCTAAACAGTAGTGATTGGTTAACACAAGAAGCCTCACTATCTGAAAGCTTCGTGGAGGTGTTTCAAGACCCCAGGCTTTCTGCTGTTGTTATTAAAACAAGGCACTTGACCTTACTTAATGAATGAATTACTCTATTCATCCCCCACCGGGGACATTTGTGTGCTGCACTCCTTACACCGCAGCAGGCTGCCCTTACACCGCGGCAGGCTGCCCTTAAACCGCGGCAGGCTGCCCTTACACCGCGGCAGGCTGCCCTTACACCGCAGCAGGCTGCCCTTCGACGGCGCCAATGGTGGGAGAAACGGGGTATAGGTGTCTTCTCCAAGGACCCTAGATGGTGCTCTCTGTCGGATGCGAACCCGCGAACTTCCGGTCCACACTTGAACGCTCTAACCCTGTGAGCTGCATTTCTCACTTTGAACCACTCTGGTCCTCAGTGTGCAGGTTAGTTAGAGAGGTCAGATAACCCCTTTCTAGGGTGAACCGCAGGTTGAGAAAATCTTGGGGCTTCTAGTGGTAGGAAGTCAGACTGTTATCGATGGCGTATCAGGTTAACACAGGAAAGTAGCTTAATGAGTAAATTGAGAGCTTTGCTTTTTTTGGTTCAGCTTTGTTGCTCTGGTTCAACTACCTGCTCCATCCATAGATTTGGACATTTTTTAAACTAAGCCAAATCGGATCATCTACTTTGAGTCATGGGGGAGCGCCTTAGCTTTGTGAAAACAGGTGTTCCCTGGTCGACTGTGAGGCATAGACCTACCAGTTGGATATGCCAAGAACACCTCACATTCGGATCAGATGCCTGAGCAGATCTGAGTGGACGCTCCGGTCGCCTTTTTTAACCCTCAGGGAAAGTTTCGGACCCCTGATTGTCTCCATTGTTGCTCCTACGAAAGCCACGTAGAGTGGAGGGAACATGGGAAGAAAAGCCCTACTTTCTTCTTAAAGATACTAGAAGACTTGAGGAGGATATGAGTTTCTTGGGCGTCAGTAGGTGGCGGTAATGCACCTGTGTTGGTGCTTTGTGCCTTTAAACCGAAAGAAGATGCCTGATCGACCACATCTGGCTTTTCCCGTCCCTAAAGGTCTAGGGTTCTTCTCCGAGCTTCTCTCAGATAGCAGACCTCCTCACCTTATTTCTGAGAGAGAGCCCGGCCTCCCTACGAAGGAAGCTTGTATTCAGAATTCTGGGGGGGGGGGGTTTATCACTATGGTTCTCACACGGAAAAGGGTGGAATGCCCCCTGCGGGTCAGGGACAGGGTCCCGCCTCCTCCTCAAGTGGAGGAGTTTAAGTATCTCTGGGTCTTGTTCACGAGTGGGGGCAGGATGAAGTGGGAGAGAGACGGACGTATTGGTGCGGCGTCAGCAATAACTAGGACGCTGCATCGGTCCATTGTGGTAAAGAGAGAGCTGAACCGAAAAGCAAAGCTCTGGATTTACAAGTCGATCTACGTTCCTACCCTCACCTATGGTCACCAGCTGTAGGTGGAGACCAAAAGAACGAGATCACGGATACAAGCGGTCAAAATGAGCTTCCTCTGCAGGGCGGCTGGGCTCTCACTCAGAGATCGGGTGAGGAGCTCGGTGTCAAGCCGCTCCTCCTCCAGGTCGAGAGGAGCCAGATGGGGTGGTTCGGGTATCTGGTCAGGATGCCCCCCGAGCGCCTCGCTGGTGAGGTGTTTCAGGCACATCCCACCGGGAGGAGACCAAAAGATAGAGCCCAGACCCGCTGGAGAGACTATGTCTCCCAGCTGGCCGGGGAACGACTCAGATCCTTCCGGGTGAGCTGGAGGATGAAGCCGGGGTGAGAGAAGCCTGGGCTTCCCGTCTGAGGCTGTTGCCCCTGCGACCCAGCCCCGGATTAGTGGAAAATGACTAAACAGAACCATAAGTGAGGGTGGGAACTAAAATTGACTTATATATTGAAATCTTCCTCTTTTGGCTCAGTTCTCCCTTTGACCGATGCCGCGTCCTAATTTTTGCTGACACTGCACCGATCTAAGCCACAAATGAAATTAAAACTTCAAAATAAAAGAAGGCAAAGAGGGTATAAAACCGCTGGTTTGTCTTTAATCATTTCAACGTAACACATGACAAGTCAAAGATACACTGTACTGTACAATAGTTCTGCTGTTGTGTTCATTTTCTCTTTGGATCAACCAATATACAAATCTGTCACTTAAACATGGCAGCAGCCTGCATGAGAGATATGGAACCAAAGGTCTTCCTGTCCTCCCGCTCCTTTCTATGACACACGGTGGAGGTGACTGTTTACACCTTGTTCGCTCCACATGTAGCCGAAGTAGCATGTGGTCAAAATAAAATTGGGCTAACATATACAAAGAGTTTGGAATGCAAGACTGACGTTAAGCTAGAAATACATCAAACTAGACGTGGCCTGCAGCAGACACCCAGGCTCCTACCAAAGGCAAAATGAGAGAAAGAAGGAAGTCAAATCAGCTGTTCTCAGGTTTAAAGTGAAAAAGAAATTCCCTTAGATGTGAGAGTCCTGCACCTGCTAGTAAAGAGGGAAGGTGGAGGATAAGTGCATCCCTAGAAGGTGCAGGTCGAGGTAACGGAGCTACAGCCATGGTGAAGAGCAGACAGCATCCAACCCAAAGGTCAAAGAAGGTGGATTTCGGCCACTTTCAAGTTGGTTTTCTTATGTTTCCATAATTTTTTTCTGTTAATTTTTTCCCAATTCAAAAGCAAACAGGGCTTTATTATGATTGAGATTTAATGTTGAATTTAAAAAAAAAAAAAAATTGATCAAAAATATCTTAATTTTTTTTTTCCACTAAAATTTTTATTTTTAAAACATTTTGATTCTTTTTATATTTTTATTTTCAAGAATTATTAAATGCCATCCAACTTTTTTTTTTCTAGTAACTCTTTAAATTCAAACATTGATTTGAAGTTGTTTTTATCCCTTTTTGTTTTCAATTGACATCCGGTCTTTTAAGGTCTTCAATTTTATTCGATCAAAATGAATCTTGAAATCTTGAAAGTCAAATTCTTTAAATAAGGGTTGCCAAGCTCTGGCTAGTGGGCCATATGTGGCCGCTTGTGACTTTCAATCCGTCCCACCAAATAGGGATAAGTTGCAAGTCAGATGCATCCGAATAAAAGGTGAACTGTGTACAGAGACGGAGGTGTTCAGGAAACTGCTGTTCTATCTTCTAATATGTTAGTCCTTCCATTTAAACACATCGATACCTACCACAAACTGGTGACCTATCCAAGGTGTACCCTCCATCTTGCCTGATTCTAACCAGCATCCCTGTGAATGGGAAAGCGGCTAAAAAAAATGGACTCTTTATGCCTTTGCCGACAGAATTTGGAGTAGGCATGAAGTAGTTTGGCTGTCCGTGCATCTGTACTTCTGTAACAGGTTCGAGAATACAATATCTACCAAACTACTATAAGAATTTTAATTTAATTGCCCGCACTTTTTTTTAGTACCAAGTATAGATGAACTGATTAGGTTTTGAGGGGCCGCACCATCAAAGGTCAAAGTTGCAAATTCTTGTCTAAACAATAACTCCCAAACTAATTAACCTATTTATATTTTTAAGATGCTTTTTTTTCCCACCGATTATTAACGTTCTCGGTTTAAAAAGCTCATTTGACAAATTTGAAGTGCTTTAACAGGGGTCGATGTGGAACAACGGGTTAGTTATTAAGCACCTGTGTGCTCCAAGGCCAGGCATGGCCAAACAATGGCCCGCGGGCCACATGTGGCCTGTTAAACGTCTTAATCCGGCCCGCCGAACATGTAAAACTTAAATTTAAAAAAACATGTTAATGGTTTAATTTCCTTGCAATTCTGATGTTTCCTCACTAGATGGCACACTCAAGATAACGGCTTTCTGCGTGTGTTTTCGTGATGCGCCCGTTGTCAAAATAAAGATATGGAAAGCCATCGGGGTCGACACACGCACGTAAGCAAGCGCGTTAGATGTTAAAAGAAGCAAAATGTTACATCAAGCGCTTAGATTTCAAACCTAGCATCGCTAAATGAACATTTTTAAGCCCTATCGCACTAGATTTCAGACCTAGCACCGCTAGATTTGATATTTAACGCTCTTGATGTAACATCTAGCGCACTTGTTTAAAATATAGCGCGTTATTATAGCGGTCTAATCTAGCGGTTACCAAAGCATGCTAACCATCTGCTCCTGTTCCGGCCCCCTTTGTCAAATATTAGAACTAAATGTGGCCCGCGAACCAGAGAGTTAGCCCACCCCTGTCCTAGGCAGACCGGATGTGTCTGTTTTCCACCAGGCTGCGGAGTTTGTCTAGGTATTTTTAAAAAAGCTGGAAACAGAACAAGGAGAGAGAGAGAAGGAGGCTCTTAATTAAAGGGTTATTAGTGAAACATTTATCAAAAAAAATACTGTTATTCTTTCAGAGAGGAGAAATACACATGGGTTGATAAAGTCTACACTTCAAGCTAATAAACATACAAATACAGGATCAATACAAAATTAAAAACATATGAACAAATAAGCTGAAATTTTTTAAAAGAAAAAAAAATACTCTTTTTGTTCTTTTTTTTTTTTTTAGGTTGAAAGTGCTAGAATTTAGATTAGCTCACAGAAACCCGGGGAGGACAAACTTAATGTATGCCAAAAGCTTTCCTTTATTTTTTTTTTTTTTTTAAAGGACCAAAGAAATTGTTATAAAAATATAAATGCTCAATTTGATTGCTACAGATTTGGCTTTTCTTTTTTTTTTTTTTTTTTTTGTAGAAAACTACCTTTTATAAAGATCAAATTAGAATTTCACCTTTTTTATTTAACTTCTCAGAAAGGTGCCGACAGCTAATCACTGAGTTTCAGATCGGGGTGTGGGGGGGATGGGTGTGAAGACCAAAAAAAAAAAAAGCCCATATTAGAAATGTGAAAGTTCAGACAGTCAGACTGTGTGGGAGCTTGTTCGACATCAGTGCTTACTTATTATTTTCAGGCACATCAGCTGCTCATTGTCAGGGTTTACCTTCTTACAGTATAAAAATATATATTTTATTTATATCATGTAACATATTCATAAGCTATTGTGCAAAATGTAGTTTCTTCTCCCGAGGTTTTGGAAAGAAAATAAAAAAAAAAAAACAAATAAAAATGAGGTGATGTGTTGTGTTGTTTTTTTACGAGGTCCTGTTTTATACAAACAGAAAATAATATTTCAAATGACAACAAACAAAACACATAAATGACACTGAGGGATTCACCCGAGGGCTTTCAGGCGGTTATGTGACCTGCTTGTGTGAACCGCCCGGGACCCGGGTTACCCTCGTGTTTTCAGACCCTTTTCCTTTCACTTTACAAAGCAGCTGAAGGAGGAGGAAGAGGAGCAAAAGGAGGAGGTGGCGGTTCAGTTTGTGCATGTTTTCAGCTTCTCTTGCAGAGAAAACCAGAACTACCTGGAGATAATCTAGTGGTCTGTGGTTGTCAGCAGCAGAGTGTTTTCTCCTCGATCTGAGGTTTCACCGGTATTTTGTTACTTCTGGTCATTGCCATTTCCTATGTTGCTTCCTGTGTCCTAGAATCATTCGTACTTTTTGTGGGCGTTACTTTGCATTTTTCATTGTCGTTATAGACGTTATTTTCTGTTTTATGTCGTCGTAAATTCCTATTTTCTGTAGTTGTTAGTGTCTGCTTCCTATAGACGTCAATTCCTATTTGCTAGAGCTGTTACCTCCTGTTTCCTAAAATCTATTTCCCGTGGTTGTTACTTTTTATTTTCTGTAGTTGTAACTGCGTGTTTTCATTTTTCTGTAAAGTAGTGAAAATTTTGAATTCGGAGTCGTAAGAGTTTCCTACTACGTGCGAAATGTGTTCGAAATCATTGCTGAAGAAAATGGAGATGCCTTTTTCAAGTTAAAATTTTCCATAACATGTCAAAACTACTTTTTTTTTTTAAACATACTGTATTCATTTCCCAAATGGTAAAGTTTTTGAGCTGCATTATACCGCAGCAGGCTGCCAGGACGGTGCCAATGGTAGAAGAAACAGAGGGCTAGGTGTCGGTGGCGCGCTCATTTTAGAAATCTATGCCGCTGCTAATTGCGTAAACCAATAAAATAGGACTAAATTAATGCGATACTGTGGTGACCAGACGTA
This sequence comes from Neostethus bicornis, assembly GCA_902685375.1. Classification (NCBI taxonomy): domain Eukaryota; kingdom Metazoa; phylum Chordata; class Actinopteri; order Atheriniformes; family Phallostethidae; genus Neostethus; species Neostethus bicornis. Next base: position 26,786,792 of record LR738550.1, read on the forward strand.
ATTCACCAAAGACTGCGTGTTCAATGTACCCCTGTAACGCGGTGCGCGCTTTGATGAGGCAATATTTTAACATCTGTTTTTTTTTGGAATAAAATTTTACATGAATTTGTGGATTCATATGCTCGTTCCTTTTATTTACCAAATCCAATCCAAACAGTTTTTGAAATTCCTTTTTTTTCAAAGCAATTGCGATTCTTTTAAAGTTTTAAAAATAATTAACTTTTAAATTTGAATGAAACCAATTGCGATACTTTCGTGCCATATTTTACCGCATACCCGCGCAATTTGCATATTGCTTACGCGAGATAGAAATACATCTATATTTGCAAAAAGTACAAGATTTCTAAAATGAGTGAACGTCTTCCACGTGGTCACTTTTAGGTATGTCCCAATCTAAACACGGACATTCTATCACCGAGCCAACGCATCGTCACGTAATTCTACATTGTAAAATAATTTTTAATTGATTAGGTAATTTAACTCTGGATGTGTGTATTTACCAACGACTCTCTCATATGTTGCTAAGATGACACAGCATTATATAAAACAACATTTGCTACATTTGCTTGTATTAGGCTAGCAAAATTATTGATCGCATAACCTGATCGCAGGTTGTAAAACCCTAATAACCACTAGGGGGCAGTGTTGGGACAGAACTTAAAGGAATGATTATTATTTAAAAACTTCAAATAGAAGATAAGATGTATTTGAATACAATCTTTGAGTTACTTTTCTGTTTAAAATAAAGACGAAATTAGCTCTTTTTCTGCTTTCAATGGTGATGGTATCTATCGCAATATCATCTAAACTGGGTTATTTAATTTACACCCTAGTGGAATAACCTGGCGCTGCCCCTATGATACAAGTCAATTACCCTCTTTTAAAACAATGGTCACAGCACGTTGCAATAGAGCGCTTTCACCCATGTGACTAAAACCCGGAAGTCGGCCATTTTGAAAGCATCAATCAGGATAAAACTGCCAAAAACGCAGTATTTTTTTTCCATTTTTTTCATCTTATGTTGCTTTTCAGAGCGTAATACGGCAGAAAAATTGTCTAGTGTTAGAGCGGAAGAAAAGAGAAGATATTTAGACAACCAACAGTTGATTTTTTTTTACGTAACGTTATCAATCTGGAATTATGCATTCAGTCCTTTAAAGCAGTGGTCCCCAACCACCGGGCCGCGGACTGGTACTGGGCCGCACAGAACTGTTATTTTTATTCACTTTGTTTTTGATGTCTTTTATTTTGAAGGTACATGTTGACCGTTAACAATGGCAACAAGAACGTGTTCGAGCAGAGAGAATGTTTCCACGTTATAAAGACGGTGCTAATAAATTTTCTCGTGAAGACAAAGTGGATTTAAGATTATCATTATTGATTTTAAAAAGCCAGTTTTTTCAGGCTGGTCTCATCATCTTAAGACCGGTCCGTGAAAATATTGTCAGACACTAAACCGGTCTGTGGCGCAGAAATGGTTGGGGACCCATGCTTTAAGAGTAAGGTCATTCATAATGTCTGCGTATGTAATTGGAGGCATCAAATCAGGATTGTTTGAGAATAAATTATTTGAAAATGTATATATATATATACATTTTCTCTTTGGATCAACCATATATATATAATAAAGTTATATATATTATTATTATATATATAATAAAGTATATATATACATATGTATATATATACTTTATTAATCCCTGACCGGGAAATTTATGTGCTGCATTTCACCGCAGCAGGCTGCCACCTATGACGGCGCCAATGGTGAGAGAAACGAAGGGTTAGGTGTCTTCTCCAAGAACCCTAGACGTGCACTCAGTGGGATGCGAACCCGTAAACTTACGGTTAACTTCGGTCCGCGGGCAAACACTCTAACCACTGAGCCACCGTCTCCACCTAAAGATCTTTTCAACCAACAAACTACAGTTTTTATTAATATCGTTTCTTCTTTTCCGCTCAAAAAACAGCCGAATTTCTGCCATATCACGCTAATGATGTTGAAAACTAATTAAACCTCTGAATAGCACCAAAAGATTTAAAAAAAAAAAAAAAATAATTGGCAATAGTTTCATACTAATCTATGCCTCCAAAATGGCCGACTTCCGGGTTGGTGACATCACACCAAAGCACTCTTTTGATCAATAATAATGAATTCTTTTGAAAAGTGGTCTATTGTCCTTTTTTAAAATAAACAGTGATGTTAAAACGTGATTCCTCTCGGGTGTAGGTGAACGTACGTACTCCAGGTTCTCTGATTTAACCTCCTTATGACACATTCTCTCTAATTCACTGAAATCTTGACAACTAAACCACCAAACACCTCACATCCACTGTCCTGATTTCCCTAAAAACTCAAGTATGTTTAAAATGACGGGGTATGACAGAGGAAGCATGAGGGGGGAAAAGCTAATACTTCATCCTTTTGTTGATTTAAAAAAAAATAAAAAGCAAGATATTCACAAATGTAAACCTGCCAGACATGAAAAACATTATCACTTAGTTTTAATACTTCTACCTAAAATACAACTTAATGAGATAAGCATTTATAATATTCATTTTTGAGATATTTCGTACACTGCAATAACATTCTTTAACACATTTTGACTCGCCGATCTTTTTTTTTTTGTGTTTTTCTTTTTAAAAATATAATCTAAGCCATTCACATATCTCAGGGTTCATCATGACCATGATGAGTCATCTTTTTAAAAGACTACCAAAAGATGTGTTTGTAAAAAATATTCCAAACAATGAGGACATTTTTTTCTCTTTCTTTTCGTTTTGGCCGAGTAAGAAACAGCTGCGATCATTATGACCACAAACACTCTTCGAGGGAGGACAAAGTCAGGAAGTTTTCGTTTTTAGGAGGGAGGAGACTAAAAGTGAAGTGCCTTCCAATAAAAATAATCTTTTCCTTTTTTTAAAAAAAAAAAGTGCTTCTCTTGAGGAAAGCAAGTACGGAACTCGCACGTCTATTTTTCGCTCTTTAAAAAAAAACCTGTTTGGCCGTTTTAATCGATCAACCGATCGGACTCTAGGAGCCGATCAGATTTGAGTGGAGAGCACTTTTTATGAAGGCGTTGAGAATAAAAAACCTAAAAAAATCTGTTTCTCGTCGTTCCGTCTATCCTCTTCTTCAGGTAAACGGTTCAAAAACTCAAGATGTGACACATCCTACTAACTTTCTTATTTTTGGAAAAAGAGAAAAAAATGTAAAAACAAAACTATCCACTTCAAACTATTTTTTTCTTGGGTCACAACAAGACAGATAATCTTTACTAAAAATGATCTTTGACTCTTTATATTATTACTTTAGAAAGTATGCAGTACCACGCCTTTTGGCCTACTGATTCTGCCCTCTATGCTACTACAAAGTAGGGATTGGAGGAGGGGGATAAAAAACATGGGGTTAATACGTCGTTATATCTATAGGATAAAAAAAAAAAAAAAAAGCCCAAATAAACGCTGCTTCAACTTCTTTTCTCACCTTTTCCTTTTTGATCAAAGGGGTTTAACTTCCTTTTAAGGCTCAATCAAAAGCTTTAGTGCGTATTTTCATTTAAGGCTTCTAAGTGTTCACGTTTGTTTTTGATCTAAATCTCCAACTTTTAGATGAGAAAAAAAAAACACAACCCGACTTATCTAAAAAAAAAAGCCCAGGATGGTGGGGTCGGCCATTTTGACTGGGCTATTTTCACTGGAAGGCCTGATGGAAGCGAGGCAGTGTGGTGGTACTGAGGCTGGAGCTGAACACTGGTGGGAGGGGATGCAGGGGTCCTAGGCCCAGACCCCCACTGGAGCTCTGCTGCTCCTGAGGTTGCGGTTGCAAAGAGGTAAGAGGTGCCGTGCTGACGGCAGCTGCTGCCGCGGCGACTGCGGCGGCATGGGGCTCGGCAGCGTGCAGAGATGAGGAGGAGGAAGATGAGGAGGAGGTCGCAGATGTGGTGTAGCCCATCACCAGTCCTCCAGTGCTCATGGGGGCACTGTAGGGAGGAAGGTTGAGGGGTAGAAAACCCAGCAGGTGGGAGAAGTCCATGTTAGCAGCACACAGAGACTCCGCGATCACCGCAGGGCTCTTGGACAGGAGGGGGTCCCCACAAAGCTCATCCGCCAGGCCGGGGTTGGGTTCCAGTCCGTCCTTTGGGGGGGAGGCAGCAGTGTGGGGTTCTGCAGAGGGAATCGGGCCTGGCAAGCCGCTCTGCAGATCCATGAGGAAGCTCTCCATCTCCACTTTTAAGGGCTTGTCGAGCAGGTATGAGGTAGATCCCAGCTGGTATTTGGGGGCTGGCTGGGGCTGGTGCTGCTGCTGGGGAGCCGCAGGCTGGTGGTGGGGCAGTGGAGGGGAATGGTGATGATGATGATGGTGGTGGTGATGATGGTGGTGGTGGGAGTGTGGGTGGATTGATGTGGGGGTTTCCATGTGACAGCCCATGCCCATAGCTGCAGATAAAGAGCCAGGCATGAGGGACGGGTGTGGATGACCCACCCCAGAGTTAGACATGGCCTGGAGATGGTGAGGGTTGTACATGCTCATCGGGAAGGGTGCCCCCCCCGGAAAGGATTTGCCCATCATGGGGTCTTTGTTGGCTCCCATGCCGCACATCATGGGGCTAAGCTCCTCCTTCACGGAGCAAGGAGGAGACCCCGTGGCTAAAAGACCGAGCATATCCGGAGGTTCTGTCTTGATCTTCAGCAGCTCCTGCGAGTGGCTCTTCTTCACATGACGCGTCAGATGGTCTTTCCTGCCAAAACGCTGGGCACAGTACTGGCACAGAAAGTCTTTGCGGCCCGTATGGACCACCATGTGTCGCCTCACATCTTTCCGTGTGTAGAAACGCCGATCACAGTGATCGCACGGGTGTTTTTTCTCCTTGGTACCACCTGAGGACTTCCCCGAGTGGCTCTTGAGGTGTTCCAGGAGAATGGGCGTGCTCTCGTAACTCTGCATGCAGACTTTGCAGGTTAAATCCCCTGCAGTTGCAGAGTGCATGGCCACATGGCGTTTATATCCCAGCTTGGTGTTGTAGTGCTTCCCACACTCCTCACATTTGAAGGCCTCCTTGTTGGGGTCATGAGTCTGCAGATGGTTCTTCAGGTGATCTTTGCGGTGGAACATTTTCTCACAGAACGAGCACTGATGGGTCTTCTGTGGAGAGTGTGTGGCCATATGCCTGCAGAAACAACACATTACGAAGGTTTTATAATGATGTCATTAAATGTTATTACACAGAATTATGATATTACATTCATCTTCTGAACTGCTTATCCTTAACTGGGTTATATGTAGAACATGCAAACTCTACACAGAAAGACCAGTGTCCTAAGCCTTGCCCCACTCTGGGACTCGAACTCCCACCTTCTTGCTGTGAGGCCACTGTGCTAACCACTCAGGGAGTTACTTTGGTCCCATAAATTTGTATCATTGACCTTTAGTTGTGTGCCGCTCAAAACCAAATCTGTTTATTTACAGCTGGTACTGAGTAAGTGTGTGCTGTACTTTCCATTCCGTCATCTTCCGCTTGTTCCGGGGTCGGGTCGCGGGGGCAACCGCCTCAAACGGGCAGCCCAGGCCTCTCTCTCCCCGGCTGCATCCTCTAGCTCACCTGGAAGGATCCCAAGTCGTTCCCCGGCCAGCTGTGAGACATGGTCTCTCCAGCGGGTCCAGGGTCTGCCCCTTGGTCTCCTCCCGGTGGGACGTGCCAAAACACCTCGCCTGCAAGGCGCTCGGGGGGCATCCTGACCAGATGCCCAAATCACCCCATCTGGCTCCTCTCGACCTGGAGGAGGAGCGGCTCGACACCGCCCACCCACCCTGCAGAGGAAGCTCATTTCGGCCGCTTGTACCTGCGATCTCATTCTTTCGGTGTGAATGTACATTTAAATGTACTTTGAAAAAATGTACATTTTTTTTTTTAAAAAAAAAGGAGTTTTGGGCACGTGCCACCAGGAGGAGACCAAGGGGCAGACCCCGGAACCGTTGGAGAGACTATGTCTCACACCTGGGAACACTTGGGATGAGCTGGAGGATGCAGCCGGGGTGAGAGAGGCCTGGGCTGCCCGTTTGAGGCTGTTGCCCCCGCGACCCGACCCCGGAACAAGCGGAAGATGACGGAACGGAATAAAAGATGGCTGCATGTTTTGGTCAGAAAATTTCCATTACGCAATAAAAACTTACCAAAATAAAAAGTGTAAACAAAGTGTGACGTGAGAACGGAGAGGAGAATTGTGGGATACCTGAAAAGTTTGTACTTGGAGCTGAAGGCTTTGGGGCAGTGTGGCTGGGAGCAGTGGAAAGGTTTCTCTCCTGTGTGACTGGAGGCGTGGAGCCGGAGCTTTTCCTGCGAGGTGAACAGGGCCCCGCACACCACACACTCGTTCCCGCTCCCTCTTCCCACTTCTTCTTCTTCCCTCTCTCTCTCTTTCCCCCTCTCTCGCTCTCTCTCTCTGTCTGTCCGTGGCAGCGGGGCGGCGCTCCCGAGCAGCTTGGCGGCAGTGCGTCGTCCCTCTTCCTCCGGCGTCAGTGCGGTAATACGGTGTGTGGCATCGGCGGCAGCAGCTGCCATGGCAGCCTTAGTGTGCCGGTGCCATCAAACTCCACCGACGGTTCCCCTGCCTGGCAGGCTCAGTGTGGGAGATGAAGGAACTGCAGCTCACAGGACGGCTCCCTGACCCGGCAGGAACATGGAGGTAAGAGTGTGTGGAACCTGTGAGGAGACCAGATGAACCAGCTCACCTAAAAGCTCAATGGTAACAAAAACACAAGTAAAACTCCCGTTTTACCTGTCAGTGAAAGTTCTCTCCTCAGCGATCGCTCCTCTTCTTCACTTGTCTGGTTTCGCCTCCTCACCCGGTCCCAACAGCTACGGTTGGCGGCGAGTGGGAAATACTGTGCTGCATCTTTACTGACCTGTTAGGGGAAACAGAAACATCGAGGTAATGGTCAGTGTCTCATCTGGATGGATCTGTACCTCATCATATTCTCGCAGTGGTGGATGAAGTACTCACTTTTTGTACTTAAGTAAAAGTACAAATAATTAGGCAAAAAATTTACTTAAGTAAAAGTACCAATAAAAAAAAATCTACTTAAGTAAAAGTACAAAACTAGTTGGTGTAAATTGTACTTTTTAAGTAAAAAGTAAAAGTATTTCATCATAATTCAAATGTTATTTTTTGTGCTATATGGTGTCACCATGGTAACCAGGATAAATACTCTGCAGGGGTGTGACCCCCCTCTCCCGCCTCTTTTGGTCCACAAAAAATACAAATGAATAAATTAAAAGGAAAGGAAAGGGGACAAGTCAAGCTATCCTCTAGAAGGGCCAGTGAATGGGCCGCCAAAATGGAGGAAAATGACACTTATTTTTTTAAATGTTTTGGGGGGGAGGGCCCATAGTCACTATATATTGGCTTTGTCAAAGCCTCACCCCCCTTTGGAAAATTCTAGATCCGCCCCTGCTCTGTGTAATGATGGCTCAACTTTTTATTTAGAAGTAAACACAACGAACAACAATCTTCTGACTCTTTTTAATTTGTACTATATTTGATGTTAGGTTTTTTGTGCTGAATAAATGCGGAAAATGTTTCTCGATTCATGACTTCTTCTCCCGATCGACTGCTTCTTTTGATTTTGGCGATGCGGCTTCAAGATGCGCTAAAAAAAAAAAAAAAAAACCTGTGTATTTTTCAAATTCCTGAACAAAAATGTAACAAAAAATGTAAAACACACTTTTAAAAAGAAGCGAAGTAAAAGTACAGATATTTGCTCTAAAAATGTAGTGAAGTAAAAGTAAAAGTACAGGTCTTAAATTTTACTTAAGTAAAGTACAGATACACAATTTTTTTACTTACTTTACTTGTACAGTAACGAAGTACATTTACTTCGTTACTTTCCACCACTGTATTCTTGTTACACAGAAACTGGACACAGGAAGGCTTTATCTCCCAGTGCGCCAAAGAAGAAGTCACTGCTAGCTTCAAACCTATTAAATTCTTGTAAAAAGTTGACATTCATCACTTAGTGTCTACTGTTCTTACAATAACCATTCTGGCACTGTTGCTTGAGGTACAACGCAGTCTTCAAAGGTCTGAATTCTTATTGTTATTTGCCCTGATTTTAAGTCACTAGTTGGTGTCCGAAAAGTATCCGAATTCCGGACGACTGAGCTTGAAAATGACTCAAAGATGCATGAACAAAATATAAAATTTGAATAATGTTCAAACATGATTAAAAAACTTTCAAAAGTTAATTTTACAGTAGAAAAAAGTTTCAAAAAAGTCTTCTGAACAGTTTAATTCTTGATTGAGACGTTCACTGAATGTCCTTACTGAATCGGAGTGGAGGCGTTAGATACATTCTGCCCGGTATCTACAGCAGCCTTTTGAAGCCATGGACTAAAGATGACACCTCGTGACCCAGATTCACGCCTCTCGTTAACAGGAATTTCTGTTCACTAGGCTTTTAGCATTTTTATAAAAGGGTTCGTTTACTGGTCTGTGGCTACAATAGGAGCCATTCACGGCCATCATAGGTAACACAGGCTCATTGGTCGAGTCCTTCTTACTATTTTTTTTTCTTTTACTCAGGTTAGTATAAATAGATCCAGTTTTCAGTCCATTTCATTCAGATTGAAAATGATTTCCGGATGGAAGTCGAAACGTCTCGATCAAGAATTAAACTGTCCAGAAGACTTTTTTGAAACTTTTTCTACTATGGATCACTCCTGGATGAATACACGAGAAGTTAATTTTGCACAAAGACATCTCTTCAAACTGAAAATATCTCAATTATTTGAAGAGTTTTGTTGGGTTAGTAATGGGGTACACAAGAAGCTAACTTCTCAGCGTCCACTAGAGGGAGCTGAACGACTTCCCAAGGACGAGTCGAGATGAAGATCTCACTCTTTCCTCCCTCACTGGAAAAAAAAAAAGTTTTGTTTGTGTAAACATTTGTTCGAACCACAAGTGAACAGAGCACCTCGTCTCTCATCGTGTGAGTCTGAAGCTGGCGGCGCTAACAAAGCCATTCCTGTGGCTGTGCATGTGTGCACGTGTTATGAAACAGGATCAGGCTCCAGTAATCCTTGGGAAAACACAAAAACACCACCGCCAGGGTAGAGGGGAGGGTTGTGACGTAACAGGGGGGAATGGGGAGGGGAGAAGGGTGTTTACACCACCTCAAACCAGCACTACCTGCTTCTCTGACTAGAAATCCCAGCAAAGTCACAGCAAACAGGTGTTGTCTTTGATCAGAAGACAAAAATCTGCATAAAATAAATTTTGGACCAACAATAAGTTCCCTTTGTTGTGGAAAAACAAGAAAAACTTTCCAGTTGGTTACATTTTAGACCAGGGGCGGATCCAAAAGGGACGTGGGGGGCTATGCCCATCTCTTTTGGTCTACAAAAAGAAAAAAAAAAAAAAGAAGACGAAGAAAGGAAAGGGGACTAGTCAAGCTATTCCCTTGCAGGGCCAGCGAATGGGCCACCAAAATTAAGAAAAATGACTCTTATTTTTTCAAATTATTCTGGGCGGAATGCCCAAGCCTCCCGTATACTGTCTTTGTCAATGCACCCCCGACCCCCTCTTTTAGAAAATCCTAGGTCCGCCCCTGTAGATTTCCCGGGTCCCTTCACTATTTAGCATACTAACTAAGTTCAAGGCTGGCAAGGCTACCGTAGCTTCATGGCCGGACCCTGTACATCATGTGAACACGTTCACAGGAGGCCGTGTGTGTGATCGGACAAACATGAACAGAAACCTGGACCCTTGGAGCATCTCCTATGTGCCAAAGGTCGGGGAGCGAGCAGAAAATATGCAGGAATGCACTTTGAGCGCTTTCACAGATGCTTCTTATGTTTGTTTACACAGAAATAAAGGTGCGCACACACTTTTACACAAACTTCAGCATGGGGGTCTAGAGCGTCTACACACACGCATGTGGAGGTTAAGAGGAGATGACAGCTGTGGCGTTGTGTGGTGGTCGTCACCCAGCGGTGGGGCTGACACCCGTCCCAACGACCACCCTCAGGGAGCACGTTTCTATTATGGAGCCGATCCATGTCGCACATTCCTGAGCTGAACACACAACCAGAAGAAATCTCACACACCGAACACGACGCACAGAAGCTGCTCAATAAAGATCTTTTACATCACTGAGTTATAGAAATAAACACGGAGGACGTGGATAAAAAACAGCGGTCATGTAGAGCTTATTACACACACGCAGACCCCCGCTCCAGACAGTAATGTGTGTGTGTGTGTGTGTGTGTGTGTGTGTGAGATGTTCCCACTCAGATTTAGTAAAGAACACTGTCAGATTATTGAGATTAATTCACTTTTGTCGTTTAAATATCTTTACAAATGATTTTGTGAACCATATACTGGGCACGTCTGACCGGGAGGAGACCAAGAGACAAGACAGACCCCTGGACCCGCTCACATCTGGCGGGGGAACGACTGGGGTGAGAGAAGACTGGTACAATGTCCATTTTTGGACTGGGAGGAACTAGTTCCATCATCACTAGGCCCATGCCTAAATGTCCTTTGAGAAGACACCTAACTCCTAGTTACCAGGGACGGATCCAGGATATTCTAAGGGTGGGACATGAGGTCATTAACAAAGCCAGTATAGGGCGGCAGGGGGCATCCCCAAAGAACATTTTGAAAAATAAGAGTCATTTTCCTGCAATTTGATGGCTCATTTGCTGGCCCTGCAAGGGAATAACCTAACTAGTCCTATTTCATTTCTTCTTCTTCTTTTTTTTTTGGAGACCACGCCCCCTCCTGGTTCCGCCCCTGGTTACTCCCACCTTTGGTGCCATCATGGCTACCTGCTGCGGTGCAAAGCAGCAAAAGTAATTTATCGATGAGGAATAAATACATTAAAAAAAATTTAATTAATAAACCCCGTCAGGAAGAAGTCGTTTAGAAGGTGAATGAATAAAAGTAACTAATAACTTTTATAACTGAAAGTAATTAACTAGGGGTTAAGATCATTTTAGGCTCAAACTGTATGTATTTATCAAAATTTATATAGTATTTCTGTAAAAAAAAGAAAACAATATTTGTGATCGGCTTTTGTTGGAACTGCATTAAATATATTTCATGCATTCATTTAACGACCTTAAATAAAATAACTGTTATGAATATTTTCTTTAAAGATGTGAAAGAAAAAAAATGAATGACCAACATACTAATTAACAAAAATACAAAAAAAAAGAGATTAAGTTGAGAATTTCATTTCAAAGGCATTTTTCTTGCTTTTTTAAATTCTTTTTTATTGGTTTGATAATTAAATCTTGTATTTTTTTGATGCGTTATCAACGGTAGACAGGGGATTTTATAATTCTGTAGAAAAGGGGTTCTTTTTATAGTTTTTTTTCTTTGACTTTTTTAAAAAAAATTAAATGTTAATATTTTTTTTTACAAATTTATGATGCCATTTCAAAAGAGAAAACATGTCTTTTTCTGTGTACGTGACGTAAAAAGCTCTTTTTGTCTTAAATTTGAGACATTTAATAAAAAATCATGGAAATCTCAAAATAATACACAATATTTTATAACAGAAAAATGATTAATTAATATTAGCAAATATAAACTTTAAAATATTCTTTATGCAAAAAGACAACAAATTCATAAAAAAAGTCGCTTTTTATTGATAGTTTTTCAAATCTTTTATAAATCTTTGCATCAGTGAAAATATATTTTAATCAATTTTATATCAGAAAAAAGGAATTCTGGTTTTATCTTTTTCTAAATTGACAAACAGCTTAATTTTTAATCAGAAAGAAGACTTAAAAAAAAAAAAGTTTATTATCACTAATTTTTTGTCTCTCGAGCTGTTTTTTAAAGAATAAACTAAACTTTTTAAACTAAGAATCAATTGGTTATGTTTTGGATTTTAATAAGAATTTATTTCAGTTCTAAAAAAATAAAAAATAAAAAAACAGAAAAATGTGCTTTTAATCAATAACATTTATGAACAAATAAATCGTATAAAATAATACATTTCTGGAAGTTAGAAATAAATTTTGTAATTTGAAACTAGGTTTTCTACTTGAGTAAAAATATCATTGGTCGATCATTTAAAACGGTTTTAAAATAAAAAATGTGTAAAAAAGAAATGAAACAATGACCAAAATGAAGATTTACAAAAGTGGAAATTTGTTCGTGTCAATTTTAAATATTAATCTGAGCTTTTTGTGCAAAAATATAAAAAATGGCCGAACCCTGACACGAGAAAAAATTTGAAATCATCATTTAAATTAACAGACAAAGTTCGTTTTGATGTCAGAATGAACCAAAATTTCCATGTCTGATGAATCATTTCTGATTTAAAAAAATAATAGTAATAATAAAAAAAAGAAGCAGCATTTTTTTTTTTCTGCATCTCATCAATGTTTTAGTTGTTTACATCAGAAGTCCGAACTCAGTCAGGTAACATGTCAGAGGTCGGCGCCTCATAACGAGTTCTTTCAGCCATTTTCAACCACTAATCACTCCACACAGCCCCCCACTCATCCACAGCTCACAGCGCTACATGCTGCAACTTCAAAATGGCAGATCCAGCAAACACCAGGCCGAGCAGCGCCGACACTTTCCAACCACCGGGTGTCTTTGCTTTTTGTCCTGGATGAAAGAGCTTCCACATTCCTTTCCCGCAGGGTCAGAGGTCAGCCCTGCACTGCCTGTCTGCCAGCCCGCCCCGGCTCCCTCACGCTGGGGCAACTTTAACCCTTTCCCTGCCCACCGACCCCACAGCTCCATGACTGCAGGTTACAGGGTTTAGTGACGTGATGCTGGACCGAGAAGCACAGAGCGCTACGCTCAACTTTACCAACAAACTAAATTTAGAGCATGAGTTCAGCCTGAAGACCTGAGGGGACAAACAACCAAGCAGGCGGTGGATGATCTACTCTAAACATGTCCAAAACACAACTCTGTTCTGACTTTAGTCAATCTTTAAGTCATATTTTCTGACATTAAAAGATGAGATGATGTGCAAAAAAACTTTTTGGAAATTTGCACCGTGCTTGAACGTTGTTCCCTCATCAAAAACATGAGGTTTTCTATTTCATGCATAAAAATATAGGTTTGAGTCAGTTGAAAGTTTTTCTGTTCAATTTCCAGATACTTCGGAATGCAGGTTGATCTTAACCGTGGAGTTTGTTCTCTCGCCAAATCACATTCCAACATAAGCAGGAATTAGCGTTGCTCACGCCCATCCGCAGCCATTTTTATCTAAATGTACCAAAATAAGAATAAAAAAAGGATAGGCTGACTTCTTTGCTAACTTGATTGAATTGAATTACAAATACTTTATTTATCCCCAAAGCAAAATTTGAGTGCACAGTGCTACAATCATACATGATAGTTTTTGGTTTTTTTTAAGCTGTTGTGAGTGAAACTTTAAAGGTTTCAAAGTGAAAAAGTTGAATATTTTGATTGAGGACGGCAGAAATGATTTTCTGTACCATTCCTTTGAGCAGCGGGGTTGCAGGAGTCTGTTGCTGAAGCTGCTCTCTAGATGGTCAATAGATTCATGGAAGGGGTGGGAGAGATTTAAGCATCATTGATGACAGTTTTGCTTTCATTCTGTCCCTCGCCACCTCCTTCACGCAGTTTGTTTAGTCTGTTCGATGCGATCGAATAAGATTTACGCTGTGTTGTGCATGCAATCAGGAGGCGGGACTAAGCAGGAAAGTGACATTTGGATGAAATTTCAGAGACAAAGACGGAATTTAGACTGAATAAATGCTGTTTACATTAAGCTATTTTAATAAATATTATATTTCTGTGCAAATAAGAGAAAAAATTTTAAAATGAGTTTTTATTAGTTTTAAAAGAATTCTAAAAAAAATGATTGAGTTTAAAATCCTTTTTTGCTCCGCAGAATGTTTGTTTCTACCATCAATGTTGATGCTGTGGGCTATGAAAATTTTAATGAAGTGAATCATTGTTTATAATTTTATTAAACTTTCAGATTTTTTGTCATTGAATTATTTTTAAAGCCACATTGAATCATTTTTTATTTCACATAAGCCAAAAAAAAAAAAAACGAGCCTGAAAAGAAGAAGACGAATATCAAAATCAGTCAGACGAGAAAGGAGAAGAGTGTGGGAGAGGCAGCGAAGTGAAGCCGGAGGGCGGGCTGATGAAAACAGGAGACGGATAAAAGGATGAAGGGGAAAAGAAGGGAAGTGGAGTCAGTGGTAGAGGTGGAGACGGGGGTCTCTGTACAGGTCTACTGAGTCCAGGGACTGGGGGGAGAGGTGGAGGGGTCATGCTTTACTGGCCACATTGATCAGGACAGGAAACAAGGGAGTTTTAGGGTCTGTGAATGCATCACGGCTCCTCGGAGAGGTAAAACAATTTTAAGAATGTAAATCAATGAAATAAAAATGGAAACTGAAGGAATAAGATAAAAAAACGAAATTAAAATTCATCTCAAAGTGTTTGGCAGGTAGAGCAGAGCGATAGATCTCGATATCAAATCAAATAGTCGTAACATCAAATGACAAATTAGCAATTAATATTTTGTCAACATCGTGCTGCCCGACAAGTAGATACTGTATATAAAAGAAAAACAAAACAAAAAAACCCCATAGAACTCCATAAATACAAATTATGTCACTTACGCTAATAACTGTGTTCTCAAATTTGACCCAAAAATGGAAGGAGCGTATTTTTTGGCCATTAGAGTAAATACTGTTATGCCTGTTCGTACTTTACAACTTAACCTGGAGGAGAAAAAAATAATTTTTGTAGCATTTAATGGCTCTTTTTCTCATTTAAAAGCCCACAATCAAACATTTCTAAAATAAGTATGACTATAGGCTCCGCCCCAAATTGTGGGCGGAGACAGAAAAAGAATTTTGTCAAATAAGTTTGAAATTTTTATCAGAGTGAAAGTCAAAATTTCCAGAACAACTAACAAGTAAATTAAGATTTTTAATTTAGAAAAATTTACTTTCAGTATCGAATTAAACATGTCGGTTACAGGTGGGTCACACGGATTTACACGTTGACATCAAGCTACCGTATCCCACCTATAAAATACGGCAATTTTTAACAAACAAAACAAAAAAATGGAGTATTTCAGCATTAAAAACATAGCACTAAAACCTCAACTTTTTTCTATTTTCTTAGATGCTTAGTTAAGACTTGTGACCTGTACAGAGTGTACCCTGCCTTTCACAGGATTAAAAGCAATAAAATGAACCGACAAAGATAGAAAGCATGTTAATCTCTCAACTGAACACCTGTGTATCTGACTGTCCTCTAACACGTCAGCTTCACTCCAGCCCATGTTGATTTTTCAGGCCTCTATTTCGAGACTGTGTTGTCAGGTTCCTCCCCAAAATTCAATGATGAATGAAGCAAATTGCTTAGTTTTTACAACCAATTTTCTAAAAATTACACAAAAATCATCCTTTTTTTTCTATAAACTTTAAATAAAATAGATTTTCACAAAAAAAAAAAAGTCCACAAAATCTAGTTTATTTCATTTTGTGAACATTTTAAAGAGACTTAATAATCTTTAATTCTAATATTCTGTGTTTAAAAAGAAAATTGTGGTCCTAAAATTAAGTTTAAAGGGATCTTTTCTCAAATGTGTATAAATATATGAGAAAAAAAAAAACTAAAGCAGAGTTCTTTTATTCTCTCCATCCTTCCTCCACTGGTTTCAGTTCCTCTCCTGTCCGAGAAGGGTAGGGTGGAGGACAGGAAGAGCTTCTGCTCATCCGTCCCGACGGTTAGTCACCTTGAGGTGGCCATGCTGGGCTCCCCTGTATCCTGGCTAAACATAGCTGTGGTGAGGAAGAGGTTAACTGTCACCATACAGCAGCAGCACCAGTGAAACCAGCTCACACTTTCTACTGGAATGAGACAGTTTTGGTGTTTCAGACAGAAACAAAGAACAGATATTTGGTGGTTGTAGATTTATAGAAAACTCCTCCTAAAATCTGGATTTTTGGGTCAAAAATAGAAAAAGGAATCTTTCCATGTCTGTCGTAAATAAGAGTTTTTTAGCCTTCGTCTGAGTTTGTTCTTATCGTTGGAAACAGACTGGTTTGATGATAAGGAGGGTGATAACTGAGAAGAGGACGCCCCACAGACTCAGAGTAAAAATAGAGACCCAACAATCTGTTTTATTTTGAATGGGATCAGGTCTACAGTAAGGACGGGCGATCGGATATAGTTTACGATATAATGTCGAAATCTTTTCCCGCGATCAGATGTAAGTAAACGTACAGCGAAAAAAAAGGTGCCGTGTTTATTTTATGTACAGTATCTAAAGTATCTAAAGTAAAATGAACACCCCACAAAAAATCCACTCCCACTCTTTAAAATGAGACTTTTAGTTTGAAAAAAGGTGTCCACAAAACAACAGATGGAATGGAAAAGTGAGGTTACAGAGAGAAGAGATAAAGAAGGTAGAAGATTTTAAATATCTAGGATCAACAGTCCAGAGCAATGGAGAGTGTGGAAAAGAGGTGAAGAAGCGTGTGCAGCCAGGCTGGAACGGGTGGAGAAAAGTATCAGGTGTGATGTGTGACAGAAGAGTTTCAGATAAAATCAAAGGAAAAGTGTAGTAAACCGTGGTGAGACCGGCCATGCTGTTTGGTCTAGAAACAGTAGCACTGAGGAAAAGACAGGAAACAGAGATGGAGGAAGCAGAGATGAAGATGCTGAGGATCTCTGTGGGAGTGACCAGGATGGACAGGATCAGAAATGAGTATATCAGAGGAACAGCACATGTTAGAGGTTTTGGAGATAAAGTCAGAGAGACCAGAATGAGATTGTTTGGACATGTGCAGAGGAGAGAGAGAGAGTACATAGGAAGAAGGATGCTGGATTTGGAACCACCAGGAAAGAGGACTAGAGGAAGACCAAAGAGGAGGTTCATTGATACAGTGAAGGAAGACATGAAGATAGTTGATGTGACCAAAGAGGATGCAGCAGATAGGGTTAGATGGAAGAAACTGACTTGCTGTGGCGACCCCTGAAGGGAAATGCCGAAAGAAGAAGAAGTCAACGGACCTCACGCTGAAGAGGAACATGGGTCTGTCTGTGTGTCATCATTGTCTGAAACTGACAGAAACCGCAACTCCTCCAAAATTCTGTAGCCCTGTTCACCACCGGGACTGCATTATGTCACCATACAACACCTGTCCTGCAACATCTCCACTGGCTTCTGATAAAACAAAGATTCTCCTCATCACATTCCGTTCTGTTCCGTCGTTGCTCATCCAGGGCTGGGTCGCGGGGGCATTAGCCTCAGATGGGAAGCCCTGGCTTCTCTCACCCCTGCTGCATCCTCCAGCTCACCCGGAAGGATCCCGAGTTGTTCCCCAACCAGCTATGAGAGATAGTCTCTCCAGCTGGTCCAGGATCTGCCTCTTGGTCTCCTCCCGGTAGAACGTATCCGAAATACGTCACCAGCATGGTGCTCGTGGGGGCATCCTGACCTATGCCCGACCACCCCATCTGGCTCCTCTCAATCTTTTTATGTCTGATCTATGGTTTATTGATATATTGTGAATCGTACACTAACCTTGGGGGTCCTGAAAGGTGCTTTTAAATAAAACGTATTATTATTTTTGTTTCATTTGTTAAAGTTCACACAGTCATCGTGGTTCAAAGTTTGACCCAAAACTTACACCTGCGCAGACGATCCGTTTAGAGATACGAACATTACCAACAACTTATGGTTTCCTGTTTCTAGTTCAAGTCTTTCACACTCCTCCAGCTGTCGTCAGAGAGGCCTTATGATGGTTAAACTCCTGAATGTGCATTTTTAATATAAAATAATCTCTTCTTAAAAGACATTCTGTCCAAGTTTTCCTGCTCACATCCAGATTTTTATTTTTTTTACTGAAACTTGGTCTTTTATTGTAAAAAATCTCTCATTTTAGGTAAATTTGTGGATTATTTTACGTTTTACTACATTTTACATTTTTCTAAAAGTTAATGAGGACCAGAAGTGAGATCGGGCCTAAAAAATCCAGCCCGACCCGAGCCCGCGGATATTAAAACCCGATTGGCCGAGCCCGACCAATCAACGTGATTTGCTGGCCCGAGCCCGAAACAAGCCCGAAATGTCATATTTTATTTGTGAGGACTCGGGAGGGGGAGGGTTATTTATAAATTGGAACATTTTCAAGAACACGTTTTTTAATTTAAAAAAAA
The DNA here is from genome assembly GCA_902685375.1 of Neostethus bicornis. Classification (NCBI taxonomy): domain Eukaryota; kingdom Metazoa; phylum Chordata; class Actinopteri; order Atheriniformes; family Phallostethidae; genus Neostethus; species Neostethus bicornis. Next base: position 26,804,981 of record LR738550.1, read on the forward strand.
AAAAAAATCACACTACAGGACCCCTAACGTGCTTATCTTGCTTAGCGCGAAGAGGAGGGACGGTCTTTGAAACAAATGATAAAATAGATCTTTAACGATCCTCACTTTTGCCAGTCCAGCTGTTTAAATGCCTACTCAGAGTCGAGGTGCCAGTCTTTTTGCTCTCATATGAAAGCAAAGCGCCACATTGACTACATCCAGCGAAGCCAACGCAAGTTTCTGTAGCATTTTGACCAATCAATTTGAAGCTTTTCCACACCTCACTCTTACCGGTGCGTGTTTGTCTTTTCAGTTCTCCTGCTTATAGTTTTTATCCTTAACTTCTTACTCCTTCATATTTTGGAGTTTTTTTTGCTTTTTTTTTTTTTTTAGATTTTAGAGAGCATTTTAAAGTTAACAAAATTCCCAGTTGCGAGTTTAAAAGTGAACCCCTGGATTTGCTCAGGAGATGACCCCTGTTCCAGCTCCAGCTGATAATCACCGGGCATGAACTGTTCACGCACTCTTCATGAACCCTGCATGTTCTAACTGGCTCCGAACAGCAATGTTTACTTGTGTTTCGGCAGAAAATATGTCCGCTGTTTTTGCGGCCCACAAAAAAACATCATGAGCCGAGGATCTCAGAGCCGTAAAGAGTTGAATTATGTTTCTGGGATTCAAATAAATGTCTACTTCTATCCATGAAGATTAGAGGACATGGTGACGTCACTACAAAATATCATCACACGTTCTTGGCTTAACAATGCAGCCAAAAATGGATCTGATTGGAGGTGGTGCGGAGTAATGTGACGGTACGAGGCGGAAGCAGTTCCTCAACTGAATCAAGCTGTTTCAATTTTTTAAAAATATATCATTTTTTTCTGCCACAAAACTTCCTTTTATTTTCATTCATTCAGTTTGAGATGCCGGAGTAGAAGATTGGGCACCGAGAGCATGTTTCCACCGTAAATACCACACTACTGGAGTTAAGATACCCTGGAACAGTAATAGTATTACTATTACTGACATTAGTAATACTAATAGTAATAGTAATAATAGTAGAAGAGGCTGAGAGAAGCCAGATGGGGTGGTTTGGACATCTGGTTTGGGTGCCTCCCGAGTGCCTCACTGGTGAGGTGTTTTGGGCACGTCCCACTGGGAGGAGACCAAGAGGCAGACCTCGGACCTGCTGGAGAGACTATGTCTCACAGCTGGCCGGGGAACGACTCGGGATCCTTCCAGGTGAGCTGGAGGATGCAGCCGGGTGATAGAAGCCTGGGCTTCCCGTCTGAGGCTGTTGCGCCCACGACTTGGCCCCGGGTAAGCGGAAGACGACAAAATAGAATAATAGTAGCTCAGTGGTAGAATGTTTGACTGAGAAAAGCCGGTTCCCCCCATTTCTCCCACCATTGGGGGCGGAGACAGTGGCTCAGTGGCCAGAGAATTCGCCCGCAGACCGGATGTTAAACCAGAAGTTCGTGTGTTCACATCCCACTGAGTGAACGTCTATGTTCCTCGGAGAAGACAACTAAACCCCCGTTTCTCCCACCATTGGCGCCGTCTTGGCAGCCTGCTGCGGTATAATGCAGCACAGAATATTCTCTTTTGAGGGATGAATAAAATATGTAAAAATAAAAATGTTTTAAAATGTGAATATTTTACATGTTAAATTAGCCTCAGAAGTAAAGACAAAATTCATGGAAAGCAGTTCAAGCAACAAAATAATAATAATAATAAAAAATAAAAAAAAAACAGTAAAAATGAACCAAAACACAATGAACGAAGTAAATGACAAAATTAATCTAAAGTATGGGAAAAGTTTTTAAAGTAAAAAATACAAACAAGGCAGTGCAATACGGACAGGACGTATTTTTTTTATCCTCACGCTGGTTTGCGACACTTTTTAGTTGCTTAAGTCAGGATAGCTGAGCGATGGAAGCCAAACAAGTTACACTTTCTAGCACCACAAGTGACAGCAGTCGTGCTGACAGATCATGAAGAAGCCAGTGGTGGATGAAGTACTCACTTTTTGTATTTAACTAAAAGTACAGATAATTAGGCAAAAAATTTACTTAAGTAAAAGTAAAAGTACCAATAAAAAAAATCTACTTAAGTAAAAGTACAAAAGTAGTTGGTATAAATTGTACTTTTTAAGTAAAAAGTAAAAGTATTCAATCATAATTCAAATGTTTTTTTTTGTGCTATAGGGTGTCACCATGGTAACCGGGATAAATACTCTGCAGGGGTGTGACCCCCCTCTCCCGCCTCTTTTGGTCCACCAAAAAAAAAAAAAAAATTATATAAAAGGGGACAAGTCAAGCTATCCCCTAGAAGGGCCAGTGAATGGGCCGCCAAAATGGAGGAAAATGACACTTATTTTTTAAAATGTTTTGGGGGGGAGGCCCCCACTCACTATATATTGGCTTTGTCAAAGCCCTGCCCCCCTTTGGAAAATTCTAGATCCGCCCCTGCTCTGTGTAATGATGGCTCAACTTTTTATTTAGAAGTAAACACAACAAACAACGATATTCTGACTCTTTTTAATTTGTACTAGATTTGATGTTAGGTTTTTTGTGCTGAATGAATGTGGAAAATGTTTCTCGATTAATGACTTCTTCTCCCGATCAACTGCTTCTTTTGATTTTGGCGATGTGGCTTCAAGATGCGCTAAAAAACCTGTGTATTTTTCAAATTCCTGAATGAAAATGTAACAAAAAATGTAAAACACACTTTTAAAAAATAGCGAAGTAAAAGTACAGATATTTGTTCTAAAAATGTAGTGAAGTAAAAGTAAACTAACCGATCTTAAATTTTACTTAAGTAAAGTACAGATACACAATTTTTTACTTAAGTACAGTAACAAAGTACATTTACTTCGTTACGTTCCACCACTGGAAGAAGCACTGTTTTAAGAAACATTACGTCTGTTCTATCTCGGTCACATGTCGTGATATACTGTATATTATTATCACAATACAAAATAAATCATATCATGATATATGAATTTTTTATGTGGCCCAGCACGAACTATAAGGATGTAAAAGTTAATCAGAGATAATTAGTAAAGATTTCAGTCTGATTTAATCAGCTTCTATCATCCATCAGCAAGACAGAGGATGACATTCACCTCTCCGTCAGCCAGCCCGGTAATCCTGTAAACTATTCCAGACTCACAAATGTTTGTCATATGAGACATTTATTAGAAGTAAACTACCATTAGTCGTAGAACATTAACAAGTGTGTGTGTGTGTGTGTGTGTGTGTGTGTGCTCTATCTGAGCCAGTGAGGGGATTGCAGAGGTCAGTCGGGTTGTTGAGGCCGACAGCGAGCCCACCCCGCTTATCTGATGCTGTCAATAAGACACACACTCACTTACACATACATGGAAAACACACTTCACCTCCATGAGCATGCACCATCCGGTCACCTAAAAGTTCCCAGATGTTTCATTTGGACTCTTAAAGATTGTTTTTTAGAAGCAGGAAGCTGAAAAATATTCATTTTTTTACGTTATTTGACCGAGAGGTGGTCAAATCTGCGTGAACTGGATGTTAAAATAACATTACGATCTTAAGAAGAGTGGTTAGTTTATTTAATAAACTAGTTCTCAAAAGAAACATTGAAGTTTAACTCGACCACAAAATGTCATTAAACTGGCTGTTTCACCGTTTGAAGGAGGTTTGGAACTATGGATGCATCCTATTCCTCCTAAAATTGATTTTACGTGCACCTCTCTGCAAGTGGATCGAGAAAAACATTCATATATCCTCTAAACCGTCCATACGTAGGTCACCAGTCCATCGTGGGGCCACATACACACTCATTTCTAAGGCAATTTTTTGCAGTGCCCAATCAACCTAACATGCATGTTTTTGGAGGGTGGGACGAAAACGGAGTACCTGGAGAAAACCAACACATACACAAGGAGAACATGCAAACTCCACACAGAAAGACCGTTCCGTTCCGTTATCTTCCGCTTGTTCCGGGGTTGGGTCGCGGGGGCAACAGCCTCAAATGGGCAGCCCAGGCCTCTCTCTCCCCGGCTGCATCCTCTAGCTCACCCGGAAGGATCCCAAGTCGTTCCCCAGCCAGCTGTGGGACATAGTCTCTCCAGCGGGTCCGGGGTCTGCCCCTTGGTCTCCTCCCGGTGGGACGTGCCCGAAACACCTCGCCTGCGAGGCGCTCGGGGGGCATCCTGACCAGATGCCCGAACCATCCCATCTGGCTCCTCTCGACCTGGAGGATGAGCGGCTCGACACCGAGCTCCTACCGGATGGCAGAGCTCCTCACCTGATTTCTGAGTGAGAGCCCAGCCACCCTGCGGAGGAAGCTCATTTCGGCTGCTTGTATCCACGATCTCATTCTTTCGGTCACCACCCACAGCTGGTTACCATGGTGAGGGTTGGAACGTAGATCGACTTGTAAATTGAGAGCTTTGCTTTTCGGCTCAGCTCTCTCTTTACCACGACAGACCACAGAAAGACCAGTGTCACAAAATAGGCATGCCAGCGGCAATGGTGGGAGAAACGAATGGTTAGGGATGGCTCGGTGAGTAGGGCGACCGCCCTGTAACCGGAGGGTTGCTAGTTCGGGTTCAGAAAAAAAGAGTAGGGGCAGTCACCGCGGCAACTGTGATTTACACACACTGATCTGTCAGTGAAATTAAAAAAAAAATGGTCTGACCTTAGACTGGAGGTAGAGGTATTAAGAACTGAGGATGGCTCAGTGAGTAGGGCAACCGCCCTGCAACAGGAGGGTTGCCGTCATCGCCATGGCGCTAATCGTCAAATTGACAGCCGTGGGAGTTCTAGTAGTTCTAGAATTTTGGTAGTCCTCGTTTTAAATTTATATACAATAAAATGGGTAGATGGTCACATAAATCCCAAAATATTGATGGACCCAACAAAACTACTTAATTTATAAAAATGACCTATCCCATGTTCACCATGTGAGAAGAACCCCGTTTGAAACCTTGCTGCTGCCCGGCCTTTAACTAACAACCTTCTAGACATGAGACCATGATCCTAACCACTACATCACCAGCTAACCAGCAACAATATTGAAAGCACGGACGCCGAATCCCCTCCAAAAACCCAACAAGACTAATGCATAATAATTACTTAAGAGCTTATTAATGCAAATAGATTACCACTGAAACGCAACGTCCGCAACTGAAAAATATAAGTTTTTACTGTGTCTTAATCCAGGGAATAAATTGAGAAATCTTTTTGATTTACAACTTAGAGAAGCGTTTGAGTCTCATTTCGGACAAGGCTTGAAACACTGGGCTTTCTTTGTGGAGTTTGCATGTTCTCTTTGTATCCGTATGAGTTTCCTCGTTTCGTCCCACCTTCCAAAAACATGCATGTTAGGTTGATTGGCTGCTATAAAATCATCCCTAGGAATGAGTGTGTGTGTGTGTGTGTGTGTGGCCCCGCGACAGACTGGTGACCTGTTCAAGATGTACCTTGCCTCTCGTCTTGAATCAGCATCCCCCACATTTTTGTTAGGGATAAGTGAAAAAGATGACGTTAGAGCAGGCGTGGGCAAACTACGGCCCGTGGGCCACTTGTGGCCCATTAAACGGTTTAATTCGGCCCGCTGAACTTGAAATAAACAAATAAATAAAGCTTCTTAATCTTTTTTTCGCTGCAATTCCAATGTTTACTCACTAGATGACGCACTGTAGATTTATTGGTTTTGTTGAGAAAATAACAACACTGCTCCCATTATAACGCGTGTGTCTCTGTGATGCGCACGCTGTCAAAATAAAAGGTGTGCACAGATATGAAAAGCCATCGGGCCCAATACACGTACGTAAACAAGCATGTTAGATGTTAAAACATTCAAAATGTTACATCAAGCGCTTAGATTTTAAACCTAGCGCCACTAAATGCACTTTTTTAGGCGCTATCACACTGAATTTCAGACCTAGCGCCGCTAGATTTGAAATTTAACGCTCTTGATGTCACATTTAGCGCTTGTTTAAAATCTAGCGCCATTCTATCGGTCTAATCTAGCGGTTACCAAAGCATGCCATCCATCTGCTCCTGTTCCAGCCCCCTGGTCAAATGGTAGCCCGCGAATGTGGCCCGCGAACCAAAAAGTTTGCCCACCCTGCGTTAGAGAAGCTTTAAATGCTCAGTATCAAGATGATACCCTAAGATTTTCACAGGGTATGAACATTTACACACTGAGAAAATGAAACCCTCTTTTCCACTCGATGAACTCTCGTTTTTGTTTTACATGAGCCAAATAAGTCTTCAATTACCGATGCCGGATGCAGGTATTTTTTTTTTCCTCATAATAAAAACTGTGTACAGATATGCATGCTTTTGAAAAATGAAGCAACCTCGAAGTCAGGAAAATGGTTTTAGCACATTTCAGAACGCCTGTTTAAAGTGTGATGTTGCACCGACCCTACAGACCCTGGTAGTTTGACGCTCACAATCATCATTATCAGCCTGATGTGAATAAATTTTCTTCTCAATCATTCAGAGTTCAGACGATGATTTTGAAGCCTTTACGACGGTGGATCACTTCTGGATGAATGAGACATGAACAGGCTTTATATCACTTAACTCGGGTTGTTAAATCCGAATCCAAATCCGAGACCATGGTCCTCGCCCGGAAAAGGGTGGAACACCCCTGCAGGTCAGGGATAGGGTCTTGCGCCAACTGGAGGAGTTTAAGTATAGGGGTCTTGTTCACGAGTGGGAGAAAGATGGAGCAGGAGATCGACATGCGGATCGGTGCGGTGTCAGCAATAACTAGGACGCTGCATCGGTTCGTCGTGGTAAAGAGAGAGCTGAGCCAAAAAGCAAAGCTCTCGATTTACAAGTCGATCTACGTTCCTACCCTCACCTATGGTCACCAGCTGTGGGTGGTAACCGAAAGAATGAGATCACGGTACAAGCGGCCGAAATGAGCTTACTCCGCAGGGTGGCTGGGCTCTCATTCAGAGATTGGATGAGGAGCTCTTCCATCCGGGAGGAGCTCGGTGTCGAGCCGCTTCTCCTCCAGGTCGAGAGGAGCCAGATGGGGTGGTTCGGGCATCTGGTCAGGATACCTCCCGAGCACCTCGCGGGCGAGGTGTTTTGGGCAGCATACAGCAACCTAAAATCTGTATTTTTATTTAAACACATTTGCTGTGAGTAATACATATGAACCAGTCTTGTTTTGTATTTTAGTTTTTATTTTTTTATTTTTTCAAGCGGTCGGATATTTTCTGGTTGGATACCATTTTTGTTTTAAAAATGTTCTTTTTTTTTTTTTTCCCAGAAAGTAAAAAAGCGCACGAACAGTTTTTATTTTTAGTCATCTTCTCAGTTTCTTATTTGAACTTTTTCAATACTTGCCAGAATTCCCATTTTATTTGTTGGTCCAGGGTCAGTTGGACCAAGGGGCAGACCTCGGACCAACTGGAGAGACTATGTCTCACAGCTGGCTGGGGAACGACTTGGGATCCTTCCAGGTGAGCTGGAGGATGCAGCCGGGGTGAGAGAGGCCTGGGCTGCCCATTTTGAGGCTGTTGCCCCCGCGACACGACCCCGGAACAAGCGGAAGATGACGGAACGGAACTCGGGTGGTTGTAGCTTTATGCACAGAGACGGTAAAGGTAGGCAGACCAACAAGAAACACACATGAAGAAAATGTCAACGATTTAGTTTAAGGTTCTCATTTTGCTTCTCACTTTTTAACTAATTTAAATTCCTATCAACAAAACACATGACAGCCACGGATATGTTTTTACTAAACACATAAATTGAGGAGACCCATGTGGCATGACCCAAACCCGCTTGACCGACTATGTCTCACAGCTGGCTGGGGAACAACTCAGGATCCCTCAAAATGAGCTGGAGGATGCAGCCGGGGTGAGAGAAGCCTGGGTTTCATGTCTGGGGCTGTTGCTCCTGTGACCCGGCCCCGCATACACGGAAGACAACGGAATGGAACATACTGTATATTGATTCACTAGAATTTAGGTTTCTCATTATTAACAGTTCAGTTAAATTTTACTTCAAAAAAGTTGGAGAAAGTGAACAAATACAATTTTTGTCAAACTTTACAAAGATTAACCGCAAACTTCCTTAAATTGATACATATATTGTTACAAATATCAGGTAAATCCATACAATGATATATGTATTTTATATATTTACTGTATTTACTGTATACTACATATGAGGAGACGGTGACTCTGTAGTTAAAGCGTTTGCCTGCCAAACGTTCGCCTGTGGACTGGAAATTTGCGGGTTTGCATACCACTGGTTGCACATCTAGAGTCCTTGGAGAAGACACCTAACCCCCCGTTTCTCCCACCATTGGTGTTGTTGTGGCAGCCTGCTGTGGTGTAGGAGTACAGCACACAAATTTCCCCGGGGAGGGATGAATAGAGTAAAATATTTATTTATTTTATTTATTTATCTCCCATCTCTGAAAGTAATCTATTACATCGCCAAGTTTGGCTCAAGTTCACGGTAGAAAAAAAAAAAAACAACACATGCGGCTAACGAAGAATAAATCAAACAGTGGATACAGTGGAAATTATTTGCCTGGTATTTAGTAAAAAATGACTAAATATTTCTTTACAATAATAAATTAACTTGTTTTTTCCAGTCAAATTTAAGTCGGATTAAACATATTTGAAGCGTTTAAATAATTATTTTCTAAACTATATTTTAGTTTACGAAAATGTAAAAGCAGAAATCATTTGTTAGAAATTGTTAGTTCAAATCTGTTTCAGATTCTCGCGTTTGAGCAAAACATCCTTCAAAACAAACCGCTTTTACAAAATATATCAATAATCTAAAAACATGTATCATCTCTACGACGCCCTCTGAACAAACAAAGTTTCTCGTAAAACGAAAACATGAGGAAACTAGTTTCCTTATCAATAAAAATTCAGTATCTACTGTACGTCAACATAAATCTGGATTTCATAACAAACATAACCTTCCCGACACAGATCAACCATAACAACATGTTCCTGTTGTACATCTAGGGCTGAAACAACTAATCGAATTAATCGATTATAATCGATTATTAAAATAGTTGTCGACTAATTTAGTAATTGATTAATCGTTTAGAAAGTTTTTGCTGTCAACTGCACTTAATATTACACAACTTGATTTTTTTTTGTGTATTTTTACTCATGTTAACCTAGGCCATTTTTGTTTAGTGCTGTACCTCTGAAAAAGGTTAAATTTGCAAATCTAAAACTATTAATGATTTCTTGTTTTTAAATGTGATCCTGGATGGTCAATAGTTTACATTTTATGTTTTTTTAGCCAGTACTATTAAACACATTTTATGGGTGCTCATGATTTATCTTTACTGTATACAGTAAGTAGATTTATTATTTTATATTTGCTGTAGAAATGGTAATATTCTCCCTCTTTATTTCACAGAAAGATTAACATTTTTACTTATTAGAATGAGCCCAACGTGTTGTTTAAGTGGTTATGAGTTGTGTTTTGCATAACTACATTCAATAAAATGCCAAAAAACTATTATTTATGAAGTTGCCAATTTTACCCGATTAATCGATTAATCGAGCCAATAATCGTCAGATTAATCGATCTTCGAAATAATCGTTAGTTGCAGCCCTAATATACATCCATAACCTACAAACAAACACTTTGATCCTGCAAACATCTCAAACTTTTTCAAAACAGAACTTGTAGTTCAGAATCTACATTTACTTTCCAAAGTTTTATCAAAATGTTGACCCAAAGCCACAAGCAGGACGGAACGGAGGCGTGTGTGGAGGAATGTGTATGTGGAAGTGGGGAAAGCCCTTCTGGCAGGGAGTCCTGGCCGTGACACGGAGCTCCACAGCAGCTGGAGATGTGGGCATGCTGCCAGCGGGCGTCACGCCAACCGCCCTCTCGCTAACCCGCTCTTTCTTGCTCCGTCATGTTTAAAGAGCAGAGCTTTTACACACACAACAAACCACCGCTGGCTCAGGCATAAACACGCCATATTTACCCGATTTATGACGCTTTAATAAGCTTTTTAAGGTAATTTAGAAAAGTTTAGAAAAGAGAAAATCTTAGAGTCAAGCTTTGAAACAGGAAGAACATCTGAGAAAAAAGAGAAGTGATGATGTTTTCCATTTAGAGATTAAATCTATTTGAACCAAATTCATATCATCTTGTAAAAATGTGAGTTTAAGAAAAAATTTTCTGTCAAAACAATCCAGCTTTAAATGCACTTCAAATTCATTTCAGATCCATCACAGTTTCATGTATTAAGTTTTGCATTAGGATCCGAACTTCTTTCATTAGCTAATCCTCCAACATTTACCGTATTTTTCAGACTATAAGTCGCAAGATTTTTCTTAGTTTGGTCGGGGGTGCGACTTATACTCTAAATCAACTTTTATATGTTTTTCTTTTCTTTTCATGCATTTGCAGCTGGTGCGACTTATACTCAGGAGCGACTTATAGCCCAAAAATCTAATATTGATTACTTTTGTATTTTTTACATAAATCCATTGCACCACAAACACATTGATAGAAAAAGAAAATCGAGAATGTTTTCTATTTAGAGAGTCAATCTATTTGAACCAAATTCATATCATCTTGTAAAAATGTGAGTTTAAGAAATATTTTTCTGTCAAAACAATCCAGCTCTAAATGCACTTCAAATGCATTTCAGATCCATCACAGTTTCATGTATTAAGTTTTGCATTAGGATCCGAACTTCTTTCATTAGCTAATCCTCCAACATTTACCGTATTTTTTAGACTATAAGTCGCAAGATTTTTTTCTTAGTTTGGTCGGGGGTGCGACTTACACTCTAAATCAACTTTTATATGTTTTTCTTTTCTTTTCATGTATTTACAGCTGGTGCGACTTATACTCAGGTGCGACTTATAGTCCGAGAATCCAATATTGATCACTTTTGTATTTTTTTAAAAAATCCATTCTCATCACAAACACAGTGATAGAAAAACTTAAGGTAAAGTAATAATAATATTATTTCATATTTTGCTACTAAATCCAGTGCTGCAACCAAACATTCGAGTTCATAAGAAAATTAATTCGCAAAAGCAGATATCTGTCCATCGAATACGACATTAACTACCTATTACCTACAATAATATTTTTGTCATTTTAACCAAAAAAAAAACAGTAGGTTTTTTGGCATTCCAAGTAATCATAACAATATAAGCAAAAATTTCTTGTGTTTGATTAGCATTCAATTGCAAGTCGAAAAAAAGGGCAACTGAAGAGTTGGGTTTTTATTTTCTATTCTATTCGTTTTAAAACATTAAACTGCTCGCTTAGTTGTTTTCGAATATTGAGTACATATCACAAATCACTTAAAAAATAAAAGTCTATGACCATGCCAGTAGAATAAAGTTAACAAAACACTGTTAGCTTGAATGAATTTGGAATTCATTTAAATTTCCAATCAGAATGAATTTTAACGGAATTTGGCGTCTTATTTTTTATACATAATAAAACACAAGTATTAATGTGGATTATAATAATTAAATTGATTTTAAAACATGCTCAGTGTAAAATTTTATCACTTTTTTATACAAATAAAGATTAAATTGTAAAAACGTAACTTAAAATATAATGCAATTTCATACACTTGAATTTAACTGGCCTAATTTAAATTAATATAAGTAATTTTATTTAACTCAGGCAAAATGAGTTAAGATAGATTTATCTTTTAGATAAATCTACAGTTTTTATTTCGAATGATTTTAAATAAAAACTACACTTTAATAAGAAACCAAAGAAATTTATTTAAATAACAATATTCATAAAAAAAAAAATGAACAGGATGAAAAAAAATTTCTGACCTAAACAGAGATTCATTTTATTTATTTGAGCTCAAATTTGTCAAACGAGCAAAAATCAAATTAGATTTATTCAGCTATTGAATAAAAAATGTAATAAAAAAATATAATTGATTCTTGTTCATTTCAAATTTAGTCTGATTTAATAAAGAAAAATACATTTTTATAAAATAAGTAGTGATACGCAAACTTTTAAATTACTTCTCTAAAAAGTAACAGTAACTTAAATAAGTTACAAAATAGTAAAAGTAATTAGTTACAAAGTACAGAGACTGTAATCCTAAGACATCAAAGATTTTTCACATTAAAATTTACAGATTAGATATTTTTGAATGTTTACATTTTTTTAAAATGTACGAACTGCGGCTGCGCATATGATTGTAAACATAATAAATAAATTATTAAAAAAAAATTAGATATTAGTCAGAGCTTTGACCAAATTACGCTTTTAATTTGTGCGTAATATATTATAACGTAAAACTTATCCAATCATAATGTGAAACGTATAGTTTTATTTCACAATAACAGATTTTCTGACGCTTTTTAGTACGTAAATTGTTGCTTTTCACTCATGACTTCTGAAGACCGTTGTTTACAGCTTTTTTATAATCAAAACAGACCTAAACACATTCCTTCAACGGGCAAAAGTTTTTCACATTTCTTACTTTGAACGGGTGCGCGCACGCTTTCGAACTTACAAGGAACCGGAAGTGAAGAACTTTTCACTTCCGGTTTCCTTTTCGTTCTCGGAAAGTTCGGAGTTTTTCTTACGTTTTCTAATGTGACTTGCCTCGGACACTTTCAGCCATTTTTACCGAATAACTATAGTAGTATGACCGCTGCGCCCTGTGAAAGGTTAAATGCTAATCTGCACGTGTTAGAACGGTGTTTCACCCTTTTGGACTTCCATATTGTTTCACTTTACAACACAAAACGCTTGAAAAAAAGTTTTTTTTATTGCTGGCAGTTCTTTGATTCCGTACTTTGTTGAACAATTAGTGAACTTTTAAACATTTATTTAGAACAACTATCCAAGTAAAAAAAAAAAAAAATTACTCAGTAACCCAGTAAAGCTGGGTGAACTGTCTTTTCAGCCACGGAGATTTGAGCCAAAAAACTGCAACCTAGGATATTTGAGCCATGGTGACTAGGCTATTTGAGGCATGGGATAAAAATGACTATAAGCAATTCTTTTCTGAAGTGCAACTGTTTATTTACGATAAAATTTTTTCATAAACTATCACAATTTTCTACATAAACATATAATATCACAATTTTTTTAAAAATCACAATTTTTTACATAAATACTCCATTTCTCTGGAACCGAACTGGCCTGATGACTCCAGGTCTGGCGTTGGAGGGGACGTCGCGACAATGGCGGAGCTGGCCTGAAGCATAGGTTGAGTCAAAGTACACAACAATTTTTTACATAAAAAGTCACCATTTTTTAAATATCACAATTTTTTACATAAAATATCACAATTTTTTAAAATATCACAATTTTCTACATAAAATAGTTTTTTGGCCTAATTGTCCGTGGCTGAAATGTCCGAGACTGAAATGTCCGAGATTCGTGGCCCACATGGCTCAAATATCCTAGGTTGCAGTTTTTTGGCTCAAATGTCCGAGGCTGAAATATCCTAGATTCGTAAAGCTGGTCGGAGCGAAGAAGGAGAAACTTTTCTAAAATGCTGTTGGTAAATCTGTAGCCTGGGAGAACAATGTGGATTTACACTGCTTTAATTAAACACATTATAGATATTTTTAGTGTAACTGTAGTGAAAGTAGCTAATTTGATTACTGTAACCCAAAAAGTAACACGGTTTGTAAACACGGAAGGAATTCCACTTATTCCCCGACACTGAAAATCAGGGGTTTTTTTTTCCTTTTTCCAGACATCTGTGAAAAATCAGATTATCTTTAGAAGCTGTGATGATGTTTAACATCAGCAGCTTCGTGTGCACGACTCGTGCACGGTACTGGTTGTCCTCACACTTTTGTTCCCGAGCGGCCGCTGGCTCTGGGATTCGGACGGGGTCAGCAGCAACGTCAGCTCAGCCTAAAACAACCTCCATTGTCTGTGCGGCTTTGTTTAGAAAATCTGTGGCCATTTTTCTCTCCTTTTCCCAACAAATCTCCTCTGCTGAGTGGACACCCCTTCAGGTGTGTTTTAAAAGCTGTTTGGGGTAAATAAAGGAAAAGCATGGATGTGTGTGTGTGTGTTTTAGTGTGTGTGTGTGTGTGTGTGTGTGTGTGTGTGTGTGTGTGTGTGTGTTGGATGGTAATAAAATAACATTCTTGCATAAACAGTCACTTGAAAAAACGGGCAGCTCGCATTCCTCACGTGTTTTTTGGAAACTTGATCGTGTTCAGAAATCTGGAGGGACCCTTAGGCAAACGACAGGGATGAGCGAGAAGCAGAGAGAGAGAGAGAGGAAGGAAAATGAGTAGCGACTGTAACGAAGGCGGAGGTAAACAGGCAGCTCAGACGTGGAAAACGTGAACTGTTTTTTTTTTCTTCTGAATGATTCTCAGAGTAGAAAAACCAGATTAGCTCACACAGCGAGGACCCGAGGATCATGTTCTCCAGACACACAAGTTGCGGAGAAGTGCCTCTGTGAACAGTGGAGACAGTTTTAGACATTTAATTTTTGTTCTAGAGCAGACTGGTTTGCGAAACTGGGTATTATAGAAGAAAACAACAGTCCACCAAAGAGACAATAGTTCATCCCAATATTTCACCATGAACAACCAACTCCAACCAAGAGGAGATTTTCTTCCCAGCAACAACCCCTAAGTTTTGATTTCATTATTATTATTATTCATTATTTTCATTATTAGACAAACCGGATTAAAAAAAAGCCCTACAAATGAAATTAACTCTTTCCCATGTCTGCATGGCCTTTAAAATAAAGAAACGATTGGCAGTCCCTATCAAGCCCTTCAAAATCAGGGTTGCACACTCAGTTACAGCATGTTGACCGCTAAAAAAAATCCAAACCAAAAAGATCAACCAATAATAAAAAAAAAGTTAAATATTTACAAACAAAATTGTAGGTGCCAAATGCATTTTGTAAAAAATGGTATTTCAATGGTGACATTTTACTCAAAACTTTTAATTATTTTATTGCTCAATTAAAAGCAATTATTATCGATACAGGGGCGTTACAACAAATGCCGAAATTAAAAGTTTTGGACACCGGTGAATATACAGTATGCTTTATTGACCAGTTTTTGTTTCAAATAAAAATTCTGCATCTTTAAGAAAATTTATGCAGAATTTACTTTAATGTTGCAGAAAATTTTAATTCTTTGAAATTCTGTTTGTTTTCAGCCAATGCATGTACCAACATTACGCTTTGCGTACATCTGAAAGGGACTGGTAGGTTCTTCTTTATAAATAAATGGGACACGCTTTCTAACATGTTGTCTGAATGCACCCAAAATTGACAGTTTTTAGTACATATTTTTAAGTAATTATATAAAACATTGATAAAATATTAAACGTTAGAGTCAATAGTTTTTCATTTTATTGGGAAAAGAGGCACAGTAGAAGAATGAGAGTTTTGCTAGGGTTAGTGTAAAGTAGTTAGTTTGTAAGTAGATCAAAAGACAAGATTTCATACCGAGGATAAATAAGAAGTAATGCCTGTTTTTGTGGATCCATGTTGCCCACTGTCTGCTTTTGTAAACAAGGACACATACGTATGACGTATGTGCATTACTTGTTGCAGGTAGTGACGCATAAAAACGCAAATCTCCGATTTCGCACGTCCACACGCAAACGCAAAAACGTAGTTTTCCAAAATCTCCACTTCTGCCAGAGTTTTCAAAAACACCGGTTTTGAGTGAAAAAAAACTCTGTTTTCGTGTGGATGGCAGCCCAAAATGGATAAAGATATATGCGTTTTCAAAAATATCCGGCTACGTGTGGACAGAGCCAAACTGTCTCTACCCACCAAAGTCAAAAGATATCTAGCCAAAGACGCATAGTCTTTATTTAAACATTCTCATAAAATATTCGCAAATTTCAGTGGTAGTTTTTAATCCACGCCCAGGTTCTAAGCTTGAAAATAGCCCTGACAATATATCTGCTAATTTATTTAGTCCGTTTCTTCACTCTTTGTGAGCTGATAAAATAGATTTAAGCTTTTACGCCAACAAAACAATATGTCCATTCGTGTAGCACATTACAGATACCGCTTGTTTGCCATTTGACTATCCAATCAGAAGGTCTGAAAACAATGCTGTAAAAACAATAATCTGTAGTTTCTTTAGAACAACAATTTAAAATTAAATTGTGTGAACAAATCCGTGTAGTCCCTCATTCATCCAGGAGGGATCCATAGTAGAAAAAGTTCCAAAAAAGTCTTCTGGACAGTTTAATTCTTGAACGAGACGTTTCGACTTCCATCCGGAAATCATTTTCAATCTGAATGAAAGAGGGACCCTTAGGCAAAACGACAGGGTCAATGGAAGTCGAAACGTCTCGTTCAAGAATTAAACTGTCCAGAAGACTTTTTTGGAACTTTTTCTACTAATTGTGTGAAGCAAAAACTTATTTAACAATAAAAGATCAATAGAATACTTTGTGAAGAATTCTAGTCAAATTTCTGGGAACAACAGAGCTTAAAACACTGAGCAATGAACCAAAAGAATTTGAAAGAAAACAGACAAAGCACTTAAGATTATCGTAAAACTATTTATGGATATTCACTGCACGAGATTCGGCATCCCACTGCCATAAAATTTGTCTGGTTCAAACAGGTAAAATTCACAGCTTACACCAGAAGATAAGGTCCATTCCGTTGCATAAATTTCTCAGAAAACTAATTCTACCACTTTAATTAATATCAATCAAGTTGATTATCACCAACTCAAAACAGCTCAACCTAGTTACGAACTTGTCGCACAGTGGAACCATTAAGGGACCAACAGTCTGGACGTGTAAAAAAAAAAAAAGGAAACTTTCGTTCTCTTCGTTTGATTTGAAAAAGTCAGATTCATGACCAGATAATTCATGTCTAATAAGTACGCTAATAATAAACAAGAACAAACCAGCGATGAGCTACGTTATTTTAATACCAACTAGCAAACATATGGAAGAATAACTCTGAAGAGTTTTATGGATGTAGCGACACAGAATGGACGGAAAGAAAGACAAGACGAAGATGACAAGAGAAAGAATTAAAGAAGCAAAGAAAGAGAGAATAAAAGAATGAAAGATGAAAGAAAAAAATGAAGAACAAAAACAAGAAAGAAGGACAGAAAGAAAGGGGAAAAGAAGAGAAAGACTCAGCAGTTATTCATTAACACTTTCTCGTCTTTTCGTCCAACTTCTGGAGATAAAAACACTCGTCTGAATGACTGGATGCCAGAGGGTGGTCTTCCACCCCACTACCTCTTTAAATATGTGTGTGTGTGTGTGTAGGGGTGGGGGATGTGAGGGACTGTTTGAAGCCCCGTCCTCTCTGAGAAAGGTTTAGGTTTCAGTTGGAGAGTAAAATAGTTACCAGATTGTCCAGCATCCGTCCAAATATGTCCCAATCCTAGTACAGCCCAATCCCATTGCATCCTACTCACAATACAGCCTAATACCAGTACATCCCACTTCCAGTTGTTCCCATCTCAATCTGTCCCAATCCCGGTACAGTACACTCCCAGTGAATGCTTCTCCGAGTATGTCCCACTCATATCCGACTATGTTCAGTTCTTGGCCATTCAATTCCAATTTTTACCATTCCCAAAACTAAAACGACTTATCTAAATACGTACTTGTAAGTTACGATGATTATTAATCAAGATGCGGCGGCCATATGGCTGAAAAGAGTACAATATAACGCCAACATTCCCAAAAAAATAAAATGGGGTTGTCATCTAGCTAGAAAGAGCAGAATGTGGCAGCCATATTGCCACATAGCAAAGAAAAAAAAAGAAGAAGAAGAAGGTGGCCATCTTCACCAAAACAAATGAGAATGGGTTTCCCATGTGGCTAAAACGTGTAGGGCAAAGGTGCCCATTACGTCGATCGCGATCGACTGGTTGATCGCAAAGGCATTATGGGTAGATCGCATGGCATTGAAAAAAAAAAAAACTTTTAAAAAAAGTGTAAATCTAGCGGCTTTTCTATTGTTACTGGAAATTTTTGGATTCTGTGACGTGAAATCACGTTATTAAGCCTGTAATCAATAAGCAGGCCCCGGTGCTGCTGTGGCTCCTACCCCTCGCAAAGCGCTGTGAGAGTGTGAGTGTGCAGATGTGACAAATCGTGTTGTAGGGGTAGTTAAAGCAGGCTGGAAACGATCTGTGGGGTTTGAGATCGTAACATAAGACTGGTAGATCTCAGGAGATTTGATATTTGTAAAGTAGCTCTTGGAACAAAAAAGGTTGGGCACCCCTGCTGTAGGGTGTGGCAGCCATGATGCTTTGTAGCTAGAAAGATGATAATGTGAGTGATAGGGGATATTTATTAAGTTTTTATAAAACGATTTTAAAAATCCTATTTATAATTTATTTAAGTGCAAGACACTCGCAACCCAGCACTTCGACAACAATGGTGGAGCAGGACAACAATCAGATGGACAGGCTGGTAGGGAAATGTGCATATGTGGTAGCAAGACACATGGATTCTGTGGAAGTTGTTTTGGAGAGGATGATGATGGCTCTAATGCAGGGCATCCTGAACAATCCCCGTCACCCTCTGCATGATGCAGTCACAACCCAGAAGAGTACTCAAAGTAACAAATTCCTCTCATGGCGCTACAGGACTGATCATTTTGATAGGTCGTTCATCCCTTCAGCCCTCAGGCAATTTAATTTAACAAACGTTCCTGGAAGGACATGGGCATCGGTATCCCATCCCTACTCATCAGACATGAAGCGATATTGGTGGATGAAGAACTCACTTTTTGTACTTCAGTAAAAGTACAGATAATTAGGCAAAAAAAATACTAAAGTAAAACTACCAATAAAAAAATCTATTTAAGTAAAAGTACAAAAGTAATTAGTGCTTTTTAAGTAAAAAGTAAAAGTATTCGACCATAATTTAAATGTTATTTTTTTGATGCTGTAGGATCACAGATAAAAATACTCTGTGTAATGATGGCTCAACTTTTTTGGTGATTTTTTTGGCTGATGTTAGTTTTTTGGTGGTGAATGACTGCGGAAAATGTTTACTCTCAATTCTGATTGGTCCTCGATTCATTACTTCTTCTCCCTCTTGTAGACCGCAGGCGATCAACTGCTCCCTCTACAGGCTAATTTTGGTGGTGCGGCTTCAAGTTGCGCTAAAAAAACTCGATATATTTCAAATTTCTAATATAACAAAAAACACAAAACACACTTTTAAAAAGTAGCGGAGTGAAAGTACAGACATTTTCTGTAAAATGTAGTGAAGTAAAAGTAAAAGTACAGGAGTCAAATTTTACTTAAGTAAAATACAAATACACCATTTTTTTTTACTTAAGTACAATAACAAAGTACATTTGTATTTGTATTTATTTGGATCTCCATTAGCTGTGTAAAAACAGCTATTCTTCCTGGAGTCATACAGTAATCACAAATAAAGAGACTTTGGCGGACATACACATATGAAATAAAAACACAAAACAACAACACATACATTCATACACACACACACACACACACACACACACACTGGACCGTATTTTTTATTTACTTCGTTAAGTTCCACCACTGTGACGCAATGACTAGAATTGACCAATGTAAAAGGTGTCCCTACATGAGACAATAAAAATAAAACTTCGTAAACAAACTGAAAAAAAAAACCTCTCAGCAGCAGTGAACGCTAACACACCCATTGTCGTGCCAAAGTCTGTACGCATTAACACCTGTAATGCTTTGCAGCACGATTTCTTTTTAAAATCAGGAAAAGCGCCAGTTATTTATTATCCTTGGTCACTATACTATATAAATACAAGAAAATATTAGGATTAAGTTTTTTAGTCCACACGTAGCATGCCCCTTGTGGCGGCCATGTTACCATGCAGCTAAAACCAATAAGGATGTGGCAGCCATGTTGCCAGAAAAAAAAAGAGACATGCCTCTGAGTGAGGAACTATGAACCTACATGAACCCAGTGACCCCACTCATGAAGGTTGTTTACACAGGAGACATTTCACTCCGTGGACCCCAGTTAGTGAACTCACAAGAATCAAGTCCAACTTTAAGACTTTACGTGAGAATTTTAAAAAAACGAAAACGTCGAGATAGAAATTGTTTGACTTGACAAAATAATGCAGTAGATATGAAAACAAGGGAACGCTTCGAGTCCCCTTTGACACGCATTAGAACATATGAAGGACGTTTTCTACAGCGTTTGATACATGTTTACATCACTAAACATCGATAAAGGAGACAATAACAAGTTCATAGTCTTAAACAAACAGGTTAAATGCTTCAGTAAGAAAACAATTTTTGGTACAAACTGATAAAAGTTCATTTTCTTTAATTAGTCGCAACCTGTTATTCTGTTTTTCCCCAATAAAGTATTTCTGTAACTATAACATACCAAGCCTTGGATGTTTGGCTGGAGTGTCGCTGTGTACAGACCAGCACACGCTAACATGTGCTTTTTATTTCCACGGAGAAACACCACATTTGGTTTTTACTGCTACATTTAAGGACTCTGCAGTAGCTGGATTTTTATCGTCTCCAGACACAATCTACAGGCATTTTTTTTTTTTTTTAGCTTTTATAATTAATCCTTTATTCTCATAAACGTCTCACACTTTCACCAAAACTAAGAAAACAGATGCTCAAAGTAAATCAAGGAGTTCACTGATCAGTTTTGATGGTGACAAAAAGCTCACTTCCAGCATGATCATCAGAAAGTAAAACCACAAATAAAACCTACAACACATTAAAAAAGCAATGAGGTGCGGTAATGATCGGCCTCAGGGTTGTTCAGGGTCAAAAAAACTACGGCATCTGCCAACGACAAGGAAAAAAACTGGGTTTAAAGATATCTGATGTCTTATAAAAACACCCTTAAAAATTTAGATGAAAAACTATCTGAGCTAAAACAGAGTGAGATTGTAGGACATCCAGCATGTTTATGTCTGAAACAGACATGTGACCCGCTCAGATATCTACAAGTAACCATGGTAACCATTTGGTACTGGCCATGCAAGTCGGATAAAACTATTAAGTCCCACTTTGATCAGGTTTTCGGATTAAAGTGGAGGATAGTTTAACAACATCCTCCATAAAATAGCAGACCAGGCTGGGATCTATCGAGAAGATGATCAGAGGATTAAAAACTTTTAAGGATTCAATGCAGTTTACCTAAAACTATCAAAAAGAAAAACAAAGCCTGTGTCCTCACTTTTTAAACTGCCGATTGAAACATAAAAAAATCTAGATTTATAGCTTTTACATTAAAACAAATGGAATAAACCAGCGTTTTACGACTTTTTCCATGCAAAGACTTCCATGCATTTTTCCATCAAAAATAATCTTGAGGCACATCACCAACTAAAAATTTTAAAAATGTTAAAAAGAAACTTTTTCCTCTTGAATTTCTTGCAGAAAATGTGAGATTTTATTACAATCAGCAACCTAATTTTTTTTTTTTTTATAATGTCTCAAAAACATGTAGAAAATACGATCCAGTAGGTGGGGCCGTTTTGGGAGGGATGGACAGAAGCATACGACAAAGAAGCAGAAAAGAAGAGTGGGTTGCTATGGTTACAGTGAACAACCAATTGCAGGACAGCCCTGCATGTCTCTAAATAAAATGACAAGATTTCAATATAATTAAACATATTTAATTAATAATTAAATAATTAATAATTAAATATCTAACCCTTTAATTAATTATTAATTAAACATAATTAATAAACACGTTCCAACCCACACCTATGGTCACTAGCTGTGGGTGGTGACCGAAAGAATCAGATTGCGGGTACAAGCGGCCGAAATGAGCTTCCTCCGCAGGGTGGCTGGGCTCTCACTCAGAGATCGGGTGTGGAGCTCTGCCATCCGGGAGGAGCTCGGTGTCGAGCCGCTCCTCCTCCAGGTCGAGAGGAGCCAAATGGGGTGGTTCGGGCATCTGGTCAGGATGCCCCCTTGAGCGCCTCGCGGGCGAGGTGTTTCGGGCACGTCCCACCGGGAGGAGACCACGGGGCAGACCCCGGACCCGCTGGAGAGAGTATGTCTCACAGCTGGCCGGGGAACGACTTGGGATCCTTCCAGGTGAGCTGGAGGATGCAGCCGGGGTGAGAGAGGCCTGGGCTGCCTGTTTGAGGCTGTTGCCCCCGCGACCCGACCCTGGAACAAGCGGAAGATGACGAAACGGAACGAACATTTTTAATCCATATTTTTCGCCCAAACACTATGAGAACCAAAGCAATCTTTGGGAGCTACTGGTCGATCCCGACCACTGTACGAGGTGAAACAAGACCATTTCCCACAAAACACCTGACAATCTTTTACGGAACACTAATGTGCCGCGGGACACTGGTTGAAAACCACTGGTACAAACTAGCTAGGCTGTTGAAACCATAGGCCACACTGCTCAATTTGATTTAATTCAGGAAACTAATCAGATTGTAGGGATTAGCTTTTGATTGCAACAATCAGAGATGACTCTGTGACATGGACACGGCATTCGTCAGCGCCATATTTGTAGCTCAGTAGCTGAAAAAAGGAGGTCGACCAAGCTATGTAGTCCATGTTAGCAATGATTCATGAGATTCATGAGAGCCAGAACAAAGACAGTGTTTAGAAAGTTTATTCAAGGGAAAAATGTGGTTACCCTTCTGCCAATTGGAAAAGTTTGTTTTTACACTACTTTCTGGACTACAGCGACCGCTCAGACACACTACTACATACATTATGTCCGGTCCCAAATGGAAAAAAAATGTTTGGTTAAAGCAGAAAATAATACCCACCCAGCGTGGAGCAAAGGAACCCTACTGATGCGAGGTCAGACTGTTTCTACGGAGGGAAAGAAACGGAAATGAACCACCGGTAAAAATAAAACTTTTACTAAATGAGAAAACTTTCATATTTACGTCAATGGTACATCTATTAATAATATACTGTATTCCCAATTTATATATAAATTTTTTTTCCTGACCGGGAAATTTGTGTGCTGCATTCCACTGCAGCAGGTTGCCACCAATGATAGTGCCAATGGTGGGAGAAACGGGGGGTTAGGTGTCTTCTCCAAGTACCGTAGACGTGAACCTGCGAACTTCCGGTTAACTTCCGGTCCGCGGGTGAACGCTCTAACCACTGAGCCACCGTCTCCCTCTCCGAAGGGAAATATAATCATTTTATATACAGTGGTGGTCAAAAGTTTACATACACTTGTAAAGAACATAATGTCATGGCTGTCTTGAGTTTCCAGTTATTTCAACAACTCTGATTTTTCTCTGATATAGTGATTGGAACAGATCCTTCTTTGACACAAAAAACATTCATGAAGTTTGATTCTTTTATGACTTTATTATGGGTAAACTGAAAATGTGACAAAATCAGCTGGGTCAAAAATATACATACAGCAACATGAATGAGCAATTTTGGAGACTTAGAAAGTTGTGTCAATGACATGAGCTTCATAGCATGACCTCTTAACTTCTTGTGAGTGATTATGAGTGACTACAGCTGGTGAATTCTCTGAGGCCATTTAAAAAGGGCTCATTGGATAAAAACACCCACAAACGCTACAATGGGAAAGTCAAAGGAGCTCAGCACAGATTTGAAAAAGAGAATCATTGACTTGAACAAGTCAGGAAAGTCACTTGGAGCCATTTCAAAGCAGCTGCAGGTTCCAAGAGCAACAGTGCAAACAATTGTTTGTAAGTATAAAGTGCATGGCACTGTTTTGTCACTGCCACGATCAGGAAGAAAACGCAAGCTGTCACCTGCTGCTGAGAGAAAACTGGTCAGGAGGGTGAAGAGTCAACCCAGGAGCACCAAAAAGCAGATCTGCCAAGAATTAGAAGCTGCTGGAACACAGGTGTCAGTGTCCACACTCAAGCGTGTTTTGCATCGCCATGGACTGAGAGGTTGCCGTGCAAGAAGGAAGCCCTTGCTCCAAAAGCGGCACCTTAAGGCTCGACTAAAGTTTGCTGCTGATCACATGGACAAAGATAAGACCTTCTGGAGGAAAGTTCTGTGGTCAGATGAAACAAAAATTGAGCTGTTTGTTTGGAGGAGAAAAGATGAGGCCTTTAACCCCAAGAACACCATACCTACCATCAAACACGGTGGTGGTAGTATTATGCTGTGGCCCTGTTTTGCTGCCAATGGAACTGGTGCTTTACAGAGAGTCAATGGGACAATGAAGAAGGAGGATTACCTTCAAATTCTTCAAGAAAACCTGAAGTCATCAGCCCGAAGGTTGGGTCTTGGGCGCAGTTGGGTGTTCCAACAGGACAATGACCCCAAACACACATCAAAAGTGGTAATGGAATGGCTAAATCAGGCTAGAATTAAGGTTTTAGAATGCCCCTCCCAAAGTCCTGACTTAAATCCCATTGAGAACATGTGGATAATGCTGAAGAAACAAGTCCATGTCAGAAAGCCAACAAATTTAACTGAACTGCACCAATTCTGTCAAGAGGAGTGGTCAAAGATTCAACCAGAAACTTGCCAGAAGCTTGTGGATGGCTACCAAAAGCGCCTAATTGAAGTAAAAATGGCCAAAGGACATGTAACCAAATATTAGCATTGCTGTATGTATATTTTTGACCCAGCTGATTTCGTCACATTTTCAGTTTACCCATAATAAAGTCATAAAAGAATTAAACTTCATGAATGTTTTTTGTGACAAAGAAGGATCTGTTCCAATCACTATATCAGAGAAAAATCAGAGTTGTTGAAATAACTGGAAACTCAAGACAGCCATGACATTATGTTCTTTACAAGTGTATGTAAACTTTTGACCACCACCATATAGATACAGTGGTGGTCAAAAGTTTGGTCAAAGGTGGTCAAAAAACATTCATGAAGTTTAATTCTTTTATGACTTTATTATGGGTAAACTGAAAATGTGACGAAATCAGCTGGGTCAAAAATATACATACAGCAACATGAATGAGCAATTTTGGAGACTTAGAAAGTTGTGTCAATGACATGAGCTTCATAGCATGACCTCCTAACTTCTTGTGAGTGATTATGAGTGACTACAGCTGGTGAATTCTCTGAGGCCATTTAATAAGGGCTCATTGGATAAAAACACCCACAAACGCTACAATGGGAAAGTCAAAGGAGCTCAGCACAGATTTGAAAAAGAGAATCATTGACTTGAACAAGTCAGGAAAGTCACTTGGAGCCATTTCAAAGCAGCTGCAGGTTCCAAGAGCAACAGTGCAAACAATTGTTTGTAAGTATAAAGTGCATGGCACTGTTTTGTCACTGTCACGATCAGGAAGAAAACGCAAGCTGTCACCTGCTGCTGAGAGAAAACTGGTCAGGAGGGTGAAGAGTCAACCCAGGAGCACCAAAAAGCAGATCTGCCAAGAATTAGAAGCTGCTGGAACACAGGTGTCAGTGTCCACACTCAAGCGTGTTTTGCATCGCCATGGACCGAGAGGTTGCCGTGCAAGAAGGAAGCCCTTGCTCCAAAAGCGGCACCTTAAGCTCGACTAAAGTTTGCTGCTGATCACATGGACAAAGATAAGACCTTCTGGAGGAAAGTTCTGTGGTCAGATGAAACAAAAATTGAGCTGTTTGGCCACAATGCCCAGCAATATGTTTGGAGGAGAAAAGGTGAGGCCTTTAACCCCAAGAACACCATGCCTACCATCAAGCACGGTGGGCCTGTTTTGCTGCCAATGGAACTGGTGCTTTACAGAGAGTCAATGGGACAATGAAGAAGGAGGATTACCTTCAAATTCTTCAAGAAAACCTGAAGTCATCAGCCCGAAGGTTGGGTCTTGGGCGCAGTTGGGTGTTCCAACAGGACAATGACCCCAAACACACATCAAAAGTGGTAATGGAATGGCTAAATCAGGCTAGAATTAAGGTTTTAGAATGGCCTTCCCAAAGTCCTGACTTAAATCCCATTGAGAACATGTGGATAATGCTGAAGAAACAAGTCCATGTCAGAAAGCCAACAAATTTAACTGAACTGCACCAATTCTGTCAAGAGGAGTGGTCAAAGATTCAACCAGAAACTTGCCAGAAGCTTGTGGATGGCTACCAAAAGCGCCTAATTGAAGTAAAAATGGCCAAAGGACACGTAACCAAATATTAGCATTGCTGTATGTATATTTTTGACCCAGCTGATTTTGTCACATTTTCAGTTTACCCATAATAAAGTCATAAAAGAATCAAACTTCATGAATGTTTTTTGTGACAAAGAAGGATCTGTTCCAATCACTATATCAGAGAAAAATCAGAGTTGTTGAAATAACTGGAAACTCAAGACAGCCATGACATAATGTTCTTTACAAGTGTATGTAAACTTTTGACCACCACTGTATATATATATATATATTATAAAGAAAATAAAAGTTTGAAAATTGCCTTAACTTAATTTTAAATCTCTTTGTAAATGATTTTTGTACCAAATGATTTTACGCTTTTACGTTTTTTTAATGGATAAACATTTTTTTCTGTCCAAAATGCACAGTTTCTATTTATTTAATCTATAATTCTATAATAAAGTTTTTTTATATTTCCAATACGTCTTCTAACTATTTATTGTTTATGTGAAATACTTCAAATTTTTAGCTATTTTTTAAAAACATTTTAAAAGCGTTTCTGTTCACGCAATGGACTTTTTTATAATCTAATGTTAGGAGTTTTTTTTTATTATTAATGTACAGCGTTCACAAAAACCTGGAAACACAAAAGAATTTTCTTGAGAACTTGAATATTTAGTTGCGGTATTCGTTAAATTAGCTGATAAATGAAATGCCGTTGTTTGGAATTTACATTGAGAATTTTTGCATGTTTTTGTGTTAGCAAAAGTAAAACTAATAAAGTTTAATATAGACCCTGTCCACGTGTGTGCATCCTTGTTTTGAAAATCAGACACTAAGCAGCATGGATACTGTGAAAAAAATACTGCCAACTACTGGTCTGGCATGCTTATAACCGCATTCAGAAGCGAAGTGGCACGGGTTCATGTGGATGTGGTTATATTGAAAACGGTTACATGTGTACGCGAAAGTTTTTCTAAAACAAAAGACCTTTTAGAAAACGTTTTTTTTTAACGTTTTTGAAAATACCCGGCGACGTGTGGACATCGCCATTTATATATATAAAAATAGACCCCAGGAAGTTTACAGACTGGGAGAAATATCAAACAAAATGGGATTCTTACTGCACTACTTAAACATTTGTTACAATTTTTTTTAACGTACTGTACTTATTCCTCTAATGGGGTAAATTACTCTTGCTGCATTACACCGCAGCAGGCAGCCATGACAGCGCCAATGATCAGAGAAATGAAGGGTTAGGAGTCTAAGGACACTTAGGCATGGGCCCAGTCGGAATCAAATCGGCTATTCCCGGTCGAAGGGTGAACATTCTACCACTGAGCTATCACCTCCTCCTTAAATCTTCAACAAACACACAATAATTTGGATAAAAGTTACTTTAAATGATAAAAAGTTTTTATACTTTCGATTAGGGCTGCAACTAACGATTATTTTGATGATCGATTAATCTGGCGATTATTGGCTCGATTAATCGGGTAAAATTGGCAACTTAATAAATAATAGTTTTTTGGCATTTTATTGAATGTAGTTATGCAAAACACAACTCATAACCACTTAAACAACACGTTGAGCTCATTCTAATAAGTAAAAATGTTAATCTTTTTGTGAAATAAAGAGGGAGAATATTACCATTTCTACAGCAAATATAAAATAATAAATCTACTTACTGTATACAGTAAAGGTAAATCATGAGCACCCATAAAATGTGTTTTATAGGACTGGCCAAAAAAAAAACATAAAATGTAAACTGTTGACCATCCAGGATCACATTTAAAAACAAGAAATCATTAACAGTTTTAGATTTGCAAATTTAACCTTGTTCAGAGGTACAGTACCAAACAAAACTGGTCTAGGTTAACATGAGTAAAAATACACAAAAAACAATCAAGTTGTGTAATATTAAGTGCAGTTGACAGCAAAAACTTTCTAAACGATTAATCGATGACTAAATTAGTCGACAACTATTTCAATAATCGATTATAATCGATTAATTCGATTAGTTGTTTCAGCCCTACTCTTGATTCTTCACATGAATGTAATAGATAATGTAATAGATTTTCTCGTGTTTTCTTTTAAAACTTTTTACTAGTTATTGTTCATTATTTTAAATAATGAATTATTACTGAACAACATGCAATGTTTCTGGAAGTTTTTAACACGCTGCAGCATGAGTTTTCTGCACTGGGCTGACAGATGCGTTACCAATACCAACACA
Source organism: Neostethus bicornis (assembly GCA_902685375.1). NCBI lineage: Eukaryota > Metazoa > Chordata > Actinopteri > Atheriniformes > Phallostethidae > Neostethus > Neostethus bicornis. The sequence continues at coordinate 26,833,191 of LR738550.1, forward strand.
AAGAGACACTCGCCAGCAGAGTGAGAGCATCCAATGAACTGGCACTGCCGAGAGGAAGAAGAGGAGGGAATGATGCGATTGGATTGGCCCGGTACTAGGGAATGGGGGGGTCGGTGTCACGTGAGAGAGTCCAGCAGAGAGCGTTATAATAGAAGAAGAGAAGCAGAGCTGGATGTGGACCAGGACCGGGCTACCACACACAGGACGGCCATTGTTGCCTATTCACTGCACTCCCTCTCAGGCCACTTTATCATTCAATTAGGACAGCTTTCACACTGCGGAGCACAGAAAGGAGGCTTCAATCACACTGGCCCGGGAGGGGACGCACAGTTGGTACCCCACCTTCACTTCCCCAAGTCTTCAAGGGGGAGGGATTGATGGAGAGATGTGGAGAAGGAGGAGGAAGCATGTTTGGTACCATGTGGGAGTTTATGAAGCTGAAGGAATGCACCAGAGTGGGTGAGGGGTTAAATCTGGTACGTAGTCATGAGTAGAAGTGGGGTGGGGGCACAGAGCCAGAAAGAGTGAGAGAGAACGGGGATTCAAAGTTGGATAGAACGATAGAGGAGGATACTTGAAGAAAATACTAAGAGGGAGAAAAGAGGACTGATGGAAACGTTGCAAGTGGTGATGGAAACTCGGAGAGGAAAAAAAACTGAAGCTTCCAGGATGAAAAACACAAACAGAAAGTCACTAAAAAAAAATTTAGAGAAAGTTTGATTCAGTTTAAAGAAACTTCATAAAATATATTTTTTAAAAACTTAATCACCTGTTGAAAGAAAAAATACTTTGATGAATTCCTTTTTATTTAAACTTTAAATGCTAAATATTAAATGTATATATGTATGTTTATATATGTATGTATGTATACATACGTATGTATCTGTATGTATACATATGTATGTATACATATGTACTCAGTATATACTGTATGTATGTATACATATGTATGCATGTGTACAAACCGGATTCCGAAAAAGTTGGGACACTTTAGAAATTGTGAATAAAAACTGAATGCAATGATGTGGAGGTGCCAACTTCTAATATTTTATTCAGAATACAACATAAATCACAGGTCAATAGTTTAAACTGAGAAATTGTATGATATTAAGGAAAAATATACTCATTCAAAATTTCATGGTGTCAACAAATCCCAAAAAAGTTGGGACAAGGCCATTTTCACCACTGTGTGACACCCCGCCTTCTTCTTAGAACACTCAACAGACGTCTGGGCATTGAGGAGACCAGCTTCTCAAGTGTAGACATAGGAATGTTCTCCCATTCTTGTCTAATACAGGCCTCTAAGTGTTCAATCGTCTTGGGTCTTCTTTGTCTGACCTTCCTCTTAATGATGCGCCAAATGTTTTCTATAGGTGAAAGATCTGGACTGTTGGCTGGCCAGGTCAGTACCCGAATCCTTCTCCCACGCAGCCATGATGTTGTGATTGATGCAGAATGTGGTCTGGCATTATCTTGTTGAAAAATGCAGGGTCTTCCATGAAAGAGACGACGTTTGGATGGGAGCATATGTTGCTCTAGAACCTGAATATATTTTTCTGCATTGATGGTGCCTTTCCAGATGTGCAAGCTGCCCATGCCACACGCATTCATGCAACCCCATACCATCAGAGATGCAGGCTTCTGAACAGAGCGTTGATAGCAACTTGGGTTGTCACTGTCCTCTTTGGTCCTGATGACATGGCGCCCCAGATTTCCAAAAAGAACCTCAAAACGTGATTCGTCTGACCACAGAACAGTCTTCCATTTTGCCACACTCCATTTTAAATGACTCCTGGCCCAGTGAAAACGTCTTCGCTTGTGGATCTTTGTTAGAAATGGCTTCTTCTTTGCAGAATAGAGTTTCAGCTGGCAACGGCGGATGGCACGGTGGATTGTGTTCACTGACAATGGTTTCTGGAAGTACTCCTGAGCCCATGCTGTGATTTCCTTCACAGTAGCACTCCTGTTTTTGATGCAGTGTCGTTTAAGGGCCCGGAGATCACGGGCATTCAGTATGGTTCTCCGGCCTTGACCTTTACGCACAGAGATTTTTCCAGATTCTCTGAATCTTCTGATGATATTATTCACAGTTGATGATGACAACTGCAAACTCTTTGCAATTTTTCGCTGGGTAACACCTCTCTGATACTGTGCCACTATCTTTTTACGCAACATTGTGGGAGTTGGTGATCCTCTACCCATCTTGGCTTCTGAGAGACACTGCCAATCTGAGAAGCACTTTTTATACCCATCATATTGCCAATTGACCTGATTAGTGCTGATTGGTCTTCCAGGTGTTTGTTGTATGCTCAAATGACTTTTTCCAGCCTCTAATAGGTTCTTGTCCCGACTTTTTTGGGATTTGTTGACACCATGAAATTTTGAATGAGCATATTTTTCCTTAATATCATACAATTTCTCAGTTTAAACTATTGACCTGTGATTTATGTTGTATTCTGAATAAAATATTAGAAGTTGGCACCTCCACATCATTGCATTCAGTTTTTATTCACAATTTCTAAAGTGTCCCAACTTTTTTGGAATCCGGTTGTATGTTTAAACTATGTATGTATACATATGTATGTATACATATGTATGTATATATTTATGTGTATGTATACATATGTACAAAGTATATATGTATCTATACATACGTATGTATGTATGTGTATGTTTAAACTATGTATGTATACATATGTATGTATATATTTATGTGTATGTATACATATGTACAAAGTATATATGTATGTATACATATGTATGTATGTGTATGTTTAAACTATGTATGTATACATATGTATGTATATATTTATGTGTATGTATACATATGTATGTATACATATGTACAAAGTATATATGTATGTATACATATGTATGTATGTGTATGTTTAAACTATGTATGTATACATATGTATGTATATATTTATGTGTATGTATACATATGTATGTATACATATGTACAAAGTATATATGTATGTATACATATGTATGTATGTGTATGTATATACTATGTATGTATACATATGTATGTATATATTTATGTGTATGTATATATACATATGTATGTATATATTATGTGTATGTATATATGTATGTATACATATGTATGTATGTGTATGTATATACTATGTATGTATACATATGTATGTATATATTTATGTGTATTTATATATATGTATGTGTACATACGTATGTATACATGTTTGTATACGTATGTATATATTTACAACAAATCTATCAATATATGTACATGTGTTTTTAAACATGTACACACACAAATACACGTGTATAAATATATCATCTATGTGTATACGAAAAATACATCTACCGTGTAAATCAAATTAAAACCGTTATAAAATATATAAATAAATAAAAATAAAACAAATGAATTACTCTATTCATCCCTCAACGGGGAAATTTGTGTGCTGCACTCCTTACACCGCAGCAGGCTGCCCTTCGACGGCGCCGATGGTGGGAGAAGCGGGGGTTAAGTGTCTTCTCCAAGGACCCTAGACGTGCTCTTTGTGGGACGCAAACCCGCAAACTTCCGGTCCGCGCGCGAACGCTCTAACCACTGAGCTGCCGTCTCCAGACGGCATTGTAGATTTATAGGCCAATAAATCTACAATAAATACGACATTTACTTTGCTTTGAGACATTTTTGTTTGTTTGTTTGTTTTTGGTTAATCATAATAATTTGTTACAATAAACAAATAATAATATGTTATATACATAATATTTTAAAAACAATCGCTCATAAATTTTGTTTAAATCTGACAGATAGGTTTTATTTCTCATCAGATCTTTTTTTAGTAACATTAAACTCTAAGCTTTTTGTAAAACAAAAAAAAAAACGTTCCATATAGTTTATAAAAAATAATGAGCAACATTTATTTAAATTTAAACCTTTACGAAGTCATTTATTTTTTTTTGATGTTATGAATAAACATTGACTCATCACTTTACTACAGAAGTCGTCTTTCATGGGTTCCAACGTGTTGCTGGGAGATAAAAATGATTATTCAAGATAAACACGTGTTTCGGCTACATGGGTTCATCGGCTTCGTGAAAAGGCGGAGCTTTTTGAAGAATTGCTGAAGTTATCAACAGGAGGCGTGGCCTACACTTAGAAGGCGTGGCCAAAATGAAACTCCGATTGAAATTCTACAAAAATGTGTCATCTGCAGAGTTAAAAGCTTTTAGAATAGTTTGGATTTAGACTTTTTTTTTCAGCATTTTTTAAGTTAATTATTATATAATGAAGGACTGTTAACGACTTAGCTAAGATCAGATTTAATAACGATAATAAGTGGGCGCCAAGGTGATGAACAATATGCCTCCACATATTCTATTCACCCACATTCTGGCATAAAACTACAGAAATCTTGATGTATTCTAAAGTGAACCCTATAACGCAAGAATAATTTTTAAACTCAAAGGATGAAAGTAAAAGTTAAAAATTTCAGAATGCCAGATCGCTTAATCACGTTAATTAAAAACCAGACAGACACATTCGTGTTAAGTAAAAGCCAAGGACGAAAGGCTCTTTTAAAACCAGCACTACCAGATTTCGAGAACTACTAGAACTCCCGCAGCCGTCAATTTGACCATCAGCGCTATGGCGATGATATCATAGACTGAGGTGCCTCGCTGACTGACAAACGTCTTCTGAAATCCATTTTTGCTTACCTAGATTTCACCTGAGAGGCACAACAACAGCTACTAGGCAACACTACGATCAGGCGCGGGAAAAAGTTACTATGTATTTAATAGAGGAGTCAAAATGACGGGTGTGGTAGGTAGAGGAAGAATTACTCAGAACTCAATTTTAGTGTTTTATTTTAGTTAAATTATAACATAGGAACAATATACAAAAAAAATTGCAGAAAAAGTCAAACGACCTGGAACGTCAAAGATCAACATAATTACAGTAATTAGACGTCAACTTTTGAGAAAAGTCAAAATGACGGCTTTGGTAGTTCTAGTGTTGAACCAAAAAAAAGCATTATACTTATTTCAAGTGAAATTTAATCAAACTAAAGAACAAAATGGGGTTATTTTACTAATGTGTATATTTAAAAAAAAATAAACAAAAATTACTTCAGGGTTTTTTTATTTTTAAAAACCCAATCATTTTTCATTATTTTGAATAATCTATTTCTTTTTTCTTCCAATCAAATTGTAAACTTTAAACAACACAAAAAGCAGTACTTCTTATAATTAATTCAATATAAAACCAAGTTAGTTTAAAAGTTATGATGCTAAAACTTTCCTTAGAAAAAGCTATTTATTTTCTAATTTGTTCATTGTAAAAGTTTTGTTCCACAAATTTTTATGTCAATTAAATATAAAGAATAATTTAATTTTTGTAAGCATTTCTCAAAATTCTTAAAGTTTTATAGTTACTGTTTACAAAATTATTAAAACAAATTTAAAAAATGATAAGATCACTTACTCTCTTTAATATGGCATTTTTTTATTACGATACTTGTTATAGATTCTCCTTTAAAACCATTCTTTTTAGTCAATTTAAGGTCAACCTTTTGTGTTCAGATAATTAAATAATCTAAAAGTACAAAAAATGGTAGAACATTTTAAAGAAAATTGTCAGAATTCATTGAGTTACCAGGAGACGGTTTACAGAATCACACAACAAACATGGTCAATTTTGTGTTATTGTGCGTAGAAAGTTTGTCTCGCATGTGAATGGAAAGGTTTATAAATGAGTTAATTTATTAGTTATATTTGTAATTATGTGAATTAGTAGTAAAATATGCTTCTCTGTGTTTTTGTGTTGAATTTTATTTGAATAATTAGCTATCTTATCTGTTTCCTTACGTCCAATTTTCTTATATTTTATGTCACCGGTATATAAAATATGATGTGGAACTGTTGTGACCCCTGCTCCTGCTTCAGAGCAGGGGCTTGTTTGTCTTCGTGGCAACCTGCTCACCACCTGCAGATGATCAGAAATTAACAAGCTACATAGGCAACTCTTGCCCCGCAGCCCATGCCAGATTGTTGGTTTCTATTCGGTAACAACAACAAGCCTTTATTAGATCTTTGTCTGCCGATTTTTCTGCCTGTGGTTTTATACTTTATTTCCTTTGTTCAAGAAATCTGCCTGCCTCAAACAACCCGCCTGCCTAGAATAACCCGCCTGCCTCGGACAACCCGCCTGCCTAGAATAACCCGCCTGCCTCGAACAACCCATTTGTATCTAATTAGAAATCAATTTTAATGTTTACCTATTCATTCTGTGTTCCTCACTTGGATTCTACCACACCTCTCCACAACAGGAACAAACTCCTTATTCATTCTTTTAATTGTACCAAAAAAATTATAATGACGCTAATTTTCTAGATTCATTTCTAGCTGCGTTGGAAGCTTCACCTCCTTTTTCCAATCTTTTTCCACCACTTTTTCTCCACAAACACAGATATCCAAAGAAAAAAACATCTGGATTTTGTACGGATGCATAAAGACCAAGAATCTTCATCATTTCCATCTCTGAAAATCTCCAACATCTACAAAACATGTAGAAAATATAACCCACTTAGGTAGCTTTTGGGAGGGATGGACAACAGCATGCAATGAAAAGCAGAGAAGAAGAGTGGGTTGCTATGGTTACAGGACAGCCCTCCCGTCTCTAAATAAACAACAAGATTTCTTACTGATAAACATAAATAAATACACTTTATTCCATTTTTTTTACACAAACACTATAAGATTAACCTAAACAATCTTTGGAAGCTACCAGTCGATCCCAATCACTATATAAGGTGAAAAAGGATCATTTTCTACGAAACATCGGACAATCTTTTTACGGTAGACTAGTGTGCTGCGGAACACTGTTTGAAAAACGCTGATCTACATAATCAATCTTTTGTCGTAGATGTCTGACTTCTGGGAAGAGAACTGAACGGTCACTGAGTGAATCACATTGAGACATAGTCTCTCCAACGGGTCTGGGGTCTGCATCTGGGTCTCCTCCCGGTGGGACGTGCCCAAAACACCTCACCAGCAAGGCGCTCGGGACTACTCCATCTGGCTTCTCTTAACCTGGAGGATGAGCGGCTCCTCCTGGATAGCAGAACTCCTCACTCTGTGAGTAAGGGCCCAGGACCCTGCAGAGGAAGCTCATTTCAGCCGCTTGTATCCATGATCTCGTTCTTTCGGTCGCCACCCACAGCTGGTGACCATATTTGAGGGTAGGAACGTAGATCGGCTTGTAAATTAAGAGCTTTGCTTTTCGGCTCTGATCATCTGACCATCACCAACCAATCATGCACACACCATCCAGACTAGGCAACATGGGTGAAGTGTCTTGCCCAGGGACACAACAACAACTTAATCTCAACGGCCATCCCGTTGTGGCACCTGGGGTTCCAGCGGTCTCCCACCCAAGTACAGCCCAGATTCAGCATGCTTAGCTTCTGAGGTTTGACAATATCCGGCATTGACGGGCTGGTATGGCAATGATTTACGACAGTGGAGTCATACGCACCTGCTATGGTCAGCCCAAACACACACAGGTGTCATAATTACCCTAAAGACTATTCTTCATCCCAAAAAAATCTTAGTCTTATTTTTATTTGTAGGAGGGGTTTTGCATCATCCTCACTTCAAAAACAAACAGTAAGATGTGCTCTTTGTTTTACTTGCGTAATATTAAGCGTATAAATCAACTTCTCCTGCTGGTAAGCTGTGGACCAACTCAGGAGTCTGTTACCATGGCAACAAACGCCTACAAATACAAACCCCACGCGCTCCCCCAACAATTTAACAGGTAAATAAACAAAATAAACTACTTTTAATTATTTTTAAGCTTATTTCTTTTTTAAATGACCTAGCGTAAGTGTGGTAATGTCCTTTGGGGTGTCCGTTATCGTAAGTTATTGGACTTCGCAAACCAATCGCCCAATCCAACATCCATTGTTTTCAAATAATGGAAACCTCGTCCGGTCACTTAAGGTCGTTCTTTTTGTGTTGCTCAATGTTATGGTGGAACATAACGAAGTAAATGTACTTCGTTACTGTACTTAGGTAAAAAAAATTGTGTATATGTACTTTACTTAAGTAAAATTGGAGACCTGTACTTTTACTTTTACTTCACTACATTTTTAGAGCAAATATCAGAATCAGAATCAGAATCAGAATGCTTTTATTGCCATGTCAGTGAAAAACATCAGAGACTAGGAACTTGTTCTGGTACTGGTGTGCAAACATATAAAATAAAAATAATAAAAATAAAATAAATAAAAATAATAATAATTTTTACAAAACTAAGAGTGCTCAGAAGAAAAAGAAAAGTAGTGCAATGTCATAGAAAATAATAGAAAATAATAAAGATAGTGAAGTGACAAGAGGGAGGTGACTAAGAGATGTGGGGATCCAGGTTATAAAGAGTTCATAAGTCCAACGGCAGAAGGGAAGAAGCTGTTTTTGTGGCGGGACGTTCTGGTCCGAATGGACCGGAGCCTCCTGCCCGAGGGGAGTCGCTCAAAAAGTCCATGTCCAGGGTGGGAAGGGTCAGCTACTATCCGACCTGCACGCCCCCGAGTCCTGGAGACGTACAGGTCTTCGAGAGATGGAAGGCTGCAGCCGATCACCTTCTCTGCGGAGCGCACAATGCGCTGCAGTCTGTGTTTGTTCCTGACTGTGGCTCCAGCGTACCACACGGTGATGGAGGAGGTGAGGACAGACTCGATGATGGCTCTGTAAAACTGCACCAACATCTGGGCGGGCAGCTTGGCTTTCTTCAACTGCCGCAGAAAGTACATCCTCTGCTGGGACTTTTTGATCAGGGAGCTGATGGATGGCTCCCACTTTAGGTCCTGTGTGATGGTAGTGCCGAGGAAGCGGAAAGAGTCTACAGTGGTGATGGAGAAGTCTGTCAGTGCAAGGGGGGTAATGGGAGCTGTGACTTTCCTAAAGTCCACGATCATCTCCACTGTCTTCTGAGCGTTGAGCTCCAGGCTGTTGTTGCTGCACCAGGACACCAGCCGGTCTACCTCCATCCTGTAGGCCGACTCATCGCCATCAGAGATGAGCCCAATGAGTGTGGTGTCATCTGCAAACTTGATCAGTTTGACAGAGTCATGGCTGGAAGTGCAGGAGTTGGTGTACAGGGAGAAGAGCAGGGGAGAGAGGACACAGCCCTGTGGAGATCCTGTGTTGATAGTCCGAGAGGTGGAGACATTCTTCCCCAGCCGCACGCACTGCCTCCGGTCTGTTAGGAAGTCAGTAATCCACCTGCAAGTGGAGTCAGGCACGTTGAGCTGAGAGAGCTTGTCCTGAAGCAGGGTAGGGAGGATGGTGTTGAATGCAGAGCTGAAGTCCACAAACAGGATCCTGGCATAGGTTCCCGGGGAGTCCAGGTGCTGCAGGGTGAAGTGGAGGGCCAGGTTGATAGCGTCGTCTACAGACCTGTTGGCTCTGTAGGCAAACTGCAGAGGGTCCAGAGAGGGAGAGGTGAAGTGCTTGAGATGAGGGAGGACCAGGCGTTCGAATGACTTCATGACTACAGACGTAAGCGCCACAGGCCTGTAGTCATTAAGTCCAGTGATACGGGGCTTCTTGGGAACAGGAACGATGGTGGACCGCTTGAAGCAGGCTGGAACGTGGCATGTCTTCAGCGAGGTGTTGAAAATGTCTGTGAAAACTGAAGACAGTTCCTCAGCACAGTGTTTCAGGGTGGCCGGGGAGACACCATCTGGGCCCGAAGCTTTCCGAGGGTTTTGCTTGCGGAAGAGCTTGAGCACATCCTGTTTTGTCACCAAGAAAGCAGTGGAGGGGGAGGGCTGGTCAGCTGGAGTGACCTCTGTTGTTAATTGGGTGGGGGATGGGAGTGGCTTCAAAGTGTCTGAAGGTTGTTGATCAGTGAGGGGGGAGGAGAGTGAGACATCAAACCTGGCATAGAAGGTGTTGAGTTTCTCTGCCAGTTGTAAGTCATCAGCAGCATGTGGGGCTTTCGGCTTATAGTTTGTAATTTGCCGAAGTGATCTCCAGACAGAGGCGGTGTCATTGACAGAGAATTGCTCCTTCAGACGTTTATTGTACCTGGATCTCGCCTGCTGTACCTCTCTCGAGAACCGGTACTTAGCGCCTTTGTAGCTCTCTCTGTCATTGGCTCTGTGAGCTGCTTCCTTTTCCCTCCTGATCTGTCTTAGTCTGGGTGTGAACCAGGGTTTGTCATTGTTAAATCTTACCCTGGTTTTTGATGGAATGATGCTGTCCTCACAGAAACGTATGTATGACGTCACTGTGTCTGTGTAGTCATCCAGACTATCTGTGGCAGCTCTAAACACACCCCAGTCTGTTGTGTCCAGACACATACGAAGCTCGTCCACAGCTTCGCTGGTCCACTTCTTGGAAGTCCTCACTGCAGGTTTAGAAAGCTTCAACTTCTGCCTGTATGCCGGGATGAGGTGAACCATGTCGTGATCAGAGAAGCCCAGAGCAGCTCGAGAAACAGCCTTGTAGGCTTTACTGGCTGTAGTGTAGCAGTGATCCAATGTGTTCTTTTCCCTGGTTGGGCAGTTTACAAACTGTCTGTACTTTGGGAGTTCCTGGCTCAGATTTCCCTTGTTAAAATCCCCAAGGATAATAACTAGAGAGTCCGGGAAGTTTTGCTCCACACACAGAATTTGGTCCGCGAGCGCGCGTTGGGCCTCGTGCACGTTTGCGCATGGCGGAATGTAAACAGCAGCCAGAATGAATGAAGCAAACTCCCGTGGAGAATAAAATGGTCTACAGTTTATAAAGAAGTATTCCAGAACCGGAGAGCAAAGCTGGGAGATCACAGACACATCCGAACACCAGGAGTGGTTGATGTAGAAACAGAGCCCTCCACCTTTTGTTTTTCCACCGGAGAAATCCCTCTGTCTGTCAGCGCGGAAGAGCTGAAATCCCTCCAGCTGAAGCGCGCAGTCCGGGATCTGCTCGTTGAGCCATGTCTCCGTGAAGCATAGAACACAAGAGGAAGAGAAGTCCCTGTTTCGTCGCATTAGCAGCGCTAGCTCGTCCATCTTGTTGGTAAGTGAGCGGACATTGGAGAGAAAAAGGCTCGGCAAAGGCGTACGCGAGCCACGTCTGCGGAGACGAAGGAGGACTCCCGCACGCTTTCCTCTCTTCCGGCCTTTCACTTTTTTAGCCAATATTTGGACTAAATCTGCCGCAACCGCTAAAAAAACTGGTAGTAGGTCCGTGGGGGTCATAGTCCTGAGATTTAAGAGCTCTTCACGAGTGTAAGAGCACGCTGATACACCATTTACCAACAAAAACAGAGAAAAAAGGTTGCACAGAAGTACCGAGGCAGCCATGTTGGACGGCGCCATCTTGAAAAAAAAAAAAAAAAATTCTGTAAAAAAAATATCTGTACTTTTATTCCGCTACTTTTTAAAAGTGTGTTTTGCATTTTTTTGTTACAGTCAGAAATTTGAAAATTTTTTTTTTTTTTTAGCGCAACTTGAAGCCGTATCGCTAAAATCAAAGGAAGCTGTTGATTGCCAGCGGTCTCCAAGAGGGAGAAGAAGTATTGAATCGAGGACCAATCGGAATTGAGAGTAAACATTTTCCGCTGTCATTCACCGCCAAAAAAACTAACATCAAATATAACACAAAATGAAAAAGAGTCAGGAGATTGTTGTTTGTTGTGTTTGCTTTTAAATAAAAAGTTGAGCTATCAATACACAGAGCAGGGGCGGATCCAGGATTTTCTAAAGGCAGGGGGGGCGCGTGAGGTCATTGACATAGCCAGCATAGGGGGACTATCTATCATTTGATCTATGCTCTGACCCTCGACTCTGTCACCAAAAATACAAGAATACAAGATACCAAAGTGAGTTTGTGTGGATGCTCTATGCCAGACATGCTGGTATTAAAACCAATGCTCCTCTACATCGAATTCAGTCAGATAGGGTTCGTTTGGGCATCTCGTTATGTAACCATCAAGATGACTCGTACCTCAAATACTTTGAGCACATCCCACCAGAACTTTAACTTTTTACATCCTTAAATCCTACAACAATCATGTTTTCTCTTCCACCATCGGTGAGTGGGATCATCGGGCAACTCACTCCATTTCACAAGCCCTAAAATTTAAAGACTCTTTTCCCTTTGGCATGTCACAACTCCACCCTGGTTTCTGATGACGAATATTTAGCAGGTTCACAGATTGAAAACATTCGCTGTGTGGTAACTCGTCCTCTCCAAGTGAAAGACCGCCATTCATGGCCACTGCTGTTCTGTGTTTACGGCTAAACTAGCTGCTCTTATTCGGTCTATTAAATCGGAGGAAGTTTACACTCCAGCAGCACCTGTAAACTTTATTATCTCTGATAGTTTCACCAATAAATGGGAGCAAAATAGTTTAGTTAAATGTTACGCAAGTCAATAGTTGGAAAAAAAAAAGTCCTTTTTATGTTATTTTATTGATCGGATTTTCCGTCGTATCCAAAAATTGAAATGAGTTAATGGTAAACACGACAATGTTCTCCTCAAAAACGCAAAATTCCTTCATTTTTTTACTTCCATGTCTCCTTTAAGCAAAATAAATAAAAAAAGTGGATGTTCCTCCAGCTCTCACCAGGTAGCTATCAGGTTTTTAGGGTCACAGGTCAGACGCATTCTTTAACAGCGGGATGAATGGAGGTGTGTTCTGCAAAAAGCACGAAGACGTGGAGACTCAAAGAGCCGTCGGTTCCAGTAATACTTCACATCTATAAGGCCAGAGTGTGAGCTCCATGTGGAGCAGGTGAGTGGACTGAGGTGTGAGTTGGATGGTATCTCTAACCCCGAAAACTTCAACCCACATCTGCTAACTGCCGACCCCATTTTCCTTCTCTTTTTCTATCCCGACAAGCTCCCGAGGTTAAGTACAAGTCCGTCAGTGTCTGGAAGACGACCTCCTAAACCAGCGCTGTGTTTACAACGTGGAGAAAAGACTATTAATAAATCTGCAGCAGACAACCTGGCGGAAGTGGCCCGGGGGCTGTAAGCCAGCCGTGGGGTGACTGGATGGATGGATGGACAGTCTGAAGGGGCAAAATAAATGCAGGAAAATGAAGAGACATGGAAAAGAAGTAAGGAGCAAAGGGGGAGGAGTGTGTGTGAGTAAACTGTGGGTACGGGTTGATGGATGGAGCTTCTGAAAAGCCACAGCTGCCCTGTTCTTCCCAGAAAAAACTCCACAAAAAAAAACTGGCACTGTGTGGTTGAAGTATCTAGCATCCTCTTACGAGTTCTACTCCACGGCTCCAGAAAGCCTTCTTACAAGTGTCGGTTTATGTACGAACTAAAAAGTAAAAGTTTCTTTCCGTGATAATTAAGCTTGTGAATATCTGGGTAAACACAAGGCATACGAGCGTGCGTGCCGCCCCGCACGTTCAGGTCTGGTTTCAATCAGTGTAAAACACAGAAAAGCATCTTTCTTCCCTCCGTCACGGCTTCTAGACACATTCAGAAAAAGAGCTGCAGTCACTGGGAAGGATGTTTCTAATCGACTAAACTTCATTCCAACAAAAAAAAAAAATTCAGACAGATTCTGATTAATGTGAGACTAAAACCAGCAAAAAGTTGGTAAGAATAGATGGATTGACCGACGACCAGATTTACTGTACAAACACTGACTACATCAGGCGTGGGCAAACTACGGCCCGCGGGCCACAAGTGGCCTGTTAAACGTTTCAATCCGGCCCCTCGAACATGAAAAAATTAAATAAACCTTGTTGATGGTTTATTTTCCTTGCAATTCTGATGTTTCCTCACTAGATGGCGCACTCTTGATATAGTTGCTTTCTTGAGAATAAAACAAAACTGCTTCCATTAAAATGAGTGTGTTTCCGTGATGTGCACAATGTCAAAATAAACAGTGTGAACAGATATGGAAAGCCATCGAGGTCAATACACGCACATAAACAAGCACGTTAGATGTTAAAACAAGCAAAATGTTACATCAAGCGCTTAGATTTCAAACCTAGCGCTACTAAATGAACATTTTTACACGCTATCACACTAGATTTCAGACCTAGCGCCGCTAGATTTGAATTTTAACACTCTTGATGTAACATTTAGCGCTTGTTTAAAATCTAGCGCCATTCTAGCGGTCTAATCTAGCGGTTACCAAAGCATGCCATCCATCTGATCCTGTTCCGGCGCCCATGCCAAATGTTAGAAGTCAATGTGGCCCGCGAACCAAAAAGTTTGCCCACCCCTGAACTACACACTTCTTTACTTTTTAATCATTCCGTTCTTGAAATGAGATGAAATGAACTAAAAAAAAACTGTTTTAAATGACTCATCATTCATTTTTCATTTCATATACTCAACATAAATTCCTCCATGACGGCTGAAATAGGCTCAAAAATATTTATTTCCAAAGTGAAACTACAAAACTAGGTTGTATCATCATGGTGGGAAAAAAATTACATTTTTAAATCAGGACAAATATTTTATTTTTAACAACAAACAAAAAAATGTATTTTTCAATTAAAAACGTGGGACGTCATTACAACCTAATTTTTTTTTTTTTTAATTATTATTTTTACTCACTCTACTCATCCCTCACCTACTACACCATAGCAGGCTGCCATGATGGTGCCAATGGTGGGATAAACGGGGGGTTAGGTGTCTTCTCCAAGGACCCTAGATGTGCATTCAGTGGGATGCGAACCCGTGAACGTTCCGTTTTACTGCCGGTCTGCAGGCAAACACGCTAACCACTGAGCCATGGTCTCCCCTCGGCCCCCAAATAAATGAACATATCAAGACAATTGATTGTGTGTGATCAATTTATTTGTGAAGGATTAATGTGGCCAAATAATCAATCATACATAGAATTTTAATACTTGTGAGTAAAAGTCAAACAAATTCTTTTTCTAATTAGTTAATTTCGCTCTGTTCCGTCATCTTCCGCTTATCCGGGGTCGGGTCACAAACACCCTCAGACAGGAAGCCCAGGCTTCTCTCACCCCATCTGCATCCTCCAGCTCACCTGGAAGGATCCCGAGTCGTTCCCCAGCCAGCTGTGAGACATAGTCTCTTCAGCGGGTCCGGGGTCTACCTCTTGGTCTCCTCCCGGTGGGACGTGCCCGAAACACCTCACTAGTATATCATGTCCAAAATTTCTATTTAAAAAAAAAACTGAATTAAATGGAATAAATTGAGCAAAATTTAGATCCACAAGAACACATTAGTTCGTAAAATCTAGAATAAAGTTCGTGAAATTCCAAACCCAGCATCCTTCTGCCGATGTACTCTCTCTCTCTTCTGCACATGTCCAAACCATCTCAGTCTGACCTCTCTGACTTTATCCCCAAAACCTCTAACATGTGCTGTTCCTCTTATCCTGTCCATCCTGGTCACTCCCAGAGAGATCCTCAGCATCTTCATCTCTGCTACCTCCATCTCTGTTTCCTGTCTTTTTCTCAGTGCTACTGTCTCTAGACCAATCAGCATGGCCGCTCTCACCACGGTTTTGTACACTTTCCCTTTCATTTTATCTGAAACTCTTCTATCACACATCACACCTGATACTTTTCTCCACCCGTTCCAGCCTGCCTGAACACGCTTCTTCACCTCTTTTCCACACTCTCCATTGCTCTGTACTTAAAATCTTCCACAATTTTCTACGCCATTTCATTTCAGCTGAAACAAACACAATGTCAGAGCCAAACTTCTCTGTTTCTTAAGACTTCGTTTGGAACCAGACTTCAAATGCGAAGTTTTGAAACATTTCAGAAATTTTGAGAAACGATTTAAAATTTCTATAACGTTTCTCTAACGTTTGTGAAACATTTGCGTTTTTTGAATGCATTGTTTGAGAAAATGCGTTCATTTTTCTCAAACAGCTGCTTTTTTTTATTTAAATATGTTCAAAACACTTTTTTACATTTTTGTAAATTAACAACTTGCATTTTTTTTTTCAAATTTATATGCCGATAAATATGAAGTGCTTTATGAAGTTGTAATAGACGTTAAAGGGAATCAAACCTGCATCAAAGAGGCCTTAAAATATTTGTTCATCACCAATATAAAATATTATTTATAAGCGAAAAAAAATTTTGAAAATAGAATTAAACATATTGATTAATAAAAAAATAATAAACTAACGTATTGATAAACCATGTCTTCAGAAGGATGTGGTGTAAATTGTAATAAAAATACTCCTTTATGGTTTTCAAACGTTTTGATTTCATAATGACGTGTTTATTAGACCCCAAGTCTCATCATAAACGTGTCTAAATACCTCCTCATAAAAGAAAATGAGCTGCACCTTTTTATGTGGGGATTCCTTCCCCCCGCCTCGTTCCTCACTCACAGTGACCTGAGAGACCAGCAGCTACTGTGTGAAAGCTCGCATCTCGCAAACACATAGATCTGCTTCCAAGCTTGTCCCGTGACACCAAACACGCATGTAAACAACACGGAGAACAACTCGGAAAACACGCCGAGACACCAAAAGAACAAATATCCAAAAAGCTGCATGAGCACACAAACAACAGAATTCTCCAACTCGGAGCAAATAAACACACTCCAGCCAAGAGTATGAACCCCTCGCCCTTCTAGTACTCCCCCCACTTAGGGCCCTCCCTGGCTCCTCATCCCCACGAGCCCCCCCTGCCCTCGGCACTGCCTCTCTAAGGTGAAGCGGTACAAAGAAAGGGATCAGAGCTTTTCCGATTCTTCTCTGGTTATTAACAAGCATGTGTCCGTGTGAGGGCCGTCCGTCCTCTAACTCAACTGATGCTCTTTTCTCATGGAAATCAGGCCGCTGCTGCCACCGCTGCTGCCACCGCTGCAGCCAATACCCCTGCCCGCAGAGGTGCAAGGCATTCTGGGGGATTTTTACGAGAAGACCTCCCTCCAACTTCGAAACACTTCTTTCTCCCCCTCATCTCTTTCTCTCCCTCTCTCTCTCACACACACATATCAGAACCATGCATGCCTTTTGAACATGTGTGTCTGTGTGTGTGTGTGTGTCTGTGTGTGTGTGTTCGCTCGATCACAAAGGCAAACATGAACCGTGCTGACTCCCAACCACAGAAGCATGGAAGTAATGGAGGGCCGTGCATGGACGTTAATGAGAAGAAGCTGGGGAGCAGCGAGGAATGTTTGGGCACCACCAGAACACAAATCATCAGCACTTTATGAGCTCAAGAAACTTTTTTTGGGAGCACCGAGTACTTTTTTGTCTTTTTAATTAAATGACCAAAAAAAAAACCACACAAAAAAAAATGTTGAAAAGTACAAGTTTGCAAACTCATACGAACAAGTTGACAAAGCAAAGCAGCTGGAGGGGTACAACACGTTAAGGAGCAGGTTCATCAGCAACCTGGAACAGAAGCAAACATCAGCACATGCGTCTCGACACGCTCAGAAACAAAGAGTTTGTCTCGTGACGGCTCACTTCCATTTCCTTATTGTGCAGCTGGAGGCCGTGATGCTTTAAAAAGAATCTAAACCAAACTCACCAGGTTTTACAGGACAGTCAGGTGCAGGTAGATGTGCACACTGAACCGGTGCACCCTGCTGAGATGACCTCGGTTTGAATGGAAGAACTTTTTAAAAGCAACTTTAAAAAAAAAAAAAAAACTCATTTTTATTGCATTACTTTTTGTGCATATTTACAACTGACTGGTGACTTGTACCGGGTGTACCCCGCATCTGGCCTGACATGCTCCAACACTTCATTAATGGTGGAAATAAAGTGTTGGAGCATGGAGAAGTGTTGGTTCATTTCAACCATTAATGAAGGGTTGGAGCATGTCAGGCCAGAGGCGGGGTACACACGGTACAAGTCACCAGTCAGTTGTAAATATACACAAAAAGTAAAGCAATCAAAATTAGTTGTTTTTTTGTTTTGTTTTTTTAATTGAATTGGTGTTCTGAAATTAGTTTATGAACATTTTTTTTTTAATAAAGTCGACATAACGTCTAAATCAGATTTTTTTTCTGCAAAAATTGTTTACGAAACAAACATTTAGGCATAAATTTTATATATATATTTTTTTTTTTTCAAACTTCCATCAGAAAAAAGACACCAAACAGTTCGATTTCCTTTAAGCCAATTTCAAAATCTAAAAAATGCTGAGAAAAGGTATCAAATGAAGAGAAAATGTGGGCGTTTGCTTCCTCCTGGAGAAACGTGTGTACCCTGCCATGCCAGGATGCAAAGTTGCAATACAAGGCAAAGTTCAGCTTGAGTTCAGCTGCAGCAGGAGCTGCAGTGGTTGCTGCAGCTGCAGCAGCAGCAGAAAGTTCCTGCAAACTTCCAGAGAGTTTGCAGCATGCTTAGATCAGGAACAAGTGCAGAGCTGCAGCCCACACACTCTGAACCCGCTCACCCCTTCCCCCCTCCTCTCACTTTTTTTTTTTACGTTGGATCTCGGTTGTTATTTACCAGCGTGCACGCGCGCACACAAAAACTTCCGATTTGTGACACTAAACCAGTCTAGAACCTCAGACCAGTCCAGATGATCCAGTCTGTTATTTCAGGATAAATTTTACTCTAAACATTTGATTTAAGAGAAAAAAAAAACTTTTCCAGAAACTTTCCGCAAACTTTCCTCCTCTGCCGACGCAACAAGCGCGCACGCGATGTGCCCGCAGCGCCACGCGAGTTTTCAGAAACACGCAGACTCACCGGATCGCAGAAAAACCCGCAAAAAACTTGAGCAGGACCAAAGTGCGCAGCGTGGATCCGCTTCCCAGCGCTCAGGATCTTTTAGTCCGCACCGCGTAGCGGAAAAAACAGGCCACACATGCACACACGCGGACGTGCGCTGCAGATCACCCACCGCAAACTTCCAAGCTCCGCATGATTCTCCTGGAGTCCCGCTCTGTCTGCGTCCCGGTGCGCAGATCCAGGCCCGCAGAGCGCGTGCCACCCTCTTGCTTTTATCCTGTTTTTTTTCTTTAATTTTTCTACTTTTCCAGCAGTTCCAGTAAACTGGAGGCCTGAGAGCTTCTGAGCTCAGGCTGCTGGGAGTTCTGGGCGGTAAGCATTGTGGGAGCGTGACGTCAGCCCACAAAACCCCTTTCCTTTTTTCACGCAGTGCGCACAGGGCGCACTGGTGCAAAAACACTCTCACTGGTGCAAAAAACACTCTCACTGGCGCAAAAACACTCACTGATCATACTGGATTCACACTGCCATGCCACACAGTCCCCCAACATGACTGTGTGGTATGGCAGCTGCACCACACAGGACAAAAAGGTCTTGGTCCAGGTGGGGAGGACTGTCCAGGGGATCTGCCAGATTTGGACACGGTCTACGGCTCCTGACTTCCAAAGGCCAAACACTTGGCAAGGGAACCCACCCACTGCGGTACAGGACCATCAAGACCACCACTGTGGAACCAATCAGCAATCAAAAATATTGAAAGTAAAATTAAAGCATTAAAAAAGAAAAATACATGTAAAAAAATGTCTGTAATAAAAATCTGTGATACATTTACAGATCCATGCAGTGCAGGAAAAAAAAGCATATTAAAAATCATGAAGGGTACTTTTGTACTTGTATTACTTTTTCATTTGATGTTCTAATTTTCATTTTATGTATTATGATTGATTTCTGAATATTTACTTATATGTTTTATGATGGATTTCTAAGTATTTACTTATATGTTTTTTTGCTTTTATGATGATTTTTTTTTAAAAAAAGGGTCGGCGAAATAAGCATTTGCTTCAGCCAATACCTTTTCGGTCCTTTGCTAAAATATAATTATTTTTCTTTCTTTCATTAATGTGAAATTACACTGTGACCGAAATAAATTTAAAAAAAAAAGGGTCTGAAATTTCTATTGTAAGTTCGTTCTCACATTGTAAGACATTATATGTAAAAAAAAAAAAAAAACGTGATGTTACCCCCCGTGACCCAACCCCGGATAAGCGGAAGACGATAGAACGTAAAGTAAAGTAGCCTTGGTTAACAATGACGGAGGTCAAATGTTTGCTGTCGTTCTTCACCAGGTTTACACACACTGCAGGGGGGATTTCGTCCCACTCTGCCACACAGATCTTCTTCAGATCCGTCAGGTTTCTGGGTTGTTCCTGAAAGAGTTTGAGCTCCTTCCAAAGATTTTCAATTAATTCAGGTCTGAACACTGGCTAGGCCACTCCAGAATCTCGGAAAGCTTCTTGTGGAGCCATTCTTTGATTTTTCTCGCTGTTACGTCAATGACATGATAATGACGTGCTTTTACATCATTATCACGATGGAAGACCCAGCCACGCCCCATCTGCAAAATGTTCTCACTGAGGGAAAGATTTGTTTGTCCAACATCTCACAGTACATGGTCCCGCGCATCCTCTCCTTATTACAGTGCGGTCGTTCTGTCCCATGTGCAGAAAACACCTCCAAAGCATGATACTGCCACCACCATGCTTTACAATAGGGATGGTGTTTTTGGGAAGGTACTCACCGTTCCCCCTCCAAACACAGTTGGTGGAATTATGACCATAAAAGTTTAATTTGGTCCTATCTGACCACATAACTTTCTTCCATGACTCTTCTGGATCATCTGGCAAACCTCAGATGAGCCTGGTCATAGATTGGTTTAAACAAGGGAATCTTCCGTGCCATGCATGATTTTAAACTATGACATCTTACTGTGTTACCAACAGTAATCTTGGAAACAGTGGTTGTAGCTTTCTTCAAATCAGTGACTTGCTCCTTATGCGTGGTTCTGGGCTGATTTTTCATCTTTTTTGGGATCATTTACATCTCACGAGCTAGGATATAATATGGTTGTCCTGTCTAAGGAAGATTGATGGTGTCCGAAGCAGTGTGCAGGTGGAAAGAAGAGGACCCAGTTGCAGACAGAAAACATGGTTTATTTGAATTTGGCAGTCCATTATTTCTGTGAAAAGAAAAACAAAGTTTCAGTAACATGGCAAAAGGTTATTGTAGAGAATGTGTTCTTGGTCAGGCAACCAGGGACACCTGGGTAGAAGGGATGGTATGATCCGCCAGGGAAGTTTGGAATGATTGCCCTTAAATAGATGGCAGGGTGCGCAGATGTGTGGAATTAGGAATCATCCTCAGGTGATCCTAAAATGCAATGGCCGCGTAACCCACTCCAGTTTTGTGTAGGTTCAAAATTTAGTCTCTGGTGTGTTTCCTAACGCCTCAGATAAATGAATCTAAATCAGGGGACTGAATGGTGTATTGGTGGTCTTCTCAAAGGTCTCTGAGGGTCAGTATTCTAGATGATGAACTGGTGTTGAAATAATTAGTTTTGGCTGTTTCATACAAATAAACGGTTTTAAAAAAAATACATTTGTGATTTTAGATTTCGTCTTTCAATGTGGACAATTTTGGACTCCATGATTTCAAAGAAGAAGAACTCGAGAAGTAGCAGAATTTTAAATTACGTTATTTTCTCACTTGATAGTTTAATAAATAAAAATAGAGACAATAATTATACTTTGTTGTCTTGTTAAAATAAGACTTTATTTATTTCAGACCAGAAAAGAATTTTAGTTAAAATGTTATTAACAGTTTAAATAAATACAATTTTATTCAAAGTTATTTTTAAGTTGGAATTTTTACTTTAGCAAAAGAAATTAAATTAATTGCTTTTTTTCACTATAAACATAATTTTAATAATTAAACATTTTCTAAACAAAAATAATCAACTTCAAAATCTTACTTTTGAAAAGAAAAAGTTTTAAAAAGTGTTTTTTTTGGCCTTTTTTTCTGCATAAAAAATTTGAATCAAGTCATTTGGTTTTTTTTTTTTTTTTTAACTTTTTTATGAGACAGATGTTGAAGAGAAGAGAGGTTTTTTTCTTTTTTTTTTTTTTTACTTTGGGGGAAGGGTGAAAGGTCATGAAGAGGCAAGGGGGGTGAAAAGATTATTTCCAGGGCAGATCAGCTTGTTTCCTCAAAACAACTCCCTGTGGGGTACATATGAAAAAATCAGGGTTGGGTAGATGTAAGGAGGAAGCTGTGGAAATATTTTTGTCCCTCCCAAAAAAAGTTTTCTAACATGTTAAATAAACTTTTTTTTTTTTTTAAAGTAAAGTTTTTAAAATAAAAAGCCGCTTAGTTTGATTGTGAGATTTCCGACGAAACCTGAACGCAGCATCGGTTTGTAGTAGAGAAATTTTGTGGGCGTGGCTACGAGATGGGGCGGAGCTACCTGTCAGTGAGGGGGTGGGGTTCGGTTTGTTTGGGGGTCTGGAGGAGGGAGTTGGGGTCCCAGACGCACAGGTTGGAAGGAAGTTGCAGTTTCTGACCTCATTTCTGTTTGCTGGTTCACACACACACACACATACACACACACACACACACACACAAAGAGTTTGTACTTGTTTCCAGTTTGAGGTTTTTTTTTTTTTTTTTTTAACAAATTTTCTTTTTTTACCAACTGAAAAAAAATTATTATATTTTTTTTATTATTATTTCAAAACTTGATGAAAAATTACACAAAAAAACCTATTAATTTTGTTCTTGAAAAAACTAAACAAACTCATTTATTGAAACAAAATAAAAGATTTTTTTTTTCTGAGTTGAAACACATAAAAATAGTTTTGTAATCTTTTTAAATTAGTTTGAATTTTAAAAACATTTCAATCAGTTTATAAAAATATTCTAAAATGATGTTTTTAAAATTGTTTTTATTCAAATGATCACAAATCTATAAAAACAATTTTTTCACAACAAGAAATTGTATTTTTTATTTTCTCTAAAAAATTTTAAAAGTTTTTGAACTTTTCTAATTTCTACAGATTGATTTGAAATGATTTTCTAATTTGATTTTAAAAATATTATAATAATTAACGTTTTAAATGATTAAATTAATTATTTCAATTATATTAAACAAGTTTTTTTTCAAATCTGAAAATGTTTGTTGAATTTAATCAGTTAAAGTGAAAAAAAACTGTGAAAGATTGTTTAAATATAACATTTTTGTCAGTAATTTTAATCATATTTATGTTTCAAAACAAACTTAACTTTAACTACTTTTAATCAGTTTTATTTAAAAAAAAAATTTAAAACGTAAAAATAGTTCATTTAGATTTAGTTCAAATATTTATTTACTATCGATAAACCCAAACTTTTCTAGAAAATCCACTAAACGTACGTTTTATTTCAGTTTTGAGTCTTTTTTGATTGAAAAAAAATTGGATAACCAATAATGAAATAAAAGAAACAAAAAGATCAAAGATTTTAAGCCAAAAACAATTCAATTAAAAGGTTTGCTTAAGCTTTTTTTTATGTATATGAATAAATATAAAGACAAATCCAAGCAATTTCTATCCATATTGTACTTTATAAAGGAATGTTGGGACAGAAAACATGTAAATTTGTCATTTTAAAGATTAAAAACTAGATACAAACGTCTAAAAACCCTCTATTAAACATTTAACTACACAAACCAGCAGTTACTGTCCCTCAAAATGTGAATAAATGAGGTAAAAACATCTGGCCTGATGTTGCTGTGACCTCTGGGATCCGTCCACACCAGGAAAAACCTCACACCTAACCCCGGGGGTCAAAACCACAAGGGAGAACCCTGATCCATGAAGCCCGAAATCCCCACCACATGGCTAGACCCCTTCTCCCCCCCTACCCTGACCGGACCAGACAGATAATCCCCCTGAGGAACATCTGGAACTATTAAAGGTTGAACAAAGACAAAATGAAAACAATTAACAAAAATAATACACAAACAAAAAAAGTCTGGTTTATTTATGAATAATAATTTAAAATGTTCAAAAAGTGGACTCACTTTATGAAAGATTTTTGCTCAGGTTTGTGGTGACTAAAATGAGTTGCGTGTGTAACGTTTGCGTTCGTCCTCTTCTAAATGTTTGAAATGATGGGAAAATATCCGGAAACCTTCTGTTTTCAGGATCTCTATAATTAACGTAAACCATCTCTTTTATTTTTCGTCCTGACAGCCACCACACCGAAAAGGTCAACCAGTTATTTGGGTTTTAGATTGAGTTTTTTGTGTCTTAACTTCAGGGTTTTTTAAAACAGCATCATGTGCTGATGAGAGAAGTAAAAACATGTTATTCCTTCATGAAGCCTCAAAAAACAGAACCTCGTACTTCTCACTAAAATTCTGCAACCGCACAAACTTCCTCACACTGGCCATTAAAGATGCTTCACTCAGACTGACTGAAAATTGATATTTTCCAGTAAAGGGACTTATCTGTTCCTAAAACAGCAGTTCTCAAATAGTGGGGGGCGTGAGACTCCGTCAAGGAGGGCACGTTTGACCTCAGAGAACTTTTTTTTTTCCTATTTTAATCTTTTTACTGTGCAATACCACTCCACTACATTAAGGGGCAGTAGTGCTCTCATAGCAGAGTTTAAAAGGCAAATTTCTCATAGCAGAGGTTTGCACTAGAAAGAAAAGGAATGAAGATTAGTCAGTGTAAAACATTTTTAAGATTTTAAGTATCTAGGATCAACAGTCCAGAGCAATGGAGAGTGTGGAAAAGAGGTGAAGAAGCGTGTGCAGGCAGGATGGAACGGGTGGAGGAAAGTATCAGGTGTGATGTGTGACAGAAGAGTTTCAGCTAAAATGAAAGGATAAGTGTACAAAACCGTGGTGAGAGCGGCCATGCTGATTGGTCTAGAGACAGTAGCACTGAAGAAAAGACAGGAAACAGAGATGAAGATGCTGAGGATCTCTCTGGGAGGGACAAGGATGAACAGGATCAGAGGAACAGCACATGTTAGAGGTTTTGGGGTAAAAGTCAGAGAGGCCAGGCTGAGATGGTTTGGACATGTACAGAGGAGAAAGAGAGAGTACATCGGAAGAAGGATGCTGGATTTGGAACCACCAGGAAAGAGGACTAGAGGAAGACCAAAGAGGAGGTTCGTGGATACAGTGAAGGAAGACATGTATATACAGTAGTTGGTGTGACCAAAGAAGATGCAGCAGATAGGGTTCGATGGAACAAACTGCCTTGCTGTGGCGACCCCTGAAGGGAAATGTAGAAGAAGTAGTCTCATAGCAGAGTGTGCAAAGGGTGTCAGGATTCCCTCTCCTGCCGCCAGAGGTAGCTTTGAATGTTCCTCATTGCCATGATTAGGGTCACCTGAGATTGATTCCTGATGCCACACATCTGTGGACCCTCCCATCTCTTTAAGGGCAATCACCCCAGACTTCCGTGTCGGGTCATACCATCCCTTCCAGCAAGTGCACCCTGGTTGCCTGACCACGTTTAAACTTTGTTGTTATTTGAACTTTTGAAATCCTGAGTTAATCCTGTGCCCTTTGCTTTACAGATTTCCTGAATTGTGTTAATAAACCTTGTTTTAAAGTCCTGCAATTGGGTCCTCCTCCTTTCACATCCCAAAACCCCGGCAAAGGGGGCATTCGCTCGGTGTTACAGTTAATAAAGCTATTCTTTGTTATAAATTGATCCGTATTTCTTCTTTTTTCCCTCTTGTACGTTAATAAGTGTGAAGCGGCCAGGATGGGAATTAGCGCCTCCAAATCCGAGACCATGGTCCTCGCCCAGAAAAGGGTGGAATGCTCTCTGCGGGTCAGGGACAGGGTCCTGCCCCAAGTGGAGGAGTTTAAGTATCTCGGGGTCTTGTTCACGAGTGGGGGAAGGATGGAGCGGGAGATCGACAGGCGGATCAGTGCAGCATCAACAATAACTAGGACGCTGCATTGGTCCGTCGTGGTAAAGAGAGAGCTGAGCCGAAAAGCAACGCTCTCGATTTACAAGTCGATCTACGTTCCAACCCTCACCTATGGTCACCATGAGATTGCGGGTACAAGCGGGTACAAGCGGCCGAAATGAGCTTCCTCCGCAGGGTGGCTGGGCTCTCACTCAGAGATCGGGTGAGGAGCTCTGCCATCCGGGAGGAGCTCGGTGTTGAGCCGCTCCTCCTCCAGGTCGAGAGGAGCCAGATGAAGTTAGAAATCAGTCAGTCTTCTTCTTCTTCTTATCCATCCATCCATCTCTTAACGGGGTTGCAGTGGGTGCCAGAGCCCATCCTGGCTGATTTAAGGCAAAGAGCAGGGTACACCCCGAACAGGTTGCCAGCCTGTCGCAGGGCCACACACATACAACCATCCACACACCCACTCATTCCTAGGGGCAATTTGGTGCTGGCCAATCAACCTTGCATGCATGTCTTTGGAGGGTGGGAGGAGGAAACCCACCCAGCAGACACGGGGAGAACATGCAAACTCCACACAGAAAGGACAGTGTTCCAAGCCTCGTTGCCACCTGGCACTCCCACGACCTTCTTGCTGTGAGGCCACTGTGCTACCCACTGCGCCAACGTGCTGCCCGAAGTTAGAAATCCAGGCTTCTAATAGTCAATTAAATTGAAATCTTTTTTTTAAAAAAATGTACAACGTAAGTCAGAATCTGTATCTGACTTCTTACGACATCCAACAATTCTTTAGGAAAAAAATAGTCAAATATGAACAAAACGTTAAATGAATGTCCAATTATAGACATTTCGCACAATCAACACAGATTTGTTTATAATTGTTACCCAGAAACTGTAAATCTTTGTTTACTTCTTTTATTTTACCCCCACTACTATGTAAAACACACCTCTTTTTTTTCACAACGGTATAAATAAACTAGCCTGGGAGCATACTATTGGTAGACATTCTGGTAAAGTTTGAGGAGTGTGCTACCCTTGTCGACAAGTAAAACAAAGAGTCTCTCGTTTGTTCTCCAGTCAGCGCTGCTTTGGGGTCAGAGATAAATAACTCTTTGTCATGGTGGGGAGCTGTGGCCAAAAATATACTCTTGACACAACAAATAGGCTCAGATGACGAAAATAAAAACAGATTTATTAGATTGATGAAAGGCTCAGATGACGAAAACAAAAACAGATTTCTTAGATTGATGAAAGGTTCAGATGAAGAAGACAAAAACAGATTTATTAGATTGATGAAAGGTTCAGATGAAGAAGACAAAAACAGATTTATTAGATTGATGAAAGGTTCAGATGAAGAAGACAAAAACAGATTTATTAGATTGATGAAAGGATCAGATGAAGAAGACAAAAACAGATTTAATAGATTGATGAAAGGTTCAGATGAAGAAGACAAAAACAGATTACCCAGGCTGGTTCTGGAGTAGGAGCTGAAGCCAAAAACTGGATAGCAGGTCAAGCATGGTAAACAAACGATCTAGTGAAGAGTGTGTGAAAAACGGATCCATTTATGCGGGATTAGATGAGTAGATGAGTTTCAGGTGTGACTTGTTGCAGCTCCCAGCTGGGTCCGCCCAACTCCCCACACGCACAGACAAACAGGGACAAGAGGGAGGGGGGAAACATGACACAGAAGGAAGAGACTACTCTCCTGATATTCTTTCTTACGCCAATTTGTGGCGTATTGTAGACGTGCAAATTAAAAATAGTCTTTTTAAATCAGTTTCAGCAAAAATACGAACAAGAGATGCTGAATTATTGCAAAAGCAATAGTATCATTAATCTTCTTTCTATCTTGTTTCTGTAAATAGAGTAATATAATAACAATCCATCTCATTGGGGAACTTGTGTAAATATATGTCCCTGTGGGTTTAGTGTTATTGGGGTAGGGTTCTAAACATTTTTTGAAATTCCTCTGATTCCCTTTAAGCACCTCTTGTTAAATAAATTTATTTCTAATGTCACCCAAATATCTTCCAAATAAAACCTAGATAAAGTTCATATGTATATTAATATAGTGTTATAACCATTGACTGACTATTTACTGTATACAGCCGTTGGGCACAGCTCAAGCGATCCCAAAATAAGTTAGTATTTTTTTACAACTTAAAGTGTTTCATTGAAAACAAAGTGTAGTCATATTTTGGTTTATTAAACCTTTATCAGCAAATGAGAAGTTGGAATAAATTTGATTTAATTCTAATCTGACATGGCTCTGAGAGAGAATCATGCCACCCTGCAGAAGAAACTCATTTTTGTATTTACAATCCGTCCCCACCCTTCTGCCGCCCACACACACCTACTCAATTAAAAATGGTATTTTTATTCAATCAGTTAAAGCAACAATAATAAACAAAAGATGATGCGTAGTTACACTTTGAAGAGTAACGTCTTTTTTCTGTCGTTTCTGTGAATAATTAATATAATGATAATCTATTTAAAATGAGAGAAGGAACGAAGATCGATAAGTAAAATAAGAGTTCTGCTTTTAGCTCAGCTCTCTGCACTAAACGAAAAACATTGTGAATCCTAATTACTGCAAACACCAAAGGAGCCATATTGTAACCCGCCAAATCCATTAGTCAGAATCCCACCACCAACAAAACATTCTTCCATTCCGTTCCGTCATCTTACGCTTGTTCCGGGGTCGGGTCACGGGGGCGACAGCCTCAAACAGGTAGCCCAGGCCTCTCTCTCCCCGGCTGCCTCCTCCAGCTCACCCGGAAGGATCCCAAGTCGTTCCCCGGCCAGCTGTGAGACATAGTCTCTCCAGCGGGTCTGGGGTCTGCCCCTTGGCCTCCTCCCGGTGGGACGTACCCGAAACACCCCGCCTGCGAGGCGCTCACGGGAGCATCCTGACCAGATGCCCGAACCACCCCATCTGGCTCCTCTCAACCTGGAGGAGGAGCGGCTCAACACCGAGCTCCTCCCGGATGACAGAGCTCCTCACCCGATCTCTGAGTGAGAGCCCAGCCACCCTGCGGAGGAAGCTCATTTCGACCGCTTGTACCCGCGATCTCATTCTTTCAGTCACCACCCACAGCTGGTGACCATAGGTGAGGGTTGGAACGTAGATCGACTTGTAAATCGAGAGCTTTGCTTTTCGGCTCAGCTCTCTCTTTGCCACAACGGACCGATGCAGACAAACAAAACATTCTGTCTGGCTTTTTTATAAGTTTAATATTGTCTAGGTTTAATTTTTCTAGGTTTCATTCTAGGTTTTTTTCTAGGTTCCATATATTTCTAGGTTTTTTTTTTCAGGGATCGATGTCCAACCTAGTAGCTGGAGTGAAATACATTTGAAGAGAGGCACTAGTTGGCACCAGCCTGATTGGGGAAACCCATAAGAAGCCAGGAAAAATCAAGATAGGTTTTAATGCTTGCCTAGTATTTTAAGCCTTGCTCAACGGTCAGCATTAAAACATCCACTACCCTGCTTTTAATCCTTGTGCTGGTTCTAAGTTTTTGTCTTAAAGACTTTTGAGATAACGCTCATGATCCTGAGCAGCAGAAATAAAATTGAACTGATTGGACAGTAAAAACCCACAGAGAGGGCATTGATGAAACACTTGTAGTGAGTCGTGTTTGGGACAAACCTAATGTGTTGGATGCTAAAATGTTATGACTGCCCACAAAATGTGAAGGAGGCGTTAAACACTCAGGCTGTTTGTGCCTCCATCTGTGCGTTCATTCATGTGTTGGTACTTCTGTAACATTTTTAGCAATGCAATGTTGCCCAAACCACTGCTGGAAATTTGAATTAAACTGCCCACAGTTACTAACTATAGATTAACTTAAGGGATCATCTATAAGTTGTCGCATCTTTCTTCCATTAAAACCAACGGGTCTGCAGTTTGAATTCCTGTTCATGGAATTTCACACGATAAATTCTCATCCGGGAGGAGCTTGGAGTACGACCTTCCCTCTTCCGACTCGAGAGAAGCCAGATGGGGTGGCTCGGGCATCTGATTAGGATGCCTCCCGATCGCTTCACTGGTGAGGTGTTTCAGGCACATCCCACCAGGAGGAGACCAAGAGGCAGACCCGGACACGCTGGAGAGACAATGTCTCGAGACATAGTCTCGAGACTAGAGAGACTAGAGACATAGTCTGGAGAGACTATGTCTCTCCAGCTGGCCGGGGAACAACTTGGAATCCTTCCGGGTGGGACTGCCCGAAACACCTCACCAGTGAAGCGATCGGGAGGCATCCTAATCAGATGCCCGAGCCACCCCATCTGGCCTCTCTCGACTCGGAAGAGGGAAGCCTCTTCCGAGAAGCCCAGGCTTCTCCAGGGGTGAGAGGAGCCTGGGCTTCCCGTCTGAGGCTGTTGCCCCCGCGACCCAGCCCCAGATAAGCGGAAGACGACGGAACGGAACGACGAACGGAATTTGTCATATAAAGCAGACGAAGGCATGATTTTCAGCCATTGCCGTCGACTTATTCTTGTTTCTCTGAGACCTGATGCGAAGTCTTCAACCCACCGAATAAAACTTCTTAAATCAAAAGCTTTTTCCTCTGAAACTAAAACCAATCAGTTGTAAAGCTGCCGTTCTTTGTGTGAGAAAGTCTCATCTGATAGAACACGGAGTCCATTTTTCTTACCCATGAAATGCTGTGAAACAAACACAAGCAGGACATGAGTGGCTGCAGAGGACCGACAGCTTGCAGATGAAGAAAAACTCTTGTTTGTTTATCCGGATCAGTGTGGTTGTTGTGACCGCAGTCCAGTCGACTACAGATGCTGCTCGGCCTGTTATTTCCAGCCAAAGAGTGGTTTTTAACTATCTTATGGGACACCACATCAGGACTTCCTCTGTCTCCATCCACAGATTGCTGCTCAGCAGCAGGCTTCTATGCATCTCATCAGCTCTGATTAGACACTGGAAGAAAACAGGCGGTTTGATGAGGTTCAGAAAAGAGACGGGCTTCCCTAAATAAAACTGTCACCAAGCAGAGAAAACATGGGTCTGGTAACAGAGGGGAACACAAGTTACAACTTCATTTAGTTTTATGCTAACCCTATCGACGTGGACACACACATAGTCTGGCTGAAGATATTTATATACAGTATACACACACATAAATATACACAAGCAGACTTACATATAAATATAGTACATACATGTATTTATGAGGGGGGAGACGGTGGCTCAGTGGTAGAGCATTCGCCCGCAGACCGGAAGTTAACCAAAAGTTAACCTAAAGTTTGCGGGTTTGATTCCCACTGAGTGCACGTCTAGGGTCCTTGGAGAAGACACCTAAACCCCTGTTTCTCCCACCATTGGCGCCGTTGTTGCAGCCTGCTGTGGTGTAATGCTGCACACAAATTTCCCCGGTGAGGGATCAATAGAGTATGCAAAAATAAAAGTAAAGTAAAAAGTGCGTGTTGTGTGGCTGGATACTTACACACAGTTAATCACAGGCCGGTAAAATTCTGATAGGTTTGTCATTTTATCCACAGCCGTTTTTCTTGCATTGATGTTTATTACTATATTTTTACTTCTTATATACAGTGGTGGATGAAGTACTCACTTTTTGTACTTCAGTAAAAGTACAGATAATTAGGCAAAAAATTTACTTAAGTAAAAGTAAAAGTATCAATAAAAAAAATCTACTTAAGTAAAAGTACAAAAGTAGTTGGTGTAAATTGTACTTTTTAAGTACAAGTAAAAAGTAAAAGTATTCGATCATAATTCAAATGTTATTTTTTGTGCCAAAGGGCGTCACCATGGTAACCAGGATAAATACTCTGCAGGGGTGTGACCCCCCATCTCCCGCCTCTTTTGGTCCACAAAATAAATAAATAAATAAAATAAAAGGAAAGGGGACAAGTCAAGCTATCCTCTAGAAGGGCCAGTGAATGGGCCCCAAAATGGAGGAAAATGACACTTATTTTTTAAAATGTTTTGGGGGGGAGGGCCCATAGTCACTATATATTGGCTTTGTCAAAGCCCCACCCCCTTTGGAAAATTCTAGATCCGCCCCTGCTCTGTGTAATGATGGCTCAACTTTTTATTTAGAAGTAAACACAACAAACAACAATCTTCTGACTCTTTTTAATTTGTACTAAAATGTTTTTCGATTCATGACTTCTTCTCCCGATCTACTGCTTCTTCTGATTTTGGCGATGCGGCTTCAAGATGCGCTAAAAAAAACCTGTGTATTTTTCAAATTCCTGAACGAAAATGTAAGAAAAAATGTAAAACACACTTTTAAAAAGTAGCGAAGTAAAAGTACAGATATTTGCTCTAAAATTGTAGTGAAGTAAAACTAAAAGTACCGGTCTTAAACTTTTACTTAAGTAATGTACAGATATACAATTTTTTTACTTAAGTACAGTAACGAAGTACATTTACTTCGTTACGTTCCACCACTGCTTATATACAGTATTTCAGTCATTCTACTTTGGTTTTTCACTCTGTGTCGTTGGTCTTTGTTTACATTAGAGATTGTAAAACTTTTCTACACTATGTTGCACATTTTTTTTATCCGTCCCGTTCCGTTGCGTCGTCTTCCGCTCATCCGGAACTTGGTCGCAGGGGCAACAGCCTCAGACGGGAAGCCCAGGCTTCTCTTGTCCCGGCTGCATCCTCCAGCTCACCCAGAAGGATCACCAGTCATTCCCCGGCCAGCTGTGAGACATAGTCTGTCCAGCAGGTCCGGGGTCTGCTTCTTAGTCTCCTCCCGTTGCGACGTGCTCAAAACACCTCACCAGCGAGGCGCTCGGGGGGCATCCTGACCAGATGCCCGACCCATCCCATCTGGCTCCTCTCGACCTGGAGAAGGAGCGGCTTGACACCGAGCTCCTCACCGATCTCTGAGTGAGAGCCTAGCCACCCTGCGGTAGAAGCTTATTTCAGCCGCTTTTATTCGCAACTCATTTCTTTCGGTGACCACCCACAGCTGGTGACCATAGGTGAGGGTTGGAATGTAGATCAACTTGTAAATCGAGAGCTTTGCTTTTCGGTTCAGCTCTTTCTTCACCATAACGGACCGATGCAGCATCCTAGTTATTACTGACGCAGCACCACTTTTTTTTTTTTTTTTTTATGAAACGCTCAAAAGGCAAAGAGTTTTGTTTCATCTTCTGAATCGCTTATTCCTAACAGAATCACAAGGGGGTACCAGAGCCTATCCCGGCGGTTTTAAGGCAAGAGGCAGGATATGCAAGAAACAGGTCACCAGTCTGTCAGGGGGCCACACAAACAACCATCCACAGACATGTATGGGGCAATTTCATAGCAGTTGTTTAACATGCGCTACGTGGCTGGGCTCTCACTCAGAGATCAGGTGAAAAGTTCTGACATCTGGGAAGAGCTCAGTGTCAAGCCGCTCCTTCTCCAGGTCGAGAGGAGCCAGATGGGGTGGTTTGGGCATCTGGTCAGGATGCTGCCCAAGCACCTCACTGGTGAGATGTTTTGGACACGTCCCACCGGGACGGCAGAAACTGGACTCGATGGAAGGACTATGTCTCACAGCTGGCTGGGGAATGACTCAGGATCCTCCCTGTAAACCGGAGGATGCAACCGGGGTGAGAGAAGCCTGGGCTTCCCGTCTGAGGCTGTGGCCCCGGATAAACGGAAAACGACGAAACGGAATGGAACAAAAGCCTTGATGCTTTTATATATTCGCAATGAGACAAAAATGGCTACCAAGGGTGCGATTTAAATTACGACCTTCAAAAGTGGACTTCATAGTTTCTGTAAGGATTCGTTCAACTCAAACATTGAACTCACATTCAGTGAAATCTAATGTTTATTGTGTCAGCTTCGAGTCCAAATAAATAAATTATTATCTGTTCTCGCTCGCTATGACTCAGACAGAGTTAATCAACCAGTGATAAAACTTCGGTTGCACCCAGAACTTTGTCATTATATATTCATCAGCGGACGTTCACATGTGTGCTCAATATGCCGGATCGCCATGGCAACGTGTAGTCTAAAACTTGGTGCAGACATGTGGATTGTCTGCCAGCCTGTCTATTTGAACCAATCAGCTGATAATTGCTTAAATATGTGGCATTAAAGTATCATTATCCTGCTGTGACATGGATGTGTGATCATCTAACAACTAGTTGATAATTACAACAAATCAGAAACTTGAACACAACATTCAGATGGAATGCAAGTGAAAAAAAAGTTGTCTTTTTTTAAGCCAAAATCTTCATAATGAAATTTTTTTGAAAATGTCTCGTCTCTGCAGCCAACGTTTGTTCTCTTTGTACTTGATCACTCTCGTTTTTCTTTCCTCTGATGCTCGACAGCTGGCTGCTCTTTCCCTCTTTCCTGCTCCTCCCCCATTCATGAACACACACTGTTTTTCATTGTTAGCGATGACAGCAACGATAACAATGCAAAGAAGCGTAGCTCGCGGTCGCACCAGGAGAGCAGAACTTCATTCAGGTGGATGAAAACGGCCGAACAAGCAGAAATCTGCTTCGCTTTATGTTTCCATGACTCAATGTCAGGGTTTCATTTCCCTTTCTGAACATTTAAGTTCCTCCTATGCAACGCTGTATTTGGTAGAGCTTTGCCACACATGCAAACCAGTCAGATTTCCTAGTTTTACCAGTGTTTTTAAGGCTTCTGGTTCAGAAGATCAGGACTGTCCTGCTGCTGCTGGTGGCCTTTCAAACCTCTCACCAAAACCAACCTCCATTTGACCTTTATGTGGCCAGTGCTTTAGGTTTACTCGCTTTGATTAAGCTCTTTTAGCAAAATTGTGCACAAACTGATGTAAGTTTTAGGCATATGTACAGAATGACCAGGATGGTACACAACATTTATGAAAAATGGTTTACCTGTCTTGTTTAGCAAGGTGTGGTCTTGATAATCAATCAATAAGAATCAGGCGAGGTTTAAAAAAAACATGCTAGTGTATATTCAGATCCAAGCTCAGTCACATCCTTATTTCACAACATGAAGTGATGAAAGACTCCAAACAAGAAGAGTTTCCCTTGAATTCAGGCTACCATAATTTCACGACCATTAGGCACACCGTACGAAAAGGCGCAGTCTCAGTCACACACCGCCTTACAACAACACATACGCAAGCATGCAAATGTGGGTATTAAAAAATAGATCGGGAGCAAAACTGAGTTTGGTTGTGCTTTATTTAAGTAGTAGCGATACTAAACAAGCACATTACCGGTAATAGTCTTTATTCAAATCCGTCAAAGTCCTCATCCTCTGTTTCGGAATCGAACAGCTGTGCAAAATCCAACAGAGCAGGTCCACTTCGCTCCTTGCTGTCAAAGTCACTGTCTGTACTGTGCGGCTCCTCAGAAAGGATACCAGCTTTTGCAAAAGCTTGGATAACAGTACCAGCAGACACGTTTGTCCAAACATCTACAATCCATTGACTCGTTAATGCTGAAATTTCTCGCGGTGGCTCGATTCCCATGTTCCTCCGCGTAGCTGATTGCCTTCAGCTTAAACTGAGCGTCATAAGCGAGTCTCTTTGCCATTTTCAGGGTTAAAACAGCAATGTTGTGCATACAGCACATACCTTTTTTATACACAATCCACGCTCACACTTCACTCTTTAACGTTCTCATGCCTTTTCTTTTAGGTCCGCCTCGCCTCATGGGCACCGCTTTTTCTTTTAGGTCCGCCTTTTCTCACACACAAGGCGCACCGCACGAAAGGGCGCACCGCTCATTTTGAAGAAAATCTAAGACGTTTATATGCGCCTTATAGCCGTGAAATTACGGTAATCACCTTTTGACAGCAAGTCACTTTTTGGTACAAAAAGTGACTCGCCACCAAAAAGGGATTTGTCTGTGAATCAAACCACCTGCCAAAAATAAAAAACTCTAGTACAATTTTCAAGAAAGTTTAGTTACTTTTTTAAACCCTATGTAGGGGTACTTATCAGGCAAAATGTCCTGTGGGCAACTGACGTTAGAAAACGAGATTATTCGAGAAATGGTGTCGTTCATTTCTGGTTTTCTGTTACTTCGGAAGCGTGGGTACCTGTTCAGACTAAGAAAGTTTTTAAAAAACTTGTACCTGTTTAAGGGTTAAAAAGAGACTTGAAAGACTGCCCTTTCTTAATCCCCTCGTTTGGAGGGAGTTTGGTTTTGTGGTGGATCCTCTGTGTTCCTGTCCGGAGCTCCCCTGGACTGGTGAAGCCTCTGAGCTTGATTTGCTGTCCCCATTGAAACAATTGCAATGTGAACCCCATTGAAACAAATTGCCTTGTGATATTGGGCTATACAAATACAATTGAAATGAATTCTGTGTGGAGTTTGCATGTTCTCCCCGTGTACGTATGAGTTTACTCCCACCCTCCAAAAACATGCATGTTGGGTTGCTTGGCCGCTACAAAATTGACCATAGGGATAAGTGTAGGGTTTTTTAAACTTTTTTGAAAGGAGATATTTTTTTTTATTGGAAAATCTGTCCACAACATTCTTACTACTTAAAGCAAGCTGGCAGAAGAATCATAGTAGAAATGATGGTCCATCGCGTAGAGCAGGAGTGTCCGACCGGTCCTGGAAGGTCGGTGTCCTGAAGGTTTTCCATGTGTTCCTACATCTAGACACCTGATCCAGGTTATTGAGTCAACGTGCCAAATTTTAATTGACTGTTGATTTCACATTACGTGCATCAGCTGTATTGGATCGATTATACATAAAAAACCTTCAGGACACTGGTCTCCCTGGAACTAAGTTTGACACCCCGGCTGTTGAGCGTCTGCACTCTGGTCTCACAGAAAACTTTTACAGACGCTCTACAGATCTGCTCCACCCATCCATCTTATCATCCACCTGCAGGCTGTTACTGCTCTCTGTGATACTCCAGCACACCATCAGTCCTGAGCTTCAAGCATCTTATCACATACAACATGCTCCAGAGTTACATCATTCTTTCCTGCAGGATGAACTGATGGAGGAGTCCTACTTTTTTAGTTCTTCTTCTTTTATCTTTTATTTCGGTCAAATTGTACATTTACAAATAACTAAATTTGCATTTTTTTTTCTGAACTTATATATACCAAAAGGACCGAAAAGGTATCGGCTGAAGCAGATGCTTGTTACGCCGACCCTTTTGAAAACAAATCATTACATATCATTACTATCATTATAAAAACAAAATGATATAAATACATAACAGAAATTCACTATGATACATAAAATGAGAGAGAGAGAAAAAAGTAGTACGTCAAGTTCTCAACATCTCCAAAATAGATGTGTTACCCACTTAACCAGAGGGGGATTTCCTTAGAGAAACATTAGAACAGGGGTGCCCACCCAGTCGATCGCAATCTACTGGTTGATCTAGACTGATCCCAAGTCGACTGCCAGGTGTGTAGAAAAAAAATTGAATGAACTCACATTAAGACATTATGACACAATTTATACCATTTTTTTCAGATAACATATGAGGTTGTTAAATATTAAACCAGTAAAAGCAGCTAAAATGACACCATTAATAGTGACAAAAAGTTACCAGTAGATAAAATCAGTCAGTATTAAAATTATCATAATTTTTTTTTAGAAATAATTTTATCTGATTTTGTTTGTGTTTTAGCGTAAAAAGCAGTTTTATTGTTGGATCTTTTTGTATAAACGAATCCTGGTAAAAAAAAAATTAAATTATGTATTACTTTGGCAAATTTTCTAAGTGTAATAAAATGTGTTTTTTATTTTATACATTTTTCAGCATTTTTAAATGTCTATGCTTCACAGAGGGTCTGCCATAAGTTAAAATTTTACTTATAAATGTTGCTTTATTTTCAGTGGATATTTTAAAACCAAAATAAAATAAATTTATGAATGAAATAAAGTTAAAAACTAAAGAAAACACGTTTTCAGCTATTTTATCTATAGTTCCTAAAGTCACCACCAGATGGTAGCAGCCTCTCTTAGTGAAATTTTTTCAGTCAGAAAAGAAGAAAAAGAGAGAAAACCGCGGTGCATTACCGGGAAAAAAAATAAGAGCCACAATGGCGTCTGGAATAAAAAGAGAAATCGTGACTATATTTTCTATCTTTTCTTTCTTTTCATGTCGGAGTAAAGCAGAAGAACTGCGATGGGATGAGAGCGGATACGTGTTGTACTGTCCCTGCATGGGTAACGAGATCTAAAAGTTCTTAAAAACACTTTTTAGACTGGAAATACAAACAAAACAAATCAATCTGATCATTTAAAGTTGTAAAGGAGATTTTTACAAATCACTTTTTTCCAAAATTAATTTGTTTTACTATTTAAGATTCATGTTAAATCGAAAATATTAATAATTAAAAACAAGCGTATTTAATTATAAACTCTGTGGGAAATTGAAAACCTCAGCCAATCAGTTTTGTATGGTGAACAAAAATCATTGGTCCTTAAGACTGTCAATCACTCCCAACTTCCTGTTATGGAAACAAATGCAGAAAAAAAGTCAGAAAATATCAAAGTGAGTCTTAACGCATTCTCAGTTTCACAAAAAAATGATTTTTTTTTCCCCCATAATTTAATGATACGTGAGATAAATAAATACATAAGGGTGTGGATGTCTATGTGGTTATTATGGTCACCCAGGTCAGGAAGATCTGCTTGGTTTAGAACCTGCTTGGATCAGCAGTCTAAAGTTTCTGGGATGCTTGGGCTGAGACAGTGGTAGCGAGGTGTGCAAGCCAGGCAGTCAGATTTATAAAAATAACTAAACTTGGGAATCAATTTAAAGGGGGGGTTAAATTGATTCCCACCTTCTTAGTTATTAGTTACTGAGTCTACGGAGTCTGTAACTACTCCAAAATCCAAAAATGTAACAGCAAAGATATCACTTTTCTGTTTCCTCTCAGATGTCTTTATTTGGTTCAGGTTCGAGTTTTTTCACTCGGTTATGTCACATGTTTCTCCTTCTTGTGGCTTTATGGCAGAAGCACCCTTCTGGGGCATTCCCGTCTCCTAGCGTAACTACAACACTTCACACTCGATCCATCAATCCGGTACTTTCTCAAGTAACACAGCAACGCATTGCGACCCCGTCCCTGTCTACCCAATCCCAACAGACTCTCCAATCTACCACCCGTAACCCAGTATCTATCAATATCCCCAACATCACCGCCCTCTCACCCTTATATGCACCACCTCTCAACAATACATATGCAACTGTCTCCACCTCCCCACACCGCTCACACTTCCTATCCATATGCCTTCCCATCACCCTAACAGAACCATTTAACCCCGTGTACCCTATCCGCAACATCACATTTTCTGAGGAAATGACCATATAAGGAGAAACAGTGCCTGACTTGGGTGTGGCATGCAAGACATGTTTGGGGTTTACCCCGCCTTTTGCATGTAATCGGCCAGGATAGGCTCCGGCACTCCCGTAACTCTCTTTGGGATGAACAGTTCAGAAGATGAATGCATATTTTTTCATATAATGTCCACAGTAAAATCTTGTTGCGCTATTGTTAGCTCTACGTTCACTGCTGGGGTTTTTATTACATGAAGGCGGAGACATTAACAATGGTCTATCTTGACTTAGATTGCCAGAACTGTCAGGACAATACCACTGGTACTGTAAAAATAAAACAATTGTTATTGGAATAAAACATCTTTCATGTCTCATACTTACTCCACTAACTTTAAAATACAGACAACAGAACATCTGACTGGAAAATTATCTGAAAATGAACAAAGTCTAGTGTGTTTAAATCTATGGTTGCACTGGTTAGAAAGACATGAGTGGGGGAGGGGTGTGAAGTATCTCATTTTCATTTAAAGGGCGCAGCATAAAACAAGCCGTATTATTTCTCTACTTGGCGCAAAAGTTACACATAGTAACAAGATCAGACATGAATGAGAAATTAGGACCATAAGACATGGATTCATTACATACAATGAAACATGTTTTAAGATCATATGTTTCCTTTAAAGTGGACCGTGGTGTTTAATACTGAACAAACAAACAGTTGATGGAACACGATCTTGTCTTCAGGTCGCTTTGGAAACCAGGCAGATCATTTCTTAGGGTCCCTGGCCTTTGCCAAGATGTTGAACCGAACCCTAGCAGTCCCTCCCTGGATTGTGTACCGCCACCACTCCCCTCCTTATACCAATGTAAGTACTCACTGGGAGAAAGAGGTTTTTACCGTATTTTCCGCACTATAAGGCGCACCGCATTATAAGGCGCTACAGTAAAAGCTGGGGTTACGTTATGCATTCACTAAATGGTGCTGCGCTAAAGGGAATGTAAAAAAAAAAACGGTCAGATAGGTCAGTCAAACTTTATTAACAATTACAAAACAGCTTTCTGTTTTTACTCCCAAAATGAATAAACAGCTGTTTTATTATTTTTTCCGAGAAAAAGTATTAGTATTTTTGCGGCACAGTTTATCTTCCATTGGAGATAAACTCTGTTTAGTCTTACTTACTTGGCGCAGCGCATCCTCTTGCTTCCTTCACTTCCTCACTATTGATTCGTTAATGTTAAACTCTCTCGCTGCGGCTCTATTCCCGTTTTCTATTGCGTGACCGATCGCCTTGAGTTTAAACTCTGCGGTGTAACAGTGTCTCTTGGTAGGAGCCTTTTCCGGGTCTTTACACAAACACACAAATGGAAATAGGTGCGTTCGAGATGACAAGGGCAGACGGAGTTCTGATCGGTGCAGATCGGTGCGCAATGCATGCCGGTTAGGTTTTGCTTTCAAAAACTAAAATAAACCTCACCTAATGAGACGCCCTTTCATATATCCCAGCATGTACCGCGCACTACTTCTTCTACGGGGAAAATGGAGTCGGCGGCTGCTTACCGCAGTTGCGACACCTGTTGTAGCTCAATATTAATCCGTATATAAGGCGCTCCGGGTTAAAAGGCGCATCATGGACTTTAGAGAAAATTTAAGGTTTTTAGGTGCGCCTTATAGTGCGGAAAATACGGTAATCATTAAGGTCAGGGTTTACCAACCATGCGTCTGATTTAGGTTCAGTTTAAATCTTTCTTCCATCAGACCTGCAGGGCGTCACGATCTTTAGACTTTGTTACCTCAACCTTTCTCCCTCTTTTCTCAAGAACAATTTCTTGTCATAGACCCGTTCCTAGTGGGCTCGGTTCTTACACAGCCCCTCTTCCCCTCCACCTTGCAGGTCCATGTTCCTTACAGCAAGTTCTTCAAGCTCGAGTCCTTGACCACATACCACCGTGTGGTCAGTCTGGAGGATTTTATGGAAAAACTGGCTCCAACACACTGGCCTGCAGGACAGAGGAACGCATACTGCTTTGAGACTGCAGCTCAGAGGAGTCCAGATAAGAAATCCTGTCCTATGAAGGTTAGTGTTAGAGGATGGAATGCTGCCCCCTGCTAGAGCAGACAGGCATTGCTGATTAATCTGCTCTTTTAGGACGGGAATCCTTTCGGTCCGTTTTGGGACTACGTCGGGGTGGATTTTGACAAGTCGGTATTGTTTGGTGGGATCTCATTCAGCCCCTACCACCAAAACCAGTGGATGAAGAAGTGAGTGTCTGTTTCAGCAGCTTCGTGTTCTCACAGAGAATAACTCCTCTTGGTTTTCTTAATCAGGTTTCCTCCTGCAGAGCACCCTGTGCTGGCCATGCCCGGAGCCCCCGCCCAGTTTCCAGTGCTGGAGGAGCACGTGCACCTGCACCGTTTTATGGTGTGGTCAGACAAGATGGTGGCCGAGGGGGAGGAGAAAATTAACGCTTTGCTGATCCGGCCGTACGTCGGAATCCACCTCAGGATTGGCACCGATTGGGTAAGTGAACTTTTGGTTTCCCTAGTAACAGCAGGCCATCTTGGTGTTATCTGCTGACCTGAGCTGCTCCCATTGGTCCACATTTAACAACGTTATGTGTGGCAAAATCTGGGTCAGGCTGCCAAATAAACTGTATTCAGCTGAGCGAAATTCTTCTTTACTGTTCATCAATGTTGAGAATTAAGGGTGTGACTGAGCATGGATCTGAATACACGTGACCATTTTCATTATGATTACGCTTGTTTGTTATCCTGATCAGGCCTTTTGTACACCTAAAAGGGAGAAGTACACCGTTCTTCATTTTGCGCACTCCCAAAATGTACACAATTCTGTACACAGCGTTTATTAAACCAGAGATTTCGATCCTTAACATGGAGTAACTTCGACCATGTGTACCTCTTACAGCAAAACGCATGCCAGCTGCTGAAAAGCGGCGACGCAGGGCCGCTCTTCATGGCGTCTCCTCAGTGTGTGGGCTACACCCGGCAGACAGCTCACCCCCTCACCTTCACCATGTGCCTCCCCGACCTGGTCGAGATAAGGCGAGCTGTCAAACTGTGGGTGAAGAAAACGTCAGCGCGCTCTGTCTACATCGCCACCGATTCGGATTCCCACAGCACAGAAATAGAGAAGATCTTTAAGGGGAAGGTAGGCTCCTTTAATTTCCTACCTAGCTTCATTTTGTGGACATAATCACAGATCTCTATTGTTCCTCCTCAGGTGAAGGTGGTGGCTCTGCAGCCGGATTCGGCCCAGATGGACCTCTACATCCTCGGCCAAGCAGACCACTTCATCGGAAACTGCGTTTCCTCCTTCTCAGCCTTTGTGAAAAGAGAGAGGGACGTTCGAGGTCTGCCATCCTCATTCTTTGGCATGGACAAACCCAGGAAAGCCAACCAGAGAGAGGAACTCTGAAGGTCTGCTGACCATGTCTGTGCTGCTACACTGAAGCTCTGGAATACGTCAGAGAGCCAGCCCAGCCTGTGGTGCTCTCTGAGACCCCGCAAGAACCCAGCAGAGCCAGTATGACACTTCTGCCCCCTGGTGATCAAATCTGGACCAGATGCTGTAACTTGAGGAAATTCTCTTTGAATTTGCACTGATGAGCAATAGTGATTGATATACAATCATGTTTTTATCAATAAAATAATTTTTTAATAAAAAAACTCAATCAATTGAAATCTAGAGCTCAGAGTCTTAAATATTTCTACTCCATGGTACTTTAAAACCCAGCATCCTTCTTTCGATGTACTCTCTCTCTCTCCTCTGCACATGTCCAAACCATCTCAGTCTGGCCTCTCTGACTTTAAAACCTCTAACATGTGCTGTTCCACTGATCCCGTCCATCCTGGTCACTCCCAGAGAGATCCTCAGCATCTTCATTTTTGCTTCCTGTCTTTCCCACTGTATCAAAACAAACAGGACTGTTCTCAACTCAGTTTTTCTCTCCTTTTACACTCACTTTGAAAAGAGGAATTTGCATCGTTAGACATTTTCAGTTACACTGAATAATTTAAAAAGTTTCAGGTCCTTTAGTCTCAGAAATATTTTTGAGTGAGCAGCTTAACTGAGTATTACAGTAATATTTCTATTGGACCAAAAACACAAGTTTTAGTGATTTAAAGGAAATAAAAGAACTCATTTTAGAATTTTATCAAATTATAGTTAATGAGAATGTTACTATGGATTCATTTAACAGATTTGCACACATATGGGCAAAAATTAAAGTACTTATACTGATTAGAAGACCTTTAAGTCCAAACAAAAAAAAAATTACCACAGGCACAGCTCGCACATTGATTTGTTGTAAAAGACAAACTCATTGAAAAAAGGCCATGTGGATTCAAAATGTAATATTTAGTAACCACTAAGGTCCATTTAGAGGGAGGGCCTTCACCTACCAAGAGTTTCGATAAGCTCTTTAAAGTGTGCAGATTGGGTTTCGTTTTTACTCATGATAATAGTATATTTGAAACAACTGCACATCTGCACGTCATTTATCGGTCACATGTGGAAAGAAAAAAATACAGATGACATTGTAATCTGTAGTGAGAGGAGGTAAGAGGTGGAGGAAAAGCTGGAGAGGTGGAGGTTTGCACTAGAAAGAAGAGGAATGAAAATTAGTCAGAGTAAAACAGAGTACGTGTGTGAATGAGAGGGATCCAAACGGAAAAGTGAGGTTACAGGGAGAAGAGATAAAGAAGGTGGAAGATTTTAAGTATCTAGGATCAACAGTCCAGAGCAATGGAGAGTGTGGAAAAGAGGTGAAGAAGCGTATGCAGGCAGGCTGGAAAGGGTGGAGAAAAGTATCAGGTGTGATGTGTGACAGAAGAGTTTCAGCTAAAATGAAAGGGAAAGTGTACAAAACCGTGGTGAGAGCGGCCATGCTGTTTGGTCTCGAAACAGTAGAACTAAGAAAAAAACAGGAAACAGAGATGGAGGTAGCAGAGATGAAGATGCTGAGGATCTCTCTGAAAGTGACCAGGATGGACAGGATCAGAGGAACAGCACATGTTAGAGGTTTTGGAGATAAAGTCAGAGAGGCCAGACTGAGATGGTTTGGACGTGTGGAGAGGAGAAAAAGAGAGTACATTAGAGGAAGGATGCTGGGTTTGGAACCACCAGGAAAGAGGACTAGAGGAAGACCAAAGAGGAGGTTCATGGATACAGTGAAGGAAGACATGAAGATAATTGGTGTGACCGAAGAGGATGCAGAAGATAGGGTTAGATGGAAGAAACTGACTTGCTGTGGTGACCCTGAAGGGAAATGTCGAAAGAAGAAGAATGTGGAAAAAAATATATAGTAAAATATTGAGGCAACAAGCCATCTGAGGCGAGCCAGAAGTTATAAAACTGCATCTTTTATAAAACTAAATCTACCTTC
This sequence comes from Neostethus bicornis, assembly GCA_902685375.1. Lineage (NCBI taxonomy): Eukaryota > Metazoa > Chordata > Actinopteri > Atheriniformes > Phallostethidae > Neostethus > Neostethus bicornis. Next base: position 26,877,447 of record LR738550.1, read on the forward strand.
ACGCCTGCTCCATCAGGAGGTCATCTTGTGATTCGCTGGAGGGATTTAACAACTTCCTGTGGAATGAATAATCCCAAACCATTTTATTTTTAGACTTAAAAACAAAGCCAAGAGTTGTAGTTTTAACTTTTATTACAAATATTAAAACAGTTCTTTTAAAAAAATCCAAATAAAAATTCATAAAAAGTAGAAAATTTTGGGCGCCATCTAAAGATCCACCACACAGACCATGCAGGGGTTTTCAGGAAATGCTTTGATGCCATAATGAATCTGCCACCTGGTGAAGAGACACCCCAACATAAGGTTAAATTATGATTATTAAAATTTTAATATTAAACTTGCTTTAATGCAGAGCCAGTTTTTAATAAAAAAACTACCGTATTTTCCGCACTATAAGGCGCACCTAAAAACCTTAAATTTTCTCTAAAGTCCACGATGCGCCTTTTAACCCGGAGTGCCTTATATATGGATTAATATTGAGCTACAACAGGTGTCGCAACTGCGGTAAACAGCCGCTAACTCCATTTCCCCAGTAGAAGAAGTAGTGCGCGGTGCATGCTGGGATATATGAAAGGGCGTCTCATAGTTTTTGAAAGCAAAACCTAACCGGCATGCATTGCGCACCAATCTGCGCTGATCAGAACTGCGTCCGCCTGTGTCATCTCGAACGCACCTATTTCCATTTGTGTGTTTGTGTAAAGACCCGGAAATGGCTCCTACCAAGAGACACTGTTACACCGCAGAGTTTAAACTCAAGGCGATCGGTCAGGCAGTAGAACACGGGAATAGAGCCGCAGCAAGAGAGTTTAACATCAATGAATCAATGGTGAGGAAGTGGAGGAAGCAAGAGGATCCGCTGCGCCAAGTAAACAAGACTAAACAGAGTTTATCTCCAATGGAAGATATATTGTGTCACGAAAATACTAATACTTTATCTTGGAGAAAATAATAAAACAGCTGTTTATTCATTTTGGGAGTAAAAACAGAAAGCTGTTTTGTAATTGTTAATAAAGTTTTACCTTTAGCGCAGCACCATCTAGTGGATGCATAACGTAACCCCAGCCTTTACTGTAGCGCCTTATAATGCGGTGCGCCTTATAGTCCGGAAAATACGGTACGTATATCGATATCCGTAGTATAACTCGATGGGTAGCTCGGATCAACAGGACACCGTGTCTCCCACCTGTTGGACACTGTGTGGTACTCCAGGACGTAAGGGAGGTTCCCCGCTCCCTTATTGCCAGCGAGAACATAAATGAAGTCTCCCACGACACCACAGTTAACTGTGAGACACGACGTGGGCATTGATGCCGCACGGTGCCAGCGGTTACTCCTGATGTTGTAGTACTCCACGGAGGTCAGCTTTCCTGTGAAGACCACACACCGTAAGGCCCCGTTTCCATACAAGCATCCTCCCCGGTGTCTGCTTGTTACCTTGAGAACCTTGACCTCCTACAGCATAAATGCGATCTTTAACCACCACCAGCCCGTGGTTCTTCCTGGCGAAACTCATGCCACACAGCTCAGTCCATCTGGAAAATGGAGAAGTAGAACTTTAACAAACGTAAAAAAGGAAAGAAATATAAAGATGGTAGTGTGTGAAAAAAAAAATGGACTCACTGCTTAGTTGAGGGGTTGAAGACCTCCATGTTTGTCAGGATTTTTCCAGGTAGGCCATCACCAGACACACCTCCACAAACATAGATACGGCCATTCACCTCCACGCAGCCATGGCATCGACGCCTCACCGGCATGCTTGGTTCTACTCGCCAGGAATCCGTTTTTATGTCGTAAGATTCAAACACATCCAGAGCGGAGATGTCTGTAGAGGCAGAGATTTTTTTTTTTTTGTCAGAGACCTGCCGTTCATACCTGAAGAGGAACTAGTGATCTGCTCACTTTCTGCTGCTCCTCCAGATGTGTAGATCCTCCCCTCGGTGGCACAAACGGCCAGGCGGCTGCGGGGAGTAGGAGGTCCTACCCTGGAGATCCATGTATCCTGCTCAATCTCATAGCAGCTCATGTTTGTGACAGGATTGAAGTTAAACGAACCTCCGATGATGTAGACCACCTTGTTCCAACAAACTGCAGAAGCATTTAGGGGGAGCGCCACAGAGCGGGGGTTGGCTGTCCAGCTCAAAGCCTTGAATGGAAAGGATGGAAGTTAAACCAGCTGGTGAGGGGGCCGGCAAAGCAAGTGGGGAAAAAACATCTGGGATCAGACGCAAAACAACAGTCATAGACTCAACTTAGGGAGCACATGAAAGGCAGCGAGTCACATAGTCATGGGCTACCAGCCTAAAGGGTAGTGGGAGGGTTTGGAGGAGCATACCCACCTCACACAGGGTCGAATGAGATCACCAACAGACCAAGCTCAACGGAAAGGGGCTCAAAATAATATACTCAGCTTTGTCTTAGGAACAGGCCAAGCTCATCTCAACAGGTTTGAGACAACTCAATGGTCTCCATGGCCAGATTTGTTGAAAAATACTTTGGGGCGCTTATTCGGGGACAGGTCGCGAGGGGCAACAACCTCAGACGGGAAGCCCAGGCTTCTCTCACCCCAGCTGCTTCCTCCAGTTCACCCGGAACGATCTCGAGTCGTTCCCCGGCCAGATGTGAGACAGTCTCTCCAGCGGGTTCAGCGTCTGCCTCTTGGTCTCCTCCCGAAGGAGCCAGATGGGGTGGTTCGGGCATCCTGATCAGATGCCCGAACCACCCCATCTGGCTCCTCTTGACCTGGAAGAGGAGCAGCTCAACACCGAGCTCCTCCCGGATGGCAGAGCTCCTCACCCGATCTCTGAGTGAGAGCCCAGCCAACCTGCGGAGGAAGCTCATTTCGGCCGCTTGTATCCGCGATCTCATTCTTTCGGTCACCACCCACAGCTGGTGACCATAGATGAGGGTGGGAACGTCGATCGACTTGTAAATCGAGAGCTTTGCTTTTCGGCTCAGCTCTCTCTTTACCATGACGAACCGATGCAGCGTCCTAGTTATTGCTGACGCCGCACCGATCCGCCTGTGTATCTCCCGACAGGAGAGATGTTTCTGACTCTCCCACTTAAATCTAAATGCTTTACAAGAAACCATTTAAAAAAAAAAAAAAAAAAACCTCGGACTCTTCTCACCATGGGGTTGAAGTATTGGAAGGAATGACTCGAGAAGACAACAAACTTGTGGGTCTGCATTCTTCTGGGTCGGACACGGTCCATCTCACAGTTTAACATGTGGAAGCGCATCCCACCTGTAAGAAGCTGAAACTGTCAGTGTGCTTAGATGGAACCTCTGGAAGAGTGAAGGAACCTAACCGGTGAGCATTTTTAGGCATTCCTGATTCTCCTTGATCAGCGGCTCGGCCTCAACTGTGCAGGACAAGAAGGTTTTGGATAGAAGAGGAAAGCGGACACAGCTGAAAGCCTCAACCAGAAACGGACGTCGGGTGGAGTAGTCGTGCAAGAGCCAGCGACGTACGCCTTCATAAATCTGGAAAGTGTAAAGAAATTGAGTTGCAAAGCTCAGAAAAAAAAAACATGTTTCAATATGAAGGGAGGAATCCAGTTTGGTGACCTCAGAATCGGATCTCTGCTTTTTGTGGATGATGTGGTTCTGTTGGCTTCATCGGACCGTGATCTCCAGCTCTCACTGGATTGATTTGCTGCCGAGTGTGAAGCGGCCGGGATGGGAATTAGCGCCTCCAAATCCGAGACCATGGTCCTCGCCCGGAAAAGGGTGGAGTGCCCCCTGTGGGTCAGGGACACGTTCCTGCCCCAAGTGGAGGAGTTTAAGTATCTCGGGGTCTTGTTTACGAGTGGGGGAAGGATGGAGCGGGAGATCGACAGGCGGATTGGTGCGGCGTCAGCAATAACTAGGACGCTGCATCGGTCCGTCGTGGTAAAGAGAGAGCTGAGCCGAAAAGCAAAGCTCTCGATTTACAAGTCGATCTACGTTCCAACCCTCACCTATGGTCCCCAGCTGTGGGTGGTGACCAAAAGAATGAGATCGCGGGTACAAGAGGCCGAAATGAGCTTCTTCCGCAGGGTGGCTGGGCTCTCACTCAGAGATCGGGTGAGGAGCTCTGCCATCCGGGAGGAGCTCGGTGTCGAGCCGCTCCTCCTCCAGGTCGAGAGGAGCCAGATGGGGTGGTTCGGGCATCTGGTCAGGATGCCCCCCGAGCGCCTCGCGGGCGAGGTGTTTTGGGCACGTCCCACCGGGAGGAGACCAAGGGGCAGACCCGCTGGAGAGACTATGTATCACAGCTGACCGGGGAACGACTTGGGATCCTTCCAGGTGAGCTGGAGGATGCAGCCGGGGTGAGAGAGGCCTGGGTTGGCCGTTTGAGGCTGTTGCCCCCGCGACCCGACCCCGGAACAAGCGGGAGATGACGGAACGGAACGGAGCTTCAATATGAGTGATTGAACAAAATTATTTTCTCTAAGACGAGTTTGAACATCAAGATTTTTTAGGACTTTCAACACAAACAGAGCGTCCTAAATTGTGGCTTCCTGACAGATGTTTCCAGCCTGCTACTGCTTACCTGCTCCTCAGCCACGCAGAGCATGTCCTGTCGCAGCAGCCGCGTGAGTTGACCAATATCCAGCTGCAGGAACTCGTCCAGCTTTATGACTTTGGAGAAATGACTCTGAATAAAGTCATCTGCTCTGGTCTTCAGGTCTGGACAGTGGATGGTCTCTGCCAAGGTGGAAAAACCTACAGAAGCATGTACAGTAGATCGGAGGTTAAGAATGTGAGGTTTAGAGGTTTGTGTTTGGAATGATTCGGTTACCGAGGCAGTTTGTGACATCCAGCTGTCCTTTGATGAACTCCAAGCAGATCTCCCTCACAGTGTTAACCTGGTACTGGTCTGCTGCATACAGGAAGGGCAGGACGTTTCCCTTGTTCACAGAGATTCTGGTAAGAAAGACAAGTTAAAAAAAAAAAGGATGCAGTGGGATATCGAAAGGCGGATCGGTGCAGCGTCAGCAATAACTAGGACGCTGCATCGGTCCGTCGTGGTAAAGAGAGAGCTGAGCCGAAAAACAAAACTCTTGATTTACAAGTCGATCTACGTTCCCACCCTCACCTATGGTCCCCAGCTGTGGATGGTGACCAAAAGAATGAGATCGTGGATACGAGCGGCCGAAATGAGAAAACGGAAAAGTGAGGTTATAGGGAGAAGAGATAAAGAAGGTGGAAGATTTTAAGTACTTAAGACCAACAGTTCAGAGCAACGGAGAGTGTGGAAAAGAGGTGAAGAAGTGTATGCAGGGAGGCTGGAACGGGTGAAGAAAAGTATCAGGTGTGAGATGAAAAGAGAAAGTGTACAAAACTGTGGTGAGAGCGGCCATGCTGTTTGGTCTGGCACTGAGCAAAAGACAGGAAGTAGAGATGGAGGTAGCAGAGATGAAGATGCTGACGATCTCTCTGGGAGTGACCAGGATGGACAGGATCAGAGGAACAGCACATGGTTTTGGAGATAAAGTCAGAGAGGCCAGACTGAGATGGTTTGGACATGTGCAGAGGAGAGAGAGAGTACATAGGAAGAAGGATGCTGGGTTTGGAACCACCAGGAAAGAGGACTAGAGGAAGACCAAAGAGGAGGTTCATGGATACAGTGAAGGAAGACATGAAGATAGTTAGTGTGACAGAAGAAGATGCAGCAGATAGGGTTAGATGGATTAAACTGACCCTTGAAGGGAAATGCCGAAAGAAGAAGAAATAGGACTTGGTGTTGATTTGGCAAAGACACTGACACAGTCACCTGACTCCAAACATTACAAGAGACGTACCTTCCAGTGTAAATGAAGTTTATAAGCAACTCCATAATCTTGGCTTTCGTTCCTTTCAGTTCCACTTCCTTAGACTGGGACTCCATCATTCCCGCTGCAAACACAGAGTTAACAGAAATCATCTTTCGGTCGCAGGATGAAATCTTCAGGGTGTGTTTATGATCTCACTGGTAAACATGATGCGGAAGTAATTGCTTGCGGTTGCAAGTACCACTCTGTGAGCCAGGATATGTTTTCCTTCTACCACCAAGGTCACGTCACAGAGCAAACCCTGTAGAGAAACAAAATCAGATGATTTCTCAATGAAAAACCAGATTTGGAATCATGGAACACAGTCCACCTGCTTCCAAACATCATTTAAGACGCTCATGTTCATCAAATGGCAACCGTCTAGATCCGGACGGCTTTCCTTTGCAGGCCCTGATGCCTCCTTCTTCCCAGAAGCCATTTCTATACGTCGGCCTGGTAACCTGTCGAGAGTTAAAAACAGACATTTAAAAAGTTTAATGAAAGTTAAAACAAACTTGTAGTTTTTTAATAAATTAAATGAAGTCAAGATAACCTTTTAGAGTCCAAACTAGTTTGTTGAAAAACCAATTTTAAGTCATTAGTCATAGAAACATGATTGTAGATTTAATATAATCCTTTAACACTAGAAGCCCCAAGATTTTCTCAACCCAGAAAGGAGTTATCTGACCTCTTAAACTAGCCTTCAAACTGAGGAGCCGAGTCGTTCAAAGTGAGAAAGGCAGCTTAAGTAAGCTTAAGTGCCTTCTAAACAACTCTCAAGTGCCTTGTTTTAATAACAACAGCCAGAAGGCCTGGGGTCTCAAAACACCTCCACAAAGCTTTCAGGTAGTGGGGTAAATTCCCCCCTTGTGGGGCTTCTAGTATTAAGTAAGCTTAAGTGCCTTCTAAACGACTCTTAAGTGCCTTGTTTTAATAACAACAGCCAGAAGGCCTGGGGTCTCAAAACACCTCCACAAAGCTTTCAGGTAGTGGGGTAAATTCCCCCCTTGTGGGGCTTCTAGTATTAAGTAAGCTTAAGTGCTTTCTAAACGACTCTTAAGTGCCTTGTTTTAATAACAACAGCAGAAAGCCTGGGGTCTCAAAACACCCCCAAAAAGCTTTCAGGTAGTGGGGTACATTCCCCCCCCTCGTGGGGCTTCGAGTGTTAAATTAGATATCTTTGAAAGAAAATAGAATAATAGCCAAAAGTTGTGTTTGTCTCATTTTTACCTGCTTCTGGGATGATGGGGTGAAACTAAATGCCACACCTTAAATTCAGCCCCAATGGCTTGATTTAAAGACACACACACACACACACACACTCCAGAATCTTGGGTTCTGGTGGCAAACCCTAAGCTCAATCTAGTGTCTCAAATTTTACAATTCAATTTTATTTGTATAGCCCAAAAATGACAGAATTTCCCTCTCAATGGGCTTCACATGAAAGATTCAGGAGGGAAAAAAAACTACAAAAACAGGCGCCATTTTGAGTCAAAAGTAAAGTTTAACCTAAAAATATTCAGAATATATATATTTTTTGTAAAAGTAAAGAGTTATAACTCCAGAAATCCTAATTATTTTAAATTATCAAAAGTTCAAACTTTCAATTTGAATGATTTAAATATAAAAGAACGTGAACATATTAAGCAATTTCAAAGAAAAAATGTCTGTTACTTGTGACAAAGTGGAAACAGCAAAAATAAACTGTATTTTATTTAAATTGTGTCTTACGTTGATTTAATTTAGACCTTTTATTTTCAATTATGATTCTCTCTTCTGGAACATTTCCTACCTTCAAATCTGGCCCTCTAATTCAGCACAGTTGGTCCCAAATGCTTCTCCCTGATCTCTTCACCTGTGTCTCTTCTTCTCCTTCTTCTTCTTTGGAGTTTTAACGGCGGAAGCCACCTCAAAGGGCATTACCGCCACCCAGCGTTGCCAGGCGTACGATAATTATCGTATTTGTACGATATTTTCGTAATCTGTACGATGTATGATCAATAATTACAAAACATGCTCAAAATACGATCATTTGAACGTTTCTTGTCTGTGTAACTGTGTTGATTATTTTCATCTGCCGCGACTGTTTGTCGGAGTTTTTTTTTTTTTTTTAAATGAACCCTGAACGCATCACACTAAGGAACACATTAATGATTGGCTGAAACGTCCAGTCAATCATTCTGGCTAGCGATTCCATACGTTGGGGCGAGTAGCCCCGCCCACAAAGTTATAAAGAGGAGGAAATTCAATTTACGTAATTGAGACTTTTTGCGGGCTCGGAAAAAAAGCGTTCTGTTGACGCTGCAACGCTAAACTGTTGGTTGAATTATCAGTTAAAAAAAAAAAAAAATAGCAAAGAAATAAAAGTCTTTTTTACAATTTTCCGTCTTTGTTCAAGTCTTTGTTACGCATGTTGTAGACAGTATTTTTTTTTTTAACTGATCTGTGATGCACTATTTTTGGAAAAAAGCTAATTTGAACTGATTAAGTCTATAAATTGAGTAGCACAGTGGCCTCACAGCCGTGGGTTCGAGTCCCACGTAGGGACGGGGCTTGGAACACTGTCCTTTCTGTGTGGAGTTTGCATGTTCTCCCCGTGTTTGCGTGGGTTTTCTCCAGGCACTCCAGTTTCCTCCCACTCTCCAAAGACATGCATGCTAGGTTGATTGGCCGGTGCCAAATTGTCCCTAGGAATGAGTGTGTGTGTGAATGGTTGTTTAAGTGTGGCCCCACAACAGACTGGCGACTTATTCAGGGTGTACCCTGCCCCTTGCCTTAAATCAGCCAGGATGGGCTTCGGCACCCCGCAACCTCATCATCATCCCCACTCCATCAGGATGAAGAACATCTGCTCATCCCCGTCCTGGACATCGTCGGGCTGAGGAGTCCTCGTGTTTCCATCAGGATGAAGAACATCTATTGACTTCTATTTAGCTGTATATTTAGCTTATATTTAGCTGTAGAGTAGAATAAGCTAATATTTAAACAATAGTCTTAGACACATTGGATGCTCGTCCCGGGGGAGGGATCTCTCTTTCGTGTGGATCCCCATGAGGTTTCTTATTTTTTTCCCCACTGATAGTTTTAAGGAGTTTTTCCCTCACCGTGAAGGAGAGTCTAAGGGCAGGAATGTGCTAGTCTTGTTTAGTTAGCATTTGTTGGTTATTTTTCTTGCTGTACATTTGTCCCACCATGGACAACATAAAGGCCCCTCCAAAATGATCTTCATCTCTACACCCAAGCAACAAATTCCCATCCCTCAACACCCATGCAAATTCCACCAACCCCACCTCATATCTCAAAATCTCAATGAGCTATTGGGGATCCATCCCCCGAATCTAGTCATCCCTCTCAAACCGCACCACAACCGGAACAAAACTCCCGCCTCGCTGCCGCCGACTCTCACCGCCCCCCATGCCAGCACCACCCCTCGACGGACTAGGCACAACCGTCTTCTTCCGTTTCTTAGTCCCCTGAACAACTCTCGTCCACGACCCATCCCCTCCACTATCCCCACTAAGACCCAAACTACTACAAGACTCCTCACTTTCCTCCATAATCCCACCCACCGGCACACCACGGACTCACCCGACAGAACCTGTACAGGCCGTCCGTAGGCAACCTACGGATCCACTTCACCTGCGAAAACCCTCAGCCACTCTACACCACCGTCTCCCAATTCCACGTGATCCGATGACTGTACCACCTGTGTCTCGTCTTCCCTTAGTAAATTTAACTTGTGGAGTCCATCGCTCAAGTGTCAGATCATCTGATTTCCTGCTGCAGCCCTAATTGTGTCCCCTTTACGTTGTCGAGCCTTCTCTAACCCTTGATTTTCTGCAACTCTTCTTCTTCTTTCGGCATTTCCCTTCAGGGGTCGCCACAGCAAGTCAGTTTCTTCCATCTAAACCTATCTGCTGCATCCTCTTTGGTCACACCAATTATCTTCATGTCTTCCTTCACTGTATCCATGAACCTCCTCTTTGGTCTTCCTCTAGGCCTCTTTCCTGGTGGTTCCAAATCCAGCATCCTTCTTCCTATGTACTCTCTCCTCTGTACATGCCCAAACCATCTCAGTCTTGTCTCTCGAACTTTATCCCCAAAACCTTTAACATGTGCTGTTCCCCTGATGTACTCATTTCTAATACTGTCCATCCCGGTCACTCCCAGAGAGATCCTCAGCATCTTCATCTCTGCTACCTCCATCTCTGCTTCCTGTCTTTTTCTCAGTGCTACTGTTTCTAGACCAAACAGCATGGCCTCTCTCACCACGGTTTTGTACACTTTCCCTTTCATTCTAGCTGAAACTCTTCTGTCACACATCACACCTGATACTTTCCTCCACCCGTTCCAGCCTGCCTGCACACGCTTCTTCACCTCTTTTCCACACTCTTCATTGCTCTGGACTGTTGATCCTAGATACTTAAAATCTTCCACCTTCTTTATCTCTTCTCCCTGTAACCTCACTTTTCCATTTGGATCCCTCTCATTCACACACATATACTCTGTCTTACTCTGACTAATCTTCATTCCTCTTCTTTCTAGTGCAAACCTCCACCTCTCCAGCTTTTCCTCCACCTCTTCCCTCCTCTCACTACAGATCACAATGTCATCTGCAAACATCATTGTCCATGGGGATTCCTGTCTGACCTCGTCTGTTTGCCAAGGACTACTCAGAGCAGATCCTTGGTGCAGTCCCACCCCCACACTGAACTCCTCTGTCTCACCTACAGCACACCTCACCACTGTCTTACAGCCCTCATACATGTCCTGCACTCCTCTAACATACTTCTCTGTCACACCAGACTTCCTCATACAATACCATAGTTCTTCTCTAGGTACCCTGTCATACGCAGCGTTTGCTGTAAATGTGAAGTTGAAATAAAATGTTGAATTATAGTTGATCTGTTTAGTGGAATTGTGAGAAGGACTAAGGAGAGGAGGAAGAGGACTAAATAAGTTTCTTAAAATTTAATCCTCTCCTTTTTTAAATTAAATATGTGATTTGCGGTGGGAGACGGTGGATCTGCGCTAGGTTCGATTCCCATTGAGACCAAGGTTTAGGGTCCTTGGAGAAGACACCTAACCCCCGTTTCTCCCACCATTGGCGCCGTTGAAGGGCAGCCTGCTGCGGCGTAAGGAGTGCAGCACACAAATTTCCCCGGTGAGGGATGAATAGAGTTATTTATTTATTTATTTTATTTATATAGAATATAAATAAAATTTATATTCTTTTATTTATATATATTTTGAATGAAATGAAATAATAAATAAAAAATAAAATAAATATAAAGAGGCTGAAATCCATTTTAAATATACGTGTTTATGTAAAAATAGACATTTTTATATCTAATTAAATTTAATATATTTAAAGCTTGTTCAAAATGCAGCAGCAAGACTATTAGCAGGAACTCATAGAAGAGATCATATCACTCCCGTGCTAGCGTCAATCCATTGGCTTCCTATTGAGTTTAGGATCAAGTTTAAAATCATCTTACTAACCTACAAGGCCCTAAACGGCATGGCTCCATCTTACATTAGTGAACTTATAGTACCTTATCAACCAAGCAGAACACTCCGCTCACAAAATGCAGGGCTGTTGGTGGTTCCTTCTTCTTCTCTTTTCGGCATTTCCCTTCAGGGGTCGCCACAGCAAGTCAGTTTCTTCCATCTAACCCTATCTGCTGCATCCTCTTCGGTCACGCCAACTATCTTCATGTCTTCCTTCACTGTATCCATGAACCTCCTCTTTGGTCTTCCTCTAGTCCTTTTTTCTGGTGGTTCCAAACCCAGCATCCTTCTGCTGATGTACTCGGTCTCTGTTCTCTGTACATGTCCAAACCATCTCAGCCTGGCCTCTCGGACTTTATCTCCAAAACCTCTAACATGTGCTGTTCCTCTGGTATACTCATTTCTGATCCTGTCCATCCTGGTCACTCCCAGAGAGATCCTCAGCATCTTTATCTCTGCTACCTCCATCTGTTTCCTGTCTTTTCTTCAGTGCCACTGTCTCTAGACCAAACAGCATGGCGGGTCTCACCATGGTTTTGTACACTTTTCCTTTCATTTTAGCTGAAACTCTTCTATCACACATCACACCTGATACTTTCCTCCACCCGTTCCAGCCTGCTTGAACACGCTTCTTCACCTCTTTTCCACACTCTCCATTGCTCTGGACTGTTGATCCCAAGTACTTAAAATCTTCCACCTTCTTTATCTCTTCTCCCTGTAACCTCACTTTTCCATTTGGATCCCCCTCATTCACACACATGTACACTGTCTTACTCTGACTAATCTTCATTCCTCTTCTTTCTAGTGCAAACCTCCACCTCTCCACCTTTTCCTCCACCTCTTCCCTCCTCTCACTACAGATCACAATGTCATCTGCAAACATCATTGTCCATGGAGATTCCTGTCTAACCTCGTCTGTCAGCCTGTCCATCACCATAGCAAACAGCAAAGGACTCAGAGCAGATTCCTGGTGCAGTCCCACCCCCACACTGAACTCTTCTGTCACACCTACAGCACACCTGTAGGTGTTGGTGGTTCCTAGGATTTCTAAAAGTACAGTTGGAGGTAGAGCCTTTAGCTACCAAGCTCCAGTTTTATGGAATAAGCTCCCAGCTCAAGTGAGAGAGGCAGACAGTGTTCCTACATTTAAAGGGAGGCTTAAAGCATTCCTGTTTGAACAAGCTTCTCAACAGGCCAGATAGAAACAGTTTAATTTAGCTGATATAATTATTAGTTGGCTGCTAGATAGTAAAAGCTGGGGAAAGTATGGTACATTGGGGTTCTGTCCTCTAATTCTATCTACTATTCTCTGCCACACTGCCTTGGCTCTTTCCCCGTACCTCCTACTCTAATCCTCTACCCTAAACCCCTGGCTTTCTATCTCGTTCATTGTTCTCTATTGTCTGTTTATTTAGAATTACACTGCTAGTTGGTACAATACAATTCACATGTTGTCCACCTCTCTCCCTCCTCTCTGGGAGAGAGCCCCATTCAGGACTCTGCGTTCCTGTCCTGGGCATGGCCACACCGAGGAGACCTCCGCGCTTCTTCATCCCCGCTCCATCAGGATGAAATCCATCTACTCATCCCCGTCCTGGGCATCGCTGGGCTGAGGAGTCTCCCGTGTTTCCATCAGTATGAAGAACATCTATTGACTTCTGTAGATATTTAGCTGTAGAGTAGAATAAGCTAATATTTAAACAATAATCTTTGACACATTGGGTTGCTCGTCCCGGGGAGGGATCTCTCTTTCATTTGGATCTCCATGAGGTTTCTTATTTTTTCCACACTGATGGGTTTTTTTAGGAGTTTTTCCTCACCGAGAAGGAGAGTCTAAGGGCATAAATGTGCTAGTCTTGTTTAGTTAGCATTTGTTAGTTATTTTTCTTGCTGTGTATTTGTGTTAATACATTCCTCTTTTTCTTGTGAACCTATTGAGACGGAAATTCTGTGATTTTGGGCTATACAAATAAAATTGAATTGAAAGTATTACAAAATTTCAAGTAACAATGTTCAAAAATGTAAAATCAAAATATCAAAAAGTTGCATAAAATCCGCGCATGACCATTTTTGTCCCTTAACAGCTTCCGTACCGTAACTACAGGAATAGACGCGCAGGCGGCTGGTTTTTACTGGATTTTTTACCATCGACGCTTCTCTTCTTTACGATGAGACTTCTGAATTAAACTGGTAATCTTCATATGTGGAGGATATGACGTCAAAAAGAAAGATTTTATTGATTTGATAGTGTTTTTAATTGTTTTCCGGAGGATTAGTCGCAGTGGTTAGCAGGGTTACCGGTGTGTTTGTCGTTGCTAGGCCGGGTTTAACGGTCGTTCTGTTGGATTAAAAAACACAAACTGTTATTTAAAGCAACTCAAATCCACACAGACAAGAATAAACGTAAACTTGTCTTTATTTAGTACCTGCTTTTTAACCCTTACGGTGTTTTTTTCTGTTAAAATCTCCTAAAACTTTAAAATCATTTGGGACTGAAATGAAAATCTGATTGTTTTCTTTTCCAGCTGCTTTCGGTGAGTTGTTCCTGCCTAGCAGGATGTCAAAGACCAGGAGCTCTGAATCTGTAAAGGTGGTGGTTCGATGCCGCCCTATGAACGAGAAGGAGAAAGCTTCAGGCTTCCAGAGGATGGTCTCTGTGGATGTCAAACTGGGACAGATCATGGTGAGAAGTCCCAGGGAAGCCTGTGCCTCTGAACCCCCCAAAGTCTTCACCTTTGATTCGGTGTATGACTGGAACTCCAAACAGATCGACCTGTACGATGAGACCTTCAGGCCCCTCGTGGACTCTGTTCTTTTGGGTTTTAATGGGACCATTTTTGCTTACGGCCAAACAGGAACAGGAAAGACGTACACAATGGAAGGGGTGAGGAACGACCCTGACAGGAGAGGGGTCATCCCTAACTCGTTTGAGCACATATTCACGCACATTTCACGCTCTCAGAACCAGCAGTACCTGGTGAGAGCTTCATACCTGGAGATCTACCAAGAAGAGATCCGTGACCTGCTTTCCAAAGACCAGGCACGACGGCTGGAGCTTCGAGAGAGACCCGACACGGGTGTGTACGTCAAAGACCTCCTTTCATTCGTCACCAAGAGCGTGAGGGAGATCGAGCATGTGATGAACGTGGGCAACCAGAACCGTTCAGTAGGGGCCACCAACATGAACGAGCATAGCTCCCGCTCTCACGCCATCTTCGTGATCACAGTGGAGTGCAGCGAGCTGGGCGTGGACGGAGAGAACCACATCAGGGTTGGGAAGCTGAACTTGGTTGATCTGGCTGGCAGTGAAAGGCAGACTAAGACCGGGGCACAGGGAGAGAGGCTGAAAGAAGCCACTAAAATCAACCTGTCTCTGTCTGCGCTGGGGAACGTCATTTCTGCTCTGGTGGACGGCAGAAGCAGCCACATCCCGTACCGAGACTCAAAGCTGACCCGCCTGCTGCAGGACTCCCTGGGGGGCAACGCCCGCACTGTCATGGTGGCCAACATTGGGCCGGCTTCCTATAACGTGGAGGAGACCTTGACTACGCTGCGCTACGCCAACAGAGCCAAGAACATCAAGAACAAACCACGTATCAATGAGGACCCCAAAGATGCCCTGCTCAGAGAGTTCCAAGAGGAGATCGCCAGGCTGAAAGAGCAGCTGGAGAAACGTGTGGGCAAGAAGAAGAGGAGGCAGAGGAGAAGAGATGG
This sequence comes from Neostethus bicornis, assembly GCA_902685375.1. NCBI lineage: Eukaryota > Metazoa > Chordata > Actinopteri > Atheriniformes > Phallostethidae > Neostethus > Neostethus bicornis. Next base: position 26,892,467 of record LR738550.1, read on the forward strand.
GAGCGATGGAGAGGATCTGGAAGAAGTAGATGTGGAGGAAGAAGAGGACGAAGGAGACGATAAGGAAGACTACTGGAGAGAACAACAAGAGAAGCTGGAGAGGGAGCGGAAAGCCATCATGGAGGATCACAGTCTGGTAGCAGATGAGAAAACACGTCTGCTGAAGGAGAAGGAGAAAAAGATGGAGGACTTGAGGAAAGAAATGGAGGCTGGAGAGATGCTAGCTGCTAAAGTCAAGGTGAGTTATCGCACGTCTTTTAGAATTCAGCAAAAACTTCTTTAGAGACTCTATAGAGTGGGCATGGGCAAACTCCGGTCCGTGGGCCACATGCGACTCGTTAAACGTTTTAATTCGGCCCGTCTGAACTTAAATAAATAAACCTTGTTTATGTTTTATTTTCCTGTAATTCCGATGTTTTGTCACTAGATGGCGCCTAAGATACAACAACACTGCTCCCATTAAAATGTGTGTCTCCGTGATGACGCGTTCTCAAAATAAAGAGTGTGAACAGATATGGAAAGCCATCCTGGCCAATACACGCACATAAAAAAGCGTGTTAGACGTTAAGACAAGCAAAATGTTACATCAAGCGCTTAGATTTCAAACCTAGCTCCGCTAAATGCACGTTTTTAAGCGCTATCGCACTAGTAGAAAAAGTTTCAAAGAAGTCTTCTGGACAGTTTAATTCTTGATCAAGAATTTGATCAAGAATTAAACTGTCCAGAAGACTTTTTTGAAACTTTTTCTACTATGGATCACTCCTGGATGAATGAGGGACTACACGAGCTATCGCACTAGATTTCAGACCTAGCGCCTCTAGATTTGAAGTTTAATGCTCTTGATGTAACATTTAACGTGCTTGTTTAAAATCTAGCGCCATTCCATTGGTCTAATCTAGTGGTTACCAAAGTATGCCATCCATCTGCTTCTGTTCCAGCCCCTTTGTCAAATCTTAGAATTCCTTTGTTAATGTTTTATTTTCTCCTGCAATTCTGATGTTTTGTCACTAGATGGCGCCAAAGATACAACAACACTGCTCCCATTAAAATGTGTGTCTCTGTGATAACACTGTCTCAAAATTAACAGATATGGAAATCCATCGGGGCCAATATACTGTATGCACGTAAACAAGCGTGTCAGATTTTAGAACAAGCAAAATGTTACATTAAGCGTTTAAATTTCAAACCTAGCGTCGCTAAATGCACGTTTTTAAGCGCTATCGCTCTAGATTTCAGACCTAGCGCCGCTAGATTTGAAATTTTACGCTCTTGATGTAACATTTAGCGCTTGTTTAAAATCTAGCACGCCATTCTATCGGTCTAATCTAACGGTTACCAAAGCACGCCCCCTGGTCAAATGTTAGAACTCAATGTGGCCCTTGAATCAAAAAGTTTGCCCACCCCTGCCATAGCGGATAAACCCATTAGAATCAGAGCTGCTCAAATTTTTTTTGTCCAGCACCTGGAGATGGTAGTCTCCAGGTGCGCCTGGTCCTCGAGAGCGCCAGAAAATTTAAACGTATAAATAATTCTATACAATCGAAGTGGTTCATAAAGTATTTCTGTAATCATCGAGGACTCTTTTGGACTTTTCATGTGGATAATAATCTGAACTCTCTTAAATATGTAACTATTTCCTGTTTATTTTTGTGATATATTTATGTCTGACAGCGGCTCTGGGTTTCTTGTATTTTTGTCAATGCAAAAAAAACTTAAAAACAAAATCCATATTAAACACTAAAATTAATTGAGGGACTTATTGTCACAACAAATAGAAAAATTTCAACTTGTGTCTGGTCAGTGTTTACCTTCCGTTCCGTCATCTTCCGCTCATACGGGGCCGGGTCGCAGGGGCAACAGCTTCAGACAGGAAGCCCAGGCTTATCTCACCCCAGCCGCATCCTCCAGCTCACCTGGAAGGATCCCAAGTGGTACCCCGGCCAGATGTGAGACATAGTCTCCTCCCGGTGGACATGCCCAAACACCCCACCAGCGAGGCGCTCGAGGGCGCATCTGACCAAATGCCCGAACCACTCCATTTGGCTCCTCTCGACCTGGAGGAGGAGCAGCTTGACACCGAGCTCCTCCTGGAAGGCAGAGTTCCTCTCCCAATCTCTGAGTGAGAGCCCAGTCACCCTTCGGAGGAAGCTCATTTCGGCCGCTTGTATCTGCGATCTCATTCTTTCGGTCACCACCCACAGCTGGTGACCATAGGTGAGGGTTGGAACGTATAGATCAACTTGTAAATCGTGAGTTTGCTTTTCGGCTCAGCTCTCTTTTTATTACAACGGACCGATGCAGCGTCCTAGTTATTGCTGACGCCGCACCGATCCGCCTGTCGATCTCCGCTCCATCCTTCCTCCACTCGTGAACAAGACCCCGAAATACTTAAACTCCCCCACTTGGGGCAGGACCCTGTCCCTGACCTGCAGGGGGCATTCCACCCATTTCCAGGCGAGAACCCTGGTCTCGGATTTGGAGGCGCCGATTCCCATCTCGGCCGCTTAAAACTCGGCAGCTAATCGATCGTTATACTGGGTTATACTAAAAAAAAAAAAACATTTTCCTTTATCTCCTCAGGCGATGGAGAGTAAGCTTCTTGTCGGTGGGAAAAACATCGTGGACCACACCAACGAGCAGCAGAGGATGCTGGAGCTGAAGAGGCAGGAAATAGCTGAACAGGTAACAAACCGACATGAAACTAAACTCTACAGACGATTCATCAAGTTTCCTCTCTGATCTCTGGAAGCAGTTTGTCCTGACGCAGACTGTGGCTGCTTCCTGAGCTCTGACGGTTTATGGCTGATGTTTGTTTCTAGAAACGACGGGAAAGAGAGATGCAGCAGCAGATGGACAGTCGGGATGAAGAGACTCTGGAGTTGAAGGAGACGTACAGCTCCTTACAGCAAGAGGTCGACATCAAAACCAAGAAGCTGAAAAAGGTAGAGGAGAAGAATCTTATTCCATCCGGAATCTACAAAACCCTCCATGGAGGTCAGATAGAACCAAGAGATTCTTAGATCTGATTTCTTCTCATGTCCTCCAGCTGTTCAACAAGCTGCAAGCAGTGAAGGCGGAGATCCAGAGCGTCCAGGAAGAGCACATCGTCATGCGCCAGGAACACGAACAGACCCAGAACGAGCTTACCCGCGACCTCAAACTGAAGTAAGCAGCCAGCAGGTGGCGCTGGTGCCTGTACAGGTGATGTTTGTCTAACGATCTGTTTGTGTGCGTCATTCAGGCACTTGATCATTGAAAACTTTATTCCGTTGGAGGAGAAGAACAAAATAATTCACCGTGCTTACTACGACGAAGAGGACGACACTTGGAAGACGAAGCCCATCACCAAGATGGAGGAGTAAGCATGAGATTCTCCGATCACCTCAAGGAGCGCACGAAAACATTTAATCTTCTCTCTGGTTGCCATAGTGACCACCAGATGATGTCCAGACCCGTGTCTGCGATTGGCTACAGGAGACCCCTCAGCCACCATGCTCGCATGGCCATGATGATGAAACCAGACATGAGATACAAAGTACGTAGTTCTTCTTCTTACTGATTCTTAAATGTTTATGTGCAGCAGGTTTGGAAAACCAGAACTGTAGCTATTTTTAAACGAGAACTGTTGCCAAGTCTGTGTGGTGGACGCTCGTATTAAAACCATATCAGAAGTAGGTGGTGACTGGAATCAACCTGAGATGTTTCAATCTGTCCACATGGCGACCATAGCTCAATCATGTTTACAGGAAGTGATGTCACCGTTGAATGAAAAACAAAATGTGTTGGAGACATTGGCTCATGACAACCAGAGGTGTCAAAAGTACCAACATTTTCTACTCAAGTAGAAGTATAAATACTGAGTTAAAAAACTACTTTAGTAAAAGTAGAAGTATCAACTGAAGTTTTTACTCAAGTAAAAGTAAAAAGTAACTTATTGTCAAAACTACTTAAAGTAGAAAAGTAAAAGTAATTTTCAGAAAAAAAGGAATATTGTTTACAAAAGCGTATGAACATATTTTTTAACTATTATCACATGCTTTAAGGAGCAGAAAATATGATAATAAATGAAAGTGTTGTGAAACTTTATGAATCAGAAACATTTATTTCTTAATAATCTTTATTGGAAATCGATTAATGAACACAATCAAATGTATTAACATAAGCAGGGCATTATGTAACGTCCCTTCAGCTACCAAGCTTCTCTCTGCATCACCTAATTTAACCAACTTCAGCAGACACAAACACACTCAATGTTAAAAAAAAAAAAAAAAAAAACCAAAAGGCTTTTTTAAGGCAGGTAGTTTTCAAAGTTCTTTGAGGCAATAATGAATAGTCTTTCCCAAGTTTCTAAGGTTGGGAATGCCACATACAGCCTGCGTGACACCTGGAACACAGCAGGGGGAGAGTATGTGTGCATGCATGCACCCATGCTGTGTGTCACGTGTTGAAGTGATGAAGCAAGAGGAAGTCGTATTGAGATTACGTCAGCTCGCCTCATCAAACCACATTCAAATTAAATGGCGCGATTGATCTGGATTGGTTTTTAATTACTTTTTTCTTTATTTTTAACGGTGACAAAATGGCGAAAGTAGTGACTACTTTTTATAAAAATAACAAACTGAAAGTACAGATAATTGCATTAAAAAGTAGTGAGTAAAAGTAAAAAGTAGACAAAAAAGGAACTACTTCGTTAAAGTAAAGACAACGAGATTTTCTACTTGAGTAAAGTAACGAAGTAGTTCTACTTCGCTACTTGACACCTCTGATGACAACACACACGCATACAAAGCACTGCACACATGGATTGATATTCACACAGCCCACCCCGCACAACCTTCCTAACCCCCATTTCACCTGAACCGGTAGCTACTGTCTCTTTAACGGAAATAAAAACAAACATCTGGCCTGATGCTGTGAGGAAACAATAACTGGGGATCGATCCACACCAGGAGTCAATGGCCAAAACCACAGGTCCACCCAGTTCCAAGAGAGATATGGGCACCCAAAGATGCCACCTGGCTAAAGTGAGGTACCTACACCACCCAGGCCAGTCAGATCCCCACAGACAAGACCCCATAGGCTGAGCAGGCAGAACTGGTGGGATGGAGGATCCCCATGAGGAAACACTGGATTAAGACACAAAATAAAAACTAAAACCAGTAAAACAGGTTAAAAACTATTGAAGAAATTAATCAGAAAAATAAAACTGTGTAAAAACAGGAAAGTAAACAGATTTTATTAAATACATAAAATCTTCTTAAGCCAAAAAATAAAAATCAAGTAAAAACCAAGTGAAAAAGATGGGTTTTCAGCCTCTTTTTAAAAACATGAACAGTCTTTGCGGCCCTGAGTTCCTCTGACAGGCTGTTCCACAGGCGGCCTCACCGTGACGTTTTGTTCTAACATTTGGTATTACTAAAAAAAAAAACGGTACCAGAGGACCTCAGGATCCATGAGGGGTCGTACCTAACAAAGAGGTCAGATAAATAAAAAAGCCCAAGACCATTAAGACGTTTAAAAACCGTTAAAAGAACCTTAAAATCGATCCTGAAACGCACAGGGAGCCAATGCAGCAATTTTAAAACTGGTGTAATGGACCAGGGTCGGGTTACCAACCAATGTTGGGGTTCAAACAAACCTTTCACTTCCAAACCCAGCTCCATATTTACATTCAGAATCTCCAGCTTTTAACTGTCTGTGTTTCTTCAGGCTGAAAACGTCCTCATGCTGGACATGGAGCTGCCAGCTCGCACCACTAAGGACTACCAGGAGCCGATGATTGCACCTAAGGTGGCTGCAGCCCTCGAGAGTGCCCTCAGGGATGAGGACGAGATCCAGGTGGATGCTTCAGGGTTCCACAGCCTGGGACCGACCCCGCCCACTAGCGCAGGCCTGAAAAAACCAAAGTCCGGGTGGGTAGAAGAGCCATATCTAAAATCTGTATGGTACTTGTATTCTCCAAGCAGCCTCGCTAACATTTTCTTTTGTTGTTTCTCAGACGACCAAGAACAGGCAAGAAGTCCAGCACCCCCACCACTCCATACAGCTCATCTAGCCCAGGATCTCCTCTTTACCCACAGTCCCGCGGCCTGGTGCCCAAGTGACCTCCTGGCATCAGCGACCTGCTCGTGCACCTTTCCCATTCTGACATAGTCCGATGTGTCAGAAGTCTTTGGGTGAGCCTGTGAGACCGATGCTGCTCGGTAGATTTAAACTGTAACCACACCACTGTTAACCGAACATTCCGATGTTCAAGGTGCACTTGACGTATCTGCTAACGGTGCAGCTTACAGGCTGCATATAAAAGTTTTTATCTTTGTCAGAACTGCGCTGTTTTTGAGCTTCAACACACCACCGATCAGGAGTTACTCCTAACACGCTGAGAGGTTTGTTCTGTTCCAGGGTGGAGGTCCAATCTGCTTCCTTTCAGACGCCGACATGGGACGCCGCTGCGTCTTTTTGAAGTTGCTGTAATCACTAGATGCTGTTCTTGCTAGCTAACAGAAAGCTCATTCAAACACAAGCGCAAAGCACTGCCCATGTCACATCCACGGTCCTGGATGCCTCAGGAACATCAGGGTTCCCAGGTGCCTTAACCTCGTGCTCTTCCATCTCAGTTCATATCAACTCCAACCATCTACATCTTCAACATTGAACCGAAAGCCTCACGTCCTCTGTAAAACGTGTCTCTGTGTACCTGTGCGTTTCGTGTGGGTCGACCTCAAGTTCCAAATGGTCTAAAGCACAAATCTAGAAAACCACACACTCCCCCTTAGACCTACATGGGAAACTTGGACCTCTCAAATGTGAGGGTTGCTGCTACTGAGACGTTTTAACATGCCCGGGTCACGTGCACGTCCTCTGCTTTATGACCCATCGACGGGGAGAAAAAGTAACTTATTACAATCGTTCATTTTTATATAAAGATGTAGATATAATTTTATATTCTTTCATCTTCGCATAGTTTATTTTTAGAGTTCTGTAATTTAAAGTTTTATTTTTATCATCACATGCAGTATGCGTACCGTTTATTTCGCACGGCTTTAACACAAGTTTTTCATTTATCTTCCGACACGAACGTTTATCTAAAACATTAAAGATCTAATTATTGTAGCAGGCTATGGGGTGTGTACCACGGGTGTGTATACCCCCAATGTGTGTGTACACGGCGCTGTGTAACCACAATATAGCCAACATGTTTTTCTTTCAGCCAATAGAAAATGTGAAGGTGTGTGTTTAACTTCATGTATATCGATCACACTACTGCATCACTGGATCCAAATCTTAAACATTATGACCAACTTTATATGTGCTGGGATGGTTGCTAAGCAACACTCTGCTGGTCCACTGCTGACTTTTCGTTTGTTTTTATCAATAAAGACAATTTGGTGGGAACACGGTGTTCTTTTTTTGACGGGTGAAGGTAAAACTTAGAAGTATATTTATCTCTGTTGGAGCTCATCCAGGATGGAAGAATTTTATTCAACACGTTTATTCAAAGCTCTCGATTTACAAGTCGATCTACGTTCCAACCCTCACCTATGGTCACCAGCTGTGGGGGGTGACCGAAAGAATGAGATCGCGGGTACAAGCGGCCGAAATGAGCTTCCTCTGCAGGGTGGCTGGGCTCTCACTCAGAGATCAAGTGAGGAGCTCGGTGTCAAGCCGCTCCACCTCCAGGTCGAGAGGAGCCAGATGGGGTGGTTCGGGCATCTGATCAAGATGCCCCCCGAGCGCCTCGCGGGCGAGGTGTTTCGGGCACGTCCCACCGAGAGGAGACCAAGGGGCAGACCCCGGACCCGCTGGAGAGACTATGTCTCACAGCTGGCTGGGGAACACCTCAGGATCCTTCCTGGTGAGCTGGAGGATGCAGCCGGGGAGAGAGAGGCCTGGGCTGCCCGTTTGAGGCTGTTGCCCCCGCGACCCGACCCCGGAACAAGCAGAAGATGACGGAACGAACGGAACGTTTATTTCTTTCCGTTCCATCGTCCTCCGCTTATCTGGGGCTAGGTCGCAGGGGCAAGAGCCTCAGACGGGAAGGCCAGGCTTCTCTCACCCTAGCTGCATCCTCCAGCTCACCTGGAAGCATCCCAAGTCATTCCCCGGCCAGCTGTGAGACATAGTCTCTTCAGTAGGTCTGGGGTCTGCCTCTTGGTCTCCTCCCGGTGGGACGTGCCCAAAACACCTCATCTGGCTCCTCTCGACCTGGAGGAGGAGCGGCTCGACGCCGAGGTCCTCCCGGATGGCAGAGCTCCTCATCCGATCTCTGAGTGAGAGCCCAGCCACCCCGTGGAGGAAGCTCATTTTTGCCGCTTGTATCCGCGATCTCATTTTTTTCGGTCACCACCCAGAGCTGGTGACCATAGGTGAGGGTGGGAACGTAAATCGACCTGTAAATTGAGAGCTGTGCTTTTCGGCTCAGCTCTTTCTTTACCATAACGGACCAATGCAGTATCCTCCGCCTATCGATCTCCCGCTCCATCCTTCCCCCACTTGTGAACAAGACCCCGAGATACTTAAACTCCTCCACTTGGAGCAGGAGGAAGACGACGGAATGGAACGTTTATTTCTACAGCACAGTATCACAGTCATTTTAGAGGATCACAGACAAAACACACATTAGCACAAGTTATTGGACACTAGAGCCAGATCATCCCCGTCCTTAGAGCCTCATTAAGGAGGAGTCATTAAAAACCCAGTTGGATGGGGGATGAGGGATATCTGATGGGAGACCACGCCTAGAGAATTGGGGTATATGGACCTTTTCATGAGTAAGAATAAATTGCAGGGTGGGGTTGGTCTGCACGCTGGTTTGTATAAAATGGCACAGTGGTGCAGCGTCCACAATATTTAGGATGCTGCATTGTTGAAAAACTGACCCAATAAAGCATAGGCCTGCCTCATTTTACATGCCCTGTTGTCACCAGCTGTGTGTAGTGACCAAAAAAAACAATCTCAAATGGGAGGGGCGAAGAGATAAGGGGAGGAGCTGTGCCATCTGGGTGGGGCTCAGAGTATGGGTTGAGAGAAGCCAGAAGGGGTGGTTTGGGCATCTGGTTAGAATGCCTCTCGGACTGCTCACCGGTGAGGTGTTCCTTAGATCCCAGGGGTGTCAAACTCAGGTCCTCGAGTGCCGGTGTCCCTGAAGGTTTTCTATGTGTTCTTACTGTACTTCTACACACCTGATCCAGCTGATTGAGTCAATGTGCCAAATTTTATTGGCTGTTGATTTGACTTTATGTGCATCAGCTGTTTTGAACCAGGAACACGTGGAAAACTATCAGGACACCGGCCCCCGAGGACCCAAGTTTGACAGTCCTACTAGATCCAATCAGTGGAAACCCAAAAGACAGACCCAGGACTAACCGGACGGACTGTGTCTCAAACCGGGCAAGAGAATGCCTAATTTTCCGTATGATAATAAACACATATCTGGGACGTCTGAATCTCCATGAACTTTATTATCAGCAATTAATCATACAGTTCAATTCAAAAACAAGCGAGACATTTCTCATTAGTTAGTAAAAACAAAACACTTGATCACATACATTCATCAGAGGAGCACAAATCCACTACAGCCCAACGTGAATGGCACCAGAAAAGTACACACACACACCACTCAGAGGCTGATGCGAAGAAAATTTAAACCAGGATTGAACAAAATGTTCAATTTTTGGGCCCGAATGGGTCATGAAATATGACCTATGATCCAGGCCAACGTGTGACTCATTATAAAAGAAAAATAGAAGATGAAATATGTGCAAAAAATGTCCATTTTAATGTCCGAGAACGACATTTTTTAAACACCACTGATCATTTTCAAAACTTTTTGAGACGTTGAGTTGAATTCTTAACACCTCAAACTTTTACCCATCTGGATGAAGTCAATCTGCTGTTAAGACAACAATGATCTGCCATCTAGTGGTAGACATTAGTCCTGACGAAAAAAAACATAATTTAGTTTGATGGGCGAGATTAAAAATCTTAACAGGTTAAAATGATTTAAAAAAGAAAAGATCGGATCATTTTTTAGAGTTCTGAATCAACCAATCGTAAATCCTGACCATGATTAACTGTTTGTTCTTGTTTTAAAACACATTCTGATTGAAACTGGAGCACATCAGAGGCACATCAGCAGTTTTAGATCCATTTTCCAGCTGCAGATATTTTTTTTTTGTCATTTTGTTCCGTCATCTTCCCCTCATTCGGGGCCGGGTCGCAGGGGCAACAGCCTCAGGTGGGAAGCCCAGGCTTCTCTCACCGGGAAGCATCCCGAGTCTTTCCTCTGCCAGCTGTGAGACATAGTCTCTCCAGCAGGTCCAGGGTCTGCCTCTTGGTCTCCAGTGGGACGTGCCCAAAACACCTCCCCAGCGAGGCGCTCGAGGGGCATCCTGACCAGATGCCCGAACCACCCCATCTGGCTCCACTCGACCTGGAGAAGGAGGGGCTCGACACAAAGCTCCTTCCGGATGGCAGAGCCCTGCCTCCCTGCGGAGGAAGCTCATTTCGGCTCGTTTTTGACGTCTTTTTTTTCCTTCTATCTTTTGTTTTCTTTCCTCAGGTAGCCCCAGGGACGGCTTGGGCCCAGTGGGAATCGAACCAGGTTTTCCCGGTCATACGGGGGAAATTTTACCACTGAGCCACTGCCTCCTGGGACCAGCTGCAGAACTTAATGTTGTAGATGGGAGGATTTTTGGCACAGATTGTAAAAATAAAAACAACTCCAATGAACTAAAACTCGAAATAAAAAATGTGATCAAACATTCTATCATTCAGTAAAGAATCACAACATGGAACATTTCCTCTATTTACACACCACTTCAAGTCAGAATAAAAATCAACGGAATACAAGAAAAAAAAAGAAGCACAGTGAGAAAAACGTGCAGAAAAGATTACTTTTTCTTTTTTACCTCATGCTGGTTTGATGTAAAAAGAAATCTTAGGGTCTTTTATATGTAAAGTTCTCAGGATGCAAAAAAAAAACACGACATTTTGTTAGGATATGCACGTAATCAGTCTGTCCGCGGACACCGGAATATGCATAGAAAAAAAAAAGTCTCCTGTAATGTTCAGAAACGGTGGAAGTCAAACCTACAGGAGAATCAGGGTTGGAGGAGGATTTCGGTTTCAGCAGGAAGTTTGGAATTAAGTCAAGTGGTCCGTTAAATCCATAAATCAATGTTTAAATCTATGGAATGTGTTTATAAAGGATGTCGGAGTACAAAACTATGAAAATTTACCAGTTAATGCTGTGGTTCTTAACCTGGGTTCCATCGAACCGTAGGGGTTCGGTGGAGCCTCCGCCGCGGAGGTCCGCCCCCAGTCTAGTCTGCAGTTATTGGGCATAGTCATTGAAAAACTTCTTGTTCTGGGATTTCCTACCGGTCCGCTATGAGGGTGCTGGATAAGCAGCAGAGTGAGACCTCCCTATCAGACCGCTTAGAGAGTGCTGGATAAGCAGCAGAGTGAGACCTCCCTATCAGATCGCTTAGAGAGTGCTGGATAAGCAGCAGAGTGAGACCTCCCTATCAGACCGCTTAGAGAGTGCTGGATAAGCAGCAGAGTGAGACCACCCTATCAGACCGCTTAGAGAGGGCCGTACATGTGTCTGAGTAAGACTCTCTACCGGTCCGCTATAAGGGCGCTGGATAAGCAACAGAGTGAGACCTCCCTATCAGACTGCCTATAGAGGGTTGTATATGCGTCTGAGTGAGACTCTCTACCGGTCCGCTTTGAGAGCGCTGCATAAGCAGCAGAGTGAGACCTCCTTCTCAGTCGGGTTTAACAACACCTTCTTTAATAATCCTCCGTCTGACCAGCGGTGTGCATCAGTGACGTTGGGTTAGCGTTAGTGAGGCTACTACAGAAGGGTTCGGTGAATGAGCATATGAAACTGGTGGCGTTCGGTGCCTCCAACAAGGTTAAGAACCACTGGCTTAATGGTAAAATATATCCGCCTCAGTTTATTGTAAAAATCCGATGTACGGGGGATGGTGACAATCTGGCTATAAAAAAAAAATCCCAGGGACCACGAAGCAGATTTCTACTACAATTCAGATCAAATGATCACGTTATCAGATTTTTTTTTAATCTGTATTGAGCGTCCAATCACACGGCATGTACTGTATACAGTGCAGAAAATAAGTATTTGAACACCCTGCTATTTTGCTATTTATCCCACTTGGAAATCATGGAGGGGTCTGAAATTTTCATCATAGGTGCATGTCCACTGTGAGAGAGATAATCTAAAAAGAAAAATCCAGAAATCAAAATGCATGATTTTTAACAATTTATTTGTGTGATACAGCTGCAAATAAGTATTTGAACACCTGTGTATCATCTAGAATTCTGACCCTGAAAGACCTGTTAGTCCGCCCATTAGAAGTCCACCTGCACTCCATGTATCATCCTGAATCAGATGCACCTGTTTGAGGTCGTTAGCTGCATAAAGACCCCTGTCCACCCCATAAAATCAGTAAGACTCAAACTTGTAACATGGCCAAGACCAAGGAGCTGTCCAAAGACACCAGAGACAAAATTGTACACCTCCACAAGACTGGAAAGGGCTGCGGAGCAATTGCCAAGCAGCTTGGTGAAAAAAGGTCCACTGTTGGAGCAATCATTAGAAAATGGAAGAACCTGAACATGACAGTCAATCTCAATCGGAGTGGAGCCCCATGCAAGATATCACCTCGTGGGGTCTCAATGATCCTGAGAAAGGTGAGGAATCAGCCTAGAACTACACGACAGGAGTTGGTCAGTGACCTGAAAAGAGCTGGGACCACCGTTTCTAAGGTTACTTTAGGTAATACACTAAGACGTCATGATTTTAAATCATGCATAGCACGAAAGGTTCCCCTGCTTAAACCAGCACATGTCAAGGCCCGTCTTAAGTTTGCACATGACCATTTGGATGATACAGAGGAGTCATGGGAGAAAGTTTTGTGGTCAGATGAGACCAAAATAGAACTTTTTGGTCATAATTCCACTAAGCGTGTTTGGAGGAAGAAGAATGAAGAGTACAATCCGAAGAACACCATCCCTACTGTGAAGCATGGGGGTGGTAGCATCATGCTTTGGGGGTGCTTTTCTGCACATGGGACAGGACGAATGCACTGCATTAAAGAGAGAATGACTGGGGCCATGTATTGTGACATTTTGGGGAACAACCTCCTTCCCTCAGTCAGAGCATTGAAGATGGGTCGAGGCTGGGTCTTCCAACACGACAATGACCCGAAGCACACAGCCAGGAAAACCAAGGAGTGGCTCCGTAAGAAGCATATCAAGGTTCTAGCATGGCCTAGCCAGTCTCCAGACCTGAACCCAATCGAGAATCTTTGGAGGGAGCTCAAACTCCGTGTTTCTCAGCGACAGCCCAGAAACCTGACTGATCTAGAGAAGATCTGTGTGGAGGAGTGGGCCAAGATCCCTCCTGCAGTGTGTGCAAACCTGGTGAAAAACTTCAGGAAACGTTTGACCTCTGTAATAGCAAACAAAGGCTACTGCACCAAATATTAACATTCATTTTCTCAGGTGTTCAAATACTTATTTGCAGCTGTATCACACAAATAAAATCGTTAAAAATCATGCATTTTGATTTCTGGATTTTTCTTTTTAGATTATCTCTCTCACAGTGGACATGCACCTATGATGAAAATTTCAGACCCCTCCATGATTTCCAAGTGGGAGAAATAGCAAAATAGCAGGGTGTTCAAATACTTATTTTCTGCACTGTATGTATATTTTTTTTCATACTCTATTGATCTCTCACCGGGGAAATTTGTGTGCTAAAATACTACACCGCAGCAGGCTGCCACAACGGCACCAATGGTAAGAGTAACGGGGGGTTAGGTGTCTTCTCCTAGGACCCTAGGCGTGAATTCAGTGGGAATCGAACCCGCGAACCCGCGTCCGTGGGCGAACGTTCTACCACTGAGCCACCGTCTCACTGTACGCTATACATCCCAAGTTTTTTTTTAAAGCAAATAAATGAATTTCTACATTTGGAAACATTATTTTATTTAAAAATTGTCTGTAGACTTTTAAGTAAAAAATAACGTACTTTTAGAAAAAGTGGTGTATTTTTGTCCAAAACAAGCGGGGCGATTATTATTTTGGTTTGAACAGTTATAGCTCCGCCGTAGTGCTCCACCCACATTAATCAGATCCTCTTATGTTTAAAAACATCTTACCGTGATGAATTTAAAAAACGGGCATGGGCATCACATATCTAAACGGGTTTTTTTACAGTTAAGTATGCAACGGTTATTTCAAAAGAAACATAGAAAATTTACAGTTTTGTGGTTGCATGTAAATTCATTATATGATTAATTTTGTTTTCCAGATTTGCAAGTAATTCGTTTTTAAATCCATGCTTTTGTACCGTCAGCTCAGATCAAAACAGCCTCACATGACGCAAGCAAGTCAAACTAAAATTTGAAAACCGATTTTATACCCCAGATAAAAAAAACGTAAAAAGATTCCATGTTTTTCTTACGCCCTAGAACTCCTACTCCTCCTAGAACTCTACGTCTGTCTTGTGGAAGTAAACCATAAGGACCAATGGGCCCCGGAACTTTGATCAGGTGTCTTCTTATTGGTTGGTAGTGCCATATCCGCCCTCTCGGAGCGGCCACAGAGGTCCATCGCCTGCTTTCATCTCCACACTTTTATCCAGACATATTTCATTAACTGCTTTTTAGAATAATATTTCAGTCTCCCGGACTGCCCCGGCTTTTTCTATCCCTCCCTCCGAAGGAGAAACTGCTGATTCAACACAGCATCAGGCCAAAGAACAAAAGGAGGGAGAATGATAAAGGTGAAAAGGACATAAAAGTGCGGTAGTGGTCCCGGTTCATTTCTCTCTGTAGAACAGCAGGTACATCTTGAGGGGTTCGGGCAGCGGCAGTCCGAGGATTCGTTCTCTCAGCAGGTTGATGGCAGGCTGGGGTCTGAGGAGCTCCCCGGTTTCTTTTTCCTCTTCGTCCTCCTCTTCCTGTTCCTCCTCTTCCTCCCCCACAGTCTCCTCCTCTACCACCAACCTCCGCCCAGATCCCCTTCCGAATCTCCTGCCTCCTCTGACCCCCTGCCTTCCTTCACGCTCCCCCACTGCGTCCTCCTCTTCCTCCATTCGTCCCTCCTGGTTGTTGTTGCTGTCCGGGAGGGTGGGGCCTATCCCGCTGCTGGCCACCACCTGCCGGGTGGCCAAGACGAGTGCGTTGCAGTGACGCCGGTGTACCCGGCGGCGTTTAAAGCGCGGGCCGTACTTGTGAAGCCCTGCCACCGCCAGACCTCTACCCACGCTGAAGGAAGAGCCCCGCCCCCTGGAGGGTCCGTCTCCACCGTCCGGAGCGACCCTGAGGGTGTGGCGAATGCAGATGCGAGCCAGTTCCTGCAGCGTGCGCACTTCGTACTTTGCTGCAAAATGGAGAAATAAAACGAGGTGAAGGAAACCGATGGAGGGATGAAAAAAGAGAGGAGTGAAACTCACGCAGAGGGACGGAGCGGGGCTTCCCGTTCGGACCGTGTTTGGGCAGCACAAGCGGAGCAAACGACACGGAGATGATCTTCTTAGTCTCCCAGCTGTTCAGGCCAGTCCGAGTAATTTTAGTCAGCTGTAGAGAACAGAGCAAAGTTCACCAAAAATTTCTCCAGATGTTTTCCTTCTTTCGCATCTGGATAAGTTACAGTAAAAAATAACCGTGTCACCTGGATCGATTGATGACCTCTGATTCTTTTCTTAATACCAATTCAATTGTGTCGCACACTGCGAGAGGCCTTGCTTCTGCAGCTCGATGATTCAAAAACATTGAAGAAGAAAAAGCTTTTTGTTTTTAGGGGTCAGGACAGCATGACTATGTGAATGCCCGACAGAAGATGAGCTGATTTTATCTTTTATATCCTGCGGTTTTAAACTTTTGATCGGCTCTTAAAACAGTTTACTTGTTGTTTTTAGTGAATTAATATTTCTAAATGTTTTTTTCTCATTCTCTCTATTTTCTTTTGTATATTTGTACCATTACTGACAGGCTGACAGACAAGGTTAGACAGGAATCTCCATGGACAATGATGTTTGCAGATGACATTGTGATCTGTAGTGAGAGGAGGGAAGAGGTGGAGGAAAATCTGGAGAGGTGGAGGTTTTCACTAGAAAGAAGAGGAATGAAGATTAGTCAGAGTAAAACAGAGTACATGTGTGTGAATGAGAGGGATCCAAATGGAAAAGTGAGGTTACAGGGAGAAGAGATAAAGAAGGTGGAAGATTTTAGGTATCTTGGATCAACAGTCCAGAGCAATGGAGAGTGTGGAAAAGAGGTGAAGAAGCGTGTTCAAACAGGCTGGAACGGGTGGAGGAAAGTATCAGGTGTGATGTGTGATAGAAGAGTTTCAGCTAAAATGAAAGGGAAAGTGTATAAAACCATGGTGAGACCGGCCATGCTGATTGGTCTAGAGACGGTGGCACTGAGAAAAAGACAGGAAACAGATGGAGGTAGCAGAGATGAAGATGCTGAGGATCTCTCTGGGAGTGACCAGGATGGACAGGATCAGAGGAACAGCACATGTTAGAGGTTTTGGAGATAAAGTCAGAGAGACCAGACTGACATGGTTTGGACATGTACAGAGAAGAGAGACAGAGAGTACATCGGAAGAAGGATGCTGAGTTTGGAACCACCAGGAAAGAGACCTAGAGGAAGACCAAAGAGGAGGTTCATGGATACAGTGAAGGAAGACATGAAGATAGTTGGTGTGACCGAAGAGGATGCAGCAGATGGAAGAAACTGACTTGCTGTGGCGACCCCTGAAGGGGAATGCCGAAAAAAGAAGAAGATATTTATACCATTACTTAAAACCTTGTGAAGATAAAAAAGTGTGAAAGATACATTTTTCCATCTATTTTCAGCTATTTTTTTTACTGGTCCTGTAATGTTCTTGGAGATGTTTGGCAGCACCACCAGCTGTGTTGATATTGTGTTACCGTTGCTTTACAGTACATTATTAAAACTTTAAAAACTCTTTCTTTGTTAATATATTTGGATACAAAATAAAATACAGAATGAATAAACATGGTACCTTTTGTTGGCTTAACACTATGACCGCCGCAGCGGTCAATATGACTCCATGTCACTTTAATGTGTTAATTAGAATAAATAAAACCAAAGCTAGGAGGCTGACCTTTTATTACTTTTAATATAAACATGTTTTCTATTTTATTATGTATTTTTTGTGTTCTAAAAATGAACATTTCAAAATTTATAAGCATTTAATCTTCTCTAACCTGCTGCGCCCCATTACAGCAGAGAGGAAGTGAACATTGCCAACAACTTCACACAGAAGTTGTTGCTATGGCAATGTGTTTGTGTCTGTGTTTATATTTGTGGAGAGAGACAAGGAGGACACTGATGCCATTACAGAAACATTTTAGAAAGGTTGAGTGAGATAATATTTAAGAGACACCATGAAGAGAGTCTGAATAAAGTCAGCCATGTTTTCTAGATAAATCTTGAAAGTTCAGGTTAACATATTGGAATATAGCCTCTAGCCATTTTTAACGAGGACATTTTTGAAGCAGCAGCTAAAATGCAAAAAAAAAGTAGGCTACAGACGAATTAGATCATTTTACTTTGGTGTTTGTTTTTTATTCTAGGTTTTAAAATTATTTAACATTTATAATTATTATTACTTTAAAAATTGAGTGATGTAAAAGTTTTTTTATGCAACATAGCTGCGCAAAACATGAATAATTACATAAGCGTCACATTGACGGCCGTGGCGCTTGCAGTTAGAGTTAGAATGGTGAAAAAGCTTATAATTATAAAGAAATATATTCAGTTTCACTTTAGTTTTTGACCCTCTGAATTCCCCCTTCCTCTTGCTCCCCAATGAAGACTTAAAGAAATTTAAGTAACTTTCAGATAAACTCACTTTCTCCTCCAGGGGCATCACCAGGATGCCTCCGATCTTCAGCAGGTTCTTCATATACTCCTCATGCTCTTTTTGGACCCCGGCCCCACAGTAGACCCGGTCGTACTGCCGGCTTTCTAAAGGGATCTCCAGGCAGTTTCCTGCCACGAAAGACGGCTCACAGAACTCAAACCTGAAGGGATATTCGAGAACCGTGAGGAACAAGGTTTGAGCAGAATGTCTCGGTCACAATCTGGAGACTTACCTATCGAAGCTGTCACTGGTTTTAATGAAAGAGTCTAACTTTTGGTAGGCGTACTCAATCACGTCTGTGTGCAACTCGATACCATGATTGACTCCGAGAGGTCCTGAAAGACCAGAAATAAACTCAGCTTTTCGTATTTCTGGGTTTAAAGGACAGTTTTCCTTTGCTGTTTGAGACGGAGGAGAATACCTACCTAGAATGAGACCAACCATTGTGCTGAGGTACCCTGTCCCACTCCCGAGATTCAGAAAAGAGAGGCCGGGATGGAGGTCCAACGCTTCCATCACCTCAGAGTAGATACATGGAGCAGAGAGGTGGATGTTTCCATGCCGCCATGCTAAGTCCTGTCAGCAACAAGGTCCATGGTCACTTCGAGGCCACCAGGCATTTCAACAAGCTCGCACCTCCCTCACCTTGTAGGCGTTGTCCCGGTATTCATCCAGATAATAGTCGGCCCTGTCGATGGCTCGGAAAGCTCGCTCCACCAGATCTGAACGGATGTAGTAGGCCTCCTTCAGGTTATCAATCAGGTCATCATTGTCCTCACCGGCACTTACAGCTCCGCCCATACTGACTGACGGAGAGAAGACCAATGAGATATGGACCTGAGAGAACCTGAAAAGATCTGAGATAGGTTCAACAGGGTTACAGGTGAACTGTGTTCCTGTAACCCTGTCCCGGCAGCACGGTGGCGCAGTGGGTAGCACAGTGGCCTCACAGCAAGAAGGTCGTGGGTTCGAGTCCCGGGTGGGGACGAGGCCTGGAACACTGTCCTTTCTGTGTGGAGTTTGCATGTTCTCCCCGTGTCTCCATGGGATTCCTCTGGGGACTCCGGTTTCCTCCCACCCTCCAAAAACATGCATGCTAGGTTGATTGGCCGGTGCCAAATTGCTCCTAGGAATGAGTGCGTGTGTGGATGGTTGTATGTGTGTAGCCCCGCGACAGACTGGCGATCTGTTCGGGGTGTACCTTGCCCTTCGCCTTAAATTAGCCGGGATGGGCTCCGCGACCCCGAAAGGGACAGACGGATAAGAAAATGACTGACTGACTAACCCTGTCCCAATTTTCTTTCAATTTTTAGTTCCATCTTTACCAGTTTGCAGATTGTACCCTAAACGTCATGTGCTCACTCCGAACAGCCAATTGCTGGGCCATACCACTTAAACCTACCACTTAAACCTAGCCAGTCAGGTTGGTTGTAGAGGGGTTAGTAGGTGAGACTGGTCAAACCCACCAGCAAGTAGTGTCGTCTGCTAGTAAACATCGCCATAAGGTTACAAAACTTTAAAGTTGGAAAAAGGATAACAGAGCAACGCTGCATGATGAGACAAGAATTTTTGGAGCTGAAAAAAGTTGGAATATCGATATTAGGGATTAATTT
Source organism: Neostethus bicornis (assembly GCA_902685375.1). Classification (NCBI taxonomy): domain Eukaryota; kingdom Metazoa; phylum Chordata; class Actinopteri; order Atheriniformes; family Phallostethidae; genus Neostethus; species Neostethus bicornis. Next base: position 26,912,014 of record LR738550.1, read on the forward strand.
TGTGATTTAGAAAAAAAACTATGTTGAACAAAAGGACACATAATCGTATTTGCAGAATCCAGTCAAGAGGGTGTCTCATTGGGTAAGGCGACCATCCTGTAACTGGAGGGTTGTAGGTTCGATCCCCCACCTGCAGTTCATACTGAACACGGTCTTGAGCAAGACACCGAACCTCCAATTGCTCTGATGGTGGTTGGCACCTTGTATTATGGTAGTTTTCACCATGAAGTATGAATGTGTGAATGGGAGCTTCAATATGAAGCGCTGAGTACCAGCGCAGGTACTCAAAACGATATATAATTAGTCTGTTTACCATAACGAAGAGAGCCTACACTGCAGATCGCTCCATTTAGAAAGAACTCTTTGGTTACTACTTTTTTGACACCCTGAGGCCCTGTCCACACGTAGCTGGGTATTTTTGAAAACGCATATATTTTTGTCCATTTTGGCCTGCCGTCCACATGAAATGGAGGGGGTTTTTTTTCACTCAAAACCGGTGTTTTTGAAAACTCCGGCCAAAGTGGAGATTTTGGAAAACTCCGTTTTTGCGTTTGGATATGCGAAAACGGAAATTTGCGTTTTTATGCGTCACTACCTGCGACAAGTAATGCACATATGTCATTCGTGTGCGTCCTTGTTTACAAAAGCAGACAGGGGGCAGCATGGATCCACGGACCTTGTTGCAGACCCTTTTTTCTTGCCTTTTTGTCCACTCTCAACTGCTCTTGCTTCTTGTTGAGGAGCAAAGGAGGAGAAATGCGTCGCAATCTGCGATTATTAATCACATACGCCATGTTTCAGGTTTTGCGGAAATGACGAGAGAGGTGCTCTGATTGGACAGCTCAAAACTTACATTTAAATCAATACTGCCGACTACTGGTCTGGCATGCTCATAATCGCACTCACAAGCGTATTTATACGGCTCTGAATGGATGCGGATATTTAGAAAACGGTTCCATGTGGATGCGAGCGTTTTCCTACAACGGAGGACAGCGGATATGCGTTTTCAAAAATACCCAGCTACGTGTGGTCAGGGCCTGAGTAGACAGGGCCTAGCATTTTAATATAACAGCAAAACTCCACTAAAAACACCCTAAAACAAACATATTTAAATTGTCAAACTAGTCACCTTTAGTCGGGCTTGAGAAGTCGTCAGGCACCAATTCGGACCATAGTTAAAACTAGAATTCAAGATTATTCTTCATGTTTTACAATCTCTATAAAAAAAAAACAGCATTTAAAATAAAATATATGTATAAAATATCTGATTCATGTCGCAATATGTGAAAGAAAAAATGCAGTCTGATACTTTGTGCAGGTCGACTGTGAAATCCTTGATCTAAGAATTAGGGAAAAGTCCACGGGACAGGATTTTAAATGGCTGAAGCCTAAATACTCAAACACAAAATGAAGTTTTATCTTCTAAACGTGAACAAACTCTGAAAATGGAAGTTTCTGGAGAGTTGGGATTGATTTTACAGGCGGTTGGGAAACATGGCAGCGTTCACTATGAAGTAACAAAAACCAGATATGCTGTGAAAAACTGATTATAACCGTTGGAGCAACAGATTTATTCTATTTTACTGTCATCTGAAGCATTTGTTTCTGCTTTATTTTGCGTCTCAGAAACTTTGCTGATTTTTGTGGAAGTTAAATTAGATTTTTTTCCCCGTTTATTAAATTTTTGTTTACTTAATTATTGTCTCGGGTCACGGTTAGCTCGTTATTCTCTTAGTATGAGATGTGTGTTGATTTGTTACGACAACATATTTTAGTCTTAATATGATCCAAAAAAAGGAAGATTTTTTTTTGTAAAATAATCATTTGCATATCTTCAACTAAATTTTAAGCTGCTTTTGTAAATCATTTTATTTTTAGTTGTTGGATGGCTGACTCGTTTACTTGATTTTGTAAAAGATTTTGTTTGTGGAGGGAGGAATTTTGTTTGGGAGGCAATGGCTCAGTGGTCAAGCGTTTGCTCTTCGATTGGAAGTAAACCAAAGTTTGTGGGTTCGATTCCCACTGAGTTCACGTCTTGGGTCCTGGGATAAGACACCTAACCCCTGTTTCTCCCACCATTGGCGCGGTCGTGGCAGCCTCTTGTGGTGTAAAGCAGCACACAACTTCCTCTGGTGAGGGATCAATAAAGTATACATTATTATTATTATTAGTCTTCTGAACTGCTTTTCCTTAATGGGGTCACGGGTTTTCGGGAGCCTATCCTGGCTGAATTCCAGTGAGAGGCGGCATACACCCCGAGGGGTCGCTAGTCTATCACGGGGCCACACAGACAGACAATCATCCACACGCACAGTCATTCCTCAGGGCAATTTTGGAGCGGACAATCAACCTAACATTCATGTTTTTGGAAAGTGGGAGGAAATCGGAGTACATATTCATAGGGAGAACATGCAAACTCCACAGAGAAGGCTAGTGTTTCAAGCCTCGTCTTCACTCAGGAACTTGAGCCCCGACCTTCGAGAGGTCTGTAAAAGCCCTGTTAAAGATTTTTAAATGATATTCAGTACATATGTGGAAGACGACGGAACATTCCCTAACCTGTCCATGGTTAGTAGAGCTAATGCAGGGGCTTACAAAAGCTCCAGCACATCCAGAACTGCGCTGCCCGGATCCTGATAAGGAGGCGCAAATATGACCATATCACTTCCATCCTCAAATTCCTCCACTGGCTACCCGTTAAATTCAGAATTCAGTACAAGCTCTGCCTCCTCACCCATCAGTGGATACACGGCACTGCACCTGTTTATCTCCAAGAACTCCTAACCCTCCACACCACTGTCCGAGACCTGCGCTCCTCCTCGTCCTCGTACTGCCTGCATCAACCAAGGACCAAACTCTCCATATAGGAGGACAGGGCCTTCCAGGCAGCTGCTCTACAGCTCTGGAACGATCTTCCTGAGAGCTTGAGGGCTCCACAGAGCGTTAAAGGTTTTTAAAAAAAGACTGAAGACATTTTTATTTCTAAAGGCTTTTCAACAAAGTTTTTAGTGTTTTTTTGTGTTGTGGTTTTATTTAACTTTGCTGTTTGTTGTTCCTTTTGGTCATTGTGGCACTTTGAGATCTCCACTGGAGATATAAAGTGTGTTATAAATAAAAAAAAAATTATTATTATAATGTCCTTCAACAAAGAAAAGAAAGAAATATATACTTTATTCATCTCTCAATGGAGAAATCTAACCTCTAATTTCTCCTCACGGGTCACCTCTAATTTCTCCTCACAGGTCACAATTACCACCTTCCATACGAGCTTTATGCCAATAGGCGTAAATGTGAGGTACCATGTAAAGTGCCTTGGGGTACTCCTAGGTACCAAAAGATTCATTTATCATTTTTTTTGTACTTGTTTTTAAATTGATGCAAATTTGGGCTAGTTTTTAGTTTTTCATTGAGCTGTTCCACAATGTTACCTCTTCAAACTGCTGATTTAAAACCTAAAACCAAGTGAAATTGAGCTGAAGAGTGAACTACAGAGGTCTAAAATGAAGCTGTAAAAAACAACACTGAGGGCCAAAGATCACAGGCTGGAAGACCATCAACCAGACCATAAAACAACAAAGCGGCAATTGATTGAAATAATCCTTTGATGACACTTTGAACTGAGTTGAAAGGAAACTCAGATGTTTGAATAAAAACCTTTGTTACGTCAAAATAAAAAACTAAGATGTTTTTGTGTGAAAGGAGCAGTGTACTGAGCTGGCCACCAGGAGACGCTGTCGCTCTCCGTTTTAACTCTCACTTCCTGCAAAGAACTAACATTTTCCACCGGATTAAATGGCTGAGTCCGTGTTCTGCCTAACAAAGCTACTCAAAGGGATTTTATAGAGTCAGATGTTGGATCAGGACTTTGATTTCCGTTCCAACAGGCTCTAGTTGGCGCAGCTGCTGCGCCAGCGGTTTGCGACGTAAACAAGCCTTGTTTACATAAACATCTCTTCGATAAAACCTCAGAAATATGGTTTTACAGCTTTGACAGAATGAGAGGTGAACAGCAGCAGCTCTGAGCTGGATTAGACCGAATGGAGGCGCTGACAGTCCGACACGAGGCTGCGCCCTCTGTCCACAGCCTGACCACAGGAGATCAGCCCCTCTAAACCCCTCAAAGGGGGTACAACCCCCTCTCCTTGTACCTGCTGGAGAATCCTGCTGGTTCTCCTGCGTCGCTCTGCTCAGCTTGTTGGACTCCAGAAACCAGCAACACACACACTGCTGGATGTAAACATTCAACCATCTGACGTCATGACGTCAAGCACGCTGCGGTTGGGCGGGGCAAGTGGAGAGGAGGGGCGGGGTCACCAGATTTGGGGGTTGACTGAGAAACACCACGTGGGGATCAGATACTGTTTTCTCAGGTGTTAAAAACTGACAGCCATTCAGAAACTGATTAGCCCAAATATATGACTATAGTAGAAAAAGTTTCAAAAAAGTCTTCTGGACAGTTTAATTCTTTTAATTCTTGATCGAGACGTTTCGACTTCCATCGATGGAAATCGAAACGTCTCGATCAAGAATTAAACTGTCCAGAAGACTTTTTTGAAACTTTTTCTACTATGGATCACTCCTGGATGAATGAGGGACTACACGGACAAATATATGACTGTTATCATTAATTAGCCCTCTATTAATATGGGTCTAACAAGTTAGTTTTTTGTTGAGATGTTGACATGTGCAGAGGAGAGTGAGGGAGTACATAGGAAGAAGAAGGATGCTGGATTTGAAACCACCCGGAAAGAGGACTAGAGGAAGGTCAAAGAAGAGGTTCATGGATACAATGAAGGAAGACATGAAGATAGTTGGCGTGACCAAAGAGGATGCAGCAGATAGGGTTAGATGGAAGAAACTGACTTGCTGTGGTGACCCCTGAAGAGAAATGCCGAAAGAAGAAGGAAAGCTGGGCGAATGGGAGGAAACCCGAGCACCTGTAGAAAACCCATGCACACACACAGGGGGAATATGCAAACTCCACACAGAAAACCCAGTATTCCAGGCCTCTACATCTAACCCTATTACAGCAGATAGGGTTAGATGGAAGAGGCTGACTTGCTGTGGCGACCCCTGAAGGGAAATGCCAAAAGAAGAAGAAGTTCTCATGGTTGAAAAGGCTCCAAAGTTGTCTTCTTGATGGCGAAGACACCTTTCGGAAAGTCACTTTCGGATGGAAGTCGAAACATCTTAATCCAGATGAAAATTTCAGTGCCTTCCCAACGATTGTGAACGAGGGAATACATAGACTTTTCTTTCTTATATAATTGTTATAGTGGTTAGCACGGTGGCCTCGCAGCAAGAAGGTCAGGAATTCGAAGTCCCGGAGTAGGTGCGAGGCTCGAATTACCAGCCTTTCTGTGTGGAGTTTGCATGTTCTCCTAGTGTATGTGTGCGTTTCCTGCGGATACTCCTGTTTTCTAAAGAAAGAGCTGAGCCGAAAAGCAAAGCTCTCGATTTATAAGTCGATCTAGATTCCTATCCTCGCCATGGTAACCAGCTGTGGGTGGTGACCGAAAGAACGAGATCACAGATACAAGCGGCCGAAATGAACTTCCTCCACAGGGTGGCTGGCTTCTCCCTCAGAGATCGGGTGAGGAGCTCTGCCATCCGTGACGAGCTCGGTGTCGAGCCGCTCCTCCTCCAGGTCGAGAGGAGCCAGATGGGGTGGTTTGGGTATCTGGTCAGGATGCCCCTTGAGTGCCTCACTGGTGAGGTGTTTCGGGCACGTCTCACCAGGGTGGGACATGCCCGAAACGCCTCATCAGCGAGGCGACCAAGAGGCAGACCCCGGACCCACTGGAGAGACTATGTCTCACAGCTGGCTGGGGAACAACTCCGGATCCTTCCGGGTGAGCTGGAGGATGCAGCTGGGGTGAGAGAAGCCAGGGCTTCCCGTCTGAGGCTGTTGCCTCCGCGACCCGGATAAGCGAAAGATGACGGAACGGAACTCCTGTTTTCTCACACCCTCCAATAATATGCATGTTAGGTTGATTGGCCGCTACAAAATTGCTATTAGAAATCAGCTGTGATAGGCTTTGGCTACCTCTGCGAGCATTATGGATAAGCGTTTCAGGAGACGATAAATATTACTTTGCTTTATTCTCCAGAGGCACACAAAGATAGACATAAATTTCTGTCTGTACCACCATCAGTTAGTTCGGTAGACAAATAGGAAGTGGACATAGTGATTTTCTCAGGCTGCCAAATAGGAAGTAGCTGCATGCCGCAAAAAGGTTCAGAGGTATGTTTTCCACTGCATGCACTCAAATGGATGACTCGTAACTGTTTTGCCAGATTTATATAAAGTCAACTTACATATTCATGGGACACGTGCAAGACCGTGACATATGGCTGTCAATGTAAATTGGCAGTTAACTGCTCTATAGGGGCAGGAGTGTGTCTCTACAAAAAGCTTGCTCATGGTAGTGAAAGTGGTTGTCATGGGAACACATACTAAATCGAAAATGTAATTTTTCCAGCTCTAAAAATTCAGCACAGCGGCTGTGTAAAGTCAAACAAAACAGGCAAATGAATAGGCTTTATTTCGATGAACGTCACACTCACTAGTTCCATCCTTATACAATGAGGTGGGAGGAGTGGCGGTCTGTAGAGAACCATCTCTTGCATCCTCTTCAGTCACAATAACTACTTTCACGTTCTCCTTTACTGCATCCATAATATACTTTTTGGTCTTCCTCTAGGCCTACTGCCTAGCAGTTACCAACTCAGCATTCCTATCTTTCCACTGGACAGGTCCTCAGTCTGACCTCTCTGACTGTACCTCCAAAATCTCTAGCATGTGCTGTTTCTCTGATGTTCTCATTCGTGTCCATCTTTGTCACTCCAACATGAATCATAGAAATCCAACAACAATGGTCATTCGATGCATCAACCATAATAATTTATTGTTCTCTCTGTGACCTTTTTGACTGATAAAGGTCCAATTGCCTGCTCAGGACAGTTGGTGTGATGGTAACTTGTTTCCAGCTGGCTCATCCAAAGCTGGTAAATAATCCTTCATACAAAAAGAAATTGTCTTCGCTGGTGGGACACATCAACCCCTGAAATGCTCATAATAAATATTACACACAATTTAACAAGCAAATCTTAGGCTTCCTGATCTAATAAAAGTACCAAACTGTGTTTTATTATTACAGAAACTTCTAAGTCTGAGAAAGTTTTTTCCATCTAAATGTCCAGTAGATGTCAGTGCTGTTTTACACAGAAACTTTAGTTAACCACGTGCTTAGATTAAGTCTCCCATTTTGTTCAAAGTGATTCTGTAATTTTAGATCGTTTTTAAATTAGCAAAATTTTGCACCACAATAAAATACTTCTCAATTTGTAAATTAGTGAAACTTAAACATCCTAAATGAACATATTTGAAAGCAAAAAGTCACACTGTTAATTATTTTTTTCTCCATTTAAAATAATCTGTTTTGTTAAGCAGATATGAGATAATACTGTACAAACAAGCGTGCACATTAATATTCTAAATTACTGAGGCTCTTTTTGATTGGAAAAATTAAACAATTTCTTTCGGGCCATGCTAAAGAAAATGCAAATACTGCATTTAATTATACTTTATTCATCACTCACCGGGAAATTTGTCTGCTGCATTACACCGCAGCCGGCTGTCACCTGTGACGGCGCCAATGGTGGGAGAAACGGGGGGTTAGTTGTCTTCTCCAAGGACCCTAGACGTGAACTCAGTGGGATGCGAACGCGCGAACTCACGGTTAACTTTCGGTCCGCGGGCGAACGCTCTAACCACTGAGTGGCAGTCTCCCCCGCCTTTAAACGCCATTTAAGACTTTTTACTACCCTTATAACATTTGGTTTTACAGTTAGATTTTTTTTCAATGTAAAGCTAGTTTTCTTAGCTCGGGAATAATAAAATATGTCAGTTTAATCTAACAGTAAAAAGAGGGTTAGAAAAAAACATACAGCCTGGATTTTAACACTTCAGAGGAGCGTAAAAATAGTAACCTGCCCTGAGGAGACCCAAACCCTGATATTCAACTTAAACTCCCTTAGAGAGATCAGGTTGGTCTATATACTTCAGACAATATTGTTCCTGAGGGGAAATCCTCCAGAGACCAGACCCATTGCCCAGAAAACAACATCCTCGGATGTCTGTGGAGCAGTTAGCATAACGGATCTATGTCCCAAAGGCAGGCAGAAGTATACATAGATGATGATATCATGTGGAGTGTCATGAGGTGTAGGCAAGCAATGAACAGACAATTTTAATATGTTTATTGAGGAAAGAAATGGTTAGGGAAGACAGGAAGGCTGGAGTAGCTTAAAGCCAACATGGCCAGGCTTGGGTCCTGGGCTGGATGGCGTGACCATACTTTGTGGGTCATTACCAGACATGTAGGAAACTGAAAAGAAAAAGACACCATAACAACAGCAGACAACATAAAAAAAGTGTGGGCCACCAGGAAATTTATAAGAAAAAGGAGAAAGTTGAGACACAAACATTGGGAAGAGTCCATTCTGGCTAGGTGGGAGGTAATTTGGGCAAAAGAGATAGCAGGAATGAGGGTCGTGAAACAGATACCTCTGACCTTGTTAACTAAGAATTGTATGGATCTTAGTCCGAGCAAGATTGTTCCCTCAACGATATGGCAGTACATTTGTCAAGTAAACTTAAGATTTCCCAAAATTACTGTTAATCTGCAACCATAAACATTGACGAGTTGTCAGCATTGTACAGCCATGATGATTTCTCCCCCAAGCGAAAGAAAGTGGGAGACAATTACTGTGTCAACCTTGTTATTGACACATTGGTCTATTGAGGACTTACAAAAGAAACACTCTGACCTTAACAGACTGGTGAACTGTTCAGGTCGTACCCCCCCTCTTGGCTGTAAATAGTTGGGATAGACTCCGGCAATTCCTCAGAAGCCCAACAAGAATGAATGATTCGGAAGACTAATGAATGGATGTTCCTAACTTATGGTGAGAAAGACAGAGGATGACTATGCACAGGGAATCCATGGCACCCTCTGAAGGCGATAAGTCGTTCACAGCGGGATAAATTAATGATATTATTACAAATAATTATCTGTATTTGTTGGATGTGTAATATTGCGTTCGAAATTAGTCAAACTGTGCTGATATGATTATGTGCATTTATCTGTCTATTTAGACATGTTTTCCACAATGTTCGTTCCAATCCGTCATCTTCCGCCCATCCGGGGCCGGGTCATGGGGGTAACAGTCTCAAACGGGAAACCAGGCTTCTCTCACCCCGGCTGCATTCTCCAGCTCACCCGGAAGGATCCCAAGTCGTTCCCCAGCCATGTTGTTTAATTTTTTAAATTACAGGTGAACATGCAAGTTTTCTAATTGTTTCCTTGCTTGTATAAAGTTAGTCCCATTATTCCTTCTATTTTATTATTTTTTTTACACGTTTTGTATAAATACTTGTCAGGGTTTTGGGGATGTGGGAGGAGGAGGACCCAATTGCAGGCCTTCAAGGTTTATTAACTCAATTCAGGAAGTCTGTAAAGCAAGAAGCACAGGATCAGCTCAATGTTTCAAAAGTCCAAATAATAACAAGGTTCAAACATGGTCAAGCAACCAGGGTGATCTGGCTGGAAGGGATGGTATGACCCCACAGGGAAGTCCGGGGTGATTGCCCTTAAATAGATGGCAGGGTGCACAGATGTGTGGAATCGGGAATCATCCACAAGTGATCCTAATCAGGGGCATTGAGTAGGAGCATCGAGGGCTCCCTCTGGCGGCAGGTGGGGGATCCTGACAATACTCTCTTTCTTTCATGGTTACTGTGCTGCTGTAACACAAAAATTTCCCACATTTGGGATCAATAAAGTAATTCTGATTCTGATTATTTCACTGTCCTCAGCTCACCTTAGGTTTTTTGGGAAAAGTCTCGTCTGAATCCCATATCTTGAAATTTGGGGATAGCAGCTCCTGATTTGCCTTAAAGTTAAGCAATAGTCCATGCACTCCACCAATTTCACAAACTACTCAATTGGTGTAGGAGTATGCTTGGATTTGGGCATACGCCTACTTGGTAACTGAGGCCCCAATCAGTATTTGTGGACCTTTGTGAGAGGACCAGTATGTCCTTTTATGAGTAGATACCTAAACAATAGAACCAATTACTGTAGATCAGAATAAGAGGACTTGTATCTCGTAGGGCTGTAGTCTGTTTTGTCAGAATGAAAGGACTGGGATCTTTACACCTGAATAAGAGGACCTGTATGTGTAGACCTGAATGAAAGAAAATATCCATACAAAATACTTTGTACATCATTCAGGGATCCTAGAGGCTGAATCAAACCTGATGCCCTTTGCAGTCTGACCTGAATGTTCCACTCGCCAAACAAAATAGACGTAACTCACAAAAATCACGAGTCCATCTGGTCTATGAGTCTTTATTATTTTTCATAGAGAACATTAAAATGCTTCATACCCCCACAAGCACTGACATCACTTCTCTGCTTTGTAACACTGACACAGGAACAGGGGAACATGTATACGAGTACACAAACACACAGTCACAAACTCGACCCATCTACAGTAATGCAACCCATCCCCTCCCCCCAGAAAAAAAGAACCAAACATGAGACCCCAAGGATGCACAGCCAAGGCCTGTCCCACTTTATAAAACGCTGCAGTAGCAAAGAAACCACGTCTAGAAAAGTAAAAACGGCCTACAATCTATCATTGTGGAAGTGCTTGTAATTCTGGAAGTTTTGTACTTTTTTAAAAGGATTTTTTTTATTATCAGTGGCTAAAAAATCAGCAGTAAAAATAGCTCGTCTCTGTAAAAATGTGCTAGCGGGACAACCCTTGGCTGTGGACGTTTGTCTGTCACAAACTATTTTTTTTCAGCTTGTCTTTAATACAACAACAATAACACTGTTTCTTCTTAATACAAATATGTACAGAGACGTCCACTTGTTTCTAAAATAATGCCCTGCACACTGATGCATTATCTAGGGATGAACCATGACGACGGTCTTCCTTCACAGAAACTGTCCGAGCAGTTCGGGTACCTGAATGAGATCACAGTTTCTTTAACCAAACTAAAAAAAAAAAAGAAAGTCCCCCATGCCCTGAAAATAAGACATCTGGATCCAGATTGACTCTGAGGCGGGTGTAAACATGCCAGAGGTCGATGTGAGGAGTGAGAAAGGCACACATGATAAGACCTCACATCTGAGGGCCACAGTAGGGGACACATGGATTCTTTTGGTTTTGGTCAGCTTGATGAAAAAGTGCCACTAAGTTCCTATTTTTCTTTTATATAAGTGTGTGTTTGTGTTTTTGTCACCTTGTTACAGACAGGTGCTAGTTTTCCCACATTACTCTCTCTACTCCCCTCCCACACCACCACAACCCACATTTTGGTGAAGATTAGACTTCCCTGAAAAGTTTAGAATAAATTGTGCTGCCAATATTTGTGGGCAGCGGATCCCCGTCCAGTTTAACCCTCCTTTCCAAGTTTGGCTTATCTTTTGAGTTCTTTTCTGTAAATAAGAAAACGTTGCAGTGTGTGGGCGCAAAATCGAGCGTGGGTTGCATTTTGTTTCGTTTTTTTGCTTTCATGGCCTCAGTGTTACTCATTTCCATCCCTCAGTAGACAGTTTCATCAAGCAGTTTAAAAGGGGTCATGCCATATCAAACAGGTTAGGAGAATATTCACAGTCTTAACACTCTCGGGTAGATTTCTCGTGCATTTCAAGAGAAAGAACACACTACTTTGTTAACCAAATGCATCCCAACTATCTTTCCTGAGGAAAGGTTACACAACACATGAAGAGGGAGGGGGGGCGGGGTACAGGAGGGGGGATAAAAAGTCATAAAAAGCTTTGACATTCCTTTGAGTGACGTACACATATTTATGCAACAAACGCCTCCTCCTAAAACAAAGGGGAGATGTGTAGCCTGGCAAATCAATTTCTCACTCCCACACACTCTTCTACTCTCACACGAGGCCGCTGCCATTGCCTCCGGCCTCAGCTGGCTGCCTGACCCCCCCAACCTCATCCCTGGTCACCTGAGAACCAAACTCTTACTTCCTGTCAATCTCTTTTGGTTTTCTTTTTGTTTGTTTTTATTTTAAAAAACGAGAAAAAAAAGTCTCGCTTTCCTTCCGTTTGATCCTTCAGATGCTTTCTGTTGGACGTGAGATCGTCTAAAAAAGTGTGAACGGCAACAAACAGGAAGGAACGGTGCTCGCAATCGCGCGGGTATATGCTGGCATTTTCAACAGGTATTTAGAAAGTGCACGAAGGAGTTTGATTCTACGTTGGCTAAGAGCACATGTACAACATGCCTGACATCAGTGAGACGCCACAGCAGCTCCCAACACATCACTGAAAGGCAGTGTTCTCTTCAAAAAGCCTTCACTGTCTAGAACACACTCTAACACACTGCACAACGTCGCTACGTGCAGCATACTACTCACAGACAGCGGCGCCTTTTTCTCTTTTTACTAAACATGAACTCACATGAGACGTAGGAACAATGAACCAACCATCTAGTTAAACCGACGGTTGATTCAATCAGAACACACGTTTTAGATCAGAGACTGGAAAAGGAATGAAAGGAAAGAAAGAAAACCTCAGAGAATACTTCCAAATGAAGGGAAGTCATGATGAGAACGCCTACTTTGCCTTCAGCTTGCCTGAACGGTGCGTTTAAAGCCACAGTTGAGCAGGTCGTAGTGATAGTAAGTGAGGTGGAACTGCCTCCTCACAAAAACGCCCTCACACCTCCTCTACACACCTAGTGACCCTCGGATAAGGTAATACAAGAGAAGAAGAGCAAGTCAACAATTACACTGGAAAAATATATGTATGTTTATATTCATATATATAGCTTCTTTAAAATCTATTTGTACAGAATGTATATATAGTGTAGTTATGGCCGTCTTGGCAGAGAAATAAAGGCATCTGAAACAATCACCACTCTCTTCGATGCCGTGGTCAACTCCGGACCAGACATTATTACATTGCAGAGATGCGAAGAATCAGGAAAAAACTGTACGTTTTCTTTTCTTTTTTTTGAAATGTTCTCCTCAGTGGCACTTTGTGCATAAAAAAAAGTAAAGTCTAGAGTAAGGCTACAAAGGTGTGTGTGTGTGTCTGTGTGTGTGTTTGTGGAATATTTTGTCTGAGGAGGCCATGTTCTGTTAACCTGGAGGGCTGGATATGTCAGTGTGTTTTATATCCAGACTAAGGAACAGACCTCGTGTAACACAGGTTTCACTGTGGGACACCAGAGGTTTGGCTGAGCCAGTGCTGGCTGCTACAACGCGCTTGGTAGAGGTAACACACATTTGAATTAGGGCTGCACAATATTTCAAAATCAATTTAATATCGCGATAGTTACACGTTCAATTGGCGAATTGCAAGATTTTCCTTTAGTTTCACAGTGCGCAGTCTGAGAAGTCTACTGATTAGTCAGAGCATTCCCAGCTGACCAATCAGCTTTGTCCTGGCTAAGTGAGTGGGCGTGGCTAAGTGACCCTACCAGGAAAAAGTGCTGCACTGCTAGTAAACATTGCTTTTAAGCATGAATACTAATTATAAAATTGATATCGCAACACCAGACCAAAAAAAAATCACAATTTTGGCAACATCGTGCAGCCCTAATTTGAACCTTTTAAAACATGTTTTTCGTACCTGACTAAAGCGAATGAACACAGAGCGAATGGCAGGAGGCCGCAGCGGATTCTGTTGGTTTTTTTTTTCTTTTTTTTTTTACAATCAGCTGCTGCTACGTGCACGCCTAAGCAATCAAACATATCTGAAATCCTTTCCTTTCTTTATTTAAATATTAGCAATGTTTTTTTTTAAGACTAGTCAGACTCAACCGTAACATCACGCACATAAATAAAATAAATATTACAGCCACAGCAGTTCATTTCTCTCATATTAAATAAATTAATAAATACATTTCTCCTCTCATCAGTGGGATTTTAACCAATTAACAGCAAAAGATATGAAAACACAAAAAAACATGTAAAATTATTTGAAAAGAAATGCATTTGTTATAAAAATTCTACACGTAAAAAGGTTTTAAAAAGTGTCCAAAAAAGAAAAAAAAAAAATTTTTTTTAAACGTTGACCTCAGACATCTGCTCATTGGTTCTCAGTAAAGATGCTTTTTGTTGTTTTTAAAATAACAAAGTCATTAATAAATAGATTAATTCAAATAAATAAACCTCGACAACATAAATGGCAATAAGTTACAATTTAAAATTCACGAGTTTAAATAATTTTAACAATAATTATTGTACCACAAAACTAGTCATTGAAATGAAGTGCAATTCCTACGCTGATAAATACTATAAATACTATCTATGTGACTGAGTCAGAGTGAAATCAGCATCCATGTAAAACAGTGTAACAAACCACCTGTTCTTAGACCACCGAAAACCACAAAGCCAACGCACATGCTCAGTTTGGAGCATGCCCGATGTGCGCATGTAGCAACAGGACATCAAAGAGTCCTCTGGTCCTGTCCTGCCTCCTTGCGTTGCCTGGGAAACCATCCAGGTAAACACATTAACGTAGATGCGCTCTTCGTCCCAGCAGCAATGAGGAGGAGGCTTTTTGGTCCATTTCTTCCCTGGGTTGATCTTTTTAGGTTTGCCTTTTATTCGAATAACCTGAATTCCCTTTTTTGTTGTTTTTCAATCAAATTTCCATAAATTGTAGCGTATCTGAGCATCATTTCTTCTCCATCCCTCCAGCTCTCCGGACAGCTGCCCTCCCACCCCGCTTCACACTTTGATGCCCTTCACAGCTTTGTTGATGCTCTCCAGCAGGGCCTTGTTCTCCGGGCTCTGGAAGCGCTCTTTGTTGGTGTACATGTCAGTCAAGGTGCTCACGTATCTGTCGAAGTTCTGCTCGGTGATGGGCTCCTGCTGCGGTGGAAGGGTGAGATCAGTGAGGGGTGGCGTGCTTTCTAGCGAAACAGCCGAGAGAGGGAAGGTGCGCGGGGGGGTGGACTCACCATGTGTGGCAGGCGGATGTTAGCGAGGCTGCGGATGAGAGCTCGACTCAGACCGGAAAGCTCCACGAAGAGAGCTTCATTCTGCTCCTCGATCATCTTGTTCTCATGCTCGATACTCTTCAGGTTCTTTTCCATGGAGGAGATCTGCAGCACAACAGCATAGCTTTGGGTTTACTCGTCCCATTTTATCCTCTGACTTGTAACCAAAAGTTTCTTCCTCCATCCGACATGATGCAGCCTCAAGCAGCCAGAAACACCTCAGATTCCAAACCTTATCTGAACTTATTCAACATTTAAAATAAGCTGCTGTTTGAAAGCAGTGTGAGAAGATAAATGCAGAAAAAAAAACAGATCATGGGTTCTTCTCAAAGAAACCCGTGAACAGTCCGTAGCACACGTTATAACGCAGCCCCTGATTGGCTAACTGGCTGCAGTGATGGCAACTTGTACCTGCGTCTGCAGGTTGACCATGTCCGCCTCCATTTCATTATTGGATTCATTCAGGTCACTGATTTCTTTGTTGAGTTGTTTGATGTCATCGTCATTGTCCAGAACTAGAAACCAGAGCAGAAAGAAAACATAAGATCCTGGTTGGGTTTACTCAATTGTTTCCCATGTTTGTCGTCCTGTTTGGGATTTACCATCAGTAGCTCTGAATTTGGTGCTCAGGTAGTCGTCTGAGGGGAACTTGGCCTTCTTCTTGGCAAACAGGGCTCGGGGACATCCTGAGAGGCTGTGGTGTAGAGAGACATGGAAAGCTGGTACATTAAGAAAAGTCTCAAGTTGGTAAAACATGCACCATGTCATCGTGGTTGGATTGTACACACAGACTAACAGTTTGGTCCTTAGACTAAACAGTTTCAAACCAGGATGAAGTGACGTTGTATGGTTAACTGCAAATTGTTTCCTCCCTCTGTCTCCTGATATTTATGGAGACTGGGTGGTGACCGAAAGAACAAGATTGCGGATACAAGCTGCCGATATGAGCTTCCTCCACAGGGTGGCTGTGCTCTCACTCAGAAATTGGGTGAGGAGCTCTGCCATCCGGGAGGAGCTCGGTATCAAGCCGCTCCTCCTCAAGGTCGAGAGAAGCCAGATGGGGTAGTTCGGGCATCTGGTCAGGATACCCCCTGAGCGCCTCGCTGGTGAGGTGTTTCGGACACGTCCCACCAGGAGGAGACCAAGAGGCAAACCCCGGACCCGCTGGAGGGACTATGTCTCACAGCTGGCTGGGTAACGACTTGGGATCCTTCCGGGTGAGCTGGAGGATGTAACCGGGTTGAGAGAGGCCTGGGCTTCCGGTGTGAGGTTGTTGCCCCCACGACCCGGCCCCTGATAAGCGGAAGATAACGAAACGGAACTAAAGAGAATAAAAATAAGATTTTAAATTTTTATTTATTGGAACGATAAGCCCCTTGAGATTCAACATCTCGTTTTTGAGGGGGTCCCCAACCTAACACGCATGTTTTTTGAAGGGTGGGAGGAAACTGGACTACCCGGAGGAAACCCACGCACACACGGGGAGAACATTCAAACTCCACACAAAAGGCCAATGTTTCAAACCTCATCCCCCACTCGGGGTTTGAACCCACAACCTTCTTTCTGAGAGGTCACTGTGCTAACCACTGTGCAGATAGTTAGAGTCCTGTGTGTAGATCTGGTCGATTCATCCTGGTTTAGTAACATATTAACTTTATATTTTCTTTGGTTTTCTGATAAAAACACATTTTCAGATACTCCAGACATTAAAGTGCTGACTACAGTTTATCATCAAACTGTAAAATTGGATTTTACAAGCTGGTCTTTATGTAAATCAAACCAATATTAAATATTAATGTGACAAACTGCTTGTTAATGAATAAAGATAGTGGAATGTAAAATTTATGCAACATCTGCACTTTAAAAAAGGGGTTTATGCAAAATCAACTTTTTGGAGGTTTTTTATTATATTTTATAGAATTATTCCAACATCAAAAACATACCTTGAGAGCAATGCTCCCTCTAATTTTTTACATGCCCGAGCGAATACTCAAGCTTCCTGAGCAAAAGGGGGTGGAGCAAAAACTTTTATTCTTTTGTGACGTCGGCAGCAGTGACGCGCCAAACTCCGAAGCAGCGGTTTAAAGCAATTTGTTTTATAAAGAAAGAAAAAGACACATGCTGCGGAGCACTGTCTCATTTTTCCATCTTTAATTTTAATTGAGTTTTATTTTGTGCGCGGCATGCATAGGTTTTCTTGTGCGCTAGTAATTTGCGAGCAGTGCGCAACTGCGCAGGCGCGCAGCTTAGAGGGGAGCACTGCTTCATTTCAGCAGGAATGAGTCATTTTCAAGCCTCGTCCTGTATTCAGATACCACTTAATAATGTGAAACAGATTAAGGGGACCTTCTTAAAATTGGGCGTAACTGACTAAGTGATTTTCGGAACAACAACAACAAATAAAGATTACAGGAATAAAAAACATAAAAATACAAAACAATCCACTTAAAACAGGGCAGGGACCAAACGTGAGCAGAGCAAAGTACTAAAATACTTAATGCATTTCTTAGAATCTGGATGGGGTAGAGAACAAAATCCATGGAGAAGAACAACCTGGTGTTTAAATATTATCTGAATACTGAAAAGATACACTCTTAAAACAACTCAAACATGCATGAATTCAATAAAAAATCTCTTCAAATGTTTTTTATGATGGAATCACATTTAGACAAGATGAAAACATTTACATTTTATTCATCCTCACCGGACAAATTTGTGTGCTGCATTTCACCGCAGCGGGCTATCACCTATGACGGTGCCAATGGTAGGAGAAACAGGGGGTTAGGTGTCTTCTCCAAGCCACTGAGCCACCGTCTACCTGTCTTTTTTACAACATATTGTTAAGAAAATAATGAACAGGAACTGTTTCATTTCGTCTTCGGAAACACTTATAACTAACGGGGTCGCTGGGGTGACAGAGCCTATCCCGGCTGTTTTCAGGCACAAGGCAAGTTACACCCCAAAGAGGTCGCCAGTCTGCTGCAGTGCCACCCACACAACCACCCTCATGCAATTTCATAGTGACCAATCAGCCTGACATGCATGTTTTTGAGGAGTTGGAGGAAACCAGAGTACCTGGAGAAAACTCCAGCAGACACACACAGGAGAACATGCATACTCTTCACAGAAAGGCCAGTGTTGCAAGCCTTGTCCCATCCGGGACTCAAACCCTGACCTTTTTGCTGTGAGGCCACTGTGCTAACCACTGCGTCACTGTGCTGACGTTTGAAAATGTTTTGTTCACAATTAAAATCTGATCATGTGCATATTGACCTAATAAATTTTAGAGGTTCTTCCTTTTTGTTTTCTTAGTTGTTATAATTGTGAAGACGCTGCTCACCTGCGGTGTGTGAGGAAGCTGCCGTTGGCATGGCCAGAGCCATCACAGCCAGGGGTGGGGCAGGTAGGACCCTCTGTTTTGAAGGCCTTCCAGTTAAAAGGCGTGCCATTGAGAAGGCCCTCTTTCTGCCTACGTGCGGCCAGAGGACAGCCGTAAGCGCTGCGATGTGTGGCGTACTTGCCACTGATGTGACCCAGGCTGTCACAGCCGGGCACCGGGCATCTGGGGAAAACACAGAAAGGAGAGGACAGAAGAGGGGGAGACGTGGTGAGACAGATAGAAGGTAGAAAGAAGTAGAAAACGGATTATAAAAGTAGAATCCTTACCCTAAAATTGTAAAAAAAAATGAGATTATTCCTCTAAAATGTAAAAGTTAGTCTCATTTTTCTCTATAATCTGATTTTTTTTACAGTTTCCTTTCTTTACTGGCAGATTTGTTGTTAACATGCAGTTTATTTTAACATCTTTGTGAGCAAATGCAACATGAAGCTTATGTTTTTCTATTTTCTGGTTCTCTATTAGACTTCCATTGGGAGTCAGTATCATCAGTGAGTAGATCTTCCCATCAGTGAGGGCCTTATTGTTTGATTCAATTACAGGGGCAGGTCAGTACCTCTAGCATGTGCTTCACAGTGACTATCCTCGCTTTCTACCTCTATCTCTCTGTCTTTTATTGCATTTTACCGTCAGTCACGCTAAAAGCAGACATTATGGCTTTCTGAGCGGTACGAACTTTAAAAGCTCGGAGTCCTCCTGGTTGTCCTTGGTAGGAGTTTTAATTCCACTTTTCTTGGCACGCGGGCACCCAGAGAGACTGAAAACAGAAAGTATGGAGTTGATAACATAAGGTTGAAAGACTTTCTGGTAAAGCTTCATAAAGGGAGTGAACATGAGAAGGAAGAATGGTTTTACATCTCGAAAACGCCTGCAGGTGTGAAATGTGCATGTGGACCCTGGCTAGCTCTACATCATCTGTCTCTGGGCCTCAAACTAGCTACTGTGTGTATGTATGTGTTTATGTGAGTGTGTGTTTGATTGCTTCTTTGGTACCTTCTGTGCGAGGAGTAGTTTCCTGTGATGTGACCGGAACCATCACATCCCGGAGTTGGACATCTAAGGAACAAAAAAGTTTAGAAATGACAACTAAGAAAAAAAAAAACTGGATCTTTTCTAGTGTTAATGAAGATGAAGTGATGGAATGAGAGAAGCTTGTTAACTCTAATTATTTCTGCTCCAGTCTTTTTTAGGCCATTCAAACTCTTCTCAAGTGTGTTTATATGCTGAGCCGTGAAGGCCTGGTTTCTAGTTGGGAGCTGACTGCGTGTGACTGATTCACGCTTACTTTTCACATTTACATGAACTGATTGAAGCGAAAGCAAAGCACAGACCAATCCAATTTGAGGAAAACACCATGACAGATGAAGCAGCAGCAGAGACAGCAGCCGGCAACAAAAGATGAGCTAACGTCAGCAAAATGAGGCGTGGTAGTGCTGGATGGATCAGTAGGAAGGCAATAAAGCTGCACAGCACACATACTTGAGTTCAGGGGTGTGGGCCGCCATGAGGGACCGAAGGCTCTTATCAGCGAGAGGACACCCAGACAGACTGAGAGAAAAAGGAGAAACAGCAAAGGATGGGAAAGGAAGTGTGAGGGGATTGAAAAAGAGAGAGGAGAAAGACGTGAGTGAAGGAGAATCAAGATGCAAGACATACCAAGGTCATTTAGGACTGAGAGGGCGGACAGAGAGAAGTAAATTACTGATGCATATCAAAGTCAATGCTTCCCTGGCTCACACTACATTACCGCCTCGTGCCCGTCAGGAGGATATAAAATGTGTGAATTAGTCTTGGTGTGTCTGCTTCAGACTCAGAGTGAGCTTGCTACAGATCCAGGTCAGTCTGGGACGTGGGCTTACCTGCGATGAGATGCGTAGTTCCCAGTTATGTGGCCGCTGCCATCACAGCCGGGTGTGGGGCACCTACAAAGAAAAGAGGGGCAGAGTTAAAATTAATACGGGATTTTAATTGAGTAGACGAATATAGAGTATAAGAGAGTTTCAGTGCAGTGTTTAACCTACAACCAGTCATCATATGAAGCCTGAACATGCCTGAGGATCTTAACTTAGTAATTTAATTAAAAAGGGCAATTATTCATTTTTGCTCCCCATTCAAAAATGTCCAATTCTGTAAATCTGTTTATTTCTATTTGATTTTTTTTTACATACTCTGTTCATTCCTCACTGGTGAAATTTGTGTGCTGCGCTACTACACCGCAGCAGGCTGCCATGACAGCACCAAGGGTGGGAGAAACAGGGCGTTAGGGGTCTTCTCCAAGGACCATAGACGTGAACTCAGTGGGAATTGAACCCGCAAACTTCCACTCCGCAGGCGAACTCTCTACCACTGAGCCACTGTCTCCCCCCTTTAAAGTCAGCCGGCCAACCCAAAAATGGTCAAGATAGTTACTTTTAATAGGAAAAAAATAATGCCTGGATTTTTTTTCCCACAATTTTATTATTAAATTGATTATAATTATTATTTAATTCAAACTGGATAGGCTGATTAATTTTTTAATGGCTTTTATGGTTATCATTTTATGGTGCTTGTAAAAGCACTTGTTAAAAAAATGTGGAATCGATAACGCAATATTTTGTTTTGTCTTCCAAACCGCTTATCCCCAATGGCATGACGTGAGGTGCCGGAGTCTATTCTGGTCCAATTCAAGCGAGAGGCAGGGTAAATCCCAAACAAGTCGCCAGTCCATTGCGGGGCCACACACAAACAACTTTCCTAGGGGCAATTTTGTAGCAGCCAATCAACCTAAAATCCATATTTGAGACGGCAGCACAGTGGTTAGCACGTTCGCGCACGGACCGGAAGATCGCGGGTTTGCGTCCCACAGAGAGCACGTCTGGGGTCCTTGGAGAAGACACCTAACCCCCGCTTCTCCCACCATTGGCGCTGTCGAAGGGCAGCCTGCTGCGGTGTAAGGAGTGCAGCACACAAATTTCCCCGGTGAGGGATGAATAGAGTAATTCATTATACATTTTTTATTTTTTTATTTTTGGAGAATGGGAGGAAATGCAGACTTCACACAGAAAGGCTAGTGATTCTAGACTTGCTCCCACTCTGGGACTCGAACCCCTAACCTTCTTATATGGAGGCTACTGTGCTAACCACTAAATAACAATTATTGTTTTGTCTCCTGAACTGCTTATCATTAATGGGGTCGTGGATAGTGGCAGACCCTATCCCGGCTGAGTGAGGCACACACACAGACAAATATATGCAATATCAACCAGAAAAATTACAATTTTATATTCTTTGTCAATATTGTGCAGTCCTAATTGCTACTTACGAGAGAAGTTCCTTTTTGCTATCCTTGGGCTGAAACTTGACTTTGAAGTTTGGGGTTGTGACCTCTCCTGGGTACTTTCTGTCCTCCAAACAGTCCTGCATCATGTCACAGTCCTCCTGGTCCGAAGAAACATACGACTGGCCTGTGTGATCCAGCTATAAAACAACAGCAGAACTTATTAAAATCGCTGTCGTTGTGGTTCATCCATTATAGTTTTTTTTTTTTCTGACAACTTTTCCTTACATCATTTCTGTAGTTGTTTACAAGCACAAAGACTTCACGCGGCAGCACCGTATTCACACACTTGCCTTTTATTCTTTTGTAGACATGTCATGTTTCTAAATGCAGAATGTCCTCATAAAAAATTAACATGCAAGAGCCTTTATGTTTCTTTTGAAAATAAGTTCAAAGGAGTGAAAATTAGCATATGCCAAATCCAGGATGGTGCAATGCACCTGACACACCACCTCTGTTACACAGTGCTGTGTTTTAACAGTACAGTAACTCTTGCATTTCTCTGAAATAAATGAATAATAGAAGCAGGAAAACGGGACAGGAAATAAGAAAAGGCACTTAGACGAAGACAAAGTGATGTAAACAAGAGTTTAAAAGCCTTGCAGGGAGTTGTTATTTGTGTTGGATTGTGTCCTGTGAGACTGTTCTAATTGCTCTGACCTCCTCGGTTTCCTCCTCCCTCTGGCGGTTAGGTTTGGTGAAATCCAGCGGTCCCTCCCAGTCCTCCTGCTTGTAAGCATGGAGGTTTGGTGAAGTCATGCCGCTGTTTCCACCATGCTGCAGCGACGATGAAGAGGACGATGATGGATCTGGTGACCGAACACTGGGGCTGGTACCTGATAGACTCCCCTCTCGTTTAATATGTTTCTTCATACTCAGATCCAATGTGCCGTTTTCGTCGACCTCAATATCGGTTTCCTGAGAGGGGGACGATCGCGTTAGTTTAAAGGATTTTTTATAGATAACAATTGTTGAAACCCAACAATTTACTTAAAAAAAAAAGAAAGAAAGAAAGAAAAAGAAAATGATCAAATCCATTAAAAAAATATTTACATCATTTTTAACAACTAATATGGCTATTAATGTAACCGCACGTTCTTCTACTCGCTGATTTTCCCGCTAAACAACTTTTCATTAATAAAAAACTAAATAAAACCTGTTTATTTCTTATTAATAAGTAACTTTATAATGATAATAGAAAATCTTTGACTCACTGCGTAGCTTTTAGAATTAGCCATAAAAAGCTAGCATGCTAAGCTAGTTAGCTAGTCTGCTAACTATTAGCCAAACGCTATAAATTAGCTTTTATGTTTTACTTTTTATTTGGGATTAAAAGGTACATTAAAGAAAAAAAAGTAGATTCACAAAAACCCAGATAAAAAGTAGTTTAATTTTTTTTAGCTAAACAAGTTTAGCTAGCTTAGCCAAGTGTTCTCCAAACCGCGGCCTGCGGGCCGAAAACGGCCCCCTGAACAATAGCAGAGGGCATAATGAAGTTGGACTTTTGCACTAAAATGTTCCTTAGTTATAAATCCGTGTAGTCCCTAATTCATCCAGGAGTGATCCATAGTAGAAAAAGTTTAAAAAAAAGTCTTCTGGACAGTTTAATTCTTCAACGAGACGTTTCGACTTCCATCCGGAAATCATTTTCAATCTGAATGAAATGGACTGAAAACTTGATCTATTTATACTAACCTGAGTAAAAAGTAAAAAAAATAGTAAGAAGGGCTCGACCAATGAGCCTGTGCTACTTAAGATGGCCGTGAATGGCTCCTATTGTAGCCACAGACCATTAGTTATTTCAAATACATATCATATGACATTCTGTTCCACACTTCTGTGATCTGTGCCCCTATCTGGCAACCTCCAAGAAAAAGAATTTCCTAAATCCCTCCGCATCCAAAAAAAAAAAAAAAAAATTAGAGATGAGAAAAATGGATTCAGAATGGAGGGTATTTAACCTGAAGTAGGTAAACGATTATGTTTTTGTTCAATATAAATGAAAGGCTGTCTGCCCCATCTACTTAGAGACGGTGGCAGTATTCAAAGAATACAGTTGCGGCAACACTATAAATCCTGTTGTTCTGTGAAGTTGTAAGGCCCGCCAAAATGTGCTGCCTAGTGCTTCCGCGCATGCCCAGACCTCAGAATCCACTCTGCCCTCCCCTCCAACTTCTCCCTGTCGAGATGAGCAGCTTGGCACTTCTGTGCATGCCCAAGACGCAACCAAACTCCCATGATGCAACCAAACTCTGCCTCCTATGACACAATTCCTATCAAATTGGGCTACCCCCATCAAAAGGAACTACCTTGCGCTTCTGCACTAATGTAAAGTGGTATTTTTGGGTGCTACACTATTGTAGTAGTACTTTGTAGTATGATCTGATTATTTAATGTACCAATCAATTTATGCAACCTATGATAATATTTAATTAGCAAATGTAAACTGGCGTTTTATGGCATTTTATCACAGTAGGATAATGTCTGAGAAACAAATTAATCTCTCAAATTAAGCTACACACATTACCGTCAGGACCAGGAAAAACAATATACAAAGGACAAGATCATCAGTCGCACTTTTTCCGTTACAAATTGACTCTAGCCCCTGATCAGAGAAGGGACAAGTTATGCACACCTCACAGGAAAAAAATTTTGGAGGCCGCTGCCTTGAACCTTCCTTCACGGTGAGGAAAAACTAAACAAAAACAAAAAACAACAGTGGGAATAAAAAGTAGAAACATAATGGGGATCCATGTCAAAGAGAGACCCGTCCTCCGGGATGAGCAGCCAATTTTTATCAGACTGTTAATTAAATATTAGCTTCTTATACTCTGCTGCTTTATATCTGAAGAAATAAGTTCATGGGCTTCATTCTGATTGAAACAGGGTGTAGATCAAGCACAGAGACCTCCTCAGTCTGGCCATGCCCAGGACAGGAAGACAGAGAATCCATCAGGAATCTAAAATGGAACTCTCTCCCAAGGAGGCGAGTTAGCAAAAAAATTTGTCTCTTCAGAGCAGGTTGGGAAAAATAATTCAAATTTTTAAAACTCAAGCAAAAAACACAATTATTCCTTATTTTTATTAGTACTGTTTTGGTGGTATAAATTCAACCCACTGTGTGGCTTTTATCATGCGCCAAAGAAAAGGCTAACAAGCTAAGTTTTGCATGTGTAGTTTTTAGGATACCAAGTTTTGTTTTAGCTCAATAACACACACTAATTCCTGTGCAATCACACTTTTTAATGTGTATTTGGAATTAAAAAAGATAGTCAGTTAATATTAAGTTAGCAGCTAACTAGACTTGTGGTTTTTGAATCTGCAACTCCATGTAAAGCTTAAGTCAAACTTTTATTAAATTTGTATCTTGGATAAAGATGTTAAAATTTTTAAAGGATTTCTATCTACAATTAAAAACACAAGCTTTCCAATGCCAAGTGGAAATAACCATTAACAATCATTCCTGATATAACATGTTTGATAGCAAGGACTAAGCTACAGGTCCTTGCTACAGGTGATTGACTGGATAATCTTGTGATGAACAATCAACGAATAATTAATTTGACTTAAAAAATAGTTTACTGTAAAACAAAAAAATACAGAAAAAAAAACCCACTTAAGAAAAAAAAGCATCCCCAAGGTTTTGAATAGGCACAGATTTTCTTGGCTATTTCTGCTCTTACGCTCGTCTAAAATTGCCTTTAAGCTGGTATGAATCAAACATTTATCTAGTGAACCCACAGCGCTGATGCGCTTTTTCAACATACTCCAACTCCAGTTGCCTTAAAAACATAAGCGATGATGTCTTCGGTGGTAAGGTGCCAACAGCATTGAGCGAACCTACAATCTCTATTTTAACTAACAGGTAGAGTGAAATGGATGGGGAAATGAGCCATGTTTTCAGTGTGCGTGGAGCTCGTAAAGCCTGGTCAAGATCTCAAAATATCAAAAGATTAAAACGAGCAGAAAAAATTGGAACACTTCCCAGAAATGTCCAAGGTTGACAAGCACAGTGCTCGTGTGTTTTATACACTCCGACTCTGACTTCAGATCAGTCCTTAGTGGATCAGGGTAGACCTGCTCTTGGATCAGTGCCTTGCTGAACAACATCTCACTTTGATTTGCTGTCACACACACTCATTTTCTTGTTTGATCGCCTAAAAACCATGTCAGGAAATCAAAAAATGATAAAGCTGTCACTTTCTGTCCTCCCCTGAGGCAAAAAGGCCTTCAAAATCTCAATATGGGGGAGAAATGGGAGTCCAATTACCCCTCCCGTGCACAGAAAACGGAATCGGGGGGAGTGAGTGAAAAATAGAAAGGTAAAGACTGAACGAGACAGTGTGAGACTTACACAGGGAGAAAGAGAGTGAGATAAAAGGAGATGTGAAAAGTAAATGAAAGAAAGAGTGGTAGGGAGGAGAAACAGAGTGGGAGATCTGCCGGACAGATAATGAAAAAAGGCTACCTGGTGGAAAAGTAATCCAGGGAACTGGCGGTTGGCCAAATTCAATAACAACATGAAAAGTGTGTGGGATGGAGGGATGAAACGATGAAAGAGGATAGGAGAGGTGATGCAACTGACTCTCAACACCATCCTGTTGCTGTAAGCCAGAGCCTCCTGATGATATATTCATGCAGTGTTGATGGGGGGAAATAAGAGCAGAGGAGTGGGGAAGGCACACCCACTGATATCTCCTCTCATCTCACCAGCTGTGGCCTGAAATGTTTCATCTGCACTACAATCAACTCACGATCCTTCTGCAATGCCGGGGAATACAGGGTCACAAGCTCATTTTTCTATAAATCTGTGCACATGAGTTTTTAGCATTTACTTATTCTCTGAACATTAGGTGGTTTTAGAAGACAGCTGAGATTAGTTTACCTTGCTCTGTGGTCTTATGCTGAGGTTCTCAGGCTTCTCCCAGCAGCGAGTGGACAAGTTGAGGATGGCCGTAGCAGCCATGTGAGCAGCTTCTGCATCATGGGAGTAGTCATAAGCTAAGGTGGAAGTCTTCCCATAAGCATGGAGACTGAGGCAGGGTGAGGACGACTTGGGAAATGAGGGTTTAGCTGTAGAAAAAAAAGCAAAATTTAGTTTTAAAATTGATAGAACGTTTTACTGTCGCAGCACACAGATCCAAATAAAAATCTCAGAGAGGGGGTATTGGGGTTTTGTGGGGTAATTATGTTAGTACATAAATAAAAATACCGTACCGATACCATACCGATATTAGCTCAGCGTAAATTAAATCTCATTTGAGGCTGCAAATACAAGCGTGAGCAGAACACATGTTCTTAAACACTCCCTGCTTATGTTAGAATGTGGGCGTGGTGGAGAACAAAATAAATGGTCGAGAACTTGGCATTTGAATAGTATCCAATACCGGAGGGGACGGGGGGAGAACTTTGCAAATTACTCGAAAAGAATAAAAAGTAGAAAAACACTGTGGGAATAATATTCAAGCACGGTAGAAATTTCTAAAAAGTTGATTTGACTCAACATGACTTTAAATTTAGCTTAAATAAGCATTTAAAAACATGGTGTTTGTGGGAAATTGGAGTCAATGTTGGACAAAGTGAAGATAATCAAAACTATGTAGTCGATTCAGCAAACAACCGCAGAAAGACACAAAAGGAACGGGAAAGTGATAAGAAGTCATAGAAAGAAAAGAGAGTCAACATTAGACTGACTTTGCTATTTTTATGTGCTGTAAACACTCAGGATGAAGAGTTCTCTTGTGAAATTCAGCAAAAAATTTCAGTGATGTTGCTTCAGTTTGATGTCAAAAATGTGTCTGTCATTTTGCCCCACGCTCGTCCCAGATTTCCACACATTTATAAAAACATCTTATAGAGAAAAAAAATTTCTCAGACTGGTTTATCTTACTTTTTTCAATGGGAATAAAATACTATTCAAAAAGCTCAACCTGTCTAAAGCTCCACAATAAAGTAGTTTATGTGTCAAAAAACCCCACAATGCTTCAGAAACATCCAACTGTTGGGTTTTTAGTGTGTTGCTGCAATACTGCATGTGAACTGCTTTGCCATTATTATTTGTTCACATATCCAAGGATTTAAAATCAGGTGTTTCAATTGCTTCCCTGGCCTTAGTTGAATAAAATCATCCTCTATCCACATGCTTACAAACATCTGTGAAAAAAAGGGTCGCTATCAGCAGCTTTGATAAGTCCACTGTGAAAGTGTGGGTTGATGCTGTTGTGACTGCAAACGGTGGATTGACATATTTTTCACTAGGAATGGGAGGTCATGCAAAATCGTTAAAGGGTTGAGGAAGTTGAGCAAAGACTTTTAGATAGTATAGTGTAGCTTGCATTATTAAGACTTTGTGAATGAGAGGGACCCAAATGGAAAAGTGAGGTTACAGGGAGAAGAGATAAAAAAGGTGGAACATTTTAAGTACTTAGGATCAACATCCCAGAGCAATGGAGAGTGTGGAAAAGAAGTGAAGAAGCATGTGCAGGCAGGCTGGAACAGGTGGAGAAAAGTATCAGGTGTGATGTGTGATAGAAGAGTTTCAGATAAAATGAAAAGAAAAGTGTACAAGTCCATGGTGAGAGCGGCCATGCTGTTTGGTCTAGGAAAATACAGGAAACAGAGATGGAGGTAGCAGAGACGAAGATGCTGAGGATCTCTCCAGGAGTGACCAGGATGGACAGGATCAGAAGAACAGCACATGTTAAAGGGTTTTGGAGATAAAGTCAGAGAGGCCTGACTGAGATGGTTTGGACATGTGCAGAGGAGAGAGAGTACTTTGGCAGAAGGAGGCTGGGTTTGGAACCACCAGGCAAGAGGTCTAGAGGAAGACCAAAGAGGAGGTTCATGGATACAGTGAAGGAAGACATGAAGATAATTGGTGTGACCAAAGAGGATGCAGCAGATAGGGTTAGATAGAAGAAACTGACTTGCGGTGGCGACCCCAAAGGGAAATGCCGAAAGAAGAAATATAAACTAATAAGCTGTCGAAATAATTTAATTTGAGTCAAGCATGTTTTTCTTTGAAAATTGGCCATCTAAAATAATCTTTCTTATGCATTATATATTTTAAAAAGTGGATCTGAAAAAAAAAACCTGTTAGAATATTAAATAAAACATAAAAACATTCAAAAATGATCAGTCCATACTTTTGAAGGCTTTGGGTGACGTTTCGCTGGTGGTCATCTTTGGAGCAAGCATTCGCTTCCCAAACACTTGGGCATCGAAGCTTGCATAATCGAAGGAGACCTTGGAGTACTTCTCCAGTTCCTTAGCCAGGTTGGCGCGAGGCGTGGAGGGGGCCATGTTAGGTTTGTAGCTGCCATATTGGGGCATCTCCAGCTGCTTCACAAAACACATTGGCCTGCAAGGGCAGAGGGAGAAACAATGTCAAGATGGAGAGATTAAAAATTAAATAAAGCATAAAGCAGATTAGGAGCGATGGAAAGAAAAAAAGATTACTAATGCAAAAAGGCAAAAAGGCAAAAAGAAGAAAAAAACAAGCTGAGTGGAGAAAAAGAGAAGAAGAATGAGAGAAAGAGGTAAAATAGAAAGAGTAAAGATAGGGCCAATGGTGTGCTTAGCAGGAGTGTGGTAGGATTAAAAGCTCTCTTATCAGCAGAGGGCACATTTGCATGTTGTACAGCATGGAATTTATGAGCTTTAAGCCTTCTCGTTTTCCTGGAGAGCCCGGGCTTTTGTCAGACCTGTTGGCGTAAATCCACTGATAGACCGGGGAGAGGCAGGAATAGGAGAAAAGAGGGAATAGTGAAAGAGTTGAAAAAGGGAAGGAGTGAAATGACCTTCCTTATCTTTGCTATGTTTTATACTCTCCTTTTACCGTATTTCCAAGCCCTTTAGTATTTTTTTTCATTCCCTTCTGTGGCCATAACATGCCGGCTACATCCAGATCATGGTGGTATCTGGTTCCCACCGTATGTTCATTAATAAGCGACGTGACCTGGCTCCCGGTCACATGGCTGCAGGGCCATCTCGCATCAGCTCGCACATTTATAAAAAAAAAAATTCAGCAACTGATCACAGGGGATTTTTTCTCTCTTATTAATTCAACACAAGTTCCATTCAGCTGCGAATACAACGGACAAGCTTACTCATTTGAATAACAATTTAAGGAGGAAAAACAAAGCATGCTTATTGTGTTTTAATCTGATGCTTTGTCCAACCGCTGATGAGCTTTTCCTTTAGGAAAGCAATTATTTCTTCCCCCCCTCCCAAACAAAGCCCATATAACTTGCATAATTAGCATATTGTCTGCATTATTAATTAAAATACCAATGCGGGAGAGCAACGATTTGGAATGATAGCATGGTCTGCTTAGCGTTAATTATCATTCTTTTGGCCACGATCACGCTGCCTGGTTGGTTCGGGTAAATGAACAGAGATGAAGAGATGTTTGAGGTGAGAGTAATGATGAACCAATATGTCGGATGTTTCAGAGAGGTAGTAACTTGGGTCAAACCAGAGATCGAACAGTCACCATGTCTGCTTTACTCTAGACTGTTATATCGCAAAATATATATCGCATCAAAAAACTATGCAAGGTCAAAATAAGATTTCCACATATGTTAAAACTAAATCTTTAGATATTAATTACTTCAGGAAATGGCTCTATTTTTAAAGAATTTTTTTTTGTTTTGTTTTTTCACAACACTTATTCAACACCATATCCACGCACAAAATTATATGTGTTCTTCTTCTTCTTCTTTCGGCATTTCCCTTTAGGGGGCGCCAAGGCAAGTCAGTTTTTTCCATCTAACCCTATCTGCTGTATCCTCTTTGGTCACACCAAATATCTTCATGTCTTCCTTCACTGTGTCCATGAACCTCCTCTTTGGTCTTCCTCTAGTCCTCTTTCCTGGTGGTTCCAATTCCAGCATCCTTCTTCGGATGTACTCTCTCTCTCCTCTGTACATGCCCAAACCATCTCAGTGTTGCCTCTCGAACTTTATCCCCAAAACCTCTACCATGTGCTGTTCCCCTGATGTACTCATTTCTAATCCTGTCCATCCTGGTCACTCCCAAAGAGATCCTCAGCATCTTCATCTCTGCTACCTCCATCTCTGTTTCCTGTCTTTTCTTAAGTGCTACTGTCTCTAGACCAAACAGCATGGCCGGTCTCACCACGGTTTGTACACTTTTCCTTTCATTCTAGCTGAAACTCTTCTGTCACACATCACACCTGATACTTTCCTCCACCCGTTCCAGCCTGCCTGAACACGCTTCTTCACCTCTTTTCCACACTCTCCATTGTGTTCTTCTAATTTTCATGCATAGGAAATATAGAAAATTAGAAAGGGGTTTTGGTGTAGCAAAAGAAAATAGATTAAAAATAACATTTGCTTTTGTTTAAATATTTTAGTAGTATTTTAATTAATTTTTTTAATGGTTAAGCCTTTCCCCACACCGGTTATTCATCTATATGTAAAATCTCAGATAAAGAATGATCATAGTGTTTGCAAAAGTTTCAGATGTTTTATTCATTTTTATGTTTAAATGTTAGAAAGCATTCTTTGTGTATGGGTTCATGCAGTGCTCTGTCTTAGTCTGGCACTGTTTTGGAGTACGGCGCCCCGCATGAGTTGCTTCCTACCACATGGAGTTCTTAAAAATAGTTCCTAACTTGCTACTGACTTTATAAGGTTTAGAGTTGGGTTACTGTGATTTGCTGAAAAACAAGCCTTACCACAAATAAGATGATTAGCAATTTCTGTTTATGAGGCAGTCACTGTCAGAGAAACATTTAGCTATGTGGGTAAACGGAGCCACTGATGCTTTTTACCTTCCATTGCAACTACGTACTTCAAATTACAGTAATTTATCAGACAAGGCAAAACTAAAAAAAAAATAATGTTAAATCAATTTAATATTCTATTTGAGAGATGTGATTCAGTGCGTGCAGAGTCAGATATAATCCACCAACAGCGCATTGAAGCAATAATTTGTTTAAACTGTTTAAACTTCCCACTCCTTTTGAGCATGATGGCAAGGATTTACTTTTGTTGAGCAGGTTGGTACATGATAGAATGGCCATTGGGTTTAGTCGTCTTTATGTTGGCTGTTTTTTTTCTTATGGTGGGACCCAATGTGCTGGTCGGAACTATGTTCTTTGTCTTTCTTAAGTGCACTTGCACCAGAGAATGCTTGTCAAGGTCATGCTGGTAAGTAAATAAAGAAAAGTGTGTAAATCTAAAAGAAACAGAAACTTTTGAGTAAGCAGCACATCAGCTTTTAAGACTTAAGAAAAAAACCCCCAATAATCTGTCTAATTATCAAAATGAATACAAATTTATTTTATGGTATTTGAAAGAAGCTCAAAGTGTTTTAACCTCCTGAGACCAGAACACAAATTTGAAATATTTTCTGCGTTGCTGCTGTTCAAAATACAAAATTTGTATTTTGGTTCATACAAAATAAATGAACATAAAATTATGTAGATGCTTGGTTATAAGAGGTGAGACACGTCTTCAAATATGCACACAAAAACACGTATACGTACTTGATTTGAATATAAACATGGATAAATAAATTTATAGATGGATGTACAGTACACATGTCTACAGTGACATTGTTGTTCAATCAAAATTTAAACGTCATCAAGATAATTTTCTTTGGTTTATATGGATTGTTTCCAGATAAAGATAAAGACTCCAAAAGATTTCAAAATTTTAAAATTTTGAAATCTTGAAATCAAATTTTTGTGATCATCAAGTTTTTTTTCAATCGAAAGAGAAACTCATACAGGATGTTCCACATTATTAAGCAGATCAAAATTTCCAGCAATTTGGGAAAGAACAGAGGTCTCTGCTGCTGAAAAGCAGGAAATAAGTGGATGGAAACATTTGAATTTTTATAGAAACATAAGTAATTAAAGAGATTTGCAGATGAAGACAGGATTAGGAAGGATTCTGCCGGACAAATATTCCAGATTAAGAGAACACCTGCTAAAATGACATTATGAAGCAGCAAACAGGAGGTGTGTAGGATGCACTAGAGGCTTGAAGTTCTGCAGAAACCTCAACAAATACATCTTATCTGCAGAATAATTAGGAACTCAGTGTATGTACATATCTGTATGAGTATTGATGTACATGTACTGTAAATATGCACAAACATATTTTTGGTCCATCTTCTTGTTTTTCAGGCAGAAAATGCACATCTTAGTTTTCACCACACTGAGTTAGAATTTTCCGTTCCTGGGGTTTTTGTCAGACTGTGACTTCTTGCAGAAAAATGTGGAAATTACAGGTTGTTGGGAGTTATTTGGAAGATTGCAGCATGAGCTCTGTGAACCCATCCTGGTAAAATGTTGAGTATTTCTGTCTTGTTTTGTTTTCTATTTTTAAATCCTTACCTCAGCACTCTGTCATTGGGGCTTCCCTTGAGATGTTCCCCACCAGGCTGGGGGAGATGCTGCTTGTCGTGGCTTTTGGACAGCTTTTCTGCAGCGGCGATGGGGCAACCGGAGAGGCTGAGGGGGAAGGGTAGAAGGAGGGGCAAAGAGAGAATGAATATTAAAAGGACAGCTAGTGCTGACCCTGTAAATCTTCATCACGCTGATGTGGGCTGACGGTGCGCCTGTCCTGTATGTGTGCTTTTGCAAATACCAGTGGCATGCTGACCCTCCCTCACTTAGCAACCTCCCCTCCCTCCCAGAAATGTTAGCATAAAAATTTAAAAACATGTTACCTGCGGTGTGTGTTGCGGTTGCTGTTCACATGACCCTGACCGGTACAGCCGGGGGTTGGGCACTTCAGCACATTTTCATGCATGGCCAGGACTTTAAAAAAAAAAGCACAGTAAGCATTTTATAACAAACGCACACACAAATATATCAATACAAAAGCGTCTTTTATTTCTGGTCTAACTATAATCCAAATAATAGTCTTATTTTATTAATGTATAGAAATGTTTATAAGTTTTCCCTCACTGAGATGGAGGGTCTAAAGGCGGGGTCTAAGATCGTATTCAGCCTCTAAACACATGTTTGTGTAGAGACTAGATGTCCAATTGTTTTGTTTAAAACTATTATACAATTTTATTCACGTAAAATTCCGTTCCGTTCCGTCATCTTCTGCTCATCCGGGGTCGGGTCGCGGGGGCAACAGCCTCAGACGGGAAGCCCAGGCTTCTCTCACCCCGGCTGGATCCTCAAGCTCACCCAGAAGGATCCTGAGTCGTTCCCCGGCCAGCTGTGAGACATAGTCTCTTTAGCGGGTCTGGGGTCTGCCTCTCGGTCTCATCCCGATGGGACGTGCCCGAAACACCTCACCAGCGAGGCGCTCGGGGGGCATCCTGACCAGATGCCCGAACCACCCCATCTGGCTCCTCTCGACCTGGAGGAGGAGCGGTTCAACACCGAGTTCCTCCCGGATGGCAGAGCTCCTCACCCGATCTCTGCGTGAGAGCCCAGCCACCCTGCGGAGGAAGCTCATTTTGGCCGCTTGTATCCGCGAAATGAGCAGAAACTATGGTCACCCACAGTTGGTGATCATAGGTGAGGGTGGGAACTTAGATCAACTTGTAAATTGAGAGCTTTGCTTTTCGGCTCAGCTCTCTATTTACCACGACGGACCGATGCAGCGTCCTAGTTGTTGCTGACGCCGCACCGATCCGCCTGTCGATCTCTCGCTCCATCCTTCCCCCATTTGTGAACAAGACACCGAGATATTTAAACTCATCCACTTGGGGAGTTTAAGTCCATGTAAAATTTGATTTATGCAAACAAAACAGTATTTTATTGTATTTCTACCACCTGGAATAAAAAAAGATGGACTCACTCTCTGGGGGGATCCTGTCCTTGTGTGGACATCCTGACAGGCTGCGGTGGTGGGGGTAAAGACCAGTCACATGACCGGTCCCATCACACCCTGGAGTGGGACACTTTATCTCTCTTTTCTCCGGCCGGCTGCTCTCTGGTTTACAAGACAGATAGGAAACAGGAGAGGGTGATGGGGAGGAGGAGAGAGGAAGGTGAGGTGAGTAAAGAGGACAAAAGCGAGTGGTTAACGCAATCAGACAGTCTGCTTGGCTGAGCATAAAATCCAGACATATTTTAGACAACTGTCCAGAAGCAGCTCCATCTGGAAGGCCCTGTGGCTTCTGCATGTGTGCAAACGTGCTCTCATGCATGCCTCCGAAAGCCATTTGCTTTTTCTTTCATTGACTGTTGATGTAGACGCGCAGTGAGACATCACTTATCGTGTTCGGCTCCAAACAAATTCGGCCAATTCACACATTTTTTTTTACGTTTTCATTCATTTGTTTCTTATTATTTTAAAACAACCACATTTTGGATTTCATAAATTTAAAGTCCAAATTTAAATATAAATGAATTTAAATTTTAAAGAAATTAAATTGTTAAATACTCTTTTTTTCCTTTTTGGTCATGTTTTTTTTTAAATCCGACCGCTGTCTATATAAAGGACCTCCTGCTGCCAACCTTTTGATCCAGAGGGCGCATCAGTCTCTGACTGAATGAGCTACTCAAGCTCCTCACTGTCTCATGCAGAGGATGGGAGGGGTTGTTACGGCTCTTGTAGAGCTTGATCAGCATCCTCCTCTGACCTACAAAGTGCACGGACTCCAGAGCACACACTAGGACAGATCTGGTCCTCCTGACCAGCTTATCCAGTTTCCTCTTTTTTAGTTCTTTACATAAACAAGTCACAGCATAGAAAGTTGCTGATCCAACAATGGAGTCATTAAAGGTCTTTATCCATGTCCTACACTCCCTGAAAGATCTCAGACTCCTAAGGAGGCCATCTTGCCCCTTCTTGTATTGGACACTTATGTTATTTGCCCAATCAAGTTTCCAGTTAATGTGAACATCCAGATTACTAAAAGTCATTTAAAAAAATCAGTTACCACTTTCTGGCTCACAGACAGCGCTGTGTTTAATTTTTGAAGTGAAAAATATGCTGCATGTAGTGAGAGGCACCTTCCTATTTGGCATGCAGGTAGAGAAGACTTGCTATGTCCAGTTCCAATTTATAGTTATTGGTTTTTCTACTGAACGTTTTGATCATCTGGGCTCTTTTGCTTTTGCTCTTTTGATTAGAAATCACCTAAAAACCAAGAAAGGTCTTTAAATTTCAGCCGTAATTTAAAAAAAAAGCTTCCCGTTGCGTTTGGAGGCGGGCCAGTCAGCATTTGGAACTCTGGTGAGAACGAGGATGAGGATGATGTGAAGCTCTATTGGCCTTCAAATTGAATGTTAACGAGACTTGCATCTCCTAATTAGCAATGAGCAGAACAGGGACGTCACCACAGGAGGGAGGTGAGGCCAAGGAGAGGCCAACCCTGCCGGTTGGCCGTGTAATCACACCGCAGCCCCAGCACGAGCATGACAAGTGGGCATAGAGCCAGCAGTGAAATCCAAGGCCTAACGCATGCAGCACGTAAATAAACACTCTACAAGCTGTTCTCCTTTTTTTTCTCTCTCTCTCTCCACTCGTCACCGAAGTCTATTCAGCTGGAGACACTTCATCCCCGTTACAATGGAAAGGGAGACTCTGACTCAACACTGGGTTTATTCATCATTAAATTCAGACCCTTCGTTCTGGTCCCTGTTAGCCGTGTATTACAAATGTAACCAGTAACTGTAATATACTCTTTTTTTTTTTATAACGCTGTAGTAGAAAAAAGAGAAAAAAGTTGGCAATATACAGGACATCGCAATCTCTATAACGCAAATCACAAGCATTTTAAAATAAAGTGTGTTGCCCTAATGGGAGGAGGCGTTGGCTTAGTGGTAAAATATCTGAGGACCGGGAGACCCGGTTTGAATCCACCATGATCCAAGCTGAGGAATCCCATGGACAAAATGAAATTAAGAACCAGAAAACAAAAAACAAAAACAAAAAGCCTTAAAAAAAAGTGTGACACCCTGATGATAGAAAAATGTATTTGTAAATATCAACGAAACTGTGTAACGAAGATGTGACCATTTCTGTTCATCTGTGTTTTTTAAAAACCAGAAAAGATGACAAAAAGGTAAAATAAACTCAAAAACCCACAAACATCTTTTGTTTAAACCTTTTGTCCAATTCCGGATAGCAAGATTTAAAGTAGCCGGCCCATCCTGACCAGTATCAAGTGAAAAACCGGGTGCAGCCCAAACAGGTCACCAGTCTGTTTCGGGTTTAAACTAAACTATTCCTGTTCATCTTTTATTTGATTGTTTTCTGGGAAAACAGGTGTGTTTGTAAGAAAAGACTGACTTACGATTGCAGAAACAGTAAAAGAAATCATGCAATTACACTGCAATATCCCCCCTCCGCTCCCACTGCACTACCACCTCCTCTATTTCTGATGCTTCCCATCTTTGTTCTTTACTTGCTCAACCACGTCCTTCCTGTTATTTTCACTGCTGTTGACATTTATTCTGTCACTGCTGAAAAAGAATCACACAAGAACCACTTTTTTATGCAGATCTATATTTTTGTTTTTTGTAGTTTTCACTTTTTTCTCAGATGATTTTTTTCTGGTAAAATTAAGGTCAGTAAAGAAATCATTTTAAAAAATTGAATCCTTCAAACTTCCTCTATGCTCTCTACTTCTTTCTCACACTCTCGTGTATGGGTTTTTGATATACAGTATGTCAGGTATTTGATTTCAGCCATGGATCCATGTAGATGGTCCTTCACACCACTGATTTAACTTTTTGGCCAATGAGCGGAGTCAACACTAGGACCGCTGTGTTCTAAATCTACCTCCAAGCGTCATGACCGTCAGTGTGACGCTTATGTAATTATTCATGTTTTGCGCTGTTGTATTGCATGAAAAAACTTTTAAATCACTCAATTTTTAAATTAATAATAATAATAAAATGTGAAATATTTTTAAAAACAAGAAAAAAAAGCAAACTTAAAGTCAAATGATCAAATTCGTCAATAGCCTACTTTTCTGTCCTCGTTGAAAATTGGCTATAGTCTATATTCCAATATGTTAACCTGAACTTTCAAGAAATCTAGAAAACATGGCCGACTTTATTCAGACAACAATTTTCTTCCTCTCTTCATGGTGTCTCTTCAATATTATCTCACTCAACCTTTCTAAAATGTGATGGCGTCAGTGTCCTCCTTGTCTCTCTTCACAAATATAAACGCACAATTATGTGTGGCAACAAAAACATTGCCATACCAACATAGCAACAACTTTCCGCAGAAGTTGTTGCTATGTTGCTAAGGTCACAATGCGTGCTGTCTCTCAGCAGCTGCGGGGCGCAGCAGGTTAGAGGAGATAAAATGCTCATAAATTTTGAAATGTTCATTTTTAGAACACAAAAAATACACATTAAAATAAAAAAATATGTTCATATTAAAAGTTATAAAAGATCAGCCTCCTAGGTTGTGTTTTCTTTATTCTAATTAGCATATTAACGTGACGTGGAGTCATATTGACAGCTGTGGCGGTTTTAAAGTTAAGAGTCAGCTATCTTGATGGATCCTGACAAGTAGACGTGGTGGATTAATGTTGTGTTCGAC
The DNA here is from genome assembly GCA_902685375.1 of Neostethus bicornis. Taxonomy (NCBI): domain Eukaryota; kingdom Metazoa; phylum Chordata; class Actinopteri; order Atheriniformes; family Phallostethidae; genus Neostethus; species Neostethus bicornis. The sequence continues at coordinate 26,950,277 of LR738550.1, forward strand.
TGTGTAAGACAGTGGTGTGGTGTGCTATAAGTGTGACAGAGGAGTTCAGAATGGAGGTCAGACTGCATCAGAGATCTGCTTTGAGTCCCTTCCTGTTTCTTATGGTGACATACGGGCTGAAAGATTAGACACAAATCTCCAAACTATGCTCTCCCCTACTCTCATCTCCTTGCACTGACCACACCCCCAGGAAGTGCTCAACTCACTCAGCCACCTTACACCTGGTGCATGAGACTCTCGTGTGTGAGTATGAGCAGTAAGGCGACGTTATGGAATAGGGTAAGGAGCCCTTAAAATGACAGAAGCTTAAATCAAGCCGTTTTATTTCTGGGATTTCGGGCTCGCTTGAAGAAAAGAGCAATATCTCATAACTATTGGGAATTGGACTCTGAAAGTAACACAATGCCATCATAAAAAGGTTTTGAAAAGACTGTGAAACTCATTTTGTATCCATGCATAACTTATTTTATTGCGCAGTGGCTCAGATGTAAACACCTCCTCCAGTTCTCCAACGTTCTCCACTGTACTTTAACCAAGCTGGTTAAAGTATCAGGTAAAAATGATAGGTTTCTTGCAGTCCCAGCTCCATAATATCTATGGTTGTAGGATTATGTGTAAGACCAAAGAGATAATGGAAAGCCCTGACCATCCCCTGTCAGCTGAGTTTTGTTTACTCCCCTCTGGTCGGAGGTTGAAAATACTTCAGGCCAGAATAAAGCGGGCCAGAGTGAGTTTTAATGCTTAAGACTGAATAATCTTCACTAAAAATAATTTTGTGCCTCACTTTGTAGGTAATACTGTCCCTTTAATTTATACATCTTTTTTTAATTTTATGTTTCTATGCCTTATGATGTTTGCAGATGACATTGTGATCTGTAGTAAGAGGAGGGAAGAGGTGGAGGAAAAGCTGGTGAGGTGGAGGTTGGCACTAGAAAGAAGAGGAATGAAGATTAGTCAGAGTAAAACAGAGTACATGTGTGTGAATGAGAGGGATCCAAATGGAAAAGTGAGGTTACAGGGAGAAGAGATAAAGAAGGTGGAAGATTTTAAGTACTTAGGCTCAACAGTTCAGAGCAATGGAGAGTGTGGAAAAGAGGCGAAGAAGCATGTGCAGGCAGGCTGGAATGGGTGGAGAAAAGTATCAGGTGTGATGTGTGACAGAAGAGTTTCAGCTAAAAAGAAAGGAAAAGTGTACAAAACCGTGGTGAGACCGGCCATGCTGTTTGGTCTAGAGACAGTGGCACTGAGAAAAAGACAGGAAACAGAGATGTTTGTAGCAGAGATGAAGATGCTGAGGATCTCTCTGGGAGTGACCAGGATGGACAGGATCAAAGGAACAGCACATGTTAGAGGTTTTGGAGATAAAGTCAGAGAGACCAGACTGACATGGTTTGGACATGTGCAGAGGAGAGAGTACATAGGAAGAAGGATGCTGGGTTTGGAACCACCAGGAAAGAGGACTAGAGTAAGACCAAAGAGGAGGTTCGTGGACGCTGTGAAGGAAGACATGAAGATAGTTGGTGTGACCGAAGAAGATGCAGGAGATAGGGTTAGGTGGAAGAAACATACTTGCAGTGGCGCCCCCTAAAGGGAAATGCCGAAAGAAGAACAAGAACAATGTTCCTATGCCTTGTTACTATGTGCGTTTTATATTTTCACAAGTTTTATGCTTTTATGTGTTTTATTCTTTTATGAGTTTTTTTTTTTGTCTGTACCATTGTAAAATAATTTCTTGTCAGGAAAAGAAATAAAGTTAAGTACCTTTGCCTAAGTAGCTCTTGCGGATGATGTCCAGGTGCTTAGGCCGGTCCTCGATGGTGAAGTATCGCTGATGATGGATGTCTGGGGCTCGGAGAAGCTCTCTGGGTCCGGCGGGCTTCACCTGCTCTGCCTTCAAGGCGATGGCCTGCTCCAATAAACCCAAGTTCCCCCGAGTCATATCAAACATTTCTGACTCGTCCAACCCAATGGAGCGCTGGGACAGGCTGTCCTCTGTGTCATCGTCTATGTCATCCAGATCTTTGTCTTCCGACTTATCTGAGCGGACTTCAATGATGTCGGGGGAGGCCGTGGTGGAGGCTTTGTAGCTGTCTATTGTGGGGATGGGGTAGTACTCCTCTAGAGGGCTGGTTCTGTGAGAGCTGTAACTCAGAGAAGGACTGCTCTTGTATTTTTGAAGAGAGCTGATTTTCTGTGCATCATAGAAGTCTAGTGCACTGGCTCCGTTGGGATGGTAGTTCTGGACAGGACTGGTCCTGTGTGAGCTGTAGTCCCCCAGAGGACTGGCTCTGTGGTCCTCAGTCTTGATGTGTATTCCCTGAGCTGCTGCAGTGCTGGTGATGGTGCGGACGGCAGTTGGTGCGTCACATATGGAGAGGTTGTGACTCCTTGGCTCCTCGTCATCTTTTTCCTCATCATCCTCATCTTCTGTTGGAGTTTCCTGCCTCTGCTGCACAGAAACAATCATCTCTTCCACGTCCTCTTCACATTTGATATGTCCATGGTGGAGCGTTTGGGTCAAGTGGTCGTTCCGGTCATCCTGCTGCTCTTCATCCATATCAGCTTCCTCTCTCTGAGGAACAGGTGACTCCTCCAGTTCCTGAACTCTGTGAGACACTTCTTCTTCACCTTCGTTCCCCTGCTCATCTTCTGTTTCATCCTCCCGTTCAGCTGCCACATCGACATCTTCAGTCTCCATGGCAACTGCTGGCTGACTGACCGTGACATCGGAGCTTTGGCCCAGGTGGAGGAGTGAATCGGCCACGTCTTCCGGGTCTTGTAAGGGAGACTCCTCAGCTGCAGGTGGCGCCGCTTTCAGCTCAGACGCGATGACGACGCACTCTTCCTCTGTGGAGCAGAGACAGATGAAGAGGTTACAACGTGCCACGGGGAAACGGTGAGTCATACGATGAGCTAAGCTGTAGTCAGCAATGTTTCTGCCTCTGAAACCATCCACCGTTAACAAGATGGTGAGGACCTGCTGGGAGAGATGTGTGGATAGAAAGCAGCTTGTAGACACGGGAGCACTCGCTCCCGTCATCTTACCATCACCAGGGAGCAGCCACAGGCAGAGCACTCTGTCTGCTCCGTCACTGACTCATCATCACTGCTTTCTCACACTCATGATGGCTTCAGGAGCTTTTTGATGAGACTTTATCATGACAAATATCATACGCCATGATTTTTCATAGACTTTACTAAAAAATATTTCACACAAGTCTCTGAATTTTTTCACTTCACACCAAACTCAAATAATTTTTGTTTAAGAGGACCAAATAAAACCTTCCTCACCTGTTAATTTCTCCTCCTTCTGACATGTTTCCTCGTTTTCCTGCGACTCCATCTCCTCCTTATGTCCATTTGTCTGTCCATCCTGGAGTGTCTCTTCTTCTTTGTCCGCTTCTACTCCTGCTTCGTTCACCTCTGCCGTTTCCTTGGCCTCCTCTGCCTTCTCTCCATCCTTCTCTCCATCCTTCTCTCCTTCTCCCTCGCTGCTCCCATCACTCTCTGCGCTGAAGCCTTCATCCAAGGCGAGCTTCAGGGGGTGAGACTTCCTCTTGGAGGCTGGTTTCTCTGCTTCCTGCTCGGCCTCTGCTTCCTCCAAACGCCGTTTTCTCGCTATGGGGCAGCCCAGGATGCTTGGGAGAGAAAAGTAGGACCATCAGACACGTTCATTAATATTACTCTGACACATTCAATCAGAGCTTCCACACCTCAATGGATCTACAGGAAGATGAAGGGTGCATTGGCATGAAGAAGCATAGATAGCGGTGCAAGGATGAGCGCATGTGGCCTGAGGGGGGCGCCATGCAGGCTCATTCATACATCAAAACCAATCTCAGCCAATTGAGTGGAACATTTAATGAAGAGGCGGGCGCGCGAAGCAGCGGAGGGTGAAATCCAATAACCTCCTTCTTATTCTCACCTGTGAGACGCCAGGGGAGGCTGGGGGACGATCTATAAACAAAGTGCATCTGAAATTGCTCGCTGAACGAATACACATGTAAACAGATAGCTAATATCTGTAGTCACAAGCCAGTGAGCCGGCTCAAGTCCCACAGAGCCTCCGAGGGAGACCCCCTCCTCACCGCTTTAAGCTGCAGGGCGACATCTCTACGCTCAATGCAACATCGGTCTGAATTATAGTGGAAATTAGTTTTAGTTGGTTTGTTTTCATCTTTAAATTTCATCTCATTTAACTTGTGACTTTAATTTCAGGTCATTTTGTTCCTGACTGAATGAAAGCCAGAGAACAAGGTCAGTGTCTGGGCCTGGAAGCTAATTACGCTGCAGGAGAAAAAAGACTTTATAAAGAAGTCAAATAAAATAAACCTCATTAAAAAAGGAATTAAAATCCTTTTCTGTGCAACAGGACCTGCTTTCACAGACACAGTCAGATGTTAAGAGCTTAACAGGCGGCTGCGATCATGTTATTCTTCTGAATGAATATTCATTATAAAACAAAAAGAGCAGATCTGTTTGCCATGCTTTACATCTGAAATTCTACGTAATTTATATTTTAGCATTTTCCATACTCCCTACGATTTCACGGCCATTTTTTAATGATCAACACAAACTAAATTGTGTAATTTTGCAAGAATTTTTTCCCCAAATTTCTCTTTCTTAGTCAGAAACCTCAGATAATCTTTCAGGGGCGGATCCAGTAGAGGGCACCTTTTGGTCCACAAAGAAAAAACAAACATACAAAAAAAAAAAGAAGTAGAAGAAAGGAAATTGGACTAGTCAAGCCATCCCCTTGCAGGGCCAGCAAATGGGCCACCAAAATGCAGGAAAATGACTTTTATTTTCAAAATGTTCTGGGGCGGATGCTCCCTGTGCTCCCTATATTGGCTTTGTCAATAACCTCACGCCCCACGCCCCTTTAGAAAATTCCGGATCCACCCCTGTCTTTGTTCTGTGAATATTAAATGCGCATGTAGAGTACAGTAGATATTAAAAATTTGATTTTATTTTGCCAAAAATATCATTCAATTGATAATGAAGACTTTGTGTTTTTGATCATTCACTAAGATTAAAAGGAAATTGTTGTTTTTGGATGAAGTTGTTGAATAGTGTAATTATAACGAGTTATGTTATTTTGGCGACCGCTATTGTGATCTTAATGTTGTAAAATCCTGTACCGATTGATTTTCAAAACTAAATATTGAACTGTCATTTATTGATTTTAAAAACTTGCACAAAACAGCAACATTTTGATTCTATAGTTTTACACTTTTTAGCTCCCGACTCACGTTTTTCTGCAATAAAGTGTATCACCAAAGGTGGCGTATTGTTTTCGCATGATGTATTTTGAAACAACAAACATTGGGTAGAATCCGTTTTCTATAAGCAATCTCTTTCGGTGACTAGAACAACACTGTTCTTATTGTACAACTATTATTTGGACCCATTTCTTTCAGTAACTAAACTATTTCCGATATTCTTGAGCCGTAAGCATTCATTGAGCTAACAGTCGTTTCAGCAACATTAAATGGATAATTAGCCTCCGTTTGTTTGCATGTTGCCTATTTAACGACCTTAATGTGAGCAGATCAGTAAACATGTGAAGTGTAGCCACTCCAGCAACGAGTGCAGCACCCACAGGGAAAATAAGAGTGTGTAGGTTAAACTTTCACAATCTTGGGAAACACAAGTAAATCGCAACATTAACAATAATGGAGTCCTCCATAAAATTAGATTTTTTTATATCCCTAAAATGGGGACAACTCTGTGCTGCATTGCACCGCAGCAGGCAGCCACAACAGCACCAATAGTGGGAGAAACTGGAGAGTAGACATCTTCCCCCAGGACACTTTGGCATAGGCCCAGTGGGAATCAAACCAGCTTCCCCCAGTCCAAGGGCGGACACTCTACCACTGAGCCAACACCTCATCCCAGATTTGTTGTTACACACCTTAAATGAGGGGAGATGGTGGCTCAGTGGGTAGAGCGTTTGCCCGGAAACCGGAAGTTTGCAGGTTCGAATCCCACTGAGTGCACATCTAGGGTCCTTGGAGAAGACCCTAACCCCTCGTTTCTCCCACCATTGGCACCGTCATAGGTGGCAGCCTGCTGCGGTGAAATGCAGCACAATAATTTCCCATGAGGGATTAATAAAGTATTAAAAAAAAAAAAAAAAAAAAGGTCATCCTTGTGATCACAAAGCTTTAGTTGGTAAACCATCACAACATATGGTTGTCGTCAGAGAAAAGTGTGTTTATGTAGACAGTTAGGTGTACAGGCACCAAAAACTAGCAGAGCATTATGGGATTTATTGTACCGGTATTAGTTTCTACATGAGCCTTAGGTTGTTATACCAGCACGTCAACAACAACAGTGATTAGGAATTACTTTGCAGGCAAAATATAGAAGTACATTGTGGGCCAAATTTGGGCCACGGGCCAGAGTTTGACACCTAAGAAGTAGAAAACGGTGCTCAAGGCCTGTTCCATTATCATTTTTTCAGTGTATTGGGTTGGATCATTTTTGTCCTCTATCAAATATTTTTAAACTTGGAATAATTTGTCCTGTTGTTTTGTTAGACTTTTTTTGTCTTTTTTTTTTTTTTTTTTTTGCTGCTAAGAGTAAATATTGGATCTTTTTTTTTTTTTTTTTTTTAATTCGTTTGAATTCTTTGGTCTGTGTTTCAGTTGGTTGGATCCACCGACATTTAACTGGTTTCTTGTTTTGAGATCAGTTTGGTACAAAAATGTCAAACTATTTGTAGTTTCAAGGTTAGATGAAACCTAACAGACGGAAAATTTGACATAAGTCACCGACCAAAAACCCATAAAACCAGTCACCTTCTTCACCGTCTTTCCCTTTGAGGGCTGCGGGAGTGCCAGAGACCCTCCCGGCTAATTTGAGGCGAGGGGCAGGGTACACCTCGAACAGGTCGCCAGTCTGTTGCGGGGCCAACCCATAAATTTCTTTCAAATATTTACACGTAAAATGGCCAATTTGACCAAAAACAGAAATTCAACAACTTTTGATATTAAAAAATATTGTCAGTTTTTAATTAAAAAAGTTTTTTAAAAAATGAGTGTTGAATAAATTAGAAGTTGTTCATTTTGTCACCATTTTTTAAAGTTATTATCCACATGTTTAACATTTGTGTGCCCAATTTTGGACCGTGAGCCTTACGTTTGACACCAACCTTTTTGGTTATTTAAAGTTTGTTCTGCTGAAAGAAGAATTTATTTTGGATCTCTTTTTAGGAATCTTAAGCTATTTGTTGCACATTTTGGGAGAATACTATTTGTTATCTTTTAGAAAACTCCATTCCATCTTCATCCTTCACCGTCTCCCTCAGTTTTAATTAGTAGAAAATGAGCTTAAATACTTTGTTCATTATCTCCTGCAGCTTGGGAATGACTGAATGCTCTTCTTCAAAAAGAAAGAAGATAATTCATTCTCACAATTCCGTGCATAGCAACGTCTAATTATGAAGTTATTTGTTTCTCATTGATCGGCTGGAGGAATTACACCTTTTATTTTGACTCCTATGTGACCAAACTAATCCCTCCAAGAAGTGTGTTTTGCATCTTAGTTATTTAAGAATGGAAGGTTCTTGAGATCAACACCATGGGGGGGTTCAGTGAGGAAAAAGAAAGGAAAGACACGTCACATCCTTTTTTCTCTTCATCCACTTTGTTGCCCGTTAATCCCACTCTAAAAGATATTTCCTGTTCAGTCTCCAGCTTGCATGGATCTGAGAGAAGCTATGAGCTTTAATGATCCGCTAAAAGTCATGCCTGTTCTCACTTTATTATGACACACCAAAGTAAGAGCTTCCCCCAACTCTCGCGGCCTGAGAATTAGCGCACGAGATATTGATCTTTTTTATTTAACCTGCAAATGGTCCTTTGGAAGCATAAAGTGCTGAAGGCAGAGAAGGCGAGGAGGAGGACAGACAGACGAAGGACAGACAGAGGGAGGGTTTTAATCCGCCCTACCTTCTGTGTCGTGAGTATCTCCCACTGATATGGCCGGAGCCATTGCATCCAGGGGTGGGGCAGCTGGATGAAATGGATGGAGGTTAGAGAAATGTTTCAGACACAGAAGTGCATTTTAGTTGCCGAGCTGCAGCCGTGATAAAAAAGAAAATAAGATCAGCAAAGCAAAAAACATGCATACTTAGCAAACACACATGCACAAAGAAACACATCAACATAATGCATGAATGCAGGTGGCAACACAATATTGCACGTCGTACATCAACTCTGGCCTATATCCGGTAAGCATGAGCGATACGGATCAGCTGCTGTAATTTCCCCTGCCCTGCTCTCTTCACCAGTCCCCATCATCCCTCCCTCGTTCTCTGATCTGATTCAGGTTGCTATGACCCCTCAGGATGGCTCATTTCTATTCTCATTAACTTCCCACCAGTTGGTCTTTATTTATCCACATCTGCTTATTATTCATTTCACTTATTAAAAAATGCAAGATTTGCATTTTAAATGAAGATCCTCATTCCTGAGGCCAAAATTTGTCCTCTTAGGAGCTACAAGGCTTCTTTCTACTTGAAGCCCGAAGCCTGGTGAAGAATAGAGTGGTGGGACTCTGTCCTCTGGTTTTATTTACTTCTCTACAGTAAGCATGAACTCTAAACCTGCGTTCGTACGTTCACTTACAATCACCAGCTGAGTGGTGACTGAAAAAACCCCAAATCGGAATACAAGTGACGGAAACAAAGCAATCAAACCGACATCACATTTTAAAAACTTTGATAAGCTAATTGCAAAAAGCCACAAATTTTCTTTAATTTTTTTCTCTGTTTACGTCTTTGTGACTCCAAACAGCCAACTGATTTCTATGGGCATTTCAACCTGGCTAATTGACTATGTTCTAGTGCAGGCATGGGCAAACTATGGTTCGCGGGCCACATACGGCCCGTTAAACATTTTAATCCGGCCTGACAAACTTAAAACAATTAAATAAATAAAGCTTGTTAGTGTTTTATTTCCCCTGCAATTCTGATGTTATTTCACTAGATGGCAAACTAGATGGCTTTCTATGATACAGAAAGCCATCGGTCCCTGATACACGCATGTAAACAAGCGTGTTAGGTGTTAAAACAAGCAAAAAGTTACACCAAGCGCTTAGATTTCAGACCTAGCACCACTAGATTTGAAATTTAACGCTCTTGATGTAACATCTAGTGGGTTTGTTTAAAATCTAGCGCGCCTTTCTATCGGTCTAATCTAGCGGTTACCATTGTATGGCATCCATCTGCTCCTGTTCCGGCCCCTTTGTCAAATGTTAGAACTCAATTTGGCCCGCGAATCAAAAAGTTTGCCCATCTCTGTTCAAGTGGATTTCACTGGTAAACTTTACCATGTGCTTTTTAAGCAAGTTAAAAAAAAACAATTGTAAAAATGTCAGGAGAGTAGTCTCCTCCTTCTGTGTCCTGTTTCCCCTTCTCTCTTGTCCCTGTTTGTCTGTGCGTGTGGAGTTGGGCGGACCCAGCCGGGAGCTGCAACAAGTCACACCTGAAACTCATCTACTCATCTGCTTTGGCACAAATAGGTCAGATTTTCACACACTCTTCACCAGATCGTTTGTTTGCCATGCTTGACCAGCTATCCAGTTTTTGGCTTCAGCACCTACTCCAGAATTAATTAATCTGTTTTTGTCTTCTTCATCTGAACTTTTCATAAATCGAATAAATCTGTTTTTGTCTTCTTCATCTGAACCTTCCATCAATCTAATAAATCTGCTTGTGATTTTTCATCTGAGCCTGTTTGTTGACAAAAAAATATAGAATCAAACTTACATTTCACTTCGGAACGCTAACTAGTTCGTTTTGTTGTACTTTTTGAACGTGACGCCCTCATTTCTCCTTAAAACCCATCTTGTCTTTTCTGTCCTGTCTAAATGATGCCCAGCTGTTACATCCTACAAACATGAACCCTCTTGATTGTTAAAAATACAATCAGGTGTCCTTGAAATGAACTGTCTGTGGTGACATTGCAACAATATTTGTCGTAACACAAGTCTATTGGAATAAAACTGAATTAAAAACGGAGATAATAAATAATTTAGGAAGAGATAAGAGGGCAAAGACCAGTGTGCTGCTGGCTGGCTGGCTGGCTTGGTGGGTGGGGAAGACCTCCCCCCATCTGATGGCAGGAAGATCCCACCATTTCATTGCATCTACTGTACGTGTTGGTAACAGGAAGGAGAAAAGCTGCCAGCGATCGATAGCGGCCTGTTGGATGGTGCGCGGAGAAGTGCTGACGGTACGGAAGAGAAACTAATAATATACAGCATCATCTAAAAGCCCAGATGGAGAAACTGGGAGTGCTGGCGAGGCGGTGCACATGAAAGAACTTTATGAAAGGGATTTGCACAGAGATGAAGGTGTTTCCTTACCTCAGCTCTTGTCCTACAAGCTCAATAGGAACTGAAAGAAAAGGGGGAGGGAGAGGGAAGAGAAGGGGGAGAACAAAGGTGAATGACTGCTCAGAACAGCTAAAAGAAACCAAGATCAATACATCACAAATGCACATGAATCCCAGGGGTTTCCTCACAAATACACACACACACGCATACATCTGCATGCAAAACAAACAGAGTGTGAGCTTCAGTGTGCAGAAAGATGGAGAATAAAAAAAGCCAGAAAGCCTAAATCAGCGGAAAAAAAAGGCCGATGGTGCGCCGAGCTCAGCAGGAGCAGAGTCACTCTCACACTTCGCTTATCAGAAGTGGGAAATGAAATTAGAAAAAAAAAAAAAAGCATCTTTCAGGAACAACTTATAGTAATTGCTTTCTAACATAAATCAGGGTGTGTTGCAAAACAGCGGACGTCGGTCTGCGGCATCGATCGAGAGGAAAAATCTGTTTAGAGCAAAATGAGGAAAGAATGACATGCTGAAAAATTTAGATTGAGTTTCAGAATCAGAGACGTTAGAAAGACGAGATCAGGAGGAGAGAAAACACACACACACACAAAACACACACACACACACACACAGAAAAACATATACGTGGAACCATGCAGAGTACGCCTGCCTATGTGTACAAATGTGTATGTGTGTGTATTTACATGTGTGTATGTCTGGATGTTTGAGCGGACTTGTGTGTGTTGTATGTGTGTATGGATGCATGCACATGTGTGTAAGTGTGTGTGTGTGTGTATATACAGTTGTATGTGTGTAGGGGTGCATGCACATGTGTGTAAGTGTGTGTAGTTGTATGTGTGTTGGGGTGCATGCACATGTGTGTAAGTGTGTGTAGTTGTATGTGTGTTGGGGTGCATGCACATGTGTGTAAGTGTGTGTGTGTAGTTGTATGTTTGTAGGGGTGCATGCATGTACTGTATATGTGTGTATGTTTGTTTGTGGTTGAGTGATTTATTGTTTTGTGTGTGTCTGTGTGTGAGAAGTGTATGCAAACATGCACATGGGTGTATATATGTGTGTGCGCACATACATGTGTGTTTGTGAGGGCTAGTGCGTGTGTATATATATTTGTGTGTATCTGTATGTATGTTTGTGTGTCTATTTCTATGTGTTCAAGTGTGTGTTTTGTGTGTATATTTAGGTGTGTGTGTAAATATCTGCATGTTCGCTTGTGCACGATATGTTAGTGTGTGCATCTTTTTGTCAGTGCGTTTGTGTGTATCTGTATGTTTGTGTGTGTGTGTGTAAGTGAATGTGTGTGAGTATGTGCATCTCCTTGTGAATGCTTAGATGTGTGCATGTATGTGTGTAAGTATCTGGGTGTGTGTGGGTCTGTGTTTGTGTGTGTGTGTGTGTGTGCAGAGGGATCTCAGTTTCTCAGACTTTCATCATACAAAGGGTGCAACGTCTCCGTTGCTTTCTGCTCGCCTCCAAACACTGAACACACACACAGGGACGTTCACAAAAACACACAAAGTAGGACAAAAGGATAAATATGAGGGGTCAAACCCAAGCCCCCCGCACCTCTCCCCAACACACACACACATACTAACCCTAAAACTGTTTGTGGTTTTATTAGAGCAGAAGACCAGATAAATTGATCAATAGATTAAGTTTCAGGTTTGAACTTAACCACTTGTTTTTGGGGGGCTGTAAAATTTTTGTAAAAATAAATTCAGGTTTCAAGTTTGAGAAAAAAAAGCCTTTGAAATTGTAATATTTCTCTTGGTAGCCAGTAGAGGGCGACCTTTCAGATTTACCTCCTGAACACAACTTTATCCCCTCTTCTTCTCTTCTTTATGAATGTTTGATTTGGAAGGAATTGAAAGAATTTTAAAGAGTGAAAATAAACTTTAAAAGGTCTTTAAATCAAATTTTCTGTGTGTGTGATTGTTTTTATGTGTGTATTTCAGTCTGATTGAATGAGTCCCTTTGAACAGGTCAGAGGTTCAAGGTGTTTAGGAGAGGGGGGGTCAAAAATGTAGAAACACTCACCTCTGATTCCTTTGGACCGAGTACGAGTTCGCTTGTCGTCCCCGTCTACACTCATCTGTGGTCGAAGTAGTGATGAAGAGAGGAGGGAAGGGGGGATGATTGAAAAAAAAAGAAGAAAAGTGATCAGTGGTTATTTGTTAGTGTTTTCTGGCTCATTGTCCCCCGCCCCCCCCCCCCCCCACCTCCTCAGCTATAAAAAGCCCCCAATGTTCCCAAAGAAACATGCTGAAGGTAACGCTGACGCACATCAGCCTTCCTCCCCCCCATCCTCCGCTTGTTGTTCTGCTCCGTCACCACAGAAAACTCAAAAACAAGCTGATAAACAAGATGAGTTGACATAAAAAAAAACATTTTAGTGGGAAAACAGGTTCATTTTCCTCCCTTTATCCCCCTGTATCCCCCCATCCTTCACACCCGTCTCTTCTGGGCTTGCCATAACTCTTTTACCCCAACACACTCCAGTCTTCTATTTCTCCTCAATCCCCTTTCTGTTCGTCCCAGCATCTCCATTTCTTTTCCTATTCTCCACATCCTCTCCATCACCCCTGGTCCCCTGTGCCCCGCCCCACCCTCTGGCTTTTATTTGCCTCCTCTTATCCCCCTCACTCTCTGAAACTCACGTCTGCCTCCCTCATCTCGCTTCTATGTAATTTCCTGACTCTGAGTGGTGATTCTTAGAGTCGTCTGTACAGAGGCAGGAAACTGGGCTGCTCATGGGGTTTCAAAGGGGTACATGGGTCGTTCAGGGGTCGCAGCCTAGCTAATATTGGATCCACTTACAGTATGTTTATAATGAAGCTCTGCTACACCTTTAAGGAGGGTGCAACAGTGATGCTCCAAAACTATTCATACTTGTGGTAAATTCTGACTTCAAATAAGTCCTAAATTGATATTTTGTCACCTTCTTAACCGTCTACCCTTTACGGGGTTGCGGGCTGCCGAAGCCCATTCAAGCTGATTCAAGGCAAGGGGTAGGGTACACCCTGAACAGGTCACCAGTCCATGGTGGCTGATATTTTGTTTGCTTGTTTTAACTGGAAATTATTCAAGATTTTTCTGAAGTACATAAAGACGATGTTAAAAATATATTTGGAACATAACTTTCTACACTTTTATTTACGATTGAACGAAAGGTTGCATCTCCGAAGTTCGGCCATGTTTCTTAAAGTGTCTGACCAACTTTTTGCAAGTTCCGTTTTGTCGTCTTCCGCTCATCCGGGGCCGGGTCGCGAGGGCAACAGCCTCAAACGGGAAGCAGTACTTTTTTGGAAGTACATCTACTTGCTGGTATTTTGAGCATTTTTCTTCAGCAATGAACCAGTTTTTCAAGGTTCCGTCTTTGGTTCAAATATAAATGGAATTTGAAAAATATTTTTTTACACAATACTTTTTTTCCGGAAAAGTTTTGTTGTTCTTTGGAAGAAACATAAGTCACTTCCTGTCCAAAAATTGTCAAACCTAATGACTCTGCCTGCCCTATAAATTTATGACCCTGACCTTTGTGATCTAGGCCTTTGGTGGTACAACTCCAAATCCCTATTCAGTTTATCCATAGTTGGTACTGAGTAACTGTGGGTAGTTTTTATTCAATTCTATTCAGTTTTTGAGAGAGTGTGTGTTCACAAAGATTTTACAGTAACACGAACTGACGCATGGACAGGGCAAGTGCTTGTTGGTACTCCTACATTTTGCTGGTTGAGACATGACAATACTTTTTGGGAATCAAAGGTAATTTTAAAACGGGGGTTAATTGTGCTTTTGTGTCATATTATTTTTATTTTATACGTTATCTTTTGTTTGTTCAAAAACACAATATTTGCCAAAAACATACGTGAGAGAGCAATACCTTAGTGGAGCGAATGAGCGGAAGGAAAGCTTGGGCGGTAAAATGTTTCCTGCTTAGATTTTGGGTGCGGCTAAGAACAAAATCCATGGCCAAGATCAACCTAGCATTCAAATATTCAAATGGCATTCTAATGCTAGGTGAGAGGGCTCACAAATGAATAAACAATGGATGAATAAAAAGAAAAACTGTTCAAAATGGTTTTGATGAGGGAATAATATTCAAACATGGCAGAAACTTTCAAAATAAAAGCTTTCTTTAAGTCAAAATTCGCCGGGGTATGAATAACTGTGATCAGCACTTTGTGAGTTTGACTGTGTGCTGTGTGTGTGTATTAGAAAAAAAATCAGGTGTGAATGGGCCACACCTCTACCAACGCCGCCCGATGGATCCCACCGAACAGAAGAATAAAATAAACATTTTTAATCTACTTTCTCCGTCGCTCTTTCAGTCCTCTGTTATCCTTCCTTCTCTCTCACTGGCACCACCACAGCCGATCCCTGTTTCCCTCCCTCTTTTCTTTTCGGCGATGCTCCTTCCTGCTAATAGACTGTTTGTGAAAAGAAGGGAAGAACGAAGGGATGAGGATGAAAAACGCTGTTGTGCTTCTTGTGAAGAGTTTTTGTCCACTCCAAGTGTGTGCTTCATTCATGAGTGTTCGGCTGGAGATACAGGTGCAAGCACTTTCCTGTGGGGAGGGCCCACCATCCCCAATACCCCACCACTCCAGATCTAATTCTAAGATGTACAGATGGGGCAGTTTGTTGGTAAATGTGCACGGCACTTTTCACTTTCCAGGAGAGAAGGAAAAAGAAGTTTGAGAAAAACTGCTTTAACTTCGACGACGTGATTAATTGAAAATTTTGAGGACTTACAGAAACGTCGGAGACACATATCTCATATGCAGAAGCGTGAAATGATAAATTCTGACGATTGGGTTGTTTGTAAAGCGAAAATGGACAATTTGAAAGCAGACCGATCCGGTCGGATTTATTTGCGTACAAAACAACTTATTTGCAAAACTTACTATGATTTTTTTATTGTATTTGCATGTCGATGCTTAGTATTATGCATCTTGTTATTAATTCACTCATTTTTTTAATTGTTTCGCCCAGTCCAGGTCGTGGTTGGTGCCAGATCTTATCCCAGCTGATTACAAGTAAAAACGGGGTGTGCAACCCGAACAGGTCACCAGTCTAATGCAGGGCATATCAAGCTATAACTGACCAAAATTTCTAATCTATTCGAATCTATATTTAAAGAATGAAATCAATCAGGACATTCGACTTCTGTGTGATGAGGAACCAGACCTCTGATCTTTAAATAAACCTACTCAATTATTCCACTCTTTAGTTTCAGGGCTGCACGATGGCGCAGTTGTTTGCAAAATGGTCCCACAAGCAAGGAGGCCTGGGGTTTGAAACATTTATGTGTTGAGTTTGCATTTTCTTTTGTGTATAAGGGGCGGGGGGGTTTCAGGGTACTCTGGTTTAGAGGTAAGATCTTAAGACCGAACCCGAGCAATCACTACTCCGGGTCGGGTCAGGTCGGGCTTCTCTCTCACTGACTTTTTTTTCAAATGAATATATGTTTATAAAATGTATACTAAAAAAAATTAAAGAGCATTTTCCTAAAAATGTTCCTAAAACCCTCCTCCTCCCAAGCCCTCACAAATAAAATGTGACATTTCGGGTTTGCTTCTGGCTCAGGCCCGCAAATCAAGTTACCGTAATTGGTGGGGCTCGGGCTGGGTTGGGTTTTAATACCCATGGGCCTGGTCGGGTTGGGCTGAATTTTTAGGGCCATCTACTTTGGTTTCCTACCACCCTCCAAAAACATGCGTGTTAGGTTCAATGGCCGCAATAAAATAACCCCCAGGAATGAGAGTGTGTGTGTGGCCCCGCAACAGACTGGCAACCTGTTCTGGGTGTATCCTGCCTCTCGCCTGAAATCAGCCAGAATAGGCTCTAGTACCCCCTATAATCCTGTTAGGGATGAATGTTTCAGAAGAAAAAAATCAAATGATATTCTAGATTTTTAAGTTTATTGAATCTTTATTTTAAGATTGAAAAAATCTCTTGTGTTGTTTCTAAAAACAAACACAACAGCACGACTAAACCCAGTCCTGAGTTTGGACATTTTTTTCACTTTTTTTATCTATTTTACAGTAAAATGATATTCTGAACATAATATTTTTGGATAAACTTGTTTGTCGAATCATTTCGTTCAACATCAGTCGTTAAAGCAGAATATGTTTTATATTGCACCCCCTGTTTTTACATTGAGTTACTGCATTAAGTTTTTAAAATTTTAACTCACTCTATTCATCCCTCAACGGGGAAATTTGTGTGCTGCACTACTACACCGCAGCAGGCTGCCACAATGGCGCCTATGGTGGGAGAAACAGGGGGTTAGGTGTCTTCTCCGAGGACCATACACGTGCATCCAGTGGGATGCGAATCCGCGAACTTCTGGTTGACTTCCGGTCAGCGGGTGAACGCCCTAACCACTGAGCCACCGCCTTCCCACATTTAGATCTCAGGCTCAAAATTTTTCCATAAATATTAAAACGACATTGTTTTAAAATCATATCTTTTTCATTTAGATTTGACTGTTTTGCAGCTAAAATTTAAAATAACTGATTTCTTAGAGATTTTATTTCTAGAAGTCTTGAAATGAACATATTATTTTTGGAATGTAAAACTTATCTCTTCATTTTTTTTTTATAGAAGCCGTAAAGATTAATTATTAAAATTGATCTCTTTGTATGATTAAAAACGAAGTGAGGTCTAAAGTCGATGAATCAAACGATAACTCTGTTTAAATAAACGGATAAAAATGAATGTGAACGAGAACAAACAGAGAGGATGTTCGGTACTAGAAAACACACATTCCTCCTTTTTTTTTCTTTCTTCTACTCCTTCCTTACATTAACCTCGCTGGATGAATGAAACCAGGACTGTAAAGGGCTCCTGTTGCTTTCATGTTTTTGTAACCATAGTTACGTACGTTTAAATAGGTATGCGAGGCTCACTTCTCCTCTTCTTCTTCTCCTCTTTTTTTTTCTCAATTTGAGCTCATTAAATTTGTATGAAGACGTAGTTGCAGTAGATGAATCCAGATGCAGGCAGGTGTGCTGCATAGAACTTCTCTGCTTCAGGCTGGAGGAGGGACACGTGCACGCGCATGCACATAGATGCACATCCCCGGGAGCAGCAGGGGAGAGGGTCATAGACCTGCTGCATGTCTATGTATTGAACTGTAATGTGTATAATACGAGAAAATAAAGCTAAAGAAGTCGGAAAAAATTGTGCTGGATATGAGCAGTGATGGTCCTGTGTGTGCGTGTGTGTGTGTGTGTGTGTGTGTGTGGAGGGGCGGATAGGAAGGCCATTGGGTGGTTTAAAGGGAGGGGGGAGGCTTCAGAGAGAGAAGGTCACCCACCATCCCGCGGTGCTCATAAAAGGACTTTTATTCATCTTCAGATTTACAAGCATGGATGCAGAGGGGAGGGGGTCTGAGTGGGGGTATCAGAATATGGGGAGGGGGTTGCACCTCAGGGAAGGGTGTGGGCGAAAGGGGTGGAGTTTGGGGGGCTGTTTTCAGGCGGAATCATCCAGATCTGATCTAATATTTTTCATCCTTTTCCATCATCGGTTCCACTTCGTAGTTTAAAAAAGTGAAAACTGAGGGGCTTTTGTAGGGGCGGGCAGAAGAGAGTGGGGAATTAGGGTGGAGGGTATGGAGTGTTGGGGAGGGGTCACACACCCCAGCATCTAAGACCTCCTCTTCTTGCTCCTCGCTGGCAAGAAATCGAAGCTGATCAATAAAAGTCATCAGATGAACCCGAACTAGTTTTACTAAGCCCAGAGGAGATTCCCCCCGCCCCCTTCTTCACCCCTACCCCACGCTCACCATCTATTCTCTGTCTCCTCCTTTTATTTATCACCTTTTCTCTCAGTTTAACGTCAAAAGAAACAGTCGGGTTTGTCGTAAGTGTGCTGATGCCAAAGGGGCTCTTCTTCCACTGCTTGTGGAAAAGCCCTGAGATGATCAGTGAAGACGATTGATTTAAAGAATGATCCAATCAATCCTGTGATGTTTGTTATAATTTTATCTCAAAAAGCACGTGTTTACAAAAATTAAATACATTACAGTATAATTGAGATGAGTTTTCACTTGAAAAAGGAAGTGTGCAGAATTTTGGAAACAAAAAAACTTGCAAGGTCCAAGTTGGTATCTTGGGTAAAACAGATTAAGACCTCGCCGATGTTTTGCTTTGCCAATTAAAATCTGCTAATATCGCGCTCTTGTGAGGCAAATATTGCCTTATATTTTTTTATCTGAAAGCCCAGCAAACAAAGAATCAAATTTTTCCCTTAAAAGCAACATCATTTGAAATTACGTAACATGGTACCTCTGCTCCGATATAGAGAAAGAAAGCAGAAACAGACCCCTTTTTAATCCTGTTCATATTAATGTACTCTACAAGAACAAATCTATAAGTTTTGTTAATATGTTGCATGATATAGATGTTGTGATACTACTGTTTAAATTTTTTTAAACATCAAAGGACACTTTGGCTATGTTTGTTGCTACTAGCTAGCGCATTGTCTGAGTTTGCGCGTGTATTTTTAGCCCTATCTTTGTTTATTTTTATGCATTTAGTCGCGTATTGATTGCGACTTTACACATTTGCTGTTGCTAACAAATTTATTGCCATTTGTTTCCAAAATCTAAGTTAACAAAATTTTCTGTGAGTCAAGCGATGTGTGAAATGGAATTAAAATCCAGCAGTGAAGGACAGTGGTATCATAGATGTGATTTTATTTTTTTTTGGCTGTGATTGTGTTTAAATGACCACGTGAACAAATTTCACCATCAAGTGAAAAACTAAAAATTATAAACGTAGAAATACTTTATAAATAAATTCTAGAAATCAATTTATTGTGTATTGTTATGGAAACGGATGAAATTAGTTTATTATGTCATCTTAACAATGAGAATCAAGAGAACCTTTATTAGACCCACAGTGGGGACAATTTAAATTCTAATTAAAAAATCTACTTAATGATATCATTTTCTGTGGAAAATATATTCACGTTTTTACATTTGTAAATCATGACAGATTTTTTTAGAGCTATCCGATTAAATATTGTTTATTATTTGAGCATTGATTTTGTCAGTCTGAATATGTAAATGAACTATTTATGACTATTGATTCATTAAAAATGTTGAAAATTATCATACGTTCAGAAATCAGCTTTTCTCGGACCCTCTAAAATGCCGTCCGCATCAGTCTGAAATATCATCGAGTCCTAAAAATAGATGCTAAAGTCATTTTCTTAGAAAACATTAAATGTATTAAAAAAGTTGAAATTGTTTGAAGAATTACGAGGTTCTCTAAAAAATTTTGTTGCAATTATAATTTCAGAGGAAGAGCTGAAAATGACTATCAATCCTTTGCAAACATTTTTTGTCCGTCTTTTTTGTGTGTTTACACATCTATGTTTACATCTACAAAATATATGAAAAGATGGCTACGTCTTAATTTCCTAACAACTGCCAGTCAAGATTAATTTGTTTTCTTTCCTCTTTTGCAGTTTTGTTTCTTGATGTTCTATTTAATGTCCCTAATGAACGTAAAAATTGAGTACCAAAAAAACTAGATGAAAAAATTATTCAAGCGCAAACATGTTATTCCAATATGTTTAAAAGAAAACAAAAGAGACGAATGGTGGACAACATCACTGAGTCAGAAAAAAAAAAGGACATTTTTGGTAGATGATCCCGTTATAATCTCTCTTTGATCTAATTGAATAATAATGAAAAATAAGCCTGAAGAAAACATACACGTTATCCATCTGAAACTAGAAACCTTCTGAGCGGCTCTATCAAGAGATGTTACTCAACTCTAACTCTAACCCTAACCCCTAGCCCTAACTCTAACCCTGAGCCCTAACCCTAAGCCCTAACCCTAACCAAACCCTAACCTAACTCTAACTCTAACCCTAAGCCCAAACCCTAACCCTAGCCCTAACTCTAACCCTAAGCCCTAACCAAACCCTAACCCTAAACCCTAACTAAACTGTAACCTTACCCTAAACCCTAACAAAAACCCTAAACCCTAACCAAACCCTAGACCATGACCAAACACTAACCAAACCCTAAACCCTAACCCTAACCCTAAACCCTAAACCCTAACCCTAAACCCTAACCCTAAGGAAACCCTCAAAGAAACCCTAAGGAAACCCTAAAAAAACCCTAACCAAACCCTAAGCCCTAACCAAACCGAGCCAAGAGGGTGGAGGAGTTCTTTCAATTTTTTTTCCCCCGTCTTGTTCCTTTCTTTTATTTTTAGTCTTGCTTACATAAACATAATTGCAGTGTTTACAGAAACGCATCTTCCTGAATATTATTTCCAAGTGATTTTTTTTTTTGTTGTTTTTATTCACAAGTGAAGAAAACGTAAAAAGCCTTTTTTTTCTGTGTCTTGAGATGAAAAAAAATAAATCAAACCAACAAATAAACTTATTCATGTTTCATCGTCCCACTGCCTCTCCCTGCCCCCTCCCAGTGAGGGGGGGAATGCCCATGAAGCAGAATTACACTGGAAAGTGGGTGGAGGAGGGAGGGATGAAGGTGAAGAGGATGAAAGGGGCGGAGGTGGGACAGGGAGGGGTGTGTGTGTCACTCACTGTGATTGGTCGGCTCTGCAGTCTCTGGGACGCCTGACAGCGACTCCTCTCTCCTCGTGTCCACCGCTGGTTCACCAGCTCACCCCGAAACTCATTTTCTGGAAACAGAAAAAGAAACAAAGATGGAGGCGGGGCACTTTGAGAAAGGAGGTGTAGGGAGAAGGAGGGGGGGGGCTAATAGTCAGCATCAGCACCAGCGGCCTGGGCAAGAGAAGAGGGAGGAGCAGTGGAGGAGGTCGCAACACACACACTTTTATTAACTACAAAAAAAAAGTGCTTGCTCTCCTCACACACACACACACACACACACACACACACACACACATACATTCACGTACGCTCGTGCACGTCTAAGTGGCCCAGCTGGGGTCTCTGTCACTCTGCTATTAGAATCAATCACATTTGTGCATTTTTATCGAGCCTGTGAGGCCGAGCTGAGGAGGGGGAGGGAAAGAAAGGGAGAGTGGTCAGGAAATAATGAATCACACATAAATCAGACCCTCGCCTCTCTTTACTCACACACCCGCTGTACGTCCCCCACACACTCCCTTACCAACCCCACCAACTCTTTTTTTTTTCATCAAGGTAAGAGCTCTTCATCCCGGGAGGACTCCATCATCATCATCAGGAGCTCCAACATTAGAGATGAACTTTCTCTTTTCCAACTGGTTCATCTCTCTGCCTCCGTGCTATGCCCCCCCACCCTGCCCCACACACACCGACCACCCCCTCCCCAATGCTGGTGCAGTGAAATCTGACTCCTGTCAGAAATCTCCCCCACACCCCCCAACCCATCTCTCTCTGCTTTCTGCCACATGAGCATCTCCAGGTCAGGAGAGCTGTCCTCTGACCAGCTCAGAAACTTTACCTGGAAACAAATTATGGGATGTCCTCCTAGTTACAAGTTCAAATTCAATCTGTAAATCTCTTCACCTCCTTTTTTTTTCGTCCTGTATTTACTGATGTCCTGCTGATCTCCTCCTGCTTGTCCCAGTAGAGACAAACTGGAAACACATGGAATCCTGCAGGAAACTGGGCAACAAACTGCTTGTTTATCAACCCCCCCCCCCTTTTAGAGGAAAGTGATTACAGCAGCACTCCTGCATCTCTCCATCTCTGCTGACATCCTCCTTATACCTGCTGGGGTTTAATCCCCCCCTCACTTCACCCCTTCTCCTCCACAAGCAAACCCACATGCCAGTTTTCAACCAATCAGAAAACGAAGAGCGGGCGAAGAAGTGAAAGTCAAATGTTTAAAAGTTTTTCCATCGTTTCACGAAGAAAATAAATTCAAGAGAAACTTTAAAGGGGGGGTGGAGGTTTGTCCTTTTATGGGGTAAAAATTCCAAGTTTAAAACAAACACACAATGCTTTATGTCAGCTCAAAAATACAGTTTTAAAAAAAAAAGTTTATGAATACATTTATCAGTTTAACGTTGCTTTGGATTAATCGCTTCTGCTTAGTCCTGCCTCCTACGCACGTCTTAATCTTGTTTGAGGTCATAAATAGTGTTTAAAATGCATGAATCGCATCACATTTAATTTGATGCATTTACATAAAAATGGATTAAAAAATGCATTAAAAAAGCTCATCTAAAAAAAAAAATACCGCCTATTTTTGGGTGTGGGCGTGGCTAAGAACAAAATCCATGGCTATGAACAATACGGATTTGGAGTAGAAATTGAATAGTAATATCTAACAGAAACAGAAACCCATTGAGAATTTTGTGCAGTAAAATTATTTCATTCATATTTGATTAAAAAAAAACCCATTAAAAAATAGTAGAACTTTCTAAATAGTCAAATTTGCAAAATTAACATTTTAAATCCTGTTAGAGGTTTAAATTCATGTAAAATTAAAATAAAAGGTTTAGGGAACATGCAGGTAACTTTGGTGCAGCCACGATCCGTGTGCACGTTCGTGTCATGAAGCAGGATTTAAAGAGAACATCAAATCCTCCAAAATTTGTTTCTTCTGAAGAAAACAGTTTTATTTAAACAATCTGCTGCATGATGGAAGTTTGTGGGTGTGTACACGAGAGGAGCCATGGTAACCAGATTTGTAAAGGATGGGGCATGAGGCGACGTGGGGAGGGGCACCCTGATCTGTTCGTGACCAGAGTAAGGTGACACACACACCTGGAGGAACCCCTTCTCTCTCCTTCAGATTCTTCTCTTTCTGACCCTGACCCTTGCTTTCTGATTGGCTCTGGATGAGACCCAGCTGCTTTAATACCCTCCCTCCTCCAGCACCTGCTGCACCCCCTCACACACACACCCACATACACACACACTCACAGAGGTTTCCTCCAATCACAGCGCGCACACACCCCCAGCATCACACACTAACCTACTTCCCTAATCCCCCAAACTGGGCTGAAAAAAAAAAACCCAAACAAGTAAAATAACGATAACGATTATTTCTCATCTCTTCATCACGGTCATATGACGCCCACCTTGAGGGGTCTTAAGAATGGAGGGATGGTCAAAAACACGAGCAATTTTCTTTCCTATCAGGATGGAGGAGGATGTGAGGATGGAAAGAGAGAGAGAGGGGGAGAGTGAGGGAGAAAAAGAGGGAGAGGGGGAAGTTAGACATAAAACACTCTCATCCTTCATCTCTTTCCACCATCTTAGGACGCAGGTGCTCCAACAAGCCGTGCACACGCTCAGCACATTACGTGTCCATCTAAGCAAAGCAAAGCTGGATGGGTGGGTGGGTGAGGAAGCAAGAAGGGGTAGGGGGGACAGGGAGGCAGAAAGGTGGGGGTGAAGGAGAAGAAACAAGTCCCCCTCCATCCCTCTATCCCACCCTCCTCATCCTCATCCAAGAGTTTTTATTTATTTACTCTTTTCTTTTCCTCCGCAGCATCAGCATCCCTCTTTCTGCTGCAGAGGATCAAACACACCCCCACATCGACCCCCATCTATCCATCCATCCACCCATCTGTCCATGCATCCACACACACACATGCACGCGCAAAACATGCACGCGCAAAAGTCCTGCCTAACCACGCAGCAAGCATCCAAACCATGTCCCGTTACAGTGAAGGATGGTCAGAAGAAGGAAGGGCAGATGGAGCCTCCGTGGGGTCACTTTTACACCCCAATGATGGAGATGGAGGATGTGCGAGGACCATGAGTGCACCACGATATTTAAAAAAAAAAAACTATTTTATTTCCCACTTTCTAAAAAAAAAAAAAAAAAAAAGAACTCGATGCGCCTTAAACCCGCAGCTTCGGGTCAAAGATCAGAGGGTAAGTTAGGGTCCGTGGGGTACAGGGATGGGATGATCAAGAGGGATAAAAGTCCCGGGAGGTCGCGGTAAGTTTCCGCGGCCCCGCCGCGTGCGCGTACCCATTTCTCCATCATCACAGAAAGATGAAAATAAAAGTGGGTAAAATCATTTTTAAAAAAATCAACATAAACAAGAGGTTTTTTTTTTTTGGTTACCTGCAGGAGGCGCGTGCGTGTCCGTGATTTCCTCTGAAGTTTAAAAAAAAAAAAAATTATTATTTTTCTTTAAAAAGATAGAAATGCTGAGAAATCCCGGTGTGTGTGAGAGTTGGAGGAGATGAGCGGTTATCCCGCAGCGGATGCGGCAGGTCAGATCTGCGCTGTGTTTGTAAGCACAAACATGGCTTCATTTGGCTTTGTCAGCCAGCAAAACGCAGAAAAAAAAAAACGAATATTGACTTACCTTTCCCTCATGAGCCATTGTACCCCCCCTCCCGCCCCCTCTCCCTCCCCATGGCAACTCCTCCCCCCTTCAGCATGACATCACAAGAGCCGTAGTAAAACCTCCAGCATCCCCCACCCTCTTTTACTACACACTTACACACACACACACACACACTCTGCATCATCCCACTTCATCTCCGCAGTGAAAAAAAACATTTTCCCTTCATCTTTATTTCTTTTTTAAAATCTTCTTAAAGAGGCTGCATCAACATGGAGGTTAAAAAAGGGACCCCTCTCATGTTGTGTAGCCCCCTCCTGCTCACCCTGCAGTGGTTCAGTCCAATAACTCATTCAGCCAACTTTTATTTTTTATTTTCCAGCCAGGATGGATGTGGTGGTCCACACAGTTTGTCTGATAAGTCCTCGATGGGACGAAAAGAATAGAAAGAGGGGGTATTTTGGGGGGGCGTTGATTTAATCTCACAGAGATAAAAATAAACAAAGTGAATATGGGGTCTTTTTTTGAGCTCAGAAAATTGATATTTGCAAAAAAATTTAAAATATATTCACTTCCTGTCACTTTTTGATTGGTTTCGCAGCCAAAAAAGTATGCATGACACAGCGTAAATCCCAATTCAAGCAACAAAAACAGTGTATAGCAAGTCTGCCTAAAATCTTAACTTGCAAGTTTCTCAAACATGAATAAAATAGAAAACAACTTCAAGTATGTTTGTGATGTAAAAAAAATGTTCGAACACAATAAAAATCTCACAAAAGTTGGAATAAACTCTCTGTTTCTGGCCTCGTTACTCTTATTCCTGCACCGACATTTGAATTGTTACTTCAGAAAAAAACCCAGCATGCATTTTTTTTTCTATTTACACAAGCTTTTAAAGAAGCAAGAACAAGCACACAACTTTCCGTTTGTGAGAGACGAAGCTTTGCTGTTTTCACACCATTAGTAGAAATGACAACCATTCATTACAAGCCGTTTGAGAAAAGTCCCTACAAATGCCATCCTTTATCTGGCACGTCCACGCACGCACGCAGCCATATTCAGAAGACCCAACCTTCAGCTTTTCAGAAATTCTATTAAATTCTTATCTATGTGCAGCAGACTCTCTCTGAGACGTCCTTTTGTCATGCACTGGAGCTGAAATCAATCACCGGCGTGCACGCGGCCATCAGTATGATTTCAGACTGTGGGGATTCACAACGGAGGGGACAAGCAAACAAACAAAAGAAGAAGAGAAAACCTGATCCAGAGAAGGAGGAACAGAGTGTGTGTGTGTGTCCTGAATGACTTCAGCACCGGACAGCTCCTGATCCAAAGCCGGACAGCTCTTCTAGGAACTAAAACTTTCAGGGTTCAGATTTTGTCTTGAAAATGACAAAGTGTTGACTGACTTAAAAAAAAGTCAAATCTTCACAAAAATCTGACCTATAATTGTTTAGATTAATTCAATCTTCTTAATAATTCAATTCTATTTCAATTTATTTTGAACAATATTATGACACAACTGTTTCAATGGGTTTCATATAGAAATTTGAGCAAAAATCCCCCACAAATTCACCCTAAATAAAGTCAGCACATCCCTGGTCTTAGTCTCTCCTTCTCAGGGATGAAAAAAATCCAAACGGTTTATGTTTTACATGCTGCATTATCAGAAAAACCAGCGTTCATTTTCAATGATACGTAGACGTTACTAGGTTGTACTCATCAACCTGACCAGAATGAACATGGGAACGAATCAACGCCTGCATGAGGGACACAAAAACCTGGATGAAACTTCCGATCCGTCATCTTCCGCTTATTCCGGGGTCGGGTCGCAGGGGCAACAGCCTCAAACGGGCAGCCCAGGCCTCTCTCTCCCCGGCTGCATCCTCCAGCTCACCCGGAAGGATCCCAAGTCTTTCCCTGGCCAGCTGTGAGACATAGTCTCTCCAGCAGGTCCGGGGTCTGCCCCTTGCCTCCTCCCGGTGGGACGTGCCCGAAACACCTCACCCACGAGGCGCTCGGGGGGCATCCTTACTTTGAATTAAATTTGATCGAACATCATTTAAGCACTTCTCATTTTTCTCAGCATCGTTATGTGAAAATAAATAACTTTTAATAAACATCTAAACTTTTTTTTTTTGTGAAAAAATAATGAATATCTAAAGATATGACGTCGAAATGGATCATTAAAAAATCAGGAGTGATGAAGATGGAGAAGGAGGTTGGAGAAAGGGGGCAGGGAGTGTTGGGGGTGTGGGGGGGTTAAGCCTCAGCTGAAACTTTCTTCTGCTGTTAAAGCAGATGGCGCAGAGGCCTGTAGGCTTTGCGCAAAAGAAGAGAGAAAATTTGGCAAAAGGCCCTGCTGAAAATTTAGAGGTCTGAAAATGGCCCAAATTATTACAAAGTGTCGGAAAGTGAGGTGAAGTATCCTAGCAACAGCACAGAAGACAATAGAACAGGTAGAGGAGGTTGCAAATTGGTGCAAATTTGGTGCAAATACCTTCAAACAACCAGAGAAAAGAAGTTGAATCAGAACAAAAGTCTGCAAAGTAGTGCCAAGAATGAGATGACCGGAACAGAAATCTGCAAAATGTTCCAGAACCTTTTAAAATATAACCAAACAAAAGAGGCAAAGATGTGCAGAATGACGCAAAGTGCTGGAATAATGGCGCAGAACAGCAGTCAGGTGGAAGAGATGAATAGAAGGGGAAGTTGTATAAATATTAGATGTGCAGCAGCTGACTGGGTGCAGGTTGGGACCAGGGGGAGGGGTGTGGGAGGGTAAGGTGGGGTAGGGTGGGGTGGGTGGGCCTCAGGGCCCTGACAGATGGAACAAGCCGCAAAGCAACGCAACAAAAAAAAAGTTTTAATAAGCCCGCAGTCTGGCTTTGTCCCGACCCGGGGCCGCAGGGTCCCCTGGGGGCCCAGAGTGGTCTTTGTGCAGGATTTCATTCCTTTTCTCCAGACATTAAAAAGTTTTCTATTTTCAGACTGAGAATATTTAAAAGTTTAAAAGTTTGGAAAGTAATAGTAAAGTAAACTTTAAACACACACACACACACTTACACACACATCCATACACACAAACACACAAATTAAAATACACATTCAAATTCTTTTTCCGTAAATAAACTTTTCTAAAAAACACATTTAAAGAAGAAAAAAAGTAAAGAAAAGTTTGTGAAAAATTTGCGCTACTAACCCAGAAAAGTGCGGCAGAGCTTCATGTTTGCGCCTTGCAGAGTTCTCTCCTCCCGCACAAATAAAACTTGGACAAACTTTCCGCAAAACTCCGAGTTCAGCAAGTGCGGATGGGCGGGTCTAAATTCTAAGTGACAGAAACCTCCAACCAATGAGGAAGCAGGGATTCCTCCCTCTGTGTGCTCTCCAACCAATCAGCGTGCGTGTGTCTCAGCTTTCAGTAACAATGGTCCTGAGCTGCAACAAAGAGCATCTGCTGTGCAGAAAAACTTCTCACTAAGCTCCCAGAAATCTGATTTAAAACCTTCAGACTATCTACCATCTCATCTGAGGCTTCATTGTGCTGCTGCTTTGTTTCTGTTGCTTTAAAATAAAATACACCCCAAAAAGAAAAAAAAAATCAAATTGGCAAAAGTTTTTTTTTTTAATAATTTAAAATCAAGTTCTATAAATGAAAAAAAATGAACTAAACTTTTTTTTTTTTAATTCTTTTGCACTTGTAAAAGTTTCATGCATCAGATTAGAAGTCAGTCAGACAGACAGACAGACAGAGAGCCCCCCAGCAGCAGATGGTCTACCAGATAATGAGCTCTCCCATTGCTTGCTCCCATTACCCCCATCCCCATCTCTCCAAGATGTAATGGGGGTAAAGTAACCTCAACACGTCCTGCTGCCTTCACTTCTCCTCTGCTTTTATTTCATGCACATTTAATGACTTTGCTGTTATTTGTTCTTCATGACTGCACCCCGCTAAACACTGCACCCCAATTATAAAACCAGCCATCGTTCATCTTTAAACTTGTACGAATGATCGTAAAAAAGAAGGAACTGAAGGGATTTGATTGTGTGAATAACAGAATTGATCATTTTTAATAACTTAAAAGGAACAAAAGAGCAGAAATAGTTATTTTCAATTAAATTAACTTTAAATCTGTTAAATTTTACAAAAATAGCCAGTTTTTACTTCCTTTGTGTTGCTAAACTAAATCCCAGCTAATCCTACTTAGTACCAAATATGTCAAACTAAATGTTCCTCATGTTTTTTGTCGAATAAAAAAATCAGTTTTGTGCTTGTCTAGAAATAAAGAAACTTTTTTCCTTAAAAAAAAAATTAAAAACACGCTTTGGGTTATTTGTCAAGCAACAAAAGTGATTTTTTTCAGAGAAAATAAAGTTTTTAAAAAAGTTTTGCTTTAAAAAGTTCAATGAAGATGGAAAATAGATGAATAAAAGCAATTCTGTGGAATCTGAAATTAAGTTTGTGTAGTTTAAAATGTATTTTTGCCACAAAAAGGATTTTTTTAACTTATTTCCAACTGAAATCAAGACGTAGAAACACCCCAACTTTACATCCCTGACTGTAACTCTGTCTGAGTTTTAGGTCAGAAATCACTGCTGTAATTAAACTCAATCAGGATGATTTTATTACTTTGTAGAATAAAGTTGAAGCAGCAGCAGCAGTTCTCCGTGGGAGGAGGAAAAGTTCATTCTGCTTGCTGTAAAACACGAAGGGGTCCGTTTGGACGGTGCAATCTGATGCCAAGAGAGTCGACAAAGCAGCAGTGTGGGGATAAAAACACCATATGGACACGTTAATGATGGAAAGTGTCTGTAAGCCACGATGGGAGCTCAACAGCCTGAACAACAGACAATAAAACTACACAAAAAGGATCAAACTGTACCCATAATCCCCTTTTCCCCTCATTTTAGAAGAGATCAGCAGATAAACTCATCGTTAATCAACCAAAGACTTTTATTGGGTCCATTTTTATTCAAAATGCTCCAAATAGTTTGAAAAAAATATAGAAAATAAATGAAGTTTTACTTTTAAATTTACTTGATACTTTCAGCATCTTTGAGGCTGTTACCCCCACAGCCTCACAACAGCCCCACAGCCTTGGAACAAGCGGAAGATGACGGAACGGAACTTGCAGCATTACAGATCGATAGGCGGATTGGTGCGGCGTCAGCAATAACTAGGACGCTACATCGGTCCGTTGTCGTAAAAAGATAGTTGAGCCGAAAAGCAAAGCTCTTGATTTACAAGTCGATCTACGTTCTTACCTTCACCTATGATCACCTACGGTCACCTGTTGTGACCGAAAGAATGAGATCACGGATACAAGCGGCCAAAATGAGCTTCCTCCACAGGGTGGCCGGGCTCTCCTTCAGAGATCGGATAAGCAGCTCTGCCATCTAGGAGGAGCTCGGTGTCGAGCCGCTCCTCCTCTAGGTTGAGAGAAGCCAGATGGGGTGGTTCTGGCATCTGGTCAGCTGGTGAGGTGTTTTGGGCATGTCCTGCAGGGAGGAAACCAAGAGGTAGTCCCTGGACCTGCTGGAGAGACTATGTCTCACAGCTGGCTGGGGAACGACTCGGGATCCTTCCAGGTGAGCTGGCGGATGGAGCCGGGATCAGAGAAGCCTGGTCTGAGGCTGTTGCCCCCGCGACCCGGCCCTGGGTGAGCGGAAGACGACAGAACAGAACTTTCAGCATTTACTCCAATTAGTTTTCAGAGTAATGACTGAAATCATGTTTTAATATAAACAATCGACTTTAACGTGCTTTTTAAAATTTACGTTGAAGTTTCTGAATCTTTTGAAGGAATAAAGTTTGTAAGAAACAATTTTTATTGTTTTAAAGTTCTGTTTTTATGAACTTGTGTTATTTGAGAGGAGAAATAAATAATTCATGTAAAACTCCAGCTCATGGTGACCAACTGGATTCATTCATGCTTTCTACTGGGATCCGCACCACCAGCTGCTTCTTTTATATCTTTGTTCCTTTGTGTAATAAGACCGTTTACATGTGTAATAACACACACACTTATACATACATATATAGAACATACTTTGTATATAAAAGAGGAAACAAGGGGAAGTACGTCCAACTTCTGAAGAGTCTGTTTATTACAGGGA
Source organism: Neostethus bicornis (assembly GCA_902685375.1). Classification (NCBI taxonomy): domain Eukaryota; kingdom Metazoa; phylum Chordata; class Actinopteri; order Atheriniformes; family Phallostethidae; genus Neostethus; species Neostethus bicornis. Next base: position 26,981,013 of record LR738550.1, read on the forward strand.
CAGTTTCATGCAACGTCAACTTTTTGGAGGTTTAGCCCGTCTTTCACCATATTTCATATGTTTTTGATATGTTTTTCCCCACATCAAAAACATACATGAGGTGGTTTTCAATTTAATTCATGCACCTTTGAGTCATTTTCAAGTTTTTTTCCGTCCAGTGTTCGGATGTTATTATGTTCAGAACCGGCGCCAAATTCTAATGTAAACACGCGGTGTGTCATAGCATGCTTTTTTTGTCCCTCCTTTTTACCACGAGATGTGCTATTTTTGCTAATTTGATTAGTTTTACCTATAATTTCTATAATTTGTATGAGATTTACACTGTGTCATGCACACTCCTGAGGAGGGGAACAAAAAGGAGAGCGGGAGGAGGAGGGAATTCACAGTGTCAATAACAGAAAGTGAAACTAATTAGATGTATTTAGAAGCTCGTTCTGTTCCATCGTCTTCCGCTTATCCGGGGTCGGGTCGCAGGGGCAACAGCCTCAAACAGTAAGCCCAGGCTTCTCTCACCCCGGCTGCATCCTCCAGAAGGACCCCGAGTCGTTCCCCAGGCAGCTGTGAGACATAGTCTCTCCAGCAGATCCGGGGTTTGCCTCTTGGTCTCCTCCCGGTGGAATTGTGCCCGAAACACAGGATGCTCAAGGATCATCCTGACCAGATGCCCGAACCACCCCATCTGGTTCCTCTCGACCTGAAGGAGAAGCAGCTTGACACCGAGCTCCTCCCGGATGGCAGAGCTCCTCACCTGATCTCTGAGTGAGAGCCCAGCCACCCTGCAGAGGAAGCTCATTTCAGCCGCTTGTATCCACGATCTCATTCTTTCGATCACCACTCACAGCTGGTGACCATAGGTGAGGGTTGGAACGTAGATCGACTTGTAAATCGAGAGCTTTGCTTTTCGGCTCAGCTCTTTCTTTACCACGACGGACCGATGCAGCGTCCTAATTAATGCTGACGCCGCACCGATCCGCCTGTCGATATCCCGCTCCATCCTTCCCCCACTCGTGAAGAAGACCCAGAGATACTTAAACTCCTCCACTTGGGGCAGGACCCTGTCCCTGACCTACAGGGGGCATTCCACCCTTTTCCATGGTCCAAAAATACCATGTGTATCCATATATGCTATAAACCAGGAATGATCGCCCCACAAAACCACAACGCCCCCACTTTAAAGCAACTTTTAGAACATTCAGACTGAAGATGTCAGGAGAGGAGCAGGGTCTCCGTTTTATCTCCCCTCAGCAGACAGTTTCCCTCTTCTACCTGAACATGCAGCTCTCATTAGCCCATTAACTTTTCTATTCATCCCCCCTCTCCACCATTCTGCTCCAGATAGGACACACACACACACACAGGCAATGATCAGAGGCATATGCAAACACACACACACACACACACGCCCCTCGTCTCTCCGTCCCCCCTCCAGGCAGCTGAACTCTGACTCGGCCTCCAGCTGTCCGAGGGACAGGGTGACAGTGAAAAGTTTTCACGTCCACACTCGTGCATGCTCACACTCATCGCAGATTAGGAAACGGCTCAGATATTAATTAATCAAATTTTTCCTTCATCTTCATCAATGTTTTGTATTTCCATGGTTAAAAATCAAACTTTATGTTCAAAGTTTTAGACGGACTTGTTCCTAAAAACACACACACACAAACACACACAGATGCATGCCAGACAGAGACGTCCTGCCCCAGGTCTCCCTCATGATGACTTTAATACCCCCCTCCATTTTCCACTTTCACCCCTTCTTTCTCTCTAACATCCATGCAGTATGATCTTCCCCATATCTGTCCACTCCCATTAGACACACATCGTGCATGAATCCGTGCATCGAGCTTTACTGGAAAAAATGCCATTTTCTGCACAAAAGCTGCATGTAATAGTGCAGTTTGTATTGTGTTATAACATTTTATTGCACAGCTGACTGTTTACTAATATAATTTTATTTAAAATGATTGCACACTGGTCCCAGGAGGCGTTGGCTTAGTGGTAGAGATACTGTCTTTTGACCGGGAGAATCTGGTTTGATTCCCGATAGGCCCAAGCTGTCCTTGGGACCAAGAAAATACACAAAACCAAAGAAAGGAAAGAAAATAAAAATTATAAAAATACAAAAAAAAAAAATTTTTACACTTTTTTGTTTTAAAATTTAAGGTGAAAATTTAGACTCACTCGAAAAACTGAATTTTGTTTGATCAAAATGGTATTTAGGGCTGAAACAACTAATCGAGTTAATCGATTATAATCGGTAATATTCTCCCTCTTTATTTCACAGAAAGATGAATATTTTTACTTATTAGAATGAGCCCAACGTGTTGTTTAAGTGGTTATGAGTTGTGTTTTGCATAACTACATTCAATAAAATGCCAAAAATCTATAATTTATTAAGTTATCAAGTTTACTCGATTAATCGATTAATCGAGCCAATAATCGTCAGATTAATCGATTATCAAAATAATCGTTAGTTGCAGCCCTAATGGCATTAAAACTTTTTCAAACCCTTATTTTTAGGAACTTTCAGAAAAAACACTGAAATTTCTTGTTGTTATTTTTACAATTAAAAAAATTATCGGTTAAATTCACGTTAATAATATTAAGTTTTATCTTCCAAAATGTACTTCTGAGCGGTTTTTACGTCACTAAAACAGCAGAAATCACCGCTAAAACTACGAATAACAAGTTAATTATGATAATATTTTGCATTTCTTGTCAAGCAGCTGCTGTTTCTCATGATGAAAACGTCCCGGCCCGTTTCTTCCTCGGCCTTCGGAGGGGATATGAATGTTAACAAGCCTGATCACACACACTCAGAGTGAAAGGAGAAGGCCAGGAGACAGACTAAGTTTAGTCTGGATGCCACTTTGGATCATCATCATATCTAAAAGTCTCCGACCCCATCCCCATCCCAGGCCTCCCCCATGAGGAGCAGGAGGATGGGGGACACGTGGAATGGGGTCACCTCCGCCAAAAAGCATCACATCTTCTGTCTGCTGGACCTCCTCTTCTTCTTCTCAGTCGTTTTTTTCAAAAACACGGTCAGTCAGTCACAGTCACCTTCTTGTCCGTCTATCCCTTTTGGGGTTGCTGGGGGTGGCGGAGCCCAGCCTGGCTGATTCAAGGTGAGGGGCAGGGTACACCCCGAACAGATCGCCAGTCTGTTGCAGGGCCACAAAGTATTTCACAAAATAAACTTTTTGGATTTTTTTTTTTTAATATACTTTATTAATCCCTGACTGGAAAATTTGTGTGCTGCATTTCACCGCAGCAGGCTGCCACCTACGATGGCGCCAATGGTGGGAGAAACGGGGGGTTAGGTGTCTTCTCCAAGGACCCTAGACGTGAACTCAGTGGGATCCAAACCCGTGTCCCACTGCATGTTTGAAGGTTATTCTAAAATTAAAAACAAACATGAAGCAGTTCTCTGTGTCGTTCAAAATGTTTGAGTAATTTGCGAGCTCTCGCAGACAGCTTGTTCTTGGCCACAGATTTTGTTCTCTGCCACGCCCACATTGTAACATAAACAGGAAGTGTTTCAGTTTATGCACTCTGCTCATGCTCCGTTCCTCCTCTCAACAGGCAGTGTCTTTGACCGTGTATATACAGTTTTTGTTTTTATAAATGCAACTAAATCTTCTCCTCCTTTCGGGTCACCACATCAAGTCAGTTTCTTCCATCTAACCCTATCTCCTGCATCCTCTTTGATCACACCAACTATCTTCATGTCTTCCTTCACTGTATCCATGAACCTCCTCTTTGGCCTTCCTCTAGTCCTCTTTCCTGGTGGTTCCAAACACAGCATCCTTCTTTCTATGTACTCTCTCTCTTTCCTCTGCACATGTCCAAACCATCTCAGTCTGGCCTATCTAACTTTGATCATGTCCACACGTAACCGGGTATTTCTGAAAACGCATATCTGCTGTCCTCCGTTTTAGGAAAACGTTTGCATCCACGTGTAACCATTTTCAAAATATCCGCATGCACCCGAAGCCGTGTCATTACGCTTCTGAATGTGATTATGAGCATGCCAGACCAGTAGTTGGCAGTATTGATGTAAATGTAAGTTCGGAGCTATCCAATCAGAGCACTTCTCTCGTCATTTCCGAAAAACCTGAAAAAATGCATTTCTCCTGCTTTGCTCCTCAACAAGAAGCAAGAGCAGTTGAGAGTGGACAAAAATCAAGAAAAGAGGGTCTGCAACAGGATCAAAAGTAATGCCTGTTTCCGTGGATCCATGCTGCCCACTGTCTGCTTTTGTAAACAAAGACGCACACAAATGACGTATGTGCATTACTTGTCGCAGGTAGTAACGCGTAAAAACGCAAATCTCCGTTTTCTTACGTCCACACGCAAACGCAAAAACTAAGTTTTCCAAAATCTCCACTTTGGCTGGAGTTTTAAAAAACGCCGGTTTTGAGTGAAAAAAAACTCAGTTTTCGTGTGGACAGGGCCACACGTATTTCCAAAACCTCTAACATGTGCACGTTAGAGGTTCAAATTCTTATTTAAATGCAAATAAATAAGAATCTAAAAAAAATATGCGCTAGCTTTACTAACTTGATTTGTATCAAACTGTATTTTTGGTCTCAAACTGCAGGTTGTGTTCCGCTCATGCCCAGTGAGTGGGACAAAGTAGGAGCGAGAGGAGATTGAAATTCCCAGTGTCTAAATTGGGGGAGGAACTGAATAAATAATAAGGCTTTTTTTTGGCAAATGTTGCTTTGTTTGGCTGGCATCATGTTTATCGATATTTGCTCTGAGATCTACTTCCCCATCGAAGGTGCGATTCGTCCTTCCATAGGTTCGTCTCCCAGATTGAAAGTTTAGTCGGATTCTTTCAGACCTTCCTCCACACATTCTCCTCATCCTTTCATCTTTGTCCTCTCCCACCAGCAGCTTTCAGGCCGGCCTCTACCCCATGTCGCTGTGGCTGCAGCAGCAGGCTGGGCCGACATGCACGCAGAAGTGCACACCGAGCAGTGGTAAATGCAGGCAGCACTTCACAAACAAGGCCTGATTACAATGACAAAGGCCGCCACACTTTGGGGAGGAGCTTGGAGCAATTTGGAGGCAGCGGGGCCTTTCAGAGGGCCGCATGCTTAATGGGCTTTGTGTGCCAGAAGAAAAGGGTCTGAGATTCTGGGCCCAGCTGTCACCACGCAAAATATCAGACTGACACAGCACCCGACGCTCTCTGCTTTGCTCTCTTTTCTTCTAAAAGCCCCCCCTCTGCCTCCGCCTCCGCCTCGTCCCCCCTCTTCTCTAGTTAGGGAGCAGAAAATAGTGAAAGCTGTTGAAGAGAAAAAAAAACTAAATGAGAGCTCTCTCTCTTGATCTCTCACACTCAAACAAGCAGGAAAGCAAGAAGCACACACACACATTCACACACACACACAAATCTCACACACGCACTTACGCATGCAGGCATGCACGCAAATAAACTCACACACAGACATCCACAAATACACACACTCATAAATGTGCACATGTACACTTAGACAAACACATGCATAGACATGTACACACAGAAACACACACAAACTCACACACATGCATGCATACTCACTCACATATACACAGACAAAAACACACGCACTCATGCACACACATATGCATTCACAAACACATACAAACACACCTTGCACACAAAACACACGCACAAATACAAGTTATCACGTGCACACGCACAAACACACACGTCGAAATACATGCATGGACACACACACTCATATACACTTATATACATCCGTGCATCCATACACACCGACACACGCCAACAAACTTGCACTAACACACACACACACACACACAAAAACTCCCACATATTTACATTGAAAAACTAACACGTACACAAAAAAACACACGCAAAAATGAACTTTCATACAAAAACACAAATGTGCATGCACACACACGCACACACACATCCTCGCAGAATCTCACACACAAACTTACACATGGAGACGTATACACAAATAAACTCGCACACAAAGACTCAAACAGACATGCACAAATACACACACTCATAAATGTGCACATATACACACAGACACACACACATGAACAGACATATACACATACTCACCCACATATACACAGACAAAAACACACGAGATACACATGCAGGTAGATACAGTCACACACACACAAACACACACCCATGTACACACACGCTTTCACAAACACATACAAACACACATTGCACACAAAGCACACACTAATACATGTTATTGCACACATACGCACAAACACACACATCAAAATACATGCATGCACACACACTCATATACCCTTATATACGTGCATGCATACACACCGACACACACCAACATACGTACTTGCATTAACACACAGACAAAAACTCCCACATATTTACATTGAAAAACTAACATATGCACAAAAACAAACACACACGCAAAAAAGCACTCTCATACAAACACACAAATGTGCATGCACACACGCACTCACACACACACACACACACACACACACACACACACACACACACAGGCAGCAATTATTCCAGGCCTAAACCCAGTGGGATAAATGACATTATTACATCTCACTCCTTAATTACGTGTGTGTATGGTTACTGAGCGTTAGCCATCGTGCACGATGCTGGAACACCTCTCTGAACGACACGTGCTCTGCAACCAGAACGTTTCCGCTCAGATCGAGTCCAACGTTTAGTTCAGGCAGCAGTTTATTTTCTGATTGAGTTTGGCTGCAAAACAAAGAGCCGCGATCTTTTCTGAAGCAGCTTTCTGGAAGCTCACACTCCACATCCGAGTGTATTACACCAGCTCTGACTTACGGTTTTCTAACCCCGAGCATAAAACACACACCCACACACACACACACACACATCCATGAGCTGCATTATTGAAGCACAAAGCCAGAGTTGGATGTTGTTTCACCTAATCTCTCTGATACCACTGTGGTGATGCTAAGCTGCAGAAAATCAGCTTAGCAGATGTCCTAAAGTGTAGGTGGCTCGTTTCATGAGGCAAGAGAAGAAGAAAAAAAAGAAAGTAAGGGGGGGACGGACAGAGATTTGGATCCAGGCCCTAAGTTTATCTTCATTCTTTGAGCCAAACCCGCTCGAAAAAGTTCTCTTAACTTCTGAAAATAAACTTTTTTTTTTAAAGTTGCACAATCTGATCCACAATCTGATCTCACAAGCCCAAACTTGTCCCCACACGTCAGCTGATTGCCCCCACACGCACACACACTTTGTCACATGCATTATCAGCACAAGTGAGACATCTGTATGCAAATGAGGGGGTACCCATAGGGAGGGCAATAGTAGGGTGGGTGCGGGTGTGATGTTATGATAGTGAAGGAGGGACTGAAGGAGGTCGGGTGTGTGTGTCAAGAGCTTGTATACATATGTGGTCACCATAGCAACCAAATTGTCCAAATTTAAGGCGACTCCCTGACGTTTGCTTCCAGTATTGTGAACGCCGTTCGTTGCACGCCAGAAGGGTTGATTCCCGTGCAAAAGTGAGACATGTGACCCTGTCCCAGACAGATTAATAAAACATCTAATCCTCCATCAGAGGGAGGAAGTATAGCAGCATCTCCTAACTCTGACTGAACCACAGATGAGAAGTAGGGGATTTTTAGGGGTTAATAAGGAGGAAAACATCTTTTTTGTTTTAGTCAGTATTATTTGAATCATTTAGAAAATAAATCTAGAAAAATCTCAGCTTATTTTAAAACTTTAAGAACAACTTTAACGTCCAACATTTTCTAAGTGTTCATTTTTTTCAGACAAACAAACAGAAAAAAATTGCCGCTTTTTTTAAAAAAAAAACTAACTCTGAATGTGTTAAAAATCTGACAGGCTCTCAGATGAAGGACCAAAAACAGAGATGTATAAACACAAGAAAACAGAAAGTTGTTATTAAATATATTTAAAAATCTGATTTAAAAAGTTTTGTCTTTTGAACTTTTTTCTTTAATTATTTTCACATACAACTTTCTGTGCTGCATCACACCACGGCAGGCTGCCAGGGCGGCGCCAATGGTGGGAGAAACGGGGGTTAGGTGTCTTCCCCAAGGACATCTAGAGACAAGCTCAGTGGGATTCGAACTGGTGCACTCCTGGTCTAAGGGCGAACATTCTACCACTAAGCTATTGCTTCCCCTGTTAACGGGGATGCCGGAGCCTATCTCAGCTGTTTAAAGGCAAGAGGCAGGGTGACAGTGGCTCAGTGGTAGAGCGTTCGGCCACTTACCAGAAGTTCACCGGAAGTTTGCGGGTTTGATTCCTACTGAGTTCACGTGTAGGGTCCTTGGAGAAGACATCTAACCCCTCCGTTTCTCCCACCGTTGGTGCCGTCATAGGTGGCAGCCTGCTGCGGTGTAGTGCAGCACACAAATAACCCGGTCAGCGATTGATAAAGTATGTTAAAAAAAAAAAAAAAACCCGAACAGGTTGCCAGTTTGTCGCAGGGCCACACACACAAACAACCATCCACACACACACTCATTCCTAGGAACAATTTTATAGCGGCCAATGAACCTAACATGCATATTTTTGGAGAGTGGGAAGAAACTGGAGTACCTGGAGAAAAGGCCAGTGTTTCAAGCCTCGGCCCAACCAGGACTCAAACCCCTAACCCTCTTGCTGTGAGACCACTGTGCTGACCACTGCACCACCATGCCTCTGATTTAAAAAGTACTTTTACCCTTTTTTTTTAATTATTTTTTGTATTGATTTTGTATAAAGTGTGCTTCAGATTTTTTTTAAAAGTACTTTTTAAAGTAAAACATCTAAAGATAAAGAGACTGCTGAGACAGACACACAGACAGACAGACGCACAGACGGACAGACGGATGAACGGACGGAAAGACACACAGACGGACGGACGGACACACTGACACACACATGGACAGACACACAGACACGAGGACCGACAGAACACATTTTTTAAATGACCTTTGTTTACTTTGCAGCATGAAGTGACAAATCAAAATGATTTTCTGAATTATCTTTGAAAGCTTCCTCGCTCTACATTTGCATATTTTTCTCTGCTGAGTGACTCTTTTTTTTTTCTGTGGATGGACAGAGGAAAAGGTCACGCTCGTGGATTCTCTCTTCTTAGTTCAGAAACAAACCCTTTTATCTTTCATGAACAAATGTAAACACGGTTATTTGTACAACTTTATACATAAATTTTCAGGAAGTACTTTTTACTTTTTTTAGTTGAGTCAATCATCCAAACAGTGACCGAACCAAGACGTAACACACACAAAAAGAACAGGGAGCACATGAACACACACATATTTAACACTGTGGGGCCATGGGTAAGGGTGGGCTAACCTCTTTGGAGGGTGTGCTGTGATAAGTCGCCATTAAAGGTCCCCTATTATGCTTTTTTTCCCTTATTTTATCCTGTGCTATGTATCTGATATGCATAATTTTACATTCCGCCACAATCTCAACACAATAGTTTTTAAATACTACCCTGTTTAGGAGCGCAGTTTCAGACCCGGAAGTCAAAACAGCTTGTTTCAGTCTTTTTTTATTTTTTTTTTCCGGGGACCCGCCCCGTTGGTTGCGATTGGTTGTCATTCATTGTGATTTCCCCACCCACCCAGCACAGCGTGGAGCGGGAGGGGCGAGGTGTGCTTCACAGTAGAGTGAAGCACGGAAATGGGTGGATATCAGGGTGGAGAGCAGGTAGAAGTGGGGGAGGGTGTTTGAGCTGCAGGGGGCTGAACAAAAAACAGATGTACGTCACTATGTTACACCAGTCGTTAGAGGTTTGGAGAACACGCCCCTTACTTTGACTTTAAATATCTCAAAATAGCATGAATCACAATAAAACACACTTTGGGGAATTGTTTGGGGTAGTACTAAGTAAAATAAAAGGTTAAAACCTCATAAAAGTCAGTTTTGCATAATAGGGGACCTTTAATGAGGAGCAAAACCGATGATGTGTTTCTCTTTCGGAACTTCTTTAAACTTCAAGAAGTTTTAAAGTGGTACAATATTAGGGCAGTGTTTCTCAACCAGTGGTCTGTGGCACAGCAGTGTACCATGAGAGATCATCTGGTGGTCCATGGTAAATGATCCTGTTTCATCTCATACAGTGATTGGGATCTACCAGTAGCTCCCTTTTTTTTGATTGATCTCATGGTGTTTGTGTAAAAAAATGCATTAAAGGGTATTTATTAATTTATGTTTATCAGTAAGAAATCTTGTCATTTTATTTAGAAACAGACAGGGCTGTTCTGTAACCATAGCAACCCACTCTTCTTCTCTGCTTTTTTTTGCATGCTGCTATCTATCTCTCCCAAAACATTACCCCATTTAGTGGATCATATTTTCTACATGGTTTTGAAACATTATGAGAAAATTTAAGTGGCATTTAAAAGCAGAAAAATTGTGAATTCTCTCCACCTGGAGGAGGAGCAGCTCGGCACAGAGCTCCTGCTGGATGGCAGAGCTCCTCACCCGATCTCTGAGTGAGAGCCCAGCTATTCTGCGGAAGAAGCTCATTTCGGCCGCATGTATCCGCGATCTCATTCTTTCGGTCACCACCCACAGCGGGTGACCATAGGTGAGGGTGGTAACGTAGATCGACTTGTAAATCGAGAGCTTTGCTTTTCGGGTCAGCTCTTTCTTTACTACGACAGACCGATGCAGCGTTATTGCTGACGTTGCGCTGATCCGCCTGTTGATCTTCTGCTTTATCCTTCCTCCACTTGTGAACAAGACCCCGAGATATGCAAACTCCTCCACTTGGTGTTTCGGGCACGTCCCACCGGAAGGAGGCTCAGAGGCAGACCCCAGACCCACTGGAGAGACTATTTCTCACAGCGGAATGACTCAGGATCCTTCCAGATGAGCTGGAGGATGCAGCTGGGGTGAGAGAATCCTGGGCTTCCCGTCTGAGGCTGTTACCCCCACGAGCCGGCCCCGGATAAGCCGAATACGACAAAATGGAACAGAACTTTGACGTCAGAACCTTGTAAAATAATTGACAAATCGGTACAGTGTATTGCTGATTGCAGATTTAAAACATCAGATCACATGGATCACCAACTAATATCTCTATGTGGATAATCTGAATACTAGACCAAAAAACTGATTTGCACCCCTGTCTATAAGTCATAAATATTAGTTTCTCCTGACCACGCCTCTTCCACTACCAGCTCAAAAGAATCCATAAATCTTCACTGATTCCACTGTTTTTCAGAAAAATACCGAAAATAGTCTTTTTTTAAGTGTGTGGAGCAAAGTGACAGTGATCTAAAGGAAAGAGCTTTTAGGCCAGAGGGATACACTGCTAATACATCCATTTATCCAGCATGGATGGAAAGAGTGGAGCTAAATCATTTGCTGTCATCTGCTGTTCTAACCTCTCACTTTAAGATATGAAGCAATTATTTAGTGTCCGGCTTGGTGGCTTACCTCATATTTTAATCCTTATGTCTCTGTTTTCTTTTCTATTAACTCATCCAGTTTTCTGTGATTGATTTCGTAGACAAATAGACGGTAAGTCGGGGTTTGAAAAGTGTGAGGGGGGAAAAGTGTGGTTACAGGGAGAAGAGATAAAGAAGGTGGAAGATTTTAAGTACTTAGGATCAACAGTTCAGAGCAATGGAGAGTGTGGAAAAGAGGTGAAGAAGCAGGTGCAGGCATGCTGGAACGGGTGGCGAAAAGTATCAGCTGTGACATGCGACAGAAGAGTTTCAGCTAAAACGAAAGGGAAGGTGTACAAAACCGTGGTGAGACCGGCCATGCTGTTTGGTCTTGAACAGTGGTTCTTAACCTTGTTGGAAGCACCGAACCCCACCAGTTTCATATGCTCATTCACCGAACCCTTCTGTAGTAGCGTCACTAATGCTAACCCAACGTCACTCACGCACTCCGCTGGTCAGACGGAGGGATATTAAAGAAGGTGTTGTTAAACCCGACTGAGAAGGAGGTCTCAGTCTGCTGCTTATCCAGCGCTCTCAAAGCGGACCGGTAGAAAGTCTCATTCAGACACATACGTATATAGCCCTCTCTACAGCGGTCTGATAGGGAGGTCTCACTCTGCTGCTTATTCAGCGCTCTCAAAGCGGACCAGTAGAGAATCTCACTTAGACACATATACAGCCCTCTTTAAGCGGTCTGACAGGGAGGTCTCACTCTGCTGCATAAACCAGCGACCTCAAAGCGGGCCGGTAGGAAATCCCCGAGCAGGAAGCTTTCAATGACAGTGCCCACTAACTGCAGACTAGAATGAAGGGCAGACGTCCATGGCGGAGGCTCCACCAAACCCCTGAGACTGGCTCACCAAACCCCTAGGGTTCAATCGAACCCAGGTTAAGAACCACTGGTCTAGAAACAGTAGCACTGAGGAAAAGACAGGAAACAGAGATGAAGGTAGCAGAAATGAAGATGCTGAGGATCTCTCTGGGAGTGACCAGGATGGACAGGATCAGAAGAACAGCACATGTTAGAGATTTTGGAGATAAAGTCTGAGAGACCAGACTGGGATGGTTTGGACATGTGCAGAGGAGAGAGAGAGAGTACATCGGAAGAAGGATGCTGGGTTTGGAACCACCAAACCCTTCCTGTAAGAGACCTACAGGAAGGCCAAAGAGGAGGTTCATGGATGCAGTGAAGCAAGACATGAAGATAGTTGGCGTGACCGAAGAAGATACAGCAGATAGGGTTAGATGGAAGAAACTGACTAGCTGTGGTGACCTCAGAAGGGAAATGCCGAAAGAAGAAGAAGAAACGCAGTTCATCAACTATTAGCATGTATAATTATTCTATAGATTTTAAGGAGCTGAAAATGTCGGCGGCTCTTTTTTTAATTTTCCAAGTTTTCCATGAGTTGTTTCTTCATTAGTCCTGCAGGCGAAATGGGATGTGAAGAGATGTGTTGCTGGGAACAACAAACGCTTCCACATCAGCTAACATAATCAAATAATTCCATTGATTTGAGTTTGGTAATGTAGGCGGTAAACAGTTATCGTAAATGGGTCGTTTAGCATTGACAGGCCGTGTAAAAGGTCGATAATTCATTCCAGCCCTCTCAGATAAAAAGTTCATAGTAACTGGAGAGACTTTTAAGATTTTTCTTGTGATCACAAAATTAGCTTGGTTTCTGATTGTTTTTGTTTTTTTAGTGGGGATATAAAAAGTGTGAATAAAGGCGATAAAGAAGCTCCACAGATGGGAACCATATTGGTTGGTTTGAATATTTTACATAAAAATCTGCATTCAGATATAAAATCCAAAAATAAACACTCAAAATGTCCTGTGGCTAAAAAACATAATATCTAACAAATCCAGTAATGAAATAAATTACATGAAGTCATAACGACACCATATGTTTGAGCAAAGTAAGGAATATGAGCTTTGTTTTTTGCATAGCTTTTTAAAATAATTTAACTAAGAAATAGCAATTTTATTAAATACAAATGTGTCGTTTTGTCTTCTGAAACACTTATCCGCTGGAGCCTATCCTGGCTGATTTTAAGTGAGAAGCAGGATACACCCCAAATAGATGGTCAGCCTGTCGCGGGGCCACACACAGAGACAAAGATCAAGACAGTACCTCAGTTTGAGAAGCAATTTTATAGCGGACAATCAACCTAACATACCTGTTTTTGGTGGGTAGGAGGAAACTGGAGTACCCGGAGAAAACTCACGCATACATAGGGAGAACATGCAAAATACATACAGAAAGCCTAGTGTTTCTTTGATTGATTTTGTAGATAAAAAGAAGGTAAGTCAGGGTTTGAAACGTGTGAGGGGAAAAAGTGAGGTTACAGGGAGAAGAGATGAGGAAGGTGGAAGGTGGAAGTACTTAGTATCAACAGTCCAGAGCATTGGAGAGTGTGGAAAAGAGGAGAAGAAGCATGTGCTAGAACGGGTGGAAAAAAGTATCGGGTGTGATGTGTGATTGAAGAGTTTCAGCCAAAATGAAAGGAAAAGTGTACAAAACCGTGGTGAGACCGGCCATGCTGATTGGTCTAGAGACAGTGGCACTGGGGAAAAGACAAGAAACACAGATGGAGGTAGCAGAGATGAAGATGCTGAGGATCTCTCTGGGAGTGGCCAGGATGGACAGGATCAGAGGAACAGCACATGTTAGAGGTTTTGGAGATAAAGTCAGAGAGACCAGACTGAGATGGTTTGGACATGTACAGAGGAGAGAGTACATCGGAAGGAGGATACTGGGTTTGTAACCACCAGGAAAGAGGCCTAGAGGAAGACCAAAGAGGAGGTTCATGGATACAGTGAAGGAAGACATGAAGATAGTTGTTGTGACCGAAGAAGATGCAGCAGATAAGGTTAGATGGAAGAAACTGACTTGCTGTGCCTCCCCAGAAGGGAAATGCCGAAAGAAGAAAAAGATGATACGACCTTTAACTTTCTGTGATGTGGTGGAGAAAACTTTTTAAAGCAGTCAAACTACACCATCCTCAATTTGATCTTGGAAAAAAAACAATCCGACACTGGATGGACGTAAATTTAAAGTTTGTTTATATGTGGCAAACATTGAAACACCAACATGTTACCAAGTCACCAAAGTCGTTTTTGGATACTGCAATTTATTGAGTCTCAGGAGTTTTTTTTCCACCAGTGAGGGCAGGATGGAGTGAGAGATCAGTGCAGCATTCACAGTGATTAGAACACGTGATGTTGAAGGAACTGAACCAAAAAGTAAAGCTCTTCATTTACCAGTCGATCTGCAATCTGACCCTCACCTAAGGTCACCAGCTGTGAGAGGTGACTGAAAAAACAAGATTGAAGATTCCAGCCGCTGAGATGAAATTCCCCTGAAGGGTTGCCAGGTTTTCGCTCAAAGATATGGTGAGGAACTGTGCCTTCTCATGGCTTGAACTGTAGCCATTGATCTGTGTAGATGAGGCAGATGGGGTGGTTAAGGTATTGGTCCGAGAGCACCTCTTGATCCCCCTCTACGATGAGCTGGAAGATTCAAGCGTGCACCCCGGTAGATTCGTTATGCCTTGCTTGTGTGTTTAAAAAATATTACAGTGGTCTGATGGGAGATCAGAAACAAACAAGATTACTGACGCACAATGACTTTAATCACAACGTCTCGGTAACTCTAAACTGGAGACTAAACGACTTAAACAGCTTATACTTTCATTTTTATCACTGATGGACTTTTCGATGAGAATTTGAGGTAAATATAAATTTTATTTGAGTGTGGCAGGACGGATGTGACAGGATTTACTTGGTGTATAAATAGTTCCAGTCACTCATTTACTGGTTATGCAGACAGAACGTATCAAACAAGAAAGCTGTGATGCCATAAAAACAGAATTTATGTTTTCATTTTCAGTTTTATTGGATGTTTTTGCCAGATTTTTTTTAAAAAGGTATGCATATGCCTCATAAAAAAAAATCCTAGTAGATTGAACGGGACATCAGGGTAATAAATAATTTTTCTAAACAGTAGATCTTTATCAGATTTAGTTTTAAACTGGTGAATCTTTTCTATTGAATGAATAGACAAATGGATGGATAGATAAAGACAAAAGTGGACGTAGTAGAAAAAATAAGATGACTCACGTTATAAAACAGGGATTCTCAACCTTTTTTGCCCAAAAGCTACTTTCCAAGAATTAAACCACCTGAGATCTACTTGTGGTTTAAGTAGATCGATGCATAATTATGCTCGATGCATAATTTTTAAGCACTAGCACGCTAGATTTGAAATTTAGTATGGATGATGTAACATCTAGCATGCCTCTTTATGTGTGTGTAGTGGCCCTGTCGGCTTTCCATACACAGATCAAATATAACGCGCTCCACAGACTGACTTGCAGCAACTCTTTCGTCTTTTACACTGGTCATCATTGACTTTTGGCACCGGGGAAACAAAGTGAATAGAAGGAGCAGAACGAGTAAATCTGCATCTCCTACCATTTTGGAGAAGACTGATGGGGAGGTCCCGAAAGATCAAAGAACTTTCAGAGCTTCAAAATAAAATAGTTATTTATTTGATTTTCTTTGTTTAAAAAAATCATTTCAAAGTCAGAGAATTTGTTGTGATGCTTTGCCTGATTTTCATTGAAGATTAAAGCACGTGTTTTCTCCACATCCCAATGAGGTGTGGTTACCAAAGCATGCGATCCGTCTGATCCTGTTCTGGCCCCTTTGTTAAATGTTAGAACTCAATGTGGCCCGCGAGCCAAAAAGTTTGTCCATCCCTGTCCTAGAGTCCTTAGAAGATGAAGTAAATGAGTGTCCATCGCTCCGCTCAACTCCTGTCAGGCTGATGGGTAATTCAGGCAGTCACAACACAGATCGGCATCCAGTGTCATGCTGGGCCTTGAGTCTGGCTTCTCGCCCCAACCCTCAGGCAGCATGCTGGGACACGCTCTGCCGCGTGCACACATGCTCCTTATGCCTGTGCATGTAGACAGCCATGTGCAAGTTTCACACACAGTTTACTAATGTACGCCAATGCTGATGGGCAGAAACGTGTATAGATAAACTGAGAAATGGAGCAGGGCTTCCAAAAAAAATACACACACACATTTCCACACTAAACTGTCACTTTTAATGGCTGGTGAGTTTCTGAGCTCGTATTTCTAAAAAAAACAAGAAAAAATCCACTAAAGATGTGTTAAAGTTTCCTCATGTGCATCCATTCATGCAGCCAACGTTGGTCATGGAGTCTTTAGCCGTGATGTAGAGTGTGGTCACCACAGAGAAAGATGTGTACACCATACACACACAGTGGGCAGGACTTAGGGTACTTCTCTATCTTTGATGAACTTCTATCCCATAATTCCTCACCAATATCTTCCTTATTTCCTCCGTTATACCACTTCCTGTCACCTGCTTCTTCTTCTTCATCTAAACTCTCCATCTTTCCTCCTCTCCCTCTCTTTTTGATTGTCTTCCTAATCTTCTGCTGCTTAGTCTTCCTCCTCCCCCTGTTTGTGGGACCGGAGGCGAGCAGGCCTGGTCCTCGGCACGCCCTCCGTACCTCCATCCCTGTTCATGCTGGCCATGCTCCAGTTTAAACAGAAGGCTGTGCAGGGGGAGAGACGAGGATGGAGGGAGGCCAGTGTGAGTGCTGCATGATTCATGTTGTCCTGTAATGAAGCTCGTCCAGTCTTTAAAGTGTTTGCTGTGTAATGGAGTTTCAGGGACAGGCCTATCATTTTCTCCTAATAGCGCTTTCTCCGCTGCACGCCATGACCCCCTCTCTGCACACCCCCGCCCTGTGCACCCCACTGTGGTAACTGCACATTACTACGAGCCGCACCAACACACACACACACAGCGATTACCGACAGCTGCGGGAGTTTCTGAACAGCAAAAGTGGCCAATTTTCTCTCCCTTCCATTTAAACAACAAACAGGGTGGCGTGTTAAGGCGGTGAGGGGGCGGGGGGCTGATAAGGGTGATTGTGAATGAAGGAGGAGTGGGTTAGCTGCTGAGGAGACTTTCAATATTCTTCTGAGATACTTAAAGACCAACATCCTCTCAGTCTTTATGTGCTTGTTGAGCTCTGAAACACAACGTGCAGAAGTTCAGAGCAGGACTGATGATAAATGTGGTTAATGGTCCTCATAAAGCTTGCTTTACAAGAGAGTGTGTGTGTGTGTGTTTATACATGAGTATGTGTGTGTGCTGGGTGGAGACGAGGCCAACTTTGCCAAAGCAGATTGTGGAGTGTATGCACAGACCAGACCTGAGATTACTGAACAGATTGCACAGCTGGCAAGCAGCCCTCTCTCTCTCCACACACACACACAGATACACGCAATTCGAGACGAGAAAAACAAATATTGACAGAGTATTGATCCTTGGTGTATTGGTCCATATTGACGAGCCAGTAATGCAGGAATATCATTCTGCTCCACGTGGTAAATCACTTGTGCTCAGATTTTGTGATTAGCTGAACAGATTCCTCGACCTCGATGAGGTAGCTCAAACAACCTCACCCCATAGAGGTAACGTTAAAAAAAAAAAATTTAACCCAAAGGCAACAATGTGGAGCTCTGAAGTACAAAATATTTGTTTACAATTTTTCTGTCTGATATGGTGATTTAATTGCGGATGTCTCACACTTTCAAGGTAAGGGTTCAAATTCCGGGTGAGACGAGGCTTCGAAGACTGGTCTTTCTGTGTGGAGTTTGCATGTTTTCCCAGTGTATGCATTGGTTTTCTTCGGGTACTCCGATTTCCTCCCACCCTCCAAAAACATGCATGTTCGGTTGATTGGCCACTACGAAATTGCTCTTAGGAATGAATGTGTGTGTGGATGGTTTTCTGAACGTGTGGCCCCGCAAAAGACTGGTGACTTGTTCGGGGTGTACCCTTACTCTCGCCTAAAATCAGCCGGGATAGGCTTTGGTACTCCATGCGACCCAATGAGGAAAAAAATGGTTCCGAAAACGAAAGTTACTGTCAAGAGTGTCTTTTATTTATGAATAAACGGCCTAAGATTTCCTTTTTTTTAAATGGTAAAAAATAAAATACCCCGTTCCGTTCTGTCGTCTTCTGCTCATCCAGGGCCAGGTCGCAGGGGCAACAACCTCATACGTGAAGCCCAAGGTTCCCTCACCACGGCTGCTCTCCTGGAAGGATCCCGAGTCATTCGCCAGCCAGCTGTGAGACATAGTCTCTCCAGCGGGTCCGGGGTCTGCCTCTTCACCGGCGAGGCGCTCGGGGGGGGCATCCAAACCAGATGTCCAAACCACCCCATCTGGCTCCTCTCGACCTGGAGGAGGAGCGGCTCGACACTGAGCTCCTCCCAGATGGCAGAGCTCCTCACCCGATCTCTGAGTGAGAGTCCAGCCACCTGTGGAGGAAGCTCATTTCGGCCGCTTGTATCTGCGATCTCATTCTTTCAGTCACCACCCACAGCTGGGGACCATAGGTGAGGGTTGGAACGTAGATCGACTTGTAAATCGAGAGCTTTGCTTTTCGGCTCAGCTCTTTCTTTACCGCGATGGATCGATGCAGCGTCCCAGTCGTGAACAAGACCCCGAGATACTTAAACTCCTCCACTTGGGGCAGGACCCTGTTCCCGACCCGTAGGGGGTATTCCACCCTTTTCCGGGCGAGGACCATGGTCTCGGATTTGGAGGCGAGAATAAATAAAAATTTTTGCTCGTACCATCTGAAGAATTTAAATATCTGCATTTTTAAATGTGCGAAACATCCTTTTCACGTTTTTACAAAAACCTCAATGATTTTTCTTTGAAGTTTTAAGAGCAATTTAGAAAATTTCGCCCTATTTAACAAAAATAGCTTGTCTAACTTAATTTGACAAATTGTTTTTACTGATTTTAAACTTTAAATGTAAAGCTAGGTAAACTTTGTTTAGGTGAGAACAGGTGCTGGACCTCCAGCTGTGTGTACACACACACACTTTGCTTTATCTAGCAGGTAGTGAAAGAAAAAAAAGTTGGCCTGACGTGTCTCCAGTCATGGAACACCTGCCATTTCACGGCATCCCTGACATGTGTAGCACGCAGCGGGCAGAGGGAACAGCGTCTTTGTGTGCGCCTCCTCTTTGTTTCCCCGGGGCGGACAGAAAGGGACTTCTCTCTAAGAGTTGAACAAATAAACAGCGCAGAGCAAGACAGACAAAGCCAGGGAGGGAGCACCTGCCGGGGGCTTTGTGTCTCTAACATGAGACACCACTGACTGAGAGTGCACCCAGCCTCTCCCCCCTTCCCACACACACACCACTGTGCTTTCTCTAAACACACTGAATAGACGTTTAAATATATATATATGTGTATGTAAGGGCACCACCATCAACTTGGGTTTCGCTCTCTGTATGGAGGTGTGGGGGTGGCGAGGGCCTGTTATTAGGGGTTCATTGGGGGCTGCTTTCAGGCCGGATGGTGCTGGGTATCGGTCCAGGATGGGGTTTATGGTCCAGGATTATGTGATCAAAGGGAAGTTATGTCCCCACTGAATTTATTGCTTCATGTCTCCTCTAGTTTGAGAGGAGCCAGATGGAGTGGTTTGGGCATTTGGTCAGGATGCCCCCCGAGCACCTCGCTGGTGAAGTGTTTCAGGCACGTCCCACCAGGAGGAGAGGCAGACCCTGGACCCTGGACCCGCTGGAGAGTATGTCTCACAGCTGGCTGGGGAACGACTCGGGATCCTTCCGGGTAAGGAACTCTGCCATCCGGGAGGAGCTCAGTGTCGAGCTGCTCCTCCACCAGGTCGAGAGGAGCCAAATGGGGTGGTTTGGGCATCTGGTCAGGATGCCCCCTGAGCGCCTCGCTGATGAGGTGTTTCGGGCATGTCCCACCGGGAAGAGACCAAGAGCTAGACCCTGGACCCGCTGAAGAGACTATGTCTCACAGCTCACTGGGGAACGACTCGCGATCCTTCTGGGTAAGCCGGAGGAGGCAGCCGGGGTGAGAGAAGCCTGGGCTTCCCGTCTAGGGCTGTTGCCCCTTGACCCGGCCCCAGATAAGTGGAAGACGAGGAAACGGATTGTAATGGAACGTCACCTTCTTCTGATGTATTCCACATTGACATGATCCGTTCCTTCCTGCCTGCTGATTGGTCATCTGGAAGGATGTGTTTTTTCTGGTTGAATTACAGGCTTTTTCTCTTAAAACACTTGTTTTACATCAACTAATGAGTCTTTATTGTCTTAGATTTGCTTTAATCAGTATTTTTTGTCCCTCATTGTTCTTGTTTTTACTCTCTAGTTCCAAGTTTTTTTTTTTTTTATCTAAATGATCTCGACTGCTTGAACGACTCTATTATTTCTGATTTGATTTCTTTCATTTCCCTAAATAGAAAGCACTTCTATCGTTTAAAATGTGCCATATAAAATAAAGCTTGCTTGATTTGCCTTGACTCTGTGTTTTCAACTGTCATGGCAACCCTTTGCCGTGCACTAAAGGGACAAATTAAAACCACCGAGAGGCCAGATGAGATGAGAGGCCGCAGAACATCAGGCATTACCACTGCTCATCAAAACAAGCCTTCTGGTTAAAGTGACTTTATTCATATGGAAGGTTTTTAGATGCTGATCAATTATTTCTTTTTCTGAATATTAAAATGTTGAAGATAGAGGAACCTTGCTGCTCGGCTCCACGTCCTCATGTTAGCTCGGAATTAGCTGGAAACATGATGAAAGCATGGATCCATCCATCCTGCCTTGAACCAACTTCCATGCTGTGTGGGGGTGGTCTTCTTGGCTGACTTTGGTCCCTTTAGTATCAATGTGGCATGATTTAAAAGCCATTTTTAAGATGTTTTTGTCCTTTAGGCCATCTTTTCTTGAGGTTTTTGGACATGCTTCAGTTTGCTAACAGGAGTTTGCTTCTTTGATTTTTTTCCAGTAGGGAAGCACTAAAAAAAAAATTGATTTCTGTAAGAACTGAAAAAAAATTTTGCGAGCAATTTGTGCACTTTAACGACAAGTTAAACGAGGTTATTTATGATAACTTTACTTTAGACACGGTGGTTTAAGCATGAAGATTATTAAAGATGAGGTCAAAACATTACTCTGTAAAATTTTTCCATATAACATTTTTGTTTAGGTCTGCACGGTGGCCTCACAGCAAGAAGGTCGGGGGTTTGAGTCTTGGGTGGGACGAGGCATGAAACACTGTTCTTTCTGTGTGTAATTTGCATGTTCTCCCCACGTATGTGTAGGTTTTCTCAGATTTCCTCTCACTCTGAAAAACATACGTTAGGTTGATTAGCTGCTTTAAAATCCCGCCTGGGAATGAGTGTGTGTGTGTGTATGGTGCCGTGACTGACTGGCATCCTGTTTGGGGTGTGCCCTGCCTCTCACCTTAAATCAGCCAGGATATGCTGCGGCACCCCTCGCCAGCATTTTAAGGAGCGGTTCAGAAGATTAAACAAACATTTTTAGGGAGAGACGGTAGCTCAGTGGTCAGAGCATTCCTCCGCAGACCGGAAGTCAACCGGAAGTTCGCAGGCTCGCACACCACTTTGTGCACATCTAGGGTCTTTGGAGAAGAAACCTAAACCCCTGTTTCTCCCACCATTGGCGCTGTCATGGCAGCCTGCAGAATATTTCACTAAATCTAATGCTTAAGCCAATTTGATAACGATCCTACTCAAGCCACGCCTTCCATACTTCAAATATGTATCATGCAAATTACCAAAAATGAGCCAGTGCCGCCTGTTATTTCTCATGCCAAATGTAAGACGTTTCTCAACCTAAAAAAATCGATCAATCTATCTGATGTTTTCATGTTCAAACAGAAATAAACTCGTAGTTTAGTTTGATCCTCGGTGATGTGGTGACCAACTGGTTTAGGTTTACCAGTACATGTTGCTTCTGGATTACACACCTCCGTTTATTTAACACCACTTATAAGAAACAACTTCTCCATCCACCCTCTCAGTAATCTCAGTTTCCTCGTTTTTACAATGGTTGCCATGGCAGCGGTGAGGACGGAGGACAGTGAAAGATGAAAAAACCTGATCTGTTGAGGTGACCTCTAACATCTGCATCTCAAAGAAGCACAAAATTTACATTTTAGTTCACAAAGCAGGCGCATCAAGTAACTTTAATGAAAGAGGCGACACGGTCACAGAATTGATGAGAATATTTTCTTTCAGACTAAAGACTAGTTTTGCACAAACATGTCGGTGATCTGATTCGAGGTGTCAAACAGAAGCCTGGGGGGTCTAGAATGGACCACTATGAGTGTAGTTTGGCCCGAAATAATTTGGTGACATCTCAATTGCTCTTTTTTATGCTGTTTTTATCCTGGCTGAAGGCAATGGGCAGGGTACATCACAAACAGGTCGCCATTCTGTTGCTGGGCGAAACACACACTACCATTCCCACACTCACTCCTAGACGGAATGTGGTACGGCCCATCAACCTAACACACATGTTTGAGTGGGAGGAAACCAGAGTACCCAAAGAAAACCCACGCATACAAAGGGAGAACATGCAAACTCCAAACAGAAAGTGGAGTGTTGTAAGCCTTGTCACCAGTCCGGGACTCGAACCCCAATTTTGCTGTGAGGCACCCACTACTGTTCGGTTCCGTTGTCTTCCACTTATTATCCACATATTCGGGGCTGGATTGCAAGGGGCAACAGCCTCAGACGGGAAGGCTTCTCTCACCCTAGCTGCATCCTCCAGCTCACCTGGAAGAATCCTGAGTCGTTCCCTGTCCAGCTGTGAGACATAGTCTCTCCAACAGATCCAGGGTCTGCCCCTTGGTCTCCTCCCGGAGGGACATGCCCAAAACACCTCACCAGCGAGGCGCTCGGAAGGTATCCTGACCAGATGTCCGAAGCACCACATCTGGCTTCTCTCGACCTGGCGGAGCGGTTCAACACTGAGCCGCCCCATAATAGCAGAGCTTCTCACCTAGTCACCACCTCTGCAGGGTGGAAGCTCATTTCAGGGTGGAAATGAGCTTCCACCCTGCAGAGGAAGCTCATTTCGGCCGCTTGTATCCGCAATATCATTCTTTTGGTCACCACCCACAGCTAGTGACCATAGGTGAGGGTAGGGAGGTAGATCGACTTATGAATCGAGAGCTTTGCTTTTCGGCTCAGCCCTTTCTTTACCACGACGGATCGATGCAGTGTTCTAGTTATTGCTGACGCTGCACCAATCCGTCTGACCTGTTATAGAACTTGTCCAGCTGTGAAGGAACATTTCCAAAGTATTTGAACTAAATTTTCTGTATTAAAATACAGAAAAAAAATGACGTGGAGAATCGGAGATATGTAAACGATGAGCTTAAGTGGATGGAATCATTCATTTGATTTTAGATTTGTTGCCACGAATACTAAAATCACAAAATATCTAGAGATATGATGATCTAAATGTTATTATATTATTATTTCATTACGTCATCTTCCGCTTATCCGGGGTCGGATCGTGGGGGCAACAGCCTCAAACGGGAAGCCCAGGCTTCTCTCACTCCAGCTCACCAGGAAGGATCCCAAGTCGTTCCCTGGCCAGCTGTGAGACATAGCCTCTCCAGCGGGTCCGGGGTCTGCCTCTTGACCTCCTCCCATTGGGACATCCCTGAAACCCCCCACCAGCAACGACATCCTTACCAGATGCCCGAACCCCCCCACCTGGCTTCTCTCGACCTCTTGATATTATTATTTTAAATGATTTTATCAGCCTTGATTTTAAATCAAATCAAGGTGCTTTTAGATGCTGAACATCATTTATGCCAGAAATTAAATGGAAACTCTAAAAAAAATGGTCGTTAAAAAGTCTGTAAACATGTGCAATAATTAAGCTAATACCGTCAGAGCCAGTATTTCTATCATCACTGGTTTCCCTCATTTCCAGAATAAAAAACATCTCAGAGGGGCGTAACTTTTCAGAATTGAATGTGAAGTCTGCTGATTAGGCTTCTTTAGTTCGTTCACAGCTTTTATCGACCATTCAGCAAAACATTCAGCCAACTCAACATTTTAGGTCAAAGGGCTTCGTGCCAGCAGGCGTCCGACTTTCAGGTCGGGAATAAAAAAAAAAAAAAAACTTGTATTCAGCTGAAATCAATCAAGTTTTGACTTTGAGTGAGACGAATTGACCTGGGGGTGTTTGATGGAGCTGATGGAGAAGTTTTCACCTGTAGTCTAAACTCCAGTTCAAACCTCTGCAAACATCTGCCGCTTACTTTCGGCATCATTTAGAATTTTAGTTTCATGTTTTCAAAGAAAACAAAAATTTTTTTTTTAATCACAATGTTGTGAAAGAAAACTTTGGATCAAATTTTCTGAGTTAGATCAAACAATCTTATCAAGGTCACAAGGTGTTTGCGTGGATCTGGCAAGGTCACATGGTCTATGTAGGTCACATGGTCTCATAGAGGTCTCCATGGCGATGTGCATGGTGATATAGTTTTATGACTAAATGGGAATACTGGTCATAAAAGTAAAAGCACTCATGTGAATCGTATAAATGGAGATTGTCTCTTTCTCTGACGTGTTCTTTATTGTGGCCCCGGAGAATGAAGGCTGCACACACCTGGATGGGAGGGGGATGCTAAAGAGGGAGGAGTTTAGTGGGAGCGTTTCCCTCTCCTCGTTTCAAAGTCAAACAGGATCAGAGAGATGGCCAGCATGTAAATAAACATGTAAATAGTTTCTGGTTTTAAGATGGAAGGTCATAACTATCTGCAGGAGGAAGGAATTCACTTCCAGCCACAGGACCTGCAGCATCAGGACCATTAGTTACAGATCCTGACCTTATCATAGATGCAAGTCCTGTTTCATTGTCTTCTGTTTATCCAGGGTCGGGTCGTAGGGGGCAAGAGTCTGAGACAGGAAACCCAGGCTTCTCTCACTCCAGCTGCATCCTCCAGTTCACCTGGGAGAATCTCGAGGTGTTCCCTGTCCAGCAATGAGACATAGTCTCTCCAGCATTCCGGGGCTTACCTCTGAGTCTTCTCCTGGGGAAACGTGCCCAAAACACCTCACCTGTGAGGTGCTCGCGAGGCATCCTAACCAAATGCCTGACCCATTCCCACTCCATCTGCCTTCTCTCGACTCAGAAGACCAACGGCTTTACTCTGAGGTCCTCCCGAATGAGGAGCTCAAAGGACAGAGCTTCTCATTCTATCTCTGGGTGAGACCCCAGCCACCCTGCAGAGGAAGCTCATTTTGTCCGCTTGTCTTTAAGATCTCGTTCTTTTGGTCACCACCCACAGCTGAAAGTGACTTCTTCTACAATAAAAAGTGCATTTTTTGTTTCACAATAAATCCCAACATCTTTTATTTTTATGGTTGAAGAACTCTGTTTTTTACATTTTTTTAATAGTAAAAAAAAATCTTATAATACATCTGTTCAGTTTCACTTTGGTTTTTGATACAATGACTTCCCTGCTCCTCTCGCTCCATGCTTAGTCCCGCTCCATAGACACATATAATGTATAAGTCTTCTTTGAAGCCACAACTACAGTGTAAACTGCATCAGGTCAGCAAAGCTCGCTCATATTCTTTAGAGTCTTATTTTGGGGTGATTAACATAAATTTGGCACGCCCTGTTGAGACTGAGCATAAGCAGAGTGTGTGCACTGCTGTTGTCAAAACACTTCCTGCTCACGTTAGAACGTGGGCATAGCAAAGAACATAATCTGTGGCCAAGAACAGACTGGCGTTTGAGACTGTTCGTACAATGAAAGGAGGGTTTTCAAATCACGCAAACATGCATAAATGGTTAGAAAACCACATTCGGTATGTTTTTGACGTTCAGACGTGTTAAAAACCTCCATAAAGTACATTTTGCATAAACTCTGTGTCATTTATAAAATTACAACATGTTTTCTTCATTGTTCCAAATTTTCTCCATCATTTGTTGCAAGGATGGTCATGTTATGGCCCGAGGACCACATGCGGCCGATTCATTCTTCTAATCCAGCCCAAAAAACTTAAATTTATAAACTTGAATGAGAAATACCAAAACATGCTAGATTCTCCTCCCAGTTTGGCCAATTTGAGAAATTTTACAGCCCTTTGAACCCTCAAGTGGAAAACTTAGACCATCCAACCTTCCTCATTTCTCCTTCTTTGCTGCATCCAGTCCAGCTATTCTCTGAGACCCTCCGCGCCCTCAGTCACGTCCTATCCTCCCGCCACTGAGCTTATCCACAGTTTCTTTAAACATCAAACACGTCCACAGTAGTTGTGTTTGTTGCTTCCAGCTGTTTGGATGTGGGATGGATCCCTGAGATTAGGAAATCCCTGCAGCCATCACGCAGCAGGAGAGAGAGAGGTTGGTGCAGAAAGGACACGGCCACCACTGACTTATTCATCACTACTGATTATTAATTGGCTGAACGAGCCGATACGATCAGCGAGCAGGTTAAAGACTCATTTCTGCTTCTCATACACGTTAGATACCACATTGGCTCGACACCAGAGAGGAATAGAGGTTTTTACCTTTTTCTTGTCAAAATGGACTTATTTAACCAGGGTCTGGACCCCCTCCCTCTACCCTAACCAGGGTCTGTACCCCCTTCCCCCTCCCTAACCCCTGGCTTTCCATCTCATTCATTGTTCTCAATTGTCTGTTTATTTAGAATTACACTGCTAGTTATTACAATACAATTCACATGTTGTCCACCTTTCTCCCTCCTCTCTGAGAGAGAGCCCCATTCAGGACTCTGCGTTCCTGTCCTAGGCATGGCCACACCGAGGAGACCTCCACGCTTCATTATCCCTGCTCCATCAGGATGAAATCCATCTACTCATCCCCATCCAGGGCATCACTGGGCTGAGGAATCCCCCATGTAACCATCAGGATGAAGAACATCTACTCATCCCCGTACTGGACATCTCCGGGCTGAGGAGTCCCCCGTGTTTCCATCAGCATGAAGAACATCTATTGCATTCTTTAAATACGTAGATTCTTTAGATATGTATTTATATCTTTTAAATTAAATAATTCAATTAAATAATTCAATTAAAGATTCTTTAGATATGTATTTAACTGTAGAGTAGAATAAGCTAATATTTAAACAATAGCTTTAGACACATTGGTTGCTTGTTCCGGGGAGGGATCTCTCTTTCGTGTGGATCCCCACGAGGTTTCTTATTTTTTCCCCACTCATGGATTTTTTAGGAGTTTTTCCTCACCGTGAAGAAGAGTCTAAGGGCATAAATGTGCTAGTCTTGTTTAGTTAGCATTTGTTAGTTATTTTTCTTGTTGTGTATTTGTGTTAATACATTCCTCTTTTTCTTGTGAAGCCTGTTGAGACGGAAATTCTGTGATTTTGGGCTATACAAATAAAATTGAATTGAATTTCAGTTTTATTTGATCTATAAAATGTATCATGACGGTGTGTGTTATGCATATTTTCCTTGTATACATGCAGCTAGCTTCCAGCGCATGCGTAGATGTAAATCTGGTTCAAATCAAGTTGTTTATCTTCTGTTTCTGTTAATCGTTCCTCGTTCATCAGCCACCTCCGTTAACACCTCCATTAATACTACATCACAGATGGAAATCATCCTTCAGAATTGATCATATTTTTCCTTTAAACTCCCAAAGAGAGGAAGAAAAGCTGCTGCTCTTCTTCTTCATGCATGCGCATATCTCCGCAGGCTTCAAGTCTGACATGTGCCGAGGAGGTAAATTCGGTCCCAGGAAATGATTGGGTTGACCATAAATAAAATGAAATGAGGTTCAGAAAGAAGAAAACAACTTAATTTGTCTCATTTACATGCAAGCCTTGAGCTCTTCAAACTTTCAATCTTTCTGGTTGTTGCACGTGGCTCACAGACGAGTGAGAAGCTGGGAGGAATGTAAAGTGCTTCATGCAGCATGTACAGTAGTGCACAGCACATGCATGCTCACTCACTCCATTAAACCACTGTTTGTCACTCATATAGGTTTACATTAACATTCATGCTCACACACACACCTCACACATCATCATCCACACATAAACACATGCAAATGCATCCCCAGCCTCACAAAGGCGGACAAATATCAGAAATGTAAACTATTCAAACACGGTTAGAAAAAGGATGTGAATATTTAAGCAGCGCTGCAGATGTGTTACTTCTCTAACGTCTCCACAAACAGACACACATTGTACTAAATGATTTCCACCCTCCTCTTTCTCCTCCTCTCCTCATGCTTATGAATAATACAACAATCTCAGGGGAACTTTTTGCTTCACATAAATAAGAATTTAGATAGAAAATTGCATTATTAATTTGTGGCTTCTGGCTCTGTGTTTCCTGTAAAGAGTTCATACGGCAGGAGAAGTTTACAGTCATACTCAGCGGGGTCAGCGAGGTGTGAAGGAGTCAGAGGTGGCTTTTTATTCGGCGAGGTACACATCTGGCTGTTGTTTATTTTGTGTTGTTTTCTCTACTCGTGTGTCAAAACGGTTAAAAAAGGCTCAAATTAAAGCTTGGAACAGTCTTTAAAACCTATTAATTATACGCTGTGGGAATTGTATTCTCTCATCAAAATGAATGTTTTTATTATAATCACTCCTTCTTCTGACAAATATAGAGTAGATGGGATGACGGATCTGGAACACACTTTTCTGATGACAAATACATCCACATAAATAGAGAGATTTAGATTGTAGCAGAGATGAAGAAGCTGAGGATATCTGGGAGTGACCAGGATGGACAGGATCAGAGGAACAGCACATGTCAGAGGTTTTGGAGATAAAGTCAGAGAGGCCAGACTGAGATGGTTTGGACATGTGCAGAGAGAGAGAGTACATCGGAAGAAGGATGCTAGATTTGGAACCACCAGGAAAGAGGCCTAGAGGAAGACCAAAGAGCAGGTTCATAGATACAGTGAAGGAAGACATGAAGATAGTATGTGTGCCGAAGAAGATGCAGCAGATAGGGTTAGATGGAAGAAACTGACTGAAGGGAAATGGCGGAAGAAGAAAACAGATTTAGATGGAAATGAATGGAAAAACGTGACTCATTAGATACGAGAATTGCCATAAATGTTGATTAATAAATGAATGAATGTGTTTATCTCGGTTGTCACCAGACGAAACAATAGCAACACATTCTAATACTAAAAAGGAATTGGACTGAAACAAAAATAGATCCGGGAGGGTCATGAACGTCACAAACAATTCAAAAGTTCAAACGTATTATCATTATTATTCAAGGTTCTGTATATTTTTTATGATCATATCTTTTTGGCAATTTTAGAAATTTCATTTATTCATTCATTTATTTTCTAGATTTAAGTACGATAAGTAAATTTCAGGGGGTTTTTTGTTACTTACCCGATCTACGTTCCCACTCTCACCTGTGGTCACCAGCTGTGGGTGGGGACCGAAAGAACGAGATTGCGGATACAAGCGGCTGAATTGAGCATCCTCTACAGGGTGGCTGGGCTCTCACTCAGTGATCGGGTGAGGAGCTCTGCCATCCGGGAGGAGCTTGGCGTCGAGCCGCCTCGCTGGTGAGGTGTTTCGGGCACCAGTGTTGTTTTCGTTGACTAAAACGAAAATATAAAGAGATGACAAAAATGTGACTACTGTAAAAACTTAATACTCGTTCAACAACGAAGACTAAAACAAAAACTTAGATGGCTGCCAAAAACAACAATGTCGGTCACATCCCACCGGAAAGAAACCCAGAGGCAGAGCCCAAACCGCTGGAGAGACAATGTCTCACAGCTGGCTGGGGAATGACTTGGGATCCTTCCGAGTGAGCTGGAGGATGCAGCTGGGGGGAGAGAAGCCTGGGCTTCCCGTCTGAGGCTGTTGCCCCTGCGACCTGGCCCCGCACAAGCGGAAAAAGGAACGGAAAAAAAAAAAAAATTATAATACTGTATATTCTTAATATGTATATATAGTTTCTTTTTATTGTTGTCTAATTCCCAATTCCGAATTTAACGACAGAACAAACCAAAACTTGCATGTGTCGATGCATGTGTGCCAAAAAAAAGAGGATGAAACAGGACATCCTTGTAAAAGAGATTAAAATCTCAATGGATTTTTTTTTCCTGGATGAATGAAGATTAGATAAATAAATAAAAAGGATAAACAACTGTGAGGTTGAACGTGGCTGGTCTGCACTCTGATTTATTTAACTCCTATTTAAATTCAGAAATCCTTTTTTTCATGTCTGAAATTTCTGATCAGAAGAATATGAAGCATTGAAAGAGTAAAATCTAATTGGATTTTTTTTTTCTGATCATCTGATCCCTCAATCGGTCAGATGGGAGTGTTTCTTCCAGTAGGAGGTTTTTTTTTTACAGTCACACATGAATACAACTAAAATAGAAAAGAGCAAACACAAACACAGCATGTAAGCATGGAAGTGTGCAGCGGCGTCCGCCCCATGGGAGTGCCAAACAAACATTATTACACCTGCAACACCTGTTATCAGACTTAACACACACAACTACCTACAACAGACACACACACACACGGAGAGAAACACAGATTCTTATGGTAAAAATGCAGAAACCTGAAAATTACACACTAAGGCACAGTGAGCTGACAGATTTTTGGATGGATGTGGGCACACAAGCAAACGGCAAACAGAACACACGTCAATGTACATGTTCACCATAAACGCTGTTTCAGTTTAATGTAGGAATATTTTTATTATAACAAAACGTCTTTTGTGAATTTACATTTATTTTAAAACCACATATAAAAGTTCATCAAAGATCGTTTATGAGTAAATGAGCAGTTTTGAAAAACTAATAAAGAAAATTTGTGTTAAAAAAAAACGACTCAAAATTATCTGTATTTGCTGCAAAATATGGAAAACGAAGATTTAACTGGGGCCGCACGGTGGCCTCACAGCATGAAGGTCAGGGTTTGAATCCTAGGTGGTAACAAGGCTTGGAATATTGGTCTTTCTGTGTGGAGTTTGCATGTTCTCCCCAAGTATGTATGGGTTTTTTTCGGGTACTCCGGTTACCTCCCACCTTCCAAAAACATGCATATTAGGTTGATTGGCCGCTTTAAAATTGTCCCTTGGAATGTGTGTGTGTGTGTGTTGTTGGTTGTGACAGACTGGCGACCTGTTTGGGGTATACCCTGCCTCTTGCCTGAAATCAGTCAGGATAGGCTCCAGCGCCCCCTGAGGCCTCTCCATGAATAAGCGGTTCAGAAGACGAAGCAAAAAAAAAATCTAAGCGAATTGAGTAAAAAAAAAAAAAAAATTTTGAAAGAAATCAAAAAGTTGAAGGAAAACTGAAAATATATATATATATTTTTAATATACTTTATTAATCTTTCACCGGGAACTTTATGTGCTGCATTTCACGACAGGAGGCTGCCACCTATGATGGCACCAATGGTGGGAGAAACAGGGGGTCAGGTGCCTCCTTAAGGACACTAGACATGCACTCAGTGGTGTGCAAACCCACAAACTTCCAGTTGACTTCCAGTTCGCGGGCAAACGCTCTAACCCCTGAGCCACCGTCTCCCAAAGATATGTGAACAAAGAAAACTTTTGTCACCCAAATTTATTTTATTTTTAATACGGAACCATAAAACTAAAGAGGAGAGACGGTGTTTTATCGAGATCTGCAGCCTCATCGAGATTGACCGGCCGCAGATCTCGATAGATCGGAGTTCCGAAAACTAACCCTAACGCTAATTCCAATAGAAGTATGGCAGGTCACAGATCTCGATAGTTAGATCATCTGGAAAAGAGAGGGAGCGTCTCGTCAGAATAAAATCCTCACACAAAAACGCAGGATGTGACGTCAAACTTTGGATGAGTTTTTTTTTTTTTTTTTTTTTTAAGGCTACAATCTATTTTTATTTTATATCCAATTTCCATTCACTCATGTTTTTTTTTTTCTTTTACCCCACAGTAAAATGGACTAATTTGAAATTTTTTTTATTTCACAACACGACAGCACAATTTCAAAGTCAGTTTATGAGCTGATAATCATCGAATGTTTTCAACCCCAATAAAAAATCATGCAGGATTTCAGATCAAATCAAGGTCATGAATACATTTTGATGTAAACATGTAATCAGACTGAGAGGAGAGGTTTAAACATTTTTACAACCGGATCAACAGGAGTATAAAGCGTGTAAACTGTTAATCTGATGAATCCTGTAGTGCAGGATGTTTCTGAGCATGCTCATGTGTGGCTTACAGGACAGAATAGGAGAGAGAATAACACGTGTGGGTTTAAAAGGAACAGAGTTATTCAGAAAATTTGATCATCAAAAGCTCAAAATAAAAGAGAATAAAACATTTTCAACGACACCAGGCGCCTAATTATCAATATGTTTATTTTAAAAATCAATTGATCAAACCCTGAACACGTCGTAAAACTAATCAAACTGATAAATATCAGTTTGCTGCGTTTTGCCTTGAATCAGCTGGGATAGGCTCCAGTCCCCCCA
The DNA here is from genome assembly GCA_902685375.1 of Neostethus bicornis. Classification (NCBI taxonomy): domain Eukaryota; kingdom Metazoa; phylum Chordata; class Actinopteri; order Atheriniformes; family Phallostethidae; genus Neostethus; species Neostethus bicornis. The sequence goes on from LR738550.1 coordinate 27,013,833, forward strand.
GCAGCCCTTTATGGGATGGACCATTCAGAAAATGAATGAATAAATGAGATTGCTGTAATTAACAGGGAGAATTCACGTCTGACCATGATTTAGAGCATAAAACTGTTTCATATCCTACAAATAAGCACAATTATTCATCTACAGCATGTAAACAACAAAAAATAATCTTCAGTGTGACCTTTTACTGAGAAGCTGAAAGTCCAGTTCATCCCAAACATCAGATTAATTTGTACCCAGGATTCAAGGTTCCGTTACGTAGCCTGTTGGTCTTTATTTAGGCCAGATCGGCAGCAGATGCACCGTGGTAGCGGCAGAATGTGGCTCTGCGATATGACATCACACCCCTGCTAAGAGCGTGGCACAAACACAGCCAGATCGCTGCCAACGGAGGAGAAACATGGCACCGGTGCAAGCAGCACGTAATGAGAAAAAGTACGAGTAAAGCCAAGGGAAAGAAAAAAATTATGTTTATTGATATTTAATAAAATGTAAGGAATCTGCTCTTTTTGATGGGTTTAAATGTGAATTTAAGTTATTAAAATGAAATTTTTTAATGATGTTTAAGATTTGTTAAAATAGTTCCATTTCGTCATCTTCCACTTATCCGGGGCTGGGTCGCGGGGGCAACAGCCTCAGATGGGAAGCCCAGGCTTCTCTCACCCTGGCTGCATCCTCCAGCTCACCTGGAAGGATCCCGAGTCGTTCCCCGGCCAGCTGTGAGACATAGTCTCTCCAGTGGGTCCGAGGTCTGCCTCTTGGTCTCCTCCCGGTGGGACGTGCCCGAAACACCTCACAAGCGAGGCACTCGGGGGGGCATCCTGACCAGATGCCTGATCCACCCCATCTGGCTCCTCTCGACCTGGAGGAGGAGCCTCCAGGTCCAAAAGTAGTATGGAACATTAACACACATCCAGGGAGACATAAGTTTTGGTTAATCTCTGGAAAACTGGGCATCAGAGAGAAAAGAAGAGGGAGAAAGAAAACTAGCCAGTTTTATTCTCGGCTTTATATTAATCAGACAATTGTGAACTGTAAACCAAAAAACAAAAGTGGAACACCCGAATTCAACAGTTTTAGGAAGCTGTTACACCTGCAGGAACTTTTTATTTATCCAGTATCTGCTGGTCAGTGTAGGCGCAGTCCCATTATGCCCTTAAATTGAATTGAAAATACTGTATTCATCCCCGAAGTGAAATTTGAGTGCTGCAGTGTCCAAAACAGAGAACAGAGAACCAAATGAAGAACCAACAATAAGAAGAAAGGAACTATCAAACATCAAGAATCTACTAACATGGTCCAAGGGGGCGTTGGCCTAGTGGTAGAGATACCTTGTTTCGACCGGGAAAACCTAGTTCGATTCCCGCTAGGCCCAATCTGTCCCTGGGACCACAGAAAAGACACGAAAACAAAGAAAGGACTGAAAAGACAAAAAAAAAAAAAATCCATTAATTGGTGTACCCTGCCTCTTGTCTTGAAGTATTTTGGTTTTATTTATGGGAGAAACAAGGGGTTAGATGTCTTCTCCGCTTGACTTCTGGTCCGCAGGCGAACGCTCTAACCACTGAGCCACCGTCTCTCCCCAAAATAAATATATATTTTTTAATCATATAGTTTAATGTTTAAGATTGAAATGAGCTTTAATGTCTTTTTATGTCGTCCCAAAAAACAAAGGTTATCTTTGAACAAGTGAGCTCTCCTCTGATTGGACAACATCTCTCCAATCAGAGGATGTGTTCCCGGCTAGTGACTTAGAGCTAAACGAGCAGAGATCAGGCACTGGATATGTCTGACCTCTTTAAAATCTCTTTGTCCCCAAACTTCTTCACTCACGCCCACTCTCCCTCATGTCCAGGCCCATTAACCCGGGCAGCTGGTTGGCCAGAGAGGAAGCTTAAAGTGAAGTCTAATTCACTTATTGATCCCTGTGTGGTGGAGCAGGATACTTCACAGCTTTAATCAGAGTGGCTCAGAGATGGAGACAGGGTGAAAATAAGGGTAGGGGGCCACAGTAAAATGTCTGCAGGTGGACTGAAAGGAGTTTCTATTGTTCTCTTTTGACCCGCTGACATGATTAAACATCCAGAGCTTTCTAAAGAAACCAGAGGAGACTGGACTGAATCCAAAGGAAAAAAATGACTGTAGTAGAAGTCAGAGAGAACATGAGTGGACTAAAAAACAGATGAGTGGGCAACAACAAAGATTTAATGTAAAATAAAATGGTTTTAAAACGTGTTTATTTTGAAGGAATCCCCCAAAGGTTGAATCTCGTACTGCATGTCAAAAGCATTAATTTAAAGGTTTCAAGTTTAGTTTTCAAGTTTTAATATTTTTTTTCCAGACATTAAAATATTTTTTGTAGTACAAGAAGAAAACAATATGTACAAGGTGGTCTAGAAAAGTAAAAGTTTATTAATCATCTGTACCACTTATCCATGACAAGATCACAAGGGTTACCCAACTGAAGACAACTGATTACAAAGCGAGAAGAAGGGAACACCCTGAAGAGATCACCAGTCTGTTGAAGGAACACACACACTCAACCAATGTTCCCTCTAAGTTTTTATGTCTGATCAAACACACAAGCTTCCTGAGCAGAAGGGGGCGGAGCAAAAACCTTTACTATTTTGTGACGTCAGCAGTAGCGAGCCAAACTCCAAAGCAGCGCTTTGAAGCAATTTGTTACAGAAAGAAAGAAGAAAGAGAGCTCCGAAGCTCTCTCTCATTTTACCATCTGTAGTTTAAATTTAATTTTATTTGTGCACTGCATAGGTTTTCTTCTGCGCTAATAATTTGCGAGCAGTGCGCAAAAGCGCATGTGCGCAGCTTGGAGGGAACATTGCACTCAACCATACACGCTAACATTTGGGGGGGCGATTTCATAGTAGCCAATTAACCTAAAACGTGTATTTTTTTTTTGGAGGGTGGGAGGAAACCTGGTAAAATTCCCAACCGCACATGGGGAGAAGATGCAAACTCCACACAGAAAGCCTACCAAATCAAACCTCGCCTCACTGCAGGATTCAAAATTCCTACCTTCTTCATCCAAGGCCTCAGTGCTAACCGCAGCACCAACATGGAGCCAATATTTAAATTCTTTCTTTTAACTATGTCTTAAATCAGCCTTCACTGATTGGACTCGGGCTTATAGACGTGCGAAATAGATGTGCTGAAGAAGTATTTAAATAAGCAAAATACAGATTCTCAGCCAATGTTTTAGTATTCTACAAAATACTATTAACCACGCGGCCTGTAAATCACTCCACCTTCCTGGTTTTGGCAACAAATAAGTATTTTTATTGGTTGGAGAAGCAAACTAAGAAGAAACCTCAAAAGACAAAAGTGGGTCATAATGCTTGACCAATATTCACAGATTTATTTTTCTGTCAGTGCTAGAAGATCTCCTGTACTGCCTTTAAGTCAAAATGTGTTTGTGACATTGAATAAAAAAAGTTTTTTTTTATTTTGATGAACTAATTCAATCATTTCAAAACAGAATATTGTCATCCACATTTTAAAATTTTATTTGCAATTTCAAACACCAGGCATCAGATTGGGCAGGGCCTCTGTTTAAAGAATTAAAAAAACCACAGCACACTTTTCAAAAGTGGTTTAAAACTTTTTAGATAACAACTGGAAAAATGTAAGAATAAGATAAAGTTAATAATGGGTTTCGTGTTTACCCAGGTCACATTCTGTTCGCCTGACAGCCGCCTGCGACTGATCTCAGAGATTACAAATCACAGCAGAATAATCTCAGCTACTTACTATTCACTTTATGCAGGACCGCTGCTTCTATAAATCTTCAATTACAATGCTGGGAGGCTGACAGAATAAAAATAAGAGCAGGAAACCAGAAGGAACATGCTGAGCAGCCCCAGCTGGGGAAATCACCTGGGAACATTGACATGACAGTGTCTTCTGATTTTCTGTAATGTCGCTCTTCAGATTCAAAGGCTTTGTGATGTGCTCTCTAATCGCTGCGCAAAGATCAGAAAGGAACATTTCAGGCGGCTTTATGTATAGATTTTTTAAGTGTACAACAGGATGCTGTTTTGACTTTAAAGGTAACAAATCAGATTGGCTTATCAGGAGGATTACAGCGGAGCTCACACATGCTCAGCAGCCACTGCACACCATTCCCATCTGGCACGTCTTTGGAAAACAAACCACATTAAGGAATCATTTTCCTCCCAGAGACACTTTCAATCTATGTGTTTGTCAAAGTAAAACAAACTGGAAATCCAATGAAACAACACAAATAAAAAAAGATAGTAGAAAAAATTCAAACGATAAAAATAACGTCTTCTATCTCTCCCATGAGAAAACAACCAAACAAAAGTGAAGGACTGGGCGTAAAAAAAAACATCCATAATATACAGTATTAACCTTTCCATCCAACCAAAAATGCATCGTGACTCATCCAGTGTTACTAATTACGAGAAAAAAAAGTAAATAAAAAGCAGAACATAATTTTACCATCCAGTAGTGGCTAACCCGCTACATGTGTGTGAATGAGAGGGATCCAAATGGAAAAGTGAGGTTACAGGGAGAAGAGATAAAGAAGGTGGAAGATTTTAAGTACTTGGGATCAACAGTCCAGAGCAATGGAGAGTGTGGAAAAGAGGTGAAGAAGCGTGTTCAAGCAGGCTGGAACGAGTGGAGGAAAGTATCAGGTGTGATGTGTGACAAAAGAGTTTCAGCTAAAATGAAAGGAAAAGTGTACAAAACCGTGGTGAGACCCGCCATGCTGTTTGGTCTAGAGACAGTGCCACTGAGGAAAAAGACAGGAAGCAGAGATGGAGGTAGCAGAGATGAAGATGCTGAGGATCTCTCTGGGAGTGACCAGGATGGACAGGATCAGAAATGAGTATATCAGAGGAACAGCACATGTTAGAGGCTTTGGAGATAAAGTCTGAGAGGCCAGGCTGAGATGGTTTGGACATGTACAGAGAAGAGAGACCGAGTACATCGGAAGAAGGATGCTGGATTTGGAACCACCAGGAAAGAGGGCTTGAGGAAGACCAAAGAGGAGGTTCATGGATACAGTGAAGGAAGACATGAAGATAGTTAGTGTGACCAAAGAGGATGCAGCAGATAGGGTTAGATGGAAGAAACTGACTTGCTGTGGCGACCCCTGAAGGGAAATGCCGAAAGGAGAAGAAGAAGTGGCTAACCCGCTAAGAGGCAGAGTACACACTGTACAGATCACCAGTCTTTTGAAGAACAACCAAGAGACACACAACTGCACACAGTGACAAGTCAGTCTAATGGACGATGGAGAACCTTTCAAAATTCTGGAAGGTTCCACACATAAAGAGACTTACGGATAGACTGGGATAGACTAGAGCTGGAATGCAGTCAACGTTGTTTTTGGCAGCCATCTGAGTTTTAGTCTTAGTCTTGGAAACGAAAATTAATTTAAGTTTTAGTCACATTTTGTCATCACTATATGGTTTAGTTTTAGTCAAGTTTTAGTTGACAAAAACTTACTGACGGAAAAATAATTGTAAATGAAATTCAAAAAGAATAGCAATACATTTAAATAAAATTTTAAACAGAGGTAATTTGTGATTAGTGCTATTTTTAGAACTGGCCTGCGGGCGACTGATGCGGTCGCTGCAAGTGATCTGGTGACCACGGGCACCGCATTGGTGACCCCTGAATTAGAGGGAGTGGTCCCAGAGAAAATACTATACAAAAAAAAATAATAATAATTTTTTATTTGACATTCTGGAGCGCTTCTGCTGGTCTATAGAGAGATGGAAACATGATAAAACCATTCTTTTGAACATTCAAGCAATGAAAAACTGAATCCACAAGGTTTATGGATCCCTACGTTAGGTAGGCTCGGGTCATCTGTTTCCCGTTTGGCTTTTTGGGGCTGGAAAGATTTTGGTTAACCTACCAAACACATGGTACACATTGGCATTGTGTGTGACTGACTCACTCATGCACTCTGTGTGATACTGTTTACTGTCTGCTATGTTCCTTTCACCTGTTCAACAGTCATAAAATGGAAACATGGAATGGTCTCCTGCATAATTCAAGGTCAATTATAGACGTTGAAATTTGTTTCAATGTCATCTCTGGTTTAGAAAATTTCTTTCACTGGTGATCAAGCATGAATCTTGTGATGTCCAATATTATTATTATTACAAATTATTTCAGCCCAGTGTCTCGAACTCTTTCCTTTAACTCCATGTTTTTTCCTTTCCGTTTCACTTTGGTTTTCCTTCCTCTTTCTCATCTCTCGTTCTCTGTTGACTTCCTGGTCAGGCCCAGCAAATAAACTAAATCAAGCACATACATAACTATTTAAGACTTAAAGTAAAATACAAAAAATTATACGTACAAAAGTTGACACATGATGTCGACTTTGGTAGAGAAAACGTGTTTAATTTTTTATTTTAATATACTTTATGAATCCCTCACCGGGAAATTTGTGTGTGTTGCATTACACTGCAGCAAGCTGCCTCCTATGACGGCGCCAATGGTGGGAGAAACAGGGGGTTAGGTATCTTCTCCAAGGCCCCTAGACGTGAACTCAGTGGGATGCGAACTCGGAAACTTCGGGTCAACTTTCGGTCCGCGGGCAAAGAACATTGCCCACGACTGACCCACTGTCTTAAAACTCTGGTCATCATTTCTGCTTGAAACAATGGTGGTGGTGAGAGGTGGAAGGGTAGGACTGGGTTAAAAAAGATTAAAAAATGTTTTGTTTGTTTTTTTAAAAAGGAGGATATCTTCATAACTGCGAGGGCGTGTCAGTGGTGCATCTTTCTCTGAATGAAAAGCGATACACACTCTCCAATCCACATCACCCCATCTAGAAAATGCGTGGAACATCAAGAGGATGAGAAATAGACAACCACTCTTTGCTGAGCTGCTAAAAATTTAGGATTCAGCAAGAAAACTGCCAACATCAGTTCCCCAGATAGAAAAGACTGAATCTGCTCTCTGATCTGAAGATTCTCACAAATCAACTCATTTTATTTGAATTTTAAAATATTTTTTTTCTTTTTTTTCTGTGTGGATAGATTTTAAATCTCACTAAGCGTTCTCTTTATACAGTTCTGGGTTTAATAGAGCTATTCAGTCGGACAATTCACGGACACAGCCCCACCCTGTGACCTGCCGACCCCACAACCTCTGACCTCTGAGCCCACCAGCTCAGCACCCAGCCGGTTATTGATCCAGCACGTGCTGAAAAGAGCGATTAAACAGAGAAGAAAAGCCGTGCATTTGTTGTCATCGTTCTTTAAATAATAATCTTGTTTGATTCCCCTCGAGAGTAAATCTCAGTGGGATAGAAAAAAACTGACATCTGAATGAAGAGATTAGAAGAAGAAGAGAGGAATAATAAAGAAAAGAAGACAGGAAGCAGCGTATCAGTTCAAGTTGGATAAAAGTCACTTTAAATGAGTTTAAATGTAAATTCCTCACAGCAAACACGACATTGGGCTCCGAACGCGCTGGCTGTTAGCGTGCCGAGTACTTTGACCGCAGCTCAATCTTCACACCTCTCTGACTGGCTCGCATTGATTTCCACGCTGCTAGATGGAGTGGGCCAATGAAAAGAGAAGCTTGTTACGGCAAAGATTATCTCACATACAAACACACGCACACACAACTCAGCTGGAAATGAGTTCCTCGCTATAATGGCACCTGAATCCATAAGTGAATCCAGATGCGTGCACACACCTGTGTCTCTTTCTCTGGAAAGCTTCCAGTTCGTTCAATCTCACACACACACAAGAACGCAATCAAAGAAATGCAAATCTGATTGTGTGGAAGGTAACAGCAATGTGCAGGTGTGCAAATACTATTATATCCTCCTCACACACACACACACACATAGAAACCAAATTTACAACTCACACCAGCTACTGAGCTAACAGGTTCCAGCTTGCCCCATGTATTTCAGTAAGTGTGTTATTTTATCTCCTTTTCCATTTTGCTCAGTGACAGGGGGGATATGTGTGCCCTACTTTGTTGCTATGGATACCACAAACACCCCACATAGAAAATTCTACACAGAATAATAAGTGGCCAATTGCGTGTGTTTGCTCTCCAACAAACCTCAGGATTAGAGGCATTTTCTTGTCAGAGGCATAAACTATTTTTATGTTGCACAGAGAGAGAGAAAAAAAAAGCGTAAGGGAGGGGGGAGCAAAGAAAGAAAGAAAGAAAAGGGAGAAAAAGAGGCCGACATATGAAAAGAGCATACTAATGCTGGATGGTGACAGGTTTCTCCCTGCTTGGTGAGATGAGAGAGGCTGAGAACAGAGGACGGAGGAAAACAGAGAGGAAGAAGCGATGCTCATAAAAAGAAAGCCGGGTGCTCAGGGCAACCTTAACAAATGAAGGAGAACATGACAGAAAGAGGCAGAGAAAGGAGGGAGAGGGGGGGGCGCATCATTTCAAGTCCAGTTAACTGGCAGCGTTGACATTTGTAACAGACGAGCTGGTGGAGGGATGAGGGAGCGTAAAGAGACGGAGGGAGGCGTTTAGCTCGCTAAAGTAAAGCTAAATGTTTTCAGAAGCTCTGATTTTTCCTGCATCACATCAATCGACAAACACGTTTCCCAATTTCTTCCCTCGAGTTTCTTCCCATAACCCTCATGTGCAGTGATGTCATCGCGATACCATCTGTTTGTAGTGATGGCAGACGCATCCCACACGTTCACCCACACATGCACGAGATCAGATAACATGCAGAAGAGAACCTCTGACATTAGCTCAACGCTCCGTGCATCATGTCAGCATCCCGCAGGCTCTTTGGAAAGACTAACAGAGATGTTTGACGGCTTCATATCTGCCGTCTTCTGTCCGTCTATCTCCTACGCCTGTCCAAGCGTGACATGTTGTGCAGCAGCGTCCCTGTCAAGGTCACAACAGGAGATGTTTGTAGTGGATGTCAGTCAGTCAGTCCCATCTCATCCCATCCCCCCCATCGAGTCATGGACACAACCTTCCCCCCACCGTGCAGGATTTTACACCGTTATCATTTCCCGGCATGGTCATCTTGAGGACGATCCAGTCAGATGGAGGTCAAGTAACTTCAGCTGACGAGCTGCATGTTTAAAACTCAGTGTTGCTTTAGTGCAGGAAATGTAATCGAGCACGTTAAGTCATAAGAAGCAACATCCATAGATAACTTCAGTCTGTAAAAGCTTTATGAATTCAAAGTGAATTTACACGTAAAAGTGGCCAAGTACCGTCACGGTAAACTTTAGACTAATTCTCTTGCAATAAGTAATTAAAAGGAAAACTTGATGTAGCTCAAGTTAGAAGCAGTTACTTGCTTTTGTTAGGCAGTATTTTTTCCCAGACCATATAAAGATAAACATGGTACTTTTTTTTAGCACAAAAATGGGATGTTTTCCCAAGAAAATATGTCAGTATACAATGATACCTCTACATACGAACAACTGTACAACACGTCTAAAAGAAAAAAATATTATCTCCTCTTGTTACTAAAAAAAATTCAGGATACGAATCGAAAAAATACAGAAGTATTTTGCTGCTACGTTTTAAAATTTGTTGGAAAAAATTATCTAGAAAAAATATTCACGAGTTTGGCTAAAAGGAAAAGAAAAGTGTACAAATCCGTGGTGAGACCAGCCTTGCTGTTTGGTCTAGAGACAGTGGCACTGAGAAAAAGACAGGAAACAGAGATAAAGGAAGCAGAGAGGAAGAAGCTGAGGATCTCTCTGGGAGTGACCAGGATGGACAGGATCAGAGGAACAGCACATTAGAGTTTTTGGAGATAAAGTCAGAGAGGCCAGACTGAGATGTTTTGGACATGTGCAGAGGAGAGAGAGTTCATCGGCAGAAGGTTGCTGGATTTAGAACCACCAGGAAAGAGGCCTAGAGGAAGACCAAAGAGGAGGTTCATGGATACAGTGAAGGAAGACATGAAGATAGTTAGTGTGACTGAAGAGGATTCAGCAGATAGGGTTAGATGGAAGAAACTGACTTGCTGTGGCGACCCCTGAAAGGAAATGCCGAAAGGAGACGAAGAAAAGGCTCTCGCTCACTATGATGATGTTTGCCTTGCACATGTTCGAAGGATTGTTAGCAGTCAACAAAAGCGAACATGCTTGAATCGGTTCTTCTCAAAACGTCAATGCTGAGAGAGAACATGAACCAAAGAAGACAAAAGGTGGATATAGTTCCTGTACAGAATTCAGACACCATTCGAACACCACATTGTTCTCAGCAACTGATTTTGTTCTCTGCCACGCCCATATTCTAACGTAAGCAGGAAATGTTTTTGCAACATCGTTGCATGTGTTTTGTATTGGATGGGGAAATTTTACACGCAAGGTTGTAAGACACGTAGCACCATTTTTATCTAAATGCACCAAGTAGAAACATAAAAATGTAGGTTAACATGGTTCTCCCCCCTTTGATGCCCATATATGTTCTAATACATTAAAATAGAAGAGGATTACATGATACTGGCAAACATTTAATACATTTTAGTAAATTTACCATTAACAGCAAGTAAGGAGACCGCTAGCATCAAGAAACATGGATGCACTTTAATATTCGAGTTCATCCAACTACATTTCCTTGTTCTCTTGTGAAAAAGCTTGGATGGGATATTTATTGCAGACTACACTCATGGGCAGTCAAGTGAAACGCTGGAACAGACCTAATTTGTTTTTCTACGTAGAAACACACGAGAGGAGCATTTCCATTCATGGAGAGGAAGGTCAGCATCATGCTATGCTACTGCATCGCCTAGAGCTACAGAATACACTATTAGCATGATATTATTAATGAACAAGGATCCATTTCCCCACAATCAGGGCGACAAACAGAAAAAAACAAGTTAAAGAGTAGATATCTGGGATGTGATCTGAGAGCCATGAAAATAATAAATTGATTTAAAAAATTCTCTTAGCAGGATAAACTAAGATTCATATTTCAGCCTCTTTAGGTCCCAATACAAGTTTAAATGGTAATAATTCAAATGAAATCACACATGATAGTTGGTGATCAACAAAACCAGATTCACTTGGATTGCTTGTTGGGACGATATACAGGAGAAAACCTCAACACAGAGAGATGCTGGCAGGTTCCAAAGCCAATTTATCAATTCATGTCTGAAGAACTTTTTCCACGACAGATTGTGAAGGGTTTTTTTTAAGGCAAGCTCAGCAAGAAAATGCGAGTGGCGAGAGATAGGGGACACCCTGGATGGGTCATGGCCACATTAGATAGTTTTTGTTTAGAGTTAAAAAGACATCCTGAGGTGCGACCTTCAGGAATCAGAACAAATATCCTCTAGAGCCGTTCCATAGACTGTGATTGTCAACAACATCCAATGTGGAAGAAGACACCTCTCAATCAGAATATCAGAGTGTTTAGTGGATAACTTGGTCCATTGTGCTGTTTACCGATGTCTGCATTTGGGTTTTGATATTTTTCTCCTAATTGTGTGAAACCTCTGACTAAATGGAGCGTACAGTATGTGACCTTGGACACATGTTTAACAGCATCCAGAACATGTTACCACAGAGTTGATTTGAACCCAAACAGGAATGGACATCTTTATTTGTGTCGTGGACAAACAGCAGGTGGAAAGCAGAGCCACAAGGTGGAGAAGCATGCAGAGCAGGCAGAACCCACGTAGCAAATGAATTTAGAGGTGCGTAATGAGAGGCGGCACTGGGCTCCGGCCTGATTTCACAGCCACATCATTAGGGTGAAACGGGCCTGCCCCTGAATGAACACACACAGAGTGGAAAGACGGCCAAGGTCGGTCGCCATGCTCTGCTCTAATGGGAGGTGGCAGGTGAGTGGAGAAGCTCCAGATTTCAGCCATTAAACTTACATTTTTAAGGAGTGTTTGTGCATTTGTCCGTGTGTGTGTGCACGTGTTTCGGAATCTTAACCAGATCCATGCAGAGCACATTCTGTATGAGGGCGCACTGTACCCTCTGTGTGACCTTCATGTACTGTACTTCCCGGCAGGCAGGTGTTCGGGCTGTGGGAGCTAAGCTGAGCGGCCAACAGGAGACGTTGTTATTTATCTGCACGTCCGGGTAACTTAAATGATCCTAATCATTGCTACACACACACACACAACCAGCAGACTTTAGCTCAGGTTTATTTAAACACTCTATGTGTCTTTTTTTAAATCTACAACATCTTTTCTAATAAATACATACCCAACATAACAAGCATAGACATGTTTGTGATTTATATAATGAGAAGTTACTGGGCTTGTTGTGTGAACAGCTACTTTCATGCCTGAGTGTCTCAACCAATGTTCCTTCTAATCTGCGCGCCTGCGCAATTGCGCACCGCTCGCAGATTAATAGCGCACAAGAAAACTTATGCAGCGCACAAAATAAAACTCAATTTAAACTAAAGATGAGAAAATGAGACGAAGCTCCAGATCTCTTTCTTCCTTCTTTCTGAAACAAATTGCTTCAAACCACTGCTTCAGCGTTTGGCTCGTCACTGCTGCTAACGTCACAAAAGAATAAATATTTTTGCTCCGCCCCCTTCTGCTCAAGAAGCTTTCGTGTTTGCTCAGACACAAAAAATTAGGGGGAACATTGGTCTCAACCAAGGTAAGCAGCAGTGACATGCAGTGAGGTTCTGTAGAAACTGAAAGAGCCAGTTTTTGCATGGTTCAAGTTCTTTGGCCATTGTTCAAGCAAAATGAGTTTCCTCTGCAGGGTGGCCGGGCTCTGCCTTTCAGAATTATGAATTGAGTAGAACCGTTGTGCCGCTACATTGAGAGGAGCCACATGGGGTTATTTGGGCATCTCATTAAGAATGCACTTCAGACACCTCGCTGGTGAGGTGATTAGGATGGCCAACATAAAGGAGACCCGGACGCAGACCCCAGGACCTGCTGTAGAGACTATGTCTCACATGTGTGTGAATGAGTATGTGAATGAGCGTTTAAACGGGATCACCGAGTTGCTGCCTGTACATTACTGTCTAATAGGACCCCAATTTTCCTGGCCAGGCAAGTTGGCTGAAGAGCCTCCCAAATGAGCTGGAAGGTGGTATGACACAATATACACACTGATTTAATAAAAGTCCAAAAGTTGGGAAGTGGTTTAGTATCTTTCTGAGCTGAGCAGTAATATGAGTAATGTCAGAATTGAGCAGGTGTTTGGCTGAACAAGCTTTTTCCCCAGCACAACAACATTGCTTATGCCACGTAAATTTGGGATTCATCAAAGCCCCTGTAACTCTTCGTAAGCACCTTAAGTTTCATTACACCTGCAACAAATCTTGGGCATAAGCAAACTAGAAATTGTTCCCACCATTACAAATCCTATACAGCTCCAAATATGGATCTTGCAAATAATGTGATGCACATTTTGATGCACACTGTAGCCATGGAGATGTCGCACAAGAGGAAAAAGAGTGGGGGCAGTCACCGTGGCAACTTTGTGATTGACACACCCTGATCTGTCAGTGAAATTTAAAAAAAATGGTCTGACCTTAGAGTGGAGGTAGACGGTGGAGGTAAAAAGAACGGAGAATGGCTCAGTGAGTAGGGCAATCGCCCTGTAACTAGAGGGTTGCGGATCGATTCCCCGGTCAGAGTTCATGCCGAAGTGTCCCTGAGCAAGACATTGAACCCCCAATTGCTCCTCATGGGGGGTTGTACCTTGTATGGCTTCTTCCACCATGGTGTGTGAAGGGTACACTGTAAAGCGCTTTGAGTGTCAACATAGGTGGAAAAGCGCTATAAGAGTAGAGTCTATTTACCATTTAAAAAAAAGAGTGGCCACACACTGGGAATCCCAGTAATTCCCAGCTCAGTGTTTTAACACTTTTAACACTATTGCAAATATGGTGATGAACATCAAATAAAAATGTGTCCCATTTGCTTTCCAATTGTTTCCACTGTGCTCTAAATGCTTTATTTCACTGTCCAAAGCTCCCTTAAAGGTGTGTCCACAAGTCGTCTTTTCCCCACATCTTGGAATTTGCGTACGGCTGCTCCCAACTTACCTCAGAGCAACACAAAAGTCCATACACTCTGCCATATTGGTCTGACAAACCAGACCAATTGGTCTGACATTTCTGGTGACAGCCTTGAGCTTGACGAGGAACTGGGAACGCTTGGTAATTGCCACGGTGGCACCATTTAGAAGAAGTTTAGAGACCTCCCTCAAACATTCATCAGAAGATGAAGCAGATAAGTGAAAACTCTCTTCATAGACTTGGAGACAAACTTAAAGCTGCTCGCTCTGTGGCAGAGCTGAAAACGGCAGTTTCTCCATCCCCTGGAGCATGCGATGCTCATGGTTTCCATGAATAGCTGGTTCTTTCTTGACTGAATATTACTGAGTGTTTTTATGAATTCCTTTGCTCATATTTGACTCACTTTACTTACAAAAACCACCCGGACTATATTCATGGTGGCCATGTGCTTCTCAAGAGCTTTTGATATGTGATACTCTCTCTTTCAGTACGGATAAAAATCTAGAGCTGGAATAATAAGTGATGTCCTTGAGGCTGGAGAAAATATATCAGTCTTCATCGCTTCTCCCTTTTCCTTTTACAGGCGGGCTAGTAAAGCAGAGATGCTATAAATGTCATCTTTAAAAAAAAATAATGAGAAGTCTTAAAAGTTTTTTTGTATGTTTGTTTTTTAAAAAAAAAAAAAGCTCTGTAATATTTCACACTTAAAACAAAAAGAGAAGCACAAGGCTGTAATATAACGCTTTTTTAAAAAACAAGAAGCGCCTGTGAGTCAGTTTCTTATCCTGTTAGTCTCCGCTGTAACATCATGTTCCCTTACCAAATGAAATTAAATCAATCACAACATGATCATCGGCAGCCTCAGTGTTTTCAGACGTCCACTTTTCTATTTCCAACTGAGCTGCAAACTATATTAATAACTTATTAAATCAGATAATTGCATTACAGCATGCGTGCATTTATATATGTGAGCACATCATCTTCTCTGCCCTGCAAATCAAGTTAATCACAGTACTGAAAGCAATAATGAGTGCGGCATGCTACTCAACAAACTAACAAACCCATTAGCTAGTCTGCCCGCCTCCAAATCCAAAACCTTATATTCATTAAGCTGTAATTCAGAGCAGAAAATGAGATTGAGAACCTCGATGCTACAAAAAAACATCCCAATCCAAAGAAAATAGGAAAACAAAACTGCTGTGCCTCTGTCAAGATAGAAAAACAAATTTCTAATTTTGTCCATGAAGTGAGAGAGGAGTTGATAATTAGTCTGGGATGAGATGAGGACGGTAAAGACAAAACCAAATCAGTTTCAATCCATTCCTCTTTCTGCTCAATTTACTGCGTCTGCTGGAGCCTTTCATCCTGGACGAGTTCACGTAACTCCGGGAAGAAATGGTGTGAAAAATAGTGTCATCCATCCATTTCCCCAGTTTGCTACACTTTGCTTTAGGGACTCTGGCCGTGTTCATCATGTCATCACTTCATGCGCCTCTGTTCAGGTGCATTAGTCACAGGGAGCTGCAGTAAAGCCAACATGAAGTCAGACATCTATAAATGTGTCTCTCTGGAAATGTGTTTAGAAGGATCTCCACGGTGATCCATGTCTTTCCTATTTTTTCCCTGGCTCTCCAAGATCTAATCTGACTCGAAATCCTCTGATTTGACTCCTCATAACCTCATCGGAATCCCAATTCTTTGAAGATGACTCCTTATCACCTCATCGGAATCCCAATTCTTTGATTTGACTCCTTATTACCTCATCGGAATTCCAACTCCTTGATTTGACTCCTTATGACCTCATCGGAATCCCAATTCTTTGATTTGACTCCTTATCACCTCATCGGAATCCCAATTCTTTGATTTGACTCCTTATCACCTCATCGGAATCCCAATTCTTTGATTTGACTCCTTATCACCTCAGCGGAATCCCAATTCTTTGATTTGACTCCTTATCACCTCTTCGGAATCCTAATTCTTTGATTTGACTCTTTATGACCTCATCAGAATTCCAACTCTTTGATTTGACTCCTTATCACCTCATCGGAATCCCAATTCTTTGATTTGACTCTTTGCCCGTTTGATTCTTTGCCCTCCGATCTGACTTCACAAGTGAAGGGTCTCATTTGCAAAGTGTGCTTTGACCAAAATCAATGTGTATGTCAACTTTCTCACAAACTGAGCAATCTATAAAGTTGGCGAAGCACATGGACTTTTGTGCAACTTTAAGCTACGTCAGGAGCTAGTGGTGCAAATCGTAAGACATGCCGAAAGAATGACACTTGCCGTGAACAGAAGCACAAATAAGCACAAAAAGCACAAATTATGCCTGTCGATGTCGGACTATACACCAAGAAATTGGGCCATATCGAAAAAAATGGTCAATTAAGATATATACACATTGTCAACAACCACATTTAAAAGGTGCGCTACCGTGTACCCACTTCTACACATAAAGATAATTAGACTTCCACCAATTTCTGACACATATTCTACCAGTTTCTTTCTGTCTTTGCTCTAAGGTTGAACCGTCTTATTTTAAACTTCAGTGACATATCAGAGTCTTAAACTGCCTTTGACTTGTGGGACTTGCCGATTACGACCTTGCCAATAAGACCTTGCCGTGTGTAATCACAGGCGACGCTGGCTTATTTGAATACCATTGCATATGTGTTCTACATCATTTTCATGATCCGTATTTGAAGTTCTAGTGGTGTGAGGGAGATCAAGTTGGCTTATGAGTGATTTTGTCACTGGAATGATCTAAAGTTGCATAAAGGCAGTCATTGGGTGTTCTTTCTAAATTTAGAATTTTAACAGCTTTTAGCAAGGTATGTAAACTGAGCAAGTTTGTTCAACTTGAGCTCTACTCAAGTCTTTATAAATAAGGCCCCTGATCTGACTCCCTATAAGCTGACCTGATTCCTTTTCCCCCAATGTGACTCACCGCCTTGTGACTTGAATTGCCGTTCTATTATCTGATTCCAAACCTTACCTTTGCCCTCCAATTTGACTCCCCACCCTGATCTGATTTCCACCTCTTGATTTGACCCCATTACCCCTGATCCAAATCATAATTCATTGATTTGGCTCACCAACCTCTGATCTGGCTCCCCAACATCCAATCTGGATCCCTATCTTCTGATCCAATCCATTGTCCTCTAATATGACTCCTCACATTATCGTCCTTTCATTCTGCAGCCTGAGCAGCGATGAAGGCTGAACGTGTGGAGAAAAGAAGGCAGCGGAGTCCTTTAATGGAGCCGTAGGGTTATGGTCATTTTTTAATTAATCCAAATGAAATGTGGATAATGTCAGAGGAGATGCGCTGGCATGAATGATGATGAGCTTACTGGATTCAAAGCGAACTGAATCAAGAAATAGATAGTACGGATGATAATGATCATCATTAATGTGACTGCGATGACCAGCGACCATATTTGTAATTCCCTCAGGTTATAAAACATGTTAACGAGAATCAGTTTAAAGATCCTTTTACAGTTGTCTAAAACGTAAAAGTTTGTTGTTTATTATTAATGACAAAACATTGCATGGACTTAAAAAAATAAAAGAGCCAATTGAAAAATTAACTTTTAATTTTGTCCCACCTATCTGCCTATTGTCATCTTCTGCTTTTTCCGGACTGGGTCACCGGAGCATCTAGCCTCAGAGGGGAAACCAGAGATTCTCTCACCCCAGCTACATCCTCCAGCTCACCTAGGAGGATCCCAAGGTGTGCCTTGGTCAGCTGTGAGACATACTCTCTCCAGCGTTTTCGGGCCTGCCGCTGGGTCTCCTCCTGATGGGACCTGCCCAAAATACATCACCAGCGAGGCACTTGGGCAACATCCTAACCATATACCCGAATCCCCCCATCTGGCTTCTCATGACCCTGCAGGAGCAACGGCTCTATTCCGAGCTCCTCCCGGTTAGCAGAGCTTCTCAATCTATCTCCAAGTGAGAGCCCAGCCACCCCACGGAAGAAGCTCATTTTGGCCGCTTCTATCCGCAATCTCGTTTTCTTGGTCACCACCCACATGAAAATGAAAACAATTCAGTCGCCATTTTTGCCAATTTTTCTGAGCTGAATGTATGCAATTATTGGTCCATTCTGTTTGCATGGCAACCACCTAACCAACCAGTTGTGAGCTTTTTAAAGGTACAGGTCCCTGCCCCAGGAGACGCTAACTGCAGCCAATCTGTCTAACTACCAGTCTGGCTTCTGGACTTTCAAGCCGTTGGCTTGGTAAAATCAAAGCTGTCACCTGACGCTACTTCAAAGTGAACAGCTGTTGGGCTGTTTAATTGTTGTAACTTACAGACCAGTTATTAACTTATACAACTTGTGCTGTGGGACAAACAATGACAAAAAGAAATCAGGACGATCAAGAATGCCTTACAATTACAGTAACAGAGCAAGAATGGCTGTTCTATTGACTGACAATAGTGACAAATTAATGGCTGCCGATTTTTTAATAGGAAGTCAAAATTTAGAGGATTTACTGAAGCAACAAAGGACTTCCTATTTGGCATGCGGGGTAATACTGACTTGCAATGTCCAGATCCAATGAACAGTGAACCAATGAACCAGATCCAATGAACAGTGTGAGGAAGCAACAGATTTGTAGGAGGAGCAACACAGGACTGGTGAAAAAAAGTAACGGGATTGAATCAGAAAACCTTGTTGACTGGATATCGTGTAAAACATTTCAGATAGATTAATAAATGTTTTTTTTAATCTTAGGTTCCTCAAAGGTCTACAGTATTTTCTAGTGAACCATGGATGTCCATGTCGAGTTACGGAAGGCGACTTACAATATTCCAAAACATTTATGCTTCAACATTCCAGAAACTACTTATGATTCATAACCAGATCTGTGGAAATATGCATCCAACAAGGATGAAGGAAAATAAGTATCCGCTTCAGATAAAAAGATGGATCCAAAAGTAGCAGCGATCATTACATGGGCCTGGCTTCCAGAAACCAATACATTGACTCAGGAAAACTTCTGGCTTGCAAGCCAGAACCTTTCAGGTTCATGCATGAGTCCTTTCTTCAGATACACTTTGAGTTCTACATGGAGCTGACAGGAACATGAGAGATGAAGTGTAAGTACACTGCAGTCCAGTCGGACACGATCAGATCCTCCTTGCAGCTGATCCGCTGGGAATTACAGCTGAAGCATCAGTTTGGAGACAACCTCCGCATGCCAACAGACAACACCGCTTTTTGGCATGACTTCTTTTCCAAGAAAGGTTTTATTCTGTTTCACTTCATTTAGCTGCTTTCTGTTGTGCTTTGAGGAAGATTAAAAAGTGTGAGTAAGTGATTCTTGGATCCAAATCCGTGAACAAACTCCACATTCACAATAATCAAGCTATTGTACATCAAGTCTCTTTCTCATTATCCTTTTATAATCCTTACTGAATGTGGCTGATTGAAAAAATAGCCTGTATTCCAAAGTGTTCTAAAAGTGTTTTCTTTTAAAGCAAACAAAAGATGTTGAGCTGTTTGAGCCTCGGGGTCACAATTATTTTTTCAGTGAAAACTCATTATAAGAATGAGAATTTATCATGAAAGTGAGATATTCTGGCTTTCAGAGAAGACAGTGGAAAGATTTTTGGCATTAATCTGACCTCCTCAGGGTCATCTTTAAACAGTTTATTCCTTTTAGATGTTAAAAAAGTTTTTTAAAAAATTAAAAGTGTATGAAGTACAATCACTCCTGGAGAGAATAACTATTCTCAGTTCTGACATTAAAGATGATTTAACAAAAAATCAACTTTTTAGAGGTTACTGCTTTTGTGCACAGCGTGTTTGTGGAGAGATCGGTGCTAAATCCCTTACCTGATTCTAAAGAATTAAACTCACTTGTCGCCCCACAGTCTAAACCAGGCGTGGGCAAACTACCGCCCATGCGCCATATGCGGCCTATTAAACATTTTAATCCGGCCCGCCGAACTTGAAAAATTAAAATGCGTGTTTTATTTCTCATGCAATTCTTATGTTTCCTCACTAGGTGGCACACTCTATGATATGGAAAGCCATCAGGCCCAATACACGCACGTAAACAAGCATGTTAGATGTTAAAAACAAGCAAAATGTTACATCAAGCGCCTAGATTTCAAAACTAGCGCCGCTAAATGCACGTTTTTAAGCTCTATCGCACTAGATTTCTGACCTAGCAAGCTAGATTTTAAATTTAACGCTCTTGATGTACCATTTAGCGTGTTTGTTTAAAATCTAGCGCAACATTCTATCAGTCTAATCTAACAGTCATCAAAGCATGCCATTCATCTGCTCCTGTTCCGGCCCCTTTGTCAAATGGTGGAACTGAATGTGGCCCGCGAACCAAAAAGTTTGCCCACCCCTGATCTAAACTAAAGAGGCGACACTGAAGTATAAAAAAGGGATGTCTCTATGAACTCCTGGCTGTGATAGGTGGAAACTTTTCTGACACATCCTGCCTTAAACCAAAAACATCAGAAGCATTCTCAGTCTGTATTCATACTGAAATGAAGATAGAGCAAGCTTTTGCTCTACTCCTCCACAGGAGGGTTCTGTCCTCCCTGAACTCACCGTAGGACACCTGTGTTATCGTTTGACAGGCAAACTCCCCACGAGGCATCGTCCCCTGGTTTTTTGTTTTTTTTAATTCATTCATGTGATCAAGTAATTAACAATCTCTCCTGTCCAATTTTTTTTTTTTTTTTAATATACTTTATCAATCCCTCACCGGGAAATTTATGTGCTGCATTTCACCGCAGCAGGCTGCCACCTATGACGGCGCCAATGGTGGGAGAAACGAGGGGTTAGATGTCTTCTCCAAGGACCCTAGACGTGCACTCAGTGCGGTGCGAACCTGTGAACTTCCGGTTGACTTCCGGTTCGCGGGCGAACGCTCTAACCACTGAGTCACCATCTCCCCATATTTAGATACCATTTGAACCTGAGAATGCTCTTGGCCTTGCATTTTGTCCACCGTCATGCCCACTTTCTAGCACAAGCAGGATGAATTTTAGTGGGCGTGCTCTGCTTATGCTTAGTCCTTCCACTCTGGTATTGCTCATTGCTCTGCCTCCCCTCTCACACCTCAGTGGCAGGACTAAGTTGGGAGCAAAAAGAGAGGGTACTTTTCAGTGCCAAAATTGAAAGTGAAACCAAGCTTTTTTTCCAGCTACTATTGCATTTCTGAGTCAACAAAATGTTAATCTACTGTATATGTGCTTGTAGATAAGAATTTTTACAACTTCCCTCTTCAAGAACCATCTTCTTTTGTCCAACAGACTCCACCAGTTTCACCAGTGGTCACAGAACCCCTCACAAATCACACACCTGGTAGACAGGGCATGAAACAGGTGAAGGCAGGTGTCTGAAACTCTCAAACAGAGCATGTTGTGTTCAAAACATCCTTTCCATTCAGAGTCAAGATGTTGTGTTGTTCTTTCAATCACATGACAGGATATCCACCTGGCATGCATTGCTTCAAGATCCATCCCGTGTTATTAAAATCCCACTGCAGCTCACGTTGTATGGTCTTTATATTTTTAATGATAAAATTAATTATGTAGGGTTTAATTTTCACATCATGGATTCAGTTGTTTTAATCATTACGACCTTCTACACTCTCCCCCATTAGGACACTTTTTTTTTTCTTTCCAAGCTCTCTGATCAGAAGAAGCTCCGTCTTTATTGTATATTCACACTCTGCCATCACTCTGACATTCTGCTTGACATTCAGGTAGCGTAGCAACATGACAACATGCCCCTACAGCCTGGTGTGAGAATATAGATGCTTTTTGAAAAGGTTGACAAGAGAAGGAGGGAGAAAAGAGATGAAGAAAAAGGAGGGGGGAAGTTGTGTGGGGGCCCTTCACAGATTTGTTTCTTCTACTATCCAACTCCCCCGCCCCAATGTGAAATCTCATCTGAAATTTAAAAGACGGATTTTTGTGTCCGAATACACCTTTACTCTGCCCAGCGGCGGACTTCCTCTCCTCCGCTGAGTTGTATGTTTCTTCAGCCATGAGCGGTTTTAATGGAAACCACACATGCAAGGCATGTATGAGCATGTAAATCCTGGGCAGATGTTTGCATAGGCCTCAGCGCACGTGCCGCTTTGATTGAAGAGCCCAAATAAATCTGGAAACATCATTTGTTGTAGCGAGAGAGCACACATAAAACATGAAGCTCTGGTCAGAGGGGTTATGTAAATGCCGTTCTTCTTCAACCACAGAATTCAATTCATAATTCATAAAGAGGAAAGATGAATTTAAAATGAGGCTTACACTCGTTGGATTGGTTCTTCTCACTAGTAGAAACACTTCAACCTGAAGAGCCGTTAGTTTCCCAGTGATTAGACAGTAACTAGATCCAGTACATGTGTGCGCTGATACAAACCTCCAAATCAGAATACGCTCAACGATTACTACACATCATCTCTTTGGGTCATGATCTCCAAAGTGTAGAATCTTCTTCTTCTTTTGGTATTTCCCTTCAGGGGTCGCCACAGCAAGTCAGTTTCTTCTATCTAACCCTATCCATGCATCCTCTTCGGTCACACCAACTATCTTCATGTCTTCCTTCACTGTATCCATGAACCTCCTCTTTGGTCTTCCTCTAGCCCTCTTTCTTGGTGGTTCCAAACCCGGCATCCTTCTTCCGATGTACTCTCTCTCTCTCCTCTGCACATGTTCAGGCCATCCCAGTCTGGCCTCTCTGACTTTATCTCCAAAACCTCTAACATGTGCTGTTCCTCTGATCCTGTCCATCTTGGTCACCTCCAGAGAGATCCTCAGCATCTTCATCTCTGCTACCTCCATCTCTGTTTCCTGTCTTTTCCTCAGTGCCACTGTCTCTAGGCCAGTGCTTCTCAAACAGTGAGTTGTGCCACTTGTGGCACGTGTGACTGTGTGGAACATGTTGGGTTTTTTTTTTTTTTTTGCCATACTAGAATAAAGTGTAATTGCACATCCACTACAGTAGTTGGCGCTCTCATTGTCAGAGTATGCGCAGGGAGTATTTACTCGATGTGTACTTCTGACAATTTCATGTGGGAATGATACTAATTATAGTCACGGCAGGGAGTGGGGGGGTGCGAAATATTTTCTTCTTCCTAGGGGTTGCAACAGACAATAATTGAAAAGCACTGTCTCTAGACCAATCAGCATGGCCGGTCTCACCATAGTTTTGTACACTTTTCCTTTAATTTTAGCTGAAACTCTTCTGTCACACATCACACCTGATACTTTCCTCCACCCGTTCCAGCTTGCCTGCACATGCTTCTTCCCCTCTTTTCCACACTCTCATTGCTTTGGACTGTTGATCCTAAGTACTTAAAATCTTCCACCTTCTTTATCTTTTCTTCCTGTAACCTCATTTTTCCATTTGGATCCCTCTCATTCACACACATGTACTCTGTTTTACTCTGACTAATCTTCATTCCTCTTCTTTCTAGTGCAAACCTCCACCTCTCCAGCTTTTCCTCCACCTCTTACCTCCTCTCACTACAGATCACAAAATAACAAAAAAGTTTTGTGAAATTTGGTAAAATATGGATCATTTGTGTTTGTGTGTAAGTCTTTTTTTCTAGCAATTGAAGAGCATCGGGTCGCTGCCTCGACAGGCGCTGCCATCTTGGCTCAAAAATAACATATACAGTAGCATCAAAGCAGTTCCAACCCTGTCTTCACTGGAGCGTGAATCATTGGCCTTTCCGTGTGAAGTTTGCATGTTTTCATCATGTATGTGCGTGTTCTCCCTGGATTTTTCTTGTTGATCACTCTGGTGCTCCACACATTCAAACAATCGACGTTCTTTCTATTTTGGCATGATTTATCATAAGTTATAAAGTAGTTAACATCCTGATGGTGAAGGGATCATGATCTCTTGGTTCATTGGTTTCAAAAAGCCATTTACATACAATCCTGTTTCTTCATCTTTGTTGTTTCTGCTAGTCATGCGTGAGCTTCCTCGGACCTCAGTGACCTCAGAGTTTCCAGAGGCCGTGCCCTGTTTGCAACATTGGGAAAAATATTCACGTGTTTTCTGAGAATGACCAAAGATGCATATCAGATGACAAAAAGGGCTTTGTCAGATGTCTACTTAGCATAAAGGCTTTTTTTTAATATCCCTATGACAGAAACAGCCCACCAGCAGGCCTTCGCGTTCGGTAATTAAACCACAACATCACATTATTTCTACTCCACCAGATACTTTAGCAAATTACAGGCAGACATCCTCCGTTTGATTCCTAAAACCATTCCAAGGAAAGTTAATCAGGTTGGATCTGACCTCCCCCTCAGTCACAGATCGTAGATCAGACTGCATCAAATCTCTTTACAAAGCCAAGTCAAGCCTTCAGTGACTGTAAACTCATAAATGATTTTCCTGCTTAACTCCAAATGGAGGACAAAATGCTAAAAGGCCACAAATAGCGCCTCATCTTCCCAGAAAGACTCAGCAGCCCACTCCAGATTTTTATCACTGACTCCATGATGCAATTAGCCATCGTGGTGGTGCAGCTGTGGTTCTGCTGATTGTATTAGGGAACCAGTGATGTCTTTCTGGGCAAAACCCCAGAGAGTGACAGAGTGATGCTCAAACAGCCTGAAAACACAATAAAGATGAGTGGCGAGGCCCTCAGCTCTCTAAGGGTCTGCTCCTGTCAGGCCAACCCGGGAAACCAGATTTTTTTTCTTCTCCTTTTACTGGTGTTGCGGTGGCCAGTTTGCATGCGTGTGTGTGTGTTTTAGTTGTGGTTTTATAGTCCGAGGGTCGTTATCTCTCAGACACAGAAGCAAACCAACACTCAGCTCCAAACAATGTGCATGCACGCCTCTGTGTACATGCAAAACTTTCCAGAAAGGCTGGGAGGAAGTCTCCACTGAGCGGGGAGACTTTTGACATAAATGCAACATATCTTTCACCAAAAAAAATCGCACACACAGACACACAAACCAAACATTACAATCAACACCTTCAACCGCCCCTGAGGGGCAGAAGCCAAGAAGCAGGCGAGGGAGATAAGCTCGCCACACCACCTTTCTTCTTTTCTCCATTTAAAATCTGTCCACTATCCCACCTCCCTTTCCCTTGCACACCTGCCCTGTTCCGACTGCCTCTGCCAAGTGTATGTGTGTGTGTATGTGTGTGTGTGTGGCCTATCTGATCAATCTTTGGCTCTGACACACAGAGGCCCCTAAAAGCCACTCCACACAGGGACAACAGACCTCCCTCAGAGAGCCTGTGGATGAAGTTTTTAAAAGAATAGGGTCGGAGTAATTAGAAAGGCACTCGCCTTCTGTGGAGATAAAAAGGAGGAGGGGCGGTCAGGGAAGAAAGGGGGTGTAGTGACAAATACCCCCTTTCAATCAAAGCATTTTCAGGGCCAGATCTTCCAGTTGGGTCCATGAAGGACTAACTACAGAGCACTTTGGTCTACTGTACATCTGAACCTTTTTACACAGATTTCTATAGCTTTTCACAGTCAAAAAGACAATTTATATTCATACAAGAAAACCATGGTTCCAATAAAAGAAAACATGTCTGATCTATTACAATGAATTCCACAAAAAGTGTTGCTGTATATAACAAAAAAGAACATAACGCAAAGGAAAACATAAACCGAGCATCCTTCTTCCGATGTACTCTCTCTCTCCTCTGTACATGTCCAAACCATCTCAGTCTGGCCTCTCTGACTTTATCTCCAAAACCTCTAACATGTCCTGTTCCTCTGATCCTGTCCATCCTGGTCACTCCCAGAGAGATCCTCAGCATCTTCATCTCTGCTACCTCCATTTCTGCTTCCTGTCTTTTCCTCAGTGCCACTGTCTCTAGACCAATAAGCATGGCTGGTTTCACCACGGTTTCTTAAAAATGAAACCTTCTAAAAATCCAAATTTTACGTTTTTATAGTCAATTATTTTTGAGGTTTTAGAATTAAAAATACTTTAAATTGTAACTAATTACTTTTACAAAATGGTAACTGAGTTATCAACTTAATTTTTAAGATTCTTTATTTGTAATGTACATAAATGATTGCATTTATTTAAGTCAGAAAAAGGGCGGCAAGGTGGCGCAGTGGCCTCATAGAAAGAAGGTCGGGGTTTGAGTCCCATGTGCAACGAGGCTTGAAACATTGGCCTTTTTGTGTGGAGTTTGCATGTTTTTCACGTGTATGCGTGGGTATTCTCGGGATACTCCAGTTTACTCCCAACATCCAAAATTATGCTTGTTAGGTTAATTGGCTGGTACCAAAATTGCACCCAGGAATGAGTGTGTATGGCACCGCGACAGCCTGGCGACCCGTTCCAGGGTGCTCTGCCTCTCGCCTGAAATCAGCCGAGATAGGCTTCAGCGCCCTCTGCGACTTCGTTAGGAAGCAAGCGCTCCAGAAGACGAAATGAAAGTCAGATATACAACAGAAATTTTAGGAGCTAGGATTGTTTGATTATATTTGAGCTCCATTTGGTCATTTCAGGTGAAAAAAAAAGACAGTGTCATCATGTTAAGGGCCAACAAAACCTCTGATCCTCAATATTTTGTGGCCATCAGTCTGAAGAGCTGTTTCTCTAGATATTTAATCCCCTCTGCCATCAAACTGCTGAATTCTGACCGCAGTCTTTTTTTAATTTGTGGCTTTTATCTTTTCATAATTCCGGTTATTGTGTTTTTTATCTGCTTGGACAGGTGGAAATGACACCGAGCAGGGTTTTCTTTGTCTGGGGTTATTATGTGAGGGGAATTTGGGTCAGATACAAATGAATCGCCCTCAAGGTTTAATAAAGTTGTCTTGACTTGACACAAGCAGAGTCTCATCACTGACTCTGGTTTGCTCATATGTTCAAATCCAAACATCAAACCATTATAGTTTCACAACTCCAGTAAAAAAAATAAAAAATGGATTATCGCTCTGGATATCCACCAGTGGATAAGTCTATGAGTGCCACCTCTGATTGAACACTGCAGACCACTCACTAAAAATAAAGTTCAGATAGACTAAATGAGGTCAAATGAGAATCAAAATAATTTGATTTCCAACACAAAAACTTGAATTTGGCTTCATTGTTCCGTTGCCAAAATTTGGAAAGGTTCTAAATTAGCCTAATTTTTATCTGAATGTGTCTAATTTAATCTGAATGAGAAACTTTGATTTTAATTAACACAATATTGGTTGTTTTTTATCCTGGAGCTGTGGTGGAGTAATGTTATCTGAGAAATAGGAGGCAATAGCGTTGATGGATTGGTGATTCTGGTTTGGTGACCATTGGCGAAATGGGACCCAATAAGGAAATTTTTTTATTTGAGGATGATGCGTCTCTGTTGGCTTCATTGGGGCAGGAACTCCAAAGTTGGCTGATGTCATTCTCAGCTAAATAAAAAATGGTTAAAAAGTGTCCAAACAGGGAAATGGGTTGACCATCTAGTATTTTGTATGTTTGATTAGCCAAGCCATCAGATTTCAGGGACCTGACGACTTCATCAACAACGTTAAGCACAAAACCTTCAAGCTGCTTGAATTTTTTTGAAGATCTCATCTCATGCAAAGAAACTTTTTAGTTTTTACCTTCTAAAAGGGATGTGTCAGGCTTACATTTGTCACCAAAAGGTGATTCCTCCTGCTTTCTCACAGCTCCTCCAAGAGTTGGGTGGAGGACAGGTGGTTATTTAAAGACCCACAACTTATTTTTCATGACACGGGGGGTGAGTAATAGTTCCTAATTTGTGATTTAAAGCTCTGCGTATAAATCTGTAAAATTTTATAATAATTATATAATGTACTTTCCAAATTGTGGTTGGTTATGCTTACAATTTTTCTGGTTTTCCATGAAAATAATAATTTTGCATGAGATCAGACCTTTGAAAAGGTAATCCAATATTTTGGAGGTTTCTGCCAGGCTTTAACTTTATTCCCTCATCAAAACTAGAAGTGATTTCCTGATTTATTCTCACATCTTTGAGCAATAAGTAAACTCTCAAATCTAGAATTTAGATTCTATTCGATTGCCAGGTTGTATTTGGCCACGAGTTTTGTTCTCTTTTGTTGAAGCTCACATTTGCAGCCTCAGTCAAGAATTACACTGTGTTGTGGAACTAATGGATGAGCGAAAGAAGGGAGAAAACTAAATAAACGTAGACGTGTGTTTTCTCTGCAAAATTTATGAACTGACAAAAGCTACCCTGTTTAGCTACAAATACTATAAGATAAAAATGGTCATCCCCAAAGCACAAGACCCCGTCTTTAAATTCTACCGAGTTTTGTGGTCATTTTATTGGTTTTAGAAGAAAACTTACGACTTGAAAGTCCTAGCAGGCTGAAACAATCATGGCTCAAATGAGGAGGTTTGCTGTTCGCACAAACAGTGTTTCAAAGCAGATAAGAAGAACAAATCTGAGTTAGAAAAGAAGGACAAAGAGAGGAAGCTCCGGCTATAATCCAACCCATTCTGCAGAGGTTGTAAAGATGGAGGAGCAATCAAGGTGGAGATGCAATGAAACGATGGCCGGGGGGCAAGCAGAGATCATTCTGCGGTCAGGAAGTGTGAGAGAAAAGGTTTACTGCTCCAGCCTGGCATTAGAATATTAGATCAGACAAAGAGCCTCATTCATCAATATTCCCTCTCCACCAAAGCCTTACACACGCAGCTTAAACACAACACATTTAAATTTTATTGCTTGTTTCTGTGTAGATGGTCCAAACATATTCTGGTAAATTAAATGGGTTTTAAATTTAGCTGAGTTTGTTTTCCTGGAAGCAACCAGCAGTCTGGATCAGGTGTAATTACCAACGTCAGTCTCAGGTTGTCAGCAGGACCCAGCTCAGATTAGGACCGGCCATATGGCTGCTCGGGGCAACTGTAGCAATGGGGTGAAGTTACACACACACACTCATACTTGGAGGAACTTTGGCTTCCTCGTACCACCTGAGGAGACCTGAGTTAACCATGCTGTCAGTCCAATATGTCCACACATGGCAGCCATCAAGAACCCGTGAAAATGTAAATCAGAGCACATATTCAAATTTAAGTACAGAGTAATGAGAAATGTAAAGGTGGTTTAGTAAAGTCTTGTACAAAAGACAACATAAAGCAAAACCACCAAATGTTCTCATTTAGTTTGGATTTTTTGCTGATTATTTTTCTTTTTTGCTCCTTTTATCTGGGTTGTTTATGACAGCAACTGTTAACAACAAAGAGTCAGACACACCTTTAAGAAAGAAATTATGTAACAACAACCAAGAGGAAATCCCACTGAGAGGAGGTTGTGAAGAAGCGCAGGAAATTCAGAAGGGTTTACATCTGGTTGGTCCAGGAAACACTCTGAATTCCCTTTAGTGAACTGAAAGGGTCGGCGTAATAAGCATTTTCTTCAGCCGATACATTTTCGGTCTTTTTGTTAAATACAAGTTCAAGAAAAATCATAATTTCTTTAATGTGAATTTACAATGTCAGTCAGTCATCTTCTTAACTGTCTATCCCTTTCGGGATCGCGGGGGCTGCCAGAGCCCATTCAAGGCGAAGGGCAGAGTTCACCCCGAACAGGTCGCCAGTATGTCGCGGGGCCACACACATACAACCATCCACACATACATCCTAGGGGCAATTTGGCACCGGCCAGTCAACCTAGCATGCATGTCTTTGGAGGGTGGGAGGAAACTGGGGTACCCGGAGGAAACCCACACAAACATGGGGAGAACATGCAAACTCCACACAGAAAGAACAGTGTTCCAAGCCTCGTCCCCATCCAGGACTTGAACTCACGACCTTCTTGCTGTGAGGTCACTGGGCTACCCACTGCGCCACCGTGCTGCCAATTTACAATGTGACCAAAATAAAAAGAAAGAACGAAAGGAAAGAAGGAAGGAAGGAAGGAAGGAAGGAAGGAAGGAAGAAATAAAGAAAGAAAGAAAGAACGGAAGGAAGGAAGGAAGGAAGGAAGAAAGGAAGGAAGAAAGAAAGAAAGAAAGAAAGAAAGAAAGAACGGAAAAAAGAAAGCAAGGAAGAAAGAAAGAAAGAAAGAAAGAAAGAAAGAAAGAAAGAAAGAAAGAAAGAAAGAAAGAAAGAAAGAAAGAAAGAAAGAAAGAAAGAAAGAAAGAAAGAAAGAAAGAAAGAAAGAAAGAAAGAAAGAAAGAAAGAAAGAAAGAAAGAATAATCTGGACATCTCTTCTTTGGCTGCGGCTATCTAGGCCTTCTTGGGCTCACCCCAGTTTAGCAAAGGATGACAATCAGAAGAAAATGTGGATGATGTTTTCTTTTTTATGTGAGGTAAAACATCAGTAAGTGAGCCAGTAAGTGACTAGAATCACATCAACTAACATCTCAATTCCTTTTTACCATCCATTGAACAAAATCAAAGGCTGTGGTTTAGTATTCCATAAAACTTTTGAGTGAAATGTTTACAATAGAGTTGTCTGTTCAGATTTCTACAGATGACTAATCACAGCATTGCTAACTTATTGAGGACAATAAAATAACATTTTGCAGCTCTTTTATCAGGATTTCAGGCCTTTACTGGCGTTTTTTTCTGACCTCCTTCTGATTCCAGATGTCTCGACTTCCCCTCCTCATGTTCTCTCTTGTTCTGGTGATTGCCAGCTCCCTTCCTAATGTGTCTCACCTGTTTCTTATTGTTTTGTCCCACCTGTGTGTATATAATGTGTCTTGTCTTTGGGTCTTTGCCAGGTTTTCTGTTGTTTTCTTTTAGACTACAGGTTGTCCTTGCTATACGTTATCAAGATGTTTTGTGACTGACCTACGTACCTTATTCTTGGAGATGTTTTTGAGTTGTTTTTAAAAATAAATCTATTTTTTGTTTAAGACTTTATACTGTTCTGCGCGAGTATCCGCAACCTTACAGTCAACCTAAAAACTTGGACTTTCTGATTTGCATATTTCTCCCCACCCATTAACACTCACATTAACATTGCCGTTAGGAGTTACTGTTTTTAGGATTTTATTTATTTCAATTTTATTCACCAATAAAATCACATTTTTCTCTTAGTATCTTGTTATTGCCAATAAAAGAACATCTTAAGGGCTGTATTTAAATACCTGGGCATTTGTGGTGGCTGAGTGAATGTCTTTCTCACTGTCTCTAAACCAAACAATACTGCCGTACTCCCAAAATTTTCTGTGCCTTTTTTTTCACTTTAGTTAAACCTCTTCTATCACACATCACACAGGATTCTTTTCTCCATCCGTTCCAGCTTTGCTACATACACTTCTTCACTGCTTTTCCACACTCTCTGTATTTATACAGCATGTTAAACCAGCTTTCATCCGTCTCATCTTTCATTTATCAAGATTTTAAAGCTCCTAACACTTTAATAGTGGCCACCAGTTTCTCAAAAGAACTATTTCTTCATCACAATTTCAGACTTTTTTGTCCCCGTTGACTAAAGAGACAAGAGCAGTTTTATTGGCAGGCAGATGTGAACATCAGGACTGTTTGTGTCCTTGTGAGAGCGTGATGTAAACAGAGTGAAGACCTTTTAACATCTCCTCATTCTGTGCTTTCACTGGCATAAATAATGAAATGAATAAGAAAACGTAAAAGTGGATTAATTTGGAGGACAAGGCCAAGCGCGCCATGTGTTAACGAATGTCACTAATTAATCTGCCGACGAAATGGATTGCTTATATAAATTGTGAGTAAAAAAGATTTTTTCATTACTTTTCAAACTGAGTGGCAAATGTCATAAAATAAGGCCACCAGCAGCATTTAGCTGGTCTGAATGATGAAGAAGGAAAGCAAAACATTTGGCGTCAGAAATGACAAAGCTTGTATATCTCAGCACCGACGTGTGAGTTCACAGCTGCACATCACTGAGATTTGATTTAAGTCCAGTTAATCTGTTCAGCATTGACGACGCCCTTCCAGACCTGCTTCCACCCGCCAGCTTTAAGTTGTTGTTGATGATGTTTACTCTTTCGTTACAGGCAAAAAATTTCCACACACACATAAATTCCTCCAGCTAACAATGAAACAAAACCCAGGGAGCAGAAAAAAAGATGTGCAGGAAAGTTTGTGGCATAAAAATGAGTGAAAGGAGACAACACCTGACGAGGATAATTAGTCCTTCAGGGAGAGAAATCTTTTCAGAGGAGGAAATGAACGATCCTGAACTAATAAACGGAAGTAGGAATGATCAGGAGAAGATGCGTAACACCGCTGAATGTAACACAGAAACTTCACATTATTTCCTGACTGATCATACAGTAAGAATTTATTCTAAATGTGCAGAGTTTCCTGCAGCTTTCTACCATGTTTGAGCATTATTCACACATTAAAACATTCCTGAAGATGCTTTCTATTTTCTTCATTTGTGCTTAAAAAATTTACAAGCCCTCACATTCAGTATTCAGATATTATTTGGATACCAGGTTCTTGGCCATGGATTTTGTTTTCCTCCACACCCACATTTGGGTTTAAGGACATGTTTTAATGGTTTCTTTCCTCAACAGGATGTGGCAAATTATGTAAATGCACCGAGTTAAAAATAAGCGTATGCTGCAGTTTTACTAACTTAAACCACGTTATACGCCATTTGTGGCCGTAAACCCCATTCATGCTATGTCGCGCATGCGCAAAAGAGGGTGGGACGAAACCGGGAGCAGGAGGAGGGGGAACTCAGTGTCAAAAATCAAAGTTATCCTTAAAAAATTTTGTTTATTTGTGTCTTGTTTTCTGTATTATTAAAAAATTTTGGCATGCAACAGAAATTTATTATAGGATGTTTTTTTTCACCAATTTACTTTTTAAGTCCAATTTTTATAGTCTTGTTTGGTCAATGTCAGCTGCTTGAAAACCCATTGAGAAAACTTTTTCAAACCATTTTTATTGTATTTTTAATCACCAAAAAATCAAATATTGATGTTACGGTAGTTATTTTCCCAGTAATACGGAAATGTTCTGTCAAAGAAAGCTTTACAGAAAGTTTTGGTATTTATACATGTTGAAACTGCAGTTCAACCCACGTAACCAATTCAGAAACAACATTAAAATATTCAACAATTTAAAATTTTTCTTTTTGTCGTTTATGACAAATTCTTGTGAAATTCATGGACAGTTTTACGGTGAACGTCCCTAAATCTAAAATAGGCTTTATTCAATATGTTCTATTAGGGCAAAACTTGCCCCTCTTTCAGCTTTCTCTGCTCAATTAGCAGGACATCTTATTATCGAGAAGGAACACAGAGAAATGCACCAACATTAGAAAATAAAAAAGAATATCCACTTGAGCCGCCAGGCAGTGGACCTAGAGGAAGACCAAAGAAGAGGTTCATGGATACAATGAAGGAAGACATGATGATAGTTGGCTTGACTGAAGAGGATGCAGGAGATAGGGTTAAATGGAAGAAACTGACTTGCTAAGGCGACCCCTGAAGGGAAATGCCAAAAGGAGAAGAAGAAAAGAATATGCACTCAGTGTATTTGTGTTACACTGTACTTGGGGCCCCAAAAAAAACTTTACGCTGTGTAAGGCATGTGTTAAGAAGGCGAGACCCAGTGGAGAATAGAAGGAGGGGTTCACAGTGTCAAAAACAGAAAAAAAAAACTAATGAATATGTTTTTTTTGTTTTTTTTAAAAAGGTTCCAATCCTAAGCTAACAAAAGGTTTCATGTTTATCTGTATTTGCTGTGAGATAAAAAAAATATTAACTCACAAAAGCATAATCTACTAATTTAAACAGATTCGATTGTAAGAACTATGTAGTAATTATTAAATACCTCAGGATTCATATTTAAACAAAGAAGAAAAAGATTCCTTAAATAATTTTTTTAAAGTTGTGAAACAACATTTTTTTTTTTATCTATTCCTGCTTTTAGCTGCATTTTTAATCAAATAAGAAACTAATCCATCATCCAGGATTTAAATGCTGATGTGGGGTCTGTTCACAGAAAATCATAGTAATACACATACACACACGTAGAAGAAGAAAAAACAACTCCGCCTAAACAAATATGAAAGTCAAAATGCTGCGGTAGGTTGGACAAGACGATCCAAGTCAGCTTATTTTATTTGCGCCTATCCTGGAGCCTGTGCTCTAAGCCTTTTTGATTTAAGTGATAATGGAATTCATTTCACCCCCTCCCCTCCTCTCTTTATTCTTCCTTCGCTCCTCCTGTACGTCCATTTAAAAAGAGAGGCACTGCATTTAAATCACACCACTGTTTACTGTAAGAGTCCACCAGGGATGGAGGGTGGGGCTGAGTTATGGGAAAAGGCACAGGATGGAAGTTTATCTGAAGATAGTGGTTAGATTTTTGGGAAGAGTGACCAAAGAAATTACAGAGGGAAGGAGGGAGAAGTGAAAAAGTACAGACGAAGCAAAGAAAAGCAAAAGGTTAGAGCCAGGAAAAGCTGAAATGATGTGAGCTGGTGTTTATTCTCCATCTTTGATCAGGTCACACCTTTTCCTTCCCTTTTTTTCACCAGTATTTTCACACTTTGTTTGTGTTGACCACCCCTCCTCCTCACTGATGGATGACAAACAAGCCCGGGCAATCCCAGAATGCTCTTTGTCATCCCTGCAGCAGAGTACTGGTGAATTTGGCTATTTACATGCAAATGGAGCCCACCACCCCCACCTCTTTTTATCCCTCCATCCTTCACACTCATAATAAAACACACCTTCCATCTTAACTCTGATTCGCTGAGTTTACCTCATTTCTCTTTTTGTGTGTGTGTGTGTGTGTGTGTATGTGTGTGTGTGTGTGTGTGTGTGTGTGTGTGTGTGTGTGTGTGTGTGTGTGTGTGTGTGTGTGTGTGTGTGTGTGTGTGTGTGTGTGTGTGTGTGTGTGTGTGTGTGAGTGTGTGCATGTCTATGTGTATGAATGTGGGTGTGGGTTTATGAGCTTGTCTGAATATCAGTGTGTGTGCTTCTTTTAACATGAACGCATGTATGCATGTTTGTGTCTGTGTGTGTGTATCGATTGACATGAGTGTGTGTTTGTGTATGTATGTGTATGCATATTTGATTGCATGTAAATATGTCTGTGTGTATGAGTGTGTGAGTTTATGTTTATTAACACAAGTAACTGTGTGTGTGTGTGTGTGTGTGTGTGTGTGTGTGTGTGTGTGTGTGTGTGTGTGTGTGTGTGTGTGTGTGTGTGTGTGTGTGTGATTGCATGTGTGTGTATGAGGCATGTACATTACTACATTCTGGGTGTGTAGGTTTGAATGTGTGTATGTTTATATTTTCTGTTCCCTCCATCACCATAACGCCAAGATTATTTGATTTGTAACCTTGACCTTGGGCGGTGGCATGGTGTGTCGGGCTGTGCCAAAAACATGTACACCTATACTTACATATATATATATACGTATATCTTATAGATTATCTACATCTGTATTTATGTACTTACATACAGTATGTAATGACAAAACTAAATTTGATACTGTGACGATATCGAAAAGGATGGAGTGCCACCTCCAAGTCCTGCCCCAAGTGGAGGAGTTTAACCATATTGGGGTCTTGTTCATGAGTGGGGAAAGGATGGAGTGGAAGATTGACCGACGGATCCGTGCATCATCTGCAGTAATTAGGACGCTGCAACTGTCCGTTGTGTTGAGACGGTGGCTCGGTGGTTAGAGCATTTGCCCGTGGATATGAAGTTAACCGGAAGTTCGCAGGTTCGCATCCCACTGAGTTCACGTCTAGGGTCCTTGGAGAAGACACCTAACCCCCTGTTTCTCCCACCATTGGCGCTGTCATAGGTGGCAGCCTACTGCGGTGTAATGCTACACATAAATTTTCCTGTGAGGGATGAATAGAGAATATTAGAAAAATAAAAAGAGCTGAGCCAAAAAGCAAACCTCTCAATTTACCAGCTGATCTACGTTCCTACCCTCACCATGGTAAACTGCTGTGGGTGCAGACCGAAAGACAAGGTCCTGGATACAAGGGGTCAAAATAGGCTTTCTCCACTGTGTGGCACTCGAGAGATAGAGGGAGGAGTTCTGCTCATTGGGAGGAGCTTGGAGTTGAGTCTTTGCTCTTTCGGGTCAAGAGAAGCCAGATGGGGTGATTTGGACATCGGGTTACGATGCCTCCTGGATGCCTTGTTAGTGAGTTGTTCTGATTACGTCCCACCCAGAAAAGACCCAGAGGCAGACTCATAACCACTGAGAGACTATGTCTCACAGCTGGCTAGGGAATGCCTCAGGATCCTCCCGGTTGAGATGGACGATAAAGCTTGGTCAAAGAAGCCTGGGCTTGCCGGGTGAGGGTGTTGCCCTCATAAACTGTCCCAGACAAAGCAGAAGATAACAGAACGGTATTGATTCTTATTTTTCAATTATTGCTATTATCCCAGCCACCGTACCATCCTTTAATATTGCCAACCTCAGTAACAGCGACACCATCCTGACAACTAGCATCTTCTCCGACACCAAGAAAACAAATAGAATTATGGATGAAAGCAATTATGAACACATTTGACCGTAATCGTAAGTTTATGAAGTTCATTCTTATATCATAAAAAGAAGATAAGTGCACTTCAAATTTCAGACCTTTAAGCTTGAGGTCTCATTTTTAATGCATCAGATTAAATCGCATTAAAAAACTCTAATAAAAAAAAAAAAAAAAAAACAGAGCTCCGCAGCATATTTCTTTCTTCTTTCTTTTTGAAACAAATCGCTTCAAAACGCTGCTTTGGTGTTGGGCTCGTCACTGCTGGTGATGTCACAAAAGAGTAAATGTTTTTGCTCCGCCCCCTTCTGCTCAGGAAGCTTGTGTATTTGCTCAGACACATAAAAAATCAAAGCAAACATTGGTCATAAGCTACTAACATATTGTAGATGTCCTTTGGTGCTAGACCATGGAGAGACTTAAACACAATCAGAGCAGTTTTAAAGTCTATTCTCTGAGCCACAGGAAGCCAGTGCAGAGACTTGAGCACAGGACTAATGTAATCATATTTTCTAGTTCTTGTTTGGACTCGAGCCGCAGCATTTTGAATAAACTGCAACTGTTTTAAGGCTTTTTTGTTCAGACCAGTGAGTAGACCCTAACCTACTGGAAACAAATGCATGGATAAGTACCTCTAAGTCTGTTTTGGACACCAAACCTCTGATTTTGGCAATGTTTTTAAAGTGGTACATTCACAAAAATGTGTGCTTTTGCATATTGAGTTGGAATTTAAAGTTGACTCCTAATACAAAGATCTCCATCTTTTGACACTTAAAAAATTGTAGTTTTGTTTATAAATCCCGATTATTGGCACAGTGGTTTTATTTACTTTTTTTTTTATTAGTTATATTAGTTATATATTTAGGCCCATTCCGTTCCGTCATCTTCCTCAAACGGGTAGCCCAGGCCTCTCTCATCCCGGCTGCATTCTCCAGCTCACCCTCCACCTTATCGCGGTGGAGGGATTGCGTGCCCCAATGATCCTAGAAGCTATGTTGTCCAGGGCGCCTGGTAGGGTCACCCAAGGCAAACAGGTCCTAGGTAAGGGGCCAGACAAAGCGTGGCTAAAAATATCCCTATGAAGATATCAAACATGGCCAAGTTGCCCTTGCCCGGACGCGGGTCACTGGGGCCCCCCTTTGGAGCCAGGCCCGAAGGTGGGGCACGAGAGCGAGCGCCTGGTGGCCGGGCTTTTACCCATGGGGCCCGGCCGGGCTCAGCCCGAACAGGGGACATGGGCCGCCCTTCCAACAGACTCACCACCTGCAGGAGGGGCCATACGGGTCGGGTGAAGGAGGAGCTGGGTGGCAGCCAACGGCGGGGACCCTGGCGGTCAGATCCTCGGCTGCATAAGCTAACTCATTTAGGCCCCTATTGTGTTATTATTAAGTTATATTGAACGGCATTACACATGTAAATTTATACTATTATTTATCAGAAATGTTTTGTTTCAATGTATACATGCACACATTTATAGATCATATTATGTTTCTGAAAATGAGTGTAAACAACTTTTGGGCTTCACTGGTAAAAATTTGATCTTTCTTTGACGCAGCATGTCAGGTCACCTGTATTGGGAACTTTTGTCGAAACGAGATGATACTAAAAACATTTCAAATAAAAAGTATTTCAGAGATCAGCAACACTAGACTAAAGCCTCCACAAATAAAAGTCTGGGCTGCTGCCAATGAGGCATGAAATACGGACTGAAGTGGAATTACTCACAGTCCTTGAGCCTGCACAGCATCACACTCGGTATTACTCCTTCTTAACATTAACATGTCATTATGAAGCTGTGAGTGCAGCCTCGGAGCCACTTTCCGTGGAAAATACTTCAGCCTTTCGCTACTCTTGGTGTTTAATTCTTCATTTAGTATCGTATTTAAATGTTGTTTTGTTGTTTCAGAAGTTGTTTCTACAAGTGGTCTCAGAGCATGATCGTAGCCTTTTTTTTGCTATGACTCCAAGCTAAGCCACAAATTTTGAACATATATGAAACTATGCCAGCTTCAGTAATAAAATAATCAGTAAACAATCTTTCAACAACTTTGGCAGGTAAGCTTGTTGAAATGTACCTAATGGGTTGTTTAAAATGAAAGCTCAAATTAAAACCAGAATAAAAAGTTGTAGAAATCTTGACTCTATACATCTGATCTGTAGTAGGAGGAGGGTAGTGGTGGAGGAAAAGCTAGGGAAGTATAGATTTTCACTAGAAAGAAGAGGAATGAAGATTAGTCAGAGTAAAACAGAGTACGTGTGTGAATGAGAGGGATCCAAATGGAAAAGGGAGGTTACAAGGAGAAGAGATAAAGAAGGTGGAAGATTTTAAGTACCTAGGATCAACAGTCCAGAGCATTGGAGAGTGCGGAAAAGAGGTGAAGAAGTGTGTGCGGGCAGGCTGGAACGGGTGGAGAAAAGTATCAGGTGTGATGTGTGATAGAAGAGTTTCAGCTAAAATGAAAAGGAACGTGTACAAATTCATGGTGAGACCGACCATGACAGTGGTACTGAGGAAAAGACAGGAAACAGAGATGGAGGTAGCAGAGATTAAGATGCTGAGGATCTCTCTGGGAGTGACCAGTAAAGACAGGATCAGAGGAACAGCACATGTTAGAGGTTTTGGAGATAAAGTCAGAGAGGCCAGACTGAGATGGTTTGGACATGTGCAGAGGAGAGAGAGTTCATCGGCAAAAGGATGCTGGATTTGGAACCACCAGGAAAGAGGCCTAGAGGAAGACCAAAGAGGAGGTTCATGGATGCAGTGAAGGAAGACCTGAAGATAGTTGGTGTCACCGACCAAAGAAGATGCAGCAGATAGGGTTAGATGGAAGAAACTGACTTGCTTTGGCGACACTTAAAGGGAAATGGTGAAAGAAAAAGAAGAAATCTTGAGTATTGTTGTACATTAAGTCAATCTTAGAGGAAATGATCTGAGACTTTCTAAAAAAAATCAATCGATTCAAGTTTGGAAAAAATCCTAAGATTCTGTCCAGTTAAATGTGGTGAAACTTAATAGCCATCTTTTAATAATGTAAAACTTATCTAAAACTCCATCAGTCACAATTTAAAAATATAAAATGTGTATATTTAATAATTTTTTATACTTTTAAACATTTTTTAATGCCACATTGTGACGTTTGATCATTTCTGTACAAATTCTGTACAAATATAAATTTATACATGTGTTGAATGCTCTTTTTAAAGAGCTGTAACTTCATTACTGTGAGGTGGCATTTTTAAAATAATATCTTCAATACAGTAGATGAGCTTCATTTTAAACTGTTCAGTGATGTTCAAGAATCCAGAGTCTGATAAAGTTTGGGTTTCTTCTGGCCAGAAAAGTTCTGCAGAGCTTCATTCCCACTTTCCTACAAGCAGGAAAAGCTTCGACTTCTGTTTTTCTCTTTTCTAAGTATCACTTGTTATGTCATATAATCCCTTTAAGGTGGCGGATGGATGAGTTCCTCCAGAGTTTTCCCTCATTCTGCAGTTCCCATCCAGCCATGTTCTCCTCCTTTCTTCAAACTGCTGGAGGAGCACAAATAGAGCATTATATCAGGCAGACACTATTTCTCTCCATCCGTCAGGATCTCTTACTCGCTGACACAGACATACAACACACAGCCCGCCGCTTCCTCTGCAGGCACATGAAAAAGGAAATGCAGAGGAGTCCAAAGTGTAAAGAGTCCTCTGTCTCCTCCGACAGGAGCGACACCACCGCGACAACAACAACAAGAACAGCGACAAGCAGGGCTGCAGAATTATTCATGAAGAACGCCGCAGCAAAGGAGCTCAGTGTCTCTGAAATTCACTCACTCAGCAGCCTTTTTCATCACTTACAAACCCAAACTTCCACCCTCCATGAGGACATTTCCCTCTGAATGGTCCACCTGGCCAGAGGAAGGAAGGGGCTTCACTATGAACCCTCTTTTTAAAAGAGGCCTTTCTCCAAAAGTTTGCAGTTTACACACAAGTAGTGCTCTGTTTCCGAACAAGATAACTTTGTGAGACACCTGAGCTGCTCCACCACAAGCAGGAGGAAGATGCTCTCCACATCCATAAACAGGACATAAATAAACTGTCTAAAGTTCTTTCTGATCCGGTCACAATGTGGAGCAAAGTGGAAGTGATTCTCCTCCTTAAAGAACATGTCTGAACACAGACTTCCATTTTTCCAGTCCGACCCAGTTGAGTTGTCACTCTCATTGTGCTTCACTGGGGGGGGTCTGTTTTGGTAAAGAAAAGTTTCAGTGTTTTATTGGTGGGGTTAAACAAAGTGGGGGCACCCCTCTCCGGGTGCTCGGGAAGATTTGATTTCCAAGTAACTTAACGCGTTTAAAATTCTAAATTAAATCTTAACGATTATAAAAAAGCAAATCTGGACAAAAGAATACTGCGTTTTTCTTTCTACTATAAATATATATGTGTTTTTGAAAATTCACATATATAATGTACATACACAGGTGTACACATTTTGATATTTGTATATTTGTATTTGTATATGTGTATTTTAAAAAATCATTCCTTAATTGGCCAATTTTGACAGAAAATTCTTCTCAATCAAATGAAAAAAAAAGCTTTAGTTACATCTTACTTTACTTACTTCTTCTAAATATAAAAAGGCAATTATGTCTCACGGCTGGCCGGGAAACGACTTGGGATCCTTCCGGGTGAGCTGGAGGATGCAGCCGGGGAGAGAGAGGCCTGGGCTGCCCGCTTGAGGCTGTTGCCCCCGCGACCCGATCCCGGAACAAGCGGGAGATGACGGAACGGAACGAACGGAATTTTAGAGAAATATTATTGTGGACAAAATTATTCGCATATTTCTCACAGGAAAAAAAAACTTCATAAACTATAGCAATAGTAAATTGGATGGTCTGCATCCTGGGCATGGCCAGACCAAGGAGACCTCTGTGATTCACCATCCCTAATCCATCAGGATGTAATCCATCTACTCATCCCTGTCCTGGGCATCGCCGGGCTGAGGAGTTCCCCATGTTTCCATAAGGATAAAAAACATTTATTGACTTTCTTTAGATATTTAGCTGTAGAGTAGAATAAGCTAATATTTAAACAATAGTTTTTGACACATTCAATGCTCGTCCTGGGGGAGGGATCTCTATTTCGTGTGGATCCCCACAAGGTTTCTCATTTTTTCCCCACTGATGGGTTTTTCAGGAGTTTTTTCTTACCATGAAGGAGAGTCTAAGGGCAGGGATGTGCTAGTATTTTCTAGCTAGCATTTGTTAGTTTTCTTGCTGTGTATTTGTGTTTATACATTCCTCTTTTTTCTAGTTTTTCTTCCTTCTGAAATTTGCAATTTGAACCCAATTGAGAGAGAAATTCTGTGATTTTGGGGTATACGTACAAATAAAATTGAATTGAAATTAATAAAAGTTGAAAATGTTTTTTTTAAATAAAATCTTATTATTATAAGCTTGGTTTTTGCATCGACCAGTCCAACAAATAATAATGGTTTTTGGGGTGAAAAGTAACTTTAAAGAAAATTTGGGAATGAATAATTATCAGCAGTCACGTAAATACAAATAAACATGGGCACGAACGGATGGATAGATAGTTAGAAACACACACTCCATGAATCAGATCATGGAGTCATGACCTCACCACAAAGCCTCATACACTGAGAGCACGATGCCCTGAAGCTCCCTGGAGGCTCCGCAGGGGGATGGGTCCATGGGGGGGTTCAGATGAATGTGGGTCGCAAGGAGCTCTAGACAGTAGACTCTCAGACTGCCTTTAGGGTGATAATGAAACATGGACGTAGTGGTGCGAACGGGCAGCCGAGTGTGAAGAGGACACACAAACATGATTCACACAGATACAAAGCATGTGGAGATCTAAATCTGGATGAGATGTGGATCCTGCAGCAGATCTTTGGAGCATATTGTGTAACAGCACGAGTGTCCCGCTGGGCCGCTCGCAGCGCACTTCCACCGTGTTTGCCTTTTCCACCACCCCGCCTTGCGCATCCTGTGACTAAGCCATGAATACTGCATGGCTTTCCTGAAAGCAGGGCCCTGTGGAACCAGCAGGCAAAGTGTGTGGGTTCCTCTGCAGGTCACTGTGCCACACTGTCTCTGCTCTATATTTACTCTACAGGAAACTAACAGCCAGCCTCTGCCTGCTTGTGTGTGTGTGTATGTGTTTATGTGTGTGTGTGCGTGTGCACATGTGTGTAAGGTGAATGTGTGGGCAAGAAGGACAAAACAGATGATGAAAGAGCACACATTCTTTTAATAATGCGCATTTTAATGTGCTCAGTGTGTGTTTGTGTTCATTTTTAGATGCGCTATGGTGGTTTTATGAGTCTGCTATTTAAATGTGTGTGTGTGCTGGAGGTGAAATAATACAGTTTCCTGGTAATGTCACATGTTTGCCTGTGCGGACCTCAATGCTCAGACTGCATGGAGAATGTATTCAGTGTACCAGAAGAATCATGATGTCTCACACTGGGTGGGGGGAAGGGTGTGTGTGGTTACATGTGAGACAGACAAAGATGACCAAACACTCACGGCAGACAATATGTGCGCCACATTTCCCATTTCCTTGTTGTTAGGAGGGGTGGGGGGTGCAGCACTCTCAGTAATAATAGCGGAGAATGCAGACAATGGCGAAGGTGATTCAATAAACAGCCCAGATGCTTCATCTTGCAACACAAAACACACACGCACACTATCTAAGGTGTACAATGAAAACCTCCTTTGCAGAACTTGACATATGGCGCACACAATTTCCCTCTCAATTTCAACTCCCACAGACGTCCTCGCACACCGGCAAATTGCCCCCCCCACCCTTCCCCTCATCTCGCCTCACCCTTCCCTCCCAATTCACTCTTCTT
Organism: Neostethus bicornis; assembly: GCA_902685375.1. Taxonomy (NCBI): domain Eukaryota; kingdom Metazoa; phylum Chordata; class Actinopteri; order Atheriniformes; family Phallostethidae; genus Neostethus; species Neostethus bicornis. The sequence goes on from LR738550.1 coordinate 27,057,076, forward strand.
TCTGAAAGTCATCTGCTCACTAAGCAGTAAGCAACATCGCGGGCCGCTTGCAGAAATGAGAGTATACAAATGATTTGTGGCACAGGCGTCCCACTGGCGCCAGCCTAGATGGCTGCAAGGAGGCAAGAGGGGGGCGTGAGGGGCGGTGATGGGGGTGTAATGTCACTTTCACCTTGTGTTTCTCTTGCAGGCCCGTGATGATCATTTTTCCCCATTTTCATCGCAAATTTGTTTCGGGCAAAGGCTGGAGAGGGTGAGGTTGGTGGGTGAGAGAGAGAGTCGCCTCGGTGTTTAGAGGAGGGGGATGAGGGTGACTTCTTGGTGAGGAGAAGAAGAGATGGGGAGGGGGCGCATCTGCACGGTGACCTTTTTCTGATCCAATCTCACTGATGAATCCTAATGAAGGATTTAATAAAACCACAGTTTACAATCTGTCTCTGCATCAAAGCGTGCAATCTAATTCAAAACACAGCCCATTTCCAATGTTGCTGCGAGCCCATCAGCCCCTCCGACCCTTCCCCAAACATCAGCCAGCACATGTTTATGTACGAAATGAAGAGAGAGGAATTGGCCTGGGCTGCGGTGCGTTTGTTCCAGCTCTAATGTCACAACTCGTCATGTTCATTTGGCCTCCTAATGAGGCTTAAGTCAACAAGGTGCAACACATGAGTGGGTTCGCTGCGGCAGGACATGATGCCGAACACGGAAAGCATTTTAAACTTGATAACATCCAGGCCTGCCGCTCTAGCTCACACAAACACACTCTTCATACAGCAGCTGACATTTTCCTGAAATCAAAAGGGCACACCTGTTACACTGTCAGAGAGCTGGAGTCTGTAAACAAGACGGATGGATAGATCAGCCATCCATCTGCACGTCTCTGAAGTGATGGAGTAAAGAGAAGAAGTGAGAACAAACTGATGGAGGAAACCATCAGGAAACACTCTGTACCAGTGACATCTGCTGGAGCTCTGAGGAGCAACAGGATTTCAGAGGAGCCAATTACACTCCATTACATTCCCAATGATGTTCGATTAGACTGGGGATGAGTAAACTTTGATCCTCATGAGCCAAAGCAGGTTCTAAAATATTTCAGATGTTCTAAAATATCTCAGATTGGGACCTATACTCAAGTATGGGATGGCCTTCAATGGCCACGTGGAGGCAGGGACACTTGAACCAAGCACAATTAAATGAATAGTTTTGGATCCTTGATACACTAATAAAAACAGTCACACTAATTTTATTAGTGTAAAAGCAATTACACTAATAAAAAGTTTAAAGCTAAAATGCCGCATTGAAAAAAAAACGACTTCCTGTTAAATGCGCGCCAAACTTCTTGCTAATACGAATGGACTTTAGTTTGTGTTTAATATTCACATTAGTAGCTTCAGGATATTTGATTAAAACCTTGTGAAAATTATTTTAAGTAATAGTTGAAGTGAGTTATTTTAACTTATATTATTCATGTGTTCAGAAATAATACACTCATAAATAAAATAATTTGTTTTGACTGAAATTTTTTGCAACTGTTTTAACACCAAATAAGTTATTAAGATTTTGTGGGTCAGTTTTCCAGTTTTAGTTTTCTGTATTATCATTTTCTTGATTGTGTGTTTAAATGAAAAGGCAAAAGATATGATAAAATATAACCGTAAAAAAAAACTTGAAGTGGAAATAGATATCCGTAAAGAACAATGAAAGGATGCAGCACGTTTCCCCACAGCCCTGCAACAAAGATGGAATTACCAAGCATGCAATCTTTCATTCTTACCATTTATTATTGATCGTCTAACATTAAATTGTTTTTTTTTTTTTCATCTTTCTCCCATCCCCCAACCTGAGGGAACAAACCCACTGGTCAGACATCTCGGTTGGTTGTGAGTTAGCAAATAACACAACTCCTTCTTTACCAAGATGAAACCAGATCCACGTGACCAGCAGCAGGTTACAGATCAATAACATCTCTGAGGAATAGGAACATTGATTGGATATGAGATCTAATGTATGACCAGCGCCTGCTTCTGTACAGCTGTAATTTCTATGTGATTAGACTTCAGACCGCAATTACTTTCTGTATCGACGACACACGTTAATGAGACTTTTTGTGCCAAAACTCGCACTGAGTGTTGAATGTGAAGTTTGGGATGTTGTGGATGCTGGTTGCTCATCGTGTGTATGTGATGAGAGTGTGGAGCGACAGCTGTGCCACAAATCAGCACTCATTTACCGTTGACAGAGTCATTAAAGCTTGCTCATCTCATAAAACACAATGCACATGGTCAAATAGCATTCACTCCATTCATGCTCATAACTCAGCCTGCTGCACACACACTTACGGATGCAAATGCAAACACACGATCCCACACTAAGCTAAACTGACTGTGTCAATGGGAATGAGCAAAGGGGGGTGGATCCGTGTGTATATGTGTGAATCCATAATAAGGAGGTTGATAACGACGGAAGTATAGATGGATATTTACTAAAAGCACAGCAGCGGTTAACAGCGTCACACTCTGCCTGTTGTGTTTTACGATAAGTGCACGCCGTAGCACACTTCCAGGCCTTCCTTTCTCTCACAGTTTAGCAAAAATGACTAAAAACACCCACATTTCATCACTCTTCATTCTAAATCTTTCGCTATTTGAATTAATACACTAACAAATCCGAACTACAAATATTCCATTAATTAAAGGAACTAATTTTCTCACTAGTATCTACACCAAGATTCAGCTCCCCCCTCCGCAGATTTACACGGCATCTTGCAAAATGCTGGGCAGGAATTTAATGCACCAGAAGTGGGCACTGAGGTGTAAAATGTCACTAACCTCAATCTGATCTGGGGTCAGCTGCTAGTCATCCAGAAGGTCGCTACAGCAGTCGGCCCATCACAAAAATATGTGTAATAAATACAATTTATTCATAACCTCCTGGTCTCCATAAATGGATTTCATTCACATTTTGAAGACGTGAATAAGAAAATGTAAAGGAAAGAGGCTAACATGACAAAACGTTTGCAAATACTTTACTAAGTTCTTTATTCTAACCTCATTGCCGTAAACCTTTTTATTCAGTAATCCACATGAATAACAATCTGGGAAACGTTCGTTATTATTTCACAATCATCAGAGCAGCATAAATATTTCTGGTTTGTAAAGAAAGCTGAGAAATGACATAGTTTCCAAAGTGGCCAAATATAGACATGTCTTATTGTTTTAGAAATACTGTGAATGACCAAAAATAAATGACAAATTTTAATCTAAAATCAAAACAAACAGGTTCTAGAAAAAAGAAACATATGTAAAATAGTCCAAGGAATAACTGAAGTTCTCCCAGGAATGAGAACAATTTTCCTAGGAATAGTTAAAGTTGTCCCAGGAATAGGAAAATTCATTCTAGGAATGGAGTTCTTGGAAGAATGATCAGGGTGTTCCTATGAATAAATCAAAAGTAAAAAGTGAACTTAAGCAGATTTTAGGCAGAGAATTCAGTCTGTATTCATATCAGAGAACCATCAACAAAAGCTGACGATGGGGTACCGCCATCAATCATTAGACACAGGGGAAATTCCGGAATAGCCCATCCTTCACCTTGGAAGCACCATGAGTATTCCCAAAGACCTAACGAATACTCAAAATACACTGCAAACCACTTTATCCTTGTAGATGCCATTGTTGATGTCTGTTTCAGAGTCAACAGGAAGTCAACTTTATGAGATGGTTTCTGATTGGCCCTTTAGTCCGCAGGGCTTCTTTTTTGCAATAAAAAAAAGAAAAGAAAAAGAAATGAATTACTCTATTCATCCCTCACCGGGGAAATTTGTTTGCTGCACTCCTTACACCGCAGCAGGCTGCCCTTCAACGGCGCCAATGGTGGGAGAAGCGGGGGTTAGGTGTCTTCTCCAAGGACCCTAGACGCGCTCTCCGTGGGACGCGAACCCGCGAACGCTCTAACCACGCGGCCACCGTCTCCTTTCTCGCTGAGGGATAAATAAAGTTTCTTTCTTTCACAGAACATCTCATTTGCTGGACACAAGATTAGGGCACAAGTGTGGACACAAGTGTGGATAGTATTGGACTTCAATACTCTCTGTTTGAAGTTTCATTTGCATCAGGTCACTCAGGAAAGTCCTTTAGGTAGGTTACTCTCCATCACATATTCCTCTAAGTGTCAGGACTTTCTGGTGCCTGTATCTGTCTTCTGATTTAATGAACGGATCTCAAACCATTGAGGAATTCATCAATCAAGAGACTTATGTGATTATCTGTCCTTTGTTTTGTGGCTGTGATGCTTTCAGATCAGAGAGAAAACAGACAAGATATCTTACCTTTTTCTAAGAATTCACTATTCTTCATGGTCTGGTCACAGTCAGAGTGTGGCAACAGTAGAGATGACCTGCTGACCTGAAGACGAGGAGTTTGGCTGGACATCACCATGTGTCCATGAGGATAATGTTGTCCAGTATCCACTGCCAAGTAGCTGTGAGATAACGTCATTAATCAATTTTTAACCTACGTACATATTTAAAAGCACATGAATACTACAGCTGAGTTAGAAGTATTTCTGATTCCGAAAACAATTGTCCCCAAAAAAGTATTTTTGAGAAAATAAGGAGACAAAAACTTACCTTTATTTGGGATCAACCAACTTTTCAAACTGTTATTCCTTTAAAAATGTTTGTTCAAAACCACACAAAGAGTCTCTGAAGCTCAACAACTCAACAATGATAAAAGAATTTAAAAGAAAAAAAGTTACAAATGCTGTCTTTTAGAGAGAGAGCAAAACAAAAGGGTCACACGCAGCAAAAAACTTCTGTCTGAGAAATTTCCAACAGTTATTTCCAACAGTTCCTTTTTCAGGAGAAAAAACAGGGGGTTAAAATAACTTTTTTAAAAGTTTAAAGAAAAAGTTAAGTGTAGTTAGTTGAAGCTGTGGGAGGAAGAAGCGAGTGTTTCAGCGCCTCCAGGCAACTTTAACCGTCCCAAACACAGTTCCTCATTGTCTGGCCTTGTGACTGGTTGCATCTCTTCTATGTTTTCTCCTTTAAAACTAACATTTTCCACAAAACAACCACATTGAGCATGATGTTGGGTTAAAAAAAATCACAAGACTCAGCTTAAAGAAATCAAAATATCTCCCTTTAAATTATAAAATAGTTTGAAGAAAATAATCCATAATAGATGTTCAGGATTTTCTCCACAGATAAAAAGTGACCCAAGTTAACTCTCACATGGACTTTGTCAGTTGGAATCAGTTGGATGCTGGAGGGGATGGAGACAGGTGGGTGTAGGCAACAGGGATTTCCTTAAACAAACAGGTGTAGGGTAGCAACTGCAATTCAAATATGCAACAAAGCAAAGTCATGTCTCAAAGCCACCATTTGCCTGCATTTGAATACAGCACAATATTGTTAAGGACCCTGGGAGTCCTTCGTTAAAAGATTCAGTTAAAAAGTAAATTTTTTTACATAATTCAGCTTTATTCCCTTCAACCGTCTGTTATTGTGACAGATAAACAAGTCAATTCTCAGGCATTTACAGTAAATATGTCCTGGCTGAACTGGTTTGATTTTCACTGAAGCACTGCCTCCATGTGGATTAATTCTGTCAAAGCAGACCTTCAAAAATAGAAGCATCATCAATATAGTCACCATGCATTTTTAAAAGTGTGTCAATTTACAAGCTAACTTGTGGCTTTGAAAAGTTTAAAAGCAGCTTTGATAAATATATGAAGCACATCTGGATTCAACTTTCCGTTCCGTCATCTTCCACTGATCCGGGGCCGGGACACGGGGGCAACAGCCTCATACGGGAAGCCCAGGCATCTCTCTCCCCGGCTGCATCCTCCAGCTCACCCGGAAGGATCCCAAGTTGTTCCCTTGCCCCCGGCCAGCTGTGATACATAGTCTCTCCAGTGGGCCGGGGGTCTTCCTCCTGGTCTCATCCTGGTGAGACGTGCCCGAAACACCTCACCCGCGAGGCAGTTGGGGGTATCCTGACCAGATGCCCGAACCATCCCATCTGGCTCCTCTCGACCTGGAGGAGGAGCGGCTCGACACTGAGCTCCCCCCGGATGGTAGAGCACCTCACCCGATCTCTGAGTGAGAGCCCAGCCACCCTGCAGAGGAAGCTCATTTCGGCCGCTTGTATCCGCAATCTCATTCTTTCAGTCAAAACCCACAGCTGGTGACCATTGGTGAGGAGTCAACTCAAAGAAAGAAAAGACATGGATACAAAGTGCTTCAATCGGAGTTTAAAAACTTTTTGGTTTTAAAGGTTAACTTTCAATAGGTTACATAAATATTTCTAAAATTAACTTCTTCTTCTTCTTTTTTTGGCATTTCCCATCAGGGGTCGCCACAGCAAGTCAGTTTCTTCCATCTAACCCTATCTTCTGTATCCTCTTTGGTCACACAAACTATCTTCATGTCTTCCTTCACTGCATCCATGAACCTCCTCTTTGGTCTTCCGCTAGACCTCTCTCCTGGTGGTTCCAAACCTAACATCCTCTTTCCGATGTACTCTCTCTCTCTACTCTGCACATGTCCAAACCATCTCAGTCTGACTTTATCTCCAAAACCTCTAACATGTGCTGTTCCTCTGATGTACTAATTTCTGATCCTGTCCATCCTGGTCACTCCCAGAGAGATCAAAAGCATCTTCATCTCTGTTACATTCATCTCTGTTTCCTGTCTTTTCCTCAGTGCCACTGTCTCTAGGCCATGGGTGGGCAAACTTTTTGGTTTGCAGGCCACATTGAGTTCGAACATTTGATAAAGGGGCTAGGACAGGATCAGATGGAAGGCATGCTTTGCAAACCGATAGACTAGACCGATATAACGGCGTACTAGAGTTTAAACAAGCGCGCTAAATATTACATAAAAAGTGATAAATTTCAAAACTAGCACGCTAGGTCTGAAATCAGTATGATGGCGCTTAAAAACATGCATTGAGCGGCCCTAGGTTTGAAATCTAATCGCTTGATGTTATGTTTTGCTTGTTTTAACATTTAACACGCTTGTTTACGTGCGTGTTTCGGGCCCAATGGCTTTCCATATCATACAGTGCGCCATCTAGTGAGGAAACATAGCAGGGGAAATAAAACAATGTTTATTTATTTTATTTTTTATGTTCAGCGGGCCGGATTGAAACATCCGGCCCGCAGGCCGTTGCTTGTTGTCGACCAAACAACATTGTCGGTCTCACCATGGTTTTGTACACTTTTCCTTTCATTTTAGCTGAAACTTTTCTATCACACATCACACCTGATACTTTTCTCCACTCGTTCCAGCCTGCCTGCACACGCTTCTTCACCCCTTTTCCACACTCTCCATTGCTCTGGACTGTTGATCCTGAGTACTTGAAATCTTTCACCTTCTTTACCTCTTTTCCCTGTAACCTCGCTTTTTCATTTGGATCCCTCTCATTCACACACACACTCTGTCTTACTCTAACTTTCATTCCTCTTCTTTCTAGTGCAAACCTCCACCTCTCTAACTTTTCCTTTCTAAAATTAACTATTATCCACACTTTTACTCCTCTGTCCTCAGAAAGATTACTCTGAACAGACTTTTATGAAGGTCTACTTATAAATATGAATACATTTTGATAAAACTTGTGAGGTTTCTGTTGTTGTTTTTCAAGAAACACTTAGGACATAGCTGGTAAGCCAATGTTCATCTCTCAACACGTTAGATAAAAGATAACTTCGATATCTCTGCTTAGTCCTAATAAGTAACTCATTAAAAGGGAACAAATCAGGCGACTTTGTAGCTATGTCACAAACAAAAGTCTGAAAGTGAAACTCAAAACAGGTACTCTGCCACTTCTTTGTTACATATTGATACAAAAACTGGTTTGTAATCAAAGTTTTTATGCTCCACTGACTCCCTGCTCAGTTTTGAGTTCATTAATCACCAACTCCTCACTGCCATCCTCTGAAAAAAACACAAAGTTGTCTAAAATTTGGAAGAAAGAAATGGTATGGGATTAGTATTTAGCAGTGTTGAGAAAAAGAAACAACTTGTATGTTTTTCTGTTGTCATTTGAATTTGACATTGTGGGAAAATTTTGGACTAGTTCCGTTCCGCCATCTTCCGCTCATCCGGGGCCGGGTCGCAGGGGCAACAGCCTCCAGCTCCAGACTTGTTTCATATAAAATTATTTAAGATGATTTTTCAGAGTTAATTGTCTCGTCATTATTCATTTAACAAAACCTATAACATCATGGTAGCAATAGTCAATCCCTTCAGGTGAATAAAAAAAAACCTTCACCGTGAAAAATAACTGGATAGTAGAATAAAAAATATAGAAAACTTGGACAAAAAAGAAAAGGGAAAAAAACTGCACAGAAATATAATATATATATACGTATTTCTTTCCATTCCATGGTCTTCCACTTATTCTGGGCCGTGAGGGCAACAGCCTCAGCCGGGAAGTTTCCTTCACCCTTACCATATCCTCCAGCTCACACGGGGGGATCCTGAGGCATTTTCTGGCCAGCTCTGAGACATAGTCTCCAGGGTCCTGGGTCTGCCTCTGGGTCTCCTCCCATTAGGATGTGCCTTGAACACCTCACCAGTGTCACCCCTGGATTCCTGCCGCAGCAGAGCTTTATATATTTTAAAAAAAAGAAACCTGTAAATAAGAAAACAAACTCGCCATGTGGGAAAAAAAACAACAAAAACCTTGCACATTAAAAATACATTAAGTGGCCGCACATTTGGATACTATATACACCCAGAATTTTTTCTGTCTGAGCAAAAACAAGCTTCCTGACCAGAAGGGGGCGGAGCTAAAACGTTTACTCTTTTGTGACGTCACCAGCAGTGACGAGCCAAACATCGAAGCAGCGCTTTGAAGCAATTTGTTCCAAAAAGAAAGAAGAAAGAAATATGCTCCGGAGCTCTGTCTTATTTTCCCATCTTTAGTTTAAATTGAGTTTTATTTTGTGCGCTGCATAGGTTTTGTTGCGCGCTATTAATCTGCGAGCAGTGCGCAATTGCGCAGGCGCGCGGTTTAGAGGGAACAATGAATCTGACTGGTTCTTGAGTGGTTATCCAAGTCAAGTGTTGTTGTTAGTAAGTTTGAAAGCATGCAAGACGGTTGGCGCCTACAGAACTCGTTTTAGATGCCACTGTTGCTTCATTTCACTTATGCTAGAAAGCTTGAAAGCTCAGTTTATTGTGTTAATTAGTAGATCAGAGAGTTAGGGTTTAGGATTAGGAATTCTTATCCTAATTCAGGTATTAGAAACAAAAGTACTTTATTGATCCCACACATTGGAAATTTGTATGTTATAGCAGCATAGTAACCATGGAAAAAAGAAATAGTTAGTATATATACAAAATTAAGAATAATAAAAATGAAAGTAATAGTATGAAAGTAAGGAATAAAACAAGTAATTTAATTTAAAAATCTATTTACAAGAAGTATAGGCAGAATGGGGATGCACCATGGCGCAGTGGGTAGCTGTCATGTTGTGGAGCTATGGCCAAAAATATACCCGTGACACAACAGACAGGCTCAGATGAAGAAATCACAAGCAGATTTATAAAAAGTCCAAATAAAGAAGACAAAAACAGATTAATTAGGCAGGTTCTATTGTAGGAGCTGGAGCCGAAAACTGGATAACAGGTCAAGCATGGTAAACAAACGATCTGGCGAAGAGTGTGTCAAAAATTGATCCATTTATGCTGCAGCAGATGAGTAGATTAGTTTCAGGTGTGACTTGTTGCAGCTCCCCGCTGGGGACAAACACACACAGAAACCGGGACAAGAGTGAGGGGGGAAATGGGACACAGAGGGGGAACAGACTACTCTCATGACAGCAGCAGGCTGCAGGTCTTCTTGTACACAGCAGTACTGTTGCTCCTCCAGTTCAGTCTGCTGTCGATGTTCACTCCTAGGTATCTGTACTCGTCCACCACCTCCACATCCCTGCCCAGAATGCAAAGGGGCCGCAGGGTAGTCCTCTTCTTTTGGAAGTCAATCAACATCACCCTGGTCTTGTCTACATTGAGCAGCAGGTGATTCTCTCCAGCCCCCTCCACAAACCCGTCCACCCCGTCCTGTACACCTCCTCCTGCCCACCACTTATACATCCTACAACCGAAGCATCATCAGAGAATTTCTCTAAGTGGCATGACTCTGAGTTGAGCTGGAAGTCTGAGGTGTACAATGTGAAGAGGAATGGAGAGAGCACAGTGCCTTGTGGGGCTCCTCCACCGCTCAGAACCACAATAGACAGGACTTTGCCCAGCCGGACGAACTGTGGCCTGTCTGTCAGGTAATCAGTAATCCAGGAGACGGCGGACGTACCAGCACCCATCAGCCGCAGCTTATCACTCAGTAATGAAGACTGGATGGTGTTAAAGGCACTAGAGAAATAAAAGATGGTGATTCTCACCATGCCTCCATCCATCCAGATGTGAGTGAGCTTGATTGCAGCAAATGGATGATGGCGTCAACACCCAGGTGCGGCCAGTATATCCTGCCTCTCACCTTAAATCAGCCGGTGATTTAAGGTGAGAGGCGGTGTCGAGATAGGCTTCGGCACCCCCTGTGACCCTATTACGGATAGACGGTTCGGAAGATGAATGAATGTTTTAAGGCCTTTTGGAGACCATTGCAGTAATCTAACCTACTGGAAACAAATGCATGGATAAGAACCTCTAAGTCCATTTAGGACACTGTGAAAAATCTGTTCCGTTCCATCGTCTTCCGCTTATCCAATGCCGGGTCACGGGAGCAACAGCCTCAGACAGGAAGCCCAGGCCTCTCTATCCCCAGCTGTATACTCCATTTCACCCGGAAAGATCCCGAGTCGTTCCCGTAGCCAGCTGTGAGACATAGTCTCTCCAGCGGGTCCGAGGTCTGCCTCTTTCTCTCCTCAGGGTGGGACCTGCCCGAAACAGCTCAGCAGCAAGGCACTCGGGGGCATCCTGACCAGATGCCCGAACCACCCCATCTGGCTTCTCTCGACCTGGAGGAGGAGCGGCTCGACACTGAGCCCGTCCCGGATGGCACAGCTCCTCACTCGATCTCTGAGTGAGAGCCCAGCGACCCTGCAGAGGAAGCTCATTTCGGCCGCTTGTATCCGTGATGTCATTCTTTTAGTATACCTAGAGATATTCTGTCCATAAAGGTAATGAACAGAAAAAATTCTGCACGGTAAAAAAACCCCAAAAAACAGTACTTTTAGAGTGTTCTCTATCTCTCTCTCCCTCTGTCTCTCTGTGTCTCCCTCGTCTCTTTCTTTTCCTCTCCCTCTGTGTCTTTATTTTTCTCTCCCTCTCTCTGTGTATCCCCCTCTCTCTCCTTCTGTCTCTCTCTCTCCTCCCCCTCTTTCTCTCTGTCTCCCTCTTTTTCCTGCTCTCTCTCCAGCATCAGTGGGCGTGGCTTTCATTGCACCTGTTCCATCCACCAGCCAATCAGGAGCTAGTGGCGGTTGCTCTCCAAGATGGCGGCTCCCATCGCGGCGTCCTGCTGATGAGATCTGCTTCTGGAAGCTCTCCATCCGCGGAAACACTCTTCCTCCTGGGGCGTGGGTCGGTCAATACGGAAGCGGTTTCCCCATGATTTCAGCGGTTTAACGAAAGGGAGGCTGCTAGGGAGAGAGGGAGGGAATGGCCACCGACAACAAGATTCATTTCTGGAGGAGAAGCGCAAAGGTTCCTGGAAGGTTGGTGTTCATGTTGTTTCTCTTTACAAGGAAGTAGTGCCTTCTTCACCGCGGAGGGAGAAACAAATGAAAGTAGTTCTTCAATAAAATAATATAAAGACAAGTAACCAGGAAATATTTGATTTAATACCCTTCAGTGTTTACACAGCTAACTGGTTACCAGTGTTTATCCTCTAACTAGTCACTAGTGTTATCCTCTAACTAGTCACTAGTGTTATCCTCTAACTAGTCACTAGTGTTATTCTCTAACTAGTCACTAGTGTTATCCTCTAACTAGTCACTAGTGTTATCCTCTAACTAGTCACTAGTGTTATTCTCTAACTAGTCCAAGTGTTATTCTCTAACTGGTCCAAGTGTTATTCTTTAACTAGTCACTAGTGTTTTTTTCTAACTAGTCACTACTGTATTTCTCTAACTAGTCACTACTGTATTTCTCTAACTAGTCACTAGTATTATTCTCTAACTAGTCACTAGTGTTATTCTCTAACTAGTCACCAGTGTTATTCTCTAACTGGTCCAAGTGTGATTCTCTAACTAGTCACTACTGTATTTCTCTAACTAGTCACCAGTGTTATTCTCTAACTAGTCCAAGTGTTATTCTCTAACTGGTCACCAGTGTTATTCTCTAACTGGTCCAAGTGTTATTCTCTAACTGGTCACTAGTGTTATTCTCTAACCAGGGGTGGCTCCAGGTGGAGTTTGGGGGCACAGGCCCCCCTTTTGGTCCACAAAAAAAAAAAAAAAACAGAAGAAGAAAGGAAAGGGGGACTAGTCAAGCTATCCCCTTTCACGGCCAGCAAATGGGCCATCAAAATTCAGGAAAATGACTCTTAATTTTCAAAATGTTATTGCGGGTGCGTTAAAGAACAACACTGGAGTGCCCAGACCTCACACCCCACCACATTTAGAAAATTTCCCATTTATGAACATAGATAAAGTGATTGTGAACATATCAGATTGTTGCACGAAGGCTAGTTTTTGTTGACGAAGCTAAAAAAGTTACAATTTTGACATTTTTTTTTTAATGAAAGCACAAATAAAACCTGTGCAAATCGAAATTTTTGATACCTTGTACATTCAGTCACCCACACAGCACGGACTGCTTGTGTGCTGCTTGTTATTTCTAAACCATTTCTTGTTCATACTGTCCACTTTTACTACTGATATGACAATAGTATTAATCTACAACGGTCAGTCATTATCTTCACTTGTAAACAGTTCATATTGTCTCGATTAAAACGCAAATGAAAGCTCATTAGATTAATTTAACAAATGGGTGGGATTCAATAACTTTTCTCTCTTTCATCTCCTTTTTTGGTTAGTTTGGTCTATACCAGGGGTGGGCAAACTTTTTGGTTCGTGGGCCACACTGAGTTCTAACGTTTCACGAAGGGACCAGAACAGGAGCAGATGGATGGCATACTTTGGTAACCCCTAGATCAGACCGATAGAATGGTTTGCTAGATTTTAAACAAGCGCTAAATGTTACATCAAGAGCGTTAAAATTTCAAATCTAGCGGCGCTAGGTCTGAAACCTTGTGTGATAGCGCTTAAAAACGTGCATTTAGTGGCACTAGGTTTGAAATCTAAGCTCTTGTTGTGACAATTTGCTTGTTTTAACATCTAACATGCTTGTTTACGTCCGTGTATTGGGTCCAATAGCTTCCCATATCTGTGCACACTGTTTTATTTTGACAACATCCATATCACGCGCACACACATTTTAATGGGAGCAGTGTTGTTTTCTCAGCAAGGCCAATATATCTAGAGTGTGCCATCTAGTGAGGAAACATTAGAATCGCAGGGGAAATAAAACATTAACAAGGTTTGTTTATCTTAATGTTTTATGTTCGGCGGGCTGAATTAAACCGTTTAACAGACCATATGTGCCCCACGGGCCGTGATTTGCCCATGCCTAGTCTGTATTATGTTATATTGTCAATAAATAAAAATAAATAATGATCATTGTTGCACAAAAGAAAGAACCGGAAATGGTCGAACCATAATTCCAAAGTGTGTCCGATTTGTGTTTAAGCAGTCGTATCACACTCCAACAAAACATTAATTCATTCATCTTCTGAACCGTTCATCTCTAATCGGGTTGCAGGAGCCTCTTCCAGTTAATTGAAGCCGAGAGGCAAGGTATACTCCGAACAGGTTGCCAGTCTGTTGCGAGCGACACACACATAGACAACCATCCACACACTCATTCCTAGGTGCAATTTTATAGCAATCAAGTAAGCTAACACATGTGTTTTTGGAGGGTGGGAGGAAATTGGCGTACCTGGAGAAAACATTCGCATATACAGGAAGAACATGCGAACTCCACACAGAAAAGCCAGTGTTCCACGTCTCGTCCTCACCCGGGACTTGAATCCCTGACCTTCTTGCTGTGAGGCCACTGGACTAACCACTGCGCCACCGTCCAACATACAGTAACAAGGTTATTTTAATGAGTTATTTGGGATGTATGTAGATAAATGAGATGTAAACACAAAGCAATTAAAACACAGTCCAATGATTTACTTTGTTGTGGAATTTAAAAAAAAACAAAAACACAAGGGCTTTTATGTAAATGAATAAAAAAAAGTATGTTTCAACAGAAAAGCAAACTTTGAATCAGTCCTGAAATGTGTTAAAGCTCGTCAAAGCTGAAGTTCAAAGTGTGTGTTGTTAATTTTGCTTTTCACGGTTAAGGATTAAAAATTCAGTCTTATTTTAGTTTAACTAATTCAGACTGTTTATAGTTGTACCAAAGTTTAGAAATGAGACATATTGAGACGTAGTCCAGGATAAATTAAGACATCTTTGAAACGTCTGAGAACCAGTTTCATGTTGAAATCAGTTAACAGAAGCAAATATGTAAACACTCGGCCCATTTATCGCTGGTTTAATAACACCGTTGACCCTCCAACATGGGATGGAAAAACACTTTGTTTACACAAAATAACAGTTAAAAGTTTATCATGTAGCAGGTTTCTTCCCCAAATTAGTTGTCAAGCTATTATAAAAAACATTTTAAAAAAAAATTTTATAGATTTTTTTTATCTATTAACTACTATTTTTGCGTTGTTAGACACTGGAAAGTTTAAGCCTTTACGCTGCTTAGCGCTGGACCTGCCCCAACCTGTAAAACTAACACAATAACCTGGATTAGATTACATTAAAATAGGAACTAAAAACTGGAAGCTACACTTACTCCCTTTTAAGTTTCTGCCCTTGAACACGAGACAAGTTTTAGATAATTGAGCTTTTATTGTCGGCAGTACAAGCTTCTAAATTTATTCACCTGTATGGTGTTTATGTCACGGCTTTCTGAGGGTGGAGCTGAAACCAGAAGTAAAGCCGGTTTAGGAAACGTGAGAGGAGTGTGCTTTTCTGTTTTTCCTCCCACACCGATCGCTCGCTCTACAACAGCAACATATGCATGAGCAGGAAGGCAAGTGGTTAGCCCTGAAGGCTGTCCCTGAGCTGTTACTGATAAAACACGAAGTTGGCAGATAACCAGCAGGCAGGCGAGGCTTCTGTCACTTATTCCATGACACAACTATGACTAAACTACTGCGTCTAGTTGCAGTTAGATTGAGAATCGCTTTCTAAAGCTGACAATATTTAAAGAAAACATGATCCTGATAATTTGATCAAAGTGGATGTCTAATTTATTTAATAATAACAACCTTTTTTTCCCTTTTCATCTCTGTTTTACCACATTTTTTGTTTTCTATAATTGCCCAATAGAATGAAAAAATTTCTATAACTACCCATTGTTGTCTACAATAATTAGGACGATGCGTCAATCCATCGTGGTGAAGAAAGAGCTGAGAAAACAAAAGCAACGCTCTTGATTTAGGAGTCAATTTACGTTCCTACCTTCAGCTATGGTTACCAGGAGTGAGTGTAGACCAGTCATGGGCAAACTACGGTCTGTGGGCCACATGCGGCCCATTAAACGGTTTAATCTGGCCACAGCAAGTCGTTCAGCATCGATCGGCCTCATCGATCGGCTTGTTGTTTAGAATGCAATTTGCTTAATGTTTTACTTCTGTTTTACTTCTGTTGAGATAAATAAACAAAACTTGTCAGTATTTTATTTACCTGAAATTCTGATGTTTCCTCACTAGATGGCGCACTGTATGCTATGGAAAGCCATCAAACCCAATGCACGCACATAAACAAGCATGTTAGATGTTAAAAACAAGCAAAATGTGTTACTAAGCTCTTAGATTTCAAACCTAGCGCCGCCAAATGCACGTTTTTAAGCACTACCACATTCAATTTCAGACCTCGCGCCGCTAGATTTGAAATTTAACGCTCTTGAAGTAACATTTAGCGCGCCATTCTAGCGGTCTAATCTAGTGGTTAGCAAATCATGCCATCCATCTGCTCCTGTTCCAACCCCTCGGTCAAATGTTAGAACTCAATGTGGCCCGCAAGTCAAAAAGTTTGCCCACCCCTGGTGTAGACTGAAAGAATAAGATCCCGGATATGAGTGGCCACTTTGAGATTCCTCCACAGAGGGGCCGGGCTTTTGCTCAGAGATAAATTGAGAGGCTTGACAGTCTCGGAGAACCTTGGAGTTGAGCTGTTGCTCCTCTGGTCAAGAGAAGCCAGATGGGATAGTTCGGGCATCTGACTAGACTGCCTGTCGGAGACCCAGAGGTAGATCTGCTGGGGAGACTCTGCAGCTGGCAAGGTAACACCCCTGGATCCTCCCGGTTGAGCTGGGCATCCCAGCTGAGGTTGTTACGTCTGCAACCCAGTTCCAAGTTAAGTAGAAGACGACTACGACCACAGGTGGAAGAA
The DNA here is from genome assembly GCA_902685375.1 of Neostethus bicornis. Lineage (NCBI taxonomy): Eukaryota > Metazoa > Chordata > Actinopteri > Atheriniformes > Phallostethidae > Neostethus > Neostethus bicornis. The sequence continues at coordinate 27,073,561 of LR738550.1, forward strand.
ACTTGTGGAATGCAGTGTGTTCAGTGCATATAAAACACAAATTTTAGGGATATTTTTTGTTTTCCTGTATACTTTTTATTTGTGTGCTGCAATAAGGTTGAAATATGAGGTTACAAGGAGAAGAGATAAGGAAGGTAGAAGATTTTAAGTATTTAGGATCAACAGTCCAGAGCAATGAAAAGTGTGGAAAAGAGATGAAGAAGCGTGTGCATGCAGGCTGGAACGGCTGGAGAAAAGTATCAGGTGACGTTTGATAGAAGAGTTTTAGCTAAAATGAAAGGAAAAGTGTACAAAACCCTGGTGATAGCGGCCGTGCTGATTGGTCTAGAGACAGTGGCGCTAAGGAAAAGACAGGAAACAGAGATGGAGGTAGCAGAGATGAAGATGCTGAGGATCTCTCTGGGAGTGACCAGGATGGACAGGATCAGAGGAACAGCATATGTTAGAGGTTTTGGCAATAAAGTCAGAGAGGCCAGACTGAGATGGTTTGGACATGTGCAGAGGAGAGAGAGAGTACATAGGAAGAAGGATGCTGGGTTTGGAACCACCAGGAAAGAGGCCTAGAGGAAGACCAAAGAGGAGGTTCATGGATACAGTGAAGGAAGACATGAAGATAGTTGGTGTGACTGAAGAGGATGCAGCAGATAGGGTTAGATGGAAGAAACTGACTTGCTGTGGCGCCCCCTAAAGGGAAATGCCAAAAGGAGAAGAAGAAAATTGGTGTGCTGAAATAAATTGCAATTTAGTTGTAAATACAAAACGTTTCACACTAAAAACAAGTTTTATTAAACATATTCAAGATGTCTTAAATGTGATTATTCGTCATCCATCGAGATGTAAAGCCAGAGATTAAACCAGTGTAGACCCTCGTTTTTCTACAGATTTCAGAGCTGGCCTTTAGCTTGCTGCGTCCTGCCAACAGGTCAGAAAGCAGGCGCTGTTTGGGATTGTGGCGTGTGCTGAACATACAGGCCGTCACAGGGAGGTGAACAGTGTGGGAGTTCTTCAAGCTGTCCACCTCCTCAACCGCATGTCTACACACTCTTGCTGGAACTGATAGAAACACTCAGAGAGAAGAAGGAGGTTATCTATCAAAGGGAAAAGAAAAGATGTTTCCTTTTAGCTTTGAACAGAAGACATTTAAACTCCCCGTTTGGATAAAACCAAAATATTTTCATTACATTACATCTGCTTATTTCCACCCAATCAAGTGAAAACTCAAAGTAAGTCTTTATAAAACTATGTGAGTGATTAAGAAAGACATTTTAATATCTAGATACAAGATGGTGAGTCCTGTGAACATTGGTTAATCTGCTCCCTGTGGGATTGGGGAGCGTTTCTTTGTGAGAACATGTTAATGTCGTCCACAGCGTGCAGCCCGTTTACGGAGCACAACATCCACCTCTTGACCCACGTCTACGGCGCTCGTAAGTCTGCAGCGCCGTCCGGCTGAGCTGCATGCATGTGTCCCCCCCTCCGCACGATTCGTGCATGCAGTTCCTGTGCAGACATCCATGTCGTACATGTGACGGCCACATCCAGTTTATACCAGCCTGCATGATTCAGTCCTGTGTTTGTTTATTCATTCAGAAGTTTGATCGTTAAAAAAATAAAATGCACAATGCTACTTAAAATTGTTTTCGTTGGTTGGACTCACGCCTATAAATGGATGTACTGAAAATAAAAATATGTAAATAAACTGCAGATTGTGGAACTTTAAAAAACTAAATTAATGGTTTTTGTATGGTAAACAAAAACCATTCATCTACACAAACTTGACAAGAAAGTATTTCTATTGGTTAAAGATTCAAAGTCAGAAAAGACCATATCGTGTCATAATGCTTGTCCAGTTTTTACAAAGAGTTGCTTTTAATTGTTAAATTTTCACATGCGTTCAACTTCTCTTCTGTTTACTCACAGATATCCTAAAGACACAAAGTCCAACTTCAACAACGTCCGCTCTAAAAAAGCCTCTAGTTTCCACGAGTTTGCGCGCAGCACTAACGATGCTTGGGACATTGATGATGAGGAGGACGATGATTTCCGGGCGACTCCCATCCAAACCTCGTCTCTGGAGCCCACCCCCTCTCTTCACCAAGTAATTACTAAACATAGCAACTAGTCATGGATCACATGTGAACTTCTGAGTTATTTATGTCTGTGATTTTATCATCCACAGCATCAGCAGAACGAGACGGAACACGGGTGGTCACATAGACACGAACCACTTCAGACATATGGTCAACACATCCAGGAAGACGAAGAGGATGAGGAACTCGATTGTGACCAGGTCAATGGCAGAGTCGTGAAGTCTAACAGCGACGTACAACTCAACACGTCCTCGGGTGCGTAAGAGACCTGCTCCAGTTCTGAGCTGATTATCGGCTCAGTCATTGTGGAACTAATTAGAAAAGCAGATGAGATTATATCAGGTTGTGATGAGGGTCATCAGTGATGAAGTTCGTCTCTGGAATGAAGCTTTATTAAGTGACTAAAAAAAGTCAAACATTACATCTTTTAGTAAAAAAATGAATTAAAATTTGAAACTCTTCTTTTAATTCAATGTATTATATTTTTTCAGGATTATAAAGAAGTCGTCTCTAAAGGTTTCACACACAGTTAAACTGACGTAAAGACTCAAATTCAGCATAATTAATTAAAAAAAAACTAAACCAAACAGATCCAGGACATCTCTGTTCTTAGATCCTCCAGCTCGGTCTTCATCAACTTTTTCCGTTTTTTCACAATAGGATATTTAGAAGTTTTTTCTCTCCAAGAAAGAGGCTCTTGGACAGGGGTGTTCACTCAGATTTGGGATGTGAGCTATTATAAAATGTACAAGTTGAAACAATTAAAAAAAGAAAAATATGTACATATAAACACTTTGTAAATGTCACGCTACGCTTGATTAACGGTTTAAGTAACATTATGTTTGTGTCAAAATGGTTTGATTTTTTTCATGCCTCAAGATTTCTTTTCTATGAAAAATGTACCTTGGCATCAAAAATTTGAAAAACAGTTTTAGAGAGAGAGGAACTTGTCTGTGTGTGTGTTTGAGAGAGAGAAATTTGTCTGTGTGTGTGTTTGACAGAGAGGAACTTGTTTGTGTGTATGTTTGAGAGAGAGGAATTTGTCTGTGTGTATGTTTGAGAGAGAGGAACTTGTCTGTGTGTGTGTGTGTGTGTGTGTGTGTGTGTGTGTGTGTGTGTGTGTGTGTGTGTGTGTGTGTGTGTGTGTGTGTGTGTGTGTGTGTGTGTGTGTGTGTGTGTTTAAGAGAGCGGAATTTGTCTGTGTGTGTGTTTAAGAGAGCGGAATTTGTCTATGTGTGTGTTTACTAAAAGTAGGTATTTATGATGTGATGTTGAATGTAAAAGCAATTTTTCTATATAAACATCCTAAATTGATCACTTTATGATTTTTTTACACTATTAAAAGGTTTTAGATTACTAGGCTTTAAATGTCTTATTGACACAGTAGGTTTCGTTTCGTTCCGTCGTCTTACGCTTGTCCGGGGCCAGGTCGCGGGGGCAACAGCCTCAGATGGGAAGCCCAGGCTTACCTCACCCCAGCTGCACCCTCCAGCTCCAATAGAAGGATCCCCAGTCGATGACACAGTAGATTCCAAATAAAAAAACCTGCACCTTGTTGGGGAAATTTACCCAGATTGCAAGAGAAATGTTTTAAGTCGCACAGACTGGGATGACAAACTAGAACCTGGCTTTTTTATTTGTGTGAAACGCAACCTAATTTTTCTCCTAATTCTCAAAAACATGTATAAAATAGCACTGAGCTCCAGTGGGTATGAGGGCAGCACAAGTGACATAGAGGCAGCGAAAACAACGTGAGGAAGTCGTGTTTGGTTGCTATATGGTAAACAAGCCAATGACGACTCTTTCTCTCTGGAACGTCATACCTCCATGGAAATACGGCTAAGGCGCTGCCCTGCGTGGGCACTTGCTGCAGTGCTCTCTGTTACTTGAGAATTTAATTGCCAACTTTCGCTGAGTTTTTGTCCCTTCATCTGGATAGGTTTTGTCTCTCTCTGAAGATTTCATTTTGAGCGCACTTTGGACATCATTTTTGGACTTTGTTTGTGTCGGATAGCTAATTTTTCAGAAATTGTCCGGCTAGCTGGTTATGGAGTCATTCTGCTGTTGAAATGCGTGACCAGGTGCTGGCTCTCGGAGGCACATCCGTGTGTGGCTGAAGGAGTTGGTTCGGTCTCGGGGGAGCTGAGGAGAAGGAGTTGATCTGGTGGAGGTGCAGAGAAGGAGACTATCTGGAGGAGGTGCTTTGGGCACTGTGTTTTTTGCGGTTTCCATAGAAATATCTGGTTGCTTGCTAGAGGACTGGAGGCGGACACTCAGACCCAGTGAAATACAGAGAGGCTAGTTTGGTGTTCTTCACTGCGGCCTGGCTCTGTGACCCATTCCAAACTCCAGCTTTTGGGTTACCAGGTTGGACACATTGCGACCGGACTGGAACACCGATGAATAGGGACGAGGGGTATCAAGGTGTTAAACACCTGGTGTTTGCACTGCACCACTCAAATTTTTCTTCAGTGATCGACTGTGTGTGAACCCTTTGAGACAACTTTCTGTTATACAGGACTATGAGAAAATAAAAGAATGAATTAGGACACAAGAAAAAAATTGTAATACGTCCAGTTCTCTGTCTCCATCTGTGCAGGTCGATCTGCGCTGCAGAAACAACAGTCCCTACCCGTCCGTCCAATCATCCCTTTGGTTGCTCGTATATCCGACCAGAACGCCTCGGGGGCGCCACCCATGACGGTGCGGGAGAAAAGCCGACTGGATAAATTCAGACAGCTGCTGGCAAGTCCCAGCACAGACTTGGGTACGACAGGAGGGCGCACACACACCATCATTAGGCTATTCCTTGTAGAAATATTTTAATTGGATTCGCTGAAGTGGTTCCTGATTTAAAGTTCTTTTTGACTATTATATGGGTGAAATGTGTTTAGTTTTTTTTAGAAGTTTTCTCGCTTCCTCAGGTTAGATTAAGTGGCATAAAATCAAGTGAAAGTCTCGTAAAAGTTTTCACATTTTCAACCAGAAAGACTTTGATAGATGACCCTGTTTTTTTTTTTTGCGTTCCTGCAGCTGAATTTGCTCTTGTAAGTCTCTGATGATTTCTGACTGCTGACCTTGTGTTTATCTCTCGCTTTGTGCTGATACAGAAGAACTGCGGAAACACAGCTGGTCAGGAATACCAAGAGAAGTCCGACCAATCACATGGAGACTCCTCTCTGTAAGACTGAAGACCACCTTATTGTCCTACTAGTCGGATTTCCTCATGATGTTCGTAAAGAAGAAGTTTGAATCTTTTCTCATGTCTGACAGGGCTACCTCCCAGCTAACAAGGAGCGGAGAGAGCTGGTGCTGAAAAGGAAGCGAGATGAATATTTTGGGTTCATCGAACAGTATTATCACTCAAGGACAGACGAGAATTATAAAGACACATACAGACAAGTAACCAGCCCGTTTTAAAGAGATATAAAGTAGTAAGAATACACAAACCAAGTTAGCTATACTTATTCTGACTTTTCTTTCTTTTAGATCCACATCGACATTCCAAGAACAAACCCTCTCATTCCCCTCTTCCAGCAGCCGGCGGTGCAGGAGGTAAGAACTAAAAAAGATGGAGGAGGCATTAAAAACTCGGCCTGTACATGTGTACGAAACACTTTTGGGAATGCGACATCTCCCAAATGAAACTCCCCACACTTACTTATCACAAACTACAAGTGTCAGTTGACATTGGTCAAAGTCTCGCGAGATTTGGCTAGTACGGGCGAGACTACAGGTCTTAGATGCACGTGACGCTCTCAGAAGAACAAGGACCACTCTCGACTTTGCTTAAAGACCTACAAATTGAAGTGGTCATGAGTTTTCAAGGCGTTTGCCGGAAGAAAGCCGCTCGTTCTAGAAAATTGTGTGCAGTGAGTCATTGAGGAGCTACAGTGAAAAACTCGTGACCGCTTGTGACTTTGGAGGGTTTAGGCGCCTTTTTTGGCACTCGAGGTCACCGATTAGGTTTTCAGGGTTATGCAACCAAAAGTCAAGGTCACAAAATTTAGTAACCTTACGTATGACAGCTCCTATTTACCGTATTTTCCGCACTATAGGGCGCACTGCATTATAAGGCGCACCTTCAATAAATGACATTTTAAAAACCTTTTCCATATATAAGGTGCACCGCATTAAAGGCTGGGGTTACGTTATGCATTCACTAAATGGTGCTGCGCTAAAGGGAATGTAAAAAAAAACCAGTCAGATAGGTCAGTCAAACTTTATTAACAATTACAAAACAGCTTTCTATTTTTACTCCCAAAATGAATAAACAGCTGTTTTATTATTTTCTAAAGTATTAGTATTTTCGTGTCACAGTTTATCTTTTATTGGAGAAAAACTCTGTTTAGTCTTGTTTACTTGGCGCAGCGCATCCTCTTGCTTCCTCCACTTCCTCATCATTGATTCATTAATGGTAAACTCTCTCGCTGCAGCTCTAATCCCGTGTTCTACTGCGTGACCGATCGCCATAAGTTTAAACTCTGCGGTGTAACAGTGTCTCTTGGTAGGAGCCATTTCCGGGTCTTTACACAAACACACAAATGGAAATGAGACGCCCTTTCATATATCTCCACATGCACCACGCAGTACTTCTTCTACGGGGGAAAATGGAGTCGGCGGCTGCTTACCGCAGTTGCGACACCTGTTGTAGCTCAATATTAATCCATATACAAGGCGCTCTGGGTTAAAAGGCGCATCGTGGACTTTAGAGAAAATTTAAGGTTTTTAGGTGCGCCTTATAGTGCGGAAAATACGGTAATTATGACACAGATCTCTACTATTTTTTAAAAATGTAGTTTGTGATTTTGAGCAGACAGAGGCGTGTTGTTTGGGGGTTTTTTTTGTCAATAACCTGTGTTTTGTTCTCACTCTAAATTGAAACTCTGACAGTAAAAGTCTGAGTGTGTTTTGCTGCGTCATTGAGGAAGAAACTGAATCAGATTCTGACTCTTCAAGAGGAACTACTGACCTCGTTTGGTTCCCCAAACAGAGTTTTATCAGATCAGATGTTTCCTTAAACTTACAAAATATGTCGGCCAGATTTATCACAAATCTGCAACAGAAATTATCGCAACTTTTGTTGCATTTTTAAAATAAACCTTGCACTTACTGTTTCATGCCTGTCTGTGCAATTTATAACAATGTCATGTTTCGGGACGTAGTACCTCCAAAAATTACTGAGAGAATTTTAATAAAACTGCCCACAGTTATTCAGTACCAATTATAGATGAATTGATTAGGTTAGGCCACAAATATGTGCTTCAACTTAGTTATCACATCAGCCTCAACCATGAAGTTTGTAAACAGGACGTTATTCTTTCTGGTTTTAAGTCTAAGAGGTTATTTCGGACTTCCTGGTCTCGAAGCTCTGAGTAACCTCGTTTATGGTCTTCCTCTCACAGGTGTTTGAGCGGATCCTGTTCATCTGGGCAATCCGCCATCCCGCCAGCGGCTACGTGCAGGGCATCAACGATTTGGTCACGCCTTTTTTTGTCGTCTTCTTGTCCGAGTTTGTCAGTAAGTTTAACCTGTGTGTGTGTGTGGCTGGTTATTCTTCCATGTGAAGAATCACTCATCAGATTGTTGGTGTTTCAGCGGAGGATGTGGAGAACTTTGATGTAGCAGCGTTACCTTTGGACACCCAGAGGAACATCGAGGCGGACAGCTTCTGGTGCATGAGCAAACTGCTTGATGGCATTCAGGTAAAAACACACATCATCCCTGCACACACACACACACACACACTGCTAGATGTTTAGATGTTTCAGAACTTCACCTCATTTTTTAGGATAACTACACCTTCGCCCAGCCTGGAATCCAGAATAAGGTGAAGGCTTTGGAGGAGCTGGTCAGCAGAATAGATGGTAGGAAACGAAACTTTATCAAAACAAACTGAAGCAGAAGACCTAAGTAAAGCTGGTCCCTCTTAAAGAAAAACAAAATTACAAAAATAAACAAAAATACGTGTCAATCGTTTGTGCTGTAAAATTTTTTTGTTTGTGCTATTTTAGGTTTTTTTTTTTTTTTTTTTAAAGAAACACAATTTGGACGATTACATCATAAAGATCTTTGTTTATTTCCGGACGTCGCCATCCTAAATGACGTCATTGTCCAAATCGTATTTCTTAAAATAAAAAACTAAAATAGCACAAGCAAACATTTTTACAGCACAAACGCATCACAAACAATTGACATAATTCTTGTTTAATTTTGTTTATATTTTTTCAAGAGGGGCCAGCTTCACGGAGGTAAGCAGAAGTTTAAAGGGCAAATATTCTGATGATATGTTTATATAGCATGTAATCATTTTGACAATTTCTCGTATTTATTTGGTCTTGTTACTATCTGTATGTTTTGACCCCTGTTTGGGTTTTTTCTATAGAGGATATTCACAATCATTTCAAGAGGTATGAGGTGGAGTACCTCCAGTTTGCTTTTCGCTGGATGAACAACCTCCTGATGAGAGAGCTGCCGCTGCGCTGCACCATCCGTCTCTGGGACACGTACCAGGTACAGGATCATCTCTGACTCAAGCTGTTTACTATGGAACTCTCAGGGTTTAGGACGATGGATGTTCATAAGGTTTAAAAGTGCAGATGTATGGAGTTACACACTGATGTAGGACGACAGGGTCTGGTTCTCAGTCTTTGCTCTTAATTCATCCCCCATCAGTTTGACATCCGACTTCCTGCTACACTGCCCTCGAGGACTTCATGTACTAAAAAGTATATGAATTTCATCCCAAAATGGGAGTTCAGTCAACTAGAGAAAATGTGTTATGAACAAAAAACTTCACATTCTGTGCACACGTATGAATCAGCGTGCATTTCCTTTGTATGTACCAGGGGTGGCCAAACTTTTTTGGTTCTTGGGCCACATTGGGTTCTAACATTCGACAAAGGGGTCGAAACAGGAGCAGATGGATAGTATACTATGGTAACTGGTAGATTAGACCGATAGAATGACACACTAGTTTTTAAACAAGCACGCTAAATGTTACATCAAGAGCATTAAATTTCAAATCTAGCAGGACTAGATCTGAAATCTAGATCGATAGCGCTCAAAAACGTCCATTTAGCGATGCTAGTTTTGAAATCTAAGCGCTTGATGTAACATTTTGCTTGTTTTAACATCCAACACGCTTATCTATGAGCGTGTATTAGGTTTAATGGCTTTCCGTACTATACATTCCGCCACCTAGTGAAGAAACATCAGAATTGCAGGGGAAATAAAACACTTTGACTTTCACATTTTTTCAAGTTCGGCGGGCCGGATTAAAATCTTTAACAGGCTACATGTGGCCCGCAGGCCATAGTTTGCCCATGCCTGGTCTATACGGACCCGTGTGGTATTCCACCGCAGATGTTGGTGTAGGTGAACTTCTTCTTAACTACTTCCACTTTAATACACAAATCAGATGGAAATGAATTTCTCCTCAAACGTTTCCTCAGATAAAAACTGGAAAAATTCGAAAGCAATGTGAAATAGAACAGATTTTTTTTCCTAAAGTGACTAGTTTACAGTCTTTTTGGAATCTCTTCACTGAAGTAGAGGCTTTTTAAAAGATGTTTTTATGTCTCCGTGTTTTCGTATCACTTTTGTGATTTCTCCCAAACCACTGGCAGGATTTCAATGAAAGTGTCCACAATTACTGGTACTCTGTACTGATTATAGACAAACTGATGAGATTTTTAGATTCATGTGACCAAAGCTCAAGGTCAGACTGTATGTCAAACATTTTAATTTAAATAAATAAAAACAAACCTCACTACTTTACAGTCACTTCCTGTGATTTACATCAGTGGTCCCCAACCACCGGGCCAGGTCTGCGGGTCATGTGGTACGGGGCCGCACAGAATTCTTATTTTTATTCTCTTTGTTTTTGTGATGTCTTTTATTTTGAAGGTACATGTTTACCATTACCTTGGCAACAAGAGTGCGTTGAGCAGAGAGAATGTTTCCACGTTATAAAAACGCTGCTAATAAATTTTCTCGTGAAGGAAGACAAAGTGGATTTAAGTTTTTTGTTATTATTGAATTTAAAAGGCCATTTTATTCAGGCTGGTCTCATTACCTTAAAACCGGTTCGTGAAAACATTGTCAGACACTAAACCGGTCTGTGGTGCAGAAAAGGTTGGGGACCCCTGGTTTACATGGTTGTAAAAAATTTGTTTTTGTCGTAACGAGGACTCGCCCCCAAGTTGTCATATTTTTTATCTCCTGGATGGCGATACCTGCTCATCATGGCTGGTTGTGTCTCCACAGGCTGAAGCAGAAGGATTCTCACACTTCCACCTCTACGTCTGTGCTGCATTCCTCATCAAATGGCGGAAAGAAATCCTGCTCATGGTGGACTTCCAGGTAACGCCGTGTCTTATTACGTCCAGTAAATTCAGATTCTCTGACTGGAAACCTAGGCTTCTCTCATCCCGGCTGCATCCTCCAGCTCAACCAGGAGGATCCTGAGGTTTTCTCTGTCCAGCTGTGAGACATAGTCTCTCCAGCAGGTACAGGGTCTGCCTCTTGGTCTTCTCCCGGTGGGATGTCCCCAAAACACCTTACCACCGAGGCATTCAGGAGGCATCCTACCCCATCTGGCTTCTCTCAACCTCTACTTCAAGCCCCTCCTGGATGGCCGAACTCCTCACTTTGCCCGAGTGAGAGCCCAGCCACCCTGCAGAAGAAGCTCATTTCAGCCGCTTGTATCCGTGATCTCATTCTTTCAGTCATCACCCACAGCTGGTGACTATAGGTGATGGTAGGAACATAGATCGACTTGTAAATTGAGAGATTTGCTTTTTGGCTCAGCTCTTCTTTCACCACGATGGATCGATGTAGAATCCTGATTATTGTGGACGCTGCAGCAATCCGTCTTTTTTTAAGGTCTTTTTTGTCGAACCAAATCCATACAAAAGGATTCTTTGGTCCCTAAACTGATATTGAAAGTTTTCGAAGGAGACCAGACGACATTTGACCACTGTAAACTTTATTTACAGAGCATAAGATGATTACGAAATGAGCTTCCTCAGCACGGTGGCTGGGCTCTCACTCAGAGATCGGGTGAGGAGCTCTGCCATCCGGGAGGAGCTCGGTGTCGAGCCGCTCCTTGCTCCAGATCGAGAGGAGCCAGATGGGGTGGTTCGGGCATCTGGTCAGGATGCACCCCAAGCACCTCGCAGGCGAGGTGTTTTGGGCGCGTTCCACCGGGAGGAAACCAAGGGGCAGACCCCAGACCCGCTGGAGAGACTATGTCTCACAGCTGGCCGGGGAACGACTTGGGATCCTTCCAGGTGAGCCGGGGAGAGAGAGGCCTGGGTTGCCTGTTTGAGGCTGTTGCCCCCGCGACCCGACCCCGGAACAAGCGGAAGATGACGGAACGAAAAGATGATTACACTCCATCCTTTTCTCCTCATAAGCTGATAGCTACTTTTCCTTCTGCTGCACAGAGTCTCCTGATGCTCCTTCAAAACCTTCCTACTATCCACTGGGGCAACGAGGAAGTGGGGCTCCTCCTGGCTGAAGCGTACAGACTCAAGTACATGTTTGCAGATGCACCTAGTCATTACAAGAGATAGACCTGCACATCAGGGAGGAATCCAGATGCACGGAGACTGGATCCGTTTGACTGGAGATGAGCCACATCGAGCCTCAGATTCATCCACGGGACAAATCTGCTCATCGCAGAGCATCACCGGACTGTTACAGCATATTTAACCCCAGATTTTTTGTTTGATTTATTCAGATCATTATCGTCTCTTAAACTGATTGTTTGCTCAGGCCAAGGCGCTTAAAGGGACAAAGAATGTTCCTCGTTTTAGTGAAAAATCCCCTGCAGATTCTATTTTTTACTAAGTTGTGTAAGTAGCTGTTTTACAAGGGAACGATATGTAGTTTAAACCAGGTGAGTGGATGCTTGGTTTAAAACAGCCTGGATTAGGCTCACCAAACCCCGCTCCGCACAATCAACCTCCTGGCAGCCTGTATAAATTATTTCCCCTCCCCTGTGGGTTCGCTGTGAAACAAAAAAGAAGTTACGACACATTTCAGGATTTTATTTGGAAAAGTCATTTTTATTTTTGTTAATTGTTAATTCAATTTGAAATTTTTTTAGACTTTAAATTATGCATCTAATATAAATATAAATAAACATTTAAATATAAAATAGTGTAATTAGATGTTAATGAATGTAAAAAAATGGAGATTTTATTGTTAATGTAGCTTTTTCATGACTTTGTTTAAATTACAGATTTAGTTTTACACGTTGCGTTCAATGCGTTGATTTAAACCGAATCATTTGGGTTTTAATCTTAACTTAATCTTGTGAACACACACCTGAGCCTAACAGCATCATTCTCTGCTTGTCTGAGGTAATGAAGGAAATAACTTAGACTTCCAAAACAAACCGATGCTGTGTCCCTATCACGACGGATGCTACAACGATACGCCTGCCTTTCCCCGTCCATTTTTCTCTTACTTGTGAACAAAAGCCTGAGGTACTTTTAAACTCCTCCAATGAGACCAGGACCCTAAAGCCAGAGAAGTTGAGCTTTTTTTCTGCAAAAATTTTTAGTTTTTATTCTGTAAAATAGATGTTTGTTTGGAACTGAAGGACATCAACCGGCTGCATCGTGCTCGTTGATGTAAAACTAAACCAGTGTTTTTATCCTAATAAACCAGAGATAATTTTATCCACAGATGACAATCCTGCACTAATTTAAACTAATTTACCCGAAAAAGCGAGACTTTGAACCGAGTTCAACTCAAAGATGCAACAGTCGGGTCATTATTTAGCCTGTAAAGATAAAAAATAACAGCAGTGAAAATTTCACACATTTCCAGTAAAATTTAATGCAGATTCTCGATATAAGACAAAAATAGCCACAGAAAACAAAAAATTTCCCCACATAGAAACGTTCAGGTCATCAGATAGAAGTTCATAATCCATCCTCTTCTGCTACCTAAAATAAACGACTTCTAACTTTTGTCATCACAGGTGTTTGATCATCTGTTCTACAGTTTACCTGTAGCCTTAAAATGTGTTCATCCGTACAAGTGAGCCAACTCATTGGCTCCCAACAACCCTGGTATTTATTCATGTTTTGATGTGAAAGTCAAATGTTTTCAATGTGTGACGTGAACAAGAAAAGGCCGATGCGCTGGAGGGATTCAGATGTTTCGACGTGATGCCAAATCTTCTCTGGGCCAACAGAAAACCTCCAGCTGACTTCAGCCTTAAAGAATAAATCAGTCATTATAGTACCGGCTGTATTTTTTGGTTTATATTAAACAAATTCTGCTTCTTCATCTGGGTGTGGCTATTTGTACATCTGTGAAAAAATTCATACTTGAGAACTCACCCCTCAAAATAATCCAATCGATCAAGAAAATCTTATTAGTCCCACGGTGGGGAAATTGCAAGAATTAGGCATGCAGCCAACGATGGCGCTACCTTTGTAGAAGAAATAGAGATACAAAAGGGAAGGGAGGATAGATTTGGTGTTTAAAAATAAGTCACACTGCTTCACCGCCGAGGTCGATGCAGCTGGGCAAGTTAAAAAAAAAAAACACCGGCTACTAGGGGTGGGTGGATCGATCCTAATATCGATAATATCGATACCAACGCTAGTATCGATATCGATCGATACTCGAACCACAATATCGATACTTTGGATGAAGTTTTACCCCTCGCACTTTGCTTCCGTTTTTTTTTTTTTTTTTCCCAAAAAGTTAACCTAACTGATTTGTCTGCAAAATATGCGTAAATGCTGTGTGTCGCGCCTGTATGCTAAAGCGAGGCGGCCCCGCCCCCTCTCTCCTCACTTTCGCTTTGACTTGTCACATGACTCAGCGACTCGGGGCCAGGAAACAAAAAAAAAAAAAAAACGCAAGTCGGTAAAAGTAGAGAGAGATGGAAAAAATAGAAGTATCGTGTGGCTGTACTTTGAGGCTACCTGCACCATGTGCAGAAAGGCTGTTAAATATAGGGGTAACACTACAAATTAAAGAATCACCCCAAAGAAAAACTTCAGAAACTGCGAGTGTAGGAGAAAACCCTGACCCCTTCTGTTTCCCAGAGGCAGCGCTCATTAACAGAGACGCTCCAATTTTAATTATGAAAGTACAACATAATCATCTTTAACATTAGTTAACATTAGTTTTTGTGCAACTGGTCACTTCTATCGATCTACCTACCAACCTGTGTTTATACATATACTTGGTCATACTATAGTATATATGACCAAACCCTTGATGCAAAAATAGTCATTTAAAAAATTTAAATATCGATATCGGTATCGGCGATATTTGTCTGGTGTTTACTTGGTATTGGATCGATACCAAAACATGCGGTATCGCACACCCCTACCGGTTACTTAGCAAAAACATACAGACATAAACATGATGAGGAAAGCGTTGATATGAGGGGAGGGGTTGGTGGAGTCGCTTTATGTGGAACATCTGAGGGGATGTGAGATAACCAGCCTTGGGGAAGGTCAGTCACAGGGGGTCCAGACTAAATTTTTAGACTGTTTTGATTCTGGCATACACTTTCTCATACCATCAGTCTGTCAGAGTACTTCCAATGGAGACTCCAATCAGACGAAACACAGTGGGTCAATTTGATTTTATTTCCCGACCAGTCGACCAGCCATACTCTCCAAGATGGCCCCATGTTTGCGGATCAGTTCGTGAACCTCAGACAAGCTGCTCTTCAGAGCCCGAATGTCCTCATCCCAGCTAAAGTCTGAGTCCAGCCTGCCCGGAACATTCCACCAAGCAGGTCGGGCAGCTTGCCAATGCTGCCGACAATTGCCGAACTTTCCGACACAACTAGTATCCACCCAGGCCAATCAGTAGAAACCCGATGGTCATTAATCCAAACGTGTATATGTCTTCCACATCTTCGATGAACATCACTGACAGGCTCACGACTTTCCACTTATTCCAAGTGGTCCATCACGTAGCTGGCCAAGAACGTACCACCAGGACATGAAGGCTCCTTTCTAGCCGTCCCCTTGGGTGAAAAAATGTTGTCAATAGCACTGAAGGCCCAACTGACCTCATGCCACCTACAGAAATTCTCTGATGACTCAGCAGTTGTAGGGTGTATAAGTGGTGGGCAGGAGGAGGAGTACAGGAGGGTGGTGGATGGATTTGTGGTGTGGGCGGGAGACAATCACCTGCTCCTCAATGTAGATAAAACCAGGGAGATGGTGATTGACTTCCGGAAGAGGAGGACTGATTTGCAGTCGCTCTGCATTCTGGGTAGTATTGTGGAGGTTGTGGAGGAGTACAAATACAAAGTACCAGGGAGTGACCATCGACAGTAGAATGAGCTAGAGGAGCAACAGTACTGCTGTGTACAAGAAGACCTGCAGACGACTTTACTTTCTAAGGAAGCTGAGGTCCTTCAATGTGTGCAGCAAGATCCTGGAGACCTTCTATCAGTCTGTGGTGGCCAGCACCTTGTTCTTCTCTGTCATCTGCTGGGGGAGCAGCATCGCAGCCAGTGACACCTACAGACTGAATAAACTAATCAGACTGGCTGGCTCTGTCATTGGCAGCAAACAGGACTCACTTGAGGCAGTGGTAGAGAGGAGGTCACTGAACAAACTTTTGTCCATCATGGAAAACCATGACCATCCTCTCCACCCACTCCTGGACAAACAGCGGAGCTCCTTCTCCAAGAGGCTCAGACTGCTCCGCTCGAGAACATCTCGTTACCGGAGGTCTTTCTTTCCGTACGTGATTGGGCTCTACAACGACTCACTTAGCAGATAGGAAGTTCTTGCTGTGACACACAAATTTCCCATGTGTAGGATCAATAAAGTAGATTCTGATTCTGACCAGTACCATGTTGATAGATTTTTGAAGAGTGAGGCTTGCACACAGAGTGAGGCTTTGCCGTATCCAAAGTAACTCGTAGCATACTATGTTAAAATAATTTAAAGTAGGTTTGTTCAAGTAGTTCAAAGTTAATTTGTGTTGTCATTGACTTTGAATGTCGTTTATCAAAATCTTAAGAGAAAAGATTAGCTGTAACTCTGAGTATTTCTTTGCTGTGGCTTTAAGCCTACTTCCACGACTGAAAACAAAATGACTCAATCTCATTTGTAATAAAAGATTACTGCAACTACCAATTCAGCACATGGCCACAAAAACCCAGAAACAGCTAATAAAAAGTCAGTCACATCACATTTGCAGTACATGTGGTAGGAGCTGCAGCTCCCGCATCGGCTTATGCAGCCACAGCCGACGCTGCACAAACAGATAAGTACAATTAAAAAACTTGGGGGAAAATGTAATGTTTTTTTCTTTTGTTAAAAGTTCTTTTGTCATAATTCAATAGAAAATATTTGGGATTCACAGTTTTTAATATGAGGTAAAATGGACATTTTTATTTAAAATTCAAAGTGAAATGTTACTTGATTTCTTATGAGATATTAAGTCATTAAAAACTGGAGTGTGAGAAGTTTTTTTTTTCAAATATAAAAACATTTATTATAAAATCTTTGAAACCATAAGTTATGACGTGGACAAACAGTTTAAGATAAAAAAGATGGACATTTTTCAGCAAGATTATTAAAAAAAAAACATTCCTGAATTAAAATGTTGGGTTTTTAATAAATTTTTGAGGAATATTTTAAAATATAAAGAAGAATAAGATTCGGGGGAAAAAACCCGAATAAATTAAGAAAAAATGGTATTGAAATAAAGTCAAATGTCCAGAAAATAGTCTCATTTCTTCCTGAATTATTGTAAATAAAATAATAACCTTAATGAGACAGTTTTAATGGCCTATTTTCAACTTATTTTTTTTAACTATATCATTTATATTATAAAAAATGAAATATTTTGTTCAAAAAGCTTGATTTTCTTTTTTTTTTTTTTTTAATCGTTAAGAAGCTAGTTGAAGTTGTCGTGACGTCACTTGGCGGAAGTAATGTGTAAAAAACAAAGTTGTTTCCTCTGAATGTTTCAACCATGTCATGGTGGTCTGCAGACTGGAAGACAGCAGCTCACGGTCTTCACCGTCTCTTCACGACCGACTGTGAGTCTCTAAATCCCGCTGTTTTTTTCTGAGAGCCTCGGTGAGACGCTGGGTTAGCTCAGCATGCTAACTCCATTAGCTTCTCCTGTTTACACTCTCACAAGGAACTATTTGATCCAAAAAAAACTACAAAATACATCTTCAAACTATGTTATGTTCAAATTATAGTTTAAAAAAAAAATCAAAATGAATTTCTTATTTTCTTAAAAACTGGTTAAACTTTAATAAAATCATTATAGAGTATGATTTATCTGTTTGCAAATGATGTTTGCAGATGACATTGTGATCTGTAGTGAGAGGAGGGAAGAGGTGGAGGAAAAGCTGGAGAGGTGGAGGTTTGCACTAGAAAGAAGAGGAATGAAGATTAGTCAGAGTAAAACAGAGTAGATGTGTGTGAATGAGAGGGATCCAAATGGAAAAGTGAGGTTACAGAGAGAAGAGATAAAGAAGGTGGAAGATTTTAAGTATCTAGGATCAACAGTTCCGAGCAATGGAGAGTGTGGAAAAGAGGTGAAGAAGCGTATTCAGGCAGGCTGGAACAGGTGGAGGAAAGTATCATGTGTGATGTGCGACAGAAGAGTTTCAGCTAGAATGAAAGGGAAAGTTTACAAAACTGTGATGAGACCGGCCATGCTGTTTGGTCTAGAAACAGTAGCACTGAAGAAAAGACAGGAAGCAGAGATGGAGGCAGCAGAGATGAAGATGCTGAGGATCTCTCTGGGAGTGACCAGGATGGACAGGATTAGAAATGAGTATTATCAGAGGAACAGCACATGTTAGAGGTTTTGGGGATAAAGTTAGAGAGGCAAGACTGAGATGGTTTGGGCACGTACAGAGGAGAGAGAGAGAGTACATAGGAAGAAGGATGCTGGATTTGGAACCACCAGGAAAGAGGACTAGAGGAAGGCCAAAGAGGAGGTTCATGGATGCAGTGAAAGAAGACATGAAGATAGTTGGTGTGACCAAAGAGGATACAGCAGATAGGATTAGATGGAAGAAACTGACTTGCTGTGGCGACCCCTGAAGGGAAATGCCGAAAGAAGAAGAAGAAGATAGAATATGATTTATCTGCTTTTATTCCTGTTTAACTTTAAACTGTTTTTTTGGTTGTTTTTTTTTGAAGGCTTACAAGAAGGATGGATGTAGTCAGTTGGAGCACTAGCAGATCTCAGGAGTCCTTCAGCTGCTCCACCTGTGCAACAACCTGTACCCCCACCTCAACTCCCACCTCCACCCTGTCAAGGCTGGCCAGCTTCATTGCACGATCTGATCCAAAGAAACCTAGCACAACCAACCGGAGCCAACAACCCTCACACTCTCCGTCGTTTATTTGTGGAGAATGTGGTAGGCATTTTTCACATGCCGTAGACGTGTTGCAACACCAAGAGCAGGAGCACAGCCTACCCAAACCTCATCAGTGTCTTTCCTGTGGGATGGAGTTCTCGCTGAAGTCCTCCCTGCAGCTGCACAGATGTGACAGAGTCCACAGCAGGTGTGAGCGCTGTCAGAGTTCGATCATGTTTGGATCTCCTTGCCCTACGTGCAGGACGCGGAACACAGAGCCAAGCCGGCTACCGAACAAGCCACACGTTTTGGAGCACAGTCCATATACGTGTGCACCATGTGGGAAATGCTTCAGCCAGAAGCAGGCACTGCTGCACCATCAACAAACAGGATGCAGCCCATCCCCATCCACCATTAGTCTTCCAGGTGATTCTCCCCCAGGAGACTCTTCTCAGTCAGACTCAGACAGCCCAGATTCGGGCAGTGACACAGCTGGTTCATGTCATCTTCGTTCCGGGACATTCGGTGCACGGGATGAACACAAGAATCTCAACAAGGGAAAACACAAAGCCAGAGATGTGAGAGAGGAAAAGTGGTATAACGGAGGACCGTATAAAAAGAAGAAATCAAAGAAGAAGAAGCTGACGTGCCGCTCCTGTGATATGGTTTTCAGTAGCACCACTAAACTTTATGTGCACAGAAAAGAACAGCACCGCAGGGAGAAAATCCTGAAGCGGGAACAGCGGCCGGCTATCGTCAAGCGCCGGAAAACTGGAACGTACCCGTGCCAGATTTGTGGCAAAGTCTTCTTTCATCATCTATCACTAAGAGCACATTTCAGAAGACATGTGGCTCCTTACAATCCTGAAGCAGAAAACAAAGTCAATTCTGGTACAGTAAACCAAGTGGAACATGTGACAGTTAAACGTCTACGTGGAAGGCCCAGGAAGAAGCCCTTCGTTTTGAGCCACGCTCATTATCCGGTAAAGTCCAGAGAAGTGCCTGATGCAAAGAAAGAAATTGAGGAAGAGAAGGAGTTCCCTTGCCCGTCCTGTGCAGAGGTTTTCCCCTTGCAGAGGCAGCTGAATGAGCACATGGACCTCCACCAATCCTCGCTAATGCAGAGACAGTGCAGCGTGTGCATGCATGACATTGACTCCTCTAAATGGTCAGGCTCTAAGAGGCAACGGCTCTACCACTGCGTGCCGTGCCAGCAGGGTTTCTCAGAGCTGGACGCTTTCCTGCAGCACTGTCAGGAGCACCTGCGGGCTAAGGTGGACGAGGATAGGATGTCCTGTACACAGCTGGCTGGCAAAGCCTCACATACACTGTGAATGTCCCAGTTTCTACCATAACACCTTCCATCAGTACCCCCAATTTTTTAAAGCAGCCTCGTTTTTTCTGAACTTCTTCATTGCCATCTCAACATCTTCTATTCATCACTTCCTTATCTATGGAGCCTTTGTCACCCACACGGCTGTCTCGACCACCACCTTGACGGTCTGAGACAAACTTGTAAAAACTATTGGCCATGATATCATTTCAGATGAACCCCTTTAATTCCGGTTACCTGGTGACATAATCAATACTATGTGTGAATGAATGAGGTGGATTTTTTTTCAATGGATGTTCAGGGGAAATGTTGGTCCCCACAGGTTTTCTATATGGCTTACGGAATTCCTAAACTTGAGAAATATATGAGGAAAATGTGAACGATGAAAAGAATTTTTTTTGTTGTTTCTAAGTTATTTCAACAAAGTTGCTTTGTTTTACTTCCAGAGAGCTAATTCATACATTTTTTTTTTTTTTTTAAAGTTGATTTAAAATCAGCATTTATCTATGGGTCAGGAAAAGCTCCGTGAAGCTGGCCCCTCTAAAAAAAATATATATATAAATAAGAATAAACAAAACATATGTCAATCGTTTGTGCTGTAAAAATGTTCGTCTGTGCTATTTTATTTTTTAGATATTTACGATTCTTTTTAGGTACATATGACGTCACCCAGCCTATTATTTTGCTTAAAAATGCAAGAAAATTGCTAAAAAATGGTGTCAATTGTTTTTGCTGTTATGTGCTGTAAAAGTTTTTGTTTGTGCTGTTTTAGTTTTTTGTTTATTTTAAGAAATTCGATATGGACGATGACGTCATCCAGCACTTTATTTATTTCCGGGCGTCGCCATCTTTGATGACGTCATCGTCCAAATCGTATTTCTTAAAATAAACAAAAACTAAAACAGCACATACGAAAAAATTTTACAGCACAAACGTAGCATAACCGATTGACACCATTTTTTGGGAGTTTTCTTGCATTTTTAAGCAAAATGAGGAGCTGAATGACGTCATATTGACCTAGAAAAGAATCATAAATATCTTTTTTTTAAAAAAAAAAAAAGTAAAATAGCACAAACAAAAAATTTTATAGCACAAAGGATTGACATATTTTTTGTTTATTTTTGTTCATATTTTATTTTAAGAGGGGCCAGCTTCATGGAGCTGTCAAGAAAACGGACTGTTTAGAACATTAGATCTATCACATGGTTGGGTAGAGGTGGAACTAGGACGGTAGAAGCAGAGCTTCAGTTTGCGGTTGATTATCACTAAGGGTACTGATACAGAGTTTTTTTGCCCTTTTGCTTTGGAAATAATGCTCTATCTTTTTTGTTTTCTTAGTAATCAGACGAAAACGCTATCATCTCCATGCGGAACCGTCTGCTTTACAGAAAACATGATGTCAAACTTTTATGTGCCAAATTAGTTTGCTTTAGATAAGTTAGGGTCAAGTGTGTGTTCTTTATGTTTAGTCCCAAAGTGCCCACGAACCTGCACAACACTGCGGATGTTTCAGCCCACATAAAAGGTCGTCCTGTCTGAGCGAAATCTTGAATCAGTTGTGGCTTCCAGCATCTTGCACATTACTGACTTCCTGTTGGTGAAGCGTCAGGGAGGCTCGAAGCTTTAAAATATTATATGTCTATTTTTTTAAGCTGTTCAGACAGCATTGTGGTACCTTACAGATTAGCTTGTACTTTAATTTTTATGTGAAATAAAATATACACCAGCTAATGTTTCTTGATTCTTTAAAAATTCTGGCTTATGGCTGAGTTTCACCGTTTGTCCTTCACGGATTGACACAAAATATAATGCTACAAAATCAAAAAAGTCTTCAGGCTAAAGCAGTGGAGCCAAATTTAGAATAATTATTCTCACTGGGGTTAAATAGATATGTCTATTTGACCAATTGGTTACAGGTACTGAGTAGAGTTGTGAGCAATTTATTGTTTTGAGACACGCTTTGTGATTAAAAATTTCAATTCAGAGTTCATTTTTAATTTGAACTGCCTGAGGGTTTCTTTGAAACAGTTTTTTTTTTTTTCTTCAATCAGATTCGTTTTAATTCTTCTAGTTACGTTTTGCCTGTTGATCAAAGTTGTGGTTGAAAACATCTTTCATGTCTTTCACAGTAATAAAACATCTTGATTCAATCCAGTAAGATGAGGTGATTAGTAATAGTTTAACCTGAATGAGTATGTTCAGGTTATATGCCTGAAGAAAAGAGCTAACCTGGTTTTATCCCTAATAAGACTATAACATTCAGTATTTCCAGGTGTTACCTCATAAGTGTGTTTCATTGTTTCACACCTTCCTATGCAAACAGACGGATTACCCTCCGTAGAGCTTACTTAGATTGTTTTCTGCCACTGTGAACATAGAACGTGGTTTTTGGGGTCTTTTGTAAATTGCGGGCTGGTTTTGGTTCTTTCTAAAATGACAAAAAAAATTCAATAAAAATATTGATGAAACTTGTTGTTGTCTTGGTTTAGTTGCCACAAAGAATGTGAACTTTATCATGTAGGACTTTTTGATATTGTTGCACTAGTAAAATTGCTTTTTTCACTAAAAATTTAATGAGTCCAACATAAATCTTACTTGCTGACAAGTCAAACTGCTTTTTTAAAGAATTCGCTGCACTTTATTGTCATTAATATGTAAAATGGACAAGAGCACAAACAGAAATATAGACTTGTGGAGCTTGTGTAAGCTGACAGATGAGGTCAGACAGGAATCTCCATGGACAATGATGTTTGCGGATGACATTGTGATCTGTGGTGAGAGGAGGGAAGAGGTGGAGGAAAAGCTGGAGAGGTGGAGGTTTGCACTAGAAAGAAGAGGAATGAAGATTAGTCAGAGTAAGACAGAGTACATGTGGGTGAATGAGAGGGATCCAAATGGAAAAGTGAGGTTACAGGGAGAAGAGATAAAGAAGGTAGAAGAGCAATGGAGAGTGTGGAAAAGAGGTGAAGAAGCGTGTGCAGGCAGGCTGGAACGGGTGAAGGAAAGTATCAGGTGTGATAGAAGAGTTTCAGCTAGAATGAAAGGGAAAGTGAACAAAACCGTGGTGAGACCGGTCATGCTGTTTGGTCTAGAGACAGTAGCACTGAGGAAAAGACAGGAAGCAGAGATGGAAGTAGCAGAGATGAAGATGCTGAGGATCTCTCTGGGAGTGACCAGGATGTACAGGATTAGAAATGAGTACATCGGGGGAGAGAGAGGGATGCCGGATTTGGAACCACCAGGAAAGAGGACTAGAGGAAGGCCAAAGAGGAGGTTCATGGATACAGTGAAGGAAGACATGAAGATAGTTGGTGTGACAAAAGAGGATACAGCAGATAGGGTTAGATGGAAGAAACTGACTTGCTGTGACGACCCCTAAAGGGAAATGCCGAAAGAAGAAGAAGTAGAAATGTTAATGTTATATATTGAAAGTTAACCTTTAAAACCCAAAAAGTTTTTAGATTCTGGTTGAAGCACTTTGTGTCCACGTCTTTTCTTTCTTTGAGTTGACTCCTCACTATGGTCACCCGCTGTGGACTCCTCCAGGTCGAGAGGAGTCAGATGGGGTGGTTCCAGATGCCCCCCAGCGCTTCACTGTTGAGGTGTTTTGGGCACGTCCCACAAGGAGGAAACCAAGAAGCAGACCCCGGATCCACTGGAGAGACTATGTGTCACAGCTGGCCGGGGAACGACTCGGGATCCTTCCGTGTCAGCTGGAGAATGCAGCTGGGGAGAGAGAGGCCTGGGCTTCATGTCTGAGGCTGTTGTCCCCACAACCCGGCCCCGGATGAGCGGAAGACAACAGAACAGAACTTTGTTGTGATCCTTCTGTCTCTAGAGACAATGGAGTCTGCACCTGGATACTTATCTGTGTGCAACGTCTCCTGTGGCGGAATAAGTCGAAGCGGAAGCTGCAGCTAACACCAATGTGAAATGTGATAGGTGGTATGAGTCATGGGGGGAGCAGTGGCACACTGACCTTTCTTTTGCAGGTTTTTGGGTCTTTGTGGCCTCGTGCCGTATTTCTTTGGTCACTTCGGTCTGCTTAATACCAATGTTATTTTTTACAATATTTTTACACTTCTTCTTCTTCTCCTTTCGGCATTTCCCTTCAGGGGTCGCCACAGCAAGTCAGTTTCTTCCATCTAACCCTATCTGCTGTATCCTCTTCGGTCACGCCAACTATCTTCATGTCTTCCTTCACTGTATCCATGAACCTCCTCTTTGGTCTTCCTCTAGTCCTCTTTCCTGGTGGTTCCAAATCCAGCATCCTTCTGCCGATGTACTCGGTCTCTCTCCTCTGTACATGTCCAAACCATCTCAGTCTGGCCTCCCGGACTTTATCTCCAAAACCTCTAACATGTGCTGTTCCTCTGATATACTCATTTCTGATCCTGTCCATCCTGGTCACTCCCAGAGAGATCCTCAGCATCTTCATCTCTGCTACCTCCATCTCTGCTTCCTGTCTTTTCCTCAGTGGCACTGTCTCTAGACCAAACAGCATGGCGGGTCTCACCACGGTTTTGTACACTTTTCCTTTCATTTTAGCTGAAACTCTTCTGTCACACATCACACCTGATACTTTTCTCCACCCGTTCCAGCCTGCTTGAACACGCTTCTTCACCTCTTTTCCACACTCTCCGTTGCTCTGGACTGTTGATCCCAAGTACTTAAAATCTTCCACCTTGTTTATCTCTTCTCCCTGCAACCTCACTTTTCCATTTGGATCCCTCTCATTCACACACACGTACTCTGTCTTACTCTGACTAATCTTCATTCCTCTTCTTTCTAGTGCAAACCTCCACCTCTCCAGCTTTTCCTCAACCTCTTCCCTCCTCTCACTACAGATCACAATGTCATCTGCAAACATCATTGTCCATGGAGATTCCTGTCTGACCTCGTCTGTCAGCCTATCCATCACCATAGCAAACAGCAAAGGACAATATTTTTACACTATAACGCTAAAAAAAAAAAACCACGAGAAAAAAGTTTTATTTTACTTGTATGAATAGGTTTAACGTGGATAAAACTAGGAAACTTAGTATGGGGCAAGAATAAAAGATTGGTTTGATCAAATTTGCTGTTTATTAAAAATTATTCCCGATAACGTGTGTCTATAAATAGGCTATTTGCCAAAAAATAAATAAATCTGTAGGTTAATAAGTATGTTCGGTACAGTACTGTTCGGTTTAAAGCGCTTTTCTTAAGAACACGGATATGTCAGATCTGATTCAGTAACAATTACATTATTGTTAGCATAAAACTATATTTCTACTGCATTTCTTTCGGTTTTGATTTGAAATAAACAATTGATGATGAATGAATGGTTAAAGAGTTTCATTGAGAACTTGAGTTTTTATAATCAAATGTAAAAACAGCTTATAGAAACACGTTTGAATGAAGATTAGTCAGAGTAAGACAGAGTACATGTGTGTGAATGAGAGGGATCCAAATGGAAAAGTGAGGTTACAGGGAGAAGAGATAAAGAAGGTGGAAGTTTTTAAGTATTAGGATCAACAGTCCAGAGCAATGAAGAGTGTGGAAAAGAGGGGAAGAAGCGTGTTCAGGCAAGGGTGGAGGAAAGTATCAGGTGTGATGTGTGATAGAAGAGTTTCAGCTAAAATGAAAGGGAAAGTGTACAAAACCGTGGTGAGAGCGGCTATGCTGATTGTTCTAGAAACTGTGGCACTGAGAAAAAGACAGGAAATGGAGATGGAGGTAGCAGAGATGAAGATGCTGAGGATCTCTCTGGGAGTGACCAGGGTGGACAGGATCAGAGGAACAGCACATGTTAGAGGTTTTGGAGATAAAGTTCGAGAGGACAGACCGAGATGCTTTGGTCATGTGCAGAGGAGAGAGAGAGAGTGTACATCGGAAGAAGGATGCTGGGTTTGGAACCACCAGGAAAGAGGACTAGAGGAAGACCAAAGAGGAGGTTCATGGGTACAGTGAAGGAAGACATGAAGAAACTGACTTGTTGTGGCGACCGTGAAGGGAAATGCCAAAAGAAGAAGAATTATAGAAACACGTTTAAAGATTTTCAGGCATGTGTTGCAAAATTATTCACAAATACGGTATTTCTTTAGTTTTTTTTTTTTTTTGGAATTCTAATTTTTTTTGTCCACTGACAAGTTAGAAGATGCATTAGCAGGGTTTGGCCAGTGGTGTCGCTGTCGTAAAATGGAATCATCATATTAAAAACTTTAACTTCCGTTTCCTTTCTGCACGTTTTTCTTCCGCGGTTTGGTTGAAACGAATTCTACACGACAAACCTTCTGCTGAGCAAAGAAAAAAAGACAAAATGAGCAAAGCACATCCTCCAGAGTTAAAAAAGTAAGTTAATGATCTTTTAGAGGGTGATTGATTTAAAGCTAGTTAGCTTAACTTCATTCTTATCAATGAATGCTAACATTAGCTTCTTGTTACTGAAAATAAAAGTGTTATTTCTCTCTATTTTTAGGTTTATGGACAAGAAACTTTCATGTGAGTATTTACCTCATCATACACTCTAATACCGCATGTTTATTTGTTTGTTTTTAATTCAGAAGTTAGTGTAATAATTGTTTGTGTTCGCGTGCGCGCTAACTGTTAGCAGGCTTGTGAACAAGCAGCTTTAAAATATCCTATAATTGACAATTAGGGTTTTTTTTCTTTTCAATTATTATTTGGAGACAAAGAGAATTTTTTGCTTTTGTTCCATCGTATTCCACTTATCTGGGGTGGAATGAGGTGTTCCCCTGTCCAGCTGTGAGACATAGTCTCTCCAGCAGGTCCGGGTTCTACATTTGGGTCTCCTCCAGGTGGGACATGCCCGAAATAGAAACACCCACTAGTGAGGCGTTCGGGATGCATTCTGATCAGATGCCCGAAACCCCCATCTGGCTCTTCCGTGATGGCAGAGCTCCGCACCCTATCTCTGAGTGAGAGTCCTGCCATCCTGCAGAAGAAGCTCATTTCGGCCGATGGTATCTGTGATCTCGTTTTTGTTTTCTTATTTTATTTTTATTTTTTTTGCGGTCACCACCCACAGCTGGTGACCACAGGTGAGGGTAGGAACGTAGATCAACTTGTAAATCGAGAGTTTTGATTTTCGGCTCTGCTCTTTCTTCACCATGACTGATCGATTCAGCGTCCTAATTACTGCTGAAGCTGCAGTAATCTGTCTGTCGATCTGCGTCTTCATTCGTCCCCCACTCGTGAACAAGACCTGAGATACTTAAACTCGTCCACTTTGGGTAGGACCCCGTCCTTGACCCACAGGAGCATTCTGTTAGAGGACCCTAGTCTCAGATTTGGAGGGTCTGATTCCCATCCTGGCCACTTTACACCCGTCGATTTTGTTTAATTTTTTTAATGACCTTAATTTAGCAATACATGTAGATATATTGATATTTATTCTTATTTTCTGTTGTTTTTTTTGGGGCGAATAATTTGTCTGTTAAATAAAGCATGTCTACTTTGAAGCACTTTCATATTTTCTTAACAGTTTATTATCATATGTATATTAATAAAATACACATTTTAGATTAGGTTTTTTTCCTCAAGTGTATTTTTTATCCAGTTTTTTGTTTGTCTTGGAACAGAAATCTTCTGTGTTTTTTGTGTGTGGAAGAGCAAAAAATTAAAAAGTAAAACCAGAGCTCCACTTTAGTCTTACTGAAGATTTTACTTCTTAACACATATTTATGAATATCTTTTTTTTTTTTTTTTAGTGAAGTTGAACGGCGGCAGACACGTGCAGGGCATCTTACGAGGCTTTGACCCCTTCATGAACCTGGTGGTGGATGACTGTCTGGAAATGGGTCCAGGAGGACAACAGAACACCATCGGCATGGTGGTTAGTACAACAAAAATCCAGAGTTCAGAATCAGATCAGAATTAGAATGCTTTTATTCTAATTCTGTCAATGAAGAATATCAGAGACTAGGAACTTACTTTTATACAGGTGTGCAAAAAAATAAAATTAAAATAATAAAAAATAAAATAAATAAAAGTAATTTTATTATTATTTGTAAGCGTGCTCAGAAAGAAAAAGAAAAGTAGTGCAATGTCATAGAAAACAATAAAGATAGTAAAGTGACAAGAGGGAAGTGACTAAGAGATGTGGGGATCCAGGTTATAAAGTGACTAAGAGATGTGGGGATCCAGGTTATAAAGCATTCATTAGTCCAACGGCAGAAGGGAAGAAGCTGTTTTTGTGGCGGGACGTTCTGGTCCGAATGGACCGCAGCCTCCTGCCCGAGGGGAGTCGCTCAAAAAGTCCATGTCCAGGGTGGTAAGGGTCAGCTGCTATCCGACCTGCACGCCCCCGAGACCTGGAGACGTACAGGTCTTCGAGAGATGGAAAGCTGCAGCCCATCACCTTCTCTGCGGAGCGCACAATGCGCTGCAGTCTAAGTTTGTCCATGGCTGTGGCTCCAGCGTACCACACGGTGATGGAGAACATGAGGATGTACTCGATGATGGCTGTGTAAAACTGCACCAACATCTGTGCGGGCAGCTTGGCTTTCTTGAGCTGCCGCAGAAAGTACATAGTTCTGAATGAATTGAGCTTTTTGGCTTTAGTTTTATGTCGGTGAGAAAAAATAGAGGTTAAGTCAATTTTATAACAGTTAAGATAGTTTTTAAGATAGTTTTTTTTTTTTTTATATTGAGGGAAAAGCATTTACAGGCAATAATAATGTTTGATAACCCTCATCAGAGCTTTTTAGAATTATGTTTAATCTTAAAAAGCAGAATCAGCAACCCTGACCTGTGTTGCTGGCATGGTGGACTAAATTGATTTGGTCTCCCAGCTGCATAACGTCCTGTGGCTTTCTGCCTTACAGAAGGTTATCGCATTTCTAGCTTTAATGCTTTAACCCTACAGGAGGGAGAGGGGTCAGTGTGTGTTGTTAATGCAGTAGTAAGGTCATTAAATGTGTGCATGTGATGCTGAACATTCTAAACCTGGTTTAATGTGTGTTTGTCTCCTGAAGGTCATCAGAGGAAACAGCATCATCATGCTGGAGGCCCTAGAGAGAGTATGAGAGGATGGAGAAGAGCATCTCGACTATTAAACAATTTGTTTTTATCTTCATTTGAGGAAACTGTACTTTTTTTTAAATGTCACAATTCCTGTCTGAACCTTTTTGTTGTTAATAAACTAGATTCTTTTCATTTGTACACGTCTGTGGTTTGTTCTTATGAGAGATGAGGGTTCTATATCTCTGACGGGATGGGGAGACGCATAAATCTAAAAATATTTTGTTTAATACGAAGCTTGTAGACGGGACCGCACAATCCTGGATTTTATTTCACTCACACATGAACCTAAAATAATTTAAGAAAATACTTTTAACATAACTTTTTATCTTGATTTACAAGTCGATCTACGTTCCCACCCTCACCTATGAAAAAATGAAATCGGGGGTACAAGCGGCCAAAATGAGCTTCCTCTGCAGGGTGACTGGGCTCTCAGAGATCGGGTGAGGAGCTCTGCCATCCGGGAGGAGCTCGGTGTCAAGCTACTCCTCCTTTAGGTCAAAGTGTGGTTCCGGCATCTGGTCAGGATGACCCCCGAGCGCCTCGCTAAGTGATGCGTTTTAGGCACGTCCCACCAGGAGGAGACCAAGAGGCAGCAGGACGAACGACTCGGGATCCTTCCAGGTGAGCTGGGGTGAGAGAAGCCTGTGCTTCCTGTCTGAGGCTGTTGCCTCCGTGA
Organism: Neostethus bicornis; assembly: GCA_902685375.1. Classification (NCBI taxonomy): domain Eukaryota; kingdom Metazoa; phylum Chordata; class Actinopteri; order Atheriniformes; family Phallostethidae; genus Neostethus; species Neostethus bicornis. The sequence continues at coordinate 27,103,023 of LR738550.1, forward strand.
CCTGGTCCCGGATGAGCGGAAGACAACAGAACAAAAATATCTGCTAATGTGACGAGTGTGTGTGAACAAGATCACATTAGGGGTTGAATATCATAAGATTTTAAGGAAATATCTACAGTGTAAAGATGAGGAAGTACTTAGGAGGAGGATTGTAAGTACTTAGGATCAACAATCCAGAGCAATTGAGAGTGTTGAAATGAGGTGAAAAAGCTTGTGCAAGCAGCTTGGAACAAGTGGAGAAAAGTATCAGGTGTAATAGAAGAGTCTCATGTTTGATCTAGAGACAGTGGCACTGAAGAAAAGACAGAAAACAGAGATGAAGATGCTGAGGATCTCTCTGGGAGGGACCAGGATGGACCGGACCAAAGGAACAGCACATGTTAGAGGTTTTGGACATGCGCAGAGGAGGGAGTAGAGCCACCAGGCAGGAGGCCTTGAGGAGGATCAAAGAGGAGGTTTATGGATGCAGTGAAGGAGGACATGAATGGAAGAGGATGCAGGAGATAGGGTTAGATAGAAGAAACTGACTTCCTGTGACGACCTCTGAAGGGAAATGCCGAAAGAAGAAGAAGAAAGATGAGAAAGTGATTCATAATCACACTGATTAAAATCTAGTTTATTTAATCTGTAATACCAACGGTTACCAACAGAGGTCACTGTTCTTGATTTCGGCGCCAGTTCAAACTTTATTTTGGCAGAGGATTGACGTCAGCACGTTTGCGTCACGTCTCTTTGACGGTATGTGGAAAGTAGCAATGTCGGAAGAGGTTGGCAAGGCAGTACAGTCTGTGCTGGAGCGGGTCAACCAGGCGGCGGCTCGCCGGCCAAAGGTAACAGGGGTCCGAGCGTCAGAGAGTGGGCTAGTTAGATTAGCTGTTAGCGTGAGATCCGCAGAAAAGCGTCCGTTAGGAGCAGGAACGGTTATGTAAGACTGTCAAACATTCATTGCAACCTTTAGATGGAGACTGTGTGTGTAAGTGTGTAGCACACACACCACGCGTGACTCTGAAGCAGCAGCAGCAGCGTGATGATGCTCAGACCCACGCACGCGCTCATTTCTATTTGCTGGTTCAGATTGTTGGAGTCATGCAACCAGGTGTTCCAGATGTTCATTTGCCTGGTCATTCAGTATTTTACATCAAATTTACACACACACACACACACACACACACACACACACTTAAACATTCTCAAACGTGTGTGTGTGTGCTTTAAAAGATTGCAGGATAAAAGAATGACATGTGTTTAAGTATCTCAAGGTCTTGTTTACCAGTCGGGGAGGATGGATCAGTGTGGCGTCCACAATAATTAGGACACTGCATCGATCCGTCGTGGTTAAGATTTACCAGTCGATTTATGTTCCTACCCTCACCATGGTAACCAGGATCTCCGTTCCTACACTCACCGTGGTAACCAGGATCTAAGTTCCGACCCTCACCGTGGTAACCAGGATCTACGTTCCGACCCTCACCATGGTAACCAGCATCTCCGTTCCGACCCTCACCATGGCAACCAGGATCTACGTTCCTACACTCACCATGGTCACCAGGATCTACGTTCCTACCCTCACCATGGTAACCAGGATCTACGTTCCTACCCTCACCATGGTAACCAGGATCTATGTTCCGACCCTCACCATGGTAACCAGGATCTACGTTCCTAGCCTCACTATGGTAACCAGGATCTACGTTCCTACCGTCACCATGGTAACCAGGATCTACGTTCCTAGCCTCACTATGGTAACCAGGATCTACGTTCCAACCCTTACGTTCCCACCCTGATCTCAGCTGTGGGTGGTTACTGAAAGAACAAGTCATGGATACAAGTGGTTGAAATGATTCTCCTCCACAGGGTGGTTGGGCTCTCACTCAAAAATAGAGTGTGGAGCTTCTCCATCCGGGAGGAGCTCGGAGAAGAGCCTTTGCAAATCTAGGTTGAGAGAAGCCAGATGAGGTGGTTCGGGCATCTTGGCTAGGATCTGTTCCGGACACATGCAACCGGAAAAAGACCCCAAGGCAGACCTGGAAACCCTGTCTCGCAGCTGGACAGGGAACTCCTCTGGATCCCCCAGGTGAGCTGGAGGATGCACCCAGGGGCGAGAGAAGCCTGGGTTTCCCATCTGAGGCTGTTGCACTTGCTATTCAGTCCTGGATAAGCAGAAGACAACGGATGAGAACTCTACTATGTTTTTTGCATGCACATCTAAACTAAAGATAGTTCACATAAACCAAAGGCTGAATCAGATTTACAATCATATTTATTTCTTTTGTCGTCTTTCTCAGACACTGCCCGCTGTGCCCCCCCGCCTGGTGGCTGTCAGTAAAACCAAGCCTCCTGAAATGATCGTGGAGGCCTACAAACACGGCCAGCGTAACTTTGGAGAAAACTATGTGAGTATTGTGAAGCAAGCACTCAAAAAACCTCCATCATTCAATACAATGAATACAAATAGTTAGAAACTGATTAAGTTGGGTTACCTGTAATTCATAGTAACACAGATCGGTATCAGAGGGAAACCCACACCTATACGACTGCTCATTCTTTGAATGTAAATAGATTGTTTCTCCCGTTCCTCTGATTTTGCTTTATGTCCTTCAAGATTTGGGGGTTTGATATTGAATTGAAAATACTTCATTAATCCCAGAAGGGAAATTTGATGCTGCAGTGTTAGCACCTCCATGCCTTCCCGGCAGAGGTAAGATCTTAAGCCGAGCCCGAACCCGACCCGATTTTCGGGTCGGGTCGGGCCTAAAAATTTCAGTCATTACTTCGGGTCGGGTTCGGGCTTCTCTCTCGCTGACTTTTTTTTTTTTTTTTAATAAATATATGTTTATAAAATGTAAACTAAAACTAGGTGTGGGTACTAAACTAAGGAATACTTGTTATAAAATTAAAACAGAGAAGTAATGTTTAACTACTAAACAGGATCCGCAGAGCCAGAGCATGCTCTCCGCACGTGAACGCCTCCTCTTAATTTGGTAATCCTCTCCTGCGCACATCTTTATTTTATTTATTTTGAACTGGTATCCCCCGATATGAAGGAGTAAGTAGTTAAGGATAAACTAAAGGCAGGAGAACTGAAAAGACAAACACGCACCGGTAAGAGTGAGGTGTGGAAAAGATTCAAATTTATTGCTCAAAATGCTTCAGAAACTTGCGTTGGCTTCGCTGGATGTAGTCAATGTGGCGCTTTGCTTTCATTTGAGAGCAAAAAGACTGGCACCTCGACGCTGAGCAGGCATTTAAACAGCTGGACTGGTAAAAGTGATGATCGTTAAAGATCTATTTTATCATTTGTTTCAAAGACCGCCCCTGCTCTTCGCGCTAAGCAGGCCATCATAGACAAGTGTGTTAGGGGTCCGATAGTGTGATTTTATTTTGTTTTTCATTAAAAAACGTGTTCTTGAAAATGTTCAAATTTATAAATAACCCTCCCCCTACCGGGTCCTCACAAATAAAATATGACATTTCGGGCTTGTTTCGGGCTCGGGCCCGCAAATCACGTTGATTGGTCGGGCTCGGGCCGGGTCGGGCTGGATTTTTTAGGCCCGATCTCACCTCTGCTTCCCGGTCCGCTTACACCGTGTAATAGCTGGCAACTGAACAGTTAAAAAAACAATCCATAATGAGTCCACGAAGTCAGGCTTCAATGAAGCACACAAGTGGCCCCTCCACATTCCTGCTGGGTTAGAACGAGTATCCTCAGTTCCTCCATCTTGCCAGCGAGCGACCGGATGTTACTATGACAATTGCAGGACACTAGGCTGAAAGCGCCTCCTTTCTGATCGTCTCCTTCTCAGTTCTGTCGGGACTGCATAGACTCCTCCAGCCACAGTGGATCTTGATCTGAGAGCTAGCTGCTGGTTGAGGCCACGCTAACAAAGCGAAACAACTCCATGACCAACAAAACGGAGAGCTAGCCATTGAAACCAAAAAACAGCTAGCCTAAAAACAACCGTCTGAAGCAAAACAGTGCAGTCCAAAACGACATCCAAAGAGTGCACACAGTCACATCTCCAGAACAGGACCAAACACAGGCAAAAGACAGACGGAAACCGAGTGGAAAAAATGCAAAAATAGACCAGACGCCAAAAAAATAGGAGACACCACAGCAGGCAGCCGCCTGGGGCAGCGCCTTTTAACGTTTAACGTTCTATATTGCAATGAATAAAGACTTTTTGCAAACTTCTTACCACGGATTTGATTTGATTGGTGTAGAACAAAGTCCCAACATGCAGTAAAATAAGTTTCTCTGTCTTTGTGTCTCCGTTCAGGTGAATGAACTTGTGGACAAAGCTTCAGACCCGTTGGTAAGTCCTTGTCTCTTCCTGTGGTCTCACTCCCACCCTGGTTCCTACAGTTTCTTCTTTTCAGATCTTAGAATCATGTCCAGAGATCAAGTGGCACTTCATCGGGCATTTACAGAAGAACAACGTTAACAAGCTATTGGGTGAGAAACTCTCTCACCGCTGTCCCACTTTTCTCTGCGTTCCCTCTCTCACTGGACTCTGCTTATGCAACTGTCTTCGCTTCATCTCCAGGGGTTCCTAACCTCTTCCTGGTGGAGACGGTGGACTCTCCCAAACTGGCTGAGAAGGTAAACAGCTCGTGGCAACGCATCAGAGGAGCCGGCAATCAGAGGTTAAAGATCATGGTCCAGATCAACACCAGTGGAGAGCAGAGTGAGTTTGGAAGAAAAGGAATGAACTGATGGAAGGAGAGAGGAGGAAGCAGGAGGATCTGGGTCATTATGTAGATGTTTGTGAAGGAATGATGCACGTTATATCTATAGAAATAACAGGTGATGAAGTAAGGAGCAGAGATGAGCAGAATGAGGGAAGAAAAGAATGATTAATAAATATTAAGAGATGAGTGTGGTGAAGTGAGGCTTGATGGAAAGAGATAGGATGGATGGATGCAGCATAAGATTTTTGAGGACTTTGTTCCAGGCAAACATGGCCTCCCACCTGAAGAGACGGTCAACACGGTCAAACACATCGTGTCGCAGTGCTCCGCCCTGCACTTCTCAGGACTCATGACCATCGGTCGCTATGGTTACGATCTCACCTTGGGCCCCAACCCTGACTTTCAGGTATGAGTTCACACAGCAGACCCAAAAAGTCAATCAGATCACATGCCCTGCTGAATGTGACCAACAGGAACACTGTATATGTCAGTTGTTTGGACTTTTTTTTTTTTTTTTTACAGATGTCTTCACACACAATCACAAACACACTCTCAGCGAAGTAATGACTAAACTAAAAAGAGCCAGGACATTCCTGTCTGGGTTTACCGGTGCAACAGATGGGCTTCATCTAGATACGGGAGATAGCTTAACAGCTATACAAGAGGACACATGGTTCTGCTAAGGTCTAGATCAGGCATGAGCAAGCTACGGCCTGCCAAACTTTCCGTTCTGTTCCGTCATCTTCCGCTTGTTCCAGGGTCGGGTCGCGGGGGCAACAGCCTCAAACGGGCAGCCCAGGCCTCTCTCTCCCCGGCTGCATCCTCTAGCTCCCCTGGAAGGATCCCAAGTCGTTCCCCGGCCAGCTGTGAGACATAGTCTCTCCAGCGGGTCCTTGGTTCCCGCCAAACTTGAAAAAATTAAATAAATAAACCTTGTTAATGTTTTATTTCCCCTGTGATTCTGATGTTTCCTCACTAGATGGCGCACTCTAGATATGTTGGCTTTGTTGAGAAAACAATAACACTGCTCCCCTTAAAATGTGTGTTTTTGTTATGTGCACGTTGTCAAAATAAACAGTGCACAGATATGGAAAGCCATCACGGCCAGAATAGGCACGTAAACAAGCGTGTTAGATGTTAAAACTAGCAAAATGTTGCATCAAGATTTCAAACCTAGCACCGCTAAATGCACGTTTTAAGCGCTATCGCACTAGATTTCAGACCTAGCGTGCTTGATTTGAAATTTACCGCTCTTGATGTAATATTTAGCGCGCCGTCTAGCGCGCCATTCTATCAGTCTGAATCAGAATCAGAATGCTTTTATTGCCATGTCAGTGAAAAACATCAGAGACTAGGAACTTGTTCTGGTACTGGTGTGCAAACATATAAAATAAAAATAATAAAAATAAAATAAATAAAAATAATAATTTTTACAAAACTAAGAGTGCTCAGAAGAAAAAGAAAAGTAGTGCAATGTCATGGAAAATAATAGAAAATAATAAAGATAGTGAAGTGACAAGAGGGAGGTGACTAAGAGATGTGGGGATCCAGGTTATAAAGAGTTCATAAGTCCAACGGCAGAAGGGAAGAAGCTAATCTAGCAGTTACCAAAGCATGCCATCCCTCTGCTCCTTTTCTGGCCCCTTTGTCAAATGTTGGAGCTCAATGTGGCCCGCGAACCAAAAAGTTTGCCCACCCCTTGCCTGGGTTCATTTGACGTCCACCAATGACTATACATCTGCTAGACTGGGACAACTTGTGAACTGCAGCAGGACGTATTGATATATAAAAACCGGAATCAGCATTATTGTCAAATTTCAGTTAGAATTGACTGTAACGCAGATGTTGTCAAGCTGAACATGTGTAGAATAAAAGCTTCTGGTTGCAGATGTTGCTGAGTCGGAGACAGGAGTTATGCGAGAGCCTAAAGCTTCCCATGGAGGATGTGGAACTCAGTATGGGCATGTCCACAGATTTCGAGCACGCGGTGAGTAATTATTTAAGAATAGTCGCCTTTGTGATCTTAAAAAAATTTGTAAAGTACCTCTAGGATTTTGGCCCGTTTTATTTACGCTTCTTACACATTCCTGTCTCTTTGTATCTTCCTGTTTATGCTACCTCCAATGAAGATTGAAGTGGGCTCCACCAACGTCCGAGTGGGCAGCATCATTTTCGGCAACAGGGAATACCCCAACAGCGCAGCCAACACTCCCAATCCCAGCCCGCTTCCCAGTCCGGCTCCCAGCCCTGAGAAAACCTCCAAAGTGTTGTCAGAGGAAGCTGCCAAAAAGATGCACCACCTGACCGTGTCTGAGCGCTAGCAGGAATTTTTTTCTAAACCCTTTCATGACGTCTTAATGGAGCTAAAATTAGCCACAATTTCAAAGAGAACTAACACATTTCTGACTTTTGTGCTCTTTTAAGCATTGAAGTGGCGTTTTGTTGAGAATTGGATGTTTTTCTTAGTTTTTTTTTTTTTTTTCTTCCAAAAAGTGGTGTTACTAACCGCTAGGTGACTTCCCGCCATATGGAAACTCAATGGTGAACATAAGTGGATCCAAAACTACTGAAAACACTTCATATCAGTCGTGAAGCTAATTAGTCGTGCTGATGTCTTGTTTTCTAACCCGCTAACCAAACAATGTATCATTTTTAATGAGAAATACTTTATTTAATAAATCATTTACCCCTTTCTAAGAATCTTTACTATTTTTGCTTTCATGTTTTTTGGTGCCAAACGTGTCAGATCTTTTTTTTAATTATTTATTTATTGTCTCTAGCCCCAGGGACGTCTTGAGCCCAGCGGGAGTCGAACCAGGTTCTCCTGGTCGAAAGACGGTATCTACCACTAGGCCAACGTCCCTGGGACCAAACGTTTCAGATCTTTATTCTTGCGATTAAAACTTGTCCATTTGTGCCGTGTTGTTGGGAGACCAGAAAACAAACCTATGCAAAGGAATGAATCTGTTCAATTTCAAACAGTGATGTGTTGGTGGCTTTTTGTTTTTTCTTACAGGTCTAAGACCATGTCCACATGTTGCCGGGTATTTCTGAAAACGCATATCCGCTGTCCTCCGTTTTAGAAAAACTCTGGTGTACACATGTAACCGTTTTCAATATAACCACACCCACACAAATCCGTATAAATACGCTTCTGAGTGCAGTTATAAGCCTGCCAGACCAGTAGTGGGCAGTGTTTATCTAAATGTAAGCTCTGAGCTAGGAAAGCTTATGCGACTATTACTTCCTTTGCTCCTCGACAAGAAGCAAGAGCAGTTGAAGTGTGTTAAAAAAAAAAGCAAGAACTGTCTGATATTAAAAACAATGACGCACACAAATGACGTGTATACATTAATTGGCGCAAGTAGTGACGTATAAAAACGCCAGTTAAGCATGTCCACACGAAAACGCAAAACCGGAGTTTTCAAAAACAACGGTTTGTAGTAAAAAAAAAAAAAAAACGACGGGTTTGTGTGGATAACAGGCCAAAACGGATAAAAATATATTCGTTTTATCAGATACCCGGCTACGTGTGGACAGGGCCTATAGTACAGCGTTTGTGTCGGCTAAAAAAAACCAGGAACAGGGTGTGGTTGTTTGTTTTGGCCAAAGTGAGCCAGAGCTTTGCAATAAATCTCATTAAAAAAATATGACATTTACTGTGTATTTCTTCTATTTCCAAAAAAAAAAAAAAAAACAGAACAAAGACACACAATCTGGTGACTGTTTTATTTTTATTAGGAAGATGAAGGTGACGTTCAAATCACCACGAAACCAAACTGTTTGAATTAAGCTGCACACAAGATGGAGTTGTGTGCAGCAACTCCACCACAAATGAATGAGATCGCGGGTACAAGCGACCGAAATGAGCTTCCTCCGCAGGGTGGCTGGGCTCTCAGAGATCGGGTGAGGAGCTCTGCCATCCGGGAGGAGCTCGGTGTTGAGCCGCTCCTCCTCCAGGTCGAGAGGAGCCAGATGTGGTGGTTCGGGCATCTGGTCAGGATGCCCCCGAGCGCCTTGCTGGCGAGGTGTTTTGGGCATGTCCAACCGGGAGGAGACCAAGGGGCAAACCCCGGACCCACTGGAGAGACTGTCTCACGGCTGGCCGGGGAGCGACTTGGGATCCTTCCGGGTGAGCTGGAGGATGCAGCCAGGGAGAGAGAGGCCTGGGCTGCCCGTTTGAGGCTGTTGCCCCCGCGACCCGACCCCGGAACAAGCGGAAGATGACGGAACGGAACAAGATGGAGTTTACTCCGAACAATAACTTAAAAACAGAAAAAAAAAATGGCAAACGAATTTCCAGTGTACGTAACTAAAATTTATCAAAGAAAATTGAAGAAAGAAGCAAAAAGACATGAACATTTGTGTAAAAGCTGGTAAAAAATAGCAGTACAGCCAGTTATTTACATCAAAAGATCTTAAAGAGTGACAAACTGTATTTACAGAAAGCAGACGTCGATGAAGAGAAATTTTACGTTTGTAAATTTTAACACAAACTGTGAGAAAACTAAAAAAAAAAGACCAAAGTCAAAGTAACACAACCTAAATTTATCAAAGATAATGTTCTTAAAATTTATCCATAATTTCAGTGCGTTTTTCCTACATAAATTCCTTCTCGAATGTTCTTCAAGATCAATTTTAGATTTTTTTTCCCTATAATCCCACTTCCATGAATAAACTGAGACTTAATCTGATCGTCAGGTCGTTCCTGCTTCATGTTTACACATCTAACATAAAAAAACAACTGAACACAATCTGGAAATAATTCTTAAATAAAAAAAGAAATAATAAATATCCTCATTTTAATACATAAGCTGCCGTTTTAGTGGAAAATGTAACAGTTTGAGGCATTTTGCAGGTTTTTTCTCAAATTTTTGCAAGTGTTTTAAATAAATAAAAGCTCAGGTCATCCATCGTCACAAACCAGCGTTGAGTTAGAATAAAAAAAAAAAAATCAAGTTCAAACGGGATTCAGCAAATGTCTTCGATGAAAACCTGAATAATTTCCGCCTCAGCGACTGGAATAAAATCCTTTTCAGAAAAGACCGTAGATGGTTTTTCTTCAGTTAATATCTGAAAAAGAAATAAGTAAATTAGATAATTAGTGGTATGTGCAAGGATTTTTCAATAAATACATTTGTATAAACAATGTTCAACGTCAATGGAAAAAAAAAAAAGTCTCTTTAAAATCCCCAAAAAAGTTTCTGATTTTTAGCATTAAAATCTGTTTTATGGATTTTAATGACTTCAGAATTAGTGCTAATGGGTATTGTCTCATTTATTCTGCTGTATACCGTATTTTTACGACCATAAGGCGCATATAAAAGTCTTAGATTTTCTTCAAAATGAGTGGCGCCCCCTATCGTGCAGTGTGCCTTATGTGTGTTGTGGAGACCGGATGTTCTTTTTTCCGCGCATCACCATCGCTAAATTTTGACTCTATGCATGTTCGTGTCACCGCCGACGTGAAAAAAACAAGTGAAGCAGATGAACACTACGTTTGCTGTGATTCCGGGAGGTCTGACAACGAAACTTCAACCGCTGGACATCGGCATGAACCGGGCGTTCAAAGCGAGTGGCGTGGGAGCGATGGATGACCATAGAAGACCACAGCTTCCGAAGGGTGAAAGGCAGCGCCGGGCGAGTTACGCTACAGTTTGCCAGTGGATTGTAGATGCTTGGGCTAACGTGTCTGCTGGCACTGGTGTCCGAGCTTTCGCAAAAGCCGGCATCATTTCCAAGGAGCTGCACGGTACAGAAAGTGACTCTGACAGCGAGGAAAGTGAACCTGCTATGTTGGATTTAGCGCAGCCGTTAGATTCTGAAACAGAGGATGAGGACTTGGATGGATTTGATAAATGACTTGATGACGACTGTAACTAATATTTAAATAAATCCAACCAAACTCAGTTTTACTCCCGTTCTATTTTCAAATACACGCACTTGTCTGTTTGTGTGTGTGTTGTTGTAAGGCGGACGTACGTAGTAGAGGATATGTAAATAAAACCCGCGCCCTATCATCAGGTGCGCCTTATGTGTGTGTTGAATACAGAGCACACGAAACTAGGACTGCACCTTTTAATACGGTGCGCATTTTGGTCGTGAAATTACGGTAATTGGTTTTATGATGATAAAATTCAGTGACCTGATTTATTAGCTATTTGATGATCAAGACGTTTTGACCTTGTTTTTGAAAGGATTTCCAAAAAATTATTTCTTGAAGGAAGCCGAAACATCTTGAAACCCTTTTCTACGATGGATAAGTCCTGGATGAATGAGGGATTATACAGCTTGTTACCAAATGAAATGAAATGTTAAGAGCAACGAGGAAACAATTAGAAAGCACGTAGAAAATCACAAATGCCTGTTGTGAGTATTGAATGTTAATCTGCATGATCCGTATATGGAGCGCAGGCGTGGTTGGGGCGTGGTTATGCCAGACAGTTGTTGCAGAGGAGAGTTACGACGCTAACATTGCGTGAAGAGAGTTGTGGTAGTTTTGATAGATTTCAACTTTGTGTGGCGTTAGCACGCCGTTGTGCTGAGCAAAAAACTGTTCAGCCTAAAATCTCTGCAGTTCTTAGAACATGAGGCATCGGAGGTGGAGAAATTTTCAGACAAGTCTGATTTCTTATGTTAAGCTAATAAAATAAATCAATTAACACTAGGACCGCTGCGTTCTAAATCTACCTGCAAGCGCCATGACCGTTAATGTGACCGCTTATGTAATTATTCATGTTTTGCGCTGCTTTTATTGCATAAATAAACTTTTACACCACTCAATTTTAAAGTAATAATAATGATAAAATGTTAAATATTTTTAAAAACTAGAATAAAAAAAAGCAAACACTAAAGTAAAATTATTTAATTCGTCAGTAGCCTACTTTTTTTTCCACATTTTGCGCTCCTGCTTCAAAAATGTCCTCGTTAAAAATTGGCTATGGGCTATATTCCAATATGTTAACCTGAACTCTCAAGACTTATCTCAAAAACATGGCATACTTTATTCATACGACAATTTTCTTACTCTCTTCATGGTATCTCTTCAATATTATCTCACTCAACCTTTCTAAAATGTTTCTATTTTGGCGTCAGAGTCCTTCTTGACTCTCTCCACAAATATAAACACAAACTTACGTGTGGCCGTAGCAATGTGTTTGTTGGGAACACAAACACATTGCAAACAACATTCCTGCGGAAGTTGTTGCTATAGCAAAGCGCGCTTCCTCTCAGCTGTTGCGGGGTGCAGCAGGTTAGAGGAGATAAAATGCTTATAAATTTTGAAATGTTCATTTTTAGGACACAAAAAAATACATAATAAAATAGAAAACAAGTTTACATTAAAAGTCATAAAAGGTCAGCCTCCTACTTTGTGTTTTATTTATTCTAATTTGCATATTAAAGTGACGTGGAGTCATATTGACAGCTACGGGAGTCCTAGTGTCAAAAGAACAATTACTGGGTATTTTCTTTACCAAGTTGCAGTTTTTTCTGTAAAAATGTGTCCTTCATGTGACTAAAAGATAAACATTGTTGTTTAGAAACATCCACAAAAAAAAAAAAAAAAAGAGAACAAAGACCAGAAAGTGAAAATAAAATCTTCCCTCAAAGACAGACTGATGATAAACGTGTAGCCTGCTTGGCAAACATGGCCTCTCCTCACAGGTGTTTCAGTGCGGCTGAACAAAAATATTTCTGTTCTCATTCACCTGAAGCAGCTCACGTGGAGCTTAAACCAACTTTTTGGCTTCAAAGAAACTCTTCAGGTGCTTCATCTGCCAGACTCCAGTGAAGATGAGGATCAGAGTCTGAGCGATGGACCACCAGAGAACTCGCTGGTTGGTGCTCTCACTTGTCATGCGAAACCTTTCCTCCCGATACTGCAAAGAAGATGTTTGGATCAAAACCTGGACATGATTAAGTGTCTATCTAAACCGCCAGCTGGTCAAAAAAGAAGTTTACACCAACCCTTTGATAGTTCTGTTCCTTCTGAATCTGTTCCACCTGGTCCAGAAGCTGCCGCACTCTTAGTTCCAACTCCGTCAGCTTGTCCTTTGCTGCAATTTCCGGGTAGTTATTAGCATGTTCACCGACTTGGATCTCCAGATGGACACGCTGCAACACAACAGAACAGAGTGTATCAGTCATTTAATGAAACAGCCAGAAAATAGGAGCATGGAGCAGAAAAGTGACATGAATATTTTAAATTAGAAAACAGATAGGCAAATTCTGATGCATGATTGGGGGTGAGTCTTACCAGGTTTCCTCCTGCAAACAGAGCCATCTTTGTGGAGTTGGAGTGCAAACAGATCTGATGTTCTCCAGGAGTGTGAGAGGTAAACGTGAAGCGTCCCTCTGAGCCGTACTGCCGGGAAAGAATGATCTGAAAGAAGAGAAACAAATTTACCGGGAGTGGAACAGGACATGTGTTCGTGTCGTAATGTTTCGCTACGGGGCGTTTGGTTCTGTCCAATTTGTGTTTGCTTAAAATCCCAATCCGAACCAATAACAAATAGAAGACTCCTCCCTTCCAAACTACCTGCGCAACCATGGCTTCTGTTAGCAGCTAACTGGAGCTTGGAGACGTTCCCCTCTTGCTAAAGTCCCTGGTTAAATATTACAACAAAGAAAGTCAGGCGAAGAAAACAAAGGTGTGTTGTCGACAGTTTTTAGCTGATATTGGGTAGCTTTATGACAGCATGTGACCATGCTAACTCCCCTGAAATGGTACGAACCTAGAGTAAATATCATCTGTACAGCGATAAGATAGAAAATTGTACAAATGTAGCTGGTCAGCATTCAAGCAGCTCGTCCATGAATATTCAGACTAAACAAAAGCTATGAAAGCATCCATTTGACTGCCTATAACATAAAATCTCCGATCATATTCAGATGAATTAGTAATGCTTCTGGTAGCTTTGTTTACTGTTAATCAAAATATTTCAAACATTTGCTTATTATTTTATTTATTAAATTGTCACTACAGCAGAGTGTTTCTTTAATGACAAACTATGATGGGCAACTTTAGAATATTGTGTCAGTGTTTTTCTTAATCTTTTAGACATAACAAAGACTTTAATATTACCGTAATTTCCGGTGTATAAGCTACAACTTTTTTCTCGCACTTTCAACCCTATAACTTATGCATAGATGTGGCCTATTTATGGATTGTAGATGGGGAGCTCGAGCAGAATGGGTATGAGAAAAACTAGTGTAACCAGGTGTTTGTATCTGCACCAATGGATGGAAGCAGAAAGAACAGTAAGGAATAATCCACCATTTAACTTTATTTTTTCCCTTCTAAACATCACTACCATCCACCACTTCCTGTTCTAAACTTATCACAATAAAAGAACAAGAAACAAAAATAATTTCCTAATTTTGTGCCTTGTAGATAAAAATGTAAACACACTCTCATCATAAAAAATACTAGAAGAAAAGTATATGAAGCAGTTTTTAAGTTAAAACTAATAGAGCTCCCAATATAGAAGGAAACAGAGTTGCTGGACGTAAACTTGGTTTAATAGTGAGACGTTTGGCAGCAGTACCTACTGCTGTGTTACTGCTGCGTTACAGGCTCTGTTTGTAAAGAAAAATTACAGTATCTTATTAAAACTCTTTCTGTGCACCGTCTTTCTTTGTAAATATCTCATGTTACAATGTGGGCTTCAGCAGCTTATAAACAGGTGCTGCTTACATATGCACAAAATGTGTTTTGTCTTATTTTCAGGTGCGTTTTATGGACAGGAAAAAACGGTAACTATGAAGATACTGTCCACCAGTAGTGAGCAAATGGTTTTGCAGTTTGTTCCAATACTTTACTGAAAATTAATCGAGTTATATACAAAACTGTAGTTTTTAAATTTTAATCCTAACTTTGAAGATATGAGTGTTAAATATCAGCCTTACCTTAGTGTCCGGATCCTTAATTTCCACATGCATCCCCAGACCGGGGGTTGATGGGAGGAAGGCACTGGTCTGCTTGTCCCACAGCTGCGTTTTATACTTTCCTGTCAAACAAAACAATAACTTATCAAGTTTTTATGACTCATTAAGCTTCATTCCAAAAGTAAAGCACAACGAAAGTGTCCGACTTTTAAAGATCTTTATTAGATCTAAAAATCTATTACATTTCTTCTTAGATTATTATCAACACATTCATGTGGAAACATTAGAATCTTTTGATGTGTTTATAAGTATTCAAAATGCTACATTTGGTTCTTGTTTTTAACTTTAGGACAAGTTCCATCAATTCAATTTTATTTGTTCCGTTCCGTCATCTTCCGCTTGTTCCGGGTCGGGTCGCGGGGGCAACAGCCTCAAACGGGAAGCCCGGGCCTCTCTATTCCCGACTGCATCCTCTAGCTCACCTGGAAGGATCCCAAGTCGTTCCCCGGCCAGCTGTGAGACATAGTCTCTCCAGCAGGTCCGGGGTCTGCCCCTTGGTCTCCTCCCGGTGGGACGTGCCCGAAACACCTCGCCCGCGAGGCGCCGTGAACCACCCCATCTGGCTCCTCTCAACCTGGAGGAGGAGCGACTCGACACCGAGCTCCTCCCGGATGGCAGAGCTCCTCACCCGATCTCTGAGTGAGAGCCCAGCCACCCTGCGGAGGAAGCTCATTTCGGCCGCTTGTACCCGCGATCTCATTCTTTCGGTCACCACCCACAGCTGGTGACCATAGGTGAGGGTAGGAACGTAGATCGACTTGTAAATCGAGAGCTTTGCTTTTCGGCTCAGCTCTCTCTTTACTACGACGGACCGATGCAGCGTCCTAGTTATTGCTAATGCCACACCGATCCGCCTGTCGATCTCCCGCTCCATCCTTCCCCCACTCGTGAACAAGACCCCGAGATACTTAAACTCCTCCACTTGGGGCAGGACCCTGTCCCTGACCTGCTTGGGGCATTCCACCCTTTTCCGGGCGAGGACCATGGTCTCGGATTTGGAGGCGCTAATTCCCATCCCGGCCGCTTCACACTCGGCAGCAAATCGATCTAGTGAGAGTAATTTTATTTGTATAGCCCAAAATCACAGAAATTTTGTGTCAATGGGCTTAGCATTGCAGATTCAGAAAGACTAAAAACAAGAAAAAAGAGGAATGCATAAACACAAATACAAAGCAAGAAAACTATCTAACAAATACTAGCTAGACAATATTAGCACATTCCTGCCCTTAGACTCTCCTTCACGGTGAGGAAAAAGTCCTAAAAAACCCATCAGTGGGGAAAAAAAATAAGAAACATCATGGGGATCCATAGGAAAGAGGGATCCCTCCCCCAGGACGAGCGTCCAATGTGTCTAAGACTATTGTTTAAATATTAGCTCATTTAATATTTAAATTATTTGTAATTTAATATATAATATGTATATATTATATTGTTTATATTAATAATATATACATAATATTATATATTTATGCAAATAAATTAAAATAATATAATTTAATATTTAAATACTTAATTTTTTTATCCTATTTTAAGATGGTTTCTTGATATTTTAGAACATTTTATTTCTAATAAAGTGAAGATAAACGTTTGGATTATTTTCTATTTATCTTTGAAAAGCATCCACATCCTGTTGTCATAAAAACACCATAAATACACACATTATTACATTTATTTCATCCAATAAAACATAAATGACGTGTGTTTTATCAGATTAGATCATTTAAAGTATCTTTTTAATAATATTTTACAATATAAATTATTTTTTCATTGATTCAGTCTGTAAATATGAATCAGTATTAAAGTAGATTAAATAAAATAAATCTAAATAATGTGGAGATTATGCAAAAAATGCAATTAATTTAGTTTCAATTGCAATATTTAAAAATGTATGAAAAAAATGACAATATTATGGAAATATAATGATTTCTATGATGAATTGTTTTTGTGTTTTTATGCTAAGCTAACATCGCTCACCGATCACCATCGTCTCATCCGGGATTTCTTCAATAAAACATTTCTTCTCCGTCTCTTCGATGATAAAATAAAGAGCGTGGCATGAAAAAAGCCACGATAATAAAAGAAAAGTAGCAGCAGGGACACGAAGCATCACGTCACCTCTTTCTGGAGCGATAGCAACTCGCACTGTGACGTCACATCCGCCTCTGCGGAAACGCAAAAGGGGATTTCCTGTTTGTATGGAAACACTTTGCCCCGAGTTTAGTCTTACAGTGAATGGAACAAAATGACTGTCTGGTTATTGTCAAAAAAAAAAATTACTAATTGTACGGCCGTTTTAGGATAAAATTTAGTTGTTTTTTTTTTTAAAGACAATGTACAGGTGAGGAGCTCTGCCATCCGGGAGGAGCTCGGTGTGTCGAGCCTCTCCTCCTCCAGGTCGAGAGGAACCAGATGGGGTAGTTCGGGCATCTGGTCAGGATGCCCCTTGCCCTCGAGCGCCTCGCGGGTGAGGTGTTTTGGGCACGTCCCACAGAGAGGAGACCAAGGGGCAGACCCCGGACCTGCTGGAGAGACTTTGTCTCACAGCTGGCCTGGGAACGACTTGGGATCCTTCCGGGTCAGCTGGAGGATACAGCCGGGGTGAGAGAAGCCTGGGCTTCCCGTTTGAGGCTGTTGCCCCCGCTACCCGACCCTGGAACAAGCGGAAGATGACGGAACAGAACATTACAAATTACTTTTCGTTTACAACAAACAGTAACAGTAAAATGTTTTTGTAATGGCATCAGAGTCCTCCTTGTCTCTCTCCACAAATATAAACACACACTTATGTGTGGCTGTAGCCACACAGCTAGGTACACTTATACATCAGTGTACCAATACAGCTCCAAAAACTCACTTAGTTTTAGGAGCCTTAGTTCAGAAAAATGAGGGTCTTAATTACAGTTACACATGGCCCAAGATATTGCTATAGTGTTTTGTTTTGTGTTGAAAACCATGCATCTTCAAAAATAAGAAAGCTCAGATAAGTGTTGCAACAGCTAAAGAGACCATGGATTTCTGAAATAAATGTTCTAAGGAAGAAAAACAAAAAACTCAAAGTAATTATTTTATGTCAGAATCAAATTTTGCATTATTGTGAAGTCACAATTTGTTACAAAAAGGAAACAAACAAACAAACAAAAAAATCAGATAAGCAGTTTTGTTGTGAAAAAGATGGGACTAAGTTTTGGGATTTGTTAACATACAAAGAACATGGTGTGCTGGGCTAAGGTGATTCTTTGGATGCAATCAATACTGCCAAACATGAACTGATTTATGCAGTGGCGTGTAAAAAAAACAAACAAACAAACAAAAAAAGTATTCAAAACATGTTAGGTGTATTAGCATGTTAGGTGGATTGACCGTACCAAAATTGAGCACCTAGGAATGAGTGAATGTGTGTGGTTGTCAGTGTGTGACCCCTCAACATACTGTTGACCTGTTCGGGGTGTATCCCACCTCTCGCCTGAAATCAGTCAGGATAGGCTCTGGCACCCGCTGATGTGACTATTAAATTTCAAGTCCAAGTCCATTATTACTTCCTTGTTTCTAACTTGGTTTGTTGGTCAGTCATCTTCTTGTCCGTCAGTTCCTTTCGGGTTTGCGGGGGGTGCCGGAGCCCATCCCGGCTGATTTAAGGTGAAGGGCAGGGTACACCCCGAACAGGTCGCCAGTTTGTCGTGGGGCCACACACACACACTCATTCCTAGGGGCAATTTTACACCGGCCAATCAACCTAGCATGCATGTCTTTGGAGGGTGGGAGGAAACCAGAGTACCCGGAGGAAACCCACACAAACATGGGGAGAACATGCAAACTCCACACAGAAAGGACAGTGTTCCAAGCCTCGTCCCCACCCAGGACTTGAACCCACGACCTTCTTGCTGTGAGGCCACTGTGTTACCCACTGTGCCACCATGCTGCCCTGGTTTGTTGGTTTAATATTAATTTTTGGTTCAGTTGTATAGTTTGACCTCCTGAGCCACATGTTTGCCTGTCAGACTCGGTCCAGGGTTTAAAATCAGTGTTTTGTGATCAGACTGAAAACAGCAGTTAAACAAGAACCAGGTTGAGATTTTTAACACCAGAATCCTCCAACATGTCATCCTGGACTAAAAACACCCTTTAAATCTCATCTTATTTAATGTCAGACATGTTTTTTTTTCTTTGTGTGCTGACTCAGTGTTTCGCTGCTAGCTTCCATGTAGCTTTGATTCGCTTTTCTTCTAAAACCCTCCCATTTGTTAAAATCTAAACCTCCTGACTGCAGTTACAATCTTAAAAACACACGAAGAAACGGTAAGAAACATTTTAACTATCAATTATTCACATTATGTGGCGTCAAATGTTCAGAATTCAAATAAAATAGATTAATTTAATATTAAAAAGTCACCATAAGACAAATAATCTAGTATTTTTTTATTGAATTTTTGTTTCAAGCTGACATTTTTTTTTCTTGTAAAGACAAAAAAAAAAAAGACAAACAAGCTCGTTTTCATATGACGTAATGCTGCTTCTTCTACTAAACATCTGCATCCAGATGTTTGGTTTACTAGATAAAAATGTGAGATTAACCTTTAACATACATGTTTTACAAACATACATGTTTTACAAAGTGGGAAATGAAGAATAAAAGTGAAAGTAAAATGATTAAGAAGCCATGGCAGGTCTGTGAGTTGCGCATGCGCAGTGCTGATGTGTGTGTGTGTGTCTGTGTAGGAATGGTGCAGCCACAGCCTGATGGAACCATGCTGTGGGAGATCTCTGGTGAGGACACTGGAGGGGCTCTCAGGGTCCCACCTGAACTTGCAGGAAATGAAGTGGTGACCAAGTTACTGTGTGACAACCAGCAGCTGAGAGGTAACCGATAGAACGACCCTAAAACATCAACGACAGACACACACACTATATTCTGATAGATTTAATATCTGGTGCATCTTTACGAGTCCAGATTCAGGGGGGTACGAGGATAAATATAATCTGGTTCAGGGGTCGTGAACCTTTTTTGGCTGATTGATACACATACATCACATGTTTTTTACACATAAATTTGTGGGGGCCATATTATATGTTTTGTCTTCTGAACGACTTATTCTTGATGGTGTTGTGGGGGGTGCTGGAGCCTATCCCGGCAGATTTATGGCGAGTGGCAGGGTACAACCGAGACAGGTCGCCAGTCTGTTCCAGGGCCACACAAATACAACCATCAACACACATGCTCATTCCTAGGGACAATTTCATAGCAGCCAATAAACCTAACATGTATGTTTTTGGAGAGTGAGAGAAAACTGGAGAAAACCCACACATACACAGGGAGAACATGCAAACTCCACACAGAAAGATCAGAAAGAAAGCGTACAGTATGTGTATTCCTGGGGGTAATTCCTCTTTGTACTGATACATAACGCTAGGTGGTAACACACGTAAGACACGTAAATTTTCCAGCTGCTTTCTCACGTTTTGAATGGTTAGTTTTATGCCAACTGTCATGGCGGGTGTTGTCCATTGGCGGATGTGATGTCATGTTATAGCCCCTCCTCGTTTTGGCCCCGCGGGATATTTTGATTCAAATGTAGTGTGACGTGTATCGATTTACGGCTTAATATTTGATAATTTCATAGATTTTATTTTAGCATCCCATGTTAGACACCTGCTCTCTCCACAAAGGGAAATTCCTCTGTTTATTCTTGCTGAAAACTCAATTAAAAGGAGGCAAGTTTACCTCTGATTTTATGAGGTATGGTTTTGCACATGCACAAATTGGTCGCTATTTTCGACGACGAAATACGGTGACCCCACTTGAACATTGAACAGTGTCTCTGCATCATCAGCATTACCGAGGTAGCTTGATAGATAGATGAATAGATGGACACAAATCCAGGGTGGGTCTTCTTCTTTCGGCATTTCCCTTCATGGGTTGCCGCAGCAACTCAGTTTCTTCCATCTAACCCTATCTGCTGCATCTTCTTCAGTCACACCAACTATCTTCACGTCTTCCTTCACTGTATCCATGAACCTCCTCTTTGGTCTTCCTCTAGTCTTCATTCCTGGTGGTTCCATTCCCAGCATCCTTCTGCCGATGTACTCGCTCTCTCTCCTCTGCACATGTCCAAACCATCTCAGTCTGGCCTCTCTGACTTTATCTCCAAAACCTCTAACATGTGCTGTTCCTCTGATCCTGTCCATCCTGGTCATTCCCAGAGAGATCCTCAGCATCTTCATCTCTGCTACCTCCATTTCTGTTTTCTGTCTTTTCCTCCGTGCCACTGTCTCTAGACCAAACAGCATGGCCGGTCCGGGGTGAGTGAGGGACTGTATAAAACCACATCCTTGGTCGTTCACATATTGAGTTCTAGATAGAGAACTCAATAAAGGGGTTGACAGTTTGGAGATAGGGGGTTATGAAGTTGCCTATATTCAAGTCTACGATTGCTGTGTCATCAGAATACTTATAGTAAGTTGTGAAAACTGATGGGTTGGTGCAGTCATTAGTGTAAAGGCGTTGGGTTTTTTTCCAATAATTCCCAGTATTTCTGTGACACGTATACATGGGCTACCGTGACACATAAACACTATATTGCTGGTAGTTTCTGTGTTTTCCAACTTCCCTAAGTGGTTTTAACACAAGTAGATTTTAACATCTATCATCATTTCATCCTAGTAAAGTTATTTTTAACGTGTTGAGTTGGCATCCACTGATTAATCCAGAAACGATCTAGAGTTTTACTTTGTCTGAGACTAAAATAATCTGAAGTTCCAAGTTAAACTGAGGCTAAATTTACTTGGAATTTCCGACTAATTTCAGTTTGAGTCAAAACAGAATTTTAGACTGATCCCAGTCTGAGTTATCTGAGAGTTTCTCGACGCATACTCAAAGCTTCTTTTAGTGTTTTAGTGCTCATCTAAGAGTTATCTGAGAGTTTCTCGACGCATACTCAAAGCTTCTTTTAGTGTTTTAGTGCTCATCTAAGTCGGTCTAAAAAATTTATTTTATATCACTACACAATAAATAAAATAAAAGTACAGATTGGAGGGAAGAGCTTCAAACTCTTGAAAAATTTTAATTTTGCCATCTACGTCTGATGTTTATATTTTGCAAACATTTTCCACTTTGATCTTGACACGCCCTGCAACTGTTTTGTAGCTGACTTAGAAACCTTTGAACATTTTTACAGAGCCATTTGTGCTCTGAGAAGATCTCCACGTGGAGTAGCAGGGCTTCTAAGAGGATGTTACTCATATAACAAATACAGAAATGAGTCACGATGTTTTTCCCTGTAAATCTACAGTTTAATCTCATCTTTTGTGCTTTATTTCTGCTGTAAAGCCACATTTGTTTTTCTAGAATCAAAAGATACCTGATGTTCGTTCTAATTAATCTCAGTTTATGGAACAAAACAACTGTCTAGATCAATATGTTGCTCTTTTTTATATCTAATTTTTCCAATAAAAAGAGAAGAAAATAGCTTTCTAAGCTACGAAACTACAAGATCAAATCAAATTTCTTAGTAATATTTTATTAACTCGGAGGTCCAGAAACAAAAACGGATTTTGCGCCAACATAAACAATAATAAAAATGAGTGTCTACATGTAGATGTTAAAATTTTTAACAGTCACAAAATAAATTGTCGCAAAGTGTTTCACTTCTGCTTATCTTGGGCCGGGTCGCGGGGTGACAGCTTCAGATGGGAAACCCAGGCATCTCTCACCCCAGCTGCATCCTCCTACTCACCTGGAAGGATCCCAAGGGGTTCACTGTCCAGTTGTGAGACATAGTCCCTCAAGTCAGTCTGAAGTCTGCCTCTTAGTCTCTTCCCTGTGGGATGTGCTCAAACACCTCACCAGTGAAGGATTCAAGAGGCACCCTAACCAGATGCCCGAACCACCCCATCTGGCACATCTAAATACCTAACATAAAATACAAACAACAATTTCAATAACTAAAATTTACCAGAACATCTAGAGTATCTTTTAGTACAAACACCAGCTTTGACTTAGTCACTCTCATAAATGTAGGTGGTTCATTATTTCTGCTAGCATGTAAACGGTCAGTCATCTTCTGAACCGCTTATCACGGTGAAAGAATCCGGGGGTTTATTTCTTCTCAGGTTTGATTAAATCCAATATTTGCTTGAATTATCAATCATTAATTAGTAATCTCACCACCCGGTCTTTCTTGCGTGTCCAGACTGAAGAGAGAAGGCCAGTGATTCCAATACTAGGATAACTAGTTATTTAAAGCATACCAAGTATTTAAAACACCACCAGGATTCAATAAATGTCTCAATTTCCAATATTTATTCCTCAACATCAAAATCTAGACAGATGCATCTGGGTCTCAGTTCCCTGACAGAACACACCTGTGTGCCTCTGTGAAGTTACAGAAGAGACAACACCCCCTGAGATTTGCCAGATTTTATACTCCTGAATATTCATTAAGGTGCCCCCTTCTCCCCCCACTTGGTCGTTCGTCCTCCTTTTTTCCTCCTTTGATCATTCGTCCTCCTTCTCCAGCAGAAAACCGATGTTTCTTTGTCACCTTCCTTATCTCCTGAAAAACAACAGAGCATTCCCACCCCGGGGTAGTGCTGGTCTCCGGTGACTCCCCAATGACCCTTTACATTCCGATACCTCCATAAACTTTATTACCCTCAGTAAGCTTTTATCCTCCAGGCACAACCTTAGCAAATAAAACATTCACAAACATATTTTTATTGAATACAAAGTAAATAAAACATTCATAAGCATATCTTTATTGACTAAAAAGTAAAATGTTATTTTTCCTAAAATGTTTAAAAGTAAAGAGTAAAATATCAAAGAGTAAATATATCAACTTCCTTCATTCCCCCTTCTGAGATCTCCTTTGAGATCTCACCAAATCACATGACCAGGAAAAGATACTGATATTGCCCCCTTCTGACAGATCCTACAGGGGTGTGTCCTCGTTCTCCTCTGCTGGGTTTGCAGCTGCTTTAAGGAGAGCATCCATCTGCTCGGGAGAAAGATCAGTAGATGGATAATTAACCTGCCCCACCTGAATGTTGCGCATAGACACAGATCTCTGTATGAACATGCCAACAGACAGCCTTGACACGGATCTAGAAATCAATTTTATCACACATGGCAAAACACATCCAAAAATACTAATAAAAAGCAATCAATGAGGATACAAATCCTTTGGAGTACCGTAATCCAGCTTCCAGGGAAACTCTGTGCCGGTTTGTCATACATGCTACAGCCTCAAGCTCTGAATTATCAGCCAATTGTGATGTAATGTCATAGAGGATGAGCGGTGTACAGAGTGATGTGGTTAAAAAGAGTAGTGATATTTGTAATGTTGGCCGTATATTATGCTAGTTTCACCCTCATGGTGTTCGTATTGTATTACAGCTCGCTGGTGTCTGGATGGTAGGATGGACTCCTCCGGATCTGCTTCCAGTGTATTAAACCATAGGCCTCCTAAAAATACAGGCAAAAATATTAAAAGAATAAAAAGAGCAAACAACACAAGATGTTACTTGTCACTGTCCCCATCTCCCCCTTCAGTGGGAACGGAGGTCCCACTCTCCTCAGTAGGCGTCTGCTACGAGATTTAGTGTAGACAAGCTCTCAGTAATGCATGAAGTTCTGAAAATTGTGCTAAACAGTTCTAAGTCCAATTACTTCTGTTTCTGTGGTGCTTCCCAAATTTATTTATTTTTCTTATAGGATTAAAACATCTGTTTAACATCAGTTTGTCATTCTACAGGCAATCTACAGTTTAGATTCCAAACATCTTCTCTTTAAGCACCTCCTTTTATGTAATCTTTCAGAAATAAAGTAATCTACAGAGAGTAAAAAAGGCATTATCTTTGTAATGGAAATGATATATTAAACAGTAATATCTTGCAAACATTAGCAGTTGATTGTTAAAATCTGAACATTTTAGTTTTTCATCATAGTGTAACAATGATCCTGTGTTCTGCTGGGATTTTCTATTATGAGTAGGAACAGACTGGTACCATCCCCCGGTGTCTTATCTGACTCCAATGCTAATATGACTTTAAACTTTAGTTGTGGGGGAGGTTAAACCTTTAAAGGTGGTATGGCCAGAAACTTAGGGAGAAATTTCTCCAGCTTTTCACATATACACGTTTGATCTATAAAATAAACTTGTAAAGAAATCAGTTGACTTTTTCTTCCACCGAGGCTGTTTTCCACTGCAACCTATCACAACTTATCACAGCAAGCTTATTCTAAAAACACAAAAGAGTTTTAATAAAACCACTGCTAATCTAAAAATTAAGTATGTACACTTTTAAAGCAAAAAATTAGTAGTCACGTCTGATTCACAATAAACACTTATCCGCAGATTTAAACAAAACAAAATATTTTCTCAAGAAAAAATATTATTCATCCTGTACAATTCTCACATGTGACCATATCTAAACTACTATACTGAAATATGGGGTTCCAATTACAAAAATCAACTCTGATAATTATTCGATTAGAGAAAAACATAAGTGTTGCTAAGGCTGGAGTCTTGGATCAAACTAATGCTCTGATCTCTAAAGATAGAATTTAAAATTGTTCAAATTATGTTTCAAGTTCATCAAAAAGCATCTGTCTCAGTATCCAACAACATTTTATCTACCACCACAGTAATCTCAGAGGCAGCAATACTAACTTCCCTTCACCAGGAGCATAGATAAAGGGTTCTAAAATCTTGTGTGAAATTATGGACAAACCTGAGTTCAAAACTAACACAATGCTCCAATCTGATGATGTTTATAAAGAATTGATCTTCACTAAATATAAAGACAATTAATGTTAATCTGTTTCTCTCCTTTTTTTTTTTTTTTTTTTTTTTTATCCAAGACAAACAAACAAACTGCAGAACAATCATCTCACGTCACACAGAAACACACTCCCGCACAGGTTTACACCCTTACACACACGTTTACACACGCTCCCAACTGCAGCGGAACAGAGACACACAAAGATCCATCTTTTTCACAATCACAAACTTTAGTGAAAAACTAGCATTTTTTGATGATGTAATAATTTTACAAACTTTTTTTTTTTTTTTTTTTTTGATCTCAAAAACTGGCATCATAAACCGGCTTTCTGAGTCCCAAAAATTAACCTGGCCAGGGTCAATTTTATAAACACTGTGGACAGTCATTCAGCGAGATGATGTGCCAGTCTTACAGATCTCTTTTTTCCCTTACTTTATCCCTTCTTTCTGTAACCTCACTTCTCCATTCGGATCCCTCTCTCTCACAAACACGTACTCTGTCTTCCTCTGACTAATCTTTTTTCCTATTCTTCCTAGTGCAAACCTCCAGCTCTCCAGCTTTTCATCCACGTCTTACCTCCTCTCACTACAGATCACACTGTCAGGTTGAGTGCGAAGCATACCCCCCTGCGTGTTTGCGTGATCGTTACCTGTTTTGGTGAATGAACCAACCTTGGAGTGTCCCGCCACCTTTACCACAGCCACAGCTTGCGGAACCATCAGAAGCTCGACAATTTCCCTGCAAACAGTCTTAAGTGCCACAGGCTCACCTTTAACAGTCAGGAAGCCAGATTTCTGCCAAGCCGCCAGCTCTCATACCTGTTTCATGAATTCTATGAGAGTGTCCATCAGTAAAAAGATGTAATGAGTCTGGGAGTGGTGTTTTCAATAGGTTACCTCTGAGTGTCAGTGTCCTATCCGCTTCAGCGCAAATGTCTGACTGAATATAAGCAATGATACTATGTGATGTATGAATCACTAGCTGGTGGCCCATGACAACATGAGCACACTTAGTTCAGTCAATGCTGATTCTACACTAGTTTCTGCTCGGTCATCCTAAATGGTCGTTGTGGAACCCCGATCTTAGCTCCTTCCACCACCTCTAGTGTAACAGGTTCCACATGGAGACAATGTCCTATATCAGAGGATCCTAGTAATCACAACTGTTTTAGGAATACTGTCAACATCGTCTGTGCATGTTCATGGTCAGTCTGTTCTCTACCATGTATTCTAGAAATGTGTCGTGATTCTAGAATGATGTCATCTTTGGTGTCTGTGAGAAAAAATTTTTCAGCTTCTTGTGATGCACTAAAATGTAGATTAGGTATTGGGGTTACCTCCCAATCAGAAATCTCGTTGAGCAGTCCACAGAGTGGTCCAAGCTCTCTCAGGCCTCAAGCCAGGTCCCAAAAACAGAGATATGTGTGGTGCAGTACAGGTATCACGTCTGAAAAACTCAAGCACAGGTTCAGGTAAATTCACAGATGCAACAACACCTTTTCCATGTACATATATGTAATTTGTAAATATCATGCAAATTTTCCCCTCATGTTATTTAAATATTAACTCATAGTGTGTGTCATGGTCCCTGTCATAATTTAAGGTAATGTGATAGGGATCAGAGAGAGAGAGGACTAAGGATATACAGCGGTGAACCACGGTTTCCATAGTAACATCCATGACAACAGTCCAGTGTCAATGGCAGCTGCAGGTTGCAAAAGTCCCCAGTATATGGTGGCAAAGTCCAAAAATTCAGTGTCTGTAACCGCTGCCAGCCAACACCCTCCATATGTTCATTTCACAATATGTCCATTTGACAAGTGCACCTCAATGCCATCTGGGTTGCATTATGGTGGCTCTTGTTGCAATCAATAAATCTCTGCTTAACAGATTCACAGGTGTTTTTGGTGAACACACCAGTGATGCTTGGAGTTTCTGTCCCGCCAGCTTAACAGGTAGCATTTTAGTCTTTTGTAGAGGTGTGAGTTTTCCCGTGAGACCTGTCATGCAGACTTTTTCTGGACTTAAATTTGATATCTTTGTGCCCTTGATAGTTGAAAGTGAGGCACCTGTGTCCACAAGCATAGAATAAGTCTTTCCAGCCACCTCTACATCCACCAGGGGCTCCGGGCTGGGATCAGGACTCACTGGGCACCCCTACGGGCAGGAATTGTCGCAGCCATCACACGGGAGGCAGCCAGCTCCACCGTAATACTGGCCATGCCAGGGTGCCGGGCCTGGTCCTTCTGCATGTCTGCTGCGATCACCTCGGCCTCTGCAGGATAGTGTAGGAGGTCCCACTGGTATTCCGTTCTGAACATGTCGGCAATCCCTGGCCTAGTGGCTGGGGTCTCCACAGTTAAAACAGCATTGAAAGTTCGTTGGTCCAACTGATGACCCTCGTCCTCTGCCTCTGATACCCCCCGCGCTATAAATCTTCCCTCATGAAATCCCCTCACGTTTCCCCGATTACCCTGTCCCCAGCTAGGCCTCTGTTGCTGCTAATATACGTTGTGTCATGTATAGGGGAGGTGTCGCGTATAATACGCTTGCGGGTGATGGGCCAGGTGCTGGTGTCTGAGTCTGTGGTGCAGCTGTGAACACAGCAACTAAGTCACCTGGTGTGTTGCTTCTGTCTTTACCTTCTTTCCTGTTTTGCCTGGCTGGTGTAGCTTTCTCTCGGACCTCGTTCAATTGCAATCTAACCAGCTTTGTTTGAAGTTCAATAATTTTTTGAGCCTCTTCTACATGTTTCTTGTTAAAAATTTCAAGGTGGCGCTCTAGGTAAATTCCAAATTGTGTATGATCATTTGTAATACCAGGTATGGCTTCTAAGGCCTGTTTTACTGGTGTTGGTAGTTTATCCAAAACTACCTGCAGAAACAATGTGAGTGCAGGAGTGTGCATGCATGGCGTCTGAATATGTATTAATGCATAAGTCCATGTGATCAGTCACAGTCTGTCCTGGTTTATACCGAGATAATGTTGAGTTAGTCAGGTTTGGTCGTAGAAACATTTCCGTCAGTACCAGTAAAAATCTACCTGTGTATGCCTCAAAAGGTTCGTCATTTAACAGTCGTCTAAGTCCAGTTCTTCTCATAAAAGTCTCATATCTATCTAACATGTTGGATGCCGCCACTAATCCTCTAATATCACCTACACAAAGTTCTGTGTGTGTAGTGTGTGAGTTTGAACGTGTGTGTGCTACAGCGTTGCTGCTGCGGTACCGTAAAACTTCTAAAACCGGTGCGCCTGCGTGCAAAGCTGTGGCGCACATTAAAACAACAGCTTGCTGGTGAGAGGTATCTCTCTGTATGTATGTGTGTGTGTGTGTGTGTGTGTGTGTGTGCGCAGACCCTTTGTCTCCTCCTCCTTGGGTCTGGTCAAAAATTCTTGTTTTCTCTAACCCAGATGGAGTTAGCTGCTGTCCGAATAGGACGTAACAACTCCATCCTGTGCTTAGTCTCTTTCACATCTCTCTTAGTGGTTGCTTTTCTCACTTTTCTTACTTTCTTTGTCCTCCATTACCTGTTTATACAACTCCAACCTCATCTCTGCTGTCCTTATTCCATCATCCAATGCTTTCACCACTGCGTGTATCATACAATCTTTACCCATTGGCACATCCAATTCACTCATCACACTGAAAAACATGCTTTGTCTCTCTTTCAACTTACTTTTTCTTTCTTTAACATTTTCAATCAATAAATTCCACCATTCACTCAGCAGCATTTTCTCCGATGCACTCATGCTGTAAGATTTCTCAGGTCTATTTTATATAAAATAGAAAATGGTTTGTCCTCTGTGTCCAGTTATTTCCCTATTCTAAAATATTTGAAATTTCGTCGCGCTGCGACGGGGACTCTAACCCGGGTGTTTTTTTGTCCGAATCCACGCAAAGGCTTAATACACCCATAACCTTTTTAAGGGTTTTAGTCAGGCCCTCAGTCTGACAACGGCCCCCCAGTAACGCTTTTGTTTGTTTCGGACGTCTCCTACCGCAAGGGAGTCCCACCTAGATAGCCGAGAATACGACTTTTACGGGCTACTTTTTGCCCACCTGTGGTCTCTATCTTTTTCTTTTAATATCTCTTTATTTCAATTCTTTTTCATTATTTCTCTTATCTTATCTCTTATTTCTCTATTATTTCTCTTGTTTTATCTCTTATTTCATCTCTTTTCTTTTTCCTATCCTGGATTTCTAAATTTGGACTCTATGACTTGTCAGCCTTTAAATGTGTTTAAGACACCTAATCTATGGAACAGAGGACTTTTAAAACGCGGTGTCCCTAACATCCTGATTCCACCATCAATTTTCAGATTTTCAACAAAACGTGTTTCTCCAAAATTTAGATTAACCAATAGAACATACTTTGACCTTTTCTTAAAGGTAACAGGTGATGTTCTTACCTTTTAGTTGTGAAGGCGCCTTCAGAAGATTCACGATCCGTTGTTGGAACCAGGAAACTTGGTATGATAACGCGAACGGGTTAAAAAATCACCATCACTCTTCCTCCTCCCTCAGGCGCGTCGGGGTCACCACTTGAAAGAATCCGGGGGTTTATTTCTTCTCAGGTTTGATTAAATCCAATATTTGCTTGAATTATCAATCATTAATTAGTAATCTCACCACCCGGTCTTTCTTGCGTGTCCAGACTGAAGAGAGAAGGCCAGTGATTCCAATACTAGGATAACTAGTTATTTAAAGCATACCAAGTATTTAAAACACCACCAGGATTCAATAAATGTCTCAATTTCCAATATTTATTCCTCAACATCAAAATCTAGACAGATGCATCTGGGTCTCAGTTCCCTGACAGAACACACCTGTGTGCCTCTGTGAAGTTACAGAAGAGACAACACCCCCTGAGATTTGCCAGATTTTATACTCCTGAATATTCATTAAGGTGCCCCCTTCTCCCCCCACTTGGTCGTTCGTCCTCCTTTTTTCCTCCTTTGATCATTCGTCCTCCTTCTCCAGCAGAAAACCGATGTTTCTTTGTCACCTTCCTTATCTCCTGAAAAACAACAGAGCATTCCCACCCCGGGGTAGTGCTGGTCTCCGGTGACTCCCCAATGACCCTTTACATTCCGATACCTCCATAAACTTTATTACCCTCAGTAAGCTTTTATCCTCCAGGCACAACCTTAGCAAATAAAACATTCACAAACATATTTTTATTGAATACAAAGTAAATAAAACATTCATAAGCATATCTTTATTGACTAAAAAGTAAAATGTTATTTTTCCTAAAATGTTTAAAAGTAAAGAGTAAAATATCAAAGAGTAAATATATCAACTTCCTTCAACGGTCACGAGAACATGTAAACAATTATTTAAAAATGTATTTTCCTTTTTTAAAAAAGACAGTTTTGAACTGTAAATTTGAATGAATCGATTAAATTGATAGATTGTAAACCTCTACTCAGCATAATGCATAAAAAATAAAACTAATTGAAGGCATTTTTTAGAAGAAGTTTGAATGAAATTTGTTCACTTTAGCAGAAAGAAACAAATATTAACTCAGAAGAAGAACCAAAACAGAAAGAGATGCTCTGTGTTTCTAGTTTTAGAGAAAGTTTATGACATGTTGGCCAGACAGGAAGTGTAGTATTGTATGAGGAAGTCTGGTGTTACAGAGAAGTATGTTAGAGCGGTGCAGGACATGTGTGAGGACTGTAAGATAGTGGTGAGGTGTGCTGTAGGTGAGACAGAGGAGTTCAGAGTAGAAGTGGGACAGCATCATGGATCTACTTTGTGTTCCTTGTTGCTATGGTGATGAACGGACTGTCAGACGAGGTTAGATACGAATCTATGATGTTCTATGACATTGTGATCTGTCGTGAGAGAAGGGAACAGATTCGAGAAAAAGTTGGTGAGGTGTTAGCTTGCCATGGACTGGAAAGAAATGTAGGTTAGCCGCAACAAGACAGAAGAGTACGTTTGTCAATGAGAGAAGGAGAGTGAGGTTACAAGATGAAGAGAAAAAGAAATTGGGGGATTTTAAGTACATACAATTACAACAGTCCAAAGCAGAGGTCTGTAACCCGCTGCTCTTTAGCACCGCCCTAGTGGATCCTTGGAGCTTTTTAAAAAAATGTTTGAAAATGGAAAAAGATGGGGAGAGAAATATAGTTTTGTTTTAACATGGTTCCTGTCGGAGGAAAAGCATGACACAAACGTTCTTAATGTAGTCTAAAACTGTAAAGATTTGTGTCGTAGCCCGTGACACATTTCTGGAAGCAGGGCGGGGTACCAGGCACGTGGTGGCTGTGTGATGGGCCATGGATTTCAAAGTGAAAAAGAGAAAAATAACTGAGAACAGAGGACTTTATGTTTTCAAAAGGCTACAGTTTTTTTTTTTTATAAATGCAGGCTGTGTTTTGTTGCTTCTCTTCAAATCCTCAAAATAAAATTACATCAAAAATGGGATTTCTTTATTGTATTTATTACATTTTATTAAATTAAAATTCCTTGATGTGATAGTTAAAGTTAAACTTGATGTAGTCATGTGGTGCGTTGTTCTCTTCAGCAGTGATCCCCAAGCCCAGGGCCTGCATGGTTCAGTTGGTATCTAGCTGCAAAAAAATTCCATTATTTCCATTTGGTTCATTATCTGAGCCTTGATGATGCTTTTTTTTTTTTTTTAAAGTCGCCGGATTTTCTCCATCATATCCATCAATGACTCACCTTTGAGGCGTCATCCTGTTAAATTTAAACCCTCAAACTAGCAAAATGAGAAAAAACAAAGATGTTTAGAAAGTATCTTTGCTAAGGGGAGTTACAAAGTTACAGAGCAGAGTGGTACTTAGCAACGCTCTTCAGGTTTCTGCCCAAAATGGAACTGTCTGGTTGCAGACATGCAAAGTCTCCCGCATTGGGTGGGAGACACCTGCAATTAGTCCGTATCTCATGCTCACCCGCCAAGGCTAATAAAACTCCAGCATGATGAGCACTCTAATGCATTCCATGAACATGTTTAGGTATAATGAGGCTAAGCACATGGCATCTCCTGCTGCTGCAGCTGTGCAACTGCAAACCGCTAGTAGTGATCTGCATGGTCTATTGACAGTATTGTTTTTGGTGAACGTATGGAAGAAGTCGGACATCAGGGAACTTTGGTCATGTGACAGCTTATGTGCGTGAGCCGCAAAACAAAGCCCAAACAAGCAGCACAGGGGTGTATTACTGGTGGTAATTTTTCTTCGTACTGATACATAACGCTAGGTGGTAACACACGTAAGACGCACAATTTTCCAGCTGGTTTGTTTTACGCCAACTGTCATGGCGGCTGTGACGTTGCGTTATAGCCCCTCTCCCTTCAAGCCCCGCCTCAATATTTCCCCCTTTGTGAAGCCAAAAATTTGGCATCTCTGTGGTTGCCGAATTAATATAGATCTATACAGCATGTGTTGTCCTTTTTTGTGGCTCCAGGGACATTTTTATTTTCTGGTTCAATATGGCTCTATCAATATTTTGGGTTGCTGACCCCTGGTCTTGAGCAATGGAGAATTAAAATAATGTGCTAGAATTAGGATGTAATCAAATTGTGGCTTGAAACCCCTAAGTAAGAATCTAAGTTTATAAACTTTGATGTCTGTCTAAAGTATGTAATTTCAAATCAGATCAATAATTTTGTGTAAATGTGAGCCGTTATTTCCAAATAAAATTCACATCCATTTTTATGTGAGCGAAGAACCAAAGTCTGAGGCTGTAAAAGCAGCCAAGTCAGCAGTAACCAAGTTATTGTGACTCAGAGTTTCTTCTTGGAAAACAACTTTAGAGCTAAACAGCTGATTTGCTGCTTTCCAGAGGCGCTGCGGCGTAGCAACCAGGCCCTGCGTCAGCGCTGCGAGGAGATGGAGGGATGGCAGCGGAGAACGAGAGAAGAGCGAGAGTTTCTCAGCTGCCGTTTCCACGAGGCCCGGGCCCTCGTGGAGAGGTTGGCGCAAGAGAACCACTCTCTGCAGGGCATGGTCAACGGACCCAGCTCAAATCACTGCTGCAGCTCCAGCCAGACTGAGGAGGTGCAGGGACGCCCGGCCAGGAACGGCCCGCTGGACGGACCACAGGTGAGCCCGCTCACCATGGTTACCAGTATACAGATCAAGAACAATTCTTCCATTGTGGGCTCTACCAACTACAAGCTAATTGTTGGTTTCAAGTGGTAGCTTCCAAACTTTTGGTGCCATCTCTTAAAGGGGTAAATTGATTTAGACCAAATGCCATTCCTGAGCTGATCTTAATGCTGACCGACTGGCTCATAAATGAAGTGGCCCACTGGGAACAATCTTGACTCTCCTGATTGCCCAACCCGCCCTTATACTGTATGTGAGGCAAACGAGACAGTTTCACATTTTGAATAAACATCAAGAAGAACCTGTTACGTCATTATCCTCAGTTTGTGTTCATTTTAGAAAACGGTTGCCTTGGTGAGTTTCAGTTTGAGTTGAAAGAAACATCTTTTATTGATTCTATCTCTTTTAGACTCTGGATCACTGGGAGAGGAAAAGAGTGGAGGAGACAGAACAGCACACACAAACCACGCCTCCTCGCAGCCTGGTAAGAAAAACTAGCACGATAACGCTTTCATCGCTCCACCTACCTCTTTTCCGGTGGTCGATCATACCTTCAGTAGTGCTCCTTCTGAATCAAGTCAGTTTTCTACAGATGTGGACACATGTCATGTTCTGTGCTGCTCGGACTTCTTTACTTTGTTTAACACATTTTAAAAAGTCCCTTAATTTTTTTTTTTTTAAAGTGAATCAACTACCAAATGTATTTGTTTCCCTTCTTCAGTTTTTTTCCTGGTTAACTAATATAATTGTGTCCGTTTGAGATTCAGATCATTTTTAGGCCAGCAAAGAAGGCTTTGAAACTGTTGATGCTTTCAGATGGATTCCCATATTTTCTCTTGCCCTTTCTCTACAGCCAGTAGAAGGAGGGAACGATGTCCTCAACTGGCTCAAGACAAACAAAGAAAAACTGGATGAAGGGATGAAGGAGCTGAGGAGGAAGAACGACGAGCTGGAGAGAGAGAAGGAGAAAGGAGAGAAAGAAAGGGAGCAAATGCGTCGTTGCATCGACCAGCTACGAACCAAACTGGTCCAGACTCAGGTAACACCTCACACAACCAAACGACTTGGTTCCTGGGGGAGGTGTACTAGGTTTAGTGGTAGTGTGAGAGCAAGAGTCGGCAGCCATCAAACTCTTAAGAGTCATTCACCACAAAGGTTCCTGTCTTGAGTTCAAAAGGCAGATATGTGGAAAACGCAAACTTTATTTAAATTTTTAAATATGCGCTTCTGTTTTTTGCTTTACTCATCTTTATGATGAACACCTACTTTATTCTCAATTCTCTGCCTGGATGAAGCCGATCTGCTCTAAAAATTACCTTGAAGTCATTTTGGGCTCTATGAACAAAATTAAATCAAATTAAATTGAGTGTAAAGACTAGACCAGGCATGGGCAAACTCCGGCTCGCAGGCCACATGCGGCCCGTTAAATGTTTTAAACCGGCCTGTCGAACTTGTAAAAGTTAAATAAATAAACCTTGTTGGTTTTATTTCCCCTGCAATTCTGATGTTTCCTCACTAGATGGCGCACTCTTGATATATTGGCTTTGTTAAGAAAACAACAACACTACTCCCATTAAAATGTGTGTCTCCGTGATGCACACATTGTCAAAATAAACAGTGCACGCAGAAAAGGAAAGCCACCTGGGCCAATACATGCACGTAAACAAGCACGCTGGATTTCAAACCTACTTTTTAAACCTAGCACTCTAGATTCACATTTTTGAAGCGCTTGTGCGCTTGATTTGAAATTTAACGTGCTGGATGTAACATCTAGCGCGCTTGTTTACGTGCGTGTAGCGACCCCGATGGCTTTCCATTCCTTGATCAAATATAACGCACCCACTGACTGCTTCCTGAAAATGTTTCGTTCTTGCATTTTGTTGCAATTTTTTTCTTCATTTTCATTAGAAATTAAAGCACATGTTTTCTCCACAGCCCAAGATGTTTATTTTTTTCTCCACAAGGAGCATCCATCTGCTCCTGTTCCAACCCTTTAGTCAAATGTTTGAACACAAATCAAAAAGTTTACCCTCCCCTGGACTACACAATTTTTTTAATGACAAGCATTTTTTTTGGATAAGACTAATCAATATGTTTTGTATGAAAATATTAAAAGCATTTAAGTAAAAAAAAGAAAAAAGAAATGTATTCAAGTGGGGCTGAAATGATCACTAAGCCTGCTCCACAACCGCGGTCATCTTGGCACTAAAACTGCTCCTTTCTGCAGAATTCAACCAGGTTTTGGTTTGTCTAATTGAGGCGCAAAAACGAACTCTATTAAGTTGCGCAAAATAAGGGCTTTACACACACAATGGAAGGGTTTCGACCACGTTCAAACGTCCACTTAAGCAAAAGAAGTTGTAGATTATAGAAATGCAAAGCCGACATTCCTATAAAAAAAGATGGTATATATTTTTAAAAAACGTGATTCACATATCGTAAAGCAGTACTTTTCAAGTTGTACCGTCTTTAATACTGTTACTATATATTTATATCATTATATTATATTGTAGAAAAAGTTTCAAAAAAGTCTTCTGGACAGTTTAATTCTTGATCGAGACGTTTCGACTTCCATCCGGAAATCATTTTCAATCTGATAGAAATGGACTGAAAACTGGATCCATTTATACTAACCTAAGTAAAAGGTAAAAAAAATAGTAAGAAGGGCTCGACCAATGAGCCTGTGTTACCTATGATGGCCGAGAATGGCTCCTATTGTAGCCACAGACCAGTAAACGAACCCTATTACAGTAATGCTAAAAGCCTAGTGAATAGAAATTCCTGCTAACGGGAGGCGTGCATCTGGGTCACGAGGTGTCCTCTTTGTTCCATGGCTTCAGAATACTGCTGTAAATCCCGGGCAGAATGTATCTAACGCCTCCACTCCGATTCAGTGAGGGATTTTGTTTCATCACGAAGATGGCTTCCTTCACACCTCTTTCAGTCCATTTCTATCAGATTGAAAATGATTTCCGGATGGAAGTCGAAACGTCTCGATCAAGAATTAAACTGTCCAGAAGACTTTTTTGAAACTTTTTCTGCTACGGATCACTCCTGGATGAATGAGGGACTACACGGACTTATTATATTATTATTATATATTTATATTGTTATACTGATACATTTTTGTTATTTTACAAACATGATTCTTTCGTTTAGAAGGTGTTGTGTAATATTTACAAAACTGAGAGAAAGTATGTTGATTGATCTTGAAACAGTTGATGATTGTTTTCAGCTTTCAATTATTCTTATTATCATTTATCAATAATGGTAGAACGGAAACGCAAAGCCGCCAACTCTAAAAAATTATTTTATGTTCGCATTTTCTTTGTTTTTTTCTGATCTGAAAAATTATCCAATTTGTGACTCTAATCCGCATCATGATCTCATTCTTAAATTTTTTTATTATTTTAATTAAATAATTTATTTATTTTTTCATTCTAGCTTGGTTTTTTTATCTAGATGTTTTGAACTTGGTGTGAATGTCTTTCAGGTGAGCAGCGGAGGAGAAGAGGTGGTCCATCTCCGCTCTGAAGCTCAGTCCTCTTCTGACTGGTGCGTCACTCGTTCATCACAAACTTCTGCACTTGGTTTTGCTTTAACAAGACTGAACTCTGTTTCACTAACCAGGGCTGGACAGAATGATTAATTCCCGTCTGCTTTAATTAACCTCTGAGATTTTCTCTGTCTTTTTCTTTCTATTTCTTCTTTTTTTTTTCCTCCTCCTCCTGCTGTACTTTGTCTCCGTCCCTCTCCAGCTCTAGCCTGGCTAAACTGACTGAGCAGCTTCAGGCTACACAGGGCAGGTGAGCCCGTAGCTCTGTGTCGCTTGGTATTTTTTATTATTATTATTTTGCATGCTTCCAAATCTCCACCTTCTTTCCATTTTATAAAATAAGCCTTCAGTTTTTAAATAGAACTGGAAAAAAAATCATTCATACACAAAAACTAAACATTTTCTTATTTACAAAAAAAATTAGACATATTTTTGTGAGAATAAATGTTTCCGCAGATTTTTCTAACCATAACATCTGAATAAAAAAAATACCTTTGCTTGTTTTTATATTTATATTTTTTTACCGTTAAAACTAATTATTTGCACAAATACTGAAATATTACATAATATTATGGATTTAGACGTATTTGCAAAATATTTTTTATTCATGTTTATTCAATTTTAAGTTGTAAACAACTCAAATGAATATGTGTCAGATGCAAAAACATTGACAATTTTTATTTTAATCAAATTTTGATGTCTTTGAGAGTAAATTTTTACGCAAACATTTTTATTGTAATAACTTTGCTTTTTATTATTTATTCTTGTTTTTTTTAAGTAGATTTAAAAAAAACATTTCAGACGCATAAAATTTGACTATTTGAAAGTTTAAATGAACTTTAAAAATTTTTGTAAGATTAAATGTAATTTAGTGACTTTGATTCTTAAAACATTTTTGTCTTTGTTTTTAAAAACAAATTTTCTCTTTTTTTTTTATTTATTTATTTATTTTTTTAAAAAGTTGTACATATTTCAAATGTACAAAAACAAAATGTTCATATATAAATTAGAATTTTTAATTTGGTGCCAGTAATCCCCAAAAACCTTATCATTTTAAGATCACTTAATACAGCAATTTTCAACAAAAATCTGGAAGCACACCACCAGCAAAGACGGTGGAGGGTTGCTCTGGTTACAGTAAACAACCTATCGCAGGACAGTCTGCCTGTAAATAAAAAGGCAAGGTTATCATTCTGAGAAAAATCAATAAATATGCTATGATCCATTTTTCCTGATACAAACAGCAGGAGATCGACCAAAGCAAGATCGACTGATAGATCGAGATCGACGTTTTAGGTGAAATGGGATCATTTTCTATGGAACACCCAATGATCTCTCGCCGTGGCACACTGATTGAAAAATGCTGACTAAAGATATGGCAACAATTCTGAATTCATTTTAAACAAAACAAATGTTAATTTTAGCTCCAATAAAGGGATTTTCACTCTAAAAGAGCTTTAGCTGAGCATTTTATGTTCTTTGAACAACTACAGAAAAAATTTGATTCGTCTTTATCAGACTTTTTTAGATATTTTCAGAGGTAGAGTTCTGTTAAAAACACTTTGGCCCACTTCTTCCAACTCCTGCAGGCAGTTGGACACATTAGATCCATCTTGACATTGAATCTATTGAGGAAAGGAGTTATTTCTTATTTATACAGCCTAATTCACGCAGCAGCAGCACCTGCTTTAAGTGGTGTTAAAACTTCGAGGCAGCAGGAATTGGGACTGACAATAACTGGAATTCAATGACAGCAGATAACTAAGTGAATTCACAAATCGTCTATTTGTACCAAACATGACTTGATACAGTTGAAGGCTGTCCATAGGCTTCAGATGTCAAATAGTAGGGGGCATTTTTGACTCCTTTGCTAAAGCATAGAATCTAAAAATCCTCCAAATCCACTCACTGTACTTTTTGGAGTCACTCCTCAAGACTGCAAAGTTTACTGCAATGCAGGCTTTAGCTCTGGCTGGGTTTTTTTTTACACCTTTGGCCTGATGTTGCATCCTTCTATTGTGCAAAAAAGGTGAACCCCCTTCACATAAAGAATGAATGGAGGACATGCACTCCTGTCTTAAACTGGTACATCTTCAGTATTATTGTAAACTATTATTGTAAAAATGCCCTTTTCGGAGCTTGCAAAACTGTCTGTATCGAGAAGACAAATCTCTTGCAATGATGACCTTTCTGCGGTTGCTGAAACAACGGTGGCTTATTTATGCAGGAAAAAAAATCTGTGATATATTTTTTTTGTTTTGGGGTTGTTGAGACTTTAAATAGAATCTTTAAAACACTCCTGAACGCAAACAACAACCCACATCCTCCTTAAAATGGAACCACTTCTTCATCTTTCATTGTGGAAAAAATTCAGAAAATTTCATAACTTTTTGAGTTATCTTGTTCCCACACACATGCTTCCTTTCATAGTATCTTCTTAAGAATCAGTGAGGATTGCGTGTTCTGTATTAAACTCACCTTAAAAACTCCAAACTGGATTATAAATAAAACATTTGTGAATGTTGCTTTCCGTCAGCTGACACGTGAGTTTCCGTGCAGGTATCGAGAGCTGGAGCAGAAGCTGGATTATCTGCAGAAAAGCTCAGCTCAGCGTGACAGAACAGAGGCTCTGCTCAAACAGAAGGACAAGGACTGTGTTCAGGTACAGAAATAATAGTCTTTACGACTGTTTAAGTGGGTTTTTAACTATTTTTTTCAACAGAGTTATAGCAATAAACTTTGACAGAAATGTAAACACTCAACAGAAAAGGGATTGATCACAGATTTACCAAGTCTCCCGCATCGGGCGGGAGACACCCGCAATCAGGGCCTATTTCATGCTCACCCACCATGGCTAATAAAACTCGCATGATGAACACTCTAGTGCATTCCATGAACATGATTATATATAATGATGCTAAGCACATGGCATCTCCTGCTTCTTCAGCTCTGCATCTGAAAGCCGCTAGTAGCGATCTTGGTGGTCTATTGCCATGCAGATTGCCTAAAACAAAGCATGAACAAGTGGCACAGGGGTGTATTCCTGGTGGTAATTCCTCTTCGTACTGATACATAACGCTAGGCGGTAACACACATAAGACGCACAATTTTCCAGCTGCTTTTTCATGTTTTGAACGGTTTGTTTTACGCCAACTGTCATGGCAGATGTTGTCCATTGGCGGATTTGACGTCATGACATGTCATAGCCCCTCCTCCTTTTGGCCCCGCCTCAAAAACTCCCTCTTCGTGAAGCCAAAAACTGGGCTTCTCTGTGATCAACTAAAGAAAGGGGAACAATGATCATCTAGATTATTCTTCAACCACACATGGATTACTATTTAAAACCTGGTACAGCTCAGACAATAATCTCAGAGGCTGAAGACTGAATATTAAACAGACTCAGTGCAACATCAGATTGGGAAATGATCCTCATTCCAATGATTTTCTACAACTTCTTTAAAGCTTTCTGTCCCTCCGTAGCTGGCCAAAGACTGTGAGTCTCTGAAAGCCCAGGCAACATCCTTGCTAGGAGAGCTGAAGGAGAGGCAGAGCTGCTTGGAGAAGAGCGAACATGAGCGCAAAGTGCTGGAGGAAAAGTAAGCAGCTGTGTGTCCCATCTTCCCGCTGTCTGCTGACCCCATGGATGATCTGATGTGTGTGTGTGTTCGTGCAGGCTGGGCAGTAAAGTGAAGAGCCTTCAGGTGACAGAGCGCGAGCTGGAGCAGCAGAGGAAGCAGCATGACGTGGCCATGAACAAGCTGATGTTACAGAGCCAGAGTCTGGAGCAGGCTCTGAAGCAAGAGAGACACGTAGTCACTGAGGAGAAGTGAGTTCAAAACACACACATACACACTGTGATGTTCACACAAAGGAAAAGTGCTTGATGCGGTTCATCTTCACTCTTCAGGAAGAAACTCACACAGCTGCAGCATGCCTACACGTGCCTGTTCAGAGACTACGATGCAAAGCTGAAGAGTGAGGTAAAACCCACGTCGGTGTGTTTCTGCTCTCCTCCTCGCCTACATCGGTTCACGGTGATTCCTTCCTTTCTTACAGGGAGGTGATCTGTGGAGTCGTCTAGAGGAAGCAGAGCGAGCGCTGGCTCTGAAACAGGACCTGATCGATAAGCTGAAAGAGGAG
Organism: Neostethus bicornis; assembly: GCA_902685375.1. Taxonomy (NCBI): domain Eukaryota; kingdom Metazoa; phylum Chordata; class Actinopteri; order Atheriniformes; family Phallostethidae; genus Neostethus; species Neostethus bicornis. The sequence goes on from LR738550.1 coordinate 27,144,207, forward strand.
GTGGAGCAGCTGAAGGGAACTTTGGAGACGGTTCCTGTCCTCACAGCGCAGGTTTGCTCCACAATTTGTAATCATTCATGACTCCTTCAGTTTCCCTCCAGGCAGGTGTTACAAAGTCCGTTCTGTTGTTTTCCGCTTATCCGGGGCCGGGTCGCAGGGGCAACAGCCTCAGACGGGAAGCCCATGCTTCTCTCACCCCAGGTGCATCCTCCAGCTCACCTGGAAGGATCCCGAGTCGTTCCCCGGCCAGCTGTGAGACATAGTCTCTCCAGCGGGTCCGGGGTCTACCTCTTGTTCTCCTCCTGGTAGAACGTGCCCGAAACACCTCACTGTCAAGGAGGGTGCAATTGATCACTGGAAACATGTTTTTTTATCTTACTATTTTGATTTTGTACTGTTCTTGAATAAAGTGCAATACCACCCCAGTACATTAAGGGTCAGTGGCGCTCTCATTGGCAGAGCGTGCGCAGTGAACATTCACTTGGTGTTACAGTTAATAAAGCTATTCCAGACATGCAAAGTGGGATACACCCGCATTTAGGACCTATTTCAAGCTCACCCGCCAAGGCTAATAAAAATCCTGCATGATGAACACTGTAATGCATTCCATGAACATGATTAGGTTTAATGAGGCTAAGCACATGGCATTTCCTCCTGCTGCAGCTGTGAATCTGAAAACTGATAGTAGCGTTCTGCATGGTCTATTGTCAATTTTGTTTTTGGTGAACGTATGGAAGGAGTCGGACAGCCGGGAACTTTGAACATAAGCTTATGTGCCTGAGCCGCAAAACAAGCAGCAGAGGGGTGTTTTTTCTGGTGGTAATTCCTCTTTGTACTGATTCATAACGCTAGGTGGTAACACACGTAAGATGCACAATTTTCCAGCTGTTTTCTCATGTTTTGAACGGTCTTTCATGGTGGGTGTTGTCCATTGGCAGATGTGCCGTCAAAGTCCCCCCCACCCCCCAAAAAAAATCTTCTGCTTTGTGAAGCCAAAGCTTTGCTGTAAATTGACCTATGTTTCTTTCTATTTTTAATCTCTTATACATTAAGAAGAGTCCAGTGTCATGCAAAGGTGTACTTAGAACAATTTTATTGACAAATGATACTATTTATAGTCGCGCGGGGAGGTGGCACAATATGTCTTTTTTTCTTCAACATGTAGTAGAGGTTTCTGTTTTTATTATTTTGAAGCTAAACTGGAACTGTATCTAAAAGTTAAATGTCAGCAACACCTATAGCTTCTCATTCCCACCTGCTGTCTTTGTCGTCATCAGGCTGAGATCTACAAGGCAGACTTCCTCGCAGAGAGGGAAGCAAGAGAGAAGCTGAACCAGAAGAAAGAGGAGCTGCAGGAACATCTGAATCAAGCCATGGTGGATATAGACAGGCTGAAGCAAGAAGCCACGTCACGGTAGCTTGTTTAACTAGCGCTTCATAACGAGCATGTCAGAGACATTAGGTTAATATTGAACACAACGTTATTCATTTGTATTTCAGCGCACGGATGGAGCAAATGAAGCTGAGGCATCAGGAAGACTTCCCTGGACGCTCACCGCATATCCCTCCACCACAGGGTATGAAACTCAATTTATCACCTATTTATTTAGTTTTACAAGCTCGTTCTTTGATTTTTCGATCATGTGTAATTTCATTTTATATTACCAATAAATAGATGGAAAATGTAGTTTATTTTTTTAACACTTTCAAATCAGACCTACAGTATGTAAAAAATGTACGATTTATGTCCTTAATGTGTAACTACAACCCAAAAAGGAAAAAAAACTACATTCAATTTACACTAATTAACGTCTAAATATTTTTTCTATAAGCTCACAGTTTGACAATTAAAACTAGTCGCTTAGATTTGTTTTTTAAAAGTTTTCATTGTTAACATTTTACAGTTCCTACTAGAGAGCGTGTTAAAAATATTAAATCTATGTTGATATGTTGGCGATATCATGCAGCTTCAATGGAAACCTTCAAAGACTTTTTTCCCTCCCCCGTTGCCTTGAACTTTCCTGTGACACACAAACAAAGAAAACAAACGTTTTTTGATGCCGATTCAAACCTGGAGTGAATGTGGTTAAAACCCAGTGGAATTAATATGACGATCTAAAGCAGGGGTGCCCATTACGTCGATCGCGATCAAGGCATTAAGGGTAGATCACATGGCATTGTAAAAATTTTTTTTTTTTAAAAAGTTGGTGCTAGCCTATCATCATTCTCACAATGACATCTGCCCTGAAGTCAGCCGCTAGAGTTGCTAAAAATGTTTTTACAAAAAAGTGTCCATCTAGCGGCTTTTCTGCTGTTACTGGAGATTTTCGGAGTCTGTGACGTGAAATCACGTTGTTAAGCCTGTAATCAATAAGCAGCCCGCAGTGCTGCTGTGGCCCCTCCCCCTCGCAAAGCGCTGTGAGTGTGTGTTACAAATCGTGTTGTAGGGGTAGTTACAGCAGGCTGGAAACGATTTTTGGGGTTTGCAATGGTAACATGGGACTGGTAGCTCTCAGAAGGTTTGATATTTGTAAAGGAGATCTTGGGACCAAAAAGGTTGGGCATCCCTGAGCTAAAGTAATGCTTCTGATATGTAACAAAATATTTCATTTTTCTCCTCAGGAGTGTTTTCTGGCGCAGCCTTCAACACGGTCCCTGCAGCGTCGTCTTTCCGTAACCAGGGTTTGATGCCTGTCAGCGATCCAGGAGCAGCAGGATCTGAAGACCTGCCTGATTTATGTTGTCCAAAATGCCAGTACCTGGCTCCAGACTTGGACACGCTTCAGATCCACGTCATGGACTGTATACAGTAACTCCAGCACAACGTGACGTCACCATCGGCACCGCTAAAATACAGATGATACATTTACATCCTGTTAGCAGGAAAAACTGGTTTGTTACTTGCACTTTATGCAAAGATGAACACAACAAACCTGAGCCTTGTGTTGGATCTATGAAATCTGACATGTTGGAGTGATGATGGTGAACAGAGCCAAAAAAAAACATTTGCAGCTGCTCTGTGGATTCTGTTTCTGATGTAGCTCCTTTTTTCACTCAATTACCTGGCTTTCTTGCCCTTAAATGTCCCAATTTACTCCTTTAACTCACACACATACACACACTCAGACACATACATATATACACATGCGTGAATATTTGTCTTTTAATGACACATGATCCCTGCTTTCCTTTCTTACTGCCCCGCCCCCCGCCATCTAAATGATGGCGAACAGTCGTACCATAAAGTGAATGTGCATTCATGCAAAACTAAAGTAGTGTTTGGACCTAATAAAGAGGGGAAAGTTTGATTTTTTCCCCTTCAAACAAGATCAAGTGCATGTAAATGACGTAGTCAGCTTTAAATAAAGTGATCATCTGTTTTGGTTGTAAGTGTAGACGTCTGCATTACATCCGAACATGTGTTATAATGTATTAGAGATGGATTTACTCTTGTTGGAAAAAAAGTAGCCATTCTCTGTGTTCTGTGCCTGCTTTGTTGCCCAGTCGCTCGCCCGCTTGCCCAAGTTCTCGTGCTCACCTTTTACCTGCAGCAACAGCTAATTTATCTGTATGAATGTGAAAACTGTTTGTTGTATTTACTGTGTTGCAAAGCTTCAAAATGTTGGATATCTACACAATAAATCAGTTCTATATACATTTGTTTTGTAGTTACTGTGTAGGTACAATGAGGGAGAAACCATTCCTGAGTTGGACGGGGTTCTCGTAATATCACTACCAGTGGTATTAATGTTTACTAGCTGTTTATGTCATTTTGTTTCAATATTCTAAAGGGTTTTAAAATAAAAAAAGGAAATAAATTAAAATGGTTTAATACACGTTTAATAACACCCCTTAAAAATAAATGGTTTGGCTAAACGGTCAAGTTTAAAGTTAAGTCAAGTCAACCAGCAGCAGGTAAGGACAGAAAGTAATCTTTTCAAAATAAAATGAAAATTTAAAAAATACATTATTTACTACAGTTTTTATTTTTCTATTGTTTATATATTTTTTGATCAGTTGTTGGATCATTTCTTGAAACGGAAACATTCTCGAAACTAAGTTATTTAGTGCAAAAACTCACGATTCTGCACAACTTTTTACATGATCATTAAAAATATATTTTTCAAAACAATTAATAAATTTCTCCCTGAAATAAAAATATCATACAATTAAAATCATATAATTAAAAATCTTAAACATTTATTCTTTGATCAGCTGCAGAACATCATAACATGCATCATATTCACCAACAGGAAGTGGTCAGACTTTAATCTTTCTAACTTTACACTTCCATTCACACTGATCGTCAGTCACCATCCGTGCGTGTGTGTTTGTGTGTGTGTTGAGAGGTGACAGTAAGGTTTGTCTTTTCTCTTTGGGGATCATGTCCAGTTCCACTCCTCCTGTGGTGGAGGGATCAGGGACTGAGGGAATCTTTCCTTCTGAATACCAACCCTTCAATCCTGAACAGCATGGCCTGGATCGCGGCTTTCGTCTCACTTCCTTCTCCGATCTGAAAGGATGAGGTTGTAAAGTCCCGCAGGAGGCTCTGCTCAAACTCCTGGCGGGACTGGAATCAGACCGGGTTGATGGGACACAGAATGCGGGGGATCAAGCTTCAGAGTTCGGCCAACAGATCTCTGGACCGCGGCTTGGTGAGAAGTCTAGTTAGCTAAGCTGTGACGGGCTAATTCTGTTAGCTTCTGATCCCCAAAAACGAGATCAATCAGATCCTTTTATTCTCATTGTAAAATCTACCGCTGCTGTTTCAAGTGATTAAGTTTCCTGAATGAACACGTTCTTTAAAAGCTGTCAGATCTCAGACTGAAGCCATGACTCTGCGGAAACGTCTGATAAGTTTGGTACAAAGTTCGCGTTTAAGCAGGTTAATCTGCAAAGAAAAAGAATCCTTCTTTTGTTTCTTTTTGGCCCTGAAGAAATATTATATAATTAAATACATTTAGCAAAAAAATTAAGCATATAGCGTATTTTGAGACTCTTAATTTGGCTGAATGTATTTTTCAGAGTATAAGTCGCAGTTTTAAAGGTAGTTTGATTAAGTGTGCGACTTATACGCCAGAGTTTTCCATTTTAGCGCATGTTTGGCTGGTTTTACTTATACTTTGGTGCGACTTATAGTCCGAAAAACATATAATACAGAGGTGTTCAAACTAAGTTTAGAAATGGGGTGCACATTCCCCTTCTGTTCAGCCAGTTATGTTCTAACCAGATCACAGCAGAAATATTACTGTGTACTAATTTGTTAATAGTAGTAAAATTTCTCTAAGATTCATTTACAAGTGCCTCACTTTAATTTAAAAAAAAAAAAAAGCATTACATTAAATGTACAATATGGTCCCAGGGGGCATTGGCCTAGAGGTAGAGTTACTATCTTTTGACCAGGAGAACCTGGTTCTATTACCGTTCCTGGGACCACAGAAGTGACACAAAAACAGTCAGTCACTTTCTCATCCATTCATCTCTTACGGGGTTGCGGGAGCCCATCCCGGCTAATTCAAGGCGAGGCGCAGGGTACACCCCGAACAGGTCGCCGGTATGTCACGGGGCAACCCACATACAACCATCCACACACACATTCATTCCTAGGGGCAATTTAGCACCGGCCAATCAACCTAACATGCATGTCTTTGGAGGCTGGGAGGAAACCGGAGTACTCGGAGGAAACCCACACAAACACGGGGAGAACATGCAAACTCCACACAGAAAGAACAGTGTTCCAAGCCTCGTCCCCACCCACGACTCGTACCCATGACCTTCTTGCTGTGAGGCCACTGTGCTACCCACTGCGCCACCGTGCCACCGACACAAAAACAAAAAAATGCATGCATCCAGTTGCACACACACACAACGTGCATATAACTAGTCCTTCCAGTGACCCCTCCCGCGTAAAACCTGTCTAGTCCACTGTTTTCTCAGCGTCTTGTCTTTCAGGAATAGAAACACAGAAATATCCCCTCCTGGCACATTGGAACAGTCCGCTGCTACATGTCGGCAAGACATTTTGGCAAAATTACACCCGAATTTGCTGAAATATGTTTGTCCTGGAAAACAAACATCCACAATTTTTCTTACTTTGTATAGCTACATACGTCCAGTCTTATGACTCTCGTTATGTCATATATTTACCACTCGGTCTACGTTCTACCCTCACCACGAAGGAGATCACAAAATCAAGTGGCCAAAATGAGCTTCCTCTGCAGGGTGGCTGTATTCTCACTTAGAGATAGAGGGAGAAGCTCAAAGTAGAGCCGTTGCTCCTCCGGGTCGAGAGAAGCCAGATGGGGTGGTTCAGGCATCTGGTTAGGATGCCTCCCAAACCCCTCACTCGTAAGGTGTTTTGAGCACGTCCCACTGGGAGGATACCCAGAGGCAGACCCTTGACCTGCTAGAGAGACTATATCTTACAGCTGGACAGGGAATGCCTCGCGATCCGGCATCTGGGGTGAGAGAAACCTGGATTTCCCTTCTGAGGTTGTTGCCCCTGCGACCTGACCCCAAATAAGTTGAAGACAATAGAATGGAATGTCGGTGTGTCAAAGGGTTACATATTTTAGCAGGAATTCTGAACGTGTCTGGAAAACTATTTCTCCTCTTATGGGAGCATAAAGGTGATGTTTATCCTGGTGTTATTAAATATGAAATATCTCTATCTGTTTTACATATCGTTAATTACCCCATACACATTAGGTACATGTGTGATTAAGTTCCCACAGTATGTGCAGTCATCCTTCCTGGGCTCATATATGCTTTTAGATAATCGGTGCAAATTTTTTTGTCATCATATATTTTTTTCAGGCGTGGGAATGGACAGCTGTGTGATCCCTCTGAGACATGGAGGTTTGTCCCTGGTTCAGACCACAGACTTCTTTTACCCCCTGGTGGAAGATCCGTACATGATGGTGAGATACTGTAGCTTCTATTAAGCTTTTATCTGCACAAAGTAACATGTCGCTTCACATCTGCATGTTAAGCTATTAATAATAATCCAAATCCATCAAATGAGACTGAACAGTTTGACCTTTTTGACTTGTATTTAATCGTTCGTTATGAGACGAGGTTAAAAATAACTTTGAAAAAGTTCTAAACTTTACTTTTATTTTGCTGTCAGACAACTTTCTTTAAACGTTTACATCCTACTTTTAACAGCCTGTGAAGGAATCATGAACTTGTTTATAAGCCATAGATGCTAAGTTTTTGGCTTCACAAAGAGGGAGATTTTGAGGCGGGGCCAAAAGGAGGAGGGGCTAAGATATGACATGACGTCACATCCGCCAATGGACACCCCCGCCATGACAATTGGCGTAAAACAAACTATTCAAAACACGAGAAAGCAGGTGGAAAATTGTGCGTCTTACGTGTGTTACCACCTAGCGTTATGTATCAGTACAAAGAGGAATTACCACCAGGAATACACCCCTGTACTGCTTGTTCGCGCTTTGTTTTGTGGCTCACGCAGATAAGCTGTCACATGACCAAAGTTCCCGGATGTCTGACTTCTTCCATACATTCACCAAAACCAATACTGGCAATAGACCATGCAGATCGCTACTAGCGGCTTTCAGGTGCACAGCTGCTGCAGGAGATGCCATGTGCTTGGCCTAATTATAGTAATCATATTTATGGAAACACTACCGTGTTCATCAAGTGGGAGATGTATTAGCCTAATTGCAGGTGTCTACCGCCCAATGCGAGAAATATGGGATGTCTGATAAGTAAACAATGCACAGACTTGTTTTTTAAAGCAAGAGTACCCTTGTGGGCTGCCCTCCTTCAGGTCTGTAGAATAATTTAGCTTCAATACATCTGATTCTTCAGAACGATCTGCTTCAATTCTGGTTTCGGTTGATTGAAGGTGCACACCTCATAAAAACATGGTCACTTGTGTCGTATGTAGACATCCACAATGACTCACTATTTTAAGTCAACTTTGCTAGAGCAGAAAAACTTTTAAAGAGGACATTTCAGGGCGTTCTAATATATTAAAGCATGTTTGTATGACATGTCGTATGGTTCTAATTGATCATATTCTTACACATGATCCTGGTACTATCTGTTACCTGTGTGCCAAATAAGGCTTGTTTTGAGTTGCTCCCTTTATCTCACACCCTTACCCCGACTTTGTTTCCAACCTGTGAAACTATAAACACACTAGAGCAGGCATGGGCAAACTACGGCCCGCGGGCCACATTCGGCCCGTTAAATGTTTTATTTCGGCCTGCCGAACATAAAAAATTAAATAAGTAAACCTTGTTAATTTTTTATTTCCCATGTGATTCTGATGTTTCCTTACTAGCTGGCGCACTCTAGATGTATTGGCTTTGTTGAGAAAACAACACTGCTTCCATTAAAATGTGTGTGTCTTCGTGATGCGCACGCTGTCAAAATAAACAGTGCACGCAGATATGGAAAGCAATCAGGCCCAATTCCCTGCACGTAAACAAACGTGTTAGATGTTAAAACAAGCAAAATGTTCTTTGAAGCGCCGAGGTTTCAAACCTAGCGCCGCTAGATGCACGTTTTTAAGCGCTATTGCTCTAGATTTCAGACCTAGCACTGCTAGATTTGAAATGTAACACTGTTGATGTAACATTTAGCGCGCATGTTTAAAATCTAGCGTGGCATTCTATCGGTCTAATCTAGCGGTCACTAAAGCATGCCATCCATCCGCACCTGTTCCGGCCCCTTAGTCAAATGTTAGAACTCAATGTGGCCCGCGAACCAAAAAGTTTGCCCACCCCTGCACTAGACTTTGAAAATTTGCAAGGTCATCTCCAATCAGATGCTCTGTTGTCTGTGTTTTAAGATTAATTTAAATAAGTGTGAGGCAAGAATGAAAAATTTGACCTGAACCAATACGAGACATCTGTGCACAAACACACAAGCACAAACAGATCGGCTGATCGTCGTTGTTTCTGGTCAATCAAACACCTGCACAAATATTTCTAAATCTAAACCCTCAGTGAAAATGATTTATAGGAGGTGTTTAATGGGTGTCTCGGCGAAATATGATGGTTTGTAGTTTAACTTCCAACATGGCGACAGCACGTACAGCATTATGATCTGACCCACTTGTTCTTGCAGGGGAAGATAGCGTGCGCTAACGTGCTCAGTGACCTCTACGCTATGGGCATCACGGAGTGTGATAACATGCTGATGCTGCTCAGCGTCAGCCAGAAGATGAACGAGAAGGTAACTAAAGATTTTACTTTGTTGACATAAAATAAACAAAACAAACTGTATCATGCTAAAATATATTTACTATTTAAATTTCCAAAAACAGGTCAGTGGGTGGAGTTAGTGAAAATTTTTATAATAGAGTTCTGTATATTGTGTAAAATAAATTTTAAAACAGGTGTCGCCTCTATTTTTTTTTCCGTTCCGTCGTCGTACACTCATCCGGGGCCGGATCGCAGGGGCAACAGCCTCAAACGGAAAGCCCAGGATTCTCTCACCCGGCCGCATCCTGCAGCTCACCCAGGAAGATCCTGAGGTGTTTCCCGCCCAGCTGTAAGACATAGTCTTTCCAGCGAATCCGGGATCTGCCTCTTGGTCTCCTCCTGGTAGGACTTGCCCGAAACACCTCACCAGCGAAGTGCTCGGAGGGCATACTGACCAGATGCCTGAACCACCCCATCTGGCTCCTCTCGACCTGGAGGAGGAGCGGCTCGACACCAAGCTCCTCTCGGATGGCAGGCATCCTTACCCTATCTCTGAGTGAGAGCCCAGCCACTCTGCGGAGGAAGCTCATTTCAGCCGCTTGTATCTGCGATCTCATTCTTTCGGTCACCACCCACAGCCGGTGACCATATGTGAGGGTAGGAACGTAGATCGACTTGTAAATCGAGAGCTTTGCTTTTCGGCTCAGCTCTCTCTTTACCATGACGGACCGATACAGCGTCCTAGTCATTGCTGACGCCGCACCGATCCACCTGTCAAACTCCCGATCTCTATTTTTTTTTTTTGAGTATAATATCAAATTCATAAATACCAGGTTGAACATAGAACTAATTTTTTTAAAACAATTTACTGCGTGCAGGATCGGGAGCGAGTCATGCCACTCATGATTCGTGGATTCCGCGACGCAGCAGAAGAAGGAGGAACATCTGTGACCGGCGGCCAGACGGTGGTCAACCCCTGGATCATCGTAGGCGGGGTAGCAACCGTCGTCTGCCAGTCCAACGAGTTCATTATGTGAGTGGAATCTTAAGTTGACTAGCGACACGCAGGTTAGCAGAAATAAATCCTGAAAGGGATTGTAGTTCTCCTGTAAGCCTGCGTTTGGCGTCCTTTCCGTTAAAAATATATAAGAAATGTTGGTGATCTCTGGTTTCTTCTTTTTCTTCTTCAGGCCAGATGGCGCTGTGCCGGGTGATGTCCTGGTTCTTACCAAACCGCTGGGCACTCAGGTGGCTGTAAATGCCCATCAATGGCTCGACCAGGTCTGAATATAAGACACACTAATGTCTTGGTGGTTTTGATAAGAAACGATGACCTCATTGCTAATTAAAACTAATCTTCTGTAATAAAAACAAACAAGTGGTCTCCAGAGAATAATTAGCAGGTGTAATACTTGGTTGTTTTTCTGCTTCACCAGCCTGAAAGGTGGAACAAGATCAAGCTCGTCATCAGCAAAGAGGAAGTTAAAGAGGCGTACCAGGAAGCCATGTTCTCCATGGCGACGCTAAACCGAACAGGTAGAGGACTTTTTTTTTAGCTGGTTCAACTTCGGAACACTTTCCAGTTCTACAGAACCCAGACTAATACAGTATTATTGAGGTGTCTGGAGTGATTAAATGGAATGATGTTTGCGGATGACATTGTGATCTGTAGTGAGAGGAGGGAAGAGGTGGAGGAAAAGCTGGAGAGGTGGAGGTTTGCACTAGAAAGAAGAGGAATGAAGATTAGTCAGAGTAAAACAGAATACATGTGTGTGAATGAGAGGGATCCAAATGGAAAAGTGAGGTTACAGAAGAAGAGATAAACAAGGTGGAAGATTTTAAGTATTAGGATCAACAGTCCAGAGCAATGGAGAGTGTGGAAAAGAGGTGAAGAAGCGTGTGCAGGCAGGCTGGAACGGGTGGAGCAAAGTATCAGGTGTGATGTGTGACAGAAGAGTTTCAGCTAGAATGAAAGGGAAAGTGTTCAAAACCGCGGTGAGACCCGCCATGCTGATTTGTCTAGAGACAGTGGCACTGAGAAAAAGACAGGAAGCAGAGATGTTTGTAGCAGAGATGAAGATGCTGAGGATCTCTCTGGGAGTGACCAGGATGGACAGGATCAGAGGAACAGCACATGTTAGAGGTTTTGGAGATAAAGTCAGAGAGGCCAGACTGGGATGGTTTGGACATGTGCAGAGGAGAGAGAGAGAGTACATAGGAAGAAGGATGCTGGATTTGGAACCACCAGGAAAGTGGCCAAGAGGAAGACCAAAGAGGAGGTTCATGGATACAGTGAAGGAAGACATGAAGATAGTTGGTGTGACCAAAGAGGATAGGGTTAGATGGAAGAAACTGACTTGCTGTAGCGCCCCCTGAAGGGGAATGCCGAAACAAGAAGAAGAAAGATTGAGGTTTCTGGATTCCTTCTGTTTGTTGCTTGTTTTCTGACCCGGTTGTGTTCTGGTTCACAGCGGCAGGTCTCATGCATAAGTTCCAGGCTCACGCTGCCACCGATGTGACTGGTTTCGGCTTGTTGGGCCACGCCAACAACCTGGCAGCCCAGCAGCAGAACGAGGTGGCTTTCGTCATTCACAACCTCCCCATCATCGCCAAGATGACTGCTGTTAGCAAAGCCTGTGGGAACCTCTTTAATCTGGTCCAGGGAACGTCAGCAGAGACTTCGGGTAAGATGACAGTCATCTTCTCACACACACACACTATGGCAGGTGGACCGCTCACATTCTTCTCGTCCTCCAGGAGGGCTGCTGGTGTGTTTACCCAGAGAGCAGGCGGCTAAATTCTGCTCGGAAATGAAAAACCTGAGCTCCGGAGGTCAGGGTTCATCAGGAGCCTGGATCATCGGGATTGTAGAGAAAGGTGACCGTAGAGCTCGGATCATCGAGAAGCCACGCATCATTGAGGTGCCACCACGAGGGAGCCAGGCGGCACATCAGGACAACAGCACCACCAGCCCGGACACTAACTCCTCCATGCCGTCATAGAAACCAGCATCCCTGAGTGTGCAAGTGTGTATGTGTGAGATTTTAGGAACGTGCTGAGAAGCCTGCTGTACATTCTCCTGCTTCTCTTTTATCCTCTAACTCTAATTTTATTTACTGGAAACAATTTCTTAAAAAATGGAATGTATTGATAAGAGATAACATTCCAGTGTAAGAAATATTTAATCCAGTGATCGCTAATACAATTTTACTGAAAGTGTATGAAATAAAAAATGTGTCCTCCTGACATCTGGATGTGCCCGCTACGCTCCGAGGAAGGCTTGAGCAGCTTCCTTCAGGACGAGCTGGACGGCATCCAGGACAGCTGATTGGCCATCCCACACCGAGTCCCTCCCACTTATCCAGTTTTATGAAGCTCTGCCTTTTAAACCCCACTTGGGGACAGGTGGAGCTGAGGTCTGCCTTTTGGATGAGGGGCGAGATTCGGAAGGAGGGGGCTTTCAAGATTTTAAAATTTATTTTGCTTTTCACAATCATTAAAATTATGATCAACCCTATTTCAGTTTATGTCTGAGTCTGTTCTAAGTTAGCTTACTTCTGGTGAGAGACATCTTGATTCATAAACCAGATAGGAGAGAGGCAGTGGCTCAGTGGTAGTTCGTATATTCATGGGTTTGAATCTGCCGGAGTTCATGTCTCAGGTCCTTGGAGAAGACACTTAACCCACCATTGACACCGTCATGGCAGCCTGCTGCGGTGTAATGCAGCACACAAATTTTCCCGTTGAGGGATCAATAAAGAATACATTACTATTTTGATTAGGAGGCTCACTTACTAACGGTTGTGAAGATCTTTTGCGGAGTATATTCTCTCAGCTCGTTAGGATTGATCAAAAATACCGTTAAGTCTTCTTGCGCAACGTAAGCGTCACACGTCACACCTGCTACAAATGTCAAACTTAAGCCAACTTGAAATTCAATCCGCCCCAACTTTGTCTTTAGAACTACAAATATGGATGTTTTGATGCACGTGCAATAGTCCTTAAATGAGCTGGTGTTCATTAATAATGGCTACAAGCAAATGAGTGAGAGACAGTCACCATGGCAACTCTGACACACACTGATCTGTCGTAAAGTAGTGTAAAAAAAAAAAAAGCTGTCCATTGGAAATCCATGTCAGCCACTGGAGGCTAATGCAAGCAATTCTCAACTTAAAGTTTTAAAGATAATATTTATTAAACACAAATTTTCTCTGTTTGTCCATGGATTTAAAGAATATGTTAGAAATATAAGTAAAATGTGATGACTGAATTTACGTCAAAATGTATACGGGAAAAAAGTCTGCGTTTCTTTGAACATGACGTGACTATAATTAGTTTTTTAAAAACATCTAAAAATGTGCTGGAAACAATTTTTATTAAAACTTTGATCAAACATCAAAATAACATATTTTCTGACTATAAGTTGCGACTTTTACTCCGAAAAAACGGTATAGTCCATCAGTTAAACATCATTACCTTTTTTTTTTTTACTAGTTCGCAGCAGTCAGCGTTCTCATTAACGCCATCAGTTTTAATACAGTTTGTTTGATTTTGTTACATTTGATCACGAGGATGTGAATATTATTTTGTTATTAAATAGTTTATTACATCTATTTTAAATTACTACTATAAATAATTATTATAAGTAATATTTTTTTCTTTTTGTAATCAGACCCAGTGGAACCTCAGTTAGGTTTTAAATCGTTTTACATCTTTAAGGCGATAAGGTGTCGTTGTGGTAGTGATCCAGTAAACATAGGACTCTACACATAAACTTGAGCTGCTTCAGAATAGCTTTTTTTTTTTTAAGAAATGTTCAGTTTCAACATGTGTTCCTCTTTTTTTTTTGATAAAAAAGTTACATTTTTTTGCAGAATTTCTTTTTTCTAATTTGCTTGATGAGATTTTTTACTTGTTATTTATTAGATAAATAAAGAAATCATTAGGTTTTGTTTTAAAAATACATTTGAGGATGTGAAGTGAATAAAATAGGCTTTGAGGTTTAAACAAAAATAAAATAAAATGTTGGTGTGATTCCCTGAACTGCCACTAGAGAGCAGAGTATGACAAGAGCTCTCAGCTGAAAGAGAGGAAGAAGAATTGCGGAAATAGATGATGTAAACAATCTCAAGGTTCTCCCTTTTAAAGTAGTTTTAGTTTATAGTTTTTATAATTTAACACATTTACCTGTTTTAAAAATGACTTTAACTGAAATTTGTACTTTTTCTTTTTAGTCAGGATTAAGCGTTCAAAGCTGACAGGCTTCTGTTAGCAGCAAAAAACAGCTTTTAAAAACATTCTGTGGTAAACAGTAGAACAGACAAGTATGCCGTATCTGTGTGGAGAAGAGACCGTAAAGGAGCTCAGGAGAGCTCTGTCTAATCCTAACATCCAGTCTGATCCACAGAGGTACCGAAACACAGTTCTCAGAGTCATCAGGTACAGTTTAAACCCAGATTTATCGTTCTATCTATCTAGCATCCAACCATCCTGTGATTTTTTGTTACTACTGATATTTTAATGTGATGTTCCGTTCCATCGTCTTCTGCTTATTCGGGGTCGGTTCGCGGGGGCAACAACCTCACACGGTAAACCCAGGCTTCTTTCACCCTGGCTCCATCCTCCAACTCACCCAGGAGGATCCTGAGGTTTTTCCTTTTCCAGCTGTGAGACATAGTCTCTCCAGCAGCTGCAGGGTCTATCTCTGGGTCTTCTTTTCTGGATACACCTCACCAAGAAGGTGGTCAGGAGATGCCCAAACCACCCTGTCTGACTTCTCTCGACCCAGAGGAGCAAGGTTCCACACAAAGCTCCTCCCGTATGGAAGAGCTCCTCACTCTATTTCTGAATGAGAGCCCAGCCAACCTGCAGAGGAAGCTCATATCGGCTGCTTGTGTTTGTGGTCTCGTTCTTTTGGTCACCACCCCACAGCTGGTGACCATAGGTGAGGGTGGGAATGTAGATCGACTTGTAAATTGAGAGCTTTGCTTTTCGGATCAGCTCTTTCTTCACCATGTCGTATCGATGTGGCATCCTGATTGTTGCAGACGCAGCACCGATCCGTCTGTCGATCTCCCCCGCTCCATCCTTCATTACTGTGATGTGTTGATCTGTAAAACAGCATCATGAAGCAGGATAACTGATCACCTTTAAAGGGCTAAATTAAAAAGAAAAAACGTGAAACATTTTTATGTAGAAAATTTTCAATAATTATTTGAAATATTTTCTGTAATTTGTGTGACCCTACCCTCTCAGAGCCATGTCCCAAGGTGTGAACGTATCGGGCCTGTTCAGTGAGATGGTGAAGGCCTGTGCCACCGTGGACATTGTCCAGAAGAAGCTGGTCTACCTCTTTCTGTATTCCTACGCTGCTTTAAACCCGGATCTGTCCCTGCTGGTCGTCAACACGCTGAGGAAAGACTGCCAGGACCCTAACCCCATGGTACGCAGTCTGGCCCTGAGGAACATGAGCAACCTCAGGTGAGCTGGGATGAATGTTGCGATGACAACCTGTAATGGTTCTCAGACTGTGTGATGGTGTGTGAGACAGGTTACCCAGCCTGGTGGAGTACGTGGAGCAGCCTCTCACAGCCGGACTGAGGGACAAAGCGGCTTGTGTGCGGCGGGTGGCGGTTTTGGGTTGGGCCAAACTCCACAACCTACAGAGCAACACTGAAACAGGTATCAACGTGATTTAGTTCCACACACTCATCCGTCCAGCTAACGATCCTCTCATGTCAGATCCTGCTGTGGTGAATGAACTGTACGGCTTGCTCAGAGACCCCGACCCTGTGGTGATGGTCAACTGCCTCCGAGCTCTGGATGAGATCCTGAAGCAGGAAGGAGGGGTCGTAATAAACAAACCCATTTGTCATCATCTCCTCAACAGGTCGGTGTTCATGGGAGCCCCACGTGGTTCTGTAAAAACTTTTCTTTGTCTGAATTTAGCGGAGAACATTAATATTATATTTTCATTATGATTAATGGGGGGAGACGGTGGCTCAGTGATTAGATCGTTGTAGCGTTCGCCCATGGACCGGAAGTTCACGGGTTCGCATCCCACTGAGTGCATGTGTAGGGTCTTTGGGGAAGACTACTAACCCCCGCTTCTCCCACCATTGGTGGAGACGGTGGCCGCGTGGTTAGCGCGTTCGCCCGCGGACCGGAAGGTCGCGGGTTCGCGTCCCACGGAGAGCACGTCTAGGGTCCTTGGAGAAGACACCTAACCCCCGCTTCTCCCACCATTGGCGCCGTTGAAGGGCAGCCTGCTGCGGTGTAAGGAGTGCAGCAAACAAATTTCCCCGGTGAGGGATGAATAGAGTAATTCAAAATAATAAAAAAAAAAAAAATAACCCCCCCGTTTTTCCCACCATTGGCGCCATCGTGGCAGCCTGCTGCGGTGTAGGAGTGCACTACACAAATTTTCCGGTGAGGGATCAATAGAGTGGGTTAAAAAAAAAAAAAATTAAATATGGGAGATTACATTTGTATTTTTGTGCAAAGCTGAATTCTGTCACAAGAGTACGCTGTTGCATTCAGAACAGAGTCTGTTTCTCTGTTTAGAAAGAAAATAGTCATTTATCTTCATTCAGTTTATCAAATCATCACATCCACATTGTTTCCTCCTAGATCTGTCTGGTTCAGGAAGCTTCACAAACAGGAAGAAACTGATCAAAGTTGTATTTTATCTAACAGTGGGAAATAATCCAGATGGATGGAGGTGAAAAACTCAGCCTCTGATCAGGACTAGTCGCTAGCCGGTGGAGCTGTGGAGGTGAAATGAGAATAAAACACACGTATTAAGACAGAGTGTAAGACCCTGTCCACACATAGCCTGGCATTTTTGAAAACGTATATCTGCTGTCCTCCATTTTAGAAAAACGCTCGCGTCCACACGTAACCGTTTTCAAAATACCCACGTCCACACAGAGCCGTATGAATACGCTTTTGAGGCGATTATAAGCATGCCAGACCAGTAGTCGGCAGTATTGAGTGGAGGAGGAGGGAGGCTTATGTAATTAATAATCGCCGATTGCAATGCATTTTTCCTCCTTTGCTCCTCAACAAGAAGCAAGAGCAGTTGAGAGTGGACAAAAATCAAGAAAAGAGGGTCTGCAACAGGGCCTGTGGATCCATGCTGCCCACTGTCTGCTTTTGTAAACAAGAACGCACACAAATGACGTATTTGCATTACTTGTCGCAGGTAGTAAAACGCAAATCTCCGTTTTTGCGTTTGCGTGTGGACGTGATTTTCCAAAATCTCCACTTTGGCCGAAGTTTTCAAAAACGCTGGTTTTGAGTGAAAAAACCCTCCCTTATTGTGTGGACGGCAGGACAAAACAAATAAAAATATATGCGTTTTCAAAAATACCCGGCTACGTGTGAACGGGATATAAGATTCAATCGGCTAAGGAAGCTTTGATACATATAAAACTATTCAGATGTAGAAGAATAAGAGATTCAACAAAGAAGATACTTGGGATCATGTGAATCATTGAGCTTGCGGCTTTCTTCCATAGTCTTATTTATGGTTTGAGTATTTTTAACAGCAGGAAGTAATCTGGAAGCTTTTGTTTGTTCAGTTTCTATCTGGCTGGAAAGTTTCTGTTATCTAAACCACAAACGACTCTCATTTGTGAATTCCAAGTGAAATCATAGAAACAGCTTTAGGGTGAAAAAGAGCTTCATTTTTTTATCTATCAGAAGAACACACCCATTGAACAATGGACGTATAAAAATATAAAATGTCCTGGTTTCGTGGTCTACCTTCAAGCAAACTGTGACCCTAATTTATTGTTCTCAAAAGTTTTTCAGAGATCTTTCAAAGAGACGTGTCATATTAACCCAGTGATTGAACATCAGAGTTTATTCAGTCTTATTCTTTTGGCATTTCCCTTCAGGGGTCGCCACAGCAAGTCAGTTTCTTCCATCTAATCCTATCTGCCGTATCCTCTTCGGTCACACCAACTATCTTCATATCTTCCTTCATGTAGTGAAACACTTTTATTAATTTTGTAGGATCGTTGGAAGTCGGCAAAGAATGACACAACACTTCCTAATTATTAAATGCGTTTATTTAGCCTGATTATATATATAAAAGCATAACAGTGGATTGATAAAAAGCATAATAGTGGATAATAGCACTTTAAGTTTCCATCTCTTACCGCTAGCAAGGTTGGAGAGCCCACAACCCCGGTAGAGCGTGCATAAAATCCGGTTGGATGTGTTCATCCAAAAGCTCGCAGCAGACTCTAACGAGTATAGAGGAAACCCTGCTTTTTCTACCTCATGACAAACAACATTCCATGAACAAACTTTTCTCATAACAATGTTCCGTGTTTCTGTCTCCGTACAATTTCCCCACAACAACCCACATTGAAGGCTTCGTTCTCATAATAATCTTTCTTATAACATTGAATGAGGACATTTGACATCAAAAAATAAATCCCAATACACTTTACTGCGTCCATGAACCTCCTCTTTGGTCTTCCTCTAGTCCTCTTTCCTGGTGGTTCCAAATCCAGCATTCTTCTTCCGATGTACTCTTCCTCTCTCCTCTGCACATGTCCAAACCATCTCAGTCTGGCCTCTCTGACTTTGTCCCGAAAATTTCTAACATGTGCTGTTTTCCTGATGTACTCATTTCTCATCCTGTTCATCCTGGTCACTCCCAGAGAGATCCTCAGCATCCTCATCTCTGCTTCCTGTCTTTTCTTCGGTGCTACTGCTTCTGGACCAAACAGCATGGCCAATCTCACCTCGGTTTTGTACACTTTCCCTTTCATTCTAGCTGAAACTCTTCTATCACACATCACACCTGATACTTTCCTCCACCCGTTCTAGCCTGCCTGAACACGCTTCTTCACCTCTTTTCCACACTCTCCATTGCTCTGGACTGTTGATCCTAGATACTTAAAATCTTCCACCTTCTTTATCTCTTCTCCCTGTAACCTCACTTTTCCATTTGGATCCCTCTCATTCACACACATGTACTCTGTTTTACTCTGACTAATCTTCATTCCTCTTCTTTCTAGTGCAAACCTCCACCTTAATCAGTGTGTTTTCAAAATAAAATGACAGCAAAAATATCTTTAGAACAAAAAAGGACTTTTTCGTCTAAGTCCTGCATGGATTCCGAGTACCTGTCTACAGTAGATTGTAAGAGGTTGTTGTAATATGTTTATTTTAGCTTCATTTATTTTCTCACTTGATACTTTATTGTGTTACCACTCTTTATTTGCATGGATCGTAAAATAAACGACATGGTTTACCGACTGCAGGTTTAACGTGACGGGCAATAAGTGACTGTTGTTTGGAGGATTATTAGCTGATCCAAAAATAGAGTGCATAAAGTTAGCAATGCTTAAAAAATAATATCCAAATACTAGATGGAAGAGCTTGCAAATTTCTCAGACATGCTGCAATAAACCCGAAAACCACTTTATGTATGTTTTTGATTTGGGAATAACGTTCAAACGTTTCCAGTGAGAGTTGGACTCCGCCAAGGCTGCCCTTTGTCACCGATTCTGTTCATCGCCTTTATGGACAGAATATCTAGGCGCAGCCGAGGCGTTGGAGGGATCCGGTTTTGTGACCTCAGGATCGGATCTCTGCTTTTTGCGGATGATGTGGTCCTGTTGGCTTCATCGGACCGTGATCTCCAGCTCTCACTGGATCGATATGCTGCCGTGTGTGAAGCGGCCGGGATGGGAATTAGCGCCTCCAAATCCAAGACCATGGTCCTCGCCCGGAAAAGGGTGGTATGCCCCCTGTTGGGTCAAGGACAGGGTCCTGCCCCAAGTGGAGGAATTTAAGTATCTCGTGGTCTTGTTCACGAGTGGAGGAAGGATGGAGCGGGAGATCGTCAGGCGAAGCGGTCGGGCGTTAGCAAAAACCAGGATGCGGCATCGGTCCGTAGTGGTAAAAAGAGAGCTGAGCCGAAAAGCAAAGCTCTCGATTTACAAGTCGATCTACGTTCCAACCCTCACCTATGGTCACCATCTGTGGGTGGTGACCGAAAGAATGAGATCGCGGATACAAGCGGACGAAATGAGCTTCCTCCGCAGGGTCGCTGGGCTCTCACTCAGAGATCGGGTGAGGAGTTCTACCATCCGGGAGGCGCTTGGTGTCGAGCCGCTCCTCCTCCAGATCGATGGGAGCCAGATGGGGTGGTATGGGCATCTGGTCAGGATGCCCCCCGAGCACCTCGCCCACGAGTTGCTCAGGGACCAAGGGGCAAACCCCGGACCTTCTGGAGAGACTATGTCTCACAGCTGGGCGGGGAACGACTTGGGATCCTTCCAGGTGAGCTGGAGGATGCAGCCGGGGTGAGAGAAGACTGGGCTTCTTGTTTGAGGCTGTTGCCCCCACAACCCTGCCCTGGAACAAACGGAATATGACGGAACGTTCAAACGTGGTAAAAAAAACTTCCTAAAAGTTTATTTTGCGTTAAACTTTCCCTTTAAAAGTCACTTTCTGGTCCCATGGGGCATTGGCTTAGTGGTAGAGTTACCATCTTTTGACCGGGAGAATCTGGTTAGATTCCCGCTGGGCCCAAGCCGTCCCTGGGACCACAGAAATAACACAAAAACAAAGTGAAAAAAACAAAGTCACTTTCTGTTTATGTGTAAGTTACTGCATTAGGTTCGTGTTACTGTGCTGAGATCGTCCTGTGTTTAATGTGTCTCCCTCCGGCAGGTTGAAAGAGTGTGACGTGTGGGGTCAGTGCGAGGTACTGAAGGTCCTCCAGCGCTACCGTCCACATTCCGAAGATGAGCTGTTTGACATCTTGTCCCTGTTGGACCCCTTTCTGATCAGTTCCCATGCCCCTGTCATGGCTGCCACTTTCAGCCTCTTCCTCAGCCTCAGCTCCGATCAGCCTGCCGTCAGCGTGGCGGCCATCCAGCGGGTCTGCACACCCTTGCTGGCTGTTTGCAGCAGTGGATCCAGAGAGATGAAGTTCGCCGCTCTCTGCCACATTCAGGTCAGCATCAATTTGAGAAAATAAGTGAAAAAAACTTCAGAAAACAAAATAAGTTAAACGTGGTTTTTAAAAAAGAATAACAAACACAAATTAGATGTTTGTTTCGTTTCGACGTCTAAACCGCCCAGCCTTGAAGGGATGTGGGGGGTGCCAGAGCCTATCCTGGCTGATCTAAGGCGAGTGGCTGGTTCCCCCAAACAGGTTGCCAACCATCCACACACACTCATTCCCAGGGGCAATTTTATAGCGGCCAATCATCCTTAACATGCATGTTTTTGGAGGGTGGGAAGAAACCAGAGTATCCAAAGAAAACCGACGCATATACGGGGAGAACACGCAGACTGCACACAGAAAGGACAAGCCTCGTCCCCATCTGGGACTCGAACTCCAACCTTCTTGCGCCGAGGCCAATTAGATGTTTGTTTTTTCATAATCATACCTTAATTAAATAAAAATATTTCAAATTTTGTGTCAATATTTTTCTACATTAATGTTTAAATATTTAAACAAGAATCAAACAAATTCATTCTTGCCTCAGTTCATGCTCAGATGCACCCCTTCCACTCAGTGTATGTTACAAACAGGCTCACTGCGACAACGATGAACAGAAAACGAGATAGTACTACTCACTACACAACTCTGATGTTTAAAGAGTGAAACTAAAACGCCCGGCAGGAATTTCTACAGATTAACAAACACAAAGGTCTGTGTGGTGCACACCCTACGCAGGGCACGTCAAGTTTATTTGTAGAGCTCAATTTATACAAAACGTACTTCAAAGTGCTTCACAAGAAGGAAAAAATGCATTAAAATCACAAAATGTTTAAAAAATAAAATAATTAAAACAGATAAAAAGAGTAATTAATCAAATGCAGGATTAAACAGAACTGTTTTTAGCCTAGATTTAAACATGGTCACAGTAGCGGCCTGTCTCAGGAAGTTTGTTCCAGACTTTGCAGCATAAAAGTCTGCAAATTAGGGAGAGGCGGTGGCTCAGTGGTAGAGCGTTCGCCCTCGGACCGGAGGTTAGCTGGAAGTTCGCAGGTTCGATTCCCACTTAGTTCACGTCTAGGGTCCTTGGAGAAGACGCCTAATCCCCTGTTTCTCCCACCATTTGTGGTGTATACCAGCACAGAAATTTTCCCGCTGAGGGATCAATCAAGTATACATTATTATTAAATTGAAATGCAGCTTCTCCATGTTTAGTCCTGAATCTAGACACCAGCAGATGCCGACTCGGAGGTCCTCAGAGTTCTAGATGGTTCATGTTTAGTCCTGACTCTAGACACCAGCAGGAGGCCGGTCCTGGAAGTCCTCAGAGTTCTAGATGGTTCATGTTTAGTCCTGACTCTAGACACCAGCAGGAGGCCGGTCCCAGAAGTCCTCAGAGTTCTAGATGGTTCATAAGGTACCAGCATATCACAGATGTACTATGGTGCTAGACCATGGAGAGACTTAAACACAATCAGAGCAGCTCTAAAGTCTATTCGCTGAGCCACAAGAAGCCAGTGCAATGCAGCCAGTGCATAACGATGCTTTATTTTCAAAAGTCACCGGATTTTCATCCTTACATTCATCAATGACTCACCTTTGAGTGAAAATTTAATGGAATTTAATTCCATTAAAGTCAAACCCCTAAACTAGCAAAATGAGTAAAAACCAAAGATCTTTAAGAAGCTTCTTTACTAAGGGGAGTTCCAGAGTTACGAAGCAGACTGGACCTTAGAAACTCTCTTCAGGTTTCAGTTCAAGATGGGACTGTCTGGTTCCAGCAAAACAAACTTAGAACTCTGATTGATCTAGTCTTACTGGGCGGAGCCTAACTGGTATTTTTATTCACTTTGTTTTTGTGATGTCTTTTATTTTGAAGGTAGTTTTACCGTTACCATAGCAACCAGAGTGCGTTCGAGCAGAGAGAATGTTTCCAAGTTATAAAGACGCTGCTAATAAATTTTCTCGTGAAGACAAAGTGGTTTAAAGATTATTATTTATTTTTAAAAAAACAGTTTTTCCAGCTTGTCTTATCACCTTTAGACGGTTCGTGAAAATATTATCCTACACTAAACCGGTCCATGGCGCAGAAAAGGTTGGGGAACTCTGACGTAATGTTAACGCAATCTTCCTCAAATGAACCGGTGCTGATGTTGCTGATCTCGTGGTGGCGTCTGTCGGAAGCGAAAAAAATGGAAAGTGACAGACTGATCTGTCAGTGACATAAAAAATGGTGACAAAAAGAAACCAGGAATCCATGCCACTGAAGGCAGTCCAAATGATCCCCAGTTTAAATGTTTTACTAACGTTATTTTTATTATTATCTTTATGTTAAGGGTGCGCAGTGGTTACAGAGGCTCCACAACAATACAAAGTTTCAAATTGAATTTAGATGTTTTTGCACCTTTATGAACCTGTAAGCTGAGTGTTTTTATAACAAACCTGAATGACAGTACAAACAAAACTTGTTTTATCATGTTGTAGTTGCTGTTGCGTTCCATACCCGGCCAGTTGGGGGAACATTACAAACGTTTCTTCTGTGGCTACGCAGAACCGGCCTACATCAAACAAAGAAAGATGCAGGTAATTTCTCTCTGTGTTTTTACGGTGAAAGTTGACAGAACACATCCAGCCTGCTCCCAATAAAATAATTGAAACCACAAAAGTTTATACATTTGGACAAGAATTTATTAAATAGTTATGAAAAACCTCTACATAGAAAAAAAAACTTGTAACACATGGGATCGAATACTCATTTCTGGAAGTGCTGTTTATTCATATCGGTTCATTTGAATGAGTTCTGGGCCATAGGACGGAATCAGTTCACTCAGGTTTTAAAAGCAAAGCATCTCTAAGCTTTTGAGAGCAAATTCCAGCAGGTTGGAACAGGGAGTGTTTGTAAAGCTTTGATTAGAGATCCTAATTAGAGCTGTTGAAAATGAAGATCATTTTAAAGAAAGAGCTTTCAGTGCTAATACAAATAAAATCTGACGACGTGAGATGACCCGGCATTTTCCCTTTTGTTCACTAGTATCTGGGGCCGGGTCGCGGGGGCAACAGCCTCAGACGGGAAGCTCAGGCTTCTCTCACCCTGGCTGCATCCTCCAGAAGGATCCTGAGTTGTTCACCAGCCAGATATGGTCTCTCCATCGGATCCGGGGTCTGTCTCTTGGTCTCTTTCCAGTGGGACGTGCCCAGACCACCTCACTAGCGAGGCGCTTGGGGGCATCCTGACCAGATGCCCGAACCACCCCATCTGGCTTATCTCGACCTGGTGGAAGAGCGGCTCGACACCGAGCTCCTCCCGGATGGCAGCGCTCCTAACCCGATCTCTGAGTGAGAGCCCAGCCACCCTACAGAGGAAGCTCATTTTGGCCGCTTGTTTCCGCGATCTCATTCTTTTGGTCACCAGCTGTGGGTGGTGACCAAAAGAATGAGATGAGATGAGATAGGTGAGGGTAGGAACATAGATCGACTTGTAAATCGAGAGCTTTGCTTTTCGGCTCAGCTCACTCTTTACCACAACGGACCGATGCAGCGTCCTAGTTATTGCTGACGCCGCACCAATCCGTCTGTCGTTCTACCGCTCCATCCTCGTGAACTCGTGAACAAGACCCCGAGATACTTAAACTCCTCCACTTGGAGCAGGACCCTGTCCAAGACCCACAGGGGGCATTCCACCCTTTTATGGGCAGAACTTTACTTTTATGGACAGAATATCTAGGCGCAGCCGAGGCATTGAAGGGTTCTGATTTGGTGACCTCAGGATCGGATCTCTGCTTTTTGCGGATGCTGTGGTCCTGTTGGCTTCATCGGACCGTGATCTCCAGCTCTCGCTAGATCAATATGCTGCCGAGTGGGAAGTGGCCGGGATGGGAATCAACGCTTCCAAATGTGAGACCATGGTCCACGCCCGGAAAAGGTTGGAATGCCCCCTGCGGGTCAGGGACACGGTCCTGCTCCAAGTGGAGGAGTTCACTAGTCTATTAAACAGAAAAAAATATAAAAAGAAAAAAGTAACCAAATGCTAACAGGGACTTTAAAAGGTGTCCAGGACGGAGCCCAAAGCGCATGAAGCCCTATGTTTTCTTTTAAAAATGACTTTCCTTCATTAACTCCTGTGTTAGCTTCTAGGACTTGAAACTTGATCAATTACATGACGGATCTCTGTGCTGTAGAAAAATTTCTGATGTCGCTACCTTGCCTGACTGGTCCACTGCAGGTGCTGGTGGAACTGGTGAACGACGAGAACGTTACCATGTTGCTGGAGGAGCTGAAGGGTTACTGCACAGACGTCAACACAGACACGGCACAGGCGGCCATCACAGCTTTAGGTAACACACCCCCTCCCATAAGTTAGCTTACGTTGATCCATCAGACCTCTTTTTATTGGTTAATATTCATCCGTTTTTGGGTTAAACGCTAGTTTCCTTTGAAAAACTACTTGATGATGATGGTGTTTCTGTGGAAACTAATGCAACTAAATATTGATAAAATATCTATTTGGAATTTTTATTTAGGCTGATCTTGTAATATTAATTTAACATTTGATACATATGTTTTATTTTTGTTTGATATGCATTTTTGTAACAGTTATTAACCATTGTAAATATTCAAAATTCCCCATTCCGCTTGGGCTTCACGGTGGTGCAGTGGTTAGCACAATGGCCTCACAGACAGAAGGTCAGGGTTTGAGTCCTGGGTTGGAACGAGGCTAGGAACACTGGTCTTTCTGTGTGGAGTTTGCATGTTCTCTGCGTGTATGTGTGGATTTTCTCCTGGTACTCTGGTTTCCTCCCACTCTCCAAAAACATGCATGTTAGGTTGAAACTATGAAACTACAAAATTGTCCCTAGAAATGAGTGGGTCTGTCGATGGTTGTACGTGTGCGTGTGTGGGGTCCGTTGCAACCTGTTCAGGGTGTACCCTGCCCCTCGCCTGTGATCAGGTGGGAAAGGCTTGAGCACTCCCTACGACTCCGTTAGGGATAAGCAGTTTAGAGAAGGAAACCTATCCTGCTGGTTTTAATTTGCTAAGCAATGATGCTGTGGATTAAATTAATAGTGAGGTATTATTGTATTTTTATAACCAAAGGGTGCACAATCTTAAATGTACCTAGCACACTATGGTGTGGTAATAATAATAATAATAATAATAAATTTTATTTATAACGCACTTTACATTTCCAGTGGAGATCTCAAAGTGCTACAATTACCAAAAGCAACAACAAACAGCAAAATTAAATAAAACCACAACACAAAAAACAACACTAAAAGCTTTGTTGAAAAGCCTCTAGAAATAAAAATGTCTTCAGTCTTTTCTTAAAAACCTCAACGCTCTATGGAGCCCTCAAGCTCTCGGGAAGAGCGTTCCAGAGCTGTGGAGCAGCTGCCTGGAAGGCCCTGTCCCCCATTGTGGAGAGTTTGGTCCTTGGTTGGTGCAGGCAGTAGGAGGACGAGGAGGAGCGCAGGTCTCGGACAGTGGTGTGGAGGGTTAGGAGTTCTTGGACAGTGGTGTGGAGGGTTAGGAGTTCTCGGACAGTGGTGTGGAGGGTTAGGAGTTCTTGGAGATAAACAGGTGCAGTGCCATGTATGCACTGATGGGTGAGGAGGCAGAGCTTTTACTGAATTCTGTATTTAACGGGTACCAGTGGAGGGATTTGAGGATGGGAGTGATATGGTCATATTTGCGCCTCCTTATCAGGACCCAGGCAGCGCAGTTCTGGATGTGCTAGAGCTTTTGTAAGCCCCTGCATGGGATCCCTACAAGGAGGGCATTGCAGTAATCCAGCCTGGAGGAGATGAAAGCGTGAATCAACCTTTTAGCGTCCGGTTTGCAAAGACATGGACGTAGCCTGGCTATATTTTTAAGATGGAGGAAGGAAACTTCCATCTCCATGGTGCACCTAATGTGTTGTTGTGTGACTTTGGGGTTGCAGGAAGTGAACTGAAACTTCACCTGTAGCTGAAAGTCTGCCCTCTAATCCAGAGGGTTAATGGTTGTGAAAATAAGATAATTACCTGGGCGTTTTCGGCTTCTTGGCTTTGGAACAACCGGTTTAAGGAGCTAAGGCTTGCTCAATCAGTCTCATCTTTTAAATCTCTTCTTAAAACTTATGTATTTTGGATGGCCTTCTTTTAACTGTAATAAAATTTTATTCATTCTTTGTCTGCTTATTTTTATCTTCTTATATTATTTAAATTCTTTATTGTATTTGATTGCCGTGCTTTATTCAATACTTCCTAAAGTTGAGTGAAAAGTGTTGGGGAATAAATAAATATTGTTAACTAGTTCCAATTAAATTCTCTGGGTTTGAGAGAAGCCAGATGAGGTGGTTCGAGCATCTGGTTAGGATGACTCCCTTAACAAGGCCTCGCTGGTGAGGTGTTTCAGACACGTACCACTGGGAGTAGACACAGAGGTAGATCTTGGACCTGCTTGTAGGACTATGTCTCGCAGCTGGACAAGGAACACCTCAGGACCCTCCTGGGTGAGCTGGAGGATGCAGCCGGGGTGAGGACCCCGTGACTCGGTCCAGATAAGTGGGAGACAACGGAACGGGAAGTCCCAATTAAACATAATTATCTTGACGTTTTGAACATGTTTTTTTGGGAAAAAACTTTTATTCACGTTAAAGTTATAAATTCTATAATAAAAATCCATGACAATTAAAATGTTTTTTTATAGGTCTAGTTTCTCAAACTTATTTTCAACATCTGCTGGTGATGTTTTAGGGTCTTTCCTGGATTCTTGTGAGGAACTAAGAGACCTGTTTGAGTTTTTGCTGATATAAAAAGAGCCATGCCCTAGCTGTTTTTCTGAAGATTAGGCAGACATCGTCTCTGTGCTTTCTCAGTGTTACTTAATTCCTGCCCGTCTACGTGCAGGTCGTATCGGACGCAGCTACAGCGACAGATGTCTGGAGATTCTCATCGAGCTGCTCAGCCTCAAACAGGACCACATCACATCTGGTAAAATTCCATCCTGACACCCACACATCTAAACAAACCTCATTCCGTCTCACTTCTCTTCCGTCCTTCTTTCTAGCTGTGGTGCAGACCATGAGAGACCTGGTGTGGGCGTGTCCTCAGTGCAGCCACACGGTGTGTTCAGCTCTAGAAGGCTGTGAGGAAACACTACAGGACACCCAGGTTAGACCTCAAAGCGAACCCATTGTTAATCATTTATAGCGCAGAGTCATTAAAACAAATTTTATTCTCTCTGGCGCTTTATTTTATTGTTTTAAACTTCCTTATAAACATTTTACAAGGTCCTCATTCTGACGGGTTAAATTTACAATTTGCTTCCTGAGTGCTTTTCAATTACAGTTTTTTTAAATGTTTTTTTCATTTTTTATATAAATTGTTAATCTAATTATTTGCTGGAATAATTCTATTACATTTATATACCATTAGAGGGCTGGAAGCTTAAAGGTAGATGGTGGTGATTCCAAGGCTTTTAGAAACGCCATGGAAACCACTGATTACCAAGTTTTATTGATTTTACTGGTTCTCATAAAAGCTCTGACTCACAGCCAACAAGTTTTTATGTTCTCTCTGAACGTTCAATTGAAATTTAATTCTTTTCATTCCGTTCTTTCTATGTGTTACCACAACACCACTTTCATGTTAAGGATCAAAGACTGGAGAAAAAAAAACTATGACGTGTGAAAAGAAGTAAAATAAAAACAAGCTTTTATTTTTTATGAATCTCAAAGAAAAAAAAATAACATTAGCCATCCAGCTTATTGGCATTATTTTAGATACGCTTTTAATCTTTCATTAGATTTGACGTAATTACCTGTTCATCTGACCCTTTTCATTAAATTTATTCATAATAAACTGTTGAGGTTAAAGTAGTCTTATTTGTAAAGTGTTTTTATTGTCACTATTGTGTTATCAAAATTTTCTCTTGTGACCTTTCAAAACAGGTCAGAAGATCGAGTTTGTGTAGATTTTATAGAGTTCAAAGGACTAGGGCTCACTTTCCGTAGTTGTATCTGATATGTGTCTTCAGCCATCCCTCCGATGCCCGATGATGCTATAAGTTCAGTAAAGACTCAAGAACAGGGATTGGTTTTCCAGAGCAGGCTTTATTGCTATAAGTCTGTACACACGCAGACACGTACACTGGGGCGCGGCCCGTTATTCATGATCATCTTCTTTCTATCATGTCAGAGAAGGTCAGGGAAACTGAAGCCCACCCTTAATCCTTTCAAGTGTAAGCATCAAGAAGTTACCGTCCTGATAAAACTGTTCGTGCCTTTCTCATTTATCAGCCATTCTAAAATAAATTAATTGAACCATTGCTCTCTTGATATCAGTGACCCTCAGTCCCTTAATCGTTACCAGGAACTTTCCACTTGATTACATTTTACCTGAACACAGCAGATAACCACCTGTTGTTTTCCAGGCTCAATTTAACTCAGTCAATTTGCCTAATATTGAAGCAATATACCGCATTCCCACCTTTGTTGGCTTTCTTAGCCACACCAAACAGGTCAAATACACATGTAAAACTAACTCCTCCGGGGTCTAACATGGCGCCTGGGCCCGCGATGCTGACAAACCCATGTAGGGGCAAAAAACCTGCTGACGTGTCACAACAGGAAAAAATTCTACTACGACCCCTAAGCGATCACCCAAAGTCAAGTTAACAACCATCATTCAACACTAAACTAAAATGTCAGCCGGGGGCAGGTTTGTCATTACCGCTTTTTCAGCAGGTGCTAATCTCTGTAACAGTACAGACCCATGCACAATAGTTATAACATTCTGATTAAATACATTTCAACAATCACGGCATGCACGTGGATACATGAATGATGAACCATCCTTAAGGGTCAGTGGCACAGAGCATTCAAGTCCAACATTGCACGGACTGTCTTTCAGTGCATAGGATCGGGGTTCGGTTCGAATAAGTCCATGTATGTAAGTTGCTCTGCCATTATCATACATGTTTGACGGCCAACTTTCCGGCGGCACAGTCTCTTCAGACCCGGCACGATTTAGAATAACAGAGAAGAAAATAGAATCACCACCAGCACTGTATCAGCTACAGTTTTATTAAGCTACAGCTTTCAATTTCCAAAAATATTGTTTATCCAATTAGTTTTCTTGTTACCAGCATTTTCCAACACAGCATTTCCTCTGGTTCTCTATTCTTAAACATTGTGGCAGTAACCCAATAACCAGTAACCAAGCAGTGATAACCCGTTTTCTTTTACTTCCTCACATTTTTTATAAACTTAGTCTTTCAGTTGAAAGGCTTCACAGGTTAAAATTACAACAGAAGGGCATTCACTCAGGCGTTTTGTAAAAACCGCTTCACATGTAGGTATGACATTTCTAGGGTTGGCACACAGGGCAGGTTAACTCCCTTAAGGCGTCTTAGAGCATGTATAGTCACATATTTAAGGTTATTTTTGGATTCTGACAGGTAAACTTACTACAAGGGCTTTGGTGGGTGTAGTTGCATCGTACTTCCCTGATTTATAGTTACTGTTGCTTTCGATCAACAGTATCTATAAATCTTTCGATCTCATTCGAAAGAATGAGATCGCGGGTACAAGCAGCCAAAATGAGCTTCCTCCGCAGGGTGCCTGGGCTCTCACTCAGAGATCGGGTGAGGAGCTCTGCCATCCGGGAGGAGCTCGGTGTCGAGCCGCGCCTCCTCCAGGTCGAGAGGAGCCAGATGGGGTGGTTCGGGCATCTGGTCAGGCTGCCCCCCGAGCGCCTCGCGGGCGAGGTGTTTTGGGCACGTCCCACCGGGAGGAGACCAAGCGGCATGGGATCCTTCCGGGTGAGCTGGAGGATGCAGCCGAGGTGAGAGAGGCCTGGGCTGCCCGTTTGAGGCTGTTGCCCCCACGACCCGACCCTGGAACAAGCAGAAGATGATGGAACGGAACGGTTGTTTCATCCTGGCAGCTCTCCTTGCAGAGGTTGACTCCACTTTTGGGGGAACACCTTAACAAAAACTTTTCTCCAGGCGTCACTGCTGATAGCCTTCTTGCTCCAGTTCAGTTCTCTTCTCTCCCTGGAGATAGACAGACTTTGGAGAGCAGTTAGTTGTTCTGTGTATTCTTTTTTATTCCTGATCCAACTGCTCAAGCGATGGCCCTTTGCATAGGCCTGTTACCTGAGGGGTAGGCATGGGATGTCCTGTAAGCATTTCATGCAGTGACAAGAAGATACTTCCACTAGTTTGCATGCGGTAACTTATGTGGTCAAAGGCAAAGCATCTGTCTATTTTAGGTTAATGCATGCAAAATTTGGTTAATTTTTTGCTTTTAGCGTTCTACCCTTCCTTGACTCATTTGGTGGTACACAGCTCTACCGTATTGGGAAATCTTTTGTTGCAATGATACACCCTTCATTACTTTGTGTACAAATGCCGAATCATTATCCGAACCTCTTTGACTTGGAAGGCCAAACCGCGAGATTACTTCTCTTACATGAAACCTGCTAAAAATGATCTTTTCTATTAGCATGTCCCGTCTTTGATTTACTGGGTTGATCACATCTGCATAATCAACTACCAAGTGTTTAAAAAGGATAGTTACAGTGTAGGTGCAGGGTAATTTTTCTGGCCGACTATCAGGGTTGTTTGTTTTTCCCTGAAGTTCCTTCAACTGTAATTGAGTCAACTTTCATTGGGCAGCGAGCTCTTGTTCTGCGACCCTTTTTTCTGTCATGCTGGTGCTTTTCCACCGCATGGTCTTTGAACTACTGGGATGACATTGAAGACAATCCTACCATATTTTCCACCTTGCTTTTAACTCCTGGGAACATGGCTGTGATTACTGCATTTCTGAAAAGAGTCGTCAAAAGAGGGTTATTTTCAAAGTCTCGTTCACTTTCAAGTTTTCACAGTTTTTGAAGTGGAGTTTTCATTGTGTTTCATCGTTCCTCCTTGTAGGACTTTTAAATAAATTTTATTAGGTGAATCTCTACATAGTTGGTTCCACAGGACAGACCTGAATGCATTTAACTCTGTACCATCAGACATAGGATCTAGCATCCATTTCTGGTCTGCGTTCCTGAAAATCTGTTCCATTTGTGTAGAGCCCAGAATGTTGATTAGTAGAGCTTTGAGGTCTCGTAGTGACAGAAGTCAACTAATCAAGAGAGCTTCGATTGCTTGTTTTCACTTTCCTGCTTCTTGAAATATATCTAGGAGACTGGCAATCATGCTAGTCAGGTCCTCAAATTATAGTTTCTATGGCGCCTGCTGGGTCCTAGGCTGCTGTCTCTGGATCTTTCTGAACTTGATGTACTACCCACATCATGTTTTCTCATTTCATTATCAATATGATCTTCCAATACTTGGATTGCGGTACGAACCAATTCTCTTTTAAGGTCTTCGTCTTTGGGGTGTAATTCAAGCCAAACTGAGTCTCCTCCAGATCTTCTCTCTAGGAACTCATGTCAGTCTCCTAATTGTTGCCAGGAACTTTCCATTTGTTTACATATTCCCTGAACACAGCAGATAACCATCTGTTGTTTTCCAAGCTGAATATAGCTCAGTCAATTTGCCTAATATTGAAGCAATATACCACACTGTTAGGGATAGAAAGATATGATTCATAAATACCATATTTTTCAAAGTATAAATCTCAGTTTTTTTCCCCAAAGTTTGGTCGGCAGTACGACTTATACTCCTGAGTGCCAAAAAATTTACTCAAGTAAAAGTAATAAGTAGACCTAAAAATATTTACTCAAGTAAGAGTAAAAAATATGCTTTGAAAAAACTACTCAAGTACCGAGTAACTTTAAAAGCAACATTTGATTTATTTGTAGACATAAGAGCATAAACAACGCAACAAAATGTGCAAAATTTGTATTTTCAAAATAAAGCTAAAAGATTAGTTAGAAAAAAGATTCCATCTTTTTCTTAAAAACTCAAATAAATGCACACGTTTTTAAACCAAAAGTTTTCTCCATTAACAAAAAGTATAGTTTTAAAGATGGTGTTTCTACCTCAGAAAAAGACAAATTTCGCCTCACATACGAATCTAATCAGAAGATTATCTAAAGTTCGCTGAGTGACTTGTTGGGAGCTTGAGAAGGAGTCGGAGAGTTATAGAATTTTTGCTGGTGTTGTTTTTGTTCGTAGACAAGGGCTTTCGTTTCCTGTGAGAGTTACCCAGGACGCAGCTCAGATGAAAAAGGTGCTGAATTAATTTTGACTGCTACGTAGGCTAATAAGTCATTAGTAACGACTGTATTAGATTAAACTTACCCCAACATGTTTTCTCAGGTTAGATGTGGCTTTTTTGTAGACAGAAATGTCCGTTTGCTTTTGCGCGCACAGCAGACACCGCGTCATGTAGCTGTTGTTTTTTGTGTTTATTTAACACAGACTAAACATGCTTTCAATATAAGGCCAGGGATGTTTGCCAACTTTGATGTCTTCTGCTGTGTCCTCTTGTTCAAGGGAGACATCTGCTGCCTCTATTTTTGCCATTTTCACCTGCTTTTAGCAATAACTTGTTTACCAAAACTAACTTTTTTGTGCCAAGTTTTGTTTTCTTGCAAGATCAGGGTTTGGTACATCTGATAGGTCATATGGAGTCATGTGACCGTCTAACACTACATTTGATTGGATGAGCATTGTCTACATTCATCCACAGCAGGAAGTTCTTTAAAAAATACTTATTGTACTGAAAAACGTATTAAAAGCAAGAAAAGTAACGGGTCAACTTTTGCCCAATGTAACGGCGTAAGAGTAGCGTTATTTACTTAAAAAAATTTATTTAAGTAAAAGTACAAGCTATTAAAAATACTCATAGAAGTACATTTTTTTCAAAAAGTTCAAAAGCTCAAGTACATGTAACAGAGTAAATGTAAGGCGTTACTACCCACCTCTGCTTACGAATAAAATTCTAGTAATGCATTATCATCATTTGACGTGTTATTTTCACACTAAACCACAAGAGAGCGCTCTAGTTTCAACTTTTCAGGTAACTTGTAAAAAGAAATAAAAAGAGCTGAATAAAAATGGCACCAAAAGTAAAATTATATTCCGCAGATTACCAGCTCCATATAGAAAAATACGCAGCTGAAAACGCTAATCGAGCTGGAGTAAGCATCGAGCATCATCTACCTCCAGACTTGGGGGAGTTGTTTAAAAGAGACACAGAGGATGAATATTTGATTGGGTTTAGTCATTTGGATTGAAATTATGGTTTGGTAAACTTGTTAGCATGTTCTTTATGCTTTAGTTATCGTAACATGTTATGATAATATTCCAGCCAACACGTTCTCAGTTTCTAATGTCAGTATACCGTACAGTTACGGTGTTCAGCCTGTTGTTCTCTAGTTTGTTTTGGTGTTAGGTTTTATCAAATAAATTTCCCTCAAAAATGCGACTTATACTCCAGTGCGACTTATATATTTGGGATTTTTGTTTGTTTGTTTTTTCTTTATTATGCATTTTTTTGGCAGGTGCGACTTATAATTTGAAAAATACGATAGTTAATACTGAGTAACTGTGGACAGTTTAGCTGAAATCCAGTCCGTAGTTTGTTACGGAAGTGTTGTAGAAGCACAGACAACCCGAGTGCTTCGTCAACATTCTTAGGCATAAAAAGCTACCAATCTCCTGATCTTCCTGCAGGGCAAGCAGGCCTTGTTGTGGCTGCTCGGTGAGTATGGGGAGCAAGTCTCTAGCGCCCCCTACACTTTGGAGATGTTTATCGATGGCGTGAGAAGTGAAGCATCTATGGAGGTCAAGATGGAGCTGCTGAGCGCCACCATGAAACTGTTCTTGATCCGGCCAGCTGAGACGCAAGACATGCTGGGAAGACTTCTGAGCTACTGCATCGGTGTGTGTTCTCATCTTTATTTCACTGAGACTCTTTCTGGTTTAGTTGGTTTCTATGGCTAAGTTACCAAGTGTGTGTTTCAGAGGAAGAGGCAAACATGTGTGTCCGGGACCTGGGGCTTCTCTACTACCGCCTGTTGCATTGTGGGATTGAAGAGACGCGGAAGCTCCTCGCGAGTCGCAGATCGGATCCTTCTCTGGGGGTTTTAATCGGCCGCCCAGCTGAACCGATTAGCCAATGGGCTTGCAGCTTCAACACACTGGAACCACTAAAGCAGGGCCCCTTCCTGACTGACTCCACCAGCAGAGGGAGCCCTGCACATGTGTCCCCCAAACTTAAAGCTACTACAGACCTGGGAGACACACTGGAGTGTGGCCACATGCAGACAAGTCCTCCCGGTGAGTTATAGCACTCAGGTCAGTCCACATTGTGATGATGAGACATTAAATACATCATAACAATTTATTTTTTGGACTCAGAATCAGAATGCTTTTATTGCCATGTCAATGAAGAATACCAGAGACTAGGAACTTGCTTTGATACAGGTGTGCAAAAAAATGAAATAAAAATAATAAAAAATAAAATAAATAATTTTAACAAAACTAAGAGTCCTCAGAAAGAAAAAGAAAAGTAGTGCAATGTCATAGAAAATAATAAAGATAGTAAAGTGACAAGAGGGAAGGGACTAAGAGATGTGGGGATCCAGGTTATAAAGCATTCATTAGTCCAACGGCAGAAGGGAAGAAGCTGTTTTTGTGGCAGGACGTTCTGGTCCAAATGGACCGGAGCCTCCTGAAAGTCAATGATAAGTGACTTTCAGGAGGACTCAAAAAGTCCATGCCCAGGGTGGAAATGATCAGCTGCTATACGACCTGCACGCCCCCGAGTCCTGGAGACATACAGGTCTTCGAGAGATGGAAGGCCACAGCTGATCACCTTCTCTGCAGAGCGCACAATGCGCTGCAGTCTATATTTGTCCCTGGCTGTGGCTCCAGCGTACCGGTGATGGAGGAGGTGAGGATGGACTCGAGAATGGCTGATCATCGAACACTGAAGATCAATATAAAAAGGATACATTGTCATCTTCTTATCCGTCTGTCCCTTTTGGAGGTGCCGGAGCCCATTCCGGCTAATTTAAGGCGAAGGGCAGGGTACACCCCGAACAGGTCGCCAGTCTGTCGCGGGGAAAAGGACACATTGCAAACTTAAAAAAAAAAATCACCAACAAATAAGCAGCATGAATTCATCAGTGATCAAAGTCGTTATTGTTGCGTGTTATGGTACGTTTTTACGAGAGCTGGGAACATACCAATAATAAGAATGTTAATTGTTCTGAATTCACCAGTTGATTCTAGTGACAAAAAGTCATTTTTAACGTCACTTGTAGAGCTTTTGTTTGTTTAAGTAAGAAAACAGGTTTTGTTCCAGTTCGTCCATGCTAACATTGCATTTCAATGACAAGTTCTGACTTGATTGACTCGCCATGCTGCTGTGCAAAACGATCTAATACGTTTGATGCGGGATGCATCAAGACTGTTGACAACACAAACACACCGACACAGCAGTTATGTGCACCCCTGGCTATGAGGCACCTTCAAATCTCCTGCCTCTTCAGAAATACTCGTAATTTCACGAAAGCAAAAAGTTCACCCAACAGGTTTTACTCCATCTGGGAAACCTCACTCTTACTGTGCTGGTTCAGTATGTTCTTTGTGTGTACGTACAGCTGGCTCTCACGCTCACTTTGAGTTACCAAATATTATCACTTAAAAGACTTGCTGAAATCTTTAGACTTTATTCCCGATAAAACGTTGTTTATGTGGAAACAAAAAGACAGAAAAACAAATCCCGTGAATTCATTTTTTCCAGGAATGTCATAAAAACTTTTTTTAATGAAGCACAAAAGAAATAAACAAACTCATGTAAAAGAAACAATGAGGCCCATTTATCTCTCTTCAAGCATAAAGGTGGTGTTTGTGTCTGAGCCTCTGACTTCCTGTCCAACTTCCTCCTTTCTTCTTCTCGTTTTCTTGTCAGACTCAGACCATCCTGATCCAGAATCTTCCACCAGTGTCCTGGCATCTAGTCTTATGTCTCCTCTGTCTTTATCTGTGTCCCCACCCATCACCCCAGAAGAGTTTGAGCATCTGTGGCTACAGCATTCGTCTGAAGCAGGTAACTTTAGACCGACTTCCTCCTGGGATGCTGCAACAGGTTCCTCTTTGCTGTACCACTGAGCGCCACAGCTTTGATCCAGCGCAGGTTCAGAAACCTTGTTGATGTTCTTGTTTGCTGTCTCGCTAGGTGCTGAGAAAGCTGATGAGTGTGAAGACTACTTGTGGAGAAAAGAACGCATCCCGAGTCAAGCAGGGCCTCGCTGCTCTCCACAAAACCTGCAGGCTGCCATGCAGCTGGTCAACATCCAGATTGTGGCTTTCACACCAGCACACACACTCCCATGGAGAGTGTTCCTGTACACACACACACAGCATGCTGGAGAGCCTGACACACCTCAAAGCACACTCATACTGGCAGAGTTACTGTACACCGGAGAGGCCGAAGGGCTTGATGAAAAAGGAGAAGTAAAAGTGACTCTGAAACAGCAACCGAGACATGAGGAAGCTCTGAAAGGTTTTCTCTCCATTCTCACAACCGTGCTGAACACTCTGTCCTCAGAAAAGGCTTAAACTCATCAGGGAATCGATCGATCTTAATTAGACATCATCATATAAATGACTGCCTTAAAAATACAGCAATGCCTCTAAAACTTTGACACTAAACAAAAACTAACAGCTGGAAAGTAAAAAGAAGCCTCAAACAAATTTTCAGGCTTTTTACTCATAACTATTTTTTCTCGGAAAATTGTGGTTTCATGTCTGTGTGAAAGTTCCTGTTACGTAAAGAAAAAAAACCCTGAATATGTAAATATGTGTCATAAATCAGCTGACAACATTTCTATTGCATTTAAAGGGAAAACATTACCATTCTGAAAAAAAACCCCAAGAGAAATAAAGAAAGTTTAAACATTATTAGTACCTGAACTCGTTTTTATTTCATTCATAAACATTTGAGAAATTTGAAATCTCTTCTGACAAGTATTTACTGTAGATACTTTTCAAATGGTAGGCAGTCTTTGCCTTAGATTTTGTTCTCCACCACACCCACATTTAGTATTTTTCTAGCAGATGCTATGCTCACGCTCAGTCCTCACCTCAACAGGGAGTGGCATTTTTATTTAAATGCACCAAAATTAAAAGTCATCGTTTAAATGTGCTGGCTTTTTTAACTTGATGCTCTTCACACTAAACAAGATTAATGTTGTTTGAGGAAGGTGAACGAAGGAAGGAATCCACAGTGACAAAAATGAAGGAGAAATTTCTGAGCTAACGAAAGAAAATGTTTATATTTGCTATGATTGGATTATTACCTCCTGAACATTCAATAGCCAAAGAAATCTAAAACACAGGTCTGGAGTAAATGCTACAGAAAACTATTTCCCCACATTCCCCAGAACCCATAAAGCCTTGAGGCAAACATGGTTTAGAGATGAGATCAACAGTTTTAGTTCCAGAAAGTATTTCATACCAGTTCATACGTAGACCAATGAGATATCATGGTTGTACATATCTAGAACGGGATCAATTCATCAGGAGTATGATGACAATTGGTGCAGGTAACTGTATTATAGATCAATTTTAGCGAGTTTTGGTTAGTGGACGCAATTGACAATTTGTTTTTTTTCTCAAAAAAGTAGAAAAAGTTTCAAAAAAGTCTTCTGGACAGTTTAATTCTTGAACGAGACGTTTCGACTTCCATCCGGAAATCATTTTCAATCTGAATGAAATGGACAGAAAACTGGATCTATTTATACTAACCTGAGTAAAAGGTAAAAAAATAGTAAGGATGGGCTCAACCAATGAGCCTGTGTTACCTATGATGGCCGTGAATGGCTCCTATTGTAGCCACAGACCAGTAAACGACCCTATTATAAAAATGCTAAAAGCCTAGTGAATAGAAAATTCCTGCTAACGAGAGGCGTGAAACTGGGTCACGAGGTGTCATCTTTAGTCCATGGCTTTGCTAAATACCGGGCAAAATGTATCTAATGCCTCCACTCTGATTCAGTGAGGGATTTTCTTTCATCACAAAGATGGCTTCACAAAGATGGCTTCTTTTCTCAAAAAACTTTTTGACTGTTTTTTATTAGTAACATTTATTTACAGCATTGGGAAACTGAAAAAATGGCCCTAAGAATGTGTGTATGTGTGTGTGGCCCTTAAACACAGTGACGACCTGTTCGGGGCGTACCTTGCCTCTCTCCACAAATCATCTGGGATAGGCTGTGGCTCCCCCTTCGATACGTTAGCGATAAGCAGTTCAGAAGACAAAAACAAATTAATAAAAGAGCTTACCCTGCCTGGTATCTTTAAAAAAAAAACAATATGCCTCCACTGGCCCTACAACATTGTGACCTCAAACTCTAACCTAACCAGATATTCTATAGCTGGTACTGAGTAATTGTGACATTGGTTTGGGAGAACATGTTCATAAGAATTTGTAACCTCATCCTTTGTGACTTCAACCTTTTGAGTCATGACCCTGAAAACCAAATCAGTTAATCAATAATAGGTACTAAGTAGCGTAGGAGATGTTTGCAGGAAGTGATACTGTGTTTTAGAGTTTTATTACACTCAATAACATTCAATAAAGAAATTCAATGTCCTGTACTTGAACTAGTCTAAACACATCCCATAACCACGAGGAGACCAAACGGGTTGAGTTAGATCAGGCATGGGCAAACTATGGCCCGCGGGCCACATGTGGCCCGTTAAACATTTTAACCCGGCCCGTCAATTATAAAAAAAAATTTAATAAATAAATCTAGTTAATGTTTCATTTCCCCTGCGATTCTGATGTTTCTTCACTAGATGGCGTACTCTAGATATATTGGCTTTGTTGAGAAAACAACAACACTGCTCCCATTAAAATGTGTGCATCTTCGTGATGCGCATACGGTCAAAATAAGCAGTGTGCACTTATATGGAAAGCCATCCGACCCAATACACGCACGTAAACAAGCACGTTAGATGTTAAAACAAGCAAAATGCTACGTCAAGCGCTTAGATTCCAAACCTAGCGCCGCTAAATATACTTTTTAAGCGCCATCGCACTAGATTTCAGACCTAGCGTAGCTAGATTTGAAATTTAACACTCTTTATGTAACACGCAGCGGGATTTTTTAAAATTTAGCGCGTCATTCTATCAGCCTAATCTAGCGGTTATCAAAACATGCCATTTATCTGCTCCTGTTCCGCCCCTTTGTCAAATGTTAAAACTTAACGTGGGCCGCGAGCGAATATTTTTTTTCCAATCCGTTCGTCCGTTGTACAATCTATTCAGTTTCTGATTGGCTGTAGTGAATACGCCCACTTAAATCCATTGACGCCCACTTATGCACGCCCCTTCCTGATGCAATGGCGACATCTTTAGGAAAACTCTTCATCAAAATAAACTAGAGAACATTCCGCATATTTCTATTACAATATATTGAGTCGTGGGTGGATGAACGGATTGGGGGGAAAAAATTCACTCGAGCTATTACGTCATCGGGAAATCAGAATGACCATTGACACCGCTTTGCAAAAGCCTTTTATTTTATTTGAAAAACGTTTTTCAGTACAAACATTCATACAATAAATAGATGTAATTTTTATTATAAAAGCGCATCATTTAGGTTCTGTCGTGTTTGTGACAAGTGATTTAGAAGCGAGCACATGTTTCATTCCATGGCACGAGTGGCCGAGTAGCAGTGTCATCAGATCGCAAATCAAATGTCTAGAAATAAATATACCTATTGTTTTATATATGTATACATAACGTAATAATCAGGGGCGGATCCAGGATTTTCTAAAGGGATGGGGGCGTAAGGTCACAGACAAAACGGACACCTATGGTGCTCGCCAGTATAGGGAGGTCTGGGGCATTCCATCGGAAACATTTTGAAAAATAAGAGTCATTTTCTTGCATTTTGGTTCATATTTTGCACCAAGCTCATAATTAATAAAGTAGTAAGAACACGTTTTTTTGTGGACCAGAAAAAAAAGTATTTTGGAGGGGAGGGTGTGCTATTGTTTTTTCTGTTTCTTTTTTTTTTTTTTTTGGTGGATCCCCCGCTCAACCCCGCCTAGATTCGCCCCTGATAATATATTGTTAAAATAGGCTGCTGGAAAATTCTTTAACATTTTTGGTTGGTGGTGTTCCTCAAGATTTTTTTTCAATTGGTAAAATGTACTTTGCTATAAAAAAAAAAAGTTGAAAACCACGGTTTGTTTGATTTAAAAATAAAAATAAAAAAAAAACTTAGCCCCACGACAGACTGGCGACCTGTTCGGGGTGTACCCTGCCCTTCGCCTTAAATTAGCCGGGATGGGCTCCGGCACCCCCAGCGACTCCGAAAGGGACAGACGGATAAGAAGATGACTGACTGACAAAAAAACTTTTGTGTGTACACTGCGTTCCAAATTATTATGCAAATTGTATTTAAGTGTCATAAAGATTAAATTTAGTGTTTTTCAGTTAAACTCATGGATGGTATTGTGTCTCAGGGCTCTGTGGATCACTGAAATCAATCACATACACCTGTGATAATTACTTGGTCAGGTGAGCCCAATTAAGGGAAAAACTGCTTAAGAAGGATGTTCCACATTATTAAGCAGACCACCATTTTCAAGCAATATGGGAAAGAAAAAGGATCTCTCTGCTGCTGAAAAGCGTGAAATAGTTGAATGCCTTGGACAAGGTATGAGAACTTTAGATATTTCACGAAAACTTAAGCGTGATCATCGTACCATTAAGAGATTTGTGGCTGATTCAGAGCACACACGGGTTCGTGCAGATAAAGGCAAAATGAGGAAGGTTTCTGCTAGACAAATACATCGGATAAAGAGAGCAGCTGCTAAAGTGTCATTACAAAGCAGCAAACAGGTATTTGAAGCTGCTGATGTCCCTGGAGTCCCACGAACATCAAGGTGTAGGATCCTCCAGAGGCTTGCAGTTATGCATAAACCTTCTATTCGACCACCCCTAAACAATGCTCACAAGCAGAAACGGCTGCAGTGGGCCCAGAAATACATGAAGACCGATTTTCAAACAGTCTTGTTCACTGATGAGTGCCGTGCAAGTCTGGATGGTCCAGATGGATGGAGTAGTGGATGGTTGGTGTATGGCCACCATGTCCCAACAAGGCTGCGACGTCAGCAAGGAGGTGGCGGAGTCATGTTTTGGGCCGGAATCCTAGGGAAAGATCTGCTTGGCCCCTTTAGGGTCCCTGACGGTGTGAAAATGACTTCTGCAAAGTATGTTGAGTTTCTGACTGACCACTTCCTTCCGTGGTACAAAAAGAAGAATCGTGCTTCCCGAAACAAAATCATCTTCATGCACGACAATGCACCATCTCATGCTGCAAGGAACACATCTGCTTCATTGGCTGCTATGGGCGTAATAGGGGAGAAACTCATGGTGTGGCCCCCATCCTCCCCTGACTCAACCCTATTGAGAATCTCTGGAGCATCATCAAGCAAAAGATCTATGCAGGTGGGAGGCAGTTCACATCCAAACAGCAACTTTGGGAGGCTGTTCTGACATCCTGCAAAGACATTCAAGCAGAAACTCTCCATAAACTCACAAGTTCTATGGATGCAAGAATTGTGAAGCTGCTATCAAACAAGGGGTCCTATGTTAACATGTAACTTGACCTGTTAAGATGTTTTGGATTGAAATGGCTTTTTATTTCAGTAAATATGACCTCATATTGCTGTAAATTCAACAAATTACTATTTTCAGTTCTTTATAAACTAGAAAAAGTCTTGAAACTATGTTATGCATAATAATTTGGAACAGTGCATTTTAAGTTTTTCATTTATTTTTTAAATACTGTTTTCATTAGGAGGTTTGTTCAATAATATTTGAAATACAATTTGACAGCTAATGACTTGAAAATGATGCTGATCGTCATTTGCATCAAGTATTTTGGAAAATCAAACAAAAACATCATTTGCATAATAATTTGGATGTACAGTATGTGTGTGTAAGAGAGAGAGAACGAGGTGGAGATAGAGAGACGCATGCGCGTCCCCTCATCATATGTCACAAAGAAACACGCCCATCCTTGCGCTTCCACCTGCGTGAAGAGCGTTACCCACTCTGCTTTCAGATTTACTGTTCAGATGTCACTGTTTCCGTTCCTTCTTCCTGACCATTACATCCTCTCACAAGCCGTCAGCAGTAAGTTCCTCTCATTATTTTAAGTTGATTTGAACCATGTTAAAATGTTTTATTTTAATCTTATAAATTTAATTAACTGTGCGGATCATTTTAGAACCTTTTCTTTAGGCTGGTTGGAGTTCGAATCCCTCCTGCAGGTGTTTTCCGCTAACTTTTTAGAGCAACATGTAGTATTTATATCCGAGCTGGACTATAATTAGTTTGCTGACAGAGGAGTGGGTGGGTGGGTTACACAGGGGGTCTTTGGAGTAAACTTGATCTTGTGGTTACAATTTAATCTGGTTCTAGGAAATAAAAGGTGACCTGATT
Organism: Neostethus bicornis; assembly: GCA_902685375.1. Lineage (NCBI taxonomy): Eukaryota > Metazoa > Chordata > Actinopteri > Atheriniformes > Phallostethidae > Neostethus > Neostethus bicornis. The sequence goes on from LR738550.1 coordinate 27,187,777, forward strand.
TTCAAATCAAATTAAGATTGGATCTCAAATATTTTCCTGAGATGATAAAAACAAACACTCTTCATGTAGTGTGGAGTTAGAAACATGTTTAAAAAAAATGGACTGAAAGATTGAAGCTAAAACCACACCTTAGTTTGTCCTCTAATCTAATCTAGCGTGGTTTCTTTATTTAAACTTCGGCCATGTCCACACCAGAGGTGTCAAAAGTACCAACATTTTCTACTCAAGTAGAAGTATAAATACCGAGTTAAAAAAACAAACTACTTTAGTAAAAGTAGAAGTATCAACTCAAGTTTTCTACTTAAGTAAAAGTAAAAAGTAACCTATTTTAAAACTACTTAAAGTAAAAAAAGTAAAAGTAATTTTCAGAAAAAAAGGAATTTTGTTAACAAAAGCGTATGAACATATTTTTTTAACTACAAAGTATTATCACATGCTTTAAGGAGCAGAAAATATGATAATAAATGAAAGTGTTGTGGTGAAACTTTATGAATCAGAAACATTTATTTCTTAATAATCTTTATTGAAAATCGATTAATGAACACAATCAAATGTATTATCATAAGCAGGGCATTATGTAACGTCCCTTCAGCTACCAAGCTTCACTCTGCATCACCTAATTAAACCAACTTCAGCAGACACAAACACACTCAATGTAAAAAAATAAATAAATAAATGAAAATAAAATGACCAAAAGGCTTTTTCAAGCCTTGAAGGCAGCTAGTTTTCAAAGTTCTTTGAGGCAATACTGAGTAGTCTTTAACAAGTTGGTAAGCATGGGAGTGCCACATACAGCCTGGGCAGCTTTTTCCAGGTAGGAGGGGCTGGATTATCATACTAATGACGTAAAATTATCGTATTTTACAAAAATATTGTACACCCAGTAAAACCACGCCCATTGACAAAATAACACCCTTTACATGCACTCGTAAGGCAGTGGGAGTGAAGGAAACACACAGGAGGCAAAATCCTTGGATTCTTTTTCTAAAATTTTAAGAACTGTAAAAATGAAAAAATAACCAGAGATATAAGATTTTAAGAAACCCATAAAGAAACCAGTAGGGGCGGGACTTAGGAGACGGTATATATAAATTTATATATAAACATATCTACATATATATGTGTACATATAAGGTTTTTTTTAATGTTAACCCAAACATCTACATGATACAAAATCTAAGCGATGTGTAGTTTTAATCTCCTCAGTCAGTCTTTATAAACTAATCAATAACATTTTGGATGCTTTTAAGCACAAATACTTCATCCACTACTATTTATGGATTAATCAGTTCAATTAGCTTTGTTTCTAAAGATAAAATAGTGCGTCACAGATCAAAGTTATTTTTATAAAAATACCATCTACAACATTTTCAGCAAAGACGTTTACAATAACCGCAGACTGAAAATAATTATAATAAAATATTTCTTTGCTGTTGTTTTTTTAAAAAAAAAAAAACCTGATAATTCAATCAAAGTTCAGTGTTGCAGCATCAGAAACACTATGATTTCCGAGCCCGCAACAAGTCTTAAACACGCAAACTAACGTTCCTGCTCTTTCAAAGACTGTGGGCGGGCCTACTCGGCCCAAAGTAATGATTGACTGGACCTTTCAGCCAATCATTCATCTGTTCCTTTGTTTGATGCATTCAGGGTTCATAAAAAAAAAAAAAATCCGACAAACAGTCGCGGCTTTTTAACGGTGACAAAATGGAGAAAGTAGCGACTACTTTTTATAAAATTAACGACGTAAAAGTACAGATAATTGCATAAAAATGTAGTGAGTAAAAGTAAAAAGTAGACAAAAAAATAATTACTTCGTTAAAGTAAAGATACCGAGATTTTCTACTTGAGTAAGGTAACGAAGTAGTCTTACTTCGTTACTTGACACCTCTGGTCCACACGTGCCCGATATTTGATAAAAACCAATATATTTCTATCCGTTTTGGCCAGTCATCCACACAAACAATGTTTCCTCTAAGCTGCGCGCCTGTGTAATTGCGCACTTCTCGTAGATTAATAGCGCACAAGAAAACCTATGCAGCGCACAAAATAAAAATTAATTTAAACTAAAGATGGGGAAACGAGACCGATTTGTTTCTTTCTGAAACAAATTGCTTCAAACCGCTGCTTCGGAGATTGGTTCGTCACTACTGATGACGTCACAAAGAGTGAAAGTTTTTGCGCCGCCCCCTTCTGCTCAGGAAGCTTGTTTGTGCGTTCACACACAGAAAAAATTAGAGGGAACAGTGGACACAAACCGGCAGTTTTTTGTCACTCAAAACCGTAGTTTGGAAAACGCCGACCAAAGTGAAGATTTTTGGAAAACTTTGGTTTTCCAACTGCGACAGTTAATGCATAAATGTCAGTTGTGCGTTCTTGTTTTTAATGTCAGATAGCACTCAGAAGTGTATTTATACGGGTTCGTGTGGATGCGGTTATATTGAAAATAATAATACATTTTATTTCTAAGGCGCCTTTCTAGGCACAATGGTTACATGCGTATGCGCGAGTTTTTCTATAACGGAGGACAGCGGATGTACGTTTTTAAAAATACCCGCCTATATGTGGACATGGCCTTGAACAGGGGCGGCTCCAGGATTTTCTAAAGGAGGGTGTGAAATCGCCTGAAATCAGCCAGGATAGACCCCTGCATTCCCTTCGACCACATTGGGGATAGCATTTCAGAGGACGAAATCAAAATAAAAAAAGGGCTTACCCTGCCTAGTATTTTAAAAGAACAAAATACCTCCACTGGCCCTACAACATTGTGCCTTTGAACTCTAACTTAACTAGTTAATCTATAGCTGGGACTGAGTAACTGTAACATTGGTTTGGGAGAACACATTCACGGGAATTTGTAACCTAATCCATTGTGATTTTAACATTTAGTGGTATGACCCTGAAAACCAAAATCTGTACATCTATAATAGGTACCAAGTAACTGCTGACATGGTCTCTTGTTTTAACTTTGACAAACAATTCCTGGTTGCATTCAAACAATCCCATGCATGAAAAAAAAAATTCCATAAGTTGATGTAAAAAGAAACTGTAATTTTTTTCTTCATAAAAACTCCTCAAAAGAATGAAATTATTTAATTTTTTTTATCTAACTTCATCTTTTTTTTTCATTTCATTTTCTATTTACTGTGATGTTGTGGTTTTTCTGAAGAAGTTGTTTTTGAAAAAGGGGACATTTAAATAAAACCTGCTTGTAAAGTAGCTGAAGTTTAACAGAATGTTTATCTTGTTTGAATTAGTCATAAATTAATAATAGTTTACTTATTATAGAAGTGCAGCTGGGTTTTTTTTTCACATGGTTTTTCTTAACGGCTCAAACTTTTTAAAAGTAACCACATTTTTTAAGAATTTTCTAACATTCAATCAGCTTGTGGGAGATTGAAACTGGTCTTTAAAAAAATTGACGTTTAGGTTTTTTGCCCAAATGAAAATATTCTTTCTGAAATTGATTTATTGATGATCAAGGCTCAGAGTTTCAAATAGAATCTATTTAAAGCCAGATGTGGTTTACGTAGTTTTGGTTTTAGAATCAGAATCAGAGAGGCTTTTATTGCCATGGTCAATAAGAGGGTCAGATTCTAGGAACTTGTTAGGGTACTAGTGTGCAATAAAAAAAAAATTACTAATAATTTTAACAAAACTAAGAGTGCTCAGAAAGAAAAAGTATACTGTAGTGCAAGTAGTAGAAAAAGACAAGTGACAAGAGCGAAGTGACTAAGTGGTGAGTTGGTCCAGGTCATAAAGTGTTCATAAGTCCAACGGCAGAAGGGAAGAAGCTGTTTTTTTGGCGGGACATTCTGGTCCGAATTGACCGGAGCTTCCTGCCCGAAGGGAGTCGCTCAAAAAGTCCATGCCCAGGGAGGGCAGGGTCGGCTGCTATCCAATCTGCATGCCCCCGAGTCCTGGAGAAGTACAGGTCATGGAGAGATGGAAGGCTGCAGCCAATCACCTTCTCCGCAGAGCGCACAATGCGCTGCAGTCTATGTTTGTCCCCGGCTCTGGCTCCAGCATACGACACAGTGATGGAGGAGGTGAGGATGGACTCGATGATGGCTGTGTAAAACTGCACCAACATCTGGGCGGGCTGCTTGGCTTTCCTCACCTGCCGCAGAAAGTACATCCTCTGCTGGGCCTTTTTGATCAGGGAGCCGATGGATGGCTCCCACTTTAGGTTCTGTGTGATGGTAGTGCTGAGGAAGCGGAAAGAGTCTACAGTGGTGATGGGGGAGTCTGTCAGTGTAAGGGGGGGAATGGAGTTATATCATGTGGTGCTGATCAGGGGGCTGATGGACGGCCCCCATTTTAGGTTCTGTGTGATGGTAGTGCCAAGGAAGTGGAAAGAGTCTACAGTGGTGATGGGGGAGTCTGTCAGTGCAAGGGGGAAAATGGGGCTGTGACTTTCCTAAAGTCCACGATCATCTTCAGTTTGCAACTGAAGCTAAAACATCTCTGAAAAACAAATAATAAAAAAAATAATGTTATTTTTCTGGAAAGTATTTCTGGAATACTTTAAACATGTGATCATTAGTCCACAAACTATACCTTTGATGTGCGGACTGATGAGGTTAAATCAGTTAAAACTGTTAGAAAAAAAAAGAAAAGCCTCAACAGATGATTGAATCGGTTTTCAACATTCCAACACTCTGCAAAAAAATTCCTAAAGTTCTTCTTGTTATTAAAGTAAACAGGTTAACAGATGACACTTATTAACACCACTTATCTGCACAATGTCAAACTTAATAAATTGTGAAAAACTTGTTTCAAGTGCTAATCGGTGAAGTTTGAGGAAGAGCTCAAACTTTGTTCTCGACCGTTAAACCGTATGAGGAAATGGTTGTTTTAAGGCAGCCTTGTAAATACCATAGAACTGGTTTGCTTATTAGAGTCAATCGTATGAGCTAAGAAGAAATGTGTTTGAAACCAGTCAGGCTGTCTCCGTAAGTGTTTCTATTTCTGTCTTTGTTTACATGATTCCGGTTCATTGTCGAGTTATTCAGGTTGTCTCTTCATTCGTCATTTGTATCAGAGAAAAACACAAAATTGAAATGTGTTCTTGTTTTAATAAACAGACCGACGCACAAGACAAAATTAGTTATGCAGTTTGACTCATCTGACTTCCATCTTATCGTCTGAACTAGTTGATGCTTAAAATGAGAGGATGTTTGCGTTGTTCTGAAGCTTTGATTCACCCTAACTTTGTTTTAAAAGAAGATAATGTAGTATTTAGTATGAGTTCTGAAGGTGATGTCAAAATTTTATTATTATGAGATGTTCGGCTGGTGAATCTGTAGTCTTGAGTTGAATTCCATCCACTGAACCATTTCTGGCTCGTGATACAGTTAATATGTGTCACATTGGAATGCGCGTTCATTTTTTGACAGTCGTGTAATCTGTGTGTGACAGCTGAGATCATAACTGTCTGTGTTTTCCCAACAGGACATGCGACGGCATTCAAAGAAGAAAGACTTGGCGCTGGCCTTGCTGCTTTTCATTTGCTTGCTGTTTTTTATTAATCAGTCCAACTTCTATGGCGTAAGTACCTTAGACCATACAACACCAAATACACACACTGATAAAGCAGGCCACTTTAAACCCTGGCAAGCTCTATTTGTTTATCTTAAATGCTTTACAACCAAAATGTCCATGCTTTCTGTCTTTCTTTTTGCTGGACCTGCCGGGGAATATTGAGGCGAAAGGGAGGGGGGAAGAAGTGAAAAAAGAAGAGGAATAGGGTTCAGAAAGAGACGAAAGGGGGAGAAAGTGAAGAGAAAATCTTAAGTTACAGTATTCAGCATCACGACCAACCTGCTGGATTATCTAAGGAGAAAAAAAAGAAGTACACACAAGACCAGTGATAAAGCTGACACACACAACAAAATCTTCTATAGCAAATGATGTAGAACACAAACACATGTTACTAGAGCTACAATAATATTGATTAGGAGCAAGGAACATAGCGGAGGGTAAACAGTATGCTACAGTGTGCGAGTGTGAGTGAAAGTACATGCATGCTGTCGATGTGAAGCATGTGCGTATTAGGGCTAACAAAGCCTCACCAGCCCCAAAAGATTGGAACGAGGGAGGCAGAGACACACAAACCAGACCCACGCTCATCTAGATCCTGGAACCCCAAGGCCAAGCTGAGGAAGCCCCCTTCATGCCAACCCAGATGCAAAAGAGAAAGCCCTCCCAGGGTTCCCCCCAGCAACAAAGGGCACAGGTGTCTCTGATGTCAGGACCCCCAGGCTACAGGGCAGATGTGTCAACTGTACACCACGGCCGCATGTAATCCCAAGGGGTGTCGGAAGCCAAGGCCCAGACCGAGAGGGGGAGCACTCACCCCAAGGGCCCAGGGACTCAATTCCGCCTAGTCGGGGCTCAGCTGGAGGCCTAGCAGAGCCAGGTCACCCTATACGCAATCACCACAACCCAAACCACAGCCAAGTGCCCGACCCAGGCAGTCCAAAGACCACCTCTGCCCACCTAATATCCCTCTTCACTCTTCTAGTCTCTCACCTGTAGCCCTGCAAACTCTTAACCCCAACTAGTGACGGCGGGCTCAAGCAAGACCGCCCCCAGGCCTGCCTCCCAAAAGAAACACACAACCACATTTCTGGATGCTTCCCGCCCCCAGCAGCGGGAAGCATCAATAATGTAATTATTGTAATATCAATAGCTACGGTCCTAACTTATGAATTCTGATATTTGTCCTTCAGGAGCCAACGCAGTCACCTCCACTAGAGCTTGTCTGGGATAGCGACCGGCTAGTCAGCTCAAATTCCTGGGTGCAAATGGGAAATTACCTTCCAACGAATGTGAGCTACCAGCTGCTAGCAGGAGCACCGTTTTCTCAGCAGAGTAAGTGTGATCCCCTCCGGCTCTGTCCGTCCATCAGTACGTCTGATGGGGAGGGAGTTTTCGTACTTGTTTTCCTGCAGTGGAATTGGAACATTTTCAAAATTATGTTCAGCCTAATGAAGCGTTACTGGAGCAGCGCCATCTGTTGTGTTGGACATGTCGGACACTGACACACGTAGAATCGGGTGGAGAGATGTCAACGTATCAACTAGTTCAGTGTTTTTCAAAAAGTGTTCCACGGCACACTAGTGTACCGTGAGATGTCGTCAGATGTCCGCAGGGAAATGATCCTATTTCACCTCATACGGTGACCGGGATCTAAAAATAAAAAAATTGATAATAATAATAATGCATTGTATTTATATAGCACTTTTTAGGACTGTCAAAGATGCTTCACACATATACATTATTCATTCCCTCCATACCAGGTAATGGTAAGCTACTGTTGTAGCTACAGCTGTCCTGGGGCAAATTGACAGAAGCGAGGCTGCCATTTTGCGCCATCGGCCCTTCTGACCATCACCAACCAATCACACACACACCATTCAGACTGGGCAACGTGGGTGAAGTGTCTTGCCCAAGTACACAGAGGCAATTTTAATCTCAATGGCCGTCCCACCGTGGCACCTGGGGTTCCGGCAGTCTCCCATCCAAGTACTGCCCAGGCCCAGCCTGCTCAGCTTCTGAGGTCTGACGGGATCAGGCATTGACTGGCTGATATGATCTTAGAAGATCTACATTTCCACATACATACGAAGTATTTGGACTTTTAAAAATAGGTTCAAATTAGACGTAAACCATTTGTAGATCAGTAGTCGGCAACTACAGTCCCAGGGCCGAATGCAGCCCGTTTCGCCTTTGAATTCTGGCCGTAGAACTTTATTAAAATATTTTTTCTTGCAATTGGGATATTTTCCAGAAGGTGATTCATTGTGATGATGTTGCCCTTTACTTTTTTAACAATGCCTTTGATGTTGGAAACAAAAACTTGCTAAGTTTAATAAACATGATTGATTAGATTAAACTAAACATAATGCAATGCTGAAGGAAATTTTTCCTGTGAGAAAATTGTTTTTGGATATACTTTATCAACAACACAGTTGTCTTAGTAGCAGATGGGTTTCATCCAGACAGGAAAGTGGAGGGATGGGTTAACCTAAAACTTTCTGTAAAAAATATGTACTGGTTTACCGAAACACATCATGAACCTCACTCCGTCCAGCCCTTTGATCAAATTTAGGAATTCTTCGTGGCCCATGTGTCCAAAAGTTTGCCTACAACGTTGCAGAGCTTGTATAGATTAAAAAAAAAAAAAAAAAACACCGACATTAAACTCTAGACAGGCTGCTGGCGGAACCTGGGTTGACTTTTTTTAAAGTTGGTAATGAGTTGTTTACATAATAACGTTTTTGGAAGTTAGTGACGTGTTCAGTATAACCGGAATCCATTATCTGCATTTTGGTAGTGGAGTTAGAACTACAAGCATACTAGAGGAAGTTTTATGAAAATTGACATGCTTTATGTAAAAAAAAAAAAAAAAGCCCGAAACTTGGATACAAATTTCATACATTTGTTTAAAAAAATCTGTTTGCTTAAAGAAGACACGACTTCTGTTTTGTTCCAGGACTTACTTCCTATTTTATCTACAAATACTTTACACGTAGATATCGGCGCATCAATATTTCTAGTTCAGACATTCTGAGTAAGAAAAGAAAGCTACGTCCTTCCTGTGAATGTTGTTAAGATTATTTTAAAAGCAGAATGATAGAATGAAGTATTCAGACTGTGTTTGCATTTTTCAGGGTTTTTAGCCATTGGAATTTCGTCAGTGAAAAGGACCAAGGGTAGCTATCTGGTCTCCACCCTACGGTCCATCTTCTCTCAGTCTTCTGATAAAGAGCGCTCCTCCATGGTGGTGGTGGTGCTACTGGCAGACTTCAATGCCAAATGGAGAATCACTACTGTGACCGAAATCAAAAAAAATTTTCCCACGGAGTTGGAATCCGGCCAGCTTGTCGTCATTCACGTTCCTCAGATCTGTTACCCACCGCTAACAGGTAAAAAGCAACAAACCAGACATTCATTTGATGTTTTTTTTATTAAAAGTCAGACGTGTTTTTCTCCTTCTGAAGGTATAAAAAGAAACTACAACGATCCACCTGAACGGGTTTCCTTCCGCTCTAAGCAGAACGTGGATTACAGCTTCTTGATAGACTACAGTTATGGGCTCGGGGAGTACTATCTCCAACTGGAGGATGACGTTTTATCGGCTAAAAACTTCCTCTCCACCATCAGGAAAGGTGTCATGCAGCAGAACGAGCTCGGGCATACCTGGGCCATGCTGGAGTTCTCCACTCTCGGCTACATAGGAAAACTCTACAAGTCTGTTGACCTTCCTCAGCTGTCCCGATTCCTCTTCCTCTTCTACCAGGAAATGCCTTGTGATTGGTTGATGGCTCAATTTCGGCTCGTGATGACTCAGAAAAACCCAATCGTCCTGAAACCTTCATTGTTCCAGCACATAGGATTGTTTTCTTCGTTCCAGGGAACGTTCAACAAGCTGAAGGATAATGACTTTGAGGACTTACCCTACACAAATCCCCCAGCCGAAGTTTTCTCAAACATGTCGACCTATAAGAAACATTTACCACAGCTCGCCTGGACCCCTGGAATGGAGTATTTTTGGGGAAGATCCCCAGAAAAAGGGCATCACCTTACTGTGGTTCTTCATGAACCTGTGGTGGTGACAGATATCGTTGTAGTAACTGGATCAGAAGGCAAAGACCTTCTGCAATCTGCTCAGATGGAGCTAGGCAAAGATGTAGTAACCATAGACAACAAAAAGACCTGTAAATTGTTCACAACGCTGGGAACGTTTAAGAATGGAAAATTTGAGGTGCATGAGTTGGATAAAAAGGTCCCTTCCAACTCTTTGTGTCTGAGGATTCTGGTGACGGCTTCCCAGAACGACTGGATCATCATCCGCAAAATCCGCATCAAAACAAGCCTGGACAAATGATGCCATGGTATTCATATGAGTACTGTCATTTTGGGTTTAAAGTGTTTCAGTGAGCAGAACTTGATCTAAATCAGCCTTGTTGATTCTACTTTTAGAAGTGATGATTGAGCGAGATGCGGCAAAGTGGTTCTACACAACAGTCCATCAATGTCCGACAGAATTTTACAGACCTCTATCATCATTAAATCTGATCTAAGCAGAATCTTTGTGGGGAAAGAAGAAGAAAATAAGCTTTCCTACTTGGTCTGGTTTCTGCAAAGAGCGGAACTAGTTGGTCTTAGATGTGAGTTTCAGAGAAGAACAGGACCAGGCACTAATAAGTGGTCAAACTATGAGCGCGCATTCAACAAGCTACATCATAGCGCATATCAACCATGGCCATATGGTTAGAATGATGTAAATAAATTATTCACAACTTAAAGGTTGTATGTCATGAATTCATATCTCCATTACTTAAAGCTGCCGTCACTAATTAGACTTGCAGTTACAAATAAGTCTGTAGAAAACCTTAGACAATCATTTTGCTGTGGTGAGCAAAATTCATTCAGAATTTGTGGTTTCAGTGAAACAGAACCATTTCTTTGCAAATTATGTATATTTATTTACATCGACTCATTGGATTGTTGGTGCAGAACTTGTTACTAACTTTAAGGTTAGTACTTTAAGGTTTGTCTATTTCACTGACAGATCAGTGTGTGCCACTCGGAGTTGCTGTGGTGACCATCTCTTCTATCTTTTGCTCATGAGCAAGATACCTCACTGTTGTCTATGGGAGAAAAACAGGTGGCATTGGCTTATTTTTATTTGAAGATGTTACATACTGTATGCATCACGTCATTTGGAGTTCTAGAACAGTAGTTGGGGCGGGATGGCGGGATTTGTTGCAGATGTGATCGACGATCCTTAAGTTGGACTTAAAAACATTTTATGTATTAAAAATTAACATGAAGTAAGCAATGGGGTTTCAGCTCAGTTAAAAATCTTTATAAATGAGACCCATGAGCTGCTGTGCCATCACTTCTTTACACAATTACCGTTTTCTATTACATTTAAGGTGGGATGAAAGAGTAAAATGCTTAGAAAACATTCCCTCGTTGTTAAAGTGGAATTCAGAAAGCTTTTGATGTTTCAAAATGTTGTTCTTTTTGGTACGAGTTTGACTTTTGATGCCCTGACCGGACACGAAAGATTAAAAATCTGATTCACAGGAATTTATAAAATAGCATTTTAATTCTTTGATTCAGACAAACTTCATTAATTAATCTATTCATTTTTCTAACTGCTTAGGATCACACAAGAGGGGCGGGGGGTACACCCTGGACAACTCACAAACTCCAATAATACTTAGTGGAAATAATTTTCAAAGCATTATTTGAGGGTAAATTTGACCAATCTTGCTGAAAATCTGTCATCTTCAACATAAACTCAAACTATTAAAAAACTCAAACTACTGAAAAGAATTTAAAAACCCAAGTATTTCTGCACCGTTCATCACATCCCATTCAAACATTATCAAACACATTTCCACACATTTTGTATCATAATTAAATATGAAAAAACCCAATGATGTGTTATGACATCTAAAAGTTCTTACACGTTAATCTTCACTAGACTCTGTTGGCCGCCAAAATTGGTGTGTTCAGATGATGTGTGAAGATATAGCTAGAAACACAACAATTTTTCGCATTTGCAGTTTTTTAATTTGTTGAAGTGACGACGTCTCTTGTTCAGTTTCCCACCATCTCAACCACCCAAAATTTTCTTCACCATGTGGCCGTGAGCAGAGCTAAAACATTTACTAAAACAAGTTCAAGTTGCAAAGTTTAAAAAAATGAGCCTGAGGTTCATTTTGACTTTACACAACAAACCTCTAATTATTCAGTCCTCACCACGACTTAAACACGGCAGGCATTGAACGAAGCATCTTTAGAATGCCGTCGTTAGATTGTATCATTCTGGATGACTGTGTGCAGTCTGAATATGTCACACCCCAAACTAAGAAATACTGTATCTTTATGTGACAAAGGTTAAATTTTCTGTTTCTCGAGAAATGGATTCCTCATAAACCTCCACCCACCAGAGTTCCTGCTATGATGTGCTTGTAATAAAAATATGAGAGTTTATTTATTCATATTTTTTTAACAATAAAACTTCTTTAAAATCGTCCGTTTTCCTGTGTTTTTATTTCTGCTTTTTGTTTCTGTTTGAGCACATGAATGAGACCTGGGGTCATAAACTAGCCCACCAGTGCACAGGTCTGTAACCTTTACAATGCAGAGACAGTTTACCCTCCGGCAGAGCTAAATAAACCTTTTCTGCACCCAGAAAATGTGAAAATGACAAAAGGCATGAGCTTCAATTTCAATATATTTAATTTACTTCCCTGATGCAGAATTTTTAATGCTTAGTAAAATAATCCTGACTTTTAAAAATAAACCACTGGTGCATGTGTAGCTAAGCAACAACTCATGAACACACTATCTGCAAAGAGCAATTTCCCCGTGACCATTCAGCATTTGCTTCTTTTTGAAAGGTGGGAAGAAGTTGGAGTATGTAATATAAACCTATGCAAACAGAGGCAGAATATGTAAACTGCACATAGAGGGAGGAGCGGGCAGACCGAGGGATTGGCATGGCCTAATGAAACACTGCCTTACTGACTGGCCCACACACACAAGGTCTGAAAACTCAAACACAAGAACAAAATCTTTGTTATGTTGCTGAATTCATTCCATACTGGAAGTCATTATGCTGATCAGCTGACAACAATGAGGGGTTGTAGTCTGAAGAAAAAGACAAAAGACTAGCAGGAAGGCGTTTTTTTTCTCAGTAAAATTTAAAAGACAGCCCAAGTTGTTGTGTCTGCAGTGTCAGATGGTTTGTTCTGGTTTTGTCTGGTTGCATAAGTCATGACTTTGTTGGTTTGCCTCCAAGACAGGACTTGTAGTGGGAGTATTGGGCTTCGGAGATGTTGTTTGGTTCTCATTTGGCGCCGGTGCATCGTGCTGCTCGTTTACACACACCTAAAACATGAGAACAGGTTATTGATTTTGTAAAGTTACACAGACAAATAGATCTAGCTCGAACACCACCCCAATATTCAATTCAATGTTATTTGTATAGCCCAAAATCACAAAATTTTTGTCTCATTGGAGATTCAGGAAGAAGAAAAAGAAAAAGAGGAATGTATAAACAAATACGCAGAAAGAAAACTAACTAATAAATGCTAGCTAGACAATGTTAGCACGTTCCTGCCCTTAGACTCTCCCTCACGGTGAGAAAAAACTCCTAAAAAACCCATCAGTGGGGAAAAAATAAGAAACCTCATGGGGATCCACACGAAAGAGAGATCCCTCCCCGGGACGAGCATCCAATGTGTCTAAGACTATTGTTTAAATTTATTCTACTCTACAGCTAATTATCTAAAGAAGTCAGTAGATGTTCTTCATCCTGATGGAAACACGGGGGACTCCTCAGCCCGGCGATGCCCAGGACGAGGATGAGTAGATGGATTTCATCCTGATGGAGCGGGGATGATAGATGAAGTGCAGAGGCCTCCTCGGTCTGGCCATGGCCAGGACAATAGATCTTAAGGACATTTTTATTGAGGTGCATCCGACAGGTCACACATGATTTCCCCTGGCTTTGCTCTGGGATGCCAGCTCAGAGACATGGGCATTCAAACCAGCAAGCATTGGGGGAAAAGGATCGTTCTTAACATGTGAAATTACTATGCAGCTATATTTAAAATTTCCTGTAATTGGAGCAGTCAGGTTTCACATTTTGTATTGTTTCCAACTTCCCTTATTTCAGGTTCAGTCACGATGTCAGAACAGTTTCCTACTTTCCCAGTATTTCTGCAGAATCTCTAGAGTCCTCTAAAACCTTTAGTTACACATTTAGCTACACCTTCAGCTACACCTTTAACTACACTTTAACTACACTGGAGACGTACACCAAAGTAACATAAAAACTGTAAAACTTCTGTGAATCCAGCATTAAAACAAGAATCTCTTCAACAAAAACGTTCTCAAAGTAGAATTATTTTCTCTTACAAATTTATAAAACACTGGCATGTTTTTTTTTTGTTGTTGTTGTTGGGATACAAAGTTTTAACTACTAACGTCATTACACGTGAAAAGATTTTTGGTTATTACGGGAATAACCTGGAACTCAACGCTCAGAAGACAGAGGAGATGATCGTGGACTTCAGTAAAGTCACAGCCCCATTTTCCCCCTTGTACTGACAGACTCCCCCATCACCACTGTAGACTCTTTACACTTCCTCGGCACTACCATCACACAGGACCTGAAGTAAAAGGCCCAGCAGAGGATGTTTTTTCTGCGGTAGCTGAAGAAAGCCAAGCTGCCCACCTAGATGTTGGTGCAGTTTTACACACCCATCATTGAGTCCATCGTCACCTCCTCCATCACTGTATGGTACGCTGGAGCCACAGCCAGGGACAAACATAGACTGCATCGCATTGTGCGCTCCGCGGAGAAGGTGATTGGCTGCAGCCTTCTATCTCTCCATGACCTGTACATCTCCAAGACTCGGGGGCGTACAGGTCGGATAGCAGCTGACCCTTCCCACCCCTGGACATGGACTTTTTGAGCTACTCCCTCGGGCGGGAGGCTCCGGTCCATTCAGACCAGAACGTCCCACCACAAAAACAGTTTCTTCCCATCTGCCATTGGACTTATGAACACTTTGCACACTAGTGCCACAGCAAGTTCCTAGTCTCTGATCCTCTTCATTGACCAGGGCAGTAAAAGCATTTCTGATTCTGATTGCAGATTATACATTGTTTATAAAAATAAAGGCTGTTAGTTTCAACTAGGTTAAAGTCAGAGTATGAATGCTGACTGACCTGCTCATCAGCATCTGGGCAGCTGTTATCTTTGTGCACTGGAGACTTGGCTTCATCGGTGTCTTCGCAGAATCCCCATTTCTTTAACCTTCTAATCCCTTCTACAGAACGAGCTGTTGGATTGATGACGCCCGGGATGCGACAAGGATGATCCCAGGTTCCCTTAAAGTTTGGGTACACATTTCCCTTCTGTGGGGAAGCACAGGGCAGAACAACATAGCTCTGGGATATAATCTTAATTAAAACTTAATTTAAAGTGAGGTAGTCAGAAATATTGGTATTGAGATGGTTTGGAAATGGGCAGAGGAGAGAGAGAGTACATCAGCAGAAGGATGCTGGGTTTGGAACCAGCAGGAAAGAAGACTAGAGGAAGACCAAAGAGGAGGTTCATGGATACAGTGAAGGAAGACATGAAGACACAGCAGTTGGTGTGACAGAAGAGGATGCAGGAGATAGGATTAAATGGAAGAAACTGACTTGCTGTGGTGACCCTTGAAGGGAAATATCAAAATACCAAGTCAGTTTCTTCCATCTAACCCTATCTGCTGCATCTTCTTCAGTCACACCAACTATCTTCATGTCTTCCTTCACTGTATCCATGAACCTCCTCTTTGGTCTTCCTCTAGGCCTCTTCCCTGATGTTTCCAAACCCAGCATCCTCCTGCCAATGTACTCTCTCTCTCTCCTCTGCACATGTCCAAACCATCTCAGTCTGGCCTCTCTGACTTTATCTCCAAAACCTCTAACATATGCTGGTCCTCTGATCCTGTCCATCCTGGTCACTCCCAGAGAGGTCCTCAGCATCTTCACCTCTGCTACTTCCATCTCTGTTTCCTGTCTTTTCCTCAGTGCCACTGTCTCTAGACCAATCAGCATGGTCGGTCTCACCACGGTTTTGTACACTTCCCCTTTCATTTCAGCTGAAACTCTTCTATCATATGTCACGCCTAATACTTTTCTCTACCCGTTCCAGCCTGCCTGCACACGCTTCTTACCCTCTTTTCCACACTCTCCATTGCTCTGGACTGTTAATCCTAGATACTTAAAATCTTCCACCTTCTTTATCTCTTCTCCCTGTAACCTCACTTTTTCGTTTGGATCCCTCTCATTCATACCCACGTACTCTGTTTTACTCTGACTAATCTTCATTCCTCTTTTTTCTAGTGCAAACCTCCACCTCTCCAGCTTTTCCTTCACCTTTTCTCTTCTCTCACTACAGATCACAAATTGCATTTATTGCGATAGATTAAAAACAACCCTTTGGTTCTATCAAAATGAATCATCCTGTTCATTCATCTTCAGAACCGCTTATCCCTAACAAGATTGAAGAGGATGCCGGCGCCTATCCTGCTTGTTTTCAGGCAAGAGGCAAGATACACCCCAATCAGGTCACCAGTCTGTTACGGAACAACACACACAGACAACCATCAACCCTTATTCTTAGGGGCAATTTTACAGTGGCCAATCAATTACCCTCGCATACTTGGGGAGTACATTAAGTATCTCGGGGTCTTGTTCACAGCGAGGGAAGGATGAAGCGAGAGATCGACAAACGGTTCGCAATAATCAGGACACTGCATCGGTCCATTGTGGTGGAGAAAGAACAGAGCTGAAAAGCAGATATCTTGATTTACCATTCAATCTACGTTCCTACCCTCACTTATGGTCACCACCCAAGAATGAGATAACAAATACAAGCGACCAAAGTGAGCTTTCTTCGCAGGGTGGTTGGGCTCTTGCTCACAAATAGAGTAAGGAACTCTGCCATCTGGTAGGACCTCTGCCTCTTGTAGGACCTTGGAATGGAATCGTTGCCCCTCTGGGTCAATGGAAGCCAGATGAAGTAAATTGGGCATCTGGTTAGGATGCCTCCCATACGCCTTGCTGAGGTGTTGGGGCACGTCCCACTGGTAGGGGACCAAGAGGCAGACCCCTGACCAGCTGGAGAAACTATGTATCACAGCTGGTCGAGGAACACCTCGGGATCCTTCCAGGTGAGCTGGAGAATCCAGCCAAAGTGAGAGAAGCCTGGGCTTGCCGTCTAAGGTTGTTGCCCCCTGGACCAAGCCCCGGATAAGCGGAAGACAACAGAATGGGGTAAAAAAGTGAAAAATTGTCACCTTGACACCTGGTAGAAGATGTCCTCTTTCATCCACAATAAATGATGTAAAACCTTTCTGTGCAGCAGGTCTCTGTAAACCCGAAAAGATCAAAGGTCACACAGTTAGAGGTATCACACTAATACATTCTCTTTTAATACGAACATCAAAATGAATATAAATCTTAAACTCAGTAGTGTTTTTTTTTATGTTGTACCTTTGGGTCTGGTTTGCCTGTCACACACCAGTTCTGCAGCTTTTTAGGAGAGAAAGTGCCTTCAA
The DNA here is from genome assembly GCA_902685375.1 of Neostethus bicornis. NCBI lineage: Eukaryota > Metazoa > Chordata > Actinopteri > Atheriniformes > Phallostethidae > Neostethus > Neostethus bicornis. The sequence continues at coordinate 27,204,924 of LR738550.1, forward strand.
ACTGGTAAGGATGAAAAAATCAAATAGATTTCACATCATTTATTAAACTCTTCATCAGTCTGAATGTCACTGTTACCTGATTCGCAGAGAAATTAGACGACATTTTTCTCTTTTTTTTCTTTCAGATCTACATCAGAAACCTCGTCTTGTTCGTTTGTTTGTTGCCTAGCAACGACGAACAACAATTCAATTGGAACAAAAAGAGAATCAGAAAATTTATTTATATTTTATTTTTAATCGAATTTACATGTTTTAAATTATCATTAAAAAGCGTATACTTTTATTTTTATTTCTAAAAAAAAAAGTAATTATTGAAACATTTTATGTAAAAATTAAAACCAAAATAAAAATAATTTTCTGTAAAAATTCATTAAAATGTATTTATTTTAAAAAAATTTTTTGGGTTATTTAAAAAAAAAAAAAATTGAACATTTAATAAAATTCAGATTGAGCCTTTTGCGCATGCGCGTGCCGGATTTAAACAGTAACATGTCCAATCATTAAAAAATATATAAAAATAATGTTTTTAAAATAAATATTTTCAGATTGTTAGTAAAAAAAAAAAAAAATTCAAATTCAATAAAAAAAATTCAATAAAAAAAATAAAAATTCAGATTGAGCCTTTTGCGCATGCGCGTGCCAAATTTAAACAGTGACATGTCCAATCATTAAAAAAATATAAAATATTGTTTTTAAAATAAATATTTTCAGATTGTTTGTTAGTATTTAGTTGTGTGTGTGTGTGTGTGTTTAATTGATCAGATTAATAATTTCAAAATAACCCGGAAGTGAGTGTGTTTTTCTTCCGGTGTCAGCAGCATCACTTTGAACAGCATGGAGGATTCTTTTCTTTCCACATCAGACTTGTTTTATTCTGGTTGATTTTGACCGTTAAGTATCAGATAAAGTGTGTCATTGTGTGTGAGATGGAGGGAACATCCAGCGTTCAGGATGGAGGAGAAGTGAGCAGAGAAACAAGGACTCATTTCAGAGTGTGTCGCTTCATGATGGAGATCGGTGGGTTACTGTGTGTGTGTGTGTGTGTGTGTGTGTGTGTGTGTGTGTGTGTGTGTGTGTGTGTGTGTGTGAGTGAGAAAGAGAGAGTGAATGAATGTATGTGTCTGAGAGTGTGTGATGATGTGTATGGTTGGGTTTGTGAATGTGTGTGTGTGTGTGTGTGTGTGTGTTTGAGTGAATGAATGAATGAATGTTTGGGTATGTGTCTGTGGGTTTGTGAGTGTGTGTGTGTGTGTGTGTGTGTGTGTTTGTGCGTGTGTGAGTGTGTGTCTGACAGTTTGTGCATGTGTGTGTGTGTGTGTCTGCGAGAGAGAGAGTAAATGAGTGTGTGAGTTTGTAAATGTGCGTGTCTGAGAGTGTGTGACGTGTGTTTGTGTGATGATGTGTCTGTGTGAATGTGTGAATAAAGTATGTGTGTGTCTGTGGGTTTGTGACTGCATGTATGTGTGTTTGTACATGTGAGAGAGTGTGTGTCTCACAGTCTGTGCATGCTTGTGTGTGTGTGTGTGAGAGAGAGAGAGAAAGTCTCTTCAGAGAGAGACTGAATGAATGTGTGTGTCTGAGTGTGTGATGTGTGTTTGTGTGATGATGATGTGTGTGTGTGTGTGTTAATATGTGTGTTTGTGTGGTGGAACAACACCAGCAGTCCACCATCTTTAGTTCCATAGTGAAGCCGGGTATGGTCGGACAGGAAACACTGATGATGTCACTCAGAAGATCCTGTTTTCATTCCTTCTGATTTCACTCCAGCAGGAACATCTCCACACGTCCATGAAGACTCCACATTCCTCACTGATGGAGCTCATCTCTTGAAACTCCAAAATAACAAAAAAAATTCAACAAAAATATGGAGGGCCACACAGACCTGCTGCCATCACGAGTAGCGCATTGTTGAAAAACCATTTTAAACTGTTCCGTTCCGTCATCTTCCGCTTGTTCCGGGATCGGGTCGCGGGGGCTTCAAACGGGCAGCCCAGGCCTCTCTCACTCCGGCTGCATCCTCTAGCTCACCCGGAAGGATCCCAAGACTTTCCCCGGCCAGCTGTGAGACATAGTCTCTCCAGCGGGTTCGGGGTCTGCCCCTTGGTCTCCTCCCGGTGGGATGTGCCCAAAACATCTCGCCCGTGAGGCGCTCGGGGGGGCATCCTGACCAGATGCCCAAACGACCCCATCTGGCTCACCGGGGCCCCCCCTTGGAGCCAGGCCCGAGGGTGGGGCACGAGAGCAAGCGCCTGGTGGCCAGGCTATTACCCATGGGGCCCGGCCGGGCTCAGCCCGAACAGGGGACATGGGCCGCCCTTCCAGCGGACTCACCACCTGCAGGAGGGGCCATAGGGGTTGGGGGAAGGAGGAGATGGGTGGCAGCCAACGACGGGGACCCTGGCGGTCAGATCCTCGGCTGCATAAGCTAGCTTTAGGGACATTTTAAACTGTCATATTAAAATTAATATTGCAATATTTGTTTTGTCTTCTGAACCATTTGTCTGTAATGGGGTTGCGGGGATGCCGGAGCCTATTCTGGCTGATTTCAGGCAAGAGGCGGTACACCCCAGACAGGTTACCAATCTGTTGTGGAGCCACACACACACTTATTCCTAGAGGTAGTTTCATAGCGGCCAATCAACCAAACATGCACATTGCAATATTAGGCATAAAAAATGCAATTAGATATTTTGTTAATCGTTTTCAGCTTGATTTTAGTGTAAATTATTCAAAACCCGCAGCAAAGCAGATCAAAAATAAAAAGCCATTAATGAGTATTTCTGAATAAATCGACCAATCAAATACACAGAATAAGAAAGAACTCGTTGCTTTGTGTCCCTCAGGAGTGAAGCTCAACATGCGCTCAGTGCCCGTGGCCACAGCCTGCGTGTTGTATCATCGTTTCTTCCAACGGGCCAGCCTCCACGTGTATGAACCCTACCTGGTGGCTATGAGCTGTGTCTACCTGGCTGGGAAAGTGGAGGAGCAGCACATCAGGACCAGAGATATTATCAACGTAAGCCACAGGTAAAACCTGTCCTGCATCACTGTATGACTCTGATGCTGCATGAACTCTTCATAAAAGAAACATGATGGCAGAAAAACTCGATTTGGAAACTCATATTTAACACGCATGCAGTTCTCAGATGTTTTATTTCTTCAACTGATTGCATTTTGAAGGAATAACAAATATCTCGTTCTACAACAACCGATGCTTTGCATGACTTTGTGTGGAGAGCCGCTGCTTTGCATGCAGGAAGAAAAAAACAGACTCAGAAACGAGGTCATTTGTGGTCGAAACGACCTGAACTGCAGTAAAGTAGCCGTCTGAAAATGATAAAGTATTTATTGTTTTTTTTTTTCTGCATATTAATACTGTTTTTAATAAATTAAAGACCACATTCACAACGAATCGATGCAGCGTTAGCAATAACTAGGACCCTGCATCGATCCGTCATAGTAAAGACAGAGCCGAGCCGAAAAGCAAAGCTCTTGATTTACAAGTCGATCTACATTCCTACCTTCACCTATGGTCTCCAGCTGTGGGTGGTGACCGAAAGAATGAGATCGCAATACAAGTGGCCGAAATGAGCTTCCTCTGCAGGGTGGCTGGACTCTCACTCAGAGATTGGGTGAGGAGTTCTGCCATCCAGGAGGAGCTCGGTGTTTAACCGCTCCTCCTCCGGGTCGAGAGGAGCCTGATGGGGTGGTTCGGGAATTCAATTCAATTTTATTTGTATAGTCCAAAATCACAGAATGTCCGTCTCAATGAGCTTCACAAGAAAAAGAGGAATGTATTAACACAAATACACAACAAGAAAAATAACTAACAAATGCTAACTAAACAAGACTAGCACATTAATGCACTTAGACTCTCCTTCTTGGTGAGGAAAAACTCCTAAAAAAAACCCATCAGTGGGGAAAAAATAAGAAACCTCATGGGGATCCACGTGAAAGAGAGATCCCTCCCCCGGGACGAGCAACCAATGTGTCAAAGATTATTGTTTAAATATTAGCTTAATCTAATCTACAGTTAAATATCTAAAGAAGTCAATAGATGTTCTTCATCCTGATGGAAACACGGGGGGCTCCTCAGCCCGGAGATGTCCAGAACGGGGATGAGTAGATGTTCTTCATCCTGATGGAGACACGGGAGACTCCTCAGCCCAGCGATGCCCACGGCGGGGATGAATAGATGGATTTCATCCTGATGGAGCGGGGATGAAGAAGCGCGGAGGTCTCCTCGGTGTGGCCATGCCCAGGACAGGAACGCAGAGTCCTGAATGGGGCTCTCTCCCAGAGAGGAGGGAGAGAGGTGGACAACATGTGAATTGTATTGTACCAACTAGCAGTGTAATTCTAAATAAACAGACAATTGAGAACAATGAATGAGATAGAAAGCCAGGGGTTTAGGGTAGAGGGTTAGAGTAGGGGGTACGAGGAAAGAGCCAAGGCAGTCTGGCAGAGAATAGTCACATTGACAGGGAATCTAGTCAAGATCGTCTGGTCACCTCGCTTGTAAGGTGTTTCGGGAACGTCCCATCGAGAAGAGACCAAGAGGCAGACCCCGGACCTGCTGGAGCGACTATGCCTCACAGCTGGCTGGGGAACGACTCTGGATCCTTCCTGGTGAGCTGGAGGATGCAGTGAGAGAAGCCTGGGTATCCTTTCTGAGGCTGTTGCCCCTGCGACCCGGCCCCGGATGAGCGGACGATAACAGAACGGAATTCACAACCTCCTGAAAACAATAATATCCATCAAATCTAGATGCAGAAACAGCTCAGCAAAATAATCTCCTCAAGGGAGAGACTTCTGAGGTGATTGTAAGGATGAGGTCCTTTATCTTCGTCTTGTTCTCACTTCCTGTTTGCTGCTGGCAGATGTTTTAACAGAGGCAGCGCTCCTCTGGAATGTGACAAAACCTTCTGGGACCTGAGAGACAGCGTGGTGCAGTGTGAGCTGCTCATCCTCAGACAGCTCAACTTTCATGTTTCCTTTGAGCATCCACACAAGGTGTGTGTCAGTGTGTGTGTGTGTAAACTCAGTTTGTAGATTATTATTAGTGCACAACTTTGTGTACAGATGTTTTTAGAACGATTCACTGAGTGTTTTCTTGTGTCAGCAGTATTTGCTGCACTACATTCTCTCCGCGAGGTCGCTCGTGAACCGCCACGCCTGGTCTCGCACCCCTGTCACCGAGACCTCCTGGGCTCTGCTGAGAGACTGCTACCACGGAACCATGTGCATCCGCCATGCGCCGCAGCATGTTGCCATAGCGACCCTTTACTTGGCTCTGAACAGCTACGGAGTGGAGATGCCAGTCGGAGAGAAGGAGTGGTGGCAGGTGTGTGATCTCATTCAAAGTTAAACACACCAGCTAGGATTTTATTTTGTACCAAACTGGTCCTGGTTAGGCTCACACATGCAGAAACACTATTAGATGTTGCCATGACAATAGAATGGAAGAAATAATAATAATGCATTGAACTTATATAGCGCTTTTCTAGACACTCAAAGACGCTTTTACATATATATATGCATTATTCATTCACTCCATACAATCATTCACACACACAACATTCATTCCTGATGATGGGAGCTACCATGCAAGGCGCAGACCACTATCATCAGAAGCAACTGGGGGTTCGGTGTCTTGCTCAAGGACACCTCGGCATGGACTCTGGGCGGGGGATCGAACCTGCGACCTTCCGGTTACGGAGCGGTCGCCCTACCCACCGAGCCATCCTTACCCCAGGAAGGAATGGGATGTTTTTATTATTTACTGTTTTCTCAGCGTTTTTTAGAGATGGGAAAATGAAGCGTTGTGAAGCGCTGACACATTTGAAGCAAAATTGTAGGAATCGGAAAAACACTGACCCCTAGTGGACAAATTAAATCACTGCAAACTAGTTCGCGACTCATAATTTGGGAACCCATAACTATTTTCTCACCGGTGAACATACCAACGTGTTTAACAGGTACAGGGGCATCTTTAACAGTTTGGAATTTTAGCACTATTAAAAACACCAAGAAAGCAGAAGGGGGCGGAGTCTAAACTTTAATCCTTCACAGCATAACCCTACACAGTAAAAAGTGGAGTTTAAAAAGTTGTGAACATATTGGGTGTGACGTGCACTGCTACTGATGTAACATGTGATGTCTACCAGTGAGTGTGTGTACTCTGTACCGTGTTTTGTTTTTTTAGTATCTATAGTGTAAGCTGATGTCTAACATAATGAGAAGGAAAGTTATTGATGTTTTTGTAGCCGATGTGTTCCCTGAAGGCATCAGTCGATGGGAAAGCAGTTAAAATGTCGGTAGCTGGACGAACCAGTCAGTCAGACCACACTGTGTGTGTCTCGTGTGTGTGTGTGTGTGTGTGTGTGTGTGTGAGTGGGAAGCCTGAGAAAGATTATAGTTTTACTAACAGGATCTATTACAGTTATGAAGTTTTTAGCTATGATTGGTAAAGTTGAATTTTATCTCCAGGTTCTTTTTTTTTTTTTTTTTTAACTTCTTTCCGGATCATGTGGGTCTGTGTTCATGAAAGCTAGATGTGTGTTTGTGTTTAGGTGCTGTGTGAAGACGTGACGATGGCGGATATCAATGCCGTCATCTCTGACCTGCTGCAGCTCTACGACATGGAAGCAAAGTGTCTATGAGGAAAATGTCTACAAAATCACAGAACAAGTTGTGTTTGTGCTGCATAAACACACACACACACACACACACACACAGACTACAGTGTGTTGTTACAGACTCTGGAGCTTCAGAAACAATGTATGAAGCAGCAGTACCATTTCCTGTCACAAGAGATCAGTGTTTCCCATGTTTTCGGACCACCTCTCTCATCTCTCATAGAGGACATGGTAATCACTGCGGAAAGCTGAGCATCAGTTTAAATAAAACCACCTAAGCCATGTGGCTCCTTCTCATCCTGACAGACCCTGAAACTAAAATGATTCCGTTTTTATTTGTCTTTGTAAAACCAAAGAACTGGACGACCTAGAGGTTTTTTAATATTTTTTGTTGGACGTTTGCAGCTTAAGTGCCTCTTAGTTTTTCGGTTTGTAAAGATTATGTCTGGTTTTTATAAAAGTCCAGCGAGCAGAAATAAAATGTGAAGTCTGATCATCATACCGCTGGACGTTTTCCTCTCGTCTGATCGTTTTACTGCTGCTGAGCATCAGTGAGTTAAAGAAAACCTGAGAAATGACTCGATATGGATGTAGTCTGCGTGTCTGAGCCTCACCCGTCTCCTGGATCAAACTAAACCAATAAAACCCAACAGGATCCCACTGATGAAGGATTTCCTTTCACATGACTTCAAACTATGTTTTTGATTGGTCAAATAAAACTTCTAACTTTGTAAAGTCATCGTCTGTAAAAAAAAAATATCAACAGGAAAAAAAAAGAGTTAATCTTCTTCTGAGCCGTGCATCCGAAACGAGCTTGCAGGGGACGCCGGAGCCTATCCTGTCTAATTCAAGGCGAGAAGCAGGGTACACCCCGAACAAGTCGCCAGTCTGACGCTGGGCCCGACAGACAACCATCCAAACACACATTCCTCGGGTCATTTTCAAAGCGGGCAATCAACCTAACGCAAGTTTCATGGGGTACCGACCCATACATGGGGAGAACATGCAAACTCCACACAGCAAGACCAGAGTTTCAAGCTGTGGAACCCTGACCTTCTTGCTGTGAAGCCACTGTGCCAACCACTGCACTATCGTGCCAAACTGAAAAGTAGTTGTTTATGAGTAAATTCTGTATTTGAGAAAAATTTACATCATAAAGTCACTTTAAATGTTCTGTTCCATTGTCTTCCGTTTATCTGGGGCTGGGTCATAGGGGCAACAGCCTCAGACTGGAAGCCCAGGCTTCTCTCACCCCGGCTGCATCCTCCAGCTCACCCGGAAGGATCCCGAGTCGTTCCCCAGCCAGCTGTGAGACATAATCTCTCCAGCGGAGAGTGTGACATGCCCGAAACGCCTCACAAACGAGGCGCTCAGGGGACATCCTGTCCAGATGCCCGAACCACCCCATCTGGCTCCTCTCGACCTGGAGGAGGAGGAGCTCGACAGCGAGCTCCTCCGGATGGCAGAGCTCCTCACCCGATCTCTGAGTGAGAGCTCAGCCACCCTGCTGAGGAAGCTCATTTCGGCTGCTTGTATCTGCGACCTCATTTTTTCGGTCACTACCCACAGCTGGTGATCATAGGTGAGGGTGGGGACGTAGATCGACTTGTAAATCGAGAGCTTTTAACTTTAAATGTTAAAAAAAAAAATGTCTTGTTTATTTAGAAACATTAAAAAATAAATAACAGATTAAAAAGTTCAAGTTTGTTTCTTTTTTTTGCAGTTTTCTGCTTAATTTGTTAAGTAAATGAGCTTTGATTTGAAAATTAAATCTCTGATTTTCGTCTTGGAGATGAAACGTTTGGGTAAAGCCTGTCTGAGAGCAGGAATCAGATCCTCTGTAATCCCAGAGCAGCTAGCTGAGCCTCCCTGTAGCTCTGCGACATATTTCTTCATTACTCCAACACACACACACCATCTCACTGCCAAACACTCCTCCATGCACCCAATGAGCATTCATCAGCGGCTGAAAATGCTCCCAGTAGATCCATAAAGACCTTCTGGTTTTACTTATGTTGGTTAAAAATACAATGTCGATTCGTCTGGACCGGCTTCTGATTGGCTATAACTGGAAATAGAACTCAATTGAATAAATAAAGAAATAATTATAGTTTTTTTCTCAGCAGTGTTACAAATAGTTTTCTAGTTTCACAAATTAAATTGTAAATAATTTGCATGAAAATATTTTATGCAAATTTAATGTCAGGTGGATCGGTGCGGCGTCAGCACTAACTAGGACGTTGCATCGGTCCGTCGTGGTAAAATAAGAGCTGAGCCGAAAAGCAAAGCTCTTGATTTACAAATCGATCGACATTCCCACCCTCACCTATGGTCACCAGCTGTGGGTGGTGAAAGAAAGTATGAGATCACAGATACAAGCAGCTGAAATGAACTTCCTCCGCAGGACGGCTGGGCTCTCACTCAGAGATCAGGTGAGGAGCTCTGCCATCCGGGAGGAGCTCAGTGTCGAGCTACTCCTCCTCCAGGTCAAGAAGAGTCAGATGGGGTGGTTCGGGCATCTGGTCAGGATGCCCCCTGAGCGCCTCGCTAGTGAGGTGTTTCGGGCACATTTCACCGAGAGGAGACCAAGAGACAGACTCCGTACCCGCTGGAGAGACCATGTCTCACAGCTGGCCGGGGAACGACTGGGGATCCTTCCAGGTGAGCTGGAGGATGGAGCTGAGGAGAGAGAAGCCTGGGCTTCTCGTCTGAGGCTGGTGCCCCCGCGACTCAGCCCCAGATAAGCGGAAGACGACAGAACGGAACAGAAAATAGTTCTTCAAAAACTAACCGAGCTACTTTTGTTGATCAAGCATGTTATTTTTAAGTCGTACTCTATTAATCCCTCATGGGGTAATTCTGTGCTGCACTGCAGCCAATGGTGAGAGAAACTGGGGGTTGTCTTCGGGGACACCTTGGCATGAGCTTAGCAGGTTACGAACCGGCACCTCTTTGCAATTTTACCACTGAGCTATGCTTCCCCACTTAAGATACTGCACACTAAAAACCTTTATAATGTGGTCATATTTTGATCATCAAAGATGAAGTTTGATGAACCATTCTTAAAAAGAATGCAACCATTGCGATTGATACATGTTCCTTCACCGCGACGCTGCATCAGTCCGTCCTGGTGAGCCGAAAAACAAAGCTCTTGATGAAAAAGTCGATCTACGTTCCCACTCTCAAGAACGAGACAGCGGATACAAACGGCCAAAATGAGCTTCCTCTGCAGGGCGGCTGGGCTCTCCCTCAGAGATAGAGTGAGGAGCTCTATCATCCAGAAGGTCAGTGTAGAGCAGGCATGGGCAAACTACAGCCTGCGGGCCACACCATTAAATGTTTTAATCCGATCCAACTAACTAGAAAAAATTAACTAAATAAAACTTGTTAGTTTGATTTTTCCTGCAATTCTGATGTTTTATCACTAGATGGCGCCAAAAATACAACAACACTGCTCCCATTAAAATGTGTGTGTCTCTGTGATGCCCACACTGTCAAAATAAACAGTGTGCACAAATACAGAAAGCCATTGGGCCCAATACACGCCCGCAAAGCGTGTTAGATGTTAAAACAAGCAAAATGTTACATCAAGCGCTTAGATTTCAAACCTAGCGCCGCTGGATTTGAAATTTAACGCTCTTGATGTAACATTTAGCGGGCTTGTTTAAAATCTAGCGCGGCATTCTATTAGTCTAATCTAGCAGTTACCATAGCATGCCATCCATCTGATCCTGTTCCCAGGGGCGAATCCAGGATTTTCGAAAGGGGGGTGGCAAAAAACAAGCACCTGTGGTGCTTGCCAGTATAGAGGGGCCTGGGGGCACCTCCTTTACCCCCGAACCTTTTTGAAAAATAAGTAATTTTTCTGCATTTTGGTGCATATTTTGCCCAAAGTTTATAATAATTAGAGTAGTAAGAACACATTTTTTGGGGGGACCTGGAGGTGGAGGGGGCGTGCCCTGGTGTAGAGCCATCAGTGTGGAGTGTTTACCAGTTGCTGTGCAGTTACTCTTTGAAAAGAAACTCATCATAGAAATGAAGACAAAAAAAAACCTGAAAAAATGAGTACTAACTATCCATCTTTCCTCAGTGTGTCTTATACTTAGTTAGTGTTAAGTTGCGAATGAATAGATAATCGAGTGTTCACTGCTGTGACCCGCTCTGCTCAGCTTGTCCTGGAAGTGACCTCAAAGGAAAATGAGTCTTGACAGCTTTGTTTCAAAAGCTGTAGACCCCTGGGGAAACGCTTTATCCCACGCTGACTCATCCTAACAAACTGGGTTAGGATTTACAGGGACGTGCGATGGTAAAAGCTGGAGGAGTTTTAGAACTTCTAAATAAACTGGATGTTAAACTTAAGAAGTGATCAAAAACTTCTCCCGTGACCGTCTGTTTTGTTCACATGGGGTCTCCCCAACACGTACAGTATAGAAACTAGAAGTGTACATGCACCCAAAAAAAACCCCCACATACTGAAATAAAAGTATGCTTTTCTTCTTTTACGTCAATTTCAATTCAAATTATTTCTGTGTTAAATGCAGAGATGCCGAGTTTTTGGCTTCACAAATAGGGAGATTTTGAGGCGGGGCCAAAGGGGGTGGGCTATGACATGATATAATTTCACATACACCGATGTACAACACCCGCCATGACAGTTGGCGTAAAACAAATCAATTAAAACATGAGAAAGCAGCTGGAAAATTGTGCATCTTCCGTGTGTTACCACCTACCGTTATGTATCAGTACAAAGAGGAATTACCACCAGGAATACACCCCTGTACTGCTTGTTCGCGCTTTGTTTTGCAGCTCACGCACATAAGCTGTCACATGACCAAAGTTCCCGAATGTCCGACTTCTTCCATATGTTCACCAAAAACAATACTGGCAATAGACCGTGGAGAGGGTGGCTCAGTGGTTAGAGCATTTGCCCACAGACCGAAAGTTAACCGGAAGTTCGCGGGTTCGCATCCCACTGAGTTCACGTCTAGGGTCCTTGGAGAAGAGACCTACCCCCCCGCTTCTCCCACCATTGGCGCCATCATAGGTGGCAGCCTACTTCGGTGTAATGCAGCACACAAACTTTCCGGTGAGGAATTAAAAAAGTATATTTAAAAAAAAGATCACTACTAGCGGCTTTCAGATACACAGCTGCAGTAGCAAGAGATGCCATGTGCTTAGCCCCATTATTCCAAATTATGTTCATGGAATGCTTTAGTGTTCATCATGTGGAAGTTTTATTAGCCTTGGCGGGTGATCGTTAGATAGGTCCTAATTGCGGGTGTCTCCCGCCCAATGCGGGACTGTGAGTTAAAAAGTCAGAAGTGTGTTTGTATGTGAGCTTCTGGTTCTAAGCTCTCTGAGTTTTCTGATAACGATGGACATTTTTACTCATACCCATAAGATCCTGTCAGGAGTTAGGCCTTAAAAAAATTCAAAGCATGGGGTGAATGGGTCACACTTGATCTGAGGACTCATCCCCTGTACAGACAGGGTGCAGAGTGAGCTGGTAGTGGCTGAAGGGAAATGGGAATGGTAGAGAAAAAGCTGAGAGAACATTTTTGAGATTTTTTTTTACATCTTCCAAAGCTGCTTAGAAGTGAAAGAAAGACAAATAAGGAACTACATTCATCCTGTTTGGTAGTGAGTTGTAAAAACTGCTCGTCACATCTTGTTTTAGGAGCGGTAGAGCACCAGCAGAGACGTACTGAAGACGACCTGCGTCTGCTCTCATTTCCATTTCTTTGGCACACAAAGACTCTGGACTTGATATTTTTAGCAGTAAAATTTTTTTTTTGTGTGTTTTTCCTCCCAAATCAGCTCAGTTTGATGTCTGTGTGTGAGTGTGTGTGTTCAGGTAGAGAAATCAAAGTGGCATGATCATTTCTAAGCGCTCCATCTTTCTCCTACTTTCTCTTTCTTCTCGGGACAGTAGGCCTCGTATGTGTCCCAGTTGGATCGTTTGTCTTCTTCCTGATTAGTTTTCTCTCTTTTTTTAATCTGTCACACGTCCAGTTTTCCACTTCTCTCTCTCTCTTTGTAGCTAAAGGGAGAAATCTGGCTCCTCTTACTTTATTTGTTCCAATCCTGCTTCCCTTCATGTCTTTCTCTCTCTCTGTCCATTTCCCAATCCCTCACCTCCCATCCACTCCTTTCTTTTCACCATCTGTCCTTTTCCCGTGTCTTCTTCCCTCCTTCCTCCTGCCTCTCCTCCCCATCTCCCTCCGTCTTCCTAATGTTATATTAATAATGGAGAGGGTGCATGTTCAGCCAGGCTCCATGAATTAACCATCAGATGGGAGTCAGAGGAGTGAGGGAAGGAAGGAGGGAAACATGGAGGAGAAAGAAGGAGGGAAAAAAAGGAGGAAAGCTTGTCTTTGATTCTCTTGTCCTCTCCTTTGTGCACCTCTGATCTGCTTACACATCACTTCAGCCGTTATTCGGGTTTGAGGGCCAAGTCAGAAGGTCACACACATGACAAGCTGTGTGTACCACCATGTGCACGTGTGTTTGTGTCAAAGTGACAGTCATGTTACATTACATTGGGCTTGCAGTTTAGAAGAGAATTGTCCTTGAACTTGGAGCAATTAAACATTGGTCATCTTTCCTAAGTGCCCGGTGCATAAACAGCATCTATTAATGGTCTGGTGAGAGTACGAGCACGCTTTTAGTGGGCACTGCATGGGTTTAATACACAGCTCGCAGGATATATATTACAAGCTACCACTGAGATGATGAGAAGATGGACCAGCCTGCAGAAGCAATAAGTCATCTAACAAGAGGTGGTTGCCCTTTCCAAGATGGCCGCCTTCTTTTTTTGGATGCACTAATAAAGACATCAGCGCTCAAATCCAAAGTGTTAAAACATTACGACACGGCATGCAAAATATTTGTATGAGACTCCAGTCAGGGAGAGAAAGTTCAATGTAGCTCTGGGTTCGGAGAAGCAAGGATTTTATTTTCTGGAAAACACTCTGTAGATAATTAGCATCAGCGATAAATTAGCATCTGAAACCCATTTGAATGTTTTTAGAGGCAATATTTATGTATTTATTTTTTTAAAAAAAAGGGGAAAGAAAACAATCTTTGCAAAAACGTAACATTGTCAGGATCCCTCACCTGCCGCCAGAGGGAGCCCTGGATGTCCCAATCCTGATTAGGATCACCTGGGGATGATTCCTGATTCCACTCATCTGTGCAGCCTGCCATCTATTTAAGGGGAATCACCCCAGTCTTACTATCTCTTCCAGCTAGGTCACCCTGGTTGCATGACCATGTTTGAACTTTGTTATTTTTTGGACTTTTGAAACCTTGAGTTAATCCTGTGCTTCTTGCTTTACAGACTTTCCTGAATTGAGTTAATAAACCTTGTTTGAAGTTCTGCAATTGGGTCCTCCTCCCTCCACCATCCCATAAAACCCTGACAAACATATGACATATAAGCTTATGTTACAGGTGTCCAACGGCCAAAAATGGTCCGTCAAGAGGGTCCAATCTGGCCTTACACATAGTATGATTATTATAGATAATTGGCTTCAATGTTAAATTAGCGCATACCATGGTTCTACAGTATGTCATGTGTAGTCTGAGACTAAGGCACACCGTTCTAATGCTGTACCATACATGTAATGCTAATACTTCAAATCCCAGAATGCCATGCTGGTGTTTTAGCACATCAGTGAACAACTGTCATAGCAACCAAATTCTAACGCCATATAGTTGTTCCCCAGGTTTATTTATATGTTGCTTCTTATTGAGCTTTGTTTGCTCCATGTTTAGTTCTTATGCAAAACTTGTTTTAGGTGTTAATGAAGGGGTCTTTGTAAAATTGGAGCAGAATGTTGGCTCACAAATTGACCCTGCTATCAGTTCCAAACTCAGCATCCTTCTTCCGTTATATTCTCTCTTTTTCTTTTGAACATGTTCAAACCATCTCAGCCGGGCCTCTCTGACTTTATCTCCAAAACCTCTAACATGTGCTGTTCCTCTGATCCTGTCCATCCTGGTCACTCTCAGAGAGATCCTCAGCATCTTCATCTCTGTTACCTCTAGATCTTCCTCGTGTTTTTCTCTCAGAGACAGTTATTAGAAAAAGAAAGAAATGCACATATTTTTATTGTCTTTTAAATTTTGTGTGAAGGCTGTACGATGGCCCAGTGGTTAGCACGGTGGCCTCACAGCAAGAAGGTTGGCGTTCGAATCTCCGGTGGGGATGAGGCTTGGAACACTGGCCTTTCTGTGTAGAGTTTGCATGTTCTCCACAATACTGTGTGGGTTTTCTCCAGGTACTCCAGTTTCCTTCCACCCAAAACATGCATGTCAGGTTGATTGGCCCCTACGAAATCGTCCCTAGGATTGAGTGTGTGTGTGTGTGTGTGTGTGTGTGTGTGTGTGTGTGGATGTTTGTCCCTGTGGCTTTGCACACACTGGTGACCTGTTCGGGGTGTATCCTGCCTCTCGCCTTGAATCAGCCGGGATAGGCACCAGCACCCCCTGCTACTCTATCAGGGATAAGCGGTTCAGAAGATGAAATGAAGTGTTATTGTTCTGTGTGTAATGTCTGCCTTCAGACAGTGAGAGAGTCTAAGTCGATCCGTGTTTGTCTGTATGACGGAACAACTATAGGAAATGAGCAATCCCCAAAAGTAAAAGCAAATGAATCTTTTTTTTAACTGGTTGTCATGGTCTGGCTTGTTATAAAAATGTAGCCAGGTTGGTGTCATCTAGTACCTTCGTGGAATTAAACTTCACTCCAGAAATTACTCGGCGATTGCAGGAATGAGCTTTTATCTAATTTTGCGGTTGAAAAACGTCTGACCAACAAGCAAAGATGACACTGTGACATTAATGTTAGTGTCCATGTGGGCCATGTTTGTTGTTGGTCAGTAGCTAAACACAGAGGTCAACCATGCAACTATATTTGGTCTGCAGTAGCAACAATTCCCGAGATTGAGAATTTAAAGCCAAAAACAAAGACGATCCAAAAGAGGAAAGGTCTTGGTTACCGTTCTGCGGGAGAAGTTTGCTTTATGCTTTGCTTTCTGGACAACACTGACTGTTTGAACACAGTACACATGGCTCTACCACCATTGTTATGGACAAAGCCCTTTGGGGATGTTTGGGTTTTGTTTTTGTCGCCCTCTTGTGTTTTTCCCTTACCTCTGCCACCCAGGCTCCCAACCTTCCCCACCTGTTGGCAGTTACAGATGATTGCTAGTTGGCTGAATAAAAAGGACTGGTGCCAAGCTCATAGAGGACTCGTCTGCAGCACTCCCTAGAGAAGCTTTTCAGTTGTTGAAATACGGTTAAAGATTGATTGTAAATAAATTCTTTATTTTTTCAAACATCCTACTCTTCCTCATTCTTCAGTTTATTGTTTCACTCCCGGGGATTAATTGTAAGATCCGTCTACGAGTCGGCCTAACCCTAGACCATACGAGTCGCAACAATCATGGTGCGAACAAACCCCAATGCTGTGAGATCAGACTGTTTTCACTGAGTGAAAGAAACAGTCTGATGTTCCAGGTAAGTGAAAATGTGAAACAAAACCTTATTTTACTAGATGAGTAAGTGAAGCATTCAGCAGATCAGATCTGCTCCACTTACTGAATGAGATGGAAATGTCCTTCATACGGAGACAAGGACAGGCTGGACAATGATTTACTGGGATGCAGCAGAATCAGACAGGATCCCATCACAGTGTACCCACTGCTGCACACGGCTGGAAAGGTTCATGCTGCAAAGTTCGGTCACACACAACCAGTAAAACACACAACTAGCAGCAACACACAAACACATAACCTGACGCATCATACAAAGGTTTCTACAAAAAACACACTCCCGAACACACAACCAGCAGCTACAAACATCGGCTCAGAGATGTCCCAGATCAGTCTGGGGTTTTAACATTTAGAAACAGAACATTTTTTTCAAAACAATCTATCACCATGTCAGTCACATTTCATATTTTTACGAAGAGAGTGACGGGCGGCACGGTGGTGCAGTGATTAGCACAGTGTTCTCACAGCAAGAAGGTCAGGGATTCGAGTCCTGGGTGGGGACAAGGCTTGAAACACTGGTCTTTCTGTGTGGCGTTTGCATGTTCTCCCGTGTATGTGTGGGTTTTCTCCGGTTACCTCCCACCCTCCAAAAACATGCATGTTAGGTTGATTAGTCACTACCAAACTGCCCCTAGGATTGAGTGTGTGTTTGTGGATGATTGCATGTGTGTGGCCCCGCGACAGACTGACGACCTGTTCGGGGTGTACCCTGCCTCTCGCCTTGTATAAGCCGGTATCGGCTCTGGCATTGCCGCTACCCTGTTTAGGATGGACGATTTAGAGGACAAAACCAAAAATGTGGGATTCACTATTTTTCTTGTTTATTTTTTTTTAAAAAGGGGTGCTAGCTTCATGAATACTTTGCCTCATTCTGAATACTTTGTGTTTCACACTCCCATCGACTACGATCTGATCTCTATTTCATCACATGAGAAGGAACGCTGCAGATGAGATCTGGAAACCTGAAACAAAACAAAAACAAACAACACAGAAAGTGATAGTGGAATTTAATCAAAGGAAACTGAGAAGTTTTCAGTTTAAGGACTGTTTGGATTGCAATCTTTGGAAATAAGAGAGACCGTATGGATGTGAGGACCAGAGGAAACATCAGGTTCTTCTTAGTTCAGGATAAACAGGATGAAATTTTTATGACTTATGGGTCACCTGAGTTAACTCAATGAACCTGGAATAATGTTTAGTTTTACACGTCTAACCATCTGATCACACCATCCATGTGGAAGCTTCCGTACGGTTTGTATTTTCTCTTTATTTTGGATTTATGTGACATTTGTCCTGTTTGTTTGCCAAAAAAAAAATTTGGAGCCTAAAAAAGCAAAGAAAAATAAAATGCCATAACTAAACTTTTTTTGTCATGTACCCAACTTGTGTGTTTATTTAAAGGGTTTGGACCAATTATTATCTTTTCTTTTGATAGTTTTATAAAGCTTGTGTGAAGAGAGACAAGACGTGGAAACGTCTGACTGAAGAAACACCAACTTAATTACGATGTTGGTTTTTAGATACACATACTGGACTGTCCTCAGAGTCCCAAGAGAACTTGTTTGCAGGAACTGTATGAAAAATTTCCACATCTAAAGCATGAACTTCTGAAGATTCCCAACAAGCATGGGGAGCTGGAGCACAGAATCCTTTTAGAAGATTTTATGTTGAGCTGGTTTAGAAGCAAATATGGATAAATAAGAAATGTCTGAAGACTTTTGGCCTGAACTCTTTAAAAAAGACAAGAGGACACATTTTTGCCTGCAAAGGCAATCTAAAAAGACTCTTCTGAAGCATAGCATGTCCCCCACTGATTTTAGCTTGAGTTACAACATCCACACTGAACCTGAGATCAAATATAAAAGCCGTCATGCAAAATATATGCATACACTGAGGAGCTAGCATAGCACAAACAGCATAAAATCTTAATATTGTCTTTGATGAAACGGGTGGCAGGATGTAGCAAATCTAAGCTGGAAGTGAATGAAGACCACGGTGCAGGAAGACTGTCCAAACAGTTCCTAAAATGGAAACGATTCCCAGAATAACGTGGCCTAGTTGGTGAATCCTATTAAATGTGAAGCTATATGGTTAATGTCTGGTTGTGTTCCTGCAGAAAGGACAGCAGCAGGATGCAGGACACATGCAGGTGGAGGCAGACGCTGTGGACAATCTGATTATTCAAATGTACCAGCATTCATCTGACTGTGATCATAATTATATGTAATTGTGCAGATACCAGGCACATCTCCTCATAATTCAGCCACTCAGAAGCTCAAAAGATTCAGCTTGAAAGGAGAAAGACATGTTTTATGTATATTTGTGGAAACAATGACAAAGACTTGTTTTTTATATTTGCCTCTGGGAGAGAGATAGGGGGGAGAAGTTAAAGATAAGAAGAGAGAACGATAACATCAGCATCAAAGCTTTTCATCGAGATCTGTACTGTATGTGTGTGTGTGTGTGTGTGTGTGTGTGTGTGTGGCCAAGTCTGTGGTCCATCTCCCTGTAGTGTAGAGGATATCTATTAATAAGTTAATCTGATTCATCTATAAATACATTTCTTCTCTTCTTCTCCACACTGGCTTGCTGGATAACGAGCTCTGACAGTAGCCAGTTGCATGGAGAGGTGTGTGCGGAGGGAAGAAGGCTGCATGCGAGTCTTTACTTTGCACCCCCACAGCACGCTGGGGTGGATAGTGATGGTTCGAAAGCTTTCATTGAGGTGGTCAATTCATCGCCTGAACAGTTTATACTGATGGACATGCAGATGGCCATTTTTCCTCCAGTTTCTCATCGGACAACAATAATAAGTTCAAAACTTGCTTTTTAAAAATAACTTAACAAAAACATGTTCTTTTGTTTAAATAAAGCAAAACAAAAGTCTTATTTTAACTTGTAAAAAGTAACAGAAGTAAATTCTTCCAAATTTCACAGAAAATTTAAGAACAAAGAGTCACGTTTGTGTAAAAGTGTTTCATATTAGATTTTTTTTTGTTTTTTTGGTAATATGGTAACATTCCATATCCAAACCTTCTTTTCTGTAAAATATTTTAACATACCGTATTTTCACGACCAAACGGCACACCGTATTAAAAGGCGCAGTCCCAGTTTTGTGTCCTCTGTTTTTAATACACACACAAGGCGCACCTGATGATAGGGGGCGGGCTTTATATACATATCCTCGACTACGTACGTCTGCCTTACAACAACACACGCACAAGCAGAGAAGTGTGCGTATTTTAAAATTGATCGGCAGTAAAACTGAGTTTTGGTAGATGGGAGGAGACGGCAGCTCAGTGGTTAGAGGGTTCATGCGTTGGCCGGAAGTTCGCGGGTTCCCGTCCCACAGAGGTCTAGGGTCCTTAGAGAAGACACCTAACCCCCACTTCTCCCACGATTGGTGCCATCGAAGGGCAGCCTGCTGCGGTGTGAGGAGTGCAGCACACAAATTTCACAAAAGAATAGAGTAATTTATTTATTTAAATATTAGATGCAGTCGTCATGAAGTCATTTATCAAATCCATCCAAGTCCTCATCCTCTGTTTCAGAATCTAACAGCTGCGCTAAATCTAACATAGCAGGTTCACTTTCCTCGCTGTCAGTCACTTTCGGTGCCGTAGGCTCCTCGGAAATGATGCCTGCTTTTGCAAAAGCTCGGACAACAGTGCCAGCAGACACGTTAGCCCAAGCATCTACAATCCACTGGTAACCTTTGGCGTAACTCGCCCGGCGCTGCCTTCCACCTGGTCATCAATCGCTCCCATGCCGCTCTCAGCCTTACTTTGAACGGCCGGTTCACGCCGATGTCCAGTGGTTGGAGTTCCTTTGGACTCCTCCCGGAATCACAGCAAGCGTAGCGTTCGTTTGCTTCAATTGTTTTGTCACAACACACATAGAGAACACTGCACGATAAGGGCGCGCCGCTCATTTAGAAGAAAATCTAAGACTTTTATATGCGCGTTATGGCTGAAAATACGGTAATAAGTTCCCTGTAAAACGTAAACATTCTACCCATCCGTTTTTTAATCGCTTTTTTGGTCAGGCTTGTAAAATAAAAAATGTAGAATTAAAATTCTTCAATTAGTCTTCTAACTTACCACCCCGTAAAAGTCATCCCCCCACTTTAACTTCTATTAGTGTCTTGCCAACCAAACAGAATTGCTGTGTTCCACACTTGCAGAGCTGGTATTGTTTCCTGGACTTTCTAAAAGTCCTATTGGAGGTAGAGCTTTTACCCCCACACGGTCTCTCAATCCAAGGTTATGATTAGAACATTCCTATTTGCAGAGGTGTCAAAAGTACCAACATTTTCTACTCAAGTAGAAGTATAAATACCGAGTTAAAAAACTACTTTAGTAAAAGTAGAAGTATCAACTCAAGTTTTCTACTTAAGTAAAAGTAAAAAGTAACCTATTTTAAAACTACTTCAAGTAAAAAAAGTAAAAGTAATTTTCAGAAAAAAAGGAATATTGTTAACAAAAGCGTATGAACATATTTTTAACTATTACCACATGCTTTAAGGAGCAGAAAATATGATAATAAATGAAAGTGTTTTGGTGTTAAACTTTATGAATCAGAAAAATTTATTTCTTAATAATCTTTATTGGAAATCGATTAATGAACACAATCAAATGTATTAACATAAGCAGGGCATTATGTAACGTCCCTTCAGCTACCAAGCTTCACTCTGCATCACCTAATTTAACCAACTTCAGCAGACGCAAACACACTCAATGTAAAAAAAAAAATAAATAAATGAAAAAAAAAATGACCAAAAGGCTTTTTTAAGCCTTGAAGGCAGCTATTTTTCACAGTTCTTTGAGGCAATACTGAATAGTCTTTATCAAGTTGATAAGGTAGGGAGTGCTACATAAAGCCTGCGTGACACCTGGAACCAGCGTTGCCAGGTGGGAGGTGCTGGATTATCGTACTAATGACGTAAAATTATCGTATTTTACAAAAAATATCGTACACCCAGTAAAACCACGCCCATTGACAAAATAACACCCTTTGCATGCACTCGTAAGGCAGTGGGAGTGAAGGAAACACACAGGAGGAAAAATCCTTGAATTCTTTTTCTAAAATTTTAAGAACTGTAAAAATGAAAAAATAACCAGAGAAACAAGATTTTAAAAAAACAGTAGGGGCGGGACCTAGGAGACGGTGTATATAAATTTACATATATACATATCTACATATATATGTGTACATATAAGGTTTTTTTAATGTTAACCCAAACATCTACATGATACAAAATCTAAGCGATGTGTAGTTTTAATCTCCTCAGTCAGTCTTTATAAACTAATCAATAACATTTTGGATGCTTGTAAGTACAAATACTTCATCCACTACTATTTATGGATGAATCAGTTCAATTAGCTTTGTTTCTAAAGATAAAATAGTGCGTCACAGATCAAAGTTATTTTTATAAAAATACCATCTACAACATTTTCAGCAAAGACGTTTACAATAACCGCAGACTGAAAATAATAATAAAAAACCATTTCTTTGCTGTTGTTTTTTTAAAAAAAATTGATAATTCAATCAAAGTTCAGTGTTGCAGCATCAGAAACACTTTGATTTCCGAGCCCGAGTCTCAAACACGGAAATTGACGTCCCTGCTCTTTAAAAGTTTGTGGGCGGGGCTACTCGCCCCAAAGTAATGATTGACTGGACCTTTCAGCCAATCATTCATCTGTTCCTTTGTTTGATGCATTCAGGGTTCATAAAAAAAAAAAACTCCGACAAACAGTCGCGGCTTTTTAACGGTGACAAAATGGCGAAAGTAGCGACTACTTTTTATAAAATGAACGAAGTAAAAGTACAGATAATTGCATAAAAAAGTAGTGAGTAAAAGTAAAAAGTAGACAAAAAAATAATTACTTCGTTAAAGTAAAGATAACGAGATTTTCTACTTGAGTAACGTAACGAAGTACACTTACTTCGTTACTTGACACCTCTGCCTATTTGGAAAAGCTTAGAAACCTGGGATAAGCTTTTGTACCCTAAAGGCCCGAGCAGAAATAAGCAGAACAGAAGACAAATGAATGAATTACTGCTTTGATATGACCTTGTTCAAATGAGTTATTATTCTGATCACTTTGGTTGCTGCAGCGTGATAATATGTAAACCTGCTCATAGATCACTGGGAGAATGGCTGTGTTTGGTGAAGTCAGATGGTTGAGTCCTGCCGTAAGCTCATGCTGAAGTGTCCTTGGAGGAAGCACCTTACTCCCACCACTGGCGATGTTATGGCTGCCTACTGCTGTACTTTGTAGCACAAAAGTGGACAGACCTAGTGGAGCAATGACTTTCTCTTGGTCTTAAATGTATCTGAAACTAAAGACACGAGAGTGGACTTCTAGTAGCAAATGTATAATTGGAATATATTAATGTATGCAGGTGGTTCTCCTCACACCATCTAGCAAAGGTGCTGTGGGGAGAACCATCTGCACCTTAACGTGGTCAAAACAAAGAAGATGGTGGTGTACTTCAACAAGAGGGTCCAAACTGTCCACAATTTGCATCAATGAATTTGATGTGGAGACGATCTCGTTGTACAGATTTTTGGGTGTTAACATGAACATTAAACTGGACTGGTCTACCAACACGGACATCATCTACAGTTTAATTGGATATACTTTATTAATCACAATAGGAAAATTTGAGAAGTGCGAACACCAGGTGTTTAACACCTCGATGCTTCCTCGGCCCTATCCACTGACGTCCCAGTCTGGTCACACTGCGTCCAACCTGGCAACCCAAAAACTGGAGTCTGGAATGGGTCACAAAGCCTGGCAGCAGTGAAGAACACCAAACTGGCCTCTCTGTATTTCACTGGGTCTGAGTGTGCACCTCCAGTTCCTCAAGCGAGTAACTGGATGTTTACATAGAAAACGCAAAAACACGGGGCACGAAGCACCTCCTCTAGATAGTCTTCTGTGCACCTGAGGAGCAGCTTCAGTAACAGACTCCTGCAACCCCCATGCTCAAAGGAACGGTACAGAAAATCACTTCTGCCATCCTTCATCATACCCTCCATGCTGTAACTACCACTGTATATATTCACAATAGTTTTCCATGAACATCTGGAAATATGTTTCAATGATGTGTCTTTTTCGTAATTAGCAACGTTTTGAATTCTTTTTATCATTATGCTAACGTAGGACATTCCACAGCATCATCACTGACAACTAGGGAGGGTTATCAATACCATCTTATCAATAATAGTACTCCTATTGATACCACGAATTGATCCGGTAACTTATCGATACTTTTAACGATACTTTTTTAGTATCCCTCAGTAACACTCAGAGCAGCAGGAGAACAGAGACAGAGAGACAGACCGTCTTTCACAGGCTATTATACTGGGCATTCCGCGCATACCCACTTCTGCGTCTTTTCAACTGCGGGGCCCTGCGCGACACTATCAAAATGCTTCCAGTGGGCACGGGTCTACGCTTCGATGATTAAGCGCGCCGCGGTGCTCACGCGGGATTTGAAATGAGCTAGTTAGAGATTAGATAAATACTTTATTGATCCCCGTGGGGAAATTCAGGATGCAAAAGGTAGTTAGTAAGTAGTGCGCGCCGTGTTTGAGCACTAGCCCCGTCTCTCCGCCAATACCGTAAAAAATACCGTTAAGGCTGAAAATTTGTGGTCCGGTAAAAAATGCCGCTTTGCCACCAGTGCCAAACGGTATTGGTATCCCGTCCCTACTGATGACTGATCTTGATCAGATTATTTACTGTTTTATTTAATGGAAATTTTTCCAAAAATTCCTAAAAAATATGCAAGTCTTGATGTTTAATTTCAAGTTTATACGTGTAAAGAACTTAAAGTAGTAATTGTAATACTCTTCATTGACGTACTACTTTAAAAAAAAAAAAGTTTAAAAATATTATTCTTATTATTTAATATTTAATAATTTAAGTATTATTATTTAAAAATATAAGTTCAGAAAAAATGTAAATTTATTTATTTGTGAATGTACAATTTGACCAAAAAGAAAGAAAGAAAGAAAACATAAAAGTTGTGCTGTGGGGTACCGCAAGGAAACTGTTTAGGGCCACTTTTATTTTCTATTTTTACAAAGAATGTAGCTTTTGTTTTGAAACGTGCTCCATTTTCACTTTATGTAGATGATTCAATAATTTATATACCTGGCGCTGATGAAGATCGTGGTTAAGAATTGTTCTGTTCCGTCATCTTCCGCTTGTTCTGGGACCAGGTCGCAGGGGCAACACCTCAGATGGGAAGCCCAGGCTTCTCTCAACCCAGCTGCATCCTCCAGCTCACCTGGAAAGATCCCAAGTCGTTCCCCGGTCAACTGTGAGACATAGTCTCTCCTGCGGGTCCGGGGTCTGCCCCTTGGTCTCCTCCCGGTGGGACGTGCCTGAAACACCTCACCAGCGAGGCACTCGGGGGGCATCCTGACCAGATGTCAAAACCACCCCATCTGGCTTCTCTTCACCTGGAGGAGGAGCGGCTCAACACCGAGCTCCTCCTGGATGGCAGAGCTCCTTACCCGATGTCTGAGTGAGAGCCCGGCCACCCTGCGGAGGAAGGTCATTTCGACTGCTTGCATCCGCGATCTCTTTCTTTCGGTCACCACCCACAGCTGGTGACCATAGGTGAGGGTGGGAACGTAGATCGACTCGTAAATTGAGAACTTGCTTTTCGGCTCAGCTCTCTCTTTACCACGACAGACCGATGCAGCGTCCTAGTTATTGCTGACACTGCACCGATCCGTCTGTCGATGTCCCGCTCCATCCTTCCCCCACTCGTGAACAAGACCCAAGATACTTAAACCCCTCCACTTGGGGCAAGTGGTTAAGAATTGATTTCTTGAAAATAAATTGATAATTAATACAGAAAAAAAGTGTATAATGTTAGGATCGAGTTATTTTCTGAAAGACACACTTGTTCTTCATCGCGTCTTATTTAATGTGTGTTTTAATAATCTGTGTGTTTCTACTCCAACATTTAAAGGAATAAATAAAGTATTTTCAATTCAAATAAATATTTTTCTATAAAACTTGTTCATTTAACAGCATAGCGTCTAAATTTGCGGTATTGTAGGAAAGTTGGACAGTCTCTGTCCCGCTCAAAGACTCGCGATGCCGCCGTGAGCTACTGACGTCAGAGCGTCACCGGGAAGGTGGGGGTGACGCAGATTCCCCCCCTTCCTCTCCTCTACTCCCCCCTCCTCCTTCCCACGGATGCTGCGACCGAGCATCCTGTGCTGCGAGAGCCCTAGCAGCGCCATAACCCCCCCTCCTCCTCCTCTATAAAGATCTCCTCTGCGCTTTTTTCTTTTCTCTCAGTCTCAAACAGTCTGATTCATCAGCTGTCAGCGCAGAGCCTTCACCTCATCCCGCCACCGAGGTGTTTCAAACCGGTGCATCCTCTCCCACTCTCTAATTCTCTCTCCCTCTCTCTCTCTCCCCCACTCTCTCTCTCTATCTCTCTCGCTTTCTCTCGCACCGCCGCAGAACTGCGTGGAGCATCCATCAGGTGAGCGCACAGTGGAGTCTCCATCAGCACCTTCTTCGTCTCTTTCATCCTCCACTCTTTCGGACACGCTGAGCTGCCGCAGCCCCGCTCTCCCCCCTCCACTTCTTCGTCCTCTCCTCCCCCCCCACGCTGTCTCCTGTCATCGCTCCGGGACCTTCTCCTCGCACACGCAGATTAACGGGGATTCTGCCTCCCTGGTTGCTGATGTCCTTGAGCTTGGCCTGCACGGTGAGTCTCACGCTGTTATTTTTTTTTTAAAGCTGACTAGCCTCAGGCCTCACTCTCTCTCTATGTCCATACATACCATAATAACCTGCGCTATGACATTAGGAGAAAGTGTGCGCGTGCATGCATGCGCGCGCGTCAGGCTAATGATACATCTCCATCCATCCGTTCCTTCGCGTCCTGGTGCTACAGTGATAGGAGGTCTTTAGGGGTGCATTTGGGGGGGTGATGTGTGGAGGTGATATGAGGGTGAAGTGGGGGAGATGTAGGTGGGTGATGTGGGGAGGGTGGGCTATGTGGGGGTGTCGTGATCTGTGGCCAGAGGGACCTTCCCGGCGCGCGGAGGGCCGGTAACCTTGCGAGGGGACACATCCGGTGGTGCGAAGTGTCGCACCGCAGTGACAGCGCTCCCTCTCCACTCTGCGTGGAGTGACTCTAAACCTAAACTGTCCCAGCAGCCACGCGTGACCTCCTCTTGTTGCTGAGCGTGCAGGGGGATGAAGCTCACTCACGTCTGAAGGTCGTTTTACGGAGGGTTGATTTGGAGAGAAGTGCACCGTGATGCTGCCACGGAGGATGTGCGTGGCGTGGGGTGGAGTTGGATAGTGGCTCCAGGGGGAGAACACGGGACAGTGCGTGGGAGAGGGAAGGAGAATGGTTTTACATACCTTCATACAGATGCCTGTGCAGAATCCTGTGTGTGTGTGTGTATGTGTGTGTGTGTGTGTGTGTGTGTGATGCTGCTGTATAGTAGTGTGTGTGTGTGTTTTTCTGTAAGTGTGTCCTTGCAGATGATGTGTGTGTGTTCCCGCTGTATGATGATGTGTGTGTTAACGCTGTGTTTGTGTGTGTGACAATGCTTTCTGATAGTGTGTGTTTTTCATTGTGTGTGTGTGTGATGATGCTGTATAGTAGTGTGTGTGTGTTTTTCTGTTAGTGTGTCCTTGCAGATGATGTGTGTGTGTTCCCACTGTATGATGATGATGATGATGTGTGTGTTAACGCAGTGTGTTTGTGTGTGTGATAATGCTTTCTGATAGTGTGTGTTTTTCATGGTGTGTGTGTGTTTCTGTTGAGTAATGATGATGTCTTAATGATGTTCTTAATGCTGTTGGATCGTCTGTGTTTTTCTGTGAGATGGTGTGTGTGTGTGTTCCTGCCTTATGATGTGTGTGTGCGCTCCTGTGTAATGGTGTGTCCTGTTAACGCTGTTTGATAGTGTGTGTGTGTTTAAGCTGTTGTGTGTCTGGCTGCACTGTGGTGCAGTGGTTAGCACGGTTGCCTCACAGCGAGAAGTTTGGCGTTTGGGTCCCGAACAGAATAAGACTTGAATTACTGTCCTTTCTGTGTGGAGTTTGCATGTTCTCCCCATGTTCATATGGGTTTATTCTGGGTACTCCGCTTTCCTCCAAAAACATGCATGTTAGGGTAACTGGTATCTATGAAATTGCCCCTGGGGATGTGTGTGTGTGTGTGTGTGTGTGTGTGTGGATGGTTGTACGCAACAGACTTGAGACCTGTTTAGGGTGCACCCTGCTTCTCACCTGTAATCAGCCACTTTGGGCTCCCGGACCCCGTGACCCTGTTGGGTATGAGCAATTCCGAAGGTGAATGATCGAAGGAATATTGTGTGTGTGTTCGTAACTGATGGTGTGTGTTCTTTGTGTAACTGTGAGTGTGCTTCTGTTAATTAATGATTGTGTGTTAATGATACATGATAGTTTGTATATATTTTTTTGATAGTCTGAGTGTGTGTGGCCGAGAGTGTGTGTGTGCATATCCTTGCGTTTCATGGCGTGCATGTTCTTTTTGTGTGTTGGTGTGTGTGTGTTCCTGCTGTGTGTTTTTCTGATTTCTGATTGGATGTGTGTCACTTGTATGATAGAGTGTGTGCTCCTGTTGTGAGGTGGTGTGTGATTGTGTGTGTGTGTTTCTTTCTGTTTTGTGTGTTCCTGCGGTATGAGGATGTGTGTGTTTTTGTTGAATTATGGTGCTTGTATATTTTTTTGGGGTTGTTTGTGTGTTTCCATTATACGACAGTGTGTGTGTGTTTTTGTTGAGTGTGTTCCTGCTGTATGATGTGTGTGTGTGTTCCTCTGGTCTGTGTGTGAGTTTCTGCAGTATGATCTGTGTGTGTGTCCCTCTTGTCCTGTTGTAGAAGTGTGTTCTTTTCGTGTATGTTTTTTTCTGTTGGGAGTGTGTGTGTGTGTGTTTCTTCCGTTCAGGTAAGTACCTTACCAAAGGAGACCCTTCAGATGCCTGTATAAAAATTAGGACCATACGTGCCCAGGTGTTGTGCAGACTCGCCAACACATGCGAGCAGATTAAACACTTACACACTCACCTCAGATGACAGGAACACACTGCTGCTCAGAGTCACATGCAGCCAGATGTGTGTGTGCAGCGTACGCAGGAGCAGATCCCACCGTCTCTTCTGTCCGTCCTTCTTTGTGCCGATCCAACGCCGTAAAGAGACGACACCTGGAGCAAAAAAAGAGGCCACTTTATCCGAAATAAATAAAAAAATAACCAAATGACTTCAAGCCTTGGAGGGACGGAGCGCGAACATTCAGGATAAATGGGGAAGCTTGGGGGGATTGCTTTGACCTTTTGTCTGACTCTTTTCATGTTGGAATACACTTCCAGCCAGGACAGCCCTCTCTCTCTCTCCTCTTCCACACTGGAAACACATCTGTGTGTGTCACGACACAGATCTTATGATTGATGTCTCCGGGCGAGAGTGCTGGTGTCTTTTGTGTTTGTCGTACATGTGTGACGCTCGCACCCCGTGGCTACCCGGCCTGGGAACTGGGAACGTGTGATGCATAAAAGGCAGGCTCACATGTATGTGCACATGTTCGTGTGCGCTCCGAAGTCAGACGTAGTGGTGGTGGGTTTTTTAAAAATCAAACAGAATCAGTGATGGATTCTCAGAACAAACCGTCAGTAAATACAGTTTTCTTCAATCACGTTGATGCACGTCTCTAAATCCGTTTAAGATTTCACACAACAGTTAAAACAATTCTCAAAAAATTAGTTCAAAGGTAAAACCTAATGCAAAATCTGAAAAAATCAAGTCACTTTCTCAATATTGATTGTTCAGTCCTCAAAATGACATCATCATGTCCACAAAAGACTGACTACCATTGAACAAAAAAAGTCATGTCTTTTTTTGTGAGCAATAATAATTGTTAGTTATGTTAATTAATAAAAAGTATTAATTGGTCATGTTTTTATTCTATTTATTCTGAAAATGTTTATCACAGGAACAGCACTTTTATTTTATTTTTTTACATACTCTATTAATTCCTCACCAGGAGAATTGTGTGCTGTGTTCAAGCAGGCTGGAACGGGTGGAGGAAAGTATCAGGTGTGATGTGTGATAGAAGAGTTTCAGATAAATTGAAAGGAAAAGTGTACAAAACCGTGGTGAGAGCGGCCATGCTGTTTGGTCTAGAGACAGTGGCACTGAGGAAAAGATAGGAAACAGAGATGGAGGTAGCAGAGATGAAGATGTTGAGGATCTCTCTAGGAGGGACCAGGATGGGCATGATCAGAGGAACAGCACATGTTAGAGGTTTTGGAGATAAAGTCCGAGAGGCCAGACTGAGATGGTTGAGGATGTGCAGAGGAGAGAGAGAGTACATCGGCAGAAGGTTGCTGGGTTTGGAAGTGAAACAAACAATCTGGCAAAGAGTGTGTGAAAAACGCACCCATTTATGCTGCAGCAGATGAGTAGATGAGTTTCAGGTGTGACTTGTTGCAGCTCTCGGCTGGGTCCACCCCACTCCACACACATACAGACAAACAGGGACAAGAGGGAGGGGGGAAACAAGACACAGGAGGAAGAGACTTCTCTCCTGACATTATTAGTTGAAGATTCATTTTGTCTTCTGAATTGTATATCCCTATCAGAGTTTCAGGGGGTGCAGGAGCCTATTCTGACTCATTGCAGGTGCGAGGTGAAGTATACCCCGCACAGGTTGCCATTCTGATGTGGAGCCGTACACATACAATCATCCACACACACACTCATTGGGGCAATTTCATATCGGCCAATCAACCTAACACACATGTTTTTGTAGAGTGGGTGGAAAACGGAGTACCTAGAGAAAACCCAATACATGGGAGAACATGCAAACTCCACACAGAAAGACCAATGTGTAAGTCTCATCCCACCTGGGACTTGAACCCCAACGTTTAGTTGAAGATGAAATAAGAAAAGATTTGTTAAGGTTATAATTTTTCAAAGGTGGCTTCGACCCCATCGCAGTGAGTTTATGGTTGAATTTTGATGAACCGGTAAATTGGGTCTTTACCCAAAACTGGTTCAACACTCGAAACAATCTTACTGCTCCTAGGGTGAGTTTGATCCTAGGACAGATTCTAATGTGTCATGTTTAAGAACTAAATATGTAGGCTCATAAAAGATTCTCCCACAAAGTAATCATTTCTGATGTGTTAGAGCTGCAATCAGCAATACAATGAATAATTTATCTTTTTTTTTTTTAAAAAATATACTTAATTCCTCCCTCAACGGAAAATTTGTGTGCTGGACTACACCACAACAGGCTACCACTTATGATGGCACCAATGGCGGGAGAAACGGGGCTTTAGGCGTCTTCTCCAAGGACATCTAGACGTGAACTAAGTGGGATGCAAACCCACAAATTTCCGGTTAACTTCTGGTCCGTGGGCGAATGCTCTAGCCACTAAGCCACCATCGCCCCCCTCCCCCCCCCCCTTTTTAATTTATTTATTTATTTTTTTAATTAGGATCTAAAATCACAGATTAATTCATGATGATTATTATTTTTCAAATGCCATACGATATTAAAATGTTTACAATTACTCTCCAAAAACACGTGGACTCAAAACTCTAACAGTGACCAAAATGCTACTAAAAGCCAATAAGCAGCATGACTGCGGCTGTTTTTTTAGAAAAAAAATGTCAGGGTTATAATTTTTTTGATTAACTGGAATATAAACTAGATGTAAAAATTTTATTTGCTGTTTAACAAAGTTTTTCATCAAAATATGCAAACAAGATATGACAAAATGCTATTTTTACCGCGACCATTGAATGTTTTGTACGTACAACGTATATAACATTTTTAACACCTATCAAAGTGTTTTTGGTGATAAAACAGCATTTTTAGATAATAATAAGCCAACTAAAGAAAATCCTTTTTAACTCCTCTGGCTTGCCATTTTGGCGTGCTGAAGTGCTTTAACGCATTTGACGTCCAGCGCAGCATGGATTTGGACAATCCATGCCACTTGCGCACCCGTTATGTGCACCCCTGCTCATTGGTCAGAACAAATTGAAGGTGAATTAATCACATTGTGTTGTGTGGATGCATCTCTGTGTGTGTGTGTTTATGTGTGTGTCAGCTCTTATTTGGTTTGTTAGAACCTCGCCTGGATAAATTCAATCTTTCCTCCTCTCGCTGTGGATGCAGAAAGCCCTCCACCAACAAACAGCCTGTCCTCCTCCACGCTGCTGTGTTGTCCAAAAACTATTAAACACACATCAGAGGAGCAGACACACACATTTCCACCATCACTGCATGAACGGAAACTCGATCTGGGATTGGAAAGTAGACCTCTAACACTCCAATGCCAGTTCTTTCTGCTGTAATGGGTTTTCTATATGATGGACCAGTGACTGTACTGGCCTGGTTCCTCAGGGTTTATGCTGGTCCTGAATCAACTGAGACATGAAACAACCCACTTTGTTTCTATGTTAATTTATTCAATTAAATTTTAGATGAGTACTGTATGTAAGAAACCCCCCTCTTGTACTAATAAAATGTGAGTTGGGTTTTTGTATAATTTAAATTTTTCTTTAAAAAAATCATTCACCTGCTTTGTTGAATGATTGTTCCGTTCTATCATCTTTCGTTTATCTGTAACCGGGTCGCAGGGGCAACAGCCTCACATGTAAAACCCAGTCCCCCCCCCCCCCCCCCCCCCAGCTGCATTCTCCAGCTCATCTGGGGGGATCCCCAGTCGTTCCCCAGCCAGTTGTGAGACACAGTCTCTCCAGCGGATCCAGGGTCTGCCTCTTGGTCTCCTCCCGGTGGGACGTGTCCGAAATACCTCACTTGTGAGGTGCTCAGGGGGCATCTTGACCAGATGCCCGAACCACCCCATCTGGCTTCTCTCAACCTGGAGGCGGAGCAAATGATTATTTGTTGCTTTTTAATTTTTTATTAGTTTGTTTTAACTCAGATAAGTTATATCATAAAGTTTAATGTCTTTAACATTAATTTTGTTGAATTGAGGTGGGTTTTTGTTTTATATTTTATACTTGCATCGTTATGCAAGTTGAAAGAGTTGCTGACTCACACCGACGGAGCATCTCAGGGTGGTATTTTATTTGGTTTAATAGGATATGATCAGTTTTTTTATGCAGTGCATGTGTACAATCTGCCTTTGGAACATTTTTAACACAAAAATATTTATTTTATTTATCTTTGCTTCCACAGAACTAGACCTAAATCATCAAAGTCAGACTAATACATCTGAATAACAAGGTAGGGAGTCATCCTCTTTCACAGACACATTCAAACCGGCCAATGGGTGCAGTTTATCCTCCACAGTTCTCGTTTCTGGCCCGGAAGCAACAAAACAATGTGGTTTATGAAAAACAAAATGATCTTAACAACAGTGGATGGCATGCTAGAGCAGCTTGATTCACCTTTTCATCCGGGTCCAACCGACTCTTAGTCTAACAAGCTGGAAGGGGACGTGTCTCCACTTCTCATATCAGATTCACATGCACATTGGGATCAATAGATCCAGTTCCCCTGGATCCTTCCTCTGCTCACACAGAAAGATCAGAAGAGAGGGAAGCGGAAAGGGTTAAAGGAGCTGTAACAATTCAAGATAAAAACTTGATCAATGTTAGAGTTCACAGTTTTTAGTTTTCACGCCGAATAGTCATTCTGTATAAAATTAATAGTGTTTTTTTTTTTTGTTGTTGTTTGTTTTGTTGTCTCTAGTCCTCTAGTCCCATGGACGTCTTGGGCCCAGTGGGAATCAAACCAGGTTCTCCCGATCGAAAGACGGTATCTCCACCACTAGGCCAACGCCCCTGGGACCAAAATTACTAGCGTTTATTTAATTGTTTAAACCCCTATTTGCAAAATTTTGGACCTATTTCAAGAAATGTGTTTTGAAAATCGTAATTGGTTTGTATACCAATACTCCGCAACCCAAGTGGAAGACGACGGAACGGAATGGAAATTCTGTTTAACTCATTTATAAATGAGTTGATTGATTGCCCGTCTACTTGTAGCCCTGTTAGAGACTGGTGACCTGTACAGGGTTAACCCCTCCTCTCAAACGCTAAACTCGATGAGTTTCGGTTTTAGCACCCACTGTGACTAAGAAACGGAGAAGTACTGACAAAAATGGAAAAAAAAAAATTGGAACTCTTCTTTCCTTTTCACACCAATGAGCCGTTCATTGATTGGAGGAGTTGATTTTAAGGAATAAACTATCAATTTTGAACTCGTAACATAATTTTGCTAACTCTAACTCTTGAGAAATGTACAAACTGCTGTGCAAATGGGTTGTAAAAAAAGTGACTGAACCAAAGTGATTGAAGAAAAACATATTTCACTTTTCTGGTTCCAACCGTCTTTTAATCTACATGCTTTTTATTGCTCGTTCTACGTCTGGACGATGAACATTGTGGAAGGTTTGACTCCATCTTTTATCCGAAGCTAAGATTTCAGCATTGTGTTTATACCAAAAGCTTCTGTTTGCTTTGAAATCAATGAAAGCAGGTTTGAATATCACATGCAGCGATTGGTGCGTCATGTCTAAGAAAAGTATCATGTTTGCACCAATTTTCTCATTTTGTATTTATTCAGAAAAAGATGAAAGCCTTTATGGATTATTTTTGGCCGGTGCCCAGCCTCGCCTCGCTCTGAGAAATGATTTTGATGTAATGGTGATGTGAGATCAATAGAACAGAGTGGTAATGTTTCTGCCCCCCTTCCTCCCCCCTTTCTCTCTCAGGTCCTGGTGGTGCAGCAGTAGCTACCTCTAAACTGGATCCGCTTCCTGCCTTTGACTCATCAGCCACCGTCGCCTGGCTCGCCCCTCTCTCCATTCATCCATCATCTCTTCATCCCTGTCTGCGGGTCCGTCAGCCTGTCTGTTCGTCCATCCATGGACTGGCCGTGACCCTGGAGGGAGGGGGAAAGAAACGAGGAACAAGTGGAGTTGCAGGGGAGACGTAGGAAAAGAAAGCTGGATTCATTCAGACGTCACGTTTCTGAAGTGGTCCTGCTCGCTGTCCTTCATCCCCCTCACCCTCCTCCCCTGCCTCCCTCTGTTATGGAGATTTAAAACCGTAGGAGGTTTGGCCAAGACAAGACAAAACCCACACACAACCAAAGCTCCTTCACTCCGTCACATTTATAAAGAAGATAATTGTTCTACATGCCTGTGAGCGACCTTTCACCAGCCAAACCAGAGAGGAGCTGAGAAGGTGAAACGGAGAAACAGGTGGACCAAGACAAAGTCAAAGACTACCTGAAATGTCAACGACAGCCACGATGGGGGAAATGGCAAACAGCGCAGTGGAGTTTTATCCCAAAGGGACTCGAGGTGGAGGAGGAAGGAAGGCGGATGGCGGCAACACAGGGGGAGAGTTTGGGGCCACGGTGAAGGAGCTCAGGGAGTTGATGGAGCTACGAGGTACTGAAGCCCTACAGAAGATCCAAGACAGCTACGGAGACACAGAGGGACTCTGCCAGAGACTACAGTCCAGCACCACTGAAGGTAAGGAGGCATGGATGAAAGAACGAGAGGACATGTGGACGACTGGTTAGATGTTGTAACTCCTGTGAGTAACTCCATGGATGGATGGATAGATGGCGTATGGTGGGACATGTATGCTAAGATGTATGTATGAGTTAATAGATGGATGTATCAATGTACGTATGGGTAGAAAAATAAATGGATGGAAAACGGTTGAATGGGTGAATTAATGGATAGATAGTTGGATGAAGCATTGAATGGATTGACGGCACAGAGATGGATTTGCTAGTTTACCAATTTGAGTCATACAAACAGAACATCCTGCTGCTTGTGCTGCTAACAAGCGGTCACGCTGGAATAAGCGGACATAAATACATACATTTTTACTCCTTCTTGGTTTAAGTGTAGTGTTACAAAAGACATTCCTGAAAACAAAAGAAGGAACTACAATAAGGTTTCAACCGATTTATTCCAGTGTTTCCTCATGGGGGTCCTCCATCCCACAAATTCTGCCTACTTGGTCTATGGGGTCTTCTCTGTGGGGGTCTGACTGACCTGGGTGGTGCAGGTACCTCCCTTTAGCCAGTTGGCTTCTGTGGGTGTTCGTGTCTCCCTTAGAGTTGGGTGGACCCCTGTGGTTTTGGCTGCTGCAGTCATGGGCAGGCTGACTTCTGGTGGATCGATCCCCAGTTATTGTTTCCTCACAGCAGCATCAGGCCAGATGTTTATTTTTATTTCAGTTAGAGACAGTAGATAGAAATTCAGGTGAAATGAGGGTTAGGAACGGTGTGTGTGTGGGGGTTGTGTGAATGTCGATGTCCATGTGTGCAGTGTTTTATGTGAGTGTGTGATTTTTGATAGAAGCTTGTTTTTGGACTTGCTGTTTTTTTTTTTTAATGATCTGGATTTTAGCAACAAATCCGTGTAGTCCCTCATTCATCCAGGAGTTATCCATAGTAGAAAAAGTTTTAAAAAAGTCTTCTGGACAGTTTAATTCTTCAACGAGACGTTTCGACTTCCATCCGACTTCCATCCCTCAGGGATTAATCCCTGATTAATTAATCCCTGATTAATCCCTCTCTGAATCGGAGTGGAGGCGTTAGATACGTTTTGTGCGGTATCTATAGCAGCCTTTTGAAGCCATGGACTAAAGATGACACCTCGTGACTCAGTTTCACGCCTCTTGTTAGCAAGTAATTTCTTTTCACTAGGTTTTTAGCATTTTTATAATAGGTTTGTTTACTGGTCTGTGGCGACAATAGAGCCATTCACGGCCATCTTAAGTAGCACAGGCTCATTGGTTGAGCCCTTCTTACTATTTTTTTTACCGGTTACTCAGGTTAGTATAAATAGATCCAGGTTTCAGTCCATTTCATTCTGACTGAAAATGATTTCCGGATGGAAGTCGAAACGTCTCGTTCTAGAATTAAACTGTCCAGAAGACTTTTTTGAAACTTTTTCTACGATCTGGATTTTAATATGGTTTGACTTTTTATTTGTTCTGTTCAGCCCTTTGTGTGACTTTGATTTGGAAAAGTGCTTTACAAATAAAATTTGATTTGCTTTATGAATTTTACAAAACCACCATCCCATAATATGGAGATTAAAAATATAGTAATATAACCCAAAAACTAAGAATATGTTAAGTTTAACTAACAAATAAGCAAAAAAGTAAATAGAAATTTCTTTCATAACCAAAAGAAAAAGTCGAGGCCAAGGTGACTATGCCTCCACCTGCCCTATGTCGCAAACTTTATCAGTTCATCTATAGCAGGTACAAAGTGAGTGTGAGCAGTTTTGTTAAAATCTTTTCACTGTTTTTGGAGATATTATGTTCACAAGAATTTGTGACCTAGGTCAAGACCTGACCGAACAGGTTAAATCCTGCAACTCTAGGTTAAGATTTGGGTCACAAACCTTTTGTTTGCACGTCTCTGAAAACCGAATCAGTTCATCTATAGTTTGTGCCGAGTAACTTTAGGCAGTTTCAATTCAATTCCTTAAGTGGTTTGGTAGATATTGCGTTCACAAAAGTGTTATAGAAGTACAGACCAACGTCATGCTTAATGGTTTCTTGACATTTTGTTGGTGGAGACATAAAAAATGGTCAAGAAATTTTTATATTATAAAAGTAAACAACCCAAAACCCCATTGCCATTGATTAGCTTGACATTACTCATGGGATCACAACTCTTATACCCAGTTCCCCTGCACACCAGTTTGAAAGACGGTTGAGATGAAAATACTCGTTTTAAGAGGTAAAAACAGATTTTACGTGGAGTGTAATCCTGGCTATGCAGGGCAGTTTTTGGCTGAGCTGCGTGCAAAGACTGTTCGCTTGGATGGACTGATTGATGAGTGGATGACGGGATTATAGAGGATGGATGAATGGAAAGCCGGTGGAGTAAATCAATAAATGGTTGAATGAAGTAAAAGTGCGCTACGGTGGGATTAACTCTCCTACAGTACAGAGTACAGGTACAGGAACAAATCATTTTGGAATGATTATGTCATTGTAGGAAGCTGGAGAGTGAACTAAAGAAAGTTAGATTTAAGACAGAAATCATTAGTGTGAATCCAATCAAACCAAACGCAAGAAACGTGAAGAAAATCAGAAAGACTTTAGATCTAAGTTAATTTAGAAAATTCAAAAGTTTTACTCAAATTAAAGTTAATTTTACTTAAAATTTCTCAAAAGTTTTTAAGTCTATGGTTCATAAAGCTTCATTTAAGTTTCACTCCAGCCACCAGGTCAGGTATCAACAAATTATGGAGCATTCACGAGACCCTAGAAAACAGCCCGATAATCAGCAACCAGACATCGTGTCAAACATCAGCTTCCATTTTGTTCTATTTAGTATAGTTCAGCTATTGAAAATGTTTTGTGTTCTTTCCGGACAACATGGACTGTTTGGGGACATTAAACATGCCACGCCCGGTCCTGACCACAAAGCAGCAATTGATACAAATAGATGTAACATGCTTTTTTGATCATCATAATTCAAAAATGTGATTTTTAATACTGTGGCATTTTTTGTTTAAAACTATCAGAATGTCGACATTCTACGAACACAGATATGGATACAGATATACGTTGTATATAATGGGCCTAGTTTTCTGGACACCGCTCGTTGAAGTGTAATAAAAATGTTTTCAGTGCCTAACCATTTTTATTGGATCAAGTTTAACAGTTTGAAAACAAAGAAAAACGATTTTCTATTGTACACATTTATTTTCTGCAGTCATAAATGACCTCAAAGGATTATGAAGTTCAGGGGAGTTAAAACCAGTTTAGATTAAATATAATCTATTGCTTGAATAACCCAATCCAGTGGTGTATCTAAACAGGATCAAAGGGGGCCATCTATTTGTTTAATCTACAGCCTGCTTCCTCACTTCTTTTCCTCTTTGATCCTAAACAACAGTATATGTACACTAAGCCAATCACTGGCCAGCAGAGGACTATTTTTATGTAACAGCTGGGGAAAGAATAAACATTTAAATTTACAACATCTTGCATCTCACTTGTGGATGTGGTTTATCTTCTGTGATGCAACAGAAGATAAAGATCTTACTTTGGGGCATTGCAGTGATAAAAGTGTTGGTGCAAAGCCCAACCATCTGTGCCAAGGTGAAAGTAAAAGTTCGACTCATATTTTAGATGCTTTGGGGAATTGTGTTCAATTTATCAACCTAGGAATTTTTTTGCCTGGACTCCAGACCCTTATATCTCTGTGTTTGTTACATAGAGAAATATCTGTTTTATCCAGTGCTTCAAATGGCTTTTCAATTCAAATATAGAGAACCGTTCAATGAAAATTGTTTACTAATGTTATTTATGAGCAGTCGTTTTCGCACAATACAATTCCACCAGTTACTAAAAGCAAAATAATGCACTAACAACATGGGGGCTCGTTTTATTGTTTTAAGACAACTATAAAAGTTGTCTCATTGTAACAAAGTCACAAGTCATTAATATCAGTTTTCCTTGCTTTTCTCTATTCCTTTTCTTCTCTGTTTTCACAACTGAGGCTCATGAACTTCCGCACGATACATGTTCTGATCGCTTAGTTAACGTCACGTTATGCATGCCCTTCACTGGTTGGTTGGTTCACTTCACTGCCCTTGAAATACAATTGACTTCATAGGCAACCAGACTTATTCACCGGTATTAGTGATGAGGCTGGTTTTCCTCTGGGTAAAGTTATTCACGTTTAATATGCTGCATTACTTTGTGATACAAAGACAACCTAACCAGATTGGCACCACCTAGTGCCTATACTCAATATAATCTCACTCCAGCTACTGGGTAAGGTATTGCGGGCATTAGCTTGTGAAAAGTTAGGAATATAAAAACGCCCGGCCAATCAGCGAACAGAATTGACACCATGACCTGAACTGAAGTATTCGTCCGGGCCATGTTTGTAGTTCTTTAGCCGAAAAAACGGAAGTTGACCTGGCTGTACAGTGTGTTTTGGCAACAATTCCGAAAATGGAATGCCAGGACAAAAACAGCATTTGGAACGTTTATTCAAGGGAAAGACATGATTGTCCTGCTGCCTGTGGAAAAAATTCAGTGTTATCCTCTGTTTTTTGGATGTCACAACCAGTTCTAAGCAGGAAGCTCGATTGGTTAAAGCAAAAAAACTAGCTGCACATTATAGAGTGTACGAACCCCAATGCTGCAAGGTCAGACTGTTTCCGTAGAGGAAGAAACAACCTGATGTAATAGACTAAAGACAATGCTGTTCTTGAAGGTTGTTAATATCAGTACCCAAGCAGAGTAAATGCTTTGGACTCATTCTGAGCTTCTGTAGGTCTTGTTCAGTCTGTTCAGGCGACTCAAGGCCACCAATCAGGCCGGAATGATCTCTTTAGAAAGGAGGCCATCTCTTTGTGTGGCTTCAAAAACATTTTGTGTATAAAGATAGCAGCTCTGCTCATCCTTTTATTTGAGATTCAGCTGCTCTGCTATTTTAGTCACTCGTTTTTATCCTACTTTTTACACATCATATGACAAGCCTTGGCTGAAATAACTCGTGCGGTTCAGTGACACATGCGTTCAGATTTAATGCTACCAGTTCTTTTATTTAACACAGCACACTTTAGTGAGTGTCTTTTTCATTAATATTAACATTGGTTGCTGCAGTGATGGTGTCAACGTTGTGTGAGCCAAATGTAGATAATGATTCTAGCAACGTTAATGGGACTATGTTTGTGAACAACAGCTCATAATACACAAGCTCATAAATACTGTATATCGATGAGGGAAATTTTAGTTGATTTATTATGTGAGCAAAATGTTTTGTTAACAAATTTTAAAATGAAAACCTATCCCAACTGATTTCAGGCAAGAGGCAGGATACACCCCGAACAAGTTGCCATTCTGTCATGGGCCCACACGCATACACAACCATTCACACATGCACTCATTCATAGGGGCAATTTTATAGCAGGGGCAAATTTGTAGTGGCCAATCAACCGAACATGCATGAGGGTGGTAAGAAACTGGAATACACAGTACAATCCCGACCTTGTTATAGTTATTTGATTGTATTAAAATACTTCTTAAACAATTAAAAAAAATAGTTGGAATCAATGTTCCCTCTAAGTGGCGCGCCTGCGCAATTGCGCACTGCTCGCATATTAATAGCGCACAAGAAAACCTATACAGCGCACAAAATAAAACCCCATTTAAACTTAAGATGGTAAAATGCGACGGAGCTCCAGAGCATATCTCTTTCTTCTTTCTTTCTGAAATAAATTGCTTCAAACCACTGCTTCAGAGTTTGGCTCGTCACTGCTGCTGACATCACAAAGGAATAAAAGTTTTTTGCTCCGCCCACTTTTGCTCAGGAAGCTTGTGTGTTGCTCAGACACATAAAAATGAGTTGGAACATTGGTTGTAAACCCTGTTTTATGACATTTACGTTACTGTCTTCTGTCTATCTGGAATGAGGTGTAGGGGACCAAATAGAGAGCTTTGCTTTTGGCAGAGCTCTCTCACCATTACAAACAGATGTACAGTAAAGTCCTAATTATTGTGGACACCGCAGAACACCGCCTGTTGTCTCTTGATTTGTCTGTCCCTCACTCAGGAACAAGACCCCATCATACTTGAACTTCTCAAACAAGAGCTACTTTGTGATTGGTTATAAGACTAATTATACTTTTTGTTTGACTTTGTGCTTTAAATTTCTTAAAAAGAATTAACCCCAGTTCACTTAAGTTGAAATAATGTAAGGAAAGGCAAATTTATTTGTATAGCTGAATACTCACAGCAATTCTAAGGGCTTTGCAAGACAGAAAATGTATGCATTGTAACAACAATTTGAAGAAAACTAGTAATGAAAAGATGTTGTCTTTGGGTAAAATAGTATTATTTTGTTTTCACTTTGTGATTGGATGTGTTACACTCACATGGTTGAAAGTAGTGTTTAAAGGTGGTACCAAATGCCCGTATAGATGTTAGATTTCTTGGTCTGTACCAATCTTTCCAAAGGATGGATTTACAGTATGTCCTGTCTTGAGGTCGTTTTGGTTGTACCTATTAAAATGTAGTGTTTATAAGGCTGTATGTATTCCCCAGTAACATTCAGATTGAATGGGTGGAAATAGTAAGGGATTAATGTTTCTCTAACCTTCATAGTGGTTGAGTGGTTTACTCTACAACGTTCTCTGAATTTGATAGAGTGTATTATGACGTAGTGTATTATGAATATGCGAACTAGAAAAGATTTTGTTTTTGAGCCTTTTGGTTCTTCTCCCTATCTTCTATTAGAGCACCTGGTGAGGTTAGAAAATCCACATGATGGATTGGTGGTGTCCTTAGTGATGCAAAAAAGTTCTCCCTGCATCGTGCTGTTTATGTAGAAGTCCAAGGTGAACAAACACTAATTTCTACAGTTTGCTGGACAACTTTTACCTCGTGGATAACCTTTTTGGTGGTTGGGTGTGGAATTAACAAAACGTACGATGATTGAACATGTTGCTTATTGTGATCTGTAGTGAGAGGAGGGAAGAGGTGGAGGAAAAGCTGGAGAGGTGGAGGTTTGCACTAGAAAGAAGAGGAATGAAGATTAGTCAGAGTAAAACAGAGTACATATGTGTGAATGAGAGGGATCCAAATGGAAAAGTGAGGTTACAGGGAGAAGAGATAAAGAAGGTGGAAGATTTTAATTACTTAGAATCAACAGTCCAGAGCAATAGAGAGAGTGGAAAAGAGGTGAAGAAGCGTGTGCAGGCAGGCTGGAACGGGTGGAGAAAAGTATCAAGTGTGATGTGTGATAGAGGAGTTTCAGCTACAATGAAAGGGAAAATGTACAAAACCGTGGTGAGACCGGCCATGCTGTTTGGTCTAGAGACAGTAGCACTAAGAAAAAAACATGAAACAGAGAGGGAGGTAGCAGAGATGAAGATGCTGAGGATCTCTCTGGGAGTGATCAGGATGGACAGGATTAGAAATGAGTACATCAGGGGAACAGCACATGTTAGAGGTTTTGGAGATAAAGTCAGAGAAGCCAGACTGAGATGGTTTGGACATGTACAGAGGAGAGAGAGAGTACATCGGCAGAAGGATGTTGGATTTGGAACCACCAGGAAAGAGGCCTAGAGGAAGGCCAAAGAGGAGGTTCATGAATACAGTGAAGGAAGACATGAAGATAGTTGGTGTGACCGAAGAGGATGCAGCAGATAGGGTTAGATGGAAGAAACTGACTTACAAAGATATATTGTTTTGATATCTTTAAGGTGGTTTGACAAATTACTTGCGTTAATTACTTCGATGTGATGGGGTTCTTTTCATCATAATCTTTGCAGTCCTTTTAAAATGCACACTTAATAATATTTCACATGGCTGGCTGCATGATGTTGGAACACTTAATGGGCTTGGACGTATTGTCTTATTATGCATGGGGTTGGATTCACTGTGGTAAAACCTTTCCAAACCTAACCAGCAGTTAGATGTATTAACATATATTGTAGCTATTTGGATGTGTTGACTCAAATGAATGAGTCATCATGCAGCTCGTTATTGGTCATCATGATTTTAAGTTTGAGTTAAGTGTGTTGAAGCAGAAAGACTGAAAATTTTCTCAAAGAATCCCACTGATGACTTATGAAGACAATGCATTAAAATCTTCATTGTTATTGGAGTGATTTCTTATAATCTTTACTGTGTAAAGAGGTGTTAATAGAAATAATAATGCATTGTATTTATACAGCACTTTTCCAGGATGCTCAAAACATGTGCATTATTCATTCACTCTATACCAGGTAATGGTAAGCCACAGCAGCCCTGGGGCAAACTGACAGAAGCGAGGCTGCCATTTTTGCACCATCAGCCCCTTTGATCACCACCAACCAATCACACACACACACTATCCAGACTGGGCAATGTGGGTGAAGTGTCTTGCCCAGGGACCCAGCGACAAGTTGATCTTAACATCTGTTCCACTGTGGCACCTGGGGTTCCAGCGGTCTTCCATCCAAGTACTGCCTAGGTCCAGCCTGCTTAGCTTCTGAGGTCTGACAGAATTGGTCATTGACAGGCTGGTATGGCCACATGTTGCTTCAAAAGCTTTGCAGGAGATTCTTATTCTGCTTTATAATGTTTAAGGTAATTGTATGAATTCATAACACGACTGTCCAACTGTAAGTCAGAACTCGATTGGTCTCTCAATCCTAGTCAAACATGCTGAAGAAGTAATATTAAAAACTTTTAAGGACCAAGTTGGCACTCCATCATACAAGCTTCATAACAGTTGGATGCATTTGGGTCAGTTTCATATTATATTGATTATGTACGTATAATGTGTAAAAATTGGGATGGACGGCAGTGGTTAGCACAGTGGCCTCACAGCAAGAAGATCGGGTTCGAGTCCCGGGCGGTGGGGGGGCGAGGCTTGGAACACTGGTCTTTCTGTGAGGAGTTTGCATGTTCTTTCCGTATGTGTAGGTTTTCTCCAGATACTCTGGTTTCCTCCGACTCTTCAAAAACATGTACGCTAGGTTGATTGGCTGCATAGTCGCTAAATGTCCTGCTTTCAAACTGTCTCTGGTTGGATAAAATCTTTTAGCTGTTGGATGTGTTGCCGTACAACCTTCATCATTTGGAGATCAATTGGTTTAAAACTTGTAGTTTATTTTTTATATACTGTATATGGTTATTTATGTAGTTCTTTAACTTTGTCTTCTCATAAATGTGTTAATAAGTTTTGCATATTGGTTAATTATATTTATTTAACTATAGCCCTTTCTTAAGTGTGTTACTTGACGTGTAAATGGAAACTGAATTTCTTTAGGTTTATCATTTTAAAATCTTTACATTGTTTTCATTCACTGCTTTTCATCCCAGATTGGCTGGAAATATAGCTTTCTAAATTAAATTGATTACTCTTAAACAGATGAATTTCATTGCTTCATATCATTCATAGTAGTCAGATATTTCAGTTTGATGTATTTTGGGATAAGTTTATGGTGATTTTCTCTAAAGCATTCATAAAGGTTGAAGGTTTTGTTTGGACGAACAGCCCTTAATATATTTTATATTGGTCAGATGTTTTGCTTTGTACATTAATATTTATGCCTGTTGACTCTCTTCTTTCCCAAGACTCAAGTTGAGTATGGGATTTCATTTATCATTTTATTGGAGGGCTCCAAAACAGACTGGCAACCTGTTTGAGGTGTACACTGCCTCTAGCCTGTGATCAGCCAGGATATGCTTCGGTACCTCGTGGCCCTGTCAGGAATAAGTAGTACAGAAAACAAATGAATTCATTTTTTTGGTGGTTGGATGTATTTATTTATACTTTAAGTGATGTGTAGTTAGATTTTTTTCCCCACCAGTGTTGTTTTTGTTAACAATAACGACGACAAAATTATTTCTTTGACGAGGCTTTTTTTATGAC
Organism: Neostethus bicornis; assembly: GCA_902685375.1. NCBI lineage: Eukaryota > Metazoa > Chordata > Actinopteri > Atheriniformes > Phallostethidae > Neostethus > Neostethus bicornis. Next base: position 27,249,549 of record LR738550.1, read on the forward strand.
GTAACAACAAAATAAATGCGTCTCTTTGGTGACGAAAATGTGACGAGACGTTTGCAAGTTTTTGTTGACGAGACAAAAATGTAAGGAAATAATAGGCGTCAGACTTTCACATTTCTGTCTGTGAAAAGAAATAGCACAGCGGTGGCATTCTGTCTCTCACGGAGGCACGCTAGCCACGATGCTGCACGTTCACACTGTCTACACAACACACCTACAGCCACGAGAAAGTCACAAACCATGGCGGCAACCGCAACAAAGGGGCTTGGTGGTCGGAAACTTAAAGTTTCCCACACTTTTTGCGCAAACAGCATGCCAACTTCAAGCTAATGCTAGCTTGTCGGCGCCGCTGACTTCCTTTGGTTGCGCTAACGACTGCTTTAAAGACACAATGCAATGTTTACTTCTTTTAAAGGAGTTATTAAGAGGTCTCAATTTTATTTAATCATAAGTTACTACGCACCTCACTCACTGAAGAATTTGTATTTATTATACATTGTTTTACAATGTTTGCTGTTTAGTACAAGTTAAAGTTTGGCAGGGATGCCCTTTTTTTTTTTTTTTTAAACAAATAACCTGCGCCATTCTCAGTAATAAAGCCACTAGTGTTCAAGTAAGAATATTTGTTGTTCTTTGTTTTGTTTTTTTACACTAAAACTAGACTAAAACTCTTTTGAGTTGTTGTTGACTAAAACTTGACTAAAACTAAAATATATAGAGATGACTAAAATTTGACTAAAACATATTAATTTAACTTAATAAGTTTGACTTATTAAATTAATTTTTGTTCCAAAGACTAAGACAAGAACCCAGATGGCTGCCAAAAACAACATTGTTCTCCTCTTTTATACTTCTATCTTGCTGCATTTATGGGTTAAGTTGTTATGTTTGGTCGCCGTGTTTTTCATAAAAAAAAAAAAAAATTAAAAGTGGACTAATAATAACTTATCAAAAAGTATTGTAGTCTAATATTTGTATTGGTTGGTGTTGTGATATACTATACCACCAGTAGATATCGCTAGTTGAACATAGATATATAAAGGAAGAGTACTTCTTTTAACAAAGAACAAACACGGAAGTGAACAACACGTGTTGTTTATTTAAATAACAAGACCGCGTTATAATGAACACTTAAACTTTTATTGAATCCCAGCTTCTTACAGTCGTCATGACTGTTGTATCTAAGGGTTATTGGTGTCTAATGATAAGTAACCTTTTGTATGGTTTTAATGTATAATTTACCATACTGGATGTAATTTGGGGCACCACGGTGGCACAATGGTTAGCACAGTGGCCTTACAGCAAGAGGGTTGGGGGTTCGAGTTTCGAATGAGTACAAGGCTTGGAACACTGGTCTTTCTGTGTGGAGTTAGCATGTTCTCCCCATGTACATAGTGTATGTGTGGGTTTACTCCAGGTACTCCAATTTCCTCCCACCTTCTAAAAACATGCATGTTAGGTTGACTGGCAACTAATCCAGGGATACAGGATTAGTCCCTTGGAATGGTTGAGTGTGGGGCTCCGCAATAGATTGGTGACCTGTTCAGGGTGTATCCTGCTTCTCGCCTTAAATCATTCGGGATAGGCTCTGGCACCCTTGCAACCCTCTTAGGAATGACCGAAATGGATATAATTTGGAAAGTGTTTGGTTGTTTTTGTTAAATATATTTCTTTTTTCGACTGCAACTATAATGTTCAGACGTTTTGCTTTTGGTGTCAAAGTCCGGTCCACAACGGCCAGTGTCCTGAAGGTTTTTCATGTGTTCTTGCGTCTACACACCTGATTCAGGTTAACGAGTCACTGTGCGAAATTTGATTGGTTGATTATTTCACTTTATGTGCATCAGTTGTATTGAACCAGGAACACATGGAAAACCTTCTGGACAGCGGCCCTTGAGGACCGGAGTTTGACACCCCTTGACGCTTTTATGTTTTTAATGTAATACATTCAAATGTGGTTTAAAAACCTCCAAAAACTCTCTAACTAAATCAAAAAGGCTTGATCTCAAAATAAAAATGACTACTTTAGTTCTATTTTGCACACTTGCATGTTGTTCCAAGGGTGTGGTGTAACTTAACACCCACTGCTTTAACATGTTAGTAGCTTAGCAACACGACAGCAGTGCAAAGTTGGTTAGAAAAGTTAACCAGACAAATGTCTTCAATCTGTGAGATGAAGACAGCAAACATAAGATGAGTGAATGAGAAAACAAATCGGTGTCCATCTACCTGCAAAGTCTATGAATTGTGTCCGTTAGAGAGAGAGAGAGAAAAAAGTGAGAGGGCTAGTGGGTGTAGAGTTACAGTAAGTCTGTGTTGAGTCTTCCTAATTTGATACTGTAAGCTGGTCAGGAATCCGTGCAGCTGGTCCCAACAAAGCTTACATAAACACACACAGAGTAATGTATCTGAAGATGTTCTTACAAAGCACAGTTTGCAAACATTAACACACACATAATCCACTTCATCAACATGGAACGTCTTCTTTTAACTAGTGCTGACTTTCATAAATTACCCATGGTGTCATTTGACGTGACAAATCAGCGACGCACTCAGAGTCCACCGGGTAGAAAACAATCTGCCCACTCCAGGCAGGTCGCTCAGTCACAGCAAGAGATTTATTTTCTGCTCCAGATCTGAGCTGCAGCCTCTGTCGTGTGTGCTGGAAGTTGGTGAAATGTGGGTGTACACTACGGCACACGTGCACACATGATGATGCAGATGATGCTGAACGTCATCTGTAAGTTGATGCACGTAGGAGGATGGAGACTAAACCACTCCTCTCAGACACTTGGAGACTTTACCACTGCAGTGCCAGACCATTATGCCCTCATTGAAAAGACAGAATGGAGGATGAACAACAACAATGAGGAGAATAAAGCAGGAGTGAGAGACTGTGTGTGCGTTTATGGGGGGGTGATGTAGCTGAGGGGTGAGGAGAGAGAGCTTGAACAGCTTGCCGCATTGTCAAGGACACATCAAGGGGAGATTGAGAGAGAGGGAGAAAAGGAGAGAGGAGAGGCTGTGGAAGAGGAGGGAGAGAAGAAAGAAGGGATGAGGTGGGGAGAGGGGTAATGAAAGAAGGATACAGCTCCCTATGATTACTCAGCATAAGGTCACCTGTTTCCTCTCCCTCCCTGCCTCGCCATGCTGTGGCCAGAGCCCTGTTGAGCATCATATTGCCACACAGCTCCTCTGCAACGCTATGAGCTACAAGCACATTGGTTCAGGACGTTCCCCCACCCATTTCTCTGTTACACACTAACACCGGCACAGATAAGCATCCATCTCAGCCAACTACGGCACACAAATCCAGACCCACACCCCTCCTCCTGCGTGCCAACCAATCAGAAAAAAATTAAAAAGAAAAGCTCTGCTCAAAACCTGCCATACTGGAAGAATGACATCACCTGTTGCTGGGCAGAAAACTGCTAGAGTCAGGAAGGCCTGGACCTGATATCATAGTCTCCATGGAAACTGCATCACTTAGGGGAGAGGTTGAAGGGTGAGGATGGGTGCACCACAGAGAGAGACAGAAACTTTTCAGTTTGATTTTCTGAGGTAGAAAAGTTTTTTTGTTGCTGATTCTGTATGAAAGAGCAGACTGGTGATCATCAACACCAGTGGTGTCAAACTCTGGCTCAGTGTGATTATGTTTGGCCCACAAAGCTCAGAAAGCCCAGAAAGCTATACTAAATGACTAACGGAGCTGGTCCACCAGCACTTTAGATAGATAGATACATAGATAGATAGATAGATAAAAACTTTATTAATCTCCCGCAGGAGAAATTCTGGTGTCCAGCAGCAACAGAAATTACACAAACTGTACATACAAATAAATAAAAACAGACAAAGTGTGGCTCTAAAACCTCGATGAAGAAATCAAACATGGCCGAGTTGCCCTTGCCCTGACACGGGTCACCGGGACCCCCCCTTGGAGCCAGGCCCGAGGGTGGGGCATGAGAGCGAGCGCCTGGTGGCCGGGCTTTTACCCATGGGGCCCGGCCGGGCCCAGCCCGAACAGGGGACATGAGCCACTCTTCCAGCGGACTCACCACCTGCAGGAGGGGCCATAGGGGTCGGGTGAAGGAGGAGATGGGTGGCAGCCAACAGTAAATAAAAACAATACACACATAATAAAATAGGATTCAGTTCCTTCCAGAAACATCTGATCTATTCAATTGCCTGAGGGCTGCAGGGATGAAAGACCTCCTAAAGCGCTCAGTCTTGCAGTGCAGAGAGAGGAACCTCTTACTTCGGGTTGTCTTCTGGGTTGTGATAATATCATGAAGAGGGTGACGGGGGGGTTATTCAGGAAACCCTGCACTAAAGCCGTCATCCTCCCCTCCAAAACAGCTCCCACAGAGTCTACATTTCTCCCCACAACAGATGCACATTTCCTTATCAGTCTGTCCAGCCTATTGCCGTCTCTTGCGGTCAAGCTGCCTCCCCAGCAGACGACGGTAAAAACACTGCAGACTGATAAAAGATGTTCAGATGTTCACCACATATATCAAAAGTTTTAAGCCTTCTTAAGAAAAACAGCCTGCTTTAGTAAAGACAATATCACAAATCTCAAAAAGCTCTGTTGGTGTTTTGATGTGTCAACTTTTTAGTCTCGTAACAGCTGTCATGGCGACCTAGTGCTTGCACTGTGCGATTTTGTATGGAAGTTATCTACTGACTAGTATTCAGCTTTGCTTGTTCCCCTGGACTTTTTGACGGTAAAGGTCTCATTTCATGCTAAATCAACTTTTCCTAGCTTTATGCCTATTAACAGTGATGTGTCAGCTTTGTGTTTGTCACCAAAGCGGCTTTTTAAAAGATTCAGGATGTTTTGTTAAGTTGTATTGGTATTTCTGTGCCCCTCCCCCCCTCGTGACAACAAACAAGTGCCTGCTACATCGATTACGCTAGCGGTGGGCAAACTTTGTGGTTCGCGGGCCACATTGAGTTCTAACATTTGACAAACGGGCCGGAACAGGAGCAGATGGATGACATGCTTTGGTAACTGCTAGATTAGACCGATAGAATGCTGCGCTAGATTTAAACAAGCGCTAAATGTTTCATCAAGAGCGTTAAATTTCAAATCTACCACACTAGGTCTGAAATCTAGTGTGATAGTGCTTAAAGACGTGCATTTAGTGGCGCTAGGTTTGAAATCTAAGCGCTTGATGTAACATTTTGCTTGTTTTAACATCTGACATGCTTGTTTACGTGCGTATATTGGGCCCGATGGCTTTCCATATCTTAGCACATTGTTTATTTTGACAGCGTGTGCATCATAGAGACACACACACACATTTTAATGGGAGCAGTGTTGTTGTTTTCTCAACAAAGTCATTACATCCAGTGTCCGCCATCTAGTGATGAAAAATCAAAATTGCAGGAGAAATAAAACATTAACAAGGTTTATTTATTTAAACTTTTTAAGTCCCGATGGTCTGGATTGAAGCGGGCCTGGATTTAAAGCGCAAACTACCGTTTGCCGGTGCCTGGATTGCACTTTTTAAGTTGCATAAAGTATGTTGCACTCGCACCTTTAACCCTTGTGCTCCTCCCCTTCTTTATGAGTTGGGTGCAGTATGGGCGGATCCCTTATGACATGTCACATTTTAGGAACGGGGCCTGTGCTTTCTCAGGATGGGGGAATGAATGAGCAACAGTCAGGCTTTCACATGTCCTGATCTATGAATCAGAATAATTTAATACCTATTATGTAATTTATGCCCCAAAAGCCTAATTGTGCTTGTTTATGTGGATCGTAAATAATTATTTTCTTTGAGATTGTACCTTCAAATATAACTTATTTAGGTTCATATGAAAAGGAAAGGAGGATGTACTGAAAATATTTTCCATATATCAATGTTAGCGTTTGATTTTATGGTACTTGAGTTCAACACCCCTGATCTACTGTCAGATTTAAGTACCAACCAAACTTCAGGGATGGAGAGAGAGGAATTAAATAAAGATCTCATAAAAATCCTATTAATGTAACTAAAAATTATCTTTCAGGTCTCAGTGGGGACCCAGCAGACCTGGAGCGTCGACACCAAGCGTACGGCCAAAACTTTATCCCCCCGAAAAAACCGAAGACTTTCCTGGAACTCGTGTGGGAGGCTCTACAGGATGTCACCCTCATCATCTTAGAAGCTGCGGCTATTATTTCACTCGGCCTGTCCTTCTATCAGCCTCCTGGATCAGAGAGTGACGGTAAGACAGCATACAAACAGTGAGAAAATGCAAAAAACAATAATCAAAGTTGGGAACAGAACAAAGAGGAGAACAGCAGGTATATTATTTGGATTTTTTAATGCTGTTATTTTTTCTCACACTGTAATGCTCTGATAACTGCTGGAAAAATAAAGAAGAATGCACAAGCATCTTCAAAGCTGCAGTGAAACACACTTTCTGAGAAAATGCTAATTATTATTGACAGCCCAGCAGGAGTTAGCCACACTCAGCTGGACTGAAAGTGTGAGCAGCCGGCTGCTGTGTGAACCAGTAAAACAGATCTATTCCTCCTTATTCCTTCACAACAGCAGTTTCAAAGCTTCCAAGTGAAAGTAGACGGTAAACTTGTTTATTAAAAAGACATTGTGCTTGCTGCCAAAGTTCAGGGGGATAAAAGAAATAGACGGTTTATCCCACGTCTTTGTAAATATGGCATGTATTTACCAAGCAATAAAAGTACAAGAGGTGTATTTTTATGATTTTCATTCTTCTGTTTATAACTTACCAAGACCCAAGTCGCTCTATGAGAGAGATGAGCAACCAACAAGAAACCAGTTGTTCTCAATTGATAGCTTCAATCACATCTCTGGAGAGGGCTTTAATGAGTTTCCTAGTTCTCAAATTTCTGAAAAATATCAATAAAAAAACAGAAAAAGCTTGAAAGCTCGGAAGGACTATAAGGTGAAACATGCCCCTTAAAAGACCAGACTTAGATGGTTTGGAATTGTGCAGAGGAGGGAGAGAGGACATCGGAAGAAGGATGCTGGGTTTTGAACCACCAGGAAAGAGACCTAGAGGAAGACCAAAGAGGAGGTTTATGGATGCAGTGAAGGACGACATGAAGATAGTTGGTATGATCGAAGAAGATGCAGCAGATAGGGTTAGATGGAAGAAACTGACTTGCTGTGGCAACACCTGAAGGGAAATGCTGAAAGAAGAAGAAAGGCAAACTGACAAGTTTCCTGGATCTGTTCCTCTTTGGAAGACAGTGGCTCAGTGGTAGAGTGTTTGCCCGCGGACTGGAAGTTGCCCGAAAGTTGCCCGGAAGTTTGCAGGTTCGATTTCCACTGGGTTCACGTCTAGGGTCCTTAGAGAGACAACTAACCCCCCCATTTCTCCCACCATTGGCGCCTTCATGGCAGCCTACTGCGGTATAGTAGTGCAGCACACAAATTTCCCCAGTGAGGGATAAATAGAGTATGTCAAAATTTAAAAAAATAAAACAAAAACATCTTGATCAGATTTGACACAAATCCATTTCAGGTTATGTTAACACAGAAAACTGACTTTGTGTTTACTTGAGCTTCGTAGCTTGTTCTTACAGAAGTCATTTTACCTTCAAAAAATGGGTTAAATAGGAGCCCTGCTGACCAAGAACGGTAACCCATGAGTGAGTGTGGAGTTTGTCTTGTGTAAGAGCGGGTATAGTGAAGTGAGAACAATTATTAATCTTCACCAGACTACAGGTCAGGCCGTGCTTAGTAAGACAAAGAACTCACATGAAACACAATGTAGGAGGTATACCGTTACAAAACAGGTGAGAAGAAGTGGAACATGGGGCACAAAAGCAAGCATCAAGGTTTGGAGGATGAACTCGGTCCAGGAGCTCACTAACCTACAGATTTTTTTTCAGCTCCAAAAAAACGAGGTGAAATAATTCAAATTTCAGTTCAATTCATATAATGTATGACCAGGACAGTACGTATAGTATTTGGTTTAGCATTGAAAGGAGCATCTTGGGATGTTAAACAAAGCCTTGTAGGATGGGGACACATGGTGGATGTGTTTATAGAATAAAACCATTTATTCATTTAAAAATGTATTAAGAAAACATTTTCTCAAATTGTAACTGATCCGAGGATGGGTTTGATCCCATTGTATTGACTTTAAGGTCTTGTTTTATGTACGCTGTGCCTTTTCCCATATCTGCTTTGAAACTGGTTTTGACCACCGTCAGACTGTATAAAGTACCCTCATGCAGAAAATTAAATAGTACCCTTATGCCCTCATATTCTGACAAAGTACCCTGTATTTGTGAGATTTTTTAAGTTTGTTTTTCAGTTGAACTGAAAAAAAAGCTTAGATAGTAAAACACAAGATTTGTTTTGACAAAACTACATTTTACAAGTTGCCAGATTTACACGGCTTCTTGGAACACTGGTCTTTCTGTGTGGAGTTTGCATGTTCTCTTCGTGTATGCATGGGTTTTCTCCAGGTACTCTGGTTCCCTCCCACCCTCCAAAAACATGCATTTTAGGTTGATTGGCCACTACAGTATAAAAATCACCCCTAGGGATACGTGTGTATGTGTGGCCCCACGACAGACTGGTGACCGTTTTGGGGTGCACCCATTCGGGATGGACAGTTCAGAAGATGAATGAACGAATGAGTGCTGAGATCAAGCCACTTGCATGTTCTTAACAGTCCAGGATGTTTTTGGAGAGAGTCTCAAACTTTCATCTGAAATAAAAATGGATGCTAAGGGCATTGGACAATATGGCTCTGCCTGCCTTTCAAAAAATGAATTGAAAATGAATGGTTGAGGTCCAAATGAGAACAGTGCTGGTGTTTTTTTTTTTTACATTTAAAACCTTGACCTTGATAAGCTAACCAGTTCATCTATAGTTTGTACTGAAAAATTGTGGGCAATTTTATCAAAATCCCTTCACTGGGAGATATTGCATTCACAAGAATTTGTGATTTTTACCTTTGATTGAATGACTCTAAAGTCGAATCAGTTCATCTCTAGTTGGTACTGAGTAACAATAGGCAGTTTCATTAAAATATCTTTTTAGGTTTTTAGGTTTTTTTCCTTTTATTATTTCAAAGCTGTCTCTCTAGTGCTCCCAGGGACATCTTGGGCCCAGTGGGAATCGAACCAGTTTCTCCTGGTTGAGTTTGGCTCAGAGAGGACATTTAACAGGGAGAAAAACAGTGTGAGCTTTAGAATCAGAGGTTTGCATTGATCAATAAACATATAGTTTCTTGTTCATATGATCGTTAACATAGATGTTTACCTTCTCTATGGAGGTAAACGGAAGCAAAGCAGAGGATCAGATAAAAGCAGCTTGTTGAGTTGTTTTCCAGGAAGAGGAAGTGCGCTGGTAGACCGGCAGCTGTAAATTTGAGCCACTGTGGCTTCATTTGAAACCTCAAAATGCAAACTGATAACAACAAACTTTAGAGTGGTGAAACAGACTAGAATTACCTCCCAATGTTTGAAAACTATCAGCAAATAGGTCTGCTTAAAGTCAGAGCAGAACAAGGTTTTCTTTAAAGCGGTGTGCAGGTGGAAAGAGGAGGACCCAACTGCAGACAGAAAACATGGTTTATTTGAATTTGGCAGTCCATTGATACTGTGAAAAGAAAAAACAAAGTTTCAGTGACATGGCAAACGGTTATTGTCAGAAATGTGTTCAAAGTCAGGCAACCAGAGAGACCTGGCTGGAAGCGATGGTATGACCCGACATGGAAGTCCAGGATGATTGCCCTTAAATAGATGGCAGAGTCCATAGATGTGTGGAATCAGGAATCAATCTCAGGTGTCCCTAATTAAGGTGATGAGGTACATCCAGGGCTCCCTCTGGCGGCAAATGAGGGGATCCTGACTAATTGTTTGACTTCAATCCTCATCTGTATATGTATTCACTGTATATATTATAATAACATGAAATTTGTTTGACTCTCTTCAGCCTGCGGTGAGGGTGCAGGAGGGGTCGAGGATGAAGGTGAGGCGGATGCCGGCTGGATTGAAGGGGCGGCCATCTTGCTATCGGTTGTATGCGTTGTCCTGGTGACAGCGTTTAATGACTGGTCCAAAGAAAAGCAGTTCCGAGGTCTGCAGAGTCGCATCGAACAGGAGCAGAAGTTCACGGTTGTCCGGAAAGGAAATGTCATCCAGATCCCGGTGGCGGACATGGTGGTGGGCGACATGGCTCAGGTCAAATACGGTGAGAATCACTACTGGTCTACACGTCATGGTTCTATCAACATACGTAGTTCTCTCTTTTCATTGTTCTATTAAGACATCAATCGGTTTATCCCACCATCCAAAATATTTCCATCTCATTGTTCTAAAATCACCACCGGCATTTATTTTCTTAATCTGTAAACAATACAGATGACCAGTTGTTTGATTCCGCACGTGATCCGTTCCACTGATGTGTTATGATGTGTTTGTTGGAGGACTTTCCTCGCTGACACAGCTGTAAATGAGCTTGTGATGATGACTCAAGTGAAATAAAAAGAGGTTCTCTGTACGCAGCATGTTAGACGACAGCAGCAGAGTTCTCTCTATAGTCTGTGTACACGTGTTCAAAAGAGATGCTGGTGAGCAAAAGGCAGCCGTTGTCATGACAATGACAAAGGTGGTGATCTTTTAAAGAACCGGGTTTAAAATCTGGTTTGTCTGTAGAGGAAACCACCGAGTCTGGTACCGGCTTCCGTGCTCTTATCTTAAATGTATCTCTATTTCAATCAACTGTTTGGGTGCATGATCAAATTCTAACAACCTCAAACAGCCTCAAACAGGAACCCCAGGCTTCTCTAGCTGCATCCTCCAGCTCACCCGGAAGGATCCCGAGTCGTTCCCTAGCCAGCTGTGAGACATAGTCTCTCCAGCAGGTTCGGGGTCTGCCTCTTGGTCTCCTTCCAGTGGGTCGTGTCGGAAACACCTCACCAGCGGGGCACTTGGGGGGCATCCTAACCAGATGCCCGAACCACCCCGTCTGGCTTCTCTCAACCTGTAGGAGGAGCAGCTCGACACCGAGCTCCTCCCAGATGGCAGAGCTCCTCTCCCGATCTCTGAGTGGGAGCACAGCCATCCTGCAGAGAAAGCTCATTTCGGCCGTTTGTATCCGCGATCTCATTCTTTCGGTCATCACCCACAGCTGGTGACCATAGGTGAGGGTTGGAACGTAGATCAACTTGCAAATCGAGAGCTTTGCTTTTTGGCTCAGCTCTCTCTTTACCACGACGGACCGATGCATGCTCTAAAACAGATCTAAACATCCATGTGTTGACAGTTCTCTCGTCGGGGTCAAAAGTGGGCTAATCTCATGTGTGTGTGTTAAGGTGACCTGCTGCCTGCAGACGGTATCTTGGTCCAAGGCAACGACCTGAAGATAGACGAGAGCTCGCTCACAGGAGAGTCCGACCACGTACGCAAATCTGTGGACAAAGATCCGATGCTCCTCTCTGGTGTGTATCTTCTCTGCTCCTCGTGCTGGTCAAGTTACTTTAACTTTAAAAAGCTTGGTGTTTAAAAAGAGCCAAAGGATTTTTAATAAAACACACATTAAACAAACCTCTGGCATTTTGAGGATTACAGCCTGCAGCGACGCCGTCTTGTGGACCGTACAATTGATGACAGACAGCTTCAGCGGAGTGAAAGGGGCAATTCTTAATTAGGTTAAAAATAGAAAACATTTGAGGGGCAACTGCATACCAGCACAAATTTAATGCAACACTACAACAAATTTAAAATATTCAAATGGGCTCAAGCTCGTACCTATTTTACATATCTATGGTAAATTAAAAGAACATAAATTGATGCTCCAATTTGTCTGCCTTGGTGCAGATGTTTTATTATGAACATATTTAAATCTTCTTTTTAAAATGGAGAGAAAACTTTTAAAACTGGGACATTAGAACTGTTTATGTTGTCTCGTGTTGTTTCTGAGATGGAATCATCTGATTGGTTTTGGGCTTTCCGAACCGGTTTCCTCTTTCAATTTGAGGTTGGGTAAATTTAAAAAGTTACTTTTATTTGGTCGAATTTTACGACCTGCAATAAAAAAAAGTTAATGAAAGTTTTTTTTTGAAGTGAAACACAGAGCTCAATAAATGTGAAATAAAAAATGTATGATTCTGTTCCGTTCCATTGTCTTCCGCTTACCGGGCCGGGGTTGTGGGGGCAACAGCCTCAAATGGGAGCCCAGAATTCTCTTACCCCGGGTGCATCCTCCAACTCACCCGGGATGATCCAAAGTCGTTCTCCAGCCAGCTGTGAGACATAGTTTCTTTCCGGGGTCTGCCTCTTTTTCTACTCCCGGTGGGACATGCCCGAAACGCCTCAACAGCAAGGCGCTTGGGCGGCATCCTGACTAGATGCCCAAACCACCCCATCTGGATTCTCTCGACCTGGAGGAGGAGTGGCTCAACACTGAGCTCCTCCCGGATGGCAGAGCTCCTCACCCGATCTCTGAGTGAGAGCCCAGCCATCCTGCGAAGGAAGCTCATTTCGGCCGCTTGTATTCGCGATCTTTCTCATTCTTTCAGTCACCACCCACAGCTGGTGACCGTAGGTGAGGGTGGAAATGTTGATCGACTTGTAAATTGAGAAAAATTCTGCGAAAAAATTCTAGAAAATTGTTTTGGAAAAAAATTCTTGAAGAATTCATAAAAAATGTTTTTAGGTAGAAATAGAAATTTAAAGATAGATTTTAATCTATTTTATGTCCAAAATTTAAACATTGTTTAAATTATTTTTTGTTTTTAATAACCTACAGTAAGTTTTTATAATAACTATCAGAGGCTTGAAAGCGTGTCATTGAAGTAAAAAAAGAACTTTTTTGGGGGGGACTCATATCATTTTCAGGGAAGCCGAGTTTCCCTCAGGTCGTCTGTAATTCCAACCGTAGCTCCAACTTTTTTCTCATCTCAGAGCAGAACGGGATGCTGCCTACCTTTATTATTTATAGATATTTTTTCGGGAATCCATGGTTCTTGTTGCATTTTCATTTACCGATTATTTGACCAAGCAAGTGTTCCAAACTGGGTTTCACGGTGGGGCAGTGGTTAGAAGAGTGGTCTCACAGTTAGAAGTTTGGGGATTCTAATCACGGGTGGAGACGAGGCTTGGAACGCTAGTCTTTCTGTGTGGAGTTTGCATGTTCTCCCCATGTATGAGTGGGCTTTTTCCAGGTACTCCGGTTTCCTCACACTCTCTAAAACATGCATGTTAGGTTACACCGAAATAGTTGTGTGTGTGACCCCGCGACAGAATGGTGAACTGTTCGGGGTGTACCCTGCCTCTCGCCTGGGATAGGCTATCACCCGGGATAGGTTCCGGCACCAACTGTGACCCAATCAGGCATAAGCAGTTCAGAAGACGAACCAAATTGTTCCAAACTTTATTTAACTCTTAAACTCGGTGTGCTCTCATCAGTGTAACAGCTCGTCTCCACCAAGAGGTGGAAGGACGTCTTTCATTTCATTGCAAAGCAATTTCTTGTTTGCACCCACTACCATGTTTAAACCAGTGTGTTTGTATGTTTAGGTACCCATGTGATGGAGGGGTCAGGCAGGATGCTGGTGACAGCTGTCGGTGTGAACTCACAGACGGGGATCATTTTCACCCTGCTTGGTGCTGGAGACATGGAGGAGGAGGGGAAAGAGAAGAAAGGTGAGACACCTCGTGCAAAGACTTCTACATCGGTGGAAAAAAATAACAATAAAGGTTTATACATGAATCCATATGTGTATTCAGTATTTATAGTTTACAGATCAGTCATTTGCTTGTTTTGGGCTAACATGGTACTCTTGTTCATTTGGAAATGTGAAATTTACTGGAAAAAAAAGCTTGCAAATACATTTATTCAGTGATCCTTCTGTTTTTAATGACGCCCTCCGCCGCCCCCATCCGCTCGCTCTCAACCCCTGGGTGTTTGAACGACAACATGAATCTTGTCTGAGGTTGCATGTACAGTGTAGAGCACCGTGCGTGCACCGCTGCTGTTCCAAAAACACATCCTGCTTATGTTAGAATGTGAGTGTCATGGAGGACAAAATCCATGGCCAAGAGCAATCTGCCTTTCAAACAAAATCTGAAAGCTTGGAAATAATTAAAACATGCATGAATCAAGTGGAAAACGGATTCAGGTATGTTTTTAACGTGGGAATAATGTTCAATGATAGAAACCTCCAAAAAGTTGGTTTTACATAATACTCAGTTTTTAAATAAAAAATTGTAACGATATAAATTAAGAACCTGCATACATGCTCATTAAGTTCATGATTAATTAACATGATTCCATCTTAAGCAGTTAACACATATTGAATCCAAGAAGTGAGATTGTATTGCACAGTAAAATGGAATATTGAAAATTAATTAATATCATAATGTATTCATACTTCATACAAAAGAAAGTTTAACAAGACAATATGTACATGAGGCATTGGCTCATTGGTAGAGTGTCTGCCCTAGGACCAGGAGAAGCCGGTTTGATTCCCACTGTGCCCTTGCCTAAGTGTCTCTGGAGAAGACACCAAACCCTTTAGTCCCTCTTATCATTGGCGCCGTCATGGCAAATGCCGCGGTGCAATGCAGCAAAATAATTTCCCAATTGAGGGATAAATATAGTATGATTAAAAAAATAAAAATACATAATTGAGAAAGAAATACCAACTCTCACTAGAAGTACAAAGCCGAAATATATACTGAATAACAATAATGATAATCTTTAGGATTACCATCCTAAAGTCCTGAAGTGACCACCAACTATTACAATAATTAAAGGAATAATAAAGTATCTGGTATGTACTGGAATGGCAGAGAAAGGTGGTCAAAAACACAATAAAAAATTTAAGAAAAACAGGGTTAAAAAAAAAAAAAAAAAAAATTAAACTAGACACATGAAATGGGCATAAAAAGAAACAATACAGGAAAGACAAAAAGGAGGTAAAAAAAAAGTCCTTACAAAGACCTTGTTAAAGACAAACAAGCCACAGCAACTGAAAACCACAATGAATAAAACAAGACTGCACCAACTGTCCTAAAACTGCTTCAAAAGATAAAAAAAAAAAAAACCTCTCAAACTTTTATGAAACCTACTGTAGAGACATCAAAAAGTCAGAGAAATCAGAAAAAAAGAACTACAAGAAAACACAAATCAAACCCAGCAACCCAACCAGACCGAAAACTGGGAATGATCCAGTTCTGGCGTTCCAAGTGATGGTGAGGAACTGGAGTGAGGGGTGTCATGTCAACAGGTTAACCTTATGAAACTGTAATATATCATATAGTCCTATTTACAGATACAAAAATGGAATACATTCATATAACAATTATTTATCTGATCAAACATGTTTTATATTAAATCATAGTACAAACTAATCCTGTTGCATTTATACTTGGTCAAATATTCGTTTACGCAAATTTGACAAGACAAAACTTTAACTTTATTTTACAATTTGTCATTGATCTTGGGATTATGTTAACAACATTTCACATCTTCTTAGCCAATCATCATGTAATGTCATGATGTGGAGCTGAGGCCAAGAATATACCCTCGACACAACAGACAGGCTCAGATGAAGAAATCAAAAGCAAATTTATTAGATTGATAAAAAGTCCAAATAAAGAAGACAAAAACAGATTTATTAGGCTGGTTCTGATGTAGGAGCTAGGCCCAAAAACTGGATAACAGGTCAAGCATGGCAAACAACAATCTGACAAAGAGTGTGTCTGACAAAGAGTGTGTCAAAAACTGTTCCAGTCACGCTCCAGCAGTTGAGTAGGTTGGTTTCAGGTATGACTTGTTGCACACGCAGACAAGAGGGAGGGGGGAAACAGGACACAGAGGGGGAACAGACTACTCTCCTGACATGTAAAGATGAACATTGCTCTAAAAATGTGTGCAACCGGTGCAAAACATTTCATTAACAGAAATATTCACAAGTAATAAAAGTTTCAGTTTTGACAAGTAACTAGAAACGTAAAATGAATACATTTTGAATTGATATGAATGAATTTTTTTTTTAAATGATTGCACTGGTGCCTAAAACGCAAAATATCAAATAAAAGTTTATAAACGAATGTCACAACATGTGAATAGCATACGCTAACATTTAAATTTAAATGATCACATAAGGGGTGAATACGTAGGACCTGAGAATTATTACAGTGAAAATTTAACACAATAGCATTCTAGCAAGCATTACCCATACTCGCCGCTCAACAGGAAGGTCGTTGCCGTAATTCTTCTCCTGCGCACCTTCATGTGAAACTTGAATTTTTAAGAGTATCACAATATCAAAGGACTTTATGTATATATGTAATATATTTGAAACTTGTAATTGTCAACTTTTATCGTAGTAATGCATCATATTACTCTGTAACTAAAAAAGTAATAGATTACAGAAATTTGTTACATGTGTAATGCGTTGCTCTCAACATGAAAGCACAACTGCCAGTTTTAACTAGTATGAGAGGCATTGTCAGGGAATAGTACTAGTTGGATTTAACCTGGGAATTAATTTAGGCAGGCTTGGGTCCTGGGCAGGCTTGGCAAAACCAGATTGGGGGTGGGAAGACCATATATGGGCATGACAACAGAACAAACCACTTGACAAAGAACTAAGAGGCCCCAGGGCTTATTTAGCAAACACTCATTTACTGCAAACATTAGGGAGCGGCATATGGGACCAGGTGTCAGTAATCAGGGCGGAACAAAAGAGAAGGTAAAAGTGCCAGAAAAGGAAAGGATGACAAATGAGGGAGAAGGTGTAGCGAGAAGCGTAGTTATAATCCCTCCAGATTCACACATGAGGATGTGTGTGTGAGTGCATGTAAGTGTACATATGTGAGCAGTGATGGATGGGTGTTTACATATAGTTTACTTGTTTGTAAAAGCGAGACCAGGTGCAATTAGAACGTAAATGTTTACATTAGATGCATTGCACCATAGCGAAAACAATGCCTGTGTGACGTATGTGTGTCTTCGCATAGTAATACCTGTACCCCTCTACTGATAGCTACTGGGTCTGTAGGTGTCAGGGTTTGTGGATGGTGGAAAGATGAGGAAGAAGGAGGACCCAATTGCAGGACATCAAAACAATGTTTATTTACACAATTCAGGAAAGTTTGTAAAGCAAAGGGCACAGGATTAACTCAGGATTTCAAAAGTTCAAATAATAACAGAGTTCAAATATGGTCAGGCAACCCAGGTGACCTGGATGGAAGGGATTGTATGACCCAAAGTGGAAGTACGGGATGATTGCTCTTAAATAGATGGCAGGGTCCACAGATGTGTGGCATCAGGAATCAATCTCAGGTGTCCCTAATCAGGGTGATGAGAAACATCCAGGGCTCCCTCTGGCGGCAGATGGGGAATCCTGACAGCAGGGGGCTAGGAACACATGGACACACAAAGATTTTAGAAACCTCTCCATTCCTAATAATGATTCGTTTTAGCTACAAAGATGTGTCCAAAACTTTTTCCATGGTAAGAATTTGTCATGCCACAGTAAAAACTATTTAATTTTTTTTATTTTTGACATGTTTAAGTGTGTGACACACTTGCGTCCCAATACTTGTACAAAATGGACAAAAAACGGACCAGGTGCGCCATCTAATGAAGAAATTATTCTCAAACATGGTCTTGCTTTGTCATCTGGAGATTTTTTGGTTTTGGTGATTTATGCTTAAAAAGTTTAGGCTGAATAGCTGAATAGTGCAAGTGGTGCTGGAAGCAAAATAAACACAAACGTTCCGTTCCGTCATCTTCCGCTTGTTCCGGGGCCGGGTCACGGGGGCAACAGCCTCAAACGTGCAGCCCAGGCTTCTCTCACCCCGGCTGCATCCTCCAGTTCACCCAGAAGGATCCCAAGTCGTTCCCTGGCCAGCTGTGTGATATAGTTTCTCCAGCGGGTCCAAGGTCTGCCTCTTGGTCTCATCCCAGGGGGACCTGCCCAAAAACCCCGCCTGCGAGGCGCTCGGGGGGCATCTTGACCAGATGCTCGAACTACCCCATCTGGCTCCTCTCGACCTGGAGGAGGAGCGGCTCCACACCGAGCTCCTCCCGGATGGCAGAGCTCCACACCCGATTTCTGAGTGAGAGCCCAACCACCCTTCGGAGGAAGCTCATTTCGGCCGCTTGTATCCGTGATCTCATTATTTCATAGGTGAGGGTAGGAACGTAGATCGACTTGTAAATCGAGAGCTTTGTTTTTCAGCTCAGCTCTCTCTTTACCACGACGGACCGATGCAGCGTCCTAGTTATTGCTGACGCCGCACGATCTCCCGCTCCATCCTTCCCTCACTCGTGAACAAGACCCCGAGATACTTAAACTCCTCCACTTGGGGCAGGACCTTGTATCTGACCCCTAGGGGGCATTCAACCCTTTTCCAGGCGAGGACCATGGTCTTGGATTTACACAACCTCTAAACTTTGTAGCAGATTTTAAAAAGATGCATTTAAAAAGAGCTCATGTCCCCTTTCCCTCCTCTCCAGATTATTTAGCCCACATTCTCCCGGTAATCCTCTTCCTTCCTTACACCCCTTCTTACCCTTGCCTCTCCTTCAACACTCACCTATACACTCATGAACTTGTTTCTCTTGTTTACCCCTCCATCCTGCCCTCTTTCACTTTTCCGTCTTTGCCTTTCCACTCTGCTGTTTCACTTCCCTCCTTTAATCTGAGAAGCGAGAGAGGCTGCAGATTCAATCAATTATTGAGAGAGCAGTGTCGGGGTGGGGTGCGGGGGGATTCAGGGAAGAGCATTGCTTGTTCAATGCACAAAGCATTAAGCTGAGCTCAAATCTGTTTTGGGAGACAGTCTGAGCAGAACTTCAGACAACAGAAGCTGCACATACTTTCAGAAGCACTTAAGGTTAATCTCATTAGCTTCACTCCTCCACTGCAGCACCCACACGTGCACGGGAATGCATGTGGGATCATCAGCATCCTCCGAGAACATAAAAAAAAAAAATGATCACACCGGATGACAACACGTTTTTATTTTCTGATTTTATCATATCCTCCTTCTGCTGTTCCCGAAGTGTTAGCAGGAACGTCTGTGGGCTGATCGCTCGGCACTTCTTTACTGGAGATCATCAATTATTCACTAGGCTTCTACAAATACCATGTTAGCTTGTCTTAGCTCTGTTTACTTCAAAACTCAGCTAATATTTCAGTCTCACTGTCAGCTCTGCTGCTAGAGTCGAGCGTTCGTCACGTTCACTGCCTGAGGTTTTTATTCTTCCCTTTTGCTCTCTTTTTTTCCCCTTTTTGCCAAATTTCCTTCCTTCTTCACACATTCCCAAAACAGAAGACAGTTCTCAGTTGCTCATCCCAGCTACCGATGCCAGTCACAGCACAGTCACCAATGGTATGTGAGCGTAAAGTTGTGTGCCCTGCCCCTTTCCTGCCTGCAGTGAGAGCTGCGCTGACCCATGATGGACTTGATCTGCTGTATGAACACCTGTGAACCTTTTCTATTCCTCCCCCTTAGTATTGTTCTCCTGTGCTTTCCTTTCTCTGGAAGTGTGTGGCTGTCCCGCAATCAGACATATGAGCAGTTTCTGAGTTGTCGTCTTTGCTTCTGATGTGTGTATATTTGTGCATCCCTCAGGAAAACAGCCTGATGGAGCCGTGGAAAACAATCAGAACAAAGGTATGTCTTTTTTTAATTTATTGAGTTTATTTGCTAAAAATGGATACACAATACACAGACGAAAAAAACAGCAGCCTCATTCGTGTAGATGACGGTTATAGTTGTTTTATTGTAAATCAGGGAGAGGCATGATGGTCTGAAGGCTTCACTTTTAGCTACATCAAAATTTATATATTTGTATTTTTTTTCCAGCCAAGAAGCAGGATGGGGGTGTTGCCATGGAGATGCAACCCCTCAAGAGTGCAGAGGGAGGAGAGGTGGAGGACAGAGAGAAGAAGAAGACCAATGTTCCAAAGAAGGAGAAGAGCGTGTTGCAGGGGAAGCTCACCAAACTGGCCGTTCAGATAGGAAAAGCAGGTATGAAGACATCCAGTCATCCACCTATCAATTTTACAGAGTTGTGAAGCCCAATAACCTCCGCCCAAAGCCCCATAAATATAAGATTACTGATCTTTATAGTTAGAACCGCCGGACAGTTTGTGATGTTTTCCTGACCTCTCAAACCAAAACCTTTCACCTTTTTATTTGTTCATTGTATTTTCACATTTTTTATGAAGACAATAATAAAGATGTCTTTATTATGGAAGAAGAAATATATCTGTGGATGAATTGGTAAATTGATGAGAGATTGGATTAAAGACTTGATTAAAGATAAATAAATGGGTGTGTAAAGAATAAGTGACGAATGAATGACCAGATGGACCAGGCATGGGCAAACTACACGCCACCTGTGGCCCGTTAAACATATTAAATCGGCCCGTCGAGCATAAAAAACTTAAATAAATTAAAAAAAGACATGGTAATGGTTTCTTTTTCCTGGAATTCATATGTTTTCTCACTAGATGGTGCACTCGAGATAATATTAGCTAATGTTGGTTGCCAAAATACAACACTGCTCCGGTTAAAATGTGTGTCTTCATGATGCACTTGCTGTCAAAATAAACAGTGTGCACAGAAATGGCAAGCCATCGGGCCCAATACACGCACGTAAACAAGCGTGTTAGATGACAAAACAAGCAAAATGTTCCATCAAACGCTTAGGTTTCCAACCTAGCGCCGCTAAATGCACGTTTTTAAGCCCTAGGTTTTAATTGTAACGCTCTTGATGTAACATTTTGCGTGCTTGTTTAAAATCTAGCGCACGATTCTATAGGTCCAATCTAGAGGTTACCAAAGCATGCCATCCATCTGCTCCTGTTCCGGCCCCTTTGTCAAATGTTAGAACTCAATGTGGCCCGCAAACCAAAAAGTTTGCCCACCCCTGAGATGGAAGAAGGATTTTTTTCGGTGATGCTTAAATTGAATTGTTTGGTTAAAAATATGTTGGATGAAAAAGTAGGTGGAGTAGATATCATGTATGGATGGATAAATTAATTAATTGAAGAATTGGTAAAACATTAAATAAATAGATTTCATAACTGTGAAATAACCAAAAAAACCCACAAAACATTATCAGCTTAATGGAAAATTATGTCTTAAGCCTTTGGTTCAAATGCTTTTTTTTCATTATTATTTTTGTAGGTTTAATAATTCAATTCCGATTCAATTCATTTTAAGATTTTTTAATAATCCCTTACTGGGAAAATTTGAGTATCTGGTAGTACAGTGCCGAGTTGGGTGGAGAGGAGCTGGGACAGCCACTTGGTAGAACAGCCAATCCAACAAACAATTGATAAAAGTTGTTGCAAAAATTCACTTTTGGTGCCTGTTTTTTTTTTCTCCTCAACTAAAATAGTTCTTCTCTCATTCTCTCCCATAGGTTTGGTGATGTCTGCCATTACTGTCATCATCCTGGTGCTTTTCTTTGTCATCAACACATTTGTAGTTAAAGGTAAGTTGAGATTATCTTCAGTTCATTTCCTTCCCTGCTGTGTGCAACGTATCATGCTCTGTGTTCCAGGTCGCACATGGCTGCCCGAGTGCACCCCAATCTACGTTCAGTATTTTGTTAAATTCTTCATCATCGGAGTGACGGTGCTGGTGGTGGCCGTCCCGGAAGGTCTACCTCTGGCTGTCACGATCTCTCTGGCTTATTCTGTCAAGGTACATCCATCCGTCTCGTACATACAGTAGAAACACACACTGCTGTATGTCAAAGTCCACCTGAGGAGGTTAAAGAGATATAAAAAGAACACCTCAACCATCTCACTTTTAAGTTCCAGTCATGATTCTCTTTGAAATGTACTGATCAAACGGGTCTAAGTGTCGAGATGTCAGAATTCAAATGAGACTGGTCAATTGAAATCAGAAAAGGTGGAGGATCATACACCCACCCAAATTAGAAGAAACTTATTGGATTAAAATCAAAGAAAGTTTTCTGGATGTTATACAATCACTTTTTTTATTTGTCTGTCTGTATCAGGAGAGTAATCTGTTCCCCCTCTGTGTCCTGTTTTCCCCCTCCCTCTTATCTGTGTGTGTGCACAAGTCACACCTGAAACTCATCTATTCATCTGCTGCAGCATAAATGGAACAGTTTTTGACACACTCTTTGCCAGATCGTTGTTTACCATGCTTGACCTGTTATCCAGTTTTTGGGCCTAGCTCCTACATCAGAACCAGCCTAATAAATCTGTTTTTGTCTTCTTTTTTTGGACTTTTTTTTTTTTTTATCAATCTAATAAATCTGCTTGTGATTTCTTCATCTGAGCCTGTCTGTTGTGTCAAGGGTATATTTTTAGCCTTAGCTCCACATTATGACAGTCTGTCTGTCTAGGTATTTGAAGTATGTGGCTTTATTTTCTTTGTATTTTCTTTAATCAACAAATTTTCAGAAAAACCATAAATCTAATTTTTTTTTTATCTGATTAGAACATTTTTTTTTATTCAAACTATTCCATCATCGTTCATTCATCTCAGGTTTAATTCATAAAACATTTACAGTAAATGAGGTCATACTTGAGCGGCACGGTGGCACAGTGGTTGGGACAGTGGCCTCATAGCAAGAAGGTCGTGTGTTCAAGTCCGGGGTGGGGACAAGGCTTGGAACACTGTCCTTTCTGTGTGGAATTTGCATGTTCTCCCCGTGTCTTCATGGGTTTCCTCCGGGTGCTCCGGTTTCCTCCCACCCTCCAAAGATATGCATGTTAGGTTGATTGGCCGGTGCCAAATTGTCCCTGAATGAGTGTGTGTCCAGATGGTTGTATGTGGGAGGGCCCAGGACAGACTGGCGACCTGTTCGGGGCCCTCGCCCTGAATCAGCCGGGATGGGCTCCGGCACCCCCCCAAACTCCATAATGGATAGACGGATAAGAACGTGACTGACTGACTGAGGTCAGACTTTAATTTACATTGTGTAATTATCCATTAACAGAAAATGATGAAGGATAACAACCTTGTGCGGCATCTGGATGCATGTGAAACCATGGGCAACGCCACGGCTATCTGCTCTGACAAAACCGGCACCCTAACCACCAACAGGATGACCGTGGTGCAGACGTATGTAGGTAAGGAAAACAACATCCACTGCCTTGATTTGTTAACTGATTGGTTTAAATTATTTAAATGAGCACAAAAAAATATTCTTCCTTCCAGGTGATGTGCACCATCGTGTGATCCCAGACCCCGGACAGATCAACGCTCGAAGTCTGGACCTGTTGGTCAATGCCATCGCCATCAACAGCGCGTACACTTCCAAGATCTTAGTGAGTTATCTCACCAGTCCTTCTTGGTTCCATGAATGAAATAATAATAAATATTATTGGTCTAACTCCAATGCTTTTATTCTCTTTTGATCTCATCTCCTTAACACAGCCACCTGATGTGGAGGGTGGTCTGGCAAAGCAGGTGGGCAACAAAACCGAGTGTGGCTTGCTGGGATTTGTTCTGGACCTTCAGAGGGACTACGCCCCGGTGAGAGAGCAGATTCCTGAGGAGAGACTCTACAAGGTAAGTGTGGTGGACTGCATCAACGGAGGAACACTCTTTTTAAAAACCAACGAAATTTATATCAATGGCACACCGAGATCTCCCACAAATCCCAATACACATCAATGAGCCCCAACTATTTTATGGTATTAAGTAGTGCTGTCATTTTAACGCGTTAATTCGATTAATGAATTACGTCGCATTTTAACGCGTTAAAAATTAATGTAATTAATTATGACGTCATAACGCGACATCATGATGTCATTGCACATTTGAATTTTGGACCATTAAAGGATCCGTAGTCTGCTCGGCCGTGCTACATCGCCTGCGCTGGCAAATTAACAAGGCAGCAGTGGCCAAACACAACTGACATGGGCAAGACTCAGGAGGACGAGGCAGTCGTAGGGGCGGATCCAGGGCGGGCATTGAGCGCAGGTCCCTCACTCGACCCCCCTCTCTCCCATCTCTTTCGGTCCACAAAAAAAAGTGTTCTTACTACTTTAATAATTATAAACTTTGGGCAAAATATGTAAAAAACTGCAGGGGGGAGGGAGAAAATACCTCCTCCCGCCCCCCTCTCGCTCCACCCCTTTAGAAAATCCTGGATTTGCCCTTGAGTCGCGGCCATTGAAAGGCAAGTTTTTAAACAAAAATAATAAAGACGGGAGAATAAATAAAAACGTAGCAATTTGTAGTTTTTTCAAAAAGGAGTTCTCCAACCACCGGAGCAACTCAAGCCTGACACACCATCTAAACGTAAAACATGTTCAGGCAAGTTCATCTGTTGCGAGTGTGGCTATCGGAACTCCTTTCGCCAAACCAAGCTTGCTGAATTCGGCAAGCAAATGAGCGAATCCACAACAGAGAAATTAACAAATACTATCGCAAAGTGGGTTGCTGCTGATTGCAGGCCTAGTTCTATTTTTGAAAATAAGAACAAACCCTAACCCTTGTTTTACTTTTTTAAATAATGCACCAGACCTCATGAGGCACAGTTCACCAATGATAAATTGGATTTAAAATCTTCTCTTCTTACTGTATTCAATTGATTAGTCATACAGTACATTTTTTAATATCCTAGAATTCAAATTCTTTATCAGGAGACCTTTAGCAAATTTGATTAATTAATTACAAAATCCTGTAATTAACTAGATTTTTTTTTAATCGACTCACACCACCAGTTTTAAGATCAACTTGGTATACAAAATTAATAAAAGAAAAAAAACTCTCTGACGTCACAGATGAAAAGTTCCATAATAAATGTCTTTACACACTAACAATCCAGTGGTGAAAAAGTTTCATATCGTGTAAACAGCCATGACCAAACAAACCAAAGAAGAATCTGACTTGTTCGTCCTTGGACCATGAGAAGCCGGTTTGATTCCTACTGGGCCTATGCCTAAGTGTCCCTGGCAAAGAGGCTTAACTCCCTGTTTCTCCCACCATTGGCGCCATCGTGGCTCCCTGCTGCAGTGTAATGCAGCAAAAGTAATTTCCCCATGAGGGATGGATATACAGTAGTAGTACAATAAAATAAAAAAAGACTGGTGACCTGTTGGCGGTGTACTCTGCCTCTTGCTTGTGGCCAGCCTGCATTAGCGGAAGAAGAGTATGTGATGAACCAAAATTATGGAAGAATTCTCAGAGTGGATTTTTTGTGTTTAATTAAGATTCATTTGGCTATTTGTGTTCATATAGGGGTATCTTTTTGTATTCATATTGGGGTGTCTTACACAATCTATGCGCTGTTTAATTAAGTTTAAATTAAAAGGACTAGCTAAACTTTTTGTCTTTTTTTTTTTATGCTAGGTTTACACGTTTAACTCGGTGCGTAAATCCATGAGCACGGTGATTAAACTTCCTGATGGGGCCTTCCGTCTCTACAGCAAGGGAGCGTCTGAGATCATGCTGAAGAAGTGAGTGATGGGGGAGATCAGAGAGGTGGAGGTGATCGAAAAATGCATGAACTTATATAAATAAAATCAGAATGGAATATGTGGGAGTTATGACGCCTCTCGTACCTGCCAAGGTGTTCCTACATCCTGGATGCCAATGGTGAAGCGCGTAGTTTCCGGCCACGTGACAGAGATGAGATGGTCAAACAGGTGAGTTCATTCTTTATTTTGAGTGTGATGATGATTTTATACACACAACATTTCTTATCAAAATTTAGAGGACCTCACAGAGATCCTGGCGTGTAATGTGTGGACTTTTGGATACATTTTAAAAAAAATTGATAATGCGAATTAGCTCAAAAGTATTGTTCCGTTCCGTCGTCTTCCGCTCATCCGGGGCCGGGTCGCGGGGGCAACAGCCTCAGAGGTGAAGCCCAGGCTTCTCTCTCCCCAGCTGCATCCTCCAGCTCACCTGGAAGGATCCTGAGTCATTCCCCGGCCAGCAGTGAGATATAGTCTCTCCAGCGGGTGCGGGGTCTGCTTCTTAGTCTCCTCCCGGTTTGACGTGCCCGAAACACCTCACCAGTGAGGCGCTCGGGGCATCCTGATGGCATCCTGGGATTCCGTGGCTTTTACCCATGGGGCCTGGCTGGGCTCAGGCCGAACAGGGGACTCACCACCTCCAGGAGGGGCCATCGGGGTCAGGTGAAGGAGGCGATGGGCAGCAGCCAATGACGGGGATCCACGGGTGCATAAGCTAGCTCAAAAGTATTGAAATAATAAAAACAACTCTTTAAGCACAATTATTAATTTTCTAAATAACTTAAATATAATACTGTCTGTTTGGTGTTTAGTCCAAATTTAGTTTAGTTTTTAATTCTATTTTTTTCCCAACGTTTTTTTTTTTGGTCAAGGCGACAATGAGAAAATAAAAAATACTAATAGATTGAATCAAGAAAATGTGTATATGTTCCACCATCCAGGAAGAGCTCGGAGTAGAGCCATTGCTCCTCCGAGTCGAGAGAAGCCAGATGGAGTGATCTGGGTATCTGTTGAGCGCCTCGCTGGTGAAATGTTTCGAGCTCGGCGACCAAGAGGCAGACCTCGGCCCTACTAGAGGGACTATGTCTCACAGCTGGCTGGGAAACGACTCCCGATCCTTCCATGTGAGCTGGAGGATGCAGCAGGGGTGAGAGAAGCCTGAGCTTCCCGTTTGAGGCTGTTGTCCCTGCGACCCGACCCCGAATAAGAGGAAGACGACAAGACGGAATGTATATGCACAAATAAAAATATGTGTAGCTGCATGGACATAAATAATAAAAAAAAGAAAACAATAAATACTGACTAGATAAAATTTCGATAGTGTTCATGTTTCCCAACATTTTTAAACTATTTTTTGATACAGGAAAAAAAAACTGTAGTCAAATGCTTTAAATCAAGAAAATATGTTTTCCAATATTTCTGTATGACACATTGAAACAGATCGATGGTCTCAGTCACCTTTCGGATTTTGGGTGAAGAAAACTTGCTCCTGAAATAGTCTATTTGTCTGTTTTTTTGCCACCCATTAATTAATTCATTATTCTACCCATTCATTTATTTTTTCCCCCAAATATTCATTTCTTAGAATTAGAAAAGTGAAAAAAAATTTGAAAAAATATTTATAAACATTTTCTAAGGAGATGATTTCCAAAGCTTTGTGGAAAGCTTGCCAAACATTTTCTGTTAACTCTCTACTAAATCGTGTACTGATGGGGTAGAGGGGCTTCACCATCATTAGCGGTGATCTCAGTGGGAATTACACACTACATTCAAACTGCAACACAAAACAGTTTTTTATTTTACTGAAGAAGATGAATCCTCTCTGAAAAACAACCCACTCATTTCCAAGAGAAATTCGAGTGACTAAAAAACCCATTGTGCATGTTTTCAACCATTAGGGGTACGCCAGGGGCTTACCAGCTAACACCTGAGTGCTCAGCTACCCAACAGAATCTGACCAATAAATCTGTTATACCCGTGACCTACGACGACCATGTAAAGCAATACTGGAAATTTTTGATTTTGGAGGTGTTAGTTTTAGATATAATCAGAGCTGTAGAGTCAGGAGAAAATCCTTTCAGATCATCTACAAATGGGATTCCTCTTTGAAGCCAAACTGATTTCCATCGTCAGACGATGCACTGCTTCTATTAGGAGGGAGGCGCTGGCTCAGTGGTAGAACATTCGCCCTTGGACTGGAAGTTCTCTGGAAGTTTGTGGAACCGAATCCCTCTGAGCTCATGTCTCGGTGTCCTTGAGGAAGACACCTAACCCCCGTTTCTCCCTCCATTGGTGCCGTCGTGACTGTCTGCTGCAGTGTAATGCAGCACATAAATTTCCCCAATGAGGGATAAATAAAGTATAATTCTTTCTTATTACCTCTGTAACAATTTAGCAAGCCAGTTGATCCACAGCATGTCTATGGATCAACATGTCTGTTCAACGATGTTAAATGTTCATAATGTCTTGTTTTTAAACAGAGAACCATCATCACACTCACTTCTACTGATCATCCCAAACAAAAAATATCTGTGAGGGACATAAACAGATTTATTGTAAACAGATTTTGTTACAACTCAGAGTTAATGAGCCCCACAGTAGAGCTCGTAGTGTTTCGTAGTGCGTTAGTGGGAGGGAACATCTCATTGACATGTTTACTGGCCTCATTTTATCATATTGCTCCACCTTGTTTTACCTCACTTACATAACCGTGGTCCTATGAGGCATGTGCACTGATTTTATGCAGGCGCTGTGACATTTCGTGCTTCAACAATAAATACAATGTTTGAACAGCTGATAAGTTGTTTGAACTCACTCCAAAAAGCCGTGATGAAGATACGGTTATCCCAGACACCTGAAGCCTTCTCTCACAGGACGAACACAGATGCTCAGAGAGCTGTCCCTGTAGGTACGGATAGTGGATGTATAAAAATAACTCCAGTGATGTGATATGACCATACTGCAGTCTACCTTGAATATCACCACCAAAAATATCTGTCACACAATGTGAATCCAAACTACGATCACTCTTAATCCCACAGCACGAAATCTTGAAGTGCAATGTCATCTTTTGGCAGACGAATCCGGATCTGTCACACATTAAAAAGCTTTGCCAAATCAACTTAGTTACAACCAGAATATCAGACAGGAAAACGGTTGTTTGCATATGTTATATGACTGTTTCTTTTTTTTTTTCATTGACTGATGAGTTGACTGACCTGAATTTGGCTCGTGATGATGAACACAGCTTGTTCTCCTTCCACAACTTGATTCCAGTTCAGTTGTTTGGTTTGCTTTGTGTCGCCTCCTCTTTGTGTCAGTTTGTCTTTCCTCTGCAGTCCCCAGACGGCCGCAGGTCTTCTCCCTAACTCCGCGTCACAGTTTGTTTCTGTGTGTTAGATGACTGCATGTGGACAAACATTTTAATTTGGATTTATAATTAGCCAAGATATATAGAAACAATTTATAGATTTTTTCTTTTACAGTCTGATTCAAAATGACACAACGCAACATGATACAATATGAGATGAAATGATGGGATTTATTAAAATAAGCCATGATGTACGATTCAAATTAATCATTTTGGGTTTGAATGTATTTGTCGGTCGACAGGCAATGGTCGCCTGGCACTATTTGCCAGGCGATGTGGAAAAAAACACATTTCACAATGAAGATTATTTTACATCATGATGACTATTTATTTCATAATATACCATCATTTTAATTTGTTTACAGTCATTCCCAAAATGTTAAACAAAAATTTCATTGCTCGTTTCTGTCCAACTTTATTTACAAGTGAATTGTATCTGAAACATATGTTAGTGCAGAAATATTTTGTTTATTGTTATTTATTCAGGATTTTTAAAAAAAGTTGATTAAAAATTTATTTTTTAATATAAACATCAAATTAAAATGTCAGACGTGACAGAGATACCATAGTTATTACATCTTTGGTTTGGAGGCAGGGGCGAATCCAGGATTTTCTAAACGGGGGGGGCGGGGGGGGGGCGTGAAGTCATAGACAAAACAAACACCTGCGGTGCTTGCCAGTATAGGGGAGTCTGGGGCATTCCCCCACAGAACATTTTGAAAATAAGAGTCATTTTACTGCATTTTGGTGCATTTTGTGCCCAAAGTTTATAATAATTAAAGTAATAACAACACTTTTTTGTGTGGACCAAAAAGGTCGCCCTCCCACCTCCTTTGATCAGCCCCTGGGAGGAATTGAAAATAATTTTCTTAAAGATACTAGAAGCAACTGCACAGCAGAAGAATAAATAGTTCCAGGTAAACTTTGAAGAAGCTAAACGTTTGGTTAAAAAAAAAAAAGTCGGAATGTTGTCACAAAGCATTTTAAATGACATAAATTTGAGTTTTAAAATATAATTAGAGTTTTTCAGTCTGTTCAAGTTAGACTTGAGAACCTGGTATTTTCTTCTTAATGGCTGTTGCTCATCTTCGGTCCAAAATATGATTTAGACCAGATTTTAAATTGCAGGTTGTTATAAATTTTCTTTAAAATGTTCATTTCTATCATTTTATGTTATTTCTTTGGCCACAAGAAATGTTTTTTTTATCAAGCAGAGTACAAGTCTGTAACAGAGTTGTGACGAAGGACCTTCTCTCTTTACACCTTGTACAGTGGATGAAATTTCTTTGGGTTTTTTGCCTCAAATTATTTTTATATGGCCTCCTTGCCATCGGCCACATTTAGATCTTTAAAGAATACACACTCGTCTTTTTCTGCCATTATTACTGACAGGATATTGGTTGTGCCTGAAATACCAACTCTTCAGTCATAGTAGTCAATAAAATTTCCTTCTAGGTGATTGAACCAATGGCTTGTGAGGGGTTGAGAACCATCTGCATTGCGTATCGTGACCTGCAACCCAATCCAGAGCCAGACTGGGAGAATGAGGCTGAAATAGTGACAGAATTGACCTGCATCACTGTGGTGGGAATAGAGGATCCTGTGCGCCCTGAGGTATGACTCCGTAGCACTCTGAACAGCCCACCGCTGTGCTTTGAAGGACTGACTTTGTGTTTCTGTGTGGAAGGTTCCGGACGCCATCCGTAAATGTCAGCGTGCGGGCATCACAGTGCGGATGGTGACCGGAGACAACATCAACACAGCCAGAGCCATCGCTGCCAAATGTGGTATCATACACCCTGGGGACGATTTCATCTGTCTGGAAGGCAAAGAATTTAACCGGCGGATCAGGAATGAAAAAGGGGAAGTAAGTAAAAGACGAACCCCATACAGCTTGAAGAATGATTTGAAATTAATAATGTGTTCCAAGTTATTATCCACAATCATGTTTTGAGTTCTCTATATTGATGTATAGTGTTCTCATCAAAGTGTAAGGACCATTGACAAAACACCACGATAAACTCCTTTCAAAACAAACTGATGAATCGTGTTGTAACTTGTCAATTTAATAACGACTCTTTTATTAAGAACAGGAGTAAAAACTGTAAGAAAAATACAGAAAAACAAATACAGCTTCACTACACAGGAATAAACAGGTGCCGCATCAACACAACAAAACAATAGCCTGTGCCGTTTACTTTAGCTTATCCGCATTAGCCGTTTACTTTAGCTGAGCCATTTTAGCAGGCGGCCATATTCCTCTAATTTAACAAAGATATAACAGAACTTTAGAGCAATAAACATTGGCAAAACTTCCATTAAACACTCAAAAATAACTTATGACATTGATTCCATTGATTCTAACTAAAAACAAATTGATTAAGCTGCAGATTCTGTGGCTGCCTTATTGCTTTGTCTGTTAGACGAACACAGGAAGTGACGTAACTGAAACCAACTATGTCAACCAACTATGTGAACACTACAAAATAACAGAGTTACACAATGGATTGTGAGGCAGTTTAGGATGCAAAAATGCTTTGTTACAAATATGAAATAATTCACTATTGAGGTACATTATTATTATTACAATATATTATTAGACCACGCCTCCAGTAACAGCCATACATTTTCAAACTAAATATTAAAAGACAGTGTTCCATATTCCAAACATTTAATAGTTCGTAAAGAATTTCTCATAGTCATTTGTTGAGATTGGAGTTTTAGAAAGTTACGTATATTTATTGAATGTAGCGATTATTCAATCGAATTGAACTGAACAAGCCAAATAACATTGGTGGAAATAATCATTTTTCTTGGAAGCGTCACCATTTTTGCATCCATTAAAATTGTAAGTTTTTGGGGGAATATTTTTTTAACTAGTTCACGTATTCATTAAATTTTCACTTGGCGTATGACATCAAAATTTACATCTGTTGCATTTAACAGGGCAAATGTCAGGTTGAGTGTGAAGTTTTAAGAGAAAACAAATTTATTTGTTTCTCGAAATATCTTCAAAACAACTCAAATCTTGGAAACAAACATCCAAGTCAACCAGAAGTCTAATGAAGACATTAGACGACCTGGCAAAGAAACTAAGACAAAACACATATTAAATACAGACAGAACAGGAGAGACAAAATGACACACGTGACACATTAGGAAGGGAGCTGGCAATCACCAGAACGAGGGAGACATGGAAGAGGGACACTTGAGACATTAAAATTTACATCGGTTGCATTTAACAGGGCAAATGTCAGGTTAAGTGTGAGGTTGCGGACACACGTGCAGGACAGCTGCAGTTTTAAGAGAAAACAGATTTACTGCACGAAATAACTTCTAAACAACTCAAATCTCGGGAACGAACAACGAAGTCAACCTGAAGTCTAAAGAAGACATAAGACAACGTGGCAAAGAAACAAATACAAGACACACATTAAATATAGACAGGAAGGGCGAATCAAAAAGAGACACGCGTGACACATTATGAAGGGAGCTGGCAATCACCAGAAATAAGGAAGACATGAGATGGGGTACTCGAAACATCTGAAACGAGAGGGAAGTCAATATTTATAATAAAACAGAAAATAAACTTAAAGTGTAAATAACCAGCGGCTAAGACCTTGACAACAAAGCCGTAAAATAATCAATAATCACCCAAAAAATGAAAAATCCTGAAGCAAAATAAAGCAAAACTAATATAAATCTATTTCAAATCACACCAAATCAATAAAAGACATCAGAATGATGTGCGTAAATACCTAGCTTGATTATATCATGTAGAAATAAAACTTGTTTTTTAGAGTAAAAAATACTTTTTTAAACACAGGTCCTTATCTGATGATATTTCCAAAAACTGTTCTCTCCTTGTCGGGTCATATTTATACACTTCATCATTACAAGACATAAACACGCCATCGTTATAAAAATTACTCAATGTACATATTTGATGTTTTTAGGGGATTTCTGCTTCCATCTCTTTGCATAAAGTCAGACTAGCCTCTAGGAGTTTCTGTTTGAATGGAAATAGCTCCCTTCTTCAGATATTTGGCAAAAACATGTTCGAGAAGTTCTCTCTTCATGTTAAAAGTAGAGAAACAAATGGGGCATCGCTGAGTTTTCCTCCTTTTATCAGCCAGTTATGCAAAGTTTGTTCAACGTCTTGGTGTGAACTTATTCTTGTTTATTGTTGATTTCTATTTTTCTTCCTTAATATCAAAGCTTGCTCAAGAAGTGAGAACCTCAAATTATACATTTTATATTTGCATATAAAATTTTTTTTAAAAATGTTTATATGTGGAAACCACATGTGTGGAGCTGCAGCAGAACTTGTGTCCAGAATGAGCCTCAGTAGTTTGTGTGGCCTCGATGTCATTGATGTCAGTAAGTAACAACTAAAGATACTACCCATGCTGCTGCTGTGTTAATCGTCTCATCTTTAAGCTGGTTCAGGATTTCCTTCCAGACCTGGATCTCAGTACAGACGTGCCAAGTCTCCCACACGCAATTAAGACCTATCTTATGCTTACCAGACAAAGCTAATAAACCTCCCGCATGATGAATACTCTAGTGCATTCCATGAACATGTTTTGGTCTAATGAGGCTAAGCACATGACATCTCCTGCTGCTGCAACTGTGCATCTGAAAGCTGTTAGTAGCGATCTGCATAATCTATTGCCAGAATAGTTTTTACTGAATGTATGGAAGAAGTCGGACATCCGGGAACTTTGGTCATGTGACAGCTTATGTGCGTGAGCTGCAAAACAAAGTGCGAACAAGCAGTACAGGGGTGTATTACTGGTGGTAATTCCTCTTCATACTGATACATAACACTCGGTGGTAACACACGTAAGACGCACAATTTTCAAGCTGCTTTTTCATGTTTTGAACGGTTCATTTTACGCCTGGTATGGTGGGTGTTGTCCATTGGTGGATGTGACATCACATCATGTCATAGCCACTCCTCCTTTTGGCCCCGCCTCAAAATCTCCCTCTTTGTGAAGCCAAAAACTTGGCACCTCTGGCAGTATCATACCTGATCAATGAAGGTATGAGGTCCTAATATGACCAAATGAAAGCAGATTTTCGCACAAAAAGAAACCAAAGAGGACTTGGTTGTCAGACCGCTACTGGTTCACCCACTGGTTCACCCACTGGTTCACCAGTCAGCTTGACAGTGTCTAGGTGTTGGCTTAGTCCTTGTGATACTTTTCCTTCTCTTTTGTAACAAACTGGCACACTCCTGGGTTTACTTGTCTCTCTTTAGGAAGGCTGTTTCTCATTGTATGTTGCTCTGTGTCCGCTATCCCTTCTTTCTAAATGCTGGTTGGTCCCCTTCACTTCCCCTGGTACACTTGTTCTGTATATTTTTTTGTACTCCCATAGTCTGTCACTGTTAGATTAGATGTTTAACTAAACTTATGCTCACTCGCCTGCACGTCTCACCAATAATTTGACTCCAGATGTCAGTGTTACAAAAAGATTAAGGTCACAGAGTCAGTTCGCTCATGTTTGTCCAATATGAGCAGTTTATCCTGTAATCCCAGCTGGATCCAGTGAAAGTTTGTAAAAAAAACACGTAGTAACCTGGTTCTTGCAAGGCTGGTGTTGATAGTAATCCTTTGCTTTCATCAATGAGAGAGCAATCCACTGAGAACTACTATGCCTTTAGCTTCGATGAGTAAGTCCACAAACAACCGTGGAGCAGCTTTTCAGCTAAACTCTCCATATAATTCATCCCCTTCTCATTTTATCCTTCAGTTAATCGTCATTCATAATGTCGGAAAGGTCAAGGTCGGGAAGAACTCTTCATCTCTTGGGAGCAGTTTGTTTTACAACCGCTTTATGTTAACGATGAATACACCTTACTAAATCTCTATTAGATAAAACTAACAGGCTGTATGTTTGCAGCCTCACAGGTTATGAAGGTGGTTCTCACTTGGGTCACACTGACCGTTGAAAGGGTGGATCTAATGAGTGTGATGCCACCTTAGTAATGTTTCACTCCATCAAGCCAATTCAGGTGCCATTTTTTGCCTTACGGACATTGCTATGTGGAATGTTTTAAGCCGGACATAAACATTTATTGATCCTGTCAGCATTCATATAACAACTACCTTGAACACCAGGAGTGAGCTTTTTGATGGTACACAACCCTGGCATTGGAGAGTGCCAAACCACCACTCCGTCAAACTCTTGATCTGACTTCCTGCTGTCATTGTCTAAGTAACATATACAGTATCTATCAAACCTTTGAAATGTCCCCACATGGGATGAACTGTGGTTACACTTTATTTTAGTGCAACTGATTGACCAGTTTTCATTTAAAACTTGGGCTGTGAGCCAAATAAGGACAAAAAAATAAGAATAGCTAAGAATGCATTATAACTAACGTCTTCTCAAATAAATTTTAACCACCTAGATTTTGCCTGAGTGATGCCACAACAGTAACTAGGCAACCTGTAAACGTGCTACGGTCAGGCGTGGGAAAAATTTACAATGTAATAGAGCGACAAAATGACGGGTGTGGGAGTAAGAGAACGAATTATTAAGAACTCGTTTTTAGTATTTTCTTTCAGTTAAATTACAGGAATATACCAAAAAATGTAGAAAAAGTCAGAAGCCCAGGAACATCAAAACGATCAACATAACTTCAGTAATTAGACGTCAACATCTGAGAATGGTCAAATTAACGGCTTTGGTAGTTCTAGTGTTAAAGGCACTTTTGTTGTTGGCATCCTTCTGTCTCTAGAGACAATGTATAAATTAGTATAAATGGATCCAGGTTTCAGTCCATTTCATTCAGATTGAAAATGATTTCCGGATGGAAGTCGAAATGTCTCGTTGAAGAATTAAACTGTCCAGAAGACTTTTTTGAAACTTTTTCCACTATGGATCACTCCTGGATGAATGAGGGACTACACGGATTTGTTCTAGAGACAATGGAATCTACAACTGGATACTTATCTGTTTAAGCAGTGTCAGCTGTGGCTGAATGAGTCAATGTGGCTTACACTTGCTGCAAATGTAATAGGGAGTATGTGTCATGGGGGGAGCAGTGGCAGACGGACTTTTTTTGTTATTTCTGGATCTTTAAGGCCTCGCGTTAGATCTTACAATTCTTACAAGTGAAGCCATCCTGAGGACGAGACGTCAGGAAGAAAAAAAAAAATTACTGTTGTGTCTACGTCAAAGTAAATTTGATAACATTAATTAAATTTAATCAAATGATAATCAAAAAGTTCTTTTCTGCAAAAATGAATACAATCAATATATTTATACTTGCTAAAAACAAGCAAAGTATCCACACACCTCATTCTGATGTCTTTCACACACGCCCACACAAACAAAACACAGGCTTTTCTTACACATATTTAGCGCTTTAGAGCAAATTTTAAGCTTTATTTGGCATTTTTTGAATATTTTTGTGAACTTTTGAGTAATAACATCAAATTAGATGATCTGGAATAGGCTTGTCTTCTCGACAGCATCAATAATTGTAGTTTTTAGAGAATTTATTTTATGTTAAGAGATTTTTTTTGGGTCGTATAAACCTAGTGATGAGTCATACAATTTCAAATATTTTTTTGCCTATGAGATCTTTTACATCACTTTCAAAAGGAAACTTGATTTAAAGAGCGGTTTCACACAGTTTCATTTTCAGTAAATCCGGTTGCAAGAAGATTATATTGAATCTTTTTCAGTTTTGGTTAAATAGAGCCCCGTTTTAAAAAAACAAGCCTTAGCCTAACCCACGTAACTCTTGCATCTTGGTGAATTTAATTATTTAGAGACTTTATTTTTCACTGATTATTATTGTGGTCCAACAGCCGATCGCAAGGTCATCTGAAAATAATATTAAGACCTTCTTTGCTAGACTTTATAAGACCACAAAAAGCCTCAAATCTTGAGTCCACGTTGGGCCAAATGCTCATTTTACAGTTTCCATGACAACAGTCAGAATTACGGGTTTAGTTTTCTTCTTGTTTTTAACCAGATTTAACTCTACTTTATAGATTTTATTGCAAATAAAAAACTATTTCAAACAATTTTGTTGGTATTTTTTCTGCTGCAAAGACGTAAATGATCTGTTAGAATATTAACAATGATTAAATGAATGAGCAGCAAAAAATTTACTGGCAAAAAATGAATGAAACAAAAATTTTTTTAATTTTGACTGAATTATCGTTGGTTAATTTTAAAGAATTTTTTACAAAAATTTTTACAAACACAATCAATTCTAGTAGAAATTTAAAAAATCAAAATTGTTATAAACGACCAAATGCCTCATTAGTAAAAAATTCCACATGAACAAACTAAATGTGGGAAAAAAAATGGGGAAATTCAAATAAATTTTCCTCGTTTTTCTTTGAATGTTTGGTTGAAGACTTTAAACGGAAAAACAAACTATTTTCTCGGGCTTTTTTCTTCAGCTGGTCATAAAAGTGTTCGTCTGCTTAATGAGATGGAAACGCTCATTAGTGCTGTAGTTTAGCTTTTCTGTGGGGTGTGAATTTAAATGTTCACTCTAAGTGTGCACGAGCAATCTGAATGGCTGTGAGTCCTGTTTGTACTCTCTTTGATCATCTTCTCTCCAGCACATCTTTGCATATCACTGCTCATCAGAGAAAAAACATCTCTGTGTTCTGCTCTTTTTCTCAGATTGAACAGGAACGTATTGATAAAATCTGGCCCAAGCTGCGCGTACTGGCTCGGTCTTCACCCACCGACAAACACACGCTGGTTAAAGGTGAGATTAGAGCTTTCCAACTAAAACGTGAACACACGCACACACACTTACACAAGTCCACACACTTGAGCTTGTCTTGGTTTCTGTTTGGGTCCAGGCATCATTGACAGCAGCATCATAGAGCAGAGGCAGGTTGTCGCGGTAACAGGAGATGGGACTAACGATGGACCAGCTTTGAAGAAGGCTGATGTGGGCTTCGCCATGGTAACCTATTATATTATTCACCTTTGATGTTTATGTTGTTAAACCCTCCTACAGTTAATAAAACGAGATCTTTAAATATGTGTATGATGTCAGCCGCCTTCAGAAACATTTTACATCAAATTCTAAATAAGTATCTTAAGTCTAAATAAGGATTTAATTGCAGAAAATAACGCGTTTTGCATGGCTTTCATTTGTTTTTAGTCACAACTCTTACTCACGCCAAGTGATAGAGCTCAGAGGCAGAACACAGCGATATTGAAACAGTAGCACGCCAAAGTGATTTGCATGAGTCACGTCATGAGCCGTCACCCCCTCACTCTTCTCAATCTCTGTCAGGGTATTGCAGGGACAGACGTGGCCAAGGAGGCCTCTGACATCATCCTGACTGATGACAACTTCAGCAGCATTGTCAAAGCTGTGATGTGGGGACGAAATGTCTACGATAGCATCTCCAAGTTCCTACAGTTCCAGCTCACGGTCAACGTAGTGGCCGTCATCGTGGCCTTCACCGGGGCCTGCATCACTCAGGTGGACATATGTGCTGACACACACCGAGGTCACCGCTGTACACGTCACTCACTTCATATCCGCTAAGACAAAGCAAAGGCAACAACACTTTTATGGTATTTTTACACCAAGCTGATTCAAGCTGCAACAGAAATGCACAAATTTATTTTATCATTATGACATGTTTGTGCAATCAAGTGGGATTTAAAAAGAGAAAACACACACTGACCTGGTTATTTATTCTAGACTCATCTAAAAATGGCACACGTTTGGCTTGCAAGAGAAAAGACTTCTGAGATGCTGTGGCTCTTTAATGTTTCATTCTCACCCAAACTCAAGAATTCAGCTTCGAGTCATAAAAAAATGGTCATTTTTTTAAAAGAAAATCAGGACGTGCACATTTGAACAGACAGTACAGAGAAATGTTTTACCAGGATTTAGTGGGGGCAAATACATCATCATGGGGAGACGGTGGCCGCGTGGTTAGAGCGTTCGCCCGCGGACCGGAAGGTCGCGGGTTTGCGTCCCACGGAGAGCACGTCTAGGGTCCTTGGAGAAGACACCTAACCCCCGCTTCTCCCACCATTGGTGCCGTTGAAGGGCAGCCTGCTGCGGTGTAAGGAGTGCAGCAAACAAATTTCCCCGGTGAGGGATGAATAGAGTAATTCATTTTATATATACTGTATATATTTTTTTAAATTACACTGATTTCTCTGGAAAAAAAATTCCATTGCTGTGGAAGTATGTAGATGTATATTTTTCCGTTCTGTGCCGTCGTCTTCTGCTTATCTGGGGCTGGGCTGCGGGGCAACAGCCTCAGACGGGAAGCCCAGGCTTCTCTCACCCCAGCTCTGTCCTAAAGCTCACCCGGAAGGATCCCGAGTCGTTCCCCAGCTAGCTGTGAGACATAAACTCTCCAGCTGGTCTGGGTTCTGCCTCTTGGTCTCCTCCCGGTGGGATTTGCCCGAAATTCCTCACCAGCAAAACGCTCAGGAGGCATCCTGACCAGATACCCGTACCACCCGATCTGGCTTCTCTCGACCTGAAGGAGGAGTAGCTCGACACCGAACTCCTCCCTGATGGCAGAGCTCCTCACCCAATCTCCGAGTTAGAACCCAGCCGCCCTGCGGAAGAAGCTCATTTCGGCCGCTTGTATCTGTGATCTCATTCTTTCGGTCACCACCCACAGCTGGTGACAATAGGTGAGGGTGGGAACGTAGATCGACTTGTAAATCGAGAGCTTTGCTTTTCGGCTGAGCTCTTTCTTTACCATGACGGACCGATGCAGCGTCCTTTTGATTATTTCTCCCTTATTCGTCCTATATTTTTTCTTCAATTTTTAATATCGAATGATAGTTTTCTGATCTGCATGTTAAAGATAAAGTTAGAGTTTAGTCCATTATGACAGGGACCTGATGGGTATGAATGATGGTTCTGTAAGCGTCCACGTCATTGTGGGACATGAGGAGTCGGTTTCAGACTTGGCCTCTCCCCAGCACCCTGGGGTGTGACACGGGCTCCAAACATCTCTGCAGGACTCTCCTCTGAAGGCCGTGCAGATGCTCTGGGTGAATCTCATCATGGACACGTTTGCTTCTTTGGCTCTGGCCACCGAACCCCCCACCGAGGCCCTCTTGCTACGGAAACCATATGGCCGAAACAACCCACTCATCTCTCTGACCATGATGAAGAATATCCTGGGCCATGGAGTCTACCAGCTGGTCATCATCTTCACTCTGCTCTTCATAGGTAAACACACACACATACACACACACATAGAAACACAAGCCCTCATTTACCAAAGTTGCGTACAGCAAAATTTGGGTGCTGCAGGTGGTGTAATACAGTTTTTACCTTTTTCATCCCGAGATACATTTTTACATAAAAAAAAATCTTGCGGTATACCACCAACCAAAAATGTTACAAATGATTCAAAATAAGAGTGTGACTGAGCTTGGAACTGAATATAAGTAGGAGTGTTCATTACAGTTACGCTTGTTTTCTGGCACCACATTGATCAATATAACGCTTTGTGTACACCTAAAAGAAACTAAAACACCCCTCCTCATTAACGCAACCCGTCCTTTAGTGTTTTCTCCATATATGCTGAAATTTACACAACATCATGCACAACTTTGGTACAGAAGGAGCACAATGTCTAAGCCTTACATTGTCCAAGGTGCGGGCCTCAATAACTGCAGCTTATTTTCTGACTTTTCAAATTTACTGAACTTTTTAAAAAAAATACTTTTTCAGTGAAATCGTGACGAGATCTGGCCAAAATATTAGTGGAACAGAAGTAAATAAAGAGGAATAGAAGAAATGATGTGTTCATAAGGACAGATGAGCCAGCCTAGCGGTGCTCTGACTCACCAGATGTCGCTTGTTGGTAATCAGCCTGGTCATTTTTATTTGAGAATCCACGCATGAGAAGCCAAAGGCAGCAGTGATGTAGATGAGGAAAGCTTTCTCACTTTAGAAATTCTCTAATTCACTGCACATCCTCACCACAAGATGTGATGCTGTTGTCCACTTTTCTTAGCTTGGCTGGTGTAGATTGGATCAATTGATTTTTTGTTAAAGTGCTTTTAACGATGTAGCAGTTCATTACACAAATGTACAGACAAGTCTGTTTTATTGCACTTTAATTCACATTTTTATACCTTGAATTAGGGATTGAACGATTGTGAGCACAGATACAGTAGCTGGCTTTTTGATGCGTATCTTTACTATCTCTTAAAACAGTTGGATGTTTGACATTACAGATCTAGGTTTTTTTTTTTTTTTTTTAAAGAAAAGGTCAGTTGGTTCGAATGCAGCTGATATTCATGTCCCGAGAGTTTCTCCTATGTCTGTATCTTGATCCTCGGGTAGGGGATGAGATCATTCCACAGCACTCAAGTGTTTAGCGGGATGGTGTTCAGTCATAATGTAAATGTATAAATAATACATAATATTGGGATTTAATGAAAAAAGTTCAGGAAAGACATTAGAAAATATTAGTGTCAGTATGATTAGTTGGAATTCCTTGTGAGTTGTTTATGAAAAAGTATTTTAGGAGACCTAAAATCTTTCGCATTTGGTTTGTTTTACGTATTTGGACTTACATACATAAATTTAGTACTATTTAGAAAATTTAGTACAGCTGAGACGGTGGCTTCGTGGTAGAGCATTTGCCAGCGAACCGGAAGTTAACCGGAAGTTTGCGGGTTTGATTTCCACTGAGTTCACCTCTAGGGTACTTGGAGATGACACCTAACCCCCGTTCTCCTACCATTGATGCTATTGTGGCAGCCTGCTGCGGTGTGATGCAGCGTACAAATTTCCCCGGTGAGGGATCAATATAGTATCCAAAAACAATGTCTAATGATGTGGATTTAAATGAGAAATACAACTTATGGATGTTTCTATTCAGGAGAAAATAATCTCCTACTAATTTTAAAGAACCACTTCCCAAAAACACAACCAAACAATAAACATTTCGTTTCGTCGTCTGCTTATCCAAAACTGGGTCGCAGGGACAGTAGCCTCAATCGGCTTCCCTTGCCCTGGGCC
Organism: Neostethus bicornis; assembly: GCA_902685375.1. Taxonomy (NCBI): domain Eukaryota; kingdom Metazoa; phylum Chordata; class Actinopteri; order Atheriniformes; family Phallostethidae; genus Neostethus; species Neostethus bicornis. The sequence continues at coordinate 27,291,362 of LR738550.1, forward strand.
CATCTTCCAGCCCACCCGGGCGGTTCCCGAGGAAATGATTGCCAGCTGCGACAAATAGTTTCTCCAATGAGTCTTGGGTCTGCTTCTAGGTCTGTGTGCTGTTACCAGCATATTTCTTTGTTTTTTGTTGTTTTTTTTTAACCCTGTCTGGTGTTGTGACAAGCAGAATGATGATCTGTATGTCAAGTATTGCTGGACAGTTATGCTCTACCAGGGTCAGCACCATGTGCCGACCTTGGCAAGCTTTATTTGTTTATTTTAAATGCTTTACAAACAAAATATCCGTCATTTCTGTGCTTCTTTTTGCTGGACCTGACAGAGAATACAGAGGAGAGAGGGGAATGTGGGGGAGATTTGAGGTGAGGGGCAGGATAGATCCCGAGCAGGTTGCCAGTCTGTCGCAGGGTCACACGATCATGTAGTTGCCAATCAACCTAGCATGCATGTTTTTGGAGAGTGGGAGGAAACCGGTGTACCAGGAGAAAACCCACACGAAGACGGGGAGAACATGCAAACTCCACACAGAAAGGCCAGTGTTCCTAGCCTTGTCCCCGCCCGGGACACAAACCCATGACCTTCTTGCTGTGAGGCCACTGTGCTACACTGCGTCACCATGCTGCCCCCTTTTTTTAGTGATTACAGTATTTTATTGAGATATTGTACCTATATTACTCCAAACTACATTATAGTAAATAATATGTGGAGAAATTAAACTATGGCAGAGCTTCTTTATTCAAAATGTGTTTTTAAAGAGCTCATTTGAATCAATTTTATGACCAATTTTTTTATATTTCTATAAACATTCAGAGTGTGATATGTCCAAGTTAACTTGTGACCAACAGTCATACCGAAGTACAATGTTCCCTCTAATTTTTATGTGTCTGAGCAACACACAAGCTTCCTGAGCAGAAGGGGGCGGAGCAAAAACGTTTACTCTTTTGTGACGTCAGCAGTAGCAACGAGCCTAACGCCAAAGCAGCGCTTTGAAGCAATTTTTTTTAGACAGAAAGGAAGAAAGAGATATAATTCACAGCTCTGTCTCGTTTTCCCATCTTTAGTTCAAATTGAGTTTTGTTTTGTGCGCTGCATAAGTTTAGTTGTGCGCTATGAATCCGCGAACAGTGTGCAATTGCGCAGGCGCACAGCTTTGAGGGAGCATTGCCGAAGAACTTTTTTGAAGTAACTTGGTTAAATAAATGGCTGTCTAGACAGAATTTTTTATTCACTAAACAAAATGTATTCATTTTATTCCTGAAAATAAGGATATCTTTATTTTGTATTTTGTTGTATTCTCATTTAAAACGATGCATTCATTCTTGAACAAACATTGTCAAGTTCTATTATAAAAGGTCCATTAAACCACTTGGAAACTGTTGTTGGGACCTTGTGTTGTAAAAAAAAAAGTGCCAGTAGAATCTACTATTTGCACAATGAAGAGGGTAAACTTCTAAAAGTGAAAGTTTAAAAGCCACAAGCTCCATAAACTCTGTGCCCTACCAGATAAAAATGTGTCCAGTTGCTGTAGAGGTGACTCTGCTTACATGGAATGTTTTCCTCCCCAGGCGAACGCATGTTTAACATCGACAGTGGACGCAATGCTCCACTCCACTCTCCTCCCTCTGAGCACTACACCATCATCTTCAACACCTTCGTCCTCATGCAGCTCTTCAATGAGATCAATGCTCGCAAAATCCATGGGGAGAGGAACGTCTTTGATGGAATTTTTTCCAACCCCATCTTCTGCTCCATTGTTCTGGGGACCTTCGCTGTTCAGGTAAGGCCATGCTTAACCAGTTTTATCCTCATGAAAACGCGATGGTAGATTAAGCACAGAGGCCACCTCAGCCTGGCGATGCTCATGTTATGAACTTAGAGGAACCATCAGGAATGTGAAACAGAACTCTCTCCCAAGAAAGTGGAGGACGATAGAGGCGGACAGCATGTGAATTGTATTGTACCAACTAGTGATGTAAAAAGCTAAATGAAAAGACATTAGAGAACAATGAATGAGATAGGGAACAGGCACAAGTTAGGAAAGCCAGAGGTCAACCAAGGGCCAGTGGGGATACATTAAGCTCCAAGGCTCCAAGGCAGAGAATAGTAGATAGAATTAGAGGACAGAACCCCAATGTGCCATACTTTCCCCAGTTTCTAGTAACTAGAAAACAACTAGCAACTATGCCAGCTGAAATTTGTTGACTCAGCTGAAGTCTGTTTATAACAGGCCTGGTGGTAAGCTTGTTCAAAGAGGAATGTTTTAACCCGACTATTAAATGTGGATAATAAACAAAAGATTGGTTCTTCTTTTTGTAAGATTCATCTTACAAAAGCAAATTTTCCATCAGTTCGTGAGCGTGGAAACCAGAGAGAGAAAGACAGTCAAACAAAAGTTGTCATATATGTCTTCATTCTTTATATAAAACAAAAAGAAGCCATAAAAAACCTGTCACGGTTTTTTGCCAGATGTTTTTTTTATGTCTCAAAGATGACACGTGGTGTCTGAAAGAGTGTCTCTTAGTGGATTGTTTGGGGGAAACTATACTTAAAGGGTTTTAGAAAATAGCAAGTAGGGTAAGATCAACTCTTTGCCTACAAAGTTCAGTTTCAGTCAAATTTACAAATGACCTGGAGTTGGAATAGGATCTGCTCAACTTTAACAACAGAATTTGGGGGATGTTCAGATTATGTAATGGAAACATCCGGCTGAAAAACATTGTTCTTGAGTACTGTTAAAATCATTCACAACCAATTCAAGATCAAATAATGTTCAAAAAGGAGTCTATAATTATACCACAAAATGCTTTTTGTCTCTATTCCTCAAGGGTTTTTAGACTTTATTTGGCAAATAGTAATTTCAGGCTCATTCAATGTTTTGTGCTGTTAAATAATTTACTAAATCAAGAACGAATTGATAATTTTGTAAAGAAAGCGTGAGCTATTCTCAAATCTTCTCTAACAGTACCTAAGTCTCACCGGAGCTCTATATTTCTGACCAACATGCTGCAGAACAAATTGTTTTCCATCCCTGGCCCATTATTCAAAATAGCAAATCTCAGGGGTAAAAGCAGACTGCGCTGCGGTATGAAAATACAGGTTAACTGAGATTTTGGTTTGCCAAGTAGATGTTTGCCTGGGTGAGGAAGCAGGAAGCCATGTTTCAGAAAACAAATATCAACCACATTGTGGAAGATGGCAGATGAGATGAAGGGACAATATTAAAAGTCATTTGGAAGTTAATGGTTTGGGAGAAAAAGGAGAAGAGAAATTGAGAGGAGATCGAGTTTAGAAAGAGCGAAGCTTGAGCTGAAAAATGACAAAACGTCATACGGAAGAATAGATCGCTCTTTCTTCACAAAGATATAGCTTATGATCCCCATGTGGGTGATGATGGTGACAGAGTGAGATGGTGTTGGAGTCACATTGCATCGCTCATGGAGTAATACAGTACGTATCTATATAAATGCAAGCGTACATGCATTTTTTGGTCCACCGAGACCAGATTTGCAACCAACCATAAAAAATGGCCAAACTCCTGATACATGTTCAAATTAATTATTGCAAAAGCATTTACTCAGTTCAAAATTAATTAATAAAATATTTCTTATAGTTATATTATTAAAAAACTACTTTATCTAATTAAGTTGTGGGTGAAAGTCGTGATTTATGTTTGGTTGGTTCGACACTGGAAACAATTTTCCAGAGTTGGAGTTTTTGTGTTTGTTTTTTTTTTTCAAAGTATGCTGGGACTCAGTTGAGGACACATTAACTCCAGTATTGTATGTTCACCTCAATGTAATAAAAAAAAAATGGGTTGTAAAACATGCAAAAATGCCTTTGTGTGAATTAAAGCTCATCAAAATAGTGTGACTATAAAATGCCCCTGCCCCCCTCCGCTTCACTCTAAAAATTGACAAATAAAAGGCTCAGGACGAGTTTTAACTTTATTCTTTTTAAATCTGTAAGAAAAAAAAAAAAGCAAAAGTATTTTCAAGCTTAGCAGCGTGTTAGCATGTAGCCTCAGTTTGCTAGTCAAACAGAAAATTATCCATGGTGAAAAATGACACAGCAGTGACTTTATAACACTACTGTAATGTGTATTTAAAGTAGAAATGACCATGAAAGATTTGCACGTTTATAAAACTATTTAACAAATATTTGAATAGCAATAAAATTAATTAGCAACCATTAGCAGCTAGCAAAAATGCTAAACTCCGTATAGGACCTCTAAGCTGTCCATTTAAGAGCCTAATGTCAAATACAAACATTGGAAAATAATAACTAAACAGGAAAATTATCAAATTTATCACGACATCTTTCTATGGCGCAAACACTAGCGTTCTCTCAATCGTTTTCGTGCTTGTGAATCTACAAGCCGCCATCGGTTCTAGGACATTTCAGCCTCGGAGATTTCAGCCACGGACATTGGGGCCAAAAAACTGCAACCTAGGATATTTGAGCCACGGCGACTCGGACATTTCAGCCACGGACATTTGAAGAACTGCAACCTGGGCGCAACTTTGCTGGGCGCAACTGTTTATTTACGATAAAAAAAAATTTAAATGACTAAAAGCACGATAAAAATTTTTGCACAATAAAAATTTTTAAGACTAAAAGCAATTTTTCTGTAGTGCAACTGTTTATTTACGATAAAATTTTTACATAAAATATCAGAATTTTTACATAAAATATCAAACTTTTTTAAAAATATCAGAATTTTTTATTTGAGCCATGGGATAAAAATGACTAAAACCAAATATTTTCTGTAGTGCAACTGTTTATTTATAATAAAATTTTTACATAAAATATCACAATTTTCTACAAAAAATAGGTTTTTGGCCCAAATGTCCGTGGCTGAAATGTCCTAAATTAGGTGGCGCACATGGCTCAAATATCCTAGGTTGCAGTTTTTTGGCTCAAATGTCCGTGGCTGAAATATCTGTGGCTGAAATGTCCTAGAACCGAAGGGTGGGGTACACCCCGAACAGGTCGCCAGTCTGTCGCGGGGCCACACACACACTCATTCCTAGGGGCAATTTGGCACCGGCCAATCAACTTAGCATGCATGTCTTTGGAGGGTGGGAGGAAACCGGAGTACCCGGAGGAAACCCATGCAAACACGGGGAGAACATGCAAACTCCACACAGACAGGACAGTGTTCCAAGCCTCGCCCCCACCCAGGACTTGAACCCACAACCTTCTTGCTGTGAGGCCACTGTGCTATCCACTGTGCTACCGTGCTGCCGATGTAGAAGCATTTTTTAAAAATTGATTTTCATTTTTTTAAAAATACATTTTTAAAATATTGGAATGATTTAATTAATCTGTTGCACAACCTAGAAGTGTGTTAGGGATGAATTGTTTTACTACTTGCACTTTTTTTAGCAGAACTGTTTGCACATTTCTCACACCTCAGTGCTTTCGTTCAGATGAATTAATGGCCATAATGTTACACACAGTCTGTTTTTGCATGTGTCGGACTTTAACGATGTTCCTTCTCATGCTTCTGCTGCAGATTGTGATCGTACAGTGGGGAGGGAAGCCCTTTAGCTGTGCTCCTCTCAACATGGAGCAGTGGCTCTGGTGTCTGTTCGTAGGAGTTGGAGAGCTTCTCTGGGGGCAGGTAAGCCGCTCTTCAGCCTGCTCTGTCAAACCACTCTGTGAAAGTGTAGGCTGGTGGCTTGCTTTCCACTCATGGAAGGCTAAAGAAACATTTATTTGAGTTTGGCTCTAAACATAACAGGAAATAATGAGGTTTAATCTAAGCCAGTGTGCTGGGATTGATGGCTTGTAAAGGATTTATTTCACCCCAGGTGATTGCCACGGTGCCGACAGAGCGGCTGCCATGCCTGAAGGAGGCAGGACTCGGTCTGGAACCTGGGGAGGAGGAAGGAGAAGAGTTAGCTGAGGATGAGGAGGAGATTGACTGCGCTGAAAGAGAACTACGACGTGGTCAGATCCTCTGGTTCAGAGGTCTCAATCGTATACAGACCCAGGTACTGTCTGACCTGACTTTCAGTCCAACCAGTAACCTAAGGTCTCTCCCAGGAGCTTACAGATGTCGGTATCTCCCTGACAGTCACTTCATCTGGTTATGATTCATGAGCAGTTTGTTTAAGGCAGTTTACAGAAGAATTTTTTTTTAAAAATTGAAAACAAAAAACTTCTAAAAGTTGATGTTTTTTTTGTAAAAATCTTTAAATGTAACACTACTTGAATAAACTGCCTTACTCATGACCTCCACATGCCTGTAGAGATAATAAACTTTTTGTAATATTTGCTGTTTTACAGCCTTAGACATGTTTAAGTTTTCATATCTTGTATTTTTTTCCTGAACTGTGCCAAACTTAATAACCTATCTTTTTTTCACAGCGAACATGTCCATTCTGCAAAGAACCTTCTCACAGATTTTCTCTAACACAACTTTAGATGCTTGTATAGTTAGAAGTGAAAGCTGATTGTTGAGTTTGTGTGAGTGTTTGAAGGTTAAGATGGGATGATTGATAACTTTAAACGATTATCTCACAGCGATGTGAGAGAATGGACATGAAAACAGCGTCCAGATGAGCTGTTAACAGCCTCCTAGGAGAGCCAGGCCGGGCTCTCTGCCTAAGTGCCTGTCTCGGTTTCACATTGAGAGGGTATGGTCTGAGTGTGCAGACACACACATCATTCACTCTGACAGTAACGTTAATGGAGCATTTCCAGTCAGGAGACGTGATTCTGTCCTTTTAATCAGGACAAAGTTTGAACAGGAACCAGCCAAACACATTCAGACCGAACCTCCCTGCTCTCACTGAGTGCTACTGTTTTGTCTCTGTCCTGCAGATGGAGGTAGTGAGCACGTTCAAGCGAAGCGGTTCGTTTCAGGGAGCGGTGAGAAGGCGCTCCTCTGTGCTCAGTCAGCTCCACGACGTAAACACAATCTCTACCCCCTCTCACGTAGCTCTCTCCACTGCAACAGCCAATACCAGCCCAGCCCCTGGGAGTGAGTCCGCCGAAAGCATGTACACACAAAGCATACACCCACACACACCTGCATTTTCTCTTTCTCTCTTACTCACACACACACATCACACACTACTGCACGGCACGTGGACTGCAGTATTTTTACTCTCCATGGTTGTGTCCCCTCCGGCTCGCTCGCTGCTCGTATGTCTGCAACGTCTCCTGTTCTTTTCTTCTTATTCCCCTCGGAAACAGCACCTAGTCCTGACCGGCTGTGTGATTCTGGTCTGGATCCAGTCTGGGTCTCAGGCCAGAGTGTGTTCTGTTGTGTTGCCATACAGGAGGAGGCTGGCTGGTTTCTCTCTTTCTCTGTGGGAGATATCTTCACACACATTTGATCAGAAAGAAATTAAAGAAAGAAGTTATTAACCTGATCCCCCAGGGGTAGATGGGAAACGGCCAGCTCCTCCTGTACCATGTCTTACTACCTGTTTGTGAATGAGGTCAAGCGTGGTTACCGTGGTTTTAACCCCACTGTGAACATCTCTAATGTTAAACACTGGTCTCATTTTTTCTAAAAGTCCCACCAGTACGACACCGCTGGTACGATCATGTGATTTTACTGTAGACAACACTGCAATAAATACTCACAACCATCATCAAATAGCTCATAAGGCTTCTCTATAAGTGGTAAACCTTCGAGTATAAAAGCCCTAAGAGTATATTTTGAATATTTTCTTCCTCTATCACTTATCTTTGCTTTCTTTTCTCCTCTCTTATTCTCACTTTTGCTCGGTGCTGCAATTGTTGTGAACTGGTTGTTTGTGTAACAGTATTTCCAGCTCTGTCGGCCTCCTGAAAGTCTCTCTGTCCCACTATGTTTTTTTATCCCTTCTTTTTCTCCATCACAGCTCTGAATGATCCAGGTTCCCAGATTGCAGAAAAATTCCCTGAAATGTCTTCTATTTGTTCTCCATGCGTAGAGTTGTTCATGTGTGGAGGTATTTAGATTCTAACTGGTCTAAATACAGGCTCTTGTATAGAAAACTAAGATTTCTTTAGAAAGTTTTTATTTTGTTGTCTTTTTCTACCCTTTGTTTGGACCATATTTTATCCTTTTTCTCATCCTCCCGTCTCCTTAGTAGCGTAGCTCCCATCCCTCATGTTTTATCTTTTTACTTTTTGTGTGTCAGTTCTGTGAGTGGGTGTATGAAAGCTGACATATCTGAGAGCCGCAGTCTGACCTGTGTGTGTTTTCTCTGGCGGTACGTGAGCGCGTGCCTGCATGTGTGCGGTTGGGCTGTCTCTTCATTTGATTGTCTTCATCTGCCTTCTCAGTTGCTTACCCTTGCCTTTCCTGCTCCCTTCCGTCACGTACTCCCCTCATCCCACTCCAAGCTGACGTCCTCCATCACCCGTAGGTGTAGAACAGAGAGGTCCGACGCGGCGCTGCTGCTGACACCTCATCCTGCACAGTCATGAGGAATCACCTGAGCTCCATGTTTGGAAAGAACATCTTTCTCTCTATCCAAAAAAAACACTATTTTATCTCTTTTCAATATTTCATTGGCTGCTTTAAAGGACCCATATCAGGATATTTTTAACTTCGTCTCTGCAACGCGGCACATCACCACAGGATACCTGAATTGGACAATGACTAAATTGCACCACAGCTTCATCAGCTAAATTTATTGACTTGTAAAGTAGTAATAATTTAATAACGTAGAGTGTTACAACAGTTTATGCTGTTGCTTTCATTTAGGTGTTTATGTGGGGTGATAGAGAGCGTTGAGAGTGGACGCAGCGTGTAAAATGTCCTACTAAATAAAACGCCTCATCAAGGGTGGAGGTGTAATTTGTTGCCATGTGGGAGGGGACAGAAGTACCCATACAATTTGTTCTAAATGAGCTGAATCAAACTGCTTTGGGGACAAATATAAGGCAGACGTCACTGTTTTAAGGTAGAAACATCTTAAAGTTGATTTTGCACAAGATGCCTCTTTTAAACTCAAATATGCAGGCATCAATTAGAAAACCAATTTTTCATGATATGGGCCCTTTAATAAAAAAAAATGTATTGATCAGAGAAGTGGAAAGATGAGAGGGATGTCACAGCAAACTGGGGCAAAGGTTCAAATCCTGCCACTGCCAGTTCATTGCTTGCTCTTTCATTTCTTCTTCCTAAATTTGAAGAGCTTATTCAATTTGAAAATTGACTGAAACACATTTTAGTCCTTCAAAATGAACCAACCAAAGAGAAGAAGGAGGGAATGTGATGGAGCAAGCATTAGATTTATGTTTGATGTGGTGTAGTTGGAAAGTTAAATGTAGATTATTGTCACAGAAGGATTAAACTTTAAATATACAGTATATATTTTATCTTTAATACAGCTTCTAATGAGCCCTGTTTTGAATCTGAAGATGGAGTCATAGACACACTGTGGATGGTCTAATAAATCCACTAGGCTAATGCTAAAAGGGACAATAATGATGTCATAAAGTTGGACTGCCAACCAGCTCAGACTAAAGGAGATCAGGTCACTTAAATGAAGCTTTAACTGACTTAATTAGTGTGTATTTTACCAGCTACCTCGCAGTTTGTGCCCAACATTCGTCATAAATTACAACCGATTAACAAGTTAAATCCTGACGAATTACCAACCTTTGTTATATAAACTGCGTCAGTATTAATCGACGTAAAAGGTTTTTATAGATGAAACTGTCCTACAGCACTGCTGCAGCAGAAATGTCAATGATGGGAACACACTCATGCAGCCCCAAGCAACACACACTCACACACAAACCCATTAATATGCACACATAGACAAACAAGCCCCATGCGTGTGCGCACATATATACACACACAACCATACACAAATACACACACACTTATTAGCACACATACACCTAATCTGACAAAAACGCTCAAACACGAATACAGACACACACAGACACTCACATGCGGACATACACACATATGTATGTCTGTACACTTATACACTTATCCATTTATGCTCGTACATGCACATGGAGGCACACATCTATATAAACATAAGGCAGTTGAAATAAAGCTGGTATTTGGCTGGATTCACACACATGCGATGTCATGATGTGTGTTTGCGGTTGTATCAGTCTGTTATGAGGTCAAACATGGGATCAGCCAAGCGAGCTGATTGGCCGGCATATGCACTGCTGCTCAAGATGTCAAACCTTTTTCTCAGAATTTTATTTTGGTCAAGACAACGGCCAGTAAATGTGTGTGTGTCACTGGGATTAAAGAAAGCCTGAGCGTGACACTCAGGCTACATGCAAAGAAAGCCACGCCTGTAGAATACCAGAGTACATAAACTCAGAGCGGTACTCTGTCACCCAGGGAGGGAGATGGACAATTTTGGAATAGTATTGAATGGATCAGAGGTACAAGTAGTTTAAACAAAAGCCAAGACTGTTTTGAGAGCAAGAAATCTATCTTATCTATGAGCCACAAGTCAGGCTTTTTTGCACCCCATAATTTCAACTTTTCCTCAGTCACTTTGGTATATTTGTCACAGGCCTTTCGCGAGTGCACAACAGTTAGTGTATTTCTCAAAACAATTTTTGCAAATTACAAAATCCGGTGGATAACCTGCAAAATCACTTGCTGAAGATCGATAGGTCATTCCCGAAAAGAAAATCTTCATGTTCATGTCGCTACTTCATATTTTTACAGCCATTTGGAAACTAGTTAGCAAAAATAAAATATGACTGTATTTACTGAGTAAATTCAACTTGTAACTTTTTTTTAACTACAAACATAATTTATCACTGTTACGACTCGTATGGTCTAGGGTTAGGCTGACACGTAGACGAATCCCCAGGAGTAAAACAATCAACTGGAGAATGAGGAAGAGTAGGGTGTTTGAAAAAATAAGCTATTTATTTCCAATCAATCTTTAACCGTATCTCAACAACTGAAATGCTTCTCTAGGGAATGGTGCAGACGGGTCCTCTCTCAGCTTGGCATCAGCCCTTTTTATTCAGCCATCTAGTGATCATCTGTGACTGCCAACAGGTGGGGAAGTTTGGGAGCCTGGGTGGTAGAGGTAGGGGAAAAACACAAGAGGGCAACAAAAACAAAACCCAAACATCCCCCAAATGGCTTTGCCCATAAAATAATTCAAATGTGGACACAGCATTGTGCAGAAGAATACAAATACTTTCATTCATTCACACATCTGGCTCACTGTAAATAATCCTTGCACTACGGACGTTCTTCTCTCTGTGAGCATATAAACCAATCACGTGCCCAATGATAATTTTGTGCTATTTGAACGAACCAATTCCAATCTACAGAACAGACTTAGAGAACAAGATAAATAATTTTCATTCTGAACCATCAAGCATAATTTATTTTTTTGATTATTTTTTGATCATTTTGAATTACTCTATTCATCCCTCACCGGGGAAATTTGTTTGCTGCACTCCTTACACCGCAGCAGGCTGCCCTTCAACGGCGCCAATGGTGGGAGAAGTGGGGGCTAGGTGTCTTCTCCAAGGACCCTAGACGTGCTCTCCGTGTGAGACGCGGCCACCGTCTCCACCATTTAATATGATATACTGTATCTACTCAGCTGTCACATTTTTTGTAAGCTTTGACAGACAAATATTAGCAAAAGAAAACGTTGTAAAAAGCAGAGAATTATGTGAAAGTACCTGTTACATGTCCAGAAGCATCTACACAGTCACTACGATGTGCACAAAGGTTTTATTTTATACATTTTATAACTATAAATAAATGTAAAGACAGCTGTGAAAAATGCTCCAAAGTGACTGAGAAAAACTGAAAAGAATTAGAAAAGCTTCTAATATTTTCCACACAGTATTTTTTCACCAAAGTGAGTCTCAACAGAGATGGTAGGAAATGCTGTTCTGATTTTAATTTTTAATTTACGTCTGAGACTAGATCCTGAGCAACAAACACACACACTAACACAAATAGAGTATTGTTGTCAGAAAAAAAAAATTGTGCTCGACGAGTTAGCTTTAGGCCAGGGGTGGGCAAACTTTTTGATTTGCGGGCCACATTGGGCTCTAACATTTGACCTAGGGGCAGGAACAGGAGCAGATGGATGGTATGCTTTGGTGAACAAATGCGCTAGATATGGAGACCCATTGGGGCTGCTACACGCACGTAATCTAGCATGCTAACGTTATAATCAAGCACCCTAGCGCTTAAAAAAAAATGTGCATCTAGAACACTAGGTTTAAAATATAGGTTTGAAATCTCCTGATAATCTATTTTGATAGTGTGCACATCACGGAAACACACACTTTTTAATGGGAGCAGTGTTGTTGTTTTTTCAACAAAGCCAACATATCTAGAGTGCGCCATCTAGTGAGGAATCAGCAGAATTGCAGGGGAAATAAAACAATAACATGGTTTATTAAATTAAATTTTTCAGGTCTGATTAAAACGTTTAACAGGCCACAGGTGGCCCACGGGCCGTAGTTTGCCCATGCCTGCTTTAGGTTCATCACAGAAAAACAATATCTACAGCTGGTTGCAGCGTAGACTGTTTTAACAAACACTAGCATTTAGATGTTCCCTGTTTAAAAATCACCTGAAAATATCTGATCAGAATTAGATTTAAAAAGTGGCATCTCAGCTTCATGCTTCATTCCTCTTAGTGATCCCCGTGGATCCAGTTTGTTTTCATTTCGGTTTGAAAATCATAGAAACAATTTCTTGTTTAGAAAGAAAGATGGAGCCTAAAATGTGCAGATCGAGTCCATCTTTCGCTTTTTGACTCAGTTTCCAAGTTCAGACCAGAATAAGCCTGCTCTGTTTTAATAATTCAAATGAAAGACGTGCAGGAAGAATCAGAAAAGTGCTCAGGTGTGGACGTGGTGACCGGTCATCTCTCTCACAGCTTCTGTCTGTATTTATGTTGCAGTTCTTCTTCTCACCAGCAGCCTCTCCTTTGCAGAGCCTTTTCTCCTCAAACTTTAACCATCATCGTTTTTCCATCAAGCATTGCTGAAAGAGCCGGCAGGGAGAGAGAAAGGAGGTGAAATACGTAAGAGAGCAGGGCCCTGACCTCCAAAACCTCCGTGATCACCCTATGGGCGTCATATACTCGAACGTTTACTCTGTTCATGGAGACAAAATGAAAACAAACTGATGAAGAGAAAAAAGTAACATTCTGAAACCTTCTCAGTCTGCATGAGGTGTTTTTCTACTGTCTGACGGGCTCTTTGGAAAAACAGATAAGCACTGAACCTACTGCTTGACCGTCTGTCTGTTTGTCTGCCTGTCTGTCCCACATGAGTCAGAGTCTTACATAGAGATGACTCTTAGTTTGACCAAGCGCAGCTCTGATCTCCATTCAGCCGTTCGACCATCTCATAGTTACAGTTTGGACTCTGAGAACATGAAGCTTCTTCCATTTGGTCAAACTGTCTCTATGTAAGGCTCTGCCTGCCAGTTTATCTGCATTCAACTGTTTCTTTCAAGCTCATGCTGCTTTTTCTCCTCTGCTTGGGTTTTGGGAGGGATGCATGGACGAGCCGTTCTGGCAAAAGGAATGTTTAATGCACGCAAACACTGCATCATGCACTTGGATGTACACACAGAAATCACTCTGTATGTGTGGGGCGAGCGAGAGAGAAAGCAACAGAAGTCTGATTCAGCATGACCTGACCGCGTGTGTATGATGCCTGGGCCTTGCTCTGGCCTTTGAACCAATCACCTTCTGTTTCCAGTAATCTGCCCAATCACGCGCAGCTGAAACCTGCTGATTCTGTGATGTCACCTTTCTGTTTTGCCAGATTAGTTTTTTTTATATCCCGCAGCAAATTCATCATCAGCATCATCATCTCTTCAGTCAGACTGCTGCATGGCTACAGTGCATCTGCATGTGTGTGTATGTGTGTGTGTAGATACTGACTGACTAACTCACTGTGGAGCCCTAGATGTGTTGTTTTTTTTTTTTTTGCGTGTTTAAAGCGGCTCTCTTCAACAAGCAGCACCCATGACTGACAGCTCCACGATGCATGCAGACATCAGCCTGTGGAGACTCTCTCACTCCAACACGGCATGCTCGTCTGTCCTTCTGTGTGGTCGCTGCTATAGGTTCTCGCTGACTAATCAGACTAACATGTTCACCATTCCTGCTTCTTCTCCATCTCTGCCTAACAACCATCCTCATTTGTGTGTGCATGCAACTGATTCCGTGTCAAAGGTGTGAGTGTTTGTTGTTGTCTTACCACCCAACACACACACACACAGACTGATTTGTCATGTGTGTTTGCAGCTTATTATGTGTTTTTGTGACGGTGGCTTTCATGTTTTCTTGTCTTTGGTGTCTGGTTGGTGTGTGAGAACTGACGAAACCAGTCATTGATCAATTCATTTTGGTTTTTTTTGGAATTTTTTGTCTGTTGAAGACACACAGGATCAGGTGGACTTAAAAAATACTTTAAATTGGGCAACAAAACTTTTAAGAAATAAATGTGATTTTTCACTTTTAATGCACCTATTTGGAGATTTATCAGAACGAATCAAGTGTCTGATAAAATAAAAACATGGTGAGATAATAACCATTTATCAAAATTAAAATTCAACCACCAACTCATTTACAACCATTGATAATGTTTTTCAATAATTTGCACTTTTCAGGTCTATGATGACACAATGCAGGGGCGAATCCAGGATTTTCTTAAGGGAGGGCGGTAGATCATAGACAAAACATCCACCTGGGGTGCTCGCCAGTATAAGTGGGTCAGGGGCATTCCCCCTAGAACATTTTAAAATTAAGTAATTTTTCTGCATTTTGGTGCATAATTTTCCCAAAGTTTATAATAATTAATGTAGTAAGAAAACTTTTTTTTGTGGACCAAAGGGGGATACACTCCACCCTGGATCTGCCCCTGCGATAGGTCTTTTGGTTTGGTGGTTACATTAAAATTTAAGCTTAAAAGGTACTAAATATGTGTCTTCAAGAATAATTAGGCTCGTAAATAAACATCTATTTACCAGGACGTTAAAATTTGGCGGTTGGTTTTGAAGTTTAATCTGGAATAATATAAAGTAATTGTTTTAAATATGCATTTACAGAAGTACCATAGATTAGAATTATAACAGGAAGCATATGAAATATTGTATTTCATTGAAGAATTTATTTCTCACTTATTTTCATATTAACTTTTTAAAACAATACTTTGGTTGTAAAACATGCATTTTTACCAGAAGCCAAAAAAATATATATAAACTAGAAACATGAGACAATTTCTATCCAAAGTTTTTCTTATCTGCAGAAAAATGTTTGAAAGTTGTGAAAAAGTACGAGATCTGAAAAACAGACAATCTGGATTATTGGCTCACGTCACATCCAGAAAAAATAATCAATTTTCTTGTTAATCTAGAACGATATATAAGAACTGGACTTAGCAAGCCATATTGTCTCACGTGCCAAACAAAAAGTAGCTTTTGTTCTATAAAGTCTCAGCACCCATAAATTTCCATTTAAAAATCGGTAGCTATTACTCAGTACCTATTGTTGACCTGGTAACCAACCCCACATGGGGACGTTTGACAAGATTGACCGACAAATTTTACTTTGCCAATAACAGTAGGAAGCCAGAACGTGAGTCAGACAGGAGAGATTATGTTAGGGTCTCCTGTAACAGGGGCGTGGTCGTTCAAAAAGCTCGCTCCTGGTTGGCAAGATGGTTGCCAGACAGATCTTTTTATCTGAATTGGGTTCATTTGGATTGAGCTACACGTTACGAGTGACATCACTTGTAACATTTTATAGTTAACTCGTTTTAGCTAGTCTCGCTAGTCAATCGTTTTATAGTTAATGTTTAAGACGTTCTACAAAGCCTTTGCTGGTACTGTATTTTCTGCACTATGAGGTACACTGCATTGTAAGGCGCTCCTTCAATGAATGACATTTTTAAAAACGTTTTCCATATATAAGGCGCACCGGATTATAAGGCGCTATAGGAAAGGCCAACCCACTGTTCAACTTTGTCCTCTGACTGTGGCCATCTTGCTTTGTTCCCGCAGAAAATCTGTTTAGTCTTACTTACTTGGCGCAGCGCATCCTCTTGCTTCCTCCACTTCCTCACCATTGATTCGTTAATGTTAAACTCTCTCGCTGCGGCTCTATTCCCGTGTTCTACTGCGTGACCGATCGCCTTGAGTTTAAACTCTGCGGTGTAACAGTGTCTCTTGGTAGGAGCCATTTCCGGGTCTTTACACAAACACACAAATGGAAATGAGACGCCATTTCATGTATCCCAGCATGCACCACGCACTACTTCTTCTACGGGGGAAAATGGAGTCGGCTGCTGCTTACCGCAGTTGCAACACCTGTTGTAGCTCAATATTAATCCATAAATAAGGCGCTCCGGGTTAAAAGGCGCATCGTGGACTTTAGAGAACATTTAAGGTTTTTAGGTGCGTCTTATAGTGCGGAAAATATGGTACATTAAAACAGACTGAGACCCACCTTTTACCTTCAACACAAAACACCTTGTCCTTCTGATTATTTATTTGCGTTTCGTGGTTAATGCTATTCGAGCCAGACTCATCCATGCCAAAGTAATTCAGGTCAGGTTTCAAACAAGCTAATAAAGTATAAATAAAGAACAAGACATGTTCTTTATTTGGTTCTGCTAAGTTTTTATAATCCAGTATTTAAATGTTAGTTGGACTGAAGCCACCTGAGCCTTGGTGTTCATCTGTTGGTCTTTCACTCTGTTTGTCTTCTGGAGGACACCAGTCCGTCTGTCTCTGGGTTTCCCTCGACTCTTCTCTTCTTCTATGTTTCTGACTTTTTTTCTCTTGGTCTCTCCATCTTCCTTCCTTCTGGCAGATGCGAGTGGTGAAAGCCTTCCGTAGTTCGCTGTACGAGGGTCGGGAGAAACCGGAATCCCGCAACTCCATCCACAACTTCATGGCCCACCCAGAGTTCCTCATCAACGACCTCATCCACAACATCCCGCTGATCGATGACACCGACGTGGACGATGAATCAGAGCTCAGCAGATACCAGCACCTACACCCAGCTCTCCGCAAGCCGCCGCCTCCTCCCGCCCAACCCCCGGCTCGCACAAGGCCCACCCGCCCCTACCGCCAGTACAGCCTCCCGGTGACCCCGTGCAACCGGAACAACAACAACAACAGCAGCAGCAGCGAATCTACCATCACCCATAGCAACAAGCAATCCCCCCTCAGCCGCACCCGCGTCCCCCACCACAAACACCACCACCACCTTCACGGTAAAGACAGGCCTGTGAAACTCCCCGCTCCTCACCTGGCCCACCTCTACTGCCTGGAGACCTCCTTATAACTGCTGCCCAACATGGGTCAGAAATCATCCAGTGTTGAGGAGGGGGTGAGCACAGGAGAAGGCTGAGGACATTTTCACCCAAACTCCCTCCCAAACAGCCCCACAGCAGGGGGCGACAGCTAATGGAGGAACACAAGGAGGGGACAATGGGCGGAGACTTCTCGCTGCTTCCTAACAACATGGCTGCTTCTCTTTTCGCCCTTTCTCCAGCCCGCTCAGTCTGGCTTTGCAGCTACTATGTTATCCCCCACGCCACTCTGAAAAACACCATCCCACCCACCCACCCACCCAGCCCTACCCAACCCTTTTCCCAACTTATCCCGCACAGGTCTGCTCTTGCTGTGTGAGAGGAAGGGACACATCCCTCCGTGCTTCAGCAGAACAGGGCCAATGTGGCTGACTCACTCTGTTTCTGATGCTGTTCATCCTTGGTGTTGTTGTCACCCACTCCCGCCCAGCCCACCACCGCCACCGCGCCCACGTATCTGGCTGCAGCCACTTTGGAAGTCACCACTCTTGCTTGCGATAAAAGTGAAATACTTTGTCAGAGCTTTAAACTATACTTAAATCATTTCCATCTGTGGTCCATTTCTTTCCTTACAGGATTGGTGCTCATCGGTTTCTCTGTTCAGCTTCACTTTCTTTCCTTTCTACCTGATCTGTTCTTCCATCGCTCTCTTTCAGTGTGTGTACGTGTTCTGTCTTGTCTCTTCTGATGAAAAAGTATATAAAAAAACGAACAAAAACAGAAATTTCAAATAAAGACGCTGTTTATTTAAAACTAATAGTAAATACAGCAAACAGAATACGAGGGGTGGGGGTATATTTATACCGTATATGTACATATGATTTGAATGTTTGGGAAGCAACACTGAACTGAACTTCATCTGTTCATCACCAGAATATCCCCCCATTCTCACATGACCTGCTATCTGTGAGATGACTTCATGTGTGGGATGTATACGTGTATACATGCAGCACAAACACGATAGAAAACTTCCTGCCGCGTCACACTCATGTCTGGGTGACACCTGGGAAACCCTCTTCCAGTCTCTTCTTTTCCGTTGTGTTTGTCTTCTTCTCTCTTGCTGTTCCTCCTTTGCTCATGTCGCCTTGTTCCTTCCAGCCCATTGTCAGTGGGAACGTGCGAGAAGAGCTTTTTTCTTTTTGGAAAAAAGATGAATGCTTGTGAAGCATCAGCCCTTTAAACGCCATCCGACACACAATGCACAGGCGATGGCCCTTTAAAATGAACGTGCACTCACTTTCGCTTCTGCTCGCGTGCCATTGGTTGTCTCCCGCCAAGCACTTTCCATGTGAGCAAAGATTGTTTCATTGGATTTGTTGGTTGACCGATAGTCATGTTTCATGAAAGGGAAATGTTTCATGTTTAGTTTTACCTCCAGACCCAAAAGTCCACTCAGGTCCACCGGGCCCAACCATGGATAGCCCATGTGTCACACTATCCTACCATGGATAGCCCATGTGTCGCACTCTCCTATCATCCTGATGCGCAAAAGTAAAACCCTTCAGAGCATGTGCTTCAATGTATTTCCTGTTGAAAGTTGGATGAGGAGATTTATACCCATGAGTGGGTTTCAAAAGAACCAAAAAAAATCTCCAAAAAGTTTATCTAATAACTTATAAAACAGATAAATCTCCACAAAAACAGAATTTTATCTGATTTTTAGAGGTCTTGACACTGCTACGAGTACGAAAGCTTTTTAGTCCTTTATGCAAACTTACGTAACAAATTTTTAACAATTATTTCTTTAAGACTAATTTTACAATCACCAATCGTTTGGTCATCAGTCGCGGAACAGGTTAATAATGTCACAGATGTGGTCGAAACAGACTAAAAACTGCTTTAAATCTTGCACAGTTTTATGTGCTTCAGCAGGTCAGAGACTTTCTGTCCAATAAGAAGTAGGCTAGTTAGATTGGTGAGCAGTAGTGGCCTGACTAGGATATAAAGAACAGTGTTAATCTATCCATCTGTTTTCTAAACCAGTTCTTCCAAAGCATTATTCCAGCTAGTTAGCAGAGACGCAAGGTAATCTGTGGACAGATGACCAATTTATCACAGGATCACATATGATCCCTTGAAAAGAAGCGTGAAGCTTCATCATGGTGGAGTTGGTTATCAACCATTAAATACCTCACACATGACTTCATGATGAGAAGATACGTAGGGTCCTGACCAGGTATGTTGTACTAGTATTATTTTAGGGGAAAGTGAGAGGTTTTAGAGACATTATCCGCTTCAGTAACACCTTAAAGAGGGAGTATTGCGTTTTTATCTCACAGCACGTACAGATAGAGTACGTTTCGTTCGCCCAGGAATGCAATATTTACCAAATTTTCTTTTAAAAAAGCTAATTAATGCAATTATTCTGTTTCACTTACATTTGTAAAACTAAATTCCCGCCTTCATTCACTCTCTGATTAGTTCCGCCTGCTGGAAACGTGAGGGGAGAGACCAAGTGTAAGGAAAGGGTGTGCATTAAAACACTTCCTGCTTACTCTCAAAAGTGGGCGTGGCTGAGAACAAAAGGCGGGGCGAAGAACAACCAATCAATGAGATTGTATCTGAATACCTGACACGTAGAGTTTGCAAATTGCTCAAACATGTATGAATTAAAACGAAAACCAATTCAGGCATTGTGGGAGCTATTTTCCTGTTTTTTGTATTTTACTTTTTACTGTTATTTTGTTTTGATTTTCCTACACTATCGAAGACCACCTGGACCACCTGTCAGGTGTTGCCATTCAGAGGAAGATAGTTTTCACAGGTCATGATCTGAACTCTTTGGATGCATTGACTCTTTCGTGTATGATTTACTGATATATTGGGAAGTTTACGTATTGCGACATGTTATTTCCAAGATGTGAGAAAATGAACATCGTTAAACATAAGGAAAAGTGATCAAAGCGTCGACTTAGTTTTAGTAAGAACTCAAATCTATGAACTAGCTGTGCACGTGGCGGTATTCGGAAAGGTACGTTTATGATGTTGGAATAATGATCAAACATTTTGCGTAATAGTCCCTCTTTAATGAGCATCTCTGAGACTTTTGTAAAGACACTATGGAATATCTTTAGCAAAGATCGTTCAGCAGTTCTTTGTGAATTCTCGGCATAAAACGGGACGTACTTTAGGTTTGCATCTCCAACCAATAGAAATACTTATTTGTGCAGGAAGTTGGAATGGCTGTTAAAGGGTAATACTATTACAAAGGAACTACATCCAACATGTTAAAAGGATTTAATTAGACTTGCTATCTCAACAATGTCCTCGTCTAACTTTCTACAAGAAAGCACATTAGCGTTGTTACACCCACCCCACTTCAGGGAGGAGCTGTACATGGAAGAAGACCAGAAACCGCATATCTGCACCCCAAAACCACCATGATCATCATCAGCTGGCCATTTACCAGCAGGTGCAGCGCTCCTGCGGCCTGAACCTCGACATTCCATGAGTCATGCATTCCTAACATCACATTCCACTGTGGGTCTGAGAGCGCCCTCCCGTTTCCCATGTTGCACTAGGTGTGGGTGAACCGCTGACTTCATGTTGCCTCAGACTTCGGTGAGCAATGCAAACCTCCTTCCCTTCCTTCAGATGGCTCCCCTGAACTGATCCTTCCAGCAGAAGGCAAAGGGCAGACAATATGCAACAGACTGCCACGTGGACACCTGCTCTCAGCAGTAGGAGGGGATGCAAAACACTCCAACACAGCCAGTCTCATGTCTGTCCTGCTAGTTGTGTTTCAGGATGTGCTCTCTGGAAACACTTTTTTCTGTACAGAACTCTTTGTCTTCTTGAATGCTCATCATCACGCTCATGAGCGGGCTGAGCTGCCAGAGCAGCAGGTGGTGATTCTGTGTCCTGTGTTCTGTCTGTTCTGAAGCATGCATTTGGTATCATTAATGTCACTCTATGTGTTGCTATATCATTTAGGCTGATGTCACTTCTGTGTGCTGTTATCTCTCCACCTCTGCTTTCTTTCTCTCTCTCACACACACAGACACACACTCCGTTCAGATGTAACCTGATCTGTGCATGGCTGAGTCTGCGCTTTCTGCCATAAAGCCAATGTGTGCTCAGCAAATGATGGGAATAATTTGGTGTAAATTTGACCGTCTCTGTCCATTCATCCTGCCACGTTACGTCACCATGTTGTGAGACTGTTTCACAGAAGGCAAAACACAATGTGAAGAAGAATATATTTATCAAAATTATACTTGTACAACAGCACCACAACTGTACAGATCGCCCAGATGTGCATATTTGAGTTACAGGTACAATGTTCCTGTTGAACTTTTCTTTTTTTAATTCTTTTATTCCTTTTGCTTTTTGTAAAGAGAGGAACAACAAAATGGAAGCGCTTGTATATTATTATTAATAGTATTATTATTGATTTTCTCCACCGGTGCTCCCACTGATGGAAAAAGAGTTGCACATTCTCCTGAGCATATTCTGAGGGCTGACTTTTCTGTCCATTTGAGCCAAATCTGCAGCGTGCAGAGGTGTGGAGATACTCCAGTCTTTCAAGACTGTAAATAAGAGAACAGGAGATTCAGACGTACCTCATTCTGATCTGAAGAAGAGATCACACTGGGGACCCAGAGAGCTGGCAGAACTAGAGACTGCAGAAGTGCACTGCGTCTTTGCATTGTTTAGGCTGCTCTTTTAGATCTGCTGCAAGCATTTACTGCCATGTTCCACAAACTGAAAGTTTTTTTCATTGTTCATTATACATACTGTTGTAAATATTATGTGGAGCCCCTTCTTGCACAATGCAGAACAGTTCTATGGACAGAAAATGCAGCCTTAACTGTGCTGAAATGAAAAAGACCAAAAAAAGTTTTAAAAAAGGATAAAAAAAAATATAACAAAAACATAAAGACTATTGAATATATTAAAGAGTTACCTGCCTGTTATTTAAGCGAATAAATATCTATATATGAGAAAGAACACACCTGTATACTGTAGACTAAATCTGTATGGAAATCCAAGAGAATTTAATGGGAATTAAGTCCAACACCTTTTGTCTGTATGAAAGAAAAAAATACATCAAAGTATTCTACAATAATAACTTTGACAAAGTCCTCGTGGTTGTGTGTTTTTTTCTTGTTCATTTACGACATTTACTCTTGAGAAAAGTTTTGTTAAAAGTAAGCTCTGTCTTCCTCAGTCAGAGTAAGACAGAGTACATGTGTGTGAATGAGAGGGACCCAAATGGAAAAGTGAGGTTATAAGGAGAAGAGATAAAGAAGGTGGAAGATTTTAAGTATCTAGGATCAACAGTCCAGAGCAACGGAGAGTGTGGAAAAGAGGTGAAGAAGTGTGTGCAGCCAGGATGCGAAGGGTGGAGAAAAGTATCAGGTGTGATGTGTGATAGAAGAGTTTCAGCTAAAATGAAAGGAAAAGTGTACAAAACTGTGGTGAGAGCGGCCATGCTGATTGGTCTAGAGACAGTAGCACTGAGGAAAAGACAGGAAACAGAGATGGAGATAGCAGAGATGAAGATGCTGAGGATCCCTCTGTGAGTGACCAGGATCAGAAATGAGTATATCAGGGGAACAGCACATGTTAGAGGTTTTGGAGATAAAGTCAGAGAGGCCAGACTGAGATGGTTTGGACATGTGCAGAGGAGAGAGAGAGAGAGTACATCGGAAGAAGGATGCTGGGTTTGGAACCACCAGGAAAGAGGCCTAGAGGAAGACCAAAGAGGAGGTTCATGGATACAGTGAAGGAAGACATGAAGATAGTTGGTTGACCGAAGAGGATACAGCAGATAGGGTTAGATGGAGGAAACTGATTTGCTGTGGCGCCCCCTGAAGGGAAATGCCGAAAGGAGAAGAAGACTTTGAGAAAAGTTTCATTTCTCCAAAAATTCAGGTTTAAAAAGCCGCAGTAAATGAAAAATGTTCATGTATCTTTTTTATTCTCATCATAGGTTTCATTTATGGGAAAGTGATCAAAATGAACAAAATTCCAAACAAGAAAGTTCACAAACTGTCAGTCACTCACCTTCTATCCCTTCTGGGGTTGCAGGAGCCCAACTTGGCTGATTTTAGGCAAGGGGCAACATACTCCCCAAACAAGTCGCCAGTCTGTCACAGACCACACACATTTCTAGGGGCAATCATGTGGTGACCAATCAACCTAACACGCATCTTTTTGGAGGAAACCAGAGTTCAGTCACACAGACACAGAATCAGAATGCTTTTATTGCCATGTCAGTGAAAAACATCAGAGACTAGGAACTTGTTCTGGTACTGGTGTGCAAACATATAAAATAAAAATAATAAAAATAAAATAAATAAAAATAATAATAATTTTTACAAAACTAAGAGTGCTCAGAAGAAAAAGAAAAGTAGTGCAATGTCATAGAAAATAATAGAAAATAATAAAGATAGTGAAGTGACAAGAGGGAGGTGACTGAGAGATGTGGGGATCCAGGTTATAAAGAGTTCATAAGTCCAACGGCAGAAGGGAAGAAGCTGTTTTTGTGGCGGGACGTTCTGGTCCGAATGGACCGGAGCCTCCTGCCCGAGGGGAGTCGCTCAAAAAGTCCATGTCCAGGGTGGGAAGGGTCAGCTACTATCCGACCTGCACGCCCCCGAGTCCTGGAGACGTACAGGTCTTCGAGAGATGGAAGGCTGCAGCCGATCACCTTCTCTGCGGAGCGCACAATGCACTGCAGTCTGTGTTTGTTCCTGACTGTGGCTCCAGCGTACCACACGGTGATGGAGGAGGTGAGGACAGACTCGATGATGGCTCTGTAAAACTGCACCAACATCTGGGCGGGCAGCTTGGCTTTCTTCAACTGCCGCAGAAAGTACATCCTCTGCTGGGCCTTTTTGATCAGGGAGCTGATGGATGGCTCCCACTTTAGGTCCTGTGTGATGGTAGTGCCGAGGAAGCGGAAAGAGTCTACAGTGGTGATGGAGAAGTCTGTCAGTGCAAGGGGGGTAATGGGAGCTGTGACTTTCCTAAAGTCCACGATCATCTCCACTGTCTTCTGAGCGTTGAGCTCCAGGCTGTTGTTGCTGCACCAGGACACCAGCCGGTCTACCTCCATCCTGTAGGCCGACTCATCGCCATCAGAGATGAGCCCAATGAGTGTGGTGTCATCTGCAAACTTGATCAGTTTGACAGAGTCATGGCTGGAAGTGCAGGAGTTGGTGTACAGGGAGAAGAGCAGGGGAGAGAGGGCACAGCCCTGTGGAGATCCTGTGTTGATAGTCCGAGAGGTGGAGACATTCTTCCCCAGCCGCACGCACTGCCTCCGGTCTGTTAGGAAGTCAGTAATCCACCTGCAAGTGGAGTCAGGCACGTTGAGCTGAGAGAGCTTGTCCTGAAGCAGGGTAGGGAGGATGGTGTTGAATGCAGAGCTGAAGTCCACAAACAGGATCCTGGCATAGGTTCCCGGGGAGTCCAGGTGCTGCAGGGTGAAGTGGAGGGCCAGGTTGATAGCGTCGTCTACAGACCTGTTGGCTCTGTAGGCAAACTGCAGAGGGTCCAGAGAGGGAGAGGTGAAGTGCTTGAGATGAGGGAGGACCAGGCGTTCGAATGACTTCATGACTACAGACGTAAGCGCCACAGGCCTGTAGTCATTAAGTCCAGTGATACGGGGCTTCTTGGGAACAGGAACGATGGTGGACCGCTTGAAGCAGGCTGGAACGTGGCATGTCTTCAGCGAGGTGTTGAAAATGTCTGTGAAAACTGGAGACAGTTCCTCGGCACAGTGTTTCAGGGTGGCCGGGGAGACACCATCTGGGCCCGAAGCTTTCCGAGGGTTTTGCTTGCGGAAGAGCTTGAGCACATCCTGTTTTGTCACCAAGAAAGCAGTGGAGGGGGAGGGCTGGTCAGCTGGAGTGACCTCTGTTGTTAATTGGGTGGGGGATGGGAGTGGCTTCAAAGTGTCTGAAGGTTGTTGATCAGTGAGGGGGGAGGAGAGTGAGACATCAAACCTGGCATAGAAGGTGTTGAGTTTCTCTGCCAGTTGTAAGTCATCAGCAGCATGTGGGGCTTTCGGCTTATAGTTTGTAATTTGCCGAAGTGATCTCCAGACAGAGGCGGTGTCATTGACAGAGAATTGCTCCTTCAGACGTTTATTGTACCTGGATCTCGCCTGCTGTACCTCTCTCGAGAACCGGTACTTAGCGCCTTTGTAGCTCTCTCTGTCATTGGCTCTGTGAGCTGCTTCCTTTTCCCTCCTGATTTGTCTTAGTCTGGGTGTGAACCAGGGTTTGTCGTTGTTAAATCTTACCCTGGTTTTTGATGGAATGATGCTGTCCTCACAGAAACGTATGTATGACGTCACTGTGTCTGTGTAGTCATCCAGACTATCTGTGGCAGCTCTAAACACACCCCAGTCTGTTGTGTCCAGACACATACGAAGCTCGTCCACAGCTTCGCTGGTCCACTTCTTGGAAGTCCTCACTGCAGGTTTAGAAAGCTTCAACTTCTGTCTGTATGCCGGGATGAGGTGAACCATGTCGTGATCAGAGAAGCCCAGAGCAGCTCGAGAAACAGCCTTGTAGGCTTTACTGGCTGTAGTGTAGCAGTGATCCAATGTGTTCTTTTCCCTGGTTGGGCAGTTTACAAACTGTCTGTACTTTGGGAGTTCCTGGCTCAGATTTCCCTTGTTAAAATCCCCAAGGATAATAACTAGAGAGTCCGGGAAGTTTTGCTCCACACACAGAATTTAGTCCGCGAGCGCGCGTTCGGCCTCGTGCACGTTTGCGCATGGCGGAATGTAAACAGCAGCCAGAATGAATGAAGCAAACTCCCGTGGAGAATAAAATGGTCTACAGTTTATAAAGAAGTATTCCAGAACCGGAGAGCAAAGCTGGGAGATCACAGACACATCCGAACACCAGGAGTGGTTGATGTAGAAACAGAGCCCTCCACCTTTTGTTTTTCCACCGGAGAAATCCCTCTGTCTGTCAGCGCGGAAGAGCTGAAATCCCTCCAGCTGAAGCGCGCAGTCCGGGATCTGCTCGTTGAGCCATGTCTCCGTGAAGCATAGAACACAAGAGGAAGAGAAGTCCCTGTTTCGTCGCATTAGCAGCGCTAGCTCGTCCATCTTGTTGGTAAGTGAGCGGACATTGGAGAGAAAAAGGCTCGGCAAAGGCGTACGCGAGCCACGTCTGCGGAGACGAAGGAGGACTCCCGCACGCTTTCCTCTCTTCCGGCCTTTCACTTTTTTAGCCAATATTTGGACTAAATCTGCCGCAACCGCTAAAAAAACTGGTAGTAGGTCCGTGGGGGTCATAGTCCTGAGATTTAAGAGCTCTTCACGAGTGTAAGAGCACGCTGATACACCATTTACCAACAAAAACAGAGAAAAAAGGTTGCACAGAAGTACCGAGGCAGCCATGTTGGACGGCGCCATCTTGAAAAAAAAAAAAAAAAAAAAAAAAGGGCGTACATACAAACACTACACAGAAAGGCCAGTGTTCCAAGCCTCATCCCCAGCCGGGACTCGAACCCATGACCTTCTTCCTGTGAGGCCACTGCCACTGTGCCATCATGTCGCCCGTTAACAAAGTAAAAAAATTGAAATGAATAAGGAAGAAAATCTTGTTTTTTCCTTTATTACATGAATAAATTTGGCCATTCTCACACTGTTAGCTTAGTTTCCTCTAATAAACCCCCCAAAATAAATGAACAGGAAACATCTAATTATAAACATAGGAGCAATGCAAGTTTTTTATTTAAAGTAAATAAAATCAACTCAAATACTGTATGTACAGTGGTGGTCAAAAGTTTACATACACTTGTAAAGAACATAATGTCATGGCTGTCTTGAGTTTCCAGTTATTTCAACAACTCTGATTTTTCTCTGATATAGTGATTGGAACAGATCCTTCTTTGTCACAAAAAACATTCATGAAGTTTGATTCTTTTATGACTTTATTATGGGTAAACTGAAAATGTGACAAAATCAGCTGGGTCAAAAATATACATACAGCAACATGAATGAGCAATTTTGGAGACTTAGAATATTTTTGGAGACTTATAAAGTGCATGGCACTGTTTTGTCACTGCCACGATCAGGAAGAAAACGCAAGCTGTCACCTGCTGCTGAGAGAAAACTGGTCAGGAGGGTGAAGAGTCAACCCAGGAGCACCAAAAAGCAGATCTGCCAAGAATTAGAAGCTGCTGAAACACAGGTGTCAGTGTCCACAGTCAAGCGTGTTTTGCATCGGCATGGACTGAGAGGTTGCCGTGTCAGAAGGAAGCCCTTGCTCCAAAAGCGGCACCTTAAGGCTCGACTAAAGTTTGCTGCTGATCACATGGACAAAGTTCTGTGGTCAGATGAAACAAAAATTGAGCTGTTTCGCTACAATGCCAGCAATATGTTTGGAGGAGAAAAGGTGAGGTCTTTAACCCCAAGAACACCATGCCTACCATCAAGCACTGTGGTGGTAGTATTATGCTGTGGGCCTGTTTTGCTGCCAATGGAACTGGTGCTTTACAGAGAGTCAATGGGACAATGAAGAAGGAGGATTACCTTCAAATTCTTCAAGAAAACCTGAAGTCATCAGCCCGAAGGTTGGGTCTTGGGCGCAGTTGGGTGTTCCAACAGGACAATGACCCCAAACACACATCAAAAGTGGTAATGGAATGGCTAAATCAGGCTAGAATTAAGGTTTTAGAATAGCCTTCCCAAAGTCCTGACTTAAATCCCATCGAGAACATGTGGATAATGCTGAAGAAACAAGTCCATGTCAGAAAGCCAACAAATTTAACTGAACTGCACCAATTCTGTCAAGAGGAGTGGTCAAAGATTCAACCAGAAACTTACCAGAAGCTTGTGGATGGCTACCAAAAGCACCTAATTGAAGTAAAAATGGCCAAAGGACATGTAACCAAATATTAGCATTGCTGTATGTATATTTTTGACCCAGCTGATTTCGTCACATTTTCAGTTTACCCATAATAAAGTCATAAAAGAATCAAACTTCATGAATGTTTTTTGTGACAAAGAAGGATCTGTTCCAATCACTATATCAGAGAAAAATCAGAGTTGTTGAAATAACTGGAAACTCAAGACAGCCATGACAATATGTTCTTTACAAGTGTATGTAAACTTTTGACCACCACTGTACAGTACAGATCAAAATTTTGGAGATATCTTTTCCTTCAGAGTTTTCTTCCTTTTTATGATCATAAAAATTGTAGATTGAGACTGAAGGGATCAAAACTATGAATTAACAGATGTGGAATAAACTTAACAAAAAAAAAAGTGAGAAACAACAAAAATATGTCTGATATTTTAGGTTCTTCAAAGTAGACTCTCTTTTGGTCTGTTAACTGCTTTGTACATTCTTGGCATTCTTTGATGAGCTTTTAGAGGTAGTCACTTGGAATGGTCTTCGAACAGTCTCGAAAGAGTTCCCAGAGATGCTGAGCACCCTTTTACCTTCACTCTGAAGTCAACCTCATTCCAAACCATCTCTATTGAGCTCAGGTTCAGTGACTGTGGAGGCTAGGTCATCTTGCATAGCAACCCATCACTCTCCTTCTTGGTCAAATAGCCCTACCACAGCCTGGAGGTGTGTTTTGGGGTCATTGACTTGTTGAAAAAGTAATGATGGTCCAACTAATCCAGATGAAATAAATTGCTGCTGCACAATGTTGTGGTACCCATTCTGGTTCAGTATGCCTTCAATTTGTAATAAATACCCAACAGGGACACAAGCAAAGCACCCCACATCTGTTCCTCCAAGCTTCTAGGTGTAAACCAGGCATGTGGATCCCATGCATTCACTTTTTTCTGTTTTCCACAAAGACACGGTGGTTGGAACCAAAGATCTCAAATTTGGACTCATCAGACCAATGCACAGATTTCCACTGGTCTAAAGATAAATGGACTCTACATGTATAGTGCTTTTCTACCTGCGTTGATAATCAAAGCGCTTTACATTGTAGCTCACATTCATCTGTGAACGCACGTTGCATACCACCATCAGGAGGCATTGGGGGTTTTATGTCTTGCTCTGGGACACCTCGGCAAGAACTCTTGGCAGGATATCAACTGGTGACTGTAGTGTCTGAAATTATAGATAATTTCAGATAAAGATCTCTTTGACTGAGACAGCTGCCTCCAGAATTCAACTTAAAGTCACAGACTGTGTGGAGCCAAAAAGTTCAAATAAAACTGTCCATTTACTTGAGGAATGTCTCAAAAGGTCAACGTGTGTGATCTTTAGGATGACCACCAAAATGAATACTAGGATGGTTGTAGAGGAATTTCTTTGTCTGTTCAGACTTACTAAATTAGCACAAAATGATGGGCAACTTTTTCCCTCGGACCCTTTAAAAACCACCTCACGATTTATAAGTGTGGCTTTCTTCGTCTGGCTTCCATCCAATTTGTTACTATGACTTTTCTGTAGATCCACTTGTAAATCGAGAGCTTTGCTTTTCGGCTCAGCTCTCTCTTTACCACAACGAACCGATGCAGCGTCCTAGTTATTGCTGATGCCGCACTGATACGCCTGTCGATCTCCCGCTCCATCTTTCCCCCACTCGTGAACAAGACACCGAGATACTTAAACTCCTCCACTTGGGGCAGGACCCTGTCCCTGACCCACAGGGGGCATTCCACCCTTTTCCTGGCGAGGACCATGGTCTCGGATTTGGAGGCGCTAATTCCCATCCCGGCCGCTTCACACTCGGCAGCAAATCGATCCAGCGAGAGCTGGATTTACAAGTCGATCTACGTTCCAACCCTCACCTATGGTCACCAACTGTGGGTGGTGACCGAAAGAATGAGATCGCGGGTACAAGCTGCCGAAATGAGCTTCCTCCGCAGGGTGGCTGGGCTCTCACTCAGAGATCGGGTGAGGAGCTCTGCCATCCGGTAGGAGCTCGGTGTCGAGCCGCTCCTCCTCCAGGTCGAGAGGAGCCAGATGGGGTGGTTCGGGCATCTGGTCAAGATGCCCCCCGAGCGCCTCGCAGGCGAGGTGTTTCGGGCACGTCCCACCGGGAGGAGACCCGGAGGCAGACCCCGGACCCGCTGGAGAGACTATGTCTCACGGCTGGCCGGGGAACGACTTGGGATCCTTCCGGGTGAGCTGGAGGATGCAGCCGGGTAGAGAGAGGCCTAGGCTGCCCGTTTGAGGCTGTTGCCCCCGCGACCCGACCCCGGAACAAGCGGAAGATGACGGAACGGATTTTTCTGTAATAAACCTCTTTTCTATCACTACGTTCGTTGCAAAAAGTGTCTTTTTTTCAACTTTATGGTAAACCCCGGACCACCATATGACCCTCCTGCTGCAGGGCGTTATGGACATAACATTTCAGGTGACTATATGGAAAGTCGTTAGGGTAATTTTCACGCCTAAACACGTGCGTTAGGTTTAACAGCTAACGTGCTTGTTTAAGCGTGGATATTCGCCCTGATGGCTTTCCATAGACTTGGCATTCATCAAAAGAAGAAATCAAATCAAGAGTGGCTACTTTGGGGAATCTAGAATATGACATTTTTTCACCTGTTTTCACCACGTTCTGTTGAAATTCCACACGCGTTAATTCATTATTTGGATGTCTTCAGTGTAAATTTACAACTTTTATGATCTAAAATTTTTTTTAAAACAAACTATTTAAACGAGTTGTGTTCAAACTTTTGGTCTGTGCTGTATTTTTAAACAACAGTTCAGTGTTTGTGCGACATAAAAGCTTTGGCGGTTCAACTACATTTCCCAGGAGGCAAATCGATTTCCAAACTGCGCACGTGATAACATTAGATAACAAAAAAATAAGAACAATAATAAAAAACACTTCCCAGATTTTATTTATATGATAACTAAAGTTCTATATACTTAAAAAGCTGGAGAAGGCGATAGATCGGTAGAATTTTCATCCTTGTACCAAAAGAAGCCGGTTCGAATCCCTCTGAGCTCATGCCTAAGAGTCCTCTAGGAAGACACCCAAATGCCGTTTCTCCCAGTTTTGGCATTGAATCAACACAGTATGTTATAAAAAAAAAGTTCTATGTACTTAAAAAGCTGGAGCTCATTGCTAAAAATAAATGAGCAAAATACCAGCAGGGCATGCAAATTGTTGCTTAGCAACAGCTCATAAAAGGTTATTTTAATTACTGAATAAAAGAGAATAAGTACTTTGAACATGCACCCTTTTTTTCAAACGTTTCTTGAAGTTTAACCTTCTTTATTAAATACTTTCAACATTCATGTTGTTTTAAATTAAAACTAAATTTCTATGTAACAAAAACTTTATATTCTTATGTGTATGATGTACACGTTGAAGTTTATGTAATAAAAAAGCTTATGTAGCTTTAGATAAACTTCAGTTATGATTTAAACATATCAGCTTTTCTCTTACCAGATGCATTTATATTACATGCACCTCATGTTCAGCAGAAGTTTCTGCATGTATGAATACTTACCTCTTATTACAGGTTTATCCCATGAAGAATCAACTTTATAGCAGTGTTGCTTAAGAACTGGAAACTAATCAGTAGTTACAAGGTTTTTATCAGATTTGGTCAGAACTTCTTTGAAAGGTTGTTTTTCTGAAATATTTTAGCTTAAAGATTTCATTGTGTATTTGTGGGGGAATAATTTATCTCATTACATATGCATAGATGAGCATGGTATTTTATTAGCTCAGAAAAGTAATATTTGATTTAAAAAACGTATGCTTTTCTACATTAGACTCTGAATTCCCCCTCTTCTCACTCCTCAATAAGTCTCAACATCTGTGAGTGCATGACACAGTGTAAACCCTCCATCCGAGGCTGTAATTATAGCACAAACAGCATCAATTTGATGCATTTACCAAACACATTGCATGCCGAAGGGACGGAGTGTGAGCAGACCATGTGCACTGCCTGCTTGCATCAGAATGTGGGTTTGGCGGCAAACAAAATCCTCAGCTAAGAACAACCTGGTGTGCAAATAGTATTCAAACACTGGAGGATAAGACTCTAAATTGACTTAAACGTACATGGATGAAATGTTTCTGATGTGGGGAAACACAACATAAAAGAACTCTTCAAAAAGTTTACTTAGCATCAAACACTTTTAAGCACTTCAGGAAACACTGAATGTTTCTTTTCGTGCAATGAACTCCATCTTCACG
This sequence comes from Neostethus bicornis, assembly GCA_902685375.1. Taxonomy (NCBI): domain Eukaryota; kingdom Metazoa; phylum Chordata; class Actinopteri; order Atheriniformes; family Phallostethidae; genus Neostethus; species Neostethus bicornis. The sequence continues at coordinate 27,323,774 of LR738550.1, forward strand.
TATGAATCAAGAACTGAGTCAGAGGAAAAGTTCAGAGCTGAACACACGGAAGGCTTCTGGTGACACGGAGGCCAGCGGGGGTCAGACATGAGTCAGGGTTTAGACATGGGGCGGGGGTCTGGTTGTATTCAGAATGACAGTGTGAGCAGGTTTGGAGGCATTTTAAATGTTCTGCATCTATCAGTCAGCATATAAACACAACCATCAGCTGCTTGCGGCCTAAATAAAGCACTGTTTACTCAAACTGGTCACATCATACTACATCTCATCACTACGAGCTGGATGGTACCAGACTGTTTAAATCTCCTTAAACCAGATTAACTTCAGTTAGCTTAATGAGAAAAATATTTCTAACATTTCTAAACAGAATAGCTTGACCTGTAATGGTCCATAAAGAGGAGTATTGCTGGCTGCATTATGAACATTTCTACGTTTATTTCAGGAAACGGAATAAAACAATTTCTCCAAATGAGACCATCAGAAATCAATGTCTGCAGTTTTGTCTGATCTAAGCCTGCAGGTGTGACTCCTGTTTTTCAAATAGTGCGCACCTGTCCTTTTGAAACTGGCTGTTTTAAAAGAAAACAAAACCGATTAGTCTGATGTCAACTAAATTAAAAGTAAACCTACAGACATGTTTTTTCTCCTGAGCCCAAAATCAAAAAGAAACTGAATTTAAATTTTCAAGCTAATCACCGGAAAGCAAACGTTCCAGACCGCTGGATCTAAAATAATTTAGCTTCAGTGGAATTAAGTTTCAGTCAAACCACAAGAACTAGACATCATGGCATTAACTTATCAACTATTAATCTTTGAAACAATGTCTTACTTTCTTTAAAAAATATTTCATTAACATAAAAAACTGTTGGGCACTTTTTAAATGAAGAAAAATGTGAGAATACAGTTCACAACCCAGGACCGTACGAACGTCTCCAAGTTGGAGGTGATGTGATTGCAGAAAAATCCACTTGAAGATAAACCAAAGGAAAATCACATTTTTTGGTAAGTAAGGCATATAAACATGCTAGATCCTGGTCATCTGATCACCACCAAATATTTACATGTTAATGACTTCATTTAAAAATGCTCAAAATTTGAAACAGAATTTTAACTTATCTAATGGTTTCAGATAAGCCGGTGTTAAAACCTGATCAAGCATCACTGCCAAATATTGATCCAAAATTAGAGACAAAAAAGTTCTGATCTCTACATCAGTAGATCGTGAAGGAATTTGAAGTCAAATCTGATTCTTGCAGTTTCAAACTTATTCGCTCTGACAATAAATACCAACTTCTAAAGAGAAGCTGACATACATCTGGAAGAAAATCTGGACTATAACACATGAGAGTGGTGCTCAGGTCTGTGGTGGAAAGTATGGATGGATGATATAGACTAAAAAAATATTCCAATACTTTGGTGATAAAACAAGAATACTTTACCCGGTATCAAAAAGTTTGTGATGTCACAAAGTAAATGCAACCAGTGTGCATGTCATAGAGACGGGTGACACCATTTTGCACAAACTCATTTTACTCTTAGTAAACTTTTTACTGTAAAAACGCCCAATAGTTTCAATTGCTCTTCTTGGTGCCATTTTTTTCACGTCATAAACCATCTTTTTCAACTTCAACATTTGAGCTGAGTCAACAACTTGAAAAGCTACTCATGCTTGCTTTGACATCAAAGTAATCACCGCCATCTTCAGTTGCGTGACAATGTATGCAACACCAACTCTGGCCTTTTAAAGTGATATTTATACAGTTTACTCTAGTTAAGAGTAATAGCACTTGTAATAACAGCAGGTGCCGCAATCCAGTGGGTCCAGCTCTCCAGAACCAACGGTAGCCTTAGCAGGACACGTGTCTAGCAATGGAATGTACATGAGTTGCTAAAATAAACACACATCTACGTGAATTTACTCCCAATAAAAAACTAAAAAGTGCATTTTGATTTGTGTGTATTTTGCTTCCAGTAGCAGTTGCATGTCAGAATTGTGACATCATTTGTAAACCGGGCTATTCAGCCTAAATTTTTTATAAATCTTACACCAAAAAACTTCAAATAATAAATAATTAAGAGCCCTACTTCAGAATTAAAGTTAATAGCTGCATTTAGAGGTAAGATCTTAAACCCAATCTCTACCTGAATTTTGTGCCGGGCCTAAAAAAAAATCAATCATTATGTTCGGGTCGGGCTTTTCTCTCGCTGACTGTCTTAAATTTTTCCGTCAACTCTTATAAAAATCCATCAATGATGGAAAATGGTCTGTTAATGTAACCTCTGTAATATCAAAGATGTAAATGTTTATACAGGCTTGTTTAGCTTAGATTTTGTTACAAAACACAGGCTTTAATTTGTTATCATAAATTGCCCATCCTCATCCTCCCAAATGAAATATAAAATTTTGGGTTCGCTTTGGGCTCGGGCCTGCAAATCAAGTTGATTGTTCAGGCTCAGGCTTTAATACCCACGGGCCTGGGTCGGGCTGGGTATTTAAGGCCCGAGCTTACCTCTAAATGCAAATTAGACGACAAATAAGAGGCCCAGAATAAGTTTTAAATGTATTCTTTTTTTAATTTAACAATTAATAAGAATAAAAATAATAAAATATAAATATAAAAAATATATTAAAAAAAAATAAAATAAAAAAAAGATGAAGGAGCAGAGCTCCTTCTCCAAGAGGCTCAGACAGCTCCGCTCGAGAACATCTCGTTACCGGAGGTCTTTCTTTCCGTACGTGATCGGGCTCTACAACGACTCACTTAGCAAATGGGAAGTTGTTGCTGTGACACACAAATTTCCCATGTGTGGGATCATTAAAGTATATTCTGATTCTAATATCTGACAAAGAATAAAAAAAACTGTTTTCAAGCTTTGCAGCACCCTAGTGGACCACACGGCAGTAACTTTGAAACCAAAGTGTATCTAAAATGATGCCAGAACGTTTGCATAGCAACAAAATTAGCGACTATTTACAGATTGCAAGAATGCTAAACTTTGAGTAGCTGTCCAACTTGGAACAAAATTTAAAATACAAACAGCGGGATTTACCAACTGGAAACAGGAAAATTTACAACATCTTTTTTTTGGCACAAATGCCAGCTTTTACTCAGTCGCTCTCAATCATGTGAATTTATAACTATTGGTAACGTGGCTGGTTCGGCACAATAGTGGCGCATTAATTCCGCTAGCATCTATAATGAGGACTTTTCACTCCCACTACTTGCTCCACCATTGTTAATATTTCTCAGGTGTCAGGCCGCGAGTGTGTTACGCACTTAATATCCTTAAGCAATTGGATTTTTTTTAACCAATGGATTGAAAAGTTCTCAAAGCAAAAATAATTTTGACCAAAAGCAAACCGTCACCCACCCTTACTGGAAGCAATGGTGTCTGCTTTGAACTTATATGTTGAACCAGAAAGAATATGCATTGCCATGTCTAAATTGTAGCCCATTTGGACTCACCGTAATTTCACGAACATTAGGCGCATATAAAAGTCTCAGATTATCTCCAAAATGAGTGGCGTGCCCTATTGTGCAGTGTGCCCTACGTGTGTTGTAAAAAAAACTGATACAGATGAACACTACGCCTGTTGTGATTTCGAGAGGTCTGGCAAAGAAACACCAACTGTTGGACATCGGCATGAACCGGCCGTTCAAAGTAAAGCTACGAGCACCGTGGGAGTGATAGATGACCAGTAGAGACCACAGCTTCACAAAGGGTGGAAAGCAGCACCGGGCAAGTTACGCCACAGTTTGCCAGGGAATTGTAGATGCTTGGGCTAACGTGTCTGCTGGCACTGTTGTCTGAGCTTTCACAAAAATAGGCATCATTTCCGAGGAGCCGCACGGTACAGAAAGGGACTCTGACAGCGAGGAAAGTGAACCTGCGAGGTTGGATTTAGAGCAGCTATTAGATTCTGAAACAGAGGATGAGGACTTGGATGGATTTGATAAATGACTTTAAGACGACTGTAACTAATATTTAAATAAAGCCAACCAAACTCAGTTTTGCTCTTGATCTATTTTAAAAAACGCACACTTGTATGCTTCTGTGTTGTTGTAAGGCGGACGTACGTAGTAGAAGATATGTAAATAAAACTTGCGCCCTATCATCAGGTGCGTCTTATGTGTGTTAAATACAGAGCACACGAAACTGGGACTGCGCATTTTAATGCGGTGCACCTTTGGTCGTGAAATATGGTAAATAATTTTAAGGGCTAAAACCTGTTAACTATTCACTAGTTGCTTTTTTTTGTGTGTAATTTTGTTAAATAAGGGCTTGTTTTTTTATTTTGACAACCTTTACCAGACTTGACCCAAATGTTGAGGAAAAGTTAGATCTGTATCGGCTTGCTGTTCAGGAAGAGAAGAAGAGATGCATTAATATCAACAGTACAGAACAAGAAACAGCAGATATCAGTAACTAAATATAATGAAAATGGATTTATTCGTCCAACATGTCAGAAGACAGTTACCTCAAACAATCTAATCAAAATGATCATTTACAATTTGTTACATAAGATGGAAACTTTATCACAGCAGTTTAATGTGGACTCAGTTTACATTCAAATATTTACAATACGCATATGAGGCCTGTGGTAGGTGCACAACGTGAGCCCAAACCGCTGTGGGTGTAGCAGAGTGATGGAACAAAAAAAAAGTCACATATACCGTTTGTTACCGATACTACCTTTACAAAATATACCAGGCCACGTTGGCAGCAGCTTGTCCAGCCTCTTCACCTTCCTTCAGCAGAATCCACTTTAGCATAAAGAAAAATAGGTGGCGCTAAATTAAAGCATTCTTTTGTAGGGAGGTGAAAGTTCACAAAGAGATCTGGTTTCATTATCAAAAGAAAAACGTTCACTTCTTGTCCGTCCCTTCCCGCCATTACATTTTCAATGTGGTTAAACAACTCAATATGACTCTTTGTGGACTTTCACCTTTATTTTAACTTTTTTTTCTTCAAAATAATTACAAAGAAAAAAAACTTTTAGCACAACGAGCCATAAACAAAATAAGTTGAATGGAAGAGTTTTTACAGGAAGTGTTTCAAAATAAAAGTACTAAGGTTGCTGCTGAATGCTGAGGCTTGAAAAACAAAGTCTTCGTCTGATCCTTACCATGGAGGCAGGCAGGTAAAGGTGTTCAGAAAGCCACTCATCCCGCACGATGGAGCAACCATTACCTAGAAGAAACTGTCAACAAGGTTTAGCAGTAACGCAATCATTCCACCATTACAAAAAAAAATCATGCACATCCTGCACTTCTTATTCAAAGTTCTTCCATTTCAGTTCAGTTTCAACATCAGAAAACACAAGTACTTGACCCTACATTTTGAGCGATGTGCTTGCACTGGCTGCACATTTAGTGCAGAACTCCACTGAGACGTGGTTCTTGTCTACATGCAGGCAAACGCCTCCAGATGTCTCTTTCTCTTCCACTTTCACCTGCTTCCTGGGCAGAGCATAGTCATGTTCGTTTGAGTTGGGCCCCTGGAAAAGCGAGGAAGATAATTTCATCCCATTCACACCACTCAGCCTGGATAAGAGCTGAGCTAACATGCTTTCATTAGCCAGCACGGCCCTCAAGTACCTGGTCTCATCTTCCAATTCCTCCACTCTCTTAGTCAGCTGAGAGTTTTCCTTTTTTAAAGCTGTGTTTTCTATTGACAGATCATCCGTCTTCTTCTCCAGGTTAGTGATGTATTCTTTCTTCTTTTGACGGTTCAGCCTGGCGGCAATGGCGTTTTTATTAGCCTGGTCCGACTGGTTTTGTCGGTTGGTTATCTTCTTCGTCTTCGTGGCAAAGGGCATTCTTTCTGGAGACGAGGCGGCTGAAACTTCGTAGCTGGAGTCGTGATCTTTGTACATACCTAGCTCAGAAAAGTCCACATCGAACAATGGTGGTGAATGATCCTGGTCAAGGGTCCATTTCAGGCCTTCCATCAGGTCATCAAGCTCTATTCCAGCAGGATCTTCAGAGGTGAACTCCAAAGGAGGAGCAGGAGGATCTTCCACAGTTTCCATCACCTCCACCACCTCGACTTCCTGTTGCTTCATCTCTCTGCTGGCTAAAGCTCGGCCTCTTCTTCTGGTGATCATTATGAAGTGACGGCGGCGACGGAAACCGGACTTTCCAGAAAAAATCTTGAAAGAATTTTGCCTGCAGAAACAAAACACAATGAAAACAAATTAACACCACTGTATTTATTATATCTCAAATTTTGTATCAAATTCTAGCAGATAATTGATGACCAAATCAGACACTCTAATAAAAACATTATGCAACAATACAATTGTAATAAAATGATTAAATTAATTGAATTTACACCTAATTCTTTTAAATATAAAATTTTTTAAAAGTTAATGACATGCAAAAAGAACTTTCGTCCTACTCTCTAAACAGCTATTAAATGATTTAGGACTATTTAATTACAAATTTTACCTGTTTAATCGTTTAATTAATTCGGATATTCTAATTCGATGTTACTAAAAATGTGATTGTTACATTTTTTTTGTGACAAACAAATGACAAAAAAGCGCTTTAAATCTCAAATACGTACAGAAAAATTTTTATTATAGATTGAAAAGTTAATATTAACAAAGAATTTTTTAGAATTTAATTTAAAAGGTCATACTTTTAAAATTTCAAACATTGTATAAGTTAGGCCGCGCGCATGCGCACAGGCTTCATTCAACTACGCAATAACTAAACGTAAGACAAACGTAGCAAAACCTCTAAAAGAGCGATTTAATTACTTTCTTATATTTTTTAAGAATAATTGAAAAAGAATGTTTTCTCAGTGGACAAAATTACTACATATGACTCCAAAAACAAACACTTTAAAACTAACTGACTAGCATTTTAAATGTTTTATGCTAAATCTCACAAATAAACTCTTTCCATGACTATAAAATGAACCAATCTAATTTATCTACAATATATCATTAAGTAAAATTAGTTTATACGCTCCTTTAATCAAATAAGTTTAGTCATTTTAAATAAAAAGGCGCGGTTAGCATTAGCTTCTTGTTAGCATTAGCGGCTCAGCGCCATGAGGCTTCCAGTCAGAATGACTCAGATCCACAGCTTACCGTTCTGTTTGCAAAAGCAAACAAGAAGCACTGCGGCTCCACCCGCAGATCTTAGTTTAAAAACAAACTCTTTACAAGTTGTTAAATAATACGCAGATTAACCCGGAGTAGACAAACGAGGCTCCACGACGTACTTTGTTCGCTATCTTCTTCCGTGGATTCTTATTCTTTTGTTTTTGATGGCGGTTCCAGTCAAACTGTTGCATTACTACCTCCTAGCGGTCAGGCCCAATAAAAACAGATTCATCGATCCTGAAATGTTATTTAAAAAAAAAGGCTTGCTGACAAAAAATGAGCTGTTGCAAAATCTTTTTTAAAAATCGACCAACACAATAAAACTTTGTGTTTTTATTGCATGCATTATAATAATTATAGATTTTAATTCAACAAACCTAATGTTTGAATTAAAATATTAGGTTTTTATTATTTATATTAGGTTAATTATTTATATTAGGAGACCGAATTAAAATATTCGGTCACCAGCTGTGGGTGGTGACCGAAAGAATGAGATCGCGGGTACAAGCAGCCAAAATGAGCTTCCTCCGCAGGGTGGCTGGGCTCTCACTTAGAGATCGGGTGAGGAGCTTTGCCATCCGGGAGGAGCTCGGTGTCAAGCCGCTCCTCCTCCAGGTCGAGAGGAGCCAGATGGGGTGGTTCGGGCATCTGGTCAGGATGTCTCACGGGCGAGGTGTTTCGGGCACGTCCCACCGGGAGGAGACCAAGGGGCAGACCCCGGACCCGCTGGAGAGACTATGTCTCACAGCTGGCCGGGGAACGACTTGGGATCCTTCCAGGTGAGCTAGAGGATGCAGCAGGGGAGAGAGAGGCCTGGGCTACCCGTTTGAGGCTGTTGCCCCCGCGACCTGACCCCGGAACAAGCGTAAGATGACGGAACGGAACCCTAATATTAATTTATCTTTAAAAAATGTTCAAACAAATCTTATTAAAGGCCACATGGTGACGCAGTGGTTAGCACTGTGGCCTCACAGCTAAAAGGTCAGGGTTTGAGTCCCGGGGGGGGTGAGGTTTGAAACATTAGTCTTTCTGTGTGGAGTTTGCATGTTCTCCCCGTGTATACGTGGGTTTTCTACAGGTACTCCGGTTTCCTGCCACCCTCCAAAAACATGCATGGGAGGTTAATTGGCTGCTATGAAAATTGTTTCTAGGAATGAGTGTGTATGTGGATGGTTGTCTAGTGTGTGTGACCCCGCAGCAGACTTGCGAAATGTTCTGGGTGTACCCTAACTATAGGCTCGGGCAACCCAAGTGACACTATTAGGGTTCAGAAGAATTGGAAGGACAAACTGAAAACTGGAAGAAGATGAAACAAAAGCTTTTATTAATTTATTTAATAATAAGTTTATAAAAAGCATATAATAGGATTTATTTAACTATATTTGTGCAGGGGCGGATCCATGGGTGCACACGGCCCCCACCCCTTTGGTCCACAAAAACAAAAAGAAAGGAGACTAGTCAAGCTATCCCCTTGCAGGGCCAGTGACTGGGTCACCAAAATGCAGAAAAATGACTTATTTTTCAAAATGTTCTAGGGGGAACGCCTCCTACCCACTGAGCCATTGGGAAGGATGGCTCAGTGAGTAGAGTGACCGCCCTATAACCAGAGGGTTGCCGGTTCGATCCCCCACCAGGAGTTCATGCTGAGGTGTCCTTGAGCAAGACACCGAACCCCCAAATGCTCCTGATGGAGGTTTGCACCTTGCATGGGCAGCATCTCCACCAGGTATGAATGTGTGTGTGAATGGATGAATGTGAGCTACAATGTAAAGCACTTTGAGTGCCGACACAGGTGGAAAAGCGCTATATAAGTAGAGTCCATTTACCCCATACTGGCTTTGTCAATGCACTGGTACCCCGGCCCCCTTTAGAAAATCCTGGAGCCTCCCCTGTTGTTAATGTATTATTTTTACATTACAATACTTATTTTATTGGCAGTATGTCGATTCCATTTCCAGTGAGAGTTGGACTCCTCCAAGGCTGCCCTTTGTCACCGATTCTGTTCATCACCTTTATGGACAGAATATCTAGGCGCAGCCGAGGCGTTGGAGGGATCCAGTTTGGTGACCTCAGGATCGGATCTCTGCTTTTTGTGGATGATGTGGTCCTGTTGGCTTCATCGGACCGTGATCTCCAGCTCTCGCTGGATCGATTTGCTGCCGAGTGTGAAACGGCCGGGATGGGAATTAGCGCCTCCAAATCCGAGACCATGGTCCTCGCCCGGAAAAGGGTAGAATGCCCCTTGCGGGTCAAGGACAGGGTCCTGCCCCAAGTGGAAGAGTTTAAGTATCTCGGGGTCTTGTTCACAAGTGGGGGAAAGATGGAGTGGGAGATCGACAGGCGGATCGGTGCGGCCTCAGCAATAACCCGGACGCTGCATCGGTCCGTCCTGGTGAAGAGAGAGCTGAGCCGAAAAGCAAGTCGATCTACGTTCCAACCCACACCTATGGTCACCAGCTGTGGGTGGTGACCGAAAGAATGAGATCGCGGGTACAAGCGGCCGAAATGAGCTTCCTCCGCATGGTGGCTGGGCTCTCACTCAGAGATCGGGTAAGGAGCTCTGCCATCCGGGAGGAGCTCGGTGTCGAGCCGCTCCTCCTCCAGGTCGAGAGGAGCCAGATGGGGTGGTTCGGGCATCTGGTCAGGATGCCGCCCGAGCGCCTCATGGGTGAGGTGTTTCGGACACGTTTCACCGGGAGGAGACCAAGAGGCAGACCCCGGACCCGCTGGAGAGACTATGTCTCACAGCTGGCCGGGGAACGACTTGGGATCCTTCCAGGTGAGCTAGAGGATGCAGCCGGGGAGAGAGAGGCCTGGGCTGCCCGTTTGAGGCTGTTGCCCCCGCGACCCGATCCCGGAACAAGCGGAAGATGACGGAACGGAATACTTATTTTTATCATTTTAATTTGTTTTTCTGCTGTGATTTTACACACAGAATAAGACTCATACACATATGTAAATGTATTCTTGTAAATTTTTTTCTTGTTTTTCTTTAAAATACCACCAAAGCCTTTTTTTGCCTGTAAATGACTTCTTATCAATTAAACTTATAAATCTAAACCTTTAACCTGTTCTAAAAAAATTTCTAAATATATTTTGCTTTGTTTAATTTTGACTGAATATAAGTTTGTATAAATTTACTTGAACAAATTTAAATATTAGATAACATTAAAGTTTTAAATGTAAAAGTTCTGCTGAACCGTATTTTATTTTTAATTTACTCAACATTTCTTATTTATTGGATATATATTTACTATTTCTTTTTTTTTTTTATGATTACTGTGCTGCTGTAACACAAACTTCCCACATGTGGGATCAATAAAGTACTTCAGATTCCTTTAAACGCCATCATTTATTGTAATCACCAAACAAAATTTAGAAGAAAAACTTTATTTTTCATAAACACACAAAAAAAATGCCCCACAGCCTGGTTTACAAATTCTATTATGTATTATTTACCACTTTCGTCCACATTTTTAAAGAAGGTATTCACAACTGTGTATTGAAATATTTGGTCACAAACATGTCAAGAAGCTTTTTGCTGCTTCTATAATTTCCAATTTTCAACGTTTTACTTGAAGAAAAAAAAAAAAAGAAATCAAGATATTTGAGTCACTTAACAATTTAGCCGGCCAAATTTACCAATTACTCTAATTCATCAAACAAGCAATGACCTTTGGTAACATATAATAACTTGTAAAAGCTTTTTTTCCCAGGCTTTAAACACATTCATATTGTTTGACAGAAACTAACAATCTTGAAAAAATGTTTGTGTAGAAACAAAAGTAACTATCAAAAAAAAAAAAAAAAAAACATTTTTCACAACCGGATTTAAAAAAGTTGAAGTCCATTTTTTAGCCTGCAAATATCGTTCTGGTTCCAGAGGCCTTCAGCTGATCTTGTGGATGAGGAGAGTCCGGCGGGCATGCTGCGTCCCATGTTGCTCTCTGTCTCCACTGGCTGATCAAAAACATTCATGGACGTGTAGTTTTCTATCATCAGGTATGAGGGGTCGTCTGACTGACCTGGAACCTTTCCAAGTGGAAAGTTCTTCCACAGGACTTTATCAGAACAGACTTGCCAGGGAGAACCTCTGAGCACTTTGGCTTTTTCAGCCAATTCATCAGCCTTTCTGTCCTGGGAGGAATGGGAATGAACCCCAGAGGACAATATATGAGTGAACGGCCGCTGCTCATGCAAACTCTCCAGAGTATAGATGGGCTGTTTCTGCACCTGAGCAGAGTTGCAGTGTTCCGGTTGTGTGTAGATGGAGCAGAGCTGGAGCATCTTCTGCTGTGTTTCCATGGGGATGGGATGCTCCATGTCGTCCAGGATTAACTGGAGCAGGTGAGGCGTACTCATGCAGGGAGCCTCCAGGCACGCCGCAAGCAGCTGCTGCCACCTCAGCTGCATGCGGTTGACAAACACCCGGTCCTTCAGCCTCGCCTTCCTCGCACCCTTCGTTTCAAAGCGGAACTCATATTTGTTGCTGTTGCAGAGCAGTAGCTCTGAAGCCCATGCAGCAATGTAAAACGCCCTGTGGTTGTTCTGCTCGCAGCAGAGCAACTTCAGCTCCACAAACAGCTTCTCCAGCAGCTGGTGGATGAAAGATTGAGAGCTAAGCATCTTTAGCAGAGGCAGCCAGAAACGCAGAAATGGCTGAGGGAGTTTGGGCTTAATGGCATTGGAACTAACAGAAAGATCACAGCCTAATGTTTCCAGCTGATCCACCGTGGGAATCAGAAACCCATCTTCTAACAGGACATCAATAAGCAGGTCAGCCCACTCCACTGTGAAATGCTTGATCTCACCCAGCAACCAGTTCATGTCTGCAAAGGGAGCTTGCAGTAGGTTCTCCTCTGTGTCTTCCTGAGGAACAGTGATAGTTTGAAATTGTTCCTTTTCATAAGAAATCAGAAGCTCCCTTGCAGTCTTGTAGGCCTCCATTTGTTTCTGTTTGGCCTGCAGGTCTCCCCCCTGCTCTCTTACATCCATCTCCTCATCTTCTCCTTCAGACTGGGACTCCCAATCCTCCCCAGCACATCCTCCCAGCTGTCTGGACCAGTACTCCCGCTGGAGCCACTCCAAAACCACGTTGCAGCCTTTCCTGCATAAGTCCAACGTGGGCAGCTTTCGGTGGGTGAAATCATGTCTGAGATTGACCACCCACTCAGGGATGTTCAGGTTCCCAGCCAGACGCCTGAGAGGTCGGGCTATTTTCCCCTGTTGTTTCTCAGTGATTAGATTCACAAACCTCATCAAAGCGGCTCCATAAAGCAGGACCAGGTCTTCTCCCTCTAGAGTCTCAGACCTGTCCAGAACCTGGCACCTCACCAGGTCAGCGGTACAGTCCACAGCCACGGGTGAGCTGTTAGCAAAGCGAGCTTTCCACGCTGAGATTCTGTGGAGAGCATATTTCTGTAAGGCCACCTCCTTAGAATAAAGATACTCCAGAACCTGGTCCCACTCAGCTTTGTTGATCCACGCAACAACATGGCGTCTTTTCTCCAAGTTTCTTTTTTTCATTTTAACTCAAAAACAAACCAAAATAGCGCTTCGCGGAGGAATGAGCGTGAAATCTAGCAGAAAACCTCGGAATCACAAGAAAACTGCTCTTGAAAATGGGCAGAGTGGTGGTTTTAACATCCATGCAGCGGAAATTTTACACGTTGGGTTGTTTGTGACAGCGCCACCTGTTGGACTGGAGGAGAATTGATGGAGGAGCAAAAATGATAAATCAGAGATGGACAAACGGTGGCCCGCGGGCTAAATGTGGCCTCAAAACATTTTAATCCGGTCCACTAAAAATGAAGAAATTGTACTGAACATTTTCACTGCTTTGTGTGGGGTTTTTTTGTTTGTTTGTTTGTTTGTTTTTTTTAATCCCTGCAATTCCAGTGTCTCAAAAAATCGTGATTTGCTTACAAGTTATTGAGATGCATTCTAGAAATATCAGACTTCCTGAGTGGTCTTTCCAAATTTTTGTAACTTTTTCTCCGTTCCATTCCGTCATCTTCCGCTTATTCCGGGGTTGGGTCGCAGGGGCAACAGCCTCAAACGGGCAGCTCAGGCCTCTCTCACCCCGGCTGCATCCTCCAGCTCACCAAGAAGGATCCTAAGTCGTTCCCCGGCCAGCTGTGAGACATTGTCTCTCCAGCGGGTCTGGGTTCTGCCCCTTGGTCTCCTCCCGGTGGGAAGTGCCCGAAACACCTCGCCCGCGAGGCGCTCGGGGGGCATCTGGCTCCTCTCGACCTGGAGGAGGACCGGCTCGACACCAAGCTCCCCTCAGATGGCAGAGCTCCTCACCCGATCTCTGAGTGAGAGCCCAGCGTAAGAGCGGAGGAAGCTCATTTCGGCCGCTTGTACCCACGATCTCATTCTTTCGGTCTCCACCCACAGCTGGTGACCATAGATGAGGGTAGGAATGTAGATTGACTTGTAAATCGAGAGCTTTGCTTTTCGGCTCAGCGCTCTCTTTACCACGACGGACCGATGCAGCGTCCTAGTGTTGTGTAGGAGAGGGAATGAGGAGGATCCAAATGCAGGTTTAACAGTTTATTAAGTGTTGAACAAAGGAATCCACAGCAGAGAGATGACGGCTTCAGGCAGTGCTGGATGGCCAAGAGGAAGGGCTGAAGGTTCCTGTGAGGAGAATAAGAAAATTAGTCTGATATCAAAATTTGACTCAGCTTAGAGGTGGTCAGTTTACCACTAGAATCGTTGAAGACCTGACAGAGACTGTGGGTGACACCAGGTCTTTTATAGCCACCGGTAAGTCTGTGCAGCTGGGAGCAATCAGCCAATCCTCCCGTTAGAAGCCATCCAGCACCTGTGAGTTTTGGGGGAGAAAAAAAAACAAACAAGCAGGCCTAAAAGGCCTCACACCACAGTACCCCCCCCTCTACGGACGCCACCTGGCGGACCACCAGGCCTGTCCGGAAAGCGGCGGTGAAAGTCCCGGACCAAGCCAGGGTCCAGGATCGCTGAACGGGGCACCCAGCACCGTTCCTCCGGGCCATAACCCTCCCAGTCCACGAGGTACTGTAGACCCCGACCTCGGCGACGAACATCCAAAAGACGGTTGACCGTGTACGCATCCAAGCCGTCGACAAGGCGAGGAGGTGGAGGGGGAGCAGAAGGAGGCTGGAGGGGACTGGTAGAAACCGGTTTGATCTGAGAGACGTGGAACACAGGATGTACCTTCATGGAAGAGGGCAGGGCGAGCTTTACCGAGACCGGGTTGACCAGCCGCAGGATCCGGAAAGGGCCAATGAAGCGGGGTGAAAGCTTGCGAGACTCTGCCCTGAGGGGAATGTTCCTGGTAGACAGAAGGACAGACTGACCAACCTGATATGCTGGGGCTGGCTGACGGTGGCGATTAGCTTGGCGCCGAGCCCGGCCGCAGGCCTGTTGGAGGGCCCTCCTAGTTTTCCTCCAGATCCGACGACACCGTCTGATATGGAGCTGCACCGAAGGGACGGCCAGCTCCTGTTCCTGATCCGGGAACAATGGGGGTTGGTAACCCAGAGAAGCCTCGAACGGGGACAATCCTGTGGAGGAACTAACTTGGGAATTATGGGCATACTCAATCCACGGGAGATGAGACGACCACGTGGACTGGGCAGAGGCCAACACGCACCGTAATGTGGATTCCAGGTGTTGGTTAGCCCGCTCCGACTGGCCGTTGGATTGGGGGTGGAAGCCAGATGACAAGCTGACGGAAGCCCCCAGCGCCTTACAGAAGGACTTCCAAACAGCTGATGTGAATTGCGGACCCCGGTCTGTAAGTGAGGGTAAAATTAAAGCGTGTAAAGAACAGCTGCCACCGGGCCTGTCGAGAGTTGAGTCTCTTAGCTGCTTGGATGTAAGCGAGGTTTTTGTGGTCTGTCCAGACCACAAATGGGTGTTCTGCGCCCTCGAGCCAGTGCCTCCATTCCTCGAGTGCCAGTTTGACTGCGAGCAGTTCTCTATTCCCCACATCGTAGTTTTGTTCAGCTGCAGAGAGACGCTTAGAGAAAAAGGCACAGGGATGGAGTTTGCCATCCTCCTGATGGTATTGGGACAGCACAGCACCCACCCCTGAATCCGAGGCGTCCACCTCCACAATAAACTGCCTCAAGGGGTCGGGCTGGACCAGAATGGGGGCCGAGGTAAACCTCTTTCTAAGCTCAGTGAATGCACCCTCTGCTTGGGGAGACCAAACGAACGGTCTGGCTGTGGAAGTAAGCTGGGTAAGGGGAAGAGCTACCTGACTGTAATTGCGAATGAAACGCCTGTAAAAATTTGCGAAACCCAGAAATTGTTGTAGTTTGCGACGGGTGTCGGGTCGAGGCCACTCAGCCACCGCGCTAACTTTTTCGGGGTCCGGGCAAACCTGCCCAGCGTGTACAATAAAACCAAGGAAGTTGACGGACTGAGAATGGAACTCGCACTTCTCAGCCTTTACAAACAGATGATTCTCAAGGAGTCGCTGGAGTACCGCACGGACATGGACGATGTGCTCCTCAACAGTGGGCGAAAAAATAAGAATGTCGTCCAGATAAACAAAGACAAAACGATTAAGGAAGTCACGGAGCACATCGTTAATGAATGCCTGGAAGACTGCGGGAGCGTTAGTTAACCCGAAAGGCATGACCAAGTATTCGAATTGGCCCAGGTGGGTGTTGAACGCCGTCTTCCACTCGTCCCCCTCCCGCATTCGGACGAGATGGTAGGCGCAACGCAGATCGAGTTTTGTAAAGACCCGGGCTCCCTGAAGTAGCTCGAACGCCGAATTAATGAGGGGCAACGGGTATTTGTTGCGAACGGTGATGTTATTAAGACCCCGATAATCGACGCACGGACGGAGGGAACCATCCTTCTTACCCACAAAAAAGGACCCCGCTGCTATGGGTGCCGAGGAAGGGCGGATAAGCCCCGACGCCAGGGACTCATTGATGTACTTCTCCATCGCCCCCCTCTCTGGAGCAGACAGATTGTACAGGCGACTGGCGGGTAAGGTTGCCCCAGGGAGGAGGTCGATGGCGCAATCATATGACCGATGAGGCGGGAGAGATTGTGCCCTCTCCTTACTGAAGACCTCTTTGAGGTCATGATACTCTGCCGGGATAGACGCAACATCCACCGGGTCGATTGAGCCTACCGTGTCAGAAGAGACGGTTGTCACGGCAGATTGGAGGCAAGTTGCATGGCACTGATTGCTCCACCCGACGATACGCCGGTTTTGCCAGTCGACCTGTGGATTGTGCAACCTAAGCCAGGGGAAACCTAACACAAGGGGTGAGCCGGGTGAAGAAATAACGTTAAACGAAAGGTGCTCACGGTGATTACCCGATACCACCATCTCCAACGGGGAGGACTGGTGGGTCACCCTGGTGATAACGTGTCCATCGATCGCCGTGGCATTAATGGGTTCTCCGAGTGGTTGGGACTGGAATCCACACTGACGGAGAAAATCTGCGTCTATAAAGTTGCCATCGGCCCCGGAATCCACCAACGCTTCGACCGGAAAAGAAGAGGAACAACCAGAGGTTAGTGTCACAAGAATCATAAGCCTAGGGGTACCATGACATCTAGTTGTGCCCACCCGTAACCCTAGGTCTACCGGTGGGCCCCGTCTTTTGGGCGACAAGGGCAAGCTGAGAGTAAGTGACTTCTCGACCCGCAATAGAGACACCTCCCTTCTTTTAGTCTAACCTCTCTTTCCTTTTTGGTTAGATGCATCTGTCCCAACTGCATTGGTTCTGTGGAAGGCTGCTCAGCCTCTTGTGGAACAGATGCAAATGCCCTAGGTGGGGGGCAGACCGAGGAAGGCTGTCGATGGCTGTGAACTGGAGTAGGGTGTAGGGCCCGGGTGGTATTTTCATATCGTTTCTCTCTTTGACGGTTGTCTAACTGTATTGCCAGGGAAATGAGTTCCTCCAATGTGGATGGGGTCCCTCTGCCAGCTAGCTCATCCTTCAGAGGATCATTCAGGGCATTTAGGAACACCCCTCTCAGTGC
Source organism: Neostethus bicornis (assembly GCA_902685375.1). NCBI lineage: Eukaryota > Metazoa > Chordata > Actinopteri > Atheriniformes > Phallostethidae > Neostethus > Neostethus bicornis. The sequence goes on from LR738550.1 coordinate 27,340,893, forward strand.
CTTCTGTCCCCAGCCAGCCTCTACTGCTAGGGTCCGGAATGAGATGGAGAACTCCGCCACAGATAGAGTTCCCTGGGAAAGGTGGAGTAGACGCTGGGAGGCATCTCCAGCCCGGACCGGCACCTCGAACATGGTTCTGAATAAACTCAGAAAATCAGATGTTGAGCGATCAGCCAGGGGGGCTGCCGCGTCTTCGGCCTCGGCCCACTCCAGTGCCCTGCCCCGAAGAAGACCCACAATGTACAAATTCTTAACTTTGTCTGATTCGAAGGTCCGCGGTCTTAGAGCAAAGACATTTGAACACTGCAAGAGGAACCCACGACATTTCCCCAGGGTTCCATGGAAAGGTTCCGGGTCCGTAATATGGTGGTCCATGAGTGGGCTGGGCATAGCTGAAGGAGGTGCCGAGGCTGTGGACAGAAAAAGAGAACTTAGATTATTTACTTTGTCTGTTAAAGCCTGTAACTGTGTTTTTAATTGAGTATTTTCGTCCATAAGGGCCTTTATGGCCTGTTGTTGTTGTCCCAGGAATATTCCTTGTCGGGTCAGAATCTCTGACACTGAGGGTGATGCAGAACCCGCTGGATCCATTCTGGTCAGGTCTTCTGTTGTGTAGGAGAGGGAATGAGGAGGATCCAAATGCAGGTTTAACAGTTTATTAAGTGTTGAACAAAGGAATCCACAGCAGAGAGATGACGGCTTCAGGCAGTGCTGGATGGCCAAGAGGAAGGGCTGAAGGTTCCTGTGAGGAGAATAAGAAAATTAGTCTGATATCAAAATTTGACTCAGCTTAGAGGTGGTCAGTTTACCACTAGAATCGTTGAAGACCTGACAGAGACTGTGGGTGACACCAGGTCTTTTATAGCCACCGGTAAGTCTGTGCAGCTGGGAGCAATCAGCCAATCCTCCCGTTAGAAGCCATCCAGCACCTGTGAGTTTTGGGGGAGAAAAAAAAACAAACAAGCAGGCCTAAAAGGCCTCACACCACACCTAGTTATTGCTGATGCCGCACCGATCCGCCTGTCGATGTCCCGCTCCATCCTTCCCCCACTTGTGAACAAGACCCCGAGATACTTAACTCCTCCACTTGGGGCAGGACCCTGTCCCTGACCTGCAGGGGGCATTCCACTCTTTTGCGGGCGTAACTTTTTCTCATTTAAGATATTTTTTCCTTATTTCGTTCCTGTTTGGAAAATAACTTCTTTTCTCTTTCTCCTTTAAATTTGACTTAGTTTACTTTCTCTATATTAACACACATCTAGACAGGGAAATGACAGTGAAAGTTCATCATAGAGATAAGAGAAGTCAAAAGAAATAAAAGTGGATGCAAATATTGAATTTTCTGTTAAAAAATTTTAGTCAGTCTCTGTGTTTTTTCAATATCTGTAAGTTTCAAACCAACATGTCCACCAAATCATATTTGAGTTAGTTTTTTATGTTGTCTAAGTTCTTTTTAAATCTTGAGCCAGGAATGATAGTACAAAATTTTTTTACAAATTTCAATTTGAAAAGTAATTTCGAGATGATTGACTTTTCATTTAATATGACTTTGATTTTTTTTTATTAAAATTTACTAATTTAATTATATAATTATCTTTTTCTACAAAGGATTTTGTGTTATTCTAATGATCAAATCTCCTGTACTGTATTTAAAATTCATAATGTTCAACATTTTGAACAACAGCGGGTCAACAGGGCCACTCCCCCTCCAGGTAGAGAGAAGCCAGATAGTGTAGTTCGGGCATCCTGAGGTGTTTTAAGGTGTTTCGGGCACGTCCCAGTAGGAGGAGAGACTGAAGAGACTAGGTCTCTTCAGCGGGCCCGCGGATCCTTCCGGGTGAGCTGGAGGATGCAGCTTGTTTCCGGGCCAGCTGTGAGACATAGTCTCTCCAGCGGGTCCGGGGTCTGCCTCTTGGTCTCCTTCCGGTGGGACGTGCCCAAAACACCTCACCAGTGAGTCACTCGGGGGCGTTCTGTCCAGATGCCCGAACCACCCCATCTGACTCCTCTCGACCTGGAGTAGGAGTGGCTCGACACCAAGCTCCGCCCGGATGGCAGAGCTCCTCACCCGATCTCTGAGTGAGAGTCCACCCACCCTGCGGAGGAAGCTCATTTCGGCCGTTTGTATCCGCAATCTCATTCTTTCGGTCACCACCCAGAGCTGGTGACCAAAGGTGAGGGTAAGAAAAGAAAAGCTCTCGATTTACAAGTCGAGCTATGTCCTACCGAGCTCCTCCCGTTCAGTGTCGAGCCGCTCCTCCTCCGGGTCGAGAGGAGCCAGATGGGGTGGTTCGGGCATATTTTAGAAATATTTTCGATTTTATGTTTTGTGATTTTAATACATTTTCTGTCTTGTAAAGCCCTTTGAATTGTCTATAGAACTGCCTATATATAATTGTTCTATACAACTAAACTTACCTTGTCTTGATGTTTTTCTTTGCACAAAATGAATAAATTATTTACTGAACAGAAATTAAATTTTGTTCAAGCAAATGAATCAACTTTTAACGTAAATAAATATTTACTTGGTGGATACGGATGGGGTGACTTCAATAGGATTTACAGCTGCCGGACCATAGGGGGCAGTGTTATGTAGAAGCGCATCCAGACTGGCTGATTTTATCAGTAGAAGAAGAACTCTTTCAGCAGCACAGTAGAAGAAGAAAGTTTGTTTTTGCAAATGGCGGGTTTTCTGACAGACAAACAGTTTGCAGAACGTCTTTACAAATTACTGCAGGTAAAAAATAACCTCCACATTCTCACTTAAGATTTTTATTCGTTGAATGAACTATAGTCTGTATTATATTATTGAAAAAACTTGGAGATATCAACTGTTTTTTTTCAGTTTGGTTGTCAGAGACCCATGTTTTCACTCTTATTTAATTATTTATGTGATAAAATAACATCTTTTTTCTTTACTGAAATTTTTCATCGAGATGTTTGATCTTTTTGTTTCCTTTTAGGAAAAATAAAGTTGAGTTTTTTATGTTTTTGAATTATTTTAATGGAAAATAGTTGTCAATTGGAATAAATTAGTCTCAACAGATTTCACATTGTGGATGAAAAAAAGCACAGAAACAAAGAAAAAAACAGAACAAATGTAAATAAACCGCTAAAAGTGAAATAAACCAAGCTAGCTAAACATTTTCAACAAAAACATTTATTTTTTTTTTTTGATTATTTTGATTATTTTGAATTACTCTATTCATCCCTCACCGGGGAAATTTGTTTGCTGCACTCCTTACACCGCAGCAGGCTGCCCTTCAACGGCGCCAATGGTGGGAGAAGTGGGGGCTAGGTGTCTTCTCCAAGGACCCTAGACGTGCTCTCCGTGGGACGCGAACCCGCGACCTTCCGGTCCGCGGGCGAACGCGCTAACCACGCGGCCACCGTCTCCACCCAAGTGGTCAGATTTAGTGGTCAGAAGTAAAAAAAAACAAAACATTTTTTTAGAAAAATTTTTTTTTTCTAAAAAAAAAAATTTTTTTTTTAAAGAAAAATCTGTTTACTGTGTACAGATAAAGAAATTTGAAAATAGAGGTAAAAAAAAAAAAAGTGAAGCATGTGCATAAAACACATTAGAAATCATTCATGTTACATGTGATCAAATCTTTTTACTTCAACCATATTACCTGTGTTTTTTTTCTAAAATATGTTCTGATATCGACCAGTTTAAACCTAACTGTTTGAATTAAATAAACAGGGAGGATGTAGAAGCTTTTTATATAAATTTATGTGACGAGATCCTATTCAGACATTTTTCAGATGTCAAGCTGTTCTCATAGTTGTCTAACTTTTTTTTTTTTTTTAATCAACCCATAATGAATAACCAAAACTTTTAGCTTCCCTTCTGTTCCGTCGGCTTTCATTTATCCAGGGCTGGTTCTTGGAGGCAACAGCCTCAGACAGGAACCCAACTTTCTCCCATCACCGGCTGCATCCTCCAGCTCACCCAGGAGGATCTCGAGGTGTTCCCTGTCCAGCTTTGAGACATAGTCTCTCCAGCAGGTCTGGGGGTCTGGTGAAACGGGCCTGAAAAACCTCACCAGCGAAGCGTTTGATATGCCTGAACCACCCCATCTGTCTTCTCTCGAACCAGGGAAGCAATGGTTCTATTCTGAGTTCTCTGGAATGCAGAGTTTCACACTCTTATCTCTAAGAAAGCCTGGCCATCCTGCAGTGGAAACTCATTTCAGCCGCTTGAGTTCTTGATCTCATTCGTTCGGTCGCCACCCACAGCTGGTGACCACAGGTGAGGGCAGGGACGTGGATCGACTGGTAAATTGAGAGCTTTGCTTTTTGGCTCAGTTCTTTCTTCACCACGATGGACCAAGGCAGTGTCCTGATTAATGCCAACAACACATCGATCCGTCTGTCGATCTCCCGCTCCATCCTTCCCCCACCTGTGAACAAGACCCCGAGTTACTTAAACTCCTCCACTTGAGGCAGTGCTTTGTCCTGACGTGCAGGGGGCATTACACTCTTTTTTGAGCAAACTTGCAGCTTTTTTGTTAATCTTTTTTTTTTCTTCTTGTGTTTGAGGTGGCCTCATGTCCCTCGGTGGAGGGCTTGTACCTGCAGGAAGGAGATGCCATCTTACAGCTGCTCTGCACTCCATCAGAGCTTCGCAGTGACATACTCACATGGATCTGCAGCAGGTAAAATCTTCTGCCTGAAACGATGCACAAAACTTCCAGAATTATTCCTCTAATTTTAAGCATCTTTTCACAGCATCAACCCAAAATTTGTGGCCTCCAAAGTTTCATGGATGAGATCAAAAGATCCAGACGTTCTTAATAAAGGTATGTTTATATTTAAGTGAGGAGCTTCTATTTGTTCTACTGCGGGGGTTCCCAATAAAATTATCAAGAGTCTGGTTAGGTAACCCCATCATTTTGGTCCAAATATGCAAAACCATTCAGACAATAATTAATTTTTCTGTTCTTTGGTTAAAATGCAATGTGAACCGTAGTTAAATTTGCAAAGGTGCCAAGTTTTGGCTTCACGGAGAGGGAGATTTTGAGGCGGGGCTGAAAGGGGGAGGGGCTATGACACTACATCCACCAATGGACAACACCCGCCATGACAGTTGGCGTAAAACAAACCGTTCAAAACATGAAAAAGCAGCTGGTAAATTGTGCGTCTTATGTGTGTTACCACCTATCGTTATGTATGAAGTACTACTAGGAATACACCCTTTTACTGCTTGTTCACACTTTGTTTTGCGGCTGACGCACATAAGCTGTCACATGACCAAAGTTCCCAGATGTCCGACTTCTTCCATACATTCACCAAAAACAATACTGATAATAAACAATGCAGATCACCACTAGTGGCTTTCAGATGCACTGCTGCAGCAGCAGGAGATGCCATGTGCTTAGCCTCGTTATATATATGTTCATGGAATGCACTAGAGTGGAGGGAGGGGCTATGCTTGGAGGTCCGAATAATGTCCGGACTCCAGTCCACCAGTTGGGGACCACCTGTTCTACTTCTTATTTATTCCATTAGTCATGAAATAACCTTCCCTCCTCTTGCAGCTATAGCTGCTCTTGGACAGGAGCTGCTGTTGTGCAAAAAAGATGACCTGGATCTGATCAGGGTGAGAAGTTTATCTTTTTTTGTTGTAGTCACAGATAACAGAAAGTAATGTGATGTTTTTTCAGGGTAAAGCTAGTCCTCGCCGGCAGCTTTGCTTCTTGGAGCAGCTTCTAACTCTCGTCCCCGCCTGCAAAGTTATTGGACTCCGAACAGATGGGGAGGTGCTTCTGAATGAGTTGTTCTCAGCTGAGAATCAGCCTCACCTCACACGAGTGCTCAGCCCCTCACTTGACCCCTGGCCGGTGCACATAAAGTAGGTTGATTAAGTAGGTTGATAAAGTAGGTTCATTAGGAACCCCTTTTAAGGAACACTCACAGGAGTTCTGTGGTTCTAATGAGCTTCTATTCCATTAACCTGCTGCCTGAAATTGATGTTTGAAGGATCCTATTGGTCTTACTTCATGTAGGAACTGACCAATGTGTGATAGTGTGAATCTGGCATGTTTCGTTTACCTCCAAGTAGTGTTATTTCCGGACTATATAAGCCTCACCCAGTACATTTTTAAAGAAAAAAAAACATTTTGTACATACATAAACCACACCTGTTCATAAGCCGCATGTGCCCACATTGAAACATGAGATTTTTACAAAGAAAGACGGTACACAGAGAGAGTTTTCAAAGTTTTAATAATATACTTTAGCTTTTCTTTCCAAACAGTGCCTGTGACGCTGCAGTAACACAGCAGGAATACGGTAGCACAGCACTAACAGGGCTGGTTAAAAAAACACCGGTAAAAGTAACTAAGTCACCTCCTCATCTGAGTCCTGCAAACTCGGTGCACTTAAACCATGGAAATCAGCTCGGTTTCCTTATTTATCAACCAGCTCAATTGCTTTTAAAGCTGCGTCATGTGCATTTCTTCTTGCATTTTCCATAAGGAGGGTCTGTTCATGCTAATTTTATTCATCGACAAAGCGTGAAGTTACATTAAACTTGCGTCTTCCTCAACACATATATTCCAGCCGTTTCACTCTTACCTTTTCTGCTCGAGCGCCCCTGGTAGCCATCAGAAAAAATGCATAAATTAGCCGCATCATTGCATAAGCCACAGGGTTGAAAGCGTGTGACAAAAGTTGCAGCTTGTAGTCCGGAAATTACGGTATACGACAAAGTCAACCCATCAGAGAAGGCCAGTAACACTTTGCACACTGTGTTTAAGCTACAGGACGTCAGTCTTATTGATTTAACTCTTAACTCTGCTTTTTCTAAATAGATTAAATTTAACTGCCTTGTCATTTGTAAACTTTTTCTCTTCTCCTTGCAGGACGTTATTGAAAGGTACTAAATCATCTTTTAAGCCAAGAGAAGCAGATGTTGCTGCTTTACTTCAACAGACTCAGACTGAACTCCAGCAGCTGCAGTCCAAGGTGTGTACTGGAACTGGTTGAAATTTTGGCATGTTTTTATTTTTCCATCATTAATTCTTACGTCTCTGTGTGTGAAGTTCAGTCCACATCAATTGGACTGAGATCGGGGATCTTTGCTAGTGTTTTTATTGACCTTTTTTTTAAAAATTGAGTTTAAAAATCCCTTTTCCACGGTAGTCCTGGCCAAATGGGAACAAAAGAAAAGTTGAATTTACAATTAAAATAAAATATGACAAGATATGGAATAAGGTGGTGGGGGGTTTATTCAAGAAAGATGGATTCCTGGTGAGGGCCATCCAAGAAAACACTGGGGTGAAGTCCAAAACAACCAGAAGAGGTTATGTTTCTAGTTGACCCGGTAAAGCTTTGGGATGGTCTGGATGATGTGGAATTAAGAGTAATTTGTAATCTGATCTCAGATAAGAGGGTGAATGATGTCTGACTCATTTTTAATCATGCCTTTCATTTTTAAAATAATCTGCTGTACTCAGAGTATCATCATGACTTATTCACCTGCTTCCTGTTCTCAGTGTGATTTTCTAGCCGACGAGGATAAAACTACACCAGTCTTCAGTCCCGATTCTCTGCGGTTGGCAGCGTGCGATCTGCAGCAGCTGATGAGAACTTTCTGCCACGTGTATGAGATGGAGCTGAAGGCGTACTGTGGCAGAGAGCCCCCCAGCTTCAGCCCGGAGATCGACATCTTCCAGAGAGTCCACACACTGCTGCTGGCCTGCAACACGGTGAGCGGGGCATCTCGTTCTTATAGCAACAACCTCATCATAGCATTTCAGTCAGGTTTTTTTTTTCATGTACACACCCAATGATAAAATATAAAATCCTGCTTTATGTTGAAGGCAGTGTGGAAAATCTTTCATTGCTGAGAGCTCAGCGACTCTTTATGAATACTAACCAAGTGCTAAGAGCCACATTGGTCTTTTCTGTCACCTTCTGGGTTTTAGCTGATGGGTGCTCCTAATGTATATTTAATTTTAATTACAAGTCTAACTGAGATTTTTTTGGTTAAGTTCGGCTCAAATTATTATCAAACACAACAGCTGGAAAGTTTTAGTTTATGCCTCTTATCGATTCTTTCAAATAGAACCTTGACGTTAACCTCCTGCTAATATTTAGATATAAAGCTACCTATCAATATTGATCATCAGCAGGATCCTATTCCAGAAGGTTATATTAAAACTCAGTATTTTATCACAAGTAGAGAAGTCCTACCCTCACCTATGGTCACCAGCTGTGGGTGGTGACCGAAAGAATGAGATCATAGATGCAAGCAGCCGAAATGAGCTGCCTCCGCAGGGTGGCTGGGCTCTCACTCAGAGATCGGGTGATGAGCTCTGCCATCTGGGAGGAGCTCTGTCGAGCCGCTCCTCCTCCAGGTCGAGAGAAACCAGATGGGGTGGTTCGGGCATCTGGTCAGAATGCCTCCTGAGCCCCTTGCCGGTGAGGTGTTTCGGGTACATTCCACAGGGTGGAGACAAAGAGGCAGATCCTGAACCCGCTTGAGAGACTGTCTCAAAGCTGGACAGGGAACACCGCAAGATCCTCCCGGATGAGCTGGGGCTTCCCGTCTAAGGCTGTTGCCCCGATGACCCGGATAAGCAGAAGACAACAGAACGGAGAGCAGTCCTTTGTTTTCAAGCCTGTTACTATAGTAACGATCATTGAGGACACATCTACCGTCTAATCTCACAACTCTTGCAGTTCTGCAGGCAGATTCTAGGTTCTGCCTTTTAACTTTGAATCCAAGTAGCATCATCCTGGAAATAGAGTAACCTCGAGTAAAAAAAAACAAAAAACTTTTATTTCTTCATTTTAATTAATTGTCATAGTCACATTGATCTTCAAGTATGGATTTATTTCTGGTTGCAGGAACTGGAAATGCTGAAAGAAGTGAAGGAAACTTCAGCCTCAATGAGTGAAGAAGTGAAGCACCTACAAACACAACCTCTCTACTGGAACAACGGGAAGAAGTGTTCTCTACGTAAGCAGACATTTAACAGGAAGGAACTCTCCTACATGAAGGAAACATTGTGTTAACATGTCTTCTTGTCTTTCCAGCTGATCAATTAGAGAACCTAACAAAGCGGATTGAAGGTTTCCTCTACCAGCTTCCTGCCTGACAGCAGTGGAGCTAAAAACACACCACATACACACATCGACTGTCTGTCCTGAAATTGCATTCATTACTTTTGATAACCCATGTGTTTTATAATGTAAAAAAATAAGTTGGAGAAGAAATTTAACTTTTTATGTAAGTTTATTTTGTGTTTTTTTTTTCACAAGAAAATAAAGAGTTTTTAAACTTTGCAGTCATGAGTTTTATTTTGGAAGAACAAGCTGTGTTGGAGGTTTTTTCAAAATAAAAAAGGTATAGTTTCAGGTAGAAATGTCCTGAAGAAGTTTGTCCAGCTGAAGATCCATAATTATTACACTGATTAGGTTGAAATCAGTCCTCCATCCTGAGGATGTGAGCAGAGTTTCTGTGGTTTCTGGTTGGAGCTCTGTGTGGTCTGTCTTTTCCTCTCCCTGTGATCTCCATGAGTTTCTAGATCAGAAACCTTTTTTGATCAGCCAGTCCTTGAGTTCTTCATCAAACTGTCCTTTCACCTTCAGAATCATCGTGACCTCATTGACCTGAGTAGGTACCTCCTTTCCAGTCAGCTCCTTCAGGTGTTCCTTCACCTGCTTCTCCAGAGCCCAAATGTCACCTTCCACTTTCCGGATCAACGTCAGTTTGCGGTTTCCATGCGTGATGTCTGAGTAAACCGGGACGTTGTGCATGCGGGATCGTCGGATCATGTATGGCAGGTCTGGAGGTGTTTCTGCAGGAGGGATCCAGCCGGATGGAGTAGGCCCGCAGTGTTGAGGAGGATCAGGGACTCGTGATGGAGGAATAAGACGCTCCACAAATCTGAACTCATCTGTTGATTCCACGATGTGTTTTCCATCTTGTGAAACAGCGTTAGAAGCTAATCTTAGAGATGAAGCAACAGAAACGTGTCTTTTTAACCTGCTGCTTTCTCTCAGCGCTCTGAAGAACATTGCAGCCATCTTGTGTTACAATGAAAAGTGACCGACCGAAAACTCTTCCGAGGAGTTTTAGACCCGGAAGTTATTCTATTTTAAATATTCTTTTAAGCTTTCTATTTTCAAATATCGATGTTGGCACAACATGAAGCATCTGCTCACTTTTATTTTACTTCGACCACGAGTCAGGTATTACTGCAAATAGCTTATATTTGGGCAAATAGAGATGACGTCGGCACGTCGCCATGTTTGTAGTTCATCAGGTGCTTTAGAAAATGTGAAAATAATAAAAAAATTTAAAAAATTGTGTCTTTGTAAGATTTTTTTGCACGATTTTTAAATATGTGCTTGCCATTATCAATATTTTTTAGTTTATTTAGAAACTTGAAGATTTTAGCTTCATATTCATGGTGCTTACTTTTGCTAACTTTTTTAAAAATCATATTTCCTGCAGAAAAGGATTTAGAGAAAATTGTTTTCTAAGGTTTTCTATCATTTGTTGAATGTAGAAATAAACTTGAGTTAATCAGTCTAGTGCTACTCTTAGAGGTCAAATAAAACATGAATCAGGTCAAACAGGCTTCACAGCAAGAAGGTCAGGATTAACATCCCGGGTGGGGACAAGGCTTTTAACACTGGCCTTTCTGTGTGGAGTTTGCATGTTCTTCCTGTGTACACCTGGGTGTCCTCAAAGTATTTCAACCTCCAAAAATATGCATGTTAGAATGAGTGGCCGCAACAAAACTGGCCCTGAGAATGAACCTTCTTGTGTGTGTGTGGCCCCGAAACAGACTGGCGACATGTTCGGGTTGACCCTGTCTCTTGCTTTGAATCCTCAGTGATAAGGTCCGGCACCCCTCATAATCGTATAAAAGATAAGCAGTTAAGAAAACTAAACTAAACACAGGTAAACACCTCCAGGATTTTTAAAGCAACACATCTACAGACTTCATGTGTCTGTGGAACCAAAGAAAAAGTTGACACATGTAAAAAAAAAAAAGTTCACTTTTAGGTGAAATTGGAAGAAAAATTCCACCAATTTGTTCTTGATGCTTTCGAAACATTTCCAATCAGCGGTGAGAAATCAAAAGACAAACGTAAAGTGAGAGGGACAATCCACTGGGTGTGGTAAACTTATTTACTTTGTCATCCTGTAAGTTTTGACTGGGAGTATTTCTCTTAAACTCCAGCGTGACAGTTTTTGAGACCTGTTTGAATATTATTTTAAAGAAGAACATGACCGAATCAGACCAAAGCGATGAAGAGATTCTTGTTCCCAGTAAACAAAGACATGTGGAGGTAAGAACAAAAAAAATTCCAAAAACTTATTTAGGGTGAGTTCTTACATTTACATTTACTCTGATTCAGGCTTCTTTTACTGAAGAAATAAAATGTTTAAATTGTACAAACATTTGTCTCAATGGCAAGTTTGATTTTTTTTCTAAAATATCAAAAACATGTCTATTGGTATTTTAATTAAATTTTTTTTTTTTTACTCACTCTATTCATCCCTCACCGGGGAAATTTGTGTGCTGCACTCCTACACCGCAGCAGGCTGCCACGACGGCACCACTGGTAGGAGAAAAGGGGGGGTTAGGTCTCTTCTCCAAAGACCCTAGACGTGAACTCAGTGGGATGCTAAGCCACAAACTTCCGGTTAACTTCCAGTCCGTGGGCGAACGCTCTAACCACTGAGCCACCGACACTCCATCTGCATCTATGACTCAACTTATTGAGTTATAGTTTTAGTTTGGTGAGCATTAGCTCGTTAAAGGTGATCAGATTGATAAAAACTTAAAAAGTGTTGTTCTTCTGAATAGTTTTTGACGTCTGATAGTTGCAAGTCATTATGATATGATGTTTATTTGTATTAAATTTATGGGCAAACCTCTGACGAATACGTTTCCTATTGATTTTGTGGTCGAAAGTAAATTTGCAGCAGTATCACATGAAACTGTGTTTAAATAACTTGGAGACAAAGAAACAAAAAATGTCACGCATCCTTTTGTTTGGACAGTTATAAAACATAGATGTTCATATTGACATGTTAAAACCGGTCAAACCAGAAAAGGAGAACTACAAACTTTAAAATCCATTTCAAATTGAAACGGTCACAACTATACGTTCCTTTTTTTATTTTCATCTTCACAGGCCAATCAAACGTCACGACGACCGATAAACATGAACCACTATGCAACAAAGAAGAGTGCAGCTCAGAGCATGATTGATGTGGCATTACTGATGGCGAATGCATCCCAGTTGAAAACCGTCCTCTCTGTGGGGCCTCAGTATGATCTATATTATGCCCTCTTTGTTCTGTTGGGCCTGTCAATGGCACTCCAGGTCGGAGTGGGAGTTCTACTCATTTTAATTGGTAAATATTTCTAATCTTTAATCAGAAGAAAACACAGAAGAGAAAGTGTGCACCACATGAGGAAGCATTGCTTACAGATCTGATTGATTGTAATGACACTGACTTCCTGTACTGTGCTCTCGAGCAATGGGGTTGCAGGATGTTATAAAAAGTATAAAAAGTTTCCAAAGTGTTTGTGGTCTCATTTTTTTTTCATGTTGTGTAATCAGCAAAAGAGGACGTGACTGATGATGAAAAGCAGTCCAGGTTGGAGACTTTGAACGATGCTGCTACAATCCTAATCTTCTTCACAGTGGCGACCAACGTTCTAATTACCGCTTTAGGATTTCAGGGACAATCCAACAGGTACATTCGTGCTTTAACAAGTGATTTTTACTCATTCATTATTGTAATTTTTTCCATTTATTTCCCACAGCTCTCTCTCATCAGTGTTGGGACAGCTAAACGTGCAGGTGATCAAAGGAATTTAAACTACGTCTGGCACTAAAACGATGAAAAGTAAAATGATAGCATTTGTGGGAGATTTAGATTGATCATTATCAGATTTCACTGTAGAGTTTTAAACTAAATCTTTGACGTTTCGTCTCTAAAAATATATCTTCTTTATATGTGTTTTTAAATTTGGGTTACTTGCAAATGAGAACTGATCTGTTTTGTTTTTCAATCTGCTTTGCAATTACAAAAATGAATGTAAAACATGTAACTTTTCTTGTTCATTAAATATTATGCAACAACCATCTTTTTCTGATCTGTATGTCTGAAAAACAATATTTTACTTGCGAGTATTAAGACAGTGTTTTTCAAGATGTGTTTAATTTGCTCTTGTTTGGTCAACCTGGTGTAGAACTTTGTCAGGTGGTGTAGGGAGTACCATCTGCACCTAAACGTGACCAAAAGAGGATGGTGGTAGACTTAAGCAGGAAGGGGTTCCTAACCGCCCCTTATCTGTATTGATGAATCATATGTGGAGATCATCTCATCATACAGATTTTTGGGCGTTCTCATGAGCGGTCGGAGTTCACCTATAAGAGGGATCTGGGTAGATGTACCACCGGAGAAAGCTCAGGTCATTCAACACCTGGAGGGGGGTGATCTCCGTGTCCTAGGGGTCCATCATGGAGAGAGTCTCCATGTCTCTTTCTTCTCCGTGATCTATTGGGGAGCTGGTGTGGAGACCAAAGAACGCCACCAAACTAAACAAGCTGATCGGGAGGGCAGGATCTGTGGTGGCTCGTCAGTCATGTTGAATCCCTCCCACACTATTCATAAATTTGTGGACCATCTTGGGAGTAGCTTCGTTGACAGACTCCTGCAACCTAACTGCCCGGAGGAGCAGTGCAAGGAATGATTTGAAAAATAATAATTTGAAAAAATATTGCATTTCCGTGCTAACACGTTTATCTCTACAGTGGTGGTCAAAAGTTTACACACACTTGTAAAGAACATAATGTCATGGCTGTCTTGAGTTTCCAGTTATTTCAACAACTCTGATTTTTCTCTGATATAGTGATTGGAACAGATCCTTCTTTGTCACAAAAAAACATTCATGAAGTTTGATTCTTTTATGACTTTATTATGGGTAAACTGAAAATGTGACAAAATCAGCTGGGTCAAAAATATACATACAGCAACATGAATGAGCAATTTTGGAGACTTAGAAAGTTGTGTCAATGACATGAGCTTCATAGCATGACCTCTTAACTTCTTGTGAGTGATTATGAGTGACTACAGCTGGTGACTTCTCTGAGGCCATTTAAAAAGGGCTCATTGGATAAAAACACCCACAAACGCTACAATGGGAAAGTCAAAGGAGCTCAGCACAGATTTGAAAAAGAGAATCATTGACTTGAACAAGTCAGGAAAGTCACTTGGAGCCATTTCAAAGCAGCTGCAGGTTCCAAGAGCAACAGTGCAAACAATTGTTTGTAAGTATAAAGTGCATGGCACTGTTTTGTCACTGCCACGATCAGGAAGAAAACGCAAGCTGTCACCTGCTGCTGAGAGAAAACTGGTCAGGAGGGTGAAGAGTCAACCCAGGAGCACCAAAAAGCAGATCTGCCAAGAATTAGAAGCTGCTGGAACACAGGTGTCAGTGTCCACAGTCAAGCGTGTTTTGCATCGCCATGGACTGAGAGGTTGCCGTGCAAGAAGGAAGCCCTTGCTCCAAAAGCGGCACCTTAAGGCTCGACTAAAGTTTGCTGCTGATCACATGGGCAAAGATAAGACCTTCTGGAGGAAAGTTCTGTGGTCAGATGAAACAAAAATTGAGCTGTTTGGCCACAATGCCCAGCAATATGTTTGGAGGAGAAAAGGTGAGGCCTTTAACCCCAAGAACACCATGCCTACCATCAAGCACTGTGGTGGTAGTATTATGCTGTGGGCCTGTTTTGCTGCCAATGGAACTGGTGCTTTACAGAGAGTCAATGGGACAATGAAGAAGGAGGATTACCTTCAAATTCTTCAAGAAAACCTGAAGTCATCAGCCCGAAGGTTGGGTCTTGGGCGCAGATGGGTGTTCCAACAGGACAATGACCCCAAACACACATCAAAAGTGGTAATGGAATGGCTAAATCAGGCTAGAATTAAGGTTTTAGAATGGCCTTCCCAAAGTCCTGACTTAAATCCCATTGAGAACATGTGGATAATGCTGAAGAAACAAGTCCATGTCAGAAAGCCAACAAATTTACTTGAACTGCACCAATTCTGTCAAGAGGAGTGGTCAAAGATTCAACCAGAAACTTGCCAGAAGCTTGTGGATGGCTACCAAAAGCACCTAATTGAAGTAAAAATGGCCAAAGGACATGTAACCAAATATTAGCATTGCTGTATGTATATTTTTGACCCAGCTGATTTCGTCACATTTTCAGTTTACCCATAATAAAGTCATAAAAGAATCAAACTTCATGAATGTTTTTTGTGACAAAGAAGGATCTGTTCCAATCACTATATCAGAGAAAAATCAGAGTTGTTGAAATAACTGGAAACTCAAGACAGCCATGACATTATGTTCTTTACAAGTGTATGTAAACTTTTGACCACCACTGTATATTCCTTCTTCTTTCGGCATTTGCCTTCAAGGGTTTCCACAGCAAATCAGTTTCTTCCATCTAACCCTATCTGCTGTATCCTCTTTGGTCACGCCAACTATCCTCATGTCTTCTTTCACTGTATCCATGAACGTCCTCTTTGGTCTTCCTCTAGTCCTCTTTCCTGGTGGTTCCAAATCCAGCATCCTTCTTCCGATGTACTCTCTCTCCTCTGCACAAACCATGTTCAAACCATCTCAGTCTGGCCTCTCTGACTTTATCTCCAAAACCTCTAACATATGCTGTTCCTCTGATCCTGTCCATCTTGGTCACTCCCAGAGAGATCCTCATCATCTTCATCTCTGCTACCTCCATTTCTGTTTCCTGTCTTTTCCTCAGTGCCACTGTCTCTAGACCAAACAGCATGGCCGGTCTCACCACGGTTTTCTACACTTTTCCTTTCATCTTAGCTGAAACTCTTCAGCAACTTAAGAAATAAATAAATAAAGATTTATGGTTTATTGATGGAAAATGGACTCTACTTGTATAGCGCTTTTCCACCTGTGTCGGCACTCAAAGCGCTTTACAGTGTAGCTCACATTCACCCATTCACACCTGATGGGGATGCCTCCATGCAAGGAGCAAACCACCATCAGGAGCAATTGAGGGTTCGGTGTCTTACTCAAGGACACCTCGGCATGAACTCCTGGCGGGGGATCGAACCGACAACCCTCCGGTTACAGGGCGGTCACCCTACTCACTGAGCGATTCTTCCCTCAACGGGAAAATTTGGGTGCTGCATTACACCACAGCAGGCTGCCAGGATGGCGCCAATGGTGGGAGAAATAGGGGGTTGGGTGTCTTCCCCAAGGACAACTAGGTATGTGCTCAGTGGAATTCGATCTTGCAAACATCTGGAGAACTTCATGCATAATACAAATAATAGCCATAATATCATATGAGATAAAAAAAATAAGACACTCTGACATTGACATCAACATTGACCTTAGCGTGGGTGTAGTAATTCCCACCCAGACTTATTTACTGTGTCAATATTATCCAGCTATTTAAAGTTTCCTGTCGTGAAAGACGGTAATTTCTTAAAGCTGTTGCTGCAGGAAAGCTTTTTTAAAACTGGTGGGAAATTATATTGAAGATTATGGACAAGAAAGCTGATTTTGATGAAGAGAGGGGAGATTTTAGTGGGAATAAGGTAAGCATCAAAATATTCAAATATTTTATGTGAGGAAAATCTGGTCACATACTACTACATAAAGTTATTATCAAACTTCTTTTAACAACTTTATAATAATTTATACTATAAGAATATATTTTTTTATGACAGGCTTGAAACATGTTTTTGATTGGATAAAACTACATGGTTTTGTGGTCTTGTGGAAATTTTAGATTCAAATTTAAAGACCAGAAACCAATGTTTTTTAAGTTGATTCAATGGTTCAACCATGACATGCATATACTCATTAAAGTCATTTATAATTTCTATATTTTTGGCAACTTTCCAATAATGTATGCACAAAAGTTGCCAAAAATATAGGAAAAAATATAGGAATTACAAACCAGAAATAGCAAGACCAGAAAGCTCTATTCACTTTTTATTTTTTTCTTATACTACCTTACTTGACTTATGGAATCGGAATCTGGGAAAACGCTCATCCAAACTCGAACCTCTATAGAAACTAAAAAAAAAAAGTCATCATAGTTATCCATAATGCAGTGTTTAGAGATAATACAAATCTACTATTTATTGTCAAAATGATTGAAATTCAAAGATGTAACTAAGTTAAAAACTCTACGGCACGGCGACACAGTGGGTAGCACAGTGGCCTCAAAGCAAGAAGGTCAGGGTTTGAGTCTCGGGTGGGGACAAGGCTTGGAACACTGGCCTTTCTGCGTGGAGTTTTCATGTTCTCCCCTTGTTTGTGTTGGTTTTCTCCAGGTACTCTGGTTTCTTCCCATGCTCCAACAACATGCATGTTAGGTTGACTGGCCAATATAAAACTGCCACTAAGAATGAGAGTGTGTGTGTATGGTTGTGTACATGTGGCTCCGCAGCAGACTGGCGATCTGTTCAGGGTGTATTGCCTCTCGCCTGTAATCAGCCGGGCTAGGCTACGGCACCTCCGTAATCCAGTTAGAGATAAGTGGTTCAGAAGACGAAACTAAACTCTACTTGTCATTTACAAATGCACAATCAATAAAATGCCTGAAAATATCCAAACTTTTATCTTCTGAAACCCACACATATGCAGGGAGAAAATGCAAACTCCACACAGAAAGACCAGTGTTCCTGTTCCGAAGTTTATCCTCTAACACTAGGAGTCCCGGTTTTTTCAGTTTCTTTTGCAGTGTGAGGTTTATCCTCTAAAAGCGCAGTCAGTGTAATGCAATTCAAAAGGTTATTAAAGACGAGGACTTTTGAGGTGTAGTCTGGAGAAGACTGGACTTTGTCTGTGTGAGAGGGAGAACACAGACGATGGAGTTGTTCAGGATTGATTTCTAATGCAAGCATTGCATGTGGTCTATGGTGATGGTGCATGTTATTTATTGATTTATTATGTATGTGTGTGTGTATTCAATAATATAAATCTGTACAAACAGAAAAAAAAATGGAAATCAGAAGGATTATTAAATTTTTACGTACTTAATTCACTCCTCAACGGAGACAGTTGTGTGCTGCATTATACTGCAGCAGGCTGCCAGGACGGCACCAATGGTTGAAGAAATAGGGGATTAGGTATCTCCCCCAAGGACATCTAACCACCATGTCTAGATCCCACTGAGCTCATATCTAGATGAGCTCAGTGGGATTTGAATTGGCTTTTTCCAGTCCAAGGGCGAACATTCTACCACTGAGCTATCGCCTTTCCCGTAAGTCAAATGGTGATAATGTTTGGTGTAGGAATTTATAAGCAATTTTTACAGCCTGCTGCCTTTGGATATTTAATTTAATATTTAGAGCAAATTGTAAATAAGCAACTGCATCTGAACAAATTGAACAAAATAAGTCAGACTGAGACAAATACTCAATACAGGGATTTTGTCTAGAAACAAAAAACGGATCCTTTAACCATTTACTCTGTCTTATTGGCATCAAATAAGCTGACGTGTAAATATTTCAAGTATTGAAACCTTTTGAAAGTTGTAATATTTCATTTGAAACATTGTGATGCAGAGCTGTAAGAAATGCGTTTCACATGTTTTTACAGTTTTGTGGTTGAAAGTAATTATCGTCATTAATGAATGAGACGTGATCACGCGAATTTCTCAAGTTTGGGATCAATTACTCAATTCTATTCTTGTCTATCCAATTAACAGGGGTGAACGGAAGAATGCATCTCAAATTTTTGTGATTGCTCAATATTTAAAATACAAATAAGCCTATGAACATGTTCGAACAGTCAGATCAGCGAAGGAAAACAAACAGAATACAAGAGAACCCCAAACTTTCACAGATCGTCATTTCTTTCTGTAACTTTTTTTTCTCACACAGCCTCCGGGAAGTCCGAACTCCAAAAAATTGAACCACTATGCCACTAAGAAGACTGCTGCTCAAAGCATGATGGATGTGGCATTGCTGATGGCCAACGCGTCCCAGTTGAAAACCATCCTTTCTGTGGGGCCTCAGTATGATCTATTTTACGCCCTCTTTGTCCTGTTGGGTTTGTCAATCACATTTCAGCTCACAGTGGGAGTTCTGCTCATTTTAATTGGTAAGTAATTCTGACCTTCAGTCATGTCGCCATACTTGGTCATGATGAACTTAAAATATATTGTTTTTTAATCCAGAAGTCAGTCAGTTAGTCATTTTCTTATCCGTCTATCCCTTTCGGGGCTGCGGCGGGTGCCGGAGCCCATCCCGGCTGATTTAAGGCGAAGGGCAGGGTACACACCGAACAGGTCGCCAGTCTGTCGCGGGGCCACGCACATACAACCATCCACACACACACTCGTTCCTAGGGGCAATTTGGCACCGACCAATCAACCTAGCATGCATGTCTTTGGAGGGTGGGAGGAAACCAGAGTACCCGGAGGAAACCCACACAAACACGGAGAGAACATGTAAACTCCACACAGAAAGGACAGTGTTCCTAGTCCCGTCCCCACCCGGGGCTTGAACCCACAACCTTCTTGCTGTGAGGCCACTGTGCTATCCACTGCACCACCGTGCTTAATCCAGAAGTAATGAACAAAATAACAAATCAAAGATATGTAATGTACATGTACTTCATAAAAATCACTGATTGATTTTAATAAAAATAGTTGAACAAGAAAAGTTAAGATTTTTTTTTAGGTAGACAATTTAAAAGTTAAACAAGAAATGTTTGCTATGAAGGGTGTTTAATTACTGTTCAGAACAAACAGAAAGGACATGGCTCGATCTGTTCCAAGGGTACCAGATAACTTGACAATAGACGGGTTGGAATCCAAAAATAACTTCTTGGCAAATAGATTGAAGACGTTTCTGGGTTGTCGTTTTTCAGTAGAAAAACTATTTCAATAAGAAATGCAAACACACACTTCTACAGAACTGGAACAAGTTTTAAGCCACGCCCTCTTTTAATCTCAGATGGTGAAACTAAAGTCATTGTTTAAACATTTTCTGAACCAGTTATTAAACGGGCCAGTGAATCATTTATTATGTTCCAGCTTCGCACTAAGTAAATACTCATTAGAATGTTTGATGATGATACAGTGCATTTAAAACTAAAATATCATGTGATTATCGAGATGGGGAATATTTGAATTTTATGTTGCTCGTATAGAAAAATTGGAAGAATATGATGTTTAAAAAGTGTTTATTGTAACTTTTCTCATCTGCATCAGCGAAAGAGGACGTGGATGATGAACATAAACAAGACAAGCTGGATTCAATGAACGATGCAGCAACAATAATCGTCTTCTTCACAGTTGTGGTCAACATCTTGATTTCAGCACTGGGTTTTCAAGGACAGAAGCCAGGGTAAGTTTTCACAAAGGTTTATTCAAATTGACTTCTTTTCTTGACTCTTAATTGTCTCTAATTTTCTTTTCAGTTCATCATCAACACTCATTCTGCCATCAAATCTGAATTTTACCAAAAAAATTTAGAGCACAAAGATGGATTAAAATCTGTAACTGATCAGATGCTCATTAGTGACATAAATGAGTGAGGGGAAAATCTTACTTTTTTAATTTGAAACGCTAAAAAAAAAAACATCACTGCAATGCTTTTTAATCTTAAACTTGGATGTATTTTAAAATCAATATCACGAATGTTTAAATCGAAGTAAAATGCATGTTGTAATTTATTGTGATTTTGGGAGAGAAATCTTGGTCTTTCTAAATTGGAGGTGGCGTCTTGAAAAAATGAATTATTGAAAAAGATTAATGTTATATTACTTTATACTTTTTGTTAGACTTCCATGATCTGCTGAATAAACCTTGTTGGAAACAACAAAAAATATATCAGTGTCATTCTTCCAGCGGTTTTGGGCCTTAAAAAAATGTCCCGCCATCAGCATGTTTAAATGGAGATTTTTCAAAAACACTCTTATTCTTTATAGCAAGAATAAAATCAGTCTGTGGTGTTTTGTTTATTAATGATTGATTACACCTAATCAAGTTTTCTAATCGGTTAATACTGTAGCTACAGTCATGCAGTTTAAAGTCTTTTTTTGGCCTGCAGAGAAGGTTTTGATGGTGCTTTTAGGATTTGTCACCGCCTAAATTGCCACACAACCTCAAGACTTAACCTCCAGATGTCATCCACCCTCGAAGGAATAGACTAGAATGGAGAACACTTCTGTTTGGTGTCCCACCCAGGGAAAGATAAAGTGAGAAATTCATGGCTACACCCAAACCTTTCCAACCCTGATCTCCACCTGAGATGAAACCACATCAATGTGACCTAACGCCGTTTTAGGATTGGTCGGTGAGCATGAGGAAAGCAGAATCGAAGACCATAAAAACATTCTAAAAGGATTTTAATAAAAATAACTAAAAGAGCTGGTCGATAAAGAGTCCTTTCTCAGAGTGCTAACATCGCCATCTGCTGAAACCTCCATGTCTGGACCACCCCCTGTGGGCAGCGCCTCCGAGGTCCGATGGGATCAGTCATCCAGTTTGTTGGGAGGGTGGAACCTCGTCGCTCGTAGCATCATGCCTTCACCTCCACAGTCTGCTGTGAGAGTGTCTCTCGTCATTTTCTAGTTTTCTCTCTCTCTGCTTCTGCTACCTCTGCCTCCAGCTGCCCCTTATGAAACAACCAAGGATTGCACCGATTCTTGGTAACAGGGGGAGTGGATTAAACAATTAAAACATGCTACAACACAACACATTTAAAACATGCAGGAAAAAAACATAAAATCTGTGCATGCTTGGAAATGATTTTCTTCTTTTAACTTCTTTTAACCTACAAAATAAGATCAACATTGTAAGCCCTTACATGCTGAGTCAGTTTTAATTAATCTAAATCTGAAACTAAACCCAGCTATCTACAGCAGTTAAGCAGATATCTAAGCATCTCAATGTTTAAGGACAAAGTCTCCACTATGCAGCTGCTCATTTGTTCAGTCACCACCCACAACTAGTGACCAATCATAAACATAGAAACGTAGATCAACTGGTAAATCAAGAGCTTCACTTTTTTGGCTCAGCTCCATCCTTACTACACCAAGCATTTTTCTTCACAACTGAAATGGTTTTTACCAGCATTTGCTCCTCCCAAACTTGATTCAGAAGACAAGAGCAATACGTTTTGTGGCACTACAACACTATCCATTCATAGTGAGATGTTCTAACTTTTCTGGACATTCTACATCATTGTTTCATCTGAACACGCTGCTGTAATTCATCTTGAAGTTATTCAAAGTGAGTGAAACTGTCTTCAAATAGTATTTCAGAGAGACACCGTAAATTATGATGATCATGCATTGACTTTAATTGGATGTGCATATTTGTTTATCAGATCTAAATTTTTTCCAAGGTGAACAGAGGACATTTTTGAAAGTCATGACAACGACATATGTTCAACGGTCTTATGAAAAGACTTCAGGTAGGATATGCAGTGAATCCGGTGGGGGTCTTTTGCTTGTATGTTTGGCAAAAAGGAAGATTTTTAGAGACTAATCTGACAGAACGGTAAATTTTTAAAGAAAATGTCAAGGCTGGTTTTCAAATGCAAATCTGACACAAGGCTGGTTGCTTTAGAATTGCACGGCATACATATATGTCTAAAAAAAAATTTAACAACTAATCAACATAGCTAAAAAGGTTTACAACCTTTTCTAACAAGCCAATCTTTGTCGGTTACTTTTTTTCTTTATATTTCATTTTTGTGCAGTTGGATTTATTGTTGTTAAATCAAACTAATTCACTGAATCCATTTATTTTTGCAGAAGAGGAAGTTACACACTTCACATACCGTCATCTGGTAAGTCATGTTTGATGAGTTAATAATTACCCCATAAGTTTTTTCTAGGATAGTAATCTTACGAATTTATCTACTTTCAATTTACAGAAAAATCAGAACGACAATGCTGACAGGTGAGTGCATTCAAATTCCACTGGTTTCCAATGTTTTGATGTTAAATACCAACATAATCTGTTGATCATTTAGAGAAAAGTTTAGATGAGGTTCTAAAGAAAAATAAACACATTAGTAAGAATATTTGTGACCAAAGTGATGATAAAAGAGTTGTTTAGCATCATGAGAACATGATATAGTTTCATTATATGATCATTAAATAATGGGGCCAAATCCCTGAAACGTGCGTCCAATCTTCGTTATCACATCTATTTCTTCTTATTTCTCAGTCTTGGAAGCGTACCATTCCATAACCACACCGGGAAGACATTCTGGGAGATGATACAGGAGTATCTGTAAGTTATGAATATTTACAACTTAGTAGCACATGTTTACTTGTTTTATTGGTTCTAAAATTGATCTCCTGCCTCAGTCCTTTCTCACAGAAAAGGAAGAGAACAATATACAATGTGCAACGCAGGGAACCACTCAGACAGAAATCTGGAGGCACTGGATCGAAAGTGATCATCTCACTGCTGCTGTTCATCACCCTGGCAGCTGGCATCTATTATCTGTTTTTTATGTGATGCTAGGTATGTTTCAGTGCATTGTGTTTCATTTTAAAATGAGGTGGGTTGTGTGTTAAATGTGAGTCCAATGTCTTTTCTCCAGAAAAGTCTACATTTTTAAGGAATATTCTTTTTTCTGTCTTCAATTTATTAATAAATGTAATTTTTTGGAACATAAAATAATAAGTAGAGTTTTTGTAAACTTTTTTGTGTTTGTAAGAACATCCGAATCCACTTAAATGACCAAAAGTAAGAGAAAGTAAAACCATAAAAAAGTCTGGACACACTTTTATGTGATTAAATTCAGCTTCAACTGAATTATTCATTCATCTACCGAGATGTCCATCCCTAACAAGGTTGCGGGGGAGCCAGATCCAGTTGATTAAGGCGAGAAATGGTGTTCACCACAAACAGGTGGTCAGTCTGTTGCAGAGCCACACAACCATTCCTAAGGGGGAACTTTATAGTGCCCAATCAACCTAACATGCATGTTTTTTAGAGAGGGCGAGGAAACTGGAGTACCTGCAGAAAACCCACACATATTCATGGAGAACAAACTGATCAAAAGTGATAAAACTAATAAAAAAAAAACAAACTAATGAAAAAAGCTGGACGTATGGTTGGCACACCCCCTCTACGTGGAGGAGGTGGGGAGGGACAGAATGAAAGCAAAACTGTTATCAATCATGCTAAATCCCTCCCACTGAATCTGTGGACCATCTGAAGAGCAGCTTCAGTAACGAACTCCTGCAACCCTGCTGCTCAAAGGAACAGTACAGAAAAGAATTTCTGACGTCCTCCATCAAACTACTTAAACTTTTTTTTTTTCAAACCCGTAATTACTTGCCATTCACAACAGTTAAAAAAATCATTCTCCGGCCAGCAGTGGGAAATAGTCTTCCCAGCGCCTCTGGGGTCTGCCTGTTGGTTTCCTTCCGATGGGATGTGCCCGAAAGACCTCACCAGCAGGGCGCTCGGGAGACATCCCGACCAGATGCCCGAACCACCCCATCTGGCTTCTCTCAACCTGAAGAAGGAGCGGCTCCTCCAGGATGGCAGAACTCTTCACCCGATCTCTGAGTAAGAGCCCGGCCACCCTGCAGAGGAAGCTTATTTTGGTCGCTTGTATCTGCAATTTCAATCTTTCGGTCACCACCCACAGCTGGTAACCATAGGTGAGAGTGGGAACGTAGATCGACTTGTAAACCGAGAGCTTTGCTTTTTGGTTCAGGACTTTCCTTCCCAATAACTAGTGTCCTAGTTATTGCTGACGTTGCACCGATCCGTCTGTCGATCGCCTACTCCATTCATCCCCCACTCATGAAAAAGACCCGAGATATTTAAACTCCTCTACTTGGGGCAGGACCCCATCCCTGACCTGCAGGGGGCAATGCACCCTTTTCCAGGAGAAAAATTAGGTCCAAGTTGTTCTCTGATGTGTTAATAATATTTAACAGAATTGTTACCCCCCTTGCATTTTAATTCACCCTCCTACCTTAAAAAAGACCACCCACTTGTTATGGATCAGTCAAAAGTAGGAGAAATAGCTTCTCAATATAAGGGAAAGGCAAAAATTCTAACAATCCTCCTGAAAAATTCCATGCATGCTTTCAGTTTCCAGCGTGTTAAACACATTTGACTTACGTAACAGGTCTAAAATCACACTTGGATCAAAATGAGATCAAAACCATCTAATTTCGACTTTAAACAAGTCCTTTTATTGTTATGGAATCCACAACTGTCACTACTATGATTGTTGCACAATATTTCTATTAGTTCTTTTTTATTTTGAGTATTTTTCTTTGCACAAAATAATTTAGCGTGGATAAAACATTAACAATAGAGCCATTTTTATCTCCCTATCAGCTGAGGGCGTAGCAAGCGTGCACCAACATGTACAACACGTTTTTTTATTGGTTAAACAAGCATGTCGAAAAAAAGTCATCACACATATCAAAACAAATATAATACAATAGTGTAGAAGATTAAAAAAAAAAGAACCGAGTGAATAAAAATGACTGATTCTGACGTCACAGAGAAATTAGCCGTCTTTTACGCGGGAAAAAAAACACGTAATGTTTCTATTGTTAATCTTCAAATGAGAAAAGATGAATTCAAAATGTGGTTGAATTTCCAACAGAGATGAAACGAACAGCAGTCCAGAAGAAAGGAAAATTCTAAAACATCTGACGTCAAAATGATGTGCTGTGAAAGAAACAGAAATATAATTATTAGCAACTTGGCTGAACGTGGCTTGGCTGAACGTGGCTGAAATGTCCTAGAACCCATCTAACGGGTTCTAGGACATTTCAGCCACGGACATTTGGGCCAAAAAACTGCAACCTTGGATATTTGAGCCATGTGCGCCACGAATTTAGGACATTTCAGCCTCGGATATTTCAGCCACGGACATTTGGGCCAAAAACCTATTTGATGTAGAAAATTGTGATTATTTTATGTAAAACATTGTGATATTTTGTAAATAGCCTAGGTTGCAGTTTCTTGGCCCAAATGTCTGTGGCTGACATGACCGTTCACCCAGTAGGACAGTTACCCTTTGTGTTACGTGTGAAGTAGATATATTCTGAGCGTATCTCAATATGTGGTATTCATACATAACACAAAAAGGCATGAAGAAATTTTTTAAAAATTCTGATATTTTATGTAAAATTTTATCGTAAATAAACAGTTGCACTACAGAAAATAATTGCTTTTAGTCATTTTTATCCCATGGCTCAAATAAAAAATTCTGATATTTTTAAAAAATTTTGATAAAATTCTAATATTTTTAAAAAATTCTGATATTTTATGTAAAACTTTTATTGTAAATAAACATTTTTATCCCATGGCTCAAATAGCCGAGTCACCGAGGCTCAAATAGCCTAGGTTGCAGTTTTTTGGTTCAAATGTCCGTGGCTGAAATCTCCGTGGCTGAAGAGACCGTTCACCCCTCTAATGCTAATAACAATTAGCATTACATGTGATTACCACCACATCTCTAATTATTACCAGAATATT
The DNA here is from genome assembly GCA_902685375.1 of Neostethus bicornis. Classification (NCBI taxonomy): domain Eukaryota; kingdom Metazoa; phylum Chordata; class Actinopteri; order Atheriniformes; family Phallostethidae; genus Neostethus; species Neostethus bicornis. The sequence continues at coordinate 27,367,419 of LR738550.1, forward strand.
CACACAAATGTATACGTTTGAGTGTTCAACATAACAGTGTGTAGGTATGTGACAAAAAAACTTATTTAAAATGACATAAAACTTCTTTATTCAGATCGAGCTTGAAAAAACCCACAAAATGACACTAAGTTTGTCAAAATTGGTTTAGAAACAACAAAGTTATAATCATTTTAGTCAAAAATAGATAAAATAAAAAATTGTCCCTGTATTTTACATGTAAACTGATCTTGATTTTGTGAGTAAGTCATAAAAAGTTAAAAACAATTAACCATAACTTTTTTATTTCAAAGATTTTCCAATAAAATTTTCTGGACTTAAAGAACATGGTTAGAGCTACCGAATGCAGACTCTTTCTAACCAATTAAAAAATCTAAATGGCTTAATTAATCATAATTAATGAGTGAGTTAGGTTGAGTTAGAGTGGAATCACAGTCGAGTTTCTACTATTTTGAATTGCAAAAATGAATTGAGCGACAAACACTGTGATGATCCGGGTGATATGACTCAAGTTCCCTTCCATCAATATAACTTCGTAAGTTTTTAAATAAAATATTATTCTAAATGTCTATCCACTTTAGGATGATGTCTATGCACGAGATGGTAGTTTTTGAAGCCATTGAACTGGAGCAAAATGTACAAATCTAGTGATCTCTGCCGACTGAAGCGAGAATCTGAAAAATTTGACACAAGGTTAAAAAAGAGGGTTTCCTCTTTCTGCTTGCAAGAAATCACCTGGAAATCCACCCCGAAAGCCAATCCAAAGCCCAGAATCTGGGACCATCCAGGCAGGTAGTACGCAAGATTCCGTACACGAGTACGGACAATATACGGCCCCCAAAAACTTGTTTTTGTCACATACGTACAGTGTAAGTATTCAATCCGTTCGGGACAAACCTGAATAAAACACTTCTGTCTTGAAATCCAAACGCAGCGATTAAAATGTTGATTATTAGAGTTGAAAAAATTAATACTGAGGCCAAGTTGTTCAACTTGTTGAGCCGGTTGTTTCTTTTCATACCGTTCAGGTCGTAATAAGCTGCAAGCACAAAAATGAACACATTAATACACCTGTGGGTGTGAAGAATGGGTTGAAATTCAAAATATTCAGTTCATTTTTTAAGAAAAACTTGTTAGACGAAAGATAAAAGATCTTTGGCTTGAAATTTCTCAGAAAACTCAAATGTCACAGGTGTTGACGAGGTCGTCCACATTGGAAGACAAAAAAGGTACAAATGTTTCAAAAGAATGAAAAGAATAGATTTCTTACCGATGCAGATGAGTAGCATTCCAACAATAATTAGCAGTAAGATGGATGCAATAAGGAGAGGAACAGTGTACGGATGGAAAGAATTGTCCTGTCCATGGAACAGGATGATTTTAAGCTGTGATGAGTTGGCCATCAATACAGCAAGATCTAACATACTCTGAGCTGCGTTCTTCTTATTGAAGGAATAATGTTTATTACCAGCCTGCAAAGAGAAGAGACATTGAGTTTGTCACAAAGATGAAAACATCAAGGTGGACGTGAACACTCTATGAGCTATCACCCTTTTAATGGTGCCTATACAAACAAATGTACCTCTGACTGAACAAATTGTTTTATACTTAGAGATTAAACTACATATTGCGTAGGTCATAGTCACAGCTGTCACCAAAGGAGAAATAATTCATGCATCCTGGTAATTGACATGCCAAAACTCTAAAGTAGCATTCAGGGATTTGTGTTATTGGTACATAGAGATAAATACGTGATATACATGTATAACTATATTACTCTTTAATAATTATAATTAAGGAAAGGGAAAGTGTACAAAACCGTGGTGAGACCGGCCATGCTGATTGGTCTAGAAACAGTAGCACTAAAGAAAAGACAGGAAACAGAGATGGAGGTAGCAGAGATGAAGATGCTGAGGATCTCTCTGGAGTGACCAGGATGGACAGGATCAGAGTAACAACACATGTTAGAGGTTTTGGAGATAAAGTCAGAGAGGTCAGACTGAGGTGGTTTGGACATGTGCAGAGGAGAGAGAGAGTACATTGGAAAAAGGATGCTGAGTTTGAAACTAGAAGAGGCCTAGAGGAAGACCAAAGACGAGGTTCATGGATGCAGTGAAGGGAGACATGAAGATAGTTGGCATGACCGAAGAGGATGCAGCAGATAGGGTTAGATGGAAGAAACCGACTTGCTGTGGCAACCCCTGAAGGGGAATGCCGAAAGAAGAAGTTCATGCTTCATGCTTCAAAAGCGTTACAGAGTCAGCTCTAATAGTAATTTGTAGTTTTGAGGGCCAAATATAAATTAGCCAAATGTTACCAGACTTCGACACCTGTGGTCCAGGATGGACACCCTCTGATGATCCGAGGGTGAATATTTTAATAACACGAGTATATCTGGGAGTGGATTCAATTCATCTTTGTAAATCCTGGTGAGCATGTTTGCATAATTTGATCTTTAATTAAACTTTGTTTGTTGCACCTCATAATTTAGTAGCAGAATAATTTTATGACTTTCACTGTGACAAAACGTATTGTTTCATTTCGTCTTCTGGACCACTTATTCCCTAAATGAGGTTGCAGGGGGTGCCGGAGTCTATCACAACCCCGAACAGGTTGTCTTTTTGTTGCAGGGCTACACACACACTCTTTCCTAGGGGCAATTTCATGACGGGCCAATCAATCTAAAATGCATGTTTTTGGTGGTTAGGAGGAAACCAGAGTACCTGGAGAAAACCCACACATACACGGGGAAAACATGCAAACTCTACACAGAAAGACCACTATTCCAAGTCTTGTCCCAATCTGGGACTGGAACCTTGACCTTCTTGCTGTGAGGCCACTATGCTGCCGTGCCATCCCACAACAAAATATATTCAGTATTGTCAATATAAATCGTCAAGTTTTAAATTAAACAGCAAAAGACTATCTTTTTCTGTCTTTTTCCATATGTTCTCTCTTTTTTTTTTGAGTGAGCACATTTTTGCAAAAGAATCAACATCAAATATGTTTTATTTGCAATTTTTTACATTATTATTTCACAACATTTTGTCTGCAAGGAAAAATGTAACTTTTTAAATACTAATTGATTGATGAGATTCAGAATAATTTGATTTAAAGAAAAGCCCACAAAACAGGATTCTTTGGATGAGTAGACTGAGGTGATTGAGATGATGTTATTCACACTGCTGGGTGTTGCCGAACTTCTCGGGTCCTGCTTCTTTACTGGATATGAGTTTCTCTAAATCAATTTTCACCTGAGTTGAAGAGACAGGCGGACCGGTCTTACTGGTGGTACAGTGTGATGTGTCTGGGATGAATGCTACCAGGAGAACTTAGTCCTGGGATAACAGTTCTGTCTGATCTGAATGTGAGTTGGGGATACCAGTAAGAAGGAGACAAACAGAAGGTTGTCACATACATGTAAATTAAGTTGAATGCTTGTTGAAGTAAAACTAGTTTGACTGATATTCTTTATGCGGATTCTCCAAATTTTTATTTTCATCCCTTTGGAAGTAAATAAAAAGGACCACCCAGTCCCTGATTTACCAGTTTTGAGTTTCTTCACAAACTTATCCTGTGACAGCAAATATGCTTCTCAAGTTTTTCAGAATGTCAGATATTTTAATGGTTAGTTTGTGAAAACTTTTAAAACATCTCTGACCCTTCTTGAGTTTAGTTTTTCTCTTTATTTAGAGGCTAAAGTTTCATGACAAATGTAATCTAAGTACAAATGACACTGATTTGAACACATTCATGCTCCATTCTGCACAAAAAGTAATAATTTTTTAATTTTTTTATAGGATCTTACCTAACAATTCAACTAGATGTTTAGATTTGATTGTTTAGAACTAAAAAACAAGAAGGAGATGCATGCAGAAATGGTAACCCACTTTTTTCATTTCAACACCTCATGAGAATCAGAAATACAGCACACTCTTGCAGAGAGACGAATTGTCTTCATTAGATTGTATAAAATTAATTAATTGCTTGATAGACTTTATTAGTTAACAATTATTTGGTCCCATCTTTTAGAAAAAAAAAAAAACTTCACATTGTTTCTGTCTGACACGTCATTTTTTAGTTTTATTTTTACCAGAGACCCAAATTTGACTATTCATGGATTCCAGCAGGAGTCTTAGATTATTTGAATTGTTTTTAATTTTTCATTTAATTTAACAGTTATGATATACAGTTTAAATAAAAACTTTATTGACATTTTTTGTCATGCCATTTGGTGTAATATTTCAATAAAATTATCCCCTGCAAAATTGTATTTTATATTTTGTTGTCTCTAATTGTCACCATCATCCTTTTTTGCAGCTTTTTTACACATTTTAAAACAAAATCTTGTCACCCATTAGGCATAGTTTTAAATGCATTTCTTAACTGGGGAACAGTTGATAGAAGTCATATTGAAAAAAAAAAGCAAACTTCAAATTAAACTGTCGATAATAACGAGTCTTGAAAAATCTGCCTATTAGATTTTTTTATGCAAACTTCATTTTTCATCATGAATACATCAACACATCTGCAAAAAGAACAAATGCATAAAAATCTAACCACATCAGATTGGTTTCTACAGATAAATAATTGCACCTAAAATTCTTTTCATGCATCTAAACAGCAGTTATTTCAAATATGTCTTACCTCCTTAAGTTCGTTTAGATGCACACTTTCTCCTTTCATATCAATCTCCATCCTTTTCTTCAGATTCCACTACGTTTCTTTTTCACTTGTAAAACTTTTTAAGTATTAATGCATGATCTGATCTCTCTGAGAGCAGCTGAGAAACTATCCTGCTGTTATGTAGCTGCAGATGTTTGTCTTTTCTGGTGCAGAGAGGTCAGGGCTGTATACAAGACCGACACGTTTGACAGCCTTTCTCACTTTTCCTGTCACCATAAAATGTTTTGCAATGGCCAGGAGGTAGCAGACACAAGCTTTGGCTGGGAAGGGCCTCTCTGAGTTGAGTTGTCACCTGCGGTCATTTTAGTCCCATCTTCTAAAAACAGATGGTTTCGGTAAACAGGTTTCGCTGGTTTCACGCAGTGAGACTTTATATGTAAAAGTTCAACAAAATAGAGACAATTTGGAGAATTTTACACAAGACTTATTGATGGAGGTGGAATGCAGGTTGGATGGTGACCCAAAAAACATGGCTACTCTACGGCATTTATTATTTTAAAGTGATGCATGGGATGTAGATGGAGATTGTGATTATTGAAGCTCATTAAAGTAGAACATGTACATAACTAAATATGTAATTAATCCTGCGAATGCAAGTGCAATTTTTTTTTTCCTATTCTGTTGTCTTCCCCGGACCTCGATTCGGGGCTGGGTCGAGAAGGCACTAGCCTCAGACGGGAAGTCCAGGCTTCTCTCACTCCAGCTGCATCCTCCAGCTTACCCGGAAGCATCCTGAGTCATTCCCCAGCCAGCTGTGAGACAAAGTCTCTCCAGCGGGTCCGGTGTCTCCCTCTTAGTTTCCTCCCGGTGGGACGTGCCCGAAACACCTTACCAGGCATGCATCCTTACCAGATGCCCGAACCACCCCATCTGGCTTCTCTCGACTTGCAGAAGGAGCGGCACACCAAGCTCCCTCCTCCCAGATGGCTGAACTCTTCACCTGATCACTGAGTGAGAGCCCAGCCACCCTGCAGAGAGATCTGATCCTGAGGTCACCAAACCAGATCCCTCCAACGCCTCGGCTGCGCCTAGATATTCTGTCCATTAAGGTGATGAACAGAATTGTTGACAAAGGGCAGTCTTGGCGGAGTCCAACTCTCACTGGAAATGGAATGCAATTTTTTTTTTTTACCTCAAATAAACAAGAAGAAATAGATTTTTTTCTAATCTCACGGTTCATATTTGACTGTTAACCGTTATCGATATGAAAATCTTTTAAAAAAGGAAAAACAAAACAATAAACAGATGTTCACCTTTTTGTTTTTATTTTTTTGACCAACAGAGTCAGTTAAAAACATGCCATGCAATGTACAGTACAGATGAAAAAATACACTTTTTTTTTTATTTATTAATCAAATGAGCAAACAGATGAAAACATGTCAACAGCAATGAATTTTAACTGAGTGACATGAGTGAAACCGCAAAAACAAACACATTGACTTGGAAAAGAAAACTAATGAATTTTAGATTTTCAATATGAATGGATGGTAAAGAGGGGCTGCGCGGTTGTGCAGTGGTTAGCACAGTGGCATCACAGCAAAAAGGTTAGGGTTAAAGTCCCGGGTGGGATGAGGCTTGAAATCACTGTTTTTTTTGTGTGAAGTTTGCATGTTCTCCTCGTGTATGTGTGGGTTTCCTCTCACTCTCCAAAAACATGCATGTTAAGTTGATTGGCTGCTGAGAAATTGAAAGGTTGTGTGTGTGGCCCCATGTTAGACTGGTGACCTCTTCGGGGTGTACCCTGCCTCTCGTCGGAAATCAGTTGAGATATGCTCCGGCACCCCGCACTACTTTTTTAGGAAGGAGCGGTTCAGAAGATGAAAAAAACCGAATGATCAAGATTTTGCAGAGAAATCATTTGTAAGAAACTTTGATTAACATTTTTTTTTTTTTGTAGAAACATCATTTTAGATTTCTCCACTTTTCATATTTACTTGTTATTTGAAAAAAGAACTGATAAAAGTTTCAAAATCCTCATAATCTGGTTTTAGATTAAGCAGTTCAGAAGATGGATCAATGAATGATTAGCTGGAGTCAAATTTCCGATGGTTGTGACCAGACAGCAGTTGAAAGGATCAATTTTTAAAAAGAGTAGAGCAGGTCAGGGAGACACGCTGTAAAAAAAATCACATAAATAGAATTAATACTAACATAATACCAACATGGAACAACAAGAATAGTAGGAATAACATAAAAAAAATAGTGCACTATTATTAAAAATAATATTTGATGGCACTTTTATGGATTTATTATGGAAAATATTCTGTCCGTCCATGGCAACCAGTGATGGGTAAGTTACTTAGTAAGTCACTGCATGGATTCTAAATCACTAGTTGCAGAGATAAATACGTGATATACATGTATAACTATATTACTCTTTAATAATTATAATTAAGGAAAGGGAAAGTGTACAAAACCGTGGTGAGACCGGCCATGCTGATTGGTCTAGAAACAGTAGCACTAAAGAAAAGACAGGAAACAGAGATGGAGGTAGCAGAGATGAAGATGCTGAGGATCTCTCTGGAGTGACCAGGATGGACAGGATCAGAGGAACAGCACATGTTAGAGGTTTTGGAGATGAAGTCAGAGAGGCCAGACTGAGATGGTTTGTACATGTACAGAGGAGAGAGAGAGAGTACATTGGAAGAAGGATGCTGGATTTGGAACCACCAGGAAAGAGGACTAGAGGAAGACCAAAGAGAAGATTCATGGATACAGTGAAGGAAGACATGAAGATAGTCGGCGTGACCTAAGAGGATGCAGTAGATAGGGTTAGAAGGAAGAAACTGACTTGCTGTGGTGACTCCTGAAGGGAAATGCCAAAAGAAGAAGAAGATTAAATTACGTTTCATATGGTAAAAATAAAAAAGACAGAAATTACAAATGTATTGATATGGTACAATTAAAAAAAAAAAAAAGAGTTTAAATCTAAACAAGTTAGACTGGGACATGAGGATAACTAATGTGTTCCTCTAACACTCATGGAAACTACACCTCTTAGCACACAAATTTAAACACTCAACAAATACAGTTTCATTTAAAGTTTTTTTTTGCATGAACAAACCTGACGGCAATAGATCTGTCCTGAAATCCAAACGCAGCAATCAGGATATTGATAATCAGGATGGAAAAAATTAACAAAGTGGCCAAGTTGTTCATCTTGGTCAGACGATCGTTTTGTTTCACACCATTCAGATCAAAGTAAGCTGCAAGAACAACAAAAAAAAAAGTTTACGATTATGAATTTAATAGTATTCAACTTAATCATGCTGCAAATTGGCCGAACCAAAAACAACAAATAGCTTTCAATCATGATCTCTAGAGGTTTCACAAGAAACAAAATGCTTTCTTAAATAAGAAAGAAAGATTGAGTGACCAATGCCGATGAGCAGCACACCAACGACGATCAATAAAAAGATGGAGATGATTAGCAGGGAAACGATGAAGGTGTAGAAGGGGTTCATCTGTCCCTGGAAGAGGATGGTCTTCAGCTGGGATGAGTTGGCCATCAGCACGGCAAGATCTAGCATGCTCTGACCTGCACTCCTCTTAGTAATGGAGAATTCAGTGTTCTTAATCTGTAACGACAGACCAGACAGATTAGGTTTGACACATAGACGTATCTGATCAGGGGAGACGAACCGCTGGAGTTCAAACAAGATATAAATGCCAACTTATTCCAGAGATTGTGGACCAAACTCTGGCATACATGACCTACAGTAGGTAACATAATCAAGAGAGTTTGTAACTCTGTGGTGGTGGGGTACTGCCAACAGGTTGTCCTGGAGGACACGGCCAAATGGTGCTTTCTTCAGGTCTACGTAGACAGGACAGACCTGTTCTACACCGTTCAGACACAGGACAGACCTCTCTTGGTTCTGGCCTTGCCTTGGCGAGGGTGTTTGAGCGTTCTGACGACCCTGGAGAGCAATACCGCCAGGAGCTTGCTCCTGGTAGGGTCACCCTTGAGGGTCAACCCTCCGTGATAGGCTCCAGTCGAACACAGACTCCAAGATCCTCTCGGATGGCAGAACTCCTCACCCGATCTCTGAGTGAGAGCCCAGCCACCCAGCGGAGGAAGCTGATTTCGGCCACTCGTATCCGCGATCTCATTCTTTTGGTCACCACCCACAGCTGGTGACCATAGGTGAGGGTAGGAACGTAGATTGACTTGTAAATCGAGAGCTTTGCTTTTCGGCTCAGCTCTCTCTTTACCACAATGGGCCGACGTGGCGTTCTAAGTATTACTGACGCCGCACCGATCCGCCTGTTGATCTCCTGCTCCATCCTTCCCTCACTCGTGAACGAGACCCCAAGATACTTAAACTCCTCCACTTGGGGCAGGACCCTGTCCCTGACCCGCAGGGGGCATTCCACCCTTTTTCAGGTGATGACCATTGTCTCGGATTTGGAGGCGCTGATTCTCATCCCGGCCGCTTCACACTTGACAGCAAATCAATCCAGCGAGAGCTGGAGATCACGTTCTGATGAAACCAACAGGACCACATTATCTGCAAAAAGCAGAGATCCGATCCTGAGGTCACCAAACCGGATCCCTCCAACACCTCGGCTGCACCTACGTAGATACAGTATTCTATTCATAAAGGTAATGAACAGAATTACTGACAAAGGGCAACCGTGGCGGAGCCCAAGTTAAGTTTATAAGTCCAAGTTTAGAATTAATACTCTCAGAAATACCAAAGTATACAAATTTTCAATGCAAGGTCTCAGAAAGTTGAGTTTTTTTTCAGTAACTACCTGGTTTTTCAGCTCTTATGTTTTGTTTTTTGTAGCATTTATATCTATATTTACAGATAATTATAGTTAAAAAAAATGTTTTTTTTTTAATTGTGCCTTCATGTGAAAACAACTGGTATCTTTACTTTTAACAATCTCTTATAAATAAATAAGTTTTATCCATCCAAATAAAAAATTCTCTTACGAGCATGCCACATTAAATCTGAGTCAAAGGAACAAAAGCTCCATTTAGTCTGAGGAGCATTTTTTTTTCTTACCTCCTCGATGTGTGGTACGTTCAGAGGTTCACTCCCTTCTTTTATTTCTAGCTCCATCCTCCAATCTATGATGATCTATTCCAATTTTTTCTTTAAAAACTTGTTAAAGATAGGGCATGGTTTGGTCGCCGTGGAAACTTTCAGACAACTGTCCTGCTGAATTGAGTAGTTTGAGGAATATCATCTCATGTGGTGCACAGAGGTCGGGGTTGTACTGGACCAACACGTCTGACTGCCTGTAATTTTTTCAGCCATAAAGCACTGATTGTGGGCAGAAGGTTACAGGTAGGAGCTTCAGATGGGAAAGGTCTTCATAGTTGAGCTGATGCATCATTTAGGGTAACTCTGATTGGGACACGTTTTTCAAAAACGTGTGTTTTTAAATGAGACGCACCATTTATCTCAAAAACAATAAATGCAAAAGTTAAAAAGTTAAAAAGTAAAAAATAGAATGTATGATCAAGAATAATTTTGCAGGGTTATTGATTGCCTCCTTGCACGCAGCCTTTCAGGGAGGTATGCTGGTTGCATAGCAACAGATATTGAAAGGTTAAAGTTCAGCTGAAAATATGATGGGCTGTCAACAAAACTCACAGCTTTTTTCATAACAGATTGTTTCTATTCTTTAACAGCTGAAGATTTTAAAACGTGTTTTTGCAGCAAAACACGAGACTTTCACAAAACAAGGCAAACAAAAAAAAAAGCACTCATGGCAAATTTGAAAAAGAGGAATAAGAAAAGCATTTTATTTAAATGAGGTATGCCGTAAAGGCATTCCACATCATCAACCTTGAGGGAAAAATATCTGCACGTCCTCAAAATAACTGCAACTTAACCTCCAATGCCTCAGCATCCACACATGTGAGCAACACAGTTTGGGTTGTGTGAACAAAATGATTTATTCTGTGTTTAAAAACTTCATTTAGAACTATTTGAAAGTTGTTCAAATCAGAGTTTGGATCTTAGGAGAATGATAGTGCTAGTTTTTCAAGTCTTCTAGAGATAAACATTTTTTAAATAGAAAATAAAAGCCCAAGTGGAGGAGTTTAAGTATCTCGTGGTCTTGTTCACGTGTGGGGGAAGGATGAAGCGGGAGATCGACAGGCGGATCGGTGCAGTGTCAGCAATAACTAGGACGCTGCATAGGTTCGTCGTGGTAAAGAAAGGGCTGAGCTGAAAAGCAAACCTCTCGATCTACAAGCCGATCTATGTTCCTCCCCTGACCTATGGTCACCAGCTGTGGGTGGTGACCGAAAGAACGAGATCACGGATACAAGCGGTCGAAATGAGCTTCCTCCGCAGGGTGGCTGGGCTCTCACTCAGAGATCAGGTAAGAAGCTATATCCAATGGGAACAGTTCGGTGTCGAGCCACTCCTCCCCCAGGTCGAGAGAAGCCAGATGGGGCATGTGGTCAGGATGCCCCCGAATGCCTCGCTGGTGAGGTGTTTCGGGCAGACCCCGGACCCACTGCAGATACTACGTCTCACAGATGGCTGAGGAACAACTCAGGATCCTACCGGGTGAGCTGGAGGAGGCAGCTGGGGTGAGAGAAACCTGGGCTTTCCATCTGAGGCTGGCCCCCGCGACCCTGCCCCGGATAAGAGGAAGACGACAGAACGGAATAAAAGTGACATTAATGTCTACTTTAAATGTGTGAACATTTTAATCCATCCAGCAATTTCTGGTACTATCAGTTTGAGAACAGACGTTTTAATCAAAATGTCACTTTAAACCAGGAGTGCCCAGCAAGTTGATCGCGGTCTGACTGATCACAAGTCAACCACAAGGTGTGTAAGAAAAAAAATGACAGGAAGTCAGTGTTGCCAACCTAGCGAATTTGACGCTATATTTAGCGAGTATTCAAGACCTCTAGAGTTTTTTTTTTTAAATGCAACAAACCGGTGACTTTTTCTAGTATTACTGGAAATTTTTGGAGTCTCACATGAAATCACGTTGTTTAGCCAGTTCTCAATGAGCAGCGCCTCCTGCTGCTATACTACCCAACCCCTACTTAAGGAAGGATGGGGGGCGTGCTTTGGGAGGGAAAAATGTCTGCATGTTCCATTCCGACATCTTGCGCTTATCCGGGGCCAGTTCACGGGGGCAACAGCCCCAGATGGGAAGCCCAGGCTTCTCTCTCCCAGCTGCATCCTCCAGCTCACCTGGAAGGGTCTCGAGTCGTTCCCCAGCTGTGAGACATGGTTTTTCCAGTGGGTCCGAGGTCTTGGTGGGTCCTTGGTCTGGATGTGCCCGAAACACCTCAGCAGCGGGTCACTCGGGGAGCATCCTTACCAGATGCCCAAACCCTCCCATCTGGCTTCTCTCAACCTAGAGGAGGAGCGGCTCGACACCGAGCTCCTCACCCGATCTCTGAGTGAGAGCCCAGCCACCCTGCGGCGAAAGCTCATTTTGTCCACTTGTGTCTGCGATCTCATTCTTTCGGTCACCACCCACAGCTGGTGACCATAGGTGAGGGTTGGAACGTAGATCAACTTGTAGATCGAGAGCTTTGCTTTTCGGCTCAGCTCTTTCTTTACCACGACGGACCGATGCAGCGTCCAATAATTGCAGACGTTACACTTATTCATCTCCCGATCTCCCGCTCGTGAACAAGACCCCGACATACTTAAACTCCTCCACTTGGGGCAGGACCCCATCCCTGACCTGCAAGGGACATTCCACTCTTTTCTGAGTGTATGCGTTTGTGTTTGAGAGAAATTGTGTGTTTCTGAGGGTGCGTTTATGGTTGTAGCAACAAAACATGTTGTGAGGGTAGCTTAACTGCAGTGTGGAAACGATATGTGTGCATTTGTCATTTTGACGCCGGACTTTTAGATCTCAGGTTTGATATTTTAAAAGTAGCTCTTGGGACAAAAAAGGGGTTAGGCTATAAGGTGGGCAAACTGTAGCCCACTGAACCTAGTAACCAGGCCCACCAAATGTGAGGCGATCCTATGACTTTTTCCATTTCTCCCCAAAATCTTCATTGTTCATATATTTCTAACATTATCAATCTTTTGTTCTGTACCAGAACATAAATGTATCCCTTCATTCATACGATAGAAGCTTCTGTGGCAGATGAAGAAAAAGTTTGCCCACACCAGGGTTAGATTGAAGAAACAGAATTGCTGTGGTGACCCCAGAAGGGAAATGCTATATGCCAGTGTAATACTTTTAGAACAGGTTTAAACTTTTGCAAAAAAAAGAAAATAGACTGATAGACTGAGAAAAAATATTTTATTGTGTATCAAAATACTGTCTTACAATCACTTTTAAAGCCTTTTAATTCTGGACAGGATTCATCTTTTGTTCTGAAAAGGCAGCAGAATGCAAACAGGAAGGACGAGGAGGGAGGGGTCGAGTGAGAGGGGTGAGATGCCAAACACTGAGCAAGAAGAAGCAACATTCTTTTTTTTGGTCATCGTGCTCTAAAGACATGACAAAACACTTCAACTTTTAACATTTCAGTCCAGCAAGAGTTAGAGAACTTCCCTTTTTAAACTAATCAGAAAACTTTCAAGCAGAAAAAAAACCTCCACATCATACTGATGACTTTTCTGTTTTAAAGAGAATCAAACAATCAAAAATGACATGAAGAGATTGTGATGGTTCTAATTTCAGAGAGCTCACTAATCCAACCACTTCTTCCTCATTTATGATGACAAGCTTTCATTTGTAACAACTTTCCAACCACTAAGAACAGCAGTGAAACTGGATCACACTAGCAGCAGGTTAAACACGGGGTTAGTTATCCCTACCACACACCGGAGAGAGAAAACTGAGCATTAACCAACACTACAGTCAAGCTGACCCTTACACAGGCGTTTAAAGTCTAGCATTAAAGACCAAACATAATGAAGGTACGTCACTCTTTACACTGAAGAGGTCCTGCGTTCATACGGAACCACACGATCCCGGTTTTATCTGGGAAACTCCTCCAGTGTAAACTGTAACCTTCAGGGGATAAAATCCAATACTGCTTTAAGTTCTCCTGACATTCTGCACTAGTTTAGACTAATCCACTAATGTGCACACAGTAAATCTAGTTTAAAGCATAACTTGTTGGTAGTTTACAGTATTAAAAAAGGTGCAAGTTTCTCCACAGAGTTTACCGATTAGAGGAAACGCTCGTTCCTCCGAACCGGAAAACAGTGATTCAAAGAAACATGATATGAGCTTTAAATAATCAAATAGAAAAATTTGTAACATGAGAGGTTGTTTGGAGTTGTAAACAACATTGGTTTGGATTAGAGACAGAATAGCAGTTTTAACAGTGGTGCGAGTTTGCGGTGGTATTGCTGCGTTCTTAGACGGTGATGTGATAGGGGCTGCCGGGAATGTGATCGTCTCCCCACTTTACAACCAGGATGTACTCTCCCTTTTCTTTCAGCTGATAGCTGACGTTGTACACGCGGTTCCCCAAATGTTTCACTAAGATCTCCTCACAAGGAACTTTGGGGCCATCCACTCCGACCAGGAGCATGTTCCGTCCTGCAGGATGAGACCAGACATGAGTGTTAGATATCAACAAGAGACTCCATCTAAATATAAGTACCTAAAAAGACCAGTTACGAATACTTTTGATCGGGTCAATTTAATTAAATACCTCTAAAAATAATGTGTTTACCCCATTTTAACTTCAGAAAAATTTAGAATTTTTGGCATTAAAATTTTACCACTTCATCTTACATCATTAAAACTAGGACCGCCGCATTCTAAATCTACCTGCAAGTGCCATGACCGTCAATGTGACGCTAATGTAATTATTCATGTTTCGCGCTGCTATATTGCATAAATAAACTTTTAAACCACTCAATTTTAAAGTAATAATGACAAAATGTTAAAGATTTTTAAAACCTGAAATCAAAAAGCAAACACCCAAGTAAAATTATTTAATTATCAATAGCCTACTTTTTTCCACATTTTGCGCTGATGCTTCAAAAATGTCCTCGTTAAAAATTGGTTATAGACTACATTCTAATACGTTAACCTGAACTTTGAAAACTTATCAAGAAAACATAGTATACTTTATTTGGACAACAATTTTCTTACTCTCTTCATGGTGTCTCTTCAATATTATCTCACTCAGTCTTTCTAAAATGTTTCTGTAATGGCGTCAGAGTCCTCCTTGTCTCTCTCCACAAATATAAACACACACTTATGTGTGGCAATCTGTCAATAAACACATTGTCATAGTAATATGTCTGTTGCCATAACAACATAGCAACTAGTTACTATGGTAGTTAACTATGGTAATGCGCGTTTCCTCTCAGCTGCTGCGGGGCACAGCAGGTTAGAGGGAATAAAAAGCTTATAAATTTTGAAATGTTCATTTTTAGAACACAAAAAATACATGATAAAATAAAAAACATGTTTATATTAAAAATCATAAAAGGTCCACCTCCTAGGTTTTGTTTTATTTATTCTAATTAGCATATTAAATGCTCCTTCTGTAAATCAAACGCCACCTCAACTGTTAATTTTACCTAACTTTTTTTTTTTTTTTAAATATGCATTTTGAACACACCTGCTTTGCTGCAATCAACATTGAAGCTGTTCTTCTGACCCACAAAGCCTTTGGTCAGCCCTGGACCCTTAGCCACCACTTTGCTGGCATCTGAATGGGCGGGTACGCCCTGTTGAGAGCAACTGATGGCACGAGTCATTGGGTCAACCATGACGGAGGAAGTTTCATGCATACTGTGGCTGGAGACCAGTCGTGAACCTGGAACATTACAGAAAGAGTGAGTTAATATTTCCAAACACTTTATTCAGCCTTCAAACAACAACAAAACCTTCCTCACCAGTGATCTTTGCCTTGAAAGGACTTCCGACAATGTGGTAAGGACCTCCGTATTTGATGGAGATAAGGTAGTTACCGGGGGCCATCGGAGTGTATGTGACTCTGTAACCCTCGGGGCACTCTACACAGTCCATCTTCACTTTGGAAGGACCATCGATTGTCACTGCTAAAGCTCCAGGACCGGCTGTGCTCGTGTTCACTACAAACTCACAAGCAGTTCCTAAAAGTCAACAAACAAGGACAATAAGATCAAAGGTTTTTTTTTTCCCCCAAATCATTTCATTTGTTTCACTTCAGACATACAAACATGTGGATATGTGACTTTGATGTCCAGTCTTAACTTCTAAACAAAGAAAACCAGACCCATTGGTCAAGGTTAACAATTGCACTCGTCATCTACTCACTAGTGTCTCACAACAACTTTTATTAAATTGCATGTGAATTTTTTTTAATTAAATAAAGTTAAACCCCTTACATTTGATGCCAAACTGTTTTTGGAAAACCAAACAGCCACCAAGTCTAAAAATGGACTTTAAAAATAATTTCCAAGTGTTCTAGCGTCAGCAGAGTGGTGTCCTACCTGTGGTTCCTCCCTCCAGACCTGGTCCATATGCAGACACCATCCCTGGGTCTCCAGCCTGACCCGTCTCTCCAACACGGATCTTGAATGGACTTCCTGGGATGTGACTTCCATTGAACTTCACATCAATAAGATAGAGGCCGTTCTCTCTCGGGATGAATCTGACGGCATATTTATCTATCGACACAGAAAGAAAGCCGGTCCGTATTATCTCCTGAAAGTTTGGCTTTAAAACTGCTGGATGTTATGCATGGGCCGTGTCCTGGATTACCCTGGTCAATCTCTGTTACACAGCACTCCTCCAGAGCTCCAGATGGGCTGTGCACCTTTGCATCAATCACACCTTTGGCGCCGTTGAGGCTGACGGCGAATGAAGCCGGCTGGTTCACTTTCAAACCCGACTCCTGCTCGACAATAACACACTCACACAATCAAACTCTGATTCACAATCCAGGTTAAAAATCTCCACCCCACCACCCCCAAATCACTAATGTTCAGATAGGGTTTTACCATCTTACCTGGAGGTCGCTAACAAGGCTAAAGAGGAGGGCTGTGCAGAGGAAAGGCAGGAAAGTCAGGAAAGATAGACGTGTGGACTTTTGTTTTTTAGCTTGTGTTCTTTCTGTTCCTTATTTTTTGTAGTCCCAGGCGGAATCGAACCAGGTTGAAAGACTGTATCTCTACCACTAGGCCAACGCCCCCTGGGACTGATGTGTGGACTTCTGAGTGGATAAATCTGATCCAGTTTCTGGATCATTCAACAGTCAAATAGATTTCAATCAGAAAAGTAATCCATGTCTTTTGTCAGGAACGTGCCTCTGTGTTTGCCAGCTTTGAATGAGAACAGAAAGAAAACAGCCCTCGTCTAACCTCTTTAACCCTTTAGCGCCCCATCATACTTTCAGAGTCGGCAGGCTGTTTACAGCCTTTAGAACGAGGCACGGGAAACACACACAATCCTCTGGGATCCCAGAAGCCTTCGCCCTACCCAACAATGCAGCAGCTTAAAAAGAAAAAAAACTACTTGTAAACTATTTTATTGAATCAAAATGAATGTACGTTCAATATTATAGAAATAGGTTTTGGTCAAAACTTTCATTTTTTGTCAACGTTTTAGTCAGTTTTCTGCAGAAATGTCTGAAGTTAGTTGAATATGAAGTGGTAACAATTATTTTTCCAGAAATATGAAGTTTAACTTTTAGAATTAACTACATTTTTGAGTCTACCCATCCTTCAATATACAATGTTTATCGTGTTTAACATTTTAAATGATCATTTTCGAATCTGCCGGGATGGCCTCTAGCACCCCCTGCAGGTCTGGAAGGGATAGACAGTTAAGAAGGTGTCTGATTTTCTAGAAAATTCTAATGCAGGTTCAGAAAAGAAACTTTTACTGATCATATTTTCTTCTGGCTTGTGTTTCTTTAATTTTTTAATAAACTAGAAACTGGTTTAGTCTTTTTTAAAACATTACTTTTTAGCCAATCCGGTGGTTCATGTAATCAAAACAACTTTTAAGTCAATAGTTTTAAGAGTTTTTGGAGCCATGCTCGTTATAACTAGACTAAAATATCTAATTTATAACCAACAAATAGAGTTTTTATATCCAAGTGATTTAGTTGTCATCAATGACCATGTTTTTATTTCATCTTGTCATTTAAAGTATATGCTAGGCCTGCTGCATTGTGGGTAGAGGGCTACAGCCTGGTTTTTGTGCATACGGATGTGTGCGTGTCCCAGAACCTCACCTGAAGACTGGCAACAGTGAGGCGGCGAGCATCGTCGGACGGCGAGGCCACCGGGACGATGAACGGGCTGTCGGGGATGTGCTCATCGTTGAAACGGATCGACACCTCGTAGTCACCTAAAGAGTAACAGATCAGTCAGAGATATTAAATATTTCTGAAATTCAAACTCTGTCTTGTCAAGAATAATGAAAACATTCAGATCAGAGTTGATCAGTTCTTCACTTCTCTCTCACCAGGTTCCTGCACAATGTAAGACACTCCACTGGACCCATCCTTTCGGTCCTCAAAAGCAATCTCAGCTTTGCTGGGTCCCTCCACGGCAATACTGAGACCTCCAGCTCCAGCTTCTCTAGTCCAGATACTAAACTCAGCTAAACAGGACAGAAAAAACCAGAGTCAGCTGTATCCTTAGTAACAAACCACAACATCTGGATCACACAAACCTGGTACGCCAGCCTCTGCTCTTTCCAAACCGGGACCGCCAGCGCGAACTTTGTGC
This sequence comes from Neostethus bicornis, assembly GCA_902685375.1. Taxonomy (NCBI): domain Eukaryota; kingdom Metazoa; phylum Chordata; class Actinopteri; order Atheriniformes; family Phallostethidae; genus Neostethus; species Neostethus bicornis. The sequence goes on from LR738550.1 coordinate 27,385,748, forward strand.
GCACCACCTTCTCCAAGCGGTCCGACGGTAAACTGGAAGGGGCTGCCGGGCACGTGCATGCCGTTGTATTTCACACACACAGTGTGCACACCGGTTTCAGTGGGAACAAAGCGGATGCAGTAGGTGTTGTTCTCACCCTCCATGATTTCTGCTTTGTGAACTTGGCCTGATGGACTGGTCACCTGAGCCGTCATGTCTGCGATGCTGATCTCTGGAAACACGAATAGAGACATGGAGATCGGTAAAGGTGCACAAACTATGAATGCTTCAAAACTTTCTGTTCTATTCACCTGGAATCTTCAGACTGAGGTCACACTGGCTGCCAACGTTCGCCACCGATGCCGCTCTCTTCTTTCTGGTGATGCTTTCCTTCATCCTGCCTTCTCCTGTGACCTTCACTGTGAACGCACTCCCTGCAACAGCCCACACATTACGTTTATTTTTCCCCCAAAACACCACAGACAAGAGCTTTTCCTTGTGGTTTGAGCATGCCACACTAAGTCTATGACAGGATGGGCAAACTTTTTGGTTCGTGGGCCACATTGAGTTCTAACATTCGACAAGGGGGCCTGAACAGGGGCAGATGGATGGCATGCTTTGGTAACCGCTAGATCAGACCGATAGAATGATGCGCTAGATTTTAAACAGGAGTGTTAAATTTCAAATCTAGTGATGCTAGGTCTGAACTCTAGTGCGATAGCGCTTTAAAACGCTCATTTAGCGGCGCTAGGTTTGAAATCTAAGCGCTTGATGTAACATTTTGCTTGTTTTAACATCTAACATGATTGTTTATGTGCATGTATGGGCCCCGATGGCTTTCCATATCTGTGCACATTGTTTATTTTGACAGTGTGCCCATCACGGAGACACACATTTTAATGGGAGCAGTGTTGTTGTATTCTCAACAAGGCCAAAATATCTAGACTGTGCCATCTAGTGAGAAAACACTGGAATTGCAGGACAAATACACCATTAATAAGGTTTATTTATTTAAAATGGTCAAGTTCGGCAGGTCAGATTAAAATGTTTAACGGGCCGCATGTGCCCCGTGGGCCGTAGTTCAACCACGCCTGGCCTATGAGAAGCGCTTCACCATCAAAACACACAAACATACAGTATCTGAAAGAAAAGGTAAAGCAGTCTGACCGTTCAACATTTTACGTGTGCGTGCATGAAGTTTCCTCCACAGAGAGGACATACACCCTCACCTGGAACATGCTGGTCAGCAAATTTGATGTTGATGATGTAATTTCCTGGTTCGGTGGGGCAGTAGGTGACTTTACAGGTGCCATCCTCTTGGTCGTCAGTGTTTATGTCTACCTTGCTTGGTCCCTCAATGGACAGACTCAGACCACCAAATCCTGGAGAAAAAGTGGTCAATTAAAACTAAATTTAAGAATTTTAACTTTCTCTTAAGTCTGATTTTTTACCCGCATCACGAGCATCAATAATGAACTCCGCAGGCTCAAACGTTCTGGCCTCACATAGACCCTGCCCGCTTACACGCACACGACTAGCATCACCAATTTCTGATTGGTTAATCATCACCGTGATGGGGCTGTTTGGAATATGTCGCCCGTTCTTCTTGATGTTGACCAGGTACTCTCCGATCTCCTTGGGAACAAACGAGATGCCTGTGGTGGAACGAAAATGGAAAAATTAGGACAACGTTGACCTTCTCAATCAGATTTAAGATTTGCGTCAGTAACGTACCAACATGTCCGTTACGCAGCCTCTTCAGCAGGCAGTGCTCCTCACGACCTGACGGTGTGGTGAGGGAGGCAGTCAGCTGGCTGAGGTCAAATTCTCCGATTTCAAGAGGGATCTCTGCAGATGAGCCCACCTTAAGGTGGGACATCCTCATGGAGTCATCACCTGTAGATAGAAGTAATACCCCAATCAGTGACATCACACTCACGTGCCTCCCTGTTTAATGGATTTGTTCTTAATTAACTAGTAAGATTTGATCACTTTTGTATCGGGAGGTTTCAAAACCCAGATTGTGGTTTTTATTTTTACGTGTGTTACGTTGGTAACTTTTGTAAACATTAGGATTTTATTAAATTTATCCCACATAAACTGCAACAAAACCAGATGTAAAACTCCACATAAACCCTTAGTTAAGCCACATATTTCCAGAGATTTGAATGCAAAGTTAACAAAAATCTTATGATTAATAATAAAGTTGACTGTACCAGTGATCCTGGCCGAGAAGGGACTGCCTGGAATATGTTTGTCATTATATTTGACCAGGATGCTGTAATCTCCAGGAAGAACTGGCAGATAGGACACAGTGCAGGTTCCGTCCTGATTATCCACACAACTGATTTCTGCCTTGGATGGACCTTCGATGGCGAGTGAGAGACCACCTACGAGCACAAAATCCACTCTTATTTCCTACATTTTGGCTCAACTTTTATGTCTATAGAAATAGAACTACATACCCTCTCCGGCATCTTTAGTGTTAACTGTGAAGACTGCAGGTTTGTTGACGGTGCCGTGGATGAGCCCGGGACCGTAGGCGCTCACATTTCCGCTGTTCATGTAATCCACAAAGAACTGAAGAGGACTTCCTGTGAGTTGAGACAAAAAACAGATGTGAAAGAGGAAACGTAGATTTTTCCGTGGTATCCTGTGTTTTCATTCCGTTTGTTTTACCTGGGATGTGGATTCCATCGTATTTAATGTCCATCTCATGTAGACCAGCCTCTGTGGGAGCGTACTTAACAGTGACTGTGCCGTCTTTGTTGTCTGTGATATCAGGCTTTGCCACTTTGCCTGATGGCATTCGGACTTCACCTGTAATTAAAAAAAAAAAAAAAAGTTTTAAATTTGCTACTTTGATTTAGACAAAAAAAAAAAAGAAAAAGAAAAAAAGAACTGGACAGACGAATCTGTGAGGAGTCCACATTCGTCCATTATGGTGAAAAAAAGAGCTGAGCTGAAAGGCAAAGCTCTCAATTTACCAGTCTATCTACATTTCCACCCTCACTGTGGTCACCAGCTGTGGGTGATGCCCAAAAGAAAGAGATCACGGATACAAGCGGGCGAAATAAGCTTCCTCTGCAGGGGGGCTGGCCCCTCACTCAAAGATCGGGTGAGGAGCTCTGCCATCCGGGAGGTGCTTGCAGTAGAGCTGTTGTTTCTCCGGGTTGAGAGAAGCCAGATGGGGTGGTTTGGGCATCTGGTCAGGATGCCCCCCCAAGTGCCTCGCTGGTGAGGTGTTTCGGGCACGTCCCACCGGGAGGAGGCCCAAAAGCAGACGCTGAACCCGCTGGAGAGACTATGTCTCACAGCTGGACAGGGAACACCTCGGGACCCTCTCTGGTGAGCGGGAGGATACAGCCAGGATGAGATAAACGTGGGTTTCCGTCTGAAGCTGTTGCCCCCGAAACCCACTCCGGATAAGCAGAAGACAACGGAACAGAACTTTGATAAGATCTTGAGAATATAAAAGCAACTTTTTTTCGTTACCTGTGATTTCTCCTTTCTGGATGGTGAACGGAATGACCAGATCAAAGGGTCTCAATCCTTCCACATCCAGACCATTCATACCCATCTGTCTGTCTGTCGCCTGGAGACAAACACCAGAGTTAAAGGAAAGATTAAGACTGGATGTCGAGACAAAGATGAGATTCCACCAACAAAAGCAGGATGATGTGAGCAACAGAATGGGAATGACAGAGTTCCAAACACCAACAGAATGAGAGTGAGATGGTAACATGGATGATCAATGTCAGGATTATGGCACCGACAAACTGAAAGGGAAACAAATAAAAGCTGGATGAAAAAAAAAAAATGGACCATTTTGATCAATGTGGAACATCTGGAATGCTCACATTGGGGACTTTCAAAATGGTACCACTGAAGCATTTAATAGAAAGAGCAGCAGGGATGAATGAAAAGAAAATTTCTCAGAATTAAAAGCTCATTTGCTGTAGTTTTTTAAAATCACAGTTAAAAACACCATTATGAGATGAAACACCTGTAAAAAGAGACGCTAGACACGATGAACCCTGGTGAGATGAAGCCGAGATGAATGATGATTATTATGTGAAGGGTGGGATGAGGTTTACTAGAGAAATGAATTTCAAGAGGAAAGAGGCGGGAAAGTGAGGTTTTTAGGTACCCAGGGCTGTGGAGCGTAGTACTGGGGGATTTGGCTCTGCTGCATGAGCTGGTCTGACGGAGCGCCTTCCAGTGCCTGAGAGAGGTGGTGAAGAGAAGTTTGGAATAGATGGCATAGAGATTTCAGAAGGTAAAAAGTGGCTGAGGAATTCAAGGATATTATAAATATAGATCTTTAATAAATAATCTCACAGCATCGGGACACTATTCTGCTAAACATTTTACAACCTGGTTATTTTAGGAAATGGTTTAGTCCGCGGGCCATATGCGGCCTGGTAAATCATCTAATCTGGCCCGCCAAACTTGAAAAATTTAAACAAATAAACCTTGCTAGTTTTATTTCCCCTGCAATTCTGATGTTTTCTCAACAAACCCGATTCATCATCTAGTGAGGAAACAACGACACTGCTCCCATCAAAATGAGTGTGACTCCATGCTGCCAAAACAAACAGTGTGCACAGACATGGAAAGCCATCAGGCCCAATACACGAACGTAAACAAGCGTGTTAGATGTTAAACCAAGCAAAATGTTACATCAAGCGCTTAGATTTCAAATGTAGCACTGCAAAATGCAGGTTTTCAAGCACTAGCACGCTAGATTTCAAACGTAGCGCCGCTAAATTTTAAATTTAACGCTTTTGATGTAAGATTTAGCACTTGTTTAAAATCTAGCACACCATTCTATTGGTCTAATCTAGTGGTTACCAAAGCATACCATCCATCTGCCCCTGTTCCAGCCCCTTTGTCAAATGTTAGAACTCAATGTGGCCCAAGAACCAAAAAGTTTGCCCACCCTTGGTTTAGTCTGGGTAAAAGTACTTTAGGGACCTGGTTTAGAAAAGAAAATAAGTTTCCCAATTTTTTTTCAAGACCAATGAAAGTAGACAAACCTCAAAATTTCAGCTCTATTTCTATATAACCTTCTGTCTTAAGATTTATAGAACAATATAGTTTGTTAAAAATCTGAAAAAGTTCGACCATGTTTAAATTTGATTCTTGCATCAAAATTGTCCATCTTTGGACCGGGAGAAGCTGGTTTGATTCCAACTGGACCCATGCCTTAGAATCCCAGGAGCAGATACACGACCCTTTAGTTGCTCGGTGCCATCATGGCTGCCTGCTGCAGTGCAATGCAGCTACACTAATTTCCCGAGGCCTGAAGTAATTTGAAATTGTATTCTTGCATGTTTTGAGTGGTTTGCAAGCGCTCTCACCCAGCCTCAGACACCATTCAAATATCAGAATGTGTGTGTAGTAAACAAAAAACATGGCCAAGAACAATCTAATGTGAGAGAGTGTTTTAGTGTATGTGCTCTGCTCATGCTTGGTCCCTCCTTCAACAGGAAGTGCTATTTTATAAAATGCACCAAAATAAAATATGAAGAGTTTTGCCAACTTGATGCACTTTACAATATATTTGTGGTCTCAAACGAGATTTATACTGTGAAAAATAGAGTAGACCACGACCCTCTAAACCACCTCAAATCCTTTTATTTTAATCATGTTTCAGGCTAGAAAGAAAAAAAAAAAAAAAAGACCAAACTTTTCTGCACACGTCAAGAGGGGGTAAAACTAAGCGGAGGAATTCAGTGAAACTAAATAAATTTATAAGCTTTTTAAAGCAAACATTAAAGTAATTTTTTTTTTAAAGTATCATGTTCAAAGATATGCTATGGAAAAAACAGTGACCCCTTTTACACGAGAGCAGATTTGTGCGTGGAATCTGAGACTGGCAGAACTCACCGTGACTTGGAACGGACTGTTGGGAATGTGTTCTCCTCCAAATCGAACACAGATTATATATTCGCCAGGCTGTGGCGCTGTGTAAAAGATGTCGAACGTCCCGTCTTCATTCTCAACCACATCCACGTCCAGCTCTGCCCCCTCAGGGGTGCACACGCTGCAGGTCACTTTGCCTTTACCGGCAGCTTTAGCGTCAACTGTGATAACTGTCTGCTCTCCGATCTGGATGGTCGGTCCGACACCAGCGCCTTCAAAAAGAAAAACAAACTGTTGGAATAGTTTGGAGTGGTTACAGATCACCCTCAGCATGCACGTTCAATCATTAGACAAGATTGAAGTTGGATGAGTTGATGTTATTTCACCCTGATGGTTACCAGTCATCTAGAAAGAACAGCTTCACTAAAAGCTCTATTAACCAAAGAGCCATTCCACCATGCTCTCCTACCTACAGTTAGTCCATTAGTCACAGAAAAATTAAAACATTGGTTTTAATATAATCTGTATTAAATTATTAGAAAATTTAATTTTTTCCAGCTGGTACCACTATCCTCCATGCCAGAGAAGAAAGAAAGAAGAGCATTACTGGTACATTACAAATCATTCAGAGGGCTTACCTAAACCGTGACCGCCGATTGAGACTGATAAAAGGAACGGTGAGAAGCAGGGAGAGCAAGAAAAAAAAAAAAGTGACAGTCAGGTGAGGGCGTGGCGTGTGAGGCAACAACTGTGCTCCAGACATCAATGAGAAGGCAGTGATGAGTGTGAAGCAGGGAGGAGAGTGTGATGGGTCATGTGTATGCGGGTTGTGTCCATGTGTGAAGATAAGAGTAACTGAGGAGCACAGCGTGAGGACCAACATTCCAAAAAACATAAATCAGTAGCAGGTAAAGTCAAAGAAAACCTCTGGGATGTAATTTGAGATCAAGGATCTTGTTTGGTTGGAGGTGGGACGGAAGAGCCTTTTAAATTAGATTTGTCTTCACCATTCCAAAGGGATTTGATGGGTCAACTCCGTGAACAAAAACCATGGCCACAACCTGGCAATCATTCTGACTTTTAGATTTTGGTTTGAGATGCCAACACAGAAAAAAAAAGTAGAAAATGCCCCATCGCCCAAAAGAAACTTAAGAGCTTTCCCTCCCATTATAGTGATGTACAGTGGTGGAATGTAATGAAGTAAATGTACTTCGTTACTGTGCTTGAGTAAAAAAAAATTGTATCTGTACTTTACTTGAGTAAAATTTGAGACCTGTACTTTTTACTTTTACTTCACTACATTTAGAGCAAATATCTGTACTTTTACTCAGTTACTTTTTAAAAGTGAGTTTTGCATTTTTTGTTACGCTTTCATTCAGGAATTTGAATACAAGTTTTTTTTTTAGCGCATCTTGAAGCTGCATTGTCAAAATCAACCTGTAGAGGGAGCAGTTTATTTCCTGCAGCCTCCAAGAGGGAGAAGAAGTAATGAATTGAGAGTAAACATTATCTGCAGTCATTCACTGTGAAAACTAACATCAAATATAACACAAAATGAAAAAGGGTCAGAAGATCGTTGTGTTTACTTTTAAAAAAAAAAGTTGAGCCATCATTACACGGAGTATTTATCTGTGACCCTACAGCACAAACAAATAAAGTTTGAATTATGGTTGAATACTTTTACTTTTTACTAAAAAGTAAAATTTGCACCAATTACTTTTGTACTTTTACTTAGGTAAAAAAAAGTGAGTACTTCATCCACCACTGGTGATGTGCGGGCCTTCTATGGGTCACCAATTTGGGCGGTCTGAAAGACTGCGTGTTTATTTCTTGTTTTTAAACCAACTGTATTAGTATCTCTGTCGTGCACTTTGCAACAGATGGGAAATTTAATGCTTGCCCGGTATTCACAAAATTTCTTCATACTGCGATTAAATACATAAAATCCTGCACAGAGTTCACCCTGCAAAGTCTTTACAAGTGACAAATCTATACTTTCAGGAGAAAAAAAAAAAAGCAGCCAGTACAAACCTGTGACGGTGCACTTGCTGGCATCACCAGTAGGCAGAGCCCTGATACGGTAGGGAGAATAAGGAATCTCATCTCCTCCGTACTTTATTAGTATCGTATATCTGCCGGTCATGTCGGGCACATAAGACACCAGGTAGGTCCCATCGTGGTTGTCCCTGATGTTTGCCTTCTTCAGCTTTCCATCGGGGTCCTGCAGAGAGAAAGAGTTCAGGCTTCTCAAACATCTGCAAAGGTTTTAATCCAATGTTACAATTACTGGTACTTACAGTTATCTTCACTGTCAGGAGCCCCTCACCAGCATCTTTGGCATCAATGGTGAACTCAACAGGGAGGGAAGCAGGCACACCTGTGGTGTTGAGACCTGGTCCACTTGCCCGCACTTTGCTGGCATCGTGAGTGGGTAAGACCTTCACCTTGTAAGGACTGAGAGAAGTAGTCTTTATTAACAAATACTGTTCTGATTTATTTTCAAGGTGCATTATGATTTTATGTAGTCTCGCTCTGTTCGTGTCTTACCTGCGTGGAATCTCCTCATCAGCATACAGGACGTTAATAGAGTAGGGTCCCTCTTTAGTGGGAACGTAGTTCACTGTGTGAGTCTGGTCTCCATTATCCACCAATTCCACTGGCTCGACAACACCTACAACACAACATGCATTAGAATTCCATCCAAGAGTCATTCAACAAATACTTTCTGCAAACGGCTGTCAAATTTTGAGTTACCTTTGGGTCCCTGAACACGGACTTGTAGGGGTGCGACTCCAGCTTTGGAGGCATCCACTGTGAAAGCTTGAGGGATGTTTGCTCTGACGTTGTTGCCCAGCCCGGGACCCTGGCACTTCACCTTACTGCTGTCAACAGTATCACTAACTGGGACGGCGAATGGACTTCCTGTTTAGACAGAAAATTGTCAAAGTTAGAACTTTGGTAAAGTTTAAAAAGAAAGATCATCGTAATACTTTGAGTACTGGCCTGCGATTGGCTGCCCTCCATAAGTGATGTTGAGGTTGTACAGGCCTGGCTCATAGGGGACGTACTCCACACTACAGCTGCCATCTTTGTTATCAGTGCAGGACATTTTGGCTTCAGATGGACCTTCCATGGCCAGACCAAGACCACCAGTTCCAGCTCCACTGTGATGCAAACCATGGATTATTTAAACAACCAGTGAAGTTTTTCAGAAAGAAATCAGACTCAACTCAAAGGTCTGCACATACCGAGTTTCAACCATGAACTTGTTTGGTTTGTTGGTGATGCCAGCTTTCAGACCAGGACCGTGCACACGAACACGTGCTGGATCACATCCTTCAGTGACCGCAACGCGGAACGGACTTTTCGGCACTGGGGATCCATCGTAGCAGACCTCCACACTGTGTGGACCTATAGTACACATACCAGAGTTAAACATAATCCTTTAAAGTTATTGAATTCATTTAAATCATAACCCGACCTTCTTCGTAGGGAGTGTACTCAACGTTGTAGGTTCCGTCTCCAAGGTCGGTAATGAGGGATTCTGTGCGAGCGCCAGACGGGTTGCTGATGAGAGTTTTCAAATAGTCTCCTCCGGTATTCGAGAGAGCACGAGCATCCACAGTGAAGTCTGTGGTTGCTTCCCGGAAGACTCCTAAAAATATAGGAGACAGTGATGAATCAATTTTATTTAATTTAACGAGGACACTCCGTACACTTAATGGCATGGTGTGAATATTCCCAAATTTAGCCAAAAACTTTTCATCAGTAGTCCTCAGACATTTACAAACAAGACATGAAGCAAAATATAGAGAACATTTCCAAATTGTAAAAAAAAGAAGAGTTTAACATTTTGTTCACATTAAGCCTCACTTGTGTTAACAGGTTTGATTCATTTTGAGCTCTTTGTTTTTGAACGCTAAAAGGGTGGCGTCTTTGAAGATTGTTTATTTATTGCAATCCTATTAAAAAAAAAAAAAAAAAGAAGAAAAAGAAGGATTGTAAATAAATAAACCATCTTCAAACACTTAAGGATTGTGAAAAATCAATATTTCTACATCTACAAATTCCTTCCAACAGGAGGCGCTAAACCATCCAGGGATTTATAAATGATCAACTTTTAAAAAACAACGTCTTTAAAATTTCAGTGATTGGTTGAATAAGACTTTTTGGCCATATTTTCCAAATATTTTTTACCTTTCCCTTCAACTCCAGGTCCAAAAACATGGACTCCACTGGTGTCAATGGCAGGCTCCACGTTGAGCCGAGCGGGGAAGTTTGGCACATCCTGTCCACCATAGCGGATGGTCAATGTGTAGGATCCAGGATAAAGGGGGATGTAAGTGATGGTGTAAGTCCCATCTCCATTATCCTGGATGTGAACTTCTGCCTCAGTCCCACTATCGGAGATGATCTCGATAGTCAGCTCGGCTGGACCAGCGTTTGTGCAGTCCACGACAAACTCTCCCGTTTCGCCAACCTTGGCACGTTCTAAGCCTGGGCCGGAGCATCGTACCTGTGGAGATGAACTTAATGAAGGACTACTGACCAGAAGATGTTTAACTAAACCAATCCATTCTGAAATGCCTAATCACCTTGGAAGGATCGGTCGCAGGGTATGCTGTGGGAGTGAAAGGGGATCCTGGGATGGGCACACCGTCGTAAGTCAGCTCAACCTGGTATGGCCCAGCTTCACGTGGGATAAACTTCACCTGACTAGTCTCTGGGCTAAGACCTGGTTCAACCTAGGATAAAACAAATAAGACAACCCAACATTTTAATACTCTGAAATATGAGTAAATGTTCATTATTTAATCCTAAAGAAGACTGTACCTTGCTAGTCAACTGCTTCCCTGATGGTCCGGTCACCTTGGCCGCCACCTTACCCTGACCACCAGCACCCTTTGATTTGACAGTCACTTCCTGGTCTTTCCCAACGGTCATTTCTACAAGAACAACAACACAAAACGTCAAGTGGGATAGTTTAAACATGGAGTTTTGAATCTGAGAATAGAAGCCAAGAATTAGACAACTCTCTCAAAACTGAAAAACTTGAGCTCCAGAGAGTCATGGTAAAGAAGTTGATCACATCAAATAGTTAAAAAAATGACTCATTACTCTTATTTCTTGGTACAAAAAGCTAACCAACTTGAAATCAGAACCTATAAAAAGTACTGACTGTCTCCGAGGCCTGTGACGTTGATCTTGCTCAGGTCCAGTGTGGGAGCTACGGGGATGTTGAAGGGACTCTTGGGAATATTATCACCACCGTAAGTCACAGCGACCCCCAGGGGACCCTGTCCAATGACAGGACAGTTAGATGTAAACAAAGCATTCAACAAATTTAATACACACAAAAAAAGAAAGACATTCAAACCGGGCAAAAACCTCGCAGGTAGCATTTTAGACGGACAAATGTCACTGATTTTTAAAAAGAGAAAATGTTTCTTCCATTTTACCTGGTGGACAGGTGTGTATTTCACAGTGTGTGTGTTGTCATGGTTGTTGATGATCTCAAAGTCTTTGACAGCTTCTGCTTTGGTTGGACCACTGAAGTTACAATCCAGATTTGCTTTTCCTGCTCCTTTAGTGTTCACAGTGAAATATGTCGGCTTGTTTAGTTCCACTCCTGGAAATAAAAAAGATAAAAAAATTATATTAATTAAAACAAGATGATCGTCACATCCTTTAAGCTGTATCTGGAAATTTAATATCTTTAATGCAAAAGATACAAATTTAGTGCCTTCAAAATAAAAGCTGGCGTTTATGTTTAAGTACATTTTTTTTTCCAGACACAGTAAATTATTTAATCAAAACTTGTCCTAAACCCCCCCCCCCAAAAAAAACAAAAACTCAGGGACATTTTGAATTTGCCATTTTATGACAACGTAAACTTTAAGAACTATGATTTTATTGTCATAAAAACTGGAAAAAAAAAAAAGCAAATTCCAATTCTCTTTAACTAAACTTTGAGGAAACATACATTTAAATTAAATCCAGCCAATCATTCCATTTTTAATTTATTTTAACCTTTTTGAATGCATCCCTTGGCAATGATTTCTTTGCATTTTTTTTCTCACAAGTTGTATCTACAGTATTTTACCAAAATTTAAACAGTAGATTTGAGATTCATGTGAAGTAAGTCTAAACTAGGTAATTAAAATCTCCTCTCTGTAACAAAGTAAATTTTTCAAAATAGAAAATTCACTGTCATTGTAAAAAATAACAGCAAATCATATTCAGATTTGAGTATTTTGCCCGTGCTGCAAATTTAAATAAAAAAAAAAAAAAAATTCTACTAAAATGAGCCAATAGGAATAAGATGTTTTCAATCAATATTTGTCTCCATTGATGGATGCCATGTCTTATGGTTTGACTGAGTACGATTAATTTTTAGAATTACACTCTGTTCGTACCGCTGCGACTGAGTCCCGGTCCCTCTGCTTTGACTTTACTTGCATCATGAGAAGGATCCACTTTAACTCTGATGGGAGTCGAAGGAATGGCCTGAAAACAAAACAAATTTAATTCTAAACCGAGTCCACGAATATTCAACACTTAAAAATGTTCAAACCTCCACCTCACCTGGTCGGCAAACAGAACCATGATGGTGTAGCTTCCAGCTCCAGGTGGTGTGTATTTTACTGTGAAGGTGTCATTATCATTTCTAATGATGTCAAAGTCTATGTCAGCCTCTGCAGGTCCAACCACACCAGGGGCGCATTTTATCCCAATGCTGATGTCACCTGGAAGACAAAAACAACCCAAATTCAGAACACTTTTAATTGAGAAGTTTCGAATGAGACTTATTAAAGAGGTCAGGATTATTTAGACTACACATTTGTGGCTAACAGTACAGGACGTAGAAGTGAAGGAAAAGCCCTCCCTTCCTGGAGATCTTTCCACACAAACAAAAGTCCAAGCTTGGCACTAAGAAAATAATCATGGAAGTTTGTTCCACAGGTTTACCTTGACCGGCTTCTGAGCAGTCGACTGTGAAGTACGTCGGTTCAAACGCCTTTAAGCCAGTTTTAGACACTCCAGGTCCAGATACTTTAACTTTATTAGGATGACAACCGGCGCCGACGTTCATCTAAAGATTAACAAAAATCATTTTTAAAAATTGCCAGACATGTCTGATGAGAATAAAATGAGATTTATTTTTGTTGACTCACTCTGAATGGGCTCTCTGGGATGTTAACACCTCCCCAGGACACCATCACTGTGTGTTTGAGGGGTTTCCGTGGGGTGTAAATACAGGTGTATGTACCATTGCCGTTATCTTTAACTTGGACATCCACAGGGTTTCCTTCTCCATCCTGTGAGAAAAACAGTTATCACGCTGTAGAAAAACTCTCGCAAAAATAAACCCGCAAATATATTTGACTTTGTTTGCAGAAAATCTGTTCAGTCATCTTCCGCTCATCCGGGGCAGGGACACGGGGGCAACAGCCTCAGACGGGAAGCCCGGGCTTCTCTCACCCTGGCTACATCGTCCAGCTTACCCGGAAGGATCCCAAGTCATTCCCCAGCCAGCTGTGAGACATAGTCTCTCCAGCGGGTCCGGGGTCTGCCCCTTGATCTGAAACACCCCACCCGTGAGGTGCTCAGAGGGCATCCTGACCAGATCCCCGAACCACCCCATCTGGCTCCTCTTGACCTTCAGGAGGAGCGGCTTGACACAGAGCTACTCCCGGATGGCAGAGCTCCTCACCCGATCTCTGAGTGTGGGCCCAGCCACCCTGCAGAGGAAGCTCATTTCAGCTGCTTGTATCCGCGATCTCATTCTTTCATAGGTGAGGGTGGGAACGTAGATCGACTTGTAAATCGAAAGTTTTGCGTTTTGGCTCAGCTCTCTCTTTGCCACAACCGATGCAGCGTCCTAGTTATTGCTGACGCCGCACCGATCCGCCTGTCGATCTCCCACTCCATCCTTCACCCCACTCATGAAAAAAACCCAGAGATTCTTAAACTCCTCCTCTTGGGGCAGGACCCTGTCCCTGACCCGCAAGGGGCAGTCTACCCTTTTCCGGGCAACCCTTTTCAGAGGGTTGCAGAAAATCTTTCAGCCTTTTTAATCAGAAGTTTTTTGTTTTTTTACCTGAGCCACAATCTTTAAGGGAGCTTTTCCACCTTGCTTGGCATCGACTGTAAACTCTGTTGGTTTCCCAACAGCGAGCCCGCTGCTCTGAAGACCTGGACCATATGCTTTCACCTGAAGTAAACATCGATGGTTATAAAGAGAAAGAAAACTGTGATCATTTGAACATGAACATCTGGATACCTTGTCAGGATAGAAGTCTTTTCCTGGTGGGCTGACTATCTCTGCCATGAACGGAGAGTGTTGGATGTCCTCGTTGTTGCAGAGAACATGGACTGCATACTCCCCGGGCTCTGTGGGCCAGTAGCGCACATCGCAAGATCCGTCCCCTTTGTCATCACATTCGATCTTGGCCTGAGATGGACCTTCGACAGAGAAACCTGAGCGAGCAAAACAAAGATTCATTTGAAGATTCTTTGACTTCATATCTTGTCTTTCTAAAGTCTGTTTTACACACCCAGTGTTCCAACATCATCTCCAACAGCCTCCACCACAAAGTCAGCAGATTTGCCGGTCACTCCTCCTTCCAGCCCTGGACCCCAGGCCCTCACTTTCTGTTGGCCAGCCTCGGCTCCAATCTTTACCTCAATGGGGCTGAATAAAGAGAAGGATCACTAGTTATCAGGGATCAACTAAAGAGCATGTTACCAGCTGTACTCACTAGCAGTGAGTCAGTACCTGCGAGGGATGTGCTGTCCTCCCCAAGTGATCGTAACGATGTACGTTCCTGGTGTGGTGGGGTAATACTCAAACTCATACACACCATCACCAAGATCCTTTCGTTTGCATGGCTCTTCGAGTCCCTCTGGAAACAGAACAGTGATTAGTCGAAAATTTGACAAACACAGATTTAATATCTGTGTTTACGTCACTAAAATTTGCAATAAGATTTACATCATTAAAATTTTAAAAAGTGCACTTTTTTAGGTGATTTGACTAAATTTGACTAAATTTAATTCGACAGACGAATCGGTGCGGCGTCCGCAATAATCAGGATGCTGCATCAGTACATCGTGGTGCCGAAAGCTGAGTCGAAAAGGAATGCTCTCCATTTGCCAGTGGATCCACAATCCTACCCTCATTATTGGTCACCAGCTGTGGATGGTGACTAAAAGAACGAGATCACAGATACAAGCGGCCGAAATGAGCTTCCTCAGAGATGGAGGGAGGAGCTCTACCATCTGGGAGGAGCTCCGAGTAGAGCTGTTGCTCCTCTGATTCGAGATAAGCCAGATGAGGTGGTTCAGGTATCTGGTCAGGATTCCTTCCAAACACCGTGCAGGTGAGATCCCAGACCTGCTGGAGAGATTATGCCTCCCAGCTAGCTGGGGAACACCTCAGGATCTTGAACTATGTTACTACTACTGTAACCACAAAAATACGGAGTTAAATATTTGATCGATTTCTGTTTTGGTGCCAACATTTTTTTTAGTACGTTACTTTATGCCAAAAATGAGTACGATTTTTTGGCTTGATAATAAAAACTAGACTTAATGCAAAAAGTTTGTGGTTCAAACAGACAGTTTCCATCCAGCGGTGTAGAAGTGGAACTCACTGGGTCCCTTGATGGTGACTTTAAGCTCCCCGGTGCCAGCTCCTCTAGTGTAAACTTTAAAGTCAGCCGTCTCCTTCACCCTCAGGCCCTTTGGTTGCAGACCACGCCCTTTTGCTCTGCACAGGCTGGGATTACAAGCTGTGAATGGAGACCGGAGTTAAACAGAAGCAGAAACAGAATTTCTGACTCAAATATTAAGACATGCAGGTTCACTGGAGGTCTTAATGGGGAATGAACATGATCACTACATTTCCATTCAACGCAAACCGTGGTGAGCATTGTCATTTCTTTCCATCCTTAAATTTATCTTCTCTAACCGGGTGTGTTTACAAACCACAGCAGAGGAAGTGAGCAACTGTCCCCCAATAGGAAGTAGGCTATTTCTCTTATCTGCTGATTAAAATGGTTAAAAGTGGAAGCTGATTAGTGGAGGGACAATGCCTTCCAGGAAGTAAAGGAAACGGGATAAAATATTTGGAAAGTAATTTAAATGTCTAGCTCCAAGACGTAGAGACCCAGCAATGTTAATATGGGTTCTTAATCCATGTAACCCCTCATTCGTCCAGGAGTGATCCGTCATAGAAAGGATTTGAAAATCATTTCTGAATGGAAGTTGAAACGTCTAAATCAAGACTAATCTTATTCCTTTCAAATTGTATTTCTTAAAATAATTTAAAAAAAAAAACCTAACAAGGGACAAAATTTTTCCCTTTAAGTCATTTTAAAAACTTTGTGAAACTATGGAAAGAATTAGATTGTGCCCGAGAACGAGCAAACAGAACTACATCCACCACAAACTTTCCAATTTATGGTCTGAAGAACCCAAACCGTTTCCCGATTGAATATAAACTGCTAGTAATGTTTGTATTTCTAAAGTATGGGTTGTTTTTTTCCAAGTCCTAATAAGGACACCTACTCCTCAGGATGATTGAGTCATCCATGAAGCTTCACAGACAGACACAAGTCTACACAAGGAAAATTAGTCACAAGTATAGACCTGCAATACTGAGAAGACCGAGGCAAGTTGAGGTGACTCAAGTAGATTTGCCAAAGATCACACACTCATGCATTTAATCTCACACAGCAGGTACCCCAGAGAGATCCCAGGAAACAGGAAATGACAGCAGAAGGAAGAGGCCATCCCAAAAAGGAGACAGATGCCACCAGGCTGCTATCAAAGAGAAGGCGGGGAACAGAAGACACCATATAGTGGTAAGAGAAAGTAGAACACAATTAGAGACGAAGAAAAAAAGACAATTATTCATCAGTTATCAGGAAAAAAAAATGAATAAAAAAAAAAAAAGGACATCCTACATAAATTGTTCCCAAACTTTTTTGTCCAAGTTCCTGTCCCAGGTATCCATTGGTCAGTCCTAATTTTATATTAGGACTGACCAATTGTAAAGTGAATGTTTTTACATTACAGTGATCCCTTGCTCCTTTCGTGGTTCAACAATTGCAGATTCAGGACTTCGGATTTTTCTTTGTGCTATTTTAGTTTTTTTTCTTTTTAAGAAATACAATTTGGACGATTGCGTCAAAGATGGTGACGCCCTGAAATAAATGAAGGTCTGGATGATGTAATCGTCCAAACTGTATTTCTTAAAATAAAATATAAATAATACAGCACAACCAAAAAATTTTAAAGCACAAAACACAAACATAACAAACAATTGACATATTTTTGTTTATATATTTTTTTTAAGAAGGCCAGCTTCGCCCAGGTGGAGTAAGCCTATCCTACAACTAAACAAACGTAAAATAGCAGAGCATCTACACCTCGGATTTGAATTTATAACCAGCATGAAAGACTGGCTGTGATTGGTTCCAATGCTGATAGATGACCAATCAGCTCCCAAGTTTTGTAATCTAGCCTATGATTGATGTTTTGACCGCACCTCCAACCCGCAACAGCTTTTCGCTCTTGTCGGATAGATGCAGTTACGTTACTGTGTGCAAGACAGTGTTTGAAGTTAAACTTTCTGTTTAACCCCTGAATAAATTTTAAATATTGTAAACATGGTGAGTCCATTTCGTAGGATTTTCAGCTACTGTGGCCGGTTTCGGACCTGATCTACTGCGATAAACAAGGGTCCACTGTAATGCAAATTAGGCCTTAGTTGAATTTAAACAAACATACTGTAGGTAGTTAATTCTGTGTAAAAGGGAGGTAATAAATACATTTTTAAAAAAAAACAGAACCCATAGACCACTAGATGTCTCAAACATGAGTAAATTTACGGCTAAATCGGTGCAGAATTAATCAGTCCTTACCCTCTCCCACGTTGACTGTAAAGGGGCTCTTGCTGATTTGGCCGCCAGCGAATGTGATGAAGATTGTGTGCTGGCCCTCCAGAGTGGGTTTATAGGTGCAGCGGTAGCTGCTGTTTCCTTTATCCTCGATGGTACAAGTCACAGTGTTCTTCTTTCCTGCAGGATCCATGATCACCACCTCTACCTCTCCAACACCAGCACCTGAGAGAAACCAGAACTAGGATTAGAAGGAAACGACAAAACCACAATGTCTGCACACCCTTGATAGACTTCTACCTGCTGTGTATACTTCAAAGTACGTGCTCTTGTTGGCGATGTTTCCTGCAGGCTCCAGACCCGGTCCCTGGGCTGTGGCCTTACTGGAGTCTCCCTGAGCCATGCCGATCTCCACTTCAAATGGACTCTTAGAGATATGTTGTCCTGCAAACAACACGGTCACCTGAAGAAAAAGAAAGGTGGAAATTAAGTCTGGGGTTTATGAATATATGGCACCACCTTCACAGAATTTTAGAAATGAGTTTGATGTTTTTTCTACCCTCAAAATGGGGAAGAGTAGGAAAAAGGAATAATATTGCATTGAATCATTTAATTCCAAAACTAATTTTAAAAAACCAGCAAGGGTGGAAAATGTTTTAATTTATTGATCAGGTAAAATTAAAAAAAAAAAAAAGTACATAGTCTATTCATCTCTGACCGGGGAAATTTGTGTGCTGCACTCCTACACCGCAGCAGGCTGCCACGACCGCGCCAATGGAAGGAGAAACGGGGGGTTAGGTGTCTTCTCCAAGGGTTGAACTAGACGTGAACTCAGTGGGAATCGAACCTGTGAACTTCCGGTTAACTTCCGGTCCGCTGGCGAACGCTCTACCATTGAGCCACCGTCTCCCCCACAAATTCCACAAAGTTTAGTAAATTTTCAAACAAAATAAAAGTGGTTTTGTTTGGTTTATGTGTGGAGATGTGGGAAAAGTAAGGCGTTAGCTTGTGGTAGAATAACCATCCGTGGACTGCGAGAAGCAGGTTCTATTCCTGTTGGGCCTATGCCCAAGTGTCTCTGGAAAAGACACCTAACCCCCCAATTACTCCCACCATTGGTGCAATCATGGCTCCCTGCTGCAATGCTTAAGCAGCAGAAGTAATTTTTCCATAAGAAATTAATTAAAAAAAAAAAAAACTAAATCAACTTTTTACAGAAAATTCATATTTGTGTTACTAGTTTGTGATTAAAATGTATCGATATTACCAATAAAAGTCCAGAGTTTGAGGTGCAAAGTAGGACAGTTTGGACTAAATGTGGAAGTTAGTCATTTTTTAAATGCAAAATGTCTTTTTTTTTTTTCTAGAACAAACTTGTCCTTATGTTTTTCTTACCTTGTGCATCCCCGTCACTTTGGGAACGTACACAACAGAGTAGGTGCGGTTCTTGTCGTTATTAGCTGTCACTTTAGCCTTGGGAAAGATATTAAGATGAGTCACAAGAGTAAAGTAAAATAAAAAAAAACAAAAAAAAAATAAAGTGCAAACCTCTTCTCTGTGTCCTGCTGGGTCCTCCACATAAACCAGCACCTCACCCATCCCAGCGCTGATCGTCTCCACGGTGAACGTTGCCTTCTTCATCACTACATTCCCAACAGGCTCGATCCCTTTAGAACACAGGTTAAAAAGTTAATGCAATACAAATGATTAATTAACTTAAACATACGTGTCCGTTTTTATACCTGGCCCATATGCACGAGCCTTCTTGGGGTTCAGTTTAGGCCTGAGCGGTGCGCCAGGCTTCAGTTTGGCCTTAGGGAACTGCGACAGGTAGGTCATGACGGAATGCTCGTCCACATTGGGGTCCACTATCTCTTCAGGGGTGATCACCTAAGTTACAAACAAGAAAAAACACATGTAAATAAATCTGTTTAATAAAATGCAACGTTCAGTCAGAAGCATGGGGAGACAAGTTGTCATGGAGATGCTACACAAAACAAAAAAATTAATCACATGATTTAACCACATGCCAGCGTCTGGCACAAGTACACTGGAAAGTACCTGAATCAGATTCACATGCAACCAGCAGACACACAGTCATACAGATTCACTCTGATGTATTTGTGGCTTGGAAAATCAATGAGTTTCTCTGCAAAAGCAGAGCAGGGAGGAAATGGTGGCGGCCGCAAAGCAAACTGTCAGCACAGCTGTGCCCACATGGTGCAACATGGCACAGAGCAAGAAAAAAAAAAAAACGCGTTAAACTTAACTGAGCCAAATGTTCTTGGAAAACACATCCACAAAAATTATAGAAAAAAATATTTAAGTCCTCCAATCAGGTTTCCTTCTGATGTCAGAGCATCATTATGTGTCATCTTCTGAACCTCTTATTCCAAACAGGGTCACAAGGGATGCCAGAGACTATCCCACTGTTTTTAGACAAGAGGCAGGATACACCCTAGACAGGTCACTAGTCTGTCGCAGGGCCAGACTAGACACATACGCATTCCATGGGCAATTTTATAGCATCCAATCATCTGACATGCATGTTTTTGGAGGGTGGGAGGGAAACAAAACACACACTCGCCCACAGGGAGAACATGCAAACTCCACACAGAGAGGCCAGTGATTCAAGCCTCGCCCCCACTCCAGGATTCAAACACTGACCTTCTTAGATCAGCATTATAAAGTATGTTAATGAAGAACGTTGCATGAAAAATAAAAGCCAAACTATTTGGTCAAATACATGAGAGTTTTTTTTGTTGTTTTTTTTTTAAGTGTAAGGAACTGTTCCGTTCAGTTCCATTGTCTTCCTCTCATCCGGGGCAGGGTCGCGGGCGCAACAGCCTCAGATGGGAAGCCCAAGCTTCTCTCACCCCGGCCGCATCGTCCAGTTCACTCAGAAGGATCCCCGGCCAGCTGTGAGATATAGTCTCTCCAGCAAGTCCGGGGTCTGCCTCTTGGTCTCTCGGTGGGACGTGCCAGAAACACCTCACCATTGAGGCGCTCGAGGGGGCGTCCTGACCAGATGCCCAAACCACCCCATCTGGCTCCTCTCGACCTGGAGTGGTAGCAGCTTGACACCGAGCTGTAAGGAACTGATTCCTCTTATTGTTGCCCCGTTCTCACCTGTGGGATGCCCAGCCAGTCATCAGCTTGCTGCATTGCTTCACGGGCATTGTCCACTGGTTTGGTCTGATCCCACTGGTCCCAGTCAGGACACAAACCTGAAGGAAAAGTATTAAAAAAATAAATCAAAGATTGTTTCATCACTGGACTAACATTCCAAAGTTACAGAGCTCATGACCTTCAGCTGACAAACTGAGAACAATATAAAACCAACCTATAGATGTGTTGGGCACCAAGTTTTTTCTGTAAGATTTCTAAATAAGTAAAGCATTCAGAGACTAAAAATTCTGTCCATATTCAAACATCATGTGTGCAGCAGTATTTGTATCAAGTCATTTGGTATTTTACACATTTATCTGGAAAGAAATGGAAACTTATTGCTGAATGCTTATCTCCAGGTCAAGGTCATTAGAACCGCAGGTATGCCAAACATCCCGAGCATGTAAGGGGGAAACCTACTCAGACTTTCACCACATCTTGTTTCTGCAGACTACAGAATACAGACTCTTACTTTTACTCAGCAGGATGCAAATTATACCCTCACATCCTCTCATCTGCATACAATAAAATAATTTGCATGTTTGAAACTCTTTTCAAACAGATTTAAATGCTAACAGAAAGTCTTAAACTCAACGCAACTCTTCAGTTTTGGTTGTGAACACTAGGAAGGAATGATATTTTAATTTAATTTTTACTCTATTCATCCCTCATCAGGGAAATTTGTGTGCTGCACTCCTACACCGCAGCAGGCTGCCCAGGACAGCGCCAATGGTAGGAGAAACAGGGGGTTAGGTGTCTTCTCCAAGGACCCTAGACGTGCACTCAGTGGGATGCGAACTTCTGGTCCGTGGGCGAATGCTCTAACCACTGAGCCACCGTCTCCCCCCGTATATCCATATATGTTGTAAATGGATATTTGAAGATATTGGTGACTTCTTTAAGCTTGCGACACTACAATGTCAAAGCAGGTTTGTCAAAAAGTGAAGAGTTTATTTTCAAACTGGCTCCAGTTTTGCTATAAATTTTTTTTGTCAACATAAGGCGATAGATTTACTGTCAAAGATTAAGTTGAATTTTTACAGGTGACATCACTCTCCTGGGAGGAAAGACACTACACCCGGGGTAATCAACCCGGTGCCCGTGGGGACCAGGTCACCCGCAGCAACCGCATCAGTCGCCCGCAGGCCAGTTCTAAAAATAGCACTTATCAGGAATTAGCTCAGTCTAAAAAATTTTTAATTGTGCTGCTATTCTTTTTGAATTTCATTTACAGTGATGTAAATTTAAAAACAAATACATAAAAACGTAAACGTGAGCGCTGCAAAGATGAGGTTACGAGCGCATTTTCTACTCACAAAAACATGGCAGAAAAAAGAAGAAAACTTATCATTTTAACAGTGAATGGGAGGAAGAGTTCTTTTTTACTAACGTGAAAGAAAACTGCGTGCGTCTCACCTGCAGTGCGCGACTGTGGCGCCATCCTTATTTTGAAAGGAGTAAATTTTTGTTAAATCTTACATAATTGATCATTTGTACAAACATGGTTCAGAGTTTATGATTTGATAACTGTTGGTGGCTAGTAAAAATTGAAAAGGTTTTCCTGCAAAATGTTGTGGAAGTAATCATTTGAAAATGAAACCCTCGGATATTGCATATTGAAATGCATCTGTTTCCTACCTTGTTTAATCATACTGAAATAATTATTGTGATGGATCATTAACAATCAGTGTCTTCACATAGAATATCATTAATAATAATATCAAATTAAAGGTACACTGTGTAACTTTATTTCAGAAGTGTATTGTCAAAGTGGTAGCCCTTTGCATTACTTAGTGCCCTTGAAGTAGCTCTCAGTTTCAAAAAGGTTGGTGACCCCTGCACTACACCAATCCAGTTTGGTTAAAATTTACAAACTTTAAACCTAAACACTCTGAAAGGGGAGCAAGTTAATGTCACGTATACATAGAAATGAAAACTGAGATTAAACAGGAGCATCGCACTCAACCCTTCTGTTGAATCACAATTTTATAATTGTGTATAATATTTGTGTTTGTCGACGTATCATCTCAATATTTGCTAGTATTTTGAATACCTATCCCATGTTGCCCTTTCCTAGTGAACAACGTATTATGTTTGGAAAGAAAAACTAATTTTATTCTTTTACAACCAAAAAAACCAAACAAAAACATTCACTAAGTCTCTCTTTAGCAGAATCCCTAACATCATCAAGCTGCCTGAATTCTTTAAAAGAAAACGCTTCTAGCTCTTCATACTTAGCTGGAGTCAATTTTAGTCTGTTTTTAGTTTTACCTCAGACGAACTCTGAATCATTCAGACATTACCCCCCCCCGCCCCGTCCCCAAAATTCTCCACGACATCCTCAAAACATTCTCGTTTCCTCCTCACCTGGAGCACAGCTGTCCACCAGAGCCCCGAGGGCGCGACCAGTCTGCCAGTCCTTGTTGAAGTTTGTGATTGGAAGCTCTGGAAGTTTGTTTTGGATCCATCCCAACAGTCTCTGCTTGGGCGTCTTTTGTTTGCCATCGTCTGCCTCTACCTCCTCATCCCACATCGGCATGGAGATGGAATAGTGCAGAATCAGAGTCCAGATCAGACCCAAGATCAGCTTCAGGTTTCCATCCACGATGGCTTTAGAGTCTGAAAACAAACGGGAGATAATGGTAGGTTAAAAATAACTACAAAGAATCTGAAATTTCTAAAACTATTAGATTCTAAAAAGAATGCACACGACTGATTTCCAGTCAAGAGGATCAAACAAACGAACAAACAACCTACATGATGAAGATGGTCCACAATAAAGAGAAAAAAAAAAAACTTATACAAATCATCATTTAGTTTCCCCAAAAATCTCTGAAGCATGAAACGAGTGACACTTCTCTCCTTTCAGGGAGGAGTGAGATGCATACCACGATGTGAATGACCATGTAAAGCCCTGGAAGAAACACGGACTGTTTACTTTAGTTTACTTATTGGCTCTTGAAAAGATTTTCATCCAACTTTAAAATGCACAAAGCAAACTGTCCAGACATGTTAAATCTGAGTTTGAATCGGATCCGGTTTGAATACTGGATGTATCCCGCTGGCTGTTTGGAATCATCAGGAAAACAGAATACGAGCTAGTGTAATTAATCTCCGCGACTGGATTAACAAATTAAGATGTTAACATAGACGCAGATTTACTGATAACGTTACGGTTTGGAGGTATCAGGAACAAATTTATTTATATCTCGTCTATACTTTATTATTGTAGCCAAAGGGTTTAAAAATGTTACCGTGTTGGCATCGTGACAAAGAATCTTAGAGAAAAGGCTACAGTGAAATTTAAAATGTGGTTTAAAAAAAGTTTTTATTTTTTAAAATAAAATCAAATTATAAAAAATATTTGCCAAACTTTGAAAACTTGTGGTTTTATTAGCTTTTTTTTTTTGCACAAAATAAATAAAGAAAAGTAAAAATATTTTTTAAAAGATTAGACCAAGATTTACGTGGCATCTCAAAATGAAGAAATTAAACTTTAACAATGCTTCAAAAAGCCTTTCACATCCAAACATTTGGCATCTTAATTTACAAGGTGTGCCTACAGGTCTTAACCTCTTACGGTGCTGCAAGCGGAGGAACAAATGACACAACTTTAAGCTAGCCTGGGCACGGCACACATACCGAGCTCCTTAAAAACCAGAACAAATTGCATAAGGAGGCAATTCTAGACAGGATTGCTGAGGTCCAGCCCTGAAGAAAGGGTTGGGCAGGATGTGATCATCTTCTGATTAGAAAAAAACACTAGCTTAATTATGAAGCGACTGAAGTAGATACAGTTCTATATGATCATTTTGAACCGACAAGATGTCCCTTTTTTCAGTCAATAAACTGTTTATTTTAGATTTGAAACTGAAGAAATGTAGGACGATGTTCAAATTGAACAAAACAGTCTATGCATTGAGACTACAGATCAAGGGCAGAATATTTTAAGCAGCTATCAGCAAAATTTGGGATTCTGGTAAAAGGCGGGGTTGGCAATAATTTATCTGAATTTTTTTGGCAGAGCATTCACTGAATGTTGATTTAAAGTCTGTCCAGAGCTTTAGATTAGAAAAGAAAAGCAGCAAATGGAATGTTTCCTACATGAGCGTTGTTAGAAACTGTTATACATTTTGCGATATAACTGCAAAAAACTACTACATACTTTTCTAATGCTATGATTAGACCACCACAAGTTCAAAGATTAATCCCACCAACTTTATACCAATCTCTTAGCTTCCTTGACCGAGTTGCACTTTAATTTGAGATAACTTCTGAAATGCAATTGAGCAACACAAAAAGGTTGCCTAGGGAGATAAACTAACACAGTCAGTCTCCCAACTACTGCTGGAAAACTTTGGGTACAGCAGGTTAGTTCTTGCAATAGGAATGTTGATCCGCTAAAACGAGGCGTGTTCCACACAACAACCTCAGGCTGCACAATTTTGACACGACCTCTGCAACCCTTACCATAAAATAAACGTGGAACAGACAAGGTCAAGCCTACACACCACTGTTAATGTAGGTTCTCTGCTTTAATTAAAAAGACAAGTTTTAGAGTCTAATTAAAGGCTCAGCAGGTACTTCTGCTTGTACGCCCCCTTTACTACAGTGGTCATCGTCTGCAGGGGTGCTGCAAGGACATTTATGTGTTCACACTTTCTAATTTGTGCAGATTATCCACCACTGGAAGCTACTAAACATGCAAAGAATTTGCCAACATTCTCAGCCCAAAAGAATCCATATACGGACATAAATGGCTACCAACTCCCCCCCTCTGCTGACTCAAAATTAACCCACAAACCCTATGACACAGTTTTGCCTAGGTCTAGTGTAGAGACTTGCAAACATAGGTGCGTGTGTGTGACTGATGTTCCTTTAATACCCAAACTTCCCATGATTCATCAATTTGGATTGTTTGTGGTGCAGGACACCCGTTCCTACACCCCCATCAGACCTCTGACACTGCATGACTTCACTGCTACCTCTGACCCACAACCAGGCTTTAGTCTAGATTCCCAACATGCAGCGAGGAAGGGGGAAGCACAACATTCAGGTTTAACCAAAACATCTGGTGCAGATTAATCCTGTGGGGCAAACAGTCCTCAGCACAGTTAGCTAGAAAGTTGCAAGGTTTGTATTCCTAATCTCTTTAGAGTTTAAGAACATTTTTTGTTAAAAAGAACAAGGAGCACCAAAATGTTTTTTGTGAAACCATGTGAAAGGTCATTTGTTTTAAAATTGACCATTTAGATGATTGTTTTAACAAAGACAACATGTGAAAATGAAACAAATTTTATATTCTGACCCAAGTCGGCAACTAATCTGGCCAATGACAGGCCTCAGATGAAAAAGAAAAAAAAAAAAAAAAAAAAAAAAGACACGAAACGTTTGGATTATATTATGAGACATGAGGTTGAACTCGTGTCCATTCATGTAAACCAACTTACAAATTTGTATAAAGTTAACTTTACAAAATACTTTCATATGTTCAGAAAAAAAAAAAAAAAAAAAGACTTATCTTCCAATTCTTCCAATAAGAAGATTTCATTTTGTCTTCTGAACCACACATCCACAACAAGTTCGCAAAGTGTAGTGGAGCCTAACTCAGCTGATTTAAGCAGAGAAGCACAGAAGCACAGAAGTTTTTGCTGCTAATCCGCCTAATATGCATGTTTTTTGGAAATTAGGAGGAAACTCAAGTACTTTGAAAAAACACATGCATGCACGGGAAGAACATGCAAACTCTACACAGAAAGGACAGTATTCCAAGTCTTGTCCTACGAGGACTCGAACCTTCTCGCTATGAGGCCACCATGCTAACCTTGCACCACCGTGCTGCCTAAGCCAGTTTACCCTCCCAAGAAAATTAAACGCAGAGATAGAAAAGGTAAAATGGGGAAAAAAAAAAAAAAAAAAAAAAGACTTTCATCCAAGTTAAAATTTAAATTTGACATTAATGTTTGCAAAGATTAATTTTCTTGCATGATTTCAATTTTCCAATCATTAACATATTCAAATAAGTGGAAAACACTTTTCACTAAATCCTGTGTTTGAAACTAAACGGTCACAAAATGATGTAAAAATGCATGTTTAACTGGATAAAACATGCATTTCCTCAGTGTCCAGACAGGAAATGTTTTACATTCCACACTGAACTGATATCTTAAAGTTTCACATTAATATCAGCCTCTAAAAGTCTGATGATGGAGCTCGAAATTCAAGTTGGTCTTCATTTTACTTCATCAGACCAAGATCCAAATCTTTAAACAGAGTCTCAAACTTCCTTCCTCTCTCCTCAAACTATGTGAAACAAGCCACACTGAAGCTACTACACTTCCTGCTCTTCCTTTCTACTCCTTCCAGTCATCCTCCCTCCCATTCTCTAACTCTCTCCACTTGAAGAAGAAAAAAAAAAGTTCCACTGGTTTTTTAGCCTTAAAAGGGCAAAAGCAAACTGGATCTTGGCAGGCCTCCCATTCCCCGAGCTCTGGTTACAGACGGCGAGGGTGGAGGGAGAATCGGAGAGAGAAAGGAGGGGAACAGAGGAGGGACAAGAAAGAAGAACGAAGCAGAGAGAGCTCAGAGGGACCTTTTTTTTTTTTTTTTTTTTTTTTTTTAAAGCCCCATTTTAACAACAGTACCAACTCTGTTTGTTGAGGTCTGAATGGCTACAGAAAGGGAAAGCAAAAGAGGCCAAAGAAGGAGGAGATTGAGGAGGGGGCTACACAAAACATTAAAATGATAAATGAGGTTCAACATATATCAGCTTTAAATCAACCGTCTCCTTCTTGGATAGATCTCAAAACAAACCACAGAGCGAATGATCGTTTTAAACCTGAAAGAAAGTTGAAGTTTGGAAAAGAAGATTTTGTCCAGATTGTAACAACTGAAAGACAAAAACTGGCATCACCATAAAAGTCAACAAGTCTGAGCTTCTCAAAGCTCCTGCTGGGAATCTGCTCTTCCTCATAAATACCAAACATGCTTTTTTATTTGGACTTGTTCAGAGAACATGAGGCATGGGATTATTGGGGCATTTTTCCAACGATGATGTAATCCACTATCTATCATACCGCTGGTCAGTGGGAATGCCCCGACTGTTAACCCACACTATCCTCAGACAGATAGAGCCAGTGTTCAGAAATATCCTAGTTATCTGCCTCAACCTGTTCACTTGTTATTGCTCTTTTAATTCTTGGAACCAAAACAACGCATTCCACTGTTTTCTTAGAACGAGCAGCTCCAAAAAGATTTTTTTCTTGATCCCTTATTGTTAAAAAGAAAGTTAAACAGCCTGTGAATGAAAATTCAGATTTGATCTTGCTCTTCTAAGCATGCATTTAAAAAATTGCTTTCTTTTAAAGAACAAAGGCAATGCCATGACCGTCCTCATCTATCAACTGTGCAACACGACCAACCCCTCACCACTTTAACACTACAAGTGTCCCCTTAAAGACAAAAGAAATTTCTTGCAGTAAGAATTATTTGATGCTGCAACAAGCAAAACCAGCTGGTTGTTGCTACAGAGATTTTGTTACAACAACATAGCTCCTGGATACAAAGTTACACCACCACAAGGTTTAGAACACTTGCACCATGGATGCAGCAATTCCAGGACGCACTCCACAAGTTCAGTCACGTGCAGAAAAGGAGGGCTTACGGGAAGGTTTTCAAGCTGATGACTTGCTTAACAGTAGATGGTTACAGTGTTTTTGTGACGTAGTGAGTCATACTGTAGGCGTGGTCAGAGTAAGACAGAGTATGTGTGAATGAGAGGGATCCAAATGGAAAAGTGAGGTTACAGGGAGAAGAGATGAAGAAGGTGGAAGATTTTAAGTATCTAGGATCAACAGTCCAGAGCAATGGAGAGTGTGGAAAAGAGTTGAAGAAGCGTGTGCAGTCAGGCTGGAACAGGTGGAAAAAAGTATCAGGTTTGATGTGTGATAGAAGAGTTTCAGATAAAATGAAAGAGAAAGTATACAAAACCGTGGTGAGAGCGGCCATGTTGTTTGGTCTAGAGATAGTGGCACTGAGAAAAAGACAGGAAACAGAGATGGAGGTAGCAGAGATGAAGATGCTGAGGATCTCTCTGGGAGTGACCAGGATGGACAGGGTGAGAGGAACAGCACGTTAGAGTTTTTGGAGATAAAGTCAGAGAGGCCAGACTGAGATGGTCTGGACATGTGCAGAGGAGAGAGTACATCGGAAGAAGGTTGCTGGGTTTGGAGCCGCCAGGAAAGAGGCGTAGAGGAAGACCAAAGAGGACGTTCATGGATACAGTGAAGAAAGACATGAAGATAGTTGGTGTGACTGAAGAAGATGCAGCAGATAGGGTTAGATGGAAGAAACTGACTTGCTGTGGCGACCCCTGAAGGGAAATGCCGAAAGAAGAAGTAGAAGAAAATGTAGACGTGTACGGTATCGTTTTAACACCAAACAAAAAGCTTAGATATTTTTAACACAGTTTCACTTTTTGACATTTCATTCCCTCCTTTTGCTCTCCACTTGGTCCAAACCCTGAAGCACATGCATGACACAAATACAGACAAAAAGCAACGTAAATTAGCAACGCTAATGCATGTGTATAAAAACTAGCGCTCCCCTGTTGGCACCAAGCATGAGCAGTGCACATTGACTGAAACCCTATGCCAGAATGTGGGCATGGTGAAGGACAACTGCAAGTTCTCCCATCAAATTTGGGCATTATTTAAATGCCCAAATCGTTCAAACATGCAAGGATTAAAAAAAAAAAAAATTTAACGCGAACAAGACCAGAGATACTTTATCTTGTTCACCTTAAATGTTTTTTTTATTTTATCCTTGCATGGTGTTCACGAGTGGGGAAGAATAGAGCAGGAGGTCGACAGGCAGAACGGTGCGGCGTCAGCAATAACTAGGACGCTGCATCGGTCCGTCGTGGTAAAGAAAGAGCTGAGCCGAAAAGCAAAGCTCTCAATTTACAAGTCTATCTACATTCCCACCCTCACCTATGGTCACCAGCTGTGGAGGGTGACCGAAAGAATGAGATTGCGGATATAAGCGGCTGAAATGAGCTTCCTCCATAGGGTGGATGGGCTCTCTCTCAGATCGGATGACGAGCTCTGCCATCTAGGAGGAGCTTGGGGTCGAGCCACTCCCCATCCAGGTTGAGAAAAGCCAGATGGGATGGTTCAGGAATCTGGTCAGAATCCCTTCCCGAGCGCCTCGCTGTTTAGGTGTTTCAGGCACATCCCACCGGGAGGAGACCAAGAGGCAGACCTGGATCTGCTGGAGAGACTATATCTCACTGCAGGGGAACGACTCAGGATCCTTCCAGGTGAGCTGGAGGATGCAGCTGGGGTGAGAGAAGCCTGGCTTTCCCCATCTGAGATTGTTGTCCCTTCAACCTGGCCTGCTGTGCACCCTGCAGGAACTGTCTCCCAAACAAAACATAAATGTATCAGGAACCCAAGCAGGTCAGTCAGTACCCCTTCACTAGCTGCTGGTTGCAGCCTTGCCAATCTACCCATACCCCCCCTTATTGTACATGCATGATTTCTGGATTTATCAGTGGTCATGTTTCTGCTGCCAAATCATTGGTTGTTTAGTCAAAGATGACCCACTGAGCAATGACCACTGAACTGCAACCTGTGGAGGATTCTAGGAAAGGATGAGTCAGAGCCGTGCTGGACACAAAGGTACAAAACAAAGCTCTAAAAAAAAAAAAAAAAAAAAAGAAAAAAAAACTACACAGCAGAATGAAAAATGTTCAAATGACCCTGAAATAAGATTCTAATGATACATGAAGGCTCTGTGGTTGAAGGCATGAGGGGGAGGAGACCAGCAGTTTGGCTGATGTGGAATGAAGTGCAAGCTCAGCTAAATAAGCCGTGTTGGCAGAGAAACGCATCCTTGGGTAAGAATCGCTCCAACAACACAAGTTTTCACATGCAGTAAATCGAAGAAGCCAAAATAGTTTTTATGCAGACCTGTGGTGCGCCGACTGGGATTTTATACGTTCAAATATTACTGAATATTAAATTACTATGAAAAAAAAGAAAAAAAAAAAAAGACAGTTTATACAAGTACTAAGTTTATGTTAAAGATATACAGCTTTTTTCACTAGAATTTGTCCCAAATTATGACTGAATTGGAAGAAAATCTTTAATTTAGAACATTTTACTGAAATTATAAAATAAAGCAAACACAAGAGTTACTCCAACCAAAATATGAAAGGTTTGGGGTTAAAAAGAAAATCAAACTTTATAAATAACTTGCTTCAACCCTTTGACTTTCACTTATTGTTTCTACGTGACGTTATCAGACTCCGATCTGCATGAAGGAATGTTGGTCCACTCTTTACATCATGGCTTCAGTTTGTGGGCGTTCACTCAACACCAATCCCACAGCACTGGACCAAGTTTCTGTCTGAACCAGACCAATGAAACAATATTTGTCATCTTTAAACTGACCTGGTTGGAAAACACTGCGTTCACACAGAAACCATTTCACATAAGCAAATTTTTCGGCAATAAACCCTGAAATGTTCACAAGTAAATAAGCTTCACGGTTAATCAGTTCCATCTACACAAGTTCAGACCTCTCGTTGTCCACTCACTGTGCAGAAACCAAATCTACTAATCATAAGTTTATAGGCATCATAGAGTCACATTTATCAAACCTCCAAGAACATCCAGAATCTATCCTCTCCACAGAAGTTTGTTTTTTGTGAAAAACATTCAGAAATGAGGCCAATCTGAAAATCTCACTGATCATCAAGACTGAATTACTTCAAAAAGTGATTGAATTCAATCAAAAGGACATAGCTTTGTTATGGCTGAATTAAACATGGCACTGTGACCAATGGTGACTTGCCAAGGATGGAACCGTCCTCTTTCATGATAAGTATGTAAACTGAAAACTGAAGGGATTCAGTGAACGGATCGATGGATTGACTTATTTAAAAAGAAAAAAAGACTAAAGTTTTATTATTACACGGTAGAAGTCTTAGACTTTTTAAAAGGTTTAGCTGATGACTTGTGAGAAGGCTACACTTCTGTTTCTTCTCACATTGACTATTCACCAATTCAACACAATTTTTATCTTCCAATCCTTGTTAACCCAAAAAAAATTTCAGCTAGACATACAGTAACAAAAGCTTGATCACAGCTTTGAGCTACCTTGCATGTCTTATAGAAATTTTAGAATTTCTGCAGCTTAAATTTAAAACCTTAAACTGTGCAAAAGTATCAAAGTATCTCAGGTTGTTTGACCTGGTGCATGACCACTAATCCACCAAGCATGAACTGCCATCAAATCATTCCATCTGAAGGAAAAAATGAGCCTTTTTAATCTAAAAACCCAACAAGACTATTGACTATTAAACACAAGTTTATTCCATGAATGCAGAGGATTTTATTAAAAATATTTGACACTTTGCTGCAGGTAGAGATATGGGAGCATCTGTAAAATTCTGTGTGTGGATCCATAGAGGTACAGACCGAGTCAAGACGGCAAACAATTTGAGACGTCAAACTACTTAAAACTTCTAATACAAAAAAAATAAATAAAAGAAACCTTCCAAGTGTGGAAAATACAGTACATCTTAAAGATCTGAGGTGTCTGTTAAGCAAACTCAAACATAATCGTCCTATATTTGACAATCACCAATTTATCTTTTCATCACTTTGTTACCATGGTAACATCCGACATTTAAAGCTTACGATAAAGTCCAAATTCAGAAGTTTTACAAAGCTAGAAATAAGGTTTTTAGAAGTTTAAATTTGCAACAAATAACCATTTAACATCCATTTTAATCCACAACTGTACAGTTAAGATGAACTCAGAAAGAACAGGGCAAAAAAATAAATAAATTGATAAGCCATTCCCGCTTTATCGCAACTTCAAAAACTGTGTCAAAAACAGTTGAACCTAATAAACATATTTTCAAAGATGTTTTCCAACAACCAGCTACTGTTTGCTTCTTATTTCAAAAACTACTGCAAGATATTTTACAATCTAGAGATAAGTTATTCAAACAAACTCCTGCTTTTTGTCAAACATTAATATGACTGCACGAGTTTAACAAAAACACGCGTATTCATTTGCACAACGTATAACGAGCTACGTTCAAAGACAACCATTTAAAAAAACCTCACTTCACACAGTTTAAATGACAGTTTTTAAAGCTAGCTCCACGTCTTCTGGGTGGAGCAGGGTTGGTCAGTCTTGAGTAACTCCTAATGGCTGTTACATGGAACACTGTTACATATTGATTCTTTACAATTTAGATAAACATAACCAAAAGAAGAAGTGAACAGGGCGTGGAAATCTGAGAATACGTTCTACTAGAGTTATATTTAAAGGTTGAAGGAGTTAACGGCTCCGTCGTCATGCCAAGCGGAGATGGTAGTTTGGTAATTTGTGGCGAGTGTTGCTGCCTGGGTGTGTCCATTTTCCGCAATGAAAGGAGGAAGTAAAAAAGGAGAGCACACTCCCCTCATCTTTAGATGAAATTACTCAAAAGTCCAGCTAAAGATGAGGGTGAGGGTGAGTCAGCTGAACGAACACGACCGAAAGGGGGAGGATCACTGGAGCCTGAGACTGAGGATTGTTTAAGAAATTCTCTTAACATCAAGATTTAAACACATTTCACATTAAATATGACATAAAAACCACACATTTTTTGTCTTTACGGTTGTCTTACTTGTTGCCAGAGTTTAAACAATGGCATCACTGTGAGGATGAGACAGTGATTTGTATGGAAATCCCAACAAGAGCCAGACATTCCCTAAAGATGTCAAGACTCCCTCATGGTTGATTTATTACCAAACTGATTCCTGCAATGTCTCCACACAAGTTTCATCTCAATTAGAATATCTCTTCATTTTCAAGTTTTAAAAAAGAAACTAAACTTCAAAAAACTTCTCCACATGGAAAACTTTTACTTCCAAAGCCCATTAAAAAACTAGATTTTAGATTTTCTCACAAGCTGCCAAACTTTCTTCCAGCTCAACATGAGCACACACAATGAACCAGTATGAATGTGTGTTTGCAGGCTCAGCTTTTCTATCCTACTGGGCCCAGCCAGGCTTAGAGAGTATGGATTCAAGCTGGCCCAGCCCCACCAAAAAAAAAAACCTTCATTTTTCACAAACCCCCTTCCTCCTAAAACAGAAAAACTTCTGCACAGTCAGTTTCACACATTTAGTCATGCTACCAGCAGATTCAAACCACAATCTTAGAGACAGATCCAAAAACATGCATAAAGAGTTTCAATAGACAAGAAAAAAAAACTGCATGAATCTTGTAAAGCTGAGATTTGCAGGAGTTGTAAGAGATCAGAATCTGGCACTCATTCATTAAACACACACACACACACTTCACACCCACCTATAGAGACCAGCTTGATGTTCTCCTTGTCCAGGAACTCCAAAGCCACAGACACATTCTCCAGCTGCATCTGTCTGAATGTGGGCCTCTGGTTGTACTTTCGGAACATTTTCTTCTGGGACAGGACCTCCAGGAGACCGATCAGACGAAGACCGTCGCTCAAGTCCGTTTGCAAGTTCCCGATCCTCTTGTTGACGCATTTTAGATGCTCATTACACCAACGAGTGAAGGTGTTCTGCTGGATCTTCTTCCACGGGGCATCTTCAGCCAGGTCCTTCTCCGTAGCGGGCATTTCTGCGTCCGTGGAGAGAGCGTTAGGAGCGGGCGAGGCGCTCTGGTGGAGTCGGGGGTGGGATGCACTCATTTTTATTCCGTCTGGGTGGAGTCTGTTCACTTACTCACTCCTGAAACACAAGAGAACACCACAAGCTGATTTATAGCATCTCACCAAGCGATCCAACGAATAAGAAACAAGGTGTGATTTGGGTTGAAAATGTGAGTCATGTTGAGATCCGTTTAAAGGAAACCAATCCTAGTTTTATCTGGAATGTTGTAACATGTTGGTCAATCATAAACCAAAAAAAAATACTAGAGGAGTCAGATTCTCAAAATTAAACTTTAGAAACAAACATATTGATCAGAGATTATTTCTGACAATAAAACAAGTGCTTAATTAATCACTTTGTGTCACTTTTTAATCACTTTTATCACATTCTGTCTGGGCTGATTGTTCAAAGATTTTAAATTAAATCACTTGGTTTCTTCCTTTTATTTTTTTTTATTAGTCCTTATTTTTGCATATTATTTTATTTTGTATAAAATTTCCCTTATTTTTATATATTTAAATTTTCTTGTATATTTTTTATAGTACTGTATAAAATTTGTTATTATTCCTAATGTTTGATTATTTTTTATATTTATTTTGTATATTTTTTTATCATCCATTTATATTTTTTTTTTATTATTTTTTTTTTATACATTTATATTTTGTACATTTATTTTGATATATTTTTACAATATTTTTATTATTATTCCTTTTTCATATATTTTATTTTGTATAATGTTTTTTTTATTATTCTTTATGTTTGATATATTTATTTTGCATATAATTTTTGCCAACCATTTACATATTTTTTGTATAATGTTTTTTTATTATTTTTTATGTTTATATTTTGTACATTTATTTTATATAATTTTTTTATTATTCCTTTTTTATAATATATTTGATTTTTTTTATTATTTTTTTTATTACTCCCTAATTTGTATATTTATATTTTGTATATTTATTTTATACAATATTTTTATTATTATTTTTTTATATATTTTATTTTGTATAATATTTTTATTATTCCTTAATTTTGTGTATTTACATTTTTTTATATTATTTAATTTTTGTGTTTTGTATAATATTTTTTTCCTTATTTTATTATATTTATATTTTGAATATTTGTTATATTTTATATAATATTTTAAAGAGAGAGCTGAGCCGAAAGCAAAGCTCTCAATTTACAATTCGATCTATGTTCCAACCCTCACCTATGGTCACCAGCCGTGGGTGGTGACCGAAAGAATGAAATCGTGGGTACAAGCGGCTGAAATGAGCTTCCTCTGCAGGGTGGCTGGGTTCTCACTCAGAGATCGGGTGAGGAGTTCCGCCATCTGGGAGGAGCTCGTGTCGAACCGCTCCTCGTCTAGGTCAAGAGGAGCCAGATGGGGTGGTTCGGACATCTGGTCAGGATGCCCCCCAAGCACCTCGCGGGCGAGGTGTTTCAGGCACGTCCTATTGGGAGGAGACCAAGGGGCAGAGAGACCATCTCTCTCCAGCTGGCCGGGGAACGACTTGGGATCCTTCCGGGTGAGCTGGAGAATGCAGCCGGGGTGAGAGAGGCCTGGGCTACCCGTTTGAGGTTGTTGCCCCCACGACCTGACCCCGGAACAAGCGAAAGATTACGGAACGAAAATAATATTTTTTGTTACTCCTTATTTTTTCTATATTTATACTTCCTTGTATATGTATTTTGTGTTATTGTATTTTTTTTACATGATTCTGTGCTGCTGTAACACACACATTTCTCATTTGTTTGATCAATAAAGTCCTTATGATTCAAATTTTTGTATTGCTAACTAAACTACTTTGTTAGATCATCTGGAACTCTTAGATTTAAGAAAACAACCAAACTTTTTAAATCTGTGCCAAGTCTAATATTTCTGAGAGAACATCATAATAAAAAGTCTGAAAGGCAGGAATGAGATGAAGAAAGATGTTTGTAAGTGCTCTTGAAAGTATTTTAATCCGTTTCAATAATGAGGCAGGAAACGATTGAACTGCATGTGTTGAAAGTATCAGACGTATGTTGTGTTTTAAATCTTGAGTTTGTAATAAGGTTTAATGATGACGATAATTTTTTTTTCTTGGTTGAAACAGAGGTCTCAAAATTGTGGCCCGGGGGCCAACTGCAACCCATGAGATCATCATTTGCACCCACGTCTTAATACGAAAGATTAATGGTATTACTTCAGCAAGATTGACATTAATCACACATTATTGATTTTAATTTATTTATTATTGACTGAAGAGGTGAAGAAGCGTGTTCAAGCAGGCTGGCACGGGTGGAGAAAAGTATCAGGTGTGATGCGTGATAGAAGAGTTTCAGCTAAAATGAAAGGAAAAGTGTACAAAACCGTGGTGAGACCGGCCATGCTGTTTGGTCTAGAGACAGTGCCACTGAGGAAAAGACAGGAAGCAGAGATGAAGATGCTGAGGATCTCTCTGGGAGTGACCAGGATGGACAGGATCAGAGGAACAGCACATGTTAGAGGTTTTGGAGATGAAGTTCGAGAGTCCAGGCTGAGATGGTTTGGACATGTACAGAGAAGAGAGACCGAGTACATCGGCAGAAGGATACTGGGTTTGGAACCACCAGGAACGAGGGCTAGAGGAAGACCAAAGAGGAGGTTCATGGATACAGTGAAGGAAGACATGAAGATAGTTGGTGTGACCGAAGAGGATGCAGCAGATAGGGTTAGATGGAAGAAACTGACTTGCTGTGGCGACCCTTGAAGGGAAATGCCGAAAGGAGAAGAAGAAGATTGACTGATATATTTTATTTATTATTTTGTGTGAAAAGATAGATGTTTGATAACACTGGAATGTTTAATCAGCAATTTTCTTGTGGAAATCCTGATGCAACTCAGCCTCACCCAGACTCTGCCTCCAGCTGCCCCCAAGTAAATTGAGTTTGTGTCCCCAGGTTTAAGAGAAACATCTAAAGCAATTAGAGTGTACATTTACTAAATATGACTGGATACATTTAAGCAATCACTGTAAAATATATATTATTTGAGTATTAAAGGGAATGGAATAATCAAAAAACTTCTTAATGTGAAAATAACTTTGTTAACATGAATGAAAGAACAAATTTTCAGAAGATAGACGACAATAATAACTTTTTGTCTTTGTTTCTTTCTTTAAATAAATTAGTCTATGACTGTTTTTTAATGTGTCATGTTAATAAAAAGAATATTTTTTTTACTGGTGAGACATATTCCAGTTAGACCTGGATAAACTGAAATCAAATCCACGATTAAAAACTCATTTAACTATTTTTTTAAAAAGATGAATTTGATATTAAATGTGAAAACTTCTATTTTTGTATAATTTAAAGTGACAAGAAAATTTTTTATTGTCCTTTTATTAAAGAATATCAATAAAAAAAGACCAAAAGAAGTGAGTAGAGGATTTTTTCAGGGTCTCCTTCAATTAAATTGAACATTTATTATGTAAAAACTTATAGCAAATGACATTGAGATGGCTTTAATGGTACATTTTCATTGTTAATAAGCATTTCAGCACCTTAAACAATGTTTTGAAGTGCTTTATAAATCAAATTGACTCAGCTAGTCTCGACTAGTTTCTACCTTCCATAAAACACCTGATTCATTTAATTGGTTCTCCAACCTTGAGGACGATTGATCATGCTGAGGCGTGGCACATAATGCACATCTCAGCTGCTTAAAGGCATGTAAGAATTTAATTATTTTATATCCATGATTGGCAAAATCTAATATTCACAGAGGGATCCAAATGGAAAAGTGAGGTTACAGGGAGAAGAGATAAAGAAGGTGGAAGATTTTAAGTATCTAGGATCAACAGTCCAGAGCAATGGAGAATGTGGAAAATAGGTGAAGAAGCAAGTGCAGGCAGCCTGGAAAAGGTGGAGAAAAGTATCAGGTGTGATGTGTGACAGATGTGTGACAGCTAAAATGAAAGGAAAAGTGTACAAAACCGTGGTTAGACCGGCCATGCTGATTGGTCTAGAAACAAGTAGAACTGAGGAAAAGACAGGAAACAGAGATGGAGGTAGCAGAGATGAAGATGCTGAGGATCTCTCTGGGAGTGACCAGGATGGACAGGATCAGAGGAACAGCACATGTTAGAGGTTTTGAAGATAAAGTCAGAGAGGCCAGACTGAGATGGTTTGGACATGTTTAGAGGAGAGAGAGAGAGTACTTCGGAAGAAGAATGCTGGGTTTGGAACCACCAGGAAAGAGGACTAGAGGAAGACCAAAGAGGAGGTTCATGGATACCGTGAAGGAAGACATGAAGATAGTTGGTGTGACCGAAAAAGATGCAGCAGATAGGGTTGGATGGAAGAAACTGACTTGCTGTAGCGACCCCTGAAGGGAAATGCAGAAAGAAGAAAAAGAAAGACATCAATAGTAGATCATTTTGATTTTATTATAACATAAGTAATTGTATTCTTGAAAGTATGAGAATTTAGATCCATTTGAGTTTGTACCAGATAAAGAATCTGTAGAAACTAATGTTACATTCTACTGGTCCCTAAATCATGGAAACGTCCCATTTTTGGTGCAGATACAACTTGAGGAAAGCGATCTCTCTACAGATACACAGTTAATGCCTTGTCTCCTGAGTCTATGTCAGGATATGAGCTCATCAGGCCGTGGATCCTGGGAGTGATAAATATTTGTGCTCTCCAGAGAGAAGACCATCAGTAACTTGTAATCTAATGTAATCCTACTTTGAGTTTAATGTACTTTGGTTTGAGTTTATTTATGATATTTACAAGCTTTTAAACTGAGTCCTCGCATGATGTCACTGATCTGCAGCCTTGTTATTAGAGATCACACCAGACATTTTAACCAGACGTTGAACATCTACATGACACACTGTATCCTTTGTCAGCGCTTTCAGATCTGACAAAACAAATCACACACCAGATAGGAATGTGCTTCGTGATGAAGTAAGTGTGTCTGACTCAAGTTGAACTTTGGGAGGTTGCTTTGACTGGTGTTTGGTAGTTTTCAGATCTTTTATGGTGGGGGTGTGCCTAGCCGGTCGACCGCAATCTACCGGTCGACCGCAATCTACTGGTCGACCGAGAGGCGTGTTTAAAAAAAAATTAAAAAAAATTTTTTATGACTTTTTTTATGACAGAAAATCTGTGTTGCCAATTTAGCGACTTTGACACTAAATTTAGCGACCGTTCAGCCGCTCAAAAAAGCGACTAGCAACAATCTAGCGCCTTTCTTGTGTTATTAAGCGCATTAACCCACATGAGTAAAACCCGGAAGTCGGGCAGAAACAGGATGATACTATCAAAGTAATATTTTTTGTTGATTGGTAAAGAAGATCCTTATAAAATTCAAAATCATTTATTTTAAAACAATCCCGATTTGATGCCTGTAATTCACCCCAAATTTCTACTCAGCAGAAGATCTGAAGGCTAATTCAGGAGTGGACGCTAACTTCTGGGTTGGTGACGTCATGACGTCGCAGGACTGGTAGATCTCAAGAGGTTTGCAAGTTGAAAAGTAGATCTTGGGACAAAAAAAGGTTGGGCACCCCTGTTTTATGGAGTGAAACCGAACACCACGGAGGTGATGAGTAGATTACATGGTCAGTTTGAGCCTGGCATGTATATGAGCCAATAAATAAATCCCGCTATCTGGTCTAGTTTGGTGGCTTTTGAAGAGTAAGTGTGACTAAACCAGGATAATAGACTTTTTAAATGAGTCACATAATGATTTCATTCACATAACAAACAATTGTCATAAAACGCCAGAAAAGAGTAAGTTAAAAATAATTTTAAAAATGACTAAAAAATGGATCATTTGAAGATATTTTTTTTTTATTCAGAAACTCTTGAAAAGAAGACTTTAAACACATCTGTAAAAACTTTGTTTTCTGGTGCATTTTCTGGTGCATTGATAAACTTAAGTTTTTCATGCAAAAAAAAATCTCCCCAAAAATGGATAAACTGGTTATTTCTTAATATTAATCAAAGGAAAACAAAAGGAAACAGAATTTTTACTCATGGTAAATTCTTTCTAAATTTCTAGGCGGCTGCACAGTGGCTTCACAGCAAGAAGGTCAGGGTTTGAGTGCCGCAGTGGGGGCGGGGCTTGAAACACTGTCTCTTCTGTGTGTAGTTTGCATGTTCCCCCAGTGTATAAATATGTTTTCTCCAGGTACTCTGCTCCAAAAACATGCATGCTAGGTTCATTGGCTGCTATGAGATTGCCCCTTGGAATGAACGTGTGTGCATAGATCAGGGGTGGGCAAACTTTTTGATTCGGCCACATTGGGTTCTAACATTTGACCAAGGGGCAGGAATAGGAGCAGAGGGATGGCATGCTTTGGTAAACAAGTGAGATGTGGAAAGCCATTGGGGCCGCTACATGCACATAATCTAGCGCGCTAACATTAAAATCAAGCGCCCTAAGCGCTTAAAAAACGTGCATCTAGCGCGCTAAGTTTAAAATGTAAGTTTGAAATCTCCTGACAATCTATTTTGACAATGTGGGCATCTCAGAAACACACATTTTAATGTGAATAGTGTTGTTGTTCATATCCATCAAAGCCAATATATCTAGAGTGCGCCATCTAGTGAGGAAACATCAGAATTTCAGGAGAAATAAAACAGTAACATGGTTTATTTATTTAAGTTTTTTGGGCCAGATTAAAACGTTTAACGGGCCGCATGTGGCCTGCCGGCCGTAGTCTGCCCATGCCTGGTGTTGATGTTTGTATGAGTGGCTCCGACACAGACTGGTGACCTGTTCAGGGTGCCTCTCGCCTGAAATCAGACGGGATAGGTTCCAGCACTCCCTGCCACCACGTTAGGGATGAGAGGTTCAGAAGATGAAAAGAAAAATTTAAACACTGATGAAAGGCAAAAAAGATTTTTTTTTTTTTTATTTGTAACATTGAAAACTTAAGTGTAGATGGTTTGAATCCAACTTGATTGTCCTGAAAATGAGAAGTTCGGCTTCTTATTCTTATCGTTTTCTTATCTTTAAGTATTTCTTCATTTTTTTTCTTGTCTGGTCATCTCATAAAGTTATCTTGATCTTCTCTAAATAAGATGATTGAGATATGTGGCTGCAGTTTTGACTAAATAAGGAGAGATCAGTGCCAGGAGCCACGGCATGGCCGGCAGCCATCAAGAATGCTTGGCCTTGTGAGTGTGTGCATGTTTGTTTTTGCGTGTCTGGTTAAAGGGGAATCTGAGGAATGTTCTTCACCCCTAAAACAACCCTGCAGCCCCTTTTCTTAATAACATCCTATTAAAAGAGTCCAATTATTATTCACGTACAAAAGGGCACAGCATGCTTTTAAACACACTGTGCCATTTTAAACAATAGAACAATAGCGTTAGATCATTTTTGGGCATGTTAGTCTGATCCCCGTGGATTAGTAATTTGCTCCAGTTTACTGTTATAATTCATTCTAATCTCATCGCCTCATTTACAGGCTTCATTAACATTCTTAGGTGGTGAATATGGTGGAACAGGAGCAAAAAACAATGTTATAAATGGTAGATTTGAAGAAAAGAATGAATAAAGAAAGCTCTAGGATGAATGTCTGGG
Organism: Neostethus bicornis; assembly: GCA_902685375.1. NCBI lineage: Eukaryota > Metazoa > Chordata > Actinopteri > Atheriniformes > Phallostethidae > Neostethus > Neostethus bicornis. Next base: position 27,427,936 of record LR738550.1, read on the forward strand.
TTTGTTTGGATTAACAGAGGGTCAAACTCAAGATCAACTTTAGGAAACATGGAGAAATTTAAAAATGATTAAAGAGCAAACTGAGGAAACTTCAACATGTAAAGTTCAACATGTATAATTATGACCATTTGTTTTCATGGAATTAACTTAATTATCCATATTATTAAATAACTTAAACAATAGAATGGTTTCATTAGTAATCAGTGATTTGGTCTTTGGCGTCCTCTAGTGATCATATTTGGTATTACTACTTTCATTTTACTTTAGAAAAATAAAATATATTTTTATGAAGCTATCCTATAATAATTTCACTCATTTTCTGAAGTACTTGTCCCTAATGAGGTCACGGGGAGTGCCGGAGACTATCCCAGCTAATTTTAAGGCGAGCGGCAGGCTACACCCTGAACAGGTCGCCAGCCGGTCACGGGGCCATGGATACACAATCCTTCACACACTCATTCATACGGGCAATTTTATAGTTTCCGATCGACCTAACATGTATGTTTTTGGAGAGTGAGAGGAAACTGGAGTACCCATAGGAAACCCACATATACACTAGTAGAACATGCAAACTCCACACAGAAATGCCAGTTTTCCAAGCCTGGTTCCACTCTGGACTCAATCCCATGATCTTTTTACTGTAAGGCTACTACGCTAACTGGGCCACCATGCCTCCTGTTATAATCAAAATTAAAATTTAAAATTTTTATTTCAATAATGTTGGACAGACAGTGTTGAAAGCTGTAAAAGACACTCTGAATGAAGTAATCATGAAGTAATCATGAAGTAATCCAGAGGAGTTTTGTGACCTTGTTTCAAGAATGAGCTGTAAAACAGGACCAAACATGTACATTTTGTTCATAAATCATGGCTTTAGGCTAAACTTGATTAAGTGAAACAACTGAAGAATAATTTCCTGGAAGAATTGCAACAGATTACAATAAGGAGAGAATGAAAACTTATTTTACAAACAGAGATAGAAAAGCATAGACTCAGTGGTAGAATGTCCGTCCTTAGACTGGAAGAAGTTGGTTCGATTCCCACTAGGCCTTTGCCTAAGTGTCCCTGAGCAGATACCTATCCCCGGTTATTCCTAATATTAGTGCTGTCATGGCTGCCTGTCGCGGTGCAATGGCGCAAAATTGTTTCCCCATGAGGGATGAATACAGTACAGTAAAAAAAAAAAAAAAACCTCTCAAACAGGTGTTAATATGTTTGGTAAGCATACCACATGGCAGCCTGCTGCGGTGTAATGCAGCACACAAATTTTCCGGTCAGGGATTAAAAAAGTATATAAAATCTTAAACTGCTTAATTTTTCAAAGAAATAGAAAATTATTAATAAAACATTGAATCAAACTGACTGTCTTCAACTTTTCATACCCAGTAAAATCAGTGTCCTCACAAAACCTCCACTGTGAACACACTACCTGTTATTACTGACCACGCCCTGTTTCTGCTAAACACTGAGGAGTAAGTTTTCACAGGATGTGAACCTCTTCACACAGACGACAGCACCTCAGACCACATTACACAACAGTGTGGCAGAACAAGTCAGATGCACAGATTAGAGTTTACTCAGTATTTCTGCACAGTTTGGTGGTAAAGACTCCTCTCAGACTGACGGGTATCAAATGAGGACAAGTTTCATTTGTCTGACTTCCTTTGGCAGCTTTCACCACTTTATCACTTTCTTGATTCACCAGAAAACTGCTGAAACATGTAAATTTAGACAGATTTACACAAATCCCCAATAATTTATATAGAAAAGCACATTTTGGGTCCTTGTAAAGTGACCCTAGTTAAACCATATTGACATTGTTAAAACAATCTCAACCACTGTGGGTTTCAAAGTGTTTTAATCCAAATATGAAACTACATTTTTTAATGAAACCTGTTTATAAATATGTGACTTCTCGTTATCAGTGAAAAGATATTTCTGATTGTTCAAATACCTTTAATAAAGTCCTGTTGAAAACAATTGAAACAATGTCTCCTCTCATCTGGAACATGTCCTCTCTCTTAAAATCTCTTGATCCTGCCCTCTGCCCTGTCCTGCATGTCTGGTCTCAATTGTCCCTACACAGCTGATGTCTTCATCTGTGTCTTGTCTTCTCTCAGATTATTTAAGCTCTGGTGTCCTTCACTTCTGGGTCATATCATTAGCAATGATGCCCTGTGGTGATGCTGTCATGGACGCCTACTTCAGCCATGATGATGTCCCTCATCCTGATCCTGCTTCGTCTTGCTGTTCCACCACATCTCATCCCTCATTCTCTTTTTTCAACCGAATGTTTGTTTGTATTGCGTTTAAATTCGTCATTGTACTAGGGACGAAGCATCCCTAGAAGGACATCATCCTAACAGCAGCAGGATGACGGCATCCAGGATGGCAGCATCCTGTTCCCGTCATCATACCGTTGATGATGGCAGCAGGATGTCTGGTCTGTCATCCTACTCCCCCTCCATGTCTGGTTCGTCAACCTGCTGCCTCTCCATGTCTAGTCCCTCATCCTACTGTCCCTCCACATCTGGTTCTTCATTGTTTTACCCCTCCAAGCCTAATCCCTCATCCCGCTGTCCCTCCACGTCTGGTCCTTCATCCTGCTGCCCCTCTATGTCTGCTCCCTCATCCTGCTGCCCCTCCACATCTGGTCTCTCATCCTGCTTCCCCTGTGTGTCTGGTCCTTTATCCTGCTGTCCCTCAAAAATCTGGTCCCTCATCCCGCTGCCCCTCTATGTCTGTTCCCTCAACCAGTTATCCCTCAACATCTGGTTTCTCCTCCTGCTGTCCGTCAACATCTGGTCCCTCATCCTGCTGCCCCTCCACACCTGGTCTCTCAATCTGCTGTCCCTCCATGTCTGGTCCCTCATCCTGCTGCCCCTCCACACCTGGTCTCTCAATCTGCTGTCCCTCCATGTCTGGTCCCTCATCCTGCTGCCCCTCCACACCTGGTCTCTCAATCTGCTGTCCCTCCATGTCTGGTCCCTCATCCTGCTGCCCCTCCACACCTGGTTTCTCAATCTGCTGTCCCTCCATGTCTGGTCTCTCATCCTGCTGTCCCTCCACACCTGGTCCTTCATCCTACTAAGCTGCTCGTCTGGTTCTGCGCTCTTGCTACCTGCAATAAACTGGCTTTGCATCTGGGTTCGACTAACCACCTTGATCACCATCATGACATGTAAGCTGAATTAATTTAGTTTCTTATTGAATCCCACAAATTGACTTAAGCTGATTAATCTAAACAAGCCTCGTTAAACAAATGAATTTTTCTTATTTTAAGCTCTCATTCCTTTAAGTTCTTGTGTATGACAGATAATTTCGAAGGTATGGAGGATTTTTTATAAAATGCACGTTTTGCAATATTATTTAAATCTGCCGTCACTTTATGAACATGTGCTTTTAATTAGGTGCACTATAAATGTAAATGAAAACGTCCCAGGGGGCATTGGCCTAGTGGTAGATATACTGTCTTTCGATCGGGAGAACTTGGTTTGATTTCCGCTAGGCCCAAGCCGTCCCTGGGACCACAGAAAAGACACAAAAACAAAGAAAGGACAGAAAATAGATGCAATTTTATATATATACGTATATATATTATCTGTATCATATTCACTGGCATCTGGTGGTAAAAGTTGAAATAGAAATAACTTCAAACACAAAGCACATGTTTGAATGGATGGAAGCTGTCAGCAAATAAAAAGCTTTCAGATATAAACAGACTTTCATGTGAGACAATCCAGCGGCCTCAGGTTCAGAGAAACCAGATCCAAGGATTCAAGATTCAAATAAACACTGACCAAAATTTAAAGACAAGGTAGAAACAATTCATAAATCCTCTTCTGTTAGAAGAAACACACTCACACACATACACATGTGCAGACATTCTCCAGCCTCTGATGTTCAACTATTTTATCTTGGTGTCATTTTAAAGCCCAAACATGAAAGTTTTCATTCCGGCCAGGTTAACAAAATCCCATTTTTTAATCCCACTTTGACTTTGTCCAAAATCAAATCTATTCCAGAATAATTCATCTAGCTTTTTTAATCATTTCTGCAAAGTACTGAGATGATTAAAATCTTTTTAAACAGACACGCTCATCCACAATAACCTCATTTTTATGGTCAGTGTGTGTCAGATAAGTAACACTGCAAATGCAAGCTTTTTAGGTTCTAATCCGTGGATTAAATTAAATCATAAAAAAGCCAAGTTAAAATGCATAAAAACAACAACCTGATAGCTTCAAGAGAGGAGTTATTCTGACCCAACAGAGATGTGGATACCGTTATACACACCATGTCATATCAAAAGCCACCATTAGGCGGCGCCAGTTGATGTTTTTCTGACCTGGTTCGTTCTTGCCCTTATTTGGTGCGATGCCCCTAATTATAAAAGTGGGCTAAACGTTTAAACCCCATCTTAGATTAGATAATTAATGAATGAATGGAGAGATGGAAGGGTGGAGATGTGGATGGATGGATGACTGGAAGGTTGGATGACAGATGTAGACATAGAGAGATCAATGAGCAGATGGAGAGATGGAGAGGTACAGAGAGGGATGGAGAGATGGATGGGTAGATGGATAGGTGGAAGGATGGATGGAAAAATGGATAGATGGATGGATGGATGGATGGATGGATGGATGGAGAGATAGATGGCGGGGATGGTTGGATGGGTGGATGGATGAATCAGAGATGCAGAGATAGAGAGATGGTTGGAGAAATGGATGAGTAGATGGATAGGTGGAAGGATGGATGGACGAATGGATAGATGGATGGATGGAGAGATAGATGAAGGGGATGGTTGGATGGGTAGATCGAAAGATGGATGAAAGGATGGATGAATAGATGAATAAATCAAATCCAAGATTGTTTTTTTAACCATGTCGGTAAAAAAGAAAAACACAGACGCAAATGTCACCAATCAAAGTTGAAGTGTGTCACAGTGACCCACCAAGAGATCCCCACCCACTCATTAGGATCTACCATCACACACACACACACACACACACACACACACACACACACACACACACACACACACACCCAAGCAGGTAACATTACCAGATCTACAATGAACCATTTGAAGCGCAAAGAGGCAAAACTTTTAAAACTTGTGAGAAAAGTACAATCCATTGAAACCCTCCCGCCACCCCTTTACGACCCCCACACACCCGGGACCCTCTCCGATCCCTCTTATTAAAAATCCCCCTGAGACCCCTCAGTAGGTCCTCACCTCTGTGTCTCTGATCCGCAGGGTCAGGACGCACAGCACAGCAGCGGCGCAGTTTCGAGTCACACTGAGTGTGTGTATGTATGTATGTGTGTGAGCTCCTTGCCCACGCGCGGTCCCTGTGGGTGTATAGGAGTGTATTTCAGTGGTAGCGGTGGTGTAAAGTAGAATAAAGAGATAGTTCCTCTGCTCTTTTCTTCTCCGCCTCTCCTTCACTTTCTGCTGCAACAGCCTTAATTGGTAAACGGGTAAAGTAGAAGAGGGATGGGGGTGTTACTCCCTCTCTCTCTCTCTCTCTCTCTCTCTCTCTCTCTCTCTCTCTCTCTCTCTCTCTCCCTCTCTCTTTCTGCCTCGCCTTTGGGATTTGAAATGAATGATGTCACCAGGAGTGTTTCTATCTATCCCATCTTTATTTGACCCTCAGGGTGTTTGGAATGATTCTCACCAATATTTGACCTCCTTTCAAAGTGTGATGGTCTTCCAGCCTTAAATCTGATTTTTAAACATGGTTTTTAAAACCCTTAAAATCATGGGTTAATGTTATAAGAAGCAGAGAAAGGTTCTTGTTCATGGCTGCTTCTTTTGGTTTAACCCAAATCCCTCAGATCTTGTTTCCCCTCAAGCTCTGACTCAACATGTGGTTGGGACTTTGCGCGTGTGTGAGTGTGTGTGTGTGTGTGTGCTTGAATGCTCTCCAGCTGAGCATTGGCTCAGGATACAGGAATGTTCAGCCTTTGAAATGCCCTCTGCTTACAGTTCATCAGTCTGAAGAAAGGATACAAGGGAACAGGAGGTAATAAAAAAAGAGAGATCACTGATAACAAATTCTTTCCACTAACCTTGTTACTACTCCGTCATTTTTGTTAAAGATGGCGTTCCATAAAAAAAATCAACTTTTTGATTTTCTACCATGTTTGAACATCATTCCCACGTCAAAAAGTGTTTCTTGTTCCATTCATAAAATTTTTAGATTTGCCTCACAGCAAGAAGGTCAGGGGTTCAAGTTCCGGGTGGGGACAAGGCTTGGAACACTGGCCTCTCTGTGTGGAGTTTGCATGTTCTCCCCATGTAGGCATGGTTTTTCTCCAGGTACTTCAGTTTGCTCCCACAAAATTTGGCCGGTGCCAAATTGCCCCTAAGAATGAGTGCGTGTGTGTATGGTTGTATGTGTGTGGGCCCACGACAGACTGGCGACCTGTTCGGGGTGTACCCTGCCCCTCGCCTTGAATCAGCCGGGATGGGCTCCGGCACCCCATGACACCGTAAGGGATAGATGGATGAGAAGGAGACATTCCCTTTTCTACTCCAGGTTGCTCTTGGCCACAGATTTTGTTCTCCACCACACACACACATTAGAAAGTAAGCAGGAAGGGATTTTGCAGTAGCAGTCAGAAGGGGGGGTCATACATGTACAACAGAAAGCATCACTTTTATGTGAATGGGTTCAAATAAAAATGTGTGCTAGTTTTGTAACCTCGATCACCTTTACACTATTTTTACAGATTCAAACAGATTTATTCTCTATCATGCATTCGCACAGAAGGTGGAACTTCACAGTGTTAAACTAATTAAAAATAAATGTACAGTATTTGAAAGATTTTCTTTGGGCAAATATGTCATTTTTAACAAATGTACAATAAGGTTTTTTTTTTTTTTTCTTCAGTGTATTTTGTTTGCTTATCTGTGTTGCTCAAATCTGTATTTGCAGCTCAGTGATGGGCAAGCAACCTGTTCAGGGTGTACCCGGCCTTTTGCATGTAACTAGTCAGGATAGACTCCGGAACCCCAGCGACCCAGAAAGGGACAAACAGTAGGGAAGATAATAATCTGTGTTTTACTGTGAGTTATTCGCTAGTCCTAACATGGAAGGCCGAAGATGGAGAGAAAGGGAGTAAAGGGAGAGTAAAAAGGAAGAGTAGTGAGATTAAAAAAAGGAGATAAAGTGAGGAGATAGAGGTGTTAAACTGCATTAATCTGTAATAACAATATTAGGCTTCACAATTAACCTGCTGGATCATCTGGAATAAATGAGACAATTTTTTTAAAATCAAAGGTGACATTAAAATACACAAAAACAACCTTTTATAACTAATCACAAATTCTGTAGAACCCAAACTGATGTTTCCAAAGCTATACTGTGGACTGAGAGAAAGAAACATAGCGGACAGTAAACAGTGTAGAACAGTGTGAATCTATGAATCTTAACCCGGGGTTTTTAAGGTTGTCTTTGTGTATCTGCTGATGTTAGATTTTCTGTTGGCTCACCAAACAAAACCAAACCACCAACAAAAATGATCAACAACTATGAGGACACAAACCAATATTTTAAAGCTATATTCCTGCTCCGGAACAGGGAATATCGCAAACAATAAACAGTATGGCAAAGTGTGCAACTGTGAATCCTTTTTTCAAGGTTTTAAGACATAAAACTGTAAATTTTAAAACCTTAGAAATGGTATTTCTGGTTTTGAGGTTGCCTCTGGATCCGTTGGTTGTGGGGGCTCACTGAATGGGAATGGAACAAAAATGATCAACAACTTTGAAGATTTTTTTTTGTTAATATCAAAGTCTGATCCAAACTCAGAGTATGTGATACCCTGAAAGCTAATGTTTCCACCATATTGGTTTGGTGTGTGTATTTTGTATCTCTAATAAAGTCCAGATGTTTGCCATTGTGAGTGTGTCCGGGCGGTCAGTGACATCATGTGTGTGTAGTTTGTAGAAAATTTCTTTGTTGGAACATGCACACACAAACTTGTAAGCTTTTTCGCTTTAATCTTTTTGAGCAAAAACCATAAAAAATGGATGAAAATGACAAATTTAGTGCAATCAACCGCAGGAACCCCTAAACGTTTTTTCATGGATGTGACTTGCTGAACTGCTCAGCTGCTTTCACTGGTTCACAAAAGACCCACTCCTAAAAAACAGTGTTTATTACTACTTTGGAAAGTTTGATCAGAATTTATACAATAAATAACCCAATTTCCATCTATTTATTTGCAAAGCTCACATTTTAATATAAATAAACTTAGTAGGGATAAATATATTGGCAAGTGGAAGTTGATGTTTCCCACAATTTTGGACTTTTCTGTAAACAAATTAAAAGTAATTTATTCCATAAAAGCCGGCCTTCTTTACTTGGCTAACTCCTAATTTTATTCATCCACATTTAAGATTAAAAACTCAAAGGAGACAATGGTGTGCACAAATAGAAAGGAAGTGGTGCTGGAGCACACAATTCTTGCCTCGCTAATTACCCAAGTGCCTGTTTGAAAGTTCTGGATTGTTTTTCCGTTCCACTTTCTTTTACATCGGAAGAAGGATGCTTTGTTTGGAACCACCAGGAAAGAAGCCTAGAGGAAGACCAAAGAGGAGGTTCATGGATACAGTGAAGGAAGACATGAAGATAGTTGGTGTGACCGAAGAGGATGCAGGAGATAGGGTTAGATGGAAGAAACTGACTTGCTTACAATTGTTTCAATAGGTTTATTGGTGCGACTGACAGAGATTTTGTTTTTTTCCAGACATTAAAACATTTTCTTGAAATACAAGAAGAAAACAATATAGACATGGTCTGAAAAGGGAACCTCATAAATAGCTGGCAAATCTACTTTTTAAATGTGTCAGTGAAAACAGTAAAAACAGTTTGAGGCAAACTCTTTTAGGTAGTTGCGACTTTTACTTCCTCTAGACAGTCAAGTTTAATTGTCTTCTCAGCGCTCCGCCAGGGCCCTGACCGACCCCAGCAGGGCCGATCCCAGGACATCACTACATTCAATTGGTAGTAGCGATGGTTATAAATGTTGTAATAAAGTTATTGTAGTTATAAATGTTGAAAGTAGTTTCACTTAAAATCAAAGAGTTGGTCATCAACCCGACCTCTGTAAAACAGCATTGCGTAGATTTTCTTGAAGAAAACTAAATACTAAATATTTTGGACATACCAGCCTGTCAATGCCTGATCCCGTCAGACCTCAGATTTAAGCATGCTGGGCCTGGGCAGTACTTGGATGGAAGACTGCCAGAACCCCAGGTGCTACGGTGGGACGGTCGTTGAGATTAAATCGCCGTTCTGTCCCTGGGCGAGGCACTTTACCCACGTTGCCTAGTTTGAATGGTGTGTATATGATTGGTTGGTGATGGGTTGGTCAGATGGGCCGATGGCGCAAAATGACAGCCTCGCTTCTATCAATTTGCCCCAGGGCAATGTGGCTACAACAGTAGCTTATCGTTACCTGGTATGGCGTGAATGAATAATGTAAATGTGAAGCGTCTTTGAGACTCCTGAAAAGCGCTATATAAATACAATGCATTATTATTACTATTATTATTATTATGTTGACCCCAGTTGCCCTAAAATGTCTATTTTAAAATGTGACTTTAGTAGTGGCTTGCGTTCTCTGTCCTCACAGTTTTCAGTTTGTCTGAGTTTATAGAACTAAAAATAAGAAGTGTTTTAACTAAAGCTTTTAAGAGATCTCAACCTTTAATGTGCAACAATTTTGCGACCCAATGGATTACAATCGAACCACCCAAAAAAAAAAAAAAAAATCAGTTAGACATTTGAACGTATACCGTTTACCAATGTTCTCTATAGTTTTTTATGTGTCTGAGCAAACACACAACCTTCCTGAGCAGAAGGGGGAGGGGCAAAAACGTCATTTGTGATGTCATCAGCAGTCACGAACCAAACTCCGAAGCAGCCCTTTGAAGCTTTTAATTTTTTTTCAGAAAGAAAGAAGAACGAGATATGCTCTGAAGCTCTGTCTCATTTGACCATCTTTAGTTTAAATTGGGTTTTATTTTGTCCGCTGCTTAGATTTTCTTGCGCGCTGTTAATCTGCGAGCAGTGCGCAATTGTTCAGGCGCGCAGCTTAGAGGCTACGTTACTGTTTACCAAAGTAGAAAGCAAATTTTAATCAGTTGATTGTCTGCAAACATTTGATTTTCTTCACATTTTATTTTCTCATATAAAAGACCAGGTGATGAAAATATTAAAAAGGGGAATGTCTTAGCACGTGATTCAGAACAAAGCTGGGAGTAAAGATACTTAAAATGATTCATGAAGAAAAAGTCATGATGACCATATCTGATAAAGTGACACAGATATAAAGGTCATGAGTGAGCTGGGAACACCAACAAGTAAAACACAATATGAAGAAAAAACTTAACTAAACTGGTTCAGGTTGGATTTATTTTTTGACATCCATCACAAGTACTTTGTTTTTTTGTCCATCAAGGAATCAGCTTCTAAATCATGATTATTTTGATCCGTGGAAAAGCAAAACTTTCATTAGTTAAAAAAATGCCAGCAAAGCTGAGTAAGCACGACAAATGACTCGAAGGTAAAAATATTTTCCAGAAAGAAAAAGGCACACAAAAATCGAATATTATGATGGAAACGTACGCAAATATGAACTTTGTGTCAAACTGAAGGTCTTATCTAAAATCGAGATTATACAGTTTTAGTTCCTTAAGACTGGCGGCACGGGGGTGCAGTAGGTAGGACAGCGGCCTCTCCGCAAGAAAGCCGTGGGTTTTAGTCCCGGGTGGGGACGAGGCTTGGAACACTGGCCTTTCTGTTTGAAGCTTGCATGTTCTCCCAATGTATGCGTGGGTTTTCTCCAGGTACTCCGGTATCCTCCTACCCTCCAAAAAACATGTATGCTAGGTTGATTGGCCATGACACGATTGCCCGTAGAAATGAGTGTGTGTGTTATGTGTGTGGCCCCGTGACTGATTGGCAACCTGTTTGAGGTGTACCCTGCCTCTCGTCTCGAATCAGCTGGGATAGAGTCTTAACGTGTCGCTTAACTCTCATCCGTTGTGCTTTCATCTTTTGACTTGCTTTAAAAAGCGCTTAAACATCCACATAAACTCGCTCTCATATGACAAAGTTGGATAAAAAGGGAAAATCGTTACTCATTAAATGAAACAAAGTCCATGCTTAGATGGAAAAAGATTTTATGAGCATCTGGCAAAGACAAATCTCTTTCACAGAAACATCTCTGAAATCTTTTTTAGACGGTTTTGTTATTGTTTTAAATATTCCAAAGATACTTCGTTCATCCCAATTTCATTAGTTTAACCTTATGGAGTTAAACTCATTTTTAATGACTCACATTAAATTATTTAACTCTAAAGAAATTTGATTGAAAACAGTTTTTACAAAGACAGATATTATTTTCTAAAACAATGGGGCGTATTATTGTGCGCACAAAAGATTGGACATAAACCGATGGAGCAGAGCAAATCTTGCGAAATTGAAAGCATCTTTGAGTGTTTTGTATGAATTATTTTTACGTTGTTCTTCATGAAGCAGGTTACAACCAAGTGTTCAAAATATGCATGTCCTTTTAGGTCATTGTATTTTGGTCTTTTTAAAGAAGATCTTAACAAATTTCATTACCTTTGCTCGTTGGCTGTCATGATTCATAAAATACTGTGATGCGATCTTCCCTTCATTTGGGGTCAGGTTGCAGGGTCAACAGCCTCAGCCGTAAACCCAAACTTCTTTCACTGTGGCAATATCCTTTAACGTAGGGATGTCAAACTCCGGTCCAAACTCCGGTCCTCAAGAGCTGGTGTCCTGAAAGTTCTTCCATGTGTTCCTGGTTCAATACAGCTGATGCACATAAAATGAAATCAACAGTCAATCAAATTTGGCACACTGACTCAAAAATCTAGATCAGTTGTGTAGATGCAAGAACACGTAGAAAACCTTCAGGACGCCCGTCCTGTAGGGCCTGATTTTGACACCCCTGCTTTAACGCATCCAGGAGTATGCTCTCTCTGGTTCTCTGGAAAACTGTGAAATGTGGTTCCTCTATCAGGTCACTGGTGTCTATCTGGGTCTCCTTCCAGTGGGTTATGCCAGGAACACCTCATCGGCTAGGTGTCTAGGAGACATTTAACCAGATCCCCAAACCACCCATGTGGTTACTCTTGGCCGCCTGTATTCGGAAATTTGTTTCTTCGCTCACCTTCTACAGCTGATGACCATAAGAGGGGTTGGGAACCTAGATTGTCACATCTCATGCCCAGCTAGAGTGAAGCTTTTTAAGCATCTTTGCGACCTGAGAAAGAGAATGGAGCCGTGAGGTGCTTAAAATTTACAATGAAGGGGGAAAAACTAAAAAACAGAACTGCTTTCAACAACAAAACAAGACACAACACATTCTGTAAGTCTGACGAAAACAGATGTGCATGCTCTGCCAGAAAGAAGTTGTAAGTAAAAGAAATAGTTTCACCACCAATGAGTATTTCAGCCTCCAGCATCTGCACATGCACACCTTTAAACTCATCTATTAAGTGGTATCTACTCCCACCTCAAAGACAGTAAACTACTGTGTGGATCCTCAGTCATAAAACATTGTAATCACATTGAGTAAGCCAGCAACTCTGATCACTGCCTGAGTCAGACTCACATCTGGTCAGTGTGAGGCAGATGGGCAAAAATCTGTGTGTTCTTATCTTCACAAGGGGTTTCCCTTAAGGAAAATCTTTCAATGTGCACATGTACAGTATGTTTGCATTAGAAAACGTATATTTCTGCATCTTTTTTGTTTTCACATGTTGAACAGCCTAAGATATAATCTAACAATTGTTTTTACTTAATGCTGTTTTCTTCTTAATTGCGGAGATTATAAAATCTGATGTTCTCATGTACACATGGTGCGAGTAAGCATATTTTTTTGTTTGTCTGAGGCTGTGTAACAGGTGGTTGTGGCGAAAGACGGAGTGAAATAATGTGACGTCAGCTTGTTTCATGCTCATCACACTGTCTCCTTCCAGTCTTTGTGATGAGTAAAAAAAGATACTGTATTTTCATGACCATTAGGCGCATAAAAGTCTTAGATTTTTGTCAAAATGAGCAGTGCGCCCTATCATGCAGTGCGCCTTATGTGTGTGTTAAATAGAGCATACAAAACTGGGACTGCACCTTTTAATATGGTGCACCATTTGGTCGTGAAAATACAGTGATTTTTTTTTTATTTAAGAAAAGTTGTGCTTATAGGTTTTTTCCCTCAATATTTCAGTATTTCAATTGCAAGTCTTGCTTATTTATTTGATTAAACTTTTCTAGAGTGATACTTGCGATGAATTGCTTATGAATGAATGTTATTTTTGCTCAAATAATCACTAAAGACTCTGATAGACCGAGCAATGAAGGACAGATGAGCACAAGGTTTTAAGTAAAAAAAGGTTTTTAATTTAACTAAAAAAAAAATGAAAGTTAACAAATTCGTACAGATTATAAAAGAGGTAAAAAAAAAACAAACTAACTAAGCCTAAAATAAAGTTTAACAAAACAGAATTAATTAATTAAACGAACAGACCTGAAGGTTGACCAAACCACTGCCAACACAAAAAGGGGTTTTATTTAAAACAGCTTTAACTAAATCTAACCTAACAAAACCAATTTTCCCCTAAAAGAGGTGAATGGCACAGTCCAACTTAGGAAGTCCCACCCTGTGGGCAGCGAGCACTTATTTAAGCTGTAGCGGTCGACTTCCGGGAGAAAGAAATGGCGGCACTTCCGGGAGAGAGGTGGAGAAATGGCGGCACCCATGACGCCATCTTGACTTCTGTTGGGTACTATTGGATCTTTCAGCCTAGGGACTGGAGCACCTGCAAAACTACAAAAACATAAATGAGTTTGAATCAACACTATATAAATAAAAATGTACAACAATCTAAACTTTTTGCCTCTTAAACCATTAAATATAATAATACCATTAAATATTAAACACTATATTAAAGAAAACTGGTTTAACATGAACAAAAGATCTAAATAACATTTATAAAGAAATGAATAAATGATGAAGTTTCCTAGTTTTACCAGATTTACCAGTTAGTCTATGTTCCTACCCTCACCTATGGTCACCAGCTGTAGGTGGTGACTGAAAGAACGAGATCACAGATACAAGCGTGCAAAATGAGCTTCCCCCTCAGGGTGGCTGGGCTCTCACTCAGAGATAGATGGAGGAGCTTGGAGTACTGCCATTACTTTATCATTTTTAGCCTTTTTTACTCGTTTTATTCTTTCTTTTCTCTTTTATTTTGAACTGTTGTAATTGTGTGTCCTGATATGTGAGAATGGGAGCAACAAATGCCATGACAATTTCCCCCGGGAACAATAAAGTATTTATCTATCTATCGATCTACTCCTGTGGGTCAAGAGAAGCCAGATGCCATGGTAAGGACATCTGGTTAGGACGCCTCATGAATTTCTAGCTGGTGAGGTGTTTGGGCACACCCCACAGGGAGGGAATGCAGAGGGACGTCCCGGACCTAGATAGAGGATGTCTTACAGCTGGTCGGGGAACGCCTTGGGATTCTCCTGGATGAGCTGGAGGATGCAGCCGGGGTGAGTGAAGTCTGGGTTTTCCGTCTGAGGCTGTTGCCCCCACAACCCTGCCTCGGATAAGCGGAAGACAACAGAACGGAACAAATGAAACTGTTGTGTGACTGTAGCTGCAGCCATCACAATGACATCCATTTGAGCATTTTCTGAACTTCTTGTTGAGCATTGAATCACAGGCCCTTCGCGGAGGCATTAAAAGCAAATATTTTATACTCTGTTGAAACTCGGCTGAAAAGAAAAGTGTATGTCATTAAAACACATTTGTGTGGCGATGGTCAAGTCAGCTGGTTTAACTTTTGTCTTAAATATGGATTGGAAGAGCATCAGTTTTGATTTGAATAATGACGCTCCACATCCTACATCCCACTTCCCCGCTGATCTACTTCCAAATAAAAATGTAATTTTTACAAAAATTCTCATTAAATTTAAAAAACAGATTTAATAAATCAACGCGAGACGCGGTAAACACTGCCAATAAAAACAATAACTGTGTGTTTATAGAAAATCCCAGTTTGGAGAATCCAGGAGCAATTAAATTTAGAGGCACTAAAGAAAAGCTTATGAAACCATTTCTTCTGGCATGAATAGATAAATCCATCCAAAGCAATTTGAAGAATATAAAATCTTAACTTTAATTGGAAATACAATAATCATTAACACAACAGAATTTGGTCCTGTCCCAAGAGGAGAAGTTTACGCATCTCTGGGTCTTGTTCATTAGTAGGGGGATGGAGGATGGAGCGGGATCGACAATCAGTCCATCGTGGTGAAGAAAGAGATGACCTGAAAAGCAAACCTCTCAATTTACCAGTTGATCTACATTCCTATCATCATCTATGATCACCAGTTGTGGGTGGTGACTGAAAAAAAGAGATCGTGGATACAAGCGGCCGAAATGAGCTTCCTCTGCAGGGTGGTTGAGCTCTCACTCAGAGATCGGGTGAGGAGCTCTGTCATCCAGGAGGATATCTGAGTAGAATCATTGTTCCTCTGGGTCGAAGGAAGTCAGATGGGGTGATTTGGGTATGTTGTTAGGATGCCTCCCGTACACCTCGCTGGTGAGGTATTTCGGGAGGAGGAGACCCAGAGACAGACCCCAGACCAGCTGGACAGACTATGTCTCACAGCAGGCCAGGGAACGCCTAGGGATCATCAAGGGTGAGTTGGAGGATGTAGATGGGAAGACAGAAGGCTGTTTTTATAAGGCCCCGGTACCCACTGAGCCGTTTCACATTTAAAATCAAGATACGCAGGTTTAGTTTTTTGCAACCATTCACTTTTTTTTTTTTAAATGTTTTTTATGTTTTTTGATTCCTTTCTAACTTAAAACCATTGCACATTTTGAACATAGTAAAAACCTAAAAACTTTTGCAGAAAATCTTGTTATTTGTTGAGAGAATTATTACATGCACAAGATTAAATGTTCCAAAATGTTGCCTTTAATCACAAACAACATTTAAATTTTACGAGTATTTTAGAACCATTACGCGCAGAATGAACCTATCTATAATTTAAACAGTCATTTTATTGTAACCCCTGAAAAAGGTATGAGCTTTTTTTAATTTTGTGAAAAAACAAAAACAAAAACAAAACAACCCCAAGCCCCCCACTGTATTTTCAATTCTGTTTATATTTTACTTTTCATCATTTAAATATTCATAAAATAAAGATGATGTCTTGTTTTAAGCAGAGGAGCTTATCATCCTTTAACTGGTTTGGAATCCTAGCTGGAAAACAAACATTTTAGATGGGCAGACAATTTTCACAAATTTCCCAAGTGTAGGATCAATAAAGTATTTCTAATCTAATCTACGTAACCAAAAAAGTGCGTTGTTTAATATGATTATATGATTTGATCATATGAAAATGTCATGGTGTGGAGCTGAGGCCAAAACTATGCCCTTGACACAACAGACAGGCTCAGATGAAGAAAATGAAAACTGTTTTATTAGAATGATGAAAGGTTCAGATGAAGAAGACAAAAACAAATTAACTACGGTGGTTCTAGATTAGGAGCTGAAGCCAAAAACTGAATAGCAGGTCAAGCATGGTAAACAAACAATCTGGTGTGTGAGTGTGTGAAAAACTGACCCATTTATGCTGCTGCAGATGAGTAGATGAGTTTCAGGTGTGACTTTGTGCAGCTCCTGGCTGGGTCTGCCCAACCACACACGCACACAAACACACAGACAAACAGGGACAAGAAGGAGGGGGGAAACAGAAAGGAAGAGACTACTCTCCTGACAGAAAATACAGTGTGTTGTAACACTAAAATAATACATTAGCAATATAACAATAGCATATTTGAGCTCTTTTTAGACAAACTTAAAAAACAAATTGCTTTTTTTTCTTTTATAATGTGTTTCATAGACATTTTAATTTGTATAATAAAATTTTTCAAACTTTTTAAAATTATAAAAAATACTAAATTTGATTATTTCTGCTGCTTAAAGCAAAAGTTTTAAAGGTGATTTGATCATCCAGCGATAGTAATAAGATAAAAATGATGATCACGTGATAATTTGAATCAAATAAGCTTCTCCAGATCCTATATAAATAAAAAAATACATTTTTGAAAATGTATGAACGCATATATAACTGAGGTTCTATTAAAAAAACAGTTTGGTTTAAAATTTAAATCATCAGCGATTCAACAGTCAATGATGCCAATTGATTCTTTTCCATCTTTTTATCCTCCCTCATGCTGATCTCTTCCACTCCATTTAATGCATATCATCTGTTGTTCATCCTGCACAATAGCCCTCATTTATCAAAGAGAAACTTGTGTGAAATTTAAGTGTGTATAGAGAATACACTAGAGTGTGCTTCACATTTACAGAGGTGGTTGTACCTGTCGCTTTTAGGGGTGCACCAGTTGTGATCTTGACAAATGAGAAAGTAGAAAATAAGCATACTGTATTTATGATGAACATGCTTTTATAGATTCAGATCCATGCTCAGTCACTTGTATTTCAAGACATCAATGAATGGAAGACAACAAAAAAAAGTTTAATCAAAATTTAACTCACTGTCAAAAAGTGATCAGCTGGTTAAGAAATATGAATGTGTCCATTTTTCGATGCCAAAAAAGAAGTCCCAAAATGACTTAGATAGTGCATCTCTTTAAACTGAATACTAACTTCTAAATACTTTAGACTTTAAATATTTTGTATTTAGTACACTTCATTTTATTGTGTTGGCATTTTCAGGCTTCTCCATGTAAAAACAGGCCAAGCGTCTTCCTCAGCTGCATAGTCTGACGCTAGTCAAATTTTACTAGCATGTCGATGCAATATTTAAGAACATCTCAATTTGAAGACGCAAATTTTGCAAATTGTATGATCACGTTATTTCAAATCATCTGGATGAGTGCATCATTTTGGTCATACAACACCTGCAACACCCAAATTTTAATTTGTGCAACTTTTAAAAATGAGGGCCAAAAATATTGACACTTCTTCTTTCGGCATTTCCCTTCAGGGGGCGCCACAGAAAGTCAGTTTCTTCCATCTAACCCTATCTGCTGCATCCTCTTTGGTCACACCAACTATCTTCATGTCTTCCTTCACTGTATCCATGAACTTCCTCTTTGGTCTTCCTCAAGGCCTCTTTCCTGGTGGTTCCAAACCCAGACACCAGTCATTTGAATTTTTTTGCAAATTCGCAAGAGCAATTGAAGCCACTTTATTTCTTTAACTTTTTTGATGCAGAGGGATTTTTATTTTATTGTATATTTTTTATTATATCTTTATTTTTATTCCATTAGACAGATTTTATGTTTGATGTTGCAAACTATGTCAAAGCAAGTTCCTAGTCTGTGAATTTTCATTGACAATGGCAATTCTTGATTCTTCGTCTTGATTCTTGATCATAGCACACCACCAAGGCACAAGTAACTGCTCTGCTTGAAAAAAAAGTCACATGAAGCCAAAACCGTGATTCCTAAATATTTCTAAGTATTTATTAGACAACAAATTTCTTTGAAGTCAGCGTAAATTCTCCCAGAATGATGCCTCATAAACAAATAAATACCAATAATTTTTTCAAATCAAAGCCAAACACCAGGTATTATGAAATCAGAAACCTCAGCAATCAGAATGAAATGTCAAAGCAATATCATTTATTTGCAAAGTGTAATCATACTTTTTTAAAAAATCTGCTTTTACTTTGTGCATGCACACAACTCCACGAGAATAACTGACCATTTTTTTTAATAGTTGCCATATATTTCTTTGTGGCAAACCTCACCAGCTATTTTCCCACGGAAAGAACAAAAATTTTAAATTTAGCTCCAGTTTGGGCAGAAAGAATACAGACTAAAGGAACCAGTGGTGTTTTTGCTGCTTTCCAACATCCAGTTTTGTCTGTTCTGTGCCATACTTCTAAAGTCACTCAGAATGAAAGAGAACCTGGAGAAAACAGAGGAAAAGAAAGAGAGAACCTGGAGATTTTCCGAGTTATTCAGTTCCTGTTTAGTAATGAGGACGTGAAGTGTGTGTGTAGTCTGTAAATCTCTGCTGACTGAGTTACAGTAACCTGCCTCGTCTATTTGATAAAATACTCTGATGACATTCAGGCCTTAAAAACGGGTATTTGACTTCTTTTGGAGGGAATCAAAGCCCATCCACATTCTCCTTGCAATCCAATCTTATGAAGTTTTGTCTAAATCGTACAGAATAAATCTTCAATCCATTCCAATGGTCTGTTAACACAGACTGTGGACATTTAACAACCTGGGAACCCACACACAGACATACACGCACACGCATGCACATTCAAACCCTCTCACGCCCGTCTCCGTCCAACAACACAGCCTTTTAAGGTAAGCTCACTCTTCCTTTCTCTCTGCCTCTTTTTTCTCTGCTTGTCTTTGCCTCTTAACACAGTTACTCCCTTCTTTTAGTCTTCATGGCAACCCCCCCTGAACCTATCTCGAAAACCCTCTTATTGTTGCATTTTTCTCTTTTGTTACTCTTCATCTCCTGTAAAGAAGATTTTTGGAGTAAACAGAGACTTAATTTGATAAGTGGGTGTAGAAGGATTGTAAGGCCGGTTTCCTGTAACGTCCACATATAAAACCATTTAAATATGAATCAAAGGTCTTAAAAAGTAATTGAATGTTTCTGGAATCTTTTTTGGATGTTTATGTGTGGTTAAAGGATGGGGTGATGGGTTGTAATACTTTGTCCATATAAGGGGGGAGGAATGTGCTACTTTGACTGACTGATCTTCTTCTCACCCTCCCTTCCTTTATCTGTTTTCTTTCTCTCATTTTCACTCTGTGTCTTGTGCAAGATCTTCTCAAAGTTAGCTGTAGATGTTGCAGAGATTTGTTAAATCCAGACTCATTTATGAGACAGCCCCTCGTGTTCCCCTCCGGGTCAGATGGAGTTGTGTTTCAGGCTGTATCTCACCGACATTAAACTGGTTCATTGATGTAGCAGCTCCTTGTAGACGTTTTGTGTCAGTACTTTTACGCACGGTTGATTCTGTATTAATTATGTGTCTTACATCACAGAGAAACACAGGTACAGCTCACACACTCAGGAATGTATCACCCCTGTGCAATTTCTGTGTGCGTGTGTTTCTAGAAACTCAGTCGGTCATGAATGAGTACAAGTTCACCAGATGAAGACATGACGAAATACAAGATGACATTTATTCTTTTAGCTCATGTCTGAACCAGATTCAGTGGAAACAGATGTTTAAGAAACAAATAATGATGTCAGTCAAGATGAAAAACGACTCAAAGTGTTTGAGAACAATGTTTCCCTCGGTATGCGTGGGCACTTACTTTTTCAGGAGTTGTTGAAAATAGAAACTAATTCATGTTGTGAGAGAAGAAAGACTGGATGGTAAAAGTCTGAGGGAGTACTAAAACTAGGTATGGTGTCATGAACCAGACCTAGGTACCATTGTCCACCGTGGACCCTCCCTTTCTGGCCGACACTCACATACAGTTTCTTGATTCGTCCCGGAACGTCAGTATATTTTCTTGATTCGTGCCGAATGTCAGTATGGCGTGGGAGTTTCAGGTTAAACTCGTGGGGGTACAGACACACCATTGTGAATCCTACTCACAAGTCAATTGGCTTACTTTGGATGCTTGGCGGCTCACTGGTACAGATTTATCTTTAAACGACTTATCGATCTCCTTCCTTCAAATCTGACTGTATTCATCATCAGCGACCCTGTGCGGCTGCTTGCTGCAGTGCTCCCTGTTACTTTAACGTGTAATCGCCAACTTTGTCTGAGTTCCAGTCCCTTCTTCTGGCTATGTTTTGTCTCTTTCTGAAGATTTTATTTTGAGCACGCTTTGGACGTTATTTATTACTTTGTTTCAGACAACTAATTTTTCAGAAATCATCCGGCTAGCTCCCAACGACTAGCTGGTTATGGAGTCATTTTGACGTGCGCGACCAGCTATTGGCTCTAGGAGGCACATCCGTGTGTGGCTGGAAGAGTTGGTTCAGTCCCAGGGAGCTGAGAAGAAGGACTCAATCTGGAGGAGGTACGGAGAAAGTGACTGTCTGGAGGAGGTGCTTTGGGCCCTTGTGTTTGCGGTTTCCATGGAAACGTTCGGTTGACCGTTTGAGGAATTAGAGGCGCACACTCGGACCCAGTGAAATACAGCGAGGCCAGTTTGGTGTTCTTCACTGCCGCCTGGCTTTGTGACCCATTCCAGACTCCAGCTTTTGGGTTGCCAGGTTGGAGATAGTGTGACCGGACTGGGACGCCGGGGGATAGGGACGAGGGGGCATCAAGGTGTTAAATACCTGGTGCTTGCACCGCAGCACTCGAATTTCCCTTCGGAGATAAATAAAGTAAAGATTTTAAATAAAGATTTTAAACTTCAATCTCTTGTGTCCGTGGGTCATTTTGATTTTTTTTTAAAGACTCGGAAAGGCAATTAATAACTTGCCACTGTTTTTAATTCTGGTTTTACATTATCTGGTATGAACTGTTATTGTGTTGAGTTGTTTTGACAGGGAATCGTGTCCAGGACTCCCTTGGAAACAGAATGTCCAAATCTTCTTTTTTTCCTTCATTAATTATCTACACCATCTATTGAGATGATGAATTGGGTAATGAACTCAATCCCGACCGGTTACAGGTGAGAACGGGGTGCACCTCGAACAGGTTGCCTGTTTGTTGTGGGGCCAAATCTCAATTGGATTTTTTCTATTGGTCAAATAAAACAAAATAATTAGGAAAAGAGGCACGTGTGCAAAGTGCAATTGAGTCCATTGCTTCTGTTTCTTTTGAAGGTAGTGAATTATGTTGTTTGTACTGCAGTGGTCCACAGCCAATCACAGCCTGTTGATATACTGTAAGGTGTATGGCTTTAGCAGCAAGAAAATTAGTTTTGTAGTGTACCTACGCCAAATGAACCATGGACGGCAAAGCAAACCGCGCTCGGGCATGTTTTGAGCTCTTTGGCATCGTTCAAAGGCTTGAGTTTGTTTCTGAACAGCATATAAACCATTTTCTTTCATTAACTGACTAGTTTCACGAACAATTCCTGAATTGCTGGGTCAGATTTTTGCAGAAAACAGAGAAACATGTGGTGGAACTTTTCTCACAGCTCATCAAGTCTATAAAGATGTTCAAAATCCAACATCTTGATGAAGCTTTGGTTCACATCCACCATCACACTGTAAAAAACATCTGTTGGTTTCACATGGAAATGTTGCAAGACCCCAAAATAAAAAGTTAAATGTACCCTAACATGTGACAAAAAACAGATCATTTTGTTTAATTGAATCATAACTTTTCAAATGTTTTTATTAATAGTAAATTTCTGTGAAAATTTGTTTCAAAGTTTTTTTGAACAAAAGTTTCTGTACCACTGTTTTTCTTCTTTCGGCATTTCCCTTCAGGGGTCGCCACAGCAAGTCAGTTTCTTCCATCTAACCCTATCTGCTGCATCCTCTTCGGTCACATCAACTATCTTCATGTCTTCCTTCACTGTATCCGTGAACCTCCTCTTTGGTCTTCCTCTAGGCCTCTTTCCTGGTGGTTCCAAACTTAGCATCCTTCTGTCGATGTACTCGGTCTCTCTTCTCTGTACATGTCCAAACCATCTCAGTCTGGCCTCTCTGACTTTATCTCCAAAACCTCCAACATGTGCTGTTCCTCTGATATATTATCAGAATCTGAATCAGAATATACTTTAATGATCCCACACATGGGAAATTTGTGTGTCACAGCAACAACTACCTATCTGCTAAGTGAGTATATTAATTTCTAATCCTGTCCATTTATAACTACCAAAATTAAAAAAAAAAGTTTATTGAAAAATGCAATGCTCGGTTTTAATAGATGTTTTTCTGGATAGATGTTGATGAAATAGACAAAGTGCTTGGACAAAACAGTAAGAATACAATCTGTAAAAGTTGTTACATTTGATGTAAAATAAATTTGTAAAAAAATATACGCAAAGTATTTTATAGTTTAACTGTCAACATTTTGGAAAATTTTAAGAATAGTTTGAGGTCTGTGTGTGGTATCTTTGTTGTTCACACACAGTTTGATATTTGCACATTTGAAGAAGCTCCGAACAAAGATTTAGAGTGTTTGACAACCTACACACAAACAAAAAGTGCCCAACATTGAATACCAGACAAGTTGGTAAGTCTCAAAACTATGTGCAGCCATCTCGTATTATAGAAATGATTACATTCCCCACTGAATTGAAGGTTTACATAATCTTTCTTGGGGGGAAAAATAGGACAAAATATTGTTTAAGAATGTCAACAGTTTGGATTTCACACTAATGGGGCTTTTCGGATTGACTCAAATCAGACGTAGATTTAGGAAAATATTGAAAAAAATCTCCTGCTAGTTTAATTCACAGATGGATAGACCGATGGTGGATAGATGGATGGATCGTTGGATGGTTGATAAATGGATGGATGGATGGAGGATAGGTGGATGGATGAATGGATGGAGGATAGATGGATGGATGGTTGGATGGATGGGGGATAGATAAATGGATGGATGGTGGATAGATGGATGGATGGATGGTGGATAGATGGATGGATGGTGGATAGATGGATGGATGGATGGATGAATGGATGGTGATAGATGGATGGATGGTGGATAGATGGATGGATGGTGGATAGATGGATGGATGGTGGATAGATGGATGGATGGAGCAAAGAAAAAATGGATGAATGGAATGTAAAACTCTTCCTAAAGAAAGTTAGGGTTAATTTTTCTCAAATCACAGTGTGTTCCTATCTTACCATAAACATAGGAACAAAAATATTCAAACCCCAAATTTGAAATGTCTGGTAACAGTGAGGTGTTAAAATGTTTCCAGTGAGTGACATCTTTTTAATCTGAGTGAATATTGCCTCGGGGGAATGTTGGCGTTACTACAACTAGTTTGAATTGCATACATGTGCCCCATGTGACACCAAATAAACTGGTTTGACAATTTAAAGCTTCTTTTTTTTGCACCTTTCCCACAACAGTTTTTGGAAATTTGTTGTATAACTCATTCTAAGAAAAATAAACTGAAAACTATTTTGTTAAGTGTTCCATCACAAAGTGTTCAATGATGTTTGACTACATCCTAGTTGTTCCCATTTCCTTGTTTAGATGTTCTAAAGTAGAGATCAACAAGGAACAATTTTCTACAAAAAAATGAATGATTAAATCAAAGTAGCCATTCATAGATAGTCTTGGTCTATGAATGGCTAGATCAAGTCTTGATGAAACATTTCAGCTCCTTTCATCTTGTAAATAGTTATTTCTGACACTCCTCTTTATTGAAAATCTAATTTTTCTGTTAACCTTCTCAGTTCTGGGGCGACACAGTGGCACAGTGGGTAGCACAGTGGCCTCACAGCAAGAAGGCCACCTCATTCCCCGGGTGGGGACGAGGCTGTCCTTTCTGTGTGGAGTTTGCATGTTCTCCACGTGTATGTGTGGGTTTTCTCTGGTTTCCTTCCACCCTCCAAAAACATGCATGTTAGGTCGCCATAAAATTGCCCCTAGGAATGAGTGCGTGTGTGTGTGTGTGTGTGTGTGTGCGGCACCGCGGCAGACTGGCTACTTGTTCCGGGTTTACAGGTTGGGACACCCTTGAATCAGCTGGGACAGGCTCTCGCACCCCCCACAATGCCAAGATGAAACAAAAAAACTTCTCAGTTCCTTCTGGACTTAGCTTTTCACAAATGATCACTTTTTTTCTGTGTTTTAGCTTAAGATTTTTTTTCTTTGATCATATTTGGAAATAACTGATTTATTTGTGCTTCCGAAGACATGTATATATGTCTCCCCCTTTTTATTCATACTTGATTCTTACTTTTTGTATTTTTTTTTCCCTTTTTCATAATTCTTTCTTTTTTTGTAACAAATCAAAGCCAAATATTTGTTTAATTTAACATGCTTACTTACAATTTACCACTTTTTTATTTTGGCCACCAGATCATCTTGTTAGAGGTTTCTGTGCATTAAAGGTGAACACTTTTGAAATGCACTGCTTACACTCTTACACACTCCAAAAGATTGATGAGAAGGCTGCTCCTGCATGAGCTGCATGACATCATATGATCTCATTACTGAAGCATTTGGGTCTGACACACAGACCTGCAGAGACAAGACGAGCAAAGAGAGAAGGAGTCAGAGAAAGTGTTTTATGATCCTATATATTGTACATACAAAGTCTCCATAAAAGGAATCTCAAACATAAACTGTAATCATTCTAAATCATCTAAACGTCATTTTTAAATGAAAATGTTCCAGACTCTGAAGCATTTTGATACAATTTTGAGGACCTTTTATTTTCTTGATTTTGCAGCGCTTCTATGAGACTGTGATGTCATAAATTTTGGACAAAAACACATTCCAACTCAACACAGGAATATTTGGTCATGTGAAACTTCCTATTAATAGTTCACTTGGAAGTATTGCTGGAAGTGAACAGTTTACTGGTTGTGCAATGGTGATCTGTTCTGATACGCTTCAGAAGGAGGTGAGCATGAAAATATGTCAGTTCAACAGAAACAGTTGATGAGAATGATAGTAAAGATCAATTAGTAAGATTGAACTGTTTATTGCTTTCTTTCCTCGGTCTCCATGGTGACGCTTCGTTTTCACTTCTCACTCAACAATATGTAGTCCAGTCAGCAAGAAATGTTGGCGTTGCACAATCTGACAGCTCAAACAAAAGAAGTTGTTGCTCATCTTCCTGCTAAATGCTGTTACAGAACAAGGATTTTGATGTGTGTATAAATCAATCTTTATTTGGATCGATTCTTAAACATGGTTAATTAAAAAAACAAAAAAACAGCTTAACTGATGTTGCAGTTCAAACAAGCTATATTGCAAATTTCGGATACATTCAAGAGGAGCTCGGAATAGAGCCGTTGCTCCCCTGAGTCGAGAGGAGCCAGATGGGGTGGTTCAGGCATCTGATTAGGATACTTCCCAAATGCCTCGCTGGTGAGGTGTTTCAGGCATGTCCCACCAGAAGGAGACCCAGAGGCCGGCCCTCGACCTGCTGGAGAGGCTATGTCTCTCACCTGGCAAGGGAACACCTTGGGATCCTTCCGGGTGAGCTGGAGGATGCAGCCGGGGTGAGAGAAGCCTGGGTTTTCCGTCTGAGGTTGTTGCCCCCATGACAAGGCCCTGGATAAACAAAAGACGACGGAACAGACAGAAAACTAACTTACTGCACTCTAGTTGACTCATCTCACATGTAAAGACATTTTTTCATGTCTGACACAATATTCTCATGTTTTTTACATTGAAAATTGATTAATTGTTGTAACATATTAATAATCTTTTTAATAAAAGGCACAATCACAAGTAGGCCATTTAAAATGTACCAAAACACAACACAAATTGTGTAGTTTGATAAACCACAGCCATATTTACTGGGTTTAAACATGCAATTTTATTCATAAATCACATATTTTTAAGGGAAAAAACTCGTTCATTTTCTAAATAAATTCAAGATTTGGTTTTTTTTTTTGTTGGTTTCAGATGAATTCAGCTGTGACCAAGCACAATGAGTTGGTGAAAAGCGTGACAGTGTGTTATTTGGTTTAGTCAGGGTTGTGTTATATTTTGTGGTTGTACTTTTTTGTGTGTAAAATGTTCACAAAGTTACAAAATCTACATTGTTAGACTCTGAGGCAATTTCACCTCACTTCTGATTTGAACCATGATTCATTTGCTCAGAAATTTGATATATTTCAGGAGCTTGCAGAGGGGATGGTGGCTTCAGTGTGGTACATTACGGGTAACAGAATAAAAAAAATGTGAGATGAGATACAGGTTCGAGTTTAAAGAAATAAAAATGTAGTTTTTTTTTTTTTTAGCTTCATCAGAAACTCTGAAGAAACACAAATTCTTACCCATAGAAGAATTTGTTTGTTCCTATTCTAAACCGCTTACCCTCAACAGGGTTGTGGTGGGATGCCAGGACCCATCCTGGCTGATTTCAGGCAAGAGGGAGGGTACACCCTGAACGAATTGCCAGTCTGACATGGGGCCACATGCACACACATTCATTGCTATGGGCAATATCATAGCAGCCAATCATCCTAACATGCCTGTTTTTAGAGAGTGGAAAGAAACCAGAGTACCCAGAGAAAACCTACAAATACACAGGGAGAACATGCAAACTCCACACAGAAAAAATAGTGTTTCAAGTAATTCCACCTGGGACTTGAACCCCGACCTTTCTGTTGAGAAGAAGAATTTTCCAGATCATTTTCTAATGCTAGGATGGCAAAACAAGAGACAAAGAGAAGATAAATTTACTCTGTACATTTGTACGGAGTGTCAGGCTGAGATTCTGTATTGAGTGGAGTCTTTAGGGCACCTATAGATAAACACAGTCACAATATTTCCTAGCATGTCCCAACTCTGTTTATAATAAGCACTGTGTTCCTTACTGTGTTCAAACCTTTAATCTAAAGCTGAATCAGACTCCTGTTAATGTTACTATGACCCGTCTTACGTTCTCTGAGCTTTTATCCCTTAAATCTCAGGTACATCTTTACAGTGTGACAGTGTTTACAGCTTTGTTGCCATGGACCTGTGAGAGATGTGTTCACAAGTGAAGAAGCTGGTCTGTTTAGAGACAACGATGCCTGAAATGTAAGCAAAGGAAAACCTAGTTAGAGCTTCTTACCATGGCTGGATCAGCCTTACAGGCTTTAATTATTGCATCTGTTGAGTTTTATAAATATCCAACTCAATCGAAGTCAAGATTTCATTTATTCCCATCTCAAATAATTACATGAAGACTAGATAGCAGTGTTTCTGTTCATTTGGTCTTTCTTTATTACAGAAATACCAAGTTTTTGGCTTCACAAAGACGAAGATTTTGAGGAGGAGGGACTATGACATGACATGACATCACATCCGCCAATGGACAATGCCCGCCATGACAGTTGGCATTAAAGAAATCATTCAAAACATGAGAAAGCAGCTGGACAATTGTGCATTCTACTTGTGTTACCACCTAACGTTATGTATCAGTACGAAGAGGAATTACTACCAGGAATACACCCCTGTACTGCATTTTTGCGCTTGTTTTACATGGCTCTCGCGTATAATCTGTCACATGACCAAAGTTCCCAGATGTCCAAATTTTTCCATATGTTCACCAAAAACAATACTGGCAATAGACCATGCAGATTGCGGCTTTTGTAATGCACAGCTACAGCAGCAGGAGATGCCATGTGCTTAGTCTCATTATACCTAATCATGGGGGGAGACGGTGGCTCAGTGGTTAGAGCCTTCACCCACGGACCCAAAGTTAACCGGAAGTTTGCGGGTTCGCGTCCCACTGAGTTCATGTCTAGGGTCCTTGGAGAAGACACCTAATCCCCCATTTCTCCCACCATTGGCGCCGTCATAGAATGCAGCCTGCTGCGGTGTAGTGCAGCACACAAATTTCCCAGTGAGGGATTAATAAAGTATATTTAAAAAAAATGTTTATGGAATCACTAGAGTGTTCATCATGCGGGAGTTTTATCAGCCTTGGCGGCTGAGCGTGAGTTAGGTCCTAATTGCGGGTTTCTTCCGCCCAATGCGGGAGTCTTGGCATGTCCGTTATTAAGAAAAATATTGATATATTGATTGGAAGGAGCCAGTTTGATACCCACTGGGCCCATGCCTAAGTGCCCTGGTGGAAGATACTTAATCCCCTGTTTCTCCCACCATTGGTGCTGTTGTGGCTGCTGCAGGGCAATGTAGCTCAGAAATGTTTTCATTTGAGGGATCAAAACAGTGCGTAAAAAAAACCAAAAAAACTTGTGTTGTTATTTGGCTGAATTTGTCGGAGACCAGAGAAAAAAAAAAAGGACTATTGTTTGTTTTAAGCACTCGTATGAAGAAGATTCTGTTCTGTTTTCTTGATACTTTAGTCATTGTTCTCTGAAAATCACTTGGACAAAGCTTTATGTCATCATCGGACCTCCCAGATCCACTTCCGTTTTAATGTCCTGACAGGGTGTCACACACCACACCCTTCTGCTGCACAGAAAAACAAAAATAGTAGACTGAAACCAGTCGGAGACACACATATCTGTGTGTGTGTGAATTTGTGAGGCTGTCCAGTCTGTTTATTTATGTTGTGTAGAAAAGAAAGCTTTGGTCTTGTAGGGCTAAAAATCAAACTCATGTCATAACACACAGTCAAAATAATTTGAAGGGTTAGAACTTGACCTAAAATGAACAATAGACAAATGTGGGTCAGTTTAATGTCTTTTTTTTACTACCATTTCTGACCCTTTCCTGGGGTTTTGGTTAAAGTATAAGGGTGAAAGTGAAACACGTGGTCGGAGTAAGGTCAGTTTTAAGTCATATACACTGAAAAAATGCTAAAAAAATGTCCTAATAAGGATAGCTGAATTCTCCATGTGTGTGTCTGTGTATTAGTCTAGTGAAAGGGTCATAAATCTATTTGAGAAATCTCATCATGTGGACCCGCCTGCTTTTTAAGGACAAAAAGAGACCACCAATACGTCAGTCATTAGATTCTGGAGTTAAGTATTTGGTTCATTGGTATGCAAACAGTGGTTTGTGTCAGAAAGTTTTCAGGAAATGATTCTAAGGGTGTAATGTCCTCTTTGGTGATAAAAAAAACAAGTGTTATAGGGTGTGGTGGTACAATGGTGTGTATATTTTTACATGGTTATCAGGAAAACAGAGTAAAACTGGTTTAATTTGGACCACATGATTTGTAAGTGTGTTTATTGTTCAATCTTCCACTGAAATCCAGGAAAACTAGATTTGGTTAAAAACAATGAGGCGTCTGTAACCACAGGTCAGTTAGAAACAGTTAGCGTAGCTTGAAAATTTCAATGAAATGCAACATGTGATATGGGACCTTCAACATAAAACTAATCCTTGTTGTGTTGATACACACTTATCAGGATCTTCACGCATAATCAGATTTTACCAGCATGACCGTGACATTACCTGCTGTCCAAATACTGTATGTTAAATTTACTTAAGAACTGAGGGAAAATAGTTGTAAGAAACCGAGGTTGATCTGCTTGTTTGTATGCTTCATCTAAAATTTACATTTTAAGGTCAATCCCATTATGCAAGAGTGGTAAACTCACCCATACAGGACTAGACCCTGTCCACACGTAGCGGGGTATTTTTTGAAAACGCATATATTTTTATCCGTTTTGGCCTATCGTCCACATGAAAACAAGGTTTTTTTCACTCAAAATCGGCGTTTTGAAAACTCCCGCCAAAGTGGAGATTTTGGAAAACTTCGTTTTTGCGTTTGCGTGTTGATGTGTGAAAATGGAGATTTGCGTTTTTATGCGTCACTACCTGCGACAAGTAATGCACATACGTCATTCGTGTGCGTCCTTGTTTACAAAAGTAGACAGTGGGCAGCATGGATACATGCTGTGGAAATGACAAGAGAGGTGCTCTGATTAGATAGCTCAGAACTTACATTTACATCAATACTGCCGACTACTGGTCTGGCATGCTCATAATCGCACTCAGAAGCGTATTTATATGGCTCCGTGTGGACGTAGATATTTTGAAAATGGTCACGTGTGGACTCGAGCATTTTTCTAAAACGGAGGACAGCAGATATTCGTTTTGAGAAATACCCGGCTACGTGTGGACATGGTCTTAGTCATATTGGTTTTATAAGGATTTTGAGGCATGATGAAGTGAAAGTGAATGCTATTTATTATTTAAACCTTACAGTACCCAGGTTCTGTCCCCTGGGTCTCCTCCCGATGGGCCTCAGGAGTCACCTGGGTCCAGAGAAACACCTCACCAGTGAGGCATTCCGGAGGCATCCTCACTAGATGCCCGAATCACCCCATCTAGCTTCTCTCGACCCGGAGGAGCAACATCAAGTTTGTTACATGTCATAAAATAATGACTCAAAATACAAAAAGTAAGATTTCCTATTTTAAAGCAGAAGATTTCCCCCTGTATATGTGTATATGCATACTGTATGTATACATGTTTATATTTAAATATGCAGGATGCACGTCTATTTATTTTCAAAAAAGAAACCCCACTACCACTTTAATTGTGAAATCCATCATGACAAATTACTTTTAGCTTTAAAAACACCACACCATATCAAACTTTTTATTTGACCTTTTGATGATAAAATATACTCATTTTTTCCCACTATGTCAAACAGTTCTGATTTATGTGTGAATATAAAAGAACAGAATAGTTTCAAGTGGAAAAACTGACCTAAGCTAAGCCTGGCCTGTAAAAGCAATGGTCTGTTTCTGTTGTACAGTGTGTTTTAGTGTCTCTGTCATCGGTCACCACAAACAGGCATGTATTACAGGACCAAAAATGGTCCTGGTTCCATTTCCATCGTCACACAGTCACTGGTGGCCTTCAGCTCTGACACAGAAAAACTCTTGGAGATTCAGACAAAACAAGGAGACAGGAGAGATAAGAGGCTGACAGCTGACATTCACATGAGGCTGAACAGAAATCCCTGTCAGAGTTCAAAGTCTTTTCAAACGCAGATATCTGTATGTTTGAGTTTGTCATTGAACAGTTTGAGCTCCGATGTCATTTCTTTATCATGCTTTTCTTACACAAACTAAAATCAAAGACCTATGAGGAACTACGCACCACGTCTGGGCCAATGCAGGACATCCTTCACTGATTCTTGGCTTGATAAGTTAAATCTGTGCAGCCCTCAAATCAATCAGTGAGGGCAAAGTTAAGATTCCTTGCATTCCTCTTAGCAGAACAAGATGCGTGTAATGACATTCTTGGTATGAGCTCATCCAGACAATTTTAAAAATGAACAAAGCAGGATGAAGTGCGTCGGTATCTCTTCAAATGTAAGGCAACAGGGCCCTCTATTGGATGTTTTTGGCCTCCGGGAAAAAAACTTTGTTATACCGTAGTTTCTTCCTGACACTCTCTCATCTGTAGTCTACACACAAGATTCCTGCACCCTGCTCTTTTTTCTGGAATTCTCTTCAACCGTTAACATTTTTACACAAACCCTGACAGAGAAAGTTTCTTTCCTCGATCTGAAAGACAGGGACTTGAATGTAAAAAACACAGTTCCCTCTTTCATCCTGAGCAACGATGTGCTCCAAAGTTCTCTGCTGAGACTCTATTAACCTCCTCACTCATTCTGACATGATTCACTCGCCCATCACCAGGGGGAGCCTGGGACCTTCCCTCTTCTCCCTGATTTGGGATACCTGTTGGTGATTGACCAGCTGCCTATTTAAAGGCAGTCTGCCTTGCCTTCAGTGTTGGGTCCTCATCCCTTCCAGCCAGGTCTTCCTGGCTGCCTAACTAAGACATGCCTGTTTGATCCATGAGTTTTCCTTTACAGCTTTACTGGACTCCTTACTAAATAAATAATGTTTGTCGTCCTCCACTTGGGGCCTACTCCTCCTTCTGCACCCACATTGTGACACAGTCCTGCTGAGTATGAATACCCAACAAGACAGCCCTGTTGTCATACAAGCATATTTGTGCAACACACATCAAAATCAAGTATTTATCAGACAACAAAATGAAGGTGAAAAGTTTTATGCGGTGGTGCAGAAATAATGTTTGTAACAATATGGAGGAAACAGGTGCCACTCTTCTCCTTTGCAGATCAGAGAGAAGGCTGTCCAGGTAGTCTCCAATGAGACCTTATTTGGAGCACCATCTCTTACCACCTTTACGAGGAGCCCTTCAGCACTTCTGCTTTCTCAGGAAGTTTCACACGCTGCTGCTGACATTAAGACTCTGCATAGGTAATAAAACTGCCCAAAGCATTGCGGATACCACCCTTCCTTAACACCTCAGACCTCAACACAGTATCAAGCATGGGTGGGCCCTTTTACCTCATGAGGGAGTTCATGCATCAAGCACAATCACTTTTTCAATTCTAAGTAAGTGTCTGAAGCAACAAATCCGTGTAGTCCCTCATTCATCCAGGAGTGATCCATAGTAGAAAAAGTTTCAAAAAAGTCTTCTGGACAGTTTAATTCTTCAACGAGACGTTTCGACTTCCATCCGGAAATCATTTTCAATCTGAATGAAATGGACTGGAACCTGGATCCATTTATACTAACCTGAGTAACAGGTAAAAAAAGTGTAAGAAGGGCTCGACCAATGAGAATGTTCCTTAAGATGGTCGTGAATGGCTCCTATTGTAGCCACAGACCAGTAAACAAAAAAATGCTAAAAGCCTAGTGAAAAGAGAAACCTGCTAACGAGAGGCGTGAAACTGAGTCACGAGGTGTCATCTTTAGTCCATGGCTTCAAAAGGCTGCTATAGATACCGGGCAAAACGTATCTAACGCCTCCATTCCGATTCAGTGAGGGATTCTCTTTCATCACAAAAATGGCTTCTTTCACCCCTCTTTCAAACCAACCTTTCTCTCTACTTAGAATCTTCACCTCACTGTCCTCAAAAGTGTGTTTGGTGGATTTAAGATGCAGATGTACGGCAGACTGTGGACCACTAGAGGCTTCTCTTCTGTGTTGGTAAAGTCTTTTGTGGAGTGGTTGCTTTGTTTCCCCAATGTAGTTTTCTTTGCAGCTCCCTTCACTGCACCGGATCGAATAAACTACATTGCTCTGTTTTTCCGTAGGCATCTTGTCTTTAGGATGTACTAGTTTTTGACGTAATGTGTTGACCGGTTTAAAGAAAACCGGGATGTCATGTTGTCTGAAGATTCTCTGTAACTTCTCGGACAGTCCTGACACGTAGGGAATAGAGACTCCATTTTTTCTCTTCTCAGTTTCTGTTTCCCTCTTCTCATGTTTCTTGGACGCTCTCACCCTATTCAGGGCCCATTTGGGGTAGCCACAGACCGAGAGGGCTTTTCGGACATGCTGTGTCTCCTTCTCCTTAGCCTCTGTGCTCGTGGGTACCTCCTCCGCCCTGTGTTGTAAAGTTCTGATGACACCCAGTTTGTGTTGCAAAGGATGATTAGAGTCAAACTGTAGGTACTGGTCTGTGTGCGTGGGTTTCCTGTATACCTCCAGTTGCAAATTCCCGTCCTCCCCTATGATCACAGCGCAGTCTAAAAAGGCCAACCGGTTGTCCTTGGAGTCTTCACGTGTAAACTTGATGTTCGGATCCACAATGTTGATGTGTGAAGTGAAGGCTTCCAGATCTTGCTTGTTGATCTTCACAAAAGTGTCATCAACATAGCGGAACCAGTGACTGGGTGGATTTCCTGGGATAAACATTCTACCAGCAGACAAAGGACGTTGCACTGTGATTCTCAACACCACGGATTATGAAGCCAAGATGAACAACCTCCTGGAAGACACTTCCACTTATCAAAAACTCAAGCGGGACCCTTCCAGTGGCTACAAAAAGAAGTTGATTGACTATTTACAGAAGCTGGAAAAGGACGACATGATTGATAAAGCTTTGTACTTCAGAATGTATCCGGGTGATGCCATTCCATGTATCTACGGCTTACCCAAAGTCCACAAACAGGATGTTCCTCTTAGACCCATTGTGTGCAGCACTGACTCTATAACCTACAACGTAGCCAAATACCTGAAAACCATCTTGGCCCCCTTAGTGGGTAACACAGAACACCACGTGGAGAACACACAAGATTTTGTAGAGAAAGTGAAACATGTACATATAGACAAAGATGACATCATTGTTTCTTATGACGTTGTATCACTCTTCACCTGCATCCCTACAAAAGAAGCTGTAACAGCAGTCAGACAAAGACTACAAGGGGACACCACACTGCAAGAAAGGACCAAACTGACTCCGGAACACATCTGCAACCTGTTGGACATTTGTCTCAACTCCACTTACTTTCAGTTTCGTGGTGGTTTCTACAGACAAATCCACGGCTGTGCGATGGGCTCTCCAGTGTCCCCCATAGTAGCTAATCTTTACATGGAGGAGGTTGAGAAGCAAGCCCTGAGCACATTCCCAGGAAATCCACCCAGTCACTGGTTCCGCTATGTTGATGACACTTTTGTGAAGATCAACAAGCAAGATCTGGAAGCCTTCACTTCACACATCAACATTGTGGATCCGAACATCAAGTTTACACGTGAAGACTCCAAGGACAACCGGTTGGCCTTTTTAGACTGCGCTGTGATCATAGGGGAGGACGGGAATTTGCAACTGGAGGTATACAGGAAACCCACGCACACAGACCAGTACCTACAGTTTGACTCTAATCATCCTTTGCAACACAAACTGGGTGTCATCAGAACTTTACAACACAGGGCGGAGGAGGTACCCACGAGCACAGAGGCTAAGGAGAAGGAGACACAGCATGTCCGAAAAGCCCTCTCGGTCTGTGGCTACCCCAAATGGGCCCTGAATAGGGTGAGAGCGTCCAAGAAACATGAGAAGAGGGAAACAGAAACTGAGAAGAGAAAAAATGGAGTCTCTATTCCCTACGTGTCAGGACTGTCCGAGAAGTTACAGAGAATCTTCAGACAACATGACATCCCGGTTTTCTTTAAACCGGTCAACACATTACGTCAAAAACTAGTACATCCTAAAGACAAGATGCCTACGGAAAAACAGAGCAATGTAGTTTATTCGATCCGGTGCAGTGAAGGGAGCTGCAAAGAAAACTACATTGGGGAAACAAAGCAACCACTCCACAAAAGACTTTACCAACACAGAAGAGAAGCCTCTAGTGGTCCACAGTCTGCCGTACATCTGCATCTTAAATCCACCAAACACACTTTTGAGGACAGTGAGGTGAAGATTCTAAGTAGAGAGAAAGGTTGGTTTGAAAGAGGGGTGAAAGAAGCCATTTTTGTGATGAAAGAGAATCCCTCACTGAATCGGAATGGAGGCGTTAGATACGTTTTGCCCGGTATCTATAGCAGCCTTTTGAAGCCATGGACTAAAGATGACACCTCGTGACTCAGTTTCACGCCTCTCGTTAGCAGGTTTCTCTTTTCACTAGGCTTTTAGCATTTTTTTGTTTACTGGTCTGTGGCTACAATAGGAGCCATTCACGACCATCTTAAGGAACATTCTCATTGGTCGAGCCCTTCTTACACTTTTTTTACCTGTTACTCAGGTTAGTATAAATGGATCCAGGTTCCAGTCCATTTCATTCAGATTGAAAATGATTTCCGGATGGAAGTCGAAACGTCTCGTTGAAGAATTAAACTGTCCAGAAGACTTTTTTGAAACTTTTTCTACTAAGTGTCTGAAGAGAATCACAGAAGCATCAAACTCCGGTCCTGGAGGGCCGGTGTGCTGATGGTTTTCATTGTGTTCCTGGTTCAATACAGTTGATGCACATGAGAAATGAAATGAACAGTAAAATTTGAAACAATGACTCAGTAACCTGGATCAAGTGTGTCAATGCAAGAACACATCGAAAGACTTCAAGACGCCAGTCCTCCAGGCTCAGTGTGACACCTGCGATCCAGAGAAAACGCAGCGGACTCCTATCATGTCTGTTTCCACTTTCATCTAATGATGTTTACAGCTTTTGTCCAAAACAGAGTTGTGTGCGTTTTTTTTTTTTTAAAAACTGAGCCATAATTGGGGAGGCGTTGACTCAATGGTAGAGTGTTTGTCCTTGGACCGGGAGAAGACGGTTCAATTCCTACTGAGCCACCCAGGTGTCCCTGGAGAAGACACCTAACCCCTAACTCCTACCACTAACTTCTGATAAGGTTGCGGTGGTCCCAGAGCCTACTCTGGCTGGTTACAAGCAAAAGGCTGGGTACTCCCCTCACTTCCCTAGTACCTCACCTGTAATCCCATTCAAATCCCATCAGCCCTTTTCCACTTCTACTCACCTGGACCTTACAACTATCCCTCTTTCTCCTATATCTCTTCTGCTGACCCCTCCCCATTACACCAACCCTCCCTGCTCTATCAAGCCTCTCTACCCCATGCACACCTTTTTATCCCATGCTAGAGAAAGAGGGCCCAACAGGCCTGTCCCCCACAAACAGTCGCACACACACATACACACTCACAGACTCCTCTGATCTTCTGAGCGTCTCCTGCTCACCACTGCCCTGTGGCTGGCACGTCCAGCTCTGCACGCCCAGGCCTCAATGCAGCCAGAAGAGCCCCCATCGCCCCGGTTACCTGTAACACAGGCAGGTAAGACCAGCTACCACGCTTTGTCCCACCTTGAAATTGGTGCACGTGTGTGCTGCTGATAAAATAAGGGTGATGGAAAAATAAAAAGGTTTCTTTTTCTCCAGAATTGGTAGCTTCTGGAAGTGTACACTTAATGAAGTGTATTGTGGTTGCTGTGGAAGTGGACTGTTGATTTTATGCAACATGGAGATCAAAAAATATATCTTATTTTTAAATTTGCCGGTTGGTGAATTAAACATATTGCAAAAAGAGGATGTTTCAAAAATGCATTCTTTTATAAACAATGTTCACAATGTTTAGATGTTGACAAAAAATAGATTCAAAACATTTTTTATAATGTTAAAATCCAATACAATCAGACAAGTTAAACTTGACCAGACACAACCGTTCACATATAGTGGGGATGCTGGTATAGAGACAGAGAGCTGTGAAGAATCTCTTTAAAAAAGTGGGTTCTACAAAACCTAATGATAGAAATAGAGCTCAAGTAAAATACAAGGAAAATAGCATTATAGTTTGCAAATTAACAAAAACAAATATGTTTTTTTAAATTTGTTGTGCATGATAAAACTGTGGGCTTCACAGTGTTGCAGTGGTTAGCACAGTGGCCTCACAGCAAGAATGTCGGAGTTCAAGTCCCAGAATGGGGTGAGGCTTGAAACACTGGCCTTTCTGTGTGGAGTTTGCATGTTCTCCCCTTGTATGTGTAGGTTTACTCTGGTTTACTCCCATTCTACAAAAACATGCATGTCAGTTTGATTGGCCACTCTGAAAATGTCTCGAGGAATGAGTGTGTTTTAGTGAATGGTTGTGTGTGGCTGGCAGACTGGCGACCTGTTCGGGGTGTACCCCGCCCCTCGCTTTGAATCAGCCGGGTTTGGTTCCGGCACCCCTGCGACACCGTAAGGAACAGACAAATAAGAAGCTGACTGACTGACAATAAAACTGTGGGCTTCACAGTGTTGCAGTGGTTAGGCCTCATAGCAAGAAGGTCGGAGTTCAAGTCCCAGGGTGGAGCGAGGCTTGAAACACAGGACTTTCTGTGTGGAGTCTGCATGTTCTCCCCGTGTATGTGTAGGTATTCCCCGGTTTAGTCCCACCCTAACATGCATGTTAGTTTGATTGGCCATTCTGAAAATGTCCCAAGGAATGAGTGCGTGTGGCTAAGCGACAGACTGGCGACTTGTTTGGGGTGTATCCTTCCTCTTACCGTAAGTCCACCGGAATAGACTCCAGCACCTGTAAGTTAGGGATAAAAGGTTCAGAAGAGGAAACAAAAAAATGTGTTTTACTTTAGTCCAACCAGTGTTTCACAAATTTCGAATGGATCTTGTTAAAAGATGAATATTACAGGCATCAATATGCCGGAAGATGACCGTTCCGTCATCTTCCGCTTGTTCCGCTTGTTCCGGGGTCGGGTCGCGGGGGCAACAGCCTCAAGCGGGCAGCCCAGGCCTCTCTCTCCCCGGCTGCATCCTCTAGCTCACCTGGAAGGATCCCAAGTCGTTCCCCGGCCAGCTGTGAGACATAGTCTCTCCAGCGGGTCCGGGGTCTGCCCCTTAGTCTCCTCCCGGTAAAACGTGCCCGAAAAACCCCGCCCGCGAGGCGCTCGGGGGGCATCCTGACCAGATGCCCGAACCACCCCATCTGGCTGCTCTCGACCTGGAGGAGGAGCGGCTCGACACCGAGCTCCTCCCGGATGGCAGAGCTCCTCACCCGTTCTCTGAGTGAGAGCCCAGCCACCCTGCGGAGGAAGCTCATTTCGGCCTCTTGTACCCGCGATCTCATTCTTTCTGTCACCACCCACAGCTGGTGACCATAGGTGAGGGTTGGAACGTAGATCGACTTGTAAATCGAGAGCTTTGCTTTTCGGCTCAGCTCTCTCTTTACCACGACGGACCGATGCAGCGTCCTAGTTATTGGTGATGCCGCACCGATCCGCCTGTCGATCTCCCGCTCTATCCTTCCCCCACTCGTAAGAGGTCCTGCCCCCACTTGGGGCAGGACCCTTTCCCTGACCCGCAGGGGGCATTCCACCCTTTTCCGGGCAAGGACCATGGTCTCGGATTTGGAGGCGCTAATTCCCATCCCGGCCGCTTCACACTAGGCAGCAAATCGATCCAGCGAGAGCTGGAGATCACGGTCCGATGAAGCCAACAGGACCACTTCATCTGCAAAAAGCAGAGATCCGATCCTGAGGTCACCAAACCGGATTCCTCCAACGCCTTGGCTGCGCCTAGATATTCTGTCCATAAAAGTGATGAACAGAATCAGTGACAAAGGGCAGCGATTCTGTCATCAATTCACCTTTAGTTACAATTTATTAGTAAAAGTGTATTACTGTATTTTAAACTTCTGTTTCATTACACTTCTTCATCTTCTTCTTCCGGCATTTCCCTTCATGGGTTGCCACAGCAAGTCAGTTTCTTCCATCTAACCCTATCTTCATGTTTTCCTTCACTGTATCCATGAACCTCCTCTTTGGCCTTCCTCTAGTTCTGTTTCATTACACTGCAATGTTTTATTATTTTGAATTTTAAATTTGGTTCAGCTCAGACAACATTATTTTCACGGTACTTTCAGAAAATCTCGTAGTTGTGAAAGATGACTTGTGTAAAAATGTTTTAAATGTATTTTCAGGGTGAAAATGAAGAAAGTTCAAAGTGAGCCGCTTGAAACTACATTTCCCAGCATGCACTGGCAAAATTAAAATTCACGTTTAATATTTTTCTCGACAAAACACATTTTAAAAAATATACAAATTCAATTTTATCTCTGAAATATACATTTAAATGTATATAAAAAATAATCTAATAATAAATAGATAAATGATTATTATTTTTTTTGTACGTCGTGATGACGAGGCGGAAGTAGTTCTTCTGCCTTTCCTCCATTAGGTGAGTGCGTGGAAGCAGCGCGGTTTCTCCTGCTCCTCACTTTTTATACACATTAAAGACTATTTACACCACATTTTACCTCCGGTTTGATTTAATACATATTATTTGTTTGTTAATTTTCAGATTGTAACCATGGGGCGCCGTCCGGCCCGCTGGTAAGTCCTTTATTAGTGACAGAAGGAGGAAGAGGCCTGGAAAAGAGAAAATGGCAGCTAGCCTTGTTTCACCATGTTAGCAACATGTGCATCTTAACTTACCGGCAGGACTCTGGATACACCAGATAATTATTACAATGTCAAGAAAATAATTAAAAATTTCTGTTATTATGTAAGAGACATTTAGGCCTTAATTTAAGTGTGTAATTACAGCTCATTAGGGTTAACGAGCTGCACCTGGTGAGAAAACCAACCTTATAAATTTGTCAATTGATGAGATTAATAAGTTTTATTTTGGAAGAAAATGTCCTTGTTAGAGGTTTAAAACTCTTTAAAAGCAGTGTTATTATTTATTTTTTAAGCAAGCAAAGTTTTAGGACAATTTATGTTCTAAGTTGCTTCTTAATTAAAGTTCATTAACTTTGTTAAATAATTACTTGAAGACATTTAATTTGAAAGTGTCTAAAATAATGAATTGACATGAGATTTTATTAAATTTCTGAGAAAATCTCAACTTTAACTTGTTTAACATTAAAAATAACCATATTTAAGAAGT
Organism: Neostethus bicornis; assembly: GCA_902685375.1. Classification (NCBI taxonomy): domain Eukaryota; kingdom Metazoa; phylum Chordata; class Actinopteri; order Atheriniformes; family Phallostethidae; genus Neostethus; species Neostethus bicornis. The sequence goes on from LR738550.1 coordinate 27,468,711, forward strand.
TTAACACATTTCTGTTTCACTACTTATAGAAAAATCTTTTAATTTTAAATGTTTGGTCTTTTATAGATATAAAACTTTTAATTTGAAAATACTTTATTAATACCCAAAGGAAAAAAATCAAATTGCTGACATTTTATTGATTTAATTTTTTGAAATGTTTATGAATTATTTTAGTAAATGCAGAAAATTTTTCTGAGTTTCTATCTTTTAAATTTTTCAAAATTAAATGTTAGACCTTGATAAGCAAAAATGAACAAATTAAGATAATTTAAAGCCTTTAAGTAAATTTTTTTGGTAAATTATTTCATTCTAAAAAAAAAATTAAGTTGTCTCATTGTGCTGTTTTTACAATTGAGATTTTTTATTAATTTTTCAAAACACTAATTCATCAAAAATAAATTAGTTATTTTTATATTAGAAAAGCTGCTAAATACACCAGCAGGGTGATTGAAAAGTTTTATTTCCTCTCTGTTTAAATATAAATGTATAAAACTTAAACTCTTTTCTCTCCTGTAGTTATCGTTACTGCAAGAACAAGCCGTACCCCAAGTCCCGCTTCTGCAGGGGTGTACCTGGTAAGATTCTAGTCTCTAGACTACAGTCCACTGGGATTTAGAGAGTAAAGCTGTTTTTATGGGGATCCAAATTAAATTAAACTGGGTTCATGTTATCAAACTGAAGTGTTGTGACGTTTGCTTGTTTTACTTTCTGATGAAAAAAAAAACACATTTTCTTACTGATTAGTGCCTAAAATGGAAAGTGGAATTCATGTTTTGATGAAGCATATCAAAGCTTTCAGAGATAGGGCCGTTGCTCCTCTGGGTCGAGATAAGCCAGATGGGGTGGTTAGGGCATCTGGTTAGGATGCCTCCCAAACTGCCCCCCTGGTGAGATGTTTCAGGTATGTCCCATCGGGAGGAGACTCAGAGGCAGAACCCAGATACGCTGGAGAGACTGTCTCACAGCTGGCTGGGGAACAGCTAGGGATCCTCCCGGGTGAGCTCTAGGAAGGAGCCGGGACTTCCTGTCACTTCCAGTTTGAGGCTGTTGCCCCCGTGACCCACGTGCGCCTATTTAAAGGGTTAATGTTTTTTTTGGTCCTGGTCTTGAGATGTCTTGGTGCTCCTGCAGCTTATTAAGCCGACTGGTTTCGCTGCCGTGCGTCTCCGGTGTGCAAAAGCTGCAGACAGAAACCCTGTGGTTGTGTAAGTCCTCAGCCGGGCGGTGCTGAGGCCTTTAAGGGACCGCTGGGACAACAACCCCACCCAGCAGGAGAAAAACGTTATTAGGAAGTTATTTTAAGTTTATTTTTATGATATAGACATTATGGGATGGTTAAATTTCTCCTTTCTGTTCCACACAGATCCAAAGATCAGGATCTTTGACTTGGGCAGGAAGAAGGCCAAAGTAGATGAGTTCCCTCTGTGCGGCCATATGGTGTCTGATGAGTACGAGCAGCTGTCCTCAGAAGGTAAGAACGACACGCCTTTAATTCCAGATGTTTCAGCAGCAGGATGATGGAGACTGCATCAAGACTCGGTCTTTATAGAAACATCTGTATGATTTTAGATGGGCTCACACTAAAGAGAAAAATTAAACCAATCAGATTAAAGGAACCAGATTAGACTCATTTCCTAAGAATTGCAGAGACAATGACCCCACCTCATCATTGTTCATGAGAATCTTCAGGAGAAAGTAACACAGCCACTCTGCGATTGACACATTGATCTGTCGGTGAATGAAATAAAATCTGAATATATTGGGACTGGAGGCGATTCAAATAATTCCCAGCTTGATGTTATTTGTGATCTTTATGTGTGTGATGTGGAGATGCAGATGACATCGTTTCAAAATGTAATAATTAAGATGTCTGACAATGTGCTAATATTATAGTTAAGCATCTTTCCATCATGTGGTCCAATTTTTTTAAATTATAACAGAAATTTACAGTCCCTTGAGAAAGTATGTGGTCTCTTGAATTTTTTATAATCTTTTGCCACATGTCAGGCTGTAAACATAACTGTCATTTTTTGTGAAGAATCAAAAGTGGGACACGATCATGAAGTGGAACAAAATTGATTGGATGGAGTGTGTGCTCTCTACTTGTTTCCTCGCTGCTCCAAAAAACTTAATTTTATAGTCCTCAGTTTAATTCAGAGGCTGCAGATGCAGACTTTGTATCTAGTATCTGTGGCTTACGCACCGTCTTTTTACAGCCAAGTGTGGGAATCTCCGCACAGGTCATCAATTTTATGTCTCCAGACTTCTGTGCCGCTACTGGCTGATGAAAGAAAGTCATAACAGATTAATTTTGTAGCACAGTAACCATTTGGACCAGGGGTCATCATCTCAGCTCATTGTTGCTTTCCCCTGATTTACTGACCTCTCCTCTGAATTCATCCTCAGCACAGTGTGAGTCTATTGGAGTGTGAACGATGTTGTTAAACAGAATTTTGGCAGAATTTTACATCTGTTTTAAAGACTGCATGTCGATGGTTCTTCATCTGACTCCTAATCACCAATCAACAAGCTGTTTTAGCAAATCTTTTATTTCTTGCAGCCGATGAATAGTTTAACATCAAGTCTCTACAGATAAATGAGATTTTAACCCTTTATAGTTCCTGCTGTATTAAACTCTGCAAGGTGACGTTACCGTTTGAACAGCTCTGATTGTTTGCTCTGTTAAAAATGATAGATTTTGTTTTTAAATTTTGTATCTGTGATAGAAATTGTTTTCAAATCCGGTTTTACTGTAGATTTTATAATTATTTTCTGTAAAATATGGGTTTCAAGAGGTGCTATTTCTACTACATTTTAAGCATTTATTTTGAATTTTCAAACTAAAACCCCGTCATCCATCTTCATCTCCTCACAGCTCTGGAAGCGGCTCGTATCTGTGCGAACAAGTACATGGTGAAAACCTGCGGGAAGGACGGGTTCCACATCCGCATGCGTCTCCATCCGTTCCACGTCATCCGCATCAACAAAATGTTGTCCTGTGCTGGAGCTGATAGGTGAGGATCAAATGATCTGTGTAAAATATTTATTAAATCAATAGCAGCACCGGATTTGAATATAAATGAAGGATTCTTGATCATTTTGTTGTGGATTATTAAGTTGTTTTATGACTTAATAACTTATGAAATTCACCAAAAGGCACTGATTACACCCTAAATTTATAAAACATTGACAAAATCTCATTCAGTTTGGAGTATTTTATGTCAGTGTTAATTCAAGTCATTTATTAAGAAGAATAATTATTAGTTTTCATAATTATGGCATCATTTTTGTAAAAAAAAAAAAAAAAGCTTATTAGAAAACAATGTATCAAATCATTATGTATCAAAAGTTAAATGTAATATTTTAATCTTGTTTAGAACTATTCAGTCTGTGTGCGGTGAAACCTACAAATTCTAAGTTTGAACTTTTCTTTCCAGGCTCCAGACTGGTATGCGTGGTGCTTTTGGAAAACCTCAGGGTACCGTCGCCCGCGTGCACATTGGCCAGGTCATCATGTCTGTGCGTACCAAGGCCCAGAACAAGGAGCATGTGGTCGAGGCTCTGCGCAGAGCCAAGTTCAAGTTCCCTGGTCGCCAAAAGGTAAAAAACGTTTCCATGGAAACTCTGCAGCTTATTAAGCCGACTGGTTTCGCTGCCGTGCGGCTCCGGTGTGCAAAGGCTGCAGACAGAAACCCTGTGGTTGTGTAAGTCCTCAGCCGGGCGGTGCTGAGGCCTTTAAGGGACCGCTGGTACAGATGTTTATCCTGTCGTAGAGGATCGAGTCTGATCCGTCTCTCTCTCTGGTTTCAGATCCACATCTCAAAGAAGTACGGCTTCACCAAGTTCAACGCTACTGACTTTGACGACATGATGGCGGAGAAGCGTTTGATTCCTGATGGCTGTGGGGTGAAGTACATCCCTAGCAGAGGCCCCCTGTCCCGCTGGAAGGCCCTGCACGCCAATTAAACATGCACACACACTTTGATTTAATAAAAGTGTGTTTGACTACAAAAAACAAGTTTCCTGGTTTTATTTAAATATTTTAAACTGTGTACAGTCACACTGTAACATTGTCTTCAGCTTCTCGAGCGTCCAGAAACCCAGGCCACATGTTCCAGTTTGATCTGGAGGCATTCTACAGCGGGTTGTAGGTCTGTCTCTGGTTCTCCTGGTGGGATGTGCTGGAAATACCTTGGCAGTGATGCATCCTGACCAGATGCCCTAACCACCCCATCTGGCTCCTCTACGCTGACAAGTGATGGTTCTACTACAAACCTCGTGAATGGTCATCAATCTTGACCCTGGAAATAAAGAAGATAGGAAGTGGTTAATGTGTGAACTTAGATTTTTCTATGAAAGTTTTTGTAAAGCCCAATCTTATGACACGCTCACACATTTACAAAAACATATACCTAAATATATTAAAACTACACCTTCCTGTCCTTAGACCCTTCCTCTTGGTGGAGAAAAAAAAAATACAGGATCAGAGAGCTTGAGCAAAATCAACGTTTGAAGTTTCAACCACATTTAAACATCATTCATGAAAACCACCTAGAGTGGTTTCTTTTTTATTGTTTTTTTATTTTATTCAGAGACAGTTTCTGGGCTCTTGGTCTAGTATCCGGATGCCCCTCAAATACCAGCTTTTAGTTTAGTGTAAATCATGAACTTTACATTGTAAAGAAAAATCAGAAAACGATTCATTCACAGCTTTCCTTGCTGGATTCTGTGAAATGAGATTTACACTGTTTTACACACTCCCAGAGAGCGAGAGGAGGGGGGAATTCACAGTAATAAAAAAAATAAAGCTGATTTAAATGTATAAACTTTTTTTTTTTTTTCGGTAAATGTTGGATTTCTGAATTCCAAATGTGCCAAAGGAATTATTAACCCAAAGAAGCACAATATTTACGACCACCAGTGTAATCCAGACTTGAGATGTATGACACTTTTTTTTTTGACCCCATATCAGGAATCAAATCTGAGCCTCTTACTGTCTTCACATAATCCTGTCATAATAAAATAATATTATTAACTATGAAAAATCCTCTTTTGAAATGCCTTTTGAGAGTTTTTTAAATAAGTTAAATATTTGGTCCAGCTCATGCACTTTTTTACTATAATTTAAATTCTGCCTTTTAAGTTTGGAATGTGTTCATTTTACAGATTTAATCATTTTTCTACAAATTAGAAGTTAGACAAAATATATCTGAATCAAAGCTAATCAATAATGTTAAACGAGAAATTCTTGGGTTAAAACAAAAAAATCAGTTTTAATTTTGCTCAAAAGTAAAAGAAAAGAATCCAAATTAAAAAAAACTTGCTGGTACAATTCAAAAAGAATTCTTCCAGTTAATTGTTTTTTTTTGTATCTCAATAAGATTTGGAATATTACTGCCCTCTGGTGGCCACAATATTTATTGAAGTTAACTCGTTTTTTGTCATGTATATTTTTTCTATTTTAAATTGCAATCATTGTAGTTTTAAATAAGAGCCACTAGAGGGCAATAATGACCTTTGTATGTTTGTGAACCCACATTTGTGATATTACTACCCTCTAGCGGCCACTTTATGTAATAGCCTATTTAGTCAAGTTAGAAAAATTTTATGATAGAAAAATCATCCGGTTCTTGATACAAAATAAAACATTTTATAAATATATTCAAAATGTAAAAATTTGTAACTTCGCTTCAATTACAATGCTCTTTTCTTTTGTTTGTTTTTTTTAATTCATAACATCTGTCGTTAAACTCAACGTGAGATTTTAGCCAAAGAAAATTGGAGTGAATCGGCCAGGATGGTAATCACAGCCTCCAAATCCAAGACCATGGTCCTCGCCCAGACAAGGGTGGAATGCTTCCTGCGGGTCAGGGGACAGGGTGCTGTCCCAAGTGGAGGAGTTTAAGTATCTCGAGGTGTTGTTTATGAGTGGGTGAAGCATGGAGCGGGAGATAGGCAGATGGATTGGTGCAGCGTCAGTAATAACGAGGACGCTGCATCGGTCCGTCGTGGTAAAGAGAGAGCTGAGCCGAAAAGCAAAGCTCTTGATTTACAAGTCGATCTACGTTCCTACCCTCACCTATGGTTACCAGGTGTGGGTGGTGACCGAAAGAATGAGATCATTGACACAAGCGGCTGAAATGAGCTTCCTCTGCAGGGTGGCTTGGCTCTCACTCAGAAATCAGGAGAGGAATTCTGCCATCCGGGAGAAGCTCAGTGTCGAGCCGCTCCTCCTCCAAGTCGAGAGAAGCAAGATGGAGCATCTGGTCAGGATGCCTCCCGAGCGCCTTGCTGTTGAGGTGTTTTGGGCACGTCCCAGCGGGAGGAGACCCAGAGGGAGAGCCCGGAGGCAGAGCTGGAGAGACTGTCTCACATCTGGACAGGAAACACCCCGGGATCCTCCCTGGTGAGCTGGAGGATGCTCCTGGGGTGAGAGAAGCCTAGACTTCCCGTCTGAGGCTGTTGCCCCCGCGACCCGACCCCGGATAAGCGGAAGACGACGGAACAGAACAGAAATTCAAAAAAATTTATGCAAGCTCAAAAGCATTTTTGTTTTGTAAAACGCTTATCGAACCCTGACCTTGCTGCAAGGCTTCTGTTCTAACTACGAGGTGACCGTACAGCCCCCAAAAGCACTTCTTAAAAAATGTTTAAATAACAAATGTAAACCACCCTATCACTAAGAGAGAGCCCAACTGCCCTGCAGAGGAAGCTCATTTCAGCCGCTTGTGTCCATGATCTCGTTGTTTCGTTCACCACCCTACAGCTGGTGACCATGGCGATTGTAGGAATGTAGATGAACTATAAAATAAAGAGGTTTGCTTTTCAGCTCAGCTCTTTCTTTAGCACGATGAACCGATGCAGTGTCCTGATTATTGTGGACGCTGCACCGATTCGTCTGTCAATCTCCTTCTCTATCATTCCCTCACTCAGATCAGACTGAAAAAAAAAAAAAGATAGTTAAAGATGACAAAATTAAATTAGCATAAAACACTCCGGACAAGCGTAATTATTTTATAGTTTTATTTTGAAACCGAAAATATCATCATCCTGCAATATCAACTTGGAACTATATTTACCCAGTGCAACCGCTAGAGAGCAGTGCTTGAACCATATTTCATCGATGAAATATTGTTCTTTTTTTTTTTATCTAAAAGCTACTTAATAAACAAAATAAAACACAATGCGCCAAACTAAATCAAATCTAGTTAATTTAAATACATTTTACTGCATTTATCGCTTATGAACATAATAGTTTAATAAGTATTAGGAGTGAATTCCTTTTGAATAAAGTGATCTATTTATAACACAGTAACAACTGCAGCTTGAGCTTTGTGTTAGTTCCACCCATAAAAACTCAAACCAGAAGAAACTCCCCCTGAATACTGTTCAAGTTTCACCAGAGAGAAGGAAGGCGGGTGGAAAGAACTAATCACCCAGCAATCCAAGGAGCAGCAAGACAACTGGTGAGTTTCTGCTTTGCGTTGACATGTCTTTCTTTAATGAAAAGCTTCAGATGTGAGAAGTTTTACTACACCAGACAGACAACTTGGCTTAAAGTTGTGTTGTGACATGTAAACTGTGCTCAGACTGTGATGATGAAAATGAGAAATGAAGCAATGTTTTAGTGGGAACTGTTTAACTGTGACTGTGTTTGCTTCACAGGAACAAAGTCCATCAGGTCATTATCTACACACACACACACACAGTCAATCAGCAGTCACTTCATCAGCTCCAACACTTCAGCTAAGCACTAACACACATAGGAACAGTAGATTACATGACCCACTGTACTGATATAGAGATCCAATCACTTTACATGCCATCATATAGTCACGTCGTCGTATGAGTACATTGAAGGAAGACATGAAGATAGTTGGCGTATCCGAAGAGGATGCAGCAGATAGGGTTAGATGGAAGAAACTGACTTGATGTGGCGACCCCTGAAAGGAAATGTCAAAAGAACGAGAAGACATAGTTATGTCGTCATGGTGAAGATGATTAGCTGAAGTTCAAGCTGAGTATCAGAATGAGGATCTAAGAAACTTTACTTGCTTGTGAAACTGCTGATGTGCTGGGATTTTAACCCACAACCATCTCTAGGGGTTTCATAGAAGTTTTCGAGTTCAAGAAAAGATCCAGTTGTTGATGCCAAAGGTCAAAGAATGGTTAGACTGGTTGGAGATGATAGAAAGAAAACAGGAAGCTTAATACACACTGGTTCCTACTAAAGTCTGCAGAACGACATCTGTGAACATGTTCAAACTTAAACCACATGGTTCTTCTGAGAGTTGAGAAAAAGAATCTGAGGCAACATTCCACAAACACTCACTAAGTCTTTAAAAAGAAGACGGAAGAAACTTAGTTGGTCTGATGAGTCTCAGTTTCAGCTTCACATCCACATGCTGCTTATTAAACATGATGGAGGACAAGACAAGTTTATTTGGAGCAGAATTCACACACGACGAAATTCGAAGTGCTTCACAAGACAGAAAAAATTTATTAAAATCACAAAACATAGAATCTTCTTCAGTCAAATGCACAATTTAAGAGAACTGTTTTCATCCTAGATGTTAATATTGATCCAGTGTTGGCCTCTCTCACAGCCTCAGGAAGTTTGTTCTCCATGTTTAGTCCTGACTCTAGACACCAGCAGGAGGCCAGCCGTGGAGGTCCTCAGAGTTCTAGATGGTTCATAAGGTACTAACACAGGCATGGGCAAACCACGGTCCGCGGGCCACATGCGGTCCGTTAGACGTTTTAATCCGGCCCAAAAAAAATGTGATAAACCATGTTAATGTTTTATTTCCCCTGCAATTCTGATATTTTCTCACTAGATGGCACACTCTTTGTTGCAAAAACAACAACACTGCTCCCATTAAATTGTGTGTATTTTCGTGATGCGCATGTTGTCAAAATAGATTTTCAGGGGATTTCAAATCTACATTTTAAACCTAGCGCGCTTGATGCACGTTTTTTTAAAGCACTAGGGCGCTTGATCTTAACATTAGCGCGCTAGGTTACGTGCATGTAGCGGCCCCAATGGCTTTCTATGTCTAGCGTGCTAGTTTACCAAAGCATGCCATCCCTCTGCACCTGTTCAAATGTTAGAACCCAATGTGGCCCGCGAATCAAAAAGTTTGCCCACCCCTGTACTAACATGGCACAGATGTACTTTGGTGCTAGACCATGGAGAGACTTAAACACAAGCAGAGCCGCTTTAAAGTCTATTCTCTGAGCCACAGGAAGCCAGTGCAGTGAGACTTGAGCACAGGACTAATGTGAACATATTTTCAATTTCTTGTTAGGACTCGAGCAGCAGCATTTTGAATAAACTGCAGCTGTTTTAATTAAGCCCTTTTTGTTCAGACCAGTGAGTAAACCGTTACAATAATCTAACCTACTGTATTTTCCGCACTATAAGACGCACCTAAAAAAACTTAAATTTTCTCTAAAGTCCAGGGTGCGCCTTTTAACCCGGAGTGCCTTGTATATGAATTAATATTGAGCTACAACAGGTGTCGCAACTGCGGTAAGCAGCCGCCCCGTAGAAGAAGTAGTGCGCGGTGCATGCTGGGATACATGAAAGGGCGTCTCACTTCCATTTGTGTGTTTTTCTAAAGACCCGGAAATGGCTCCTACCAACAGACACTGTTACACCGCAGAGTTTAAACTCAAGGCGATCGCTCACGCAGTAGAACACGGGAATAGAGCCGCAGCGAGAGAGTTTAACATCAATGAATCAATGGTGAGGAAGTGGAGGAAGCAAGAGGATGCGCTGCGCCATGTAAACAAGACTAAATAGAGTTTCCGTGGAAACAAAGCGAGATGGCCACAGTTAGAGGACAAAGTTGAACAGCCTTTACTGTAGCGCCTTATAAATAATGCGGTGCGCCTTATACAGTATATGGAAAAAGTTTTAAGAAATGTCATTTATTGAAAGTGCGCCTTATAATGCAGTGCGCCTTAGAGTGCGGAAAATACGGTAATTGATTTGATGTGACTGTTGAAGTTAAAGTCTGAGTTCATTGTTACTCCTAGATTTCTAACTTGATTTGTTGGTTCTAGAGCATACCTGGGCAAATTAAGGCCCGCGGGCCACACCTGGCCCTTTGTACGTCCTAGTCCGGCCCGCGTGAGGCCAATCATAAACATCATAAATTAAACTTTTTTTTTTTTTACTTTTATTTTGAAATTTTATTCTGAAAAGCGTTACGTCGCTACGTATGGACGTCGTAGACGTAGCACCTTCACTCGTGTATACACGTGTGTGAGTGGAGGTGATGCTGTTCGCCGGGTTATCCCCAAGATGTTGGCACACCCCAAGAAAAGAAAAGTTGATAACGAATGCCATATTTTCAACTCTTTGTTTCTGTGGACCAAAGACAATGATTACAGTTTTGTCTCAGTTTAGTAGGAGAAAGTTGTTTTCCATCCAGACTCTGATCCGTCCTGTTTGGACCAACATTCAGACGGTAGCTTCTGGAATAATTTAACAATGTTTCATTATCATTCAAACCACATTTCAGTCAGGAACTCAAAAACATTCCTTCTTGCTTAAAAGATGGAACATGTTCTAGATTGTAATCAGAACAGATTCCAGGTATTCAGGTTGGTTTCTCAGTATAATTTTTCACAAACAACACGTAGAACTTATTTAGCCACAAAGAAGCAAACAATAGAGAGAGAAAATGAAACAAATTTTATTCTAACTTAAGTAAACCTTTTAGTTTTTGATCAAAATGTTTCAATTTATTTAGTTTCAAAAAGTGAGTACAAAGAGTACTCACTTTTTGTACTCAAGTACAAAGTAAAAGTACAGATAATTAGGCTAAAAAAAATTACTTTAGTAAAAGTGAAAGAAACAACTTTAGTGAAAGTACAAAAGTAATTGGTGTAAATTTGACTTTTTAAGTAAAAAGTAAAAGTATTCAACCATAATTCAAATGTTATTTTTTGTAGAGTAGGATCACAGATAAATACTCTGTAGTGACGGCGCAACTTTTTTTGTGCAAAAGTAAACACAACAAACAACAATCTTCTGACTCTTTTTCAATTTGTGCTTTATTTGATTTTTTTTTTTTTTTGGCGGTAAATAACTGTGGAAAACGTTTACTCTAGATTCTGATTGGTCCTCGATTCATTACTTTTTCTCCCTCTTGGAGACTGCAGGTGATCGACGTCTACAGGTTGGTTTTGGCTATGTGGCTATGAGATGCGCAAAAAAAAACCTATATATTTTTCAAATTCCTAACCGAAAATGTAACGAGAAACGCAAAACACAGTTTTAAAAAGTAGTGCAGTAAAAGTACAAATATTTGCTCTAAAATGTAGTGAAGTAAAAGTAAAAAGTACAGGTCTCAAATTTTACTCAAGTAAAGTAACAAAGTACCTTTACTTCATACGTCCCACCACTGCATTCCAGTTTATACTGGTCAGGATGTTGTTGTCAGACAAATGAAAACAATATGTCCTTTTTTAAAAAATGCAGCCACTGTCCCAAATTATTATGCACAGCATAGCTTTAAAATGAAAAAGAAAAAAATTACGTTCACATGTTGAATTTTCAGTGATTGGAAGAAATTTTTACTGACACAAAATAAATTTTGATTTAAAAAAGTAAACAAACCTAACCCAAAATTGACAGGTCATTATCGTAACACATCATGTGGTGAGCCCCTGTATGGAAAGCCATCGGGGCCACAACACGCTCGCAATGTAGCACGCTAAATGATACATCTAGCATTTGTTGCGCTTGATTTTAAATTTAGCGCGCTAGATTTATTATTTAGGGTGCTACATTTAGCGCGCTAGATTATGTGCGTGCAGTGGCCCCAATGGCTTTCCATACCCTTGTGTCATTGCACAAACATTCTCATTCCCTCACCAAAGTTAAGTTTGTGACACTATTTGAAATGTAACTGTCCTCCAAGATCTAGCATCAATTGAAATGGTGAGTTTTTTTCAAGTTTTGTTGCAAGAGTTCAACAAAAATTGTGATAAATTTAACCTCCATGTTAAGGCTGAACTGGATTCTGTCAAGATGTGTGGTGCTGGTGGAAGGTAGAGGGCCCAATTGCAGGACAAAAAATGTGGTTTATTTGAGTATGGCAGTCCAGTAATGCTGGGAAGGAAAAACATAAGGTTTTAGTGGAGATTGTTCTGAATGTATTTCATGGTCAGTCAACCAGGGAGACCTGGCTTGCCTGGCCTGCCTATTTAAAAACAGCTGCACAGAGATCTTCAGGTGTGTAAAATCAGGTAAATGAGGGATTGCCCCGGGTTCCCTTTGGTGGTGGGTGAGGGAACCATGACAGATTGTGGATCAGTTTGTACTGGGAAATTTGGATTGGGAACTCTGATTGAATATATCCTGCTTAAATATTCTGCATCAGAAACTGTTTTTGTCTGAATCTGTTTTTCTGGGATCATTCTACAGGCCTGCTCACATATCTGCAGGAAACTGTGGGAAAAGTTCTGTTTTCTATCTTTATTGATAAAATTTAGCTCATTCAGTAAAAACAGAAAAGTAGCAGGAAGTTCTCACAACTGCAAACTATTTTCTTAAGAAAAAAAACTTCTCGAGGAGCCACTTCTGCTTGTTGTAAACACTTGTTCAGCAGTAAATCAAAACCCCAGATCAACAGGAAGAACAGATACATTTTCTATTCTGCAGTTAAATGAAACATTCACCTGTACCCAGACTGATCGGCTTCATCTCAGCCTGTAGATGTTATTAAAACAGCAAGTTTAATGTACCTTTGCTGGTCAGAAAACAGGAAGGTACTTTCATTGTGACCAAACAACGAGGGCAGCCTTAAATTTACACACTCTCTTCCCACACGGGGTGGAAAAATTCTGATCGTCCACAGGAAGCACTTTGATGAGATGTGAAAGTTGTTCCACGAGAACTTGGCAAGAAAGTTTATATTTTAAAGTTTTCCAGAAGTTCAAAACATGAACAGAAAAAAGTCTGTGACGTCCCGGTGAAGTGGGAGGGACTAGTCTATCCTGTCGCCAAGGCAACTGTCAGAGTTTACAAAACTATGGAAGAACTTCTAGTGCAGCTTCTAGTCCAGCAGGTCATTGTGAATATTGGACAAGTACCTTGATTTTTCGTCATTGATAGGTTGTTGCAAAATGATTTTTGTTAAACATAGAAAAATAATTGGCTAAAATTTTAATGGTCCTTTGGTTCCAGCCTTTAAGGGATCCCAAATATTTGAACCAAAAACTCAAGACTTGATCCTCTTTGCTTCTGAAACCTTCCCTCTCTCCTACTCCTCTACTCGGCCCTAATTCAGCACGTCTTCTTCTTCTCCTTTCGGCATTTCCGTTCAGGGGTCGCCACAGCAAGTCAGTTTCTTCCATCTAATCCTATCTGCTGTATCCTCTTTGGTCACACCAACTATCTTCATGTCTTCCTTCACTGTATCCATGAACCTCCTCTTTGGTCTTCCTCTAGGCCTCTTTCCTGGTGGTTCCAAATCCAGCATCCTTCTTTCTCTCTCTCTCTCCTCTGCACATGTTCAAATCATCTCAGCCTGACCTCTCTGACTTTATCTCTAAAACCACTAACATGTGCTGTTCCTCTGATCCTGTAAATCCTGGTCACTCCCAGAGAGATCCTCAGCATCTTCATCTCTGCTACCTCCATCTCTGTTTCCTGTTTTTTTTCTCAGGTCCACTGTCTCTAGACCAAACAGCATGGCCGGTCTCACCACGGTTTTGTACACTTTCCCTTTCATTTTAGCTGAAACTCTTGTCACACATCACACCTAATACTTTTCGCTGCCTGTTCCAGCCTGCCTGCACACGCTTCTTCACCTCTTTTCCACACTCTCCATTGCTCTGGACTGTTGATCCTAGATACAGTACTTAAGATCTTCCACCTTCATTATCTCTTCTCCCTGTAACCTCACTTTTCCATTTGGATCCCTCTCATTCACACACATATACTCTGTCTTACTCTGACTAATTTTCATTCCTCTTCTTACTCATACCTCTACCTAATGTCTGCACCTGTGTCTCGTTTTCCCCCCCGTTTATTTAACCACTGGTGTTTGTCATGCCATCGTCAGATAATCTGTTGTTCTGCCCTCTTGCTGCAGCCATGATGGTGTCCCCTTCATGTCTGGTTCCTCAGTCTCATGTTTCCCCTTCAGTGACTCCTCTGTTTGGTCCTGCCAAGCCTGCCCAGGTTGGCTTCCAAGCTGCACAGGCCTACTGCTCTTCCTTAACCCCTGATTACCTGCGATTAACTGGTTAAAACTGGCTTTGCATCTGTACCCTACATCACCACCTTCACCGTCTCATGACAGATATTGTTTTCATTATTAGATTCCTTGTGCTACTTTTTTCAGGGTCACGCGGCCAAAGTTTAAGATCGCAAAAGTCGAGTTAAAATTCTTTCCTTACGAATAAATTTTGTGATGTAGGGCAGGTGGAGGCATATTGTTGGACACCTTGGCGTTGACTTAGTCTCGTTAACTTAGCTTTTACTTGACTTGCAGCTCCGGACCATGAGGTCTTCATCTCTCCTCCTCATCGTTTCTTTCCTTTTGGGAGTGAGTGATGTCAAAGCATCAGACTTCAGGGTCTGTGCGTTTAATCTTCATTCTTTCGGAGATTCAAAAGCCAAGAAGACAGAGGTTATGGAAGTCCTCGGCAAGGTCAGAACATTTATCTTTATGTCTGTGTTCCTTTTATTTTAGATTAAAGCAGAAAAATTTCCACATAAATGAGGTTTTTTTTTGAGGATTATTTGACGAGAAAATAAACTTCTCATGTTTGTTACAGATCATCAGTCGCTGTGACGTGTGTCTGCTGCAGGAAGTCAGAGACAGTAAAGGAACCGCTGTGCCGCAGCTGTTGGACCAGGTTAAAAAGTGAGACATCACACAGTTTTAATAATTTACAACCGCAAAATCATGTACGTACACATAACACGTACGTACACATAAACGTACACATGTACAGTTTCTAAAACCATGTGTTTACCACTTTATGGTAAAAATGTCCCCCAAAGACAGCGCCACCCGTGGTGGCACCAGATAGTTATTATTGCTGTTAACTATTCGTGTCATGATCCCCTCACCTGCCACCAGAGGGAGCCCTGAACCTCCCTCTGTCTCCCAGATGTCAACCTGATGCCAGACAACTGTGGTCGTATTCCTGATGCCACACACCTGTGGATCATTACACCTGCTGCCCATTTCAGTCAGTCAGTCAGTCATCTTCTTATCCGTCTATCCCTTTGGGGTTGCGGGGGGTGTCGGAGCCCATCCCGGCTAATTTAAGCCGAAGGGCAAGGTACACCCCGAACAGGTCGCCAGTCTGTCGCAGGGTCACACACATACAACCATCCATACACTCATTCATTCCTAGGGGCAATTTGGCACCAACCAATCAACCTAGCATGCATGTCTCTGGAGGGTGGGAGGAAACTGGAGTACCCGGAGGAAACCCTCGCAAACACGGGGAGAACATGCAAACTCCACACAGAAAGGACAGTGTTCCAAGCCTCGTCCACAGGACTTGAACCCACGGCTGTGAGGCCACTGTGATAACCACTGTGATAACGTGCTGCCTCGCTTCCCATTTCAATTCAATTTAATTTTATTTGTATAGCCCAAAATCACAGAATTTCTGTCTCAATGGGCTTCACATGAAAGATTTTGGAGGAAAAAAAAATAAAAAAAGAGGAATGTATAAACACAAATACACAGCAAAAAAAACAAATGCTAGCTAGACAATCTATCTATCAGCACATTTCTGCTTTTAGACGCTCCTTCCCGGTGAGGAAAAACTCCTAAAAAACCCATCAGTGGGGAAAAAAATAAGAAACCTTGTGGGGATCCACATGAAAGAGAGATCCCTCCCCCGGGACGAGCATCCCATGTGACTAAGATTATTGTTTAAATATTAGCTTATTCTACTCTACAGCTGGAAACACAGGGGGCTTGGGTCGGGGGGCTATTTAAAGGCAATCCCCCCTGACTTCTTCATCGGGTTATCACCATTACTCTCAGTCAGTTTTTATGAAACTGCCCACAGTTACTCAAAACCAACCATAGACTAACTTCAAGGATCACATCCAAGTTGTCATATCTTTCTACCACTATTACATATAGTCATTAAAACTCTTACCAAAATCGAAACCAACCCCACCTTCTGTCCAGTTTGAGGAAATTCATACAATAAAAAAATGAACCCTTAAAGAACTGACTGTTTACACTTAGTTATCACAAAGAGCTCAAACATTCAAGGTTTGGCCAAAAATTAGACTGTAATCAGTTGGAAATTACCGTAATTTCACGGCTATAAGGCGCATATAAAAGTCTTAGATTTTCTTTAAAATGAGTGGTGCGCCTTGTGTGAGAAAAGGCGGACCTAAAAGAAAACGCGGTGCCTGTGAGGCGGACCTGAAAGAAAAGGCATGAGAACGTTAAAGAGTGAAGTGTGAGCGGCGTGGGAGCGATGGATGACCGAAGGAGACCACAGTTTCACAAAGGGTGCAAGGCAGCGCCGGGCGAGTTACACTACAGTTTGCCAATGGATTGTAGATGCTTGGACTAATGTGTCTGCTGGTACTGTTATCCGAGCTTTCACAAAAGCTGGTATCCTTTCTGAGGAGCCGCACAGTACAGACAGTGAATTTGACATCGAGGAGCGAAATGGACCTGCTCTGTTGGATTTTGCGCAGCTGTTTGATTCCGAAACAGAGGATGAGGACTTTGACGGATTTGAATAAAGACTATTACCGGTAATGTGCTTGTTTAGTATCGTTACTACTTAAATAAAGCACAACCAAACTCAGTTTTGCCCCCGATCTATTTTTTAATACGCACATTTGCATGCTTGCGTGTGTGTTGTTGTAAGGCGGTGTGTGACTGAGACTGCGCCTTTTTGTACGGTGCGCCTAGTGGTCGTGAAATTTCGGTAGTTTGTAGAAACTAATGTCTGTGGATATTTTTCAGGCAGGACCCTGCACACCAGTACAAACTGGTGGCCAGTGAAGCACTGGGCAGGACAGTGTATACGGAGCAGTACGTGTTTATTTACAGGTGAGCTGAGAATAAACTCAGACCACATGCAGACCTGAATGGATTCTGTTTTTCTCACTTCTATCTGAATGTCTGCAGGAGTAACACGGTCACGCTCACAGGACAGTATCAGTATCCAGATGATCTTCCAGGAGATGAAGATGCTTTCTCCAGAGAACCGTTTGTTGTTCGCTTCAAAGCTCCTATGACGTGTAAAAATGATGTTTCCATGACAACGACCATAGCTGTGACCCCATCTTTACGTGTCCTCTTGTCTTCTATTTTCAGCTATTAAAGAATTTGCCCTGATTCCTCAGCACACCACTCCAAGCAACACCACCAAGGAGCTTGATGCTCTTTATGATGTTCTGCTGCGTGTACGAAAGATGTGGAGTACTGAGGTAGAGGAGTAGATGTACATATAGACACTCCTGTAAAATTAGGTTTGATGTTCTCCAGCCTGATCGAGTGTGTGTCTGTGTGCTCGTACAGAACGTAATGCTTCTCGGTGACTTTAACGCTGACTGCGGTTACTTGGCAAAGAAGAATCGCAAGTACGTGCGACTGATTACAGACAGCAACCTTTTCTGGCTCATACCAGATAACAGTGACACCACGGTGCGCTCCACCACGTCCTGCTCATACGACAGGTAAAAACCACACCCAAAGATACAGAATGATTATGAAAGGACTTTTTCTAAAATCCAGTAAACATATATATTTTCTTATAAATTCACCATCTATATCTGTTATTATTATGTAGTGATTCATATGTCCATAGACATCTATTCTGTTTCGTCGTCTTCCACTCATCCGGGGCAGGGTCGCAGGGACATCAGCCTCAGACGGGAAGCCCAAGCTTCTCTCACCCCTGGCTGCATCCTCCAGCTCACCCGAAAGGATCCCAAGTCATTCCCCTGCAAGCTGTGAGACATAGTCTCTCCAGCTTGTCCGGGGTCTGCCTCTTGGTCTCCTCCCGGTGGGACGTGTCCAAAACACCTCACCAGCGAGGCACCCGGGATGCATCCAGACCAGATGCCCGAACCACCCCATCTGGCTCCTCTCGACCTGGAGGAGGAGCGGCTCGACACCGAGCTTCTTCTAGACGGAGCAGAGTAAAAAAAAGAAAAAGCCCCTCATGATCAGAGTTTTTTTTAAAAAGTATCTCT
Source organism: Neostethus bicornis (assembly GCA_902685375.1). Lineage (NCBI taxonomy): Eukaryota > Metazoa > Chordata > Actinopteri > Atheriniformes > Phallostethidae > Neostethus > Neostethus bicornis. The sequence goes on from LR738550.1 coordinate 27,486,925, forward strand.
CGCATGTTCAAAAGGATATTCTCATGTTCAGGATGCGGACATGGGCAGTGGTGGAATGTAACGAAGTCAATGTACTTCATTAATTAAATAAAATTGGAGATCTCTACTCTTTACTTTTACTTCACTAAATTTTAGAGCAAATATCTGTACTTTTACTTAGAGGTGAGATCAGGCCTACAAAATCCAGCCTGACCCGACCTGGCCCGTGGGTATTAAAACCCGATCCGAGCCCGACCAATTAACTTGATTTGCGGGCCCGAGCCCGAAACAAGCCCAAAATGTCATATTTTATGTGAAGTCTCGGGGGGAAGAGGTGGGTTATTTATAAATAGGAACATTTTCAGGAACATGCTTTTTTGATAAAAAAAAAAAATCACCCCTAACACACATGTCTGTGATGGCCTGCTTAGCGCAAAGAGGAGGGACGGTCTTTGAAACAAATGATAAAATAGATCTTTGACGATCGTCACTTTTGCCAGTCCAGCTGTTTAAATGCCTGCTCAGCGTCGAGGTGCCAGTCTTTTTGGTGTTGTATAAAAGCAATGCGCCACATTGACTTCATTCAGCGAAGCCAACGCAAGTTTCTGTAACATTTTGACCAATCATTTTGAAGCTTTTCCACACCTCACTCTTATCGGTGTGTGTTTGTCTTTTCAGTTCTCCTGGTTTTAGTTTATCCTTAACTTCTTACTCCTTCATATCGAGGATAGCAGTTCAAAATAGAAACAGACATGCGCAGGGGAGGATTACCAAATTAAGAAGAGGCGTTCACGTGCGCAGATCATGCTCTGGCTCTGCGGATCCTGTTTAATAGTTTAACATTACTTCTCTTTTTTATACAAATTATTCATTTTATTACAAGTATTTCTTAGTTTAGTACCCAAACATCGTTTTAGTTTACATTTTATAAACATATATTTATTTGAAAAAAAGTCAGCGAGAGAGAAGCCCGAGAGTCGGGTTGGGTCTGGCTCGGGCTTAAGATCTTACCTCTGCTACTTTTTAAAAGTGCGTTTTGTATTTTTTTTTGTTACATTTTCGGTCAGGAATTTGAAACATACTCAGGGTTTTTTTGCGCATGTTGAAGCCGCATTGCCAAAATCAACCTGTAGAGGGAGCACTTGATTGCCTGCGGTCTCCAAGAGGGAAAAGAAGTAATGAATCGAGAGTAACATCAAATATAAGCACAAATTGAAAAAGAGTCAGAAGATCGTTGTTTGTTGTGTTTACTTTTAAATAAAAAGTTGGAGCCATCATTACACAGAGTATTTAACTAATTTTTTTGCCTAATTATCTGTACTTTTACTTAAGTACAAAAAGTGAGTACCACGCATGGCAGGAAGGAGTGAAGACCTGACGAAGAATCCTGGGGAGGCTACCGCTAAATAGGCAGCAGGTAAACGAGGGACAGGTGTTCTGAATTAGGTGGAAGACTGGGGAAGGAAAATGGTCTAGGGCTCCCTCTGGTGGCAGGCGACGGAACCACATCAGTGACCAACTTTGTGGGTGTTCTGGTATTTTTCTCATTTATTTTAACCAATGAACCACAACTGTTCAAGTACATCTCACTTTACTGTTATTTTTAGGTAACAATATTCATTTTGAAACCACATGTTGTGAGAAACCGATTGAAGAAAACAGGAAGAGGTATAAAAATATGTTTAAAGACAAACTAAAAGGAAGTTTTACAATCTTAATCTATTGATCTAAAATGTGTTTAATCCATTTTTGTTTCTTTAATCCAACCTAATATTTAACCTTCTGCAGATTCCATTCATTCCATTATTCTTTCCTCCTTATCTTTCCATCCCTATTTTTCTTCCAGCTGTCAGGAAGACATTAAAGGAGACTGAGTCATTCTTCACTTTGTAGAGATGAGTCGTATCTTGTTCTAGTCTACAAACATCTAAAAAATCTCCATTGAAACAGCACCATTACCTGTTCAAATGTAATCTGGTTCAAAATTAGAATCAATATTCAACAAAGTAGTTTTAAATAAGATTGAAACAAAAAAAAAATCTGTATCTCAATAAAAAGGAGACTTGTGGGCTGGTTGGTGGCTACAATGGACCCCCCAAACTGTTCTTGTAGTGGGTGAATCTTTAACAAAGATGAGTGAACACTCATGCATTTATTCATCCTCTGAACCAGGATGCGTTCAGACACATGCACTACTAAAAACACATTTCATAAAGAATAATCCCCATTATTCAGTTTCATTCTTGTTGTGTTTGTGCGTTCCTGCAGGATTGTTGTGCACGGTGAGACCTTTAAACGAGCCGTTGTTCCTTTCTCTGCCCGACCATTTGACTTCCAGCAGGAATTCAAACTGACAGAAGAACAGGTAACAGATTTGTGGGTCTGTGTGTGTGTGTAAACTTTTGTGTTAACCTGAAAAAAATAGGCTGCAAGACGTGTTCATCTTGACTAACATCTTGGTCAACGTTCTACTCTCTCTGACCCTCTTTAGCAGCGTGTTGTCTTTATAACTTGAAGTGTAAACTGCGACCGTGATTATGTCACACAGAAAGGATGAAGAAAAAGAGGAAGCATGTATTGGTTGGAGTCCTCACAAATAAAGAGAAACCACAGCAGAGTTATTGGTTGAGATTGAAGACCCCTACTCTAACTATGAATCTTGATCAGTATTCAAGCCTCTTCAGAAGACCTTTCTGACACATTGTCCAACTGGAACGGGCAACAGACTCTACTGCTGCTGAAGTGACTGAGATTCAGTTCGTCCTTCGGTTTCCGTTCTGGACCGCATAAATTTCCCCCGTATTTCAGTTTCAGATGCTATGGGTGTTCGTGTTACCATTACTGAAATCCTGGGCCTCATGGTCAGTCAGTCTGTCTATCCCTTACGGAGTTGCGATGCCAGAGCCCATCCTGGCTGATTTAAGGCGAGGGGCAGGGTACAACCCGAACAGATCGCCAGTCTGTCGTGGGGCCACACACACACTCATTCATAAGGGCAATTTAGCACCGGCCAATCAGTATAACATGCACATTTTAGAAGGTTGGGAGGAAATCGGAGTACCCGGAGTATACCCACGCAGATGCAGGGAGAACATGCAAACTCCACACAGAAAGGCCAGCTCTTCAAGCCCCATCTCCACTCACAACTTGAACCCATGACCTTCTTGCTGCGAGGCCACTGTGCTGCCCCGGGCCTCGTGGTTTACCCGTAAAATACTGCGAGACTTTTTTACCAGAAAGTTACTCACTGACAAAAGTGATCAGCATGTAATAATAATCGTACTTTATTAATTGTACTTTATTAATCGCAGCAGCAGACAGGCATGATGATGCCAGTGGTGGGAGTAACTGGGGGTTTAGGTATCTTCTCCAGGCACTCAGGCAGGAGCTCTTCAGGAATCAAACTGGCAACTCTTCAGTTCAAAAACGGCAATTCTACCAATGAGCTATGACGCTAACTTAAAACACATAAGTGACACGGTTCAGTGAAATTTTTATTATTTACCATTTTCCATCCCTTAATGTTGTGAAATAAGGTTGTGACTGAGCATGGATCTGAATGTACAGTATGTAGCCCTGGTCCTTATAATGACGCTTGTTTTATGGTTGTGTTTATGAAGCTCACACCACATTCTTTCTCTATCTTTGATTATAAAAAGAGTTAATAACTTGAAAGCGAGTTATTTTACTCTGTGCTATTCTTCCTCCAGGCTCTAGATGTCAGCGATCATTACCCAGTGGAAGTCCTCCTGGAGGTGGTCAGATCCAGATCCTTCAGTGGAACCACAGATCTGAAAAAATCCTCGATCTTATTCCTCCTCAGCTCTCTCTTCATCAAACTCTTATTAGATCTACAGTCGTCTTAGACTGAGAAAGATTTCTTGGACTGATGAAAACTGAAATGCTGTAAATAAACTGAGATAAATGTTCAGTTTCACTCTGAAAAACATCCTTTTTTTCCAGAAAATATCATATTTATTTTGCACGTACGGAGCAGTTTGGCTCCAAATGAAGATACCACAGATATTTTATTATTGTCATTTGTTGTAAACATTTTTTACTGAATTTAAAATGTTTTAGACAAAAAGAAAATGAAATAAATGGTGTGTAAACTGTTAATAAATTGATAACAGTGATTTAAATCAGAAATCTGACAGTGCCTTGTAGATTATATCTTATATGATTTTTTTCGTACTGTTTTTGTAATAACTTGGTTGAATTTAAAGATTTGTTATATTTAAATGAAACGCGTCCCTGGTCCTTAAATTTTTATTTTGATTTATTATTTTAACAGAATAATCCAATATATTTTTGTATTTGATCACTTTTTCACGTTTTATTTAATTACGTGTTTAATCTTTGATTTAATGCTGTATTTATTCTCTTTCTGTATGAACTGTATCCACATGTCAAACATCTGGATAGCTTCAAGTGGAAAAGGAAACCTCTCATTAAGAATGTTTGAGATTTCAAAGGAATAAAATACAGTTTTAACTGTTTTTTTTTTGTGTGTGTGTTACAGATTCAGACTTTTTTTAATTTATTTTCTGTGTTTTTTAATTGTCAAATGATAAATTTGCTGATTTTATTCACTACGTTACCCTTCCTGGACTTTCAAACCACTTTATGTCAAAAACTTGTTCACAATCTGATTCACACCAGGGGCGGATCTAGGATTTTCTAAGGGCGGTCAGGGGCGCGTGAGGTCATTGACAAATCCAGTAAAAGGGGAGCCTGGGCCCCCCCAGTCCGGGTATGTTGAAGTCCGAGATGATTGCCCTTAAATAGATGGCAGGGTGCGCAGATGTGTGGAATCAGGAATCATCCTCAGGTGACCCTAATCAGGTTGATTAGGAACATCCAGAGATCCCTCTTGCAGCAGGCGTAGGGAATCACAACAAACACATTTCAGTCATATATATTACTACGTTTTTGTGTTTCTTGGATCATTTGATCATATTGAAATAATTATTCTCCAAATTGATTTTTTTCTATATTTAGCAGATTTGACGCAACAGACTCGTTGATTCATCATAATTGATCACATTAGAGAAAATTTGAGGAAATTTTGTGTGTGTGTGTGTAAATTATAATTCAGGCCTTTCTCCGATAATTAACATTGAGTTAGGAATAGAGACCAAAACTGATTGTGAGGCTGGGTGGCATGGTGGCGCAGTGGGTAGCACAGTGGCTTCACAGCAAGAAAGTCATGGGTTCAAGTCCCGGGTGGAGACGAGGTTTGGAACAATGGCCTTTCTGTGTGGAGTTTGCATGTTCTCCCTTGTGTCTGCATGGGTTTTCTCTGGGTACTCTGGTTTCATCCCACCCTCCAAAAACATGCATGCTAGGTTGATTGGCCGGTACAAAATTGCCCCTAGGAGTGTGTGTGTGTATATGGTTGTATGTATGTGGCCCTGCAACAGACCGGCAACCTTTTCGGGATGTACCCTGACCTGCATGGGCTCCGGCAAACCCCCAACTACAAAAGGGACAGACGGTTAAGAAAGTGACTGACTGACTAATTGTGAGCATTTCTGTGACCTTGTAAGTAATCCGCTAAATTTTTGGGATAAAAAGAATATTTTTTCCACATTATTTGTACTGAAGTGTTTGTTAAATCTGTCAAACTTTTGGAGTGAAACTAAACTTGTGTCATACACTAGCAGTGCTCTTCTTAAAGGTAAATAAAAGACACAATAACAACCCTTTGTTCCTTTAAGGAAATGCCTGTGTGTGTGTGTGTGTGTGTGTGTTTGGGAGTGTCTGCTGTAAGACTTTACTTTCATTCTTCATAAAATCTAAAGTTTCTAAGTGGATTTTTCACAAACACGTTCATGTCTAAACTTTTTCAAAAGAATTAAACCATCGGTGAGTTGAAATTTTTTATGAAGCAAATTTCTTAGAAATGTTTTAGATTCAAACTCATAAATTTATTACCTAATGTGATTATTAAAGATTTAAAATGACTGATTATTGGTGATATTTTAATAATGATAAAAGTCTGATTTGCAACAGAAAATATTTTTTTTAATTCAAGATCAGAATTTGATTTTAAGGAATGTTTTAAAGTGAAACCGAAAGCAAATGTAGACTCTAACAGACATTGGACAGATAGGCAATGCTAAATTTCCCTTCTGTTCCATCGTCTTCCGCTTCTCTGGGGCGGGTCACGGGGGCAACAGCCTCAGACGGGAAGCCAGGCTTCTCTCACCACAGCTGCCTCGGCTCACCCAGAGAGATCCTGAGTCGTTCCCCGGCCAGCTGTGAGACATAGTCACTCCAGCAGGTCCGCGGTATGCCTTGTGGTCTCCTACTGGTGGGACGGGGCCGAAACACCTCACGAACGAGGCGCTTGGGAGGCATTCTGACCAGATGCCCGAACCACCCCATCTGAAGGCTCTCAACCTGGAGAAGAGGCTGCATGGCAGAACTCCTCACTCGATCTCTGAGTGAGAGCCCAGCAGTCACCTGCGGTGGAAGCTCATTTCAGCCACTTGTATCCACGATCTCGTTCTTTCGGTCACCAGCTGTGCATAGGTGAGGTCAGGAACGTAGATCGACTTGTAGATCGAGAGCTTTGGCTATACTAAGTATTATATTTAATTACAGTCCATTTTACGTTAATTAGGAAACCAAATGTTTATTAACTTTTCTTAAAATTTTAAGATTTTGATTTAAAAAATTCTTTTACTATTTCTGATTTGACAAATGTTTTAAAATGTCGTACATTTTACGGCTATTAAACTTTTTTTTTTTAGTTGAGCCTATTTTTATAATAAAATTTGACAAATTTATTCTTTTTTATCTTAGAAAAATGAATAAAAAGTCAACATATTAATTTAGAAAAAATTAATTATATATTTTTTACCTTTTTTTTAAATTGAACTTGCTGCTATAATTTTTTTTAAATGGTTATTTTCAGAGGTGCTCCAGCGATTCTGGACATCGAAATAATTGAATTCCTTGAACTCGATGAGAAGCATCTGCACCTGAAGAAAAACAACACCTACCTGAAGACAATGCTTTCACGAGAAAAAGTGGGACCAGTAACATTCATACTGGTAAAAACAAATCTTAGCAAACACACGAAGACTTTATTGTCAGTCAGTCATCTTTTTATCCGTCTAATTCCTTACGAGGTTGCGGGGGGTGCCAGACCCTATCCTGGCTCATTCAAGGCAAGGGCAGGGTACACGCCGAACAGGTCACCAGTCTGTCGCGGGGCCACACACATACTACCATACACACACACATACTCATTCCTAGGGGCAATTTGGTACTGGCCAATCAACCTAGCATGCATGTCTTTGGAGGGTGGGAGGAAACCGGAGTACCCGGAGGAAACCCACGCAGACACAGGGAGAACATGCAAACTCCACACAGAAAGGACAGTGTTCCAAGCCTTGTCCGCACCCGGGACTCTAACCCACGACCCTCTTGCTGTGAGGCCATTGTGCTACCCACTGTGCCACCGTGCCGCCCCTAAGACTTTAATGTGTAGAATAGAAAAGCCTTTTTAATCACAGTTTTGGGTTGAACAAATAATTAAGTCAAATATTAAACCTCTTTTTTGTCTTTTTCACACTTTAATTAGAGTTCTTGTTGGTTAGTTGGCCATTAAATTGCCTTTAGGAATGAGTGTGTGGTGATGGTGGTGAAAGTGGAGACGTAGGACTCACATAAATAGACAGTTTTGACTAGTTTATAACAATTAATCAGGAGTTAAGATGAAAGGATAGGCATGTACAGCCTGGACAACAACGTGGAGGTGACCAGACGACGTGTAGGGGAGAGCAGAGCGCAGCAGGAGACCAGAACACCAAATGATATGACACCAGACTGATGGACATCAGAGGTTAAATAACCAGGGGGAAGACGAGACACAGGTGGACACATCAGGAAGAGGCAATTAGTACCAAATGTGCTGAATTTTCCGTACAGGGCAGGATTAGGAGTGAGGAAATGTTCCGGAATGAAGATTGTGACACTGTATGGGTGAGGGGTCATCTGTTTCTATGTGCGGCCCACAACAGACTGGTGTCCTGTTCGGGGTGACCCACCTCTCACCGTAATCAGCAGGGATAGGCACCTGCACCCCTGTAAACCTGACAAGGATAAGAAGTTCAGAAGATGAATTAATGAAGGGGAAATACATTAATGGCAGACACCTGAGGGTAAATTTCTGTAGAGTAACATGTTCTTTTTATTTGCAAGAATTTCTTTTTCTTTAAAGATTATTATGGGTACTTTCTCTACTGTCGCTTCAACATGTGCTTCATCTGAGTACCAGATGGGAAGTGTATGCTGCCAGTTGTGTCCCGAAGGTACGATTCCATCAATGAAACACAGAAACTGATTCTAAACATATGAACATCACTTGTGTAAAGAACCTTCTTAAAAGTGTTAAAAAGTCTCTATATTATGTTAGTATCACTCCGAAAGATACTTGCTTGTATTCTAAATTTATATGCCTAACTAGAGATTACACATTCTAGTCCTAATTTCATGCTCAATCTGAATCGTCTTCTAGAGATGTTTAGTTTCAGTGAATCCAATTTATCTGAAACAGACTGATTGATTTTCTTTGTTAACAGGAACTCATGTTAAACAACACTGCACAAAGGACACAACCCGGTCATGTGAACCCTGCGCAGTTGGACTTTATATGGACAGACCAAACGGACTAAAACAGTGTTCATTATGTAGCTTCTGTGATACAGGTTTTTCATATTCACACATTTTCTTTTCAACAGTTTTTATTCCAACCTTTTTAGTCACAGTTATCGTTACAACTCATATGGTCTAGGGATAGGCCGACAGATAGACGGATGTTACAATTAATCCCCGGGAATGAAACGATCAACTGAAGACTGAGGAAGAAAAAAAATAAACTACTTATTTACAATCAATCTTTAATCGTGTCTCAACAACTGAAAAGCTTTTCAACGCAATGCTGCAGACAGGTCTTAGCTTGGCACAAGTCCTTTTTATTCAGCCAACTAGCAATAATCTGTAACTGCCAACAGGTGGGGAAGGTTGGGAGCCTGGGTGGCAAAGGAAAGGGAAAAACACAAGAGGGCGACAAAAACAAAACCCAAACATCCTCCAAATGGCTTTGCCCATAACAGTTATGTACAATGAAAGGTATAAATGAACCAGTGGCCCTCACTGGTTTACTGGTATTTAATAGAAAAATTAGGGCACTTGTGTGTAAGTAGATGAGCTGACTCGTATCAAAAAGTGTGAGTTTAATGAAGAGTTATTTTGTGGTCTAGTAATTCTGATCTAATTACGAATCTAGATTAACATGCTAGCTTTTGGTAACTCAGAAATGTGATAGAGTGGAGCAAAAAGAATTTTAGTTAGTCACCAATCATGCAGGTTCTCCCACTTAAAACAATGAGATGTCTGTCATTTTTGACCTAGGTATATCTTGACTATGAGAGATAAAGTGAGGAAAAAAATCCAGAAAATCCTATTGTCTGATTTTCATAATAAATATATGTTTCCAGGATTGGGTCTCCTGATAAAGCACGCATGTACAGCATCATCGGACACACAGTGTGAACCAGCAGATGGATTTTTCTGTATCGACTTTACAGAAAGCAGCTGTTCGGCAGCTCAGAAACACAGACTATGTGAACCAGGAGAATACATCAGTAAATATGGTGAGTTTTCAAAGCTCAAAGAAGAAAACAGTATGAGAATAAATCATCAAGATGATGTGATGTGTGTATGTGTGCAGGAACATCCTCCTCTGACACTGAGTGCTCTAACTGCACACATGGAACATTTTCAGATGGATCATCTTCATCATGCCAACCACACACACAGTAAGTGTTGAAATTGTGCTGCATCCTCCAGCTCACCAGGGAGGATGCCAAGGCATTCTTGGCGAGCTGTGAGAAATTAGTCTCTCCATGGGGTCCTAGGTTTGCCTCTGGGTCTCCTCCCAGTTGATACAACTCTCATTTGGAACACTTCCTCCCTCCTATTTTGCCCTCCGCCCTAATTTGGCACATCTGGTCCTATCCTCAGGTGTGTCTTGTTTCCCTATGGACTACTTAAGCTCTGGAGTCCCTCACTTCCTTGCTGGATCAATCCTCTGCTGCTTCCCCCTGCTGCACCCTGCTCCACATTCCTGCTGTGTTGACTTCGTGCAGCGTGATAGTGCACCCCGTTCTCCTGGTCCCTCACCCTGCTATCCTGGCTCTTGCCCTGGCCCCATGTGCACCATGCCCTCCTACAGAGCTCATACCTCTGGTCCTCGTCCTGTTGAGCTAATACCCCTGGCTCCTGTTGCACCCTGCCCTTCTGCTGAGCTCCAACCATATGGTCCTTCGTCTAGCCGAGCTCCAACCTTCTGGTCACTCATAGTCCTGTCGAGCTCCATCGCTATGGTCCCCTCGACGTCCAGCCGAGGCCTTCATCTGGTCACTCATCTTGACGAGTTCTGTCTGGTTCTGCTGTTTAATATTAAACTAGTTTAAACCGGCAATGCCTTTGAGTCATACTCACCGCCCCATGAATGCCAGAAACTCACCACCCACCCTACTGCTCTGGCTGCCTGTAAGAGGGTCTCAGCACCGGCCTCACCTCTCCTCTGAGTTCCTGTCCTTGAAAGGGTGCCGGTTGCCCCTCCTCCAAATTCCTATTTTCCTATGGCGTCTACTACACTCTCCACCCCAGGGCTTTTTTTGTGTGTTGGGACATCTAGAATCCGTATCTTGAGGGGTGGATTCTTTCATTTCCCTCTCATTTAGAACACTTCCTCCCTCCTATCTTTCCCTCAGCCCTAATTTGGCATACTTGATCCCAGGTGTGTTTTGTTTCCCTTTGTCTTGTCCCCACCTCCACCACCATCATGACACCGGTAAGACAAGTACTGAAAACTTCCTAGCCAGATGCCTGAACCACCCCATCTGGCTTCTCTCGTCCCAGAGGAGCAACGACTCTACTCCAACTCCTCCCGGATGACAAAGCTCCCTTTATCTCTGAGTGAGAGCCCAGCCACCCTGCGAGCTCACTTGGACCGCTTGTATCTGTGATCTTGTTCTTCAAATAGGATTCCGTCTCTGACCTGCAACCCTACCAAAAGATGAAAAAAACCTGCTTTGTCAATAGTTTCATACTGATCTATGCCTCCAAAATGGCTGACTTCTGGGTTGGTGACGTCACATGAAAGCACTCTATTACACCGTCACCTCTCTTTAAATAAACTAAACTTACATCTAAAATTGTATTTACAAGTTTGCCTGTAAAAACGTGTCTCTATCATTTCAGATGTGAAGATAAAAACCTTCAGCAGATAAAAGCTGGAAATTCAACAACTGATGCTGAATGTGAAGAAAAAAGTTCTGCTAATGGGGGGATCATCGGGGCAGTTGTAGGATTATTGGTTCTAATAGTAGTAGGTGTAGTTTTGTATCTCTACAGAAGGAGAAGACGATCTTTATTATGTGGTGAGAAACTAAACCTATACCATCTTTATTTAGATTCAGAATGACACGGTTTGTTAAGTGCTTATCTCTTTTTCCAGACAAATCAAAAGAACCAGAAATATCCATAGAGGTATGTTTACTTCTTTTACAATTTATCTCGTACAGCTATCCAGTTAAAAAAGTCTAACTTCCCCAAAGAACAAGGGAGAGTTGAAGGAGTTAAACAAAGAAGAACACAACAACAAAGATTTAGGAGCTTCTCCATCAGAAACACCAGCAGGTGAAGCAGGTGTGTGTTTTTCACTGTCACATCTATGCAAATACTTGAATTAAAATGACTTAAATTCTGACTAAAAATTCCACACACTAATACATAAAAGTGCTGGAAGTAAAAGTATTGGAGACGGAGACGGTGGCTCAGTGGTTAGAACATTCGCCCGTGGACTGGAAGTTTGCGGGTTTGCATCCCACTGAGTTCACGTCATGAGTCCTTGGAGAAGACACCTAACCCCCTGTTTCTCCCACCATTGGCGCCGTCATAGGTGGCAGCCTGCTGCGGTGTAGTGCAGCACACGAATCTCCTGGTCAGCAATTAATAAAGTATATATATATATATATATATATATATATATTGTTTAAATGCCTGGCAAAATCAACTTTTTGGAGATTTCTGCCATATTTGAAAGTTATTCGAACATTAAAAACATGACTTGAAAAACTTGAAGTGGTTTTCCGTTTCATGCATTTGTGAGCTCTCAAGTATTCGGATAACATTCAAGTGGCAGATTGTTCTTGGCCATGGATTTTCTTCTCCACTATGTTCTGATGTAAGCAAGTAGTGTTTGTGCAGCAGCAGTGCTCACACTCTGTTCACACAACATCTAACAAGATTTACACTGTGCGGTGCATGCACCCAGGAGGCGGTGCTAAGTGATGAGTGAAAGGATGTCAAACTAAATCAATGGATTGATGAAGGGTTTTTTTTGTTTGTTTTTGACAATTTATCACATTTTTGAGGTAACAAAGGTACCATGTTTAGTAATCAAGCAATTTCTTTCCAATTTATAATTATTTTATATATATAAGGTATATATTATAACTTGGCCTCTCCTTTTAATGTATGAAGGATTTTAAGGTTTTAAGGTGTCGAGCCACACCTCCTCCAGGTCAAGAGGAGCTAGATGGGGTGGTTCGGGCATCTGGTTAGTGTGCTCCCCCAGCGCATGGCGGGTGAGGTGTTTCGGCACGTCCCACAAGGAGGAGACCAAGAGGCAGACCCCGGACCCGCTGGCGAGACTATGTCTCACAGCTGGCCGGGGAACGACTTGGAATCCTTACAGGTGAGCTGGAGAATGCAGCTGGGGCGAGAGAAGCCTGGGCTTCCCGTTTGAGGCTGTTGCCCCCGCGACTCAGCCCCGGATGAGCGGAAGATGACGGAATGGGTTTTAATGAGATTTTTTGACAAAATAACAGGTCTGGTTTGTTTGACTCCTGATCAAGAAGAACAGAATCAAACAGAAGACTTGATGAAAAACCAATAGAATAGACGACACCAAGAATCCTTCATTATGAGTAGCGGTATGAGATACATATATTTTTTTATTATTTAAATTCTCATGCATATCGTTCCATATTTGTATGTGTGTAGTTACATGTTGTTTCTTGCAGCAGGACGGATGTGGTTCACAGTCTCCTCACAGTTCTGATGGATGCCTGAACTTGGTCTTCATGACTAATCTGAATGAAAAAAGCAGTTTTTTACTTCCCTCCACCAGAAAACAGACCATCACCTCACGGGCACCAGCTGTAAAGAACACTATTACTAGTTCTAGTTAGATATATCATCGCCTCATTAATCGCTGTTATGAACTTACAGTATATATCCATTTATTGCTGATCAATAGGAGACAATGTGTGTTTGACAGAATGCAGGAACAGTGGAAATGAAACTGTTTGAGGAGATAAATTTAACAGGACAACGTCAAAAAAAAAAATTATTGGTAAATAGTTGTGTCGTTTGTTGTCAGGAGAGCAGTCTATTGCCTCTGCGTCCTGTTTTCCCCCTGCATCCTGTCTGTGTGTGGGCACACCTGAAACTCATCAACTCATCTGTCGGTGCATAAATGGATCAGTTTTTGACACACTCTTCACCAGATCGCTTGTTTACCATGCTTGACCTGTTATCCAGGTTTTGGCTACACCTCCTAGATCAGAACCAGCCTAATAAATCTGTTTTTGTCTTCTTTATTTGGACTTTTTATCAATCTAATAAATGCTTGGGATTTCTTCATCTGAGCCCGTCTGTTGTGTCAATGGTATATTTTTGGCCTTAGCTCTACATTATGACATTGGTAAAAAAAATTATATGCTTTATATGCTTTACATTGAGATGTTAATCAGGAGAACGTCTGGTTCATCTTTTATTTTTTCACTGACTTCTTAAAATAAAGTTGACCTTTGGTTTCATTTGCTGTGAAGTGTTCGTTTCTTAATAACAATGTTATAACTGATAATGAAAGTTTGTCCTACTTTAGTCACGGCTCTTCTGATCTGACTCTGGCTCTTCTGAGAAAACTCACAGTTTTCTCAGTTTACATACAGTGGTATTTAATGTAGTAACCTTATCTCACTCACTGACCAGAAAGATAAACATATCGTTGCAACTGAAAGAAAAACTCTTAAACCAGGAATTCACAAATTATATTTTGATATCAGGCACCAGTCATTTGAACTATTTAATGTCTGTTGTGAAACAGAACGACTGACAGCCTGTGTTCACACTTTCTCCTGTTCTCCAAACCGTAAAAAAAAAAAAAAAAAAAACTTAAATTTTTTTGTAAATATTTCTAGTCTCTAACAATAAGACAATATAGACAATTGTGTATGTAGTGATTTTTTTCCTCTTCATGTCTGTTTTTCTGCAACATTTATGATTAAATATATGCATTAGTTTCAGCTAACTGGTGTGCAAACGGTTGATGGGTATTTTTTTTTTTTTTTTGGTTTAGAAGAAACAGGAAGGAAATGCATCTAACGTGTGTGAATCATTTTCTACTCTGAACTCTGTTTTTATGTCTGCTGTTTCTGACACGTCTTCACCCCACATACATGGAAAAATATTCAATGTTTTGGTCAATTTTTCAACAACACTAGGATTTAAGTGAAGCCGAACGTGACCTTGAAAACTTCCACAGTGGAGGGTGTATCATCCTATCAGCTGTAAGTAATCCTTACCTTTCTGTCACAGTTTGGAAAAGTCAATGTGGTATAATGATTTAAATCAGAACTGATTGTTTTTAGTTGAATTGGAAAACGTAATTAATGTGAATAAAAAATGTAGATCTTAATTGTCAAAAACAAAGTAACAAAGAAAAGTCTTAAAACATTTTAAAACATTTAGATACCACTTGAACTAAAATATTAACTACTGTATTTAATAAAACCAACTTAAAAAAAATTATTACTAGTTTTACTGTTTCAGTGACATTCATTATGTGATTTCAGCAAAAACAATGGACTCCCTGATTTGAAGTAAAAAAGGAACAGCAGTCAAGCAGCCATGTGGTGTTACCAGAAAAAAACATTTTACTTAGAAGGACGTTCTGAATATGACTCAGATAAAGAAAAAAAAAATACTGCGCTATTGTGCTGAGTAATTTTCTTTCGTTTCTTAAATAAAGGCAGGAGTTGTAGTTTAAGGTAGTGCAGTGGTGAGCACAGAGGCCTCACAGCCAGAAAGTTAGATTTCGAATCCCTGGTGGAATGAGGCTTGAAACACTGTCCTTTCTGTGTGGAGTTTGTATGTTCTCCCCATGTATATGTGGGTTTTCTCCAGATACCCCGGTTTCCTTCCACCTTCCAAAAACATGTGTAAAATTAAATCATTAAGAATTGTTCTTAGGAATGAGTGTGTGTGTGGCTCTGCAACAGACTGGCGACCTGTTCGGGGTGTACCCTGCCTCTCGCCTGAAATCAGCTGGGATTGGCTCCAGCACTCCACCCGACCCAGGTGAACGGTCTTTTCAGCCACGGAGATTTCAGCCACGGACATTTGAGCCAAAAAACTGCGACCTAAGATATTTGAGCCACGGTGACTAGGCTGTTTGAGCCATGGGATAAAAATGACTAAAAGCAATTATTTAAAAAAAAAATATTTAAAATTGTGATATTTTATGTAAAAAATTGTGACATTTTATGTAAATTTTTTTTTTAATGTCCTAGATTCGTGGCCGCATGGCTCAAATATCCTAGGTTGCAGTTTTTTGGCTCAAATGTCCGTGGCTGAAATCTCCGAGGCTGAAATGTCCTAGATTCCCCGACCCTGTTAGGGAGGGATAAGCGGTTTAGAAGATGAAACAAAATGAAGTTACGGTTCAAAGTTGAATTGCTTTCATAAGTCCAACTTTGAGCCCCAAAATTTTTATTAATGTACACTATACACCAGCACCTGGACAAATAACAGGGATGGACTCACTGTCTCTGAGGTTTCAGAAATAAAACACGCTTCATTTTAGAAACAAGTCAAATCAATATGACAAAATCAAGGTTCAAATAAATATTTCTAAACGAAAAGAACAAGTTAAGTTAGAAAATCAAAGCTTGACCCATGAGTCACTGCTCACTTCCAACCACTTCCTTTATTTGCAGACATTTTTTCTTCTGTCTCGTCTCTTCTTCAAACAAGACGCGTTCCTATTTGAAGATGTAAATGAATCAACCTGATAAAATGATTTCACGTGGTGCTGCATTTGTGATGGTAAAAGGATTTTTTGCTGTTCTTTTCTTATCACATTATTTTGTCTTACTAATTAATTCCTCCATTCTTCTGACAGACCAGAAAGAATCTCCTAAACCGTACTTTGTTCCAGGTTTTCTGGCTCAGTTCCTTTCTCATTTGCAAATGTCTTGTGAATGAAACCATTTTTACTTCTTCCAGGTTTTAATGTGTTTGTCTGCTGTTCATTCATTTGAGTGTCATGCAATACAGTACAAGGTCAATGACTTGTGCTGCTTCAAATGTCGGCCTGGTAAGAAAAACATCAAATTTTTTGTGTTATGTCATCTTTTGTTGTCATTAATCATTAAAAGTAGTGCTGTCATTTCAACGCGTTAATTTGATTGATTAATTACGCCGCATTTTAATGCGTTAAAACAATTAACGCAATTAATTACGACGTATTAACAGTGGCGAGCCAATGCTTGCGGATTTAAATTTTGGCCCATTAAAAGACCTGTGGTCTTCTCGGCCGTGCTACATCGCCTGCGCTGGCAAATTAACGAGGTAGTAGTGGTCAAAAACAAACAGACATGCCCCCCCTTTTGGTCCACGAAAAAAAAAACTGTTCTTACTACTTTATTTATTATAAACTTTGGACAAAATATGCACCAAAACACAGAAAAAAATGAATTATTTTTCTAAATGTTCTGGGGGGAAGCCCCCAGACCCTCCTATACTGGCAAGCACCACAGGTGCTTGTTGTGTCTATGACCTCACGCCCCTCCCCTTTAGAAAATACTGGATTTGCTCCTGAGTCAAGCCACTGAAAGGCAAGTTTTTATACAAAAATAATAGAGACGGGACAATAAATAAAAACGTAGTAATTTGTAGTTTTTTCAAAAAGGAGTTCTCCTACCACCGGAGCAACTCCAGGCTGACATACCATCTAAACGTAAAACATGTTCAGGCAAGTTCCTCTGTAGCAAGTGTGGCTACCGGGAGCTCGCTCCGACAAACCAAGCTAGCTGAATTTGGCAAGCGAATGAGCAAATCCACATCAGAGAAATTAACAAATACCCTCGCAAAGTTGGTTGCTGCTGATTGCAGGCCAATTTCTATTGTTGAAGATAGGAACGAACCCTAACGAACCCTAATGATCTCTAATGAACCCTAACCCTTGTTTTACTTTTCTTAATGATCCACCTGGCATCACGAGGCACAGTTCACCAACAATAAATTGGATTTAAAATCTTCTCTACTTACTGTATTCAATTAATTAGTCAGACGGTACATTTTTTTAATATCATAGAATTCAAATTCTTTATCAGGAGACCTTTAGCAGATATGAAATTAAAATGCAATTAATTTTATTAATTAATTACAAAATCCTGTAATTAGTTAGATTATTTTTCTTTTATCGACTGACAGCACTAATTAAAAGGCATTTTTATTTCACTTTGGTCAAAGTAAAGCTGTTTGTTATGAAGTTGTTTTTTTTTTTTTACAGGGAGTCGAGTTAAACTGGACTGCACAAAAGACGAAACCACAACTTGTCAGCTTTGTGTTGATGGATGGTACTCCAATGAGTCAAACGAACTGAAACAATGTTCTCCATGTACTTCTTGTAATTCAGGTGAAGAACTTTTTCTCAGACCAAAATCCAATGCCAAAACGTAATTTTTTTCAACATTTTTTTTATCAAGGATGTTGAAGGAAAGGTATTTTTTCACGAGAATGTGCTGTTTAGATAAACAGCGTCTTGATGCCATGCAGCTAAAATGGTACTACACACCCCCCAAAAACTAAGATTTGACTACAACCCTAGTCATGCTTAGTGACTACCGTACATGTGCGGAGCAGAGTTATAACATGTAGACTAAATTAGTTCAAACTCAGCCAAACTAAACACAAAACAAACATAGCCACTCTCTGTTCCCTGCTCGCTCCAGAAGGCTGGCTGTGCGTTCACATGCAAACAGAGCAACGATTCCAGCTCATGACAGACAGACAAAAACTTTATTAATCACTAATAGGAGAAATTTAGGTGTCCATTCCGTTTGTTTCGTCATCTTCCGCTTGTTCCGGGGCCAGGTCACGGGGCAACAGCCTCAAACGGGAAGCCCAGGCTTCTTTCACCCTGGCTGCATCCTCCAGCTCACCCGGAAGGATCCCAAGTCATTCCCCGGCCAGCTGTGAGACATAGTCTCTCCAGCGGGTCCAGGGTCTGCCTCTTGGTCTCCTCCCGATGGGACGTGCCCGAAACACCTCACCAGCAAGGCGCTCGGGGGGCATCCTGACCAGATGCCCAAACCACCCCATTTGGCTCCTCTCAACCTGGAGGAGGAGCGTCTCAACACCGAGCTCCTCCCGGATGGCAAAGCTCCTCACCCGATCTCTGAGCGAGAACCCAGCCACCCTGCTAAGGAAGCTCCTTTCGGCCGCTTGTGTCCGCGACCTCATTTTTTCAGTCACTACCCACAGCTGGTGACCATAGGTGAGGGTTTTGGTGTCCTACAGCAACAAATCGTACATTCACAGGCGGTACGTACAAATAAATAAAACAACAGTATAAAAATAAAAGTTACAATTACCGGTAATAGTATTAAAAATACTCAGATTAGACTCAGTACCTTCCAGGTACATTTGTTAAATTAAATTGCCTGAAGGCAGAAGGAATGAACAACCTTTTTAAAGTGCTCAGTCCTGCAGCGTGGTGAGAGAAATTTGTTACTTACAACCTCTTTTGGGTTGTGACCACATCACGCAGAGAGTGACGAGGATTTTTCAGGATGTCTTGCATTAGAGCCCTCATCATCCTCGCTAACAGCTTTCACAGACTCCACGTTTCCTCCCACCACAGATGCACATTTCTGCACTAAAGTCCGGACAGAAGCCTGTGGATTCGGGCACGTAAAGTGAAAAAAGCTACCGGAATTTAGAGCAAGAATACCATGACCGTGACAGACTATCAATAAAACAGTCTGTCCTGCCGATTGTTGTCCTTAGTGGCCAATCTGCTAAACAAACACAGAGCTGTTCGGACTTGCTGTCACTGTAGTTGGCACATGCACACTTCTGTTTATTCCAGAGACTCAGAACTGTTATTTATTGTAAAAAAAAACAAAAAAAAAACTAGAAAAATAATTCTTTGTCTATGAGAGAGACAGGGTTTTGAACTGCACAAGAATACATATATTTTATTATTTTAGGTGTAACAGAATTTATTTAACAGCAGTTTAAAAACTACCTAAAAAAAATTTCAGCCTCTCAAAATTACATTGGGGTGAGTGAGAAAAAAAATCCCGACTTTGAGTCGGTTCAAGGATTGTTGTCACGGTAAGGGTGCAGAAGGAGGAGGAGGACCCAATTGCAAGGACGACAAACAATACTCACTTAGCTTAGAAGACCAGCAACACAGTGGAAGAAAACACATGGTTCAGAGGTAGGTCTCATGGTAAATGTTCAAAATGATCGCTTGGCTGGAAGGGGTGATGACCCAACAATAAAGTCAAGTCAGACTGCCTCTGAATAGGCAGCAGGTCAATCACCAACAGGTGTCCCGAATCAGGAAGATGCCGCATGGTCCTGGGCTCCCTCTGGTGGTAGGCGAGGGAATCATGAGAACTGTAACAGAAAAACCGTTGTATAAATCCCAGTTCTGCTAAGTACCATTTGAACAAGACAAAAAAATTTTTGTTTTGATGCCAAGTTTGTGGCTTTAAGATAAAATAAAGTGGGCTAACCCTTCACTCTCTAATCAGCCTATCTCAAAAAGAACGTCATTTATCACTATTGTTTGAGAAGGTTAGGAACCAAATCCTTGTGAAATTTTAAAGGTAAAATTGTCTTCTTTTAAGGCATCAAGCAATTAGGCCATCAATACTATTGGCTTTTGGTTGTGAAGATAAAATAAAGACTACTAAACTGAATCTTATTTGTTTGTATAACTTCATCTGTTCCCAGCTTCTGGTCTGAAGGTAAAGAAGAATTGTACACTAATATCAGACACAGAGTGTGAACCAGCAGAGGGATTTTTCTGTATTGACGATTCAGCAGAAAGCAGCTGTTCAGCAGCTCAGAAACACAGAAAATGTAAACCAGGACAATACATCAGTAAACATGGTGAGTTTTAAAAGATCAAAGAGGAAAACAGTGTGAGAATAAATCATTAAGATGATGTTTGGATGTGTGCAGGAACATCCTCCTCAGACACTGAGTGCTCTGACTGCACACATGGAACATTTTCAGATGGATCGTCTTCATCATGTCAAAAACACACACAGTAAGAGATTCTTCTTCACACACATGGAGATATCTCCTCTCTGAGAACAGCAGGAAATGTTTTTCTGTAAAAATGTTCGTCTGTCATTTCAGATGTGAAGAAAAAAATCTTCATCAGATAAAAGCTGGAAATTCAACATCTGATGCTGAATGTGGAGAAAAAAGTTCTATCAATAAAACAGTTGTTTTTATTGTAGCATCATTTGTAATAATACTAATTCTGGGGTGTGGATTATCTTCTTACTACAACAAGGAAATATGTTCTTTTTTTCATGGTGAGAAAAAATTGTTCTGTTTTTTTAATTTTTTTATTTTATGTAACTTTTTTTTCAGGGTTTTTATTTTATTTTAGGTTTATTGTTTTTGTGTCTTTTCTGTGGTCCAGGGATGGCTTGGGCCTAGCAGGAACCGAACTAGGTTCTCCTGGTCAAAAGACTGTATCTCTACCACTAGGCCAACGCCCCCTGAGACCATATTTATGTAACTTTCTGTTTTGAAGATTAAAATGTTTCTTTTTTTTCTTCTTCCAGAACTGATGGAGCCAGCTAGAGAACACCCAGAGGTGGGCTTTACAAAAATATACCTTAATCTACACAGCCGGGAAAACTACACTAACATTTTCTCGTTTAAATTTGATGTAACAGATTAAGCAAAGTCTGGCAGTGACTTTGGAGAATTTCTATTTGCGAGAGAATGGAAGAAGACATTCAGATGAACAGGAAACAGGTAAGCAGGGGTATTTTCTCTTCAGTCAGCGTGTGTTATGCCTATTCATGATTCTTATTTCGTCTTCATTTACCTCCACAGATTCACTGCCTGACTAAGTAATCGCTGCAACAACTTTTCAAAGAGCACCAAATGTGTTTCACCTTATCTTCAGTAGCAGGACCTACTGAGGCATGTGTTTATTCTACAGGGTTTTACTTAAATATATGCCTCCGTTTAGCAAAGAGAGTGTTGATTTCTTCTTGAAAGGGTAGAAAAATGAACATTCTAAATCTTTCAGTCAGGCAGTCACCTTCTTAACGGTTTATCAATACCTCATAAGGTTGCAGGGGGTGCCGGAGCCCATCCCGGCTGATTCAACTCGAGGAGCAGGGTACACCCCAAACAGGTCGCCAGTCTGTTGCGGGTGTCTGAATCTCTGCGGTTTAGTTAATATGAACCTGCTTCTTGAAATGTTAATATCTTGATCAAAAATCTTTGAGAAAACAGCATGTTGTGCGGTAGTAAATGATGGAGCATCGTAAGAGCACTGATTATTACTTTACAGAAACGTTTTAGTTTTTACTCATAAAGTGTTGAGAATAAGAAAAAAAAAATCAGTTTTTACCCTTAAGATTCTGCACAAATACACAGCAAAATTGTAGCAAAGAAAACCGTGGCGCCTTTTGCGCTAACCGGTGTTCCTCACACTATAGAGGACACTACATTAACGTTCATTCTTTTAAAGCTTGGATTTTAAAGCACAGATAGCCAGCAGGTGGCATCACATGTGGCTAAGGCCCTGTCCATATGAAGCCGGGTATTTTTGAAAACATATATTTGTATCCGTATTGGCCGTCCACATAAATTTCGGAGGCTTTTTCACTCAAAACCGGCGTTCTTGAAAACTCCGGCCAAAGTCGAGATTTTTGAAAACTCAGTTTTTGCATTTTCGCGTGGACGTGCAAAAATGGAGATTTGCGTTTTTATGCGTCACTACCTGCGACAAGTAATGCAAATACGTCATTCGTGTGCGTCCTTGTTTACAAAAGCAGACAGTGGGCAGCATGGATCCACGGACCCTGTTGTAGACCCTCTTTTCTTGCCTTTTTGTCCACTCTCAACTGCTCTTGCTTCTTGTTGAGGAGCAAAAGAGGAGAAATGCGTTGCAATCGGTGATTATTAATCACATACGCCATGTTTCAGGTTTTGCGAAAATGATGAGCGAGGTGCTCTGATTGGACAGCTAAGAACTTACGTTTACATCAATACTGCCCACTACTGGTCTGGCATGCTCATAAGTGCTTTTATACAACTCCGTGTGGACGAGGATATTTTGAAAACGGTTACGTGTGGACGCGAGCGTTTTACTAAAACGGAGGACAGCAGATATGCGTTTTTAAAAATACCCGGCTAGGAGTGAGGAGTGTCCAAACTTTTTGTCCCGAGAGCTACTTTTTAAGTAGCAAACATCCTGAGATCTACTATTCCAGTGTGAAAATCGCAAACCCCAAAGATCGTTTTCAGCCTCACAAGCCTAGCCTCAAAACACGTTTTGTCAATGCCACACAACCATTGACATCAGATCACAAACCCAACCGATCTCAAATACACACACACACACACACACACACACACACACACACACACACACACACACACACACAAATTCCTCTCCCTCGCTTTCTCTCTTGCAGGGACACATTCTTTATCAAACACACACACACAGACAAATTCCGCAGGGATGCATGACTTTGGGGGGTGACAGCAGCCGCAAGCGCTATTCATTGAAAACAGAAATAGCAACACCCTTCCACGTCACAGACCCGCTTTCGTCCGTTTTGCCGGACATCTTGTGCAGCTGCTTTGAGGCCCTCTTTCTCTTTATAAGAGGTAGAGTTTTAAAACAAGAAAATGCCACTATATTTTCACGTGAAAAAAAGAGTTGCTAGAGGGTCTGAATACTCGCTGAAAAAATAGAGTCAAAGTCAGTGAGTTGGTAACACTGACTTCCTGTCATTTTTTTCCTACACTTGACAATCAACTTGGGATCAGTCCGTAGGCTACGTAGTAGACCACAATCTACTGGCTACTGGCACTACTGGGCTAAAACGAGCACTAGCTGCTTTGCCAATAAAAGATTCACTATATTTTTAGTTAAAGCAGAAAGAAAGTATGCAATTTTCTCTTTTGTCAGTAAATTTTCACTCCATCAAGGTCCAAATTTTTTCAAACCTTCTTGTTTGCTGAACCAGAAACCTGTGCAATGTCTAAAATATTTAATTTGAGGTTTTTTTTTGTTTGTTTAGAATGCCTCTAATTTATTTAGGGCCTCAGAAAGCCAACACAAATTAAGCTAATTTTCCTAAAGCTTCTACTCCAATTAGTTCTTTTTTTTTTTTTTTTAGTCAATTACTGTATCTGTAAGGTCTTTAGGCCACAAACTTAATTCCATCTAATTGTTTCTTAATTCCATGTCCATTAATTGCTCTAGCAATTTCTCCTAGTTTGACCTAACATGTACGTAAGTAATATTGTATTAAGAAAATATTTTGACAATCTTTTGATAATTAGAATTTTTTTTCCAATTAAAAACCATTGTGTTTTACCAAAGAAGCTGTTTGAAAATAAAGATGCTTCATAATGAAGATGTGTGTTTGAATCTCTGTTATTTTAAATCAGCCTTTACCTGTTTTTTTTTTTTTTTTTTACATTTTTGTAGGCTTCTCATCATAGATTTTGTGTAAAAATTGTTTTCTCAACATTGTTTTTGACAAAACTCAAGGATACAAGGGTTGGGCTACAAAGTAGTCTAAGTCGCCACATTCTAATTATGGAAAAGCAAGAATATATTTCTTTACTTTTATACAGTCAAACAAGACACACACACAGATATTTTTATGGTACAAGCATATAATTTATTTAAACAATCAGGGGGGAAGTCATGTGGAAGCGCATAAACATATATCAACATGTCAATTTCTATCACTGGTCTCACTAAAATTGGTAATGTCCATATTGTTAAAATCACGAGCATGAAAGTAATTTCGTAACGTCTTTCCTTTTATACATTACAGACATTAATTAATGTCTTTTATTAACGTCTTGCCCGCAGTTAAACAAAACACCCTGTGTTGTCATGCTATAAAACCATTGTTGAAAAGTTAAACATTACAAGCATAATTGTAATTCTAAAAACTAGTAGACAGATCTTGTGATGGACCAATCAGTAAAAATAGACAGGCGCTGGGTTTTAAGGAAAAAAAGGGTTCTTTTTTATTTAACCCAAAAATTTTAAAAAGTGTGTGAGCCCCATAATTCTCCCCAACAATACTCCTAAATGCTCCCACCACATTCACATCCCCAAACCTCCGTCTCCACCCCAACATCCCAACTCTACCCTCACCTCTCCCAGCCTCCACTGTGGCACCAACTGAAAATTTTCCTCCTGCTCCACCTCCAAATCCCCCACACTCAATCTCCCTTTTCTGGCCTTGCTGGGACTCCTTTTAAACAAGTTCCATTCCTAGCACACAGCTGGATCCCATTTGCTTGATGGCCTCCTGTGCATCTCCTCAGAATGCACTCAGGGTCCCACTGAGTTTTCTTTTTGTCCACAAGATGAAGGCAGAATCCATAAAGATGAAATATATACACAAGAAACAACCAAGTAATGTCCCACTTGACACGTGCATGTTGTATTACATGATTTGTGTTGGCAAGGAAGACAGGGTGGAGACGGGCAGGTGCAGGTGGTGGTGAGGACAAGATATCTGCTGTCACCAGGAGATGATCAGAAATTTAAAAGGGAAAACAACTGTGAAGAAGTGCTTAAAGTATTGTTAGGAAGTGATGCCTGGCAAGTGGCAACACTGGTGAATTGGATTACCTGCATCACCAGGTGCTTTGATTGGTGACTGGATTTAACCAGAGGTGTCAAGTAGCGAAGTAAGATTACTTCGTTACCTTACTCAAGTAGAAAATCTCGTTATCTTTACTTTAACGAAGTAATTATTTTTTTGTCTACTTTTTACTTTTACTCACTACTTTTTTATGCAATTATCTGTACTTTTACTTCGTTAATTTTTTAAAAAGTAGTCGCTACTTTCTCCATTTTGTCACCGTTAAAAAGCCGCGACTGTTTGTCGGAGTTTTTTTTTTTTTTTTTTTATGAACCCTGAATGCATCAAACAAAGGAACAGATGAATGATTGGCTGAAAGGTCCGGTCAATCATTACTATGGGCCGAGTAGCCCCGCCCACAAACCTTTAAGGAGCAGGAACGTTAGTTTGCGTGTTTAAAAGACTTGTTGCGGGCTCGGAAATCAAAGTGTTTCTGATGCTGCAACACTGAACTTTGAGTGAATTATCAGGTTTTTTTTTTTTTTTTAAAAACAACAGCAAAGAAATGTTTTTTTATTATTATTTTCAGTCTGCGGTTATTGTAAACGTCTTTGCTGAAAATGTTGTAGATGGTATTTTTATAAAAATAACTTTGATCTGTGACGCACTATTTTATCTTTAGAAACAAAGCTAATTAAACTAATTAATCCATAAATAGTAGTGGTGGTGAGGGATGAAGTATTTGTGCTTAAAAGCCTCCAAAATGTTATTGATTAGTTTATAAAGACTGACTGAGGAGATTAAAACTACACATCGCTTAGATTTTGCATCATGTAGATGTTTGGGCTAACATTAAAAAAAAAACCTTATATGTACACATATATATGTAGATATGTATATATATAAATTTATATATACCGTCTCCTAAGTCCCGCCCCTACTGGTTTCTTTCTGGGTTTCTTAAAATCTTAATTCCCTGGTTATTTTTTTTATTTTTGCAGTTCTTAAAATTTTAGAAAAAGAATCCAAGGATTTTGCCTCCTGTGTGTTTCCTTCACTCCCACTGCCTTACGAGTGCATGTAAAGGGTGTTATTTTGTCAATGGGCGTGGTTTTACTGGGTGTACGATATTGTTTGTAAAATACAATAATTTTACGTCATTAGTACGATAATCCAGCACCTCCCACCTGGCAACGCTGCCCAGGCTGTATGTGGCACTCCCAAAGACTATTCAGTATTGCCTCAAAGAACTTTGAAAACTAGCTGCCTTCAAGGCTTAAAAAAGCCTTTTGGTCATTTTTTTTTTCATTTATTTATTTTTTTAACATTGAGTGTGTTTGTGTTTTTTTAACATTGAGTGTGTTTGTGTCCGCTGAAGTTGGTTAAATTAGGTGATGCAGAGTGAAGCTTGGTAGCTGAAGGGACGTTACATAATGCCCTGCTTATGATAATACATTTGATTGTGTTCATTAATCGATTTCCAATAAAGATTATTAAGAAATAAATGTTTCTGATTCATAAAGTTTAACACCAAAACACTTTCATTTATTATCATATTTTCTGCTCCTTAAAGCATGTGATAATAGTTAAAAAATATGTTCATACGCTTTTGTTAACAATATTCCTTTTTTTCTGAAAATTACTTTTACTTTTCTACTTTAAGTAGTTTTAAAATAGGTTGCTTTTTACTTTTACTTAAGTAGAAAACTTGAGTTGATACTTCTACTTTTACTAAAGTAGTTTTTTAACTCGGTATTTATACTTCTACTTGAGTAGGAAATGTTGGTACTTTTGACACCTCTGGATTTAACACTGGCTGGATTTCATTGGGATTAGCGGGAACAATGGCTCAGTGAGTAGGGCGACCGCCCCTGTAACCGGAGGGTTGCTGGTTTGATCCCCCACCAGTAGTTCATGCCGAGGTGTTC
Source organism: Neostethus bicornis (assembly GCA_902685375.1). Taxonomy (NCBI): domain Eukaryota; kingdom Metazoa; phylum Chordata; class Actinopteri; order Atheriniformes; family Phallostethidae; genus Neostethus; species Neostethus bicornis. Next base: position 27,513,818 of record LR738550.1, read on the forward strand.
TTGTGCAAGACACCAAACACCCAATTGCTCCTGATGGTAGTTTGCACCTTGCATGGCAGCATCCTTGTCAGATATCAATGAATGGGTGAGTGTAGGCTACACTGTAAAGCGGTTTGCGTGTCGACAATGGTGGAAAAGCGTTGTTTTCCCACCAATACTTGTATTGGGTGGGTAGGTATTTTAAAAAAAACTTTCCAGTTTGCGTACTTATTCTGTATCCTTTTGGAGGGACATTTACGATTTAAACTGCCTTTAGAATGTGACTATAATCCAAATCTCTTTGACTCAAAATAGAACAGTATGCAAAGTATCATAGAACAGTCTCTATGATTTTGTAAATATCTGACATATTTTAGGACAGACGGGGGCTCAGTGGTTAGAGCATTCGCCCGCGGACCGGAAGTCAACCGGAAGTTTGCGGGTTCGCATCCTGCGGAGGAAACTCATTTCGGCCGCTTGTATCCGCAATCTTATTCTTTCGGTCACCACCCACAGCTGGTGACCATGGGTGAGGGTAGGAACGTGGATCGACTTGTAAATCGAGGGCTTTGCTTTTCGGCTCAGCTCTCTCTTTACCACAACGGACTGATGCAGCGTCCTAGTTATTGCTGACGCTGCACCGATCCATCTGTCAATCTCCTGTCCATTCTTCCCCCATTCGTGAACAAGACCCCGAGATACTTAAACTCCTTCACTTCAGGCAGGGCCCTGTCCATGACCTGCAGAGGGCATTCCACTCTTTTCCGGGCGAAGACCACGGTCTCGGATTTTTAACGCTGATTCTCATTGACATAAAACAACTACAGAAAACTTGTATGTTTTAACACTTATTTTATGTTTAAAATAAAAAAGACAACAAATTAAAATACAAACACAATTCTCACTTTGTGTGTGTGTGTGTAATGTGGTTTTGTTTACTTCACTGAATAGCTTTTGGCTTGCATAATGCAGCAACGAAACTGGTTTCACACTAAATTCTTTCTGTTTCTCTTTTCTCAAGTTAAATTTACCGTCATGTAAAATCTTTACTCCTCATTTAGTCAGTCAGTCACCGTTTTAATGTGGGGTTCTGGGGCTGCCGTTGCCCATCTCGGCTGATTTGAGGTGAGGGGTAGGATACACCCCGAACAGGTCGCTAGTCTGTCGCCATCAAATGAATGATCTTTCATTCTGTTTGTGGTGAGTATTAATTTACTCTGTTTGTTAGTTTGATATATTTTTTGGAAAGGTACAATAAAGTTATTGTAGAATAAAAGATTCAGATCAGAACTGATTCTTTTATTCTGATTTAAAGCTGCTGATTTCTTTATAACTTTTATTCCAACATGATCAAAAGAGAGAAAAGGAGAAAAGACTCTATCAGCCAGTAAAAGTAATTTGGATGATTGATCTTAGAGTGGAAATAATATCCACAAGATAAAAAAAAATGGTGTCTTATTAGAGGAAAATATTTTAGAAATGTATTAATGGAGTTAGATGACTACTTTCTTGTATGTCTTGGTTGAGTTTGATGTTGTTCGCTCATTGAGCTGCTTATTCCTGAGGGGCCCATGCAGCCCCAAGTTGAATGTTATTTATTTAAAAATGGAATCAAGTTTTCTCAGTAAAAAAAATTTGAAACCCTGTAATTTCTTCTTAACTTTGTTTAAACTATGAAGGATAGAGAACTTCCTTCTTTTCCGCTCTAGTATTGAGAAGTGGATCTTCTTCTCCTTTTAGCATTTCCCTTTAGGGGTCGCCACAGCAAGAGAGGTTCTTCCATATAATGACTTGAATATTTGTATTTGGCATAGTTTTACGTTGGATGCCCTTCCTGACACAACCTCTGTGATCATCTGGGCTAATGCCCGTTGCACAACCATTTGAATGGTTAGCAGTTACAGTAGTTGTTTCACTGAGGAGTTACAACATCGAAACGTGCAATGAAATGAAAATGGTAAATGTACTCCAAATGGACTCCACTCATAAGCGCCTTTGGATGTTGGTGTTTTAATAGGGCTCTAACCCCACCCATTATCGTTTTTATGCTGGGTGTATTCCACCTGATTAACATGGAATGTTGAAAAACAGGATTAGTATCATAACTCTACTTAAAAAAAAAAATCTTCTCAGCACATTTATTGTCTCTGGAAAGAATATACAATTAATTTAGAATTAGCAAATCATTAACAAATGGTTTTAAACTGCTTTAGACAAACTTAATGAACTGAACTTGTAATAATTTATTTTTCTTTACAGACCTCAAGCATGAAATGAAAGGATCATCTGAAGAAAGCGTTTATTTCAACTGGAAAAATGATTTTAAGAAACCTTCAAGCGGTGGCGTTTTTTGGGGTATAAAACCTTCTATTGAACACTTTAAACACTGTGAGATTTCAAACTGCAGGGGAACATATTCTTCTTCTTTCAGCATTTCCCTTCAGGAGTTCTGTAGGTTCATGTGTGTTTTTTAGTTACTTCAGACCACTAGATTTGCTTCTTTCTGCTGTTGTTTAAGAAAACATTTGGTTTTGTTTCTATGGTATTGTAGTGTGTTGTGTGAAAAGATGTACAACCTACAAGAAATACAACATGTTTACCCTGCTGTGGAAACACACTACACCAGGGGTCACCAACACGGTGCCCGCGGGCACCAGGGCGCCCGCAGCGACTCCATCAGGCGCCCGCAGGCCAGTTCTAAAAATAGCACTAATCACAAATTAGCTCTGTCTAAAATTTTATTTAATTGAGTTGCTATTCTTTTTTAATTTCATTTACAGAGACGTAAATTTAAAAACTAATACATAAAAAAGTAAAAAAAAAATCACAAAAAAGTTTAATACACGAACTCTGACGTAGAGTGACGTCGGAGGTCACTCAAATGCGTATGACATCCAGCTTTACATAGATGAGATTGCGAGCACGTTTTTTACCCACAAAACATGGCAGAAAAAAGGAAGAGAACTTATAATTTTCACAGTGAATGGGAGCAAGAATTCTTTTTTACCAAAGTAAAAGAAAACTGTGTTTGTCTCATCTGCGGTGCGACTGTGGCGACGGCTAAGCGGCACAACGTGGAAAGACATTTCAATACATGTCACAAAAGCTACCATGCTAACTACCCACCTGGCAGCGCGGTACGGACGGGAAAAGTCCGTGAGTTAAAGGCAGCTTTGGCCAAACTGCAAACTTTTTTTACGAGGCCGGTAAAAAACTCTGAAAAAGCAACTGAAGCCTCATTTAGAGACCGCGGTCAAGTGAGCCGCGGTTCACGTGTGCGCGCCCATGTAAAATGTCTTTTTCACAGGCAAAATGGATAAAAGTGATTTTATCGCTCCTCAAAGTTGACTACCTGTGAAAAAGACATTTAGGGCGCGCGCACGTGAATCGCGGCGGAGTGAACCGCGGCTCACTTGACCGTAGTATTTAGTAGGGGTGGGCGGATCGATCCTAATATCGATAATATCGATACCAACGCTAGCATCGATATCGATCGATACTCCAACTACAATATCGATACTTTGGTTGAAGTTTTACCCCTCGCACTTTGCTTCAGTTTTTTTCTTTCTTCTTTTTTTTTTTAAAGTTAACCTAACTGATATGTCTGCAAAATATGCGTAAATGCTGTGTGTCGCGCCTGTATGCTAAAGCGAGCCCCCCCCGCCCCCCTCTTTCGCTTTGACTTGTCACATGACTCAGCGACTCGGGGCCAGGAAACAAAAAAAAAAAACGCAAGTCGGTAAAAGTAGAGAAAGATGGAAGGAAAAAAGAGAGTAACCGTGTGGCTGTACTTTGAGGCTACCTGCACCATTTAAAGAAAGGCTGTTAAATATAGTAACACTATAAATTAAAGAATCACCCCAAAGAAGAAATTCAGAAACGGAGGAGAAAACCCTGACTCCTTCTGTTTCCCAGAGGCAGCGCTCATTAACAGAGATGCTCCAATTTTAATTATGAAAGTACAACATAATCATCTTTAACATTAGTTAACATTTGTTTGTAACTGGGCTCTTCTATTGATCTACCTACCAACCTGTGTTTATACATATACTTGGTCATACTATAGTATATATGACCAAACCCTGGATGCAAAAATAGTCATTTAAAAAATTTAAATATCGGTATCGATATCGGTATCGGCGATATTGGTCTGGTGTTTACTTGGTATCGGATCGATACCAAAACTTGCGGTATCGCACACCCCTAGTATTTAGAGCTACACATTTTTTGATAAAAAAGAAGAAGGCGTTTTCAGACGGCGAGGAGAGAGTTCCTGCAGTCCAAAGGTAAAGACACCTCTCTGCTGGAGGTCACTGAGTGGATACTTGACCTAGCATTTTTAACTGACGTCACTGGGAAACTAAACCTTTTGAACTGTGAGCTGCAGCTGAATCAGCCTTTTCTGACATGAACTTCATTAAGAATAAACACAGAACCCGCCTCACTGATGCACATCTGCAAGAGTCACTCAGAGTTGCAGTGTCAACTTACATCCCCGATTACAGTACACTGGTGAAGAGCATGCGATGCCAGGCCTCCCACTGACAACGAAACAAATGCCAGATGTTGGTGGCAAAATGTAACTACCATGGGAAAGATAAATTTTAATATACTGAAATACTGTTACAGATGTGTTACTAAGTGTAACAGACGTGATGATTTGTTTTAATGGCTGCAAATGTAGTGGTGCCCTTTGCATCACTCAGTGTCCTCGAAGTAGCCCTCGGTACCAAAGAAGTTGGTGACCCCTGCACTACACACACCTGCACTACACACAGCAAGGGGGGAAAAACACATTTTTAAACTTGTTATTGTCTGGTTTAATTTGAATTGAAGATACTTTATTTTTCACCGAATGCATACATTTGCAAACCAAAAACAAAAAAAATGATCTACATGGGATTTTTAAAACGTTAAAGCAGCACAAGGTCAGATAAACTTGGCTACCATTATTTTTTTTTAACAAAAAATAGTCAACTTCTCAATATTCTTTATGCATTATGTCAAAATACCTACAAAAAATTACGAGTTTTTTGGTTTTTTTTAGAACTAACTAAATGAAAAAAAAAAAGAAAACGCATAAATTTCCTTTATTTGATACATTTTTGTGAAAGTGAAATTTGTTTGAAGCAGTTTTTCTTTTTTTTTCTTTTTTTTTTTGCAGATTATTTGTTAAGGGTTTGTCCTGTTCATACATCAATATGTCTTCCTACTGAGTATAAAGTAGGAGAACAATGCTGTCCCATGTGCTACCCAGGTACAGTTATGAACCCCTCAGTGCCTGTGTGTGAAGTCAGAAAAGGAACACTAAAATTAACTTTCCAACCCAGACAAAGCAGGATTAACTACTACTGATGGTTTCTCTGACCAGGAAATCGAGTTAAAATTGATTGTACAGATGATAGAAGTACAACATGCCTGCCCTGTGTTGATGGCTCGTTCACAGACAAACCCAATGGGTTAAAACAATGTTCTCCTTGCACCATCTGTGATGCAGGTAGAGATTTTATTTTTCTCTCCAATAATTAAACATTTAATATCCTTTTTACTTGGGATAATTGGGGTCAATTTAAAGTTGCTTTAGAATATAGTATTGTTATCAAGTGTTCATTCTGAGGTGTGTGCTCCTGTAACCTCCAAATGTTTTCACAGCTTCTGGTCTGAAGGTAAGAAAGAAATGCACACTCACATCAGATGCAGAGTGTGAACCAGCAAAAGGATTTTTCTGTATCGACTCTGCAGAAAGCAGTTGTTCAGCAGCACAGAAACACAAAAAATGTGAACCAGGAGAATACATCAGTAAAAAGGGTGAGTTTTCAAAAATCAGAAAGGAAAACAGTGTGAGAATAAATCATTAAGATGATGTTTGGATGTGTACAGAAACATCCTCCTCAGACACTGAGTGCTCTGACTGCACACTTGGAACATTTTCAGATGGATCATCTTCATCATGTCAAAAACACACACAGTAAGAGATTCTTCTTCACACACACACACAGAGGTGTTTCCTCTCTGAGAACAGCAGGACATGTTTTTCTGTAATAATGTTTATGTCATTTCAGATGTGAAGAAAAAAATCTTCATCAGATAAAAGCAGGAAGTCCATCATCTGATGCTGAATGTGGAGAAAAACGTTCTTCTGGTGGTGTTATCGCTGGGATAGTTGTAGGAATATTTTTAATAACAGTAGCAGTTGGTGGAGCTTTATATTTCCTCAAAAAGAAGAATTATTTTCCATTCAGGGGTGAGGATGATAAATCTTTTTTGGAAACTTTTGTTTATTAATTTACAACAAGAAATGGTTTGTTTACTGTTGTTTTTCTTTCCTCAGAAGAAAAACAAATACAGCAAAATACAAATTCCATAGAGGTATGTTTGATTATTTATATTTTAATCTAGACAAAAGTTGATGGTCAAATCTGGGTTGATATGTTTTCTTCTTTTAAATTTGACTTTAAAGGGAACTCTCATCCGAGTGCCACCGGAATGTTTAAAAAAAAATCAGGAAGAGAACAGCAGAAACGATCCTGAAGGACAGCAAGGTGTGTTTTCTGTACCAGTAACTCTCTATTATTTCTCAGATGATTCTTATTGTGTCTTCATTTCCTCCACAGACTCACCGTTTAGTTAAATATTCTCAGCATCTATCTGTTCACTGTGAAGTGAATGTGTTTCAGCGTCCAGTTACCATCCAGCTGAAAGCTGACACATTTTCTTTTCAGAAGGCTGAATCTAAACACAGAAAATGTCAAGTGGGACATTGTTTTGTTGTGTTTTGTACATATTGTGTATCTTTATGGATTCTGCCCCCATCCTGTGGACAAAAGAAAACTAATTGGGGGCGGTACACTGGAGGCAATCAAATATATGAGGGCCACTGGGTGCTGGAGATGGACCTCGTTTTTGAAGAGGAGTTTCAGAAAGGCAGAGAGAGGAGGAATGCTGCTTGGGAGAGATCCAGGAGGACAGTGGAGGAACTGGCGAATCTCTTCTCGCTGTGCTGTGGAAATATTAAACCATGTGCAAGACTTGTAAGTGGTTGAATCAGCTGGTTTTGTCCATCAGCAAATTGCTTTGACTGCAAAGCCATATCCATCGGAGCTCGCTCTCAAACTGCACACACATGGCTGGAGAGGCTGATGGACAAGTTCTCTGATTGTGATCAAACTGAACTGGTCCAACACGGCCTGCGTGTTCTCAGAAGAAGCTCTACCCACAAAATGGTTTCTTCTATGACTGGCTGCTGCGACCACCGGAACGCCGGAGCTGGAGGAGGAAGCTTCCTGAACCGAAGGTCTATATTGACTGGCTGAAACGACCACCGGCGATGGAGTGATGACCGTATCTGTGAGACTTCTCATCAGGATCCCTTTTAGCGGACCAGCTGACGAGGGTAGACGGCAACCCTAGTCTGGACGGAATTGCCAGGTTTAGTTTGTGTTGGTCAGAGGGGCGACCAGTACAGAAGTTTAATTTGTGTTCATGTTCTCCTTCCCTCTCCCTAAAGGAGTGAGTCATCCGGGGAACAAGGGGTGTCAGTCGTGACCGGGGCTCCCCAGTGACATTTGCCCACTTAATGTGTGTTGTGTTTAAAGGTTCTGGCGCTTACTATTAAGGTGTGGTGTTAAGGGTTTTAGAGTATATTTAATAAACGAGTGTACACCAAAATCTACAGTGTGTTGTTTGTGTCCCCAGAGGACTTAAAAAGTCCACTTTTGGCCGTTACAAAAGCGGCTTTCATATCAGCGCCACGGTCTGAAAATCCTCACAGAAACTTCCCTGTGAAAGCTGAAATGAACCTGTTTGTTTTTGATAATATTAGCCAGAGTTAGACTAAAATCTTTATGAGAATTGTTTACTCTTCTTTTCAGGGGCCTCATATATTTCCAAATTTACTAAAAAAATTGCAACCATGATGATGTTTTCCACAAGCAAAGGAGATTGGGAGGTTGTCACTATGACAACTCTCTGATTGACACATTGATCTTTTAGTAAATTAGTAAAGCTGACCACTCTTAAAATATATATATATATAAATTAAATGAATCACTCTATTCATCCCTCACCGGGGAAATTTGTGTGCTGCACTCCTTACACCGCAGCAGGCTGCCCTTCGACGGCGGCAATAATGGGAGAAACGGGGGTTGGGTGTCTTCTCCAAGGACCCTAGACGGTGGTCTCGGTGGGAATCGAACCCGCGACCTTCCAGTTCGTGGGTGAGCGCTCTAGCGCTGATCCACTGTCTCCCAAACATACAAAACAAAAATAAAACAAAACAAAAATAAACAAAAATATGTCAATCGTTTGTGCTGTAAAAAAGTTTGTTTGTGCTGTTTTATTTTTGTAGATAATTACGATTCTTTTATAGGCAGTGGTGGATGAAGTTCTCACTTTTTGTACATAAGTAAAAGTACAGAAAATTAGGCAAAAAATTTACTTAAGTAAAAGTACCAATAAAAAAAATCTACTTAAATAAAAGTACAAAAGTAGTTGGTGTAAATTGTGCTTTTTAAGTAAAAAGTAAAAGTATTTGATCATAATTCAAATGTTATTTTTTGTGCTATAGGGTGTCACCATGGTAACCAGGATAAATACTCTGCAGGGGTGTGACCCCCCTCTCCCGCCTCTTTTGGTCCACAAAAAAAATAAATAAATATATAAAATAAAAGGAAAGGGGACAAGTGAAGCTATCCCCTAGAAGGGCCAGTGAATGGGCACCAAAATGGAGGAAAATGACACTTATTTTTTAAAATGTTTTGGGGGAGAGGGGTGGCCCCCAGTCACTACGTATTGGCTTTGTCAAAGCCCCACCCCCCCTTTGGAAAATTCTAGATCCGCCCCTGCTCTGTGTAATGATGGCTCAATTTTTTATTTAGAAGTAAATACAACGAACAACGATCTTCTGACTCTTTTTAATTTGTACTTTGTACTAGATTTGATGTTAGGTAAATAATTATTTTTAAAAAATCAACAGGATTTCTATATTGTTTTAATAAAATATGGATTTTGGCGCTGAATGAATGAATGTTTACTCTCTATTCTGATTAGTCCTCGATTCATTACTTCTTCTCCCGATCAACTGCTTCTTTTGATTTTGGCGATGCGGCTTCAAGATGCGCTAAAAAACCTGTGTATTTGACAAATTCCTGAACGAAAATGTAACGAAAATGGTAAAACTCACTTTTAAAAGTAGCGAAGTAAAAGTACAGATATTTGCTCTAAAAATTTAGTGAAGTAAAAGTACCGGTCTTAAATTTTACTTAAGTAAAGTACAGATACAGAATTTTTTTACTTAAGTACAGTAACGAAGTACATTTACTTCGTTACGTTCCACCACTCTTTATTGGTCAACCTGCGGTCATATAGCCCCTCATATTGCCTAAAAATACGAGAAAACTCTTTAAAATGGTGTCAATTGTTTGTGCTACGTCTATCATGTGCTGTAAAAATGTTCGTTTGTGCCATTTTAGTTTATTTAAATTTTAAGAAAGACGAAAAATGAAACTGTGAAGATATGCATTAAGAGTAATGTCCAGTAGGTGGCAGCACTGATTAATTGTGTTGAGTTACCTGCATCATGAGCGGATCTTCATTTCCTTTCTGTTTTTGTGATCATTGGAGGAAATGTGTTTAAAATCTAAACTATTTCCTTCGATTTTTTCCCCCTCTCTCCCACTTCTCCATACTTTAATTTATGAAGAGCCAAAATATGTTTCTTTTTTATTTGGAGTAAGAACACATGTCCACAATCTGTTTAGTTTTGAGTATAAACTCTATAAACTCTACCGGTGCTGTTTTTTCCTCACTCAAAACATTACTTACACATGCTTACATTTTAAAAATAAAATCCATTGATAATCTTATTATCTGATTTTTAAGAATTTTTTTCATTGATATTCTTGTAACTCAAGTATCTGCTTCGTTTCACACTTTTCCTTTATGAACTCAACATTGAAAGCAAGCATAACATTGTGTAACCATGCAGCCGGTTTAGGACTGGGCAGTGAGTGCCTGGAAAGCAGAAGCACAGGCATTGATAATGTGTTAGCATAATTTATTAAAATTGCAGCAAGGTGGCTGCGGTGGTTAGCATAGTGGCCTCACAGCAAGAAGATCGTGGATTCAAGTCGCGGGTGGGGGACGAGGTTTGAAACACTGTCCTTTGTGTGTAGAGTTTGCATGTTCTCCCCGTGTATGCGTGGGTTTCCTCCCACCCTCCAAAAACCATGCATGTTAGGTTGAGGACCCCCTCGAAAACGAGATGTCTCATCTCAAGGGGCTTATCTTCCAAGTAAAATAAATATTGATTAAATAAATAATAGAAAAGAAGTGCGGCCCCTGGGTACCTCTACGTCCTGGTTTGCAGCCTGTGGGCACCTTCTCGCCACGGTTCACCGCTATCCTTAAGATCCGCCGCCATCCTTAAAATGAACGAGTTGGCCTTCGAGGGCCGCTGTTCGTCTGAGTTCGCCGCCATCCTTAAGATCCATCTATCTCCTCTGCACATGTCCAAACCATCTCAGTCTGGCCTCTCTGACTTTAAAACCTCTAACATGTTTTGTTCCTCTGATTTTGTCCATCCTGGTCACTCCCAGAGACATAGTAGTTAAAAAAGATTAGGTAGAAAAAATGTCCTGTAGTTGAGTTTGGTACCAACAATTGTTTGATTTATAAAATCAGACAATCAGACAGGTTACATTTTTAAATTATTAAATAATTATTTTTAAAAAATCAACAGGATTTCTATATTGTTTTAATAAAATATGGATTAAAACAATTGTACTATTTTTGGATTTTTTTATTATGTTTTTGGACTTAGTTTGTCCCATGATTGCTGTCATATGTCACAAAAAAATTCCAAGAAAAGAGCCAGACAAGTTTCTTTTTTCAAAACTCACATGAGCAATGGAATAGTTCCTGTTAAAATACTTTATTAGTCGAGGAAACAACAGATAACCAAGATCGTTTGAGAGGAGGATTATTTGAATAAGTGTTAAAAAAGTCAGTCGGCTGTAGAATCTGTACATTTTTAAAGTAAATGTAAAATTTGCAGTTTAATTTAAACTACTTTAAGATTTTTTACTCTGATCCAGGACTTTTACTCAAAAAAAATCAGCATGCAAAATCTGCGGATAATTTTAAACAGTTAACCTCATCCAGATTTTTCCACATATACGTAATGTAACAGGTAAGATCTTCATAAATTTAAATGTTTAAATGTGATTTATGTGCTCAATATTTAATCTAAAGACATAAGATGGAGGTTTCAGAAAGCAGCATCATGCTTGTGTCTAATTTAAAAAAAATGCATGACAAAACAAACTCAGTTTAATGTTTCTATAATTTTTAAAAAATATATTACATGTGACTACAAAAAAAGTTGAAGAATCAAAGTTACAGTTTCGTCTTTCTGATGGATTGAAATAAAACATCAAGTTATTCAACAACTAAAGTTAAGTCTGGCAAACAGATTTGACTTTCTTTTTACTTTTTTTTATTCTCTTTGACTTTTTTCATGCATCTTAGCATTTTTTCCCCTCTCTTATCCAAATTTCCAATAGCGGATGTTGTCATGGGACATTGAATAATCTGCCTGATAAGAGGATTTCTAAAAGAAAACCAAGGCTGCTGGTGTGATGGTGCTTTGCTGTGGGTTTTACGGAGACCAAATGATGAGGTGCATAAAACACTTGAGACAAACTTGGAGTTATAGAAAGAGATGTTTATTACAAAAAATTACAACAGCAAAATTGGTGAGGTCTTAGCAAATTGCCAAAATGTCAGGTCTAATTGGTCCAAATGACAATCCCCTGTTGAATCTTGTTCAAAACTGTGTGATGATAATTCTTAAAATGTACTGCGGTCAAGTGAACCGCGGCTCACTTGACCGCAGTTAAAATGTTGGGCCAAAAGGTCAGACCCCTACAAGGGTACTATTTGATTAGATTAATGTGAAAAAAGAACATTTATCTGCTCTGATGACGAGGCTTCCTTGATGTTATCTTCATGAGGACATGACAGACTGGTTTCTGAAAAGTCACATGGAGAACAAGTCTCACATTTCACAAGTTCAGCAGTTAAAGGAACAGTCATTTCAATATATTTTCTAATCTTCAATCTGAATGTTTATTTATGGTGTAATTTTTAAGATAGCTCACGACTAAAACCATCTGAACTCCTCATTTGTTCAATGCTAATCCAGCAAGAAGTCAGTTCAGTGCAACATTAGTGAGGTGATAATCTGTAAATATTTTACTTTCATTTTATTTTAACAATAATTTTACTATTAAATAAATAAAAAAATATATTGCTGTTGGTAAATGGTCACCAGCTGTGGGTGGTGACCGGAAGAATGACATCGCGGGTACAAGCGGCCGAAATGAGCTTCCTCCGCTGGGTGGCTGGGCTCTCACTCAGAGATCGGGTGAGGAGCACTGCCATCCGGGAGGAGCTCGGTGTCGAGCCGCTTCTCCTCCAGGTTGAGAGAAGCCAGATGGGGTGGTTCGGGCATCTGGTCAGGATGCCCCCCGAGCGCCTCGCAGGTCCCGGTGGGACGCGGGCACGTTCCACCGGGGGGAGACCAAGGGGCAGACCCCGGACGCGCTGGAGAGACTATTTCTCACAGCTGGCCGGGGAACGACTTGGGATCCTTCCGGGTAAGCTGGAGGATGCAGCCAGGGTGAGAGAGCCCTGGCCTTTAGTAAAACGGGGGCTAAAACAGTCCCCGCGACCCGTGCAACTGTTTATTTACGACAACATTTTTTATATCTAAAAGCAATTATTTTCTGTAATGCAACTGTTTATTTACAATACAAAATTTTACATAAAATATCACATTTTTACATAAAATATCAGAATTTTTTATTTGAGCCATGGGATAAAAATGACTATAACCAATTATTTTCTGTAGTGCAACTGTTTATTTACAATAATTTTTTTTACATAAAATATCACAATATTTTACAAGTTTGGTTGTCCTCCAAGAAGGTTGTGACTGATGCCACGAAGGAAGGCAGGGATGGTCTTCTTGCCTGTGTTTAAGTCAAGTACCAGGTTTAGAGACGAACACAGACATTTGGGCCAAGAAACTGCAACCTAGGCTATTTACAAAATAGCACAATGTTTTACATAAAATATAACAATTTCCTACATAAAATAGGTTTTTGGCCCAAATGTCCGAGGCTGAAATGTCCTAAATTCTCAGAGCAGGTCCAAAAATAGTCCACAGTCACAAGACATGGGAAAATGAGAATGTTTAGACGGTTGTAAGGTTAAAGTTATAAATGCCAATGTGTATGAAAGCCATCGGGCCAATATACGCACTTAAACAAGTGCGCTAGATGGTAAATCAAGCGCATTAAATTTCTAAACAAGCACACTAGATTTAAAATTTAGCGCGCAAGATTACGTGTATGTAGCGGCACCGATGGCTTTCCATATATTTTCATTTTAACACTCACGTAAAATATGCTCGTTTCTCTTTCAGGCATTTCCTCTTTCTTGCAAAGCGAATCAAAGTTAAATTCTCTCCCTGTGAACTGCTCCCAGCTCTGGTCATGTGACATATCACATGATACAAGCTTTCCCTGCGCTGCTAGAAACAAAGCTCAGTATGGCCATTCCTGAGAACGGAAGGTGTTCGTGTGAAAGAGCTTTTTTTTAAATCTGTAAATTTATTGTTGTTTTTCTGATTTGTATTAAGCTGAATGTGACTCAAAGAACCAACATAAAGGAGGATATTTAATTCTGTTTACAGTAAGTATTGATTTACTCTTCTTTGTGTGGTACGTCGCCATGTACAGGAACAGTTCAGTCACCATGAGACTGGTAATAAAGTAAGAACAAGATCTATTCAGATCAGAAGAAACAAAATGCCGTTTTTTTTTGTTTTTGTTTTGTTTTCATTGTAAATTTGTGTTCTTCCAAATGAGAAAAAAAAAGAGAGGAAAACATAGTCAAAAGCAAAAGGTTGTTTACAGCCGTGTAAAGAAAGAAAATTAAAGAAAATTCTCAATAACCTGGATTCAACTGATTTTAGTTGGCAACTGTAGTAGGCATATGACTGGGTGAAGAACAAAAAACAAAAAACTAGTTTCTTGTTGTAAAAACCTCACAGAGCTTTTTGATGTTGTAGGCTGACATGACCTTAAATAATCACATGATCCCCTGCTGACCAGAAACCATAAATACAGACTGAAGTACCAGTAGAGCTGGTTCAAGTGGTCGTCTCAGGTAGGAAATCTGCAGGATGAGGGAAAAGTCAGAACAGGTATGCTCCTGGAATGACATATTTTTATCAGACATGAACAAACAGAACAAGACACCATGGTGATCATAGTAGATGACCTGTCATCGTGAAGAGCCCAGGGTTAATGGAACAAGAGCGAAGATGAGACACAGGTGCAAACGTTAGGGAGAAGCGACTGAAACAATGAGTTCTGGGAATTAGGCCAAAACAAGGGGGAAGAAGAAATGATCAGAAATGTGGAGGAACATGACTCTGAGACTTTTGGCATTCATTTTAATAATTTTACCCTCAATTTCAATGTCTTTCAACCAAAGCTTTTTTTTTTTAATTTGGTGCTCTGCTCTTGTATTTACTTATAAGTCTTTTAATAAATTTCCCACCTTTTTTTAATTTCTGTCATCTGATCTGTGGTATGAAACCGAAATAAGTTTTTTTTTGTATGAGAACAAAACTGTTTGAGGAGTGGCTTATGGAGCAACCGTTGAGAAAAAAAACTTGTTTTCTGGAAATAAGTCAACTGGAATGAGTAGGAAGTGAAAGAAGATTTTGATCTGATTAAAATCCTTTGATCTGATTAAAAAACAGATAAAATGAAAAGAACATGATCTGTCATCTGCTCAATCAACTGTAAAATCTTCGGGGATTAACAATTTTCTTTTGGTTTTCATTTCAAAACTAGCAAGTTATTGTTTGATTACTTAAAGAAATGTGTTAATCATTCATATTACTTTTATTGAAGAGTATTATAAATGTTACTTTTATTTTCTCCATGTACTCCAGCTTCCTCCGTGGCTGCATGTCAGGTTGATTGGCTAGTTTGAAACTGACTGTAGAAATCGGTGTGAGTGTGAATGGTTGTGTGTCTCTTTGGTTCAGCAACAAACAAATCAGAAGATGAATGATTGAATAACCTGCGATGGTTAGTGGATTATTTCCTGCAGTAAACACCAGTTAATTTTCTTAAATAATAGCTATTTAATACAGGTTAAAAATGTTTTATTCTGTCACAATTATTCTATTTTTGTTCAATTTAGATGGTTAAGCAGAAAGTTTTTGAAGGAAAAATGTCCAGTTAACAAAAGAATGGTGGGCTATTGTAACAAAAGGTCTTTAAAATGCAGAAATGGAATTAAATGATCCTCTTCAGGATCCTGGAGGGGTCATGGGAGTTTGTCCAACCAGTCTCCATGTGCTTTGTGGATCTGGAGAAGGCATTTGACCGTGTGTGTGATTTTTAATGGATGCTTGGTTTTTTTAAATGATCTGGGTTTTAATGTTATTTAAGTTTTTATTTGTTCTTCAGCACAAAGTGTAACTTTGTGTTGGAAAAGTGCTTTATGAATAAAATTTGATTTGATTCCTTTAGGGCTGAAACAGTTAATCGATTATAATCGATTATAATCGATTATCAAAATAGTTGTCGATTAATTTGGTCATCGATTAATTGTTTAAAAAACTTTTACTGTCAGCTGCACTTAAATTGGTCTCCATGTGGGGCAGTAGAGAGCAAATTGACTATGCGAGCTACCAAAATAGGAGGAGAAGAAGATAGCAGCCAATCATTGGCCTTCATCTCACCCCGCCTCACGTGATCAGGCAGATTCAACAAGATGGCGGAAAGAAAAACACATGCCAAATTAACCAAAGTTCGGATCATTTTCCGCTAAATTTGAAAAAGACTCGCGTTAATATGCAAAATTTGTGAAACGGACACGTTTCGGCACAGAAGCATTTCAGAACATCTGAAAAAAAAACATGTCGGACTCGGAGCGGGAGACGGCAAACCGGAGCGATACACGATGTTATTTCTAATAAAAACAATTTCACAGGTCGCTAAATACACTTTTTATTATCTGTAAAAGAAACAAAAACAACCCAACATGAACTGTTTTCTGTAGAAAACGGTTGCACTCCGCAGCAGAGCGCTTCTCTTAGGGACGTAGGAAGACGAGGGGTTAAAAAAAAAAAAAAGATCGCTAAATTCAATCCAGGATACAAGCCCCCTCCTCTACACCGCAAAGCACATTTTTTTCCCCACAAAAAAAAGATTAGTAGATTTGTGTTTGTAATATTATAAGTGGTATAGATGGTCATTTTACAGTAGAGATGATGTTGTTTGTTGGTTTCTTTTGCACTAATACTTCACAACTTGAATGTTTTTGTATATATTTTTTCTCATGTTAATCTGGGGCCTTTTTTTGTGCGATACTTCTGAACAAGGTTAAATTTGCGAATCCAGAAGTGTTAAAGGTTTCTTGTTCTCAAATGTGATCCAACAGTTTACATTCGATGTTTTATTAGCCAGTACTACTAAAGCACATTTTATGGGTGCTTATGAGTTACTTTTACTGTTAACAGTAAGTAGATTTATTATTTTCTAGAAATGATAATATTCTACCTATTTATTTGACAGAAAGATTATTTGACAGAATAACTTGATTTATTTGACAGAAACATTTGCTCTTACTGTAATAAACCCAACGTGTTGTTTATGTGGTTATGAGTTGTGTTTTACACAATTACATTCTATAATATGCCGAAAAAGTAATATTTCTTAAATTGTAATTTTATCCGATTAATCAATTAATCGGCCCAATAATCGACAGATTAATCGATTACCAAAATAATCGTTAGTTGCAGCCCTAGATTCCTTCACTGTATCCATGAACCTCCTCTTTGGTCGTCCTCTAGGCCTCTTTTCTGGTGGTTCCAAATCCAGTACCCTTCTTCTGATGTACTCTCTCTGTCTCTCTCTCTCTCTCCTTTGCACAAGTCCAATCCATCTCAATCTGGCCCAAAACCCAAAAAGGAACTTATTATTTTGTAAAAGCAAATGTACAAGCATCATTTACTTTGATTTTTTTTTCTTTTTTTTTTTTTTAGAAATTTGATTTGTCATTTTACATTAAAATGTTTTAATTTTAATATTTAAACCATCTTCATTTTTAATATTTAAACCATCTTCAGCATCCACACCATCAATATTCTGAGGATTCGCGGTCCTAACAAATAGTTTTAAACTGCTTTAGACCAATTTACTGAACTGAACTTGTGATTTCTTTTTCTTTTCAGACCTCAAGCATGAAACTAAAGGATCATCTGAAGAAAGCGTTTATTTCAACTTGAAAATGATTTTAAGAAAACTTAAAGAACTGGTGTTTTTTTTGGTAAAAATCTTCTATTGAACACGTTTAGACACTGTGAGACTTCAAACTGTAGTGGATATTATAACTAGTTAAATAGAAAAAAGAAATTTATTTTAAAAAACTTTCACTTTTAAGTTACATTTACTGATACATGAGTTTCTATTTCTCCTTTTTTGTTTGTGTTCTGAGTGAAGTTATTAACAAAAGTCAAAAATTCCAAACAGAACTGATTTGTTCTCTTTTCTACATCACCATGAAAACACAGGGGATTGGTTCTGTCTCTTTCACCTCTGTGTGCATGCGTGCGTGTGTATCTCTAGGTCAGGGGTGGGGAAACTCTTTGTTTGCGGGCCACATTGAGTTTTAACATTTGACCAGCAGACCGAAACAGGAGCAGATGGATGGCATGCTTTGGTAAACGCTAGATTAGGCCGATAGAATGGTGTACTAGGTTTTAAGCATGCACGTAAAATGTTACATCAAGAGCGTTAAATTTAAAATCTACAGGCGCTCGATCTGAAATCTAGTGTGATAGCGCTCAAAAACATGCATTTAGCGGCGCTACGTTTGAAATCTAAACGCTTGATGTAACATTTTGCATGTTTTAACATTTAACAGTGCGTATATTGGCCCCGATGGCTTCCCATATCTGTCCACACTGTTTATTTTGACAACATGCACATCACAGAGACCCACACATTTTAAAGGGAGCAGTGTTGTTGTATTCTCATATCCAGAGTGCACCACCTAGAGACGAAACATCAGAATTGCAGGAGTAAAAAAACTTAAGGTTTTATTTATTTCATTTTTTCAAGTTAGGCGAGCCGGATTAAAACGTTTAATGGGCCGCATTTGGCTCGGGGGCCGTAGTTTGCCCATGCCTGCTCTAGGTTCATGTGTGTTTTTTAGTTACTTCAGACCACTGGATTTGCTTCTTTCTGCTGTTATTTGAGAAAACCTTTGGCTTTGTTTCCGTAGAAACACACTGCAGGGAAAAAAAATCCACAGTTTTAAACTTGTTTCTGTCTGGATTTATTTCCAAACCAAAAAACAAGATAAAATTATTATGATTATTATTAATTATTATTATTATTATATGTGATTTTTAAAAAATTGAAGCAGCACAAGATCAGATGAACCTGGCTGCCATTACTTTTATCTAAAAATAGTTTACTTCTCAATATATTTTATGCATCATAACAAAATAAATAGAAAAAAAATATCTGGAGTCAATCAGTGGCTTTTTTTGTGTCAGAACCAACTAAATGAACAAAAAACACACATGAATTTTTTTCTTTATTTGGTACATTTTTTGTGAAAGTGAAAATTTTTCTTCTTTTTTTTTTTTGCAGATTATTCTGATATGGATTTGTCCTGTTCATACATTAGTATGTTTAACCACTGAGTATAAACTAGGAGAAGACTGCTGTCCGATGTGCTACCCAGGTATGTTTATGATCCCCTCTGTGCATGTTTGTGAAGACAGAAAATAAATATAAAAAATAACTTTCCAACCCACACAGAGCAGGATTAACTACTGCTGATGGTTTCTCTACCCAGGAAATCGAGTTAAAATTGATTGTACAGAAGATAGAAGTACAACATGCCTACCCTGTGTTGATGGCTCGTTCACAGACAAACCCAATTGGTTAAAACAATGTTCTCCTTGTACCATCTGTGATGCAGGTAGAGGTTTCATTTTTCTCTCCAATAATTAAACAATTAATATCCTTTTTACTTGGGATAATAGGGGTCAAATTAAAGTTGTTTTAGAATATAACATTGTTATCAAGTGTTCATTCTGAGGTGTGTGCTCCTGTAACCTCCAAATGTGTTCACAGCTTCTGGTCTGAAGGTAAAAAAGAAATGCACACTTACATCAGATGCAGAGTGTGAACCAGCAGAAGGATATTTCTGTATCGACTCTGCAGAAAGCAGTTGTTCAGCAGCTCAGAAACACAAAAAATGTAAACCAGGACAATACATCAGTAAACCTGGTGAGTTTTTAAAGATCAGAGAGGAAAACAGTGAGAATAAATCATTAAGATGATGTTTGGATGTGTGCAGGAACATCCTCCTCAGACACTGAGTGCTCTGACTGCACACTTGGAACATTTTCAGATGGATCATCTTCATCATGTCAAAAACACACACAGTAAGACATTCTTCTTCACACACATGGAGGTATTTTCTCTCTGAGAACAGCAGGAAATGTTCTTCTGTAAAAATGATCTTCTGTCGTTTCAGATGTCAAGAAAAAAATCTTCATCAGATAAAAGCAGGAAGTTCATCATCTGATGCTGAATGTGAAGAAAAAAGTTCTCCTAGTGGCATTGTCGCTGGGATAGTTGTACCATTATCGTTACTGATAATAATAAGTGTTGGCTTAGTTTTATATTTCTGCACAAATAAGATCTCATGTCCATTATGTGGTGAGGACAATGAATCTTTTTTTTGGAAATTTTTGTTTATTATTTTATAACAAGAATTGGTTTGTTTACTCTTTTTTTTTTCTTTTCTCAGGCAGAAAAAGAAATAAAGCAAATCCCATACAGGTATGTTTGAGTATTTATACTTTAATCTAGACAAATATTGATGGTCAAATCTAGATTAATGTGTTTTCTTCTTTTAAATTTAACTTTAAAGGAAAATCTCCTCCGAGTGCTAACAGAATGTATGAAAAAAAGTAAAGAAGAGGACTGAAGAGATCCTGAAGGACAGCAAGGTGTGTTTTCTGTACCAGTAACTCTCTATTATTTCTCAGATGATTCCTATTGTGTCTTCATCTTCCTCCACAGACTCACAGTCCCAGGTTTTATAAATATTCTCAGCATCTATCTGTTCACTGTGAAGTGAATGTGTTTCAGGGTCCAGTTACCAACCAGCTGGATGCTGACACATTGTCTTTTCAGAAACAGAATCTAAACACAGAAAGCAGTTATCCGTCTTAATCACAGTCTCACAGAAACTTAGCAGTGGAAGCTAAGATCAACCTTTGATTGTCTTTGTTTTAAATAATTAATTTTTGTTCAAATGATCTACTGATGCTGTGGAAGCTAAAGCCTGTTTCTTTGTTTTGTCTTTGTTTGGGTTCATATTAGCCTGATTTAGACTAAAATCCATATCAGGATAATTTACCCCTCTTTTCTGGGGCATAATTTAATAAGAACTGCAACAATGATGATGTTTCCCACAAGCAAGAGAATGGGAGGTGGTCGTCATGACAACTCTGATTAAAACATTGATCTATCAGTGAAATAAAAGAGAAATGGTCTGACCTTAAAAGTAGTCCCAAAACAAGCACTAGCTGTGAACCTGGAATCCTTAAAAACGGTTTTGATATTATTAAGTATCTTTAAGGGTAGTATGTGAAATATTTCTCAGAAGAGGATACCAGGTGACCCACAGTTTCAAAAGTTGTTAAAAGATGATCATTGACAATATGCAAATATTTTAATTGACCATCTTTTCCACGATGTGGCACATTGTTGATATCAACATTTAATATTTACAATATGTGTGCTTTCCAATTGTTTCCCATTTCTTTAAATTCTCAAAATCCTGTCTTTTCCCCAAATTTTATCATTTGTGTTCGGTTGCTTCTGAATTGCCATAAAGTTGCGCGTCTGTCAATAATCCCGCCAAAAAATGGTTGAATTTGCTTAGAAGTTGACGTATGCACAGATTTGGGCACACGAATACTTGATCAATGAGGCCTCTGATGTAAAAATGATTAATGAATGTTATTTACTGTTCTCTTGATGTAAAAACATTATTTTAGACTGTGACTGCTTTCTGTAAAATGTTCTGTGGTTCCACCTGTCCACTGACTGTGTTCTGCTGCCTTCACACAACTAAAACAATAAGTCTTCTTAAAAACATGTTTTTTAACACAAAATATTCCTTTAATAAAAATGCATTTTTATTAAAATATTTTAAAATGTTTTGACTATACTGTGTTTTTTTATGTTTCATCTGGGATGGTGTCCAACCGCACCGCTTCAGCAGGTAGCCAGATTTTACTCACTGCAGTTATATTTACCAGATTATTTCGGAGGATCCCCAAGAATTCCTGGATCAGCTTTGAGACCCCAACTCTTCTCTACATCTTTTTTTGTCCCACTTAGAAGAAAAATGTTTATTAGACAAAATATGAAGATCTGAAAGTCAGAAAGCGCCAAGAGTTGATCCTGTTTCTATTGATCCTCTGGCTGTTAAAGGCCGGTCTGTGTATCCTGAAAGAATCAACTGTCTGGTCAGCACACCATCCAACAGGGTTCCACTTCAAATGCAGACAGAATCTTGGAATAAATTTTTTTTTAACTTCCGTTACATATTATTTGCAAGCCACATCTGACTGAATTACAGCGGAATTTATCACAAAAACTAAAAGCAAAATGGCACGGTGATTAACATAAACTTATAGTATTGTCTGTCTTCTATAGACTGAAATACCGTAATTTCACGGCTATAAGGCGCATATAAACGTCTTAGATATTCTTCAAAATGAGCGGTGCGCCCTTTCGTGCGGTGCGCCTTGTGTGTGAGAAAAGGCGGATCTAAAAGAAAAAGCGGTGCCCGTGAGGTGACGCGGACCTGAAAGAAAAGGCATGAGAACGTTAAAGAGTGAAGTGTGGACGTAGATTGTGTATAAAAAGGTATGTGCTGTATGCACAACATTGCTGTTTTAACCCTGAAAATGGCAAAGAGACACGCTTATGACGCTCAGTTTAAGCTGAAGGCAATCAGCTACGTGGAGGAACATGGGAATCGAGCTTCTAATTTATGACTCTATGCGTGCTCATCTCACCGCTGACGTGAAACAACAAGTGAAGCAGATGAATGCCACTCTTGCTGTGATTCCAGGAGGGCTGACGAAAGAGCTCCAACCGCTGGCCATCGGCGTGAACCGGCCGTTCAAATTAAGGATGCGAGCGGCATGGGAGCGATGGATGACCGAAGAAGACCACAGTTTCACGAAGGGTGGAAGGCAGCGCCGGGCGAGTTACGCTACAGTTTGCCAATGGATTGTAGATGCTTGGACTCACGTGTCTGCTGGTACTGTTATCCGAGCTTTCTCAAAAGCTGGTATCCTTTCTGAGGAGCCGCACAGTACAGACAGTGAGTTTCACAGCGAGGAGCGAAGTGGACCTGCTCTGTTGGATTTTGCGCAGCTGTTCGATTCTGAAACAGAGGATGAGGACTTTGACGGATTTGAATAAAGACTATTACCGGTAATGTGCTTGTTTAGTATCGTTACTACTTAAATAAAGTACAACCAAACTCAGTTTTGCTCCCGATCTATTTTTTAATACGCACATTTGCATGCGTGTGTGTTGTTGTAAGGCGGTGTGTGACTGAGACTGTGCCTTTTCGTACGGTGCGCGTGAAATTACGTGAAATTGTCGTGAAATTACGGTAAATACATTAACACACTTTTTGTTTCCATTTACAAATCCATTCCGTTCCATCGTCTTCTGCTTATCCTCTAGCTCACCCGGAAGGATTCCGACTCGTTCCCCAGATTTACAAATCGGTGTCATCAATGTTGAAGGTTTCTGCTGTTGACCACTTTTTCTAACAAGACCAGATTAATTTAATTCTTTCACTTTCTTAAGTCAAATAACCCTCGTCTCAGACGTCTAGGTTATGTGTTGTTTCCTCTTCACAACATTAGATTTTAACAGGTACTATTCCATTACCCATGCAAGTTTGGAAAAAAAAAACATGGCTCCATTCTATTCCATGTATCTTCCATATTTTTTTTCCACACATGACGGCAATCATGTAATAGAAGTAACAAAACCAAGCTCAAAAATTTAATTTAAAAAGAGTTACAATGACAATGCATTGTTATTATATTTTCATTTTAAAACAAACCCTATTTAATATTTTTTTTAAGAATTATTTTGTGTCAGTTCCATCTCCTACCACTAGAGGAACTCTGGACCTTCCTCCCTCTCCCAGAAAACACCTTAATGTGAGGCCCCTCCTTCCTGTCTTTTTAAGGACAGTTTCCCAGGTCTTTTGGGTCTTTATTCCTTCGAGCCATGTCTTCCTCACAGCCTGACAAAAAGATATCCTTTAAAACTCTGACTAAAAGAAATCCTTTTTGAATCATGTGTTTTTTCTTACAGCCTTGCTGAAATCCTTTTTTTTTTTTTTTTAAACTTTCAAGGTTTAATTTTGTAGATATAATTTCAATGGATCAACAAAAGCTGACATTAAAATAAAATGACATTCTAATTTTTTCCAAAGTGAAAAATCAATTTAATAAAAAAAAAAAATAAAAAAATCAATCATTCTAAATGATTAAAATTCTCTAATTTGATCAGTAAAACTAGTTGCTGTTGCTCGTAGTACAATTATTAATGATGTCTGCCAATACAAGAAGATTGGATGAAAAACTGCATAATTAATTTTTTTCTCATTGCTTTTTCTTTCTTTGGCCAACAGCACAAAACAAAACGGTAAACAGAACGAAAATGATATTTAAAAAAAAAAACAGATCTATACATTAATTATGAACACTAACATTGCAGGAAGAAATACAAAGTTTTTTAAGAGAAGAAACTAGACACTAATGCAAACACATAAAAATTTAAAGAGACACAAGTATTGTAATAATTTTTTTGTATTCATTTTTCACGTCACATTTGGTTTAGTGTGTGTGTGTGTGCGTGTGTGTGCGTGCGTGTGTATACATATTCTTGCAGCTTTCCCCACTGGGTGAATAATAAAGTGTTTTCAGTTTCAGTTTTATCCTTTTTTTCTACTTTTGTTTCTTGAAATATGTATAAATTTAGACCCAGTGTGAAGAACAACTTTTCAAAGCCTCAGCAACTAAACACACGTCAAGGATTTCTGTATTATTTATCTGAGTAGTGAACAGATCAGTCTGAACAAGTTTGAGTGCATGTCAGTGGTGGATGAAGTACTCACTTTTTGTACTTAAGTATAGTACAGATACTTAAACCACCCACAGCTGGTGACCATGGGTGAGGGTAGGAACGTGGATCGACTTGTAAATCGAGGGCTTTGCTTTTCGGCTCAGCTCTCTCTTTACCACGACGGACTGATGCAGCGTGCTAGTTATTGCTGACGCTGCACCGATCCATCTGTCAATCCCCTGTCCATTCTTCCCCCACTCGTGAACAAGACCCCGAGATACTTAAACTCCTTCACTTCAGGCAGGACCCTGTCCATGACCTGCAGAGGGCATTCAACTCTTTTCCGGGTGAAGACCATGGTCTCAGATTTGAACGCTGATTCTCTTGACATAAAACAACTACAGAAAACTTGTATGTTTTAACACTTATTTTATGTTTAAAATAAAAAAGAGAACAAATTAAAATACAATCACAATTCTCACTTTGTGTGTGTGTGTGTAATATGGTTTTGTTTACTTAACTAAATAGCTTTTGGCTGGCATAATGCGCCAACGAAACTGGTTCCACACTGAATTCTTTCTGTTTCTCTTTCCTCATGTTAAAACTACCGTCGTGTAAAATCTTTACTCCTCATTTAGTCAGTCAGTCACCGTTTTAATGCGGGGCTGCCGTTGCCCATCCCGGCTGATTTGAGGTGAGGGGCAGGATACACCCCGAACAGGTCGCTAGTCTGTTGCCATCAAATGAATGATCTTTCATTATGTTTGTGGTGAGTATTAATTTACTCTGTTTGTTAGTTTGATGTATTTTTTTGTAAAAGTACAATAAAGTTATTGTAGAATAAAAGATTCAGATCAGAACTGATTCTTTTATTCTGACTTAAAGCTGCTGATTTCTTTATAACTTTTATTCCAACATGATCAAAAGAGAGAAAAGGAGAGAGGACGCTATCAACCAGTAAATGCAATTTGGATGATTGGTCTTAGTGTGGACATAATATCCAGAAGATTAAAAAAAATGGTGTCTTATTAGAGGAAAATATTTTAGAAATGTATAAATGGAATTAGATGACTATTTACTTGTATGTCTTGGTTGAGTTTGATGTTGTTCGATCATTGAACTGCTTATTCTTGAGGGGCCCATGCAGCCCCAAGTTGAATGTTATTTATTTAAAAATGGAATCAAGTTTTCTCAGTAAAAAAAAATTGAAACCCTGTAATTTCTTCTTAACTTTGTTTAAACTATGAAGGATAGAGAACTTCCTTCTTTTCCGCTATAGTATTGAGAAGTGAATCTTCTTCTCCTTTTAGCATTTCCCTTCAGGGGTTGCCACAGCAAGAGAGGTTCTTCCATATAATGACTTGCATGTTTGTATTTGGCATAGTTTTACGTTGGATGCCCTTCCTGACACAACCTCTGTGATCATCTGGGCTAATGCCCGTTGCACAACCATTTGAATGGCTAGCAGTTACAGTAGTTGTTTCACTGAGGAGTACAACATGAAATGAAAATGGTAAATGGACTCCAAATGGACTCCACTTATAAAGGGCCTTTGGATGTTGGTGTACTAATAGGGCTCTAACCCCTTCATCCCCTTCCATTATCATTTTTATGCTGTGATGAACATGGAATGTTGAAAAACAGCATTAGTATCATAACTGTACTTAAAGAAAAATCTGCTCAGCACATTTATTGTCTCTGGAACAGTGGCGGCTGGTGGCGTGTGGCGCAGGGGCGCCGCCCCCCCCCGACCTGATCACCAAAAAATATATATGCATATATATCTATATATAGATATACGTATATAAACATGTATGTGTCTATAAGTATGCAAAACTGTCGAGTGTGAAGATTACATGCATTTTAATAATGTTTTACACCGTTTCATTTTATTTTATTTTCTTACTTCCTGTGCAAACCTGAACGAGGGCGCGGGGCGCCCCACCAGGAAAACGTATTAGTGTGTATGTGGCTTCCGATTTTTAAGGAAAAAACGTGACGTCAGCTCTAAATTTTTTCCCATTCATGTGTATTGCAAACCATAACCACGCCCGCGGGGCGCAGATATTTTCCGCCCATCGGATGTGTAATAGGTTATCCTCTCTGTCAGTCTGTTACATGAACCAATCAATTAGCTATAAGCTGACCTATAAATCCCACCCACGCCACGCCCTTTCTTTTCACTGCGGAATTCTGGGAGTCTTCATCATGGCGTCGGAAGCTAGTTCAGTTGCTAACAAAGCTAGAGGGTTTTTTAAAGAGAATTCAGTGTCCTCCCTTCTACAGAATCCGTTTTCTAAGCGTTCTAAAGAAGAAAAAAGAAGAGTGAAGGAGCTTGGACTGGACACCCCAGATTTGACTGTGCAACAAAACAGTAGAGATCGCGGCCGCTTTTATGTGAGAGGATAATGAAGGTCTATGAAAAGTGGCGGTGGCTAACTGGATGAGAAACACTTTTTTTTGTTTCCCCTGCTTATTGTTTAGTTCAGCAGCAACTGAAAAGGTGTGGATATCAACAGGGGTGAGTGACTTGAAGCATTTGTCTGAAAAGTGCAAACATCATGAAACTTGCCGCACCCATCTTGATAGTAGCTATAAGGTAGGTGTATTTGGCAGTAGTAACATCCTGGCACAATTAAATGAAGGCTACCGAACTGGCATAAAGAAACATAATGACGAAGTCACCAAAAACAGACACATATTGTCACAAATAATTTTATATTTATTTTATATATATATTTATATATACTTTTATATAATATATCTAAAAAAAAATTTTTGTGTGTGTTTGAAAAATGTGCGCCCCCCAGTTTTTTTTACCACCAGCCGCCACTGCTCTGGAAAGAATATAAAATTAATTTAGAATTTGCAAACCATTAACAAATGGTTTTAAACTGCTTTAGACAAACTTAATGAACTGAACTTGTAATAATTTCTTTTTCTTTACAGACCTCAAGCATGAAATGAAAGGACCATCTGAAGAAAGCGTTTATTTCAACTGGAAAAATGATTTTAAGAAACCTTCAAGCGGTGGTGTTTTTTGGGGTATAAAACCTTCTATTGAACACATTAAACACTGTGAGATTTCAAACTGCAGGGGAACATGTTCTTCTTCTTTCGGAATTTCCCTTCAGGAGTTCTGTAGGTTCATATGTGTTTTTTAGTTACTTCAGACCACTAGATTTGCTTCTTTCTACTGTTATTTAAAAAAACCTTTGGTTTTGTTTCTATGGTATTGTAGTGTGTTGTGTGGAAACATGTACAACCTACAAGAAGTACAACATGTTTACTCTGCTGTGGAAACACACTACACACAGCAGGGGGGAAAACACATTTTTTAACTTGTTTTTGTCTGGTTTAATTTGAATTGAAGATACTTTATTTTTCACCGAATGCATACATTTGCAAACCAAAAACAAAAAAAATGATCTACATGGGATTTTTAAAACGTTAGAGCAGCACAAGGTCAGATGAACTTGGCTACCATTATTTTTTTTATCTAAAAATAGTTTACTTCTCAATATTCTTTATGCATTATGTCAAAATACATGCAAAAAATTACGAGTTTTTTTTGGTTTTTGTCAGAACCAACTAAATGAAAAAAAAAAAGCATAAATTTTCCCTTTATTTGATACATTTTTATGAAAGTGAAATTTGTTTGAAGCAGTTTTTCTTTCTTTTCTTTTTTTTTGCAGATTATTTTGTTAAGGGTTTGTCCTGTTCATACATCAGCATGTCTTCCTACTGAGTATAAAGTAGGAGAACAATGCTGTCCAATGTGCTACCCAGGTACATTTATGAACCCCTCAGTCCATGTGTGTGAAGTCAGAAAATGTACACTAAAAATAACTTTCCAACCCAGACAAAGCAGGATTAACTACTGCTGATGTTTCTCTACCCAGGAAATCGAGTTAAAATTGATTGTACAGATGATAGAAGTACAACATGCCTGCCCTGTGTTGATGGCTCGTTCACAGACAAACCCAATGGGTTAAAACAATGTTCCCCTTGTACCATCTGTGATGCAGGTAGAGGTTTTATTTTTCTCTCCAATAATTAAACATTCAATATAATTTTTACTTGGGATAATTGGGGTAAATTTAAAGTTGTTTTAGAATATAGTATTGTTATCAAGTGTTCATTCTGAGGTGTGTGCTCCTGTAACCTCCAAATGTGTTCACAGCTTCTGGTCTGAAGGTAAAAAAGAAATGCACACTTACATCAGACACAGAGTGTGAACCAGCAGAAGGATATTTCTGTATCGACTCTGCAGAAAGCAGTTGTTCAGCAGCTCAGAAACACAAAAAATGTGAACCAGGACAATACATCAGTAAAAAGGGTGAGTTTTTAAAGATCAGAGAGGAAAACAGTGTGAGAATAAATCATTAAGACGATGTTTGGATGTGTGCAGGAACATCCTCCTCAGACACTGAGTGCTCTGACTGCACACATGGAACATTTTCAGATGGATCGTCTTCATCATGTCAAAAACACACACAGTAAGAGATTCTTCTTCACACACATGGAGGTATTTCCTCTCTGAGAACAACAGGAAATGTTCTTCTGTAAAAATGTTTCTCTGTCGTTTCAGATGTGAAGAAAAAAATCTTCATCAGATAAAAGCTGGAAATTCAACATCTGATGCTGAATGTAGAGAAAAAAGTTCTATCAATAAAACAGTTGTTTTTATTGTAGCATCATTTGTAATAATACTAATTCTGGGGTGTGGATTATCTTATTACTACAACAAGAAAATATGTTCTTTTTTTCATGGTGAGAAAACAACTGTACTGTTTTTTTTTTTTTTTTAATTATATGTAACTTTTTTTCCTTCTTCTTTCAGGGTTTTTATTTTCTTTACTTTCATTGTTTTTGTGTCTTTTCTGGGGTCCCAGGGATGGCTTAGGCCTAGTGGGAATCGAACCAGGTTATCCCGGTCGAAAGACTGTATCTCCACCACTAGGCCAACGCCCCTGGAATCAGATTTATGTAACTTTCTATTTTGAAAATTAAAATGTTTATTTTTTTTAATCCCAGAATTGATGAAGCCAGCTGGAGAAAACCCACAGGTGGGCTTTACAAAAATATACCTTAATCGACACTGCCAGGGAAACTAGACTAACATTTTCTTGTTTAAATTTGACGTAACAGATTAAGCAAAGTCTGGCAGTGACTTTGGAGAATTTCTATTTGGAAGAGAATGAAAGAAGACATTCAGATGAACAGGGAACAGGTAATCAGGGGTATTTTCTCTTCAGTCAGTGTGTGTTATACCCATCCATGACTTTTATTTTGTCTTCATTTACCTCCACAGACTCACTGCCTGACTAAGTACGTAATCGCTGCAGCAACTTTTCAAAGAGCACCAAATGTGTTTCATCTTATCTTCAGGAGCAGAACCTTCTGAGGATCGTGTTTATTCTACAGGGATTTACTTAAATACGTACCTCCGTTTAGCAAAGAAAGTGTTGATTTCTTGTTGAAAGGGTTGATGAATGAACACCTTCTTAACCAACCTTATGAGGTTGCAGAAGGTGTTGGAGTCCATCCCGGCTGATTTGAATCGAGGAGCAGGGTACACCCCAAACAGGTCGCCAGTCTGTTGCGGGTGTCTGAATCTCTGCGGTTTAGTTAATATGAACCTGCTTCTTGAAATGTTGATATCTTGATCAAAAATCTTTGAGAAGACAGCATGTTGTGCAGTAATATATGATGGAGCGTCATAAGAGCACTGATTATTACTTTACAGAAACGTTTTAGTTTTTACTCATAAAGTGTTGAGAATAAGAAAAAAAAATCATATTTTACCCCTAAGATTCTGCACAAATACACAGCAAAATTGTAGTAAAGAAATCCGTGGCGCCTTTTACGCTACCCGGTGTTCCTCACACTATAGAGGACACTACATTAACGTTCATTCTTTTAAAGCTTGGATTTTAAAGCACAGATAGCCAGCAGGTGGCATCACCTGTGCCTAAGGCCCTGTCCACACATAGCTGGGTATTTTTGAAAACATATATTTTTATCTGTTTTAGCCTGCGGTCCACACGAAAACGGAGGGGTTTTTTACTCAAAACCGGCGTTTTTGAAAACTCCGCCCAAAGTGGAGATTTTTGAAAACTTTGTTTTTGCGTTTCCGTGTGGACGTGCGAAAACAAAGATTTGCGTTTTTATGTGTCACTACCTGCGACAAGTAATGCAAATACGTCATTCGTGTGCGTCCTTGTTTACAAAAGCAGACAGTGGGCAGCATGGATCCATGTAAACAGGCATTACTTTTTACCCTGTTGCAGACCCTCTTTTCTTTTCCACTCTTTTTGTCCACTCTAAACTGCTCTTGCTTCTTGTTGAGGAGCAAAGGAGGAGAAGTGCGTTGCAATCGGCAATTATTAATCACATACGCCATGTTTCAGGTTTTGCGAAAATGACAAGCGAGGTGCTCTGATTGGATAGCTCAAAACTTACGTTTACATCAACACTGCCGACAACTGGTCTGGCATGCTCATAATCGCACTCAGGAGCGTATTTACAGTATATGCCTCCATGTGGACGCAGATATTTTGAAAACGGTTACGTGTGGACACGAGCGTTGTCCTAAAACGGAGGACAGCAGATATGTGTTTTCAAAAATACCTGGCTATGTGTGGAGAGGGCCTAAGACAGGAGTGTCCAACCTTTTTTGTCCCAAGAGCTACTTTTTAAGTAGCAAACATCCTGAGATCTATTATTCCAGTGTCAAAATTGCAAAACCCAAAAATCGTTTTCAGCCTCACAAGCCTAGCCTCACAACATGTTTTGTTGTTGCCACACAACCATATGAGAGCAGATCCCAAACACAACCGAGCTCAAATACACACACACAGACAAATTCCTCTCCCTCGCTTTCTCTCTCGCATGTACACATACTCTCTCAAACACATACACAGACAAATTCCACAGGCATGCATTACTTTGGGGGGATTCCATCATGTTGGGGGATTTTGGGATTCCATGTCCATTAATTGCTCTAACAATTTCTCCTAATTTGACCCAAATTGTACGTAATATTTTTTTTAGAAAATATTTTGACAATCTTTTGATAATCAAACTATTTTTTTCAATTAAAAATCATTGTGTTTTACTAAAAGAAGTTGTTTGAAAATAAAGATGCTTCATAATGAAGATGTGTGTTTGAATCTCTGTTATTTTAAATCAGACTTTACCTGTTCCTAAAATCTTTGACGCTTTTCTAGGCTTGTCATCATAGATTTTGTGTAAAAAAGAAATTCTTAACATTGTCTTCGACAAAATTCAATGAAACAAGGGTTTGGCTACAAAGTACCCTAAGTTTGAAGTCTGTTCCGTCATCTTCCGCTCATCCGGGACAGGGTCGTGGGGGCAACAGCCTCAAACGGGAAGCCCAGGCTTCTCCAACCCCGGTTACATCCTCCAGCTCACCTGGAAGGATCCTGAGTCGTTCCTGGCCAGCTGTGAGACATAGTCTCTCCAGCGGGTCCGGGGTCTGCCTCTTGGTCTCCTCCCTCACCAGCAAGGCGCTCGGGGGGCATCCGGACCAGATGTCCGAACCGCCCCATCTAGCTCCTCTCGATCTGGAGGAGCAGCGGCTCAACATCGAGCTCCTCCCGGATGTCAGAGCTTCTCACCCGATCTCTGAGTGAGAGCCCAGCAACCCTGCGGAGGAAACTCATTTCGGCCACTTGTATCCGCGATCTCATTCTTTCAATCACCCTCCATAGCTGGTGACCATAGGTGAGGCTGGGAACGTAAATCGACATGTAAATCGAAAGTTTTGCTTTTCGGCTCAGCTCTCTCTTTACCACGACGGACCGATGCAGCATCCTAGTTATTGCTGATGCCACACAGATCCGCCCGTCGATCTCCTGCTCCATCCTTCCTCTACTCGTGAACAAGACCCCGAGATACTTAAACTCCTGTAGGATCTAAAAAAGGCTTCATTCAATTTAGTACCCCAGTATTATAACCAACAATTTAATCTCACACAAGGAAACAAGCGCTTTTTCTGACTGCAGTGGGGGAGAGATGAGGAGAACAGAGACGTACTCTGCCTGGCTCCTACAAGCTTCTCTCCGTCATCTCACCCTGGCTGCATCCTTTTAGTAGAGTAAATAGGTCACAGTTTACATAAGGACACTCATAGGCATCTGAAGATGTGTTTTTTAAAAGGGCAGAAAACCCACGCAACATTGTTCGTATGCAAGGGGTTTCAACAGAACAGGAGGTTTCATGTCCTGCAACTATCTGTGATTAGATGATAAGGCAGGAATGTGCTGAGTAACCCTTCAGGGATGGGAGAGCAATAGCTGACATACGTAAGATGGTTGACGCCCATGTATACTTTGCAAGATGTGAAAAACACACATTATAAAGTTATAAAGACTATAAGCTTAAGTTCATCTTACAACTCTTCCACTTGGGGCAGGACCCTACCCCAGACCCGGAGGGGGCATTCCACCCTTTTCCGGGTAGGACCATGGTCTCAGATTTGGAGGCGCTAATTCCCATCCCGGCCGCTTCATACTCGGCAGCAAATCCTTCCCCCACTCTCACTACAGTGAGAGCTGGAGATCGCGGACCAATTATCCCAACAGGACCACATCATCCGCACAAAGTTTGAAGTGAAAGAATGAGATTGCGGATACAAGCGGCCGAAATGAGCTTCATCTGCAGGGTGGCTGGGCTCTCACTCAGAGATCAAGTGAGGAGCTCTGCCATCCGGGAGGAGCTCAGTGTTGAGCCGCTCCTCCAGGTCGAGAGGAGCCAGATGGGATGGTTCGGGCATCTGGTCAAGATGCCCCTCCAAGCGCTTCGCTGGTGTGGTGTTTCAGGCACGTCCCACCGGGAGTAGACCAAGAGGCAGACCCCGGATCTGTTGGAGAGAGTATGTCTCACAGCTGGTCAGGGAACAACCTGGGATCCTTCTGGGGGAGCTGGAGGATGCAGCCAGGGGGAGAGAAGCCTGGGGTTCCTGTCTGAGGCTGTAGCCCCCGCGACCCAGCCCCGGATGAGCGAAAGATGATGGAACGGAACAAAGGTGGTGGCTCAGTGGTAGAGCGTTCGGACTAGAAGTTCGCGGATTCAAATCCCTCTGAGTTTACATCTAGTGTCCTTGCAGAAGACACGCAACTCCCCATTTCTCCCACCATTGGCGCCATCATGGCAGCCTGCTGCGGTGTAATGCAGCACAGAAATTTCCCCGGTAAGGATCAATAAAGTATACATTATTATTAAATTGATGTTTGGGTGTAGCCATGACACTCTGTCTTATTTAGGTATCGTCAATGTTTATGTTGTCGAAATATGATCTCTACCGAGGAAAAGGATCCCTTCAAAGTTGTCAGCAACCTGGAATACATAAATCAGATACCTGGGTATCTTCCCACCGTGACTTGTAAAAGCTCCAATAACTACGGATCAGTCAACAAAAGATTTGCTATCACAAAAACCAAAACCCGAGCTTTTCGAATTGACCATATCAGCGTGCCCGTGGGTTCTCATTTTTATGGCTGTTATTTTCTGTGGCATCAGTACAATTTACGTTTTGGTTGTACGGTAGGTTCACCATTGTTCTGCTTTACGTAACATAATATGAAGGCGATTTTATGCTGAATCAAATTTTGGGAGGTTTTTTTTTCTTTCTTTTAACCATCTATGAACCTTGTTTGAATCTTGAGGGCTCCACGGAGTGTTGAGGTTTTTAAGAAAAGACTGAAGACATTTTTGTTTCTAAAGGCTTTTCAACAAAGTTTTTAGTGTCGTTTTTTTGTGTTATGGTTTCATGTAATTTTGCTGTTTGTTGTTCCTTTTGGTCATTGTAGCACTTTGAGATCTCCATGGGAGATATGAAGTGCGTTATTTTTTCTATTATATTATTATTATTATGTATATTTGTGTGACTGGAGTGTCTTGATTTGAAATAGAAACATATTTTCATACTTTTTATGAAAAGTAATGTTTTTATTTAATAAATAAATAAAATATTCATCTTTTTTTATAACAATGATCAAATCATTCCCATACTGTTGTTTGTCTGCTGGGATTTCGATTCAGAAGGACTACTGTATTTTGTTTATCATCTATGGCATAAAAACTGAACTCTTCAAAGTATGATTGTAATTGTCTATACCTCTGTCTACTGTAGTAATATCAGCTAAATTTGACCTCTCACAGTTATCATTGATAAACAAATAGTACATTCTGGTATCACCTTTAAGGTCATATTCTTAAAGTGGGCGAGGGTGTTGAAGAGCCTATGATGTCTAATAGCATTGCCATTCCTGTTCCCACTGTATATACGTTAAATTATTCAGAACAAGGCCTCCCATGTAATTTGTTAATGTTTTTGGGCTGAACTTGATATAAAATATACCAATCCCTGAAACCACAAAAAACACCCTGACCACTTCTCACACACTGACGTTTTTCACCTTCTAAAAGTTTACTCTTCTGATTAAAAACCACACATCAATTTCAATTCAATTTAGTTTATTCAGACATTTATGAATACAAAACAACAAAAAATTTACTACCGGTGCAAATAAAAATACACAGTCTGAAAAGGAATAGGTAGAAGCCAAGAGCTTATAAGCGCCTACCCCCTTTACCCTAAACAAAAACGTAAAGTGCTGCTACATTTATAATAAAAGTTAACAGCTTATTTCTGTGTATGATTTTACAATTTTCTTTTTATATAAACTTTTAAAGCGTCTCAGTCTTCTGCAGTCTTTGATGTCTTGTTCTAACCTGTTCCATAGATTTACCCCAACATTAGAGATACAGTGTTGTTTTATATTAGTTCTGACTTTGGGCTTTTTGAAAACATCGGATCCCCTCAGATAATAGGTACTCTCTCGATTTTGAAAAAAACTTTGAATCTGATTTGATACTTGTTTATTATTAAGTTTGTACATGAGTTGTGCAGTTTTATAATCTACTAAGTTTTTGAATTTCAATGAATGAAGAGTTGGTTTGTATGTGCCCTGTACGGGGCTTTATTGACTATTCTAATTGCTCGTATTTGGATAAGAGTTTTTATTTGTTTACTCACCAAAAAATTATTTCTTTTCATGGACCAAGTAACAGATAATACGGGAGGAGCTTCACACAAAACACTTTCCGTTTCTCTTTCTTCATTTTGAAACAGGTGCGTCGTGCAAAATCTTTACTTCTCATTTAATGTAACATTATTATTATTAATAATAGAAATTAACGTGATCTACAAAACCATCAAATGAAGAATCTTTCATTCTGTTTGTGGTGAGTAATAATTGACTCTGTTTGTTTGATATATTTTCTGTTCAGGAACAATAAAGTTACAGTAAGTAAAAGATTCAGATCAGAACTGATTCGTTTATTCTGATTTAAAGCTGCTGATTTCTTTGTAACTTTTATTCCATCTTGAACACAAGAGAGGAAAAGAGAAAAAAAAATAGCTGAAGTGAAGTATTTTAAGAATCGATAAAACATGTGCATACAAACTAGAATGAACTGGTTAAAACCAGTTTATTTTTAGTTGTAGAGAGAATGTGACTGAAAATAAAATTTAGTTTGTAATAGAAACAAAACAGCTCAGTTTTTTAGTTGCCGTACGGACGTGGAGAATATTATTTGAACAGAATAATTATTTGAATTGAATAATTCATAATTTGAACTTATAAATTAAAATACAATCTTATTAAAATATAACTACACTGGTATTGCATTTATTCTGATTTACAAAGTATTTCTTAGTTTTTAGCCTTTTTTCACAACTTCTCTCATATGATCAGTTGTATAAACAAAGATTTTTTTTTTTTTTTGAGGAGTGGCTTCCCAGAAAACAAAAAACCAGTTGACCCAGTGAGTAAGCCAACTGATGTGTTTCATGTGAAAGATACACATGATCCTAATAAATAAAGAGATGAAGTGAAATTAATGATAGCTTTCATTTTTATTTAAACCAAAAGTCAAAGTTATGGTTTCAAGTTTAATTACAGAAATAAAATTGGCTTTAATCCAGTTTACTTTTATTTATAGCAATAACTAAACACAGTTTATTTGGATTATTTCTTGCAGAAAACTCCTGCTAGAAGTTTCTAATTTAACATCCAGTAAATGCAGGTTTAAATTATTTTATTCTGTCTTTAAATCTATCTTCATCTGAAACTAGTTGGTTGAGGAGAGAGTTTTATGGGAATTTGGATATTTGGTGGAAAAATATCCAGATAACAAAAAAGGTGTCTCAAAGTAAAACATTTTTAAATTGAATTGCGCCCCGATTTGACGCTGCAAGTACTATATGTCTTAGTTGAGTTTGATGTTACATAAAAATTATATAAAAATAAATAAAAAATTTTGCTCAGTAAGAAACTGAAATCCTGGCATTTCTTCTTAACTTTGTTAAAAGATGAAGGATGGCAAACTTTATTTATTTATTTTTTTTGTTGGTTAAAAAAAAAAAAAGGCTTTATTTTATGTTGGTGTACTAATAGTGCTCTAACTCCACCCATTGTGATTTCTGTACGTTATATATTCAACCTGATAAACATGGAATGTTAATAAAAATCAGCTTTCGTTGTCATGATGTGGGAATGAGGAAGAAGGAGGAGGACCCAAATGCAGGACAACAAAACAGGTTTTATTAACCAGAATTCCAGTAAAGCTGTAAGGCATAGAGCATAGAATTAACTCAAGATCAAAAGTTCAAATATAACCGAGCCCAAAGATGCAACTTGTGGTCAGTAAGCCAGGACAGAAGCTCTGGCTGGAAGGGATGATGATAGTGGTGATGACAACCTGACAAAATCATCTGGAGGAATTGCCTTTAAATGGGCACCAGGATCCACAGGTGTGTGTGTATTTTATTAGTCTGATGATTAGTGTCTTCAGATTAATCACCCTCAGGTGTCCTCAATCCAGGACATGAGGATGAGAGAAGGTCGAGGGCTCCCTCTGGTGGCTGGGGAGGAGATCATGCCAGTAGTATCATAACTGAAATTAAAAAAAAAAAAAATCTGCACAAACTCAGACAAAAAATATCTGAGTTTTTTTTGTCTGGAAAAAAATGGAAATAACTTTAAAGACTTCTAAAAATATAGATTTAGATAAATATCAGTGTTGAAACGTTGATCAATTTAAATAAACATGTCACATTTTCCAAGAAATAAAATTTATGTTGAGACGAAACAGAAAATTAACTATTAATTTTTATAAAAGCAAATGCAGTAAAATACGTTTCTTCTTCTTTTATTTTAGACAAATAACACGCTTCCATTTCATTCTTAAACCACACCATACCACATCAAATTCAGATAAACTTGGCTGACATTATTTTTAGATAAATATTTCACTGTTTTCTGATTTATATTGTAAATTAAATAGAAAAAGAAACTATTTGGTAAATAATTGTTATCAGTTTTTTTCCATCAGAACCAAAATACAAGTATTGCCTTCATTTGAAAAATGGTTCATTTTTATGGGAACGTTTTGAAGCATTTTTTATTTTATTTCTTTTATTTGCAGACATTTTTTCTTCTGTGTCTCATCTCTTCTTCAAACGAGAGGCGTTCCTATTTGAAGATGTAAATGAATCAACCTGATAAAATGATTTTACGTGGTGCTGCATTTGTGATGGTAAAATTATTTTTCACTGTTCCTTTCTTATCACATTATTTTGTCTTACTAATTAATTCATCCATTCTTCTGCCAGACCAGAAACAGTGTACTTCACCGTGCTTTTTTCCAGGTTTTCTTGCTCGGTTCATTTCCCATTTGCAAATGTCTTGTGAATGAAACCATTTTTACTTCTTCCAGGTTTTAATGTGTTTGTCTGCGGTTCATTCATTTGCGTGTCTTGTAATACAGTACAAGGTCAATGACTTGTGCTGCTTCAAGTGTCGGCCTGGTAAGAAAAAACATTGTAATTAATATTCACTTGGACATTTAATTTTTGTGTGACTGTGTCTTCTTTTTGTTGCCATTAATCATTAAAAGGTACTTGTTATTTAACTTTGGCAAAATTAACGATGTTTGTTAAGAAGTTTTTTTGTTTGTTTTTTTTTACAGGGAGAAAAGTTAAACTGGACTGCACAAAAGACGAAACCACAACATGTCAGCTTTGTGCTGATGGATCATTTTCCCATGAGTCCAACGGACTGAAACATTGTTCTCCATGTACTTCCTGTAATTCAGGTGAAGATTTTTCTCATACCAAAATCCAATGCCAAAAGATATTTACCTAACATTTCTTGATATAAAGAAAGTTGACAAAAAGCTTTTTCATTCAGCCATTGATATTTTTGGCTTTATGATATGAAGATCAATTAAAGACTCTTAAAATTGACAGACTGAGCTGGACCTTTTTTGCTTTTGTAACTTCATCTGTTCACAGCTTCTGGTCTGAAGGTAAAAAAGAAATGCACACTTACATCAGACACAGAGTGTGAACCAGAAGAGGGATTTCTCTGTATCGATAATTCTTCAAAAAGCAGCTGTTCAGCAGCTCAGAAACACAAAAGATGTAAACTAGGACAATACATTAGAAAAAAGGGTGAGTTTTCAAAGATCAGAGAGGAAAACAGTGTGAGAATAAATCATTAAGATGATGTTTGGATGTGTACAGGAACATCCTCCTCAGACACTGAGTGCTCTGACTGCACACATGGAACATTTTCAGAAGGATCCTCTTCATCATGTAAACCACACACACAGTAAGAGATTCTTCTTCACACACACGGAGGTGTTTCCTCTCTGAGAACAGCAGGAAATGTTTTTCTGTAAAAATGTTCGTCTGTCATTTCAGATGTGAAGAAAAAAACCTTCAGCAAATAAAAGCAGGAAGTTCATCATCTGATGCTGAATGTGGAGAAAAAAGTTCTTCTGGTGGTTTAATCGCTGGGATAGTTGTAGGAATATTGTTACTGATGGTGGTTGTTTGCTTGCTTTTATGTTTCCTCAAAAAGAAGATGCCATGTTTATCATGTGGTGAGGACAATAAATCTTTTTTGGAAACTTTTGTTTATTAATTTATGACAAGAATCGGTTTGTTTACACTTTTTTTTCTTTTTTCAGACAGCAAAGGAAACACAGCAAATCCCATACCGGTATGTTTGATTATTTATACTTTAATCTAGACAAATATTGATGGTCAAATCTAGATTGAAACTAGATTTCTTTTAAATTTTTTACTTAAAAGGAAAATCTCCTCCGAGTGCTACCAGAATGTATGAAAACAAGTAAAGAAGAGGACAGAAATGAACCAGAAGGACAGCAAGGTGTGTTTTCTGTACCAGTAACTCTCCATTATTTCTCAGATGATTCTTATTGTGTCTTCGTTTCCTCCACAGGCTCACCGATTTTATAAATACTCTCAGCATCTATCTGTTCACTGTGAAGTGAATGTGTTTCAGGGTCCAGTTACCAACCAGCTGGATGCTGACACATTGTCTTTTCAGAAAACAGAATCTAAACACAGAAAGCAGTTATCCGTCTTAATCACAGTCTCACAGAAACCTTGCTGTGGAAGCTAAAATTAACCTTTGATTGTCTTTGTTTTTGATAATATTAGTCTCAGACTATTATTCTGAGACTAACTGAGGCCATACCGGCCTGCCAATGCCTGATCCCGTCAGACCTCAGAAGCTAAGCATGCTGGGCCTGGGCAGTACTTGGATGGGAGACCGCCGAAACCCCAGGTGCCACAGTGGGGCAGCCGTTGAGATTAAATTGCCATTTTGTCCCTGGGCAAGACATTTCATCTACGTTGCGTAGTCTGAATGGTGTGTTTGTGATTGATTGGTGATGGTCAGAAGGGCTGATGGCGCAAAATGGCAGCCTCGCTTCTGTCAGATTGCCCCAGGGCAGCTGTGGCACAACAGTAGCTTATCATTACCTGGTATGGAGGGAATGAATAATGTATATGTGAAGCATCTTTGAGTGTCCTGAAAAGCGCTATATAGATACAATGCATTATTGTTATCAAAATCCATATCAGGATTATTTACCCTTCTTTTCTGGGGCCTCATTTACTGAGAATTGCAACCATGAGGACGTTTCCCACAAGCAAAATAGAATGGGAGGTGGTCGTCATGACAACTCTGATTAAAACATTGATCTATCAGTGAAATAAAAGAGAAATGGTCTGACCTTAAAAGTAGTGACAAAACAAGCACTAGCTGTGAGCCTGGAATCCTTAATTAAGGGTAGAACGTGAAATATTGCTCAGAATAGGATACCAGGTGACCCACAGTTTCAAAAGATGTTAAAAGATGATCACTGACAATATGCTAATATTTTAATGAACCATCTTTCCCACGATGTGGCACATTGTTGATATAAACATTTAATATTTACAGTATGTGTGCTTTCCAATTGTTTACTACTTCTTTAAATTTTCAAAGTGTTGTCTTTTCACCACACTTTACAATTTATGTTCGGTTGCTTCTGAATTGCCATAAAGTTGCGCGTCTGTCAACAATCCTGCCATCTTCAAAAAATGGTTGAATTTGCTAGAAGTTGACGTATGCACAGATTTGGGCACACGCATGCTTGATAAATGAGGCCCCTGATGTGAAAATGATTAATGAATTTTGTTTGATGTTCTCTTGATGTAAGCAAATTATTTTAGACTGTGACTGCTTTCTGTAAAATGTTCTGTGGTTCCACCTGTCCACTGACTGAGTTCTGCTGCCTTCACACAACTAAAACAATAAGTCTTCTTAAAAACATGTTTTTTAACACAAAATATTCCTTTAATAAAAATGAGTTTTTATTAAGATATTTTAAAATGTTTTGACTATACCGTGTTTTTTGATGTTTCATCTGGGATGGTGTCCAACCGCACCGCTTCACCAGGTAGCCAGATTTTACTCACTGCAGTTATATTTACCAGATTATTTCGGAGGATCCCCAAGAATTCCTGGATCAGCTTTGAGACCCCAACTCTTCTCTACATCTTCTTTTGTCCCACTTAGAAGAAAAATGTTTATTAGACAAAATATGAAGATCTGAAAGTCAGAAAGCGCCAAGAGTTGACCCTGTTTCTATTGATCCTCTGGCTGTTAAAGGCCGGTCTGTGTATCCTGAAAGAATCAACTGTCTGGTCAGCACACCATCCAACAGGGTTCCACTTCAAATGCAGACAGAATCTTGGAATAAATTTTTTTTTTACTTCCATTACATATTATTTGCAAGCCACATCTGACTGAATTACAGCGGAATTTATCACAAAAACTAAAAGCAAAATAGCACGGTGATTAACATAAACTTATAGTATTGTCTGTCTTCTATAGACTGAAATACCGCAATTTCACGGCTATAAGGCGCATATAAACGTCTTAGATATTCTTCAAAATGAGCGGTGCGCCCTTTCGTGCGGTGCGCCTTGTGTGTGAGAAAAGGCGGATCTAAAAGAAAAAGCGGTGCCCGTGAGGCGAGGCGGACCTGAAAGAAAAGGCATGAGAACGTTAAAGAGTGAAGTGTGGGCGTGGATTGTGTATAAAAAAGGTATGTGCTGTATGCACAACATTGCTGTTTTAACCCTGAAAATGGCAAAGAGACACGCTTATGACGCTCAGTTTAAGCTGAAGGCAATCAGCTACGTGGAGGAACACGGGAATCGAGCTTCTAATTTATGACTCTTTGCGTGCTCATCTCACCGCTGACGTGAAACAACAAGTGAAGCAGATGAATGCCACGCTTGCTGTGATTCCAGGAGGGCTGACGAAAGAGCTCCAACCGCTGGCCGTCGGCGTGAACCGGCCGTTCAAATTAAGGATGCCAGCGGCATGGGAGCGATGGATGACCGAAGAAGACCACAGTTTCACGAAGGGTGGAAGGCAGCGCCGGGCGAGTTACGCTACAGTTTGCCAATGGATTGTAGATGCTTGGACTAACGTGTCTGCTGGTACTGTTATCCGAGCTTTCGCAAAAGCTGGTATCCTTTCTGAGGAGCCGCACAGTACAGACAGTGAGTTTCACAGCGAGGAGCGAAGTGGACCTGCTCTGTTGGATTTTGCACAGCTGTTCGATTCCGAAACAGAGGATGAGGACTTTGACGGATTTGAATAAAGACTATTACCGGTAATGTGCTTGTTTATTATCGTTACTACTTAAATAAAGTACAACAAAACTCAGTTTTGCTCCCGATCTATTTTTTAATACGCACATTTGCATGCGTGCGTGTGTGTTGTTGTAAGGCGGTGTGTGACTGAGACTGTGCCTTTTCGTATGATGCGCGTGAAATTACGTGAAATTGTTGTGAAATTACGGTAAATACATTAACACACTTATTGTTTCCATTTACAAATCTATTCCGTTCCATCGTCTTCTGCTTATCCTCTAGCTCACCCGGAAGGATTCCGACTCGTTCCCCAGATTTACAAATCGGTGTCATCAATGTTGAAGGTTTCTGCTGTTGACGACTTTTTCTAACAAGACCAGATTAATTTAATTCGTTCACTTTCTTAAGTCAAATAACCCTCGTCTCAGACGTCTATGATATGTGTTGTTTCCTCTTCACAACATTAGATTTTAACAGGTACTATTCCATTACTCATGCAAGTTTGGAAAAAACAAAACATGGCTCCATTCTATTCCATGTATCTTCCATATTTTTTTTCCACACATGACGGCAATCATGTAATAGAAGTAACAAAACCAAGCTCAAAAATTTAATTTAAAAAGAGTTACAATGACAATGCAATTGTTATTATATTTTCATTTAAAAAAAAAAAACCCTATTTAAAAATTTTTTTAAGAATTATTTT
This sequence comes from Neostethus bicornis, assembly GCA_902685375.1. NCBI lineage: Eukaryota > Metazoa > Chordata > Actinopteri > Atheriniformes > Phallostethidae > Neostethus > Neostethus bicornis. The sequence continues at coordinate 27,556,842 of LR738550.1, forward strand.
GTGTCAGTTCCATCTCCTACCACTAGAGGAACTCTGGACCTTCCTCCCTCTCCCAGATAACACCTTAATGTGAGACCCCTCCTTCCTGTCTTTTTAAGGACAGTTTCCCAGGTCTCTTTGGGTCTTTATTCCTTCCAACCACGTCTTCCTCACAGCCTGACAAAAAGATATCCTTTTAAACTCTGACTAAAAGAATCCTTTTTGAATCATGTGTTTTTTCTTACAGCCTTTCTGAAATCCTTTTTTTTTTTTTTTAAACTTTCATGGTTTAATTTTGTAGATATAATTTCAATGGATCAACAAAAGCTGACATTAAAATAAAATGACATTCTAATTTTTTCCAAAGTGAAAAATCAATTTAATAAAAAATAAAATAAAAAAATCAATCATTCTAAATGATTAAAATTCTCTAATTTGATCAGTAAAACTAGTTGCTGTTGCTCGTAGTACAATTATTAATGATGTCTGCCAATACAAGAAGATTGGATGAAATACTGCATAATTAATTTTTTTCTCATTGCTTTTTCTTTCTTTAGCCAACAGCACAAAACAAAACGGTAAACAGAATGAAAATGATATTAAAAAAAAAAAAAAAAAAAAACAGATCTATACATTAATTATGAACACTAACGTTGCAGGAAGAAATACAAAGTTTTTTAAGAGAAGAAACTAGACACATAAACACATAAACACATAAAAATACAAAGAGACACAAGTATTGTAATAATTTTTTTGTATTTATTTTTTATGTCACATTTGGTTTAGTGTGTGTGTGTGTGTGTGTGTGTGTGTGTGTGTGCGTGCGTGTGCGTGCGTATAAATATTCTTGCAGTGCTGCTGCAGCAAAACAGCTTTCCCCACTGCGTGAATAATAAAGTGTTTTCAGTTTTATCCTATTTTTCTACTTTTGTTTCTTGAAATATATATAAATTTAGACCCAGTGTGAAGAACAACTTTTCAAAGCCTCAGCAACTAAACACACGTCAAGGATTTCTGTATTATTTATCTGAGTAGTGAACAGATCAGTCTGAACAAGTTTGAGTGCATGTCAGTGGTGGATGAAGTACTCACTTTTTGTACTTAAGTAAAAGTACAGATACTTAGGCAAAAAATTTACTTAAGTAAAAGTACCAAAAAAAAAGATCTACTTAAGTAAAAGTACAAAAGTAGTTGGTGTAAATTGTACTTTTTAAGTAAAAAGTAAAAGTATTCGATCATAATTCAAGTGGGGTTTTTTTGTGCTAAAGGGTGTCACCATGGTAACCAGGATAAATACTCTGCAGGGGTGTGACCCCCCCTCTCTCCCGCCTCTTTTGGTCCACAAAATAAATAAATAAATAAAAATAAAATAAAAGGGGACAAGTCAAGCTATCCTCTAGAAGGGCCAGTGAATAGGCTGCCAAAATGGAGAAAAATGACACTTATTTTTTAAAATGTTTTGGGGGTGAGGCCCCCAGTCACTATATATTGGCTTTGTCAAAGCCCCGCCCTCCTTTGGAAAATCCTACAACCGCCCCTGCTCCGTGTAATGACGGCTCAACTTTTTATTTAGAAGTAAACACAACGATCGTCTGACTCTTTTTAATTTGTACTAGATTTGATGTTAGGTTTTTGGCGCTGAATGAATGCGGAAAATGTTTCTCGATTCATGACTTCTTCTCCCGATCAACTGCTTCTTTTGATTTTGGCGATGCGGCTTCAAGATGCGCTAAAAAAAAACCTGTGTATTTTACAAATTCCTGAACGAAAATGTAACGAAAAATGTAAAACACACTTTTAAAAAATAGCGAAGTAAAAGTACAGATATTTGCTCTAAAATTGTAGTGAAGTAAAAGTACCGGTCTTAAATTTTACTTAAGTAAAGTACAGATACACAATTTTTCTACTTAAGTACAGTAACGAAGTACATTTACTTCGTTACGTTCCACCACTGGTGCATGTCTGTCTCTTTCTATTTGTATATTTTTTTCTGCTGATTTATAAAAACTTTGTTTTATTTTGTATTCTGAACCACTTAATTTCTAACAGAATTGCAGGGTGTGCCGGAGTCTATCCCGCCTGATTTCAGGCAGGAGGCAGGATACACCCCAAGTCGTCCCTGGTTTTCTCTGTGATGGTTTGAAATGGGAGAAATTTAAGAAAATCCTGTCTTTCAGTGGATGATGGGAGACATTCAGATTTATACAGTGCTTGATAGAATTCTTTAAAAACATTATTTATATTGACTGGATCACAGTGGCGGCTGGTGGTAAAAAAAACTGGGGGGGCGCACATTTTTCAAACACACACAAATTTTTTTTATTTTTTTAGATATATTATATAAAAGTATATATATATATATATATATATATATATATATATATATAAAATAAATATAAAATTATTCGTGACAATATGTGTCTGTTTTTGGTGACTTCTTCATTATGTTTCCTTATGCCAGTTCGGTAGCCTTCATTTAATTGTGCCAGGATGTTACTACAAGTTTCATGACGTTTGCACTTTTCAGACAAATGCTTCAAGTCACTCACCCCTGTTGATATCCACACCTTTTTAGTTGCTGCTGAACTAAACAATAAGCAGGGGAAACAAAAAAAGTGTTTCTCATCCAGTGTTTCTTATCCTCTCACATAAAAACAGCCGCGATCTCCACTGTTTTGTTGCACAGTCAAATCTGGGGTGTGTGGTCCAAGCTCCTTCACTCTTCTTTTTTCTTCTTTAGAACGCTTAGAAAACGGATTCTGTAGAAGGGACGACACTGAATTCTCTTTAAAAGAGCCGCTAGCTTTGTTAGCATCTGAACTAGCTTCCAACGCCATCATGAAGACTCCCAGAATTCCGCAGTGAAAAGAAAGGGCGTGGCGTGGGTGGGATTTATAGGTCAGCTTATAGCTAATTGATTGGTTCATGTAACAGACTGACAGAGAGGATAACCTATTACACACCCGATGGGCGGAAAATACCTCCGCCCCGCGGGCGTGGTTATGGTTTGCCATACACATGAATGGGAAAAAATTTAGAGCTGACGTCACGTTTTTTTTCCATAAAAACCGGAAGCCACATACACACCAATACGTTTACCTGGGAGGGCGTACCTACCTAGCGCCCTCGTTCCGGTTTGCACAGGAAGTAAGAAAATAAAATAAAACGGTGTAAAACATTATTAAAATGCATGTAATCTTCACACTCGACAGTTTTGCATACTTATAAACACATATATGTTTATATATGTATATATAGATATATATGCATATATGTTTCTTGGTCATCAGGTCGGGGGGCGGCGCCGCTGCGCCACACGTCACCAGCCGCCACTGCTGGATCATCTGTGGTCTGACCTGATGGTGTGGTTATGGTATTGATAGCTCTTTCAGATTTAGCTTTTTTTATTCTCCATGCTAGCAGTTTACCGGCTTTTTCACCCTGATCGTAAAAGTTCTGCTTAAGCCACAGTAAGCTGCTTGCTGCTTTTTCTGCTGATAATTTATTATATTCTGCTCTTCAAGTAATTAATAGCTTTTGTTTTTTAAGGTCATCATTCCTGTTTATTTCTTTTTCTAACAAATTTATTTGTTTCTCCAGTTCAACAATTTTTTCCCTTTGTTTTTTGTTTTTGGAACTTGTAAAACCTATTATTTCCCCTCTGATGTACGCTTTAAACGCCTCCCATCTTGTACACGCCTTGGTCTGATCGGTATTAATTTCAAAATAGTCTATTATCTTTTTCTCTATGTACGTAACAAATTCTGGGTTCTGAAGCCAGTGTGTTTGTAGTCGCCATGTAGGAGGGGAAACAGTAAGTTTGTCCACATGTACAGACATGGAAATGGGTGCGTGTTCACTTATTACTATACTATCATACCAACAGTTTGATATCTTTTACACGAGTTCCTGGGACACCAAAAAATAATCAATGCGACATCTGGACTTGTATATACCTGAGTAACAGGAAAACAATATTTCATTTGGGTTGAGCTTTCTCCAAATTTCTATTAAATTTAAATCTGCCATGTATTGCATTATTGTTTCTCTACATTTGTTTTTAAATGATATCTTAGTGGAACGATCAAGTAAAGGGTTTAAAGTACAGTTAAAATCGCCACCTATAATAATGAGACCAGGTAATGAGGAAAGAGTCAAAAAAAGATTCTCAAAGAATTTAGGATTGTCATCATTAGGACCATAGATACTAACTAGATTCAAAGTGAGAGACAGCATAGTTCCATGAGCAACAACAAATCTTCCCTGAACAAAACAACAAAAAATTTACTACCGGTGCAAATAAAAATACACAGTCTGAAAAGGAATAGGTAGAAGCCAAGAGCTTATAAGCGCCTACCCCCTTTACCCTAAACAAAAACGTAAAGTGCTGCTACATTTACAATAAAAGTTAACAGCTTATTTCTGTGTATGATTTTACAATTTTCTTTTTATATAAACTTTTAAAGCGTCTCAGTCTTCTGCAGTCTTTGATGTCTTGTTCTAACCTGTTCCATAGATTTACCCCAACATTAGAGATACAGTGTTGTTTTATATTAGTTCTGACTTTGGGCTTTTTGAAAACATCGGATCCCCTCAGATAATAGGTACTCTCTCGATTTTGAAAAAAACTTTGAATCTGATTTGATACTTGTTTATTATTAAGTTTGTACATGAGTTGTGCGGTTTTATAATCTACTAAGTCTTTGAATTTCGATGAATGAAGAGTTGGTTTGTATGTGCCCTGTACGGGGCATTATTGACCATTGTAATTGCTCGTATATGGATGAGAGTTTTTATTTGTTTACTCACCAAAAAATTATTTCTTTTCATGGACCAAGTAACAGATAATACGGGAGGAGCTTCACACAAAACACTTTCCGTTTCTCTTTCTTCATTTTGAAACAGGTGCGTCGTGCAAAATCTTTACTTCTCATTTAATGTAACATTATTATTATTAATAATAGAAATTAACGTGATCTACAAAACCATCAAATGAAGAATCTTTCATTCTGTTTGTGGTGAGTAATAATTGACTCTGTTTGTTTGATATATTTTCTGTTCAGGAACAATAAAGTTACAGTAAGTAAAAGATTCAGATCAGAACTGATTCGTTTATTCTGATTTAAAGCTGCTGATTTCTTTATAACCTTTATTCCATCTTGAACACAAGAGAGGAAGAGAGAGAAAAAACTAAAGCTAAAGTGAAGTATTTTAAGACTGGATCAAGCATCTGCATACAAACTAGAATGAGCTGGTTAACCAGTTTATTTTAGTTGTGGAGAGAATATGACTGAAGATAAAGTTTAGTTTGTAATAGAAATAAAACAGCTCAGTTTTTTTGTTTGCTGTGCCTCCATGGAGGAGATCATGAGAATGAACTTAATCATTAACTTTCATGAACATGTTTACCTATGAATTAAAATACAATCCCATTAAAATATAACTACACTGCTTTTGCGTTTGTTCTGGTTTACAAAGAATTTCTCAGTTTTTAGCATTTTTTCACAACTTTTATCATCTGATCTGTTGCATAAACAAAAATTTTTTTGGGAGCAGTGGCAAAACCAGTTGAAAACAAAAACCAGTTGAGCCAGCCAATAAGCCAAAGTCTGTGTTTCATGTGAAAGATAAACATGAATCAAATAAAGAAAGAGATGAAGTGAACTTATTAATATCATTTCTCACAACTGCAACATTTTTCATTTTTATTTAAACCATAAGTCAAAGTTAAAGTTTCAAGTTCAATTACAGAATTTTTTTTGGCTTTAATCCAGTTTACTTTTATTTATAGCAATAACCAAACACAGTTTATTTGGATTATTTCTTGCAGAAAACTCTAGCTGGAAGTTTCTAAGTTAACATCCAGTAAATGCAGGTTAAAACTATGTTATTGTGTCTAGAAATTTATCTTCATCTGAAACTAGTTGGTTGAGGAGAAAGTTTTATGGGACTTTGGATATTTGGTCCTAGTGTGGAAAAATATCCAGACAACACCAACAAAACAAAAAACGGTGTCTTATCAAAGCAAAACATTTTTTAAATGCATAAATGGAATTGCGCCCCAATTTGATGCTGCAAATTGAGGTAAAGTATGCCTTAGTTGAGTTTGATGTTATTTATTTGAAAATTTTGGTCAGTAAAAAAATCAGAAATCCTGCCATTTCTTCTTCACGCCATTAAACAATGAAAGGTAGAGAACTTTCTTCTTTCTACTTGAATTTTGAACAGTGGATGTTGGTGTAGTAAAAGGGCTCTAACTCTACCCATCATCATTTTTGTGCTGGGTGTATTCAGCCTGATAAAAATGGAATGTTGAAAAACAACATTAGTATCATAACTGTACTTAAACAAGTGCTTCTCAATTATTTCCTGTTGCACCCCCCTGGGAAGAAGAACATACCGCCCCCCCACACACACACACACGCTGACGCACACACTCTCCGCCGTGACTATAATTAGTATCATCTGTCGATGAAATTGTTATAAGTATACCTCTACATAACATTGTATCCTCATTAACATTAAAGAAAACAAAAAAAGAAAAATCAACGTACAACAAAAACAGCTTTATTAACATTGTTTTTAGTCTGTAGCAGAAAAGATTTAAAGTGCATCAATTAACATGAAATTCAAAAAGCGCTAACTATTGTAGTGCAGTGGTCCCCAACCACCGGGCCGCGGACCTGTACCGGGCTGTGGGTCATGTCGTACTGGGCCGCATCAAATGAAGATATAACTTCCATTATTTTCATTTGTTTTATTATTTGAGCCTTTATTATAAAGGTTTTCTTGATGACGATGTTTTGATTTGAAAAGTGACCGAATACAGAGTTACGAAGCAGACTGGACTTTAGAAACATTCTTCAGGTTTCAGGTCAAGATGGGACTGTCTGGTTCCAGCAAAAAAAAAAACCTCCTGATTGATCTAGTCTTACTGTGAGGAGACAATCTGGTATTTTTTTCACTTTGTTTTTGTGATGTCCTTTATTTTGAAGGTATGTTTACCATTATCTAGGCAACCATATTACGTTCGAGCAGAGAGAATGTTTCCATGTTAAAAAGACGCAGCTAATTCATTTTCTCGTGAGGACAAAAATTATTTAAATTTGTCATTTACTTAAAAAAAACATTTTTTCAGGCTGGTCCTTTTTTGTTTTTCTGCTACACCTTTAGACAAGTCCGTGAAAATACTGTATCATCAGACTGTAAACCGGTCCGTAGCGCAGGAAAGGTTGGGGATCTCTGCAGTAGTGGATGTGCAATTACACTTTATTCAAGTACGGGAAAAAAAAACAAACATGTTCTACAGGGTGACAGGTGCCTCCCCTGGCATCGCGCCGCGCCCCCCCAAATAGTGCGCCACGCCCCCCTGGCGCGCCGCACTATTTGAGAAGCACTGACTTAAACGAAGAGAGAAAATCTGCACAAACACAGTCATATTTATTGTCTCTAAAAAAATTGAAATAAATTTGAAGACTTCTAAATATATAAATTCAGATAAATATCAGTTTTGAAACTTCGATAAATTTAAACAAATGCGTCACATTTTCCAAGAAATAAAATTTATGTCTAGACAAAACGGAAAAATTAGTTATTAATTTTATGAAAGCAAATGCAGTGCGAGGACAAACAACATTTATTCTCCTCTCATATTAGACAAATAACACGCTTCCATTTTATTCTTGAACCAGCCTCAGGATCCTTACGTCAATATTCTGAGTTTTGCAGTCCTAACATGTGGTCATAAACTGTCAGTCAGTCACCTTCTAAACCGTCTATCCCTTACGGGGTTTCGGGTGGAGCCGGAGCCCATCCCAGCTGATCCGAGGCAAAGGCAGGGTACACCCTGCCAGTCTGTCGCGGGGCCACATGCATACAGCAGATAGGGTTAGATGGAAGAGGCCTGACTTGCTGTGGAGACAGGGAAAGGGAAATGTCGAAAAAAGAAAAAGATCAAATCATAAAGAACATTTGAAAAGATAAACAATGTCAGGAAAATATAAAAAAACATAAAGCTTGCTGTGTCGTTGGTATCGGCACCCTTTGTTGCAAATCAGCTTAGATATCCAATTTGGCTCCTCTGTTGCAAATCACAATTGAAGAACACCAGTGACGATGTGCCTCCACCCATATGACATGAATTAGCCAATGAATTACCATTTTGGGGTTTAAAAGGACACCTGTTTTTCCTTCATCCTGTGGGACAATGGTAAAGGAGCTGTCTGAAGACACCAGAAATATGATTATTTGAAAGCAAAAGACCTCTAAAGGGTATAAGGTCATCTCCAAAGAGCGTGGTATCCCTTGTTTCAACTGTGTGTAATGTCATCAAGAAGTTTTCCAAGCATGGAACTGCAAAGAACCTTACTGAACGTCAGAGCAAGAGGAAAAAATATCCATTGAAACAGAAGTTTTCAGTGGATGGTGCGAATGATGTAAAAACACCACATCAAACATCTAAAGACCAACCTGGAGCAGTTTGGTGTAATTATTTCAAAAACTACCATGTGCCACAGACTAAACTGAGCTGAACTTTATAGGTGCAGGCCAAGGAAGATCGCTTTGCTGAAGAAAAGACATAAAAAGAAACAATTGATCTTCGCAAAAGAAAACCTGGAAAACCCTCAAGCCTTCTGAGACAATATTTTATGGACAGATGAAACAAAAGTGGAGCTTTTTGGTTGCACACAACGACTCGGGATCCTTCTGGGTGAGCTGGAGGATACAGCTGGGGTGAGAGAAGCTTGGGCTTCCCGTCTGAGGCTGTTGCCCCTGCACCCTGCCCTAGATGAGCAGAAGACGATGGAACGAATGGAACGGACGATGGAATGTGGTAAAGAGAGAGCTGAGCCGAAAAGCAAAGCTCTCGATTTACAAGTCGATCTACGTTGCCACCCTCACGTATGGTCACCAGCTGTGGGTGGTGACCTGAAAGAATGAGATCGTGGGTACAAGCGGCCGAAATGAGCCTCCTCCGCAGGGTGGCTGAGCTCTCACTCAGAGATCGGGTGAGGAGCTCTGCCATCCGGAAGGAGCTCAGTGTCTAGCCGCTCCTCCTCCAGGTCGAGAGGAGCCAGATGGGGTGGTTCGGGCATCTGGTCAGGATGCCCCACGAGCGCCTTGCGGGCAATGTGTTTCGGGCATGTCCCACCGGGAAGAGATCAAGGGGCAGACCCCGGACTCGCTGGAGAGACTATGTCTCACAGATGGCCAGGGAACTACTTGGGATCCTTCAGGGTGAGCTGGAGGATGTAGCCGGGGTGAGAGAGGCCTGAGCTACCCATTTGAGGCTGTTGCCCCAGCGACCCGACCCCGAAACAAGCGGAAGATGACGGAACGGAACGAACAAAATGAATGTATTTTGTCTTCATTTAAAAATTTGTTCATTTTTATAAAAGATTAAATATTTTGATTTTTTTAAATTTAGTTATTTTCTTCATTTGCAGACATTTTTTCTTCTGTGTCTCATCTCTTCTTCAAACGAGAGGCGTTCCTGTTTGAGGATGTCTATGAATCAACCTGATAAAATGATTTCACGTGGTGCTGCATTTGTGATGGTAAAATGATTTTTCACTGTTCTTTTCTTATCACATTATTTTGTCTTACTAATTGATCCTCCATTCTTCAGTCAGACCAGAAACAATGTCCTCAACCGTACTTTGTTCCAGGTTTTCTTGCTCGGTTCATTCCAAGCTTGCTTTCCCATTTGCAAATATCTTATGAATGAAACTATTTTGACTTACAGGTTTTAATGTGTTTGTCTGCTGTTCATTCATTTGAGTGTGATCCAATACTTTACAAAGTCAATGACTTGTGCTGCTCCAAGTGTCTCCCTGGTAAGAAAAAACATTTTAATTAATATTCACTGGGACAATTAATTTTTTGTGCTCTGTCTTCTTTTGTTGTTTAATCATTAAAAGGTATTTTTTATTTCACTTTGGTTAAAGTAGCGCTGTTTGTTATGAAGTTTTTTTTTTTTTGTTGTTTTACAGGGAGTCGAGTTAAACTGGACTGCACAAAAGACAAAACCACAACATGTCAGCTTTGCGCTGATGGATCATTTTCCAACGAACCCAACGAACTGAAACAATGTTCTCCATGTACTTCCTGTAATTCAGGTGAAGATTTTTCTCATACCAAAATCCAATGCCAAAAGATATTTACCTAACATTTCTTTATATCAAGAAAGTTGACAAAAAGCTTTTTCATTCGGCCATTGATATTTTTGGCTTTATGTTGGGAAGATTGATTAAAGACTCGTAAAATACACAGACTGAGTGGGACCTTATTTGCTTTTGTAACTTCATCTGTTCACAGCTTCTGGTCTGAAGGTAAAAAAGAAATGCACACTTACATCAGACACAGAGTGTGAACCAGAAGAGGGATTTCTCTGTATCGATAATTCTTCAAAAAGCAGCTGTTCAGCAGCTCAGAAACACAAAAGATGTAAACTAGGACAATACATTAGAAAAAAGGGTGAGTTTTTAAAGATCAGAGAAGAACACAGTGTGAGAATAAATCATTAAGATGATGTTTGGATGTGTACAGGAACATCCTCCTCAGACACTGAGTGCTCTGACTGCACACATGGAACATTTTCAGAAGGATCATCTTCATCATGTCAAAAACACACAAAGTAAGAGATTCTTCTTCACACACATGGAGATATCTCCTCTCTGAGAACAGCAGGAAATGTTTTTCTGTAAAAATGTTCGTCTGTCATTTCAGATGTGAAAAAAAAAATCTTCATCAAATAAAAGCAGGAAGTTCATCATCTGATGCTGAATGTGAAGAAAAAAGTTTTCCTAGTGGTTTAATCGCTGGGATAGTTGTAGCAACGATTTTTTTAGTAGCAGTTGTTGTAGCTGTATATTTACGCAAAAAGAAGAAATTCCCATTCCGGGGTGAGGATGATAATTATTTTTTTGGAAACTTTTGTTTATTAATTTACAACAAGAAATGGTTTGTTTACTAAAATCTCTCAGATGATTCTTATTGTGTCTTCATCTTCCTCCACAGACTCACAGCCTCAGGTTTTATAAATATTCTCAGCATCTATCTGTTCACTGTGAAGTGAATGTGTTTCAGGGTCCAGTTACCATCCAGCTGGATGCTGACACATTGTCTTTTCAGAAAACAGAATCTAAACACAGAAAGCAGTTATCCGTCTTAATCACAGTCTCACAGAAACTTAGCAGTGGAAGCTAAGATCAACCTTTGATTGTCTTTGTTTTAAATAATTAATTTTTGTTCAAATGATCTACTGATGCTGTGGAAGCTAAAGCCTGTTTCTTTGTTTTGTCTTTGTTTGGGTTCATATTAGCCTGATTTAGACTAAAATCCATATCAGGATAATTTACCCCTCTTTTCTGGGGCATAATTTAATAAGAACTGCAACAATGATGATGTTTCCCACAAGCAAGAGAATGGGAGGTGGTCGTCATGACAACTCTGATTAAAACATTGATCTATCAGTGAAATAAAAGAGAAATGGTCTGACCTTAAAAGTAGTGACAAAACAAGCACTAGCTGTGAACCTGGAATCCTTAAAAACGGTTTTGATATTTTTAAATATCTTTGAGGGTGGTATGTGAAATATTTCTCAGAAGAGGATGCCAGGTGACCCACAGTTTCAAAAGATGTTAAAAGATGATCATTGACAATATGCAAATATTTTAATTGACCACCTTTTCCACAATGTGGCACATTGTTGATATCAACATTTAATATTTACAATATGTGTGCTTTCCAATTGTTTCCCATTTCTTTAAATTCTCAAAGTGCTGTCTTTTCCCCAAATTTTATCATTTGTGTTCGGTTGCTTCTGAATTGCCATAAAGTTGCGCGTCTGTCAACAATCCCGCCAAAAAATGGTTGAATTTGCTTAGAAGTTGACGTATGCACAGATTTGCACATGACGGAGTCTCTCTAACAAGTCACAGTTTGAGATTCAGCACAGTCCTCACACCGCGGAATCTTCTTTTCACATGTGCCACACATGTACCTGTAGCACTGAGAGCATCTCACAGTGATGCGGTTACTGTGGCATCGGCGCTTCACTTGGCACTTAGCTCTTTTTCCAGGGCTGGGTGTGGAAGGCTGTTGCCGAAGCACCTTTTCTTTGACTGCTGCCTTGGATAACACATGACGCTGAGCCAGCTCTTCTGCAAGTTGCCACAGGAAGTCCACCCTGCGCTCCTGCATCCCGCTGCATGCTTGCCACAATATGTACGCATTCAGTGCTGCCATGTCAATCATATTATAAAACACAGCTACGGGCCATCGTCGTGTTGGCACACGGACAGTGTACTCCCTCAACATCTGGTCCATGATATCAACACCACATTTGGTGGTGTTGTAGAGGGTGATGGTGTTTGGCTTCTTTTTGGCGTTATCCGCAGTCTCAATGACGTCATGCATGCTGCTAAGGATCAGGATATTCTTTTTGCGCTTTGCGGTGTAGACGGTCATAGTGGCTCCAGTGGTTGAAAGCACCTGATAAATAAGACACACGGCATTATTGTCACAGCACACACAGCGCTACAAAAGTTAAAGAATAAAGACAGTTTGGTCATTGTTCGGGTGATCTGTGGGTTTCTGAACCTCGCTGACCAACAGTCACGTAGTGCTGGCAGCCTGATGATTCCGCGGAAGATGATCACTGAAACAAATGCCATCAGCTCAGACTGGGGGAGAAATCACTCAGCCTTCCTTCGCTGTCCGTGCTGATTTGTCCACTCTTGAATGGTACGGAACATGTCCTGAGTGATAAAGGTCAGAAAACTCTGAAGACGGCTCGTAACACGTCTCCTGGTGGAATCTGTGGGCTCTCCCTGTGAGGGGTATGGTTCAACATGCGTGAAATTGAGCCGAGCCCCAACCTCTGCTTCGAGCCACACCGTTCCATCTTTGGCTTTTTTTGTTGGGGGACAAGTCTCCACATCTGCAGTGTGAACACATTTAGATAATGAGCCAAGTGGTTCCGTCTCGAGCCACACTGTTCCATCTTTGGCTTTTTTTGTTGGGGGACCAGTCTCCTCATCTGCAGTGTGAACATATTTAGATAATGAGCATTCAAACGATATTGCAAACTTTTGCAAAGTTATGACTGGACAGATGAATAGACAAACAAATAAATTATAAACTGAAATAAAATCTCACCTGAAGACTGCTCCTCCTCCTCCGTTGAATCTGCCTCAAGATTCACCTCATCGTCCCCTGACTCACACACGTCCACTCTGGACAGAATCTGCTCCAGGGCCTCCTCTGTCGTAATTCTCCTACCTCTCTGCATCTTTTGGGTTGTGTTTGAAAAATCTAGCTGTATCTGAGCTTTATAAGTCCACTTGGCACAAAAGAAAAATGCATTGCTCTACCATCCCCCACTACAGACCTTTGTTTTCCAATGAACCACAATCGGGCCGTTGGAGGAAAAAGCAGAAGCAAAAAACAAGCATTGTGTTGTCATACTTCAACATAAAACATGGAATAGAATCCGTATCAAGGTATACATAAATAAGGCAAAGAAATAAGAAAATAATAATTAAAAAACAAAAAACTTAACATGTATTCTGACGTGTGTGTGTGTCTGTGTGAAAGAGTTCACAGTCAGTTGACTCCGTGAGAGTGTATCACCAAAAATGTTTAGAAAAACACAGCATGAAATAACATGAAATCTAAAAATGTTATCAACTCTTGGTGGCGTTAGGAATCATATTTTTGGAATATTTACCATCTTGAAAACATCTCAGTATAGGCATAGGACATACTATTAGATAGCCCAACCAGCTTCAGATACGTATATTGGGGCACAAAGTTCACAAATCCGAGGCGTCTCAAGGCCTAAAGGCTCTAGTAAATGGCACATAGACTGTGATTTGATGGATGAAATCTGCTTTTCAGTTTATTGGTCTAAACATTGAGATAGCACAAGTGAGATCTATCCTGAATTCTTTTGAGAAAACACACCCAGTGAGGAAGGCTGCATATGTAAGCTCCTGGCTGGAGGTCTACATCTTGTCAAACTGGTTTGACTCAGCCAGAACTTGCTTGTGTGAAGTACCTTCCATCCAACTCTTAAGTGCCTTGTTTTAATAACAAAGCAGAAGGCTGGGGTCTAGAAGAAGCTTTCAGGTAGGTTAGTCAACTGACTTAATCTGGAGTCTCCTAGTGTTAAACTCTGACTAAAAGAAATCCTTTTTGAATCATGTGTTTTTTCTTACAGCCTTGCTGAACTCTTTTTTTTTTTAAAACTTTCAAGGTTTAATTTTGTAGATATAATTTCAATGGATCAACAAAAGCTGATATTAAAATAAAATGACATTCTAATTTTTTCCAAAGTGAAAAATCAATTTAATAAAAAAAATAATAAAAAAATCAATCATTCTAAATGATTAAAATTCTCTAATTTGATCAGTAAAACTAGTTGCTGTTGCTCGTAGTACAATTATTAATGATGTCAGCCAATACAAGAAGATTGGATGAAATACTGCATAATTAATTTTTTTCTCATTGCTTTTTCTTTCTTTGGCCAACAGCACAAAACAAAACGGTAAACAGAACGAAAATGATATTTAAAAAAAAAAAAAAAACAGATCTATACATTAATTATGAACACTAACGTTGCAGGAAGAAATACAAAGTTTTTTAAGAGAAGAAACTAGACACTAATGCAAACACATAAAAATACAAAGAGACACAAGTATTGTAATAATTTTTTTGTATAAACCACAAGAAGCACCCTGACCACTTCTCACACACTGACGTTTTTCACCTCCTAAAAGTTTACTCTTCTGATTAAAAACCACACATCAATTTCAATTCAATTTAATTTATTCAGACATTTATGAACACAAAACAACAAAAAATTTACTACCGGTGCAAATAAAAATACACAGTCTGAAAAGGAATAGGTAGAAGCCAAGAGCTTATAAGCGCTTAGCCCCTTTACCCTAAACAAAAACGTAAAGTGCTGCTACATTTATAATAAAAGTTAACAGCTTATTTCTGTGTATGATTTTACAATTTTCTTTTATATAAACTTTTAAAGCGTCTCAGTCTTCTGCAGTCTTTGATGTCTTGTTCTAACCTGTTCCATAGATTTACCCCAACATTAGAGATACAGTGTTGTTTTATATTAGTTCTGACTTTGGGCTTTTTGAAAACATCGGATCCCCACAGATAATAGGTACTCTCTCGATTTTGAAAAAAACTTTGAATCTGATTTGATACTTGTTTATTATTAAGTTTGTACATGAGTTGTGCGGTTTTATAATCTACTAAGTCTTTGAATTTCGATGAATGAAGAGTTGGTTTGTATGTGCCCTGTACAGGGCTTTATTGATAATTCTAATTGCTCGTTTTTGGATAAGAGTTTACCAAGTAACAGATAATACGGGAGGAGCTTCACACAAAACACTTTCTGTTTCTCTTTCTTCATTTTGAAACAGGTGCGTCGTGCAAAATCTTTACTTCTCATTTAATGTAACATTATTATTATTAATAATAGAAATTAACGTGATCTACAAAACCATCAAATGAAGAATCTTTCATTCTGTTTGTGGTGAGTAATAATTGACTCTGTTTGTTTGATATATTTTCTGTTCAGGAACAATAAAGTTACAGTAAGTAAAAGATTCAGATCAGAACTGATTCGTTTATTCTGATTTAAAGCTGCTGATTTCTTTGTAAATTTTATTCCATCTTGAACACAAGAGAGGAAAAGAGAAAAAAAAAATAGCTGAAGTGAAGTATTTTAAGACTCGATAAAACATGTGCATACAAACTAGAATGAACTGGTTAAAACCAGTTTATTTTTAGTTGTAGAGAGAATATGACTGAAAATAAAATTTAGTTTGTAATAGAAACAAAACAGCTCAGTTTTTTAGTTGCCGTACGGACGTGGAGAATATTATTTGAACAGAATAATTATTTGAATTGAATAATTCATAATTTGAACTTATAAATTAAAATACAATCCTATTAAAATATAACTACACTGGTACTGCATTTATTCTGATTTACAAAGTATTTCTTAGTTTTTAGCCTTTTTTCACAACTTCTCTCATATGATCAGTTGTATAAACAAAGATTTCTTTTTTTTTTTTTGAGGAGTGGCTTCCCAGAAAACAAAAACCAGTTGAGCCAGTGAGTAAGCCAACTGATGTGTTTCATATGAAAGATACACATGATCCAAATAAATAAAGAGATGAAGTGAAATTAATGATAGCTTTCATTTTTATTTAAACCAAAAGTCAAAGTTATGGTTTCAAGTTCAATTACAGAAATAAAATTGGAAACCAGTTTACTTTTATTTATAGCAATAACTAAACACAGTTTATTTGGATTATTTCTTGCAGAAAACTCCTGCTGGAAGTTTCATATTTAACATCCAGTGAATAATGTTGAAAATATTTTATTCTGTGTTTAAATCTATCTTCATCTGAAACTATTTGGTTGGGGAGAAAGTTTAGTGAGAATTTGGATATTTGGTCCTAGTGTGGAAAATATCCACATCTAATATCCAGATAACAAAAAAAGGTGTCTCAAAGCAAAACATTTATTAAATGCATACAGGGAATTGCTCCCCAATTTGATGCTGCAAGTAATGTAAGTCTTAGTTGAGTTTGATGTTACATAAAAATAATATAAAAATAATATATAAAAAATTTTGCTCAGTAAGAAACTGAAATCCTGGCATTTCTTCTTAACTTTGTTAAAAGATGAAGGATGGCAAACTTTATTTTTTTTGTTGGTTAAAAAAAAAAAAAGCCTTTATTTTTATGTTGGCGTACTAATAGTGCTTTAACTCCACCCATTGTGATTTCTGTGCGTTATATATTCAACCTGATAAACATGGAATGTTGAAAAACAGCTTTAGCTGACATGATGTGGGAATGAGGAAGAAGGAGGAGGACCCAAATGCAGGATAACAAAACAGGATTTATTTACCAGAATTCCAGTAAAGCTGTAAGGCATAGAGCATAGAATTAACTCAAGATCAAAAGTTCAAATATAACCGAGCCCAAAGATGCAACTTTATTGATACGTTTTCATTGTCAGATCTCTTAATGTTTCGTCAGTATGAACGTGTGATGGAAAAGTTTAAAATTCTGTCAAGACTCAAACCAACTTGTGGCATTTTTCTTATCATGTTTGATGTTGTAAGAGGATGAGTTGGTGAAAATTCTGTGCATTTTACTTAAAGAAGATCAGAGTTTGACGAGTTGAAACATGCTTTCAGTCAACATGAACGAACATGCACAGCAGCACAGAAAAGACCAAAAACTGGAAACACTGAATGGTGTACAGACCATGTAAAAGAAAAATCCGATTAATCTCTGAGGAATGACAATGAATTATTTAAATAAAACTAATTGTTACACCTCTGAATAGGAAAACATTAATGCTACAGAATAGAAGCTTTCAAGACACCGGTGTATGAAAGTGTAAGACAGAAGAATCCAAGTGCTTATAAAATTACTGTTGTTGGTTATGTTACGTACACAGCTAGCAAAAATACCTGTCTAACTGAAAATGCAAAAACCGTTGTTTGGGAGAATTCTATTGACTCTTCAGACAGAAACTCACCAATCAGTGGAATTCTTTATCAGATCATCAGATTTAGTCAGAGTTCAAGTATCAGCTTGCGTTCAGGGGATAATATAACGCAAGACCAATAAAGAACAAATTTACTCAGGTACTATCACATAGAGAGATTACGACTGCTAGTAACATGAGAATATTTATTTTAGTTCCAACTAAAAAACAAATTCACATAGTTAACATCAGGTAAAAAGAATTTAACAGACATTTAGATAAGATTAGAATTACTTTATTGATCCCACACTTGGGAAATTTGTGCATTACAGCAGCAAACAAGAAAGAAAGAAATAGACAGTATATATACAAGAGGGAAAATAAAAAATAATAAAATATTAAAATGATAAAATAGAAGGAATACAGTAATGTGAAAAACCATTGAGGTCAATACGGACTGTAAGTGCAAAGGGGGTAAAAACAAAATTGACATAAGAAGCATAAAGTGACAAACAGTGATGAATTACATGACTATGAACCAGTTATTTGCTATTCTGTGAATTATTAAAAAGTGTTATTGTGTTGGGAATAAAAGATTTCCGGTACCGGGCGGTTTTTGAGCGGAGCTGTCTGAGCCTCTTGGAGAAGGAGCTCCGCTGCTTGTCCAGAAGTGGGTAGAGAGGATGGTCATGATTGTCCATGATGGATAAAAGTTTATTCAGTGACCTCCTTTCCATCACTGCTTCGAGTGGGTCCTGTTGGCAGCCAATGACAGAGCCAGTCTTTCTTATCAGTTTATTAAGTCTGTTGGCGTCACTGGCTGCAATGCTGCAGATGACAGAGAAGAACAAGGTGCTGGCCACCACAGACTGGTAGAAGATCTCCAGCATCTCGCTGCACACATTGAAGGACCTCAGCTTCCTTAGGAAGTAAAGTCGGCTGCAGGTCTTCTTGTACACAGCAGTACTGTTGCTCCTCCAGTTCAGTCTGCTGTCGATGGTCACTCCCGGGTATTTGCACTCCTCCACAACCTCCACATCCCTACCCAGAATGTAGAGGGGCCGCAAGGTAGATCTGTTCCTCCGGAAGTCAATCACCATCTCCCTGGTCTCGTCTACATTGAACAGTAGGTGATTCTCTCCCACCGACTCCACAAATCCATCCACCTCTCTCCTATACTCCTCCTCCTGCCCACCACTTATACACCCTACAACTGCAGAGTCATCAGAGAATTTCTGTAGGTGGCATGATTCCGAGTTGTGCTGGAAGTCTGAGGTGTACAGTGTGAAGAGGAATGGAGAGAGCACAGTGCCCTGTGGGGCTCCTACACCACTTAGAACCACATCAGACAGGACATTGCCCAGCCAGACGAACTGTGGCCTGTCCGTCAGGTAATCAGTGATCCAGGAGACGATGGACGTACCACCACCCATCAGCCGCAGCTTATTACATGTGATTATTTATATTTCATATGTGATTATTCATTTTAGTTCCATCAAGTCTGGGACTGGTGTCTATAATTCAGAAGGAGATGACTAAGAGCCAGACAGTCAGGAATCATTTATGAAGCTTCAAGGAAAATGAAGCTCATGCTGCCATAGTGTACAATTACTGCAGGGAGAATCTCCTGCAATCTCTTTGAAGCTTTATTGACTTGGCAACAGAAATTCCCTTGAGACATAAGGTTATAATTATGGGTTTGCTTCAGTTGTGGTCCTACTAAGACTTCCAAAAGTGCACTGTCTGGAACTTCACAGCTTTCTCATCCTGGGCTAAAAAATATGACTCACTTACTCGTCTTCTAAACAAGTTATCCAACAAGGTGCCTATCCTGGCTAGTTTCCGGTGAGAGGCAGGAAGAACCTTAAACAAGTCAGTATTCCGTTGGACTATTATTTGTTGCTACACACTAAACAACAGTGTAGGTTTCTCAGAGTGTCTGGAGTCTTTGAGAGGATCACCTAATGCCCTGCTTCCAGAGATACCATTGCCCTCCAGGGAGACTTCAATCCTCACAGGGGCAACAAAAGTAGGACTTAGATAGAGGTGATTGGTAGAAATAGCCCTCCTGGAGAGGAGGGTCCATCTGTTGGGTAGTTGAGCTTTGAATTGAGGAGGAACATGTTTAGTTTCAGTTGCGGACGTGGAACAGTAGACCAGTTCAGTTTCTGCTTCAGGAACTTGAAGGATTTATAGAAGTTTACCCAACCAGTCTACATGTGTTTTGTGGATTTGGAGAAGACATTCAATTGTGTCCCTCAGAGACTCTAGTGGTATAGACTCCAGGAGTACAGACTACTACAGCCTTTGTAGTCCAGTCTCAGTATGACCGGTGCCAGAGATTTCTCTGAATTGCTGTTAATGGGTTGGATTAGTTTCCAATGAGAGTAAGATTCCACCGAGGCTGCCTTTTGTCACCGATTTATTTCATTACTTTTATGAACAGAATTTTTAGGCACGGCTGAGGCGGCAGGTAGGATGTGGTTCAGTGACCTCAGAATCTGGTTTCTGCTTGTTTGGGATGATGTGGTCCTGTTGGCTTCATCCCACGACCTCCAACTGACTCTGGACAGATTTGAAGCCAAATGTAAAGCAGCTCAGATGGAAATCAGCACCTAAAAAAAGATAAAGATAAAGAAAACCTTTATTTGTCCCACAATGGGGAAATTGCAGTATTCAACAGTACAGGCACAGGAAGAAAAAAAGGTCACAACAAGTATGCACAAACAAAACAAAAACAAAAAAGGCAAAATAGACAGAGGACAAAAACATGCATTCAAAGTGACTGAGCTACCGCACAGTTCTGGCAAGAAATAGCCAAAAGAGCACATGGTTAAAATTGTTCAAAGTGGAGTCTCACAGCAGAAGGAAGGAAAGACCTCCTGAATCTCTCCTTCACACAGCGAGGGTGGAGCAGCCTGCCAGTGAAGCTGCTTTTTAGTGCAGACAGCGTGTCCTGCAAGGGGTGGTACTTGTTATCCAGCATGGATGTCAGTCTCTTCAGGACCCTTCTGTCACCCACCTCCCGCACTGACTCTAGAGAGCAGCCCAGGACAGAGCTGGACTTCTTGATAATTCTGTCCAGCTTTTTCCTCTCTCTTTCTGTGATACTATTGTTCCCGCAGACCAAACCGTACAGGATGACTGATGCCACCACAGAGTTGTAGAATTGTCTTCTGGAGTGCCTCATTCACTCCAAAGGACCGCAGTTTCCTCAGGAGGTAAAGCCTGCTCTGACCCTTCCTGTACAGTGCGTCGGTGTTATGAGTCCAGTCCAGTTTGTTGTTGAGGTGAACACCCAGGTATTTGTAAGAGTCCATCTGTTCAATGTTTATTCCCTGGATGTTCACTGGTGAGGGAGTGGTAGAGTGATGTCTGCGGAAGTCCACCACCATCTCCTTGGTTTTCCCTGCATTGATCAGGAGATGGTTTCGCTGACACCAGTCCACAAAGTTGTGCGTCAGTCCTCTGTTTCTACCTCTAATTCCAAGACCATGCTCCTTTACTGGAGAAGGATTAATTGCCTCCTGCAAGTAAGGGACAGCCTGCCCCAAGTAGAGAAGTTTAAATATCTGGGAGAGTATTTCAGTGTCTGCAGTGGTTAGGACGTTACGTTGGTTAATTAACATTCTATGTGTTTACTTTTTTAATAGGACAGGATGCACTGTTGAACATCTAATGCTGTAAATACATTGGTGTTCGCTCAGAGCGAGTTTCCTTCCGTAGTTTCCTGATAAGGAGTACAGCCAAATACAACCTTTTACAAATATATTAAAACCAACAGTAATAAGACACACAGCTGAGACATGAGAACCAGTGTTGTGTATCTGACGTGAAAAATGTAGTTACATTACAAATGATCTCTCTGAAAAAATAACTCCAGCGACACCTAGGCAGCTCAGTGGGATTTGAACCAGCTTCTTCTGGCAGCATAAAGCACTCTTTTAGTGCTTTATGCTGCTTTGTTTGAAAAAAAAAACAAATAGTAGATGAAGGTTAGATAATCAGAAACTTGAGGGAAAAAAAGACTCTTTGCTCAGAAGGAAATGAAATAAAGATGAATCACATGAGACCAGGTAACCTGATCACATGTTGAAGACAATTAAAAGAAAACCCAAGATGGTGTAAAAAAGCACTCTTTTAGTGCTTTATGCTGCTTTTATTTAAACAAATTGTAGCAACGCAGACTTTATGTCTTTTGTAATGTACCTGTTCTTGTGTATTGACTTAATCTAAAACAAAACCAGCAAAGCTCCCGCTTACTTATTACCCCAAGTTAATTGGTTGTCATTTAGATATAAAAATAATTGTTACATAGAGCTTGAAATATTAGCATTTCTTCTCACAATTTGTTTCTGTATCGGCAGGTTTTGGAATAAAATACCACCTCTAAATCTTTTAGATCTATTTCTCCACATTTTCGTGTGCCGTTTCAAATCTTTGTGTACAAGCAAGCACATTCAATGGAGCAGAACAAACACCTACAAAGAAAAACTTCTCTGATGCAATTCAGAATTTTTTGAAAACTAAAAAGTTTAATATTTCCCTTACAGTGAGACGGAAATAAAAATGAGGGGGTAAAAAAAACAAATAGTACATGAAGGTTAGATAATCAGAAACTTGAGGGAAAAAAAGACTCTTTGCTCAGAAGGAAATGAAATAAAGATGAATCACATGAGACCAGGTAACCTGATCACATGTTGAAGACAATTAAAAGAAAACCCAAGATGGTGTAAATTATTGATCCATTGATCTGGCAAGGCAAGAGGAAAAATAGTACAAGAACACAGATGTCCAAGATGAGGAAATAAACTTGAATGGGGCGGAGGACATGTAAAGATGTGATGGTGCACAATGAATTATCTCAGCTAATTATGCTCTCATTATTACACTCTCATTACAGAAAAAAAAAGACAGATAAACGATAGACGACTCATCAGACTCAATTGATACAAGGGTACATTTAGATATTGAACTCAACCTTGAATTCAATTTAAGCTTTCTTAATTATACTGATCACAAACAATTTTATCATGAAAATACATTGATCTGAAACTAGAATATGCTGTTTCGGAGAAACAGCGCAGTTGCGAAACTCAATTTTAGAGGGATTCTCAATCTTAAACTAAACCAGTAGTAGCCTCTATACAAATTTTGGTTAAGTAAATGTTTTCTAAGATCCCTAAAACATTCATTCCAGGTCATAGCAAAAAGTGAAACTTGGATACAAGAAACTGAAGTTGTCAATTTTGTGTTAGAAGGATATGACTTCAATGAAGCAAATCGAAGAAACAAAAGAGGCAGGAGCGTGGGGTTCCATGTACAAAAAAAACTTACAATGCAAAATAATTGTTACTTTAATTGCAGATGATACTATTAAAAGCCTCACAATTGATATCAACACAGATAAATGTAAAATTATAACTTTGACTTGTGTTCATAGAACATCTGGTACTTGTATAGAGCAATTCTGTCATGATGTGGAGTTGAGGCCAAAAATATACCCTTGACACAACAGACAGGCTCAGATGAAGAAATCAAAAGCAGATTTATTAGATTGATAAAAAGTCCAAATAAAGAATGCAAAAACAGATTAATTAGGCAGGTTCTAATGTAGGAGCTGGAGCCAAAAACTGGTTAACAGGTCAAGCATGGTAAACAAACAATCTGGCAAAAAGTGTGTGAAAAACTGATCCATTTGTGCTCCAGCAGAGGAGTAGATGAGTTTCAGGTGTGACGTGTTGCACACACACAGACAAGAGGGAGGGGGAAAACAGGACACAGAGACCCAGGACACAGAGACACAGATAGAATGTGGTTGATATACTTCAAAAAGCTCACAAAAAAATTTTGTCGGAAGGAACATAAGTTGACAACAGACTTCTATAATACATTTTTAGCTTTGGCGTTCTATTAACAAACCTAGTAGGATTACCAGGGACAGCGTACCACTAAGAGACAATATTTTTTCAGCTATTAAAGATCATACCACCTGTGGCCTGTTATTAAACGACATAAGTGATCACCTTCCAATTTTTGCAGTATTACACAGCATAAAGTCAGGCTATGTAGATTTAGAAGCCGGGACGGATTGAAAGCATAAAAAGGAATTTTGAATTGGAAAATTGGAAAACTAGGAAATTTGAATTAGAATGATGTCTTTGTTGATGACCCAAACCAAGTATATGTGGCCTTTTTTTTAATATACATATACAGTACATATATATTATTTTTTTAAAGATTTTTCATTTTTTTATACAGACACACGCACACACACACACAGACACACACACACACACACACACATATAAAACGCAACTTTAAAATATACAAAAACCATATTGAAAACCTCCTTTTTTTTGTAAATTGCTGACCCTCAATGTACTTAATAAAAGGTACCAATCTTTTACAATATTTTTCTATTGAGCCCCTTTTACTAAACCTCAGGTATTCAATATCAAGTCCCAGAATTTTTCTAAAGCAGCTCATGACCAAAACATGTGATCTGTTGTTGCAGGTGACTGGTTGCACCTTGGCCATTGATCATCCCTGCTGTTGTACTATATCTTTGCCAGCCTTACCTTTGTTATTTTTTTTTATTTTTATTTTAATGTACTTTATTAATCCCTCACCGGGAAATTTGTGTGCTGCACTACACCGCAGCATGCTGCCACCTGTGACACCTCCAATGGTGGGAGAAACGATGGGTTAGGTGTCTTCTCCGAGGATCCTAGACGTGAACTCAGTGAGATGCCAACCTGGGAACTTTCGATTAACTGCCGGTCTGTGGGTGAACGCTCTAACCACTGAGCCACCATCTCCCCCACTATGAGCGGTGGAAAATGGTGTCAGACTGTGCCTTATACAGATAGATGTTGAATGTATGCGGGTGATACTTCTGTTCCTGATTTCCTCTGGAATCTCCAGATTTCAATCTTGTTCCCAAGAGTTTTTTTAGATGGTCCAAAGAAGTAGGATTAACGTGATGCAATTGATCATACATTTGTTTATGAGGCCTTTTTGACCATTTACTTAAACTTGTACAATACGCATTGTCCTCCAAAAAAGTACGTAATGAAAGATAGAAATGACAAAGTTTGGATGACCAAAGGCCTGCAGGAGGCATGCAAACAGAAAAAATTCTATGAAATAAATTAACAGTAATGTTAAGAATACGGAATAAAAAATATTACACTGGAATGCTAGAGGCCAGCAAAAACAACATACAAAAAACATGGGATTCAATAAATCATATAAGCAGAAACAAATGGAATTTCCAGGTTATTTTTGGGATCAACAATTAGCCCCAAATTTTGTATTAATTACTGAATATTGCTGACATATGCAATAATTCTGAAATTTTAAAATACATAATTTTTGCAGACGACACTATTTCGTATTGTTCAGAAAGAAATTGAGACAATTTCCTCAATAAAATTAAAAAAGAATTAGAATTATTCAAAAGCTGGTTCGATGTTAACAAGTTAGCTCTCAATATCAGTAAAACTCAATTCATAATATTTGGAAATAAAAAGGAAACTTTAAGAAAACCAAAACTCAGACATTGAAATAGAACACGTCTGGGAGACCAAATTTCTTAGAGTCATAATTGATTACAAATTAAACTGGAAAAAATTATGTGGAATATGTAAGAGGAAAAATATGCAAATCAATAGGAATCCAAATAAAAGCAAGAGAAATGGTTCAAACTTAACTTACAATTCACTCAAACTGCCTTACTTAACTTATTCTGTAGAAATCTGGGATAAGCTTTTAAAACTACACTAGAAAAAATTGTTTACAACAGAAACAATCCATAAAAATAATAAATAACGCAGGTTATTATGATGATACAAACTAACTACATTCACACATTTTGAAATTTAAAGACCTTCACTATCAACAAATTATGCAATTTATGTTTAAATTCAAAGCAAAAACTCTCCCTGAAGACATCCATACATTGTTGTTTTTGGCAGCCATCTGAGTTTTCGATTTATTCTTTGTCTTTGGAACGAAAATTAGTTAAGTTTTAGTCACGTTTTTGTTATCTCTTTATATTTTAGTTTTAGTCAAGTTTTAGTCAACGAAAAAACCCAAAAGAGTTTTCGTCTAGTTTTTGTCAGGGAGACTTAGAACGATTTTAGTCTAGTTTTAGTGTAAAAAAAATTCTTAGTTTAACAATCGTGTCTTTATTACTGAAAATGATGCAGGTTATTTGTTAAAAAAAAAAAACAAAACAAAACATGCCGAGCTTGGACTTGCGCAAAACAACAAATATTGTAAAACAACGTAAAATAAAGAGAAATTCTTCAGTGAGTGAGGAACGTTGTAACTTTTACATACTTAAAAATGACATCTTTTAATAACTCTGTTAACAAAGTAAACATTGGAATGCATTTAAATCAGTCGTTAGCCCAACCAAGCTAACTAGGAAGTTAGCAGTGCCGACAAGCTATCATTAGCTTGAAGTTAGCATGCTGTTTGTGCAAAATATGTGGAAAACGTTACATTTCTGAACCCCAAGCCTCTTTGTTGCTGTTGCCGCCATGGTGTGTGACTTCCTCGTGGCTGCAGGTGTGTTGTGTAGACGGTGTGAACGTGCAGCATTGTGGGGGGCATGCCGCCGTGAGAGACAGATGCTCCCGCTGTGTTTTTTCTTTTCTCAGACAGAAATGTGAAAGTCTGACACCTATTTTGTTACATTTTTGTATCGTCAACAGAAACTTGCAAACGTCTCGTCACATTTTCATCACCAAAAAGTCGCATTTATTTTGTTATCGTTACGTCATCGTCATAAAAAAAAAGAAGCTTCATCAACAAAATAATTTTGTTGTCGTCATTGTTGACGAAAACAACACTGCATCCATAGGTTTTTTTCTATTTCTCAGCATAAATATAAACTTTACTTCACCAACAGCAAGATAATCCATAAGAACTAGATGTATCTCCGTTGCGGGAGCTCGGCTTTGGAATTGCGCCAACTCAGAATTGAAGGAGTCCTGTTCTTTTGCCATTTATAAAAAGGTACTCTTTCAGTTATCGATAGAGAAATACTATCAGTACATCAGTTTGTGGTAGCTTAGTTCCGTTTGCTTGTTGGTTGTTTGTTTTTTTTCTTCTTCTTTTTTTTCTCTCTATATAAAAAAGATGGAATGTACTGTATGTAGGCAGGCATCAATAAGCTTTGCTTCTGCCAGAGCCTTTTTAAGTCTCACCTAAAAGAAAATGCTATTTTTGTTGGTTCTGTTCGGTCGTCTACCGCTTATTTTTGGCAGGGTCGCGGGGGCAACAGCCTCAGAAGGGAATCCCAGGCTTCTCTCATCACAGTTGCATCCTCCAGCTCACCCGGAAGGATCCCGAGTCGTTCCCTAGCCAGCTGTGAGACATAGCCTCTCCAGCTGGTCAGGGGTCTGCCTCTTGGTCTCCTCCCGTTCGGACGTCCCTGAAACACCTCACCAGCGAGCCACGTGGGGGGCATCCTGACCAGACGCCCAAACCACCCCGTCTTGCTCCTCTCAACCTGGAGGAGGAGCGGCTCGTAACCGAGCTCCTCCTGGATGGCAGAGCTCCTCAGCCAATTCATAGGTGAGGGTAGGAATGTAGATCAAGTTGTAACTCGAGAGCTTTGCCTTTCAGCACAGCTCGTTCTTAACCACTATGGACAGACGCCTAGTTATAGCTGACGCCGCACTGATCCGCCTGTCGATCTTCCGCTCCATCCTTTCCCCACTCGTGAACAAGACCCAGATCCCTCCAATGCCTCGGCTTCGCCTCGATATTCTGTCCAGAAAAGCAATAAACAGAATTGGTTACAAAGAGTAGCCGTGGTAGAGTCCAACTCTCACTGGAAATGGAATCGACATACTTCCAGCTATATGGACCAAGCTCTGGCTTCGGTCATACAGAGACTGGACAGCTTGTACCAAGGGCTCAGAGACTCCGTACTCCCGGAGAACCCCCCGCAGAAGCCTCCACACAGTCGAATGCCTTCTCCAGATCCACAAAAAGCACAAATAGACAGGTTGGGCAAATTCCCATGACCCCTCCAGGATCCTGAAGAGGGTATAGAGCTGTTTTGTTGGTCAGTCAGTCAGTCGTCTTCATATCCGTCTATCCCTTTCGGGGTTGCAGAGGGTGCCGGAGCCCATCCCGGCCAATTTAAGGCGAAGGGCATTGTTTTGTTGGTTTTGAGGGGAAATATTAAATTGAATTTGAATTGAATATACTTTATTATCCCCGAAGGGAAATTTGAGATGTAACTGAAATAAAACAAGCTGAAACTGAAATTACCTCAGCCTGACCAGAAAGATGACTAAAAAGCACCTGGTTTAAAATAATAGGAACTGGGACTCACTGCATCCTCCTTTTCGTTTTATATACCAAAGAAGAAGAAACCAAAGACGTTAATTTCCAGAAAATGTATAAACATAAAATACCAAGGAAACAGTTATAGTGAAAATAACAAATGATTAACGCTTTTAGTCTCGTTAGTGTTTTAAAAACTTTTAACTGTACGGTAAACTGTTTTTTTTTTTTTTTGTTTTTTTTTGTAGAAACAGTCTTTTTGCTGCCATCGTTCATTGCGGCCTTAACAGATGAGGTGGTGTTACCCATTTCGCCTTTATAATTTAAACTTCTTAAAAGGAAAAAATATGGTAGAGCTACTTACTTTATCTCTGAGTGAGACACATTTTATTAGTTGGTACACTGTTTTGGTGGCGCTACCAACTGAACTTTTTTTCCTAAAAAATAATTAACTTATATTAGAAAGATTTTACAAATACGTTATTGATCCCAACTGCCACATATTGACCCTTACTGATCCCGACCTAGCATAGGTAGCATAACTCAACAGCTAAATTCATTCACAAATTGATGCTTTTACTGTAATAAAATCACAGAAAATACCAGTATTTACAGGATGCATAGGTAGCAGAATCTGTTATGGTGAGGATGCGAGAGGAGAACCCATTTGCGAGATAACAAATAATATTTATTTAACTAAAGGAGTCCAGCGGAGCTGTAAAAAAAAGGCACATGATTAAAAAAAGGGAATGTCTCTTGGTCAAAGTTAAAAAATATCACACTTGAAGGTAATTAGACAACCAAAGAGGTAAACTAAGACCCATCTTACCAATTTTTTGGGAGGAGGGAGAAAGTGTTCTGCTTTCTCAAGAAATTTCAAGCTCCTATGTTAAAGCATTCATGGTAATTAACTTAATTTTTTGTCGTTAACATTAAAGCTAAGCGTAAAAATAATTTTCATCTTTGACATTGAACAGCAGACACACCCTTCAATTTAAAAATGTAAATTTTTCAGCATTTCACTATCAAGCAAATCTCTATGAAAAACAACAGCAGATGTTTTCATCTTTGCTGCATCTTTTTACTTTTTAAGTAATGAGACCCCAAAGAAAGCTGTGAGACACAGTTTCTCCAGTGGGTCCTGGGTCTGCTTTTGGGTGACCTCCCAGTGGGACATCCCTGAAAAACCGAATCCCGAATGCCTCGCTGGTGAGGCATTCGGGAGGCATCCTAACCAGATGCCCAAACCACCCCATCTGGCTTCTCATGATCCAGAGGGGCAAAGGCTCTACTCAGACCTGCCCTCCATAAGTGGCAGCATGGTGGCACAGTGGGTAGCACAGTGGCCTCACTGCAAGGGATAGACGGACAAAAAGATGACTGACTGAGACCCCAAAGATGGGGTCACTTAGTGACTTCTAACAAATTCATCAGGTAAATTACACAGTTCTGTACCAGCCTAGCACTGTACAGTCTAGCCTTGAACTGAAAGGGGTTGTCTCTAATGAAAAAGTAAAGAGAATATTTCTAACAAGGTTTACCTGAAATGACTTTATATTTTTCAGACACCACAGTACAGAGTACAATAAATAATGGTAAAAACTGCACAAAATACAATAATTTGAATGTATATTAGATATTATTTATAAATGTGACAACTGTCCCTCACGCACTCAGCTGATGATCTTATGCTGACACATTTTTTTACTGTAACTCTTAAAATGTGATGTAAATGATTGTAAGACATGGGGATATGGAACATAATTAATTTAATTTATATTAAGATAATCTACAATAACTTATGATATCAGACGTTGTTAGGTAGAAAATATATATCCTTGTATACTTATTTGTTTTATCATTCAAAAGTGTCTTTTACAACGTGCTTTTTTGAGATTCTAAACTCCACTGATTCTTGAGGTCAGTTTGTAAACTATAGCTGGATGACAGCATTATCTGTTAAAATAATGAATGAGTTAACAGCCTCCCTTCACCTTTGTTTTACCCTCACGCTGTGTAAGCGGGGTCTGCAACTACATTTCTTTCCATCATCTGTAAGTGGGCAGTCTGTAACCGTTTTCTCTCCCACGCTACTCTGTAAGGACACACCTTTTTTTCTCCAAAAACTGTACAAATAAAGCAGACAAGAAACATATTCTCTTATAGTCGCTCCGGTCATTCGGCTGGGGTGTTCTAGCCTTGTTTTCCTGTCAGCAATATTTTGGGATTTAAGTAAATAATTCTTCCCTTTTAACAGATGTTTTATCCATTTGGAACGTTACAATGAACACCTAGACTGTGTGAAACTTCTCCATAACTATGACTGTGTTTCATAAGAATTAAAATACATGTGAATAAATATTAGACCAACTACAGAACATACAGTATACGGTGTATTTAGGTATTTACAATTCCTAGAATAAATCTGTGTAGTCCCTCATTCATCCAGGAGTGATCCATAGTAGAAAAAGTTTCAAAAAAGTCTTCTGGACAGTTTAATTCTTGAACGAGGTGTTTCAACTTCCATCCGGAAATCATTTTCAATCTGAATGAAATGGACAGAAAACTGGATCTATTTATACTAACCTGAGTAAAAGGTAAAAAAAATAGTAAGGATGGGCTCGACCAATGAGCCTGTGTTACTTAAGATGGCCGTGAATGGCTGGGAATGGAGGGATTTTCTTTCATCAAGCCATCTTTGTGATGAAAGAAAATCCCTCACTGAATTGGAGTGGAGGCGTTAGATACGTTTTGCCCGGTATTTACAGTAGCCTATTGAAGCCATGGACCAAAGATGACACCTCGTGACCCAGTTTCACGCCTCTCGTTAGCAGGTTTTTTCTATTCACTAGGCTTTTAGCATTTTTATAATAGGTTCGTTTACTGGTCTGTGGCTACAATAGGAGCCATTCACGGCCATCTTAGGTAACACAGGCTCATTGGTCGAGCCCTTCTCACTATTTTTTTACCTTTTACTCAGGTTAGTATAAATAGATCCAGTTTTCTGTCCATTTCATTCTGATTGAAAATGATTTCCGGATGGAAGTCGAAACGTCTTGTTCAAGAATTAAACTGTCCAGAAGACTTTTTTGAAACTTTTTCTACAATTCCTAGAATAACATAGAAAACCTTCTGCTTATCCTTTTATATTATTCCGTGTGAATGTTATCACATTTTTAAAGCATACATTAAGGTAAACATGTGTCTAAATGTTTCTCTATAAATTTCACACACTGGATCATTTTCTATCAGCTGGATTTGTAGGATTTAAAAATCCATTCATTTAACCCACAATACAACGGTTTCATAAAACAATGAAGAAACCCCCCCATTTGAAAGGTTTACATTTACAAAAAAGCTTCTCAAATCAGAAAAAAGGGGAAAAATGTAGTTTTGTAAACATGTTAAAGAGCAAAACACTTCTTAATGTTAAATAAGGAGGTTGAAATTTTATATCAGTTCGATTAGGTAAATGTACAAAAGGTATGCAGAGTTATTTTTCAAATTAAATGCATTGATTGTAACTTTAAATAAAATGGCGTAAATAAATTACTGTCTGTGTTTCTGTTTAATGGGGTAAAAAAACTGAAATTGACTTGGACAAGTTTTGATTTAATACGTTTCTTTCCTCAAACAGATGAATATGTGTACAAATTTAAAACCGGATGTAAAAACAGTTACTTCCGATTTTCGTGTCTCTTAGTTTTAACTAACTTTACTTTATTGAATGTCGCGAAATACCAGTGTTGGTATATTACGCCTAACAGGGAACCGAGATCGTCTGTGATTTCAAAAGAGAAAACTGTTCGCGTTTATTTGAGGCGCTTTTCTCCGTCCTCTGCATATAATCCAGGGAAGGCACAAATGATCTCAAACACACCTCCTAGAGATGAGAATTACGGCTCTTTTTAGCGAGTCGGCTCTTTCGGATCGGCTCACTAAGAAGAGCCGGCTCTTCCGGCTCGCGAACGGCTCTTTAGATTGTTTTTTGTTTGAAATTATTAATTTAAACTATGCGCAAATAAACAAATAAAAAAAAAATCAATTCAATTTGACAATTCAACTTTGAACAATTTGAATTTTTCAGCTTCTTAAACAAATTTAAAATGAACATTTAAATCAAAATACAACATAAATATAAATTAAAATAAGGAAACACAAAATAGCACCCAGATTGGTATTTATTTTATTTTTACTTACTCTATTGATCCCTCACCGGGAAAATTTGTGTGCTACACTTCTACACCGCAGCAGGCTGTCACGACGGCGCCAATGGTGGGAGAAACGGGGGTTTAGGTGTCTTCTCCAAGGACCCTAGACGTGAACTCATTGGGATGCAAACCTACGAACTTCCGGTCCGTGGGCGCATGCTCTACCACTGAGCCACAGTCCTACACTTAGAAACACTAAATGCGCAGTTTTGAAGAGCTGATTCGGTTTTTTCTGTCTGTAATTATTTGCGCAGTTTGAGAAAAGTGTGTTTATGACCTCTGTGATGCCCCGCCCCACTAAAAAAATATATATCAACAAAAAATGTCAATCGTTTGTGCTGTTTCGTACTGTAAAAATATTTATTTGTGCTATTTTAGTTTTTCAGCTCTTTAAATTATTACAGCACAAAGGATGGACATACTTTTTGTTTTATATATATATATATATATATATATACACACTATATTACCAAAAGTATTCGCTCACCCATTCAAATGATCGGAATCAGGTGTTCTAATCACTTGACCTGGCTCCAGGTGTATAAATTCAAGCACTCAGGCATGCAGACTGTGAAACAAGACATTTGTGAAAGAATGGGCCGCTCTCAGGAGCTCAGTGAATTCCAACGTGGAACTGTCATAGGATGCCACTTGTGCAACAAATCCAGTCGTGAAATTTCCTCGCTCCTAAATATTCCACAGTCAACTATCAGCTCTATTATAACAAAATGGAAGCGTTTGGGAACAACAGCAACTCAGCCACGAAGTGGTAGGCCACGTAAAGTGACAGAGAGGGGTCAGCGGATGCTGAAGCGCATACTGCAAATGGGTCGCCGACTTTCTGCACAGAGCTACAAACTTCATGTGACCTTCAGATTAGCCCAAGTACAGTACGCAGAGAGCTTCATGGAACGGGTTTCCATGGCTGAGCAGCTGCAGCCTAGCCACACATCACTAAGTGCAACGCAAGGCGTCGGATGCAATGGTGTAAAGCATGCCGCCACTGGCCTCTAGAGCAGTGGAGACGCGTTCTCTGGAATGATGAATCACACTTTTCCATCTGGCAATCTGATGGACGAGTCTGGGTTTGGAGGTTGCCAGGAGAACGGTACATTTCAGATTGCATTGTGCCAACTGTGAAATTTGGTGGAGGAGGAATTATGGTATGGGGTTGTTTTTCAGGAGCTGGGCTTGGCCCCTTAGTTCCAGTGAAAGGAACATTAAATGCTTCAGGATACCAAAACATTTTGGACAATTCCATACTCCCAACCTTGTGGGAACAGTTTGGAGCGGGCCCCTCCCTCTTCCAACATGACTGTGCACCAGTGCACAAAGCAAGGTCCATAAAGACGTGGATGACATAGTCTGGTGTAGATGAACTTGACTGGCCTGCACAGAGTACTGACCTGAACCCAATAGAACACCTTTGGGATGAATCAGAGCGGAGACTGAGAGCCAGGCCTTCTCGACCAACATCAGTGTGTGACCTCACCAATGCGCTTTTGGAAGAATGGTCAAAAATTCCTATAAACACTCTCCTCAACCTTGTGGACAGTCTTCCCAGAAGAGTTGAAGCTGTAATAGCTCCAAAAGGTGGACCGACATCATATTGAATTCTATGAGTTAGGAATGGGAGGCACTTCAGTTCATAGAATGAGTAAAGGCAGGTGAGACAATACTTTTGGTAATATAGTGTATATATATAGATGGAATGCGGGAGCGGGGCTTCCAATCAGTCAACACACGGGAGCCGGCTCTCGTCGTTCACTTCAAAGAGCCGGCTCTAAGACCCGTTTCGTTCGCGACCGAGACATCACTTCTTGACGCCCTGGCAATCTCTTAAAAACATTCCTAATTCGTAATATAACCGTGTGAAAGGGCTTTTTTTTATATCTGTAAATTTATTGTTGTTTTTCTGATTTGTTTTAAGCTGATTGTGACTCAAAGAAGCAACACAAGAACCAACAAAATGGAGGATATTTAATTCTGTCTTCGGTAAGTATTGATTTACTCTTCTTTGTGTTTGTTAGTTTGTGGTACACCATGTACAGGAACAGTACAGTCACCATGAGACTGGAAATAAAATAAAAACAAGATTTATTCATATCAGAAGAAACAAAATGCCGTTTTTTTTTGTTTTTTGTTTTTTGTGAATTTGTGTTCTTCCAAATGAGAAAAAGAGAGGGGAATGTAGTCAAAAGCAAAAGTAAAAGGTTGTTTACACGACTGCTAAAGAAAATTCACAAAAACCTGGACTGAACTGATTTTAGTTGGCAACTGTAAAAAGTATATGACTGGGTGAAGAACAAAAAACAAACAAACAAAAAAAACAAAAACGAGTTTCTTGTTGTAAAAACCTCACAGAGCTTTTTGACTTTAAGCATACGTGTCCTAAATAATCACATGAGTCCCTGCTGACCGTCATCTGTTTCTGAGGCAGAAACCATACATACAGACTGAAGTACCAGTAGAGCAGGTTCAAGTGGTCGTCTCAGGTAGGAAATCTGCAGGACGAGGGAAAAATCAGGACAGGCATGCTCCTGGAATAACATATTTTTATCAGACATGAACAAACAGAACAAGACACCATGGTGACCATAGTAGATGACCTGTCATCGTGAAGAGCCCAGGGTTAATGGAACAAGAGGGAAGATGAGACACAGGTGCAAACGTTAGGGAGAATCACCTGAAACAATGAGTTCTGGGAATTAGGCCAAAACAAGGGGGAAGAAGAAATGATCAGAAATGTGGAGGAACATGACTCTGAGACTTTTGGCATTCATTTGAATAATTTTCACCTCAATTTCAATGTATTTCAACCAAAGCTTTTTTTTTATTTGGTGCTCTGCTCTTGTATTTACTTATAAGTCTTTTAATAAATTTCTCACCTTTTTTTTTAACTTCTGTCATCTGATCTGCGGTAGAAACCGAAATAATTTTTTTTGTATGAGAACAAAACTGTTTGAGGAGTGGCTTTTATGAGCAACCGTTGGAAAAAAACTTGTTATCTGGAAATAAGTCAACTGGAATGTGTGGGAAGTGAAAGAAGATTTTGATCTGATTAAAATCATTTGATCTGATAAAAAAAAACAGATAAAATAAAAAGAACATGATCTGTCATCTGCTCAATCAACTGTAAAATCTTCGGGGATTAACAATTTTCTTTTGGTTTTCATTTCTAAAGCGGCAAGTTATTGTTTGATTACTTACAGAAATTTGTTAATCATTCATATTACTTTTATTGATTAGTATTATAAACGTTACCTTTATTTTCTCCATGTACTCCAGCTTCCTCAGACACTCCAAAAACGTGTGTGTCAGATTGGTCGGTCAGTTTGAAACTGACTGTAGAAATCGGTGTGAGTGTGAATGGTTTTGTGTCTCTTTGGTTCAGCAACAAACAATTCAGAAGTTGAATGATTGAATAACAAGATAAACCTGAGCTGGTTAGTGGATTATTTCCTGCAGTAAACACCAGTAAATTTTCTTAAATAACAGCTTGCAAAATGCAGGATAAAATGTTTTATTCTGTCTCTTCTTCTATTTTTGTTCAATTTAGATGATTAAGCAGAAAGTTTTTGACGGTTTGGTCCCGCTGTTTTTATTTGTTCTGTTCAGCACAAAGTGTAACTTTGTGTTGGGAAAGTGCTTTATGAATAAAATTTGATTTGATTCCTTCACTGTATCCATGAACCTCCTCTTTGGTCTTCCTCTAGGCCTCTTTCCTGGTGGTTCTAAACCTAGCATTCTTCTTCTGATGTACTCGCTCTCTCTCTCCTCTGCACATGTCCAAACCATCTCAATCTGGCTCAAAACCCAAAAAGGAACTTATTATTTTGTAAAAGCAAATGCACAAGCATCATTTACTTGGATTTTTTATTTAGAAATTTGATTTGTCATTTTACATTAAAACACTTTTTAATATTTATACCATCTTCAGCATCCACACCATCATTATTCTGAGAATTCGCGATCCTAACAAATGGTTTTAAACTGCTTTAGACCAATTTACTGAACTGAACTTGTGATTTCTTTTTCTTTTCAGACCTCAAGCATGAAACGAAAGGATCATCTGAAGAAAGCGTTTATTTCAACTTGAAAATGATTTTAAGAAACCTTCAAGAACTGGTGTTTCTTTTGGTAAAATTTTCTATTGAACACATTAAACACTGTGAGATTTCAAACTTTAGTGGAAATTATAACTAATTAAATAGAAAAAAGAAATTTAATTAAAAAACCTTTCACTTTCAAGTTACATTTACTGATACATGAGTTTCTATTTCTCCTTTTTTGTTTGTGTAAAATTATTAACAAAAGTAAAAAATTCCAAGCAGAACTGATTTGTTCTCTTTTCTACATCACCATGAAAACACAGGGGATTGGTTCCGTCTCTTTCACCTCTGACAGTAACCTGTGTGTGTGTGTGTGTGTGTGTGTGTGTGTGTGTGTGTGTGTGTGTGTGTGTGTGTGTGTGTGTGTGTGTGTGTGTGTGTGTGTGTGTGTGTGTGTGTGTGTTTGTGTGTGTGTAGGTCAGGGGTAGGCAAACTTTTTGGTTCGCGGGTCACATTGAGTTCTATCATTTAACAAGGGGGTCAGAACTAGAACAGTTGGATGGCATGCTTGGTAACAGCTAGCTTAGACCAATAGAATAGCGCGCTAGATTTTAAACAAGCGCACTAAATGTTTCATCAAGAGTGTTAAATTTGAAATCTAGCGGCGCTAGGTTTGAAATCTAAGTGCTTGATGTAACATTTTGCTTGTTTTAACTTCGAACATGCTTGTTACGTGTGTGTATTGGCCCCAATGGCTTTTCATATCTGCTATCTATTTCATATGAGTTTATTCTGACAACGTGCACATCACAGACACACACACATTTTAATGGGAGCAGTGTTGTTGTTTTCTCAACAAAGCCAATATATTCAGAGTGCACCACCTAGTGACAAAGCATCAGAATTGCAGGAGTAATAAAACTTAGGTTTTATAAGGTTTTTATAAAAAAGGTTTTATTACCTTTAATGGGTCGTTTAATGCGGCCCATTAAACAGATTAAAATGTTTGATGGGCTGCATTTGGCTCGGGGGCCGTAGTTTGCCCTTGCCTGCTCTAGGTTCATGTGTGTTTTTTAGTTACTTCAGACCACAGGATTTGCTTCTATCTGCTGTTATTTGAGAAAACCTTTGGCTTTGTTTCTGTAGAAACGCACTGCAGGGAAAAAAAATCCACAGTTTTAAACTAGTTTCTGTCTGGATTTATTTCCAAACCAAAAAACAAGATAAAATTAACTACATGTAATTTTTAAAAAGTTGAAGCAGCACAAGGTCATATGAACCTGGCTGCCATTATTTTTTATCTGAAAATAGTTTACTTCTCAATATTTTTTATGCATCGTTACAAAATAAATAGAAAATTTGATCTGGAGTTGACTGGTGCTTTTATTTTTGTCAGAATCAATCAAAAATGAAAAATAGAAAAACACACAGAAATTCTATCTTTATGTGATACATTTTTATGAAAATGAAAATCTTTTGAAGCAGTTTTTTCTTCTTTTTCTTTTTGCAGGTTATTTTGTTAAGGGTTTGTCCTGTTCATACATCAGTATGTCTTCCTACTGAGTATAAAATAGGAGAACAATGCTGTCCCATGTGCTACCCAGGTACGTTTATGAACCCCTCAGTGCATGTCCGAAAATGAACACTAAAAATGTCTTTCCAACCCAGACAAAGTAAGATTAACTGGTACTGATGTTTTCTCTACCCAGGAAATCGAGTTAAAATTGATTGTACAGAAGATAGAAGTACAACATGCTTACCCTGCGTTAATGGCTCGTACACAGACAAACCCAATGGGTTAAAACAATGTTCCCCTTGTACCATCTGTGATGCAGGTAAAGATTTTATTTTTAATGAAAACTGATTTTCTCTCCAATAATTAAAGAATTGACAGGGTAGCGTTCACTAATAAGCTTTTTGATAGGTATATTTTGGGTCAAAATAAAGTTGTTTTTGAATAAAGTATCGTTATCAAGTGTTCATTCTGAGGTGTGTGCTCCTGTAACCTCCAAATGTGTTCACAGCTTCTGGTCTGAAGGTAAAAAAGAAATGCACACTTACATCAGATGCAGAGTGTGAACCAGCAGAAGGATTTTTCTGTATCGACTCTGCAGAAAGCAGCTGTTCTGCAGCTCAGAAACACAGACAATGTAAACCAGGACAATACATCAGTAAAAAGGGTGAGTTTTCAAAGATCAGAGAGGAAAACAGTGTGAGAATAAATCATCAAGATGATGTAATATGTGTACAGGAACATCCTCCTCAGACACCGAGTGCTCTGACTGCACACATGGAACATTTTCAGATGGATCATCTTCATCATGTCAAAAACACACACAGTAAGAGATTCTTCTTCACACACGCGGAGGTGTTTCCTCTCTGAGAACAACAGGAAATGTTTTTCTGTAAAAATGATCTTCTGTCATTTCAGATGTGAAGAAAAAAATCTTCAGCAAATAAAAGCAGGAAGTTCATCATCTGATGCTGAATGTGGAGAAAAAAGTTTTTCTGGTGGTGTTATCGCTGGGATAGTTGTAGGAATATTATTATTAATAATAACAGTAGCAGTTGGTGTAGCTTTATATTTCCTCAAAAAGAAGAATTATTTTCCATTCAGGGGTGAGGATCATAAATCTTTTTTGGAAACTTTTGTTTATTAAT
Source organism: Neostethus bicornis (assembly GCA_902685375.1). NCBI lineage: Eukaryota > Metazoa > Chordata > Actinopteri > Atheriniformes > Phallostethidae > Neostethus > Neostethus bicornis. The sequence continues at coordinate 27,595,591 of LR738550.1, forward strand.
TTACAGCAAGAAGTGGTTTGTTTACTTTTGTTTTCTTTTTCTTCAGATAGAAAAAGAGATACAGCACAATACAAATCCGCTTCCGGTATGTTTGATTATTTATATTTTAATCTAGACAAAAGTTGATGGTCAAATCTGGTTTAATATGTTTTCTTCTTTTAAATATGACTTAAAAGTAATATCTCCTCCGAATGGTTGAATTAATTAATTAATTTCTGTTAAGAGAACAGAAATGATCCTGAAAGACACCGAGCACATGAAGCAGGTGTGTTTTCTGCACCAGTAACTCTCTAATATCTCTCAGATGATTCTTATTGTATCTTTATTTTCTCCACAGACTCACAGACAGGGATGGAACATATTACAGGTGATATATTACAATTGATATTACTTTTGCATTCATGTATTACTATTGTATGCCAACCTATTACGATTACATATTACATAACGGAAGTTTGTATACTATATATATATACACACACACACACACACACAAACTATCCTTCACATCAGTACCGTTTAATTAAGAATGTACCCATCTGAACGGATGGACATGAACTAATCAAATATGTACTGTGTCTAACAGTCATGGCATCTCTCTGGGTGAAAGCTCCTCCCCCCCAACACTGAACAGGCACTCCACTGGAGCAGATGTGGCTGGAACTGCCAGGTATTTAGCCGTATGGCCAGGTGGGGGTAGTTGGTGTCCGGAGTGCTCCAGTAGGCTAGCGGATCCTTGGACCGGTCCAAAGAAGGCTCCCTGAGGTAATCATGGACCTCCAGCTGGACTACCATTGGTGATGCTGTGCTGGTTGATGTGGTTACAGGCTGAGACTCCAGGAAGATATCCAGAATAAAGTGATCTTCCTGGCGAAGCCTCTTAGCTGGCGGTGAGGCAGCAGCAATACAATGTTGTGCAGTTGCTGGTACTGGCTGTGCCCTTGTTGATGAGCGATGATGCCAGTCTCTCCAACTCTGGACCATGGGCCCACTTCAGCTTGAAAACCTGTAGACATTATGAACACCTCCTTTTCAGTTTAGGGGGCCATTATTCTCTGGAGAGAGTCTTGGAGGGCTGCCATCAGCTTGGACCTGTGTTTTGACAACATTCTCTGCAGCTTTGCCATCATTCTACGGATACAAGGGACCACGATACTGGCAGTGACAGAGTTGTGGCCCTGGAGTAAGTCGGCGGTTCTCTCGTAGGGGGTCAAAATTTCCGAGAGCTCAGCTAAAATGATGCACACATAGCGGTTGAGCTGGGACAGTTGACTGCAAGGCAGTCAACCTCCTACAGTTTGGCTTCTGGGATGCGCAGTGTGGAGCGGATCATATCAACTGAGAGTTCCAGCAGGTTGTGTTGGCTGTCTGCAGTCACCTCTCATCCTCAAGTAGCTCACTGGCATGTATGGACCGACGCACATGGCTGATAATATTGGCGACCTTGCCCAAAACATTGGTGATAGGGCGTCCCTGCTTCATCCCATCCTTGACCAAAAGTTGCGCACATGTCAACAATCCTGCCATCTTCAAAACATTGTTGAATTTGCTTAGAATTTGACGTACGCACAGATTTGGGCACACGCATGCTTGATAAATTTTAATGATATTTTCATAATATCATTAATATCATAACAATGATATTATGAAAATATTATTTAATAATAAATAATATTATTTGTTCCTTTCTTATAAGGAACAAATAATATTATAAGAAAGGAACAAATAATATTATAATACTAATAAATAATAATTATAATAATACTCATCCTTCCGGGTGAGCTGGAGGATGCAGCCGGGGAGAGAGAGGCCTGGGCTACCCGTTTGAGGCTGTTGCCCCCGCGACCCGAGCCTGGAACAAGCGGAAGATGACAGAACGGATATTATTTGTTGTTCTCTTGATGTAGGCAAATTATTTTAGACAATGACTGCTTTCTGTAAAATGTTCTGTGGTTCCACCTGTCCACTGACTGAGTTCTGCTGTCTACACAGAACTTAAACAATAAGTGTTCTTAAAAATATTTTTAACACAAAATATTCCTTTAATAAAAATGCATTTTTATTAAGATATTTTAAAATGTTTTGACTATACCGTGTTTTTTGATGTTTCATCTGGGATGGTGTCCAACCGCACAGCTTCAGCAGGTAGCCAGATTTTACTCATTGCAGTTATATCGGCCAGATTATTTCGGAGGATCCCAAAGAATTCCTGGATCAGCTTTGAGACCTTAATTCTTCTCTAGATCTCCTTTTGTCCCACTTAGAGGAAAAATGTTTGTTAGACAAAATATGAAGATCTGAAAGTTAAAAAGCACCAAGAGTTGATCCTGTTTCTATTGATCCTCTGGCTGTTAAAGGCCGGTCTGTGTATCCTGAAAGAATCAATTATCTGGTCAGCACACCATCCAACAGGGTTCCACTTCAAATACAGACAGAATCTTGGAATAAAAATAATTTACTTCCTTTACATATTATTTGCAAGCTACATCTGACTTAATTACCGCTGAAGTCTTCATAAAAACTAAAAGCAAAATGGCACAGCAATGAACTAAGACGTCATACCATTCGGCAGTAAAATTTGTCATCAAAAAATCAAAAACACATTGAGTCTTTGAAACCGCAGATAACAGCACGAGAAGCGTTCAGCTTCCTTTCTTCTTTTATGTGTTTGTGGTTCATTTACTTCGGCACTGTATATGTACCAGTCGTAGTGTTTAGATCATATCTGCCCGCCTTCTTTGCTGATTCGGCACAGCGGGGAGGCTGGTTTCTAGGCAACTGTTTACATCAGGGTTTTTTTTAAACATCAGTATTGCTTTTAACTGGTTGAAAATTTGTAAAGACAAAACTATCAAAGAGGGTAAAATAACCGAAAAAAGATAGCACAATAAATTATTTTTACTTTATAGATGAGCATTTTTGCGCTAGTTTTTCTCGATCAAGGTTGTACATTGGAATTTTTATAACCAAACTCAGAAAATCCTGAGATATTACTTTCTCAAATGTTCCCTTTGCTTCAAAAGAAGATGGTAAAGGCCTCTCTGGTCACCTCCAATGCAAGAAAATACATATTTAAGCAAATATTTCTGCACCAAATTTATGTAAGAGGATTTTAAAACCAAGTAAAAAAATGCTCAAATCTATAGGATTTTTTAGAAAAACACGTTTTTGCTTTTACTGTTTTACACTTTAGTGTACATGCAAAGGAACACCCATTGAGTAATGGAGTACAAATGAAAGTTGGTCTGCTTCAAGATTTAAATATAACACAAATTTAAGCCAACCATATAATTTAGCCTGATTTATTAAGACAGGTGTTAATTCCAATTATTCTCATCTAAAACTTTTTATGTTTGAAAAACAAGAACATGGTAATTGTTCTGTAGTTAGAATGTTTTAGATTCACTCTGACTTTTCTTTTGGACTTGCATTCTCTGGGTTTTCCCCCGACATTCCTGATCCTACGCCACAAAAAAATCTGATTGGTTGGTTTCAAACTGGCTTTGGTTACAAGTGCACATGTGATTGGTTTATGTTTCTATGTTAGGCTCACAGACAAATTCCTTTCCCTCACTGGGTTAAATGCAGCAGTTTCACATTTAAGCCTGAATTTGTCTTCTTTTATGTGTTTTTTTTTAAATAATTCATAATTATGAACCTTATAAAACTCCTCTTAAGATAACATATGTTGGAAAATTAACACAGGTTTTGGAGGAAAGCTTTAAAATAAGATAGTTTCTACTGTGTATTTAGTTTTATTATATAAATATATTTGATTAAGATCATTTATCAGTATTAGTTTTGTATTTTGCTACCATTTTTTATGGTTTAGCCATTGAACTGGAAACATGTTACATTAAATACATTTCATGTATGCTATGATGTAAACACACAAGATCAGTCTAAATTATTTACAGAAAACTACACAAATGATCAAGAAATAAAAGTTTTTGTGTCTTTCTGTGACTTGTGAAGCGTTCCCCCCACCTCTGACTTCCAAACTATCTCTATCCTGACAGGATATGACGACCTTCCTTTGAAAGGAAGTGAAACCAAACAAAGGCCTTATTGTTCTTGTTCCAGAGCCACACCTTGAGGTTTTCCTCATACACAACGTTGCCAGGTCTGTATGTCAGTCAGTCATCTTCTTATCCCTCTGTCCCTTTCAGGGCTGCGGGGGGTGCCAGAGCCCATTCTGGCTAATTTAAGGCGAGGGCAGGGTACACCCCGAACAAGTCGCCAGTCTGTCGCAGGCCACACACATACTCATTCCTAGGGGCAAATTGGCACCGGCCAATCAACCTAGCATGCATGTCTTTGGAGAGTGGGAGGAAACCGGAGTACCCGGAGAAAACCCACGCAAACACGGGGAGAACATGCAAACTCCTCACAGAAAGGCCAGTGTTCCAAGCCTGGTCCCCACCCGGGACTCGAACCCATGACCTTCTTGCTGTGGGGCCACTGTGCTACCCACTGCGCCACCGTGCTGCCAGGTCTGTGTGTGTTAATCATTAAAAACTCTGAGTCTCCCCTAAAAAAGATTGTTTAAATATATCATTTTGGGTTCTAGACTGTGAATTATGTGCAGCTGTTCTTTTACAAACTGGCTTCGACAATAACAGACTGAATTTACAGTGTTACACAACATCAGCCGGAAGCTGGGTTGCATAACCCTTAGGTAAACATTCCAGAGAGAAGCAGGGTTGGACTTTCTTCTTTAAAAGAGAGATAAATTAGCTTTTTTTTTTTTTTAGACTGGGGCTGATGTGTTTAAACCTGAAAGAATTAGATTAAAATGACATCTGTGCAGATCTAGTTTGCATTCCTTTGAAATTCAAGTCAACCAGGCACACTGGAGTTATTTCTTATTAGGACACAGCCAATATAAAACCAGGTTTTAAAGTCCCACCTTAAACTGCGTAACAATTCCAAAATTGGGGAACTATTTGAATTTTTTAAAAAGTTTTCACTGCTTGTTAAAGATAAACTTTAAATGCTTTTCCAGCTAATCAATTTGAGATGGTTCAAATGAGAATGATCAATAATCATATTTATCTGGTTTTAACAATTTTGATCAATTAGAATTTTATTAGAAGTTCTTTACTCACCAAAGAAGCTCTTGGTCCATGACAAAGCTCTTTTGGTGCCTGAAAGCAACTGTCTGAAAAGGTCATTTCTCTCTCAGGCACAAGATCTGTTGTTGTCATCTTACAGGAGTTTTAAAAAGAGAAAGCGGCTGCTGGGTTTTTTTTCTTTTTTTTTTTTTTTTTACCTTCTGCCCAGTTGACAGATACAGTTTTACAGCCTGAGAAATTTACATTAAAGTCTTCACTTTTATTTTACCAGCTAAATCTGACAGATTTACAGAAAACTACACAATAATGTTCAAGAAATAACAGTTTTTTTATCCCACTGTGACAGACTAGTGAGTTGTGAAAGATTCTTATATAGTGTTTTATGTGCCACGTTTTAGAGTTGTTCGGAATGCCAAAACTAGAAATGCTTTTTGATTTTCTTAAAGTTTGCATTAATGTGATGGATCTTTTTAAGTCTGTTAAAAAACTTTGTTTTTTAGCACTTTTTTTTGTTGTTTAATTTGCTGTTCTTGTGGTCCCAAGGACAGCTTGGGCCCAGTGGGAATCAAACCTGGTTCTTCCAGCCATGGGGGGGAAACTCGACCACTGAGCCAACGCCTCATGGTACCAGCCAATGCACATGGGACATAAGGCATTAAAAATTATGGGTCAAAGTCTTAAATAAGACTTTGTTCTAGTGAGAGTCATCAATACAATCCCAATTTTCTAGTTATAACTATTTGATGAATTTGTATTAAAGTAATTTTACTTACAAATGAATTTTTTGATCCACAACAAAGCTTCATCGCCTGTAAACTTCTTTGTCCTGTTGTCCTTCAAATGCTTTATATGGAGGCAGTCTATGAAAAAGTGACTAGCTGAAGCAAACTGTCTCTGTTCCACATTCTTATGTTTGTTTGATCTGGGACATTTACATTTTTTTTGTATTAGCTGAGTTTATATTTGAATGGATTTGAAGACCAGGTGTCTCTGAAGCGGAAACGATGTTGTCGGACTGGTTCATAATTGTTTGTTGCAATCTTTATGCAATCTTTATCTATAAAATTGATGGTAAGGCTGACATACAAGTAACTTACTGAGTTTGTGATCTTTATCTCAGACAATTAGGAATTTAGGAGGAATGTGAACAACTCTCACAAAGACAAAGAAATAAAACAAATAAAAAAATAAGTGAGCGCAAAAGAGAAGAACCAAAGAAATGTTTCTAACTTTTTTTATCAAAGCCCCAACAGCGTGTTACAGCATGTTACAACAGTTTGTTTTAAAATGACCTTTAATGCCTACCTAATATTAAACCAAAACCAAGCAGCTTGTAGCCTATGCCCTAAAAACATGAAAAAGGTCCATAATCTTTGTTTAATGTTTCTACTTCGTAAATTATTACCTAACATATATATTAATAATTAACAGTGTGTTAGCAATGATTCAGATGCTTGCTCAACCATCCCATTTCTATCAGGATGACGCCGGTCTACTGATTTCTTTAGATATAAAGCTGTAGAGTTGAATAAGTCAGTCAGTCATCTTCTTATCCGTCTATCCCTTTCAGGGTTGCAGGGGGTGCCGGAGCCCATCCCGGCCAATTTAAGGCGAAGGGCAGAGTACACCCTGAACAGGTCGCCAGTCTGTCGCGGGGCCACACACATACAACCATCCACACACATACACTCATTCCCAGGGGCAATTTGGCACCGGCCAATCAACCTAGCATGCATGTCTTTAGAGAGTGGGAGGAAACCGGATTACCCGCAGGAAACCTACGCAAACACGGGGAGAACATGCAAACTCGACACAGAAAGGACAGTGTTCCAAGCCTCGTCTCCACCCAGGACTCAAACCCATGACCTTTTTGCTGTGAGGCCACTGTGCTACCCACTGCGCCACCGTGCTGCCGGAGTTGAATAAGCTAATTTTTAATTAACAGTCGGTGTGCCACGTGAGGTGGATCTCCAGGAGGTTTCTTATTTACCCCCCACTGCTAAATTTTGGAGTTTTTCCTCGCCGTGAAAGAGGGACAACCGGAAATTGGGAAATTCAGCTGAAATGATTTAACCAGCTTTTAAATGTGTGTATACAATTTTTTCTTTGTTTTGGTACTTCTTTTCAACCTACAATGAGAAGCCAGTCACATTCTGAACCGTCTATCCCTCACGGAGTAGCGGGGGGTGCTGGAGCCCATCCCGGCTAATACAAGGCAAGGGTCAAGGTACATGCCAAACAGGTTGCCAGTCTGTCGCATACACACTAACATGCATGTTTTTGGAGGGTGGGAGGAAACAAGTGTACCTGGAGAAAACCCTTGCATAAACAGGGAGAACATGCAAACTCCACACAGAAAGGCCAGTGTTCCAAGCCATGACCCCACCCAGGACTTGAACCCATAACCTTTTTGCTGTGAGGCCACTGTGCTACCCACTGCGATACTGTGCTGCCCCCAAAGTGAAGCCTGTTTAGATGATTGTTTTGTGATGCAAGTCTATAAAAAATACAATTGAATTATTATGAGGGTGAAATTTGAGTGAAAACGTTCAAACGGGATCAACAAGAGTGATGTTTGAAATGATGGACCTTCTAAATGAGTTAATTACTCCAAATTACTCGAGTAAGAGTTACTTGGCATGACATAAGCACATGTATGTAAGTAAATATATATGTTTTTTTTAAAGAGGTCTTTTTACTTGTAAAACACTGTCAAAATAGTGTCTTTCAAAAAGAACCAAAAGCGGGATTTTTCCCAATCTGGCAACCTTTCAGCCATTTTTCTTTTTTTAAAAAAAACTAACCGCAGGTTTGTTTGTTTACAAAAAAAAAAAAAAAACCGTAATGATTTAAAGAGTAAAATTCATATGAAATGTGAATATTTTCCTATAAGATGATAACGGTTTTGGTGGTGTTGGGTAAGTTACAAACAGTAAAATGTAGAGAATGAAATGACAAGTAAACATGTTCTGTGTGTTTCAGCGAATCTGGTCGTTTGTCTCGTCTCACAAAACCACGGTTGCAATCCTGATCAATATTTTAAGAACAATTTGTGCTGCGATAAGTGTTTCCCAGGTATGAAACCTTTAAGTTTAAACTGAAACTAAATCATGCAAATCAGTCTCTTAGACGGTTCTAGAACATTTCAGCCTCGGACATTTGGGCCAAAAAACTATTTTATGTAGAAAATTGTGGTATTTTATGTAAAATTTTTTATCGTAAATAAACAGTTGCACTACAGAAAATAATTGGTTTTAGTCATTTTTATCCCATGGCTCAAATAAAAAATTCTGATATTTTTAAAAAAATTTGATATTTTATGTAAAAATTCTGATATTTTATTTAAAAATTTTATCGTAAATAAACAGTTGCACTACAGAAAAATTGCTTTTAGTCTTAAAAATTTTTATTGTGCAAAAATTTTTATCGTGCTTTTAGTCATTTAAATTTTTTTTATCGTAAATAAACAGTTGCGCCCAGGTTGCAGTTCTTCAAATGTCCGTGACTGAAATGTCCGAGTCACCGTGGCTCAAATATCCTAGGTTGCAGTTTTTTGGCTCAAATGTCCGTGGATGAAATATCCGTTCACCCTCTTGGACAGGAAGTTGCACAACCACAAACATCTTTAACATTCTGTGTTCTTCTCTAAACCTCTCCCACTGGGCGTGTATTTGACATCATATTCCTCTGTTTTTTTCGTTTTTTTAATGCCAGTCTAGTCATTTTGTACTTTGTGTATTGCTTAGCTTCAGCATATATATGCTAATATTAGCCCACAAGCTAATTTAATCTGCTGTTTTAAAGCAGGTTATAAAAAAAACGGACAAACAGAAATGAGCACGGCTAGCTGACACATGAACACATCCCATGTAGACAGTACCCAGGTTCCGTTCTGTCATCTTCCGCTTGTTCCGGGGTCGGGTCGCAGGGGCAACAGCCTCAAACGGGCAGCCCAGGCCTCTCTCTCCCTGGCTGCATCCTCCAGCTCACCTGGAAGGATCCCAAGTCGTTCCCCGGCCAGCTGTGAGACATAGTCTCTCCAGCGGGTCCGGGGTCTGCCCCTTGGTCTCCTCCCGGTGGGACGTTCCCGAAACACCTCGCCTGCGAGGCGCTCGGGGGGCATCCTGACCAGATGCCCGAACCACCCCATCTGGCTCCTCTCGACCTGGAGGAGGAGCAGCTCGACACCGAGCTCCTCCCGGATGGCAGAGCTCCTCACCCGATCTCTGAGTGAGAGCCCAGCCACCCTGTGGAGGAAGCTCATTTTGGCCGCTTGTATCCGCGATCTTATTCTTTCAGTCACCACCCACAGCTGGTGACCATAGGTGAGGGTTGGAATGTAGATAGTACATAGATATAGTACGTACTAGTATATAGTGTATATACTATATATATATATACCACGTACTACATACATAGTACGTAGATCACAGTACCTAGGTATGTGACAAAAAAACTTATTTAAAATTACATAAAACTTCTTTATTCAGCTAGATCTTGGGAAAAAAACAACAAAACGACAACAAGTTTGGTCAAAATTGGTTTAGAAACAACAAAGTTTTGACAATTTTAGTGCAAAAAAAAAAATTGAGAAAATTGTCTCTGTTTTACATGTAAACTGACTTTGATCCCGTGATTGAGTCATAAAAAATTCAAAACAATTAACCATAACTTTTATTATTTCAAAGATATTCAAACGAAATTTTCAGGATTTTAAAGAACATGGTCAGAGCTACCGAATGCAGACTCCTTCTAACCAATTCAAAAATTTAAATGGCTTAATTAATCATAATTAATGAGTGAGTTAGGTTGAGTTAGAGTGGAATCACAGTCAAGTTTCTACTATTTTGAATTGCAAAAATGAATTGAGCGACAAACATGGTGACAATCCGGGAACTCAAGTTCCCTCCCATCAACATAACTTCATAAGTTTTTAGATGAAATGTTATTCCAAATGCCTATCGACTTTAGGATGATGTCTATGCACGAGATGGTAGTTTGTGAAGCCATTGAACTGGACCAAAATGAACAAATCTTGCGATCTCTGCCAAATGAAGCGCAATCGAAAAAAATTGACACAAGGCTGAGCGAGAAACCACCTGAAAGTTCACCCCCGAAAGCCAATATGAAGCCCAGAATCTGGGATCACCCAGACAGGTAGCGCGCAAGATTCTGCACACGAGTACGCACAATACACAGACACCAAAAACTTGTTTTTGTAACATACCTACACTACCTTAGTTACTAACTCTCAGTCACAATTTTGTAAAAGTAACCTGCCTGTGAGGTTTATTGTCTGCTGTAAAATTGCCCCTAGGAATGAGTGTGTGCCTATGATTATGTGTGTGACATCCCTCATCACAGCACAGCACCCCCTGTGACCCCACTAGAGAATAAGCGGTTCAGAAGACGTAATTTTATATCAGAATATAAAGACTTTTATCCTCTATACTTATATAGTGACATCCCGGCAGGGGGACTGCATTGTGGTTAGCACAGTGGTCTCACAGCTAGAAGGTTGGGTGTTCGAGTCCCAGAGTTGAGGCGAAGATTGAAACTCTGGCCTATCTATGTGGAGTTTGCATGTTCTCCCTGTGTAAGCGTGGGTTTACTCTGGGAACTCCGGTTTCCTCCCAACCTCCAAAAACATGCACGTTAGGTTGATTGGCTGGTATGAAATTACCCCTAGAATTGGGTGTATGTATATGATTATGTGTGTGATTCAGCATCAGACTGGCGACCTGTTCAGGGTGTATCCTGCCTCTCACCTAAAATCAGCTGGCATAATCTGCAGCACCGCGTGTGGCCCCATTAGGGAATAAGCGGTTCAGAAGATAAAACATCACAGTAGAACTCCTCAATCAGCCCCTCCAGGATTGTACAGGATTTTCTATTTATGATTGTAGCGGTCTAAAATGCCTAAATTTTCAGTTTACCCAAATCAGTCAACCCAAATAAACAAACCAAACTCTACATTGTGTTTGATACAATGTTGCAAACTTTTCAATAATGGCTACCACACTGTTATTGTTTAAGTTCTACATTAAATAATGGGTTAAGCATAAACATTTGTTGGCAAGTTTATGACCTTTTTTTTAATATTTTGATGGTTATTGATCAGTAGGTTTGAAGTTTTTAGGACAAGACACTATGAAGAACTGTGAAGGTACTTGCATTAGTTTGTAATCGTGCAAAAGGCATGTAAGAAAAGAAATATGATCAAATTAGTGCAAGGACCGTGGGCCGCATAAGGACATTAGAGGTTGGTGTTTAAGGTGGGTCTGTTTATGGGAACAAGGAGGCTAGATAGAGCTTTAAAGAAAAGGAAGCAACAATAATCCATACGAAAATACTGAAATAAATAATCTTGTACCTCAGCATAATCATTTAAAAAGTTCCTGTATGAATGAACTGTCACATTTATGCCTAAATCCAGTGTGTTCTGAATGTACTTTTAGGAAAAACATTTTCGGTCGATGCATAAACAACATTATGAACATTTAAATCACCATTTTTACTTTTATCAACTGAAACACACCCAAAAGATAAAATCAATCTACTTTCGAAACTACTTGCCCAAATCTGGGTCGTGGGGCGGGGTTGAGCTATTATGAACCGAGAGGCTTGGAAAGAGACCCGAAAACGCTTACCAGAGGCTCCTCCAATGATTCATACCATCTATCACATTTGCAGCAAGTGCAGTAGGAGCTGCAGCTCCTGCATTGGTTTATTTAGCCACAGCCGATGCTGCACAAACAGATAAGTATCCAGGTAGAGACTCCATTGTCTCAAAGGAAAGAAGGATGCTAACAACCGAGCTAAGAGGCAGGGTGCCCCCTGAACAGGTTACCAGTCCGACCTAAACCCCGGCGTCATGTCACAAGTGTTAAAACATTCACATGAATAAAATGTTTCCTAAGGGGGAAAGAATAAACATAGAGAAATTGTTTGTGTGGTTTTGCTGATTGCACAGTCGAGACTGAAAGAAACTACGCTTTGGATGCCAAATAAGAGAAAAAACCAGTTCCTTACCTCATTCGGGTTCACGTGGTTTATTTCCTGTAGCAACTCAACCACACCTTTGCTTTTTATCAAACAAAACATTTCTATCATTCTGAATATTTAAACCGGCTTTGCTGCTTGTGTAAGAGACTCGTGGCTCTTCTAAGATGGCGCTGACATCGCGATACCTCCAGCTTCTTGATTGCGCAATTGCATTTAACCAAAAGGCTAGTTTAAGAAGGTAAAACAAACCATTTGATCACATGAGAATGAGGAAGAAATGAGTTTTTATGAAAAGTTTATTCACAAAGTGTATGATTTAAAATAATATATTTTTCTAAATGCACCTTTCTAGCTCTTTGATACTTTTTAGCGAGTCGATGGGGTCTGTAGTTACTCAGAAAATCTGAATTTAATCCATAAAGTAACAGGAACAATATCTCATAGTCTTTTCTGTCAGTTCAGTTGTTCAGACTCCAGTCGCTCTGTTACATTGTTCACTTTTTTAAGTCACATATTTTCAAAATATAGACCGCTCATTGGCTGCTGTGGCCACCACCTTGGAACGGTAGTCGTACCTGCAGACAAACCAAAACTGTGGTAATAGATATGATCCCTGAGTACTGTGTGGCGTAGTTTTGTTTTAATTATCAGACTATTAGAATTAGAGTTCTAGGATTACTTTATTCATAAGATTGAGCTTCTTTTTTTTTAATTGCACATTTCTTTTTATCTTTTATCTGAACCGCTTATCCCTGGGGGGTTTGCATGGGGTGCCGGAGCCTATCCCTGATGATTTAAGAGGCAAGGCACACTTTGAACAGGTCACAAGTTTGTCGTGGGGCCATACACTCATAACCCTCCACACGTTCACTCATTTCAAGGGGTAATTACATAGTGGCCAATCAACCCAATGGGGATGTTTTTGGAGGGTGGAAGGAAACTGGTGTTAACCATAGAAAACCCACACATACACGTGGAGAACATACAAACGCCACACAGAGATCAGTGTTCCAAGCCTCGTCCCACACGGGATTCGAACCCTGACCATCTTGCTGTGAGGACACTGTGGTAACCACTGTGCCACCATGCTGCCCTTGATTATATTTTTTGAATATAATTTTATTCTATAGCATATATGTTCACTGGCTAAATATTATTCTGCTAACGTTAGCTTCATGTTTACTGCTGGGATTTTCATCAGCTACGAAGTCTGAGACTTCATAAAGCGTTTTTCAACCTTTTTAAAGCAAAGGTACACTTTTTTAATCTATAAAAAATCTGAAGGCACACCACCAGCAAAGGTGGTGGATTGGGTTGCTATGGTTACATCAGTGGTTCTCAAATTGTGGGGTTTTGTCATGTGGTGCGCGTTTGACCTCGGGGAACATGTTGTTTTTATTTTTCTATTTTAACTTTTTTTTACTGTTCTGGAATAAAGTGCAATGCTACTCCACTACAGTAAGGGGCAGTGGCACTCTCATTGGCAGAGTGTGGACAGGGGGCGTTACCTTGGTGTTACAGTTGATAAAGCTATACTTTGTTGTAAATTGATCATGATACACGTTAATAAGGATACAGTGTTATGCAGAAGTATAATTCTAACAATTATATGGACAAAAAATACTATTTACAGTTGCGCTTCAGGGGGCTCAAGATGTTATCTTCTTCCTGGCGGGGGGGGGCGTGACAGAAAATACCGTGTTTTCCGCACTATAAGGCGCACCTAAAAACCTTAAATTTTCTCTAAAGTCCAGGGTGCGCCTTTTACCCCGGAGCGCCTAATATATGGATTAATATTGAGCTACAACAGGTGTCGCAACTGCGGTAAGCAGCCGCCGACTCCATTTCCCCAGTAGAAGAAGTAGTGCGCAGTGCATGCTGGGATATATGAAAGGGCGTCTCATTTCCATTTGTGTGTTTGTGTAAAGACCCGGAAATGGCTTCTACCAAGAGACACTGTTACACCGCAGAGTTTAAACTCAAGGCAATTGGTCACGCAGTAGAACACGGGAATGGAGCCACAGCCAGTGGTGAGATCGGGCCTAAAAAATCCAGCCCGACCCGAGCCCGCGATATATTTTATAAATATATCATTTATAAAAATGTATAAATTGGAACATTTTCAAGAACATGCTTTTTTAATTAAAAAAAAAATCACACTATCGGACCCCTAACACACTTGTCTGTGATGGCCTGCTTAGCGTGAAGAGGAGGGACGGTCTTTGAAACAAATGATAAAATAGCGATCATCACTTTTGCAGTCCAGCTGTTGTGATGCCGAGTGCACATGGAAGGAGGAGGACCCAAATGCAGGACTTAACAAGGTTTATTAAACCAGGAATCAGCAAAGCTGTAATCAAGGAGAAGGAACAAAAGGTTATCAAAGTCAAAATCAGAATCAAGCAAGTCAGTTGGGTCGGGAGTCAGCCAGGGCTGGAGGTATGAAGACCCGACGAGGAATACTGGTGAGGCTGCCTTCAAATAGGCAGCCGGGAGAGTAGGTGCAGGTGTTTCCAATCAGAGCAGGTGTACCAGTCAGCCAGAATTGGGGGAAAGGTGAGATGGTCCCTGGCTCCCTCCGGTGGTGGTGGAGGGAACCACAACACCAGCTGTTTAAAATGCCTGCTCAGCGTCGAGGTGCCAGTCTTTTTGGTGTCGTATGAAAGCAATTTAGTTTATCCTTAACTTCTTACTCCTTCATATGGGGATAGCAGTTCAAAATAAATAAAATAAAGACGTGCGCAGGAGAGGATAACCAAATTAAGAGGAGGCGTTCACGCGCGCAGAGGATGGGCTGGCTCTGTGGATCTTGTTTAGTAGTAAAACATTGCTTCTCTGTTTGATCCAAATTATTAATTTTTTAACAAGTATATCTTAGTTTAGTACACACACCTCGTTTTAGTTTACATTTTATAAACATATACAGTATTTTTTTCAAAAGAAAAAAAGTCAGCGAGAGAGAAGCCCGACCCGAAGTAATGATTGACATTTTTTGGCTCGACCCGAATTTTGGGTCGGGCTTAAGATCTTACCTCTGGCCGCAGCGACAGAATTTAACATCAATGAATCAATGATGAGGAAGTGGAGGAAGCAAGAGGATGCGCTGCGCCAAGTAAACAAGACTAAACAGAGTTTCCGCAGAACAAAGCGAGATGGCCACAGTTAGAGGACAAAGTTGAACAGCCTTTACTGTAGCGCCTTATAATGCGGTGCGCCTTATATATGGAAACAGTTTTTAAAAATGTCATTTATTGAAGGTGCGCCTTATAATGCAGTGCGCCTTATAGGGCGGAAAATACGGCAATTGAGAAGCACTGGGTTGCAGTAAACAACCTATTGAGGACAGCCCTGCCTGTTTGTAAATAAAAAGAGGAGATATCATACTGAGAAAAAATAAATAAATACTCTTTGATCTTTTTTTTCCTATAGCACAAACACCACGAGATCGACCAAAACAACCGTTAGGAGCTACCGGTAGATTGCGATCGATGTATTAAGTGAAATATGATCATTTTCAATGACATACCAGTAGGAATGGGTATCGATAAGGATTTATTGATACTAGTCCTCTTATTGATACCGCTTAATGAACCGAATCTTTAACGAATCTCTTAACGACACAAACACATAAGTATTATGAACATAAAAACTTTAAATGGATTATGGTTGAACTAAAAAACAGAATAATATTTAAATAAAAAAGATCTTACTTAAATAAAATAGGATACTTCAAAATAAATCTGACCTGGACTGTAATAAAAAAAAAAAAAACGTCAAGTTAGAAGGAGAAATAAATATTAACGGTTTTTAAGTTTAACAGTAGCAAATTTTTTTTTTTGCCAACAATAAAAAATGTGCTTTTTTTTTTTTTTTAACTAACAAATAAGTTAAAATATTAATTAAAGCACTTTCATTTCACTATTATTGTTTTTTTAATGATAAAACATGGAGCAGGTGCGTTTTCAAGCTTGTTTGTGCCGTAATTTATTAGCATGCCCGAAGCATCGGAGTCGGAACTGCTTCAACGCGCTCGTCAAACAAAGTGCATCTTTCAGTCTTGAATGTCGTGGATTTTGGTACCGTATTTGGAAAAATTGCTTGTGGTTCCACCTTCCGTTCCGTTCCGTCATCTTCCGCTTGTTCCGGGGTCGGGTCGCGGGGGCAACAGCCTCAAACGGGTTCCACCTTTACATGAAAATACTTGATTGCACTTTAAACAACGTGCGTTGTCGGCATCAATTTAGGTAAAATAAAGACAAACTTGAGATGCACGTTCTGCCATTACGCCTTGCTCAGCTGGAAAATTTGTGTGTGTGTAGCAGCAGCGCACGTGCGCACCACCCCTTCACGAGTGAGGGGGCGGAACTGGAACCGATAGCGGATCTGTTTGGACTAGCGCTTATCGGTCCGTATAAAATGACGGCTACGGAACCGGTTCCGAAAAAAAAAACGGTTCTCGGAACCCATCCCTACACACCTGACAATCTCCCGCGGAAACTGATAGGAAAACACTGGTCTATGGTTGCTCAGATTAAAACCACGGAAGGGGGGTATTTGAATGATCTCATTTGCATTTAAAGCGAGCAGGCAAAATAAGTCGTTTTTTTAAATTATTATAGATAGTAACAAGATCACATAAATCTAATAAATTAGGATAAATTCACATGATATTATAATGATCACATACAATTCAAACATATTTTAGTATATTATAAATTTCTAATAAGTACATTTAAAAAGACAAATTAGGACAAAGCCAACGCTTTACCGATTGTTAAAGTAGAAATTTACCACGCAGAGAAGAAGTCAGCCTTCTAGAAAAGTGGAAAAAAACTTGTGTCCATTATTTTGCTTTTATCTGCCGTCCTCGTTTCCTTTCTGCTTCCTAAAGATGTTCATATCAATCTGGCTTCGCTCACCAGAAGTACAGTAGTCTTCTTGTATTTTCAAATATATTGGTAACATGTTTTTCTGGTGGGTTTTTCTTCAAGTTTATTTGCACAATTGCAGATAAACAACTATAAGTAATATGTTTCTAAAATTAACACTAGCAGCCCTGGCTTTTTCAGTTTCTCTGACCGTCGCCCCTCCCTGCTAAAGGTGATCAGCTCACCTTTTGTTTTTAAATGATAGTGCTCAAGTGACTTCAATGGCATCTTTTTAGGTCAGGGTTTTTTTGTAATTCAGATTTGCTTCACCGTACATGCATGCGGTGTTGAATCGCGTTATGCTGTTAAAATGAAGAATTACGTGGAAATGATATATAGAAGTGATTTTTAGATTTTAAAAAACCCTTTACTCCATCCACTGAGGAACTCTGAAAAGAGAATCTAAAGCAGTAGAAGTACTTAGAAAAGAATTCACATTCAAATGCGTGTGGATGACCCGCTAATGATTCGCGGGGGCTCCATGCTGGGGGGTCTGTTAGACGAAAAATTTCGTGGGTTTAGGTCTTTTAGTATTAAGAAATAAGCAAATGTAACAAAAAAATTCTAAAAAGAATGTTTTATTTAAAGCTATTTTTTATGCAAAACATATATAAAAACAAATAAAGAGAAAGTAGGATAAAAACAAACTGAATTCCTTTCTTGATAAAAATCTCGGTTAAAAATAAATCCGGCAGGTGTTTCCTTCCAAAACGAATGCTCAAACAAGTCTACAAAAATTTCTGAAATGTAGATCGAGTCATACCAGAGGCTTTTAAAGTTGTCAACATACTTGAGGAAGCTGTGTGTGTCCACCCACAATCGACTTTGCAGGCAGTAGGAGGTGATTCTGAGCGGTTTCTAGATTGTTTTCCTTTAGATGCAGCCTGAGTTTTGCATTGTGCTTAGACACTTAAAGGAATTTAATCCCCTTCCAGCCAGCATGTTTGAAGACATAAAAACGCTGCTGGCTTTTAAATTTTTTTATTTTTATTTTTAAGTTATGTTGAAATTAGGCAGTTGCACAAGGTTTCCAAACAACTCAGAGCAGCTTTCTGCACAGTCTACACCAAGGGTGGGCAAACTTTTTGACTCACGGGCCACATGAGCCACATTGAGTTCTAACATTTGACAAGCAGGCCAGAACCAGGGGGGGAGGGGCATGCCCCCCCCCCCCCCTCTACGTCTACAAAAAAAGTGTTCTTACTACTTTAATTATTATAAACTTTGGTTAAAATATGCACCAAAATGCAGAAAAATTACTCGTTTTTCATTTCTTATTTTGCTCGTTTTGTCCCGCCCCCCCTTTAGAAAATCCTGGATTCGGCCCTGGGAACAGGACCAGACGTATGGCATGCTTTGGTAACCACTAGATTAGACCAATAAAATGTAGCGCTTGATTTTAAACAAGCGCGGTAAATGTTACATCAAGAGCGTTAAATTTAAAATCTAGCGGCACCATAGAGCTTTAAAAAGTGCATTTAGCGGCGCTAGGTTTGAAATATAAGCACTTGATGTAACATTTAGCTTGTTTTAACATCTAACACGCTTGTTTACGTGCGTGTATTGGGCCCGATGGTTTTCTATATCTGTGCACACTGTTTATTTTGAAGATGATCGCATCACGGAGAGACACAAACATTTTAAATGGGAGCAGTGTTGTTGTATTTTTGTCGCCATCTAGTGATGGACATGAGAATTGCAGGGAAAAAAATCAAACAATTTTATTTATTTCGGCATTTAGTTCGGCAGAACGGATTAAAACGTTTAAACCAGCTGCAAGTAGCCCAGGGCCGTAGTTTGCACGTGCCTGGTCTACACACACTTCAGATTATCTTAAAAATTAGTAAAAAAAAAAAAAACTGTTCGGAAATGGCTTAGAGTTGTCTTCATTTTGTGGTTTTGGTTTCTTTTTTTTTATGATTGCTTTATCTCTTTGAGCTTTACCAAGTTAAATGCTGCTGTTTGCAGGACGTAGGGTAAACTTAGACTGCACAGAGAACAGAGGAACAGATTGCATTCCCTGCAAAACGGGGACTTTTATGGAGAATCACAACGATCAGGATTTCTGCATAACCTGCTCTACATGTAGCTCAAGTACGGTCATCTGAACAAAAGCAACTAACAACTAAGAAACCAGAAATGGAAGTTTATTTTTTAAACATTTTTTTTTTTTACTTTCAGCCGACGGTCTGATGGTAAAGACACAGTGCACGAACAAGTTTGACGTAATTTGTGATGCTATAGATGGTTTTTTCTGCAAAACTCTGGGAAAGAATGAAAATTGCATATTGGCTGAAAAACATACCAGTTGTCGTCCAGGACAGGGGATACAAGTACATGGTAAGCAGCCTAAAATTTGCAAGTTATTTTTCTGAGTTTTAAAATAATTTGTCTTTTTTTTAGGAACAAAAAGGGTCAACACAGTTTGTGAAGACTGTAAACACGGTTATTTTTCCACAGACGGACTGAACTGCTCTCCCTGGACAAAGTAAAGATTAACTTCAATTCCTTTTTATAAAACTGCTTGCTGGTAACCATTGTTGACTAAACTAACCTCCCCAATAACCTGTAAAGCTCTGGTGAATGTATCTATGTTACATTTCCTTGCTTGAAAATGTGAAACAGCAATTTTTTTTTTTTTTACATTCATTTTTCTTGCTTAAAGCCACAAAAATAACATGGACAAAAAATGTAGATATCTTTCTATTTTCAAGAGAAAATGGTAAAAACGGGATAAAATGTTACTGATTCTTTCTTATGATGATTTTTCAATTGATAAGTATACACTATATTTGTTTCATATTATCTGTTTGGTCATGCTCACTTAAATGGCCCATCTCATGCAAAATCGACTTTCCAGAGTTTTCTACCTTGTAAGAGTGATGTCCGGGCCTTGTCTATTTCTTTCTTGTTGCTGCTGTAATGCACAAATTTCCCAAGTGTGGGATCAATAAAGTAAATCTAATTCTAATATGTCACCAAAGGGGTTTCTAGATTGATTTAGCCCGTTTTTCACAAATTGCTGTGGATTTCTGGTACGCTCAGACAAAACAACCAATGAGCAGATGTCTAAAGTATGACGCATTTGACGTAGCCAGGACGGACTTCCCACACGCCCCCCTCCGCAGCAAACCCTCCCGCCTCACCACCCGCCCGCCCTCCTCACCCGCCTCCACTCCGGCCTTACGCCCTCACAGACTCGCTTTCAACGTCCGATATAGTTCCGGTTGAGCAGGAAGACAGCAGATCAAACTTTTCTCCGTTTCTTTTTTATACAACTTTTCTAAACAACGTTTAAAGTGGTTCTAAGATAGAATCTTCACGGATAACCAGACTGGGTATACAAAGGATCTACACATGAAGGTAGAAAGGATGAAAGAAACGCAAGAGACACAGATAAAGAGAGCGCCCATTAGTTTTTAGCCTATTAGCTATTAGCCTATTAGCTCTTAAGCTTTTAGCGGCCACCAATTCTGTGTGTTTTTGCTCCTGATTTTCTGAAATTATGGCACCAAGAAAGTCACAAGAAAGTCACAAGTCACAAGTTGCCATTGACGAAGAATTACAAGAGATACGCAAATCGCTGACTTTTATGTCGGAAGAAATGACTACAGTAGTTCAGCAGCAAAAGAAGCTAATAGCCCTGATGAATGAAGTGGCAGAATTAAAGCAAATAATAAAGACGAAAGACGCCCTTATTTCTGGACTGGAACGAAGAGTTGATGACTTGGAACAGTATACTCGGATGGAGGATATTATTGTGAGTGGACTGGAAACTAGACACCGCAGCTATGCTAACGCTACAGCACAGGCCGAAGAGGAGAACGCGACGCCAGAGGAGCAACAAACTCTGGAGAGGCAAGTCATTCAATTTCTGGCAAATAAAGACATAAAAGTTGATCCAGAGAACATATCCGCTTGTCACACACTTCCGAAGAAGGAAAAAAACGCAAAACCAAACATTATTGTGCGTTTTGTTAACAGGAAACACAAAATAGAGCTATTACGACAAGCTAAGAAGTTAAGAGGCACGGGAGTATATCTGAACGAACACTTAACAAAAAGACGTGCAGACATCGCAAGACATGCAAGAAACTTGCGAAAACAGAAAAAAATACAAGCTACGTGGACTCGGAACGGGCAAGTGATGATTAAACTCAATGGTACGCCAGAAGAAGCGAAAGTGATCACGATAAGAGAGCTGAAAGACCTGAATCCATATGAATAATTATTTGGATTATGTTACTTTAAAAAAGGATTATGATTTCTGGGAAGATTGTAAAGAGCGCTTGATGATGCACGGATTACGCATCGCGGAAAAGGAGACAGGTGAACATATGTGCACTGAACACAAGACAAACTATGACTTGTATTGATCAACAACTTGATCCAGAATTATATTTCTACAATAACTTGGACTTAAGCTGTGACTATTACACAAGCGAACAATTTAAAGAGAACGTTAAACTGGAGAAAAACTTTTCAGTGCTACATATTAACATTAGGAGTCTCTGGAAGAACATATCAAAAATCAAAGACCTACTGCATATGTACGGTAAATTTAATATTATAGCCGTATCTGAAACGTGGCTGGACGAGCTAAAGCACCCTCTAACACTAGTAAAGATAGAGGGATACAAACTATTTACAGTCACCAGAAACAACAAAAAAGGAGGTGGAGTTGCCCTCTATGTGGACTCAAACTTTAACTGTAAAATCATTGAAGATAAATCAGTATCTGTTCACAATATAATGGAATTAATCACTGTCGAAATTGAATTTAAAAAAACAAAAAATGTACATGTTACTTGTGTATACCGAACACCTGGTTCACCGATTGATACATTTAATGAAAAAATGAATGAAATTATAAATATAAATGGATATTCCACAAAGGAATTAATAATATGTGGAGATTTAAATATAAATTTGCTTAAAGCAACTACCCATGGGAAAACAACTGATTTCATAAATATGATGCATTCAAATATGTTACTACCAATTATTGATAAACCCAGCAGGATAACGATTGATTCCTCCACTCTAATAGATAATATTTTTATAAACAATATTGAAGCTAAAATTGTTGGTGGCCTTCTTGTCAGTGATATAAGTGACCACCTACCAGTTTTTGCTATATTTCAAAATAAAATTATAACTGATGACAAAGAAAACTCTGAAACATTCAGATATATTAGGCGAGTGACAGACCAAACTCTAAATAAACTTAAAGAAGACTTATTAAAACAGAAATGGGACGAGGTCTACAACCAAACTGACCCAAGTGAAGCGTATGAAATTTTTATATCCATGTTTTTAGAAATCTACAATAAAAACTGCCCATTAAAAAAGGTAAGACTTAAAGAAAATTCTAAAATAAAGCCATGGATAACAAGTGGATTACAAAATGCATGTAAGAAGAAAAATATGTTATATAAAAAGTTTATTCAACACAAAACCAAGGAATCTGAAATAAAATATAAAAATTATAAAAACAAATTGACTAGTATTTTGCGGAAAACCAAAAAAGAATACTTTCATAAATTATTTGAAGAACAAAAAGAAAATATTAAGGGAACATGGAATGTCATTAATAAAATAATTAAAATAAAAGATAAAAAATATAAAATACCAAAACAATTCATGAACAAAAGCTCAAAGCTGGAAAATATAAAAGAAATTATAGAAGGATTTAATCATTATTTTGTTAATGTAGGAAATACCTTGGCTGAAAGTATTGAGAAGCATAACATAAGTCCAAGTGATGCTGTAAACAGAAATCCTTTTACATTTTATTTAAACCCAACAAATGAAAATGAAATAATTAAAATAGTAAAGCAATTTAATTCAAAAACATCTAAAGATACACTTAACATTGATATGAATTTAATAAAGAATACAATAGAACATATTGCACAGCCTCTAACATATATTTGCAATAAGTCTTTTCAAATCGGTAAATTTCCTGAAAAAATGAAAATAACTAGAGTTATTCCAGTCTATAAAAATGGCAATAAACACTTATTTTCAAATTATCGGCCTATATCCATACTTCCACAGTTTTCAAAAATAATAGAAAAAGTATTTGTAATAAGATTAGATAAATTTATAGAGAAACACCAGCTCCTTAGTGACAAACAATATGGGTTTAGACAAAACCGATCCACTAATATGGCTGTTACAGAACTAATAGAAAATATTACTACATCAATAGACTCAAATAATTATGGCATCGGTATTTTCATAGACCTTAAGAAAGCTTTCGACACCATAGATCATAATATATTACTGAGCAAACTAGACAGATTTGGTTTTCGAGGAGCTGCATATACATGGCTTCAGAGCTACTTAGAAAATAGATATCAATATGTACAAATAAAGGAGGAAAAATCTGATTTATTAAAAGTCATATGTGGAATTCCACAAGGTTCAACGCTGGGGCCTAAACCTTTTATCCTGTACATCAATGATTTGTGTTACACATCCAAACTAATAAATTATGTACTGTTTGCAGACGACACTACTCTTTACTTTTCAGGAAAAGACCTGAACCAAATGATACAATCAGTTGAAAGAGAATTGAGTAAAATAAAAATATGGTTTGACATAAATAAATTATCATCAAATATTGAAAAAACGAAATTTATAGTATTTACAAAATTAAAAGTACCTAAACAAATTCAAATTATTCTTAATAACACCCCATTGGAACGAGCTTACGACAGTAAGTTCCTTGGAATGATTATAGATCACAAATTAAGCTGGAAATCACACATAAATTATACAAAAAATAAACTGTCTAAAGTAATAGCAATCATTTATAAATTCAGATTTGTCCTAAATAAAAAAAGTTTGTTTATGTTATATAATACATTAGTACTTCCATATATAACTTATTGTATCGAGATTTGGGGAAATACGTACAAAACTAACACAAAACCAATTTATATTTTACAAAAAAAAGCAATACGAGCAATAACATTCTCATCTTATAATCAACCTACCAATAATCTATTTATAAATTTAAAAACATTAAAGTTCTATGATTTAGTGGAATTACACACTTTAAAATTTATGTTTAAGATAAAAAAAAACATGATGTCAAACTCTCTACAAAATATGTTTATTATTAGGAAAAGTCCATACGAACTAAGAGGAAATGATGTGTTCATTAAAAATAAATTTAGAACAAATGTTAAAAAATTCTGTATTTCTATTAAAGGTGTGGATCTTTGGAATAACTGTAATGATGAACTTAAATTGTGTTTAAATCTTTTATGTTTAAAAAAGAAATTTAAGTTATTAATACTTAAAAAATATGCAAGTCTTGATGGTTAAATTCAAGCTTCTATAAAAAGTAAACAATTATGATGTGTTATGATTATGTTATGTGTTACGAATATGTGTTATGATTATGTTATATGTTATGATGTGTTATGATTATGTTATGATGTATTATGATATTATTATGTTATGTGTTATAACAATTATGATGACTTAGTATTTACTTATGTCTTTTTGCTTTTATTATGACATAAAAAAAAAAAAAAAAAAAAAAGGGTCGGCGTAATAAGCGTTTGCTTCAGCCGTTACCTTTTCGGTCCTTTGCTGGAATATGGTTGTTTTCTTTATTTCATTGATGTGAGGTTGCACTGTGACCGAAATAAATAAATAAATAATAATAATATACAGGCTGGTTCGCTGCTCTGTGTCTTTATCATTTTCTAGCTTGAAACAGGCTTTTTTGATGAATCGACATGATAAAAATCTTATTTCAGACGCTACCAAACCGCTACGCACGGGTTTACGCCTGCCTTCCCCCTCCCGCTCAGAGATGGGCGGAGGAATAGCGGCTCAGTGAGAGCAGAGGGCGAAGCTTGTACTTTCTCAGGACGGGCAGTGGGATGAGCGATACCCGGCCTTTCTTAGTTCTGGGTCTGTGACTGCGCTCCACCAAATCAATATATTTTCCTAACTATCGTGTAATGCATGTTGCAAACCCCACATTCTGCGTGTGTATGTGCAGAGGATACAATGTAAAAAGAGTTATTTTGCATGAGATGGGCCCTTTAAATACGCACACATGCCAATCTAATGCAATTTAGAAACGTGTGAAAATGTTAATGGATTACTGAGCAAAGTCTATTACATTTGAGGCCCTGTTCACATGTAGCCGGGTATTTTTGAAAACGCTTATCTGCTGTCTTCCGTTTTAGGAAGTAACCGTTTTCAAAATATCCGCGTCCACACGGAGCCGTATAAATACGCTTCTGAGTGCGATTATACATAGTGCCAGACCAGTAGTGGGCAGTATTTATCTAAACGTAAGCTCTGAGCTAGGAAGGCGTATGTGACGGATAATAACCGAGTGTAGCTTGTTTCGCCTCCTTTTCTCCTCGACAAGAAGCACGAGCAGTTGAGTGTGTAAAAAAAAAAAAAAGAAAAAAAGCAAGAAATGAGCGGGTTTTCCTTTTTTTAGAGGATCCATGCTGCCCACTGTCTGATGTCATGACTGTCACAAAACTGACAGTGTTAAAAACAAGGACGCACACAAATGACACTTATACATTAATTGTCGCAGGTGGTGACGTTTAAAAATGCAAAACGCCGGTTATGCATGTCCACACGCAAACTGGAGGATGCAGCCGGGGTGACAGAAGCCTAGGGCTTCCTGTCGGAGGCTCCGGATAAGTGGAAGACAACAAAACGGAACATTGATGAATGGTTTACAAAGGCACTTATTCTCTTCGGTCCTGGCATTTTTGTTTACATACTCAAAGATTTTTGGGAACAAGTTTTCACACAGAAGAAAACAAAAATGAATTCTCAAAAGATTAGATGTCCCATTCTGACTTTTTAATTAATTTTATTTCACTAAACATTTGGTGGCTCACGACAGACTGGCGACTTGTTCGAGGTGTACCCTCGCCTCGAATCAGCCGGAATGGGCACCGTCATCCCTTGCAACCCCGGAAGGGATAGACGGTTAAGACTAAACATTTGACTCTTTTTATATTTTAAGTTACATTTTAAGAAATATTTTTTTCTGTCGTCAGTCACGCATCAAGCTGATTTTAAAAGGCATGACAGCTTTCATCTCTCTCTCACAGCTGCGGTTTTATTTGACACATTCAGGTTGCTGTTTTTCTTTTGCGACAGTCCAGTTATTGGTAATAAAAGCAGGATAAAAGCAGCCACTGAAATCTCTACCAAACATTTCAGAAAATAACTGCAAACATGCTTAAATTGTGGTTTATAATAGTATAAATTGTTGAAATAGTTTTTTTTTCATCATGAAATGTTTTTTCTATATTACCCAACACTATTTTTGAACATTAGCTTTGATTTGTTTATGGGGACTGATTCTAATGTTCAAAATGAAAGCAAATGAATATTTTTATGTAAATTTAAAAACTACTTTGTAGATCAAAGGCCTAAAGTATGTTTTTCTCCCTTGTCAACAGATGTGCCAGTGTGCATGCAATCCGGAAGCATGGAACTTCAACAAGTGACGTTGAATGTTTGAATGGATCCAGTAAGGTGTCTGACTACATCCCTGTTACGTTCATGTCCTTACTCCTCAACTTTATTTTAGTGTTTAGTGTCAGATAAAAAAAATATGTAACAAACGCATGTAAAAAGCTTTATCTGTTGTTTGCTAAGGCTATGATTTTTTTTGTGTGTGTGTGATGGATCTGTACCGATCTGTATCTGTATCTGTGTTAGAGCGGTGCAGGACATGTATGAGGGCTGTAAGACAGTGGTGAGGTGTGCTGTGGGTGAGACAGAGGAGTTCAGTGTGGGGGTGGGACTGCACCAGGGATCTGCTCTGAGTCCTTTGCTGTTTGCTATGGTGATGGACAGGCTGACAGACGAGGTCAGACAGGAATCTCCATGGACAATGATGTTTGCAGATGACATTGTGATCTGTAGTGAGAGGGGGAAGAGGTGGAGGAGACGCTGGAGAGGTGGAGGTTTGCACTAGAAAGAAGAGGAATGAAGATTAGTCAGAGTAAAACAGAGTACATGTGTGTGAACGAGAGGGATCCAAATGGAAAAGTGAGGTTACAGGGAGAAGAGATGAAGAAGGTGGAAGATTTTAAGTACTTGGGATTAACAGTCCAGAGCAATGGAGAGTGTGGAAAAGAGGTGAAGAAGCGTGTTCAAGCAGGCTGGAACGGGTGGAGAAAAGTATCAGGTGTGATGTGTGACAGAAGAGTTTCAGCTAAAATGAAAAGAAAAGTGTACAAAACCGTGGTGAGACTGGCCATGCTGTTTGGTCTACAAACAGTGCCACTGAGGAAAAGACAGGAAGCAGAGATGGAGGTAGCAGAGATGAAGATGCTGAGGATCTCTCTGGGAGTGACCAGGATGGACAGGATCAGAAATGAGTATATCAGAGGAACAGCACATGTTAGAGGTTTTGGAGATAAAGTCCGAGAGGCCAGGCTGAGATGGTTTGGACATGTACAGAGGAGAGTGACCGAGTACATCGGCAGAAGGATGCTGGGTTTGGAACCACCAGGAAAGAGAGCTAGAGGAAGATCAAAGAGGAGGTTCATGGATACAGTGAAGGAAGACATGAAGATAGTTGGTGTGACTGAAGAGGATGCAGCAGATAGGGTTAGATGGAAGAAACTAACTTGCTGTGGTGACCCCTGAAGGGAAATGCCGAAAGGAGAAGAAGAAGTGTTGGATCTGTACCAAGACAAATGGTAAGTTTTCTTAGTAGGAAATTTTTGAAAATTTGTTGACACTTCATGTTCCCACGCTTTTCCCAGATTTTTTTTTTCATAAACTGTTTTTAAATATGTATCTAATAATTTTATTAGTCTGATATAGTTAGAGTTACCATCAGGTAGACAGATTCAGAGAGACAAAGTACGGTACAAGTACAATGGGAGGCTAATTGACCTCACAGAGAAGCTTGGGCAGATCACCAAATACAAACCTAAAGCCCTCCACTCCATCAACGACCTGAATCAGTTCTATTGCTGCTTTTAAAGAGAAATGGACAGTCCTGCAACCACACCCAGCCGTGTATAGAGTAGCCAAAAATGTACTCAAGTAAGAATACAGTTACTTCAAAATATTTTTACTTAAGTAAAAGTAATAAGTAGACCTAAAAATGTACTCAAGTGAGAGTAAAAACTATGCGCTGAAAAAACTACTGAATAACTTTAAAAATAACATCTGATTTTTGTGTCAACATAAGAATACACACAATACAATAAAATGTACAAAATTTGTATTTTCAAAATAAAACAAACAAAAAAAAAGAGTAAGATTTTATTATTTTTAAGTAACTGAAATAAATGCACAAGTTTTTAAAACAAAACTTTTCTACGTTAACAATGTTTGCCAACTTCGCAGTCTTCTGCTGTGTCCTCTTGTTCAAGAGAGACATTTTCTGCCTCCATTTTCAACTGCTTTGGCAGTAACTTGTTTTCCAAAATAACTTTTTTGCGCCAAGTTTTGTTTCTTTACAAGATCAGGCATTGGTAAATCTGATAGGTCAGATTGAGTCATGTGAACATGCCTACTGCATTTGGTTGGAGAAACGTTGTCTACGTTCATCCGCAGCAGGAAGTGCTCTTTAGAAAAAAAAACAAAAAAAACGTATTGTACTAAAAAACGTGTTAAAAGCAAGAAAAGTACCTGGTCAACTTTTGCCAAATGTAACATAGTAAGTGTAGCTTTATTTACTTTTAAATTTGCTCAAGTAAAAGTACAAACTATTAAAAATACTCATAGAAGTACATTTTATTTAAAAAGTTACTCAAGTAAATGTAACGTTACTACCCAACTCTGACCACATCCCACCTCGCCTCCAACACCAAGCTTAATGACCTCATTCTTTCTAATGAGACTCTTTCCATACATAAAAGAAATGAGGAAAAAACTTTTCAGGATACTGAAACCCGAGGAAAGCAGCTGGACCTGGCGCTCTCCTGATTATCTCCTGAGCACTGTGCAGATCAGCTGTCCCCAGCCTTCAAAACCATCGCCAACCCTTTCCTGAACCTCTTGCAGAGCCGACAGGTCTGTATGGGGCCCTGGTAACCTGGCCCTTCACTTCAGAACATCAGCTCCCTCATCAAAAACCACGAGATACGGTTCTTCCTCAGGCAGCAGCAGAAATTCAGTTTGCCAAAGACAACAATGATACATTTCTAAATGGTCATCACAGAGTCCATCACCGTCATCCTCTCCATCACTGTCCGATATGCCACTACTCTCGCCAAGGATAAGGATCAGCAGAGAAGGTGATTGGCTGCAATCACCCATCTCTGGTCAGTCCCCTCTGGCAGGAGGCTGGACTCCATCGCGACTAAGACCCAAAGCCACAAGAACGGTATTTTTCCATTCTGCCGTTAGCCTTATCAGTAAGACCCAGATCTCTCGCCCCAACACTTTGCTCTCATTTCTGACTCTATAGTAACTTTAAACAGAATCACAAGACTGTGAGTAAATGTTTATTCTAAGGTTGCTAAGGTTCTTTTAATGGTTTTTAAAAGTCTTAATGGTCTTACGCCTTCTTATTTATCTGAAGGACCCCTCACAGACCATGAGGTGCCCTAGTACTGGTCTTTTAGTAATACAAAATGTTAGAAGAAAAACTCACGGTGAGGCATTGTTCCATCATTATGGTCCTCGCTTGTGGAACAGCGTGCCAGAGGACCTCAGGGCCACAGATTTTGTTCATGTTTTTAGGAAGAGCTTGAGAACCCAGCTTTTCCACTTGCCTTTTTCTTTTATTTATTAACTTTTATTTTTGGGAAGGGGGTTTGGGTGAAGGGTGGGGCTGTGTGAATGTTGATGCATGTGTGCAATGTTTTGTGGACGTGTGTAATTTTTTGATGTTTGTCTGGTTTTAATGTAGTATTTTTTATGATCTGGATTTTAATTCTGTTTTAAGTTTTTATTTGTTCTCTTCAGCACTTTATGTAACTTGTTTGAAAAGGGCTTTTCAAACAAGTGAAAATCAAGTTTGATCCTGAATTACTACTTATTTGTTTGCACTTTTCACCTTTTCTATTTCAGAATCAGAATCAGAGAATCAGAATATACTTTATTGATCCCACACAGGGGAAATTTGTGTGTCACAGCAACAACTTCCTATCTGCTAAGTGAGTCGTTGTAGAGCCCGATCACGTACGGAAAGAAAGACCTCCGGTAACGAGATGTTCTCGAGCGGAGCTGTCTGAGCCTCTTGGAGAAGGAGCTCCGTTGTTCGTCCAGGAGTGGGTAGAGAGGATGGTCATGGTTTTCCATGATGGACAAAAGTTTGTTCTGTGACCTCCTCTCTACCACTGCCTCAAGTGAGTCCTGTTTGCTGCCAATGACAGAGCCAGCCAGTCTGATTAGTTTATTCAGTCTGTTGGTGTCACTGGCTGCGATGCTACTCCCCCAGCAGATGACAGAGAAGAACAAGGTGCTGGCCACCACAGACTGGTAGAAGGTCTCCAGGATCTTGCCGCACACATTGAAGGACCTCAGCTTCCTTAGAAAGTAAAGTCGGCTGCAAGTCTTCTTGTACACAGCAGTACTGTTGCTCCTCCAGCTCAGTCTACTGTCGATGGTCACTCAAAGGTATTTGTACTCCTCAACCACCTCCACATCTCTACCCAGAATGCAGAGCGGCTGCAAAGCAGTCCTCCTCCTCTTCCGGAAGTCAATCACCATCTCCCTGGTCTTGTCCACATTGAGGAGCAGGTGATTCTCTCCCGCCCACACCACAAATCCATCCACCACCCTCCTGTACTCCTCCTCCTGCCCACCACTTATACACCCTACAACTGCAGAGTCATCAGAGAATTTCTGTAGGTGGCATGAATCGGAGTTGTGCTGGAAGTCTGAAGTGTACAATGTGAAGAGGAATGGAGAGAGCACCGTGCCCTGTGGGGCTCCCACACCACTTAAAACCACATCAGACCGGACTTTCCCCAGCCGGACGAACTGTGGCCTGTCCGTCAGGTAATCAGTGATCCAGGAGACGGCGGACGCACCAGCACCCATCAGCCGCAGCTTATCACCCAGTAATGAGGGCTGGATGGTGTTAAAGGCACTAGAGAAATCAAAGAAGGTGATTCTCACCATGCCTCCACCGCCATCCAGATGTGAATGAGCTCGCTGCAGCAGATGGATGACAGCGTCGTCAACACCCAGGCGTGGCTGGTAGGCAAACTGCAGGGGGTCCAGAGAGGAATTCACCAGCGGTCTCATGTGGGCTAACACCAGCCTCTCCAGCACTTTCATCACATGAGATGTGAGGGCAACTGGACGGAAATCCTTGAGGTCAGATGAAGATGGTTTCTTGGGTACAGGGACCAGGCACGATGTCTTCCAGAGAAGCGGAACCCTCTCCAGCCTGAGGCTCAGGTTGAAGAGGTGCTGGAGAACCCCACACAGCTGGAGCGCACAGGTCCTCAGGGTATGGGGGTTGATGCCATCTGGGCCGGCTGCTTTGTGCTGGTTTAGCTTCTCCAGCTGTTTCTTCACCTGAAAGGTGGTCACAGTCAAACGGTTGGGTGGGGGGGGTTCAGGCACTAGTCCATTGAATCGCTGAGAAGGAGCAGACGCTGGTAGCAGGTGTGGTGGAGGTAGGGAAGAAGAGGTAGTGGTGGTGGCATTTGTAGAGCTAAACCTGTTGAAGAAGGTATTAAAGTCATTAGCTCTATCTTTGCCACCACTAGCGGGTCTGCTTCTTCCCCCATATCCAGTGATCTTTTTCATTCCGGACCACACCGCCCTCATGTTGTCCTGCTGCAGTTTGGATTCCAGCTTCCTCCTGTATGCATCTTTTCCCTTCCTCAGCTGGTCTCGGAGTTGATGCTGCACCATCTTCTGCTCCTCCCGGTCTCCAGACCTGAAGGCTGCTTTCTTCCGGTTAAGGAGCGTCTTCAGGTCACAGGTGATCCAGGGTTTGTTGTTGGGGAAGCATCGAACAATCCGGGTGGGACAGACAGACTCCACACAGAACTTAATGTATTCTGTAATGCAGTCTGTCATGCCATCAATGTCTTCCCCGTGAGGTGTGCAGAGTGCATCCCAGTCCGTGGATCCGAGACAGTCCTGTAGAGCCCGCTCTGTTTCCGGAGTCCACTTCCTGACAGTCTTTTTGGACACGGGTTTTTGCAGGGCGATTGGGACATAACACGGCTTTAGATGGACCAGGTTGTGATCAGACCTGCCAAGGGGAGGAAGGGCTGTGGCTCTGTATGCATTTTGTATGTTTGCATACAGAAGGTCCAACGTTTTATTCTCCCTCGTGGGGCAGTCCACGTACTGGGTGAAGTCAACAAGTGATCTGTTCATGTTGATGTGGTTGAAATCACCAGTTATGATACAGAAGGCGTTGGGCTGCTGTGTTTGTAGGCGGGAAACGGTGGTTAAAATGACGTCACCAGCAGTTTCAGCATCAGCCGACGGAGGAACATAAACAGTCACCACCATAACCGATGTAAATTCCCTCGGCAGATAGTAAGGCCGAAGTCCAACCGCCAGTAACTCCACATGCGGTGTACAGAGACGCTCCTTGACACAGACATGTCTGGGATTGCACCAGCGCTCACTCACATAGAGCACAATCCCACCTCCTCTCTTCTTACAGCTGCTGGTTGCATCTCTGTCCGCCCGCACATTTCATTGGCAATTCTACAGATTGTGTTCATATACTGTATTTGTGTTGTAGTTTTTTTCATTCCTCTTTTTACAGTTTAAATTGCTATTTTGTTAAGTTGTTTGTGAAATTATACCATTTTCACTGAAACTAATTCTTTATGCTGTCTAATTCAAACCTTAACTAATTTGTTTTAATTCGAAGTGATAGTGTACTTCCACCTTGTGGCCATTTTAACACTACAAGCCCCAGCATTTTTTCAACCTCCTATCCATCATCTGACCCTCTCTACCTGGCCGGCACCCTGAGGAGCAGTGTCGTCCAAAGGTTTTTGTTATTCAATAAGAGTCGTTAGCTCGTTAGCACTCTGCTGCCTTTCTCATTTTGGTCTTTTGTGCATGTGTTCTCTCAATACAGGATTTAACTTTTGGGAATCAGATCTCACTTCAGCTGTCTCAAGGCACAAACGTATAGACTGAAAAACAGATTTCCTCCATCAAACACAGTTTGACCAATTTACTAGAGCCATCAGGCCTTGACAAGCCTAGGATTTGTTAACTTTGTTCCCAATGTATCTGAATCTGGCTTCAAATAGTATGTCCTGTGCCTATGCTGAGATGTTTGTAATTCGGTAAATATTGCAAAAATATGATTCCTGTTATGGACGTAGCGCCACCTAGAGTTGATGACATTTTTAGACTTCATGCTAATTCTCATGCTGTGTTTTTCTAAACATTTGGTGTTACACTCTTACGAAGCTCAACTGACTGTGAACTCTTACACACACACATGTCTGACTGTATGTAGAGTTTTATTATGTATTTATATATATAGCTTGATACTGATTCTAGTTCATTTTTCATGTTGCAGTATGACAAGGTTATAAGGAGGTATTACAGAATACAGACTGCACAACAAAATGCTTGGTTTTTTTGTCAGTTTTATTATCAAAAACGAAGAAATGAAATAATGAAACAAAATGTAAAAACATGACGGAGTCTCTCTAACAAGTCACAGTTTGAGATTCAGCTACATTCCTCACACCACCGTGGAATCTTCTTTTCACATGTGCCACACATGTACCTGTAGCACTGAGAGCATCTCACAGTGATGCGGTTACTGTGGCATCGGCGCTTCACTTGGCACTTAGCTCTTTTTCCAGGGCTGGGTGTGGAAGGCTGTTGCCGAAGCACCTTTTCTTTGACTGCTGCCTTGGATAACACATGACGCTGAGCCAGCTCTTCTGCAAGTTGCCACAGGAAGTCCACCCTGCGCTCCTGCATCCCGCTGCATGCTTGCCACAATATGTACGCATTCAGTGCTGCCATGTCAATCATATTATAAAACACAGCTACGGGCCATCGTCGTGTTGGCACACGGACAGTGTACTCCCTCACCATCTGGTCCATGATATCAACACCATATTTGGTGGTGTTGTAGAGGGTGATGGTGTTTGGCTTCTTTTTGGCGTTATCCGCAGTCTCAATGACGTCATGCATGCTGCTAAGGATCAGGATATTCTTTTTGCGCTTTGCGGTGTAGACGGTCATAGTGACTCCAGTGGTTGAAAGCACCTGATATATAAGACACACGGCATTATTGTCACAGCACACACAGCGCTACAAAAGTTAAAGAATAAAGACAGTTTGGTCATTGTTCGGGTGATCTGTGGGTTTCTGAACCTCGCTGACCAACAGTCACGTAGTGCTGGCAGCCTGATGATTCCGCGGAAGATGATCACTGAAACAAATGCCATCAGCTCAGACTGGGGGAGAAACCACTCAGCCTTCCTTCGCTGTCCGTGCTGATTTGTCCACTCTTGAATGGTACGGAACATGTCCTGAGTGATAAAGGTCAGAAAACTCTGAAGACGGCTCGTAACACGTCTCCTGGTGGAATCTGTGGGCTCTCCCTGTGAGGGGTATGGTTCAACATGCGTGAAATTGAGCCGAGCCCCAACCTCTGCTTCGAGCCACACCGTTCCATCTTTGGCTTTTTTTGTTGGGGGACAAGTCTCCTCATCTGCAGTGTGAACACATTTAGATAATGAGCCAAGTGGTTCCGTCTCGAGCCACACCGTTCCATCTTTGGCTTTTTTTGTTGGGGGACCAGTCTCCTCATCTGCAGTGTGAACATATTTAGATAATGAGCCAAGTGGTTCCGTCTCGAGCCACACCGTTCCATCTTTGGCTTTTTTTGTTGGGGGACCAGTCTCCTCATCTGCAGTGTGAACACATTTAGATAATGAGCCAAGTGGTTCCGTCTCGAGCCACACTGTTCCATCTTTGGCTTTTTTTGTAGGGGGACCAGTCTCCTCATCTGCAGTGTGAACATATTTAGATAATGAGCATTCAAACGATATTGCAAACTTTTGCAAAGTTATGACTGGACAGATAAATAGACACACAAATAAATTATAAACTGAAATAAAATCTCACCTGAAGACTGCTCCTCCTCCTCCGTTGAATCTGCCTCAAGATTCACCTCATCGTCCCCTGACTCACATACGTCCACTCTGGACAGAATCTGCTCCAGGGCCTCCTGTCGTAATTCTCCTACCTCTCTGCATCTTTTGGGTTGTGTTTGAAAAATCTAGCTGTATCTGAGCTTTATAAGTCCACTTGGCACAAAAGGAAAATGCATTGCTCTACCATCCCCCACTACAGACCTTTGTTTTCCAATGAACCACAATCGGGCCGTTGGAGGAAAAAGCAGAAGCAAAAAACAAGCATTGTGTTGTCATACTTCAACATAAAACATGGAATAGAATCCGTATCAAGGTATACATAAATAAGGCAAAGAAATAAGAAAATAATAATTAAAAAACAAAAAACTTAACATGTAGTCTGACGTGTGTGTGTGTCTGTGTGAAAGAGTTCACAGTCAGTTGACTCTGTGAGAGTGTATCACCAAAAATGTTTAGAAAAACACAGCATGAAATAACATGAAATCTAAAAATGTTATCAACTCTTGGTGGCGTTAGGAATCATATTTTTGGAATATTTACCATCTTGAAAACATCTCAGTATAGGCATAGGACATACTATTAGATAGCCCAACCAGCTTCAGATACGTATATTGGGGCACAAAGTTAACAAATCCGAGGCGTCTCAAGGCCTAAAGGCTCTAGTAAATTGCACATAGACTGTGATTTGATGGATGAAATCTGCTTTTCAGTTTATTGGTCTAAACATTGAGATAGCAGAAGTGAGATCTATCCTGAATTCTTTTGAGAAAACACACCCTGTGAGGAAGGCTGCATATGTAAGCTCCTGGCTGGAGGTCTACATCTTGTCAAACTGGTTTGACTCAGCCAGAACTTGCTTGTGTGAAGTACCTTCCAAACAACTCTTAAGTGCCTTGTTTTAATAACAAAGCAGAAGGCTGGGGTCTAGAAGAAGCTTTCAGGTAGGTTAGTCAACTGACTCAATCTGGAGTCTCCTAGTGTTAAAGTGCTGTTTGATAAGGCAACAAAAACAGATGAGTGACAAAAACCAGAAAATGATTAAAAAAAATACCACCAAGGCTAATAAAACTCCCCGTATGATGAACACTCTTGTGCATTCCATGAACATGATTAGGTATAATGAGGCTAAGCACATGGCATCTCCTGTTGCTGCAGATGTGCATCTGAAAGCCGCTAGTAGCGATCTGCATGGTCTATTGCCAGTATAGTTTTTGGTGAATGTATGGAAGAATTCGGACATCCGCAACTTTGGTCATGTGACAGCTTAAGTGCATAAGCTGCTAAACAAAACACAAACAAGCAGTACAGGGGTGTATTCCTGGTGG
This sequence comes from Neostethus bicornis, assembly GCA_902685375.1. NCBI lineage: Eukaryota > Metazoa > Chordata > Actinopteri > Atheriniformes > Phallostethidae > Neostethus > Neostethus bicornis. Next base: position 27,632,013 of record LR738550.1, read on the forward strand.
TAATTCTCTTCATACTGATACATAACGCTAGGTGGTAACACATGTAAGACACACAATTTTCCAGCTGTTTTCTCATGTTAGGAACAGTTTGTTTTACGCCAACTGTCATGGTGGGTGTTGTCCTTTGGCGGATGTGACGCCTCCTTTTGTTCCTGCCTCAAAATCTCCTTTTGTGTGAAACCAAAAACTTTGCATCCCTGAAAACCCTAAGATTTTGTGCATTAAATAAAATACCATGACTGAATGAATAACCTAAACTGCTTGTGTTCTTTCTCTAAAAAACTTTTTGACCTCTTTAAAAGCAAAATGTTTCAGTCCAGACTCAAATAGATCATGCTGCTGTGTTGCTATGACTGAGTAACCAGAGGATGGAAGAAAATAAAGAGACAGAAGCTGGTGTTCCTGCTGTTTTTTTGAATAGATGACATCAAGCTCTCAGTTTGAGTTTTGAGCAGATTGAAGGCAGAACAAAAAATTCATACAACACACAAACTTATTTTCATCGTTTCAATCCCGCAATCACAGCATCTCTGTTTCCTCCCTGTCAACACAAAATTGCAGATTTTTGCATCCATTCATGATACACACTGACTTTATTATTCATTAACTTGTAAATAATAATTGTATTTCATCATACCTAAACCAAACTCATCAATGTCCAAACAAAATTGATTAAACTTGTTTGTGATGAGATGGCAATGTGCCGCTGTGGTTGGCACAGTGGCCTCAAAGCAAGAAGGTCAGGGGTTTGAGTCCCAGGTGGGAATAGGCTTGGAACACTAGCCTTTCTGTGTGGAGTTTGCATGTTCTACCCGTGTGTGTGTGTTTTCTGTGACCTTTCACCCTTCAAAAACAAGCATGTTAGGTTGATTGGGCTCTACGAAATTTCCCATACGGTGAGTGTCTGTGCAAAAAATTGTTTCCGAGGTATCAGAGTGTATCCCGACTGATTTAAGGTGAGAGGCAGGATTTACCCCAAACAGATCGCCAGTCTGCTGAGGGGCCACACGGACACACACCTGGCAACAATTTTGTAGTGGCCAGTCAATGTAACATGTACATTTTTGGAGGGTTAGAGGAAACCGGACTACCTGGAGAAAACCCACACATACATGGAGAGAACATGCAAACTCCGCACAGACCAGTGTTTCATACAATGTCTCACCCAGGACTCAAACCCTGACCTTCTCGCTGTGAAGCCACTGTAATAACCCCTGTGCAACCGTGAGTCACTTTTAAATTGACCTTAAACATTAAACCCACAGAGAGCACGTCTAGGGTCCTTGGAGAAGACACCTAACCCCCGCTTCTCCCACCATTGGCGCCGTCGAAGGGCAGCCTGCTGCGGTGTAAGGAGTGCAGCAAACAAATTTCCCCGGTGAGGTTTGAATAGAGTAATTCTTCTTTTTTTCATTCATTTATTTAAAACATTTGATATGTGGCTATTTCAATTTACATTTGTAATTTTGAATTATAATTTTACTTGCATATAAACATATATGTATGATGTAAAAATATTTACATACATTAAATAACTAGATACTGTCGGTGACCAGCAGAGGGCACTAAAATCTAATTTGATGTCAAACTGAAAATGTGGTAATTTTTTTACATTTATATCTTCTTCTTCTTTCGGCATTTCCCTTCAGGGGTCACCACATCAAGTCAGTTTCTTCCATCTAACCCTATCTGCTGCATCCTCTTTGGTCACACCAACTATCTTCATGTCTTCCTTCACTGTATCAATGAAACTCCTCTTTGGTCTTCCTCTAGGTCTCTTTCCTGGTGGTTCCAAACCCAGCATCCTTCTTCCGATGTACTCTCTCTCCTCTGCACATGTCCAAACCATCTCTGACTTTATCTCCAAAAAAATCTGGTCTCTTTATCTCCAAAACCTCTAACATGTGCTGTTCCTCTGATCCTGTCCGTCCTGGTCACTCCCAGAGAGATCCTCAGCATCTTCATCTCTGCTACCTCCATCTCTGTTTCCTGTGTTTTTCTCAGTGCCACTGTCTCTAGCATGGCCAGTCTCGCCCCGGTTTTGTACACTTTTCCTTTCATTTTAGCTGAAACTCTTCCATCACACATCACACCTGATACCTTTCTCCACCTGTTCCATCCTGCCTGCACACGTTTTTTCACCAATTGTCCACACTCTCCATTGCTCTGGACTCTTGATCCTAAGTACTTAAAATCCTGTCTCAAATCCTCAAACCCTGACCTTTTTGCTGCGAGGCCACTGTGTTAACCACTGCACCACAGTGCATCTCTGACCCAAAACAAACTAGACATGTTTGTGCAAGTAATTGAAATTTTAATTTGAAATTTTCCCAAAGCATTATCTGATGTATACAAATATATGTCTGTATAAACATATGAACTATTCATTGGGTAAAAAAATAAATAAAAAAATTGTCCATTTTCTATTGGAAATGATTTTTAAATCAGTTTAATTTTTTACCAGCAGAGGGCGTTAAAACACTATATAAATGACATAGAGATATTTCCTTTTAACTGTAAAGGCCTTTTTTTCCTATTTTAATTAATAATTTATTTAATAATGAAAATAAATTATATCAAATTCCCAAAGCATTGTTTGATGTAGAAAAATATATGTCTGTATAAACATATGAACTATTCATTCATATGAAATGAAAAAATAACTTAAAAAATTCTCTATTTTCTATTGGAAATGATTTTTAAATCAGTTTAATTTTTTACCAGCAGAGGGCGGTAAAACCCAATATTAATGACAGAGATATTTCATTTTAACTGTAAAGGCCTTTTTTAAAAATATAATTTACTTAATAATTTATTTAATAATAAAAATAAATTATATCAAATTAATTTTAAAATATTTTAATGGTTTTATTTTTTTTGTACTGTTAGAAAACTCTAAAGATTGTGGGGGAAAAAACATTTTTCTGGGTTCATTTTTAAGCCATTAAATCTGCTTTTGGAATGTTTTAAAATGATTTTCTTGTTGTTTTTTTATTTATTAATTGTGAACTTTTTGTGACTTCCTGCTGACAAACAGAAACAACAGGTGAATTTAGATTACAGTAACCATAGTGACCCTTTAAAATGTCATCAAGTTAAATCAAACTTCCGGTTAGCAGGTGACACACCTTCTTTCAAAATAAAAGCGTTTAAGGGAAATGAGTGAATGCGAGTTTTATTTAGAAAGAAAAGAAGAGAAAATGAAATGTTATTGATGTTAACTTGCCACAAACTCGATCATCGAAGCTTGTAATGTTCACCAAACTTTAAAGCAGGTTATTTTTTAGGAAATGTCCAGGGTTTGTTGTGTAAAAAAGGAGGATTCCAGTGAGGATTTGTGTGGGTAACTCTGGGTCTGTCCTTTTGAGGGTCCTAGTTTGCTGAAAGAGGGCTCAGTTTTCAGGATGCATATGCTGGACTCAAACGGATCCATAATGGACCAGGATCTGGATTCTGTGAAAGTCAAAGCTCATTACAGAGGGTAAGCAGTTCTTCTGGGAGGGGATCAGCTGGGTTTTGGTTTCTGGGGTCTCTCCCTGCTGGGTGTCATGGGTCAGTGGTCTTTCAGGGTCACACCTGATCACACACCCTAAAAACCAGGTCAAATCTTCACCTTTTAAACTTCAGAATCAAACTAAAACTTTATTCTATTCTCTTTCAAAATAACTAAAAAAATTATTAAAAAAAAAAAAAGTTACTAAAATGTTATAAAATAAGTAAAACATTTTTTTTTTTTTTTTTTTTTAAATGAACTAATTAATAAATAAAAAAGTCCAACATTCCTGATTTAACCTACAAAAAGTTTCATTTTTTTTCCAGAGAATTTCTGGTATTTTTGGACGGATTTATTCAGTCAAAATTGTTAAATTTGTTACATTTATGTTTTTGTCGCTCATTAAGATCCTTTTTTCACAAAATTAAAAGAATTGAACATTAATCTATTGATTTGTGAAGGTTTTTCAGACAAAATAAATGTGTCTTATTTTGAAAGATGGGATGGGAATTAAGCACCTCCAAATCCGAGCCCATGGTCCTCGCCGGAAAAGGGTGGAATGCCCCCTGCGGGTCAGGAACAGGGTCCTGCCCCAAGTGGAGGAGTTTAAATATCTCAGGGTCTTGTTCACGAGTGGGGGAAGGATGGAGCGGGAGATCAACAGGCGGATCGGTGCGGCGTCAGCAATAACTAGGACGCTGCATCGGTCCGTCGTGGTAAAGAGAGAGCTGAGCCGAAAAGCAAAGCTCTCGATTTACAAGTCGATCTACGTTCCTACCCTCACATAAAGAATGAGATCACGGGTACAAGCGGCAAAAATGAGCTTCCTCTGCAGGGTGGCTGGGCTCTAACTTAGAGATCGGGTGAGCAGCTCTGCCATCTGGGAGGAGCTCGGTGTCGAGCCATTCCACCTCCAGGTCGAGAGGAGCCAAATGGGGTAGTTTGGGCATCTGGCCAGGATACCCTCGAGCGTCTCGCTGGTGAGGTATTTCGGACACGTCCCACCGGGAGGAGACCATGAGGCAGACCCTGGACCCGCTGGAGAGACTATGTCTCACAGCTGGGTGGGGAACGACTCGGGATCCTTCAGGGTGAGCTGGAGGATACAGCTAGGGTGAGAGAGGCCTGGGCGGGAAGTTTGTGTATCCATGCTCTCTGTTGCCCCCGCGACCCGGCCCCGGATAAGCTTAAGACAACGGAACGGAACGTAATTTTGAAAACGGGATCAAATCTGACACTTATTGTCCGATTTTTTTTTTTTGTAGACGCATTCACATAATCTCATGTAATCGCGTGCGTTGTCACTTAAAAGTGTCTCTTTATCCAGATTGCTCATTAGGAAGGACGTCTAGAAAGATACTTCTTAGTTTAATTAGTGCTTTCAACGCAAATCATGTTTAAAATGGGTAAAATCTATGTTTCAATATTTTTTGTGTTCATGATAGTTCTTTTTTATTTTTTTTATCTCAGTTCGAGCAAACACAAAATATCAGTAATAAAATTCCCGAAAGTGTGACAGATTGGATTGAAATGCTTTTTTCTGGTTTAATAATCAAACAAAATTGTTCATTCTAAAACTGGACCAAACACAGAAATGAACGATTTTACTCTCATTTTTGTTTTTAATCATTTACATAAAAAAAAGAAAAAAAACTAAACTTATTGAATCTCTAGATTTAACTTCAAGTAGATTTAACTTAAAAGTTTTTTTTTTTATCTTCAATCGGTTTCCAAAACAAGATCGTTTTTATGCGTATCTGCGACTGTTCCGTTCCGTCGTCTTCCGGGACATAGTCTCTCCAGCGGGTCCAGGGTCTGCCTCTTGGTCTCCTCCCGGTGGGACGTGCCCAAAACCCGGCCAGCGAGGCATTTGAGAGGCATCATGACCAGATGACCAAACCACCCCATCTGGCTTCTCTCGACCTGGAGGAGGAGCGGCTCGACACCGAGCTGCTCCCGGATGGCAGAACTCCTCACTTGATCTCGGAGGGAGAGGCCAGTCACCCTGCGGAGGAAGCTGATTTCGGCCGCTTGTATCCGTGAACTCATTCTTTCGGTCACCACCCACAGCTGGTGACCATAGGTGAGGGTTGGAATGTAGGTCGACTTGTAAATCGAGAGCTTTGCTTTTCGGCTCAGCTCTCTCTTTACCACGACGGATCAATGCAGCGTCCTAATTATAACTGACGCTGCACCAATCCGTCCTTCCCCCACTTGTGAATTATCCAGATTGTTGTGGGGTTTTTTTTGCCTTAAAAAGCCATTACACCCTTGGGTTGTCCGTTTGTCTGTGCTTCTGTAACACTTTTGTGAATACAATATCTCACAAACTACTGGATTGATTCTAATTAAATTGCCCACAGTTACTCAGTACAAGCTATAGATCAAGTCTTCAGACTCTACAAGGCAACCAAAGATTAAGGCCAGAAAGGAGGTCTTATTGTTCAGTCCTGTTGTCTTCCATTTAGCCGGGGCCGGGTCATGGGGGCAACAGCCGCAGACGAGAAACCCAGGCTTCTCTCACCCCGGCTGCATCCTCTAGCTCACCCAGAAGGATCCCGAGTCGTTCTCCAGCCAGCTGTGAGACATAGTCTCTCCAGCGGGTCTGGGTCTGCCTTTGGGTCTCCTTCCAGTGGGACGTGCCCGAAACACCTCACCAGCGTGGCATTCGAGAGGCATCCTAACCAGATGCCCAAATCACCCCATCTGGCTTCTCTCAACCCGGAGGACCAACAGCTTTACTCCGATCTCCTCCCGGATGGCAGAACTCCTCTCTCTATCCTCACTCTATCTCTGAGTGAGAGTTCAGCCACCCTCAGGAGGAAGCTCATTTCGACCGCTTGTATCCGTGCTCTCGTTCTTTCGGTCACCACCCACAGCTGGTGGTCGTAGGTAAAGGTATTTTTAGATTGAAAAGGATCACCTCCAAAATTGTCACATCTGTTTAGCACTAACAACAACGAACTCTTTGACATCTATTAAAAGAAATTGTGCTAGCTCCGCCTACTGAGCTTTTTTGGTTTTGGAAATTCATACAATGGGATGATCAACTATTTATCTTTAATCCAGTTTGTGATCCAGAGCAGGCGGAGGCGTACTGTTCCTTGTTGTTGTTTTTCATATCGTTCAGCCCTAGGAGGAATTAAAGAAAAAAATGACGTTAGCCGACATGGATAGAACACATAAATTCAATCCAGTGTTTCTAATTCCTGCACCACATGTGAACATGTGTGCTACACGTGGTAACGTGTGTCTGTGTGAGTGTGTGACGGGTCTGTAGCTGACAAAGATGTTTTTGTTCATTGTTTACTTTTCTCTCATTTGTTCGCCGCAAACTGGAACTTTTGTTTTGGGTCAGAAAAGCTGGATAAGTGTTCTACAATCACAGATTAAAAGATCAGACGGGGATCTGGTTCAGGATCTGGTTCCGTCATCTTCCATTTCGTCGGGGCCTGGTCGCGGGGGCAACAGCCTCAATTGGGAAGCCTACGCTTCTCTCACCCCACCTACATCTTCCAGCTCACCCGGAAGGATCCCGAGTCGTTCCCCGACGAATATGGAAAGCCATTAGGGCCACTACACGCACGTAATTTAACGTGCTAACGTTAAAATCAAGCGCCTTAGCGCTTAAAGAAAAGTTTTGGGTTTAAAATGTAGGTCTGAAATCTTCTGATAATCTATTTCGACAGCGTGCACATCACGGAAACACACATTTTATTTGGAGCAATGTTGTTTTTTTGCAACAAAGCCAATATATCTGTGTGCGCCATCTAGTGAGGAAACATCAGAATTGCAGGGGAATAAAACATTAACATTGTTTATCTATTTAATTTTTTTCAAGCCGGATTGAAACATTTTATGGTCCGCATGTGGCCCGCGGGCTGTAGTCTGCCCATGCCCGGCTTAGACTCAGGCTCTGGTCCACATACTTTTAGTCTTTTATCGCTCAAGTTGCGTTGGACTCGGCGTCCACTCAGGTTTTAGCACACGCTTTATAAACGAGGCCCCTGATTTGTTAGACTAATGATAGGAAACACCTTAAAGTTGTGTAATTAATTCCGGTAGACATTGGCTCAGTGGTAGAACGTTCACCCGCGGACCGGAAACCAACCGGAAGTTCACGGGTTCGCATTCAACTGAGTGCACATCCAGGGTCCTTGGAGAAGACACCTAACCCTCGTTTCTCCCACCATTGGCGCCGTCGTAGGCAGCCTGCTGCGGTGTAGGAGTGCAGCACACAAATTTCCCCGGAGAGGGATGAATAGTTAAAATTAAAATTAATCTGTGGCTTTTTTTTTTTTTTTTTACTGTGGAAGTCTGAAAGCTTCAGTTTCTGTTTCTTTCTGATGGTGAATGGAACGATCGGTCTGCAGGGTTACAACTACGTCCTGTAACGTGCACTTTAAAGAGGAGTGAGTGTTTGGGGAGGGAGGTGATGTCGCCTGATTAGATTTAAGTTAATCCCAGTAGTTTTACACATGACTGTGGAATGGGGGGCGGGGTAGGGCGGATGCAAATATTTAATGAGTCTGAACTCATCCAGTCAGTTGTGTTAACTTTAGAATTTCCATTTTTAATAAAATGAATTAATAGATACATAAAAACTATCTTGCAAAACTTTTTTCGGAGGCAAGTTTTTCCCCCCAAAAATTGAACATTTGAACATTTTAAATTTCAGCAAGTGATGAAGTGGTTTAGAAAATATTTCCTCTCATAAAAATAGAATGGCTCCAGCGATGACTAACGACTACTTACCAGTTATTTTGGTAAAAAATGGGCTAATCCGAAGAATCAGGAAGTAAGTGATTTATTACATCAGAATGCAGATGACTGTTTTTTTTTTTTTCTACTCAAAGTTCACTGCTTTGGGAAATATTGCATTCACAAGAATCTGTGACCTCAATTTTTTGTTGCATATCCCTGAAAACCTAAGCAGTTCATTTATAGTTAGTATTGAATAACTGTGAGCAGTTTCTTTAAAATAGCCTCTCTAGTTTTGGAGACACTGCATTCAGAAAGCATGGATGAACAGACGGACAACCCAAGGAATGAATGCCTTTCCGTTCCGTTGTCTTCTGCTCATCCGGGGCTGGGTCGCAGGGGCAACACCCTCAGACGGGAAGCCCAGGCTTCTCTCACCCCAGCTGCATCCTCCAGCTCACCCGGAAGGATCCCAAGTCGTTCCCCAGCCGGCTGTGAGACATACTCTCTCCAGCGGGTCCGGGGTCTGCCTCTCGGTCTCCTTCCGGTGGGACGTGCCTGAAACACCTCACCAGTGAGGCGCTCTGGAGGCATTCTGACCAGATGCCCAAACCACCCCATCTGGCTCCTCTCGACCTAGAAGAGGAGCGGCTCAAAGGCGAGCTCCTCCCGGATGGCAGATTTGACCCCACACAGTCAAATATGAATTATTTCATAAATATCACAAAATGTTCGACCCGGGTGACAAAAATATAGAAAACAGATTAAATTTTTTTTTTGTTGAGACCTTGGAGTGAAAAAAAAAGTTGGAATGGGGGCTCTTACTCAAAGAGGTGAGTTCTTCCATCTGGGAGGAGCTCCTTTGCTCCTTCTGGTCGAGAGAAGCCAGATGGGGTGGTTTGGGCATCTGGATAGGATGCCTCCCAAGTGCCCCGCTGGTGAGGTGTTTCGGGCACGTACCACTGGGAGGAGACGTAGAGGCTCCTCCCACTGGCAGACCTTAGACCCACTGGAGTGACTATGTCTCACAGCTGGACAGGGAACACCTTGGGATACAGCCGAGGTGAAGCTGGGGCTTCCCGTCTGACGCTGTTGCCCCTGTGACCCGGCCCCGGGTGAGATAGTGGATAGAAGCGGCCGAAATGAGCATCCTCCGCAGGGTGGCTGGGCTCTCACTCAGAGATTGGGTGGGCAATTCTGCCATCAGGGAGGAACTCGGTGTCGAGTCGCTCCTCCTACCGGTCGAGAGAAGCCAGATGGGGTGGTTTGGGCATCTGGTTAAGATGCCACCCGAGCACCTTGCTGGTGAAGTGTTTCAGACACGTCCCACCAGGAGAAGACCAAGCGGCAGACCCCGGACCCGCTTGAGAGACTATGTCCTACAGCTGGACAGGGAACACCTCAGAATCCTCCCTGGTGAGCTAGAGGAGGCAGCCGGGGTGAGAGGAGCCAGAGTTTCCCATCTAAAGCTATTGCCCCTGCAACCCGGCCCCGGATTAGCGGAAGACAACGGAACAGAATAGTTGCATCTTTATTCTTTCATATTTGATCAAACCTTATATGATCATTCTGTCCAAACTTTCTTCTGGTCTACCAATTGTGGCAAAATGGGGAAGCCGTACAGCGGCCGTTTAGAGCTTTATTTTCTGTCGTATACGTTGGATTCCGCATTTCACATATTTACACAATACTGGCTGCACGGAGAACAATAAAAAGATTCTTTTATCAGTCTAATATCACAATGGCCTTGGTCCAGAGTTTGTCACATTGGATCTCCATAGTTCATTTTTGTTGGATGTGGCAGGTAGGATTAACCCAGAAGGAAGTAAAGGAGCATTTGGTTTTTTTTTTTTACACATTTTAGGCAAATCTGAGCATCACAGTGATGCACTAAAGCTTCAGAAAAAGGCCACCCTGCCCCGTGGGAGCACCGATTGGTCAGAGGTCCTGATCTGGTCTAACAAACCTGTATTTTATCATCCTGACACCATTCCTTACTCACTCAGGTGGGTGTAGGCTGTGTTGTGCAATGCCTGCTGGGAGGCAAGCTGTCTCCGCTCCACATTGTCAGAGTCCAACTAACACATGCCATAAACACACCCAGAAACCTGTCAGACACACTCTGGCACACCAGCAACTCAGGCCGAAAGTGGACATGCCTGCCCTTATTTGAAACACTCAACAGAAGATAAGGGCGGTGCAGGTGGAGGAGGTCAGGGCAAAGATGAGAGCACTACTTCTTAGCATACGTCTGTTTCCAATAACAGAGGCAATAAAAAAAGGCATTTTATGATGTTTGATTTAAAAAACAAACCGTCAAAATGTCGATTTTACAATCTCGATGCTCAAAAAAAAGTATTTTCTGGATTTTTTGCTGATAAAAATTTAGAAGAGAACAATTTTTTTTCATCTTTTGTGCATTTGATGCACATATTTTGTATTTCTGAGAGTACGCTCACTCCATTTTCACAGAAAATAGTGAGATAGTTCTTTAAATGTGTTTAAAGTTGCATTTGCTTTGAGAAAAATAAATGATCTAATCTCCAAGCTGGTAACCACCGTCTGCTGCGCTGATTCGTCATCTTCAGAGCAGATGCTTTTTATGATTTCCGAAGGAGTAAAAAAATATTCCTAAAACATTCAGATTACCATTTCATTACCACACACTAGTGATTAAACGTTGGCTTTATTGCAGCTTTTTAAACCACATTCCTATAAAAAAAATATTTCAAGTACCTTTCAGAAGGTTGTCAAATGATTGCTTAAAAGGACAGTAAAAAATTTACTAGAGGGTTTGTTTGCTTAGCGGTAAAGATAAATGAGGAGCGGCTTCGGGTTAAAAATGAAGCCAATTCAGTCGTCATGTTTAATTTTTGATGCCAGAAATGTGCAGTCATTGAGCCGGTATGCATTTGCATGGCAACTGCTTTCCATAACAGGAGGAAGTTTTTTAAAAGTACACTCCCATGCGGAACCGAAGAGCAGCGTATCAGTTTAAGTCACGGTGTGGCTTCCTGCTGCCATTGGATTAGAAAAATCAGTCAATTGTCTTTAAAATGAGTGTATCTTTAATCACCAGTTATGAAAAATAACACATCAAATGAGTAACTTTGGGGGATACGTTACTGCTAGGTAACCGAGCCAGGATGGTTATTGTGACAACAATAGTGACTGAGTAATATCTGTTGATTTTTCCAGAAGTCTTCTTATGAGTAAAAAAAAAAAAAAAAAAAAAAGAAAAGAAGAAGAAAGAAAATGGGACTAGGCAAGCTATCCCCTTGCAGGACCAGCAAATAGGCCACCAAAATGCAGGAAAATGACTCTTAATTTTAAAAACGTTCTTAGGGGATCTGCCCTCCCCCATACTGGCTTTGGCAATGACCTCAGGCCCCCCATTAGAAAATTCTGGATCTGCTCCTGCTAGTGTGTTTTGAAGACAGAAGCCACTTCTGGTTCTAGCATCGGGTTGAGTGTGTCTCTCCCTCCCTATTCCGGTCTTTTGGGGTTGGAGAAGATCTGTTAGCCTTAATAGCACATGGTTCGCATCAGCAGCATGCATCTACTTTCAATTGCACTCGTACACTGTGCCATACTGTTTACTGTCCGCTATGTTCCTAAGCCACTTTCTATTAGGGTGGTTGGTCTGTGCGTCCTTTAGCGTGATATACCGTAATTTCACGGCCATTAGGCGCACCGTACGAAAAGGCGCAGCCTCAGTTTTGTGCGCCGTTGCTGTATTTAACACACACATAAGGCGCACCGTACGAAAAGGCGCAGTCTCAGCAACACACGCAACCATGCAAATGTGCGTATTAAAAAATAGTCCAATGCTTCTCAAATAGTGGGGCGCGTGTGATCCTGTGGAACACGTTCTTCTTTTTGCCGTACTAGAATAAAGTGTAATTGTACATCCACTACAGTAGTTGTAGTTTATAGTTTAAATAAGAATTATTTTTTTCAATTCAAGTTAATTAATGCACTTTAAATATTTTCTGTTACACACTAAAAAACAATAAAGCTGTTCTTTTTTTTTTTGCTTTAATGTTAACGAGGATACAATGTTATGCAGAAGTGTACTTAGAACCAGGGATCCCCAACCTTTTCTCCGCCACGGACCGGTCTGATAGTATGTCTGAGTATGTCTGATAATATTTTCACGGACCGGTTTACAGGTGATAAGACCAGCCTGAAAAACTGGCTTTTTTAATCAATAATAATACATTTAAATCCACGTTGTCTTCACGAGAAAATTTATTAGCAGCGTCTTTATAACGTGGAAAATTTCTCTCTTCTCGAACGCACTCTGGTTGCCATGGTAACAATAAACATGTACCTTCAAAATAAAGACATAACAAAAACAAAGTGAATAAAAATACTAGTTAGGCCCCTCACACCAGGGGTGGTCCACCTGGTGGTTGGGGACCACTGCTTAGAACAATTTCATAGACAAATGATACTAATTATGGTCATGGGGGAGAGGGGGGCGAAATATTTTCTTCTTTCTAGGGGGGGCGCAACAGGATATAATTGAGAAGCACTGCGTTAGTCCAAGCATCTACAATCCATTGACTCGTTAATGCTGAAATTTCTCGCGGCGGCTCGATTCCCATGTTCCTCCGCATAGCTGATTGCCTTCAGCTTAAACTGTGCGTCATAAGCGTGTCTCTTTGCCATTTTCAGGGTTAAAACAGTAATGTTGTGCATTCAGCACATACCTTTTTTATACACAATCCACGCCCACACTTCACTCTTTAACGTTCTCATGCCTTTTCTTTAAGGTCCGCCTCATGGGCACTGCTTTTAGGTCACACACAAGGCGCACCGCACGAAAGGGCGCACCGCTCATTTTGAAGAAAATTTTAGACTTTTAGGTGCGCCTTATGGCCGTGAAATTACGGTAAATATCCAGTTGCATTTATTCTGAGTTCAATGTAAGGAGTTGAACAGCTGATCATCTGAGGGACAAAGAAGTTTCTTTATCTGTCCATGGAACCGGTAAAGGACTGCATGCTGCCTCTGAAGCAGAGGAGCTACTCTGGAAATCCTTGAATGGGCTGGTGCAGAGTGTGGTGGACATGTTGCTATTCGTGTTCAGATAAGAAGTCCTACTCAGTAACAAGTCCAAGTCCTGCCTTCTCCACAAGTTTGTCCGGCCACATGGCGTTCCTCTTCATCAAACTGCTACCGTGGTCTGCTTGGATCCCAAGACAACCACTCCACCAAGAGGTTCTGCTGTATTCCTGGTACCTCCTATCAGGATGAGACCCAGACTCAGACCATGGACTTGCTGGACTATTTCTCACAGCTGGCCTGAGAATGCTTTGGCATCACCCTGAATAAGATGGGAGATGTTGCCAGGGCGAGGAAACCCTGGCATTCCTGCTGCACTCATGAACCTGAGCCCAGCTGAAGCAGCAGAAGATGGTACATTTAAAATCTTTGTCTTCTAAATTTAGAAACCAAAAGAACCACCATCTTTTGGTCTCTACCAACTCTAACCTTCACCGTGACTTCTGTTAGACCTGTTCACACGTCTCTGTCTTGTAAACACTTAGTCAGACTTTGGTTGAATGGAACTGCTTCCGTGTCTGCTCCGTCTCCAGGGTAAAGTCAGTGAAGGAAGGTTTAATAAAACTACTTTCTACTTTTTTTTTTCTCTTTTAGTAAAACAAAGTGACTCCATGGTGAGATTTTGTGTGCGTTTTTGTGCTTTCAGAACCATGCTGATCACAGACTTGGCTGCCAGCGTAACCTTTGTGGAGCTCTGTGAGGAGGTGAAAACTATGTGCAGCGTTGCCAAGCAGCAGCCCATCACGCTGAAGTGGATCGATGATGAAGGTGAACACAGCTCACAGCTAGATATGCTTCATCGCTCTGCTCGCTCTATCGTCCTTGGTTGGGTCAGGAGTCACACGTAGCTGAGTTAGATAGAAGATGTTCTGGATCTACAGATGAAAGGTCTTCTAATGCTTTTTGGTTGATGTTTAGTTTACTATTGGATCAAAACCAAACACCATGAACGCTCTGAGCAAACTGTTTATATTAAAGAGACTGAAGGTTGAGAAAAAATAATGTAGAGGATCAGTAATTAAAACAGGAGTAGAGAGTTTCAGTGCACCATATTGGCAGTGGTGGATGAAGTACTCACTTTTTGTACTTAAGTAAAAGTACAGATAATTAGGCAAAAAATTTACTTAAGTAAAAGTAAAAGTACCAATAAGGAAATCTACTTCAGTAAAAGTACAAAAGTAGTTGGTGTAAATTTTACTTTTTAAGTAAAAAGTAAAAGTATTCGACCATAATTCAAGTGTTATTTTTGGTGCTATAGGGTGTCACCATGGTAACAAGGATAATTACTTTGCATGGGTGTGACCCCCCCTCTCCCGCCTCTTTTGGTCCACAAAAAAAAAAAAAAAGATAAAAGGAAAGGGGACAAGTCAAGCTATCCCCTAGGAGGGCCAGTGAATGGGCCGCCAAAATGGAGGAAAATATTTTTAAAATGTTTTGGGGGGGAGGCCCCCACTCACTATATATTGGCTTTGTCAAAGCCCTACCCCCCTTTGGAAAATTCTAGATCCGCCCCTGCTCTGTGTAACGATGGCTCAACTTTTTATTTAGAAGTAAACACAACGAACAACGATCTTCTGACTCTTTTTAATTTGTACTATATTTGATGTTAGGTTTTTGGCGCTGAATGAATGCGGAAAATGTTTCTCGATTCATTATTTCTTCTCTCGATCAACTGCTTCTTTTGATTTTTGCGATGCGGCTTCAAGATGCGCTAAAAAAAACTGTATATTTTTCAAATTCCTGAACGAAAATGTAACAAAAAATGTAAAACACACTTTTAAAAAATAGCGGAGTAAAAGTACAGATATTTGCTCTAAAAATGTAGTGAAGTAAAAGTAAAAGTACAGGTCTTAAATTTTACTTAGGTAAAGTACAGATACACAATTTTTTTACTTAAGTACAGTAACGAAGTACATTTACTTCGTTACGTTCCACCACTGCATATTGGGAAGAAGAAAGTGTGTCATCCTCACTTACAGGAGCTGAGAAATTTATTCTATAAATCAGGACCTCATAATTAAAGGCTCTGCCCCCAACTGGACTTTTAGAAATCCTAGAAACCCCTAACGACCTTCCAGTGTTCTGTTTGATATGGCTCTGTAAGCGGTATAGATAAGTTACCGTATTTTCCGCACCATAAGGCACACCATATTATAAGACGCACAGACAGAAACTACCTACTGTGGCATCTGGGGTTGTGTAATGCATCCACTAGATCAGGGGTCCCAACCTTTTCTGCGCCACAGACCAGTGTAGTGTCTAACAATATTTTCACGGACGGTCTAAAAATGATAAGACCAGCCTGAAAAACTGGCTTTTCTAATCAATAATATTACCGTAATTTCCGGACTATAGAACGCACCTCATTATAAGCCTCACCCAGTACATTTTTAAAGAAAAAAAACATTTTGTACATACATAAGCCGCACCTGTCTATAAGCCGAATGTGTCCTCATTGAAACATGGGATATTTACAAATAAAGACGGTACACAGAGAGAGTTTTCAAAGTTTTAATAATATACCTTAGCTTTTCTTTCCAAACAGTGCCTGTGATGCAGCAGTAACACAGCAGGAATACGGTAGCACAACACTTACAGGCTGGTTAAAAAAACACCGGTAAAAGTCACTGAGACGCGGCAGTAACACAGCAAGTTTACGTGCAACTCTGTTTCCTTCTTTATCAGCCAGCTCGAATGCTTTTAATTTGAAAGCTACGTTATATGCGTTTCTTCTCGCATTTTCCATGTTGCGTCTTCCTCGACACGTATATTTCACCTGTCTTACTCTTACTTTTGGTGCTCGAGCGCCCCTAGCGGCCGTTAGAAAAGAATGCATAAATTAGCCACATCATTGCATAAGCCGCAGGGTTGAAAGCGTGTAACAAAAGTTGCGGCGTATAGTCCGGAATTTACGATAAACTTAAATCCAATTTGTCTTCACGAGAAAATTTATCAGCAGAGTCTTTATAACGTGAAAGCATTCTCTTTACCCTAACGCACTCTGGTTGCTATGGTAACGGTAAACATACCTTCAAAATAAAAGACATAAAAAAAACCAAAGTGAATAAAAATACCAGTTAGGTTCCTCACAGTAAGACTAGATAAATCGGAGTTGTGATTTTGTTTTGCTGGAACCAGACAGTCCCATCTTGACCTGAAACCTGAAGAGTGTTTCTAAGGTCCTGTGTGCTTCGTAACTCTGTAACTCCCCTTTGCATCTTTTTTTTTTGTTTGTTTTTTACTCATTTTGCTAGTTTATGGGTTTAAATTTAATGGGATGATGCGTCAAAGGTGAGTCTTGACGCAGGTAAGGAAGAAAATCCGGAGCACTGGATTATAAGGTGGACTGTTGGCTTTTGAGAGACTTAAAGTTTCTTTTTGGTGCACTTTGGAGTGTGGAAAGTACGGTACTCAGGTTCTCATAATGCCAAAATACTTTGTTAAATCCAGCATTTAATTTCGATTTCTGAGACTTTCAATGTAATATAATTTCAACTTTTTTAATAGAAATTTTTTATATTACTGAGTTACTGAAAAAAAAAGTAATATATTACAATAACTTGTTACATTTCCAAAACATTACTCCCAATTTTAACGTTGTTTCTGACTCCTTCTGGGAATCAGTGAAGTGAAACTTCCACATAAGTAATCTGTTCTCCTCTTTAAGTTCCTGTTAGCACAAAAACTGCAACATTTGTCAGAGCTCTGTTTCTTGCTTCACTGGGACTCGCAACTCGATTTAATGAAGCAACTTTGTCACAAGTGTTAAAATTGAGAGAATTCAGCAGTACGATTTGTCCTCGGGGCTCTGCCCTGGATTTTACACCGGAGTTTAATACTGATTAATAAATGATAAGAACAAACCAATAAAAGGTTAAATAGTGTTTTGCAGAAAATTAAAAGCGATTGTTTTTATCGTTTCCTTTTTTTTTTTTAAACTACCGTATTTTCACAACCGGAAGGTGCACATAAAAGTCTCAAATTTTCTTCAAAATGAGCGGTGCACCCTATCTGTGTTGGAAGGCGGACATCGTTGAGGACATGAGAATATTAAAGGGGGAAGTGCGGATGTGGATTGTGTATAAAAGAACAGGTATGTGCTTTATGCAGAACATTGCGAGACACGCTTATGAAACTCAGTTTTAACTGATAGCGATCAGCTACGGAGAGGTACATGGGAATCGAGCCACCGCAAGAAAATTTAAAATTAACGAGTAGATGGTTCGTAAGTGGAGGAAGCTGGAAAACGAGCTGCGACAGCTGAGTTTCCGCGGAAATAAGGCGAGGTAGCCAGAGTTGGAGGAAAGACTCCAGCAGCGATGGATGACCAGAGGAGACCACAACTTCTTGTTGGGTGGAAGGCAGCGCCGGGCGAGTTACGCCACAGTTTGACATTGGATTGTAGATGCTTGGGCTAACGTGTCTGCTGGCACTGTTGTCCAAGTTTTCGCAAAAGACGGGATCATTTCCGCGGAGCTGCACGGTTCAGAAAGTGACTCAGACAGCGAGGAAAGTGAACCTGTGAGGTTGGATTTAACACACCTGTTAGATTCTGAAACAGAGGATGAGGACTTTGATGGATTTGATAAATGACTTTATGACGACTGTAACTAATATTTAAATAAAGCCAACCAAACTCAGTTTTACTCCCGATCTATGTTTAAATACGCACACTTGGGTGTGTGTGTGCGTGCGCCATTGTAAGGTGGACGGTGTAGAGCGCCTTTTAATACGGTTCGCCTTATGGTCGTGAAAATACGGTATATTTCCAACATTTAATTAAAGAGGGGATATCGTTCTTTCTAAGGTAATAATTCTTTTTCAAAGCAAATATAACTGATAAAGTCATATTTCCTGTCACTGTTCTTCATGCCTTTTGATTGGTTGTGTGTCGTTGTTGACCCGCCCACCTCTTCCTGGGTTTCAATTGTCTACTAAAATAAAAGGGGATGTTTAATATCCTTGCCCATTTTCTGTTTCCCTTGGCCGAAAAGATTTGGGCCAATCTTTATCAACACATGCTTGTTTTTACATTACCCAGATTACATGGGGATGCCTCCCAAAACAATGAGTGGTGTCCTATGTCTGAATGGTAAACTACACAAGGCAGAAAACCGTTTGGTTTTGACCTTAGTTCCACCCCCAGGGTGTGTCTAGCATCAACACATGCCCCTGGCATCAACACATGCCCCTGGCATCAACCAGAAAAATTTGCAAAGCTTGCGAATAGTCTTTATTATTTTCGTGCGTTTACATAAATATGTGAGGGAGGGAGAGCAGTACAAGATGGGGGGGATTGAGCCTAAGCAGAGTGCGTGCGCTGCTTGTGGAGAAACACTTCCTGCGTGTGTTAGAATGTGGGTGTGGCAAACACAAACTCCAAGGCCAAGAACAACCTGGCATTTGAATGATATCCAAATACTGGACTGGAGAGGTCGCACATATAGAGAGACAGAAGGACACACGGACAGGCACACGGACGCTCACAAGCACTGACACACGGGCAGACACACGGACAGACACAGAGACACATGGACAGACACAGAGACACATGGACAGGCAGACACGGACAGACAGACACGGACAGACACACACACGGACAGTCCTGCAGACACATACACAGAGACACACGGACACACGGACAGACACAGACACAGACAGTCCTGCAGACACGGACAGTCCTGCAGACACATACACAGAGACACACAGACCAACGGACACACGGACAGACACACACACGGACAGACACACACACGGACAGTCCTGCAGACACATACACAGAGACACACAGACCAACGGACACACGGACAGACACACACACGGACAGACACACACACTGACAGACACAGACACGGACAGTCCTGCAGATACATACACAGAGACACACAGACCAACGGACAGACACAGACACGGACAGTCCTGCAGATACATACACAGAGACACACAGACCAACGGACACACGGACCAACGGACACACGGACCGACGGACACACGGACAGGCACACACACTGACAGACACACACACTAACAGACACACACACGGACAGACACAGACACGGACAGTCCTGCAGACACGGACAGTCCTGCAGGCACGGACAGTCCTGCAGACACATACACAGAGACTAACAGACCAACGGACAGACGGACACACGGACAGACAGAGACAGACACTCAATGGTTTGAAATATTATCTTCACACTATCTTTAGTCTTTACCTAGATTTCTAAAAATATAAATAAAATAAAAATGATTAATTTAATTTTTCTCTTTAAAAATCGTTACAACTGAACGAAAGATGACTTTGAACACACGCTAGTCTGTCTCTCTTTGGAAACGGAGTCAGAATTCCTTTTTTCCAAAGCAGAAACACTGAAGGTAGTGTTACAAACTGGTCTGATGAAGGTTGGTTTGGAACACCATCAAAAACAGAGGCTGTTGTTTTGTTTTTCTCTCGTCTCTCGAGGCTGTTTTTTATTTCTTGGACTGTTTTTTGCTGCCGACTGACAACCTGGAGGAACTCCATCAGAGGAGCCAGCAGACAGGAAGACAGATTGACGTTTATTTTTGGGAAACATCTGGAATTAAAAACACATGGACATGTCACAAAAAATGTTTTTTTTAAATCATCATTTTAAACTTCTACACTAATTATAATAAATCACAAAGTTCAGCACTGACTTTTTAAAAAAAAAAAAATCTCCTGTATCATGACCACTGACACCATAAAAAAATCTTGACACTAGAACCACCGCGTTCTAAATCTACCTGCAAGCGCCATGACCGTCAATATGACGCGTATGTAATTATTCATGTTTTGCGCTGCTATAAATAAATGCATGAATAAACTTTTAAACCACTCAATTTTTGAAGTGATATTAATGAGAAAATGTTGAATATTTTTAAAACCTAGAATAAAAACAGAGCAAACACCAAAATAAAATGATTTAATTCGTCAATAGCCTACTTTTTTTCCCGCATTTTGTGACCTCGTTAAAAATTGGCTATATTCCAATATGTTAACCTGAACTTTCAAGACTTATCTAGAAAACATGGCAGACTTTATTCAGACAACAATTTTCTTACTTTCTTCTCTTCAATAATATCTCACTCAATGTTTCTAAAATTGTTGAAATGGCGTCAGAGTCCTCCTTGTCTTTCTCCACAAATATAAACACACACACTTATGTGGGGCAATGTGCCAATAAACACATTGCCTTAGCAACATAGCAAATTCTTCTGCAGAAAACTGTTGCTATGGCAATGCACGCTTCCTCTCAGCTGCTGCGGGGCGCAGCAGGTTAGAGTAGACAAGATTTTTAAATGTTCATTTTTAGAACACAAAAACTACATAATAAAATAGAAAACATGTTTATATTAAAAGTCATAAAAGGTCAGCCTTCTAGGTTGTGTTTTATTTATTCTAATTAGCATGTTAAAGTGACGTGGAGTCATATTTTGACGGCTGCGGTGGTCCAAGAGCTAAAGGTCTTTGTATCTAAATATTCTTATTACATTTTATTAAAATTAATAAAATAATAACAATATGTTTGGGAGGCATTGACTCAGTGGTAGAATGTGAATCCTTGAACCTGGAGAAGCTGCTTCAAACCTCGATGAGCTACCTAATTATTTATGGAACAGACACCTAACTCCCCAGTTACTCGCACCCTTGGCGTCGTTGTGGCTGCCTGCTGCGGTGCAATGCAGCGCAGTAATTTTTCTATGGAGGGATGAAGATAGTACGGTACAAAATAATGCGTCATTGCATGTTAAAAGAAGAACAGGTCAAAATCAAAGGTTCTAACCATATACCGCCACCTGTGACCTGAACCTCCGTGACCATTATTTGGCTGCAGGACCCTGAAATTTTTAATCCGTTCACCTATAGTTGGTACTGATTAACTGGAAGCAGTTTTAATAAAAGCCCTTTACTGGTTCAGGAGATAAGGTTATCACGAAGGCGTTGCGTTGCAAAATGATCTGTTTGATTAAAAATAATTTTACGTCAGAATTTGCAAAGCGAATAAATAATTATTCTCAGCATTGTTTTTAAACACAAAACATCTTCAATCAATTACTGTAATTTACTGTAAGGGATGATCTTTTTTTCAAGTTTAAATTTATTTTCTGGTTTTTGGAAGCAGTTTGATCAGGTTAACAAAACCCAGCGTTTCCGTAACTTGGCTGCTGATTGTGCACAGCCAAGTGGAAATGTGTAAACAGGACCATGAGATCCGAAATCAGCTCAAATTATTCATATTAGTCCCATTTGATTAACGTTTTGTTCCTATTGCAACCTTATTCTGTCGTTAAATGTAAAAAATAAACAAGGTAGTAAAACGTATGGACTGATGTCTGTGGTTGTGTTTGGATTTCAGGGGATCCCTGCACCATCTCCTCTCAAATGGAGTTGGAGGAAGCTTTTCGGATTTACAATCGGACCAAAAGTTCTGGACTGCTTCTTCACGGTGAGTCAACTCCTCATTTTGTCCTTTTTAAGTCTTCATTCTGATTCGGACCAAATCAAATCATCTGATGGATGATCTGAACCTTCATTTGGTGATTTTTAAGCCGGGCCAACAATTTTATTTTTCTGCTTTTTTCTACTTCCTCCAGTATTTCCCAGCATCCCAGAGCGTCCTGGCATGCCCTGCCCCGGAGAGGACAGTAAGAAACCATAGCCTTTTTTCATTTTCCTCTTCTATAACGCTTCCACGAGTGTGTTCACACACTGCCATCCACACTGAAACCAACCCTTATTGAGGTTTTAGAAACTGCAGCGTTTACTCAGCAATATTTAGAGGATTTAAAGACGTTTTTCTTGTTATACTTTAGTTTTTCGGTGCTCTGGGATGATGCTTTGTAAAAATAATCTTCCCGAGTTGAGCTGGATGATGCAGAGACTATTGTTTTGTTTTGCAGCTTTCAGATGTCTCCACCTCTTTGTAGGTGGATTTGTGCTTTGTTGGGGTTCTTCACTCATGCTTGAAAAAATGTTGTTTCGTTGCTGGAATGAAAGTAAATAAGTGAAAAAAATCACAAGGTGTTTCCTGTTCAGCTATGAGACCTCATCAGCGAGGCGCTCAGGAAGCATGCTAGCTAGTTGCCCGAACCACTCAATCTGGCCACTGAGTGGGGCCAGTGAGCAAGCGCCTGGTGGCTAGGTGTTTACCTACTGGCCCAGCTAGCTTGGTCAAAACAGCCGACACGGGCCGTCCTTCTGGTGGACTAACCACCTGCAGGAAGCACAAAAGTGGAAGAGATGGGCAGCCGCAGACGACGGGAATCCTTGTGGTTAGACCGTCGGCTGCATAGGCTAGCTTAGGACTTCACACGCTATCGACAAAAATAGTTTTGTTTGTATTTTTGGTATGGAATACCAATAATAAAGGGTGGAATACCCCTTTGGGTAAGGGACAGGGTCCTGCCCCAAGTGGAGGAGTTTAAGTATCTCGGGGTCTTGTTCACGAGTGGGGGAAGGATGGAGCGGAAGATGGACAGGCGGATCGGTGCGGCGTCAGCAATAACTAGGACGCTGCATCTGCCTGTCGTGGTAAAGAGAGAGCTGAGCCGAAAAACAAAGTTCTCGATTTACAAGTCGATCTACGTTCCTACCCTCACCTATGGTCACCGGCTGTGGGTGGTTGCCCGAAACAATAAGATCGTGAATACAAGCGGCCGAAATGAGCTTCCTCCGCAGGGTGGCTGGGCTCTTACTCAGAGATCGAGTGAGGAGCTCTGCCATCCGGGAGGAGCTCGGTGTCGAGCCGCTCCTCCACCAGTTCGAGAAAAGCCAGATGGGGTGATTCGGGCATCTGGTCAGGATGCCCCCCGAGCTCCTCACGGGCACGTCCCATCGGGAGGAGACCAAGGGGCAAACCCCGGACCCTCTGGAGAGACTATGTCTCACAGCTGGCTGTGGAACGACTCGGGATCCTTCCGGTTGAGCTAGAGCAGCGGTCGGCAACCTTTGACACCGAAAGAGCCATTTGAACCCGGTTTCCACGGAAAAGAAAACACTGGGAGCCGCACATCTAAAATGAAAAAAAAAAAAAACTTCTACTACTTTACCGCAGCATGTTTCTTATGAAATCCACGTGCTACAGAGAAAATGACATTTTATTCATTTAATGAACACATTTTGAATTCTTGAAAAATAATAACAATGAATGTCTCTTTCAAATAAATTAAAAAGCTGAATTTAAATTGTCCATGTAGCAAACGAAAGCAGAAAAATGCCATGAGGCGTCATCCTTATATCCATTTATCTAAAATGAAGATAACACTGTATATATTACTTTTTCTTACCTTTACACTTTGTATAAACAACTATAGTGTGGTTATGTCTTATGAAGTGCTACGGAGAAAATTAAATTTTACTGATGTAATGAACACATTTTGAATTCTTGAAAAAATAATAATGTCTGAATGTCTCTTTCGAATAAATTAAAAAGCTGAATTTAAATTGTACATGCAGCAAACAAAAGGGAAAAATCCGTGAGCCGTCATCCTTATATCGCCTTGGGCTTTCAAAGTATGCCGCGGAGCATACTTTGTGATATTTCAAGATCACAATAATCTTCAAATTTAGAACTAAAATAATATAAAAACTAACACAAATAAAACACACTTCAATTAAATACAAAAAAATTTTTTTAGTAATTTTTTTTCCCGAGCCAATCAGAGCCGCATTATAAGGATGAAAGAGCCGCATGACGCTCCAGAGCCGCGGGTTGCCGACCGCTGAGCTAGAGGATGCAGCTGGAGTGAGAGAAGCCTGGGCTTCCCATCTGAGGCTTGTGGCCCCGCGACCTGGCCCCTTGACCCGGCCCCGGATGAGCGGAAGATGACGGAACAGAACAGATTAAAATGTACGTGAGTCTGTTTATGACCTTTTTGTGGGTTATTGATAAATGAGGTTTTATGAGTGATTTTATTATCTTTTCAACTTGATAAAAAAATCATCTGGTTAGACCAAAGTAATATAAAACTGGGACTTAAATATATGCTGTGACATATTGTTCCGGATTTTTTTTAAAAACCTTTGCACATTGAAATAACTCAGTGAAGAAGATGGAGTTATTAAATTCAAGCCCAGGGCTCCGTGGGACATGACGCTGCTCAGCCAATTTCATGGCAGCTTTTATTAGAAGACTCAATATATTCTTTTTGCAAATTGACGAGGTCCCAACAGAAAAAAATCTCACAGAAATAACAGAGTTGTTCATTGTGATTAAATACAGAAAGTAAAGGAAATAAATCTGAGTTGTGTTCAGTGTCTCATCCAGATTGGAATAAATAAGCTTTTAATCTTTAACCAATAGAGAAATCCTAGTGTTTAATCCAGCTGGATGAGGATTACACAATATTTATTCTTTTTTTTCTCCCAAATCACAGTTTATTTTACTGACAGAGTCTGTTTGGTATTTTAAAAAGCATAAATTATTTCAGTCCATTTCAGTCTTCACACAATTTCTCTGAAACCACCAATTTCTGGGATGAATCATTCCCGACATCGGTGTACTACTACGTCTTTGTAGCCTCACCTTCTTCTTCTTTCAGCATTTCCCTTGAGGGATCTCCACAGCAAGTCAGTTTCTTCCATCTAACCCTATCTGCTGCATCCTCTTTGATCACAGCAACTATCTTCATGTCTTCCTTCACTGTATCCATGAACCTCCTCTTTGGTCTTCCTCTAGTCCTCTTTCCTGGTGGTTCCAAATCCAGCATCCTTCTTCCGATGTACTCTCTCTTCTCTGCACATGTCCAAACCATCTCAGTCTGGCCTCTCTGACTTTATCTCCAAAACTTCTAACATGTGCTGTTCCACTGATCCTGTTCATCCTGGTCACTCCCAGAGAGATCCTCAGCATCTTTATCTCTGTTACCTCCATCTCTGCTTCCTGTCTTTTCCTCAGTGCCACTGTCTCTAGACCAGGGGTTACCAAGTCGCCCACAGCGACCACATCAGTCGCCCGCAGGCCAGTTCTAAAAATAGCACTAATCACGAATTAGCTCTGTCTAAAATTTTATTTAATTGTGTTGCTATTCTTTTTGAATTTCATTTAAAGTGATGTAAATTTAAAAACGTATACATAAAAACGTAAACAGGAGCACTGCCAAGATGAGGTCAGGAACGCGTTTTCTACTCACAAAAACATGGCAGAAAAAAGGAAGAAAACTTATCATTTTCATAGTGAATGGGAGGAAGAGTTCTTTTTTACTAACGTGAAAGAAAACTGCGTGTGTCTCATCTGTGGTGCGACTGTGGCGCCATCCTTATTTTGAAAGGAGTAGATTTTTGTTAAATCTTACATAATTGATCATTTGTACAAACATGGTTCAGAGTTTATGATTTGATAACTGTTGTAAAAATTGAAAAAAGATTTCCTGCAAAATGTTGTGGAAGTGATCATTTGAAAATGAAACCCTCGGATTTTGCATATTGAAATGTATCTGTTTCCTACCTTGTTTAATCATACTGAAATAATTATTGTGATGGATCATTAACAATCAGTGTCTTCACATAGAATATCATTAATAATAATATCAAATTAAAGGTACACTGTGTAACTTTGTCATTTCAGAAGTGTATCATCAAAGTGGTAGCCCTTTGCGTTACTCAGTGCCCTTGAAGTGGCTTTCAGTTTCAAAAAGGTTGGTGACCCCTGTTCTACACCAAACAGCACGGCGGGTCTCACCACGGTTTTGTACACTTTTTCTTTCATTTTAGCTGAAACTCTTCTGTCACACATCACACCTGATACTTTTCTTCACCCGTTCCAGCCTGCCTGCATATGCTTCTTCACCTCTTTTCCACACTACCCATTGCTCTGGACTGTTGAACTTAAGTACTTAAAATCTTCCACCTTCTTTATCTCTTCTCCCTGGAACCTCACTCATAAAATGAACTTGGATGTTTTTGCTTAGTTTGTCCATCTTTTTTTGTTTACGTCCTAGTTTTGTGAAGAAAACAAGAAAAAAAAAACCCTACATGCTGAAATCAAACCAAGACAAAGAAGTAGAAATAATACAGTTATCTGACTAATCTGAAATAATCTGTATCACACCACTGCCTCTTTCTCACCAGTTTAATAAATATTCTGCCAGTTTCCTCCAGATTAAGTTCCTACTTTGGCTTCCTCATCTGTTCCCAGTTTAATCTTCTGCTTTAAGAACTTGCTGGTAACAGCTGGGATAATCTACAGGCTCCTAATCACAGAAGTTTCCAGTTTAAATGGTCCTGCTGGCACCAGTACGATGATAGAACACTGTCACACAGTTCTGATCTGCTGTCATTACGAGGTTTTGATCAGTTGATTTGTTCATTAAATACAGGAAATTATTATCATACAAAGAGGTGCATGTAATTATGAAGCACGAGGTGTGTAAGAAAAGCTAGTGGTTTTGATAAATCTCAAATTTGCGTGGCGTAAGAACCATCGTACCGCTGAGGGGACAAACTTGCTCAAACAGCGAACTAAACTAGCTGACCGGGAGGACTGGACATGTGGTTGGCTTGTCAAGCATGTTGAACCCCTCCTATAACCTCCTTGAATTTGCGGACCATGTCAGGTGTAACTTCCTTGACAGACTCCTGCAACCCCACCACTCGGAGGAGCAGGACAGGGGATCATTTCTACCATCGTCCCTCAGACTCTTTAAAAGGCCTTTCATCCTCTCGTCATCCTGTCTTTCTATTTGCACCACTGTACTCAAATTTACCTTCGGGGATCAATTTAAAGTATTTTCAATTCAACCTACAATCTCTGAAATTTTTAGTTAAATTGGTGCAAACTGTTATCATGAGTCATCATGATTACTCACGACTAATGGTTGGAAATGAAAGTACCGTAATTTCAAGGCTATAAGGCGCATATAAACGTCTTAGATTTTCTTCAAAATGAACGGTGCGCCCTTTTGTACGGTGCGCATTGTGTGTGAGAAAAGGCAGACCTAAAAGAAAACGCGGTGCTCGTGAGAAAAGGCGGATCTAAAAGAAAAAGCGGTGCCCGTGAGGCGAGGCGGACCTGAAAGAAAAGGCATGAAAACGTTAAAGAGTGAAGTGTGGGCGTTGATTGTGTATAAAAAAAGTATATGCTATATGAATCGAGCCGCCGCGAGAAATTTCAGCATTAATGAGTCAATGGATTGTAGATGCTTGGACTAACGTGTCTGTTGGTACTGTTATCCGAGCTTTCACAAAAGCTGGTATCCTTTCTGAGGAGCCGCACAGTACAGACAGTGACTTTGACAGCGAGGAGCGAAGTGGACCCGCTCTGTTGGATTTTGCGCAGCTGTTCGATTCCGAAACAGAGGATGAGGACTTTGACGGATTTGAATAAAGACTATTACCGGTAATGTGCTTGTTTAGTATCGTTACTACTTAAAAAAAGCACAACCAAACTCAGTTTTGCTCCCGATCTATTTTTTAGTACCCACATTTGCATGCTTGCGTCTGTGTTGTTGTAAGGCGGTGTGTGACTGAGACTGCGCCTTTTCGTACGGTGCGCCTAATGGTCGGGAAATTACGGTACTTTATTTAGAATCAAACAAAATCTTTCGCGACCAGCGGTGGGCAACCTTTTTGATTCGCGGGCCACATTGGGTTCTAACATTTGACCAATGGGCTGAAACAGGAGCAGAGGGATGGCATGCTTTGGTAAACAAGCGGGCTAGATATGGAAAGCCATAAAGGTTGTTACATGCTTGTAATCTAGCGCGCTAACGTTAAAATCAAGCGCCCTAGCGCTTAAAAAACTTGCATCTAGCGCAGTAGGTTTAAAATGTAGGTTTGAAATCTCCCAACAATCTATTTTGACTACGTGCGCATTGGAAACACACACATTTTACTGGGAGCAGTGTTGTTTTTTTGCAACAAATCCATTATATTCAGAGTGTGCCATCTAATGAGGAAACATTAAAATTGCAGGGGAAATAAAACATTACCATGGTTTATTTATTTAATTTTTTTGGGCCGGATTAAAACGTTTAACAGGCCGCATGTAGCCCACGGGCCGTAGTTTGCCCACGCCTGTTCTAGACATTTAGTCTCAAAAACTTCAAATAAAAAATAAACCTGCAAATCGATTTTCAAACAACAATTTGACTAAGCTGACCTTTAGGATGGCTGATAGCGCCTGGAAACGAGGAGTATTATTTCCCCTGGAAGGGGTTTTCAGCTAGAGACAAGACAGTTATGAGGATTGATTACTTTTCATGTAGATCAGGTAAAGGATGAAACATGACAGTGTCTGTGTGCAGGAAATGGAGCTGTGAAAGTTTCCAGCTGTTGATGATGGACTTGATGATTCGCAGCTCGGGTTCTCCGTTCCTGCCTCCCACTCGACTCTCATGTTGTTTGCTGCACTCCCTCGCTGTCTATTTGCTGTGACAGCACAATTCAGCAGCTTGTGTGCTGTACTCCTATGTGTGTTTGGACGCCCTTAGCAGGGCCTGCTGATCTGTGTGTGCTAAGCAGAGAGGGACCCTGCAGGAGGTAGGTAATGAAAGATACACATAGCAGAAAGAATTTGGGGTTTTGTGCTGTGCTGTTTGTAGTTATTGAAATGTTTTTTTAAATTCTGACGAATCACTGATTTATAAAGACGTCGTTAGGCTGTTTGTAAGAAATGAATGCTTCTAATGTTGTTTTTGGCAGCCATCGGAGTTTTCGTTTTAGTCCTAGTCTTTGGAACAAAAATTAATTTAAATTTTAGTCATCTTTATATACCGTAATTTCACGACCATTAAGCGCACCCTACAAAAAGGCGCAGTCTCAGTCACACACCGCCTTACAACAACACACACGCAAGCATGCAAATGTGCGTATTAAAAAATAGATCGGGAGCAAAACTGAGTTCGGTTGTGCTTTATTTAAGTAGTAACGATACAAAACAAGCACATTACCGAAATAGTCTTTATTCAAATCCGTCAAAGTCCTCATCCTCTGTTTCGGAATCGAACAGCTGCGCAAAATCCAACAGAGCAGGTCCACTTCGCTCCTCGCTGTCAAAGTCACTGTCTGTACTGTGCGGCTCCTCAGAAAGGACACCAGCTTTTGCGAAAGCTCGGATAACAGTACCAGCAGACATGTTAGTCCAAGCATCTACAATCCATTGGCAAACTGTAGCGTAACTCGCCCGGCGCTGCCTTCCACCCTTCGTGAAACTGTGGTCTCCTTCGGTCATCCATCGCTCCCATGCCGCTCACACTTCACTCTTTAACGTTCTCATGCCTTTTCTTTCAGGTCCGCCTCGCGGGCATTGCGTTTTCTTTTAAGTCCGCCTTTTCTCACACACAAGGCGCACCGCACGAAAGGGCGCACCGTTCATTTTGAAGAAAATCTAAGACTTTTATATGCGCCTTATGGCCGTGAAATCACGGTATTTTAGTTTTGGTCAAGTTTTAGTCGACGAAAACTCCAGCGTTCTAGTCTAGTTTTAGCGTAAAAAAAGCAAAAAATAACACATTTTTATTTGAACGATTGTGGCTTTATTACTGAGAATGATACAAGTATTTGTAAAAAAACAACAACAAACAAATAAAAAAACGCGACAACCCTGCCTAGCTTAACGTGTGCAAAACATCAAACATTGTAAAACAACGTAAAATAAACACAAATTTTTCAGTGAGTGAGGAACGTTGTAACTTATATATACTTTAAAATGACACCTCTTAAAAACCCTGTAAACAAAGTAAACACTGCATTGTGTCTTTAAAGCAGTCGTTAGCACAACCAAGCTAACTAAGGAAGTTAGCAGCGCGGACAAGCTAGCATTAGCTTGAAGTCGCCATGCCGTTTGCGCAAAATATGTGAAAAACTTTAAACTTTAATTTTCCGACCACCAAGCCTCTTTGTTGCTGTTGCCGCCATGGTGTGTGACTTTCTCGCGTATACAGGTGTGTTGTGTAGACGGTGTGAACGTGCAGCATCGTAAGTCGCGTACTGCCGTGAGAAACAGAATACAGCCGCCGAGCTTTTTATTTTCAGAAACAAGAAATGTGAAAGTCTGATGCCTATTTCGTTACATTTTCGTCTCGTTAACAGAAGCTTGCTAACGTCTCTTCACATTTTAGTCACCAAAAAGCCGCACTTATTTCGTCAACAAAATCATTTAGTCGTCGTTATTGTTGACAAAAACAACACTGAATGCTTCTTATATTTGCTGGCAAACCTTTTGCGTATCCTGATGTTTTGCACATTAGGCCTCCGTGAACAGAATGTAGGGTAGGCTTTAAGCTCTCTGGTTGCCTGTGCACGTGTCTGTGCTTCTGTAACACTTTTGTAAACGTAATATCTCTAAAACTACTGATTTTAAGGAAACTGACCCCAGTTACTTAGTACACACTATAAATGAACTGATCCAAGTTTTCAGGATCATGTGCCCAAAGATCAAGATCAAAAGGGTTTAGTTTGCATAGTTTGAAAACTTCACAAATCTGACTGTTTCATCCTCAACGGTTTGTTATTGTTACAGTTTGTAAGGTAGAGCGGTCACAACCTGTCCAAAAATTATCTATATTGTTGGGAATTAAAAGTAACTTGTAATTTTTAAAAAAAAAATTTTATTTAAAAATAGGGTATTGTGAATTTGTGGGGTAAAGATTCTATTCTCACTGCATTTCTAGGTAAACATGGTACCCTTTTTTTTATTTTAGCCCACAAGAATATTTGTTAAAAAGAGCTTATAAAAATATTCCGTCTCTCTTTATTTTTTGACGCTTTGAACTCTGAAATTTTGACGCTGCATCGATCCGTCGTGGTAAAGAAAGAGCTGAGCCGAAACTCGATTTACAAGTCGATCTACGTTCCCACCCTCACCTATGAGATTGCAGATACAAGCGGCCGAAATGAGCTTCCTCCGCAGGGTGGCTGGGCTCTCACTCAGAGATTGGGTGAGGAGCTCTGCCGTCCGGGAGGAGCTCGGAGTAGAGCCGCTCCTCCTTCAGGTCGAGAGAAGCCAGATGGGGTGGTTTCCCAAGCGCTTCGCTGGTGAGGTGTTTCGGGCACATCCCACCAGGAGGAGACCAAGAGCAAGACCCCGGACACGCAGGAGAGACTATGTCTCACAAGTCAACAAAGCTGTTGCATCTTCTTATTTTGAGGCATTTCTATAACAAAAAAACTGGCGATCTCTGTCAAGGGGAAGGACTGAGAGTGAGCAGAGCACCTGCAGTAAAACACTTGTCTTAGAATGTGGGCGAGGTGGAGAACAAAATTTGTGGCGAAGAACAACCTGGTGTTCAAATATACACATCTAATATCGGATGTGTAAGCTCTTTAATGACTTGATTTCAAAATGTCGGGTCTCTGTTTAATCTCAGGCATAAAAACACTTGCCAACTTGTTTCTTTAAAATGATCTCTGCCAGAAACGGGATAAACCCCCCCCCCCAAAAAAACGATGTATCTGTGAATGTGTGTGTTTGTGTACGAGTGCGCATTGAACAGACCGCCTCTGTTCGAATGATGGAGGGATGCGAGGGAGGTAGATGATGTGTTGCGAGGCTGCCCTGCCTTGCACCGGATTCTCCTCCAGCTCTAAACCCCGCCTAACTACACACACACACACACACACACACATACACAAATATAAACACAAAAATTCACCCTCTAAACTCCTCCTTAATGCCACCTCTTTTTCCCATCATCCTCCTCTCTGGCGCTCAGCTGTGTGGCACCGCTGTCTCTCCAGGGAGGAGCCTCCAGCTCTGCAGTAGAGGTGGGCGAGAGACTTTGTGGACCTGAAAGAATACTGACTTATTTTCCCAATTCATGGAGAAGCATCCTTTTTAAAACAGTATGGCAGCCCTATAACATCTATTTCTTTCCTTTTTTTTGAAGCGTCTCTTTGCCCTTCCACCTAGGCCCCTCCCCCCTCCGAAAAAAAAAAAAGTCAAAATTTATTATTTCCTGGGTTGGTCGGGTTTGTTAAAAAGCAAAACAGAAGTCATAAAAAAGGGGTGTTTTTGAGGAGCAGTGGAAGCTGGGGCGAGTCGCCCAGTCAGCTGTGTGAAGAGAGAGAGAGAAAATAATGAAATAATCCCTGTGAGGAGAGAGAGAGACGAAGAGGAGGGGTCACCAGGGAGAGAGAGAAAGGAGGGGATGTAGCGGTCCGTGTCCTCGCCGGCACACCACACATCCACACACACACATACACGTACACACATGCACACTCAGCTGGGATAATGTGCTAACAGAGGAGAGAAAAGAGGAGGAAAAGAAACCGGTGAGCTGAAATGTCTGATCTGTATTCCACATCCTTCCATCCATCCATCTTTCCATCGCTTCATCAGTCCGTCTTTGTTCGCTCCCGAACCCGGAAAGACAATGGGGCTGCGATGAGAGTGTCCTTGGATTATTTCTCATGTGTGCATAGCAGAGATTTACCTTCATCTCCGCTTGGTGTGTGTGTGTGGGATTGATTTGTGACCGCACGCTACTAGCAGGTGCTAGCCGTATTAGCATAGCTGGTGCCCTCATAAGGATGCCTGCTTGGCAGCATCACTGATGGTGCACCTGCCAGTGAGCGTGACACGGTGGCGGCGGTATGCTTATGTGGCTGTTTGGGTTGGAGGGTTGCAGGGATGCTTGATGGAGGGATTAGCTGTGAGAGTGGGACCAGTTTGACGTCCTGATGTGTTTCTGTGAGTACCATCCACCTGACATAACTGATCTGATGCAGGTTAGAGCTCCGCTTCACTCGTTAGAGTCGAATCTGGAACACTTGTCATGCTTTTAGATGGATTATCTCATTGCGTCGCTGCAAAAAAAATGGTGTAAAATTAAAAACAAAACAAAAACATTATCCCAAGATGAAACTGAATTTTTTGAACTGCATTATAATGCAAAGTGTTGCTTTGTTTTTTCCGTCAGGCTCGGAACACAGACGTCAACGCACTGCTAGAAACATTCCTTGAGATTTCTAATTAGAGATGCTCATATCCGTTTTCTCGTCCTGTATTTCTATATTTTATAATAAAAATGTCAGATCCTGATGAATTTCATGCTGAGGATTACTGCAGCTGTGCTTCTAGAGGAGTCTTTCCAAATCACAGATTAGAACCCCGGTGATGTCATTGGAAATGGATGTTTACTAGGCGGACATGTTTTAATAGGAAATTATAATTGCATTTTAGAAAATAAGATTTGAAATCTTTAATAATCTATTACTGAATCATTGTAAAGATTTTTTGGGGGTTTAAGTTTTGGATGCATCGGAACAAAGTGGGTCACTTTATTTACATTTAGATTAAACACCAGTTTATTGTAGAGAAGTAAAAATGTACTGTACTGTAATGTTTGTTCAGTCAGGCGAGGGTAGCACAATGGCCTCACGGCCAGAAGGTCGTGGGTTTGAGTCCCGGATGGAAACGAGGCTTGAAACACTGGCCTTTCTGTGTGGAGTTTGCATGTTCTCCATGTGCATGTGTGGGCTTCCTCCAGGTACTCCAATTTCTTCCCATCCTCTAAAAACATGCATGCTATGTTGATTGCTCCTCAGAATGAGTGTGTGTGTATATATGGCCCAGAGACAGACTGGCATCCTGTTCGGGGTGTATCCTGCCCCTCGCCTCGAATCAGCCGGGATGGGCTCCAGCAACCCCCGTATCCCTCTAAGGGATAGACGGTTAAGACGGTGACTGACTGACCAGTTTTGCTTTCTCTATCTTTGATTTAAAAAACTAATGCAATATGTAGATTTAATTTAAACTACTTAAGATGCTTAAAACTCATCAATATCAGAAAAAATAATTAAGAATTGAATTGTCGTTATTTATTAAGGAAAATGAACTACTAATGAATGAATTTTAATTTAAAAGATATTTAAATTTTCTGTATCTTACATTCATTTGAGACTTTTTAAAAATGTGTATGGATATAAACGTTTAGATATGTGTGGCTGCAAAGGATGATATTTATTTCGTATTTATGTAGAGACCACGAAGTGAAGACATTTTTTTTTTATTATAGAACTAGTAAAAAGACAAGCTGTTATTAAGAATGTGTGAATTTTGTAAGAGTTGTCAGATCTTTGTGAGAGATTAAGATACTTGTATCACCTAATAGCAAAAAAAGAGAGGGATTGACTTTATTTATTCCCAGAGGCAAGTTAAAAAAAAAAAAAAAAAAAAAAAAAAATTAGTGGTCCTAAAACAAAACCCTGTGGGACTCCACATTTAATTTTTTTTCCTGAATCCCAACAAAACGTCAACACATAGAGTCTTCTGTTGTTTACAAATTTATATTATCATTGGCCGCTGTGAAAATACCAATAGAAATGAGTGTGTGTGGTGGCCTGTTCAGGATGTATTCCGACTCTCGCTTGAAATCAGCTGGATTAGGCTATGCACCCCTACCATGCCGTTAGATATAAGAGGTTCAGAAGACTAAATGAAATATAATCATTAATCGGCTGTGATCCTGAAACCATATTTGTTTAACTTATTTGGTTTAATCCCAGGATGCACAGAGTCAAAAAATATGAGAAAAAATGTTATTGTCAAGAAATTGGAGGAAGTTTTGGGGAGACTCGGTCTTGGATTGTTTTGTTATAAGGATGATGAACAAAAAATATAGAACCAGATTAACCATGTCCCATATTTTTCAGATGGAACTATTAGGTATAGAAGGGTTGAACATAGGGAGTCTGAGGACGTTAACACGACTTGTGCAATTGGGCAAATAATGACGTAAACAATTCAAAATGATGTAAAATGCATTATAATTAAGCCATAAAATCAGAATGGTTATGATAAAAATATCGACTGAGTAATATCTAGTGATTTTTTTAAATAAATGTGTGGACATGTGCAGAGGAGAGAGAGAGAGAGTACATCGGGAGAAGGATGCTGGGTTTGGAACCACCAGGAAAGAGGACTAGAGGAAGGTGGTTTGAATCCCACTGAGCTCATGTCTAGGTGTCCTTGGGGAAGACACCTATCCGCCCGTTTCTCCCACTATTGGCGCCGTCCTCGTAGCCTGCTGCGGTGAAATGCAGCACACAAATTTTCTTTTTGAGGGATGAATTAGGTATGAAAAAAAAATAAATAAAATTTACATTTTAATATTGTTTAGACAGCAGAAGGATGCTGGATTTGGAACCACCAGGAAAGAGGCCTAGAGGAAGACCAAGGAGGAGGTTCATGGATACAGTGAAGGAAGACATGAAGATAGTTGGTGTGACCGAAGAGGATGCAGCAGATAGGGTTAGATGGAAGAAACTGACTTGCTGTGGCGCCCCCTAAAGGGAAATGCCGAAAGAAGAAGAAGAAGATCGGTGCTGAAAAACTACATCCTATTTGTCATGCAGTCAGTATCTACTAGCCATGTCCAATTCCCTGTATACAGAATCAGAATACTTTAATGATCCCACACGTGGGAAATTTGTGTGTCACAGCAACAACTTCCTATCTGCTAAGTGAGTCTTTGTAGAGCCCGATCACGTACAGGAAGAAAGACCTCCGGTAACGAGATGTTCTCGAGCGGAGCTGTCTGAGCCTCTTGGAGAAGGAGCTCCGCTGTTCGTCCAGGAGTGGGTAGAGAGGATGGTCATGATTGTCCATGATGGATAAAAGTTTGTTCAGTGACCTCCTCTCCACCACTGCCTCAAGTGAGTCCTGTTTGCTGCCAATGACAGAGCCAGCCAGTCTGATATACCGTATTTTCCGCACTATAAGGCGCACCTAAAAACCTTAAATTTTCTCTAAAGTCTACAATGCACCTTTTAACCCGGAGCGCCTTATATATGGATTAATATTGAGCTACAACAGGTGTCGCAACTGCGGTAAGCAGCCGCCGACTCCATTTCCCCCATAGAAGAAGTAGTGTGCGGTGCATGCTGGGATATATGAAAGGGCGTCTCATTAGGTGTGTTCGAGATGACACAGGCGGACGCAGTTCAGGTTTTGCATTCAAAAACTAACCGGCATGCATTGTGTACCGATCTGTGCCGATCAGAACTGCGTCTGCCTGTGTCATCTCGAACGCACCTATTTTCATTTGTGTGTTTGTGTAAAGACCCGGAAATGGCTCCTACCAAGAGACACTGTTACACCGCAGAGTTTAAACTCAAGGCGATCGGTCACGCAATAGAAAACGGGAATAGAGCCGCAGCGAGAGAGTTTAACATCAATGAATCAATGGTGAGAAAGTGGAGGAAACAAGAGGATGCGCTGCGCCAAGTAAACAAGACTAAACTGTTTATCTCCAATATAATGCGGTGCGCCTTATAGTCCGGAAAATACGGTACACTCACTCATTGGAACTCAGAGTTGTTTTAAACTGTCTCAATGGAACGTTCATGTCAAGAACAGCCTGCTTCGATGATCAGGAAAAAAGACAAGTCTGCAAATCAAATTTTTTTGGAATTACAGTTAGATTATTCTTTTGGAATAATTTGCATAATATTTGAGTGTGGATCAGAATCCTGGAAAAACTGTCTTATGGAGATCATTTGCATCAACTCTGACTTTCATCCTTAGGCATACTTTCTATTTGTGAAGTCTAAAAACTATTAGTAGAAACTTTAAAGAGACGTTCACAAAAAGCTTCTGATCAAGAGAAGAATGTCCATGTTTATTTGGGCAAGAATCTATCTTTTTTTGCTCCCAAACATCAGGCTGAGTGCTCATCCCTCACGGCAACGTTTCATTGTTCGGGTGACTCTGGGCTTTAATTGCTAAAGTGCACCCTTCTGACGTTAGGCTGGTGGTAATGGCTCATCCCTTTATGCTTTAAATGTATCCCTGCCTACAGTGACGGGACACTTTGGCTTTCAGTCTCTCTGACCTTGGCTCACTTCCTGAACTGAACATAAACTGCGGTATTACACCTCGCCTGGTTCGGGGGTGCTGGAGACTGTGTAATCAGACTCATCCAGTGTATCGATCCTCAGCATCATTTACAACTATTTATGACTCTGAGAAAACCGGGGTGTTTGTGTGTTGGGGTGAAGGATGTTGATGTATTTCCTCCTGCTTTCTATTTTTACCATCTGGACACCGGCCTGTTTATGGTCCTCAGTGGATAATGTTCAGCTGAACAGCTCAGTCTGCAAGCAGTCGTTGGTGTGTGATACAGAAGGATGATTTGCTGTTAGAAGGTGGCTGCCATATTGCTGCAACAGGGGTCCTTAGTTTGCTGTTGTTGGTTCCAGTGGGACTGCATTAGGGAGTTCCAGTCTGTTTCTAACTAGTTGAACTAGTTAAGTAGAGGCTGTTAAACCCAATGGAGCGCTGCGTTTAACGGCCATGAGGAATAAAGGGAGGAAAAAAATATAAATGATTTCACGTGACAATAACTTTAATCAAAATACAACAATTTACACAAATTTACCGCTATTTTCTGAAATTTGATAAAAAATGTTATGCTTGCGAGTTTTCAAATTTACTTTTAGGTAACGTTTAACTGAGTGGTAACAAATGAGACACATGCATATCAGTGCAACAATTTAAACGTTCCATTCCGTCGTCTTTCGCTTATCTGGGGCGGGGCTGCGGGGGCAACAGCCTCAGACGGGAAGCCCAGGCTTCTCTCACCCCAGGTGCATCCTCCAGCTCACCCGGAAGGATCCCGAGATGTTCCCCTGCCAGCTGTGAGACATAGTCTCTCCAGCTAGTCCAGAGTCTGCCTCTCGGTCTCCTCATGGTAGGACGTGCCCAAAACACCTCACCAGCAAGGCGCTCGTGGGGCATCCTGACCAGATGCCCGAACCACCCCATCTGGCTTCTCTCAACCTGGACAAGGAGTGGTTCGACACCGGGCTCCTCCCAGATGGCAGAGCTCCTCACCTGATCTCTGAGAGAGAGCACAGCCACCCCACGGAGAAAGCTCATTTTGTCCGCTTGTATCCGCGATCT
This sequence comes from Neostethus bicornis, assembly GCA_902685375.1. Classification (NCBI taxonomy): domain Eukaryota; kingdom Metazoa; phylum Chordata; class Actinopteri; order Atheriniformes; family Phallostethidae; genus Neostethus; species Neostethus bicornis. The sequence goes on from LR738550.1 coordinate 27,670,140, forward strand.
CATTTTTTCGGTCACCACCCACAGCTGGTGACCATAGGTGAGGGTGGGAACGTAGATCGACTTGTAAATCGAGAGCTTTGCTTTTCGGCTCAGCTCTCTCTTTATCATAACGGACCGATGCAGCGTCCTTGTTATTGCCGACACCACACCGATCCCGCTCCATCCTTCCCCCACTCGTGAACAAGACCCCAAGATACTTAAACTCCTCCACTTGTAGCAGGACCCTGTCCCTGACCTGCAGGGGACATTCCACCCTTTTTAAATGTATCAAATAAAAACCGTAGCCGTGACAGAGACAGTAACAGTCATGTCTTTGGTCAGAACGAAAATACCGTATTTGTTCGGGTGTAACGCGCAAAATTTTCTACCTTAAAAAGAACTCAAAGTTTGGGTATGCTTTATAAACCAGAGATGGGGTGACACGCTTGGATAGTTAGTTGGTATTTACACAAAACCTCATTACTTGAAGATATCGCTGAACACAATTGAACACAATTGAATCCAACCACTTCTCTCGACCCACAAAACGCCTGTGGTATATTTGTAGTGACAGTATCCAAATCACTTGTGTGGACGATCTAAAATAAATCATTCTTGATGGCTCGTGTGCAACACTCACTGCAGAGGCGAGGCAAATCTAAGGAAATGGTATTCAATAATCAAATGCGTCATCAACGTCATTGATTACCATTTCCTTAGCTACGCCTTGCCTCTTCCTTTCCTTTCCTCACTTCGGGAATGGAAACGACTCTTTAGAGTATTTCATAATGAATTAACTTCAAAGGATTTTAAATAAATATTGATAATTTGATTTCAGTATTGTGGTCATTGTTTACTTTGCCAATGAACGGTTTTTATCATGTCTCCACGTGTTCAACAACGTTTGTCATTACAATGCTTGATCTGAGCCTAGAACAAGGGAAACAAAATTTTCTATGGATTTTTAATAGAAATATAGGGGCGCGTTATCTTGGAATAAATACGATAATAAGTTGGACGCAAATTAACAACTGATAAAAAGTTCAACTTAAATTGTGACGAAGTTTAATGTTTTCAAGGCTTTTGAGGATCATTTTTTGTTGTCTTCAAGAGTGAGCGCTCTGTAGCAAATAGTCAATCTTTGATGTAATTTTTGTTGATAAACAAAATGTCAATATTTTCTCAAACGCAAATACTTCAGAAAATTTTGTACCTTTGTCATTGTTGGTTAATTATAAACCTAGTGGACAGTTTTTATCGTTATTTGGTTTATTTGTTATTTGTCGTGAAGGTAGTACAGGTCTTCACATTTTTTTCAAATTCACAGTTTTTAAACTGAATTTAAAGGTACTCAGTTTAATTTTTTTTTGGGTACAAGTCTTGTTGCTCTGCTTGGGTAGCTGTCTCTGTACATGAAACTTCTACCTGAGTTAAGTGGCATAAAACATGTTGCAAACCGTCTTGAGAATCACAGAATGTACAGCATCAAAAAACTGCAGGACAGTGTTTCTTTTAGTTTCGTCTTCTAAACCGCTTAGCCCCAATGAGATCGAAAGGGGTGCCGGAGCCTATCCCAGCTGATTTCAGGCAAGAGGCAGGGTATACTTTTGGACCCTTAAACAAATTGCCAGTTTGTTGCTAGGCCACACACACTGACAACCATCCACACACATACCTACGGGCAATTATATTCCGGCCAATCAACCCAATGTGCATGTTTTTGAGGTGAAAAATACTTCTATATTTCCACTCATATAAAATTAGAGTATACAGACTGACTCTTCTTTTTCTTTCGGCATTTCCCTTCAGGGGTCGCCACAGCAAGTCAGTTTCTTCCATCTAACCCTATCTCCTGCATCCTCTTTGGTCCGGAAGGTCGCGGGTTCGCGTCCCACGGAGAGCACGTCTAGGGTCCTTGGAGAAGACACCTAGCCCCCACTTCTCCCACCATTGGCGCCGTTGAAGGGCAGCCTGCTGCGGTGTAAGGAGTGCAGCAAACAAATTTCCCCGGTGAGGGATGAATAGAGTAATTCAAAATACAAAAAAAAAAAATATCTTCATGTCTTCCTTCACTGTATCCATGAAACTCCTTCCTCTAGACCTCTTTCCTGGTGGTTCCAAACCCGGCATCTTTTTTCCGATGTACTCTCGCTCTCTTTCCTCTACACATGTCCAAACTATCTCAGTCTGGCCTCTCTGACTTTATCTCCAAAACCTCTAACATGTGCTGTTTCTCAGATATACTCATTTCTAATCCAGAGAGACTAGAGAACAATATCACATGTAGTTGCCTATTTATTTGTAGATTTACGGTAATAGTAAAAAATTGGTGTACAATCGACAGAAACAATAGTAGAGAAATGGCACCGTGGGCACTTTTCGATCGTCGTATCGCCCAGCTCTCGCCACCTGACTGTTGAACAGAAAAACTGTTTGCGAGCATGAGTCATAAAACACAAGGAGCAGCATCTGTTTGGCTTTTGAATGACCCGAAAATACACTATATGTCATCGTATCACGTCTTTATACCACACAAACTTACAAGTGTAAAGAAAACAAGCTCAAGTGAATATCAAACCTTACAGGCCAAACTCCACGAAGTTGGTATATTTGTCACTGTCAGGCTTTTGTTACTTATTACTTAACCTTGGAGTGAAGAGTTACTCAGACGCCTCCTTTCATAGCCGGGAGGTTTTCTTGCCAGCAGCTCAGTGGAGCAAATGAGAGTTTTTTTTCATCCCGTTCGCATCAGATAACACTCCAATTTTTAAATGGGCTCGCGGAGTTATCAGCGCCAACTCTGGGATTAACACGGAAGCTGGAACGCTTTGGACTTGGGAAGAGCGTGGCTTTTAGAGTGTGGTTTCTTCTTTAGAAAAAGTTGTTTGGACCTCACAGTGAACGTCAAGAATCAACACAAACCTTTCATTTTGTTTACCCAGGAGGCTAACAATGAGAATATAATGATGGTCTCAGGAATGGCTCAGGGCAGTGGTCACTTAACATGGTTCATCTGTCACTGATTGTTTTTAGTGTTACTTTTCAGCTTTCGTTTTTGCGTCCCTATTGATGCACATGTGCTGATTAGCTGTATCGACATTAGACATGGAGGTGGATGGAAGATATCCATGCCCACAAAAATGCCCCCCTCACTGACCTGTAACTTGTTCTGATGTAATATTTGCCTTAGACCTAGAGTAAACATCGCAGTTTTACAATTTTATGCTTGAAAATGTAAAATAGCTCCATGTACAATCTCACTTACAGTCACGTGACTGCCAAATTTCCCCTCAAACTTTAGATTAAAAAGTTTTGGATTTTTGTCCCCCTGTGGATCAGGGACAGGATCCTGCCCCAAGTGGAGGAGTTTAAGTATCATGGGGTCTTGTTCACAAGTGGGGGAAAGATGGAGCGGGAGATCGACAGGCGGATCGGTGCGGCATCAACAATAACAAGGACGCTGCATCGGTCCGTTGTGGTAAAGAGAGAGCTGAGCCGAAAAGCAAAGCTCTCGATTTACAAGTCGATCTACGTTCCAACCCTCACCTATGGTCACCAGCTGTGGGTGGTGACCGAAAGAATGAGATCGCGGGTACAAGCGGCCGAAATGAGCTTCCTCCGCAGGGTGGCTGGCTCTCACTCAGAGATCGGGTGAGGAGCTCTGCCATCCGGGAGGAGCTCGGTGTCGAGCCGCTCCTCCGCCGGATCAAGACGAGTGGCAACACTTTGCCACTGTTTTAACTTCATATTGTTTTCTGTGACGATTTAAACTTTGGGAGTGTTTAAACAAAATAGAAAAGTGGGAAAACGTGCAAAGTTTCTTAGTGAAGGCTTTTATAAACTTAAAACACCTGTTCCAAGAATAAGTTGACGTCATGGCGTCAAACAATATGCCTCCACCTGCCCTAAATCGCAAACTTTATTAATTATAAACGTTTAACGTCTAAATGATAATTAGGTTGAAGCAGTCATATGTTTAAGGTTTTCAAATTCTTTGCTTTCATGTTATCAACGTTTATTATGTGACCTTATCGAATGAAGTTCCAAAAACAGGTCAGTGGGTCAAGGTGGTGTAAATTTTTACAGTAGAGTTTAAAGGACTGTTGCTGACTTGCTATCAGAGCTGGAAATTTATGACCACTTAAGTTGATCCCTTACGTTATTTTATAGTTTGTACCGAGTAACCGTGGACGGTTCTATGAAAAGTTCTTTGCTAGTTTGGGAGATATCACCTTTACAGGAATTTACGACCTTAACCTTTGGTCGCATCACACTGAAAGCCTTTTCAGTTGATCTATAGTTGGTACAAACTAGCAGTTGGTGGTTTTATTCAAATTCATATTATGGGCACACGGTCAGCCCTAGTGCTTAATACAAGCACGGGCAAACAACATCCTGTTAAACGTTTTAATCCGGCCCGCCAAACATAAAAACCTAAATAAAAATAAACATGTTAATGGTTTATTTACCCTGCAATTCTGACGTTTTCTCACTAGATGGTGCACTAGATAATATTGGCTTTGTTGAGAAAACAACAACATTGCTCCCTATAAAATGTGTTTGTCTTCGGGATGCACATGCCGTCAAAATAAACAGTGCGACAGATATAGAAAGCCATCGGACCCAATACACGTAAACAAGCGTGTTAGATTTTAAAACAAAGAAAATGTTACATCAAGCAATTAGATTTCAAAGCTAGTCCACAAAATGCAGGTTTTTAAGCGCTGTCGCACTAGATTTCAGACCTAGCCCACCAGATTTTTAATTTAACGCTCTTGATGTAACATTTAGCACGCTTGTTTAAAATCTAGCGCGCCATTCTATAGGTCTAATCTAGCAGTTACCAAAGCATGCCACCGATCTGCTCCTGTTCAGGCCCCTTTGTCAAATGTTAGAGCTCAGTGTGGCCCGCGAGACAAAAAGTTTGCCCACCCCTGGCTTAATGCCTCATCCGCATTATCATAGACTCCGCCTATAATTGGGGGCGGGGACATAATCATAGAAAATTTTTATGGTAAAAAAATGTAGGCAAATTTGTGAATTTTGCCTACTGTGGGTTATAATAAAATATATATATATATACAGTATATATATATATATATATATATATATATGTCTCGCAATAAACAACAAGCCACTCTACTTCTTGCTTTATTGTCATGTTTTCATCTGAACCGGTTAATAGATCAGTGATGATTTCAGGCTGATTAGGCCTGGATGAAGAATCGTGGAGACAGGGGGCTACTTTCAGAATCTCATTTCATTGCTTGCTTTAAGTTGTAGGCACTGATGTAATCCCCTGAGATGCCTCAACTCAGATTTAATCTGATTGCTTCTGGAATCATTCACTCCCACCAGTCCATGCAGTAGATAAACTGCACGGTCCTTCTCTACGCAGGCTCAAGTTTAGTTTTTCATTTGGGGATTTTTTATTTAGACGTGCAGGTTTATTTTTGGAGCCTGACTAATACTTGGTACAAAACTCCTCCTAATTCAGCTGCTTCTCGGTTTCTCGTAGAATGAAAGCTGAAACCATTTGCAAGATGATATAATAAAATATTTTTGAATTAGAATAAAATTCAGTAGAAGTGTCCATCGAGAGCAAGTATAAACCATTTTATGTTTTATGTCCTAGTTTTATTATAAACTAAAAAGTAACAATCTTTTCTAGAAAAAACTGTTTATAATGTTTCTGATCAAGAAAACCAGGCGGGATTTTTAGTCATTTCAACAATAAAAAAAACTAGTCATTAAGTATTATGTTTAAAAGTAATTTAGATCATCAAAGAAACACAGACCGAAGTCATGATTTATAAATTCAAGTCATAAATTCAAGCTTATATATAATGTAAACAATTATAGTAACAATTGTATTACTTTTTGTACTTGTATTACTTTTTCATTTGATGTTCTAATTTTCATTTTATGTATTATGATTGATTTATGAATATTTACTTATATGTTTTATGATGGATTTCTAAGTATTTACTTATATGTTTTTTTGCTTTTATGATGAATTAAAAAAAAGGGTCGGCGAAATAAGCGTTTGCTTCAGCCGATACCTTTTCGGTCCTTTGCTAAAATATAATTATTTTTCTTTCTTTCATTAATGTGAAATTACACTGTGACCGAAATAAATAAATAAATAAATTAAAAAAAAAGATTCTTTTTAACTGCAGCTACAAGCACATAAAAACTTGGACGATATTATATAAAACAGTGGTTCCCAACCACTGGGACGCAGACCTGTACTGGGCCGTGAGTCATATGGTATCTGGTCGTACAGAAAGAAGAAATAACTTCCATTATTTTCCATTTGGTTTATTATTCAAGCCATGATGATGTTTTCATTTGAAAAGCCGCTGGATTTTCTTAATTACATTCGTCAATGACTCACCTTTGAAGCATCATCTGATTAAATTTAAACCCCTAAACAAGTAAAATGAGTAAAGAAAGCTTTTTTGCTAAGGGTAGTTACAGAGTAACGAAGCAGACTGGACTTTAAAAAACACTCCTCAGGTTTCAGGTCAAGATGGGACTGTCTGGTTCCAGCAAAACAAAATCAGAACACCGATTGATCTAGTCCTACTGTGAGGAACCTCACTGGTGTTTTTATTCACTTTGTTTTTGTGATGTCTTTTATTTTGAAGGTATGTTTACCGTTACCATAGCTACCAGAGTGCGTTAGGGGAGAATGTTTCCATTTTATAAAGACGGCGCTAATAAATTTTCTCGTGAAGACAAAGTGAATTTAAGTTTATTATTATTGATTTTAAAAAGCCAGGTTTTCAGGCTGGTCTTATCACCTTTAGACCGGTCTGTGAAAATATTGGCCGACACTAAACCGGTCCGTGGTGCAGGAAAGATCTGGGGACCCCTGATATGAAACACACCTGACATCTCTACCAATCAATTTGAACTGTATTTTTATAACAATATGATTACATTTGTTTTCATTTTTGTATTTTATTGTCCTGAAAGACACTTTACACACTGATGGTGTGTTTGATGCGCACAAATACACATGCGCATACACACATACATACATGTGCATCCTCAAGCTCTTTCACACACATTTACATTCAAACACACGCACGCACACATGTGTACACACACAATCATGTTCACCCACACAAGTACACACTTAAATACATTTACAGGTTCACACAATCACATATACTGTATCCCCAAAAAAACATCGACACAAAATCAGACACACACACAGACACTGTAGGATCTTGGTCCCAGTCTGCAGTGCGTAAATGCTTCCTAATAAAACCAACTCGTTTCAATGGTTTTCGTCCTAAATGGATTTCCTCTCAGTGACCAGCAGACACTTTATTACCAAACTGCTCTCGCACATATCGCTCACCACAGCACATCTCTGAGGCTTCCTGTGGCTGATGAATGTGATCGATAAAAATTCCCATGAAGTAAGAGGTGCAGAGTTAAAAAAAAATCCTCATCGACATGTTTTACTTACAGAGATTCATCGTGCGAAGAAACTTTCTAAATACCGAGAGCGCAAAAAAAAAAAATAATTAAAATGATTATTGTGTTCAAAGTTATTTTATCTGGGGTACCTTTAATTTATTGTATCCTCTAAACGATTAAACTTTTGGTTTGAAATCCAAACAATCAAATTTTCTATGCATTATCTTTTCTTAGAGAAAGTTGTTTCTGCTTCAAGAAACAACAAAACGAAGTTCTAATCTGTTAATTAATTCAGAATGACATTTTATTCCCAACGTTAAATCTAACCATAGATTTAATAAACAGTCCAGAGCAATAGAGAGTGTGGAAAAGAGGTGAAGAAGCGTGTGCAGGCAGGTTGGAACGGGTAGAGAAAAGTATCAAGTGTGATGTGTGATAGAAGAGTTTCAGATAAAAGGAAAAGGAAAGTGTACAAAACCGTGGTGAGACCGGTCATGCTGATTGGTCTAGAGACAGTGGCACTGAGAAAAAAGACAGGAAACAGAGATGGAGGTAGCAGAGATGAAGATGCTGAGGATCTCTCTGGGAGTGACCAGCATGGACAGGATCAGAGGAATAGCACATGTTAGAGGTTTTGGGGACAAAGTTCAATAGGCCAGACTGAGATGGCGGACATGTGCAGAGGAGAGAGAGAGTACATCAGAAGAAGGATGCTGGATTTGGAACCACCAGGAAAGAGGCCTAGAGGAAGACCAAAGAGGAGGTTCATGGATACAGTGAAGGAAGACATGAAGATAGTTGGTTTGACCGAAGAGGATGCAGGAGATAGGGTTAGATGCAAGAAACGGACTTGCTGTCGCGATCCCTGAAGGGAAATGCCGAAAGAAGAACAAGATAGAGCTGTATTTTTAAGCTTTCATCAGGTTCTTTCACACCGTAGCCTGGGGGTGCCCAACCAATCGATCGGGGTCTACCGGTAGCCCGTGGACTGGTTCCAAGTCAACCGCCAGGTGTTCCGTTCCATCATCTTCCGCTTGTTCCGGGGTCGAGGCGCGGGGGCAACAGCCTCAAACGGGCAGCCCAGGCCTCTCTCTCCTCGGCTGCATCCTCTAGCTCACCTGGAAGGATCCCAAGTCTTTCCCCGGCCAGCTGTGAGACATAGTCTCTCCAGCGGGTCCAGGGTCTTCTCCTTGGTCTCCTCCCGAAACACCTCGCCTGCGAGGCGCTCGGGGGGCATTCTGACCAGATGCCCGAACCACCCCATCTGGCTCCTCTCGACCTGGAGGAGGAGCGTCTCAACACCAAGCTCCTCCCGGATGGCAGAGCTCCTCACCCAATCTCTGAGTGAGAGCCCAGCCACCCTGCGGAGGAAGCTCATTTCGGCCGCTTGTACCCGCGATCTCATTCTTTCGGTCACCTAGGTGAGGGTTGGAAAGTAGATCGACTTATAAATCGAGAGCCTTGCTTTTCGGCTACCGCCAGGTATGTCGGGAAAAAAAATGAAGTCAGTATGTCAACTCAGTGACTTTGACGCTGTATTTAGCGGGTATTCAAACCCTCTTGTTGCAAGAGTAGCTCTCTGTTTTTGTTATTTCCTCCAAAAAAGTGCTAATCTCACGGCCATTTCTAGTGTTAATGACAATTTTTGGAGTCTGTGACTTGAAGTCACGTTAAGTCTGAAATCTATAAACAGCCCATAATGCTGCGGTGGCCCCTCCCTTTCCCAAAGCACGGAGAGCGCAGAAAAAGTGTGTGTTAGAGTGAGAAGAGAGCGAGCGAGAGGAATTTGTCACTGTATGTGTGTGTTTGAGAAAAAGTGTGTGCATGATGTCTGTTGGTTGTGTAACAACAACAAAACGTATTGTGAGATTAGTTTTACTGCAGGAAAAAAAACTCTGTGTGTGTGCGCGTGTGTGTGTTTGTGTGTGTGTGTGAGAAGGTAACACTGGACTGGTAGATCTCAGGAGGTTTGATATTTGAAAAGTAGATTTTGGGACAAAATAGGTTGGACACTCTGCTGTAGCCATTTCTGTCTGACATTATGAAAGCATGTATTTAAGTTCGTCTACCAATAATCTCATGTGCTTAACCTGGTTTTCACTTTGCTTCTTTATTTGAAGTGAACTAGAACGTCTCCACTACCTCCCATTTGAGAATACAGCTGTTTAATTATAAAAGTTATAATGTTTATATTATAATAATTAATTATAATAGAATTATTCATCCCTCAAATGGGGAAATTTCTGTGCTGCATTGCACCGCAGCAGGCTGCCACAGTGGTGTCAATGCACAGATAAACAGAGGTTAAGATGTCTTCCCCAAGGGCACTTAGGCACAGGCCTCATAGGAATCGAACCGACATCTCCCATTCCAAGGGTGGACATTTTTTTTTTTATATTTTAGCCTCGACAAAGACAAAATGAGACTAATAAGTGCAGAAACCGACACTGTTCTGCTATAGATCAGAAAAGTAGCAAATGTTATGGTTCTTATTTTCCAGCCCCCACACCCTAACTTTAATCGCCTTTTAAGTCCTTCCATGTTGCTAATAACAGCCTCATGTGATGATACCACTATATCATGATCAAACATTGATTGCAGTTTTCTTGACATTGTAATTTAAACAGTGATTTATTGATATCATGTTACATTTCGGTTCAGTTTAGTAAATACCCAGAGAAACGGTTTAATCCCTCGTGCTGCTGTGGCCCAGTTCAGGAAGGGTTAAAACATAAGCTAGGGATTGGTCCAATTACTCCATCATAGCAGCAGCAACTTCCATTTATTCAGCCCCTCTAATGACTGTATGCCAAAGCCGCCTTCTATAAATAACCATAAACAAGACCTAAAGTCTGTGAAGTAATTTGCCAGCAAAGCAGTGGACGGCTAACAAGATCCAAATACTTTGTGTTTAACAGAAAACATGATGCATGTTCCTTCTGGGAAAAGAAAAAAAAATATGCCTCAAACGGAAGAAATAAATTACCGTGTGCTTAGTATGTCCAGACGGATTGGTGAAGGATGTTAGATGAACGCCAAGAATGATGGCCGTTCTCGTTAAATACAGTATATCCCAGACCTTTATGATCAGCTGGGAACAGCTTCAGACAGGAAGCCAGGCCTCTCTCACCCCGACCGCATCCTCCAGCTCACCTGGAAGGATCCTGAGTCGTTCCCCGGCCAGCTGTGAGACATACCGTAATTTCACGACTATAAGGCGCATATAGACGTCTTAGATTTTCTTCAAAATGAGCGGTGCGCCTTTCGTGCGGTGCGCCTTGTGTGTGAGAAAAGGCGGACCTAAAAGAAAAAGCGGTGCCCGTGAGGCGAGGCGGACCTGAAAGAAAAGGCATGAGAACGTTAAAGAGTGAAGTGTGGGCGTGGATTGTGTATAAAAAAGGTATGTGCTGTATGCACAACATTGCTGTTTTAACCCTGAAAATGGAAAAGAGACACGCTTATGACGCTCAGTTTAAGCTGAAGGCAATCAGCTACGCGGAGGAACATGGGAATCGAGCCTCCGCGAGAAATTTCAGCATTAACGAGTCAATGGATTGTAGATGCTTGGACTAACGTGTCTGCTGGTACTGTTATCCGAGCTTTCGCAAAAGCTGGTATCTTTTCTGAGGAGCCGCACAGTACAGACAGTGACTTTGACAGCGAGGAGCGAAGTGGACCTGCTCTGTTGGATTTTGCGCAGCTGTTCGATTCTGAAACAGAGGATGAGGACTTTGACGGATTTGAATAAAGACTATTACCGGTAATGTGCTTGTTTAGTATCGTTACTACTTAAATAAAGCACAACCAAACTCAGTTTTGCTCTCGATCTATTTTTTAATACGCACATTTGCATGCTTGTGTGCGTGTTGTTGTAAGGCAGTGTGTGACTGAGGCTGCGCCTTTTCGTACGGTGCGTCTAATGGTCGTGAAATTACGGTAGTCTCTCCAGCGGGTCCGGTGTCTGCCCCTGGGTCTTACAAAAATTTTTCAAAAAATGATCTGAATATATTAAGACAATTTATTTATAAGGTGCTTTAAAGGATGCATGTGTATGCCACAGAAGGGCTGTGCTTGTTTTGTGTTTAGTTTGAGTATGAACTAATTTGTTCTACAGAGTAGAGCTCCGCTCTGTGCATGTGCTTTGCTAGATTTAATGTTTTGAGCTTCTGAACTTTATGAATAAGAGAGAAAAGTCCTCATTATGCAGAATGAAACTAGCTTACTGTTTTTTAAACAAATCTATCAGCGCAGTGAGAAAAAAACATAAAAATAAAGTGTTGGACTGGATCAAAAAGAAGATAAACAAAGCTATAAATGACTAGTTTTGTGGATGGTTGATTGGTGCTGGCATGCTGGGTTTGTATTTCCTCTGGTGACTGGTTGGTGTGCGTTGGTTACTGGTCCGGCTCCAGCTGTCGAGGCTTAGCTCATGCACAGACAGAGAGGAGGGGGAGTAACACACAGTGGTCTGTCAGAGAGGGTCTTATAACTAATGCTTTTCTCTGTGAGCCTGGCCGGCCTCAGATCCATTGCTGATTCCAAATGTGTCTCGCTGGACCATTTTTGAACCTGATTAACGAGCAGCAGGCTAAGCCATCGTTTAGTTTCAATGATGGGTTGCTAGTCACAGAAACAACTCAGTCGGAAACTGTCCAGTAAAATAAAAATGAGTATAGGGCTCTCATCAAGGTGCAAGAATCGTTGACTAAACACGACAATATCTTCTTTCAAAACAAACTGACGAAACGTGTTGTAACTTGTCCGTTTAATAACGATTCTTTCAGTCTGTGTAGTCCCTCATTCATCCAGGAGTGATCCATAGTAGAAAAGTTTCAAAAAAGTCTTCTGGACAGTTTAATTCTTGAACGAGACGTTTCGACTTCCATCCGGAAATAATTTTCAATCTGAATGAAATGGACTGAAAACTGGATCTATTTATACTAACCTGAGTAAAAGGTAAAAAAATAGTAAGAAGGGCTCGACCAATGAGCCTGTGTTACCTATGATGGCCGTGAATGGCTCCTATTGTAGCCACAGACCAGTAAACGACCCTATTATAAAAATGCTAAAAGCCTAGTGAATAGAAATTACTGCTAACGAGAGGCGTGAAACTGGGTCACAAGGTGTCATCTTTAGTCCATGGCTTCAAAAGGCTGCTGTAGATACCGGGCAAAACGTATCATACGCCTCCACTCCGATTTAGTGAGGGATTTTCTTCACAAAGATGGCTTCCTTCACCCCTCTTTCAAACCAACCTTTCTCTCTACTTAGAATCTTCACCTCGCTGTCCTCAAAAGTGTGTTTGGTGGATTTTAGATGCAGATGTACGGCAGACTGTGGACCACTTGAGGCTTCTCTTCTGTGTTGGTAAAGTCTTTTGTGGAGTGGCTGCTTCGTTTCCCCAATGTAGTGTTCTTTGCAGCTACCTTCACTGCACCGGATCGAATAATTAAGAACAGGAGTAAAAACTGTAAGAAAAATACAGAAAAACAAATACAGATTCACTATGCAGGAATAAACAGGTGACACATCGACACAAGAAAACAATAGCCTGTGCCGTTTATTTTAGCTTAGCCGCGTTGGCCGTTTGCTTTAGCTAAGCCGTTTTAGCATGCGGCTATATTCCTCCAATCTAACAGAGATATAACACATCTGTCGAACAATAAACATTGGTAAAATATCCATTAAACACTCAAAAACAACTTACGACATTGATTCCTCAATTCTAACTAAAAATGAATTGAATAAGCCGCGGATTTTGTTGCTGCTGATTCTGTGGCTGCCTTGTTGCTTCGTCTGTCGGCCATTAACAAACACATGAAGTGACTCTACCGAAACTAACAATGTGAACACTACAAAATAAAAGACCAAGGATCATTTCTAAACAATACAATGACAATCAAATGGACTGATCAAAAAATATTTAAAGTATCAAGGTTTCTCCATCTTTAAACTGGGGTTTTAGGAGATTTCCTCCCCGAGAAAGAAGGTCTAAGGAGATTTGTAACCAAGTTTTGTTTATTTTTGTTAATGGTTGTTCTGATAATGGGTCTGAGGGATTTACGTAGTAATATCAAATATGAGGTGTTGTTGGAGACGGTGGAGTGGTGGAGACGGTGGCCGCGTGGTTAGAGCGTTCGCCCGCGGACCAGAAGTTCGCGGGTTTGCGTCCCACGGAGAGCACGTCTAGGGTCCTTGGAGAATACACCTAACCCCCGCTTCTCCCACCATTGGCGCCGTTGAAGGGCAGCCTGCTGCGGTGTAAGGAGTGCAGCAAACAAATTTCCCCGGCTATAATAAATATAAAAATATAAAATATAAATGAATTACTCTAGTAACCACTAGAGTAATTCATTTATATTTTATATTTTTATATTTATTTGTTCTGGGAAAGGTGATTATTTATATGACTAAAACTTCTTCCAATGAAACGAGGAAGCTTTAAATTTACAGGAAGTCTGAATGAGTGAATCACGGGTTTTTATTTTGAAAGCAAGAGAGAAGATTTAGAAATAAAAGCATCTTCATCTCCGTTTCCTGTCTTTTTCTCTGTGACACTGTCTGTAGACCAATCAGCATGGCCGCTCTCACCACGGTTTTGTACACTTTCTCTTTCATTTTATCTGAAACTCTTCTGTCACACATCACACCTGATACTTTTCTCCACTCGTTCCAGCCTGCCTGCACATGCTTCTTCACCTCTTTTCCACACTCTCCATTGCTCTGGACTGTTGATCCTAAGTACTTAAAATCTTCCACCTTCTTTATCTCTTCACCCTGTAACCACACTTTTCCATTTGGATCCCTCTCCTTAATAAAAAGACAATATGTTTATAAACAGCCCACTCAATTCCGTTTATGATCCCTTTAATTCCATTCAATTTGATTTTCATGCCAAATTTTTCAACAAAGTGAATCAAACATAAATCAGCAGTTATTCTGTTTATTTTGAACAACTTCCTTCTGGATTTAGATGTAAAAAAAAGAGTTGTGAGAAAACATAAATTCGTCCGAATTGAGACAAATAAATTAATTTTTTTTTTCTAAAGAGCTTGTAGCTCTACTGTTAAAAAAAATCAAAACTTGCGATTTGGTTACCATGGTTACCCAAAACTTTGTCATCTCTTTAAGAAAAAACAAATGCAGAGACTTCTTAGAGACAAGAAGGAAAACTACTTTAGAGTTCCCCACCTGCACCACAAGGGTCCTTTCTATAGATCCCCCCGTGTCCTGTGAAGCCCCTTAGAGGCCGGTGGTGTGTTGATAGAGGGACCCTAAAACTCTGCAGCTCCACAACAACTACAGGTTTTTATTTTTCAGTTTTTCTAGTAGCTCTATTATAAGTGAACGTTGTGTGTACTTTGTTTTGTAATAAGTACTTTGTTCGGTTGCACGGTGGGGCGGTGGTTATGGCCTCACAGTAAGAAGGTCAGGGTTCGAGTCCCATAGTGGGTGCAACGCTTGGAACGCTGGCCTTTCTGTGTGGAGTTTGCATGTTCTCCTTGTGCATGAATGCTCTGCAGAAAGAAAGTCCAAAATATTGTTCCTGCACATTGCATCCGCCGTTTGCATACTCCTTCATTAGATACGGGGATAAAAATATATGCCGGCTACGTGTGGACACCCGGGGTCTCAGACTCGTTTGGATTGAACCACATTTTTCCTGCTTTAACTGCAGTCATAAAGAATCCAACAGATAAATTTCTCACCCTCATTAGTCTGAATGAAACCCTTTTATTGGCCACATTTCAACTTAAAAAAAAAGGTCTTTAAAACTTGGCTAAATTTTCCCAAAACATTGGCATCCCTAAAATAACTCACTAGGACAGACAGACTGGTCAGTTTTGTGAAGGTGTTTGTGATTATCACGAGGATCTCCGTCCAGGTGCTTCTGGGATTTTGCAGAGTAGCATGAAAACACTTTTTTTTAATGACAAATTGTTTCATTTTCTTTGCTACATCTAATCGTTTGAGTCCACTGAGCGTGAGCACAGCAAAAACTTTTCCATCTGATGTCAGAATATTTGCATGGCAAAGAACAAAATCCATGGCCAAGAGCAACTTTGCAGTCGGATAATATCCAAATTACTCAAAGATGCATAAAAATAATAGAAAACCACTTCTTTTTTTTGGATGTGGAACATTTAAACACGGTAGAAACCTCGGTGAAACACCCTCTTTAAGCAGAATTCATTATTGATGGACTAAAACGGGCTAATGATGGCGTCAAACCGAGCATAGCGGCTTTTATTCATGTGGTTAAAGATCATTCACAGGGATCCAAGTCTCTCAATACGGGTGGAGGAGTGTGTGTAATGATGTGTGTGTGAGAGACAGAGATGGAGGTGGTGAAGTCAGCATGCAGGATTGAACTGTCTGCGTGTGTAAGCCGATGTCCCAGTGATGACTTCCTTTAGTTTGACAAGACAAGTAGAGACAGGATCACGGAGGGAGGAGGACGTCATCAGACTGAGTCAGAACCCTTACACAATCATAGAAAGTTTTTAAGTGGAATCTAAACGGATTTCTTTCAAAGAAAGCAGGAACATGTCATATTCTGTATGATGATTTTCAAAATAAAAGTGTACGTCGCCTCACTGTGTCACACTGCAGTGATGATGATGGTTCATATTTTCATTTCTAAACATCGTGCATCATCTTTTAAAACACCAAATTGATCGGTTTATGCATTGAAAGCTACAATGCAGGATTTAAAGAATAGTTTGCAAACACAGACAAATAGAAGCCAGATGTTAGAGCTGCAGTGCAACGCTATTAGAAGCAGGTCCACTCCCACTCAGAGGTTAAAGGCCACCATTTCTGTGTCAGCTTAAAGTTCATGAATAACTGAAAGTAAAAACAAGTTGATTCAATTTTAACAAGTGGAATTGACAACGAAGACAAAGAAAGATGGAAAAATATCCCAGAGGCTTTCGATTAAAGATGAGTCATTCTTAAAATGTGTAATTATTCACATTAAAAATGACAAAAACAAAACATGTATTTTGCAAAAGTTTGGGCCCTTTGCAGAGTTTTTTTTGTGATATAACAGCTTGTAAATGTTTTTTGTAGCCAGATATAAAGCTGTCAATGCTAGTTTGAGGGTTTCTCACTCATTCTTCTGTACAAAAGTCTTCCGATTCTTTGTGATCTCTGGACACTGCTGTTTTAAAGTAGATCCATAGATTTTCAATCATGTCAGACATGCCGAGTCTCTCCGCCAAGGCTAATAAAACTCCTGCATGATGAACACTAGTGCATTCCATGAACATGATTAGGTATAATGTGTGGTGTGAGGCCTTTTGGCTAAGCACATGGCATCTCCTGCTGCTGCAGATGTGCATTTGAAAGCCGCTAGTAGCAATCTGCATGGTCTTTTAATAATAATAATAATAATAATACATTTTATTTATAATGCGCCTTACATTTTTTAAAAATCCCAAAGTGCTACATAAAAACTAGGCAAAGTAAAAACAATAAAAACTGTTTAAAAAGTAAAATCCACATTCAGAAAACAAATAACCATAAAGTCAAGAATTAAAAGCCTTATTAAAAATGAATGTCTTTAGGCCTTTTTTGAATGTGTCCACATATGTGGAGCCCTGAGGAGTTCTGGGAGCTCATTCCAGAGTCGTGGGGCAACGGCCTGGAAGGCCTTGTCCCCCATTGTGGTCAGCCTGGTCCTGGGCTGGTGGAGGCAGTGGGTGGAATTAGAGCGAAGGTGTCTTGTGTTGACAAGTGGGGAGAGGAGCTCAGTGAGGTAAGTTGGGGCATTCCCATGGACACATTGGTAGGTGAGGAGGTTGATTTCGTAGTTAATTCTGAAACGAATGGGAAGCCAGTGAAGAGATTTGAGAACAGAGATGATGTGGTCAAATTTTTGTCACCTCATCAGGACCCTGGCACCGCAGTTTTGGATGTGCTGAAGCATCTCCAGGCCAGTATTGTTTTTGGTGAACGTATAGAAGAAGTCGGACATCCAGGAACTGTGACAGCTTATGTGCGTCAGCCGCAAACCAAAGCGCAAACAAGCAGTACAGGGGTGTATTCCTGGTGGTAATTCCTCTTCGTACTGATACATAACGCTAGGTGGTAACACATGTAAGACGCACAATTTTCCAGCAGCTTTCTCATGTTTTGAATGGGTTGTTTTACCCCAACTGTCATGGCGGGTGTTGTCCATTGGCGAATGTGATGTCATATCAAGTCATAGCCCCTCCTCCTTTTGGGCCCACCTAAAAATTTTCCTCTTTGTGAAGCCAAAAAACTTGGCATCACTGTCCTGTCAAGGTTAAGATACTGTAAAGGCCGTGGGAAAACCGTCCTTATATGTCTCTGGATCGAATCCACCATGGATTTAAATGTGTGTCCATCTTTCCTCTGCTTCTTAATGCATGTTAAAGCGGTTTGTGTAGGATACAAACTCTTATCTCATGGCATACATGGATAAAAATGGTCGTTTTTTTTTAAGCTCAGAAATGTGGTATTTGCTTTTAAAAAGCTTATAAATACATTTACTAAGTTTTACTTCCATTTTTGATTATTTGAGTTCCGCCCTAATCTCGCTGTCCAATTCGTCTCGCCTTTTGGGCGTGAGGGCGACACAACGTAACTCTTCATTTGAAACTGATAATACAGTGTAAAGCACATCAAATTATAAAAGCAAGTGCATATACTTTTATAATTTTATTGTACAATTACATAAAAAAGAGAGTCTTTGTTGAGTGTGAACAAAACGTGTGCACTAAATCACTTCTTGCTATAATAAGAATGTGGGTGTGCCCCTACACGAGGACCAGTGGTAATTACCTCGCCCCAGAGTTGGACAACTTGAGTTCGAATCCCGTGCCGGGTGCGAACTGTCTGCTATATAGTCTAAATGTATAATAACAATAACTGTACTAATTAATAATAATAAACAAAAAAAGAGAATGTTGGCATGGTGAACAAAATCCATGGCCATGATCAATATTTTGTTCAATTAGTGTCTGGATGGGAGAGCTTATAAATTTGTTAAACATGCATGAATAACAATGAAAACCCTTCAAGGGAAGGAAGGCTTAGAGCAGGGGTGCCCAACCTTTTTGGTCCCAAGATCTACTTTTCAAGTAGCACTCCTTTATTAGCCTTCAGATCTGCATCTGAGTTGAAACTTAGGATGAATTACAGGCATCAAATCGGGATTGTTTGATAATCCCCACCAGTCAACAAAATACATTGGTTTGATAGTTTCATCCTGATCCTGCCCGACTTCCGGGTTTTAGTCACGTGGGTGAAAACGCTCTATAACACAAGAAAGGCGCTAGATTGTTGCTAGTCACTTTTTTGAGCGGCTGAATGGTCGCTAAATTTATTTTTCCATCACATTTCACGGTCGACTCGGGACCAGTCCGCGATCTATCTGTAGACCGCGGTCGACCGGTTGGACACCCCGGGCTTAGAGAGTAGGGCTACCGTCGTTTAACTGGAAGGTCGCCATTTCGATCCCCTCGCCAAGAGTTTATGTCAAGGTGCAAGGAACAAGACACTGAACCCCCAATGTCTCCTGATGGTGGTTTCCACCTTGCATGGCAGCATCCCCATTCGGTATGAATGTGTGTGTGAAGTTTGAATGTGAGCTACTGTATTGGAACAATTTATTGTTCCGCCGGGCCGGTAGAGGGCGTTAGCGATCTAATGTTTATTCGTGTTCAGGAAGTAGAAAATAGGAAGTAAGTAGTCAGAGAGAAGTTAACAGTTAAGAAGTTAAGAGAAGTTAAGAAGAAGTTAAAAGTTAAGCTTGCAACCACGGAGACCATCCTAGTTTAAATCTAATCAACCATCCACACTTTTCGAGCCCTTTGAGCGGCAATATGATTTCACACTTCTTTCTTTTAAATTCTAAAAAAGCTACAACGGACTGTTCTTTGGAGGAATTTATGGAAAGGAGAGTTTAGCTGGATGTGAATCCCAATTAGGATACGGGGTCACATTGGGTGCAACAGTACAGCTACACTCTAGAGCACTTTGAGAACTAACACAGGAAGAAAAGCGCTGTATAAGTCGAGTCCATTTCCCATAGTTTCGATGTAGGCTTTACGTTTGAGCATGGAGAAACCTTCAAAAAGTTTAGCTTACGTAAAACCTTTCCCGTAGTAATATTATTTTTTACCAGCTTTGCTCAAACTTTCGACCCCAACTAAACATCTCTTGATGCAGCTTTCTCTGGTGCAGGAAACAGAAGTTCGTCTCAGTTTTCTGACATCCTGATCTCAGGACGTGACAGAAGACTGCAATTTTTTTAATGGAAATCCAATATGTGTTTGATTTGGGACCACCCATGAACGTGACCAGATGTTTGTCATAAAATTTATTAAGAGTGATGCTTGAAACAGTGCATGCAGAAAATGAAATATGAATCCTCTTTGCTTTGTTAGCATCGCTCTGAAAAATGATCTGAGCTGCGTTAGAACCACCGGTGGGTGAAAAAGTTTCAGTTTCTGTGAGATGGAAATGATGAGCCACCACCTGACATCAACCACATGTCATCAATGATGCTGGAAAATTTCTTTCGCAGGAAATCCGACACTCTGTTTGACCCACGTTTCACTTTTACAATTCTCTCTTTTTATTTGCCCTCTCTCCACATTTCAGAAGAGGAACTCTGATTAGATTACACCCTGCCAGGGTTTTCTAATCCCCTCCTCTGTTTTAGCTGATTCTTTCTTTAACAAACTGTGTTTTCCATTAATGAGACAGTTGTTCATTAGGCTCAGCTCTCCTCGCTCCAGAGCAATTTAAACTTTCAGATGTAAGTGGGTATTTGTTTTACAAAGTTAAATTAGAAAAGGATTCTTCGTTCTATCGAGTTAAAAAAAAAGTTTTTTGGTTTTTGCCTGCAGTTAAACAAAGCAAGAATCCACAGTGTTTTTTTTTTTTTTTTTAACATCTGAGACAGTTTGTATCTTTTTATGGCAATAATCAAGTAAAATAATGGGTATTTTTCAATTTAATATACATCGTCTTTGGACCAGAGAAAGGTGGTTCGATTCCCATTGGGCCCAAGCCTAAGTGTCCCTGGAGCAGACACCTAAACCCCAAGTTGTTCCCACCATTGGCGCCATAATGGCTGCCTGCTGTGATGCAATGCAGCAAAAGTAAATTCTCCATCGAGGGATCAATATATAATACGGTAAACATCACAACACAAAACATCATATCCCAGTTGTGTTTGATAGGGGGAACCATGCAGCGTACCTTGATAATATACCTTTGATATCTTAAAGATTGTAAGAGCTTTTTAAGATAAAATTTTACTACTTAAATTTGTCCATCCTGGTCACTCCCAGACAGATCCTCAGCATCTTCATCTCTGCTACCTCCATTTCTGTTTCCTGTCTTTTCCTCAGTGCCACTGTCTCTAGACCAGGCATGGAGAAAGTACGCCCTATGGGCGACATGTGGCCCGTTAAACGTTTTAATCAGGCCCCCTGAAATTGAAAAAAATTAAATAATTAAATCTTGTTAATGTTTAATTTTTCCTGCAATTTAGATGTTTCTTTACTAGATGGCGCACTCTTATATCAATTGAGAAAACAACAACATTGCTTCCATTAAAAATGACTGTGTCTTAGTGATGCGCACGCTGCCAAAATAAAGTGTGCACAGATATGGAAAGCCATTAGGCCCAATATACACACGTAAACAAGCATGTTAGATGTTAAGACAAGCAAAATCAAGCGCTTAGATTTCAAACCCAGCGCCGCTAAATGCATATTTTTAAGTGCTATCGCACTAGATTTCAGACCTAGCGCCGCTAGATTTGAAATTTGACGCTCTTGATGTAACTTTTAGCGCCTTTTTAAAATGTAGCGCACCATTCTATCGGTCTAATCTAGCGGTTACCAAAGCATGCCATCATCCATTTGCTCCTGTCCCGGCCCGCTTGCCAAATGTGGCCCGCGAGTCAAAAAGTTTGCCCACCCCTGCTTTGGACCAATCAGCATGTCCGGTCTCACCACGGTTTTCTACACTTTCCTTTTCATTTTAGCTGAAACTCTTCTGTCACACATCACACCTGATACTTTTCTCCACCCGTTCCAGCCTGACTGCACACGTTTCTTCACCTCTTTACCACACTCTCCATTTCTCTGGACTGTTGATCCTAAGTACTTAAAATATTCCACCTTCCTTATCTCAACTGTAACAATAAATAAAAAGCTGTCTCGTGTAGAAGACAGTTTCCGTTCCGTTTTTTTTTTCTGCCATCGCAGTCCAACTATCTGCTGTAAATCTCCAACATGTTCTGCATCAGCGTTCAGCAAAGCCGACACAAAGCTCCGAGTTTTTTCTTACAAAGCAATCCTCTAGTTCTAAGGAAAAGAATACGGCCCACATTCAAATAAATCACCTGATGCAACACAGGAACAGAGATGTGCTGAGGAAACATCACAATCCTCCCTCCCTGGCTGCCCCTCCTCATTTACCGTATGAGGAATCAGGATGTCAGATGAGGAGCTCGGACACTCATCCAGGAAAACTCGGAACAACTCTGGATTTGTGAGCGTCTCCAGAAATAGCAGCAGTGATGTTGTAATGTGTACGGCCTCCATGCTGCAGTGCAGCACACCCACATGTTCCCTCTGCAGCAGGGAAGCTCCACCATTCTTCTGAATGATCTAACGAAGAGTTAGATCATTCAGAAGAACAGTTTAGAGCTCGTCTGAGTCCTGACGACAGCAGCCAGCGTTAGAGAGCCTAAACCACTCACACCTATCTGTCTGAGGACTTTAGACCTGGTTTGTGCAGCCATGTGACAGCATGATAAGAACTGAATAATACATTTACTCTTAAACTGTTCCGCCCTGTTGTGTTCAGCTTATTCAAGGACAGGTCCCCAAGTGTTCCCTTTCCAGCTGTGAGACATAGTCTCTCCAGCAGTCCAGTGTCTGCCTTTGGGTCTCCTCCTGGTGGAACGAGCCCGAAACACATAACTAGCGAGGTGTTCCAGAGGAGTTCTAACCAGATGCCCGAACCACCCCATCTGGCTTCTCTCGACCTGGAGGAGAAGCGGCTCTACTCCGAGCTCCTCTCCGAGACAGAGCCCAGCCACTCTAAGGAGGAAAATAATTTCGACCGCTTGTATCCATGATCTTGTTCATTGGGTAGTAACCATAGGTGAGGAGAGGAACGTAAACCGAGAGTTTTGTTTTTTGGCTCAGCTCTTCAGACCGATGCAGCGTCCTAATTATTGCGGACGTTGCACCGATCCATCTGTCGATTTCTTGCCTCATTTTTGCCCCAGCTGTGAACAAGACCCGCAGACACTTAAACTCCTCCAATTGGGGCAGGACTCTGTCCCTGACCTGAAGGGGAATTCAAAAAGACCAAAAGAATGAGATCACGGATACAACCGGACGAAATGAGCTTCCTCTGCAGGGTGGCTGGGCTCTCACTCAGAGATCGGGTGACGAGTTCTGCCATCCGGGAGGAGCTCGGTGTCGAGCCACTCCTCCTCCAGGTCAAGATGAGCCAGATGGGGTGGTTCGGGCAGCTGGTCAGGATGCCGCCCGAGCGCCTCGCTGGTGAGGTGTTTTGGGCACGTCCCACTGGGAGGAGACCAAGAGGCAGACCCTGGACCCACTGGAGAGACTAGGTCTCACAGCTGGCTGGGGAACGACTCGGGATCCTTCCGGGTGAACTGGAGGATGCAGCCGGGGTGAGAGAAGCCTGTGCTTCCCGTCTGAGGCTGTTGCACCCACAACCCTGCCCCCGGATAAGGGGAAGATGATGGAATGGAACAAAGCCAACAGAAATACAACATCCGTAGAAATGAACGTGATCAAAATGCTTCCTTTAAAATTCGCTCAACTGAGCAAAATAACTAAATATTTTTTACATAAAACACATGCTTTTGAAAAAGTAATAGAGTAAAAAGTACAAATACTTGACCCAAAATGTAGTGAAGTAAAAACACAGAAGCTACAAATGGATTTACAATTTTCTTCAGTGCAGTGAGAAAGTATCACTGACAGACTGACGGCTCGCTTTACACTGCCTTGCTCAATGGCAGCTTTGTGATAGAAGAGCAGACTGTGGCACGGCACGACGCTTTTGTTCTGCATTAAACACACTTATCTCTGAATGATACATTGTGTCTGACAGGTGCCGTCTCTCCTGAGACACCGCCAGGCATGTGTCAAAAGATTTAACGTTGAACAGTAATAATGGATCACAATTTTTTTGATAATTAAAAAAAAAAAAAATGGTCGCAACACAACCTCTTGTTCTTTATGCATAACTGTGGATGTGAGAAATACAAAGTGTGTCGTCAATAAGAAAAAGACGGGAAACAGAGATGGAGGTAGCAGAGATGAAGATGCTGAGGATCTCTCTGGGAGTGACCAGGATGGACAGGATCAGAGGAACAGCACATGTTAGAGGTTTTAAAGTCAGAGAGGTCAGACTGAGATGGTTTGGACATGTGCAGAGGAGAGAGAGAGAGTACATCGGAAGAAGGATGCTGGGTTTGGAACCACCAGGAAAGAGGGCTAGAGGAAGACCAAAGAGGAGGTTCATGGATACAGTGAAGGAAGACATGAAGATAGTTGGTGTGACCAAAGAGGATGCAGAAGATAGGGTTAGATGGAAGAAACTGACTTGCTGTGGCGACCCCTGAAGGGAAATGCCGAAAGAAGAAGATAGAGCTGCATTTTTAAGCTTTCATAAGGTTCTTTCACACTGTGTGACCGAAGAAGATGCAGCAGATAGGGTTAGATCAGACATAGGCAAACTACGTCCTGCGGGCCACATGCGGTGTTAAACGTTTTAATCCGGTCTGCCTAACTTGAAAAAAAATAAAATAATAAACCTTGGTAGTTTTATTTTTTCTGCAATTCTGATGTTTTCTCACTAGATGGCACACTCTGGATATATTGGCTTTGTTATGAAAACAACAACACTGCTCTCATTAAAATGTTTGTCTCCATGATGCGCATGTTGTCAAAATAAAAAGTGTGTACAGATATGGAAAACCTTCCGATCCAATACACGCACGTAAACATGCATGTTAGTTGTTAAAACAAACAAAATGTTACGTTAAACACTTAGATTTCAAACCTAGCGCTGCTAAATGCACGTTTCTAACTACTATCACGCTAGATTTCAGACCTAGCGCCGCTAGATTTGAAATTTAGCACGCTTGTTTTAAATCTCGCGCACCATTCTATTGGTCTAATCTAGCGGTTACCAAAGCATGCCATCCATCTGCTCCTGTTCCGGCCCGCTTGTCAAATGTTAGAACTCAATGTGGCCACGAACCAAAAGTTTGCCCACCCCTGGGTTAGATGGAAGAAACTGACTTGCTGTGGCGACCCCTGAAGGGAAATGCCAAAACAAGAAGTAGTTGTGAACATGTGTTTGAAACGGTGCAAAAATATTTTTACAAATGCCTTTTGAAGATTTTATTTTTAATTATGTGAGGATGAAAGTAAAAAAACCCAAAACCTTAATCTCTAAACAATTTACAAGTTTACAAGTCAATCTACGTTCCCACCCTCACCTATGGTCACCAGCTGTGGGTGGTGACCGAAAGAATGAGATCGCGGGTACAAGCGCCCGAAATGAGCTTCCTCTGCAGGGGGGCTGGGCTCTCACTCAGAGATCGGATGAGGAGCTCTGCCATCCGGGAGGAGCTCAGTGTCGAGCCGCTCCTCCTCCAGGTCGAGAGGAGCCAGATGGGGTGGTTTGGGCATCTGGTCAAAATGCCCCCCGAGTGCCTCGCGGACGAGGTGTTTTGGGCACGTCCCACCGGGAGGAGACCAAGGGGCAGACCCCAGACCCGCTGGAGAGACTATGTCTCACAGCTGGCCGGGGAGCGACTTGAGATCCTTCTGGGTGAGCTAAAGGATGCAGCCGGGGAGAGAGAGGCCTGGGCTGCCTGCGACCCGACCCCGGAACAAGCGGAAGATGACAGAACGGAATGGAATCTATAAACAGAGGTTTTTTTGTAAACCACAGAAACTTTGTCCTTCAGATCAGCTGCAACCTTTATCCTTCATCTTGTTCTAACACGGTTTCCAACTCCATTCACCTGTTTAAATGCCCTCCGTGTAGGAGACCACGGGCCCTCAGTTTCAGAGCTTACGCTAAATTTCCCTGCATACGCCAACTTCCATTCAAACTGAGTGATCTATAAAGATGATGGTATGTGTGAACTTTTGCGTGTGTAAGCGGGATTGAAGTTGCTTGCTCAGCTTCAAATCTTCACAAGTTTTTTTTTTTATAAATCAGGCCTCTGGACATGTGTTTGATGTTCATTCTATTTCCTGTTCACCACATACTGAAAGGAATTTTTTGTCACTTGATTAATCATTACTGGGTTAATAACTTTAAAAAAAAAAATTTTTTATCATTGATTTCTGTCATTATAGAGCTAAAGATGCAGGAATCTGTGCAGACGAGTTGTTGTAAGATAGAAGCTAAGCATCATGGGAATAAATGGGAGGAGGGAGAAGACGGCAGCTTAGTGGTAAGAGCGTTCGCACGCGGACCGGAAGTTTGCGGGTTTACGTCCCACAGAGAGCAGGTCTAGGGTCCTTGGAGAAGACACCTAACCCCCATTTCTCCCACCATTGGCGCCGTCGTGGCAGCCTGCTGCGGTGTAAAGAGTGCAGCACACAAATTTCCCCCGGTGAGGGATGAATACAGTAATTAATTAATTTATTTTAAATTATCAGCTAGAGACTGATGTCGGTTATTCATAATGTACTCATTAGCTAGTTCAAATTGACAGTAGGTGTGTCTGAACATGACTGGTTGTTGATCCCTCTACTTGGTCCTCAGAAAGACTAGAGACCTGTTCAGGTTGTTAATCTACACACGTTGGCTTACCTTACCTGCGCTCTGGTTTTCTAGTTTTAAAAGTGACTCATGTTGAATTTTTTCTGGCTGTCTAAACGGTACAAATCAGATTCCCTCCATCTATTTTGACAGATGTTGTTTTTTTACATATGATTCTAAATCAGATCCAAGTGGTAGTGACCTCAAACTGAACCATTATTACACCTGAGACTCAGATCACTGAAGTTAGACCAACATGTTGTTTCTTAATCTTTTTACATGGACAGTGAGATCTGATATTCATGAT
This sequence comes from Neostethus bicornis, assembly GCA_902685375.1. Lineage (NCBI taxonomy): Eukaryota > Metazoa > Chordata > Actinopteri > Atheriniformes > Phallostethidae > Neostethus > Neostethus bicornis. The sequence goes on from LR738550.1 coordinate 27,696,679, forward strand.
GGATTCAATATTAAACCAGATTTCTCCAGCCCGGATTGTGCATCTCATTTAAAAGTGAAACACAAACACGGACTGGCAGCATTTGTACAAATGTGTTTCTGAAAATCTGTCCCACCCAGACTGAATTAATGGAGAGACCATGTTTGAATCGATTATCAGAGTTTGTAACATCCCTTCTTACAAAGGGCATGTAGATCACTTTCAGGAGTGTGGGGTTCAGGAGTGGGGCCACTATGGATAGGAGTGGTCATCAATACCATCCTATCAATACCAGCATTCATATCTTGGGATTTCTTATACTTTTTTAGTTAAAAACAAGTAGAAGAAGTTAAACCAAATATATGGATGCAACCAAACAATGTAAAACAAATCAAAATTGTTGATGTAAAAAAGGTTAAGTTAATATATGGTTTTAATTGTTTAAAAATAAAAGTTTGGTTTCATCCACATAGTTTGTCTGTCTTCCTCTACTTGTATTTACACTAAAAAGTATTGATAAGAGTATCGATAATAAACCGGACTGATAAGTAATATCGATAAGAAACCGGTTTGATAAGTGGTATTGATAAGATACCGGATTTATAAGTGGTATCGATAAGATACTGGATTGATAAGTGGTATCGATAAGATACCGGATTGATAAGTGGTATCGATAAGATACCGGATTGATGAGTCGTATCGATAAAATACCGGATTGATAAGTCGTATCGGTAAGATACCGGATTGATAAGTGGTATCGATAATAAACCGGACTGATAAGTAGTATCGATAAGATACCGGAATGATAAGTGGTATCGATTAGATACTGGATTGATAAGTGGTATCGATAAGATACCAGCTTGATAAGTGGTATCGATAAGATACCGGATTGATGAGTCGTATCGATAAAATACCGGATTGATAAGTGGTATCGGTAAGATACCAGATTGATAAGTGGTATCGATAAGATACCGGATTGATAAGTGGTATCGATAAGATACCGGATTGATAAGTGGTATCGATAAGATACCGGAATGATAAGTGGTATCGATAAGATACCGGATTGATAAGTGGTATCGATAAGATACCGGATTGATGAGTCGTATCGATAAAATACCGGATTGATAAGTGGTATCGATAAGATACCGAATTGATCAGTGGTATTGATAAGAGTACAAGTATCGATAAGATAGTATTGAAAACCATTCCTAACTGTGGAGTAGGTTTCATTAGATCATTAAAGATACCGATCTAGACATCAAACTACAGCCTGGTTTTATTAATATAAACAATATTCTTCTATTATTTGCAAACTAAAGTCATCTTGTGATATCTGACCTACTAGTGGTAGGGGTTCTTTTGTAATCAATCCATTCTGGTTCAGTATTTTTCCTCAACTTTCCAGCTCGTTCACTGAGTCTTGATGAGTTTGAGATGTTTGCGGTTTCTCCGAGCATCGCATGGCCTGATCTTCCTGTTCCGCCTTTTGTTGGCATTCCTACTTAACATATTGTTAATACAATCCTGAATGCTATCTACTCGTGAAGTGGCCAATCTTGTTTAAACACAGATTGTGATCAGTTAATTAAGAAGGTAAGATAACAATCTCCACCTGACTTACAACATACAACCAGGGTTCTTTCTTTGTTTGAATCCTTGGAGCCAGAGCAGTGCAATTATCTTCATTCTGTAAAAAGTAACGACAAAGTTTTTATCTATAGTTTCAAATTTTAACAGTTATATTTAGTTGGACAGATTGTTCTTCTTGTTTTGTGATCTGTAGTGAGAGGAGGGAAGAGGTGGAGGAAAAGCTGGAGAGGTGGAGGTTTGCACTAGAAAGAAGAGGAATGAAGATTAGTCAGAGTAAAACAGAGTAGATGTGTGTGAATGAGAGGGATCCAAATGGAAAAGTGAGGTTACAGAGAGAAGAGAGAAAGAAGGTGGAAGATTTTAAGTATCTAAGATCAACAGTCCAGAGCAATGGAGAGTGTGGAAAAGAGGTGAAGAAGCGTGTTCAGGCAGGCTGGTACGGGTGGAGGAAAGTATCAGGTGTGATGTGTGATAGAAGAGTTTCAACTAAAATGAAAGGAAAAGTGTATAAAACCGTGGTGAGAGCCTCCATGCTGTTTGGTCTAGAAACAGTAACACTGAAGAAAAGACAGGAAGCAGAGATGGAGGTAGCAGAGATGAAGATGCTGAGGATCTCTCTGGGAGTGACCAGGATGGACAGGATTAGAAATGAGTATATCAGAGGAACAGCACATGTTAGAGTTTTTGGAGATAAAGTCAGAGAGGCCAGACTAAAATGGTTTGGACATGTGCAGAGGAGAGAGAGAGAGTACATTGGAAGAAGGATGCTGGGTTTGGAACCACCAGGAAAGAGGACTAGAGGAAGACCAAAGAGGAGGTTCATGGATACAGTGAAGGAAGACATGAAGATAGTTGGTGTGACCAAAAAGGATACAAAAGAAAGGATTAGATGGAAGAAACTGACTTGCTGTGGCGACCCCTAAAGGGAAAAGCCGAAAGAAGAAGAAGAATTGTTCTTCTTGTTTTATGGCTAAAATTTCAAATGTCAAAAGTCTAAATGATATCGGTCAGTGTTATGACCCGTATGGTCTAGGGTTAGGCCGATACATAGACGGATGTTATGATTAATCTCCGGGAGTGAAACAATCAATTGAAGAATGAGGAAGAGTAGGGTGTTTGAAAGAATAAACTATTTATTTAAAATCAATTTTAACAACTGAGAAGCTTCTTTTTGGGAATGCTGCAGACGGGTCCTCTCTCAGCTTGGCACCAGTCCTTTTTAACCAGCCAACTAGCAATCATCTTTAACTGCCAACAAGTGGGAAAAGTTTGGAGCCTGGGTGGCAGAGGTAAGGGAAAAACACAAGAGGGCGACAAAAACAAAATTCCAAACATCCTCCAAATGGCTTTGCACATAACAGTCAATAAAAATTGGTCAGTTTTGCACAGTCCTAATTTGAGCTAGTTTAAAACGTGTGCTAGGTCGATCGATCATAGGAAAATTTATCTCAGGAATGTGTGAGAGTGGTTATTGTGTTGTGTTGGGTAGTGTTACTTAGCGTACAACCCCTCCCACCTGAAATCAACGACGATAGACTACGGCAACCCCACAAGCGGTTGAGATCAAAATCTCTTCTTCAAGTGTTCAGCAACACACGTCCATAAAATACCCGTAATTTTTTGTGCTGACATGTAAAACTCGAATGGTTTTTATTTATAAACCTAATTTACAGTTTTATGTGAGAAGTTTTGGTGATGATGTCTCACTCCAGCCTTGAGAAGGAGACAAAGAAATGTGTCTCGCTATTTTCACCACCCTCTGTCGTGTTGAAGGTTGTTCACAGAGTCCTTCAGGCAGCAGATCCTGTTGCAGACTGAATTTGGGGAGTTTTAAATGGAAAGTAGGCCATGGAGCATTTCATACAATCAGCAGCTAGTCCTTTCTGTCCGACTTACTCCCTCCTGTAGTGCTGGCACACATTTCCATATCACTGGAGTACCTTACGTACCTGGAAGTGTCCCACCTTCAACATGTCACTGGCAATCACGTAGTCTCCTGGGTGCTGTTCGAGTAATGTGGTGAGAACGCAACCCCACTGTGCCGAAAAAAAAAGCTTTCCTTCTACAGAATGGTGTTTTAAAATAGATTTCTCCTCATTTAGACACACTATCACTCCAGTGGCAGTATCACATGCTTAGTGAGGAGGTTCTGGATCTGTCCGTAAAGCAGATTTTTACAACTTCCTCGCTGTTTGGTGTGAGGATTGAAGCGAGGTGGTCTTAATATACATTAGTTTTCAGTGGTGGAAAACCACCAAATGCATTTCACACCAAGACTTTCAGTAGTACGCCATCTGCACCAATCAACCCATCAATAACTAGTTTGTAGTCATGTAATCATCTTGCTATAAGAAATTAATACAGAATGGAAAACGCGGGCGTCACAGATAAAAAATCTCCACAGCAAGAGCCATATTAATAATAATAGTAATGCATCGTGTTTATTGAATTGAATATACTTTATTTATCCTCAAAGGAAAATTTGAGTATAGAGCTATTGCGCTAGTATAGTGCTATTGTGCTAGTCTAGCGCTATTGCGCTAGTCTAGCGCTAGTATAGCGCTAGTGTCGCGCTAGTATAATGCTATTGTGCTAGTATAGCGCTATTGCGCCTAGCGTGATTGCGCTAGTATAGCGCTATTGCGCCTAGTGCTATTGCGCTAGTGTAGCGTTATTGCGCTAGTATTGCACTAGTATAATGCTATTGCGCTAGTATAGCGCTATTGCGCCTAGTGCTATTGCGCTAGTAAAGGGCTATTGCACTACTATAGCGCTATTAGTATAGTGTTGTTGCGCTAGTATAGCGCTGTACTAGCGCTTTTCCAGGACGCTCAAAGTTGCTTCACATATGCATTATTCATTCCCTCCATACCAGGTACTGGTAAGCTACTGTTGTAGCCACAGCTTTCCTGGGGCAGACTGACAAAACCAAGGCTGCCATTTTTGCACCATCGGCCCCTCTGACCATCACCAACCAATCACACACACACACACCCCGTCCAGACTAGGGAACATGGGTGAAGTGTCTTGACAAGGGACATAGCGACAATTTGATCTCAACGGCCGTCCAACTGTGGCACCTGGGGTTCCAGCAGTCTCCCATCCAAGTACTGCCTAGGCCCAGTCTGCTTAGCTTCTGAGGTCTGATGGGATCAGGCATTGACAGGCTGGTATGGCTACAAATCAACCACTGAATCTATTTTGTTGTCCTTTTGCTGATTAAAAATACATTTCCGTTCACTCAGTTTGCCGTGAACGCCATTTGCTAGTTTAGCCGTCTAACCAGGAAGACTTAGGCTCAGTAAGACCAGCTCAAAATCTGATTGGTCTAAGCACAAGTTGCATTTATGTTCACTTTGTGTAGAAAATGCTGGCTGACCACACTCAGAAGACTTTTACAAAACTCTGTAGGTTTTAGTCTACCTGGCAACAAATCCTGGCTGAAATGTTCGTTCCGTTCCGTCATCTTCCGCTTGTTCCGGGGTCGGGTCGCGGGGGCAACAGCCTCAAATGGGCAGCCCAGGCCTTTCTCACCCCGGCTGCATCCTCTAGCTCACCTGGAAGGATCCCAAGTTGTTCCCCGGCCAGCTGTGAGACATAGTCTCCCCAGCGGGTCCGGGGTCTGCCCCTTGGTCTCCTCCAGGTGGGACGTGCCCAAAATACCTGAACAACACATCCTGACCAGATGCCCGAACCACCCCATCTGGCTCCTCTCGACCAGGAGGAAGAGCGGCTCGACACCGAGCTGAAATGTGATTGGACAAAAGGTTTTAATGTAAAAACACACGGTTTGGAAGGGGTGCAACCATCGTGAAATTTATGAAAAAAAAAAAAAATAGACCATTTGGAATTTTTTTTAAAGAATTAATTACTGGAAAATAATCAGTTTGTAATTCAAATTTTAGGCTAACGTAGAAGGACTTGAATGCACTGAGGTGTTCACCACTGATTGTAAAGTAGATGATTCATTTATATCATGTTTTTTATTTATTTATATCATGGCAACAACGCTACAGTGTGAGAAAATGAAAGATAAATTAAAAGTTTGAGTATAAATCAAAGTTCTTCCTGACCCTGGAGATGATTCAGATGAAACCCGGGTCATTTTGGGAGTATGCAAATGTAGTGTGAACAAGCCCGAGAAGTAATGACGGTTCTGTTATGATGCATTATTCCTGAACCCAACCCTGTGGGCTGAGCTGACTCCACAGATAGAGCTCCGTCTCTGTGGGTTATAACGGCCAACGCTCCTAATGGGTTCACTCAATTCTGTGGAGAGTTTACATTGTTGTGAGGTGCAGGCGGGCCGATGCTGGCGGAGCTAAAAATAACTTCTCACCTTTACTCTCTGCTGCTAAGATAATGAAATTCCTACTTGAAGCACATGTGCTCCTATCAGCCTGACTAATGTGAAAAATGGCAGAACTTGCACCAAGATTAAGGTGGTGGAGGAGCTGTCCTCTAATTATTCAGTCAGTGGTGTATTTCTAACTTTATACGCACCATAAAATGGATTTGGATGTCAGCGTGTGCATGTAAAAACCATCCTCCATTCATAAATCATTTGTAAGGTGCTATGTATAAAACATTTCTGGATGTTTAGGCAACCAGTGACTCGACAATGGTGGAGAACAAAGAGTAGAAGGGGTTACTGTAAGGCAGGGGTGCCCAACCTTTTTTGTCCCAAGATCTACTTTACAAATATCAAACCTCCTGATATCTACCAGTCCCATGTTACCATCGCATCAGCTCCCTCTGACCTTTCATGCAGTTCTCAAACATCCGCAAACAAAATACTGCATCTGTAGTGTTTTTTTTTTTTCCACATGAAACAACGCTGGTGCTCACATGCCTGCATAGAACAGGCATGGGCAAACTATGGCTCGCGGGCCACATTCGGCACGTTAAACGTTTTAATCCGGCCCGAAAAAAAACTTAAATAAACCATGTTAATGTTTTATTCCCCATACAATTCTGATGTTTCCTCACTAGATGACGCACTCTAAATTTATTGGCTTTGTTTCAAAAACAACAACACTGCTCCCATTAAAATGTGTGTGTTTCCGTAATGCGCATGATGACAAAATAGATTGTCAGGTGATTTTAAACCTACATTTTAAATCTAGCGTGCTAGATGCACATTTTTTTAAGCGCAAAGGCGCTTGATTTTAACGTTAGCGCACTAGATTACGTATGTGTAGTGGCCCCAATGGCTTTCCATATCTAGCGCACTTGTTTACCAAAGCATGTCATCCCTCTGCTCCTGTTCAGCTAGCTCAAATGTTAGAACCCAATGTGGCCCGCTAGCCAAAAAGTTTGCGCACCCCTGGCATAGAATATAATTTAGTTTTTTTTTTTTTTTTTTACAAACTATGGCAAGTCATTGATAAAAACTGTTCTCCCTATCTAATATTCTGTTTACCAATCCAGTTAGAAACTCTAATGCCACTTTACCCAGACACTTTTACAACTCTAAAGGTACATCATCGGGCCTTACCGAATTTCATCCACTTCCATTCCCTGTTTTAATACTTCTTCCTTATCAATATCAGCTACTTCCTGATCCATTACAGCGAGGGTGCCCATCACGTTGATCGCAAAGGCATTATGCGTAGATCGCATGGCATTGAAAAAAAAAACTTAAAAAAAAGTGTCAGTGTAGCGGCTTTTCTGCTGTTACTGGAGATTTTTGGAGTCTGTGACGTGAAATCACGTTATTAAGCCTGTAATCAATAAACAGCCCGCGGTGCTGCTGTGGCTCCTCCCCTCGCAAAGCACTGTGAGTGTTCGGATGTAACAAATCATGTTGTAGGGGTAGTTCTGTGGGGTTTGCGATGGTAACATGGGACTGGTAGATATCAGGAGGTTTGATATTTGTAAAGTAGATCTTGGGACAAAAAAGGTTGGGCACCCCTGCCTTACAGTAACCCCTTCTACTCTTTGTTCTCCACCATTGTCGAGTCACTGGTTTGTATCTTTGTAGATCTAAAGGTATCGACAATGTGCTCGGAAAGGAACTGTGATTATGTATGAGGGAGTTTGGAGTGACAGAGAAGTATGTTACAGTGATACAGGACACGTATGAGGACAGGAATCTCCTTGGACAATGATGTTTGCAGATGACATTGTGATCTGTAGTGAGAGGAGGGAAGAGGTGGAGGAAAAGCTGGAGAGGTGGAGGTTTGCACTAGAAAGAAGAGGAATGAAGATTAGTCAGAGTAAAACAGAGTACATGTGTGTGAATGAGAGGGATCCAAATGGAAAAGTGAGGTTACAGGGAGAAGAGATAAACAAGGTGGAAGATTTTAAGTATCTAGGATCAACAGTCCAGAGCAATGGAGAGTGTGGAAAAGAGGTGAAGAAGCGTGTGCAGGCAGGCTGGAATGGGTGGAGCAAAGTATTAGGTGTGATGTGTAACAGAAGAGTTTCAGATAAAATGAAAGGAAAAGTGTAGAAAACCGTGGTGAGAGCCGCCATGCTGATTGGTCTAGAGATAGTGGGACTGAGGAAAAGACAGGAAACAGAGATGGAGGTAGCAGAGATGAAGATGCTGAGGATCTTTCTGGGAGTGACCAGGATGGACAGGATCAGAGGAACAGCACATGTTAGAGATTTTGGGAATAAAGTCAGAGAGGCCAGACTGAGATGGTTTGGACATGTGCAGAGGAGAGAGAGAGAGAGAGAGAGAGAGTACATCGGAAGAAGGATGCTGAATTTGGAACCACCAGGAAAGAGGACTAGAGGAAGACCAAAGAGGAGGTTCATGGATGCAGTGAAGGAAGACATGAAGATAGTTGGTGTGACAGAAGAGGATGCAGCAGATAGGGTTAGATGGAAGAGGCTGACTTGCTGTGACGACCCCTGAAGGGAAATGCCAAAAGAAGAAGAAGAATGCAGGACATGTATGAGGTGTGCTATAGGTGTGACGGAGGAGTTCAGAGTGAAGGTTGAACTACATCAGGGAACTGCTTTGAGTGCATTCTTGTTTGCTATGCTGATGGACAGACTGTCTGACGAGGTTGGACATGAATCCCCATGGACACTGACGCTGCTGTACTTAGTGAGGGTAAGGAACAGGTGGAGGAGAAGCTGCTGTAAAGTCACTCAATCCACATCTGCCCTGTTTTTTTGGATTCATCTGGAGTTCCATCCTTATTAAAAAGACTGAAGCCTCTTTTTTTTTTACTTATAGGAAACAGATGGCTGGTCATTACGGTTCTTTTAATTACACAAACTTAACAGATGAAACATGATGCAGCTTCATAACTGATGTCTGCTTAATTGCCACTTTTTTCCCCGCTAGTTTGTGTTTTATGAATTCTAATCAGCCAAATTTTGATGAACAACAAAGCACGCAGAGTTAATGCTGACCTTTAACAAGCAGCTTTTCAGCTTTCAAGATAAATATGAAAACATGAGAAAAATGCAAAGGATTAAGGACAGTTTTTTTTTTTTTTAAAGATTTCATGATTAAACTGACATTCCAGTAGGATGGACATACAAAATGTACGTGTGACTGTGAAATACAGACTAGATCAGCATGGGCAAACTACGGCCTGCGGGCCACATTTGGCCCATTAAACGGTTTAATCCGGCCCACCGAACTTAAAAAAATTAAATAAACAAACCTTGTTAATGTTTTTTTTTTTACCCTGCAATTCTGATGTTTTGCCACTAGATGGTACACTCTGGATGTATTGTCTTTGTTGAGAATACAACAACACTGCTCCCATTAAAATGTGTGTGTCTCCATGATGCTCACATTGTTAAAATAAACTGCGCGCAGATATGGAAAGCCATCGGGCGCAATACACGCACGTGAACAAGCGTGTTAGATGTTAAAACAAACAAAATGTTACATCAAGCGCTTCGATTTCAAACCTAGCGCCGCTAAATGCACGTTTTTAAGCGCTATTGCACTAGATTTCAGACCTAGTGCGTTAGATTTGAAATTTGACGTGTTTGATGTACAAAGTAACATTTAGCGCACCATTCTATCAGTCCAAGCTAGCGGTTACCAAAGCATGGCACCATCTGCTCCTGTTCCGGCCCGCGTGTCAAAATGTTAGAACTCAATGTGGCTCGCGAATTAAAAAAGTTTGCCCACCCCTGGACTGGATCATCTTAACAATAAGATTGCTCGAGTTTGTTGGACGAAGTAGAACAGAGAGACAAAGGGACAGGTGGGGGTTCACATGAGGGTCCACAGGTTGGTACAGCAGCACAGATGAAATCATCTCTGGTCCAGACTAGTTACTGCAGCTGTGACTCAGAACCTTAGGAACACTATAAATGTACAATTTCTCTTAACACTAGAACCGCCGCAGCCGTCAATATGACTGCACGTCACTTTAATATGCTAATTAGAATAAATAAAACACAACCCAGGAGGCTGACCTTTTATGACTTTTAATATAAACATGTTTTCTATTTTATCATGTAGTTTTTGTGTTCTAAAAATGTATATCTCCTCTAACCTGCTGCGCCCCGCAGCAGCTGAGAGGAAGCGCCCTTTGCCACCATAGTAACACAGCAATAATCTGCGCGAAGTTGTTGCTATGGCAATGTGTTTATTGACCCATTGCTACACATAAGTGTGTGTGTATGTGTTTATATTTGTGGAGAGAGACAAGGAGGACACTGACGCCATTACAGAAACATTCTAGAAAGGTTGAGTGAGATCATATTGAAGAGACACCATGAAGAGAGTCTGAATAAAGTCAGCCATGTTTTCTAGATAAGTCTTGAAAGTTCAGGTAAACATATTGAAATATAACCTATAGTCAATTTATAACGAGGACATTTTTGTAGCAGCAGCACAAAATGAGGAAAAAAAGTAGGCCTTTGATGAATTCGATCATTTTACTTTGGTGTTTGCTTTTGACGGTCATGGCGTTTGCAGGTGGATTTGGATCGTGGTGGTCCAAACCAAAAAGGTTTTGTTTTCATTAAGTCCACTCAGATTACAGCATGTGGCTTCATCATGTCGACTGACGTTTGTTTCATATAATAAAATCTGAACGATTTAACCGTTTCTCATATCGGGTTACATTTATCCAATGAAATGACATGTGATACATCTTTGTTGAACCAGACTGTTTGGACATTAATTCTGTGTCATGTCTGTAAGTTGTTTACACCAAATAAACCTTAGAAATATAGTTTTCACTCACGTAAACAATACGTTCTAGATTGCACACATCCGGACACCTCAAACTTTTTATTCGGTTTGATTGTTCTGTTCCGTTGCGTTCCGTCATCTTCTGCTCATCCGGGGCCGGGTCGCAGGGGCAACAGCCTCAGATGGGAAGCCCAGGCTTCTCTCACCCCGGCTGCACCTTCCAGCTCACCCGGAAGGATCACGAGTCGTTCCCTGGCCAGCTTTGAGACATAGTCTCTCCAGCGAGTCTGGGGTCTGCTTCTCGGTCTCCTCCCGGTGGGACGTGCCTGAAAAACCTCAGCTGCGAGGCACTTGGGGGCATCCTGACCAGATGCCCGAACCACCCCATTTGGCTTCTCTCAACCTGGACGGGGAGCAGTTCAACACCGGGCTCCTCCCAGATGGCAGAGCTCCTCACCCGATCTCTGAGAGAGAGTCCAGCCACCCTGCAGAGGAAGCTCATTTCAGCCGCTTGTATCTGTGATCTCGTTCTTTCGGTCACCACCCACAGCTGGTGACCATAGGTGAGGGTAGGAACGTAGATCGACTTGTAAATCAAGGGCTTTGCTGTTCGGCTCAGCTCTTTATTTACCTGGTTTGATTGTATAAGAGTTATTCGGGCTTTTTTTTTTTTTGGGACCCAGTCAGAGGGATCTGAGTTTGTTTCCTTTGTTGGATCAGATTTTATATCGCTGGCTGCTCTCTGTCGAACTTTCTGAGGCGTTTTTATTTTGTGAAAGGGTCAGCTGGGATTTTAGATCAATTTTTTATTTGTTGTTCAATTTTTTATTTTTTGGCTACAGACAAACTGTTCTACGAGGTTTAAAAAAAACATTTATTTTTTCACCTCACAAGACCTCAGGTTATAAAAACGAGTTTCTTTGTTTTGTTTCCATTCATTCATACTTTTATTAAACTGTTGGATCCAACACTGCATGGGCTGTTGGAAATTGAGGGAGAGGGTGGCTCAGTGGCAGAGCATTCGCCCGTGGAACAAACATTAACCGGAAGTTCGCAGGTTCGATTCCAACTGAGTTCACGGTTAGGGTCCTTGGAGAAGACACCGAACTCCCTGTTTCTCCCACCACTGGTGCCGTTGTGGCAGCCTGCTACGGTGTTGGAGTGCGGCACACAAATTTCCCCGGTTAGGGATGAATAGAGTATCTAAAAAAAAAAAAAAAAAGCCAAAGCCTATCCCGAGTAGTAACAGGCAAAAGGGAGGGTACACTCTGGATAGGTCACCAAACTGTTCAATACCCACAGCCACTTTGCTTTATTTCTTTTCCACAGATGCGTTGTTAACAAATGAGAATAAAAAAAATTTTGGCAGTTAGATTGTTAGATTTTAGTTAGATTTCTCAAATATTTTAACTTTCTCCTTGCTCCCCTGGGTCAAGAGTAGCCAGGTGGGGTGGTTCGGGGATCTGGTTAGGATGCCTCCTGGATGCCTCACTGGTTAGGTTTTCTGGGAACGGGTTTTGTCTGGGTTCTCCGGTTTCCTCCCACCCTTCAAAAACATACATATTAGGTTGATTTGCTACTAGGGAATTGCCCCTAGGAATGAGTGTGTACGGGAATGGTTGTGTATGGTCCGGCGGCGGAATAGTAACCTCTTCGGGGTGTACTCGTCTCATGCCTTGAATCAGGCGGGATAGGCTCCATTGGAGCCTATCAGGCGGGATAGGCTCCAATATTACCCGCAACCCCGTCACAGAATAAGCAGTTCAGAAGACGAACGGATGAATGAAGATCAAGTTTTGGAGTGTCATATTTACCTAAAAATTATGGAGGACCAGAGATAAAGAAGGAAAAGGTTTTAAGTCCAGAACAATGGAGATTGTGGAAAAGAGGTGAAGAAGCGTGTGCAGGCAGGCTGGAACGGGTGGAGAAAAGTATCAGGTGTGATGTGTGATAGAAGAGTTTCAGCTAAAATGAAAGGAAAGTGTAAAAAACCATGGTGAGAGCGGCCATGCTGATTGGTCTAGAGACAGTGCCACTGAGGAAAAGACAGGAAGCAGAGATGGAGGTAGCAGAGATGAAGATGCTGAGGATCTCTCTGGGAGTGACCAGGATGGACAGGATCAGAGGAACAGCACATGTTAGAGGTTTTAAAGTCAGAGAGGCCAGACTGAGATGGTTTGGACACGTGCAGAGGAGAGGGAGTACATAGGAAGAAGGATGCTGGATTTGGAACCACCAGGAAAGAGGACTAGAGGAAGACCAAAGAGGAGGTTCATGTACTTCCGTTCCGTCATGTTCCGCTTGTTCCGTGGTCGGGTCACGGGGGCAACAGCCTCAAACAAGCAGCCGAGGCCTCTCTCTCCCCGGCTGCATCCTCCAGCTCACCTGGAAGGATCCCAAGTCGTTCCCCGGCCAGCTGTGAGACATAGTCTCTCCAGCGGGTCCGGGGTCTGCCTCTTGGTCTCCCCTCGGTGGGACGTGCCCGAAACACCTCTCCTGCGCTCGGGGGGCATCCTGACCAGATGCCCGAACCACCCCATCTGGCTCCTCTCGACCTGGAGGAGGAGCGGCTCAACACCGAGCTCCTCTCGGATGGCAGAGCTCCTCACCCGATCTCTGAGTGAGAGCCCAGCCACCCTGCAGAGGAAGCTCATTTCGGCCGCTTGTACCCGCAATCTCATTCTTTTGGTCACCACATAGGTGAGGGTTGGAACGTAGATCGACTTGTAAATCGAGTTCATGTAAGTCCCAATTAAAATCTCCAACCTCCCTGTTCCTACCAGATCATCAGGCAGTGGGAATCACAGCCTCCGGGTTTCCACGACCAGCAGGGTTGCACATTAACATACTGGGATAGAAGAAGACATCAGCTGGAGAAACAGCTGACCCCCCTGCAGATCATCCAGTCTCCCCGTCTGCTAACTTTTTGTCTCCTCATTTACACTCTGGTTCACATAAAGTTAAAGCTTGTACGAGCAGACAAAGGCAGCCGTGGCCCTCGGCGGCAGGACATCATTCTCGGCTGTCTGAGCCTCCTGATTTCCCCGGAGTAATTCCTCTTTGCTGCTAGCTTCATGAACAACGGATTGATTTCTCATTACATGCTCTTTCTGAGCCGGAGGTGCTCTGCAGCGGCCAGTCGCAACAATTTTTAAAAAAAATTTGTTTGAGAAGCACTCGTGGCTCAGTGTGTTTACATTCGGTCCTCTTGTTGGTAATGCAGCTTCTCGTCCTCAATAGAGGGAAATCTTCTCGGGGGAAAATCAAATCAAACTTTATTTATAAAGCACTTTTCATACATAAAAATGCAACGCAAAGACCCCAGAACACGAGAGCAAAATAAGTCCCTCCACCCCACAAATAAAAAACCCACTTACCCTAACACACACATACACATATCCATACTTGTGAAAAATAGAAATAGAGCACACACCCGTATGTTCACATACACACTCACTTAAAATTGCAATAGGCTGGATGCAGATGGAACACCTGAGAAAACGGTATCTGTGGAGCCACCGCACACCTGCGATCCCCGGCCATGATCCAAGGCCCCGAATAAGAGATGAGGCCGGAGCCAGATCCCCACCAGAGCCCTGGAGCCAGGACCAGCAGTCACCGATGACCACAGGCTCCCGCTGCAGAGGCCCCCCCCAGAGGATCAAGACACTGGACATAGCAAGCAACATTCCCTGGCATGGCTAAAAGGAAGAACTGGTGCTTCATGAGGCCTAAACGTTCATAAATAATTTAAAAAATCATCTAAAAAGACGTCTTGAAAAATTGGCTCGAGTTAAAAAAGGGACATTGTGCAACCCTTGAGGGGCGGGGTTAAGAAAAAAAACATCTACTGTTTTGCAGTATTTAAAAAAAGGGGGTCGAGTTAGCTCACAGGCAGAATGTCTGTCTTTGGACCGGGAGAAGCCGGTTTGATTCCCACTGGGCTCATGTCTAGGTATCCTTGGAGAAGACACCTAACCTCCAGTTACTCCCACCATTGGTGCCATCATGGCTGCCTGCTGCGATGCAATGTAGTACAGTAATTTCGCCACGAGGGATGAATACAGTATGTTGAAAATGAAAAAAAATCTGGTTGAGAAATTTAATAAAGCAGAGAAAAGTTAGTGAACATGGACCAAACCCGCAAAAAAAAAAAAACAAAAAAAAAAACAGCGCAATGATGTCAATAAAGTGAGATGCCATACTTCCAGTGGTGGATGAAGTACTCACTATTTGTGCTGAAGTAAAAGTACAGATAATTATGCAAAAAAAAATGACTAAAGTAAAAGTACCAATAAAAAATATCTACTTAAGTAAAAGGACAAAAGTAATTGGTGTAAATTTGACTTTTTAAGTAAAAAGTAAAAGTATTCGACCATATTTCAAATGTTGTTTTTATTCAACATGGTCACAGATAAATACTCCGTGTAATGATCGCTCAACTTTTTATTTAAATGTAAACACGACGAACAACGATCTTCTGACTCTTTTGTAATTCGTGCTTTATTTGATGCTAGGTTTTTGTCGGTGAATGACTGCAGAAAAATGTTTACTCTCGATTCTGATTGGCCCTCGATTCATTACTTCTTCTCCCTCTTGGAAACCACAAGTGATCAACTGCTCCCTCTACAGGTTGATTTTGGCAATGTGGTTTAAAGATGCGCTAAAAAAAACCCCTATATTTTTCAAACTTTTGACCAAAAATGTTACAAAAAATACAAAACACACTTTTAAAAAATAGCGGAATAAAAGTACAAATATTTGCTCTAAAATGTAATGAAGTAAAAGTAAAAAGTACAGGTCTAAAACTCTACTTAACTAAAGTACAGATACACCATTTTTTTTTTTACTTAAGTACAGTAACGAAGTACATTTACTTCGTTACGTTCAACCACTGCATATGTCTACGGACATTAGGTTTAAAAGATTGGTCATTTTAAAACAACTGAAAACATAATATGTATACTTTTTCTATCTTACTTTACTTTAACTTTACAGAATATTTTGTAAAAAAGAAAAAAAAATTAAACTACTTCCTGGATTGCAAGATTTGTGGTCAACTATTTTTTAAAATTTTTAGAGTAATCTACAGCATTTGTTACAAATCCTTTATTATTTATGTTTTCCAACCCGTGTTTACTGGATTTTGTCTGAGCTGGAGCTCGTAGAAGAGGCAGCAGCAGATGTTTTCTCTGTTGGGAAGTAATGAGAACAGAAATGCCCAAACTTATCCTACCTTCTGTTAGTTTTCCACCATAAACCATGCTGCTTGTAGCAGCGAGGACGGGGGTTACACCACATGTGTCGTCTGGGATGGATATCCCTCTTAACGCAGGCGGATGTGGTCTGATTTCTGCAGCAATAAAAAGTGATATTATTAGATAATGTGCTGCGATAGTTTCCATTCTGCTGGATTTCTGTTCATAATAATAAGTGTTAAGCTTTTGTTCAAACTTGACATAATCACATCCAGTGCACGTGTCGTGTTTACACATTCTTAAAACGAGATTAATTATCAGATCGTTAGATTTTCCCTTTGGAAATTATCATTTTTTAGTAAGCTAAGATGATTTTAAGTACTTTGGATCAACAGTCCAGAGCAATGGAGAGTGTGGAAAAGAGGTGAAGAAGTGTGTGCAGACAGGCTGGAACAGGTGGAGGAAAGTATCAGGTGTGATTTGTGATAGAAGAGTTTCAGATAAAATGAAAGGGAAAGTGTAGAAAACCGTGGTGAGAGCGGCCATGCTGTTTGGTCTAGAGACAGTGGCACTGAGAAAAAGACAGGAAGCAGAGATGGATGTAGCAGAGATGAAGATGCTGAGGATCTCTCTGGGAGTGACCAGGATGGACAGGATAAGAGGAACAGCACATGTTAGAGGTTTTAAAGTCCGAGAGGCCAGACTGAGATGGTTTGGACATGTGCAGAGGAGAGACAGAGAGTACATCGGAAGAAGGATGGTGAATTTGGAACCACCAGGAAAGAGGCCAAGAGGAAGACCAAAGAGGAGGTTCATGGATACAGTGAAGGGAGACATGAAGATAGTTGGTGTGATCGAAGAGGATGCAGGAGATAGGGTTAGATGGATGAAACTGACTTGCTGTGGCGCCCCCTGGAGGGAAATGCCGAAAGAAGAAGATTTTGCCCTTGGACCAGAAGTTCGCCAGGTCGAACCCCACTGAGCTCATGTCTCGGTGTCCTTGGAGAAGACACCCAACACCCCCTGTTTCTCTCACCATTGGCGCCGTCGTGGCAGCCTACTGCGGCGTAATACAGCACACAAATTTTCCTGTTGAGGGATCAAAAATGCACGTACAAATTAAAATTTATCATCTCCTCAAATCGGATCCCACATCGTCTACCATCAGACACAAGGTTATCTGGAGTAAAAGCTCGTATGACGGTGTTTACGTTGGGGGTAATTACTGTTTAAATAACGAGCAGATGTGGGATCATAAATCAAATTCAACCGCGCTGAAATAAACTCTGTTTGACACCAGGGAAAACTATCCCTTAGGGTGCAAACATCACCACAGCTGCTTCGTGGTGCTGCTGTCGAACATGCCTCTCCTCTCTCGTTACCACAGCAACCATGCAGAATCCTCTCAACTCTTATTCCATTTTTCCAGTGATGGCATGGAGAGGCTGGCTTACGGTTTGATGGTATGAATTAAAATGTCATTTTTTTAATCCAGTTTTCCAATGAGGTTCTTGAAATTTGACTTAGGGCTCACCAAAGATCTGGAGCAGCTTCTGGCAGATGTGGGAGGATCACAGTCTCCCTAAAATGTAAAGCCAGTTCTACCCTCTGTAGAGAGTGCTGGTGTTTGTTGTCCAACTCCAGACCCGAGTACTTGTCTGTCTGAACCATCTCAAAGCAGATATCATGGAGGGACACCAGGTACAGGTGCAGTCTGGACCTGCTTTTGCTGAAGTTTAATTTCAATGTATACGTATATTCAAGTGTTTTATGTGTAAGAACTAAAAACCTTGGATGATCTGTCATGAAGATACGTCCACAAATCTTCAATTTATTATATGTAATGTGTTCCATTGTCTTTCTTTTATCTGGGGCCTGAGTTGCAGGGGCAATAGCCCCATACGGGAAACCAGGCTCCTCTCACCCCAGCTGCCTCCTTCAGCTCACCCGAGAGGATCCAAAGGTGTTCTCTGTCCAGCTGTGAGTCGCTCTAGCAGGTTCGGAGTCTGTCTTTGGGTCTCCTCCCGGTGGAAGGTGGCCAAAACACCTCACCAGCGAAGTTTTCGGGAAGCATTCAAACCAAATGCCCAAACCACCCCATCTGGCTGCTCTCGACCCGAGGAATTAAGATATTGCAATTGACCATTTTTTTTATCATCATTGGAAGTCGGAATTCATTCATCATAATTTTGTTTCCCCGATCAAACCTAGTACGTCATTCCAAGTCACATTTTAGATTATAAATAAACTTTGTTTTGATGACCAATAATCTTAATGATACAGAATAAAACTAAACAAGTTTATCTGAGAGGTAATTTGTGTGAGGTCTCACTAGGAAACACTTCAGCTTCTTCCTTTACGCTACACGCATCTTAATGTGAAAAAAAGGCTGACATTTTTATTTTTTTAACCACAGTCTTTGAACGCCACATTTTAGATGTTTTACTTTGAAAGACAAGGATTTTTAAGTTTGACTTTTTGTGCAATTTTTGTGCAAAAACAACATAGTTTCTTTTGCACTCTTTTGCCACATGCAATGTGTTCAGTCATGTTTTTGATGCATGAAAGCATTGTAATATTTTTGATGTGGACCGCAAACTATGGGTACCAATGTATCATAAATCAGCTCCATGCTCTCTGTCTCTTATGCCATCGGCATGAAGAGTCTGTAAATGAGAAAGGTGCTCAGTTAGTTTAGTTTAACTCTATAAATGTGTTTTTTTCCTCTTTTCTGTTTCATGTAGGACAATTAATAGTTTTAATATAAACACATTCTGCTGTCTCATTTGTGTTAAGTGCTGATGTAGTTTTTACATAGTGTTAACACTAGGACCACCACAGCGGTCAATTTGACTGCACGTCACTTTAATATGCTAATTAGAATACATAAAACCCAACCTAGGAGGCTGACCTTTTATGACTTTTAATATAAACATATTTTCTTTATTTTCATGTATTTTTTGTGTTCAAAAAATGAACATTTCAAAATTTATAAGCATTTTGTCTTCTCTAACCTGCTGCACCCCGCAGCAGCTGAGAGGAAACACGCATTGCCACCATCGCAACAACTTCTGCGGGAAGTTGTTTCTTTGTTGCTATAGCAACAAACACATTGCCACACATACGTTTGTTTGTGTGTTTATATTTGTGGAGAGAGACAAGGAGGACTCTGACGCCATTACAGAAACATTTTAGAAAGGTTGAGTGAGATCATATTGAAGAGACACCATGAAGAGAGTCTGAATAAAGTCTGCCATGTTTTCTAGATAAGTCTTGAATGTTCCAGTTAACAAGGATATTAAGAAACAGCAGCGCAAAATGCGGGAAAAAAGTAGGCTATTGACAAATTAGATCATTTTACTTTGGTATTTGCTTTTTGATTCCAGGTTTTAAAAATATTTAACATTTTATCATTATTATTACTTTAAAAATTGAGTGTGTAAAAGTTTATTTAGCAGCGCAAAATATAAATAATTACATAAGCGTCATATTGACGGTCATGGCGCTTGCAGGTAGATTCAGAACTCAGTGGTCTGAGTGTGAAAAGCAGCAATCGGTTTCTTTTATCATGAGCTAAACTTGAAATAAATCAATTTACATGAGACAAAAAGCTACAGATTGTTCAAATGTTTGCTTTTTTTGCTAGTTTATTTTAAAAAGTACCACCGTTTTTTTAATAGTGTTAAAAATAAAAAATGCTGGAATTTCACTCTTTACATGCAAAATAATTAAACATCGTGCAAACACGAGTGAAAACACTTATTATCTTAGTATTTCTCACTCTTTGCCGCTTTGCATTATTTTGAAAGGTTAAATCTGACCTCATCTAAAAAAAAAATCAAGGCTCAAAATTATTAGTGTTTCACAGCAGAAAAGAAGTCGTTTATGTGGAAATTTGACTGTGAAAAGTCGGATTTTCCACAATGTTTTTAAGCACGTTAAAGCAGGAGCAGATCCGCTTGCGACCTTTATTCACATTTTCGGATGTTCATAAAAAATAGTCAAACTTCTTCCTAAAAAAAAAAAAAAAAAAAAAAAAGAATAAAATAATCTGATTTAATGTTTTTTTTCCACCTGTGATTCTAGAATCTGATTTAACTCTGATCGCAACCCTGTAAGAACTCAGTATTTACTGCTTTCAGTCTAACTATTAATGAGTCAGCATTACACGAGTCTCTGAGTCATTCATAGTTTCTGCTCCATTATCAGTTTCTTCCAGGCGGTACAAGGACGCAGCTTAGAATTTTACAACCAGAAATATCCATTTATCAAAGACCTGGGAGTCAGACAGAGGGAAGCGTTGGAATGGTTTGTTGTGGTTACAGGTTCGTATCCTGGTGGATGAAGGAAATACACGATGATTCCTCAAGAAGCGACCCTTAAAAAAATGAAGTAGTTGCAGTTTGCCCACCTCTATCTTAATGAACCAGGAGAGAACCGATACCCCCCGTCAGGTCTTGGGTCACATATCTAAACCACTTTAGCTGGCTCCTCTGCTTCTCCATCCAATCAGCAAATACGCTCATTTGGACTTCTTGAATTCATTATCATAACATATATATGTGCATACACCAGGCGTGGGCAACCTACGGCCCGCGGGTCACATGTGGCCAGTTTAAACGTTTTAATCCGTCCCGCTTAACTTGAAAAAATTAAATAAATAAACCCATTTAGTTTTATTTCACCTGCATTTCTGATGTTTCCTCACTAGATGGCGCACTCTGGACATGTTGGCTTTGTTGAGAAAACAACAACACTGCTCCCATTAAAATGTGTGTGTCTCCATGATGCGCATGCTGTCAGAATAAACAGTGTGCACAGATATGGAGAGCCATCAGGGCCAATACACACACGTAAACAAGCGTGTTAGATGTTAAAACAAGCAAAATGTTACATCTAGCTCTTAGATTTCAAATTTAGCGCCGCTAAATGCACGTTTTTAAGCGCTATCGCACTAGATTTCAGACCGAGCACCGCTAGATTTGAAATTTAACGCTCTTGATGTAACATTTAGCGCGCTTGTTTAAAATCTAGCGCGCTATTCTAGCGGTTACCAAAGCATGCCATGCATCTGATCCTGTTCCAGCCCCTTTGTCAACTCAATGTGGCCCGCGAACCCAAAAGTTTGCCCACCGCTGGTATGTATGCAAATATACGCATGGTGAGGAGGCGATAGCTCAGTGGTAGAGTGTCCGCCCTTGGACGGGGAGAAGCCGGTTCAAATCCCACTGAGGACATGTGTAAGTGTCCTTGAGGAAGACACCTAACCCCCCCCCCGTTTCTCCCACCATTGGTACTGTCGTGGCTGCCTACTGCGGTCCAAATGGAGCACAAAAATTTCTCTAGAACGTTAAAATAAAAAATAAGTATATGTTTCTAATAATATGTCTAAACATGAGTTTGATTCCGAGCTGATAGATGGGGTGCCAGATGGGGTGGTATGGGCATCTGGTCAGAATGCCCCTGAGCACCTTGCTGGTAAGGTGCTGATAGATTATCTGTGCGTTCTTCATTTTCTGCTCTTGTGAACGTAGACTTTGTAAGCTCAAGATTTGCTTTGATTTTTATTTTCGGTTGTTGAATGAGCCGTCTTCTGGTGGCACCGCTCTTTCTTCTTTCTGCCTATTTTTACTCTGAGTTAAAAGGAACACAGCGGTGTTCTTATCCCACTTGAATTTAGGTCATACTTCCCTACACGTGAGGAAATGTTTGACTTTTGAAACGCTTATAAAACCTCTCTTCAGCCTGCAAAATCTTTTTTTTTCCTCAAACAAATCCTCCGGAAAGAAATGATTAGCACTTTCTGGACCGAGGGATTTTTAATGAAAGCAAACCTGCTGCTCAGTACGGGGCGGCTTTATGGGTTTTATTTAGTTTATATTTTGAATTCCCCCCCGCTGCCCGTTTCCCTGGTTTCTCCACACGTCTGATAGGTGGCTTTGCTGCTGAGGCCTCACAGGGAAGAAGTTCTCCTAAACAGAAAGTTTAACGTGCATCCGCAGACTCAAAAAAACAGATCAGCTTAAGACTAGTTTTGATCCTGTTATTTGTATATTTCTTGTGATGCAACACATTCACCCCAAATAGTTTAAATTTTAAACGTGTGGAAAAAAACAGCATTTTTTTAAGTGGATTTTTACCTGTTCCTTTTCAGCGTACGCAAAGCACAATCTTGATTGAATGTACTTTTTTTATCCCCAAAGCAAAATTTGAGTGCCTCAATGTCCCCTCGCCCCTATCCACCGGTGTCCCAGTCCGGTCTCACTGTGTCCAACCTGGCCACCCAAAAGCTGGAGTCCGGAATGAGTCACCTAGCCTGGCCTCAGTGAAGAACACCAAACTGGCCTCTGTATTTCACTAAGTCCGAGTGTGCACCTCCAGTTCTTCAAGTCATCCATCGCTGCTGGATTCTTTCCTCCAACTCTGGCCACCTAGACTTATTTCCGCGGAAACTCAGCTGCGTCTTCTTCACCTGTCGCAGCTCGTTTTTCAGCTTCCTCCTCTTACGAACCATCGACTCGTTAATTTTAAATTTTCTTGCAGCGGCTCGATTCCCATGTTCCTCCGCGTAGCTAATTGCCATCAGTTTAAACTGAGCTTCATAAGCGTGTCTCTTTTCCATTTTCAGTGTTTTTAAAACAGCAATGTTCTGCATAAAACACATACCTACATACCTAGTACACAATCCACGCCCACACTTCACCCTTTAACGTTCTCATGTTCTCAACTGCGTCCACCTCATGGTTCTCTAATACGTCCACAAATCACATAGGGCACACCGCTCATTTTGAAGAAAATTTGAGACTTCTAGGTGCGCCTTATGGTCGTGAAAATATGGTAACTAATTACTTTTTAAGATACTGCGCCAAAGAGCATGGTCGCAAATTTTTGGGAATGCAATATTTCCAAAACCATCGAAGGGATTTTAATAAAACTTACCATATTCAGTGCCAACTATGGCTGAGCTGATAAAGTTTATTATATAAGGTTGTTGGAGGAATATCATTCAATGCCTTGGTTTCAGTTTTTTGTGTTATTTTTGTTGCACCAAACTGTTTTAATGATGCAATCCAAGAACAAAAAAACCCAACGATATTGATCAGGAAGAAAATGTCTGTACCCTAAGAATGTTTCCTCTCAGTTTGCATCATCCTCTCAGTCAAAAGGTCAACCGGGGATGCACCGACGTTACAGATTTACAGAAAAACATCTTCATCTGCTCTGAGCTGTGGATGCAGAAAAACCAGTTCACTCCTCTCACTTATAAGTCTTTATTTTTATAAACGAACTCACCCACAGATGTTTTAGATTAACGTTTAAATCTTCATCTTTTTAAATTAGATTTGAGGTTCTCTTATGCGTTCCGTGTGTGCACATGTGTGATAAATCACGTGTTTTCCTGTCAGAGCAGGACAACTCCGGGCCCGAACTTATCCAAGTGTTTTTCTGGCGATGCATAATTTTATTTAATTAAATCTAAGAAGATTTTATTTATTTACTATAGAATAAATTAAAAAATACTACAGAATATAGAGGAGGCTTTAACACTAGGACCACCATGACCGTCAATGTGACGCTTAAGAAAGCGTTAAAAGACGCTGCCCCCTGGTGGCTGCCTGCTGCGGTGTCTCCTGTTTTTTTGGCGTCTGGTCGTCGTATTTTCGCATTTTTTTGACTCGCTTTCTGTTTGTCTTTTGCCTGTTTTTGGTCCCGTTCTGGAGATGTGACTTTGTGCGCTCTTTTGACGTCATTTAGGACGGCTGTTTTTAGGCTAGCCGTTTTTAGTTTCAACGGCTAGCTCTCCGTTTTGCTGGTCATGGAGTCGTTTCGCTTTGTTAGCGTGGACTCAACCTGCAGCTAGCTCTCGAAACAAGATCCACCGCGGACCGAGAAGGCATCGAGGTGTTAGCACCGCAGCATCAAATTTTTTCGGGGATTAATAAAGTATTTTCAATTCATGTTTTGTGCTGCTATATTTCATAAATAAATTTTTACACCACTCGATTTTTAAAGTAATAATAGAGATAAAATGTTAAATATTTTTAAAACCTAAAATAAAAAAAGCAAACACCAAAGTGAAATGGTCGAATTTGTCAACAGCCTACTTTTTTCCGTATTTTGCGCTGCTGCTTAAAAAACGTCCTCGTTATAAATTGGCTTATAGGCTATATTCCAATATTTTAATTTTTTTTTAAATATACTTTATTAATCCCTCACCGGGAAATTTATGTGCTGCATTTCACCGCAGCAGGCTGCCACCTATGACAGCGCCAATGGTGGGAGAAACGAGGTGTTAGGTGTCTTCTTCAAGGACCATAGACGTAAACTCAGTGGGATGCGAACCCGCGAACTTCCGGTTGAGTTCCGGTTCGAATGGGTTCCGGGCGAACGCTCTAACCTGAACTTTTAAGACTTATCTACAAAACATGGCATACTTCATTCAAACAGTAATCTTCTTACTCTCGTCTCACTCTCTTCAATATTATCTCACTCAATGTTTCTAAAATGTTTCTGTAATGGCGTCAGTGTCCTCCTTGTCTCTCTCCACAAATATAAACACAAACACATACTTATGTGTGTGTAATCTTTCAATAAACTGATTTTTTTGGTTGTTTTAACAATAATCTTTGCATAAGGTTTGTACGTCTTCAGTGGTCGTATGGCGTTGAGTATTTTAAAGCACCAAACCAAAAGTATCTTATGAAAGATAGCTAAAAACTGCGCCAAGCAATGCTACCTAGCATCAGAGGTGTCAAAAGTACCAACATTTTCTACTCAAGTAGAAGTATAGATACCGAGATAAAAAACTACCGTATTTTCCGCCCTATAAGGCGCACCTTCTATTTTTAAAACTTTTTCCATATATAAGGCGCACCGCATTATAAGGCGCTACAGTAAAGGCTGTTCAACTTTGTCCTCTAACTGTGACCATCTCGCTTTGTTCCGTGGAAACTCTGTTTAGTCTTGTTTACTTGGCGCAGCGCATCCTCTTGTTTCCTCCACTTCCTCATCATTGATTCATTGATGTTAAACTCTCTCGCTGCGGCCAGAGGTAAGATCTTAAGGCCGAGCTCGACCCAAAATTGGGGTCGGGTCGAAAAATGTCAATCATTACGTTGGTCGGGCTTCTCTCTCGCTGACTTTTTTTTAAAAAATAAATATATGTTTATAAAATGTAAACTAAAACGAGGTGTGTGTACTAATCTAAGATATACTTGTTAAAAAATTAATAATTTGGATAAAACAGAGAAGTAATGTTTAACTACTAAACAGGATCCTCAGAGCCAGCTCATATTCTGCACACGTGAACGTCTCCTCTTAATTTACCAATCCTCCCCTGCGCACGTCTTTATTTTATTAATTTTGAATTGGTATCCCCGATATGAAGGAGTAAGAAGTTAAGGATAAACTAAATTGCTTTCATACGACACCAAAAAGACTGGCACCTCGACGCTGAGCAGGCATTTAAACAGCTGGACTGATAAAAGTGATGATCGCTATTTTATCATTTGTTTCAAAGACCGTCCCTCCTCTTCGCGCTAAGCAGGCCATCACAGACTAGTGTGTAAGGGGTCCGATAGTGGGATTTTTTTTTTTTTTTAATTAATTAAAAAGGCGTGTTCTTGAAAATGTTCCAATTTATATATATATATATTTTTTTACCACGAGCCCGCGGTTTTAATATCCGGGGCTTGGGTCGGGCTGGATTTTTTAAGTCCGATCTCACCACTGGCTGTGGGTATATTCCCGTGTTCTACTGCGTGACCGATCGCCTTGAGTTTAAATTCTGCGGTGTAACAGTGTCTCTTGGTAGACACCATTTCCGGGTCTTTACACAAACACACAAATGGAAATGAGACGCCCTTTCATGTATCCCAGCATGCACCGCGCACTACTTCTTCTACGGGGGAAATGGAGTCGGCGGCTGCTTACCGCAGTTGCGACACCTGTTGTAGCTCAATATTAATCCATATATAAGGCGCACCATGGACTTTAGAGAAAATTTAAGGTTTTTAGGTGCGCCTTATAGTGCGGAAAATATGGTACTTTAAGTAGAAGTATCAACTGAAGTTTTTACTCAAGTAAAAGTAAAAAGTAACCTATTTTCAAAACTACTTAAAGTAGAAAAGTAAAAGTAATTTTCAGAAAAAAAAAGGAATATTATTAACAAAAGCGTATGAACATATTTTTTAACAATTATCTCATGCTTTAAGGAGCAGAAAATATGATAATAAATGAAAGTGTTTTGGTGTGAAACTTTATGAATCAGAAACATTTATTTCTTAATAATCTTTATTGGAAATCGATTAATGAACACAATCAAATGTATTAACATAAGCAGGGCATTATGTAACGTCCCTTCAGCTACCAAGCTTCACTCTGCATCACCTAATTTAACCAACTTCAGCAGACACAAACACACTCAATGTAAAATAAATAAATAACCAAAAGGCTTTTTTAAGGCAGGTAGTTTTCAAAGTTCTTTGAGGCGATAATGAATAGTCTTTAACAAGTTCCTAAGGTTGGGAGTGCCACATACAGTCTGTGTGACACCTGGACCACAGCAGGGGGGTGCGGGGCCAAAATAATCCCACAAAAGGAAGTTTACACCTTGTTAAAGTTCCAAACTCTTCTTCTCATCAAGTAGAACCCACTCTTCACCTGTGTTTCTAGCTTTAAGCAGTTTTAAAAGCACTGGTAGTGTTTGCTAGCAGGTGTTAGCATCGCAATTTGTGTAGCATAAATTCCAGCCGCTCGTCTCTCCTCTCTGTCTGCCTCTGTCCTCTTTTTTTTTTTCTGAACCTCAGCAGAGAAAAGCGTTAGCCCACAGCACATCTGTTCAGAAAGCTAATCCACAAAGGGCTGGTCTCTTGCGTAACGCTCCCACTCTGCAGCCACTTCAGCTGGCACAAACAAGCCAAGCTCAACAACAATGGCGCTGCTACTGTGTGAGCAGGAAAGCAGCTCAACTTTTACAGTGATCCAGCGGGCAATAACATGTTCACACAGCCTCTCTGTGCTACATTTGCCCCTCTTTCTTCTTATATCACACCCTTCCTCACCCCAATTCGTCCTCACAGCTTTTATTGTTTTCCATTAGTAGAAGTAAAAGTCTTTCAGTCCCGTGTAATATGGTTGAAGATCTATCATGGTGACCTTTGGGTTTTGGAGGATTGGGTGTAATTATCTATAAAGGTGGTGTGTGTGGGTCGTTGAGTGTGAGGTTTATCTGCTGAACTGGTGTTGTTACAGCAATTTCAGGAGGTCACATGTTGGTTTTACTCCCACTCGCAATCTTTAATGCATTTGTAGGTGGGATTATTGTTTTTGTAGGATTTTCCACCTACAGGACGTATTAATCGGTTTTTAAAAACAAAATTATTTAACTATGCTTTGACTGGTTGATCCATGCCTTTAAATGAGGCCCCATCCACACATAGCCGGGTATTTTTGAAAACGCATACATTTTTTTCCGTTTTGACCTGCCGTTCACATGAAAACGGAGGTTCTTTTCACTCAAAACCGGCGTTTTTGAAAACTCAAGCCAAAGTATAGATTTTTGAAAACTCCATTTTTGCATTTGCGTGTAGACGTGCAAAAACGGAGATTTGTGTTTTTATGCGTCTCAAATGCGACAAGTAATGCACATACAGTACGTCATTCGTGTGTGTCCTTGTTTACAAAAGCAGACAGTGGGCAGCATGGACCCATGCTGCGGAAATGACGAGAGAGGTGCTCTGATTAGATAGCTCAGAACTTACATTGACATCAATACTGCCCACTACTGGTCTGGCATGCTTATAACCGCACTCAGAAGCGTATTTATTCGGCTCCGTGTGGACGCGGATATTTTGAAAACGGTTACGTGTGGACGCAAGCTTTTTTCTAAAACGGAGGACAACAGATATGCGTTTTCAAAAATACCCGGCTACGTGTGAACAGGGGAAGGATGGCTCAGTGAGTAGGGTCACCGCCTTGTAACCGGAGGGTTGCCGGTTCGATCCCCCGCCATGAGTTCATGCCAAGGTGTTCTTGAGTAAGACACTGAACCCCCAATTGCTTCTCATGGTGGTTTGCACTTTTCATGGCAGCATCCCCATCAGGTATGAATGTGTGTGTGAACGGGTGAATGTGAGCTACAATGTAAAGCACTTTGAGTACCGATGCAGGTAGAAAAGTGCTATTTAAGTAGAGTCAATTTAACGGGACCTAAATCTGAGAATGTAAACTCTTTGGGACATTTAAAACCCCAACCAATCATTTTCGTTTGGTGAGCAAAACCCGTTGAATCCAAAGACCGAGTCGGGGCTTAAAGCTTTCCCAGAATTCACAAAGAGTTGCTGCAGATCTTTTAAACTGCTTTTAAGTGATAAAGTTATGACTAATTGGCATTCATTAGCGAGTCAAATCATTTTTAAGTGGTAAATTTAAATCTTCCTGTGCTCCACTTAAATCTGGTGTCCCACAAGGGTCTACTTTGGGGATCTTTATTATTTTTTTTGTCCGCTGTGCATTTGCAGCTCATTTTAAGGTCTTTTAAACGCATTTTTTTAATCATTTTTCTGCTGATAATTTCCAGTTTTAAGATTTTTTTATCAATATTTACCAAGGTTAGATTTAGCTTGATACCGATCTTGGTAAATCAAATATTTAAGAAAAGGGATGGATTCTTTTTTATCCTTCATCTTGTATGAATATGTTTTCTGGGTTATAAGTGAGGCTTTTATCAAAATTTATGAGGATTAAAATAAGTCTAAAACTTTGCAAACTAAAACCTCGAAAACAGTCCAGCATTTTTTTTATCAATACTCAGCAATGGTAAAGACCTGCTCTGGTCATTTCTGGCCACCAGGAACTGGTCCAGGTGGAATTATCTGCCTGCACAATATCCTCAGTTCACCCTGAGTCGGTGTGAGCACAAATCAAAATGAATGTATGAGCTTTCACGCCAGAATTTGTTGTGCGAGGACGAATGCTTCCTGTATCAGGAAGTTCTGACCTAAACAACTGTAGAGAGATACTCCTGGCGGACGTGATGAAATCTACAAGTAAGACATAGATATATTATTGTCTTACCAGCTAAAATAATAGACTTTTTTACAATCTGACACCATGTCTGGTAATAAACTCTGTTGCTTTAACTCAAAATGCTAACTCAGCGTACTTGCATACCTGCAGCTCCTATCAAGTCTGATAAAGTAAAAATGTCTTCAAGGCTGTTTTTTGATAGCGCTGTGTCCAGCCTGAGAATATCTGTTCCTACGTCACTGGGAAGGAATGCAGGGAATGCTTTCCCCATCTCCCTGCAGCCTTTGCCAAGAAAACGCTTCCAAGTTGGCGTGTAGCAGAAGGTGGGAGTTTTTTTTTGTGGAGGCCTGTCCTAAATCAGCTGTCCGAGAACTTTCTAGAGTTTCATCATCACGTAGAGACGAGGTTCATCAAACCAAATTGGATTATTTCAGTTTCGGTTTTGTAACAAATTAACTCAAATAGAGGTTCTTAAGATTTCGTTGGTAATGATTTTTATCTCAAAAGCTCCTCCCAGATGGCAGAGCTCCTCCCTCTATTTCTGAGTGAGAGTCCAGCCACCCTGCGGAGGAAACTCTTTTCGGCCGCTTGTATCCGCGATCTTGTTCTTTCGGTCCTCCTTGAGCTGCCATCTTATTATGGTGGAGGGGTTTGCGTGCCCCAATGATGGTAGGAGCAATGTTGTTCCGGACTGAATACCCCAGGTAAGGTCATTCAAGCCAAACAAATCCTAGGTGAGGGGCAAGAGAAAGCGTGGCTCAAAAATCCCTAATGGAGAAAACATCAATGGCCAAAATTCCCTTGCCTGGATGCGGGTCACTGTGGCCTTCCCATGGAGCCAGCCCAGGTTGGGGCACAAGAGCTAGCACCCGGTGGCAAGGCTTTTGCCCTTCCAGTGGACTACGCACCTGCAGCAAGGGCCATACGGGGTTGGGTGAAGGAAGAAATGGGCAGCAACCGACGACGGGGACTTTGGCGGTCAGATCGTCGGCTGCATAGGCTCTTAAATCTAGTTTAGGCCACAAATTCCGTCAAAAGTGCATCAAGTTAGCAAAGCTAGCGCATATACTTTTACCTTCTCAATTTGATGCATTTACATAAAAATGGGATGAGAGGGAAAGCAGTACCTGATTGGAGGGACTAAGCATGAACAGAGTAAGTGTAGAAATTCTGAAAAGATAGTTCTCGCTTATGTCAGAATGTGGGCGTGGCCAAGAACAGCTTGGTATTACAATTACTGGACAGGAGCGCTTACAAAATTCTCAAACATGCATGAATAAAATATAAAACTGCATTGTTTATTTGAATAACGAAACAGCATTATGATGAACACTTGAGCTTACGCTCAAACTTTTATTGAAAAACTTCTTACAGTGTCATGTGTCTTCTTTGTTTTCTGTTCCCGAAAATACCTCTTCTTCTATCTATCTACGTCAAGGGTGGGCTAACTTTTTGATTCGCGGGCCACATTGGGTTCTAACATTTGATCAAGGGGCCGAAACAGGAACGATGACATGCTTTGGTAAACAAGCAAGCTAGATATGGAAAGCCATCGGGGCCGCTAGCGCACAATCTAGCGCGCTAACGTAAAAATCAAGCACCCTTGCACCCTAACGTGCATCTAGTGCACTAGGTTTAAAATGTAGGTTTGAAATCTCCTGACAATCTATTTTGACAACATCCACATTACAAAAACACACATTTTAATGGGAGCAGTGTTATATTATCTTTGGCGCCATCTAGTGACAAAACATCAATATTGCAGGGGAAATAAAACGTTAACATGGTTTATTTATTTAATTTTTTCCGGGTCGGATGAAAACGTTCAACGGGCCGCAGTTTGCCCATGCCTGATTTATGTTTAACTAGTGCCATCTTCTGGTGGAATAGCATATCACAACAAAATCCACTTAAGGAAATGGTTTTGATATGCAAAATCACATGTGTTCAAATAAACTCTGATATTATTTGGACGTCCTGAGTTTTTATGGAGGGTCTTTATTTAACCATTTTTCTGAATCCTAAGCACTACCATTGATCTTTGACCTACTGGGCTGGACAACAACATCTTATGTTTTAGTCACGTTTCTGCAGACATTCCTGGGATATTTTCTGAGGTAAAACGGGCACATTGTTTTGAATGAAGGCCGTTAATTCCAGACTCTCTGTTAAAGTAACATCCACAGAAACAAAAGGACTCATGTTTCCAATTAGAGCTTAAAATATAATTCTATGACTTGTTGGTCATCTGCTGCTTTGATTCATCAAGGAGAGGAGATTAAACGCCCTGCAATCTGGTAACGTACACATGTTTTGGAGGATAACTTGATTCAGTTATGTTTCTGTTTGGTTTTAAGCTGAGGGGTTTTGTGGAAATAATTGGAAGCAGCTGTTTTTGAACATCAGTGAAAAAAAGATGGACGAGCGACAATCATAAAGGAAGGTTATGAAAGCCGAAAAGATTTAGTGACATTATACCATTTAATTGTCGTCAATAACAAACCCCCAAATGTTTTTTTTTTTCATTAACATCATTCTTAAATTTTGGGTCCTCATTGAGCGAAACATTTTACATGTTTGTGAAAGAAAAACTTTTAAAATTTTCTGCCGTTTAAACAGACACATAATTAAAACAAGAAATGATTAAATAAAGCGTTACCCCGGCTCGCCTCGACCACATGCATGACACAGCGTAATTCCCGAGGCCACACATACATATTTTATTTCATCTTCTGAACCTCTTATCCATAATGGATTGGGGGAGAAAGGGGTGCTGGAGTCTATCCCAGCTAATTTCAGGCAAGAGGCAGGGTGCATCCTGAACAGGTCACCAGTCTGTTGCAAGGCCATACACACACGCAACCATCCACACACACACATTAACTCCAAGGGGCAATTTTATAGCAGCCAAACAACCTAACATGCATGTTTTTGAAGGGTGGGAGGAAACCGGAGTACCTGGAGAAAACCAACACATACACAGGGAGAACATGCAAACTCCACACAGAAAGGCTAGTATATCAAGCCTCGTCTCACTAAGGGCAGCAATATTTTTTATTACTTTATTACAACCAAACAAACTCACAAACACACTTTTAGGACGTGATTTTCACCAATCTATAACTTATGGTTTTTATTTGGAAGTTAGGGTTGCACAATTTGTTCAAAATTTTCCAAAGTGTTTTGATGCATGTAAAATTACAAAGTAATACTTGTTTATTGGAATGTGATGTGATAATCCAGGTCACCCTTCAACAGTTTAGAAACAACAACAAACCAAGTTTAAATTTGGGTTCAAGTTGATGCAGATGGTGTGGTCAATTACTGACATCTGGTGGATAAAAGCTGTAACTGCAGTCAGAATACAGACTAATGCAAATTTTAGAACAAAATCACAACTGGTTAAAACATGTCAAAATTTTTTTTTTAGAGATTTTCTGCCCTTAGTAATGTGTTTTACTAGATTACGTCAGAGGAAACTGGAGGAGAGTTGCTTTATGCAGGCAAAAAGCAAACATAGAGGAAAGAGAGTGAGAAAAGGGTGAGTGAGGGAGGTGTGGTGAGAGCGAGAGGAGGAGGGAGGACCAGTAGAGGAATAGCATCGGAGGATGAGGAGAAGATTAGCATGAGATCCGGAGTATGAAGGAGGGATGCTGCTCACGCTGCTTTTCTACTTTCGAGTTAAAGGTAGGAAGCCCAGGTTAAAGGTGACGGAGCTCCATATGGGGGTTTGCATGGTTTCAGAGCATCGGGCATCCAAGCTGAGCCACACGAGGGTCAGAGAAAGAGATCTAACTACGGTGTGTAGTTTGAAGAAGAAAAGTAGTGGGATTAAATACTCTGGAGTTCTTAACGATGTATTTGTTGTGTCGTTAAGTGAATTATTTCGGTTAAAAACGGTGATCTCTGAGTCTGTAAAACCAGGACGGTTTTATGTGCGGTTGTTTTTATGACGAGGAGGAGGACATCGGTGTGTAACCTCATACCGATCTGAGATATGACGTAGGTTTTGTGTCATGCTCATTTTTAGGTCGTAACTCAAAGTGTTTCCAGCATTCCTAAAAATTGCGTGTGTTTTTTTTTTTTTTTTTTTACCACAACAAGCAAAATCCATAAAAAAAAAATCAAACGTAATGACATTACTTGGTGTCGTCCAATAGACTGTCAGGGCTTTCGGGGACATCATGTAAACATCGTTAAGATGAGCAGCTATTAAATCTAAATTTAACGGAATAGATGAATGTTTGAATGCCACACCCTCCTGATCATCCGTACATCCATGCTTCTGTAACACTTTTGAGAATGCAGAATTTGTTAAACCAGTTTAATGAAACTGCCCACAGTTATTAATCAGTAGTATCTAAAAAAAGAAAAGTAAACAGGCTTCTGAGCTCTTAAAACTGTAAAACTTTAATTAAAAAAGTGACTTAAACAAGGTGGAACGATCTTATTGCGTTTAGGATTTAGAATAAAAACTGCTTTCTATAGAAACCTAGTGTAATGGACTGATCTGCTTTATGGGTGTTTGTTTTTTTTTTCAGAATTTAAGAAATGTTTAGAAATATAACATTTATTGTAAGAATTTTTAGTTTTTGGAAAGTTTTTTTTTTAAATATACTTTATTAATCTGACTGGGAAATTTGTGTGCTACATTTCGCCGCAGCAGGCTGCCACCTATGACGGTGCCAATGGTGGGAGAAACGGGGGGTTAGGTGTCTTCTCCAAAGACCCTAGACATGTACTCAGTGGGATGTGAACCCGCGAACTTCGGGTTAACTTTTGGTTAACTTCCGGTCCGCGGGTGAACGCTCTAACCACTGAGCCACCGCCTCCCATTTTCTAAACTGTTTTGTTTTTCTCTCAAGGAATTAGTTTAAAATTTTATTTAAACTTCAAATTAATCTTCATTTTACAAAATGAGCTTTTTCCACCGGGTGGCTGGGCTCTCACTCAAAGATCTATGAGAAGCTCTACCATCCGGGAGGAGCTTGGAGTAGAAACATTGCTCCTCCAGGTCGAGAGGAGCCAGATGGGGTGGTTCGGGCACCCGGTTAGGATCCCTCCCAAACACCTTGGGACTTGTAATTAGATGATGCGTCATGCGTTCTGATTACTGTTACTGTAAAAACGATACTTTCCCTGGACTTTTCTCCTGTGTTGCCATGGACACCTCAGAAGTGTGATATAGAGGTACCACGGTGATAAATCTGTTACCATGGCGTTGGCGTTTGCAACTGACTCATCAACAGGACGCCAAAGTCTGCTGGGTCCCCAGCCCCCCCCCCCCCCCCACACACACACACACACACACATACACACACACATCAGGGTAAAGAAGAGGGACTCACATACATAGCGATGTTGTGTGTGATTCCATCATGGTCGTCGTGACACTCTTTGACAAAACCCCCCAAACAAACAGGATGATTGACCAAAAGAAATAGTTTCGCTTACCCAAAAAAGTCGCTGAAGGTTTAATGAAGATTTTTTATACCACCTTTAAAAACCACACGCTCACCTGTAGACACACTCAAACTTGTGAAAACAAATGTAAGTCATTTTTAAATGGACCAAAGGTGGTGCTATCCCTGCCCGCCATTGGTTGTGTTCCAGCTCATGCACCCCATCATTGAAAGCATGTTAAAGCCAAAGTGCCCGTTCTAAACTGGAATTCACAGTCTTTCATTGTGCATCTAGTGCTGGTTTCATCATCCAAACCTTAGAGGAAGAAAGTGTGTATCCCTTGCTCTCATGAGCTGGGAGTTCATTCTTTAAAACGGGGCCTTGGTGACTAAAGGCTCTACCTCCAACTGGACATTTAGAAAGCCTTGGAACCACTATCAGACTTGGATTGCTGTGATTGGTTGGTACAGCACTTCAAAACATGGGACAGTAACATTTAAGAAAGGTAATGGGATCTCTTTGTAGTTTTTGTTTTAAAATATACTCTATTCATCCCTGACCAGGAAATTTGTGTGCTGCATTACACCTCAGCAGGCTGCCACCTATGACGGCACCAATGGTGGGAGAAGTGGGGGGTTTGGTGTCTTCCCCAAGGACCCTAGACGAGAACTCAATGGAATGCGAACCCGCTAATTTCCGGTTAACTTCCGGTCCACGGGCAAACGCTCTAACCACGAGCCACTGTCTCCTCCATAACCCTACTATCTTGCTGCTGAATTTTGGACATGTTGGAAAATTTTTATAGAACTTTTAGGCTACGTTGCTATAAAAGAACTACGACCCCGCATTTTTTTGAGGCTGTGTTTTGATTGGTTGTCTCAGCACTACACAGTCACCTTTGTCTGACGGGACCGTGACATTTGACAGAGTTAATGAGTACATTAGGCACTCGGGCTGTCTTTCTGTCTGTGATTCTAAATTTTTATGAATGCAATATCTCCCAAACCACGGAGGAGACTCTGTGCCAACTATAGATGAACTGATTTGATTTACTGGATCATGAGCGACCATAGGTCAAAGTCATAAAAGATGAGCTCATATTGCGTATAAAATATTAGAATTGATCAAAAAAATTCTTGTTATTTGCAAAAAATATTCTCCGTAGGATGCAATCACTTCCATGTTGGCATCATTTACTAGCCCAAGGGTGGGCAAACTTTTTGGTTCGTGGGCCACATTGAGTTCTAACATTTGACCAGGGGGCTGGAACAGGATCAGATGGATGGCATGCTTTGGTAACCACTAGATTAGACCGATAGAATGGCGCTAGATTTTAAACAAGCTCCAAATGTTACATTAAGAGCGTTAAATTTTAAATCTAGTGGCGCTAGATCTGAAATCTAGTGCGATAGCGCTTAAAAACGTGCATTTAGTGGCGCTAGGTTTGAAATCTAAGCGCTTGATGGAAAAATTTTACTTGTTTTAACATCTAACACGTTTGTTTGTGTGTGTATTGGCCCTGATGGCTTTCCATATCTGTGCACACTGTTTATTTTGACAGCGTGCACATTACAGAGACGCACACATTTAAATGGGAGCAGTGTTGTTGTTTTCTCAGCAAAGCCAATATGTCCAGAGTGTGCCGTCTAGTGAGGAAACATCAGAATTGCAGGGGAAATAAAACATTAACAAGGTTTATTTTTTAAATTTTTTCAAGTTCGGCGAGCCGGATTAAAACTTTTATGGGCCGCATGTCGCCCGCGGGCCAGAGTTTTACCCACGCCTGTTCTAGCCCCTAGTGACCAGTGAACTAAAGACCTTTAAACTCTACATTAAAACTCTACATTAGCTCCACCTACTGACCATTTTTTGGAAATAAATACAATGATTTTCAATTTTGATTGCAGAGATTTAAAAACCTTCCCCGTGTCACTGATTCAACCGATTTTTTTGCACAGATCCGAATCAGTCATTCTTAACATAGTTTGTGATGCGTCGCAGGCTGAGGTGTGTTGTTCGATGTCTTGGTGTTGATGTCTTCAAGTACTTTTAGGACGTGCTGCTATCAAACCGCTACGTGTCAGGTTTTTGACGGCACAGTTTTCTGATTATTTGCCAGAGCACTATTCAATCACTTCATTCTCTCTCCTGAGGTTAGTCCTCTCATTACTTGTCCGTTTTTCTGTGGGGAATGTGGGTTGTGGGTGAGGGTGGGTGGGTGGGGCAACAAGGGCGGCAGCTTTCAGCCGCTACTTTCCTGTGAGTGAAAGAAACAATGTCTGGAAATGAGTTAAGGTCCTATAAATGTCCTGTCCTGGATAGATATGGCAGTACCACCCTGTTCTCCCTTCAGAACATTCCACATGCTCTTTCTACCATCAACGGGGACAAATGGCGGGCCTGTGGGCGCTGGCTTCTGCATCTGGAGGTGTAGTACCTGCTCTGACTGTCCTGCTTTGCTTCCATCACTCTTGCTTCTTGGTAATATAGGACGGTGGGTTGTGTTGTCCTGGGGGACGTGGTGGAATAGGTCGGCTCTTTGAAGGTGTGCAGCAGCGTTTCTGACCTGTTTCTCCTCCGTCCTACACCAGGGAGGAACGGCTTGTTCGGGCTGATGCAGAAACAGAGGGTATGAATAAATGATGCTGGCTTTATAATCTATATTTTGAAGTTTGTTTTAGTTCAGATGGAACAATCGCGATTGTTGTTCGGGGCTTAATGCCCCTAGTGGGGTCATCAAAGGCAAACACGTCTTAGGAGAGAGTCCAGACAAAGCGGGGCTAAAAACCCCTATGAAGCGATCAAACATGGCCAAGTTGCCCTTGCCTGGACGCGGGTCACCGGGCCACCCCCCTTGGAGCCAGGTCCGAGGGTGGGGCACGAGAGCGAGCACCTGGTGGCCGGGTTTTTACCCATGGTCCCGGCCGAACAGGGGACATGGGCCGCTCTTCTAACGGGCCATAGGGGTCGGGTGAAGGAGGAGATGGGTGGCAGCCAAAGACAGGTACCCTGGCGGTCGGCTCCTCGGCTGCATAAGCTAGCATCTGGTCAGGATGCCCCCCGAGCGCCTCGCTGGTGAAGTGTTTCGGGCAAGGTCCCACCGGGAGGAGACTAAGAAGCAGACCCTGGACCCGCTGGAGAGACTATGTCTCACAGCTGGCCAGGGAATGACTCGGGATCCTTCCGGGTGAGCTTGAAGATGCAGCTGGGGTGAGAGAAGCCTGGGCTTCCCATCTGAGGCTGTTGCCCCGGCAACCCGGCCCCGAATGAGCCGAAGACGACGGAACGGAATAGAAATGACATAAAAATGTTCCTGTGCTGTATGGGGGCCTCACGGGAAGACAGCCGGGGTTTGAGTCCCAGGTCGGAATGAGGCTTGGAACTCTTGCCTTTCTGTGTGGAGTTTGCATGTTCTCCTCATGAATGCGTGGGTTTTCTCCGGGTTCTCCGTTTTTCTCCCCCCTTCCAAAAACATGCATGGTAGGTTGATTGGCCACTG
Source organism: Neostethus bicornis (assembly GCA_902685375.1). Lineage (NCBI taxonomy): Eukaryota > Metazoa > Chordata > Actinopteri > Atheriniformes > Phallostethidae > Neostethus > Neostethus bicornis. The sequence goes on from LR738550.1 coordinate 27,734,498, forward strand.
AGAAATTGCCCCTAGGAATAAGTGTGTTTGTGTATGGCCTCGCAACGGACTAGCGACCTGTTCAGGGTGTACCCTGCCTTTCGCCTTGACTCAGCCAGGATAGGCTCCAACACCCCTTTGACTCTAGAAGACAAAATCTACCTGGGCTGATCTGTGATACCATCCGTGTTTCCGTGGTAACAGAAAAACGTGATGCTGTATCGTGTCCATTCAAACAGAACACCTTCCAGAGCGTCCTTTAGAACCTGTTTCTGCTGAGACACACTAAGGGGACTTTTTTAGGATCTGTTGGTTAGATGTCGACTGGCGGTTAACTCCAAAAGCCTAGTTTGTTTCTCTGACTGGAAGCTTTGTCCTGCTCTGTGAAAAGAGCTCCTGTTTGGCTCCGCAGCAGCTGGAACGAGCATTGAATAAACACCCTGTGGACTCAGACGCTGTTTTAACGTCTTGTGTTTATGAATTAAGTTTGAAACAGCTTTTTTTAGTTAGTCACCAACTTTTTTTTCTTCATCACATGTAACGGAAAATTCCAGGAAATGATAAATTTAATTTACTCCAGCTTCTAGACTTGGAGTCTTTAATTTTTCCGAGGACAAGTTGCAGCTCTCGGGACAGTCATTTGAGGCTCCAAATTAAATGTGAAAGATTAATATTACGTGGGTTCATGTTTGATATTAATGACACTTTATTTACTGAACCAGCCAATCAAGTAGGTCAGATGCTTTCTGGGGGCGGGGCTTCGACGATGTTTGATACAGTATTGGTGCAGAACAGTGGTTCTTAACCTTGTTGGAGGCACCGAACCCCACCAGTTTCATAGGCTCATTCCCCGAACCCTTCTTTAATAGTGTCACTAACGTTAACCCAACGTCACTGATGCACACCGCTGGTCAGACGGAGGGTTATTAAAGAGGGTGTTGTTAAACTTGACTGAGAAGGAGGTCTCACTCTGCTGCTTATGCAGCGCTCTCAAAGCGAACCGGTAGAGAGTCTCTCTAAGCGGTCTGATAGGGAGGTCTCACTCTGCTGCTTATACAGCCCTCTCTAAGCGGTCTGATTGGGAGGTCTCACTCTGCTGCTTATACAGCCCTCTCTAAGTGGTCTGATAGGGAGGTCTCACTCTGCTGCATAAACCAGTGACCTCAAAGCGGACCGGTAGGAAATCCCAGAGCAGGAAGCTTTCAATGACTGTGCCCACTAACTGCAGACTAGACTGAGGGGCGGACCTCCGCGGCGGAGGCTCCACCGAACCCCTAGGGTTCGATCGAACCCAGGTAAAGAACCACTGGTGCAGAAACTTTGGTGCTGGGTTGGCTGCCTGATTCTAAAAACCAATGTTTCCGACCTGGGCCAGTGCAATGTCTACACATATACTATACATGTACATGTGCGTGCATGTGTGCGTGCAACCCGTCTGGTCGGTAAGAAAAACCATGTTGTCCATCTCCATCAGGTTCTAAATTTTTACTAAATTTTTTTGCTTTCCAAAGATGCCGAGTGGACAAAATATGATGTTGTGTTTAACCGTCCACGTGTCTTTTCTTTGTAAAAACAGTTGATTGTTATCAGTCCGTTTGTTTTTGTCGTCGTTAGTGATTAGAGTACAACAGAGGTGTCAAAAGTACCAACATTTTCTACTCAAGTAGAAGTATAAATACCGAGTTAAAAAAATACTTTAGTAAAAGTAGAAGTATCAACTCAAGTTTTCTACTTAAGTAAAAGTAAAAAGTAACCTATTTTAAAACTACTTCAAGTAAAAAAAGTAAAAGTAATTTTCAGAAAAAAAGGAATATTGTTAACAAAAGCGTATGAACATATTTTTTAACTATTATCACATGCTTTAAGGAGCAGAAAATATGATAATAAATGAAAGTGTTTTGGTGTTAAACTTTATGAATCAGAAACATTTATTTCTTAATAATCTTTATTGGAAATCGATTAATGAACACAATCAGATGTATTATCATAAGCAGGGCATTATGTAACGTCCCTTCAGCTACCAAGCTTCACTCTGCATCACCTAATTTAACCAACTTCAAGACACAAACACACTCAATGTAAAAAAATAAATAAATAAATGAAAAAAAAATGACCAAAAGGCTTTTTCAAGCCTTGAAGGCAGCTAGTTTTCAAAGTTCTTTGAGGCAATACTGAATAGTCTTTAACAAGTTGATAAGGTTGGGAGTGCCACATACAGCCTGCGTGACACCTGGAACCAGCGTTGCCAGGTGGGAGGTGCTGGATTATCGTACTAATGACGTAAAATTATTGTATTTTACAAAAAATATCGTACACCCAGTAAAACCACGCCCATTGACAAAATAACACCCTTTACATGCACTCGTAAGGCAGTGGGAGTGAAGGAAACACACAGGAGGCAAAATCCTTGGATTCTTTTTCTAAAATTTTAAGAACTGTAAAAATGAAAAAATAACCAGGGAAATAAGATTTTAAAAAACCAGTAGGGGCGGGACTTAGGAGACGGTATATATAAATTTACATATATACATATCTACATATATGTGTACATATAAGGTTTTTTTAATGTTAACCCAAACATCTTCATGATACAAAATCTAAGCGATGTGTAGTTTTAATCTCCTCAGTCAGTCTTTATAAACTAATCAATAACATTTTGGAGGCTTTTAAGCACAAATACTTCATCCACTACTATTTATGGATTAATCAGTTCAATTAGCTTTGTTTCTAAAGATAAAATAGTGCGTCACAGATCAAAGTTATTTTTATAAAAATACCATCTACAACATTTTCAGCAAAGACGTTTACAATAACCGCAGACTGAAAATAATAATAAAAAAAAAACATTTCTTTGCTGTTGTTTTTTTTTTAAAAACTGATAATTCAATCAAAGTTCAGTGTTGCAGCATCAGAAACACTTTGATTTCCGAGCCCGAGTCTCAAACACGGAAATTGACGTCCCTGCTCTTTAAAAGTTTGTGGGCGGGGCTACTCGCCCCAAAGTAATGATTGACTGGACCTTTCAGCCAATCATTCATCTGTTCCTTTGTTTGATGCATTCAGGGTTCATAAAAAAAAAAAAACTCCGACAAACAGTCGCGGCATTTTAACGGTGACAAAATGGCGAAAGTAGCGACTACTTTTTATAAAATGAACGAAGTAAAAGTACAGATAATTGCATAAAAAAGTAGTGAGTAAAAGTAAAAAGTAGACAAAAAAATAATTACTTCGTTAAAGTAAAGATACCAAGATTTTCTACTTGAGTAAGGTAACGAAGTAGTCTTACTTCGTTACTTGACACCTCTGGAGTACAAGTTCTTTGATCGGAGAGTCGAAAGTTCGATTTTTGCGTTTCGCTCAAAATTTTAATGATCGTTTAATCCCTAAGAGTTAAGATGGGTCATAGTTAATTCCTCCAAGTCGAGAGGAGCCGGATGGGATGGTTCGGGCATCTGGTTAGGATGTCCCCTTAGCACCTCGTTGATGAGGTGTGTCCGGCTTGTCCACTAGAAGGAGACATAGAATCAGACCCCGTACTTGCTGGAGAGACTGTCTCACAGCTGGACAGGTAATTGATTATTGATTATTGTTTATTTAGTATTATGAGTTGATCTTTTTTTGGGTTAAAAATGGCAATGTTTCAGTCCCAGGGGGCGTTGGCCTAGTAGCAGAGTTGCCATCTTTCGACCGGGAGAACCTGGTTTGATTCCCCCTGGGGCTGCTCACACTCCAACTCAATAAAACTTGAATTATTTCATCATAATTTTCTTGCGAAAACCCGAAGAACCCCAGAGTGGGAAACTTCATCCCCTGAAAAATAATATTTAAGAATATGCTTGAGCTTTGCTGAGTTCAAGTGCATAACACTTGAAAAACCATCTTTTTTGATAAACTGGTGAACTTTAACATTGTGTTTGCAGGCTCAGCTTAGATTTACAATGTGTCATGCATGTGCCCTTAAGGCAGGACAAAGTGAGAAGCGAAAGGAAGAGGGAATTCAGTTTCCAAAATGGATGTGAAGCTGATTAAATGGGTTCAAAAGCAAAAGTTATTATGTTTATTTTTATATATACTACCTTAAATGAGCTTTACACTGTGCCGTGCACACACCAAAGGAGTGAGAAGATGTTCAAACTAGGGCTGAAACAACTAATCGAATTAATAGATTGTAATCGATTATTGAAATAGTTGTCGACTAATTTAGTCATCGATTAATCGTTTAGAAAGTTTTTACTGTCAACTGCACTTAATATTACACAACTTGATTGTTTTTTGTGTATTTTTACTCATGTTAACCTAGGCCATTTTTGTTTGGTACTATACCTCTGAACAAGGTTAAATTTGCAAATCTAAAACTGTTAACGATTTCTTGTTTTTAAATGTGATCCTGGATGGTCAACAGTTTCCATTTTATGTTTTTTTTAGCCAGTACTATAAAACACATTTTCTGGGTGCTCGTGATTTACCTTTACTGTATACAGTAAGTAGATTTATTATTTTATATTTGCTGTAGAAATGGTAATATTCTCCCTCTTTATTTCACAAAAAGATTAACATTTTTACTTATTAGAATGAGCCCAACGTGTTGGTTAAGTGGTTATGAGTTGTGTTTTGCATAACTACATTCAATAAAATGCTAAAAAACTATTATTTATTAAGTTGTCAATTCTACCCGATTAATCGATTAATCGAGCCAATAATCGCCAGATTAATCGGTCATCAAAATAATCGTTAGTTGCAGCCCTAGTTCAAACCACAGTAACTTTTTAAGGACAGACTGATGACCTGATGGAGCAACAGAAAACATCTTCATATATTGATCTTGTGTTTGTGAGAAACTTTTACAGGATGATGTGGGCGGGGTTATAACCAGAGGGCAAAACAGTGCATCACCCAATAGTCCGTCGGAGGGATGGGGTAACTATGGAAACACTGCAGAGACTCGTACCAGACAGACAGCAAGTCCTTTTTTATTCCGTTTAAAGGCTTGACTTAACAGGATTAGAGGAATTTATGGAGATCTCCTGAAAGCCAGATCTCTTTGTGTTTCACTTTTACTCCGTCAGCGGCATCAAGTCGGACTCTGAGAGGATCACCAGATTATTCACAACCTCAATCACATTGTTCCTCATTTGTAGTTCCTCATGCCTGCTGGCGTCTTTAAATCCACTCTACTTCAAACAAAAAGAAATGTTAAACTTTAATCATTTTGCTTCATATGATCGTCTTAAAGCGTTTGTAAACAGAACGGGATTGGTCGAGAAAGCAGCGAGGATGATAGCCCTCCTGATAACCCCGTCTGGAGTTCACCTGGGGGCTCCGAGAGATAAATGTTGCATGTGATGTAGACGGACAAGATCCGGTTAAAAAAAAATAGACTTTTTGCATGCAGAAGGTGTCATCATGACATCCCCACTCATAACTAATAATAGCCAGTACAGTATACGGCCAGGCTATGGCTACCATGGCAACAGAGGCAAAAAATGAGCGAGTGGATCGGGATGGTAGAACCACACCCAGGACTGGATCAGCCAACCAGACTGGGAAAGCAGCTGATGAATTATTAGTGTGTCTGAATGCTCCACATTGAACATTATTTATTTAGTATTTGTATGAATTTGGTTTTAATGGTCACTCCGACTCCTCGTTTAAACAGACTATGACGAGCATACCTGGGACTCGACTCATGCTGTTCAGATTCAGATTAACATATGATACATATCCTGGAGAAAAAAAAAAATCTGTGTTCATAAGAATTTTATACATACAAGTTAGAGTAAAGGTTGTAAACATAAGGCACGTGGGCCAAAAATGTCCGTTCCAAGAGTTAAATCCGGCCCTAAGAGAAAATAATTACGAATAAAAATGCCATATAGTTTTAATATTTTTGTTGAAAGTAATTTTATTTTTATTTAAAAATGCATGTTGGATCGTAACAAAATTTTTTATTAGTTCAAGCATGAAAGTTTTTTTGTCTCTAAAACATTATCGCTGAGCTGAGCCGAAAAGGAAAGCTCTCGATTTACAAGTCGATCTACGTTCCTACACTCACCATGGTAACCAGAATCTACGTTCCTACCCTCACCATGGTAACCAGAATCTACGTTCCTACCCTCACCATGGTAACCAGGATCTACGATCCTGCCCTCACCATGGTAACCAGGATCTACTGTACGTTCCTGCCCTCACCATGGTAACCAGAATCTGCGTTCCTACCCTCACCATGGTAACAAGGATCTACGTTCCTACCCTCACCCTGGTAACCAGGATCTACGTTCCTACCCTCACCATGGTAACCAGGATCTACGTTCCTACCCTCACCATGGTAACCAGGATCTACGTTCCTACCCTCACCATGGTAACCAGGATCTACGTTCCTACCTTCACCATGGTAACCAGGATCTACGTTCCTACCCTCACCACGGTAACCAGGATCTACGTTCCTACCCTCACCATGGTAACCAGGATCTACGTTCCTGTCCTCACCATGGTAACCAGGATCTATATGTTCCTACCCTCACCATGGTAACCAAAATCTACATTCCTGTCCTCACCATGGTAACCAGGATCTATGTTCCTACCCTCACCATGGTAACCAGGATTTACGTTCCTACCCTCACCTATGGTCACCAGCTGTGGGTGAATGAGATCACGGATACAATCGGCCAAAATGAGCTTCCTTCGTGGCGGGGGTCTCACTCAGAGATCGGGTGAGGAGCTCTGCCATCCGGGAGGAGCTCGGTGTCAAGCCGCTCCTCCTCTAGGTCGAGAGAAGCCAGATGAGGTGGTTCAGGCATCTGGTCAGGATGGCCCCCGAGCGCCAGGGAACGTCTCAGGATCCCCCCGGGTGAGGCTGGAGGATGCAGCCAAGGCAAGAGAAACCTGGGTTTCCCGTCTGAGGCTACCGGGTCGCGACCCGGCCCCATATAAGGGGTAAACTACGCAACGGAAATATTTTTGTTTGTCTGCATTCCTACTTGCAATAATTTTTGCTATACCTATCATCACCACTAGTGGTCAGTATTTTTTACACACTGCACCTTTAATATTTGAAGATTATTTTGAAGTTTTAAGGGAATTGTATTGAATTCTTTGCTAATATTGAATTCACAAACTCTATCTAAAAAAATTCTGGGGTCATATCCCAACGTTGTGCATTTTTTTTTTTTTTTTAAGATTTTGCAGCTATGTTTGATATTTTTTCTACATTCATAACTAAAAGAAAACTGTGATTTACAGATTCTATTCAAAGCAATGCTGAAGATGCATCTTCTATCCTTGTATCTATTCACGCCGTGTGCATGCTGTGTAAACAGATCACATCAGGTTGCGACCTCATTGTGGGTCAGCTTGGAAAATCTTTAAACTGCACTCAGTGTTTAAAAGCGGCCCAGTTTTACAGCTGTTTGTGTTTCTGATTAATGGCTGCTTGATCGATACGAACATGTCTGGATGGAGGGAAAGGAGTTCAGAGTTTCAAGACAGTCACAAACTTATCTTTACATGCCGAAATTCACTCGACACCTCCATCTATACCACTTTGGTTTTTTTTCCTCATCCCTACACACCTCAGTCTCCTCCCCAACTGCCCCCCACGTCCCTCGGCGTGACTCTACAACTCTTTGGTTTCTCTTCCAGAGTCGATCTACCGCCGCGGAGCCAGAAGATGGAGGAAGCTCTACCGAGTCAACGGACACCTCTTCCAGGCCAAACGCTTTAACAGGGTGAGTATCTCTAGTTGAGGGGTACACCCAGGATATAGGTGTATCATTCATATGTCCTGGTTCGAACTGGTCAGCCACTTCTAAGCACATGTAGATCCATAAAACTTACTGTGCTGCTTCAATGATTGCGCTGCCGGGATTTTAAAAAGCTCCACCTGCTCATCCTTAGGGTTTATGATGCAGCGGATCCGACAAGCTGCAGGAAAAATGCATTAATGTGCATTAAGTGTGTGATGTGATGGGTATCAGGTTCTCCTGCTGCTTGACCTCACCTCTGCATGAGCTTTAATCTCGTTATATGTATTAACGTTAGCTTGAACATCACATACTGCTGGTTTGATAGTCTGTGAACATGTGGATGTGAAGAGAGGACAGCCTAATTAGAACTGAACTACTTTTAACTCTGAACCTGAGTGGCTGAGTGCTCCACCGTCACGCTGACTCAGCAACATCCTCTTATTGATCTAACGATGCGCCGTAGTGCGAGGCATGTTGATTTAAACCCAGACCAAGTCATGCCTGAGTCACCCTTATGCTGCTTTAGTTCTTCACAGGAATTCCAAGACCCTTTTGGAGGTTGATTACCCTCACTTACCTCCAAAAGGGTCTAAGAGAAAAGTAACTGACGAGACTATGGTGCAAACATGAGGGAGGGGCAGTTGCGATCAGGTGGGAGGAGTCTATTGGAGCTGGTTGACTAGTACTATAGCCTAGAATAGGGGTGGGCAAACTTTTTGATTCGCAGGCCACGTTGAGTTCTAAAATTTGACCCGGGGGCCGGAACAGGAGCAGATAGGTGGCATGCTTCGGTAACCTCACCTCTTTGGAGAAAGAAATACACATCTCGACATATGGAGAAAACGTGTGCTTTAATTTCTAATGAAAATGAAGAAAAAAATGACCACAAAATGCAAAGACGAAACAGTCTGTGGAGCGCGTTATATTTGATCGGGGTATGGAAAGCCATCGAGGCCACGACATGCACGTAAACAAGTGTGCTAGATGTTACATCAAGTGAGTTAAATTTCAAATCAAGCGCACTAGCGCTTCAAAAACGTGCATCTCACACGCTAGGTTTAAAATGTAGGTTTGAAATCTATCGCGCTTGTTGACGTGCTTGTATTGGCCCTGATGGCTTTCCATATTGTGGGCACTGTTTATTTTGACATATGCGTCACGGAGACACACACATTTTAATGGGAGCAGTTTTGTTGTATTCTCAACAAAGCTAATATATCTAGAGTGCGCCATCTAGTGTAGAAATATTAGAATTACACGGAAAATAAAACATTAACAAGGTCTATTCACTTAATTTTTTTAAGTTCAGCGGGCTGGATTAAAATGTTCATGGGCCGTAGTTTGCCCATGCCTGGCCTATGGCAAGGTTTCCCAAACTTATCAGATTACAACCCCCATTTTTAGGCGGATGACAGACTGCAACCCAAACATCTCCCATCTACCGCTGCCCGCTCTCACTCTCTTTGTTCTCTTTCCCTTTTCAAACAGCTCTGCTGTACGTTACAAGTCTTTGAATTAGACACCTGTAGTCTGTTAAACATACAGCCAATCAGCACACAGATTACAGAAAACAATGCAGACAACGAAGCTGAAAATTTTCTACAAAAAAATCTAAAAAAAAAAAAAAAACGGCTAGATGAACGACATTATAGCATCGTTACACAGTGGATATAATAAGTGCATGTGGGTTTTTTTTAAAGTTCCTGGTGCACTCAGATAGAAATTTCTGGGTGTTTTTTTTTTTTTTTTTTTGTGGATGTTTTGAAGCTTCACAGCTAGCAGCTTTAAAAGACCTCCCCCTCACTCCAAACCCACTGCTTTGACTTCAGATTTAACAAAAAACCTTCTGTCCAGCTCAACAAAGACGTCCTGTTTTCCCTCGTTGCTAATTATAAGCCCGTTCCTACGTTCAGGGATGAAGTATTACTTTATTGTTTAAAAAGTTAGTACCCGTCGCCTCGAACGAGAAACTCCCACTGATGGATTAAATAAAAACTTTCTGTTTTTTTGGGGGTGTCTTTGTTGCTGTGTTAACTTCCTGGCTTCTGATTTCTTCACTGAGTTGTCTTCAGCATATAAATAAGTCCAGAAAAGAAGTAGGTCAGCTTTCTCCTCCCTTTCCTCCGTTAGTCCCACTTTTACACCTTCATTGTCCCCCGTTTCTCTTTTCTCTCCATCTCTCTCCACCTGACGCTGCAGTTTTAGGAGTTCTACGTCTCCTTTGAAACATTAAGGGGGTTGAAAGACCCCCTCCAGTGGATTACTAACAAAAGAGATCTGCTTGCAGATTGAACAGAACGTCTGGATTAAAGTGTGCGAGGTGGAGATTAACGATCAGAATAAACGCTAGGTTTAGAAATTATGTTGGACACATTTCAGCCAACTCTGATTGTTTTTATTGGGTCTTTTTTTTTTGGCCCCAAATGACCATCACTCGGGCCAGGATTGAACAGAGAAAGAGCTTTTTTCAGTCTCCATCTTTCCTCGGCGGGGAGTGAAGCCAGCGAGTCCGAACAATTTATTCATTTATTTGTCATTATTTATTTAGGACCTGCTTTCTCTGTAAAAAAAAAAAAAAAAGTTTATGTTTGATGATTAAAATAGTTTGGGTCTTAGTGATGTGTTACAACCCGATTATAGTGATTGTTTTTGGTGGTAAACTGGATTATTTTTCCGTTTAATGTGTCCAGTTATTTGTCATGAATGACTCAACCTTTAACATTCTATTATTCCAGATAGAAACGCACCCTGTTTTTTTTTTTTTTAGCAAAGCTAAAGTCCGACGCGAATAAGTCTTCTATATGCAACTTTAGGTCAACTCTGACACATGCTTGTCCTTTTTAAATAGCGCTACCATGCATGTGCAGCTTAGACATGTTAGATATGCACATTAGATATCAAACCTACATTTTAAATGTAGCGCGCTAGAAGCACGCTACATTTTAAATGTGGCGGGCTAGAAGCACGCTACATTTTAAATGTGGCGGGCTAGAAGCACGCTACATTTTAAATGTAGCGCGGTAGAAGCGTGCCACATTTTAAATGTAGCGCAGTAGAAGCGGGTGTAACCCAGGTGGAAAAACTAGGTCCTCCTGTCATTTTTCTCCCTGCCTTGTAACTTCTGCGGAGTGATTTGTGCACTTGTTACGTCAGCCAATCAGAGCTTACGCTGCGTGCAATCACGTGACTCATTGTTTCCTGCCGCGTCTCTTTTATAAGACAGCGCTAATTAGTCTGAGTGAGAGCCGGTGTGGGGGGGAAAAAGCAAGCTGAAAGCTGGGTCACAGGAGCCATTGGCTATCGGTTCTTTTTAGTGGAGAAAATCACGCTGAATTTGAGTCTTGTACGTGCGGAAATCGGCCAGGTTTTCTGCATTTTTGTGATGGCGAGCCAAGGAGCAGGTTAAGCCTGAAAACTTCTGATCCTGAATACTCAAAGTGGTTCCAATCCACCTTGCTGGACCGGTAGGGGGCTCAGTGTGCCGAGGACCTCTCACCCCCACACCCACACTTAGATGGTCAGACTCTTTTGGTCCCAGTTTTCTTTTGATGAACATTACACTGTAAATCTTTATGTTGTGTGAGCTTTGAAAATTGCAGTGCTTTATTGTTGAGTTTCTTGTCTACTGAATATATCTTGACAAAGGATTTTGTATGTGTAAATATTATGAATGGCCATTCTCTTGTACATATTTAAGGGTATTTGTTGCACAAAGTATTACAACTTGTAATTATCGGTTGTCTATTCAATACACAGTGAAAATACCAAAGACATTACTTGTTTCAATCTACTCTCTCCAAGAGTGACACCTAATCTTCTGATACTAGCCCATTACAATCTTATGCATTAGCTCATACAGTATGCTACACGAGCCACATTTTAAATGTAGTGCGGTAGAAGCTAGCTACATTTTAAATGTTGCGCGCTAGAAGCGAGCTACGTTTTAAATGTAGCACGGTAGAAGCAAGCTTTTAAAATGCTAGCGCGCTAGATTTAAAATGAATGATGTAACATTGCTTGATGTAACATCTAACACGCTGGTTTTTGTGCGTGTAGTGGCCCCGATTGCTTTCCATACCCAGCACCAATATAGTGCGCTTGTTGCAACTGTTTTATCCTTTGCACTGGTCGCTGTTGACTTTTGGCTCGGGGAAACAAATTGAATAAAAGGACCAGAACGAGTACATCTACAACTCCTACCGTTTGAGAAAAAAAAAAGTCAGTCAAGAGGGTAATGATGGTGATATCCTGAAGGATCAAAGAATTTTCAGTGCTTTAAAATAAAATTGTTATTCATTTAATTTTCAGTGTTTAAAAACTCATTTCAAAGTCAGAGAATTTGTTTTGATGCGTTTCTTCATTTTCATTGGAAATTAAAGCACATGTTTTCTCCAGACCCTGAGATGTATATTTTTTTTTTCCTCCAATGAGGTGAGGTTACCAAAGCATGCCATCCATCTGCACCTGTTCCGACCCCTTTGTCACATGTTACAACGGAAGTTGGCCCCCGAATCAAAAAGTTTGCCCACCCCTGAGTTAGACATTGCTGCACCCTTTGCTGTTGGAAAAAAAAAAAAACAATTCAAGCTTTGCTTGTTTTAATGAGCCAGTCAAGTAAAAAATGACAGAGTTGATTCAGGAGCCAGGAGGCGTACAGGGTGTACCCTTTACTCATCTATAGGCCATTCCGTTCCGTCATCTTCCGCTTGTCCCGGGGTCGGGTCGCGGGGGCAACAGCCGCAAACGGGTAGCCCAGCCCTCTCCCTCTCCCAGGCTGCATCCTCCAGCTCACCTGGAAGGATCCCAAGTCGTTCCCGGCCAGCTGTGAGACATAGTCTCTCCAGCGGGTCCGGGGTCTGCCCCTTGGTCTCCTCCCGGTAAGACGTGCCTGAAACACCCCGCCCGCAAGGCGCTCGGGGGGCATTCTGACCAGATGCCCGAACCACCCCATCTGGCTCCTCTCGACCTGGAGGAGGAGCGGCTTGACACCAGGCTCCTCCCGGATGGCAGAGCTCCTCACCTGATCTCTGAGTGAGAGCCCAGCCACCCTGCGGAGGAAGCTCATTTCGGCCGCTTGTACCCGCGATCTCATTCTTTCAGTCACCACTCACAGATGGTGACCATAGGTGAGGGTTGGAACGTAGATCGACTTGTAAATCGAGAGCTTTGCTTTTCGGCTCAGCTCTCTCTTTACCCCGACGGACCGATGCAGTGTCCTAGTTATTGCTGACGCCGCACCGATCCGCCTGTCGATCTCCCGCTTCATCCTTCCACCACTCGTGAACAAGACCCCGAGATACTTAAACTCCTTCACTTGGGGCAGGACCCTGTCCCTGACCCGCAGGGGGCATTCCACCCTTTTCCGGGCGAGGACCATGGTCTCGGATTTGGAGGCGATATAGGCCTAGCCTTAAAATCTGATATACATAGAGGACCAAAAAGAACACCCGATTAGATTTCATATTTATAATGACAATGTGTTATAAACTTTATATCAAACCTCCAGCCGGTTACCAAACTAACTGTGCTGTGTTTTAACAGATACATGCTATATGTGAACTGAATCTATCCTCTGATGCTGATCTTAGTGTACACTTGAACTTTTATTCTCCGGTATATCAGTGTGTTGAACTCCGACACACCCCTTCTAACTTTCACCAGACGTGTGAAGAAGCGTGCCAACTAATCTTTGCCTTTCATTTGAGTCTCTTTGAACTTTAATTAAGTTCAATTTCATTTGAACTTTATTTGAAATCCCAAAACACAAAGGCATTAACTGCAAAAAAACCCAGTTCAATCCAGTTATAATCCAGTTTGATCCCCTAATCCAATTATAATCCGATTAAACTTAATGAAATATAAACCACATTTTGTCGAGTTTGTTAAATTCATATAAAACCAAGTCATAAAAAAAAAAAAATGTCCAATCGATTCAATGAACCACAGAAATTCTAGTTGACAGAACATTTTAGTGAATCTGGTCCTTTTTTCTGATATTTAGACGAGGAGATGATTTAATGATATTCTGCAGAAAGTTTAGAATCAGCTTCTCAGAAAAGGGTTCGTTCTTATCTTCAAAGATAGAAATTAACCTGCAATCAGCAGCAACCCACTTTGCGATACTATTGAATAATTTGTCTGTTGTGGATTTGCTCATTCATTTGCCAAATTCAAATGAAAGCTTGATTTGGCGGAGCGAGCTGCCGGTAACCACACTTGCAACAGAGGAACTTACCTGAACATGTTTTATGTTGAGATGGTATGTCAGGCTGGAGTTACTACGGTGGTAGGAGAACTCCTTTTTGAAAAAACTACAAATTACTACGTTTTTATTTATTGTCCATTCTTTATTATTTTTACATAAATACTTGTCTTTCAGTGGCTCGACTCAGGGTCGAATCCAGAATTTTCTAAAGGGGTGTGTGGGTGAGGGGTGTGAGGAGGCAGCCCGCTAACCCCCAGAACATTTTGAAAAATTAGTCATTTTTCTGCATTTTGGTTCATATTTTGCCCAAAGTTTATAATAATTAAAATAGCAAGAACACTTTTTTTTGTGGACCAAAAGGAGTGGGAGGTGCTGTGGGGGATGTGCACCTCCACGGCCTTCTGGATCCGCCCCTGTGACTGTCTCATCCTCCTGAGTCTTGTGCATGTGTGTTGTGTTCGACCACTGCTGTAGGCGATGTAGGGCGGCCGAGAAGACTACGGGTCCTTCAGTAGACCAAAATTCAAACGCCGTTGTGACATCATCATTAATTGCGTTAATTCTTTTAACGCGTTAAAATGCAGAGTAATTAATTAATCGAATTAACGCATTAAAATGACAGCACTAAATAAAGGGAAAAAAAAAAGAATTTACAAGTCAATCTACGTTCCTACCCTCACTTATAGTCACCAGCTGTGGGTGGTGACCGAAAGAATGAGATCACGGGTACAAGCAGCCGAAATGAGCTTCCTCCGCAGGGTGGCTGGGCTCTCACTCAGAGATCGGGTGAGGAGCTCTGCCATCCGGGAGGAGCTCAGTGTCGAGCCGCTCCTCCTCCAGGTCGAGAGGAGCCAGATGGGGTGGTTTGCCCGAGCGCCTTGGGGGCGAGGTGCAGACCCAAGGGGCAGACCCCGGACCCGCTGGAGAGACTATGTCTCCCAGCTGGCCGGGGAGCGACATGGGATCCTTCCGAGTGAGCTGGAGGATGCAGCTGGGGTGAGAGAGGCCCAGGCTACCCGTTTGAGGCTTTTGACCCTGTGACCCGACCCCGGAATAAGCGGAAGATGACGGAACGGAAAAAGTTTTAAAAAACAACAACTAAGAACAATTTTCAATTTTTAAAAATTATATATAATCATTCGATGATTAATTGCTCTTATGGTTTGCAGCGAACGTGATACAGACAGAGTTAGTAGAAAGTCTTAGTTTTCAACTCTTCGTCCCTGATTTGGTTTTTGCTCGAAAATGCAGCTGAAATCTGAGTCGAAAAGTACAAAGTATGGATTTGACCAAAACAATCCTTCAAACAAACACGTCCAGTCATGAAACTCAGTTTGAAATATTACTTTTGAAGTAATCCTTTCTTCCTGAATCTCATTAAACAAACTGATGTCACATTTTTAAGATCATTAAAAATAACTAGATTTTCACTTTTTTTTCCGTTCATCGGTTCTGCTTTGACCAGGATTTTCATCTGCATCCCATTTAAAATCCTTTGATCAGTTTCAATACTTAAATCATGCTTTTATTACATAAGAATATCAACTTTTTTCACTGTTTTTTTTTTTTTATATAACTCTGGATTTCAAAAGCAGTGTCACTTTATTTTAGTTCAAAGGAACAAGAAAAGCTTCTGAGGAAGTGAAGACGAGCAGATCTGCTCTCCGATGTTTTTCACAACAGGACACGGAGACACACAGAGACATCGCTTTTTCCTTCAAACTAGGGCTGAAACAACTAATCGATTTAATCGATTAAAATCGATTATTGAAATAGTTGTCAACTAATTTGGTCATCGATTAATCGTCTAAAAAGTTTTTACTGTCAACTGGACTTAAATTGCTCTCCAGGTGTGGCAGTAGAGAGCAAATTGACGATGCGAGCTACCAAAATAGGAGAAGAAGATAGCAGCCAATCATTGGCCTTCATTTCACCCCACCTCACGTGATCAGGCAGATTCAACAAGATGGCGGAAAGAATATTAACATTTGCACTTATTTGAACAAGTCCAAAGTGTTCTTTAAGTGGTTATGGGTTGTGTTTTGCACAATAACATTCAATAACATGCCAAAAAACTAATATTTATTAAGTTGCCATTTTATCAGATTAATCGATTAATCGATCCAATAATCGGCAGATTAATCGATCCAAAATAATCGTTAGTTGCAGCCCTACTTCAAACCTGATTATGTTCGGTTTACATGTGTAAACCAGACCAATGCAGATGTTTTTGAGATGGGTTTGAACATTTCTGTTAAGTTTGGAAAGATTAAAAACCCCTTCTGAAGTCGGGTTGAAGTATTTTCATAGCAACAGCCCTTCCACCACGTGAACGAATGCCGTAGTTTCAGCCTCGTACGCACATCACGTCTTAAATGTTCCCCGAGGCTTGTTTTAGGGACAGGTTTGTTGATGTACGAGAGCCGAAGACGTAACGTTCCCACATTTAGATATAGCAGCGTTTCAGACGAGCATAAAAAGAGCAAATCCTCCAGGGAACGCGTTACGCAACGTGGACGTGGTGTAAGAGTTTGATCTCCTATACAGACGAGACGTTGGCAAAGAAAGTCTGAAAATCTTGAATAGACAGATGGATACCGGCTCGTTAAGGTTGGTTTGAGACCTATCTGGATTCTTTTATCGAAAGAAAACTAATATGTTGCTTTAAATAAACTCTAACCTGATGATCAGATGCCCACAGTTGGAAATATCTCACAGGCATCTTTTCCTTTACATTCCTAAACCACAAAACAAAGTGAAAGCAGGGGGATTTGGGCTTTCACGGGGTATTCTTATTGCAAAGTTTAGTCCTCCTTGAAGCTGGCCCCTCTTAAAAAAGAATACATACATAAAATTAAAAAAAATATATGTCAATCCTTTGTGCTGTTTTGGGCTGTAAAATTTGTGTTCTTGCTATTTTAGTTTATTATTATTATTATTATTATTATTTTATTTTAAGAAATATGATTTGAAGGTCTACATTCCTATTTCTGGCTACAATTAGACACCGCCATTATTTTTACCAGAATAAGGGGCTGGATGATTTTATTGTCCAAATCTTATTAAAAAAACTAAAATAGCACAAACATTTTTTTTTTCTTTTTTTTTTTTTTTTTTTACAACACTAACGATTGATATATTTTTTTGTTTACATTGTTTTTTTAAGAAGGGCTAGCTAGCTTCATGGAGGTAAAGTTGAGCCCAAACAATTATGGCTTCTTATGCCTGATGCTGAAACCGATTTAAACAATCCAAGAGGGAACAATTTCTGATTAATTGTAAAAATTCTATTTAATTTTCATCGTTATAAAATCAATATTTTCACTACTATTATTGTGTTGAAGTTGAGAAAATCAATGCTCAGATAATAAGGGGGGAGACGGTGGCTCAGCGGTTAGAACGTTTGTCCGTGGATCGGAAGTAAACCGGAAGTTCGCGGGTTCGCATCCCTTTGAGTGCACGTCTAGGGTCCTTGGAGAAGACACCTAACCCCCCGTTTCTCCCACCATTGGCACCGTTTTGGGCAGCCTGCGGCGGTGTAGGAGTTCAGCAAACAAATTTTACCGGTGAGCAGAGGTGTCAAAAGTACCAACTTTTTCTACTCAAGTAGAAGTATAAATACCGAGTTAAAAAACTACTTTAGTAAAAGTAGAAGTATCAACTCAAGTTTTCTACTTAAGTAAAAGTAAAAAGTAACCTATTTTAAAACTACTTCAAGTAAAAAAAGTAAAAGTAATTTTCAGAAAAAAAGGAATATTGTTAACAAAAGCGTATGAACTATTATCACATGCTTTAAGGAGCAGAAAATATGATAATAAATGAAAGTGTTTTGGTGTTAAACTTTATGAATCAGAAACATTTATTTGTTAATAATCTTTATTGGAAATCGATTAATGAACACAATCAAATGTATTATCATAAGCAGGGCATTATGTAACGTCCCTTCAGCTACCAAGCTTCACTCTGCATCACCTAATTTAACCAACTTCAGCAGACACAAACACACTCAATGTTAAAAAAAAAAATAAATAAATAAAATGACCAAAAGGCTTTTTTAAGCCTTGAAGGCAGCTAGTTTTCAAAGTTCTTTGAGGGAATACTGAATAGTCTTTAACAAGTTGATAAGGTTGGGAGTGCCACATACACGCTGCGTGACACCTGGAACCAGCGTTGCCAGGTGGGAGGTGCTGGATTATCGTACCAATGACGTAAAATTATCGTATTTTACAAAAAATATCGTACACCCAGTAAAACCACGCCCATTGACAAAATAACACCCTTTACATGCACTCGTAAGGCAGTGGGAGTGAAGGAAACACACAGGAGGCAAAATCCTTGGATTCTTTTTCTAAAATTTTAAGAACTGTAAAAATGAAAAAATAACCAGGGAAATAAGATTTTAAGAAACCCAGAAAGAAACCAGTAGGGGCGGGACTTAGGAGGAATTTATATATATACATATCTACATATATATGTGAACATATAAGGTTTTTTAATGTTAACCCAAACATCTACATGATACAAAATCTAAGCGATGTGTAGTTTTAATCTCCTCAGTCAGTTTTTATAAACTAATCAATAACATTTTGGATGCTTTTAAGCACAAATACTTCATCCACTACTATTTATGGATTAATCAGTTCAATTAGCTTTGTTTCTAAAGATAAAATAGTGCGTCACAGATCAAAGTTATTTTTATAAAAATACCATCTGCAACATTTTCAGCAAAGACGTTTACAATAACCGCAGACTGAAGATAATAATAAAACATTTCTTTGCTGTTGTTTTTTTTAAAAAAAACTGATAATTCAATCAAAGTTCAGTGTTGCAGCATCAGAAACACTTTGATTTCCGAGCCCGCATCAAGTCTCAAACACGGAAATTAACGTTCCTGGCTACTCTTTAAAAGTTTGTGGGCGGGGCTACTCGCCCCAAAGTTATGATTGACTGGACCTTTCAGCCAATCATTCATCTGTTCCTTTGTTTGATGCATTCAGGGTTCATAAAAAAAAAAAAAAACTCCGACAAACAGTCGCGGCTTCTTAACGGTGACAAAATGGAGAAAGTAGCGACTACTTTTTATAAAATGAACGAAGTAAAAGTACAGATAATTGCATAAAAAAGCAGTGAGTAAAAGTAAAAAGTAGACAAATAAATAATTACTTCGTTAAAGTAAAGATAACGAGATTTTCTACTTGAGTAAGGTAACGAAGTAGTCTTACTTCGCTACTTGACACCTCTGCCGGTGAGGAATGAATAGAGTGAGTTAAAAAAAAACAATATTACATTTAATAACTCATTATGGAAAATTTGTCATGATTCACCTCAGTGCGAATATAATCTCTTTTCCGTACAGAGCGCGTGCACTAAAACACTTCCTGTTGGGTGGAGACGGTGGCCGCGTGGTTAGCGCGTTCGACCGCGGACCGGAAGGTCGCGGGTTCGCGTCCCACGGAGAGCACGTCTAGGGTCCTTGGAGAAGACACCTAACCCCCACTTCTTCCACCATTGGCGCCGTTGAAGGGCAGCCTGCTGCGGTGTAAGGAGTGCAGCAAAACAAAAATTTCCCCGGTGAGGGATGAATAGAGTAATTCAAAAAATAAAAAAAAATAAAGTTCACTTCAGGTTATTTTCCATTTGCAGTATAAAAAAAATTGGAACAAAATAGTTGCAAAGAACTCGTAGCTCTGGAAGTAATTACAGTTAGGAAACACAGAACACACTTAAATACAGAAATAAAACACCTAAAACACTCAAACGGAACAAAAATAGCAATAAAAGGTTTAACTAAACACAATAAAATTAGAAGTCTTGGATGTTTCAAAGGGGGATGTTCAAAATCATCACAATTTGTTCAAAAAACAAAAAAACAAACTTGTAATGTGACAAAAACTAGTTTATGTAAACACTCGTGTTCCTCACACTCAAAGAAAGTACCTCACACTCACTGATAGCAGAAGCTACCATGCAAACCATTGCCTATCATGAAAAACCAGGTGTTTGGGATCTTGCTTGAGATTTCTTGACACAATATCTGGGCAGATGACATTGTGATCTGTAGAAAGAGGAGGGAAGAGGTGGAGGAAAAGCTGGAGAGGTGGAGGTTTGCACTGGAAAGAAGAGGAATGAAGATTAGTCAAAGTAAAACAGAGTACATGTGTGTGAATGAGAGGGATTCAAATGAAAAAGTGAGGTTACAGGGAGAAGAGATAAAGAAGGTGGAAGATTTTAAGTATCTAGGATCAACAGTCCAGAGCAATGGAGAGTGTGGAAAAGAGGTGAAGAAGCGTGCGCAGGCAGGCTGGAACGGGTGGAGGAAAGTATCAGGTGTGATGTGTGACAGAAGAGTTTCAGCTAGAATGAAAGGAAAAGTGTACAAAACCGTGGTGAGAGCGGCCATGCTGATTGGTCTAGAGACAGTAGCACTGAAGAAAAGACAGGAAAAAGAGATGTTTGTAGCAGAGATGAAGATGCTGAGGATCTCTCTGGGAGTGACCAGGATGGACAAGATCAGAGGAACAGCACATGTTAGAGGTTTTGGGGATAAAGTTCGAGAGGCAAGACTGAGATGGTTTGGGCATGTTCAAAGGAGAGAGAGAGAGTACATCGGAAGAAGGATGCTGGGTTTGGAACCACCAGGAAAGAGGCCAAGAGGAAGACCAAAGAGGAGGTTCATGGATACAGTGAAGGAAGACATGAAGATAGTTGGTGTGACCAAAGAGGATGCAGGAGATAGGGTTAGATGGAAGAAACTGACTTGCTGTGGCGTCCCCTGAAGGGAGATGCCAAAAGAGGAAGAAGAATCTCCTGGGCTAAAGATGGAACCCTCAACCCTCCAATTTCAAGATGTCCAGCAAATAATTAAACGTTTCCAGAAGGTTCGTTTTTGGTTCTCTAAAGGTTCAAATGGAAAGTTTTTTTGACAGTCATGAAATGTTCATTTTTTATTTTCAGAAAGTTCCGCTAACCTTAATTTTTGGAATTTGGTTCTTTCAACGTTCTGGGAAGGTTAGGTTCTAACATAACCACCAATTAAATAAATAAATAAAAAATAAATAAATTACTCTATTCATCTCTCACCGGAGAATTTTGTGTGTTGCACTCCTTACACCGCAGCAGGCTGCCCTTCAACGGCGCCAATGGTGGGAGAAGTGAGGGTTAGGTGTCTTCTCCAAGGACCCTAGACGTGCTCTCTGTGGGACGCGAACTCGCGAACTTCCGGTCCGCGCCGTGAACGCTCTAACCACTGAGCTGCCGTCTCCACCTAGCATTACTTTTTGGTTAGGTGAAAACAAACCTTTAGAGAACTTCAGGCTAACGTTCCCTGGACGTTCTCTGTTTGCTAGGTGGCTGCTCTATCCACTGAGCCATGCTGCGTTAGCGGTATGTTCCTACTGAACCAAAAACACGATCAAAACCTCTGGACAGTGTCCCTTGACTTGAGTTTCACACTCGTGTAGTAAACTAATGAGGGTCATTGTTTCTGCTCACTTGTTGGAATGTGATCTTAATTTGTTGCCTGCTTTGGTACCTTTTGGTAGTCAATGCAGTTTCCGGTTTGTTTCAATCCAGGTGGGATAATTTTGTTCCTCTGGGTGTGTCTTAATAAATAAATATAGCTGCTTATTGTTTTGTGTTTTTCCTTCTTTGTTTCAGAAAGCCTACTGTGGCCACTGTAGTGAAAGGATATGGGGGCTGGGCAGGCAGGGCTACAAGTGTATCAACTGCAAACTGCTGGTCCATAAGCGCTGTCACAGACTCCTCCCGCAGACCTGCCAAAGGCCTATGGTGAGTATTCATTTATGTGTCACGGTGCAGACCAGGCCAACACTTAGAGCATTGCTTAGAGCAGGCATGAGCAAACTGCGGCCCGCGGGTCACACGCGGCCCGCTATACGGTTTAATCCAGCCAGCCAAACTTAAAAAAATTAAATAAATAAACCTTGTGTTTTATTTCCATATAATTCTGATGTTTTGTCACTAGATGGCGCCAAAGATACAACAACACTGCTCACATTAAAATGTGTGTGTCTCCGTGATGTGCACGCTGTCAAAGTAAACATTGTGCACAAATATTAAAAGCCATCGGGCCCGATACACGCACGTAAACAAGCGTGTTAGATGTTAAAACAAGCAAAATGTTATATCAAGTGCTTATATTTCAAACCTAGCACCGCTAGATTTGCAATTTAACGCTCTTGATGTTACATTTAGCGCTTGTTTAAAATCTAGCGCGCCATTCTGTCGGGTCTAATCTAGCGGTTACCAAAGCATGCC
Organism: Neostethus bicornis; assembly: GCA_902685375.1. Lineage (NCBI taxonomy): Eukaryota > Metazoa > Chordata > Actinopteri > Atheriniformes > Phallostethidae > Neostethus > Neostethus bicornis. The sequence goes on from LR738550.1 coordinate 27,756,701, forward strand.
ATCCACCTGCTCCTGTTCCGGCCCGCTTGTCAAATGTTGGAAATCAATGCTGCCCGTGAACCAAAAAGTTTGCCCACCTCTGGCTAGAGTCTGGAAGAACCTTAGAGACTTTTGATGAGGTCAGAAATCTGGAGCCTCATTTTCTAAGATATGCGTAAAACTTTAGCGGAGCAAGTTTTTTGGCCAGGTGTTGCTATTGAGTAGCTGTATAGGCGACGCCCACAAGCCAAAAAGTGGGAGGGGCTCACTCTGGCAACTCTGTGGTTGACACGCTTCCATCTGTCAGTGAAACAAAAGAAATTGTCCGACCTTGAAGAAGGGGCCAAAAGAAAGCATCCAGATACTGTGTCTAAATAACTGATGTTTTGATAGGATTACTGTTAAAATTATCTTTACGAGTCGGATATGAAATATGACATAAAACTTGGTGCACTGCAGTGCATGGTTTGAGTTCAAAGTGGAAATTGACCCTCTTTTCTGTAACGTGGTTCATTTCCCTTCTGACAGCCAATTCTGTGTACGTTCGATTTGTTTCCTCGCTGCTTTAAATGCTTCATTTTACTGTCCTCAATTCCTTCAATTCTGTCCATGTGTTGTCTTTTCATCAGGTCTTATGATTTGGTTACAACAGCTTCTGACTTGCCTTAAAAATTGGCAGTGTTCCCCTTTCGCCGTCACTTCAACACTAGAACTACCAAGGCTGTCAATTTGACGATTCGCAGAAGTTGACGTCTAAATACTGTAGTTACGTTGATCTTTGACGTTCCTAGACTTTTAAATTTTTCTACAATTTTTTATATATTGTTGTAATTTAACTGAAATAAAACACAAAAAGGAGTTCTGAGTAATTCTTCCTCTAACTCCCACAAACGTCATTTTGACACCTCTACTAAATACATCGTAACTTTTCCCTGTGTCTGACTGTAGCACGGTTTTGCGATACCTACTGACCGTAGTGGCATCACTCAGGTGAAATCTAGGTGAACAAAATGGATCTGAGAAAATGTTTGTCACATAATCGCCATACCGCAAAGCGTCAAATTGACGGTAGTGGGAGTTCTAGTAGTTCTAGAATTCTGGTAGTCCTAGTGTTAATAAATTCCTCCATTTATGTGGAAGTTGGCGTAAACTCGGATTAAATTAGGCTCTTAAAGTTGACACAAAAACTCATTTTCTGAGGTGTTTCATTTGAACACATGCTCAGATTGCACGTGCACTTACAGTTTGTTTGTATCACATCAATAAGACCTTTTTAGATGTCTCTAAAGGGTCTTTGAACTCTTTTTAAAACAAACAAACAAAAACTTTGGGAAGTTTATCATAACGAAAGCCACGCCTTTCTTTTTCTTCACTTCCTGTTCTTAGACACATCGCTGAGCTTTCTGGGATCGATCCCTCTGAGAACAAAACAAAACACCAGAAACCCAAATCCAATCCCTGATCGCTAAACCCTGATTAGAAAATCAATAAAAGTCGCTCCTGGACCGAGGTCCTTCTGCTGTCAGCACATTGATCTCGGCGTCAGCAGGATACCTTCACTCAGATGAGCCTTTTCAAGACCCCCAAAAATTGAATATCTTTCATAAGAAAAATTCCTAGTTTATTTTTAGCTTTTTTGAGCACCGGAAGCAGATGCAGTGTTCCACCAGGCTCCTCGCTAACATGGCTCACCACACACTCTGCCGGGAGTGTAAAAACATCAGCAGGCACTTTAACGCCTACCTGGGGGTTTATATGGAGGAATGTTTAGGTGAACTATTGAAATTGTTTTTTCAGGATCCAGTCATGCCATCACAGGAACCCCCTCCAGATGCCAAGATTGAACAGGTGGACCTTCCACCGGAGGCCGCAGATGAAAGTAAGAGACTCTTTTATTATTAAAAATGCCAAAAAAAGACTGGTTTTACAAAACATTTGGATGTTTTAATCCAGAAAAATACTGTCTAAAACTCTTGAAATACACCTTTTTATGGTTAAATTGCAAGTTGATTAAATAATTTTATCATTAAAACCTTTTCAATATTTTAGTGATCAGTGTAAACACGTCCCAGCTAACAATTTAACGTTCCCAGAACGTTCTAGGAAGGTTTTTCAAAGGTTAACAGAACGTTCCTTAAAGGTTATTTTTGGTTTTCCAAAAAAACCAAAAAAAAGGAAATTTATGACCGTTGCGAAACTTTATTTTTTGGTTTTCAGAACGTTCCTCTAACTTTAATTTTAACCGTAACATCTGGAATTTGGTTACTTATTCCAGATGGGAAGGTTAGGTTCTAACAAAGCACCAACCACCTTTTGGTTTGGTAAAAAGAAAACTTTAAAGAACATCGGGCTAATGTTTTCTGGAGGTTCTCCGTTTGCTGGGATGTTACCAAAAGTTTGCTTTTGTCTTATAAAACCTTTTCGAACATCTGTGCATCTAATCAGATTAACATAAAAATGGAACAATATAAACTGTTTAGATTTTACTGTTTTAAGCTTGTAATCCGCAGGAAAAAAAAAAAAAAAAATTCGATCCCATTTTCGTTCTTCCTTATCAGTTGTTTTTAGGTTATTGGCAAAATTGAAACTAGAGCGCATCCCTGTGGTATATTGTGAAAATGACGTGAAATGATGGTAGAAATGTGTTAATTACTTCTCATAAACTGTAAGTCACTTCGGATTATAAGTCGTATCGCCGACCTAACTATGAAAAAAGGTGCGACTTATACTCCGAAAAATATGTTAGTTTTGTCTCTATGAGTTCGGATCCAACGAACTGATGATAAAACCCTGCACACACTGGTGTGTAGTTTATAATATCAATGGCTTGAGTTCACATCACAGTCACAACCGCTTCCAGTTAGTCCCAAAGTTCTTCTAAAACTATAATCCATTTAAAAAACAAAGCCACAAATAAAGACCCTCTATCCTCGGCTAAGCATCAGAAAAAAAAAAACGGGTGTTTAGGGACCAACCTTGTTCTCCCACCCACATACACTTGAAAAAGAGATGCTGTGGCAGGGTGTTTAGAGTTCAGGCGTGTCCTCTGACTCACTATGGAGGAGTCACGGTTCACTAAATCAACACTGTCCCCTGTTGATTTTCACATCTTGTCTCTTTTTTTTCTTACATCTTTTGAAGTGAGCTTGTGTAAAACACCGGCAGACTTTCTGGATGTTATTTTTAGCATTTCGTCCTATTTTTGTCCAATTTTTAGAGTAAACTTGTTGGTTTCTGTGTGGAGTTTGCATGTTCTCCCCATGTATTTGTGGGGTTTCTCCGGTTTCCTAGCACTCTCCAAAAACATGCATGTTAAGGTTGACAGGCTGCTAAGCCAATTGCATGTGTGAACAGATGTCTGTGTGTGTGGCCCCGCAGCAGACTGGTGACTTGTTCGGGGTGTACCCTGCTTCATGCAACTTTTCGTGTTTGTAATGTTGGGCTAATATATTGTTGCTAAACTTGTTCAGAATCCTAATTTGAGGACGGTTGTTCAGAATTTTATTTTTCCATATTTGAGGAGGTCCGTGTATTTAGTTTTGGGACCACTTCGTGTCCCTGCCACACCCCAAAAGTTTCTGCCTGTAATGACGTGTACACAAAGCCTCAAAAGGTTTCAAGAAGCAATGGGAGGTTACTGATGTATAAACAAAGGTGTGCACTTATGTTTTCAAAACACACTGCGCTGCACGTCAGACGTGTTGAAACACTCCTGTGCATCAGGGAGGCAGCCCCCCCCCCCAAAAAAAAAAAAAATCCAAGATTCATTACCACAGAATTTTTTTTTTCAAAATCAAAAAATAGCCTAAAATACTCCCAAAAAATTGAACTATTAATATTTTTCTGTTTTTTTTATATATATATATATATATATAAAAAAAAATCTGTTTTGTGTTTGTGCTCTGGCTCCCTCTTCTGGACAGAAGCAGCACTGCATACCAACAATCTGACTCCACATTTTTCTTCTGTTTGTCTTTTCAGTTTCGTTGCTACCACACAACTGTGCGGTGGATAAAAAAGAAGACGCAGAGGTGAGAGGCTCTTCTTCTTGTGTACCCCAAACATTTTACATGCTTATTTTCTGGTTTAAACGCCGTGCAGGACATAAAGACGGTGGTTGACGGCATCGATGGCATTAAGCTGTCTCAGGAACTGACTCTCGGGCTCAATGACTTTGACCTGATTCGAGTGATCGGGCGTGGGAGCTACGCTAAGGTCCTCCTGGTTCGGCTAAAGAAGAACGAGCAGGTGTACGCCATGAAAGTGGTAAAGAAGGAGCTAGTTCACGATGATGAGGTGAGACAGTCGTCACTTAAACTTTGACCTACTTAATGAAACATTGATCTGGAAATTTTGGATGCATATTTTAATGAGATTGTTAACTTTAAAGTTGAAACCTGGTTTAAGTAGAAGGTTGTCCTTAAGGTTTAGGTTCTAAGGGACCACACCCAGCTCCCGGAGAACAGCACCACTTCTACACTCCCACCCATCTTCGACTGTGCACAATAGTTGGACATACCCAAATGCCATTGCTCACTACAGCAACATCTTTCAAGTCACATGCTTGTACTATACATCAAAATAAAGCTTAGACCTTCTAGTTTCTGTAAATATGTACATGGAGAGTGTCAGAGCTTCAGAGCCTATCCTACAGTAGTTCAAACATAAAAAAAAAGTACATTTTTAACCTCGTCTAATTTTGTTCATTTTCCAATGTCCCTAGCCAAGACACACTTCTTAGTAGGCATAATTCCTTCCATATGTATGATAATAATCTTGTTGACAACAACTGTGTAAAGTTTCAGATCTCTAGGTACAAGTGTTTTTTATTTATTGACCTTTTAGTATAAAAAATGTCCATTCTGAACAATCTATCCAAATATGTGCCAAAATGTTCCAAATTGAATTTTTGCCATTCTATCATCTCTTTAGTCATAAAAATGCATATTTGTGTTTCTGTGACTTTAAATACCCCCCGCAGATGATTTTTTTAAATAATTTTTCAAATTTATTTTTTCATATTTTTGGCAGTAATTATGAATTTTTCCATAAAAATGCCCAAGAAAGTTTTTTTGCAAAAAATATGCTCCAAAACCCCAGAAATACAGTTTCCCAAAAGAAAAGTTGAAAATAAATGACATTGCTATATGTTTCTCTCTCTGTTCTGTGCGTAAAACTCACTGTCATCATGGCGATCCAAGATGGCCGCGTGTTTTGAATAACAACGTCTGCTATTGGTTCGGTTAAGAGTCCAGCCCCTCGTCACAAAACTGTGACTATTGGCTATCTTAATATGTAAATCTTTTATTTTAAAGTGATGTCATTAGCCAGCTAGCAGCTAACAAGCTAACGCCGCTGTTAGCTGAGTGAGGAGCGCGTGTTTCATTCAAAGTCATCTAACAAACAAACTGATCGGACAATCTCGCGAACGGTTTTGGTTTGTAGCTAATTTTGTGAAGAAATTAAACAAGGACTAAGTCATAAACACAATGTGGCGGTTGCTATGAAGATAGCAACGCGACAGCTACGTTGTATCATGGGATTTATCACTGGAAAAAAATCATGTTTCCTGGAGTATTTCTCCAAACTGGATTACTTTTGAGAAAATACAATTTCATATAGTTATTCTGTGGATTATTACGGACAAAATGAGACCAATTACATAAAGATCGAACCCGTCTGAGGCCGTTAGAACTTGATCACCAGTGAGAAACGCGCTCTACACAGTTGGATTTTTTTGTAGATAGTTATTTCTTCTTGAAACTTGTGAAAACATAACAATGGAGGTTATGATCGTTTTCTTGAAAGTCTAAGCTTTAAAATGAGGTATAACTTACTGGAGTTGAACAAAGAGTAAGTGTCGTTATGAGTGCAGACATGTTCAAAACACAAAAATGGCCCGTCGACGGGCCGGTGGGTGTAATGAGGTTAATATTCCTTACATTAAATTACCAAATGTCCAATCGTGACTAATCCCTCCACCAGAAGGTGTTTCCATTGCTTCACGCCACTGCTGGTCGCCATGGGAACCCCATTTTTGAGCTAATCTGAAGTCCACATAAAGTTCGTAGGTGACAGTGAGTGACTCTTCAGAAACATGGTGACTTTTTCTTACGTTGCTCATCTGGTCCATCAGTTCACCCGGCTGACCACCAGGTGGCGTAGTTGCTATTGTTCCCAAACACTTGTAATTATAATCCAGCTGACTGTTGATTATATAGACGCCTCAAAATTTGAGCATTCTATCACAGTTTCACACTGGAATTCCCTGAGCTCCTGAAATACAGTCTTTCATAAGTGTGTAAAAACAGTTTGCCTGCCGAAGTGCGGATTTTACACACTTCTGATGATTCTAATATTTGGATGGTCGAACAAATTCCGTTCCGTTTCTTTCTGTCATCTTCCGCTTGTTCCGGGGTCGGGTCGCGGGGGCAACAGCCTCAAACGGGAAGCCCAGGCTTCTCTCACCCCGGCTGCATCCTCCAGCTCACCCGGAAGGATCCCGAGTCGTTCCCCGGCCAGCTGTGAGACATAGTCTCTCCAGCGGGTCCGGGGTCTGCCTCTTGGTCTCCTCCTGGTGGGACGTGCCCGAAAAACCTCACCAGCGAACCGCTCGGGTGGCATCTTGACGAGATGCCCGAACTGCCCCATCTGGCTCTTCTCGACCTGGAGGAGGCGCGGTTCGACACAAGCTCTTCCCGGATGGCAGAGCTCCTCACCCGATCTCTGAGTGAGAGCCCAGCCACCCTACGGAGGAAGCTCATTTCGGCCGTTTGTATCCGTGATCTCACTCTCAAAATAACTCATGCTCAAAGACAGACCTTGCCATCTTCCTCAGATCATGGATTTTCAGCCTAAACTAAAAAATCCAGGCTTCCTTTGCCCAAACCACACCCTCTTGCTCTTGCTAGAGCAGCGGTCGGCAACCTTTGACACCGAAAGAGCCATTTGAACCCGGTTTCCACGGAAAAGAAAACACTGGGAGCCGCACATCTAAAATGAAAAAAAAAAAACTTCTACTACTTTACCGCAGCATGTTTCTTATGAAATCCACGTGCTACAGAGAAAATGACATTTTATTCATTTAATGAACATATTTTGAACATTTTGAATTCTTGAAAAATAATAACAATGAATGTCTCTTTCAAATAAATTAAAAAGCTGAATTTAAATTGTCCATGTAGCAAACGAAAGCAGAAAAATGCCATGAGGCGTCATCCTTATATCCATTTATCTAAAATGAAGATAACACTGTATATATTGCTTTTTCTTACCTTTACACTTTGTATAAACAACTATAGTGTGGTTATGTCTTATGAAGTGCTACGGAGAAAATTCAATTTTACCGATGTAATGAACACATTTTGAATTCTTGAAAAAATAATAATATCTGAATGTCTCTTTAGAATAAATTAAAAAGCTGAATTTAAATTGTGCATGCAGCAAACAAACGGGAAAAATCCGTGAGCCGTCATCCTTATATCGCCTTGGGCTTTCAAAGTATGCAGCGGAGCATACTTTGTGATATTTCAAGATCACAATAATCTTCAAATTTAGAACTAAAATAATATAAAAACTAACACAAATAAAACACACTTCAATTAAATACAAAAAAAAATTTTTTAGTAATTTATTTTCCCGAGCCAATCAGAGCCGCATTATAAGGATGAAAGAGCCGCATGAGGCTCCGGAGCCGCGGGTTGCCGACCGCTGTGCTAGAGGATATTTTCTGGATCTTTCTCGGGACCTCGTCCTGGTGTGATATGACAGAAACACCTCACCAGAAAGACAACCAAATCAGGGTTAGAGTTATAACGGTTTGGTGTTTATGCCCTATCCACCCCATCTGGCTTCTCTTGAGTTAGTAGAGCAACAATTCTACGCCGAAGGCAGCCACGATGGCAGCCACGACGGTGGGAGAAACTATGGTGTTAGGTATCTGCTCAGTCAGATTTGAACCCGTCTTCTCCCGGTCTAAGTACAAACACTCTACCACTCAGCCAACGACTCCTCGCCTTGTTTTTCTGGTCACTAACCACAGCTGTTGATCTCCTGCTTCAACGTTTCCCTCACTTCTGAACACAATCCTGAGATAGTTGAACTTTTCTTTTATGTGTAGGACCTCGTCTCTGACCTGAAGAGGTCAGTCCACTCTTTTCTAGTCTGATTTAGAGATTCTGGTTTCCACCCAAAAAAGCTGACATACATCTGCAATCCGGTCTTAAAAAAACAATCCTAAATTTGCCAAACTGAGTCCCCCCCCACCTCGGATGGGTCTTGGAATCCTGTCCATAAAAATAATGAAGAGAATCAGTGACAAAGGGCAGCCTTGGCAGAGATGGACCCTAAATAGAAACAGGTTTACTTGCAGCAATGTGGACCAAGCTTAAGCACTGGTCAAGAAAAGATACACACACACACACACACACACACACACACACACATACATACAGACGGATAGCCAGACAGATTCTCACAAAGATGCACAGCCTCTAATTGACAGTAACACACACACACACTCAGTATAGAGATCTCAGTCTGGACGTAAACGTGTACTCCCTCCACCAGAGGGCAGTGTTTAACCATCAGCATTTTGTTTAGAATCAAATCTTTTATTTTTCAAGTTAGTTGATGGAAAAAACTTCTAATTTTATAAACGAGGAAACAATTTACTCCTCGCATTCTTCTTAGTTGTTCGTCTAATTTCCTTTTGTTTTATTGGCCGACGGCGGTTTTAAAAATCCGTCTGAAGACGTGACGCCGGGGGCTCAAAGGCAACATGAAACCCACCGAGCTTCTGAAGGGAAGCAATGACCAGTACGAGATGCTTTGTAATCACATATTCTACATAATTAGAAATTCTTTAAGTAATAACGAGTCGACCAGAGGGAATGTTGAATCACGAGCGCAGCACGGGGTCTCCATTGTGACTTCATCAATTACCCATTTACTCCGTCGGAGCTCGGCGCGGCCAACCCGACGTGGAGACGTGTTCAATCGTAGCCCACATAAAACTGTCATGTATTTAACGGCTAGAAGCCGACATAAAACACCTAGCGCTCGTTTCAGACGACTCGCGGCTTTGATTTCCTACGTTGTGCCTGAAGAGAAGTAAAGTGGAAATATGTGATCGTAAACCCAAACGCAGTGTTTCTGCTCACACGTCTACGATGGGGGGAGGTGGGCGCATGATCGGAATCACAAGACTACAGTAGTACCTGATCATAACGGATTTTTGGTACCGATTTAATTTGTCTAAGAAAAGCTATTTACTGATTAATCAGAATTTTAAAAAATTTGTCTAATGTTCCGTTCCGTCGTCTTCCGCTTATGGGGGGCCGGTTCGTAGGGGTTAACACAGAAGGGAAGCCTAGGCTTCTCTCATCCTAGCTCAGGCATGGGCAAACTACGGCTCGCGAGGCCTCATGTGGCCCGTTAAGCGTTTTAATCGGGCCTCCTGACCTTGAAAAAATTAAAAAAATAAACCTTGTTAATGTTTTATTTTCCTGTAATTCTGATGTTTCCTCACCAGAGGGCGCCAAAAACAACAACACTGCTCCCATTAAAATGTGTGTGTCTTCGTGATGCACATGCTGTTAAAATTAACAGTGTGCACAGATTTGAAAAGCCATTGGACCCAACACACGCACGTAAACAAGCGTGTTAGATGTTAAAACAAACAAAATGTTACATCAAGCGCTTAGATTTCAAACCTAGCGCCGCTAGATATAAAATTTAACGTTCTTGTTGTAACATTTAGCACTTGTTTAAAATCTAGCGCCATTCTATCGGTCTAATCTGGCGGTTACCAAACCATGCCATCCATCTGCTCCTGTTCCGGCCCCTTTGTCAAATGTTAGAACTCAATGCGGCCCGCGAACCAAAAACTTCGCCCACCGCTGCCCTACCTGCATCCTCCAGCTCACCAGAATAGATCCAACATTCATTGGAAAAAAAAAAAAAAAAGGAAAAAATATTTAATTATTTTTTGTGTGTTAAATTGGTCAAAATCAATAATCTGGTAAAAAAAAAAAAAAATAAATTAAAAACTAGCAGTGCAATTTATTATAACTTACCAATGCCAATGGTGCCAATGGTGGGAGAAACCGGGGGTTAGGTGTCTTCTCCAAAGACACTTAGGCACGGTCCCAGTGGGAATTGAACCGGCTTATTCCGATCCAAGGGCATGGGCATTCTACCACCGAGCAAACCCCTCCTCTCTTGTTAATCAACTAGCCAATAAATGGGTCAGGGTCTCATCAGACCTGCACTCCTATTGGTTCCTTGTTCTTGTATTAGGGGTCGTGCGTTGCTTGTATTTTATTTCAGTGAGTCTACAGATACAGTGGTGGTCAAAAGTTTACATACACTTGTAAAGAACATAATGTCATGGCTGTCTTGAGTTTCCAGTTATTTCAACAACTCTGATTTTTCTCTGATATAGTGATTGGAACAGATCCTTCTTTGTCACAAAAAACATTCATGAAGTTTGATTCTTTTATGACTTTAATATGGGTAAACTGAAAATGTGACGAAATCAGCTGGGTCAAAAATATACATACAGCAATGCTAATATTTGGTTACATGTCCTTTGGCCATTTTTACTTCAATTAGGCGCTTTTGGTAGCCATCCACAAGCTTCTGGCAAGTTTCTGGTTGAATCTTTGACCACTCCTCTTGACAGAATTGGTGCAGTTCAGTTAAATTTGTTGGCTTTCTGACATGGACTTGTTTCTTCAGCATTATCCACATGTTCTCAATGGGATTTAAGTCAGGACTTTGGGAAGGCCATTCTAAAACCTTAATTCTAGCCTGATTTAGCCATTCCATTACCACTTTTGATGTGTGTTTGGAGTCATTGTCCTGTTGGAACACCCAACTGCGCCCAAGACCCAACCTTCGGGCTGATGACTTCAGGTTTTCTTGAAGAATTTGAAGGTAATCCTCCTTCTTCATTGTCCCATTGACTCTCTGTAAAGCACCAGTTCCATTGGCAGCAAAACAGGCCCACCGTGCTTGATGGTAGGCATGGTGTTCTTGGGGTTAAAGGCCTCACATTTTCTCCTCCAAACATATTGCTGGGCATTGTGGCCAAACAGCTCAATTTTTGTTTCATCTGACCACAGAACTTTCCTCCAGAAGGTCTTATCTTTGTCCATGTGATCAGCAGCAAACTTTAGTCGAGCCTTAAGGTGCCGCTTTTGGAGCAAGGGCTTCCTTCTTGCACGGCAACCTCTCAGTCCATGGCGATGCAAAACACGCTTGACTGTGGACACTGACACCTGTGTTCCAGCAGCTTCTAATTCTTGGCAGATCTGCTTTTTGGTGCTCCTGGGTTGACTCTTCACCCTCCTGACCAGTTTTCTCTCAGCAGCAGGTGACAGCTTGCGTTTTCTTCCTGATCGTGGCAGTGACAAAACAGTGCCATGCACTTTATACTTACAAACAATTGTTTGCACTGTTGCTCTTGGAACCTGCAGCTGCTTTGAAATGGCTCCAAGTGACTTTCCTGACTTGTTCAAGTCAATTATTCTCTTATTCAAATCTGTGCTGAGCTCCTTTGACTTTCCCATTGTAGCGTTTGTGGGTGTTTTTATCCAATGAGCCCTTTTTAAATGGCCTCAGAGAAGTCACCAGCTGTAGTCACTCATAATCACTCACAAGAAGTTAAGAGGTCATGCTATGAAGCTCATGTCATTGACACAACTTTCTAAGTCTCCAAAATTGCTCATTCATGTTGCTGTATGTATATTTTTGACCCAGCTGATTTCGTCACATTTTCAGTTTACCCATATTAAAGTCATAAAAGAATCAAACTTCATGAATGTTTTTTGTGACAAAGAAGGATCTGTTCCAATCACTATATCAGAGAAAAATCAGAGTTGTTGAAATAACTGGAAACTCAAGACAGCCATGACATTATGTTCTTTACAAGTGTATGTAAACTTTTGACCACCACTGTATGTATCATCGCTCTGTGATTCGTCTGCTTGGCTTATTAGACTCGAGTCCGTTTCAGACTGACTTGAGTCTATCAGACCTATTGATCAGACGGATTGACCCCTCTTTTGTTTGTGTCTCTGCAGGATATCGACTGGGTCCAGACAGAGAAGCACGTGTTCGAACAGGCCTCCACAAATCCTTTCTTAGTCGGCCTTCACTCTTGTTTCCAGACAGAAAGTCGGTAAGAGACCAGCGAGGCCGGGGTGTTTCTTTCGCAGGAAAAGGACATTTTTATTCCCTGATGATCTACGATGATACACGTTTTTTTGTCTGAAAAGAGCTGGATATTTTTTACTTTATGTCTAAACGGGGTTTTATTCTCTTAAGATTGAAGTGTCTGTGTCCTTAATGAAGTTTTTTAGCCTTCAGACCTTCATCAAGGTTAATGTTTGTGGATAAAATGAATTTCTAACAACATTTAAAAAAAAACGTAGTCATTTCTATCTTGCGCATTCATTCGGTATGTGTTTAGAACAAGCACGGGCAAACCATGGCCCGTAAGCCACATGTGGGCCGTTAAACTTTTAATCCGGTCCGCTAAACTTGAAAAATGAAATAAATCAACATTGTTAGTGTTTGAGGGATAGGCTCCAGCATCTCCCGCAACTCTGATATATAGATAAGCTGTTTTGAGGACGAAAAGACTGGGTTTGTATTTTTTCTGCAATTCTGATGTTTCCTCACTAGATGGCGCACTGTATGATATAAAAAGCCATCGGGGCCCAATAAACGCACGTAAACAAGCGTGTTGGATGTTAAAACAAGCGAAATGTGATATCAAGCGCTTAGATTAGTGCCATTAAATGCATGTTTTTAAGCGCCATCGCACTAGATTTCAGACCTGGCGCCGCTAGATTTTAAATTTAATGCTCTTGATGTAACATTTAACGGCGCTTGTTTAAAATCTTCTTGTCCTCCTTGTCTCTCTCCACAAATATCAACACACACTTATGTGTCAATAGCAATGTGTTTGTTGCCATAGCAACATAGCAACAATTTCCAACGTGCGCTTCCTCCCAGCTGTTGCGGGGTGCAGCAGGTTAGAGGAGATAAAATGCTTATAAATTTTGAAATGTTCATTTTTAGAACACAAAAAATACGTGATAAAATAGAAAACATGTTTATATCAAAACTCATAAAAGGTCAGGGTTGTTTTATTTATTCTAATTAGCGTATTAAAGTGACGTGTAGTCAAATTGACGGCTGCGGCGGTCCTAGTGTTAACAATGTTAGTTGGACTTAAACGACACAAGGTGATTTTGATATTAACAGAAATAATAATAATGATAATAATAGAAAGTATCATTCAAAACTTTTATTGTTGATTCTTTATTTGAACTTGAACTTTAAACTTGACCTATTGAACTTTAAAGTTACATCTATAGAAAAAGATTTTTGTCTGTGTAACATTATTCCGATCCAGAGCTAGATTATGATTCTAGTTTAAATTGGTTGTATGTATACAGATGTCTGACGTGTTTCTGTTGAATTTCTCCTTCAGATTATTTCTTGTGATCGAATACGTGAACGGTGGAGACCTGATGTTTCATATGCAAAGACAGCGAAAGCTCCCAGAAGAACACGCCAGGTAAGAACACCCAAATCCACAACATCTGGTTCGTCATATAACGCAGAATTGTATCACATTATTATCTAAATCTGGAAATTTGGAGTGTGGAAAAGAGGTGAAGAAGTGTTTGCAGCAAGCCTTGAACGGGTGGATAAAAGTATCAGATGTGATGTGTGATAGAAGAGTTTCAGTGATGGTCTTCAGTAACTCTCCATCTGCATCAATTAGCCCCTCAAAAAGTATTTTATAGTCATAAAACCATCATATTTTTCGGCATTATTATGAAAAAAAACACAGCTCGGGCAAAACAGATGAAAACTAACACAAAAATGTACTTGATGAACAATTCAGTGGTGAAAAGGACTCCTATTGGTCAGACAGCTGCTACACACCAAACCATTTATAAGACCTCCAAAAATTAAATAATGTATACAAATACAAAGTATAAGATTTAATCTTTCTTTACCATCATTAATGCTAGAAGCCAGCAGAATTCTGAAATAACGAGCGGAAGCTTTGCTGATTTGGTAATACAGTATATCCGAGCTTAAATGCGATTGGTCAAATGCAAAGACAAACTTTCGAAGCAGCGCACCGAAGAAAATTTATTCAATTAAACGGGCCTGAGCTTTTAAAAATATTTGATAAAAATATGAGGAAAATAAAGGGTTAGGTTCCCACCCTCACCTCTGGTCACCAACCAACGCTGGTGACCAAAAAAATGAGATCGCAGATACAAGCGGCCGAAATGAGCTTCCTCCACAGGGTGGCTGGGCTCTCACTCAGAGATCGGGTGAGGAGCTCTGCCATCCGGGAGGAGCTCGGTGTCGAGCCGCTCCTCCTCCAGGTCGAGAGAAGCCAGATGGGGTGGTTCGGGCATTTGGACAGGATGCTCCCCAAGCACCTCGCTGGTGAGGTGTTTCGGGCAGACCCCGGACCCGCTGGAGAGACTATGTCTCACAGCTGGCCGGGAAACGACTCGTGATCCTTTTGGGTGAACTGGAGGATGCTGGTGAGAGAAGCCTGGGCTTCCCGTCTGAGGCTGTTGCCCCTGCGACCCGGGTCTGGACAAGCGGAAGACGACGGAACGGAACTTGTTGGGATTCAGATCATTTCAGTCCAGCAGAGAGGGCTTTGAAGGTGCTCAGTGTCCGCCACTGCTGTAAACGTAGGAGACCATGTTTATGCGGTGGTTTGTTTTTATTGTTTGTTTCAAATTTTTTCACTTCAGTGATCGGCTTCCCAAAAATTCCGTTTAAAACGTTCCCGAGCCGCGCGGTGTGTGTCTCTGCATGCAGATGCAGAAAGCCATGCCGTTTGCATGCGGCAACGCTGCCAAAATCCAACTTAACACTTTTTATCCATCCTAGAGAAATATAATGAGCACCCATAATTCATTGTGCCTGTCTGCTCGCGGGGGCTCTCCACTGCGGCTCTGATAAATGCCGGATCAAAGGCTGGGTAATTTAGAGAGGCACCGTTGGGCCCCTATCGGCCTGTACAATCTGGATCCTGCAGACAGTGGCTGTACATATGCAAAGCAGCATGTTAATCACTCATAATGATTGTACATATTCATGAGCCGGCGTTCCGAGAGCGAGGCCCACTGCATTCCCCCCGCGCGGTGAGGGCGACGGATGCCGCTGCTGATAGGAGTCGTCTTCCAGCATGTGTGATGGAAGACAGCGTACAATGCGGGCTGTCACGGTGAAGACATGGGGGAGCAGTGTGGGATTTGTGATTCTCCTGTCAAACATCGCCGCGGCGCAGTCTCTCGCTGTTTGACAATCGGCGCTCTTCAGCCGGCAGACAGACGGAGAGCCTCGTCAGTTTTAATGAAAGCTTATCTCCGGGAGACAGAAAAATACACTACCTACACACGGAGAGAAAAACATGCCTCTGACTCACTGAAGAAGCACATCTAATTATGACTAAAAACTATAAAGGCTTTAAAGGGTCTCTGGTTAAAAAAAAAAAAGGTCTGACTCATCGCGCCAGACTCAGGGATTTGTCTCTGACGTCTGCAGAGCTGTGCCAGGCTTTAGTCACTCCGAACGCCAGGCTTGTCCTTTGCTGGGATTAGCTCGTTCTGACAGGCAGAGCGGGGTTCAAACTTCAAATCAAAGTTAGAAACTATTCTGCCCACCTCGGTTTTACTGCATGGACGGGGAGTTTTAAAGCTGGAAACAAGCGATTAGTTTGATTTTTATTTTCTAAATAACCTTGGTGGGAGTGTTGAACGGCTCCAGGAGGGTCCGATTATTAATATTAGAATAATAAACATCTGGAAAGATGTTGAAACTTCGCCTGCCAAGGAGTAGGGTGTACAAACCACCTTTGGTAATTCACTCCTAAGTCAATACGATTCACTCCTGTTCACACCCTGATATTCAAATCAATTTATGTGTGGACCCCTCTTTAAAGTGGTTTAAACTCACAACGTTTCTGCCCTTAGACCAGGCATGGGCAAACTACGGCCCGCGGGCCTTATGCGGCTCATTAAACGTTTCAATCCGGCCCGCCAAACTTTAAAAAAATTGAATAAATAAACCTTGTTAATGTTTTATTTGCCTGCAATTCAGATGTTTCCTCACTAGATGGCACCATAGATGCAACAACACTGCTCCCATTAAAATATGTACTGTATGTCCGTGATCTGCATGCTGTCGAAATAAACAGTGTGCCCACATATGGAAAGCCATTGGGCCCAATACACGCACGTAAACAAGCGTGTTAGATGTTAAAACAAGCAAAATGTTACATCAAGTGCTTAGATTTCAAACCTAGCGCCACTAGATTTGAAATTTAACGCTCTTGATGAAACGTCTAGCGCTCTTGTTTAAAATCTAGTGCCATTCCATCGGTTTAACCTACCGGTTACCAAAGCATGCCATCCATCTGCTCCTGTTCCGGCCCCTTTGTCAAATGTTAGAACTCAATGTGGCCCACGAACCAAAATGTTTGCCCACCCCTGCCTTAAACCCTTCTTCTTTTTGGTGATAAAGTCTTAAAAACATCGGGTGGTGCAGAAAAAAAAAAAAGAAACCTCG
Organism: Neostethus bicornis; assembly: GCA_902685375.1. Lineage (NCBI taxonomy): Eukaryota > Metazoa > Chordata > Actinopteri > Atheriniformes > Phallostethidae > Neostethus > Neostethus bicornis. Next base: position 27,773,303 of record LR738550.1, read on the forward strand.
TGGAGATCCACACGAAGGACGGATCCTCTCACAGGATGGACAGGACATGCACATTTAAATTAATGGGCTTTTAATTACAGATGATCTAATCTAGCTCCACAAGATATTTGAAGAAATCAGAAGATGGAGGGTGGGAGGAAACCGGAGTACCTGGAGAACACACACACATACACAGGGAGAACATGCAAACTCCACACAGAAAGACCAGTGCTCCAAGCCTCGTCCTTACCCAGGACTTGAACCCACAATGAAGTGTTGGATTTAAACTTTCTTTTTTTCCACATAAACATATTTAACATTTAAACTTTTATTTTTTCGGTTCCAGATTTTATGCTGCTGAAATTTGCATCGCTCTGAACTTCCTTCATGAAAAAGGCATCATCTACCGGGATCTGAAACTGGACAACGTCCTCCTGGACCACGACGGACACATTAAGATCACAGACTATGGAATGTGCAAGGTGATCCAGACGATACTTCGTTTGTGTGACAAAACTCGATTGTTATCATTCAATACCCGCCCTTTTTATGTTTTTGCTCCAAAAATGGGCGGAGCCATATTTACCAAAAACTCAAGAGATTTTGACAAAACAGCTCTGGTTAGCTGGATACCAACTATATATGAGATGATCAGGTTTTATTGTAATCCCAATATCCCTTCACAAGACTGCCAATAGTTACTCAGTGCCAACTATTGATGAATTGCTAAGTTTTTTTGGATAATGCCTCCAAAGGTCACGTTCACATCTGCTGAAATCACAAACTCTTGTGAACACGATCTCTCCCAAACCACTAAGAGGTTTTTAATCAAATCAAATTTTATGTATAAACCACTTTTCCAAAATAAAGTTACACAAAGTGCTGAACGGAACAAATAAAAACTCAAACAAAATTAAAATCAAGATCATTAAAAAAACAATAAAGTTAATCAGTACCACCTGTAGATCAACTGACGAGGTTTTCACGGCCATCCAATCAAAAGTCAGGGTCACTAAATGGATAAACCTTACAGATCAGGGGCGGACACAAAGGTATTGGGGGGAGGGTGGCGCACGCCTCCCCCTTTTGGTCAAATAAAAACAAAAAAGAAGAAGAAAGGAAAGGGGACTAGTCAAGCTATCCGCTTGCAGGGCCAGTGAATGGGTCACCAAAATGCAGTGGTGGAACGTAACGAAGTAAATGTACTTCGTTACTGTACTTAAGTAAAAAAAAATTGTGTATCTGTACTTTACTTAAGTAAAATTTAAGACCGGTACTTTTACTTTTACTTGACTACATTTTTAGAGCAAATATCTGTACTTTTACTTCGCTACTTTTTAAAAGTGTGTTTTACTTTTTTTGTTACATTTTTGTTCAGGAATTTGAAAAATACACAGGTTTTTTTTAGCGCATCTTGAAGCCGCATCGCCAAAATCAAAAGGAGCAGTTGATCAGGAGAAGAAGTAATGAATCGAGAAACATTTTCCATTATTTCAGCGCCAAAAACTGATACAAATTAAAAAGAGTCAGAAGATCGTTGTTCGTTGTGTTTACTTCTAAATAAAAAGTTGAGCCATCATTACACAGAGCAGGGGCGGATCCAGAATTTTCCAAAGGTGGGTGGGGCTTTGACAAAGCCAATATATAGTGACTGGGGGCCTCCCCCCCAAAACATTTTAAAAAATAAGTGTCATTTTCCTCCATTTTGGCGGCCCATTCACTGGCCCTTCTAGGGGATAGCTTGACTTGTCCCCCTTACTCTTATTTTATTTATTTATTTTTTGTGGACCAAAAGAGGCGGGAGAGGGGGGTCACACCCCTGCAGAGTATTTATCCTGGTTACCATGGTGACGCCCTATAGCACAACAAATAACATTTGAATTATGATCGAATACTTTTACTGTTTACTTAAAAAGTAAAATTTACACCAATTACTTTTGTACTTTTACTTAAGTAGATTTTTTTTATTGGTACTTTTACTTAAGTAAATTTTTTGCCTAATTATCTGTACTTTTACTTAAGTACAAAAAGTGAGTACTTCATCCACCACTGCCAAAATGCAGGCAAAAGAGTCTTATTTTTCTAAATGTTCTGTGAAGGGGATGCCCCCAGCGCCCTCTACCTGGCTGTGTCAATGATTTCCCATCCCCCCCTTTAGAAAATCCTAGATCCGCCCCTGCAGATATGACCGCTTCGACCTAATCATCACATAAAATTCAATCCTTCATTTTTAATGAAGTTTGTGAGAGAAAAAAACGAGCGGAAACCTTTGCGTCGACTTATTTTTGCTTTTTTCTTGTCCCTTCTTTTCCGGTGTGCGTGTCCTCTTTGTTCCACTCAGGAGGGCATCAGACCAGGTGATACCACCAGTACTTTCTGTGGGACACCCAACTACATTGCACCTGAGATTCTCCGAGGAGAGGATTACGGTGAGTTTAAACGTGTCAGCCTCAGCAGTGACACGGATTCCTCACATGTGAATCATCTTTCCTCGTACCAGGCTTCAGCGTGGACTGGTGGGCCCTGGGCGTGCTCATGTTTGAGATGATGGCAGGGAGGTCTCCTTTTGACATCATCACAGACAATCCGGACATGAACACAGAGGAGTACCTCTTTCAAGGTGAGCCGAGGTTTCACACAACACAGATACTTCCACACAGTTTGTAGAGAATTAAATGCAAAAAAAAAACCTTCCAAAAATAGATTTTTAAAGACTACGGTTAAAAAAAGAGTTTTGAAAGTCACGGGGGCAACAGCCTCCGACGGGAAGCCCAGGCTTCTCTCACCCCGGCTGCATCCTCCAGCTCACCCGGGAGGATCCCGAGTCGTTCCCCGGCCATCTGCGACACATAGTCTCTCCAGCAGGTCTGGGGTCTGCCTCTTGTCTCTTCCAGGTGGGATGTGCCTGAAACACCTCACCACCAAGGCATTTGGGAGGCATCCTAACCAGATGCCCAAACCACCCCATCTGACTTATCTCGACTCGAAGGTCTATTTTGAGCTCCTCCCAGATGGCAGAGCACCTCTCTATCGCTGAGTGAGAGCCCAGCCACCCTGAGGAGGAAGCTTCAGTCACCACCCACAGCCGGTGGCCATAGGTGAGGGTAGGAACGTAGATCCTGGTTACCATGGTGAGGGTAGGAACGTAGATCCTGGTTACCATGGTGAGGGTAAAAACGTACATCCTAGTTACCATGGTGATGGTAGGAACGTAGATCCTGGTTACCATGGTGACGGTAGGAACGAAGATCCTGGTTACCATGGTGAGGGTAGGAATGCAGATTCTGGTTCCTACCCTCACCATGGTAACCAGAATCTGCATTCCTACCCTCACCATGGTAACCAGGATCTTCGTTCCTACCGTCACCATGGTAACCAGATCTACGTTCCTACCATCACCATGGTAACTAGGATGTACGTTTCTACCCTCACCATGGTAACCAGGATCTACGTTCCTACCCTCACCATGGTAACCAGGATCTACGTTCCTACCCTCACCATGGTAACCAGGATCTACGTTCCTACCCTCACCATTGTAACCAGGATCTACGTTCCTACCCTCACCATGGTAACCAGGATCTACGTTCCTACCCTCACCATGGTAACCAGGATCTACGTTCCTACCCATACCGTGGTAACCAGGATCTTCGTTCCTACCCTCACCGTGGTAACCAGGATCTTCGTTCCTACCTTCACCATGGTAACCAGGATCTACGCTCCTACCGTCACCATGGTAACTAGGATGTACGTTTCTACCCTCACTATGGTAACCAGGATCTACGTTCCTACCCTCACCATGGTAACCAGGATCTACGTTCCTATCCTCATCATGGTAACCAGGATCTACGATCCTACCCTCACCATGGTAACCAGGATCTAAGTTCTTACCGTCACCATGGTAATCAGGATCTATGTTCCTACCCTCACCATGGTAACCAGGATCTACATTCCTATCCTCACCATGGTAACCAGGATCTAGGTTCCTACCCTTACCATGGTAACCAGGATCTACGTTCCTACCCTCACCATGGTAACCGGGATCTACGTTCCTACCCTCACCATGGTAACCGGGATCTACGTTCCTACCCTCACCATGGTAACCAGGATCTACGTTCCTACCCTCACCATGGTAACCAGGATCTACGATCCCACCCTCACCATGGTAACCAGGATCTAAGTTCTTACCGTCACCATGGTAACCAGGATCTACGTTCCTACCCTCACCATGGTAACCAGGATCTAGGTTCCTACCGTCACCATGGTAATCAAGATCTACGTTCCTACCCTCACCATGGTAACCGGGATCTACGTTCCAACCCTCACCATGGTAACCGGGATCTATGTTCCTACCCTCACCATGGTAACCAGGATCTACGATCCCACCCTCACCATGGTAACCGGGATCTACGTTCCTACCCTCACCATGGTAACCAGGATCTACGTTCCTACCCTCACCATGGTAACCAGGATCTACGATCCCACCCTCACCATGGTAACCAGGATCTAAGTTCTTACCGTCACCATGGTAACCAGGATATAAGTTCTTACCGTCACCATGGTAATCAGGATCTATGTTCCTACCCTCACCATGGTAACCAGGATCTACATTCCTATCCGCACCATGGTAACCAGGATCTAGGTTCCTACCCTCACCATGGTAACCAGGATCTACGTTCCTACCCTCACCATGGTAACCGGGATCTACGTTCCTACCCTCACCATGGTAACCGGGATCTACGTTCCTACCCTCACCATGGTAACCAGGATCTACGTTCCTACCCTCACCATGGTAACCAGGATCTACGATCCCACCCTCACCATGGTAACCAGGATCTAAGTTCTTACCGTCACCATGGTAATCAGGATCTACGGTCCTACCCTCACCATGGTAACCAGGATCTACATTCCTATCCTCACCATGGTAACCAGGATCTACGTTCCTACCCTCACCATGGTAACCAGGATCTAGGTTCCTACCGTCACCATGGTAATCAAGATCTACGTTCCTACCCTCACCATGGTAACCGGGATCTACGTTCCAACCCTCACCATGGTAACCGGGATCTATGTTCCTACCCTCACCATGGTAACCGGGATCTACGTTCCTACCCTCACCATGGTAACCAGATTATACGTTACTACCCTCACCATGGTAGCCAGGATCTACGTTCCCACCCTCACCATGGTAACCAGATTATACGTTCCTATCCTCACCATGGTAACCAGGATCTATGTTCCTACCCTCACCATGGTAACCAGATTATACGTTCCTATCCTCACCATGGTAACCAGGATCTACATTCCTATCCTCACCATGGTAACCAGGATCTAGGTTCCTACCCTCACCATGGTAACCAGATTATACGTTCCTATCCTCACCATGGTAACCAGGATCTATGTTCCTACCCTCACCATGGTAACCAGGATCTACGTTCCTACCCTCACCATGGTAACCAGGATCTATGTTCCTACCCTCACCATGGTAACCAGGATCTACGTTCCTACCCTCACCATGGTAACAAGGATCTACGTTCCTACCCTCACCATGGTAACCAGGATCTACGTTCCTACCCTCACCATGGTAACCAGGATCTACGATCCTACCCTCACCATGGTAACCAGGATCTAAGTTCTTACCGTCACCATGGTAATCAGGATCTATGTTCCTACCCTCACCATGGTAACCAGGATCTACATTCCTATCCTCACCATGGTAACCAGGATCTAGGTTCCTACCCTCACCATGGTAACCAGGATCTACGTTCCTACCCTCACCATGGTAACCGGTATCTACGTTCCTACCCTCACCATGGTAACCGGGATCTACGTTCCTACCCTCACCATGGTAACCAGGATCTACGTTCCTACCCTCACCATGGTAACCAGGATCTACGATCCCACCCTCACCATGGTAACCAGGATCTAAGTTCTTACCGTCACCATGGTAATCAGGATCTACGGTCCTACCCTCACCATGGTAACCAGGATCTACATTCCTATCCTCACCATGGTAACCAGGATCTACGTTCCTACCCTCACCATGGTAACCAGGATCTAGGTTCCTACCGTCACCATGGTAACCAAGATCTACGTTCCTACCCTCACCATGGTAACCGGGATCTACGTTCCAACCCTCACCATGGTAACCGGGATCTATGTTCCTACCCTCACCATGGTAACCGGGATCTACGTTCCTACCCTCACCATGGTAACCAGATTATACGTTACTACCCTCACCATGGTAACCAGGATCTATGTTCCTACCCTCACCATGGTAACCAGATTATACGTTCCTATCCTCACCATGGTAACCAGGATCTACATTCCTATCCTCACCATGGTAACCAGGATCTACGTTCCCACCCTCACCATGGTAACCAGATTATACGTTCCTATCCTCACCATGGTAACCAGGATCTATGTTCCTACCCTCACCATGGTAACCAGATTATACGTTCCTATCCTCACCATGGTAACCAGGATCTACATTCCTATCCTCACCATGGTAACCAGGATCTAGGTTCCTACCCTCACCATGGTAACCAGATTATACGTTCCTATCCTCACCATGGTAACCAGGATCTATGTTCCTACCCTCACCATGGTAACCAGGATCTACGTTCCTACCCTCACCATGGTAACCAGGATCTATGTTCCTACCCTCACCATGGTAACCAGGATCTACGTTCCTACCCTCACCATGGTAACAAGGATCTACATACGTTCCTACCCTCACCATGGTAACCAGGATCTACGTTCCCCCCTTGTAAAGAACGTTGTTACTACTTTGAGTCTACTTTGAAAAGTTCCGTCCCACTTGACACTGAAGCCAAAAATATCAGGTTTTTGTTTGGCATCCCTAGAGATGGGTGTGGAGGAACGGTGTTCCCCAGAACAGAAAAGTTTGGTTCTGAAAATCATCAGAACGTCCAAACTGGCCCCGAAACTGAATGATCCATCATTGATCAATACATCTGATTTTACTTCCAGAAAATAAACTGGATTCTTCATCCAGGAGCTCACCGTGTTCCTGTCAGGGGGTCTTTATTTATGAGTTCAACTCGATGGAACACGGGGAACCTGTTTGGTTAAGCCCATTGTAAACGTCTCTGTGTTCCAGAAACAAGTTTCTGAAAAACCCCCCCCAAAAAACGAGCTGCAGTCAAGCAGATCTGATTTAAACTTCTGGATTAAGCAGGACGCCAAACTCAGATCAATATTGTTTTTCTCTAATTAGGAAAAAAGCGACCTTTGGCGCCGATCGCGGTACAGATTCGACTCATGTCCTACACCCCTCAATCTTCTTTCCCATGAACCTCGGTCATGTTTCCTGGATCGCACGCTGAAGTCTGTTTTCTGCTAAACTAAACCAGGGTGTGTTCTAATAACACCTCACATTTTAAATCAGAGATTAACGGACTGCACGTTTGGTCCAAGACGAAAATATCTGTGACAACTTTTCAGTTTGGTGGAAAAACACAAAACGTTCAGCCCAGGAAACAACGAGAGATGAAGAGTTTAGTTTCTAGTTTAAACCTGAGGACGTTTTTAAAAAAGAGTCTTGTTCATGAGTGGGGGAAAGATGGAGCGGGAGAGCGAGAGGTGGATCGGTGCGGCGTCAGCAATAACTAGGACGCTGCATCGGTCTGTCGTGGTAAAAAAGAGCTGAGCTGAAAAACAAAGCTCTCGATTTACAAGTTGATCTACGTTCCAACCCTCACCTATGGTCACCAGCTGTGGGTGGAGACCAAAAGAATGAGATCGCAGGTACAAGCGGTCTAAATGAGCTTCCTCTGCAGGGTGGCTGGGCTCTCACTCAGAGATCGGGTAAGGAGTTCTGCCATCCGGGGAGGAGCTGGGTGTCGAGCCGTTCCTCTTCCAGGTTGAGAGGAGCCAGATGGGGTGGCTCGGGCATCTGGTCAGGATGACTCCCGAGCGCCTCGCTGGTGAAGTGTTTCAGGCGCATCCCACCGGGAGGAGACCAAGAGGCAGACCCCGGGCCCACTGGAGAGACTGTCTTACGGCTGACTAGGGAACGACTCGGGATCCTTCCGGGTGAGCTGGAGGATGCAGCCGGAGTAAGAGAAGCCTGGGCTTCCCGTCTGAGGCTGTGGCCCCCGCTACTCGGTTCCAAATAAGCAGAAGACAACAAAATGGAAAAAAAAAATGGAACCCTCAGCTCTCTCTTTAAAGGATAAAATGATCTGTGTGAGTTTGCTTGCGTCGTCTCTTATTCTTCTGTAATGATTAAAAACTTCTAGACAGTTTCAGCATGTGAATTCCGTTCCGTCATCTTCCACTTGTTCCGGGATCGAGTCGCAGGGGCAACAGCCTCAAATGGGAGCCCAGGCTTCTCTCAACCCTGGGCTGCATTCTTCAGCTCACACGGAAGGATCCTTTGGTGTTCCCTGTCCAGTTGTGAGGCATAGTCTCTCCAGCAGGTCCAGAAGTCCAGGGTCTGCCTTTTGGTCTCCTCCCGGTGGGACGTGCCCGAAACACCTCCCCAGCGAGGCAGTCGTGGGCCATCCTGACTAGATGCCCGAAACACCTGAGGAAACATCTGGTTCCTCTCGACCTGGAGGAGGAGCGGCTCAACACCGAGCTCCTCCCGAATGGCAGAGCTCCTCACCCGATCTCTGAGTGAGAGCCCAGCCACCCTATGGAGGAAGCTCATTTAGACCGCTTGTATCCGCGACCTCATTCTTTCGGTCACCACCCACAGCTGGTGACCATAGGTGAGGGTTGGAACGTAGATCGACTTGTAAATCGAGAGCTTTGCTTTTCGGCTCAGCTCTTTCTTTACCACGACAGACCGATGCAGCGTCCTAGTTATTGCTGATGCCGCACCGATCCGCCTGTCGATCTCCTGCTCCATCCTTCCCCCACTCGTAACTTTATTCGGTTCTACTTCAACAAGTTACTCCATTTATTTAGACATCAGCCGGTAGGAAGACAAGGACCCTAAACGTACCCGAGTCTTTACATAAACCCTCGTTTTGTGAAGCACGTGTAAGATTTCTGCACCTCTGGGTGCGCTGTTTATGTTCAGCAGGATCAGAGACGTGCAGTTTGCAGTGTGAAACATACTGACAGCAGTCAGAACACCCACCGTAAATTATTATAAGACAGATGTAAACATTTCTATTCATGCCATCAAACCAGCTGTCAGGTACCCGCAGAGAGTAGCAGACGATCTGAACAACCCTCGTTTTGTCATCTATTAAAATGTTGTGACATTTGTTCCTCAGATTGGATGGAAGGTCTGCTTTTTTAGTCTTATTTCGGAGAATGAATCTCTTCTTCTTAAACACACCAGATTTAAAGATCGCATGAGATTTTTAGCGTCGGACATATTTGCGCCGCAGTAAATCCTCCTGATTGTGGTTTTGCATGCACTGTTTGTGCATGTGCTCTGGACAAATTTGAACACTTTAATGAGCACATTGACGTCTTTTTTCTTTAGTTTTCATCATTTTCCAACTTATTCAGCAGCGGACAGTGTGGAGAGTGTGGAAAAGAGGTGAAGAAGTGTGTTCAAGCAGGCTGAAACGGGTGGAGAAAAGTATCAGGTGTGATGTGTGACAGAAGAGTTTCAGCTAAAATTAAAGGAAAAGTGTAAAAAACCGTGGTGAGAGCGGCCATGCTGATTGGTCTAGAAACAGTGGCACTGAAGGAAAGACAGGAAGCAGAGGTGGAGGTAGCAGAGATGAAGATGCTGAGGATCTCTCTGGGAGTGACCAGGATGGACAGGATCAGAAATGAGTATATCAGAGGAACAGTACATGTTAGAGGTTTTGGAGATAAAGTCAGAGAGGCCAGACTTAGATGGTTTGGACATGTGCAGAGGAGAAAGAGAGTACATCGGAAGAAGGATGCTGGATTTGGAACCACCAGGAAAGAGGACTAGAGGAAGACCAAAGAGGAGGTTCATGGACGCTGTGAAGGAAGACATGAAGATAGTTGGTGTGACCGAAGAGGATGCAGCAGATAGGGTTAGATGGAAGAAACTGACTTGCTGTGGCGCCCCCTGAAGGGGAAAGCCGAAAGAAGAAGAAGAAGATTCAGCAGCGGACATATCAGTTTGTAGGTCTACTTTAAGAAATTAAGATTTGTCATAATTTACCTGGCAAATTATTTACCACATGTTCAAGATTAAGATTAAGAAAACCTTTATTATCCCACAATGGAGAAATCGCAGTATGCAACAGCGTGGGCACAGGAAGAAAAAAAAAGGTCATGACAAGTACGCACAAACAAAAACAAAAAGGTAAAATTGACTGAGGATAAAAACATGCATTCAAAATGAGCTAGGGCACAGTTCTGGTGAGAAATAACATAAAGAGTACATGGTTAAAATTGCTCATTGTGGAGTCTCACAAAAGAAGGAAGGAAAGACCTCCTGTATCTCTCCTTCACACGTCGAGGGTGGAGCAGCCTGCCACTCAAGCTGCTTTTTAGTGCAGACAGAGTGTCCTGCAGGCGGTGGGACTTGTTGTTGATCCAGGCTGATTCTGGATTAATTTTTGAGATCCTAAAAGTTCTGCGAAACAATCCAATTTCCATATTTTTCGGACTATAAGTCGCACCTGAGTATAAGTTGCACCAGCCAAAAAAATGTGCAAAAAAAGGAAAAAACAATATGTAAGTCACACTGGAGTATAAGTCGCATTTTTGGGGACATTTATTTGATAAAATTCAACACCAAAAACACGTTTCTTTGAAAGGCATTTTCAAAAGAAAAAAAATGGAGAACAACAGGCGGTATGGTTTACCACCGTCACATGACGCATAAACAAACTAAGAACGTGCATTTATTTGTCGATCCAGCCAATGACTTCCAAGAAAGTTGCACGGCGCATTCTCCAGATTACCGGAAAGCTGCACTCTCCATGCTTCATCCACAGTTTGCGCTAGACAGCCTTAAAGCTCCTATTAGCGGAAAAATCAATTCGTTGGAGTATTTTGGTTATGCCTCCAGGAATGATGGCAAATATGGAGTTAAAAACTTTGAATTTAGTTTTGAACTGTGGACTGTGCAGCACGTTGTTCAAGCACCCATGTATGAACTTGGTCTTCTAACAGTGGCCACTTAGCGTTTAGCCCGCGATTACCTTCTTTGTTTTCTTCATTCCGGTTAATGTAACCTTTGATTTTCATCAGTCACTTACAAGTTTATCACTAACTAAAAACTTTCTTTCTGCTGCTTGATTACCGTTTTTAGCTGCATATTATACTAATTTCGGTTGTAATGTGCAGAAAAAAAAAAAAAAATTCGGCCCCATTTTTGTTCTTCCTCTTCAGTTGTTTTTATGTTACCGGCAAAGTTTAAACTAGAGCGCCCTCCTGTGATTTATAGTGTGAAAATGATGTAAAATGTGTTAATAATTTCTCATATAAGTCGCACCCCCGACCAAACTATATAAAAAAAAAAAACCTGTGACTTATAGTCCGAAAAATCCGGTATTAATGTCATGAAGTGCAAAGTGGTAATGTGGTCACAGCTCTTGAGCAATTTTATGAACACTGATCTGAAATGTGTGAAGCGGCCACAATGGGAATTAGTGCCTCCAAATCCGAGACCATGGTCCTCGCCCGGAAAAGGGTGGAATGCCCCCTGCGGGTCAGGGACAGGGTCCTACCCCAAGTGGAGGAGTTTAAGTATCTCAGGGTCTTGTTTACGAGTGGGGAAAGGATGGAGCGGGAGATCGACAGGCGGATCGGTGCAGCATCAGCAGTAACTAGGACGCTGCATCGGTCCGTCGTGGTAGAGAGAGAGCTGAGCCGAAAAGGAAAGCTCTCGATTTACAAGTCGATCTACGTTCCAACCCTCACCTATGGTCACCAGCTGTGGGTGGTGACCGAAAGAATGAGATCACGAATACAAGCGGCCGAAATGAGCTTCCTCCGCACGGTGGCTGGGCTCTCGCTCAGAGATGGAGTGAGGAGTTCTGCCATCCGGGAGGAGTTTCCTCCTCCAGGTCAAGAGGAGCCAGATGGGGTGGTTCGGGCATCTTGTCAGGATGCCCCCCCGAGCGCCTCGTTGGTGAGGTGTTTCGGGCACGTCCCACTGGGAGGAGACCAAGGGGCAGACTGTAGACCCGCTGGAGAGATTATGTGTCACAGCTGGCCGGGGAACGACTCAGGATCCTTCCGGGTGAGCTGGAGGATGCAGCTGAGACAAGCCTGGGCTACCTGTTTGAGGCGGTTGCCCCTGTGACCCTGCCCCAGATGAGTAGAAGATTGCAGAACAAGCGGTGTTCTGCAATCTTCTACTTGTGGAAAAAGTCTGCGGATCTTGTGGTGCTGAAACAATCTGGATCCGAACAGTTTATGGATCAATGACGATCTGTTTGTGATGATTTTCTGCTGACGATGAAAAGCGATGATCTGCTGGATCTAGATAAAGTGCGGTGATCCATTTTCAGTCCTGATATTTTTGTAAATTCTACTTTAGGCTCATAAACTCAGCAGAAACCGAGTGTAGGTGTGATCACACCCTCCACACAGAGACTCACAATAACTCCCCTCCCTCTATCTGCATTTTGTGTTTCCCTGAGCCATATGGTGGAGTTACATAGCCCACCTCCTCCGTCCCTCCCTCACGCAGTCAACTCGGACAGAAATTCCTCCGTAGTACGTGTGACGCATTTGGTCTCAGCTGTGGAAGTCAGGAGCATATAGCGACACCACACTTAGCATCTGCCACCAGTTCCATGATTCTGGCGGTCTTACCGAGTGGAGGGGTTTCTGGATCAACGCCTGCCAATGGAAACCGATCCTTTTCAGTTTGTGAGTTACCGGGCCATATGCTGTAGTGCCGAACCCAGTGCCAAGGCCCTTCTTGGGTGTTGGTGCACCACATGTCATCCCTAGAGCCTTAGACAAAACCCCAGAGTCTGGAACCCGTTCAGATTCAGCAGGAGATTTGGCCAAAATGAAAATATAAAGAGGAGATGAAATATAAATAGAAAAAAAAAAGAAAAACGTGAAGTAAAAAACTGATTAAAGCTTCTGGAAAAATTAGTTTGGACTGAAACTGGATAACGTGGGGCAGTTTGGGGGGTGGGCGCATCTTATTATTTTATGAACCTACAATAGGGCGGCACGCTGCTAGAAAATTGCGCCTTGGAAGTCGATCTACGTCCTTATCCTCACCTATGGTCACCAGCTGTGGGTGGTGACCGTAAGAATGAGATCACGGATACAAGCGACCGAAATGAGCTTCCTCCACAGGGTGGCTGGGCAGAGGAAGATCGCACTAAGAGATCGGAACACCAATCTCTACACCGAGCTCCTCCTGGATGACAGAGCTCCTCACCCCATCTCTGAGTGAGAGCCCAGCCACCTGCGGAGTAAGCTCATTTTGGCCGCTTGTACCACCTATGGTCACAGCTGGTGACCATAGGTGGGGGTAGGAACGTAGATCGACTTCCAAGGGGCAATTTTCTAGCGGCCATTCAACCTAACATGCAGGTTTTTTTAGAGAGTGAAAAGAAACCGGAGAACCCGGAAAAAAAAACCACACGTGAACAGGAGAACATGCAAACTCCACACAGAAAGACCAGTGTTTCAAGCGTCACCCCCACTCTGGGATTCGAACCCTGACTTTCTTGCTGTGATCAGCTTGTAAATCAAGAGCTTTGTTTTTCGGCTCAGCTCTCTCTTTACCACGACGGACCGATGCAGCGTCCTAGTTATTGCTGACACCGCACCGATCCGCCTGCCGATCTCCCGCTCCATCCTTCCGCCACTCATGAACAAGACCCCGAGATACTTAAACCCCTCCCCTATGGGTAGGACTCTGTCCCTGACCTGCAGGGGGCATTCCACCCTTTTCCGGGCGAGGACCATGGTCTCGGATTTCCGCCTTGAGCCACCACATGCCCCTGGTAGGGTCACCCAAGACAAACAGGTCCTAGGTGAGGGGCCAGAAAATTAAGGCTAAAAAATCCCTATGAAGAGATCAAGCATGGCCAAGATGCCCTTCACCACACATGGGTCACCGGTCCTGCCACCCCCCCTCCTCCCTTGCAGCCAGGCCCTGAATTTACACTCAGTCAGGCCGAGATCTCCAATTAGCTGTTTATAGTAACCATAGCAACCAAACAACACTGCTCTCGGCACCTCTGATTGGCTGATGCACACAGATCCCAACGTCCCCGTGTTTTTTTAAAATTTTTAAACATTAAATTTTTCTTTCATAGTTTTTAAACTTGTAATAATTTAATCCGATTATGAGCGTTTTTCGATCTCACTTTGTTATTCTCTATATTTTATGTATTTAAATACATGCATATTTTAATATATAGTGAGTACTGATGACGAAATAACACGTTTTAGCACACGTCTTTTTTTTCCTCAGTGTTTTTATCTTGGTTTGTTACATTTTTAGGTTAATTAACCAAAAAAATTGTTTTTTTGTGTGTGTTTAACATTTTATTTTAAATTCCCGTTGAAGAGTAAAAGCAGGTCGCACAACCTTGAGAATCATTGATTTTTTTTTTTTTGAGCACACACCCTCGTCAGTCCTTGGATTTCGAGTTTAGGGACAAACTTGTATGGAGTACATTTTTGTTTTCACTCTTGTAGCCTTGTTTAGTATTGGGAGTCTCAAGGCTCTCAGCGGAGCGTAAAAGATGTGAGCGAGAGGAGAGACGTGTCCTTTCATCCCTCCCTCCGACTCCCACACAGCAGACACGCTCACCCACAGGCAGGTCGCTCCGTGAATCATCCTCCTCCCTAACACGATTGCCCTTTCACTGTCTCTCCCCCTCTTTCTTTTCTCATTTCTTCCTCCTTCTTTTTTTTTTTTCTGCAGTTATTCTAGAGAAGCCCATTCGCATCCCAAGGTCTCTGTCGGTGAAAGCTGCCAGCGTGCTCAAGGGCTTTCTAAACAAGGTGAGAGCGGTCCACTCCCATCAGCCCTTTATCCATCTCCGTTGGTCCATGCACACTCCTAAACCAGCATGAGCGGGAACATGGCCAAGCGTTGGGGCCCGGCAGGGAAGACCTCCATGTTTTTGTTCAAACTGCTTGTTTTAGCTTAAAAAAGGGAAGAAAAAATAAATAAGACGTGCGGTTTATTCAGAACGGAATTAACGTTACCGATCATTCATTTAATTACGTCACATTTTCAACAACGACTTTTCCGTTCCGTCATCTTTCGCTTGTTCCGGGGTCGGGTCGCAGGGGCAACAGCCTCAAACGGGTAGCCGAGGCCTCTCTCACTCCTTCTGCATCCTCCAGCTCACCCAGAAGGATCCCAAGTCGTTCCACAGCCAGGTGTGAGACATAGTCTCTCCAGCGGGTCCGCGGCTGCCTCTGGGTCTCCTCCCGGTGTGACGTGCCCAAAACACCTCGCCTGCGAGGTGCTCGGTGGGCATCCTGACCAGATGCCCGGACCACCCCATCTGGCTCCTCTCGACCTGGAGGAGGAGCGGCTCGACACCGAGCTCCTCCCGGATGGCAGAGCTCCTCACCTGATCTCTGAGTGAGAGCCCAGCCACCCTGCAGAGGAAGCTCATTTCGGCCGCTTGTACCCGCGATCTCATTCTTTCGGTCACCACCCACAGCTGGTTACCATGGTGAGGGTTGGAACGTAGATCGACTTGTAAATCGAGAGCTTTGCTTTTCGGCTCAGCTCTCTCTTTACCACGACGGACCGATGCAGCGTCCTAGTTATTGCTGACGCCGCACCGATCCGCCTGTCGATCTCCCGCTCCATCTTTCCCCCAATCGTGAACAAGACCCCGAGATACTTAAACTCCTCCACTTGGGGCAGGATTTTTACTGGCTTTTACAGCCGGGCTTTTACCCATGGGCCCGGCCGGGCTCAGCCCGAACAGGGGACATGGGCCGCCTTTTCAGCGGACTCACCACCTGCAGGAGGGGCCATAGGGGTCGGGTGAAGGAGGAGATGGGTGGCAGCCAACGGCGGGGACCCTGGTGGTCAGATCCTCGGCCGCTTAAGCAAACAACGACTTTTGTTTGAGGGAAAAAAAAATCTTATCCCAAATCTGTGCTGACCAGAAATCAAATGAGAGACTTTCTACTTGTCACAAGGGCAGCATTTTCTCTAGACTAGAGTGTCTACAAAGAAATATGTCCCCGTCTGCTTCATTTATACAGTAATAAAAACCAAGAGGTGTGTTCTAAATGAGTAATGGCTCCAGACCCTACGCACAGATAAGTGGAGATAGAGTGGATTGGTCGATCGTGGTCTACCGGTAGATCTCGGACTGGTCATGAGTCGACCGCGAAAAATGTTGGGGAAAAAAAAAAAATGAAGAAAAATTTTTTTTATGATAAACCACCAGGGGCGGATCTAGTTGGGGCATAGGAGTTGGGGGGCCCCCTTTGGTCCACAAAAAAAAAAAAAAAAAAAAAAAAAAGAAGAAGAAAGGAAAGCTATTCCCTTGCAGGGCCAATGAATGAGCCACCAAAATGCAGGAAAATGACTCTTATTTTTCAAAATGTTTTGGGCGCGTAACTCTTGGGTAACGCTCCCGCAATACTGCGACACGGCAATGTGAGGGAATGGCTGCGGATGTGGAGGAACTATTCACGACCGATATTAGTTTTAACACGGGATGGAAATACCTGTGGCGGTTTGCGATGTTGCCGCGGGACTGGTAGATCTCAAGAGGTTCGCTACTTGAAAAGTTGGTATTGGGACCAAAAAGGTTGGGCACCCCTGGAGTAGAGGTAAGGTGGGGGATGCTCAGCGCATTCCTTAGTTATCGTAACACTGGGTCATACAGATGTTCGGGAACTGCCTGCAGCTGGGGGATCACGTTAACTAGAGACACTTTTGAAAGATAAAAATAAAAGAAGTAACAAAAGAAGGATTTACATTTTCTACCAAACAATTTTGATTAAAGAACAAAATTTGTGGCCAAGAACATCCTGGCGTAGTCTGCATTAGCATGTACGTTATTCTGACACATCCACGATCTATGATTGATAAAACGAAACCATGTTGAGTTCAAATCAGGACAGATTTTTTTTTGCAGGAAAGCTAAACATTCTGTCGTTGTGCAAAATTAGCAGGTGTAATATTTGAGGCCGGGTCACGGACAAGAAACCCATGCTTCTCTCACCCCGGCTGCATCCTCCAGCTTACCTGGGAGCGCCCT
The DNA here is from genome assembly GCA_902685375.1 of Neostethus bicornis. Classification (NCBI taxonomy): domain Eukaryota; kingdom Metazoa; phylum Chordata; class Actinopteri; order Atheriniformes; family Phallostethidae; genus Neostethus; species Neostethus bicornis. The sequence continues at coordinate 27,790,417 of LR738550.1, forward strand.
GACACGTTCCCCGGCCAGCTGTGATACATAGACCCTGTCCACCGGGTATTTTTGAAAACGCATATATTTTTATCCGTTTTGCCGTCCACATGAAAATGGAGGTTTTTTTCACTCAAAACCGCCGTTTTTGAAAACTCCGGCCAAAGTAGAGATTTTGGAAAACTCCGTTTTTGCGTGTAGCCATGCGAAAACGAAGATTCGCGTTTTTATGCGTCACTACCTGCGACAAGTAATGCACATACAGTATACGTCATTCGTGTGCATCCTTGTTTACAAAAGCAGACAATGGGCAGCATGGATCCATGCTGCGGAAATGACAAGAGAGATGCTCTGATTGGATAGCTCAAAACTTACATTTTCATCAATACTGCCCACTACTGGTCTGGCATGCTCATAACCGCACTCAGAAGCGTATTTATACAACTCCGTGTGGATGAAGATATTTTGAAAACGGTTACGTGTGGACGCGAGCGTTTTCTTAAAACAGAGACGCGAGTTTTCGTCAACTTTTTGCGACATGGAGGACAGTAGATATACGTTTTCAGACATACCCGGCTACATGTGAACAGGGTCATAATATCTCCAGCGGTGCTGAGCTCTGCCACTTGCTCTCCTCTTGGTGGGGCGTGACCGGAACACCTTACCAGCGAAGCATTCGGGAAGCAGCCTGACCAGATGCCCGAACCACCCCATCTGGCTTCTCTCATATAAGAGAATCATATTAATCTCACATATGAGGTGAAGCAGAAAATACACGCGTTCCCTCATTCGGCAGACATGATGTTTTGACGTCTTGTGTTTACATGTTCAAACTTGTACCAAAATCAATTTAATTGAGGATAAAAGTTTATTCATTAACATTAGGTTTATTAGTAATAATTTTACGAAGTTCGTTATTGTAACAATGAAGAATTTTGAACGTATTGTCATACCGTTAAACTCGTGTTTACCTCAAATTTATTCATCACCAACCCACGGCTTGTTTTTAAAACCCTATAAAATAAGTTATAGTTCAGATGAAGAAGCTGAGAACCCGACAGGGAGCACCACGGGCAATTTTCTAAGAAATACAAGCCGGTTCAGGCTTGTTTAAGATCAAAGTTTTTCTGAAATGTTCCTGAAAACAGCCTGAAGTTTCATTCTGAAGGTGCAGCGTGGAGATAAAATCCCTTTAACTTGCTTTGCCGTTAAACTTCAGAGAGAAGCACAAAGAAGAATCCCAACATCCGAAGGCACAGAGCAGGTCCAGCCGGAGAGTCCGAGTGATTCATTAGATCCACATTAGTATGCTGACTGGCTCGGCTGTTTGAAGCTGGTTATTCTAAACCTCGTGCAAACCGGTCTGGTCTCCCACAGACCTCCATCTGAACGCCAGGACCGATTATGTCAATTGAAAGGAGGAGAAGGGTTGTAGGAGTTTAAGTATCTCAGGGTCTTGTTCATGAGTGGGGGAAGGATGGAGCGGGAAATCAACAGACGGATCGGTGCGGCGTCAGCAATAATTAGGACGCTACATCGATCAGTCGTGGTAAAGTAAAAGCTGAGCCGAAAAGAAAAGCTTTCGATTTACAAGTTGATCTACGTTCACACCCTCACCTATGGGTGGTGACCAAAAAATTAGATCATGGATACAAGCGGCCGAAATGAGCTTCCTCCGCAGGGTGGCTGGGCTCTCACTCAGAGATTGGATGAGGCGCTCTGCCATCCGGAAGGAGCTCGGTGTCAAATCGCTCCTCCTCCAGGTCGAGAGGAGCCAGATGGGGTGGTTCGGGCATCTGGTCAGGATGCCCCCCTGAGTGCCTCGCAGGTGAGGTGTTTCGGGCACGTCCCACCAGGAGGAGACCGAGAGGCAGACCTTAGACCCGCTGGAGAGACTATGTCTCACAACTGGACAGGGAATGACCTGGGATCCTTCCGGGTGAGCTGGATAATACAGCTGGGGTGAGAGAGGCCTGGGCTTCCCGTCTGAGGTTGTTGCCCCCGTGACCCGACCCCAGATAAGCGGAAGATGACGGAATGGAACTTTTTTTTGTTTGCATTTTCAGGCTCCTTGTACTTGCGCCATGTTCAACAGCTCGTGAAATTTGCAAGAAGTGAAGGGTCTTATGCCAGGGTCTGGGGTGTAGAGTCTACAAGACCCCTTTTTTGGGTCATGGAAGAAATTTAGAAACAAAAAATTATACTTTATTGATCCCTCACTGGGAAATAAAGTAATACACAATACACCGCAGCAGGCTGCCACGACGGCGCCAATGGTGGGAGAAATGGGGGGTTAGGTGCCTTCTCCAAAGACACCTAGACATGACCTCAGTGGGATTTGATCCCGCGAACTTTCGGAGAGCTCTAGGTCCAACGGCAAGCGTTTTACTTCCGAGCAGTCCACATTAAAAATCCTCTTGGACGAAAACTCTGAACATGAAGTCAGACATTTTTGATCGTAGCCGCTAATTAAGTGGTTTTAAACATTAAAATTTAATCTTCTTAATGTAGAGATTTTAGTATTTATTAAATATTCTGAAAATATTGACTTTTTATTTTGAATTGTTTTGCATAGATTATGTTTTATTTTCATTATTTGCGACAAAACAAACTTTGCATCGCAATAAAAGACGTAAACGTTTTTAAAGGTTAATACAACGTTTTAAAAAATTGATTAAATTTGCCTAAACGTTGACTCATAATGCTTTTTATTATTTTTTTAAATATTTTTGTATTTATTTCCCTGCCCTCGTTATTTTTATGCATGCTTTTTGTGTTTGTGTTTGTAAAGCTTTTCACATGCACTTTCCGGCGCTGAACGCCATTGTAATTGTTCGAGTCAAGTGGTTGCCGGGGGTTTGTACCCGCTGCTGCTGCGGATGATGAAACATGAAGGCCAACATGGTTTTTACCGGCCACATGGAAACGCTTTCACCCTCACAGGAGTGCGCATTATAACTGAATTATAATCAGACAAACGCTATCGACATCTCACCCCCCGGACCTTATTAGTGTAAGCAGAGAATAGAGTGAATTTGACAGTGAGTGCGTTCATGTGTATTAGCATGGTGAATTTTTTACAGTATTGTTCCCATTTTAAAGAAATACAACCCTCTTGCTTCCAAACTAACTTGGCTTTCTGTTTTAAATCTGCGCAGGACCCAAAGGAGCGGCTCGGTTGCCAGGTCCAGACGGGCTTCACAGATATCAAGGCACACACGTTTTTCCGCAGTATAGACTGGGATCAGGTAAGAAGCTGAGGAACATGTCCAACGGGATGTTTAAGAGGATAGAAAGGAAAGCAAGAGGAGGAGTGATCGCTGAGTGGAAGTGAAATGAAATGTGGAAAACATTTTGTTAAATGAAAACCCGGTCCGTGCAGAAGGACGTGTTTAACTTGTGATGGTCAAAGAAAGAAAGACATAGCATGGCAAGAAATTCCAGTGATCCGCCAAAACTTTTCAGACTAATGAAGTCGATTGTTTTCAATCTGGTCTTTATTTTCAGGATTTTTACTCTTAAATCCACTCATTTCTCACTTTGTGGACGTAATAACCGGCTTTTTATAGTCTAATTTTGTTATTTATCTGAAGATTTTCTATTTTTTTTTTGGTTTCCTGGCCACAGCAAGCCAGTTTCTTCCATCTAACCCTATCTCCTGCATCCTCTTCGGTCAACTATCTTCACTGTATTCATGAACCTCCTCTTTGGTCTTCGTCTAGTCCTCTTTCCTGGTGGTTCCAAATCCAACATCCCTCTTTTGATGTACTCTCTTCTCTGCACATGTCCAAACCATCTCAGTCTGGCTTCTCTGACTTTAAAACCTCTAACATGTGCTGTTCCTCTGATCCTGTCCATCCTGGTCACTCCCAGAGAAATCCTCAGCATCTTCATCTCTGCTACCTCCATCTCTGTTTCCTGTCTTTTTCTCAGTGACACTGTCTCTAGACCAGTGCTTCTCAATTATTTCCTGTTGCGCCCCCCCTAGGAAAAAGAAAATATTTCACTTCCCCCCCACTCTCCGCCTATAATTAGTATCATTTGTTCTAAGTACACCTCTGCATAATATTGTATCATCATTAACATAAAAGAAAACAAAAAGAAAAATCAACATAGAACAAAGAACTTCTTTATTAACATTGTTTTTTAATCTGTAACATAAAAGACTTTAAGTGCATCACTAAATTTGAAATAAAAAAAAATAAATTCCTGTTTAAACTATAAACATTTTTGATTATTGATACTGAAAAATACCCGGTACCGGGCCCTGAGTCATGTGGTACCGGGCCACACAGAAAGAAGAAATAACTTCCATTATTTCCATTTGTTTTGTTATTCGAGCCATGACAATGTTTTAATTTGAAAAGTGACCGAATTTTCTTCCTTACATCCATCAATGACTCACCAATGACTCATCATCCCATTAAATAAACCCATAAACTAGCAAAATGAGTCAAAAACAAATATCTACAGGAAGCTTCTTTAAGAGGAGTTACAGAGTTACAAAGCAGACTGGACCTTAAAAACACTCTTCAGGTTTCAGGTCAAGATGGGACTGTCTGGTTCCAGCAAAACAAACTCACAACTCTGATCAATCTAGTCTTACTGGGAGGAGCCTAACTGTTATTTTTATTCACTTTGTTTTTGTGATGTCTTTTATTTTGAAGGTATGTTTACCGTTACCATAGCAACCAGTGTGCGTTCGAGCAGAGAGAATGTTTCCACGTTATCAGAATCAGAATATACTTTATTGATCCCACACATGGGAAATTTCGTGTCACAGCAACAACTTCCTATCTGCTAAGTGAGTCGTTGTAGAGCCCGATCACGTACGGAAAGAAAGACCTCCGGTAACGATATGTTCTCGAGCGGAGATGTCTGAGCCTCTTGGAGAAGGAGCTCCGTTGTTCGTCCAGGAGTGGGTAGACAGGATGGTTATGGTTTTCCATGATGGATAAAAGTTTGTTCAGTGACCTCCTCTCTACCACTGCCTCAAGTGAGTCCTGTTTGCTGCCAATGACAGAGCCAGCCAGTCTGATTAGTTTATTCAGTCTGTTGGCGTCACTGTCTGTGATGCTGCTCCCCATCCAGCAAACCATCCAGCAGATGACGGAGAAGAACAAGCAGCTGGCCACCACAGACTGGTAGAAGGTCTCCAGGATCTTGCTGCACACATTGAAGGACCTCAGCTTCCTTAGAAAGTAAAGTCGGCTGCAGGTCTTCTTGTACACAGCAGTACTGTTGCTCCTCCAGCTCAGTCTACTGTCGATGGTCACTCCAAGGTATTTGTACTCCTCCAACACCTCCACATTTCTACCCAGAATGCAGAGCGGCTGCAAAGCAGTCCTCCTCTTCCGGAAGTCAATCACCATCTCCCTGGTCTTGTCTACATTGAGCAGCAGGTGATTCTCTCCTGCCCACACCACAAATCCATCCACCACCCTCCTGTACTCCTCCTACTGCCCACCACTTATACGCCCTACAACTGTTGAGTCATCAGAGAATATAATATAAAGACGCTAATAAATTTTCTCGCGAGGATAAAGTAGATTTAAGTTTATTATTTATTTACCATTTTTTTCAGACTGCTCTTATCACCTTTAGACCGATCTGTGAAAACATTGCCGGACACTAAACCTGTCCGTGGCGCAGAGAGGTTGGGAACCCCTTGCCTATACCTTTCTCTGTGCTGTGTTCGGGAATATTCAGTGCAAAAAAACTATACCATGGAGTTAATACTTCCTGTGCACACTTAAAGGCTACTATCCACAATGAGAGCGCCAACTACTGTAGTGGATGTGCAATTACTCTTTATTCTAGTACGGCAAAAAAAAAAAAAAAAAACATGTTCCACAGGGTCACACGTGCCCACTATTTGAGAAGCGCTGCTCTAGACCAATCAGCACAGCCGCTCTCACCACGTTTTTGTACACTTTTCCTTTCATTTTAGCTGAAACTCTTCTATCACACATCACACCTGATACTTTTCCCCACCCGTTCCAGCCTCTCTGTACATGCTTCTTCACCTCTTTTCCACACTCTCCATTGCTCTGGACTGTTGATCCTAAGTACTTAAAATCTTCCACCTTCTTTTTCTCTTCTCTCTGTAACCTCACTTTTCCATTTGGATCCCTCTCATTCACACACATGTACTCTGTTTTACTCCGACTAATCTTCATTCCTCTTCTTTCTGGTGCAAACCTCCACCTCTCCGTCTTTGTCACTGTCTCTAAACCAAGAAAAGGCAAACTTTTCAGCTTGCAGGCCACTGAAGGTTCTAAAATGTGACCATAGAGCCGGCCTGGGAACATATGCATGTTGTGAATACCCTCGTAATTCAGTCAGTCAACACCTTCTGACCCGCTTATTTCTGTCTTGGGTGCCATAGCCTATTTTGGCTGGCCATAAGCAAGAGAATACACCCTAAACAGGTCGCCAGTCTGTTGCAGTATTCAATAAGAAAAAGGAAAGAAATATATCAGTAGAAAGAGTGAGATGACGTTCATTGATCACCAAAAGATATTGCATTCACCAAAGGGTTACAAAAGTATGAACAGTGTAACTCTGCCTCATTCTCTGATTGGATATTAAAAGTGACTCGTGGGGATCTGCTATGCATAGGTGTCAAAGTCCGGTCCTGGAGGGCCGATATACTAAAGGTTTTCCATGTGTTTTTGCATTTACACACCTGATCCAGGTTAGTGAGTCATTGTGCTGAATTTGATTGGTCGTTGATTTCACTTCATGTGCATCAGCTGCAGTGGTGGATGAAGTACTCACTTTTTGTACTTGAGTAAAAGTACAGATTTTAAACAAAAAAATTACTTAAGTAAAAGTACCAATAAAAAAATCTACTTAAGTAAAAGTACAAAAGTAATTGGTGTAAATTTTACTTTTTAAGTAAAAAGTAAAAGTATTCGATCATAATTCAAATGTTATTTGTTGTGCTATAGGGTGTCACCATGGTAACCAGGATAAATACTCTGCAGGGGTGTGACCCCCCTCTCCCGCCTCTTTTGGTCCACAAAAAAAATAAAGAAATAAAATAAAAGGAAAGGGGACAAGTCAAGCTATCCCCTAGAAGGGCCAGTGAATGGGCTCCAAAATGGAGGAAAATGACACTTATTTTTTAAAATGTTTTGGGGGGGAGGCACCCAGTCACTATAAATTGGCTTTGTCAAAGCCCCGCCCCCCTTTGGAAAATTCTAGATCCGCCCCTGCTCTGTGTACTGATGGCTCAACTTTTTATTTAGAAGTAAACACAACGAACAACGATCTTCTGACTCTTTTTAATTTGTACTAGATTTGATGTTAGGTTTTTGGCGCTGAATGAATGCGGAAAATATTTCTCGATTCATGACTTCTTCTCCCGATCAACTGCTTCTTTTGATTTTGGCGATGCGGCTTCAAGATGAGCTAAAAAAAAAAAAAACCTGTGTATTTTTCAAATTCCTGAACGAAAATGTAACAAAAAAAGTAAAACACACTTTTAAAAAATAGCGAAGTAAAAGTACAGATATTTGCTCTAAAAATGTAGTGAAGTAAAAGTAAAAGTACTGGTCTTAAATTTTACTTAAGTACAGATACACAATTTTTTTTACTTGAAACGAAGTACATTTACTTCGTTACGTTCAACCACTGATCAGCTGTATTGAAGCAGGAACACAATGAAAACCTTCAGGACACCGGCCCTCCCAAACCGGACTTTGACGCCTGCGGATCGGGTCAAACACTTTGTCACAGGTCCATAAACTTCCTTTTACTTCTTCTTTCAAGCTTTTCTACCAGCACTTAAGTAAATCAGTTGGAGTGTGAAGATGAAGGTTACACCCCATCATCATCATCATCATCATCAGACAGCTGCTCCCAGCTGATCCTGTCAGTTTACTCAGAGCTAGTGTAGAAACATCTCCACACGCCCACATGTGATGTTCGTCAGCGGGCACAGCTGCCACGGAGCATTCTTCGAAGCCTTCATCACACTTCACAGCGTGTGTTTACGCACATGAAGACGTGCTTAACACACCCTTCTATCAGGGATGAGAGCGGGAGCATCAGTGAGATGGGGTGTGGGGTGGAGGGGGCTTTGTTTGTGTGGATATTAAATATGAATGATTCGGTTAGAAACATTGTGTGTAGATTCACAAGCCCCCCTCCCCGCAACGCCGCTCCCCGCTCCCCACATGGAGCTGCAAGGCAAATAAAAGTGAATTTCTAATAGCTCACGTTTCTACACCCTCACACGGGACCGGTTTGACGGGTGCTGCAGATCAGATGCACAAAGTCTGCTTTAAATGTTCATAAAAGACAGATAGATGCCACCTGAAGGAGCCCAGCTGGGAGATGATGTCTGTGTTTAACTCGGGTCTTGATGAAGAATGGATCGTTTTTCTGGATCCTGAGAACAAGCAGGAGTCAGGCAAAGAACCGCTTCTCCATGGGATTATTTTTATCCTAGGATTAGAGAGCTCATTTAAGACGTGCTCTGTAAGATGACCTCCCAACAGTGGTGGAACATAACAAAGTAAATGTACTTCGTTACTGTACTTAAGTAAAAAAAATGTGTATCTGTACTTTACTTAAGTAAAATTTAAGACCTGTACTTTTACTTTTACTTCACTACATTTTTAGAGCAAATATCTGTACTTTTACTTCGCTACTTTTTAAAAGTGTGTTTTACATTTTTCGATACATTTTCGTTCAGGAATTTAAAAAATATACAGTTTTTTTTTTTAGCGCATCTTGAAGCTGCATCGCCAAAATCAAAAGAAACAGTTGATCGTGAAAAGAAGTAATGAATCGAGGACCAATCAGAATCGAGAGTAAACATTTTTCATTCATTCAGCGCCAAAAACCTAACATCAAATCTAGTACAAATTAAAAAGAGTCAGAAGATCGTTGTTCGTTGTGTTTATTTTTAAATAAAAAGCTGAGCCATCATTACACAGAGCAGGGGTGGATCTAGATTTTTCTAAAGGAGGGGGCACGTGAAGTCATTGACAAAGCCAATATACCGTGACGGGGGCCCCTCCCAAAACATTTAAAAAAATAAGTGTAATTTTTCTGCATTTTGGTGCCCATTTGCTGGCCCTTCTAGGGGATAGCTTGACTTGTCCCCTTTCCGTTCTTCTGTTTTTTTTTTTTTGTGGACCAAAAGAATTAGGAGAGGGGGGGTCACACCCCTGCAGAGTATTTATCTGTGACCCTACAGCACAAAAAATAACATTTGAATTATGGTTGAATATTTTTACTTTTTACTTAAAAAGTAAAATTTACACCAATTACTTTTGTACTTTTACTTAAGTACAAAAAGTGAGTACCGTATTTTCCGCCCTATAAGACGCACCTTCAATAAACGACTATTTTTAAAACTTTTTCCATATATAAGGCGCACCGCATTATAAGGCGCTACAGTAAAGGCTGTTCAACTTTGTCCTCTAACTGTGACCATCTCGCTTTGTTCCGTGGAAACTCTGTTTAGTCTTGTTTACTTGGCGCAGCGCATCCTCTTGCTTCCTCCACTTCCTCATCATTGATTCATTGATGTTAAACTCTCTCGCTGCGGCCAGAGGTAAGATCTTAAGCCCGACCCAAAATTCGGGTCGGGTCGGGCCTAAAAATGTCAATCATTACGTTGGTCGGGCTTCTCTCTCGCTGACTTTTTTTTTTTTTTTAAATAAATATATGTTTATAAAATGTAAACTAAAACGAGGTGTGTGTACTAATCTAAGGAATGCTTGTTATAAAATTAATAATTTGGATAAAACAGAGAAGTAATTTTTAACTACTAAACAGGATCCTCAGAGCCAGCTCATATTCTGCACACGTGAACGTCTCCTCTTATTTTGGTAATCCTCTCCTGCGCACGTCTTTATTTTATTTATTTTGAACTGGTAACCCCGATATGAAGGAGTAAGAAGTTAAGGATAAACTAAATTGCTTTCATACGACACCAAAAAGACTGGCACCTCGACGCTGAGCGGGCATTTAAACAGCTGGACTGATAAAAGTGATGATCGCTATTTTATCATTTGTTTCAAAGACCGTCCCTCCTCTTCACGCTAAGCAGGCCATCACAGACTAGTGTGTTAGGGGTCTGATAGTGGGATTTTTTTTTTTTTTTAATTAAAAAGGCGTGTTCTTAAAAATGTTCCAATTTATAATTTTTTATAAATATTTTTTTTTTTTTACCGCGTGCCCGTGGTTTTAATATCCGGGGCTTGGGTCGGGCTGGATTTTTTAAGTCCGATCTCCCCACTGGCTGTGGCTATATTCCCGTGTTCTACTGCGTGACCGATCGCCTTGAGTTTAAACTCTGCGGTGTAACAGTGTCTCTTGGTAGAAACCATTTCCGGGTCTTTACACAAACACACAAATGGAAATGAGACGCCCTTTCATATATCCCAGCATGCACCGCGCATTACTTCTTCTACGGGGGAAATGGAGTCGGCGGCTGCTTACCGCAGTTGCGACACCTGTTGTAGCTCAATATTAATCCATATATAAGGCGCTCCGGGTTATAAGGCGCACCCTGGACTTGAAGGTGTTTAGGTGCGCCTTATAGTGCGGAAAATACGGTACTTCATCCACCACTGCCTCCCAGTGCTGGGAGCAACACCATCCCAATTCTTACCGTAGATCCAACATGGGGTACTAAACTTTTAGGATCACTCAATTTGCGGGACAGTTGGTGTTCCATTCTGTTCCGTTTTCTTCCGCTTATCCGGGCCAACAGCCTCAGACGGAAAGCCCAGGCTTCTCTCACCCCAGCTGAATCCTCCAGCTCACCTCGGAGGTGTTCCCTGTCCAGCTGTGAGACATAGTCTCTCCAGCAGATAGGACCCAGACCTGCCGGGCCCCGGACCCAGACCTGCCGGGTCCCGAACCCAGACCTGCTGGGTCCCAAACCCAGACCCAATAGGTCTGGGTCCTGTCGGGAGGCATCCATACCAGATGCCCAAACCACCCCATCTGGCTTAGCTTGACCCGGAGGAGCAACGCCTCTACTCCGACCTCTTCCCGGATGGCAAAGCTTCTCCCTCTATCTCTACAGAGGAAGCTTATTTCGGCCGCTTGTATCTGTGATCTCGTTCTTTCGGTCACCATCCACAGCTGGTGACCATAGGTGAGGGTGGGAACGTAGAATGACTGGTAAATAATTGGTGTATAATTGGTATAATTGGTATAATTGGTGTATGCAAGAATTTTAGCATAAACAAAGTCCAAACAAGAGGACCTGGGATGGATGTTCCAATTCAAGATGGATCCAGGAACGACGGAGTTGCTTTTCCTCTTAATAATTGTTTCTTCTGTTTTACTCTTGATGCTCCTGGTACAGGTTGTCCCTTACTCTAAGTCACTTTTTTAATTTCCCTCTTTTCATTTCAAATTTTTCCTTTTGAGTCACATTTTGGTCGAATAGAATAAAGAAGAATATTTTCCATCTAACTGGATTTACTCCGACCACATGGAGGTCGGAGATGTGGTCGGATGATGTGGTCCTGTTGGCTTCATCGGACCGTGATCTCCAGCTCTCACTGAATCGATTTGCTCTCACTGAAGCGGATGAGATGGCAATTAGTGCCTCCAAATTCGAGACCATGGTCCTCGCCCGGAAAAGGGTGGAATGCCCCCTGCGGGTCAGGGACAGGTTCCTGCCCCAATTGGAGGAGTTTAAGTATCTTGGGGTCTTGTTCACGAGTGGGGGATGGATGGAGCGGAAGATCGACAGGCGGATCGGTGTGGCATCAGCAATAACTAGGACGCTGCATCGGTCCGTCGTGGTAAAGAGAGAGCTGAGCCGAAAAGTAAAACTCTCAATTTACAAGTCGATCTACGTTCCAACCCTCACCAATGGTCACCAGCTGTACGTGGTGACCAAAAGAATGAGATCGCGGGTACAAGCGGCCGAAATGAGCTTCCTCCGCAGGGTGGCTGGGCTCTCACTCAGAGATCGGGTGAGGAGCTCTGCCATCCGGGAGGAGCTCGGTGTCGAGCCGCTCCTCCTCCAGGTCGAGAGGAGGCAGATGGGGTGGTTCGCGCATCTGGTCAGGATGCCCCCCGAGTGCCTCGCAGGCGAGGTGTTTCGGGCACATCCCACCGGGAGGAAACCAAGAGGCAGACCCCGGACCCGCTGGAGAGACTATGTCTCACAGCTGGCCGGGGAACGACTTGGGATCCTTCCGGGTGAGCTGGAGGATGCAGCCGGGGAGAGAGAAGCCTGGGCTTCCCGTTTCAGGCTGTTGCCCCCGCGACCCGACCCCGGAACAAGCGGAAGATAACGGAACGGAACATGGAGGTCGCTCCGTCTCCAGCTTTGCTCTGAACCCAGCAGGAGTACGGGCAGTGGCACAAACGCTCATTTAAGATGAATTAAGAGCATTTCTCTTCCCTCATTGCTTCATCGTCTCTCATGGGGACCGTTAACAGACTAGGAAAGGTAGCGCAAATGGAATAAAAGCAGAAGTGTGTTAACGAGGGCAGCGCGTGTTAAACACACACCAAAGGAAAAGATGGGATTGAAACCCTCAACTCTGTGACAAAGCTCCCACATAGGGGGAAAAACTAAGCTGCCAATGCAGTGAGAGGTGGAGAAGTGACGCTCTCTGCCCTCAAACTAGCAACCTGTCTCCGACCTGACAGGCCTGGCACGCCGTTACTGTTGTTACCACATTTTAATATTCATCAGACATCTCCTGGGGGAGCGCGGAGCTTTCTCTCGGAGAGGATGACACTCTGAATATCATTTAGCTCTGAAAGCAGAACGCAGTGCCAGAGGACCGTCAGGCTGACGAGTGCAGCCAGCAAAACGGTCACTTGGCTGGTTTTTACATCCAATCTGAGAAGGAAACATAATATTTACCCCAGAGTTACTTTGAAAAACAGTTTTAACCTCAAACAGCTGAAGGTTGGAAGCTTTTGTTTAGAGTAAAAAAACTTTTTGATCTTCAGATCAGAGACCAGCTGGCACGCCTAAACGTACATCAAAGGATTGATCAGCTTTGTCCTCTTAATGAGTGGATTGATTAGGTTTAAAATGAATTCTTTTTTCTAGTTTTGAAAGAAAAATTGCTTCTTTCAATTGTTGCCATCAAAATAGTTCGTAATTGTCATCTTGCCCGACTCATTTTTTCTCATTTTGCCCACATGTTCGCAACGACAGAAATCATCGGTGAGTTTAGATCAGGGTCGGGCAAATTTTTTTTTACTCGCGGGCCACTTTAAGAGCTAACATTTAGACAAAGGGGCCGGAACAGGATCAGATGGATGGCATGCTTTGGTAACCGCTAGATTAGACCCGACAGAATGGCGCGCTAGATTTTAAACAAGCGCGGTAAATGTTACATCAAGAGCGTTAAATTTCAAATCTATTGGCGCTAGGTCTGAAATTTACTGCGATAGCGCTTAAAAATGCGCATTTTACGGCGCTAGGTTTGAAATCTGAGCGCTTCATGTAACATTTTGGTTGTTTTAACATCTAACTTGCTTGTTTACGTGCGTGTATTGGCCCCGATGGCTTTCCATATCTGTGCACACTGTTTATTTTGACAGCGTGCGCATCATGGAGACGCACACATTTTAATGGGAGCAGTGTTGTTATTTTCTCAATAAAGACAAAAAATCTAGAGTGTGCCATCTAGTGAGGAAACATTAGAATTGCAGAAAAGATCAAACATCAACAAGGTTTATTTATTTAATTTTTTCAAGTTCGACGGGCCGGATTAAAGCATTTAACGGGCCACATGTGGCCCGCGGGCCGTAGTTTGCCCATACCTGTTTTAGATGCTTACTCTACCTCATTTTTTAAGCTCCGGATTATTGATCTAAAACCAAGAGAGCTGCGCAAATCCTCTAGAAAGAAAAATAGAAAGGCATAAATAGTCAATTTGAATAAATGATCAATTTGCTAAAAGTAAAAATAAAGTTAATATTTAAAAGGTATTAGTACATTTTCAAATGTTTAAATACATCATACGCTACCAATATCTTCCGCTTGATCCGTGGTCTGGTTGCAAAGGGCTGCAGCCTCAGCAAGGATGTCCAGACTTCCCTACACCAGTCGAATTTTTCAGCTCGTCCAGGAAAATTCTGAGGCATTTACTGGCCACCTATGAGATAAAGTCTGTATCAACAGATCCTGGGTCTGTTTCTAGGTCCCCTTCCAGTGGGACATTCATACTGCACCTGTAAGGCATCCTAGCCTGGTGCCTGAACGACCATGTCCAGCTTCTCTCTGGAAAGAAGGGACCACGTCCTAATGGTCAAGTGCCTCAAACTATTTCTGTTTGAGGCATAGCTCGTCTTGGCCGCTTGTACCCTGGATCTCGTTCTTTGGTCACCTCTCACTCATGGTGGCTATAGTTGAGGGTAGGAACGTACCGTCGATCAATCGGTAAATTTGAGATCTTTGTTTTTTTGGCTCAGTTCTCTCTTCAAAACAACAGATTGACGCGGTATCCTAATTATTGCAAATGCCAAACCGATCCTCGCGTCGATCTCGTGTACCATACTTTCTTCATTCATAAACAAGACCCTGAGATTTTTTAAACTTCTCAACTTGTGGCGGGACGTTCCTGACTTCCAACGAACCTTCCACCTTTTCCCAGTCGAGGACAAACGTTTTAGGTTTGGAGGCGCTTATTCCCATCACGGCTTCCTCACACTCAGCTGCAAATTTGTCCAGTGAGAAATGGAGATCGCGACACGGTGAAACCAACAGAATCACATCATTTGTAAAATATAGAGACCTAATCTGGAGGTCACTGAACCGGATCGCTCCGCTGCCTCGGCTGAACAGAAATTCCGTTCATAAAAGAAATGATGCTTAAGTAGGGTTGTTTTACTCTGTGGAACCTGTTGACCTCACTTCATTGAGTTATTTTTTGCTCCACAGTCATTTTAGTGTGTTCCGGTCGGTATAATGTGAGATGCGTAATTTGCTCGGAAAGTCAGTGTCGTTCGGAAAACCGAATAAACACGAGTGTCTGGGATTTTTTGTTGTTACCGAACTATAAACAGCACAAAGAGGTCAGTTTGGTGTTCTTCACTGCGGCTAGGCTTTGTGACCCATTCCGAACTCTAGCTTTTGGGTTGCCAGGTTGGACACAGAGCGACCGGACTGGGACGCTGGTGGATGGGGCGGAGGGGTATAACACCTGGTGTTTGCACTGCAGAACTCAAATTTCCCTTTGGGGATTAATAACGTAGACTCAATTCAAACAGACCCAAATTTACATTTTCATTTCTTCTTCTTCTTTCGGCATTTCCCTTCAGGGGGCGCCACAGCAAGTATGTTTCTACCATCTAACCCTATCTTCTGCATCCTCTTCAGTCACGCCAACTATCTTCATGTCTTCCTTCACTGTATCCATGAACCTCCTCTTTGGTCTTCCTCTAGGCCTCTTTCCTGGTGGTTCCAAATCCAGCATCCTTCTTCCAATGTACTCTCTCTCTCTCCTCTGCACATGTCCAAACCATATCAGTCTGGTCTCTCTGACTTTATCTCCAAAACCTCTAACGTGTGCTGTTCCTCTGATCCTGTCCATCCTGGTCACTCCCAGAGAGATCCTCAGCATCTTCATCTCTGCTACCTCCATCTCTGCTTCCTGTCTTTTCTTCAGTGCTACTGTCTCTAGACCAATCAGCATGGCCAGTCTCACCACGGTTTTATACACTTTTCCTTTCATTTTAGCTGAAACTCTTCCATCACACATCACACCTGACACTTTCCTCCACCCGTTCCAGCCTGCCTGAACACGCTTCTTCACCTCTTTTCCACATTCTCCATTGCTCTGGACTGTTGATCCTAAGTACTTAAAATCTTCCACCTTCTTTATCTCTTCTCCCTGTAACCTCACTTTTCCATTTGGATCTCTCTCATTCACACACATGTACCCTGTTTTACTCTGACTAATCTTCATTCCTCTTCTTTCTAGTGCAAACCTCCACCTCTCCAGCTTTTCCTCCAGCTCTTTCCTCCTCTCACTACAGATCACTATGTACAGATTACATTTTCATTTGGTATTACAAAATTTTCTGTAGGTGCTCATTGGCCGAACGTTTTCGGTCCTTTACTCATCAATACCTAACCTAGTAGCTGGAGTGAAATCAGCAGTGAATCACGACTGATCACCAGGACTGTCTTTTGCTGTCTCAAATTTGAATGACTAACTTGAAACATTTGATTATTTTATTTTTATTAATCTTTCTAGCTCTCTTTGTGTCGTTATTAATCTCGTGTTTTAATTACATGTGCAGCTGACCCTTTTTGGCAGTTGTTTTTGGAAAAAGAAATCTTGATTTCAAGGCTTATTTCGCCTCGCTGAAATGAAGGTGAAGTTTTAAATGTTGGATAAAATTTAGTGAGATTTTTCAGAAAGCATTATTTAGATTTTTTTTCTCCATCCAGCAGCTGCTCGGTGGGAACCTTTTTGTTCTGCTGTTCGGGTTTTATTTACTCTAATGTTGTAAATCTGGGACAGATTTATGCGAGAGAAGCAGCAGGAACTTTTTGAAACGCGGTGAAGTGACGGCTCTCAGCCTCTGATGTTAATCTCCTTCTTCACGTGGAGACGTGCTCGCAGACTGTTGAAGCACCACTCGGTGTTTGATCAAGTGATGCAGCGTTTGTGTGTGTGTGTGTCGCGTCGCGCCGGTACCGCTGGAATAAACACACACAGAGGCAGGTGCTGTCATCTGAGAGTCCACGGTTTCTCTGCAGCTCTTTCATGTGAAGCTCTGGCCTCAGGGACGTCGTCCGTGTGCTGGTTCCAGGCCATCCACAAGCTTCATTACCACCACATAGCTCCCGCCTGCCCGACAACACATCAGAGAGAGCGGGAAGAGTAGGAGGAGAGGAGAGGGATGTGGAGAGATAAAAGAATTGAAAATGAGTAGGACAGACTCAGGCAGGGAGGAGAACGATGGAGACAGGATGTGAGGGGGTGAAGCTGACTGGAGTGTAGGTAGGCGCGGAGAAAGCTGAAAAAGAAATTAGCAAATCAATGGAAAGTCAGAGAAACGGAGAGAAGATGGGCGATTTGAGAGAAAAAAAAAGAGATGAAAAAGAAAAGTTGTTTTTTTTTCTGTTTGCTGAAGCTCGTCTCAGAACGAGCTTTGAAGCAATAAGACTAATGAAGCCCAGAAGAAGTTGTTTTAGGAACTAAACACACTGAGGAAATAAAAAAGTTTCTGCTCTGCCGTGAGTTAAACACCAGGAGCATAAATTAAACACAAATTGAATGATCCGTAACACCAGGTCAATTTACCACCACTACCTGAAAGCCCGTGTAGGTGTCTCGAGACCCCAGATCTTCTGTTTGAGTTATTAAAACAAGACACTTAAGAGTCATTTGGAAAGGACTTACCGTATTTTCCGCACTATAATGCGCACCAAAAAACCTTAAATTTTCTATAAAGTCTACGATGCGCCTTTTAACTCGGAGCGCCTTATATATGGAATAATATTGAGCTACAACAGGTGTCGCAACTGCGGTAAGCAGCCGCCGACTCCATTTCCCCCGTAGAAGAAGTAGTGTGCGGTGCATGCGGGGATATATGAAAGACCCAGAAATGGCTCCTACCAAGAGACACTGTTACACCGCAGAGTTTAAACTCAAGGCGATCGGTCATGCAGTAGAACACGGGAATAGATTCGCAGCGACAGAGTTTAACATCAATGAATCAATGTTGAGGAAGTGGAGGAAGCAAGAGGATGCGCTGCGCCAAGTAAAGAAGACTAAACAGAGTTTCTCTCCAATGGTGCGCCTTATAGTGCGGAAAATACGGTAACACTCGGAGACTAGGACTAGGAGACTCTAATTGAATCACAAAAACGACTCTGCTCCTCAATGTGCAGGTCAGATAGAGGTGTCAGATGACTCTTTCTGGGGTAGATAGGAGGTTGAGAAAATCTTGAAGCTTCTAGTGATAAAGGTGGTCCAGAGCGTGGACTTAAATCAAACTTTGAGAAAATCAAAAGCTGCTGTACGCAAATCATAAGACATGGAGAAACAGCCGCTCGTTAGAAGAGAACCTGAAGTAGACTGAGGACAGTGAAATGAAGCATTTGAAGCAGAGAGGAAGCCATTTGAAACCGCACTGTGTAGGTCTATACTTACAAAAATCAGGCCACATCACAGAAAAGATTCCATCATCCGTCATCTTCTGCTCATCTGGCGTCGGGTCGCGGGGGCAACAGCCTCAAACGGGAAGCTCAGGCTTCTCTCACCCCGGCTGCATCCTCCAGCTCACCAGGAAGGATCCCAAGTCGTTCCCGGCCAGCTGTAAGACATAGTCTCTCATGACCGCCCCCCTCCGGCCTGCACTCGCATAGGGTTTCACCATTCGGGCGAAGGCACGCTTACGTTAGTGTAGGGTGACGCAAACAAGATAAACAGGAAGAGTGGCGCTCCTGCTGAGCTCAATAGAGTCCATCGCCCTGGTTACTTTCCGTTCCGTCATCTTACGCTTATCCCGGGGCTGGGTCGCGGGGGCAACCGCCTCAGACGGGAAGCCCAGGCTTCTCTAACCCCGGCTGCATCCTCCAGCTCACCCGAAAGGATCCCGAGTCGTTCCTCAGCCAGTTGTGAGACATAGTCTCTCCTGATGGTCCGGGGTCTGCCTCTTGGTCTCCTCCCGGTGGGACGTGCCCGAAACACCTCACCAGTGAGGCCCTTGGGGGGGCATCCTGACCAGATGCCCGAACCACCCCATCTGGCTCCTCTCGACACCGAGCTCCTCACCCGATCACTTCTCTTTCGTGTGAACGGCAGGCCAAAACGGATAAAAATATATCAGTCAGTCACCTTCTCATCCCTCACGGGGTTGTGGGAGGTGCCAGAGCCTATCCCGGCTGATTAAAGGTGAGAGGCAGGGTACACCCCAAACAAGGTCGCCAGTCTGTCGCGGGGCCACACACATACAACCATCCACACACACACTCATTTGGCACCGGCCAATCAACCTAGCATGTCTTTGGAGGGTGGGAGGAAACCTACACAGACACGGGGAGAACATGCAAACTCCGCACAGAAAGGCCAGTGTTCCAAGCCTTGTTCCCATCCGGGAATCGAACCCACGACCTTCTTGCTGTGAGGCCACTGTGCTACCCACTGCGCCACCGTGCTGCCCTGATAAAAATGTAAGCGTTTTCAAAAATACCCGGGTACGTGTGGGCGGGGCCTAAGTTACAGATTTGGATAAAAACTCAGCTGGAGTCTTCTGAAAGTTCTTGGACGTTTTTTGTTTTTTTTCGCACACATTTCTGATAAAGTCGCAGTGTCTCGGCTGACATTTTTCTTTCCCTGTTTGTTTGTTTGTAAATGTCCTGAAGACATGTTTTCTGGTGTAAATAGTTTCTGCCTGCACTGGAAGATGACAAGTGTTTGTGGCCCCGCCGTGATGTGTCATCACTCTTTTTAAATGTCAGAACACTCGATCTAACGGCACGTCAGAAACGAAGGAATCAAACACACAACGGGATCCACTTAAAAAAACTGTTTTTAATTTTTTATTAAAATGCTCATGTTTGCTAAAAAAGGCTGAAAAAAAATCCTGTTTACTGCCAGCTGTCCGGAGCTGATCATTTTTATTGATTACCAATGAGATTTTCAGAAGCCAGAGGTTTCCTTTTCTTCGTAAACAGATGTTTTTCTGTTTACGGTGAATTCAGATTGAAAATGGAATGAATTTAAAATTTGCATGGATTTTTTTTTTTTTCCCTCAGGAAAACAGTCCATTTTGTTTTTGAATGTGGCTGGGCTCTCACTCTGAGATCGGGTGAGAAGCTCTGCCATCCGGGAGGAGCTCGGTGTCGAGCCGCTCCTCCTCCCGGTCGAGAGGATCCAGATGGGGTGGTTCGGGCATCTGGTCAGGATGCCCCCCAAGAGCCTCGTCCCACTGGGAGAATACCAAGGGGCAGACTCGGACCCGCTGGAGAGACTAGGTCTCACAGCTGGCCGGGGAACGTCTCGGGATCCTTCCAGGTGAGCTCGAGGAAGCAGCTGGGGTGAGAGAAGCCTGGGCCTCCCGTCTGAGGCTGTTGCCCCCGCGACCCGGCCACGGATAAGCAGAAGATGACTGAACAGAATGTGTTTTCAAGTGTTCACTGTTCAGACAGTGAGGGACACACACACTACATGCTTGTGCACGAACACAGACAAATGCATTCACACACTCAGATGTACATACACACACATGTACTCATACAGACACGCAAGCAAACACATGCGCACACGTATGCGCTCTCGCACGCTGACGCACACATTTACACTGTGTTGTGTATCTGATTTAAGAAATGTGATTAGATAGATCATAAATTATCTCTCTCCAAAAGTGACTGAGCTTTTTTCTGTTCTGTTCCATCGTCTTCCCCGTACCCGTGGCCGAATCGGGTAGGCAACAACATCAGACGGCTTCTCTCACCCTGGCTACATTCTACAGCTCACCAGCCGTTCCCCAGCCAGCTGTGAGACTTAGTCTCTCTAGCAGGTCTGGGGTCTGCCTCTGGATCTCCTCCCAGTGGGACGTGCCCAAAACACCTCACAAGCGAGGTGTTTAGGATGCACCTTAACCAGATGCCCGAACCACCCCATCTGGTTTATCTTGACTTTGAGGAGAAACGGCTCCACTCCAAGCTCCTCCCAAATGGAAGAGCACCTCGCTCTACCTCCAAGTGAGAGCCCTGCCACTCTGCAGAGGAAGCTCATTTCAGCCGCTTGTATCCGTGATCTCATTCTTTCGGTCACCACCCACAGCTGGTGACCATAGGTGAGGATGGGAACGTAGATCGACTTGTAAATCGAGAGCTTTGCTTTTCAGCTCAGCTCTTTCTTTACCATGACGGATTGATGCAGTGTCCTAATTATTGCGTACGCTGCACTGATTTGAGAGACTTTTTATTACGTAAAAATACTTTAGAAGGCTGCTTATATTAAAAAATGGGCGTAAAAACGTTCTTTTAAAAGCTAAAGTGCTAATTTCAGAGCAATATTTAACCCTTTTGGTCTTCCATGAATTTTTATGTTAAATAAGGCCTAAGATATTTTTAAAAGCAAATTTTAGAGATCGCTAAGAACATGCAAACTCTACACAGAAAGGCCAATGTTGCAAGCTTCACCCTACTTCAGGATTCTAACCCACGACCTTCTAGCTGAAAAAAACGGTGTTTCAAGCCTCATCCCACCCGAGACTTGAACCACATTCGCGCAGTGTCTAGCACAAAAGCCTCACGGCAAATTGAACAAATAAAATTTCCCAAGTCCTTTCAAATTAAAAGTTTTCTCTTTAATTTAGTCTTTTTATTTCTTTTTCTTTGATGAAATAAATCAATGCATCAAATCTTTTACTTCTGTGGTGCTTCTGACTTCATCATGTTCTCAGAAAATGTCTGTGCACGTTTTACCAGGATAGATGTGAAACCATGGTAACACACCACACAAAAAAACTCTCCCGGCTGAATCACTCCGGCACAATTATTGTTCTGCCTCAGATTCACCACGCCGTTGTTTTTCTCTGCTCTGCACCATGAAAACTGGAGAAACGTGGCCATCTTTTACTAGGCACACCCAGACGGTGGATAAAATCCACACACGTTCTTGTTTCTTTACAGGTTTCCAGTTTAATCTTTTAAACACACTTTACGTCATAGAAATGTTTTTTTAGACCAGCGATATCAGTTTTTTTTTTTAATGCAGGGACACTTTGGGAAAATCTACTCAGAGCTTTAAAAAAAAGCAAAAATACTGTTACGTTCTGTTCCGTCATCTTCCGCTTGTTCCGGGTCCGGGTCGCGGCGGCAACAGCCTCAGACAGGAAGCCCCGGCCTCTCTCACCCCGGGCTGCATCCCCCAGCTCACCTGGAAGGATCCCAAATCGTTCCTCAGCCAGCTGTGAGACATAGTCTCTCCAGTGTGTTCGGGGTCTGCCCCTTGGTCTCCTCCTGGTGGGACGTGCCAATAACACCTCGCCCGCGAAGCGCTTGGGCGGGGGCATCCTGACCAGATGCCCGAACCACCCCATCTGGCTTCTCTCGACCTGGAGGAGGAGCGGCTCGACACCGAGCTCCACCCAGATGGCAGAGCTCCTCATCTGATCTCTGAGTGAGAGCCCAGCCACCCTGCAGAGGAAGCTCATTTCGGCCGCTTGTACCCGCGATCTCATTCTTTTGGCCACCACCTACAGCTGGTGACCATAGGTGAGGGTTGGAACGTAGATCGACTTGTAAATCGAGAGCTTTGCTTTTCGGCTCAGCTCTCGATTTACCACGACGGACCGATGCAGCGTCGATCGCCAAAACACATGTAGACTGGTTGGGCAAACTCCCATGACCCCTCCAGGATCCTGAAGAGGGTATAGAGCTGGTCCGTAGTTCCACATCTGGGACCAGGGATGGATGAAGTACTCACTTTTTGTACTTAAGTAAAAGTACAGATAATTAGGCAAAAAATTTACTTAAGTAAAAGTAAAAGTATCAATAAAAAAAATCTACTTAAGTAAAAGTACAAAAGTAGTTGATGTAAATTGTACTTTTTATGTAAAAAGTAAAAGTATTAGACCATAATTCAAATGTTATTTTTTGTGCTATAGGGTGTCACCATGGTAACCAGGATAAATACTCCGCAGGGGTGTGACCCCCCCTCTCCCGCCTCTTTTGGTCCACAAAAAAAAATAAATAAATAAAAGGAAAGGAAAGGGGACAGGTCAAGCTATCCCCTAGAAGGGCCAGTGAATGGGCTCCAAAATGGAGGAAAATGACACTTATTTTTTAAAATATTTTGGGGGGGAGGCCCCCAGTCACTATATATTGGCTTTGTCAAAGCCCCACCCCCCTTTGGAAAATTCTAGATCCGCCCCTGCTCTGTGTAACGATGGCTCAACTTTTTATTTAGAAGTAAACACAACGAACAACGATCTTCTGACTCTTTTTAATTTGTACTAGATTTGATGTTAGGTTTTTGAATGAATGCGGAAAATGTTTCTCGATTCATGACTTCTTCTCCCGATCAACTGCTTCTTTTGATTTTGGCGATGCGGCTTCAAGATGCGCTAAAAAACCTGGATATTTTTCAAATTCCTGAACGAAAATGTAACAAAAAATATAAAACACACTTTTAAAAAGTAGCGAAGTAAAAGTACAGATATTTACTCTAAAAATGTAGTGAAGTAAAAGTAAAAGTACAGGTCTTAAATTTTACTTAAGTAAAGTACAGATACATAATTTTTCTACTTAAGTACAGTAACGAAGTACATTTACTTCGTTACGTTCCACCACTGTCCGGGACGGAAACCACACTGCTCCTCTTCAATCTGACACTCGACAATCTGACGGGCCCTCCTCTCCAGTACCCCTGAATACACATTCCCTGGTCTATCCTCGGCCCCGGTTAAGCGGAAGACGACGGAACGGAACAAATAGCACTAGCCTTTTCTTTTAAGTTGAAATGTTGTTGATATTTAGGTCGGTCTTTTGATGTCTTTCCATAATACAGGCAAAAAAATATTGATGCGTATGTTTGCAAATTTCCACCTTTGATCCGCTGTGTGCTTACAAAGCATGTTTTCTTGAAAAAAAATATAAAAAATATCAACTTCATGTTGCAATTTCAAAAAGAAAATTGGAACGAGTTATTTTGTTAATGTTTTGCAGCCCTTGTGGCAACTCTTTGGTGATAAATGTGATTTTGTGGTTGTTGTGAAAGGCGTTGATCCTGTTCCGCACGTGTTTCGAGCGTCATTCTTCCAACACTTCTTTGGACAAGTACTGCTGTTCCTGAAAACATAATGAGGTTGTTCTTTTGGGTTCTGGATCGGACATCTCCACATGGTTTTAATATTAAATATGAAGTTTTATTTAGCATTGCGTTACTCCACTTCTAGTTGGGGTTTTCAGACTGATGTAATCTTGTAACAGCAGAAAAAAAATGAATCTTTTTTTTTTCCTGAATCACAGCCTTTATTTCTGAAGCGCGCTTATGCTCAAATCTGACCGTACGCCAACTTCTATACAAATGGAATAATTTCTGAAGTTCACAAGTGCATGAACTTTTGTGTAACTAAGCAAAGTCAAGAGTTGGCGTACCCAAACCGTAGGACGCTGGTGGGCAGAACTTGAAGTGAACTAAGGACAGTGAAATGAAGCATTTGAAGCAGTGAGGAAACCCTTTGAAAACGCACATAAAAGCCTGTCACAGGAAGAAATCAGCATCATCATCAAAAAGTGGTTATTCAAGGCTAGAACTGCCATAGCTGTCAATATGACTTCCCGTCATTTTAATATGCTAATTAGAAAAATTAAAATGCAACCTAGGAGGCTGACCTTTTATGACTTTTAATATAAACATGTTTTTTGTTTTATCATGTAGTTTTTTGTTCTAAAATTTAACATTTTAAAATTTATAAGGATTTTATCTCCTTTAACCTGCTGCGCCCCGCAGCAGCTGAGAGGAAGCACACATTGCCAAATAACAACTTTCCACAGAAGTTGTTGCTATGTTGCTACGGCAACAAACACATTGCTATGGCCACACATAAGTGTGCGTGTGTTTATATTTGTGGAGAGAGACAAGGAGGACTCTGACGCATTACAGAAACATTTAAGAAAGATTGAGTGAGATCATATTGAAGAGATACCATGAAGAGAGTAAGCATATTGTTGTCTGAATGAAGTCTGCCATGTTTTCTAGATAAGTCTTGAAAGTTCAGGTTAACATATTGGAATATAGCCTATAGCCAATTTTTAACGGGGACATTTTTGAAGCATCAGCACAAAATGTGGAAAAAAAGAGTAGGCTATTCACGACCATGCCACCACGGTTGCACCATGCCGTTGTTCATGAGTAGTATCAGTTTCCACCACACTGATTTAGAGGGGGGGCACCAGCTCATTTGAGGACCATTGTATATGCATCACGTCATTCACATGATCCATATTTGGAGGTAGAGCGATATGTATGAAGGAGGATGAATTTTGGTTTGGGTTACACTTGAGATTGGTCACAAAAGGGGGAGACGGTGGCTCAGAGCATTCGCCCGCGAACCGGAAGTCAACCAGAAGTTTGCGGGTTCGCATCCCACTGAGTGCATGTCTAGGGTCCTTGGAGAAGACACCTAACCCCCTGTTTCTCCCACCATTGGCGCCGTTGTGGGCAGCCTGCTGCGGTGTAGGAGTAAAGCACACAAAATTCCCCGGTGAGGGATGAATAGAGTGCGTAAAAAAAAAAAAAAAGAAAGTGATTTATTTAGTTACAGTGGTTTTGGGCAACTAGAAGTTTGGGGGTTAGAGTCCCAACGTAGGGCGAAGCTTGAAACCTTGCCTTTCTGTGTAGAGTTTGCATGTTCTCCCTGTGTATGCATGGATTTCCTCTGGGTACTCCGGTTTCCTCCCAGCCTCTAAAAACATGCATGCGAGTAAATTGACTGCTTTAAAATTGCCCCTAGGAATGAGTGTGTGTGTGGCCCTTCAACAGATGGGCGACCTGTATAGGGTGTACCCTGCCTCTCGCTTTAAATCCATGTTAGAGTGTTATGAACAATCTTAAATGAGGTCTCTGACCCGGATACCGTTCTTGAGCAGGTGATTGGTCCTGGCTGTGACTTCCTCTCGCTCCCAGAAGCCTTTGCTCCATAACGATCCGTTCGAGCTCTTAAGCCGTGCTTTTCCTTTTCTGTGCTGCTGTAAAAGTTTTTTTTTTTTTTCCACCAGATCGAGCATCATCTTATTTTTATTATGCCCTGCAGTCGTGTTCCTCAAACAGGAGGAACACAACTCCCATTTAATTAGATAAAGAAGGGAAATAAAAACCACAGCAACCAGTATGTGTCTGAAATGGGCTTTATTTCTGTTTATTCTGAGCAGATTTTAATGATTAGGGATCTTTTTTTTTCTAAATCACCTTCTTCATGATCCCTGCAGCCTGAAGTTTTGTTCGCTAAAAGACAAATCGTTGTTTGTTTGTTTCTCCATAGCTGGAAAAGAAAGAGACAACGCCCCCTTTCAAACCTCAGATCTCAGACGAGTACGGCCTGGAAAACTTCGACACGCAGTTTACCAACGAACCAGTGCAGCTAACGCCGGATGATGAGTAAGTTTCTATCAATACATGCATTCGTTTTTGTAGGAGGGATCTCTCTTTCATGTGGATCCCCACGAGGTTTCTTATTTTTTCCCCACTGATGTTTTTTTTTTTTTTTTAGGAGTTTTTCTCACCATGAAGGAGAGTCTAAGGGCATAAATGTGCTAGTCTTGTTTAGTTAGAATTTGTTAGTTATTTTTCTTGTTGTGTATTTGTGTTAACACATTCCTCTTTATGGACCATCTGAAGAGCAGCTTCAGTAACAGACTCCTGCAACCCCACTGCTCAAAGGAACGGTACAGAAAATTATTTCTGCCAACCTCCATCAAAATATACAACCTTTCACTTTCAAACCTTTAAACTTTCACTTTTGTTGTATGAGATTGTATGAATGAAACACTGCAGCACTCAAATTTCTCTTTGAAGATAAAGTATTCAATCTCAATTCAATTTTAAAATAATGGTTATTCAACCAAACCCCATTCCTCTCTTTCCTTAAATGTCTGAATGACCCTAAAAAAACTCCTTATTTTCAAGTCCAGCGCTTTAACTGAAAACATACAGAGGCCATGTTTTCCATAACTGGATTACTCAGTTTCTAGAAAAGTAACGCTGTTAGTAACTCCGTCGTAAGTTACATTGACATGCGAGACCAGCTGCTGGCTACCTGAGGCACATCCTTGTGTTGTGGGAGGGGTTGGTTCGATCCTGGGGAAGCTGAGGAGAAGGAGTCGATCTGGAGGAGGTGCAGAGAAGGATACGGTCTATAGGAGGTACTTCGGGCCCTGTGTTTTTGCGGTTTCCTTGGAAACGTCCAGTTGCTCGCATGAGGAACTAGAGGCGTACATTCAGACCCAGTGGAATACAAAGAGCCCAGTTTTGGTGTTCTTCACTACGGCCAGGTTTTGTGACCCATTCCGGACTCCAGCGTTTGGGTTGCAAGGTTGGGCGCAGTGTGACCGGACTGGGACGCTGGTGGATAGGGGCGAGGGGGCATCGAGGTGTTAAACACCTGGTGTTTGCACAGCAGCACTCAAATTTCCCTTCAGGGATGAATAAATTTTTTTCAATTCAAATTCAATTCAATTAAACGTTATTCCCAACACTGGTAAAAATGAACTACAAGCTTCCTGCAGCTGCACAGCCATTACGAAGTCACTTTTTGCCACAAAACCAGCTCTTGGCAGACGCATTTCTGACGTTAATCACTATGACAATTAATGCTCCTACGGCAGGCATGGGCAAACTATGGGTCGTGGGCCACATGCGACCCGTTAAATGTTTTAATCCAGCCCACCGAACTAGAAAATAATATAACAAATAAACCATGTTAGTTTGATTTTTTTTCCCTGCAATTCTGATGTTTGTCACTAGATGGCGCCAAAAACACATCGACACTGCTCACAGTAAAATGTGTGTCTCCGTGATGCGTACACCTTAAAAATAAGCAGTGTGTACAGATATGGAAAGCCATCGGGCCCAACACATGCACGTAAACAAGTGTGTTAGATGTTAAAACAAGCAAAATGTTACATCAAGCGCTCAGATTTCAAACCTAGCGCCGCTAGATTTAAAATTTAACGCTCTTAATGTAACATTTAGTGCTTGTTTAAAATCTAGCCCCATTCTATTGATCTAATCTAGCGGTTACCATAGCATGCCATCCATCTGATCCTGTTCCCAGGGGCGAATCCAGGATTTTTTAGAGGGGGGGCACAAAACAAGCACCTATGGTGCCTGCCAGTACAGAAAGATCTGGGGGCATCCAAGAACCTTTTTGAAAAATAAGTAATTTTTCTGCATTTTGGTGCATAATTTAACCAAAGTTTATAATAACCCCCGAACCCCTGGTTCCGGTCAGCTGGTCAAATGTTAGAACTCAATTTGACCCGCGAGTCAAAAAGTTCGCCCACCCCTGACCTAGTGCTTGCATCACTTTGACGACTGTTCTTTTCTTGACTTGGTCCGTCTCGTAAACAAGTGGCATTTCATCCGACTTCTCTGCTTCCTACAAAAGTCTGACTTCCACTTGAAAGACGAAGACGTGAGCAGCTGAAAAGAAACCGAAATCCTCCAGCTGAGCTGAGGTACAAGAATGTTTTTCTCCCAAACACTCCACGCAGTGGTAGCGTACCCCAGAGGAGTTTCTCATCAAGTTAAGCAAAACATCCCCCCTGCAAGTTCCCAGCGTTGATGTCTTTATCCATGAGGGACATCGTCTTGATTAATGCCAACGTGTAGCCTTCAGGATCCGACAGAAGCCCTTGTTTGAGATTTACTTTTGGATAGAAAAGGCTGAAAATATCTGGCAGAAGAACAGACACGACGCAGGCTGCAGATTGTCTGCAGACACAGGCTCGTTCTGCTCTGTGCCATCACTAAATAGATTCCAGAAGACTTCGGTGAGCCTCGCTCACAGATATTACCAAGCAGCATTTTTTATTTAAATCCACGCTGGATCGATTGTTCAGCCTCCAAAATTTGTGTTTCTCCTACAGAGCTTTTATTGGACGAGTTTCTGAACACAGACGTTGCTGGAAAACAGACGCTAGTCTCAGAAATGAAGTGAAACAGGGTCTTTATCAATATGGATTCATTCAGGGGTACATTGCACCTCTCTCTGAGGAACGAGGCAACCGCCGAAAACTGGCAAAGTTAATCACAAACTAAATTAATTTTAGATTTTGGGTGCAACCGATGTTTTGAAGTTCACGATCTGGTGATATTTTGCCGCTAATCCCGGTCATCAAACTATAAACAAGTATCAAGTCCATAAAGAGTGTTTTATTTTTTGACGTTTCCACAAGGGGGCGCTCTCTTATGCTGCTCATTTCAAACGCACTTGTGTCTAATATGAAGTCGGTCTGTTTTTTTTCGCATGGTCGCGTCTAACTCGCTTGTATTTTGTTTGTGTTAATAAATCGGAATAACGTTGAATTGTTCAGACGACCAGAGAACAAAAAAAAAATAACTAGTGGTGTCAGTTGATTAAAAAAATAATCGAATTAATTACAGGATTTTGTAATTATTTTTTTTTTTTTTGATTATTTTGAATTACTCTATTCATCCCTCACCGGGGAAATTTGTTTGCTGCACTCCTTACACCGCAGCAGGCTGCCCTTCAACGGCGCCAATGGTGGGAGAAGTGGGGGCTAGGTGTCTTCTCCAAGGACCCTAGACGTGCTCTGCGTGGGACGCGAACCCGCGACCTTCCGGTCCGTGGGCGAACGCGCTAACCACGCGGCCACCGTCTCCACTTTAATTAATTAATCAAATTAATCGCATTTTAACGTCATATCTGCTAAAGGTCTCCTGATAAAGAATTTGAATTCTAGGTTATTAAAAAAATATACTGTATGACTAATTTGTCAGAGCAAGCTCCCGGTAGCCACACTCGCTACAGATGAACTTGCCTGAACATGTTTTATGTTTAGATGGTATGTCAGGCTGGAGTTGCTCCGGTGGTAGGAGAATTCCTTTTTGAAAAACTACAAATTACTACGTTTTTATTTATTGTCCCGTCTCTATTATTTTTGTATTAAAACTTGCCGTTCAGTGGCTCGACTCAGGGGCGAATCCAGGATTTTCTAATCCTGGAGGTATCCAGCCCCCCCTGCCCTCGAGAATTTTGAAATACAAGTAATTTTTTCTGCATTTTGGTGCATATTTTGCCCAAAGTTTATAATAATTAAAGTAGTAAGAACACTTTTTTTTTTTTTTTGTGGACCAAAAGGAGTCAGCGGTGGGTGGGGGACGTGCACCCCCATGGCTTCCTGGATCCGCCCCTGCGACTGTCTCATCCTCCTGAGTCTTGTCCATGTCTGTTGTGTTGGACCACTGCTGTCTTGTTGATTTACCAGTGCAGGCAATGTAGCACGGCCAAGAAGACTACGGGTCCTTCAATGGGCCAAAATTCATATGCGCAAGCATTGGCTTGCCCCCGTTAATACGTCATAATTAATTGCGTTAATTTTTTTAACGCATTAAAATGCGGCGTATTTAATTAATCGAATTAACACGTTAAAATGACAGCACTAAAAATCAGACAACCAAACGTTTCAGGTTTAGAAACGCGGTTTTTGGCGAAAAAGTCCGTGGAAACTTTGTGAAGTTTCTGATTATTAAAGGGTTCATGGCAGCTATTGGTCCCAGGGGGCGTTGGCCTAGGGATAGAGTTGCCGGTTTTCAACCGGGAGAACCTGGGTCCGTTCCCCCTGGGACTGCTCACACTCCAACTCAATAAAAATGAAACACACAAAAAAAAAAAACATCTGACAAATTTCTTTCAAAGATGGAGAAGTCGAGGGGCGGGGTTACCCAGGCAGGTGGTCGACCTACCGCCCGACCAGACACAAACTATTTCTATTCCTAAAAATAATCCAAGAATTCCAGAAAACCTGGACGGAAAAATCTAATTTTTAGTTTGAAAAGATTTTTTTCGGCAGCAGTTTGAGTTTTAAAAAAAAAGTTTAGCAAACTCTTTAAGATTCAAACTAAACTTTTTCGGACTGGTAACCACGCCGAGTTCCAAACCAACGCTGTCCTGATCTGAATAAATCCATCCTGAGGAGGGGCGTAATGAGACGATAACTGTTTGTAAACATGTGCACGGTCCGCTCGCTGCCAAAACCGATGGACCGCTGTCTGTCAGGGTCCAAAATAAACCCCCAACTCCTCCAGGAGCTGCTTTCAGAGGCCAGAATAAAACATGCCATGGAAGCTGTCAGGAGTTATTATCACCGCCCGCACAACAAGGTTCTCCTCATGCCAGTCTGGGTACCCTTATTAAATGCCCATCATGTTCTGCACCCATGACAGATTCCTCTGCTCTCCAAACGCTCAACTTCAAACCAGCCCTGCAGCTCATTACGGGGCTCACTGGGACAACTCCCGGCTCATCGTCACCGGTTTGATGACGGGAACCTGTGACAGACGTCTGGAAGAGGGGCGGGGGCCGGGGGAGGGGGTTGAGAAGCATGAGAAGGAGCGCTCTGTCATTTCGCTAGTAGAGATATCAATGCGGCATCAAACGCCTCGGCGCATCAGACTCGGGCATAAATCCTCCTACAGCTGGCTGGACCTTCATGGCCCCTCCCCCTTAGGCCCCTCCTCTTTAGGCCCCTCCCCCCTAGGCCCCTCCCCCTTCCTTTTTTCTGTCTAAAAAAGACAAATTACCAAAATGTATGAAAAAAAAAAATCCTTCCCCTTTCATCTTGCACTTTAGTCTCCCCCATCCTTTTCTGTTCTCTCTGTTACCAGGGAGAGGGGTTGACGTCGCCCACTCCTGCAAGGTGGTGGGGGTGATGCAAAAAAAAAGCTCTCCAGCCTCCCCTCGCTTCCACTCATGATGGGTTTGGCACAAGAAGAAAGAGAAGTGAGAGCAGTGCAGGGAGAGAGGAGTGTACCCTCCATGTTTGAGATTTACATGAAAACCTTAAAAGCTGAGATGGCTTGAGGGGGGTTTGGGGGGTCTTCCCAGCGTGCTCCTGCTTTTCCATGCCATGTCCTAGCGAGGAAGATCTAAAGGTGCTGAAGACCCTCAGAAAATATTTATTGCGTAAGTTAAATAGACATGTGTGTACTTACACCAGACATAGCAGAATGGAGCATGACCGTCCCCCTCCGGCCTGCACTCGCATAGGGTTTCACCATTCGTGCAAGAGCATGCTTACGTTAGTGTAGGGTGACACATTCAAGATAAACAAGAAGAGTGGCGCTCCTGCTGAGCTCAATAGAGTCCATCGCTCTGATTACTTTCCATTCCGTCGTCTTCCGCTTATCTGGGGTTGGGTCACAGGGGCAACAGCCTCAAACGGGAAGCCCAGGATTCTCTCACCCCGGCTGCATCCTCCAGCTCACCCAGAAGGATCCTGAGTCGTTCCGCTGCCAGCTATGAGACATAGTCTCTCCAGCAAGTCGGGGGTCTGCCTCTTGGTCTCCTCTTGGTAGGACGTGCCCGAAACACCTCACCAGCGAGGCACTCGGGGGGCATCCTGACCAGATGCCCAAACCACCCCATCTGGCTTCTCTCCACCTGGAGGAGAAGTGGCTGGACACTTAGCTCCTCCCGGACGGCAGAGCTCCTCACCCAATCTCTGAGTGAGAGCCCGGTCCCCCTGCAGAGGATGCTTATTTCGGCCGCTTGTATCCGTGATCTCATTCTTTCAGTCAACTAATAATTTTGTCATATGGTCAGAGTTAGGGTCTGCGATGGTCCACAGCACTCAAAGTGTTGCAAAAAAATGTCTATCGCTTATGCTGCAAGAAAGATGGTTTTGAGTGTTCAAAAACGTTACATCGGGTTTCCTGGTTTGTGCTCTAAAGACGGTTTGTGCCCACACTACATACAAACCTCTTCCGAGTGAACTATGGATGGCGAAATCAGCCACAAATAGGCGTATTTTTGAGCACTTGCAAGAGTCAAATGTCCACCCGCTACAGCAGGGGTGGGCAAACTTTTTGACTCGTGGGCCACATTGAGTTCCAACATTTGACAAAGGGGCCGGAACAGGACCCGATGGATGGTATGCTTTGGTAACCTCTAGATTAGACTGATAGAATGACGCTAGATTTTAAACAAGTGATAAATGTTACATCACTAGCGTTAAATTTCAAATCTAGCGACGCTAGGTCTGAAATCTAGTGCGGTAGCGCTTAAAAACGTACATTTAGCGGCGCTAGGTTTAATATCTAAGCGCTTGATGTAACATTTTGCTTGTTTTAACATCTAACACGCTTGTTTACATGTAGTATGTATCAGGCCTGATGGCTTTACAAATAATACCGTGCGCCATCTAGTGAGAAAACATCAGAATTGCAGGGGATATACAATATTAAACAAGGTTTATTTATTTCATTTTCTCAAGTTTGGCGGGCCGGATTAAAATGTTTAACGGGCCACATGTGGCCCGCGGACCGTAGTTTGCCCATGCCTGGCCCACGGACTACTTTCGGTCATAGGCTTGCCTTGTTTTTGTTGTAATTTTCAGCGTCAAAAACTTTGTTAAAAACAACTTGCTCTTAATCTTCTGTCATCGCGATGTGTTTTTTTTCTGGCAAAGGCTAAAAAAATTCTGCCACTTTGTGGTAATTTTGTTGCCAAGCTGGTACCGTCCAGTGCCTCCACTCACTTTGATTTGACTTCGGCGTCAAGCCACGGATTACAGGCAGCAGTTTAGGATTACAGAGATTGAAAAACGTTCGCCCAATCAGGAAATAGAGATGACGCTGTGGCAGGAAAATAAGCGTGAGTCAAAGCGATGTTTGTAGTTTAGTAGCCGAAAAAAGTGGTCAACCATGGTCTACGGTCCGTGTTGGCGACGATTCCCAAACTTGAGAATTTAAAGACGATCTTTAGAAGTTTTATTCAGGGGAAAAACGTGGTTATCCTGATGTCGACGGGAAAAGTTTGTTCGTACACTCTGCTCACTAGACTACCCTGCCTTTTCGGGGATGTTACAGACGTCACATCTGGTCCCGACTAGAAAAGGATTGGTTGAATAAAAAAGTACCTGCCCTCTGTCACCGAAAGAACAGCAAGGCTGCGAGATCAAAGTGTTTACATGGAGTAAAAGAAACAGTCTAATGTCTCAGGCTAATATTTTGAGCTTTTTAAGATCGTTTTTTGTTTTGTCACATCAAAGGGTCTCTTATCCTGAGTTTGTTCGCTTCATGGTGGCTACTGTAGGGGGCGCTACATCAGTGTGAAGTTGTTTGTTCCTTTCATGATTAAAGCTTTAGCTCCAATACGTAATCTAAAAGTAATTTACTCTCGTCTTCTGGTCTGACTTCACACCTCCAAACCGTTCTATGTCCCCTCATTATCTCTGTCAGAACAAACCCGAAAAAGTCAATTCCCGAAAAAACCAAAAGTGTCGTTCTGATCTTCCTGTGTTTTTTTTTTCTCACTCACTCCACTCCTTCCTCTGTTCTCTCTCTGCATCTGGTAATGCTTTCAACTCCTCCGAGTCTGGGGGAAATCGGTTGAATACACTGTTTGCTTTGGTCACCTCCCAAACCTTCTCCCCTCTGCTCGCCGTGTTCCTCCCTGAGGTCTTTCTCCCTGAAACTCCAAAATAGAAAACCCCCGCTTTCCAGTGTAATTGTTGTCTTCCTGGTTGACCTCCTCCTACAGCGGGAGAGCTTCACATGAGATCAGATGGAAGGAAAACATTTGCTTCATCAATATTCCAGTCAGAGGAAGGCGTTTCATTCACTTGTCCCGACGCTCCGCGTGGGTGGGATCACCAACCTGTTCCACGCCGCCGATGGCCCTCAAAGTCTGACTCCCACCCACCTGGTGGACCAGTGAACGCACCTTTTGTTTTAACTTCAAAGCCCTTCGCTCTACGCCTGCAGGAAAAGAGTCTCTGATTTACCCAGTGAAAGGCCTCCTTCTCACACACACACACACACACACACACACACACACACACACACACACACACACAGATGAGTAAACAGCCTGTTGCTGCAGGAGAAGAAAAGCAGCGGTGTTGCTAAGGGAGTCCATTTATTTTTACCCAGCCACTCTTCACGTTATATTTATGGGGTTCCACTCCATTTAGCGCTCATTAGGCTTTTCTTTTGAGATAGACGTAAAAAAAAAATCAGGACCAGCTTTCTCACCGATTGCCCAGAACCAAATTTTTTTTTCTCTTGGTCCAAAATGAGACGAATCATTTCTACACATTTTTTTAGCCAGCGGAGATGAAAAAGTCTCATCCAGCTGCTGCTCGTTGGTTTTAACCCGTACATGAGTTGTTTAAACTAAACATGATGGTTCCATTTTCACTAATTTTGACCTGAAAACGACTTGAAAATTCAGTCGAGTTCATGTGAAAAGACAAAACACATAGTCCTTGTCGCAGACATGACTAGTCCCCCCGCATTGGGCAGGGAACACCCGTAGTTAGGACCTATCTCACGCTCACCCACCAAGGCTAATAAAATTCTCTCGTACATTTCATAAACATGATTAGGAATAATGAGGCTAAGCACATGGCATCTCCTGTTGCAGCTGTGCATCTGAAAACCGCTGGTAGCAATCTGCATGGTCTCTTGCCAGTATTGTTTTTGGTGAACATATGGAAGAAGTCGGACATCCGGGAACTTTGGTCATTTGACAGCTTATTTGTGTCTTAGCAAGACAAACCACGAACAATCAGTACAGGGGTGTATTCCTGGTGGTAATTCCTCTTCAACCTGATGCATAACACTAGGTGGTAACACACGGAAGACGCACAATTTTCCAGCTGCTTTCTCATGTTTTGAACGGTTTGTTTTACCCCAACTGTCATGGCGGGTTTTGTCCATTGGTGGATGTAATGTCATGCCGTGTCATAGCTCCTCCTCTTTTTGGCCCCGCCTCAAAATCTCCCTCTTTGTGAAGCCAAAAACTTGGCATCCGTGTGGTCGGATGGAAAAACGGCATCATTTCATAAAATAAAAACACCAAGATGGACTTCTTTGGAAATGTTGCACATTTTGGGGAAAAAAAAGACTTAAATGCACCCTATTGTTGCAAAAATACGGTACACATGTTACAAAATAAGAATTATAAGCGGACGAAAACACAAAACTCTCTCTTTAAGTTTGATACAATCAAAGATAATTTGGTTCAAATTTTACTCATGAGGACTGTGTGCATTTTTTTTTTTATATTATTACCGTATTTTCACGACCAAAAGGCACCCCGTTTTAACAGGCGCAGTCCCAGTTTCATGTGCTCTGTATTTAACACACACATAAGGCGTACCTGATGATGGGATGCGGGTTTTACATACATATCCTCTACTACGTACGTCCGCCTTACAACAACACACACATAAGCAGACAAGTGTGTGTATTTAAAAATAGATCGAGAGTAAAACTGAGTTTGTTTGTCTTTATTTAAATATTAGTTACAGTCGTCATAAAGTCATTTATCAAATCAATCAAAGTCCTCATCCTCTGTTTCAGAATCTAACAGCTGCTCTAAATCTAACATAGCAGGTTCACTTTCCTCGCTGTCAGAGTCACTTTCTGAACCGTGCAGCTCCTCGGAAATGATGCCTGCTTTTGCGAAAGTTTGGACAACAGTACCAGCAGACACGTTAGCCCAAGCATCTACAATCCACTGGCAAACTGTGGCGTAACTCGCCCGGCGCTGCCTTCCACCCTTCGTGAAGCTGTGGTCTCCTCCGGGCCGGTTCACGCCGATGTCCAGCGGTTGGAGTTCCTTTATCAGACCTCCTGGAGTCACAGCAAGCGTAGTGTTTATCTGCGTCACTTGTTTTTTTACGTCGGCGGTGAGATGAGCACGTATAGAGTCAAAAATCAGAAGCGATGGTGATGTGTGGAAAAAAACATCCGGTCTCCTCAACACACCTACATACACAAAATGTGTATGTAGGGTGTGGATTGATCCCCAGTTATTTTTTTCTCGCAGCATCAGGCCAGATGCTTATTTTTATTTCAGCTAAAGAGACAGTAGCTTGCAGTTCAGGTTTAATGGGGGTTGCGAAAGGATGGGCGTATGAGGGGTAAGGTGGTTGGGGGGGCGCTATGTGAATGTCAGTGCATGTGGCATTGTTTTTTTGGATGCTTATTTTTATCTTGACTTTTGACTTTTCTACTTTTGATGCTGTTTATGTTTTTATTTGTTCTGTTCAGCACTTTGTGTGACCTTGTGTTGGAAAAGTGCTGTATAAACAAAATTTGATTTGATTTTGATTTGAAAATACAAACCGGATTCCGAAAAAGTTGGGACACTTTAGAAATTGTGAATAAAAACTGAATGCAATGATGTGGAGGTGCCAACTTCTAATATTTTATTCAGAATACAACATAAATCACAGGTCAATAGTTTAAACTGAGAAATTGTATGATATTAAGGAAAAATATACTCATTCAAAATTTCATGGTGTCAACAAATCCCAAAAAAGTTGGGACAAGGCCATTTTCACCACTGTGTGACACCCCCCCTTCTTCTTAGAACACTCAACAGACGTCTGGGCATTGAGGAGACCAGCTTCTCAAGTGTAGACATAGGAATGTTCTCCCATTCTTGTCTAATACAGGCCTCTAAGTGTTCAATCGTCTTGGGTCTTCTTTGTCTGACCTTCCTCTTAATGATGCGCCAAATGTTTTCTATAGGTGAAAGATCTGGACTGTTGGCTGGCCAGGTCAGTACCCGAATCCTTCTCCCACGCAGCCATGATGTTGTGATTGATGCAGAATGTGGTCTGGCATTATCTTGTTGAAAAATGCAGGGTCTTCCATGAAAGAGACGACGTTTGGATGGGAGCATATGTTGCTCTAGAACCTGAATATATTTTTCTGCATTGATGGTGCCTTTCCAGATGTGCAAGCTGCCCATGCCACACGCATTCATGCAACCCCATACCATCAGAGATGCAGGCTTCTGAACAGAGCGTTGATAGCAACTTGGGTTGTCACTGTCCTCTTTGGTCCTGATGACATGGCGCCCCAGATTTCCAAAAAGAACCTCAAAACGTGATTCGTCTGACCACAGAACAGTCTTCCATTTTGCCACACTCCATTTTAAATGACTCCTGGCCCAGTGAAAACGTCTTCGCTTGTGGATCTTTGTTAGAAATGGCTTCTTCTTTGCAGAATAGAGTTTCAGCTGGCAACGGCGGATGGCACGGTGGATTGTGTTCACTGACAATGGTTTCTGGAAGTACTCCTGAGCCCATGCTGTGATTTCCTTCACAGTAGCACTCCTGTTTTTGATGCAGTGTCGTTTAAGGGCCCGGAGATCACGGGCATTCAGTATGGTTCTCCGGCCTTGACCTTTACGCACAGAGATTTTTCCAGATTCTCTGAATCTTCTGATGATATTATTCACAGTTGATGATGACAACTGCAAACTCTTTGCAATTTTTCGCTGGGTAACACCTCTCTGATACTGTTCCACTATCTTTTTACGCAACATTGTGGGAGTTGGTGATCCTCTACCCATCTTGGCTTCTGAGAGACACTGCCAATCTGAGAAGCACTTTTTATACCCATCATATTGCCAATTGACCTGATTAGTGCTGATTGGTCTTCCAGGTGTTTGTTGTATGCTCAAATGACTTTTTCCAGCCTCTAATAGGTTCTTGTCCCAACTTTTTTGGGATTTGTTGACACCAT
The DNA here is from genome assembly GCA_902685375.1 of Neostethus bicornis. Taxonomy (NCBI): domain Eukaryota; kingdom Metazoa; phylum Chordata; class Actinopteri; order Atheriniformes; family Phallostethidae; genus Neostethus; species Neostethus bicornis. The sequence continues at coordinate 27,828,606 of LR738550.1, forward strand.
GAAATTTTGAATGAGTATATTTTTCCTTAATATCATACAATTTCTCAGTTTAAACTATTGACCTGTGATTTATGTTGTATTCTGAATAAAATATTAGAAGTTGGCACCTCCACATCATTGCATTCAGTTTTTATTCACAATTTCTAAAGTGTCCCAACTTTTTTGGAATCCGGTTGTACATAGGGCGCGCTGCCCGATAGGGCCGCCGCTCATCCGTTCCGTTCAGTCATCTTCCGCTTTTTCCGGAGTCGGGTCGCAGGGGCAACAGCCTCAAACGGGTAGCCCAGGCTTCTCCCTCCCCGGCTGCATCCTCCAGCTCACCTGGAAGGATCCCAAGTCGTTCCCTGGCCAGCTGTGAGACATAGTCTCTCCAGCAGGTCCGGGGTCTGCCCCTTGGTCTCGTCCCGGTGGGACGTGCCCGAAACACCTTGCCCGCGAGGCACTCGGGGGGCATCCTGACCAGATGCCCGAACCACCCCATCTGGCTCCTCTCGACCTGGAGGAGGAGCAGCTCCACACCGAGCTCCTCCCGGATGGCAGAGCTCCTCACCCGATCTCTGAGTGAGAGCCCAGCCACCTTGCGGAGGAAGCTCATTTCCGCCACTTGTATCCACGATCTCATTGTTTTGGTCACCACCCACAGCTGGTGACCATAGGTGAGGGTTGGAACGTAGATCGACTTGTAAATCGAGAGCTTTGTTTTTCGGCTCAGCTCTCTCTCTTTACCACGACGGACCGATGCAGCGTCCTAGTTATTGCTGACGCCGCACCGATCCGCCTGTTTAACGGGCCACTCCATCCTTGGCCCGTTAAACAGGCTCCATCCTTCCCCCACTCATGAACAAGACCCCAAAATACTTAAATTCCTCCACTTGAGGCAGGACCATGTCCCTGACCCGCAGGGGGCATTCCACCCTTTTCTGGGCGCGCCGCTCATTTTGAAGAAAATCGAAGACTTTTTTTGTGCGCCTTTTGGTCGTGAAAATACGATACTTTCTTCGTTTTATAGTCAGAAAAATTCAAATGTACTTTTCTCCAGCTCACCTCGAATTCTTCTTCCTTTTTCAGGGACGTCATCAAAAGAATAGACCAGTCGGAGTTTGAAGGATTCGAATACATCAACCCGCTGCTGCTATCGTCAGAGGAGACCGTATGAAGGAGACCAGCTTCCTCCTGCTGTCCGCCAAAAAAAAGACCACTCATATGCCAACCGTGGACAAACTCCCCTCTGGACTGGTCATCCTGACAACAGGAGTTTCCTTCCTGCTTCTCCTGTCCGGTACGGGCCTCGTTTCGGGACGTTTGGAGTGGACATGAAGACACTGGACCGCAGAACCATTTTCCGTCTTTGTTTTTATCTGCTTTTTACCTCCAGAATGTTCGTCCCTGTGTGAAAGCAGCTTTTAAATGTTTGATTCTGTGCCTGCCATCATGAAAAGATGTTCACTGCACTTCTTCATTCCTCCTTTTTTTGGTTATCTTGTGAGTGGGCGGAGCCTCACCTGCAACAAGAATGTAAAAAAAAAAATGAAGGAACACAGAAGTTATGTGTAGAATAATTTAGGTTAAAGATCTGATGCCTTTTATTGATGCAAACGGTACATTTTCATCTGTTTTTTTTTTTAATCTTGTAACGTCTCACATATTGAAGGATGGGGACGGGGCGTAGGAGGGAGGTTTGGGGTTACTGGGTTATGACTTTTTATTTAAGAAGTGCCTCAAAGATCCAGTTGATTAATTACGTCTCTGATTGCACTTATTCTCCACCCCTCACGATGCCAGACTCCGCCCATGTGTCTAAACAGGAGTGACCTCTACGGATCCACAAGGCACAGTTTTTAGGAACGTATTTTTAAATGATTTGCAATAGTTTAGAAATCTACAGAAAAGGGATTGTAGGGGGCGCCGTGTAGCCGCACACGTCCCGACGTGCAACAAGTTGAAGTGGACTCGCTGCCAAAACGTGGAAAGAAAACATTCCTGTGGCAAAGTGCGGCTGTTAGGCCGAGTTGCTAACCATCTGCAGAACGCCTGGTGACCCGCTGGCGAAGACCCGCTGGTCAAGACCCGCTGGCCAAGACCCGCTAGGAATTGAGTCTTCGAGTCCACCGAAAGCAGGATTTCGGGTGTTTTTGGTCCTTTCGGTTTTCCAATAAACAGAAAACACTGATTTGAAGATTTTCTCTTTAAAACTAACTGTGTTTCTTCGGAACGGCTCCATGTGGATTCATTTTGGGTCTTTGAGCACACGTCCTGCAGGTCTACAGTGATCAAGTTTCTTCCACCCAATGAGGAACTCTACATTCCTGCTTTACAGACAACGGAGGGTCCACACACCCCCACCTACACAACCACTGGTCTATCTGTGTCCATCTCTTGCTTCCATGGACAGATCTGTATCGCTGGAAATCTGACCCAGGTCGACGCGATGATCCAGAAGCACTCGTTTAGCTGCAGGGTCCACAAACTAAACAAGATATCACAAACACAGAAAACTTCTACGTTTTTTTCTTTTCGGTTGTGTCGACTTGTTTTGCACACTCCATGATACCTTGCTGGCATCTACTTCCTGAGGGACCAACGAATGGAGTGAAAGTTGTTGCAGAACCCTGACGGCCGTCCAGACACTTTAGAAGATAGCTGTAGATGAATGAAAGACCACCACTCAGAACTGGTTGGATCTGCTTACTGTTGCTTCACCGCATCTGTAAATATGTGTAATTATTAAAAATGATTCTGGTTTTCCGTGAATGCTTCTTCCTTCTTTCTATATAAGTTTCTATATAAGTTCAATGCATCATTATTATTATTATTATTTAGACCGGGCATGGGCAAACTACGGCCACATGCGGCCCGTCAAACGTTTCAATCCAGCCCCCTGAACTTGAAAAAATTTCATTAATAAACCTTGTTAATGTTTTATTTTACCTGCAATTCTAATGTTTCCTCACTAGATGGCGCACTCTAGATATATTGGCTTTGTTGAGAAAACAACAACACTGCTCCCATTAAAATGTGTGTGTGTTCGAGATGCGCAAACTGAAAAACTAAAGTGTGCACAAATATGGAAAGCCATCGGAGCCAATACGCGCACGTAAACAAGCGTGTTAGATGTTAAAACAAACAAAATGTTACATCAAGCGCTTAGATTTCAAACCTAGCGCCGCTAAATGCACGTTTTTAAGCGCTATCGCACTAGATTTCAGACCAAGCGCCGCTAGATTTGAAATTTAACACTCTTGATGTAACATTTAGCGCGTTTGTTTAAAATCTAGCGTCATTCTATCGGTCTAATCTAGCGGTTACCAAAGCATGACATTCTCTGTTCATGTTCCAACCCCTTTGTCAAATGTTAGAACTCAATCTGACGAAAAACTTTGCCCACCCCTTCTTTAGACTAAAAATACTAGTCCAGTCTCTACTGGACCGGTACCAGTATTCATGAGCGAGGGAAGGATAGTGGACGAGATCAACTGATTTCTACGGGTGTCTACGATAATTAAAATGCTGCACAGGTTTGTTGCGGTGAAAAGAGAGCCTACCCAAAAAACAAATCTCTATATTTACCTAACGGTCTGGCAAATTTCCGCAATCTAAAAGCGTTTTAGAAATTTTACGGGAAATTTTAGACGTGGGCTAACTTGATCTCCATCCCACCCCAAGCACATCTGTAGAACTCGAAATATTCATTCCGTTCCGTCATCTTCCGCTTGTTCCGGGGTCGGGTCACGGGGGCAACAGCCTCATACAGGCAGCCCAGGCCTCTCTCTCCCCGGCTGCATCCTCTAGCTCACCTGGAAGGATCCCAAGTCTTTCCCCGGCCAGCTGTGAGACATAGTCTCTCCAGCGGGTCCGGGATCTGCCCCTTGATCTCCTCCCGGTGGTATATGCCCGAAACACCTCGCCCGCAAGGCGCTCGGGGGGCAATTTGACCAGATGCCCGAACCACCCCATCTGGCTCCTCTCGACCTGGAGGAGGAGCGGCTCGACACCGAGCTCCTCCCGGAGGCAGAGCTCCTCACCCGATCTCTTAGTGAGAGCCCAGCCACCCTGCGGAGGAAACTCATTTCGGCCGCTTGTACCCGCGATCTCATTCTTGAGGGTAGGAACGTAGATCGACTTGTAAATCGAGAGCTTTGCTTTTCGGCTCAGCTCTCTCTTTACCACGACGGACCTATAGAATTCGAAATATAAGTCATGCTAATGATGTGATCCATTTGAAGTAGTGACTTCCACAAGCAAAAGTCGAATTGTTTCCCGGCTGCTTTAAAGGCTTCATTTCACTGCCCTCAGTTCACTTTACGTTCTAGCCACATGTTTCTTTCGCCCCCTTGTGTCACGATTTGTGTACGGCAACACTAAACTGTTTCGAGTTATGTAATAGTCCACGCACCATGCCAACTTTATGGATAGCTTCATTTGTATAAAAGTTGGGATACGCGCATATTTTAGCTTTCAACGTCTTTGTTCCCGCCATAAGGAGACACCTCTAGACTCCACCCACTGGGACTTCTCATTTGTCCCAATGACCTGGTGATTTGTTCTGCTCCTCCTACCAGTGGGGGTCAAAAAAATCTGATTACTAGCTAGAGTACCTCAGTGTGAGATGTCGGAGATACTTGCACCAACCCAGTCTCACTTTGTCAGATCCTTACACATCGTTCAGCTCGGCCTGATTGGAAGAAACGGGTTTACCAGCAGAGGTTCTTACCACAGGACATCCAAAAATGATCTGATTAAAATGTTCAAGCTGCTGAAATTTGCATATTAATGAGTTCAAACACATCTGAGTGCACCTTGAGTGACTAACAAGGAGTTTTTTTCCATCAGTGGGACTGTTCCACATCACAGCATGTGTCCAGCTTCTGCTCAGCATGCTGGAGAAAGCAGGTTCATTTTTTGGGAACAACTGTGCAGATTTGGTTTTGCCGTTACCACACCGGAAAAAGAGGGAACATGGCCGGTGTTTGGTTGAGATGTTTGGGATTTAACCATCGACAATAGAAGGGGTGAAACTAGTTAGTGTGACGACACAGATAATGTTTGGTTCCAAACAAATGAACAGAGGTGGGTCGAGTAGCCAAAAAAATTGACTCAAGTAAGAGTACAGTTAGTCGAAAATATTTTTACTCAAGTAAAAGTAATAAGTAGACCTAAAAAAAAAATACTAAAGAGTAAAAAATATGCATTGAAAAAACCACTCAAGTACTGAGTAACTTTAAAAGTAACTTCTGATTTATTTATTAGACATAAGAATATAAACAACACGACAAAATGTGCAAAATTTGTATTTTCAAAATAAAGCTAAAAGATCAGTAAAAAAAAACTACAAAAACCACAATAACAGTAAAACAATGCAAGTATTCCTGGATTCAGCTCAGATGAAAAGGATGTTTTCACCTGCTTTAGCAATGATTTGTTTTCCAAAATAACTTTTTCATGCTGTTTTGTTTTCTTGCAAGATGGCGCAAGGGTACGTCTGACAGGTCAGATGGACTCATGTGACCGTGCTCAGTACATTTGATTGGAGGAACATTGTCTACAGTCATCACAGCAGGAAGCTCTTTAGAGAATACCTGTATTTGTACCAAAAAACATGGTAAAATTAAGCAAAGTAACCAGTCAACTTTTGCCCAATGTAACAGTAGCGTTATTTACTTATAAAATGTACTCAAGTAAAATTAAAAGTGCAAACTACCGTAATTTCACGACCATTAGGCACACCGTACGAAAAGGCGCAGTCTCAGTCACACACCACCTTACAACAACACACACGCAAGCATGCAAATGTGAGTATTAAAAAATAGATCGGGAGCAAAACTGAGTTTGGTTGTGCTTTATTTAAGTAGTAACGATAATAAACAAGCACATTACCGGTAATAGTCTTTATTCAAATCCGTCAAAGTCCTCATCCTCTGTTTTGGAATCGAGCAGCTGCGCAAAATCCAACAGAGCAGGTCCACTTCGCTCCTCGATGTCAAAGTCACTGTCTGTACTGTGCGGCTCCTCAGAAAGGATACCAGCTTTTGCGAAAGCTCGGATAACAGTACCAGCAGACACGTTAGTCCAAGCATCTACAATCCATTGGCAAACTGTAACGTAACTCGCCCGGCGCTGCCTTCCACCCTTCGTGAAACTGTGGTCTCCTTCGGTCATCCATCGCTCCAACGCCGCTCACACTTCACTCTTTAACGTTCTCGTGTTTTCTTTCAGGTCCGCCTCGTGGGCACGGCGTTTTCTTTTACATCCACTTTTTCTCACACACAAGGCACACCGCACAAAAAGGCGCACCGCTCATTTTGAAGAAAATCTAAGACGTGTATATGCGCCTTATAGCCGTAAAATTACGGTATTAAAAATACTCAGAAGTACATTTTATTCAAAAAGTTACTCCAGTAAATGTAACAGAGTAAATGTAATGCGTTACTCCCCACCTCTGTGAATGAAGTCCACCTAACATTAGCTATAGCTTGTTAGCTTGAAGCTAACTCAGTCTAGCATTATGATGTCAATTCAGGAATTAATGTTAAGCATTAAGTTACAGAGAACGGGGATAACTTGACTAGTCCCATTTCCTTTCTTCTTTTTTTTTGTAGACCAAAAAGGGGGGTAGGTGCAGTGTTTGCTCCCCCCCCTCGCCGCAACTCCCTTGGATCCGCCCCTGGATACACACAGTCAGAATGTGCAGACCCCACATTGGCTGTAGATGGCTGCCATCTTGAACCAATAGTTCTACCTATACAAACCAAAACTATGGTATATAGTGGTGTATCCTTGTTCTAATCTAAATAAAAGTAGGACTCTGGATAGATTTTGTGTATAGAATTTTATTGTTTACATTTATGTCTAACAGTAAAATCTTGGCCCGCTAATGTTAGCTCCACGTTTACTTCCAGGGTTTTTCACTGGCTGTGAAGGATAACCACGACTTGAAAAATCCTTTTTTTTTTCCTACACCTTGCGATAGACTAAAATCAGTTCACGGGTTAACAGTAGACCGCGATCGACTGGTTGGGAACCCCTGGTCTAGTATGTTTATGCCTATGGTTGCTCAGGTTAGAAACAGAAGAGCGGGGGAGGGACGTGAAGTATTTCATTTGCTTTTAAAGGGAGCAGCACAAAACAAGGTGTGGTTTTTCAATATTTGTACAAAGGTTACCGATAGAAACAAGATCACATAAAAACGAGAAATTAGAACCAGAGGACATGATGAAATTTTAATTACACGGAATTTATAACATATAAACGATAATAATTTATCTTTCAAAAAATGCCAATCCCTGCTGTCTAGTTACTGGATAAGACAGTGGTATCAATTGTTTAAAAATATTTAATGTCATGATTCAGAAGTCAGCGCAGAATGGCCTCGTACTCCTTTCATGATGTTCGGGTCTAAAATGGCTTGTGACCCCAAAAGAACATCTTCAAAAATGTTTGAGGGACTCCTGATCAGTAACAAGGACATAAATGTGTCCAGTTTAAGCTCCTCTGATCCACAGCAGAAAATCTTAAAAAGGAGAGAAGCTCAAAAAGTGATCAGTAGCTGAGCCAAATCCAGTTAAAAAAAAAGACACGGAAGCTCCTACGAGAGACATGTTGTGAGTCAGAAAAGTTGAGACCCGGCGAATAATTGTAAATTTAGATGTTGTGCTTCTGAAATTTTAAGAAAAACGCCTAGCGACAGTTCTTTTTCCCTCCACGCGGAACAAAAATTCGCGCTACTGTTCCTTCTCACCGCGCTACAACCCGGCTAAAACTGGATAGCAGTGAGGAAGATTTGGAAAGCCTATCCCTGTACATTGACCAAGCCTTCGACCGAATCGTGATGGGTAAATCCACCAACTCCGCGAATGGAACCTCCTCAAGCAAGAGGTCCCGCCCAGAAACATCGTCCGGAGTCTCTTCTCCGGCCAGCCAACCTGACTCCACCGCTTGGGATATGCTATATAGCATTGATGCTAAGCTAATTGGCTTGGATGGTCGTTTGTCGCTGTTGGAGGTCTTACACAAAGAATTCCAAGAGCTCAGAGTCTCTCTGGATTTCAGCCAGAAACAGATCGTAGCTCTGACCACAGACAACGAAGCCCTGAAGGTGTCGGTTAAATCACTAACAGATGGAATGAACAGGTTGTCAGATGAAAACAAGAAGATCAAAGAGTCCCTACTGGATCTGCAGTCAAGATCCATGAGAGACAACCTGGTGTTTATGGGAATAGAAGAAAAGCAAGGCGAAAATACGGAAGAAGAAATAAAAAACTTCATCCAGAACCAACTGAAGCTCCCAGAAGAGAAAGTTAAAGAGATTAACTTTCACAGAGTGCATCGCATGGGAGCAGCAAGACCAGGGAGCCGCAGACCAAGACCCATCGTGGCGAAGTTTGTGCTCCACAAAGAAAAAGAGGAGGTGCGGCGTTGCGGGAATCAGCTCCGGGGGACCGACTTCAGAATGGATGATCAGTTCCCCAAAGAAATCCTGGAGCGCAGAAAGATCTTATTCCCCATCAGAAGAAAATTTCTGTCTGAAGGGGCCCGCGCTGTCATCTCTGTGGACAAACTATTTATAAATGGACAACTTCACCGCGACCAAAACACCACTCCCTGGCTCTACTAAAGCAGATATGTATCCACACCTCTCACACACTTCGCACTGTTAATAAGCTATGTTTTGTATTAATTTATCCACTAGGCATAACTTACTGAGCACACAGTTTACTCACCATAGTTAAAGTCGCCACCAGTCTCTCGCCACCTTGAAACAGGCTAATCTTTATGGGTTTGTTCTATTTTGTTTTTCTTTTTTTTCTTTTTTTTCCCATCATCTCTCCCACTGCACCCCCCTTGAACCCTGCTTTTCACACTCTCTTTCTCTTTTCCTTTCCCCCACACACCTATGCTGCCACATATTCCAACCATACTTCTATATTAATGCTTCCATTAATACTGACTCATATAACACACTCAGTCACACATTCACACATCCAATATTACATACTGTACACACACATAAAAACAGCACACATAGCGAGTCACAAGCAACACACTCAGATTGTACATGTACAGACACACTTATTTTATTTACCATTCAACATTAGACACTCATTCACACTCTCCCTAATAACAGCATGTCCACTCTTAAGTTAGTCACATGGAATGTGCACGGAGCTGGGACCAGAGAAAAGAGACTAAAAATTTTTAGTGAATTAAAAGACCTTCAGGCAGACTTGATTTTTCTTCAAGAAACTCATATGTCCAGTTCAACAGTGGATGTCCTCTCCACAACAGACTTTCCTAACATATACTCAGCTTGCTATAATTCTAGACAAAGAGGAGTAGCTATCCTCATAAATAGAAAAATTAAATATACAGAAATCAACAAAATCTTAGACCCAGAAGGGAGGTATATAATACTCACTCTTTCCATTCAAAATATAACATTCTGTTTAGCTAACGTGTACGCCCCCAATATAGATGACCCCGCTTTCTTTCACTCCTTTTTTTCCACACTTTCTGAATACACAGACAAATCACTAATAATAGGAGGGGACTTTAACATGGTTTTGGATCCAACAGCTGACAGGCTAAATAGTGCCAGAAATGCTAGAACCTGGCAATCCACAAACTCTGTTAAACAGTATATGGAGGATCTTGGTCTTTGCGATATCTGGCGATCCTACCATCCTTCAGCGAGAGCTTACACCTTTTTCTCCTCTGTACATCAATCAAATTCCAGGCTAGATTATTTTCTGGTCAGTAGCTCTTTGTCAAGTATAGTTTCAGATACACAGATTCACCCAATCACTGTTGGTGACCACGCACCAGTTTGCTTGACTCTTAGAAATAAAACATCTACTCCTTCACCTAGGAACTGGAGGTTCAACACAGCGTTACTCAGAGATCCCGTCTTTACTGATTATTTTATTAAAGAATGGTCCTCATTTCTAGAAAACAACGACCACCCAGGTATTTCACCGTGCCTTCTCTGGCAGACAGGGAAGGCTGTCATAAGAGGCAAAATAATATCTTTCTCATCCCATAAAAAAAAAACAGGAAGATGCTAAAATAGTGGATTTAGAACAGAGAATTAAATTGCTTGAAGAATCTTATAACTCCGCAGATGAACAAACTTTGAATCAAATAAGGAAAGCGAGGCATGAATTAAATGACATAATTAATCAAAGAACTCAATTTCTAATACAGAGATTACGCTTAGAGAGTTTTGATCATAGCAACAAATCTGGGAAATTTTTAGCAAACCAACTTAAACTAAACAAAGAAAAAACAACTATATCATCAATCACAGACCCATCGGGAAACATAACACACGATCCAAACACAATAAACAGCACCTTTAAATACTTCTACCAATCCCTCTACACACCCCAAATAGACCCTTCTGATCACGACATTAATAATTTTCTAGATAACATCAACTTACCTACACTACAGGAAGCGCAAATAACACCTTTAGAAGCCCCCCTGTCTGCAGAAGAGCTTCACAAGGCACTAACTAACATGCCCAGTAAAAAAGCACCAGGTCCAGACGGCTTTCCAGCAGAATTTTATAAGGAATTCTGGTCAACTTTAGCCCCCACTTTTGTCAGGATGACAACAGAAATCAAAGAGAATAATCACCTACCACCAAGTATGAACTCTGCGGACATTATTTTAATTTTGAAACCCAGTAAGAATCCCACGTTACCTTCTAGCTATAGACCCATTTCCCTAATTAATGCAGACCTTAAAATAATTTGCAAAGCTCTTGCAGGAAGGCTCGAGAAGGTAGTACCTTACCTTGTACATCCTGACCAAACAGGATTTATTAAAGGTAGACATTCCTCCACTAATATGCGCAGACTTATTAACCTAATCGATTACACAGCCATCAATAACCAAAAAGCAACAATTGTTTCACTGGACGCTGAAAAGGCTTTCGATCGAGTTAACTGGAAATTCTTAATAGCGGTCTTAAATAAATTTAGTTTTGGACAGTCCTTCACCAACTGGATCAAAATATTATATAGCTCTCCCAATGCACGAGTTAGAACAAATAATCACACGTCAGCAAACTTCAACCTTCAAAGAGGAACCAGACAAGGCTGCCCATTGTCACCCTCTTTGTTCGCTCTCTTTATTGAACCTCTAGCTGCTGCTATTCGACAGAGCACAGATATTGAAGGCATTCAGACTAAAAATGTAGAGCATAAAATAAGTCTTTATGCAGATGATGTTATTTTATTTGCTTCAAACTCACAATCTTCATTTTGTAAAACAATCTCGCTGATTAATAAATTCTCCTCAGTCTCTGAATACTCCGTAAATTGGACTAAGAGCACAGCTTTATCAATTAATTGCAATTTTCAAAACCCGCCCTCAACTAAATTACACCAGGCAACATAAAATACCTAGGAATAAATATTTCTCCAAATCTTTCTGAGCTATTCAAATTAAATTACACCCAACTTTTTAAAACTATCGAAGCAGACCTCATAAGGTGGAAAACTCTTCCCATTTCACTAATGGGGAGAGTGGCCACAATTAAAATGATGATTCTACCCAAAATTAACTATCTGTTCTCTATGATTCCAACCAAACCTCCGACCACTTGGTTCAAATCTCTAGACACCTGTATCTCTCAATTCCTCTGGAAGAGCAAACCACCCAGGATTAGTTTGAAAACGCTTCAGAAATCAAAAGACAGAGGTGGCTTAGAGCTGCCTAATTTTCAGGATTACTTCTTGGCAAATAGACTGCATTATATCTTAAAATGGCTGAAACCTGACCTATTGGACGAATCTTGGATAGATATAGAGCACACTCTTTGCGAGAACCTTAACATCTCTGATCTACCTTTTTTTAGTTCAGGCATTAAACGCCACAAGTGTTTCAGAAGTTTAAACATCAGCTCAACACTAACAGTCTGGTGGGAATTTCTTAAAAAAAACAACTATACAATATTCCCATGTAAGCTCACCCCCATTTGGAACAATCCTGATATTCTATTAAACAAAAGCGTGGTGTGCTTCAATTCTTGGAAGGATAAAGGAATCCAACAGTTTCAACAGATAATTCATAACAAAGCATTCATCTCCCTCTCATCTCTATCATCAAATCATGGGATCAGCAACAGTAAGTTTCTTGAATACAGGCAACTTAAATCCGTAATAACTTCTAAGTACCGCTTGAACCAATTGGACCTTGAACTTCCACTCACAGTGACACAACTCATGAATCTAAACAATCCTAAACTCACCTCGAAAGTCTACAAATTAGTATCTAAAATAGACGACACAATCCACCTCCCGATGTCAAAATGGGAATCTAATCTATCACTAAACTCCAGTCATCAATTCTGGCTGCAGATCTGTCTGAATGCCTTTAATATGACCAACAGTCCAAACTTACAACTTATCCAGTACAAGATTCTTCACAGAACTCATTACACAAGACGTAGGCTATTTAAAATGAGCCTTGTACAGTCTATGATTTGCACACAGTGCACAGGTAATAACGTTGATGACTATATGCACGCCCTGTGGCTCTGTGCACCCGTGCAAACTTTTTGGCATAAAGTCTGTGAGGACTTATCCAAATTAACTAAACTTAAAGTTCCTGCCTGTCCAAAGCTTTGTTTGTTAGGCGACCTAAGTGAAATGAACATTGAAACTCACAAGGCACAAATGGTTCTCACTGCCTTATGTATCGCAAAGAAAACTATCCTCCTGAACTGGAAATCCAAAACCACTCTTAGCATTAACCAGTACAAAAACCTCCTGTCAGACCACATAAGCTTAGAGATCATGTCTGCATCTTTTAAACATGATTCAACCTCAGTGACCCTCTGGTCCCAGCTGATTAGTCACATCACTCAGTAAGAACATGGTGATAATAGGTACGGGTTTAAACTAGTTCCGGGGGCTTGGAGCGGGGGGCGGTTGGGGTCTCCATGCATCCAGAGGGTCTGGTGTCGACCTGGTCCCGGGGCTCTAGTTGGCCGGGGCGTGGGGCGGCTCGCTTGACTAGCGAGGGAATCGGGATCTCTGTGCCGGCTCCTGCTGGGGTACGGGGCTGGCAGTGGCTGCCGGCCTGAGACGGCGTTGGTGGGACCCTGGTTGGGGTTGGTTGTCATGGTGGGGGCTGGGTTGGGGGGGTCGGCCTTGGGGAGCTGGGGGCTTGCTTCTGCGGGCTGGGGCTCTTGCCTGGGTCCTGGGGGGGCCTAGGCTGTCCTGCAGTGGTCACTGCAGTCGGACCGCCTGGTGCCCGACCTGGGGATCCACGTCTCACCTGCTGCACGGAGGGGTTGTGGAGGGGACCAGGGAAGGAAGTAGGGTGCAGCAGAAAGAAAGGAGAGGTAAGACGAGGCTGTGTGGTGACGGGGTGCCTCGGAGGGTGGGGTGGGCCCAGGTCCTTGGGCTTGTTGGAAGTTGTTTCTGATGGCTCTGGGGTCTCCTGCTGCTCTTGTGTGGCGGAGGACACTACCTCGGTGGCTGTGTCCCGCATGGCTGCCTCTTTTTGGAGCGTGCTGTTTGCCTCGTGGTTGCCTGGCTGGTTCGGAGGGCCCCTGGCGCTTACCGTGTCCGGCTGGGGAGCCGGTCGCCCGGGGGGATGTTTCCCTCCTTCCGGTTGTGCCCATCCGCCTGCTCTCTCCCGGTCCCACACTGCCACATGCTCACTGTCACTTAGGGCGCGGGGTCTGGATGGGTGGGGCACGCTGACGAGGCTTGGGGAGGGTGATCCCCCTTCTGAGTCCCCGTCTGCACCCATCCTCCACTCCACTTTTAACTGCATCTTAGTCATTTATATTCATATAGGGTCTTGAGGGGTATTTCGGAGAGGGAGTGCCAAGTGGGGACACCTGCACTCCCTCCCATGCCGTTCCCCCTCAATTTTAAATCCCACCTTAGACACTGAACATGGCACAATGGCACCACACACATTCCAAACTAAACTACACACAGAGAGGTCCTCGGGTTGGGGGGCAATGCCGCTTGGCAGCGACAGGGCCCGCCACCTGCAAGCGCTCTCTCGCCCACTTCAATTGCAGCACATACATACACAGGTGGGACCGGGGGAGGGCGGCCGGTCTTCACCCGTCTGTGTCCCTTCGGGTCGGCCGGGATCTCGGGGCTCTGCTGCCTGGAGGGGGGCTGGGTTTGCGGGACTTGGAGGCCAGTCACTTCTGTGTTGCCCGCCTCCGGGGGGCGGGAGACACCCAGAGATACGGTTGTGTGGTTTTTGTATGGGGGAAACGGGCCCTGGGGCGGTCTCGCCTGGCCCTGCCGGGGCCCCTCGTCACCAGTTGGGGTTAAGAGGTGCACTGGGGTGAGCATCACTAGAGAGTTGGCAGGACTACAGTTGAGGGACTAGGGTAGTGAAGAGGGACATTAGGTGTGCAGAGGTGGTCTTTGGGCTGCCTGGGTCGGGCACCTGGCTGTGTGTTGGGCTGTGGCGGCTGCATGTGGGGTAGCCTGGCCCTGCTGGGCCCCCGGTTGAGCCCCGGCTCGGGGATTGTCGGGTCCCTGGGCCCTTGGGGTGAGTGCTCCCCTCTCGGTCCGGGCCTTGACTTCTGTCACCCCTGGGCTCGCCTAGGGCCGTGGGGTACGGTTGCCGCGTCTGCCCCGAGGCCTGTGGGTCCTGGCATCGGGGAGGCCCGTGCTCCTTGGTGCTGGAGTGGTTCTGGCAGGGGTTTCTCTATGCGCCTTGCTGGGTAGGTGGGCGGCTCCTCGGCCCGGCTTCGGGGTCCCGGGATCTGGATGGGCGTGGGCCCGGGTAGCGTGTGTCTCTGCCTCCCTCGTTCCAATCCTTTGGGGCTGGGGACGATCCGTTGGTCCTAATAAGCACATGGTTCACATCGGCAGCATGCATGTACTTTCACTCACACTCGCACACTATATCACTCTGTTTACTGTCCGCTATGTTCCTTGCTTTCAACCATTATTATTATTATAACTCTAGTAACATGTGTTTGTGTTGTACATCATTTGCTATAGAAGGTTTTGTTGTGTGTGTCAGTTTTATCACTGGTTTAAACTCTTGTTTGTACTTTTTTTTTTTCCCCTCAGATAATCCAGCAGGTTGGTTGTGATGCAGAATACTACAACTTCAGATTTTCTTTTTACTTTCTCCCCCTCTCTTCTTCTTCTTCTGTACCCTATCCCTCCTCTTTTTCACCCCACCTACCCACACCCCTCACCTTAGTAATTTCTGTCAGGTCCAGCGCAGAAAGCATATATATTTTGATTGTAAAGCATTTAAAATAAACAAATAAAGCTTGTCAGGGTCGGCACATTGTGCTGACCCTGGTAGAACAAAACTGCCCAGCAATACTTGACATACAGATCATTATTCTGCTTGTCACAACGCTGGACAGGACAGGTAAAAAAAAGAAAAAAAAAAAAAAAAAAAAAAGTGATCAGTATCCAAGAAGAAAATCTTTCATGGTTAAAATTTTCTTCTTCTGCTCTCCAGACAGGGTGAAGTGTCCTCCGTGAGAAAGATTAAAAAAAAAAAAGACGAAGGTGAAACGTGCCAGAGGATCCTGCAAGTTGATCTCTTCCAGTCCAATCACCAGTTCATGTCCACGTTCATGTCGGAAAGACACTGGGCCAGGTGGCTGTCACACTCCATCTGTGTGAACCTGGACAGACAAAAAAAAGACCGGGTAAGAACAGAACGGGATTTAAGATTCAACTCCTGAACTTTCAGAATTTTTATTATTCTGAACAGTTTTTGCTGTGAAAAATTTATGACAATAAAATATAACAAATATTTGGGGGAGACAGTAGCTCAATGGTTAGAACATTTGCCCACGGACCGGAGATCAACCGGTAGTTCGCGGGTTCGCATCCCACTGAGTGTATGTCTAGGGTCCTTGGAGAAGACACCTAACCCCCCGTTTCTCCCACCATTGGCGCCGTCATAGGTGGCAGCCTGCTGCGGTGTAATATTGCAGCACACAAATTTTTAAAAATGTAAAAAAAAAAGAAAAAATTCTGAGGGGGAGAGCGTTCGCCCGCGGACCGGAAGTTCGCGGGTTCACATCCAACTGAGGGCACGTCTAGGGTCCTTGGAGAAGACACCTAACCCCCTGTTTCTCCCACCATTGGCGCTGTCGAAGGGCAGCCTGCTGCGGTGTAGGAATGCAGCACACAAATTTGTAAAAAAAATTTTGAGGGAGAGACAGTGGCTCAGTGGTTTGAGCGTTCGCCCGCGGACCAGAAGTTTGCGGGTTTGCATCCCACTGAGAGCACGTCAAGGGTCCTTGGAGAAGACACCTAACCCCCGTTTCTCCCACCATTGGCGCCGTCATAGTTGGCAGCCTGCTGCGGTAAAATGCAGCACATAAATTTTGACGGTAAAGTTTGAAAAAAAAAAAAAAAAAGAAACGTAGAATGACTGTAACCGGTGTGGAGCAGCTCTTACCCTGCGGGGAACTCTTCTGAACACATGGGACAACTTTTTAGCTCCAATCCTCCTCCATCACGTCCTCCATCTACTCTCCGCTCCAGCTCAGGTGTTTCCTCACTGCTCACTGATTGGTTCTCTTCTTGGTTTTGTCTCGCTGGAGTTTCTACGTTCTCTGCGAGCTCCTTGTGGTGCTTCTCATGGTGCTTCTCATGGTGCTCCATCTCCTCCTTTCCAGATTGGGTCCTGCTGAGAACCTGCTGAGCATTTGAGGTCTGCAGATCCGGGCAGGTTGGTGCGCTGAGAGGCTGAGGAGCTGCTTTGGTTTTCACGACGAGGTCCTCCTGAGGTTCCAAAGTCTTTGGAGTAGATGCAGGAATCTCTGAGGATGAAGGAGCATCATCGCAGACGTCCCACCCTAGAGGATCTTTCACATCCTAAACGGAAAGAAAACAAAACGGATGTGGTTTAAACTGAAGACACACCCCCTGCTCTGCCCTTCTGTCTGGATGAAGCTCATCTACTACATCCTACATCAGGGGTGGGCAAACTTTTTGGTTCGTGGGCCACATTGAGCTCTAACATTTGACAAAGGAGTCGGAACAGGATCAAATGGATGGCATGGTTTGGTAACCTCACCTCATTGGTGAAAAAAAATAAACATCTTGAGATCTGATGAAAACAAATGCTTTAATTTACAAAAAAAATCTGAAGAAAAGCATCAAAAAAAAATCTCTGACTTTGATTGTTTTTTAAACACCGAAAATCAAATAAATAACTATTTTATTTTGAAGGTCTTTGATCCGCCGTTGGCTGCCACCCATCTCCTCCTTCACCCGACGCCTGTGGCCCCTCCTGCAGGTGGTGAGTCTGCTGGAACGGCAGCTTTTTTCTTTCAAAAACATCAAGCGCAATAAATTTCCAATCTAGCGAGCTAGCGCTTAAAAAACGTGCATCTAGCGCAAGATTACGCACGTGTAGTGACCTCAATGGCTTTCCATAGCGCACGAGGTTTGAAATCCAACGCGCTAGTTTACGTGCGTGTATTGGCAAATTGGTGCCAAATTGGTGCCAAATTTCCTCCTTGAGCCCCCTCTGTTGTACAGAATCTGATAATGCACTTTAGCCAACTTCATAAGACAGTTCATAAAAGACAGTTCAAAAAAAGAGCAGCAAGAAAAAAAACCAGATTGATTTAAAAACTCCTGCTCTGGAACAACGAGGCAATCACAAGCTAAAATAATAACAACAAAAAAAAAAAACTACTTTGTATGCGTGCACGGTTTATTTTGACAAAGGGCGCATTATGGAGACACACACATTTTAATGGGCGCAGTGTTGTTGTTTTCTCAACAAAGCCAATAAATCTAAAGTGCGCCATCTAAAGAGGAAACATCCAAATTGCAGAGAAAATAAAAACTTACCATGGTTTATTTACTGAATTTTTAAGTTCGACGGGCCGAATTAAACCGTTTAACGGACCGTATGTGGCCCGCGGGCCGTAGTTTGCCCATGCCTGTCCTACATGGTTGGTTGGACTTGGTTTTGGTGGAATGTTGATGCTGTAAGTCAGGTTATATGAAAAGAAAAGTAGGGGTTTCACCTGTGCTGCCCCGAGATGGCAGAGAGAATATCGATATTACGAAAATGAGAATCGATATTGTATCAATTTTAATGCTATCGATATCGATCTTGGTATCGATTTCTTTGCACAGTTTCCGACAAAATTTAGCTAAAAACAGATATAACGCTAAAAATAAAGGGAGTTTTTTTCAGATTAAATTAACCTAAACTGGAAACTGAAGTTCCTCAATAATAAAATAAAACTTTGGCAGTTTTAAAAATATCTTAAAAAGGAATTAATTATCATTTTTTTTAAAAACCTGATGAAATAAAGTTGTTTTATGTCTTCTCGGAGTGTCACAGATCACGAAGATCTCAGAAAATTGAGTTGTTCAGTAAGAAGAGGAAAAAAAAAGATTTCTTTGTGTTTCAACATTTTTACAAGTTTTTCTGATGCAAGACGTGTTAATTTAAATTCTCCACAGGAGCAGAGGAAGGTAACGTACCCCTGCAGGAGGGAGGGGGAGATCAGGAACCAGGTCCCAAAGCTGCGTCTCTAGACGCGGCAGAGCAGACTGCAGAGCGTACGCCCACAGCTTCTCCGCAGCAGGGAGTTCGGGTCTGTTCCACCATGCTACTGTCGACCTGCAAAGCAAATCACACACATGACTGAACTTATCTACACACACACACACACACACACACATGGCAAGACGAACTTATTTCTAGGAAAATTTATACATAAAATAATTCAAAGTGGTTTCAAGAAAGATGACAGAATAAAATACAAAGATTTGAATTACAATTAAAATGTTATTATTTGGGATTTATTTAAAGCTCAAGGTGGAACGGATCATTTTTAGAGATTTATTGATGGTAAGAAAAAAACATAATGAAAATTTAAAAAAAAGTATACATTAATAAATGTGGACACTGTCGGGGAATTAAAAACAGCAACCAATCATTTTTCTGTGGTGAATAATAATGATTGGTCCACAGCCGGTCAATCACTCCAATTTTATGGTTTTGGTGACGATATCTCTTGATTGGAGACACGAACCCCAAACAGAGAACCTCCAGGGAACGTTAGCTTGAGGTTCTCTAAAGGTTTGTTTTTACCCAACCGAAAACATTCTCTAAACGTTAGTTAGTGGTTGTGTAACTGTTCCGTTCCGCTCATCCAGGGCCGTGTTGTGGGGGCAATAGCTTCAGATGGGTAGCCTGTGGAGGAAGCTCATTTCGGCCGCTTGTATCCGCGATCTCATTCTTTCGGTCACCACCCACAGCTGGTGATCATAGGTGATGGTAGATCCCAGTTACCATGGTGAGGGTAGGAACGGAAATCCTGGTCACCATGGTGAGGGTAGGAACGTAGATCCTGGTTACCATGGTGAGGGTAGGAACATAGATCCTACCCTCATCTATGAGGGTTAGGATGGTTACCATGGTTACCATGGTTACCATGGTGAGGGTACGAACATAGATCCTGGTTACCATGGTGAAGGTAGGAACATAGATCCTGGTTACCATGGTGAGGGTAGCAACATAGATCCCAGTTACCATGGTGAGGGTAGGAACGTAGATCCTGGTTACCATGGTGAGGGTAGGAACGTAGATCCTGGTTACCATGGTGAGGGTAGGAACATAGATCCTGGTTACCATGGTGAGGGTAGGAACATAGATCCTGGTTACCATGGCGAAGGTAGGAACGTAGATCCTGGTTACCATGGTGATGGTAGGAACGTAGATCGACTTGTAAACTGCGAGCTTTGCTTTTCGGCTCAGCTCTGTCTTTACAACGACAAACGTACTGTATATTATTTTCGAGTACATCGATTTTAGCTTATATCGGTCGCTTGTAACCACCTGCAGGGAGAGCCATAGGGGTTGGGTGAAGCAGGAGATGGGTGGCAGCCAACGACGGGGACCCTGGCGGTCAGATCCTCGGCTGCTGAGCTCTGGAACTTTGGTCAGAGAACCAATTACCACTTTCAAAACAAAGCACTTTCTGCTTTGGAAGTAAGATTTAAACCTTGCTGTGAGTTTAAACTAGTCTCTCAGAGGAGTTCGGAGCCAATGTCTAGACCTTTAATAAAAATGGTAGACATTTCACTTTATTGTACGCTCTCTCCGTTTTGTTGTATGATGGAGTCTGTGTTGCACTGCTTCTGGGGATGTGACCGTCTAATATGGCTGTTTGACCTGTTGGGGAAGGTGTTTGAGTCCCTGGGGGGGCAATTCAGCACAGTGGTCTTTGTGGGCGGGGTCAAATATAACTTGAATTTTGCCTCTTGAAGTTAACTCTGGAGTATTTATTTGTTCAATGCTTGATGTTTGAACCAATTTTGCATTTGAAATTAATGTTGCAAAGCTAAGACTTCTTCATTACCGAAGAAGTGAAGAGTCTTTCATCTTCTAACAAAAAAAAACAGTGCAGTCACAAAAAAATACAAAGCTAAATAGAGCTCAAGTTATTTGTACACACACACACACACACACACGTAGCTAGGCAACCCCACACACACATAGAGTTATGTTTTAACATATTTAACTAGTTCATCGAAAATTGAAAATTTTATTCGCTCTTTCTTGTTTTTTTAAGTCATTTTATACATTTTTGATCAAACAGTGAAATTATTTATGAACTTTCTGTTTGATCTGACGGATGAAGATCAAATCAAGCAAACATCAAAACAGACACACTTTTTAATTAAACCTGTGAAACATGGCGATGTGTTTGTCATCAGACCAGCTTATCAAACATCTGGTTCACTTCATCCTCGATTTAGTCGTAACCTCTAAAACAGACATGTCCAAAGTCTGGCACGGGGGCCAAATGCGGCCCGTTGTCAATTTTCATCCGGCCCGCAGCCTCCGTCATAAAATCAATAGCACCTGGCCCGCGTGTAGAATTACGTAATACATTAGGCAGCAGTGCTGTTACCTGCGGGTTCTAAATGCTAGAGGCTAAATTAGGAACAGCAAATTAGTGTGTGAGCCCCCCAATTTTCCAAAATGGCGGCAATTAATAAAAGGAGGGAAAAAGGAATCTAGCACGCCATTTAACCAGTCTAAACTAGTGGTTCCCAAAGCACGCCATCCATCTGATCCTGTTCTCAGGGGCGACTCCAGGATTTTCTAAAGAGCTTTTTGTCTATGACCTCACGTGCGCCCCATCCGCCCCCTTTGGATCCGGCCCGCTTGTCAAACGTTAGAACTCAATGTGGCCCGCGAGTGAAAAAGTTTGGACACCCCTGCTCTAAAAGGAAACGTATAAAACTGAATCAGCTGGGCTGAAGACAAAATAAAATTTTATTGGAAAATAGTAGCATTTCTCCTCCTTGAGCCGCCACCCTATCGCGGTGAAGGGGTTTGCGTGCCCCAATGATCCTAGGAGCTATGTTGTCCGGGCCTTAATGCCCCTGGTAGGTTCACCCAAGGCAAACAAGTCCTAGGAGAGGGGCCAGACAAAGCGTGGCACAAAATATCCCTATGAAGATATCAAACATGGCCAAGTTGCCCTTGCTTGGACGCAGGTCACCGGGGTCCCCCCTTGGAGCCAGCCCCGAGGGTGGGGCATGAGAGCGAGCGCCTGGTGGCCGGGCTTTTACCCATGGGGCCCGGCCGGGCTCAGCCCGAAAAGGGGACATGGGCCGCCCTTCCAGCGGACTCACCACCTGCAGGAGGGGCCATAGGGGCCGGGTGAAGGAGGAGATGGGTGGCAGCCAACGGCGGGGACCCTGGCGGTCAGATCCTTGGCTGCATAAGCTTGGTCCCACCGGGACCTTTCGGGCACATCCCACAGAGGGGCAGACCCCGGACCCGCTGGAGAGACTATGTCTCATTGTTGGCCAGGGAACGACTTGGGATCCTTCCGGGTGGGCTGGAGGAGGCAGCCGGGGTGAGAGAGACCTGGGGTGCACGTTTGAGGCTGTTGCCCCCGCGACCCGACCCCGGAACAAGCGGAAGATGACGGAACGGAACGGAAATAGTAGCACTTGTTTCGTTCCGTTGTCTTCCACTTCTCCGGGGCCAGGTCGCGGGGGCAACAGCCTCAGACGGGAAGCCCAGGCTAGTTTTCAGCTTCCCAAACCGGGGTCAACCCTGGACAAGTCCCCAGCCTATCGTACTAGTTCCATCATACTGTAAAACACTAAGCAATACTAAACGGTGGGACGTACCAGTAAGGTACTCAAAATGGAAGTTTGTTTCTGGCCACACCTTTCGTTCTCTGCCCCAAATTCTAAAGTAAACAGAAAGTGTTTTAAAGGAGGTGCTCTGCTCATTCTTGGTCCCAAGGGAGGGGCCTTCTTATGTAAATGCACTAACATACAAATAAAAACAAAATATTTGCAAGCTTTGCTAACTTGACACTTTTTAGACTGTATTTGCGAAAACAAATGAGATTTACACTGTGTCGTGCATGTACAAAGGAGGCTGGACCAAGAGAGGAGGAGGGAATTCGGTGCTGAAATTGTTTGGCTAACATTTGTTAGTTAGCTTTTAACCGTGTACTTGTTTTTATACTTTATTTTCAGTCTTCATTGTGAAGCTTTTTGAAAAAATATTTTATAATTTTGGGCTGGATAAATAAATTAATTTAAAGAAAAAAAAATGCATCATTGATGTGTCAAACGTTCCAGAAAGGTTTTGTTCCAATAGTATTTATGTTATTGTTTTTTAATAATTGATTATAAAAATTCCACGTCCCTAGAGCTAGCCTATGCAGCCACGGATCTGACCGCCAGGGTCCCCGTCGTTGGCTGCCACCCATCTCCTCCTTCACCCGACACCTATGGCCCCTACTGCAGGTGGTGAGTCCGCTGGAAGGGCGGCCCATGTCCCCTTTTCGGGTTGAGCCCGGCCGGGCCCCTTGGGTAAAAGCCCGTCCACCAGGCGCTCGCTCTCGTGCCCCACCCTCGGGCCTGGCTCCAAGGGGGGGCCCCGGCAACCCGCGTCCAGGCAAGGGCAACTTGGCCATGTTTGGTAACTTCATAGGGGGTTTTAGAGCCACGCTTTGTCTTTTTTGTTTTTGTAAATCGAAAGCAAAGCTCTCGATTTACAAGTTGATCTACGTTCCAACCCTCACCTATGGTCACCAGCTGTGGGTGGTGACAGAAGGAATGAGATCGCGGGTACAAGCAGCCGAAATGAGGTTCCTCCGCAGGGTGGCTGGGTTCTCACTCAGAGATCGGGTGAGGAGCTCTGCCATCTTGGAGGAGCACGGTGTCGAGCCGCTCCTCCTCCAGGTCGAGAGGAGCCAGATGGGGTGGTTCGGGCATCTGGTCAGGATGCCCCCCGAGCGCCTCGCGGGCGCGGTGTTTCGGGCACATTCCATCGGAGGAGACCAAGGGGCAGACCCCGGACCCGCTGGAGAGACTATGTCTCACAGATGGCCGGGGAACGACTTGGGATCCTTCCAGGTGAGCTGGAGGATGCAGCCGGGGAAAGAGAGGCCTGGGCTGCCCGTTTGAGGCTGTTGCCCCCTCGACCCGACCCCGGAACAAGCGGAAGATGACGGAACGGAACGGATTATAAAAATGTATCCATAAACTCAGTGATGAGGAGAAACATAAAACAACCACAATAAATTGTCTCTTATTTGTGCTTAAATGATTTACCGTGTTTTCACGACTATAAGGCGCACATAAAAGTATTAGATTCTCTTTAAAATGTAGGGGGCGCCCTATAGTGCAGTTCGTCATGTGTTGTTGTAAGCGGACGTAATAAAGAACAACATAAAACCATTAAAAGAATCAGAAAGAGGGTGGTTTATTTGTAAAATAACAAATATGTGCGATATGCAGAAAGTCATTTTTTTAACCGAACCCGAGGATGAGGACTTTGATTGATTTGATAAGGAACACTCCTGCGCTTGTTTCATACGTGTGTTTTTATCATGCCCGCCCCTATTGATGACTGATCCTTTTAAAAAACGTTAGTAATTTGTAATCAAAACTCAAACAAAGCGCTAAAAAACTCAGTTTTTCTTTCCCTCTATTTTTAAAAACACACATTTGTATGCTTGTGTTAAAAAAAATACCGCAGCTGAGTTCCCGCGGACATACTGCGATGTGGCCCGAATTGAAGGACAGAAAATCGCAGTGGATCATCCAGTATTTTATCGATAGTATATAAAACCCCTGTCCAACGATCAGGTGCGGGCTATGTAAAAAGTCAGTCAGTCATTTTCTTATCCGTCTGTCCCTTTCGGAGTTGCTGGGGGTGCCGGAGCCCATCCCGGCTAATTTAAGGCGAAGGGCAGGGTACACCCCGAACAGGTCGCCAGTCCGTCCCGGGGCCACACACATACAACCATCCACACACACACACTCATGCCTAGGGGCAATTTGGCACCGGCCAATCAACCTAGCATGCATGTCTTTAGAGGGTGGGAGGAAACCGGAGTACCTGGAGGAAACCCACGCAAACACGGGGAGAACATGTAAACTCCACACAGAAAAGGACAGTGTTCCAAGCCTCGTCCCCACCCGGGACTTGAACCCACAACCTTGCTGTGAGGCCACCGTGCCGCCCTTATGTAAAAAGCATGTATAAATATAGTAATGTCACACAAAACTGCGCCTGCGCCTTTTGGTACGGTGCGACCTATAGTCGTGAAAAAAACGGTCATGTATGAATATAACAGGACAGGTTAACGGTTTTCATGAAATGTATTTATACAAAAAAAAACTACTTCTGTTTCAAATAAAGTGTCTAAATTGATTGTTTTTAAATTAAATATTTTTTATACATCAGAAGAAAATTTGAATTTTTTCTGTAATTTGTTGGAATAAAAGTTTGATATTAACAATAAAAAAAAAAAAAAACTCACTGTTCAGTGTTTCCAACCAATCGCGTCGTTTGGCTCCTCTTCCCGCCTGTATCCTCACTTTGGTTTGACTTGAGCTCCTCATCTGGACATTTTTTACGTTTTAGTTTAGATTTTGAAACATTTTCAGTCATTTTGACTTTGTTTACTTTTAGGTTTACCCACCACGGGTTGGACTTGCACTTCCGGTTTCGTCACTAGCTTATATCCAATCACAACGCCTGCTTTGTCCCGCAGCCAAATTTGATTTCACATCATCTTTACGTCATTGGATGAAATTTTAGGAACGTTTATAAATAAATCAAACGTTTAAAACTTAAATTCAGTTAGAGTTTGTTTTCTTTTGAATTCATATCGAACATTAACTCAAAAATAAACAACATATTTAAATTCAAATGATCTAAACAAGTCATAACAACTGGAAAAAAATACTTTGAAATTGTATTTTAATATGTTTTTAAATACAAATATACAGTTATTTCAAAACACTTATAAAATAACATAAAAGCCTAAAATGAAACTTATTAAAACCCATCGTTATATCAATTTATAATATAAATTCAATCACGAAATTTTAACTTTTTTATCAAACGCTGAAATTATGACTAAACGGCAAAAATACAGCCATACTGTATTTCTCAAAAAGTGAGGTTACAGCGAGAAGAGATAAAGAAGGTGGAATATTCTAGATCTAGGATCAACAGTCCAGAGCAATGGAGATTGTGGAAAAGAGGTGAAGAGGAGTGTGCTGGCAGGCTGGAACGAGTGGAGAAAAGTATCAGGTGTGATGTGTGACAGAAGAGTTTCAGCTAAAATGAAAGGAAAAGTGTACAAAATCGTAGTGAGAGTGGCCATGCTGATTGGTCTAGAGACAGTGACACTGAGGAAAAGACAGGAAACAGAGATGGAGGTAGCAGAGATGAAGATGCTGAGGATCTCTCTGGGAGTGACCAGGATGGACAGGATCAGAGGAACAGCACATGTTAAAAGTTTTCGGGATAAAGTCCAAGAGGCCTAACAGAGATGGTTTGGACATGTGCAGAGGAGAGAGAGAGAGTACATCAGAGGAAGGATGCTGGGTTTGGAGCCACCAGGAAAGAGGACTAGAATCAGAATATACTTTAATGATCCCACACATGGAAAATTTGTGTGCCACAGCAACAACTTCCTATCTGCTAAGTGAGTCGTTGTAGAGCCCGATCACGTACGGAAAGAAAGACCTCCGGTAACGAGATGTTCTCGAGCGGAGCTGTCTGAGCCTCTTGGAGAAGGAGTAGAGAGGATGGTCATGATTGTCCATGACGGACAAAAGTTAATTTTAGAAGAAGACCAAAGGGGAGGTTCATAGATACAGTGAAGGAAGACAGGAAGATAGTTGGTGTGACTGAAGAAGATGCAGCAGATTGGGTTAGATGGAAGAAACGGACTTACTGTGGCGCCCCCTAGAGGGAAATGCCGAAAGGAGAAGAAGCGGAAATACAGTCCTACTGTATGTAAATGTATGTTAGTTACTTTACATTTCACCAATAATCTAGTTAACTTCATCGTTTTGAAACATAACTAATAATTTAATACAAATATTCAACAATCGAGCCTGTATTTTTTTCCTTTATTAATTTAAGCAGTTTAATTAATGCTGATTTAAACTGATGAATGTTTGAAAATTGTTTGAGTTTGAATTCCAACTGCCGCCATAGTTCCACTCCACAAACTGACACATAAACTTTTTACTGGTGGTTCTGAGTTGTCATGGTATCGCGACATTTTCTAAGCTCCCTTGTAACATATTGATTATAGTATGTTGATTTTTGAATTCAGAATTTAATTTAATATGTAAAAGGAAAAAGATTCGGTACCAGTGGGCGTTGGCCTGGTGGTAGAGTTGCAGTCTTTCGACTGGGAGAACCTGGTTGGATTGCCCCTAGGGCCTGCTCACAATCCAACTAAAAAAAACTGATACAAAAATAAAATTTCTCGATTTCTCGAAGCTCTCGATTTACAAGTCGATCTACGTTCCAACCCTCACCTATGGTCACCAGCTGTGGGTGGTGACCCAAAGAATGAGATCGCGGGTACAAGCGGCCGAAATGAGCTTCCTCCGCAGGGTGGCTGGGCTCTCACTCAGAGATCGGGTGAGGAACTCTCCCATCCGGGAGGAGCTCGGTGTCGAGCTGCTCCTCCTCCAGGTCGAGAGGAGCCAGATGGGGTGGTTCAGGCATCTGGTCAGGATGGCCCCCGAGCGAGGTGTTTCAGGCACGTCCCACCGGGAGGAGACCAAGGGGCAGATCCCGGACCCGCTGGAGAGACTATGTCTCACAGCTGGCCGAGGAATGACTTGGGATCCTTCCGGGTGAGCTGGAGGATGCAGCCGGGGTGAGAGAGGCCTGGGCTGCTTGTTTGAGGCTGTTGCCCTCGCGACCCAACCTCGGAACAAGCGGAAGATGACGGAACGGAACAAAAATAAAGTAAAGATTCACAAAATACAAATAAATAAATAAATATTGTCATTAAACCAACGTGGATAAATAATCTGGACGAGAATAAGAAATTTGGAGGGGGATCAACCCTGACCGCTATTTTCGCAGGTTCGATTCCCACTGAGTTCATGTCTAGGGTCCTTGGAAAAGACACCTAAACCCCCGTTTCTCCCACCATTGGCGCCGTCATGGCAGCCTACTGCGGTGTAAAGCAGCACTCAAATTTCCCTGTTGAGGGATCAATAAAGTATACATTATTATCATTAGGATAAGCCCCTTGAGATGAGACATCTCGTTTTCAAGGGGGTCCTCAACTACACAGGTAGAAAATGCAAACTCAACACAGAAGAACAATGTTTCAAACCTCGTCCCCCATCCGGGATTTGAATGCAAATGTTTCTACAAATTCGCCACCAAGAATCCATGTGAATGATTGTTTATGTGTGTGAGGCTTGCGATAGGCTAGTGACCTGTTAAGGGTGTATCCTGCCTCTCACATGAAATCAGCCAGGATAGGCTCCAACACCCCCAGTGACCCATTAAGGATGAGTGGTTCAGGTGAGAGGCACATTTTAATGGGAGCAGTGTTGTTATTTTGCAACATAGTATATACTGTATATCCAGAGTGCGCCATCTAGTGAGGAAACATCAGAATTGCAGGGGAATTAAACATTAACATGGTTTATTTATTTGATTTTTTTCGGGTCGGATAATGAATAATGAATGAAATAATGAAAGCAGATGTACGTGGCGTGAGGCCATAAAGGGCCCGCTTTTCATCTTTCTTTTTTCTCTCTCTCCAATTTTCACAGGTGCTGGTTGGGTACTAACGGAAGGATTGGCTGATTACTCCCACCTGCGCGTACTTGACGTTGGCTATAAAAGACCTGGTCTCACCCACACGCTTCGTCAGTTCTTCTGTCCAATTGCCCACTCCAGTGCCCTGACCCTGAAAAAGACCGACAATGTACAAGTTCTTAGCTTTGTCCGAGTCGATGGTCCACGGTTTGAGAGCGAAGACGTTCGAACTAGGGATGGTAAATCCAAAGCCCCATGAACCATCGAGTAATTTCGAACCAATTTCCTAAAAAAGACCCAAAGATTCGAATCTTTCGAGCTCACAAAGAGCTCGATCTGCAGGCTGCGGGATGTAAAGAAAAATCCAAAAGAAAAAAAGAAAGATGAATTGTACGCTCCAAGTCTCAAGTCATTAGAAAAATAATTGAGATTCCGCGAGGTTTTCTGCTTCCTATTCTTTGCTAATATTTTTTCACCGGTATCATACAGTAGTTATGTTGATACTGTATGTTATTTTAGATTTTACTCTCCCAAAACAAATAAAAGAAAAAGAAATATTCCACTCTGTTCATTTAAATGATGATTAACTGTTTAATAAAACACAGACTGACCACACCGCGCGCTCCTGTCATCAATATGAATCATTAAAGAGAACTGAGCCTTTGTTCAGTGGTCCCAAACCACCGGACCGCGGACCGGTACTGGGCCGCACAGACAGAAAAAATAACTTCCAGTATTTCCATTTGGTTTATATTCCATATTTCATCTTCGAGATAAAGATGTTTTAATTTGAAAAGTCACCGGATTTTATTCCTTACGTCCGTCAATGACTCACCATTGATACATCATTCCATTAAATTTAAACCTCTAACACCAGTAAAATGAGAACATTCTTCAGGTTTCAGGTCAAGATGGGACTGTCTGGTTCCAGCAAAATAAACTCACAACTCTGACTGATCTAGTCTTACTGTGAATAATCTAACTAGTATTTTTATGATGTCCTTTATTTTGAAGGTATGTTTACCGTTACCATAACAACCAGAGTGCGTTAGAGCAGAGAGAATGTTTCAATGTTATAAAGACGCTGCTAATAAATTTTCTCTTGAAGACAAAGTGGAATTAAGTTTGTTATTGCTTAAAAAGCCAGTTTTTCAGGCTGGTCTTTAGTTTTTCTGCTACACCTTTAGACCAGTCCGTGAAATTATTGTCAGACACTAAACCAGTCTGAGGTGCAGAAAAGGTTGGGAACCCGTCCCTCAGATGACTATAAAACTAAGTATGAAAAAAAAAACTGCGGGCGAGCATTCACTAATCAGTGATTACAGAAGCAGACACTTTAACATTTGGATTAAATGTGAGCAGGGCTTTGTGGCGCCCATCCAACGAAAACAATCTCATTAGGAAAAAACTGAAATAAGACAAACTCAAACAAATGTTCTATTCATAAATTTTTATTTAAATATAGAATTTTTTCCACCATGTTAGCCTTCAGTCTGCTTCTCTTTTGGTTTACAACCTCTCCAGCTTTGGAGAAGACCCGTTCGCAAGGCACCGAGGTTGCTGGCATATGCGGATAGTACTTGGCCAGTTTATACCAATTGGGATACACAGCTTCCCTGGATGCCCAGTACTGGAGCGGGTCTTCACCTCTGCAGAGATAGGGCACTGCCAGATATCGCTGGACCTCCACCGTCGCGTTCACCGGGGCGCAATTTATTCGCTGGGTTTCACCTAGAAAGAAAAATGAATTTAGTTTGTAAAGCCGTATAAGATGAGGTCATGTTGCTGATCAGACGTACCAACCCGGCTGTCCAGAAGATCCCACAGATTGTCTTCTCTGTAGAAGAGGATTCTGGATGTGACTAATAAAGCAGAATTGATTTTAACACCAGCATATAAATGAAATAAAGTTTGTCGTAGCTTACCTGGATGTAGAAGAATCTCTTCTTTCTGTTCTTATTCTGCCCACAATTTCCTGAATGAATGAATCTCTTTTATATCTTCCTGCTGATTGACCAACTCCGCCCAGTTCGAATCACCAGCGAGCTACTCGGCACCTGTTCTCAGGTACGAGCAGACTCCGAGCTCTGGTCACGTGGTATGGAAGGTTTGCTTGCCCTTCTCGAAGCAAAACTCGCGGGACCTTTTTTTCATTCTGCTCGACACTACTCGAGTAGGGCCGCTCGAGCTGGCCATCCCTAGTTCGAACACTCCAATGGGAACACAATGACATTTCCCCTGGGTTCCCAGGAAGGGTTCCGGATCCGTATTGTGATGGTCCACGAATGGGCTGGGCGCAGCTAGTGGAGGTGGCGAGGCTGTGGACAGAAAAAGAGAAGTCAGGTTATTTACTTTGTCCGTTAGAACCTGTAACTGTGTTTTTAACTGAGTATTTTCATCCTGAAGAGCATGTATGGCCTGTTGTTGTCGTCCCGGGAAGATACCCTGTTGGGTTAAAATCTCTGTCACTGAAGGTGACGCAGAACCCGTTGGATCCATTCTGGTCAGTTCTTCTGTTCACCAGGGACATCCCCCTCAGGACGGCGAATCGCAAGCTTTCGCCCTGCTTCATTAGCCCTTTTCGGATCCTGCGATTGGTCAACCCAGTGTCTGTGAAGCTCGCCCTGCCCTCTTCCATGAAGGTAGATCTTGTCTTCCAAGTCTCGTAGATTAAACCGGTTTCCATTAGTCAACCGTCTCTTGGATGTTTGTCGCCGGGCTCTGCAGTACCTTGTGGACTAGAAGGGTTATGACCCGGAGGAGCGGTGCTGGGTGCCCCGTCCTGCAATTCCGGATCCTGGGTTAGTCCGGGACTTTCACCGCCGCTTCGTGGACAGGACTAGTGATCCAACAGATGGCGTTCGTAGGGGGGGGTCTGTGGTGTGAGGCCTTTCAGGGCCTGCTTTCTTTCTTTTTTTCTCCCTGTCCAATATTCACAGGTGCTGGATGGTTACCAACGGGAGGATTGGGCTGATTACTCCCGTCTGCGCGTACTTGACGTTGGCTATAACGGACCTGGTCTCACTCACAGTCTTTGTCAGTTCTTCAACTACTCTTTTGGTAAACTGACCACCTCTAAATTGTACTTATTAGACATATTGGACTAATATCTTCATTCTGCCCACAGGAACCTTCAGCCCTTCCTCCTGGCCATCCAGCACCGCCTGAATCCGTCACCACTTCCCTGTGGATACTTTTGGTTACTTATTCAATAAACTGTTGTACACCTGCACTTGGTTCCTCCTCTTTTCATCTCGCATATGTAAAAGGAACGGTTTTATCCCCAAAAATGATGAACATCCCTCCCTTCGTTCTCATGCAGCTGGATGGGGTGGTCCAAACCCTGGAGTCTGCAAAGGAAACTCGTGTTACAGATTTTGTGTGTTAACTGATGTTTTTAACAGAATTTTGGCTTCAAAATACAGAATTTAAAAATCTTTCTAGCCTCAGTTATGAACTCAAAGCTGATTTATGAGACGGTTCATGTCCAGTTACAGTCCTGGGAGCCTCTGACCTGCAGGTGGGACATGTTTCCTGCTTTGTTGGCAGAATGAATCAAACTGTTGGAAGCAGTCAAAGTGACTCCCTGGTTGATGTGTTGGTAATCTTATTATTTATGATGTTATTAATGATCTTTATGTTTAGGATGTAAAATATCGCCCAGAAACAAGCACATGGTTTCAGAATGAGTTCATATGTTGTGATCAAAGTTCCCTCTAAGCTGCGTGCCTGCACAATTGCGCACTGCTCGCAGGTTAATAGCGCAAAGAAAAAACCTATGCAGCGCACAAAATAAAAATCTATTTCAACTAAAAATGGGAAAATGAGACAAAACTCTGGAACATATCTCTTTCTTCTTTCTTTCTGAAACAAATTACTTCGAATCGCTGCTTCGGAGTTTGGCTCGTCACTTCTGCTGACGTCACAAAAGAGGAAGTTTTAGCTCCGCCCCCTTCTGCTCAGGGAATAAAAATTAGAGGGAACATTGGTGGTGATTAACAATATGAATAAATCTTAATTAACTATTTTATGAAGCATTCCTTATTGCTCTGGCGTATTACCGATCCCCCATTACCATCAAGATGAAGCCCATCCACTAAATTCTTTAAACACGGCTTAACAGTTAGTGCTACGTACAGTATATTTCTTGTCCATCCTGGGAGAAAAATTATTTTTCTTATTTATCTCCATCAGGTTTGTTTTGTTTTCCACTGATAGTTTGTTTTAGGAGTTTTTCCTCTCCAAAAAGGAGGGTCTTAGCCAGGCATGGGCAAACCACTGTGCGGCCCATTTAACGTTTTATTACGGCCTGCTAAACTTGAAAAAATAAAATAAAAGTTAATGTTTTGTTTCTCCTGCAATTCCGATGTTTCTTCACTAGATGGCGCACTCTAGATTTATCGGCTTTGTTGAGAAAACAACAACACTGCTCCCACTAAAATGTGTGTGTCTCCGTGATGTGCACACTGTCAA
Source organism: Neostethus bicornis (assembly GCA_902685375.1). Lineage (NCBI taxonomy): Eukaryota > Metazoa > Chordata > Actinopteri > Atheriniformes > Phallostethidae > Neostethus > Neostethus bicornis. Next base: position 27,861,150 of record LR738550.1, read on the forward strand.
AATAAACAGTGTGCACAGATATAGAAAGCCATCGGGCCCACTACACGCACGTAAACAAGCGTGTTAAATGTTACATCACGCGTTTAGATTTCAAACCTAACACCGCTAAATACATGTTTTTAAGCGCTATCGCATTAGATTTCAGACCTAGCGCTGCTAGATTTGAAGTTTAATGCTCTTGATGAAACATTTAACGGGCTAGTTTAAAATCTAGTGCACCATTCTATTGGTCTAATCTAGCGGTTACCAAACCATGCCGTCCATCTGCTCCTGTTCCGGCCCCCATGACAAATGTTAGAACTCAACGTGGCCAGCAAATCAAAAAGTTTGCCCACCCCTGGTCTAAGTGTAGAAATGCTCAGACTTCGCTAATTAGTGAACTTTATTTAGTTCACTAATTAGCAAAATCAAACAAACTCACACAGGCCGTACATACATACAAATAAATAAAATAATAAAGGTTACTATTGCCAGTGATAAAGATACTCATTATAAAACTCAGTTCCTTCTACGTTCTGTTTGGTTAAATTGCCTGAGGGCAGAAGGGATGAATGATCTTTTAAAGTGCTCAGTTCTGTAGCAAGGTGTGCGGAACCCGTTACTTCTGGCACTTTTCTTGGTTGTGACCACATCATGCAGAGGGTGACAGGGATTTTTCAGGATGCCCTGCATTAGAGCCCTCATCCTCCTCTCCAGAGTAGCTCCCACAGAGTTGACGATCCTCCCCACCACAGCTGCACATCAGTCTCTCTGGCCAACCGCTGTCCCTAGCGGTCAAGCTGCCTCCAAAGCAGATGACTGCGAAGAAGACTGCAGTTGCCACAACAGGACCCCGCTTGCCGCGATAGAAAATGTACAGCATGTCTTTACGTACCCCAAAACACCTCAGCCTTCTCTGACCTTTCTTGTAGAGGGCCCTAGCCTGCTCTGACCAGACCAGTTTACGGTCAAGATGCACACCCAGATGCACACCTCTATACCAGGGGTGGGCAAACTTTTTGGTTCACAGGCCACATTGGGTTCTAACATTTTACCAAAGGGCCGGAACAGGAGGGATGGCATGTTTCGGTTAACAGGTGCGCTAGATATGGAAAGCCATCGGGGCCGCTAGACGTACATAATCTAGCACGCTAATGTTAAAATCAAGCACCCTAGTGCTTAAAAAAAACGTGCATCTTGCACACTGGGTTTAAAGTCAGTCAGTCATCTTCTTATCCGTCTGTCCCTTTCGGGGGGTTCCGGAGCCCATCCCGGCCAATTTAAGGCAAAGGGCAGAGTACCCCCAAACAGGTCGCCAGTCTGTCGCGGGGCCACACACATACTCATTCCTAGGGGCAATTTGGCACCGGCCAATCAACCTAGCATGCATGTCTTTAGAGGGTGGGAGGAAACCAGAGAACATGCAAACTCCACACAGAAAGGACAGTGTTCCAAGCCTCGTCCCCACCCGGGACTCAAACCCACGACCTTCTTGCTGTGAGGCCACTGTGCTACCCACTGCGCCACCGTGCTGCCCTGGGTTTAAAGTGTTGGTTTGAAATTCCTGACAACGTGCGCATCACGGAAACACATATTTTAATGAGAGCAGTGTTGTTATTTTGCGGTATATGCTTTATTGCATATAGACTTATGGAAGGACGAAAAAAAGCACCTGCAGAACCCAGAAAGGACCTTCTGTCTGAGGGTTTCTCAATTGGGTCATTTAGTGAGGAAACATCAGAATTGCGTGTGAATTAAACATTAAAATGGTTTATTTATTTAATTTTTTCGGGTCGGATTAAACCATTTAATGGGTCACATTTGGCCCGCGGGCCGTAGTTTGCCCATACCTGCTCTCTACTCTCTCCATTAATTAGGACACATTGATGAAAGGACTTCCTACCAAAGAAAGTCCCTTTGGCAGGAGATCCTGGCTACCAGATCCTGGCCAGGATCCTACTTATCCTGTCATGACTTGGCCGGTCTTCTACGTCCATTCTGAATTCGTCCTTGGTCTTGGAGGAATTCAGAACAATTCACAACACTTTGTATATGGCAGCTTCCATGCACTCAGCCACTTTTATAGATCATTCAATTTGGACGTTTGAGGCACGCAAATTTTAGCTCAAGCAACCTTCATCAACGAGGCTCTGGATCTTTTACGGTTGGAGATCCAGGGCCTGCGAAGGCACCTGATTGGCTCTATGTTTTGACCTGATAAATTCAACCTTCCGTTCCGTCATCTTCCGCTTGTTCCGGGGTCGGGTCGTGGGTTCAACAGCCTCAAACGGGCAGCCTAGGCCTCTCTCACCCTGGCTGCATCCTCCAGCTCACCCGGATGGGTCCCAAGTTGTTCCCCAGCTGTGAGACAGTCTCTCCAGTGAGTCCGGGGTCTGCCCCTTGGTCTCCTCCCGGTGGGACGTGCCCGAAACACCTCGCCCGTGAGGCCTTCGGGGGGCATCCTGACCAGATGCCTGAACCACCCCATCTGGCTCCTCTCGACCTGGAGGAGGAGCGGCTTGACACCGAGCTCCTCCCGGATGGCAGAGCTCCTCACCCGATCTCTGAGTGAGAGCCCAGCCGCCCTGCAAAGGAAGCTCATTTCGGCCGCTTGTATCCGTGATCTTGTTCTTTCGGTCACCACCCACAGCTGGTGACCATAGGTGAGGGTTGGAACGTAGATCGACTTGTAAATCGAGAGCTTTGCTTTTCGGCTCAGCTTTGTCTTTACCACAACGCACCGATGCAACATCCTAGTTATTGCTGATGCCGCACCGATCAGCCTGTCGATTTCCCGCTCCATCTTTCCCCCACTCGTGAACAAGACCCCGAGATACTTAAACCCCTCCACTTGGGGCAGGTTCAACCTTGTCTTCTGATAATATTGTGTCGGTCTTCCAGAAGGATTTCTACTCAGTGTGCAGTGAGGGTTACATCATACAGGAATGTTGTTCCTTCTGCTAGGACACACATACAGTGGAAAGTTGAAGTCATAATATTGGTGGGACTTTCTGAGTCTTTTAAGCTTTTGGCCAGAAGAGAGGGACCAACGGAGTGTGGCTCCAATTCTGCAATGGAAACAGGCAAAGGAAAACTGGACTCTACAGAAAGAAAAGAAAAAAAGTAGCAAGCATTATTTATTTTGGAACAAAACATAGTCATTTTTTTCTCTTCCGATCATTCGCCAGACAGGTCGATCGCAGAAAGTTTGTTGTTTATATCTTTAAATGAAGTAATCCTTTGGTTTTTTTTTATTTCTTTAACTCAGATGGGATGAATCACAAAAGAAGAGAAAGAGGCCAAGCTTGCGGTCTGCAGCGCTGCTCTGCGAACCACCACCAAACCCAGAGAATGGAAAGAGACATTAGGTCACATCTTACACAACATGGTATGTTTTACTTGGCTGCCATGGTAACAAAGAGGATGCCTTAGCTTCAAAGGTTTCCAAAATCTGGGTGAAAGCATCCAGAAGAGCCAGGTGAAACTATCTAGGATTATTTACTGATTGTCTTCGTCTGATAAAATCTGGTCCTTCTCTTGTTTTCACCTCTGGCAGTGACGGATGTTCAGAACCGCTTTCTGCTGAGAAACAAAAGCAGCTGCTGCGTCTGGTTTTATTCTTCTGTCCTGCTTTTCATCAAGGAATTGATGACGATAGCAAAGAAACTTTTTATTTTTTCACAGCGCTAACCAACGTACGACCACATGGCGCGCACACACATTGTTTACTGATAGTTGCGCTGCGGCCGAAATGGGAATTAGCGCCTCCAAATCCGAGAGCATGGTCCTCGCCCGGAAAAGGGTGGAATGCCCCCTGCGGGTCAGGGACAGGGTCTAGCCCCAAGTGGAGGAGTTTAATTATCTCGGGGTCTTGTTCACGTGTGGGGGAAGGATGGAGCGGGAGATCGACAGGCGGATCGGTGCGGCATCAGCAATAACTAGGACGCTGCATCGGTCCGTCGTGGTAAAGAGAGAGCTGAGCCGAAAAGCAAAGCTCTCGATTTACAAGTCGATCTACGTTCCAACCCTCACCATGGTAACCAGCTGTGGGTGGTGACCGAAAGAATGAGATCGCGGATACCAGCGGCCGAAATGAGCTTCCTCTGCAGGGTGGCTGGGCTCTCACTCAGAGATCGGGTGAGGAGCTCTGCCATTCGGGAGGAGCTCGGTGTCGAGCCACTCCTCCTCTAGGTCGAGAGGAGCCAGATGGGGTGGTTCGGGCATCTGGTCAGGATGCCCCCCGAGCGCCTCGCAGGCCACCAGGAGGAGACCAAGGAGCAGACCCTGGACCCGCTGGAGAGACTATGTCTCACAGCTGGCCGGGAAACGACTTGGGATCCTTCCAGGTGAGCTGGAGGATGCAGCCGGGGAGAGAGAGGCCTGGGCTGCCCGTTTGAGGCTGTTGCCCTCGCGACCCGACCCCGGAACAAGCGGAAGATGACGGAACGGAACGCAATTGACCAATCACATTTCAGCCAGCATTTGTTGCCAGGTTGCCTAAACTCAGTCTTAAAAGAGCAGGTAGGCTAGACTTCTAACATTTCTCAAAGTGTTAACAATGATTTAGAATCGGAGCTTCTGGAAAAACCACTCGTTTTTGCCCTTCTTGTACCTTTCCTCAAACTTGATCTTGGCCTCTCCTCTGGCCTTGCGTTTGAGGGTCCCTGAAAACATCCTTGTTCACCACAGTTTTGTCCAGAGGAATGTCCACAGAGTATCTGGTGGGCATCAGGTGGTTGTAGTTGAAAACCTTTGCAAAGGCCTTGATTTTCGACCTCTTGGCAATCTTTTTCTTGCCCATGGTGGTGGTGACTTTACGGGGATAGCGGTCAATGCCAGCGACCAGAGCGTGGCTGTAAGGACGGTCTGTGGTGCCGTCGTCAATGTTCTTGACAATAACAGCTTTACGTCCAGCATAACGTCCAGCCAGGACCATCACCACCTTCCCAGGCTTCATAAACTTGCCCATTTTGTATACGTCGTATGGCCGCCGCTAACAGAAACATCACCGCTAGCAGAAACATCACCGCTAACAGAAACATCACCGCTAACAGAAACATCGCCGCTAACAGAAACATCACCGCTAACAGAAACATCGCCGCTAGCAGAAACATCGCCGCTAACAGAAACATCACCGCTAACAGAAACATCACCGCTACCAGAAACATCACCGCTAGCAGAAACATCGCCGCTAACAGAAACATCACCGCTAACAGAAACATCGCCGCTAGCAGAAACATCGCCGCTAACAGAAACATCACCGCTAACAGAAACATCACCGCTAACAGAAACATCACCGCTAACAGAAACATCACCGCTAGCAGAAACATCGCCGCTAACAGAAACAGAACATTGGTGAGGTGACAGAATGAAAAATTTATTCATCTGAAGACAAATGTAAAGGTCTATCGCCAAATAATTCAAGAATTTGAAGAGTTCTTGGAGAAGACACCTAACCCCCGTTTCTCCCACCATTGGCGCCGTCACAGGTGGCAGCCTGCTACGGTGCAATGCAGCACATGAATTTCCCGGTGAGGGATGAATAAACTATATTAATATATATATACTGTATATATGTATACTCTCATCACTACTTTATTTTTGAGTCAAGGTGCTTGTGTTTTTTTGGTCAAACAATTTTTAAGCATATTTTATATCATTATCATTACACATAATTAATTTTTTTGAGTGCCTTTGATTGTGAAAATTTTTGTTTTTTGGATTGACTTAAATTTTTAAGAGCCATTTGACGTGCAACTGTGTCACCTGATCTCTAGGTGTTGTGTAGGAGAGGGAATGAGGAGGATCCAAATGCAGGTTTAACAGTTTATTAAGTGTTAGGTCTTCTTCTTCCATCGGCATTTCCCTTCAGGGGGCGCCACAGCAAGTCAGTTTCTTCCATCTAACCCTATCTGCCGCATCCTCTTCGGTCACACCAACTATCTTCATGTCTTCCTTCACTGTATCCATGAACCTCCTCTTTGGTCTTCCTCTAGTCCTCTTTCCTGGTGGTTCCAAACCCAGCATCCTTCTTCCGATGTACTCTCTCTCTCTCTCTCCTCTGGACATGTCCAAACCATCTCAGTCTGGTCTCTCTAACTTTATCTCCAAAACCTCTAACATGTGCTGTTCCTCTGATCCTGTCCATCCTGGTCACTCCCGGAGAGATCCTCAGCATCTTCATCTCTGCTACCTCCATCTCTGTTTCCAGTCTTTTCCTCAGTGGCACTGTCTCTAGACCAGGGGTGGGCAAACTTTTTGACTCGCGGGCCACATTGAGTTCTAACAACACAGGCCGGACCGGGGGAGGAGAGGAGGTGGCAAAGGGGCGGGAAAGAGGGCAGGGCGTTTGAAATATAAGCACTTGATGTAACATTTTCCTTGTTTTAACATCTAACACGCTTGTTTATGTGCGTGTATTGGGCCCGATGGCTTTCCTTATCACTGCACACTGTTTATTTTGAAAGTGTGCGCATCACGGAGACACACACATTTCAATGGAAGCAGTGTTGTTGTATTTTTGGCGCTATCTAGTGACAAACATTGAAGAAAAAAAAATCAAGAAAATCAAGAAAAATCAAACAAACATGGTTTATTTTTTTATCTTTTCTAGTTCGGTGGGCCGGATTAAAACATTTAACGGGCCGCATGTGGCCTGCGGGCCGTAGTTTGCCTATGCCTGCTCTAGACCAAAGAGCATGGCCGGTCTCACCACGGTTTTGTACACTTTTCCTTTCATTTTAGCTGAAACTCTTCTGTCACACATCACACCTGATACTTTCCTCCACCCGTTCCAGCCTGCTTGAACACACTTCTTCACCTCTTTTCCACACTCTCCATTGCTCTGGACTGTTGATCCTAGATACTTAAAATCTTCCATCTTCTTTATCTCTTCTCCCTGTAACCTCACTTTTCCATTTGGATCCCTCTCTCTCACACACACACACACACACACACACACACACACACACACACACACACACACACACACACACACACGTACTGTCATGTACCTGATTTCTAGGTAATAAATAAAATAACGAGGTTTGAGAAGATTTCAAATTAGCTCCATAATTTGCTGTAGTTAGAACATATTTGACTTTATTTAAAATGACTAATGATCTTGACGTGGTTCCATTATCCACATATAAATCAGTTGGTTTGTTTCTCTCAGGAGTTCTGTTCAGTTCGCTTCTCTGCCAATCTGCCAGTCATATCGGCCGTGTATCTGCCAACCTGTCCATCTGCCAACCTGCCAGCCATCACATTGTCCATCTCTGTGCAGGCTTCCCTAAAATCAATAAATCTATTCGCCCACCTGCCATTTTTGGTCTACACATGAATTCCATCTTTTCTCGGAGTTTATTTTTGCTGCACATGTTTAGTTGAGACGTCCAAAGATTGGGTCATCAACATGAAAACAAACTCTTGAAAAAGGTCCTAAATGTATTAAATATAACACTTTAAAAAATATACTTGGTAATATTACAAAGAAAAAGATAAATAGATAAAAAGTTTTAGTAAATTTGATCATAATTTGCTCCTTTTCCGATCTTCATTGTTTCTGGACGTAATTTCGTAGCATGTTACGTGCTTATATCCGAGTTCCAATTTTTCCGTCCTCTGTCCTGAATAGCCATCTTTTTTTCAGAAATAACTGCATTTATGCTCTGGAACAGCCTGAATGGTTATGCAGTTTGTACGGGGCATTCCAAATTTTTGCATTTAAAACTCAAGCACCATCACTTCTTTAGCTCATCTGGATTGTTTAGCTTCTCAGGACTGCTGGAATTCCGAAATTAGATTTTTTGTGATTATCAGTTGGTCACTAAAGCCCAATTATAGAAAAAAAAACCTCTAAAATGTGGTTTCAATTTATTAAGCAGATCAACATTTCAAGCATGGTCACCACCCACACCTGGTGACCATGAAAGAATGAAATTGCGGATACAAGCGGCCGAAATGAGCTTCCTCCGCAGGGTGGCTGGGCTCTCACTCAGAGATCAGGTGAGGAGCTCTGCCATCCGGGAGGAGCTTGGTGTCGAACCGCTCCTCCCCCAGGTTGAGAGGAGCCAGATGGGGTGGTTCCCCCAAGCGCCTCGCGGGCGAGGTGTTTCGGGCACGTTACACCGGGAGGAGACCCAGGGGTAGACTCCGGACCTGCTGGAGAGACTATGTCTGACAGCTGACCGGGGAACGACTTGGGATCCCTCCGGGTGAGCTGGAGAATATAGCCGGGGTGAGAGAGACTTGGGCTGCCCGTTTGAGGCTGTTGCCCCCACGACCCGACCCCGGAACAAGCGGAAGATGACGGAACGGAACATTTCAAGCAATCTGGGAAAGAAAACTGATCTCTGCTGCTGGAAAACAGAAAACATAAATGAAAACATCCTATTTTTCACAAAAATGTTAGTGTTTAACAAGATTTGTGTCTGATTCGGAGCCCACACCGTGCTGGACAGATAAAGACATGATCAAGAAGGATTCTGCCAGACAGAAATGCAGCTGCTAAAATGACATTACAAAGCAGTAATTAGGTAGTGTCATGATGCGGAGTGCAGGTGGAAAGAGGAGGACCCGATTGCAGACAGAAAACATTGTTTATTTGAATTTGGCAGTCCATTAATACTGTGGTGTCAGGAGAGTAGTCTGTTCCCCCTCTGTGTCCTGCCCCCCCCCTCTTGTCTATGTGTGTGCAACAAGTCACACCTGAAACTCATCTACTCATCTGCTGGAGCATAAATGGAACAGCCAGATCGTTTGTTGACCATGCTTGACCTGTCAATAGCCTACTTTTTTCCCGTATTTTAAAAAGGATAAAGGATTACCGGTACTTTAGTCATCCCCCACGGGGGAGATTTGTGTGCTGCACTCCTTACACCGCAGCAGGCTGCCCTTCGACGGCGCCAATGGTGGGAGAAACGGGGGTTAGGTGTCTTCTCCAAGGACCCTAGACGTGCTTCCGGTCCGCGGGCAAATGCTCTAATCACTGAGCTGCCGTCTCCTCCCAAAAAATTTATGTGCTGCATTTTACCGCAGCAGGCTGCCACCTATGACGGTGCCAATGGTGGGAGAAACGAGGGGTTAGGTGTATTCTCCAAGAACCCTACATGTGCATGCAGTGGGGTGCGAATCCGCGAACTTCTGCTTCATGGGCGAACGCTCTGACCAATGAACCACCATCTTCTTTCTATTTTGCGCTGCTGCTTCAAAAAAGTCCTCGTTATAAATTGGCTACAGGCTATATTCCAATATGTTAACCTGAACTTTCAAGACTTATCTAGAAAACATGGCAGACTTTATTCAGACAACAATTTTCTTATGTCTTCAATATTATCTCACTCAACCTTTCTAAAATGTTTCTGTAATGGCGTCAGTGTCCTCCTTGTCTCTCTCCACAAATTTAAACAAACTTACACATAAGTGTGGCTATCTATCAATAAACATTACCACAATGTTTATTTTTTAGTCTGCTGCACTACTACACCGCAGCAGGCTGCCAAGACGACGCCAATGGTGTGAGAAACAGGGGGCTAGGTGTCTTCTCCAAAGACCGTAGATGTGAACTCATTTAACTGATATCAACAGTTCACTGAAAATTCTAATATACCGTAATTTTACGACCATTAGGCACACCGTTCGAAAAGGCGCAGTCTCAGTCACACACCGCCTTACAACAACACACAAGCATGCATGCAAATGTGCGTATTAAAAAAATAGATCGGGAGCAAAAGTGAGTTTGGTTGTGCTTTATTTAAGTAGTATAAACAAGCACATTACTGGTAATAGTCTTTATTCAAATCCGTCAAAGTCCTCATCCTCTGTTTCGGAATCGAACAGCTGTGCAAAATCCAACAGAGGAGGTTCACTTCGCTCCTCGCTGTCAAAGTCACTGTCTGTACTATGCGGCTCCTCAGAAAGGATACCAGCTTTTGCGAAAGCTCGGATAACAGTACCAGCAGACACGTTAGTCCAAGCATCTACAATCCATTGGCAAACTGTAGCGTAACTCGCCCGGCGCTGCCTTCCACCCTTCGTGAAACTGTGGTCTCCTTCGGTCATCCATCGCTCCCACGCCGCTCACACTTCACTCTTTAACGTTCTCATGCCTTTTCTTTCAGGTCCGCCTCGCGGGCACCGCGTTTTCTTTTAGGTCCGCCTTTTCTCACACACAAGGCGCACCGCACGAACGGGCGCACCGCTCGTTTTGAAGAAAATCTAAGACTTTTATATGCGCCTTATAGCCGTCAAATTACGGTAAATAAATCATTGACATTATCTTAATAGATAAAAGCTATGCTTGTGGAACAAAAATATATATTTTTTTCCTCCAAGGCTGACGTTTAGAGCATCTTGTCCTTCTCAGATTTACCTTTAACGAAGAAAAAAAAAACTTTGTTGCTTTTAAAACCACGACACTTTCATTTTCGTCTGTCACGAAAATGACAGTGCATTCTGTCACGAATGCGCTGTTTGATTAGCATGCAATCACCAGTTGCACCGTTTAATTCTGCGCTTTCAGGTTTCACCCTTTATGTACAACGTCTTTTCTAACAGAGTGTTGGAAGGCCATCCTTGACTGCCACGCCAATGTGAAGGATTCAACGTAAAAAAAAAAAAAAAAAAAACAGAGAAAAACTAGACGTATTCTGAAATGATCGGCAGCAGATCTCTGAATTAACTGTTTCATAATCAAGGACAGAAGATGAGATAGTTTATACACGTATCTCACAGCCGCAGTGGTCTGAAAGCTTTGATTTGGGTGTTATTTCTGTTTTTCAGCTCGGGGTAGATTAGAATTGACGAGATTCACAGTCGATCAATTTATTTTATTGGAGCTAAAGCTTAATTAAATATTGATATCAAATTGGGATTGAAATAATTTGAACTGCTTATTTCGGTCATGAAGCGGTGTGCAGGTGGAATGAGGAGGACCCAAATGCAGGACAGAAAACGTGGTTTATTTGAAAAATGGCAGTCCGGTAATGCCATAAAAATTAAACATGTTTTAGTGGCATGGCAAGAAGTTATTGTTCAGAATGTGTTCCTGGTCAGGCAACCAGGAAGACCTGGTTATAGAGTGGAAGGGATGACCCGACCTGGAAGATGGGGTTGAATGCCCTTAAATAGATGGCAGAGTCCACAGATGTGTGGCATCAGGAATCAATCTCAGGTGTCCCTAATCAGGGTGATGAGGAACATCCAGGGCTCCCTCTGGCAGCAAGTGAGGGGATCATGACAATTTCAAATGATGTGGAGAGTTCTGGAACCTGTCCCGGTTGTTTTTAGCCGAGTGGCAGGATACACCCTGAACAGGTTTCCAGTGCGAGGGGCCACACACACACAACCAACCATCCAAACACTCATTCCTAGGGGAAATTTTGTGGTGGCTAACCAACCTAACATTGTTTTTGGAGGAAACCGGAGCACCCGTACAAAAAACAGTGTTTTTGAAAACTCTGGCCAAAGTGGAGATTTTGGAAAACTCCGTCTTAGCGTTTGCGTGTGGACGTGCGAAAACGGAGATTTGCGTTTTTATGCGTCACTACCTGTGACAAGTAATGCACATACGTCATTCGTGTGCGTCTTTGTTTGGATCGTCTATATTTTCCTGTGTTTTATTAACTTTATAGTCGATGACGACTTTTAAAAGTAATTCCACCTCCTTGTCGGTCCGCACGAACGTTTTGCCTGGCGCCATGTTTCAGGTTTTGCGGAAATGACAAGAGAGGTGCTCTGATTGGATAGCTCAGAACTTACGTTTACATCAATACTGCCGCCTACTGGTCTGGCATGCTAATAACCGCACTTCGGTTATAAGGAACCGAATATCCGCGTCCTCTGTGTGGACGCGGATATTTTGAAAACGGTTACGTGTGGACGCAATCGTTTTCCTAAAACGGAAGACAGCAGATATGCGTTTTCAAAAATACCCGGCTCCGTGTGGACGGGGTCTCAGTCGTATGTACCTCATACACGTCTTATTTTACCTCGGGGATCATTTAAGCGGCTTCTGTTTCTCGTCTGGGCAAATGTAAAAACTGAGCATGTGTTTGGAGGAGTGAACACGCCTTTATTTATTCATTGCAGTGTTAATTGTGATGAAGCGAGGGAGGTAAAAAATAATGAGTCACGGTCTCCACGTTCTGCAGCAGCCATGTCGTCACTACACAGAGCTGATCCTGTGCATCGCGTTCTGTTTGAATACATAACTGCCTTTCTGATGCTTCAGGAGGAAGGACATGAAATGGAAGCTAATGATGAACTTAAAGAAAGAAAATGAGGAGAACTACTGCACACTGGCAACAGAGTGAATCATAGAAAAGGAGGCTTGGCATCGTCTCCTTTCTGTCTTGCAGCTTTGGCCTTGACGGGATGAGATGCCTGAAGGAAGCAGGAGTTGTTCTTTCTTTCTCACACGGAGCTTTTAATATGCACAAAGTAAAACAGGAAGTGATATGTTGCCAGCTTGTCCGTAGAGCTCCAGGCAGAATGAGCAGACAGATTAATGTCAGACTGAAGTGACCAATGAATGCCCCCAATATCGCTTTTGGGTAGCTGTGTGCTCGGAGTCGCCATTATCCTAAGAATGAAATCTAAAATTAAATGAGTTTAGGATAAAATAATATATTTTGGTCAACTTTCTACTGAAGAATTAAAATATTTAAATGATTATGATCTCATCCTAAGTACTTAGGATCAACAGTCCAGAGTGTGGAAAAGAGGTGAAGAAGCGTGTGCAGCCAGGCTGGAACGGGTGGAGAAAAGTATCAGGTGTGATGTGTGACAGAAGAGTTTCAGCTAAAATGAAAGGATAAGTGTACAAAACCGTGGTGAGAGCGGCCATGCTGATTGGTCTAGAGACAGTGGCACTGAAGAAAAGACAGGAAACAAAGATGGAGGTAGCAGAGATGAAGATGCTGAGGATCTCTCTGGGAGTGACCAGGATGGACAGGATCAGAGGAACAGCACATGTTAGAGGTTTTGGAGATAAAGTCAGAGAGACCAGACTGAGATGGTTTGGACATGTCCAGAGGAGAGAGAGAGAGTACATCGGAAGAAGGATGCTGGATTTGGAACCACCAGGAAAGAGGCCTAGAGGAAGACCAAAGAGGAGGTTCATGGATACAGTGAAGGAAGACATGAAGATAGTTGGTGTGACCGAAGAAGATGCAGCAGATAGGGTTAGATGGAAGAAACTGACTTGCTGTGGCGCCCCCTGAAGGGAAATGCCGTAAGAAGAAGAAGAAGATCTCATGCTGTTCGTTCCCAACCGGTCGATTGCGGTCTATCGGTAGATCACGTAATGATCTCGAGTCGACCATGAGACGTGTTGGATTTTTTTTTTTTTTTTTTTTTATGACGGAAAGTTGGTGTTGCCAATTTAGCGACTTTGACGCTAAATTTAGCGACCATTCCACCGCTCAAAAAACGACTAGCGACAATCTAGCACATTTCTTGTCTTATCGAGCGCTTTCTTTCACCCACGTGACTAAAACCCGGAAGTTGGCCAGGATGAAACTATCAAAGCAGTATTTTTTTTATCTTTAGGTGCTATTAAGACGTGTAACTAGTTTGTCACGTTATTTGCGTGATGTGGCAGAAAAATTGGCTAGCTCTTGACAGGGTTCTTGAAGAGGAACTCCACTATTTTATGAACGGATCCGGAGCGATTAGGATGCCTCCCGAGCACCTCGGTGGCTAAGTGTTTCGGGAGGAGACCCAGAGGCAGACTGTGGACCGACTGGAGCGATGTTGTCTCACAGCTAGACAGGAAACATTTTGAGATCTTCAAGCATCGGTTTCCCGTCCGGGCTGTTGCCTCACGACCTGGTGTTCTATCAAGATCTGCGGCCCTAATCGAGATCTGTGACCGGTCGCCAATCTTGATAGATTTCCAAAAACTAACCCTAACCCCAATCCCAATAGAAATATGGCAGGTCACAGTTCTCGATGGTTAGGTTGCAGATCTTGATGGTTAGATCATCTGGAAGCGTTCTGGGCACAGAGTCGCAGATCTCATCAAGACACCTGCCCCTGAAAAGTGGAAGACAATGGAACCAAAAGTCTGGAGTTGGGCAGGACATAGAGGATGATGGTGAGACTGTCAGTGGTGCTCTAGGTGTGACAGAAGAATTCAGAGTGAAGGTGGCACTGGATCAGGAATCTACTCTATGCCCCTCTTGTTGGCCTGGGGATGACCAGGCTACCAGAAAAGGTCAGACAGAAATCTAAGTAGAGAGAGTGGCGAATTTGTCGGGGGAAATTTGAAGAGGTCATTTTATTCTCCTCGTTTAAACACTTGTCTATTCAAGTAGCCCACCATTGATATTATTTGCTAGATTAGCTGTTTTGTTTTCATTTACTGACCAATCAGAAGGTCTGAAAACAGTGACGTAGAAGCTCTTTGAGAGGGTGCAGAAAAACTTGCCTGAAATCTGATTGGTTGAGGCACAAGTTTTACTTAATGAACTTGAAAGCAAGTGAAAGGAATTCTGAAAACCTTTTCAGAATCTCTGCTGATTTTGGCTGAAATGTGATTGGTCAGATTCTTTAACGTGAAGGGACGAATTTGGAAAAAATAACAGAAAATCTTGGAAGAAAAAAAGAGACTAACTATTTTGAAATATTTAATTAGGGATATTTTATGATCCAGATATATTTTAGACCAACAGAAAAGGTTGTGAAGACACACAGCAACACATTTTAAAGTTTTGACCTGCAGAGGAAAAACAGGCCCAGGTCATGACTGCAGATGCAATGAACCTAAGGTAGGTGGCGCTGTAGGAGCAGAAAACTGAACCATCAAACTTAAAGATGAACTTGCTTTTAATCCATGACCTTCAGGGTCAAATAAGAAACTTATCTAATTGAATTTCTTCTTGAATGTTTTTAAAAAATCAGTTTAATACAAAATACGATATCATTTTTAAACTTTTTTTTTTGTTCTGAGTTGAAAAATTCACACTTAAAAAATGATAGAAGATAAAAATCAATTATAATCTCTGCAGATAAATCATTTTTGAGGTGTCTGGTTTGTTAATAAGCTGCATGTTTTACCAAAAAAAAAACTTGTTGCCCAACAGAAGCAGCAAAAAAAAAAAAAAACCCTGCAAACCGCAGGCAGACGTGAGATTTGTGCTTCTTCCTCTGAGTCTAAATCGGTCTTGTCTCACAAAAACACCAGCAGGCCTCTCCTCCACCACATGACTGTTACTGCATTCAGGAACCAGGGTTCAAGAAGGATGTTTATTCTGTAACAGAAACAGCTTTTTAAACACAACCCACACGAAACCAGAGGAGATTAAAACTTAAAAAAAAGTCTCTCATGTGTACAAATATCCAGGAGGAGCTCGGTGTCGAGCCACCCCTCGTCCAGGTCGAGAGTTGCCAGATGGGGTGGTTTGGGCATCTTGTCACGATCCGGAACGACGGAACGGAATGTACAGATTTGACTTTTTTACAAACCTAATCGAAAACTTCTAAAAATATTTTCAAATTGAAGGAAGTGACTATCAGTAAAAATAAGTACCAACACAACAAATACATCCCAAAGTACAAAAATTAAGCCTAAAAAGTACAATTCGTACCACATCGTTGGTGTATTTGTGTAAACCACATTAACACACATTCCCTGTTAAAATCTCCATGAATGAATAATAATGTTAATAATCATAATAATAATTTTTGGCGGTGTCTAAAATCCTCGCATACCCCTTCTTCAGCTACATTCGTCATCGTTTTCAAGGTGTCCCTAACCATTAAACTTCCTAAACATGGGCTATTGAGTTTTTCATAGAAAATAATTTTTATTTTACATAATATAATAATAAACAGAGACTATTATAAGTGCAGAAATCAAACGTTACCAAAAAAAAGTTGATTAACACATTTTTTCAGTTTCACTTCTATTTTAAACTGAATTCCACCCTCTTCTCGCACCTCGTTTAGTCCCTCCCTCAGATTGTGTGCACAACACAGCATAAAATTGATTTAGGTTGAAATCAAAGTCTAAAGCACATCAATCTGGCTAAGCTAGCAAATAGTTTTTAATATTTTCATTTTGGTACATTCACATAAAAATGGCCCTTTCCTCACTTTTCCCGCCAACACCAGAAAGTGGGCGTGGTGGAGAAGAATCTGTCGTTCCACTTCAGGTATGTTTTTGATGTAAAAATAATGGTAAAAAATGGTAAAACTTTTAAAAAATTGATTGTTCATAAACCCTTGTTTTGAATAATTTACTAACCGCTTTTTTATCTGCTGGTGTATCGGTTTTATTTTGGGTGTGTGTCAAAGATAGAGGTGGGCAAACTGCGGGTCGCGGGCCATATGCGGCCTTGTAGGACCATATGCGTCTCACCAAAACTTTTCATTCAGCCCTCTGAATAGACTTTTTTAAATTGTTTTTGTTTCCTAAACATCCAGTCTTTCTTAAGAAATGACAAAAACATTGTTGTTGAGATGCATTTTTTTAAATATTTGATTTTTTTAAAGGTTTTTTTTCTAATTTTTTAACAACAAAACGTAATATTTCGAACTTTTTTCACCTACATTCAAATTCATTTATGTTTACATGCAATTTAACTCAATTTCATTCTGTTTATTTTGCCCAAGTATTATAACACATGACGTCTTAAGAGCAGATGGGCTTCATCCATACAAAATAAAAAGATTTGATCTTTTATTATTATTGTTAAATTATTGTTTAAAATTGAACTCTTTTATTGAGCTAATTGTTTATTTTATTTTGTTTTCAGAAAAAACGGTAAAAAGTCTAAAACTTTTTCTCCTACGCGCCTTGAATGCAACATCCCTTCTTCACTCTTTACGGTAGAAGTGTGTGCGCATGTGCACGCGCGTGAGTGTTATGTGCGTGTGTCTGTCTCTGTGAGTGCTTGCTTACAAGTGTATGTGCGTGCATGTGATCGTGCATGTGTGTATGTGTGTGTACTCTTCTATGATTCCATACACACATCCATACACACATGCACACACACACATTCCTGGCTGAGATTCCGAGCCTGAGCCAGATATACACACACATGTACGCGCACAGACAGAGAGAGAGAGACAGAGTTAGAGAGAGGCAGTGGGAGGGTGCGCACGCATCCTCTCTCTCTCTCTCGCTCGGTGTGTGTGTGTCTCTTTCTCTCTCCCAGCAGTCAGAAGGAGCAGCGGACGCTCTCACACACACAGACACACACACCTTTCTCTCTCGTTCTCACCCACTTGAGATTTTTGCACGCTTTGCGGAACTTTTTTTTTCCCTCGTGGATCGTGGACATGGAGAGGAGACAGGCTGTCGGAGCTTCGAAGCAGGGTTCGAAGCGCTAGCGGCAAACTTTCTTCTCTCTGATTTAAAAAACTGGATGTTTGATGAGGAGCAGCGGGGGAGCCTATCCACTCTTCACATCCACGATCCAGAAAGTTTCCGAGGAAACATGGAGGCTGTAAGTCGGCAGAGCTTCCAGCCTCATCCGGGCCTCCAACAAACTCTAAAGCAGTTCCACCTCAGCTCCATGAGCTCCCTAGGGGGCCCGGCGGCCTTTTCTGCGCGTTGGCAACATGAGCTGCTTTTTAAAAAGGAGTCCAAAGAACCGGATCCGGTCCTCATGCCTCCGGCCGTTATGCCGGGACCGTTATTCATCCCGTCTGACCGCTCCACAGAGAGGTGTGAAACGGTCCTAGAGGGGGAGACCATCTCCTGTTTTGTGGTAGGGGGAGAAAAGAGGTTGTGTCTCCCTCAGATCCTGAACACCGTGCTGCGGGACTTCTCCCTCCAGCAGATCAACTCAGTCTGCGACCAGCTTCATATTTACTGCTCCCGCTGCACCGCGGACCAACTGGAGATCCTCAAAGTGATGGGGATCCTACCTTTCCCGGCTCCCTCATGCGGGCTCATCACTAAAACAGACGCGGAGCGGCTTTGTAACGCGTTGATCTACGGTGGTGCGTACCCCCCGCGCGGTAAGAAGGAGCAGATCGGAGGAGCTCTGGAGCTCCAGCACACCGAGCGGAGCTTTAAAGTCTACCATGAGTGTTTTGGGAAGTGTAAAGGTTTGTTTGTTCCGGAGCTTTACAGCAGCCCCAGTGCAGCCTGCATCCAGTGCATGGACTGCAGACTCATGTACGCCACGCATAAGTTTGTGGTGCACAGTCACAAGGCGCAGGAGAACAGGACCTGTCACTGGGGTTTTGACTCTGCCAACTGGAGGGCGTACATCCTCCTGGGTCAGGATTACACCGCCAAGGAGGAGAAAAGCCGTCTGGAGCAGTTTCTGGATGAGATCAAGGAAAAGTTTGACTTTGCGAACAAGTACAAGAGGAAAGCGTCATCAAGGGTGAGTCCCTAAAAAAAAAAAAAAAAAAAAAAAAAAAAAGATTTTTATTTAAACCCGTCGTCTTCCGCTCATCCGGGGTCGGGTCGCGGTGCAAAAATGGAAAGCATAGGCTTCTCTTGTCCAGGCTGCATCCTCCAGCTCACCTGGAAGGATCCCAAGTCGTTCCCTGTCCAGCTGTGAGACATACTCTCTCCAGCAGGTCTGGGGTCTGCCTCTTTGGTATCCTCCCGAGACGCTCGGGATACATTCTAACCAGGTGCCTGAACCACCCCATCTAGCTCCTCTCAATCTGCAGAAGAAGCTGCTTGACACCAAGCTCCTTCCGGATGGCAGAGCTCCTCATTTCTGAGTGAGAGCCCAGGCATCCTGCAGAGGAAGCTCTTTTCAGCCGCTTGTATCCGTGATCTCGTTCTTTCGGTCACCATCCATAGCTGGTGGCTGATCATGTAAAAGTCAGATTAATAAAAGTGACATATATGTAATAATATGTGTGTTACTAGAATGTTGAAATAGTTTTTTTTTGGGGTGGGGGCTCCTGGGTGATGACCCTCTTATTTGCATAAAGCGGGTTAAAGCTGGTTTTTATTGGTCAATACAGTAAAACCATTTGGGTGTTTTTTTTTTTTTTTTAATGTACATTATCAATCCCTCACTGGGAAATTTATGATGGCGCCAAAAGTGGGAGAAATGGGGGGTTAGGTGTCTTCTCCAAGGATCCTAGATGTGAAAAACGGGGTTTTTTTCTGCTGGGGGGCTTCAAGCGTCAGATTAGACGTGTCTCACATGTTGAATTTCCATCGTGGTCATTTACCATGCAGTGGATTATAATCTGTGTTTTGAGGGAGTGAGATCGAGGGGTCTACGGAGCACCTCATACCCCCAATCCCCTCCTATCCCCTCCTCCTCCCCGTGTGGGTCCATTTGCATGAATTGTTCCACATGAATGGAGCTGATGAAGCGCAGGGTTAGAGAGGGATTGTGGTGGAAACAGAAAATAATCCCAACAAAGAGGAGCATTCAGTAAATACCACACACACACACACACACACACACACACACACACACACACACAAACTCCCGTCCGCGCTCCTGTGACATCCTCACCCCTCCACTGAGGCCACACCAGACTTGTTGATGAGTCTCCGAAATTCTGCACGAGTGTTTACAAGCAACTTTTCATCCACTCAGCCGAGTCCCGTTGTGCATGCTCACACACACATGCTTCCACGCTTCAAGGACCCCCACTTTCAGGGGGGCCTCATCTCTTTCAGTAAATTTGGAGTGGGCACCCCGAGGCTTGTTGGTTCTTTTTCCTTCAATGATAAGGAGATCTAGAGTGCTTTGTGGGGGTAAAAGCTGAATTTGGGGCATTTTTTTTGTGCCAGACAGGGTAAGGGGTGGGGTTTGGGGTGAGGGGGGGTCATTAATCAGGCTGGTAGTGAAGCATGAGTCTGACAGACAGACAGGAAGTGATACTGCCACACTTCCTTTCAAGCAGACGCTCTACTCCTTCATGTCTTCTCAGCTTATCTAGAAGGATGCAGAATGGATTGTGAATGTGTGTGTGTGTGTGTGTGTGTGTGTGTGTGTGTGTGTGTGTGTGTGTGCATGTGGGTGGCACGGCTAATCAGCAGCATTCCACATCGGGATGTTTTGGATAAGAGTCGTAGCCACAGATTTGACTCTCCAGCTGAGAAGGAACTGATTTCTGCAGCCTGGTTATACCAGATACGGGCACAGCAGGGGGTGAAGAGGAGCACGTGGGGGTGCAAGTTCATTACCGAGTATTTAGCTTCTTTTTTTTGGCGTTCTGAAGGAATTCCGTAGCGAGGGGTTACCCGGCAAATCCAGTGATATGTTACACCATATGTTTTCTTTTCGGATTTTCAATTTCGATTGATTTAAATCGGTTTTGTGTGTTTTTTAATTCTTTTTGTTTATTTTTTAATATACTTTATCGATCCTGCACCGGGAAATTTGGGGGCTGCATTGCACTGCAGCAGGCTGCCACCTATGACGGCACCAATGGTGGGAGAAACGGGGGGTTAGGTGTCTTCTCCAAGGATCCTAGACGTGCAGCACACAAATTTTCCCGTTGAGGGGTGAATAGAGTGAGTTAAAATAATAATAATAATAATTTAAACATTTATTCATGTTCTGAACCGTCCATCCCTGACAAGTGCCGGAACCAATCCCAGTGGATTCAAGGCGAGAGGCAGGGTACCTCCCTTGCAGGTCGCCAGTTTGTTGCTGGGCTATATAAAACATAATACCTATTATTAGCTACAAAATATTTTTGCTAAAAAAAAGCTTATGTTTCACCTCTATTTTGGGAATCCCCCTCTTCTTTCACTTCTTGCTTAGTCCCACCACCTGGGTGCGTGCACAGCACGACTTACATCTTTTTTTTTTTAAATATACTTTATTAATCCTTCACCGAAAAATTTATGTGCTGCATTACGCCGCAGCAGGCTGCCACCTATGATGGCGCCAATGGTGGGAGAAACGTGGGTTTAGGTGTCTTCTCCAAGGACCCTACACGTGAACGCAATGGGATGCAAAACCGCAAACTTCAGCTTGACTTCTGGTTCGCGGGCGAACTTTCGGTTAACTTTCGGTTCACGGGCGAACTTCCGGTTTGCGGGCGAACGCTCTAACCGCCGAGCCACCGTCTCCAGAGCCATCTTGTTTGAGCATGCAACTATTGTGTAAAGTGCATCAAGTCAGCAAACTACGTGCATACTTTTTTATATTCTTATTTTGGTCTGTTTAAAAAAACGGTCACGCCATGTTGGGACTGAGCATGAGCAGAGTGCATGCAGAAAACTCTAAAACGTGGGCGGGGCAAAGAACAACCGAGAACAACCTGGTGGCCAATATTGGGGAGTTTGCAAATTTTTTAAATGAAATTAAAGACCACTTCTGGTATGTTTTCGACGTTCAAACATGGTCTTTGAACGGTAGTCAAATGGCGGCATAGTGGACGGACCCCAAAACAGTCTCTTGTGCTTCCATTGGCACTTTTCATTCTAGACCCCACAGCCAACCGAGGATCTAGCCTCCAGCTGAAAGGCTGCTTGTTTCAGTGGGGGTGGGGTTCAGAGGAAACAGACTCCCGGAGGGGTTAAGGCTGGCTGGCTGGCCCGCTGACTGCCAACCATGCAGGGATGTTTTCCTTCTCTTCTGAACCGTTTGGCCAAACGTCTACAGAAGGTTCTTCCCCTCCCATCTGGTCCCGGATGAGGACTGCCGGTCGTGGATCAATGCCGTATTGACGTCTCAGGGCTCTTATTTAAAGCATGATTGAGGAGTCCATTACAGGGTGACAAACTGACACGGCGAGTGGCGCTAACAAGCATGTGTACTGGCTGTATCCCATGCACTGACTTGATACGTGCATTGGTTTATTCACGTCTACTTTGATGTTGCATCAACCAATCAGAATTCACGGTACTTGGTTTGAGTTTGCTTCCTAAAGAAAACAGAAAAATTTGATAAATCACAACGTTTCTTGTTTGGCTTTTGATTCAAACAAAAAGAACAAGTTTAAAGTTAAACGTTTGTTCTGACCCTTGTGATTAGTTTCCACGTGTTTGCCAAATCTTTTCTTCTTTTATGTCAGATCTTACCTGCAGACTATTTTATTTTTTCTGAAAATGGGAGGAGACGGTAACCCAGTTGACCGGAAGTCAACCGAAGTTTGCGTGTTGGCATTCCACTGAGTGTACGTCTAAGAAACCTAAGCCCCTGTTTCTCCCACCATTGGCGCCATCATGGCAGCCTGCTGCGGTGTAGGAGTGCAGCAAACAAATTTCCCCGGTGAGGGTTGAGTCTTCTTCTTCTCCTTTCGACATTTCCCTTCAGGGGGCGCCACAGCAAGTCAGTTTCTTCCGTCTAACCCTATCTCCTGTATCCTCTTCGGTCACACTAACAATCATCATGTCTTCCTTCACTGTATCCATGAACCTCCTCTTTGGTCTTCCTCTAGTCCTCTTTCCTGGTGGTTCCAAATCCAGCATCCTTCTTCTGATGTACTCTCTCTCTCTCCTCTGCACATGTCCAAACCATCTCAGTCTGGCCTCTTTGACTTTAAAACCTCTAACATGTGCTGTTCCTCTGATCCTGTTCATCCTGGTCACTCCCAGAGAGATCCTCAGCATCTTCATCTCTGCTACCTCCATCTCTGTTTACTGTCTTTTTCTCAGTGCCACTGTCTCTAGACCAATCAGCATGGCCGCTCTCACCACGGTTTTGTACACTTTTCCTTTCATTTTAGCTGAAACCGGTGAGGGGTGAGTAGAGTGAGTTAAAAAAAAAAATCAAATCTTAGAAAAGAGAAATTCCTCTCGATGTGAGACTCCGAGGAACAATCGCTCAATGAGATGAATAGTCTTCTTGGCGGTTCAGATGTGTCTTTAAACGTCTCGCTCTGAGTTTCCACCACGACAAAAAAACTCTAGGCAGAAACACATAAAACCAGAGGTGTAGAATCACAGGTTGTTGTTGGCTTTTTTTTTTGTCTAGAAAATCACTCAAACGGCCGCAGCGGAAAATGAACGAAAAGCAGAGACTCTGCCAGAAGCTGTTTATCTCACAAGCCTTTAAAGTTTCCCGAACAAATGGAATTTTCTCCGCTTCGTCTTGTTTGTGCACAAAAACTTGTAAAAAGGCGGCGTGCATTCTCTGGAATCGACAGGTTGTACCCGGACCGGGGGTCAGGTCTCCATAAAACATCTCAATCCATCGTGAGAATTAGAAACAATTACAATCTGATTGATAATTTTTTGACAATATAGTTCGTTTTTTCTTTTCTTTCATTAAGGCCAAAAAATTTGCTCGCGTATCGTTTAAATCTAACCCTGCTGGATTCGATCCAAAGCATTTAAACCAGTCGAAGAGAAAAAATGGAGAGATTTAAGCATTAAATTGTTGTGTTAAAGGTTATTTAAAGCATTTCCAGTAACTTGGTGAACCCTGCAGAACAATCTGAAACTCGCTCCGGTTATCTAGAGCAAACAGCAGAGGTCTGATTAAAGAGGAATGAATGACTGAGGAGATCAAGAAAAGAAGTTCAAGCCCTCATTGTCTAGCCTTGCTGATCTCCCTTCCCCCGCCTTCTCTCTTCATTCATCCTTCATCATGTAATGAATGGATAGAGCGGAGCCCCGGTTGTATTATTACACCTGCCCAAGACCACCAGTGAGGACAAACAAGACTCTCGGTAACCGTCCATCTTATTCAGAGGAGAAAGGACCCGGTGGCTAACCCCACGTTGTATCCAGTCATGCGTGTAGGCTGTCTGGGAACGCAGTGCATGCATAACTCAGCACCAGATCCGTCTGAGAAACGGAGAGCAGGATAAACAGACCCGCTTTCTTTTCTTTCACTTTTGCAAAGAAGTGACCCAACTCGGCGATTCTCCGTCTCTACGAGGCCCGTCGCCTCCTCCAGGTGTTAGATGGAGAGCCTTTCACCACTTGCGAACTACGCCGATGCTTCTCCGTGGCTTTTCAATATTGATGTTCAGTTACCATGGGCGGCGGGGTGTGCGTGTTTATTTAATAAGGAGCTCTTTGAAATATTCATACACACACACGGTGCGCTCAGGCCAAGCGTACAGGTACAGCTATAAATTTGCGGGGTACACAGGAGAGGTGACGGCTGTTTTTAACCCTTAAAAATTCTCCAAACATTTCCCATTCATAAGATTTGACACTCGTGCCACCATCGATGTGTTTGTGTGTAACTCTGTAATGGATAGCGTAACATTCAGGTTACCTATTGCTGGTTTTTAGAATATTTTATTCTGTCTGAAAACAAGTAGAGCTTAAGGGTGTACTCACGTTCAGCCCCAAAGAGTTTGACCACGATTGCGCGGTTCGTTTGACCAGAGAGAGTGCTCCAAACCTTTCATGGGCAGAGTTCGTTTGGCCATACCTTCCCCGCTCGGAAGAGGTGTGCCAGAGCACAGTTAAGTCGGACTTGGGCACAGTTTGCATGAATTGTGAGCTTCAATGGTGGTGGAGAATTAAACACATTTCCTGACGCCCCAAAACCATTTTTTTCTTGCCTTAACGGTGGTTCAGTGGTTAGAGCATTCACCCGAAGACCAGAAGTTAACCTGAAGTTTGCGGATTTGCATCCCACTGAATGCCAGTCTAGGGTCCTTGGAGAAGACACCTAACCCCCCGTTTCTACCACCATTTGCGCCGTCATAGGTGGCAGCCTGCTCTGGTTAAATGTAGAACACAAATTTCCCGGTCAGGGATTAATAAAGTATATTAAATTAAAAATGAAAGTGAAAACGCAATTTTAGCAACAGGTGGTGAGAGGGTTTGTGGACCATTGCGGGCCAAACAACTCCAAAATTGACCCCAAAAGTATTGAGTTCGATAGGTTCTATTGCGTTCAGCAAGAGCATCACTCTTACTGTTTATAATGAAACTGGTGCAAATGGTGAAACCCTATGCGACTGCAGGCCAAAGGGGTAGTGCAGAGCGGCGACAATAATACTCATGCCCTGTTTCTGGCATTTGTGCCAGGAGTGAGTACACTCTAAAGCGGTAAGGACGATCTTGGAGCCCAGTAAACGACTTTGAACCCTAGGAAAGGATCAAGGCCCATTTTTAGTCAATACTAATTCTTAATTGAGGAATACTTAATAAACATGCATAAATTAAATAGGAACCCAGTTTGTGAATGTTTCTGATGTTGGACCTTCAAAAAGTTGATTTAGGATGAAGCCTCCCCTTAAATATACGTTCCGTTCATTCTGTTCCGTCGTCTTCTGCTCATCTGGGGTCGGGTCACAGGGGCAAGAGCCTCAGACGGGAAGCCCAGGCTCACCCAGGAGGATACCGAGTCATTCCCCAGCCAGCTGTGAGACATAGTCTCTCCAGTGGGTCCGGGGTCTGCCTGTTGGTCTCCTCTCAGTGGGACGTGCCCAAAACCCCTTACCAGCGAGGCGCTCGTGGGGCATCCTGACCAGATGCCTGAACCACCCCATCTGGCTCGTCTCGACTTGGAGGAGGAGCGGCTCGACACCGAGCTCCTCCCAGATGGAGGTTTCATCCTCACCCGATCTCTGATGGGGTGAGGATCAAACCTCCCCTTAAATACACGTTCCGTTTGTTCCGTTCTGTTGTCTTCCACTAATCCGGGGCTGGGTCACAGGGGCAACAGCCTCAAACGGGAAGCCCAGGCCTCTCTCACCCCAGCTGCATCCTCAAGCTCACCTGGAAGGATCCCGATTCGTTCCCCAGCCAGCTGTGAAACATAGTCTCTCCAGCTGGTCCGGGGTCTGCCTCTTGGTCTCCTCCTGGTGGAACGTGCCCAAAACACCTCACCGACGTGGCGCTCGGGGGGCATCCTGACCAGATGCCCAAACCACCCCATCTGGCTTCTCTCATCCTTGAGAAGGAGCGGCTCGACACCGAGCTCCTCCCGGATGGCAGAGCTCCTCACCCAATCTCCGAGTGAGAGCCCAGTCACCCTGTGGACGAAGCTCATTTCAGCTACTTGTATCCGTGATCTCATTCTTTCGGTCTCCACCCACAGCTGGTGACCATACATGACGGTTGGAACGTAGATCGACTTGTAAATCGAGAGCTTTGCTTTTCGGCTCAGTGCTTTCTGTACAACGACGGACGTATACATATTTTTTCCGAGTACATCTATTTTTGAGCGTGAGTCCAGACAACGAAGGCAGATTTAAGCGACAAAAAACCCGATAACGATCTTCCATACCATCGTTTAGTCACAGCCTACACGGTAAATTTGAAGTTCAATCTTGATGGTAAAACATTGTTTTTCCGCAATTCTGATTGGATAAAATGCCGAGATACGATCCGTTCAGTTCCCCGTCTAAACTCAAGACCTCCACCCCACCCAACCCCCATATTACCTCCTGCACAGTGTGTTTGCAAGGGCAGCCAGCAGCACATGACCTTTCCCTCCTCAAATAAAGACGTGACCCACCTCTTTGCTCTTAAAGTACTGGCGGCCAATCACACACTGCACAGAAACTCCCACGGGGCACACACACGCTAACACACACACACACACCAGGTAAATTAACTTGCTCGGGTCAGAAAATGCATGAAGAAAGGTGGATTTGTTACAGATTAGGTAGAAAAATGGATGCAGACAATCAGCTGATGGTGTATTTTTGGGCTCGGATCAGCTGTAGGAGGAGATTAGCATGAGCCTACTCATTTCCATCCCATCTGCCTATCTCCCACGGTGATCCTCCCCCCCACTCCCACTCACAGCAGACCCCTACCCCCATTAATCCAACCCTCAGACACCCTAAAGTCCTGAATGGCTGAATCACCTGAATGAACCTACAGTCCGACTGTTGGTTTTAACTTTAAAATTTAAAAAAAATTCAAAATATTTGGGGGAGACGGTGGCTCAGTGGTTAGAGCGTTCACCCGCCGACCGGAAGTCAACAGTAAGTTCGCAGGTTTGCATCCCACTGAGTTCACGTCCAGCGTCCTTGGAGAAGACACCTAAACCCCCGTTTCTCCCACCATTGGCGTCGTCATGGCAGCCTGCTGCGGTGTAGGAGTGCAGCACACAAATTTCCCCACCCCAGGACCCCAGGACTCGAACCCACGATCTTCTTGCTGTGAAGCCACTGTGCTACCCACTGCGCCACCCTGCTGCCTAGGAGGGGATGGGGGGGGACAGGGGGTGAATAGAGTGAGTAAAAAAAAAAAAATTCTATTTGTGATTAATCAAATATTAATTTATTTCTGTTTGATTGTTAATCTCACAATATTTGTGCTTAAATGAGCTTCATTCCAATTAATTTCCCAAAAGCCCAAAATGTGGATTTGCTAGAGGTGTAAAAAGAACCCCACCTTCCCCCCTATCCGCTGTTCTTTGTTTTAAATTGTTGGTCTGATGCTGGGGGGGGGATGGGTCACGGCAGCTTGACCTCAGCCATGTGGAAGGGCAGCTCCCAGGAGGTTGGTTGGGACGATGGGGGTTGGGGGACCGACTGACCATTGTCACCATCCTTTGTGCTGGGTATCAGATGTGGATCGGTGATTGTGGGACAGATAGAGGTGAACCCCCTCATCACTGTGCTTCCAAAGACCCTGAGTCATGGACCTGTATTCTTTGTGTGCGTCCCCCTCCTCCATCCCCCCCAGCTCATGGTTCGGTTGAAATAAAGACCTGGCATTCTGAATCTGAAGCAGGAATTGTTTTTTTGCATCTTTTAAATCTAAAGCAGGAATTGGGATATGGAGAACCCATGCCCGCATAACTGGCCTGGTTTCTGTAACTCGTCTACGCCTATTCTAGGAACTGGTTCGTGATCTCGGGTGCGGAAACACCTCTGATCTTTTTGTTTAGTCTGCTCTGACTCACCGGCATGTCTAGCCACTTTTAGTTAGCTAAAGGTCATCTTGGTTAATCTTATACGGAATTAATGAGGCAAGAGGCTGCCAAGGAAACTTTAACCGGGACGTGTGTGTATCGAGTGTGTGTGTGTGTGTGTATTTACATATGCGCATATACCGTAGATATGTACCATATATAGAAATGTATGTGTGTATAAATGTGTGTTGGTGGGTGAAACAGGGTGTGTCAGGTTGAGTTGAGAAGGGTCTTCCCAACAAGCAGTGCAAATTTCCTTCCCAAAAAATATTAGCGCCTCGCGGGCGAGGGGTTTTGGGCACGTCCCACTGGGAGGAGACCAAGGGCAGACCCCTTGGTCTCCCAAGGGGTCTGTAACCAAGCCTACCTAGGAAACCCAGGAAACAAGCCTTTCCTGGATAGGCTTGTTTCCTGGGTAGGCTTGGTTACAGACCCCTTGGGAGACCAAGGGGTCTGAGACCAAGGGGCAGACCCCTTGGTCTCCTCCCGGTGGGACGTGCCCGAAACACCTCGCGTTGTACCCAGGCTTGTTTCCTGGGTAGGCTTGTTTCCTTGGGTAGGTTTGTTTCCTTGGATAGGCTTGGTTACTGGGTAGGCTTGTTTCCTGGGTAGGCTTGTTTCCGGGGTAGGCTTGGTTACTGGGTAGGCTTGTTTTCTGGGTAGGCTTGTTTTCTTGGCTAGGCTTGTTTCCTGGGTAGGCTTGTTTTCTTGGGTAGGCTTGTTTTCTGGGTAGGCTTGTTTTCTTGGGTAGGCTTGTTTTCTTGGGTAGGCTTAGTTACTGGGTACCTGCTGGAGAGACTATGTCTCACAGCTGGCCGGGGAACGACTTGGGATTCTTTCGGGTGAGCTTTAGGATGCAGCTGGGGTGAGAGAAGCCTGGGCTTCCCATTTGAGACTGCTGCCCCCGCGACCCGACTCCGGAACAAGCGGAAGATGACGGAACGGAACAAAACATCAGACTAAAACAGAAAGTCACGGTGGAAGTGAGGTGAGGTGTGTGAAAGAGGTCCTCTCCGAACCTCGAAGGCTCGCTTTACTTTTCAGGGAACAAAGCCCTAATGATGTGGACACATTGCTCCTCACCCCCAAACCACTCAGCAATCTTCTAAATGAATCTATCCCAGCTCCACGGTGGTGAGCTGAGCAGCCATGCGGATTCTAAATAAAACAATAAGTTGAAAGCAGATCCTCCCCCTGGCACAGAAAGCTGCCTCTCAGGTTCAGGAAGCCTCTCCAGGCCCAGACCTGCTGCTTCCCCAACCCCCTCCTTACCAAGCCGTTCCGCTGACGTTCAGCTGTGCCCACACATGACTGTCCAGGCATCCTCTTTCTCTTCACACACACTCATTCTGCTTCCACCCAGCAGACAATGGAGCTCTTGAAGCCCTCGGCTTCTAATTATTGTAATTGTAGATGTCTAAGACAAGGTAATGTGCAGAGTGTGGAACCGCCTGCGAGCACAAAGACGGTATTCTGCGGCTTCAAAGCGCGCCTGCTACAGCGTGCTCATGGCCCAGCTCCCATGTGACCTCCAGCTTTCTCTCTGGGCTCATCTGTCTGCCCTTTTTAATTATTTTCTCACACACACACTGTGTGTACATGGGGGTCAGGGTTGCTGCTGAACTCTGACAGCCCCCACTACCCGTGTCAGAAAGTGGGGGGTGAGACATCGGGCTTAAATACACAGCCAAGTTTAACCAGTTTTAAAAAGACAGTCAAGGAAGAGTGAGAGGTAGGCTAAGTCTTTGAGCCATCCTGGACAGGCTTGGTTCCTGGGTAGGCTTGTTTCCTGGATAGACTTGGTTCCTGGGCAGACTTTGTTCCTGGGTAGGCTTAGTTTCTGGGTAGGCTTGTTTCTTGGGTAGGCTTGGTTCCTGGATAGACTTGGTTCCTGGATAGGCTTGTTTCCTGGATAGGCTTGGTTCCTGGGTAGGCTTGTTTCCTGGATAGGCTTGGCTCCTGGGTAGGCTTAGTACCTGGATAGGCTTGGTTCCTGGGTAGGCTTGGTTCCTGGGTAGGCTTGTTTCCTGGATAGGCTTGGCTCCTGGGTAGGCTTAGTACCTGGATAGGCTTGGTTCCTGGGTAGGCTTGGTTCCTGGATAGACTTGGTTCCTGGATAGGCTTGTTTCCTGGATAGACTTGGCTCCTGGGTAGGCTTAGTACCTGGATAGGCTTGGTTCCTGGATAGACTTGGTTCCTGGATAGGCTTGGCTCCTGGGTAGGCTTAGTACCTGGATAGGCTTGGTTCCTGGATAGACTTGGTTCCTGGGTAGCTTGGTTCTTGGGTAGCTTGGTTCTTGGGCAGCTTGGTTTCTGGACAGACTTGGTTCCTGGGTAGCTTGGTTTCTGGATAGGCTTGGTTCTTGGATAGGCTTGTTTCCTGGGTAGCTTGGTTTCTAGATAGGCTTGGTTCCTGGATAGACTTGGTTCCTGGGTAGCTTGGTTCCTGGGCAAGCTTATTTCCTGGGCAAGCTTGGGCCCGCAAATAGAGTTTAAAGCACATTAAAAAAGCAACGTGCATTTTTCTAGTATTTGTTTCTTGGGTACTTTTACATAAAAATAAAGCTCCCTCTGAAGATGAGGGATGCAGGGAGGAGTGTGTGCACTAAAACACTTTCTGGTTACAGTAGAATGTGGGCGTGGTTGAGATTAAAATCCATGGCCAAGGTCCAATGAGGCAGGAAATCGCAATGATCAGAGCATCCAGATGATTCTGTTTTGCCAGGTCACAAGTTTGAAGCTGTGAGCTCCAAAAACCGAAAAGCTCGGAATGTCTACTTTTAATATGAATCCCTGATTGGCTAAGAGTTTGTTGATTGACTATACAATAAACTTGATAAGTTATGGAACCAAACTACGATGGTTCTAGGTTACACAATCTGAGATCACGTAGTAGAAACGATGGCCGCTGTTCCAACGTCTTCTGAAGAGGACATGCTTCTTTTTCTCTGCTGCTGGGACGAACATCTGAACATGTGGTTGGTTTTCTGTGTCTGATGAGTCAGCAGAAGAATCCAGATGTAAATGGAGGAAGAGGAATGGGATGTTGGAAAGCAGCTGGAGGGGGGTAGTGGTCTTGGGCCAGGAGGAGGTGTTTAGTCTCAGCTCAAGGACGCAATTCCAGTGTTATGTCTCTTCTCTCTTCCTCTCCGGCTCTTTTTTTTAAGCTGCTTACACCCCTGCCCTTGCCCCCGCCCACCCGTACCCCCTGCCACTCACTGTCGGTGGCGCAAGCATCCGACTCAGGAAGCCCTATGAAACATCAGATCCCACTTCCTGCATAAATCAATACATCTCAGGTCCAACACACACACATACACACACACACACACGCACACACACACACACATGCACACACACACGTTAGTTTTATTCAGGACAAAGTTCAGAATCAAGAGTTTTCTTGTACTTTTTACTTGTCTTCCACTGTTAGCTTTGGATGCTAACAGGAAGCATAAAGTGGGGTGTGGAGGCTCTGTTTCCCTCTTCCTAACCCTCTCCCTAATGGTGCTAATGAAATGATAGATCCCTGCCGTGGATGGGAGTGAAGGAATGACCTCACAGCCACCTAATCGTCGCACAGGGAGAAGATAATGTTTCCATTAGCCTCCTCTGCAAACCTGGCTCAGTGAAATGGGAAGAAATGGAGGACAGAAGAAGTAGATTCGTTCTCTTTTCTTTCTCTGTTTGAACAAAAACCGTGTTTATAAGTTAGCAGGGAAGCTCTGTTTTCGCACCCAACGAGCCTTGTAACAGTTTTTTGAACTCAGAAACCTTCCAGAATAAAAGCTGTGTTTACTCAATCTATCAGAGTAACTCTTGCACAAACATCCCGCTCTGTAAGGGAAAAGCTTGTGCAAATGTTGTCTACTGGGTGTTCCTGTTGTTCCGCGCATGCTTCATCAGTGGGGTCATAGCGGTCGCTGATACCAGAGTTTGCTCCCATGGAAGCCCCGCCCCTCATGTGACCCCCATGTGGGGTGACCTGTCAGTGGACAACAGCCAGATCCCGGGACATGCACACACAAGCTAACCGGCATGTCATGCGACCCCTGAAAGCACCCTTTTCCACTCCCACTTCCCCTTTCCTGTGTGAAGCCGGGGTGAGGCGACAGACTGGGTGTAGCTTCTGCTTTCTCCTGCTGCGCTCTGCTCATGCAACTGACCCTCACATGCACACTTTTCTACCCTCTTCTGACTTCTCTTTTCTGCTGAAAAGGAGATTTTGAAAAAAAAGTCACCCTATTTGCAGCTTTTATCCGTCCGTGTAATCTGGTGTCAGAGCTAGGCAATGTGCAGTGATTATGATATCATTTTTTAAAAATATCAGTCAGTCATCTTCGTAACCATCTATACCTTTCAGGGCTATAAGGGGTGCCGGAGCCCATCCCGGCGGATACGATAATATCTTTCACAAAAAACCCCAATTTAGCATGTTTACAGTTATTGACGTAAAGCATGTTGCAAACCCGCGTAAAAACCAAACAACACAAGCACAAAAGTTTACTTAATATAAAAATATGTCTTGGTCCCAAGTGGCGTTGGCCTACTAGTAGAGTTACCGTCTTTTGACTAGGAAAACATGGTTCGATTCCTGCTAGGGCCAAGCCGTCCCTGCGACCACAGAAATGACATGAAAATAACGAAAATAAAAAGTACAATTCACAAAACTGAACATAAAACGTATGCCTGCTAAAAAACAATAGCTACCCATTCTTGGTAGTGCCAAAGATCCCACATTTAAAATATTACAACAACAATAGCAAATTATGTGTTCAAATAAAAATGGCACAATTGACATTTTTCTATCGACCAGTATCACAATATGAATTATTTTATATCACCATAACAAAACAAGTCCCAAAAGGTACGGCAAGGCGAGTTTATTTGTAGCACAATTCATACAAAACGTAATTCAAAGTGCTTCACAAGAAAAGAAAAAAATGCATTAAAATCACAAAACATAGAATCAAAACGTTTAAAAAGTGAATGAATAAAATCATTAAAACAGAAAAAAAGAGTAATTAATCAAATTCACAGTTAAACAGAAGTGTTTTCAGTCTAGATTTAAACATGGTCACAGTAGAGGCCTGTCTCACGGCCTCAGGAAGTGTGTTCCAAACTTTTGCAGCATAAAACTGAAATGCAGCTTCTCCATGTCTAGTCCTGACTCTAGACACCAGCAGGAGGCCGGTCCCAGAGGTCCTCAGAGTTCTAGATGGTCCATGTTTAGTCCTGACTCTTGGCACCAGCAGTAGGCCGGTCCCGGAGGTCCTCAGAGTTCAAGATGGTCCATGTTTAGTCCTGACTCTAGGCACCAGGAGGAGGCCGGTCCCAGAAGTCCACAGAGTTCTAGATGGTCCATGTTTAGTCCTGACTCTAGACACCAGCAGGAGGCCGGTCCCGGAGGTCCTCAGAGTTCAAGATGGTCCATGTTTAGTCCTGACTCTAGGCACCAGGAGGAGGTCGGTCCCAGAAGTCCACAGAGTTCTAGATGGTCCATGTTTAGTCCTGACTCTAGACACCAGCAGGAGGCCAGTCCCGGAGGTCCTCAGAGTTCTAGATGGTTCATGTTTAGTCCTGACTCTAGACACCAGCAGGAGGCCGGTCCCAGAGGTCCTCAGAGTTCTAGATGGTTCATGTTTTGTCCTGACTCTAGACACCAGCAGGAGGCCGGTCACAGAGGTCCTCAGAGTTCTAGATGGTCCATGTTTAGTCCTGACTCTAGACACCGAGAGGAGGCCAATCCCAGAAGTCCACAGAGTTCTAGATGGTCCATGTTTAGTCCTGACTCTAGACACCAAGAGGAGGCCGGTCCCAGAAGTCCACAGAGTTCTAGATGGTCCATGTTTAGTCCTGACTCTAGGCTTCAGCAAGAGATCGGTCCCGGAGGTCCTCAGAGTTCTAGATGGTTCATAAGGTACTAGCATATCATAGATTTTTGGTGCTGGACCATGAAGAGACTTAAACACAAGCAACAATTTAAGCATCATTGCAGTTATTTCTTGAAATGTTTCTCAGAGGCACATTTCACCATACCATTGGGGTTTACCAATCCAAATACCACAATATAGATTATTTTATATCACAATACACACCAATTTAAATGGATTTCCAGTTATTTCCTGGAAAGTTTGACAAAAGACCCTTTTTAATCATGCATACAAATCCATATGGTCATTTCAACCAGCACCATCCGATCTATAGCTTGCTTCTGAAACCTAAACCTGCAGGAAAGCATGGGGGTTGCTTCCAGCCTCTCACTCTCTGAGCTTTTCCCAGAGTTCAACAGAGGAACAAAATGTCCAACTGGAGTGGAAAACACCAGCACGAACTGGCCACTGCTCTGGATTTTTAAGGCAGTCGGCGCTGAACCAAAAGGACCTCTTTGTGCTCCCGCCTCCAAAAGCTTTACCCCAGCAGTGAAAAACACCTCCTAAAAAACAAAAACCAGAGGCATGCCTGCAACCCTGAGTGCAGGATCCGAGAGGAGCTGCCAGAATCTGAGGTTACTGAAAAATCCGGCCAATAAACCAAAGAAAACAGAGGAAGGAAGTTACCCAGCTGAGCTGAAAAGAGCTCACGTGGTTTGTTTCCCGTTGTGTTCACAGAATCCATTTCTGTTCAAAAAATTCTGTCAGTCTTTAAAACGTCCAGCAAATCTGTTTTAATGAGGATGGAAGCTGTTTTCATAAATTTATTGTTTCAGGCGGTCAATACCAGCCAAACAATAATAAAAAAAAAAACCTCATACCCCTGGCCGCATTTGTACCCCTAAAGTGCTCCATAAAAACTTTTTATGTCTGAACCAAGTGGAGAATTTATCCTGATTTAAATGATAAATGGAAGACAGAAACACACGCTACGTGTCCTTAAAGGACACGTCATAGAGGTTCGAGGCTTAAGTTACTACCCTCCCTCCCCCCCTCGCCCCACACACAAATTAATAGGCTTTCATTTCTTCTATCCAATTACAAAATAAGAGTTTTAGTCCCGTTTTGATGGCATCAGATGAAATTATTTCAAATTAGATCTGTTATATTTGAACAAAAATCCAATTACATAATCTAGTGTCTCTCCGTTGGCTCCAGTCTCGTTCTACTCAGTTTGACTTCAATTTCTTCCTGATGCTACATTTTAAAAAATCAATATTTCTAATCCTGAGTGTCTCTCTTCTCTTCTCTTCCACACGCAAAATCTGGCCTTAAAATGCAAGAGATTTGGTTTCCACTGAGAAAAGCTTTAGCGAACCACTTCTCTCTGTTAGAGGCGTAAACACGAAATTGAACAAACATGCATGTTTCTGCTGCTTAATAACCATGTTTCCTGCTTCTTTCATGTCGAACACGCTGTTTACTGAGAGACAAATGCCAAAAAAAAGTTAGAAAAAAACAAGGAAAAAATGTCAATAAAACACTAAGTTCCTATAGATTCAATTTCTTCTTCTTTCGGCATTTCCCTCCAGGGGGCGCCACAGCAAGTCAGTTTGTTCCATCTAACCCTATCTGCTGCATCTTCTTCGGTCACACCAACTATCTTCATGTCTTCCTTCACTGTATCCATGAACCTCCTCTTTGGTCTTCCTCTAGTCCTCTTTCCTGGTGGTTCCAAATCCAGCATCCTTCTTCCGATGTACTCTCTCTCTCTCCTCTGCACATGTCCAAACCATCTCAGTCTGGCCTCTCTGATTTTATCCCCAAAACCTCTAACATGTGCTGTTCCTCTGATCCTGTCCATCCTGGTCACTCCCAGAGAGATCCTCAGCATCTTCATCTCTGCTACCTCCATCTCTGTTTCCTGTCTTTTCCTTAGTGCCACTGTCTCTAGACCAATCAGCATGGCCGGTCTCACCACGGTTTTGTACACTTTTCCTTTAATTTTAGCTGAAACTCTTCTATCACACATCACACCTGATACTTTTCAGGTATCAGGTGCATACGCTTCTTCACCTCTTTTCCACACTCACCATTGCTCTGGACTGTTGATCCTAGATACTTAAAATCTTTCACCTTCTTTATCTCTTCTCCCTGTAACCTCGCTTTTTTAAGAAAGTTTTCCAAGAAGAAAACGACATCAAACACCAAATAACTACAAAGTTTTCTGAGTAAACAACAACAATTTATTAAATATGAAGTTTTGTAAAAAGAACAAAATGCCTAAATGGATAAATAAATGAACAAATCTGAGTTTCCATTGAGAACCAGCAGAGAATGTGTTCTTGATGGAAGCAGACGTGACCACAGACAGCAGAAATAAAACAGTCCCGAGGTTCCTTTTTTTTTTTTTTTAAAGCAAACAGCATTTTCACGGTAATCTGTGTAAAAAGGGTATTAGAGCAGAGAGCAGAAAGAAAGTAAAAATAGAGACTTTGTTTCCTCTGAGCGAGCATGTAGTGAAATTCCTCCATCACATGAGGTTCTGAGCTAATTACAGTCCGGAGTAAATAAGGTTTAAAGGAGCTACTGACAAACAGGGATAGTATTTTGGAAGAAATAACAAACTCATGACTGTGGGCGCCCTCGGCCATCATAAACAGATACCCAGACAGAACTGGTGGGCAGGCGGGTGTTGGCGTTTAACCATTTTATTTACTCTTAGTGGCACTTCTGAACTTTGAACGTCCCCCATTGACTATAGAAGGGATGGACCAAGTGAGTTTATTGGTTCACTGTACGTTCACATTGCGATCCCCTTACTAACCAGGAGCAAGTTTGTTTGAGCATACACGCCCCAACCGTTGGAGACCCTAACTGGAGCCAATCCATAAGCCTTTTAAACAGCGGCAACACCCAGTCAGATGATTAAAAAAATCTACCAGGATTAGCTGGTGGAAGTGACATCACATTGGAATTAATTAGGGCTAAGTAAACCACCAGCCTAAGGGGAGGGGCCTAAGGTATATTTTTTGGGGGAGGAGCAAGATGAGAATGAATTGCAGTGTTGGCAATGAAATGGATGGGTGAATAAATGTACGTATGTAACAAGTATTTGTTCCAAAAAAGCATTGTTTTTGAAGGGTGGCACCAATAAATACCCCCACAACCAAAGCAGGATTCAGCCTGGATTTTTTAATTTAACTACCCACCCTCTTTATATTCATAGTCTGGCTTCCAGCTGTCATTTCATCACGTTACCTTTGGGTTCATCCGGGACTGGGCCCCACGGGCAAAGGCCTCGGCTTGGGAGCCCAGGATTCCCTCACCTTGGTCACACGCTCTAGCTCATACGGGAGGCGTTACCTGGCCAACTGTGAGACATAGTCTCTCCAGCGGATCCCGGGTTTACCTCTAGGTCCCCTTTTAGTGGAACCTGCCCAGAACACCTCACCAGCGAGGCTTCCGGGAGGCATCCTAACAAGATGCCCGAATGCCCCCATATGGGTTTTCTTGACTTGGAGGAGCACTGGTTCTAATTAAAGTGCAGAATTTGAATGAGAACGGAGACACTTGTACCTCGGCCTGGTTAGTGGCAATCAAGTGTAGTGGGAGTACCCACCAAGTAGCGACTACAGATTTTTTATGGAAATCTCTGGGCGCTGAGACTTTTACGAGCCAGCGGTTACTTCCTATTTGGCCTGTCCACTTCTTGGCCTCCTGAGTGGATGAAAGTTTGTCTTTGGCCTCTGCAATTCACCAACTCTGATTCCTCAGTGGGTACAAAGTCCCACATTCCGCCAGGTAATCCGTCTCAGAGGCTGTTTGTGTGCCTGTGTTGTTTGTGTGCGCAGTCAGCACTGGCTACCACCGACATTTCTATTTCAGTTCAATGGATGGTGTGTGTGTTTGGGGAGGGGGGCTGAGGGGCCTAGGCAGACAGGCAGACACCCCTACTGAGGCAGGGAGCGATAATGGGTTTACTTTAGTGTGTTTCAAGGTGCCAGACGATGTATCTCGCCCTTCCTCTTCCTCTTTTGTTCTCTGTAAGTGGGCTGAGCGTGGCACTGAGTGCAAAAAAGACAGAGAGCATTAAAGTGTGTGTGTGTGTGTGTACAGAATTGGTTTGCCCATGAGGTTGCGTGTTTGTGTCTATATCTATGATAGTATCTGTATATGTATATATGTGTGTATGTGTGTGTGTGTGTGTGTGTGAGAGACTCTCTCACCTCCTCCACACAGCTCCGACATGCTGTGATTGGCGCGTTAATGCGGTTGCTGAGCAAATGTGGTCTTCCTGCAGCAAATTAGAAAGGACAGGACTACTTCCTGTCGGGCTGGTGGGCCGCACCACTAACACGACTCACAAGTCCGTCTGGTCTGTGGCGACACTTTCATTTAGGACTCATTATCAAAGCTACGTCCCAGACGTCATCCTGTTAGTGACACAAAAAACATACACACAGACCTCAGATTCACAAACACGGAAACGTTCTCAGGCTGGGAATGTTTGATCTGTGGAACCAGAGAGATTAGAACCTTTACACCTGGTACCAGAGAGATTAGAACCTTTACATCTGGTACCAGAGAGATTAGAACCTTTACATCTGATACTAGAGAGATTAGAACATTTACATCTGGAACCAGAGAGATTACAACATTTACATCTGGTACCAGAGAGAGTAGAACCTTTACATCCGATACTAGAGAGATTAGAACCTTTACATCTGATACTAGAGAGATTAGAACATTTACATCTGGAACCAGAGAGATTACAACCTTTACATCTGGTTTCAGAGAGATTAGAACCTTTACATCTGGTTTCAGAGAGATTAGAACCTTTACATCAGGTACCAGAAAGATTAGAACCTTTACATCTGGTACCAGTGAGATTAGAACCTTTACATCTGATACTAGAGAGATTAGAACATTTACATCTGGAACCAGAGAGATTACAACATTTACATCTGGTACCAGAGAGAGTAGAACCTTTACATCTGATACTAGAGAGATTAGAACCTTTACATCTGATACTAGAGAGATTAGAACATTTACATCTGGAACCAGAGAGATTACAACCTTTACATCTGGTTTCAGAGAGATTAGAACCTTTACATCTGGTTTCAGAGAGATTAGAACCTTTACATCAGGTACCAGAGAGATTAGAACCTTTACATCTGGTATCAGAGAGATTAGAACCTTTACATCTGGTACTAGACATATTAGAACCTTTACATCTGGAACCAGAGAGTTTAGAACCTTTACATCTGGTACTAGACATATTAGAACGTACATTTTTATTCGAACATTCAAATCATGCAAAATAATTAAAAAAACTTCCTAATTTGTTCAAATAACGCAAAAAAACCCCCAAAAAAACCAATGAACAAGATGAAAAAGGTCTTTTTCTGCTTTCTTCCTCCACATCGGAGTAGAGTTGACATTACCTTGTTATGTTATCAGTGCATTTTTGGAAACTGTTATGAATGAAATTAATCGGGTCCAATAAAAATAACAATTTTTGCTGATAGCCGGTCGGCCATTTTTTTTCTGCACGTTTTTACTGTTTAGAAAACCGTCATCTCTACCCTAAAAAATCAGACACATAACCTGCTTTAATAAGACAATTGTGGGTTTGTTGGGTTTATAGGAGATGGAAAGTTTTTTTTTCTCAGTGTGTCATCGTAACAGATCTGCTGGGAGTGGATGATGACTGATGAAAGGTTTGATGAATCATGCGGCGTTGGTAGACCACAATACGAGCTTTCGGATGATTCAAAGAAGCCAACTGTTGCGTAGCTGCTGTTTTTTGGCCCTTTTTCTGAAGCTGAGCCGTAAATTTGGCTTTTACTTTTATACTTGCGCCATTTTTTATGGATTATGGTTAAAAATGATGTAAAAGAGCTAAAGTGACATCTTTTTATGGATGTTTTTGATTTAATTTAATTTGTAAAGTTTACTATCACAACAGTAGAATCACGTTTCTATGCTAGCTGCTTGGATTAATTATTTTGGGGGAGACCAAGAGGCAGACCTCGGACCCCCTGGTCTGCTTCTCGGTCTTCTCCAAAGACCAAGAGGTCCAAAGACCAAAGCCTCTTGGCGGACTTTGGCTTCTTGGCGGACTTTGGCCTCTTGGCTGGCTTTGGACCCCAGCTGTGGCTGGGGGATGACTCAGGATTCTTCCTGGTGAGCTGGTGGATGCAGCTGGGGTCAGAGAAGCTTGGGCTTCCCATTTGAGGCTGTTGCCCCCTCAACCCGGTCCCGGATAAGCGGAAGATGACGGAACGGAAGTTCTGAGACTTACCTACCAAACTTTTCAGTCTCATATTCAGGTTGAGACTTTTTTCATTTTCAAGTCTTTGATCGGAGCTAGCTGCATCTTCAAATGTTTCTTCCCGTCTTCTAAATCGTCCATGCCAAATGTGGACGAGGGTGTGCCGGATTCTATCCTGGATAATTCAAGGCAACAGGCAGGGTATACCCCAAACACGTTGCCAGTCTGCTGCAGGGCCATATACAGAGATGACCATCCTCACACGCACTTGTTCCTAGGGGCAGTTTGACA
Source organism: Neostethus bicornis (assembly GCA_902685375.1). NCBI lineage: Eukaryota > Metazoa > Chordata > Actinopteri > Atheriniformes > Phallostethidae > Neostethus > Neostethus bicornis. The sequence continues at coordinate 27,901,301 of LR738550.1, forward strand.
TGGTTTATTTGAATTTGATAGTCCATTAGGATGGAGACGGTGGCCGCGTGGTTAGAGCGTTCGCCCGCGGACCGGAAGGTCGCGGGTTTGCGTCCCACGGAGAGCACGTCTAGGGTCCTTGGAGAAGACACCTAACCTCCGCTTCTCCCACCATTGGTGCCGTTGAAGGGCAGCCTGCTGCGGTGTAAGGAGTGCAGCAAACAAATTTCCCCGGTGAGGGATGAATAGAGTAATTTATTTATTTATTTATTTTTTTTTACTAATACCGTGGAAAGAAAAAAACAAAGTTTCAGTGGCATGGCAAAAGGTTATTGTCAGAAATGTGTTCATGGTCAGGCGATCAGGGAGATCTGGCTGGAAGGGATGGTATGACCCGACATGGAAGTCTAGGATGATTGCCCTTATATAGATGGCAGAGTCCACAGATGTGTAGAATCAGGAATCAATTTCAGGTGACCCTTGTATGGGTGATGAGGTACATCCAGGGCTCCCTCTGGCAGAAGGAGGAGGGATCATGACACTAACATCCATGTCTCAACATGGGACTCAAACCCTAACCTTGCTGTGAGGTTAGAGTTTTATAGTATTTTATAGTTAATTTTTGTGTGATGTAGCAGATGGGGTTCTTTCAGAAGTGGGGGTGTAACAGGGGTTCACATGAGATAGAGTTTAATGGTCCACAGGGGTGCATGTAGGACCAGTTAAGGTCCAGATGTCTTTGGGTCTCCACCATGTTCTCAGCTGTTTATGCAGCGTATCAGGAGGTTCGTGAAACTCAACCCTGATAGTAAGTTTTTTAGTGTCATGTTGACGAGTCTGGTCCACTACTCGTCTCCGGTTCCCGATCGGCTCGCCAACCGTCGGATCGTGTTTCTGGAAAGGTGAGACGACAGGCTCTTGGTCATCTGTCTGCCACAAGAGTGGCTCGCTTCTACCAGCTTGCTTTAATTAAAGTTTGCAGTTCAACCCAGAAAGTTCTAGGGGGGCCCTCGGGTTGTGCCAATGACTGAGGAGGTGGTGATGTGTGCATCAGGGTCCCGTTTCAGACGCAGGATGCCTCTTTTTGTGACTATGTTTGTGCATGAGGGAAGTGTGTCGTCTACTTTTAGCCACTCGCTCTGGGTATCGTGTTTCCTTACGTCTCATAGTATAAGAGGGGTACGCCACATGACCAGAGAAAATCGTATTTATGGGTTAAACTCTTTGGTTCTCTGATGAAATGAAATAATCCAGATTTCTTTTTGGTTAGACAGCAGTCAGAGGAGGTGGATGATGGTTTGAAGATTCGTCATGTTACTGACCGTCTGACTCTGTCCTCGGGCTGTAAAGTGAGAGGCAGGATACCTCATTGAGGACGTCCACCCACCCACAGGCAGCTCCGAATCACCACTAACCCACTAAATCCTCCCCCTGAAACATTTCTGACGTAACAAGAGAAAAGACAGTCTGAAAGATCTTTTAGTTCCGACAGCCCAAGAACTCTCAATAGTGGGCAAGTATGACGACCCACAGTGTGTTTTTTTTTTTGCCTTCTAGGTTTATGACTCTAGTCAATGGAAATAATTGTCGCGGAAATTGGGAAGATATACCAATGGTTTTTGATCAACACACAAAAAGAGAAATGAACGAGTTTGTCTTTTTGCATGTTTTTGATCAGAATTGGTGCACTGTCACTTTAAGTGGTTCCCTGTTGCTTCCAAAGAGCAAAGTCCGACCCTGCATTAGTGTCCTCTGCCTCACGGAATCGTTTTGTGTGTGTGTGGGAGGCCTCATGTGGGCCTGACCTGATTCCAGCCTAGCATCGCGTGCCTGACCAGAGCGTCTCTGTTATTTCTATCTTCCTCTTTTCCACCTATCCCTTGCTCTCTCCCTCTCTTTTTTCTCACCCATTCTTCCGTTGCTTCTCTTTTCTTTCTCTCGGATTAGTGTGCCTCACCGCCCCTGCTGCACAAACTCACATCCACACACTGGCTCATACACACACGGGTTAACGAGCCGGTGGAACCAGTCTCCACTTTATTTAGACCAAACTTCCCAACACATAAACCATGAAAGCTCCTTTCTGGATGTAGATCGTGGTTGTTACTGGATGTGGGGATGTACCAGCACAAGTCAAACTGAGAGGTGGAACCTACACGAGCAGCTTAGCACACGAGAGATGTGAGACAGGAAACCAGTAAGCAACAGAAAATCCGGTTGTTCTGCAGACAGACAAGCCCAACGTCCTGCTGTAGTCTGCATGAGTGAACTGACTGATGTTCAACAGTCTCACAAGTTGAGTCATTTGTTCAGTCGTTTTACTCTTAGATCAACACTTGGTTTTGAAAAAAACTTGTAAGCCAAAACATAACAGACACCTTAGTTTCTAGTCAACTGATTTCTGGTGTTTCATCTTTAAAACCAAAAAAGATCTGGTTGAATCCACATTTTGGCACCGTTTTGCTATGGCGTTCATCAAGAAGCTGTTAATGGAGATGATTTAAGAAGATTAAAACATGTCGCATGACTGCAGATCAGTGGCCACTAGGATTGTACCAATATGTAAATCTCCTGATTCAATGTTATTACAATCTGATAATTATCACATTATTACACAGAGGTTGAATCGATTGTGTAAGATCTTACAATTATGCATGTATTTTTACAATAAACACGGCCAACGATGCTTTATGCACTAATACAGGCGTATCATCGACATATTTTTTCATCCGTGACGATATAAACAACTTAATTAGAGTGTAAAAAGTTTAGAAATGCATAAGTCTAGAAAGCAGAAGATATTTTCTAGGGAATCTGTATTTAATTTGAATAAATCTAAATCCACAGCACAGTGCAGCGTGCATACCTACTGGCCGTACAGTTGCACAGTGCAGTTATTTTGATGGGCCGATTGCCAGAGAGGACAAAAACAAGTGATTTTAGTCCTGCTTTAAGACAACAATATTACAAAGGTTTTACAATCACAATATTGTAAGAGTTCTGTAATTTACATTCCTACTGAAAACAGGTCTTACGGGATCATTGAACTCAAGTTTGGTCTTGTTAGGGTACGGTTCCACACCAGAACCCTACCAGAATAAGCCTTTTGGAGGGATCAGAATCTTGGTGTCTCTCTGATGGCTTTCTTAGTTTCTCTACAAGCCTCATAATGAGTTGAACATAAGAAAAACCCTGCAGGAGAACTGGCGAACGTTGTCAGAATCCTCCATAGAAAAGGCCATACCACCCTGTCAAAGCCGGATCCCGTCAGATCTCAGAAGCTAAGCATACTGGGCCTGGGCAGTCCTTGGATGGGACATCGTCGGAATCCCAGGTGCCATGTTGGGACGGCCATTGAGATTAAATTGCTGTTGTGTCCCTGGGCAAGAAACTTCACCCACGTTGCCGAGTCTGAATTGTGTCTGATTGGTTGACGATGGTCAGAAGGGCCGATGGCGCAAAATGGCAGCCTCGTTTCTGTCAGTTTGCCCCAGGGCAGCTGTGGCTACAAAGGTAGCTTACCATCACCTGGTGTGGAGTCAATGAATAAGGAATATAAAGTCTTGAACCGACCCTTAGAAAGTCTGGACATCTTTTCTTGCAGATCACCGACAGCAAGTTTGTAAAAATGAACCGGATTTCCTTTTCATGTAGATTAAAATGAATCCTAGTCTTCTCCTCTGCTCTACCATCTTTTACCATCCTGTTTGTCTACATCTCAGTTCTCCTCGTTTAACCTCGCCACCGTCACCAGGTTGTTGTTGTGAGGGATGATCCAGTACCTGTCAGTCCCAATTATCCAGATGTGCTTCAACAGCATACCTTCTATAATCCCCCTCCTCTCTCCAGGAAGATTTTACGTTGTTGTTTTCCTCTTCGAGAGAACTAAGTTGGAGAGAAGATCCATTGATTCCAACCCGATTAGACACAGTTCCCAAACCCTGACCATGCTATCTGGTATGGACACAAGAACAGAACCATGTTTTCGCCTTTTCTATCAGTTATACAGAGAAGTTTTGCTCTATTTTCTGTGCACTTGAATAGAACATACTGGAAAATAAAGCAGAACCTGGTCGGGTTGACCTCGTATGTCCTACATAAGGGATGTTTATCATTAAAATTTCATTGACATTAATGTCTCGTTTAAAGACAAGTAAGGAGAACAAAAACTTGGAAAGTAACTCAAATTTAATCTGAAAATGTTGTATTTGAATTAGTATTAAATTATTTGCTGGATAATTAACATTATGAGACACACAATGAATTTTTAGCTTCTCGCTTTTGTGAGGCAGTACGACACTTCTGGGATTGACACACATTGATCTGTCATTAAAAAAAAAATGGTCCAAACTTATAGTTGTGACAAAACAGAAAGTAGCCCTGCCCAATGCTCCTCTAATTTTTATGTGTATGAGCAAACCATACACAACCATACACTCCGCCCCCTTCTGCTCAAGGTTCCTGAGCAGAAGGGGGCGGGGACTCTTTTGTGATGTCACAAGCAGCGACGAGCCAAACTCCGAAGCAGCGCTTTGAAGCAATTTGTTTCAGAAAGAACGAAGAAAGAGATATGTTCCGGAGTTTTGTCTCATTTCCCCATCTTCAGTTTAAATTGAGTTTTATTTTGTGCGCTGCATTGGTTTTTTTATGCGCTATAAATCTGCTAGCAGTGCGGAATCGCGCAGGCGCGCAGCTTTAAGGACCAGTGGCCGTGCCCAGGAATGCACGTCGGCTACTGTAGAAGGTTCAAGTTGTAGTTCCCAGTTGGACATCTTTAGATGTCCAACATCTTTAGATGACGCAAAAGTCTCCGACATCTTCATAAATTGCTAAATTTGCACAAGACCTTGTACGCTCAAATTTGGGCATAAGCACACGTCGTAAATTAGAACCCAGATCCTTCATTACATGATAGCATCTAGCGCCTGGTTGTGTGTCAGCAGTTGGTTTGGGATAACCTAGTTGTGTTCTGGTTGGATTTGGTACTTCGTTTTGTTTTCTTTTTTACACCTCTGTAGATCTTGTTAGCGGCCCATTGAGACCCCAGCTGGTCAGTGGCGAGAGAAGACAGACTGCCGCTGCTCCTGTGTCTTTAAAAAACTCTCTCCAAGCTGCTTTTCAGATTACCAGCGATGCAAACGAGGTAATCGCCCCTCAGCACGAAAGGGCTTATATACCAACTGCAAAGTACGCACAATTCATTTTCTAGCGTCACCTCGCTCTGCTCGTTACTTTAATCCGATTCTTGTTTTTGTTGGAGGATGATGGGGTTGTTTACAGCTCCTCCAGGTGCCCCCCCTGCCCGCCTTGGCTCTGTCCTGGTGGCAGGTGGAAACTGGAACCCTACAGACCAATGAAACTAGGAACAGGAAAACAGTAAACACAAAGGGGAGCTTATTTTCTGGGTCAGAACTTAATAATAGTAATAAAGTATAATCACTAACAGAACAAGTGGAACTTTTAGCGAACAGCCCTCCCTTCCCATGCAAAAGGCTTCTAGGTCTACGTGGCAACCACTTTGGTCTTTGTGGGACAAGAGAAGGCGGAGCTAAACACCCAAACAAAGGGTTGGTTTTACCCTCTGGTGGGGTGGGGTGTTCATGCACCACATTCTACTTTATCCTGGTTTTGTTTTTTGCTTTGGAGTAAAGTTTTGGGACACAGTCGCAATGGCGGCCTCTGGAATGCACCCATTGGTTGAGGCTTTAAATTCAGGCAGATGTTGAGTTTCTGAAATTTAGAAGCAGAGATGAGTCGCCGAGGTGCGCCGAGAGCCAAAAATATTACATATTACAACTATTACATATTACAAATAGTACATATTACAAATATTACAGATGTTAGTTTTCATAGATTTCTTCCTCCTGTTCTCCTCTCGGCTCATATGCTTTCCATCATGCCGAGGCATGGGCCTGACGTCAGCTCGTCTGTGTGTGCGCATGCTTTACGAAGAGCGAGGGAGCCAGCCCTGCTTTCCAGATGTGAGCAACTGGAAGAGATTGTTTCAGCTTCTCTGCTGCTGCTCCAGAGAGGACGAGGAGAGGTTGGCTCACGTTTTCCCAATTAGCTAGATTCCACAATAGCCAACAAACCACAGCTTCCTCATTTGGACGCCCAGACTCTCCTCTCTCTTAAAACCACATCTTCTTTCTGACTGGGTGAAACCATTGTTGTCCGTGGGTCTGTTATTCAACCTGAACCCTCACTGACCCTTTGGTCATTACAGGACATTTGGTGCAATTAAGTTCTTTAAGTGTCCCCTCCCTTGATTACTTCTCAAGATAGTGTTTGCAGAGTGAGACTTCTTCTCTAAAGACCAGACTCCCAGACGATTCACCCCTTCAGATCCTTGCATTCCACCTTCCCCTCCTCTTTTTTTGCTGTTTCTCTTGAGCACTTCAGACCATAAAGTCAGTCGGGAGGTAGCTTTGGAGGATTCTTTGTAGGGTCACGACGGGTCGTGAACTTTCTTTGACACCTAAAATGAACCCTCAGAGAGTTTTCAACACCAATCTTCACTGATAGACCGAGAGGTACCGGTCGTGGGGTAATTGCAGGATGACCCAATCGTGCCCCATCAGATGACGTTAGTGGCGGACGCAACTCACTTTCGTAGCCTCTCTGTTTGGCTAAAAATATCTTAATCATAATCTGGTATTAATTTGCTTTTAAAGTGTATTTTCACTTTAAACCAATCATATTTCAGCCAGAATATGTTGCCGGGTAGACTAAAATTCTGCCCTGGCTTTTTCTATACAAAAAAAAAACAAAACAGCAAAGAAATTATTGGTTCAACCCATCTGATTTTGAGCTGGTCTCCTTGGACCAGAGGGACAACACTCCCTGTACCTTTGCGCTGTCATTTTTAGACCTCCTGATTGGACAATCCCAATAAACAGGTGGTACGTCAGCTAAACAAATAATTAGCATCTGTGGTGGGCTAGTAAATATGTTTTGTGGCTGGAAAATCTTTTTATCATAAAAAAACAACCGTACGAGAACAGATAGATTTCTGAAATGAGCTTTTCAAAAGAAGTTGAACAAAGTAAAGAAATCCGAGTTTCACGGGATATGAGGATGATGGACACTATGTGATATGTAAAGGTTATGTGACTTGTTTTGGTGACAGGCTGACATGGTTGGAGCCTTGTTGTCTTAGACGTCAGGTTTATATGGTTCCAGGGTCAACTGGTCACAGTTTTACTGGGGTGGATGCTAGTTCACAAGCAGCCCCTCTGGTGCCATCTGGCAGCCATAAAGTCGGCCCAGTAAGCCCGACTTTTGTACTGTTTAATGGTTCCCTGTGGGGGAGCGTAGGTAGCAGGACTTGTGCTTTGCCTCTTCACCTTTTAGCCAAAACCATTTAAATTTTTTTTGGGGATCGAAGGAGGTCAGAAGTTTATCGGTTGGATTTTGTTTCAAATATTTCTGCAGGAACTCGCAAAATCGTTTTATCCGAAAAAAATCAGACTCTAAAGACGTAAAAATAAGTTTCTCATGCAGGAAGACAATTAGCCTTTGCACGATCTCTTGGAAAGAGAAAATGAGACTTCTTGTTTTTAAACGAGCTTTTTCGACTTGAACCGAGTGTGAAATTTAATCTCAGCGTCTCGGTGAAGAGGTTTAATCTGGTGAGCATGACAAATAATTAATACCAGAAAGAAACGTCGTCTAAAACCAGGAAATACTTTAGAATATGAATCAAGACGTCAGAGATCTAAAAGGGTTGTGTTCAGGATTTTTGGCTCCTTCCAAATTAAACCAATTTTTCTGCCATTATGAATGGCGCCATTGGTCGGTTACTCACTTTGACAGCGTGGGCTTTGGGACGAAAAATGACAAACTTTCAAGAAACGATATACTTTTTTAATTTATGGAGAGTGTGTTAAAACTAAGAAAGAAGCTGTGGATGGTGACCGAAAGAATCTGATCATATATACAAGCGGCCAAAATGAGCTTCCTCTGCAGGGTGGCTGGGCTCTCACTCAGAGATTGGGTGAGGAGCTCTGCCAAGTGGAAGGAGCTCAGTGTTGAACCGCTCCTCCTCCAGGTCAAGAGAAGCCAGGTGGGATGGTTCTGGCATCTGGTCAGGATGCCCCCCGAGCGCCTCACTGGTGAGGTGTTTCGGGCACATCCTACCGGGAGGAGACCATGAGATAGACCTCGGACCCGCTGGAGAGACTATGTCTCATAGCTGGGGAACAACTCGGAATCCTTCCAGGTGAGCTGGAGGAGGCAGCTGGGGTGAGAGAAGGTTGGGCTTCCAGTCTGAGGCTCTTGCCCCCTTGACCCAGCCCCGAATAAGCGGGTATTTCCTCTTTGGCATGCGGGCCAATAGGGCTTGCTCCGTACCATTTCTTATCTACTGATCAGTTATCTCTATGGTAACTGGGATTTAGATTGAGGATTGTAATTCATGCCCCTCCGTCCCCCCCCCCCACCACACACACACCCTTTTCCTAAAAATAAGATCATCATTTGATCTTCTACTCTACCGAGTACGGATCGATAAAATCCCTACAGAGAGCCTGACTGTACGGAGCACAGCCTGAGGGGAGCGAGAGGAGGTGGAGGGGCTTTTTGTCCCAATTACAGATAATCTCTTTAGTTGCGGAGAAAGTGAGGGACCCCCACCGGCTTCCTCTGAATACACAGAAGCTGCTATGCTGTATAGGAACCCCCTTCCCCCCAAAAAAGGAAAAGTTAAGAGCCGTCATCTATCTTTTGTTTTAGTATTTATTCGTCTTTTCAGATGAAAAGCATGCCACTTTTCAGCCGGGATCGGAATATGCAAAGCGGGGAGGGGGACGGGGGAGACATTAGCCAGACCAATCCTGTTATGAGCATCAGCGCCTGTGAGAGGGAGGGGGCAGTGCCGGCGGGGTGGGTGGCACAATCTTCTTAAGTGATTAATCACCATGTGAAAGTGAAACCCACTGAGGGATTTTTTTCACCTCAGACTTCTACTGTAACACCCCCACTGCTTCCCCCAATCAGGACCCCCCTACTCACCCACTCTGGAGAGCAATTCTTTAACTTCAAGCCGACGTCTAGGGTGGGCGGCTCGTCAGCTGGCATCGTTACACCAGCTCTGGGATGCAATTAGAGAAAAACAAATATATGTGGGTAAAGTTTGCTCATTAGGCAGAGCAGCGACGGCCCGCCTACGAGCCGCAGATCGATGCCAAGACGACTCGACGAAAAAAATAAATATCAAAGGGGCGGGGCATGGTGGGTTCGTGACCTCTCTGTAGAAAACAGAAAGTCACGGGCAGATTTGTTTCTTCTGCTGAAATGTTTGGGAGATAATCTGTGTGGGTGCTGAACTCTGTATGCATGATTAATCAATTCTGTGTGTGTGTGTGTGTGTGTGTATATATTAGAGGTGTAACGGTACATAAACATTGACGGTTTGGTTAGTTTTTGCTACAAAATTGGAACAAAAAGCGAAACCATGGGCTCAAGTATCTAAGGAATAAGTAATCCTATGGTGGTATGGTGGCGCAGCAGGTGGCGCTGCAGGTGGCACAGCAGGTGGCGCTGCGGGTAGCGCTGCGGTCTCACAGCAAGAAGGTTGGAATTCGAGTCCCGGTTGGCGACGAGGCTTGAAACACTGGGGTTTCTGTGTTGAGTTTGCATGTTCTACCCATGTATGTGTAGGTTTCCTCCCAACCTCCAAAACCAGTTTGGGGGCGGAGCTTTAAACACTAGGGTTTATGTGTGTAGTTTGCATGTTCTTCCTGTGTAGGTATACGTTTCCTCCCACCCTCCAAAACAGTTTGGGGCGGGGCTTGAAACACTAGGGTTTCGATATGGAGTTTGCATGTTCTCCCTGTGTATGTGTACGTTTCCTCTCACCCTCTAAAATCAGTTTGGGGGCGGGGCTTGGAACACTGGAGTTTCGATGTGGAGTTTGCATGTTTCCTCCCACCCTCCAAAAACAATTTGGGGGCGGGGCTTGAAACACTACAGTTTCGATGTGGAGTTTGCATGTTCTTCCTGTGTATATGTAGGTTTCCTCCCACCCTCTACAAACAGTTTGGGGGTGGGGCTTGAAACACTAGGGTTTCGATGTGGAGTTTGCATGTTCTTCCTGTGTATGTGTACGTTTCCTCCCACCCTCTAAAATCAGTTTGGGGGCGGGGCTTGAAACACTAGGGTTTCGATATGGAGTTTGCGTGTTCTCCCTGTGTAGGTGTAGGTTTCCTCCCACACTGGGGTTTCGATGTGGAGTTTGCATGTTCTTCCCGTGTAGGTATCCACCCACCCTCCAAAAACCGTTTGGGGGCGGGGCTTGAAACACAGGTTTCTATGTGGAGTTTGCATGTTCTCCCTGTTTATGTGTACGTTTTCTTTCACCCTCCAAAAACAATTTGGGGGCGGGGCTTGAAACACTGGGGTTTCAATGTGGAGTTTGCATGTTCTTCCCGTGTATGTGTACGTTTCCTCCCACTCTCTAAAAACAGTTGGGGGCGGGGCTTGGAACACTGGCCTTTCTGTGTGGAGTTTGCATGTTCTCCCTGTGTATGTTTACGTTTTCTCCCATCCTCCAAAACTGTTTGGGGGCGGGGCTTGGAACACTGGCCTTTCTGTGTGGAGTGTGTACCAACGCACTTACACACACTCACCCACGGAAATAACCAAATAATCAATAACAAAGTGATAAGTAGCTCTGTGGCGTCGAATGAGATGATGGAAACAGGGTCAACGAGAGGTTTTATGTATCTAAACCCCACCTCACACCTCGTCCCACACACACACACACACACACACACACACACACACACCCATCCCTCCTGGTACAGAAAGAGATAGGCGGTTCACGAGCTGCTCCTCTAACGGCAATTACTGCTCTTTAATGAGACGGTCTGGAATTTCACAAACACAGGAAACGCAGAGTCCTCTGGATGTGGACGTTTTAAATACTACATTAAAATAAGTTAAATAGAAGATTATCGACGCTTAAAACGTCAATTATGTAACATGTACGTAAAAAAACCAGATAGAAATATTAATAAAAAACAACCCGAAGAAATACGAACTTAATTACAAGATTTATTTACATTTTTAAAGTCTGTCTTAAAGCAAAGCTCTCAATTTACAAGTCGATCTACGTTCCTATCCTCACCTATGGTCACCAGCTGTGGGTGGTGACCGAAAGAATGAGATCGCGGATACAAGCGGCCGAAATGAGCTTCCTCTGCAGGGTGGCTGGGCTCTCACTCAGAGATCGGGTGAGGAGCTCTGCTATTAGGGGCTCGATGTCGAGCCGCACCTCCTTCAAGTCGAGAGGAGCCAGATGGGGTGGTTTGGGCATCTGGTCAGGATGCCCCCCGAACACCTCGCTGGTGAGGTGGGTTTGGGTACGTCCCACCAGGAGGAGACCAAGAGGCAGACCCCGGACTCGATGGAGAGACTATGTCTCACAGCTGGCCGGGGAACGACTCGGGATTCTTCCGGGTGAGCTGGAGGATGCAGCTCGGGTGAGAGAAGCCTAGGCTTCCCGTCTGAGGCTGTTGCCCCCTCGACCCAGCCCCGAATAAGCGGAAGACCGTGATAATTTACGGTTTGTGTTATAATTAATTAAAAACAATTATTTCTATGAAGTTTGAAAATAATCTGACCACGACATTTGTGATAAAAATTTTTATTTCATCACCTGAAAACCAAACCAGTTAATATATAGTCGGTACTGAGTAACTATGGATAATTTCAATGAAATCTCTGGTACAGATGCACAGATGCACGAAGAGCCTGAGTGCTTAAGACCTTTTTCAAAATTCTGTGTTAAGAAGCATAAAAATACATAATTTAATTAAGTTAAATTAAAAACGAAACTGGTTTAAATCCAGTTCCTGTAAACCAGGTTTGGATCAGACCGGGGTCGGAGTTTCCGAGGGGAAATAAAACCGAGGAGTTCAACTCCAGATGAAAGCAGTAAATCTTAAACGTGTCTAATGAGAATCATTTCAATTAAAGTTAAATTAAGCAATTCTTCACGGAAGCCGGAAGCCCGTAAACGTCCACTTTGGGAACCGGAAGCCCGTAAACGTCCACTTTGGGAACCGGAAGCCCGTAAACGTCCACTTTGGGAACCGAGGCTTCTCCCAACGATTAGATTTTTCTACGTTTGTGTTCTGATGTGACTAACTCTGGTCCTCTCTGTTTTTTTTTTTCATGATCCTGGCGTGTCTTCCATCCGATTCTGATCTCTAGGTGAGTGTCACAGTTTGACTCCTTGACTTTTTCTTCCTCGAATCCACGATTCTCGTTATAAAAGTGACTTTGACCAAACAGAGGTTCTATATTTGCACCCCGTTGAACGTGTAGCCATATTTCTCAACCCCATGGACCAGTGGTCCCCTCGTTATGTAGCAGTCCAGGTTTTGCTGCCTCTGTTTTACAGTTTGTAGTGTAAATTTTCAGCTTTATTTTCTAGGTCCAAATTGGCGCGTTGTGTTCTGCAAGCTGATTGGCTTAACATAGAGTAGCTGGAGGAGGTCAAGGGTGGGCAACTCGCACCTGCGCCTGCGCAATTGCGCACCGCTCAATTACTAGCGCATAAGAAAACCTATGCAGCGCACAAAAAAAAAAAAATTGCGGGTACAAGCGTCCGAAATGAGCTCCCTCTGCAGGATGGCTGAGCTCTCACTCAGAGATCGGATGAGGAGCTCTGCCACGAGGAGCTCGGTGTCGAACCGCTCCTCCTCCAGGTCGAGAGGAGCCAGATGGGGTGGTTTGGGCATCTGGTCAGGATGGTCCCCGAGCGCCACGCTGGTGAGGTGTTTCGGGCACGTCCTACCGGGAGGAGACCAAGAGGCAGACCCTGGACCAGCTGGAGAAACTATGTCTCACAGCTGGCTGGGGAATGACTCAGGATCGTTCCGGGTGAGCTGGAGGATGCAGCCGGGATGAGAGAAGCCTGGGCTTCCCGCATGAGGCTGTTGCCCCCGTGACCCTGCCCCGGATTATCGGTAGATGACGGAACGGAATGGATAGGAAAACGAGACAGAGCTCCGGAACATATCTCTTTCTTTTTTTTTTTTTCTGAAACTAATTGCTTCAAACCGCTGCTTCGGAGTTTGGTTCGTTGCTCCTGATGATGTCACTAAGGGTAAAAGTTTTTGCTCCGCACCCTTCTGATCAGGAAGCTTTTTTGTTTGTCGATCTCAGATTAATGGTGTTTTTTAAGTCGTTTATAAATGTAAACTAAAGGTTTAAACCGTGGTTTTTAAAATCTTAAAGTACCTATAATTGAAATAAATTAACGAAGTATCTTTAAATTCCTGGAACGGCTCATAATTTTGAGTTTACGACCCACGCTTGCGGCTGCAAACTGAGATTTGTCTGGTAGTTTTAAGAGGAAGGGTGCGGTAGTGAAACCAACCGGCTCACACCGACATGGTTTTAACCAAGATGGCCGCCTACCACAGGCCTGTGTCAGATGGGTGTAACCACACCCGTACGCGACAAAACTGGGTTGCAGCGGTGCATGTTGGAACCCACAGCGCGTTAGATCTGCAGTTTTTTTTCACAAACGTGCCCGGCGTGCACTTTCATTCTGAGTCAAACTCTGCCGCAGATACACATCTCGTACCAACCCCTCCCCCGCATACATCCTGCCAACCATCGCTACTAAAACACACACGTACAGAGAACGCTCATCAGATAATGTGTGTAGAGTTTAATTTTTTTTGTTACTTTTTTAAAAATTTTTTTAGACTGAATTAAGAGATTAAATATAAAAAAGATTAATTTAATTAATTAAGTCTTTTTTGCTTTTGTTGGAGAATAATTTGTTCTTCGTAGTAAATAAATCAACATGATACCTTATGTTTGCGCAAAAATTGACAGAAAAACCTATTTATTCAGTTTCACTTCCCCCCTCCTCTCGCTCCCTACTTAACCCCGCCCGTGAGGATGTGCACGACACGGCGTAAATGTTATCTAAGGTTTCAAATATGGTTTAAAGTACTTAGCGTTAGCAGAGGTCGCGCATTCCTGCGACAAAAAAAAAAAAATTTTTGCTTACGTCAGAATGCGAACGTGGCAGAGAACAAAATCCCGTGCCAAAACCAACCTGGCTTTAAAAATAATCTAAAAGCTCACAAATGACTCAAAATGCATGAATGAAATAAAAAAAAACACATCAGGAATGTCTTAATTCGGAAAACGTTCAAACCTCCCAAAATTTGGGACAAACAAACAGAACAATTTTCCAAACAAAACAAATAAACAACCCAAAACAAACACAAGGTATTCTTTTTAAATCGTTTCCGTTGTTCCGTCAAGTCGTGTGAACAGCCGTTAGGAATCAAACGATAAAGATTAAAAAAATGTGGGAGTCATTTAGAAAAAAGTTTCAGGCCTGAATGAAAAACAAACAAACATATTTTTGCATTGAATAACGGCCATTTTTCTTTTTGCTCAACGAACTATTTCTATTGGTTCACAATGTTTTGAAAATTCCAAATTAGTGGTTGAATAAATAAAAGTCCTTCTGACTGGTTAAAAAAAAAAGTTTTATTAGTAACGAAACAATTTCAAGTGACAAAGCAGTGCACGCGATTTCGACCAATCAATGAGCTTGAAAAGAAAAACAAAGAAGTTTTCTGTCGTGTTTTTTGTGAGAAGTTTGTTCGTTCTGCCCCTCGAGACATTTTTAACTCCTGCCGGCACAAAAGAGCCAGACGTCCTTGTCCTTGTGGACAGCCATCGTCCTCCTGAACAAAGACCCCTCCCCTGGGAAATGTAGCGTCCCGTATCATCTGAGGGGTGATGGGTGGACCTGGGGCTTCAGGGTCAGAGGTGGATTGTGTTTGTGTGTGGCGTGGCATGGCATGGCCGACATCCTGCTCTCCAATGGTGAGCCCGCCGCGCCTCAAGGGGGAAGGTGGATGGGGTAGTCCGAGAGGGGGTGGAAAGGTCATGTCCTCGCTGAAGGTCCCTAGAGAACAAGCTGAGATTAGGCTGCAAAATGAAACCAGCTGCTCATTATTGATCAGAAAACCTCGCCGTTAACAAAAAATAGAAAATAAAAACTCGGAATTACTCAATGACTTTGCCCAAACCCGTTTTGGTTTTATTGTGAAATTAGAGGTTAGTTTTCAAATAAAAAATGTAACTAAAATGGTTCCTTCTCTGTTTTGCCTGCAGTTTAGAAAAATACGGGAGAATTAAAAAGATTATTTTTATACTCATTTATTTTTCTGCATTTAAAAATTTAAATTAGGAAGAACAAATAAATGAATAAACAGACATGCCTAGTGTGGGCGAGAGACACCCACAATTAGGATCTATCTCACGCTCACCCGTCAAGGCTAATAAAACTCCCGTATGCACTCTAGTGTATTCCATGAACATGATAATAGGCTAATTAGGCTAATTGGGCTAAGCACATGGCATCTCCTGCTGCTGTGCCTGTACATCTGAAAGCCCCTATTGCGATCTGCATGGTCTATTGTCAGTATTGTTTTTGGTGAACGTATGGAAGAAGTCGGATATTCGGGAACTTCGGTCGTGTGACAGCTTACAGCAAGCAGAACAGGGGTGTATTCCTGGTGGTCATTCCTCTTCGTACTGATACGTAACACTAGGTGGTAACACACATCGGACACTGAATTTTCCAGCTGCTTTCTCATGTTTTGAACGGTTTGTTTTACGCCAACTGTCATGGCGAGTGTTGTCCATTGGCGGATGTGAGGTCAAAGCTCCTCCTCCTTTTGGCCCCGCCTCCTTAAAGACCCCACCCCCAAAATCTCCCATTTTGTGAAGCCAAAAACTTGGCATCTCTGAATGAACTGAAAGACGTCGTGCTATTGTGGTGGCTGTTTTTCGTGTTGATGATTGTTTGTGATTGTGTTCATCTACGTCTGTTTTCGTGCCTCCATCACATTTCTCACTAGCACCCCACGTCTCATCGATACAGATTTCCCGCTGGTAAATAATCTAAAACCTTAAATGTTCGACAACGCGGTCCATTAAATCAAATTTGATTTGCTCTTTAATTCTTTTGGGTGAGCGAATGTCTGCGCTCATGCCAGACCTCGGTTAATCCGAGCCTTAAGTACTGTAATGCTCTTCTAGCGGCGGCACATCTGCCGTTTGATTAAAGGAAAAAGGACACGTGCCACTTGGCTACTCAGTGACCTCTGTTTGCTGCTCATGGCTGCACAAATTAAATTTGAGACAATAATCCAGCTTCATAGAGTCTGCAGGTTTGGAACAGCCTCATGTGGACGGATTTTCCACCTCTGGGTTATCACCGAAAAATCCTCTGGCTCAATTAAACTCCCATATAGAGCAATCCTTGGTCCACACTGTTTTAGATTTTCACAGATTTTTAACTTGATTTTGTATAAATATGAGACAAAATTCCATTTCGTCGTCTTCCGCTCATCCGGTGCCGAAGCCCGGGGGCAACAACCTTACACTTGAAGCCCAGGCTGTTCTTACCCCGGCTTTATCCTCCAGCTCACCCGGAAGGATCCCGAGTCGTTCCCTGGCGAGCTTTGAGACATAGTCTCTCCAGCGAGTCCAGGGTCGGCATCTTGGTCTCCTCCCGGTGGGGCGCTCGGGGACGTGCCGCTGAGTGCAGAGGCCCTTGGGGGCATCCTGACCAGATGCTCGAACAAAATCCAAAATAAAATCCTATATATTATGGACAGTCGTTGTCACAGTAAGTAAGATGGTAGTAATTCAAAACGATGTTTGAACGAGTTAGTCCAACGATGTGTCTCGCTGTTACGTCGACAGAGAAAATGGGAGTAAGTGGAGGACAGGAACTGCAGACATGGACGTGTGTCGGGCGGCACGCCCTTGCAGGTTCCTCAATCATTCAGCTTCCATTAATTTTTAATTGCTTCCACTTCTCACTCAGTGAGCAGGAAGAGGAGGAGGGGGATAGGGAATAGAAAGAAAATAGTAAAAAAAAAAAAAAAAGATGTTCCGTGAGCCGGATTTGGTTGAAACCTTCACCAGAACATGTTTTTATTAAACGGCTTTACCGATTCCTTCCTTTTCCCAAAGTCTTCCGTTCCCTCTTTATCTGTGTTGGTGAATAAATGAAAAGCAGAGGCGAACAGTAGAGTTTTAGAATCCATCCCTCCTTCTCCGTCTGAATGAAAGATCAAAGCCAGAGTCCTCTGCGAGTCCCCGTCGGCTCCAGCAGTGATGCCATGCGTGCCCGAGTGAATTTCACACCCAATCTAAACCTGCACCTCCTCTTGGTTCACCACTCTCTCTAGGATTGGGGAGCAGAGGCATGTGGAACCCGAAGAGTTAAAATTATTAATGTTTAGCATAAATTTAAAGGTAGTACGAAAGATCTTTATAATTAATTTGATCTAATTTAATTATCTATTTATTACACGGTGCAACTTTAATATTTCAGTGCACTTTTTTAATTTTTACCCACTCATTGGCTGCCACGACGGCGCCAATGGCGGGAGAAACGGGGGTTAGGTGTCTTCTCCAAGGACCCTAAACGTAAACTCAGTGGGAATCGAACCTGCAAACTTTCGGTTAACTTCCAGTCCACGGGCGAACGCTCTAACCATTGAGCCACCGTCTCCCCGCTTTTATTTTCTACAGTATATTAAATTTTGTGTATCAACTTACACTTTTGCGTACCCCCATCTGCTCAGGGCGGGCAAAACTGATTTTCGATGTTCATTGTTGCCATGATTTCTCATCAAGATCTGTAACCGGTCGCAGATCTCGATAGATCAGAGTTCCGAAAACTAACCCTAACCAAAGTTAGGGTTAGGTTAGGGTTAGCCAACCTTTACCCAAGGGTATGGTAGGTATGGTAGTATGGTTAGGTCGCAGATCTCAATAGATCGGAGTTCCGAAAAACTAACCCTAACTCTAGTTAGGGTTAGCCAACCCTAGCAACCCTAGGGTTGACTTACCCTAGGGTATGGTATGTATGGTAGTATGGTAGGTCGCAGATCTCAATGGTTAGGTCGCAGATCTCGATGCGCAAAGGTGCAAAGTTGCAGATCTCGATGGTCGCAGATCCCGTCAGGACCGGGCTTTTTGTTTTCGGCCTTGCGTTCATTCTAACATAAGCAATAAGTGTTTTAGTACAAGCACTCCGCTCAAGCTTGGGAAATGCTTTTGTTTCATGCGCCCAAAATCCTTAACTCAAAGATCCAATGAGGAAAACATTCATACCGTCACTGCCGAATTTCTCCCAGCTTGAAAAAAAACAATCGTAGTCTATATTTTCTTACTTTTGGGACAAAATGCAATAAAACAGAATAAAATTGGAACTCAATGTTTGATATGAAGAAATTTCTGGTGAGAAAATGGATACACAGCGAAGAAAGACATAAAGATAGTTTGTGTTACCGAAGAGAATGTAGGAGATAGGGTTAGATGGAAGAAACTGACTTGCTGTGGCGCCCCCTGCAGGTGGTCTTGAAACAAGATTAAAAAGTGATCAAATTTGACCAACTTAGAAAAGTCTTACTTTAATCAGTCATTAAACACCTCAGACAATTAATTTTATTTGGCGATCAAAAATCATAGTCGCTCAGCCCGCCAAATTTTCCAACTTCCATGTTTTTACGTGACAAATAAATGTTAGATACCGCTAACCCAATATCCACAGAGCACTCTCATTGGCTCTCATTGCTTGAAGATTTTCCACATTGCCTTTATTATTTGCATTGTTGTATTTTTTCATATTTCTATTTAATTAGATTAACCCTTCCCCCGCCGTGCAGATGGATGCTAGTACTGATCATAGCAGATAATTAAAGCTCATCTCTAGGCCAAGCAAATCCATGCTTGCTTCTGGTTTGTGGGGTAATTAAACCGGTGTGTTATGGAGGAGTTGTGCCACTCTGGCTAGACGAAGCGTCCTGGCTAGACGGAGAAGCTTTATCAAACTGCTGATAAGAGGCTCCGTCCGTCTGGCCGTGAGGGAGGGCAGGCAGCTGGAGCAGGATGTTACACCTCAAAGGTCTGCTCACTTCCTACAATCCGTCATTAGTCCCTGATTCGTTTTATTTAGGCTAATTGAATCAGATTTTTGCCCTGTGTGTAATTATTTCTTCCCGTGTACAACGTCCGTCACATTCGTTTGTGTTGGTCAGCCGGTGGGTTTTTATCGGTATTAATAATTTGTATAGCTTTTATTTTAAAGTGGTTGCATCTGGACAAATGAAAAACATTGGCCCTAACTCTAGACACACACACACGAGCAATGTTACTCTCTTTCAAACACACACAGGCAAATTCCTCGCCCTTTATGATGCACACACACGCACAAACACACTGATATTTTCCGCGCGAATGGTAGCGTCTTGCGAGGGGGAGCGGCAACAACAGCAACAGGTACTGCTTATTGATTTCAGGCTTAACAACATGATGTCACGTCACAGATGCCAAAAATTCTCCAATAACACTTGAAAAAGTTGCTACATTGATGCTTTTTTTGAAAAAAAGAAAAAAAAAAAAGAATGAGTCACTAAATTCTATTGACGCTAGCGGCTAAAGAGTCGGAATACTCGCTAAATACACCGTCAAAGTTTCGGAATTGACATTACTAACTTCATTAAAAAAAATTTCCGACACAGCGGTCGACTTGGAGCCTGTCCGCGGGCTACTGGTTGACCGCGATCGACTGGATGGGCATCCCCAAGCTAATACATACTGTATGTACCCTTAAAAAAATTTCTCACAATTCAGGAATGTAACAAAAACAAGACTAAACACAAAAATACGTCATTTTTTAAATATTTTTTTGTCATTTTACACTTTTACATCGGGCTCATAAACTGACACAAAAAACCCCACATACGAGCCGTTAAATAAAGACACCGCCTAGAGGTCACGAGCTACGTGTTAATCTTACTTGGTGACTAACTCGTGCACGTCTCCCATCGGTCGAAACAGATCACAAGTTAAGCAGGCAGCCTAAGTATCAGTAAACTAGCATTGGGATGTTAGAATTATTGACATGTTATGGGTATTGTACATCTTGGAATAACAAAACAAATTGTACGGAATATTTGGGTGGAGACGGTGGCCGCGTGGTTAGCGCGCTCGCCCGCGGACCAGAAAGTCGCGGGTTTGCGTTCCACGGAGAGCACGTCTAGGGTCCTTGGAGAAGACACCTAGCCCCCACTTCTCCCACCATTGGCGCCGTTGAAGGGCAGCCTGCTGCGGTGTAAGGAGTGCAGCACACAAATTTCCCCGGTGAGGGATGAATAGAGTAATTCAAAATAAAAATAAAAAAAAAAAATGGTACTTTTTTATCGGCTCACGTTTGTAAAATTTACAGAAAACAACTGATAAAAACATTCCTTTCAGTTTGACTTTTGTTTTTGGCACAGAATTCCCTCCTCCTTTCGCTCCCTGCTTTGTTCTTCTGACAGGCAGCGAATGCACGACATAGTGTAAATTTTATTTGTGGTTTGGCAAATACGATAAAAAGTACATCAAGTTAGCAAAGCTAGCACAATTTTTTTACTCGGTTATTTTGGTGCGTTCACTAAAAAATGGCCGTCCTTGTTGCGAGGATGCATGGCCAAAGAGGAGCAGCATGTGTCTCTAAAACGTTTAATTTGGGTGTGGTGGCCAAGAAAAACTTGCATATATAAAAAATTTTCATATTAGAAGACAAAAAAATTTAAACTTGATATTATGTCGATATTGCGCAGGCCTACGACCCGCTACGCCATGGTACATCCTGACATATGTTCCTCTTGATGTAGCGTGAGGCTTCTTCTGATGAGCACATGGCTCAGTTTATATGATTTTCTAAACCTGCCTGGTGACTCAGAGTAAGCAAAGGATTATTTTTCAAACCAAATGAAACAGCAGCTTAACTATTAAATTCTTTTTTATGACGATGGGTTGAAAAATGCTTTTAGACGAAGCTTTGTTAGGAAGTCAGGAGATGAAAATAAAGTAAAAAGAAGGGAGGAAGAGGAGTAGAGATGGCTGGCTTCCTGCCATGCCCTCACAAGATGACCTTCCTCGTAAATAGCTCCAACCCAACTCCCTCCGTCCCCCCCCGTCCCACTCCACGCTCTCGTTCCGATGGAAGGATGAGAAACTCGAGACGGATTTAAGTACCGCTACAAGCCCGTTTTATTCATGCCACTCTCTCTTTTTCATTTTAATAACATGAGAACCAGGTGTAGCAGACGCTCATAAACACCAGCAGACCTCCTTCATCCTCACACGTCGCCTCATCCGGCTCAGATGAAGAGGCTGGAGAAAAAAAAAAAAGAAAAAGCTAACTTGCAGAGAAGATTGGATTTGCTCACAGAGGACAGGAAAACTTGTACCGCAGTGTGTCTGATTAAAATATGTGACATTTCTGGGGTCACAGAGATCTTTTCAGAGCTCATTTGACTGTTAAATAGAGCACCGTCGCAATTAACTGCTCCAAAAATTGGTTTGCCAAATTAAGTTGGTGGAGTGTGACACGGAGTCTCCGTGGAGACGGGACCAATCCCTTCTTTCCTTTCTCCGGTCTGGAGAGCCGGAGTCTGCCGCAGTGTGCCCGCCCCAACAACCCCCGCCCTCTGACTGCGTCCCGGACGAGGCAGATGGCACGAGGATCGTGAAAGGGCATCGCTCACCAATCCTTCCCTCTCCTTCTCAGTCCAACAGCACCCACCCAGCACCACCTGCTCTTCATGTCTGTTTGACCTGCATGCCAGCACACCCCCACCATACCAGCACTACCACTACACCAACAATCCCCTTCAACGGCGGCTCATCAAACCAGTTTAAACACCACCATATCACCAAAAAGGGTTGTGGTGAAAAATTTATCATTAAATATCGACATTATTAAAATTGATACTGTATTGACCCCTCAGCACCCTGTCTCTGTCTTTCTCGGGGACCTAGTGATATCCTGGTGACCTGAACAGGGTGCACCCTGCTTCCCATATTCATAACATATGTCCTAAAATCTCACACGTTTCATTATGTGGAATAAAAACAAATAAAACACATTTGAAATATCTTCATTTTGGGACAATTTTTGCCTTTTTGAGTTGGAAACAAAGTTTCAACCAATCAGATACTTCGTTGTCGGATTACATGTTTGTAATAAAAGAAAAACTAGTCTTTGATTTAAAGTCGTTCTCTCAAACTCAATCGTCCTCTACTGGTCTAAGAATCTGAAAGTTTCCATCTTGGCTGCAAGATATTTAAAGTTTCCTCAAAATGCTTCCCAGAGCGATTTTTTTTTTTTTTTTTTTTTTTACGGGAGGGTTGGATTACCTCAGTGTGGGGCTCGAATAGGACCAGCTTGTACCGAAACAGATGTGGTGTGTTGCGCGGTGCTCGAGCCGAGAGAATGAGCTCATTGTTTACAGTCGAACCTGGTGCTAATCTTTTCTGAAACGCTAACAGCTGCCTAACTGCCCCTCACCCCTGTCCAATCCTTCCCTTTAGTGCCCCCCACCCTTTTTTTTAAAACTGGAGCAGACTCCAGAAGACCAACCAGGCGCCTGGTGATTGCAAACCCTCCCACTCAGAGCTCCATCAGATCCATCCCACTGCAACCCCCAAATCTAATCTAAGCCATGAAATGGTTCAGCATCAGCGCTCACTCCTGCCCACTCAAACCTCCCCCGGTCTTCCGCATCCTGCCCTTCCCTTTCAGTCCAGTTGTGGTGGTTCATAGACTACTGTTGTCATAAACTCGATTCGATACTGAAAAAAAAAAAAAAAAAACCTCGATAGACAAAACACAACGACAGCTAATCATTGTTTTTTAAAATTGCGGTAGATTTCTTCAAAAACTAAACAGACATATTTTAAAATCTAACTCTCAAAGAAGTTCCGTTCCGTCGTCTTTCGCTTACCCAGGGCTGGGTCGCGGAGGCAACAGCCTCAGACCGGAAGCCCAGGTGCGTCCTCCAGCTCACCCAGAAGGATCCTAAGTCATTCCCTAGCCAGCCTAGCCATCTCTCCGGCGGGTCCGGGGTCTGCCTCTTGGTTTCCTTCTCGTGGGACGTGCCCAAAACGTCTCACCAGCAAGGCACTCGGGGGGCATCCTGACCAGATGCCCGAACCATACATGTACAGGTATTATATATGTATGGTTATAAATGTACAAAATTTAGCAAAAACCACTTAAGTATCCAAGAGGTTCTTTAAAGTACCTTAAATCGTCAATTAAATTGTTGATGAACGGATACACGTTTTTTTTAAGAAAAAGCAGAGGTACTCACTTATAAATGGGGGAACTTGTGTTTTCACTGGGGTAATGGTTCTTATCTCATAGCGATCTTTTGTTTTTCACGGTATAAAGTCCGCCCTCCTTTCGCGCCCTGCTTAGTCCAACCCATTTGGTCCAGAGGGCGGTATGAGCCGTACGAGTGTAGAAGGACTAAACTTGAGCACATGCTCCAAAACACTTCCTGTTTATGTTAGAATGTGGGTGTGGCAAAGAATAAAAAACACGGAGAAGAACGACCTTTTGAAGAGTACTACATAAATGCTTCAAAAACATGTTTTACAATCGGTGCAGCAAATTTGTCCGCTTTAAATCCAGAGTACCCCCATTCGGCAGTTGGGATTTTTTTGTTGGACTAACACTGGCCGATGATTGCCAATGCCATCTCCAACAGAAAGTAATTAATATTTTGTCGTCTTTCGCTCTCTTGGGAGCTAATCGCTCTTCTGGTAACTTTACTCCCTTGGGAGTAAAGACCCAAGGGAGTACCCATTTGAGCCCGGGCATAGAGTGACATTATAAATGGCGACGTTCTGTTGATCTGAGCTTTCTGCCAAGTTATGCGACCAATGCCAATGTTAACTTAGTAAGACCATACTGGTGTTTTCTGGTATTCCGATACAACAGGATAAAGTACCATTGCAGTCTACAGTCGAGATTCGGAAGGATCAATGTGCTACAATTGAGATCAAGAAAGAATCCTTCAAACCTAAACGAATGTAGTCACTTCTTAAGCCAATGTTTGCTTCATCCGGTACTCGGTAGGACTCGAAAGCACTTTTTGACAAAGTAGCGCAAATTAATGGGAGGTGCTGTCAGTTTTTTTGCGCCACAAGTGGCCCAATTCGGAAAGGCAGCACATTTCGATAGATTAGAGAAATAGCAATACACGGCCAAAAGAGTATCTAGTGTCAACCCAAATTTTAGTACCAATTAGAATTTGGGTATCTCTTCTTTTTGACAACAATAGGTGGTACAGAGGCATATTTAGAGACTCTGACGCAGAGAGACTCGGCCTTACACGAGTCTGGCGAGTAAATCTTCTGCCTAATGGAGTTAAACTAGGAGCTCTAGAGATGAGCGGAGCCAGCGAAGATATTTGTCCTCCTTAACTGACCTAAGTGACCTTATTAGTCTTAGTCCGTTTGCACTTTCCTCCTTTGTAATTGGCTGGAAGCGTCTGCGGTCTGAAACCAAAGTCTTCTGAACCTTCTTGTGCAAAGCTCAGACCTTTGCGTGGTTACCTGGTTAGCGATACTGATACCTTCCTCTTCTTTCCATGAATATTTAATGTTCTTTAAAGACATCAGGGAGACGCAGGTTGCTTGTTTGATGCTAATTTGTTTGCACTTAAGCTCACAGGCGACTTCCTGGACGCTAATGCTTTTTTTTAGTTGCTCACTTTTGTTGTTGTTTCGTTCTTTCTTTCCCTTTTGCCTTTTTGCCTTTTTTTTTTTTGCCAAAGAAAAAATGCTTACAAACACATGCATTTGGTATCACTTACGTTTTTTGACTCAGTTAATTCCCCCTCCTCTCGCTCTCTGCTTAGTCAAGGGACTGAGTGAAAGGGGGACACTCTTTCTTACAGCCACAAGAAATTCAAACTTTGTAAGTCCGAACTTTTTCTTTTGTTAATCCAGGGTCCCTTGACCAGTAAGCAGTAAAGATGGTTACTGTGTTTTAGAAATTGGTTATCCAGTCAAATTTTCTGATGTTATCACTTAAGTTCAAATAAGTGAACATCTAGAGACATCCTCCGAAAAAAGTTGAGTGCTACATTTCCGGCATTTTTTATCTTATAACCGGCCCACGCGTTGCATTGATGACGGAGTGTAAAAATACTAGCGCTGCATTCTGGAACGAATAATTTAACTTCTAGAATTTAAACTGTGTTTAAAAGGACTTCATGCCATACGTCCTCAGCAGCTTCAGCAACGGACCCCTGCAACCCCACTGCTCAAAGGAAAGGTACAGAAAATCATTTCTGCCATCCTCCATCAAACTATTTAACATTTCACTTTCAAAACTTAAAATTTTCACTCACAACAGCTAAAAAAATAATAAAATGCTGTTGTATGATTGTAGCACTGTAGCGCTCTAATTTCCTGTTCCGTTCCGTCAGCTTCCGCTTGTTCCGAGGTCGGGTCGCGGGGGCAACAGCCTCAAGCCGGCAGCCCAGGCCTCTCTCTCCTCGGCTGCATTCTCTAGCTCACCTGGAAGGATCCCAAGTCGTTCCCCGGCCAGCTGTGAGACATAGTCTGTCCAGCAGGTCCGGGGTCTGCCCCTTGGTCTCCTCCCGGTGGAACGTGCCCAAAACACCCCGCCCGCGAGGCGCTCGGGGGGCATCCTGACCAGATACCCGAACCACCCCATCTGGCTCCTCTCGACTTGGAGGAGGAGCGGCTCAACACCGAGCTCCTCCCGGATGGCAGAGCTCCTCACCCGATCTCTGAGTGAGAGCCCAGCCGCCCTACGGAGGAAGCTCATTTCGGCCGCTTGTACCCGTGATCTCATTCTTTCGGTCACCACCCACAGCTGGTGACCATAGGTGAGGGTGAGAACGTAGATCGACTTCTAAATCGAGAGCTTTGCTTTTCGGCTCAGCTCTCTCTTTACCACGACGGACCGATGCAGCATCCTAGTTATTGCTGATGCCCCAAGAGGAGGAGTTTAAGTATCTCGGGGTCTTGTTCACTCTAATTTCCCTTAGGGAATAAATTAAGTATATTCAATTCACAGTTTTGAATCCTATTGTCAAATTAATTCCATTTTTTTGCAAAGACCATATTGGCTGCTTAATTTTTTTGGATCAAACCTTGATACCGAATATAAAATACAAGAAGACTTCAACCATTCCGGTAACGTCGTCTTTCTGTACCATTTTTAAATGATTGAGATCCAACTCCTGCCGAGTTGTGTACACTTTCAAAATGTCCTCTATTAGTAGCTCTCAACAAACCAAAAAGCTTAAAGGTTTAATCCACAAATATTTATTCTTTTATTTTCTGAACCCATGTCGGCGGCAAGTCGTGCCACAAACAGGAGGATTTTAATACAACATAGTGTTTTTTTTGTCATCCTACTTTCTCCCGTCTGGTTTGGAACTGTAATCTCCTTCCCACACGATAGGAAGAAAAAGGAGGAAATGGCCGTTTCCTCTTTGTTGCTGCATTATTGACCTCATACATCCCATTCTCTCCATGCACTGCACGGCTTATCGCCTTCAAAATTAAACCG
This sequence comes from Neostethus bicornis, assembly GCA_902685375.1. Lineage (NCBI taxonomy): Eukaryota > Metazoa > Chordata > Actinopteri > Atheriniformes > Phallostethidae > Neostethus > Neostethus bicornis. The sequence continues at coordinate 27,927,732 of LR738550.1, forward strand.
TCCAATGAGAAGGGAAACTTTGTGGATAGAAAGATCTCGCTGCCTCGTTTGGTGCTTTTCCTGCTTCATCCTCTGAGAAAAACACAGATGTTGTGTCTTTCATCTCTTCAGTTCGGCCCCCTCCCCGTCCCCACTTGACCTTTATGCTTGTCCCATTGGGCAAATTGGACCCCAAACGCAGGAGTTACTGGCACCGACGCTGGAGCTTCCAGACCCTGTGTCACGCTGAACAAAAGAGGTCAGAAACAGGACGGTTTGCTAGAGGCGGTTTTGGCTCAGAAGTCAGAGGTTGCCGGTTCGAGGTCCGGCCTCACCAGCCCACGTGTTGAGGTGTCCTTGGCCAGGATCCTGAACCCCACATGTTCTCAGAATCTTTCTACAGTGTGATTGTGTCCATCACAGCGATGTGTACGTGCCTAAATATAAGCTGGTCCGCATGCATAGACGGCCTGCGTGGGCACGAGTTCAGACCTTCGCATGCAAACATCTACATACATTATGCAGACGTGTAACCGTGCTGAACTGCATATCGGAAGGTAGAGGAACACGTGTGAAAAGTCTTTTCTTATGTTTGTTGTTGTCGTTGGCCAAAGGCATTGTGGTTCTTAAAAAGAATGAAACCCGCAAAAAAATTGTGTAGGTTTCCGTCCCACTCTGCTTGTAGAGTGTGGGACAATTCCTGTTTCTGATGGATTCAGCTACATGAGAGCAATTTTGTGCAGACATGCTAATACGAGCAAAATGGAATAAAATGGCGTCATTTGACTGTATCAGTCCAGTTGGGGACCGGTCCAGTTACACCATCTTATTCTGGCCAAGTTAGTGCTAATTGGTATAAATTTTGTCGCACCTGTAGATCTTTGGGAATAGCCTTGTTGAAGCTAAAACCCGTCCAGTTGTGGTTTCTATTGGTTTTTTTATGGATTTAACTACAACTAAGAAACAAACTATTGGCGGAACGTTTTATCCATTAACTTATCGTTTTTAAGCTTTAGCGATTCAGCCGCCAAATTCAAAGAAAACTAGTTTCTAACAAGCTGGAAAACCAATCAAAACCGTTTTAAAAGTGTTACCATGACAGCAACGATTGTTGTGTTATGGATGCTGACAGTTGACAGCGGTTATTGTTTATTTTGAAGAACAACAACAGCTAGCCGTTGCTAACTGTTGGTAGTTTGTAGTTTGTTAGTTTTCGAATGTTGAACTAGGATGAGTGTGGTATGATACCTATGAAGAGCTGTCTTGGATTAAATTCATGTTTTGACTCTACCCTGAGTGTGGTCTCCCTGCGAAACAGATCCTGCCGACAACGCCAGTTTGTTACCAAAGTCCATGGGTCATTTGACCAACAGCGACAGACGTTTGGAGTCTCACAGATTTGATAAAACTTAAAAACAATGAGCTCATCCAGAGGAGCTGGTACCAAACGTCCGGCGTTGCGCGGCTAAACTGATAAAGTCAGATTACAAGCAACAGGAAACTTTGTCTGCAGTTTCTCAACATCGAAACTTTCAACATTCAATCATAAGAATTTCAGAGATAATTCATTTGTGTTTTGGAAATAGCAGATGAAAGTAGGAGTGTAATCCATCGCCGAGTTTCCAAACAAGCTGTGATAAGTCTGTCTGGGAATCTCGTCTCTTCAGACATAACAGATGAGTGCGATGTGAGAAGCGGGAGGAGGAGAGGCATAGTTTGCAGAATGGGTTATGTAACGGCACCATGATGAACACAATGCTGGGTTTTTTTCTGGTGGTGGCTTTCCAGGATCTGCCTCCTGGCATGCGACTTCGCCCGACAGCGACGGCCAAAATGGAGGGGATGAGGCTTTGGGTTAAAGGACGGGTGGAGCCAGATGCTAACAGACAGCTGACAGTGTCCAGAGACAGCTGATAGAGTCTGTGACATCTCTCCGGCTCTAGTCTGTGTGTCACGTACACTTTTCCCACAGTTCGCCCTTTCTCCCTTTCCTCCTCTCCCAGTCCAGATATCCCAGAGAGCCGTGGGGTTGGCTTAGGGCAGTAGCGACAGACGGCTGGCCGATTGGCCTGGCGCTAAGTGTGCGTAGGTGTGTACATGATGGATGGATCTCCAAAGAAAATCAGATTTAAGATGTGTTTGCATGCATCTACCCGGAGTTCTGATCCCAATAATTGGCATTTTATTTTTAAAAATATTTCCAAATTTTTGGTTTTCTGTGTGGCTTTTCTAATAGCTGCGTTGCTTCGTAACGGGTGTTTTCACCTTAAACTTTCGACCAATCACATTTCAGCCAGCAGTTCTACAATAATAATAATAAAAAAACAACATATTTTTTGCATTAGCAGAATTACGGCAGCTCAGTGGTTAGAGTGTTAGCGCGCCGACCGGACCGGAATTGAGATCTGCGACTTTGCACCTTTGCGCATCGAGATCTGCGACCTACCATACTACCATACCTACCATACCCTAGGATAAGTCAACCCTAGGGTTGCTAGGGTTAACTAACCCTAACTAGGGTTAGTTATTCGAAACTCCGATCTATCGAGATCTGCGACCGGTTACAGATCTTGATGAGAAATCATGGCAACAATGAACATCGAAAATCAGTTTTGCCCGCCCTGAGCAGATGGGGGTACGTAAAAGTGTAAGTTGATACACAAGATTCAATATACTGTAAAAAATAACAGGGGGGAGGCGGTGACTCAATGGCTAGAGCATTCGCCCGCGGACTGGAAGTTAACCGAAAGTTCGCGGGTTTGATTCCCACTGAGTTCATGTCTAGGGTCCTCGGAGAAGACACCTAACCCCTGTTTCTCCCACCATTGGCGCCGTCATGGCAGCCTGCTGCGGTTTAGGGAGTGCAGCACACAAATTTCCCCGGTGAGGGATGAATAGAGTAATTCGTTTTTTTTTTTTCTTCCTGTCATCATGGCTTCCTCGTAAACGTTCTCTTGTAACTCTATTTACACGAAAATACGGAACGCAGCCAAACTCGGTTGAATTCCAGGACGTGTTTGTATGTAAATAAAGTTCGCAGGAGGCGTTCTGACACAGAAAACAACTCATGTAACAAATTGTTTGTGTCTGCTTTTTGATTGGTCGGCATGGTGTAGGAGGTGGGGCTTCATCACCTTTTGTTTAACTTGTCAGTGGTCACTATTGACTTTTTCTCCATATGTGACCTATATCGTGCGTCCAGTGAACAACGGGCTGCATGTGATTAGTGAGGGTCAACTCAAGGCCGCAGACTGTCTAACTAGGGACAGATTTACATCAAAAGTTGGAACAATTCCGATAAATAAAAGTAAAACCCGCAAAAATAAGCTGGAAATGAGTTAAAGACTTATACATTAATGACGTGGGTTTAAATTAAACATGTCTGTGGACGAAGCCGAGGTGTTGAACCCATGTTAGAGCAAACATGTCTGCTTAGGAATCTTTTTATAGACCCAAAACATCCCAAAAGAACACAAAAAACGTCCACCTGCACACACTTCAGCTCAGAGCTACGCTACACATGCTGGAAGTGGTACGTCTCATGTTTTGAGAAAACGTACCTCGAAATGTGAGGGTGGAATAGAAGCCCAGAAACAAAACAGGAGATATAAGATCTACGCAAAAAAAAAAAAAAAACCCGCTGCAACCAACGTTCCCTCTAAGTTGCGCGCCTGCGCAGTTCCGCACTGCTAGCAGATTAATAGCGCACAAGAAAGCCTACCCAGCGCACAAAAAACCCTCCAATTTAAACTAAAGATGAAAAAATACCTCTTTTTTCCTTCTTTCTGAAACAAATTGCATCAAAGCTCTGCTTCGCATTTTGGCGCGTCACCGCCGCTGACGTCACAAAAGAGTAGAAATTTTTGCTCCGCCCCCTTCTGCTCAGGAAGCTTGTGTTTGCTCAGATAAAAAATTAAAGGGAACATTGGCTGCAGCAAAACTTCACCTCGTTTCTGCAGTGAAAAAAGTTAAAGGTGAGAACTTTAGAAGGTGGGCGTGGCAGAAGACAAAATCCATGACCAAGAACAATCTGGCAATCGAGTGGTAGTCAAAGGTTGGACGATGAATTTGCATATTTTCATGGATACAATAACGAACCTGCAGGTCGAGTGAAGCCAGATGGGGTGGTTCGGGCAAATTCTACCGGGAGGAGACCAAGGGGCAGACCTCGGGCCCTGCTGGAGAGACTATGTCTCACAGCTGGCTGGGGAACGACTGACTTGGGATCCTTCCGGGTGAGCTGGAGGATGCAGCCGGGGTGAGAGAAGCCTGGGCTTCCCGTTTGAGGCTGTTTCCCCATGCGACCCGACCCCGGAACAAGCGAAAGATGATTGAAGTGAGCGATAACGAAACGGAAAACCATTGTAGGCATGTTTCTAAAGAGGGAATGACACTCAAACATAAAAGAAAATTCTTTAAAAAAAAAAGTTGATTTTGCACGAAAGTCATTCTTCACGAAAAGAAATAGTTACTTGTGAAACTAAACAGACGGAGGGCGAGCTCATCCAAAGAGGAATGCGTTAAGCCTCATTTTGAATGTAGAAACTGTGTCTGCCTCTACCATATGTGACGGTTTATCTACCGAAGAATCCATTTTCACTCAGAAAGCTCCCCGTTTGGGTTTGCTCTGACATGTTAGGAGCGTTATTGAAGAATCGCGCATGGAGAGAAGGAACTGAAACTCAGTTATCCGTGTTTCTTCTCCATGCAGGAAATGGCAAACATTTGACATTCGTCATTTGTTCCATCTGGCAGAAGCAGTGGAGGGTTTGGAGCTCCTGGGGCTTACATAACCAAAGCAAATATCCGATATTTTACAGGATTACATCATAGAAAAAGGAGAATTTGTAGGTTTGAGATGTGTTCATGAGCTGGTTAGTTTGATGGGATGACTGGGGTCATCTGGAAGCAGTGGTGGAACGTAACGAAGTAAATGTACTTCATTACTGTACTTAAAAAAAAAAAATGTTTATCTGTACTTAAGTAAAATTTAAGACCGGTACTTTTACTTTTATTTGACTACATTTTTAGAGCAAATATCTGTACTTTTACTTCGCTACTTTTTAAAAGTGTGTTTTACATTTTTCGTTACATTTTCGTTCAGGAATTAAAAAATACACAGTTTTTTTTAGCGCATCTTGAAGCCGCATCGCCAAAATCAAAAGAAGCAGTTGATTGGGAGAAGAAGTCATGAATCGAGAAACATTTTCCGCATTCATTCAAAAACCTGACATCAAATCTAGTACAAATTAAAAAGAGTCAGAAGATCGTTGTTCGTTGTGTTTACTTCTAAATAAAAAGTTGAGCCATTGTTACACAGAGCAGGGGCGGATCTAGAATTTTCCAAAGGGGGGGCGAGGCTTTGACAAAGCCAATATATAATGACTGGGGGCCTCCCCCCAAAACATTTTAAAAAATAAGTGTCATTTTCCTCCATTTTGGCGGCCCATTCACTGGCCCTTCTAGGGGATAGCTTGACTTGTCCTCTTTCCTTTTATTTATTTATCTATTTTTTTTTTGTGGACCAAAAGAGGCGGGAGAGGGGGGTCACACCCCTTCAGAGTATTTATCCTGGTTACCATGGTGACACGCTATAGCACAAAAAATAACATTTGAATTATGATCGAATACTTTTACTTTTTACTTAAAAAGTAAAATTTACACCAATTACTTTTGTACTTTTACTTAAGTAGATTTTTTTTATTGGTACTTTTACTTAAGTACATTTTTTGCCTAATTATCTGTACTTTTACTTAAGCACAAAAAAGTGAGTACTTCATCCACCATTATCTGGAAGCACCTAATTTACAGATAAATATCACAGTTTCGACATTTTTCTGGTTCTTCGCACCAATTTAACCAGGCATTCTGTAAATAATATCTATGTTTAATAGTTTCCTCTCCTACTTTCCGTCTGCTCTGAAAGAGGGTACGAGAGCCTCTTGAAGATCGAAGAAGAAGGAGAAAATGCTCTCCTACACCGGCTAGATGATGGATTTTATTTGGTCTCCGTTTGCTGGCCGAACAGGACTGTTATGTCGGTTTCTATGGAGAAAAACAGAGAGCACGCCAGACTCTGAGTTGTACAGGAATGAAAAAAAAAGAAAGGAAAGCATGCACAGCGATGGACTGGTGAAGGAATGAAGAGGGAGGGCCCGGGGTGGAAATTTGATAGCAGGAATTCAGAGGGTGTGGAATGGCAGCAGACAGAAAGCGTGCAGCGGCCTCTTTACGCTGTCAGACGGAAAGAAAATGGCAGCCGGGAATAAGCTGCCTTGCTTTCACGTTTTTAACAAGTGTTGGTGGCGTCACGTCGGGCTTGAGGCTCGAAGGGTTTTTATGTTCCTCCATCTTTATAAACTCATGCTTGGTGCTTCGTAATGTGACCAAACTTTGTAACTTGTGGGGACACAGCTTATTCTAAAGTTTCTCAAAAGAGCAGAACGGTCTGTTTTGGTTAGGAGAGAAAAGAACATCAATATTCAGAAAATGAAAATAAAAATTTCTATACCAATAAGGCTATTTCCATCTTTTATTAAATTTTGATGAGCTCAATTAAAATATGTAACAGTCCACATATGGTTTGAACACCTTGGTACAATTCATACTCTAGGTCAGGCACGGGCAAACTATGGTCCGCGGTTCCACCCATTAAACGTTTTAATTCGGCCCGCCAAGCATAAAAAATTAAATAAAATTAAATAAATAAACCTTGTTAATGTTTTATTTTCCCTGCAATTCTAATGTTTCCTCACTAGATGGCGCACTCTAGGTTTATTATCTTTGTTGAGAAAACAAAAACACTGCTACCATTATAATGTGTGTGTCTTCGTGATGTGCACGCTGTCAAAATAAATAGTGTGTCCAAATATGGAAAGCCATCGGGCCAAATACACACATGTAAACAAGCATGTTAGATGTTAAAACAAACAAAATGTTACATCAAGCGCTTAGATTTCAAACCTAGCGCCGCTAGATTTGAAATTTAATGCTCTTTATGTAACATTTAGCGCTTGTTTAAACCTAGCGTGCATTTCTATCGGTCTAATCTAGCGGTTACCAAAGCATGACATCCATCTGGCCCTGTTCCGACTCCTTTTTCAAACGTTAGAACTCCATGCGGCCCACGAACCAAAAAGTTTGCCCACCCCTGCGCTAGGTTGTCCTAAGGTTGACCTATTCTTCGCCTTGCCCACATACTGATTCTAGAAAGGCACACACACTCCAGGCTCTATAGAAAAAAGGCCGCCCCTTTTTTCTGCCAGCCAATGAGTGCAGATTGACAAACTAACAGAACCAATAGGAACTCAACACATCTTAAGCATCCTCCATGGAGAGTATAGTTCCAGTGTTCTCTGCTCCGCCTCTTAAAGGGCCAGTATGTGACTAGATTTTAAACACTCCTGGACCCAAATAGTGCCTCAGATTACCTCCAAATGTAATCCTTTTTTCATCTTCCCATTCTGAATATGTCCTGAAAATGTTATAAAAATCCACTCGTAACTTTTTGAGTTATCCTGTTCACACACGCTCAAGAAAATAAAAGAATATATACTAGCTTTGCAAACTTGATGCACTTCCTACGGCATTTGCGGCCACATACACGCGTATTACATATACGTGCGGACCGGAAGTTCGTGGGTTCGCGTCCCACAGAGAGCACGTCTAGGGTCCTTGGAGAAGACACCTAACCCCCGCTTCTCCCACGGGGCGCTGTCGAAGGGCAGCCTGCTGCGGTGTAAGGAGTGCAGCACACAAATTTCCCTGGTGAGAGATGAATAGAGTAATTTATTCATTTATTTATTTAATATACATACACCCAAGGGGTGGGACTAAGCAGGAAGCGAGAGGAGGTGGGAATTCATTGTGTCAACAATAGATTCATTCATTCATCCTCCCTAACTCTATCCATCCTCTAAATTCTGAGCTAACTAAAATCACCATGTTTATCTACGTATGCTATAATTCAAGAACTATTAACCCACGAAAACATAACACACCCTGTTTAAGGGTCTACAGGCCAGGACAGGAGCAAAGATGGGATCAACTAAAGTTTAGGCGTCAGAGAGACTTCAAGACAGTCCTGGGCGAATCCTGGATTTTCTAAAAGGGTGGGGGAGCGGGAGGTCATAGACGAAACGAGCACCTATGGTGCTCGCCAGTATAGGGAGGTCTGGAGGTATCCCCCCAAGAACATTTTGAAAAATAAGTAATTTTTCTGTTTTTTGTGCATATTTTGCCCAAAGTTTATAAGAATTAAAGTAAGAATATTTTTTTTTGTGGACCAAAATGGGGGTGTGTGCCCCCACGCTGCCCCGCCCCTGGATCCGCCCCTGTACGTATACATGTATATGATTAATTACACAAATAAGATTTAAGAAAAATAAAAAAGGGTTGAATGTATCAATGTCTTTGGTCTGCCCCTTGGTGTCCTCCCGGTGAAATGTGCCCGAAACACCTCGCCCGCAAGGCGCACAGGGGGCATCCTGACCAGATGCTCAAACCACCCCATCTGGCTCCTCTCGACCTGGAGGAGGAGCGGCTCGACACCGAGCTCCTCCCCGGATGGCAGAGCTCCTCACCCGGTCTCTGAGTGAGAGCCCAGCCACCCTGCGGAGGAAGCTCATTTGGGTCGCTTGTACCCGCGATCTCATAGGTGAGGGTGGGAACGTAGATCTGAATCTAATCCATCCAAACGAAGTGACATCATAAAATCTCCTCCTCTTATCACCCTGCTTCTGATTTTCTGCGTTCAGGAGGGGCGCGGTGTGTGTGTGTGAGAATGTCTACAGGGTGGAGACAGGTTTATGGCTGTGCTGTGCACGCTTAGCCAGTCCCACGTGCACAGTGTTTCCCGGGCATGAATGAAGGATGAGGTGCATTAGCACGCAGCGACGTGTGATGGATGGAGTGTGTGTGAGGCAGGGATGAGGTGTGCTGGCGGTCTCTGCGGTGGATGAATGGAGTGTGTTTGCTTCGGAGAGAGAAAGGTCAACGCCCTGTGTTTGTCTGTGTGTATCTGTGTGTGTGCAGGTGTGTTAGACTAAATCAAAGCATCGATGATTTTGACGTTTGCAGCTGGATCGGATGTTTCATGTTCAAACTTGCTGGTGTGTTATCTCTGCACGACGCGCTGTGGTATGCAGCTCACAAACACACACACAGGTGCACCATGTGTGTGTGTGTGTGTGGGGGGGGATGTGAGTTCAACCGTGTGTTTGTGTGTGTGCATGCGACTGGGTACATACGTGTGTAAATATGTTTGTGTGTCTATGAAAGTGAAAATGCATGCTTGTCTGTGTGAGTGTGTGTGTGTAAATTGAGCACGAGTATGTGTGTAAAAGTTATGAATATAAAAAAATGAGTGTGAAAATCAGGAACACACACATTCTCACACGTCATTGCATTTTGCATGGCAAGCATTAGATAGAAGTTGCCTTCAGTCGGCATGCGCGTTCTGTCTGCACACACACACACACGCTAACACACACACAATCCAGTAAACAGATGTCACTCTGACCGAGAAACAACAACAGTGGTGAACATCTCGCTTCTGATTGGTCACATTGACCCCTGTGCATGTGCGTGCATGTACACATATGTGTGCGCACGGTGACCCGGGTCATGTAGGATCTGTCAGACCAGAGTCTGCTCTAACTCAGTATCAACAGTTTAGTCTACGGTTTTACACGTTGCTATGGCGATGACTGGTTGTGTGGCCCGATTGTAAAAGGGACGTGACGACGATGCCACTCCGTGTTAGTCGATCTTTTAAAAGAACTGTTATCTATTTTCCGTCTTGAAAATCACAAAATTATTCATATTTTTATTTTGGTGTTCCATGAAAGTGACTCACTTTTGGAGGGAGGGGCTTAAAATGTGGGCGTGGCTGAAAACCAAATTCTTGTCTGAAAATGGCGTTCAAAGACTGGGAAACTCGCAAATGACTCAAACATGGATGAATGAAATCGAAAACGTTTTTGATTTGGGGATAAAGTTCAAACATGGTGGAAACCTCTAAAAGGTTCGTTTACGGTAGGTAGACACACCCTTCATGAGTAATACTAAAACATAATAATAAAGATCTATTATCTACAGATGACATTGTGATCTGTAGTGAGAGGTGGAGGAAAAGCTGGAGAGGTGGAGGTTTGCACTAGAAAGAAGAGGAATGAAGATTAGTCAGAGTAAGACAGAGTACATGTGTGTGAATGAGAGGGATCCAAATGGAAAAGTGAGGTTACAGGGAGAAGAGGTAAAGAAGGTGGAAGATTTTAAGTATCTAGGATCAACAGTCCAGAGCAATGGAGAGTGTGGAAAAGAGGTGAAGAAGCATGTGTAGGAAGGTTGGAACGGGTGGAGGAAAGTATCAGGTGTGATGTGTGATAGAAGAGTTTCAGCCAAAATGAAAGGGAAAGTGTACAAAACCGTGGTGAGACCCGCCATGCTGATTGGTCTAGAGTGGTGGTTCTTAACTTGGGTTCGATCGAACCCTAGGTTTTCGGTGATTCGGTCTCAGGGGTTCAGTGGAGCCTCCGCCGCGGAGGTCCGCCCCTCCGTGTAGTCTGCAGTTAGTGGGCACAGTCATTGAAAGCTTCCTTCTCTGGGATTTCCTACCGTTCCACTTTGAAGTCGCTGGTTTATGCAGCAGAGTGAGACCTCCCCATCAGACCACTTAGAGAGGGCTGGATAAGCAGCAGAGTGAGACCTCCCCATCAGACCACTTAGAGAGGGCTGCATATGTGTCTGAGTGAGACTCTCTACCGGTCCAATTTGAGAGTGCTGGATAAGCAGCAGAGTGAGACCTCCCTATTAGACCGCTTAGAGAGGGCTGGATAAGTAGCAGAGTTAATCAGCAGAGTGAGACCTCCCTCTCAGTCGAGTTTAACAACACCTTCTTTAATTACCAGCGGTGTGCGTCAGTGACGTTGGGTTAGTGTTAGTGACGCTACTAAAGAAGGGTTCAGTGAATGAGCATGTGAAACTGGTGGGGTTCGGTGCCTCCAATAAGGTTAAGAACCACTGGTCTAGAGTGTCTTTTCCTGGCACTGAGAAAAAGACAGGAAGCAGAGATGGAGGTAGCAGAGATGAAGATGCTGAGGATCTCTCTGGGAGTGACCAGGATGGACAGGATCAGAGGAACAGCACCTGTTAGAGGTTTTAAAGTCAGAGAGGCCAGACTGAGATGGTTTGGACATGTGCAGAGGAGAGAGAGAGAGTACATCAGAAGAAGGATGCTGGATTTGGAACCACCAGGAAAGAGGACTAGAGGAAGATCAAAGAGGAGGTTCATGGATACCGTCCGTTCCGTCATCTTCCGCTTGTTCTGGGGTCGGGTCGCGGGGGCAACAGCCTCAAATAGAAAGCCCAGCCTTCTCACCCCGGCTGCATTCTCCAGCTCACCTGGAAGGATCCCAAGTCGTTCCCGGCCAGCTGTGAGACATAGTCTCTCCAGCGGGTCCGGGGTCTGCCCCTGGGTCTCCTCCCGGTGGGAGGTGCCCAAAACACCTCGCCCGCGAGGCGTTTGGGAGGCATCCTGACCAGAAGCCCAAACCACCCCATCTGGGTCCTCTCGACTTGGAGGAGGAGCGGCTCGACACCGAGCTCCTCCCAGATGGCAGAGCTCCTCACCTGATCTCTGAGTGAGAGCCCAGCCACCCTGCAGAGGAAGCTCATTTCGGCCGCTTGTACCCGCGATCTCATTCTTTCGGTCACCACCCACAGCTGGTTACCATGGTGAGGGTTGGAACGTAGATCGACTTGTAAATCCAGAGCTTTGCTTTTCGGCTCAGCTCTCTCTTTACCACGACTGACCAAAAAAAAAAAACCCATAAATCTATAATATATTTTTTATGCTAGGATGAGTCACTGATCATTTTTTTTTTTTTTTTTTAGATTTTCTTACGCAAACAAAAAAATACCTGCTATATCTTTTTTTTTCCCGACGCTAGGAGAAATTTGGCCGTCCAAATTTAACAGGTCCAAAGAAATGAATGAAAAAGTAAGGAATCTTTAAAACAGTGAGGCAACTGGATTTTTTCAGTTTATCTATTTATAATCATAAGTCCAACAAGTGAAGGCAAGATTTAAGTAACATTGCAAAAAAAATTATTTATAAAGAGTGTTTATTCTATTTTTAATTACGATAATTGGTTGTACAGAGAGCAAGTGCTCGAGGGGAGCCGCTATGTTCAGACGGACCGGCTTGGCGGGGAACGGGTTGGAACATCTCACAGACCTGAGGAGGATCTGGATCTTCACACTGACTCAGCCTGTTTTCCCAGCATTGATGAAAGCTTAATGTAGAAGCGCATTAATAAATGTTCAAACAAGCTGCCGCACGGCCTTGTTGCCACAGCAAACAAGCTGCGTGCACCTCTGCGCACACACCGGGCCGGCTTCCAAATGGGCTGCTGTCTCATCAATCACGGTTTGTTTGGTGGGATTTGTTAATGCACACACATCTGTCCTCCTGACCAGCGCGATGCCCTCCAGTCACAGCCCATTAGTTTGATCACAGGACTGGAAATACCTCCATCCTGCCATCTCTAAACATACCTAAAGCCGTTTATGACCAGACGAGAGCGGTCAGATCCGACAGGAAGCTCTCTGAGGTTCATTAGATCCATTTGATAAAACAAGACGAAGCATTTCATCTCCACTTAGTTTCATCAGTCATTTCACACCAGCACTGGATGACAGATCTTTATTATTATTCTCTTTTCGGCATTTCCCTTCAGGGGTCGCCACAGCAAGTCAGTTTCTTCCATCTAACCCTATCTGCTGCATCTTCTTCGGTCACTCCAACTATTTTCATGTCTTCCTTCACCCACTTGGGTTCATGGATACAGTACCCCAAGTGGAGGAGTTTAAGTATTTCGGGGTCTTATTCACGAGTGGGTGAAGGATGGAGCGGGAGATCGACAGGCGGATCGGTGCGGCATCAGCAATAACTAGGATGCTGCATCGGTCCGTTGTGGTAAAGAGAGAGCAGAGCCGAAAAGCAAAGCTCTCGATTTACAAGTCGATCTACGTTCCCACCCTCACCTATGGTCACCAGCTGGTGTTGGTGTTGGCTATTGGTGTTTTGATTCCAAATCAATGGAGTCAAAATGATTAAATCGAAAGCTTCATGAACTTCAATTTTTTTAGAACCTAAATCCTGTGATTAACAAAGAACCCATGCAAATATTGAAAGGAGTAAAAAAAAAATCTCACTGTACGGAACTCGATGGAATCTCACCCAATCAGGTTTGCCTGGCGAATAAAAACCAAAGACCGGCGCAAAGCTGGTCAATAACTTCAACTTTCTGGTTTGAGGGACATATTTTTTGGAGACACAAATAAATAAAAAGCTAGAAAAGACCAAGGTGGTTTAAACGCTAGCCCAGAGTTCACACAGTGTTTCTAAATTATCTTCCGTACTGCCTGTAAAATCTCAGCACCGCACTCTGATTTGTTCCTTCACCGCTCGCCGTGTCATGTTGGACGACCCGGAGAGCTTGACCCAGTCCTGCTCCCTGGATGACCCCACATTTCTGCGGCCACATGCTTTTCTCTTTTCTCTTCAACCTCCCTTTGTTTTTTACGATGTCGTTCCTTTGCTTGTCTGCCCTCCACCCCACCTTCCCCACATCTCCCAGAATGCAGCGGAACAACAAACCCAAATAGTGGCTATAAACTTCAGACTTGTTTATGACCGAGGTCTGCTCGCTCACCTTCTGCTGAACTCCTCCACAGACACAACTGGAGCATAAAACAACAGAACCCCAACTTCACCCGAGTCAACCTGCCCTTTGGATGACTTTACCCCCTACCCACACACGCTCCCCACCCTTCTGTGTCTGCAGGAACCCTCCATTGTTTCCTCATTTAGCTTATTTAGCACATTTCAGTCGCTCAGACGACATCTTTCACTTTCCATTCGTCAATGCATCGTCTGAACCTCTTAATCCACCATTGCATCAGACAAGGGGCAGGGTACGCCCTGTCCAGGTCACCAATTGTTACAAGGTCATTTCTTTTTAATTCATATGTGTAAATCAGTGTACCCAACATTCTTGTTCAGGGGACTCACGAGGCTTTTAATTATTGTTGAAAAGACCCTTTGATCAGTCATACTTTTAAAATGTAAAACTTCAAATTAACAGCAAGAGAATTAAAGATGATCAACGACTTCGTTTGGCAACGTGTGGAGAAAAGTATCAGTCAGAGTAAGATAGAGTATGTGTGTGAATAAGAGGGATCCAAATGGAAAAGTGAGGTCACAGGAAGAAGAGATAAAGAAGGTGGAAGATTTTAAGTACTTAGGATCAACAGTCCAGAGCAATGGAGAGTGTGGAAAAGAGGTGAAGAAGCGTGTGCAGGCAGGCTGGAACGGGTTAGGAAAAGTATCAGGTGTGATGTGTGATAGAAGAGTTTTGGCTAAAATGAAAGGGAAAGTGTACAAAACCGTGGTGTGACCCGCCATGCTGTTTGGTAAAGAGACAGTAGCACTGAGGAAAAGACAGGAAGCAGAAATGAAGATGCTGAGGATCTTTCTGCGAGTGACCAGGATGGACAGGATTAGAGGAACAACACATGTTAGAGGTTTTGGAGATAAAGTCAGAGAGACCAGACTGAGATGGTTTGGACATGTACAGAGGAGAGAGAGTACATCAGAAGAAGGATGCTGGATTCGGAACCACCAGGAAAGAGGACTACAGGAAGACCAAAAAGGAGGTTCATGGATACAGTGAAGGAAGACATGAAGATAGTTGGTGTTACCGAAGAAGATGCAGGAGATAGGGTTAGATGGAAGAAACTGACTTGCGACCCATGAAGGGAAATGCCGAAAGAAGAAGTTCATCTCATTATTTTTGTTGTGAATGAACGCTGATCCATTGCGATATACACCACAGTTTGGAAGCACTGGTCTCAATATTTGTTGCGCCCCTACAACAATGGAATGTGGCGGAGGTATTCCGCAGAGCAACGTGACTTTCTACCAGTAAGACCAAATTAACTTCAGGCCTTTGAACTCTACTTTGAAAAGCTACACAAATTCCACTCACTGACCCGAGTTTGGACATCTGTACAATATTCTTACTTGATGAATTTTGATAAGACGTTGACAAAAAGTTTCCGAACTTTATTCATGACTCTTTCTACTTGGTCGTCACCAAAGCCTCAACCATTAACTAGTGACACGATAGGTGATGTGGGACAGATGGAGGTTTAACTAGTTCTTGTTTTATATGAAAATAAATTGAGCTGCAGGTGGTTAAACATCGATGGAGATGTCGTTACTGTGGTTTCGACACCGTTACTGCAAATCCCGTGACCCCATCATCAAGACATGGTACTGTATCTACAATACAGTGGCACAAGAATTGGGTGTTTTTGGCTCTACTAATAGAACTTAAAGCAGCTACGGAAGTTCAGTTCTGACTTTCTCTTGCGACACTAAACATATTATCACCCTCCAGATCCAAAGCAGCAGATGTTTGTAAAGATTCAGTGTGTCTCCAAGCCGAAACATCTCATTCTGTTTCTTCTTCTGCCAAAACTGGGATTGGAGCTCTGCTGTAATTGTCCCGCTCTCTGTCTGTTTGGTAGGCCGGTTTGTTGAGATTTTAATCTGCTCAACGAGCCATCTGCCCTAAGGCCATGTAGCCGTGGGATTAAATGAGAGACACGCAAGATGTTATGCACACACACACGTTCAGCCACAACCAGAACAAGCTGCACATCCTATAACATAGGAATAAATAGCAAAGTAAGATTTGAAGATGAGGCTCCAGGGTTTGTCAGCTAAAGGCCCCGAGGTTACTACTTTATTACCCCACATCGTTATTCTGATGCCATCAATGGAAATTAATTGGCCAGTCATTGATTTACAATAACATGTGTAGGCCCTGGGGGAACCTGTAGAGCTCATTGATTGGTTCCTTCTGTTCAGTCTGTTTGACCGGCTCTTACAAGGACTTCACCGATCACAGACAGCTTAACCGAGTCTGTTCTGGTTTCCACAGAAACCGACATAACTCTGGTCGTAAAATTGTAAAAAAAAGACCCCAGACAAACAACAACAAAACAAAGATTTTCAGCTGAAGCTGTAGTTAGTCAGAAAACTCAAGAAACTGGAAAGTAAGTAAGGTTTAAATGCTTCTAGTGCCGATTTTTTTGGGAGCCATATTTCAGTTTAACACCTGTTCTCCAGTTGCCCCAGCTGAATGAAAAACAGCCTTTTGATCATTTGTCTGATTTGATCAACGGCTAAATTGATCAAAACATGTTTTCCAAGTGATTGGAAAACTTGCTTTGCAGTTTTCCAATCACACTGGAATGAAAGCAAAACTCGGGATTGTTATTATGGCAAGACATTGTGATCAGAAATGATACCCATTCTGTTTGCACGGTCGATGGGTTTTAGTCGGGAGGAAGTCACATTTTTCCTGATTGATTCCAGCGTGTGATTGAATGTGAAAACATTTTTTAAGCAGTTGCTGGAGGAGATGGACCACTAAGGTTGCTGATCCTCCCTGGCATCCAGTCAGATAATAACATCCATGTTAACCATTAACGTAAACATGTAAACGGCTTAATATGATCATGTTGGTTTGAACCTGGGATTAAAGATAAAAATTTTCTGTTGGATCAACTGATTGTGACCCATTGACCGTTGGCTGCAATACCACCCGTCTTCATCCTCATGTTCTCTGACCAGCTCTTCTCTTTGCTTATTTTTTGTCTCTCATACCGAGTTGGTTGCAGCTCGAAGAGATAGTAACAAGTTCTGAATTAAATACAAAAGTACAACCAAATCCGGAACACCTTCAATGCCTTTTCTGCTGGCTTAAAAAATTCGAATCGCAAACTGGTGTTAGTTGTTTTTTAGTCATTAATATTTCTAAAATATTTCAAATGGTCTGACCAATGTCTGATGACTTGACTGCTTCCGAATGGGTGTTTTTGCATTGACATATTTGACCAATGACTTTTCAACTGGGGCAGCACGGTGGTGCAGTGGGTAACACAGGGTTCTCACAGCAAGAAGGTCGTGGGTTCGAGTCCTGGGTGGGCACGAGGCTTGGAACACTGTCCTTTCTGTGTGGAGTTTGCGTGGGTTTACCCCGGGTACTCCGGTTTCCTCCCACCCTCCAAAGACATGCATGCTAGGTTGATTGGCCGGTGCCAAATTGCCCCTAGGAATGAATGTGTGTGTGGATGGTTGTGTGTGTGGCCCCGCGACAGACTGGCGACCTGTTCGGGGTGTTCTCTGCCCTTCGCCTTAAATTGGCCGGGATGGGCTCCAGCACCCCCAGCAACCCCAAAAGGGATAGATGGATAAGAAGATGACTGACTTTTCAACTGGCACCTGTTGGCAAGGACTAAAATCAATAGTCTACCTGTCAAATATACTTCCGTAAAGGTCTTCATACTCTGACTTTCTACAAAGAAAGTATACAGTGATGTTTTATTCAATTGACCCAATGATCCTGCGACAGACTGGCGACCTGTTTGGGTGTACCTTGTCCCTTGCTTTGAGTCAGCCGGGATGGGCCCGGGCACCCCCTGTGACTCCATAAGGGATAGACGGTTAAGAAGGTGACTGACTGACCGACTGATCCGATGCTATTTGGAGGTAGTTACTCAGAACCTTTTCGCAGGGTCACCTACCTCCTGTTGATTGGACAGACGCGAAGTGGCTAAGCTGGTCAAAGAAATAAAAATGTTATTTTGTTGCTGTAAAACCATTTTTTATTTGCAAACAATTGAATGACGAGACCGAATAGATTTAGTGGCTATTTAATTTTCAAGGTTAGGGTTAGGCTTTTTCATGACAAACTTTTTAAGAAAAAGTTGAACAAAGATAAGAACTCTGAGAAGCCTTGGACAGAATGTGTCCACATTTGTGGAAAACTCATGTAGAAATGAGGCGAGACAGGTTGGACTTTTAGCATTGATGAGGAAAGAGAACAATACGTTCCGTTCCATTGTCTTTCACTTATCCGTGGCTGGGTCGCTGGGGCAACCGCCTCAAATGGGAAGCCTGGCTTCTCTAACTCCGTCTGCATCCTCGCGCTCACCTCGGGTAGGATCCCGAGGCTTCCCTAGACAGCTATGAGACATAGCCTCTCCAGCAAATCCAGGGTCTGCATCTTGGTCTCATACTGGTGGGACTTGCCCGAAACACCTCTCCAAGCAAGGTGCTTGGGAGGAATCCCGGCCAGTAAACGCGTTTACGGTGGCATTTATTTTTTCATCTGTAAATACCAAGCCATATTTTTCTGTACTAATTCAAACTAGAACAATGTATTTTAACCATAAACTTGTTACTGATGTGCTGATGGATGCAAATCGAGCACTACCGAAGGCATTGGGGTGAAATGCATGGCCTGGCACTGAATTAAACAATATGTAGATGATCAAGCTAAAATTAGATTCAACCAAATCCAACTCTTTGGATTCACGTCTGTATTAAATTCATCGTGCGGAAGAGGAGTCTGTTTTTCACTGCATTGCTGTTTCACCCTTTTAACTTGAGGAGCAGCCCTCTGAGCCGGCATGTTTCCACTGGTCCGTGTCGCTGCCGGTAAATTCTTCAACAGACTGATTGGAGGAAGACTGGGGGAAAGAAAGACTCCCATCTGGCCGCAGGGCATGCAGAACATCATTAGTGCCAAGTGTCTGAAAGCTGTCGAAAACATTCCCATCACATCGCAACTGGAGTGCTCACTAACAACCCAGACCATTATGCCTCCACTCCTAAGCAGACCCGCAGACAGAGTGCCCCGCAGACATGGGACTTCACTACACTCAGCAGCCATTTTCTTTCACCTTCGTCACGTCTGTCATGAGTTTCTCAGCTGCAGAAATAAAAAAAAAAGCAAGCATGTGACAGTTGGAGTCTTTTCCTGCCCTTCACCCTGTAACACCTCCACGGGTTCACTGGCAGAAGGAGGATGCCATCCTCTCCACATGCTTCCCCTGCGGCCACGGCATTCGCTGGAACTCCAGGCTGCAGCTTAATGACTCGTAATAGCCACAGTTTCCTGTTTCAGCATTACAGGAACATAGACGTCCCCAAGATGCACCACTTAGGCTTAGGACATGACCTAATGTCTCTTTCTGATCTGCTTCTCTTTTTTTTTTTCCACCTCTCAAATCTCTCAATCGCTCACTTCCTGTCGAACCATTTCCAAACATATCTTTAAACGCTTCTGTCTTTTCCCCAGTTTAGAACGTCCATCGGAAATGTTGTTTTTACTGGTTCAAATGTAAAATGGAGAGAGTTTACCAGAAGAAAAACACCATCACGTTGACCAGGGTGAAAGGAAGCCATTACTCAGGGGCAATTACACGCTAGGTGCTGTAAATAGGAAAGCTTTTAGTATTTCCTGTTTGCTCTGCCCATACCCCTGCAGTATTTATTGTGTGGTAGCAGGTTATCAGCTGCAGGTCAGTGACCGGCATCAGCTGCTCTGACAGCTGCACACTGCTCCAGATGTGAAGGGAAGTGGAAGAACTGTCTGAGCGGGACGGAATGCAGCGTGGAAGGTTTTTACTTTCATATTTGGATTCGCTTAATTTTGTTGAGATAAAAATACTAATCAGCGTCATTGAGTTGGATTTCATGAATATTTTAAAGACGTATTCTATAAATAATTAACATTTTGGAGGTTTTCAAAAACAAATCTGTAGTGTTTTCTATTGATTGTTTGACTGGTATGGTGGCGCAGTGGGAAGCGCAGTGGATAGCGCAATGGGTAGCACAGTGGCCTCACAGCAAGAAAGTTGTGGGTTCAAGACCCGGATTGGGACGTGGCCTGGAACACTGGCCTATCTGTAGGGAGTTTGCATGTTCTCCCCGTGTCTGCGTGGGTTTGCTCTGGGTACTCTGGTTTCCTCCAAAAACATGCATGCTAGGTTTATTGGCCGGTGCCAAATTGCCCCTAGGAGTGAGTGTGTGTATGGTTGTATGTGTGCGGCTCCACGTAAGACTGGCAACCTGTTCGGGGTGTACTTTGCCACTCGCCTTGAATCAGCCAGGATGGGTTCCGGCATCCCCCGCTATCCCGAAAGGGATGCACGGTTAAGATAGACCGCGTAAAAGCTGGCATTCAAACAGTTGAAAAAACAGTCCGTAATGAGTCCATGGAGTTGCCCTTCAATGACGCACACCAAAATGGCCCCTTCATTTTCCCGCTGGGTCAGAACAAGCGTCCCCAGTTCCTCCATCTTGCTAGCGGGCGACCAGATGTTACCCATGACCACCGCAGGAACACTGGGTTTAAAGCGCCACCTTTCAGAACGCCTCCTTCTCAGTTCTGTCAGGACTGCACCGACTCTTCCAGCCACGGTTAATCTGGTTCCAAGAGCTAGCATCTGGTCGTGCACGCAAACAAAATGGGACAACTCCATGACCAGCGAATTAAGCCAACGGGGAGCTAGCCGTTGAAAAAAAAATGGTCATTAAACAAGTTTTAAGATAAACAATCAATCTGAACGGGCACTTTTCAGTGGTTGTTTTCCTCTCCTGAAAGCAAACAAAAACCCACAACATAAAAGGTTTTTTTGGAAGTCTCCGCCTTTTTAGATGCAAATCAAAGTGCGATAGAAACCTCTCAGACAGCTTCAGCCTCATATTTATAGTAGCTATGCAGACAGTTGACATTCTCTGTCTCCCCACATAATGACACTTGAAGACCACAGCTTGCATTTCAGCGGGCATGAATGTGTAAGGGCTTGTTTCGCCCATGTCAGATGATGGCTTCAGAGTGGTGCTGGTATTGACCCTACATGTCTGCAAGTGCATTAGTGCAGCCATGCTTAGCCCACTTAACGCTCAACTATAACAAACACGGCCGTCAATAGAAACAGCCGCCTTTTTATGCAGCGCACAGGGAGCTGCTGTGGTTCTTATGAGGGCTTCAGTGTGTGTAGCACGTCCTGCAGACGATGGCCTGGTTAGCAGAGTGGCTACTCGGCGTGTTAGCCTGACCTCGCCCTACAGATAGGAAGGAAAAAAGTGCAGCCTTGGGCTATACGAGATTCTCTCTTTCAAAGACGAGTTGTTCTGCGATAAAGGGGGTCAGACGTGCTGGAGAACATGACCAGAGGGCAGAGGGTAAAAACACGTTCAGAAAATAGATTTTTAAAAGAGAATTTCTTTATTGCGCTGGTCTCTCACTAGAACGTGCTTCGCGTTTCCGAGCCTCGTTGTTTCGTAGATTTAGTAGAATATAGCAGCATCGTTTTGTAGATTAGATTATATTCTCCATCTTGATTAGTTGGGTTTTTTTGTTTTTCGTTCCGTTCCATCATTTTCCGCTCATCCAGGGCCAGGTTGCGGGGGCAACAGCCTCAAACGGGAAGCCCAGGCTTCTATCATCCCGGCTGCATCCTCCAGCTCTCCCGGAAGGATCCTGAGTCGTTCCCGGGCCAGCTGTGAGACATAGGGGTCCGGGGTCATCCTCTTGGTCTCCTCCTGGTGGGGCGTGCCCGACACTCCTCACCAGCGAGGCGTTCGGGAGGCATCCTTACCAGATGCCTTAACCATCCTATCTGGCACTTGGAGGAGGAGCGGCTCAACACCAAGCTCCTCCCAGATGGCAGAGCTCCTCACCCGATCTCTGAGTGAGAGCCCAGCCACCCTGCGGAGGAAACTCATTTCAGCCGCTTGTACCCGCGATCTCATTCTTTCGGTCACCACCCAAAGCTGGTGACCATAGGTGAGGCTTGGAGCGTAGATTGACTTGTAAATCAAGAACTTTCCTTTTCGGCTCAGCTCTTTCTTTACTACGATGGACTGATGCAGTGTCCTAGTTATTGCTGATGCCGCACCGATCCGCCTGTCGATCTCTCGCTCCATCCTTCGCCCCACTCGTGAACAAGACCCCGAGATACCTAAACTCCTCCACTTGGGGATCACTTGATCCCTCACCGGGAAAATTTGTGAACTGCATCACACCGCAACAGGCTACCACCACGGCGCCAATGGTGGGAGTAACAGGGTGTTAGGTGTCTTCTCCAAGGACGCTAGAAGTGAACTCAGCGGGAATCAAACCCGCAAACTTCCGGATAACTTCTAGACTGCGGGAAAATGCTCAACCACCAAGCCAGCACCTCCCCCCTCTAGTTGTACATATTGTTAGCGTCTGTCCATTCACTAAAATTCGGAAGCATTTGCGATTTTTTTAATCCAATCTGACCATTCATTGCTTTTAGATGATCACCTACAGCCTACCTAAACGTACTTGCATTGTAAACACAGAAACACATGGCTGAGCTGGAAAGTCACACTTTTATTTATTTATTTATTCCAAGCCAGTGACCTCCCACCGAGTTGATCATCCCACCCCAGGTACTTGTGTGGAAAATGGTTTCAGCCAGACCCCCCTCCAGACCTTCTATTGTCCCGTAAAGCAGCGCATCACCTTTGCTGTGTGAAGCGCTGTAGGCTTGTTTATACGATGAACAACTCATTTAGACCCGCTGAGTCACAGCAGACCACTCCATCTGCAAATTAGCTTCCCAGGAGTCGTTTTATTTATACGGCTGCTGCACATTGGAAGCATCACGTCGGCGGTAAAACTCATCTCACAGGTTGCTCTGCATAGTAGGTCCTGATAATCCCACGCAGATTACTTAGTTGATCTCAACAGCGGAGTGTTTGATTAAGTGTTGTCATTATTTATTCTCAGCGTGCCCCACCGATTACGGTCCGCATGTGTATACCCATATATACAGCACATATAAATAAAAAGTAATCATTCATTCCAACGATGATCAATGGATCAATGGATAAGAAAGCCAGAGCAGGTATGTCTGTATTTTTTAGGACCCGACCAATTATGGGTTTTTGAAATCGATGGCTATATGCATATTTTTCGGATGCATATTTCAGTTTAACACCTGTTCTCCAGTTGCCCCGGCTGAACAAAAAACAGCCTTTTGATCATTTGTCTGTTTTGATCAACAGCTAAATTGATCAAAACATGTTTTTCAAGTGATTGGAATGAAAGCAAAACTCAGGATTGTTGTTATGGCAAGACATTGTGATTGGTATCGCCATCAATTGGTATGATGGCGATACCAATTGAAATGGTCCAAGAAAGGCGGATTTCCAAGTAACCAATTAATCGATTTCTGATTTAATCAGAAGGCCGACTGTTTTTTTGTTTTTTGTTTTTATTTGCTCGACATTCATAAATAGTGCAAAAACATTTAAAAAAATCATTATTCGGGTCCTGTTGGCATTATCAAACCGTGATCTCCAGCTCTCACTGGATCGATTTGCTGCCGAGTGTGAAGCGGCCGAGATTGGAATTAGCGCCTCCAAATCCGAGACCAGGGTCCTCGCCCGGAAAAGGGTGGAATGCCCCCTGCAGGTCAGGGACAGAGTCCTGCCCCAAGTGGAGGAGTTTAAGTATCTCGGGGTCTTGTTGACTAGTGGGGGAAGGATGGAGCGGGAGATCGACAGGTGGATCGGTGCGGCATCAGCAGTAACTAGGACGCTGCATCGGTCTGTTGTGGTAAAGAAAGAACTGAGCCGAAAAGCAAAGCTCTCGATTTACAAGTCGATCTACATTCCCACCTTCACCATGGTAACCAGGATCTACGTTCCTACCCTCACCATGGTAACCAGGATCTACATTCCCACCTTCACCATGGTAACCAGGATCTACGTTCCTACCCTCACCTATGGTCACCAGGATCTACGTTCCTACCCTCACCATGGTAACCAGGATCTATGTTCCTACCCTCACCATGGTAACCAGGATCTATGTTCCTACCCTCACCATGGTAACCAGGATCTACGTTCCTACCCTCACCTATGGTCACCAGCTGGGGGTGGTGACCAAAAAAATGCGATTGCGGATAGAAGCGGCCGAAATGAGCTTCCTCCACAGGGCGGCTGGGCTCTCACTCAGAGATCGGGTGAGGAGTTTTGCCATCTGGGAGGAGCTTGGTGTCAAGCCGCTCCACCTACAGGTCGAGAGAAGCCAGATGTCTGGGGATCTGGTCAGGATGCCTCCCGAGCGCCTTGCTGGTGAGGTGTTTCGGGCACGTCCCACCGGGAGGAGACCAAGAGGCAGACCCCGGACCCGCTGGAGAGACTATGTCTCAAAGCTGGCTGGGGAATAACTCGAGATCCTTGCTGGTGAGCTGGAGGATGCAGCCGGGGTGAGAGTAGTCTGGCCTTACCGTCTAAGGCTGTTGCCCACGCGACCCAGCCCGGATAAGCGGGACAAACTCTGATAGGATTTACCCATGTATAGGTGTCTATCTAGTTATCTATACATGGGCTATTTAGATATCGATATCTACGTACATCTAAAGCAAAGTCCATTGTAACCTCCACTAATTCTAGTTCTCAGGACTGGGGTCTAAAAATGGAGAACAGTTTTAGTTTCATTATTACAGCCGTAAGTTTAAGGTGAGATATCGATGCTGTCAGATACAGAGTAACCACGGAGAAACAGCAGTGACTCAGAGACCTCAGTGTGCCGGTAATACCCATAAGAGCAGCAGCTGTCACTGTCTTCCATGAGGTAGCATCTTCATCAGGCCAGCCTTTCTCCAGCTTTAGGTGTCAGTGAGATAAAGAGGCCAGGAGAGAGCTTAGGACTGTAATTGGTGGTCTGTCCCAGTCACTGGGAGAGATCTCCAGGGATGAGGCTTTAGTCGGCGTAATGATGCCTGTAAGATGAGAGGGGATTTGACTGCGAGCCCCCACCCTCTCCTAAATCCTCCTCTCTGACAGGAGGATCCGTGCACGTCAAAGCGCTAGCTCAAAGACACATGATGTACTCGGACTATGGGAAACCATTATTAGCTCTACCCCTGTTCTCACAGGGTTTAAAAATTGGTAAAAGTGGGAAAGAGGAATAAAAAGATGGGCTAATCTGGTCAGATTAAATCAGACATCAGATAGTCTGGGTTTCATCTAGGTGTCCAACCCTAGGACGCTTGTTAGATATGTGGGAATGTGTGTGTGCACAAGCAGGACTCATGGTGTCCTGCACGAAGATGGCCGTCAGTGTTGCAGTGTACTGTAAGTAATAAGTGGAAATCAGACTGTGTGTATGTGTGATTTATTCTCCATACCAGCTGGCTGCACCGTGCACACACACACACACACACATACTATACACTTACAGGCATACACATAGATATATATAGTACGTGCATGCACAAATGTATAGGTGCACATTTTACATTTACGTACACACATGTACGTACAGTACATACTCACCCATGCACATATTCTCACACACATCCCAGTAGCCATCACGTGCACCTGACTGGTAAAACTCCAGCAGGAACCACTCAAACCCGTATGTTTCAGAAGTTTAAACTGATCCCTACATAAATAAAGACTAATTTATTTAGTTGTTAGTGTGTACGTCTAAGTGCATCAACATCTTATCAGACAAGTCTGGGAATAATATGGAAAGTAAAAAGCAATGGAAACATCCAGCTGTATTTACTTAGGGCCCCCTCACCTCCCGGCCCCTCCCCCTCACTCTCCCACCGCCATCCTCTCTAACATCTCCAGCTTTCCATCCCTCTAACTGTCCAATCACTGCTGGTCTCTCCTCATTCCCACGGAGACACTTGCCAAAGCAAATTTGGCGAGAGGAAGTGGAGACCGAGTTCTCTTCCCAAACCTCCCCAATCTCTTCCTTTTCCTACAACCTTTATGTGTGTAAGTGTGTGTGGTTTACAACGAGAGTCATTCTCTCTGCTTTTCCATGCATGTCCGAAATAGAGATTTTCTCCGTCCTCTACGAGTAGGAAATCTTCATTTCAGACCATGGAAACCTTCTCCGAAGACTTTTGGATAAACTAAGAAAGCATTTATTGAAATGATACTTTTAGTTTTTGGTATTTACAACACAAAAGCGCTGTTTATTATTATTTTAATTGCTCACTTTTGAAAAATAAATTGCATCGTAATTTTCCCACAATGTTCCGTCTAAATTTTTATGTGTCTGAGCAAAAACACAAGCTTTCTGAGCAAAAAGGGGGCGGAGCAAAAACTTTTACTCTTGTGATGTCACCAGCAGCGACGAGCCAAACTCCGAAGCAGTGATTTGAAGCAATTTGTTTCAGAAAGAAAGAAGAAAGAGATAAGTTCAATTTTCCATCTTTAGTTTAAATTTAGTTTTATTTTGTGCGCTGCATAGGTTTTCTTGTGCGCTATTAATTTGCCAGAAGTGCGCGATTGCGCTGGCGCACAGCTTAAAGGTAACATTGATCGTATACAGTGTACAAGGTTTGCGTCAGAGTGTGTGACTCCGATTAGAACTTTTTTCAAGTTTTTTTTTTTTATTGCAGTACGTTAAGAAAGCTTTTTGATTGCCTCAAATATCGACTCATTTTTACTTTTTGGCGTTCTAGCTGTTCCTCTAGCTCAGACAAGTAATTATTCGCTGGATTGCCAACAAGCAAAGCTTCCGATATGTGCTCTTCCATCAAAAAAAAAAAAAAAACCCTCTAAAACCCTACGTTTTCAATTCTAAGATTATGTAGCAATATTTTATTTCTCGCACCAATTCTGATCTTGCAGAGCCTCAGAAGAGGGGCTACTGTACTCTCACGGGGTAATAAGTGTTAGCATGTAGCTTATTCAATATGTAGTCACACATCACCGAAAGTTTAATCAGTTCATCTATAGTTGGTATCTGAATATCTGCAATTTTTTTTAAATGCCTTCAAAGGTTTGTGAGATATTTTATTAAAAATGTGTCTCAGAAGTATGAATGACATAAGTTAATGAAGATCTTTCATAACAAATTTATTAGCGTCGTTCTGCAATGGCCTGAAAACAGACTGAAAGAAAAACAAGAAAAAAAAAACAACCGGCGGTGAACGTATCATTGAGAAATATCAGGTTTGCTATGAGGCGGATCAGTTGGGAAAACTCCAGATGTTCATGTCTGGCGTTCGTCTTTGGGGGATAAATGATGGGTTATGTAAGGCGAGGTAGTACCGCCTCTACACACCGTTCCGCACTGTTTTCAGGTCCACAAACTCAACAAGTTTGGGCTCGCTGTAGAAGAAAGCGAGCTACTTATGTGCTGAGCGCAGGAGAAAGGACTCCATCAAAGCGAATATTAGATGAGGTCATTTCAAGTCTAGTCAGCAAACGGGTTCATACTGAAGATGAAGCTGCGCCTCAGCAGGTCTGCGGAGGGGCGGATAATGAGGAGGTTTGATGCTTCGCAGGAACACACACACATGCACACACTCCTCTCTGCCTGGCAGAAGTAGTTCCCCCAGAAAATAGAGATTGTCGCAATGTGAACGAATGTGTAAATGTGTCAAAGTGTACATGAATGTGTATTTCTTCGTGTTCGGGTGTGTGCACATGTGAATTTATGTGCATGTATTTGTGTGCATATGCATGTTTAAATGCGGGGCGAAGCTGGACAGCCACGAGGTGGAACAGAGCTGGAACAGTCGCTTGGTGGAACAGAGATGGAACAGCCACTTGGTGGAAGAAAGCTCTGTGTTTATTTTATGTGAATAGCTTTGTGTGTAAAGGCGTGTGTGTAACAAGGTCTGTATATGTGTTGATGTGTGTTTGTCTCGATGAGTGTGGGAATTATTCTACGTGTGTGTGTGTCAATGTGTATTTCTGTCCGTATGAGTGTGTATATATTTTTGTGAACACACTTGTGTGTCTCTGTGAATGAGATTTTGACGAATGTGAATGCTTGTACGGGTGTGCGTAGTCCAGGAATGTTGTTCATGTTCTGCGTTGTGTGTGTGCGTGTATATGCATGGGTGTGTGTTGTTAATGAGCATCACACATGTTCACGGAAGAAAAGACTTACTCATTTACACACCAGGTGGAGAGAACTTATCAGCCCTCTTTCACACACACCTCGAAGCCCCGGGTCTTCCGCCGCTTAGCTTCTGGCCCACCTAACAGAATGAACAGACGGTTGTTGCACGGTCCAACCAATCATGAGTGATTTTTTAAAATGTATTTTATATAAGTTGTCTGGGCTCTTCGTCCTTGCTACACCAGTGTTTCCCCATAGATGGCACACTCATTGATATTTTTGGGGGGGACATTAGGGAATATTAAACTCCGGGAGTTGTTTCCTTCAACATTCCCAGTCACAAACTTTTTCATACCCAATTTTTCTGACACCATATTTTTTTAATGCCTCCACCTACAGAATGTGGGGGAGGCTAAATGCACTCAAGCTACCCGTGCATCCGTTTGTACGCCTATGCTTACGTAACGCTTTTGTGAGCACAATAGTTCTTAATTTATCAAAGAGATTTTAATGAAACAACCGATAGCCTACCAACTGTAGATGAACTTAAAGGATCACTTTTCACCCTTTGTGGAGAGTAGTGGCCAAAAGCGGCCGCGCTAGTTGTCGGGCACTCGTGTTAGAAAATGAGATT
This sequence comes from Neostethus bicornis, assembly GCA_902685375.1. Classification (NCBI taxonomy): domain Eukaryota; kingdom Metazoa; phylum Chordata; class Actinopteri; order Atheriniformes; family Phallostethidae; genus Neostethus; species Neostethus bicornis. Next base: position 27,956,127 of record LR738550.1, read on the forward strand.
TTCGAGAATAACTTAGGTTGGGGACCCCCTCAAAAACAAAATCTCACATCTAAAAGTGCTTATCCTCCTAATAAAATAACATTAAAAAAATAATAATAACTTTCTGAAAGTTTGTTCACTTCCAGTTGTTTGCTTCCCGTTTCCGGTTCGAGCTTGAGCGCTCGTTTTTTTACTCTAAGTAAAAAAGGGTGAAATACTTTTGTCTGTTAAAGGTTTAAGCTATTATATTTTTCAATGAAGTGCTTTGAATTATAAAAAATACATTTTGATAACATTTTAGAAAATGTAAAAACCTTACACGTAGGACTGTTTACAAGATAGACTCCACCCACTTATCATTAATACGGTTAGCGACACGGTGTGAAGGAATAATGTGAAATGTCATGGCAGAAACGTAGTTTTATTACTTTTAAATTAATTACATATTTTGTTATATGTTCATTATCATATCATTAAAATCAATTCTTCTGTCCATGGGCTTCATCCAGACAGCGATATGAGGGATCGTAGGGATCAGTGGAGCAAAAAAAAAAAGAAAATTAGATAAAAAATGTTTCGTTTTTGAATCAGTAAAATTTAAATGATGTTTTCTTAGTATTTGTTGTTATCTTTGTTTTCAAAAAGCAGTGTTCCTGCACCGGGTTTGACCTTTTGTTCCCACAACAGAACCTTTTGAGTAAAACAGTTTGCCCACCCTTACCGTAGAGCCAGGTTAAAGTCAGGTCGTGGTCTGGGTGTGGCTCCATTCAGAGCAAAGAAAACAGGTTGTTTAGCTTTTCATGTCGGTTTGTGCCTCCAACCTGTTTAGCAACTATGCCTCTTTCTTCTGACTCACTCCGAAACACTTTAGAGATTGCATCTCACCTCCGGTTTGACTTTCTGTAGCTTTTAACCACAGCCGATAAGCGGGAGGGGGTTAGGGGGGGTCAGATAAAATGAATCGTAGAAGCGAAACAAGCTGTGTATTTTGTGTGAGATGTGTGAGGCGCGGTGCATGCAGCTCACACTTCTGGTTCTGCAGCTGGAATCTGCTTGTTTGCAGAGGACATCCTGTAATCTATGACACAGGAAACGCGCTCAGACAGATAGACAAAAAGAGCAGGGAGGGTTGGGGGAGGACAGTGAGAGGAGGGAGTGACAGTGAAAAGAAACAAGGTGGCGGTGGGTGCAAATGACAGATGGGATCTGGAGGAAGTTGTTTTAGTAAAGTCTCTGCCGTCATCAAAGCAGCTGGTGGGATTTGGTGAAGCTCCTCATGTCGGCACTGCAGGGTGTCTCGGATTTTTCCAGATTCACCATCAGCTCGTGTTCCCAGTACACAGTGTTTCAGATTTTGGGGACATGAGAGGTCAGGTATAGAAACCCTGCACATCCATGGTTTCTCCGCACCAACTTCTAACCACAGTTTGGCTGCAAAGATTTGCAGAAACATGAGCTTCTAAGTATTTCATAAAGTAAAAAGCTACAAACAGCCTTTGAAAGCTTGATACAGACATATGCTCACTCCTGTACGAGGGGTAAGTGGTACCCCGACTCATGTGCTCCCCTACTACTTCACACTCGGAAGACAGAAATCAATTTGGTTTGGCGCTAGTGCCACATTATCAAGACTTTCACCAGACTAGTAATATTCCGCTTTTACGATTTTAAGGCTGAACAGCGCAAACATGGCTTTTAAAAGACCACTTTTTTTTGTTTTCCTGCTGCAATGCAAGGGAGAGGGGCTGCTGCTGTTGCACATATCCCTGTGCTTATGAGTGAAAACAAATAAAAGTAGATGAGATAAAGCAAGCACGAGCAAAACAACCAAAAGCGGGCCTTCATTTTTACAAAGTAGACTCCAACACTGCACACCGTCGCAAATGTACTAGAACAGGCACGGGCAAACTACAGCCCGCGGGCCACATGTGGCCCGGTAAATGTTTAATCCGGCCCGCCGAACTTAAAAATTTAAATAAGCAAACCTAGTTATGTGTTTTATTTCCCCTGCCATTCTGATGTTTCCTCACAAGATGGCACACACTATGATGTGGAAAGCCATCGGGCCAAATACACGCACGTAAACAAGGATTTTAGATGTTAAAACAAGCAAAATGTTACATCGAGCGCTTAAATTTCAAACTTAGCGCCGCTAATTGTACAATTTTAAGCGCTATCGCACTAGATTTCAGACCTAGCGCCGCTAGATTTGAAATTTAACGCTCTTGATGTAACATTTGGCGCGCTCGTTTAAAAGCTAGCGTGCCATTTTATTGGTCTAATCTAGCGGTTACCAAAGCGTGCCATCCATCTGATCCTGTTTGGCCTCTTTGTCGAATGTTAGAACTCAATGTGGCCCGGAAACCAAAAAGTTTGCCCAACCCTGGTACTAGAATAATATTTTGTAAGGATTGGAACACTAATAACACGTTCAAATACCTCGTTAAAATGCCTCAAATTTTTAGTTTGACGGTCTCAGTGAGACGTGTAGCACTGCTATTGTTTCACCAGCGTTGTTTACTAGCGGTACGCACAAAGCCGGTAACCAAAGTGTTGTTTATCGAAATCAAGAGCATCGAGTTTTATGAAATAGGACGGTGTCAAGAGAGTAGTCTGTTCCCCCTCTGTGTCCTGTTTCCCCCCTCCGTCTTGTCTGTGTGTGCAACTAGTCACACCTGAAACTAATCTATTCATATGCTGGAGCATAAATGGAACAGTTTTTGACACACTTTTCGCCAGATTGTTTGTTTATCATGCTTGACTTTTTATCCAGTTTTTTGGGTCCAGCTTCTACATCAGAACCTGCCTAGTTTATCTGTTTTTATCTTCTTTATTTGGACTTTTTAATCAATCTAATAAACATGCTTGTGATTTTTTCATCTGAGCCTGTCTGTTGTGTCGAGGGTATATTGTTGGCCTCAGCTCCACACCATGACAGACGGTTTGAAATGGTCCCAATAAGAGCAGTAGTAATAATAAAATCTTACTGATATCCATTCCTACTTAATACTTTCTGAGTTTCTCATATGGAAAATATTCCTGACCTATGTGTGTGAAAAGTGGGCGCGACTGATATGCGCTGCGACTGATGGCATGCCAAAACCCAAAGCGAAGCTCTGACCTCAGGGTGTTACAGCTTTTAGGATTAAAGAATATCTGCTTCTTAATTAAACGTCTGATAGCGATCCGGCGTGTAGATGTTAGCAGTTGGTCGGGGGCAGTCTGGGCTTGTCCTACACAACTCGCTTAATCACGATGCCTTATCTTAGTGTGACATCCTGTCTGTGCAGGGTGAGCCGTGCTGCATCATAAAGATTATGAAGGTGTGTGTGTGTGTTAGGAGTCAGGCCAGGTGTATCATTTGCAAATGGCTTGTTGTTAGTCTGTCTTATCAGCTGTCAAGCCAGCCATAAAAGTGTCTGGCTCGCCTCTCGGTCAGGGTTTCGCTTGCTGCACGTGTCTCATGATTTTACGTTTTCAAGTCAAAGACCCCTACTTTACTGAAGTTTAATCTCAGATTTTTTTTGCAGAACGTTATCAGACCCTGTAAAAAAGATAATTCAGTCTGATTAAACCACTTCCCCCGGAAACAGGCCAATGACACAGTTTAAACGGGAATTCCCAACTGCTCGCCTCACAATTCCATTGCTCAGTAATCTAGACATGCAGATTCCTCTCTCCCCGAGAAGGGGCCCCCCGCTGCTGAGCCCCGCATGCTCAGCTGCCAGTTTCACTGACCCTCCGACACACTCCTCCATCCAAAATCACCAGGACCGGATCTGGTCCTGGTGAAGAGCCGCAGCGTTGGCAACTCCTAATCCACGAGACGAGGACTGGCACGTGGCTCAGAGACTCAACTCAGTGCCAGAGCTTTGTGTGTGTGTGTCTGTCTGTCCATATGTGTGTGTGTGTGGGGGGGAGAGATCAGCTAGCCACTTGCTTCCAGCCCTCCAGCATTGCTTTGCAACACAGATATGTAGGACAAATCTGATCATCTCTGGATAATCCATGAACATCTCTTGATGGTACGTTCTACCTACAAAAACACGTTCCCATTATTTCATAGGTCATTTGAAATAAACAGATTTGGACGTAATCCCTCACTTTTTTTTGGATGGGTTTGTAGTGGAGTAAATATTTAGACTTTTGGGGTCAAAATGACAGCTTGTTTTTGGGTAATCTCATTTTCAAAATAAAATTCTCGTAGTGGGTAAAATGAAACACAACAACGGATTTTTTAATTGTTTTGTGTAACATTTTCTTAATGTATGAATAGTTTGTAGGAATGAAAGTAATACGTCGTTGGTTATGAATGAAATTTTTTTGTATGTTGTTGGATTAGAGCGAAAAAATTAGAGACAATGTAATGTAATTACAAATTTAAAAAATGTAATTAAGTTATTATAAGCTTAGATGTTTTGTCGTCTGATTCGTCTGATAGAGCTTTAGGTGGCGCCGAAGGCTATCTCGGCTGATTTAAGGGATACACAGGCTATACCCCCAACAGGTTGCCAGTCACACACTCTCTTCTTGGGGTCAATTTTATAGCGGCCAATCAACCTAGCATGTATGTTTTTGGAGGGTGGGAGGAAACCAGAGTACCTGGAGAAAACCCACCCAATATGGGACATGCAACGTCCGCAGAGAAAGACCAGTGTCCCACCCGGAACTCAAGCCACCGAGTGAGGCCACTGTGCTAGCCACTGCACCACTGTGCCGCGCTAGCTCGGATGCAGTTGTTGTAAACAATTAAAGTCTGACTGTCTTGTGAAAATAAAACGATTCCATATATGAGTTCGAACAATAACGATGATAAAGAAAATATATTAGTAACGATAAGTCGAACTGAATGCCTCCACTCAATCTTGACCGTTGGTCGCATGACCATGAAAACCTAACGAGTTCATCTATAGCTGCTACTTAGTAACTGCAGTCAGTTTTATTCGAAAACTTCAATCGCGGTTTGAAAGACTAGATTCAGAAAAGTGTTACGGCCAGACGGCCAGACAGTCTTAGTGCTTACGATCTGCTTCACAATCTGTGGGTGGAGACTTAAAAATGTCTCCACTCACAAATATTATCAATAGAGAGTGTATATGGAGTATATGGTGAGTGTGAAAAAGAGGTGAAGAAGCGTGTGCTGGCAAGCTGGAACGGGTGGAGGAAAGTATCAGGTGTGATGTGTGATAGAAGAGTTTCAGCTAAAATGAAAGGGAAAGTGTACAAAACCGTGGTGAGACCGGCCATGCTGATTGGTCGAGAAACAGTAGCACTGAAGAAAAGACAGGAAGCAGAGATGGAGGTAGCAGAGATGAAGATGCTGAGGATCTCTCTGGGAGTGACCAGGATGGACAGGATTAGAGGAACAGCACATGTTAGAGGTTTTGGAGATAAAGTCAGAGGGGCCAGACTGAGAGGTTTAGACATGTGCAGAGGAGAGAGAGAGTACATCAAAAGAAGGATGCTGGGTTTGGAACCACCAGGAAAGAGGACTAGAGGAAGACCAAAGAGGAGGTTCATGGATACAGTGAAGGAAGACATGAAGATAGTTGGTGTGACCAAAGAGGATGCAGGAGATAGGGTTAGATGGAAGAGGCTGACTTGATGTGGCGCCCCCTGGAGGGAAATGCCGAAAGAAGAAGATTAGAAAAAATAAAAGATAATATTCTAAACCTCTATGTTTGTTCCGACATGACTTACACACACTTCCGGCTGGTCGAGAGGTTGCCAGACTAAAATGTCAATGAACTCAATACCGTCAGACAGAGCAACAACCGTCAGAGTGTGTGTGTGCGCCAGAGTAGGTGTCTGCTGGTGTTTAAATTTAGGCGTGCTGTTGACTTTGTCTGTGTGTTTTTCTATTTCTGGGGAAGCTACCAAGTTCACACACGCACAACACACACATATTGAACTCCAGCTATGTGTCACACACTTGTCACACAGAGGATTTAGCTCAGCTAGGTGTATTTGCTCATGGGCAGCCAGGAGAGGAGTAAACTGTGCAAGCGCCCGCGTGTGTGTATGTGTGTGTGTTTGAGTCTGTCACACACAGACAAGAGGGGGTTTGTTTCTCTACCCTCCACCCCCACCTCGCAGTGTTGGGTCAGCTTTGTGCCGATGACCTCAGCTCTCCATGCTGTGGCTGTCACAGACACACACACACACACACACACACACACACACACACACACACACACACACACACACACACACACACACACACACATACCGTACACACACACAAACACACAGTCACACAGATACACACATGCACCATCATCAACACACTCATGAAAACTCACACATGCTGACAGACACCAACTTACATATACCCACACTTACACACTCATACAGACGCCTACGAGCAAAACATACACTTACATAAACACACACAAATACACACACACACACACACACACACACACATATTCACTAACTTATACACACATGCCTTCACACACACTTTTCCCCCCTCCATTCTGCTGTAACGCACGTCTGCAAACTCAGGTTTTGTGTCAGAATATTTTCGTGTTCTGCAACATTTACCCCTGTAGCGCCCCCTCTGGTTGGTCAATTTCACTCTCTGTTCGACGTTATTTAAAAAAGTGTAATGAAGTTACTTATGATGCCATCATGTTACAATCGAGCTGTAGAAAGAAGCTGAAACCCTCCTAAATGAATTTTTCTCTCTTTCTTTCAGGGTTCTGATCCAATCCCGATGAAAAGAGCCAAACATGAAGACGTCCCATCGTTGAGTGATAAAGAAAAGCAACATGATTGGCTGCAGTCGCTCTCCAACTCCAGCAAGGTGAGTGATGCTAACCTATCGCATCCTGAACATGATGGTTACTAGTTGTTCAGATGTAATGGAACATCCAGGACGACAAAATCAAGCATAACGCCCAGGCGAAAAAAAATGGCGCAGAAGGAAACCGGCAAACTTGAAAATTAAACAGGGACCAGTTCTTGATTTACCGTACACTTGGACCTTGATGTAACACAGTTCACCTTTCATGACGTTGTTGTCTAGTGCCAGTTTACAAATTTGTTTTCCGAGTCTTAAATGATGCATTATATTCTGCTTGGTGATGGCAGTAAATTGGTGCCGGGCATGATTATTTTCTGGTATTCTTCGTTCATAAAACCTACCCTCCGGCTGGCCTGTCTTTTTTTCTGAAGTCGACTTTGCTTTCATCCCCGAAAATGTAAAATAGCAACATTTTATTTCTCCATTCATTTAAAGCAAGTTGCTTACGGTCATTGACGGTCAAATTTTGGCCACTCTGGAGAATAAACAAGACGTTTTTCTGGAGAGACTATGTTGCACAGCTGGCTGGGGAACAACTCGGGATCCTTCCAGGTGAGCTGGAGGATACAACCCGAATCAGAGAAGCCTGGGCTATTGTCCCCGCGACCCGGCCCCAGATTAGTGGAAGACGACGGAACGAATTCCATGGATTGCAATGGAATTGCAATCTTTGTTTTGTTTCTGTTGCCATTGCACCATAGTTTTATGATGTCCGTTTTGTCACACGTGCCAGTCTAATGCAGTTAAGGCTGTCACGATTCACTCAGCTGGTTGAATTTTTGTTGAGTTTAACAATCGAGTCCACCGATCTAAGAAATTTACGAGAGGGGCACATCAGCAGATACTCCCTGTAAAAGCCTTTATGTCTGCTCCATCATATTCTTCATCATTGTATGTCTTTGTTCTTTTTCCAGGGGCTCAGCTGCATCCAGCCCAGACAGAGACCTTCAGCTTTCAGACCCTGGTCCCCTCACATCTCTGCCAGTGATAAGGAGCCCTCCAGCCATCCGCTCGCCCTGCTCAGAGACAGGTGAGCAAGGGTGTTCCATCAAACCCCCACCAGTAGATGATTTAGCTACTGAGGTCAGCTCTGACTGTTCCACAGCCTCCCACACACACCATACACTCACGCTGTGGGCACCACGGTTGGTGCAGCTTTGGCCCATTTTTTCCTGCCGTGGGAGGACGGAGTTTCGAGCACTCTGATTGGCTGCTTGGACAAGAGATGGGCGATATGTGTACTTTATTGTCAGAATTGCAGAGATGATTAGAAGGCCACAAAGTAAAAAGGGTGTCATTGTTTGAGGCGATTGAATATGTTTGGGCATTTATTGCAAAGTTTTACTTAGGGGTTCCTTGTTGGAAAAACTTGTTCAACGCCTGTATTGCACCCACAATGCTTTGCAGCCTAACCTCATAATCTCTATCCTAAAACTGAGGAAAGCTCTATTGTAATTGGGACAAACTTTTCGCCAACTCTCTGCTTCTCTGTTCCAGCTTCTACTGCTATAAGGGTTTGGAGAACGCAGTGGCCCCTAACGTTGCCCTCACTCCCTTGCCAATGGGGAAGGTTGGCCCCATGTCTCCGGCAGTGCCCACCACCTCCCACCCGAGTGGAGGCGACCCCCCAGGTGAGGGAACCAATCCTCATCCCCGACCTCGCAAGCGAAGAGCTACAGGGGAACTCCCACCTCCAGAGATCCCCTGTCCTCCTTCCTGCACTGCCAGCAAGCTGCCCCCACCCCCACCACCTCAGGAAGATAAAGACTCAGAGGTGGAGATTGAAGTGGAGAGCCGGGATGAATGTAAGTGACACCTCTACGCCGCTTTCTGCCAGTCTGCCGAGTCTTACACTGCTGATTTCTCTCCTTGCAGTCACCTCCTCTCTCTCCTCACTGTCCTCACCGTCCTTCACCTCATCGAGCAGCTCAGCAAAAGATCTGAGCTCACCAGGTGTCCAGGGGCCAGTCTGCACCGTTACCTCGGCCGAATGCCCAGTTCCTGCCGCGGTGCCCACCATGTCCACGGTTGCCCCAACAGACCTGGGCCTGGAGTCTGAGCTGGAGAGCCTGAGGCAAGCGCTGGACAGCGGGCTGGACTCCAAAGAGTCCAAAGAGAAGTTCCTACATGAGATTGTGAAGATGAGAGTGAAGCAGGAGGAGAAGCTGGGATCGGCTCTACAGGCCAAACGCAGCCTCCAGCAGGTAAACCCGCTTCTCTGTAAGCTAAGCTACTTTGTGCGCAGATGTCATGAGCGGATGAGGTGTATTGAGGAGCAGCAATACAAGGGATACACGACGTTTGACAGATATATGCAGACTATTCTAGATGGAAGATGGAAAATAGAAAGGGGCCCAGTATTGAACCCTGGGGAACTCCAGCTGTTTTGAACACATTACCTTCATTTATTAAACTTTTGGATTGCAAAATTTGGTTACAAAGTTGCTGCACGACCAAATCTATGTTTTATTGCTAATACAAAACCAAGCAGTAGTTTGGTCTGAGATGCTATGCTTTATCAATTTAGCATGAGGACAACAAGTACCGATTTAATACAAACTTAAAACCAAGTCAGAGTGGAGAGGTGGACAAGTACACCAAATACTTTTGGTTGTTTTCCTACTGGTTACTCTTTGATTTGCCCAGATGACTCAGAGCCCATTGTCCCAGCTCCAGTTACCCATAAAAATCCACCCACACGTGTTACACTCTTTCTGTAGGTGATGACAGAATAATGCTGTGAACAGGGTTGCATGAACTTTGCTTCTGAATTCAAAAGTTCACCAAGAGAGCTTCTCACTGTCCACAGTGCTTTATTAATATAATCTCTGCAAACAGAATTCAAACGCTGTTGGTCAAAAAAGAACACAAACGTCTCTCCTTACGCCCATAACTTTGGGCACAAAATTAAAACAATTCAGTGCCAATTTGAACTGCCTCGTCTTGAATTTTTGGGGTCAGAATTATGCTGTCCTTGATCTCACCTGCATTTGCTTGGCAATCTCCAAGCCAACCAGGAGCAAGCTTGTTGAAAGTACACATCCTTTCCATTGCAGTGTAACAGTTTCCGATTGACTCACAGTCAATGGCTAAGTAAAATCTGTAAATCAAACGAGTAAAACGTCCCCTTGTTTGGTGAACAGCCCTAATGTTTAATCGGTTAGTGGATGCCGGCTACCATGTCTAGTTCCAATACATACTCTTGGATTGAGAACCAAAATGAAGGAGTTGGTGAACGTAGGAACCTTTTTTTTTCTTTCGCTGTGCAGAATCCTTGTAAATCCCTCCAAACTTGACATACTGGGAGGAACCGTCTGATGTGATGAAGTTTTCTTTTAGTCTTTCTGTAAAAGCAACAAAGCTTGATGACAGACGTTTTAGTCTCATCTCCAACGTTCCCATGAGTACTGATGGGTGTGTTTTCACAGCTCATGACATGTTCAGTGACTCAGTGGAAGGAAGTGAAAGTCTTGCACGGCTGCACATTGACCACCAACTTTCTTGTTGAAGTCTCTGCGAAGCTAAATAGTAGCTAGCAGATCAGGGGTGGGCAAACTTTTCGACGAATGAGAAATAACGGGTTCTAAAATGTGACCAAAACGCCAGACCATAGAAGATGGTCAGTGAGTTTTAGTTTGGTCACAAGGGCAACAGCCAAGGCTGTTGAAAGATGGTCCTTTCATTGGGTCTTGGGTTTAACCATGCGTCTCGTCCTGGTGGGATGCACCCGGGATGCGCTTGGAACATCTCAAAAGAGATGTCTCAATCCGAACGATTGGGTTCTTCTATGAGCCTTTTCAATGGCAAAGCGCCTCATCCTATTACGTTCTTTTATGCGACCGGTTTCCATCTAGTTTTTATTTTTTCTTTTGCTTTGATCTGTTTGATTTTACATAAAAAGTTTGCCATTTGGATTTGATTCAACATTTCACCAATTTCTTTCTGTCTGGATGAAGCTCATCTGCTCTTAAGATTACATTTGTAATGGTAAAATAGAATAAAAGTGAGATCAATCACAAATGAAAAGAAAATGTATTGCAGAGGGGGTGGAATCATTTAAAAACAAACTCTTTGATGTTGGAGAGAGGGTCTTGTAAACTTGTAAATATTCCTAAACACAACAAAACAGTATTTTTGGAAAGAATGGAATAACAGGGGCTGGAAAAAAAATCAATTGAAAGGTTTATTTATACAATCTCACATTTGGAGCGCTGGATTAAAAAAATTGGCGAGCCACGGTTTACCCACTTCATATCTAGACAAGTTTTACAAAATGAGAACCCTGATCTTCGTTTCTTTAAGCTCTACTTTCTCTCTGTGAAGGAGTTGGAGTTCCTGCGGGTGGCTAAGAAAGAGAAGCTGCGAGAGGCAACGGAGGCCAAACGTAACCTGAGGAAGGAGATCGAGCGTCTGCGAGCGGAGAGCGAGAAAAAGATGAAGGAGGCCAACGAGTCACGTATCCGTCTGAAGAGAGAGCTGGAACAGGCGAGGCAGCTCAGAGTCTGCGATAAAGGCTGTGAGGCGGGACGACTGCGGGCAAAGTACTCGGCACAGGTCGGTCACAATCCACACAGAAACACACAAAACATAGAGAAACACACAGATCGACTCACAGTCACACAGATACACGTACAGTACTTGGAAATAACCACACATCATTACAAATATACACACACACATATACACAATTATATTCATAAATACAAACACATGTATATACTAATGCACGCACAAATGCGTTCACAAGTCTTCAATCTTTTGGCAGAGTCTAGAACTATGACCAATAAGGATTGAAACTCTGTAAACACGGGTCCGAAGCATAACTTCTTAAATACTATTTGGTGAAATCTGAAAAGAATCTGACTGTTTACAGAATAATAAAGCAGAGACTAAACGACGAAACATGGTGTAAAGTAAAGGACTCTGAAGGAACTGTTTCAGCCGCTTTCTGAAAAAAAAAACCTCCCAGAACATGTTCCGGTTCTACGCAAGGGCTACGTATCCCCCGTATTTTTCATGAAGGGGGAAAACGAGAATCCTTGGTCACGAAGAAAAAGGAACAGACATTAACTTCTCAATGGCCACATCGGAAATTCAGATTAGATTAAAAAAAAATAGTCTCCGTAGCTACATCTGCACGTCCATGAAACACTGACAGATCTTCTTCTTTCGGCATTTCCCTTCAGGGGTTGCCACAGCAAGTCAGTTCCTTCTATCTAACCCTATCTGTTGCATCCTCTTCGGTCACACCAACTATCTTCATGTCTTCCTTCACTGTATCCATGAACCTCCTCTTTGGTCTTCCTCTAGTCCTCTTTCCTGGTGGTTCCAAATCCAGCATCCTTCTGCCGATGTTCTCTCTCTCTCTCCTCTGCACATGTCCAAACCATCTCAGTCTGGTCTCTCTGACTTTATCTCCAAAACCTCTAACATGTGCTGTTCCTCTGATCCTGTCCATCCTGGTCACTCCAGAGAGATGCTCTGCATCTTCATCTCTGCTACCTCCATCTCTGTTTCCTGTCTTGTTCTCAGTGCTACTGTCTAGACCAATCAGCACCGTGGTTTTGGACACTTTCCCTTTCATTTTAGCTGAAACTCTTCTGTCACACATCACACCTGATACTTTTCTCCACTCGTTCTAGTCCGCTTGCACACGCTTCTTCACCTCTTTTCCACACTCTCCATTGCTCTGGACTGTTGATCCTAGATACTTAAAATCTTCCACCTTCTTTATCTCTTCTCCCTGTAACCTCACTTTTCCATTTGGATCCCTCTCATTCACACACATGTACTCTGTTTTACTCTGACTAATCTTCTGACAAATCACCTTCCATTAACACGCATTCTTTCATTCTACTTCACACTCTTTGATTATTAGCAACGTAACCTAGCCTAACTACATCCGTTCAGACTAAGAAAACCATCCTGATTGTTAAAGTGAAGCCTCTTGTTTCCAGAGCCGGTTCCGCGAAGTCGGGTCTGAGAACCGGTTTCTTTTCTATTTTTAAAAACGTGTGGAACACATAATCCCGTTATCCGGTATGTTTAGCCACAGAGGCTTCATCTCTTTAGTTAAACGCCTTTTTAAGCCCGCCGGCTTCACAGATCAACGGTAAAAGGCTTAGCAGACAAATAAACGCGTTCCTCGTGTAATGCCCAGGTAGCGGGCGGGGCTGAAAGAAACACAACTAGAAACTGCTCTTCTGTATGTTTCTGTAAACATGTTGTTCAGATCTGATGACAAATAGTGGATTACGACTTTTTTGGCTCAAACTGTGACATCGATTTGATATTAATTACTTAATTTTGGGCATTTTTTATTTTAAATGGTGTTTTTGTAATAATTGTAAAACTTTATCCGTGAAAAATTATTAAAAAAAAAAAAAATTCTACATGTTTTACCATCACACTTGATAAAATTAATAGTTTTGGTAATATTTAGTCCTCATTGATGAGTTTGTAACTAGATAAATAAAGATAAATGAATTACTCTATTCATCCCTCACCGGGGAAATTTGTGCGCTGCACTCTTTACACCGCAGCAGGCTGCCCTTTGACGGCGCCAATGGTGGGAGAAACGGGGGTTAGGTGTCTTCTCCAAGGATCAACGTGCTCTCTGTGGGACGCAAACCCGCGAACTTCTGATCCACGTGCGAACGCTCTAACCACTGAGCTGCCGTCTCCTCCCCGTGCTAGCGTGCTAGCGCTTAAAAAACGTGCATCTAGCGTGCAAGATTTGACATTTAGCGCTTGATTATGGACGTGCAGTGGCCTCGATGGCGTACGGTTTATTTTGACAACCTGCGTATCACAAAGAAACACATTTTAATGGGAGCAGTGTTGTTGTTTTCTCAACAAAGCCAATACTGTATACTGAGAGTGTGCCATCTAGTGAGGAAACACCCGAATTGCAGGGGAAACAAAACATAACAAGGTTTATTTAATCAATTTTTTCAGGTTTTGCAGGCCGGGTTAAAACGTTTGTGGCCCACGGGCCGTAGCTTCCATGCCTGATCTAGCCCATCTCATCAGAATCTCTTCAGTAGTTTGGGAGATGTGACGTTCACAAAAGGGTTACAATACCACAAACTGATGCACGAATGCCTCCTTCACATTCTGTAGACATATAAATATTTTTTTATTTTGACTTGAAGAAAAGATGGAACGTTTTAAACATCCATAACGATCATGGGAACAAAAACCTATCCTAATTGGTCTTATCCCTGTTTTCCAGATTGAAGACCTTCAGATGAAGCTTCAACATGCAGAGGCCGACCGAGAGCAGCTAAGAGCCGACCTGCTGCAAGAGCGGGAGGCCAGGGAGCACCTAGAGAAGGTGGTCAGGGAGCTCCAACAGCAGCTCTGGCCGAAACCAACCTGTAGAGATGGTGCTCCAAAAGATGCTCCCTCTGACAACTAGACTCCATCCCACTGGTCCACATCATCCAACGGACGTTTTATAGACCATCATCCCACCCAGGAATCACCGTACCACACAAACACACCTTCTTCCATCCAATAAGGAGCCTGCTCCTCATCCAGTAAAAGACAAATCAGAGGTTCTTCTGGAGGACATGTTTGTACATCCAAGCCTCTCAGAAGTGCCTGGATGTTACGTTCCAACCTGCCGACGAGCTGGCGGGAACGGAACAGATGACACGTTTGGCTCTTAAACGTGTCAAGATGGGACTGTCTGGTTCCAGCAAAACAAACTCAGAACTGATGTTCTTTGGACATATGAAATATTAGAAATAAAAAAGAGAAAAGGATGTCTGATCACGGACGGCTCACCACACCGCTCCCCTCAGGACGGACTGGAAGTGGAAGGCACCTTTTCTTGCGAGCACTTGTTGTTTGGAGGACCAACGTCCGACAGTGTCCGTCTCACACACTGTTGCCATATTTTAGTATTTCTGAAACACTTTCGATCAAAAAGCCAGAAGTTTTTACTCTTCTTACATGTAAAACGACGACAAAAAAAAAGGACAGAAAATCAAAAACTCGAGAACGGAGATTCTTACAGGACTTTTTTTTTTTTTTAAATCTTCGACAAACTGGTTTGAGTGATCTGTGAAAAGGAAACGATGGATGGACAAAAAAAAAAAAAACAACCACAGAAATGTTCGTTAGAATTAAATTAAGGTTTGTAAATATAAATATGGGCTTTTTTTTTTTTTTGTACTTTACAATAATGAATCGCACTTTGTCATAACGGATACTGTCGTGATGCGTTGTTTTTCCCGCTATCTGACCTTCTCCTGTACCCGACGTCCTTTACCCGACTGCTGCCATATTAGCCGGGCCGACGATTGATTAGTTCTGCTTTCTCAAGGCTAAAAGTTTTGTAAATAAACCTGAATGAAAAGTGTGTTGATGGTGCAGTGGGAGGGACACATGGTGCACGGGGGGGGTTAAAAGTTTCCGAAAGCTTAACTACGACGAGAAAACGAACAAAACCAAGGCAGCACAGTGGGTACAATGCAGTCAGAATGTACATTATGTTAATGCTTGTTTCTTTTTCTTTTCATTTGCATTGGTTGATGATTTAAATGTGGAAATATTTGCTTGCTTATGTTGTTTCTTTTTCCCCTCCCCCGAAGTGGACAACGTTTTTGTTTTTGTGCATGAGATTTGAAGATTTTTGCCACACATATAGTCACTTAATGGGCATTGATACTGTACGTGTAAAAGGGTTTTTTTGTGTTCAACTCTTCTTATTTAGCGGAAAAAAACTCTATTATATATATATCTATATTTATATGTCTCGACACACATATATATACAGATATATGAATTTATATGGATACACACATATGTGCTTATCTATAAACGCATATTACAAATCGTTATATGTGTATCGAAAAATATATCTATATATATTTATTTATAAATATGTAAATATATTAAGACTGCACAATATCATCGAAATGTAATTTTTTTTTTTCAATATGCTTTATTCATCCCTCACCGGAAAATTTATATGCTGCATTACACCGCAGTAGGCTGCCACCTATGACGGCGCCAATGGTGGGAGAAACAGGGGGTTAGGCGTCTTCTCCAAGGACCCTAGACATGAACTCAGTGGGATGCTAACCCGTGAACTTTCGGTTAACTTCCGGTTCGCGGCGAATGCTCTATCCACTGAGCCACCATCTCCCAAAAATACTGGGGTTTTTATGTCTGTTGTTTTGGTATCGGTCTCACAGCAAAAAGGTCAGGGGTTCAAGTCCCTGGTGAGGGCAATGCTTGAAATAATGGGCTTTCTGTGGAGTTTGTATGATCTCTTCGTGTATAAGTAAGTTTTCCCTGGGTACTCCCGTTTCCTCCCACCCTCCAAAAACATGCGCGGTAGGTTGATTGGCCGATATGAAATTTCCCCAAGGAATGAGTGTGTGGATGGTTGTCTGTGTGCGTGGCCCCGCGACAGTCTAGCAACCTGTTCGGGGTGTATCCTGCCACTTGCCTTGAATCAGCCGGGATAGGCTCCGGCACCCCCGCAACTCAGTAAGGAATGGACGACTCAGAAGACGAATGAATGAATGAATGAAAATTTTGATATCAATTCAATTTCTGATAGTTTAAACGTGTCGTTTTTATTCATTTCACACCCTCCACCTTGGCCCCGCCCACTGATCTCGCTACAACCAAGCTGATTGGCCAACTGACAAATTTTGTAAAACGGTCAAAACAAAACAAACAAATACCGTGAAATAACGTTTTTTAAAAGCTAGTTACAGTTGTTATTGCAATATTAATTTGATATCGATATATCGTGCAGTCGTAATATATCTACGTAGATTTATGTCCATATAAACATGTATAGATATATTTATAGGTATATCGATATATTCACACATAAATATATACAGCTGTCATTTTTCTTTAAAAGAAATTTTAAAAACCTCACTTCTGCTTCAAAAAAACTTTCAAATGTACACGATGCTGGACAACCTTAAGTGCCTGGATGTGGGCCGAAGGTTTCCAGAGTAGGAAAACTGTGGAGTGAGTTGCACGTATCAGCTCGTCCAATCAGTGTTCAAGAAAAACCAAGCAGTTTACACATTTTTTTTTTCTTCTTAATACAGCAAAAAGAAACATCAACGCTTCTTATTAATATGCATGTTCAGAGCTTTTTTATATAAAAAATCTTCAATGAAATTGTTACTTTTGGTTGTAAATAAACTGTTTTAATCCCAGTTTGCCGACTGGACAAAGAGGGCGTCCTGCCACATGCCTGATATTTGCCCGCGAAACAACTCATTGGTACATTTTGTAGTTGTTTTTATGCTCAAAGGAGAAAAAAAATCTCCATGTAGTTTGTGAGTTTTGTAAAAAAAAAAAAAAAAAGGAAGCAAAAAAAAAAAAAAAAAATGGCGGAGTGATCGTTTGGCTTTGTTCACTCCCAAAAAGGAAAAAAAAAAAAAGCTGTTTTTCTTGTTTTCATAAAAAGTGATTTTGCTAACAAATGGGCGAAAAAAAAAAAAAAAGCAGCAATAACGCTCTGGATTAATCCACAAAACTAGCCAGTGTGAAGATTTGAATTTACAAATGTAAATAGTTTTCTTTTACGACATTGTAAAATATTTGTACATGTTTTTCCTTTTTAAAATATCTTTTCTTACAATAGCTGTTTTTTTTTTCTCAAGTTTGTGTTTGGACTAAAAACGCTTGAGAAACAGTTGATGGTTTGCAAGAGAAACCCCTCCATCCTCACGTTAAACTACCCTTTCTTTTTGCTTTGTATACAGCAGTGTGTTCAGTATTGTCCGAGTGGATACACACACACACACACACACACACACATGAGGGTTTCCCCGTCATACTCGTTATTATTTTAGCCCTGTGCTGCTGCTAATACTATATCCACTTATAGAATATTTTTACGTAAGAGGCAAGCTTTCCCATTTATTAATGCTACATATACAGTATGGAAAACCTGCTCTGCTTATCCATCTATCTGCCCCGCCCCTTCATCTTTTTACACCTCCCCCGTTCCCCCTCTGGTGTCCCTCGTTCTCTAACCACACGGACTATATTGTAAAGTAAAGAACTTTATGAGATTATGTTGGAAATAGCTCTGCTTATATGCTACAGTGACTGAATGTACAGTGTATAGATGCATTACCAGAAATAAAGTTGTTTGTCCAGACAGAGTGGTCCGTTTGCTCTCTTACCTCACCCATATCCTTCTGGGCGACGCGCTTGCTGCTGAGTACCTCCTCTTTCATCTCATCTCGAATGTGTACAGCAGACGAGACGTTCTCCCTTTGGGAAAATTCACCCACCTACCTCTACCTTATCATTTACATCAGTGGTCCCGAACCACTGGGCCGCCGACCGGTACCAGACCGTGGGTCATATGGTACCGGGCAGCACAGAAAGAAGAAATAACTTTTATTTTTTCATTTAGTTTATTATTCAAGCCATAACAATGTTTTATTTTCAAAATTCACTGGATTTTCTTCCTTACACCCATCAATGACTCACCTTTGACACATCATCCCGTTAAATTTAAACCCCTAAACTAGCAAAATGAGTAAAAAAACAAGGATCTATAGGAAGCTTCTTTACTAAGAGGAGTAACAGAGTTATGAAGCAGACTGGACCTTAGAAACACTCTTCAGGTTTCAGGTCAAGATGGGACTGTCTGGTTCCAGCAAAACAAAATCAGAACTTTCGTTCCGTTCCGTCATCTTCCGCTTGTTCCGGGGTCGGGTCGCGGGGGCAACAGCCTCAAACGGGTAGCCCAGGTCTCTCTCTCCCCAGCTGCATCCTCCAGCTCACCTGGAAGGATCCCAAGTCGTTCCCCGGCCAGCTGTGAGACATAGTCTCTCCAGCGGTTCCAGGGTCTGCCCCTTGGTCTCCTTCCGGTGGGACGTGCCCGAAACACCTCGCCTGCGAGGCGCTCAGGGGGCATCCTGACCAGATGCCCGAACCACCCCATCTGGCTCCTCTCGACCTGTAGGAGGAGCGGCTCGACACCAAGCTCCTGCCGGATGGCAGAGCTCCTCACCCGATCTCTGAGTGAGAGCCCAGCCACCGTGCGGAGGAAGCTCATTTCGGCCGCTTGTACCCGCGATCTCATTCTTTGGGTCACCACCCACAGCTGGTGACCATAGGTAAGGGTTGGAACGTAGATCGACTTGTAAATTGAGAGCTTTGCTTTTCGGCTCAGCTCTCTCTTATGTTTACCGTTACCATACCAACCAGAGAGCGTTCGAGCAGAGAGAATGTTTCCAAGTTAAAGAGACGCTGCTAGTGAATTTTCTCGTGAGGACAAAGTGGTTTAAAGATTATTATTTTTTAAAAAAAACAATTTTTTCAGGCTGGTCTTATCACCTTTAGACCGGTCCCTGAAAATATTGTCAGACACTAAACCGGTCCGAGGCGCAGAAAAGATTGGGGAACTCTGATTTACATACATATGCACATCAGCATTTATCAAACTGATAATCACATAAACATAAACATACGGATGTGCATATCTAAAAGCAAAAACATACCGAATCATAAATATTTGACCCACACTCTGCACTCACATACAATCAAGCGTACAAATGCAGCAGATGTTTTATGCAAACATGCCTACATCTTACATAAACATGCGTGTAATAGCAGATGTGCATGTGTACATATAGTATTACATGCAGACTACGAGCTCAGTTAAACATCAGTATGCAGGTTGGTTTCTGTAGACATCGTGTAGAAATGAAACATGTCTCTCACGGAGTCCACCGCACTTTCATCCAAAAGCACGGGCGAGTGAAGGAAAACGTGTTAGCGGGTGAAATAAATTCAGAAGAAACTTTTAAAAGTACCAGCTCGACACTTTCTTCAGCTTTATGCAGAGCGATGGTTAGCGGGCAGCAGGAGAAAGCTTCATAATTACAGAGAGAACCTTGGAAAGAAGAGCAGCACCTGATAGAAAGAAAGTGCTGCACACCAGTCGACGCCCACTCGGCCTGACAGCACTCAATGTAAACATTCATTAGTGTATTCAGCAGAGCTGTGTGTGTGTGTGCATCTCTGCTACCTTTAGGCTACTTTACATCCAGTGAATGTGTAAGGTAGTTTATTTCACGGCCGAGTTATTTATTGGCAAACTGCCTCCGAAGCTCGCTAAAAACTTCTAAACTAACTTTAAATAGAGTTTTGACATCGTGCACCTTGAACGGCAAATACGAGGTCAACCTCGGTTTGTCTTCCATCATCCATGAGAGAAGGTAGCAGGGAAGCGTACCCATTATGAACAGAAAAGGTAGTTTCATGCTACAGATGACGGAAGAAGTGGTCTTTCTGTCGGCAAACCTTTTCACTTGTGGGCCACAAAAGTCTTTATTATGTGAATTTGTCGTTATTGTCCAATTAGAAGGCAAGCTTTCTCTTCTCGACGGAGTTGGTGGTGGGGAACACTACGGAATTTAAAACTTTTTTAAAATTGTTTCTTTTATAATAAAACATGGAGCACATGCGTTTTCAAGCGTGCTTGTGCCGTAATTTACTAGCATACTTGTTGCATAGGACTCGGAGTTGCTTGACGCGGCTTCAACGCAGACGGCATTCATTTGGTCTGAATGCCGTGGATTTTGGCAACGTGTTTGGACAAATTGCTTGTGGTTCCACCTTTACATGAAAAGACTTTATTGCACTTTAGACAAAGTGGGTTGTCGGCATCAATTTTGGTAAAATAAAGCCAAATTCGAGATTGCTTTGTGCGTTCTGCCATAACGCTCCGCGGATTCAAAATGGAACTTTTTATGTGTAGCAGCAGCGAATCCGAGAGCACGTGCGGACCGCACCAAATGGGGTGGTGTCAGCGAGGTGCTTCTGCTTGTAGCAAAAAGTGTTGTGGTACGATTTGAAAGGAAGCGATAGCAGATCCGTTTGGACTAGCACTTATCGGTCTGGTCAAAATGACGACCGCCTTACCGATTCCGAAAAATTCCAGTTCTCGATACCCATTCCTACTCATGAGTCTCTATTTCAGCTCCACATCCACCAAAATCACCCAAATTTTCCCAGAATATTAAAATTTCAAGACTTCCCCACACCAAAGGTGCTGTTGGAATGGTGTGGGGGTCTTCTTGGTACCAACGTGGTTTAACCAGCACCACCATATGAGGGCTGTTGCTGATCGTGTACGTCCTTTTCTGAGCACGGTGGATTTACTTCTAACGATACTTCCAGCAGGATGATGCCCCATGTCACTTTCATCAGTGGCTCCCTCTTCTTCTTTTGGCATTTCCCTTTAGGGGTCGCCACAGCAAGTCAGTTTCTTCCATCTAACCCTATCTGCTGTATCCTCTTTGGTCACACCAACTATCTTCATGTCTTCCTTCACTGTATCCATGAACCTCCTCTTTGGTCTTCCTCTAGTCCTCTTTCCTGGTGGTTCCAAATTCAGCATCCTTCTTCCGATGTACTCTCTCTCTCTTCTGCACATGTCCAAACCATCTCAGTCTGGCTCTCTGACTTTATCACGAAAACAGGTGCTCCTCTGAGTACCGGACCAAAAGTATTATGTGCACCTCTGATTAAAGCATTTAAATAGCGTGTCAAATTTTTTTAATGATGGTATGAAACTGATATTTTTAAACCCCTTCAATTATCACCGTGACAGCATCTAAGCCTGCTGTTAGTATTGGCTTTCATAGACTGGTGATGCCAAAAAAACAAGAACTCTGGAGCAGAATCCATGTGAACATTCTTTTTCTGTGGAAGTAAAAAGTTTGAGATCCAGTGTGGGAATAGAACATGACGGCAGTGACTGAGTGAACATTATGAGACAGCAGGGGATACAGCAGCATAGCGAGACACAGAGAGCTGCTCACACACTCCAGAGACTAATGAGCTAACTGCATGGCGCTCTTCCTCATGTGACGGCTGTAATTGGGTCAGTCAGTTCTCTGTGTGGTGCTGCTGCGCGGAGTTGTCTGACAGCTCAGCCCACGCCACAGACTCCAGCATGTCCTCACAGTACCTGCTCATAAAATCAAATCTAGGTCTTACATCAGCAAGATCCAGACGGGACCTTCAGGGTTTTCGGTCAGAATATTTACACAGGTCAGTCGAAACAATTGACCTTCAAATGAATCCCTGTAGTCTTCTGATGCTGTAGAGCATCTGCTTAAAGATCAGACGATTAGAGTCTGCAGTAATGCTGTTCGCCGTAACTTGGTGGAAACCAGGTCTTGTTACACGTATCCCCTCTGACCACTTTGACTAATCTTTTCTGGTGTGTGAGGAACACTGTTTAAAGTGTTCAAAATTACTAACTAAATTACAAACTTACCCTTATGGACAGAATTTCTTGGCCAGCCGATGTGTTGGTACTCGCCTTTTTAAAGTGGAATGCCCCTGTAGGTCAAGGACATGGTCCTGGCCCAAGTGGAGGAGTTCAAGTATCTCTGGGTCTTGTTCACGAGTAGGGTAAGGATGGAGCTGGAGATTGTCAGATGGATCAACGGAACGTCTACAATGTCTCGGACGTTGCATCGATCCATCGTGGTGAAAAAAGACCTGAGCCAAAAAGCAAAGTTCGTGATTTACCAGTTGATCTTTGTTCCACCCCTGACTGTAATCACCAGCTGTGGGTGTGACCAAAAAAACTGGATTTGCAGATGGAAGCGGCCGAAATGAGCTTCCTAAGGTGGCTGGGCTCTCATTCCGAGATTGAGGGAGGAATTCTTCCATCTGGGAAGAGCTTGAAGTAGAGATGTTGCTTGTCTGGGTTGAGAGAAGCTGGAGATGGGTTGGTGGTTCGGGCAAACTAAGTTCGGACGCCTCCCGAAAGTCTTGCTGGTGAGTTGTTCCAGGCACGTCCCATCAGGGGGAGACCCAGAGGCAGACATCAGACCTCCTGGAGAGACTATGTCTCACAGCTGGTCGAGGAATGCCTTGGGATTCTACCGGGTGAGCAAGAAGACAAAGCTGGGGTGAGGGAAACCTGGGCTTCCCACTTGAAGCTGTTGCCCCGCTCCCTGGCCCTGGACAAGTGTAAGACAATGGAACGGAAAATGTTTATCCAAAAATAAAACAACAACAAAGTTTGCAATTGAATCTTATGCTTGAACCAACTTGAAATCCACGTCAACCATTCCTCTACAAGTCCATATATGGATCATTTCTTTTGCTTTCTCATTTTTTTTCTCGCTGCTCCAAAGGCTTTATTTCACTTTCCTCAGTTCACTTCAAGAGTCGTCTTTTCACCACGACTAGTGATTTGCATAGGGTGGCCTTAAAGTTACCCAACACGCCACACTCTCTGCCATTTTCAATAAACGCTCAATTTGCGTAAAAGTTGACGTACATTCAGTTTTGAGGTACACATGCCTCATAAACGAGGTCCCAGAACTTATAATGTATACTTTATTGATCCTTCACCGGGGAAATTTGTGTGCTGCAGACTACCATGACGGCACCAACTGTGGGAGAAACGGAGGGTTAGGTTTCTTCCCTAAGGACCATAGACGTGAACTCAGTGGGAATCGAATCCGCAAACTTCCGATTGACTTCCGGTCAACTTCCGGTCCGAGGGCGAACGCTCTGACACTGAGCAACCGCCTCCCCCTTGATGAACTTGATGAACATATCAATTAAAATATCCTGACCATCTGATAGAAGCAAAGAGAAGAATTTACAAGTGAAGATTTAAGTGCTGCTGTTTATTCTCTAACAGTATTCCTCCCACTCCGTGCTGCATCTCATCAAATACAACAGTCCTGACCTTTAACCCTTCTCTGTTCATCCCTCAGAGCGGACACTCCCCTGCAGCTCAGACTCATCTCCACACACACACATACAGTACGTCCAACTTACTTTCTAGGAAACCACCAAGCATGTGGTGCAGGTCACTGGCCTCTGGGCAGGTTCAATATTTATGGGTCGCTGCAGTGTTTTACCGTCTCGGCTTGACAGAAACGATCAGCATCTCTGGCGCTCAGCCTGTCAATCCAGCCGCCCTGCACGTCCCATCAACTGGCATGCCAGTCAGCCCTACAGGGTGTCGCTGTGTGATGAGCTGCCAAGATGTCACACAGCGACGGCCAATGGGCTGAGTCTCGGCGGCTGAACCTTGATCGGGTTAAACGCACACAAAGTATTTAAATAGTCAAGATTTATCAGCTCATTGAACCCCGTAGATTGAAGACTTCCTAGTCATTTCAAATCTCTCATGTCAATAAAGAAACTTGTATTAATTAGGGTCCTTGGAGAAGACACCTAACCCCCCATTTCTCCCACCATTGGCGCCGTCGTGGCAGCCTGCTGCGGTGTAGTAGTGTAGCACACAAATTTCCCCAGTGAGGGATGAATGGGTATGTAAAAATAAAACTAAAAAATTTAAAATCTATTTATGTGGCTATAAATCGCACAGAACACAGTTACCACAACGGGCTTTAGACGGCATATTGAACAAAAATAATGTGCAAACATTTGTTCAACCCATTTATGCACAATTTAGTAATTATGACAATAACTAACCGGCAGCATGCATAAACTCTAACTCACACATGCACACTGTGCCAAACTGTTTACTGTCCGCTATGTTCCTTACTTCCACCCAATGTTATTATATATTTAGTACCATGGGCCCATGTGTTAGTTTGTTATCGAAAGGGGGTGGGCAAACTTTTTGGTTCATGGCCACATTGAGTTTTAACATTTGAGAAAGTGGCCAGAAGATGGATGGCATGCTTTGGTAACCGTTAGATTAGGCCTATAGAATGGTGAGCTAGATTTTAAACAAGCGAGATAAATGTTATATTAAGAGCTTTAAATTTCAAATCTAGCCGCGCTAGGTCTGAAATCGAATGCGAATTTAAAGGCAGTTTCCAGAAAGTTTATTCAGGGCAAAGATGTGGTTGCTCTGCTTCCAATGGGAAACAAATTTTTTTTAGACTCCGCTTTCTGGACCACACTGACTGATCAGACCCATGGTAGATATAACACAATAAGCCATTGGTCACAGCAAAAAAGTACCTGTCTCTTTAAGAGCAAACAAACTACAACACTTCCTGGTCAAACTGTTTCCACTGAATAAAAGAAACAGTGCGATTAACTAAAAGTCACTGCCATATTGGCCAACGGTTCAAGACATTGACTCTAGAAGCGGTGGACTTAGTGTGACGTCAAATCATAATGTTTGGCTCTCTTGAAATAAAACCAATGCATTGGTTCGTTGTGGAAAAGAGAGAGTTAAGCCGAAAAGCAAAGCTCTCGATCGATCCCACCCTCACCTATGGTAACCAGCTGTGGGTGGTGACCGAAAGAATTAGATCGCGAATACAAAGGGCCGTAATGAGCTTCCTCCGCAGGGTGGCTGGGCTCTCACTCACAGATCGGGTGAGGAGCTCTGCCACCAGGGAGGAGCTCAGTGTCGAGCCTCTCCTCCTCTAGGTCGAGAGGTGCCAGATGGGGTGGTTCGGGCATCTAGTTAGGATACGCCCGAGCGCGTCGCTGGTGAGGTGTTTCATGCACATCCCACCAGGAGGAGACTGAGAGACAGATCCCAGACCCGCTGGAGAGACTATGTCTCACAGCTGGCCGGGGAACGACTCGGGATCCTTCCAGGTGAGTTGGAGGATTCAGCTGGGGTGAGAGAGGCCTGGGCTTCCCGTTTGAGGCTGTTGCCTCCATGACCCGGCCCTGGATGAGCGGAAGATGACAGAACCGAATGGAAATAAAACCAATTTAGCTGCCATTTTCTACCCGTATGGATGGCGGCATGTTGAAATTTTGGAGCTGGAAATATGGAGTCATTCATCCAAGTTTGAGTTTGCATGGCAAACACATTGCTATCCAGGAGTGAAGTTTTTGAAGGGTGCGTTATAACTAAGGTAACAGAGACCGAATGGTTAACATGAAAGCAGTAGTGACCGAGTTATGACTGCTGATTTTTCAAAAGACGTCTGTGGGCACTGAGAGTTCTTGAAGTCAGCAAATACTTTCTATTTGCCATGCCGGATGCGGATGTGGCTTACTATGTATGTTCATTTGTTATACACAGTCATTCCCTCAAACTATTGTCCGATTGAAGACAATTGGACTTCAATAGAGGGCTTTTAAGCAGAGAGCTTAAAAGCCCTCTGCTTTTAAGCTCCGCCCTCTTTTAAGCAGAGGGCGGAGCTTAAAATAACTCTGAACTCCACTCTACCCTTCAGCAGGTGTACTGTAAGGCCCTGCAGCTAATGCGGTGAAACAGACGCATGGTAGTATGAAGAGAGGAAAACTCTACAACTTTTAAATAAACAGAGTGACTTAAAACGCAAACATTATTGGGCTTTGAAGAAACTTTATTTTTTCGAATAGAAACCAAATGTGATGCTGTGATCAAAGTAACACCCGTCTGGGACATTTAAGCAACAAACAATCAAACATCAAACCAGGCCTCGTTTGTAAACCAACTCTCTTTACAAACTGTGTAAAGAAGACAAGAATGAAAAGATGCAACTGAAAATAAATACCCATGCTATGATTTACGCATCTTAATAATCGCTTATGAAGAACTTGATGAAATGGCTAGACGCCACCCTGAAAAGGAGAAAAGAGGTTAATGTCCCCACTGGGCGCCACGCCGCCCTCGGCATGCGGGGGTTGTGCTTACAGTGGGTGCTGGGATGTCTGTGTCACACTGATGAAGTAGAGCTGGCAAGATGTGCCCATGAGCAAAGCTCGGCACAGCGGGGCTATCGTCACGTGTTCATAATGTACATGTACTCTGTATGTGCGCGTTTGGTTTCAGCGAAGATTTGTTCTCAGCAGGAGGAAGGCTTCCGCCACACATCCCAGAAAAATCTGCCCGCTACGTAAATTCCTCAACATTCCCTTCAGGTGTGTATGGTGAGTCTGATCTGGGTTAAATCTGAATCCAACGTATGGGTCTAAAACAACTTTTTATATGTGAAAAAAACTAACCAAAATGAACCAAGTATGAATAAAAAAATGGATCACTGACTTATGGGTGATTGATTAGCAATGTGGTTCAGAGCTGGTACTGTTTGCGTGGTTGGTTTACAACAGGGGGCACCAGGACCGCATCAGTTGCCCGCAGGCCAATTCTAAAAATAGCACTAATTACGAATTAGCTCTGTCTAAAATTTTATTTAATTGTTTTGCTTTCATTCTGAATTTCATTTACAGTGATGTAAATTTTAAAACAAATACATAAAAACGTAAAAAAAAAAAATGTATATCACAAAAAAGTTTCATATACGAACTCTGACATAGTATGGGTCGGAGGTCAGTCTAGTGCGCATGACAAACCAGCTTTGCTGAGATGAGCTTGTGAGCGCGTTTTCTACCCACAAAAACATGGCAGAAAAAAAAGGAAGAAAACTTATCATTTTTGCAGTGAATGGAAGGAAGAGTTCTTTTTTACTAACGTGAAAGAAAACTGTGTGCGTCTCATCTGCGCTGTGACTGTGGCGACGCACAGTCACACCATCCTTATTTTGAAAGGAGTAGATTTTTGTTAAATCTTACATAATTGATCATTTGTACAAACATGGTTCAGAGTTTATGATTTGATAACTGTTGTAAAAATTGAAAAAGATTTCCTGCAAAATGTTGTGGAAGTGATCATTTGAAAATGAAACCCTCGGGTTTTGCATATTGAAATGTATCTGTTTCTGTTTAATCATACTGAAATAATTATTGTGATGGATCATTAACAATCAGTGTCTTCACATAGAATATCATTAATAATAATATCAAATTAAACTGTGTAACTTTGTTATTTCAGAAGTGTATTATCAAAATGGTAGCCCTTTGCATTACTCAGTGCCCTTGAAGTAGCTCTCAGGTTCAAATAGGTTGGTGACCCCCGGTTTACGGGGATTCTGTCATGACGTAGTGTGCAGAAGGAAGGAGGAGGACCCAAATGCAGGACAACAGAAAACATGGTTTATTTGTAAATGGCCGTCCCGTATTGCTGTGAAAGACAAGCAAGTTTTATTGGCACGGCAAAAGGTTATTGTTCAGAATGTTTCATGGTCAGGTAACCAGGGAGACCTGGCTGGAAGGGATGGTATGACCTGACATGGAAGTCCGGGGTAATTGCCCTTAAATAGATGGCAGGATCCACAGATTTGTGACATCAGGAATCAATCTCAGGTGTTCCTAATCAGGGTGATGAACATCCCGAGCTCCATCTGGGAGCAAGTGAGGGGATCATGACAGATTCACTTCACCTGAAAAATATAAGAAGGAAATGCAGATTATCGTATCGTAACACGATTATTTCATTCCGTTGTCATTTAAGTTATTAATTTGATTTATCAATTAGTTTGTCCAACCAATTGTTCATCCATCCAAGCGTCCATTGATTCATTCAGTCAGTGATTCATCTATTCATTCAGAAATTCATCCAAATTACAATTTATTTACTCATTGATTTATCAAGTTATTGATTTGTTAAGCAATTGATAAATTCATAATTGATAATGTATCAATTATCCCACCATTTAATCATTCAACAAATAATAATTCAACCATGCTTCTTCTTTCCAACTGCGGATTCATCCAACTATTAATTTATTTCTGTCATGAGCCCCTCTCCTTGCCACCAGAGGAAGCCCTGGATATTCCTAATCAACCTGATTAGGGTCACCTGAGGATGATTCCTGATTCCACACATCTGTGCACCCTGCCGTCTATTTAAGGGCAATCACCCTGGACTTCCCTGTCGGGTCATACCATCTCTTCCAGCCAGGTCTCCCTGGTTGCCTGACCTAGTACACATTCTTACAATAACCTTTTGCCATGCCACTGAATTTTTGTTTTTCTTTCCACAGTATTAATGGACTGCCAAATTCAAATAAACCATGTTTTCTGTCTGAAATTGGGTCCTCCTCTTTCCACCTGCACCACTGCTTCATGACACGTCTAACCATGTACGTATGTGTATCCATCAATGCATCAATTCCTCCATCCATCAATCTATTGATTCACCCAACAGTGCTTTACGAATCATTCAAGCAGCTCTTTCGAGGAATCCCTAGAATCCCGATGTGTCCCAGCAACTCTTCTTCATAAATATGTACAGAAAATTGCACCAGAAATGTTCAGTCATCAATTAATGATCTCATCACTGCAACACCGTATGAATCCTAGAATGAATTCTTCTTTTGAGTCTTCTACCAGGTTGACCCAAACAGAGACGCGTATAGCGTCTCTGGAGAATTCCTGCCTGGAGCTGCTTCAATTCCCAGCTTGATACTTATCAGAGCTGTTTTCTTTCTTTTCCTTCCAGGCGCTGCTTTTCTTCACCGGTACAATCAAGTCTTAACTTTTCCTAAAGAGTTCAGTGGTTTTATTTATTCATTAGGGGGAAGTGTAATTATATGGGCCAATTTCAACCGAGGAAACTCGTGTCTCACGTAAGCAGTGATGATGAGGATGATGAGGTTACATCCGACACTAGTGTCCTCCACTCTGCCAGGAAGAAGCTTTTTCATGAGTTATAACTGAGCCAAAGTGTGAGTGTGATTTATAACCTGCAGAGGAAGGCTGTCGCCGCTCCTCATCCTCAGTTACTGACAGTCAGAGTGGGGGACACGGCACGTCTCCATGAGACCAAATAAATCAGTTTTATGGTCAGACTCATCAAACCGGAGCGTGCGCACAGAGTCAACACTCAGACAGAGGGAAGACGGGATGAGGGGGGATGGGGAGACGAAAAGATAAGAAGTAGGACGAGTGGGATGAGCTGGCGGCTTTGCTTCTTCCTCCCACTCAGTCTCCACGATCCCAGAGGAGATGGAAGAGATGGGATTGCAGAAGCTCCATCCCAGTGCTCTATCTCAGGCTCTCTTTTATCCACACTGGTCTGTTCTATACTGGTTTATTCTATACTGGTCTGTGATTGATATAAAACATATTTTTATTCAATTCAATCATGATTGTAGCCGATAGCTCAATATCCCAACACAGTTTATCACATCCTAGTTCTCCGAACCAGCTTCACACACAGTAAAGCGAACAAAATGTCCGCCCTTTCCGTCAAATGGACTCTTATTTGTAAGAAATTGTTGATTGTTTAGCGTCAGAATGGAATAAAAAATAAACAAAAAAGTAACACTACGTATGAAGATAAAAAGCTTTTGTTTCACAATAAGAATATCAAAGGGGAGGAATGGTGGGCATGAGGCGTTGGCTCACTGGTAGCGTTTTGATCTTTCTTTTTTTTTTTTTTTTAACTTGTCCCGTCCGGCATTTTGACAAGCAGGATGATGATCTGTATGTCAAGTATTGCTGGACGGTTTTGTTCTACCAGGGTCAGCACAATGTGCCAACCAACCTGCTGGATTATCTAAGGAAAAAAAAAGTATAATCAAGAGTTTAAACCAGTGATAAAACTGACACACAAAACAAAACCTTCTATAACAAATGATGTATAACACACAAACATGTTACTAGAGTTATAATAATAATGGTTGGAAGCAAGGAACATAGCGGACAGTAAACAGTGTGGTACAGTGTGCGAGTGTGAGTGAAAGTACATGCATGCTGCCGATGTGAACCATGTGCTTTTCAGGACCAACGGATCGTCACCAGCCCCAAAAGATTGGAACGAGGGAGGCAGAGACACACGCAACCCGGGCCCGCGCCCATCCAGACCCTGGGACCCCGAGACCGGGCTGAGGAGCCGCCCACCTACCCAGCAAGGCGCATGGAGAAACCCCTGTCAGGGCCACTCCAGCACCAAGGAGCACGGGCCTCCCCGATGCCAGGACACACAGGCCTCGGGGCAGACACGGCAACCGTACCCCACGGCCCTAGGTGAGCCCAGGGGATGACAGAAGTCAAGGCCCGGACCGAGAGGGGAGCACTCACCCCATGGACCCGACAACCCCCAAGCCAGGGCTCAATCGGGGGCCCAGCAGGGCCAGGCTACCCCATATGCAGTCACCGCAGCCCAACACACAGCCAGGTGCCCGACCCAGGCAGCCCAAAGACCACCTCTGCACACCTAATGTCCCTCTTCACTACTCTAGCCCCTCACCTGTAGTCCTGCCAACTCTCTAGTGCTGTTCACCCCAGTCCACCTCTTAACCCCAACTGGTGACGAGGGGCCCCGGCAGGGCCAGGCGAGACCACCCCCGGGCCTGTCTCCCCAAAAAAACAAAACAAGATTCCATCTTTCGATTGAAAAAACCTAGTTCAAGTCCCACTGGGCCCAAGCCATCCCTGGGGCTACAGGAACAAAACACAAATCAAGAGTATGGGTACTCAAATGAATTTACTCACACTCGAATTATTTTTGAAAGTAGTATTGGTGCTACCTTCTTTGTTTCTGTCTAATTCTATCTCTCTGGGGGGCAGACCACGGCACAGTTGGTTGGAGTGCTTGCCTGCGAACCGGACTTTAACCGGAAGTTCGCGGGTTCGCATCCCACTGAGTTGACGTCTATGGTCCTTGGAGAAGACACCTAACCCCCGTTTCTCCCACAATTGGCACCGTCATAGGTGGCAGCCTACTGTGGTGT
This sequence comes from Neostethus bicornis, assembly GCA_902685375.1. NCBI lineage: Eukaryota > Metazoa > Chordata > Actinopteri > Atheriniformes > Phallostethidae > Neostethus > Neostethus bicornis. The sequence goes on from LR738550.1 coordinate 27,987,399, forward strand.
TCAAAGGCCCTGCAGAGACATTACTAGTGCATGTCTGGAGACTGGACTCGTCTGGCTTTGTTGTGTGTCCTGCTGTTTTTTTCCCGGCAAGCTGGAACAACAACAAAAACAGTGACACCATCATTACTAATATAACATATTACTAACAATGTTCCCTCTAAATTGCGCACCTGTGCAATTGCGCACTGCTCGCAGATTAATAGCGCACAAGAAAACCTAAGCAGCGCACGAAATAAAACCAATTTAAACTAAAAATGGGAAAATGAGACAGAGCTCCAGAGCATATCTCTTTCTTCTTTCTTTTTGAAACAAATTGCTTCAAACCGCTGCTTCGGAATTTGGCGCGTCACTGCTGGTGACGTCACAAAACAGTAGATGTTCTTGCTCCGCCCCCTTCTACTCAGGAAGCTGGTGTATTTGCCCAGACACATAAAAAATTAGAGGGAACATTGATGACTAACTTGATTGAAATACCCTCAAAGCACTTGGTATTTCATGTACCAAAAGTTATGTATTCTGCATCACTACTGAGCTGCTTCACACTGCTTGGTCATTTATGATGAGGGTCGACTCAGAGAATATTTATAAGAGAAAAACCAAAAAACCAGAGAGAACCATCAGGCAGTTTGGTGCCTGTTTAAAAATAAATCAAAAACAGGCTGGATTTCTCAAAGAAAGACAGAGAAACCTATTTTCAGCTGACTGGGCAACATGAAAATGTTTTTCTGAAGCTGGACGATGATTATACGTAGTTCCTTATCACACATCCAAAAGTGCTGTTTCACCTGCCAAGCTTCCGAAAAAAATAAAAAAAATAAAAATTACTCTATTCATCCCTCGCCGGGGAAATTTGTGTGCTGCACTCCTTACACCGCAGCAGGCTGCCCTTCGATGGCGCCAATGGTGGGAGAAGCGGGGGTTGGGTGTCTTATCCAAAGACCCTAGACGTGCTCTCTGTGGGACGCGAACCCGCGAACTTCTGGTCCGCATGCGAATGCTCTTACCACTGAGCTGCCGTCTTCTCCCTAAATAATACGTTTACTATTTAAAGTGCCTAACGATTGAATGAAATTGAAGGTTTTTTTTGTGTGTTTGTTGTTTTCCTTTTTGTTGTTTTTCCACCAGACAAGTGGGAGGGGAAAAAAAAAAGCGTATTAAAATATGCAAATTAAAAACAAAATAAAATAGCACAAAATTAAAGGACAGCGGAGTGGCTACGTGATGCGCAGGATTCTGAAGTGTCGAGTTTTAAGTTGGGATTTGAACAGCAGTGTTGTTTTCTTCAACGATAACGACAACGAAATGATTTTGTTGACGAGGCTTTTTTCATGACATTGACGTAACAATGACAAAAAATGCGACTTTTGGTGACGAGATGTTCGCAAGTTTCTGTTGACAAGACAAAAATCTAAGAAAACAGTGTCAGATTTTCATATTTCTGTCTGTGAAAAGAAATAGCCCAGCGGCTGCATTCTGTCTCTCACGGCGGTACGCCCCCCACAATGCTGCACGTTCACACCGTCTACACAACACACCTGCAGCCACGAGAAAGTCACACACCATGGCGGCAACAGCAACAAAGGGGCTGGTGGTCGGAAACTTATGTAAAGCTTAAAGTTTCCTGCATTTTGCGCGAACGGCACGACAACTTCAAGCTAACGCTAGCTTGTTGGTGCTGCTAACAAGTCGTTAGCGCAGTTAGCACTCGTTAGCGCAACCAAACTAACTGGGACGGATCCTAGTTAGTTTGGTTGCGCTAACGACTGGTTTAAAGACAAAACGCAATTTTTACATAGGTTAGGATGGAGAGAATTCTACAGTTCTGACCCTCATGGTGAAAAGACGGGGAGATGGGACAGAGAGGAGTGGAACGAGCTGAAGGGAAAGTAATTGAAAAAGCTTTTATTTTCTTCTTTAACCAGAATAAATTATGTTTATTTGAATAAAATCTACATCTGTCAGCTTTTGGTGACTTTATTTAATCTTGTTTTCGGAAAAGAATCTGAGCAGAGTGAGCTGTAGTCAACATTATGACATCTCTCTCCACGGAGACGTTGACATGACCCGAGGCTCCGGATCTGCTCGCTTCTGTTCTGCAGGGTGTTGCTAAGAGATGCTTTTTTTTTTAAATATGAGGGAGCAGATGTCAAGAAATAAGGATCCATGTACTCTGTCTGATTAGAATTCTTCACTCAGATCTTTTCTTATCAAGCAGAATTAAATATATTGTCAATAACATGAGCGAATTTTACGATCCAGACTGTAGACTGATGGACAAATTTGCATGTGGGAGGATTTTAAAAGAAAATCCAGGATAGGAACGAAGGAGAGAGCATGTCTGTAATCAGAGGTCTGCTTTGCACATGGATCGATAAAATAAGTCTCAGATAGCATGATGGGGAAAAGAAAAGCAGGAGACAGCTGGTCCAGGCGGTGCATGGCGGATGAGCTCTTCTGTCACATAAATGGTGGTTCTAGTTGGAAATCTTGCAGAAGCGCAGACTTCTCCAATGATTTGGGACCATGCTGGAGCGACTCCTTCATTTTGTTCCTGCAACTCAGAAATAAATTTATCGGAAATAAGAGAAAGGCAAGATCATGCAAAAAGTAAGACAAAGTTTCTCAAAAAGAACAAACCCAAAGAATTACTGATAAAACAGATAAAAAAAAAGGTAGAAGTGAGTTGGTTTAATATCCTACCAACATGTTGCAAATGGGATCCAGTTTGGTGACCTCAGGATCGGATCCCTGCTTTTTGCGGATAATGTGGTCCTGTTGGCTTCATCGCACCGTGATCTCCAGCTCTCTCTGAATCGAATTAGCAGCTCCAAATCTGAGACCATGGTCCTCGCCCCGAAAAGGGTGGAATGCCCCCTGCGGGTCAGGGATTCGGTCCTGCCCCAAGTGGAGGAGTTTAAGTATTTCGGGGTCTTGTTCACGAGTGGGGGAAGGATGGAGCTGGAGATCGACAGGCGGATCGGTGCGGTGTCAGCAATAACTAGGACGCTGCATCGGTCCGTCGTGGTAAAGAAAAAAAAAAACCTCTTGATTTACAATTCGATCTGTGTTCCCACCCTCACCTATGGTCACCAGCTGTGGGTGGTAACCGAAAGAATGAGACCGCGGATACAAGCGGCCAAAATGAGCCTCCTTCGCAGAGAGACTGGGCTCTCATTAAGAGATCGGGTGAGGACCTCTGCCATCCGAGAGGAGCTTGGTGTTGAGCCGCTCCTCCTCCAGGTCGAGAGGAGCTAGATGGGGTGGTTCGGGCATCTGGTCGGGATACCCACCCAGCGCCTTGCGGGTGAGGTGTTTCGGGCATGTTCCACCGGGAGGAGACCAAGAGGCAGATCCGCTGGGGAGACTAGGTCCCACAGCTGGCCGGGAACGACTCAGGATTCTCCCAGGTGAGCTGGAGGATGCAACTGGGGTGAGAGAAGCCTGGGCTTTCCGTCCGAGGCTGTTGCCCCCGCGACATGGCCCCGGATAAGCGGAAGACGACACAGAAACTGCACCCGACGGGATTCTTAAGAGAAAGACTTTGCCTAAAGAGACGTTTCCAGCGGGCGTCATTATGAAGGTAAATTAAAGGAGCTGGACGGACGAGGAAATGACGAAAGAGTGGCTGAGGCAGGTGTACGTAAGCAGACCGGCATCACCATCGCTTCTGATTTATGACTCTATGCTTTTTTTTCACGTCGGGTTTTTTCACCCGACATGACGGTTTGGAACTGGTGTGATTTCTGAAGCTTACTTTGCGTAAGAACAACAATTCATGTAAACAAGGGCCTCAAGTTGGTGGTGAAAGAGTTTGAATCTAGTGATGTTGAATAACGCATGTGACCAGTGTTTCTTCTAAGCTGCGCGCCTGCACAGCTTTGAAGGGAACGTTTGGAATTTGGTTCTCTTAACATTCCGGGAAGGTCGAGTTCTAACATGACCACCAACAAACATTAAGGGAACGTTAGTTTTTGGTTAGGTAAAAACAAACCTTCAGAGAATTTCAGGCTAATGTTCCTCGCAGGTTCTCTGTTTGCTGGGTGCGCATTGCTCGCGGATTACTAGCGCGCAAGAAAGCCTATGGAGCGCACAACATAAAACTTAATTAAAACTAAAGATGAGCAAATGAGACGGAGCTCTGGACCATTTCTCTTTCTTTTATCTTTCGGAGACAAATTGCTGCAAACCGCTGCTTCGGAGTTTGGCGCGTCACTGCTGCTGACGTCACAAAAGAGTCAAATTTTTTGCTGCACCCCCTTTTGCTCAGGAAGCTTGTGCGCTTGCTCAGACACATAAAAATTAGAGGGAACATTGCCTGTAACAAGAACGATTCATCTACTTTTGGTCTTCAAGCTCATCTACATTGCTCGTACTAAGAACCCGACTGCTCACGCCTCTTTAAACTTGGCAGTAAACTGAGGTTATTAAAAACGTGGATCCCTAATTAACATTACTATTGCCGAAATAGGAAGTAAGTAAATAACAATTAACGTAATTTTACATGCCGCTGATGGTGGATTAAGGTTGATATTTAGGAGAAGCTGCTTCAGTTTTGGTTGCAGTGTAATTTTTCTTTGTTTCGGTTTTACTTTTTGAACATGGAGAAACATCAGTGGCTCTGTGGAGGATAACTGAACATGCCTGAGAGAATGTTTATTGACAATGTTTTCATCCAACTTCGATCTTTGACATGTCGAACCCTTGGACCAGAAGAGGCTACATCCATATTCATACAGCCTACTGTCCAGTCCTCAGCTTCAGGGAAGGCAAACCGTCTTCACTAAGGTATATAACATTTTTAATCCACCAACATTTAACTTGTAGAGCTCTAATCTATTTAAATATTTTTAAACTCAGCATTTAAAGCTGATGATATGGTCGTGGTAATATTTTGAGATTTGTTGTCCTAAAGAATAATCAACCAAGTCAATAACAATTAAAAACTTTGCCTCGTGATCCAATGAGTTGCTTTTATTCCGTTCCGTCATCTTCTGCTCATCCAGGGCTGGGTTGCGGAGGCAACTGCCTCAGACGGGAAGCCCAGGCTTCTCTCACCCCAGCTGCATCCTCCAGCTCACCCGGAAGGATCCTGAGTCGTTCCAAGGCTAGCTGTGGGACTTAGTCCTTCCAGCGGATCCGGGGTATGCCTCTTGGTCTCCTCCCATTGGAACATGCTCAAAACACCTCACCCGCAAGGCGCTCGGGGGGCATCCTGACCAGATGCTCGAACCACCCCATGTGGCTCCACTCAACCTGGAGGAGGAGCGGCTCGCGGGGGCAACAGCCTCAGACGGGAAGCCCAGGCTTCTCTCACCCCGGCTGCATCCTCCAGCTCACCCGGAAGGATCCCGAGTCCTTCCCCGGCCAGCTGTGAGACAAAGTCTTTCCAGCGGATCTGGGGTATGCCTCTTGGTCTCCTCTCAGTGGGACGTGCCCAGTGCTGGTGAGGCCCTGTTTTGAGTTGCTTTTATGTTGTATGTAAAAAGCCAATCCCATGCTTAGTGGTTTCAGTGTTTTAGAGACCGCTGATTTCCTGAGATTCCAACTCGCAACCCTCTTCGGGATTTCTGGGGATGGTCTGGAGAAAAAAAGGATCCAGTTTAGACCCAAGATATTTCGTTAGTATTTTATTAAGGTGCCGATTCACAATGAAAATGTACAAAACATGGATAAAACACAAGTTCATACTGCATCATCAGAGGTACTGAGCATGCTCTGTTGCTATTGCTTGTACGTTGGCTGTCCAGTTGTGATTGGACGAGCAGCTCAGCTACATTCACATCGTAAGAGCTAAGCTGAACGAAAAAACCCTGCCCACTCTCTCTCTCTCTCAGACGACCAGACTCATAAATGTTTCACTCCAGCACTTCCACATTTCATTTCCACAGAGACACTGCTGCCTGCGTCTCATTGACGGGGGAAGACAGTCAGAGGACGGGCTCTTTCATCTGCAGCTGGCTGTACGATGGCTGGTTGCCCCTGAAACACCAGTCCAGAGGTCAGGGGATAAATGTAAAACATGTTAGTAAGATAAACAAACTTACAGTCCATCGTGTTCACCGGAGAGTGGTAGTCTTTCTAATTAGAGAAAATAAGAATCAAGCTTTTCACGATGGACCATGAGGATTTGAAATGCCTTTAGCAGAAAAGAAGGCTGGAGCCTCGATTTAATCAGTTCTTTCAAAGCTCTCTGAGGAACCATAAGTATAGAGCTGAATTATTTTATGAGTGAAGCGAAGAGGTTGAAGTTTTCAAGTTGGTTGAAGAAAGACTTCCCCCTGCTCAACTACTTCTTTTGGCTAATCCCAACATTTTAACCAGGCAAGACGTGGTCTCCGTGGAGGTCCAGGAACTCCTTCTGGTGGGGTGGAACCAGAGGTGAGATCGGGCCTAAAAAATCCAGCCCGCGGATATTAAAACCCGACCCGGCCCGAGCCAGACCAATCAACGTGATTTGCGGGCCCGAGCCTGAAACAAGCCCGAAATGTCATATTTTATTTGAGAGGACTCGGGAGGGGGAGGGTTATTTATAAATTTGAACATTTTCAAGAACACGCTTTTTTAGTGAGCGCTTAGCGCAAAGAGGAGGAGCGGTCTTTGAAACGAATTATTAAATAGATCTTTGACGATCATCACTTTTGCCAGTCCAGCTGTTTAAATGCCCGCTCAGCGTCAAGGTGCCAGTCTTTTTTGCTCTCATATGAAAGCAAAGCGCCACATTGACTACATTCAGCGAAGCCAACGCAAGTTTCTGTAGCATTTTGTACAATAAATTTGAAGTTTTTCCACACCTCACTCTTACCGGTGCGTGTTTGTCTTTTCATTTCTCCTGCCTTTAGTTTATCCTTAAATTCTTGGTCCTTCATATCGGGGATACCAGTTCAAAATAAATAAAATAAAGACGTGCGCAGGAGAGGATTACCAAATTAAGAGGGGGCGTTCACGTGCACAGAGCATGCGCTGGCTCTGCGGATCCTGTTTAGTAGTTAAACATTACTTCTCTGTTTTATCCAAATAATTAATTTTATAACAAGTATTCCTTAGTTTACTACACACACCTCGTTTTAGTTTACAGTTTATAAACATAGATTTACTAAAAAAAAAAAAAAATCAGCGAGAGAGAACCCGACCAATGGTTGGGCTCGGGTTTAAGATCTTACCTCTGGGTGGAACACCTTACCAGGAAGAGTCCAGAAAGGCATCTAAACCAGGGGCATCATTTACCAACAACTGCGCAGATCTTTGGCTGAGCAAGTGACTTAATTCAGCTCGACAACCTCGCTTACATCATGCAAATTTGGGATTTAAAAAAAACCCCAATCTATTTCACTTTATGGAACACAAGTTTCAACGAACAAATCTGCGTCAAATCAAAATCCACGCCACCCCAAACACGCCCCAGAAATCCAAATATGAATCAAACAAATGAAGTAGTACACACAGTAGGCAGGAGTCGGTGGCACCTGAAAATACTCATGGGTATGGGTGAGGTGTTGTTTTTGTGCATGGGTAGTGCGTTGCCACAAGCAACATAAAGCAGGAAGCAGTCATCATAACAACCCTAACTGACGCACACTAATCTGTCAGTGAAATAAAACAGAAATGGGCAGACCTTAAAGTGGTGATTATAGCGAAGGAAGCCACAGGAATTCATGTCACTGGAGGCAGTTCAAGTACCAACCAAAAGGTACACCATATTAAAAGGCGCAGTCCCAGTTTTGTGTGCTCTGAATTTAACACACACATAAGGTGCACCTGACGATAGGGCGCAGGTTTTATATACTACATATCCTCTACTATGTATGTCCGCCTTACAACAACACACACAAAAGCAGACAAGTGTGCGTATTTAAAAATAAATCGGGATTAAAACTGAGGTTGGTTGTCTTTATTTAAATATTAGTAACAGTCGTCATAAAGACATTTATCAAATCCATCCAAGTCCTCATCCTCTGTTTCAGAATTTAACAGCTGCGCTAAATCCAAAATGGCAGGTTCACTTTCCTCGCTGTCAGAGTCACTTTCTGTACCGTGCAGCTCTCTTTGGAAATGATGCCGACTTTTGCTAAAGCTCAGACAACAGTGCCAGCAGACACGTTAGCCCAAACATCTACAATCCACTGGCAAAGTGTGGCGTAAATCGCCCGACGCTGCCTTCTACCTTTCATGACGCTGTGGTCTCCTCTGGTCGTCCATCGCTCCCATGCCGCTCTTAGCCCTACTTTGAACAGCCGATTCACGTCCAGCGGTTGGAGTTCCTTTGTCAGACCTCCCAAAATCACAGCAAGCGTAGTGTTCATCTGCTTCACTTGTTTTTTTCACGACACACAGAGGGCGCACCGGACGACGGGGTGCGACACTGATTTTAAAGAAAATTTAAGACTTTTATATGCACCTTATAGTTGTGAAAATACGGTAATTCCTTGCTAGCTTCGTTAATTCTATTATTGTTGCTATGATTAATAACAATCATTTTTATTTGTAAGAGTTTATTTAGAAGGTGATGGTTGACAACGTAAATATGCCCAAACCAAGCATTTTTCCGTGACATGCTCCAGTTTTCTTATAACCGTCGTTCATTTGGGCTGTTTAACTGTTTCCTTGCTGCTTCTGAAACTTCCTTTTATTGTCCTCAATTTACTTCAAGTTGTGGTAACAAGCGTCAGCTTTTCTGCACAAATTGCAGAACAACAGCTCTTGACTTGGCTTAAAGTTACACAATAGTTTAAACCAGGAGTGGGCAAACTTTTTGGTTCGCGGGCCACATTGAGTTCTAACATTTGACAAGGGGGCCGGAACAGGAGCAGATGGATGGCATACTTTGGTAACCGCTAGATTAGACTGATAGAATGGCGCTAAATTTAACACAAGCGGGCTAAATGTTACATCAAGAGCGCTAAATTTTAAATCCATCACGCTAGGTCTGAAATCTAGTGCAATAGCGCTTAAAAACGTCTTTTTAGCAGCGCTAGGTTTAAAATCTGAGTGCTTGATGTAACATTTTGCTTGTTTTAACATCGAACACGCTTGTTTACGTGCGTGTATTGGGCCCGATGGCTTTCCATATCTGTGCACACTGTTTATTTTGACAGCGTGCACATCACGGAGACATACACATTTTAATGGGAGCAGTGTTGTTATTTTCTCAACAAAGCTAATATAGTATCTAGAGTGTGCCATCTAGCGAGGAAACATCAGAATTGCAGGAGAAATAAAACATTAATGTTTATTTATTTAATTTTTCTAGTACGGTGGGCCGGGTTAAAGCGTTTAACAGGCCGCATGTGTAGTTTGCCCATGCTTGGTCTACACATTGTAACATGTTCATAAATTGCTCAATTGGCGCAATGTTTTGCAGATGGAGCCATGTCAAATTTAGGGAGCTGGAAACATGCAGTCATCGCTCCAGTCTGCGTTCACATGACAATCACCTTGCCCATTTATGAGCGGGCTTTTTGAAGGTACGCAACCTGCACTGGAGAGTGGAAATCTGTCAGTGGGCCTCACTTACTGTACAGTTCGACTTCCGGCTGTCACGGGCCAGGTAAAGTTTGTCAACCAAACTTGCCAAACTTGTTAAATATTCCCATGCACGATAGACAGCTCTTATATTTTCTTTTTGCTACATCTGTTGAGCTTCTAATAAACTTGTATATTCAAGTAATCAATAAATCAAGAACTATTTATTGCCGTTGTCAATAGAAATTGACAATGACAATAAAACTTGCCTTGGCACAGTGTGCATGTCAGGAGAGTAGTCGATTCCCCCTCTGAGTCCTGTTTCCCCCCTCCCTCTTGTCTGTGTGTGTACAACTAGTCACACCTGAAACTCACCTACTCATCTGCTGCAGCATAAATGGAACAGTTTTTGACACACTCTTCGCCAGATCGTTTGTTTATCGTGCTTGACCTGTTATCCAGTTTTTGGCTCCAGCTCCTGCATCAGAACCTTCCTAGTTTGTCTGTTTTTGTCTTCTTTATTTGCCTTTTTATCAATCTAATGAATCTGCTTGTGATTTTTAATCTGAACCTGTTGTGTCAAGGGTATATTTTTGGCCTTAGCTCCACACCGTGACAGTGCAACATCAAACATAAAACTTGGGCATTGGCCCCAATGTACTACGCGGTGATGTGTGGTGATGGCATAGCTTTTTATAGCTACCGTTAGAAGTATGCCCTCTATTGGTAGCGCTCTCATCCTTCTTGATGAGCGCTAACGGTCAGCTCCTACTTGAGGTTCCATATGATAGTGGTGCCGAGGAAGCGGTGGTAATCTGTGGTATATGGTCCATATCAAGGGGAGGGGAAACAGTGGGGCTGTGACCTTTCTGAAGTCCACAATTAGCTCTGCTGTTTTCTGGGTGTTAAGTAACAGGTTGTTGACACTGTCCCGTGACACAGGCCAGTCCAAATCGCTTCTGTAGGCGGACTCATTACCGTCAGAGATGAACCCGGTAAGGGTGGTGGCGTCTGAATAACTTGTGCCATAGAATAAATACTGAGAAATAACCATTCAGTCCAATGGATAACGGATTACAACTGTAACTACTAGAAGCTGTTTCTTATTTGGGTCCTATTAGGAATTTAGACCCTTGCGAGGGCATGAGCTGGAGCGTAGATCCAAGTGGTCATTGATGAGAGTAGAAACAGAAATAAAAAACATTTTCCGGTACTTAAATGTATTTATCTCTTCAAACTATCACACAAACGAGGGTGTGGAAAAGAGGTGAAGAAGCGTGTGCATGCAGGCTAGAGCGGGTGGAGAAAAGTATCAGGTGTGATGGGTGACAGAAGAGTTTCAGCTAGAATGAAAGGGAAAGTCTACAAAACTGTGGTGAGAGCGGCCATGCTGATTGGTCTAGAGACAGTAGCACTGAAGAAAAGACAAGAAGCAGAGATGGAGGTAGCATAGATAAAGATGCTGAGGAAATGCCGAAAGAAAAAGCTGCTTCATGGACATTCAGATGTAGCTACTGAGACTAATTTTTTTTTAATCTAATCTGCATTTCCAATGTGGCCATTAACATATGGAATGTGGAATATTTAATATAATGGAAGATGATGTGTCAGAAGACCAGTCAGAGTAAAACAGAGTACATGTGTGTGAATGAGAGGGATCCAAATGGAAAAGTGAGGTTACAGGGAGAAGAGATAAAGAAGATGGAAGATTTTAAGTACTTAACATCAACAGTCCAGAGCAATGGAGAGTGTGGAAAAGAGGTGAAGAAGCATGTGCAAGAAGGCTGGAAGGGTGGAGGAAAGTATCAGGTGTGATGTGTGATAGAAGAGTTTCAGCTAAAATGAAAGGAAAAGTGTACAAAACCGTGGTGAGAGCGGCCATGTTGTTTGGTCTAGAGACAGTAGCACTGAGGAAAAGACAGGAAACAGAGATGGAGGTAGCAGAGGTGAAGATGCTGAGGATCTCTCTGGGAGTGACCAGGATGGACAGGATTAGAGAAACAGCACATGTTAGAGGTTTTAAAGTCAGAGAGGCCAGACTGAGATGGTTTGAACATGTGCAGAGGAGAGAGAGAGAGAGTACATCAGAAGAAGGATGCTGGATTTGGAACCACCAGGAAAGAGGACTAGAGGAAGACCAAAGAGGAGGTTCATGGATACAGTGAAGGAAGACATGAAGATAGTTGGTGTGACCAAAGAGGATGCAGAAGATAGGGTTAGATGGAAGAAACTGACTTGCTGTGGCGACCCCTGAAGGGAAATGCCGAAAGAAGAATAAGAAGAAATGTATTCATCTCTTCGTTTATGCAGTCTTTTAAGAGATAGAAAAGATGAATATCTATATATAAACTCTGTTTTCAACTTGTCAAATGAGGGATTATTTAAAGAGTATTTTTTTTTGTTTCCAGAGCAACATCTGACATCTGAGTTGGTGATGATCTTTCCGCTGTTTGCTGGTTCAGCTTGAACCTTTCCAAAGGCAGCGTAATTATTCCAATCCCCTAAGCTAACTAAGTGCACTACTGCTTCAGCAGGCCTTGTGTTTACCTCTCAGGTCCATCAGTAAAAATGTCTCCTTCTCACTGGGCCACGGGTCAAATGTTATTCTTCATTTTAGAGGAATGAAAATTGTTCAAACAAATCTACAAGCTACAGCAGTGCATTTCCCATGTCTCCACCTAATGAGACAAAACAAAGCACAGCGGTGCGGTTGGTGTGTGGGCCGGAGCCTCCACTGCAGGCTGAGGCTGGGCTGAAACTGGATATTGGCAGTGCTCCAGGTGGATGGAGGCTGAGCGACGCCTCAGCACACTGAAATATTGATTCAGAAAGCTGAAGGCACCCGCGGGCGGTGAGCAGCGTTTGGACAATGCATGCAGAAGAGTAGAGCGGTTCAATGCCTGTGTGCATGCATGGCAATGGCGTCTGTGTACATGAATGTTTGGCTGGTTAAAAAAAAACAAACGTTTATTTTTACATAAACCTCCTCACTTCACGTGTTTAACTAAGGTCAGGTCAGATTTATGTATGTGCACATCTTTTCCACAGCCGACATCTAACAATCTACAAGAACACAGACGTGAGATTTTCGTTCTTTTTTCAATCACATCGGTCTCATCGGACCTCCTCTGGTCTTCCTCAGAGATCTAGACTCAACTTTATTTCTCCACTACTTTAACCACCAGAATCAAACTGAAGTCCCCGATGAACCAGACAGTAAACAGTCAACCTTGTCTTCTATTAATTTCCTGAACTCCTACTGATGCTCAGTCCTCTGTGTGAATGAAGCCCATCTGTTACATCCTGCAACCATGAACTGCAGATGATCTGCAGCCTCATCCATGAAGCGTGCTGCATCCAAATCTGAGTAAACGCTAACTTCCATGCTTCTTCTTCTTCAGGGGCGCCACAGCAAGTCAGTTTCTTCCATCTAACCCTATCTCCTGCATCCTCTTTGGTCACACCAACTATCTTCATGTCTTCCTTCACTGCATCCATGAACCTCCTCTTCGGTCTTCCTCTAGTCCTCTTTCCTGGTGGTTCCAAACCCAGCATCCTTCTTCCAATGTACTCTCTCTCTCTCTCTCTTTCTCTCTCTCTCCTCTGCACATGTCTTGGACGATGTCATCCACTGCTGCACCTTGCCATTGGTTGTCCTTTCAGAACCATTGCATTTACATCATTGTACTTCCATGATCCATATTTTGGAATTCAAGAGAACTGAATTTGGGGTTGTCTTATATCAGTAATTTGTCACAGGTATGAATTATGATTCATTGGGGATTTTGGTAAATCGCCAATGTACGTGGCACAAGCGGCACCATTGAGCTACATGTTGGAGTCGAACAACTCCAAGATGTAGCCCCAGGACTTGTTTTAAGACCTGGCTTCATCTTGCCAGACCATCATTGAAGATTTCTTCTAAAACTGGGTCTCTATTGTGTTCCCTATTTTTTACCACCTGAATTTTAAGGAACTTTTTCTTCCTAAGAACGAGACTCGAGGGACAAAGATGTTATGGCTCTGGTTAGATTAGTTACCATCGCTGCTCAGTGGTGGATAAAGTACTCACTTTTTGTACTTATGTAAAAGTACAAATAATAAGGCAAAAAAAAAACACAAGTAAAAGTACAAAAGTAATTGGTGTAAATTTTATTTTTTAAGTAAAAAGTAAAAGTGTTCGACCATAATTCAAATGTTATTTTTTGTGCCATAGGGTCAAGGATAAATACTCTGTGTAACGATGGCTCAACTTTTTATTTAAAAGTAAACACAACAAACAACAATCTTCTGACTCCATTTTGATTCGTGCTATTTTTTATGTTAGCTTTTTGGCGGTGAATGACTGCGGAAAATGTTTACTCTCGATTCTGATTGGTCGTCAATTCATTACTTCTTCTCCCTCTTGGAGACCACAGATAATCAAGTGCTCCCTCTACAGGTTGATTTGGGCAATGCGGCTTCAAGATGCGCTGAAAAAACAAACAAACTATATTTTTCACATTCCTGATTGAAAACGTAACCAAAAAAATACAAAACACACTTTTAAAAAGTAGCGGTACAGGTCTGAAATTTTACTTAAGTAAAGTACAGATACACCATTATTTTTACTTATGTACAGTAATGAAATACATTTACTTCATTACGTTCCACCATTGCTGCTACTGACTGTGTCTTTGGTTCAATACCGTACCTAAAAAAAGTTTGGGAGGACTTTTTGTTGACATGGAAGTAGGGCTGAAACAACTAATCGAAGTAATCGATTAAAATCGATTATTGAAATAGTTGTCGACTAATTTAGTCATCGATTAATCGTTTAGAAAATTTTTGCTGTCAACTGCACCTAATATTACAACTTGATTGTTTTTTGTGTATTTTTATTCATGTTAACCTAGGCCATTTTTGTTTGGTACTATACCTCTGAACAAGGTTAAATTTGCAAATCTAAAACTGTTAACAATTTCTTGTTTTTAAATGTGATCCTGGATGGTCAACAGTTTACATTTTATGTTTTTTTAGCCAGTACTATAAAGCACATTTTATGGGTGCTTGTGATTTACTTTTACTGTATACAGTAAGTAGATTTATTATTTTATATTTGCTGTAGAAATGGTAATATTCTCCCTCTTTTTTTCACAGAAAGATTAACATTTTTACTTATTAGAATGAGCCCAACCTGTTGTTTAAGTGGTTATGAGTTGTGTTTTGCATAACTACATTCAATAAAAAGCCAAAAAACTATTATTTCTTAAGTAGTCAATTCTACCCGATTAATCGATTAATCGAGCCAATAATCGCCAGATTAATCGATCATCAAAATTATCGTTAGTTACAGCCCTACATGGAAGAACTATAATTAAACTGTTTTGATGATTGTTTGTAACAAGTCTCGGGCGGCACCAGGACCAGATCCCCGAACCACCGCCCTGTGTTGTCTTTACCTGTAGAGGAGCGGCAGTTCTTTCTTGAAGCACCAATTATTGTTTTGATTCTTTTTATGTGTCTTTATTGTGATGCTTTCTGAAATGGAGACGTGTCAAATGCGTTCTGATTACAGGGATTAACACAAAGTTGAAGGTTTAGTTTTTCACATTAACACATTTCGCAGTAACACATTTTAACCAGTAACAGCCCCGCCCTGAGGGCGATCAAGTTAAGCTCGTAAGTTAAATAACAACACGTGTCTTTAACACAGTGGATATTTCTTTTCGTTTGGTTCCAAGCTGTCTGTTGGTTTGACGTAGAACACCCGCCCCCTTCCATCTACATCAACTCTCTATCTTTAGTTTTGACTTTGATTTATGTTTAATTTATGTCCAGCACTGCAACATGTTGCCTCGTGGCAGCAGGTCACTCACGATCAACTAGCTGTCAACACACAGGTTGGTTTTAACATAAGCCTACAAGACGTTACGTCACAGGCTCACGTGGATCTGTTTCCATGTTGAACAGCTAGTTTAACATCTGCTCAATTCCATCAGTTCATCATTATAGTGCTCTCATCAAGGTACAAGGATCGTTGACTAAACACCACGTGAAAAAAAACAGTTAATCGATATAATCGATGCACACATACCCCCCGCACCCTCCCGGCTGTGTTCCAGGTGCCACGCAGGAGGGACACCTATGTGGCACTCCCAACCTTAGAAACTTGTGAAAGACTATTCATTATTGCCTTACATTGAGTGTGTTTGTATCTGCTGAAGTTGGTTAAATTAGGTCATGCAGAGTGAAGCTTGGTAGCTGAAGGGACGTTACATAATGCCCTGCTTATGATAATACATTTGATTGTGTTCATTAATCGATTTCCATTAAAGATTATTAAGAAATAAATGTTTCTGATTCATAAAGTTTAACACCAAAACACTTTCATTTATTATCATATTTTCTGCTCCTTAAAGCATGTGATAATAGTTGAAAAATATGTTCATACGCTTTTGTTAATAATATTTCTTTTTTTCTGAAAATTACTTTTACTTTTCTACTTTAGGTAGTTTTAAAATAGGTTACTTTTTACTTTTACTTGAGTAAAAACTTCAGTTGATACTTCTACTTTTATTAAAGTAGTTTTTTAACTCGGTATCTATACTTCTACTTGAGTAGAAAATGTTGGTAGTTTTGACACCTCTGATCACAGGTTCATTTTGGAACATAACCCCCGCAAAAAACAAGGGTATATTGAATGCCTCTGTTTATAAGTATGTGACTGAAAGTCTAACGTTAACAGTGACATTGCAAAACGATTTCTAAGTGAAAGTCTGAGAAAGATCAAATGTTAACAAGAACCCCGAACACAACCGGGACTAGGAGCTGTTTCTACAGTTTGTATTTTCTCAGAGTGTGCACGGTACACAGTCGGAGGTTGAACCGAGTCCCTGAAAGAGTGGCTGCATAATCAGAATGACAGGAGAATTCATCAGACTGTCCCTGGGTATGGGCTGTGACAGCAGGCCTCTCCAGGCTGCAGAACCCGCTGTGGAGCATTTGAAGGACGGAGACCAGTGGCCTCCAGGGTATTGTGGGAGAAATCGATGAGTCTAAATGAGTCATTAGTTGTTGCAGCTGGGACGTAGTCACACCTGACCAGAATCTCACACCAGCTGGTAGAGGGTTTTCTAGTCTTTTATTTACTCAGAGGATAGAATTTTAAAAGTAAATGCGTTGTAATTATTAAATGGAGGACATCTAGTGTGGCATCAACTTTTGTATGTTGGCATACAGCATTTGCATTTTTAGCGCGCCTTATTTGGCCCATTCTTTACTTCTGCTCCGCAAAATTTTCAATCCCCTTCTGATTAAAGTCCTACATACTTGTGATTATTTTTTTTCATGGACAACATGGTTAGTGATGTCAGGCCAATGAGAGTTGTGGGCGGGATTATACGTCAGCTCATAGCTAATTGATTGGTTCACCTAACAGACTACAGAAAGGAGAACCTATCACTGTGTTGGAGTGCGCACCTAAATGCGCCCCACGGGCCTGTTTATGGTTTACAATACAAATGAATGAAGAAAGAATCAGAGCGGACGTCACGTTTTTTTTTTAGAAACACTGGAAACATCTTACACACACGAGTGCGCAATCAAACGAGCAAATAGTGAAATAAAACAATATAAAACATTATTAAAATGCATATAATTTTCACACAAGACAGTTTTGCATACTTAAAAACATTAAAATTTTTATATTTTTTATTTATTTATTTTTAGGGATCAGGGAGTGCGGCACACCACGTCACCAGTTACTACCGGTATGGACATGGAGAAGAACAAATTCCATGGCCAAGAACAACATGACGTTCAAATAGTATCTGAGTACTGGATGGAAGGGATTTCAAATTACTCAAACATGCTTGAATAAAACAATAATTTAAACAAATTACGAATATTTTAAATTACGAGGCACCAGATTCAGATGGCGACATCTATGCAGAGGGATTGGATGATGATGAGGAAGATGAAGATGATGAGGAAGAATACGATGAAGATGCACCACCTGGAGACGAGGAGGATGATGACGGGGAGGAAGATGAAGAGGAGATATAAAAGTCGTATAAAAGTCCAAAAAGTCGATTCTGCATAATATCCTCTAGTTCTGGGATGTCCTTGAGTTAGAGGTCACACACCTCGCTGACTACTTAATTTGATAATCCTGAGATGCAGATGCAATCAAATCATCGTTCATAGTAATGGAAATTTATGCAAATATTTGAGACACACAAAAATACAAGTCTCAGTGCATTAGGGTAAATTGAAGAGATAAATAGATGGTTCATATTTTTACAACCTTCTAGGTGTATTTTTGAGCTGTAGATTTGAGCAGAAGCCAATGGGATTAAAGTGAAATTGTAGATCTGCTCCCCGAGTCTGCTCCACTCTCATTACATCCACGATTGCCTTTAAAGCTCACAGGATGAAGCTAATTTGAAGATTGCATTGATCTGACTTCCCTCCTGGACAGCAGCAGACTCGCTCCACCTGCACTTCAACATTTCCTTTAGCAATGATCACAAATAAAATGTTAACAGCTCAGCAGACGAGCGGAAGCCATCTCGAGCTTTCGCAGACTCACCAGAAAACATTATTATGTCCATCTTTCCACATGTTTAACATTGTGGTGGCAGCAAACTTTATGATTGTAAAATTGTGAGACGGCAGAACATCAGCAGTTCAGCATCTTCACTTGGAAGGTGGAAGAAGCTGTGAGATGAATATGTGGAGACATCATGAGCGCTGTGAAACTTCTCAATGAGGGCAGGAAATTAAAGACTGGAGTAATTTTTTGTGAGAGGACTATATGGGAACTGTAGCAGGTTATACTGTATCTCCCTGCATGCCAAATAGGAAATACCCTCTAGCTCAGAGGTGGGCAAACTTTTTGACTCGCGGGTCAAATTTAGTTCTAACATTTGACCAGGGGGTCGGAATAAGAGCAGATGGATGGCATGCTTTGGTAACCTCTAGATTAGACCGATAGAATGACGCTAGATTTTAAACTAGCGCACAAAATGTTACAAGAAGAGCTGTAAATTTCAAATGTAGCGGCGCTAGGTCTGAAATTTAAGCACTTGATGTAACATTTTGTTTGTTTTTAAAACAAACTAAAACGCTTGTTTACATGCGTGTATTGGGCCCGATGGCTTCCCATATAATTGAGTGCGCCATCTAGTGAGGACACATCAGAATTGCAGGGATAAGAAAACACTAACAAGGTTTATCTATTTAATTTTTTCATGTTCGGCAGGCCGGATTAAAACGTTTAACAGGCCGCATATGGCCCGCGGGCCGTGTTTGCTCATGCCTGGTCTAGCTTCATGTACAGAGAAAAGAGAGAGAGTACATCGGAAGAAGGATGTTGGATTTGGAACCACCAGGAAAGAGGACTAGAGGAAGACCAAAGAGGAGGTACATGGATACAGTGAAGGAAGACATGAAGATAGTTGGTGTGACCGAAAAGGATGCAGGAGATAGGGTTAGATGGAAGAAACTGACTTGCTGTGGCGCCCCCTGGAGGGATATGCCAAAAGAAGAAGAATAGAGATAAACATGTTAGCGCAGAAATGCTATATTTTTTAAACTAAAAAGTCCTTCTTATTTATACATATTTAGTTACACTTTTGTTTTTAACACTGAATTCATCCCCTACTCTTGGTCCCTGCCGAGTCCCGCCTCCAGCACACATACAGACGGTGGCACATGGGTTAGAGTGTTGCAGACTGGAAGTTAACCAGAAGTTCGCAAATTCGCATCCCACTGAGTTCACGTCAGGGTTCTTGGAGAAGACACCTAATCCCCCGTTTTCCAACCATTGGAAATCATAGCAGAGCTAAGATTTTAAGCTCGAGCCCGACCCGGCCTAAAAGTTTCAATCATTACTTCGGGTCGGGTTCGGGCTTCTCTCTCGCTGACTTTTTTTTTTTTTTTCAAATAAATCTATGTTTATAAAATGTAAACTAAAACGAGGTGTGGGTACTAAACTAAGGAATACTTGTTATAAAATTAAAACAGAGAAGTAATGTTTAACTATTAAACGGCATCCACACTGAGCCAGAGCGTGCTCTGCGGACGTGAACGCCCCCTCTTAATTTGGTAATCCTCCCCTGTGCACGTCTTTATTTTAATTATTTTGAACTGGTATCCCCGATATGAAGAAGAAGTTAAGGATAAACTAAAGGCAGGAGAACTGAAAAGACAAACACGCACCAGTAAGAGTGAGGTGTGGAAAAGCTTCAAATTTATTGTTCAAAATGCTACAGAAACTTGCGTTGGCTTCGCTGGATGTAGTCAATGTGGCGCTTTGCTTTCATACAAGAGCAAAAAGACTGGCACCTCGACGCTGAGCGGGCATTTAAACAGCTGGACGCGCTAAGCAGGCCATCACAGACAAGTGCGTTAGGGGTCCGATAGTGTGATTTTTTTTTTTTATTTAAAAAAGCTGTTCTTGAAAATGTTCCCATTTATAAATAACCCTCCCCCTCCTGAGTCCTCACAAATAAAATGATACTTCTGGCTTGTTTCGGGCTCGGGCCTGCAAATCACGTTGATTGGTCGGGCTCGGGCCGGGTCGGGTTTTAATATCTGCGGGCTCGGGTTGGGTCGGGCTGGATTTTTTAGGCCCGATCTCACCTCTGCATCATAGGTGGTAGCCTCCTGCGGTGAGGTGCAGCACACAAATTTCCCAGTCAGGGATTGATAAAGTATAACTGCACCCCCCCGTTCCTCCTACCCCGAAAAAAACCATTCTTTTAAATACTGATATCGGTGCATTAGGAGAGCAGTACTTATGGGGACTTGTGTTTACTGTTATTTGTGATGTTTCTCAGATTCTACTGAGTTTATAAAAACAGAAATATCATATTGGCTCGTTTTAATGGAGCAAATGGTCTGATTGGGTTGTTCTATCCTAGTGGTTTCCTTGCTGCTGCTCCAACAGATGGCTGGAAAGCGGATTGCCCTTCCTACAGCAGACCACAGAAGATATGCAACAGCTTGCTGCAGACATTAAAGGATCCCTGCTTTCAAGAGAAGAGGCTACTTGGTCCCTTATAGGTGTAATCTGTGTTACATACCCAACATTTGTATTTGTATCCCTCCACCTGTTCTTCTGAGATTAAATAAGAACAGTCTGTGCGAAAGCAAGTCGAGAGAATCAACCTTCATCAAAAATAAACAAAGTTTTGTCTATACAGATATTGATCCGTGAATATGGGACCAACCCAATTGCTCCAAATGGGTTGTGTACATGGGTTTGCATGGCGGTGGGCTATTATACAAGAACTTTATTGAGGAGCCGTCGTCCAAAATCAACTTTTTGACAGCTACTACCACCAATAGTCATACATAAAAAAGCAGCAGTATGGTTTTATGCCAAAAAATGGCACTACTGACGCAGTATTTGCCTTGAGGATGCTGATAGAGAAGTACAGAGAAGGCCAGAGGGAGCTGCACTGGGTCTTCATAGATTTAGAGAAAGCGTATGACAGGGTACCTAGAGAAGAACTATGGTATTGTATGAGGATGTCTGGTGTGACAGAGAAGTATGTGAGAGTGGTCCAGGACACGTATGAGGGCTGTAAGACAGTGGTGAGGTGTGCTGTAGGTGTGACAGAGGAGTTCAGTGTGGGGGTGGGACTGCACCAAGGATCTGCTCTGAGTCCTTTGTGTTTGCTATGGTGATGGACAGGCTGACAGACGAGGTCAGACAGGAATCCCCATGGACAATGATGTTTGCAGATGACATTGTGATCTGTAGTGAGAGGAGGGAAGAGGTGGAGGAAAAGCTGGAGAGGTGGAGGTTTGCACCAGAAAGAAGAGGAATGAAGATTAGTCAGAGTAAAACAGAGTACCGTAATTTCTGGACTATAAAACGCACCGGCATATAAGCCGCATCCGCTCTATTTTTAATGACGGCCCCGCTTTGAAATCTTCAATTTCCATTTCGCGGGCGATGGTTTTGGCTTTAAGTCAGATCTGTACAGTGGATACAGCATGGCCACTTGCTCTCTGCATGTTCACCCAGTCCTCCAGGACATTTTCAAGCTCTGGACACCTGCTTTTATGTCCCCTGAAAGCTTTCCTCGACTTCGGGCATTGCAAAAGCTCTTCCTGCTGCCTCCTCCAGCGTCTCACCATAGACTCATTGACGCTTAGCTTCCGAGCAGCAGCGGAATTTCCTTCCTGTATAGCAACATCGATGGCCTTCAACTTAAAACTGGCATCATACGAACTTCTTCATGTGGGTTCCATGATGAAGGGGTGAAGAAGATAAAGATAATAGAATTGGAAATTTGTCGTCCTTCTATCTGCTTCTACCAGTTATATCTGCTAAAGAGGAAGTAGCGTATTCTTCTTTGCATTTATTTGATCTTAGTTTTGATTCTAGTTCCGGTTAGAGCGCCCCTAGTGGTGAAAAAAATCCACAGAATAGCCGCTCCTTTCTATTAGCCGCATGGTTCAAAACCTATGAAAAAAGTAGCAGCTTATAGTCCAGAAAATACGGTACGTAAATGAATGAGAGGGTTCCAAATGGAAAAGTGAGATTACAGGGA
Source organism: Neostethus bicornis (assembly GCA_902685375.1). Taxonomy (NCBI): domain Eukaryota; kingdom Metazoa; phylum Chordata; class Actinopteri; order Atheriniformes; family Phallostethidae; genus Neostethus; species Neostethus bicornis. Next base: position 28,009,406 of record LR738550.1, read on the forward strand.
GAAGAGATAAAGAAGGTGGAAGATTTTAAGTACTTAGGATCAACAGACCCTATCTAACCCTGTCTCCTGCATCCTCTTCAGCCACACCAACTATCTTCATGTCTTCCTTCACTGTATCCATGAACCTCCTCTTTGGTCTTCCTCTAGTCCTCTTTCCTGGTGGTTCCAAATCCAGCATCCTTCTTCTGATGTACTCTCTCTCTCTTCTCTGCACATGTCCAAACCATCTCAGTCTGGCCTCTCTGACTTTAAAACCTCTAACATGTGCTGTTCCTCTGATCCTGTCCATCCTGGTCACTTCCAGAGAGATCCTCAGCATCTTCATCTCTGCTACCTCCATCTCTGTTTCCTGTCTTTTTCTCAGTGCCACTTTCTCTAGACCAGAGGTGCCCAACCTTTTTTGTCCCAAGATCAACTTTTCAAATAGCAAACCTTTTGAGATCTACCAGTCCTGAGGCAACATTGTAAACCACCACAGATTTTCCAGCATGTATTAAAACTAATATCGGTCCTGAGTGGTTCCTCCAGATCCACAGCCATTTAGAACATTTATTTAGATAAACTACAGTTGATCGTGTAATCAACTGTAGTTTACCATCATTCGGGTTGAAGACGTCTCACATGACGTCATCAACCCGGAAGTATGCATCCACTCCTTTATTAGCCTTCAGATCTGCAGCTGAGTAGAAACTTGGGGTGAATTGCAGGCATCAAATCAGGATTGTTTGAAAATAAAATATTTAGAACTGTATAAAGAAAACATACTGCTTTGATAGTTTCATCCTGGCCGACTTCTGGGTTTTAGTCTCGTGGGTGAAAGTAGCTCTATAACACAAGAAAGGCACTAGATTGTTGCTAGTCGCTTTTTTCTAGCGGCTGAATGGTCGCTAGATTTAGTGTCAAAACCGCTAAATTGGCAACACTGACTTTCTGTCATTACGAAAAATCGTCATAATTTTTTTTCTTCATTTTTTTCCAACATCTCATGGTCGACTCGGGACCAGCCAGAGATCTACTGGTAGATCGCAGTCGACCGGTTGGGCAACCCCGCTCTAGACCAAACAGCACGGCCGTCTCGGCACGGTTTTGTACACTTTCCCTTTCATTGATTGTTTGACACACACTTCATAGCTAGATGGTTCAGACAAACTGATTGCACACTAGATTTCAAACAATTTATTGAGTCATGTATAAAGAAAGAGCCTAAAATCGAGAGGCCAGAAACCTTAGAAGGAAATAGACAGACAGACATTCAACCGTTTATTTTCAGAAATACACAGTGAAACATAAAACGTTCCAAATACTGAGAAGTGCAATTGGACCAATAAAGAATAATTTGGTTTGGGTCAAAGTGGTGACCGCATCTTCTTTATGGACATCAACCCCCATGTGGACGATGGAGGACAGCAAATAGAAACTCTGGGAAGGAACATCAGCATAGACACACACACTGTACTCTGACCTCAGGGCGTGTTACTGAGGCCCTTCTTTCTTTATTTTTGGAGAATTATTTATGCCCATGGCCATGTGGTCTCCTAGTTATCTGCTTATTGATGTACTGTGATGCCCCGTTCTGCTGGTTTCACCCTCTCAATCTTTTATTGACGACGGCCTCATGTTGGAGTGTACAAAATGTAAAAACCGTGTGTTTTCTGAATCCTACATGAGCGTTTTTTTTTCTGCGTGTGTAGGCGATGTAGTGGTGTATCAGTGCCAGAGAGCATAGGCAGTAGGTAGGCTCAGAGAGGAGCTGTGGTGAGTTGACCAGCTTGAACAGAACTGGCCACGTGTTGGCTCACCCACTCACTGCTACTCTGAGTTCTTTCAAAAGACACTTGACAAGTGAATGAGGAAGGTTATGGATAGGAGGACAGTCTCAGTACACCCACTCACAAACATTGAGGCTAACTAGAGGGCGTTGGAATCAACTGTTCTTCACTCTGCGAAAGACACGAGGACGTCAGCCAACTGGCAGGACATCGTGTTCCTCTTTCTCAAACCAAAATTTAGCTGTTCTAAGCAAAGAAATTACAGTTAAAGTTAATGCTCTCTAAACATCAGCATTACTTTTTAAACATTACAATTTAAAACAAGGGAGTTTCTATTATTTCTTTATAAACATAATTAAAAGAGCAGAATGTTGAGAGTAAAGACTGATGAGAGTGGACCTGCATCTAATTTAGCTCTGTTCCGCTTTAAAAAGGCTCTCAGGCTCTTTCTTCTTGTCTGGCTCGTTTTTGATGCTCTGCAGTAGATTTAGATGTTTATTTTCAAGCTTTTAAAAAGTCACATCATACATACGATTAAAAAACTAATCCAGGGAGCAGTGTTTTACTGGATTCAAGATACACTGTTAGGTACCAACATGGCATGCCAACAGAAACGAAATACTTTGCCACTTCATCGGGTCCATTCATTGCAAAAGTTTGGGGTTATACCTGTTTTTTTATATTTTTTTTTTCTTGTGATTCTCTTTGAAGACTTTTCCTTTTCACCCCATAAACAATCTGCATTTCTTCTTTTTACCAAATAGCAGTCCAAGTTCACTCCAGCCAGTAAAAAAAAAAAAGTCTGGTTTTATCCATTGTCCTATTAAATCTTGCTGGACAAACTTTGCATCGCCTGCGACGGCATCTCATCCAGATGCATTCAACTACTGGAGGTCAGTATCCTCAGCAGGGAAGAAGAAGAAACATACTTACATACCTACATACAACGGGAAAATTTGTGTATTGCATTACGTGACAGTAGGCTGCCACGACAGCGCCAATGGTGGTGTCTTCCCCAAGGACACCTAGACTTGAGCTCAGTGGGATTCGATCCCGCAAATTTCTGGAGAACTTCAGGTCCAAGGGCAAACGTTATACTACTGAGCTAACTTCACTCAACTTGGCAACATTGTCTAGCAAAAAAAAAACATTTGGACTTGGTTTTCATAACAGAGAAAGCACCAGGCTGGGCGGGTTTCTGTCCGATGTGGTTCTGAGGTGTCTGGGAGCCCCACAGAGCACTGTGGTCTCTCCATTCCTCAGACTTCCAGCATAACTTGGAGTCATGTCACTTACAGAAATTCTCTGATGACTCTGCAGTTGTGGGGTGTATACGTGGTGGGCAGGAGGAGGAGCACATGAGGGTGGTGGACAAATTTGTGGAGTGGGCTAGAAAGAATCCCCTGCTGCTCAATGTAGATAAGACCAGGGAGATGGTGATTGAATTCCGAGAGATGGTGGACTGCCTTGTGGCCCCTCTGCATTCTGGGTAGGGATGTGAATGTGGTGGAGGAGTACAAATACCTTGGAGTGACCATCGACAGCAGACTGAGCTGGAGGAGTAACAGTACTGCTGTGTACAAGAAGACCTGCAGCCGACTTTACTTTCTAAGGAAGCTGAGGTCCTTCAATGTGTGCAGCAAGATACTAGAGACCTTCTACCAGTCTTTCTTTCGTGGTTACTGTGCTGCTGTAACACACACATTTCTGACATGTTGGATCAATAAAGTAATTCTGATAACTAACTAACCATAAAGTACGTGTGGTCCCTCAGTCCCACTGAATCGGAGTGGAGGCGTTAGATACATTCTGCCCGGGATTTACAGCAGCATTCTGAAGCCGTGGACTAATGATGACACCTCGTGACCCAGATTCACGCCTCTCGTTAGCAGGAATTTCTAGGCTTTTAGCATTATTATAATAGGGTTCGTTTACTGGTCTGTGGCTACAATAGGAGCCATTCACGGCCATCATAGGTAACACAGGCTCATTGGTCGAGCCCTTCCTTACTACCGTAATTTCACGGCCATAAGGCGCACCTAAAAGTCTCAAATTTTCTTCAAAATGAGCGGTGCGCCTTTTCGTGCGGTGCGCCTTGTGTGTGAGAAAAGGCGGACCTAAAAGAAAACGCGGTACTCGTGAAAAAAAGCGGACCTAAAAGAAAACGCCGTGCCCGCGAGGCGGACCTGAAAGAAAACACATGAGAACGTTAAAGAGTGAAGTGTGAGCGGCGTGGGAGCGATGGATGACCGAAGGAGACCACAGTTTCACGAAGGGTGGAAGGCAGCGCCGGGCGAGTTACGCTACAGTTTGCCAATGGATTGTAGATGCTTGGACTAACGTGTCTGCTGGTACTGTTATCTGAGCTTTCTCAAAAGCTGGTATCCTTTCTGAGGAGCCGCACAGTACAGACAGTGACTTTGACAGCGAGGAGCGAAGTGGACCTGCTCTGTTGGATTTTGCGCAGCTGTTCGATTCGGAAACAGAGGATGAGGACTTTGACGGATTTGAATAAAGACTATTACCAGTAATGTGCTTGTTTAGTATCGTTACTACTTAAATAAAGCACAACCAAACTCAGTTTTGCTCCCGATCTATTTTTTAATACGCACATTTGCATGCTTGCGTGTGTGTTGTTGTAAGGCGGTTTGTGACTGAGGCTGCGCCTTTTCGTACGGTGCGCCTAATGGCCGTGAAATTACGGTATTTTTTTAATTTTTTTTTTACCTTTTACTCAGGTTAGTATAAATAGATCCAGTTTTCAGTCCATTTCTATCAGATTGAAATTGATTTCCGGATGGAAGTCTAAACGTCTCGATCAAGAATTAAACTGTCCAGAAGACTTTTTTAAAACTTTTTCTACTATGGATCACTCCTGGATGAATGAGGGACTACACAGATTTGTTAACCAACCATAAAGTAAAAAAAAACAACAAACTATTTTGTTTCTCTTCCGTCTCTTGTCAAAAGAAGGAATCATGTCAGCTGATTGGTCCCTGCTGGCCACAGCAGTGTTCCTCTGTTTGTACTCTTTCATTCTTCATCATGGAAGGTCATCACGCTAGTTAGTGGTTGCATTGCCGCAGGCTATTGTGACTGGTTTGAACTTGGAAGGTCAGTCTGGTTGCATACCAGACAAGTTCCTGACGAAACATTGCAGTCCACTGAGTCATGTCAGCTGCTATCATTCCTCTCTATCCTGCGGCTATTCGTACCAAGCATAGAACACTTTCCACCTGCAGCAGTACAGGTGCATTCTGTTTGATACAAAGAGAGGCTCTACTGTCCCGGTCTGTTTTCAGGTGCCAAAATGTAGAAGGAGGGGAAGAGCTATCATGTTGCACATGATTAATGCAGGACCCATGTCTAGAAGAAGGAGTGGTGAAGGAGACTGTACGCCGCAGGGTATCAACAGACATAGGTCTTGACTTCTCTCTGCATTCTTAACCGGAGGAGTAGTGGGTTTTTGGAGCACATGTACCCCTCTTGCAATGGTTCAGTGAAGAGATAAAAGGAACTGACCTTCAGAGGTTCAAAGATAAGAGTTTTCTTCCCTGTTGACCTCTGACTATTTTCCTACCTGTTTTTTTTTACGCCTGTCAGCCTCTTATTGTCTTTCACCCGAGTTCCCCATGCCTCCACCAAGCTGCGATTTTCTCCACTCATATCGGAAAAAAGTCCAGTTTTCTTCAGCAGGTCAGTTCCAGGTCAACTGGATGGACAGCCCTGGAGAAGAATATCTCAAATTCAAACTCAAGAGTTTGTCCGTTTCATATTTTTATGACAAGCGCAGAAAAGTTGTCTATTAAACTTATTTCACCAAAAGGGTGTGGCTAACCTCGACCCTGGCTTAAAATGCCAAGTATCCCTCAAAGGATCACAGCATATGAATTGATTGATTTAAAAAAAATCAATAAAAAATACTTGCAATATTTTTCTCTACTCCGTTCCGCTTATTCGGGGCCGGGTCGCGGGGCAACAGCCTCAGACGGGAAGCCTAGGCTTCTCTCACCCCAGCTTCATCTTCCAGCTCACCCAGGAGGATCACGAGTCGTTCCCCGTTCAGCTGTGAGACATAGTCAATCCAGCAGGTCGGGGTCTGCGTTTTCTCTACTCAATATTGCAAACTTCTTCTTCTTTCGGCATCTACCTTCACAGCAGGGGGCGCCACAGCAAGTCAGTTTCTTCCATCTAACCCTATCTTCTGCATCCTCTTTGGTCACACCAACTATCTTCATGTCTTCCTTCACTGTATCCATGAACCTCCTCTTTGGTCTTCCTCTAGTCCTCTTTCCTGGTGGTTCCAAATCCAGCATCCTTCTTCTGATGTACTCGGTCTCTCTCCTCTGTACATGTCCAAACCATCTCAGTCTGGCCTCTCGAACTTTATCCCCAAAAACCTCTAACATGTTCTGTTCCTCTGATCCTGTCCATCCTGGTCACTCCCAAAGAGATCCTCAGCATCTTCATCTCTGCTACCTCCATCTCTGTTTCCTGTCTTTTCCTCAGTGCCACTGTCCCTAGACCAATCAGCATGGCCGGTCTCACCACGGTTTTGTTTACTTTCCCTTTCATTTTAACTGAAACTCTTCTATCACACATCATACATGATACTTTCCTTCACCCGTTCCAGCCTGCCTGCACACTCTTCTTCACCTCTTTTCCACACTCTCCATTGCTCTGGACTGTTGATCCTAGATACTTAAAATCTTCCACCTTCTTTATCTCTTCTCCCTGTAACCTCACTTTTCCATTTGGATCCCTCTCATTCACACACATGCACAAACTTATGATAAAAATATTCAACTAACTCTAAATCCGAAATGCAATTCTTTCATTTTAATCAAGACTCTCACACTTAGTGTTTGGGCGGCACGATGGGGGAGTGGTTAGCATAGTCGCCTCACAGCAAGAAGGTCTGGGTTTGAATTCTGGAGTGGGGGCGAGGCTTGAAACACTGGCATTTCTGTGTGGAGTTTGCATGTTCTCCCCGTGTATGCGTGGATGTTCTCCAGGTACTCCGGTTTAATTTATTTAAATTTTTACTCACTCTATTCATCCCTCACCGGGGAAATTTGTGTGCTACACTCCTACACCGCAGCAGGCTGCCCACAACGGCCCTAAAGGTGGGTGAAACAGGTAGGTTAGGTGTCTTCTCCGAGGATCCTAGATGTCCACTCAGTGAGATGCAAACCCGCGAACTTCCGGTCCGGAGGCGTGCGCTCCAACCACTGATCCACCATTTCCCCAACTTCTCCAAAAACATGCCTGTTAGGTTGATTGGCTGCTTTGAAATCACCCCAAGGAATGAGCGTGTGTGTTAGGCCCTGCGAGACTGGTAACCTGTCTGGGGTGTAGCCTGCCTCTCGCCTCCAATCAACCAGGGTGCCACCCGAATGCCCCCTTCAGGCCCACTTACGAATCAGTGGTTCAGAGAACGAAACGAAACACCTAGTTTTACGCTTGAAAATGTTTTTTTCCTTCACACGCATCTGGATTAAGACTCACTGCATACCAAAAGAAACAAAGTGCCAAGTCTAAATTCTAAAAATGTTAATAAATTAGATTTATTCAAAGGAGCATGATGTCTTTTCCAATTATTACGCACTACACTAAACAAATTGCTGCTTGACTTTTACATTTACTTTTAATTGGGTTAAATAATTAATTAAATGTGAGCCTGAAAAGAAAGTTACATCAATTCTAAAGTTTAAAGCGTGACATGAGGTTTTTACTTTAATAAAAAAAGATACAAGTTTATTCCTACGTGGAAGTTTAGTTTTATTTTACCGGAGATTTACCATTTCATAAAAAAACAAGCCCTACCAAAATTCATTTTTTATGAAGAGAGGTATCTTATAAAAGCATAAAACCAAGCAGAAGCAGAGGTTAATGGCTTTTTGGTTGCCTGGTGGGCATCCTCGGGGAAAATGGTCTGGAAACCACAGCTCAATGTCATCACTTATTGATTAGTCATGTCCCACCACCAGGACCACAGGAAATCCTTCTGCCTGAGCTTCTTCTTCCGTAGAAACTATCTTCTTCTTCTTCTTTTGGCATTTCCCTTCAGGGGGCGCCACAGCAAGTCAGTTTCTTCCATCTAACCCTATCTGCTGCATCCTCTTCAGTCACACCAACTATCTTCATGTCTTCCTTCAGTGTATCCATGAACCCCCTCTTTGGTCTTCCTCTAGTCCTCTTTCCTGGTGGTTACAAACCCAGCATCCTTCTTCTGATGTACTCTCTCTCTCTCCTCTGTACATGCCCAAACCATCTCAGTCTGGTCTCTCTGACTTTACCCCCAAAACCTCTAACATGTGCTGTTCCTCTAATCCTGTCCATCCTGGTCAGTCCCAGAGAGATCCTCAGCATCTTCATCTCTGCTACCTCCATCTCTGCTTCCTGTCTTTTTTCTCAGTGCTACTGTTTCTAGACCAATCAGCATGGCCGGTCTCACCACGGTTTTGTACACTTTCCTTTCATTTTAGCTGAAACTCTTCTATCACACATCACACCTGATACTTTTCTCCACCCGTTCCAGCCTGCCTGCACAGGCTTCTTCACCTCTTTTTCACACTCTCCATTGCTCTGGACTGTTGATCCTAGATACTTAAATTTTTTTTTTTTTTTTTAAATTATTTTGAATTACTCTATTCATCTCTCACCGGGGAAATTTGTTTGCTGCACTCCTTACACCGCAGCAGGCTGCCCTTCAACGGCGCCAATGGTGGGAGAAGTGGGGGCTAGGTGTCTTCTCCAAGGACCCTAGACGTGCTCTCCGTGGGACGCGAACCCGCGACCTTCCGGTCCGCGGGCGAACGCGCTAACCACGCGGCCACCGTCTCCACCCATTTACAGAACCAAAACTAGAAACAGATAAAATGCACAGTATTTATGACGTTTTTTGATGAATATTACTATGAGATAGAAATTATTACCTCATAAAAGCGTAGTACCTCTTTCATTAAACTTTGAAAGTGTTTTCTTTCCTGTTTTTTGTGGCTTTGGTCATTTCCTAAAAGTGAGGGACCTTTTCCTCCTGCTCATGTTCCCCGGTACTTTTCCAGGTGTTCCTGTGCACCTTTCCTTTGAACCATCATGGCACACTGACACCGAACTGGCTCGGCTTTGATTTAAAGCATCAGAGAAACAAGCTCTGCCCGGAGCTTTGTCTCCTAGCATTGTCCCCGTATGTAGGTTAGTGACCTGATACCGTACACATACAGATTAGTGGGCACGTATAGGTGTGACATTTCATGGCTTTTTTTTTTATCCTGTAAAATATCACACCTGTTCGCCAGCGCTTTTGTCTGTGTGGACAATACCCCGAAGCCCAAGTCCTGGACAGGCTTCCCACAGCTGAATGACTGAAGCGGTCTTCTAATGTGTCCCATTCAGCATCAAAATCAAAGAAAATTTTGCAGCTTTGACTCGATCGGATTCAATACCTTCCAACAAAGTGAGGAAGAAAGCACATGAAAGAAAGGAAGAAAATTAGCTTGCGGGTTTAACTTTCTCTGCCCTCTCCCATTTTTTGGGTTTCCCCAATTTAACAGTGTGTATCTCAACATCTGAAAAGTCTCTTTGAATCTATTTTGTGCTGTGCAAAAAGGCCGTTCAAAGTAAGGCTGCAAGCGGCGAGGAAGCGATGGGTGACCAGAGAACACAGCGTCACGAAAGGTAGAAAGCAGCGTCGGGCGATTTACGCCACACTTTGCCAGTGGATTGTAGATGCTTGGGCTAACGTGTCTGCTGGCACTGTTGTCCGAGCTTTCGCAAAATCAGGCATCATTTCCGAGGAGCCACACGGTACAGAAAGTGACTCTGACAGCGAGGAAAGTGAACCTGCTATGTTGGATTTAGTTCAGCTGTTAGATTCTGAAACAGAGGATGAGGACTTTGATGGATTTGATTAATGACTTTATGACGACTGTAACTAATATTTAAATAAAACCAACCAAACTCAGTTTTACTCTCGATCTATTTTTAAATACACACACTTGTCTGTTTGTGTGTGTGTTGTTGTAAGGCGGACGTACGTAGTGGAGGATATTTATATAAAACCCGCGCCCTATCATCAAGTGTGCCTTATGTGTGTGTTAAATACAGAGCACATGAAATTGGGGCTGCGCCTTTTAATACGGTGCGCCTTTTGGTCGTGAAAATATTGCACTTTTTTTCAGTCCTAACCAATCCATTTCACATTTACTGTACATCATAGTGATACGATATTTAGGTTTGTACATTTTTGGAAGAATTTGGCACAGTTTGGTACCATCAGTGCAATTTGTATCCTAACCAAAACTTTTTACATTTGTTCACAGAATTTTTTTCATAGAGACAAAATATTGTTCTTTCTAAACTCATTAGAACGTTATCTTTTGTGGAGGTTTGAATCTCAGAAAGTTATCCATGCAAATGCGGAGCACGCGTCGACTCGGCTGTTTTTTAGACTGAGACGTTTTGACTTTACTTTTCTTCCCGAGATCGCTTTGAATAATAATAATAATAATAATCACACAGTATTAATCCCTCATGGGGAAATTCTTATGCTGCATTGCACCACAGCAGGCAGCCAATGACAGCGCCAATGGTGGCAGATAGGGGGCTGGGTGAACGACTTAAAAGCCTTTTCTGCTGGCCCAAAACAATTCCCTGACTGTTTTTAGACCTGCTGATTTGGAAAGTAACAGCTTATCAGCTCATCTAGTATTCGGTGTCCGTTTCAGGCTCCATGAAAGGAAGCAAAATTTTGTTGAAGTGAAACTTGAAAAAGAACTTTTGGTGGATAAAATCCCTCTCGTGACCACTGCTTATTGTCCGACTTCTATTGTCATATTCCTATATAACTTTTATTTACGTGTGGACGATGGTGGCTCGCTGGTAGCGTTCGCCCTCATACCGGAAGTTAACCGAAAGTTCGTGGATTTCATTCCCACTGCGTTCACGTCTAGGGTCCTTGAAGAAGACACCTAACCCACCATTGGTGCCATTGTGGCATCCTGCTGCGGTGTAATACAGCACAAAAATTTTCCTAGTGAGGGATCAATAAAATACATTATTATTCCATGCCTCTCAGAGTTCTTTACTTTGTTCAACTGCTTTTTAAAAGTCTGTCTCAAAAATTATCTTGAATGTAAATCATCCCCAGAATCTATTAGTTTGTCTCCCTTAGTTGTTTGGAACCAAAAAAGGGTCTATAGGAACAAAGCAAGGTTCCAATTCACGTAGCCCACCACTGCCACCTCCCGCCACAGTATGATTGTTCATAATAATAATGCATTGTATTTATACAGCGCTTTTCAGGACGCTCAAAGATGCGTCACATATGCGTTATTCATTCCATACCAGGTGATGGTAAGCTACTGTGGTAGCCACATTGCCCTGGGGCAAACTGAAAGAAGCGAGGCTGCCATTTTGCGCCATTGGCCCTTCTGACCATCACCAACCAATCGCATACACCATTCAGACTAGGCAACGTGGGGGAAGTGTCTTGCTCGGGGACACAACGGCAATATAAATCTCAACGACCGTCTCACCGTGAGTGTAGTGAGAGGAGGGAAGAGCAATGGAGAGTGTGGAAAAGAGGTGAAGAAGCGTGTTCAGGCAGGATGGAACAGGTGGAGGAAAGTATCAGGTGTGATGTGTGACGGAAGAGTTTCAGCTAGAATGAAAGGAAAAGTGTACAAAACCGTGGTGAGACCGGCCATGCTGTTTGGTCTAGAGACAGTAGCACTGAAGAAAAGACAGGAAACAGAGATGGAGGTAGCAGAGATGAAGATGCTGAGGATCTCTCTGAGAGTGACCAGGATGGACAGGATCAGAGGAACAGCACATGTTAGAGGTTTTGGAGATAAAGTCAGAGAGGCCAGACTGAGATGGTTTGGGCATGTACAGAGGAGAGAGAGAGAGAGTACATTGGAAGAAGGATGCTGGGTTTGGAACCACCAGGAAAGAGGACTAGAGGAAGACCAAAGAGGAGGTTCATGGATACAGTGAAGGAAGACATGAAGATAGTTGGTGTGACCAAAGAGGATGCAGCAGATAGGGTTAGATGGAAGAAACTGACTTGCTGTGGCGCCTCATAAAGAGAAATGCCGAAAGAAGAAGACCATCCCACCGTGGCACCTGGGGTTCCGGCAGTCTTCCATCCAACAACAACCCAGTCCCAGCCTGCTTAGCTTCCGAGGTCTGACGGGATCACGCATTGACAGGCTGGCATGGCCACAAGCATGCTTGCCGACTGACTCGCCAATGAACAGGTATGTAAATGGTGACGTGGCCTAGGCTGCAAGAAACCAGCTCGAAATCTTATTGGTTAAAGCAAACGCTTAATAGCCATTCACTTTGCGTAGAGAGACCCAACGAAACGAACTCAGAAACTGCTGATTTTAGTCTCCCTAGCAACAACTGACAACAACTACAACAGAAAATAAGTTTCTCCTCCTGAGCTTTAGTGAACTCCCGTCCTGACTGCTGGCTGATGTGCTGTCTGCTTTTTCCCGTTTTGTAGATGTCAGCAGAATTTAGTTCATGGCCGGAATCATAATTCGACGCGCCTGAAGCTATCTTCTTCATTCATTTAATCTAACTTCCTTCCCATACCCCCCTGTGGGTGTGTGATGTGTTTAAGTCTCCCTCTCTCATGCTTTACATCCTTTTCTGATGAAAACAAACTAGGGCTGCAACTAACGATTATTTTGGTAGTCGATTAATCTAACGATTATTGGTTCGATTAATCGATTAATCGGGTAAAAATTGGCAACTTAATAAATAATAGTTTTTTGGCATTTTATTGAATGTAGTTATGCAAAACACGACTCATAACCACTTAAACAACACGTTGAGCTCATTCTAATAAGTAAAAATGTTAATCTTTCTGTGAAATAAAGAGGGAGAATATTACCATTTCTACAGCAAATATAAAATAATAAATCTACTTACTGTATACAGTAAAGGTAAATCATGAGCACCCATAAAATGTGTTTTATAGTACTGGCTAAAAACACATAAATTGTAAACTGTTGACCATCCAGGATCACATTTAAAAACAAGAAATCATTAACAGTTTTAGATTTGCAAATTTAACCTTGTTCAGAGGTATAGTACCAAACAAAAATGGTCTAGGTTAACATGAGTAAAAATACACAAAAAAAACAATCAAGTTGTGTAATATTAGGTGCAGTTGACAGCAAAAACTTTCTAAACGATTAATCGATGACTAAATTAGTCGACAACTATTTCAATAATCGATTATAATCGATTAATTCAATTAGTTGTTTCAGCCCTAAAACAAACCCCCTCCACACCTACACCTCCTCAGCACCTTCTGCCAGACCCTGATAGATGCCGTCCAATATCTAGGGGTTGTAAATCTTCCCCCAAGTTAGCCACAGATATCTCAGATTTGCTGATATAACGTCGCGTGCAATGTCTGGCTCACAGAGAAGCCACGGTAGAGCTTGTAAGAGCCATGTAGATGGGATTGATTTCTTAATAGCAGGTCTCCGAAGATAAGAGGGACACTTTTATAAGGTGCCTGTAAAGAGAGAGAGAGAAGGAGATTATGAAGTGTGAGGCCGAGATGGAGCGAAAACCACTGAGAGGTTAGTGATGCAGTAAACAAACAAAGATGGGGTGAGTAGAGAGGTGGAGAACATGACGGTTGGGATGAGCGTGGGTATGAAGCTGTTACATGATGTCATCGGTGACTGAGGCTGTAAATGTGTCGGCACAGGTTCACATACGTTGATGATGAATAGAATCGAGGAATGTTATCTGTGTGGGATGAAGCTGGGCTATGTTGTTACACGCAGGATAGCGTGGTCTCCCAATTTCAGGAATCCAGTCTAGCCCCCTCACTTATGTCTTATTTGGTCATTTCCTGTCACAGCTTTTTTTTTTCATATCTTCACCTCATAGCGCCATCACCAAAACGACCCACTGGTTTTCTCACGTTCCACGGCCAGCAGCGAGACATAGTCTCTCCAGCGGGTCTGGGGTCTCCCCCTTGGTCTTCTCCCAGGTAGACGTGCCCGAAACACCTCGCCCGCGAGGCGCTCGGGGGGCATTCTGACCAGATGCCCAAACCACCCCATCTGGCTCCTCTCGACCTGGGGGAGGAGCGGCTCGATACTGAGCTCCTCCCAGATGGCAGAGCTCCTCACCCGATCTCTGAGTGAGAGCCCAGCCACCCTACGCAGTTACTTTTACAGACATAATTTGTGGGTGCAGTCAAGGTAGTGACGGTGATTAGGATTTGGTCTCTACTTTTTTGCAGATGACATAGTTTTTTCAGCCTGAGATTTCCAGCTCTCGTTCAGGCCTAAATAATCCAGCCCGACCCGGCCCGAGCCCGCGGAAATTAAAACCCGACCCGGCCCGAGCCCGACCAATTAACTTGATTTGCGGGCCGGAGCCCGAAACAAGCCCGAAATGTCATATTTTATTTGTAAGGACTCGGGAGGGGGAAGGTTGTTTATAAATAGGAACATTTTCAGGAACATGCTTTTTTAATTAAAAAAAAAAAATCACACTATAGGACCCCTAACGCGCTTGCCTGTGATGGCCTGCTTGGCGCGAAGAGGAGGAGCGGTCTTTGAAACAAATGATAAAATAGATCTTTGACGATCATCCCTTTTGCCAGTCCAGCTGTTTAAATGCTTGCTCAGCTTCGAGGTGCCAGTCTTTTTTGGTGTTGTATGAGAGCAAAGCGCCACATTGACTACATCCAGCGAAGCCAACGCAAGTTTCTGTAACATTTTGACCAATCAATTTGAATCTTTTCCACACCTCACTCTTACTGGTGCGTGTTTGTCTTTTCAGTTCTCCTGCCTTTAGTTTATCCTTAACTTCTTACTCCTTCATATTGGGGATACCCATTCAAAATAAATAAAATAAAGACGTGCGCAGGGGAGGATTACCAAATTAAGAGGAGGCGTTCACGTGCGCAGAGCATGCGCTGGCTCTGCGGATCCTGTTTAGTAGTTAACATTACTTCTCTGTTTTAATTTTATAACAAGTATTCCTTAGTTTAGTACACACGCCTAGTTTTAGTTTACATTTTAAAAACATATATATATTTGAAAAAAAAAAAAAAAAGTCAGCGAGAGAGAAGCTCGAACCTGACCCGACCCGAAGTAATGATTGACATTTTAGGCCCGATCCAACCCGAAAGTCGGGGCGGGCTTGGGTCGGGCTTGGGCTCGGGCTTAAGATCTTACCTCTGGTTGGAAGGGATGGTATGACCCGACGAGAATGTCTGGGTTGATTGCCGTTAAATTGGCAGCAGGGTCCAAATGTGGGTGACATCAGAAAAATCACCCTCAGATGTCTAAATCAGGATGATGACGGAAGGTCCTTGTCTCCCTCTGGTGGCAATGAAGAGGATCATGACAGGCGGGAAGGGAATCAGCACCACTGATAAAGTCAAGCAAAGGCTTCCACCCCAACTGGAAACATTTAAAATATTGAGGTCTTGTTCCCATGTGGGTTAGTGATAGAGTGGAAGATCAAAACATGGATTGGTGCAGCATCCACAACAACTAGGATCCTGCAGTGGTTTATCGTGAGAAAGACACAACTGAAGAAAAAACAAAACTCACCATTTACCAGCTAATTTGAGTTCCTCTCCTCATGTATCCCCCTTCCCTGTGTTTTTAAAATGTTTCTAAAACCAAAAATATGTGAGGGATTTTTGGAAACAAGAACCCAATAGTACTCAACAGCTAATATGGGACAGTCAGTAATCTACCAACTTGAAATCAAATTGTAAAGAAAGCAGTTAGGCTGTCGGTCAAATTGGCTATCATAAAAAGTCTTGCCTGGGAACGTTTGCGTTCTCAACCATTGCGTGCACATACTGTTTTTATTGAGCCTACACTGAGCTTGGTGGTCTGGTTTGGTAACCTCATCCTGCATGACCAAAAATTCTCTGTAGCGGTGGTTAAGTGGGCGAGCAGGCTGGTTGGTTTACCACAACTCAGGATGACCAAGCTATTCTCCATGCAGCTCTTTTGAAAAGCTCGGTCAATAACGACGGACTACACGCACCCATTGAACCTGGATTTTTGGCATCACCATCCAGATCCACAGCCATTCAGAAAATTTATTTAGAAAAACTACAGTTGATTAGCCAATCAATATTCGGGTTGATGATGTCATGTGAGACGAGCATTTATTCAACATGAGCATTTATTTGTCAGAAAAAAAACTATTAGCTGTAGTTCTTTTTCGGACCTTTGACTTGTATTATAAGAAAAACTGGTTTGACCAAATTTGATCAAATAGAAACACTGGAAGGGTTTATGGCGTTGCTTTAAATTGGTCGACCGCGGTCTACCGGTAGATTGCGGGCTGGTCCCGAGTCGACCGTGAGACGCGTTCATTTTTTTTTTTTTAAATGACAGAAAGTCAGTGTTGCCAATTTAGCGACTTGGACGCTAAATTTAGCGACCATTCAGCCGCTCAAAAAAGTGACTAGCAACACTAACAACAATAAAAAAGTGACTAGCAACACTAACAACAATAGAAATTTGGGATGAATTGCAGGCATCAAATCGGGATTGTTTGAAAATAAATTATTTAGGATTGTATAAGGATCTTCTCCACCAGTCAATAAAAAATATTGCTTTGATAGTTTCATTCTGATCTTGTCCGACTTCCGGGTTTAGTTACGTGGGTCAAAGCGCTCTATAGCACAAGAAAGGCGGTAGATTGTCGCTAGTCACTTTTTGAGCGGCTGAATGGTCGCAAAATTTAGCGTCAAAGTCGCTAAATTGGCAACACTGACTTTCTGTCATTTAAAAAAGAAAAAAAGAACGCGTCTCACGGTCGACTCGGGACCAGCCCGCGATCTACCGGTAGACCGCGGTCGACCAATTTATAGCAAAGACATAAACCCTTCCAGTGTTTCTATTTGATCGAGTTTGGTGAAACCAGTTTTCCTTATAATGCAAGTCAAAGGTTCGATAAAGAACTACAGCTAATAGTTTTTTTTCTGACAAATAAATGCTCGTGTTGATAAGCTATCTGTTTGAAACTGAATGTTTGTTTGATTTGTGTCAAGCTATCAGAGTCCTTCGTGTTCACACTGCAGCAGAGATAAGCACCCCTTCACCTCAGCCTGCCGCAGCAGATAGAGCTCAGGCTGCTCTGATAAACCTCCAGGAGTTTTATCTGAACTGCCACAATGCTCAGCCGGACCGGGGTGGAGGTAGATAGGACAGGAACGGCAGCTTGAATAACCTAGATGTATTCTTAGTAGTTTTATTAGAAAAGGAAACGTCATTGCCATTTTACATTAAAATTATTGCTGTCATTTTAATGCGTTAATTTGATTAATTAATTATGCCCCCCCCCTGGATCCTGAATCCTGGATACTCCCCTGAGTCGATCTACTGAACGGCAAGCTTTTATACAGAAATAATAAAGACGGGACAATAAATAAAAACATATTAATTTGTAGTTTTTTCAGAAAGGAGTTCTCCTACCACCGGAGCAAATCCAGCCTGACATACCATCTAAACGTAAAACATGCTCAGGCATATTTATCTTCTCATTAATATGAATTAAATTTTAGATATTTGAATCAAAACTGCAAGAGAATAGTTAATGAAATTAAATGTGTGTTTTTTCCAAATCAACACATCTTTGTTTGAGCTTCTTTATCATACGCACAATATGAGGCGGTGGCTCAGTGGTTAGAGCATTCGACTGCAAACCAGAAGTTCGCGGGTTTGCATACCATTGAGTTCACGTCTAGGGCCCTTGGAGAACACACCTAACCCAATCGACCCCAGTTCTCCCACTATTTGCGCCATCATAGGTGGCAGCCTGCTGCGGTGTGATGCAGCACATAAATTTCCTGGTGAAGGAGGAATTAGGTATATTAAAAAAAATAATAATAATTAAAAAATCCTTCATAGATTTTCTGAACAGCGATTTTGAAGCAATATCCAAATTTGTTGTAAACATCCAGTTGATTTTAACTCAAATCGCTTCAAAAGTGTGTATGGAGATACCAGCCGGAAGTACACACCTACAGCTGGGAGACAAAGGCGACACCTACGTGTACCTAATCTCTGAGTTTTTATCTTCTTCACACACTGACACACTCCTAATTACTGGTTCCTCCAAATCCAACGACCAAAGGTCACCGTTTATGATCTGCTATTAGGAACAAAGTAACAAGAATTCATAAAAAAGTACGTAAAGTGTCCTTTATGTAAATAATCACACCACATTACACAACTTTATTTTTACGATCAGTATGTTTGTGGATTTAAAAATCAGACGAGAACTGGACTTTAAAAATATTTTAGACCTTTCAGTTACACGGCCAGATAAAACCTTTTTTTTTTTTTTTACATAATCTAAGTAATGAGGTGTATCTTTAAGAGCACTTAAAGATAATGCATAACAACATTTTACACATTAGTTTTTCCGTTTAGTCATCTTCCGCTTATTCGGGGCCGGGTTACAGGGGCAACAGCCTCAGACGGGAAGCCCAGGCTTCTCTCACCCCAGCTGCATCCTCCAGCTCACCCGGAAGGATCCCGAGTCGTTCCCCAGCCAGCTGTGAGACATAGTCTCTCCAGCGATTTCGGGGTCTGCCTCTTGGTCTCCTCCCGGTGGGACGTGCTCAAAACACTCGCCCGCGAGGCGCTCGGGTGGCAGTTTGACCAGATGCCCAAACCACCCCATCTGGCTTCTCTCGACCTGGAAGAGGAGCTCCTCCCGGATGGCAGAACTCCTCACCCAATTTCTGAGTGAAAGCCCAGCCACCCTGTGGAGGAAGCTCATTTCGACCGCTTGTATTCGTGTTCTCATTCTTTCAGTCACCACCCGCAGCTGGTTACCATGGTGAGGGTGGGAACGTAGATTGACTTGTAAATCGAGAGCTTTGCTTTTCGGCTCAGCTCTTTCTTTACCACGACGGACTGATGCAGCGTCCTAGTTGTTGCAGACGCTGCACCGATCCATCTGTTGATCTACTGCTCCATCGTTCCCCCACTTGTGAACAAAACCCCGAGATATAGGGAAAATTCCACCCTTTTCGTTGAAAATGGGTGGCTGCCAACGACACGTTTTATATTGTTGCAAAAAATTTCGGGTTAATCGAGTTCAAAATTTGACTGGTTAAAAAATCAAATATGGTAGAAAAAAAAAGATGTTCAATTTCTGTAACTTTCAGGATTTTATTTCTTCCTCTTTTCTACTTTTAAGTAAAATAAGTTGATGAACACAAACCATACTGTAGTGCCGAGTTTTTTTGTTTTGTCTTAAATGAGGACGTCTCTCTGAGGAGTTCAGCCGAGCCACAGTTTGTGGTGGTCTCCTGTGACAAGGAGAGCGGGGAATTGGGGAATTAGAAGAGAGAAAGAAAGAAGAAGAGGGTTCAAGGCTGGATAAAACAACAAGCTAATTAAAAGTGAGATGTATAGAAAGAGAACGTCTTCATTCTCATTATGAAGAGAATGGAGGGTTTTTTCTTGTTGATGGTTGATTTTTTTCAAGCTTTTTACATAAGATTATAAAAAAAAAATTATGTTCATAAACCGTAGCTGTAGGTGTGTACTTCCGGGTTCGAGCCGTAGGTGGAATAAGGTTTGAATTAGGGCTGAAACAACTAATCGAATTATTCGATTATAATCGATTATTGAAATAGTTGTTGACTAATTTAGTCATCGATTAATCGTTTAGAAAGTTTTTGCTGTCAACTGCACTTAATATTACACAACTTGATTGTTTTTTGTGTATTTTTACTCATGTTAACCTAGACCATTTTTTTTTGGTACTATACCTCTGAACAAGGTTAAATTTGCAAATCTAAAACTGTTAATGATTTCTTGTTTTTAAATGTGATCCTGGATGGTCAACAGTTTACATTTTATGTTTTTTTAGCCAGTACTATAAAACACATTTTATGGGTGCTCGTGATTTACCTTTACTGTATACAGTAAGTAGATTTATTATTTTATATTTGCTGTAGAAATGGTAATATTCTCCCTCTTTATTTCACAGAAAGATTAACATTTTTACTTATTAGAATGAGCCCAACGTGTTGTTTAAGTGGTTATGAGTTGTGTTTTGCATAACAACATTCAATAAAATGCCAAAAAACTATTATTTATTAAGCCGCCAATTCTACCCGATTAATCGATTAATCGAACCAATAATCGCCAGATTAATCGATCACCAAAATAATCGTTAGTTGCAGCCCTAGTTTGAATTAATGGTCTTTCTGTGTGGAGTTTGCATGTTCTCCCCGTGTAGGGTTTTCTTTGGTTTCCTCCTATCCTCCAAAAACATCCAGGTTAGGTTGATTGGACACAATAAAAATTGCCCCTGGGAATGAGTGTGTGTGGATGGTTGGCTGTGTGTGTGGCCCGCAGCTGACTGGCAACCTTTTTGAGATGTACCCTGCCTTTTTCCTGAAATCAGGATTAGGATAGGCTCTGGCACCCCAGCGACCCCATTGGGGATGAGTGGTTCAGAGGGCGAAACGAAAGTAATAAAATATCAACAAACTAACATCCAGTTACTCATGTTCATCTTCTTAACCTTACGAGGACGGAGCCCATCCTGGGTGGTTCAAGGCGAGGGGCAGGGTACACCCCAAACAGGTCGTCAGCCTCACAGTCACTCACTCTTAGGGGCAATTTTGGCACCAGCCAATCAAGATTTTTTCTGTAGCGGTTTCTTTAGAACTGAAATCTTCTGATAGACCCTACACACTTCCTTTTTTGCAGCTTTGTAATGTCATTCTAGCAGCTGCATATTTGTCTGTCGGAATCCTTCCTCATTCCGACACAGCGTGGGCTCTGAATCAGACACAAATCTCTTTTAACTGTGAAAATGTAACATTTTCATCCATTTATTTCCTGCTTTCCAGCAGTAGAGATTAATATTAATCTCGATTTTGAACTCAACTGACAGATTTTCACAATAATCTGATTTCAGGATTCCAAAAACCCTGTGATACAAAACAATCCAGATAAATAATCTTGATGATGTTGGTAATCTTGATAGTTTGGGAGATATTTTCAATGATACCAAGTTTTTGGCTTCACAAAGAGGAGATTTTGAGGCGGGGCCAAAAAGAGGCGGGGCTATGATGTGTCATGCGTCACATCCACCAATGGACAACACCTGCCATGACAGTTGGTGTAAAACAAACCGTTCAAAACATGAGAACGTAGCTGGATAATTGTGTGTCTTACGTGTGTTACCACCTAGCGTTGTGTATCAGTACGAAGAGGAATTACCACCAGGAATACACCCCTGTACTGCTTGTTCGCGCTTCGTTTTTGGTCACACGACCAAAGTTCCCGGATGTCCGACTTCTTCCATACGTTCACCTAAAACAATACTGGCAATAGATTTCTGGCTTTCAGATGCCCAGCTGCCGCAGCAGGAGATGCCATGTGTTTAGCCTCATTATACTCTGTCAAGTTTGGAGTGTTCATCATGCCGGAGTTTTATTAGCTTTGGCGGGTGAGCGTGAGATAGGTCCTAGTTGGCATGTCTGTATTGTATCTACAAGAATTTTTACCTTTGGTCACCAGACTCTGAAAACCTAATCAGTTCATCTTTAGTTGGTACTGAGTAGCGGTTGGCAGTTTGATAAAAATCTCATCAGCCTGTTTTTTTTTTTTTTTAATGATGTACCCCATCATGAGCAGTGTAGGACCGGAGTCACAGAGCAGAGGAGAGATTTTTACATGTCCGATTGCAGATAATCTAAATAGGAGTTAAACGTTTGTGTTATTGTGTGAGTGGGAGGGTGGGTGGGTGGTTGATGTGTGGACCTGCCTCTGAGCTAAGTTGCATTACCCATAGAGCACAAGAAGAGCTGGATTAGGGACAAGAGTAGATTAGTGAGGGGTGAGGAAATGGGTTTGGATGTGGACGTACAAACAGAAAGTCTTTTCAACGACAACTCTGACATTTAATAAAAAAAACAAAAAACCTTAAAAAATCTCACAGAATTTACATCTTCAGAGATTTTTTTCTTCTTCTGACTAGTGACGTTGCTCATGTAGAGGAGAAATCATTTTGAAATAAAACATGGAAGTGAAGGGCGGGGTATGGCGAGGAGCAGATAAGAGGGTTTCAGCAGACGGCGTGATGGCCAGAAAGGAACAGATCAGATTGTGTTATGATACTATGATGCACAGCTGCTGGAAAGGCTGCAGATCTGCTGCCATTAGTACACGTTCATACACCCACTCCACAACAGTAAGGACAATAAATAGAAGTATTCAAGGGTCAAATATGAAAAATAGATGATAAAACTGAAGTAGTTTGATATTTTATGGAAATTGTGAAATAACTAATTGTGAAATAAAGGATGAAAAAAGTCAGTCATTTACTTAACCATCGATCCTTTTTGGCAGGCATGGGCAAACTATGGCCCGCGGGCCACATGATGCCCGTTAAACTTTTTAATCCGGCCCGCCTAACTTGAAAAAATGAATAAATAAACCTTGTTAGTTTTATTTTACCTGCAATTCTGATGTTTCCTCACTAGATGGCGCAATTTGGAAATTTTGGCCTTGTTGAGAAAACAATAACACTACTCCCATTAAAATGTGTGTGTCTCCGTGATGTGCACGCCTTCAAAATAAACAATGTGGGCAGATATGGAAAGCCATCGGGCCCAATACACGCACGTAAACAAGCGCGTTACATGTTAAAACAAGCAAAATGTTACATCAAGCGTTTAGATTTCAGACCTAGCGCCGCTAAATGCACGTTTTTACGTGCTATCACGCTAGATTTCAGACCTAGCGTCACTAGATTTGAAATTTAACGCTCTTGATGTAACATTTAGAGCGCTTGTTTGAAATCTAGCGCGCCATTCTATCGGTCTAAACTAGCAGTTACCAAAGCATGCCATCCACCTGCTCCTCTTCCGGCCCCCTGGTCAAATGTTAGAACTTAACGTGGGCCACGAGTCAAAAAGTTTGCCATCCCCTGCCTTGCGAAGCGTATCCACAGGGCCACACACATACAACCATATACACACACTCATTTCTAGGGGCAATCAACCTAGCATGCATGTTTTTGGAGGGTGGGAGGAAACCGGAGTACCTGGAGAAAACCCATACATATATGGGCAGGACATGCAAACTCTGCACAGAAAGGCCAGTGTTCCAAGCATCATCCCCTCCGAGGACTCGAACCCATGACCTTCTAGCTGTGAGGCCACTGTGATATCCACTGCGCTACCATGCCGCCCATGAAAAAAAGTCATCAACATAAATTAGAAACAACTAATGAGGTTGTTTTTGTAAGAAATGTTCTTCCCAGACACTCCCTGCATGTTTAGGTATAAAAGCAGCACTTCGGGGCGCAGAGCTTCTGTTTAAACTGAGAAAGTTTAAAATGATTTGTTTTTAAACGTTACCATGCCTCCAGAGGCGTAAAGAGGTCATACTGTCGCCCATAGGAGAGATCTGGGTAGATTGTACCACGTGGGAAAGCTCAGGTTCTTCAACACCAGCATGGGACGATCTCTGTATTTTGGGGGGTCCATCATGAAGAGGGTCTCCATGTCTTGTTCTTCTCTGTGATCTGTTGGGGAGCTGGTGTGGAGACCAAAGGACGCCAGCGAACTGTGATTGGCTCGTCAATGATGTTGAACCCCTCCCACACCATCCATGAATTTGTGGACCATTTTGCGAGTAACTTCGTTGACAGACTCCTGCCACCCCACTACTCGGAGGAGCAGGATAGCAAATCATTTCTGCCATCCTCCATCAGACTTTTTAAAAGGCCTTTCATCTTCTCGTCATCCTTCTTCTTCTTCTTTCGGCATTTCCCTTCAGGGGTCACCACAGCACGTCAGTTTCTTCCATCTAACTCAGGGGTGGGCAAACGTTTTGGTTCGCGGGTCACATTGAGTTTAACATTTGACCAGGGGGTCGGAACAGGAGCAGATGGATGGCATGCTTTGATAACCGCTAGATTAGACCGATAGAATGGTGCGCTAGATTTTAAACAAGCGTTAAATGTTACATCAAGAGCGTTAAAATTTGAATCTAGCGGCGCTAGGTTTGAAATTTAAGCGCTTGATGTAACATTTTGTTTGTTTTAACATCAAACACGCTTGTTTACATGCGTCTATTGGGCCCAAATGGCTTGTCATATCTATCCACGCTTTTTATTTTTACAATGTGCGCATCACGGAGACACACACATTTTAACGGGAGCAGTGTTGTTGTTTGCTCAACAAAGCCAATATATCTAGAGTGCACCATCTAGTGACAAAACATCAGACTTACAGGGAAAATAAAACATTAACAAAGTTTATTTAATAATTTTTCAAGTTTGGCGGGCCGGATTAAAACGTTTAACGGACCGCATATGGCCCTCGGGCCGTAGTTTGCCCATGCCTGGTCTAACCCTTTCTCCAAAACCTCTAACGTGCTGTTCCTCTCATCATCGTGTCTTTCTATTTGAACTGCAGCACTCAAATTTACCTTCCGGAGCCAATAAAGTATTTTCAATTCAATTTGAAGGATGAGGACGTTAAAGCAAATCAAGATTTTTAAAAAATTTAAGTCAAGGAATTTTTTTTATATTTGGCCACATTATGTTTTAAAGAGTTTCAGCTTTAAAAATCATAAAAGAGTTATAAAACACCCCATAATGTGAGTTTGTAAGTTTTTAAGATTGTTGGAGATAAAAAGATGAGAGACTCCATCTGTTTGGGAGTTTAAAACATAAAATCAGACATGTTTAAGATTCTGAAATTGAAACAGGCCAGATAGAAACAGATTCATTTAGCTGATATAATTACTTGTTGGCTGCTAGATAGTAGAAGCTGGGGAAAGTATGGTACATTGGGGTTCTGTCCTCTAATTCTATCTACTATTCTCTGTCAGACTGCCTTGGCTCTTTCCCCGTACCCCTACACTAACCAGGGTCTATATCCCTCTTTCCCCTTTACCCCCTACCCTAACCAGGGTCTGTATCCCCTTCCCCCCTCCCTAACCCCTGGCTTTCTATCTCATTCATTGTTCTCTATTGTCTGTTTATTTAGATTTACACTGCTAGTTGGTACAGTACGATTCACATGTTGTTCTTCTTCTTCTTTAGTTTGCGGCATGAAGCACCAACCTGGGTGCATTACCGCCACCCACTGACCGCCATGAACCTTAAATCCTCCTCAATAACCCTGTACACCTCAAAAAAGTGTTGTCCACCTCTCTCCCTCCTCTCTGGGAGAGAGCCCTATTTAGGACTCTGCGTTCCTGTCCTGGGCATGGCCACACCGAGGAGACCTCCACGCTTCATCATCCCCCCTCCATCAGGACGAAATCCATCTACTCATCCCCGTCCAGGGCATCACTGGGCTGAGGAGTCCCCCGTGTTTCCATCAGGATGAAGAACATTTATTGACTTCTTTAGATATTTAGCTGTAGATTAGAATAAGCTAATATTTAAACAATAATCTTTGACACATTGGTTGCTCGTCCCGGGGGAGGGATCTCTCTTTCATGTGGATCCCCACGAGGTTTCTTATTTTTTCCCCACTGATGGGTTTTTTAGGAGTTTTTCTTCACCGAGAAGGAGAGTCTAAGTGCATAAATGTGCTAGTCTTGTTTAGTTAGCATTTGTTAGTTATTTTTCTTGTTGTGTATTTGTGTTAATACATTCCTCTTTTTCTTGTGAAGCCCATTGAGATGGAAATTCTGTGATTTTGGGCTATACAAATAAAATTGAATTGAATTAAAACCACTTTAGCTCAGATGTTGGTCAAGACTTAGAAATTATTCAAAGCATTTTAGAGTAAAGTTCTTAATTTTGCTTCTCGTTGGATCTCCTTCTCCAGAAAGGGAACAAACTGGAACTCCACGTGGTGAGGGTGAAAAAAAAAAAAAAACGAGACTACGTGATTGTAGCAGAGTGTGTTTTCTTTGAGTCAACATCATTACAACTTGTACGTGGTGCCTGACGACGAACACGCCTGCAGATGAACGAGAGGAGGTTTGTTTCTCTATTTTTATTCAGAACACTTTTATCTCCTGCGTATCGCATACATAATTTAAGCTGGGTTTTCATGCTGTCTGGGTATTTAGAGCCTCCAGAGCCGTCCCGGCAAATTGTGGGTCAGACAAAGCAGGACAAGGCCACTTCTGTTCCAAATCCCTGCGAGGCAGAGCTTAACGCCATGTGATGTCTCGACAGTTTGGCTCGCGGCGCTCGGAGGAGACAGATGGACGCAAAATCATAAAATCAGTACACGGACTGTATAGTTATCAAAACATGTGACCACATATGTACATATGAGTCCAGATTTAGGTAAAGAGGCAGTAAAAGAAGGTCATGTGAATTGATAAGAGCAGATTTATCCTATTTTAGAGGGATGAAGGACCAGATGAAGGAAAAAAAAACAGATGCAATGATGCAGCCGTCATGTTTGGTGCCGACTGTACAAGCTTTTAAAACCAGGTAACCACATATCAGCATCACAGAATGAGCAGGTTAAATCTTCTATAGCTCCATTATGATTAAACCAGGATTCAAAAGTACCGTAATTTCACGACCATTAGGCGCACCGTACGAAAAGGCGCAGTCTCAGTCACACACCGCTTTACAACAACACACACGCAAGCATGCAAATGTGCGTATTAAAAAATAGATCGGGAGCAAAACTGAGTTTGGTTGTGGTTTATTTAAGTAGTAACGATACTAAACAAGCACATGTACAATTGTTCCGAGGTCGGGTCGTGGGGGCAACAGCCTCAAACGGGCAGCCCAGGCCTCTCTCACCCCGGCTGCATCCTCCAGCTCACCTGGAAGGATCCCAAGTCGTTCCCCGGCCAGCTGTGAGACATACTCTCTCCAGCGGGTCCGGAGTCTGCCCCTTGGTCTCCTCCCGGTGGAATGTGCCCGAAACACCTCGCCCGCGAGGCGCTCTGGGGGCATCCTGACCAGATGCCCCTAACCACCCCATCTGGCTCCTCTCGACCTGGAGGAGGAGCAGCTCGACACCGAGCTTCTCCCGGATGGCAGAGCTCCTCACCCGATTTCGGCCGCTTGTACCTGCAATCTCATTCTTTCGGTCATCACCCACAGCTGGTGACCATAGGTGAGGGTTGGAACGTAGATCAACTTGGAAATCGAGAGCTTGCTTTTCGGCTCAGCTCTCTCTTTACCACGACGGACCGATGCAGACGCCGCACCGATCCGCCTGTCGATCTCCCGCTCCATCTATCCCCCACTCGTGAACAAGACCACGAGATACTTAAACTCCTCCACTTGGGGCAGGACACTGTCCCTGTAGAAGGTCCGGTCATAGTCTTTATTCAAATCCATCAAAGTCCTCATCCTCTGTTTCAGAATCGAACAGCTGCGCAAAATCCAACAGAGCAGGTCCACTTCGCTCCTCGCTGTCAAAGTCACTGTCTGTACTGTGCGGCTCCTCAGAAAGGATACCAGCTTTTGCGAAAGCTCGGATAACAGTACCAGCAGACACGTCAGTCCAAGCATCTACAATGCATTGGCAAACTGTAGCGTAACTCGCCCGGCGCTGCCTTCCACGCTTCCACGGCTGTCTCGTTGCCATTTTCAGGGTTAAAACAGCAATGTTGTGCATACAGCACATACTTTTTTTATACACAATCCACACCCACGCTTCACTCTTTAACGTTCTCATGCCTTTTCCTTCAGGTCTGCCTCGCCTCACGGGCGCCGCTTTTTCTTTTAGGTTCGCCTTTTCTCACACACAAGGCGCACCGTACGAAAGGGTGCGCCACTCATTTTGAAGAAAATCTAAGACGTTTATATGCAGCTTATAGTCGTGAAATTACGGTAAATGAACAACAAAATATCTCCATATGTCGACTGTGGTGCCTTCCGAGCTTTTCCTCAATAAAAGACGTCAAAAAATGTACAAAAAAGAAAATTAAAAAGAAGCAATGAAGTTTAGCTCGGATCGTTTTCGTGGAAGTATTTAACAGAGCGTTTAAAGTGCAACACGGACTGTTTTAGAAAGTTTGGAGGCTTTTTGTGGTTGTGTTGGAGAAAGTGGGTCGTAATTTAGGGATTAAAGACTTTGTGATTCCCTGTGGATCCAGATGTTTTACAGCTAGGATGTTAAAGTTTGGATGACTTGAAATAAGTTGATGGAATTCAGAATAAAGATTCTACAAAACAGAAAAATACAGATATCCAAAATTAAGTTGGATCTAAATTTGGATCCCGGTGAGATTTAAAAATGTCAATGCCAGTAAAATCTAGAAATCTTAATAATATGCAGAAAAAGTTTGTGAAATCCACCATTGGCGCCATCGTGGCAGCCTACTGTGGTGTAGTAGTGCAGCACACAAATTTGCCTGGTGAGGGATGAAAAAAATAAAAACAAAAAAATTTAAATAACTACCAAAGTAACTTAGTTTAATTCAGGATAAAATTGGTTTTCGCCAGATTAAAGCAGTCAGTCAGTCATCTTCTTATTTGTCTGTCCCTTTCGGGGTTGCGGAGGGTGCCGGACCCCATCCCGGACAATTTAAGGCGAAGGGCAGGATACACCCCGAACAGGTCGCCAGTCTTTCGCAGGGCCCACACACATACAACCATACACACACACACACACACACACACACACACACACACACACTCATTCCTGGGGGCAATTTGGCATCAGCCAATCAACCTAGCATGCATGTCTTTGGAGGGTGGGAGGAAACCCACGCAAACAAGGGGAGAACATGCAAACTCCACACAGAAAGGACAGTGTTCCAAGCCTCGACTCGAACCCATGACCTTCTTGGTGTGAGGCCACTGTGCTACCCACTGCACCACCATGCTGCCCCAGATTAAAACAACTAAAACCAAAATAAAACTAATAAAATTCAGAAATAGTCACCAAAAAGTGGGAAAAAGTAATTCCGCAGAAAATTTAGACTACTACAAAGTTGAAAAATCCTGAATAAATTTAGATCAGACCCAAATCATGTTGGTAGAATTCAAGAAAAAGCTGGTTTTTACCGTAAACAAAATTTATTTTATTTTATTTGCACGTTTGAAAACAAAAAAAACAATGCATACATGAAAGAAAAGGGAAAAAAAACAACACGTCAACTTAAAAGGAGTAAAAGAAGTTCAAAGAACCTATTTGGGAATTCAAAGCTTGAAAAATCCAAAATAAAGTCCATTAAATGAGGGATAAAGTGAAATCCGAGGTGAAAAAGTTCCAAATTCAGTCAGTGACCTTCTTAACCACCTTAATCCCTTACAGCAGGGGTGCCCATTACGTCGATCACGATCGATTGGTCAATCACAATCGACTGGTCGATCGCAAAGGCACTTTGGGTAGATGGCATGGCATTGAAAAAAATGTTAAAAAAAAAAAAACTTTGAAAAAAGTGTCAATCTAGCCGCTTTTCTGCTGTTACTGGAGATTTTTGAAGTCTGTGACGTGAAATCACGTTGTTAAGCCTGTAATCAATAAGCAGCCCGCAGTGCTGCTGTGGCCCCTCCCCCTCGCAAAGCGCTGTGAGTGTGTACGGATGTAGCAAATCATGTTGTAGGGGTAGTTACAGCAGTTTGGAAAGGATCTGTTGGGGTTTGCTATGGTAACATGGGACTGGTAGATCTCAGGAGGTTTGATATTTGTAAAGTAGATCTTGGGACAAAAAAGGTTGGGCACCCCTGCCTTACAGGATTGCAAGGGTTTTCCAGAGCACATCCCGGCTGATTCAAGAAGAGGGGCAGGTTACACCCCTAACAGGTCGCCAGTCTGACTCAGGGGGCAATCATGTAGTGGCCAATTGACCTACCCTACCCAGGACTCGAACTGACGACTTTCTCGCTGTGAGGCCACTGTGCTACCCACTGCGCCACCGTACTACCCAGTACCAAATTGAAACTCTTAAATTTCTAAATTTCCACCCTTTATTAACGCCTCATTTTTTGGCTTTGAAATATTCTTCAATGACATCCTTGACTTTAGACTTTTTGCCATCGTCCTTGACAACAACACAGCTGCAGTCCACCACCTTACGGGGTTTGCCCTCACGGTCAATTTTGCACAGACTGACCCATTCACCGACCTTCTTGTTGTCATCCACCTTCATCAAGTTGATCTGGTGTTCGGCACAGAGAGCCTCTACCAGCTTGACGTTCGTGGGTTTGTCGCAGTTGGCTGCCAAAACGCAGAGATCAGCCTGACATACAGATAGCAGCTTCCCTGATGCCACGGGCGAGGCCATCGCGGATAAGTGCGGTCTTAAAGAGCCCATCTCATGCAAAATGGACTTTCCAGAGTTTTCTACCTTGTAAGAGTGATGTCCGGGCCTTGTGTGTGTGTGTGTGTGTGTGATGTCCGGGCCTTGTATATGTCACCAAAGGGCTTTCTAGATTGATTTAGCCCATTTTTCACAAATTGCTGTGGATTTCTGGAACGCTCAGACAAAACAACCAATGAGCAGATGTCTAAAGTATGACGCATTTGACGTAGCCAGGACGGACTTTGCACACGCCCCCCTCCACACCAAACCCTCCCTCCTCACCACCCGCCCGCCCTCCTCACTCCACTAATCTACAAGCATTTTGTAATACTTTACCAATCAGTAACATTCATCCCGTGCCGCCGCGGTGCTTGTGCTTTGTGCACCTCAAAATCTTCGTCGGATTCTGGATCCAAAATGTAGGGCTGAACATGATGAATCAACATGATAAAATCTTATTTCAGACGCTACCAAACCGCTACGCACAGGTTTACGCCTGCCTTCCTCCTCCCGCTCAGAGATGAGCGGAGGAATAGCGGCTCAGTGAGAGCAGAGGGCGGAGCTTGTACTTTCTCAGGACGGGCGGGGGGATGATCAATACCCGGCCTTTCATAGTTCCGGGTCTGTGACTGCGCTCCACCAAATAAATATATTTTCATAACTATGGTGTAATGCATGTTGCAAACCCCACATTTTGCGTGTGTACGTATGTGCATAGGATACAATGTGAAAAGAGTTATTTTGCATGAGATGGGCCCTTTAAGTACTTCAGGTAGAACTTTGTTGACATCCATCACACCTCCGGCAGTGAGGGAGGACTCCCTCGGCCAACGTAGATTCGCTATGGATGACGGACTAAAAGTTCCTGTCCTCTTAAGGAGCAGCGGTTAAAGAGGACGTCATCATTCATATTCATTCATAAATAAATTGAGAAAAATCCAAAGAAAAGAATAATTAAAACCAGCAGGATAAATTAACCAAACTCCAATTAAAGCTGCTGTTTTGTTAAAAAGTGTATAACAATGGTGCCCAACCATTTTTGTCCCAAGATATACTTTTCAAGTAGCAAACCTCTTGAGAACCATTGCAGGCATCAAATCGGGATTGTTTGAAAATAAATTATTTAGAATTGTATAAGGATCTTCTCAACCAGTCAACTGTAGCTTTACTGGTGGAGAAGGGAAAAAAGTACTTCTTTGATCTTTTCATCCTGGCCGACTTCCGGGTTTTAGTCACGTGGTTGAAAGCGCTCTATAACACAAGAAAGGCGCTAGATTGTCGCTAGTCCGTTTTCTGAGCGGCTGAATGGTCGCTAAATTTAGCGTCAAAGTCGCTAAATTAACAACACTTACTTTCTGTCATCAGAAAAAAAAAAGTCATAATTTTTTTTTTTCCTACACATCGACTTGGGACCAGTCCACGATCTACCGGTAGACCGCGGTCGACCGGTTGGGCACCTCCGGCGTAAAAAGTTTAGTTGGAAAAGCATCAGATAAAACATGTTTTTACTGTTTTCTTCTAAAATTGACACAATTATTATATCTCAAGTCCCATTAAATTCTGCTGACATGTGTGAAAAAAAAAAGACAATGAAAAACCCCTGCAGTGTTTTTATTTTTAGTAGCGCATGCAGCGTTGGCTGGACATTTCCTTTCACCCGCTTTGGTGTCACGCCAAAGGCCATCCTGGAAAACATGTCTTCTAACTTACTTTTAGCAGCATCTGTGTCTGGACTTTGGTGGAGCAAAAACCCCCGGAGGCCTCAGGATGGGCTGAGGGTCATCATTCTGCTCTGTGATGCACTGTCACACCATCGCTTCCCACCCTGCTGCTTCTTGGAGAGCTTCCAGCCTCCGGGCTAGCAGCCTGTGATGAGGAAAGGAAATGGAAAGGGGGGAGGTGAATTAGAGGGTTGGACGCTCTGGCTCTGGTCCACATGTTGGCAATAGTCTGAGAAAAAAAGAACAAAAACATGGTTTAACTTCTTTTTAGAGCTTTTTGGAGAAAGTCTTTGGTATTGTAATGTGATGGACTTCGTACCAGTCCGACGGTTTGACCGTCGTTGCTACGCCTGACTTAAATAAGTCGAGAATAGCAATGGTTTTGTTTAAAACAGCAGGGTCACCCTGATAAAACAAAAGGATGGAAGATGGATTAATCATTGTTTAGAAGGATCTAAATTTGGATCCCGTAAGTTTTGTTTCCTCTTCTGGATGTGGGTTCTCTCCAAGTACTCTGCATTCCTCCCACCTGCTAAAAACATACATGCTATGTGTTGACCAGGGGTGGATGAAGTACTCACGTTTTGTTCTTAAGTAAAAGTACAGATAATTAGGCAAAAAATTTACTTAAAGTAAAAGTACCAATAAAAAAAATATACTTAAGTAAAAGTACAAAAGTAATTGGTGTAAATTTTACTTTTTAAGTAAAAAGTAAAAGTATTCGATCATAATTCAAATGTTATTTTTTGTGCTATAGAGTGTCACCGTGGTAACCAGGATAAATACTCTGCAGGGGTGTGACCCCCCCTCTCCCACCTCTTTTGGTCCACAAAATAAATTAATAAATAAAATAAAAGGAAAGGGGACAAGTCAAGCTATCCCCTAGAAGGGCCAGTGAATGGCCGCCAAAATGGAGGAAAATGACACTTATTTTTTAGAATATTTTGGGGGGCGGCCCCCAGTCACTATATATTGGCTTTGTCAAAGTCCCACCCCCCTTTGGAAAATTCTAGATCCGCCCCTGCTCTGTGTAATGATGGCTCAACTTTTTATTTAGAAGTAAACACAACGAACAACGATCTTCTGACTCTTTTTAATTTGTACTATATTTGATGTTAGGTTTTTGGCGCTGAATGAATTTGGAAAATGTTTCTCGATTCATTACTTCTTCTCCCGATCAACTGCTTCTTTTGATTTTGGCGATGCGGCTTCAAGATGCGCTAAAAAAACCTGTGTATTTTTCAAATTCGAAACAAGAAAATGTAACGAAAAATGTAAAACACACTTTTAAAAAGTAGCGAAGTAAAAGTACAGATATTTGCTCTAAAAATGTAGTGAAGTAAAAGTAAAAGTACAGGTCTTAAATTTTACTTAAGTAAAGTACAGATACACAATTTTTTTACTTAAGTACAGTAACGAAGTACATCTACTTCGTTACGTTCCACCACTGGTGTTGACCTTAGAATGGGGTGGACATACTGAGTGTGTCATACTGAGTTTAGTTGCTATTCTTTGTCAACAAGCATGCCATTATGTTGAATTTTTAGAGATGATAATATTCAGTCGTCGGATCAAACATCTTACAAACTAGGAGCGAGCTTTTTGAAAGTACCCGGTCCTGCCACTGGGGACAGCAGATAATCTGGCTGACTCCTGGTGTAGGCTAAATTGGATCTGTTAATCAAACCTGTGGTGGAGTGAAAATAAATTACATATTTTTTAGTCAAATTTGGCAAATAATTGGCTAATTATTAACTTGAAAAAACTTGTGCTTTGGGGCAAATTACAAAACAATAATTTAAGGCCCTGTCCACATGTAGCCAGGTATTTTTGAAAACGCATATATTTTAGCCTGCCGTCCACACAAAAACTGAGTTTTTTTTTTCACTAAAAACTGCTGTTTTTGAAAACTCCAGACAAAGTGGAGATTTTGGAAAACTCCGTTTTTGCGTTTGCATGTGGACGCGCGAAAACGGAGATTTGCGTTTTTATGCATCACTACCTGCGACAAGTAATGCACATACGTCATTCTTGTGCGTCCTTGTTTGGATCGCAAACTTTCGCAGACTTTTAAAAGCAATTCCACCTGCTTGTCGGTCTACACAAACGAGATGCCTGGCGCCATGTTTCAGGTTTTGCGGAAATGACGATAGAGGTGCTCTGATTGGATAGCTCAGAACTTAAGTTTACATCAATACTGCCCACTACTGGTCTGGCATGCTCATAATCGCACTCAGAAGCGTATTCATACGGCTCTGTGTGGACGCGGATATTTTGAAAACGGTTATGTGTGGATGCGAGCGTTTTCCTAAAATGTAGGACAGCAGATATGCGTTTTCAAAAATACCCGGCTACATGTGGACATGGCGTAAGTCATCGTGCAGGATGCCTCCGTCCGCCCTACATCACAAACATTAGTTCATCTTTAGCTGGTATAGAGTAGCGGTGCTGTTTCGAAAAATCTCTTCACCGGTTTGCGAGTTATTTCATTCACAAAAATTTGTGTCCTCCACTTTTCTGACCTTGACTATGAATGCATGACCCTGAAAATTTGATTAGTTAATCCATAGTTGGTATCAAGTAACTTTGAGCAATTTCATTCAAATCTATTCATGAGTTCAGCGTCATTATTTGAACAGTGACTTACTCACTGACACATCAATGAATGCATCAGTGAAACAAAAAAAGAAATATGATTTCTGCAATATTTGCACATAAAAAAGTTTAAATAATTTTTTTCAAATTTTCTTCTGTTTTTAACACTGTGATTTCTTTCTCCTCTTGTTTAGCATTTAGTCCTGACTTGTGGGCACATGGGGGGAGAGCCAATTTACCAAAATATTTCTTTTTTAAATATACTTTAATAATCCCTCACCGGGACGTTTGTGTGCTGCACTATACCGCAGTAGGCTGCCACCTATAATGCCACCAATGGTGGGAGAAAGGAGGGGTTAGGTGTCTTCTCCAAGGACCCTAGATGTGCACTCAGTGGGATGCAAACCCGCAAACTTCCGGTCCGCGGGCGAACGCTCTAACCGCTTAGCTACCTTATTGCTTATTTTAGAATGTGCGCATGGCAGAGAAAAAAAAACCTTGGCCAAGAACAACCCAGTGTTCGAATAGTGTCCGAAAACTGGATAGGTGAGCTAAATTTCTCAGACTGCTTGAATGATAGAAAACCACTTCAGATATGTTTTAAATGTAGAAATAATGTTCAAACAAAATCAACCTTGAAAAAGTAAAAAAAAAAAAAAAACTCCCATCACCAAACAAAAAGATCAAACAGAATCAATCTGAAAAACAGATTTTTCCAAAAACTCTGCAGATTTCGACCAATCCTGGAATAGTACACATAAAATAACATTTGCCGCTGAATCAATAAACCATGAAGACCTGATGGTCAGACAGCGTTATCCAATAGTAGCAATCATCTTTAATGCCAGCAGACTCCTTTGACAAAAAACACAGTTTCATTTAACAGAACACAGGACTGACTGGTCTGTTGTGGTCTGAGAGGATTATAATGATGTGTTTAGTCCTGCTTTTAAAAAAAAAATACATGGAGCCAAGATGTGGGTATTTATGGGCCCAAGCTCAGACTGACAATGATGGAAACATGCCACCTGGGCGGTAACGCTCATTTTTGCTGAGCATATACTCCTCAAAGATGAGCTTTCCAGCCGGAGCATCTTGTCTGAAAGCTCCAACACTGACAGCAGGACCAGCTGGCGAATAAAACCTGAAGCTGTAAATCCGTTTTATCCGTCTCGGTTGTGCCTCGTAGCCCTTCCTGTCCAACCAAAGAGAAGCTGGCTATATTTCCCTGGAATGTGGATGAAGAAATATTCTGAGGTGGAAACTAAGTCTTTCACAAACAGGCCGGTCAAATATTTCATCTGCCAAATCTGGAAGGGATGGTATCAAGTGAAATATATAATGTTTACTACCATGTTTGAAAATCATTCCCACGTCAAAAGGAATACCTGAAATGGGAAATGGAAGAAAAAAACATTTGTTTGCCCCCCCACCTCACCCCACCCCTCCTCCCAACCCAACTATAAATAGTATAATTTATAGCGTTGTATCCATACAAACGTATGAGAAAATAAAAAAGAGAAAGAAATATAGATTAATTTACAATAAAGTATAGTTTTATCAACTGTAACACCAAGCCAATGCTCCCTGCAGACACTCTGCCAATGACAGCACCACTGCCCCTTAATGTACTGGAGGGGTACTGCACTTTATTCCAGAAAAGTAAAGAAAAATCAAAATAGAAAAATAAAAAGCATGTTCCCCAAGGTCAGTGCGTCCCCATTGACGAAACCTTAGGGCTCGCCCCATTGTTTGAGAATCACTGACTAGTCAAGCAATAATGTATAATATGTGGGATTTTTTTTTTTCTTTAAGAATAAACTTGTGTTTTTTTGTGTTTGGGGACTTGAACTACCGTAATTTCACGGCCATAAGGCGCAGCTAAAAGTCTCAAATTTTCTTCAAAATGAGCGGTGCGCCCTATCTGATTTGTGATTTGCGGACGTATTACAGAACCATCAGGCGGACACAGTTGAGAACATGAGAATGTTAAAGGGGGAAGTGTGGGCGTGGATTATGTATAAAAGAACAGGTGTGTTCTTTATGCAGAACATTGCTGTTTTAAAAACACTGAAAATGGAAAAGAGATACGCTTATGAAGCTCAGTTTAAACTGACGGCAATCAGCTGCGCGGGGCGAGTTACGCCACAGTTTGCCAGTGGATTGTAGATGCTTGGGCTAACGTGTCTGCTGGCACTGTTGTCCGAGCTTTCCCAAAAGCAGGCATTATTTCCGAGGAGCTGCACGGTTCAGAAAGTGACTCTGACAGCGTGGAAAGTGAACCTGCGAGGTTGAGTTTAGCGCAGCTGTTAGATTCTGAAACAGAGGATGAGGACTTGGATGGATTTGATAAATGACTTTATGACGACTGTAACTAATATTTAAATAAAACCAACCAAACTCAGTTTTACTCCCGATCTATTTTTAAATACGCATGTGTGTGTGCGTATGCGCGCGCGTGCGCACACACACATACGCATACACACACATACGCATACACACACACATACGCATACGCACATGAGGATATGTATATGAAACCCGCACCCTATCATCAGGTGCGCCTCATGTGTGCGTTAAATACAGAGCACGCAAAATTTGGACTGCGCCTTTTAATACGGTGCGCCCTATGGTCGTGAAAATACGGTAGTCATATAGTAATGCGTTTATTTCTCCATTCATCTTTGTGGCCATGACAATCGCCAATTGGCAGCCAATTTTTACCCCCATCTTAAGCAAAAATTTCTTCAAAAAAAGTTACAGGTTGGTCAGGAGGGTAGTTTTGGGAATTTTGGGCCCCAGACAGCAGTTCTACCCAATGTGGGCAGCTGCATTGGTATAGTTATACATCCGGGCATATAAAACAGCTTTGACTTGCAAGGCCAACCAATAAGTATGCATGACCTTCACTACTGGAGGAAGCTGCCAACCAGCAGCTAGTAAAACATGCATGCATTAAAATAAAAAGCTTTAAACTCTAAAACCAATGTGTGGAAAAGACTGGTGGAATTATAAACAATGACTCTGAAAGGTATGTGAGGGCTCCTCTGCAGCTAATTTAGGCTCACAGACTCATTATGCTTGGCTGTGGAGTGAAAGCAAGCCGGATATTTGCACATCCCAGTGCCATATGGTGGCAGAGACTCTGACTAAAGCCACACACTGGCACCACTTCCTTCCCTGTGGCAAAGCTTTTGTCTGCTCAAGCATCATTTTCACTCCCCCTCACCATAACAGAAACACAGATAGAGAAAGCTTGTATTTTTCTCTCCATCGAGTCAATGAAATCTTAAAATGAAATCTTATCTTAAAGAGTCGGGCATACACACCAGCTGCTCATAATGTGTTAAAAGGTGAGCAAAAATGATAAAGTTTAAGAAGGAAAAACAGGCTGTTTCAGTTTACCAGTTTAGCAGAATTTTCAGGCGTCTCGGTATGAGTGTACGTGAAAAAGTTGAGGTAGACATACTGTAAGTGGTGTGTACTGTAAGTGCCAAAGAGTTGTCATAATGCATGCCGTGCTGCGCCGACATGTGCACCAACATGACAGTCTTGAATGACACGTTAGGATAATAAGGGCTAAAACTTTATTTTTTAGCATTTTATTACTAAAAAACTGTAAAAAATGGCATGTAAATAACAGCCCTTTTTCAACACGTGTAGTCTATTGAACGTGTCAATAGAGAGAGATCTATTTATCTTTTTTACAGTACTTTAAGCAAAAATTTGATAAAAAAAAATCAGCTGAATAATCCACAACCTCTTTTGGCCCTTAACACTTAAACGAGCAAAAGTTTTTCAGCTTTCTTCCCAGCTAACAATCTGACGTTCGGAGAACGTTCTGGGAAGGTTTTTCAAAGGTTAGCCGAACGTTCTTTAAAGCTTATTTTTGGTTCTTTAAATGTTCAAATGGAAAGTTTTATGATGGTTGCAAAACATTATTTTTTGGTTTTCAGAACGTTCCTCTAACCTTAATTTTAATCATAATGTCTGGAATTTGGTTCTTTCAACATTCTGGGAAGGTTAGTTTTTGGTTAGGTAAAAACAAACCTTTAGAGAACTTCAGGCTAACTTTCCCTGCAGGTCCTCTGTTTGCTGGGTTATATTGAATGGACGCACACGAACTAATAGAATTTCGGATTAATCGAAACTGTCAGTTTTCGACCGTTTTGCCTGATTACTAGTGCGGCCGCCCTCAGCCATTACGCCCTGCAAACAGTTAAAATTGATATTGTCATTTGCCTCTGAAAACCATAATTGGCCAAATCATTTTTAAGTTCCAATTTGGCCTTTTCTATCTTTTCCTTGGTTGTGGTTGCTGACCAATAGAATTACTTGGTTGTCACCAAAAGCAGGAAGTTGGTCAGACTGATAGGGTGTGGTTTTTGATCACGATACAAAAATGATTGGCTTTCCATAGCGTATGCAGATTTTTAAATAAATATATTTTTAATACATCTATTTAGTATCGCAAGTCAAACCATTGAAAGCAGATTTACGTAGTAATAGGAAAAAAAAATTCTAAGAATCTTCCATAAGCCTGGTGATACCATCAAGCCCCCAACCTCAGTCTTTGCACTGAAGGCCATAAAAGCGACTGAAGTGACAAAGTTAGAAATAAGTGTCCTTGTCCGGCACAGCAAACCTCCTAAACACGTGGAAGAAGGGAAACTTCAGCCTACTGGAAAAAGAGGCGTGAAAACAAGCGTATTGGCCGGATGAGTGGAGAGTTACATGTAGCGCTCTCAGGTTCAGCCCACCTTGGCTTCTAATAAAAGACTTCCTCTGAGACATCCGCCTGGAGGATATCAAAGGAACTGTGTAGAGCAGATCCAACTCTGGAGAGATCAAATGGAAATAAAGAACCTTCACCTTCCATCAGTCTTTCAGCGTTTGGCACACAGAGTATGGATGACAAATTGTACAGTACACTGGTTGGAAAAAGAAGCTCTTTCCCATGAAATGGAACCAGGAGACTTACTCCTCTTTACTTCGCTTTTCCACTCCACAGACTGCAAACTTTCCATGCTCAACCCGATCCAACACTAACCTTATTATTTCTGCTTTTAATCGCTGAAGTTCAATTTAACATGTTCATATTGTTATTTCCATGTCACTCGGGGGTAGTTTGACATGTTGCCTGTCTATTAACTTAGCAAATAGTAAATTTAGAAAACCACAATTAGTTGACAGAACTGTGTTCGTGGACCAGTTTCAGAAGCATTTAAAATTTGAGAGTTTCACAAAGACGATTTTAAATTTTGGGGCAAATACTAGAACATCGTCTGCATAGAGACTCACTTTTTGGTGTGTATTTCTGCTCTTAATGCTTTCGATGTCTGGATTTTGTTTATTTGCAGCAAATAGATGTTCAATAAAAATAATGGTTTTGCCCTCTGTCATCAGATTCTAAATTTTGGGACAAATACCACAACATCGTCTGCATAGAGAATCACTTTTTGGTCTGTATTTCTGCTCCGAATGCCTTAATCCAGTTAATAAAGCATTTTGCAATTCCAAATTTATCTACGGTGGCTTTTAGCGATTTCCACTTACGCAACAGACCGCAAACTAAGCTTTATAATGGAATGTGAAGATTTTTAAAAAGTTCAGAGGCATTTTGTGGTCGAATTAGACCAATGGAGTAATAAAACAAGGTTTGGAAATGACATTCCTATTCCTCAAAGAACCAGATGTTACACAGCTGGGACGCTAGACCCAGAGTAAAGGTAGTATAATCCAGAATATAGTGGGTCAAATCCAGAAAAATAGTTGTTGAAATCCAGAAAGAAGTTCGTAACTGAAGTCCACAGACTAAAGTTTTCTAAAATACAGAATAATTTTATAAAATCCTAAATAATGTTGCTAAAATCAAGTATGTAGTTTTTTTTTTTTTTTTACTTAATGTTCCTCAAATAATTTTTCTTTACATTTTGTGATTACTTTACTTCATTGTTTTCCGTTTTTTGCTCATCCTACATGTTTTAGAAAAGATTTTGCAATGCATATTTTCAGGATTTTGTAAATTTCTGAATCTATTTCTAATCTTGAACCTTGTTTGTAAAGCTTGGCGCCCCTCGTGTGGTACTGTAACCAGAGTTTGGGATACTGGTACAGTGACGGCCACACATGTCTACAGAAATGTGTTTGGCACATGGTGTGCACACAAAGACATTAAAGACTTTTAATTGTTCCCTTTGCTCGTCTGTGTGCACTGAGCCGGGTTGGCTAAGTGTGCTGCCTCACAGGGACCGGCTGGCATTTAGGCAGAAGATTCCCACAAGCCGGGCTGTAATTAATTAGCCTGCTGTTCGCAGCTGCAGCAGCTCACCACCACCCGGCTTCCTGCACCGCCCAACCCTCCGTCTCAGAGAATAAAATGGGGATAATCAATCCCAGTGAGAACTTCCCATCCCCAACCTCATGCCAGCTTACACATGCCAGGGCAGGTTCACTATAAGTCTGTGTTAGAATAATAATACCCAGATTTCACCATCACCTGATACTCGGCTGTGAACTGAATCAACTTACTGAATGTTTCTGCTCCACTCAAATAATCAAATAAGCACTGGAATAACAATGAATATGTAAATTATGACATGGCTAGTCATTGCCATGGTTTCTGAAAGGCTTACAGCGATAGATTTAACCAAATATGTTTTTGCTACTTAATTGTCGGAACAAAAAAATCAATCCCTGGCCGACGCAAAGGAAATGTATTTGATGATATCCAGTCTTCGTCTTCTTCTTCTATCGGCATTTCCCTCCAGGGGGCGCCACAGCAAGTCAGTTTCTTCCGTCTAACCCTATCTGCTGCATCCTCTTCGGTCACGCCAACTATCTTCATGTCTTCCTTCACAGCGTCCATGAACCTCCTCTTTGGTCTTCCTCTAGTCCTCTTTCCTGGTGGTTCCAAATCCAGCATCCTTCTTCCGATGTACTCTCTCTCTCTCTTCTCTGCACATGACCAAACCATCTCAGTCTGGCCTCTCTGACTTTATCTCCAAAACCTCCAACATGTGCTGTTCCTCTGATCCTGTCCATCCTGGCCAGTCCCAGAGAGATCCTCGGCATCTTCATCTCTGCTACCTCCATCTCTGCTTCCTGTCTTTTCTTCAGTGCCACTGTCTCTAGACCAATCAGCATGGCCGGTCTCACCACGGTTTTGTACACTTTCCTTTTCATTTAAGCTGAAACTCTTCTATCACACATCACACCTGATACTTTTCTCCACTCGTTCCAGCCTGCCTGCACATGTTTCCTCACCGCTTTTCCACACTCTCCATTGCTGAAAGCAACCTGAAAGAAGTCCATGTCAGACAAAGAAACAAGACCAATTATTCCAGGTGATGTCCCTTCTACCCTGCTTAAATATCTTTAGCCTGCTGTTTTGTCGTGTGAGTTTCGGACTCTTTTTGTCTGGAAATTTTCCTCTATCTATCTATCTATCTATCTATCTATCTATCTATCTATCTATCTATCTATCTATCTATCTATCTATCTATCTATCTATCTATCTATCTATCTATTGTAAAATAAGGTTGTGACTGAGCATGGATCTGAATATTTGACAGTATTTATCGAAATTTTGCTTTGTGAACACCTAAAACAGAGAGGTACACACCTCTTCATAAACACCATGCACCCTCTGGCATATTCACTCTGTAATTTACACCATTCTATACACTACTTTAATAAAAAAGAACGCTAACACGCAGAGTATCTACCAAGGTCAGATAACGACAACAGAATTCTCTCTAATCATAGACTCTTATGAGGTATTTTTACATCTAGTGAAGGGAGGTCTTTCTGATGATGTGTTGTGGAAATGTGCAGATTTTAATGGAGATAATGTCCAACCAACCAATCAACCAACCAACCAGACAACCAATCAACCAACCAATCAACCAACCAACCAATCAACCAACCAGACAACCAACCAACCAATCAACCAACCAACCAACCAACCAATCAACCAACCAACCAATCAACCAACCAACCAACCAACCAACCAGACAACCAATCAACCAACCAACCAACCAATCAACCAACCAACCAGACAACCAATCAACCAACCAATCAACCAACCAACCAACCAATCAACCAATCAACCAACCAATCAACCAACCAACCAATCAACCAACCAGACAACCAACCAACCAATCAACCAACCAACCAACCAACCAATCAACCAACCAACCAACCAACCAATCAACCAACCAACCAGACAACCAATCAACCAACCAACCAACCAATCAACCAACCAACCAACCAACCAATCAACCAACCAACCAACCAACCAACC
This sequence comes from Neostethus bicornis, assembly GCA_902685375.1. Taxonomy (NCBI): domain Eukaryota; kingdom Metazoa; phylum Chordata; class Actinopteri; order Atheriniformes; family Phallostethidae; genus Neostethus; species Neostethus bicornis. The sequence continues at coordinate 28,052,040 of LR738550.1, forward strand.
AACCAGACAACCAACCAACCAACCAACCAATCAACCAACCAACCAACCAACCAGACAACCAATCAACCAACCAACCAGACAACCAACCAATCAACCAACCAACCAGACAACCAACCAACCAATCAACCAACCAATCAACCAACCAATCAATCAACCAACCAACCAACCAACAAATCAACCAACCAATCAACCAACCAATCAACAGGAATTGATTAATGAACTTGCTGCCTGCTGCATTGGAAAAAAAAATTGCCAAATCTCAAACTTTTCACAAGTTTGATATCTTTTTTTAAAAAACATAAAAACACCTCCACTTGTCACGGAGCTCACAGAAAAGAGTTTGGATGGAAAGCAGACTCCTTTTCTTTTCTCATTAACCTTATCATGTACTTCAGCTCAGGGAGGCTTGGGAGTTGGCTTTTTTTCCTCCTCAAGGTGATGTTGGAGGATTGCTGACTACAAATCCCACGTGGCCCGGAAAGGAATTAGTCCTGGTCTCATAGGAAGGGGCATTGACCCAGGCTTGTACTGCAGACAGATTAAAGTGAACATGCGGATAAAAGCTTGACAGCTCCGTAGTCCTGCAGTGCAGAGAAGCCGAGTATGCTCAGCAGGTTCGCAGGGCAAACCTTTGCTATTTTTATTTCACTTATAGTACATATTGACATAAGACCGGGGAAGGAGGTCCGAGTTCAAGAGTTCAAAGTGGAACAGACTCTTTGTATTGGCAACCAGTATTTTCTCATCTCAATATCACTACGAAGTACTTTTAGAGGTTATCACACAATTAATCAGACAGAAACACAATCAGCACGAGTAACAACTAAACTGAGCAAGGACATGCCAGTTCTTAGAGCACAGGAGTCAAACCCACGAGATCAGATCTGTCTGACCTGTGTCAACCTATGGTAATTCGATGGATCTAATACTAGAAGCAATATTAAACTTGGCATCTTCTGTATTCAGCTTTTACGTAAACTTTGTTCAAGTTTGTAAGAAAATACTTATTGTTACATTCAAGCCAGACATCTTGACCAGATGCCCGAACCACCCCATTTGGATCTTCTCGACTCGGAGGAGCAAAAGCTCTGGTCCGAGCTCCTGCCGGATGGTAGATCTCCTTCCTCCAACTCTGAGTGAGAGCCCAGCCACCTTGCGGAGAAAGCTAATTTCGGACGCACAATTTTGTTCTTTCGGTCACGACCCACAGCTGGTGAACATACGTGAGAGTAGGAGCTTAGATCGACTTGTAAATCGAAAGCTTTGCTTTTCAGCTCAGCTTTGTATTCCTCACAACGGACCAATGCAGTGTTCTGATTATGGCGGACGATGTACCGATCTGTCTGTGGAATTGCTTTTTTACTTTTAAAAATATGCTGAAAGATATTGTAAATTTACCGTAATTTCACGGCTATAAGGCGCATATAAACGTTTTAGATTTTCTTCAAAATGAGCGGTGCGCCCTTTCGTGCGGTGCGCCTTGTGTGTGAGAAAAGGTGGACCTAAAAGAAAAAGCGGTGCCCGTGAGGCGAGGCGGACCTGAAAGAAAAGGCATGAGAACGTTAAAGAGTGAAGTGTGGGCCTGGATCGTGTCTGCTGGTACTTTCGCAAAAGCTGGTATCCTTTCTGAGGAGCCACACAGTACAGACAGTGACTTTGACAGCGAGGAGCGAAGTGGACCTGCTCTGTTGGATTTTGCGCAGCTGTTCAATTCCGAAACAGAGGATGAGGACTTTGACGAATTTGAATAAAGACGATTACCGGTAATGTGCTTGTTTAGTATCGTTACTACTTAAATAAAGCACAACCAAACTCAGTTTTGCTCCCGATCTATTTTTTAATACCCACATTTGCATGCTTGCGTGTGTGTTGTTGTAAGGCGGTGTGTGACTGAGACTGCACCTTTTCGTACGGTGCGCCTAATGGTTGTGAAATTACGGTAATTTAAAAAAAAATCTTGTTTGTTTCCACCCGTTGAAAATTGGCGTTATTAGTTGATGCGACCGAAGGGGATTCAGCAGATAGGGTTAGATGGAAGAAAGTAACTTGCTGTGGCGCCCCCTGGAGGGAAATGATGAAAGGAGAAAAAAAAGACCCTGTTAAAAATTGCTTTTGAAGAAATCAAAATGTGAATATTTGATAATTGACTTGAACTGTTCTTGTAATCAGATCAATGTTTGTCTGTGAGACACAGAGCTGCTTGTCCTCACGTTAGAAAATAACTTTAAATTTGTAAAACACAAGCTGCTTTTTTAATCTTTTCAGTGAATAAACCCCTGAATGTGCGAATCAATGTGGGACATCACGCCCTGCGGAGGCCAAACATGCACGTAAATGACCGATGTTAGACACAAAACAGCAGCATGCTGGATTTAAAACTGAGCAGGATTAATAAAAAAAAAGCCACTTATAATGAAGTAATAACAGGTCAAACTGTTGGTTTCGGTTATAAGATTTTACTGCTTCTAGATGTTTCTGCTTGTGCCTGTTTTTCAACAGAACAAGGCTCCCATGATGCATCTTGACATTATCATACTTGATCTTTTTGCAAAACCAGGATTCAAGAGCAGAAACCTTGTAATAGATTTGGACTCTATATTTCATTTTATTCTATTATGTTTCTGCTGTGCTGCCGTCTACACAGCCCGTCCAGGACAAAGATAGATTCTGTCTTTTCAGAGGATAACACACACAAAGCCTGACTAATTCACAGCTTTGGGTGTTTCAGTATCACTCCACATGATTAGGATGGGATGTTCGCTCATTTAAATGTGTCTAAAGCAGAAAATAATTAAATTTGAGTTTGGATTTTATTAAAAAAAATATATTTTTTCCAGCTGACCAATATAAATAGGATTTGACCCAAGGAGTTGATTTTTTTCATTTAAATTTATTTATTTTTTTATATTTATACAGTATCAGGGGCGGATCCAGGGAGGGCCCTGGGAGTGCAGGCCCCGCCCTCTTTTGGTCCACAAAAAATAAAAAAGCGTTCTTACTAATTTAATTATTCTAAATTTTTTTGCAAAATATGCACCAATACGCGGAAAAATTACTTATTTTTCAAAATGTTCTGGGGGAATGCCCACAAACCCCTTTTACTGGTGAACACTACAGGTGCTTTTTTTATCGATGACCTAAGGCCCCCCCTCTAGAAAATCCTGGATTCGCCACTGAGTATATATGTGTCATGTTGAACAGTGGTGGATGAAGTACTCACTTTTTGTACTTAAGTAAAAGTACAGATACTTAGGCAAAAAAATTACTTAAGTGAAAGTAAAAGTATCAATAAAAAAATCTACTTAAGTAAAAGTACAAAAGTAATTGGTGTAAATTGTACTTTTTAAGTAAAAAGTAAAAGTATTCTATCATAATTCAAATGTTATTTTCTGTGCCAAAGGGCGTCACCATGGTAACCAGGATAAATACTCTGCAGGGGTGTGACCCCACCTCTCCCGCCTCTTTTGGTCCACAAAAAAAAAAAGAAAAAATAAAAGGAAAGGGGACAAGTCAAGCTATCCCCTAGAAGGGCCAGTGAATGGGCCGCCAAAATGGAGGAAAATGACACTTATTTTTTAAAATGTTTTGGGGGGGAGGCCCCCCAGTCACTATATATTGGCTTTGTCAATGCCCCACCCCCCTTTGGAAAATTCTAAATCTGCCCCTGCTCTGTGTAATGATGGCTCAACTTTTTATTTAGAAGTAAACACAACGAACAACGATCTTCTGACTCTTTTTAATTTGTACTAAAATGTTTCTCGATTCATGACTTCTTCTCCCGATCAACTGCTTCTTTTGATTTTGGCGATGCGGCTTCAAGATGCGCTAAAAAAAACTGTGTATTTTTCAAATTCCTGAACAAAAATGTAACAAAAAATGTAAAACACACTTTTAAAAAATAGCGAAGTAAAAGTACAGATATTTGCTCTAAAAATGTAGTGAAGTAAAAGTAAAAGTACCGGTCTTAAATTTTACTTAGGTAAAGTACAGATACACAATTTTTTTACTTAAGTACAGTAACGAAGTACGTCTACTTCGTTACATTCCACCACTGATGTTGAATGTATAAAACCAAAACTAAGCAGTCATTGATGTGAGTCCGTGCAACCTTTGCAACCACCTTGCCAACTCGGAGCGAGCTTTTTGGACACCCCCACCGGAGATCCTAACCGGAGCCGATCAGTTTGACTCATAATCTCGCTTCCTGTTTTCACTGACTAATTAAAATCTATCAATTAAAGTTGTCAAACGTCCGATACAGCTGCTACTTTTTTTAATGGGTGCAATTGATTGGTTATCAAAGAGGTGATATTGTGGACTGTGAAGGTGGATTGAGCGTGTGAGTAGAGTGCATGCACAAAAAAAAAAAAAAAAAAAAAAACATCCTACTTTTGTTAGAATGTGGGCGTGGTGTAGAATTAAATCCACGGAGAAGAACAACATCGTAGAATAGGGTCGGAATACGAAGAGGGAAAATTATTCGTGTCATGAACCCTTCACTTGCCACGAGAGGGAGTCCTGGACTTTCCCTCATTTCCCTGATTGAGACGTCTGAGGGTGATTATTCTGATTCCACTCACCTGTGGACCCTGCTACTTACTAAAGGGCAATCACCCTAGGCCTCCATGTCGGGTCATACCATCCCTTCCGGCCAGGTCTCCCTGGCTACCTGACCAAGAAAAACAGTCCGAAAATAACATTTTGCCATGCCATTAAAACGTTTTTATTTCACAGCTATTTGGAAGTACTATACCTAAATAAACCATGTTTTCTGTCCTGCAATTGGGTACTCCTCTTTTCATCTGCACTCCGCCTCATGACAGATTTGAACATGCCGTTTTAAAAAAATAAATAAAAACAACTTCAGTTATGTTTGTGATGAGGCAATAAAATTTAAATATGGTGGAAAACTTGATAAAATAAAGTTTTTGTGAACCTTCTAACTAGTGCTGTCATTTTAACGCGTTAATTCGATTAATTAATTACGCCACATTTTAATGTGTTAAAAAAATTAATGCAATTAATTATGACATTACAACGGTGGCGAGCCACTGCTTGCGCATTTGAATTTTGGCTCATTGAAGGTCCCGTAGTTTGCTCGGCTGTGCTACATCGCCTGCGCTGGTAAATTAACAATGCAGTAGTGGTCAAACAACAGACATGGACGAGACTCAGGAGGATGAGACAGTCAAGCCACTGAACGGCAAGTTTTATGCAAAAGTAATAAAGATGGGACAATAAATAAAAACGTAGTCATTTGTAGTTTTTTCAAAAAGGAGTTCTCCTACCACCGGAGCAACTCCAGCCTGACATACCATCTAAACATAAAACATGTTCAGGCAAGTTCCTCTGTTGCGAGTGTGGCTACCGGGAGCTCGCTCTGCCAAACCAAGCTAGCTGAATTTGTCAAGTGAATGAGCAAATCCACAACAGAGAAATTAACAAATACTGTCGCAAAGTTGGTTGCTCCTGATTGCAGGACAATTTCTATTGTTGAAGAAAACAACAAAGCCTAACAAACCCTAACCTTTGTTTTACTATTTTTAAATGATGCACCTGGCCTCACGAGGCACAGTTAACCTATAATAAATTGGATTTAAAATCTTCTCTTCTTACTGGATTCAATTGATTAGTACATTTTTTAAATATCCTACAATTCGATTCTTTATCAGGAGACCTTTAACAAATATGACGTTAAAATGCGATTAATTTGATTAATTAATCACAAAATCTTGTAATTAATTTGATTAATTTTTTAATAGACTGACTGTTTTGCTGTAGTCCAGAGCAATGGAGAGTGTGGAAAAGAGGTGAAGAAGCGTGTGCAGGCAGGCTGGAACGGGTGGAGGAAAGTATCAGGTGTGATGTGTGATAGAAGAGTTTCAGCTAAAATTAAAGGAAAAGTGTACCAAACCGTGGTGAGAGCTGCGATGCTGATTGGTCTAGAAACAGTAGCACTGAGGAAAAGACAGGAAGCAGAGATGGAGGTAGCAGAGATGAAGATGCTGAGGATCTCTCTGGGAGTGACCAGGATGGACAGGATCAGAGGAACAGCACATGTTAGAGGTTTTGGAGATAAAGTCAGAGAGGCCAGACTGAGATGGTTTGGGCACGTACAGAGGAGAGAGAGTACATCGGAAGAAGGATGCTGGGTTTGGAACCACCAGAAAAGAGGACTAGAGGAAGACCAAAGAGGAGGTTCATGGATACCAGAGGTGTCAAGTAGCGAAGTAAGACTACTTCGTTACCTTACTCAAGTAGAAAATCTCGTTATCTTTACTTTAACGAAGTAATTATTTTTTTGTCTACTTTTTACTTTTACTCACTACTTTTTTATGCAATTATCTGTACTTTTACTTCGTTCATTTTATAAAAAGTAATCGCTACTTTCTCCATTTTGTCACCGTTAAAAAGCCGCAACTGTTTGTCGGAGTTTTTTTTTTTTTTTTTTATGAACCCTGAATGCATCAAACAAAGGAACAGATGAATGATTGGCTGAAAGCTCCAGTCAATCATTACTTTGGGGCGAGTAGCCCCGCCCACAAACTTTTAAAGAGCAGGGACGTCAATTTCCGTGTTTGAGACTCGGGCTCGGAAATCAAAGTCTTTCTGATGCTGCAACACTGAACTTTGATTGAATTATCAGTTTTTTAAAAAAAAACAACAGCAAAGAAATGTTTTTTTTATTATTATTTTCATTCTGCGGTTATTGTAAACGTCTTTGCTGAAAATGTTGTAGATGGTATTTTTATAAAAATAACTTTGATCTGTGACGCACTATTTTATCTTTAGAAACAAAGCTAATTGAACTGATTAATCCATAAATAGAAGTGGATGAAGTATTTGTGCTTAAAAGCATCCAAAATGTTATTGATTAGTTTATAAAGACTGACTGAGGAGATTAAAACTACACATCACTTAGATTTTGTATCATGTAGATGTTTGGGTTAACGTTAAAAAAACCTTATATGTACACATATATATGTAGATATGTATATATGTAAATTTATATGTACCGTCTCCTAGGTCCCGCCCCTACTGGTTTTTTAAAATCTTGTTTCCCTGGTTATTTTTTCATTTTTACAGTTCTTAAAATTTTAGAAAAAGAATCCAAGGATTTTGCCTCCTGTGTGTTTCCTTCACTCCCACTGCCTTACGAGTGCATGTAAAGGGTGTTATTTTGTCAATGGGCGTGGTTTTACTGGGTGTACGATATTTTTTGTAAAATACGATAATTTTACGTCATTAGTACGATAATCCAGCACCTCCCACCTAGCAACGCTGGTTCCAGGTGTCACGCAGGCTGTATGTGGCCCTATCAACCTTATCAACTTGTTAAAGACTATTCAGTATTGCCTCAAAGAACTTTGAAAACTAGCTGCCTTCAAGGCTTAAAAAAGCCTTTTGGTTATTTTTTTTTTTCATTTATTTATTTATTTTTTTACATTGAGTGTGTTTGTGTCTTGAAGTTGGTTAAATTAGGTGATGCAGAGTGAAGCTTGGTAGCTGAAGGGACGTTACATAATGCCCTGCTTATGTTAATACATTTGATTGTGTTCCTTAATCGATTTCCAATAAAGATTATTAAGAAATAAATGTTTCTGATTCATAAAGTTTAACACCAAAACACTTTCATTTATTATCATATTTTCTGCTCCTTAAAGCATGTGATAATAGTTAAAAAATATGTTCATACGCTTTTGTTAACAATATTCTTTTTTTTCTGAAAATTACTTTTACTTTTTTTACTTGAAGTAGTTTTAAAATAGGTTACTTTTTACTTTTACTTAAGTAGAAAACTTGAGTTGATACTTCTACTTTTACTAAAGTAGTTTTTTAACTCGGTATTTATACTTCTACTTGAGTAGAAAATGTTGGTACTTTTGACACCTCTGATGGATACAGTGAAGGAAGACATGAAGATAGTTGGTGTGACCGAAGAGGATGCAGGAGATAGGGTTAGATGGAAGAAACTGACTTGCTGTGGTGCCTCCTGAAGGGAAATCTCAAAAGGAGAAGAAGAAGAAGACTGTTTTGCTGTAAAAAAACAATGGCTCTGTTACCATAGTTACAACACATCGTTGTCAAACACCGATCACTGCTGATTTTTCAAAATAAAGTCTATGGGTGCTGGACTTTATGGAGCCGGTGAGTACTTTCACAATAAAATTCAGGGAGTTACCAGCTTGGTCCGTTTAGTCCTATATACAATCATTGGTTTAAATATTCCCAACATCTCTCTCCGCCCCTCTTTGCCCCCCCATGGCGACTCTTCACTCAGACCAAACAGAGGAACGCTTTAGCGGACTTAGCAAATAAACCTTTCCACATCCCTGAACTCCATTTCCTGTTGAACTCTACATTACCTGGCCTGGCTGGAGGCCCTACTTCAGTCCAGATGCAGCCTAAACAGAGAAGGCCTCTGTTCTTCCTGCTAAGTCATCTCTACATGCGTAAAACTGCACCTGGACGACCTAATTACAGCCACAGCCGTCTCTTACAACCTCGAAACAGTCTGGTGGTTTGCCCCTGCTCAACCAAACATAAACAGAAAAGTCTGGGCTGCACAGACCTCGGACTGTACCCAGATGAAAGCAGGACCCCCAGCTCCATTCATTCTCAAAGCAGCTCCAGCCATGTGTGTAATTTAACTCGAACCCTACCCAATTACCAACCGTTTAGGATGATTCATCAGCCTGCTCTGCGGCTGGAAGTGTGTCCTCCCGCTGCGCGGAGAGCAGCACATCCAGCAAATCAAAGGAAGTACAGATGGCTGGAAGAGCAGGTCGGCCTTCAGTGTCTCACTTAACATCCTCCTTCATCTGCTGACCTTCAGTCACTCAGTATTAGGAACATGAAATAGCGCGAGGCCTCGAGGTTGAAAACACTCCAAATTACAGTCTTTGAAAACCGACCCCATGCAGGCACCCACAGGGCAAAGGAGGCCTAGTGCGTGCACACGTACGTACGTATGAGCTCATTTGTTCCCCTCCCCCGCTCCGAATGATTTTCAATTCCCATCCAGAGACTTTTAAGAAAAAGACAACCCTAGTAAGAGAGATGAAAGTAGTGATTTCTTTCCCTCCCTCCATAATTCCAGCCTTTTTCTGTCCTCTATATGTCATTACAGAGCGCTGCATCTAGTTATTTGTGTCCTGCGGCCGGATGCATGTGCACAGAGGGAAGCAATTTGTGTGGGAGGCGTGTCGGGACAGAGAAGGCGACCCATCTCAGATCAGAGAGTCTGGAGGCGTCTGGATGAGCTTTGCCGGAGCGTGGCTGGGAGCATCCATGTTCGGCTCGGAGGTGTGGCAGCTCAGCTGATCAACAGCAAACATTAGCGGCTAGAGAAGATGTTTTTATGCAGAATTGACTTTTTGGAAGTTTTTAACCTTTTTGAATATAATTCACACATTTTTTTCTTTTTTAGTCAACCATGCTTTTTAACCGGAAGTTCGATTCCCACTGAGTTGACGTCCAGGGTCCTTGGAGAAGACACTTAACCCCCTGTTTCTCCCACCATTGGTGCCGTAATGGCAGCCTGCTGCGGTATGATGCAGTACACAAATTTTCCCGTTGAAGGATCAATAAAGTATTTATTATATTACAAAATATTTTGATGAATGTGGTGGTTCGGGCATCTGGTCAGGATACCCCCCGACTGCCTCGCTGTTGAGGTGTTTCAGGCACGTTCCACCAGGATGAGACCCAGAGGCATATCCCAGACCCGCTGAAGAGACAAAGCCTCACAACTGGATGGGGAACGACTCGGGATCCTCTCAGGTGAGCTGGAGGATGCAGCTGGGGTGAGAGAAGCCTGGGCTTCCCGTCTGAGGTTGTTGCCCCAGGCGACCCGGCCCCAGATAAGCGGAAGACGACAGAACGGAACCCAAAAATGAATGTATTCACTTTTTGTGAATTACCTTGCAAATTATTGGTTGCGGTGGTTAGCACGGTGGTCTCATAGAAGCAGGTCAGGGATTCAAACCTCGGAGAGGGGGCGAGGCTTGAAACACTGGACCTTTCTGTGTGGAGTTTGCATGTTCTCCCATGTATGCATGGGTTTTCTCCAGGTACTTCAGTTTCCACCCAAAACATGTGCCTTCGATTTATTGGTCACTATGAAATTGCCCCTAGGAATAAGTGTGTATGAATGGTTGTGTGTGTGGCCCCATGACAGACTGGCAATGTGTTTTGGGTGTACCCTGCCTTTTGCCTGAAACCTGCCGGGCTGTAAAGAAACTTTTTCCGTCAGCACCAGAGTAACCATGTCTTTTCCCTGAATAAATTTCCTAAACGTGTCATGATGTGGAGCTGAGGCCAAAAATATACCCATGACACGACAGATATGCTCAGATGACAAAATCACAAGCATATTTATTAGATTGATAAAAGGTTCAGATGAAGAAGACAAAAACGGATTAATTAGGCAGGTTCTGACGTAGGAGCTGAAGACAAAAATAGGATAACAGGTCTAGCACGGTACACAAACAGTCTGGCGAAGAGTGTGTGAAAATGCTGCAGCAGATGAGTAGATGAGTTTCAGGTGTTACTTTTTGCAGCTCCCGGCTGGCTCCACCCAACTACACACACAGACAAACAGGGACAAGAGGGAAGGGGGAAACAGGACACAGAAGGAAAAGACTACTCTCCTGACAAACACTGTCTTTAAATTCTGAATCCGGGGAATCGGTGCCGACACAGACCGTATCGCGTGGTAGATCTTCTTCTTTTGGTTACCAAGGTACAAACATGACCCAGACAGATGTCTGTGCTTCATGTTACAGCATCATCTCTGTTTGCTGATTGGCTGGAAGTTTTTTGATGACTGCAATCATAAGCTGATGCTGGCAATACTAAACAGTTTATGATAAAAGATGGAGCGATGAAGGAAGGGGTGGTGTGCGGTGGAGCTGGGATCGAGGGGACGATGATAAAATAGAGAAGAGATGGTAGAATTGTATTTGTTCCAACTTTTCCTTCATTTTTGCTTTCATTTTGGTTGTTTAGAAGAATGAAAAAGAAACTGAAAAATGAAACCCTCTACTAACCTTCAACCCTAAAGATGATGGAGGGGCGCGGCTCTCTTCCCACTTCCTACCCCCTCATCCCTACCATAGCGCAGCACAGCGAGGTAGATTAGATTGATGTGGGCAGACATAACATGCAGGATGTGCCGGAGCGTCACGGCCACAGAAAGCATCACGCAGCGGGACAGGAAGTACCGAATGTAGCTCTGATTACTCAGCTGCTGCTAACAATGGACCATCGCTCAGGGAGCTGATTCACAAAGAGAGAGTGGGAAGATATTTTAGGACCTGTTACAAAGCAGGCTTTTCTGATCAGGAGGGGTCCAGATTTCCTCTGCACCACAGCAGAGTAAACAACCTATAAATGTGGGCTTATTTTTAGATTAGTGGGCCAACGACACATAAAGCTTTCAGTCTTTGGCTTCAATGAATATTTTGAATGAAAAATCCAATGTGTGGCGGCCAAGATGGCGCCACACAGTGAGTCTGCTCATTTTTATTTCACTACAGCTACTACTTCAGTTTGTGAAACTGCAGAAATACATTCACCCAATCAGAAGATTGAGATAATGTCAGGATGTCAAACACAAGCTTCCCTTCGGGTCTATTTGCGGTTCGTCTACAATCTGTTTTACGTTCACCCTCTGAAGACTTCTTCGTCTTTTGGCATTTGCCTTCAGGGGGCGCCACAGCAAGTCAGTTTCTTCCATCTAACCCTATCTGCTGGATCTTCTTCGGTCACACCAACTACACTATATTGCCAAAAGTATTCGCTCACCCATTCAAATGATTGGAATCAGGTGTTCTAATCACTTGGCCTGGCCCCAGGTGTATAAATTCAAGCACTCAGGCATGCAGACTGTGAAACAAGACATTTGTGAAAGAATGGGCCGCTCTCAGGAGCTCAGTGAATTCCAACGTGGAACTGTCATAGGATGCCACTTGTGCAACAAATCCAGTCGTGAAATTTCCTCGCTCCTAAATATTCCACAGTCAACTGTCAGCTCTATTATAACAAAATGGAAGCGTTTGGGAACAACAGCAACTCAGCCACGAAGTGGTAGGCCACGTAAAGTGACGGAGAGGGGTCAGCGGATGCTGAAGCGCATAGTGCAAAGAGGTCCCCGTCTTTCTGCACAGTCAATTGCTACAGAGCTACAAACTTCATGTGACCTTCAGATTAGCCCAAGTACCGTACGCAGAGAGCTTAATGGAATGGGTTTCCATGGCCGAGCAGCTGCAGCCAAGCCACACATCACCAAGTGCAATGCAAGGTGTCGGATGCAATGGTGTAAAGCACGCCGCCACTGGCCTCTAGAGCAGTGGAGACGCGTTCTCTGGAATGATGAATCACGCTTTTCCATCTGGCAATCTGATGGACGAGTCTGGGTTCGGAGGTTGCCAGGAGAACGGTACATTTCAGATTGCATTGTGCCAACTGTGAAATTTGGTGGATGAGGAATTATCGTATGGGGTTGTTTTTCAGGAGCTGGGCTTGGCCCCTCAGTTCCAGTGAAAGGAACATTTAAAGCTTCAGGATATCAAAACATTTTGGACAATTCCATGCTCCCAACCTTGTAGGAACAGTTTGGAGCGGGTCCCTTCCTCTTCCAACATGACTGTGCACCAGTGCACAAAGCAAGGTCCATAACGACGTGGATGACAGAGTCTGGTGTGGATGAACTTGACTGGCCTGCACAGAGTCCTGACCTGAACCCGATAGAACACCTTTGGGATGAATTAGAGCGGAGACTGAGAGCCAGGCCTTCTCGACCAGCATCAGTGTGTGACTTCACCAATGCGCTTTTGCAAGAATGGTCAAAAAATCCTATAAACACTCTCCTCAACCTTGTGGACAGTCTTCCCAGAAGAGTTGAAGCTGTAATAGCTGCAAAAGGTGGACCGACATCATATTGAATTCTATGAGTTAGGAATGGGAGGCACTTCAGTTCATAGAATGAGTAAAGGCAGGTGAGCGAATACTTTTGGCAATATAGTGTATCTTCATGTCTTCCTTCACTGTACTCACATTTGTCTTTGGGATATAGTTTCTGCCTGTGAGTAAAGTTGAGGTTTTGCAAGCATTTGTACTTACAAACGTAGATTTGTCAGGATTAAGATTTGGTTACACAATATCAAGATTTCGACGGAGTAAAAGTGACTTTAAAAAGCAAGTAGTTTAATATGATTTGGAGTTTTTGCCAATTCTTCCCTTCTGCCTGCTAATTGGTGACCCAAGTCAATTTGAGAGACCAATTTGCAGGCACGGAAAGTAATACAAACTTTTGAAATGCCTTTGTCGGATCCAAAGTTTTTTTGTGCGTGTGCCACTGGTGTCTTGTCCTCTGTTCTACTGGATTGTTCTTGTGATTCTAAACCTCTTCCACAGTCCCCGAATCCTGAGTTTTCAAAGCAGAATTTGATGTCAACAGACTATGTGAGTTTACGTCACAGGGCATTCTGTCTCCTTCACATTCTTCTTCTTGTTCTTGTTCTTTCAGCATTTCCTTTTAGGGGTCGCCACAGCAAGACAGTTTCTTCCATCTAACCCTATCTGCTGCATCCTCTTCGGTCACACCAACTATCTTCATGTCTTCCTTCACTGTATCCATGAACCTCCTCTTTGGTCTTCCTCTAGTCCTCTTTCCTGGTGGTTCCAAACCCAGCGCCCTCTCTCTCCTCTGCACATGTCCAAACCATCTCAGTCTGGCCTCTCTGACTTTATCTCCAAAACCTCTAACATGTGCTGTTCTTCCAGACTAAAATAATTTTTCAGCCAGACTATGGAGTCGTTTGGGACAATGAGTCCTTTTATGTCTGGATCCGGGGTCGCCTAGATGGTCAAAAAGCTCCGCAAATGGCAAGGCTTATTGGTGGGTGAAATGTCTTGGCAGACAAGCCTTTGCATCATCGTGTGGAGTTATGAACATCAGATATAGAGCATCTGGATTGGCAGAAGGAGAGGGTTTCTGCCGGAATGATAAGGGAGTGTACCAAAGACTGTACTCATCCTGCTGATGCAGCCTGGTCCTTACATTCTGGCCGATGCACCTGAACCAGACATAAGTCTTCATTACACTCACGGTTTTCTTTAAAATTCGATTCGAAGTCAATGACTCTTCCCAAATATTTGTACAGTATGTTTCGACTCACAAGAATGTTTGTCCTTTGGTTAAAGTTGGCTCACGAACAGGTCCTTGCTCTTGAAAGGCCAAACACTTTTCTTTTGGTTTTGGACACATTTAAAAATGTTTAAATGTGGGTTTTCTCTGGTTTCCCCCCACCCTCCAAAAACATGCATGTTAGTTTGATTGGTCTCTATAAAATTGCCCCTTGGTACGAGTTTATGTGTAGATGGTTGTGTGTGTGTGGCCCTGCAACACTTTGGCGACCTGTTCGTGGCTACCCTGTCTTTCAGCTTAAATCAACTGGGACCGGCTCCAGCACACCCGGCCACCTCGTTAGAGATAACTAGTTCTGAAGATGACATGAAACACCTGTTCTGGAAAGTACACTGCCTAAATATCGTCACTCGTTTTACTGAGTTTATTCATCTACACAAAAACTAGTATCCCAAAAACTTGTCAAGGCACTCAAAAAAACATTTATGTACATGAAGAAAAATGTGTTTGTTTCTGTGTGTAAGGTTCAACTACGTTTCTAGATGCTTTTATTTAATTATTTCCCGTTAATTAAAAAATAATAATGGAAAAGGACACAATTGTTCAACCATTTAGCGTGGTGGTAGAATGTTCGCCCTTGGACCGAAAGTTAACAGGAAGTTAACCGGAAGTTGGCGGGTTTGATTCCCATTGAGTTCACGTCCAGGGTCCTTGGAGAAGACACCTAACCCCCGTTTTCCCACAATTGGCGCCGTCGTGGTAACCTATTTGGTGTAATGCAGCACACAAATTTTTCCGTTGAGGGATCAATAAAGTACACATTATTATTACTGTGAAGAGACAAAGGTCATTTGTAGGACGTTTTGGAAAAAAAAACATCTCTGTTTGAATTCAAAATCCATTTAGAGAATTTACAGGAAAAGCAAAAACATCCAGAGAAGATGAAGAAATGACCCCCAACCGATTTTTATTTGGTGTCTTTTCTCCACATGGATCGGGTTACGTTTTCAAATAAAATGAATGAAAACATCAATAATCGAATGAAGTTGGAAGACATGGATTTGATCAGTGTGGAGAGTCTCGTCTTACTAACACAACTTCTGAGTCTCCAAATTCAATTCAATTCAATTTTATTTGTATAGCCCAAAATCACAGAATTTCCATCTCAATGGGCTTCACAAGAAAAAGAGGAATGTATTAACACAGATACACAGCAAGAAAAATAACTAACAAATGCTAACTAAACAAGACTAGCACATTTATGCACTTAGACTCTCCTTCTCGGTGAGAAAAACTCCTAAAAAACCCATCAGTGGGGAAAAAATAAGAAACCTCGTGGGGATCCACATGAAAGAGAGATCCCTCCCCTGGGACGAGTAACCAATGTGTCAAAGATTATTGTTTAAATATTAGCTTATTCTAATCTACAGCTAAATACCTAAAGAAGTCAATAGATGTTCTTCATCCTGATGGAAACACAGGGAGCCCTCAGCCCAGCGATGCCCTGGACGGGGTACAGAGAGATATTCAGTCTTTAAAGGCATGATGACCCATAGATCCTCTTTTAATGCTGAACATGAAGGATTTCAACACGAGACACAGGGAAAGAAAAATCAGGCACCACTAAGCAGAAATAGAACTTTTTAAAACAGTCTCTTTGGTATTTACTGACGTTTTATAAGATTGAAATGCGGAGACAACGTAGTTAAAGTGACGACCATTAGTGCTTCATATCTATCCATCAGCCCCTGTAAACTGTTCAAACTAAATTAAAGCAGAAATAAAGATATGTCGGGGTTGCACAGTGTTGTGATCCATGCCCCTGCTTCTAAGAGCGTGTCTGTCTCCGTGGCAACCACCTCGCCACCTGCAGATGATCAGCAATCAGCAAGCTACATAAGCCACGCAGCACCCCCAGCCTATGCCAGATTGTTGATTTCCATGCGGTAACAACGACAAGCCTTTAGTATATCTTTGTCTGCCAATTTTCTTGTCGTGGGTCTTGTATTCTGTTTCCTTTGTTCAAGAAACCCGCCTGCCTCGGATAACCCGCCTGCCTCGGAAAACCCACCTGCCTCGAACAACCCGCCTGCCTCGGACAACCCGTTTTTACCCAATTAGATATACATTTTTATGTTTACCTTTTCATCCTGTGTTCTGCGCTTGGATTCTACCACACGTCTACAACACACGGTGGTTGATTGGACACAACAAAATTGCTCTAGGCATGAGTGTGGATGTCTATGAGTATGACCCACAACAGACTGGTGACCTGTTTGGGGTGTATCCTGGCTCTTGCCTGACATCAGCCAAGATAGGCTCTAGCACCCTTCAACACCCCGATAGGCGTAAGCGGTTCAGAAGTCAAAACAAAACTTCTGAGCTCAAAATGCTCATCTTTAATCTTGAGCATTAAAGATGATCGATGCTTTTTCTCAATAAAAAATCAAGTGGTGAAAAAGACCTCTGCTGTGCACACAGCCGGAACACATAAAAACATACAGAAAGACCTTATGAACATCAATGACACATATTTAAGAATTCAAGAGCATATTAATCTTTGAAAAACATGTCAAATGTGTAGATAAATTCCATCTTTTTGGATGGATCTCTCTCAATCTAAAAGTCCAGCCTGTCCTTCCTATTTCTGCAGATGTTTTCTACAGATGTGGAATCCTGTTCTGTCCCATGCCAGTCGGACTTCTTTACTTTGTTCAACATCTTTCAAAACGTCTGTCTTTAAAATGACATTTAAAGTACAACACTGTCATTACTTTGTAATCATTATTTAACCGGAAACTGATCAATATCTCAATATTTCAATTAAAAAAATACTTTGCTATTATTTTACTGATAAAACCACAATTTTTTTATCTACACTACTTTCCTTGTGGATTTTTTTTCTGCCTTTGGAGGTAATTATTATTGTTGTCACGGCATTGTGACTCATTAATGAAGCTTTCATCTTTAGCTCTCAGCCAGTGTCAAGGTCTGCGGCATTTTTGCCAGCCTAATTAGTGCCAGCATCTTTTCAGGCCCTGAGTAAGAAAGTGATCTGAGGGGGAGGATGAGAAGAAGAGACAGAAGGGCATGTCCTAAAAGCCTTTGACAGATCCCTCTCGTCCACACTCTGGCTCTCCTCATGTTAATTCAGACTGACCTGAGAGGCAGATCCATGCTGATGAATGAGCAGTCTCTCGTCCAAACGCCAACAACAAAGTCACTCTATTCTGGTCTCGTTTCACTTGTTCTCTCCTGTGGGCTGCGTGTGGGAATGTGGGAGTTATTGCTGGTGAACTCTGTCTACTAATTTTCACAAGTAGAGGCTATTTTTTCATTGATTAATAAACAGTATATGGGTCTGGGTCGGTAGTAGACCCAGTCAGGTCTCTGCACTGGCTTCCTGTGGCTTAGAGAATAGACTTTAAAGCTGAACCATCTAGAACTCTGAGGACCTCCGGGACCGGCCTTCTGGAGCCTAGAGTCAGGCCTAAACATGAACCATCTAGAACTCTGAGGACCTGTGGGACCGGCCTCCTGCTGGTGCCTAGAGTCAGGACTAAACATGAACCATCTAGAACTCTGAGGACCTCTGGGACCGGCCTACTGCTGGTGTCTAGAGTCAGGACTAAACATGGACCATCTAGAACTCTGAGGACCTCTGGGACAGGCCTCCTGCTGGTGTCTAGAGTCAGGACTAAACATGGAACATCTAAAACTCTGAGGACCTCCGGGACCGGCCTCCTGCTGGTGCCTAGAGTCAGGACTAAACATGGACCATCTAGAACTCTGAGGACCTCTGGGACCGGCCTCCTTCAGGAGTCTAGAGTCAGGACTAAACATGAACCATCTAGAACTCTGAGGACCTCTGGGACAGGCCTCCTGCTGGTGTCTAGAGTCAGGACTAAACATGGAACATCTAAAACTCTGAGGACCTCCGGGACCGGCCTCCTGCTGGTGTCTAGAGTCAGGACTAAACATGGACCATCTAGAACTCTGAGGACTTCTGGGACCGGCCTCCTGCTGGTGCCTAGAGTCAGGACTAAACATGGACCATCTAGAACTCTGAGGACTTCTGGGACCGGCCTCCTGCTGGTGCCTAGAGTCAGGACTAAACATGGACCATCTAGAACTCTGAGGACCTCTGGGACCGGCCTCCTGCTGGTGCCTAGAGTCAGGACTAAACATGGACCATCTAGAACTCTGAGGACCTCTGGGACCGGCCTCCTTCAGGAGTCTAGAGTCAGGACTAAACATGAACCATCTAGAACTCTGAGGACCTCTGGGACTGGCCTCCTGCTGATGTCTAGGCGCAGGACTAAACATGAACCATATAGAACTCTAAGGACCTCCGGGACCGGCCTCCTTCAGGAGTCTAGAGTCAGGACTAAACATGGACCATCTAGAACTCTGAGAACTTCTGGGACAGGCCTCCTGCTGGTGCCTAGAGTCAGGACTAAACATGAACCTTCTAGAACTCTGAGAACCTCTGGGACCGGCCTCCTGCTGGTGCCTAGAGTCAGGACTAAACATGAACCATCTAGAACTCTGCGGTCTTCTAGGACCTGCCTCCTGCTGGTGTCTAGAGTCAGGACTAAACATGGAGAAGCTGCATTTCAATTTTATGCTGCAAAAGTCTGGAACAAACTTCCTGAGGCCGTGAGACAGGCCTCTACTGTGATCATGTTTAAATCTAGGCTGAAATTAGTTACTCTTTTTATTTGTTTTAATGATTTTATTTATTCATTTTTTAAACAATTTGATTTGATGTTTTGTGGTTTTAATGCATTTCTTTTTTTTCCTTCTTGTGAAGCACTTTGAATTACATTTTGTATGAATTGTGCTATACCGGGGGTCACCAACCCGGTGCCCGCTGACACCAGGTCGCCCGCAGTGACCACATCAGTCGCCCGCAGGCCATTTCTAAAAATAGCGCTAATCACGAATTGTCTCTGTTTAAAATTTTATTTAATTGTGTTGCTATTCTTTTTGAATTTCATTTACAGTGATGTAAATTTAAAAACGAATACATAAAAACGTAAAAAAAATGTAAAAAATAAAAAGTTTAATATATGAACTCTGACGTAGTATGGGTTGGAGGTCACTCTAGTGCGCATGACAAACCAGCTTGCTGAGGTTATGAGCGCGTTTTCTTCCCACAAAAATATGGCAGAAAATAGGAAGAAAACTTATCATTTTCACAGTGAATGGGAGGAAGAGTTCTTTTTTATTAACGTGAAAGAAAACTGTGTGTATCTCATCTGCGCTGCGACTGTGGAGACGCACAGTCGCACCGTCCTTATTTTGAAAGGAGTAGATTTTTGTTAAATCTTACATAATTGATAATTTGTACAAACATGGTTCAGAGTTTATGATTTGATAACTGTTGTAAAAATTGAAAAAGATTTCCTGCAAAATGTTGTGGAAGTGATGATTTGAAAATGAAACACTTGGATATTGCATATTGAAATGTATCTGTTTCTGTTTAATCATACTGAAATAATTATTGTGATGGATCATTAACAATCAGTGTCTTCACAAAGAATATCATTAATAATAATATCAAATTAGACTGTGTAACATTGTTATTTCAGAAGTGTATTATCAAAGTGGTAGCCCTTTGCATTACTCAGTGCCCTTGAAGTAGCTCTCAGGTTCAAAAAGGTTGGTGACCCTTGTGCTATACAAATAAACTTGCCATGCCTTGCCATGCCTTGCCTTTTCTTGCCTTGCCATGCCTTGCCATGCCTTGCCTTGCCATGCCTTGCCATGCCTTGCCATGCCTTGCCATGCCTTGCCTAGAAGAAGTTTGCATTGCCTCTAGAGTTGCTTTTCTCAGGTAGGCTTGAGCCAATGGCAAAAGTTGATCCTGCAATTTTTTGGTCCAAAGACGGCCGCTTTGTTTGTGAGACGTTCATATTTATTTTTCAGTCATTTTTTTTTTACATATTTCAGCTTTCAACCATAGGATGTCAAAGTCTTTTGGCACAAACAGAAAAGCCCTAACGTGAAGCGCTACTTGAATCTAGTTAGAAAAAAACAAAGCGTGTCTGAATTCTTCTTATCTCAGAATAAACGTGAGGCCAAGTCCATCACCAGGGAGTGACCCTCCCACCCAACCATCTGCAGCTGCTTATATCTCACAGGACCTCTTAAAGAATGAGAAGCTCAACCCAAAAAATCAAAAATGCATTTGGCTCAAACTTTGAGCTCACATAATACTTGAACCAGGCCTTGTGGAGAATAAATCATGTTTATATAATACTTTTTAAATCACAGCTGTTTTACTAAATTGGTTTTCTGAGATATGCGTTTGCCATTAGTCCAGAAGACGTTTCAGCTTCTACTGAGCGATGGTTTTATGGAAGTGCCTAGGGTGAACGAGGTTGTGTGTCATTCTATTCTCATTCCACTTCCGGTGCGTATCAGACTAAACTGGAAAGGATAAAATTCAGGGGTCAAGCTGGCTTTGGAGGTATGGGTTGTTTTGAGGAACACAGGGATGAGATTACTTGTTCTTTTGTACGATAAGCCCAACCCTTACCGAATATCTCCCATCTTTCTGTCGTGAGTCATTGGTAATGATTTGCAGTGAGCAGGTTTTAAAGCCCCTTTCCTGACCTTTAGCACATTGTCTCAGAAAGACGCCCCTCACGAGTGCTGATTTACGTTTGCCATCAACCGTGTTCTATGTAAAGCAGGTACATGTCAGTCAGATGATGTACTCACATCAAGCACGGTTGCCATGAAATCGGCCAGAGTATGATTATCCCTACTCCCCCTCGTGCCAAGCCTGATACATCAGCCTGTTTTTTTTACTCCATGAAGAACTGCCTGACCTCACAGTATTCTTATTCACATGCTCACCGATAAGCAGGTACTTTTTTAAAATAACCAATCGCTGCTTTCTGTACGATACCGGACACAATATCGTTATTGCGACCAAACAGTCAATTGTGCTTTGGTGGTCTAACGCGCTCGGACACAGTTCAAACTGCCTAGTCCGAATGCACGGCCAAGAACAAAATGGCGTCTAAACTGAACAGAAGAGCTTGTAAATGACTGAAAAATAATGAATGAAACAGAAAACTCATTTGAGTATGTTTTTAATTTGGGAATAAAGTTCAAACATAGAAACCTTTAAAAAGTTGATTTTGTATGAAAGTAACCCTAATTATACAATTAAAAATATTCAGTCTTAGCGGAAATTGATCAATCAAACACGGAGATAGCCATCATCTAATCAAACAATTTAGTCGTCTTTATTCATTGACGGTGATCAAAAGTCCAATGTTGCTACCGGCTTATGATAGAAACAAACCTGTTGACACTATCTGTCTGAACACGCTGTAAAGATTATTTCATAATCACCTGATAGTGATGGATAATTGCAGGTAACCCATTTTTCATTATCAGCTTTATTGTCTCTCTGCACAAACAGCCAGACACACGGCTTATTGCCTTGTTGTTTCCATCAGTTTTAATGTGACTCAACAGGGTTGTATAACCCGTGTTGATCCGTTTTCAACCACATGAATTTGACCGAAGGACTTTGGATATTTTTTAATAATCAGAAACTGTTTTTTCGTGAGTGTAAATCAGGCATGTCTGTAAAAATCTTCTAAAAAAAAGATTTAATTCATTTGTCAAAATTTAAATTCTTGGATTGATAGGAATGAATTACTGTGATTTAGACTGTTATTTTCCGAAATGTTTTTGATGTTGGAAAAATACTTAAACATGGCAGAAAGGTCTAAAAAGTTCAAATCGCACAATAGCCTCTCTTCAAAAATTCCATTTTGTGCAAAATTAACTTCTGAGAGCTTTCGAGCTTCTAATATTGGTGGGCGGGCATGTACAGTATTAGCCACCAAAAGGATTTTGAAAATGATTCAGTGGTTTTTGAACAAATTGCAGTAGTATTTTGATTCCTTTATTATTTGACAACTTCGGATATGGAGCCCCGCCTTCTCAGGGCAGGCGGTAAGCAATCATCAGACTTTCACACTCCCGGCTCTGAGATAAAACACTACAAATCAATTTTCTTCTTCTTTTTCCGGCATTACCCTTCAAGGGTCGCTACAGCGAGCCAGTCAGTCGAGCAGGACTCTAGTCCTCTTTCCTGGTGGTTCCGAACCCAGCATCCTTCTTTCGATGTATTCTCTCCTCTGCACATGTCCAAACCATCTCAGTCTGGCCTCTCTGACTTTAAAACCTCTAACATGTGCTGTTCCTCTGATCCTGTCCATCCTGGTCACTCACAGAGAGATCCTCAGCATCTTCATCTCTGCTACCTCCATCTCTGTTTCCTGTCTTTTCCTCAGTGCCACTGTCTCTAGACCAACCAGCATGGCCGCTCTTACCACGGTTTATGTACACTTATTCTTTCATTTTAGCTGAAACTCTTCTATCACACATCACACCTGATTTTTTTCTCCACCCGTTCCAGGCCTGCCTGCACACGCTTCTTCACCTCTTTTCCACACTCTTCATTGCTCTGAACATATTATTCCCAATATGTGCGCATGTGCAGTTGCACCAAAGTTGAAAGGGTGAGCGTCTATAAATCAGCAATTTACAAAAAAAAAAAAACAAAATCTGCAGGTTATGACATTAGCTTGCAGAAGTAGACGTTACTGACCTCGGAGATAATGTCGAAGGTACTGCCAAAAAGTCCTCAAAAAGCCGCTCTCAACACGGTTTTGTACACTTTTCCTTTCATTTTAGCCGAAACTCTTCTGTCACACATCACACCTGATACTTTCCTCCACCCGTTCCAGCCTTCCTGCACACGCTTCTTCACCTCATTTCCACACTCTCCATTGCTCTGGACTGTTGATCCTAGATACTTAAAATCTTCCACCTTCTTTCTCTCTTCTCCGTGTAACCTCACTTTTCCATTTGTGTCCCTCTGCAAATTTGGGTCGCATTACAAATCAATAGGATTTCATAACGATTGTGAAATGGATATTTATTTTTTCGCATTATTATAATGTAAATGAGTTATTTTGCATTAGATGTGACTTTTAAATAAGAATGTGTTTATAAATGAGTTCCAACCTCATTTAAACGAGCAGCTGATGGAAGAAGAAATCTTCTGCTTCTACAGGAACGTCTGAACGCAGACAGATAAGCTTTTTGTCACAAGTCATATTCGACAAAAAATGCTTGCCGCAGCACTTTTTGGTGTTAGTGCACATTGCGAGTGTGCCGTGTGAGTGTGCACCTTCGCCCTGCATGTGTGTCCAGCCTCCTGTGTTTCACTGTGCTGTGTTACTCGGTGACTTCACCTCTGCAGTGTGTGCTGCCAG
Organism: Neostethus bicornis; assembly: GCA_902685375.1. NCBI lineage: Eukaryota > Metazoa > Chordata > Actinopteri > Atheriniformes > Phallostethidae > Neostethus > Neostethus bicornis. Next base: position 28,075,503 of record LR738550.1, read on the forward strand.
CAGCTGAAACACAACCCAGTACGCACGGAGGGGAAAAATGAATCCCATATTTTCCGATTTGCCAGCACACTGTGTGTACAGACCCCCCCTTCTCCTCCCCTGCTGGGTCACATTTAGATAAATATGATGCCCACTTGCCATAAATGTGCTGCTAGAAACAAAACCTGGGACCTGCTCCTGCCTTTCAACTAGAGGTGTGTGTGTGTGTTTTGGGGTGTAGAAGTGATGGACCATGGAAAGAGGTACAGCACGGCCATAAATTCTTCTCAGATTAACCGAAAATGAAATAACTCCATGTATTCTTAACGAGGTTAATGGATCGGATGGATACACGGAGAGGTAGAGCAGGGAATAACGTGTCCACGCCTTCTCCTGGCAAACGTATGTATGTAGTTGAAGGGGGGTTTTTGGGTGCGCTGAATCTCTCATTATGAGGCTCAGCAGAGAGCCTCATTAAATTTGAGATGTTTTTTTTTTAAACTCTGGAATAGTCGAATGTCGTCATTACTTCCAAACTCTGAGGAAGATGGTGGGGAATATTTCTTTTCCCTGACTGAGAGAATGTTTCACGGCTCATCCAAACTGCCTCCTAAATTCTGATTGTCCTTCCCGTCGAGCCGAGAGGAGCGCACGATGTTTTAACGTTGCTGATGAGAGAAAGTCACGAGATATGTTTTATTCTCTTATGAAATAACAAAAACATTTCATTTCCATGCAACCTGGTCCAACGAGCCCAGGAACAGTTTATCATAACACACACATTAGAAACAGACGCAGGTTTGACACACTGTTCTACAACCAAGAATATGGCGCCACTAGGACGGAAAACGCAAACGATAAAGAAGGGGAAAGGGAATTTGTTTCATTTCAGTTATCCCTAACGGGGTCACCAGGGAGCCTATCCCGATTAATTTAAGACAAGATGCAGGGTACACCCCAAACAGGTTGCCAGTCTGTTGCGGGGCCACACACACTCATTTCTAGGGGCAATTTCATCAAGCCCAATTAACCAAACACACATGATTTTGGAGGCGGCACGGTGGCGCAGTGGGTAGCACAGTAGCCTCACAGCAAGAAGGTCGTGGTTTCAAGTCTCAGGTAGGGACGAGGCTTTGAACACTGTCCTTTCTGTGTGGAGTTTGCATGTTCTCCCCGTGTCTGCGTGGGTTTCCTCCCACCCTCCAAAGACAAGCATGCTAGGTTGATTGGCCGGTGCCAAATCGCGCCTAGGAATGTGTGTATTGATTGTTGTATGTGTGTGGCCCGGCGACAGACTGGTAACCTGTCCAGGGTGTACCCTGCCCCTCGCCTTGAATCAGCCGGGATGGGATCTGGCAACCACTGCAACCCCATAAGGGATAGACGGATAAGAAGGTGACTGACATGTTTTTGGAGGGTGGCTCAATGGTTAGAGTGTTCACCCGCAGACCGGAAGTTTGCGGGTTCGCATCCACTGAGACGACGTCCTTGGAGACGACACCTACCTCGTTCCTGTTTTGTCATCTTCCGGGGCTGGGTTGTGGCGCCAACAGCCTCAGACGGGAAGCCCAGGCTTCTCTCACCCTGGCTGAATCCTCCAGCTCACCCAGAAGTATCCCGAGTCGTTCCCCAGCCAGCTGTGAGATAGTCTGTCTAGCGGGTCCAGGGTCTGCCTCTTGGTCTCCTCTTAGTAGGACGTGCCCAAAACACCTCACGAGCGAGCGCATCCTGACCAGATGCCCGGACATCCCCATTTGGCTTTTCAGGACCTGGAGGAGAAGCGGCTCGACACCGAGCTCTTCCCGGCTGGGAGAGCTCCTCCCGGATGGGAGAGCTCCTCCCGGATGGGAGAGCTCCTCTCGGATGGGAGAGCTCTTTCTTTCGGGCACCACCTACAGTTGGTGACCTTTTTTTTTCCATTTCTAGTTGAACATTGCATCTATTTTTAGCTTAGAAATGCAATTTTTGCCCAAAAAAGAAAAGCTTTTGTCACAGGTGAGATGAATCAACCCTAAAAGAACTCGAGGAACCACATTTGATCACAGAAGGGCCTAAAACCAAACCCGACAAAAGAACTGAACAAAACGGACATCCTGTGGTCTGGTTTCAAGAAAACTTACGTACAAGGACTTACATTCAATTAGTTTTAATTGGTTTCTAATTGGGCTGAATTACTTTAATCTGGTCTAAAATAATATTGTTTTAATCTAATAATTGAAAACCCAATCAGTTGGCTCTAGTTTTGTCTGTAGTACAGTAAAACATCCAAATCAGACTTCTGTATTTTAAGCTAGGCTCCTGTGGCTGCATGCATTCTGGGTGAGTCTAGTCTGTGCTCGTCAATATCTGCCTTTTGTGTTGTTTTAGGCTCTCATGTTCTCTCCTGTCAGTTTTCCTGCGGCAGTCTACCGTTGCGAAACGAGGCGCTCGGTGTAACAAAGAGCAGCTGAAGCACAAACACGCCGGCAGGCAGAAATCCTTTTCAACCTGACCCACCTCGGCACAGAGGAAACTCACTGTGTGCTGACATCTCCTCTCTGTGCAATACATGCCCACCCTCCACACACACACATACACACACAGATAGAGCCCGTTACTGTACGGATGTAGAGGAAACTCACTGCAAGGTCGAGCTCTTCCCTTAAACATTCAGCACACGTTCATTCAGCCATAAATTTCTTGCTCAACACTTACTTATCAACATAAATGAACTTTCTCTCCATTTTCAACCAGGCCTAGACCGTTGGGTAGCATAGTTTTCTGCTTGGGTGAAGGAGTGCCAGGAGTGTATAATCACGGGAGAGTCAGCTATGCATATTCCTGAGTGATTGATGAGTGTTTGCTTGATGTTATCCGGGTGTCATAAACCCTCCCATATGCTACCTAAACGGGTTAAATCAAATGTTAAAAATTAGCTGCAGGTTATCTACTCCTGGCCTGCAAGCTAGTGTTTGCATAGGCAACCACAACCCTTGTGCTTTCGCAACACAACCAGGAAACAGCCGGCAATTACGGGATGTTGTACCGAAGAGTCAGTGACTCAAAGCCTTGTTGGTGATCAGGAGTCTTTAAGCTTTTGTTCTTTAACAACCATGTTTATACGAGTAGATGACAGATCTTGTGAAAGCATGTCAACAGCTTGCCTTACTTGTTTCCTCGTACAACTACGGAAAATGTGGGAGGTCTGTATGAAGGCTGTGCCAAGAGGCACAAATGTAGATTACCATCTTCCCCCATGCATAGATTATTAAAATGATCTCATGTTTTTATGAGATGAGGAACATGACAGTAGCTGAGTTTCTAGTGACCATCAAATTGCGTAACTTGGATTTGCAAAAAAAAAAAAATTTGCCTGATGAAAATACGGATTTAAAAATAACTGACGTATTTTGCAAAATCCGTTTTGTTGAATTTGACGAGTTTTGGGCACTTTGCAGCGAGCAACCAGCCAGAGGCTGAAATACATAAATAATCTCCAAAAATCAAAGATGGGAATTAGCGCCTCCAAATCCAAGACCATGATCCTCGCCTGGAAAAGGGTGAAATGCCCCCTGCGGGTCAGGGACAGGGTCCTGCCCCTAGTGGAGGACTTTAAGTATGTCGGGGTCTTGTTCACGAGTGGAGGAAGGATGGAGCGGGAGATCGACAGGCGGATCGGTGCGGCATCAGCAATAAGTAGGACGCTGCATCGGTCCGTCGTGGTAAAGAGAGAGCTGAGCCGAAAAGCAAAGCTCTCGATTTACAAGTCGATCTACGTTCCTACCCTCACCTAGAATGAGATCGTGGGTACAAGCGGCCGAAATGAGCTTCTTCCGCAGGGTGGCTGGGATCTCACTCAGAGATCGGGTGAGGAGCTCTGCCATCCGGGAGGAACTCGGTGTCGAGCCGCTCCTCCTCCAGGTCGAGAGGTGCCAGATGGGTAGTTCAGGCATCTGGTCAGGATGCCCCCCGAGCGCCTCGCGGGCGGAGTGTTTTGGGCATTTCCCACCGGGAGGAGACCAAGGGGCAGACCCCGGACCCGCTGGAGAGACTATGTCTCACAGCTGGCCGGAGAACGACTTGGGATCCTTCCGGGTGAGCTGGAGGATGCAGCTGGGGTGAGAGAAGCCTGGGCTACCCGTTTGAGGCTGTTGCCCCCGCGACCTGACCCCGGAACAAGCGGAAGATGACGGAACGGAAATCAAAGTAGCATCTTCTTTTTATTACTTTTTACATGTGCTTTTTTCTCCGTTAGGTTTTGTTGTCTTCCACTTATCCTGGCCAGGGTTGCGGGGAACGTACCCTCAGACAACCCTCTGCCCTCGCTTCTCTCAACTTGGCAGTATCCTCCAATTCAACCGAGAAGATCCCGAGCTGTTCCTTAGCCAGCTGTGAGGCATAGTCTTTCCTGAGAATCCTGGGTCGGGCTCTTGGTTTTCTCCCGGTGGAACTTGCCTTTCAGACCTCACCAGCAAGGCGTCTGAAAGGCATCCTAACCAGATGCCCGTAACACCCCATCCATGTATGACACACAATCCCATACGAGGTCACAACTATCTAATCGTTCCTGTTCATGGTGTAACTTTCTCCTCCTCAATAGACAAGACTCCATTAACACCTTCAAAGACCTTGTATTTGAAGAAGCAATCTAAAACAGACTCATCAACAGCTTTGTATATACTGTACGTATATTCTTTCTAATATGTATAAGAGAAAAAAAAACTAAGCTGTAATGTTTAGGTGTGTCATGGTTCCCTCGCCCACCACCAGAAGGAACCTGGGGCCTTCCCTCAGTTGCCTGATTTTACACACCTGAAGATCTTTCAGGTTCCTCCCTCGCCCACCACCAGAAGGAACCCGGGGCCTTTCCTCATTTGCCTGATTTTACACACCTGAAGATCTTTCAGGTTCCTCTTTCGCCCACCACCAGAAGGAACCCGGGGCATTCCCTCATTTGCCTGATTCTACACACCTGAAGATCTTTCAGGTTCCTCCCTCACCCACCATCAGAAGGAACCTATGGCCTTCCCTCATTTGCCTGATTTTACATACCTGAAGATCTTTGTGCCGCTGCCTTTAAATAGGCAGCCTGTCTTCCCTTCAGGTGTCGGGCTATTAGATTCCATCCCAACCAGGTCTTCCTGGTTGCCTGACCATGAAATACATTTAGAACAATAACTCATGACGTTCCACTGATTCATGTGTTCTTTTTGTTACAGCATTACTGGACTCTTTCATTATTAAAACCATGTTTCTTGTCTTGCAATTGGGTCCTTCTCGTTCCACCTGCATTCCACTTTATGACAAGATGAGTCTAAACCAATTTTTGGTGGACAAACTGTTTAACTTTTGTACCACGAGTTCTAAAATGTTTCCCAACTAGAATAAGTGCAAGATGTGCTTGGGTATGGCATCTCATGAAAGAAAATTAATATGTTGAATAGGTAAAAAATGTGCTTAAATCTCAATCTTGAGGTAAAAACGCGAAATAGTCCATCCTTTTTTTTTTAATTGTAGCTCAACTATAGTTAGGAGTTGAGGTATCTTGGTAAATCATCACAACACCCACTTCCTAATCGAAAAGACCTCGACCCTGTCGGTCTTTACCATTTCCTTGTTTTGAAAATGTGTTATTTTTTATTGGTTAACCGGGTAACTAAAATGCTTAACAGGTCGCATGTGAATCTCGGGCCAGAGTATAGCCAATCGTGTGAACACAGTCATCACGTTTCAGTCTCAAATTGGAAATTCTGTGAATCTTATGTATAGGCACAGACACCCTGATTCAGTTTTAATAAATCTCACAAACCTATTCCTTGGAGATATCTTCAGAGAAGTTCAGAAATGTAGAAAGATGAAGAAAATCACCCTGATCGTATCTGATGCAAAGGCTGAAGGAATCAGTACATTTACTAACCCTCCCGACCTACTTAACTTCACATTTTTACTGGGTGTTTGAGCAACAACATTAAGAGTATTCTACCGAAAGGTTAACTCATGTCCCAAACGACAGGCGACGGATCAAATTTGAACTCTGATTGAGATTCATGGGAAATCAAATTTTTTGGAGGTAAAAAATGGTTTCATGGTTATCATACGAAACTTAATATAAGTGCTCATCTACATTTTTGAGAAAATTGCAAGTTGTTCTGTATTTGGATACTAGAATAGTGGGTGGTGACAAAAAAAGAAAATAGCCGGCACGTAAAATCCATGTCCGACCCTAATGACAGTCTCAGGAATTTCAGCTACAGTATATGTTTTTAATGGTATTATTTTTTTTCTTCGTGTGTCGAATGTGAAACAATGTGTTGACACAGGTCTTTAACGTCACAAGCTGCTTCAAATGCTTCATTTAAGTGACTTAAGGTTCTGTCCACAGGGGTCGTCTTTTCAAGTGTCATGTGCCAACTACCAAGAGTCAAGATCCTAACTCCTTCGGGCACTTTCGTTCTCCAACTCGTTCTATCTTTTGTCCTAATTCAACTTCCACCTCGTTACCTAAACTCTGGTGGTCTTCCCTCCTGTGTCAGGTCAGCTTATGTATTGTTGTCTTATCCCAGTCTGCAACCCCAGGTCTTGGAACTCGCCAACTGTAGTCCCGTCATACCTGCCCAGGACACACTTGCACAGGACACAAACCTGCCCAGGTTCTTTATCAGCTGCACCTTCCTGCCCCTTTTCTCTGAACCCTTCTGTCCTCAATAATGTGATTAAACTTGGCCGTGTGTCTAAGTCCTTCATCTCCATTACCACATGACAACAAGGATGTTGCCATGTAAACGCAAACCAGACAAATGACTACCTATTCGAAAATTCAACATGTCGCCATCTGTAGCGCAAAAATGGCAACTGAAATGGCTTAACTTTTTTGGTCATATGCGACTCACTCAGTCCACCTCTTTTACAGTCATTGGATCAATCTTTGTAATAGGAGCCGCTTTGCTTAAACAACCAACATTCCTCGTTTATGGATTCCATGAAGATTGGATCCTGATTTTTAGTCCCAGCCAGAGGCCTGTAAAATTTCGATGGTGGTTTGAAGACTAATCGCATAGTGAAGCACTATCAGTGTGTGAACTGTGTTTTCCATTTGGAACAATACTGATGATCTACAATCTCAAATATGCAGTCACCCATGCATGCGTGCAGTTTGAGAGATCACATGCACATCTACACAATGAAACAACAGTTTCCCACCCTGCATGCCAGCAGACACAGGTTTGCAGAGGCAGCCATGCGAGGCAGCGGGGGAGGAGGGCCTGTTTGGACAGCTGGTCCAGGTGTAACCCAGACGGAGCAGCTGGATACGGGTTCACGCTACAGCCCACTCCTCAAATACACATCCTCCAAATCACTTTCAAACTCCCCTATCCCTTCATCAAACAGCATTCCCACTCACACCATCATCATCATGTCTACCAGCTGTCAAACACACTCTTTTACACACAAATACGCACATTCTTGTGCAGGATTGGATTTCCTTTTGATTCATTGTGTACAGCAAGTTAAACTTTAACCTAAAATCAAACCAGAGCCAATTTATTGCTTATTTTTACACAAATTTAATTTACAACTTGTCCGAACAATGGGCCAAAGAACATGCCTGCATGTGTCTACTTTCCGGCTTAGCTTTCATCTGGCACGAGATGTGGCCAAAAAGAATCTAGCTGCAGATAACCATCCGTTCTTTTATTTTCTTTTCAAATGTCCAGTGCTAGGTAAAGTGTGGTACTACTACAGCCCATTCCATTTGGACAAAGAAGTGGGTCCACTATGAACAGGTTACTAGTATATCAAAGCTCAGGTTAATTCTAAGACTTGGTTTAGGATTGTGAAAACCAGACGATTTGACCTGAGTGATACGGTATAGTCTTGGTCTTTGCAGATTCTTGTCCTCAGCCTTTGTGGACCTACCGTAATTTCACGGCTATAAGCCGCATTTAAACGTCTTAGATTTTCTTCAAAATGAGCGGTGCGCCCTTTCGTGCGGTGCACCTTGTGTGTGAGAAAAGGCGGACCTAAAAGAAAAAGTGTGAGGGTGGATTGTGTATAAAAAAGGTATGTGCCGTATGAACAACATTGCTGTTTTAACCCTGAAAATGGCAAAGAGACACGCTTATGACGCTCAGTTTAAGCTGAAGGCAATCAGCTACGCGGAGGAACATGGGAATCGAGCCGTGGAAGGGTGGAAGGCAGCGCCGGGCGAGTTACGCTACAGTTTGCCAATGGATTGTAGATGCTTGGACTAACGTGTCTGCTGGTACTGTTATCCGAGCTTTCTCAAAAGCTGGTATCCTTTCTGAGGAGCCGCACAGTACAGACAGCGACTTTGACAGCGAGGAGCGAAGTGGACCTGCTCTGTTGGATTTTGCGCAGCTGTTCGATTCCGAAACAGAGGATGAGGACTTTGACGGATTTGAATAAAGACTATTACCGGTAATGTGCTTGTTTAGTAGCGTTACTACTTAAATAAAGCACAACCAAACTCAGTTTTGCTCCCGATCTATTTTTTAATACGCACATTTGCATGCTTGCATGTGTGTTGTTGTAAGGCGGTGTGTGACTGAGACTGCGCCTTTTCGTACGGTGCGCCTAATGGTCGTGAAATTACGGTACTACATTGAATCCTGTCGAATGGACAGGAAGGTGAGGCAAACTGACTTTAAGATTCACAAAAGCCAAACCGGGACCAGATCTGTAAAAAACAAAGACGTTAACATGTATTTTTAAGACAAAAAATTTGATCTTTTCTAACAACTTTTTGTTCCTCCCATTTTACGATGATTTGGTACTTCGCTCTTCTCAAGCCGTCTGGATCAAGCCCATGTTTTAAAAGTGACCAGTTAATGTGAACTAAATTAAATGTCCTTTCTTCGCCCTTACTTTATCCGTTTCAAAGTTTTGATTAGATGCATATGAATTATAAAAGGAGAGGGTTTTCTATTGAAGCATAAAAAGCATTGAAAGGAAAAAAACGTGTCTGAATGGGACGGAAATAATCGAAAAAACGGTTTTCTGACTTGTGAAAATTCACAACTAGGTTGAAAGTGTTATTGTGCCTGAAATCCATTGTGGAACATTGGAATTGTTGAGGAATAAACAATAGAAAGGTATGTTTTTATCATTTTCTTTACATTTTGTGGACTGGATCATAAGGTTTGACGGCCAAGGGTTTGTCACTTTCTTCACTGTTGTCGTCTAATTTTGAGCTTTCAGAAGTGTTTAGCGTTGACTCGGACTTTGGCAGTCTGTCTGAGTGAACGCTACAAAGGGTTCAGAGAGGTACACTCTGTCTTTGCACCTGATAAACTCACATTTGTCTTTGGGATATAGTTTCTGCCTGTGAGTAAAGTTGAGGTTTTGCAAACGTTTGTACTTTCAAACGTAGATTTGTCAGGAACAAGATTTGGTTTCACAAAATCAAGATTTCGACGGAGTAAAAGTGACTTTGAAATGCAAATAGTTTAAGATGATTTGGAGTTTTTGCCAATTCTTCCCTTCTGCCTGCTAATTGGTGACTCAAGTGTGATCAATTTGAGAGACCAATTTGCAGGCACGGAAAGTAATACAAACTTTTGAAAGGCCCATGTCGGATCCAAAAATTTGTAGTTTTTTCGTGCGCTTGTCACTAGTGTCTTGTCCTCTGTTTTACTTGATTGTTCTTGTGATTCTAAACCTCTTCCACAGTTCCTGAATCCTGAGTTTTCAGAGCGGAATTTGATTTCAACAGACCATGTGAGTTTACGTCGCAGGGCATTCTGTCTCCTTCGCAATCTTCTTCTTGTTCTTCTTCTTTCGGCATTTCCCTTCAGGGGCGCCACAGCAAGTCAGTTTCTTCCATCTAACCCTATCTGCTGAATCCTCTTCAGTCACACCAACTATCTCCATGTCTTTCTTCACTGTATCCATGAACCTCCTCTTTGGTCTTCCTCTAGTCCTCTTTCCTGGTGGTTCCAAATCCAGCATCCTTCTTCCGATGTACTCTCTCTCTCTCCTCTGCACATGTCCAAACCATCTCAGTCTGGCCTCTCTGACTTTATCTCCAAAACCTCTAACATGTGCTGTTCCTCTGATCCTGTCCATCCTGGTCACTCCCAGAGAGATCCTCAGCATCTTCATCTCTGCTACCTCCGTCTCTGCTTCCTGTCTTTTCTTCAGTGCTACTGTCTCTAGACCAAACAGCATGGCGGGTCTCATCACGGTTTTGTACACTTTTCCTTTCATTTTAGCTGAAACTCTTCTGTCACACATCACACCTGATTCTTTTTTCCACCCGTTCCAGCCTGCCTGCACACGTTTCTTCGACTCTTCTCCACACTCTCCATTGCTCTGGACTGTTGATCCTAAGTACTTAAAATCTTCCACCTTCTTTATCTCTTCTTACTGTAACCTCACTTTTCCATTTCATTTTCCATTTCCTGTGCTAGATCTGTTTTTCTGTAGAAGCCTTATCTAGTTTAAACATACTTTGTTTCTGAACTTCCCTAGAAATTAAAAAAATTCTATTTGCAAATGTGGACAATCATCTTCTCTAATACGTAGAAAATTATGTGGCGTATATTCCTGACAAAACTTAGGAAAGCTTAAGAGAAATTTCAACCTTCTAGAAGAACCACATTGATCCACTAAAGACGATGTTCAGACGATGTTTAGGCTAACCTATTTGTAGACCGCACACAGAGTGCTTTTGGTTGGATGGACATTGTGCTCCACCTGGCTTATGAAGTATTACAGTTTCTTGGCAATTCGTTTTAGCTAACTGCCATTTAACGGTTACAGCAAATCTTAGCTATGACTCCAGAAGGGTACGTTGGAATCTGTACAAGAACAAAGAAATAAGGTGTTTGCTTTAGTCATAGTTCACAGCAATTTTTATACCTTTGTAGAATATTTAGGGGACATTGAGCAGTTTTTATGGAGGAAGGTTGGCTCTGAGGTGGGCGACCGCCCTATAACCAGAGAGTTGCTGGTTGCCCAAAGTTCATGCCAAAGTGTCCTTGAGCAAGACACTGAATCTCCAATTGCTCCTGATAGTGGCCTGCCATGCGAGGTGCAAAACTGTAGAGTTCTTTGAGTGCCATTGCAGGTGGAAAAGCGCTACATAAGTAGAGTCCATTTACCATTTTCATTTCATTGCCCGGTTAGATGTTGTACTCCTCGGTGAAACATGTAACTGCTAACCATCCAAATGGTTAGCAGTATCTGGGCTAATGCAATGGGCATTAGCCCAGATAATCACAGAGGTTGTATCGGGAAGACCATCCGACACAAAACTACGCCAAATAAAAGTATGCAAGACAGTAAGAGAAGGGGACACTAAGCAGTTTGTGAGGTCGGCCAGGCGGAGGCATTTTGTTTGATCCCGTGGTGTTCAGATTCACCCTGTTCATCTGGTTGGTCGAGTGTTGCTCACACCAGTCACAATATGTTTGTGTTCATCAATTGAATGTGTCGGGCGTCATTCCAATCTTTTTAACTTGGAGATCAGAAGTGTCGGAAGCAATGAAACTGCTTAAAGTGACACTTTAGTCCACTGTTTTCCAGATGTTCAGCATTGCCACGTGTAACGCCTCTGTCAGCGCAAGTGTGTTTTTATTGATCGTGCTGGTTTAATTAACTCTTCGATAATCTCACTGGATTAAAAAGCTTGGAACATAATCACTGCCAAAATTTAGTTTAGTTTACAAACTGTTGTGTTTGCCGTAATGTTGTTATGCTTGTTTGGTTGGTTTTTGACTCTTGTTTATTTGCAGTATGAAGACATTTATTTTTCCCATTAGAATGACATTCTTTTTACGATGTAATATGTTAAAAATTACTTTAAACGTTGCTGGATTGGAACAAAGTTTTAGCAGGTTGAATGTCAAACACTGAAACCTTTTTTTGGTAAATCTCATTATGTAAAATGTTTATCAGGTAAAAACTTTGTTTGAAACGTTGTCATTTTATATATAAAAAAGCTGGACTGACCAGTGAGACAGATTGCTCGTATATATTGTTTAATATAACATCAAATAATTATTTTCAATTAAAACAATTGAAATAATAACTTTTAAATTCAATTATTTGAATTATTCATTGGATTTCATTACGTTAGCCAGTGAAATGCCAATTACACAATATAGTGTTTAGCTTCTACAATTTACTTGTAGGTCAGAGTGTACATGTGTGTGAATGAGAGGGATCCAAATGGAAAAGTGAGGTTACAGGGAGAAGAGATAAAGAAGGTGGAAGATTTTAAGTACTTAAGATCAACAGTCCAGAGCATTGGAGAGTGTGGAAAAGAGGTGAAGAAGCGTGTGCAGGAAGGCTGGAACGGGGTGGAGAAAAGTATCAGGTGTGATGTGTGACAGAAGAGTTTCAGCTAAAATGAAAGGAAAAGTGTACAAAACTGTGGTGAGACCGGCCACGCTGATTGGTCTAGAGACAGTGGCACTGAGGAAAATACAGGAAACAGAGATGGAGGTAGCAGAGATGAAGATGCTGAGGATCTCTCTGGGAGTGACCAGGATGGACAGGATCAGAGGAAAAGCACATGTTAGAGGTTTTGGAGATAAAGTCAGAGAGGCCAGACTGAGATGGTTTGGACATGTGCAGAGGAGAGAGAGAGAGTACATCAGAAGAAGGATGCTGGATTTGGAACCACCAGGAAAGAGGACTAGAGGAAGACCAAAGAGGAGGTTCATGGATACAGTGAAGGAAGACATGAAGATAGTTGGTGTGATCAAAGAAGATGCAGGAGATAGCGTTAGAAGGAAGAAACTGACTTGCTGTGGCGCCCCCTGAAGGGAAATACCGAAAGAAGAAGAAGCTTGTACAATGTTTATGTGTACATACAATATTTTTTTAAGTGCCTCTTCTACTAAACTAATGTGTAAACTCTTGGTCCACAAAGTGGCACAGTGCAACCTCACTGTGAGAAAAACTGATTGAATTGCATTAAAATTCTTTATTAATCCCCAAAACGCAATTTCGGTTCCACTAAAACCTGACTCGAGATATGGACACACAAACAGTTACATACTGGTTAGAGTCTGGGAGGACTGAGGGCATCCAGCCAGTTTTTAGTGCTCACTTACAATGAAAAAGAAAAGGGGGGAGAAATGGGACGAAGATTGGGCAATTAAAAAAAAAGAAGGGGCACACACAAACTGCGGTATAACTGTAGTACAAATAAAAAAAAAAGACCTCAGATATTTAAGCAAAACAAGAAGTCAATGCCAAGGTGTCAAACAAACAGCCTCCGTCTGCTTCGGTGCTGAGTAACTGTGGGCAGTTTGATTAAAATCTCTTAGGTTGCTTGTAAAACATAAGCGTTACAGAAGCCCTTTTTGGCACAGTAGAGTTCCTCCACATTCTCTGTGTTGACGCATAAAAACACTACAATTGTAAACAACAGAGGGGCATTTGTGTTCCCCCCCTCACCTGTGATCACCAGTTGTGGGCGGTGACCGAAAGAACGAGATCCCCCATACAAGTAGCTGGAATAAGCTTCTTCCGCGGGGAAGCTGGGCTCTCACTCAGAGATAGATTGAGGAGGAGCTTGAAGTAGAACCATTGCTCCTCCGTGTCGATGGGGTTAGATGGGGTTATTCGGGTTGGAAGCTTCCTAAGATACCTACCTTGTGAGGTGTTCTGGGCACGTCCCACTGGTAGGAGAACGAGTCAGACCAACGACCCGCTGGTGTATCTCGCTGCTCTGGAGCTTGAGGATCTGGCCAGAGGGATGCCTGGGCCTCCCGTCTGAGGCCGTTGGCCCTACGACCCAGACTCAGATCAAGCAGAAGACAATGGAATGGAAGAACACAGGAGCACGAAGAAGGCAGTGAGATGAACATAAGCCCCAACCCCAACTCCCCAAGGGACTATGGGGGATCAGGCCAGAAAACAGAGCCTTACAACGTGTGTAGCTTCACAGCGGAATGCAAACGCTGGAAAAACTGCAATTGATCCATTGGTATTGGTCTTTTTGTGTGGAGTTTGAATGTTCCAATTGTGGATTTTTTTATTTTTTTCCCCCCCAATTCCTTTGGCTTCTTTTCACCCTCCAAACAATTTTAATTCGAGAGTAATTGTTGTGGTTCCCTCAACCACCACCAGAGGGAGCCAGGGACCATCTCACCTTTCCCCCAATTCTGGCTGATTGGACCACCTGCACCTGATTGGATCACCTGCACCTAATCTCCCTGCTAACCTATTTAAAGGCAGCCTCTCCAGCATTCCTCGTCGGGTCTTCATGCCTTCCAGCCCTGCCTGACTCCCGACCCAGCAGATTTCCTTTGAAAGATTTGAAGATTGACTCTTTGATAACCATTTTGATCCTTCTTCTTTGATTACAGCTTTGCTGATCCTTAGTTTAATTAACCTTGTTTAAAGTCCACCTCCTTCCACATCACAACAGTAATCATCCTGTGGTGGAAAAATACTCTAGAAAATTCACGCTTCTGATTAATTTCTGATATTCTAAGGTTTTAGCTGTTGAATTAAGCAAAGTGTCATTAATCACTCGGGAAATTGTTAACGTAACAACAAAACAATAAATCTGAGCGCAGGAAAATTAAAATAATGAAAGATAATAGGTGTGTTTGTTAGCGTCAAAGCACTGCGAAACTGCCTCCGTGTCTTTGACAGTTTCGATGTTCAGAAACAAAAGAAATCAGACATCTTGCTGGCCATCTTCCAAGTTCTAATCTATCTACATCTGGAATCTGGCTAGACAACCAAAGTTCCTTTTTATAGCTTAACAAGTCTGGCAGTGACTCTATTGGTCTCTGAGTGCATGGGGAAAATTTTGTTGCTGGTAACAGCAGGTGTTGATCTGGCAGCAGATCAAAGCGAATGGAAAATATTTGAAATATTTTCTTGAGGTTTGTTTATGCTTCTGTTTTAACAGTCTTTGTTGTGCTTTTTTGTCTGTTCAGTGGTGCCACCTATGTCCTGGACTGGCTAAATTCATCACTGAATTTTTGTCAGGATCCCTCACCTGGCACCAGAGGGAGAGCTGGATTTCCTAATCAACCTGATTAGGGTCACCTGAGGATGATTACTTAAACTCCTCCACTTGGGGCAGGCGGATCGGTGCGGCGTCAGCAATAACTAGGACGCTGCATCGGTCCGTCGTGGTAAAGAGAGAGCTGAGCCGAAAAGCAAAGCCCTCGATTTACAAGTCGCTCTACGTTCCAACCCTCACCTATGGTCACCAGCTGTGGGTGGTGACCGAAAAAATGAGATCACGGGTACAAGCGGCCGAAATGAGCTTCCTCCGCAGGGTGGCTGGGCTCTCACTCAGAGATCGGGTGAGGAGCTCTGCCATCCGGGAGGAGCTCGGTGTCAAGCCGCTCCTCCTCCAGGTCGAGAGGCTCCTCCTCCAGGACGAGAGGAACCATATGGGGTGGTGTGGGCATCTGGTCATGATGCCCCCCGAGCGCCTCGCGGGCGAGGTGTTTTGGACACGTCCCACCGGGAGGAGACCAAGGGGCAGACCCCGGACCCGCTGGAGAGACTATGTCTCACGTCTGGCCGGAGAACGACTTTGGATCCTTCCGGGTGAGCTGGAGGATGCAGCCGGGGAAAGAGAGGCCTGGGCTACCCGTTTGAGGCTGTTGCCCCCGCGACCCGACCCCGGAACAAGCGGAAGATGACGGAACGGAACAGAGGATGATTACTGATTCTACACATCTGTACCCCCTGCCATCTATTTAAGGGGAATCACCCGGACTTCCCTGTCAGGTCACACTGGTTGCCTGATCATGTTTGAACTTTGTTATTATTTGGACTTTTGAAACCTTGAGTTAACTCTGTCCTTCTTGCTTTACAGACTTTCCTGAATTGAGTTAGTAAATCTTGTTTGAAGTCCGGCAATTGGGTCCTCATCCTCCTCCCACATCTAAAACCTTGACAATTTTAAAATATCTAAATCATCCAGTGCAGGCTCATATTCCATTGTCCATCCCATCCATGTCCTTTAGGGTTTAAGACGAGGGGGTTCGAAAGGGCAACCTGCAGCATCAAATTTCCCTTCGATGATTAATAAAGTATTTTCAGCTCAGTTCAACCTCCCTTTTTTTTCAGCGTCCTCCATCTTTTCTGGTTTCTTCTTTGGGTTTCAAGCTGAAAACACAAGCAATGGAATACAACCAGAGGGCATGCCGATCAAAAGCCTGAAACAATTACAATGCAGCAGATTTATTCCAAGCTTTCTCTGAAACATCAGACTGAATAATTAATTTGTTTTTGCAGAAAAATGACTCCATCAACTGAGAATGATCAATAAGTCATTTTAGCCTCAATACTGGTTCTAAATGATCATATTCACTGGTTGCCATGATGTGTTGTAGCCACGTCATAATAGGATATTTGAGGCCGGGTCGCGGGGGGCAACAGCCTCAGACGGGAAACCTAGGCTTCTCTCACCCCAGCTGCATCCTCCACCTCACCCGGAAGAATCCCAAGTCTGGAGAGACATAGTCTCTCCAGCAGGTTCCGGGTCTGCCTCATGGTCTCCTCCCAGTGGGACGTGCCCGAGACACCTCACCAATGAGACACTCGAGAGGCATCCGGACCAGATGCCCGAAACACCCCATCTGGCTTTTCTCGACCTGGAGGAGGAGCGGCTCGACACCGAGCACCTCCCAGACGGCAGAGCTTCTCACCTGATCTCAGAATGAGAGCCCAGCCACCCTTTGGAGGAAGCTCATTTTGGCCACTTGTATCCATAATCTCATAATTTTGGTCACCACCCACAGCTGGTGACCACAGGTGAGGGTAGGAATGTAGATCGACTTTTAAATCGAGAGCCAATCAGCGTTCGCATAAAAATTCAAGGTTTTTCTGTTGCTGTAGAAAAACTCCACTTTTCTTATTTACGCCTGAAGCCAGTTTTATGTCAGAAAAATAGTGTCAAACGGTGTCAAAACAGTGTCCTCTTTGACACTGTTTTTGCACCACTGATCGTTGCTATCCTGTGCGGCTAGTAAACTGTGTAGCATCGTCATGACACGCTTAGCTTCATGATATCACTTTCCGTGACTCACAACACAAAGTGAGGCTGCTCTGCGCCGATCCAGAAATGGCTAACCTAGCATATTGTTGCTTGTTTTTTTTCTCCAAAATTACAACTTTGTAAACAAGAGCTGAGTTTAAATAAAAGACCCGATATCAACAGGCTAGTATCGATCTGATAAAATATCCACTTGGTGTTGATATTGTCAATGTTTAGATTTATTCGCCGAGGATCAATCTAACCGTTGGCATACAAAAACTTTTTGTTGCTTTTTTTTTTTTTTATAAATGTCAGGAGAGTAGTCTGTTCCCCCTCTGTGTCCTGTTACCCCCCTCCCTCTTGTCTATGTGTGTGCACAAGTCACACCTGAAACTCATCTACTCGCTTGCTGGAGCATAAATGGATCAGTTTTTGACACACTCCTCGCCAGATCATTTGTTTACCATCCTTGACCTGTTATCCAATTTTTGGCTCCAGCACCTACATCAGAACCTGCCTAATTACTGTAATCTGTTTTTGTTTTCTTTATTTGGACTTTTTTTTAACTATCTACTAAATCTGCTTGTGATTTCTTCATCTGAGCCTGTCTGTTATGTCAAGGGTATATTTTTGGCCTTAGCTCCACATTATGATATTAACATTGTTTATTCACACCTCAATTTGGGGAATTTCTGTGCTGCATTGCACTACAGCAGGCAGTCAAGTGGGAGAAACAGGTGGTAGGTGTCTTCCCCAAGGACACATGGGCGTGGGCCCAGTGGGAATTTGAAACAGTTTACTGATAAATACATATCGCAAGTGACCAAACAGCAAAACTCCTGTCTTGACCCCTCCTCTATGTCTTCATATCCGCCAAATGATAAAGCCCAAAATTACACTGAACCAAAAAAACATGAAAAAGCACGACAGAAAAAACTGTCAAGTGTCCGCCATTTACTCCTTACCAAAAACTGTGAAGTTGTTTTCTACTCGAAGATGATAAAAGCTGCTTCTGCTGAGAAAGCTTTAATCTATAAGAGTGTGACACTCTTCTTCACTCCCACTGGGAATTCTTTATGTTCTACTCTCACACAGAATTAAGTGTTGAAAGCATTTAGAGTTGATGCACATAATACCCGACAGAAGTCTTCAACCTGTTCTCTCAGAGGACCCACTTTATGCTGGAATTAAAACCATCCTCACTCTCAGTCACTATTTCACAAGGTGGGTTTCTCTCAAATGAAAGTTTTTGTTCTGATTTAATGCTGCTGTGAGGTGTTTGTTTGCATAGAAATTTGGCATAAAACCCAATCATAGTAACATAACAGACATCAGGGGCGGATCCAGGATTTTCTAAAGGGGGGCCATGAGGTCATTGACAAAGCCAGTGCACCCCTCCCCCGGAACAGTTTGAAAAATAAGAGTCATTTTCCTGTATTTTCATGGCTTATTTGCTGACCCTGCAACGGCATAGTTTGACTGGCCCTATTTCCTTTCTTCTTTTTTTGTTTTTTTATTTGTGGACCAAATAGGGGAAGGCGTGTGCCACCTACACCCCGTCTGGATCCGCCTCTGGACATATTAGTTTTCTCATCAGGTCACAGTGCCTCGTCACTTATAATCCAGTTTGCTACATAATCCAGATTTGCAGCCCTTTTTCTGATTAATCCACAGGATATTATTCTGAAATCTTGATGCTTCTGTTTTTTACATTAAATAGTACAGTGTGCTTCAAAAGAAGAAGAAATGCTCACTAATATTTTCAAAAATGTGAAAAACAGAAACAAGAGCATTTCAGAGGTCAAATACGAGGCAGAGACGGGATGAATTGATAATTATTTTAAAGAAAAACATTTAAATTCTGTGAATTCTTTGGAATAAAAAGCAGTAGATGTTTTCCTAAAGAATCCTGTGGCCTCAGGGAAGACAGCGAGGACAGAGAAACTCTGCTGGTTTCTGCATAAATATCACTTTGAAGTCATGTATGAGCAGAAAATGAAGAAAGAAAAACAAAAAGTAAGAAGTTGTGGATGGAAAAGACACTCAGCAACCAAACTTTTCCAAGTGCAGCTTTAGTTGAAAAAAAAAAGCCTGTTTGGCCCCTGGGGGACCTGGCTGTTCTTGCATGCTTGGTGTTTCACCTCTTCCCTTTCTCCCCTTCACCTTCTCTCTGCAGCTCCGCCCGCCCCACAAAAGCTGCAAATACCAGCTTCAGTTTGCACATCAGCCTTGATCTCTTTGGACAACCAGCATGAGAACTGCATTTTTAAGCAGATTAGTCCCAGTAGAATCCCTCAAAATGTTTTCAAGTCTAGGGCGTACAATGCTGAAGCCAATTAGTACACAGGTCTGTCTTTTTCTTCATCCTTCAGTTGCTATTGGTTGTCGGCAAAGATGCCGTGAAAAGACCGTCGAAAAACAGTGACCTACTGCATTTGGACAGAGCCAACCATTGGTGAGATGAGGCAATCGCCTCAATATTTGGCGTCATTTTGATGTGATTTTGACGTCATTTTGACATCTCGCCAAATCCTAGTAGAAAAAGTTTCAAAAAAGTCTTCTGGACAGTTTAATTCTTGAACGAGACGTTTCGACTTCCATCCGGAAATAATTTTCAATCTGAATGAAATGAACTGAAAACTGGATCTATTTATACTAACCCGAGAAAAAGGCAAAAAAAATAGTAAGAAGGGCTCGACCAATGAGCCTGTGTTACTTAAGATGGCCGAGAATGGCCCCTATTGTAGCCACAGACCAGTAAACAAACCTATTATAAAAATGCTAAAAACCTAGTGAATAGAAATTACTTGCTAACGAGAGGCGTGAAACTGGGTCACGAGGTGTCATCTTTAGTCCATGGCTTCAAAAGGCTGCTATAGATACCGGGCAAAACGTATCTAACGCCTCCACTCCGATTCAGTGAGGGATTCAGGGACATTCAGGGAGTGATTTTCATTCAGATTGAAAATGATTTCCGGATGGAAGTCGAAACGTCTCGTTGAAGAATTAAACTGTCCAGAAGACTTTTTTTAAACTTTTTCTACTATGGATCACTCCTGGATGAATGAGGGACTACACGGATTAGTTCAAATCCTAGTTCAAATCTTAGACAGTTTAGAACCAAAGCTAGTGGTGTATCTTTATCACAGTTATCAAGAGTCTTTCGGGAGCATTCCTTATCCTTCAATTATTCATCAAAGCTGATAATTCAAGCCAAACAAGTCATTCAGTCAACTTGTTAAAATTTTTGAAGGAAACTACAACAAAATAAAGGTAAAAGCTGCAGTGTTTCAACACCAGACAAAGAGGAAAAAACACAGGAGAAACTCTTCTATGGATGCTCATTGTATGCCTAAGTCAAAATATTTTGGGGTTTTTAAATGGGAGTTTTATCAAAATTCACATTTTGAGGGCATTTTCACTGTTTAGGTCCCTCCCTTCCTTGGTATGAGCAGAGCCTCCTGCAGGCAGGGGGAGGGTCATATGAGTGAAGCCAGCTAGGCTCATTTTGTAGGAGATACCTGCACTAATTGTTTTCTCTCTCTGTTTTTTTTTCATCTGCAGGTCAGGTTTGCTTTTGGTTTTTCAATTTCTTCAATGTTGAATTTTTATGTATGTTGAATGTGTTTTTATTTTGTAATAAACTTAATTATATTTGGCCCATACTTTGTCTCTGTTTCCCTCATTTTTGTCCCAGACCGAGAGCCAGTCTGTGACATTACCATGTTGGAAATTTTATTCCCACATCAAAAACATACCTGAAGTTTTTTTAAAATTTAATTCATGTATTTTTGATGAATGTGAGAACCCTCCCATCCAGTATTTAGATACTATTCAAACACACGTACTCTGTGACCTTGATGTACTTTACACGGCCTTTTCAGCCTTATACAAGATTTAAGCTGTGTCGGGCACGCATCCTTGGGGCGGAGCAAAGTGGTGAGCAAGAGGAGGGTGGAATTCACCATGTCACGAACAGAAGTGATATTTAATTACCAATAATGTGTTTATAATCTTTTCGTCCTGGAATATTGAATTTCTAAAGAGCTCACACACCAAATACAGACCTCCTCCTGAAAATATCATTTACTTCCTTTGTGTTTTGGTGGTTCGCGTCATAGTGATGAAGCGGCGGAGGTCATGCTGCTCGCCATCCACGTTATTCAGCACTTCCACTCTTTTATCTTTGCCAGTCTTTGTCCCTCCCTCTGCTCGCTTTCTGTCTGTGCAGCTGATATCCTTCCAGCTTTAATCCGCTCCTCTCCTCCCCGCGTGCTGGAACGCCATCCAACTATTTAACCACAGCCCTGAAACAAACCAACATCTGTTTGGCTGCTGGCCCAGACCCGGCCACCGGCTTAACCCCTCCTCGCTCAGACTACACGTTAGCGCCACTTTGAGAGAACTGCATGTTCCTTTACTCTCACAGGCTGAAGCTGCATCCCAGCTCTTCTTTTTAAGATCTGGTGTCTGCGGTTTCCAAGCAGTGATGTTAGAGATGGAAGTTTTTCTCCATCAGATCCGCTGTCTGCTCCCTGAGGAACTCATGTCTGTCAAACTGGGATGGCATCTCATTACATATAAGTTTCTGAAAGTGCTCCTGTTACCCTTCATTGTTCGGCTTTAGAAGCATCAACCAAATACACACTCCTGTCAAATCTACCTATAGGGGTGTACATCATTTTTTGGTTCAGTACCCAGAGCACCTGAGATGATACTTGCTGATCATCAAAGACCCGAGTTATTGTTCTATTGAGGCAATACGGATACACTTTTCACTTTAATTTCTGAGTCTGTTACTTTAGGACTTTGATCACAATCTTCTGCTCCTCAATCAGAAAAGCACGTTTGATCCTGTCGCGCACACACTTGGTGCACATTTATCCTGATGATCATGCTTCTTGGTTTTGGAGAGTTTCATCAACATCTGAAGTCTAACGGCCCAAATTCCTCTCAGGCTTCCAGCTCAGATTCCACATGCTGGTTTGGGGGCCTTGCCAACCTTCTTGGTGTACAGGTAAACAATACGGTTACCAGGGGTCTGGGATAATCTGGTCTTGTCAGAGGCAGTGTTGTAGGACAACCCATGGCGGTAAGTCAGGCGTTTCACCATCTTGAAGCTGCTATCGCCTAAATCGGAAGAGGTTACAACCTGCGTTATATAGGATACATAGTCAAATGACATGTGACTAAAACATTCATTCAGTTACAGATGAATTAACAAATCCCAAGACGTTTCCCATCCAGCAGTGAGATGGGAAACGTAGTTTATGGGAAACATAGTCTCTTCAGTGGGTCCGGTGAATACACAAGCTCTAAGTCGCCTCTTGGTGGGACGTGCCCGAAACACCTCACCAGCGAGGCGTTCAGGAGGCATCCCAATGAGATGCCCAATCCATCCTATCTTGATTTTCTCAACCCGCAGGGGCAACGGCCCTATTCTAGGCTCTTCCTGGATGGCAGAGCTCCTCACTCGATCTCTGATTGAAAAGAAGTCAGCCGCGCTCAATGTATCCTCAATGTATCCACGATCTCGTTCCTTTGGGTCGAACCCTCAACTGGTGACCATAGGTGAAGGTAGGAACATAGATTGACTGGTGACTGGTGATTGAGTGGGAAGTTTTGCTGTTTGGCTCAGCTCTTCCTTCACCACAATGGAATTCCAATTTAAACTGTATAATCCCAGTTGACACTCTTGCCAAACCTATGCATGAGTTGTTGACTTCCCTCTACGATATTTCATAGTGTGAAATAGTAGATGGCAGGGTCCATAGATGTGTGGCATCAGGTGTCTCAGGTGTCTCTCAGGTGTCCCTAATCAG
The DNA here is from genome assembly GCA_902685375.1 of Neostethus bicornis. Lineage (NCBI taxonomy): Eukaryota > Metazoa > Chordata > Actinopteri > Atheriniformes > Phallostethidae > Neostethus > Neostethus bicornis. The sequence goes on from LR738550.1 coordinate 28,098,267, forward strand.
GGTGATGAGGAACATCCAGGGATCCGCTCTTGCGGCAGGTGAAGTGATCGCAACAATATTAAATATTGACTTCAATATTTCAAAACACTTGAACCCAATGGTTCAAGTGTTTTCGACATATAAATGAAGCAAGTGTTCCTCCTAGGGGACTATTGGGTACTGTGATGGTATCACGGTCCCCCAAACTGGCCTCAGCATGTTCTCTTGGGGATGGTGGCTTTTCAGTCCAACTTCTTCCTATTTGCTAAAACCATTGGTTGTAAATGGACATGAATGCATTTGAAAATTAATTTTACCAGAGTGAGAATGAATATTTTTCTTTCCCAAGGATGGTGACCCGTCCTTGGTGGACGGGTCACCAAGGACTGGTGACCCGTCCATGGTGCACCTGAGGGTTATTTATCAGTCACCCAAGTATGGATGATTTGTTTCCAAGGAAATGTAATTTAAAACTCCAAATCTTAAAATGAGACAGGTTCTCGTCTCTGGAACTGTTCGATTCGTCTAGTGAAAGTAGTTGACCTGCTCAGATGATCTTTAGCACTGAAGGACAGAAAATTGTTTGGTTTGACTTTTTACCAAATAAAAAAACACATTCCGGCTGAACTCCAGCCCTCTGCAGATTTCTGGACATAAGAATCATTTCTGACCAACCAGTCATAACTCCTCACCCAGTTTCCTGTTCCACCTCCACAGTCAGACTCTTTCTATGTTTAACACCAGCTTGAGTAAAAATGTCCGGACTGAAAATAAACTGAATTTGTTTGTTCTATTGTCTTGATTTGCAGTTTTCTAACACATGTTTTTCTTCCTGTAAGACTTGCCATGATGGGTTCTGTGCCCGGTCAGGGTCACTGCTACGGGGGTCTGTCTGATACCAGCATGTAGGTGGGGGTTCTGCTCTATAACCCTGTGGTTGTGGTACAAACCATGGCCTCCATGGATCTGGGTGGTCTTCAGTGGTTCTGGGCTTTGTGGTCATCAGTGGGCGGGCTGTCTGGATGAATAATTGAGGTATTGTTTCATCAAAAAGTGTCAAAACAGATGTTTTTATTTGGGATTACAAGGGTGGAGGATGAAAAATAAAAGATGGATGTGTGATTCACACTAATGTGATGCACGTTTTTATTTATGAAACAAAGTGAATTTCATAAAAATTTTTGGAGGGTTTAAGATTTACGATTGCCCTTAAATAGATGGCAGGGTCCACAGATGTGTGGCATCAGGTGTCTACGTGTCTCTCAGGTGTCCCTAATCAGGGTGATGAGGAACATCCAGGGATCCGCTCTTGCGGCAGGTGAAGGGATCAACAACATTAAATATTGACTTCAAGTTTGTTGTCTAGAAAAAATATATTTACAAAGATCTCAATTAAGTTAAATGCATATTTAGCACTATAATGTGTTTGTTGTTGTGGTCAATGGTCCCTTTAAAGTGCACGCCTGGGCAATTGCGCACCGCTCGCAGATTAATAGCGCACAAGAAAACCTATGCAGTGCACAAAAACCTTCTCAATTTAAACTAAGGATGGTAAAATGAGACGAAGCTCCAGATCTCTTTCTTCTTGCTTTCTGAAACAAATTGCTTCAAACCGCTGCTTCACCGTTTGGCTCGTCACTGCCGATGACTTCACAAAAGAGTAAAAGTTTTTGCTCCGCCTCCTTCTACTCAGGAAGCTTTCGTGTTTGCTCAGACACATAAAAGCTTAGAGGGTACCACTGGTGATGGAACTCTTTTTTTGCTTGTGGGAGAGGTGACCACGACTCCTTGTTCATGAGAAATTTCAGGTGCCACCGGTTCAGTTGAGGACCATTCCAAATGCATTAAATCATTGACTCATATTTTGAGTTCTGGACTTTTTGCCAGGGCAGAATGGAGTTTGAGTTGGTTCACACTTTTGATGCGTCGCAAGTATGATTTATAAAAATAGTCTCACTCAAAGGGGCCTCTGATCGTTCCTGTTTTCCACAACAAACAGATTCATTTTGGTCAAAAAGGCGCTCTTGTTGGACCTTGCACAACACTCTGTTCTCAGAAAACAGAAATGCTTTTATTGCCATGGTCAATGAAGAGGATAAGAGACTAGGAACTTGATGTGGTACTAGTGTTATAAAGTGTTCATAAGTCCAACGGCAGAAGAGAAGAAGCTGTTTTTGTGGCGGGACGTTTTGGTCCGAATGAACCTGAGCCTCCTGCCCAAGGGGAGTCGCTCAAAAAGTCCATGTCCAGGGTGGGAAGGGTCAGCTGCTATCCGACCTGCAAGCCCCGGAGTCATGGAGACGTACAGGTCTTTGAGAGATGGAAGGCTGCAGCCAATCACCTTCTCCGTGGAGCGCACAATGCGCTGCAGTCTATGTTTGTCCCTGGCTGTGGCTCCAGTGTACCACACGGTGATGGAGGAGGTAAGGATGGACTCGATGATGGCTCTGTAAAACTGCACCAACATCTGGGCGGGCAGCTTGGCTTTCTTCAACTGCGCAGAAAGTACATCCTCTGCTGGGCTTTTTCGATCAAGGAGCTGATGGATGGTTCCCACTTTAGGTCCTGTGTGATGGTAGTGCCGAGGAAGCAGAAAAAATCTACAGTGGTGATGTAGTTGTGGGGTTATTTCCAACTTTTTATTTGTATTAAAACCAACTGCTAATGTTTCCTCTTATTTAAATAGGAACGTTAAAATCGTTTCGATACCTTATGTTACAAGTCCAATCTAGAACAGCTAGAAAAGTCAATGAAATGTGCAGTTTGACCCAGGGGAAAGTTTAATGGAATCATCTTGGAGTGTTTTATTAACTTTCATGTAAATGGAATAAATAATGTCGGTGGAAATATTGTCCCTTGGTGTGCTACGACATGCTCTGCAAACATTCGTCTCCGCCTAGTGAAAATGGAAAAAGAAGGAAGAGACGACTTTTCTTGTTTATTTGTAAAAGCAGACGGTTTAAAGGCTCAGCAGCTAACACCTCAGGGCTACAACCCAGCACACAGCTACCACTCCCATACACACACGCTGACAGACACGCACACTCTCTGAGCCATCGGATCAGTTTGTGAATGGAGTTCATGTTCACAGTTTGGAGTGGTATGTGCCCTGAGCTCTGAGCTTTCTGTTTTTGACAGACTGGCTTCAGACCAGGGTCAGCTGCGGGCCGAGACAGGGGCCTTTATCCCACCCACATTCTCATCGTGGCAGCACCTGCAGACTCGCAACTGAAGGTGACGAATGTTCTGTTCATTGGTAGAGGAAGTCTTTTTCTAAACAGAAACAAAAGCCTTAACGTCTGTTAGCAAATGATTACATATTGTCAATTTGAAAGGGTGTGTACAAGATTTCGGAGGTAGGCTGTTCTCCCCAAAATACTCTGTTCTTTACAGGCTTCATTTATGAAACCTGCTTAGCCACTTTCACCCAAATACAAATTGCCAAGTTCTATGCAAATTGAGCAATTCATAAAAATGGCAGAGTGTTGAATATTTTTAGGCAAGTCAGGAGCTGCCGTACATAAATTGCAAGTCATGGGAAAAAGACGACACTTGAAGATAGAACCTGAAGTGAGCCTCGGCCTCGGACAGTGTCCTTGGACAGTGAAATGAAGCTTTTAAAGCAGAAAGAAAAATGGGAATGGAAAATATCTGTCATAAAGAAAAAAGACCACATCAGAAAAAAGGTGGTTATTTAAGATAAATTCACATTGTCAAACACCGACTCATTTAAACACCATTGCATATGTATCACATCAGTTGCATGATCTGTATTTAATTTTCTAGAGGTGTGGTTGGGTTTTGAATTTGGTTTTGCCTGAGATTTGTTTGATTGGTGTGATTCATGAAGCTTAGGTTGCGTGTCAACCTCTCTCTGGGAGTGACCGGGATGGACAGGATTAGAAATGAGTATATCAGGGTAACAGCACATGTTAGAGGTTTTGGGGATAAAGTCCGAGAGGCCAGGCTGAGATGGTTTGGACATGTACAGAGGAGAGAGAGAGAGTACGTCAGAAGAAGGATGCTGGGTTTGGAACCACCAGGAAAGAGGACTAGAGGAAGACCAAAGAGGAGGTTTATGGATACAGTGAAGGAAGACATTAAGAAAGTTGGTGTGACCAAAGAGGATGCAGCAGATAGGGTTAGATGGAAGAAACTAACTTGCTGTGGCGACCCCTGAAGGAAAATGCCGGAAGAAGAAGAAGGTTGCATGACACGAGTTTTGGTGGTTTTGACTGATGTCACATTTGCGTGGTGTAAGCAATGTCATAGTGATCAGCAAAACCACAAACTCAGCCGAAGATCTACGCACTTCTTAGTAAATAAGCCCACAGGTCTTTATGGACCTTGCACCATACTCTATTCTCCAAGTCATTAGAGGCGTTGCTTTGTATTGATATACAGTCAAGTCACACGCTTTCAAAGACGCTTATAACAGCTTCCGGAGAGCAATCCCTCACTACAATACTAACTCCACCATGCTTTATACTTGTCACAGTGCAGTCTGATAGGAGCTAACGAAACCCAGACACATTCATCAGATTAAGGAGGTTCATTTCTTCCGAGGAGATGTTTTCAATTACTTTGGAGTCCAGTGTTTTTTGGAAAATTAAAGCAGCTAATTAGAAGGCCACATGCTGTTTGGAGATCTGTGGGGGCTAACTGCAGAAACTGAAGGGGGAAGGATGGCTCAGTGAGGAGGGTGACCGCCTTGTAACCGGAGGGTTGCCGTTTCGATTACCCCCGCCAGGAGTTTGTGCCTAAGCATTTGCTGATAGCACACCATCGTGTGGCCCACCGCTAGGTGGTGTAGCTACAGTTGTTTCCAAACACTTCCATATTCCCCAACAGATTATGGATTTAGGAAAGTCACAGCTCCCATTACCCCCCTTGCACTGACAGACTTCTCCATCACCACTGTAGACTCTTTCCGCTTCCTCGGCACTACCATCACACAGGACCTAAAGTGGGAGCCATCCATCAGCTCCCTGATCAAAAAGGCCCAGCAGAGGATGTACTTTCTGCGGCAGCTGAAGAAAGCCAAGCTGCCCGCTCAGATGTTGGTGCAGTTTTACACAGCCATCATCGAGTCCATCCTCACCTCCTCCATCACCGTGTGATACGCTGGAGCCACAGTCAGGAACAAACACAGACTGCAGCGCATTGTGCGCTCCGCAGAAAAGGTGATCGGCTGCAGCCTTCCATCTCTCGAAGACCTGAACGTCTCCAGGACTCGGGGGCGTGCAGGTCGGATAGCAGCTGACCCTTCCCACCCTGGACATGGACTTTTTGAGCGACTCCCCTCGGGCAGGAGGCTCCAGTCCATTCGGACCAGAACGTCCCGCCACAAAAACAGCTTCTTCCCTTCTGCCGTTGGACTTATGAACTCTTTATAACCTGGATCCCCACATCTCTTAGTCACCTCCCTCTTGTCACTTCACTATCTTTATTATTTTCTATTATTTTCTATGACATTGCACTACTTTTCTTTTTCTTCTGAGCACTCTTAGGTTTGTAAAAATTATTATTATTTTTATTTATTTTATTTTTATTATTTTTATTTTTATTTTATATGTTTGCACACCAGTACCAGAACAAGTTCCTAGTCTCTGATGTTTTTCACTGACATGGCAATAAAAGCATTCTGATTTTGATTCTGATTCTGAATCTTTATTCAACATGACGAGATAAGACAAGTGAAAATAGCACTGCTTCATTTAAATAATAACTCGACCCTTCTGATGAACTGATTCATTTTCTGTGATAAAATGGATTAGTAAGGGTTAATACTGGAGGATACGCAACCGCTTTTAACAACATTTAGAGGCTTATAATTCTACCTGAGGCTTCTTGTTACCCTGAGTCCAAATAGCTCGGAAAATCCAATTGAAAATTTTAGAAAGCTCCAAACCAAATTTCATCATAAAACATTTTTAACTGGGTGATTTTTAATCATTTCCTTCCACTGAAGATTGAGGCACATCATTACCATGACAAAACAATTTAATTCCGATCAAGTTCAATTAATTTTATTATGTGGGGTGATGTTTTGGGGGTGTTCTTAGAATCTACAGTCGGAGTTCAGACGAATTGTCTGCTGTTTCTATTTTTAATGATGTAAACAATGTAAAGAAGAGAGTTAGGGTTAACTCCAGGACAAAAGCATCACCGTCTCTGGGGGAATTGCTTACAATTGGATTGTTGTGAAAACTGGAAAGAAAATCGGAGAAAAAAAATGTGAGGATATAGTTCGGGATGGGATTTTAATTTGGTGCACACCAACTTTAGAGGAGAATGGTTGCGAATTTTTGGATGACAAAAAGGTAACAGAAAGGGGGAAAGATGGAGTGGGAGATCGACATGCAGGTCGGTACGGCATCAGCAATAAATAGGATGCTGCATCGGTCTGTCGTGGTAAAGAGAGAGCTGAGCCGAAAAGCAAAGCTCTCGATTTACAAGTCGATCTACGTTCCAACACTCACCAATGGTCACCAGCTGTGGGTGGTGACCCAAAGAATGAGATCATGGGTACAAGCGGCCGAAATGAGCTTCCTCCGCAGGGTGGCTGGGCTCTCACTCAGAGATCGGGTGAGGAGCTCTGCCATCCGGGAGGAGCTCGGTGTCAAGCCGCTCCTCCTCCAGGTCGAGAGAACCGAGATGGGGTGGTTCGGGCATCTGGTCAGGATGCCCCCCGAGCGGCTCGCGGGCGAGGTGTTTTGGGCACGTCCCACCGGGAGGACACCAAGGGGCAGACCCCGGACCCGCTGGAGAGACTATGTCTCACAGCTGGCCGGGGAACGACTTGGGATCCTTCCGGGTGAGCTGGAGGATGCAGCCGGGGTGAGAGAGGCCTGGGCTGCCCGTTTGAGGCTGTTGCCCCCACGACCCGACCCCGGAACAAGCGGAAGATGATGGAACGGAAGAAAGGTAACAGAAAGTCTAATGAGCACTATTTCTTACCAAGGTCTGCCGGATAGCATTATGAACAGATAACATTTCCAACCACGAGGCTAATAATCTGTCGCAGCAGGAATACTGGACAACACACACACTCACCAAACTGGACAGTAAAAGATGGAGAAACCTTGTTGCTCTCAAGCCTCATCTATAAAGACATGCTCAGATCGACATTGCTGAGCAAGTGTTTTTTTTTTCCTTGCTCAGCAATAAAGATCATGCAAATGATATGATGCATGTGCAATCTTTGAATGAAGCGGTGCACAATGGCAAGGGGTTGGTAAGGTGTTAAAATTGTGGAGCATTGGTGACATTTTCCACAAGAAAAATACAGCAGACTGATGGGGAGTCAGACTTTACTTAAAGTCGTGTAAAAGTTCGCACTCCGCCATCTTTGTGGATCGCTCTATTTGCTTGGATGTTGGAGGATGCAACCTTTAATAATGTTTCCATTTCTGTAATGAAGCCTTTTGTCAGGATCCCTCACCTGCCGACAGAGGGAGCCCTGGATGTTCCTAATCAATCTGATTAGGACCACCTGAGAATGGTTCCTGATTGCACACATCTGTGCACCCTGCCATCTATATCTATTAAAGGGGAATCATCCTGGACTTCCCTGTTGGATGACCAGAGCAATGGTCGATTTTTATTTTTGAAATCACAGGGGATTTCGGTCCCCTGTTAGGCGTAATATACCAACACGGTATCTCGCAACATTCAATAAAGTAAGTAAAGTAAGACTTCCCTGTTGGGTCTTACATCCCTTCCTGATTCTACACATCTGTGCACCCTGCACAGATGTGCAGGGTCCTGATTCCACACATCTGTGCACCCTGCCATCTATATCTATTTAAGGGGAATCACCCTGGACTTCCCTGTTGGGTCTTACATCCCTTCCTGATTCCACACATCTGTGCACCCTGCCATCTATATCTATTTAAGGGGAAATCACCCCGGACTTCTGTTGGGTCTTACTATCTCTTCCAGCCAGGTCACCCTGGTTACCTGACCATGTTTGAACTTTGTTATTATTTGGACTTTTGAAACTTTGAGTTAATCCTGTGCTTCTTGTTTTACAGACTTTCCTGAATTGAGTTAGTAAACCTGGTTTGAAGTCCTGCAAGTGGGTCCTCCTCCTTCCACATCCCTTTGCATTAAGAATATAGGCACATCGAGAAGAAAGGAAGCTTCATCTCCACATGCAAACTTCTAGTTTGTTTATTTATCGACCAACAACAAGGTTAATCTTGCAAAAATGTAAAAAACAAAGTTTGATATGTTTGAGCCATGTTTGACGTAAATGTGTCTACATTCCAGATTTGAGAACCTGTCATCTCTGCACTGACACGATAATCTCCTCCATTGGCTTTCTACCTGAAGTGCACGGTGGGTGAGGAGAACTGCTATCAAATTTTAGGTCTGTAGTTTGATTACTGTGCATGCTGCTTCTATTTATATAGCTGGTCATGATGGATCTTGAGTAAAATGACCTCTTGGTCGATGTCTTCAAATAGAAATTCATAAACGTAGCCAAAGGCAAACCTTCGAATAGATCATTAGAAAGTTTGTCTGGGTTCTCTTCAACTAAATGAGCTCGTTTATTAACTTTGTGTTACATTTATCTCTATTTTTTTATTCTCAATAACATGTACTTTAGTGAGGTAATAACCGTTATCTTATTGCATACATGTGAAGGGCTGTTGCACGACTCAGAACACCAGTCCACCGCTCACCGCTCACCGCACAGCCACACATGCAAACTTCCCATGCAACAACATACATCATTTATTTAAAAAAAATTTAAAGAAATTAATTACTCTATTCATCCCTCACCGGGGAAATTTGTATGCCGCACTCCTTACACCGCAGCAGGCTGCCCTTCGACGGCGCCAATGGTGGGAGAAGCGGGGGTTAGGTGTCTTCTCCAAGGACCCTAGACATGATCTCTGTGGGACGAACTTCCGGTCTGCGCGCGAACGCTCTAACCACTGAGCTGCCGTCTCCTAGAATATCATTAACTAATTGTCATTAATTTTGTAATTTATTTGTTTTATTTGGCTTGCTGATTGAGAAGTCGCCAAATAAAATGTCACTATTTCTTAAATGCAATGGCAATAAAGCTTCTTGAAGCTTGAATAGAGAAACATGGTAGTCCTTTGGGTCAGAAATGCAATATTTGCCAAATAAAACGTTATTTTATTTAGTGGCCATACCAGCCTGTCAATGCCTGAACCCGTCAGACCTCAGAAGCTAAGCAGGCTGGGCCTGGGCTGTACTTGGATGAGAGACCGCTGGAACCCCCGGTGCCACGGTGGGACTGCTGTTGAGATTAAAATTGCCGTTGTGTCCCTGTACAAGACACTTCACCCACGTTGCCTACTCTGAATGGTGTGTGTACGTGATTGGTTGGTGATGGTCAGAAGGGCCGATGGCGCAACATGGCAGCCTCGCTTCTGTCAGTTTGCCCCAGGGAAGCTGTGGCTAGAACAATAGCTTAGCTTAACATCACTTGGTATGGAGTATGGCGTCTTTGGGAGTCCTGAAAAGCACTATATAAATACAATGCATTATTATTATTATTAATAATAAAAAATTACATTTATTCAGTTATAATAGTTCAAGGAGAGGTACAATAGTTAACGCACAGCTTCTGCAGAAACGCCTCCTGCTTATTTTAGAACAGGGGTTACCAACCTTTTTGAAACTGAGGGCACTGAGTAATGCAAAGGGCTACCACTTTGATAATACACTTCTGAAATAACAAAGTTACACAGTGTACCTTTAATTATTATTAATGAATTTACTAGCCATCAACAGTTATCAAATCATAAACTCTGAACCATGTTTGTACAAATAATCAATTATGTCAGATTTAACAAAAATCTACTCCTTTCAAAATAAGGACGGTGCGCACCGCAAATGAGACGCACACAGTTTTCTTTCACATTAGTAACAAAAAATTCTTCCTCCCATTCACTGTGAAAATGATAAGTTTTCTTTCTTTTTTCTGCCATGTTTTTGTGGGTAGAAAACGCGTTCGTAACCTCATCTTTGCAGCGTTCACGTTTACGTTTTCATGTATTTGTTTTTAAATTTACATCACTGTAAGTGAAATTCAAAAAGAGTAGCAACATAATGAAATAAAATTTGAGCTAATTTGTGATTAGTGCTATTTTTAGAACTGGCCTGCAGGTGACTGATGCGATCACTGCGGGAGTCCTGGTGCCCGCGGGCACCGGGTTGGTGACCCCTGTTTTAGAATGTGGGCGTGTCGGAGAACAAAATCCATGGCCTGCAACATCCTAGCACTCAAACAACACTCAAATACTGAAGCTAAGAAATGGCTTAAAATGCATGATTTACTAAAAACCCCTTGATGCGTGTTATTGAATAACTTCCAAACGTGGTAAAAAAAAGTCCCAAAAGTTAATTCTGCATAACACCCCTGTCCCTTTCAAAATTAAATGTTCTAAAAGTATTAAACTGTGTAATTTTTACCCTTCAGTTTTTCCCAGGTAGACTCAATTTCTCAAAAATATTGATGGATTCCATCCAGGTGCACATAAATACTGCCGTGAAGCCTCTTTCCCATCCAACCCACCACCCTTTGCATGGGAAACGGGGGATTTGCATGTGCTTGGAGGTTTGGGGAACGCCTCAAAACATTTTTATCATCATGCCTGTACATTAAATCTAGACGGAGGGAGAAACCCGTTGCAGGTTTTGCTCCGTCAGCTGAATAAATCTGTCAAACGAAGGTGCATTTTGCGCTCTCAGTCGATACAGGTACGTCTACAGAACTAGTTAGCACCTTGAACTTCAAAGCCATTCTTCTAAAGTAACTCCTCGTTCTTTCTATAAAATATTTAGCGAAATATAAAATATTTAAAGCAAAGATCAAAGTTTCATTTTCTGCCGTGGAAGCTATAAGATAAAGCCTCCCTCAGCAGAAGCTGCTTCCATTCACTGAATTAATGTGCTAATCCATGCTGGGATGATTTTAATGATGAAGAATATTCTTAGATTTTTTTCCAGCGCTGATTTTTCGGAGTGTGCATGTAATTAAAGATGATGGCGCTATGCCACCGTGATGTGTTTCCATCCCAAACACACCTTCGCGCGGATAGGATTGTAACAGATGCAAGCAAGTGTGTTTAGTGAGGAGTTGTGGGGTGTGAGAATGTTCTGGCTAAATGCTTTCTGCACGACTGCGCTGGTGTGAGCGGGGAGGAATGTTAACGTGATCCAGATGTGGCGATGTGAGATCGAGATGAACACCGCTTCATGGTGACTCAGTGGAATTTGACTGAGAGGGAATATTTCCATTCAGTGTTCTGCCATCTCTGTTTAAAGTGTCAGCTGGTGCAGAGTGAGTCAGAGCAAGTTGCTGACGTCCCAGAGCTAAACAAACACAACAGGCTCCTCATGCACGGAGCTCCAGCTGGCAACACACAGGTGTGCAAACAGGTTAACATTCAGGTGTTGCTACAGGAGATATTTCCCCTGAGGTGATCGCTGCATGCTTCTCAGGTTTCTTTACAGAACAACACTAAGAAGACGGCTTGATGAAAAGCTCCCAGACACAACTGGGAGTTGGATTGAGAAATCCAGTAAAACATGATCCCATCCTTCTGTAAGCAAATAGAGATTCAGCAAAACAGTCCTATCTGACTGGAGAAGGTGTAAAAAAGAACCAAATATCTACTTAGTACAGCAAAGGCCCTTTGAACCATGGGGATTTCACATCGGCTGTAGAAAGTTTGAACCAAGTAAGTGTAGCATCCCCAAAAGCATTTGGTTCCATTGTAAAGAAGCCAGTGTTGTCATGGTTTTGGGATGAGAAAGGATGTGGAAGGAGGAGGACCCAATTGCAGGACATCAAACAAGATTTATTTAACAGAAACTAGAAAGGATCAGCAAGGCTGTAAGCAAAGGAACAGAAGTCAAAAAGAGATCAATAAAGTTTTTAAAGAGTTAATCTCAGTTCCAAAAGGATATCTGTTGGGTCAGGAGTCAGCCAAGGCAGGAAGGCATGAAAACCCGACAAGGAATGCTGGTGAGGCTGCCTTTAAATAGTCAGCAGAGAAATTAGGCGCAGGTAGTCCAGATCAGGTAGAATTGGGGGAAAGGTGAGATGAAAGGTGAGATGGTCCCTGGCTCATGCTGGTGGTGGGTGAGGGAACCACAACAATAACAAAGTTCAAACATGGTCAGGCAACCAGGGTGACCTGGCTGGAAGGGATGGTAAGACCACAGGGAAGTCTGTGGTGATTCCCCTTAAATAGATATAGATGGCAGGGTGCACAGATGTGTGGCATCAGGAATCATTCTCAAGTGACCCTAATCAGATTGATTAGGAACATTAGAGGGCTCCCTCTGGCAGCAGGTGAGGGATACTGACAAATTTAGCCGTCAGTTCCTGCCTTTACGGTCTGCACCATCTTGTATTTTTGGAGCCAAAAAAAAAAAAATGCAACCATTGGTCTGCATTTGCATGGGGACCACCTTGCCAACCAGGAACGTGCTATTTGAAGGTGCAAGCTTCCTGCTGTCAGTGGCTAAGTGAAATCAGCCAATCAAACCTGTTAAACATCCCCATATGAACAGACGCTACATTTTTCTATCTTTGCATCCAATTGGCCGGTTGATAACTTGAATCATCTGCGTTATGAGGCAATTGTTAACCAAAAAATTGTAAGTTAGGAGAATAGGTTATAACTAAAGTAACAGCCAGAATGGTCACCGATTGAAGCAAAAGTCTATGCTAAAGCTCAGTTGTTTTGGATTGAGAAGCTACTTCCTTTCAGGCATGGACGCAGAAGGGTTGCCTGTGTCAAGTTCCAGTACACAACCTTTGGAATTTTGATCTGAAAGTTTAGACCATGTATATTTTTTTTCAGATTTGTCAGTTCTTTCTTAAATAGTTCCCTTTGTATTTTTTCTTGAAGCGTAATTAGTTCCGTTTTATCGTCTTCCGCTTACCCGGGCCCGGGTCGCGGGAGCAACAGCCTCAAATGGGAAGCCCAGGCTTCTCTCACCCCGGCTGCCTCCTTGTGACCCGGTAGGATCCTGAGTCGTTCCCTTGGCAGATGCGTGTTTGTGAACTGTGTTTTTTTAAACGTAACAATTGAAAGAGTACTTGTTTGAGTTGCTCCTACCAGTGTTGCGAACTTTATGATAATGATACTTTATTTTACAACAACTTTGTCCTCCGATCGATGTCCAATCAAATTATCCCAAAAAAGACCAATTGCACAATAATTTGACTGTTCCCTCAATTTGCGACTGAAAGCAGCCTCTTCAACTATCGGTCGGAGTCGTCTGTGAGCCTCAAAGACATGTGCTTTTATGTGAAATGTTTCACGATTGGTTGGAAATGCAGACATGTATGCGTTAGCCTCAAACCGACGGCCATGATTGGCAATGTCCAAAGAGTGGGCATGCTTGAGATTTGAGGCCAACAGAAAACTGGTTTGTAGGATCTTCCATCAAGAGATGATCTTCTCTGATCCAACCAGATTCCCAAATTTCCAGACCTCCATAAGAGCTTCCATATCTCCAACCAGTCTAACCAGTCTCTTTAAATATCAACAGCTGGATCCGTTCTTTCCTCAGATGTTCTCTGAAACCTCAAGAGATAATTTGGGGTGAAATCCCAGAAGATCCGACAAACCTGTGGATTAAAAAAAACTGGTTTATGTAACATGCATAACATGCATATTTTATTTAGTCTACGTCCACATTTTTATAGGAGTTGATTTTTAGCACAGCTGCATATTGAAAGCGTGCGCAACCTTTCGAGAAGCTCTTGGCACAAACAAGAACGTTCTGACACGAAGCTCCACTTGAAACTGACAAGGAATCTTAAACAGAACCAAGTGTGTCTGATTTTTTTTCTCCATCTCAGTCCAAACGTCAGCCGAAATCCATCACATAGAGAGTACCCAGGAGGACAGTTCTGAAGTGAGTCAGAGATGTTTGATAGAATGAGAAGATAGAAGTTTAGAAGTAATTACAGTCTGAAGAGGACGATGAAAAAGTAGTTGGTGAATGGTTGGATCGTCAACGTATCATGCTGCCGTCCGTATCCGGATTAATGAATGGATGGATTTGAAACCTTATTTTTTTTATTTATTAGTAGGGAGAAAAAGTCCGTGTAGTCCCTCATTCATCCAGGAGTGATCCATAGTAGAAAAAGTTTCAAAAAAGTCTTCTGGACAGTTTAATTCTTGAACGAGACGTTTCGACTTCCATCCGGAAATCATTTTCAATCTGAATGAAATGGACAGAAACTGGATCTATCATCACTAAGCCATCTTTGTGATGAGAGAGAATCCCTTACTGAATCGGAATGGAGGCGTTAGATACATTCTGCCCGGTATTTACAGCAGCCTTTTGAAGCCATGGACTAAAGATGACACCTTGTGACCCAGTGTCACGCCTCCCGTTAGCAGGAATTTCTATTCACTAGGCTTTTAGCATTTTTATAATAGGGTTCGTTTACTGGTCTGTGGCTACAATAGGAGCCATTCACAGCCATCTTAAGTAACACAGGCTCATTGGTCGAGCCCTTCTTACTATTTTTTTTACCTTTTACTCAGGTTAGTATAAATAGATCCAGTTTTCAGTCCATTTCATTCAGATTGAAAATGATTTCTGGATGGAAGTCGAAACGTCTCGTTCAAGAATCAATCTGTCCAGAAGACTTTTTTGAAACTTTTTCTACTTTAGTAGGAGAACTGAAGTTTGTCACTGCATATGATGTGGAGGGTATAACCTACACACCAATTATCACTCAACTGTGATAATAATTATCAATTCAATTTTATTTGTTTAGCCCAAAATCCTAGAATTTCCGTCTCAATGGGCTTCACAAGAAAAAGAGGAATGTATTAACACAGATACACAGCAAGAAAAATAACTAACAAATGCTAACTAAACAAGACTAGCACATTAATGCACTTAGACTCTCCTTCACGGTGAGAAAAAACTCCTAAAAAACCCATCAGTGGTAAAAAAAAAATAAGAAACCTTGTGGGGATCCACATGAAAGAGAGATCCCTCCCTGGGGACGAGCAACCAATGTGTCAAAGATTATTGTTTAAATATTAGCTTATTCTACTCTACAGCTAAATATCTGTTCCGTTCCGTCATCTTCCGCTTGTCCACACAAAAAAGGCTGTTTTTTTTTTTCACTCAAAACCAGCGTTTTTGAAAACTCCGGCCAAAGTGGACATTTTGGAAAACTCCGTCTTTGCGTTTATGTGTGGATGTGCGAAAACAGAGGTTTGCGTTTTTATGCGTCACTACCTGCGACAAGTAATGCACATACGTCATTCATGTGCGTCCTTGTTTGGATCGTCTATATTTTCCTGTGTTTTATTAACTTTATTGTCGATGACGACTTTTAAAAACAATTCCACCTCCTTGTCAGTACATACAAACGTTTTGCCTGGCGCCATGTTTCAGATTTTGCGGAAATGACAACAGAGGTGCTCTGATTGGATAGCTCAGAACTTACGTTTACATCAATACTGCCCACTACTGGTCTGGCATGCTCATAACCGCACTCAGAAGCGTATTTATACGGCTCCATGTGGACGCAGATATTTTGTAAATGGTTACGTGTGGACGCGAGTGTTTTCCTGAAACGGAAGACAGCAGATATGCGTTTTCAAAAATACCCGGCTATGTGTGGACGGGGCTTTAATCTTGACAAAAAGATTCATTTTCACCTGTTAAATGCTGAAAATGATAACATTTTTACCCTTTGGTTAGATTATTGTAACAATAAACATTGTAGGGTACATCCTCCTAACAAGATGCAAAATATTCAAAACTCTGCTGCCCTTCTAAAAAAAAGAAGCGCTGCCACCCTTGAACGTATCCTCCCTAATTCGTGTTGGCTCCCTATTGCTCAGTGTCTCCAATTCTAATTTCTTCTCATCACCTTCAAAGCCCTTCGCAACCTGCCTGATCTGCTCAACACAATCCCCACTTTAGCCTCCTTTGATACCAATCTCTTGTCCCTCCTCTGTAGGACCAAGCGCCAAACTTGGTGTCCCACAGAGAACATGTCTAGGGTCCTTGAAGAAGACACCCAACCCCCGCTTCTCCCACCATTGGTGCCGTCGAAGGGCAGCCTACTGCGGTGGAAGGAGTGCAGCACACAAATTTCCCCGGTGAGGGATGAATAGAGTACCATAATTTTACGGCTATAAGGCGCATATAAAAGTCTTAGATTTTCTTGAAAATGAGCGGTGCGCCTTTTCGTGCGGTGCACCTTGTGTGTGAGAAAAGGCGGACCTAAAAGAAAACGCGGTGCCCACGAGGCAGACATGAAAGAAAAGGCATGAGAACGTTAAAGAGTGAAGCGTGAGCGGCATGGGAGCGATGGATGACCGAAGGAGACCACAGTTTCACGAAGGGTGGAAGGCAGCGCCGGGCGAGTTACGCTACAGTTTGCCAATGGATTGTAGATGCTTGGACTAACGTGTCTGCTGGTACTGTTATCCGAGCTTTCGCAAAAGCTGGTATCCTTTCTGAGGAGCCGCACAGTACAGACAGTGACTTTGACAGCGAAGAGCGAAGTGGACCTGCTCTGTTGGATTTTGCGCAGCTGTTCGATTCTGAGACGGAGGATGAGGACTTTGACGGATTTGAATAAAGACTATTACCGGTAATGTGCTTGTTTAGTATCGTTACTACTTAAATAAAGTACAACAAAACTCAGTTTTGCTCCCGATCTATTTTTTAATACGTACATTTGCATGCTTGCGTGTGTGTTGTTGTAAGGTGGTGTGTGACTGAGACTGTGCGCCTAATGGTCGTGAAATTACGGTAATTCATTTCATTTTTTTTTTTTTTTTTTAGAACACTTTACCTTCGTACGATGAGTTTCCGTTATGAGTATAACACGTTCCTGATATCTGAGTCCACTGCCTAAACTCGAACAAGATTCACAAAGATGGGATTTTACTTCTAAGTTAATCTGTTCTGGGTCAAATTCCTCCCATGTGGATGATGTGGAGTCACAAACACCATCTGTGCTGGTTATGGATGACTCAGGAGATTAATTGTTTTATTATGTGGTTAAGATTAATGGATCAATAGGAAAAAAGGAAATGTTCTTTCCTCAAACTTGAGCTTTGCATGACACTGACCAGAGTTATGGCCGAACCGCGGAGCCGAACACACTCACCAGACAGTTTCCAGGTCAGAGTTTGGTCATCATTGTGCGGTGGGTCTGTGGTCCCTCATTGTATTTGTGTCAGCAGAAAAATCCCCCTGAACTTCCCCTCTCTTCTAATTGTCTAAGATGACCAAAGCCAGGTTGTGTATCTGGGATCATGAGGTGGTCAGACTGTGGGAGTGTAGCAGATCCACAACGCTGGTAAAGCTCAGGAAACATTTCAGACCAATGACTGAACACTGATTAATGTCTTAAATATTTTGCTCTGTGGTCTGACCAATCAAATTGCTGTTAGGATTTGGGATGCTTTTAAGGGTTAAAAAGCCAAAAAACACATTTTTTTTTTTTCTGTTTACCGGCAGTGAAACAGAAATGTCTGGAACATCAGCAGAAAAAACACATTGCAATGAAACTGTTTTTTTGTTTCGTTTCTTCTTCCTGAGCAGAAAAAGTTCAGTGGAGAGGTTAAAACCTCCTCCGTAGAGGAAGTCGGAATACAGGCGAAGAGAGTTCGGAAGACGGGTCAATAACACCCAAACCCTCGAGCCAGGAAAGAAAATGCATTGACAATTGCACTCTGTTTACCATTAAAGTGTCAGCTATCCGGTTCTGACTGGATGTTTGTGCTCTGATCTTCTCGGCACCAGCGAACCACCCCATCTGGCTCCGCTCAACCTGGAGGAGAAGAGCCTCGACACCGAGTTCCTCCCGGATGGCAGAGTCCAGGATATTCTGAATAATTCTGATTAGGGTCACCTGAGGATGATTCATGATTCCACACATCTGTGCACCCTGCCGTCTATTTAAGGGGAATCAACCAGGACTTCCTTGTTGGGTCTTACCATCCCTTCCAGCCAGGTCACCCTGGTTCACTTTACCTCCGAACGATGAGTTTCCGTTATGAGTATAACGAGTTTCTGATGTCTGAGTCTACTGCCTGAACTTGAATAAGATTCACAAAGATGGGATTTTACTTCTGGGTCAGGATCCTTCACCTGCCGCCAGCGAACCACCCCATCTGGCTCCTCTCAACCTGGAGGAGAAGAGCCTCGACACCGAGTTCCTCCCGGATGGCAGAGTCCAGGATATTCTGAATCATTCTGATTAGGGTAACCTGAGGATGATTCCTGATTCCACATGTCTGTGCACCCTGCGGTCCATTTAAGAGGAATCACCCCGGACGTCCCTGTCGGGTCTTACTATCCCTTCCAGTCAGGTCTCCCTGGTTGCCTGACCATGTTTGAACTTTATTATTAAAAAAATAAAAATAAAAAAATAAATAAATTACGCTATTCATTCCTCACTGGGTAAATTTGTTTGCTGCACTCCTTACACTGCAGCAGGCTGCCCTTCGATGGCGCCAATGGTGGGAGAAGCGGGGGTTAGGTGTCTTCTCCAAGGACCCTAGACGTGCTCTCTATGGGACGCAAACCCGCGAACTTTCGGTCCGCGCGCGAACGCTCTAACCACTGAGCTGCCGTCTCCAGGTGGCGCTGCATGTGTGGCTCTGTGTCTTTCGTAATGAGTCTCAGTCGGACTGGTGACCTTTCCATATACAACTGGCTTTCTTCTTCTTGATAGATCAGTTCCAGTTACCCCTAAGATACCGAATCAGAAAAATTAATTTAGAAAACGAATGGATAAATTTCAGGTTTTTAGTGTACAAGCTAAATTTTTTTTTGGTTGAAACAAAAAGAGAACTTTCCTAACTTCCTCCGCAGTATCCACAAACCAGAGAGAGAAGCTCCTCTCTCCACTGACATTGTGTCTGTGCTCGGGCCAGAAATATGCCTGCTGTTTGCCCACGCGTTCATGTGGGCAGTCTGATCCGTCACACTGGTAATTACTCAGAAACTTGTCTGTGATTTTACCTCCATATGATGATGTGTTTGTGTTTCTTTATCTGCTCTCACACCACTAAAAGTTTGGGTTATTTTTGAACAGAAATGGACGTATGAGGGGTCTGTGAGGTTTCCAGGGTTCACATCAAATTCATTAGTCCTTCGTTAATTACTGTCCCGTTAAAAAATAAAAAAAACCGCCCTGAAGGCGAAATGAGCACAGTAGTCAACTTTTTTTTTTTTATCTATGCGGAGGAGTCATTAAGGCAGTCTGTGCACCTGTTAATTGTAAAACTTTCGTAAACGAGATATCTACCAAATCAGAAAAGGGACTTCAATGAGACTGCCCACAGTTACTCACTACCAACCGTGGATGAACTGACTGTGACAATATCACAGAGGTCAAGGTAAAAAAAACCTAGCGATTAATAATTAATTTTTTAATACTTTATTAATCCCTCACGGGAAATTATTGTGCTGCATTTCACCACAGCAGGCTGCCACCTATGACGGCTCCAATGGTGGGAGAAATGAGGGGTTAGGGTTTTCTCCGAGGACCCTAGATGTGCACTCAGTGGGATTTAAACCTGCGAACTTCTGGTTTGGGGGCGAACGCTCTACCCACTGAGCCACCATCACCCCCGCCACCATCTTTAGTTTTTAATATAGAGCAGGCAGAGTTATGTCATTAAGGTGTCAACTTATTCCTGTTCTGGATGTCTTCGGGATGTAAAACTCGGCACAACACATCTTAGAAACTTTTCTCTGACGTGCAAAAACGTTTTCACATTTTTTTTTCTTGTTTAAAAACTCTTGCATTTCAAACCTTTAATTATCGCTGTCATTTTAACATTAAAAAAATTAACGTAATTAATTATGATGTATTAACAGTGGTGAGCCAATGCTTGCGCATCTGAATTTTGGCCCATTGAAGGACCCGTAGTCTTCTTGGCCGTCCAATATCGCCTGCGTTGGCAAATTAGCAAACCAGCGGCGGTCCAACACAAGAGACATGGACAAGACTCAGGAGGATGAGACAGTCGCAGAGGTGGATCCAGGGGAACGTGGGGGCGCACGTCCCCCATTAGTAAATCCTGGATTAGCCCCTGAGTCGAGCCAATGAACGACAAGTTTTTATACAAAAATAATAAATATGGGAAAATAAATAAAAACGTGGTAATTTGCAGTTTTTTTCAAAAAGGAGTTCTCCTACCACCGGAGCAACTCCAGCCTGACATACCATCTAAACGTAAAACATGTTCAGGCAAGTTCCTCTGTAGCAAGTGTGGCTACCGGGAGCTCGCTCCGACAAACCAAGCAAGCTGAATTTGGCAAGCAAATGAGCAAATCCACAACAAAGAAATGAACAAATACTATCGCAAAGTGGATTGCTGCTGATTGCAGGACAGTTTCTATCATTGAAGATAAAAACGAACCCTAACGAACCCTAACCCTTGTTTTACGTTTTTTAATGATGCACCTGGCCTCATGAGGCACAGTTCACCAATAATAAAGTGGATTTAAAATATTCTCTTCTTACTTTATTCAACTGATTAGTCATACAGTACATTTTTTTTAATATCATAGAATTCAAATTCTTTATCAGAAGACTTTTAGTAGATATGACATTAAAATGCAATTAATTTGATTAATTAATTACAAAATTCTGTCGTTAATTCGATTATTTTTTTTAATCGATTGACACCACTAGTTTTTTTTTTTTATATAACTTATACAACTTATCTGAAGTTAAAACAATTGCATTTGCAAGGACTGCGCGTCAGCAATAACTAGGACGCTGCATCGGTCCGTCGTGGTAAAGAAAGAGCTGAGCCGAAAAGCAAAGCTCTCGATTTACAAGTCGCTCTACGTTCCTACCCTCACCATGGTAACCAGCTGTGGGTGGTGACTGAAAGAATGAGATTGCGATACAAGCGGTCGAAATGAGCTGCCTCCGTAGGGTGGCTGAACTCTCACTCAGGGATCGGGTGAGGAGCTCTGCCATTCGGGAGGAGCTCGGTGTCGAGCAGCTCCTCCTCCAGGCCGAGAGGAGCCAGATGGGCTGGTTCGGGCATCTGTTCAGGATGCCCCCCGAGCGCCTCGCAGGCGAGGTGTTTCGGACACGTCCCACTGGGAGGAAACCAAGTGGCAGACCCCGGACCTGCTGGAGAGACTATTTCTCACGGCTGACCGGGGAACGACTTGGGATCCTTCCGGGTGAGCTAGAGGATGCAGCCGGGGAGAGAGAGGCCTGGGCTACCGGTTTGAGGCTGTAGCCCCCGCGAACCAACCCCGGAACAAGCGGAAGATGACGCAACGGAACAAGTATGTACGTTTGAGGGCTTCATTTGGGCTTGCAGGTTCACACTGTGTGGTACACTAATCCAGGTGACTGGACTAAGCGAGAGGAGGGGGGAATTCTTAACATCACAAACTGAAGTGAAAATGAATAAATGTATTTAAAACCTTTTTTTTCCGTCAAGCATCCCATTTTCACGCAAACAAAAGGTACCATTTTTACATGTTATGAGATTAATCACTTCATGAAAGCACAATCCAGCCGTTTTATGAGAGCAGGAGAATCAGAGAGGAGGAATGTGTTGTTAAAGCAGCGCTGCTGAGGAATGTGTCTGCTGCTCCAGCTGTCAGGAAGCAACGCCAGAGACAGAGGAGTAAGCTCAGCAGCGCACAAGATGCCACCGAGGATACAAGTAGAAACACTTTATGAGGCAGTCGTCAGATTTATTCGAACCCGTCTGGAGAGGATTTGCTTCCAGATGCACATCTGGAAGCTGGTTGCACCTCCACCAGGCTCCATTTGGAGAAGTTAAATTCCTGTTAGATGATGAATTATTTGTATCCAGGCAGAAGTTTGAGGTAAAAAAGAATGAAGTTTGTTGAGAATAAAATGGAATCAAGCTGGGACGTTGTCTTGTGTTTTCTGGTGATCCTCAGTGAATGCGTCCATAGTGTATTCACACCAGTGGTGGATGAAGTACTCACTTTTTGTAATTAAGTAAAAGTACAGATAATTAGGCAAAAAAAAAATACTTAAGTAAAAGTAAAAGTACCAATGAAAAAATCTACTTAAGTAAAAACAAAAGTAATTGGTGTAAATTTTACTTTTTAAGTAAAAAGTAAAAGTATTCGCTCATAATTCAAAGTTATTTTTTGTGCTGTAGGGTCACAAATAAATACTCTGCAGGGGCGTGACTCCTCCCCGCCTCTCTCGCCTCTTTTGGTCCGCAAAAAAAAAGAAGAAAGGAAAGGGGACTAGTCAAGCAATCCCTTAGCAGGGCCAGCAAATGGTCCACCAAAATGCAGGAAAATGAGATTTAATTTTTTAAATGTTCTGGGGGGCATGGGAGGCCCCAAGTCACCCTATATTGGCTTTGTCAATGACCTCACGTCCCCGCCCCCGCACCCCATCTTCAGAAAATCCTAGAACCGCCCCTGCTCTTGGCGCTGAATGAATGCGGAAAATGTTTACTCTCGACTCTGATTGGTCCTCGATTCATGACTTCTTCTCCCGATCGACTGCTCCTTTTGATTTTGGCGATGCGGCTTCAAGATGCGCTAAAAAAAAAACTTATATTTTTTAAATTCCTGAACAAAAATGTAACAAAAAATGTAAAACACACTTTTAAAAAGTAGCGAAGTAAAAGTACAGATATTTGTCCCAAAAATGTAGTGGAGTAAAAGTAAAAGTACCGGTCTTAAATTTTACTTAATGTAAGTACAGATACACAATTTGTTTACTTAATTACAGTAATGAAGTACATTTACTTCGTTATGTTCCACCACTGAAACATACAGATTCTTAATCTGCCAACATGGACTCCTGTCGTTTTCTCTGACTTCCTACATCCTTTTAGAAGACGGGTGTCGGTGAAACAATATTAAAATTCTTTTATTATTTTTGAGGAAAGCAAGACCTGGATTAGAAAGTCGTTTTTATTTTATTTTTTTAATTATCGTATTTTCCGCACTTCAATAAAGGCGCACCTTCAATAAATGACATTTTTTAAAACTTTTTACATAAATCGGGAGAAGAAGTAATGAATCGAGGACCAATCAAAATTGAAAATAAATATTTTTCCACATTCATTCAGCGCTAAAAAAACTAGCATCAAGTATAGAACAAATTAAAAAGAGTAGGAAGATCGTTGTTCGTTGTGTTTACTTCTAAATAAAAAGTTGAGACATTGTTACACAGAGCAGGGGCGGATCTAGGATTTTCTAAAGGAGGTGGGGGGAGGTGAGGTCATTGACAAAGCCAATATAGGGTGACTACGCCCTCCCCCCCAAAACATTTTAAAAAATAAGTGTCATTTTCTTACATTTTGGCGGCCCATTTGATGGCCCTGTAAATGATTGCTTGACTAGTCCCCTTTCCTTTCTTCTTTTTTTTTTTTTTGTGGACCAAAAGAGGCGGAAGAGGGATGGGAGGGGTCGCACTCCTGCAGCACATTTCTGACCCTATAGCACAAAAAATAACATTTGAATTATGATCGAATACTTTAACTTTTTACCTAAAAAGTCAAATTTACACCAATTACTTTTGTACTTTTACTTTTACTCAAGTTTTTTTTTTTTTTTGCCTAATCATCTGTACTTTTACTTAAGTACAAAAAGTGTGTACTTCATCCACCACTGCAGGGTACGCCCCAAACAGATTGCCAGTCTGTTGAGGGGCCGCGCATACAATCATCCACACAAACACTCAGTCCTAGGAGGAATTTCATACCAGCTAATTAACCTACCATGCTTGTTTTTGGAGGGTGGGACGAAACCGGTGTACCTGGAGGAAACCCTCATATACACAGGGAGAACATGCAAACTCCACAAAGAAAAGCCTGTTTTAAGAATCGTCTCCCACTCTTGGATTCAAACTCCCGACCTTCCTGCTGTGAGGCCACTGTGCGAACCACAGTGTCACCGTGCCGACCACGTCACCACCATCAATCGAACAACCAAAGAAAATAAAACTGGGGAATAAAAGAAAAAGCAAATAATAATAATAATATTGTTGGGTTTTTTTTATAGTTTTTATCGCGATCAAACGTTTGTTTAGCCCACATCACTCAACTTACGATTTTCTTACAAAAACACCGAAGAAGTCCCAGTTCCTGTCAGGTACTGCTTTGTGTAAAACAGGGGTCACCAACCCGGTGACCGCATCAGTCGCCTGCAGCCCAGTTCTAAAAATAGTGCTAATCACAAATTAGCTCTGTCTAAAATTTTATTTAATTGTGTTGCTATTCTTTTTTAATTTCATTTACAGTGATGTAAATGCGGTGTAAGGAGTGCAGCACACAAATTTTCCCGGTGAGGGATGAATAGAGTAATTTGTTATTATTATTATTAAATTTAAAAACAAATACATAAAAACATTTAAAAAAAACTGTATTTCACAAAAAAAAAAGTTCAATATACGAACTCAGTCTAGTGCGCATGACAAACCAGCTTTGCTGAGATGAGCTCGTGAGCGCTGCAAAGATGAGGTTACGAACGCATTTTCTACCCAGAAAAACATGGCAGAAAAAAGGAAGAAAACTTCTCATTTTCACAGTGAATGGAAGGAAGAGTTCTTTTTTACTAAAGTGAAAGAAAACTGTGTGTGTCGATGCACAGTTGCACCGTCCTTATTTTGAAAAGAGTAGATTTTTGTTAAATCTTACATCATTGATAATTTGTACAAACAATGGTTCAGAGTTTATGATTTGATAATTGTTGTAAAAATTGAAAAAGAATTCCTGCAAAATGTTGTGGAAGTGATCATTTGAAAATGAAACACTTGGATCTTGCATATTGAAATGTATCTGTTTCTGTTTAATCACACTGAAATAATTATTGTGATGAATCATTAACAATCAGTGTCTTCACATAGAATATCATTAATAATAATATAAAATTAAAGGTACACTTTGTAACTTTGTTATTTCAGAAGTGTATTATCAAAGTGGTAGCCCTTTGCATTACTCAGTGCCCTTGAAGTAGCTCTCAGTTTCAAAAAGGTTGGTGACCCCTGCTGTAGAACTTTCGGGATTTGTGCTGAGATTCAACTCATGGATACAAAAAAAAGTCTCAGTGCATGCTAACCACATCAAGCTGGCATGAACTGGAGCAGCTTTACCCGGACTTACATAAATCAGAGACAAAACAAGCGGGTTGGTCCACTAAATATAACCCCGAGCAGCACAACGAGGCCTTAAACGCAGAGATTGGGTTCCTGTAAAGGCACAAACAAGTGGAAATGAGCCTGACACGGTGACATCCTACGCTGCTGAAAATAAATGTATAAAGCTACATATTCCCAGTCTCCTTCTGAGGGGTGGCAAACTGCTTCCACATGTGCTTTTTCCATATCCCGCTGCTGCTCTGGAATTTCGTTTATGTACATTGTCAAACTTCTCACACTGTGAGAATAAAGGCATAAAAGCAATTAGGGGCCAGGGAGGAAAGCAGAGAAGAGAGGAGGGCAGGGGGGCTGGGTGTGCTGTGCCAGGGTCTGATGGGGTTTAGGGATGTGGTTATGTGTGGGAGTGTTAGTGTGAGGGGGATCCCCGGGATAAAGCTTGAACTTGGGTTTCCATTCACACGGGAAGCAGGATGATGGAGGGGCCGCATCCTGCTTCCACTTCTCTAAACTTACAGCGTTCTGCTTGAATTCATCGGACACCCCAATTCCCAAAGCTTCATCTCCAACCGTTGTGTCCTAACTATCACACAGGGGTCCTGAGAACATGTAGTTACGGATAATGACTCTGAGGACATCAGAAGAACATGCTAGTGTGGTAATAACGAGAAAAACGATGCAAAAACGAGTGGAAAGTTTAACTTGGAAGCGAGTTCGTGATCTTGAGCGCTAACATGTGCAGGGGTGTGTATTTTTGCAAGCTGTTGCAGAATAATATAACTTTAATGTGCTAAGAACCCCTCTAAATTCTACCTGTTTTTCTAATCTACATGCTCAACGCTCCCGGCTATACTCGGTCTAAGAACCAGGAGCTAAAGCCAACTTAACCGCATGAAGCCAAGCAAGCTGGCTCCATGCGGAGTTCTCTGATCTCATAAAAAAGATTGTTTAGGTGGAATCGTTAGAGATTAAGTTACCTGCAGCCAACAGTCACAGTTTAGATTTTGCTATTGCTTCATTCAGGGCCCCTGAATCAGGGGTCTCAGAAGATTCATAAAAAAAAAAAAAAAAAAAAAAAGCCACTGACACTGTTATGATAGTTTGGAGATTTGGTCATGGGCAGATTGGGACTCAGTTGTCAAAGTTGGACACAAGATGGTGTAAGTTTTATGCGTGCTTGTGGGCTTTAAGAAGAGGAGCGTACCTGTCTAGAAGCTCCAAGATTTTCTCTACCTCCTGTCTACCCCAGAAAAGAGTCATCTGACCCCTCTACCTGACCTGCACACTGAGGAGCAGAGTCATTTTTGTGATTCAATTCGAGTCTCCTAGTCCTAGTCTCTGAGTGTTAAGTCCCTTCCAAACGACTCTTAAGTGTCTTGTTCTTAACATCCACTGGCCCGGCCCCGGTACATTTTGTGTTTTTTTTTTTTTCTTCACTCATAAAGACACTTATTCTTTGTTCAACTCCACCTCGTTTTAAAGCTAAGACTTTCAAGAAAACGATCATAACATCCATTTTTATGTTTTCACTAGTTTCAAGAAGAAATAACTAATTATCCGCAAAAAAAAATCAAACTGTGTAGAGCGCACAGATTACCTATGATCCGGTTCTGACGACCTCAGACGGGTTCAATCTTTATGTAATTGGTCTCATTTTGTCCGTAATAATCCACAGAATAACTATATGAAATTGTATTTTCTCAAAAGTAATCAGGTTTGGAGAAATACTCCAGAAAACATGATTTTTTTTTTCTGTGTAAAATCCATGGTAAAATGTAGCAATGGCGTTCAAATCTCCTTGGCAACTGCCAATCTGTGTTTCTAGGTTCGTCCTTGGTATCTTTATTTTCTTCATGAAGTTATCTACAAAATGAGACCGTTCGCAAAATTTTCCAATCATGGGTTTGTTTGTTAGATGACTTTGAATGAAACAAGCGCTCCTCCTTCAGCTAACAGCAGCGTTAGCTTGTTAGCTGCTAGCTGGCTAATGACGTCACTTAAGAATATATGATTGGCCTATAAAGATAACCAATAATTTAAGCTTCAAAACAAGGGGCTTAAACCAAAACCGGACCAATCCGATCGCTTGTTATTCAGCTGCGTAATGGAATTTTATAACCACAACACGCCGCCATCTTGGTGCGTCATGACGCATGCCTCAGCTCATTGAGGGCAGACAGACTGAGTGATTGAATGATCACAGATTGAGTTATTTTCAAGTTTATTTTAAACTTTTATTTCGGTGAACTGTATTTCTGGGGTTTTGGAGCATAATTTGTATCCGAAAAACTTTTATTGTGCATGATTTTTATGAAAAAAATTATAATTACAGCCAAAAGTTTGTAGATAAAAATGTAATAACTCAAGCAGAAGGCCTGGTGTCTTTAGACACCTCCACGGGCTTTCAGGTAATGGTGGTCAATTGACCCCCTCCTAAGGGTTCTGGTGTTAAGGCGTGCAGAAAACAAACCTCAGGTAAACGTTTATGTCATGACATGAAGGGACGGAAAAGGACAAGATTTTCGCTGAACTGTGTTTTGTGTTTACAGGTTGATCCCATTTTGGCAGCGAGTCACTTTTCTAGTACGACATGAAATAATATCAGCCTGTAAACGTGTCAATTTGTCAATTTTTTAACGTCATACATGCTTAAAAAAATCAATACAATAAAAAAAAAAAAAAGTTGAAATCACTCTTATGTGGTTATATTTTTTTCTCACTGTCAGACATGAAAAAAAACCTTTCTTGTTTTGGGCCAATCAGAGTCTCCAAATTTATTTTGATGTCAGATTTCTTATTCAAAATCTTTACAGCTCATTTGTATAATGACCCGAGAGGTAGTAAAAATGTTTAACACCTGGATGGAACCTCACCCCTATCCACCGGCGTCCCAGTCCGGTCGCACTGTGTCCAACCTGGTAACCCAAAAACTGGAGTCCGGAATGGGTCACAAAGCCTGGCCGCAGTGAAGAACACCAAAATGGCCTCTTTGTATTTCACTGGGTCCGAGAGAGCACCTCCAGTTCCTCAAGCGAGCAACCGGATGTTTCCATGGAAACCGCACTCAAACCCTAACCCTCTAGACAGTCTCCTTCTCCGCACCTCCTCCAGATCGACTCCTTCTTCTTAGCTCTCCCGGAACCGAACCAACTCCTCCAGCCAGACACGAATGAGCCTCCTGCAGCTGGTCGCACATGTCAACGGCAGAATGACTTCATTACCAGCTAGCCGTTGGGAGATAGCCGTATGGAGCTAGCCGGACAATTTCTGAAAATTCAGCTGTTAGACACAAAGTCTAAAAATGGCATCCAAAGTGCGCTCAAAATTAAATCTTCAGAAAGAGACAAAACGGAAGGAAAGAAGGGACAGAAGCTCAGCGAAAGTTGGTGTATAAACGCTTAAGTAACAGGAAGCACTACAGCAGGCGGCCGCCCAGGGCAGCACTTTAGCCGGATGGGAGTGATACTTCTTCTTTCAGCATTTCCCTTTAGGGGTCACCACAGCAAGTCAGTTTCTTCCATCTAACCCTATCTCCTGCATCCTCTTCGGTCACACCAACCATCTTCATGTCTTCCTTCACTGTATCCATGAACCTCCTCTTTGGTCTTCCTCTAGTCCTCTTTCCTGGTGGTTCCAAATCCAGCATCCTTCTTCCGATGTACTCTCTCTCTCCTCTGCACATGTCCAAACCATCTCAGTCTTGCCTCTCGAACTTTACCCTCAAAACCTCTAACATGTGCTGTTCCTCTGATCCTGTCCATCCTGATCACTCCCAGAGAGATCCTCAGCATCTTCATCTCTGCTACAAACATCTCTGTTTCCTGTCTTTTTCTCAGTGCTACTGTTTCTAGACCAATCAGCATGGCCGGTCTCACCACGGTTTTGTACACTTTCCCCTCATTCTAGCTGAAACTCTTCTATCACACATCACACCTGATACTTTCCTCCACCCGTTCCAGCCTGCCTCCACATGCTTCTTCACCTCTTTTCAACACTCTCCATTGCTCTGGACTGTTAATCCTAGATGGGAGTGACACAAGCTCTTTTAGATTTAATATCACATATAAGTTGAAGTTATTGTCTGATTGAAAAATATGCAGATTGTTGAACAAACGTGACATGTACTCAATGCTAGAGTTAACCGGGTAAAAAACCGGCAACGCAAGTGAAAACGTTTGTTAGCAGCTTTAAGAATCAAGACGTTTTTCTTCTTTAATTAGTGAGATGGAATAACTTTCAACATGCAACTACCACAGCTGCTGGTGACGTTACAGTACACTTACTGGTCTTATCGACGGCCATCACAGACCAAATCTAAATTTTGGTTGTACAGAAAAAAAACTCAAATGTTTCTGGTTTTAATCAAGAGAGGAAGTTCCATCATGGTCCGCACCGCTGCCCCACAGGAAGATGGTCTCTGGTGAAAGGCTTGGCTGTGGGTTGGGGGTTCAGACAGGGGTCATTTGCATGTTCTGTGTGCGTGTGTGTGTAAAGGAACTGTTCGAGCGCTCTGGCTTCCTGCCAGAGTCAAACATACATGTTTGACTGATTAGACGCTGAAGGGCGTGACCGTCTTCTCATCCGGTAACTTGAGTCTTCTGAACAGAAAGAAGTTATGTAATAATGAATTGGTTTGTATCGATACCCTCAAATTGGGTATGGCAAAACTTGGTTGTATTTTTGGTGTAAAAAAATGTACACAAATTTCTGCACCAAAATTGAGTGGCTGTGTAAATATGTTGGAATTACACACCAAAATTAAATAAGTGCATTAATGACAGTAAATTATAAATTATGAGCTGGGCACTCATTTTAAGAGTAGATAATAAACTGGTCAACAATATATTCAATAAAAAAATGCACCTGGCAAAATTGGTGTCAAAGTGGCAAAAAGTGACTCGCTGTTGGTCCTGAGCTCGAGAGAAACGACTGGCCTGTTTTTACACACTAAAACGTACATAACTGGTAAACAAAATGTCAGGAGAGTAGTCTGCTCCCCCTCTGTATCCTACTTCCCTCCTCCCTCTTGTCTGTGTGTGTGCAACAAGTCACACCTGAAACTCATCTACTCATCTGCTGGAGCATAAATGGAACAGTTTTTGACACACTCTTCACCAGATCGTTGTTTATCATGCTTGACCTGTTATCCAGTTTTTGGCTCCTACGTCAGAACCCGCCTAATTAATCTGTTTTTGTCTTCTTTATTTGGACTTTTTATCAGTCTAATAAATCTGCTTTTGATTTCTTCATCTGAGCCTGTCTGTTGTGTCAAGGGTATATTTTTGGCCTCATCTCCAAATCATGACACAAAAAAAAAGCTAATACAATAAACCCAAATGGGTGGGTGTGGTTATAGATAGAGGATTTTAGAAAATTGGAGGATCTTAAGTACTTAAAGCTCAGCGCCTCAGTCCAATAGAGAGTGTGGAAAAGAGGTGAAGAAGTGTTTGCAGTTTTTAATCAAACTGTAACAACTTATTGATTCTTGACATAATTTAAATCTCCTTAAAAACAAATTTAATCTGTTTGATAATGCATGCAAATTTGATCAAATATCTATTATTAAATCCAATTTTTTTTTAAGCTTTAACATCAGTTTTTCAGTCGGTCTAACGATGTAACTTTGATGCTAAAAACTTCAGACAATTAGTTGCACAAAAAGCAGAACATCTGCTGTTCTGAGAATAATGCCAAGATTAATGAGTTATTCTTTATTTAAAGAGATTTTTACATATTTTATTGCGTTTATCTGCTGGAGAGACTATGTCTCACAGATGGACAGGGAACGCCTCGGGATCCTCCCGGGTGAGCTGGAGGATGCAGTAGGGGTCTCAGAAGCCTGATTTGTCTGAAGCTGTTGCCTCGCGACCCAACCCCAGATAGTCAGAAGGCAACGGACGATTCGGAACACTTATCTGTAGCCAATAACAATATTATGAATGATTTTTAATCTATAAAATTAACTCCTGGGTTCTAGAGACACTTTCTTCTTGAATAAACTGATCCATTTTTCAAAGAGGCTGCAAAAATGAAAGAATCAGTGTTCCTGCATGATATTAAACTTTTTTTTTAATCACAAACAAACAAATCCGCTGCATGTAAAAAGAGAAGTATTACAAAAACATATTGAAAATGCTGGTCGTGCATGTCAGCTGCTGGCTCTCGAAGGCACATCCGTGTGGCTGGAGGAGTTGGTTCAGTCCCGGGGACGCTAAGGAGAAGGAGTCAATCTGGAGGAGGTGTGGAGAAGGAGACTGTCTAGAGGATGAGCTTCTGGCCTTGTGTTTTTACGGTTTCCATGGAAACCTCGGTTGCTCAATGGAGCAACTGTAGGCGCACACCCGGACCCAGTGAAAAACAGAGAGGCCAGTATGGTGTTCTTCACTGCGGCCGGGCTTTGTGAACCATTCCGGACTCCAGCTTTTGGGTTGCAGGGTTGGACACATTGCGACCGGACTGGGACACCGGTGGGTAGGGGTGAGGTTCCATTGAGGTGTTATTAAACACCTGGTGTTTGCACTGCACCACTCAAATTTCCCTTCGGGGATGAATAAAGTACCGTATTTTCAATACCATAGGGTATAAAAAGGCGCAGTCCAAATTTTGTGTGCTCTGTATTTAACACACACATAAGGCGCACCTGATGATAGGGCGCACCTGATTATATATATATATATATATCCTCTACTTTGTACGTCCGCCTTACAACAACAACACACACACACAGACACATGCGTGCGCATACGCACACATACACACACACTCGTGCGCATTTAAAAATAGATCAGCGTAAAACTGAGTTTGGTTGGTTTTATTTAAATATTAGTTACAGTCGTCATAAAGTCATTTATTAAATCCATCAAAGTCCTCATCCTCTGTTTCAGAATCTAACAGCTGCTCTAAATCCAACCTCGTAAGTTGACTTTCTGTCAGAGTCACTTTTTGTACCGTGCAGCTCCTCGGAAATGATGCCTGCTTTTGCGAAAGCTCGGACAACAGTGCCAGCAGACACGTTAGCCCAAGCATCTACAATCCACTGGCAAACTGTGGCGTAACTCGCCTGGCGCAGCTGATTGTCATCAGTTTAAACTGAGCTTCATAAGCGTGTCTCTTTTCCATTTTCAGTGTTGTTAAAACAGCAATGTTCTGCATAAAGCACACACCTGTTCTTTTATACACAATCCACGCCCACACTTCCCCCTTTAGCGTTTTTATGCTTTCAACCGCGTCTACCTCATGGTTCTCTAATACGTCCGCAAATCACAAATCAGATAGGACGCACCGCTCATTTTGAAGAAAATTGGAGACTTTTAGGTACGCCTTATTGTCGTAGAAATACGGTATATTCAATTCAGAAAGCATCATGGACATCTGTTTGGAAAGCACACACTTGGATAAGGATTTAGGAGGGTTGCCAAAAAACTGAAGTCTAAATGAAGTAGCCATTTTTAACACAAATGGATGAACTTGAACCCCACTTTGATTCTGTCTATCTATCACCTGTAACATGCCACAGGTCAGGAGAGCAAACGATGAGTAGATCCCCAGAACATCCCACAGATTAGGATAATCTACGGTAAGACTACAGGGACGTCGTCCATAACTGAGTGTAAGATACAATGGGCGCCATAAAGTCTGCTTTACCACACAACCAAGATGCTTATCAGAGCATTGGATTTTTTTTCTTACGGTCTTCTTGTGAATCCCACCAGTGGTTTTAAGCAGTAGAAAAGCCTCTAAGCCCCAAAGTCCTGCAAAGCAAACCCAAGGGGCAAACATCCCCCAAACTACAACACGGATAATATCCGGGTCTAAAATGCTGGCTGGGTTAGTGCCCACTGAGGGGGACGACGAAGAGGCTGGAGAAGTGTGCAGGAACATCTGTGGCAGTGAGCATGAGAGGTTTCCAAGGTCCCAGTGGAACCAATGGCCGACATTAGTAAAGAACAAGAAGCTTAAATCCTCTAGGGCTTCGTGTTCCAGACACGGACGAGCAGAAGCTGGTCAACCACGCAGAAAATGTTGATAGACAAGGAGGAAAGGTCAGAGGATGTGAAAGACGAGCATGAGAAAATGGTGATGTAGTAGCAGAAGAAAGAACTGGAATTGATGTCCAACACGTCCCGGCGGAGAAAAGGAACCTCACATAGCCTGATATGTCAAAGTGTGTTTTTCACTCTGTGAAAACAGTCTGGAGTATACTCGGTTTGAAGT
Source organism: Neostethus bicornis (assembly GCA_902685375.1). NCBI lineage: Eukaryota > Metazoa > Chordata > Actinopteri > Atheriniformes > Phallostethidae > Neostethus > Neostethus bicornis. Next base: position 28,131,589 of record LR738550.1, read on the forward strand.
GAGAATTTTATTTGACCAATCAAATATGCCGAATCTGGTATATCTGGTGATGCACCTGAGCAAACAAGGTAGTCCGAAAAACAGAGTGTTAAATAAAGCTTTCCTTTTAAAAGCAGAGAAACCATGTCTTTCCCTTGAATACATTTTCTAAACACTACCTCTTCACATGTTCAAACCATCTCAGTCTGGCCTCTTTGACTTTATCTCCAAAACCTCTAACATGTGCTGTTCCTCTGATCCTGTCCATCCTGGTCACTCCCAGAGAGATCCTCAGCATCTTCATCTCTGCTACCTCCATCTCTGTTTCCTGTCTTTTTCTCAGTGCCACTGTCTCTAGACCAATCAGCATGGCCGGTCTCACCACGGTTTTATACACTTTCTCTTTCATTTTATCTGAAACTCTTCTATCACACATCCCACCTGATACTTTTCACCACTTGTTCCAGCCTAACTGCACACGTTTCTTCACCTCTTTTCCACACTCTCCATTGCTCTGGACTGTTGATCCTAAGTATTTAAAACTACGTCCCTTGAATAAACTTTCTAAACCCTTTCTAAAAATTCTCAAACTTGTAAATCGTTGCCACCCATGGACTGTATAACATGGTCGATCTCTTTTTTCAGATATAGAACTACAAACATGGAGGACAGACGCTTGTATTCTTATCAGGGCATCCTCTCCGTTTGCTGATTGGGTAGAACGTAAGTTAATTAAGATGGCCCACAGTCACTCAGAACCAACTATACACTTAATAATTAAGGTTTTTGAGTCATGTTACTAAAGAGTCATGGTCACAAATTCTTCTCCTTTTGGCATTTCCCTTCAGGGGTCGCCACAGCAAGTCAGTTTCTTCCATCTAACCCTATCTGCTGCATCTTCTTCGGTCACGCCAACTATCTTCATGTCTTCCTTCACTGTATCCATGAACCTCCTCTTTGGTCTTCCTCTAGTCCTCTTTCCTGGTGGTTCCAAATCCAGCATCCTTCTTCTGATGTACTCTCTCTCTCTCCTCGGCACATGTCCAAACCATCTCAGTCTGACCTCTCTGACTTTAAAACCTCTAACATGTGCTGTTCCTCTGATCCTGTCCATCCTGGTCACTCCCAGAGAGATCCTCAGCATCTTCATCTCGGCTACCTCCATCTCTGTTTCTCTCACCACGGTTTTCTACACTTTCACTTTCATTTAGCTGAAACTCTTCTATCACACATCACACCTGAAACTTTCCTCCACCTGTTCCAGCCTGCCTTCACAAGCTTCTTCACCTCTTTTCCACACTCTACATTGCTCTGGACTGTTGATCCTAGATACTTAAAAACTTCCACATTCTTTATCTCTTCTACTCTTTTACTCTGACTAATCTTCATTCCTCTTCTTTCTAGTGCAAACCTCCACCTCTCCAGCTTTTACGTCTTGGCGTCGACTACTTCTTTTTTTTTATGATTTATTGCAGCAATATTGAAGCACCCTTTGTTTATTATTTACCACAAGTAGTTGGCATGGTGGCTTTGTAGCAAGAAGCTTGGGGATCAAATCCCGAGCGTGCACGTAGCTTGGAACGCCGGTCTTTCTGTGTGGAGTTTGCTTGTTGCTCCGGTGTATGCGTGGGTTTTCTCCAGGTACTCCGATTACCTCCCACCCTCCAAAAACACGCATCATAGGGTAATTGGCCACCATAAAACTGTCCCTAAGAATGAGTGTGTGTGGCACCGTGACACACTGGCGACCTATTCGGGGTGTAGCCAGCCTCCCGCCTTGAATCAGCCGGGACAGGGTCCGGCACCTTCGCGACTTCTCTGGGAATAAGTGGTTCAGAAGATGAATAAATGATTCATCGGCTGCTTTGATTTTTTTTTCTGATTATATTTACCAGCTGTGGGTGGTGACCGAAAGAATGAGCTGCGGGTACAAGCGGCCGAAATGAGCTTCCTCCGCAGGGTGGCTGGGCTCTCACTCAGAGATTGGGTGAGGAGCTCTGCCATCCGAAAGGAGCTCGCTGTTGAGCCGCTCCTCCTCCAGGTTGAGAGGAGCCAGATTGGGTGGTTCGGGCATCTGGTCAGAATGCCCCCCCGAGTGCCTCTAGGGCGAGGTGTTTCGGGCACGTACCACTGGGAGGACACCAAGGGGTAGACCCCGGCCGGGGAACGACTTGGGATCCTTCCGGGTGAGCTGGAGGATGCAGCCGGGGTGAGAGAAGCCTGGGCTACCCGTTTGAGGCTGTTGCCCCCGCGAGCCGATCTCGGAACAAGCAGAAGATGACGGAATGGAACGGAAAATATTTATCAAAACCACCATAAATTTGCTCCCATAGTTCAGCCCTTTGGTCACATTGAGTTGAAGTGTTGGCCCACCCCTCTTTGAGTGAGTTTTTGTGGTCTTTGTTTTTACCACTTTGGTCAGTACCTGATGTTTGAAGGAATAAAGTGGATTCTGAGGGGAAAAAAACAGGCAAAGAGGGGGTCTGGGGTGTGTGGGAGGGGGCAATGTTTCTGTCATACAACAGAAAACAATCATGATTTATGACCGAACAAAGATTGACAAACACCCGGATCCAAAACTGTTCACAGACCACAGAACGAAGTCTCACAAAAACACACTGGTCCAAACCAGGAACGGGCAGCCATGGGTTAGCTTGGCTGGCAGAGGAAAATACCTGGCAAATCTCTGCTGAATGTTTTATAACTGTGCATTATCAAATCTTTGACATTTCCAGGTCGGTCTCTTCCAGCTGCGGAGCAATGTTAGCTCGTTAGCGATCCCAACTGCCCGGGTGTTTGGACGTAATCCCCAACTCTTAACATATGTGGCTGGAAATCCATTTGTAGACAATTTACACGTTCAGTTTGTGTATTTTTCTTTTTAAGCTTTGAATGAGGAAGTGGTTCCAAAACTGAAAGCAAAAAAAATGGGGTTTTTTGTGGTTGTGTTTTCTTTGAAACAGAAAAAAGTACGAGATTCAAAGTTCACAAAGTTTTTACTGTCATTTCAAATGAGCAATAAAATTTCATTTGGTATTTTTTTTTAAATTAGCTTAAATTAAATGTCTAAATTATTAGATTAGATTAGATTTACTTTATTTGTTGTGGTGTGGAAGGATGGTGGAAAGAGGAGGACCCAAATGCAGGACTTTGAACATGGTTTATTTACTTATTGCAGGAAAGTCTGTAAAAAAAATATGATTAACTTAAAGTTTCAACAAAAATATAAAACATGGTCAGGCAACCAGGTTGACCTGGCTGGGAAAGGGGGTAGTAAGACCTGACGAAGAAGGCAGGTGAGACTGCCTTTGAATAGGCAGCCAGAAGATTAGATGCAGGTGAGCCCACAGGTGCAGATGGTCCAATTAGCCAGAATTGGGGGAAAGGTGAGGTGGTCCCTGGCTCCCTCTGGTGGTGGTTGAGGGAACCACAACAGTACCCCCCCACCCATGACCACCTCAAGGTGGCCGAGAATTGGCGGGACGAGCTCGGCGGGACGAGCCGGGAAGGTTGGAGCTCGGCGGGACGAGCTCGGGAGCCAGAAGGTTGGAGCTCGGCGGCACGAGCTCGGGAGCCAGAAGGTTGGAGCTCGGCGGGACGAGCTCGGGAGCCAGAAGGTGGGAGCCGCCTCTCAGGATACACTGGTTTCAGGTTTTAAGTCCACTGGGTCCAGTTGTGGTCAGGTCTTTCTGTTGTGGTGTGGAAGGATGGTGGAAAGAGGAGGACCCAAATGCAGGACTTTGAACATGATTTATTAACTTAAATCAGGAAAGTCTGTAAAGAAAACATGATTAACTTAAGGTTTTCAAAAGTCAAATTAAAATCCAAAATACCAAACATGGTCAGGCAACCAGGGTGACCATGAAGAAATGATGTGACAAAACATTGAGGTCAATACAGACTGTAAGTGCATAAGGAGGTAAAAAAAAAAAAGTAACACAAGAAGCATGAAGTGACAAACAGTGATGAATTACATGAGCATGAACCAGTTATTTGCTATTCTGTGAGTTATTAAAAAGTGGTATTGTGTTGGGAATAAAAGATTTCCGGTACCGGGCGGTTTTTGAGCGGAGCTGTCTGAGCCTCTTGGAGAAGGAGCTCCGCTGCTTGTCCTGAAGTAGGTAGAGAGGATGGTCAGGGTTGTCCATGATGGATAAAAATAAAAGTTTTTATATTACATATAAAAAGTGCAATCAATACAGTCCAAATTAATTATGTACTGTATGTGTTTTCATAGGACGAGGCAGACCCTGTTCCCAATCTGGTTGGTCCAGGCTCGTGGAACCTTGTGATGGAATGGAAAGGCGGGCAGCGGTGGGCAAACTTTTTGACTTGCACATTGAGTTCTAACATTTGACAAAGAGGCCAGAACAGGTGCAGATGGATGGTATGCTTTGGTAACCACTAGATTAGACTGATAGAATGTTGCGCTAGATTTTAAACAAACAGTAAATGTTACATCAAGAGCGTTAAATTTCAAATCTACTGCGCTAGGTCTGAAATCTAGTGCGATAGCGCTTAAAAACGCACATTTAGTGGCGCTAGGTTTGAAATCTAAGCGCTTGATGTAACATTTTGCTTGTTTTAACGTCTAACGTGCTTATTTATGTGCATATATAAGGCCCGATGGCTTTCCATATCTGTGCACACTGTTCGTTTTGACAACGTGCGCATTACGAAGACACACACATTTTAATGGGAGCAGTGTTGTTGTTTTCTCAACAAAGCCAATAAATCTAGAGTGTGCCATTTAGTGAGGAAACATCAGAATTGCAGGGGAGATAAAATTTAACAAGGTTTATTTATTTAATTTAAAAACGTTTAGCAGGCCGCATGTGGCCCATGGGCCGTAGTTTGCCCGTGCCTGGGTTAGGGGGTGTCCTGGGTGAATCATGTCAAAAAAAAAAAAAAAAGTGCTGTGAAAGGTGCTGTAATCACTAAAAAGGAGGTAAAAAAATCATGCAGAAAACACTTAATTTACTTACTAATAAATTCTAAATACTAAAAATAGTCGACACATTAAGAATTTTTTTGTAATGAACCCACTTTGTTAAGTCGTATTTGCATTGATTTGCAGCAATTGAAGTTTATAACAGGTCGATCAGGTGCACCAATTTGATGGTTTCATTGAAGTGAAAAACGGAGTGGCTGCATTAGGGTCGCTAGTTGCATGGCGTGCACCTTCAAAAAGCTCCCTCCTGGTCGACAAGGTTGTTGCCATTTGAATGCAGCGTTGACCAATGATTTTTGCTCCAAATATTCAACATGACACCTTTAATGTTATTGGACTAGGCTTGGAACACTGGTCTTTCTGTGTGGAGTTTGCATGTTCTCCCCATGTCTGCATGGGTGTTCTTCAAGTACTCCGTTTTCTTCCCACCCTCCAAAAACATGCAAGCTAGGTTAGTAGGCTGGTGCCAAACTGCCCCTAGGAATGACTGTGTGTATAGTTGTGTGAGTGTGGCCCCGCGACAGACTGGCCACTTGTTTGGGTTGTACCCTGTCCCTTGCCTCGAATCAGCCAGGATGGGCTACAGCACCCCAAGCAATCCTGAAAGGGATGGACGGTTATGAAGATGAAGAATATGAAGAACTAGAAAAGCTATTAAAGAATGCCGACCTCTGATCTGATCCCGCCAACCAATGGGTGCAGATTAACCGCCAGATCAGGTCTTAAGTTTGTCTAAGGGCCAAAAAGAGGGATCAACAAGTGGCATGCACACTCACACCAATTGTAAACTTGAACTCACCAATCAACCATTGGGAATTTTGGGAAAAAAATTGTTGATAATATTTTGTAAACGATCATTTCGTCCATTTCTAGTAACGACTAGTAACGGGCCGTAGAAATGAATCCTTCTGCTTTTGGAACCAAACAACATGTGTGCGGTGGAAAGAGGAAGAGCTTTGCAAAAGGGGAGGGGGCTCTTGAAGAGGCCCAGATGCTCAGTGCTTGTACAGTGGAGGACAGGCCGGATGCCTGAAGCCCCCCACCAACCTCTTCACTTCCCCCCACCAGCACTGTCTTTCCAAAGAGAGCTGATGATGAGCTAAAAGGAAAACTTTCCCCAGGCTATAATTAGCAACCCTCAATTTGACTCATAGCAGTCTCTGCTCCATATGTGTGTGTGTGTGTGTGTGTGTGTGTGTGTGACCTACGTGTTTAATCCTGACGGAGATATCAAGTCTCCGGCAGCCTTGGGAGGAAATCAACCTCTGCAGAACAGATGGGACTTGGAGACATGAAGAGTCTCCTGTTAACCAGGCTGCATATGAATAAAATCCTTGTGTGTGTGTGTGTGTGTGTGTGTGTGTGTGTGTGTGTGTGTGTGTGTGTGTGTGTGTGTGTGTGTGTGAATGCAGTCACAGGTTTAAATTTGCTCAACTTTAAAACCTCACTCCTTGGAGAACACACCTAACCCCCTGTTTCTCCCACTAATGGCGCCGTCGTGGCAGCCTGCTGCGGTGTAGGAGAGCAGCACACAAATTTTCCGGTGAGGGGTGAATAGAGTGAGTAAAAAAAAAATCTATTGATTAAAAAAAGCAGATGTTTGTTTTTTACACGTTTTATCTTCTATTAAACATCTGGTTAGTGATTGGCTGTATTAGCCGTCTCGTCCAATGTTCAGTTACTATTTACTCACCTCGTTGTTCTTGGCCATGGATTTTGTTATCCAGAATGCCCACATTAGGAGAGGTGGTGACAAGGTGGTTGTCACCTTGACCAATGGCTGTATAATTTTTGTTCCAAAGATTCAACGTGACACATTTTAGGTTGTTGGACGAGGCTTCTAACATGGGTTTTCTTGAGGTACTCCGGTTTCCTCCACTCCCTCCAAAAACTTCCATGTTAGGTTGATTGGCTGGTGCCAAATTGCCCCTTAGAAAGAGTGTGAATGTGTGTATGGTTGTATGTGTGTGGCCCCGCGACAGACTGGCGACATGTTCGGGGTGTACCCTGCCCGACGGCTTGAATAAGCCGGGATAGGCTCCAGGACCCCCCGTAACCCTGTAAGGGATGGACGGATAAGAAGGTGACCGCACCAAGAATATATAAATATGAGCCAGTATTGCTAGTTTTGTGATTTACACTGTGTCATGCATACGCTTAATTAACAGTGTGGATTGAAAACATTGACCCACTCATACTGTCGCCAAAAAAATTCTGCTGTTTTATCCAAATAAATTTGAAAAAAGTATAAATGTTTAGAACAAAATATGTTGATTGTCTAGAAATAACTTTATTAATTTTTGTAAGTCAGAAGACAGGGGCGGATCTAAGGGGAAGAGGGGAGGGGCCCACGCCCATCCCGCCCCCTTCCTTTTGGTCTGAAAAAAAAGAAGAAGAAAAGGGACTAGTAGGGCCAGTGAATGGGCCACCAAAATGCAGGAAAAATTCTCTTATTTTTCAAAATGTTCTGGGGGTTAAAAAATCCTAGATCCGCCCCTGGATGAATAAAATGTTTACTTCTTATAAAGAGATGATGTATTCTGGTTGTGAGAGGATGAAATCAGATCTGAGTGTGTGTGCAGCGGTCACGGTGAGCTCCGCAGGGATGTTTGTCCTAATTGCTTCACTCATCACTCAGCGTGTTTTTAAAACCTCGTGTTGGAGATCAGGGCCGAACATCTTCCTGGAACAGAGATGTTTTTGCTTAGTCTCACTTCCCAGAAACAGGACGGGATGGAGTCTGTTTGGGTTTGGGTCAGACTGATATAGGTCACTGTTTTACAGAAATAATGATGGAAGACCAGAATGGTTTCCATCAGTCCGAATGATCGGACTTTTCACTTTTGGCCTCAACAACAAAAAAACTTTTTCTTACTCAGAAATCGTTTCTGGAAACTCTCGAGAAGATCGGAGTTAATCCCCAGATCAGCAAAATATGACTCATGACTAGATCCAACCATATGATTGGCTGTCAATAGCAATAGCACCGGTCCATTCTGTCGTCTTCCGCTCATCCGGGGCCAGGTCGAGAGGCAACAGCCTCAGACTTGAAGTCCAGGCTTCTCTCACCCGGCTGCACCCTCCAGCTCACCTCGAAGGATCCCGAGTCGTTCCCCAGCCAGCTGTGAGACATAGTCTCTCCAGCGGGTTCGGGGTCTACCTCTCGGGCTCCTCCCGGTGGGACGTGCCCAAAACACCTCACCTGGCTTCCTGACCAGATGCCCAAACCACCGCATCTGGCTCCTCTCGACCTGGAGGAGGAGTGGCTCGACACCGAGCTCCTCCCAGATGGCAGAGCTCCTCACCCGATCTCTGAGTGAGAGCCCAGCCACCCTGCGGAGGAAACTCATTTTGGCCGCTTGTGTCCGCATTCTCATTTTTTTTAGTCTGCACCCACAGCTGGTGACCATAGGTGAGGTTTGGAACATAGATTGACTTGTAAATTGAGAGCTTTGCTTTTCAGCTCAGCTCTTTCTTTAGCACGACGAACAAATAATAATATTTAGTATTAAAAACCCACCCAAACCAGTAACCTTTTTTTTTAAGTCTAAACACATTAAGTAGCGGCTAGGCGGCGCAGTGGGTAGCACAGTGGCTTCACAGCAAGAAGGTCATGAATTCAAGTCCAGGGTGGTGACAAGGCTTGGAACACTGGCCTTTCTGTGTGGAGTTTATATGTTCTCCCCATATCTGCGTGGGTTGTTATCCGAGTACTCTGGTTTCCTCCCACCCTCCAAAAACCATGCATCTTAGGTGTTCATTGACCGGTGCCAGACTGCCCCTAGGGATGAGTGTTTGTGTATGGTTGTATGTCTGCGGCCCTCCAACAGACTGGCAACCTGTTTTGGGTGTACCCTGCCCTTCGCCTTGAATCAACCGGGATGGGCTCCGGCACCCCACGCAAACCTGTAAGGGATAGACGGTTAAGAAGTTATAAATAAATAAATAATAATAATATTATTATAAATAGTAATTTAATATATAAGTATATAGTAAATAGTAGATTAATATAAAATAAAAATAAATAAATAATAATAATAATTAAAAAAAAAAGGTGACTGACTGACAGTTTAACCCAGGGGTGGGCAAATGTTTTGAATCACGGGCCACATGAGTTCTAACATTTGACCAGGGGGTCGAAACAGGATCAGATGGATGGCATGCTTTGGTAACCACTAGATTAGACCAATAAACAAGTGTGCTAAATTTTACACCAAGAGTGTTAAATTTCAAATCTAGCGGCGCTAGGTCTGAAATCTGGTGCGATAGCGCTCAAAAACGTGCATTTAGCGGCGCTAGATTGGAAATCTAAGCGCTTGATCTAACATTTTGTTTATTTTAACATCTAACAAGCTTGTTTACGTGTGTGTATTGGACCCGATGGCTTTCCATATCTGTGCAAACTGTGTGTTATGGAGACACACACATTTTAATGGGAGCAGTGTTGTTGTTTTCTCAACAAAGTCAATAAATCTAGAATGCGTCACCTAGTGAGGAAACATCAGAATTGCATAAATATTTTAATAAATAATAATATAAATAATGAATAAAACATTAACAAGGTTTATTTATTTTGATTTTTGAAGTTTGGCGGGCCGGATTAAACATTTAACGGGCCGTATGCGGCCCACGATCCGTACTTTGCCCATACCTGGTTTAGGCACAAATACAAACCCACTATTCTTTCTCAACCACCAGATTACATAGACTAGCCTAAACACCCCTGGAGGTGGGTTTTGGGGGATTTCTGGAAAGCCACAAAGGGGAACACCATGTTTCAAAGTATCCATTTCTACCAAACACTATCGCCGACTTCTAAACATGTAGACGTTTAAACATAAACATTAAGTCAACGGTCAAATCGTTCCGTTCCCACGAGGTTCATCACGGTGAAAAACGTTTTAAACCATCATGTCTTGGCCATGCTGTAGAGTCTCAGAATGACACCAAACGGGACCATTTTCAATTCTTTTGCTGTGACTTTGGCCTTTCTCATCAAGGCCGTCCAACCAACGCAGATGTTCAACAAGCCAAAGATGAACACACTCTTCGTCTGGAGCAACGCACTCGTTCTTTTTCAAATTGCACCACTATTTTAATAAAGAGCTTTCCCATGCTCCATTTGTCTGTTTAATACCGCACATCTGGTTAATCCATTCTGCTCTCGAGCTTTTCTCGTGAAAAACAATCTGTCGTCATTGCAGTGATGGAGGGGGCTGATGGGAGAAGAGGTGGGGGGGGAGGTTATGGAGACCTGCAGCCTCTCTGGTGAGAAGCATTACAGCTTTATGAGCGATGGCCTGACTCGGTGCTGGACGAGCCAGTGGAACACATTGTTATGGCAACATCACAGTGAGCGTGTTTAGACTAGGCTCCACTGTCCGGTGAGGTAATGCCTGTGATGTAACATCAAGGAGGCACACAGGAGAGAGGGGAATAGAGCGGGAAACGGTGGAACTGGCACTAATGGTTACCAGACCACAGCACATATTGTACTGTAGGAAAAATAAGCAGATGGGGGGGGCCCGAGTCGTTATGGAAATGTTCACAGAAAAGTTACATTTGTGCTTGTATAAAAGTTGCAGATCACAAATTCATCTATTAAAAGTCCACTTGTGAGGCAATGGTTTCCAATAACCAGTAAGAATCAGCTAATACATACCAAGTATGTTAATAAAGAATATGTAAACATGTAATTACAAACTTTGGCTCCCCCTACTGGCGAATCACTGTTAAACCACACACATGTTTACATGTTTAATCTGTAGTGTTGTGATCTGTAGTGAGAGTAGGGAAGAGGTGGAGGAAAAGCTGGAGAGGTGGAGGTTTGCACTAGAAAGAAGAGGAATGAAGATTAGTCAGAGTAAGACAGAGTACATGTGTGTGAATGAGAGGGATCCAAATGGAAAAGTGAGGTTACAGGGAGAAGAGATAAAGAAGGTGGAAGATTTTAAGTATCTAGAATCAACAGTTCAGAGCAATGGAGAGTGTGGAAAAGAGGTGAAGAAGCATGTGCAGGCAGGCTGGAACGGGTGGAGAAAAGTATCAGGTGTGATGTGTGATAGAAGAGTTTCAGCTAGAATGAAAGGAAAAGTGTACAAAACCGTGGTGAGACCGGCCATGCTGATTGGTCTAGAGACAGTGTCACTGAGAAAAAGACAGGAAACAGAGATGGAGGTAGCAGAGATGAAGATGCTGAGGATCTCTCTGGGAGTGATCAGGATGGACAGGATCAGAGGAACAGCACATGTTAGAGGTTTTGGAGATAAAGTCAGAGAGACCAGACTGAGATGGTTTGGACATGTGCAGAGAAGAAAGACCGAGTACATCGGAAACTGGGTTTGGAACCACCAGGAAAGAGGACTAGAGGAAGACCAAAGAGGAGGTTCATGGATACAGTGAAGGAAGACATGAAGATAGTTGGTGTGACTGAAGAAGATGCAGCAGATAGGGTTAGATGGAAGAAACTGACTTGCTGTGGCGCCCCCTGAAGGGAAATGCTGAAAGAAGAAGTTGTTTACATGTTTAACCTCTTTTTACCATAACGCAACAGTCGCAATCCATGACCAGGATGAAGAAAAACACAGACAGTCTCTTTAAAAAAAAACAGATTCTAAAACAAAGACGTACGTCGGCCCACAAACCAGATCTGGTTATGTATAGAAGACTCAGAGGAGGTTAATTTCGGGTTGTGACTCTCCGCTTGGGTCCTGTGATGAGCAATATGATACATTTACAAAAGATTAAGTTTAGTTCTGCAGCTGAGTTTGATTTTTTGTGTTTCCAGGGGATCAGTACTTTACGAGACGGTCATGGTCATTAGTCAGCCCTTCGATCAAACCCATACCCTCCCCCCTCTAAGGTCTACATTATTCTAAATATCACAGACTGTTTAAAACAGGGGTGTCAAACTTTTTCACTCGTGGGCCACATTGAGTTCTAACGTTTGACAAGCGGGCCGGATCCAAGGGGGGCGGGGGACGCGTGATGTCATAGACAAAAAGCCCTTTACAAAATCCTGGAGTTGCCCCTGAGAACAGGATCAGATGGATGGCATGCTTTGGTACCCACTAGTTTAGACTGGTTAAATGGTGCTAGATTCTTTTTTCCTCCTTTTATTAATTGCCGCCATTTAGAAAATTGGGGGGCTCACACACTAATTTGCTGTTCCTATTTTAGCCTCTAGATGGCAGCATTTAAAACACGCAGGTAACAGCGCTGCTGCCCAATGTATTACGTAATTCTACACACGGGCCAGGCGCTATTGATTTCATGACGGAGGCTGCGGACCGGATGAAAATTGACAACGGGCCGTATTTGGCCCCCGGGCCGGACATTGAACATGTCTGATTTAAAAGTTTGTGAAAAATTTTTAGATGCTGTTTGGTCTAGAGCAAGGGTGGGCAAACTTTTTGACTCGCGGGCCACGTTGAGTGCTAACATTTGACATGCGGGCCAAACCCTGGGGGTGGAGGGGGAGGGGCGGGTCGTGCCCCCTCCCTCTCTACGTTGACAAAAAAAAATTGTTCTTACTACTTTAATTATTGTAAACATCGGTTACAATATGCAGCAAAATACAGAAAAATTACTTATTTTTCAAAAAGGTTCGGGGGGGGGGGGGTGACCCAGACCACTCTATACTGGCGAGCACCAAAGGTGCTTGTTTTGTGCCCCCTTCCCCTTTTAGAAAATCCCTTATTCGCCCCTGGGAACAGGAGCAGATGGATGGCATGCTTTGATAACCTCTAGATTAGACCGATAGAATGGCGCTAGATTTTAAACAAGCGCTAAATGTTACATCAAGAGCGTTAAAATTCAAATCTAGCGGCGCTAGGTTTGAAATCTAAGCGCTTGATGTAACCTTTTGCTTGTTTTAACATCTAACATGCTTGTTTACATGCGTGTATTGGGCCCGATGGTTTTCCATATATGTGCACACCTTTTTTTTTTTTTTGACAGTGCATGCATCGCAGATACACACACATTTTAATTGGAGCAGTGTTGTTGTTTTATCAACAAAGCCAATATATCTACATTCCGCCATCTTGTGACGAAACATCGGAATTGCAGGAAAAAAAAAATCATTAACATGTTTTTTTTAATTAATTTTTTCAAGTTCGGCAGGCCGATTACAATGTTTGACGGGACACATGTGGCCTGCGGGTCGTAGTTTACCCATGCCAGAGTTAGATGAAAGAAACTGACTTGGTCTGGCGCCCCCTGAAGGGGAATGCCAAAAAGAGAAGAAGACACATTTATCGTTATTATTTCCAATATCGCTGCTACCCTAAAACTTCAAACCGTCTTTTTCCACCTCATAGCAGCTCCATGTTTCACACAGTGTTGTTTTCATCAACAATGACAAAAACTAAATGATTTAGTTGACGAAGCATTTTTTTATGAGGATGATGTAACGATAACAAAATAAATGCGAAATTTTTACAAAATTGTGACAAGACTTTTGCAAGTTTCTGCTGACGAGACGAAAACGTAACAAAATAGGCGTCAGACTTTTACATTTCTGTCTGTGAAAAGAAAAAAACACAGCGGCTGCATCTGTCTCTCACGGCGGTACGCCCCCCACAATGCTGCATGTTCACACCGTCTACACAACACACCTGCAGCCACGAGGAAGTCACAAACCATGGTGAAAACAGTAACAAAGAGGCTTGGTGGTCAGAAACTTAAAGTTTTCCACATATTTTGCGCAAACAGCATGCTAACTTCAAGCTAATGCTAGCTTGTCAGCGCTGCTAACTTCCTAGTTAGCTTGGTTGCGCTAACCACTGATTTAAAGACACAGTACAATGTTTACTTTGTTTACAGGAGTTATTAAGGGGTGTCATTTTTAAGAACGTTTAAGTTACAATGTTCCTCACTCACTAAAGAATTGATTTTTTTCTTTTTTTTGTTTCATGATGTTTGATGTTTTGCGCAAGTTAAAGCTCGGCAGAGTTTTTTTTTTTTAAAAAACAAATAACCTCCATCATTCTCAGTAATAAAGACACGATTGTTAAAGTAAGAATTTTTTTTTACACTAAAACTCGACTAAAAATGTTCTAAGTCTTCCCTGACAAAAACTAGACGAAAATTCTTGGGTTTTCGTGACTGTAACGTGACTAACACTTAAATTAATATTTGTCCAAAGACTAAAACAAAAACTTAGATGGCTGTCAAAAACAACAATGGTTTCACAGTACACGCAGGCTAAAGGACAACACGCTAGTCAACATAGAATTCTTTTTCGTATCGTCTCTTCTGGCTTTTTTTTTCTAGATTTGCGTTTCACAGATCGTGTCCGCTCCATTGAAAAATAATGCGAACTGTTAAAATAAATGCAAAAAAAATGCCGGATTTTTTCCGACTGGAGCGGAAAGAGAACGCTTACTTATTTTTGGTCAATGAGCAAAACCTCTTTTTGTAGTTCTTTTTTTTCAATGTTGAAATGAGTTTATTCTTCTTTGTAAACTTTCTGAATCCTTGCATTGTTGGTGTTTCTGCTGACAGAGTGTGTAACACACAACAGATTTCTCTGTAGATCTTCAGGACATGTTGGAAATCACCAAATAAGACAAACATACTTTCCCCTCAGGCTGCTTTCTAAAATCAGAAGTGGGTTGGTGGTTGAGTGTTTGTACAAACTGGACCCCCACATGAATCCACTTCACTATATATACTGGCCTGGAACTGGATGGACAGCTGAAGCTCAGCTGCAGAACCAAAGCTTCCCCCCCCTGAGGCATTCACTGCCTGCTAATTTACCATTCCCCAAAAACCAGACGGCAGGAAAATTACTGCGATGCTTTAGTAAAAAATAAACTTGTTTCGTAAGTCTCTCATGTTAAACATAGGAATTCAGCTGGGGTTGTTTTCAGCTCAGCTATTTCCAGTAAACTTTGCTTTCTTTTCTGCTGCTTGCTGGTTTTTCTGTACAGCAGTGTCCTCAACCCCCCTACTGCTTTTCTATGAGAGGAACCCAGAGATTTTGTGTGGGTGTGTCCTCGCTCCACTCGGGGACTCGGCTGTAATTGCTTGTTTAAAGATAATGACAAGGGAAGACTCTCTGAGGAGCCCCGCCGCAATCGCCAGCCATGAGGCGAGCGGCGTAACCGCAATGCGCGGCCGGGGAGGGTAGGAGAGACAGAGCGGGTGGTAATTAGGGGTTTATTTTTCCTACAGAATGAGAAACATCTGCCCATCTCTCACCTGCAGCCACACTGTCCCAGCTTGATCGGCTTCCCAACAGCTCTTCGCCAGTGTTTCAGACCCAGATGTCAGGAGAGTAGTCTGTTCCCCCTCTGTGTCCTGTTTACCCCCCTCCCCTTGTCTCTGTGTGTGCAACTAGTCACACCTGAAAATAATCTAACTCATCTGCTGCAGCATAAATGGAACAGTTTTAGGCACACTCTTCGCCAGATCGTTGTTTACCAGGCTTGACCTGTTATCCAGTTTTTGGCTCCAGCTCCTACATCAGAACCTGCCTGGTTTATCTGTTTTTGTCTTCTTTATTTGGACTTTTTATCAAAGTGATAGTAGCACTTTGATATCACTTATCAAAGTGATAAAAAGTGAGGTTACAGGGAGAAGAGATAAAGAAGGTGGAAGATTTTAAGTACTTAGGATCAACAGTCCAGAGCAATGGAGAGTGTGGAAAAGAGGTGAAGAAGCGTGTTCAAGCAGGCTGGAACGGGATGGAGAAAAGTATCAGGTGTGATGTGTGACAAAAGAGTTTCAGCTAAAATGAAAAGGAAAGTGTACAAAACCGTGGTGAGACCGGCCATGCTGATTGGTCTAGAAACAGTGGCACTGAGGAAAAGACAGGAAGCAGAGATGGAGGTAGCAGAGATGAAGATGCTGAGGATCTCTCTGGGAGTGACCAGGAGGGACAGGATCATAGGAACAGCACATGTTAGAGGTTTTGCAGATAAAGTCCGAGAGGTCAGACTGAGATGGTTTGGACATGTACAGAGGAGAGAGAGAGAGTACATCAGAAGAAGGATGCTGGATTTGGAACCACCAGGAAAGAGGACTAGAGGAAGACCAAAGAGGAGGTTCATGGATACAGTGAAGGAAGACATGAAGATAGTTGGTGTGACCGAAGAGGATGCAGCAGATAGGGTTAGATGGAAGAAACTGACTTGCTATGGCGCCCCCTGAAGGGAAATGCCGAAAGGACAAGAAGATTTGGACTTTTTATCAATCTAATAAATCTGCTTTTGATTTCTTCATCTGAGCCTGTCTGTTGTGTCAAGGGTATATTTTGGCCTCAGCTTCACATCATGACACCAGAAGGAGCTAATTGAATTATAGCTGCTACTGGCAACCTGTAGGCTGAGCAAGGCAAATGGATCGTACCCTGACCCCATTGTTTTCACCTCTCTGTAGAACTGGGAGCAAGTCTGTTCAACCCATCGGGATCTGAGGCTGTCATGGCGGCAGACATTCACTCGCGGGCCACATTGAGTTCTAACATTTGACCAGCGGGCCGAAACAGGAGCAGGGTCGCCACAAGGATTTCTTAGAGTTTACTAAGAACTCCACCGTTCTCTGTATAGGGAGCATAGCTTGGTAAATAAGTATCATGAATGAATGTCCATTCTTCAAAATGAATCATATAATGAAATTATGAAATGAGCATTTGTGAGCGGCAATATTATTTCATGCCAAGAAAAGGTACAACGAATGTAGTATTTGCATTTTTTTTTCAATTCAGTTTAATTTATTCAGACATAAAACAACATGAAAATTAACTAATGGTACAAATAAAAATACACAGTCTGAAAAGGAATAGGCAGAAGCAAAGTGCTTGTAAGCGCCTACCCCCTTTACCCTAAACATGAACATTAAGTGCTGCTACATTTACATGATAAGTTATCAGTTTGTTTCTATGTATGATTTTACAATTTTGTTTTTATATAAACTTTTAAATCGAGTCAGTCTTCTACAGTCTTTGATGTCTTGTTCTAATCTGTTCCATAGATTTACCCCAACATTAGAGATACAGTGTTGTTTTGTATTAGTTCTGACCCTAGGCTTTTTGAAAACATCAGATCCCCTCAGATTATGGGTACTCTGTCGATTTTGAAAAAAACTTTGGATCTGATTTGGTACTTGTTTATTTTTAATAATAAACATGAGTTGTGCGGTTTTGTAATCTATTAAGTCTTTGAATTTCAATGTGTTTGTATGGATGAAGAGTTGGTTTGTATGTGACCTGTACGGGGCTTTGTTGACAATTCTAATGGCTCTTTTTTGGATAAGAGTGATTGGAGTGATGTTTGTTTTGTACGTGTTTCCCCACACCTTCACACAGTAAGTCATATACGGTCAAATTAATGAGTTGTATACAATATATAAGGCCTTTTCATTCAGACATTCATTGACGATGTTTGCAGAGATTTACAGCGAAGGTCAGAGGGACCCAGTCTGACCCAGTGGTGAGGTGGGCTGCTGGTGTGACAGAGGAGTCTAAAGAGGAGGTGCAACTGGAAAGGAACCTCTATGAAGTACTTCAGATTCAGTCTAGAGCAAGGGAGAGTGTGGAAAACAGGTGAAGAAGCGTGAGTAGGCAAGCTGGGACAGGTGGAGCAAAGTTTTAGGGCAGTGAGTTTTAGGGGTAATACCAGTCATATACCCATTTCGTCCGATATGTTGCAGTTGAATGAAATTTTATTCGATATTTTTCTCGTATATATATTTTTTTTTTTAGCTCTATCCAACATTTAGTAAAAAAAATAATAATCATGACCCAATTTTGCTGCAGTTTTATAGTGATTGCTGAATATAAATGACCTCACCCAGATGACCACACACCCCCTTCGCCCCACTCGCCTCCCATATTGTACCAAAAGGAAATTACTATAGGGAAAGAATTTCCATTTCAGCACCATTTTTGACCTATAAAATATTTGCTGTAATCCATGACAAGGCCAATAACCAACATGTGGCCCACAGGAGACTGATCACAGTGCAAGCCAGGCTGGTACTGGGCATCTGCTCCATTTCTGGCCCACAAAACCCTTGGCAGAGCTCAAATTGAGCCAGAAAAGCCACCACATCCTCATTTTATTTATACATGTCTGCCATGTTAATATTCTGTATGTTTTTATTACGGCGTGCAGGTTGGTACAATGTGGGCCTACGTCATGCCTGGATTACAAAGTCAAACACAAATGGTTCGGAGGTGTTTTGGCTTGTTTTTATGTCTAAAGATCCAAAAAGCCCACATCTGTTTGTCTTTATTAGACCATAAAAAGAACAGAAATGCATGTCATAAATAAATAATTTCCTCTGTTTTATTGGTTGTAGAATCCCAAACCGAAGCTGGAAGAGGAGTACAGCATGTGGGATATGCATATATGGAAATATTTTACTTATAAAATGAGTTTTGCATCACTCAAAGTGGAAGAAAAAAAATGTGCTTCATAAAAACTAGAAGTTGTGTTATTTTTGGTGCTGATTAATGTTTAAAAGACGAGTACACATCATTTATATGCCACCTTTTATTAGTTGTTACAGAATTCAGTTTTAAAAGGTACGAGTTTGCAGGGCTGTTTTTCTGAGCGGTGTGTACAGTTCTCTTGGATCTCGCCTGGTTTCTATCCGCCATTCGGAGTTCTGGACCAGTTCTGTCCTGGATTAGAACATTTACAGTGAACAGATGTGATTGTTAAGATGGAGCCCAGATGGGGCGGTTTATGTCGTACCACAAAGGGTTAAAGGTGGTTTCGGCTCCCACAGCTGGTCTTGGAGATGTGCCTTTCTTTAACAATGAGAACAGCTTCGGCAAAGAAAGCTTTACTGCTTGGCTTTTATAAAAATCTGGCTTGATATCAGAATTTTATTGCTTGAAAAAAAACGTTGCATTGATTGAGACCTCGATAATGAAGACAATTTCCTTTGCTTTTAAAATGTTTCATTAAGAATTTTCTCACCTATAAAATCTAGGCCTCAACAGGGATTTGTCTAGACCAGGGATGTCAAATTGCAGCCCACAGTTTAAAATAAAATATTAATATCACTGCAGCTGTGAGTTTGATATGAATGACACTTTGTAGCAACGTGGGCGGAACTGACTGAACCGGCCAAACAGGTGGGTTTTACGGCTCCTGAGGAAGGGACATAAGCAATCAGAGAGATTTCTCATAGATTGGCATCAGTGTTGCCATTGAGATTTGTGATTGAGTATCCAATTTGTTTTGGGTATATTGCCTCTTCTTCTTCTTCTTTCGGCATTTCCCTCCAGGGGGCGCCACAGCAAGTCAGTTTCTTCCATCTAACCCTATCTGCTGCATCCTCTTCGGTCACACCAACTATCTTCATGTCTTCCTTCAATGTATCCATGAACCTCTTCTTTGGTCTTCCTCTAGTCCTCTTTCCTGGTGGTTCCAAACCCAGCATCCTCCTGCCGATGTACTCGGTCTCTCTCCTCTGCACATGTCCAAACCATCTCAGTCTGGCCTCTCTGACTTTATCTCCAAAACCTCTAACATGTGCTGTTCCCCTGATCCTGTCCATCCTGGTCACTCCCAGAGAGATCCTCAGCATCTTCATCTCTGCTACCTCCATCTCTGCTTCCTGTCTTTTCCTCAGTGCCACTGTCTCTAAACCAATCAGCATGGCCGCTCTCACCACGGTTTTGTTCACATTTCTTTTTATTTTAGCTGAAACTCTTCTATCACACATCACACCTGATACTTTTCTCCACCCGTTCCAGCCTGCCTGAACACACTTCTTCACCTCTTTTCCACACTCTCCATTGCTCTGGACTGTTGATCCCAGATACTTAAAATCTTCCACCTTGTTTATCTCTTCTCCCTGTAACCTCACTTTTCCATTTGGGTCCCTCTCATTCACACACATGTACTCTGTTTTACTCTGACTAATCTTCATTCCTCTTCTTTCTAGTGCAAACCTCCACCTCTCCAGCTTTTCCTCCACCTCTTCCCTCCTCTCACTACAGATCACAATGTCATCTGCAAACATCGTTGTGTTGGGTATACGTCCTACATGCATAAAAAATAAAGTACCAGTTTTAATTCACACGAAGGTGCTAAAACACGTTCAACGCGTACGTCAAAACAGCCAGTCCATCCATATTTCACATGTCAAGTCCACAGAGGACCACGTTTCCATTCTTATGTTCACATAAGGTTTGACTTGCTGTACGTCAAACTCAACCTCACAAATTGTTTGCTGTACTGCCAACAAATTGATTTTCATACACCAAGACCTTGGACATGTCTGGGTTGCTTTGATCGCACAACTTCTGCCAACTGATGGAGATAGATTGGACAACCAATCAAAAATTGTTCATGTGTCAAACACATTTGACAAAAGCTGAACACAAACTCAAGTCAACAGGAAGTTAAAGTGACCTGTGTAGCAAATTCAGCAAGCATGTCCATGCCATATTGACAAGAACAAACATACGCCCTAAAGCTGCTTTCACAACACACACTTCAAAACAGATGAATTGCATTAGTTTAACCACATTCACATTATCTGGCGGACATATTGAACACGTGTCCTAGATGTATGGCACGCATGTGCTTCTTGGCGTTTTGTCGAGATGTGCTGCCTGGTCTGATGCTTTGCTTGTCGATCATGCTACCTTGTTAAAAAGTGCTACTGAGAACCTAACAAGGTGTATTGTGGTGTATTTAAGACATAACTGTCATGACGTGATGTGCAGGTGGATGGAGGAGGACCCAATTGCAGGACCAGAAATATGGTTTATTTGAGTAAGGCAGTCCAATAATGCTGTGAAGGAAAAACATATGGTTTAGTGGCATAGCAAGTGGTTATTGTTCTGAATGTCATGGTCAGGCCGCCAGGAAGACCGGGCTGGACTGGAAGGTAATGACCCAACACCTGAAGGGAAGACAGACTGCCTTTTTAGAGGCAGATGGGCAAAGACCTTCAGGTGTCTAAAATCAGGCAGATGAGGGGAGGCCCCGGGTTCCCTCTGGTGGTGGGCGAGGGAACCATGACCATACTACATTACATACATTACTACATTAGATCAAATTAGGTTTTTATAGATTCTTGTTTGATTCCAACAACAGCATACCGATCCTTGCCAAAACCGACCATAGCATTGGTAACATAATTTGACAGGTTTTTTTTTGTATCAAATTTTTCTACTGCATTAAAATGCTAAAACACACCTCTTGCTATATTGTTATGAGGCAAGGATAGCATAACATCACTATGTCAAAATGATACATTTAATCTACATTGACTTCGGTAGCATAACTCGAAGGGTTGCTCAAATGAGGATGAGCGATTTCTGAATGCAGAAACGCAAGGTAACATAATTTGACAGCTCAAATTGACAAGACACTGGATCTGCTAGAGAAGTTTCCGGAGCTATACGCACATTGCCAGAACTACAGTCTGTTGACTTCCTGTTGAGCTGTAACTGAGAGGCACATACTCTGAATTCAGCTTTTATGAGGTGTGTTTTCAATGTGAGCGATTCCGATTGGTTTGACGCATCAATTAACAAATACGTCAGTCAGAAAATGTTGAGCTGTGTTCCTCTCCTTGGCGCAAAACCGAGCCACAGGTGTGTAAAATCAATACATTTGGCGTGTGGCTATAACATTGCTTGGTTGAGTTTGAGTTATTTCAAGTCAAATCCTACCACATAGCCGGGTTTGAAAGGCCGCAAAATTGGGTAGAACATATCAATTTTGCGGCTTAATTAGCCATAATTAGGCTTCACATGTGAAACTAGCAGGTCCCCAACTGATAAAGTTCTTGTTCTCCATTTTCATTTTGTAGCCTGTGAGCCATTTCAAGAATTCATAAAGGCCTCTGTTCTGTAAGTAAACATGTTGTCCTTCTACCGCTGCATAGTTCCAAAGCTACTTCCCAAACCCCTCCCCAATCATCTCCTTCCTTAATGGACTCCAGATTAAATTCCAACATTGATGCGGTGATGGTGTATGCGGTGTCATCTGTCACCGGACTGCAAAGCAGGTGGGTTTCACTCTGTGATCTATATTCCCCACACCATGACCGCTCCCTCCTTCCCCTCTCACCCAACTCTGCTGAATGCATGCCAAGGTCCTATTAATCCCATTATGCAAATGAGACATAAATTGTGCCGTCTTCTCTCTTGTTCCTTTGTTTTTTCTCTCTGAGCCACCAGGGCTCCGGCTCTCCCTGCAGCAGAGTAAGTGCACATGTAATCAATGCCCAACACTTTTATTTTGAAGGGGAAAATGGCAGTCCTTGTTTCGGGTGGCAGAGATAGATTGGCATCCAGCATGGTGGTGACCAGGACTGGAACAACCGTCAGAAAAGCCTTGAGGCCAGACCACCCTGGAAAAGCCTGGGGAAATCAATGGATGGGCACGGATAGTAAGAATAGTGATTAGTCACACCTTGCTTCTGGCAAATGTGTTTGTGAACTGAAGAAGGGCAAAAAAACGTCATTGTTTTTGAGTGATTTTCACTTTGTTCACTTTAAACAATTTTTTTTTACAAAAAAACTTTTATATATTTGTTTCCAGTGATAAATGCTGAACACCTTCAAAGCCTCCTCAGTTGGACTAAAAAATATCGGACACACAAACCCTTTTATATTCATAAAATATTTCTAAATGGTCTATTCGTGCTTTCATGGTTTTTCTAAAAGCTGCACTGCTTCCAAAAGTTTTGGTTTTGCTTTCATAAATTTGACCAATCACGTTGAGCCAGCATTTGTTGCCAGGTACACCAAATTCCACTTCAGTTCACCTAAAGCTTTCAGAATTTGTTTTTCTGGTTCTGTCTCTACAAAATAAATGGCAATTAAACTTTAACAGACATGGGCTAACTACGACCCGTGGGCCACATCCGGCCCGCCAAACTTGAAAAAAAATTAAATAGATAAACCTGGTTAATTTTATTTCCCCTGCAATTCTGTTTCCTTACTAGATTGCGCACTCTAGATATATCGACTTTGTTGAGAAACAACAACACTGCTCCCATTAAAATGTGTGTGTCTCCATGATGTACCTGCTGTCAAAATAAACAGTGTGCACACTCATGGAAAGCTATAGGCCCCAATACACGTACATAAACAAGCATGTTAGATGTTAAAAACAAGCAAAATGTGACATCAAGCGCTTAGATTTCAAACCTAGCGCCGCTAAATGCTTTAAAGCGGTAGTACGCTATATTTCAGACCTAGAACGCTAGTTTTGAAATTTAGCTCTCTTAATGTAACGTTTAACGCACTTGTTTAAAATCTAGCGAGTCATTCTATCAGTCTAATCTCGCGGTTAGCAAAGCATGCCATCCATCTGCTCCTGTTCAGGTCCGCTAGTCAAATATTAGAACTCAATGTGGCCCGCGAACCAAAAAGTTTGCCACCCATGCCCCAGAACATGCAGCCGACACAGTCGGTATCTTTTTACAGTATTACTTTGATAATTGGACGATCACAGAATTTATCAGGTAAGCTAACAAATATTGTCTGTGGCGCCTAAACAACAACAGATGGTGGAGAACAAATACCGTAGATTTAGTGGTTGATTTTTTTTAAGTTTTTTTTTTTCAAGATGGACTTTTCAAAAATAGCTGAACAAAGAACTCCAAATACCATAATACAAGACAGGTGGACAGGGGGGACTTTAAGCTTTGCTCAGCAGAGGAAAAGATGGAGTTTAGCTACAAATGAAGCTAGTTTTCTGGTCAGCAAAATGTTTCAATATTGTTATTTATTATTTTAGGAAGTGTTGAATGAGAACTTTGTGGGTCGTGGCTGGATCCCCAATAGCACACTTTTTCACAACTGGATTGTGTAAAGAGATTTGTTGTTGTGTTTTTCACAGAGGTGTCAAAAGTACCAACATTTTCTACTCAAGTAGAAGTATAGATACCGAGTTAAAAAACTACTTTAGTAAAAGTAGAAGTATCAACTCAAGTTTTCTACTCAAGTAAAAAGTAACCTAGTTTCAAAACTACTTAAAGTAAAAAAGTAAAAGTAATTTTCAGAAAAAAAAGGAATATTATCAACAAAAGCATACGAACATATTTTTAACTATTATCACATGCTTTAAGGAGCAGAAAATATGATAATAAATGAAAGTGTTTTGGTGTGAAACTTTATGAATCAGAAACATTTATTTCTTAATAACCTTTATTGGAAATCGATTAATGAACACAATAAAATGTATTAACATAAGCAGGGCATTATGTAACGTCCCTTCAGCTACCAAGCTTCACTCTGCATGACCTAATTTAACCAACTTCAGCAGACACAAACACACTCAATGTAAAAAAAAAAAACTTACCAAAAGGCTCTTGGTAAGGTGAGAAAGGCCTCAAAGTTTTTTGAGGCAATACTGAATAGTATTGGCAATACTGAATAGTCTTTCACAAGTTTCTAAGGTTGGGAGTGCCACATAGGTGTCCCCCCCGCGTGACACCTGGAACACAGCAGGGGGAAAGGGTATGTGTGCATGCATGTGTGCATGCTGTGTGTCACGTGTTGAAGTGATGAAGCAAGAGGAAGTCGTATTGAGATTGCGTTAGCTCTCCTCAGCCAACCACATTCAAATCAAATGGCGCGATTGATCCGGATTGGTTTTTATTGACTTTTTTCTTTATTTTTTACGGTGACAAAATGGCAAAAGTAGCGACTACTTTTTATAAAATTAACGAAGTAAAAGTACAGATACTTGCATAAAAAAGTAGTGAGTAAAAGTGAAAAGTGGACAAAAAAATAATTACTTCATTAAAGTAAAGATAACGAGATTTTCTACTTGAGTAAAGTAACGAAGTAGTTCTACTTCGCTACTTGACACCTCTGTTTTTTCACCGGTGATACCCGTGTCATTTTCTTCCTGGATTAATTTGGTCAAGTAACATGTGTTTTTTTTAACCTCAAAATAACTACAAAGGGTCTGATTGATGTAGATGTAACATTTCTGAATGTTTAGGATTTGCGCTCACCATCCCCCACTGCTAGTTTCTCTTCAGCTCTGAATGAAACTTTTTTTTTTTCCCGTCATTTGATTTATAAACTTTCTAAACATTTTTCATTTGTAAAATATTGGACTCAGACTATTTTTTTCCATCTGAGGTTGTAGTTTTGCCTCAGTGGAAATGTTGGATTTGCAACATAATCTTTCGCAGAGTTACATCTGGAATAACAAGACATTCACTCACAGCCTCCTGTGGTTTGCAGAGTTTCCCTGCAAACCATTGCTGAGTTGGCAGGCCCGATAGGAAATACAGATATAAAAATGCATCCTGAACCATTACTGAGAGCAAGTTATAAAGATTTTTTTGAATTATTTGGAGCAGAGTCATTCAATTATTGCTCCAGAATAACTGGATAAATCTTTTAAATGAACGACTAAGAGGAAATGTCTGTCTATCTGATTCTGTATGAAAGCAACATAGTGTCTTAATTTTTTTATGAGCCCCGTCAACTTAGTGTAGGACTTATATTGGAGGAGACGGCAGCTCAGTGGTTAGAGCATTCGCGCGCGGACCGGAAGTTCGCGGGTTTGCGTCCCACAGAGAGCACGTCTAGGGTCCTTGGAGAAGACACCTAAGCCCCGCTTCTCCCACCATTGGCGACGTCGAAGGGCAGCCTGCTGCGGTGTAAGGAGTGCAGCACACAAATTTCCCCGGTGAGGGATGAATAGAGTAATTCATTTATTTATATTGTGTGAAATTCGGACATGATGGCAATACCTAGTCATGTCAACAGCCAATCACATGCCTGTAACTTGTTTCCACGGCCACAACATTTCATCTAATCCAGTGTTTCTCAATTATTTCCTGTTGCACCCCCCTTAAGAAGAAGAAAATATTTCGCGCCCCGCCCTCCCCACTCTCCGTCGTGACTATAATTAGTATCATCTGTCTATGAAATTGTATTTAGTTTTTCTCTTATTGTTGTTCGCTAATTAAAAGGTTATGTCGGTAGATCCATGAAATGGTGGTCAATGAGATGATGGCTCAGTGTTTAGAGCATTCGTCCAAGAACTGGAAGTCAATCGGAAGTTCGCGGGTTCGTATCCCGCTGAGTGCATGTCTAGGGTCCTTGGAGAAGGACCATTGGTGCCGTCGTAGGTGGCAGCCTACTGCGGTGAAATGCAGCATATAAATTTCCCTGTGAGGAATTAATAAAGTATGTTTAAAAAAAAAAAAAAGCCAAATGGCCAAAACTCATTGACTAACACATCCATTTTTCATTTTTTTAAAAAACTCACCACATTCAAGGAGGTGAAATGACACGAGCGAGAACGAGGGATTTCCTCTTAACATGCAAAGCTTTGAAAGTGTCTGCGATGTCGATAAAGTGGTAGAAGTGTTAAAGATGCTCACAGGGTGTTTGTAGATGTGAATGGAAGCCCGTGGTGTTTGTGGTGGGTGAGAACAGCTGCCATCAAACAGCAGTTGTGAGGCTGGGAGACACACCAGAGATGAAGAGAAACCTCAGATGCCAACAGTTCTGTCTGCAGCGGGCATGAATCACATCGCTTACGCACACACAGTGACAGATTGCTCAGCATACGCTCTTCACACAACACACACTTGCTCTAGTATGACCACCCACCCTCTTCTCACACTGTGTGGTTGTGTTTAAGATTAAAGACTTGTATTGTTGTTATGGAAGGAAAACAGTGGAAAATCCCTCCAACCAACAGATACTAAAACATATTAATTGAAGCTCTTCAGAATTCAGAGAAAACGACTACAATGGGATCGAGGTGGTGGGGGGCAGGTATGAGCCTGTAAGTAACATGGCAACAGGAATTAATTATTAAGCTTGAATCAGCTGCTTATATTGTGCTGCTATAAATTCAAGAGTAATTTATTTTATGCATTGCCTAATATTTGACAAATAGTAGATATGATCAACAAACCTAGAAATTTTGTGCTTGGTGGCCAATCTTTGTGGAGGCAGTCGAAGAGCCGAACCCATACACCTTCCTCACAACTTCAGCAATTTTTAAGGGTGGTGGATTGGTGGACAGGTGCGTAACTTCAAGTTATGAGCTGCCCTACACAAATCCCAACATGTGGGGAAAAGGCGACACTAGTGGACAGAAAAGGAAGTGAACTGAGGACAGTGAAATGAAGCATTTGAAGCAGCAAGGAAACAATTAAAAAACACAAAAAAGTCTGAAATATAAAAAATAGAGCACACGACCTTAAAGATGGCATACATGCATGGAATCAATCACTATATTTGAACTGGTTTGGCTAAACTGTGCGCTTTCCCGCATCCGCTTCTATACAATGGTTTACATTCATAACATTAAGATAAAAAAAATATTATCAATGATTACATTATTAAAACATCAAGTGTGGACTTAATTGGAGTGCCTCCAGTTGCTTACATGGATTTACGGTGTGTGGCTCTTTTTGTTTACCACCATAAGTTTGGGCTCTTTTTTACTACCGGATTGATGTGTATCAATTGCACAGTTTTCATGTTGACCTCCTTCCTTTTTTTTTTTTTTTTTTTTTATGCTTGTGCACGACATCGCTATGACTGTGCAATAAAGATCCCACAACATTGTTAATGAGTAAGTACAGTTGGCACTGGCTCAATTGAGGTGCATTTATTGTGCATCAGGTCATTTGCATGAACCATAGTTGGAGTTCTTGTGGTGCTAGTAGGGAAACGGGGATTCAGGCTAATACCCACCTTCATATTTTAATGATATTATTTTTAATTATCTTTTTATGTAGATGTAAAATTTTGCAAAGAAGCATCATTTCAAAATATGTGGTTATTGATCATGTGCTTGGTACTTGCAAGTGTGCTTTCTAATAATTTCCACGCTGCTCCAAACACTTCAATTTATCGTCTTTAGGTCACGTCGGATACTTCAGCACTTCCTAAGGGCAATAAAACCAGTATATTCAGCTAACTTAAAATTTTACCTGAAAGTTTTAAGAAAGCTTAGCGGAATAAATAAGATGTCTTCACTGTCTGTGGACTCCCACACAGCTACGACTGAACACACCACCCTCCAGGTGCTGCCGCTGGATCCAACTCAGCTGCTGGTAGGCGGATTGGCTTTTCTAAATGTGTTTTTATTTCCTTGCTTCGGTGGATATTGCCCACTCTATGAATGTGATGTGGAAAAGTCTGATGATTGTTTTGGTGGTAAGTTTGGATGAAGTAAATTCCATTTTTTTATTCAATCATCCTAAATAATTTTCTGTACCGTTCCTCTGAGCAGCGGGGTTGCAGGAGTCTGTAGTTGAAGCTGCTCTTCAGATGTTCACAGATTCATGGAGGGTGTAGGAAGGATTTAGCATGATTGATGACAGTTTTGCTTTGCTTTCATTCTGTCCCTTGCCACCCCATCCCTCGCCTGCATGAAGGAGGTTCTTAGATTGCCCCCCAATTTCGACGAACAAAATTGCAGTGAAGTGAAGGAGTGAGGAAGAAGTCTGTACTTCATGCTGAGGCTGTGACTCAACCACAATGTAATAAGATCACATTGTGCTAGAAACTTTTCCAGAAAAACCTGGCAATTTGTGCAAGGTTGCGCGATTGCTAAATTAGGGAAAGTCGATGAATATTGGGTTCTGTGACGAGAACCATTCTACATAAAAAAAAAAATTAAGCAAGCAAGTGCTACACACCTTGGAGTGAACCAGCTGTTTAAAAATAAGAGAAAAGTAAGTATCCAAGTTCCAATTTCTAGATGTTACCTTTAAAATATTCAAGTCCAGAGCAATGGAGAGTGTGGAAAAGAGGTGAAGAAGCATATTCAGGCAGGCTGGAACGGGTGGAGAAAAGTATCAGGTGTGATGTGTGACAGAAGAGTTTCAGCTAAAATGAAAGGGAGAGTGTCCAAAACCGTGGTGAGACCGGCCATGCTGATTGGTCTAGAAACAGTAGCACTGAAGAAAAGACAGGAAGCAGAGATGAAGATGCTGAGGATCTCTCTGGGAGTGACCAGGATGGACAGGATCAGAGGAACAGCACATGTTAGAGGTTTTAAAATCAGAGAGGCCAGACTGAGATGGTTTGGACATGTGCAGAGGAGAGAGAGTACATCAGAAGAAGGATGCTGGATTTGGAACCACCAAGAAAGAGGACTAGAGGAAGACCAAAGAAGAGGTTCATGGACGCAGTGAAGGAAGACATGAAGATAGTTGGCGTGACCAAAGAGGATGCAGGAGATAGGGTTAGATGGAAGAAACTGACTTGCTGTGGCGCCCCCTGAAGGGAAATGCCGAAAGAAGAAGACCATTAAAATATTTAAGCATCTCACCAATCCACAACATCTTACCAGGGATCAATAACCACTGAAAAGAAAAGCCATTTATTGCCGCCCCACGTCGGGCTGTAAAAAACACCATGTGGTGCTGAAACATCGGTCCCAGCTGGGAAGTCCAGCAGTTCCATTGATAGGAAAACCTGAGGGACACAAATGAAGATCATGTCACATTGATTAGGTAGCTAGCGATTCTGTGGAATTCTTTACATTGCTGATTGATTATCAATGATTTTTCTCTCGTGATTTCTCAGAGCTGGCATCCGACAACTTCATTATACAAGGAAAGATCTTTACTGCTGTTTGGGTGCAGGTGTGTTTAAATAGGGGTGCTTTACCTACATAAAATCAATTTTGATAGAAATTTGTCCCTCGGTGTAGCCGGTAATTGTGATATTGGGTTAACACAGGAGGCTGAGCCTAAACCTGAATTATAAGTTATTTATTACTTGTTATTGATTTGTGTGGTACGTAATTGTTCATTTGCAGCCTAATGAGACTGGGTGGAGTTTAATAAGAAGCAGTGGGATCCAGACACGAACAGATCAGCATTAATTCAGAACAAACACAATCAAACTACTGCATGCTTTTTATTGGTTATTACATTTTTTTTCTCAGTCACTTTGGCGCTTTTTTTAAGTGGCGGTATGACTCACATTTGCAAGCGTAAATGTCAGTCAGTCAGTCAGTCAACCAACCTCTTAACACTCCATCCCTTTCGGGATTGCTGTGGGTGCTGGCGCCTATCCCAGGTGATTCGAGGTGGGGGTCAGGGTACACCCCAAACAGGTCGCCAGTCCATCATGGGTGCCACACACATACAACCATACGCACTCATTCCTAGAGGCAATCTGGGACCGGCCAATCAACCTAACATGCATGTTTTGGAGGGTGGGAGGAAACCGGAGTACCCAGAGAAAACTAACACAAACACAGGGAGAACATGCAAACTCTACATAGAAAGGATAGTGTTCCAAGCCTCGTCCCCACCCAGGACTTGAACCCACAACCTTCTTGCTGTGAGGCCACTGTGCTACCCACTGTGTGGGTTACTGTGAGAAACCGACCAAGAGGAACTGTACCATTTATATTTTATAAATGCTAATGTTGTTATTTCTGATTCTTGCAGCACATCAATAAACTCTTAAGGGTTGAAGACAACTCCGACCAAAGTCTGAAATAACATTATATAAACATGACAGTAAGGATTTTCTGTCTGGTAAAAAAAAAACACATCAATGAGGAAAACTAGAGAAAAAGAGGTGGGCATCCTATGATATCCATCATAAAGGAAATTAAATTGTATATGGTGCCAGATTATTTAGACAAGAATCTTAATGGACAACAATGTTTACAAATGACATTGTGATCTGTACTGAGAGGCGGGAAGAGGTGGAGGAAAAGCTGGAGAGGTGGAGGTTTGCACTAGAAAGAAGAGGAATGAAGATCAGTCAGAGTAAGACAGAGTACATGTGTGTGAATGAGAGGGATTCAAATGGAAAAGTGAGATTACAGGGAGAAGAGATAAAGAAGGTGGAAGATTTTAAGTATCTAGGATCAACAGTCCAGAACAATGGAGAGTGTGGAAAAGAGGTGAAGAAGCGTGTGCGGGCAGGCTGGAATGGGTGGAGGAAAGTATCAGGTGTGATGTGTGATAGAAGAGTTTCAGCTAAAATGAAAGGAAAAGTGTACAAAACCGTGGTGAGACCGGCCATGCTGATTGGTCTAGAGACAGTGGCACTGAGAAAAAGAAAGGAAGCAGAGATGGAGGTAGCAGAGATGAAGATGCTGAGGATCTCTCTGGGAGTGACCAGGATGGACAGGATCAGAGGAACAGCACATGTTAGAGGTTTTGGAGATAAAGTCAGAGAGGCCAGACTGAGATGGTTTGGACATGTGCAGAGGAGAGAGAGAGAGTACATCAGAAGAAGGATGCTGGATTTGGAACCACCAGGAAAGAGGCCTAGAGGAAGACCAAAGAGGAGGTTCATGGATACAGTGAAGGAAGACATGAAGATAGTTGGTGTGACCGAAGAGGATACAGCAGATAGGGTTAGATGGAAGAAACTGACTTGCTGTAGCGCCCCCTGAAGGAAAAATAAAAGGATAATAAAATAGTTCCTGAGGCTGGAGCACTACTGACGGCTCATGTGTTCAATATATGGTCTGCCACTGGAATATGATGGGATTGTGAAGCGGCTGCAGCATCAAACCCTCCCCATGGTTACCCTTAGGTGGTGTCTTTCCTGTGAGATGACACCACTGCTTATAAACTGGTCAAGAAAGATGGTGCCTGCTGGACCGTGACTCGTGTCAATTTGGCCTGCAGCAGAACGACGGTCCAGACTGCGCTGTGACAGAATATCCCATCACGTGGATAAAAACACAGCCGGTATGCCAGGCATGTCTGGCTGAATCACACTCTGTCATCACAGACACACACTCACACTGAGCTTCTAGCAGGATGACTGGGACCAAAGCTGACATCACCACAGCTCCTGTTCACACTGACTAGAATTCTCCAGCAACAGATAAGACTTCATCAGACGTCTGTCGGCCTGTACTTACTATCATGAAAATTTTGAGAGGTCTGTTGTGGAAAAATGGCAAACTCTGAACATCATCCAGATTTTTCTGACCTAAAAATATCTTTTTTTCAAATACATTTTATTAATTCCTCATCGAGAAATTTATGTGCTGCACTTCACCGCAGCAGGCTGCCCTTCACCGCAGCAGGCTGCCTTTCACCGCAGCAGGCTGCCTTTCACCGCAGCAGGCTGCCCTTCACCGCAGCAGGCTGCCCTTCACCGCAGCAGGCTGCCTTTCACCGCAGCAGGCTGCACTTCACCGCAGCAGGCTGCCCTTCACCGCAGCAGGCTGCCCTTCACCGCAGCAGGCTGCCCTTCACCGCAGCAGGCTGCCTTTCACCGCAGCAGGCTGCACTTCACCGCAGCAGGCTGCCCTTCACCGCAGCAGGCTGCCTTTCACCGCAGCAGGCTGCACTTCACCGCAGCAGGCTGCCCTTCACCGCAGCAGGCTGCCTTTCACCGCAGCAGGCTGCCCTTCACCGCAGCAGGCTGCCTTTCACCGCAGCAGGCTGCCCTTCACCGCAGCAGGCTGCCTTTCACCGCAGCAGGCTGCCACCTATAACGGCGCCAATGGTGGGAGAAACAAGGGGGTAGGTGTTTTCTTCAAGGACCCATAACGTGCACTCAGTTGGATGCTAACCTGCGAACCTCCGGCTGACCTCCGGTTCGCAGGCGAACGCTCTAACCAAAATTTCTATAAGGTTTTTTTCTTCTCGTTAACAATAAAAAAAATATACATTTTAATAACCTATGGTCACCAGCTGTGGGTGGTGACCAAAATAATGAGATTGCGGATACAAGCGGCCAAAATGAGCTTCCTCTGCAGGGTCGCTGGGCTCTCACTCAGAGATCGGGAGCTCTGCCATCCAGGAGGAGCTCGGTGTCGAGCCGCTCCTCCTCCGGGTCAAGAAAAGCCAAATGAGGTGGTTCGGGCAACTGGTCAGGATGCCTTTCCGAGTGCCTCGCTGGTGAGGTGTTTCAGGCATGTTCCATGTTCCAGGAGATCAAGAGGCAGACCGGGGACCCGCTGGAGTAATGAAACTTTAAGCCAGAGATAAAGCTGACACAAACAACAAAACCTTCTATGACAAATGATTTACAACACAAACACATATAATAATATTGGTTGGGAGCAAGGAACATAGCGGACAGTAAACAGTGTGATACAGTGAGCAAGTGTGAGTTAAAGTACATGCATGCTTCCAAAGTGAACCATGTGCTAATTAGGACCAACAGATCCTCACCAACCCCAAATAAATGGAATGAGGGAGGCAGAAACACACTCAACCCGGGCCCGTGCTCATCCAGTTCCCAGGCCGAGGAGCCGCCCACCTGCCGGCTAAAATAAAAGCTGTTTCACAAACAGACTGAGAGAGCGCAGGAAGCAGCTTTGATCTCTTATGGTGTTGTGGTAAAATAGTGTGCCGTGTAACGGATGTTCATCATATACACTCCGCGCCCATTTTTTAGGTCCAAACACACTCTGTGTTTGCCTGACATGCTTTTAGTCGACTTTTACAGTCAAATGTACAACTAATGAAATAAAACCTGTAGGTGAGTTTGATCACATTTGGCCCCCCGTCCTTGGACATTTATCTACAGTATTAATATTATTATGGCTGAAGGAAAGAGCTGGTGTGTATTGCTCCAATGGTTTTGTGAAAAGCAGGGATGAAATCAGATTTTATTTTTACTGTAACTTATTTTGACAACAAAACCATGTCAGTACTTGAGTCCTTAAAAAAAAAAAAAAAAAGGCACATTTTAGACAAAGCAAAACGTCAACTGTAGCTTTAAATCTACCAGAAGTTAAATGTCCTATAACAGTGGTCCCCAACCACCGGGCCACGGGCCCGTACCGGGCCACAGGCCGGTACCGGTCCGGGGGTCATTGGGTACCGGGCCGCACAGAAAGAAGAAATAACTTTTATTATTTCCATTTGGTTTATTATTCGAGCCATACTGATGTTTTAATTTAAAAAGTTCCCGGATGTTCTTCCTTATATCCATCAATGACTCACCAGTGACGTGTCATTTCATTAAGTTTAAACCTCTAAACTAGCAAAATGCGTAAAAAACAAAGAACTACAGCAATCTTCTTTGCTGAGGGGAGTTACAGAGTTACGAAGCAGACTGGACCTTAGAAACACTCTTCAGGTTTCAGGTCAAGATGGGCCTGTCTGGTTCCAGCAAAACAAACTCAAAGCTCCGATTGATCTAGTCTTACTGTGAAGAATCAAGCTAGTACTTTGTATTTTTATTCACTTTGTTTTTGTGATTTCCTTTATTTAGAAGGTACGTTTACCGTTACCATAGCAACCAGAGTGCGTTCGAACAGAGAGAATGTTTCCACGTTATAAAGATGCTGCTAATACATTTTCTCGTGAAGACAAAGTGGTTTTAAGTTTGTTATTATTGATTAAGGCTGGTCTTGTTTAGTTTTTCTGCTACACCTTTAGACCGGTCCGTGGAAATATTGTCAGACACTAAACCGGTCTGTGGTGCAGAACAGGTTGGGGACCCCTGTCCTATAACATCGTAATAGATGAATTTCTAATTGCCAATCAGAAAGAAGTATTCTACAGTCCTCCAGTGGTGGAACCAGTTTAACCACGGAGAGATTAATGATGCAACCATAAAAGCAAATAAATTGAACTTGACTTTGACACAGATACAAAGGCAGCGTGTCAGACAGCCAGGCCCAGCGATCCTCAGCGTGTCGGCAGTGAAAAGGCAGGTGGTGATTCACCCATCCCAGGTTCCTGACATATTAATGAGGGATTGTGAAGTGCGTTGGCACGGCTACCGCTGCTTTTCTCTGCCTTCTGTCTTTCTGAGGACTGCGTGATGAGTTATTTTTCTGCAGCTTGGCACAGCATGACACATTCAACTCCCCAGATGGTCCTCACCGTGATTCACTTAGTCGCCCTGTCTGTTGCTTGGTAGCATGTGCAACCCAATGGCACATCACACACACACTCCAGAGCTTAGGTTCACGTGGTGAAAACCAGCAACCATCAACAAGCAACATGTTTTTTTGTTGTTTTGTTTTGTATTTTTAACCAAAAGACCCCGATGTGTTTGATCTAATAGCATCTGTCATTCAGCTCTGTGGCGCCAGACAGGTCGTGGTGGGTCTGGAGACAAAGATCATACCATACCGTTATTGTTTTGTTTTCAAATGTGATTTATTAATATTGTCACCACTTATCAGTCAGGCGCCAAAAGTCCCGGACTGCTAAATAGACTTTTGGAGCTCCTGCTCGTACACAACAAGACAATATGCGTCATGATGTGGAGCTGAGGCCAAAAATATATCCTTGACACAACAGACAGGCTCAGATGAAAAATCACAAGCAGATTTATTATATTGATAAAAAGTCCAAATAAAGAAGACAAAAACAGATAAACTAGGCAGGTTCTGATGTAGGAACTGGAGCCAAAAAACTGGATAACAAGTCAAGCATGGTAAACAAACGATCTGTCGAAGAGTGTGTCAAAAACTGTTCCATTTATGCTGCAGCAGATGAGTAGATTAGTTTCAGGTGTGACTAGTTGCACACACATAGAAAAGAGGGAACGGAGAAACAGGACACAGAGAGGGAACAGACTACTCTCCTGACAATATGCCAATGACAAGAAGAAGCCAGACATGGTTGTTATTTTTTTATTATTATTGCAAACACTTTTTTGCATCTGGGCAACGTGTACTTTTTCTTCTCGCCTATTCAAATCTGTTTTGGGTCATATGACGCTCTGAGCGTTGCTAACTGCACAAACGGAGTAGCCACACTTTTCTGTGTAGATTATTAATTGTAGCAATGTTAATGATATCAATAACATTTTGATAATAAAAAACAATAAGCTGAAAGTTCTTGGACCGTCTTCAGTGGCTGACATAAATTCCGTAGCACTAGAAGCTCCAAGATTTTGTTAACCAACCTATCTACCCCAGAAAGAGTCTTCTGACACCTCTACCTGACCTGCACACTGAGGAGCAGAGTCATTTTTGTGATTCAATTAGAGTCTCCTAGTCCTAGTCTCCGAGTGTTTAGTGCCTTCCAAACGACTCGTAGGTGTCGTGTTTTAATAACTCAAGCAGAAAGCCTGGGGTCTCGAGACACCTCCATGGAGCTTTCAGGTAGTGGTGGTCAGTTGACCCCCCTCGTGAGGGTTCTAGTGCTAATTATTGTCACTATTTTTGAGGTTAGACCACTTCTTTTTGGATTTTTACTCAAAATTTGAGATTTGTGAGGGATTGAAGTGAGTTCTGACGTTGTTTTTTTTTTTTTTTTTTTTGTTCTTTCTATTTAAAGTATTAGCACATCCCTCGTTTAGTCCTGACTCTAGACACCAGCAGGAGGCCGGTCCTAGAGGTCCTCAGAGTTCTAGATGGTTCATGTTTAGTCCTGACTCTAGACACCAGCAGGAGGCCGGTCCCAGAGGTCCTCAGAGTTCTAGATGGTTCATGTTTAGTCCTGACTCTAGACACCAGCAGGAGGCCAGTCCCAGAAGTCCTCAGAGTTCTAGATGGTTCATGTTTAGTCCTGACTCTAGGCACTAGCAGGAGGCCGGTCCCAGAGGTCCTCAGAGTTCTAGATGGTTCATGTTTAGTCCTGACTCTAGACACCAGCAGGAGGCCAGTCCCAGAAGTCCTCAGAGTTCTAGATGGTTCATGTTTAGTCCTGACTCTAGGCACCAGCAGGAGGCCGGTCCCAGAGGTCCTCAGAGTTCTAGATGGTTCATGTTTAGTCCTGACTCTAGACACCAGCAGGAGGCCGGTCCCAGAGGTCCTCAGAGTTCTAGATGGTTCATGTTTAGTCCTGACTCTAGACACCAGCAGGAGGCCAGTCCCAGAAGTCCTCAGAGTTCTAGATGGTTCATGTTTAGTCCTGACTCTAGACACCAGCAGGAGGCCGGTCCCAGAGGTCCTCAGAGTTCTAGATGGTCCATGTTTAGTCCTGACTCTAGGCACCAGCAGGAGGCCGGTCCCAGAGGTCCTCAGAGTTCTAGATGGTTCATGTTTAGTCCCGACTCTAGACACCAGCAGGAGGCCGGTCCCAGAGGTCCTCAGAGTTCTAGATGGTCCATGTTTAGCAGAACCTGAAAACATATTATGCACACAGTAAGGTTAAATGAATTGAATGTGAACTGAATAAGCTCCAGCTGAACATCTCCAAAACCAAGGAGATGGTGCTGGACTTTCAACGAGCCCTCTCCACCTTACGCCCTATTGCCATCAAGGATGCGAAGGTGGAGGTGGTGAGCTCATATAAGTATCTGGGTCTTCAGCTGGACAACAAGCTGAACTGGGCTAATAACATGGAGTCTGTGTACAAGAAAGGCCAGAGTAGAATGTACTTTTTTGTGTCCAGTGTTTTATTTTATGCAGTTGTGTGTTGGGGGAGCAGTGTGAGGAAAAAGGACGCTCAGAAGCTGGACCGTATCGTTCAAAGGGCTGGCTCTTTGGTTGGACTTGGTCTGGACTGCGTGGAGAAGCTGGTGGAGCAGAGGACATTGGCCAAGTTAAGATCTGTCCTGTCCAACCAGAGTCACCCACTGTACATGGTCTTTTCCAGACAGAGGAGCTCTGTGAGCACCAGACTGCGCTCACTGAGATGCTCCACGAACAGACTAAAGAATTCTTTTGTGCCTCATGCAATCAGACTTTTTAATGCAGCCACGTCGGGCAGGAGCAGTAGAGAGCTGCAGTGATTTTAATGATTCCTACTGTTTTTACTGATTGACTTTTACATTAATTTAGAAGCACTTTATCATTTTTAGCCTTTTTACTCATTTTATTCTTTCTTATCTGTTTTATCTTTTATTTTGAACTGTTGTAATTGTGTGTCCTGGTGTGAGAATGGGAGCAACAAATGCCATGACAATTTCCCTCTGTATCAATAAAGTATTTATCTATCTATCTAAATGTAAAGGTGTTCAAAATCATAAATGATTAAACAAAAAGAAAACTAAGCATAATTTTTCTTAGAAATGTGCAGCCTACCTGATATGACCCAAAGTTGGTCTGGCTGACAGGTGTTAGTGTTCTGGAACAGGCCAGGTGGGGGTTACAGACGGATGTAGGACAGGTTGAATCCATTAGGGCAGCTGACTGGAACATGCTCAGAGGACCGGATCAGAAAAGCCACCAGAGTCACTAAAGTGTTTGACACTTTTATTCATGCAGAATAGTTTCTCCTCAACAGGAAGGATTTTTCAGACGCAATCCTGATGTGCTCCTGCAGTCTGGGTTTGATAGCGAGTGTCCCCTCACCATCGTGTGTCATAAGCTCACACCAGTCCATGCTCTTATCAGCTTTTTCAATACTGTTCAGTTTATTTCAGTAGGTGACCCAGTTAGTGTTTAACACCAACTAGACCAGGGGAGAACAAACCTTTTTTGTTTCTGGCACTCCTGCCCCAAGTGGAGGAGTTTAAGTATCTCGGGGTCTTGTTCACGATGGAGCGGGAGATCGACAGGCGGATCGGTGCGGCATCAGCAATAACTAGGATGCTGCATCGGTCCGTCGTAGTAAAGAGAGAGCTGAGCTGAAGAGCAAAGCTCTCCATTTACAAGTCGATCTACGTTCCTACCCTCACCTATGGTCACCAGCTGCGGCTGGTGACCGAAAGAATGAGATCGTGGGTACAAGCGGCCGAAATGAGCTTCCTCCGTAGGGTGGCTGGGCTCTCACTCAGAGATCGGGTGAGGAGCTCTGCCATCCGGGAGGAGCTCTTTGTGGAGCCGCTCCTCCTCCAGGTCGAGAGGAGCCAGATCGGGTGGTTAGGGCATCTGGTCAGGATGCGCCCCGAGCGCCTTGCTGGGCGAGGTGTTTCGGGCACGTACCACCGGGAGGAGACCAAGGGGTAGACCCCAGACCCGCTGGAGAGACTATGTCTCACAGCTGGCCGGGGAACGACTTGGGATCCTTCTGGGTGAGCTGGTGGATGTAGCCGGGGAGAGAGAGGCCTGGGTTACCCGTTTGAGGCTGTTGCCCCCGCGACCCAACCCTGGAACAAGCGGAAGATGACGCAAAACCCCTTGGTGGAAAGTCCCCAAAAGGTGATGCTTTAGATATAATTCATCACACTCTCACCAGATTGCAAATTTCCTTCTTCTTTCTTGTCTTCTTTCTTTCTTCATTCTTTCTAAATTTCTCACCCGTAATCCTATTCAAGTTCTACCAGCACCAATGCGCTCCCCTTCGCCTAAATCCTATACTTACCCTGCGATATCCTTTCCCCATCAGGCTAACCCTCCCTGCTCTCACAAGCCTCTCTTCCAGACCTTTCCTCCACAAACGTGCACAAACTAGCACTACTTAAAGTTTCTCTCGCCTCTGCCACCCCACAGCGGGCAGCCCATGAATGATAAGCATCCCAGGCAGCACACCCAGCCTCCGCCATAGCCAGCAGAGCCACCTTTGCCCTATCAACCTGTTGAGATGCATATATGCAACACATACGGACCCTGTAATTGGTGTATCAGTGTGCTATAGACTTAATAAACAGACTCTTGTTCGCTTATTATTTAGTAAGTTTTTCTTATTTGCTTTGCATTGATTTCAGGCTCTCCTCCTTGAGCTGCCACCT
Organism: Neostethus bicornis; assembly: GCA_902685375.1. Taxonomy (NCBI): domain Eukaryota; kingdom Metazoa; phylum Chordata; class Actinopteri; order Atheriniformes; family Phallostethidae; genus Neostethus; species Neostethus bicornis. The sequence goes on from LR738550.1 coordinate 28,170,957, forward strand.
TATTGTGGTGGAGGGGTTTGCGTGCCCCAACAATCCTAGGAGCTATGTTGTCCTGGGCTTAATGCCCCTGGTAGGGTCACCCAAGGCAAACAGGTCCTAGGTGAGGGGCCAGACAAAGCGTGGCTCAAAAACCCCTATGATGAGATCAAGCATGGCCAAGTTGCCCTTGCCCGGACGCGGGTCACCGGGCCCCCCCCTTGGAGCCAGGCCCTAGGGTGGGGCACGAGAGCAAGCGCCTGGTAGACGCTTGCTCAGCTGGGCTCAGCAAGGGACATGGGCCGCCCTTCCAGTGGACTCACCACCTGCAGGAGGGGCCAAAGGGGTCGGGTGAAGGAGGAGATGGGTGGCAGCCAACGACAAGGACCCTGGCGGTCAGATCCGCGGCTGCATAAGCTAGCTTTAGGGACGTGGAAGGTCAGGGTGATTTTTTCCCCCAATATTCTTGTTTTTCTCGTGCAGAACGGGCACTTTTTGTTGGGATTCCCTGCTGCTCTCCAACTCTCTTTCCACACCTGCAACTCATCCCGTTCTCACACCTGCTCCACATCTTCTCCTCATGAGGTCTACTATATATTCACGGAAGAACGGAAGAACCTTCAGCCAATGCCGGTGAACAATAGTTCACCTTGCAAAATCCAATCCTGTTTCTCCGTTTTCCTGCCAGCTCGTCTGCACTGCCTGCCGAACACAGAAGCCTATCATCTCTCCCTCCCCGTCATCTCCATCGACGTTTGCAATAAATATTCTGATCTTTAACTCTAAGTACGCACTTGGGTTCCCTTCCACTCACCAAACATAACAGAATAGTCCGGCCAACGTGGATCCAGCGGACATCATGTCCTCTCCAGACCCCATTGTACGGACTGCTTCTCCCCCCACTCCGAACCTTTCAAGACACGAACAGATGATAATCGCTCTAGATTATCCTGAGTGAAACCATCTAACCATCCAAATGGTTGTGCAATGGGCATTAGCCCAGATGATCACAGAGGATGTGTCAGGAAGGGCATCCGACGAAAAACTATGCCAAATACAAATATGCAAGTCAGTTTGAGAAATACCATAGCGGATCGATTGTGGCACGGGTTAACAATGACTGCCATCAGTACTGTTGACCAGCAGGGTGCTGGTGGAAATTGGACTGCTGGTGGTCAAAGAAGAAGAGGAGGAAGAAGACGCATACATCAGAAGAGAGAGAAGAGAAACGTCAGAAGTCTGGGATTTAAGATGGGAACTTGGAATGTTGGGACTACGCCGAGTAAAGGTAGAGAGTTAGTTGACGTGATGCAGAGGAGGAAACCATGGTGAGAGTAGGCCATGCTGTTTGGTCCACAAACAGTAGCACTGAAAAAAATACAGGAAACAGAGATGGAGGTAGCAGAGATGAAGATGCTGAGGATCTGTCTGGGAGTGACCATGATGGACAGGATCAGGGGAACAGCACATGTTAGAGGTTTTGGGGATAAAGTCCGAGAGACTGAGATGGTTTGGACATGTACAGAGGAGAGAGAGAGAGTACATCGGAAGAAAGATGCTGGGTTTGGAACCACCAGGAAAGAGGACTAAAGAAAGACCAAAGAGGAGGTTCATGGATACAGTGAAGGAAGACATGAAGATAGTTGGCGTGACCAAAAAAGATGCAGGAGATAGGGTTAGATGGAAGAAACTGACTTGCTGTGGCGACCCCTGAAGGGAAATGCCGAAAGAAAAAGAAGAAGAATTACAAATTCAATGCAGTCCTCAATCAGCTGGCTCAACTCCCCCAGCAGTTCTCCTCTCCAGCAGCAGCGGAACCTGCGCCGGCCTTGCCCCCTCTGTCTTAGTGGTGAGGGAACCTCACATTTCCAGATCCCAAGCCCTATGTTGGAGACCTGGATAAGTGCAGAGGTTTCCCCCTGTAGTCTGACTTGGTTTTTGAACAGAAACCCTCCACTTGTGCTACTGATAGAGCCAAGATCTGCTACATTTTTAGCCGTATTGTTCGTAAGGTTCGTTTCCTTTCCCGGGCCTGTATCACAACCTCATTTTTCTTTTTCTCCTCTTCTTTTTCTACAGGACATTTCAACCTATTGATCCTTTTCATGTTCTTTTATTTCTGCAATCTCGTTTTTCTCTGATCTACCTTAGAACAGAAGTTTCTTTGTGACATCATAGCACAATGGTAACAGTGAGTCGAAAGAACACTTGGAATACATTTAACTCCTCCCACAGAACGTTTTTGGTGTCCCAGCGATATCAGAATTTTAAACTACTTTTTAGTAGGCATGCTCTCAATGAACAGCTCTTGTTTCATCTTTACTTTTTCATGCATAAATGGGATTTTTGTTGTTTGTAGGTTTTAGTACTCTTACATTTAATTGTCCTGTATTGTGTGTTAATCAATTAGGGCCGAGAAGTATGTGAGCATGCACCTGCAAAGACCCTCTTTGAATTCTTGTGCTTAAATTGCACTACGAGCCATTTTTTTGGAAACTTTGCACTGCTTGAAAACACACCAAATTTTGCTTATCATCCCAAAGTAATAATAATAATACATTTTATTTATAATATGCCTTATGTTTTAAGAAAAAAATCCATAAAAACTAGGCAAGGTAAAAACAATAAAAACAATATAAAAACTAAAAAACTACATTCAGAAAACAAAGAACCATAAAGTCAAAAATTAAATGCCTTATTAAAAATGATTGTATTTAGGCCTTTTTGAAAGTGTCCACACTTTGTGGCCCTAAGGAGTTCTGGGAGCTCATTCCAGAGTCGTGGAGTAACGGCTTGGAAGGCTCTGTCCCCCATTGTGGTCAGCCTGGTTTTGGGCTGGTGGAGGCAGTGGGGCAGTAGTTATCAATGTCGTAAGCGAGGGTTTGGCGATTAGTGTCTGCAGAACCACTTATTGTGGTCTACAGATGGTGCAAAGAAAAAATTGTAAAAATTCAAATTTTAAAAAATGTACTGATCAGTACATTTGTAGAACACACTGACCTGAACAATAAATCCTTATAAAGCAAAGCTGCTAAACAAACAGGATGTCAGCCATTTTGGTTTAAAGGGGTCATTTTTGGCTTTTTATGGATGTCATACCAAGGCTGACAGACAAGGTCAGACAGGAATCTCCATGGACAATGATGTTTGCAGATGACATTGTGATCTGTGGTGAGAGGAGGGAAGAGGTGGAGGAAAAGCTGGAGAGGTGGAGGTTTGCACTGGAAAGAAGAGGAATGAAGATTAGTCAGAGTAAGACAGAGTACATGTGTGTGAATGAGAGGGATCCAAATGGAAAAGTGAGGTTACAGGGAGAAGAGATAAAGAAGGTGGAAGATTTTAAGTATCTAGGATCAACAGTCCAGAGCTAATGGAGAGTGTGGAAAAGAGGTGAAGAAGCATGTGCAGGCAGGCTGGAACGGGTGGAGGAAAGTATCTGGTGTGATGTGTGACAGAAGAGTTTCAGATAAAATGAAAGGGAAAGTGAACAAAACCGTGGTGAGAGCGGCCATGCTGATTGGTCTAGAAACAGTGGCACTGAGAAAAAGACAGGAAACAGAGATGGAGGTAGCAGAGATGAAGATGCTGAGGATCTCTCTGGGAGTGACCAGGATGGACAGGATCAGAGGAACAGCACATGTTAGAGGTTTTGGGGATAAAGTTCGAGAGGCAAGACTGGGATGGTTTGGACATGTGCAGAGGAGAGAGAGAGGGTACATCGGAAGAAGGATGCTGGATTTGGAACCACCAGGAAAGAGGACTAGAGGAAGATCAAAGAGGAGGTTCATGGATACAGTGAAGGAAGACATGAAGATAGTTGGTGTGACCAAAGAGGATGCAGCAGATAGGGTTAGATGGAAGAAACTGACTTGCTGTAGCGACCCCTGAAGGGAAATGCCGAAAGAAGAAGAAGAAGAATACAAAAATTCACATGAAATTGAATTTTTAACATCGGCCTTTCATTTTTTTTTCACTTATTGTTGGAGTGGAGGTCAGAAATGAGAGTTTTCACCAATGATTTTTGAGGGTTTTTTGTGTTAAACTATTGTCTCAGCACAATGAGATGAAATATTTCCGGTAGCCGTATGCAAGGTCTGTTACATCCCACTTCCACTTGGGTGACAAACATACTGTGTGTGTACAGTAAGCGTGTGCATACCTTACCGAGTGAACATGTAAAATATTACAGTTTAGTGCAAATAAGTGAAGGAACCTATCGCGTTTCTATTGGTCTTGTAGTTCTCAGCTCTCAATAACAATGTATAAAATACTGGGACATTTTTTGCACAGCAAACATTAAATGTAGAAATTTTCCACATAAAATTTCCAGTCTTCTTTCTTGACTGAAAGCACTCACTCATTTCTGGCAAAGTTCAGCTTTGCCTGCAGAAACTTCGATATTGAAGGAATCTAAGAGTAATAACCAACATAAAGTTTTATTAGTTCTCGCATAAGTTTGGTGTGATGTGTTTGTAGCATAGCAACAGTCTTCATTCTGTTTTAACATTTGAGGTATTTAACTGTGTGATTTATCTGTCCTAAGTTACAGAGGGTCAGAAAGACTGAGAGTATTCCCAGATCGGCCATAACTCACAGCGCTCATGACGCAAATGTCTGCTTCAGTTTTAATCGGGTGTGTTCCTCTGAGCTAATGGTGGAAACCAGCTGGAAGAATCTTGACAGCAGAATTTTGGCCAAGGGGAGGTACCTAAGGAAGAGCTCCGCCCTGGACAATGGAGATTAATAGCATGCTGAAGGAATGAAGCAAACCAGTCTTGGTGGACCTGTTGAATGTCATCTTATTAGTAAAAAAAAAAAAAAAAACTGACATAGGTGAAGACACTTTAAAGGGGGTGTATTGTACTTTCATGGGGTGCTCATTTATGTCTCTTGTGGCAACTACAGATGCCATCTTTTGTTTGCTAAAAAATGAGAATTTGCTGAAAATGCTTATAAATAAATGTATGTAGTTCAACTTCCATTTTTGGCAACTTAAAGTGCCCCTTCTCTCATTCCCGTCTTGGTCCTGCCGCCTAGAGGTGTGCACGAGAAAGGGTAAATCTTATTTGAGGCTGCAAATACAGAGTAAATGGCATCGAGTTAGCAAAGCTATTGCGCTTTCTTTTACATTCTTATTTTGGTGCATCTAAAGAAAAATGCAAGAGGAGGGATAGCAGTACCTGAGGGGAGGGATTAAGTTGAAGCAAAGCCTGTGTACTGCTGCTGCAAAAAACATTCTCCATTTGCGTAAGAATGAGACATTCAAATATTATCTGAATAATGGACAGTGGAGCTTGTAAATTGCTAAAACATGTTTTAAAAATTTGGAACATTTAAATTTTTTTTTTTTTTTTTTTTTTTTGTATTTTGGATGTAGCCGAAAATAAAAAAAAAAATTGATGTAATTTAATGATAGTGTTTTGCAGCAAAAGGAATTACAAGATGGCTGAAAGAGCGTAAGTATGGACAGACAAACGAAAACAGAAAGTCTGTCAGTCCTTGCGGTAGTAGACGTTTTTGTTTTTGTAAGACTTCAACACATTGTTGGTTGGGATCAAATGAGTCTAAAATGGAGACTGTTGTATTGATTCCACAAAAATGCAAAAGAAAGAAACAAATACGTCATTATATGGAGACAAGAAAAGGATTGGTCTGCCGAGACACCAGCAGGGTGTTCTTTGAGCCTGTAGGCCCATTTGTTCCCTGGCAATCATCGGTCATGTTTGCTATGCGGCTTTGTTGCGTCCTTCGCTCAAACAGGGGTGTCATTCGTCCTCTTTTACCTCCTCTTGATTCATTAGACAACCAGTTTTCTAGATCCTCACACCGTATTCCTGCATTTTTCTGCTGCCTTGGGTCGAGGTGGGGTCTTCTCACAGTCATGAGACTAGTATTAACCTGCACACTTACATATTCACACTGAGAGGCAGTGTGTCCATCTGTTTTATGCTGGTTTTGAGCCCCCGCTTCTCTCTCTGCAGGTGTTCCTCTGGTTATTGGCCCATTGGTGACTGATCTCTTCATGCATCATCATGGCAGCTAAAGTCCAAGTTCTCTCTGATGGACTTTAAATGGATCTCTCATTAGCAGCTAGATGAACACAATTGTTGTGGAACTTTTATTTTAAATTAGCTGAGTTGTTGCAGAAAAAAAACTAAAACCTGCCAGATGGTGGATTCCAGTAACCAAAAGTTGATCTCCTGTTTTTCCAGGATTCTTTTAAAACCACATTAGAGGTTAATCCCCGTGATGCTAACATACAATACCATGAGATCTGCAAATAGGCACAAACCCACAGAAACTACGTCAAACATTCAGCACTCGTTTCATTCCTGCAGAGTTGTATCATTTGGCCTTCGAGGAAGAAAAACAGGTTTCGCTTCCAAAGGCTGGACCGCTGAGTTTTCTGGCCTCCAATCACTTTGTGGCTACACACATTATGGGAAGGGGAAAAACCAAAAGAAAAGTTCGAGATGAGACTTTAGCTTACATGCTAAAGCAGAAGATAAATGACTGTAGATGAAGGTTGAAAGACGTTCTGCAAAACTGACAGTAGGACTGAAAAACACTGCTTTGCTTACCAGTTCCCATGCAGAGGGAAAACCCTACCAATGACTCCATTACTACGTTGTTTTTGTACACATTGATGAAGCTAACGTGCAAGGTTAACAGTGATTCCCCGTAGTATTTGTAACGGTCGGTGAAGAGGTGAGTCACAAAAGCTAAATGGATTTGTAAAAGTCTGCCTTAAATATTGCTTTTATTGTACCTTCAGCTTTGACTTGCAACAAGTTTTTAGTCTGCATAAATGTCTGTACACAAAAATATGAGAACAGTCTGTCATGTCCAGGAATTTATGTCGCTCAGCATTTTACACAAAATAAACAAGCCAAAAACGAACAAAATGGAACAAATAACAATAAAAAAAACAGTAAAATATTAAAACACAAGAACACAAAAAGGCACATCTGATCTTTTTTTAAAAAATTATTTTCAAAAGGCAGCAGGTTATTGACTGAGTATAAAACTGTGTGGACGGAGTGTTTTGAACCAACACCCTACTGCTTGGGCTTTGACCATCAGCCATGACCATTTGCCTCACCATCATTCTACCAAGAAGGTTAATGAGCGGTAATCGTCAGGTGGCGATTAGTGCAACTGATGTGGCGTCCGCGGTGATTAGGTCAAGAGGGAGGGGAAGGCTCAGTGGTAGAGCGTCCGCCCTGGGACTGGATGTTAACCGGAAGTTTGCAGGTTTTATTCCCACTGAGTTTAGGAGAAGACACATAACCCCCCTTTTCTCCCATTGATGCCGTCATGGCAGCCTGCTGTGGCTGAGCAGTGCAGCACACAAATTTCCCTGATGAGGGATCAAAAGAGTATGTAAAAAAATAAAAAATATCAGTCCGTCAAGGGGTAGACAGATCAGAGATAAAAATGAAAGCTCTTAATTTACCAGGCAATCTACAGTGCATTCCAACTCTCACCCTATGGCCACCTAACCAGGCTGGCACTACCTAGTGCTTCCACTCATTTATTTTTACTCCAGACATTATGTCATGTATTGCAGGCAATGGTCAACAATTGCAACAATCACAGACCATCCTGCCAATCAACAACAAGAGATGGCGGCGTGACGTGAACACAAGTGTCTGTGCTTGTGGTTCGGGAGCTGAAAATTGGAGATCAACAAAAGTGGGCAGAGTTAGAGGTGGTCACAAAGACAACTCTGTGATTGCTACACACTGATATGTTACTTAAATAAAAAAGAATCAGAATCAGAATCTACTTTATTGATCCCACACAGGGGAAATTTGTGTGTCACAGCAACAACTTGCTATCTGCTAAGTGAGTCGTTGTAGAGCCCGATCACGTACGGAAAGAAAGACCTCCGGTAACGAGATGTTCTCGAACGGAGCTGTCTGAGCCTCTTGGAGAAGGAGCTCCGCTGTTCGTCCAGGAGTGGGTAGAGAAGATGGTCATGGTTTTACATGATGGATTAAAGTTTGTTCAGTGACCTCCTCTCTACCACTGCCTCAAGTGAGTCCTGTTTGCTGCCAATAACAGAGCCAGCCAGTCTGATTAGTTTATTCAGTCTGTTGGCGTCACTGTCTGTGATGCCGCTCCCCCAGCAGATGACAGAGAAGAACAAAGAGCTGGCCACCACAGACTTGTAGAAGGTCTCCAGGATCTTGCCGCACACATTGAAGGACCTCAGCTTCCTTAGAAAGTAAAGTTGGCTGCAGGTCTTCTTATACACAGCAGTACTGTTGCTCCTCCAGCTCAGTCTGCTGTCAATGGTCACTCCAAGGTATTTGTACTCCTCAACCACCTCCACATCTCTACCCAGAATGCAGAGCGACTGCAAAGCAGTCCAAGAAATGGTCCAGAAATGGTCCAACCTTAAAGTAGTTGCAAGAAAGAAACTGCTCACCAAGAATCCATATCAGCCACACTGGAGACAGTCCAAATACCATATTTTCACGACCATAAGACGCGTATAAAACTCTTAGATTTTCTTCAAAATGAGCGGCGCGCCCTATGTATGGTTTTAGGCGGACATATTAGAGAACCATGAGGCGGACGTAAAATGCGTGCTTATCTCACCGCTGACATGAAAAAAACAGTGAAGCAGATAAACGCTACGCTTGCTTTGATTCCGGAAGGTCTGACAAAGAAACTCTAACCGCTGTACATCGGCGTGTACCGGCCATTCAAAGTAAGGTTGTGAGCGGCATGGGAGCGACAGATGACCGAAGGACACCACAGCTTCACGAAGGGTCACGAAGTCAGAGCCAAGCGAGTTAGGCCACAGTTTTTCAGTGGATTGTAGATGCTTGGGCTAACGTGTCTGCTGGCACTGTGTCCGAGCTTTCGCAAAAGCATCTTGATCTGATCTTGATAGGCATTTTTTTCCACGATGTGGCTTATCTTACTGCAAGCATTTACATATAGTTTCTAATTGTTTCCTTGTGCCACAAACAATTTCGTTCCCTTTTCTCAGGTCCTATACCCTTTAACTACTGTACTTCTTAGGATGTGCCTAGGGGAATTCTTGATTTGCCTTTGACTTGTGCAATAAATGTCCACACTTTGACAGTTGGTGTATGCACAGATTAGGGAATAAGCACACTTTATAAATGAGGTCCATGTCTTTAACTACAAACCTTTCTGTGAGCCCGTTGTGCGAACCGCTTTTTGGCCCATAGGAGGAACATGCTTCTTCACCAAAACAGTGTCCCAGCCAGTAAAGCCATTTTCCTGTGGGTATTATCTGTGGGTACAGATAATTGATGATGGGTATTATCTGTACCCACAGATAATACCGGGTATGGGCACTCTTTGTGAATGATGTCCCATGTCTTGAACTACAAACCTTTCTGTAAGCCCGTTGTGCAAACCGCTGTTTGGCCCATACCAGGAACATGCTTCTTCACCAAAAACAGTGTCCCAGCCAGTAAAGCCATTTTCCTGCTCTGATAACATTAAACAAAAGTGTTGAAGTTGTTCTATCGACATTCTCCTTTTCCTCTTTTAACGTGGACATTCTTTCACTGCTTTTTGTTCTGAACTAAAAGAAAGAAAAAAGAGAATTGTTGTTGGATGGTTCTGTCTGTTTTTCCTGCTCGCTGTGTTGAAAAGCGTGCCCCCCACTCCGACTGGTTTCAGCTGGAGAAGAGCGTATATCTACAGTGTGTGGTTACACTGTCTTCTCTACCTTTAACTCAGTGAGCGCCAACTTCATTTTTGTTGGATGTGAGACATCCCTCTCAGGGGTGTAGAAGAATGCTGGGAGAAAAGATGGATATTATGCTTGGAGGAAACAAAACCGGGTCTCACGCTCTTGCCCTCCAGGGCCGTTTTCACCGGCTTGCCAGTCAAAAAGGACCACATGCCTCGCTTGAATAGCAAAGAGGTGTGAGAAAAATCCAAAGAGACAGAGAAAGAAGGGATATGGAATGTAGAAGGGTGAAGAATTTATATTCTCATAGTTGAGAGAACATACTGTATATGATGAATATCTGAACGTGCTGGTCTGGATATCTCAGAGAAAGTTCTTATGAGATGATCAACCTTTGGTCGTAGCTATAAAGCTTCCAGTCCAAGGCGTCCTGCAGTGCCCAGTCTTCAGTGCAGACTGAATGAAACTGTTGGAAGCTGACTTTGCTGGAGCTTTTGTCTCAGCACCCTGCTGTTCCTGACTTTGCTCTCCACTTCACAGGCATCATTTATCTCCAGCAAGGCTAAGTTCAACTTCTGCAAATAGGAGGGTAATCGCAGCTCCGAGCCAAAGAACACATCAGCTAAACATCAACTTCCAGTAGATCTATGAATCTGAGGCTGTGCCACAAGATTTTTTATGTGAAATTAATAATTAAAAAATGGTTTATTTCTAAAAAAAAAAAAAAAAAAAAAAAACCCTGATCCTTCAACAATCGCATAGCCAAATTAAAACAAGACGGACGATAACAGTAATGTGAAAGCAGGACGAACGTATAAAAAGACAGTTATGTTAATGTCTTCACAAGTTGGACTGAAAATTTACTGCAATGTGTCTGCAGATTAAGATGAGACATTAAATTTATTTTTCAGACCATCTACAGATGAAAATATGCACAATAAACTGCTTAAAACTGCCTGTAAAGTTCCACTCATCCTGACACAAACAGGTATGTAGCACTTGTTCTTGTGGCCTCTGAAAATTGAAACGCATCATGTAGGCCCCCTAAAGCCTTCAAAAATCTGTTTTTTTTTTTAGATCTGGTTCAGAGGTGAGCTGTGTATGAGGAGATAGAATAAGATTTCAACAGGGTCTGCTTCACCTCATGAGGACACAGGTCAGATTTTTTTTAACATATGGTATGTGCCAGGACATATAATATTCTACATTGCCTAGAATATCATTATCCCCCATCATATCATGATATACAGACATGTACTGTATGTCCTACAATACAGCGCAGATCATAACCAAAGCATCTGACTGTGATCAGATTGTGCAAATAAATGTTTTACACAATGATACATTTTAAAAAAACAATGTACACTATTTATATGTTAAAAAAAACTTAAAAAATGAATTTTTGTAGTTGAAAAATGCTTGAATGAGAGTGACCCCAATGGGAAAGTGAGGTTACAGGGAGAAGAGATAAAGAAGGTGGAAGATTTTAAGTATCTAGGATCAACAGTCCAGAGCAATGGAGAGTGTGGAAAAGAGGTGAAGAAGCATGTGCAGACAGGATGTGGAGAAAAGCATCAGATGTGATGTGTGATAGAAGAGTTTCAGCTAAAATGAAAGGGAAAGAGTAAAAACCGTGGTGAGAGCGGCCATGCTGTTTGGTCTAGAAACAGTGGCACTGAAGAAAAGACAGGAAACAGAGATGGAGGTAGCAGAGATGAAGATGCTGAGGATCTCTCTGGGAGTTACTGAATTACTTTTTTTTTTAATTGAAACTGAAACTTGTATTTTTTACATATTGTATTGTTGTTTGACATATTATTGTATGACATATTGCATTTTTAATCCAATTTCAATTCAATTCTAGACCATGAAAACCTCCCAATAAAAATTGAACCAAAACTTAACTTTGTGGGTGTGTCTCTTGCAACAGGTCTCTGCACCTTGTCACTTCTTTCTTCTGTAACCTTGACTTTGAGTTTGTATAAACACATCATGCAATTTTTATGTTTTTCACTGTGTTTGTTGGAAAAGTTACAACTTGTGTTTCTCATTTCATGTCAACTTTCCGTTTCCCTGGTGGACCATCACTAGATGAAAAAACACCGGCACTCTGTCTGCTAACAAATGGCTGAAGTTCACAGTGCGGAGCCTCACTTGACTCACAACCATGAATCTGCAGTGCAGAGGAGTTCACCATTTAACAGCTCGGACCAAGGTCATCAAAAAAAATAAATGAACAGAAACAGCCTGTCTTAAGTCAAACAAAGCAGTTTTGTAGAAACAAAAACCTCAGTTTAGTCTAATGGAATTGTGTTTAATTTGCAGAAACTTCCTGCTAATACAGTGGTGGTCAAAAGTTTACATACACTTGTAAAGAACATAATGTCATGGCTGTCTTGAGTTTCCAGTTATTTCAACAACTCTGATTTTTCTCTGATATAGTGATTGGAACAGATCCTTCTTTGTCACAAAAAACATTCATGAAGTTTGATTCTTTTATGACTTTATTATGGATAAACTGAAAATGTGACGAAATCAGCTGGGTCAAAAATATACATACAGCAACATGAATGAGCAATTTTGGAGACTTAGAAAGTTGTGTCAATGACATGAGCTTCATAGCATGACCTCTTAACTTCTTGTGAGTGATTATGAGTGACTACAGCTGGTGACTTCTCTGAGGCCATTTAAAAAGGGCTCATTGGATAAAAACACCCACAAACGTTACAATGGGAAAGTCAAAGGAGCTCAGCACAGATTTGAAAAAGAGAATCATTGACTTGAACAAGTCAGGAAAGTCACTTGGAGCCATTTCAAAGCAGCTGCAGGTTCCAAGAGCAACAGTGCAAAGAATTGTTTGTAAGTATAAAGTGCATGGCACTGTTTTGTCACTGCCACGATCAGGAAGAAAACGCAAGCTGTCACCTGCTGCTGAGAGAAAACTGGTCAGGAGGGTGAAGAGTCAACCCAGGAGCACCAAAAAGCAGATCTGCCAAGAATTAGAAGCTGCTGGAACACAGGTGTCAGTGTCCACAGTCAAGCGTCTTTTGCATCGCCATGGACTGAGAGGTTGCCGTGCAAGAAGGAAGCCCTTGCTCCAAAAGCGGCACCTTAAGGCTCGACTAATGTTTGCTGCTGATCACATGGACAAAGATAAGACCTTCTGGAGGAAAGTTCTGTGGTCAGATGAAACAAAAATTGAGCTGTTTGGCCACAATGCCCAGCAATATGTTTGGAGGACAAAAATACACCATGTCTACCATCAAGCACGGTGGTGGTAGTATTATGCTGTGGGCCTGTTTTGCTGCCAATGGAACTGGTGCTTTACAGAGAGTCAATGGGACAATGAAGAAGGAGGATTACCTTCAAATTCTTCAAGAAAACCTGAAGTCATCAGCCCGAAGGTTGGGTCTTGGGCGCAGTTGGGTGTTCCAACAGGACAATGACCCCAAACACACATCAAAAGTGGTAATGGAATGGCTAAATCAGGCTAGAATTAAGGTTTTAGAATGGCCTTCCCAAAGTCCTGACTTAAATCCCATTGAGAACATGTGGATAATGCTGAAGAAACAAGTCCATGTCAGAAAGCCAACAAATTTAACTGAACTGCACCAATTCTGTCAAGAGGAGTGGTCAAAGATTCAACCAGAAACTTGCCAGAAGCTTGTGGATGGCTACCAAAAGCGCCTAATTGAAGTAAAAATGGCCAAAGGACATGTAACCAAATATTAGCATTGCTGTATGTATATTTTTGACCCAGCTGATTTCGTCACATTTTCAGTTTACCCATAATAAAGTCATAAAAGAATCAAACTTCATGAATGTTTTTTGTGACAAAGAAGGATCTGTTCCAATCACTATATCAGAGAAAAATCAGAGTTGTTGAAATAACTGGAAACTCAAGACAGCCATGACATTATGTTCTTTACAAGTGTATGTAAACTTTTGACCACCACTGTATGTCGGCCGATTGGTACTAAATATGTAATTACAACCAACTCGTTGCTAATATGCGTTCAATCATAAACATGGCAAAATAATTCAGATGGTTCAAACTGTTCCGACTTAATTAAGAAGTGTATGTATGAGAAACATAAATAGTAAATGTACAGCCTGTCTTTAGTCTATTTCAAGGGAAAACATTATGAATATGTCATTTTTTTTAAAACATCTTTTCATTGTATGTAATCATTGTAATATGTCCGTTGCTCTAATTTCTCATATTTACCATATTTTCACGACCAAAAGGCACACCGTATTTAAAAGGTCGAGTCCCAGGTTTGTATGTTCTATATTTAACACACACATAAGGCGCATCTGATGATAGGGCGCGGGTTTTATATGCATATCCTCTACTACGTACGTCCACTACATTAGCCCACGCATCTACAATCCCAATCACATAGGGCGCACTGCACGATAGGGCGCCCCGCTCATTTCGAAGAAAACCAAAGACTTTCATATGTGCCTTATGGTCGTGAAAATACGGTATGTGATTTTGTTATTCTCTGCTAACCACGCCTTATTTTGCGCTGATTGTTCACACCCACTTGCTTGTGCCACTTACCAGGGACCCAAATGTTTGAGGAACAAGACTAATCATGATGAAATGTAAAAGAAATTTCTACACTTAAACAGATGAGAAAGATTTTTGGACTTAATACCAGAAATATCAGGGTCAGTGTTTTACTCTACATGACCCACCCTCTACAGATCAGCTATGTCCTGAGTCAGACCAGTATTGCCGTATCCAGTGTTTTTGGTACACCCTTCCCCCTCCTTCAATTTGTTTAATGGTAGCCAACAAACCAAAAGAGTATTTTCGCTGATATTTTTCTTCTTGTATTTGTCTGCCTTCTGTCCTCCCGTTTGAAGAACTGTGGTTGATTTCCTGACTTCACACCCATTTCCATCTTGTTTTTAAAGCACCCCAGTGTCACGTGAGCAACTGAGAAATAGTTTGAAAGTTTGATCTGTGATCTTTTGTGATTGAATCCTCCTTCAAAACAACTAAACCATAAACAAAGTTCTGTCCAATAGTTTGTTACCAAACTAAGCCGAGCAAGGACGTTCCTGTTCTTAGAAAAAAATCCTAAAAACCAAGAAATAACCTAATAAAGACAAGCTGAAAGAGGACATCTTACACGATGGACAGACAGAAGATTACTCGGACTGGGATGCAGATTATCAACCATGTTGATGTTTGTATGACTACCTACATTTGAACCTTGCATTTGGGAATAGATTCATAGAATTTAGGAATATTTCCAAAAAACATTGATTCCTGTGTATTTTTTTACTCTAGTTGGAAGTGTGATCTTTAAATCTTGAGTCAGGTGAAGGGAGCTCTGGAGGTTTTTAGGAATCCCAAATTTACGAGTAAATTATCTTAATTAGCTGAGTAAAAATACGTACCTATCTACGGACCGCTTTATCAATGAAGCCTCAAATGTTTTTGGGACAGTCCAAAGGGACAAAGTTTTTTATTTTAGAATTTTTTTATTAAGAACATTGAAGCAACAAGAGATCCAAATTGAGAGTGAATATTAAAAAGCATCCCAGCTGATCTTACATTCTCTAAAGGTTCTATCAGATAAATCGACTTGTTAACCAGTTTTTGCGAGCTAATCTTTATAATTGAACTTTTTTTTTTTTTAATTCTCAGACCGGTGGTCGTATCGACAGCATGTTTCATGTTTGGAGTGAACCATGCAATGTGATTATTGCTAAAATAATGAATGAAAATTAGCTTTTTAGGACTTGCTGCCTTATCTCTGTTCATATTTGAGCACATAAAGATCTTGAGTCGAGCATGAAACGGGATTATGGTGTCATTATCTTCAGCAATCTTATTAGTAAAGTGACATTTTACGTCTTCTAAAAGAAAAAGCCATGTTCATTTTGGGTTCACTTCCTGTCATAGGGAGGCCCTTCATATCCCAACAGAAGATTGAAATGTCTCAATAGCATCAAATGACCGCGACAAGTAGTTTCTAAATAACTCTAAATGATATCTGTTAAACATGGTGTTTAAATTTTAAATAGTCACTTTCAGACTTTTCCTCTTCTTTAGAAAAACATCTCTGTCTTCATCAAAACACGTAACCGTCCACACGACTGATTACAACAGCCACTCAACTCTGACCGGATTGCATTTAATACGCATGCATGTTCTCTTGGGAAAGAAGGCAATGACATCCCATTTGTTTTTCTTGTCTGCATTAAGAGTTAAACCAAACTGAAATGTCCGCTGCACCTCAAAGAAAATATGGGAAGGTATTGTTGAAATAAATCTTGTTCTGGATCATTTGCGTAGCTGTCATTCTGGTTGGGACATAGGAGAGGACCACCTAAACTGAAAGTGTTAAATGGACAAGGGAATAATATTTTACATAGAGGATTTTGGTTAGGATCTCGATCTACTAAGTTTGGAGGAGTCAGTTCCAGGGGAGGTCAGTTAAAGTACCCAAAAACCAAAGTGTTTTCGTGCTGACATCAAAGATAAATGTTGATTATATTTTGTCAATGAAAACTTATTTCTTGTCTACTTTCTTTCACTGCTTTTCCGATAAAATAGCAGCTCCTAGACATATTCTCCATCTCTGCAAGGTCTCTTTCATGCACCTCACTTTTTTTTTTTTTTTTTGCCAAACTACGTTCTTTGGATGCAGAGAAGTTGATCTATACCTTCATCTCCTGCAGGTTGGACTACTGCAATGCCCTTGGTATTTCTGGCAATAACAAAAGTTCCAACACATTCACAACTGCACTTCCTCCATCTCCTCTAACTGACTTCATAAACCAAGGACCAGACTCTCTAAGGGAGACAGAGCCTTCCAGGCAGTCGCTCCACAGCTCTGGAATACCCTTCCAAAGAACCCCGAGGGGCCTGCGCAGTATAGAAGGTTTTTTTTTCTTTAAAGCCCGGCTTCATGTTTATTCCTCCAGAATGCCTTTTATTAATGTAACCTTGGTTATCAGATCACTTAGAGGAGTGTCCTGAAATTTTTCATTTTCTTGGAGCACCAGACAGACGATGAGATTCAACCAACAAAATCACCATCCTCACATCCTAAACTACAAGTAAAAAAATATGTGTTATGATATGGATGTGGAAGGAGCAGGAGGACCCAAATGCAGGATTCACTCACAAAAAGTCCATCAAGGCTGTGAGGCCTTTCCTTAACACAAGGGAAGATCTTAAAGTTCACAAATATAACGGTGTTCAATGATCTAAACTTGGTCAGGTAGCCAAGAAGACCTGGCTGGGATGAATGGTGATGACCTGATCCAAAGTCAGAGGAGACTGCCTTTAAACAGGCATCAGGCTAACGATGCACAGATTATTCACATCAGGCTAATGACCACAGGTGTCAGGGATCGGGCTGGAATCCAGGAGAGGGAGGAAGATGCATGGCTCCTTCTGTTGGCAGGTGAGGGGGTCATGACAGTAAGAAGCAAACTCAACTGAAGCTGAGAAACTGAACAGAATTGCAGCAGAGTTGCTGATCTTGTGTTTGGATTTGATTTTACTTAAAAATTCAGAAGAAGACACGTTTTTAAAACTGTGAGCATATGGTATTCTGAGAAGGTTTTGAACGCTCCAGTATTTTGAAACTCCAATATTGTGACACACTTTTATAGAGGTTTCTAATGACAGTTGAATGTGTTGAACAACCGAGATCAGGACTGTGGCCATAAAGGACTGGAGTTAGACATTTGAACTTCCAACAATCCAATGTTAATAGTAAAGTTCAATACACTGAAAACTCACATTAAAGACAGCTTTGGTTATGAGAGATGCAACGTTGCAGACAGGGATTCCATTTAGGAAAAGAGCCACCACTTCGATTGTGTTGTGATGGGGAGTGCACATGGAAGGAGGAGGACCCAAATGCAGGACTTAACAAGGTTTATTAAACCAGGAATCAGCAAAGCTGTAATCAAGGAGATGGAACAAAAGGTTATCAAAGTCAAAATCAGAATCAAGCAAGTCAGTTGGGTCGGGAGTCAGCCTGGGCTGGAGGTATGAAGACCCGACGAGGAATACTGGTGAGGCTGCCTTTAAATAGGCAGCCGGGAGAGTAGGTGCAGGTGTTTCCAATCAGAGCAGGTGTACCAGTCAGCCAGAATTGGGGGAAAGGTGAGAGGGTCCCTGGCTCCCTCCGGTGGTGGTGGAGGGAACCACAACAGATTGGTGCTGATTCAACAGTCCCGCCAAACTCACGTTCCTCTGATTACTGCACTATCCTGAATAATCGTACCACTTACTGCCTCATGTTGGTTTTTATTGTCTCCTTAAATTAACCAAAAGAAAACAAGACAAGCCAGTTGAAGTTTTCACGGGGGTGCACAGTCTCAGAACGAACACTGGTAGAAAGGCAACTCTGAGGCAGTCTGTGAAAATAGCTGTGAACTAAAATAGACGTTCTAAAAGCTTGTCGTTAGCTGTATTTTATCTCTAATCTTTGGCTACCTGCATTGATCAGTGAACAACCACTGACCTAACCACTTCAATCAGAACCTGAAGACGATGCAATCAGAACAAAAACTGTTAACTGGCATACTAGTAAATTTCACTTTCACCTTTTATCAAACATTGTTTTGTTCTAACTAGCTTGTGGGACATTTTTGGGGCACTTTTCACAGATCTTTCTGTTTGAAATGAAATTATCTAAAAGGAATTCGCTGATTTAAATCAAGTTTTGAAACAATTTGATAATGATAAAATCCTCACCTAGATGCCTTAGAAATCACACCTAAGACAAATCTCTGGCATAAGCCAACTTGGCCTCCATGCCGTCCCAACCAGACATATAGAACTCCAAATATATGGATTATGTAAATGGCGGGATATACATAAAATTGTGTCAAATATCACGTGGAAATAAGTGCACAACAGGACACAGTTTCAAATCAAGTTCAAATATGGTGATTGGATGTGCGAATACAATCTTCTCTGTAACGTAGCCTAACTGTACAGTGTTACACTAGCAGGCATTTATGTGTGCACTCGAATTGTTTCCTGGCTGCTTCAGACACTTCATTTCACTGTCCTTCACATCTTACTAGTGGCGGATGACGCATGCATTCATAACCTTCTCTGCTGGCCTAAAATTATCTAATTTACAAATATCTGATAATAATGTTTCAATCATTAGGATTTATACAATATTTCTGAATGGTATGTGTAGCCCAACACGGGGTATATACACTTTGATCAAGACCTATACGTAAGCCTCCCAGGCAAAATTCAGAGGATTCTAGAATTCGATTCAAAGAGGGAGGTGAAGAATTAAAAACACACACTGAGGCAAAAGGGCATGACGCAAACATGTATAATGAAACAACATAAAATTAAATCCGTTCCGTCATCTTCCGCTTGTTCCGGGGTCGGGTCGCGGGGGCAACAGCCTCAAATGGGCAGCCCAGGCCTCTCTCACCCCGGCTGCATCCTCCAGCTCACCTGGAAGGATCCCAAGTCGTTCCCCGGCCAGCTGTGAGACATAGTCTTTCCAGCGGGGTCTGCCCCTTGGTCTGACTTATGACTTGGTCTTGGACGTGCCAGAAACACCTCGCCCGCGAGGCGCTCGGGGGGCATCCTGACCAAATGCCCGAACCACCCCATCTGGCTCCTCTCGACCTGGAGGAGGAGCGGCTCGACACCGAGCTCCTCCCGGATGGCAGAGCTCCTCACCCGATCTCTGAGTGAGAGCCCAGCCACCCTGCGGAGGAAGCTCATTTCGGCCGCTTGTACCCGCGATCTCATTCTTTCAGTCACCACCCACAGCTGGTGACCATGGTGAGGGTGGGAACGTAGATTGACTTGTAAATCGAGAGCTTTGCTTTTCGGCTCAGCTCTCTCTTTACCACGACGGACCGATGCAGCGTCCTAGTTATTGCTGATGCCGCACCGATCCGTCTGTCAATCTCCCGCCTGTCGATCTCCCGCTTCTCCCGCTTCCCCCACTCGTGAACAAGACCCCGAGATATTTAAACTCCTCTAATCGGGGCAGGACCCTGTCCTTGACCCGCAGGGGGCATTCCACCCTTTTGCAGGCGAGGACCATGGTCTCAGATTTGGTCATTTGGTAATTTGATAAAATGAAATCATTTACAATATATTCAAAGTTATAAAATGATATGTTCATAAATAAAAACACAGCAGGTGGCTGTATAAATCAGAGTTCGATGATGACCACGACCAGTTCCAGGAAACTCCCGATCAAAGAAAAGGATGGGCACCTGGTCTGTATGGGACAGGATCACTATAAGCATAAGTCTACTCATATCCCTAATAATTTTGCAGTTCAATAATTCAATAATGTGGTACATGCACATTCAAATAATATTTCTCATCAGCGTACTCTTAATTCAAATCGATTAATGTAAAACACATTTGTGAGCTCCGAGGCCACTAGCGCTAGCGTGCTAAAGAGGAAAACAGAACGTAAACTCACCAGTCCCCTCTTAACCTACTAAGTTCAATCAGTTGCTGTAACACACAAGTACAGGCACCTAAAAGTTGAAACCAAATCAGTCAAACAGATATAAAAAATAAGGCTTAAAACGGTACGATTTATGTACATTAGCTGTCATTTGCCAAGCCTTCCCACATAAACCCAGAAGGAGAAACCCCGCCAAAACTCTTGCAGATACTCTCGGGGCTGCACAAGTATCACGATTCCAGGTAGTTTGTTCGCACTGACAGAGGTGAAAATCACCTGGGTTAATTGGGCTTTTCTGATGGCTGCACTGCTTTCAAATGAGTTTTTGTTTTGTTGTTATTAAAGCATTTGACCAATGAGATTTGAGCTTACATATGTTGCATGGTGCATTAAAATCACCAGAGCTTCTGGTTAATTAAGCCTTCAGAATCATACAATCGTACATTCTGTACAAAATAAATGGCAATTGAACTTGAGCAGGTCTCGCTGCACCAAGAACATATTTAAACTCGTTCACTTGAGGAGCTTTCTTACAACTGAGATTTATTTTTTTAATACCTAAAACCCCAGCACCGAGTTGGCTTAGTCATTTCATTGCGTGTGGTATTAATCCTGGTTTGAGCTACATAATGAATAATTTCTAATTCTTAGGGTAATAAATAAATATATTCAAACATATTTGGCCAACATGAGCTTTATTTGTAGATAAGGAGGCTTATTCCACACGCCGGATCGACCCACTTTTAAAGAAGTGGTATTAGGAATTGTTTAAAGTGGGGGTGTTTTTTAGCTGTGTAATCTCATTTTATTTAATACCTGTGAAAGCCGGTGTGAAAGACTCCGCCTGACTGTCACATAATGCTGTCACAAGGCTGTCTGATGCCATTAATGGGTTTCTCCCACCATGTTCTGCTGCCTTCATGGCAAACATCACCACACAGCCGCGTCTCTCTCTCTCTCAGACAGTTTTTGAAAGAGTGGTGGCTCTGCTGGAGAGGCTTTTTAAAAAAACCAGAGCAGTACTGGGGTGGGCGTTGGATTCAGCTAGCTTTCCAAAAGCACAAAGCTGGGGTGTGAATAAATATGGCACAGCCTGAGCTGAACCTCAGCCTTTCGACCCATTCTGGGGAGAAAAAGGAGAAAATGATGAAAGAAGCAGAGAAGAATGGTTGAGTGGGGGGGTATTAGAAGTGCTCCCAGTCAGCCTGATGAAGCTTCTGCAACCTATGAGGAAATTCTAAGAACTGCGGCTGTGAAAAAGAAGTGTTTTTATGAAGGAGGGAGCTTGTGAGATGCAGTCACGCCCCAAACCCACTCTGTTCTTTTCTCCGAGTACATCAGGGGCCTCATTTACTTAGAATTGTGTGGATCTTTAGTCGAGCCAGCTTGAAATTCATTCCGCCCACAGTCTACAGCTTTAAAACTCCAACTACGGGTCACGCAAAATATTTGATGTTTATGTGATGAGCCGGTGCCACCTGTCATTACTCTTGATCAATGGCAAGCTGTTGGTATTCTACAAGGGTGATGGCATTGCCCACAAGGGAAAGAGAGTGGAAGGCTATCACCACTAGTGACGCTTCGAGAGACACGCACTGAAATAAAAAAAGAAATGTTTCAAACTTATCGTGGTGAGAATAATCAAAATCCGTTTGAGTCACTGGATGCCCCACAAGTAAGATACAAGATATGGCTCGATATTTTAATGACATTATTACTAGTAATAATCTGTGTGTATAGGATTAAAAAGTAGCATAGAATCGGCTGCATCATAGGGCTTGTTTTCTAAATTCGTTCAAATGTGGTGGTATGTGAATAGCAGCTCCCGAGTTCCCTTAAGGTTATGCAATAGTGCACGCACTCTGCCACCTTCATAAATCGCTCAATTTGCGTTAAAGTCGGTGGCTCAGGATTAGGGTCACTACATAGGAACCTTACATGAGGTCCCTATTATAAGGTACGGAGGTAAGGTAAGGAGCACCTTGTATGAAGTTCCTATTCATTTCATCGTCGGAGTTTGAGATGATTCACATGACGCTACTTGTGTAGAAGTGGACATACACTCGGATTCGAGCGTACGTTGATAAATGAGGCCCCACAAATGGGGCAAAGCTTGAAGGGGGGTGTCAACCATAGGATAAACAGACACTATGACCAAAGCAGATGATCTGATAAAAGAGTGTCTAGATACTGGTCGGAAGAGATTGCAAATCAGCCAAAAGCAGCACCCGTTTTTGGTTGATTTGTTGGCATGTTTGTTGGCAAAAGTGATCCAACGTGTTTGATGTGCAAACCAAGATGGCTTTTGACAACATAGTTGTGCATCCAGTCAGTCACCTTCTTAACCGTCAATCCGTTATGGTGTGGCGGGGGGTGCCGGAGCCCATCCAAGCTGATTCAAGGCAAGGGGCAAAATACACCCCGAACAGGTTGCCAGGCAACACATATACAACCATACACATTCTTAGGGGTAAGGGGGCACCAGCCAATCAACCTAACATGCATGTCTTTGGAGGGTGGGAGGAAACCAGAGTACTTGGAGAAAATCCACGCAGAAACGGGGGAGAACATTCAAACCCCACACAAAAAAGCCTATGTTCCAAGCTTCGTACCCACTCGGGACTTGAACCCACAACCTTCTTGCTGCGAGGCTACTGTACCACTGTACCACCGTGCTGCCCTTAATTGTGCATCTGTTCATTCAAAAGCTATTTTATTTTGACATATTTACCCTAAAACTATGAGTAACATACATTCGGGAGTTTTTCAGAATTTGGCAATTGGCAAAAATACTAACTGACGAGCCAATGGAATTCTCACAATCACATGACATCACTGCACAGTGCTGGTAATAATGCGGTGACTCTGCTCCAACGTGGAGGAAGAAAGCAGAAACAGATCTTTTCAATCTTTTTTTATTGTTCTGTGTAAAAATGTGGAAGTAGGTAAGTTTTTTGGTCATGTTGCATAATTTGAATGTCTGAATAATTTTTTGCTTGATTAAATTGGTTGCGTCAAAATTAGCGCTAAAACTTTGTGATAATTTATCTCTGCAAATAAAAAAAAATTGTGCGATGTTACATCAATAGATGAGAAAGTTTAACACAGCATTTCATTAACAGCTTGAATTATGATCAAAATTTCTCCAAATTATATAGTTTTCTATAAAAAAGTTATCTTCACGCCTACTAATGAATTTATTATGACAGATTTTCACTGCTGGGTATCCAGTTTCATATTGTTTTTTGTCTGATGCAGAGAACTACATTGGTTTTAAAAACGGGCCGGGCATTCATATAAATGGATCAAACCATTTTCTGTAAACCTGGCCTCTATGTCCCAGAATCCCTTTGAATCTCAGCTTTTCTGAGGACTTTTAAATGATATGTCGGATTTTCTGCCAGAAACATCACAAGAAACAAAAATAACTCCGTAGCTTTTCTCCCTCTAGGAACGTCCTGCAGATTTCTGGCATGCTCATCCAAAAACACTTTGTTTGCTTTTTTTTCCCTCTTGAGTGACTTTACAGTCAATTCAGTCCATTTTTTTATCAATTAATTGCATTTTTATGAGCTTTTTGTGCTTATTTGACAAAACTTCAATGAGCGACATGGACAATTACTTTTTTCCATCTTATTTTTCACGGTTGGCACTCTTGTGAAACTTCTAAAAGTATTTTTTTACAGCTCTTCTTATCCAAACAAACTTGAGAGTTGATGTTTTTTCTCAAAGTTTTTTTTTAATGTTTCTTTCAGATGAAAAAGCAAATTTCTTCCCATTTTTCTTCAAGTTTTAATCTGCACATTGTTTCAGTGAGTGCAGGAAATCCCTGAGGAATGAACCAACAAGTGCTCTACGTGTGCATGTGTGTGTGATTGCTTCGCAGACTCTTCATCTGAAGGACACTCTTACATGCTTGTGTTGCTAAAGGACCCTGATACACACTCATCAGCCGACACAAGAACTCTCTCAAAGTCTGAATAGTCGAGGTGGCTTAATAAGTTCCCGTGTGAGCTGCACGACATTAGAGCATTTCCAGTCGGACATCGGTGCAACTTTTCTGGTTAATTCTCATTGCTGTCTGCCACTTGGGATCAGAGTTGAGCCCCCTCTTGATCAGAAGGTGCAGATCCCATCTCTGCAGAAGGATACAGAGGCTGTATGTTTCTACTTGGATTCAGTCAAAGTTTGTGTGTAAAAAGCAGAGCATAGGTTTAATTTTTCAGTTTGCTTCTTGGCTCTGATGCATCCCCTCTTGGAGGATCAGTTTGCCTTACAGAGACCACCTGGAGGAAGGAAAGTATGAGCTGGACGTCAGGGTGAAAAAACTAAAATGAACTGATCTGTTACAGGTGTTTCATCCACTGCCCTGACCAGAGTCAGAAAAACCACGAAACCGTCTTCTTTGAGTCTCTATTTAAAATCAGTCTGTAAGAATAACACGATGTGTTAAATGTGAACAGTTAATCATTTTATTTTCTTAAAAAGTGTCTCACAGATGAGAAAAAAAAAAAGATAAAATCTTCTTCTTCTTCTCCTTTCGGCATTTCCCTTCAGGGGGCGCCACAGCAAGTCAGTTTCTTCCATCTAACCCTATCTGCTGCATCTTCTTTGGTCACACCAACTATCTTCATGTCTTCCTTCACTGTATCCATGAACCTCCTCTTTGGTCTTCCTCTAGTCCTCTTTCCTGGTGGTTCCAAACCCAGCATCCTTCTGCCGATGTACTCGGTCTCTCTCCTCTGTACATGTCCAAACCATCTCAGTCTGGCCTCCCGGACTTTGTCTCCAAAACCTCTAACATGTGCTGTTCCTCTGATATACTCATTTCTGATCCTGTTCATCCTGGTCACTCCCAGAGAGATCCTCAGCATCTTCATCTCTGCTACCTCCATCTCTGCTTCCTGTCTTTTCCTCAGTGGCACTGTCTCTAGACCAATCAGCATGGCCGCTCTCACCACGGTTTTGTACACTTTTCCTTTCATTTTAGCTGAAACTCTTCTGTCACACATCACACCTGATACTTTTCCCCACCCGTTCCAGCCTGCTTGAACACGCTTCTTCACCTCTTTTCCACACTCTCCAATGCTCTGGACTGTTGATGCTAGATACTTAAAATCTTCCACCTTGTTTATCTCTTCTCCCTGTAACCTCACTTTTCCATTTGGATCCCTCTCATTCACACACATGTACTCTGTCTTACTCTGACTAATCTTCATTCCTCTTCTTTCTAGTGCAAACCTCCACCTCTCCAGCTTTTCCTCCACCTCTTCCCTCCTCTCACTACAGATCACAATGTCATCTGCAAACATCATTGTCCATGGAGATTCCTGTCTGACCTCGTCTGTCAGCCTGTCCATCACCATAGCAAACAGCAAAGGACTCAGAGCAGATCCTTGGTGCAGTCCCACCCCCACACTGAACTCCTCTGTCTCACCTACAGCACACCTCACCACTGTCTTACAGCCCTCATACATGTCCTGAACCACTCTAACATACTTCTCTGTCACACCAGACTTCCTCATACAATACCATAGTTCTTCTCTAGGTACCCTGTCATACGCTTTCTCTAGATCTATGAAGACCCAGTGCAACTCCCTCTGACCTTCCCTGTACTTCTCTATCAGCATCCTCAAGGCAAATACTGCATCTGTAGTGCTCTTTTTAGGCATAAAACCATACTGCTGCTCACAAATTCTTACTTCAGACCTTAGCCTAGCTTCGACAACTTTTTCCCATAATTTCATCGTATGACTGATCAGTTTAATTCCATTCCATTCCAAAAAAAAAAAGATAAAATAAAAACATTAAATGCTGCAACGCTAAATTATCCTTTAGATGATGATGACAATGACCTGACAAAGAATTCTGGAGATTGCCTTTAAATAGGGCAGCAGGATCACCCTCAGGTGTCCCTAATCATGGTGATGAGGGGAAGGTCCAGGGCTCCCTCTGGTGGCAGGGGAGAGGATCATGACAGAAACTGGATGAAAACAGCTTTGACACATTTCTGGTCGGTGCGGCCGTCCCTTCCTCGCTTGTAGTTGCTGTTATAGTGGACCACGTGGGAGGAAGGATACAGAGGACATTGCTCCACACTGCCCTGACCCAAATGTTGATCATCGTTTCAGGTCTGACCCAGGACCATCTGATAAGACCACATCAAGTTGCTTCAAGTTGACAGTTTCTGGAGAACCTACAGGTCATCAGCGCCTCCATACGAGGACCTTCTTGACTGGGGATTCTTGAAGAGGTTGGGAATTTTGTCCATTTGAGCCATGTACCAGCTTCTTCGGAGGGATCTTCAGAGGTGCACAAGCTTCTTGGTTTGGCTACATAAGATTGATCTGCAAGAGAGCAACAGCTAGACCAAAAAGCATCAAAGATCCAAGAAAACCTTCCAGAAAGTTGTAGATCCATGGCTCCAATTGAGCGTCCATATCTTTGAGTGTAATTGTCACCAATTCTCAAACACATCAGGCGATGAGGACATTTGAGGATAGGTTCTCTTTCTAAAGTGAGGTGTCAAAGTGAATATTCATTTTCTAATCACAATCAACGGAGGTAAATAAATACGCAATCGTAGCCATAGGCATCCAATAAAAGTAAGTTCTTCTGAGAAAAGAAATGCATGAAATTATTCCAGCAAAGTGATGTGTCACCATTAAAATTTTGGTCTAAAACCCATCTCTGGCGTTACGTTCTTCTCAAAGACTTCCATTTTTTTCATTTTCCATTTTAAATATAAAATAAAAGACCAAACAAAACACAGAAAGACCAGAATCTACTGTTACAATTTCAATAGAGCCAATAAAACCAAAGCATCATGAGTCAATCAAACGTGTGTGCGCGTTAAGCTTGGACCTCCACGTAGACCTCACACTGATACGCCTCTCTCCTTTTCTAATGCCCTCTATTCTTCATTATCTAATTCAAGTGTCAGTTTTGGCCCGGCGCCTGCGATGACCCTTTCTTCTTCTACTGTCCCTGCCCGGCGGGGGGCGTGCCTCCTACTTAATCGTTGATCCAATTAATTTGGGAACCTTTTTGTGGGTCTTCACTAGAATGATGGCCGCTGAATTAAAATGGCCAACAAAGGAGGTAAATGAACACGGGGCGGTGTCGGTGATTGACACCGGTGCCAAAATGCCAGTGTGTTGCCTTTATGTCGGATGGAGTTATGGAACCTCAGCAGAGAAAGGTGGCCGTGATGAAAGAGATGAACATGTCTAATTAACTTGTGTCAAATAAAGGTTTAAAGCCCCCACGCTAGTGTCTCACCCACCCTGCAGGGTTTTACCTCCTGGTGGGGCTTTTTGGAACGGTGACACTTATTAAACTGATGTCATTTTATCTTTTTTTTACTGTTGCAGACACCTGGCATCTCTATGCTGCGTAGGACACACAACTAAGGGCGTAACGCTGCCCTACACACACCATTAGAGCATATAATACACACACAAACATGCACACAGAGAGAACAGCCATCCCAGCACCAGTCACAAGATTTTTTGTAGGGATAAAAATCTTCGATGTATCAGTGCTGTTCATATTGATACCCTTACATTTCGTGTTGGTACCATAATAGTACCCTTATTCATATTTTTCTGTAAGGAAAAAAAAAATCCAGAAGACTGCTGTAGAAATAAAACAATATTATTGGCATAAAACATCTTTCGTGCCTCATACCTACCTATGTCATGATCCCCTCCCCTGCCATCAGAGGGAGCCCTGGAACTTTCCTTCATCACCCTGATTAGGGACACCTGAAGGTGATAAATTTGATTACACACACCTGTGGATATTGCTGCCTATTTAAAGGCAATCACTACAGACGTCTTTGTCAGGTCGTTGTCATCACCACCACTCCTTCCAGCCAGGTTTTCCATCCTTGCTGCCTGACCATAAGTTGCATCTTTGAACTTTGTTATATTTGAGCGGACACAGTGTTGCTTGAATGGTGTTGAATGTTTAAGGAGCGATACATGTTTTGGCGAGGTATCAACGGCTTGTTTTTTTCAAATATGGCTGCTTCAGTCTAGTAATCACACAAAGCCCAACCATTCATTTTTAATAGTTTGTGAAGCATATTATTTGACGTTTTTATCGTCGGGATTTTCTATCAATCCCGAAAAAAAAAAAAGCATTACACAGCCGCATGATCCTGATTTTGATCCTGACTTAATCAGGTACCCTTTGCCTTACAGCTTTACTGGACTTTTTGGTTAATAAATCCTGTTTTGTTGTCCTGCATTTGGGTCTTCCTACCACTTTCCCACATCATGACAACTAACTTTAAAATACAGACAAGACATCTGACTGGCAAATTGTTTTCAAAGTTGCAAAGTGTAGTGCCTTTATATCTATAGTTGCTCAGGCTAGAAATACAAGAGTTGGTAGTGATGTAAAGTATTTCATCTGCAATTAAAAAGGACAGCACAAAACAAGTTCAAAGAGTAACAAGACCAAGTAAAATTTGGACCAAATGACATGATGTTACAATAATTATGCCTGAATAGATTGTGGGGAGGAAAGGCCCAAATGCCGCTTTATTGAAAGGAAAAGGGGGTTGGAAATGGAACTGGCAACTTGGCAGGTTAGTGATGAGAAGGTGATGATTCAAGGCTTCGGAGTTCCTAGGTAAGGTTCCACATATAGAAGGAGAGAGGAAGAAAAACAGACATTTTGACACATGGACAAGAGACGACAGGGCTTATAAAGACTGGGGATAAACCAGAGGCAGATGTGGCCGGACAAGACAATCAGGACCATGCGTAGCTAATCAGGGAGGAAGGGTTGGGCCAAAAGAGGTGGGAGGATTCTTCACATAATACAAACATATTTAACGTATTATAAAATATAATATGTTACTTTCAAAGGTAAATAGGAGTGTCCTCTGCTTTGTAGGGAATAGATGTAATTTTTCCAAAGTGAACCACAGTGGAAGAACGTTAAGTAAAAACTAAAAGTCGGGAACAACTTAGAACTGCTTTAGTATTTGAGTCGAGAAATGATGTCAGATGTACAAAAACACTTCACTATAAATTTGATTGGTTAAGTGACTCGAAGAGGAAAATTGCTCCTGGTACATCCTGCTGGCCAATAATGTTTCGTAAAAAGTTGATACATGGAAATTTATACTATAAGGATTACATAATATATATATTTTTTAATGATAACAAAAAGTTTAAAGACCATACACATATGGCTGCTTCCCTCTAGTAATCACACAAAGCCCAACCATTCATTTTTAATAGTTTATGAAGCATATTGTTTGACGTTTTTGGCGTCGAGTTATTCTTTCAACGCTAAGCTACAAGCACAAAAAGACAATTATGCAAATATGTCTGCGATGTGAGAACGGCTTAATGAGTGCATCACTAACTACATTATTTATGAAAGAGATCCCCAACATGATTGGCCGATAAATAGATGCTCACATCAGTATCCATAGCAAAGGGGGCGTCTCACAACGGCCTGCCCCGGGGTGTCCAGCAGACTCGCCTCGTCACTCACACTCACATTCAAAAACGTGCTTTTGAAGGCGACCCACAAGAGTCTTTGAGAGTTAATGAGCATTTTTTTTGCTTCCCGTTGTGACGAGAGGAATGCCGACAGAAAGATTAATGCATGTTTATCTTGAAGTGTCACATTTACTTGATCTATTTTAATAATCTATTGGTGTTTTTTTTTCTGAATCAAAATTAGAAATGCTTTTATTACCATGGTCAATGAGAATATCAGAGACTAGGAACTTGCTATGGTAGTAGTGTGCAAAAAAAATTAAAAAATTAAAATAAAAGTATAAAATTATTTTAACAAAACTAAGATTGCTCCGAAAGATAAAGAAAAGTAGTGCAATGTCATAGAAAAGGTTATAAAGAGTTCATAAGTCCAACGGCAGAAGGGAAGAATTTGTTTTTGTGGCGGGACGTTCTGATCCGAATCGACCAGAACCTCCTGTCCACGGGTAGTCGCTTAAAAAGTCCATGTCCAGGGTGGGAAGGGTCAGCTGCTATCCGACCTGCACGCCCCCGAGTCCTGGAAACGTACAGGTCTTCGAGAGATGGAAGGCTGCAGCCGATCACCTTCTGTGCGGAGCGCACAATGCGCTGCAGTCTGTGTTTGTCCCTGGCTGTGGCTCCAGCGTACCACACGGTGATGGAGGAGGTGAGGATGGACTCGATGATGGCTGTGTAAAACTACACCAAAATCTGGGCGGGCAGCTGGGCTTTCTTCAGCTGCTGCAGAAAGTACATCCTCTGCTGGGCCTTTTTGATCAGGGAGCTGATGGACGGCTCCCACTTTATGTCCTGTGTGATGGTAGTGCCGAAAAAGCGGAAAGAGTCTACAGTGGTGATGGGGGAATCTGTCAGTTTTGTTCTTTAACGTGCCGTTTATGAGTTTGTACAATTTTTTGTACAAACTCATACATTTTTTTTGCAATTTGGTGCATATTTTAACCGAAGTTTGTAATAATCAAAGCAGTAAGAATGCTTTTTTTTGGGGGGGGAACATGCCCCTCGCTCTTTCCGGCCTGGTTGTCAAAGGACAGAACTGAATGTGGCCCGCGAGTCAAAACGTTTGCCCACCCCAGGTTTAGAAGGTCTATGGGTGTCTCAAATTGACTCAGAGCAAATTTAATGGAGGAACTGTCTTATTTAAAAGTATCTGTTGCTATGTTAACCATTTTAAATTCTCAGTACAAGACTACTAAATCTTCCCAAACATGTGGCCAGATGGTGCCATCGTGCAGCAGAGAAAACAAAATGATTGCACCTTTTCCACTGAGACATGCGGAGGTGAAATCCTTTGAAAAAAAAAACAGATTTCACTGAATAATGAGTCTTTTTCTTTGCTCTTCCAGCCAGGTGTCTTCCATTGAGTGGCTGCAGGTGAGTGATTACCATCGTCTCTACTGGCTGCGTGGGCAGACAGACACGCAGCGCATCCGCCAACTAATTGTTCCATTACATGAAGTGATAAGTACGGGCGGGGGATGTAATCAAGCAGTTTTGTTGCTAACAATGTGCTGCGGAAACGTTGGTTCTCCCTGAGGCTTTTTGGGTCTGGTGATTGAAATTCTCGTGCCACGCTGACAGTCCACCTGCGCTGTTTAGGAAAAAAAAAAAACAATCAAAAAGTTCAAAATGAAGCTTTTTATCTCACTTATCTGCGTGTTCGACTAATTATCCTGCTCCGTTTGCGTGTTCAGTTTGGAGATGAATCATCTGGATGGTGAAATGTTCTTTTGGAAATTAAATAAAAAATTTAACTCTGAACCTTTTTAGGTTAATAAAAGAAAATTTGAATATGAAAACAACAAATGCAGGAGTGTTTTGCTGCATCTTTTTGTTTGAATTCTGTCCAGTTTATTGGTGTTTATGGACCACAAAGGACTCTCCCATTGTGGGTCTTCTACAGCCAACTAAATCCAAAACAGGTCAACGACTTGTACACAAATCAAATTTAATTTTTAATGGACTTCTCAGGCAAAACAGAAGTACATGTTCCGTTTCGTTATCTCCTGCTCATCGCAGGGGCAACAGCCTCAGACGGGAAGCCCAGGCTTCTCTCACCCCGGCTGCATCCTCCAGCTCACCAAGAAGGATCCAGAGTCGTTCCCCAGCCAGCTGTGAGACATTGTCTCTCCAGCGGGTCTGGGGTCTGCCTCTCGGTCTCCTCCCGGTTGGACAAGCCTGAAACACCCCACCAGCAAGGTGCTCGGCGAACTACCCCATCTGGCTCCCCTCGACCTGGAGAACAAGCGGCTCGACACCGAGCTCCTCCTGGATGGCAGAACTCCTCACCCCATCTCTGAGTGAGAGCCCAGCCACCCTGCGGAGGAAGCTCATTTCCGCGATCTCATTCTTTTGGTCAACACCCATGTTTTTACATGTTTTCGTTATAAAAACATTTACAACAAAATAAAATGGATACACACAGGGACCCACAAAAAAAAAAAAATTGGGGACAGTGTTCTAGAGAAAATAATGAAGACTAAATTAAGAACTGTTGTGTCTCTCACACGCCAACCTCTCAATCGGGTTTTTAGTAAATGTAGAAGTTCTTTTAGTCGCCAAATTATGATGCCAATGTGGTCCACAAAATCCTTGAAAAAAACTCTTATCCCTGCCGCTGTGCACTTTTATAATCAAAACTTAACGTAAAAATATGTGCAATATAGCAGGCCATACCAGCATTCCATCTGGAAACACCAGGAAAGAGGTCTAGAGGAAGACCAAAAAGGAGGTTCATGGATACAGTGAAGGAAGACATGAAGATAGTTGGTGTGACCAAAGAGGTTGCAGGAGATAGGGTTAGATGGAAGAAACTTGTTGTGGCGACCCCTGAAGGGAAATGCCGAAAGAAGAAAAAGGTAGGCCATACCCGCCTGTCCATGCTTGATCCCGTCAGACCTCAGAAGCTAAGGAAACTGGGCCTGGGCAGTACTTGGATGGGAGACCACTGGAACCCCAGGTGCCACAGAGGGACAGATGTTGAGATCAAATTGTCCCTGGGCAAGACACTTCACCCACGATGCCTAGTCTGGATGGCGTGTGTGTGTGATTGGTTGGTGATGCTCAGAAGGGCCAATGGCGCAAAAATGGCAGCTGTGGCCACAACAGCAGCTTACCATTACCTGGTAAACGTCTTTGAGCGTCCAGGAAAAGCGCTATAGAAGTACAATGTCTTATTATTATAAACTGAGAAGGGCACTGGGCTTCAGACGCCACGGCAACAACAATATTTCTTCACCAGAATTGCAAGGTTTTTCTTCTTCTTTCAAGTTGAAAGAACCGGACCAAAAAGCTTGAAGTACCAGAAATGGTCCTCAACCATAATTTGCCCAACTTGGGATAATGAGTATAAAAAAACAAGGCCGAAACTAACAAACTAAATAAGTTTCCTCGCACACCGAAGCCAGTGATGGACGGTGTGGGCCAAGTCCCAGCTCACATCATCTCATTTGGCTAATCTGCACCATTGAAGAGACTCATTATGTCTTTATGTGTCTGGCTACCTTTTGGAGGCGTTTTTAAAAGCAAGGAGAACCAGATCTTGAGAATAATTTGGGTCATAATGGAGGATAATAAAGACATAGAGATGATTGAAAGAAAAAGAAAAAAGTCACCACAGAGGTCTGCAGGAAGATCTCCAGATTTACAAGAGCAGGGAATTATCATTAGGTAGTTGGTATTGGAGGGAAGGTGTCCAACCAGCATCAGGACACCAGACTGAGCTGATTCATACTGTGACAATGGAGACATCTTTTTTTTTCTAAGAAATCAGACCAGAGAACTCTTTTAAAAAGAATTGTCTAGATCTTTGTTCACGCCATGCTAACTAGGGATTCATCGAAACCACCATAACTCTTCGAACACAACTCTAGCTTCAAAAATCAAACCTTCAGCGAACCTCAGGTGCATTACGAAATTATCCAAATATGGATGATGCACATCCAATGTGTTCAAATGTACGGAGATACTATACCTGTAATTCTCATGAACAATGACGAAGTGTCGCTATTGTGCAGCTACAGTTGTGTTGTACTCTTGTGAAACAGAATGGAAGGCGGTGACTGCGGGAACTCATTGATTGACACACACTGATCTCTCAGGGACTTTTAGAAGAAAAAAACAATAGTTCAAATTTAAAGTAGTAATTAAACAGAAACTAGCCAAATACTAAGAATCCACGTCAGCCACTAGTGGTGGTCCAAGTAGTTTGCAGCTTGATGTGTTAATACTTTTTTCTATTCCATTGTCCGTTTATCTGGGGTCGTAGAGCAACAGTCTCAGACGGGAAGCCCAGGGTTCTCTCACCCCAGTTGCATCCTCCAGCTCACCCAGGAGGATGCCGAGTCGTTCTCCAGCATAAGGTATCCAGATACTTGAATTACCCCAACTAGCTTCTCTCGACCTGGAGGAGGAGCAGCTTGACACCAAGCTTTTCCTGGATGGTAGAACTCCTCACCCGATCTCTGAGTGAGAGCCCAACCACCCTGCGGAGGAAGCTCAGTTCGTCCGCTTATATCTGCAAACTCATTCTTTTGGTCACCACCCAAAGAATGGCAGAAGAACGGTAGTTTTATCAGATAAATCCATTCACATTCCGCAAGTTATTAAAACTATGTGAAAAAAAAAAAAATTCTGATCAAGAATGAATCCCCATGTCTGTGATGTAACGGATTCCATAAAGCATTTAGCTGTCTGTTTATCTTTTTACTAAAAATAAAAGCGCTATATAATGTCACCAAATGTCCATGTCTGATCCCGATTTAAATTTTTCTGTGTGCATCGGTACGCTCACACATTGTTTTGAAAAATCTGGATGAGTACTTTGTTTTGATTGTGCACCACTAATAAATCCAAATTTAGCCGTATAGAACTTTAATAAATGAGGCTCAATGTTTAAATAATGAATGATAAAATGATCAAAATAAAGAAAATGAATTACGAACAGAATGACCAGTGTTTCAACCAGCAGAGGACACACAATGTTCCTCTAATTTTTTATTTGCCTGAGCAAACAGGAAAGCTTCCTGAGCAGAAGGGGGCGGGGCAAAAACTTTTACTTTTTTGTGACGTCAGCAGTAGCAACGAACCAAACTCCGAAGCAGCGGTTTGAAGCAATTTGTTTCAGAAAGAAATAAGAAAGAGATCGGGAGCTCTGTCATTTCCCCAGCTTTAGTTTAAATTTACATTTTCTTACAGTTTTTTTCATACAGTGGTGGTCAAAAGTTTACATACACTTGTAAAGAACATAATGTCATGGCTGTCTTGAGTTTCCAGTTATTTCAACAACTCTGATTTTTCTCTGATATAGTGATTGGAACAGATCCTTCTTTGTCACAAAAAAACATTCATGAAGTTTGATTCTTTTATGACTTTATTATGGGTAAACTGAAAATGTGACGAAATCAGCTGGGTCAAAAATATACATACAGCAACATGAATGAGCAATTTTGGAGACTTAGAAAGTTGTGTCAATGACATGAGCTTCATAGCATGACCTCTTAACTTCTTGTGAGTGATTATGAGTCACTACAGCTGGTGACCTCTCTGAGGCCATTTAAAAAGGGCTCATTGGATAAAAACACCCACAAACGCTACAATGGGAAAGTCAAAGGAGCTCAGCACAGATTTGAAAAAGAGAATCATTGACTTGAACAAGTCAGGAAAGTCACTTGGAGCCATTTCAAAGCAGCTGCAGGTTCCAAGAGCAACAGTGCAAAGAATTGTTTGTAAGTATAAAGTGCATGGCACTGTTTTGTCACTGCCACGATCAGGAAGAAAACGCAAGCTGTCACCTGCTGCTGAGAGAAAACTGGTCAGGAGGGTGAAGAGTCAACCCAGGAGCACCAAAAAGCAGATCTGCCAAGAATTAGAAGCTGCTGGAACACAGGTGTCAGTGTCCACAGTCAAGCGTGTTTTGCATCGCCATGGACTGAGAGGTTGCCGTGCAAGAAGGAAGCCCTTGCTCCAAAAGCGGCACCTTAAGGCTCGACTAAAGTTTGCTGCTGATCACATGGACAAAGTTCTGTGGTCAGATGAAACAAAAATTGAGCTGTTTGGCCACAATGCCCAGCAATATGTTTGGAGGAGAAAAGGTGAGGCCTTTAACCCCAAGAACACCATGCCTACCATCAAGCACTGTGGTGGTAGTATTATGCTGTGGGCCTGTTTTGCTGCCAATGGAACTGGTGCTTTACAGAGAGTCAATGGGACAATGAAGAAGGAGGATTACCTTCAAATTCTTCAAGAAAACCTGAAGTCATCAGCCCGAAGGTTGGGTCTTGGGCGCAGTTGGGTGTTCCAACAGGACAATGACCCCAAACACACATCAAAAGTGGTAATGGAATGGCTAAATCAGGCTAGAATTAAGGTTTTAGAATGGCCTTCCCAAAGTCCTGACTTAAATCCCATTGAGAACATGTGGATAATGCTGAAGAAACAAGTCCATGTCAGAAAGCCAACAAATTTAACTGAACTGCACCAATTCTGTCAAGAGGAGTGGTCAAAGATTCAACCAGAAACTTGCCAGAAGCTTGTGGATGGCTACCAAAAGCACCTAATTGAAGTAAAAATGGCCAAAGGACATGTAACCAAATATTAGCATTGCTGTATGTATATTTTTGACCCAGCTGATTTCGTCACATTTTCAGTTTACCCATAATAAAGTCATAAAAGAATCAAACTTCATGAATGTTTTTTGTGACAAAGAAGGATCTGTTCCAATCACTATATCAGAGAAAAATCAGAGTTGTTGAAATAACTGGAAACTCAAGACAGCCATGACATTATGTTCTTTACAAGTGTATGTAAACTTTTGACCACCACTGTAGGTTTTCTTGTGCGCTATTAATCTGCGAGGGGTGCACTATTGCCCAGGCGCGCAGTTTAGCGGGAAAATGGCCTGTGACTGTTCGTTCATCTGCCCATGCTGTTCTCTCGTTCGTCTAAATTGACCTCTGAAAGTACTTTAGTTTGGTATTTTTCTTCTAAACAGAACTTTTTAACAGATAAAAATAATCCCAGTCTGGCTCGGTTCGTCCTGATCGTTCAGCAACAACCAAACAAATCAAATTGGCTCCAGATTTAAGAAAAAGAAAGTCAGAGGAGGATCCTGGAAAGCAGAGAAGAAACTGAAATCAGACACATTTATTTATAGTAAAATCCTCCACACGTGTTGGTCTCCAGTTCCGATCTGTGCATCGCTATGAGACTCATCTCTGATGAACTCCTGACTCAAATTGATTGGATCTATTGATCCAGAAAGCAGGATTAAGTAGTTGTAAGAAAGAAATGAAGCTTTTAAAATGCAGCATTACTCATGTCTGCTTGTCACCCACTCATAATAAAACCAGCCAACGATGACAAATGAAGCCGGAGGGAAGGAGACAAATGAAAAGGCAGCATGAGAACATTCGCCCACCACTCATTTTCAGCTTGCAGTTGTTTGATGTCTCAGGTTGGACCAATAAACATTTGTCTGTTCCGTCTTTTAAATGATTTTTGTCTGAGGGGTCTGCTGTAGCGTGTGGGCGCTAATCTCTACAGCGCCTTCTCTTCAAATTCAACCTGCTCCAATTCATCGTGCTGGTGAATTGTAAACAAAAAGAAATCTTTAGACAGAGATAAGATGATGTTCAGCAAAGATGTTCCATCGCTACGAAAGAATGAAGGCGGTCTGTTTAGTGGTTAGAGCGTTCGCCTGTGGACCGTAAGTCAACCGGAGGTCAACCTGAAGTTGGCAGGTTCGCATGCCACTGAGTACAAGTCTAGTGTCCTTGCAGAAGACACCTAACCCCCCATACCCCCCTCCAGTGGCGCCGTCGTCGCAGGAGAGCAGCGCACAAATTTTCCCGGTGAGGGATGAATAGAGTAAGTAAAAGTTTTTAAAAAATAAATAAATAAAAATAGTTTAACCATCAAGAAGAATCTGAGAGGATTCACATCGAAATCAAATTAGGTCTGAAAAAAGTGAAAGAAAGGTTGAAAACTCCAGATAAAGTGACTCAATCCGAGATTACAACTAGCCCATTCTGGAATAAAGTCCGTAAATACAGATTATAGTTTAAAAACACTCTGATCAAAGTCAGTAAAATCTTAAATTACGGATCAACAAATCAACTTTTCGCTCAATTGAACATGTTTTTAAAAAGTATAAATATTACTCTGTAATTTATAAGTCAAGAATAGTCAGTAAAACTTAGAAAAAAGTTTTTCAAAGTTAAAATTCAAATAGGTCGACTAGCTTTGTCATCTGGGTGGAGCTCGTAGTCGAGACGTTGCTCTTCCGGGTGGAAAGACAGAGTTCAGGAGCAATGTTCCCTCTAAGATTTTTATGTATTTGAGCAAATACACAAGCTTCCTGAGCAGAATGGGGCGGAGCAAAAACTTCTATTCTTTTGTGACGTCACCAGCAGTAACGAGCCAAACATCAAAGCAGCGCTTTGATGAAATTTGTTTCAGAAAGAAAGAAGAAAGAAATATGCTCCGGAGTTCTGTCTCATTTTCCCATCTTTAATTGGGTTTTATTTTGTGCGCTGCATTGGTTTTCTTGTGCGCTACTAATCTGCAAGCAGTGCGCAATTGCGCAGGTGCGCAGCTTAGAGAGAATATTAGTCAGGAGGCATCTGAGTAAGATGCCCCCGGAATGCCTCGGTGGTGAGGTGCTTCAGGCACGTCCCATTTGTAGGATACCTAGAGGCAAACCCCGCGACCCGCTGGAGTGACTATGTTTCACAGCTTGACAGGGAAGACCTCAAGATCCACCCAGGTGACCTGGAGGATGCAGGCGGGGTGAGAGAAGACTGGGTTTCCCGTGTGAGGCTGTTGCCCCTGCGACCCGGCCCCGGATGAGCAGAATATGACAGAACAGAAATTAATTAATTCAAATCCGACTGGAGACCGAACATGATACCTGAACAAGAAGGGGACGATCCAGATAAAACAAGATTAACTTGATGCCAGAGCGTCAAACAATATGCCCAATAAATTTGGGCGATCTTTGCGACCTTGATCTTTGGTTGCATGTCCATGAAATCCTAATCGGTTAATCTGTTGTTGGTACTAATTAATGTCAGGTTTATTAAAATTCCTTCACTAGTTTGGAAGTTATAGCATTCAAAAAAGTTTTACAAAACCACGGACAGACAGCATGACTGCTTAATACCTCCGCCACGTTCTATGTGGAAAGACTGCAAGACCCAAACTATCCTAACCATCAAATAAAGTTCTAGCTGTTTTCTTTTTCCAACTTCAGATGGTTTTTACATGTGTTACAAGTTGATGTCATAGTTATTGTTGCAGGACGATGCCTTCAGGCACCTTTCTGTCTGACCAGCAGCAAGGACGAGGTGTTATTAGGTTAAATTAGCTTTGCAGCGTACGCAAAGGTTTCGTCGTAAAACGCAGCCAGGACGGAGGTAACCCTCACCAGGGCGGCATAGACTCACTAAAATGGTAAAAAAAAAAAGTGCCACGGCCCATTAATTTCTAAGCCTGCCAGCACCCATTTGTCCTTAGTCATAAAGGCGTTGACGTGGAGGTTACTGCTGCTTGTCTTTATGAGTCCAGCTCTTCAGAGTCTGACTCAGTCTGATCCCTCGGGTTGCATTCATTTCCAAATGTCCCAGTGCTCCAACCAATTAGCCCGCAATGTTCGTACGCATGCACCACGCAGGGCTGAATATGCCTGAACCTGCCTCAATCGGGCTGCGGCCTCATTATCTCATCCAGCTACGCAAGTGATTCTGGAAAGTGTGTGTATGCTTGTTTTCGCTTGTGGTGTACATTTAATTACATCGGCTGTGGCTCTGCAGGGAGTACGGTTATTCCTCTGACCTTCTATCCAGTAAAAGCAGGGAGTTGGTTTGCGGCGCTGAGTGCAAACTGGCTGGCAGCAGCGTGCAGATGATTCATCCTGGAAGCGGAGAGGTGGGCAAATGGCACTGATTATCTCTTAGCGGTTCATTAAGCAGCAATAAGGTCGAGCATTAGCCCATAGCAATATGATATTCATGGCTGCTGATACCACTTAGCCCAGCATCTGCTTCTGCTGCTTGTGTCAAAGTCGATCTTTAAACAAGCCAAATCAATATGCCAGAAATAATCACACAGCTCTGGAATCATCATCTGACAGCAGGAAGATTCTGTGAGGGCTTCGCACACCAAGAGGCCAATCCAAAGGTTACTGCGGCTAAATGTTAGCAATGGTTTATCCACATTCGCTCTAAGAACTTGCAAATGTCAGGTCGAGATCAGACCACATGTCATCATTAAAAGATTAGAAAGGCAGCCCAAAAGCGAAAAAGAAAAGGCAGATGGGAACGAGCGAAGGAGCAACAATGTGGACTTTATTTTATTTTATCGGCACATCTTAACTTTGTGATGGTTTAACCTCCTGAATTTGAGACCTCAAGGTTTTTAGTTGTAATTAACAAGCCATTTCTCTGTACAGCAAATCATTAAAACACACACATTCAATTGTTTATATAACAACAATGTGATATTTCGGGATTTACAAAATTTCGCAGTGCTGAGTACACGGAACAAAAAAACTCTAAAAGCCTGTTTTATGAAACTTGTCAGATGGAAACAGATTAAGAGAAAAAACATAAAGTACCAAGACGCTCTGACTTTGGTCATTAGGCCTGATGTTACAGAGATTAGCGCAGATGGACTGTGAGATAAACCAGTTTGTGTCATCATGAACAAAAATCCTCAATTCAAGAGCACTTATAGGCAAATCCGAATTAGATTACAGCACATGTGGTCCAACAGGACATATTGTTCTGCAACTTTTCAATTCTTAAGTTCATTTGTTTTGTCTGCCAGTGAGCTTATGGGTTTAGTTCTTTATTTTTACTTTTCTAAAGCTGGTACCAGAGCAATGACTCTCTACAGGAACTGGACAAAGCATGCCAAAAAGTGACTCCAAAAAGTAACAACACTCAGGCTTCCATTGAAAAATGGAAACAAAAAAAAGATTGTGGAAAACTTGAAGCGAGTGTAATGTATATCCTCGAGACCTGTAACACTAAAATATAATATCTCCAAATCAGTACTCAATTTGTCCCTGATAATCCACAACAAAAAAAAAGCATTGCATCTAAGTTATACCTTCTTGGAGATATATTCCAGTTTATGCCGTCATTATCCCATGCAAAAAAAAGAGGCGTACAGAATTGCTTTCTATTTAAAGATTTCTAAAAGTTTGTACATGTGCACAGGCCCGGTCTACATTGGATGGGTGTTAAGAAGTGTCACGATGCGGGTAGAGAAGTCGGGTCATCTGTTATGGAAGGAGAAGGACGAGCCAATTGCATGAAAACAAACAACATTTACTGACAAAAAGAGTCCAGCGAGGCTGTAAGACAAAGGCACAGGATTGGAACAAGGAGTGTCACTTGGTCATGATTCAAAAATATCTCTTGGTCAGGCAGCCAGGAAGACATGGCTGGAAGGGGGGTGATGACATGACGATAAAGTCAGGAGAGCCAGCCTTCAAACAGGCAGGAGGCAAATGATCCACAGGTGATCAGCATTAGGTGAATGACCACAGGTGTTTAGTATCGGGCTGGAATCCGGGAGAGGGATGAAGAATTATGACAAGAGGTTAAACAGGATGTCAAGCCATTCTGACAGACAGATGACATGTTCAGTGTGAACCATTTTTTTTTGTTCAATTGATTTCAGAAGATTTTAATTATGAGGTGAGCAGTTTTTAGTGACAAACATGTGAGGCTTTAGAATTACAGTTATCAATTCAATTCAATTAGACTCTCCTTCACGGTGAGGAAAAACTCCTAAAAACCCATCAGTGGGGAAAAAAATAAGAAACTTCGTGGGGATCCACATGAAAGACATATCCCTCCCCTGGGACGAGCAACCAATGTGTCAAAGATTATTGTTTAAATATTAGTTTATTCTAATCTACAGTTAAATATCTAAAGAAGTCAATAGATGTTCTTCATCCTGATGGAAACACGGGAGACTCCTCAGCCCGGAGATGTCCAGGACGGGGATGAGTAGATGTTCTTCATCCTGATGGCAGGGAACTCCTCAGCCCAGCGATGCCCTGGACGGGGATGAATAGATGGATTTCATCCTGATGGAGCGGGGATGATGAAGCACGGAGGTCTCCTCGGTGTGGCCATGCCCAGGACAGGAACGCAGAGTCCTGAATGGGGCTCTCTTCCAGAGAGGAGGGAGAGAAGTGGACAACATATGAATTGTATTGTACCAACTAGCAGTGTAATTCTAAATAATCAGACATTAGAGATCAATGAATGAGATAGATAGCCAGGGGTTAGAGAGGGGGAAGGGGATACATACCCTGGTTAGAGTAGGGG
Organism: Neostethus bicornis; assembly: GCA_902685375.1. Taxonomy (NCBI): domain Eukaryota; kingdom Metazoa; phylum Chordata; class Actinopteri; order Atheriniformes; family Phallostethidae; genus Neostethus; species Neostethus bicornis. Next base: position 28,212,925 of record LR738550.1, read on the forward strand.
GTAAGAAGGAAAGGGCCAAGGCAGTCTGGCAGGGAATAGTAGATAGAATTAGAGGACAGAACCCCAATGTATCATACTTTCCCCAGCTTCTACTATCTCGATCTTATCAATTATTTTCCCAAAATTGTAACTGAGTTACCAATTATGTCTGAAGAACAGCCCTGTGACTAATGTTCCCTCTAGTTTTTTTATGTGTCAATGCAAACAGGAAAGCTTCCTAAGTAGAAGGGGGCGGGGCAAAACCTTCTACTCTTTTGTGACGTCAGCAGTAGCAACGAGCCAAACTTTGAAGCAGTGGTTTGAAGCAATTTGTTCCACAAAGAAAGAAGAAAGAGATCTGGAGTTCTGTTTCGTTTCCCCATCTTTAGTTTAAATTGAGTTTTATTTTTTGCGCTGCATAGGTAACCTTGTGCGCTATTAATCTACAAGCAGTGCGCAATTGCGCAGGCGAGCAACTTAGAGGGATGTGTATTTTGTTGTTCATTCCTTGAACACATCCTGAATCTAACATCTCTACTTTGGGAAACCTTGTGTAAAACATGTCTTTTCCGTGGTGTTGCTCCTTGGCTGCCCTTGTAAACGAGTAGAAATGAGATGTGACCGTCAGACTAAAGCTAAAGCAGAGGTTTTTTTTTCCCCTCAGTGACCCTGAAAACAAATCCTGAAGCCTGAGGAGAAGAGACGTAAAAGCTAAAAAAGGAGGGATAGGAGACGAATTGTACACACTCCATTAAATCAATTAAGTCTGCATGCTGCAGGAGCCTGGGCAGCAGGATAATTACTCAGGGAGAGTGATCAGAGACTAATCTAATGATGATGCCCTTTGCTACCCACAACTAGACTTGATGAAGCAGCACTCCTGTGGGACAGCAACCTGGCTGGGAAACTAAGGGAGCATAAACACAGACAAACAAAAGGTGGAGAAAATAGAGTTGAGTGTAAAAGAAGGTCTTTGTAGCTCAAAACTGTTATTTCACATTTACAGTTGTGTCTGGAATTTTTATTTTGGTGATCTCAGCTTGGGTTTCTGCTTTGTCTCTGTTCACTTCATTAGGCGATGGTCTCCAATTCTCACCGGACCGATTTTCTGTGTGAGGCGGTCGAGATGGGAATTACCGTCTCCTTATCTGATACCATGGTCTGTGACCAGAAAAGGGTGGAGTGCCTCCTCCAGGTATGGTACAGAGTTGGATGAAACAGAATAGAGCAGGAGACGAACGCATTGATTCGTACATTGTCCACAATAATTAAGATGCTCCGTTGGTCTGTCGTGATGACTGACACGGGTCGGGAACCAATGACTTGCTATCCAGATGCAGCTCTTACGATGACTGCATCTGGCTCACAGAGAAATCCGAGGCACATGCATGCTCCGTTGTTCTGTCGAGTTGTGAAACCTCATAGAGATGAGAGGCCCATGATGCAACCAAACTCCACCCCACTCTGTTGTACGCCCTTGTTGTACTTGATCCCCATTTCACTGACACAAGGAGTCAGTGAAATGGAGTTATCACGGAGCGTTATCACGGAATCAAATTCCGTGATAACTGTAACTTTAACCACTACCCATCTTGATGCCTAAACCCCCAGGAGGTTTAGGGTGCATCCTGTAGCTCACCCGGGAGGATCCTGAGACGTTCCCCAACTGGCTGTGAGACATAGTCTCTTATAGTCTCTCCAGCGGATCCGGGATCTGTTGGTCTCCTCCCAGTGGGACGTACCTGAAACGCCAGCAAGGCGTTTCGGAGGCATGCTAAACTACATGCTTGAACCACCCCATTTGGCTTCTCTCGACGTTACATCTGATTTTTTTTATCAATCTATAAACTCGGATTAGCGCCTCCAAACCCGAGACCATGGTCCTTGCCCGGAAAAGGGTGGAATGCCCCCTGCAGGTCAGGGACAAAGTCCTGCCCCAAGTGGAGGAGTTTAAGTATCTCGGGGTCTTGTTCGCAAGTGGGGGAAGGATAGAGCGGGAGATCGACAGGCTGATCGGTGCGGCGTCAGCAATAACTAGGACGCTGCATCGGTCCGTCGTGGTAAAGAGAGAGCTGAGCCGAAAAGCAAAGCTCTTGATTTACAAGTTTCCATCATCAGCTATGGTCACCAGCTGTGGGTGGTGACCGAGAAAATGAGATTGCGGATACAAGCAGCTGAGATGAGCTTCCTCCTCAGAGATTAGGGTAAGGAACTCTGCCATCTGGGAGGAGCTCGGTGTCGAGCCGCTCCCCCTCCAGGTCGAGAGGAGCCAGATGGGTTGGTTTGGACATCTGGTCAGGATGTCCCCCGAGCTTCTCGCTGGTGAGGTGTTTCGGGCACGTCCCACCGGGAGGAGACCAAGAAGCAGACCCTGAGCCCGCTGTCTCACAGCTGGCTGGGGAACGACTCGGGATCCTTCCGGCTGAGCTGGAGGATGCAGCCAGGGTGAGAGAAGCCTGGGCTTCCTGTCTGAGGCTGTTGCCCCCGTGACCCAGCCTCGGATGAGCGGAAGAGGACGCAACGGAACGGAATCTATACATCGCCTGGGCAACGCAGATAAGGCGCTGCTTGAGACGCAGACTTGAGACACTGCTCAAGTGGGGTTAGCACATTTTGCTGTTGACATAAAGTTAACTCATAATCGAGTTTTCAGCAGGAATAAACAGCGGGATTTGTCTTTGTGGAGAAATTCGGTTGTCTTTACTTGTGCTAAGTGTTTGTTTCAGCCTTGAAAAAGCAGAAGACAATAAGACGGTACAGTTTGATTAACTGTGCGTGAAGTTTCTTTAGACAACTTTTGTTGTAAAGGAAGTCAAATTGAACAGAATTGAAATTGATTAAAGCGTGGATGTCTTTGCTTTTTGTTTGAAACAAGGCTGAATAATCAACCACGGATTCATTGTTTTTAAACAAACATAACAATGAGAGAAGCATGTTTTGCCGAAGGTTTTAGGGAGTAAGGCGATGACTGACAAATCAATGTTTCTATGTTCTCAAATGTTCTTACAGGTTTCTATGAAAGTGTCTTACGTGCACTTGAACGTCTGAAAGGAGTATTTTTCCTTCTTTTGTAGAGGGAACTTTGATGTCCTGAATTCCTATAAGAGGTTCTTCCACGGCAGTCAGGCGGTGACACCTTCAACAATGTCGCCTGCCTCTGAATTCGTTTGTCGCCTTTCATTGATTTGGCTTGCTTCTGATGAACGCTGCTGCTTATTCTCTTCTGCTCCTGGTGTATGGCCAACACAGCCTCCTTACCTTTTCCTCTCCTGGTCCCATTCTCTCTGTCTCTGTCTGTGTCTTTCAGCTGCCGTGGAAATCAGGGATTATCCCACCAGGGGATTTCCACTTGACAGAGAGTGGGCTGCTTTTGAACTCTTCCTGACTGAAGGAGCTTCTCTTTCCCATGCTGTTCCTAAAGCACCACTGGCTCAGACGTATGGTGGAGACTGAAAAGAGGACGATGTTGGAGATAATCGATGAAGAAAGGGGAAAAACGGAGAGAGATGAGGATCAGAGTGCGAAGCGGGAGATAAACGGATCCATCTGTCCTCTGACTCAGAGGCATGACTAACTAAAGATGTGTTCACATAGTTTTATAGTTAATAAAAAGAACACAATTTTGTGGAAAATGAAGTGACATCAGCCGAACCACAACAATTTGATCAAAATAAGACTATCTTCAAGTAGAATAAAGATGAACCTTTTTAAACTGAAGTCAGAATGCATGGAGTGTTTAGACGGGCTAATGTAAATAAAAATTGAAAGGTGCGATAATTAGAATGACGTCATAGTTGTAGGGGACTAAATCGGAAAGTATGGAGGAGTCATTCTTGTTCTAATTTTTTACTTTTTTGGATTTACTGTCAGGATCCCTCACCTGCCGCCAGAGGGAGCCCTGGATATTCCTAATCAACCTGATTAGGATCACCTGGGGCTGATTCCTGATTCTACTCTTCCTGATTCCACTCATCGGGTCTTACTATCCTTCCAGCCAGGTCACCCTGGTTGCCTGACTATGTTTGAACTTTGTTATTATTTGAACTTTCGAAATCTTGAGTAAACTCTGTGCTTCTTGCTTTACAGACTTTCCTGAATTGAGTTAAACCTTGTTTGAAGTCCTCCTCCCTCCACATTCCCCTAAAACCCTGACATATACAGTTTGGACAAACTTAAACTTGGACACACACTGATCCTTTTTATTACAATTAGAACTGGATGAAAATCTTAAAAAACAACCTTGAACAACAATAGCGTTATGATTTCCTAGAAACGTGTCAAAACAGAACCCATATTTCCTCCTGAAAGAGCTTGCTGTTACAATTCAAAATGAACATGAAGTGGTTTCTGCTTCCTCCGAGGAGGTTTGACTATGTGGCCAGCTATTTAAACGACAGGTTGCTCTTGGCCAAAGATTTTGTTCTTCGCCACACCTCATTTAAATGTCAGCAGGTAGGAATTTGATGTAGTTGTGTTGTGATTTCAAACTAAATTCTCACGCCCAGGGGCAAGATTGAGCCGGATAGGGTGGTTCAGGCATCTGGTCAGGATGCCCTTCCGAGCGCCTCGCTGGTGAGGTGTTTCGGGCACGCCCCACCGGGAGGAGACCAAGAGGCAGACCCCGGACCTGCTGGAGTGACTATGTCTCACAGCTGGCTGGTGAATGACTCAGGATCTTTGGGATCCTTCCGGGTGAGCTGGAGGATGCAGCTCACCTGGGCTTCCCATTTGAGGCTGTTGCCCTCGCGACCCGGCCCCGGATGAGCGTAAGACAACGGAATGGAAAGGGGCAAGATTTAGCGGGTAACAGAAGAGATCGGGAAATTACAACTAAAAACAGAAGTCAAACTAAATGAATATATTGCTGATGTTTTGTGTGTAATTCTCTCTTTAACTTGTGGAATTTTAATGGTCAACGCAGTTTTTTTGAGGGAGGGCATATGTTAAAAACAAGAACAGGTGTTCCCTGCTTTTACTTTGTATTTGTAAACGCTAAAGGTTCAACTTTGTTTGATCTAACGTAAGGTCAGCCCCATGAATATCACAAAGCTGAGGAGAAAGTTGGAACTTGCTTTATTAATTAACTTTTAGTTGTCTCACCACATAAAAGTTCATCAGTCCACAGAACAACTGGTGTGAGTTCACAGTCTGCACCCCATGCTGCTGCAACTAGTAATGATTTTCTTTCTTTCTCCCTGCTTTAGTTACGAGTGTGTCGGGTCTGTGCGTGTGAGTGTGTTTGGTGTGTGAATGCGTGTGAATGTGTGTGGGTGTATTTGCGAGGCAGTAATGAGGGCTGGAAGCACAAAGCGAAATCGTATGTTTTTCTAAGCAACAAAATACAAATTTAGTCGCTGCAAAAATCTGTATATGTGTGAGACATGTGGGTGGGGGTGCGTGGGGGGCGGGAGAGTATGAAAGATAGGGAGGGAAAGAGAGAGACTGAGAAAAACAAAAAAAAGCTGATAGAGAGAATTTGTGGGTGTGTCTCTCACTGATTGTGTATCTATCGCTCACACACACCCAGAAGTGTGCACATAGTATCATACTGTTTCCTGTCTGCTATATCTGTTTTCTCTCACTCGTCATTTTCCAATGAAATATGGAATTTGTTTTGTGAGTAACTCATGACACCTGGACTGCTAAAGCATGTTAAGATTGACTTGCGGAGAGAAAGAGGCGGGTTGTTTTGTCTTCCAGGAGCAATGCCATCCTGATACGATATGAATCCATCTTCGAGACGTCTGACCGAAGGCGAAGGAAAAACAAACTTGTACATTTCACATTCAAATGAATTACACACACACAGACACATGCGGTTGTAGCGAGTAAAGAAAAAGGAGTGTGTACTTAGAAAAAGCGGGTGTAAGATGCTGCAAGCAGCTGAGGTTAGAAGACCAGCTGATGAACCAGTCAACAGATCTGAAAATTATGGCGTACGCCGAGTCCAGATATGGAAGACCAAAATCTGATTTGTTGAGGCAGAAAGTTCTTCGACAGCTACTTTTTGTTCGAGGGAGTCATAAAAACAGGTTTGGAAGGCCATCAGATAAGCTCTGTAGATTTTAACCTACATAGCAACAAAGGCAGGCTGAAACGTGATTGGTCAAATTCTTTATGCAAAAACATACATTTGGAAGTGGATAAGCAAAAGGAAAAGCAGCGAATGAAAATGAACAGATCATTTGGAGATATTTTATAAATGATAAATGGCGAAACATAAGAAAGACCTGTTTGTGATTCAGAAATTTTTAGGCGAACAGACAAGGCTTCAGCAACTCAAGTTTACAAAAAAAAAAAGAGAGATGAAAGTAACATTATTTTTGTAGGTGTTTAGGGTTTCCCGCCATATTAACTGAAGTTTTTCCAAAATTGTTTGCAAATATGTGCAAACCCAAACTCCTCTTTGGCTGACATATTAACATTCCCAACAACGGGCGGTTCAAGCTTGAACAGCAGCAATGAAGCAAGTGATGGAGGCTGAAGGGAAGAGGCTTCTGCGTCCAAAATATTTAACAAGTTTGCATTCAGATTAGACCTAATGAGAGGAACAGGAAGTTTGTAATTCTAAAAGTAATTTGATGTATACAAAAGTGATTAAAGAAGGTCTAAAAGCCCATCCAGAATGGTGCGATTTGTTTGCGGTCCAACCCAGAAGGAAGATGTTAGTGTATGTTGTGGTCTTGTAGTTCATGGTAATAGAACTATCTTACTATACTGAATAAATACAGAACAAAAAACTTTACAATTACTAACTTTACAAAAAATCTTTCGTCAACAAAGTGGTAAAAAATTGTGCAAACATCAACGACACACAAAACCATCAATAAAAACCCCTCAAAAACTTCAATAAGAAAAGAATACTCAACTAAAATTTGGATTGATTGTGAATAAAATTAACAGTCCAGCCTATCATTTTTTTTCTTATCAGCCAATCACTTTGAAGCTTCTGGTCTTGTTAACAGCCAGTCACATGGCGGTATCTACTCCATTTTTTTTTCAGATGGAATTGACATTTTGTATCAAATTTGGCGCAGGGAAGAATCACCCAAGTAGAGAGTAAATCGTTCAAACTAGTTTATTGAAGGGTACAGTTGTTTGGAGGTGAGGTAGACAATGTGGCAATGAAGACCTGGGGCTATGTTTATCAAGGGTGTGTATCCCCAATCCTTGTGTACAACAACTTCCACGCAAGTCGATTTACGAGAGTGGAGGAGTGTGCGGGCGTGACTTTAAGGCAACTCAGGAGTTGCCGTATGCAAATCCCAAGATGTGGGGAATTGACAGTACGTGTGGAAAGAGTGTGAAGTGACCAGAGAAGAGTCAAAGGAAGCGTTGTGAGCAGCAAGAAAACATATAAAAAATACACATAAACATATGTCACAATAAAAATGGACCACATTATAGAAAAGATGTTTGAGTAAGATACGTGCACATTTCCAAATAACCACACCTTAACTCCTTTTAATTCCGTGCACTAATGCGCACCCATTTTTATGCAATGTTACAAATCTGACACATAATTATTATTAACAATGATATTATTAAAACATCAAGCTGAGAAGAACTTAGACCCCTCCAGAGGCTGACAGGAGTCCCATTGGTCAGATAATCCTACTCATTGGTCTTTGTCTCCACCGCAACTTGGGAATGTTTCCTTTTTATTTCACCAAAAAATCAGTGCATCAGTCTCAAAGTTAACAAGTGTGTCGTAGCAAAACCTTGCCATTGTTCATGAGCATTTTAGGTGCCATCGGTTCATGTCAGGACAATTGCGCACACATCACATCATTTGCATATTCATATACTGTATGTAATTCTAGTGTTTGGTGCAGAATGGATTTCAAGGTGGCTTCCGTGTGAGGTTTGTTGTGGATATGATTCATGAAGTAAGTAGATTATGATTGTTGCGTAAGTAGAGTCACGATTGTTTTGATAAAACTCAAGTTTGCCCAGCTCATATGCCCGTCTTAGTGCTAAGGAAAAAAGCTTGCTACGCCAACAATCTACGCAATTGCTAATTAATGAGGCCCGAGAAGGTGATGATGACATGGCAAAACTTGGGGCATCCTGAGCTGAGGCAAGGCAAGGCTGGGGTTCCACAAATGGCAAGGTTACACCTTTTGACAAGGTAACGTAACAGGCAATCCAATAAATCAAGCAAGTTAGGGTAGGGCTTAAGAAGACGAAGAACAACAAGAAATAGGTGTGGTAGGGAGAGACAATAGGACACAGGTGGAAGTAATAGGGGAAGAAGGGTTGGCCCAGGAGGCAAGGGAAAAGGAGCGATATGGGGATCCCCAACTTTTTCAATCAGCATTGTGTATTTAAAGCTCTTTACAAAAGGAGAGGTCCGTCCGACCATAAACAGACCAATATGTTTACTATATAGAAAAGTTTCATTACACCTGGATATTTTTTTTTATATTTTGAGGATGCAGTCCTTCTTTAATACTAAAGCATTACTGAAACTTCACGTCTTTCACTTTGCTAAGATTTTGAGTTCACATTGATGAGATTATTTCATTTATTGTTTTAGGTTTCTTATTTAACAATGCCAAGTCTGCACTCTTTTCAAGCCAAGCTGCCCGCCCAGATGTTGGTGCAGTTTTACAGAGCCATCATCGAGTCTGTCCTCACCTCCTCCATCACCGTGTGGTACGCTGGAGCCACAGCCAGGGACAAACACAGACTGCAGCGCATTGTGCGCTCCGCAGAGAAGGTGATCGGCTGCAGCCTTCCATCTCTCGAAGACCTGTACGTCTCCAGGACTCGGGGGCGTGCAGGTCGGATAGCAGCTGACCCTTCCCACCCTGAACATGGACTTTTTGAGCGACTCCCCTCGGGCAGGAGGCTCCGGTCCATTCGGACCAGAACGTCCCGCCACAAAAACAGCTTCTTCCCTTCTGCCGTTGGACTAATGAATGCTTTATAACCTGAACCCCACATTTCTTAGTCACCTCCCTCTTGTCACTTTACTATCTTTATTATTTTCTATTATTTTCTATGACATTGCACTACTTTTCTTTTTCTTCTGAGCACTCTTAGTTTTGTTAAAATGATTTTTATTTATTTTATTTTTTATTATTTTTATTTTATATTTTTGCACACCTGTATCAAAACAAGTTCCTAGTCTCTGATATTTTTCACTGACATGGCAATAAAAGCATTCTGATTCTGATATCAGTGTTCCTCCAACTGGAAAATTTAGTACAAATTGTTTCACTTTCTTGTTTTTCCAGAGATTTTTAGTGGGAATAGTGCAGAGGCTGAATTACCCAAGGAGCCCTCAGCGAAGGCCGCAGCATCTCATTTTCAAAACTGCAAACCAACCTTGTCAGTGGTTGTCTCTCGACTACATGTTTCTACGGTAGGATTACAATCTAATGAGTTTGGTCATGCTACCATGTCATTAGTTAGTTCAATAAGTTTCTTTCGAAGATACAGATATTTTGGATGAATCTGAAACTCAGACATGTTTGCATTGCATTGATAAACATTGGTACGTACAGTAACTAGGAGTGTAACAGTAAACAAAAATAACGGTTCAATATGTACCTTGGTTTACCGCTCTTATCGCTTTGGTGCAATTGGAATTTTTCTGGGTTGGTGCAATTTTTGGTGAGATAACATGGTGAAATCCTGCCTTGAAGCTGCCCAACCTCAGCTGACCAGTGTCGGCAACCCATCTCCATTTGATCCACCTGTCTTTTTCCTTTCAATATTTAGCCAAGAAGCCAAAGTGTTTCCAAGCAGGCAACTTTAGCGACAGGAGAGGATCTTCGTATTCTGTTTGGTCTCTGGCAGTAGCCACACAGGTGGTGTGAGAGGGACGACTCTAAATATCAAGAGGAAACTCCTTCATGAATGATAATGGTGTCAAATTTATGCCATAACTGTATTACCAAAACCTTTTCACTTTACCGTGGAAATAAATGCCTGCAAACCAAAACATTCTGTGTGTATGTGTACTAATTGTGCAAGAGAAAATAATTTGTAAGGTGTGTAAAATAGCATACTTTGAGCAAACCAAACGTCCCATACTGAAATGGTTGGGTACAAGTTTACAGACTGTTGCACGTCTTTTGGAAACCCTTTGCTATCTTAGAACTTTGTATAGGGTTAGATGAATTGATGTGGGATGCATGGGTTGTTGGGACTTCCTGTATTGTTTCTCTGAGTGGTGGGGTTGCAGGAGTCAGTTACTGAACTAGCTCTAATGACAGATTCATAAGGAAGGGGAAAAATCTTGTAGTTTTTCAAAAGATTTGTGTCTCACGACCCACTCCATGCTGGCAAGAGAAAAAAGCCAACAACAAACTGCTTTTTAATGACTTAAAATAAACAAGCCGAAACCAGAAGCTGAATAAAGAAAAAAGGAAATGAGTGAGGAAAGAACACTAGTGGAGCATGAATTCAGAAGAGACTATTTTAATTCAAAGAACAGAGGGTGTGTGTGAGTCAGAGTGTGACTAAAGGGCTTTTTGCTCTCAGCATCCAGGTAGCTGGAGGTGGCAGCTCTTCTACCCCAGAGTGTGGGACCTTCTGATCAGTTTCCAGCCTCCCACTCGCCCTCCAGCCTCCACTGTGGAGCCAAATTTAGTCGCTGCTGACAACCGGCATGGCGGGGGACAGCTGCCGGTCCTTCTGAGTTTTCAAAGGCTCACTCCATCAAAGTCCCGGAGGAAGTCGAGACCACAGCAACGTCTGTTTCAGTAAGAAGGGAGAGAATAACAAACAAGGAGGGACATTTTTCAGAGAATTTTAGATAACTTTAATCAAATCTAGACTTTTTATAGTTTTTAAGATGCGGAGCTTCATTTATAATGCATCTTCATGCTCAAGTCCAAGTGGACATCAAATTCTACGCAAATTGAGGGATCTACATAGATGGCAAAATGCAAGACAAGGGGAAAAGATAATGACTGTGGCCTGAAGAAAAAGTGAACTGAGGACAGTGAAATAAAGAGTTTTTATCAGTGAGGAAACAATTAGAAAACACAAAAAAATGCATTTTTTGTTTTATATTACCCGAAAGTACAAGTTTTCCAAGTTAACTGGCCAATCAGATGTATGACTGATATGACTTCAGAAAGCTTGCTCCTGGTTGGCCAAGGTGGTTGCCTTACCAAACTTGACCGGATCAATGATTGTATATTTCCCGTTCGAAAAAGTTTGTTGGCAGATAATGACAACTGATTTGGTTTCATTTTGATGGAGCCCTGTGCTCTGGGGGATGTCAAACCCACCAGCTCCTCTCAAGTCAATCAGAAGAACCAACTCCTGGTAGCAGTTTGTAGGAAATGCTTAAAAGAAAATGGTCATTTTAGTAGATTTTGGTTTATGTACACTTGATCAATTCACCATTGCTTCTTTTTTAATCTCGTTTTCACAAATGTACCATCACAAGTGCTTTGGATTTTTTTTTTTTTTTTGCCGGGGGGTGGGAGGGGCGGGGCCTTGTAAGGCGGGTTTTTTAATTAATTGCTTCACTTTTATTATCAAATACCTTTACCCTATTTAAACATTTTTTTACACTTAAAAAAGTTACATCTTTCGTAAATTTTCACATGAAAAAATGTGTAAAGGTGAAACTTGTGGGGTTTTTTTGTTTTTTTGGGGGGGGTTTGGGTTTTTTTTTTTTTTTTTTTTTTTTTACGTAAATGTTTTTTCTGTAGTCCATTCGAGGGGAAAACTTGCTTTCTTGATGCTTAAGGTTTGAACCCCTGCCTTATCCATGTATCCATTCCATGTCGTGTATGGTTCTTTCAAAAGCAAAGCAGCAGGACCTCATTTCTGAGACCTTTCCGGATGAACAAGCTTCCTGTTCTGTCTCTGAGGACCAAATTAGGACACCTGCAGTGGAAAGAACCGATGCAGAAAAGGTCTGTTTTCTGTTATTCGGACTGCAAAAAGAAACAGGCACTTTTTAAAGTGTACAACTCCATTCAGCTCCATCTCAAACCAAGTCCTGTTACCATCAGGTATTTGAGCGTCAACCTATCTCCACTAATAAACTTCTTTCTATCTGGCCCTCCAATGGATCCTTCCCATTGGAGTTCTTGAAGGGTGGTCTTCATTTTCATGATAAAAGAAAAAGCACTTCATAATATTCTGACCGTGCAGCCTGGTACTTTAGGCCTATTTTAATTGGGTACTGGAGTGGGTCATGAGTGTCAAAAAACAGGGAAAGAAGTATGTGCAGGTAGACTGGAACGGGTGTAAGAAAGAGTCAGGTGTGTGTAAGAAGAGTTTCAGATGAAATGAAAGGTGTTGAAATCTGTGGTCAAAGCAGGCATGTTGTTTGGTCCAGTCAGGGGCACTGAGGGTAAAGGAAACTGGTTTGTTGTGGTGTCAAACTTGTCCAAACAGCAATACCACTCTTCAATCTTTAGCATACCGAGAAGCTATCCATAAATCAGTCTGTAGTTTCTACTTGAAAGCATCCTAAAGGTTCAGGAGGACGGATAAAGCTGGATGTTCCGTTTTTGTTCTGTTGTCTTCCGATCATCTGGGGCCAGGCGCAGGGACAACAGCCTCAGACAGGAAGCCAAGGCTTCTCTCATCCCGGCTACATCCTCCAGACAAAGCGTGGCTCAAAAACCCCTATGAAGAGATCAAGCATGGCCAAGTTGCCTTGCTCGGATGCGGGTCACTGGGGCCCCTCCTTGGAGCCAGACCTGAGGGTGGGACACGAGAGCGAGCGCCTGGTGGCCGGGCTTTTACCCATGGGGCCCGGCCGGGCTCAGCCCGAACAGGGAACAAGGGCCGCCTTTCAAGTGGACTCACCACCTGTCGGAGGGGCCATAGGGGTTAGGTGAAGGAGGAGATGGGTTGCAGCCAACAACGGAGACCCTGGTGGTCAGATCCTCGGCTACATAAGCTAAAGCTGGATGTTTGAAGCAAAAATTTTAATGTTGTATCTGAAGACAAAATTTCAGATAGAAACCAGGCAGCCATTAAAAGCATAAACTTGTTGTAACCGGAGAAGTAGAACAGCATTTTGTGAGTCCCTGCCAGAATTTAAAGCCAAGGACAACTTCCAGAAACCATAAGAGGGACTGTTTAAAACCCCCAGTGGAAGATTCCCTCCCTGCTTGTTAGCAATTATAAGAAACACATGTTTACTGTGGAGGTATTTCTGAATTTCTCTAGCTTTATTTCCTGCCCAGGATTAGCTCATCTCTAACCACTGGATAGAAAAAAAACTTTCTGACCCAAAGAGTTCCTCAACTCCAAAGAAAAACTTTCTTATGTAAACTGTCTAAACAGGACTTTTTGGAGTGGTCTTCCTGATATGTTGCAATATTTATATTTTTTAAGTAAACTTGTTCAAACAATCTTTGGTATAAATATGTCTTAGCAGAGTTGAATTTTGACATTAAAACGATTACTGCTATAGAGTGTTTTCACCCATGTGACTAAAACCGGAAGTCGGCCATTTTGGATGCATAGATCAGGAATAAAATATCGACAGCTCAGTGTTTTTTTCTTAATTTTTTCATCTTATGTTGCTATTCAGAGGTGCAATTGGTTTTTTCACGTCATTAGCATCTTCTTCTTTTGGCATTTCTCTTCAGGGGGCGCCATAGCAAGTCAGTTTCTTCCATCTAACCCTATCTTCTGCATCCTCTTTGGTCACACCAACTATCTTCATGTCTTCCTTCACTGTATCCATGAACCTCCTCTTTGGACTTCCTCTTGTCTTCTTTCCTGGTGGTTCCAAACCCAGCATCCTTCTTCCGATGTATACGCTCTCTTTCCTCTACACATGTCCAAACCATCTCAGTCTGGCCTCCCCAAAACCTTTAACATGTGCTGTTCCTCTGATCCTGTTCATGCTGGTCATTCCCAGAGAGATCCTCAGCATCTTCATCTCTGCTACCTCCATCTCTGTTTCCTGTCTTTTTCTTAGTGCTACCGTTTCTTGACCAAACAGCATGGCCAGTCTCACCACGGTTTTGTACACTTTCCTTTTCATTTTAGCATATGGTATAAAAATCGTCTGGTCTTGGAGCGGAAGAAAAGAGAGGCTATGTAGAAAAACTACAGGTGATTGGTTTTTCACGTTACGTTATCAACCCGGAAGTAAGCATCCAGTCTTTCAAAGGCCTTCAGATCTAAGTAAGTCCATTCGCAATGTCTGGGTACGAAATTGCCAGTATCAAATTGGGATTGTTTCCCAATTTGGGATTAAAATGAATTATATGGAATTGTATAAGGAAATGGCCGACTTTCCAGGTTGGTGACGTCAAGTTAAAGCACTGCAATTGGACTTCTATTGGTCCAAAGTGGTTTTCAGTTACGCCACAAGCTGCGGCTTTAGTGTAAAACAATCTGAAAGTCTGAGTCTTGTGTGACGAAGAATTGGAATTGCTAGCATTATCGATAGCTTTTTTCAGGTTCACGTTTTCATGCCTTTGCTCACAAAATGTGAAGGAGGCATCAGGCTCTCGAGTTTAGTTACTTTTTAAACTGTTGATAAACGAGAAGACATTTCTACATATGTTTGAAGGAAATGTTTGTATGAGGAGCGATGGTTGGGTTTCTCTTCAGGGGACACCCCGCTGTTCTGCTAAACTAAATCCTAATTATTTTAGCGCATTATATTTTGCTTTTCCTGTTGTGCTTGTTCGGAATTGTTCATCCTGAAAAGAGTCTGTTTCAAAAGGAAATAAGAACAAAAAAAGATCTGAATGAATAATTACACATTTCCTTTCATTTTCTCTTATTTCATGTGCTTACGATAATCTGGTTTACGTGAAGATTCATACATATGAGTTCAATTCTTTGTAAATCACTATGCTGACATTTCTCTTCAGACTTTGCTGAAATCCCGCTAGCTAACCTGATAAAGAGACAATAGCATTTAGCCTGCAGAGTACATCCTGTTCTCTAGGAGGTGTAGGGAACAGCATGGGGCCACAAGCTGGATTAGAGGCAGGCGGCCATGTCTGAGCAGCTAAAAAAAGATGGCATTACAGACAAACTGGCATGCCGGTGCGTCGTGATGGGAGATTGTCACAGCTTTTTAGTCACCAACAAACATGACTGCGGCATGGGGGCTGGCAGACAATCAATCCAATCTTTCCTGACATATACATTTGTTCACCACCGCTCGTGGATTTAGGAGCATTGAAGATGTTCGAGTGTGGGCTTTCAGAACAACCCACTGAAAGGACTTTGTCAGGTGTCCAATTCAAATGCCGGTGAGTAAATCCAAAGCTGGCAGAGATGTCGTCACCTACGAGGGCGTCTGGATGCCGGCGTCTTTGATGTTCTTGGCGAACTCCGTCAAGCTTTCGGGCCATGTTGGACAGACATCAGGCTTTCTGAAGAATCCTGCTGCTTTCAAACACAATAAATCACATTAATTCAGTCAAATTAAATTAATTCAAAGCAGAGAGCAAAATATTTTCAGGATTGTTTGGATTATTCTTCTCTAATCAGGTCATTTTGAGGAAGTTTTGGAGCTCTGTAGTGATTTGTTGAGGGGAAAAAAGTTGACTTGAAAAGAGAAGTTTTGTATTTCTTGGTGGATTTTTTTACTCACGCCTTTGACCACTAGCGAATGTCGCAGCGTCCTCCGCAGGGCGGCCAGTTTCTTTCTGAAAGATATGAAGTAGGAACAGCTGCTCTAAATCCAGACGAGATAATGGTGAATGGACACTTTTTCTACCTGTGTTGGCCCTCAAAGCGCTCTACAGTGTAGCTCACGTTCTCCCATTCACACACACATTCATACTTGGTGATGGAAGCTGCCATGCAAGGCGCATACGACTATCATCAGGAGCAATTGGGAGTTCGGTGTCTTGCTCAAGGACACTTTAGCACGAACTCTGGGTGGGGGATTGAATCAGCGACCCGTTGGTTACACAACGACTGCCCTACCCATTGCTCCCCATCACTTCCAGGTACATACTACCAGGATGACCCGGGATGTGCTGGGACTTTCTCCTGACTGACGAGAGACCAATTTTGAAGAGACTTTTTGCTTCCAAGGCTCCGCGGCTAAAATTCCTCTCTCTATCCGTTCCGTTCCGTCATCTTCCGCTTGTTCCGGGGTCGGGTTGCGGGGATTACAGCCTCAAACGGGCAGCCCAGGCTTCTCTCACCCCGGCTGCATCCTCCCACTCACCCGGAAGGATGCCGAGTCGTTCCACGGCCAGCTGTGAGACATAGTCTCTCCAGCGGGTCCGAGGTCTGCCTCTTGGTCTCCTCCCGGTGGGACGTGCCCGAAACACCCCGCCCGCGAGGCGCTCGGGGGGCATCATGACTAGATGCCCAAACCACCCCATCTGGCTCCTCTCGACCTGGAGGGGGGCGGCTCGACACCGAGCTCCTCCCAGATGGCAGAGCTCCTCACCCGATCTCTGAGTGAGAGCCCAGCCACCCTGCGGAGGAAGCTCATTTCGGCCGCTTGTACCTGCGATCTCATTCTTTCGGTCACCACCCACAGCTGGTGACCATGGTGAGCGTAGGAACGTAGATCGACTTGTAAATAGAGAGCTTTGCTTTTCGGCTCAGCTCTCTCTTTACCACGACGGACCGATGCAGCGTCCTAGTTATTGCTGACGCCGCACCGATCCGCCTGTCGATCTCCCGCTCCATCCTTCCACCACTCATGATCAAGACCCCGAGATACTTAAACTCCTCCACTTGGGGCAGGACCCTGTCCCTGACCCGCAGGGGTCTTTTAACCCTTTTCCGGGCGAGGACCATGGTCTCTATATCAAATTTCTTTCAAATCGAGCGATCTGGGAAGGCGGAGAAGCGTGTGGATTTTTGAAAAACTAAGTAAAGTCAAATTCTTTCAAATAAACTTTTTGTGTTCTTTGTTTTTTTTTTGAGACGTTAGATTTTTTTTCCTCTGAATCAGTAAAATGGCATTTCGTTGTGACCTGGAGTTTTATGCTCCTTCATTGTTTCTGGTTCCCGTCGTCACTGCTCCAGTGTGTCTCTCCTTTATCCATCACCTGTTGTCCTCCTCCATTCCTGTGTCTGCCTGCGCTGGCCTCCCTCCAGCACGTCTCCTCATCCAGCACCTGCTTCATACAAACACATTTCAATGTCTAATCAGGACTATTCAGTGTCTCCCCAAAGCCTCTCATTCCTTCTCATCAACTCCTGCAGATCTCAGAGCTCCACTCATTACCAGAGAAGGATGGAAAGTCAGCCGGTTGGGTCAAAGCAATCTGAGAAGAGGCTTTGGTGCACTCACTGGATTTCAGCCCATGCAACCCCAAGGTTAGTGGATTAGCGTTTGACACCACATGTGGGTATTCTGGAGATCCAACATGCTGCTCAAGTCCCAGCTCATACATACATACATGTACAAACACTGCCGTTTTCTGCCTGAAAATATGGCTTGTGTTGGAGGACTCCTCAGTGCTCTGAGCTCTCTGTTTTGGCTTTACAGTTAATTATATCGGGAGGCTGAAAAAAAAAGAGAGAAAATCCAATGAGTTAGCTTGTCTATGAGTAAATCTTTTTGAAAAAAAAACCCCAAAGTTTTAGACAAATCATTTGAAAATTGAGTATATTTGAATGAAACCTTTTTGTTATTAATAACCAATTGTCGATCATAAACCGATATGTTGATTCCATTTCCGGTGAGAGTTGGACTCCACCAAGGCTGCCCTTTGACACTGATTCTGTTCATCACTTTTACGGACAAAATATCCAGGCGCAGCCGAGGTCTCGGATCCCTGCTTTTTGCGAATGATGTGGTTCTGTTGGCTTCATCGGTCCGCGATCTCCAGCTCTCACTGGATCGATTTGCTGCCGAGTGTGAAGCGGCCGGGATTGGAATTAGCGCCTCCAAATCCGAGACCATGGTCCTCGGCTGGAAAAGGGTGGAATGCCCCCTGCGGGTCAGGGACAGGGTCCTTCCCCAAGTGGAGGAGTTTAAGTATCTCGGGGTCTTGTTCACGAGTGGGGGAAAGATGGAGCGGGAGATCGACAGGCGGATCAGTGCGGCGTCAACAATAACTAGGACGCTCCATCGGTCCGTCGTGGTAAAGAGAGAGCTGAGCCGAAAAGCAAAGCTCTCGATTTACAAGTCGATCTACGTTCCTACCCTCACCTATGGTCACCAGCTGTGGGTGGTGACCCAAAGAATGAAATTGCGGATACAAGCGGCCGAAATGAGCTTCCTCCGCAGGGTGGCTGGGCTCTCACTCAGAGATCGGGTGAGGAGCTCTGCCATCCGGAAGGAGCTCGGTGTCGAGCCGCTCCTCCTCCAGGTCGAGAGGAGCCAGATGGGGTGGTTCGGGTATCTGATCAGGATGTCCCCGAGCGCTTCGTGGGTGAGGTGTTTCGGGCACGTTCCACCGGGAAGAGACCAAGAGGAAGACCCCGGACCCGCTGGAGAGACTATGTCTCACAGCTGGCCGGGGAACAACTCAGCATCCTTCCGGGTGAGCTGGAGGATGCAGCCAGGGTGACAGAAGCCTGCGCTTCCCGTTTGAGGCTGTTGTCCCCGCGACCCGACCCCAGATGAGCAGATGATGACGGAATGGAATATTGCCAGAAATGTTGACCTGCGTAATAATGTGGAACCACAACCCATCAAGACTTACCAGCATCTCTAAGCGAGAACTCGATCAACACCAGATAGAACTTATCTGAACCACAAACTTCTCATTATCTCTGAGTTTCTTAAGAGTGTGTCTGTGCAGATGGAAAAACGGGTGCATCAGGACAGTAAGAGGGTGAGAACACTGAGGTCAGGATGGAGAGAAAAGGACAACAAACGGAAGAAGCGTGAGCGTCAGTGGAGTTGTTTTCACTGACACCAGAAAGTCCCTCAAGTCTAATCTGCTCATTTACACCCTGACACGTCTGTGCAGGTTCCTGAGAAACAGGTGCAGAAAATATGTCCAACACTTCACAGCTCACACACGTATTCAGATATAAACACACAAACACAAATGCACACACCGACACGCACACACAAACACAGACACATACCGTATTCTTCGGAATAGAAGCACACTTTCTAATAGAAACGCACTGTTTTTTCTGAAACTTGAAAAAAGCAAAGTTAAAGTTCGACAAAAATTAGTCTTCCATGTGCAACTTCATCTCAAGTCCGACATGTCCTTGTCCTTTTAGCACTTTAAATAGTGCTATTGCGCATGTGCAGCTTGTACTGGTACCGGAACACATCCACAGCCTCAAACGGGCAGCCCAGGTCTCTCTCTCCCCGGCTGCATCCTATAGCTCCCCTGGAAGGATCCCGAGTCGTTCCCCGGCCAGCTGTGAGACATAGTCTCTCCGGCGGGTCCGGGGTCTGCCCCTTGGTCTCCTCCCGGTGGGACGTGCCTGAAACACCTCGCCTGCGAGGCACTGAGGGGGCATCTTAACCAGATGCCCAAACACCCCATCTGGCTCCTCTCGACCTGCAGGAGGAGCGGCTCGACACCGAGCTCCTCCCGGATGACAGAGCTCCTCACCCGATCTCTGAGTGAGAGCCCAGCCACCCTGTGGAGGAAGCTCATTTCGGCTGCTTGTACCCACGATCTCATTCTTTCGGTCACCACCCACAGCTGGTTACCATGGTGAGGGTAGGAACGTAGATCGACTTGTAAATCCAGAGCTTTGCTTTTAAGAAATGGAAGAAATGGAAGTCGGCCATTTCTTTATAAACGCGCGCCCAGCCAAGGGATCTCTCTCTCATGTGGTTATCATAAGGTTTCTTCTGTTTTTTCACACTGATGGGTTTTAGGAGTGTTTCCTCACCATGAAGGAGGGTCTGTCCAGGAATGTGCTAAAACATTTAGCTAGCATTTGTTAGTTAGATTTTCGCTGTGTATATCTGTTTATACATTTTGTCTTTTTTTTTCTTGTCTTGTACATTTTGAATCTGCAACATGAAATGCGTTGAAACCAACTTTTTAGTGGTTTTGGGCTTTACAAAAAATGGAATTGAAAAAGAATTGAATCAATGCGGCCACGCATTTGCATGTAATGGGACTAAAACGGTACACACAAACAAACACAGTCATTCTAAAACACACACCTGGTGTTTGTCTGTGTGTTTTAAATGTTCTTTGTCTGTATGTTTAAAATGTTCTTTGTCTGTGTGTTTAAAATGTTCTTTGTCTGTGTGTTTTAAATGTTCTCTGTCTGTGTGTTTAAAATGTTCTTTGTCTGTGTGTTTAAAATGTTCTTTGTCTGTGTGTTTTAAATGTTCTTTGTCTGTGTGTTTAAAATGTTCTTTGTCTGTGTGTTTAAAATGTTCTTTGTCTGTGTGTTTAAAATGTTCTTTGTCTGTGTGTTTAAAATGTTCTTTGTCTGTGTGTTTTAAATGTTCTTTGTCTGTGTGTTTAAAATGTTCTTTGTCTGTGTGTTTAAAATGTTCTTTGTCTGTGTGTTTAAAATGTTCTTTGTCTGTGTGTTTTAAATGTTCTTTGTCTGTGTGTTTAAAATGTTCTTTGTCTGTGTGTTTAAAATGTTCTTTGTCTGTGTGTTTAAAATGTTCTTTGTCTGTGTGTTTAAAATGTTCTCTTACTTTGTAGGTAGAATAGGTTTAGACGGTGGCTCAGGGGTAGAGCATGCGGACCGGAAGTCAACTGGAAGTTCGCGGGTTCGATTCTCACTGAGTTCACGTCTAGGGTCCTTGGAGAAGACACCTAACCCCCTCTGTCTCCCACCATTGGTGCCGTCGTGGCAGTCTACTGCGGTATAGTGGTGCTCCCCCAAAATTTCCCCGGTGGGGGATGAATACAGTATATAAAAAAAAGAAAAATATGACTGTAATTACTTTTAGTCATCTTATCAAAACTGTTCAGAAGCTTTTTGGAGTTCCCTCTTAGACTGCGGGAGCTACTGGACACAAATTTCCCCAATGAGGGATTTTTAAAATATCTTGTATATTGTACCTACAGAAATTTTTAAAGTTGACCTGCCTGTTTTTGACAAAAGTACAATTTGTCGTCCGCATCTTGGAGGAAATAATTCTTTAGAGAATTATGTACATTCAGGGATACGTTACTGAAGAGTACATAAGACAGTGAGTATTGAGTTTGCCTGACTAGTGTCGAACCATGCAGCAGAATTTGAAAAGACTGCAACTGGGATGGGTTCAAGGACAGTTAAAGGTTTTAGCAAAAACCTGTTTGAACTTTTTGAAAATTGGGTTTGAAAAGTATTCAAAAATACTTTTTCAAAAGTTGGCTTCATCGGACCGTGATCTCCAGCTCTCGCTGGATCGATTTGCTGCCGAGTGTGAAGCGGCCGGGATGGGAATTAGCGCCTCCAAATCCGAGACCATGGTCCTCGCCCGGAAAAGGGTGGAATGCCCCCAGCGGGTCAGGGACAGAGTCCTGCCTCAAGTGGAGGAGTTTAAGTATCACTGGGTCTTGTTTACGAGTGGGGGAAGGATGGAGCGGGAGATCGACAGGCGGATCGGTGCGGCATAGAGCAATAACTAGGATGCTCCATCGATCCGTCGTGGTAAAGAGAGAGCTGAGCCGAAAAGCAAAGCTCTCGATTTACAAGTCGATCTACGTTCCAACCCTCACCTATGGTCACCAGCTGTGGGTGGTGACCGAAAGAAGGAGATCGCGGGTACAAGTGGCCGAAATGAGCTTCCTCCGCAGGGTGGCTTGGCTCTCACTCAGAGATCGGGTGAGGAGCTCTGCCATCCGGAAGGAGCTCGGTGTTGAGCCGCTCCTCCTCCAGGTCGAGAAGAGCCAGATGGGGTGGTTCAGACATTTGGTCAGGATGCCCCCCGAGCGCCTCGCGGGCGAGGTGTTTCGGGCATATCCTACCGGGAGGAGACCAAGGGGCAGACCCCGGACCCGCTGGAGAGACTATGTCTCACAGCTGGCCGGGGAACGACTTGGGATCCTTCCAGGTGAGCTAGAGGATGCAGCCGGAGAGAGAGAGGCCTGGGCTGCCCGTTTGAGTCTGTTACCCCCGTGACCCGACCCCGGAACAAGCAGAAGATGACGGAACGGAACTTTTTCAAAAGATTTCTTTTTTAATTTTGGGTTTCATCTTGTTAATATCCGCCCATCCGTTTCTGAAATGTGTTGTCATGGTGGTCGTGAGGATGGTGATGTAGGACCCAGATACATTGTTCATTTTAACCAGTTTATTGAAAGAAGTCCAGAACCAGACAGAACTTGGCAGGGTGACTGACCAGTAGTTTGGAGCTGGGCTGGACGATTAACCAGATGTTTGGAGTTCCGCTAGATGACTGACCAAACGGTTGGAGCTGGGTTGGACAGCAGGGTGCACAAATAGCAGGGTGAGGGACCCGGATAGCAGGGTACACCATCATGGCTGCAAGAAAGCAGCACTGCAGGCCAGTGCAGAAGGAATGAGGAAGCAGTAGAGAAACGATCCAGCCAGGAAGTGAATAGTCCGAAGGGGAACAAGACACACTTGGGGATTGGAGCCCGGTGTGCCAAATTAGGGCTGAGGGTATGAAAGTGTTCCAAATTACAGGGGGGATCATGACATGTGCTTCAGAATTGGATTTAGATTTTTAAAGACTATTCAATAACAAAGCCTATTCATAATTAATTTAAGCTCTATAAGCAAGTGTCAGGCGAGTAGTCTCTTCCCTCTGTGTCCTGTTTCCCCTCTCCCTCTGGTCCCTGTGTGTGTATGTGTGTGGAATTGGGCGGAGCCAGCTGAAGCTGCAACAAGTCACACCTGAAACTCATCTACTCATTTGCTGCAGCATAAATGGATCAGTTTTTGACACATTCTTCGCCAGATCGTTTGTTTACCATGCTTGACCTGTTATCCAGTTTTTGGCTCCAGTTCCTACCTTAGAACCTGCCTAATTAATCTGTTTTTGTCTTCTTCATCTGAACCTTTCATTAATCTAATAAATCTGCTTTTGTTTTTTTCATCTGAGCCTCTCTGTTGTGTCAAGGGTATATTTTTGGCTTCAGCTCCACATTATGACAGAAAGAGCTGCAGTGTGAGACTGAAAGAGCTGTAGGTCCTCTCCCAGAAGAACCAACATCCACGTGCATGGACGAGAGAACTCAGTCCAGACTTTATCAAACACCACATAGTTTCATCACATAGATCAGAACGCCTGTACTAGATTGTCCTTGAATTGAAGCTTCAGATCTCCTCCCTTCCTCTTTCCCTCTCCTCCCTCCGGACCAGTCCATCAGGAGACGTGAAGCCTTCATTAGCATCGCAGCTAATCCAGCATGCTCCACTTTATGTTGTTCAGGCGAGGAGAAGATGAGAAGAAGTTTGCAAAAGGACAGAGCTGAATGTCTGATGAGAGGAAGTGCTGAGGTGTGCAGCTCTGCCTTCATACGTCTCCTCCAAAGTCTTTAACCAAGTTATAAAAAGAAGATGAGAAGAAAGAGAATGAAAAAAACAGAGAGAAAGAAAGAAGCTGTGAAAGTCAGAAAGAATCACAGGGCTAATTTAAAAAGACTTGCGTAGATCTTGAGCTGAGTGAGCAGTTTTGCTCAAGTTACACTCCTTGCTCACGCCACGCAAATTTAGTGTTTAAAAAAAACTTCTCATGTTATTTCAGAATCAGAAAACAGCACCTGCGACAAATCTCAAGTGTAAAACAACTTGATCTCTATCCGACCCTAACCACGTCTCGAGAACTACAAATTCTGTATGTATCATGCAAATGATAGAAGACATTTCACATTCCAGTGAAATGAGACGATGCCACCTGTTATTACTCATACATTTTGTGTGGTTGACGGGCAGCTCTGAGCCTGAAACACCAGACTGTTTTTTTTCACTCAACAAAAACAGTCTGACCTCGCAAGATTGGTGTTCGTTTCCTCCATGCAAGGTGGGTACTTTTTTTTTTACCAATTGTTCCTTTCTGTTTGGGACCAGATGTGACGTACCTGGACAGCCAGTGTAGTCCAGAAAACAAAACCTGAAACAAACTTTTCCCGTTGGCAGCTAGACATTGAAGTCTTTCCCTTGAATACACTTTTGTCTTTAAATTCTCAATCTGGGAAATCATTGCCAAAACTGTTGCCAAAAATTGGCGGGGGAGGCGGTGGCTCAGTGGTAGAGCGTTCATCCACCAGCCGGAAGTTAACTTGAAGTTCGCGTGTTTGATTCCCACTGAATTCACGACTAGGGTCCTTGGAGAAGATACCTAACCCCCCGCCCCCGTTCTCTCACCATTGGTGCTGTCGTGGCAGCCTGATGTGGTTCGATGCAGGGCACAAATTTCCCCGGTGAGGGATCAATATAGTATACAAAAAATACATCGTATAACGTGGTGGAGCTCCTTTTTCAGCTACAGAACTACAAACATGGCAGTTGAATGCTTGTGTTCATGTCACGCCCATTTGCTGATTGGACGGACAATTGACAATGACTTCAATTTTAAGCTTATGCCTGAATCCCTGACATAGTTGCTGAAGTAAAATGAAACTGAGCAGAAGCACTAAGTGGTGCCAGCCTGGCTGCAAACAAGCATGAATGAAACAAAAACCTTCTTCAGGAAGGTTTCTAATGTGGAAATAATCTTCAAACATGGCCGAAACTTTCAAAAGTTGATCTGGCATTGAACCCCTTTTTAATTACTATTACGTTCCGTTCCGTCATCTTCCGCTTGTTCCGGGGTCGGGTCGCGGGGGCAACAGCCTCAAACGGGTAGCCCAGGCTTCTCTCACTCCGGCTGCATCCTCTAGCTCACCCGGAAGGATCCCAAGTCGTTCCCCGGCCAGCTGTGAGACATAGTCTCTCCAGCTGGTCCGGGTTCTGCCCCTTGGTCTCCTCCCGGTGGGAGTGCCCAAAACACCTCGCCCGCGAGGTGCTCGGAGGGCATCCTTACCAGACGACCGGACAAGGAGGGGCCCCGGTGACCCGCGTCCGGGCAAGGGCAACTTGGCCATGTTTTATTTCTTCATAGGGGTTTTCGAGCCACGCTTTGTCTGGCCCCTCACCTAGGACCTGTTTGCCTTGGGTGACCCTACCAGATGCATTGAGCCCCGGACAACATAGCTCATAGGATCATTGGGGCACGCAAACCCCTCCACCGCGATAAGGTGGCAGCTCAAGGAGGAGCTATTATGTATTGATTTATAATAATCTTCCAAACCACTTTTTTTTAAAAAGAATATAATGTAATAGTAAGTTTGCAAAATGTAGAGGAGGCCATGTTGGGGGGAGAGGTGAAGGATCCGTGGGTGCAGGAAACGAGTGGGATTTACAGCTTAATCTGTCCCGGCTGAGGAGGGTCTCCACTCAGCTGAGCTCCTGCTATCAGATCGATACCCCTCCTCACCCCCTACTTCCCTCAGTTGGCAGCTAATCAATGGATCCTGAAGCTTCTCAGCAGGTTCAGGCTCGGGTCACCTCCCATGGCAGAGTGGAGGAGATCATCTTCACAGTCGTGGCTACAGGACAGTAAAGATCGAGCTAATAGGACAGGGTGGGAACTAACGGAAGAAGATGGAGAATCCTCCACCCTCCTGGACACCTCCACGTGGTGGTTTTGTTGTGAAAGAAATAAACTTGTGTTTCCTCTTCAGATGTTTAACCATCCTGGTTTCCTTCATGAAGCAGAAATTTTCTGCTGCTGAACTTTAAAAATACTTTTATATCACTGATGTAAAAACTTCCTTTCCATCAAAAATTTCTCACAATTCGATGCGAGAAATTCCCGCCAAAATAAATCCTAGAACGCCCTCTGGTGGCCACACGTAAATATGGACGCAAGAAACAATATTAACAAAATTAAAACATTCATTTTTCTGCAGCAATTAAATTTCTTTCCGCTTATTTTTAAAGAGTTATTATAAAAATCAAGTTTATCGACAACAAATATGTTTTAAAGTCAAAATAAATTAAGTTTCTTCTAACAAAGTTTTAAAGTTTTGCAGCGTACTTTAAAATTTATAGAACAAAAAATCTTGAGAGAAAAGCTGAGGGTGTGAATATTGTTCCAGAAAACCTGATTTAGTTTTTTTTTTAATAGTTTCTGGAATATTCCCACCTTGTGGTGCTGATATTTAATCATCTTATAAATTAATAACTATTATAATATCATGATAATATGATTTTACAGCTGATTGGACGCTGTATCCATTCCTTGTGAAGAAAGACCTGAACCCAAACGTGAAGCTCTCAAATTACAAGTCAATGTACGTTTCTACTCTCACCATGGTCGCCAGCTGTGGTTGGTGACCCAATGCGCAAGATCACGGATACAACGGGCAGAAATGAGTTTCCTCTGCAGGATGGCTGGACTCTTGCTCAGAGATAGAGAGAAGAGCTCTGTCATCCGGGAGGAACTCAAAGTAGAGGCGTTGCTCGTTTGGGTCGAAAGAAGTCAGATGTGGGGGGCTCGAGCATCTGATTTGGATGCCTCCCGAAAACCTCGCTGGTGAGGTGTTTCGGGCATGTCTCACTGGGAAGAGACCAAGAGGTAGACCCTGGACCTGCTGGAGAGACTATGTCTCACAGCTGAACTGAGAACACCTCAGGATTGACCTGCATGGGTTACCCGTCTGAGGCTGTTGTCCCCACGACTTGGCCCCAGATAAAATAAACGGAAGACAACGGAATGGAATGTTAGAGTTTTTTCTAAACAAATACATTCTGATATGAGAACATTTGTAGACATGGCCAATTATTTTTTAATGTGTTCCTCCAAGATGCAGTGAAACCTGAGGTCCATCCATTAGTCCAGTCTTGATGTGTTTGTTTAAACTTCTTTTATTGTGGACATTTCTCCAGAAACATGGACCTACCACCTTGATGTCCATCCAGATGTTGGTCTCTCATGTGGGACCTGCTTGTGAATATGTCTTTGAAAATGTTCACCAAGCCCAAAACTGATTCATTAAGCAACAAATGTTCCAAATCTTGTTTTAATCCAGTTTTCTTATTCTATTAGAATAACCTTCACTTTTATTTTAAATCATTTAAAAACGTGGCTGTCATGATCCCCTCACCTGCCACCAGAGGGAGCCCTGCACCTTCCTCCCTCTCCTGGATTTCAGCTTGATCCCAAACACCTGATCAGCTGTGCATCATCAGCCTGGTGCCTCTCTAAAAGCAGTCTCTCCTAACTTCCTCATCGAGTCATCACCATCCCCTCCAGCCAGGTTTTCCTGGCTGCCTGACCAGGACAATACCCTTGAACTCTGTTATCATGTTTGAACTTTGATCCAAAGACTTTTTGTTGTGCTAGACAATTGGTTAATTAAATCTTGTTTTGTTGTCTTGCATTTGGCTCCTCCTCCTTCCACATCACAACAATGGCATTTGAAAAAATGTCTCAATCTAAACATAAAAATGTTATCTGCACTTTTTAGTCAGAAAAAATTCGCTCCAATTCTCTGCGACTTTATTCTTTTGATTACGCAGATAGAAGTAATCAAAACACATACAGCTAAATGACCTGGTGTTCTTTATGACATCCTAAATTGTTGAAACAGAACTCACCGACTCACTCTTGCTGGATTGATTTGCTGCCGTGTGAAGCGGCCAAGATGGGAATTAGCGCCTCCAAATCCGAGACCATGGTCCTCGCCCGCAAAAGGGTGGAATGCCCCCTGCGGGTCAGGGACAGGGTCCTGCCCCAAGTGGAGGAGTTTAAGTATCTCGGGGTCTTGTTCACGAGTGGGGGAAGGATTGAGCGGGAGATCGACAGGCGGATCGGTGCGGCATCAGCAATAACTAGGACGCTGCATCGGTCCGTCGTGGTAAAGAGAGAGCTGAGCCGTAAAGCAAAACTCTCGATTTACAAGTTGATCTACGTTCCTACCCTCACCTATGATCACCAGCTGTGGGTGGTGACCGAAAGAATGAGATCGCGGATACAAGCGGCCGAAATGAGCTTCCTCCGCAGGGTGGCTGGGCTCTCACTCAAAGATCGGGTGAAGAGTTCTGCTATCAAGGAGGAGCTCGGTATCGAGCCGCTCCTCCTCCAGGTCGAGAGGAGCCAGATGGGGTGGTTCGGGCATCTGGTCAGGATGCCCCCCGAGCGCCTCGCAGGCGAGGTGTTTCGGGCACGTCCCACTGGGAGGAGACCAAGGGGCAGACCCCGGATCTGCTGGAGAGACTATGTCTCACAGCTGGCCGGGGAACGACTTGGGATCCTTCCAGGTGAGCTAGAGGATGCAGCCAGGGTGAGAGAGGCCTGGGCTGCTTGTTTGAGGCTGTTGCCCCCGCGACCCGACCCCGGAACAAGCAGAAGATGACGGAATGGAACAGAACTCACCGACAATCAGGTTGAATAGCTACAGCCGGACTTCAATTTATTCTCAGATGTATTTGCTTTGATTTACCTCGTCATATGAAACGTTATTTTGCACAGACTGCCTCGACTTTTTTCCTCGTCCGTCTTTGCTCTTGTTCTCTTTTGATCCTTGCCTTCATCAAGAGGCTTTTCTAAAACTCCTTCAGACTGTAAGACTCGTCCTACAGCAGCATTGTTAGGTTACTTATCAGGTTACTGTGTCGTGTCCGCACAACGGTCTAACATTGGAGTTGAAATAATCTTGAAATCCCTGGTTTATTGACTCGCTGGTGTTTGAGATGTCCTGAGGAAGGGTCAGAGTGTATGTGATGACTGGTCATTATGAATTATTTTCTTTTTTTTTTTTTTAACAGTGTGTTTTATTTCTTTCTAAAACTCAATAGATTTCCCTGAAACTCAAACGTCATCCATCCATTCATCTTTTTATTCATCCATTCATGTGAGGCCAACAGAAAGTAGAGCGAGTTCTGGAAGATTTATTGGGTTGCTCGGCAACAGGAACAGATGTGTCACTATGGGATGGATGGAGATGGATGGAGGTTACTATGGAGATGAGCATCAGAGGTTAGTTTTCTCTCCTCTTGATTCTAAAGTCTTCCATGGTTCATCAAGCTGCTGCTGGTTCTTCCAAAAGTCTCCGAGACGTTCCACCAGAGTACAAAAGCCTGTGAGGACACACACTCACACAGTCTCACACACACAGCTTCACGCCTTGTTCCTGTCCGAGCTCTCCTCTTCTTTCTTTTCCTCGGCAGCGCCAAACCTCCTGCTCAGCTCTGATGTCAGCACGGAGCAGCAGGACCTCTGTGGAGCAGCAGGAGAATCATGAAGACCTCAAACACTTCTGATGGATGATATGAACTAAAAATTATTATTTTTCTGATTGATATTCTGATCTATCAAACGTTTTATTTCACTTTGTGGAAACAGTCTGACCTCCAAGCATTGACCTTCATTTGTTTCACCCTGAAATCTTTTTTTCTTTTGTTATTCGCTGCTATCTGGTCAGAAACAAACGAGACACACAGTATGTAACACACAAACAAGGCTGGTCGAGAATTGAAAGTTTACCCAAATCCAGTCGGCAGCAGGACAGAGACGTCTGAATAAACTCTCTAATCCAGGCATGGGCAATCTATGGCCCACGGGCCACATGTGGCCTGTTAAATGGTTTAATCCAGCCTGCCGGGACTTAAAAAAACTAACTAAATAAACCTTGTTATTGTTTTTATTTTCCTGTAATTCTGATGCGTCTTCACTAGATGGCGCCAAAGATCAAACAACACTGCTCCCCTTAAAATGCGTGTCTTCGTGATGTGCACACCATTACACACAAGTAAACAAGCACTTTAGATTTCAAACCTACATATAAAACCTAGTGCGTGCTACATGCACCTTTTTTTAAGCGCTAGTGCGCTTGATTTAAAATTCAGCGCGTTAGATTACATGCATGAAGTGGCCCCAGTTGGCTTTCCATATCCAGCATGCTTGTTTACCAAAGCATGCCATCCATCTGTTCGGGCCCTTGATCAAATGTTAGAACTCAATGTGGCCTGCGAATCAAAAAGTTTGCCCACCCCTGATCTAAACAATGGCTTTCTTTTGGTTTTAAATGTTCATTTTTTGGAAGGACTACTCCTGTCATCCCTTCTCCCTGATTGGCTAGCCCTTTACAAACAAACCATAACCACGTTAGTATGTTATGGAACAATCTTAAAGTGTGATGAAAATGTTTAAAAAGACCAAAAGAGCTGATGAAAAATAACCTTTTTGGAACATTAAATCCTACATTTATTAAACACAAGTAGTGCAAATTTTAAGCACCAGATGCTAAAACCTTTATCTACAAGAATTCTAAACTTTATTGGAATAGAAAGTGTACAAAACCGTGGTGAGACAAGCCATGCTGTTTGATGTAGGGACAGTGGCACTGAGGAAAAGACAGGAAACAGAGATGGAGGTAGCAGAGATGAAGATGCTGAGGATCTCTCTGGGAGTGACCAAGATGGACAGGATCAGAGGAACAGCACATGTTAGAGGTTTTGGAGATAAAGTCCGAGAGGCCAGATGGTTTGGACATGTGCAGAGGAGAGAGAGAGAGTACATCGGAAGAAGGATGCTGGATTTGGAATCACCAGGAAAGAGGCCTAGAGGAAGACCAAAGAGGAGGTTCATGGATACAGTGAAGGAAGACATGAAGATAGTTGGTGTGACCAAAGAGGATGCAGCAGATAGGGTTAGATGGAAGAAACTGACTTGCTGTGGTGACCCCTGAAGGGAAATGCCGAAAGAAGAACAAGAAGTAAGACAGAAATAGTATACAACATATGAACAGGACAAAGTTTGAATAAAGCTACTACTAATATAATGTATTCAACTTACTAGATAGCACTTTTCTGGACACTCAGTGATGCTTCACGTATTAATTATTCTTTCACTTCATACAAGCTACACCGGAAACTAATTTCAGAACAAAGAAGACGAGATGTTTCAGTGTTTAAATGAAATTCTTAGGGGCAGAAGAAGTTTAACTCGTTTTGGCGCTGTCCGTAGGTTTAATAAAATTAATATGTAATTAATGAATGAAGGTAAAAATCTATTTTAAAATAGCTTTATGAAGTTAATATTTGAATGTAAGATTATAATATATATAATAAATTATGAATGAATGAACAACTTACAGTATTTCTGATATGAAAGCTCAAATTTCTTTTTTTTTTTCTCTTGTGTATTTTTTTAAGAGTACAAGTGAACAAAGCGTGTGTGAACTGGATCTCCTCGTATGTCTTTTTCTGTTAAAACAGCCTCTTTTATTTTCAATTCTAAGCTTTAAGATTTGTTGAATTGACGACAAAAATGACAACAAACAAATACAAACACAGTTTTCTTTTTTTCTTTCTTTGAGATTTTAACAGTGTTTATAAATTTTGTTTTGATGTCTTTCTCTTATCAAGGGTCGGGTCGCAGGTGCAACAACATCATCGTGTCATGGGGATTGACCATGCTATATGGTTCGTGTTGGTACTGATTCCCCAGATTGAGAATTTAAAGACTGTGTTTAGATAGTTTATTAAAAAAAAGACGTGGTTGGAAAAGTATTGTTTTTACGCTCTCTTTTCCAGACTCAATGTTTCCAAGTTAGAAACGTTGGAATATCGTATCAACGACATAAAATTATCATATTTTGAGGGAAATTATTTTACATTCATATAACCACAAAAACTCCAAAATCCAGTCGTGATAAGCTGATTACAACTACACCCTGATAGGAAGCTCTTCCTGGAACATATTTGGTCGTTTTGTGAATATTGATTGTACATCATACATCAATCGGAGACAAAATTATGGTAATAAATACATTATTTATTTATATAAACTTTATTAATCCCTCACCAGGAAATTTATGTGCTGCATTTCACCGCAGTACGCTGCCACCTATGATGGCACCAATGGTGGGAGAAACGAGGGGTTAGGTGTCTTCTCCAAGGATTCTAGACGTGAACTCACTGGGATGCAAAACCGCGAACTTCCGGTTAACTTCCAGTTTGCGAGCGAACACTTTAACCATTGATCCACCATCAAACACCTGGCTACTCTGTCTGGATTCCACTGACTGTTGAAGTGATGTCACATCCTTTCAATATCAGAAAGGAACTAATAGTCAAAGCAAAAAATGTATCTACCCACTGTAGAGTAAACAAAGCCCAAAGTTGCGAGGTCAGACTGTTCATACGAAGCAAAACAAACAGTCGAATACGTCAGGCTAGTTTTGAACCTAAAATTCTCTAAATACATCATCAATGGGATTTTTATTTTTACTTTTATTATTATTATTATTGTAGGGACAAATTCTTATTGCAAGGAATTATTTTGATGATATACCATAAACAAAAACTTATCATACATCCCGTCCCATTTCACACACCTTCCCGTCCTTCGCCTGTGTCCTCGCCCTGGAGAGGAGTTCCAACAGGGCCAGAAGGAGCCCCACACCCAGACCCAGGCCCAGCAGGACAAATAGACCCTGAAGGTCTCTGGGCTGCAGAGCGTCAGATGTGTGCTGATCGTCATCGCCCAGGCAGCTGCTGGCCCACCACTTTGCCCGCAGGTAGGTGAGCTCACCGGATTCACTAAGCTGCAAGATGGCCACCGTCAGGTTCTTGACAAGCGGAGAATCTGAAACACGTGGAACGTCAGACATTACAGAACTTGGGTGGTGGAGATTATGCGGGTAGGTTGAGAGCCCTGTTCTAAGGAGTACCAATTAAAAGTTTAATAAGTTTCGTCCTTCTCTACAAAGAAGAGAATGAGTCTGGTTGGAGCGTCCTGACTCACCCAGAGCAGCCGCAATGCTGTAGGACCTCATGGAGATGACCTCCTGAGCACGGGCCAGTTCACAGTAGCGAGCAGCAGCCAGGTCCAGAGACACTGCTTCTCCGATGAAAGCGAAGCCTCCTTCTTTAGCACGGCGAATTCCTTCATCCATGTTGGACACGTAGCTCTTCTTACGCTCCATGTGCTGGTGGATGCGCCGGTACACCGGGTGCTTGGAGTTCTGCCGGGAGAAGATCCACCTTCATCCAGAACGTTCCTTTGTAAATCTCCTGAGAAAATCCTACCTTGAAGAAATTCATGGTGGAGCCGGCCTCCAGTGTACCGTAATCTATCACGTCCTGATTGGCCAGATCCTCGAAGGTGTTGATGGAAACGTGTTTGCTGTGAGAAGCCTGATGGGAGTGGAAGTTGGTGAAGTAGCAAGCCAGCAGTAGGATGGCAAACATCCACCAGATGGCCCCGATGACCCGTCCAGAGAGCGCTTTGGGATGAGGACCAGCACCTGCAGACATCAGAATAACCCAGAATCCTCAGGAATCATTCTGCACGGGCTGATCCTGATCTGTAGGACTTTACCTTGTAGCGTTAGGGCTCCGGTAATGTACCAGAAACTGTGGAGCAGCGTGAAGCAATGTTCATCTTTTTCTGGTTCTGGCCACTCAGATGGACTGATCCTGGAAGGAGAGAATAGGATGAAGGTGTGGCTAAGGTGGAGAAGCTGAAGTACCAACCATCATAGCTTCAAGGTTTCTCTTCCTACATCTCGTATAAAAACTCATGTTTCTGAGTCAAAGGGATTTACCGGCTAAATGAAATATTCTCATTTTTCTGGGACGCTTTCTGTAAACGATAGAAAAATCCTTCAGATCAGATGTAATCTGACTGCATCGAATAACAAACTCATCTTGTGTTTGAGCTGGCCAACACACAGGTGCACGAGATTTACTGGTAAATCCATCAGAGGTTTGAAAATATTTCTGCAGATCGGCTTTTCTGAAACCCACTCTCTGGTATGGATGAAGCCCACCTGGTACACGCTATAAACATGGATTGTTATTGGAGATGTAAACAATCTAATTTGCAACCCCAATACTAGGTAAATTTTGTTGTTTTCATTCGGAGAAATAATCTCTTCAACAATTGAATCTCCATCAGGTTTCTTTTTTTTCCCTCCAAACGTTTTTTTTTTTTTTTTCGGAAGGAGGCTGTTAGGCCGGAAGGGGCGAGGACATACAGTAGAGTTCCTGGTTTAGTCTAATTTAGTTATCACTCATCTGGAGTGTGACTCTGTCCAATTAACTCTAAGTGAAGCCCTTGATTTGACTTAGAATGCATAAAAAAACGAAGTAAGTACATTTAGGCAGAAATTACGTCATAATATTTACTACTCAAATTTAAACCGATGGCTTCTAAAGTCCTTTTTTTTCTACTGAAACACATTAATGAACAAATTTAACCTTAAAAACACCAATCACAACATTTTTGTGCCATTTGTAAATCCAGTACAGCCAGAAATAAACATGTGGGTGTGCTTCTATGCAGATGATGCAGGTTAATACCTGTTTAATGCCAGAAGAAGAGTTTTGATCTAATATAGAAAAAAATGCTGCATGTACCTTCCCACCAGGAAAATGCAAACACCAGTTAGCAAGAAAGCAATGAGAATGCCGATCCACATGTCGGTGGTGAACGGTGACAGCAGGCTGAACGTGCTCTCATCCGCGTCTGATTCTTTGCGCAAGATGAAGCTGAGGCCGGTGTGGATGAAGGGTGTGGTCATGTCCACAAACTGTTCTCTGGTGGCGGTGACGGTGAGAGGAGCCACAGCCAAGTCTGCTTCCTGGTGGAGGTCACAAGAAGCTTTAGCACATTCCCAAAACTCCAACTAAACTTGAACAGGAAGTTTCATGCAAAAAGTACTTGCATCAAAATCATTCCTGAAGTGTTTTTCTATTTTAATGGTTCTTTTATTGGTGCCTGTGAATGAAAGTGTTTGCATAATGTGTAATAAAAAAATTTGACCTTCAGTATGCCCACTTTCAACCATGAGCTCCACCATTCTTGAAGAAGACCCTTATCACAGCTGGAACTTAACTGACCCTGCAAAGCTTTGTTTTCCTCTAAGGCACCCAAAGTTTAAACTCTGGGTCCATTTTTATGGACTGAGACTTCTTCAGGAGCTTTGTAGAGTACAGTTCTGTTAAGGTAAGCTTGGGCAAACCCATCATTCTGCCCAGCCCAGGATGTAGAAGTCTTGAAAAGCTGTCATCCCCAGGCTGGGGCCTGATACCGGTTAATGGGTCATTTGTTACTGAGCCAATCAGAAAGAATAAATTACTTCCATAGTTTCTGTTTGATTTATTTATTGAGGCTTGTTGATGTTTTATTTTGAAAAGTTGCCGAATTTTCTTCAATACATTTGTCAATAAACTTTTGACACATAAAAAGCACTACAGCTTTTGTGACATTTGACAAATCCTGCTAAATCTAAACCCACAAGCTGTCAAAACAAGTTAAATTTATATATATATATATCTATCTATATATATATATATATATATATATATATATATCTTTAGAAAGCCTCTTTCCTAAGGGGAATTACAGAGTTACAAAGTTACAGAGCAGACTAGATCTTAGCAACACTCTTCAGGTTTCAGATGGACTGTCTGGTTGCAGCACAATAAGCTCACAGTCCCCATTCATTCAAATGGGAAAAGCCCATGGTTTATACATAGCTGTTTGCTTGTTAGAGTTTCCAGACAAATAAAAAAGGTGAGGTTATGTTTTAATTAAACGGCTAAATAAATAAACAGCTTCAAACAAAAAGTACTTGTACTGGTGTTTGACTAATAGTTCATCAAAAATAGTAAAGAAAGCAACAAATGTTTTTTTTTTTAGTGTTGTGACTAAACTAACATGTAGCTTTAGCATGTGGTCCAAAACTTACCCCTCTGATCACTTCACCAATCATTCCATTCCAGTTACCGTTGGAGTCCATGGCTCCATACCGGCCATCCTTTACAACGTGCACATTGTACTTGAAGCCCAACTTCTTTGAGAGTTCAGAGATTAGGTCGATACAGTAGCCCTCTAGCTGTGAGCCCTTTCCCATGACGTAAGGATCATCCTGGGGAAACAGATTGTCAGTTGAAAGATTACCAATTTTGTGAGTCCTCAAATAAAAAAACAAATATTAAAGGTTACCTGCAGTGAAACAGATTACATATGTGTGAATGACAGAGACCTGAATGAAAGAGCGAGGCTACAAGGAACAGATACAATTTAAAGAAAGTAGAGGATTTGATTCAGATCGACATTCCAGAGAAATGGAGAGTGTGAAAAAGAGGTGAAGAAGCGTGTGCAGGGAGGCTGGAACAGGTGGAGAAAAGTATCAAGTGTGATGTGTGATAGAAGAGTTTCAGCTAAATGGAAAAATGGGCTTAAAAAACCTTTTGAGGACAAAAAACTATGTAGGGAACATGAGAACCTAATAGACCTTGTAAAAGGACATATGTGGGCTTTTGTTCCATTTTTATCTTTTCCACGTCTAGAAAACTAGGATGCGACTGGTTTAGAGACTCCGAAGAAAAAACAGAGAGCAGATCTGGAAGTAGAAGAGATGAAGATGCTGAGGATCTCTCTGGGAGTGACCAGGATGGACAGGATCAGAGGAACAGCACATGTTAGAGGTTTTAAAGTCAGAGAGGCCAGACTGAGATGGTTTGGACATGTTCAGAGGAGAGAGAGAGGATGCTGAGTTAGGGACTTTCAGGCAGGCGGTCTAATGATGTAGTGAAGGAGGACATGAAGGTAGTTAATGTGAAAGAAGAGGATGCAGGAGATAGGGTTAGATGGAGGAAACTGACCTACTATGGCGCCCCGTGAAAGGACAATTTTCAACCACAAATAAAACTTCTTTATGTTCTACTTCCCGCTAGTTCTGTTCCACCTTATCAAGTGTTTTATGTGTAGATTAAATAAATACGTAGGTTCGTCTCCGTCATTGTTAAAGGCTCATCATTGCCATGCTGTGCTTGTTTAGGAAGCAGACCTCGTAGAGGCCCGTTCCCCGCTCAGACTGACTTTCAGAATCACTTTGCATAATGTTAGCTGCAGTTAAACTTTAGAAGAAAGCTCTTTTTGTCCTCCTGATTCTTTCACAGCTGGCCTTCTAACCAGGGAAATGCACAAAGACAGAATACCTTTATGGTGGTGATGGATAACTCCTTGGCATCTAGAAAAGGGAAAAAGAAAAACACAATGTGTTGTGGATTCCTGTAATGAACCATGTCAGTGTAATTGAGCACAGATCGAGTCAATGCCAGCTCTTTGGCTGATTACTGCTTTGGTTTCGTGTCTACAAGCTTCTCTGCAGAACAACGTGTGAAAGCTAACGAACCGGTTTGTTGCTCTAAATCCCTGCATGTGTTTTTTTTTCTGAGTCACAGCAGTAAATTAGCCAAACAGCTCCGGTGGGACAATGACAGTTTTGTTTTGGGTTGTTTTTCCGAAGACTTGAGAAAGTGGCTTCATACTGAGTGGAGGTTGCAAGGGGATAAATGAAAGGGGCAGCAGGGCCCCTGCGATGGGATCAAAGTGGGAACCAGGGGCCTCGTTTAAAAAGACTTGTATAGATCATAAGCTGAACAAGCATTTTTAATCAGTTTAAAAACCTTTCTTAAATGACGCAAATTTGGGATTCTTAAAAAGCCCAATAACTCTGTAACTGGCATCTCCGTTCCGTTTTGTCGTCTTCCGCTTATCCGGGGCCGGGTTTCGGGACCAACAGCCTCAAACGGGAAGCCCAGACTTCTCTCATCCCAGACTTCCTCCACCTCACCCGGAAGGATCCCGAGTTGTTCCCCGGCCATCTGCAAGACATGGTCTCTCCAGCGGATACAAGCGGCCGAAATGAGCTTCCCCGCAGGGTGGCTAGGCTCTCACTCAGAGATCGGGGGAAGAGCTCTACCATTTAGGAGGAGCTCTGTGTCAATCCGCTCAGCCTCCAGGTTGAGAGGAACCAGATGGGGTGGTTCGGGCATCTAGTCAGGATGCCACCCGAGCGCCTCGCTGGTGAGGTGTTTCGGGCACGTCCTAGCGGGAGGAGACCAAAAGGCAGACCCCGGACCCGCTGGAGAAGTAACTGGCATCTTTCACAAACAAAAGTCAGAGTGGGAGGCGGTTACCACACCTTCAACTTAGTGTGTGGCGCACACTGATCTGTCACTAAAATAAATATTAGCTTACCGCCAATGCTACGAACAATATAGCTTACCCGGCTCTGTGACACAAACTGTTTTAATCATGAATGATTGAGTTCTATGTGCTAACGAGGTGGAAGCAGTCACATTTGTACCGGTTTCAAATTTCTTGCTATCATGTCATCAAAATTTTATTACGTGACCTTATTTTATTCCGTTCCGTCATTTTCCGCTTCTTCCAGGGTCGGGTCATGGGGGCAACAGCTTAAAACGGGCAGCCCAGGACTCTCTCACCCTGGCTGCATCCTCCAGCTCACCCGGAAGGATCCCAAGTCTTTCCCCGGCCAGCTGTGAGACATAGTCTCTCCAGCTGGTCCGGGGTCTGCCCCTTGGTCTCCCCCCGGTGGAACGTGCCCGAAACACCTCGCCCGCGAGGCACTCGGGGGCCATCCTGACCAGATGCCCAGACCACCCCGTCTGGCTCCTCTCAACCTGGAGAAGGAGCGGCTCGACACCGAGCCACTGGTAGAGTCACCCAAGGCAAACAGGTCCTAGGTGAAGGGCCAGACAAAGCGTGGCTCGAAAACCCCCTATGAAGTTACCAAACATGGCCAAGTTGCCCTTGCCCGGACGCGGGTCACCGAGGCCCCCCCTTGGAACCAGGCCTGAGGGTGGGGCACGAGAGTGAGCGCCTGGTGACCGGGCTTTTACCCATGGGGCCCCGCCAGGCTCAGCCCGAACAGGGGACATGGGCCGCCCTTCCAGCAGACTCACCACCTGCAGGAGGGGCCATAGGGGTCGGGTGAAGGAGGAGATAGGTGGCAGCCAACGACGGGGACCCTGGCGACCTTATTTTATGAATCTCCAAAAACAAGTCAGCAGGTGGCGTTACTGTGGATTTTTTTGGCAGAGTTCAAAGGACTGTCGTTCCCTTGCTAGTATTTATAGAAATATATGACATTTTGGAGGTGATTCCTTAAGTTGGCATTGAGTAACTGTGGGCAGTTTCATTAGAATCTCTTTAGAATCTTTGGAGATAACATGTTTTTGGCGTAAGCACGTCTTATTAATGAGGCCCCAGATCCTCTTCAGCCCACTCGATCCATGTAATCAGAGCAGGGGATGCTCTGCCCCCTCCTCTTGTCCTCTTTCATCCTTCTTGACATTCACAGTGGTTTTCTTTCTGCCATGGCTGACCAGTGACTTTCCCAGCAGGTCCAGCAGGACCTAACATGCGCTGCCAGAGAAGAGGGGAGAAGGCTAGCGGAGACCCTTCATGGGTACACGCCAGGACAAAACGAGCCCGGCTGAAATGCTGTCAGCCTCCTCTAGAGAAGATGGCAGAAAGGAAACTCTGCGGAGATGCCTGTCAGATGTGTACCCGCCTGCAGAGTGCCCCCTCCTCTACCCCGTTACTGGTTAATTGATTTATCCCGGTGCATTTTGGATCTCAGTAAGTTTGCAGCCCTTCTGCTGGTGGGAAATGCCCCCTCTCCAGTGGTCCAGCAGAGATATCAGCAAATGTAGGGGGAAGATTTGGTGGATGGGACCCCGTCTTCTCATGGTCCAAAATAAGAGGGGCAGGGCTTCAGGAGGAAATGATCTCACTCAGTTTTGCTTCTTTGTTTGCCAGAAAACTTTGGACAATCTTTGTGGGGATAACAGAAGCATGCTGAGGGATAGTAACAGCCACCCTCCTCCCCCCCGTCTCCCCTGTCTTTGGGGGCTTAAGAGATGTACAGGAGGTGGGACAAAAACTTGGCTGCTTTCCAGCCGTGATAGGAGGAAACCAAAAGCAGAAACTGCTCTTTGCTTTACTCTAAACACTCATTTTTTTGGGGAGCGAGGGGGGCGGGGGAGGGGTTAAAGAAAGTTTTTTTCCTCACAAATTTTACTATTTTTTTTGTTCTAACTTTTATCAAAATAATTAAAGACATTTTTAAAAAGTCTTTGCTACTAACTCTCAACAGACAGGTGACCTGTTCAGGGTGTACCCCATCTATCCCTGCTGTAACAAGCCACCATAGGCTCAGGTGGCTACCGCAACCCGACGGGGATTAAAAAACTCAGAAGATGAATAAGGTGCTCAAGCACATCGATTGGTACAAAGGAACTGTGGGCGGTTTCAGTGAAATGACTGGTTTGGCAGATTTTGCGTTAAAGTTAGTGTAATGTAAACACTGAGGCATGGACAGCCCGAGAGCTTCATGCTTCCTTTGCTTTTTGTGGGCGGAGGTATTAAAATACTTTTCATCAAAACAAGGAGGTCAAAGTGCTTGACAGGCTGAGGGGTAATTGTTTTTGTTCACCGTACAAAAAATGATTGAGATTTTTATTGTTTCGGAGATTCAATTGATCCTTAACACAAACAAAGTAGATGTTTAGCATGTTTTGGACTATAAGTCGCACCTGAGTATAAGTCGCACCAGCCAAAAATGCATTAAAAGAGGAAACCATATACAAGACAATCCGGAGTATAAGTTGCACCCAAAAATAGTCTGAAAAATACGGTCGATCTAGTCCCAGCAGTAAAAAGTCATTAAAAAACTCAGCCATACCACATTTAAAGGTCTTTGCGAATATATCGATCTACAAAAACCTCTGATTTTGGTTCATTGTGATTAAAAGAAATTTGATTCCAACATTCAAGCAAAATAAAGTCTGATTACGAGTATAAGGATCAAATTTAAAGGTGAATGTAAACAGATTTAATGAAGCTGTTTCCTTTAATCAGCCTGCCCTCTGATTGGATTTAGAAACCTCTTTAGTCTCATAGTAACCCCTACCACTCACAGATTTTGTCAAACGTTTTTCTTACCTGCCACGTTGGCCCCCACAATCAGGGTGGTCACACAAAACACCAAAACCACACAGAGCTTCATGTTTTCTGCTCCTGAGAACGATGGATCAGATCAGACCTGCGTTCATACCGAAAATCACCTCAGAATAAAAAAACGTACAAGTAAACCTCCTTACCTCAGTACTGCCAGGCTCAGCGTGGGATTAATCAGGGAGACGACTCCGAGAAAATGTGCGAGAAATCTTGGAGTCAGACGAACAAGGCAGAAGACAGGGGCTGGAGGTTTTATGGGGGGCACAAAGAGGGAGGAGATATGAGCTGATGTAATGTGATATTGGTTTCCTGGAGGTGGATCCAATCCTACTTGAGAAAAACACTCCAATGATCCCACTGTTTTTATTCCCACTTTTTCATTTAAAGTTGCACAAGTAGGTAGAAGAAGGAGGGAGGGGTGTTTGGTAGGGGGCTCAGGGTTGGAAAAAGAAGGATTTTAACCATAAAACTGCAAACAGATGAAAGAAGATCTGCTCATGAGACTCATCTCAACACTCTGAGCTCAGAAAGATAAACTCAACTTAATGTTTGGAGGGTCTGGAACCTATAAACACTCCCCTCCCACCTACCCACATGTAAAGATTTCATAATCTAGAAGAAAAGTCGGATCTGGGTGAAATCTGTCCGTTCCTTTGTGTCGGTGAAACTCCTGCCGTGCACACTCGCTGAGCAAACTGATTTATTTGCGAGAAACTTTGGAAAACAAGTAGTGACTTCATCCTGACAGGAGGAGGGGGCTTTGTGGAGACAAAGGCCTTCCCCGGGCCTGAAGTGCTCAGACAGGGTCGCGAGGTTTTAGTGGAGAGGCCAAGATGTGCCAAATTGTCCAGATAAATACAGCTTTAAGAGGGACTCGGTGGCTTTCCTGGAATCCTAATGAAGCCGTTCTTTGTGTTTGTGTGCTGGCTGGAGAAGAGTCTGTGGCACTAAAAAGAGCATGTCGCGCTTCACAAAGTCTAAGAGAGCTACAGAAGGGCTGGCACAGCCTGACAGGGCAC
Organism: Neostethus bicornis; assembly: GCA_902685375.1. NCBI lineage: Eukaryota > Metazoa > Chordata > Actinopteri > Atheriniformes > Phallostethidae > Neostethus > Neostethus bicornis. Next base: position 28,254,529 of record LR738550.1, read on the forward strand.
CATAGGTGGCCGTCAGCTTTGGAAACACACAAACTGAACAATGGGTAAACCTTGGAGTGACAAACCAGTGTCCTGAGAAAATATGGAGGGTTTGCACCGACCCCGAGGCTGGGTCGTAGATTTCGAGGCTTTAAAGAAGATGTTTAACATCTTCAGTTTGCAGGATGACTTTGTTTTCCTGAAAGTTCTCACCAGATTTCCAGAAGCTCTATTATGGTTCATCTCCCTGGTGGGGGTTCACATCATTCTGTGAAGTTTCAGAGGATGTGGCGTTGTATTAACCCTTCATCCATCACTGCAGACGTCTTGGTTTAGATGTCTAAATGTGGTTAGCCCCATTTAAAAAAAATGTGTTTAGCTGAGTCAAAGTGTAACCCCTAAATTTTACTTGTATTTGAAAACTAATATAATTCATTGTAATAACTAACAAAGGGGTAGCACGGTGGCCTTACAGCAAGAAGGTCAGGGTTTGAGTTCTAGTATCCGGGTGAGGCCTGAAATACTGAATTTTCTGTGTAGAGTTTGCATGTTCTCCCAGTGTATGTATGGGTTTTCTTCAGGTACTCCGGTTTCCTCCCACTCTCCAAAAAAATGCCTTTTGGGTAGGGTTGGCTGCAAATTTGCCATTAGAAATTGGTGTGTGGAGGGGTGGAGAGGTGGTTGTCTGGGTGGCCCTGCAAATAACTGGTTAACCGTTCGGGGTGCACCTTAACTCTCGCCTGAAATCATCTAGGATAGGCTCCCGTACTCCCAAGATAAGCGGTTCAAAAGACAAAAGTAACATACCAGCCTGTCAATGGCTGATACCGTCAGACCTGAGAAGTTAAGCATGCTAGTCCTGGGCTGTACTTGGATAGGAGACCGCCAGAACCCCAGGTGCCACAGTGGGATGGTCGTAGAGATTAAATTGCCGTTGTGTCCCTAGGCAAAACACTTCACAAATGTTGCCTAGTCTGAATGGTGTGTGTGATTGGTTGGTGATGGTCAGAAGGGCCGATGGCGCAAAATGGCAGCCTCGCTTCTGTCAGTTTGCCCCAGGGCAGCTTTGGGTACAAAGGTAGCTTACCATGACCTGGTATGATGTGAATGAATAATGTATATGTGTGAAGCGTATTTGAGAGTCCTGAAAAGCACTGTATTAATACAATGCATTATTATTATCAAAAGCACTGTTAGCCCAAATAACTTCACATTAACATTTGAATACTTCATTCATCCCTCAATGGGGAAATTTCTGTACTGCATTACACCACAGCAGACTGCCATACGGTGCCAATGGTGGGTTAGGTGTGTTCCCCAAGGACACCTAAACATGAGCTCAGTGGGATTCAAACCGGCTTCTCCTGGTCTAAGTGCGAACATTCTATTGAACTATCGTCTTCCCCAAATTTATATAAAAGAAACAGTCCCATAAATGATGGTCATTGGATTTATATAAATATCTAAACAGCAGTCAGAAAGATGGAACTCCTGCAGGCCATGTGGTGAGCGTGTTGGGCATGCAGGTGTTTTAGAATCTAAGAAATACTGTTTGTGTAAAATAATATGTGCGTGCAAAGCCTACACCGTTTCAAATGACAACAATAAATCTGATGATTTACAGTAATATGTTAGAAGGAACAGAACGCTTGTACCGTCCTCATACATGGTACAGTTAAATTTGAGAAGTGAATACTCTACAGCACAGCCGTCGAAGTACGGTCCTCAAGGCCTGGTGCACTGAAGGTTTTCCATGTGTTCTCGCATCTAAACACCTGATCAAGGTTATCGAATCAATGTTCCAAATTTTATTGGTGTTTGTTTTCACTTTATGTGCATCAGCTCTATTGAACCAGGAACACATGGAAAACCTTCAGGACACCGGCCCTCGAGGACCGGACTTTAAGACCCCTAAAGTGTACGCAATAAGTAAATACTATAAAAAATCTTGTGAGATGTTATAAAATTTTATAAATAGTATGTTGTAAATAAAATAGGTCACTCTGTTTTAAAAATAATCTGTAAAAAAACAACATAAATATCATATGGTGACTAAGAGAAGATTTTAACTATGTTAGGTGGAATCACAACAGATTGATCCTGAAATATGGATCACTTTTTTCCCGCTTGTTAATTCCATAAAAACTTAAACAAACAACAAAAGTCACCAAAATCAACCCTAACTTCTCACAAAACAATTTAGTAGTTTCGCGCTTCTTAAAACACGGAAGTGCGCTGAAACTCCTGACACCCGCTGAACCAATGAAATCCTTCGAAACACAGTGGAGAGTAGAAGGGGCGGGGCCAAAATGTTTACCTTTTAGTGACGTCAGCAATGACTGACGCGCCAAAGCAGTGGTTTGAAGTAATTTGTTCCAGAAAGAAGAAAAAAAAGAGATATGCTCCGGAGTTCTGTCTCATTTTACCATTTTCAGTTTAAATTTAATCTTATTTTGTGCGCTTCGTAGCTTTTCTTGTGCGCCAGTAATCTGCGAGCAGTGCGCAGGCGCACAGTTTAGCGGGAACATTTCTTGGAACAAGGTAGGTGTCCACTTCTGTAGAAAACTTTAGAAGAAAAATGAAGGACAAGCTAGACTTTCAGCATTGCTGAGAGAAAGATAAATTTTAGCTACAAATCTTTTTTTTTTGCTGAGTAAAATAAAATGATTAAAGTTTACGAGTTCTGGATAATTTTGTGATGCTACTATAAATCTTCTCTACTTCTACAGCAATTTTCTATCTGCGTTGGTACTCAAAGGTCTTTATAGTCTAGCTAGCTTACATTCACACATTCATACCCGATTCAACGCAAGCTGGAAACATCCATCACGAACATTTGCGTTTTTGGCGTCTTATTGTCTGGCATGAACTCCAGCCAGGGAATAAAACCGGAACTCTTCGGCCACAGGACAGTCATCTTGCCCACTGAGCCATCCTTCCGCGGATCTGCCAAGTGTGTGGGTCGCAGTCTTATTGAAGACATTAGAATCAACTATAAACTTTAATATGTAAAGAATATCTCATTGCAAAGATAAAAGAGGGCGAGACGGTGGCTCAGTGGTTACAGTGTTCACCCGCAAACCAGAAGTTCAACGGAAGTTCACAGGTTCGCATCCCACAGAGAGCACGTCTAAAGTCCTTGGAGAAGACACTTAACCCCACGTTTCTCCCACTATTGGCGCCGTCATGGGTGGCAGCCTGCTGCGGTGTAATGCAGCACACAAATTTTCCGGTGAGGAATTAATAAAGTTCATATTTCAGCAAAACTGTAACGCATTGCAAATTAAAACGGAACAATCCGATACACCCAGATGTAGACTGTCATTTAAAATTTGGTTTCAAGGTCAAAGTTTCCAAATTATTCATTACTTTTCATCTACAAATTGGTCTAAAAAGGTTTGTTTAAACTGGCTCAGAAGTTGAATGTTTATATGTAACTAATAAAAAGTTAAATAGCTTCAAATAAAGAGAAACGTCAAGCTTGAAAACATGTTTTTCTCTACTTTAGTGACCTGCTGAACAGCTTGTTCTTTCTTAAAGTCTTTGTTCCAGAACATTCTTCTTTTCTATAGGGGGTCTGGGTTTTTAAAAAAAAATTCTTTTATCCCCTCAGAAAGTTTGTGAAAGGTGGTGAACGGCGACCCAAGCGAAGCCCATAATTGGTGCAGCCAACGGTTCCTGCGTCGACTCTAATCAGCCTCACTGTAACTGCTGTATATAAAACAAATGAGCCGTGAGACGTTCTGTAATATTTCGGAGATTTATTCAGGTCATAATTACACATCGTTTAAACTCAATATCTTTAAAGTTTTGCACAAACATCTGGGACAGCAGGGCGGACATTACGGCTTGTGGACAAACGTGCTTCCACACAGATCATTTCCATCTTTTTAGCATCACAGATTAAAAGATTAAAAAAACAAAAGGTTCCCAACATGGTGCCCTGCAGACCAACCTTAGACAAACTAAACAAACAAAAAGAGGCTGAGAAATAAGAAACCTTATAAAATCCTTTGTAAAAGAGAGCACGGCCTCGGGAAGATCGCTACGGTGCATAAAGGCATGCAGTCAACGGAGGAGGACGAAATAAAGCTTGGTTAATCCACCGGTTTGAACCACTCAGGATTGTGGTACAGTCACATGCCGTTGATGAGATTAGAACGTTAGATGGACGTCGTTAGATTACAACTTAACTACAACAACAAAGTATACAGAAAAAAACAAACCCTCCAATCTTGAATCCTTTCTTCCGGAAAAGACGAAAACGAGCATCGAGCATCGAGCTGTACAACGGGACACCATGCTATCACCATAAAATATTGCTAGTAGATGAATGGACGTAAAATACTTAATTTTTTAGCACAATTAAATGATATAATCACAGTTTAAGTAAATAAAAAAAACAATTTAAAGTTTTGTTGTCTAGTTTGATCTATTGCTACTGTTGGCTTGTTTAATGTAAAATCTCAAACTTTAAAGTTGATTATAACATAAATGGCATAAATATCAAAGTTTTTCACTAAATACAATCTGGTTCTCTGAACTCGGAGGAGATGGGTTTCAGAGCGGGACCTCCGTGGACACGTTGGGCCGGAGTAATCCCTCCCTAAGTTTACACGGATCCAGCGTTACATTCAGAACTTGCATGTGCTGAGCTTTACAGTAAAAAGGTTGAGACCCTGACAGTTTCTTACTTACAAAATATGTTTGTACAACCTTAAGGAACCGTAAACTCTGTAAACACAGAGTTCCAGGGTTACTACCACTTATACAGGAAGTGCTTCTGTGGGTTTAAGGAACTTAAAAACAAGAGGAAAACAAAGAAATCTTCTGGAATGGAAACCAAACATCTCATTAACATTCTCAAAGTTTCAGCATGAAGAAAACTTCACTGTTTTCAAGATCTGGGGATGATGGGGACTGTGGAAGCTGACTCAGCAAGTCCAGGCTGGTGCAGGGGCTCCGGGCCACGCAGCAAGCCCCTTCAGGGTTCCCTCTCTCTTCGATGGGACTTCCAGTGCTACCTGAAAGGCTGGCGCTCCTCCCCTGCATCAGACCCTGGAGCCTCTGCCTCTCCTGGGCTTTCTTGGCCCGGTTTGCGATGTAGCGCACTCTGCTCTGGCTCCTGGATGAGGTCCTCCGGATCAGGGTCTCATCCTGATCCTCTTCTTGCGAGTCTTTTGATCGGTTCTCTGGAGCAAAGTCGCTGGAACTCAAAGGCTCTACATCGGTGAGCTTTCGGAGCTGCTCGGTCAGGTCGTTCTGGGGGCGGGGTTTATGAGGGCTGCCTTTGCGCTCCCTGCTGGGTCCGATGAAACTCCGACTGATGCTGCGGTACTTGCTGACAAAGTTGCAGGAGATGTCGTCAGAGGTCAGATCTCCGAGGCTTTTGGACATGGACGAAGACGCCGGGCTGAGCGCCGCTGTGGACGGCCGCTTGGCCGAGGATTGCTTCAGCCCTTCCATATAAAGCCTGCTCCACGTGTGCCTTCTTTGGGTTAGTCTGCCGGGTGAATCGGGAGACACGGCAGGCTGTAGTGGGCGGGGCTGGACGTCATCCTTGTGAAAGTCCGTTTGCTGGAGGTTGGGGTTGGACTTGCTTTTGCTGACTCGTGTCGGCTCATAGGAAACGAGGGCAGAGTGACGGCGTGTGAGCCAGAGAGGTTCGCTGGTGTTGTTCTGTGGAACTGGGATGCTCCTCCTGGCCAGGTTGGGCAAGGACAGGTCTATGACAGTGTCATTGGAGGAGATGCTGGAAGAGGAGGACATGCTGTCTCGGTGGCTTCCTGGATCCAGTTTGCTCCAAAGCCGGTCGTTCATGGTAGCGTCGGTGCAAACTACTGGAATGGCGGACGGAGGCTGAGCGGGTGGAGCTCTAACATGACTTTCACTTTTAGCTCTTCTCACTGGGATGTGGGAAGATGGAGGACCAAACAGAGCTCTCCTGATTGGAGCTGGTTGGGTAGATTGGGTCATTGGGGTTCCGGTACCCACTGTTCTAGCAGGGGGCTCCACTTTGGACCTAAAATCTGCATCACATTTCTTTTCCATTATAGTCTCTTTGTTCTCCTGTTGGTCAGTTTTGATTTCCAAAGTAGAATTAGGAGTTCTGTTGTTTTGGGGGTTCAGAATGTTCTCAGCAGGACTTTTCAGCGAGGTGGGTGTTACAGGACTTTCCTGTGGCTCCATAGTTTGCTTTGTGGGTGTTATGAAAAGCTTGTTAGAAGGACCGGTGGAGATGATCTTTATTGCTGTGGGAGGTGAATGGAGGGGTGTGGATGTAAAGCAATGTGAAGACAGCCTCTCTTCTGGAGAGAGGATGAAGCGACTGGGGTCTTCTACAGGAGTCTGAGGGGCTGCTTGTCTCTGGGACGTGGAACAGTCTGTGGGAGAAATTAAGACAAATCGATGAGATTCTAAGCTGAAAAAAATCTCAGTTAAGTTTTGCCTGACCTCAGCGTAATTATAAAAATGTTTTTTCTAGTGTTGGTTTGTGAAACTACCATATTTTTCGGACTATACGTCGCACCTGAGTATAAGTCGCACAAGCCAAAATTCCACAAAGAAAAAAAAAAAACAATATATATATAAGTCACACTAGAGTATAAGTCGCATTTCTGGGGGAATTTATTTGATAAAATTTAACACCAAAAACGGACATTTTTTTAAAAGGCATTTAAAAAAGTAAATAAATGAAGAACAACAGGCGGTACGGTATACTACCATCACATCACGCATAAACAAACTGAGAATGTGCATTTGTCGGTCTAGCCAATGACTTCCAGAAAAGTTGCACGGCCTATTCTCCGGATTACCGTGAAGCTGATACTCCATCCTTCATCCACCGCTCTCACAGGTTACGCTAGACTGACTTAAAGCTCCTATTCACGGAAATATCAAGTGGCTGGAGTATTTTGGTCAAGTCTCCAGGAATGATGGCAGATATGGAGTTGAAAAATTTGAATTTCGTTTTAAATTGTGGCATGATGTGGGCTATGCGCGCATGCTAGCCATCACAAGCAGAGCATCGCATGCTCTAATTTAGCCATTCTGACGCTTAGCACTTTGTAAGCCATGAGTTCGGCATTTCTTGATCCGTCCACAACTATTCTCTCTGCAACACGTTGTTCAAACACCAATGCATGAACTTGTTCCTCTAACTGACGCTACTTAGAGTTTTGCCCGCGATTAGCTTTTTTTGTTTTCTTCATTCCAGTTTGAGTAACCTGACCCTTGTTGATTTCTCACTAACTAAAAACTTTCTTTCTGCTGCTTGATTACAGTTTTTAGCTGCACATTATACTATTTTCAGCTTGTAATCGGCAGAAAATGATTTTCTTTTAGGTCCCATGTTTGTTTTTCCTCTATAGTTGTTTTTATATTACCAGGAAAGTTGAAACTACGGCGTCTCCTGCGGTAAAAAAGTGAAAATAACATGTGAAATTATGTTAAAATTTGTTAGTAATTCCAGATAGAAGTCGCTCTGGATTATAACTCGCAACCCTGACCAAACTATGAAAAAATTGCGACTTATAATCCAAAAAATAAGGTATGTGAGAATCTCTTTCTAGGACTGTAAAGCAGGATTTTCTACCTTAAAATGGTTCACCATCCCAGTGTTCCATGTAATGCTGTACCATGAACAAAATAAACTCAACTTGTGCAAACTTGTGAGATGTTTTCATCATAAAATAAATGTGAAAGAATCTTGAAACGTGGCCACACACACAGAACATGCTGCTCATAATGGTGCAATGAGGTGGGTCAGTTTGGGACGGAGGTGAGAATGGAGCCCGCATGGTGAATGACTTTGAGAGGAAAAGGTGGAAATAAAGACTGATGGTAACATGCATTCAGAGAGTTTACCTGTCTCTGGTCATCCCCTCAGTTCTGCACTAGGAGCAAAGAGAGCGTGCAAAAGGGACAGAGAGGAAGAGCGGTTTAGCCAAATTGGAAACAAGAGGGTAAAATGAAGGCAGGGAAGAAAGTTCTAGGGTAAAGAAACACCTTACACACAACGTACAAATATTACATGTCTTGTACAAAACATACAGTAAATGTAGAAAAATGAAACATTTTAGAATAAAATAATCAGCTCCACAAGTGTGACCAGAATTCAGCAGAATCAACTCATGAACTTTGCCGAAGCAACTTAACGATACAACGTCCAGTAATATAGGAAAATGGACCCGTTGAGACGTGACTGTTGCTTCTTTAGCATCAGACCAGGAGGATCTGGTTTTATTTTTAATTAGAATAGCAACGGTTTCTGTAATCGGTATTGGCGAGTACTTAAATAAAAGTAATCGCACTCATGTCGGGTTTTGAAAAGTGGCGCTGGACACTTGGGTAAAATGCAAACTACCGTCTACGCAAGAGGTGTCCAAATCCGGCCCTCAAGGACAGGTGTCCTGAAGGTTTTCCATATGTTCTTACATCTACACACTTGATCCTGTTAATTGAGTCATTGTGCCAAATTCCATTGGCTGTTGATTTCACTTCCTGTGCATCAGCTGTAATGAACCAAGAACGTGTGGGAAACCATCAGGACACCGACCCTCAACGACCGGATTTGGACACCTCTGGTCTAAGCTGTTAAATACTGGACATTATATTGATTTGATTTCCAACGTAAATCTGAAAACTAAGGTTAAAACTTACCACTGTTCTCATCTGCGGGGCGAGTACCAGGAGTTTTTTAAAGAGACAAACAGTCAATAAAAATAAATCTGTTCAGATTAAAAAATAGACCAAGATGAATTCCTAGTCTACTGGGGAGGTTGGGATCTGGTGGGAACTATGACGGGGCAGAGCTGCTAGGACTACAGCTTCCTGTCTTACCAGAGAGGAACAGAGGAGACTTAAGGTGCAACTCCTCCATTTTCTGGGCGAAGAGGGCGTTCATCTCTCGCTGCAGAGTACCGACAGCCCTCTTTCGGCCGTCCAGGACAGAGCGCGGCGGCAGCGTCGGAGGAGACTCTAAGCTGCTCAAACTGCCAAAGCTATTGCAGCTGCTGCTGTCGCTTAGCAACAGAGCTTGACTTCCATCGGCGTTCGTCAGCGAGGTTAGTAAGGAGTTGCACACAGCGCCATAAGAGGGCGGGGCCACCGCCTGCCAGCACAGGTTGGTCCGACAGTCTGGTGCAAAACTGGGTGCTGGTGTGACCACGTTGGGGGGGTGTCTGCGGGGCACGCTGCAGGACCGGCTCCCCTTATGGGATGCATCGGGCTGAGGTCGATAAAACTGGGGGCCGAGAGTTTGTCTGGCTTTAGATCTAGAGAAGGATGGCAGGATGGCTTGTGGCGAGTACTGGAAGTGAGCTTCCATGGACGACATGGGTTTGGGAAGTTCTTGGGTGGGGGCAGCTAGCTGAGGAGGCTCAGGAGCAGCTTCTGACTGAACTTGTTTTCTAAATGAGGAGGAACAGAAACGTCTCCCTGGCTTCTCTGCTGTGTTAGATTTGCCTTCCTGTCCTCCCTCACTCTGGTCTTTCCTCTCAGCTTCTGGACTCTCTTTGGAGCCAATCACACATGAGATGCAGTTGGAAGACATCCCGATCCTGCCCGAGCTGTTCAGAGCAACGCGTGCGAACACCCCCGGCTTCATGTCTAGCGGGTCATTAAAGCGGAGTCGGTTGGCCCGTTTTAAGGGCTCGCTCATCGGGCGTCGCTGCTCGAAAACTGAGCTCTTACCTTTCCCCTCCTCAGCATGGAAGGCTCCGTTTGTGTCTGGATGGTCCCAGGGTCCCTTGGTTTGGTGCGGTGCCAGCGAGTCACCGTTACGATGCTGCGGTGGTGTTTGCTGGTAGGAGGCCGCAGCAGAGGGCTTGTCCTCAGACTCCCGCTCCTCACTGGCACCCTCCGAGCTGTAGTCTTTGGTGTCGATGGCGATCTCTGGAAAGCCCTTCTTGACTTTGGGCTGGCCTCTTGTGGGAGCGCTGGCTGTGCGGCGCAGCAGGTGAGCACCGAACGGGTGCTTACGGCTGGGGTGTACAGCAGCATGGCCGTCCAGGGAAGCCTGCTTTGGGTTTCTGTGAAACAGTCCTTTTATTCCGCTGGCTGCTCGGGCCTGACAAAACAACACAAAGGAAGTGTCAAACACACAAAGATGATTGGCTGGAAGCCACGCTGTAACATCTAAACATCAGTGCTGAGCATGCTAAGAAAGCAAATACCATCAATTTACACATTTATCAAAGAAAGCTTCAAAACAACACCTGTGAATGATCAATCAGGCTGACGTGATCATCCAGCCAGAGCATGCTCACTAGCTTTGAAGTCCAACAGGATTCAAAGTATTAGACATTTGACTGAAAACAACATCTGCAGCAACAGAATGTATTAGTAAATAAACATGCTTTTTGATCTTGAATGTTTAACTCTGGCCTTAAAGGGCCAGCGTCCTGACGGTTTGTCTATGTGTTTTTGCTTCGACACTATCATCTATAGCAGGGGTCACCAACCCGGTGCCCGTGGGCACCAGGTCGCCCGCAGCGACTGCATCAGTCGCCCGCAGGCCAGTTCTAAAAATAGCACTAATCACAAATTAGCTCTGTCTAAAATTTTATGTAATTGTGTTGCTATTCTTTTTTAATTTAATTTATAGTGAAACGTGAAAGAAAACTGTGTGCGTCTCATCTGCGCTGACTTTGGCGACGCACAGTCGCACCTTCGTTATTTTGAAAGGAGTAGATTTTAGTTAAATCTTACATAATTGATCATTTGTACAAACATGGTTCAGAGTTTATAATTTGATAACTGTTGTAAAAATTGAAAAAGATTTCCTGCAAAATGTTGTGGAAGTGCTGATTTGAAAATGAAACACTTGGATATCGCAGATTGAAATGTATCTGTTTCTGTTTAATCATACTGAAATAATTATTGTGATGGATCGTTAACAATCAGTGTCTTCACATAGAATATCATTAATAATAATATCAATTAAAGGTACACTGTGTAACTTTGTTATTTTAGAAGTGTTTTATCAATGTGGTAGCCTTTTGCATTACTCAGTGTTCTTGAAGTAGCCCTCAGTATCAAAAAGGTTGGTGACCCCTGATCTATAGAGTGTACCTAATGAGTGTGACTTCACACACTGCATTTGACAAAGAAATAAAGCCAATTCAGTCGCTTGTGTGATTAAATTGGGCAATATTGCACTCTCTACAGACAGTGGTAAAGATGTTCCCAATTTACGCTGATGTATTTTTGTCTCAAAGCCCGTTTAAACACTCGATGTCCTTAAATGTATCACGTAGCCTCTGACCTTGCTCTGAAAACAAGAGCAGACCTCTTCACATCTTATTTTTTTGTCTTTGTCATACAAACCAATAGGAAAGTTTTGTTGTATGATTTAAATGTTAAATAATATTAAAAGCAGTGAAATTGACAATATAATCAGAATCCATACGAGGGCTTTTGCAAAGTCCGTAGGAGGGAGTTTGGCGTTTCACACGGACGCCGAGCAGACAAAAGCTCCCCAGCAGACTGGACGTCAATAAAAAAGAAACTGTACATAAAAACCAGCAGATTCTGCCATCTGGGAGGAGCTCAGTGTCAAGCTGTTCCTCCTCCAGGTCGAGAGAAGCCAGATGGGGTGGTTCGGGCATCTGGTCAGGATGCCCCCCGAGCGCCTCGCTGGGGAGGTGTTTTGGGCACGTCAGGATCACCCTCCCCTATGATCACTAGCTGTAGGTGGTGACCGAAAGAATGGGTTCGTGGTTACAAGCGGCCAAAATGAGCTTCCTCCACAGGGTGGCTGGGCTCTCACTCAGAGATTGGGTGAGGGGAGACCAAGAGGGAGACCCTGGACCCGCTGGAGAGACTATGCCTCACAGCTGCCCGGGGAACCGACTTGGGATCCTTCCGGATGAGCTGGAGGATGCAGCTCGGGTGAGGGAAGCCTCGGCTTCCCATCTGAGACTGTTGCCCCCGCGACCCAAACCCTGGATAAGCGAAAGACGATGGAACGGAACTATTAAGCGGAGATGTCTTTCTTTGACTCTTTGAATTGGTATTGGTCTAAAAACCCGTAATCGATTTGGCCCTAGACTTCAAATCCTAAATAAAGACATGATGTGTAAGAACATGATAAATGTTCACTTTTTATTGGTAGACGTCACAACAACAAACACAAAAAACTAGGTGAGAGCATTCACACAACCACAGAGATGGTTAACGAACAACAAACACGACAAACCAAATTCCAGAAAAAAAGAAATTTCCCAGAAACACAAGTTAGATCTGAATAAAGCTCTTTAAATTTTAAACTTTGTGTTTAGAATTATTGGTAGTTATTTCTATTTGATTGTGTACTAATCTGTAGATCTGTGTTGATTCTGAGAAAGTTTCTGGAAAATGATTTCCTTAAAGACCCACAGTCTGTAACACTTAAAAAAAAAAAAAGACACTATGTGTAAGAGACAGATGTGAAGTAGATCCAAAATGTTGAGCACATAAGAGGACAAAATGAGTGGCTGAATGTGGGTTGAAATGCAGATTTTGAATGTTTCTGTGCAGCAGCTCAGAGCTGAGGACACTTTATGTTTGTCCACAAAGTGAAAAATGTTTAAAAAAAGTTTAACGAAGTTTCAGTTTTAACATACGATGAAACTTAATCTGGGTTGCCTTCATACAGTTTCATACACCTTCATACTGTACTTCATACAGTACATGCCTGATGCCCATACATTTGCGACCTTGAGCTCTGTAACCTCAAGCGCATGACTCTAGAAACCGAATCAGTTAATCTAGAGTTGGTACTGAGTAACTGTGGGCAATCTCAATAAAACCTTTTTTGCAGTTTGTATAATGTTGTGTTCACAAGAACCTTTGACATCAACCTTTGTGATCTTGACGTTTGCTGGCATGATCCTGAAAGCTTATTTATTTCATCTATAGCTGGTATGGAGTAACGTCAGGCAGTTTCATTAAAGTCCCTTCAGTGGTTTTTGGAGATATTTAGTTCACAAGTGTTACAAATTTCCCAAGTGTGGGATCAATAAAGTAAATCTATCTATCTATCTACAAAAGCACAGAAGTACGGACAGCCCGGATGTTTGATTCGTTGCAGGACTGTGTACGGGTGATTACAACCCGCCGGTATCTGTTTGTCAACTCTAACCAGCGGGCAAATTTGGCCCACATTGTCAGTTTTTTTTGGCCCGCATAGCTATGCTAAATAACAATTTGAATCTGGTCCTCAGTTATTAAATATTACAGTGCATGTAGCACTAATCACACAAATCCAACGCTTATAACCACTGAGCCACCGTCTCCCCAATTGATCCACTATCGGGGAAATTCGAGGGTCCCGTAACACTCCAAGCAATTCAACGAGAACAGTGAGCTCCTAAAGCTCCAACCAGCTTCTGAACAGCAACACGTTGAGTGAGGTGAGTTGGAACGTCCACTGTTCCAACCATGCGCCACTAGGCAGTGTCCAGCAGAGCTGGAACAGTTCCTGGGTGAGCGTCACATGTAACTGTTGGCTCTGCGGGACGAGGAATGTCGGTTACCATGGCAACGATCTTCTTCTTTTGGCATTTCCCTTCAGGGGGCGCCACAGCAAGTCAGTTTCTTCCATCTAACCCTATCTGCTGCATCCTCTTCGGTCACACCAACTATCTTCATGTCTTCCTTCACTGTATCCATGAACCTTCTCTTTGGTCTTCCTCTAGTCCTCTTTCCTGGTGGTTCCAAACCCAGCATCCTTCTTCTGATGTACACTCTCTCTCTCTCCTCTGCACATGTCCAAACCATCTCAGTCTGGCCTCTCTGACTTTAAAACCTCTAACATGTGTTGTTCCTCTGGTCCTGTCCATCCTGGTCACTCCCAGAGAGATCCTCAGCATCTTCATCTCTGCTACAAACATCTGTGCTTCCTGTCTTTTCCTCAGTGACACTGTCTCTAGACCAATCAGCATGGCCGCTCTCACCACGGTTTTGTACACTTTCCCTTTCATTCTTGCTGAAACTCTTCTGTCGCACATCACATCTAATACTTTTCTCCACCCGTTCCAGCCTGCCTGCACACGCTTCTTCACCTCTTTTCCACACTCTCCATTGCTCTGGACTGTTGATCCTAGATACTTAAAATCTTCCACCTTCTTTGTCTCTTCTCCCTGTAACCTCACTTTTCCATTTGGATCCCTCTCATTCACACACATGTACTCTGTCTTACTCTGACTAATCTTCATTCCTCTTCTTTCTAGTGCAAACCTCCACCTCTCCAGCTTTTCCTCCACCTCTTCCCTCCTCTCACTACAGATCACAATGTCATCTGCAAACATCATTGTCCATGGAGATTCCTGTCTGACCTCGTCTGTCAGCCTGTGCAAAGGGCTCAGAGCAGATCCTTGGTGCAGTCCCACCCCCACACTGAACTCCTCTGTCTCACCTACAGCACACCTCACCACTGTCTTACAACCCTCATACATGTCCTGCACCGCTCTAACATACAGTACTTACATCGTTACCATGGCAACGATGTGGGCATAAAAATATTTCTGCTACGAGTTATTTGTGTTGTACCTCTGTCATAGCGGGGTACTGGACCAAAAAAATGATGTGTACCCATTTATAAAATAAAAACAATTCAATTTCTCAAATGAATTGAGACCCTGTGACTGCAGAGCGAAACTCTACAGGCCGCTTCTTATCACAGCAGACCGGTACTTTTTTGCCCACAACATTGGATCTACTTGTAAAGGTAATGCAGAAGCAGGCGGGCCCGGCCTTCATAACTCATGGGAGCCATGAGTTGGCCGTTTTTTTTTTTAAAAACTACTAATTATCTGGTAAGGTGGGTGTGTGCACCAGGGTCGTTAGGGTGGAAGGTGTGGCTCATGCAGGATGCCAACTGGGTCTCACTACACCTGAGTTCTGAGCGGCAGCTTCAAGGCTCCTAAACATTTTCTGCCTCTAAATGAAGCTTTTGGTGAAAGGGGAGTCCACTGAAATCACAAACAAAGGAAGAGAGTGAAAGTCAGAGAGAGGATGAGAGAAACAGAAAGAGAGAGGTGGGGGTGGGTTTGGAAAGAAATCCCAACAGGAAGCACACAGAAAACAGCTGAGAGAGGAAGTTCAAAGCCAGGACGATGTGAGCTACAGAGCGATCATTCACAGCATGGCCGGAAAGAGGTCAAAGGAAACAGAATAGCTTCAGCTCTTGAAGTTAAAAACCAAAAATGATCATTTTAAACACTCTGAAAAGAATATTTATTGGTCACCAGGCTACAAAATACCGACAAATACTGGACGATAAAGCACTACAAATAAAATGGTTTTAAATAAAAATGAGACCAAACTTAATACCGATCCCCATCCGACCCCCTCGGGTGAGCGTTGACTCTTTTTTTAAATACTGTAGAACTGAATCAAAAAGTTGGTTTTCTTTTGGGGTACCTACCTTACCAGTGATGTCATTCACAGCCACATGAACAAAGATGGACGCCTCCTCCATACCTTCCAAGTAAACATGCCGATACCCTGCGGAGCGACACGGTAACAGCTGTTTACCAAATATCTAACCAGCCAATCACGTCAAAGATAAGTTTGGGCTGGAGAACCCTACCTTTGATCAAATTACAGACCGAAAACAAAGCACCCCTCCAAAAAAAAACTCTAAAACGACAAAGCTGTTTTCACAAGTTCTATGAATCAGCAAAATTAGCTTTCTACAAGGTCGCCATGGTAACATAACCCAGGTCCTACCTGGCATCATGCTGTTGAAGGCAATCGTGCGCTGCCCGATGAAGTCCTGGCCGATGGGGTCATGGTCCCACACGAGGAAGCGAATCAGAGCCAGCTCCGGCATGTGCACGGTGAACACAAGAGTCTCCTCCCACATTGGGTTGAATCCTGAAAAAAAAAAAAAAAAACACCACAGCAGGAGTTTGAGAACGATAAAGTGATGAAAGGAGAAAA
Source organism: Neostethus bicornis (assembly GCA_902685375.1). Taxonomy (NCBI): domain Eukaryota; kingdom Metazoa; phylum Chordata; class Actinopteri; order Atheriniformes; family Phallostethidae; genus Neostethus; species Neostethus bicornis. Next base: position 28,270,435 of record LR738550.1, read on the forward strand.
AAGAAGGATGTTTGTAAGAAAATAAAAGGATAAATAAGTGCGTAGAAAGAAATCGGATTGATGGAGGATGAATAAAAAAGAGTGAGTGGATGGACCGGCCCTCATTAATTATTCAGAATTTGAAGAGACAGCAAACCTCTGCAGGTTTCCTCACACTCCTCTCATCTATTATAGATCAGAGCTTTGTCTCTCTGCGTATGCAGACGACGTTCCGCTTTACACACCATCATCAATCAGCTAACAGAGGCCGACCACAACAACACCACCAGCAACCACAGTTCAAACCCACTCAGTCTTCTACATAATACATTAAACTCTGCTAAACAAGCAGCTGAGCATCAACCACAGTCTCCAGTTTAAGTAGACGGGTTCTGCTTCAAGAGGGCGACACGGTTTGGAACATAAAGCACAGACTATTGTTTAAAAAGCAACCAAGTCAAAAACAAAAGAGCAGAAACAAAATCAAGAAACAGACCCAGGAGGAACCTGGAGAACCTAGTCCTCTAGCTCATCCTTCTGGATTGCCAGTTGATGAAAGAAATGGATTCAACATGAAAAAGATTGAAATGATTTTATCTAAGAACTTTATTCAAGAGGAGGGTCGGAAGCAGCCGTGGCGTTGGCGCCTGGGTCGGAAGCAGCCGTGGCGTTGGCGCCTGAGGTTCCCCCATCACCTCAGCTGTATCTAGAACAGGCATAGGCAAACTACGGCCCGCAGGCCAAATGCAGGCCGTTAAATGTTTTAATCCGGCCCGCCGAACTTGGAAAAAATTAAATAAATAAACCTTGTTAGTTTTATTTTTTTCTGCATTTATCATGTTTTGTCACTAGATGGTGCCAGAGATACAACAACACTGCTCCCATTAAAATGTGTGTGTTTCTGTGATACGAACGTTGTCAAAATAAACAGTGTGCACAGATATGGAAAAACATCGGGGCTAATATACACACTTAAACAAGCATGTTAGATGTTTAAACAAGCAAAATGTTACATCAAGCTCTTAGATTTCAAACCTAGTGCTGCTAAATGCACGTTTTTAAGTGCTAGCGCACTAGATTTCAGACCTAGCGCCTCTAGATTTGAAATTTAACACTCTTTATGTAACATTTAGCGCGCTTGTTTAAAATCTAGCGCCCCATTCTATCGGTCTAATCTAGCGGTTACCAAAGCATGTCGTCCTTCTGGCCCTGTTCCGGCCCCCTGGTCAAATGTTAGAACTCAATGTGGCTCACTAACCAAAAAGTTTACCCAGCCTTGGCGAACTCTGACTAACCGAAAATGGCTAACTGTCCACATTCCCCTAGCAGGCAGCAACAAGGCGGCCATTAGCCATTTTCAGTTTCATCTTAGGCTCATTTGATCATTATAATCAATAAGCAGATTAGAAGTAAAAATTTTAGTAGATCCACTCACCGTTGTCGTCCACCACTCTGGTCTGCTCTTTGCAGCAGTCCACGGGGAGACCAATGATCTCCACCTCCACGAAGGGATCAATGATCTAATAAAACCAGGACGAACATAGTAAACCCACAGACACCTTATCTGAGATCAAACATGTGTCCTACCTCTCCTCTGTCCCCCAGCATCGAGTCTTTGGGTTTGGGGAGCTGCTGACCACTGATTATCTTTAACACCAGCTGCTTCCTCATCTGACCTGGTAGAGGATCCTCTAGATTTGGGTTGAAGGCACCTGGAGATTTAATCAAGATCAGGTTAGTTTGAAGGTGTGCCAGCATGCGCCCCACCAGCGACAGATGTTCCCACAGGCTCTCGGTGCCAGTAGTATAAATTTAATTCAGAAAAATTACATTTGAAACATTTTTTTTGTGTCGGGGTCTTGTCCACGAGTGGGGGAAGGATGGAGCGGGAGATCGACAGGCGGATCGGTGCGGCATCAGCAATAACTCGGACGCTACACCGGTCCGTTGTGGTAAAGAGAGAGCTGAGCCGAAAAGCAAAGCTCTCGATTTACAAGTCAATCTACGTTCCCACCCTCACCTATGGTCACCAGCTGTGGGTGGTGACCGAAAGAATGAGATCACGGATACAAGCGGCCAAAATGAGCTTCCTCAGCAGGGTGGCTGGGCTCTCACTCAGAGATTGGGTGAGGGGGTTCTGTCATCTGGGAGGAGCTCGATGTCGAGCCGCTCCTTCTTCAGGACGAGAGAAGCCAGATGGGGTGGTTTGGGCATCCAAGCGCCTCGCTGGTGAGGTGTTTCGGTCATGTCCCACCAGGAGGAGACCTAGAGACAGATCCCGGACCTGCTGGAGAAACTATGTCTCACAGCTGGCTGGGGAACGACTCGGGATCCTTCCGGGTGAGCTGGAGGATGCAGCTGCGGTGAGAGAAGCCTGGGCTTCTCGTCTGAGGCTGTTGCCCCCGCGACCTGGCCCCAGATAAGCGGAAGACAACGACGGAATGGAACATTTTTTTTTAGGTCTGTGCTTCTGTTTCCCTGATTTTACCAACTTAATGTGTTTTACACTGTATTTTTTGTGCTTAAACCAGATTTAGAATGTTAGAATACATGGCCTACGAGGGCGGGACTAAATGGGGAGCGAGAGGAGGAGGGAATTCATTGTTTCAAAACTTGATTTCTGAGCCAAAAAGAAGGTACATTTTTAATCTGTAAATGCTCAGATTAGAATTATTACCCCACAAAAGCCCAATACGCCCTTTTTAAAAGAAACCACAGAGAAATCAGGATATTTAAAAAGGCGTGTTTTTCTCCCACCCACCTTCACACATGCAGGCCGGTTTCAGGATGTAGCCACAGTTCCCGTTGCTGTAGAACTTGGCTCTGTTCAGCTGAAGAACCCGGCCTTCAGACTGGTAATTCAAAGCAACTAAAAACAAAGAAATTCGTTTGAAAAGAAGAATATTAGATTAAAACCCTCAGAGAGGGGGTTAAATCCTCACCCAGCTGACAGCCAGCGTTCCAGAAGGGTTGGGGGTTGAAGTTGGACGAGTCCACGCGGTAAGATGAAGGGTAGATACGGGACAGTTGTCGCTGGTTGAACTGGATGAAAGCCGTGGCTTTCTGCTGCATCAGTTGGTGGGCTTTGGTTTCACTCAGCGACGATACCTGCCAGCTGCAGTTTGCTACAGGAGAGCAGAACGGAACGTCAGCCATGTTTTTAGCGCTGCGGCGTCTAACCCAGTGGTCCCCAACCACCGGGCCGTGGACCGGTACCGGGCTGTGGGTCATGTGGTACCGGGTCGCACAGAAACAAGAAATAACTTCCATTATTTCCATTTGGTTTCATTATCGAGCCATGATGATGTTTTAATTTGAAAAGTCGCCGGATTTTCTTCCATACGGCCATCAATGACTCACCAATGACGCAATCACCCCGTTAAATTTAAATCCCCAAACTATCAAAGTGAGTAAAAAACAAAGATCTTTAGGAAGCTTCTTTACGAAGGGGAGTTACAGAGTTATGAAGCAGACTGGACCTTAGAAACACTCTTCAGGTTTCAGGTCAAGATGGGACTGTCTGGTTCCAGCAAAACAAACTCACAACTCTGATTGATCTTGTCTTACTGTGAGGAACCTAACTCGTATTTTTTCTTCACTTTGTTTTTGTGATGTCTTTTATTTTGAAGGTATGTTTACCGTTACCATAGCAACCAGAGTGCGTTAGAGCAGAGAGAATGTTTCCACGTTATAAAGATGCTGCTAATAAATTTTCTCATGAAGACAAAGTGGATTCAAGTTAATTATTGATTTAAAAAGCCAGTTTTCCAGATTGGTCTTATTTAATTTTTCTGCTACACCTTTAGACCGGTCCGTGAAAATACTGTCAAACACTAAACCGGTCCGTGGCGCAGAAAAGGTTGGGGACCCCTGGTCTAAGCAAGTGAAGAGTCGCCTACCTTGTGTGTCAATGTTGTCAAGCCCCACGGAGCGAGTGTACTTAACCAAATCAGAAAGAGCTCTGGAAAGCTTCATCGTTTTCTTCTTTCTGTGGGATTTATAGAAATCAGGGATTTAGAAAAGTCTAAATGGGTACACCTTGTTCAAAATCAACTTTTCAGAGCTTACTTGCTGAGGTGCAGAGGGGCTCTGGAAACACTGCTTGTACTCTCCTGGTCTGTGTCCGTGTCTTCAAAACTTGATGTTTTCTTCAGCTTGGAAGATTTTTTCTGCTTCACAAAAAAAGTTGAAAGTAAGACCAAACAAAAAAAAAAACAAAAAAAGCCCACCTTGCAGAAAATCTTTTATGGAAAGTTTTGTAGACGAAGGTCATCATGAAGCAGTGAAAACAACTAATCCACGCACGGGCAAACTGGGGCCTGTTAAACGTTTTAATCCGGCCCACTGGGACTTGAAAAATCAAAATAAATCATCCTTGTTAATGTTTTATTTCTCCTGCAATTCCGATGTTTCCTCACTAGATGGCGAACTCTAGATATTTTGGCTTTGGTTAGAAAACAACAAAACTGCTCCCATTAAAATGTCAGTGTCTCCGTGACGTGCACGTTGTCAAACAGTGCACTCAGATATGGAAAGCAATTGGGGCCAATACACGCTTCTAAACAGCGTTAGATTTCAAAACTACATTTAAACTAGTGCGCTAGATGGACGTTTTTTAAGCGCTAGTGTGCTTGATTGAAAATTAAGCGTGCTAGATTTAACATTTAGCGCGCTAGTTGTAACATTTAGCGCGCTAGTTTTAACATTTAGCGCGCTAGTTTGAACATTTAGCGCGCTAGTTTTAACATTTAGCGCGCTAGTTTGAACATTTAGCGCGCTAGTTTTAACATTTAGTGCGCTAGTTTGAACATTTAGCGCGCTAGTTTTAACATTTAGTGCGGTAGTTTGAACATTTAGCGCGCTAATTTGAACATTTAGCGCGCTAGTTTTAACATTTAGCGCGCTAGTTTTAACATTTAGTGCGCTAGTTTTAACATTTAGCGCGCTAGTTTTAACATTTAGCGCGCTAGTTTTAACATTTAGCGCGCTAGTTTTAACATTTAGCGCGCTAGTTTACATGCGTGTAGCGGCTCTGATGGTTTTTCATTCCCAAATCAAATATAACGCGCTGCTCAGACTGACTTGTAGCAACTGTTTTGTCTGGGAAATCAAATTGAATAGAGGGATCAGGACAAGAACATCTTCATCTCCAATTGTTTTGTACCATGTGTGTCAAATATTAGAGCTCAATGTGGCCCAGGAATCAAAAAGTATGCCCACCCCTGAACTAATCTATCGGGACGGAACAAAATCTCATTAAAGAACGTTTGAAGGACTCCCCCTTCTGGCAGGGAAGGGCTCCACATATGAAGACCTACAACAACAGCTTCATTAAACCTCTTAAGACCAGATTCCTTAATTAGTAACATTTGCGACGGCCAATCAAATCTCAGATTGAGCGAAACCACTTACACCAACCACGCCTCTAGCACGACATAGGCAATGATATTGAAATTAGAGTGTACTGTCCACCAAGCTGGGAAACAGAAAGTACCGTATTTTCCGCACTATGAGGCGCACCTAAAAACCTTAAATTTTCTCTGAAGTCCACGATGCGCCTTTTAACCCGGAGCGCCTTATATATGGATTAATATTGAGCTACAACAGGTGTCGCAACTGCAGTAAGCAGCCGCCGACTCCATTTCCCTCGTAGAAGAAGTAGTGCGCGGTGCATGCTGGGATATATGAAAGGGCGTCTCACTTCCTTTTGTGTGTTTGTGTAAAGACCCGGAAATGGCTCCTACCAAGAGACACTGTTACACCACAGAGTTTAAACTCAAGGCGATCGGTCACGCAGTAGAACACGGGAATAGAACCGCAGCGACAGAGTTTAACGTCAATGAATCAATGGTGAGGAAGTGGAGGAAGCAAGAGGATGCGCTGCGCCAAGTAAACAAGACTAAACATCTCCAATGGAAGATAAACTGTGTCACGAAAATACTAATACTTTAGAAAATAAAAAAACAGCTGTTTATTCATTTTGGGAGTAAAAACAGAAAGCTGTTTTGTAATTGTTAATAAAGTTTGACTGTTTTTTTTTACATTCCCTTTAGCGCAGCACCATTTAGTGAACGCATAACGTAACCCCAGCCCTTACTGTAGCGCCTTAAAATGCGGTGCGCCTTATAGTGCGGAAAATATGGTGAACGTGGGGGTGAAATAGAGGCTAACCTTGCGTTTGGAGAAGTTTCCGATGAAGGAGCGGCTCGTTCTCTTGGTGGTGCTGGTGTTTGCTTCGTCTGCTGTGTCTGTCCCGTCATCACTTTTACCCTGAACACACAGCAGAAGGGGTTTTTTTTTTTTTGGCAAATATTGCATTTCTGAGCAAATAAAAAGTTCCGTTCCATCATCTTCCGCTTGTTCCGGGGTCGGGTCGCGGGGGCAACAGCCTCAAACGGGAAGCCCAGGCCTCTCTCTCCCCAGCTGCATCCTCTAGCTCATCTGGAAGGATCCCAAGTCGTTCCCCAGCCAGCTGTGAGACATAGTCTCTCCAGCGGGTCCGGGGTCTGCCCCTTGGTCTCCTCCCGGTGGGACGTGCACGAAACACCTCGCCTGCGAGGCGCTCGGGGGGGCATCCTGACCAGATGCCCGAACCACCCCATCTGGCTCCTCTCGACCTGGAGGAGGAGTGGCTCGACACCAAGCTCCTCCCGGATGGCAGAGCTCCTCACCCGATCTCTCAGTGAGAGCCCAGCCACCCTGCGGAGGAAGCTCATTTCGGCCGCTTGTACCCGCGATCTCATTCTTTCGGTCACCACCCACAGCTGGTGACCACAGGTGAGGGTTGGAACGTAGATCGACTTGTAAATCGAGAGCTTTGCTTTTCGGCTCAGCTCTCTCTTTACCACAACGGACCGATGCAGCGTCCTAGTTATTGCTGATGCCGCACCGATCTCCTGTTCCATCCTTCCCCCACTCGTGAACAAGACCCCGAGATACTTAAACTCCTCCACTTGGAAAACAAAACTTGGAAAACAAAAAGTAATATTACAATTTCAGTTGTGTCTGCCAACGGTCAGACCGGCCGTACCTTGCTACCAGTTTTATCTGCAGGTTTTCCAGAAGGGGGCAGGGCTGCGATGGTGAAGCTGTCCGGGTCTTCTCGGTCTCTGATCTTTGACTCTTTCATCAGGCTGTCCAGTTTTCTCTTGGCCATGTTTTCCACCTGCTTCCTGTTGGCCGAAGTCTGCGGGATGAAGAAGCAAAAATGTACAACTTACACCCGATATGACGTCCCTGAAAGAGGGTAGCTGGTACTTTTGATTTGGTTTGATTAGATTAGTAACAAATGTATTTTTAGATATCCTACTTTTATTTTTTAGGTCATGTTTTTTTTTTATTGTTCATCTTCACGTGTATTTTTTATTGATTAGAACTGTGCACTTAAAGCTTGGCTCTACCGAAATTATTTTTTTTCCAGGGTGGCTTTACTACAAATAGTCCAAAGGGACGTTGGCCTAGTGGTAGAATTACCGTCTTCCGAACAGGAGAACCAGGTTCAAATCCCACTGGGCCAAAGTTCTTCCTTGGACTACGGGACTAAAAGAACAAATGGCGATAATTTCATCTCTCAGCATGGATGCAGGAGGCCCCTCCCCCACCAAAAAAAACTCTAAAATATTGAAGTTTGTATCCACTAAGTTAGATCTTCTATTGAAGTGCACATTTATGTAACTCTCCAGTTATTTACAGATGTTTTGTAACCAGGTACAGATGTTAAAACCACAACATGTCACTTCAAATGAACGTTAAAACTCTAAATATTAAAAGAAAAAGTTGTTAAACTTCTAGAAAACTGTGATAAAATCCCGTCTTGTCCTGTATGTGGTTAAAATAGAGGGTTCATGTTCGCTCCGATGAAGCAACGCATGTTACATAAAAACGATCTCAAAGCTTTCCAGATGTGAGACCTAAACCGTTTCCATAGGAGCCCAAAGACGGACTGGGAAATCGTGAGAGCTGAGCAGAAATCATTTCATACGGAAACATTTGAAACATAAATACTCCATATGATCGTGTTCTCTTAACCCCAGCAGCTGTGGTTATGGATATTGTACAGATGGTTGACATGCAGATGAGCCAGAGAAATGCAGCGTGCAGGAAAATCACAAGATGGAGCATCACGTTACAGGAAGAAGCATGTCCCAGGACAGCAGGGGGTGAAGAAGCATGTCTGACCTCAACAGGAACTGGGAGGGAGCGGGGATCTGTATTGTATGTGTTTGAAGATTGATATGTTTCGACTTCCACCCGGAAATAATTTTCAATCTGCTAGAAGGACCCTGAGAACTGGCCACATGTAGCCCGGTAAACATTTTAATCCGGCCCGCTGAACTTGAATAAATTAAATGAATAAACCTTGTTAATATTTTATTTCCCTGCAATTCTGACGTTTCCTCACTAGATGGCGCACTCTGGAAACATTGGCTTTGTCGAGAAAACAACAACACTGCTCCCATTAAAATGTGGGTGTCTCCGTGATGCGCACAGATATGGAAATTTATCTGGCCTATTAAACGCACATAAACAAAATGTTACATCAGAGCTTAGATTTCAAACCTACCGCCACTAAATGCACGTTTTTAAACGCCATCGTACTAGATTTCAGACCTAGCGCCGCTGGATTAAAATTTAACGGTCTTGATGTAACATTTAGCACTTGTTTAAAATCTAGCCCCATTCTATTGGTCTAATCTAGAGGTTAACAAAGCATGCTATCTGCTCCTGTCCCAGCCCCTTGTGGCCCGCGAACCAAAAGGTTTGCCCACTCCTGAACAAACCTGAGTTTGCCCAACCGATAAGAAGGAGCTAACCGCAACAAACCTGTTTACAAACAGGTTTTTGAAGGTTATGTAAACAAGTTAAACAGGTCACGGGTCTTCGCTTAACTTCTACTGTTGTCTAGTTTCCTTCTATTGTCCAAATCGAAACAAACTAACCCAGCTAGATCGGGGTGGGCAAAGTTTGTGGTTCGCGAGGGCACATTGAGTTCTAACATTTGACAAAGGGGTCGGAACAGGATCAGATGGATGGCATGCTTTGGTAACCGCTAGATTGAACCATAGAATGGCGCTAGATTTTAAACAAGCGCTAAATGTCACATCTAGATCGTTAAATTTCAAATCTAGCGGCGCTAGGTTTGAAATCTAAGCGCTTGATGGAACATTTTGCTTGTTTTAACATCTAACACGCTTGTTTACTTTATTTAATTTTTCTTTTTTTTTTTTTTTTTCAATATACTTTATTATTCCCTCACCGGTAAATTTCTGTGCTGCACTACACCGCAGCAGGCTGCCACCTATGACAGCGCCACTGGTGGGAGAAACGGGGGGTTAGGTGTCTTTTCCAAAGACCCTAAATGTGCACTCAGTGGGATGCGAACCTGTGGACTTCCGGTTAACTTGCGGTTCGTGGGTGAACGCTCTACCCTCTGACCCACCATCTCCACCTCCCGCTTACTTGTGTGCGTGTATTGGGCCCGATGGCTTTCCAGATCTACACGCACCGTTTATTTTGACAACGTGCGCATCACAGAGACACATGCATTTTAATGGGAGCAGTGTTGTTGTTTTCTTAACAAAACCAAAAAATCTAGAGTGCACCATCTAGTGAGGAAACGCCAGAATTGCAGAAAAATAAAATATTATAATGATTTATTGTTTGGTAAAGTACTTCATTACATTTGATTTGGAGCTAAACGTTCATTTTGATAACGCACGTGCACTAACTTATGTTTAAAAATCAGCTTCGATCGACAGAAGCCTCATCACAGCACCTGTTTTTCTTTTCTTTGAAGTACTAAGGGTGAGATGTTTGGTCCACGAGGTGATCAGAAAACAAAGAGAAAAGTTTTATTTATTACTTTACGTTTCTGTTTGATCTGCATAAACAAAAAGAACTACTTTGACTTTTTAATCCAGCCTCAAAACTTTGCGTCCTCTTGTTTTTTCTCGTGACATCATGGGTTTAGTTTTGGTCCAGTCAGTAGATCTGATTAGTTATTATTAATTTAGTTATGTATTCTTGGGATGAACCCTGAGTAAACAGACTAATCTTTCCCGGTAAGACTCACACCAGTGGTGGATGAAGTACTCACTTTTTATACTTAAGTAAAAGTACAAAAGTAGTTGGTGTACATTGTACTTTTTAAGTAAAAAGTAAAAGTATTCGATCATAATTCAAATGTTATTTTTTTGTGCTATAGGGTGTCACCATGGTAACCAGGATAAATACTCTGCAGGGGTGTGACCCCCCCCTCTCCCGCCTCTTTTGGTCCACAAAAGAAATAAATAGATAAAATAAAAGGGACAAGTCAAGCTATACCCTAGAAGAGCCAGTGAATGGGCCGCCAAAATGGAGAAAAATGACACTTATTTTTTAAAATGTTTTGGGGGGGAGGCCCCCAGTCACTATATATTGGCTTTGTCAAAGCCCCACCCCCCTTTGGAAAATTCTAGATCCGCCCCTGCTCCGTGTAATGATGGCTCAACTTTTTATTTAGAAGTAAACACAACGAACAACGATCTTCTGACTCTTTAATTTGTTCTATATTTGATGTTAGGTTTTTGGCGCTGAATGAATGTGGAAAATGTTTCTCGATTCATGACTTCTTCTCCCGATCAACTGCTTCTTTTGATTTTGGCGATGCGGCTTCAAGATGCGCCAAAAAAAACCTGTGTATTTTTCAAATTCCTGAACGAAAATGTAACAAAAACTGTAAAACACACTTTTAAAAAGTAGCGAAGTAAAAGTACAGATATTTGCTCTAAAAATGTAGTGAAGTAAAAGTAAAAGTACAGGTCTCAAATTTTACTTAAGTAAAGTACAGATACACAATTTTTTTACTTAAGTACAGTAACGAAGTACATTTACTACGTTACATTCCACCACTGGTGCACACAGGTGAACATGCTGCACATGCTCAGTTCAACCAGAGGATGGCAGAATGGATTCAGAATTTCATGAGCACGAGGACATGGAGACTTAGATCTGGAAATTTCTCAGCCATTTTTCCGTAAATATAGTTTCAGAGAAGGTTTTAAAATTTTTTTGGGGTATCCTTTGTGTAAACTGAGCAACATTTTTGTCCCATCAAACTGGTTCTTTTCAGGATTAAAATAATATCCATTAAACAATTGAAATGTGGTTTTTTTTCAACGTCCTCCTCAACTTGACTCGTGTTTCTTGCATGAGAACAAACATTCCCAAGCGGAGTGGAGCTGTGAGATGTGGTGAGATGCCGGAGAGGAACTTTAATACACTACCTTCCACTGTGACAGAAGCAAGCGAGAGTTGGAGAGAAGACGACAAATAGGAAGTCTTAAAAAACAGGGAAAGAAGCGGCACCAAACGAGGACGATTAAACAGAGAGTAGGATCAACTGCTGCCACACAGAGTCACGTACGTCTCCGTTCATCAGCTTGCAGTCGTCCTCCATCTCATCGGCGCTGTCTTCGTCTGAGACGTCTCCTTCTTCTGCGTTCTCGTCGATGTTGGGAGGAAGTTTCTTACCCTGTTAGAAATGAAGTCAGAATGTCACGTCAGGGTTGGTAAAACAGCTCGTTTTTCACTTGAAACGATATAGAATAAAGAATAAGTCGACATCAAAATGTAAAAAAAAAAAAAAAAGCAAAAAAAAAAAGCCAACCAGTTCATCCATAGTTGGCGCTGACTAACCATGTAGAGTTTCATTTAAAAGCCTTTTACTAGTTTAAGAAACATCGCATTCACAAGATTTTCTGGTCTCGAACTTTCTGACTTTTGTCTTTGTTCATGTGGCCCTGAAAAGCTGGCTAAGTTCATCTATAGTAGCTACTGAGCAATTAAGGGCAGTTTAATTAAAACCCTTTTAGTGGTTTGAGCTAAAATTTCACTTTGACTTATTTGTAAGCCACTTATAACATAATAAGTTCATCTATATTCGGTACAAAGTAGCACCCGCCAAGCACTCAGATTTACAAAATTCTCTGAGGAGACGGTGGCTCAGTGGTAGAGTATTCACCTGCGAACCGGAAGTTAACCGGAAGTTCACAGGTTCGATTCCCACTGAGCTCACGTCTAGGGTCTTTGGAGAAGACGCCTAACCCCCCATTTCTCCCTCCAATGGTGCCGTCGTGGCAGCCTGCTGCGGTGTAGGAGTGCAGCACACAAATTTCCCCGGTGAGGGATGAATCATCTTTCATTATTTCCCTCCAGGGGGCGCCACAGCAAGTCAGTTTCTTCCATCTAACCCAATCTGCTGAATCCTTTTTGGTCACACACTTCCAGAGTACAGCACATGGTGCTTAACTGACTCCTCCCTGACACAAAGGAAGAAACCAGAAACAGACCTTTTTTTTTAATCTTTATTATTTTTTGTGTATTATATGAAGAAATACGTTTTGTAAATTTTTAGACTGCTATTGTCTGTTAACACTAGGACCACCGCAGCTGTCAATATGACTCCACGTCACTTTAATATGCTAATTAGATTAAATAAAACACAACCTAGGACGCTGACCTTTTATGACTTTTAATATAAACATGTTTTCTATTCTATTGTATATTTTTATCTAAAAATGAACATTTCAAAATTTCTAAGCATTTTATCTCCTCTAACCTGCTGCGCCCCGCAACAGCTGGTTAGAACAGCTGGGAGGAAGCGTGCATTGGAAGTAGTTGCTATGTTGCTATAGCAACACACACATTGCTATGGCCACACATGAGTATATATTTATATTTGCGGAGAGAGACAAGGAGGACTCTGACGCCATTGTAGAAATATTTTAGAAAGGTTGAGTGAGATAATATTGAAGAGACACCATGAAAATTGTTGTCTGAATAAAGTCTGCCATGTTTTCTAGAGGAGTCTTGAAAGTTCAGGTTAACATTTTGGAATATGGCCTTTAAGAACATTTTTGAAGCAGCAGCGCAAAATGCGGAAAAAAAGTAGGCTATTAATGACTTAGATAATTTTTCTTTGGTGTTTGCTTTTTTATTCTAGGTTTTAAAGACATTTGACATTTTATCATTAATACTACTTTAAAAATTGAGTGGTTTAAAAGTTTATTTATGCAAAACATGAATAATTACATGTCACATTGACTGTCATGGTACTTGCAAGTAGATTTAGAACGCAGCGGTCCTAGTGTTAGAATATGTTCCGCCAACTAAGTTCGTAACTATAAGAAGTTTCTTTCCCTGAGTAATGCGCGTGTCACGTGAGCTTCCGTCAGATTTAAAGTGTTGTGAATACTTTGTAACATATGTCTACATTTAGATGCACATCGTTGTGCTCCCTCCCAGATGTGCTCAAACAGATGCACAGATCAGCCGGTGTACAGTAAGATTTATTTCATACTACCAGTTAAGGGTGTTGAGGCGCTCTTAAAAAGCCAGGTCATGTGGAATTAATCCGGATCAAGTGTATTTTCTTAATGGTGGGAACAAAAAAAAAAGCATGTGGAGCTGAGGTTGTCTGTTCTAACGTCACCATGATGGAGTGTTCCCCCCACCGTAGATGAACGAGGAGCTAAAGATTCCTCCTGCATGCTGAATATTTCTGAATGGAACCCCATGTTGTTTAAACTTAGACTCATTATGTTTTATTCTGATTAACTACGAGACCATGGTCCTCGTTTGGAAAAGGGTAGAATGCCCCCTGCGGGTCAGGGACAGGGTCCTGCCCCAAATGGAGGAGTTTAAGTATCTCGGGGTCTTGTTCACGAGTGGGGGAAGGATGGAGCGGGACATCAACAGGCAGATTGGTGCGGCGTCAGCAATAACTAGGATGCTGCATCGGTCCGTCGTGGTAAAGAGAGAGCTGAGCCAAAAATAACCAGGATCTACGTTCCCACCCTCACCATGGTAACCAGGATCTACGTTCCTACCCTCACCATTGTAACCAGGATCTAGGTTCCAACCCTCACCATGGTAACCAGGATCTACGTTCCAACCCTCACCATGGTAACCAGGATCTACGTTCCTACCCTAACCATGGTAACCAGGATCTACATTCCTACCCTCACCATGGTAACCAGGATCTACGTTCCTACCCTCACCATGGTAACCAGGATCTAGGATCCTACCCTCACCATGGTAACCAGGATCTACGTTCCTACCCTCACCATGGTAACCAGGATCTACGTTCCTACCCTCACCATGGTAACCTGGATCTAGGTTCCTACCCTCACCATGGTAACCAGGATCTACGTTCCTTCCCTAACCATGGTAACCAGGATCTACGTTCCTACCCTCACCATGGTAACCAGGATCTACGTTCCTACCCTCACCATGGTAACCAGGATCTAGGTTCCTACCCTCACCATGGTAACCAGGATCTATGTTCCTACCCTCACCATGGTAACCAGGATCTACGTTCCTTCCCTAACCATGGTAACCAGAATCTACGTTCCTACCCACACCATGGTAACCAGGATCTACGTTCTTACCGTCACCATTGTAACCAGGATCTACGTTCCTACCCTCACCATGGTAACCAGAATCTACATTCCTACCCTCACCATGGTAACCAGGATTTATGTTCCTACCCTCACCATGGTAACCAGGATCTACGTACCTACCCTCACCATGGTAACTAGGATCTACGTTCCTACCTTCACCATGGTAACCAGGATCTACGTACATACCCTCACCATGGTAACAAAGATCTACGTTCCTACCCTCACCGTGGTAACCAGAATCTACGTTCCTACCCTCACCGTGGTAACCAGAATCTACGTACCTACCGTCACCATGGTAACCAGGATCTACGTTCCTACCTTCACCATGGTAACCAGGATCTACGTTCCTACCGTCACCATGGCAATCAGGATCTACGTTCCTTCCCTCACCTATGGTAACCAGCTGTGGGTGGTGACCAAATAAATGACATCGCGGATACAAGCGGCCGAAATGCGCTTCCTCCGCAGGGTAGCTGGGCTCTCAATCAGAAATAGGGCTGTCATCCGGGAGGAGCTCAGTGTCGAGCCGCTCCTCCTCCAGGTCGAGAGGAGCCAGATGGGGTGGTTCGGGCATCTAATCAGGATGCCCCCCGAGCGCCTCGCTGGTGAGGTGTTTTGGGCACGTCCCACCAGGAGGAGACTAACAGGCAGACCCTGGACCCGCTGGAGAGACTATGTCTCACAACTGGCCGCGGAACAACTTGGGATCCTTCCGGGTGAGCTGGAGGATGCAGCCGGAGCGAGCGAAGCCTGGGCCTCTCGTCTGAGGCTGTTGCCCTTGCAACCCGGCCCCGGATGAGCAGAAGACGATGGAACAAAACTGCATTTTATCTTTTGAAAAAAAGATCTGAAAGAATAACCGCTTTGTTTTTGCTAGAAGCGAACGATAATGAGCAATCTCATGACCTTAAACCGGTTCATAAAAATAAATGATGAAATAAATGTTGCTTTTTCCCATTTTTCCTACACAAAAACATAAAATAGCTGTTTGTTCCAGATTTACAAGCAAAAATGAGTTCAGAAAAAGTTAAAGGCCAGCTGGTAGGGGAGTTTGGTGAAGAATAGGCACCAAAAAAAAGTTTACACCCTCTGATCTATTATACAGTAAATCCAGCCAATCAGCACACAGAACACTGTGAATCAGGCACTGGAGGAAATAAAGCTGGAAAATAACAACATAATTCTGCAAAACAACAATGCTGCAAAAGAAGAAGCATGTTATTGAAAGTTTTAATTTTCTTTATCGAGTTGCAGGGCTGATTCAACACCTGAACAACTCTGTAAAACACTGGAAATTAGATTAGGATGGCTTTACATCTCATTCAACGTTTTTAGAAGCGATTTTACAGCAAATGCATGTGTCTGTTTTGGATCACCTGCTGCTGTAAATACTACTATTGAACATGGCGGCTCGATTGTGAACCGACTGTTGTTACCTTCGTGAAGTTGGCCTCTCTTAAAAAACATACAAACAAAAATAAACAGAAAATAATTCAATCGTTTGTACTGTTTTGTGCTTTAAAAAGTTCTTTTGTGCTATTTTAGTTTTTGTTTTTTGTTTTTAGGTATTTACGATTCTTTTATAGATCGATCTGACGTCCAGCCTCTCATTTTGCTTAAAAAAGCGAGAAAACTCATAAAAATGGTGTAAACTATTTGTGCCGTAAAAATTTTTGTTTGTGATAATTTATTTTTTTATGTTAAGAAATATAATTTGAACAATGACGTCATCAAAGATGGCAGCACCCAGAAATAAATGAGGGTCTGGACGACGTCATGGCCCAAATCGTATTTTTTAAAATAATACTAATAATTAAAAAAAACTAAAATAGCACAAATGGACATTTTTACAGCACAAACGTAGCACAAACAATTGACACCATTTTTTGGAGTTTTCTTGCATTTTTTGGTGTAATGAGAGGCTGGAGGATGTCATCGTCTAAATTGTATTTCTTAAAAGAAAAAAAAAACTAAATCAGCTCAAACGAAAATTTCTACAGAACTAAGGATTGAAATATTTTTTGTTTATTTTTGTTAATATTCTTTTTTAAGAGGGGCCAGCTTTATGGACGTACTGATGTTTTTATTTGTTTTCTTCAGCAGGTACAGGATCACATAACGGACGAGAAGCACTGTCCTGGTACTACAGGCCGTTTCTCACCAGAGGGAGCTACCATTCCATCCAGTAACGTAAAACTCTGGAAATCCATTTGAATCAGTTTCTCTTCTTCAGCATCGAGCTCGAAGGTTCAAAGCTCATATAAAAGTGAATGAAGACCTTTTTTGTTGATACAGTAGTCCTCTTGTAGAAGAGTCTCTGTAGAGGTTTCTGTTGCTACTGAGTACACTAGCCCACTGAGCCCCTCGGTGTCCCTGGAACAGACATCTAATCCCTTAGTTGCATGGCTGCCTGAATAAAAAACGCATGTACAGTCTACCCGTGCTTCCTCACACGCTTATTTTAAAGCATTGAGGGACCGACGAGCACATACCAATTTTAATGGGTGGTGTTGTACGTTTGCAGGCACAAGACTTGGATTCAAAAACATTTAAAAAATATTCATTTGTTCTGTCGTCTTCCGCTTATCTGGGGTCGGGTCGCGGGGGCAACAGCCTCAGACGGGAAGCCCAGGCTTCTCTCACCCCAGCTGCATCCTCCAGCTCACCCAGAAGGATCCCGAGTTGTTTCACAGCCAGCTGTAAGACATAGTCTCTCCAGCGGGTCTGGCGTCTGCCTCTTGGTCTCCTCCAGGTGGGACGTGCCCGAAACACCTCACCAGCGAGGCGCTAGGGGGGGGCATGCTGACTAGATGCCTGAACCACCCCATCTGGCTTCTCTTGACCTGGAGAAAGAGCGGCTCTACACTTAGCTCCTCCCAGATGGCAAAGCTCCTCACTTGATCTCTGAGTGAGAGCCCAGCCACCCTGCAGAGGAAGCTCAATTCAGCCACTTGTATCCACGATCTCATTTAAAAAACATACCGTATTTTCATGACCATAGGGCGCACCGTATTAAAAGGCGCAGTCCAAATTTTGCGTGCTCTATATTTAACACACACATAAGGCGCACCTGATGATAGGGCGTGGGTTTTATATACATATCCTCTACTACGTAAGTCCGCCTTACAACAACAAACACACATACACAAAGACGCGCGCGCACATACGCACACACACGTTTGCATTTAAAAATAGATCAGGAGTAAAACTGAGTTTGTTTGGTTTTATTTAAATATTAGTTACAGTCGTCATAAAGTTATTTATCAAATCCATCAAAGTCCTCATCCTCTGTTTCAGAATCTAACAGCTGCTCTAAATCCAACCTCGCAGGTTCACTTTCCACACTGTCAGAGTCACTTTCTGAACCGTGCAGCTCCTCGGAAATGATGCCTGCTTTTGGGAAAGCTCGGATAACAGTGCCAGCAGACATGTTAGCCCAAGCATCTACAATCCATTGGTAAACTGTGGCGTAAATCGCCCGGCGCAGCTGATCGCCATCAATTTAAACTGAGCTTCACAAGCGTGTCTCTTTTCCATTTTCAGTGTTAAAACAGCAATGTTCTGCATAAAGAACACACCTGTTCTTTTATACATATTCCACACACACACTTCACCCTTTAACATTCTTATGTTTTCAACTGCGTCCGCCTGATGGTTCTCTAATACGTCCGCAAATCACGAATCAGATAGGGCGCACCGCTCATTTTGAAGAAAATTTGAGACTTTTGGTGCACCTTATGGCCGTGAAATTACAGTATTCAATAAAAAAATGTGACAAGTACTGTGCGTTAATAATAGATTATTTTCTACAGAAATGCCACTTCGGTCAGAAAGAACGTAACGGCACAGCATGTAAAAGATGAATGTTAAGCATTAAATAGAAACATAAATATACAATTCGATTGTCTTGAAAATAGGAAAGAATTTCAACATTTCTAACTATGTTTCTCCAAACCCAGCATAATTTTCCTATGTAATCTCTCTTCTCTCTACATGTCCAAACCATCTCAGTCTGGCCTCTCTGACTTTATCTGCACACACTTCTTCACCTCTTTTCCACACTCTCCATTGCTCTGAACTGTCGATCCTAAGTACTTAAAATCTTCCACCTTCTTTATCTCTTCTCCCTGTAACCTCACTCCTCTCATTCACACACATGTACTCTGTCTTACTCTGACTAATCTTCATTCACGTACACCGTCTGTAAACCCAAATTTCTGTTTTACGTAACTTTGATATAATTGCCATTATTTTCTCCTTATTTTTATCTGAGCGGTAATGAAAGCATCACAGACTCCTTCTCTTATACTTCACCTTGACGAGGATCTTCATCTTCAGAGCCTCTGGAGACGGTAGCTGTGAGGACTCGTTGGCTTTGATGCTGGACACGTCCAGTTTGTCCCCCAGGATCTCAGTGAGGTACTGTGCCATCTTCTTTTGCTGGGGAACGCTGCAGTGGTTCTCGATGGACAGGATGACGGGGTAGCTGAAAAGAAAAGCATTAGGCTTTCACACAGTGTCCTTGTTTAAAGAGGGGGAGGGGGATGTTGGGCTTTTGCGGGTTGATAATTCCTGCTTATAAACAGTAAACTCCAAATGGAATATTCACATAAAAGTCTAACTATATTTATTTTCAACCTAAGTATAAATTTCACTTTCTCCCTCCCCACATAGTCTCGTCCCGAACACAAGACAGCCTAAATCTAGTTTGACGCTACGGATACAGTCATGTTAGCGTAGCTAGCAGACATTCTTATACAATTCCTGTTGATGGGAGGGACTAAGCTGTGAGCGGTTTAAAAAGTGGGTGTGGTGAAGAACAAAATCCATGACCACAAACAACCTTGATTATACTCTTTTATATTTTCTTTTTGTTGCATCTATATTATATAAAAATGGTGCTTTTTGTTTGGGACTGAGTCTGAGCAGAGTTTGTGCACTAATACGGGGGGAGACGGTGGCTCAGTGGTTAGAGTGTTTGCCTGCAGACCAGAAGTAAACCGGAAGTTTGCGGGTTCGCATCCCACTGAGTGCACGTCTCGGGTTCTTGGAGAAGACACCTAACACCCCCGTTTCTCCCACCCTTAGTGCCGTCGTGGGCAGCCTGCTCTGGTGTAGGAGTGCAGGACACAAA
This sequence comes from Neostethus bicornis, assembly GCA_902685375.1. Lineage (NCBI taxonomy): Eukaryota > Metazoa > Chordata > Actinopteri > Atheriniformes > Phallostethidae > Neostethus > Neostethus bicornis. The sequence goes on from LR738550.1 coordinate 28,289,989, forward strand.
TTTCCCAGGTGAGGGATCAATAGAGTAATGAAAAATTTTAAATGAAAAAAATTACGTTGGAAATCGAAAAGCAAAGCTCTGGATTTACAAGTCGATCTACGTTCCAACCCTCACCTATGGTCACCAGCTGTGGGTGGTGACCGAAAGAATGAGATCGCGGGTACAAGCGGCCGAAATGAGCTTCCTCCGCAGGGTGGCTGGGCTTTCACTCAGAGATCGGGTGAGGAGCTCTGCCATCCGGGAGGAGCTCAGTGTCGAGCCGCTCCTCCTCCAGGTCGAGAGGAGCCAGATGGGGTGGTTCGGGCATCATGTCAGGATGCCCCCCGAGCGCCTCGCTGGTGAGGTGTTTCGGGCACGTCCCACCGGGAGGAGACCAAGGGGCAGAACCTAGACCCGCTGGAGAGACTATGTCTCACAGCTGGCCGGGGAACGTCTTGGGATCCTTTCTGGTGAGCTAGAGGATGCAGCCGGGGAGAGAGAGGCCTGGCTGCCCGTTTGAGGCTGTTGCCCCCGCGACCCGACCCCGGAACAAGCGGAAGATGATGGAACGGAACGTTAGAATGCGGTGTGGCAAAGAACAAAATCCACACCCAAAAACAACCTGACATTCGAGTTGTTGGGACTACTGAATGGAATGGTGAGGTATTTTAAGAGGCTTGTACGAGTAAAATAAAACATATTGTTGGGTTATGGTGGAAAGGAATATGGTTCTGATCTTAATGAGAGATCCCAGTTGAGAAATGGAGGGTATGAAAAGGTATGCATGAGTTTCCCAACGGACCAAAACCAGGTTTCGCCATACCACGGTGTGTATGAAGTTTGTTAAAATAAATCCCATTAAAATCTCTTCACTTTTTGGTACATATATAGAATTCACAAGGATTTGTGACCTTGAAACAGGAGCGTAAACCTGGGAAAAGTAGAAAAAATTAGCGGTAGCACTTTACAGAGTCTTTCAGAAGATGGTCAAAGGGTCACCATGACCAGATGAACAAGGTCTAAAAGAAGCACAGACAGCCCGAGGGTCTTTAGGTCTGCTTTCTATTTTGTGGTTGAAGGCATAAAAGTTCATTTCCATTTCACCTGATGAGTGGGAGAAATGAACCTCCTCTTTGAACCCCTGAACACCCACAGCTCACCTCACCACTGTTTTACCGTCCCCATGCTTCATGGTCTGTATTGCTCTCACATTCTTCTCTGTCACTGCTGACTTCCTCATGCAATACTAGAGTTCGGCTCCGTCCGAAGCTGATGTCTGCCCTTAGTCTAGTTTTGACTCCTCTTTTCCTTAACGGGGACTTCGTTTGTTTATTTCTCTGTGGTTCCCAGAACTCTTCAAATTCTTTATCCTAGCAACAGGTCAAGAACCCAATCAGGACCTCCACTGCCATGACACCTGCCCAATTCCATACCTCTAAAATCACATCATTTGGATCGAGTGCCTTTCCACTCTTCATCCTCTTCGATGCCCTCCTCAAAACATGTATGGCATCAGGATCTACGTACATCGCTACCCCAAATGTGAATGAGAGTTCTGTTTTTTTACCCAATGAATTTAAACAGTTTAAATTAATTTTCTCTACAGCGTGACAAAATGATGGAGGATGGAGTGGAAGATCGACAGGCAGATCGGTGCAGCGTCAGCAATGATTAGGACGCTGCATCGGTCTGTCGTGATAAAGAGAGAGCTGAGCCGAAAAGCAAAGATCTCGATTTACAAGTCGATCTACATTCCCACCATCACCATGGTCACCAGCTGTGGGTGGTGACCGAAAGAATGAGATCGCGGGTACAAGCGGCCGAAATGAGCTTCCTCCGCAGGGTGGCTGGGCTCGCACTCAGAGATCGAGTAAAGAGCTCTGTCATCCGGGAGGAGCTCTGTGTCGAGCCACTCCTCCTCCAGGTTGAGAGGAGCCAGATGGGGTGGTTCGGGCATCTGGTCAGGATGCCCCCGGAGCGTTTCGCTGGTGAGGTGTTTCGGGCACATCCCACCGGGAGGACACTAAGAGGCAGACCCCGAACCTGCTGGAGAGACTATGTCACACAGCTGGCCGGGGAACGACTCGGGTCCTTCTGGGTGAGCTGGAGGACGCAGCCGGGGAGAGAGAAGCCTGGGCTTCTCGTCTGAGGTTGTTGCCCCCGCCACCCGGCCCCGGGTAAGCGGAAGACGAAGACTAACTCATTTTAACACCAACAACAGGATCCTTTGCTCTTTTTTTTATCTCGTCTATGAACTCCACATTGAGTCTCCAAAGAGATCTGATTCCTCTTTGATGTTCTCCCATGACCCTGCTTTTTTTTAGCTCATTATTTGTGGAACACAGAACCCCCAATCGTGTTTCCAACAACAAACGGCAGCGCAGCAGGGTGACGGCCAACACAAAGGAAACATGTTCTCCTTCATTTTACCTGAAGAGAAAATCTAAAAATAGCGGTTTTCGCTGCACGCGTGTCAATGAGATTATCACCTTCTGAGGCTGGAGAGAGTAGTGTGTGTGTGTGTGTGTGTGTGTGTGTTTTCTCTGTGCTCTTGTGTGTCTCCACAGCTGTGAGGAGAGTTTGTCTGGAATTTATATGAGCAGGTTAATCACAAATCGACTGTTTCAGAAGCAAAATGGAGCGAACAGTGTCGGTTCGGAGGGAACCACGAGTAGCAGTGATAAAACCCTCCTGGAACATCGGGGTAGTCATGCCAGTGCAGATTGGCTTATCACATCAGCACATGTAAATGAGAAGGTGTGAAACAAGTACAAAGGAAATAACCAGTGTAGGAGGGAAGGCAGCCAAAAATTCTGATGCTCATCAGACGGACTATTCCAGTACAAAAGACCCTGAGCTGAAGGGTTGGGAGTCTTCCCACCACCCAACCCATCCAGGCATGTTGTGGTCTCATAGCATATCTGCAGAGCGTGTCAGCAGCTGCAGCAGCGCACAATGAATTTGAATTAAATCAACACTTTAGTAGACGATGGTCACCACGCTGGACTCTTAGTGGTTGCAAATTAAAGTGAATGTTTGATTTTTATGCCTAAAATGAAAGAAAAACACTGAAAGAAAATCCCAAAACGGCCTGTTTCGATTTATTATTTATGTACGTATGGAAGGGTTCAAAATTAGCCAGGTTGGCGCCATTTGTACTTCTGCTCAATTTCATTTTCCTCTACACCAGTGCTTCTCAATTATTTTATGTTGCGCCCCCCCTAGGAGGAAGAAAATATTTTGTGCCCTGCACCACTCTCAGGGCAGACAGTGATACTAACTATAGGTACTATAGTTGGTATCATTTGTCTACGAAATTGTTATAGGTCAGTGCTTTTCAAATAGCTGGGCACGCTCCCGTATGGGGGCGCGGCGCAATACCAGGGTGCGACGACGCGTGTGACCATGTGCAACATGTTGGGTTTTTTTTTTTGCTGTACAAGAATAAAGTGTATCCATGGCAAAAAAATACAAAAAAAAAAAAAACATGTTCCACACGGTCACACGCGCCCCCCCAAGATCGCGTCACGGCCCCACTATTTGAGAAGCCCTGCTCTACACTAAGTCAGGTATGGTGGAAATTAGGTTACAAATGTGTGAATCGTCACCCAACTGGCCAATCAGCAACCAGAGATGACAGCGTGACATGAACACAAGCGTCCATTCGCCATGTTTGTAGTTGAAAAATGAAGATTGAGAATGTTACACGGTCTGTGTCGTAGAATGTCGGTTTGAGAATTTAAGGAGACTGTTTAAGAAGTTTATTCAAGGGAAAGACGTGTTTTTCCTGCTCCCGACGGAAAAAGTTTGTTTATGCGCCTATCATGTGTCGCGTCCGGTCTGGACCTGAAAGGAATGATTGGTTAAATAAAAAAAGTACCCGCTGCTGTAGATTGAATAAATCCTGATGCTGCGAGGTCAGACTGCTTCCACAGTGATAAACAGTCTGATGTATCAGGAGAGATAAAAATTTATTTTGGAAACATTTTATGAATCCGAAAATTGAAAATACAGTTCCAGTCCAGCCCGACTTCCAGGATTACCCAACATTATAATCCCTTCAGTGGTTTGGGAGATAAACAATCATAAACATCTAGTCTTGAACTGTTGTGGCATGGTATTGAGAACCTAATCAGTTCATCTTCACGAGAAAATTTATTACCTGCGTCTTTATAACATGAAAACATTCGCTCTGCTCGAACGCACTCTGGTTGCTATGGTAACGGTGAACACACCTTCAAAATAAAAGACATCACAAAAACAAAGTGAATGAAAATACCAGTTAGGCTCCTCCCAGTAGGACCAGATCAATTGGAGTTCTCAGTTTGTTTTGCTGGAACCAGACAGTCCCATCTTGATCTGAAACCTGAAGAGTGTTTCTAAGGTTCGGTCTGCTTCGTAACGCTGAAACTTCCCTTAAAGAAGCTTCCTGTAGATCCTTGGGTTTTTTGTTTGTTTTTGTCATTTTGCTCGTTTAGGGGTTTAAATTTTATGGGGTGAGGATGCGTCAAAGGTGATGTCATTAATGGAGGTAAGGAAGTAAAAACCCGGTGACTTTTCAAATTAAAACATCGGTAGCCACAATGAACCAGTATTGATCCATAGAAAAGACGCACTGTCGGCTTTTGAGTGAATTAAAGACGTCTAGGTGCGCCTTATAGTGCGAAAATATGGTATTTTTAAAGGTTTTTAATGGAGAGCCACAGTTAGCAGGGGACAGAGAATGAAAGTTAACTTTTTTTGTTTATATAAATCCTGTATTAAATACATAAACACCAAAAATATTCATATGTAAATAGGGCTGTGTGGATGACTGCCGATGTCTTTGACCAACCTCTTTAAATCACTTCCTGACTACAGTTTTAAAGCAGTTAAGGACAGACCAAACCTGATTCCAAGTTTATTCCAGCTATTTTCTTTGGATTTGGTGTGCTGTTTAAAACCCTGCACGCGTTTCCTCGGCCCGGGTCACACTCTGCTTTCATCTTTAAGCAGAATCACTGGTGAAAAGCAGGAGATCAACCTTCTAGGACTTCTATGGATTTATCAGACTGCACTTAAATCCCAGAGGGCACAAAAAGAGTAAAGGAGTTTTTCAGGGAGCCGCTCAGATTAGACACCTTGTCACCCACACGGACGCTCTATGACAGAGCAAGCTTTGGTCATATCAGACTCTTCCACCTCTGAAAGGTTTAAACTAGTCTTTAAAACTCGTTCCCAGTTTGTTGATGTGAATTTATTTTTCAATTGCTTTGTTTTTCTTTTGAACTTTGTAAAGCCAGGCTAACACCACCAGGTGTTTCCGATCAATTTAATCTTACTATTGAGATTAGGTCAAGGATGCAGGCAATAATTGCAATTGCAGTAATCAGAAATGCCTAATCAATAAATACCGATGATGCTGTGACACGAACACAAGCGTCCATCTCGGTCATGGGCTGCATGATTTATATTTGAAGTTTTACAAGCGTGATTGAGGCAAGATGGATTTAAAGTTGACTTAAATCTGAGACTTGTTGCAAGTGTGACCCGTTAAGTTGTGAAAGGAGTTAGAGGTTTTTAATAAACCCGAACTTAACGTGGTCTGACCAAGGTGCATAGGTGGAGGGAGAACGCTTCAGACTCCAACTTTGTAAACAGAACAAACAAGGACTTTTCAAAAGGCCAAAGCTTTGAAGAGTGGGTGCATTTTAAAATATTTTTTTCCTTCTTGTAACATATTTATTCTCTGGCCAAAAGTGAAAACAGAGAAAATATACAATAAAATCCAGATGGATCAAAGAGTTCCTGGATTATTTGTAATTTAATTTGAACGTCCAGTAAAAGCGGTTAACCTGCTTCTGCCATTTTAATTCATAATCTTATCTTGCGATGCCATTCTGGCATTCATTTCCCTCTTTATTACCGTGTTTGATTCAAGTTTTATCCCGCCCAAAACTTCTTTTTAGTCATAATGAAGCCACATAAGTAGAAATAAATTCAAGTTTCTAAGGTTGAACTTTATTATCTATAGGTTTAAGGACAATTTCTGGGAAAATAAAGTATAAAATAAAAGGAGTAAAAAGCCCTTCAGGCTGAATGGAAACGGTCTCAGAAGTGCAAAGTGGAACCATATTGATTTAAAATGCTGCTGCTGTTAACAAGAAAGAAAGCACAGTTAGAAAAGTCGAACAAAGACGTACCGAAAATTAAAACATCCGTTTTTTTACAGGAAACGTCCATTATTTTCCCGTGTTTGCAGTGGTTTGAGGGCATGATTAAACACAGTGATTCCTTAGAAAACCAAACGTGCAGACCGTCAACTTATCCATCGTCTTACACGTTAAATTTTTTATATATATATATATTTTTTTTAGCATACTTTATTAATCCCTCACCGGGAAATTTATGTGCTGCATTTCACCGCAGCAGGCTGCCACCTAATATGGCACCAATGGTGTGAGAAACGGGGGGTTAGGTGTCTTCTCCCAGGACCCCAGCTGTGAACTCAGTGGGATGCAAACCCGCAAACTTCTGGTTAACTTCCAGTCCACGGGTGAATGCTCTACCCACTGAGCCACCGTCTCCCCATACATATTTGCCAGGGGCAGGATGTGTTAAATGTGTTAAAAAAAAAAAATTAAGCTGCTTCAGATAAAAACCAGCGGCACTTTGGCACAGTGGGTAGGACAGTGGCCTCACAGCAAGAAGGTCATGGGTTGGCCTTTCTGTGTGGAGTTTGCATGTTCTGCCGGTGTATATGTGGGTTTTCTCTGGGTAACCTGGTTTACTTCGACCCTCCAAAAACATGCATGTAAGGTTGAATGGCCACAACATGATTGCCCCAGGAATGCGTGTGGGTGTGTGGCCCCACGACAGACTGGCGACTTGTTCAGGGTGTACCCTCCCCCTCGCCTTGAATCAACTGGGATGGGCTCCAGCACCCCGTGCAACTCTGTACGGGATAGACGGTTAAGAAGGTGACTGACCGACTGTTAAAAATTTTCTATGCACACTTGCACCCTTAAGCACCGATTTAGTTACCGGCAGAGTTACAGAAGGGTGCCCGAAAGCGGAGGTCAGAAAGTTTCACACTCCACTGATTAGTGAACCTTGTTCAGCTGTGAGGGCATTTTTACTGAAGGTTTAAAAACGATGGAATCTACTAGAAGCACATTTCGGAAAGGACTTCTACAGTCATGTCGTAAAGCAAGGAAGAGTAGCTTCGTACTTACTCGTTCTTTACGAAGGCGTACTTGTTGATGGTCTCGATGACGTCTCTGAAGAGGATCTTGGAGGTCAGGGTGTAGCCGTGATGAACGATGGGCTCACCGTCCTGACCGTCCCAACAGTCAACTGTGGAAAATAAAAAGAAACCAGGTGTAAAAACAAGGAAAGTCAACTCAATGCCTCTTGAGTCACATTTAAATGCAGACATTAAGACGCCCCAAGTGGAGGAGTTCAAGTATCGCAGGGTCTTGTTCACGAGTGAGGAAAAGATGGAGCGGGAGATCAACAGGCAGATCGGTGCAGCGTGAGCAATAACTAGGACGCTGCATCCATTCGTCATAGTAAAGAAAGAGCTGAACCGAAAAGCAAAGCTCTCGATTTACAAGTCGATCTACGTTCCAACCCTCACCATGGTAACCAGCTGTGGGTGGTGACCGAAAGAATGAGATCATGGATACAAGCGGTCGAAATGAGCTTCCTCCGGAGGGCGGCTGGGCTCTCACTCAGAGATAGAGTGAGGAGCTCTGCCATCCGGGATGAGCTCGGTGTCAAGCCGCTCCTTCTCCTGGTCAAGAGGAGCCAGATGGGGTGGTTTGGGCATCTGGTCAGGATGCCCCCGAGTGCCTCGCTGGTGAGGTGTTTTGGGCACGTCCCACCAGGAGGAGACCAAGAGGCAGAACCCGGATCCGCTGGAGAGACTATGTCTCACAGCTGGCTGGGGGATGACTCAGGATGCTTCCGGGAGAGCTGGAGGATGCAGCCGGGGTGAGAGAAGTGTTGCCCCTGCGACCCAGCCCCGTATAAGCAGAAGACAACGGAACAGAAGTGGAAATCATTTCACTGCGATTGATGTTCTAACGTGGCTTAAACACTTTAACTGAGTGTTTTAAGTCCTCATTTTGCACAACAAAACATGGACTCAGTTTTTAAAGGAGCTGTCCAAATAGCGGTAGTGAAGAGATCGTAAAACAGCTGAAGGATCTTTAAAATGAGCGGCTATGCTTTTCATAATCCACCATCCACTTTCAAAAAAGTGACAATAAAGTTGTCATGAAAGCCAAAAAGTTTCCATACAAATCATTTAAACGACACGGGACATTCAAGTACCTCTGCTTGCCATGACCACAGTGTGTGTGGAATGAACATGTGCTCTACTTTTTTCTCTAGAAATCAATTTGCGGATCACGCGAGTCCCGAATCAAAAAAATTCGATCTGAACAGATATGACATCGATGATGATCCATTGTGGCACGAGTCTTTACTATTTTCTTTTTAAAAGATGACTCATTATTATATGTTTAATGAAATTAAATCCCATTTTGCAATTCAATTCAATTTTATTTGTAAAGCCCAAAATCACAGAATGTCCGTCTCAATGGGCTTCACAAGAAAAAGAGGAATGTATTAACACAAATACACAACAAGAAAAATAACTAACAAATACTAACTAAACAAGACTAGCACATTTATGCACTTAGACTCTCCTTCACGGTGAGGAAAAACTCCTAAAAAACCCATCAGTGGGGAAAAAAATAAGAAACCTAGTGGGGATCCACATGAAAGAGAGATCCCTCCCCGGGACGAGCAACCAAAGTGTCAAAGATTATTGTTTAAATATTAGCTTATTCTAAACTACAGTTAAATATCTAAAGAAGTCAATAAATGTTCTTCATCCTGATGGAAACACGGGAGACTCCTCAGCCCGGAGATTTTGCACAATTATGTCACAGTTTGAAACTATTTGGACTTTACCGTACATTCCAGAGACACTAGTTCAGACTTTAGCATTCTTCAATTTCCCTTTAGGTACAGCTTGTGTCGGGCTTCTCTTTTCTCTTTTCAGCACAGCAGACAATTATCTGCACTGTTCAGCAGACTGGATAAAACCCACTGGACACGGTTACAGTGTCCGTTATGTACCTGCATTACTCACGTTGACGTGGGGTTTCTGTCCTTTAGCACTCATGGTCTCGGAATGTTTAACCTGGTTTTTTGTGCAGCAGCAGACAGAAAATTCCTCAGCAATTAGCGGCTTTATTAACGAGTTCTCAGCAAATTTATGCGAAGATTTTACTGCCTTTGCTTGGTTTGTAATCAGATAGTGATAGATTTTATTTTCTTGTGAATTTTTCAGCAAAACAATTCAACTATAAGTTCTTCGCTTCTTCTTTCAACGTTCCCCTCCAGGGGGCGCCACAGCAAGTCAGTTTCTTCCATCTAACCCTATCTGCTGCATCTTCTTCGGTCACACCAACTATCTTCATGTCTTCCTTCACTGTATCCATGAACCTCCTCTTTGGTCTTCCTCTAGTCCTCTTTCCTGGTGGTTCCAAATCCAGCATCCTTCTTCCGATGTACTCTCTCTCTCTTCTCTGCACATGTTCAAACCATCTCAGTCTAGCCTCTCTGACTTTAAAACCTCTAACATGTGCTGTTCTTTCTGATCCTGTCCATCCTGGTCACTCCCAGAAAGATCCTCAGCATCTTCATCTCTGCTACCTCCATCTCTTTTTCCTGTCTTTTCCTCAGTGCCACTGTCTCTAGACCAATCAGCATGGCCGCTCTCACCACGGTTTTGTACACTTTCCCTTTCATTTTAGCTGAAACTCTTCTATCACACATCACACCTGATACTTTTCTCCACCCGTACCAGCCTGCTTGAACACGCTTCTTCACCTCTTTTCCACACTCTCCATTGCTCTGGACTGTTGATCCTAGATACTTAAAATCTTCCACCTTCTTTATCTTTTCTCCCTGTAACTCCACTTTTACATTTGGATCCCTCTCATTCACCAACGCTGCAAGGTCAGTCTGTTTCTATAAAATGAAAGAAAGAGTCTGATATATACGACTAATTTCATCCAAGGAAAAAAATGTGGACACGCTGTGGACCAATGGACTCCTGGAGGAACGACTGCACTGACTGAGGTCGCTTTAAGTATCGCATAAAAGACCCCATCAAGAACAAATTAGGATACAAGACCTCCGGGAAAGTGGACTCTCTTAAAAAAATATATACAAAATTAACAAACAAATCTGTCAATTGTTTGTGCTGTAATAACTTTGTTTGTGCTATTTTAGTTTTGTAGATATGTAATGTTCTTTTATAGGTCAATCTGCGTCATCCAGCTCCTCATTTTGCTTAAAAATGCGAGAAAACTCCTAAAATGGTGTCAATCGTTTGTGCTGTAAAAATTTTTGTTTGTGCTATTTAAGTTTTTTGTTTGTTTTTTAAAGAAATATGATTTGGACGATGACATTATCCTGCCCCTAATTCTAGTATTTAAAAAATGGCGTCGCCTAATTGTAGAAAATAGCCGGAGATAGAAATGAAGACCCTCAAACTGAATGTTTTAAAATAAAAAAAAACTAAAATAGCACAAACAAAATTTTTTTACAGCACAAACGATTGACATATTTTTTATTTATTTTTTTTTATATTTTTTTAAAGAGGGACCAGCTTCATTGAGGTGGACACCAGAGGTCTTTGAATTGATATAGTACCAAATGTTACCCACCGTTTAAAACAATTTCTATGGTAAATATTTTACAATCATTGCAAAAGAGCTTGTTTTTTTAAAAAAATTATATCGCAATACTAAAAGAAAAAATTACGATTTAATATTATATCGGTATGATGCAGCCGTAATGTGTAGTGAGTGATTCAGAGCCTGTTGACTTCAGGTAACATAAACGTGTCATTCTGACCTTCCACACAGCGGCAGCCCGCCTGCAGCACCCAGGCGTACATGTCCACCCTGGACTGTGACATCAGCTGGTCTCCCATCAGGTAGGTGTTGTGTGACGAGGCGATGAAGTAGTTGCACAGCGGCTGGTTCATGTCCTGGATCACGTTGTAGTGATCGGGGTTGAAAATGTCCCCGGCTGGGCTGCGCATGTAATTTGTAAATCCTAAAAAAAAAAAAAGGAAAATGGTTTCTTTCATTTCTAATCTGCATATTGAACAAAAAGAAGCAGATTAATCTTCTGACTTTAGCTCACGAATGAATATGAACCGATTCCACAGCCTCATTAACAGCCTAATAAAATTATTTGGAGGCAAAAAGGAATGCAAACTTTCAAAATAAAGTAAAATTCGGAGCGGACTCACCATCAATCCCAAGAACCCCTTGCTTCTGGTTTTCAGAACATGGCTCAAATTTGTTGATGATCTCCAAACAATGATCCTTGGTGACCTTGGTCATCTGTAGGAGAAAAAAAAAAATTATAGTTATTTACTCTGAACACAGACGACAGATAAAAAAAGAAATAAAAGAAGTTGAGCCTACTTATTGATGGGTCCATCTTTGTAAAGCACAGCGCCTGATCAGCTCAACGCTATTTAAAGCCTCTGATCGATCTGAAACCAACTGGGGTAATCAATAAAGAGGCGTTGACCTCCTCCTATTAGGACGGACTCATGCTCCAATATTGTGTTCACAGGAGAATCTAAATTCTTTTTGTCATCAAATCAAATAAAAAAAGTGGTATCAGAATAAATTTTAGTTATAAATGAGGCTTAAAAACCAAACACACGTATCGAGGTGCATAATTCAAGAGTAACGCCCAATGTTTTATCCTATCTCAGTTTGAAAAGAAACAAGTAGAGACCACGGCGTTGAACGGTGTGCCCCTCTCTGTCTTACTGTATATCACAAAGTACATTAACACTAGGACCGCCACAGCCGTCAATGCTGATTGGTCTAGAAACAGTGGTACTGAGGAAAAGACAGGAAACAGAGATGGAAGTAGCAGAGATGAAGATGCTGAGGATCTCTCTGAGAGTGACCAGGATGGACAGGATGATGTTTGCAGATGACATTGTGATCTGTAGTGAGAGGAGGGAAGAGGTGGAGGAAAAGCTGGAGAGGTGGAGGTTTGCACTAGAAAGAAGAGGAATGAAGATTAGTCAGAGTAAGACAGAGTACATGTGTGTGAATGAGAGGGATCCAAATGGAAAAGTGAGGTTACAGGGAGAAGAGATAAAGAAGGTGGAAGATTTTAAGTATCGAGGATCAACAGTCCAGAGCAATGGAGAGTGTGGAAAAGAGGTGAAGAAGCGTGTTCAGGCAGGCTGGAACGAGTGGAGAAAAGTATCAGGTGTGATGTGTGATAGAAGAGTTTCAGCTAGAATAAAAGGGAAAGTGTACAAAACCGTGGTGAGAGCGGCCATGCTGATTGGTCTAGAGACAGTATCACTGAGGAAAAGACAGGAAACAGAGATGTTTGTAGCAGAGATGAAGATGCTGAGGATCTCTCTGGGAGTGACCAGGATGGACAGGATCAGAGGAACAGCACATGTTAGAGGTTTTAAAGTCAGAGAGGCCAGACTGAGATGGTTTGGACATGTGCAGAGGAGAGAGAGAGAGTACATCAGAAGAAGGATGCTGGGTTTGGAACCACCAGGAAAGAGGACTAGAGGAAGACCAAAGAGGAGGTTCATGGATGCAGTGAAGGAAGACATGAAGATTGTTGGTGTGACCAAAGAGGATGCAGCCGATAGGGTTAGATGGAAGAAACTGACTTGCTGTGGCGACCCTAAAGGGAAATGCCGAAAGGAGAAGAAGGACTAAAGGAGAGAAACAAAATCAGCCAGATCACTAAATAATCCAGTAGGTAGATTGGTGAATCCCAGCTGATTCTTGAGGTCCGGCACATCAGGCAGGTACATAGTGTGGTCTCAAACATTGAGAGTTGTGACTAACACCCTTTTATCCGAGGAGTTTCACCTCCTCCAATAAGGACGTAGATTCCAGGTGCCGAGATGCAGGACAAAACGTTTTCGGAACAGCTTTGTTTCATCAGCAGCTGTTCTCTTAAACAAATTTTAGGTTCCTTAAACATATGCATAGCTTTTTTTTTATGATGGCCCGACTTTAAAATGGCCCGACTTAATTTTTTTTTGTACTGTAGTACCAAATACTACATGTACTTCACTGCAAGTCTACCTATGGTACAAAGAAAGTAAACAGAACTGAAACTGATAACAAAAAGTAGGGAAATCTTGAGGCAGCATTTTAGAAAAAATAAATTTCTCAAAAGATGGCCAAAGGTTCACCGTGAGCAGATAAACAGGGTCTAAAAGTTGGTCCAATTCAGGAAAGTATTCCTCAATCTAAAACTACAACACTTCATTTAGGATTGAAAACGTGGGCTGATCCCAGCTAATTGCAGGCGAGAGGCGAGGTACACCCCGAAAGGGTCACCAGTCCATTGTGGGACTACACAGAGAGACAAATAACCACTCACACACGTGCAGAAGGGCAAAGTCGACCCATTTGGTTTTAAAATAAAATCTGACTGAAACAGCACCATGACCAGGGGGCCAAGGCCATCAGCTGAAAGATGGTTTAACCTGATGCCATTTAAAATCCTTCTAAAGACGTAAATAGTATGGCTTCGTCTTCTATTAGCACTGTAACAACCAAAGAAAAAAACATTTCTATTGAAAAGTCTTTGAATTCCTGAAACTCTTTGGTATTGTAGCAGGTGGAGTATTTTATTGTATGGTTTTAATTGTCTTAATTTTATTTACTTCACCTGCAACCAAAAAGTGGAGAAGTCCCTAATTGCTATGTAAGAGGCAGCTGGGGGTAGAAGAGAGAAGAGCCAGAGCAGAGCCAAAGCGGCAGCTGAGACACACAGTGGGGAGCCCTCCTTCTGAACTATGGGCTGGTGGCGCAATGGTGTGTCAGCCTGCACACCACCGTGCAGCGAGGGCTCCTCCTGCAAAGACGCAGGGTTTCTGTCATGGAACCCCACCGATTGAGAGGGTCCCATCAAGGAGCGGACCCAGTCCGAGGAATTTTCCTGTCAAGGAGTGGACCCCGTCACAGGAATGGCCTCGTCAATGAGCGGACCAAGTCCGAGGAATGGCGCCGTCAAGGAGCGGACACAGTCTGAGGAATGGCGTCGTCAAGGAGCGGACCCGGTCCGAGGAATTTCTCCGTCAAGGAGTGGACCCCGTCCCAGGAATGGCCTCGTCAAGGAGTGAACCTGGACTGAGGAATGGTCCTGTCAAGGAGCGGACACGGTCTGAGGAATGGCCTCGACAAGGAGCAGACCCGGTCTGAGGAATGGCCCCGTCAATGAGCGGACCAAGTCCGAGGAATGGTCCCATCCAGGTAGGGACCAAGTCCAAGGAATGGCCCCGTCAAGGAGCGAACCTGCTCCGAGGAGATGTCGATGGGCTAAACCCAACAAACTGTTTTAAGGACGGCCATTTTTAGTATATTTTATAGTTTTTACATAAATAATGTTAAAACCATTTTTTTCTCATCTGTGCCTCTGCTTTTCTGGCGCAACCTGCATGATCATGAACCGGCGGACTCAGTCACACTATGATGATATCTTAATGTTTTTTAAAAAAGTTTGCAGCTTGTACAACATGAAGATTGTTAATAGGAGCCAAGAAAGAGACGAACTCACTCCTGTCTTAGTTTGTGACAGAGTGTGAGAACTAAACATAAAACAGACAAATGGATTCAATAATGATGCCAAGATAAACAACATCATTACGCACCCAAACGAGAAATAAATTATTTCATAATTCCTTGCTGCAAAATGTAACCTATGACACATGTGTCGGGCGCGACTTTATGAGAGTCATATTCCTAGACGTACGTAGCAAAACAAAGCCAGAGAAACCGTGGATATTTGTTTCATGGATACCCATTTTTTTATAGCCATATTCCATTTAATTCTGGTATAATTTTGCCAAAATGACTCACCGAAGTGTGCCGGCAGGCTGTTCCAATGTGCCAGAAGGAGATATTTCTGCGTTTCTATTCTCAAAAGACAAGAAGCTGAGGAAAGAGTGGACGAGGCAGGTCCAACGAAGCAGTGCTCACTGGTTTGCACAGATGTTTGCAGACATTTTAACTTTTCTTTTCCGACTTGAGAAACTAAAATCCTCCCGGGGTGAGGATAATGATACGAACGTAGACAAGTCGGCTGAATCCTGGCATCATTTCAAACAAATTACTTCACAAAACTGCCTCCGACGCTCTACCATGCGGTGGGAATGCTCTCAGCACAGTGCCAGGGCTAAACGCTGAGAATCCGACGCTGGTGAAACAGCCTCGTATTGACAAGTCAAACTTTTACTCATTAAAACCGCCTGGCACAGGGAAAATTAGCAGCTGAGCTTTTTTACTCTGCATGCTAAGAGGGAATTAGATAAAACCCCCAACGGGCATGTTTCCTGTTTCAAACTAAACGTGCTATATGATAGAAACCAAACAGAAACACGTCCACTGGTCAAACTCCAGCGATGTGATGTCTCCAGCTTACTTCTCTACTTTTCTTTTTGCAGGAAGGTTTCGGACCTCCTGGGCTGCAGAAGCTTTAAGAAGAATGATTTATTCACTAAAAAGAGCTGGTGTGCTTAAATTGGACATAAAGTCCTGTGGAGACCCTCACAGGACAGCCCGCTGGGGTCTGAATAGAACTTGAAATAAATAAAAAGAATTAAAACCAGTTTTCATGAGGTTTTTTTCAAGTTTTATTTTATAATTAATTATAAGTGTAATTATACCCCCTCCCACACACTGTGGAGGAGCCTTTAAGCACTTTGATGTTTGTCCATCTGTCTGTCCGTTCATGCTTTCGGAGAGCTTTTGTGTTACTTTTTCCTCACAAACCGCTAAAAGGATTTTAATTACCGTAATTTCACGGCCATTAGGTGCACCGTACGAAAAGGCGCAGCCTCAGTTTTGTGCGCCGTTGCTGTATTTAACACACACATAAGGCGCACCGTACAGTCACACACCGCCTTACAACAACACCATGCACGCATGCAAATGTGCGTATTAAAAAATAGATTGGGAGCAAAACTGAGTTTGGTTGTGTTTTATTTAAGTAGTAACAATACTAAACAAGCACATTACCGGTAATAGTCTTTATTCAAATCCGTCAAAGTCCTCATCCTCTGTTTCCGAATCGAACAGCTGCGCAAAATCCAACAGAGCAGGTCCACTTCGCTCCTCGCTGTCAAAGTCACTGTCTGTACTGTGCGGCTCCTCAGAAAGGATACCAGCTTTTGAGAAAGCTCGGATAACAGTACCAGCAGACACGTTAGTCCAAGCATCTACAATCCATTGGCAAACTGTAGCGTAACTCGCCCGGCGCTGCCTTCCACCCTTCGTGAAACTGTGGTCTCCTTTGGTCATCCATCGCTCCCACGCCGCTCACACTTCACTCTTTAACGTTCTCATGTGTTTTCTTTCAGGTCCGCCTCGCGGGCACCGCGTTTTCTTTTAGGTCCGCTTTTTCTCACACACAAAGCGCACCGCACAAAAAGGCGCACCGCTCATTTTGAAGAAAATTTGAGACTTTTAGGTGCGCCTTATGGCCGTGAAATTACGGTAAACTGCCCACAGTTACTAATTGGGGGGAGACGATGGCTCAGTTGTTAGAGCATTAGAGCGTTTGCCGGTGGACCAGACGTTAATCGGAAGTTCGCAGGTTCGCATCCCACCGAGTTCACGTCTAGGGTCCTTGGAGAAGACACCTAAGCCCCCGTTTCTCCCACCATTGGCGCCGTCAAAGGTGGCAGCCTTCTGCGGTGTAGAAGTGTAGCACACAAATTTCCCGGTGAGGGGTGAATTAAGTATATTAAATAAATAAAAAAAGTAATAATAATAATTTCTGACTATAGATGAACTGATTAGGTTTTCAGGGTTACACGACCAATTCTTGAGAATTGAAAATACTTCATGAATTCCGAAAGAAAAATTGGGGTGCTCGGGTGCAAACAGAAGAACCAAAAGAAGTTGAAACCAACAATCAAAACCATAGTTTACATATGTATAAGTGAATATACTGTATATACAGAGGTAGTGGTAGCTATAATTTTTCCACATTTTGCGCTGATGCTTCAAAAATGTCCTCGTTATAAATTAGCTATAGGCTTTGTTCCAATATGTTAACCTGAACTTTCAAGACTTATCTAGAAAACATGGCAGACTTTATTCAGACTCTCTTCATGGTGTCTCTTCAATATGATCTCACTCAACCTTTCTAAAATATTTCTGTAATGGCGTCAGAGTTCTCCTTGTCTCTCTCCACAAATATAAATATGTACACACTTCAGTGTGGCCATAGCAATTTGTTTGTTGCCATTGCAACAACTTCTCATGGCAATGTGCACTTCCTCCCAGCTGCTGCGGGGCGCAGCAGGTTAGAGGAGACAAAATGCTTATACATTTTTAAATGTTCATTTTTAGAACACAGAAACTACATAATAAAATAGAAAACATGTTAATATCAAAAGTCATAAAAGGTCAGCCTCTTAGGTTGTGTTTAATTTATTCTAATTAGCATATTAAAGTGACGTGCAGTCAAATTGACGACTGCGGCGGTGCTGGTGTTAAAAACATGAGTTTTGCATAAAATACTCATTTTTAAAATTGCCTATTTATTATATTTTTTATATTTGTTTGAATTTTTGAAAGATCTGTTATTTGTTCAACTGTACATATATTTGTGAAATTTTTTGGGATTGTACGGCAGCACCTCAAGAAGAGTATCTGACTGTAAAGCTTCCCTGATGAGAAACAATAACGGAGATTTTAAGTTTTTGGCTTCACAAAGAGGGAGATTTTGTGGCGGGGCCAAAAGGAGGCGGGGCTATGACATCACATCCGCCAATGGACAACACTCGCCCATGACAGTTGGCTTAAAACAAATTGTTCAAAACATGAGAAAGCAGCTGGAAAATTGTGCATCTTCCGTGTGTTACCCCATAGCGTTATGTATCAGTACGAAAAGGAATTACCACCAGGAATACACCCCTGTACTGCTTATTTGCGCTTTGTTTTGCAGCTCACGCACATACTGTAAGCTGTCACATTACCAAAGTTTCCGGATGTCCGACTTCTTCCATACGTTCACCAAAAACAAAACTGGCAATAGGCCATGCAGATCGCTACTAGTGGCTTTCAGATGCACACCTTTAGCAACAGGAGGTGCCATGTGCTTAGCCTCATTATACCAAATCATGTTTATGGAACGCATTAGAGTCTACATCATGCCAGAATTATTAACCTTGGCAGGTGAGTGTGAGACAGGTCCTAATTGTGGGTGTCTCCCGTCTAATGCGGGAGACTTGGCGTGTCTGCAATAAATGGTTTCAACTTGACATTATTTTATATGAAGGTTTGAACAGTGAGTGTGTGAAAATGTCAATGTCTTTTTGAGGAAAGTCTATAAAGAGCATAGTAAGTGCTTTTAAAGGCTTAAGACATCTAGAATAATTGAAAAAGTTGACTGCACACCTCCTATGATTAAAAAGGAACCGCTCACGCTTTGTTTCTTTAGCAGACCCCTCTGTGTAAGATTTAAACAGAAAAAAACACACATGTTATTAACTCTTTTTCTCTTCCTCCATCAGCCTCGGGCTTGAAGCAACATCTAAACCCATCAGACCTAAAGCTGGAGGTAAACTGTGTTACTGAAGACACATAAACTCATAAATCTTCTCCACACCTGCAGCAGAGCTACTGAGCGTGCTCCAGAGGATGACTGCAGTAAATATAAAGCAGGTAATGGAGTCTCATCTCCAACGCCTCAGGCAGTAGAGATGATCATCTGCCTGTTTGGTGAAGAGTGAATTACCTTTTGTTCAGTCTCCAGGAAGCGGGCGAGGTCTTCAGTGTCCAGGTGGTCTTTGTGGTTGCTGTACGTGAGCATGAGGAGGTACAGATCTCTACGGGTAGACATCATCTTGTAGAAGGAGCAGAATTCCTCAAAGCCAAGCGTTCCCTGGTTGTCATCGGTGTCTGCCTCCTAAACACCACAAACACAATGAGTGTAAGGTTACAGCAAAACACAAGTGATTTACGGACACAGTGGTGAACCCTCAACACCTTCAAAGCCCACTCTACAGGCCCAAAAAAAAAATTTTCAATCATAAACTTGAGTTTGCAGCACGGTGGTACAGTGGTTAGTTAGAATCTGAATATACTTTATTGATCCCACACAGGGGAAATTTATGTGTCACAGCAACAACTTTCTATCTGCTAAGTGAGTCGTTGTAGAGCCCGATCACGTACGGAAAGTAAGACCTCCGGTAACGAGATGTTCTCTAGCGGAGCTGTCTGAGCCTCTTGGAGAAGGAGCTCCGTTGTTCGTCCAGGAGTGGGTAGAGAGGATGGTCATGGTTTTCCATGATGGACAAAAGTTTGTTCAGTGACCTCCTCTCTACCACTGCCTCAAGTGAGTCCTGTTTACTGCCAATGACAGAGCCAGCCAGTCTGATTAGTTTATTCAGTCTGTTGGCGTCACTGTCTGTGATGCTGCTCCCCCAGCAGATGACAGAGAAGAACAAGGTGCTGGCCACCACAGACTGGTAGAAGGTCTCCAGGATCTTGCCGCACACATTGAAGGACCTCAGCTTCCTTAGGAAGTAAAGCCAGCTGCAGGTCTTCTTGTACACAGCAGTACTGTCTCTCCTCCAGCTCAGTCTACTGTCGATGGTCACTCCAAGGTATTTGTACTCCTCCAGCACCTCCACATTTCTACCCAGAATGCAGAGCGGCTGCAAAGCAGTCCTCCTCTTCTGGAAGTCAATCACCATCTCCCTGGTCTTGTCTACATTGAGCAGCAGGTGATTCTCTCCCGCCCACACCACAAATCCATCCACCACCCTCCCGTACCCCTCCTCCTGCCCACCACTTATACACCCTACAACTAGTTAGTTGTTAGAACATAGTTAGAACGATAGTTAGCACAGTCGCCTCATGACAAGAAGGTTGGGGTTCGCGTCCCGGGTGGGGCGAGGCTTGGAACACTGTTTTTTTTCTGTGTGGAGTTTGCATGTTCTCCCACCCTCTAAAAACATGTATGCTAGGTTGATTGGCTACAATGCTAACGGCACCTAGGAATGTTTGTGTGTATGTGGCCGAGTAGAGACTGGCTAGCTGTTTGCCTCTCACCTTAAATCAGCCAGATTAGGCTTCGTTATCTCCCGCAATCCAGCTAGGGATAAGCAGATTGGAATCTTACTGTAGTTTGGGTTCTTTTTTTTGGACGACACGTTTTGGAAACGTCCCACTGGGAGGAGACCCAAAGGCCGCTGGAAAGAATATGTCTTGCAGCTGGCCGGGGAACACCTCGGAATCCTCTGGGGTGAGCTGGAGGATGCGGCTAGGGTGAGAGAAACCTGGGCTTGCCGTCTGAGGCTGTTGCCCCTACCACCCAGCCCCAGATAAGCGGAACGCGATGGAGAACTCCAGTCTTCTCTACTTGGCACAGGTCATCTTGTTGCTTCCTTCACTTTTATAACCACACAAGTGGTGTTACTAAAATTCCTACAATAAATTTTCCTGCATTTTTACCGCTGATACATCGGCGACAGCTCCGTGAAGTTGGCCCCCCTTAAAAAATAAATTTAAACAAAAATTAACAAAAAATATGTCAATCGTTTGTGCTGTTTTGTGCTGTAAAAAATGTTGTTTGTGCGGTTTTATTTTTGTAGATATTTAGGATTCTTTTACAGGTCAATCTGCGGTCATCCAGCCCCTCACATTGCTTAAAAATGCGAGAAAACTCTTAAAAATGGTGGGAATCGTTTGTGCTACATTTGTGCTGTTTTGTGCTGTAAAAATTTTCGTTTGTGCCATTTTAGTTTATTTAAATTTTAAGAAAAACGGTTTGGACAATTGCGTCATCCAGATCTTTATTTACTTCCGAGTCGCCATCTTTGATTACGTCATAGTCCAAATCGTTTTCCTACAATTTAAATAAACTAAATTGTAACTAAAATAGCACAAACGAAAAGTTTTACAGCACATAACAGCACAAACGTAGCACAAACGATTCCCACCATTTTTATCATTTTTCTAGCATTTTTAGGCGGAAGGGGGGGCTGTATGACGTCATCGTCCAATTTTATTTCTTTAAATTAAAGAAAAGTAGAACATCACAAACAAAAGTTTTTACAGCACAAAACAGCACAAACGATTGACATATTTTTAAGAGTTTTCTCGCATTTTTTAGCAATGTGAGTAGCTGGATGACCGCAGATTGACCTATAAAAGAATCGTAAATATCTACTAAAATAAAACAGCACAAACAAAAATTTTTACAGCACAAAACAGCACAAACGATTGACATATTTTTTGTTAACTTTGTTTAATTTTTTTTTTAAGGGGGGCCAACTTCACGGAGCTTTCGGCGACGCCTCCTGACTACGATAGCCATAGTTGACCAATAATTATTTAAAGAAGATCAAAAACTTTTAGGTGCAATTTTTTAATAATTTGCTGTAACATTTTAAAACACTGATGTTTATTAGGTATTGCGTGTCGCAGTTGATTGCACGGTAGTGTTTGTTGTGAAGTTTTCTCCTTTGATGTCTGATTTTTCAGGATTATTTTAGTAATAACCTTGGTATTTATTATAAAAATAAAGCACCACAGGAGTTTTTGACCAATCACAAGATCTGAAGAGAATTTAGTTGACAAACAAAAGTGGTGAACTGTCCACGATGTACCCAGCCTTACCCTTTCATCTGCTTATTAGCCAGAATGGCCTCTTGCACACTTTGGAAAACAAATTTTAAAATAAAGAATGAGAGAAAAACAAAAAGAACGTGTCGATTTAAAATGCTGCCAGGTTCTGTATTCATTCCTAAAATTAAATTAAAATGAAATTCATTTCAATCTGTTGTGTGAACTAAGCCAGTATGTCTGAACATCAGGTTCATCTATATTCAACGTCATCTGTTGACTTGGTTGCCAGTCTCACGACTACCTTAAAAATAACTAAATACTTTCCTTCAAACTCTGTCTTTTTTCCACTTTGACCATTCATGTGAGGTCCGTGTGTGGGATGTTTGATAGAAACATAACTGAACCGGCAGATCTCCGGAAAATCCAACCAATGGTTTGAAAGGGCGGGGCTTCGGGACAGCAGAGAGGCTCTCATACTGGTCGCACAAGAGCAGGCCCTGAACACTAGAGCCATAGAGGCCCAGATCTACCACACCAGAAACGGCCCAAGGTGTAGCCTGTCCAAAGAAGCCGGTATGGTCCAGCACATAACTGCCAGGTGTAAAATGCTGGCTGGCAATGCGTACGCGGAACGCCATAACCAGGTGGCTGGGAGAGTATACAGGAACATAAGAACGCGGACTTGAAACTCCAAGGCCAAAGTGGGAAACACCCCCAAATGACCAAGCAAAAATATTATGGGACTTCCAGATCCAGACCGACCGAATGGTAACGGTGAACCAATCAGACGTAGTGGTGGTCGATGAGAAGCAGAGGAAAGCAGTAGTGGTGAATGGGGTCGTACCAATCGACGGTAACATCAGGAAGAACGAGCACGAGAAACAAAGGAGGTACCAAGGCCTCAAGAGAAGAGCTGGAGAAGGCTTAGAAAGTGAAGGTAACAGGGATTCCTGTGGTGATCGGGGCAATCGGAGCAGTGACCCCCAAACTAGAGGAGTGGCTCCAACAGATTCCTGGAGAGAGGACACTGTGCAGAACCCTCAAGCTTCCTGGCGTCTGGTAGAGGACCAGAGTATGGAGAGTGGAAGACCAGCCACGGAAGAGTGAGAAGAAAATTTATACTAAACTTGAACACAAAGTGAAAATTTCTAGCCTCAAATTCTAGATTGAGACCAAGATGTTCAGCTCATGTGATGAAAATAAAAGCTTTGGTTTTGGAAGTACAAAAAGCTTAAAATATGAGCCATCCATCCTATAATAGTCTGTTAGTGGTGCAGTGAGATTAATGAGAACGGCAGCAGGTCGCATGGTGACCCCTGTAATCCAAAGAACCGTCCATGACAGCCTCCATATGCCGAGCAACGCCGGAGGCGGCCTCGTTCTGTCAGCGATGACGTCCGTGACAGTCAGAGTTTGGCTTCATGCACACACACACAGACATGCACGCATGGCCAGACACATGGATGTACACGGACACACACAGGATGAGGCTGGTTGGTGAATCTTAAACTAAAATTTGACATGAAACACAAACAAAATTGTGAGGTTTAGAATTAAATAACATGAAAAGAAGGATCATATGTAATGTTTAAGGATTATTACATCAGTTATTTGGATTATTTTAAGGAATAAGCTTCCAGTTAGAGTGCGAGAGGCAGACAGTCCTCCCATACTATATTAGGATTAAAGAATCTAGTTTCCTGTTTTTAGCTGCTGCTCATTTTCTATAAATATTGTTCCTTATTTTAAAATCCCAATTTTTTATTAATGAATTGATATTTACAAATGGTCCATGTTTGTGTCTTTTCTCCACCGGGCAAGTGAGGATTGTTCTACTGTAGAAGCCGGGTTCTAACACAAGCATGGGCAAACTACGGCCCGCGGGCCACATGCGGCCCGTTAAACATTTTAATCCGGTCCCCCAAACATAAAAAGTTATATAAATAAACCTTGTTAATGTTTTATTTTTTCTGCAATTCTGATGTTTCCTCATAGATGGCGCAATCTGGACATATTGGCTTTGTTGAGAAAACAACAACACTGCTCCCATTAAAATGTGTGTGTCTCTGTGATGCGTAAGCTGTCAAAATAAACAGTGTGCACAGATATGGAAAGCCATTGGGTCCAATACATTCACGTAAAAGCGTGTTAGATGTTAAAACAAGCAAAATGTTACTTCAAGCGCTTAGATTTCAAACCTAGCGCCGCTAAATGCGTGTTTTAAGCGCTATCGCATTAGATTTCAGACTTGGATTTGAAATTTAACGCGCTTGATGTAACATTTAGTGCGCTTGTTTAAAATCTAACGTGCCATTCTATCAGTCTAATCTAGCGGTTACCAAAGCATGCCAAGTTAGAACTCAATGTGGCTTGGAGTCAAAAAGTTTGCTCTAACATCTAATCGGATGTGTGCTGTATGCAAATGATAAGATGTGGGGAAAAGACGACACCTGTGGTCAGAAACGGAAGTGAACTGAGGACAGTAAAATGAAGCATTTAAAGCAATGAGGAAATAATTAGAAAACACATAAATACCTTTCAGCGAATCGGGCGGTATCATGCAAAACATTTCCATTGTTGATCATCGCTTTTAAGCTGATTGGTTGTTTATAAAAAAAAAAAAAATCAATAACTGACGTCCCCGAAACACCTGAAATAGAAAATATTAATGTTCTGTTCTATTTTGATACCATTGCGATAAATCACCAAATCAACATATCACAGTTTTTGGTTTGAGATTATGAAATATAATTATAGCCTCTTCTCTCCGCCTTCCTCGGTATTTAGCCAATGATATACTGTAAAACGTGGACTTTAACGAATCATTTTAAGAGGTGTAGATAATCCAAAAAAAACGGACAACCCGCAAACAATCAGAATATAGTTTTCACTCAGAACTATGATTTTTTTCTTAGAGAATCTGCTGTAATTTAAACTGAGCGAGACTTCAAAGGCTGTCGAATATTGACGTGTTTTAAAAGACTGTATACTAAAAAAATGATATATTTTAATTACTATAAACCTCTCATTACTGTGTACTTTATAAATGTAGCAGTTCTTTCATCGTAAGCACTTTAAGTGTCAGATTCTGACTTTTCCCTTTTCAGATTTTGCATTGAATTTCTAATTTAATTTGCTTTTCTTTTCGTCGTCAAGATAGAAAATGACCAAAAATAAATAGAATAATCCAAGGGGTCATTCGCTTGAGAAACTGAATGCACATGCAGACACAGGACAGATACTAATCAACTCGTCTAAACTGAGGGAATAACTTTTGAATAAAAACGAGCTTGCGTTCCTTTTAAAAAAAGCGTTTGAAAAGATAAAACTTCATGACTCAGTTGGGTGTTTCGGTGCCCTACTGAGACCAAGTGCTGCTGTCACAGATGGGTAGGGCATTTCCCTCTATTTGGCCTTCCTAGAAGAAGTCACTTGTGACATGTGCAACGTGATCCGGAGATGATGGGGTAATTCAGACATCTGTCTCTCTTTACTAATGTTCACAGTGGGTGTTTCAGTACTTAGAGAGGCTCAATTATCTTCCAAAACTAGTGATTTATTATGATTAGTGAGACAACCAGGCTGCCATGGTGTCACAGAGAACAATGGAGTGAAAAAAAGTTGAATATATATTTGATCATTTAGCTTAATAAATGTTTAGGGTTTTAATTCAACTGATTAGATTCGGTAGAGTTAGTATTCATTCATACATTCATCCGTCCATCGATACATCCAATTAATCGTTTATTCCGTTCTGTCGTCTTCCACTCATCCGGGGCTAGGTCACGGGGGCAACAGCCTCAGACGAGAGGCCCAGGCTTCTCTCTCCCTGGCTGCATCCCCCAGCTAACCCGGAAGGATCTGAGTTGTTCCCCGGCCAGCTGTGAGACACAGTCTCTCCCGTGGGTCCAGGGTCTGCCCCTTGGTCTCCTCCCGGTGGGACATGCCTGAAACACCTCACTAGCAAGGCGCTCGGGGGGTATCCTGACCAGATGCCCGAACCACCTCATCTGGCTCCTCTCGACCTGGAGGAGGAGCGGCTCAATACCGAGCTCCTCCTGGATGGCAGAGTTCCTCACCCGGTCTCTGAGTGAGAGCCCAGCCACACTGCAGAGGAAGCTCATTTCGGCCACTTGTATCCGCGATCTCATTCTTTCGGTCACCACCCACAGCTGGTGACCATAGAGATGAGGGATCTACGTTCCCACGCTCACCTATGATCACCAGCTGTGGGTGGTAACCGAAAGAATGAGATTGCAGATACAAGCGGCCGAAAAGAGCTTCCTTCCACAGGGTGGCTGGGCTCTCACTCAGAGATCGGGTAAGGAGCTCTGCCATCCGGGAGGAGCTCTGTGTCGAGCCGCTCCTCCTCCATGTTGAGAGGAGCCAGATGGGGTGGTTCGGGCATCTGGTCAGGATGCCTACCCGGTGAGGTGTTTCGGGCACATCCCACTGGGAGGAGACCAAGAGGCAGACCCCGAACCCGCTGGAGAGACTATGTCTCACAGCTGGTCGGGGAACGACTTGGGATCCTTCCGGGTGAGCTGGAGGATGCAGCCAGGGTGAGAGAAGCCTGCGCTTCCCGTCTGAGGATGTTGCCCCTGCGACCTGACCCTGGATGAGCGGAAGAAGACAACGAACGGATGGAACAACCCGACATTGGGATACTACCTGAATACAGTGCCTTGCGAAAGTATTCAACCCCCTTGAACTTTGCGACCTTTTTCCACATTTCAGGCTTCAAACATAAAGATACACAACTGGAATTTTTTGTGAAGAATCAACAACAAGTTGGACACAATCATGAAGTGGAACGAAATGTATTGGTTATTCCAAAACTTTTATCAAAGAAAAAATGGAGAAATAGGGCGTGCAAAAGTATCCAACCCCCTTAAGTTAATTCTTTGTATCGCCTCCTTTTGCTGCGATTACAGCTATTAGTCTCTTGCGTTACGTCTCTGTCAGTTTTGGACATCGAGAGACTGACATTTTTGCCCATTCCGCCTTGCAAAACAGCTTGAGCTCAGTGAGGTTGGATGGAGAGCGTTTGTGAACAGCAGTTTTCAGTTCTTTCAACAAATTCTCTATTGGATTCAGGTCTGGACTTTGACTTGGCCATTCTAACACCTGGATATGTTTATTTGTGAACCATTCCATTGTAGATTTTGCTTTATGTTTAGGATCATTGTCTTGCTGGAAGACAAATCTCCATCCCAGTCTCAAGTCTTTTGCAGACTCCATCAGGTTTTCTTCCAGAATGGTCCTGTATGTGGCTCCATTCATTTTCCCATCAATTGTAACCATCTTCCCTGCCCCTGCTGAAGAAAAGCAGACCCAAACCACGATGCTGCCACCACCATGTTTTACAGTGGGGATGGTGTCTTCAGGGTGATGAGCTGTATTGCTTTTACACCAAACATAATGCTTTACATTGTTGCCAAAAAGTTCGATTTTGTTTTCCTCTGACCAGAGCACCTTCTTCCACATGTTTGGTGTGTCTTCCAGGTGGCTTGTGTCAAACTTTAAACAAACACTTTTTATGGATGCCACTCTTCCATGAAAGTCAGATTTGTGCAGTATATGACTCACTGTTGTCCTATGGACAGAGTCTCCCACCTCAGCTGTAGATCTCTGCAGTTCATCCAGAGTGATCATGGACCTCTTGGCTGCATCTCTGATCAGTCTTCTCCTTGTATGAGCTGAAAGTTTAGAAGGATGGCCAGGTCTTGGTAGATTTGCAGTGGTCTGATACTCCTTCCATTTCAGTATTATCACTTGCACAGTGCTCCTTGGGATCCTTAGAGCTTGGAAAATCTTTTTCTATCCAAATCCAGCTTTGAACTTCTCCACAACATTATCTTGGACCTGTCTGGTGTGATCCTTGTTCTTCATGGTGCTCTCTGCACTTTAAACTGACCTCTGAGACTAACACAGTGCAGATGCATTTATATGGAGACTTGATTACACACAGGTGGATTCTTTTTATCATCATTAGTAATTTAGGTCAACATTGGATCATTCAAAGATCTTCATAAAACTTCTGGAGAGAGTTTGCTGCACTGAAAGTAAAGGGGTTGAATACTTTTGCACGCCCTATTTCTCCGTTTTTTTTTCTTTGATAAAAAGTTTTGGAATAACTAATACATTTCGTTCCACTTCATGATTGTGTCCAACTTGTTGTTGATTCTTCACAAAAAATTCCAGTTGTTTATCTTTATGTTTGAAGCCTGAAA
Organism: Neostethus bicornis; assembly: GCA_902685375.1. NCBI lineage: Eukaryota > Metazoa > Chordata > Actinopteri > Atheriniformes > Phallostethidae > Neostethus > Neostethus bicornis. The sequence continues at coordinate 28,317,863 of LR738550.1, forward strand.
TGTGGCAAAAGGTCGCAAAGTTCAAGGGGGTTGAATACTTTCGCAAGGCACTGTACAGGACTGGAGAGCTCGTAGATGACTCAAACATGCATGAATGGGAAAAAAACAACACTTCAGGTATGGTTTTGATTTCGGAATAACATTCAAACATTCAAAAAGTTGGGTTTAGGTATTTTTCTTTTACAAACTGACTAAGAAATTAATCCCCTGCCGCCCCCCCCCCCCCCCCACACACACACACACACGGACACCAACATCTAAGGCCTGACTAAAACATGTTTGCATCCGGATGTCGTGATATAAGCTTTCACAGAGCGATAAAAACTGCTGCTACCACTGGTTTAACTTGTAGCATTAAACCCTTCTGGCCAGGAGAGGCTCTAAGTAGGCTAAGCCAGGAAATTAGCCAAATCTCCCTTAATGAATGCACACACTCCCGATAGGAGGGTGTAGAGGCCCCGGTGTGTTTACCCTGCATTACTCTGGAGGCCATCTGTTTCCCTCAGAGCACCATATGGTAGAGCATGAACTGGCTAGCTGCTCTGCAGGAGGAATGCGTTTACATGTTCGCATGTTGATCCCGAGGTGTGGCAGGGTTAGAGATTCAGAGCTGCTAACGGGTATCTGCAGTCATATCGTGGATACTGTTCGTTAACTATCAGCCTTATGTACACATGTCGATGAAAGACAAAAACAACCAGCTACATTACTTCGATCAGTAGTTTCCAAACTTTTTAGAACCCTTAGACTTTTGGTTCCTGTCCGCCGGACATCTTGTTCCGTCCTATTTGGTAACGCCTTATACTTAAACTCAACAATGGACTATCAAAGAGGAAATGATCTTTGTTTTGCATTAACATAAGTAAACATCCATACAGTCCACACTGGGTGTGTCCAACCTTTTTTGGTCCAAGATCTACATTTCAATTATCAAATTTTCTGAGATCTACCGTTGCAACCCCCCGAAAATCGTTTCCAACCAGCCTCTCTCTCTCAAACAGAACACACAGAAAAATTCCTCTCTCTCAAACACACACAGACAAATTCTTCTCTCTCTCTTCCTTTTCTCTCTCAAACACACACACACACACAGATATATTCCTCTCTCTCGCTCGCTCTCTTTTCTCTTTTAAACAGACACACACACAGACTTTTTCTGCGTGTACACAGCACTGCGGGAGGGGATGGCGGCCTCAACAGCAACAGCTGCTGTACATTGATTTCAGACTTACACGATTTTACGTCACTGACTCCAAAATTCGTCAATAGCACTAGAGTCGCCAGATTGAAGCTCTTTGGAAAGAAAAAAAAAAAAAAAAGTCGCTAAAATTTAGCCACTGAATTAGTCGCTAAAACTGATGCTTAGCGACTCTAGCAACTAGAGGGTCTGAATACTCGCTAATTATACCATCAAAGATGCTGAGTTGACATTATTGACTTTATTTTTTAACTGAATTCATTACTGATTTCATTTTTTCCCCAACACACCTGGCGGTCGACTTGGAACCAGTTCGGTTGGGCACCGGTCTATATTGAACCATTAAAGCAAACTTTTTTTGTTAATATTTTAGAACATATCAGCTGTTCAGTTTTCTGAGTTCTGATATATTTTAATTAAAAACACTCCGTGTTTATTAATGATGACAGATATATGTACCGTAATTTCACGACCATTAGGCGCACCGTACGAAAAGGCGCAGTCTCAGTCACACACCGCCTTACAACAACACACACGCAAGCATGCAAATGTGCGTATTAAAAAATAGATTGGGAGCAAAACTGAGTTTGGTTGTGCTTTATTTAAGTAGTAACGATACTAAACAAGCACATTACCGGTAATAGTCTTTATTCAAATCCGTCAAAGTCCTCATCCTCTGTTTCCGAATCGAACAGCTGCGCAAAATCCAACAGAGCAGGTCCACTTCGCTCCTTGCTGTCAAAGTCACTGTCTGTACTGTGCGGCTCCTCAGAAAGGATACCAGCTTTTGTGAAAGCTCGGATAACAGTACCAGCAGACACGTTAGTCCAAGCATCTACAATCCATCGGCAAACTGTAGCGTAACTCGCCCGGCGCTGCCTTCCACCCTTCCACGGCTCGATTCCCATGTTCCTTTGCGTAGCTGATTGTCTTCAGCTTAAACTGAGCGTCATAAGCGTGTATCTTTGCCATTTTCAGGGTTAAAACAGCAATGTTGTGCATACAGCACGTACCTTTTTTATACACAATCCACGCCCACAATTCACTCTTTAACATTCTCATGCCTTTTCTTTCAGGTCCGCCTCGCCTCACGGGCACCGCTTTTTTTTTTAGGTCCACCTTTTCTCACACACAAGGCGCACCACATGAAAGGGCGCACCGCTTATTTTGAAGAAAATCGAAGACGTTTATATGCGCCTTATAGCCGTGAAATTACGGTATGTTGAACCATTAAAGCAAACTTTTTTGTTAATATTTTAGAACACATCAGTTGTTAAGTGTTCCAAGTTCTGATATGTTTTAATTAAAAACATTCCGTGTTTATTAATGATGACAGATATATGTATATCCCGATTAGATATTTTTTTTCCGAAACCAATTCAACACTCCCGCCTTAGATCAGTGGGGAAAATTCGGACCCCTGGTGCTCTGAGGTGTATTGCAGAGTCTCTGGGAAAATCCAGAAGAAGAAAATTATTGTCAACCAGACAACTATTTTCATCCTGGCTGTATTGGAACAATTTATTGTTCAGCCGGGCCGGTAGAGGGCGCTAGCGATCTAATGTTTATTCGTGTTCAGGAAGTAGGAAATAGGAAGTAAGTAGTCAGAGAGAAGAAGACAACGTGTTAAGCTTGCAGTGCCAGAGACCATCCTAGTTTATTTCTAATCATCAACCATCCACACTTTTCGAGCCCTTTGAGCGGCAATATGAGTGAGTAGTTTGTTATGTTCATGATTGTATGTTTGTTTGTAGCATTATTTTCAAATGTGTATGACTAGATGCTCATTTATTTGTTTTCTGTATGTTTACAGTTTCACACTTCTTTCTATTAAATTCTAAAAAAGCTACAACGGACTGTTCTTTGGAGGAGTTGATGGAAAGGAGAGTTTAGCTGGCTGTGAATCCCAATTAGGACACGGGATCACATTGGGATCACTGGCGATTCAAATAAATATAACCAAATGATAACTATTAATGTCAATTCGTGCTAATTTTACGAAAAAAATGTTAAAACTGTAAAAAAACAGAGTAAAATCACTCTTAGTGACTGGATTTGTTTCTAAAATCAAGTTCTTTTTATGACAAAAACTAATTAAACTTTCAAAAAAGTTTAGTGAAGTTAATAAAAGGCTTTAAAAGAAAGTTTTAACCGAAGATTGGCGATTTACCCGGGCATCCAAGGACATTTGATATTCTCTAAAAATGCTTTCATTCTGAGATGAAAGCTCACTTCAAAAGAACTCTGAAGACGTTTCTTCAAAATATTGAATATTTGTGAGGTAAAGAAAATGCTTCCCGTCCTTGGGTTTCTTTTCATCGGCTACAGATTGAAAAATGTGATGAATGAAGCAGAAACAAAGACAAGCTGGATATACAGAATGTTTGTGTGCGGCTTTGACTGGCTCGTACCTTAAACATCTGCTTAACTTTCTGTCGAGGAAGGTTGACGTTGAGTTTGTGAAGAAGTTGAAGGACTTCACTGATGCTTAAGCTTCCATCTCCGTTCTTATCGGCCTCAGTGAACGTCTGCTTCAGCCACGTGAAGAACCGTTAAGGACCAGAAAAACACAACGCACTGACAAAACAGCAAGTTCATCTCATTGGTTGAATGTAGCGTTTCGTTTTGTTTTTTTAAAGAAGAACAAGAAAAAAGGGCGTGTCACAAAACGACCTGCACAAATTTGTGTTTAGTTTAAGCACCGCATTTAAAAATATGTTCTTTTAACGAACAATTTAGAACTTCTACAGTATTTTCACATTTGCAAATTTCCTACTTAAAGTCCAGACCAGCCTATGCAGCCGAGGATCCGACCGCCAGGGTCCCCGCCGTTGGCTGGCACCCATCTCCTCCTTCACCCAGCCCCTATAGCCCCTCCTGCAGGTGGTGAGTCCGCTGGAAGGGTGCCCATGTCCCCTGTTCGGGCTGAGCCCGGCCGGGCCCCATAGGTAAAAGCCCAGCCACCAGGCGCTCGCACACGTGCCCCACCCTCGAGCCTGGCTCCAAGGGGGAGCCCCGGAGACCCGCGTCCGGGCAAGGGCAACTTGGCCATGTTTGATTTCTTCATAGGGGTATTTTTGAGCCACGCTTTCTCTGGCCCCTCACCTAGGACCTGTTTGCCTTGGGTGACCCTACCAGGGGAGTTAAGTCCCGGACAACATAGCTCCTAGGATCATTGGGGCACGCAAACCCCTCCACCACCAAATCCCGAGGTGTTTCGGGCACGTCCCACCGGGAGGAGACCAAGGGGCAGACCCCGGACCCGCTGGAGAGACTATGTCTCACAGCTGGCTGGGGAACGACTTGGGATCCTTCCAGGTGAGCTAGAGGATGCAGCCGGGAAGAGAGAGGCCTGGGCTGCCCGTTTGAGGCTGTTGCCCCCGCGACCTGACCCCGGAACAAGCGGAAGATGACGGAACGGAACGGAAAGTCTGGACCAAACTCTCCAAAAGGCCATTATTGACCCCCGAAACTTTTCATTTTCTTTTTTTTTTTTTTCATTTTCACATAGGCAGCAAGGTGGCGCAGTGGGTAGCACAGTGGCCTCACAGCAAGAAGGTCATGGGTTCTCCCCGTGTTTGCGTGGGTTTCCCCCGAGTACTACGGTTTCCTCACACCCTCTACAGACATGCATGTTAGGTTGATTGGCCGGTGCCAAATTGCCCCTAGGAATGGTGTGTGTGTGGATGGTTGTATGTGTGTGGCCCCGCGACAGACTGGCGACCTGTTCGGGATGTACTCTGCCCTTTGCCTTAAATTGGCCGGGATGGGCTCCGGCACCCCGCGAAACCCCGAAAGGGACAGACGGATATGAAGATGACTGACTATTTTCACATACTCTATTCATCCCTCAACTGGGAAATTTGGGTGCTGCGCTCCTAAACCGCAGCAGGCAACCACGAAGGCACCAATGGTGGGAGAAACGGGGGGGGGGGTTATGTGTCTTCTCCAAGGACCCTAGACGTGAACTTCCGGTTAACTTCCACTGAGCCATCGTCTCCCCCCATTGCTTGACACCTATGGTCTAACTTTTCTTCTTTTGTCGAGCTTACTTTGTAACGCAGTGGCGGATCCAGGGGGAAGCGTAGGGGCACACGCTATGCTCCGCCCCTTTTTGGTCCACAAAAAATAAAAAAGTGTTGTTAACACTTTAATTATCATAAAATTGTTAACACTTTAATTATCAAAATATGCATCAAAATGCAGAGAAATTACTTATTTTTCAAAATATTCTGGAGGGCATGCCCCAAGATCCCCATATACTTGTTTTGTCTATGACATCACGACCGCCCCCCTCCACCCCAGAAAATCCTAGATTTGCCCCGGTAAGCTGCCTCCTTCTGTGGACTTGCGTTACATTCTCATTGGTCCTTTAAAACGGGAGTTTTATTGGGAAGGATATTGGTCACGTGTGCGTTGCCTCTTGGCCAGACTGTCCTCGTCACTGATCCCCGCCATCAGGTATTTCAGTCCGGTGATCCAGGTCCGTGCCTCCTCTCCAGTGCCTGAGACCAGGTCCAGAGACTCCATGTGTTCCCCGTAGTACAGGCTGAAGCAACAGTTGGGGTCAAAGCTGCCGTCTGCATACCGTTGAAAAATCTCAGACTGCTTTCCTTCACACACTTCCCGAATGGAGTCGATGGAGACTGAGGAGACAGGAAGGAGAAAAATGTTTGAAATCACTTTTTATTCTGGTTTGACTATGTTTAATGTTAGAAATGACAAATTTAATCAAAGAAAATGATTTCAATCCAACAAAAATTCTAGATCAAGTCCATTTTAGGAAGATCCAGGTTTAATGTTACGATTTTGCATTTTTATTGTGGATTTTACTCATTTTTTCCCAGGTTTCATTCAATTTTTACTGGATTTATTTACCTAATTGTGGATTTTATAAACTATTTTTTTTCAACCAACTTCATTTTATCCTGGATTTCGTTCTTCTTTATTTTATTTTGTTTGGACTCAGTCATCCGGGGTTTTTGGATAAATCAAGTCACAGTGGGTTTGTTCCAAAAATCCGAATATAAATAGAAAGCACCGAGATGAAACTAACAGGCTCTGAATCACATCAGAAATAACCAGAGTTCTTTTTGTTCTGCACGTCTAACAGATCAAATCTCGTTGCTGTAAACCTGGACTGTTTCACACCAGTTCTCACTCAGATGGATTCAGCTGAGTGGTCATTTAACCCTTTAAAGACGTGTCACTAAGTCTTTTTTGTGGTTCTGAAGGAAGTCACAGAAGACCACAGAGTTACTTCTGACCAAGATCACGTCCTATAAAAGGACACTTTTTAACATAAAATTACAAAGAAACTTAAGTTAATATATGTGGTGGTTGAATTAATCCAGTTTATAATCTTTGATCCCAAAAGTAGTTGAATTCAACAGCAAATTAAGACGTTCCAATCAACAGGTTAAGACAGGCATGGGCAAACCGCAGCCCGCAGGCCACATGCAGCCTGTTATACCTTTTAATCCAGCCCACCAAACCTAAGAAAATAAAATAAATAAATCTTGTTAATGTTTTATTTTCCTGTAGTTCTTATGTTTTGTCACTAGATGGTGCCAAAGATACAACAACGCTGCTCCTATTAAAATGTTTGTGTCTCTGTGATGCTCACACTGTCCAAATAAACTTTGTGCACAGATATGGAACGCCATCGGGACCAATACACGCACGTAAACTGAACTGCCAAACTGGTATTTTTAGTCACTTTGTTTTTGTGATGTCTTTTATTTTGAAGGTATGTTTACCGTTACCATGGCAACCAGATTACGTTTGAGCAGAGAGAACGTTTCTATGTTATGAAAACGCTGCTAATAAATGTTTTTGTGAGGACAAAAAAGATTTAAGTTTATTATTTATTTAAAAAGACCCATTTTTTTCAGGCTGGTCTTGTTTCGTTTTTCTGCTACACCTTCAGACCGTCCGTGAAAATATTATCAGACACTAAACCGGTCCGTAGCACAGGAAATGTTGGGGACCTCTGATTTAAACTAAACTACAACTACTGTTGTGGATGTGCAATTACACTTTATTCTAGTACGGCAAAAAAAAAAAAAAAACAACATGCACACGCGACCCCCCTGGTATCGCGCCATGCCCCCCTCAGAGGGGCGCGCCCCACTATTTGAGAAGCACTGCCTTAAGGAAATATCTTCAAGGACCTTTTCTGCCAGTGGTGTATCGTCAAAAACAACAAAAAAACCCAACATTTTTGTCAAATAAAAAGGATTTCTGATGGTTTGAAGTTTTTAGTATGATCATGGAAACTTTATGAACGACCAAAAATGGAAAAAAAAAAAGTTATCAACGGAGTACCGTCAGAATTGGAGCGAGGCTTAAAGGCACAAAAACTAGACTGAAAATTAGTACCAGAACTAAATTTTGAATTAATCGTCAAATAAATCTGTTCAAATCGATATTTCAGTTGAGCACATTTGGTCTACGGATGGCTTCAGGAGGTTGAGAAGTTGTTTACACTCTGAGTCCAAACACAGAGTGATCCATCTGGCAATGGGAACATATCAAGCATGATATCACAATGACATCACCCCGCTGTTTCACAGCCATCGCATTTAGACCATGTCCACGCGTAGCCAGGTATTTTTGAAAACGCATATCTGCATCCTCCATTTTAGGAAAACGCTCGCGTCCATTCGTAACCGTTTTCAAAATATCCGCGTCTCAAATATCCGCGGTTATGGGCATGCCAGACCAGTAGTGGGCAGTATTGAGTGGAGGAGGAGGGAGGCTTACGTGATTAATAATCACCGATTGCAACGCATTTCTCCTCCTTTGCTCCTCAGTTGAGAGTGGACAAAAAGGCAAGAAAAGAGGGTCTATAACAGGGTCTGTGGATCCATGCTGCCCACTGTCTGCTTTTATAAACAAGGACGCACATGAATGACGTGTGTGCATTACTTGTCGCAGGTAGTGACGTATAAAAACGCAAATCTCCGTTTTCGCACGTCCACACACAAACGCAAAAACAGACTTTTCCAAATTCTCTACTTTGGCCGGAGTTTTCAAAAATGCCGGTTTTGAGTGAAAAAACCCTCCGTTTTCGTGAGGACGGCCAAAATGGGTAAAATATATGCGGTTTCAAAAATACCCGGCTACGCGTGGACAGGGTCTTTAACAAACCATTGGGTGCACCATCCAACCGGGCATCAGTTTGTTTATGGGAGCTCACGTGAGCCCGTATTCTGTTGTGCTAAACATGGGTTTTAAACACACAATGTGTTTATTGATTAACTGTCCTTGGATTAATTCTAACGTGGATTAATGTCACTTGATTCTTAAAAAGAATCTGATTTGTGACTCTGCTCCGTGGATTCATCTAAACCGAGTTGTTTTTCTTTTTAATTTATTGCGCCTTTCTTCTCTACAAGTTTGGTCAATTTATTTTTTGGTTTTAAGACACGTTAGCAAGTTTTTTTTTTTTAACTTTTGGAGAACTTTGATAATTCCAAATAAACTCTGAATGAGGATTAAAGTGTTTGAATTCTTTCTGGAAGGATCATCAGAGCTAATTATCTCCTAATCAGAGGGACAATAATCCTGTAATCTCCATTTCCTTTCAAGCTCTGTGTTTGAAGAACCTGGCTGAAACAAAGACACGTTGTGTCGTACTTTCAAAGAAATATCAGGGGGAAAAAAAAAAAAAACTTGTAGCTTAAAGTGTCACTAGCCCAGGCATGGGCAATCTACGGCCCGTGGGCCACACGCGGCCCATTAAATGTTTTAATCCGGCCCGCCAAACTTGAAAAATTAAAAAAAAAAATTAACCTTGTTAGTGTTTTATTTACACTGCAATTCTGATGTTTCCTCACTAGATGGTGCACTGTATAATATGAAACGCCATTGAGCCTGATACATGCATGTAAACAAGCATGTTAGATGTCAAAACAAGCAAAATGTTACTTCCAATGCTTAAGATTTCAAACCTAGCGCCGCTAAATGCAAGTTTTTAAGAGCTATCGCACTAGATTTCAAACCTAGTGCCGCTAGATTTTAAATGTAACGCTCTTGATGAAACATTTAGCGCTTGTTTACAATCTAGTGCGTTATTCTGTTGGTCTAATCTAGCGGTTACCAAAACATGCCATCGATCTGATCCTGTTCTGGCCCCCTGGTCAAATGTTAGAACTCAATGTGGCCCGTGAACCAAGCCAGCCATCTTATGCACATTCCAAACATCTCCACAGTTTAATCCTTACAAGTTGTGGCAGCTTGAACTTCTTTATTCATAAACATTTAGGTTGTAAAAATCCTACAATCACCGAAAAAATTAGATCGCGGATACAAGCGGCCGAAATGAGCTTCCTCCGCAGGGTGGCTTGGCTCTCACTCACTCGAGTGAGGAGCTCTGCCATCCGTGAGGAGCTTGGTGTCATGCCGCTTCTCCTCCAGGTCGAGAGGAGCCAGATGGGGTGGTTCGGGCATCTGGTCAGGATGCCCCCCGAGTGCCTCGCTGGTGAAGTGTTTTGGGCACGTCCCACCTGGACAGACTATGTCTCACAGCTGGCCGGAGAACGACTCAGGATTCTTCCTTATGAGCTGGAGCGAGAGACGCCTGGATTTCCCGTCCCCCACGATTTGGCCCCAGATAAGCGGAAGACGACGGACCGGATCCAAATCATTGACAAATTTTGGTAAAATTGACCAGGTACTGATTTATCGATAGGATTTTTCTTGAATTCAAGCTGTTTATTATAAATGTAGTTCCATGCTGTGGCGACCCCATCTGAAGGGGATACCTCTGCACCCCGTCATTAATCATATCCACCTATGCAGAGTACCAGCTGGATTTGTTCTGATCTGCTAAGCGAACGCTGCATGTGTCATTTTTACGCAGCCCCTCTTTTTGGGCAGATTAAAGCTAATGAATATTTAAATGGACATAAGGAGCTTAGATTTCAGGACCACAGACGAGGAAAGCAACAAGAAACTGATCCCCTAAGAACCTCGTGTGAAGCCACGCTCCGCTATAAGCTCTCATCATAACGTCCTGTTCTGTTCTGAATCTATTGATGGGTCGATTTGAACAAATATAAAGATTTTTTAGGGTAAATAAACGTCTTGTTTAGACTAAAAGACGAGAAGCCTGAAGGGAAAATAATGAGAACGAATAAAATGAAAAAAAAATGGCTCCAGAGAAAAATTTACACACAAATTTGAAGATGTGACAAATCGGAGGAACAACTGGAAAGAGTTGTCATCTTAAAAATCGAGCGTTAAATCTCTTCTGCTTTTATTTATTCTGATTTAAGAAACTAAACGTCAGCTTTGGGATTAAAATTTTAAGAGAAACAAAATCTTTTTATTGGAATTTAATAAGCAATAAAGTGTGAAATATGTCAAACTATGAATTCTGTTTTCTGCTTAGTGAAGGTGCAGACGTGGGGGAGCGGCTTTCGTAGGAAAGCTCAGACTCGTTTCATTGTGGCCAGTTCCGGTGGCTCAAACTCTGGCCTGTGGGCCCAACTTAGGCCCTGTCCACACGTAGCCGGGTACTTTTAAAAATGCATATATTTTGATCCGTTTTGCCGTCCACACGAAAACGGAGGGGTTTTTTTTCACTCAAAACCAGCGTTTTTGAAAACTTCGGCCCAAGTGGAGATTTTGGGAAGCTCCATTTTTGCATTTGCATGTGGACGTGCGAAAACGGAGATTTGCGTTTTTATGCATCCGTACCTGCGACAAGTAATGCACATAAATCATTCCTGTGCGTCCTTGTTTACAAAAACAGACAGTGGGCAGCATGGATGTATGCTGCGGAAATGACGAGAGAGGTGCTCTGATTGGACAGCTCAGAACGTACGTCTACATCAATACTGCCGACTACTGGTCTGGCATGCTCATAATCGCACTCAGAAGCATATTTATACAGCTCCTTGTGGACGTGGATATTTTGAAAACGGTTATGTATGGACGCGAGCATTTTTCTAAAACGGAGGCTAGCGGATATGCGTTTTCAAAAATACCCGGCTACGTGTGGACATGGCCTGCCAAGCCATAAGAATGAGTATTGGAGCCGGTTGGTATTAAAATCCAAGAAGGTCCTTTAGTGTTTTTAGCACACTTATTTAGCCCCATTCAGGACCCATCAATGGGCCCTCATTAGTTGAGGTTACTTAACACTAGGACCGCCACAGCCGTCAATATGACTGCACGTCACTTTAATATGCTAATTAGAATAAATAAAAACAGCCTAAGAGGCTGACCTTTTAGGACTTTTAATATGAACATGTATTTTATTTTTTTGTATTTTTTGTGTTCTAAAAATGAACATTTAAAAATGTATAAGTATTTTATCTCCTCTAACCTGCTGCGCCCCGCAGCAGCTGGGAGGAAGCGCGCATTGCCACCTAAGAAATAGGAACAACTTCATTGCTATGGCTACACATAAGTGTGTGTGTGTTTATATTTGTGGAGAGAGACAAGGAGGACTCTGACGCCATTACAGAAACATTTTAGAAAGAAAATTTTTATCTGAATAAAGTCTGCCATGTTTTCTAGATAAGTCTTGAAAGTTCAGGTTAACATATTGGAATATAGCCTATAGACAATTTATAACGTGTGTGGTTTGTGTGTGTGTGTGTGTGCCTGCGGAGTTGGGTGGGGCCAGCCGGGAGCTGCAACAAGTCACACCTGAAACTCATCTACTCATCTGCTGCAGCATAAATGGATCAGTTTTTAACACACTCTTCATCAGATTGTTTGTTTACCATGCTTGACCCACTATCCAGTTTTTGGCTCCAGCCCCTACTCCAGAACCACCCTGATTAAACTGTTTTTGTCTTCTTCATCTGAACCTTTCATCGATCTAATAAATCTGTTTTGTTTTCTTCATCTGAGCCTGTCTGTTGTGTCAAGGGTGTTTTTTTGGCCTCAGCTCCACGTCCCGACAAGAATATGATGCCCAAACCAACTCATCAAGCTCCTGTTAGGGTAGAGGAGTAACGGCTGTACTCTGAGCCCCTCACCCTATCTTTAAGTGAAACCCTAGACCCTTGAAGGCACCGCTTTTTTTCTGTTACTTATACTTTCTGTCACCATTCACAACAACCACGTACTCACTCTTTGCTTTCTCGTTCTTGCGTGAGGGTCTCCAGCGGATGCAGGATTTGTGATCATCCAGGTAAAAGAACCGTACCAGTCCCTTGGAGCCGCCGCGGAGCTTCACCATCTGGGTCCCCATCTGCATGGAGCTCATGCATTTCTCCACTAAAGGAAAGAAGGAGAGGAGAAATGGTTGGAACATCGGTGACAGAAATCTCTACACGGGAGTGAGTCACGGAAATTCATTCAGGCTGTTGTGCTCCGTTATTTTCTCACAAATCGTTGCTGAGCGAATGCATTGGATGTACCAGATCGGGCTTCGCTTGTCTTGTGGGTGGAAGAAAAGCGAAGGAAGACATGATTACACTTTCTCCATGACAAGCCCAGTCTGTAACCCCCTTCTTCTTCTTGCCACACCAAGAAGACAGAAATAAAATACCAGAGCTCTCTTTGAGGTGTGACATTTTACGCCGTGACCGAAATACCCATCAGGTTGGCCAAAGTGAGGCCTCGGCAAAGCTCTGACAGGAAGATAGCACGTCTGCTAATCAGTCGCATGCCTCTGAGCTGCCGTCACACACCCTGCAGACACATTTTCAATTATCAAGTGTCTGTCAGATGCTATGAAAGCAGGTCTGTGTGATATGCAGGGAAGTGGGCCACGACGGCGTGCGCTCGCTCAGTCAGCAGGTCGCCGACACGTGAAAGTCAGAAGCGGAAACTTTGAGGAAAACATGGCCCCCGTTTTCAGTGGTGGAATGTAACGAAGTAAATGTACTTCGTTACTGTACTTAAGTAAAAAAATGGGTATCTGTACTTTACTTAAGTAAAATTCAAGACCGGTACTTTTACTTTTACTTCACTACATTTTTAGAGCAAATATCTGTACTTTTACTTCGCTACTTTTTAAAAGTGTGTTTTACATTTTTCGTTACATTTTCCTTCAGGAATTTGAAAAATACACAGTTTTTTTAGCGCATCTTGAAGCCGCATCGCCAAAATCATAAGAAGCAGTTTATCGGGAGAAGAAGTAATGAATCGAGAAACATTTTCCGCATTCATTCAGCGCCAAAAACCTAACATCAAATATAGTACAAATTAAAAAGAGTCAGAAGATCGTTGTTTGTTGTGTTTACTTCTAAATAAAAAGTTGAGCCATCGTTACACAGAGCAGGGGCGGATCTAGAATTTTCCAAAGAAGGGCGGGTCTTAACAAAGCCAATATACATTATAGTGACTATGGGCCTCCCCCCCAAAACATTTTTAAAAATAAGTGTCATTTTGTTCCATTTCCTCCATTAGGGGATAGCTTGACTTGTCCTCTTTCCTTTTATTTATTTATTTTTTTTGTGGACCAAAAGAGGCGGGAGAGGGGGGGTCACACCCCTGCAGAGTATTTATCCTGGTTACCATGGTGACACTCTATAGCACAAAAAATAACATTTGAATTATGATCAAATACTTTTACTTTTTACTTAAAAAGTAAAAATTACACCAACTACTTTTGTACTTTTACTTAAGTAGATTTTTTTTATTGGTACTTTTACTTTTACTTAAGTACAAAAAGTGAGTAGTTCATCCACCACTGCCTGTTTGTGTGTTAGAACTCCTTCATGGAAGATTTATGAAAACAGCGGCAAATGTGAAGATTTTATTATTAAATAGGAGACGGTGGATCAGCCCTAGAGCGCTCGCCCGCGGACCGGAAGGTCGCGGGTTTGATTCCCACTGAGACCACCGCCTAGGGTCCTTGGAGAAGACACCTAACCCCCGCTTCCTCCACCATTGGCGCCGTCGAAGGGCAGCCTGCTGCGTTGTAAGGAGAGCAGCACACAAATTTCCCCGGTGAGAGATGAATAGAGTAATTCATCATCATCATAAATCCCTCAAGAAGAACCTTAACGGTTTTTCGCAAGTAATTTTAATCACAAATAACTTACATTAACAAAAAGGATTGAAACTAAACGAGAAAACGGGATTGATTCGCTGAAAACACCAGTTTTCATTGGGAGTAAGACGAAGCAGGGATGAGTGGCTCAGCCAGAGCATTGATTGGTCCGCTACGCCCGGGGACACGTTAATACACTGAGTACTGTCCTCCTGACCTTTCCTATTGAATTCCTGCCCACGAGTACCAACAGAGTCAGCCAATCAGCAACCAGCAGCTAGGGCATGCTAACTGCTAATGCTACGAATCCCATTGGACAACCAGTTGTTCCTCAATCGTAAAAACTCGAGATCAAACCAAAATAAACAAACATTTTAAGAAATATAACTAAAAAACAAATATTATTAACCCCTTTGTGGTTGGTAGAGCAACTTATTTGTACAAACTGTCATTTCAATAAACAGAACATATGAGGCGTAAAAGGTGGAAGATTTTAAGTATCTAGGATCAACCGTCCAGATTAATGGAGAGTGTGGAAAAGAGGTGAAGAAGCGTGTGCAGGCAGGCTGGAACGGGTTGAGAAAAGTATCCGGTGTGATGTGCGACAGAAAGGTTTCAGATAAAATGAAAGGAAAAGTGTACAAAACCGTGGTGAGAGCGGCCATGCTGATTGGTCTAGAGACAGTGGCACTGAGAAAAAGACAGGAAACAGAGATGGAGGTAGCAGAGATGAAGATGCTGAGGATCTCTCTGGGAGTGACCAGGATGGACAGGATCAGAGGAACAAGCACATGTTAGAAGTTTTAAAGTCAGAGTCAGACTGAGATGGTTTGAACATGTGCAGAGAAGAGAGAGAGAGTACATCGGAAGAAGGATGCTGGATTTGGAACCACCAGGAAAGAGGACTAGAGGAAGACCAAAGAGGAGGTTCATGGACACAGAGAACGAAGACATGAAGATAGTTGGTGTGATCAAAGAGGATGCAGCAGATAGGGTTAGATGGAAGAAACTGACTTGCTGTGGCGCCCCCTGAAGGGAAAAGCCGAAAGAAGAAGAAGAAGATAAGGCGTAAAAGGTGGAAGATATTAAGTATCTAGGATCAACAGTCCAGAGCAATGGAGAATGTGGAGAAGAGGTGAAGAAGCGTGTGCAGGCAGGCTGGAACGGGTGGAGGAAAGTATCAGGTGTGATGTGTGATAGAAGAGTTTCAGCTAGAATGAAAGGAAAAGTGTACAAAACCGTGGTGAGAGTGGCCATGCTGATTGGTCTAGAGACAGCATGGCCATGGCCTGTCTTTTCTTCAGTGGTACTGAAGAAAAGACAGGAAAATGAGATGGAGGTAGCAGAGATGAAGATGCTGAGGATCTCTCTGGGAGTGACCAGGATGGACAGGATCAAAGGAACAGCACATGTTAGAGGTTTTAAAGTCAGAGAGGCCAGACTGAGATGGTTTGGACATGTGCAGAGGAGAGAGAGAGAGTACATCAGAAGAAGGATGCTGGATTTGGAACCACCAGGAAAGAGGACTAGAGGAAGACCAAAGAGGAGGTTCATGGATACAGTGAAGGAAGACATGAAGATAGTTGGTGTGACCAAAGAGGATGCAGCAGATAGGGTTAGATGGAAGAAACTGACTTGCTGTGGCGCCCCCTGAAGGGAAATGCCAAAAGAAGAAGAAAGGGCGCTGTCCCTGGTGGCTGCCTGCTACAGTGTCTCTTGTTTTTTTGGCGTCTGGTCGTCTATTTATGCATTTTTTCCACTCGGTTTCTGTTCGTCTTTTGCCTGTGTTTGGTCTCGTTCTGGAGATGTGACTGTGCGCTCTTTGGACGTCGTTTTGGACTGCTCTGTTTTGCTTCAGACGCCTGTTTTTAGGCTAGCTGTTTTTTGGTTTCAACGGCTAGCTCCCCGTTTTACTGGTCATGGAGTCGTCTCGCTTTGTTAGCGTGGACTCAACCAGCAGCAAGCTCTCAGAACCAGATCCACCGTGGCTGGAGGAGTCTATGCCGT
Organism: Neostethus bicornis; assembly: GCA_902685375.1. Classification (NCBI taxonomy): domain Eukaryota; kingdom Metazoa; phylum Chordata; class Actinopteri; order Atheriniformes; family Phallostethidae; genus Neostethus; species Neostethus bicornis. The sequence goes on from LR738550.1 coordinate 28,334,029, forward strand.
CCCGACAGAACTGAAGAGACAATCAGGTAGGAGGCGCTTTGAGCCCTGTGTTCCTGCGGTTGTCATGGGTAACATCCGGACGCTCGCTGGCAAGATGGAGGAACTGGGGACACTCGTTCTGACCCAGCAGGAATGTGGAGGGGCCACTTTGGTGTGCTTCATTGAAGCCTGACTTCGTGGACTCATTATGGACTGTTTTTAACCGTTCAGTCGCCAGGTTTTACACCGTGTAAGCGGACCAGGAAGGCCTCGAGGTGTTTGCACCGCAGCATCAAATTTACCTTCGGGGATTAAGAAAGTATTTTAATTCAATTCAATAAATGATTATCAAAACAAGTGATTTGACTCAACCAATCGTTTACCAGGCCGTGGATGTGCGCCATGTGCGACGTCACTGGGATGGGATGCAATTGACTAACGTTTGGTCGTGCATCTCGTATGTAGACCACACAGTTGTGACGACTGACTTGATCTATTACTGGATAGGGTCCTGTTAATTATTTGGTCATTATGAACGTTTCCCGCTTGTGGCCCGGCCGACCGTAAATGCAACATTGTTTTTATGCGTGTGTGTGTGTGTGTGTGTGTGTGTGTGTGTGCGTTGTCTACAAAAGCTGTAGGAGTGGGTTTTTTTAAAACAGAGAAGTGGAAGCTTTAACCTTGAAAAAAATACATGTTGTATTTGTAACGTGAGGGTCAAAACTCAGATTACTGGATGTAAAGGTGCAAAGTGGGAATTTTTACAATATGGCCAAAAAAAAAAAAAAAAAAACCAAGGCTGCAGAACCGATTGGACAGAAAATGTGGTTTTTCAAAATGTGGCAAATACGAAGAGAAAGTTTTGGGAAAGATTGAAAAAGACTAAAAAAAGAAAAAACCTGCACTTTTATTTCTGTAATTGATAACTTTCTTCAATCATTATTTTAGGATTACAGGATCAGACGGCGGCATGCTTTGGTAACCGCTAGATTAGACCGAAAGAATGGCGCACTGGATTTTAAACAAGCGCTAAATGTTACATCAAGAGCGGTAAATTTCAAATCTAGCGGCGCTAGGTCTAAAATCTAGTGCGATAGCGCTTAAAATTGCGCATATTAATGGGATCAGTGGTGTATCTTTGGCGCCATCTCGTGAGGAAACATCAGAATTACATGGAAAATAAAACTAAAGCTTTATTTATTATTTTCAAGTTGGGCTGGATTTAAACGTTTAACAGGCCGCATTTGGCCCGTAGTCTCATTATTGAAGTACATTAAGTAGTGTTTTAATAAATCTGGTTCGTCTGGCTCTGCAACCAAGTGGTGAGCGGTCATTTAAAGAAACAAAGTAAAATGTGAAAAATTCCAAAGATTTCATACAAAGTACATTCAACACATTAGAAAGTTACATTTTTCTCTTTTTCTTTGTTTTAGCATCTTAACATCTGCTACAACTGCTCAATCACTTAGCAACTGTGATCCTGACCTCTAAAACAAAGAAGCAGCTAGAGTTTCTAGTGATCCCGTGAGGTGTGAACCGGTCAAAGTACAAGAGAAACTAAACCAACTTATTGGACTAGTTAGAAACTGATGAGATTTGACGGTAAGAGAAGTTTTAGAAATCTTTTTTTATTTTTTTTTTATCAAAATCCATGGAGTTTTACCTGCTTACAAACAAAAAATGAGGTTAATGCATAGTTGCTTTTTTTTTTTTTTTTAGGTAAAGTTGGGCTGCATCTTTATATCTGGTGATAAACCACATGTATGAGTTTAGATCAGGCATGGGCTAACTACAGGCCGCGGCCCGTTAAAAGGTTTAATCCAGCTCGCCGAACATTGGAAAAATGAAATAAATAAATGTTGTTAATGTTTTATTTCTCCTGTGATTCTGATGATTCCCCACTAGATGGCGCCAAAAATACAACAACACTGCTCCCATTAAAATATGTGTCTTTGTGATGCGCACGCTGTCAAAATTAACAGTGTGCACAGATATGGAAAGGCATTAGGCCCAATACACGTACGTAAAAAAAGCATGTTAGATGTTTTTCAGAATGTAGATTTTAGTTTTTAAAATGTTTTTATTATTTTTACCTTCCCTAGTTTCTATGTAGCGCTTTGGGATTTTTTCTTAAAATGTAAGGCGCATTACAAATAAAATGTATTATTATCATTATTATTAAAACAAGTTAAATGTTACATCAAGCTCTTAGATTTCAAACCTAGCGCTGCTAGATTTTTGGCACCATCTAGTGAGGAAACATCAGAATTACAAGGAAAATAAAACCCATTCTATCGGTCTAATCTAACGGTTACCAAAACATGCCATCCATCTGCTCCTGTTCCGACCTCTTTGTCAAATGTTAGAACTCAATGTGGCCCACGAGTCAAACAGTTTGCCCATCCCTGATTTAGATGAACAGAAGACGAGTCTTTCCAATTAAAAATAGCTAATTAAGTGGGTTCACCTAAGCTGTGTTTACAAGAAGTAAATCTGGATTACCAGGAAAACATTTGTGAACGATTCAAGCAAAGATTTCTGAAGAAGCAAAGCTATTTTCCAAGTGGCTTACAGCTTAAGTTACCATGGTGATACATCTTAGAAAGAAGCAATCCAAATCCATAAATGAGCCTAAAACGGAGCATCAAAGCTTCAGAGAAACTGTGTCTGACCCAGTTTGGTTGGAGAAAGGTGAGGAGTCGAACCGTGTAAATGTTTAGAAAGAATCTTAAACACGATGTTGTGCAGGCAGGACTGGGAGCGTATCTCCTGTGGACTCACACAGCAGACATGGAAAGGACAATCAGGCATGTAGAGAAATCGATACAGCAGCCACTGCAGTGCTAACACTCCAGCTCTCCATTATTCCTATTGATCCCACATACCGGCACGCCCACACGCACGCCGACACCTGGACCTAAAACCCAGAAAAACCCACTGAAAATCTAAAACAAGTCGATAAAAATCAGAGCAAAGCGCAAAATCCCAAAGTGATTGGAGCAAATGTCAGAGCTGTGAAGTTTCTGCTTTTCACACAGTTCTAACTTCATCTTATCACAGTGTGTCAGACTGGAGGTTAAAGCTGGTAGATACAGTCCTCACCATTTATTTACAACTCAAAATGAGCAGAAACACAGATTTGCATTTAAGACGAAGCAGGCTTTAGGTAGTGGTGCAGAAGTGGACAAACCAGGTCTGCCAGACTTCATGCAAGACACTATGAATATTAGAATGTCGAGTTGAACTGATACTTCTTTTTTATAACCAAAGACATGCCAAGTCTTCCGCATTGGGCGGGAGGCGACCGCAATTAGCACCCATCTCAAGCATACCTGATACATGATTAAGTATAATGAGGCTAAGCACATGGCATCTCCTGCTGCAGCTCTGCATCTGAAAGCCGCTAAGCGATCTGCATAATCTATTGCCAGTATTATTTTTGGTGAACGTATGGAAGAAGTCGGACATCTGGAAACTTTGGTCATGGGACAGCTTTTGTGCGTGAGCCGCAAAACAAAGCGCGAACAAGCAGCACAGGGGTGTATTCCTGGTGATAAGTCCTCTTCGTATTGATACATAATGCTAGGTCAGGCAAATAAACGTTTTAATCCGGCCTGATAAAAAAAAATTAATAAACCATGTTAATGTTTTATTTTTCCTTCAATTCTGATGTTTACTCACTAGATGGCGCACAGATATATAGATATATTGTCTATGTCGCAAAAACAACAACACTGCTCCCATTAGAATGTGTGTGTTTCTGTGATGAGCATGTTGTCATATTAGATTGTCAGGAGATTTCAAACCTACATTTTAAACCTAGCGCACTATATGCACATTTTTTTAAGCACTAGGGTGCTTGATTTGAACGTTGGCACGTTAGATTACATGCATGTAGCAGCCCCAATGACTTTCCACATCTAGCGTGCTTGTTTACCTGTTCTCGTTCCGCGGCCCCCTGGCCAAATATTAGAACTCAATGTGGCCCGTGAATTAAAACGTTTGCCCACCCCTGCGCTAGGTGGTAACACACATAAGACGCACAATTTTTCAGCTGCTTTCTCATGTTTTGAACGGTTTGTTTTACGACAACTGTCATGGCGGGTGTTGTCCATTGGCGGATGTAACGTCATGCTGTCTTACATACTGCCATACTTGTATTGTAAATAAAATTCAGAATTTTATACATTAATATTAGTCTACAGGCCATTTGTCTAAATTTATATCAAACTAATATAAAAAATTTCAGTGTGCAAAAAAAGTCCAATTAAATTTGAACATTAAATGGTGCATCCCCCAATGCCCGGCTCCTCCCCCATCAGCCCGCCTCCCTCACATGATGCCCCTGTGGCTCCTCCTACTTTTGGCTCCATCTCCTTAAATCCCGCCCCCAAATTTTCCAGTGTGAAGCCAAAAACTTGGCATCTCTTTAACCAATAGCAGTGTGAATACTAATCTTTGACTCCTCACCGATACGTCATTATTCTAACTTAAAACAGAAGACATTTAACTGGTTCCTGGTTGTTTTTGTTGCGCATGTGTATCTATCGACACACAGATGTATTAAAATCAATGATTGATAAATACAAGCTGTGGTAGATAAAGAAAAAAATTAATAAAACAACAGAGAAAACACAGTGGTGACATTTGGAGATGAACTGCTCGTGTGTGTAGGGTCTGCTTTCTGTCACGGAGTTAGAACTAAATGATGCAGGATGAGGGTTGAATCCATTCTGACCTCGGTGGTCCCCCGTTGGTGGAACAGAGAGCATGCTGAGGTGGTTCAGCTGTGGATAAAAGGTCACCAGAGACAACAGAGATGTCCACACATTACGCCGGGCAGACATGATGAAAACAGCATGCAGTGAGTTTACACACACCAGGAAACCAGAGTGGTTTGTACAAACTTCCCTCCGTGGTGTAACACAGATTTTCTTACGCTTCACCTCACAAAGTGGGGCAATGGCGGTGAGCATTCGGGCTCTCCGTACGGTGGTGATTTTATAACACTCAGTACCAACTATATACTAGCCAATTAGGTTTCCAGGGTCATGCAACCAAGCCCAGGTCACAAATTCTTGTGAAGACCGTATCTCCCGAACCAATGACCAGATTGTGATTAAACTGCCCAAAGTTTCTCAGTACCAATTATAGATAAACTAATAAGATCCCAATGGAAAATTGTTCAGTTACAGAATTTTTTTAATGAAAACCAAAATTTACAAATGACATCTAATTGACTTATTGACCAGTAGAAACAAGCCGACCAGGTGACAAAGCAGGTACAGCAATCTCTAGTTGAAGGGGCCACTCAAGAATTATTTAAAACAGGCATGGACAAACAACGACCCGCGGGCCACATGCGACCCGTTAAACGTTTTAATCCGGCCCGCCAAACATAAAAAACTTTTTAAAAAAATTAAAAAACACATGTAAATGGTTTATTTCCCTGCAATTCTGATATTTTCCCACTAGATGGCGCACTATAGATAATATTGGCTAGAATTGGCTGAGAAAACAACAACACTGCTCCTGTTAAAATGTGTGTATCTCCGTGTTGCACACGCTGTCAAAATAAACAGTGTGCACAGATATGGAAAGCCATCGGGGCCGATACACGCACGTAAACAAGCACGTTAGATGTTTAGATGTTAAAACAAGCAAAATGCTACATCAAGCGCTTAGATTTCAAACCTAGCCCCGCTAAACGCACGTTTTTAAGCGCTATCGCACTAGATTTCAGACCTAGTGCCGCTAGATTTAAAATTTACCGCTCTTGATGTAACATTTAATGCGCTTGTTTAAAATCTAGCGCGTCATTCTATTGGTCTAATCTAGCGGTTACCAAAGCATGTCATCCATCTGATCCTGTTCCGGCCCCTTTCAAATGTTAGAACTCAATGTGGTCCGCAAATAAAAAAGTTTGCCCACGCCTGATCTAATATGTCAGAGAACTTATTAGGATTTCAGTGTGTTACAAATTCAACGTCACGAAGGCCGTGCATTCGTGTAAACGCATTCTCACAAACTACTGAACAATTTTAGCGTTACAATTTCTTGTTGGATGATACATTTTCAGAACACGACAGCAAAATTTGTAAAAATCCTACATATGAATGCTTCACCACCGTTTATTAATACTGTTTGTGATCCTGGACAGGCTAAGCCAAGGCCTCGTTTTCAATTTATTCTTGGTTCTCCTGAACGTGTACTTAAACTAAATGGTTTTTACGCACTCTGCGGTCAATATGGTACCACTGAACAGGTTTCACCTCCCACCTCTGCTGACTTTACTCTTTACTTTCTTTCTCTTGTGTGTTTTTAACACGGTGTAATTATAACTCATGGACCTGTAGAGACTCGGAGAAAGATAATGTTTTCATCAGATCACGATGAGGTAGTAGTGTACGGGATATTCGTTACATTCTGCCAGTTCAGAAACACATAGAAATATGGAAAGCCTGGAAAGTCTCCACTGGATCCCAGTACAGTTAAATTCTTATTCTTGGGTTTTAAATAAAAAAAATTAATTACTCTATTCATCCCTCACCGGGGAAATTTGTGTGCTGCACTCCTTACACCGCAGCAGGCTGCCCTTCGATGGCGCCAATGGTGGGAGAAGCAGGGGTTAGGTGTCTTCTCCAAGGATTCCAGACGTGTTCTCTGTGGGACGCGAACCCGCGACCTTCCGGTCCGTGCGCAAACGCTCTAACCACTGACTCTAACCTTACCCTAACCCATTGACGTTAAACCTCCGGCCAATCAAACTCAAATATAAAACATGTACAACATGACCAATCAATGACCAGAAATTTGACCAAATTAACATGACCAAATCAATGACCTAGGGCGGCGGCTGCCCAAGGACGGCTGCCCTGGGCGGCGGCTGCCCAAGGACGGCTGCCCTGGGCGGCGGCTGCCTGTTGCAGAGCTCCCTGTTTTTCTGTTTAGTCTAACTTTCTCTAAGTTTCCGTCCCTTCTTCTGGCTATGTTTTGTCTCGTTCCGGACATTTAGGTTTGAGCGCACTTTGGACGCCATTTTGAACTTTGTTGTTTTTGGTCGGACAGCTGTTTTTTTGGAAATCGTCCAGCTAGCTCCCAACGGCTAGCTCCCGACACCTAGCTGGTTATGAAGTCATTCAGCTGTTGACATGCATGTTGACATGCGCGACCAGCTGCTGGCTCTTGGGGCCACATCCATCTTGGCTATTGGGGTTGGTTTGGTCTCGAGGTAGCTGAAGAGAAGAAGACGATCTGGAGGAGGTGCGGAGAAGGAGATGATCTGCAGGAGGTGCGGAGAAGGAAACGGTCTAGACAAGGTGCTTCGGGCCCTGTGTTTTGTGTTGTGTACTAGAGGAACTGGGGGAGCACACTCAAACCCAGTTTGGTGTTCTTAACTGCGGCCTGGCTTTGTGGATCCATTCTGGACTCCAGCTTTTGGATTGCCAGGTTGGACACAGTGCGACCGGACTGGGACGCCGGTGAATAGGAACGAGGTGGCATCGAGCTGTTTGCACTGCAGCACTCAAATTCCCCTTCAAGGATGAATAAAGAATAGAAAATTCCTTAAAAAAAAAAAAAAAGAAATACTTGCGATGTTCAGACATTTTTTGTTATTTTAGTGTTTATTTGAACCTCTTCACACACAGGCGTGTGATTGGTTCACCCCTCACCTGCGTGACGGAGGTAGGTACGGACAGAATGAAAACAAAACTGTCATCAATCATGCTTAAATTCCTCCCACCCCGTCCATTAATCTGTAGACCATCTGATGAGCAGCTTTAGCAAAAGACTCCTGCAACCCTGCCGCTCAAAGGAACGGTACAGAAAATCATTTCTGCCATCTTACATCAAAATATTAAACTTTTTACTTTAAAACCTTGAAACTTCCTCTTATAACAGCTAAAAAAAAATTAAAAAAAGGGTCCTGCCCCAAGTGTAGGGGTTTTTATTTTTTTAGTGTTTATTTGAACCTCTTCACACGGAGGCGTGTGATTGGTTCACCCCTCACCTGCGTGAAGGAGGTAGGTAGGGACAGAATAAAAGCAAAATTGTCTTCAATCATGCTTAAATCCCTCCCACCTTGTCCATGAACCTGTGGACCATCTTAGGAGCAGCTACAGCAACAGACTCCTGCAACCCCGCTGCTCGAAGGAACGGTACAGAAAATTATTTCTGCCGTCTTCCATTAAAATATTCAACTTTTCACTTTCAATCCTTTAAATTTTCACTCATAACAGCTAAAAAAAAAAAAAAAGAATGTTGTATTTTTGTAAAACTGGGTTACAAAAAACCCTCAAATCCACTCGCCATCCCCACATAGAGAAGCATTGGATTTCTTTGACGCCACACACACAGACCCACTCTTCAGGCTAAAAAAGCTCAATTTGATTCACGAGGAATCTTTAGAAAAATAAATCAGCACAAGCATGCGTGCCAACATTTGATGTGTAGAGATGTCAAATATTCATTAATCCTCACACTAACCGTGATATTTACACCATCCATCCAGCCCTGCAACCAATCAGAACGTTAGGATTCTTCAAAACATCTAAAAATATATCAAAAGGCTTCCAATTAGTTTGTACATTTGTAATTTCCAAACATCATCAATCCTTTTGGCTGATTGCTTTGTGTCAGAGGGTAACACGGCGGACCCGTAAAGATTTCCATGTGTAGGATAAACGCAGCGCGCTTGTGGAACAGCTTTTTATTGATTTCAAAGGAAGCGTGAGAAGTGTGCTTGTAAGTGTTCCTGCGGCCGGGAGGTTGAGAGCCGTTGCCAGAGAGAGGAAGTAATCCGTGAAATGAGACCGGACTGAGAGCATCCCCACTCTGAACGCTCTCAGGTCTAAATGGTCCGGTGCTTAAATCCGTCTCCAAACAGCAATATGATCTCATTTCCTCTCAGCGGAGTAAAGCCTCCTGCTGGCGTTGCACCTGTCCACATCCGAAACTACCGTAGATGCAGAAATCCTCTCTCACCTGGCAAAATCAGGTATTGTAATTCATAAACTGGGTGTTACTTACTGGGTAATGAATATACATCAGACCTGTGTGCTGATATGAGGCCTCACTGGGACCCAAATATATTTTTTTAGTAGCCTGATGATCACACACGGGACTGATTTAGCAGAACCCTGATAGATCAGCTCACAGATCCTCTCTAAACTAGAATGGTTAACAGGTCAACAGGGAAAAACTGTGTTGGAATCACTGGTCTGGGTGAAAAATCAGGACACTGCATCGGTCAGCCGTGGTAAAGAGAGCTGAGCCGAAAAGCAAAGGTCATGATTAACAAGTCGATCCACGTTCCAACCCTCACCATGGTAACCAACTGTGGGTGAAGACCGAAATAACTAGATCGAGGATACAAGTGGCTGAAATTAGCTTCCTCTGCAGGATGGCTGGGCTCTCACTCCTAGATAGGGTGAGAAGCTATGCAATTGCTCTTCTGGGTTGAGAGAAACCAGATGGGGTGGTTTGGGCATCTGGTCAGGATGCCTCCCGAACACCTCACTAATGAGGTGTCTTGGGTCTCCTTCTCCGCAGCTCCTCCAGATCGTCTTGTTAAAATGACGTCTAAAGTGCGTTCAAAATGAAAAGGTAGGCCCCGAACTCACTGGGGAGACTATTTCTCACAGCTGGGCGGGAATGACTTGGGATCCTTCCAGGTCTGGAGGATGCAGTTGGGGTGAGAGAAGCCTGGGCTTCCCGTTTGAAGCTGCTGCCCCCACGACCCGGCCCCGGATGATGACGGAATGGAACGAAGGAAACTGATCAGTCGTCTACTTTCAAACAAGCCTTCGTCACTCTGATGTCTTCTTTTCGAATGACCCACTTTCCTTAAAGAAACTACCCCGGTTTTAGACCCAAACGTGTGTTCTGACGTGATGTGGGCATTAATCATTAACCGGATTAAGCTGTTCCATGTAAACCAGAGGACGGGAGGAGACTTTTGGGAATTATGTAGTATTTAGGATAAGAAAAGAAAACCAGTGAGAAGATTACTGTAAGTACAAATGGTTTGAAAAATATATTGATTTCTAATTTGTTAATTGAAACAAGTTGAAATTTTTCTTCTGTTTTATCATCCGATCCCAAGGTTTCAGGGTCTCTCACTACTCTGAGCTGCCAACTGACATGTCGGGTAGTTTGTGGTTAATGTCTAGCCAGCATTTATTTCATCCATAGCTTTAATTTTTTTTCTTTTTACATAATTATTCCCTCAACAGGGGAATTTGTGTGCCGCATTACACCGCAGCAGGCTGCCACGATGGCGTCAATTGTGAGAGAAATAGGGGGTTAGGTGTCTTCTCCAAGGACACGTAGACTTGAGCTCAATGGGATTCGATCCTGCGACCTTCCGGAAAATTGTGAAAAAAAAAAAAGCTATCCTTCTACTTTTTATTACTTTTCAGGGGAGGCGGTGGCTCAGTGGTAGAACTTCCAGTCCGAGACTGAACATTCTACCACTGAGCTACTGCCTCTCCTTAAAAGTGGTAAAAACTAGAAGAACAATTTTTTTTTATTACTAATTTTACAAGGGGGAGTCAGTGGCTCAGTGGTAGATTGTTTGCTCGCAGGTCGGAAGTCAACCGGGTGTTCACGGCTTCGATTCCCACTGAGTTCACGTCTAGGGTCCTTGGAGAAGACACCGAACCCCCTCATTCCTCCCACCATTGGCACCGTTGTGGCAGCCTGCTGCAGTGTAAGAGTGCAGCACACAAATTTCCCCAGTGAGGGATGAATAGAGCATGAATAGGCTCAGTGGTAGAACTTCTGGTTCGAGGCTGAACGTTCTACCACTGAGCTACTGCCTCTCCTTAAAAGTGATAAAAACTAGAAGGACAGATTTGGGTTTTTTTTTTTTTTTACAATTTTTTTAAATTTATTTATTACTAATTTTACAAGGGGGAGTCAGTGGCTCAGTGGTAGAGCCTTTGCCCGCAGACCGGAAGTCAACTGGAAGTTCACAGCTTCGATTCCCACTGAGTTCCCGTCTAGGATCCTTGGAGAAGACACCTAACCCCCCGTTTCTCCTACTATTGGCGCCATCGTGGAAGCCTACTGCGGTATAGTAGTCAAGCACACAAATTTCCCAATGAGGGATGAATAGAGTGAGTTAAAAAAAAAAAAAAAATTCCTCTCGAGTGCCTGACTAGTGAGGTGTTTTGGGGATGTCCCACGGGAGGCAGACCCTAGACACGCTGAAGAGAGCCTCTGTCCCACAACCGGCCGGGAAACGCTTCGGAATCCTCTCAGGTGAGCTGGAGGATGCGGTCGGCGTGAGAGAAGCCTAGGATTCCTGTCTGAGGCTGTTGCCCCCGACCTAGCCCCAGATAAGCGGAAGACATAGTTATAAGTTACATTAAATGAATTTGATTCAAATGTGATATTTTCTCAATATTCTGGCGTCTTTTGTGCCAGCTCGGCTAGTTCGGGGGTTTGCCTCAACTTTGTCAACGGCAGGAAAAAGGAGGTCACGTTCGACTCGCACTCGTTGGCTCAAAGAGCAACACATCCACTCGTGTGATACAGCCTGACGACGAGCCTCAAAAACCTCTTCCTACTGTACTTCAAAACATCTACTTACTGAAAACAAAAACCCTGGCGAGGATACAACGTCTTGTCGTCAGACACACACACTCACACACACTCACAGCCCATTTAGCCCCAGGTAACGCAGGAAGTCGCTGAGCCTGGACTGAAGAAGGTGCTGATCTCAATTAAGCAGCAGTAACGAATTCGCTGCTGACACACTGCCAAACATGACAAGTTAACCTTTACAGGAAGTGACAGGGGTCATGGTGTTTATGCTCATTATGCACGCCATATGGTGACTGGTCAACTGACCCACACACGAGGAGTACGACCGCGACAACGATGAACACAAAGCAGTTTGAAAGGGATCAAAGTAGGGCTGAAACAACTAATCGAATTAATCGATTATAACCGATTATTGAAATAGTTGTCGACTAATTTAGTCATCGATTAATCGTTTAGAAAGTTTTTGCTGTCAACTGCACTTAATATTACACAACTTGATTGTTTTTTTGTGTATTTTTACTCATGTTAACCTAGGCCATTTTTGTTTGGTACTATACCTCTGAACAAGGTTGAATTTGCAAATCTAAAACTGTTAAGGATTTCTTGTTTTTAAATGTGATCCTGGATGGTCAACAGTTTACATTTTATGTTTTTTTAGCCAGTACTATAAAGCACATTTTATGGGTGCTCGTGATTTACCTTTACTGTATACAGTAAGTAGATTTATTATTTTATATTTGCTGTAGAAATGGTAATATTCTCCCTCTTTATTTCACAAAAAGATTAACATTTTTACTTATTAGAATGAGCCCAACGTGTTGTTTAAGTGGTTGTGAGTTGTGTTTTGCATAACTACATTCAATAAAATGCCAAAAAAATATTTTTATTAAGTCGCCAATTCTACCCGATTAATCGATTAATCGAGCCAATAATCGCCAGATTAATCGATCACCAGAATAATCGTTAGTTGCAGCCCTACATTCATTTTAGTTTCAATCTCATCCAGATAGTTAATTTGCAAATCTAAAACTGTTTATGATTTCTTGTTTTTAAATGTGATCCTGGATGGTCAACAGTTTACAATTTATGTGTTTTTAGCCAGTACTATAAAACACATTTTATGGGTGCTCGTGATTTACTTTTACTGTATACAGTAAGTAGATTTATTATTTTATATTTGCTGTAGAAATGGTAATATTCTCCCTCTTTATTTCACAGAAAGATTAACATTTTTACTTATTAGAATGAACTCAACGTGTTGTTTAAGTGGTTATGAGTTGTGTTTTGCATAACAACATTCAATAAAATGCCAAAAAACTATTATTTATTAAGTTGTCAATTCCACCCGATTAATCGACTAATCGAACCCGATTAATCGATTATCAAAATAATCGTTAGTTGCAGCCTTAGATCAAAGTAGCTTTTTTCAGGAGAGATCTAGTGAAATTGGGACCGAGTGAGGAAAGGCTTAAAAAAGATGCATCTTAACGGCAGCCTGAGGTTGGGATAGACAAAAAAAGAAAGAAGAGGAGGGATCGTAACAGTTTGATGAGTCTAAAGAGAGGAACCCTACACGTTAGGCACACGCTGTTCATCAAAGACGCTGCGGCACAACACACGTGTAAGACAGCTCGTAGAGGCGGAGAGACAAAAACGAAGCATCAGACACACTGGAAGCTCTTACAGCCTTACCGATGGGGATCTGGGCTGGTTGCCATAGTTACATCATCAGATATAAAGTGTGTGCATAAGGAGAAATGGTAGGAACCGGTCTGTGTGCTTCATGAACACAAACGAACAGTAACCAATTTACCCGGTCATGTTTGGGTTGTCATCAAGAAGTGGATTAGTTTTAAAATTAGGAGATGAAAGAGTTTTCTATGAACAATATCGTCATGTTCAATTCAATTCAATTTTATTTTTATAGCCCAAAATCACAGAATGTCCGTCTCAATGGGTTCACAAGAAAAAGAGGAATGTATTAACACAGATATACAGCAAGAAAAATAACTAACAAATGCTAACTAAACAAGACTAGCACATTTATGCACTTAGACTCTCCTTCACGGTGAGGAAAAACTCCTAAAAAACCCATCAGTGGGGAGAAAATAAGAAACCTCGTGGGGATCCACATGAAAGAGAGATCCCTCCCCCGGGACGAGCAACCAATGTGTCAAAGATTATTGTTTAAATATTAGCTTATTCTACTCTACAGTTAAATATCTAAAGAAGTCAATAGATGTTCGGCAACAGAAACATGACGTCATGACGACATTGCATTTGTTTGTAGTATAATTCAGAATTTAGAGCCACCTGGAGTCCCAGGGTTGAGAGATAGTCTTTTAATGGATGCGTTATCGTTGACCAATGCTTTGAATCGGAACTTCCCGGCCCGTGATTAAAGCCCGACCCCGCCCGAGCCCAAAGCTAACCCAAAATTTCATATTTTATTTGTAAGGGGGATTGGGGGTGATTTACGATAACAAATTAAATTCTGTCTTTTGTAACAAAATCTAAGTTAAAGAAGACTGTCTAAACCAGGGGTCACCAACCTTTTTGAACCTGAGAGCTACTTCAAGGGCACTGAGTAATGCAAAGGGCTACCACTTTGATAATACACTTCTGAAATAACAAAGTTACACAGTCTAATTTGATATTATTATTAATTATTTTCTATGTGAAGACACTGATTGTTAATGATCCATCACAATAATTATTTCAGTATGATTAAACAGAAACAGATACATTTCAATCTGCAATATCCAAGTGTTTCATTTTCAAATGATCACTTCCACAACATTTTGCAGGAAATCTTTTTCAATTTTTACAACAGTTATCAAATCATAAACTCTGAACCATGTTTGTACAAATGATCAATTATGTAAAATTGAACAAAAATCTACTTTCAAAATAAGGACCGCAAATGAGACGCACACAGTTTTCTTTCACGTTAGTAAAAAAGAACTCTTCCTCCCATTCACTGTAAAAATGATATGTTTTCCTCTTTTTTTTCTGCCATGTTTTTGTGGGTAGAAAACGTGTTCGTAACCTCATCTTTGCAGCGCTCACGAGCTCATCTCAGCAAAGCTGGTTTGTCATGCGCACTAGCCTGACATCCGATTCATACTACGTCAGAGTTTGTATATTAAACTTTTTTTTGTGATACACATTTTTTTTAACGTTTTTATGTATTTGTTTTTAAATTTACATCACTGTTAATAAAATAAAAAAAAAAATAGCAACACAATTAAATCACATTTTAGACAGAGCTAATTTGTGATTAGTGCTATTTTTAAAACTGGCCTGCGGGGCGACTGATGCTGTTGCTGCGGGTGACCTGGTGCCCGCGGGCACCGGGTTGGTGACCCCTGCTCTAAACAATTAAGAAAATCCCAGGTGATGACGTCATCTCTTTGGAAGCATCTGATAGGTCAATTGACAGCAGTACCGTATTTTCTGACAATGGGGCACACTTAAAAGTCTTAGATTGTCTCCAAAATGTGCGGAGCACCTTATGGTACAGGAAGACGGTGTCTCAGTGGTAGAACTTTCGCCCTCAGACTGGAAGTTAACCGGAAGTTCGCAAGTTCGCATTCCACTGAGTTCACGTCTCAGGTCCTCGGAGAAGACACTTAACCCCCCGTTTCTCCCACCGTTGGCGCCGCCATAGGTGGCAACCTGCTGCGGTGTAGTGCAGCACATGAATTTCCCAGTCAGGGATTAATAAAGTATATTTAGGCGGGCATAGGAGAGGACAGAATGAAAATAGCGATGGGGGAAGTCAGCCATTGTTTCTCCTTATTTGGAGATTTTCTCTGAAAATGTGACGCAACAGAAAAAAAAACAAAACAGATCAACTTGAACCAAAACGAGGCGTCTTGGCAAGAAAATAAAATTAACACAGATTATATAAAGTTTTTGTTGCTATAATTTATGTAACTAACTACCTCTGACTCATTAAAAGATATCGAAGAGCAGAAAAGGTGCATTTAGAATTATCTGTCCCCTTTTAGGAACCAGCTGCTGGGACTTTTTAGCGAGGTTAAACTAGGAACGAGACAGGTGGTGGCACCGCTAACTCCATCCCACCCAAACACATACCAGGCCAACTAGGTAGGTGTGTCACCGTGCAGACGTTCTGACCTACTGCCACCATCCTAATGTGTGCCAGTGAGGTGGAGTTGGCTTTCCTCCATCAGGACACCAAGTTAAGCAGCCGAGGGGATTGTCTCAGACCATATGCCACTGCCATTTACAAACACGCACAGGTGATTTCATGCACCAGATGGCTGAGCTGCTGGCACTGACCATGCTAACACAAGGAAGATTTAAACACGGCACAGTTTAGCACTTGTGCTGTTCATTTGTGTGCCTGGGCTTCAATAATGTGAACAAAAAAACTTCATAAACCAATATATGGTCTTGTTCATTGTTCTTATTCTCACTAATTCTAGCTGGTGTCTAGAATCAGGACTAAACATGAACCATTTAGAACTCTGAGGAACCCTGGGACTGGCCTCCTGCTGGTGCCTAGAGTCAGGACTAAACATGAACCATCTAGAACTCTGAGGACCTCTGGGACCGACCTCCTGCTGGAGCCTAGAGTCAGGACTAAACATGAACCATCTGGAACTCTGAGGACCTCTGGGACCGACCTCCTGCTGGAGCCTAGAGTCAGGACTAAACATGAACCATCTAGAACTCTGAGGACCTCTGGGACCGGCCTCCTGCTGGTACCTAGAGTCAGGACTAAACATGGACCATCTAGAACTCTGAGGACCTCTGGGACCGGCCTCCTGCTGGTGTCTAGAGTCAGGACTAAACATGGACCATCTAGAACTCTGAGGACCTCTGGGACCGGCCTCCTGCTGGTGTCTAGAGTCAGGACTAAACATGAACCATCTAGAACTCTGAGGACCTCTGGGACCGGCCTCCTGCTGGTGCCTAGAGTCAGGACTAAACATGAACCATCTAGAACTCTGAGGACCTCTGGGACCGGCCTCCTGCTGGTGCCTAGAGTCAGGACTAAACATGAACCTTCTAGAACTCTGAGAACCTCTGGGACCGGCCTCCTGCTGGTGTCTAGAGTGAGGACTAAACATGAACCATCTAGAACTCTGAGGACCTCTGGGACCGGCCTCCTGCTGGTGTCTAGAGTGAGGACTAAACATGAACCATCTAGAACTCTGAGGACCTCTGGGACCGGCCTCCTGCTGGTGTCTAGAGTCAGGACTAAACATGGAGAAGCTGTATTTCAATTTTATGCTGCAAAAGTCTGGAACAAACTTCCCGAGGCCGTGAGACAGGCCTCTGCTGTGAGGATGTTTAAATCTAGACTGAAAACAGTAGCATTTGATTAATTACTAATTTAATTTTTTTTTTTTTAACATTTTTAACATTTTTGTGATTTTACTCCATTTTTTCCTTCTTATGAAGCACTTTGAATTACGTTTTGTATGAATTGTGCTATAAAAATAAACTTGCCTTGTCTATAGAGAATTGAATGAAACTGCCTATAGTTACTCAGAAATCCAACTATATATGAACTGATTCGATTTCCACAGAAATACGACCAAGCTTCAAGGAAAGGTCACTCATTCCGAAAAAAGTTTGTTAACGTAGGGCAGGCGGAGACATTTTGTTCAACGTCTTCATGTCAACTCAACTCAAAGAACCGATACGTCGGCCATGAAAAGAGCAGAAAAAAAAGTAAATAAATACCTCTGATTTGTAAAATACTGTACAATTATTGGTATAATTTCCAACCAATGACAACTTCTCTACTCTCTGGACAAACCAGGACAAAAAGATTGAGATTTTTTTTTGGTAAGCATTTGGTCTTACCCATATAGCCCAGCCGCCATTTGGAGAAGGCAACGATGCTGGTTCCTATCCAAAAGAACTCTTCAACCACATGGGGCCGAGAACCCTGCGCTCTGGCTTCATTCAGAGAGAGTTTTTTAAGTTTGTCCTTGTCCTCCAGAGAAAAAGCCCCCTTTGCCAGAGGTCCAGGTTTGTCTCTGGTGGCCCCTACGGAAGCTGACCGCATCAAGACCGAAGAGACCGGACCCAAAGGATTGAAGCTGCTCTTCTTAGAAAGACTCATTTTAATATTTTCAATACTCAAACGGTTAGATTATTTAATTCCTGTGGTGATTCCCGTTCCTGTTCAGAGTTTAAGACTTGTAGCAAAAAGCCATCAGGATGTGACTCAATGAATGCAACAGGTGGTCAATAACCGCGCAACGTGCCAGCCGGAGAAAACCTGCTTATTGCATAATGATCCAAATATTCCAAGCAGCTTCTAAAACAATCTTTCTCCGAGCTGCATCATCGTTTCTTCATTCTTCAAACTGCTGGCTTCCCCTCAAAGACGGAACAATCCCGAGCAGTAGAGACATGAAAGCCCGTCTGCACAAAGGTAACTGTGCAACATGTGTTGGCTCGGCAGAAATCCTAAATCCCCAGGAAGCGGTAATCCCGGTCCGGGAGATTTACTAAATGTGTTGAGAGAAACGCGTTGACCTGGAGAAAATGGGAGAGGGAGGACGAAGGGATCAAACAGACACTTGATGAGATAAAAGATCGGTTAGGCTTCGGAAAATGGCGAAAATTAGAGTTCCTAGAGGTGTAGCGATTACGAGGTCCGATTCTAAAGGTAACCGAAACCGGTACGGTTTGGTACAGACGCCATGTCATTAATTTTTAACAGACATTTAACCTTTACCAGTATTAACGGGTGTAGCATTGTGGCATGGTGAAAGCGTGAACGTTTTTGCCTTCCTGCTGCAGTGCAAAGAGCAGGGGCTGCTGTAGCCCTGCGTGAAACGGCTTAAAAATAAAATCCCAATTTTTTTCTACTGAAAATCTTATTTTCAATTTAAATAAATTGTACGCTTCTCTCCGCGACTCAAAAACAAAACTAAGTGACAAATAAAAGGCTCGAGACAAGTTTTAGAATTACTTAGCAACCATTAGCATGTAGCGAAAATGCTAATCTCTGAAGAACTCTTAGCAGCCCAATTAAGCATCTCATCTATGATACAATCAGCAGGATTTAAATAACAAAAAATAAAACTATTAATAAATATTATAAACTCTTTCTTTGGTACGAACATTAGCTTTCCATCACTCGCTCTCCTGCATGTGAATCCACAACATTAGGGGGCGCTATGGTAAGACTATTTTTTAGAAGCGTGGCGTCGCTTTATCTCTGTTAGCATGCTATCAATTATTTGAAAATCTATAATTATATAAAACAAATGCATCGTTTTGAACTGGGGATGGGAATCAGCGCGTCCAAATCCGAGACCATGGTCCTCGCCCGGAAAAGAGTGGAATGCCCCCTGTGAGTCAGGGACAGGGTCCTGCCCTGAATGCAGAAGTTTAAGTATCGCGGGGTCTTGTTCACGAGTGGGGGAAGGATGGAGCGGGAGATCGACAGGCGGATCGGTGCAGCATCAGCAATAACTAGGACGCTGCATCGGTCTGTCGTGGTAAAGAGAGAGCTGAGCCGAAAAGCAAAGCTCTCGATTTACAAGTCGATCTACGTTCCTACCCTCACCATGGTAACCAGGATCTACGTTCCTACCCTCACCATGGTAACCAAGATCTACGTTCCTACCCTCACCATGGCAACCAGGATCTACGTTCCTACTCTCACCATGGTAACCAGGATCTACGTTCCTACCCTCACCATGGTAACCAGAATCTACGTTCCTACCCTCACCATGGCAACCAGGGTCTACGTTCCTACCCTCACCATGGCAACCAGGATCTACGTTCCTACTCTCATCATGGTAACCAGGATCTACGTTGCTACCCTCACCATGGTAACCAGGATCTACGTTGCTACTCTCACCATGGTAACCAGGATCTACGTTCCTACTCTCACCATGGTAACCAGGATCTACGTTCCTACCCTCAGCTATGGTCACCAGCTGTGGGTGGTGACCGAAAGAATGAGATCCTGGATACAAGCAGCTGAAATGAGCTTCCTCCGCAGGGTGGCTGGGCTCTCACTCAAAGATCGGGTGAGGAGCTCTGCCATTCGGGAGGAGCTCGGTGTTGAGCCGCTCCTCCTCCAGGTCGAGAGGAGTCAGATGGGGTGGTTCGGGCATCTGGTCAGGATGCCTCCGAGCGCCTTGCTGGTGAGGTGTTTCAGGCACATCCCACCAGGAGAGACCCCCGGCAGACCCCAGACCCACTGGGGAGATTAAGTCTCATAGCTGGCCGGGGAATGACTCGGGATCCTTCCGTGTGAGCTGAAGAACAGCCGGGGTGAGAGAAGCCTGGGCTTCCCATCTAAGGCTGTTGCCCCTGCGACCTAGCCCAGGATAAGCGGAAGATGACGGAACGGAACAATATAGGACACTTATTCATTGAAATAACTCGCGGAGTGTATAGGGGAGGGGCTTGTTGAGTAGTTCTGATTTGGAACGCAGCCGGCTTGATTTTTACGGTGTGATTCATGAAGACTTTGAGACGATGGGGTCCAAAACAGTGCTGCCACAAAAATATTTACCCCTAACATTTTGGAGCAGATTTAGATCAATACATGTAGAATCTGAGACCAAACATCTGTGAATTTGTCGGGAAAAAAAAGCTGATTTGTTCAAGCATCCAAAGAAAGACAAGAAAGCGTTTATTCCCGGTTGTCATGCTATCAACATGCAATATTTTTTCTGCTGATGTTCCAGAGGAAATGAGTCAACATGCTTCATCATCAATGACATCTTTTCACCATCCTGAGTTCATTCCTTCTGGTTCCTGTTACAGTCTGAGCACGTAACCGAATGTTGCAACACTCACACAAATACTGAATATGGAGGAGATCCGGCAGGCTGACAGTTGAGAGCTGCTGGGGTGTGTTCACACACACATCATGTCTGTCCATCAAATCACAAAAACCCACTGAACCAACAACATGAGGGTGTCTGTGTGTGTGTGAGTGTGTGTGTGTGTGTGAGTGTGTGTGTATAAAACATCTAAACAAGCAGGAAAAACTCCGACATGATCAGGAATTGTAGTTCTGTGTGTGTATTGTAAACGTATCGTGGAAGTCATTTACATCACAACATGAATACCAAATTCACATGGACAATGTTTGCAGATGACATTGTGATCTGTGGTGAGAGGAGGGAAGAGGTGGAGGAAAAGCTGGAGAGGTGGAGGTTTACACTAGAAAGAAGAGGAATGAAGATTAGTCAGAGTAAGACAGAGTACATGTGTGTGAAGGAGAGGGATCCAAATGGAAAAGTGAAGTTACAGGGAGAAGAGATAAAGAAGGTGGAAGATTTTAAGTACTTAGGATCAACAGTCCAGAGCAATGGAGAGTGTGGAAAAGAGGTGAAGGAGCGTGTGCAGTTAGGCTGGAACGGGTGAAGGAAAGTATGATCTGATGTGCGACAGAAGAGTTTCAGCTAAAATGAAAGGGAAAGTGTACAAAACCGTGGTGAGAGCGGCCATGCTGATTGGTCTAGAGACAGTGGCACTGAGGAAAAGACAGGAAACAGAGATGGAGGTAGCAGAGATGAAGATGCTGAGGATCTCTCTGGGAGTGACCAGGATGGACAGTATCAGAGGAACAGCACATGTTAGAGGTTTTAAAGTCAGAGAGGCCAGACTGAGATGGTTTGGACATGTGCAGAGAAGAGAGAGTACCTTATTTTTCGCACTATAAGGCGCACCGCATTATAAGGCGCTACAGTAAAGGCTGTTCAACTTTATCCTCTAACTGTAGCCATCTCGCTTTGTTCCCGCGGAAACTCTGTTTAGTCTTGTTTACTTGGCGCAGTGCATCCTCTTGCTTCCTCCACTTCCTCACCATTGATTCATTGATGTTAAACTCTCTGGCTGTGGCTCTATTCCCGTGTTCTACTGTGTGACCGATCGCCTTGAATTTAAACTCTGCTGTGTAACAGTGTCTCTTGGTAGGAGCCATTTCCGGGTCTTTAAACAAACACACAAATGAAAATGAGACGCCCTTTCATATATCCCAGCATGCACCGCGCACTACTTCTTCTAGAGGGGCGGCTGCTTACCGCAGTTGCAACACCTGTTGTAGCTCAATATTAATCCATATATAAGGCGCTCCGGGGTAAAAGGTGCATCGTGGACTTTTTAGGTTTTTAGGTGCGCCTTATAGAGCGGAAAACACGGTATTCAGGATCAACAGTCCATAGCAAAGGAGAGTGTGGAAACGAAGTGAAGAAGCGTGTGCAGGCAGGCTGGATGGGGTGGAGGAAAGTATCAGGTTTGATGTGTGACAGAAGAGTTTCAGCTAAAATGAAAGGGAAAGTGTACAAAACCGTGGTGAGAGCGGCCATGCTGATTGGTCTAGAGACTGTAGCACTGAGGAAAAGACAGGAAACAGAGATGGAGGTAGCAGAGATGAAGATGCTGAGGATCTCTCTGGGAGTGACCAGGATGGACAGGATTAGAGGAACAGCACATGTTAGAGGTTTTAAAGTCATAGAGGCCAGACTGAGATGGTTTGGACATGTGCAGAAGAGAGAGAGAGAGTACATCAAAAGAAGGATGCTGGATTTGGAACCACCAGGTAAGAGGACTAGAGGAAGACCAAAGAGGAGGTTCATGGATACAGTGAAGGAAGACATGAAGATAGTTGGTGTGACCGAAGAGGATGCAGAAGAAACTGACTTGATGTGGCGCAGAAGAACTCGTTAATAATCAGTAGATTTTATGCCTCATAGAAGCTGTGAGAGGCAGACTTTTTCTGGCAAATATATTCAGTACCAACCCCAATTTGAACAGAATACGAGGTAAAACCTGACCGACACCAGATACACCACGTTCACCTTCAGACCACAACAAGCATCTGATGGAAAACCGAAAGCACGGAACAGAAAAACACAATGTGACAAGTTGTATCATCATCAACAACTTTTTCTATTAAATCCATTTATCACACATTTTCAGCCAAAACGATCTGGTCCATCCAGATGTCCATCATGGCTCACCTCTAGGGCTCCATCATGTCACCTATTGTTAGAAATGATCTAGTTGCAGCCTGGCGGCCGGTGGGAGTCGTAAGCTTTTCTACAGGAATCACTTTTAGGAGATTACGAGCACATTCGGAGATGAAATGGAAGTCATTAAAAAGAAATGATCCACAGGGGATGTTTTTACCTTTTTTTAGTCTCAGGTTATGAAACCAGAGGACTTATAAACTCAGAAAATGTTTAAAGATAAACCTGGTTCTTTCAAGAGACCCGAAGGCAGCCCAATCAAAATTAAAACTGAGATGAAGGCATGTAGCAGCTCAGCACCGTCATGGGTCATGTCCCCTGTAGACCAGGGGTGGGCAAACTTTTTGACTCGCGGGCCACATTGAGCGCTAACATTTGACAAGCGGGCCGCAACCAACAGGGGGCGTGCCCCCCCTCTAGGTCCACTCAAAAAAAAAGTTCTTACTACTTTAATTATTATAAACTTTGGTTAAAATATACACCAAAATGTAGAAAAATTGCTGATTTTTCAAAAAATTTCAGGGGAGGGGAGGCGGGGCCAGAGCCCTTTACACACACATTTACTCCCCGCCCCCTTTAGAAAATCCTGAATTCACCTGTGGGAACAGGAGCAGATGGATGGCATGCTTTGGTAACCTCTAGATTAGACCGATAGAATGGCGCTAGATTTTAAACAAGCGCTAAATGTTACATCAAGAGCGTTAAATTTCAAAACTAGCGACGCTAGGTCTGAAATCTAGTGCGCTAGCGCCTAAAACGTGCATTTAGCGGTGCTAGGTTTAAAAGCTAAGCGCTTGATGTAACATTTTGCTTGTTTTAACATCTAACACGCTTGGTTACGTGTGTGTATTGGCCCCGATGGCTTTCCATATCTGTACACACTGTTTATTTTAAAGGTGTGCGCATCACAGAGACACACACGTTTTAATGGGAGCAGTGTTGTTGTTTTTGGCGCCATCTAGTAACGAACATCATAATTTCAGGAAAAAATCAAACTAACATGGTTTATTATTTAATTTTTTCTAGTGGCGGGCCGGTTTAAAATGTTTAACGGGCCGCATGTGGCCCGCGGGCCGTAGTTTGCCCATGCCTGCTGTAGACACACATGTTACACTCTCACATTTTCCATACTTTAAATCATTTGCTTGAATGAATGAAAGACACTGCTCTCTATCGTTTTCACTTCAGTGTTTTTCCTCCTTTCGTTTTTCAATTACTGTGACTTGATTACTTTGGAAGGTTGGACGGTACCAGTTTGTACCAAAAACCTGTGTTTGCATTTTTACGATATCAACTTTTAAGTCCAATTTAGGCAGAACGAGTTTAAATAGCCGAGAGGTTCGGAATGCACACGTTGGTAAACTGCGTTTTGGGAAATGCTTTTCATTGCAGCGCCTGCGTCGCTAAACAAGTAAGGTAAAAAAAAAAAGAGTGCAGGAGGTAGAAGAGATGTTGAGCGGAATAGAGGCACCGGATGAAGTGATTCTAAGGCTCCGTCCACACGTAGCCGGGTATTTTTGAAAACGCATATATTTTTATCCGTTTTTGGCCGTTCACATGAAAACAAAGGTTTTTTACACTCAAAACCGGCGTTTTTGAAAACTCCAGCCAAAGTGGAGATCTTGGAAAACTCCGTTTTTGCATTTGCGTGTAGACATGCGAAAACGAAGATTTGCGTTTTTATGCGTCACTACCTGCGACAACTAATGTGCATACGTCATTTGTGTGCGTCCATGTTTGGATCGCAAACAAGGTTTGAGCAGCATGGATCCAAACCTTGGACCTACCAAGTTCATTGAAATATTTTATTTCTACTCATTTTTTCAAGTTTTGAGGAAAAAAAATGGCAGCCATTTTTCTTTTGTGGAGAAAAAATGCTTTTAAAAAGCGAGAAATAATATACATTGAAAAAACAAAATTTTAACGGATGGAATTCTATTAAAACATTCCACCAAACTATATATATTTTTAAGACTTTCGGCCGCGGATACAAGCAGCCGAAATGAGCTTCCTCTGCAGGGTGGCTGGGCTCTCACTCAGAGATCAGATGAGGAGCTCTGCCATCCGGGAGGAGCTCGGTGTCGAGCCGCTCCTCCTCCAGGTCGAGAGAAGCCAGTTGGGGTAGTTCGAGCATCTGGTCAGGATGCCTCCCCAAGCGCTTCGCTGGTGAGGTGTATTGGGCATGTCCCATCGGGAGGCGACCAAGAGGCAGACCCCGGACTTGTTGGCTGGGGAACGATTCGGGATCCTTTCAGATTTACGTTCCTACCCTCATATATGGTCACCAGCTGTGGATGGTGACCAAAAGAACAGGATCACAGATACAAGTGGCCGAAATAAGCTTCCTCTGCAGAGATAGAGGGAGAAGCTTTGCCATCCGGGAAGAGCTCTGAGTAGAGGCGTTGCTCCTACGGGTCAAGCTAAGCCAGATGGGGTGGTTTGGACATCTGGTATGGATGCCTCCCGACAGGACCCAGACCTATTGGGTCTGGATTCGGGACCCAGCAGGTCTGGGTTCGGGACCCAGCAGGAGAGACTATGTCTCACAGCTGGACAAGGAACACCTCGAGATCCTCCGAGGTGAGCTGGAAGATGCAGCTGGGGTGAGAGAAGCCCGGGCTTCCCGTCTGAGGCTTTTGGCCCTGCGACCCAGCCCCAGGTTAGCGGAAGACGACAGAATGTAACGGAAAGACTGTTTACAGCCAAGTTCTTCAATTAAATATTAGTATCTGAATATTTTATCTGATCTCATGTTTTTCTGTTATTTATGAACATAAACAATTTAAAATAAAAATTAAAAAAATCAGAAATCCGCTTTTCTTTGGCCCTTTAAATCGTCTTCAGTCTCAAAAACATAATTGGCCGGACCCTAATAGAAGCACACAGGTCTTTAACGTTAGCGCTTCTTGCAGATCTTGCTATTCATTTAATTGCATTGCCTCCACATTATCGCCCTCTGATTAATGCTGAGTGAAGCTTTCCATTTAGAGCTTTTCCACTGGCACATATAAAGCATCTCTGTGTCTGCTAACATTATTTTCCAGCCCAGCAAGCACCTATCCTCTTCCTTCCACGAGCAGCAATGATACAGGTTAGCTATCTGCCTGGAGGGGCTTCTCTCACACCACCAACCCGTCCCTGGAAAACATTTAAATCCGTCTTTACCTTTTCACACACAGACTTATCTATAATTACTCAAGAGTGCTGCATCTCCAGGGAGTAATCCAGACCGCAGATGTGTGGGCTGTGTCAGCAAACGGAGCTAGAGGATGGCGCTCAGCCTCTCATTACGCCACTTTACCTGTCACTACAGGTGTTGTGTAGAAGCAGGTTTACCCCTCTAACCATATTGCCCAATCATTTCAAATGAATTGTAATTATTGTTTTAAGCTTCAACACTCCTGCTGCTGCAACATAGATTACTCTCACAGTTCTCGTCAATCTACGAATAATAATATGATACAGCTCGTGTAAAAAATGGGGTAAGAAATAAAAATAAGAATTAACTGTAAACTGATTGAAAAAAGTTTTACAGAAAGGTTATAACATGTTCAAATCTACCTTGATTTGAGTTTGGATATACATGCACACACACATCAATGGAAGAAGTCGGACATCCAGAAACTTTGGCCTGTTGACAGCCTATGCGCAAGAGCCGCCATAACAGTTGGGGTAAAACAAAGCGAGAACAAGCAGTACAGGGGTGTATTCCTGGTGGTAATTCCTCTTCGTACTGATATATAACGCTAGGTGGTAACACACTATAAAGTAAGACACACAATTTCCAGCTGCTTTCTCATGTTTTTAGTGGTTTGTTTTACCCCAACTGTCATGGCCATTGGGGATGTGACATCATACCGACTTCTTCCATAAACACAATCATACAAATATTACTTTTCCTTCAGGATTGTTTAAAAAAAAATCTAATATAAGCAGATATAAAGGTAGAATAGTAGGAGGAAGGGGTTTAAATGAGATACAACTGATAGAAGGTTGGAATAACCCCTGCAGGTCAGGGACAGGGTCCTGCCCCAAGCCGAGGAGCTTAAGTATCTCAGGGTCTTATTCACGAGTGGGGAAAGGATAGGGCAAGAGATCGACAGACAGATCGGTCTGACGTCCAGAATAATCAGGGCGTTGAACTTATCTTTCGTGGTGAAATATGAGCTAAGCCGAAAAGCAAAACTCTGGAATTAGCTGTTGATCTATGTTCCTACCCTTACCATGATAACTAGGATCTACGTTCCAGCCCTCACCATGGTAACCAGGATCTATGTTCCCACCCTCACCAGGGTAACCAGGATCTATGTTCCTACCCTCACCATGGTAACCAGGATCTACGTTCCTACCCTCACTATGGTAACCAGAATCTACGTTCCTACCCTCACCATGGTAACCAGGATCTACGTTCCAACCCTCACCATGGTAACCAGGATCTACGTTCCCACCTTCACCATGGTAACCAGGATCTATGTTCCTACCCTCACCATGGTAACCAGGATCTATGTTCCTACCCTCAACACGGTAACCAGGATCTACGTTCTCACCCTCAACACGGTAACCAGGATTTATGTTCCTACTCTCCATCCCTGGTCACCAGCTGTGGGTGGTGACCAAAAGGAGGTGGTCATGGATACAAAGCAGCTGAAAAGAATCTTTCTCCACAACGTGGCTGGATTCTCACTCAGAGATAGAGTGAGGAGCTCTGCCATCCAGAAGGAGCTCGGTGTAGAGCCGTTGCTCCTCCGGGTCGAGAGAAGTCAGATGGGGTGGTTCAGGCATCTGCTTAGGATGCCTCCCGAATGGCTCGCTGGTGAGGTGTTTCGGGCATGTCCCACCAGGAGGAGACCCAGAGGCAGATCCTGGACGGGTGAGAGAAGCATGGGTTTCCTGTCCGACTCTTTTTACACCCACCAACCCAGCCCCGGATAAGCGGAAGATGATAGAGCAACTGATAAACATGTCTGCAGGGCGGATCCAGGGGGAGATAGGGGGCGCGCGACCCCCCTTTTGGTCTACAAAAAAAAAAAAAAAAAGAAGAAGAAGAAGAAAGAAAAGGGGACTAGTCAAGCTATTCCATTGCAAGGCCCCCCTTCAGAAAATCCTGGATCCGCCCCTGGTCTGTCTCATCAATGTATCAAATAATGTATTAAAAACCATTTTAGAAGCAAAGTGAGTCAAGTTAGAAATAAAAGCTGAGTTATTTGAACTCACCGTGTCCTTTAGCCTTTGTTTTTTTACACTTCCCTCCACGCAGTAACTTAGAGAACCCGTTTTCAAAGAGTGCGCTAGCTTTAGCGTTTTTCCGCTGGCTGGCTTTAGACCACGTACAATAAATATGAACTTTAGAAGACTTAAAATCTAAAAGATAAAGTCCCGGTAGAGCCGATATTTCTGGCATTATTTCTAAACGTGGGACACTTTAAGAAGAAAATAAACTGTTAAATAAAAATAAACGCAGTAAAACACTTTTATCTAAAATATAAATATAAAAACAGAGATTATCAACTATAAATCCGTTGTTAGGAGATTTGCTGATGATGCTCATTAAGCATGCGCGCACACCTGTGCAGGTTTTATCTGATGACGTCACTTCAAAACTGACGAAAAGAGACGAAAAATTCCGGAGAAAACCGAAGCTGTGAGGCCCGATTAGCGCCGTTTTGGAGGCAATGGATTTGGCACTGATCTTTTTTAATGTCTCAAGATTTTTAATTTTTTAAAGAAAGTTTTCCATTTCACTTTTTTTTTTCTGTTCTAATTCTTTAAAAAAAAAATAATGAGTAAGAATAAAAAAAATCAACGTTTGCTAAAAGTAAAATTTGCGTGTTAATCTAAACTTTTTTCTTTAATTTTCTAGTTTCTCTCATTAATTTCTTTGTACACTTTTAATAACAAAAATATAGTACAACCTATATCAGTATAAACTATATATATGGACCACAAAACTGCATAAAGTCATTCACATAGAATAAAAACATAGACGTAGAGCAATAAAAAAACACAAGTGTTAAAACATTGAGTTAAAAACCACAGGCTAGTAAATTAACAGCAGCACAGCAGATGATCTAACCAGGGGAAGACGAGACACAGGTGAGACATGGGTAGAGACAATTGGCATTTGGAATGATGAAATGTTCCAGGAGAGACAAAGATCATGACAAAGATCATGACAAAGACAAACATACGTCAATAAAAGTCCTTCAGATAGAAAAAAAAAAAAAACGCAAGACAATGTCTTTTTGACACAGTAGCTGCCAACTTTAAAATAAAACCCAGTCATGATGCCTTAGTGAAGATGGTTTTTATGTTAGCTTATGGTGAGTGTTAGAAAGTGTTTTAATTGTGCTGGTTTATTCATCTTGTGTTTACTGTAACAGGTTAAAGCTGTTCTTTATTACTTTTTTAACCTCTGGGCCAGAAAACTATAAATGAAAACTTGCAAATCTGGCAAATTCAGATTCTTACTAATCCATAGACAGAAATGTGTTTTGTAAAACATTTTTATATACTTATATATATGTACGTATGTACTTATATATATATACTTATATATATAAACTACATGTATCAGTATAAACTATCTACAAAGCAGTATTTTTGTCCCTTTATTCATCTTTGGTGTTATTCAGAGGTGCAATTAGTTTTCCCACGTCATTATCGTGATATCGCAAAACAATGGCTGTTCTTGGAGAAAAGAAAAGAGAAAATATTTAGAAAAAAACACATTTGATTGGTGGAGAAGATCTTTATACAATTCCAAATCATTTATTTTCAAACAATCTCGATTTGGTGCCGTTAATTTCGTACCCAGACATTATGAATGACTGTATTTTCACTTCAACTTTCTACTCGGCTGTAGATCTGGCCTTTAAAGGACTGGTTGCATACTTACGGGTTGATAACGCGACGTGCAATACCAAAAAAAAGTAGTTTTTTCTAAATACGTGGAGAACTAATTTTACCTCTGAATAACACCATCAAATGAACAAATAAAATACTAAATTCTTGACAGTTTCATCCTGATCTATGCATCCAAAATGGCCGTTTCCCGGGTTATAATCACGTGGATGAAAGCATTCTATAAAAGGGGAACCCCAAAAGTGAGGGGTACTAAAAGTCATTTTAAAAATCAGTTCAGTCTCTCTTAAAAAAGGGTGACTGCTGTACCGGCATTTAAGACGTACTACTGTAAATGTCAAAACAAAAACCCAAAGTAAGGCATCGTTCCAGTATTATTGTCCTTGCCTGTGGAACAGCCTGCCAGAGGTCCATACCTGATGTCCTAGATCCCAAATTTCCATAGTGGACTATTTTCTATTCTGGGTGAGTTTAAACTTTGTCTGTTTTTCTCAAAGACACAACCATTGTACTTATGACCGATACACTATTTTTTCCCGCAACAGACTGGCGACCTGTTCAGGGTGTACCCTGTCCCTCGCCTTGAATCAGCCGAGATGGGCTCCGGCACCTCCCGCATCCTTGCAAGGGATAGACGGATAAGTAGAAGACTGGCTGACTACATTGTTGATAGTTTCATCCTGATCCATGCATCCAAAATGGCCGTTTTCTGGGTTTAATCACATGGGTAAAAGCATTCTACAAAAGGAGTCCAGGGAACCCAAAAAGTGTGGGGAAAAAGTTGTACTGTTGGGCTAATTCATAAAAATAATATGAAATACAGTTAAAAAATGAGTTCAGTCTCTCTTAAAGGGGAGTGACTCCTGTATTTTATTAATACTAAACGTTAAAACAAAAACCTAGGGTGAGGCATCGTTCCAGTATTATTGTCCTTGCCTGTGGAACAGCCTACCAGAGGTCCATACCCGATGTCCTAGATTCCAATTTTCCATAGTGGACTCTTTTCTATTCTGGGGGAGTTTAAACTTTGTCTTTGTTTCTCAATGACAACCATTGTACTTTTGACCGATACACTATTTTTTTTTTATCCGTGTTAGACTTCAGGACATTAAATTGGCTCATAACCTTGTACAGAAATACAGGATGCATGGTATTAAGAACAAATGGGCCAATAGAAAAGTAGGTCAGAGCCCAGGTGGCTAATTTTAGCGAGAAAAGTGTCTCTTTACATTGCGTTGTCTGCTTGTGATAGTTACAGCAACCCACAGGTTCAGGTTCCTCTGCTGGCACTTGCCCATTAAAGTTGACACACTTGGGACTAGATTGTTACAACCGCTGGCAGGTAGTGGGAACACCCCTTCAGGGGTTTGGAGACCTCAACATTTTGTTATTTAATTACTTCGCCCTTGCAGAAATGAATGTGTTGACTGTCTGAAAAGACTGAAATATTTTTACAAGAACATGATTTAGGTGTCAAATTTTGTCGTACAAGAGATTATTATGGTAGAACTACTTTTAAATATTGGTATTATTCGACGTCTGGCAGGAGAAACTTGTAGAACACTTTCGGGAATGAGTCAAATTAGGTCTCAACTTCAGGATTCTAATTACATGTGAAAAGTTGGACATACCCTCAGCTATGGTCACCAGCTGTGGGTGGTGACCGAAGGAATGAGATCGCGGGTACAAGCGGTCGAAATGAGCTTCCTCCGCAGGGTGGCTGCACTCTCACTCAGAGATCAGGTTAGGAGTTCCGCCATCCGGGAGGAGTTCAGTGTCGAGCAGCTCCTCCTCCAGGTCGAGAGGAGCCAGATGGGGTGGTTCGGGTATCTGGTCAAGATGCCTCCCGAGCACATTGCGGACGGGGTGTTTCGGGCATGTCCCACCGGGAGGAGACCAAGGGACAGACCCCGGACCCGGTGGAGAGACTATGTCTCACAGCTGGCCGGGGAGCGACTTGGTATCCTTTCGGGTGAGCTGGAGGATGCAGCCGGGGTAAGAGAGGCCTGGGCTACCTGTTTGAGGCTGTTGCCCCCGCAACCTGACCGCGGAACAAGCAAAGGAGACGGAACGAACGGAAAGTTGGGACAAGTACTGAACAGATGGATAAAGGGTAGCCCCCCACTCTTTATCCATCTGCTGTATCAAATTTACTTTAAAAGAGTAAATTTGAGTATTTGATGGAGAATTTTTTTCAACAATCTGTCCCACTAAAGTGACATGAGCTGGCAAGATGAGCCTCCCTTACGAGCGGAGAATTTCTAAGAACAGCACAGTTGTACAAATAAATTTTTTTTCCCGCCTATTCAGAGCTCCGTTTGTTTTGTTTGTACAAGAAATAAAATTGGTCAAACTGCTATCACTGGAGGCGTGGGGGTTGTTTTCATTATCAAGTGAAAATAACCACATCATTAGCATTCAAATGGTGTTTTTAATTGTTTGATTCCAGACATAAACCACTGATTGTGCCTGTGGAACAATTTTCACCTTTCAGAGATGAAACAAATTAATTTTTAACAGAAAATTAACAACAGATGAGTGTTTCGAGAAAAGAAAGAAGAAAATCTCTGAAAATTTGATCAAAATTAAAGTAAAATTATTTTTTGAACCTCTACGCCGGCACCATCCGCAACTTTGTAAAGGATACACGGCTGAGAAGGTGACTGACTGACCTTTACTAAACAGAATTTCAAGTGAAGATAACCATGTTATCAACAAATAAATTATGTCTTAATCTGTTTACATGTCTTTACATGAATTTAATAGTTCGAGCATTCAAACAACAATTTCAATCTTTGAATTATTATCCAGAGTTTCAAATTGAAGGTTTCGAATGTGCGAAGTGTTCTGGAGTCATTTCAAACGAATTTGTTTGAGTTGAGTTCATGGTATGAATATGTGTGTGAATGGGTAAATGTGAGCTTCACTGTAGAGCGCTTTGAGTGACTACGCACGTGAAAAGGCGTTTTATAAGTGAAGTCCATTTACCATCTCCATTTCATTGCACGTTTAGATGTTGACATCCTCAGTGAAACATCTAAACGCTAACCATCCAAATGGTTGTGCAATGGGCATTAGCCCAGATCATCACAGGGGTTTTGTCAGGAAGGGCATCCGACGTAAAACTATGCCAAATATTAATATGCAAGTCAGTTGTTTAAGGATGCACTAGAAAGAAGAGGAATGAAGATTAGTCAGAGTAAAACAGAGTACATGTGTGTGAATGAGAGAGATCAAAATGGAAAAGTGAGGTTACAGGGAGAAGAGATAAAGAAGGTGGAAGATTTTAAGTATCTAGGATCAACAGTCCAGAGCAATGGAGAGTGTGGAAAAGAGGAGAAGAAGCGTGTTCAGGCAGGCTGGAACGGGTGGAGAAAAGTATCAGGTGTGATGTGTGATAGAAGAGTTTCAGCTAAAATGAAAGGGAAAGTGTACAAAACCGTGGTGAGAGCGGCCATGCTGATTGGTCTAGAGACAGTGGCACTGAGAAAAAGACAGGAAACAGAGATGGAGGTAGCGGAGATGAAGATGCTGAGGATCTCTCTGGGAGTGACCAGGATGGACAGGATCAGAGGAACAGAACATGTTAGAGGTTTTGGGGATAAAGTTTAGAGAGGCCAGACTGAGATGGTTTGGAAATGTACAGAGGAGAGAGAGAGAGTACATCGGAAGAAGGATGCTAGATTTGGAACCACCAGGAAAGAGGACTAGAGGAAGACCAAAGAGGAGGTTCATGGATACAGTGAAGGAAGACATGAAGATAGTTGCTGTGACCAAAGAGGATGCAGCAGATAGGGTTAGATGGAAGAAACTGACTTGCTGTGGCGCCCCCTAAAGGGAAAAGCCGAAAGAAGAAGAAGATTCTGTCTAATTGATGTTTTGACTCTGGTTTTTCTGTTTTATCGATTTATGTCTTATTGATTATGTCTTGTCATGTTTATTGTGGTTAATGTTTGATTAATGATCAAGTGCAGTGTCCTTGGGTGACCGTTGGGCTCTCCGACAAATGTGTCAGTGAGTGTCGGAGATGGAACCATTGCTACGCAATGGCAACACCTCACTATTATGCATGATCTAGTTTTGGAGTTCTAGAGGTGTGGCCAGGGCAGGATGGGACGGTGAGATTTGGCACAAGAGTTTTCGTTTCATCTTCTGAGCGCTTCCCAATTGGGTCACAGTGGTGCCAGAGCCTATTCCAGCTAATTTCCGGCCCGGAGGAAGGGTACAGCTAGCAATCAGTTGCAGGGCCACACACACATTCTTTCCTAGGGGCAATTTTGTGGCAGCCAATTGGCCAACACGCATGTTTTTGGAGGATGGGACGAAAATGGAAAAAACCCACACATACAAAAGGAGAATATGTAAACTCCACACAAAAAGACCAGTGTTAAGCCTAACTCCCACTCTGGGACTCGAATCCCGACCTTACTGCTGTGGGGCCTCTATGCTATGGATGGCACCAATGTGGGGCGGGGGTTGTGTAAAAATTTTTAATTTGTGAGGCATACGCTTAATAAAAAATGTTTGCTCAGCTGAAGAGCTACACAAGATTTTTTTTTTTTAAGTAGCCCCCTCATGTATGAAAAGTAGATGAGAGGGGGAAAGAAATACTTTACTTTCTGAAACGTCCATAGGTATGTAAAGAAATAAGCCATTAAGCGTCGAAGAAAGATTCCCACCGTGTGACAGACTGGAGAATTGTCTGAGGTGTACCCTGCCTTTAGCCTGCTCACTAACTGGGATAGTTTCTGACACCTCTATAAGTGTTGGACTGAGCGCTTTAGAAGATGGATGGATGGATGTGGGCTCCATCACCCTGTACTGCCTATTTAAATTGTTCTGTGTAAATAAAGTTGTCTTGTCTTATGAACCAGTGTGCCTTCCAAAAACCCACTGGGCTGGATTTATTCACAAGCCTCCGGGCATACTGGTAAATCCCTGCAGAGTGGTGGACCCTCAAATATTCACAGAGTCTGTCTGTGTTGCTGTCAGGTGGGATGTGGATCAGAGGCTCCCAGAGGACACGTGCAGTCCTGGAAGGGAAAGAAAACCCACTCCTTTCTCCATCACTGGCTTTAAAGTCTCCAGATAGAAATCTAAGCTTCACTTTTTAAATATGAATGGTTGAAATACGCTTTGATCAGATCGACTGAAACAAATGTTAGAGGTTTCAATGAGTTTGGATCAGTGTTCTTGTTCATTCTGGAATCAGGTGCTAAAGTTCTTTACGGACTTTTTTTTTCAGAAAACGGACTATTTTTTTGCTGAAACAACAAAATCAGATGATGTTCTTTTTCTTTGATCGTTTTTTCCCGAAGAACATGACACACAAAAGACCAAAAGACAGCCAGTGTGTCATTTCTTGTTCATTTAAAGTCGAATTATTCCTAATTCCTAGGGAGGGCTCACCTAATTCTCCATCAGGTTTCACAGCTTGACTGTCGTGTGTCCTAAAGCTTTCTAAAATTTATTCCAAGTTAAAAAGTTAAGTTAGTAAAGTTTCTGACTTACAGGGAGAAGAGAGAAAGAAGGTGGAAGAATTTAAGTATCTAGGATCAACAGTCCAGAGAAATGGAGAGTGTGGAAAAGAGGTGAAGAAGCGTCTGCAGGCAGGCTGGAACGGGTGGAGAAAAGTATCAGGTGTGATGTGTGATAGAAGAGTTTCAGATAAAATGAAAGAAAAAGTGTACAAAACCATGGTGAGACCGGCCATGCTGATTGGTCAAGAGACAGTGGCACTGAGAAAAAGACAGGAAACAGAGATGGAGGTAGCAGAGATGAAGATGCTGAGGATCTCTCTGGGAGTGACCAGGATGGACAGGATCAGAGGAACAGCACATGTTAGAGGTTTTAAAGTCAGAGAGACCAGACTGAGATGGTTTGGACATGTGCAGAGGAGAGAGAGAGAGTACATCAGAAGAAGGATGCTGGATTTGGAATCACCGTGAAAGAGGACTAGAGGAAGACCAAAGAGGAGGTTCATGGATACAGTGAAGGAAGACATGAAGATAGTTGGTGTGACTGAAGAAGATGCAGGAGATAGGGTTAGATGGAAGAAACTGACTTGCTGTGGTGCCCCCTGGAGGGAAATGCCGGAAGAAGAAGTAAAGTCTAACAGATTTTTTTTACTCAGAAAGCTGAAAAATCTTGATGTCGTAAAAAATTAAAGTCATGGTTTACCGATCAATAAAACATCATTTCTCATTTTCAATTTTATATCATTCTCACCTGTAAACAAAATAAAAAATTCACAAATCAACCTGTAAAAATAAATGATTCGTCACAAACTCCACTGTCTCTTCTCCCACAGACAAGAACAATGTCTCCAGTTCCTCAAAAGTCTTATTCTGGTTTAAAACAAAAAACTAATGAGCCAGAAGAAAATAATGTACCAAAAAAAATAGAGATTTCTTTGCTTATTTTTTGGTATTTTTCTACATCTTTAGCCCCGGAGCTCTGCAGAAATCAGAAACATGGCAGGACTTTCTAATAATGCCCCATCTTGTTCAGTGATTTGCTCTGACTTTAAAGTTTGCAGACCTCCTTCTGGACCAGTTCCACATGAGGGGTTTGGGGGAAAATATAACGTTCTAATCGAGCACATTTTAGCACGAGGAACTGAGGCCATCCTTTGATTCCTGAGCATGCAGCAGAGACTGAAACGCAGATTTGACAGTAACTGTGAGGAACTACCCCAGGAAGCACTGTACTGTGGATAATGATGGTATAATGAGGGTGCAAGTCGGCAGGAACCTCAAACCTTCATACGAAGAAGCCGATTCAAGGTGAAAGCCTGCACAATGAGATGCACCCAGTCGGATGAGATTACCTTTAAAACGTCCCAAAAGATGCAAAGCATGGCTAGAAGAAAAAAAAAAGAATACAACTGCATGGATACTGTACGTGTGTGGAGGAAAGAAAAAGAGAGATTGATCATCTCCCTCTTGGCAGCTATAAATAACAGGAACAGGATATTACATTTACCTTTGCAGGACATATTTAGGGCAAAACAACCCCAAGTCCGAGGCATTTATGTGCACTTAGCATGATTACAGCTTATTGAATGGAAACGGCGGGATGAGCTCACTTCATTGACTATTTTAACATGTGACGCAAAGCGTTCAATAAAAACCACTCAGGTGGAAAAACAGTCCTAAATAACAAGATCAGCAGGTGGGGTCTTTATAAGCAGTAGTTTTATTTTGAAATATTTATTTAACGGACAAGAAGTCCGTGTCGAGCCACTCCTCCTCCAGGTCGAGAGGAGCCAGATGGGGTGGTTCAGGCATCTGGTCAAAATGCCCTCCGAGCGCCTCGCGGGCGAGGTGTTTTGGGCACGTCCCACTGGGAGGAGACCAAGAGGCAGACCCCGGACCCGCTGGAGAGACTATGTCTCACAGCTGGCCGGGGAACGACTTGGGATCCTTCCAGGTGAGCTAGAGGATGCAGCCGGGGAGAGAGAGGCCTGGGCTGCCCGCTTAAGGCTGTTGCCCCCGCGACCCGACCCCGGAACAAGCGGAAGATGACGGAACAGAACGGACAAGAAAGACTCATAAAATCAACACTCGGTTCAAATTACGTACGCCTTCTGTTAGCTAAGACACGTGATAATCGCCGAAAAATTTCTGTTCCCGTTCCATTCTGTCGTCTTCCACATATCCCGGGCCGGGTCGCGGGGGCAACAGCCTCACCCCAGCAGCATCCTCCAGCTCACCCGAAAGGATCCCGAATTGTTCCCCAGCCAGCTGTGAGACATAGTCTCTCCAGCGGGTCCTGGGTCTGCCTCTTGGTCTCTCCCCGTAGGGACATGCCTGAAACACCTCACCAGCGGGGCATTCAGGGTTCATCCTGACCAGATGCCCTAACCACCCCATCTGACTTCTCTCGACCTGGAGGAGGAGTGGCTTGACATCGACCTCAAGCAGCCGGAAAAAGTTTATGAATATATTAAATCAAATTCAGTTGTGAATTTCCCTTTCTTGTTGCTCCCTGGTTGGTCCTCTTGGGAGCATCAGAGGAGGGACAGCAGTACCTTAGTGGAGCGACCAAGCTCAGCACTAAAACAAGGTCATGCACTAAAACACTTATCTGCTTACAGTAAAATGTGGGTATGACAGAGAACAAAAAATGTGGCAAAAAATAGGTCAGCAAATGTTGTAGCTGTGGGATTCTTTTATTGACCTACTGTCCGCAGCCTAGCATCGATAATTCTTTTCCTTAAGTTTATCGTACGGTTTACCAGTTTTATTCCTCTGTGCTAACACAGCTCATCACATCTCACTTGTTTTTAAAATCGGGCACCATCACATTTATTCTTCCATTTTCCACTTGCTAAGCAACGCAGTCAGAAATTCTTTTCTCATCTCATCTAGGTTCCGCTTTACCTCTACAGGTACAGTATATAGCCCTAAGATGTACAGAAAGTATAAATATATAAATGTGAAGTGTCGTGGCCACTCCCTTGCCTGGCAGGGGCGGAGCCTCCTGCAGGCAGGGGAGGAGTCTCCTGCAGGCAGAGGTAGGTCCATCTGAGTGGAGCCACCTGGGCTCATTTTGAAGAAGGTACCTGCACTAATTGTTTTCTTTCTGTTTTTTTCATCTGTAGGTCAAGTAAGCTTTTGGTTTTTTAATTTCTTCAATGTTGAATTTGTATTTATCTTCATTGTGTCTTTATTTATAATAAACTTCATTTGTCTTGGCCCATATTTTTTCTAGGTTTCCCTCATTTTTGTCCCAGAGTCCGTCTGTGACAGGAGAAAATTACGTTTGATTGTCATTTTAACCACTGGAATGCTAAAAAATAATATTAATTTTAATATTCAAATTCAGTCTGGGCTTAAATTCAGGCGTAATTTTTGCTTAGTGTAGCAGGTTGTGTTCGAGGACCGCACGCACACCCCACCCACATCTCCTCAGAGAACATAAGGACATCTACGAGCCAACAAGTAATAATATGAAAACAAGAGCGGACACTTCTGCTGCCCACTCTAACAAGCTCAGCCTCCTCATTTATTTCTTATCCTTACCGGCAGACTCGCATGAGAAAACAACGTATTCCAAACCCCTTTAAAGAATAAGAAAAGGTGAGAAAAACAAACACCGAAAAGCTGAGAGGCGTCTTTATTTTCATCATTAATCTTAATGCAGTCTTTGTGAGACTCACACAGATCACACAAGGTTTTAAATCACAGATTTTCATATCGAATGTTTCCACCTGGATGTGTTTATAGCTATTATTTCTGGATTGTTTTCTCCCAAAAGCAGCTTGAGTCCCCTCCGATGGGTCTATTTGATGTCGCCAACAGGGTCTCAGGCCAGATTTGAACTCCTGCCCTGATGATGAAACATCCTCCTAACCTTTAACTATTTCAGCGTCTATGGATGATAAACGACAGTTTCTGAGGGATGCACGCAGTCAGCAGCATCACGTGAATGATGGCGACAGTATCAGGACGCCTTCCCAGCCTCGAGCAGCTCGTCTGTGATCTGCTGACACCAGATTCTGGACCAGCATCTCCAACGCTTTGGGGAAAACTCTGCAGACAAGGCGACATTTTTTCAAGCTTTGATGAGACGTTTTGCCGCTGGCAGCCCCAGTTTTCTAAACACCGTTTGGTCTCCGCTCATCTGGATGGGATGCAGCCCAAGAAAACACACATCCATAAGATACTGTTGCCACGGCAACGGCCTCTTTGCCTGACCTGTCTTCTCAGATAAGAGAAAAATACAGAATAAATTTAGTTTTAATAATCTAACTATCCAAAAAACTGCAGTGGGTAAAGATGTATTCAACAAAAAAAAAGACAAAAACTTTGCTCAAGATGGAACGTAAACTCGTTTTTAATTAGCCAAGTGCTAACGAAGAATATTTGAGTTTGTTTTCTATGAGAAAACCTTATCATAGTTAACTCCAAACAGCCTGCTGGCAGTCTTTGTAGCTTTAGGGTTTGATGAAAGGGGGTTCAAGTGGCATTTTTTTTATTATAACTTAGCTATTCCTGAGACGCATACTCCGGCCACAAGAGGGCACTCTATAATTCGGCACTGATATTTTCACTACTTAATAATTATTAAGAAGAGGATTTAGATTGGAAGACTTCATGGTGGTTCAGTGGTTAGCATTGTGGGTTCATAGCAAGGTGGTCGGGGGTTCGACTCCCGTGCGGGGTGAGGCTTGAACCACAAGTCTTTCTGTGTAGAGTTTGCATGTTCTCCTTGTGTACATGAGGGTTTTCTCTAAATACTCCGGTTTCCTCTCACCATCCAAAAACATGGTCGATTGGCCGTAAGGAAGAAGTATGTTTGAATGGTTCTGTCTCTGGATGTGGCCCTATAACACACTGGTGACCAGTTCAAGGTCGACCCTGCCTCTTGACTATATTTAACTAGGATAGGCACCCGCACCCCTCGGACAAGAATAAGAGATCAGGAGGTTTATTATTGTGTTGTGATCCCTGCTCCAGCTTCAAAAAGGGTGTCTGTCTCCATGGCTCCCTGCTCACCACCTGCAGATAATCAGCAATCAGCAAGTTACTTAGCCACCCTTCTCCCCAGCCTATGCCAGATTGTTGAATTCCATGCAGTAACAACAAAAAGCCTTTAGTAGATCATTGTCTGCTGATTTTCTTGACTGTAGTCTTATATTCTGTTTCCTTTCTTTAAGAAACCCGCCTGCCTCAGGCAGCCAGCCTGCCTCGGACAACCCGCCAGACCTTGAACTACCCACCTGCCTTGAACAACCCGCCTGGCCTCGAACTACCCGCCTGCCTCGGACAACCCGCCTGCCTCGAACTACCCACCTGCCTTGAACAACCCGCCTGGCCTCGAACTACCCGCCTGCCTTGGATAACCCGCCTGCCTTGGATAACCCACCTGCTTTGGACAACCCGCCTGCCTTGGATAACCCGCCTGACTCGGATAACCTGCCTGCCTTGAACAACTTGTTTTTACCTCGTTAGAATAAAATTTTTACGTTTTCCTTTTTGTTCAGTGTTCCGCGCTTAGATTCTGCCACACCTCATCATGACATAGTGTCGTACTAGTCTTCCAATATGGCGTAAAGTCTGTTTATGGTCAAGAATTTTGTAAAATAATTTACCTGCAAAATTTGTAACTTATAGACCTATGCGACTTATGACTTACGTTTTGTTTCTACCTAACCATGTATTATGGTCTGAAGTGACTTATAGTCCAGACGATATGGTAAATATGTTTTTGTAGCTCAATATTAAATTTCTAAGTTTAGAAATCAGTATATAAAGTCAGTATATAAATGCTTTTAGGGCAGGGGTGGGCAAACTTTTTAACTCGCGGGCCACATTGAGTTCTACATTTGACAAGCGGACCGAACTCGGGGGGCAGGAGGGGTTGCCCCCACCCCCTCGAGGTTGACAAAAAAATTGTAAACTTCAGTTAAAATATTCACCAAAATGCAGAAAAATTACTTATTTTTCCAAAAAGGTTCTGGGGTAAATGCCCCCAGACCGCTCTATACTGGCGAGCACCACAGGTGCTAGTTTTGCCCCCTCTCCTTTAGAAAATTCTGTATTCGCCCCTGGGAACAGGAGAAGATGGATGGCATACGTTGGTAACCGCTAGATTAGACCGATAGAGCGCTAGATTTAAAACAAGCGCTAAATGTTACATCAAGAGGAATAAATTTCAAATCTAGCGGCGCTAGAACACGCTTGTTTACGTGCATGTATTGGCCCCGATGGCTTTCCTTATCTGTGCACACTGTTTATTTTGAAAGTGCCCGCATCACAGACACACACACATTTTAATGGGAGCAGTGTTGTTGTATTTTTGGCGCCATCTAGTGACGAACATAGAAAATCAAGAAAAATCAAACTAACATGGTTTATTTAAAAAAAAAATATTTCTAGTTCGGGGACCCAGATTAAAACGTTTATGACCCACAGGCCATAGTTTGCCCACGCCTGGTTTAGGGGGTCAGGTGTCTTCTCCAAGGACACGAGACATAAACTCAGTGGGAATCAAACCCACAAACTTCCAGCTGATTTCAAAGTCCGCGGGCGAATTTTCTTCCACTGAGCCACCGCCTCCTCCCTAAATATTGGAAGCATTGGAAGTGTTGGATCAATGGCAGGCTATCCTACCACGATCGTTAGTAAATAATGATGGTTTGATGGTTGGAGTTTTGTTGGATAAAGAACAGGATCCTGGAGGGGAGCGGCTAAGTCATGTGACGCAGCCAGATGGAGAATGTAGCACGAAAAAACATCACTGTAGGAGTGTGTGTGTTTGTTTGTTTGGAGTCCGTATGGAAGATTAGCTGCAACTGATTGTCACACACACACACACACACACATACACACACACGCTTGGATGGTTTTTCTTTCAAACCCTGCTTCTGCTGCCGAGCGTTACATTCACACTCATCTCTAAATCATCCCTTATTACTCATTTATCAGCTTTTGGCTGAATTTAAACCACCATAAACAACCTGACCGGTTTCAAACGCTCAGAGAAAAACTTGGTTAAAAAACATTTTTAAAAACAGTTCAAATAAAGAAACTCAAAGAACAATAAAAACATCAAGTAATAGTTTTTAAAAAAGTGTAAAAAAAAAAAAA
Organism: Neostethus bicornis; assembly: GCA_902685375.1. Lineage (NCBI taxonomy): Eukaryota > Metazoa > Chordata > Actinopteri > Atheriniformes > Phallostethidae > Neostethus > Neostethus bicornis. The sequence continues at coordinate 28,376,006 of LR738550.1, forward strand.
AAAGAAAAGAACAAAAGATGAAGAAATAAATACTAATTTTAGAAAATGAAAATATCGGGGAGGAGCTCGGTGTCGAGCCGCTCCTCCTCCAGGCCAAGAGAAGCCAGATGGGGTGGTCTGGGCATCTGGTCAGAATGCCTCCCGAGCGTTTTTAATTGTTTATGAACCTCGTATTAATCTTTTTTATCTCATGGCAATCATTTTTTAATCCTAATAAGATCGTGGGTTTGAGTCCCAGGTGGGGACGAGGCTTGGAACACTGTCCTTTCTGTGTGGAGTTTGCATGTTCTCCTCGTGTTTGCGTGGGTTTCCTCTGGGTACTCTGGTTTCCTCCAAAGGCATGCATGCTAGGTTGATTGGCCGGTGGCAAATTGCCCCTAGGAATGAGTGTGTGTGTGGATGGTTGTATGTGTGTGGCCCCGTGACAGACTGGCGACCTGTTCAGGGTGTACCCTGCCCTTCATCTTGAATCAGCCAGGATGGGCTCCGGCAGCCCCACCATCCCGAAGGGGTGACTGACTGACATCTGTAAGTTTTTGATCCCTCATAAATCCCAACTTTTTGATCCCCGGGGAAGTTGGCCAAGTGGTAGGGATAATGTATTTAGACCGGAAGAACCTGGTTCGATTCCTGCTGGGCCCAAGCCGTCCCTGGGACCATAGAAAGGACAAAAAATAAAAACACTGAAAAGGCAAAAAAAAAAAAAAAATTTATAAATTCTCATCCAAATGTCTCCTATTTATTTTTAATTTGATGTTAATTCTGTTTTAATCTCATGTCGATATCCACATGTATCATTTTGAATCCCTCATGAATCCCCATGTCTGTGACTTTTACCCTGTTTGAATCTGTTGTTTCTAAATTTTTGCTTTTTGAACGACCCAAAAATCATTTTATGACTTTTTTTTTAAACCCGATCCAAACTTTATCTTTTCCATTTGATCCAAAGAATCTTTCTGAACCATTGATGAGTCTGTTTAAATATTCAAAAAATCTAAATGAATTAAATGTCTCTGTAGATTTTAATTCAATCCCCTTGTTTTTACTTTAATAAAAGCCATAAAAAGAGAATAAAATGCTGTTTGGAGTTATTTTAAAAACTGAAAATCTCTTTTTTTTAATCCAACAAAGCAGATTTTGATTTCATTCTTCATCGGTTTAGAAGTCGTTTTTAAACCCAGAGGAAGTCTGATTTTATTTAACCCAAGGCTTTACTTTTAAAAAATAACTTTCTATTCAGATGAAAAACTAACAAATCATTAAACTTCTACAAACATCCAAACCCCATGGTGGGGAACGTGTCTATCTTTAGTTTGCATTCATTTGATTTGGGGTATCATTTAACTCTCAACCCTAAAAACAATCTATTTCGCCTGAATTTCTTCATTATTTTCCGCCTGCAGAAAGAAACGTGGGTGAGTCTGTTTCATAAAAACATCAAAGTTTAAGATGCAAAATGGATAAAAGATGTGAGGTGGTCTCAGGAGGCGTTGGCCTAGTTGTAGAGATACCGTTATTCGACCGGGACAACCTGGTTCGATTCCCACTAGGTCCAAACTGTCCCGGGGACCACAGAAAAGACAGAAATTAAAAACCCAGAAAATAAAAACCTCAAATAAAAACCTTTACTCCAACACAAACCCATGTTCCGTTCCGTCATCTTCCACTTGTTCCGGGGTCGGGTCACGGGGGCAACAGCCTCAAACGGGTAGACCACGCCTCTCTCTCCCCGGCTGTTATCCTCCAGCTCACCCGGAAGGATCCCAAGTCATTCCCCGGCCAGCTGTAAGATATAGTCTCTCCAGCGGGTCCAGGGTCTGCCTCTTGGTCTCCTCCCGGTAAGACATGCCCAAAACACGTCGCCCGCGAGGCGCTCGGGGGGTATCCCGCCCAGATGCCCGAACCACCCAATGTGGCTCCTCTTGACCTGGAGGAGGAGCTGCTCGACACCGAGCTCCTCCCAGATGGCAGAGCTCTTCACCCGGTCTCTGAGTGAGAGCCCAGCCAGCCTGCGTAGGAAGCTAATTTCAGCCGCTTGTATCCATGATCTCATTCTTTCGGTCACCACCCACAGCTGGTGACCATAGGTGAGGGTTGGAACGTAGATCGACTCGTAAATCGATCTATAACCTATGTTAAAAAGAGACTTTCCAGAAAGAGGAATCCGGAGTGTGTACAGAACGAGGTGTGAAGATGGGGCTGACTGTACTGATCGTGTGTGTCACCCCTGATTACTCTTCACAACAGCATATTCTGCTCAAAATTACATGTTAGAGGTATTTTTTTTCCTCTTTGTTTTGGGTGCCTGTCTCATCGGCTGTCATCACACACTTGCGTCACCTTTCCTCTCAGGTATCAAACAGAAAAGTCAAAGCTGCTCGTTAATGGCCAATTAGCTTCTGTGCTAACCAAAGAAAATGGGTCAGAAAGTTTTTATGGCCCCGCCCACAAAATGAGGAGGAGCCATTATGCACTTCGGTCATCTGAGCGTTCTTAATGCTTTTGTGAATGTCACGTTTTCTTTTAACAAAACTGCCCATAGTTACTCCATACCAACTATAGATGAGCTGATTTCTTTATTTTTTCAATATACTTTATTAATCCATTACCTGGAAATTTATGTGCTGCATTTCACCGCAGCAGGCTGCCACCTATGACGGGACCAATGGTGGGAGAAACGGGGGGTGAGGTGTCTTCTCCAAGGACCCTAGACGTGTACTCAGTGGGACGCGAACCCGCAAACTTCCGGTTGACTTCCGGTTCACAGGTGAACGCTCTAACCACTGAGCCACCATGTTCCCAGGATCATGCATTCAAAGATTAATAGAATTTTTGTGCATGGAACGTTTGATAAAACCGACCACCGTTACTCAGTACCAGCTGTAGCTAAACTGTTGATGTTTACTTTGATGTCAACCATTCATTATCAATAAAGTTTGCGTTTAAAGCCTTGTTTATTTCAGTAATGACATCTGAACAGCAGAATATTTCTACATAACTGTTTGGACTGCATTGGAAGCGTCGTCTCAGGGGTAAAGTGTCCGTCCATGGACAGGGAAAAGCCGGTTCGATTCCCTCTGGGCCCATGCCTCAGTGTCCCTAGAGCAGACACCTACGCACCTAGTGCAGGCATGGGCAAACCGTTAAACATTCTAATATGGCCCCTGAACTTGAAAAAATGTAATTGCAATTTAAAATGCAATTCTGATGTTTTCTCACTAGATGGCGCACTCTGGATTTATTGGCTTTCTTGAGAAAACAACAACACTGCTCCCATTAAAATTTCTGTCTTTTTGATGCTTAGGTTGTCAAAATAAACAGCAGATATGGAAAGCCAGCGGAGCGGGGCCGATACGCCCACGTCAACAAGCGCGTTTGATTTCAAACCTACATTTTAAACCTAGTGCTGGATGGTGTAACATCCTACTCGCTTGTTTACTTACGTGTAGTGTCCCTGATGGCTTTCCATACCTAGATCAAATATATCTGATCATGTTCCGGCCCCTTTGTCAAATCTTAGAACTCAATGTGGCCCGCAAACCAAAAAGTTCGCCCATCCCTGCCCTAGTGGCTCTCACCATTGGCGCCATCGTGGCACCTGGCTATGGTGCAACGCAAGTAATTTCCCGATTGAGGGATCAATAGCACTAGTAATAGTGCGATAAAATAAATAAATAAAATAAACTGAGTTTGTTCAAAGAAGATTAAATTGTTTTTTTGTGTGTGAGAATGTATTTTGATTTTCCGCCACATTTTGGACATGCAGGTCAGGTTAATTAGGGATTATAAATTAGCCTGAAGAGGATGCTTGGTAAATGAGTTTGGCTGGTAACGGACTGGGAGTCGCTCCAGTTTGAATCCTGCGCGGCACCAGATGGAACATGGGACAAAATAAAGCCGACATGTTTGGACGGTGAGAAATCTCAACGGAAACTTGCTTTAAAACAAGAAGAGAATGAAAAGTAAGAAAGTCAGAAGAAATAAAAATAAATAGTTCTACGATAATTTTGTATTCAGATAACAACAGAGATAACGATACGAGCGGGGCTCATCTTATTTGATTGATCTGATTTTTTTTTTTTTTGGTCAATCTTATTGTGTTTTGTGTACAAAAAAAATAGAAGTCAGCTTGTTTATTCATGTATCATCGCCTTTAAATTGTTATTTTAGTTACAAAAAGGCAGAGAAAAATCAAACAGGAAAGATCAGCAATTGGCTCATTTACTGTAAACATAGCAACCAAACAGCACAATGCTTTCCCGATCTGTTCCTCTGTTACATATGTCTTCAGATGTGAAGAGAAGAAAATTCATAGTGTTTTAACTTAGAATAATTGCAAGTTTTCTTCCATTTTCCACAACATTAAAGGAAATTATAGTTTCCTTTGATTTTTTAGTGTAAATCCAGGTCATATTTGATAAATTCTAATTTATCGAATCGATAAATTGCCCGATTTGGTCAAATTCGGTTGAATCCCACTGAGCTCATGTCTTGGTGTCCTTGGGGAAGACACCTAAGCCCCCGTCTCTCCCACCATTGGTGTCATACTTGCCAGCCCGTTGCTGTGTGATGTATCACGCAAATTTTTCTGTTAAAGGATGAATTAAGTATGTAAAAAAAAATTAAATTCTTAAAAGCACAAGCTTATTTATTTTGTGCATTCCGTTCCATTGTCTTTCACTTATTTGGGGCCGGGTTGTGGGGGCAAAAGCCTCAGACGGGGAAGCCCAGGTTTCTCTCACCCCAGCTGCATCCTCCAACTACCCTGGTACGATCCGCGGCCAGCTGTGAGACATAGTCTCTCCAGCGGGTTCGGGGTCCGCCTATTGATCTCCTCCTGGCGGGACCTGGCCAAAACTCCTCACCAGCGAGGCACTCGACGGGCATCCTCACCAGATATCCGAACCACCCCATCTGGCTCCTCTCAACCTGAAGGAGGAGCGGCTCGACACCGACCTCCTCTCAGATATTATGACTAATTGCTTCATTTATCCTAAACTTCAAATGATGCAAAAAAATAAATAATTTACGAGTTCAGTACGACATGCCACAAACATTCCTTCACATTTCTCCACATCCAGACGTTCCTTGCTGTCTGGCTCATTTAATTCAAAAGCATTTGCAATCTAATGAAGGTATCAACAATCAGCCACTATCATGTGCATTCGGACTAAATGCAAATTTTGTTGAACAAAATCTTCACAGTTTTAGGAGAAATGCACCAAAATGACAGAAAAAAACTGTAAATCTCCCCTCAAAGGACTGACATTACGCTCATCTTCTCATACTAAAGCTGAACGGCGTGAAAGCTCGGTGCTTTCTGACCCCCTGCTGTAACCAGACAGTAATGCCTCCATCTCTATGGCTTATAGATTCTTTCTATCTGTGTGAAAAGCAAAAGATAGAAACAGTAACTGGATCCATTTGGCACTTCACTGGAAGCCAATCCAGTTGGTGGGAAAACATCTCACCTGGTCTTTTTCTTGTTTGTTTTGTGAAATCTCTTCACACAGAAAAAAAAATACTACCTCAAGACGACTCACAACTAATTTGGTCACTTTTTTCTGTAAAAACAATCTCCGGAGGCAAGAAGCTCACACTGATGAAGCAACATTCATCACTGTCACACCATAAACCAGAACGAACACCGAGGAATGGTCTTCTGTCAGAGAACAATAGGAAGTCTAAACAAGCAAAGGAAACCAGAGCAGAAACAAGAAATAAAACCCTGTCACACACAGGACCCTCACAACCTCAAAAAAAAAATAGGCACAGATTCAAAATTTACCAAACATTTGTGGTCGTCGACATACTTTAAATGAAGATGAAATTGATGAATAACAATAAATGTTAAAATTATGAGCTGCAATTTTAGTTTTAAATATAAAAACGTACTATTTTTATTCTATTTTTATCTCGGCTCATCTTTTCAGAAGAGTTGGAGCATAAAAGAAACTTTTTCATCACCCCTTCTTTCCTGTATGGATGAAAATCACCTGCTATTAGTGTCACAGCCCCTCCCTTGCCTGGCTGGGGCAGAGCCTCCTGCAGGCAGGGGCAGAGCCTCCTGCAGGCAGGGGGAGGGCCGTCTGAGCAGAGATCATTTTGAAGGAGATGCCTGCACTAATTGTTTTCTCTCTGTTTTTTCATCTACAGGTCAGGTTTGCTTTTGGTTTTTTCAGTTTCTTCAATGTTGAATTTGTATTTTTGTTGATGTGTCTTTATTTTATAATAAACTTAATTTGATTTGGCTCATACTTTGTCTCTGTTTCCCTTATTTTTGTCCCAGATCCAGAGCCAGTCTGTGACATTAGGACAACTTTAATGTTATTCTGGATTCTATTTAGAATTAATTTAACGGTAAAAAAACCTCCAATTTTCTGACACCTTTTCTGATGTGTTTACACTAAAGGCGAATTGCAAGAAATTGGGCGCACATTAGCGGAGTGGGTAGCGCAGTAGCCTCACAGCAAGAAAGTCAGAGTCGAGTCCTGGGTGGGGTCGAGGCTTGAAACACTGGCCTTTCTGTGTTGAGTTTGCATGTTCTCCCCATTTATACGTAGGTTTTCTCTAGATCCTCCAGTTCCTCCCACTTCCCAAAAACATGCATGCTAGGGTGATTGGCTGCTTTAAAATTGCGCATACAAGTTGTGGATGTGGAGCTCCGCAGCAGACTGTCAGAACAGGGGTGTACCCTGTCCCTCACCTGTAATCATAAGGGTTAGGCTCCAACACCCCCTGCAATTCAATTAAGAATAAGCAGTTCAGGAAACAGGCGGATTGGTGCAGCATCTGCAATAATTAGGACGCTGCATCGGTCTGTCGTGGTGAAGAGAAAGCTGAGCCAAAAATCAAAGCTCTCGATTTACAAGTCGATCTACGTTCCAACCCTCACCTATGGTCACCAGCTGTGGGTGGTGACCGAAAGAATGAGATCGCGGATACAAGCGGCCAAAATGAGCTTCCTCCGCAGGGTGGCTGGGCTCTCACTCAGAGATCAGGTGAGGAGCGCTGCCATCCGGGAGGAGCTCGGTGTCAAGCCGCTCCTCCTCCAGGTTGAGAGGAGCCAGATGGGGTGGTTCAGGCATCTGGTCAGGATGCCCCCCGAGCGCCTCGCGGGCGTAGTGTTTCGGGCACATCCCACCGGGAGGAGACCAAGGGGCAGACCCCGGACCCGCTGGAGAGACTACGTCTCACAGCTGGCCGGGGAAAGACTTGGGATCCTTCCAGGTGAGCTAGAGGATGCAGCCGGGGAGAGAGAGGCCTGAGCTGCCCGTTTGAGGCTGTTGCCCCTGCGACCCAACCCCAGAACAAGCGGAAGATGACGGAACGGAACAGTTCAGGAAACAAAACAAGACTTATAGAATTTTTTTCAAATTTGGTGAATTTGGTGTAAACGGAGCATTTACAGACTGTTAGTTAAAAAAAAAAACTTTTTACTCACATTAAGATGCACAGAAAGTACTGGAATCAGAGCTTGATTTTTTGTTTTGGCATGTTTTTAGCACTCAACAAACTAAAATCAGCAGTAATGATTCCGATCACTGATGATGTGGGAACCAGCTTCTTGGTTTTTTACTCATCTAGCATTTTGCTTGTTAGTGTGAATTCACGAAGCGGCTGTGTGAACTGAATCATTAATCTTGCTGGCTTAGTAGATCACCTGCTTTATGTCTCCATATCTAGAAGACAAACATAAATAGCTCAACTTGATGTGCTCAATTGGGTTCATTCAGTTCAAAGTCCTCCAGCAATTCTAGGTTTTCTAAAATTTATCTGGATAATAGTAAAACATATGAACGTTGCCAGATAGGAAGATCAGACCTGGTTCACACGTTCCGGTCCTGTAATAAACCAGATCAATTAGACAGAGATCTGAAGGAGGTCTCTTTTATTCTGAAACAAATTGCTTCAAACCGCTGCTTTCATCTTGTCTCGCAGTCACAGCTCACAGGACCAAAGTGTCAAATTTTGGTCCGTCTCACTACTGCTTCGCTTTACACGTCAATCCTTTCAGTGTTGGAAAATAGAAAATACAGTTTTTTTCCCAATCCGTTCGTCCATTGTACAATCTATTCTGTTCCCGATCCTTGTATCGGGAACATTGGTTTACAGTGGTTAAATATTTCCACTTGCGGCCAGTGTTTTACGAGGTCTTTCCGTTCTGTCGTCTTCCGCTTGTCCGGGGCTGGGTCGCCAACAGGCTCAGACAAGAAGCCCAGGTTTCTCTCAACCCAGCTGCATCCTCTAGCTCACCTGGAAGGATCCCAAGGTGTTCCCCAGCCAGCGGTGAGACATAGTCTCTCCAGCGGGTCCAGGGTCTGCCTCTTGGTCTCCTCTCGGTGGGACGTGCTCAAATCACTTCACCAGCGAAGCGTTAGGGCCAAACCACCCCATCTGGCTTCTCTCGACCTGGAAGAGGAATCGGCTCGACACTGAGCTTCTCCCGGATGGCACAACTCCTAACTCGATCTCTGAGTGAGGAGTGTAGCCACCCTTCAGAGTAAGCTCAATTTGGCTGCTTTATGAGGTCTCAGATATTTTAAACCATTTCAGACATTTTTTTGACAAAGGAGTCGATCTCCCATCAGTAGTTTTTATATCAGAATAGAGTTAACATGTAATTTAAAAAAGACAAGAGGAATTACTTATTGTCATGTTAATGAGATAAAAAACAATATGAACAAGGGGGTACTCTCTGGTTCGATAAGCTAGGTCCATGTACAATCGTCAAACATCCAAACTCCCCATCTGACCTGCACTCAGAAAAGGTTTCATGTTTCCTTCCAAAGCATGCTTAAGTCGGTTCAGAATAACCGTTTCTGGATCGGAACATTAGCACTCTTGGAGAATACAATTGAGTCCATTGCTTTGGTTAGTGTGTGGGTAATATTTTAAAATTGTTTGGTCTGCGGTTGTCCAAAGCCCTCTCCCAGCTTATCGCATCTGTTTCAAGAAAAATTGTTCCAGAGTATTGCAAAAATATTAGAATCAGAATCAGAATCGGAATCAGAATGCTTTTATTGCCATGTCAGTGAAAAACATCAGAGACTAGGAACTTGTTCTGGTACTGGTGTGCAAACATATAAAATAATAATATATATAATAAAAACATATAATAATAATAATTTTTACAAAACCAAGAGTGCTCAGAAGAAAAAGAAAAGTAGTGCAATGTCATAGAAAATAATAGAAAATAATAAAGATAGTGAAGTGACAAGAGGGAGGTGACTATGAGATGTGGGGATCCAGGTTATAAAGAGTTCATAAGTCCAACGGCAGAAGGGAAGAAGCTGTTTTTGTGGCGGGACGTTCTGGTCCGAATGGACTGGAGCCTCCTGCCCGAGGGGAGTCGCTCAAAAAGTCCATGTCCAGGGTGGGAAGGGTCAGCTACTATCCGACCTGCACGCCCCCGAGTCCTGGAGACGTACAGGTCTTCGAGAGATGGAAGGCTGCAGCCGATCACCTTCTCTGCGGAGCGCACAATGGGGCCCGAAGCTTTCCGAGGGTTTTGATTGCGGAAGAGCTTGAGCACATCCTGTTTTGTCACCAAGAAAGCAGTGGAGGGGGAGGGTTGGTCAGCTGGAGTGACCTCTGTTGTTAATTGGGTGGGGGATGGCTTCAAAGTGTCTGAAGGTTCTTGATCAGTGAGGGGGGAGGAGAGTGAGACATCAAACCTGGCATAAAAGGTGTTGAGTTTCTCTGCCAGTTGTAAGTCATCAGCAGCATGTGGGGCTTTCGGCTTATAATTGGTAATTTGCCGAAGTGATCTCCAGACAGAGGCGGTGTCATTGACAGAGAATTGCTCCTTCAGACGTTTATTGTACCTGGATCTCGCCTGCTGTACCTCTCTCGAGAACCGGTACTTAGCGCCTTTGTAGCTCTCTTTGTCATTGGTTCTGTGAGCTGCTTCCTTTTCCCTCCTGATCTGTCTTAGTCTGGGTGTGAACCAGGGTTTGTTGTTGTTGTAGATCACTCTGGTTGTAGATGGAATAATGCTGTCCTCACAGAATCGTATGTATGACGTCACTGTGTCTGTGTAGTCATCCAGACTATCTGTGGCAGCTCTAAACACACCCCAGTCTGTTGTGTCCAGACACATACGAAGCTCGTCCACAGCTTCGCTGGTCCACTTCTTGGGAGTTCTCACTGCAGGTTTAGAAAGCTTCAACTTCTGTCTGTATGCCGGGATGAGGTGAACCATGTCGTGATCAGAGAAGCCCAGAGCAGCTCGAGAAACAGCCTTGTAGGCTTTACTGGCTGTAGTGTAGCAGTGATCCAATGTGTTCTTTTCCCTGGTTGGGCAGTTTACAAACTGTCTGTACTTTGGGAGTTCCTGGCTCAGATTTCCCTTGTTAAAATCCCCAAGGATAATAACTAGAGAGTCCGGGAAGTTTTGCTCCACACACAGAATTTGGTCCGCGAGCGCGCGTTGGGCCTCGTGCACGTTTGCGCATGGCGGAATGTAAACAGCAGCCAGAATGAATGAAGCAAACTCCCGTGGAGAATAAAATGGTCTACAGTTTATAAAGAAGTATTCCAGAACCGGAGAGCAAAGCTGGGAGATCACAGACACATCCGAACACCAGGAGTGGTTGATGTAGAAACAGAGCCCTCCACCTTTTGTTTTTCCACCAGAGAAATCCCTCTGTCTGTCAGCGCGGAAGAGCTGAAATCCCTCCAGCTGAAGCACACAGTCCGGGATCTGCTCGTTAAGCCATGTCTTCGTGAAGCATAGGACACAGGAGGAAGAGAAGTCCCTGTTTCGTCGCATTAGCAGCGCTAGCTCGTCCATCTTGTTGGTAAGTGAGCGGACATTGGAGAGAAAAAGGCTCGGCAAAGGCGTACGCGCGCCACGTCTGCGGAGACGAACGAGGACTCCCGCACGCTTTCCTCTCTTCCGGCCTCTCACTTTTTTAGCCAATATTTGGACTAAGTCTGCCGCAACCGCTAAAAAAACTGGTAGTAGGTCCGTAGGGGTCATAGTCCTGAGGTTTAAGAGCTCTTCACGAGTGTAAGAGCACGCTGATACACCATTTACCAACAAAAACAGAGAAAAAAGGTTGCACAGAAGTACCGAGGCAGCCATGTTGAACGGCGCCATCTTGAAAAAAAAAAAAAAAAATTACATCACACTTTCAACGCCCCGCGTTTCCAACAGGGTTTGCGCTCATAATAGATCTGAAATGAGTCCAACCTAACCATTCTCTGGCACTTCTTCAAGCAGACAGCCAAAGGAACTGCACAAGTGAATGGTTTGATCCCTCACAGCAGTCAAACAAACCATGCTTTGATGGTCAAACTTACTTGTTCCAAATTGTCTAAAGTGAGGGCATCCTTAAAATTTGGGTTTTAATGGACAATTTAGTGAGATTAAGCTCAGGTTTGTCTTGAAAACCCCATTCTCTTGAGTAGACTTTCTCATTCTGGTTGATATTTCTCTTTTTAAAGTCAAACTCCAGAGGTGTCAAAAGTACCAACATTTTCTACTCAAGTAGAAGTATAAATACCAAGTTAAAAAACTACTTTAGTAAAAGTAGAAGTATCAACTCAAGTTTTCTACTTAAGTAAAAGTAAAAAGTAACCTATTTTAAAACTACTTAAAGTAAAAAAGTAAAAGTAATTTTCAGAAAAAAAGGAATATTGTTAACAAAAGCGTATGAACATATTTTTTAACTATTATCACATCCTTTAAGGAGCAGAAAATATGATAATAAATGAAAGTGTTTTGGTGTTAAACTTTATGAATCAGAAACATTTATTTCTTATTAATATTTATTTGAAATCGATTAATTAACACAATCAAATGTATTATCATAAGCAGGGCATTATGTAATGTCCCTTCAGCTACCAAGCTTCACTCTCCATCACCTAATTTAACCAACTTCAGCAGACACAAACATAAAAAAAAATAAATAAATGAAAAAAAAAAAACGACCAAAAGGCTTTTTCAAGCCTTGAAGGCAGCTAGTTTTTAAAGTTCTTTGAGGCAATAATGAATAGTCTTTAACAAGTTGGTAAGTATGGGAGTGCCACATACAGCCTGGGCAGCGTTGCCAGGTGGGAGGTGCTGGATTATCGTACTAATGACGTAAAATTATTGTATTTTACAAAAAATATCGTACACCCAGTAAAACCACGCCCATTAACAAAATAACACCCTTTACATGCACTCGTAAGGCAGTGGGAGTGAAGGAAACACACAGGAGGCAAAATCCTTGGATTCTTTTTCTAAAATTTTAAGAACTGTAAAAATGAAAAACTAACCAGGGAAATAAGATTTTAAGAAACCCAGAAAGAAACCAGTAGGGGCGGGACTTTGGAGACGGTATATATAAATTTATATTTATACATATCTACATATATATGTGTACATATAAGGTTTTTTTTTTTTTTTTTTTTTAATGTTAACCCAAACATCTACATTATACAAAATCTAAGCGATGTGTAGTTTTAATCTCCTCAGTCAGTCTTTATAAACTAATCAATAACATTTTGGATGCTTTTAAGCACAAATACTTCATCCACTACTATTTATGGATTAATCAGTTCAATTAGCTTTGTTTGTAAAGATAAAATAGTGCGTCACAGATCAAAGTTATTTTTATAAAAATACCATCTACATTTTCAGCAAAGACGTTTACAATAACCGCAGACTCAAAATAATAAAAAAACATTTCTTTGCTGTTGTTTTTTTAAAAAACTGATAATTTAATCAAAGTTCAGTGTTGCAGCATCAGAAACACTTTGATTTCCGAGCCCGCAACAAGTCTTAAACACGCAAACTAACGTTCCTGCTTTTTAAAAGTTTGTGGGCGGGGCTACTCGCCCCAAAGTAATGATTGACTGGACCTTTCAGCCAATCATTCATCTGTTCCTTTGTTTGATGCATTCAGGGTTCATAAAAAGAAAAAACTCCGACAAACAGTCGCGGCTTTTTAACGGTGGCAAAATGGAGAAAGTAGCGACTACTTTTTATAAATTTAACGAAGTAAAAGTACAGATAATTGCATAAAAAAGTAGTGAGTAAAAGTAAAAAGTAGACAAAAAAATAATTACTTCGTTAAAGTAAAGATACCGAGATTTTCTACTTGAGTAAGGTAACGAAGTAGACTTACTTCGCTACTTGACACCTCTGTCAAACTCCGATATGACCGCCTGAGGTCCATTTCCTAAGAATTTTATTTAACTAATGTTTCACATATCCCAGCTTAATTCCATGAAAATATGTGTGAAACTTGAGCTCCGAGTTGCTGTCTGACTGCTGGGAGCTGTGAGCGTCTAAGAGCTATTTAAGTGGTTTTAATAGAGCTGCTGAAAACATGAGGAAGTGGTGAATAAGTGGATGTATACAAAGCTCAGTGACTTCAGTGATTTAAAAGAAGTATATGTTCAATAAAAAATGGAAACAAACTAAGGCTGGAACTAACGATTATTTTGGTAATCGATTAATCTACCGATTATTGGATAAATTCTTCGATTAATCGGGTAAAATGGCAATTTAATAAAGCGGAAAATGATCCAAACTTCTGATGATTTTATATGTGTTTTTCTTTCCGCCATCTTGTTGAATCTGTCTGATCACGTGAGGTGGGGTGAAATGAAGGCCAATGATTGGCTGCTATCTTCTTCTCCTCCTATTTTGGTAGCTCGCATCGTCAATTTGCTCTCTACTGCCCCATTTGGAGAACAATTTTAAGGGCAATTGACATCAAAAACTTTTAGACAATTAATCGATGACCAAATTAGTCGACAACTATTTTGGTAATCGATTATAATCGATTAGATCGATTAACTGTTTCAGCCCTAAAACAAACAAATTCTTCCGAGACAATTAGCTAATCGGGGGTTCAATATAACGACCAGTTTCTGTAGATGGACCACAGTGTGACCAGTTCTTTTAAACACCTGGAGGTTAAAAACTCAAAAAATTTCAAACGACCGTATCTCTAAAATCCTATTTGTTCCAAATTAAAGTACCTAAACAATAAACTGAGAAAAGGAAGCCATTTTTAATGAGTACATGTTTAGTAGCTATCAAAGATGGCAGCTTTTTATAACCACAATTTTCAAGGCCTCGCCTCCCAAAACCCCATTAGGAAAGGCGATTCAGAACACGACAGAAGTAAATTGTTTTTTTAAAAAAAGTCAGAGTGAAACATCTGTGCTTTTGACTCCTTGATTGTTTTATTTTTTTTCTTCAAAGTGAGCGCTGTTTTCCAAATAGTCAATCTTTGATGTGTTTTTATCCTGCCAACCAAAATGGTTAAATATGTTCCTAACACTTTAAAACTAAAAAAATATTTGTATTTGGAAGTCCTTTTAATCTACATAAACTTTTTTTGTAACTTTATGAATGTCCCTAAACCTAGCTCTCAATTTACAAGTCGATTTACGTACTAACGCTCCTACCCTCACCTACGGTCACCAGCTGTGGGTGATGACCAAAAGAGCGAGATCACGAATACAAGCAGGCAAAAAGAGCTTCCTCCGCAGGGTTACTGGGCCCTCACTCAGAGATCGGGCGAGGAGATCTGCCATCTGGGAGGAGCTCGGAATAGACCCTTTGGTCCTACGGGTTGAAAGAAAACAGATGGTGTGGTTCGGGCATCTGGTAAGTATGCCTACCAAATAACTCGCTGGTGAGGCGTTTCATGGACCTCATACAGGGAGGAGACACAAAGGCATTCCTCAAACACGCTGGAGCTACTATGCCTCATTGCTGGCTGGGGAACATCTCAGGATCCTCCTGAGTGAGGTGCAGGATGCGGGCTAGGCGATAGAAGCCTGAGCTTTCCGACAACGGAATGGAACGAACTTTATAAGGGTACTTGTTTAAGTTTTTTGCAGGCCTTGTGGACAGAGTTTCTTTTTTTTGTTAGCTGGTGGTTGAGCCGGACGTAACGTTTTGTGGGACGTTACCTTTCACTTTTATCCCCAAACTTCTATTTGAATTAAGCAACATAAAGCATGTCGCAAACTTGCTTTTGCGACAACAAATGTATTATCACATCATCCAGCTTTAGTGCCTACATTCCTAATTAGTGCTCCCACTTTCTGTCCAGATTACTGTTGTCGTACATGCTATGATTTTATTACGGACTGCTGCAAAGTACGAAGAACAAAAAATCCCACAGTCCTGGATATTCATGTACAGTAAATCTCTCTGGAAACACTTTGCTTTCACAGCTCTAACAATAGCAACAGAGAAAGAATCAAGCTGCCGAGCTGGGCGACGTGGCATTGTGCAGGAAGACGCTGGGAACAGTGAGAAACACCCTCACACGACTAATGGGTATGGTAAATTCAATTGACTGATGCATCAATAAACTTCTCCACCAGCCTTAAGGCACCCGGGCAATTCTCCTAACGGAAAGATAAGTGCTGCTCACCAACGAGGCAAATTGATGTTTGAAAGTGGAGAGTGGGATTTGAACAGTAGCCTTTTTCACATAAGTTTAACAAATCCAGAAACCTTAATGATTAGATAATTACTCCCCAGGATTGTGTTTTTATTAGCTCAATTAGACAGACGAATAAATATGAGTAATTCCCGGGATTTTACAGACTTTATACTGGATACCAGGTCACAGCTGGTTTTATGTGGTCCCAAAAAGAAACACTAAGTCTCTTTCTTCTGCTTATTAGAGGTAAGGTTATAGGGGTGGCTGTCTAACCAGGAAACTCTAGCTTTCGTTCACCCCAGCCACATCTTCAAGCTTATCTCGGAAGATCCCAACGCATTTTCAGGCCAGCTGGGAGATATAATTCCTTCAAGGAGTTCTGGGTTTTTTCTAAGTGGTGTAAGGCATTCATGAGGCGTTCAAACCAGATGCCCGAACTACCATATCCGACTTCACTCGACCCGGAGTAGCAACAACAGCTCTTCTTTAAGCTATCTTTCTCACTGTATCTCTGAGCGAGAGCCCTGCCACCCTGTTCTGTCCGCTAGTATTCAAAATCCTGTTCTTCCAGCCACCAACCACAGCTGTTGCCCATAGGTTGGGTAGGAAGGACTATTACAAGAACAAAGAGATGCAACCATGAAGACAGAATGTTGGAACTTCTATTTGTATAATAAAGGTACGACAATCAAAGGGAAAGCCTTTGTTGCTAAGAGACGGCTGGAGATCAAAACCATACCGTTCTCAATGCCCTGCCCCTTTGCCAAATTGTGCTAGCCATGGAAACAGCATTTTTTTTTCTGTCATACACCGTCTTCTTGGTGCTTATCTGGAGTTAACAAAGTCATGAATAAATGCAAAATTATTGAATTGTTACAGTAATTAGTAAAAAACCATTAACGGGCCAAAGTACAGCCCGAGTCATGGCGAGCTTCCAAAACGATCACTACTGCCTTTTGGAGGTAGTGATCGTTCCAATCACTACTTCCAGTGATCGTTCCAAAAGGCAAAAAAGGCTGAAGGTACTTTGTAAATCTTTTAAAATATAATAAGTCAGAGGGTTGATTTTTTTGCTTTTACCGACTCATTGTGAACACTATACCCTTGCTGCTGCTTGCAGATTTGTTACGCTCAATCTAAACATAGAAAATCCACAAGGTAGATTTTAAACTGAGACACAGGAACAGCAGTATGTTGTAGAAATGTAGAAGAAACCATCTGCTGCTTCTTGTATTCCGCACAAACATCACAAACACAGCCTGCACATTTCTACTGACTGTGAGGAGTCTCTAACTCATGCTGAAGCTGTAGTAGATTAAGAATACGTAGGCGGCGCTTTTTAAGTCTCTTTATCTACTTGATAAGGTGATTTTCAGGCACTCCTCCACACCATCAGGCAGTTCTCATACATCACACTAGCAGCTTGTAGTTTACTGTTTTAATTCCCTTCTCTGCACATGGCTGTACTGTAGCATGGCCATCTTCACCTCTTTTCCACACTCTCCATTGCTCTGGACTGTTGATCCTGGATACTTAAAATCTTCCACCTTCTTTGTCTCTTCTCCCTGTAACCTCACTTTTCTATTTGGATCCCTCTCATTCACACATGTAAAACTATTTATTATGCATGTGTTTATTCACGAATATAAAAAAACAAATCAACCAATGAAGACACTACAAGCTTGGAAGTGGTCCCTAGGATTTTGTAAAAGTCCATTTGTTCTGCAAGATGTTGCCCTTACCGATCTCAGGATGTCAAAAATCTACAGGAAGCATTAACAATTCAAACTCATCAACAAAATTCAAACAAGCAGCCAGATGTTCAGTATCAGTATCAACTCATCAAAGTTCGAACCCAGAGCTTGTGGCTCTGGGTCGTGTCTCTGTTGCTAAGTGGTTCCCGTTTATAAGAATGAAAATGTTTCCTGAACCGGGATAGTTTGACATCTTTGAATCTATCAAACGTTAAAACTCTTTCTCCCTGTTTTCCAAACGCACATCTAGCCCCCCCCCCAAAGACTCTTTCAGTGTTCCTTCCAGCGTGTGTGAGCTCACATGAACTAACACTCATCCACAAATTTACCACATTGATGCTAATGAAACAACCCAACAGTTATTTCATCATCACTGTTAAGTGAAGTCCTCATTCTGAGTCGATTCTTGGTGTGATTTAAAGGGGACGCATGCTGCTAAATACATATTTTTAGCTTTTTGATTCCTTTTAGTGAGTCTATGAGGTCTGTAGTTACTCAGAAAATCTGAATTTATTTTATAAATTAAAATCAAACATATCTTTATTTAATCTTTGTTACATTTCTATTCCTTCTCAGACGTCTTGTTTTCATCAGGGTGTGGGGATGTCAAAAGAGGAGGAGGACCCAAATGCAGGACTACAAAACAAGATTTATTAACCAAACGTCCCGTAAGCCAAAAAGTCCAGTAAAGCTGTAACACAAAGGGCACGGGATTAACTCAGGATAAAAACTTCAAATAATTTAACAGAGTTCAAAGATGCAACTTATGGTCAGGCAGCCAGGACGGAAGACGGGAGACCTTTAAATAGGCACCAGGGTCCACAGGTGTTTGGTATCATAATAATCACCCTCAAGTGTCCCTATTCAGGGTGATGAGGGAAGGTTCAGGGCTGCCGCTAGTGGCAGGGGAGGGGATTGTGACAGTCTTGGTTCAGGTCTATCTGTTACATGTTTTCACTCTATTATGTCCCATGTTTCCAGAGGAAATCGCAATATAAGAATAAACAATGGCTGACTTGGGGGTGGCACAAGTAGACATAAATAGTAGACCCTCCATTGGCTGTTGAAGCCGCCATCTTGGAGCGGTAGTCCTACCTATCAAACTAGAACGGTGGTAGTAGATATTATGCTTGAGCACTGTGTGGTAGATTGTGGTTCTAATCAGAGGACGATTGAAAGCAGGACTTGGGGATTACTTTTTATATTTTATGTGAATATAATTTTATTTTTCTGTATTTTTGTCCACTAGTGAAATCTTTTCCAGTTAATGTTAGCGCCATGTTTACTGCCGGGGGTTGTACTGCCTCAAAAATAAAACAATATTACTGGATTAAAAGATTTTTTCTTGACTCATACCTACACCACTAACTTTAAAATGCAGACAACATCCAACTGGAGAATTGTTTGCAAAGTGACACAGTCTAGTGTGTTTATGCTTATGGTTGCGCAGGTTAGAAACATAGGAGTAGGGGAGGGGTGTGAAGTATCTCATTTGCATTTTAAAGCAAGCATCGCAAAACAAGGCATGTTTTTCCAATAATTGGTGCAAAGGTTACAGAAAGTAACCAGTCATATTGTGACATCTTTTTACGAAGCACGTCTGACTGCGACATAAAACCTTCAAAATGTGGGCTGAAATGACCCGGAAAATGAAGCTGGATTTGTCATGAGTCATTCTACATTCATTCTGCAGAACGTTCTACATTCAGAACGTCTACATTCAAAGACGTTCTATATATCAGGGATGTGTTTTGGTTTGCGTCTTCTCAGACACGTCTAAGGGACCAGTTCGTTCCACTTTGACAGTGTTCAGAACTGCCACGTCTAAAACTAATCACACTAGAGATAAATAATATTACTAATTATTAAAATTTGTAACTTCTCTTTGAGTTGACTTCAATACAAAAAAAAAGTCAAGCCAACTTCGCTTCATTGGATTTGGTTTTGATATAAAAAGCTACAAAATCATTGATAATTTCTTTTTTTAATAGAAAAAAACATTCAAATTTAATTATTCTTCCTTTTATTCATGCTTGCAAATCATCTGATTTCATTTTCATCTCAATATTAGAAAAAGAAGCCAAGTCAAATAAATAAAATTGCAATAACAAAGATAACCTTTATCTTTTCCAGCCACGGGCAAACTGTAACTTCAGTTCTGAAAGAATCGTATGTCTATAACGATCCGATCTGACACCCAGATGAATAATATGCATCCAATTTGGATTTGTTTATCATAAATACCAGATTCTAAGTGTTTTTCTTGGACCAAGGGCTGAACAATACATAGGAGCATGTGTTTTTTTTTTTTTTTTAAACAGTGAAGAGGTTAAAAATACCTATAAAATGCTGATTTGTCAATAAAATACAGCATTGCTGTTATTTGGGGTCTGCCCTCCGGCGATTCTGCCTCCTGACCCAAAATCAAATGTGGCATTTTCACAATGGCAATATTCGGTAAACGCACGCACACACATACATACACACAACTCGCATGACTGCCCCCACAAAACAGGTCACATTACACTTCAGATGATATGTGGAGCTCTGACCAGATGCCGAGTTATGGAGGAATTTTATTTGTGGATATGCAGGAATTAAAATATGAGTGACATTTTTTTATTAGATTTAATTTTGGATCCGATAAAAGACGCACAGTCCAGGACGCGTGCTCGAGGAAATTCTTCTTTAAAGACATTTACCATCAATAAACTCATGATTTATATATAAGAACTAGTCATTAGTTAAATCCTGTTTCCTAAGCCGTGCCAAGAGTCACTCAGTACTAGCCATAGATTAACTGATTGGGTTTCTCGGACCCTTTAAATTGGTGTCGATATCAATCCAAGCATTAAAAATCATTTTAACTTTATTTTTCCAAAAAATACTAAGACTGTACAACATAAACAACAGTGTGTGTCATCCAAAAATATACCCTTGACACAACAGACAGGCTCAGATGAAGAAATCCAAAGCAGATTTATTAGATTGATAAAAAGTCCAAATAAAGAAGATGAAAACAGATTAATTAGGCAGGATCTGACGTAGGAGCTGGAGCCAAAAAACTGGATCAAAAAACTGGTCAAGCATGGTCAACAAACGACCTGGCGAAGAGTGCTTGTTAAATGTCGCGAGATACCAATGTTGGTATTTTACGCCTAACAGGAAACCGAAATCCCCTGTGATTTTAAAAATAAAAATCGACCATTGCTCTGGTCATTGCTCTAAAGTATGATCAGAGAGATTGGCCGGCCATGGCCAGCAACCTTGGATGTGACTAGCTGGCAAAGAGTGTGTGAAAAACTGATCCATTTATGCTCCAGCAGATGAGTAGAGGAGTTTCAGGTCTGACTTGTTGCACACACACAGACAAGAGGGAGGGGGGAAACTGGACACAGAGGGGGAACAGACTACTCTCCTGACAGTTCCCCCAGCTCCTACATCAGAACCTGCCTAATTAATCTGTTGTTGTCTTCTTTATTTGGACTTTTTATCAATCTAATAAATCTGCTTGTGATTTCTTCATCTGAGCCTGTCTGTTGCGTCAAGGGTATATTTTGGCCTCAGCTCCACCCCATGACAGGAACAGACTACTCTCCTGACAGTGTGATTACACAAATAACACCAACAATCTATTATGGTCGCAATAAATTGTTGAAAAGATTGTAATTTTTTCAGTTTTTAAATAAAAGAAGGACCTTTGTTTTCTAGATTTAAAACCTCCACTCTGCAGATTTCCACTTATGGTCTCTTATTGATCCACTGACTCAATCAAATATTCCCTGTGATCAGCGTTTCCTCCTGTAAAGTGTCTGAGGAGGAGAAAAAATGGGCTGAAATCCACACAAAGGAGGAAATAAAAGCTTGTTCCCGGTCTGAAGAATCAGCTAAACTCCACCCAGACTGAAGTGGGACACCTGCTTGTTGTCTCAAAGAGGAACATCTTGTATTTTAGACATTTAAATTTAGTCTACATGTACCCGGAGGTGAAACATGGCAGGTAAGGAAAGAACATGGCTGCTACAGATACGGAAAAGCCAATTTGTTTCACCTCCTCCTGACCACGCTGGGTCAGCATGCTGGTGATCAGGATTAGACGGAGGCTCATGTGCAGTTAAAAATGACTGAAATCCTGCCCAGACATTCCCAATGAAACCAGTCTGACACTTCTCCAGCTTCTGGTGTCATCAGGCAACAGATTTTTTGACAGCTGAAAGCAACTCAACCCCTGCTCCAGAGACTTTTGGCAAAATCCCTCTGACGCATCCAAAAAAAAAAATCGTCATCATTCCTGCCAAATACTTCAATTGACCTGAGCGAGCGGGGGCTTATTAGAGAGACAGAGAGATCCCGTTCCCGCCAAAGGGAACAGCCCTCAACCGACATGTTCATCACATCCCAACGACGTCCCTGGAGATCAGTCAGTCTGACATGAGCCGTCATCTCCTCTTCACTGGCAGACAGATGTGAATCCTCGAAGAGCTCATCAATATTTATGCAGGTGAACAGGTCTGTGGAGGTGTTTCTCTTAAAATTGTGGGTCAGGCTCCTCCATTATAAAAACTTAAAGAGATTTTAAGCTGAGAAGGGGTTTTTCTTGCTTACCGTACACAACGTAAAATTGGTATTTAATAATAATAATGTATACCTTATTGATCGCTCACACAGCAAGCTGCCATGACGGCACCAATGGTAGGAGAAATGGGGATTAGGTGTCTTCTGCAAGGACCCTAGATGTGAACTCAGCGGGAATCAAACTCACAAACTTCCGGTCCGAGGGCGAACGCTCTACCACTGAGCCACTGCCTAGAAAACTTCTGTAACTCCATTAACGCGACTTAAGTTTTATAGATCACACATGAGACACAGGCGTAAGTCAACTTGATTTCCATCCCGCTCGACCACGCCTCTAAACCCCAAATATGGGTCATGTAAATGGCATGAGGCATACGCAGTGGTGTACAAATGTCCTAGTGTTCTGTTGAGATGTGATGCCTAGACGAGGAGAATTGAGATTACACCTTCTATCGATTTCCGTCCAAAAGTGTCATTGAGTACCCAATGATTTGAACTTTTTTTCACTTAAACAACTCAGCGCTTTTCAGGATACTCAAAACGCTTCACACATAGGTATTATTCATTTACTCCATACCAGGTAATGGTAAGCTACTGTTGTAGCCACAGCTGTCCTGGGGCAGGATGGCAGAAGCCAATTGGCCCCTCTGACCATCACCAACCAATCACACACCAGATCCAGACTAGGCAACGTGGGTAAGTGTCTTACCCAGGGACACAGCGACAATTTTTCTCAATGACCGTCCCAATGTGGCACCTGGGGTTCCAGTGGTCTCCCATCCAAGTACTGCCCAGGCCTAGCATGCTTAGCTTCTGAGGTCTGATGGGATCAGGCATTGACAGGCTGGTATGGATTACTCAACAGGTAAATCTTCCTATTTGTCCAGCATCTCTTCAAAACTCCTCTTCTTATTGTCATGATACCCTCCCCTGCCACCAGAGGGAGCCCTGAACCTTCCTCCCTCTACTGGACTTCAGCCGGATCCCAAACACCTGGGTGATTAGCCTAATGCTAATCAGCTGTGCGTAATCAGCCTGGTGCCTATTTGAAGGCAGTCTCTCTTGATTTCCTTGTCGGGTCATCACATCCCTTCCAACCAGGTCTTCGTCCGTTCCTTTGTCCGTTCCTTTGTCCGTTCCTTTGTCCGTTCCTTTGTCCGTTCCTTTGTCCGTTCCTTTGTCCGTTCCTTTGTCCGTTCCTTCGTCCCTTCCTGACTGATTGTCGAAGATGTACATTTGAAACAATAACCTGAAACATTCCACTGATCCATGTGTGTTTTCATTCACAGGTTAATCTGGACTCCTTTACTGACATTAACCATGTTTGTTGTCCTGCATTTGGGTCCTCCTCTATCCATCTGTACCCTCACATTGTGACACTTGTTATAATATGTTATCTTAAAGGTTCTGAGCAGTGTGTTGCTTTCTGGTAGCTGGTGTGTGACTTAAAGGAGTGAGACACGACAACTTCCTAATACTTGAGTCAACACCAAGGCATAAAAAAAAATGCCTCTGCTTGCCCTAGATCAGAAAACGTGAATAATGAATGGATGTGGTCTATGTGAGAACTCGGTTGAAGCAGTCCTATCTGAAAGGCTTTTAAGATTTTTGGCATGATGTAAACAAAATCTATCATGTGACAAGAAATTGTCATTAAAATCTCTTCAGTGGTTTGGGAGATACCGTACCCACCAAGAAGCACAGGCGAACGAACAGCCCTCGTGCTAAAGCCTCCTTCACATTCTGTGGGCGGAGACATAAAAAGTATAAAGTCTGGCCTGATAGCCTCAGAATCCAGCAGGTCAACGACAGAAATAAGAATTTACATAATGTTTGGTGACATCAGCGGCTCATGGGATCCCAGCCCAGTTACCAACGAGCACACCCTGAGGAGATTTCTAATCCATTCTGGATTTA
Organism: Neostethus bicornis; assembly: GCA_902685375.1. NCBI lineage: Eukaryota > Metazoa > Chordata > Actinopteri > Atheriniformes > Phallostethidae > Neostethus > Neostethus bicornis. The sequence continues at coordinate 28,399,656 of LR738550.1, forward strand.
ACAGAGAAAGACAAGCCACCAGACGGCTTCTTACTGATGGTTTAAACTTTCTACAAACAACCTTGAAAGGACGTTTCCCCCTGTGTCATGTAATTACACACTAAGGTGGATCCGATCAGAGAGGTGGTGGGCCGCCTTGTTTCTTTCACCCTGTTCCAGGACTGCTGTGGCTGCAGCTCATCACCACCATTGCATGAATTCAGAGAAGATAAATAATGTATTCATAGTAAAGTGCTTTGAGTGCCCTGGAAAGCTCCATATAAACTCAGTCTACTATTATTAAAGTATTATGCTTGTTCCGTGCCAGTGCTTCCAGATGAGGGTTCACATGCTCACTGCATGGGCGTCATTACAAACATGGAGGGACCACCATGCTGGTCAAAGGTGTTTCAGTTTTAATTACTGAACGAAATATTAGGATAAAGATGAATTTATGAAGATGGAAAATTAATCCAAACGATGAAACAAAACCAAAATTCCAACCAATATTCCACTAGTGGTCATACCAGCCTGTCAATGCCTGATCCCGTCAGACCTCAAAGCTAAGCATGCTGGGCCTGGGCTGTACTTGGATAGGAGACCGTCGGAACCCCAGGTGCCACGGTCGGATGGCCGTTGAGATTAAAATTGCTGTTGTGTCCCTGGGCAAGACACTTCATCTGAGTGTAGAATTGTTTGGACAGGTGCACAGTCTAATGTGTTTATGTTTATGGTTGCTCAGGTTAGAAACACAGGAGTGGGGGATGGGTGTGAAGTTTGGGTGCAGTGTGAAACAAGGCGTGGTTTTTCAGTACTTGTTGTAAAGGTTACAATAAGTAACAAGATTACATAAACATGAGAAATTAGAACTAAAAGACGTGATATTGTAATGCGTACATACAATACAAACATGTTTCACTGTGTTATAAATTATAATATTTATTATAATCGTTCATCTTTGAAATTAAGTGTATATACTGTAAAAACTTAAAGGGACAGGGTTTAAATACTTTCAAACTTTTAAAGTTCCGTTCCATTGTCTTCCGCTTATTCGGGGCCAAGTAACGGGGGCAACAGCCTCAGACAGGAAGCCCAGGCTTCTCTCAACCTAGCTGCATCCTCCAGCTAACCCGGAAGGATCCTGAGATGTTCCCTATCCAGCCGTGAGACATAGTATCTCCAGCGGGTCCGGTGCCTATTTCTGGGTCTCCTCCTAGTGGGGCAAGTCCGAAACACCTCACCAGCATGGCGCTCAGGAGGACACCCAACCAAATCCCCAAACCACTCCATCCAGCTTCTCCCGAGGAGTAAAGAACTAAATCACAATGGCAACTAACTAAAGTAAGTAGAGGTAAGACCTGGCCTAAAAAATCCTGCCTGACCCGACCTGGCCTGCGGGTATTAAAACCCGACCCAGCCCAAGCCCAAACACACCCGAAATGTCATATTTTATTTGACTCGAAAGGAGGAGGGTTATTTATAAATAGGAACATTTTTAGGAACACACTTTTTAATATTTTTGGTATACATTTTATAAACATATTTTGAAAAAAAAGTCAGCGAGGGAGAAGCCCGAGCCTGACCCAAAGTAACACTTGCCATTTTAGACCCGACCCGTCTAAAATGTCAATCGTCACTTCGGGGGTCTGCCGAAGTAATGGCCCGACCTGAGCCCTGGGTTGGGCTCGGGTTTGGTCTTAAGATCTTACCTATAAGTAAATGATGAACTCCTTCATACGTTTACTTAAAGTTGTTACATGCGGAGCACTTCAAAAGATTTGAACAACTCAGACTCCAAATGAGGTTAGATACGTTTTTTTGTTTCAAACCATCCAACCAGGTCTACTGATCTAGTGCTGGTGAAAACTTTTTTAAGTGTAAACATGTAAAACCATACGGCACGGTGACATGCTGAACCACAAACATCAGTCTTCAGAGTCTGGTCCATGGACCCAGCATCACTTTTACTAATGCTCTGCATCTCTGAGCTGAGATCAGCTAATGCCTTCCTCTATGGTTACCGGAGCTTGGGGAATGCTTTTAAAAGCATGAGGAAAGAGGGAGGGGTTGATGGTTTGGTTACAGCATCTTCTCACCTCTCTGTTTACTTGTGATGCTCACACGTTTCTCATGGTTCTATGGATGAACCAATCAGATTTCAGGGTGATTTGGAAGACCTTTGTAAATGTATTTTTTTTACAGTTTGTCTTAAATGTTCCTTCAGTGGTTGGACTCATGCATCTATCTGTGGATTGAACGTGTAAGTCAACAAGAATAAGTAAACATCGAGGTATCAAACAATACGACTCTTGACCTTTGGTCGAGAGACCCTAAAAACCGAATTAACCTAACTTTTGGTGGCAAGCATTTTTTTTTTTTTTTTGTTAGCGATACAAACTCATGCCATCCAAAAGGAGCTCGTGTCGAGCCATGCCTCCTCCAAGTTGAAAGAAACCAGATGGAGTGGTTCGAAGATCTGGTCAAGATGCATACCGAGTGCCTCGCTGGTGAGGTGTTTTGGGTACGTCCAACCGGGAAGAGACCAAGAGGCAGACCCTGGACCCGCAGGAGAGACTATGTCTCATAGCTGGCTGGGTACAACTTGGGATCCTTCCGGGTGAGCTGGAGGAGGCAGCTGGGGTGAGAGTAGCCTGGGCTTCCCGTCTGAGGCTGTTGCCCCTGCGACCCAGCCCCAGATAAGCGAAAGCTGACGGAACCGAACCAAACGAACGGAACAAACTTATGAGATTTTTTTCGCTGTGAGGTACTTTTTGTTTCTTATGTGTGAAGGTGCTTCACAAATAAAGTTTTTCTTATCGCTAAGAAGCCTGAAAAGGCAGGTCAGAAAGAGTTGTTAGAAGATTTTCTTTACTGCTTTTAACTTTACTGATGAATTTAATCCAAAAATCACAAAGAACATCTTAAAATATCCACATTGCAGCCTCACATAATCCCTGAGTTACCCTAACCTGACTGATCCAAAGCTTCTTTCTTACCTTTCTCCCGACTCAGGCTGCGAATATTCCCTGAATTGTCCATTGATGTATTCCCAAAAGAAACGGAGCTCCATGTGCTGCTATACCAGAGATGGAGAAGCTGGAACAAATACAACCAGCTTCTTTAGAGTTGCTCCTGTCAGAGGCATGCTTTCCGCTTTGCGTTGCATCTTCTGAGGTTTTACCAAGACCAGGTTTTTAGGGCACCTTCTTTACTCCATCACTCTTCCATTGCCTTCTCTGTTTCTACAAGACCTCATCCTGTTGATGTGAAGAGTGGTAAAGACAATAGTATGATCTTACACACTTCTTCTGCCTTTACTGTACAGAATGGGAGGGATGCAGTGAGGAGGGGAGGGAAGTGTTGCCTGGAGAGGTTTGGTAGGCGACCACTCACAGCTCTGCACGAGCCGATCACCTGGGAGAACAACACACTGCCAGATGGAGGAGAGAGAGAGAGAGAGGGAATCTGAATGGGAGGAGCAGGAGGAGAGAGAGCAAGAAAGAAGAAGAAGGCTAGGTGGCTGTGATTTGCAAAAAGCGCATGTTTTATTCAAGGATCCAGGCGGGGACGCTTGGTCCCAGCAGGGAACCGAAGAAACCCAAGACAAAGACCTCATCAATCTTTCTTTACAGAAAAACAATTACAGAGTTTTACAATTACATTGAGAGCGAAAAAAGACACGTTTAAAGTCCTTTTTACATGGGATTAGATTCACTGGGGGCTTCTGGTAATTTATAATAATCCCCTTTGTCTCTGATTTTTATTATGGATGAATCTGCCATGAAAAACACTCAGAAATAACTGTGTGTGAATCCACATGTTTTGGATTCAGTCTGTTTTTCTCAACCTACTGTTTATTAATCATCTTATGAACGATTACAGTCAATTAAGGGTCTGAATAAACGACCAAAATTGGTCTTTAAAAGTTTTTGTTTCCAGCAAAAACATCAAACGAATATATTTTAACAGAAAACAAAACTCTAACGTGCAACTCGGTCAATCATCAGGGAAACAACCAACAACAAATTTTTTGGAATTTATTGTGTTGGATCAGTTGTATTGTAATTAATCCCATGCCTGGAGACGATAGTGTAATTCTCTGGGAACAAATGATGGAATTCTGGATTTAAATCTGAAGTAAAGTTGGTCAAATTAGAAATAAAATGACTGAAACCAGGCAAAAACTCAGACAAATTCCAGAAGAAAATTACCCAAAATTTAGCGTAAATTTGCCAAAATACAGAGTAAAGTAAATGAAATCTGGAATTAAGTTCTGTTCTGTCGTATTCCGCTAATCCGGGGCCGGGTCGACAACAGCCTCAGACGGGAAGCCTAGGCTTCTCTCATCCCAGCTACAACACTCAGCTCACCCGAAAGGATCTCGAGTGGTTCCCCGGCCAGCTGTGAGACATAGTCTCTCCAGTAGGTCCGGGGTCTGCTTTCTTGGTCTCCTCCCGGTGGGACGTGCCCGAAACACCTCACCAGCGAGGCGCTCAGGAGGCATCCTGACCAGATGCCCGAACCACCCCATCTGGCTTCTCTTGATCTGGAGGAAGAGCGGCTCAAGACCGAGCTCCTCCGGGATGACTCAATAAAACGTGTTAGATTAAAAATAACTGGCATCAAATCTGGAAAAATTTAGAGAAATAGACTAAATAGCCTAAAGTAACAATTAATAAACTACAAAACAAATTAATTAACGTCTAAAACAACATCCAAAACAAAATGATTTCTGAACTAAAGTTAGTGAAATTTCTGAATAAAATGTGTAAAATCCCAAATGATTGGATTATTTTCTACTTTCTGGATGTGAAACCTGGAGATGACTGATATCAGACATGTGTAGTTTTTATCTTCAGGGTCAAACGACGGTGGCCGCGTGGTTAGCGCGTTCGCCCGCGGACCGGAAGGTCGCGGGTTCGCGTCCCACGGAGAGCACGTCTAGGGTCCTTGGAGAAGACACCTAACCCCCACTTCTCCCACCATTGGCGCCGTCGAAGGGCAGCCTGCTGCGGTGTAAGGAGTGCAGCAAACAAATTTCCCCGGTGAGAGATGAATAGAGTAATTCAAAATAACAAAAATAACAAAAAAAAAAAACTGATGCTGCGTTTTATTGTGTGTGTCATAACAGTGTAACACACACGTCAGATCACAGCTCATCAGTTTCACTTTGAAGCTGCAGGACGACAGTTTCTGTTTCCACCAGCTGACAGAAAAACAAGAAAAAAAACTCACCGTGCGGAACAAAGCACAGACATATCCTATAATACGATGAAAAATACTGGAAATGTTTCCTCTTTTTATTCTAATTATCAGAAAACCCAGTTTTTATAATGGGGTTGTTTTCATGAGTCATGCCCTCTGCTGGACAGTTGATTGGTCTGATTCAGTTTGATGTTTTTTTCTGACGTATGGTTAGATTCTCCTTCAGAGATAGGCTGAGGGACTCTGTCATCTGGGACAGGCTTATAGTAGAGACATCACGTTCTCCTCTGTGTAGAGAAGAGCCAGCTGGGGTGGAGGTGTGAAAGAAGCCATCTTTGTGATGAAAGAAAATCCCTCACTGAATCGGAGTGGAGGCGTTAGATACATTTTGCCCGGTATTTATAGCATCCTTTTGAAGCCATGGACTAAAGATGACACCTCGTGACCCAGTTTCACGCCTCTCGTTAGCAGGAATTTCTATTCACTAGGCTTTTAGCAATTTATAATAGGGTTCGTTTACTGGTCTGTGGCTACAATAGGAGCCATTCACGGCCATCATAGGTAACACAGGCTCATTGGTTGAGCCTGTCCTTACTATTTTTTTACCTTTTACTCAGGTTAGTATAAATAGATCCAGTTTTCAGTCCATTTCATTCAGATTTAAAATGATTTCCGGATGGAAGTCGAAACGTCTCGATCAAGAATTAAACTGTCCAGAAGATTTTTTTGAAACTTTTTCTACTACTTATCTGAACATACAACATACTGTAGTAATATTGAGAAATCTGCCCTCTAATGCACACATATTTGTGATGTGACTAGTCTTAGTGATCACGTTTTGTCTGTATTCATTGTTCCTATAGCGACCTATTTATCGCCCTGTGTTTGCAGAGACGCATCATTTAGATGCGAATCTAGCGACCGTGTGAATGAATCTCGTTATTGTTGCATGAATTGCTGAGGAATAGGTTTGGAGTACAGGAACAAAAGAACATCAAATATTTTAAGCAACTTCCAACTACTGCATGAATAATAGACGGTGAGAGTCGACTCTCCTGATGCATATTTCATGAGGAGGGGCAACAAACATTTGCTCTTTTGTACGTTTTAGAATTCAGCCAGAGAGTGGTAATCCAGGAGCTGGATTCAGGCTTTATGCAGCTCCCCCTGCTGCTGGAACAAGCTGCGGGGATGCTCCACTTGCTGTTTTACACCATCAGGGCGTCTTCTACAGCGTGACGCTCTCTCAGAGCACGAAGGGTCGGCCATGACGGTTGAAGAAAGTCTGTTGTCAGGGGGGAAAAGGGGCAGGGGCTTGTGTACATAACTGCCTACATGCATGCTGCACTGCACATAAAACACATTTAAACACTTCTGAGCCCCAACATTACAAACTAAAGAAGTCATAAAAACACCCTTTATTGCAAAATAGCAAAAAAAGTCTTTTTTTTTTTTTTTTTTTTTTTTTATTCAAACGTAAAAAAATGAGATTGCGGGTACAAGCGGCCGAAATGAGCTTCCTCCGCAGGGTGGCTGGGCTCTCACTCAGAGATCTGCCATCCAGGAGGAGCTCGGTGTCGAGCCGCTCCTCCTGCAGGTCGAGAGGAGCCAGATGGGGTGGTTCGGGCATCTGGTCAGGATGCCCCCCGAGCGCCTCGCGTGTTTGGTGTTTCGGGCATGTCCCACCGGGAGGAGACTAAGGGGCAGACCCCGGACCCGCTGGAGAGTCTATATCTCACAGCTGGCCGGGGAACGACTTGGGATCCTTCCGGGTGAGCTGGAGGATGCAGCCGGGGAGAGAGAGGCCTGGGCTACCCGTTTGAGGCTGTTGCCCCCGCGACCCGACCTCGGAACAAGCGGAAGATGACGGAACGGATCTTTAACTGAATACATGTTTTTGAAATGTGTTGTTTGACTACATTGTCTGACCATCCTGTGAGGCAGGTTGTAACTCGGGTGTTTGACGAGGTCTAAGAAGCGTCTCCATGGGCTTCTTTGAGAATTGGATAAAAAAGTTTGATAATAACTGGTATAAAATCTCACAGCATAGACGTGATGTAAAGACTCAATTCGCCTCATTATTTTTTAAAAAATTATCTAAAAGTACAAAGAATCTTAAGAAATAATGTTTCCGCCTTTTTCATTTGGATTAATCGGTATTTGTAACAGAACTATAGATGCTAGCCTGGGCATGGGCAAACTACGGCCCGTGGGCCACATGCGCCCCATTAAACGTTTTATTCCGGCCCACTTAACTTGAAAAAAAGCACGTAAACAAGCGTGTTAGATCTTAAAACAAGCAAAATGTTACATCAAGCGCTTAGATTTCAAACCTTGTGCCACCAAATGCACGTTTTTAGTCTAGATTTCAGACCTAGCGCCGCTAGATTTGAAATTTTACCCTCTTGATGAAACATTTAGCGCACTTGTTTAAAATAAAACGTGCCATTCTATCAGTCTAATCTAGCGGTTACCAAAGCATCCATCTGCTCCTGTTCCGGCCCCTTTGTCAAATGTTAGAACTCAATGTGGCCCGCGAACCAAAAATTTGCCCACCCCTGTACTAGCCCATGTACAGTATACTCTGTCAGGGCTTTACGGGATGTGGAAGAAGGAGGACCCAATTGCAGGACTTCAAACAAGATTTATGAACACAATTCAGGTAAGTCTGTAAAGCAAGAAGCACAGGGTTAACTCAAGGTTTAAAAGTCCGAATAATAACAAAGTTCAAACATGGTCAGGCAACCAGGATGACCTGGCTGGAAGTATTCCTTCCAGCCAACAGGGCTGGACCCGACAGAGAAGTTCAGGGTGATTCCCCTTAAATAGACGGCAGGGTGCACAGATGTGTGGAATCAGGAATCATCCTCAGGTGATCATAATCAGGTTGATTAGGAATATCAAGGGCTCCCTCTTAGGGCAGGTGAGGGATCCTGACATATTCGGAAACGAAAATTTAACAAATTGAGGAGTTTGGTATCTCGCTGTACAGTTAAGTGTACTGAGGACTGGACCGGTTTTGTCGGTTTTAGTCTGGATTAGATTTTACAAGCTTTATACTTTTAATTATGGCTTGGATTTTATTCATTAAGCATTGACATCATTTTCTTAAACCTAATGTAAAGCAGAATATATGTCATTGCGTCGCGCTCTGGTTGTGTTCTTCCTTGAATACCTGCAGCTTATCTCCAGAGCTCTTGTAAAAGTGAAGGATTGATAAAATCTGCGGGTCATAAAACAGATCGATAGTCTGCCAGTCAAAGAGCTGCAGAGCTGAAAGAAACCCCGAACGTCTCTTCAAAAGCTCATAAGAAACTCATAAAATCTCAAAGACTCTTTTCCCACACGGCTTGATTTTTTCGGTAAACCTCCTTTTGGAACTCAGAGGATACGTCTCTTCTGTTTCCTCCATTCCATTGCTTATAAAAACGTATAAGGCTGTTTATTTTTGGTGTTTTCTCAGAACTACTAGAGAAAGATTTTTCAGTTTGGGGTCAAAAACATTAAATAACAGAAATTCCTTGTGGAAAATATTGTCAAGGATGATTAGTTTTAAGCAAGAGTTGGGTTTCGCTTCTCATTGGTATTTATACGGGGAGGCATTGGCTCAGTGGTACATTGTTCGTCCTTAGACTCGGAAAAGCCGGTTCAAATCCCACTGTTTCGCGGGGGAAACAGCCTCAGACAGGAAGCCTAGGCTTCTCTCACCCCGGCTGCATCCTCCAGCTCACTCGAAAGGATCCCAAGTCATTCCCCGGCCAGTTGTGAGACATAGTCTCTCTAGCGGGTCCGGGGTCTGCCCTTTGGTCTCCTGCGGTGGGATGATTCCGAAACACCTCACCAGCGAGCCACTCGGGGGCATCGAACCACCCCATCTGGCTCCTAGCGGCTCGACATCGGGCTCCTCCCGGATGGTAGAGCTCCTCACTTTATCTCTAAGTGAGAGTTCCAGCCACCCTGCAGAGGAAGCTCATTTTGGCCACTTGTATCCGTGATCTCATTCTTTCGGTCACCACCCACAGCTGGTTACCATGGTGAGGGTAGGTACGTAGATCGACTTGTAAATCCAGAGCTTTGCTTTTCGGCTCAGCTCTCTCTTTACCACGACGGACCGATGCAGCGTCCTAGTTATTACTGACGCCGCACCCATCCGCCTATCGATCTCCCGCTCCATCCTTCCCCCACTGGTAACAAGACCCCAAGATACTTAAACTCCTCCACTTGGGGCAGGACCCTGTCCCTGACCTGCAAGGGGCTTTCCACCATTTTCCGGGTGAGGACCATTGTCGTGGTTCCCTCGAGCCACCACCAGAGGGAGCCAGGGATCCCCTCACCTTTCCCCCAAATCTGGCAATTGGCATTTTGAACACCTGTGGGCTCAGCTGGAGCCAATCTCCCGGCTGCCTACTTAAGGGCAGCCTCGCCAGCCTTTAGTTGTCTGGTCTTACAGTCATCTGTCCCAGCCAGGTTACCCTGGTTGCCTGACCATGTTTGTTATTTTTATTTTTGTTGGACTCTGGAAGCCTTTAGTTAATCATGTTTTGTTTTTCCTTTACAGACTTTCCGATTTTATGTTAATAAACTCTGTTAAAGTCCTGCATTTGGGTCCTCCTCTTTCCACCCTACCTTCCCCCTCCACAACAGAAAGACCTGACCACAACTGGACCCAGCGGACTTACACCCAGTGCACCCCGAGGGGGCAGCGTCCCGCCGGAGAATCCCCTGCCCGAGGGGGCAGCGTCCCGCCGGAGAATCCCCTGCCCGAGGGGGCAGCGTCCCGCCGGTATAACCCCCTGCCCGAGGGGGCAGCGTCCCGCCGGTATAACCCCCTGCCCGAGGGGGCAGCGTCCGCCGGAGAATCCCCTGCCCGAGGGGGCAGCGTCCGCCGGAGAATCCCCTGCCCGAGGGGGCGGCGTCCCGCCGGAGAATCCCCTGCCCGAGGGGGCGGCGTCCCGCCGGAAAATCCCCTGCCCGAGGGGGCGGCGTCCCGCCGGAAAATCCCCTGCCCGAGGAGGCAGCGTCCCGCCGGAGAATCCCCTGCCCGAGGAGGCAGCGTCCCGCCGGAGAATCCCCTGCCCGAGGAGGCAGCGTCCCGCCGGAGAATCCCCTGCCCGAGGAGGCAGCGTCCCGTCGGAGAATCCCCTGCCCGAGGAGGCAGCGTCCGTCGGACTCCCACCTTCTGGCTCCCGGCTCGTTCCGCCGAGCTCCAACCTTCTGGCCCCTGGCTCGTTCCGCCGAGCTCCAACCTTCTGGCCCCTGGCTCGTTCCGCCGAGCTCCAACCTTCTGGCCCCTGGCTCGTTCCGCCGAGCTCCAACCTTCTGGCTTTCCCTGGCTCGTTCCGCCGAGCTCCTGGCTTCCCCTGGCTCGTCCCGCCGAGGAGCAACCCATCTTCTGGCTCGTCCCGCCGAGGAGCAACCCGTCTTCTGGCTCGTCCCGCCGAGGAGCAACCCGTCTTCTGGCTCGTCCCGCCGAGGAGCAACCCGTCTTCTGGCTCGTCCCGCCGAGGAGCAACCCGTCTTCTGGCTCGTCCCGCCGAGCAGCAACCCGTCTTCTGGCTCGTCCCGCCGAGCAGCAACCCTGCCAATGCTCGACCACCTGGAGGTTGTCATAGAGGGGGGGGTACTGTCGTGGTTCCCTCGAGCCACCACCAGAGGGAGCCAGGGATCCCCTCACCTTTCCCCCAAATCTGGCAATTGGCATTTTGAACACCTGTGGGCTCAGCTGGAGCCAATCTCCCGGCTGCCTACTTAAGGGCAGCCTCGCCAGCCTTTAGTTGTCTGGTCTTACAGTCATCTGTCCCAGCCAGGTTACCCTGGTTGCCTGACCATGTTTGTTATTTTTATTTTTGTTGGACTCTGGAAGCCTTTAGTTAATCATGTTTTGTTTTTCCTTTACAGACTTTCCGGTTTTATGTTAATAAACTCTGTTAAAGTCCTGCATTTGGGTCCTCCTCTTTCCACCCTACCTTCCCCCTCCACATCAACCATGGTCTCGGATTTGGAGGCGCTTGTAGGCTCCGGCAATATGGATATATCGTCCATATAAATCAGTATAATTACATTTCATATTTAGGGGATGTAGCTGATGGGTTTAATCCAGAAAGGGGGATTGGGGTTGGCATTGGCGGTAGTTTGTGAGGAACTCAACATAACTCCGTCCATTCGTCACTGAGAACGAGCTTTTCTGGTAACTCTGATTGGATCTCTTCGTTGCTTGCGGTGCGGTTGATGTAAAGCATTAAAAACCCTCATTTTAATACTTCAACATAATTTTATTGAGACCCAATTTGCTGCAGTAGGTTTAATAAATTCATGAGAAGTTTTCATGATGAATAAGGTCAAACTGAAAAGTAGGAGGCCATGCTATCTGACAAAAGAAACTAGAATGTCCAAAAAATATGCAAGAAGCTATCCTAATAGTTCATCTCAATTTCCATAATGCATCATTCATGAGTCACAGAAATATAATGAGATATGTTAAGAAGTCTGAACAGACGATGGAGAAATACACGACTTCCTGCATGTACGACATCCTTTACATCTCGATAGACTTCCTTATAGATTATTTTTCTCAGAAATACGGACACTCCGTGGGACACGGGTTAATCTGGACCGCACAAGTCATATAAAAAATATTCAAAGTGCTTTTAAAAAACAAAGGCAAGAAATACAAAGATCTAGATTACTACTTCAGTACTGCAGCGCCAACATTCTTAGCAGGGAAGTCTAGGTATCCCTGCCCCTAGCCACCTCTTCCAGGTTTGTTAGGGAGGAAAACAAAGGCAAGCGGTACAAAGATCTTAATTACTACTTCAGTACTAAAATCTAGTACTGAAAGGGCTCCTTAAGGGTACTATCCTTGGTTTTAGAAAAACTCTCACGTAATTGTTTTCAATATAATCGTATCCGGAAAAGGGTGGAATGCCCCCTGCTGGTCAGCGACAGGGTCCTGCCCCAGGTGGAGGGGTTTAAGTATCTCGGGGTCTTGTTCACGAGTGGGGGAAGGATGGAGCAGGAGATCGACAGGCGGATCGGTGCGGCATCAGCAATAACTAGGACGCTGCATCGGTCCGTCGTGGTAAAGAGAGAACTGAGCCGAAAAGCAAAACTCTCAATTTACAAGTTGATCTACGTTCCCATCCTCACCATGGTAACCAGCTGTGGGTGGTGACCGAAATATGAGATCGACACAGGCGGCCAAAATGAGCTTCATCTGCAGGGTGGCTGGGCTCTCACTCAGAGATCGGGTGAGGAGCTTCGCCATCTGGGAGGAGCTCGGTGTCGAGCCCCTCCTCCTCCAGGTCGAGAGGAGCCATATCATGCATCTGGTCAGGATGCCCCTCGAGCGCCTCGTGGGTGAGGTGTTTTGGGCACGTCCCACCGAGAGGAGACCAAGGGGCAGACCCCAGACCTGCTGGAGAGACTATGTCTCACAGCTGGCTGGGGAACAACTTGGAATCGTTCCGGGTGAGCTGGAGGATGCAGCCGGGTGAGAGAGGCCTGGGCTACCCGTTTGAGGGGGTTGCCCCCGCGACCCGACCCCGGAACAAGCGGAAGACGACGGAACGGAATAATCGCATCCAAACGACCCGTATAAATTCACTTCTGAGTGCGGTTATAATCATGCCAGACCAGTAGTCGGCAGTGTTTTTTTCAGAGGATTCATGCTGCCCACTGTCTGATATTAAACGCAAGGACGCACAAAAATGACGTTTATGCATTAATTGTCGCAGGCAGTGACGTTATGCGTTTCCACAAGCAAACGCAAAACCGGAGTTATGCAAAATCTTTACTTTGGTCGAGTTTTCAAAAACGGCAAAGATCTTAATTCTGTACTGAAATCTAGTACTGCAGCGCTGGCAGGGATAACTAGACTTCCCTACGCCCCGCCACCTCTTCCAGGTTTGTTATGGAGGATCTCGAGGTGTGCACTGGCCAGCTGTGAGACATCTAAGCACGTATTAAGTCTTCTAGGTCTACTAAGACATGGCCCGAACACCTCACTACCGAACACCTCGCTACCGAACACGTCACTACCGAACACCTCACTACCGAACACCTCACTACCAAACACCTCGCTACCGAACACCTCACTACCGAACACCTCGCTACCGAACACGTCACTACCGAACACCTCACTACCGAACACCTCGCTACCAAACACCTCACTACCGAACACCTCACTACCGAACACCTCTCTACCAAACACGTCACTACCGAACACCTCACTACCGAACACCTCTCTACGAAACACCTCACTACCAAACACCTCACTACCAAACACCTCACTACCAAACACCTCTCTACGAAACACCTCACTACCAAACACCTCTCTACCAAACACCTAACTACCGAACACCTCACTACCGAACACCTTACTACCAAACACCTCACTACCAAACACCTCTCTACCAAACACCTCACTACCGAACACCTCACTACCGAACACCTCACTACCGAACACCTCACTACCGAACACCTCACTACCGAACACCTCACTACCGAACACCTCACTACCGAACACCTCACTACCGAACACCTCACTACCGAACACCTCACTACCAAACACCTCTCTACCAAACACCTCACTACCGAACACCTCACTACCGAACACCTAACTACCGAACACCTTACTACCGAACACCTCACTAGCGTGGCATCAAGCTGGGCTCACTCTAGCGTCGAAAAATCATTAGCCACTGTGGCTAATCATAGCAGCACCAGGCGCTGCTTATTGATTAGAGTTAACAACTTGCTTCCACGTCACAGACTCCGAAAATCTCCAATAACATTTGAAAAAGTCGCTAGATGATGCTTTAAAAAAACTCAAAAATTTAAGCGACTCTAGCGACTAGAGGGCCTGAATACTCGCTAAATGTAGCGTCAAAGTCGCTGAGTTGACAATATGGACTTCATTTTATTTACTACACACCTGGCGGTCGATTTGAAATCAGTCCGCGGGTTACCAGAAGCCCGCAATCGAGTGGTTGAGCACCCCGGGTATAGAGTGCGCACTTGAGATCTCCGTCAAGTTTCAGTCAAAAAACAGTCCTAGATCCACTTAGCCTGACCATATTGTGAGTCATCGCGAACATAATATGCCTTCTCTAACTTTTCCCCTCTTCTGATACATTTTCTTTGTTTGGATTTGAGTTTTTTGCGCGATAGGCAATATGGATTCCAACGTCAATCACATGCAAAATTACGATCTGTTGATTGTTTATTAATCTAAAAACAGATTCGCCACAGACTGGCAGAGTGGCTAACTATGCAGAATTTAATTTAGCCACACTGAAATAAAATTCGCAATTGCAAACGTGGCGAGCGGCTGGCGTGAGCCCAGATCAAGGGTACTGGAATATTGGAAACTCCAAAAGAGATCCTAGAAATGTAAACAAAGGGATGATATTAAAAGTACCGTAATTTCACGGCTATAAGGCGCATATAAAAGTCTTAGATTTTCTTCAAAATGAGCAGTGCGCCTTGTGTGTGAGAAAAGGCGGACCTAAAAGAAAAAGCGGTGTCCGCGAGGCGGACCTGAAAGAAAAGGCATGAGAACGTTAAAGAGTGAAGTGTGAGCGGCGTGGGAGCGATGAATGACCGAAGGAGACCACAGTTTCACGAAGGGTGGAAGGCAGCGCCGGGCGAGTTACGCTACAGTTTGCCAATGGATTGTAGATGCTTGGACTAACGTGTCTGCTGGTACTGTTATCCGAGCTTTCGCAGAAGCTGGTATTCTTTCTGAGGAGCCGCACAGTACAGACAGTGACTTTGACAGCGAGGAGCGAAGTGGACCTGCTCTGTTGGATTTTGCGCAGCTGTTCGATTCAGAAACAGAGGATGAGGACTTTGACGGATTTGAATAAAGACTATTACCGGTAATGTGCTTGTTTAGTATCGTTACTACTTAAATAAAGTACAACCAAACTCAGTTTTGCTCCCGATCTATTTTTTAATACGCACATTTGCATGCTTGCGTGTGTGTTGTTGTAAGGCGGTGTGTGACTGAGACTGCGCCTTTTCGTACGGTGCGCCTAACGGTTGCGAAATTACGGTAAAAACAAGCCAGTAAACTGGATTTTAATTTCTGATTTGTATTTTTCAGCTGAACCTGACTTTCCTAACCAGAACATTCCAGCAGTCATCAGCCAGCCGGTGGTCTGCAGCTCATGCACACTCTTCTCAGAAGGAAAGCTAATGAGATGTCTCCCAGCGGTGGGTTAAATGGGATAATGGTCGCTCTCACACCAGACACAGCTGCTTTATTTGCAAAGCATTTTGGAACTGGGTGTAGTTTGCCGTCCTCTTAGGACCAGACATTTCCAGATGCAGACAGTTTTCTGTCCTTCTGACCAGAGACTCGCACAGCTGCTGAGCTCTGTTAATATCACCACACGCTGCATTAATATCTCATCAAGAAAACAACGAGAGCATTAAATTATTTCCATAAGAAAACAGCGAGATTTTAAAATGATTGCTGATCAACGTAAATTTGAGGACACACCATCATTTTTGGGTTTTACCGCTAATTACCTGTCCAAACAACATTAAACTAGAAAATTGCTTATGCCGCACAAATTCTGGATTTAAAAAACATCCAAACATCCTTCACACCGCCCCAACCACGCCTCCAGACAATTTACGTACGAAAATCTATAGCTATCTTAAGGCCATGTTCACACCTAACCGGGTATTTTTGAAAACGCATATCCTTGGTCCTTCGTTTTAGAAAAACTCTCACATACACACGTAATTGTTTTCAATACAACCGTATCCAAATGAACCTGTATAAAGACCCTTCTGAGTGCGGTTATAAGCATGTCAGACCAGTAGTGGGCAGTATTTTTTCAGAGGATCCATGCTGCCCACTGTCTGATATTAAAAACAAGGACGCACGAAAATGACGTTTATGCATTAATTGTCGCAGGTGGTGACGTTTAAAACACAAAACGCCGGTTATGCACGTCCACACGCAAAAGCAAAACCGGAGTTTTCCAAAATCTTCACTTTGGTTGGAGTTTTCAAAAACGACGGTTTGTGTGGATACTAGACCAAACGTATAAAATATTTTCATTTTACCAGATACCCGGCTACGTGTGGACAAGGCCTTAAAAATTGTTCACTTTGCACAGATATTTGGATTTTGGCATAAACATCTCATCATAAAAGCCGGGGTGAGGAGTCCCCCATGTTTCCATCAAGATGAAGAACATCTATTGACTTCTTTAGATATTTAACTGTAGATTAGAATAAGCTAATATTTAAACAATAATCTTTGACACATTGTTTGCTCGTCCCGGGGGAGGGATCTCTCTTTCACGTGGATCCCCATGAGGTTTCTTATTTTTTCCCCACTGATGGGTTTTTTAGGAGTTTTATTTCTAAAGTAAAACATCTAGTAGTTCCTCTCAAACATTCAAAGGTGTTCCTGCAAGGCCTGACTTGCAGGGGTAAAACTATTCGGTGGACGGGCAGTTTGTAGGCAAAGTCCAGAGACTCTTTGGTCCCACCAGACATTCTATAATGCATGTTGTGTTTAATACATCACAGAAAACTGGGTTGTTTTAATCTTTTCATCAGACCAAAATATAATTACCTTTTATGTCTTTTTAATGGATTTTTTTTTTTTCTTTTTTCCAAAACTATTTGTCTGTTTAGGAATTTAAACTCTTTAGATGTGTCAGGGTTTTAGGGGATGTGAAAGATGAGGACCCAATTACCGGACTTCAAAACAAGGTTTATTAACTCATTTCAGGAAAGTTCGTAAAGCAAAGAACACAAGATTAACTCAAGGATTCAAAAGTTCAAATAATAACAAAGTTCAAACATGGTCAGACAACTAGAGTGACCTGGCTGGAAGGGATAGTATGACTCGACAGGGAAGTCCGGGTGGATTGCCCTTAAATAGATGGCAGGGTGCACAGATGTGTGGAATCAGAAATCATCCTCTGATAACCCTAATCAGGTTGATTAGGAACATCCAGGGCTCCCTCTGGCGGCAGGTGAGGTATCCTGACAACATGCTGCAGTTCTTAAAATTTAAATGGATTTGATGACTAATTAATAAAATAATAAGTCTTTGATCATTTTCTGAGATTTTTATTCACCAAAAACTAGTATTTTTAGAAGCCAGAGGAAAAACTTACTATTTAAATTGAAGATAAATAAGTCCCCTTTTAGCTTACTAGCCCGAAGAATATCTCATTCTGCATCAATACCCAGTTACTCTGGAACAAAATCAGTTTTTAATCAATGTTCACGCGTCAAAATACAAACAATTTCACACATTTGATTAAAAAGAAAAACACCACTTCAGAGTCACAAGGCTTTAAAAAGACTGAGATTCAGACCTTTCTGGATAACACCACACACACAAAGTAAAAACCAAATGGGCATTTTTATGATGAAAACATTATGTAGCAACGATACAGAGAACGAGAAGCTTTATTGTTATTACATCACAAGGGAACAAGAAGATTAAAGTTCCTGTACACCAAGAACAAAATAAAGACACAATCACACGTACGTTACAGAAGAACAAAGACGAGGACGTGCAGCCAATGTGGTGCTTATGTTTGAAAGGGATTGGTAAGAAGGCTCCGGTTGTACATAGACCGGAGCCAGAGCTTGGTCCGTATAGCTGGCAGTATGTCGATTCCATTTCCAGTGAGAGTTGGACTCCGCCAAGGCTGCCCTTTGTCACCGATTCTGTTCATCACCTTTATGGACAGAATATCTAGGCTCAGCCGAGGCGTTGGAGGGATCCAGTTTGGTGACCTCGGGATCGGATCTCTGCTTTTTGCGGATGATGTGGTCCTGTTGGCTTCATCGGACCGTGATCTCCAGCTCTCGCTGGATCGATTTGCTGCCGAGTGTGAAGCGGCCGGGATGGGAATTAGCACCTCCAAATGCGAGACCATGGTCCTCGCCCGGAAAAGGGTGGAATGCCCCTTGCGGGTCAGGGACAGGGTCCTGCCCCAAGTGGAGGAGTTTAAGTATCTCGGAGTAATGACCGAGATCCCCCACTTGTTCACGAGTGGGGGAAGGATGGAGCGGGAGATCGACAGGCGGATCGGTGCGGCATCAGCAATAACTAGGACGCTGCATCGGTCCGTCGTGGTAAAGAGAGAGCTGAGCCGAAAAGCAAAGCTTTCGATTTACAAGTCGATCTACGTTCCAACCCTCACCTATGGTCACCAGCTGTGGGTGGTGACCGAAAAAATGAGATTGTGGGTACAAGCAGCCGAAATGAGCTTCCTCCGCAGGGTGGCTGGGCTCTCACTCAGAGATCGGGTGAGGAGCTCTGCCATCCGGGAGGAGCTCGGTGTCGAGCCGCTCCTCCTCCAGGTCGAGAGGAGCCAGATAGAGTGGTTCAGGCATCTGGTCAAAATGCCCCACGAGCACCTCGCGGGCGAGGTGTTTTGGGCACGTCCCACCGGGAGGAGACCAAGGGGCAGACTCCGGACCCGCTGGAGAGACTATGTCTCACAGCTGGACGGGGAACGACTTGGGATCCTTCCAGGTGAGCTAGAGGATGCAGCCGGCGTGAGAGAGGCCTGGTCTACCTGTTTGAGGCTGTTGCCCCCGCGACCCGACCCCGGAACAAGCAGAAGATGACGGAACGGAACAGGATTGATAAGAACACAAAGGCTAGCGAGAAGTATTTGGTGTTGTTTAAAAAAATTAAAAATCCATATCTTCAATGTGGACGACGATGAGGGCGTTTCTACTCATAATCAAAGTTTTTATGAATGAATATTGCAGAGTTGCACGTGATGGACTGAAAAAAGTGATGTAGGTGTTTTGGTGACACGAGGAAAGAGTAATAACTCGGTGACAAGTAGGGATGGGTATTGATATGCATTTATCGATCTAGTCCTATCATCGATATGCTTAACAAACAAGGGTCTTCAACGATTCTCTCATTGATACTTTTAGAAACAAACAAATAAGTATAATGAACATAAAAACTTTAATTGGATGATGATGGAAAAAACAGAACAATATTTAAATAAAATATACCTTACTTTAATAAAACAGGATATTTAAAAATAAAATGGTAACTGCTTCAACTCTTTAAGTCTGAATACCGTGGATTTTTGGCAACGTGTTTGGACAGATTGCTTGTGTTCCCACTTTAACGTGGGAATACTTTAGAAAACGTGCGTTGTCGGCATCAGTTTTGATAAAATAAAGACAAAATCGAGATCGCTTTGCACGTTCTGCCATCACGCCTCCCTCGGCTTCAAAATGGAACTTTGCTTGTGTAGCGGCAGCTGCGTACGTGCATACCGCCTTTTCGCAAGTGAGGCGGCGGAACCGGAACCGATAGCAGATTTGTTTGGACCAGGTAAAATGACGGCCGCAAAACCGGTTCCGAAAAATACAGTTCTTGATACCCATCCGTGGTGACAAGATGACAAACAAAATGTCTTTGCCTGATTTATGTCACAAACTTTATAAATTATAAATCATTGAGGTCTACGTTGTGTAAGGTTTTTGAAATAATTTGTGACATTGACTTTGGGATACTGACATTTGGTCGCACGACCCTAAAAACATAATACGCTAATCTACAATCGGTACAAGTACCGAATTTTGCGCAAATAAAAACTTAAAATTTTCTCTAAAGTCCACGATGCGCCTTTTAACCCAGAACGCCTTATATATGGATTAATATTGAGCTACAACAGGTGTCACAACTGCAGTAAGCAGCTGCCGACTCCCTTTCCCCCGTAGAAGAAGTAGTGCGCGGTGCATGCTGGGATATATGAAAGAGCGTTTCATTTCCATTTGTGTGTTTGTGTAAAGACCTGGAAATGGCTCCTACCAAGAGACACTGTTACACGGAAGAGTTTAAACTCAAGGCGATCGGTCACGCAGTAGAACACGGGAATAGAACCGCAGCGAGAGAGTTTAACATTAACGAATCAATGGTCAGGAAGTGGAGGAAGCAAGAGGATGCGCTGCGCCAAGTAAACAAGACTAAATAGAGTTTATTTCCAATAGAAGATTGGAGATAATCTTTACTGTAGCGCCTTATAGTGCGGAAAATACGGTAACTGTGGGCAGTTTTGCTAAACTTTTTACAGTGGTTTGGGAGATGTTATGTTCAAAAAAGTGCTAAGAATGCACAAACCGCCAGAGTGCTTAATGCATCCCCCACATTTGGTGGGCAGAGCCAAAAATACCATCAACATTTGCTTTTGTTTTAAAAACAAGCTTATTTTTTTCTTAAAAGCTCAAATCAATCAAAGAGCATCCTGATCTCAGAGGACGTTCATCTGAAGGAAACTAATCAGTGGCGGGAAAATGGTGAGCTGATATTTTCCTTCGTCTTCTCAAACTGTTATAAAGATGTCTCGGTGATGATTTGATTAAAGAAAATTTGAAGCCATGAATCAGGAGACATCTGCTCCCCCAGCTGTCGAATGAAAACAGTCTGCTGCTCTTTTTATTCAGAACCAAATCTGCTGCAATGCGAACACACGGGGGTTCAATATGTTTAATATGATCTGGTAAAGTTTTCATGTCGATGTTTATCAGCCCTCAAATACACTCCCAACAATGGAGAATGACTGGTGTGTGTTTCTCACCATTAGACTGTGTACTCAGTTGCTAGGTACACGATCGCGTGTCCATTTGAGTTCAAGTGTGTGCCGACAAAAAGTTACATGAGAGTTCACAGAAACTCTCATTAGACACACAAACACACAAACTCTCAAAAATTAGAGGGGTACATATGTAGTTTTGTCAGTCAGTCAGTCAGTCAGTCATCTTCTTATCCGTCTATCCCTTTTGGGGTTGCAGGGGTTGCCGGAGCCCATCCCGGCCAATTTAAGGCGAAGGGCAGGGTACACTCCGAACAGGTCGCCAGTCTGTCGCGGGGCCACACACATACACATACTCATTCCTAGGGGCAATTCAGCACCGGCCAATCAACCTAGCATGCATGTCTTTGGAGGGTGGGAGGAAACCGGTGTACCTGGAGGAAACCCACGCAAACACGGGGAAAACATGCAAACTCCACACAGAAAGGACAGTGTTCCAAGCCTCGTCACCACCCGGGACTTGAACCCACGACCTTCTTGCTGTGAGACCACTGTGCTACCCACTGCCCCACCGTGCTTTTGATTAAAGAAATTAGTTGTTCAGTTATAAATGGTAACTGAGACCAAATGGCTACCTGCGGGATGCCCCAGGGGTCCGTACTGAGACTTCTGTTGATAAATCCTCCCTTTTTTTCCTTTTTATTTTCTTTACCGCTTATTTCTGGCGCGGTCGCAGATGGTGCCAGAGCCTAGATCGGGTGGTTTAAGGCAAGAGGCAAGATATACCTCAAACAGGTTGCCATGCACATGCACAACCATCCACATGCCCACTCATTCTTACGGAAAATTTCGTAATGGCTAATCAGTCTAACATGCATGTTTTTGGAGGGTGAGGGGAAACTCGCACACACAAGGGAAGAACATGCAAACTCCACACAGAATGGTCAGTGTTCCAGGCCTTGTCGCCACCTGGTGTTCCATCCCCAACCTTCTTGCTGTGAGGCCACTATGCTAACCATTGCACCATCGTGCAGCCTTGTTGATAAATCTTTCTATGTTAATATACAGTCGTGTTTTATCCTGTCACATTATGCAGGACACATTTTCATCTCCCTGACTCACTGAGTGTCCCTTGGGTCCATTCTGGGATCCCTATTCCTAAATTTTTACTTGCACTGTCACACTGATTCTTGTCCACGGTGTTGCCATGGTATCATCATAGCGTCTCCTGTATCATTCAAATTTAGCTGTAGAAATTTATTCTAATGTCTCTTAACTTCTTTTAAAGGGAAGGGAAGTTTAAAAGAAGAGGTTCAGCATGAACGGTATGATGTACAACAGGGGGAGTTTAAGGGGGAGTTAGTGTAGGTTTTAAAGTAGAGCTTAAATAACTGGAGTTCATTTGAAATGGGTGGTAGAAATATATGATCATTTAGAAGGGATCCCTTAAGTTCATCCATGTTTGGTACTGAGTAACTGATGGCAGTTTTGTTAAGATCCCCACGGTGTCCAGGGAGATATAAAGGATAAAGGATTACTCTATTCATCCCTCACCGGGGAAATTTGTGTGCTGCACTCCTTACACCGCAGCAGGCTGCCCTTCGATGGTACCAATGGTGGGAGAAGCGGGGGTTAAGTGTCTTCTCCAAGGACCCCAGATATGCTCTCTGTGGGATGCAAATCCACGAACTTCCGGTCCGTGCGTGAATGCTCTAACTACTGAGCTGCCATCTCCCCCCTAAAAAATTGCCTTTGGGTAGGTTCTGTCTTTGCCTTTGACATAGGAACAACTTCTGACAAATTGTTCCCAAACTATAGGCTAAGGACGGCGATCTGCCGTGTTTCCAAACCCTTGAAGGAATCAGACATGTTAGCCTGTCCTTTTATCAGGTTGACATAAATTTGTACCCTCAACGTTTGTGACTTTGATGTATTTGGTTTCCTGACCCTAAAAAACTTAATTCATATATAGTTTATACTGAGTAACTGTAACTTCAGTGCTTTGGGTAAAAATGAGTTTGGCCCACCCAGGACTCAAACCCCTGACTTTCTTGCTGTGAGGCCACTGTGCTAACCACTGGGCCAAAGATCTTTGTACTGTTTTGAATTTAGTTTTAGACACTGAAATACACAACGGGAGCTTTTATGAAGAAAACCACTTGTTTCATCCTAAAAAATAATAAAAAGGAGGTTATGTTTTATGACATGTCTTTTTTGGGCTTTAGACTTGTGGATTTTTTTTGGCAGTTGAGGTTGTCCTGACCTCTGAAAAAGTACATTTAACTGTATAAATTGAGTTCATGACCTGCTGTTTCATTTAAAATCTCACACTGTAAAAGTCTACTGATGGTTTTTAACTTCTATAATGCTTTAGATCTACACACCTCTGAACCTCAGTGTAGAAGCTCTGCCTTTCCGGTCGCTTCTTTAACTGAATGATGGGTAGTAGAAAAAATCCATCATTCATTCGTTATTCTGATATTTTACATGAAATCTCTGCTCATGCACATTTATCCACTACGAGGTTCAGCAGCTGACACATGATGCCACCAAACAGCCTACTTATCTGAATAAGACGTGTTTTTATCTCTGTCATAAATAATTTGCCTCTTTCCCAGCCATCCAAATCCGGACATAACTGAACTCTCACACATCATGTTCTTCTCCATTATATCAAGAATGATAACACCAGGTACGCCTTCGCGAGGTACACAAACAGCCCATAACCAAATTTAAATGATATGTCGATGCAGACGCAAAACCCACATGAAAGTAAGTCAGAGGTGTTCAAACTGGATGGACGACAGTACTGACCGATACGTCAAAAATGGACCAGAAGAAAGAAGTGAATTGAAAATAAAACTGGACCTAAAAATGAAACCTAAAGGTACAACATTTTTAAGTAGAGTCCATGAAAGAAACCTGAGAAAAACAAGTGATAATTTGAGAAAACATGTATGTAGTTGTAATTATGAATATCCTTTGATCTAAGGGGCAAATACCTGTTACACCCCAAAATAAATAACAACCATTTTGTCTTCAAAAAATAGTTATTTGTTTTTATTATACATGTCTTTTGATCTAAGGGGCTACCTGTTACACCCCAAAATAGATAACATTCATTTCATCTTCAAATAATATTTATATTTGTTATAAATGCCTTTTGATCCAAGGGATTAATACCTGCTACACCCCAAAATAAATAACATTCATTTTAGTTTCAATCTAATCCAGAAAGTTCCACTGTAACACCAACACTGTGTTCCAAAGATGGCGTAAACAATGATTTATTAATTCGCCCTTCTCAATTATACAACTTACAGGCTACATCAGGCATGGGCAAACTACAGCCCCATGCGGCCCGTTAAAGTTTTAATCCGGCCCGCCGAACTTAAAAAAATTAGATAAATACACCTTGTTAATGTTTTATTTTTCCTGTAATTCTGGTGTTTTGTCAGTAGTTGGCGCCAATGATACAACAACACTGCTCCCATTAAAATGTGTGTGTCTTCATGACGTGCACGCAGTCAAAATAAACAGTGTGCACAGATCTGGAAAGCCATCGGGCCCAATGCACACACGTAAACAAGCGTGTTAGACGTTAAAACAAGCAAAATGTTACATCAAGCACTTAGATTTCAGACCTAGCGCGCTAGATTTGAAATTTAACGCTCTTGATGCAACATTTGGCGTGCTTGTTTAAAATGTAGCGCACCATTCTATTGGTCTAATCTAGAGGTTACCAAAGCATGCCATCTATCTGATCCTGTTTCAGCCCGCTTGTCAAATGTTAGAACTCCATGTGGCCCGCGAGTCAAAATGTTTGCCCACCCTTGGGCTAGATAATACTGCTTTACAAAATATAAACAAGTTTAGAACGAGCATATTTTTAGCAATAGTTTTAAAATCTACTTTTATATCCCCGTAAAACTGTCAGGTTGGTGTGAGGATTCATAAAACTCTGCATGGAAAGAAAACCATGCTGCTCGTTAGTAGAAATCAGCTGGAAACTGTGGCTGTCTGACATTTTACAGAAGAACTTACAGGAGCTCAGACGTTTCTGTTTTACTGGAGAAGTCAGAAGATCAATGAAATCATGAGGGTATCTCTACTGTATGTACATGACGATAAGATAAGTTTCTCCTTCAAGTTTAAACCTGTGTGTTGCTTATTTGCTTCAAACCCACTGGTGAAATGTCTCATATAACCAGCATGACCTCTCCTTAAACATGGACGTCTCTTTCCAAACAGAGCGTTGTAACCTTTGATCATGCACGTGATTCCATCTCAGAATAATGAACATGTTTTTCTTCAGGGACAAACTTCCGTTGATGGATTCCCATAAAAAGCCCTCAAGTCTCCCATTCTGCCATGGCTTCGATTGCACGGCCTGAAATTTTAAATTGCTTTTTTAATTTGACATATCGCTGATTTGGAAAGTCTGCTTCCCCACAGTTAGTGAACAGGTTTGTTTCAGTGTGAAATTAGACTAAGTATCTTGGGGGTAAAGTAAATAAATCAGCCGTGCAACAACAAAAGCACTTCTGTTCCTCACAAAAGAATTTAAAAGACACGGTAATGCTTTTGGATCTCTTAACAAAGTTAAATAATTAACAAAGAAACTATAGCTGGAGAAAGAAAAGTAACCTACAAACTTTTTCTCTGGTAAGATGATTTAAAGAAATAAGGAAGGACGAACCCGTCCCTCACCGAATTCCAAAAGCTTCGTTTGTGGTCCACATTAGACTCCTCTAATCAATCTGTTTAGCAAACGGTAACAACACGAATGGTAACGAAACGAAGAATGAAATTGTCCTAATTTTCTAAGTTTCTTTTTATCAAAAAAAAAAAAAAAAAAAAAGAATTACTCTATTCATCCCTCACCAAGGAAATTTGTGTGCTGCACTCCTTACACCGCAGCAGGCTGCCCTTCGACAGCGCCAATGGTGGGAGAAACGGGGGTTAGGTGTCTTCTCCAACGACCTTAGACATGCTCTCTGTGGGACGCAAACCCACGAACTTCTGGTCCGCGCGCAAACGCTCTAACCACTGAGCTGCCGTAATTAGTTCATTTATGCGGAACTTTCAGACCAGAATAAATTTTTTTATAGAAAAGCAAGATTAGGAGTTTGTTTTCTATCTTATTGAAAACATCTGACTTCTTCCTTTAAAAAATTTAAAAGATAGTTCAAGATATAACAGGAAATAGAAATTTACTAGATTTTTTTTTTGTTGGAGTGCAGTGTCCAAGCACTGAGGCCTCGCAGCAAGAAGGTCAGGGATTCATGAGGCAAGACTTGAATCACCAGCCTTTCTGTTTCTAGTAAGTATGTTAGGTTGACTGACCACTGACAAATTGCCAGATAACAGTGGAAAGCAGACTTTTTTATTCCTAATTATGTTTACTTGATAAAATCTGATAAATAGACTTATTTGAAAAATGAACACTGAAGGATTTACATACAGTATAACTGGTTTAATAAAACTTATCACCTTAAAAAAGGCAGTAATGACACACCAAAACAAAGAAAACATACTAAGTATCAAATCAATATCAATCAGAATATTTGCATTTTGATATTTTGTTGGTATTGCGCAGCCCCAATACAGATAGCATCAGTGATGTGCCATCAGGGGAGGTCATCATGACCAAAAAGAAAAAAGAAAGTCTAATATTATCCACTGTTATGTGTTAAAAATGCATTTGGAGTATGGCTACACATTTCTGCCTTTAAATTGTCTAAAAAATAGCCATATTTTATATGTGTGAGAGAAAACTATTGCTCGCACAAAAAAAGCAAATTGAAAAATCAGCAGGGGAGGCAGGTATGTACTCCGCTTCCACTCGAGGGGGCGCACGCAAACTGGCAGCTCCTTTCTTTCTTTTAGTGAAGAAGAACCTGTCAGTTCTTCAAAAAATCTCCATTGAGAGAGAAAAACTCTTAAAACCAAGAGAAAATAAAGCTTCTGCAACTTAAATACTTGAATTATAAAACTTTTTCACTTCATGTAAAACCTTCAAGTAAAAGTTAGAACACAACTGGTTTTGTTTGTTTTTTTTAAAAAATAAAAAAATAAAATGGGAATGACACCTCCCCTGACCACACATCACTGATCTGTATAGTATGTGTTTTTCTAATTACTGTATTGAGTGTTTGAGTGTAAAGTGACCCTGAGAGTTTCTAAAATTCATTATTATACCACTAGACCAGAGATAGTCCTGACATTGTGTTAACCTGGGTCTCATGCTGTGGATAAACTTGTGTCCAATTTCAAAAATCTTATTTATTTTCTTGTTTTATTCACCAAAGAAAATAGCAGTCAAATGTTATAAATTATGTTTCATGTCTTTGTTTTGACCACGCTAGAACTTCAACCCCGTTGAAGAGCTTTTCTGTCCAAACCGACAGGAGAATTGTCTTGTTTACAGACAGCTGATAAACTCTGCCGGTTGGAGGTGATGCTCTGCTTTTTTGATTTCTCAGGCTCTTCCAACGGGTGGCAGAGAAGGTGTCTGGACCTCTGAGGTCTGAAATAATCCTCCAAAGACCACAGTAAGTATTTATTTATCTGCTTGCTATCATGTTTGACCATGTGTGATGACCGAATGAACCGCTAACGTCATCATCTCTGCTGATGGAGACTCAGAGGTCATTAACCTGCTCTGACCATGGCAGCCTTTTTGACAGGATTCAGTGTAATTATGACATTATGTCCATCAGAAGAGCTCTCTAATATTAACACATTATCTCCCAGCCTCACTCGGTTCTGTCTGAGAGCAGGAAACACACCAAAAAATGAATGGGAATGCTCAAGGGTATTTTCTGATTGCGAGAGAAGAAAACCAACATGGGACTGTTTAACATACGTACATGAGAGACAGACATTGTTTCTTCATCTAAAGTTAGGATTAAAACCGTCCTCGTTGGAAAAGCTAATTACCAGACCAGCTAGAAACAGACTCAGCTTATTAGCTGCTAGCAAATTGATGGAAACCAGAAACTGGGGGAAATTTAGTGCGGTGAGACTCTGGTTTTATGACCGTGCATTTCGAACCCGGACCTTCACCTGTGCCCCATCTGCCCTTTAAAAACTGTTTCATGGTTTTAGAAGCATCTTATTATATCTTATATCAAATCAACAGATATTGACATTTTTGGTTACATCTGTACTTCTATTTGTGTGGTTAATATTAAAAATAAATTTGAGATCGGGTGAGGAGCGCTGCCATCCGGGAGGAGCTCTGTGTCGAGCCGCTCTTCCTCTAGGTTGAGAGGAGCCAGATGGGGTGGTTAGGCCCCACGAGCACCTCTCTGGTGAGGTGTTTTGGGCACGACCCACCGGGAGGAGACCAAGAGGCAGATCCCGGACCGCTGGAGAGAATATGTCTCACAGCTGGCTGGGAAACGACTCGGGATGCTTCCGGGTGAGCTGGAGGATGCAGCTGGGGGGAGAGAAGCCTGGGCTTCCCGTCTGAGGCCCCTATGACCAGGCCCTAGATAAGCGGAAAACAACGGAACGGAACAGAAATAAATTTTACAAAGCACTTGAGGAAATTCCATGTATTTATAATGCATAAAAAATTCTTCATTTTTCATGTCGCTCGGTGAAAAATAAAAAAATTGTATTAAAATTTGACAAACTCGTCATAGTTATGATCAGAAAATATGTTCCCAGATCAGAAGAGTTTAAGTGTCTCCGTACAAGTCATTCTGATCAAACGACATGGCTGAAGATCGCACAAAAAAAAAGCACAAAAAAAAGCACATTAAAAAATCAGCAGGGGAGGCAGGTATCTATTCTGCTTCAACTCAAGGGGGCGCACGCCCCTGTTTTCTACCCGTTTTCTACATTAAGGGTAGAAAAGAGTAGAAAAAACCGACTGGGGGTGGGGAAAAAAAACCCCACAAAAATTACCCAAAAAAACCCAACTAGAGACTATTGATTGGAAGAAACAGGAAGACAAACTATCCTTTCTTCAGAGCCAAAAAGAACAAAAAAATTTGGCAAATTTATCATCAAGAAGCAGAATGTGAATTCAAACAACTTTTCCAACCATGTGGTGACGTCTCCAGGTCACCAAACCAGAATGAAGGGTTATCCGATTTTCATTCAAAAGTCTGAAAAGAGAATTTAAATGAAATAAAACTGGAAGAAAACCAACTTTTATTCATGAGACACTTTGAGAAATATAGAATGAGATTAAACCGTTTGAAGCTGCGTTTGATCTCAGCCAGCTGAGTTTAGAATGAATAGGACATTTTTCTGACTGTGTGTGTGTGTGTGTGTGTGTGTGTGTGTGTGTGTGTGTGTGTGTGTGTGTGTGTGTGTGTGTGTGTTTGACAGAGAGAGAGACGGGTCATTGATTTGATGCTTGGTTAACCACATTCTGTTTCTCTGCTTCTTGCACATGAGATGTTCCCGCAGTGACAAAGAAAACAGTTTGTGTGTTTCTGTGTGTGTGTGTGTGTGTGTGTGTGTGTGTGTGTGTGTGTGTGTGTGTGTGTGTGTGTGTGTGTGTGAGACTGTGTTCTGTGTGTGATTGAGTTGGTTTTGATGGATTAAATGTGTGTTTTTGTTTATGTCCAGGTATGATTTGCATATGATGTGGTCCTGTTGGCTTCATTGGACCGTGATCTCTTGCTCTCACTGGATCAATTTAGTTCAGAGTGTGAAGCGGCTGGGATGGGAATCAACGTCTCCAAATCGTAGACCATGGTCCTCGCCTGGAAAAAGGTGGAATGCCCCTACGGGTCAAGGACAGGGTGATGCCCCAATTGGAGGACTTTAAGTATCTCGGGGTCTTGTTCACGAGTGGTGGAAAGATGGAGCCAGGATCTACGTTCCTACCCTCACCTATGGTCACCAGCTGTCGGTGCTCACCGAACGAATGAATCGTGGATACAAGTGGCCAAAATGAGCTTCCTCCTCAGCGTGACAGGGCTCTGACTCAGAGATCGGGTGAGGAGCTCTGCCATTTGTGAAGAGCTCGGTGTAGAGCTGCTCCTCCTCCAGGTCGAGAGGAGCCAGATGGGGTGGTTCGGGCATCTGGTCAGGATGCCCCCCGAGCGCCTCGTGGGTTTGGTGTTTCGGGCACGTCCCACCGGGAGGAGACCAAGGGGCAGACCCCGGACCTGCTGGAGAGACTATGTCTCACAGCTGGTCGGGGAACGACTTGGGATCCTTCCGGGTGAGCTGGAGGATGCAGCCGGGGAGAGAGAAGCCTGGGCTTCCCGTTTGAGGCTGTTGCCCCCACGACCCGGCCCCGGATGAGCGGAAGATGACGGAATGGAACGAATGATTGAAGAAAATTTTCAAACAGCAAGTAACTTACTCAACAAGATGAAGTTCTACCAGAAGGGACCAAGTAAAACGCCCGGAACGATTCACCAGATTTTTTTATCGCACGTAGACCAACTCTAGGTTCTTTGTCCAGCAAGACAGCCACTGGGCCATTCCTCATGTCAGACCGGGGTAGAGACTACATCCCAGCCCATCCCAGCTGGTTACAGACTAGAGGCGGTACCCAGTCGGGGTCATATGTAGAGACAAACAGATTGATTGGTCGTCTGTTTCGGTATATGCATAAATAAACAGATAGTATGTATCTATGTGTGTTTGTTTATGTCTACTGTATGTGCGTGTCTCTATCTCTCCCAGCAAGCACAGTTAATGGGCGAGACAATCAGGATGTTTTACTGCAACATCCCAGTTGTTGTTTCAATCAGACATGAAAAAATTCTGTCAGACATTCACTAATTTACTTCTCATCAGCACTAATCAGCGTAACACACACACGGCAGCTCATTAACCAAAGTGGGTTAGAACAGTACTTGTTCTACAGCACACACTAAGCAGTGCTTGCTCCCCTCGGAGACGTCCTGCAGCTGCCTTCCCATCAGAAAGAAGTGCTGGTAGCAGAAAAATACAAAGAGCTAAATTTAATGTTCAGATTTAACCAATTTAGCAAAACTAGGGCCTCAATTACTAAAAAATTGCTGTAATTTTTAGCTGTGCAAATGTTTTTATTCAACACGATAAAGCCAGGATTTATAAAAACCACCAAAATGTTAAAAGGCACTAAACCGGGTGGCTGCCTTCTGTGGTGTCTACTGATATTTTGGCGTCTGGTCATCTATTTTTGCATTTTTTCCACTCGGTTTCTGTTCGTCTTTTGTCCGTGTTTGGTCCCGTTCTGGAGATGTGATTTTGTGCGCTCATTAGACGTCGTTTTGGACTGCACTGTTTTGCTTCCGACAACTGTTTTTTAGGCTATCCGTATCTTGGTTTCATCAGCTAGCTCTCCGTTTTATTGGTCATGGAGTCGTTTCGCTTTGTTAGCGTGGACTCAACCAGCAGCTAGCTCTCAGAACAAGATCCACCGTAGCAGGTGGCGTCTATGCAGTCCCAACAGAACTGAGAAGGAGACGATCAGAAAGGAGACGCTTTGAAGCCCAATGTTCCTGCAGTTGTCGTAGGTAACATCCGGACTCTCGCTGGCAAGATGGAGGAACCGGGGACGCTCGTGCTGACCCAGCAGGAATGTGGAGGGGCCACTTTGGTGTGCTTCATTGAAGCCTTCGTGGACTCATAATGGACTGTTTTTTAATCGTTCAGTCGCCATCTTTTACACCATGTAAGCGCACTGGGAAGGCATCGAGGTGTTTGCACCGCATCATTGGACCACGGACCATCTCCTAACGCATCATAAGCTTCATAAATCAAACTCAAACACAAACCGATTCAATCTTGAACTCTAAATCTGGATCCTAAAAAGATGTGATGCACATCCATTGGTCCTCAAATGAGTTTACAATGCCTTATGCACAGTGGCAAGGTGTCAAAAAAAATGGTGGGAGCTCACCACGGCAACTGAGTGCCACACACTGAGCTGTCAGTGAAATAAAAAAGAAATACTCTGACTGTAAAGTAACGACAAAAAGAAAGTCTTAAAATAAATACAAAAAGGCACATTAAAACTCTAGAAAACTTAAGCTATCTAGACCAGAGGTGGGCAAACTTTTTGATTCGTGGGCCACATTGGGTTCTAACATTTGACCAAGGGGCCGGAACAGGATCAGATGGATGGCATGCTTTGGTAAACAAGCGAGCTAGATATGGAAAGCTATTGCTGCGGATCTAGCTGTAAGTACTCTTTAGATACTTCTTTGAAACCGGAGTGTAAATGTCTATAGATTAGTTCGGCAAAAAGTTTGATACCTTGGCTCTGATTTGAGGTTAAATCCATATCAGAATGGCAATGTTATTGATAGAAGAGGTTTTGTTCATTTATACACAATCACGTCCTTCACGTGAATAAAAATCTCTAAAAATCATCTTTGCCTATGCTTTGAAGATCAACTTCAGAAGTCCGTGCTAACCAAGGCTAGTTCATGCTTTGCTATAAACTACTAACACACGCAGACATACGCTTATATTTGACCATTTTGAATGGTCCCTTATTGGGTGATTCCTGACCTATGAGTTGAAGTAAAATGAATTTGATCAAAGGCACTCGGTAGCGCCAGCGTGGCCAGATAAGTAGCACTAAAGTTGTAATAATTTGGCTGCAAGTCTACACGGAAATGTCTAAACACAGAATATATCGTTTTTAGATGAATAATTAGTAGATATTATTTTTCTAACCTTATCAACTCGTCAAAATCAAACATCTAATAACCATTATAATTGGAATGATCCATCCTTCGTCATGCTTTTAGATTGTTAGCATGATATCTCAAACTGTGATGTAGATTCTTCCCCAACATGGATTATTTATTGATTCCTATGACTAATAAATCATCTAGATTAGATGGTCCCAATCATTGACCTGCCCTCTGTTTATGTTCATCAGAGGAAGAAACAGACTGCTTTAATCTGAACAAATTTAATTTAAAAGAACCAGGGATGATTTTTAGAGTTCCAGCTCAGCGGCTTTTCCATATGTCACCACGGTATGGGGACGCTAAGTCAGGCTCTCCTCCAGGCCTACACGCTGACACCCCATTAATGCTAATAGTATCTATCAGAGTACAGGGTGAGGTATGGGGATGCTCAGCAGCCCTGGCCCTGTCGGTATTACAGACTACTGAAAGCGCACGTCTCTGAGGGTTTCTAAAGCTCTCATTTTGCTGTGTAGCCATGTTCACTTTAATTTAATAAGGCTTAAATTAAAGACAGAGCAGATGTCAGACACATTCATAGTTCAGGCCAATAATTACTCAATACAAGCATTGATTTTCCCTCTGTGAGTCATGATTGGTTGAGAACGTGTTACGGATATAAATGTTGGTAATGATATTTAATATTTAATTTAATATTCAAACAAATCTAATTTTGCAAATCAAAGTGATGCCATTGACTTGTGTCCTTGAATTTGACTGATCGCCAAAAATGTTTGGTATCATAAAAATTTGCTGCCATAAAGAAGTTATTTTTTCACCACTGACCAGGTCTTCTTCTCCTTTTGGCATTTCCCTTCAGGGGGCGTCACAGCAAGCCAGTTTCTTCCGTCTAACCCTATCTCCTGCATCCTATTTGGTCACACCAACTATCTTCATGTCTTCCTTCACTGTATCCATGAACCTCCTCTTTGGTCTTCCTCTAGTCCTCTTTCCTGGTGGTTCCAAATCCAGCATCCTTCTTCTGATGTACACTCTCTGTCTGCTCTGCGCATGTCCAAACCATCTCAGTCTGGCCTCTCTGACTTTTGACTGACCATTCCAGGTGTTGAGGCTTAAAGATGGAAATTCTTGTGCTTTAGTTGGGTAATAATCCTTGATCTAATTTGTGGATATAACGGCTCAGATTCTGATTGGCTCAGAAATTCAATATTTGCAGAAAAAAATGTAATGAATGAATTTATTCCGTACAAACATACGAATCTACCAGTTTGTTTAGACCCTTCAAGACCTTGTTCCCTTTCGAGGTAGCAGGGGTTGCCGGAGCCTATCCCAGTTGGTTTATGGCGAGCGGCAAGATACACTCCAAGAGGTCGCCAATCTGCTGCGGGGCGACACCAACACACCATTATTCACACAACCTACGAGTTTGTATCCAGAAAATAAAAGTGAGCAATGAAGTGGGAAAATAATTGAAGCGCCTAATTAGGATACCGCGATGGTCAGTTGTGTCTGAGAATGAGCTTAAAGCTTAAAGCTCTCAATTTATCCAGTGACGTTCCGACTCTTATTTATGGTCTCCAAGAAAACAAGTAAATAATAAATAACATTTTAAAAAGTTTTAACATGAAAGGAATAAACAATGTTTCATGATCATAAAAAGCAGGCCTTTCTAAACCCATTAAAACCTCCGTTAAAATGAGCTGTTGTGACTTTTTTGAGTTTCTGGGCAGCAAGTCAAGTATTTTCTAATTGTGCGTAACACCTTGGTGTGTGTGTTTTATTGGATGTGAGTGTGTGTGACCAACAAATGGTGTCTGCTCTTTTCCAGTGAAGATTGATCACAGTTATTTGAAGGATGTCATGGAGCTCATTAGCTGTTTGATTTGCTTTTCCAGCTCAGTCAATAGGAAGAGATTAGTGGCCAATTTACTACCGGGCTAAGCCTTGTTATGCTAATGTGTGTGTGTTTGTGTGTGTGTGTGTGTCTGTTTGTGTGTGTGTGTGTGTGTAGTGCAGAAGGAGTGAGGTAATAGCCCAAAAGGATAACATGCTTCATATTTGGGCTCACAATATATCGACAATCGTGAGTAATGTTCCCTCTAATTTTTTTACTTGTCTGTGCAAACACATAAGTTTCCTGAGCAGAAGGGGGCGGAGCAAAAACTTTTACTCTTTTGTGACGTCAGCAGTTGTGACGAGCCAAATTCTGAAGCAGTGGTTTGAAGCAATTTGTTTCAGGAAGAAAGAGATTTGGTCAGGAGCTCTGTCTCATTTTAATATCTTTAGTTTACATTGAGTTTTATTTTGCGCTGCATAGGTTTTCTTATGCGCTAGTAATCTGCTAGCAGTGCGCAAGTGCGCAGGCGCGCAGCTTAGCCATTTTTTTTTTATTCTTGTTCCGCCTCTTCTTCCCATGCCTCTCTCACATGGTGTCTGTCTCTGAATGACTCTGGTATTTGGAGCTAGTCAATCGACAGGGCCAACAGGTAGGACCAGGTAACCAGTGTTCCCTCTAAGCTGCGCGCCTGCGCAAATGCGCACTGCTTGCAGATCAATAGCGCACAAGAAGACCTATGCAGCGCACATAAAACAAACTCAGTTTAAACTAAAGATGGTAAAACAAGACAGAGCTCCGGAACATACCACTTTCTTCTTTCTCTCTGAAACAAATTGCTTCAAACTATCGCTTCGGAATTTGGCGCCTCCCTACTGGTGACGTCACAAAAGAGTAAAAGTTTTTGCTCCGCCCCCTTCTGCTCAGGAAGCTTGTCTGTTTGCTCAGACACATAAAAATTAGAGGGAACATTGCTTCTAAGGGAACAAAAAGTCAGAGGAATTACAAGAGAGCAGTTTTGAATAACAAAAAGATTTTGAAGCCGTCCCTCTTTCCATTTCAACGCCTTCCATCTGTTACTGGTCTGAACCAATCATCTTCTAATCTCTAACCAGCCCATCCGCACGGCTTTGTTCTGTTTACGTCTGGTTTGTGGGAGGGTGAGGACAGGAACTTTGATGTGGTTTTTCTGAAGCAATTTGTGCCCTCCGTACCCGTGCTTGTGCATTTTATGCATTTGTAAGTGGAAGCAGGGTTTTCCATTTCTTTCTCTGTAACTTGATGCGGTGGACAGGCAGAACAAACCATTAAACACAGAAGAAGCATTGAACTTTGGACCCCGATATCTTCCCTCGATTACAATCCAAGAATGATAAAACCACATCTGAGCTGACTGACATCTGGTGCTTTTGGTGTTTACCCCAGTCTCCTCACATTTTCTTACTTTAAGGATAAAATAAGTATTTTGTGGACATGTTTACCAAATGGGTAACGTGGATAATCAGTATGTATATTGTTTTTGTTCCATAAAGATGTACAGAACGATAGCTAGATTGATAGACTGTATCTTTATGGAACAGAAATAAAATACCTGGGCGTTAAAAACACAAAATACTAAAACCAAATCTGCTCAAGAACCGAGACTAAACAGGAATCGTGCCTGCCCAGCAACGAAGCCTGTTCAGGAATGGAACCTGCTCCAGTCAGGTACCAACTTAATCCCACCTGTTTTTCTTCCCTGACCCTCCTTTCATCAAACTGGTTGACATTGGCTGTGCTTCCAGGTTCTACCACACACCGCCACACCCACATTGTAACAGACAGATACTGAAGACCAGTGGTGGAACGTAACGAAGTAAATGTACTTCGTTACCGTACTTAAGTAAAAAATTGTGTATCTGTACTTTACTTAAGTAAAATTTAAGACCTGTACTTTTACTTCACTAAATTTTTTGAGCAAATATCTGTACTTTTACTTCGCTACTTTTTAAAAGTCTGTTTATAATTTTCCGTTACATTTTTGTTCAGGAATTTGAAAAATATACAGTTTTTTTGTAGCGCATTTTCAAGCCGCATCGCCAAAATCAACCTGTAGAGAAAGCAGTCGTTCGCCTGCGGTTTCCCAGAGGGAGAAGTAATGAATCGAGAACCAATCAGAATCAAGAGTAAACATTTTCTGTGGTCATTCACGGCCAAAAAACTGACATCAAATATAGCACAAAATAAAAAAAGTCAGAAGATCGTTGTTCGTTGTGTTTACTTCTAAATAAAAAGTTGAGCCATCATTACACGGAGCAGGGGCGGATCCAAGAATTTTCTAAAGGGGGCGGGGCGTGATGTCATTGACAAAGCCAGTATAGGAGGACTTGGAGCCTCCCTCCCAAAACATTTTGAAAAAATAAGGGTTTTTTTCTGCATTTTGGGGCCCATTCGCTGACCCTGCAGGGGATAGCTTGACTAGACCCCTTTCCTTTCTTCTTTTTTTTTTTTCCTGTGGACCAGAGGAGGGACGGGGCTGGGAGCGAAGGGTGTGGGTAGCACGCCCCGCCCCCCCTCTTCTTGGATCCGCCCCTGCAGAGTATTTATCTGTGACCCTACAGCACAAAAAATAACATTTGAATTATGGTCGAATACTTTAACTTTTTACTTAAAAAGTAAAATTTACACCAACTACTTTTGTACTTTTACTTAAGTAAAAATTTTTATTGGTACTTTTACTTTTACTTAAGTATTTTTTTTGCCTAATTATCTGTACTTTTACTTAAGTACAAAAAGTGAGTACTTCATCCACCACTGCTGAAGACGCCCCACAGTGGGTCCTCGCGTTTCTGTAATCCATCACAAGAACTCGTCAGCTGTGTCCTTCAGGTTTTCTTTCTCTAAACTCTGTAGAGAAAACTGCATCAACCATCTACCATCTTTCCTGTGGATTTACTCAGAAGAGCCGGCTACTACATGTATGATTTATAGGAAGGAGAACTTTGTCCTAGCCTAACTTTATCTTTCCCTGCTGACACCAGCAAACCTGGCGGGAGACAGTTAATGAGAGGAGCTGAGCTGGTGGAAAATGGGACAATCCATGTTTTATTAAAAAGAGAACCTGCAAAATTCTACTCAGAAACGACCAAATGAGAACAAATTTTGGTTTTTAGATTATCCTGCTGAGATGTAGGACAATTATATTAATATATGTGGAGATGCGTTTGTGTCCAAATAAACATGTACTTTCTGTATTTTATAAAAGCAAATACAAAAATACAAACCCAACGACTAAATTTATTCTGGATTCTATGAACTTTATTTGGATTTTCAATAACTTCTTCTGGGTTTAATATCTTCATTCTAGACTAGAGTTGGGTGAACTTCACCATTTGTGGATCACAAGTCTTCCTATAATGTAACCCAAAGGCTCAGACACAAAGCAAGTACGTCAAAAATCCACAAGCTTTTTGAAATTTTCCAACCACTTTTCTTCTTTTGTCACAATAAAACATTGATTCAGTCCCGTTACTTTGTCTGGATGAAGCCTGTCTGCTTTTAAATCTATTGCCATGACAGTATGCAATATAAACAAAACACACAACCATCCACACACACGCATTCCTTGGGGCTATTTTATAGTGGTCAATAAACCTAGCATGCATGGTGGATGGGAGGAAACCGAAGTACCTGGAAAATCCCACGCATTCACAGGGAGAACATGCAAACTACAAACAGAAAAGCCAGCGTTTGAACCACCAACCTTTTTGCGGTGAGGCTACTGTGCTAACCCCTACACCACCGTGCAGCCGTTTAGAGATCCATGATGGTTAAAAGGATAAGAAGGACTTGATGAATCAAAGCATGGAGATTCAAAATGAGATTCAAAATCATGCCATCATTTATGATAATGATGGCATGAACCCCTCCACTGCCACCAGAGGGAGCCCTGGACTTTCTCTCATCACCCTGATTAGGGACATCTGGGGGTGATTAGTCTGATAACACACACCTGTGGATCCTGCTTCCTATTTAAAGGCAATTCCCCCCTCCAGAATTCTTTGTTGGGTCGTCATCATAACCATCCCTTCCAGCCAGGGCTTCTTGGCTGCCTGACCATAAGTTTACGGTCAGGAACTCTGTTTTATCATTTGAACTTTTTCATCCTGAGTTAATCCTGTTCCCTTTGCCGTACAGCTTTACTGGACTTTTGGTTAATAAATTCTGTTTTGTTGTCCTACAATTATGTCCTCCTCCATCCATATCCCCACATTCTGACAAATGGAAACCATTCCATATGAATAAGGTTTCGATCAGTAGAAGCTCTATCTGCGAAAAATTTCCCTATCTTAGGTTTAACAACACAAATTCCTGCTTAATTTAAAGAGGTTTCTTTCCGGTTTACTCCTGCTTGCTGCTTTACTTTGCATACTCAGACATAATTGTTGTGTTGTTTACATCCCGACTCTTGTTGTGTTATTTATTCATCCCCTGCTGTGTATCCATCCTCAGACAGAGACATCCCAGGACACCACGGTTCCACCCATTTGTCAGGTTATATCTACACACCCGCAGAAACTTTAAATATTCATACATAAGCTGCATCTGTTTTTTACTAGGTTGGGAATAATGAGGAGAAGCAACGGACGGATTCAGTCTTTACCAACATCAAAGCCGATTATTAGCTTCACACACTTTCTTCTTCCCATTATCTGTAGTTTTTCTTTTGTTGTGCCGGAGAAGGACGTGTTTGTTGTGAACCGATGATGGATTTGCATAATGGATCAGCCGAATGGGTATGAAGGGAAAAGATGATGAAGATAAATGTATCACTGCAGCGGGATGTTAGAAACTGATTAATGTTTTCATATTAAAAACATTTAGATCAATAACACACTCTATCTATCATGCTATAATCATCATGTGTTGGTTGAGAGTCATAAAATACACACATGATCTTATGTAGTTACTGATAAAAAAAACAATCTGCATTATTATAAAAGTAATGAGTTGTTTATTAAAAAGAAAAACCAAAAAATTACGATGTTTCCTGCTAACTTTCGCAATAATAATTTGGAACAATGTAACCCAGGTGGAAAAGCTAGGTCCTTCTGTCATTTTCTCCCTGCCTTATAACTTCTGCGGAGTGATTTGTGCACTTGTCACGTCAGCCAATCAGAGCTTACGCTGCGTGCAATCACGTGACTCATTGTTCCCTGCCGCGTCTCCTTAATAAGACAGCGTTAGTTGCAGGTGTGCGGCAAACTGAAAAGCTGGGTCACAGGAGCCGTCGGCTATCGGTCCTTTTAGTGGGAAAATCACGCTGAATTTGAGTCTTGTATGTGCGGAAATCGGCCAGGTTTCCCGCATTGATTGATTGATTGATTGATTTGTTATGATGGCGAGCCAAGGAGCAGGTTAATCCTGTAAACTTCTGATCCTGCATACTCAGAGTGTTTCCAATCCACCTTACCGGACCGGTAGGGGGCTCAGTGGGCCGAGGACTTCTCACCCCCACACCTACACTTAGATGGTCGGACTCTTTTGGTCGCAGTTTTCTTTTGATGAACATTACATTGTACACTGTAAACCTTTATGTTGTGTGAGCTTGAAAATTGCAATGCTTTATCATTGCGTTTATGTGTAAATATTTTGAATGTCCATTCTCTTGTACACGTGTGTTTTAAATTCAATACACAGTGGAAAACCCAAAAACATTGCTTGGTTCAATTTACTCTCTCCCAGAGCGACATCTAATCTTCTGATATTGGCCCATTACAATCTTATGCATTAGCACATACAGTATGCTACAACAAGTTTTCAAGTTTATTTTGACCATTTAAATTGAAAGCATTCCTAAAGGCTGGCAGCGTCACGAAAGACTACACAGATAAGGTTTGCAGTAGAGCAGAATGAGGCCGCCTGAAAATAAAATTTGCAACTTTTTTCTTTCTGTGTGGAGTTTGCATGTTCTCCTAGAGTATGCAAACTCTGGTTGTGTGTGTGTGGCCCTGTGACAGACTGGTGACCTGTTCGGCGTGCCCCCTGCCTCTGGCCTTGAATCAGCCAGGATAGGCTCTAGCATCCCCCCACACAACCCCTGTTGGGGATAAGCAGTTCAGAAGATGAAACAAAACTAAAAAGCAATTAGACATTTTCAAAAAGTGAATATTTTAAATCAGGGGTGCCCAACCTTTTTTGTTCCAAGGTCTACTTTCAAGCAGGTGAAGGCTAATAAAAGAGTGGAGGCATACTTCCAGGTTGATGACGTCACGTGAGGACCCAACCAACAGGAATTTTTTGAAGTATTATCTCTTTTCTTACGCGCCGATACCAAGCGATTTTTCTGCCATATCATGCTGATGACATGAAAAACTAATTGCGCCTCTCAATCGCGCCTTAAGATTAAAAAAAAAAAGAAAACACTGTTTTGATAGTTTCATCCTGGCCGACTTCTGGGTTTTAGTCACGTGGGTGAAAGTGGTATTTTACAAGAGAAAGGCATCAGATTGTCGCTAGTCGCTTTTTTGAACGGCTGAATGGTCGCTAAATTTAGCGGCAAAGTCGCTAAATTGGCAACACTGACTTTCTGTCATAAAAAAAAAACCCGTCTCGCGGTCGACTCAGGACCAGGCTGCAATCTACCGGTAGACCGCGATCGACCGGTTGGGCGCCCTTGTTTTACATCATGCCCTGTTTCCGTCCATGACTGGTCCAAGTCTTATCGGTGTGTTTGGTCTACATTCAGAGCATTCCACCAGACTTGGTGACTGTTCACATCTCCAAGAAGAACCTCTTTCTACTCAGGATTTGTTTGTCATGAGCTTTAGAATAATTAAACAACTCAAAGGCAATTTGCTTTGATTTCTCATTCCCAGCTGGAGCAGAAATCCTTTCCATAGCTGACTGTACCCTGCAAATATTTTGAATCTCTTACTCATTTTTAAGTAAGATTTTCAAATGAACTCTCTAAGGCTTTCCTAAAGTACTCCTGATACCTCTCCACAGGTTGACATGCCATCTTGATGAATGTACCGTCACATGTAGAGGTTGTGGGGAAAGTCTTTTATCGTGGAAATTCCTCTCCTATATGGAACAGACCACATTTAGTCAGTAATCCCCCCGACACACAGGAGCTTCACTAATTGGCTCTCCACCCCTCGGCCCATAGAAGCATCAAAAACTTGCAGACAAGCCACATGACTCAGCAGAAATGAAGACCTAAAGTTAGTTTCATATTATTTCCAGACTTATCACTTTAAAGGGGACACATTCTACTAAATACATCCTTTATTTTAGCTCTAGGATACCTTTCAGGGACTCTATGAAGTCTGTAGTTATCAAAAAACTGAATTTAATCTGTAAAGTAAAAGCAAAAATATCTTTATATAATCTGAGCACTGTGTGGCGTACTCTGGTTCTGATCGAAATCTTACCCAGCTAATGTTAGCGCCACGTTTACTGCCGGGGTTTTCACTGAGACTTTATAAATCATATAAAACATAATACTGACGTAGATAATAATCGTCACAAGAATAAAACAATGTTAATGGAAT
Source organism: Neostethus bicornis (assembly GCA_902685375.1). Classification (NCBI taxonomy): domain Eukaryota; kingdom Metazoa; phylum Chordata; class Actinopteri; order Atheriniformes; family Phallostethidae; genus Neostethus; species Neostethus bicornis. The sequence continues at coordinate 28,441,384 of LR738550.1, forward strand.
AAAACATCTTTCATACCTCGTACCTAACCCACCAACTTTAAAATACAGATGACACTGTCATGATTTCCTCGCCCACCACCAGAGGGAGCCTGGTGGGTGGAGTTTGAACGACATCCTGATTATTAACTGTGAATTCCTTAATGACATTTTGACCAGGGAACATCTTTCCCTGGTTACCTTCCTTTTGATGTGAAATCCTTCCCTGATTTGGGACACCTGTTGCTGATTGACCAGCTGCCTAATTAAAGACAGTCTGCCTTGCCTTGCGTGTTGGGCCATCATCCCTTCCCAGTGGTGGAACGTAACGAAGTAAATGTACTTCGTTACTGTACTTAAGTAGAAAAATTGTGTATCTGTACTTTACTTAAGTAAAATTTAAGACCGGTACTTTTACTTTTACTTCACTACATTTTTAGAGCAAATATCTGTACTTTTACTTCGCTATTTTTTAAAAGTATATTTTACATTTTTCGTTACATTTTCGTTCAGGAATTTGAAAAATACACAGGTTTTTTTTTGCGCATCTTGAAGCCGCATCGCCAAAATCAAAAGAAGCAGTTGATCGGGAGAAGAAGTCATGAATCGAGAAACATTTTCCGCATTCATTCAGCACCAAAAACCTAACATCAAATATAGTACAAATTAAAAAGAGTCAGAAGATCGTTGTTTGTTGTGTTTCCTTCTAAATAAAAAGTTGAGCCATCATTACACAGAGCAGGGGCGGATCTAGAATTTTCCAAAGGGGGTGGGGCTTTGACAAAGCCAATACATAGTGACTGGGGGGCTCCCCCCCAAAACATTTTAAAAAATAAGTGTCATTTTCCTCCATTTTGGCGGACCATTCACTGGTCCTTCTAGGGTATAGCTTGACTTGTCCCCTTTTATTTTATTTATTTATTTTTTTGTGGACCAAAAGAGGCGGGAGAGGGGGGGTCACACCCCTGCAGAGTATTTATCCTGGTTACCATGGTGACACCCTACAGCACAAAAAATAACATTTGAATTATGATCGAATACTTTTACTTTTTACTTAAAAAGTACAATTTACACCAATTACTTTTGTACTTTTACTTAAGAAGATTTTTTTTATTGGTACTTTTACTTAAGTAAATTTTTTGCCTAATTATCTGTACTTTTACTTAAGTACAAAAAGTGAGTACTTCATCCACCACTGTCCCTTCCAGCAAGGAAGACCTGACCAAAACATACCTGTTTGATCCATGTGTTTTCTCCATTACAGCTTTACTGAACTTCTTACTGAATTAATAATATTTGTCTTCTTGCACTTGAGTCCTCCTTCTGCACCCTCATTGTGACAGACACAACATATAGCTGGAGAATTGTTTGGAAAGTCTAGTGTGGTTTTGTCCTTGGTTTTCAAAGGCCGATTGTTTTATTGGTGGAATTGTCCTTTGGAGGTGGACCTGCTAAAAAGTCATAAAAAATTAATATTTGACGATGTGTTGTTCTTAAAACCAAGCAAGAGTACATACGTATAGGCACTTGATACCAAAAAAATAAAGACATATAGTAAGCATTCTCCATTTAACTACAGCAATTAACTGACTGCAAAGAAGACCGATGTTGATCTTTCTTGCTTTTGCCTCTTTTTTTTTTTGTGGCCAGTTTCAGATGAATCCACCCAGAACTTCCTGCTGTCGATCATGTTCAGAGTCCAAACAGTATTTTCAGACAGAGCTCGGCCTCTTTTTTCTTTCTCTCCACTGTTCAGTGACTTTCTCCAACATCTGCTCTGTGTCTCCTGTTTGTTGTCTAAAAGAAAAAAGAATCTTCTTCTTCTCCTGACATCCTCCTCTCAGCCTGTTTGTGTGAGTGTCCAATTATCTTCATGAAGTGAAAGTTTTTCCGTTCTAATTGCCTCGTGCACCAGTTCACGGAGAGCTGGGTGGATGTTAGAGGAACTCTTAAAGCTCTGTCTGGTTAAAGCGTAGATAAAACCGACCGACAATGTTCAATGTCTCTATTGTATTCTGGTTTTCTCCTCTGAGTGGACGTGTGCTGTTTGTGTGTTGGACCGGGCTCAGGTGTTCACCTGGGTGTTCCTAATTTGTCTCCGATACATGACATTACACCTGGTTTAATATTCACAACCTCATTTTATTTTGAATATCTCAGTCCTGTAGGCGGTCCGGAGACAGAGTGAGGATTTTATTCCAATTACACAGAATAATGGCCCGCTGAGACCAGAAGATGATCGTCTGGGTCATGCTGAGGCAATTCTCCTTTTTTTGGAGGACGAAGAACTTTTTCAGTGTTTGAGTCTCAGTCAAAGACATTTGAGGTGAAAAGAAATTGGTGTTTTTTTCATGGACAATTTTTCTTCACATCTTGTAAGTGTAGCAGTGGCGGACCTGTTTGCCTTCAAAACCTTTTCTGTTGGCCAAAATATATCTGAATCAATAACTGGTGGTAATTATATTTCACCTGTTAACATTTATAAAATATTTACACATTCAGTCCATTTTCGTTCACTTCTTTTCTGATGGGTGTATTGTTCGAAGGAAGAAGGCGTCGGCCCAGTGGTAGAATGTCCATCTTTGAACCGGGAGAAGCCAGTTCAATTTCCACTGGCCCCAAGGGTACGGGTGTCCCTGGAGAAGACACTTACCCCTATAGGCGCTCCCACCATTGGCACTGTCATGGCTGCCTGCTGTGGTGCAATGCAGCACAGGAATTTCCCCATGAGTGATCAATAGAGGACTTCAAAACAAAAGTTCTACTTTTCGTTTTTGCTCAAAGCGTTCAAACAGATTTCTGCCAGCGTGTGTTGCCAGGTAAACTAAAAATCCATTCACACCTTCAGAATCTGTTCTGTTGGCTCTATTTATACAAAAAAGACAGCGATTAAACTTTTGAGATGGGGTTCAAGTTTGAGTTGATGAGTTCAAGTTTTGAGATGGGGACACCACATAGCCTGCATTCTAGTTGGCTTTCCGCATCACTAGTGTTTTCAGACCAGGTGTGTCCCTGACAGGACTGCCACGCCTGGTCCACAGCCATTCATTACCTCTACATTTGAACTGCTCCTTACTACATGATCCCAGCAGGTTTTGTATATGTCCATGCATGAGCCTATATTCAGTTGAGCTAAACCATGGTTTTAAACACACAGTAAAGGTTTTTGAGAACTTTACAATATGGCGTTGTGCACCCGCTTCAGCAAAAAGATTGTTTTGGATCTTTATGAGCAAAAAGAAAATTTAAGAATGAATATATAGAAAGAAAATATAAAATAATAAAGATAGAATAAATTAATATGAAGTAAATGAAAGCAATATAAAATCTGTACAAAATAGGTAATCATTAAAAGTAAAAGCCAATATATATTTTTAGAGCACATTAAAAAGAGGTAACAATGATGCAGCTCTTTTTTGTAAAGACAAAGACTTCCACAGTTTGAGAGCAGCTGTGACTCCTTCACCACAAGTTTTAAACAGGATGTATAAATATTTTAAAACAGGTTGTTTTCAGACATAAAAAGATAAAAGCCGAAACACAAAACAATCAGAAATGAAACAGGTAATCAGAAAGTTACAGCCCTTGTTCCCCCCTTGCACTGACAGACTCCCCCATCACCACTGTAGACTCTTTCCGCTTCCTCGGCACTACCATCAAACAGGACCTAAACTGGGAGCCGCTCATTAGCTCGTCCATCAGCTCCCTGATCAAAAAAGCCCAGGATGTACTTTCTGCGGCAGCTGAAGAAAGCCAAGCTGCCCGCCAAGATTTTGGTGCAGTTTTACACACCAAAATCATCACTGAGTCCATCCTCACCTCCTCCATCACCGTGTGCTACGCTGGAGCCACAGCCAGGGACGAACATAGACTGCAGCGCATTGTGCGCTCCGCGGAGAAAGTGATAGGCTGCAGCCTTCCATCTCTCGAAGACCTGTACGTCTCCAGGACTTGGGGGCGTGCAGGTCGGATAGCAGCTGACCCTTCCCACCCTGGACATGGACTTTTTGAGCGACTCCCCTCGGGCAGGAGGCTCCGGTCCATTCGGACCAGAACGTCCCGCCACAAAAACAGCTTCTTCCCTTTTGCTGTTGGACTAATGAATACTTTATAACCTGGATCCCCACATCTCTAGTCACTTCCCTCTTGTCACTTCACCGTCTTTATTATTTTCGATTATTTTCTATGACATTGCACTACTTTTCTTTTTCTTCTGAGCACTCTTAGTTTTGTTCAAACTATTTTTTTTATTTTTTTTTGCAAATTAGTACAACAGCAAGTTCCTAGTCTCTGATATTCTTTATTGACCATAGCAATAAAAGCATCTCTGATTCTGAGAAGTCTGATCTTTTAAACTTTTAAAAACAAACATCTAGACTTTAGAATCGATCTTAATTTAACAGGAAATCAAAGTAGAGAGTCCAGCTCATCAGTAATACATTCCCTCTTTCCTGTTTCTTGTTGGAAGAGCTGTACAGAGGATTGAGCGAGTTCACAACACAGCGTTTAACATTAATCCAAAATGTAGATACTAGCTGATGTTGCTCATCCTTTTTTTTTTTTTTTGACAGTCCAAAAAATGATGTAATCTGTGATTCTGACCCAGGGAAAAATAGATACCCCAAGCTTTAGCTGTTGCACCCCTAATAAGCAGTTCAACAACCAGTCGCTTCAGCAGCTCGTTATACCATAGCTGTAATATTTCAGCATCATTAGAGCCTGGCCCTGGGAGGGAGGACAGCCTCATTAATAATCCAACTTGAGATTATCATGTTGGAGGAACTTTGGATTCGCTCATATTCTCTGTTTTGCCCAAACTCATCTTGTAGATCTTCCATCATGTTGGAAGTTCGTGTAGTCCCTCATTCATCCATGAGTGATCCATTGTAGAAAAAGTTTCAAAAAAGTCTTCTGGACAGAAGAATGCTGCTGTAAATCCCGGGCAGAATGTATCTAACACAGAAGAGAAGCCTCAAGTGGTCCACAGTCTGCTGTACATCTGCATCTTAAATCCACCAAACACACTTTTGAGGACAGCGGGGTGAAGATTCTAAGTAGAGAGAAAGGATGGTTTGAAAGAGGGGTGAAGGAAGCCATCTTTGTGAAGAAAGAAAATCCCTCACTGAATCGGAGTGGAGGCGTTAGATACATTCTGCCCGGGATTTACAGCAGCATTCTGAAGCCCTGGACAAAAGAGGACACCTCGTGACACAGATTCACGCCTCTCGTTAGCAGGAATTTCTATTCACTAGGCTTTTAGCATTATTATAATAGGGATAGTTTACTGGTCTGTGGCTACAATAGGAGCCATTCACGGCCATCATAGGTAACACAGGCTCATTGGTCGAGCCCTCCTTACTATTTTTTACCTTTTACTCAGGTTAGTATAAATAGATCCAGTTTTCAGTCCATTTCTATCAGATTGAAAATTATTTCCGGATGGAAGTCGAAACGTCTCGATCAAGAATTAAACTGTCCAGAAGACTTTTTTGAAACTTTTTCTACAATCTATCATGTTGGGTTTTAGAGTCTGTTCAACAGCATGTTCTAAATTAGAAGAGGGTAGATGGTGGCTCAGTGGTAGAGCGTTCACCCGCGAACCGGAAGTTAACCGGAAGTTCGCGGTTTTGATTCCCACTGAATTCACGTCTAGGGTCCTTGGAGAAGACACCCAACCACCTGTTTCTCCCACTATTGGCGCCGTCGGGACAGCCTGCTGCGGTGTAGTAGTGGATCACACAAATTTCCCCAGTGAGAGACGAATAGAGTAAGAAAAATAAATCAAAATTATTAAGCCAATGAAATTTAAAGATTATTGTTTTGGATTATCTGGATTGTATTGTAGCTGAAGGTTTTTGGATTCATAAAATTATGTTTTTACAAAAATCAGTTTACCAGATTAGCTCCTGTTTTCTAAAATCAGCAAACATGGACGGCCATCTTTCAACTCCCAACCAAATGACAAGCTGACATTTTAATTCAGACCGACTGAAATCTGCAGGCGTACAAGCTCGTGTAGACGTCAGGAAAGGAGGACGTTTGTTTCAAAAGCAATTAAAAGTGTGACGCGGTGGATTAAACCTCACGTCTCGACTGAAATGTGGCGACTTCTGTAAAATTAAATTGATATTAGTGACTGAAATTTGTCGTCTAATGTGGCTTTGATTTGACCGACAAGAACACATTAAACATAATGATCAACATCGGTTTGAATCCATTAAATTACAATAAACAAAACTAATTTAATCTTCTTTTCACACTAAGAAAAAAAAAGACATGTTTAAAGACAAAACATTAACATTATAAAGAAGTCAAATTATGATTTCTTAAAACGGTTTAACAATGTTTTAACATCATGACTTCCAGCCAGGGAAGGAAATGAATTCTGAATTCTCATCAGCTTTAGATGATAATGAAGAAATTAAAGACAGTTAACAGCCGCCCTGAGGCTGCCAGTCATTCATTATGAGTTTCTCATCTTTCTGTTTCTCTCTGCTGATGCAGTGAAAACTTCCTGCTGCAGTCAAATCTGTCCAAGGTCTGCTGCCAAGCAACCACCTTTCACTTCTTTGTGTTTAAACCATTACGGTATCTTTGCATTCAGACAGGAAACAAAGATCTGCTGTTTGCAGCCCGGAGACCAGATTATACAGAGTCTGATTGGTTTTCATCTCAAACTGAATATGGCTGATTAGATCGAAGTGAAACACGACACGAAGCAAGTTAAAGCAAATTAAAGGAACTGGAATTTGAGACTTTATTTAAATGTTACAATCTTACACCCAAACAAGTAAAACCCAGTACAACCTGATGAGATTCCGTTCTGTCGTCTTCCGCTCATCCGGGGCCGGGTCGCGGGGGCAACAGCCTCAGACGGGAAGCTCAGACGGGAAGCTCAGGCTTCCCGTCTGAGGCTAACGATGTGACAGAGCATGGGTCCGAATCAACGTAGGCATGTTTATGAAATCATGCTTTATTATTCAGCCGTCGTTTTTACCAACAGCCCATCTTGTGTACCCCTAAAATAAACAGGTACACTTTTCTTCATAAATGACACACACTCTGGTGTTTTTTTCTGTGTACAACTTTGATAAATGAGAGCCAATGAGACATTAGTCAGAGGATTCAGACGAGCATTCATTACACTCATCCTCCTCTTCCTCAGACAGGTGGGTAAACTGATTCATCACAGAAAGGGAATCGTCTCCACCCTGAGAAGACAAACTGGTCTCAGTGAGGTTGCAACAAGTTTTTCTCCTAAACTCAATCTGACCTGGACACCCGGGGACTGAGACAGAAGGTTGGAATGATGGACGTGATACTTCATGTTGCTGATTCCAATTGAGGTAAGCTTTGTTTCACATAAAAAATAACATAAATAACATAAAATTATGTCTGGTACTTCATTGATCCCAACCACAGCAGACTGATTCTTACCAATCCCGACCATAGCCTTAGTAGCGTGACTCCACAGGTATTTTTATTTATCCAACGATGTTCCTACTGTATTAAAATGATAAAACACACCACTCTGTACTTTCTACGTTATTGTTCGTAAAGTAATCAGAACTGGACTGGTACTTTTTTATTTTTATTAATTGACATTCTTTCTGTAATAAAATACCAGAAAACAGTAGGCCGCCTATTATCAACATCGACATAGCTACCTATGATGAAGACTTTTCTTATTGTGCGATACAACATACAGTAAGTCTTTGCTAAGAAAATATGTAACTCACGTTGATCTGTGATCGCTCAATTTGCAGGAAAATTAGCGTGAGCACACATTTTGACGTAGGCCTACTTTGCGCTGATGTGGCTGCTTCAACCGTATTTTCTGCACTATATGGCGCACCGCATTATAAGGCGCTAGAGTAAAGGCTGGGGTTGCGTTATGCATCCACTAGATGGTGTTGCGCTAAAGGGAATGTTAAAAAAAAAACAGTCAGATAGGTCAATCGAACTTTATTAACAATTACAAAACAGCTTTCTGACAACTTTGTCCTCTAACTGTGGCCATCTCGATTTGTTCCCGCGGAAACTCTGTTTAGTCTTGTTTACTTGGTGCAGCGCATCCTCTTGCTTCCTCCACTTCCTCACCATTGATTCATTGATGTTAAACTCTCTTGCTGCGGCTCTATTCCCGTGTTCTACTGCGTGACCGATCGCCTTGAGTTTAAACTCTGCGGTGTAACAGTGTCTCTTGGTAGGAGCCATTTCAGGGTGTTTATACAAACACACAAATGGAAATGAGACGCCCTTTCGTATATCCCAGCATGCACCGCGCACTACTTCTTCTACGGGGGAAATGGAGTCAGCGGCTGCTTACCGCAGTTGCGACACCTGTTGTTCGCTCAATATTAATCCATATATAAGACGCTCCGAGTTAAAAGACGCATCGTGGACTTTAGAGAAAATTTAAGGTTTTTAGGTGCGCTTATAGTGCGGAAAATACGGTAAATCTATTTTTGCTACTTTACAGCCTGTGTCATGATCCCCTCCTCTGCCACCAGAGGGAGCCCTGTACCTTCCCTCATCATACTGATGAGGGACACCTGAGGGTGATTAGACTGATAACACACACCTGTGGATCTTCTTTTTAAAGGCAATCACCCCAAGATGTCTTTGTCAAGTCATTGTCATCATCACCCTCACCATCCCTTCCTGCCAGGCCTTCCGTCCTGGATGCCTGGCCATAAGCTGCATCTTTGAACTCTGTTATATTATTTGGACTTTTTTCCTTACTGGACTTTTGGTGAATAAATCCTGTTTTGTTGTCCTGCATTTGGGCCCTCCTCCTCCTTCCACATCCCGACATTCTGGCAGCCTGATTGGAAGCAAGTTTTCTTAAGCTTCTACACCTCACTTTGGAGTGTGGGAGGATACTGCTTTTATTAGAATCCCACATATTTATTTAATACCCTTAATTTTCTTGTTTTACGTCTAATTTTGTGATAACGGTACAGATTTAAATAGTTACTTTCTGTATGATGGGCTCACCGACCTAGAGCCGAGTCAACTTCTAAACAGATCAATTAAACTTCATTTATGGGATTTATAATAAAGCCCGGTTATCTGAAATGTCATTGATACCTTATGAAGCAGGGAGGTAAGTGGATTTTCTATGATAAATACTGGCATTTATTTGACTAGAGGTATTGAATAGTTGGCGTCCGTGGACCTCCCCCTGCTAACCCTTACAGTAAACCATACATCTACCCAAGTCTGCTTCTGTGCTTTTCATTGGCTCATTTATTTTCAAATGAATGAAGACAAGATTGTTATTGACCATAAAGAATAAATGAGATATGTTTACTGAAGCAGGAAAAGGATTTTTACCAGAAAAAATACTGATTAGTTTGATTAAAAAGGGTCTTTTTTAAATTTGTTTAATTATTTTTCCACTCTTACTATTCAAAGAAAATTTTGTACAAATGATGTTTTTAATTAATGAGACAAAGTAAATCTTGTAAAGAACACAGGGGGGACCTTCAAGTCATAACACGTGCCCATCAGTTTTTTGTTGTTGTCGTGACTTATTGAATTGAAAATACTTTAATAATCCTCGAAGGGAAATTTGATGCTGCAACGCAAACAACTCGATGCCTTTCTGGTCCGCTTACACAGTGTGAAATCTGGCGTCTGAACAGTTAAAAAACAGTCCACTGAGTCGGGTTTCAATAAAGCACACCAAAACGGCCTCTGTACATTCCCACTGGGTCAGAGAAAGTGTACCCAGTTCCTTCATCTTGCCAGCGAGCGACTGGATGTTACCCTTGACAACCGCAGGGACACTGGGCTCAAAGTGCTTCCTGATCACCTGATTCATCTGGTTCTCAGTTCTGTCGGGACTCCACCGATTCCTCCAGCCTTGGTGGATCTGGTTCCGAAAGCTAGCAGCTGGTTGTGCATGCAAACCAAGTGGGACAACTCCACGACCAGCAAAACTAGCCAACGGGGAGATAGCCGTTGAAAACACAACTAACTTAGAAACAGCCGTTTGAAGTAAAACAATGTTGTCCAAGGTGACGGTCAAAGAGCGCAGAGAAATGCGAAAACTAGACGACTAAACACTAAAACAACAAGATACAATGCAGCAGGCAGCCATTCGGGGCAGCACCTTTTTTTTTTTTTTTTTAATGCCTTCTTGTTTCCCCATTAAAGCAACCCTCACCAAGTCTGCTTCCTCCATGCTGGCCCCGGGCCCAAACCTACTCTGATTGGCCACCAACTGCACCTCTATCCTTCCTCCTTCGGTTTTCAATAAACTGTATAAACTTGACTCTACGTATTTGTTTGGATTTATTTTTGCAGCTTATTGTTTTTTATTACTGTTTTTTTTTTTTTTTTACTCTAGCAGCACTTTATTTTCTGCAATGTAGGGAATAAATATGTAAATATGAAGTTTGGATCGACTGACTGATTGATGACTGTCTGCAGTTAATCACTAAAACCGCATGTCGTCGTCTTTGTCCAGGATGAGTTTGCTAAATTATGCTTTAGTCAGTGCGGAAAATATAGATTCATGCATCAATAAAACATCAGGATGGAAGACAATGCTGGCATTTGTGTCAATTATGTTGATGTGGGCTGGGAACTGAAGTCAGAAACGTACCGCTGTCCCAATGGAGAACCAAACATTATCATTCCTGTTCCATCCTTGGGTCCTTGCTGCCACCTTGAAGTTTCAGTATGCTCTGTATCAGGTGGGTCGGTATCCTTGGTTTAAGAATAGCATCTCCGTGAGCTGTACTAAAAGAGTTTGATGATGCTGAGGGACTTTATTTAAATATGCAACCCTTGGCTTTGAAAACTAGTAACGAGGGTTGCTAAGCATACCAATATCATCGGACTAGGTATGTTTCACAAAATAAATCAGAGCTCTCGTTCACATTTTGGATGCTAAGATGTGTGTTAGTTTTTATCTGAGAGACTCTACTTCTCTAAAAAAAATTCTACAACTTGTACCAGAAATGTAAACCACCCTGTTCATCAGGTTCTTTTTCTTTCATTAATTAGGTGTAATTACTGAAGACATTAACTCCCCTTCTGGGAGTTGGACGTCTCTCTTTCCCGCTCTAACTCTCATATCAAGAAGAAGTCAAGATGTCCTGGTTCTGTTTTCTTTACTTCTTATTTTTAACAACTCTGTCTTTTTGCCTAAGTAACAGTGTGTCTCTTCGAGTTTACTTTCTCGTAAACCTTGGAACTTGTATCAGAATCAGAATCAGAATATAGTTTTATGATCCTACACATGGGAAATTTGTGTGTCACAGCAACAACTTCCTATCTGCTAAGTGAGTCGTTGTCGAGCCCGATCAGAAAGAAAGACCTCCGGTAACGAGATGTTCTCGAGCGGAGCTGTCTGAGCCTCTTGGAGAAGGAGCTTCGCTGTTCGTCCAGGAGTGGGTAGAGGATGGTCATGATTGTCCATGATGGACAAAAGTTTGTTCAGTGACCTCCTCTCCAGCACTGCCTCAAGTGAGTCCTGTTTGCTGCCAATGACAGAGCCCATTTGTTGTACCAATGACAGAGCCCAATATGTAAATTCCCTCGTCAAAGTATAAGAATAAGAGGGCATTTAACACAAGAACCCTCACAAGGGGGGTCACTTGACCACCACTACCTGAAAGCCTGTGGAGGTGTCTCGAGACACCAGGTCTTCTGCTTGAGTTATTAAAACAAGACACTCAAGAGTCGTTTGGAAGGGACCTAACACTCGGAGACTAGGACTAGGAGACTATAATTGAATCGCAAAAAGGACTCGGTTCCTCAGTGTGCAGGTCAGATAGAGGTGTCAGATGACTCTTTCTAAATAGACAGGAGGTTGAGAAAATCTTGGAGCTTCTAGTGTTAAAAATGGGGTTCCACTGGGCTCTGTTTCAGGCCAGATGTCTTTAATCTAAAATTTGCTTCCATTCTGGTCCATTTTAGAAAGTACAAACTAGACTTTCAAATCTTTGCAAATGAGGTTCAAATTTATTCACCAACAAGTCGGCTGTGGCACGTCGGATAAATTTTGTTGATTGACTTAAGTCTGATTTTGTATTTTTAAACAAAATAAACTTTATAATTGCATAAATTTTTAAAAAGTCACATATATTTACATCTAAATAAAGTAAAGCTAGTTTTCCTTTCTGTTTATCACAATTTCTTTCAAATGAATTTGTCTGTTTTCTCATTTTTTTACCAGACGAGTGAAATAGAAAAGACCGATAAGAGACCAAGAAAATAAAAGTCTTAGCACAGCTAATTGGACAGTATCGTTTCTATTCTAATGTATTTGGGTCTTGAATATTCTATCCTGTGAAGCAGAAGATGAGGGCTTTCATGTGATTCTACACAAGCTGTCTGCATGTTAAAACCATGTGTTCATTACGATTCTGTTTCTCATGTTGTCTCCGCATCCAGAATTACTTACGGCCTGACGGTTTCAGAGCCACATAATGTGAAACGACATGGAAAATAGTCTCTAGTGGTTTTATAATGTGGGGCATGATCGTGCATTGCCAGCTGAGACAGCACATAGAACATCCAGGACTCTGGACAACATCTGCAAAGTTCATTTAAATGGTGAGCCGGTTGCTGAGAAAGGCTTCTGAGTTTTGGAATAGATCTGGTCTCAGATGATGAAATTGGCTCATTGTTCTGTCTTGTTCCTGTCTTATCTTGTAATGAATGTGTTTTTATTTATTAAACTCAAAAACCTGTCTTGGTTTAAAGACAGTGTTACTCTTGGCGCGGTGGGTAGTGCTTCTTCTTCTCCTTTTGGCATTTCCCCTCAGGGGGCGCCACAGCAAGTCAGTTTCTTCCATCTAACCCTATCTGCTGCATCTTCTTCGATCCTGCCAACTATCTTCATGTGTTCCTTCACTGTATCCATGAACCTCCACTTTGGTCTTCCTCTAGGCCTCTTACCTGGTGGTTCTGAATCCAGCATCCTTCTGCCGGTGTATTCAGTCTCTCTTCTCTGTACATGTCCAAACCATCTCAGTCTGGCCTCTCTGACTTTATCTCCAAAACCTCTAACATGTGCTGTTCCTCTGATCCTGTCCATCCTGATCACTCCCAGAGAGATCCTCAGCATCTTCATCTCTGCTACCTCCATCTCTGTTTCCTGTCTTTTCCTCAGTGCCACTGTCTCTAGACCAATCAGCATGGCCGGTCTCACTATGGTTTTGTACACTTTTCCTTTCATTCTAGCTGAAACTCTTCTGTCACACATCACACCTGATACTTTTCTCCACCCATTCCAGTCTGCCTGCATATGCCTCTTCACCTCTTTTCCACACTCCCCATTGCTCTGGACTGTAGATCTTTAGTACTTTAAATCTTCCACCTTCTTTATCTCTTCTCCCTGTAACCTCTGACCGTGCGACCGTCCTATAACCGAAGGGTAGCCGGTTCAATCACTTGCCCGGAGTTCATGCCGATGTGTCTTTGAGCAAGACAACGAAACCCCAAATGCTCCTGATGATAGTGGTTTGTGCCTTGCATGGCAGCATCCATCATCAGATGTGTGTGTGGATGGGCGTAAAGTGCTTTGGGAACCAACGCAGCTAGAAAAACTGCTGCATAAGTAAACTCCATTAACCGTTTAGTAGACGTTTGAGTCTTCTGGCTCGGATTGATCTTGGAAGACTTGGGTTGGACTTGATTTTCTATCATGATTGGATTTGGACTTAAAGCTGAGCTAAGAACCTTGTTGTGGGCATTTTGCATGGCTCCCATTAAATGTCTGCAGATGTCTTACTGGATCGTCCTGGACACGAACACAACAACTACACATATCAATTTTCTTACTTCAAAATCAGATAGAGTCTTGCAATATTGAATTAAAAACATCCTACAGTATGTCCAATGCTTACAAAAACATTTTAAAAAAACTTTGGTTGCTTTTTGTCAGATCAAAAACCTCTTTGGTGTAAAATATTTGAAGAAAATCTTCATTTTATGCCAAGGCAGATTCACCAGAGTTAGGACGTAATTGTCATGGTTCCCTAGCCCACCACCAGAGGGAACCCGGGGCCTTCCTTCATTTACCAGATTTTACACACCTGAAGGTCTTTGTGCAGCTTCCTTTAAACAGGCAGCCTGTCTTCCCTTCAGGTGTCGGGTCATACCATCCCTTCCAGGCACTTCTCCCTGGCTGCCTGACCATGAAACACATTCAGAACAATAACCACTTGCCATGCCAATAAAATCTTGTGTTTTTCTTTCAAACATTTCTGGACAGCCATTCTCGAATAAACCACGTTTTTGTCCTGCAATTGGGTCCTCTTCCTTCCACTTGTACACTGCTCGTCACGACAGAATGACCCGACCATTAACGGACCCAGCGGACAGAAGTCTTAGGCCTGCCAGGATAACTGCAAAGGCCACTGCCCAGGATCGCAGCAAAAGCCCCTGCCCAGGATTGCTGCAAAAGCCCCTGCCCAGGATTGCGGCAGAAGCCCCTGCCCAGGATCGCTGCAAAAGCCCCTGCCCAGGCTGTGCGCCGAGTCAAGCCACATTACGCCACGTCATATGATCCTTGACCACCTGCAGGTGGTCGTTGATGGGGAGGTACTGTCATGGTTTCCTCGCCCACCACAACAGGGAACCATGACAGTACCTCCCTCCCTTCCAGCCAGGTTTCCGTGGTTACCTGACCATGAAACGCATTCAGAAAAATAACCACTGGACTGCCATACTCAAATAAACCACATTTTTGTCCTGCAATTTGTCCTCCTCCTTCCATATGCACACCGCTCGTCATGATTCAGAGTGGGAGATTTGAACCCACCAGGGTCAAAACGCTGAGATAAAAAGAAAAGAATGTCGATGAAAAACAGAGCCCTTCAACGTTTTAAAAGCTTTTCTGGTTTACTGGGATTCATCCGGATCAAACAGCCACTGTATTATTAATGCTGCACACACTCACACACAGATACACCGAATAAACATCTGGACCCCAATAAATGTTAACTAAACTGTGTGACTTAAGGTTTTTTGGGGGGGGGGGTTTCCTGTTGTCTTCCACATATCTGGGGCTGGGTAAGGGGAGCAACAGCCTCAGACGGGAAGCCCAGGCTTCTCTCACCCTGGATCAGGGGTGGGCAAATCTGGTCCTCGAGGGCCGGTGTCCTGAAGGTTTTCATTGTGTTCCTGGTTCAATACAGCCGATGCACAAAAACTGAAATCAACAGCCAATAAAATTTGGCACAGTGACTCAATTAACAGGATCAGGTGTGAAGGTGTAAGAACATATGAAAAACCTTCAGCAAACCGGCCCGCGAGGACCGGATTTGCCCACCCCTGGATGCATCCCGAGCTCACCCAAGAGGGTCCTGAGGTGTTCCCTGTTCAGCTGTGAGACGTAGTCTCTCCAGCGGGTCCGGGGTCTGCCTCTGTGTCTCCTCCCGATGGGACGTAACTGAAACACCTCAACAGCAAGGCAGTCAGTTGGCATCCTGCCCAGATGCCCAAGCCACCCCATATGGCTTCTCTCAACCCGGAGGAGCATCAATATTCATGAGTTTTCTTCTACTAAACATAAAGAATGGAGAGGAGGTGTTGGCTCATTGGTAAAATTTTTGTCTGTCGACCCGGAAAAGCCGGTTAGAGTCCAGCTTGGCCCAAGCCTAAGAATCCCAAGGACGAAAAAAAAAAAACCCAAAAAAACTTTAAAAATGACATCTGCAAAGATAGAAAAAACACGATGATTTTTGACTGAAGTTCACGAAAAAACATGGAACGCAAAGACAAAGTCTTATTTAATGAAGATTTTTCTAACGAACTTCATTTGGATGAAATCGATTGCGTCATTTTTAAATTTCTGTGTCTTTCTGTCAACTAAAGATGTTTAAGAAGCCAGTCTTGGGACTGTTTTCATTTAACAGCTTGTCTCCGATGCCTTGGAGTCTTTCTTTAATCCTCTTTATTACAGAAAAAACAACAATACTCTTCAAAAAAATCAAACTTATCCATTGGCAGTAAATAAAACTTCAACCAGAAGCCAAAATTTTCTGAAAACATTTCAAATAATTTGATTTTGTTTCCATTGAGTCTCAATTCCTCGTGGTTCGTTCGAGCTGAGAGAGCAAACGCACAAAGGTTGGATGGATAGATGAATGTTTTCTCTTCCACTGGCTGATAAAAATGAGTTTTTAATGTGGAGCATCACATTGCATGTGTTCGGCATAAATTTATTCTAACTGGGTTATATTTGGAGAGCCAGTTATTAGCATGGTGGCATCAAAGGATCACGCTGTGCTTGCCATGTCTGAATAGCCTCCGTGAGCTGGTATGTTGCAGGTTTTCCTTCTATCTGCACATCTCAGACTAAAGGCCGGGAACTTTGTGGACGGTTATGAAAAAGCTGCAGTCGGACATAAGCCGATCCAACCAGCAGCCTCGAGAACAGCTATTTGTCTCACAGACCAGAGGGACTAATTATTCTTTCTGCTGGATGAAATAAATAAATATATGAGCAGTAAAGGTAATAAAGAAGATTTGAGTAGAACAGAGAGCATGGCGTTTCGTTTGCTCCATTATGGTTCCATTTTCAGTTGCAAGGCGAAGAAACACATGTTCAGTAAAATCAGGACAGAGTCTAATTTTAATTTCTATTTGTTTGCAAGGTTTTATTTTAACTTTAAAATTAAACTTGACCCAGTTAGATGCTGAGAATAGACGCTCTGTGGACAGTGTGTACTAAAGCCTCCTTTTTAGCTACCGCTTAGTTTATCACACGTCGGCCATGTTTATCCGAATAATCGCTGACTGTTTGTCTTATTTCCGATGCTCCCCATGATTGTTTGCTTTATTATAGCTTCTGTTGATGACTTTCTGCCTAAAGCTCTGCTCATATAAAATGAGAAGCATCGACGTCTAGGAAAATCGAGGGGATTTTCTTTTGTGTGTGAATCATGTGTGATGAAGGGTTGCGATAGGTGTTGATCCCATTAACGCAACTCATTGGCGTCATGGCTGCGTTTTAAGTCGGGAAATGAAGTGATCTAAATCGACTGCATGCCGGGGAATATTAAACGATGCTGTCTTGCCTGTATGGCGACAATGAAAGTCTTGATGAAAGGCTCTCATTGACTGTAAACATAGTGGAAGACTTTGACGACGTATCGCCTATGCAAATACAATAGGAACATCCACGTCTACAAAATAGTGGGTATTTTGCAAGTTGTACATCAGTTCACTTCACGTTCTCAAGACAACACAGTCAAACAAGATTAGACAGAGAAGAAAATGCGTGAAAAAGAAACACAATGTTGTCGTGTAAATGAAGGTGGCCAAGCTGAAGATGCAGTGCGATAAGATGTCTTCTTGGTGGGCATCCTGAACTTCACTCTGCTGTAACTTCAGTACAGCAGAGCTACACATAGAAGAATTTGGGTTTTCATGCATGCAGCTACTTTTTACAAACATTTGAAATGAGGCCGATTGTGATAAGACAATCGTGCGACCATCAAACTGATCAGCAGTTTATTACCATCACTTAAAATTGATCGATTAACGACAAACTTTCAACCGGACATCCACGGATAATTGCAAGATGTTCTTCTGACAAACGTCACCAATTATCTGGTATAAAATCGACTGATGGTTTATCGTTTGTCTAGCGCTCATCTGGATGTGATCAGTGGACAATCCCACGACCTTCCCGACTCGGAATAGATAAGAAAAGTGATGGACCATCGTAGTGATGGTCGCAAAGTTTTAAGTTAAAGCAATAATGGTGCGATCTGTCAGAAAAGGCCAAAAATTAAGACGAACAACGCTCGATGAGTGAAATGGACAAGCTGTGCTCAAATTCGGCTAATTTTTCCCAAATCGACGCATTGCCGACCCATCGTTTTTTGTGTGAGCAGGGCTCTAGTATTGGTGCTCTTCCTGATTGTCCACCTTATTGTAAGTACTGTTAATATAGAAAAAAAAGAGTCAATCTTAGTGTCCTTTTTAATCAAAATTATTCGAGTTCTAAGGTATTTTTTTCTTCATTATTAGACACAATGTTGATTTAAAAAGAGATTCCTCTTCCGATGTCGATGCTTCTTTCCTGCTTTTTGTAGTCAAAGTGACTGGAGGAGTGACTGTTACTGCTGTTTTAATTACTTACTTTAGTAATTGATCTGGTTAACATGTTATTTTTTCAAATTTAGTTGATGGGCGAAGTTTCATTTTTAATTAAACCATCTCATTGAACACTAAATGTTTGTAAACAGAAATAAACAGTTTATCTTAAAAGATTTTGTAGCTCTTTCTGTCAGGGTGTTAGGGGATGTGGAAGGAGGAGGACCCAATTGCAGGATTTCAAACAAGGTTTAGTAACTCAATTCAGGAAAGTCTGTAAAGCAAGAAGCACAGGATTAACTAAAGGTTTCAAAAGTCCAAATAATAACAAAGTTCAAACATGGTCAGGTAACCAGGGTGACCTGGCTGGAAGGGATGGTGAGACCCAACAGGGAAGTCTGGGGCGATTCCCCTTAAATAGATGGCAGGGTGCACAGATGAGTGGAATCAGGAATCATCCTCAGGTGATCCTAATCAGGTTGATTAGGAATATCCAGTGCTTCGTCTGAGGCAGTTGAGGGATCCTTACAGTTTTCGTTCCGTCATCTTCTGCTTGTTCCGGGGTCGGGTCGCAGGGACAACAGCCTCAAACGGGAAGCCCAGACCTCTCTCACTCAGGCTGCATCCTCCAGCTCACCCAGAAGGATCCCAAGTTGTTCCCCAGCCAGCTGTGAGAAGTAATCTCCCGGTGGGACATGCCCAAAACACCTCGCCCGCGAGGCGCTCAGGGGGCATCTTGAACAGATGTCTGAACCACCCCATCTGGCTCCTCTCGACCTGGAGGAGGAGCGGCTTGACACCGAACTCCTCCCGGATGGCAGAGCTCCTCACCCGATCTCTGAGTGAGAGCCCATCCACCCCGCAGAGGAACCTCATTTCGTCCGCTTGTACCCGCGATCTTATTCTTTTGGTCACCACCCACAGCTGGTGACCATAGATGAGGGTTGGAACGTAGATCGACTTGTAAATCGAGAGCTTTGCTTTTTGGCTCAGCTCTCTCTTTACCACGACGGACCGATGCAGCGTCCTAGTTATTGCAGACACCGCACCGATCCGCCTGTCGATCTCTCGCTCCATCCTTCCCCCACTCGTGAACAAGACCCTGAGGTACTTAAACCCCTCCACTTCTGGCAGGACCTTGTCCCTGATCTGCAGGCGGCATTCCACCCTTTTCCGGGCGAGGACCATGGTCTAGGATTTTGAGGCGCTAATCCTCATCCCGGCTGCTTCATGGACACTTTCTTATAATTTTATTGTTGATCCATTTGAATCCCATTTTCAAGCCTTCCTGCGTCTCACACTACGATGTGTATTAATGTGGAGGTTTTTCGATTTCCAACGAATGGGAGGAAACATTTCATTTTGATACTGATTAATGACATTAGGTTGCAATGGAAAATAATTGAGTCGTGCAGGAAACCTCGTTTCCACTAAAAGCTTTACACCTCTAACGTTAGTCTCAGATAATAAACGTACAGAAAGGACCGGAGGACGTTCAGTTGGGAATTATAAGATAAAGTAGAGTGGTAATTTAGGGCAAGAAAAGAAGCAGAAAAAGGCCTTAAATCCTCCTCTGATGCACTCGTCATATCTCATATAAAAATATCAAACATTAAACGGATGATTTTTAATATTGTATCATCCTTAAAAAACAAGTCTTTCAAGTATATGGATCACTGCCTCTCTTCTAGTTTTCTCTAAGACAATTATTCATGTTCATCCATTAGAAAGAGAGCGTGTGAGTTTCTGTGTTTAATCCGATATAAAATCCTAAAGAAGTCTAAACTCAATCCTGTGAGTATTTGTCTGTATCAAACACGGATCGACGTGTCACCTGGGTGATACGAGTCATTACGAAAATCATCGACTCATAAAGTTTTATGACGCTCATTCTGGAACAATAAGCAGACGAGATGAAGAGTTTATTCACTTCTCTGGTTTCGTTTTCTAGCTTCTATATGAAGTCAAATGAGTAACGAATCGGTGGAAAACGTTAGCCGAAAATATGAGACGAGAAGCTGGACTTTTGGCATCGATGAGAATGTTTTGATAAAAATGACAAGAATGTCGGTGTTCTGTCAAGATCTGCGACCATCGAGAGTTAGAACTCTGCGCCTCTGCGCATGCCCAGAACGCTCCTTTCCAGAACATCTAAACGTTGAATGCCGTGACCAGCATGATGCAACCAAACACCTCCACCCCTATGACGCAGTCTATGACGCTGCCCCTTTTCTGTCGCGATCTGCGACGGTCAAAAGTAGTAGCTCTGCGCCTGTGCGCATGCCCAGAACGCGTCATCCACCCCCGCTCCCGTCCAGAACATCTAAACGTTGAGGGCTGCGACGAGATCTCGACAGAACATTGGCACCGGAACCGGCACTCAACCTCACACGAGCTTAGGATATTTTTCCAGATTTTCAGTTTAAATGTATTTTCTTAAATCTTATTGAAGTTTACGAGGTTTTTACGGATGGTTTTGTTTGTCGTGCAATAGGAAACTTTTTACCAGCGAATTGTTTATTGATTAACAGCCTTTATTGTAGAGTTTTTATCCAGATTAATTCAATATAAAATCGTGTTGAGGGTCTGATGGAGGCAGTTAGAGAGACTTGTTTCGAAGGTTTACCACCAATGTTCCTTCTAAGCTGCGCGCCTGCGCATTTGCGAACCGCACGCAGATTAAAAGCGCACAAGAAAAACCTATTCAGCGCACAAAATAAAACCCACTTTAAACTAAAGATGGTAAAATGAGACAAAACTCTGGAGAATATTTCTTTCTTTCTGAAAAAATAACTTCAAACCGCTGCTTCGGAGTTTGGCGGGTCACCGCTGCTGACGTCACGAAAGAGTAAAAGTTTTTGCTCCGCCCCCTTCCGCTCAGGAAGCATGTGTGTTTGTTCAAAGACGTAAAAATTATAGGGAACATTGTGTACCACTGGTAAAAACAAGACCTAGTTAAAGAACTGCTTTCGGTTGTGTTTTCTTCTGGTGTAGTACTTCTTGTAACACCTCGCAGCCCGTAGGTCAGCAGGAAGACAAAAACAAACATTTTCTCATCACACTGAAAGGACTATGTGGCCTGTGGGTGTGTGTTTAAAGGTTGGCTCTTCAACCTGCACCAAAGTTGCTAAAACTAAAAATCTCTGAGTTTTGTCACTTGTAACGTACAAAAAAACAGAAAATGGATTAAGAGAGTTGGATTGTGTACAAGGCTACTGTTCCGTTCTGTCGTCTTCCACTTATCCTGGGCCTGGTCTTGAGGGCAACAGCCTCAGATTCTCACCACTGCTGGGCCCTCCAGCTCACCCGATAGGATCTCGAGTCGTTCCCCAGCCAGCTCTGAGACATAATCCCTCTAGCGGGTCCGGGGTCTGCCTCTTGGTCTCTGCCCGGTGGGACGTGCCCGAAACACCTCACCAGCGAAGCGTTCGGGAGGCATCCTGACCAGATCCCCAAACCAATCCAACTTGCTTCTCTCGACCTGGATGAGGAGCGGCTCGACACCGAGCTCCTCCAGGATGACGGAACTCCTGACCCCATCTTTGAGTGAGAGACCAACCACCCTGCGGAGGAAGCTTATTTCAGCCGCTTGTATCCACGATCTTGTTTATTCGGTCACCACCCACAGCTGGTGACCATAGGTAAGGGCAGTAACATAGATCGACTTGTAAATCGACAGGTTTCCTCTCGCCCTCCAAAAAATGTGTGTTTATTGGCTGCTATGAAATGAACCCTAAGAATGAGTGTCTGTGTGGATGGTTGTATGTGTGGGGTGCCGAAACAGACTGGTGACCTGTTCCGGATGCATCCTGTCCCTCGCCTGAAATCAGTCTTGATAGGCTCCGGCAACCCCCACAAACCAATTAGGAATAAACCGTTCAGAAGACTAAACGAACAATGAAAATTGCCACGGAATTCTGACAGATATTACAAATCAAATGACTGATCGGGACATCTGTTGGTAATATGATTTTAGCTTGAAGGTTTTTTTGGGTTTTTTTGCTAAAAATGTTTCTTCTTACACCTAAAATTGAACTGGCAGAAACTTTTGACTTTCTGGCCGTGCTCCAAGCAGAACGTCCTGGAGCTACAGACTGAGACTCCAATTAGCCTCCCCTGTTCTTCTCAAAGAGCCAAACTAGTTCAGCTTTGAACATTGGCGTGAATTCATCTCAGATCTTAGTGAGTCCAGGTGGAGGTTGTTTGGAAGGAGAGGTGAAGGAGGGTAGTTAATCTCCACTGTCCTGCTTCAGCATCACCAATTAAAAAGCTGGACCAGTGAGCTCAGGAACTTGCTGTGAATTCAGTCTCGTCAATTTGCACGGATGTTTGTGTTGTAACACACAAACCGGCAATTAGAGGGAGAAAAATGCCAGAGTTACCGAGGGTCTTTGTTTAGTATCCACTCATTATTGCTTGTTTAAAGGCTAAATCCTGCAGATCAGAGGAACGTTTTCTCTCAGCGTCTGACAGTCAGTATATTTACGGTAGCTTGAAGACGTGTAATAATTCTTATCATGTATGTAGATAAACATGGTACACGCTGTTAGCCTCGAAACACCAAAAACAGTTTAAAAAATATCAATTCAGTTTCCTTTCCGTTTCTAAAATTCTGAATTCCGTCCTCATCTACGTCCCTCGTTGGTCCCACGCCTTGGGTGTGTGCATGACACAGCGTAAAGCCCGTTTGAGGCTGCAAATCCAGTGTAAAGTGCATCAAGCTAGCAAATATTCTAGCTTCCTATTTGGGTGCACTTAACGTATTTTCACGACCATAAGGCGCGCCCTATCGTGCAGTGCGCCTCAAGTGTGTTGTGAAAAAACAAGTGAAGCAGATAAACACTACGCTTGCTGTGATTCTGGGAGGTCTGACAAAGGAACTCCAACCGGTGGACATCGACGTGAACCGCCCGTTCAAAGTAAGGCTGAGAGCGGCGTGGGAGCGATGGATGACCAGAGGAGACCACAGCTTTACGAAGCGTGGCAGGCAGCGCCGGGCGAGTTACATCACAGTTTGCCAGTGGATTGTAGATGCTTGGGCAAACGTGTCTGCTGGCACTGTTGTCCGAGCTTTCGCAAAACCAGGCATCATTTCCGAGGAGCGGCACGGTACAGAAAGTGACTCTGACAGCGAGGAAAGTGAACCTGCGAGGTTGGATTTAGAGCATCTGTTAGATTCTGAAACAGAGGATGAGGACTTGGATGGATTTGATAAATGCCTTTATGACGACTATAACTAATATTTAAATAAAGACAAAAAAAACTTAGTTTTACTCCCGATCTATTTTTAAATAGGCACACTTGTCTGCTTGTGTGTGTGTTGTTGTAAGGTGGACATACGTAGTAGAGGATATGGATTTAAAACCCACGCCCTATCATCAAGTGCTCCTTATGTGTGTGTTAAATACAGAACACACGATACTGGGACTGCGCCTTTTAATACGGTGCGTCTTTTGGTCGTGAAAATACGGTATATAAAAATGACCAAGCATGAGCAGAGGACATGCAATAAAACACTTTCTGTTTAGTTAGAAAGTGGGTGTGGTGGAGAACAAAACGAAAAATACTCCGTCTGAATACTGGATGGGAATCATCACACAAATGATTAAAACGTGGACGAATGAAACAAAAAAATACTACAAGTTTATTTTTGATGTTTTTAACGGTTGATTTTTCCTCGGGGTAACAGGAGAGTTTTGTTTGTAAATTTGTCCTCATCACGACGCGACAACAAACCAGTAAACCGAGTTTCCAGCTGACAGATGTTCAGGAAACACCTGGTTGATAATAAAAAAAAAAACCTCAAATAGAGTTATCTTTGACATCCCAGAGGAAAAACAGAAGAAATGGGAACAAACGATGTGTCTTTGTGACAGACTGTGGTTGATGAAAGACCCTTTGGATGTTGTGTGAGTGAGGATATCGAGTTAGGAGACATTTTATTGCTTAAATGGTTCAGACGTGAGTGTTAAAATAAAATAAAAAGGTTTAGAAGAAGAATTAGACTTCAAATACTGACGAGGCTGGAGGAAACGTTCCTAAAACAGCGGGTAAACTATTAAAAATGAGCATTTTGAAAGTTTACTTCAAAGTCTGAAAGGATAACAGAAAGAAACAATCACACAAAAAGTGATGAATTAAATAATAAACGTTAAAGTTTTGGACTAGTTTTTGAATAAACTCTTACACTCTGTGGAAGACGGCCAGGATCATAAAACCCAAACTGTGCTGTTACCCTACAAGTTGGTAATAATGTATGAATTGGACTACTTGGCTTCCCAAACCGTATCCAGAGGCTTTGTTCCCGGTCCAGCGGCCTTGCAGGATAAAATAGTCGTTAGGAACATCTCATGTGTAATTTATGTCATTTGAGACATAATTAGAGGGGAATATGTAACACTTCCTGCATTGTTTAACCCGGCCTAGACAAAGTCAACATATTTAATCACTTCAAAGGTTGTGAAGAGCCCTCGTTGTGGTGCTACATCAAGATACGGAACAGGATGGAATTCCTCCAACCGACACTTCATACTGACCCGGCACTTCGGAAGTCGTCCTTAAAAATCTTTGATGACCGTTGAAAATCAGTTTTTAATATCAGACATCTTTCTTTTTTGAGCTCCTTCCACCTTGGAAATTATTTATTGTCTTTTCAAATGATTTTATCGGGAGTTTTATATTGTATGTATTTTGTCGTAACGCAATCGTGCGAGTTTTGAAAGGCGCTTGTAAATAAAATGTGTTTTTATTATTAAGCTCTCTGGTTCTCTGTGCGTTCATCTATGTGCCCATGCTTCCATCGGACATTAGGGAACGCAACATCTCCTGAATCACTGAAGAAATTATTATTTAAACTACCCACAGTTACTCAGCACCGACTATTGATTAACTGATTAGGTTTCAAGGAGCATGCCACCAAAGGTCAAGTCGTCAATTGGTCATGTGTTGACGCTATTTTTGTGTCTCCAATAAACTGATTTAACAAAAAAAAAAAAAAAACACCCTATGCTTAGTACGGCGCTTGGAGAAATTTTAGGACAAATGTGGTCCACGAGAGGAAGGGCTTGAACACCCCTGATCTACACTGACCAACAGCATGCATGTTATTTGGAAGGAAGGAGAGCCAAAGCGTACCGATATATTTTCTAAACCATAATTGATTACCATATTTAGTTGAGTATAACACGTACGTGTGTATTTCCTGCACCCCTTTTTTTTTTTTAAATGGTCTACAATCCACTTTCTAACATTGATTTCTGGTACGGAGAAATTTTTTTTTTAGCGCAGATCCAAAGTTTGAGTTAGGTTTTGGATAGATAATTTTGACCCCATTCTTGAATCAATTCAGTATTTTTAATTAATAATAATGCGTTCGTTATCATTTCAGACAAGTCTCCCGCATTGGGCAGAAGACACACTCTATTAGGTCCTATTTCACGCTCACCCGCCAAGGCTAATAAAACTCCCACATGATGAACACTCCAAAGCATTCCATGAACATGATTAGGTATGATGAGGCTGAGCACATGGCATCTCCTGCTGCTGCTGCTGTGGATCTGAAAGCCGCTAGTAGCGATCTGCATGGTCTATTGCCAGTATTGTTTTCAGTGAAGAATGGAAGAAGTCGGACATCCGGGAACTTCGGTCATGTGACAGCTTATGTGCGTGAGCTGCAAAACAGAGCGTGACCAAGCAGTACAGGGGTGTATTCCAGGTGGTAATTCCTCTTCGTACGGATACATAACGTTAGGTGGTAACACACGTAAGACGCACAATTTTTCAGCTGCTTTCTCATGTTTTGAATGGTCTGTTTTACACCAACTGTCATGGTGGGTGTGTCCGTTGGCGGATGTGACATCATGTCGTGTCATAACTCCCCCTCCCCCCTTTTGGCCTCGCCTCAAAATCTCCCTCTTTGTGAAACCAAAAAATCGGCATCTCAGTCATTTCAAAATCCAGTAGATCAATGATCTTCACCACCATGACGTGTGCTGCTCAAAATCTGTTTGTGATGTCATGCAGTCGCCATGACAACATTTAGAATTATGATTTTAATTTTTTTCTCTTCTAGTTTAGCTTTAAATTATTTCTCCTGACATCAAAGCAGCGATGCAGCAGTCCCTCTATGACCGGAACAAATTTTATAACCAGGTCAAAGGGTTATGATGGCGGTGATTGAAAGCGTGCCCTCATATTTTTCAGGTGCCGTTGGGTCATTGTGGAAACCATGGTTACAACCAAACAAAATATGGCTGCAGTAATTTCATTTTTTTGTCTCAGATTGAGAATCTGAAGAAGGAGGAGTGTGTGTGTGTGCCTGTGTGTACATGTTTATGTACATGGCTAGGTGCTGCTATGTGATTGTCTGTCACAGTGTTGAATGGTGAGGATATTGGGATGCGTTGAGACTCTGTCCTCTGGTTTCATCATTTTGGATCTTTTTTATTTGGTAAAAAAAAAAAAAAAAAGTAGCTGAACTGAAGTTATTAAAATTCATCTTAATTTTCATCTATTTTTAACACCTTCCTGCAAATGTCTGCATCTCTTTAAATCGTAAATAGAGGTGTTTCACAGGGAGTGGGTAAGAGGGGGAGGGGGACCGGGGGAGGGGGGTTTATTTCATGTTTTGGTTTAGATGCTGAGTTTAGACTGAATTATTTACGCCTGCTGTAAAACAAGTGAAACATAACCGAGTTCAAAAAGAAAAAGGAAGCAAAGAGACGATCTGCAAGTCAGCACGGCTGAACTGAAACGAAGAGGAAAGACTTTCTGTCTTCATCAGAAACAAAAAAACAAAGCTGGTTTTCTATGTGGAGGAATTTTCTCTGCGACTGAGTGATACTGTGAAAAATACTGTGAAAAACCACTGTGCCAGCACGGTGGTACACTGGTTAGCACAGTGGCCTCACAGCAAGAAGGGCATGGGTTCAAATTCTAGGTGGAGGATGAGTTTTGAAACATTGGTCTTTCTGTGTGGAGTTTGCATGTTCTCCCTGTGTATGTGTCGGTTTCCTCCCACCCTCCAAAAAACGTATGTATTAGGTTGAGGACCCCTTGAAAACGAGGTGTCACTTCTCAAGGGGCTTATCCTCCTAATAAAATTAATGAAAAAACATACTGTTTATCAGTTTCTAAAGACAAAAACCCAACAACAAATCTCATTTTTTTAAAGCAGTATTCATGCATTTGGGTTGTCTGTGTGTCTATGCTTTAATATTATGTTTGTTAATACGTCCCCCCGACCAGAAAGGATTTTAATGAAACTGCCCACAGTTACTCAATACCGTCTATAGATGAAATGCCAAAGCGATATAGGCCAGATGAAAGCATATTGACGTCTTGGTTTGATTTCCTCTTGTTTACAAAAGAATTTTTAAAGATTCAAGTGACAAATATCATATCTCGATATTCTGTCAGGAGAGTAGTCTGTTCCCCCTGTGTGTCCTGTATTCCCCCTTCATCTTGTCTGTTAGTGTGCAACAAGTCACACCTGAAACTCATCTACTCGTCTGCTGGAGCATAAATGGATCAGTTTTTGACACACTCTTCGCCAGATCGTTTGTTTACCATGCTTGACCTGTTATCCAGTTTTTGGCTCCAGCTCCTACATCAGAACCTGCCTAATTAATCTGTTTTGTCTTCTTCATCTGAACCTTTCATCATTCTAATAAATCTGCTTTTGATTTTTTCATCTGAGCCTGTCTGTTGTGTCATGGGTATATTTTTTACCTCAGCTCCACACCATAACATATTCTTTTCTATTTTTAATCAACAGATATTTTAATCACTTTAAAAAGTATTTTATTCACATTCTTCTGAATTTACTAACTTTATTCTGTATTTTATAACTTGGTTTTTTTTTTTTATAACTTTACTTCTGGATTTTACCACCTTTTACCTCCAGCTGTGTAAGAAAGAATCCCAATCTGTCCAATCCCTGGATTACAAGCTTCTTGGTCCAACACAACCACAAATTTACCAAAACGTCTTAAACAGTCCAAACAAAAAGCTCAGATTAACGTTGCGGTGACGACATTCCCAGTGATCCTTCTGGGTTTCACCCTCACTGGTGTTTGTTTTCTCTTGTTTACCCACTACAAAATTATCCCTAGGAATAAGTGTGTGTCTGTGTATGAGTGACCCCATGATAGACTGGCGACCTGTTTAGGATGTGCCCTGCCTGTCGCCTTGAATCAGCAGGGACAGACTCTAGGGATGGACGGTTCAGAAGATGAATAAGGGGCGGATCCATGGGGAGGAGGTGGGCGGGGCAAAAAAAGTGTTCTTAATACTTTAATTATTATAAACTTTGGGCAAAATATGCGCCAAAATTACTAATTTTTCTAAATGTTCTGGGGGAATGGCCCCCTTTTGAAAATCCTGGATTCGCCCCTGTGAATGAATGAATAGGATCACTGGGACTTTCTGAGACATTTTATTGGTCATTTGGTTTTTATAAAGACATGAAATGAATATCAACTGGTCTGTAATGGTTTGTGGAATCAGTACAAAACAATGTTGGGATTCACAAGAGATTATCCCCATCTGAAGACCCCTGAATCCCCATCAGAAGACCCCGGTGTCAGCCTGAATATGACCGTTCATTTTCAAGTGTTGAAACATCAGAGTTTCTTTGAAGACTTCCAAGGACTAAATCACCTCAGGTAAATAGTTGAAGTTCCTCTTTCAACATTTATTTTTCTTTTCTTTTACTTGCAAATCAGACGTAACCATGACAACCATGCTGGTGCCCAGAGCAACATGAAGTCTGGAGACGATCCCTTCAGTCTTTTTAAATGACAGTGGGTTGTTTTCGTTGGTGGAAGTGGAGGTTAAAGGGAGAAGAAATGAAGAAGGTGGAGGATTTTAAATACTGTACCTCTTTCTTATGCCTTCTGTCAGAATGGGGGTGTCAAAATGAGCTTGTTACAATCGAAGGTAAAATAAATAAAGTTCGATTAAATTAAAAAGGAAATATGTCCAGTCGAGGTAAGAATACGTATTCTGAATGATAACTTTGGAAAAATTTACAAAAATGTTGGAGAAAGCAAATTAGTAAGTCTAATATTTTGGTCCCAGGGGCATTGGCCTAGTGGTAGAGATACCGTCTTTCGACCGGGAGAACCTGGTTCGATTCCCACTAGGCCCAAGCTGTCCCTGGGACCAAAAAAAGACACGAAAACAAAGAAAGTAAAGAAAATAAAAGACAAAAAAAAGTCTAAGTGCGGCTCAGTGTCGAGCGGCACCCCCTCCAGGTCGAGAGGAGCCAGATGGGGTGCTTTGGGCATCTGGTCAGGATGGCCCCCGAGCGCCTCGCTAGTGAGGTGTTTCAGGCACGTCCCACCGGGAGGAGACCAAGGGGCAGACCCTGGACTCGCTGGATAGACTATGTCTCACAGCTGGCCGGGGAACGACTCGGGATCCTTCCGGGTGAGCTGGAGGATGCAGCCGGGGTGAGAGAAGCATGGGCTTCCCGTTTGAGGCTGTTGCCCCCGCGACCCGACCCCGGATGAGCGGAAGATGACGGAACGGATCGGCTTATGCCTTACCTTGTTCCAATTGGATGGATTTTTGTTTGGTCCCCAACAGTCATAAAAAAAAAATCCAACTTGATAAAGTCACAATTTGTTCAGAAATGTCTGTGATTGATGATCGAGCTGAAACATCGAATCTAAATCATGATACGTTTACACCTGGTTGCTCTTTTTCTCCCTCCTTCAGACGATGGTGGTAATGTTTTGGCCTGCTGCAGCGATCAGATCGACTCCTGTGGGTCATGACAAATTAAATCAATATTGTCTTGTGTTTGCCAGCAGGCTGGCAGCAGACAGGTCTGTTTGGGGAGGGGTTTTCTGAGTGGGATCCATCATCCAGACTGGCGACCCGTTCTAAAAGCCCAGACAGAAGGTCAGAAAGTCTAATAAAGCTCTTCTGTGAAGCGACCGCATGTCTAAGTGGTCTCATTCTGGATGGATGCATGACTCATGGTTCAAATCAAGTAAATAGTCACAATTGTTTTTGGTCAATTTGCATTTTAAGAAGTTTTAAGGACTCCAAGTTCATGGGGTGGGGGATGAGGAGGGGTGGCAGACAATGCGGCAGCACAATATCGACTAATGAGGATAAGTCAACGCCGGAGCCTCCTTCTGTCTTATCTCACAAACTGTATTAAAGTCGAGTTGTTGAGGTTTCTGTGATAACGAGGTTGAAGCAGTCGTATTTTTTACATTTTTTTTTAAAGATACATCAACTTTGAGCTGATTCCTTCAGTTCATATATAGTTGGTACTGACAAAGTGGGCCAGTATAACTGAACCCCATTTGTTGTCTGAAAGATATTGCGTTCACACAAATTTCTGACCTTAGTGACTTTACCTTTGGTCAAGTTACCTAAATCGAATCAGTTCATATATAGCTGGCACTGATCCGGTAGTTTGGGAAGTATTTTGCATTCACGAAAGTGTCACGGAAGCACTGAAGCCTGGACAGCTCCTCATTCAATGGGCGGAGACACGAACAAACTATTTGTGATTTTATCTGTTTGGTGTTGGAAAATCACCAAACATTAATATATTTTTTATATAAAATTCTCTTATTTTTAGCTTTAGCTTTAAAACTCTGAGGATCAAATTACGCCTGGCCACAGTAGAACATTTCTAAGATAAGATAATATTGACTTTATTTATCCCAAAGCAAATTATTTTTATTTTATTGAGGAAAAAAATTCAATATAAAAATTAAATGATTAAACACTTGGGAGGAGGCAGTAGCTCAGCGGTAGAGCGATTGACCACAGGTTTGAAGTTCACAGGTTTGATTCCCACTGAGTTCACGTCTAGGGTCCTTGGAGAAGACACCTAACCCCCTATTTCTCCCACCATTGGTGCCGTTGTGGCAGCCTGCTGCGGTGTAATGCAGCACCTAAATTTCCCGGTGAGGGATCAATAGAGTGTGTAAAAAAAAAAAAAAAAGTATTTTATTTCCTTTTAAGACAACCAAAATTAAATAATGTCATTACTGACGGCACAAAATACCACCGGTAACGCGCCTTGTCTTTTTAAAAAAAAGACTATGTTGAGACGTTCCTCCTTGAAAAGGAGGCTCTAAGGCAGGAATGGGCAAACGTTTTGGTTCTGGGACCACATTGAGTTCTAACATTTGACAAAGGGCTGGAACAGGAGCAGATGGTTGGCATGCTTTGGTAACCGCTAGATTAGACCGATAGAACAGCACGCTAGATTTTAAACAAGCGCTAAATGTTACATTGAGAGCGGTAAATATCAAATCAAGCGGCGCTAGGTCTGAAATCTAGTGCGATAGAGCTTAAAAACGTGCATTTGGCGGCGCTAGAATGCATGTTTAGAATGCTAGGGCTTAGATTTCTAAGCGCTTGATGTAACATTTTGCTTGTTTTAACATCGAGCACACTTGTTCTCATGCGTGTATTGGGCCCAATTGTTTATTTGGACAGCGTGTACATCACAGAGACACACACATTTTAATAGGAGCAGTGTTGTTGTTTTCTCAGCAAAGCCAATAAATCTGGTGTGAGCCATCTAGTGAGGAAACATCAGAATTGCAGTAAAAATAAAACATTAAAAAGGTTTATTTAATTTTTTCAAGTTTGGCGGGTAGGGTTAAAATTTTTAAAGGGCCGCATGTGGCCCGTGGGCCCTACTTTGCCCACGCCTGCTCTACAAACATGAATAGCATGGCTTTATCTATTTCGGTTATTACTTGTTCTTATTTTAAGCTCATTAAACGTCTTGAAATCCGTGAATTGACGTAAACACTCGACTGATTTAAAAGAAGTCTTAAATTCTCCTTGAATTAAACACAATCTGCTCTTAATGATTGTCTTATTTGTTTGACCGGGTGTTGCTCAGACCTAGTCTTGAACACCGTGCCGCCTTCCAGGCATCATCTAGCTCTTTTAATGGCTCATCAATCCCAGACATAATAAGCAGAGGAGATCTAGGACATACAGCAGGAGCTCCTAAAACACTCAGTCAGACAAACTAATGGGATATTGAAAGCTGACTCCATTAAAAGAACTCTTATAAACTCTGACGTTCTTCCAATAGGTGTTAAATAAACAATGTGGTCCCAGGACCGCACATGAACCTCGTACCTCGTACAAAACAACTTCCTAGTTATCAGAAGGACAATTAGACTTTTAAAAGTAAGATATTAGCATCAGATTGAACTAAACATGGGATATTTGTACTTCAAAGTAAGCAAAAAATGACAACAAACTGGTGTGAAGTGGAAAATTAAGTAATTTGATTGGGATTTCACTGATTGAAGACATTCCATACAAGGGTTGGGTCTTTATGTAACGGGGGACACACACACTGATTTATTATTCCATTCAAAGAGAAAACATCTTAAAACACTTATTGGTTTTTCATTTAAATCAATGAGTGTATTCAGGAATCAGACACAGCAAGTCACTTCATCCTGCATGCCAAATAGGAAGTAGCTGCTTTCTCTAAAAAGTCTTAGCATTTGTGCAACTCTCTTGAAAAATTCTCAGCTCATACTCAATTACTTAAATTCATAACGGTACAGTGCATAAGGCAGAAAGTGGCCACCAAATTGGCGCCAAATGCAATTGGTGATACCATGAGGTTACCCCCTTGCACAGATAATGACTTAAACCGAAACACCCAAAAGGGAGCCCAGATTGTTTTGGGAACCGACAAGGGCATTTTCCATGCCACGAGTTTCTCAAGTGCTCAAGGAATGACTCCAAAATTAGACCAAAATAGAAGGGCCGATGGAATTTTTACTCTCCTTGAAACATGGAGGCATATTCTCCAAGTTGAAAACCAGCTTGTGGTTTAGTTTCTAAACATTTATCAGAACATTTATTCTGCTGTTTAGAAACTGAAAGACAGTATAAGACAGAACCCTCTGTTTTTTTCAGAGTAACGGCTGCTCGAATGATCCCAACGAGCAGGTCAGGCAGCTCTCCAGGAAACCGACCAGGTCAATCAGCAGAAACCGGATTGACAATCCAAATATGTGTGCTTCTTACAACACGACACGAACACAATTATCCACCCACGGAAAGGTACCCTCGGGACACGAGAGCTTCCCTGTAGCCCTGTTCTGGTTAAAAGAAATCTTGTCATTAGCGTTGAGAGACCAGCTCATGTTGAATAAAATAGTTTGGAAACTGTACAAAGAAAATCTCCATGACAATGTAGCAAAAACAGAAAAAAATCTGGTTTCCTTGAGCAGCAGAAAGAAACACTGTCTCTCTGGTCTTTCTTTGTGGAGTTTGCTTTTTTTTTTCAGGTAGAAACAAGATTTCCAAGAGTAAACCAGCTCCTTACCCTCTTCAAACGGGGGGAGGCGATGGCTCAGTGGTAGAGCATTCGCCCGCGAATTGGAAGTTAATCAGAAGTTCACAGGTTTGATTCCCGCTAAATTCACGTCTAGGGTCCTTGGAGAAGACACCTAACCCCCTGTTTCTCCCACCATTGGTGCCGTCGTGGCAGCCTGCCGCGGTGTATGAGTGCAGCACAAAATATTTCCCCCCCGTGAGGGATGAATAGAGTGTGTGTAAATAAAAATAAACATAAACACATCCATGTCAGGCTGATTGGTTGGTTTAACTGTACAGGAATGATGAAGGCCTTACAATAGACTGGTGACCTGTACAAGCTGTATCTTACCAGCTAACATACCAGGATAGGCTCTGGTACATCCTCAATCCACTGTTGGATTGTTGGAGTTTTGAAGAGGAGTTGAAGCAGACCTCAGGACACACTGAATAAATCTGGAGTGTAATTTATTCCAAAGTAAAACAGACTTCACCAGTAACCAAAGGGAGGAGACAGCAGAGAAATAACATGAGTACGTAGGACGTGTTAACGCTATTTAAAATGGCCTCCAGGTTGTGGATTCAGCCAACATTCAATAAGAAGTAAGGCGGGTGTGGAGATGATCCCTTTATTAGAGGGGGACCAATTGGGTGCCCAGCCTCATGGTGGCAGAAGATTTTAAGATAGGATACACTTTAATAAACCTAGAGAGAAATCTTGATTCCATTCCATTGTCTTATGCTTAAAAAAGGGTCGGCGTAATAAGCGTTTGCTTCAGCCGATACCTTCTCTGTCCTTTGCTGGAATATGGTTGTTTTCTTTATTTCATTGATATGAGGTTGCACTGTGACCGAAATAAATAAATAAATTAAAAAAAAATGCTAATCCGGGCCAGATCGCAGGAGGAATAGACTCAGATGGGAGACCTGGGCTTCCCTCACCCTGGCTGCATCATCCAGCTCACCCGGGAGAACCATGAGATAATCCCTGACCAGCTGTGAAATAAAGTTCCCCCAGTGGGTCAGCGTTTTGCCTCTGGGTGTCCTCCCACCTTGGCCGAAACACCTCACCAGTGAGGAATCCTAACCAGATGCCTGAACCACCCCAGCTGGCTTAATGTAACATATTAATTATTTTTCTAAAATTCCGTTTTATTCCGTTCCATCATCTTCCGCTCATCCAGGGCCGGGTCGCGGCGTCAACAGCCTCAAATGGGAAGCCCAGGCTTCTCTCACCCCGGCTGCATCCTGCAGCTCACCTGAAAGGATAGTCGTTCACCGGTCAGCTGTGAGACATAGTCTCTCCAGCAGGTCCGCAATCTGCCTCTTGGTCTCCTCCCGGTGGGATGTGCCCGAAACACCTCACCCGCGAGGCATTCTGACCAGATGCCTGAACCACCCCATCTGGCTCCTCTCGACCTGGAGGAGGAGCGGCTCGACACCAAATGTAGATTGACTTGTAAATCGAGAGCTTTGCTTTTCGGCTCAGCTCTCTCTTTACCACGACGGACCGATGCAGCGTCCTAGTTATTGCTGACGCTTCACCGATCCGCCTGTCGATCTCCCGCTCCATCCTTCCCCCACTCGTGAACAAGACCCCGAGATACTTAAACTCCTCCACTTGGGGGCAGGACCCTGTATCTGCTCCACCCTTTTCTGGACGAGGACCATGGTCTTTCTACAATTCCAAAAGTTGAAATAAAATTTTGTTAAATTATTGAGACTTTTTTGATGGCAAAATAGAACCTAATCCATCCTTTTAAAGCACAAACATTTTACCACTCTGATATCTTCACGATGTTTCAGCCACACCTACTCTACTTTCATCTTTGAAAAATTCCAATGCTTTGCTTTCAAACATAAAGAACAATCCACCTGAAAATCCAAAATGGGTGATTGTTCCTGTTTTTTTTACATCTTAGCTGACCTTCTGTAAGAACCAAAATGTACAGAGAGACGCAAACCCCATAATTCAGTTAGTAACGACTGAAATGTCCAAACTGCACTCTTTATCTTCATGCAGATGTTATTTGGTGGAGTCAGACTGGGACTTCTGTCTGCACCAACGTCTCCTGCTGAACAGGAGGAGAAGTAATGTCCATGTTCCTCAGATTCTTAATATAAATTATTTCCGGATAGATTAGAGATGAGACGATGTTTCTTGCCCTTTTACAAAGACCCACTGAAAGTTAGAGAGATGTAATGTAGAGTTTGGCCTTCTCCGGAGCTCTGCTCTGGCATTTTAATAAGTCTGGGGAAAAGGGTGGAAGTCAAATTTAAAGATCAGAAAGAGACGTTTACATGTAACAGAATGTTCTAATACGAGCTAATATGTCACATGAAATATTCACAAAGAAAAGATCACGCTGTTAAATATGAACGCAGAAGCTGCTTTGTGTAGATCTTATAAAACTACCGTAATTTCACAGCTATTTTGATTTTCATCAAAATGAGCGGTGCGCCTTGTGTGTGAGAAAAGGTGGACCTAAAAGAAAAAGCGGTGCCCGTGAGGCGAGGCGGACCTGAAAGAAAAGGCATGAGAACGTTAAAGAGTGAAGTGTGGGCGTGGATTGTGTATAAAAAAGGTATGTGCTGTATGAACAACATTGATGTTTTAACCCTGAAAATGGTGAAGAGACACGCTTATGACGCTCAGTTTAAGCTGAAGACAATCAGCTACGTGGAGGAACATGGGAATCGAGCCAGCATGAGAAATTTCAGCATTAACGAGTCAATGGATTGTAGATGCTTGGACTAACGTGTCTGCTGGTACTGTTATCCGAGCTTTCGCAAAAGCTGGTATCCTTTCTGAGGAGCCGCACAGTACAGACAGTGACTTTGACAGCGAGGAGCGAAGTGGACCTGCTCTGTCGGATTTTGCGCAGCTGTTCGATTCAGAAACAGAGGATGAGGACTTTGACGGATTTGAATAAAGACTATGACTGGTAATGTGCTTGTTTAGTATCGTTACTACTTAAATAAACCACAACCAAAGTGGATCAAAGTACCAAAAGTTTTGCTCCCGATCTATTTTTTAATACGCACATTTGCATGCTTGCGTGTGTGTTTTTGTAAGGCGGTGTGTGACTGAGACTGCGCCTTTTCGTACGGTGCGCCGTCGTGAAATTACGGTAGATTGAAAACCCAACCTGGTAACGAGCATTTCTACATCAACTTCAGGCAGACTGAAAGGCAATCAACCTCTACATCATCCATCAATGATTCATCAATCAATTTTCCGTCTCTTTTGTCCATTAAGTATCTCAACAAGCAGGCAAGAGGCAGGGTTAACCATGGACTGGTCACTAGCTTGTTGCAGGGGCTCATAGAAACAACCAACCCCAGACACACTACAGTATGTGCAATTAAAACCAAAAAAATCGGAAAGCCAGCGTAGTTCGAGTGACCCAGACATAAAAAGGCAGAACATACAAACACCATAAAAAGATCGATGGTTTATCTTGCCTTCATTTGCTCCGGGATTGATGCTGATGTCTAATATGCTTATAAATGACCACATTCGTTGTCATTTCTAACAAAGAAGTTCTTTTTCTTTCCTTGAGTTCCTGTCATGGTTTTAGGGGATGTGGAAGGAAGAGGATCCCATTGCAGGCCTTCAAATAAGGTTTACTAACTCAATTCAGGAAAGTCTGTAAAGCAAGAAGCACAGGTTTAACTCAACGTTTCAAAAGTCCAAATAATAACAAAGTTCAAACGTGGTCAGGTAACCAGGGAGACCTGGCTGGAAGGGATAGTAAGACCCAACAGGGAAGTCTGGGGTGATTCCCCTTAAATAGATGGCAGGGTGCACAGATGAGTGGAATCAGGAATCATCCTCAGGTGATCCTATTCAGATTGATTAGGAACATCCAGTGCTCCCTCTAGTGGCAGGTGAGGGGTAAATGTTTTCAACTCAGGTTAGCACATTGTTTAGTTAATTTAATTTTCTGTATTTATCTTTAGTGTCAGTGTAAAAACTTATCTTTTGGAATAAACTAGCCAAGAAGATACTAGTTATAGCTGGCATGTAAAGTAAGCGACTTCTCTCACATAATATTCTTTTTCAATAAACTGAAACTTATGATAAAGTTTCTGTTGCTAAACTTGAACAGAACAACATGTAATTTCCGATTTATAAGTAACAAACATCATCGTTCACATTTGACAACAAGGCAATGTAATTCCTCAAACCTGCAACCTTCTGACTGTGTTGACCACTGCTAATAGTAATGCTAAAAACTTTTTTTACAGATTTATAATTTTCTATGAGTAACTGTGTCTCTACATAATCTGCATGTGAGAAAAAGAAGGGGTTAAGGTGCTAAAGAGCACCACAGGAAGACGTTCACAGCTTCAATTCTCACTTCTACTAATCAGCGTCTGCGTCTCTGACTTTTCTAAAGTTAGCCTCTGATGTGTGATAAATCCCTGCGATGGAAACACATGCTACTACAGTACACACTGACGTTTACTGAACCCCACCAGATAGACGTCCCAGCATGCATTTTGATTTTATCCCCCTAGAAATGATCGACATGGAATCCATTAACGTTTTCACTTTTTTCTTTCATCTCGTGATTGGATTTTCTCTATGCTCACTCAGGTTAATCACTCTCATCAGAAAGATCCGGTTTGTTCTGATCTTAAAGCTCACATTATTTTATGACGAAGCGAAACATCAAAACTTTTCTTTTTCCCGCTCATTTCTATCAGCAGAAAAGCAGGTCGCTTTGGATGAAATACGTTTTAATGCAAAGCATAAAACATCAAAGGCTCAGGAGAATATATTTGTTTTAAATCCTAACAACAGGTGCACCTCTGGATGTTTGGAAACTTTACTTTGATGATGGATTGATTTTTTTTTAGTTCAAAGTGACGTACACAAACATATTCTCACATTTCTTTGTTGTAATTCTGATGAGTAAAATCCACCTTTAACCAGTATTGTTTTCGTCAACAATAACGACAACAAAAGGATTTTGTTGACGAAGCATTTTTTTTTTTATGACAATGACGTAACAATAACAAAATAAATGCGACATTTTGGTGACGAAAATGTGACGAGACGTTTGCATGTTCACACCGTCTACACAACACACTTGCAGCCATGAGGAAGTCACACACCATGGTGAAAACAGCAGCAAAGGAGCTTGGTGGTCAGAAACTTAAAGTTTTCCACATATTTTGCGCAAACAGCATGCTAACTTCAAGCTAATGCTTGCTTTACGGCGCTACTAACTTCTTTAGTTAGCTTGGTTGCGATAACGTCTGCTTTAAAGACACAATGAAATGTTTACTTTGTTTACAGGAGTTATTAAGAGGTTTCATTTTTAAGTATGTATAAGTTACAATGATCCTCACTCACTGAAAAATTTCTATTTATTTTACGTTGTTTTACAATGTTTGCTTTTTTGCGCAAGTTAAAGCTCGGCAGAATTTTTTTTCTTAACAAATAACCTGCATCATTCTCTGTAATAAAGACACGATTGTTAAAGTAAGAATTTTTGTGGGTTTATTTGTTTTTTTTTTACACTAAAACTGGACAAAAAATGTTCTAAGTCTTCCTTCACAAAAACTAGACAAAAACTCTTGGGTTTTCGTTGACGAAAATGTGACTAAAACTTAATTAATTTTCATTCCAAAGACTAAAACAAAAACTCAGATGGCTGCCAAAAACAACATTGGCTTTAACCCAGAGTGGACTTTACCACTAAGGTTTTTACAGCACAAGCAGTAAAAAAAAGCTCTGCAGTTTTATTTGTTCCTCAGGCATCGTTTTCCATCTTCCATAGCTCCTTTATGAAGTTTACCACCTGACGAAGCGCTGCTAGAATCATTTTATGTTTTTAAAACAGATGAAACAGAAATCAGCAGCGATCAGATTATCTTGAAGGATTGTTGATTAATAAAATATGCTTAGATGGAGGGCAAGTAAAAATTCTGCTTTAATCGATACATTTATGATCTGACTTCTACCCTCACATGAAGGGTCCATCAAACCGATCAAAATGGCCGACTTTATCCCATCCTGGTCCCCATGGTCTGGAGTACAGTTAGTGTTTACACACTCAGGATGCATAAAAACCTCTGCAACATTTTTAATGTTGCATGATAGATGACACCTTTAGGCGTAGGACAACTTGATCTCCTTCCCATCCCAAACACACCTCCAGAACTCTGAAAATGAATGATGTGATACATGTGCAACGGTTTCCAAACTTCTACAAAATGGCAAAGTGTCGCCATTTTTGCTGCCTTGGCCGCGTCTTCCACAAGCAAAAGACAACAAAGTGGCGGTCGGTCGCCACAGCAACTCTAAGAGTGGCGCACACCGATCTGTCATTGAAATAAAAAATAAGAAATGCTACAACCATAAAGTACGTTAGTAACAAAAAGAAACTTGCCGCACACTAGAGATCCATACAAGCCCCTAGAGGTGGTCCAATAAGTTCCCAGATTTGAGTGTTGGTAAATATTTTCTGATTATTGTTAAAAATCTTTTCCATGATGTGCTCCAATTTTCTTACATATAGTCCTAAACTGACAGGCATTTTCGTGTGCCTTCTGATTTTTTCCACGCTGCTCCAACAGCTTCCTTTCACTGTCTTCCGTACACTTCAGGGTTTGCCCACAGGTGTCGTCTTTTCCACATACAGTATCTCATCATTTTCAAATGTGCAGATTCTGACTTTGAGTTACACAAAAGTTCACACACTTCAATACCTTTAATTTGTAGATTGCACCAATTTGTGTAATTGGGTACATACTCTTGGATTTAAGCATAAAGAAACTTCGTGAATCTTCCATCCATCTATTTTTGACTTTTGTCTCTTTGTGAACACAGTTTAGTCCAGGTTAGTCACATTTTATCAAAACCAACCGTTTCGCCCTCTAACGACCCAAAGAGTCAAAGTCACCTTTATCAGCGTTAACGGGAGACTAACCTGCTGTCATGGTTTACCCTTTTCTACATCAAGGTCCGCAAACAGACAAACTGATAAAAATACTTTGATGAATATCTGATTTCAGATGTGCAAGTACAACATTTTGTCAAAAAAAAAAAAAGAAAAAAAGCCTGAAAAGCAACATCATCCCCGAAAAGAAAAAATTTTCTCCTCACAATGTGCGTCCTCCTATTGGCACGTTAAAGATTTTAATTTGATCATCTAATCATAACAAGATGGTCTCCTGTTTTGAATGCATTAAAATCTCATTTTAAATTCTTTTTTGATATTCGTACATTATTTACAGGATTGATTTTTTTTCCATAAAAACCACCCTAAAGCTGAAAATCTGAATGTTTCTTTTGTAATCAATTTCACGTTGAATTTTCAAGGTTTTCTGCACATTTTTCTCATTTACAGATTATAAAAGAACTTTCTGGAAATCAGATTGGAAACAATAAATGAATCACCTCAACGTCTCTGAATGGACGGTCAGGAAAGGAAATTTAATCCTCCAACAGACTGATAAATTAAATCATTCAAAAAATTCCTAATTGAATGAATTGTTTTTAATTTCAATGTAATATTTCTTTTTTTCTGTTAAAAGTCCTTTTTTTAATCAAAGCAAATAAAGCCAAAGCTCAAATTCTAAATTTCTCATCTTCCATCAAACAAACTGATTTAAAAATCCAAAAAATCATCCGCGCAATGCCAACTACCACTTAGATCTTCTTTAAATAAACAGATCATCGATTAAACGGGCAACTTTTTTAATCCGAACTCATCAGAGAGATCTTTTAAACTGAGGCAAACAAACCAGCAGGAAAGAGTCAAAGTGTACATACTGAACGTCTGAGGCTCCATCTCCATGATGCTCTCGCCGAGTCGCTGAAGCAACTGAACGCAGAGATGAAAAGCAAGGACCACTATCCTCCCATGCTACATGCTCTTACGCTCTCTCTTTCTCTCTCTCTCGCTTGGCATGAAACTAACCCACTTTCCTTCTTTTTCTCCACTCTCTCTCTCTCACTCCCTCTCTCTCTTTTCCCGTCTGTAATGATGCTCACCTCTTCACACGCCCGTGCTCTGTTATCTCTCTCTTCAGCATCAGCTGTATGAAAAAAAACACATGCTGAAGCAAAAAGAGAGAAATAATGAGTTTGTGTGATCGTTTTTTGACCGGGTCAGACGTTTACAGAAAAAATTTATTTTCCCAAATTGGGCTCCTGATTTTTTGATGGTAATTATTAAAAAAAAATTGATTGAAACTAATTTGTTTCTGTTTTATTTCAACACAAACTCACCAATTTGAAAAAGTCGACGTGAAGGTGTCAAAAAC
Organism: Neostethus bicornis; assembly: GCA_902685375.1. Classification (NCBI taxonomy): domain Eukaryota; kingdom Metazoa; phylum Chordata; class Actinopteri; order Atheriniformes; family Phallostethidae; genus Neostethus; species Neostethus bicornis. The sequence goes on from LR738550.1 coordinate 28,483,042, forward strand.
TTATCCATCGCACTGCCTTTGATGGCAAACTGTATTATTGACAAATGGTTTGGGATTTGCGCCTCCAAATCCGAGACCATGGTCCTCGCCCGGAAAAGGGTGGAATTCCCCCTGCGGGTCAGGGACAGGGTCCTGCCCCAAGTGGAGGAGTTTAGGTATCTCGGGGTCTTGTTCACGAGTGGGGGAAGGATGGAGCGGGAGATCGACAGGTGGATCGGTGCAGCATCAGCAATAACTAGGACGCTGCATCGGTCCGTCGTGGTAAAGAGAGAGCTGAGCCGAAAAGGAAAGCTCTCGATTTACAAGTCGATCTACGTTCCAACCCTCACCATGGTAACCAGCTGTGGGTGGTGACCGAAAGAATGAGATCGCGGGTACAAGCGGCCGAAATGAGCTTCCTCCGCAGGGTGGCTGGGCTCTCACTCAGAGATCGGGTGAGGAGCTCTGCCATCCGGGAGGAGCTCGGTGTCGAGCCGCTCCTCCTCCAGGTCGAGAGGAGCCAGATGGGGTGGTTCGGGCATCTGGTCAGGATGCCCCCCAAGCGCCTCGCGGGCGCTTGGGGGGCACGTCTTACCGGGAGCAGACCAAGGGGCAGACCCCGGACCCGCTGGAGAGACTATGTCTCACAGCTGGCCGGGGAACGACTTGGGATCCTTCCGGGTGAGCTGGAGGATGCAGCCGGGGAGAGAGAGGCCTGGGCTACCCGCTTGAGGCTGTTGCCCCCGCGACCTGACCCCGGAACAAGCGGAAGATGACGGAATGGAACGGTTTGTGATCTTAACATTTGGTTGCGAGACCCTAAAACAGGGGTCACCAACCATTTTGAAACTGAGAGCTACTTCAAGGGCACTGAGTAATGCAAAGGGCTACCACTTTGATAATACACTTCTGAAATAACAAAGTTACACAGTCTAATTTGATATTATTATTAATGATATTCTATGTGAAGACACTGATTGTTAACGATCCATCACAATAATTATTTCAGTATGATTAAACAGAAACAGATACATTTCAATATGCAATATCCAAGTGTTTCATTTTCAAATCAGCACTTCCACAACATTTTGCAGTAAATCTTTTTCAATTTTTACAACAGTTATCAAACCATGTTTGTACAAATGATCAATTATGTAAGATTTAATAAAAATCTACTCCTTTCAAAAGAAGGATGGTGCGACTGTGTGTCGCCACAGTCGCACAGCAGATGAGACGCACACAGTTTTCTTTCACGTTAATAAAAAAGAACTCTTCCTCTCATTCACTGTGAAAATGATAAGTTTTCTTCCTTTTTTCTGCCGTGTTTTTGTGGGTAGAAAACACGTTCATGAGCTCATCTTAGCCAAGCTGGTTTGTCATGCGCACTAGACTGAGTTCGTATTATGAACTTTTTTTTTTTTTGTGATATACATTTTTTTTTTTCGTTTTTATGTATTTATTTTTAAATTTACATCACTGTAAATGAAATTTAAAAAGAATAGCAACACTATTAAATAAAATTTTAGACAGAGCTAATTCGTGATTAGTGCTATTTTTAGAACTGGCCTACGGGCGACTGATGCGGTCGCTGCGGGCGACCTGATGCCCGCGTGCACTTGGTTGGTGACCTCTGCCCTAAAAACACAATCAGTTCATCTATAGCTGGTACTGAGTAACCATGGGCAGTTTTGTTTAACTCCATTCAGTGGTTTGGGAGATTTTGCAGATGGATGGAAGGATTAGTAGATGAATGGATCAAAGTATGAATGGATTGTTTTGTGGATGAATGAACAGATGGATGGATTCCTAGAAAAAAAAAGATGGATAAATTGTTCCATCCTTTACTTTCCAACTTCTCTCAGAGCAGTAAAAAGAAAAATACACATCAGTTCTTCAGCTCCTGCTTATCACATCTCAGTCTGTTTGATAAAGTATTTCCTCTAAAAGCTCTCCAGCATATCCCTCCACCTTCCGAACAAATACAGACCTGCTGTCGTATCAAACCGTAGAAAACCGGTTCCGGAATTAAATCTCCAAGTGGAGAAAAATCCATTTCCTACTGAAAGGTGTCTGTGGATCAAAGTGCGAGCAACGAGTTTCTAACTGAAGTTCAGCTCCACTGGGGAGGAGAAATAATTACCGTCCAATTACAGAAACAGTTTGACCAAGAGGAAAATGAGGTAAAAAATTATGCTTTCAAACACGTTCCCGTTTCTATTAGTTTAAAAGTAAATGAAACAAAAAAATGTAAGGATCTTTCATCTGCCACCAGGGGGGGCCCTGGACGTTCCCAATCAACCGGATTAGGGTCACCTGAGGATGATATCTGATTCCACACATCTGTGCACTCTGCCATCTTTTTAAAGGGAATCACCCCGGACTTCCCTGTCGGGTCTTACTATCCCTTCCAGCCAGGTCACCCTGGTTGCCTGACTGTTTGAACTTTGTAATTATTGAACTTTTGAAACCTTGAGTTAACCCTGTGCTTCTTGTTTTACAGACTTTCCTAAATTGTGTTAAAAACCTTGTTTGATGTCCTACAATTGGGTCCTCCTCCTTCCACATCCCAAAACCCTGACAGTAAACCGAAAAAAGGATAAAAGTGATACTTTTTTTTCATTTTTGATTTTACAACCAGTGGAGGTGGGACTGAATATTAGAGATTTGATCAATTAGTGTTTTTTTTTTTAGCACAAAATGCTCCAAAAAGCAAAAGATAAAAATAAATTATAGATATGAAGGAATGCTCTGCATTGCTCCGCATAGAGGAGGAGCTGCTAATACTGATTGAGGCGGGGCATCATATTTTGGATGGAGTCTATGTTACTTTGATTAAATGATCAACTTAACCTGAAAAAAAATGTTGTGATCTCCCCTATGTTTTTTCTCCTTGTTCTGCCTTTTGCCCTAATTACAGACTTTTTTGTCCTCATTTGTCTCTCCTTAATGTTTGCACCTGTGTCTTGTCATCCAACAGGTGTCCTTCATCCCCATGACAGGTCATTTGTGGTTTGTATCTTGTCCCTCTGTTCCCCCAAGTCTGGTCTCCCCATGCCTGCCTAGGATTCATGCCTGCCCATGACGCTGCTCGGAGCAGGTACAGTTAGCAGCTCCACCTGCGTAGGCGTTGTCTCGTTTGTCCAAACAAATTGGATAAACATGGCCCAGAATTTAGGCTTTGTATTTTCACAATGTGACAAAATTATTTTTAAAAATATCATAAAAAGTTGCGTTGCATCAAACTTTTGACACAATTGCACCAAAAAAAAAAACCTGACTTTTCAAAAATTAAGCAGACAAAATATGAAATATTATGAACAAGAAGAAATCATCTGCAACGTGACCAGGGTGGAGTGTTCTGCATGGGGGTTGAACAGTGGATTTGGGCGGGGCATCATATTTATCGATCTATTTAAGGGAAAATTTAGGTTAATAAATAGAGTTTGTAAAAAATGCTAGATTTTGCAAAACGGCTTCTTTTAATCGGTAGTGTCAACAAATCCAAATTAAAACAGCAGAATTCTGTCTGCAAAATGTAATCCTTATAAAACTACAAGAAAATAAATTTAAAAAGTGAAATAAAACAATAAGAATACTGCTATCAACACTTGCTTTTTTTGTTTCAAAAAGCCACTTTTTTACTTTTGCTATAAACAACAAAATGGAAAGGGTAAAATTATTAAAAATATGTTAGAGCTGTGTAGGACATGTATGAGGGTTGTAAGACAGTGGTGAGGTGTGCTGTAGGTGAGACAGAGGAGTTCAATGTGGGGGTGGGACTGCACCAAGGATCTGAGCCCTTTGCTGTTTGCTATGGTGATGGACAGGCTGACAGACGAGGTCAGACAGGAATCTCCCTGGACAATGATGTTTGCAGATGACATTGTGATCTGTAGTGAGAGGAGGGAAGAGGTGGAGGAAAAGCTGGAGAGGTGGAGGTTTGCACTAGAAAGAATCAGAATGAAGATTAGTCAGAGTAAAACAGAGTACATGAGTGTGAATGAGAGGGATCCAAATGGAAAAGTGAGGTTACAGGGAGAAGAGATAAAGAAGGTGGAAGATTTTAAGTATCTAGGATCAACAGTCCAGAGCAATGGAGAGTGTGGAAAAGAGGTGAAGAAGCGTGTGCGGGCAGGCTGGAACGGATGGAGAAAAGTATCAGGTGTGATGTGTGATAGAAGAGTTTCAGCTAAAATGAAAGGAAAAGTGTACAAAATCGTGGTGAGAGCGGCCATGCTGATTGATCTAGAACAGGGGTGGGCAAACTTATTAACTCGCGGGCTACATCGAGTTCTAACATTTGACAAGCCGGCCGGACCCCAGAGGGTGGGGGGCCGGGGGTAGCCTCCTACCCCCCCTCTAGGTCGACAAAAATAAAGTGTTCTTACTACTTTAATTATTATGAACTTCAGTTAAAATATGCACCAAAATGCAGAAAAATTACTTATTTTTCAAAAAGGTTCTGAGTAGGGATGCCCCCAGACACCTCTATACTGGCAAGCACCACGGGTGCTCGTTTTGTGCCACCCTTTGCCGCCCCCCCCTGTAGAAAATCCAGGAATCGCCCCTGGGAACAGGAGCAGATGGATTGCATGCTTTGGTAACCACTAGATTAGACCGATAGAATGGCGCTAGATTTTAAACAAGCGCTAAATGTTACATCAAGAGTGTTAAATTTAAAATCTAGTGGCGCTAGGTTTGAAATCTAAGCACTTGATGTAACATTTTACTTGTTTTAACATCTGACACTCTTGTTTACGTGTGTGTATTGGGCCCAATGTCTTTCCATATCTGTGCACACTGTTTGTTTTGAAGGTGTGCGCGACACAGAGACACACACATTGTAATGGGAGCAGTGTTACTGTATTTTTGGCGCCATCTAGTGACGAACATAAAAAGAATCAAGAAAAATCAAGCTAACATGGTTTTTTTTGTTTGTTTGTTTTTTCTTGCTCGACGGGCCGGATTAAAACGTTTAACGGGCCGCATGTAGCCCGCAGGCCATAGTTTGCCCATGCCTGGTCTAGAAACAGTGTCACTGAGGAAAAGACAGGAAACAGAGATGTTTGTAGCAGAGATGAAGATGCTGAGGATCTCTCTGGGAGTGACCAGGATGGACAGGATCAGAGGAACAGCACATGTTAGAGTCAGAGAGGTCAGACTGAGATGGTTTGGACATGTGCAGAGGAGAGAGAGAGAGAGAGTACATCAGAAGAAGGATGCTGGGTTTGGAACCACCAGGAAAGAGGACTAGAGGAAGACCAAAGAGGAGGTTCATGGATACAGTGAAGGAAGACATGAAGATAGTTGGTGTGACCGAAGAAGATACATGATGGTATCACCGTGATCACAGATGGAAGGCTTGGCTGAACACGCTAAACAAAATTGACCCATGAGGAAAAATTGGCATTTAATGGACAATCTTACTTTGAGTAAACAATCTATTTATTCTGCCAAATGCTCAAAAAAACACCCCAAAATTCGAATCTGTCAAACTAATTTCCATTTGATTGGTCTGAAATTTTATGAATTCACAATCCAAATCGCTCCTGCTTCAAATTCTGGCACATGGATCACACGTAGCAGAACATTTTGTACCAAAAATATTCACCAACAAACAAAAGCTCTAATTTACCCCCCATTGTTTGGACTGGGTGCTCCAACCCCCATTTAATTATAATTACTATGTCAATAAACCTTATCTGATCATTGTCTGTGTTTTCTAATCCTTACTCAGACATTTTGTCATCATAAGAACATAAACAGCAGTCTATTGGGAAACTCCCTCACCGTGCACGCACACCGATCCACTATGGAAGCTTTCATTATCTTCCAGTTCCATACCTCAAGTTTACTGTTGCTCTGTGCCATCCAAAACAATTAAAAACAAAGTACTACTGTTGCTACGGCAACAATGATGAAACAAATTCCACACCAGATGCCAACTTGCTGCCACTTCTACACAAAGATTGAAAAAAAAAAAAAACACCCAGAATCAAGCAAACCTCTGGGTGTGATGGTGTAAACCGTTTCCATGACAGGATGTCTGACAAGTCGTTCTTCTGTTTCACTGTTTTCCTGCGTAATTCCGTCTCCCAGTGGGATTTATAAGCCACCTGCAGTTACAGGAGGAGGGGGACGCCACACGAATCCAACATGATTCCTATTTGTGTTTATCATTCGAGATGCATTTAATTGCAACTCTGGTGTACTCACTGGAAATTAATTCCACTGGTTTGAAAAAGTAAAACAACAGCATTGAATTGACAGCAAATTAATTTTTTTTAAAAAAGCGACGAGAAGAGAAAAAATTAGTGAGGAAATTTACAAGCAAATTCTGCTCAAATCAGAAGAAAACGTTCTTTGTTTCTAAGTTTTATCACACTTTTGTTGAAATCCAGATAAAACATTGGTATTTCTGTATTTCTTACTTATCGTATTTTCACGACTAAAAGGTGCATCGTATTAAAATGCGCAGTCCCAGTTTTGTGTACCCTGTATTTAACACACATACTGTAAGGCGCACCTGATGATAGGGCGCGGGTTTTATTTACATTTCCTCTACTACGAACGTCCGCCTTATGACAACACGCACGAGCAGACAAGTGTGTGTATTTAAAAATAGATCGGGAGTAAAAATGAGTTTGGTTGGTTTTATTTAAATATTAGTTACAGTCGTCATAAAGTCATTCATCAAATCCATCAAAGTCCTCATCCTCTGGTTCTGAATCTAACAGCTGCTCTAAATCCAACCTCGCAGGTTCACTTTCCTCGCTGTCAGAATCACTTTCTAGGACATTTGGGTCACAGAACCGCAACCTGGAACATTTGGGCCATGTGGGTCACTTGGGGTGGACTTTTGGGCCACAGACCATTTTTTTTCTTTTCTCCTTAAATATAGCCCTAACCCTAACCCTAAACCTGACCCTATTTCTGTGATAATGAATCTTATAAAATAGAATAAAACAGTTGCATTACACAAAACAATTGCTTTTAGTCAGTTTTGGCCCATGACCCAAATATCCTAGGTTGTAGTTTCTTGGCCAAAACGTCCGTTCACACACTTTCTGTACTGTGTGGCTCCGCGGAAATGATGCCGGCTTTTGCGAAAGCTCGGACAACATTAGACACATTAGCCCAAGCATCTACAATCCACTGGCAAACTGTAGCGTAACTCGCCCGGCGCTGCCTTCCACCCTTCATGAAGCTGTGGTCTCCTCTGGTCATCCATCGCTCCTACGCCGCTCGCAGCCTTACTTTGAACGGCCGGTTCACGACGATGTCCAGCAGTTGGAGTTCTTTTGTCAGACCTCCCGGAATCACAGCAAGCGTAGTGTTCATCTGCTTCACTTGTTTTTTCACGTTGGCGATGAGATGAGCATGCATAGAGTCAAAAATCCGAAGCAATGGTGATGCGTGGAAAAAAAAACATCCGGTCTTCTGCCTCAGCCACCCACGCCGCATTTTTTCATCCATCCTGCCCTTTTCATTTTAAAGAAGAAATTTAAGTTATTATTACTTAAAAAATATGCAAGTCTTGATGGTTAAATTCAAGCTTATATATAATGTAACCAATTATAGTAACAATTGTATTACTTTTTGTACTTGTATTACTTTTTCATTTGATGTTCTAATTTTCATTTTATGTATTATGATTGATTTATGTTTTATGATGGATTTCTAAGTATTTACTTATATGTTTTTTTTGCTTTTATGATGATTTAAAAAAAGGGTCGGCGAAATAAGCGTTTGCTTCAGCCGATACCTTTCCGGTCCTTGGGTAAAATATAATTTTTTTCTTTCTTTCTTTAATGTGAAATTACACTGTGACCGAAATAAATAAATAAATAAAAATTTGCCATAATAATGACGCCTGCTGGAAACGTCTCTTCAGGCAAACACACATAGGGCGCACTGCACGATAGGGCGCGCTTTTTATATGCGTCTTATGGTCGTGAAAATACGGTAATTGATTGGCTGTTCAACTATGAAAACTGAGAAAAAAGAGGCAAACGAGTCATAGAACTCCGCCACTGAGTTAGTATTAATGGACTACACTTCTTGGGTTTTGCTTCAGTAAATCAGAGACAATGTGCACCAGTGTCTCATCTAATAACTCTTTGAAAGTCCTATTTATCCAGTTTAACTGCTTTCTGCAAAACGGAATTGCGGAAGGCTCATTCAAGCCTTGAGAGGGGCCGGGTGAACCCAGAGAGGATCAATAGTCCATCACAAAGCCACATGAAGACATGTAACCACTCACATGGCCATCCTACCAACCAATTAGTTTGATTTGCTTGTGTTTTGGATGGTAGACGACAAAAAAACGTGAAGAAAACAAACATGACAACTCAACGCGGAAAGGACAGCAACCCAATCATTGCCAGGTGGTTGATCCATCACCACTCACACAGCCAAGCCTGCCAAGTCTGAATGGCATCTTTATCGCATGGGCATTTGACATGCCCGCATCACACTGATTGGCTGCTTTCACTGGAAACAACTCCAGTTATGAAATGGCTCCATTCTTTTTCAAGAGGACCAATAACGGATCCAAATGAGTGTGCCAAAGTGAGTCCATCACATTTAGTTGGAACTGCTCACACATCGACACCGACTGGTTCAAAAGAGACGGCTCACATTTTTTAAGCTAGTCCCCTCCAGATACTGAAACCACCTGGGGACTCGTTAATAGAGTTTACTCAAGCTAAAAATTTGGGTGTGTGCCAACCTCCATGCAAATTCATTACAGGTGATCAATACGTGTGACGGAGTGGACTTCTGCGTAACCCTAAGCCAAATCAGAAGCTGCCGAATACAAATTGAAATGAAATATACTCAACGGGGAAATTTTGTGCTGCATTACACCGCAGCAGGCTGCCATGATGGTGCCAATGGTGGGAGAAACAGGGGGTTAAGATGTCTTCCCCAAAGACACCTAGACATGAGCTCAGAGGGATTCGATCTCGCAAACTTCCGGTCAAGGGCGAACGTTCCACCACTGCGCTATCATCTCCCCCCTGGATTGATAGGGTTAGGGCAGGGGTGGCCAAACTTTTTCACTCGCGGACCACATGGAGTTCTATCCGAGGGGGGGAGGGCGGAGGGCGATCCTGGAGTCACCCCTGAGAACAGGATCAGATGGATGGCATACTTTGGTAACCACTAGTTTAGACTGGTTAAATGGCGTGCTAGATTCTTTTTTTCCTCCTTTTATTAATTGCCGCCATTTTAGAAAATTGGGGGGGCTCACATGCTAATTTGCTGTTCCTATTTTAGCCTCTAGATGGCAGCATTTAGAACACGCAGGTAACAGCGCTGCTGCCCAATGTATTACGTAAATCTACACGCGGGTCAGGCGCTATTGATTTTATGACGGAGGCAGCGGGCCGGATGAAAATTGACAACGGGCCGCATATGGCCCCCGGACCGGACTTTGGACATGTCTGGGTTAGGGTTAGTCTATCAGATGATCGACGTAGGAATTGAGAGACTTGTTTCAACTCACTCTGAAACTATGTGCTGCTGCTTCTACACATTATTTCCCACCCTACCCATTAAGTTACTACCATTTAAGAGGACACCTTGTGTAGGGAGCTCGTTTTGTTGTTTTGATCTGTGGTCTAGTTCCATCGGTCACTAGACTGAGTGACCTAGATGGTTAATTGGAAGCTCCACTTCCTGGCTCGGCTCTTTCTTCAGCCAAATAGTTTGGTGCAGCGTCTGCCTCTACCGTAGGGTTTTTCTTCTCAGTGTATCTCAGAGCCTAATTGCAGCCGAGATGTCTCATTGACAACTTTACTTTCCACATAGCCTCGATGGGAGTCTGATAAGAACTCCAGGTCCCATTAACATGCCGGGTCGTAAAAACCATGTGCAGAAACATCTCACAGTCATTAGCCTCTGTAGCAATAAGATCGATAAAGGTGTTTGGGTTTTCCTGCTGCTTATTCAGACATTAGGGTTCTCATCAGATCACCGTGCAGATGGTTGGTGACCGAGGGCATCGGCCTCCAGTTGAGCTGAATGAGCTGCAGTTGATAAAAAATAAAGATGGGACTAAGAAACTCTGCGTCATACATAAAGCATGAGCTTATCAGCCAGAGCAGATGTAGCCTAATGTGTTTCATATATGAGGTTTTGTGTGGAGCGTATCGGTGTTTTGTGGTGTTCGTGTTTGTTAAAGCCCCTCTGATGCGTCGTTATGAAGCCACGATGGATCCTTTCTGTTACCATATCTGTTTTATGTTTCTGTTTGTTCTCATAACATTAATCTTTAATGTAATGTCTGCTAATCAATATGCTGTTACCTTTGTAAACTCCTGAAAGCAGAACATCAGATGCTTCTCATCCGGTTCGTTTTTGATTTGTTTGACTAGATTAAATTATGTATCGTGAATTAATAAAACAGAGAGTTTCAGCCATGTTCTATGTTGTCATATATTTATCAGAAGTCCTTACTAAATATTCTCTTTTTAACATGTACACACATGGACAAAATTGTTGGTACCCCTCAGTTAAAGAAAGAAAAACCCACAATTCTTACTGAAATCACTTGAAACTCACAAAAGTAACAAGAAATTAAAATTGATTTAAAATTAAACAATCAAAATCAGCCATTACTTTTGAATAGCTGATCAACATAATTATTTAAAAAAAAAAAATGAAATAGGGCTGGACAAAAATGATGGTACCCATAACTCAATATTTTGTTGCACAACCTTTTGAGGCAGTCACCGCAATTAAACGATTTCTGTATTTGTCAATGAGTGGATGAGACAGTAGCAGGGGCGACTGCCCCCACCCCGTGTAGAAAATCCTGGATTTGTCCCTGAGTCGCGGCCACTGAAAGGCAAGTTTTTACACAAAAAATAATAAAGAAGGGGCAGTAAATAAAAACGTAGTAAGTTGTAGTTTTTTTTTCAAAAAGGAGTTCTCCTACCACAGGAGCAACTCCAACCTGACATACCATCTAAACATAAAACATGTTCAGGCAAGTTCCTCTGTAGCGAGTGTGGCTACCGGGAGCTCTCTCCGACAAACCAAGCTAGCTGAATTTGGCAAGCGAATGAGCAAATCCACAACAGAGAAATTAACAAATACTATCACAAAGTGGGTTGCTGCTGATTGCAGGCTAATTTCTATCGTTGAAGATAAGAACGAACCCTAACGAACCCTAACCCTTGTTTTACTTTTTTAAATAATGCACCTGACCTCATGCGGCACAGTTCACCAATAATAAATTGGATTTAAAATCTCTCTTCTTACTGGATTCAATTAATTAGTCATACAGTACAATTTTTTAATATCCTAGAATTCAAATTCTTTATCAGTACAGCACTAGTTTTAATGTAGAAAATAAAGATTTATTCCGTGGTGGTTGGTTTGGTTTGGAATGAGTCCCATCTGCCGCGTAAAGAAGCAGTTATTCTATAAACAAGAAATAAATGAGGATGAAGGTTCTGACCACAAAAATTATTTCAAACCTTGTTAGAGCTCAGAGAGGGAGCTGGACTGCCTCCCTGTGGCTTAATGTGTTTTTTTTAAAAACAGTTTCTCAGCCAAACAACACAGGATGGTTCAGGCAGTCAGTCTGAGGAGGGAACCACACACTCACACTCACACAAAGCCCCCCACCCCAAACAACTTGTAAGATCTAAAACAAAAAATAAATAAATTCCTGGTTTATATTTACAGACCATAACACGGTTAAAATGACATGTTTACCTTCTGAAACGTAGGAAAGCTGTTTTCAAGATTTCAGATCATAGGCGTCAGACTCTGGTCAACAATCTGACTTGAGACGTAATATATTTTTACCAATGGCGTATCTGACGTTTGGTTTTTTCTCGTGGGTTTTCTGATTGCTGTTTTGCTTCAAAGTGGAAGCTTTTCTTTTTTAAGCTTTTGACCAATCACATTTCAGCCAGTATTTGTTGCCATGTTGGCAGCAGAGTTCTCAGAAAGATTTTCAGAGTCCGTTCTACTGGTTCTCTACACAAAGTGGATGGGAATTAAACTTTTGCTTCAGCCAAGCAGATTTTGAGCTGGTCTACCTGGACCAGTGGTAACCGACCTTTTTTGTCCCAAGATCTACTTTTCAAGTTTCAAACCTCCTGAGATCTACCAGACCAGTGTAACCATCACAAACACACACTGCTGGTTTCACGCCTGTGGTAAAACTAGCCTCACAACACGTTTTGTTGTTGTTACATAATCATTAGACATCACAAACACACTCTCTCTCAAACACACACAGACAAATTCTTCTCTCTCAAACCCGAACATATTCACACAGACAAATTCCTGTCTCTCTCACATAAACACACACAGACAAATTCTCAGTCTCTCTCAAACACACACAGACACATTCTCTCTTTCTAACTCTTTCTATTTCTATGTCTTTCTCTTTCTCTCTCTTTCTCACACACACACACACAGATATTTTCCGCACGCACCAGGGGCTTTGAAAGGGGCCACAGCAGCAGGCGGCGCTGTTCATTGAAAACAGTCCTAACAACATGCTTTCACGTCGCACACTCCAAAAATCTCCAATTACACTAGAAAAAGTCGCTAGATTAACACTTTTTTTTTTTTAAACTTCTGTTAAGGGTCTGAATACTCGCTAAAGGTAGCGTCAAAGTTGCTGAATTACAGCACTGACTTTCTGTTTTTCTTTTTCTTCAACACAACTGACAGTTGACTTGAGATCAGTCCACGAGCTACCAGTAGACCGCGATCAACTAGTTGGGCACACCTGACCAAGACGAAAGGTCAGCCCCCCAAATAAAATAGAATAAAAACCAAAACTTTCTGGAGTTACAAATTAAAAATCTCACAATGAAACAAAACAGGTTGTAAGTATTTTTATTTATGACTAAATATGTTAGAAATAAGTCATTCAGTTATGGTCTGAACTGATTTCTATCCCAGTCGAGATTAGGACATTGCCGGAGCCTATCACAGATGAATGGAATAGAGAGAGGTCGGGAGGTAGGGTACACCGTGAACAGGTCGCCAGTCCATTGCAGGGCAGTCAGAAATCAATTTAAACAATGTCCTTACAGCCGAGAGACAATAACACACCATGTATTCTTCTCTGCTGAATAATATGTGGTGCTTTAAGTTTAATTTTTATTGTATTATTAATGTATCATTACAAAAAAAAAATTAAATTTCAAATGTTAGTTTTGATTTTGAGGAATAATAATAAATGGTCACCAGCTGTGGGTGGTGACCGAAAGAATGAGATCACGGATACAAGCGGCCGAAATGAGCTTCCTCCGCAGGGTGGCTGGGGTCTCACTCAGAGATCGGGTGAGGAGCTCTGCCATCCGGGAGGAGCTCGGTGTCGAGGCACTCCTCCTCCAGGTCGAGAGGAGCCAGATGAGGTGGTTCAGGCATCTGGTCAAGAATGCCCCCCGAGCGCCTCGCGGGCAAGGTGTTTCGGGCACATCCCACCGGGAGGAGACCAAGGGGCAGACCCTGGACCCGCTGGAGAGACTATGTCTCACAGCTGGCTGGGGAGCAACTTGGGATCCTTCCAGGTGAGCTAGAGGATGCAGCCGGGGAGAGAGAGGGCTGGCTTACCCGTTTGAGGCTGTTGCCCCCGCGACCCGACCCCGGAACAACCGGAAGATGACGGAACGGAATAATAATAATATTTAAAAAAAAAAAAAACAGCAAAAGCAACAGGTCTTTTTTCACATTGAGGCAAGAAAGTGCAACACAAATTAAAAATCAGTCTTCATTCCTAAAATTTTATCAGCAGTGTGAAACAAAAAATGAAATTATTAGATAATACAAAACAAAAAAAAAGTCAGTTCATTTTAAGAAATTCATTGTGATTCTTTTTTTTACTTGAGCTATTTTTGCCTGTTTATTCCAGAATATTAAAAGGATTTTATGAGCCTAAAATAGTTACAGAGAGCCTGATGGATGCAGGTGGAGCTCTACTTAAGATGTGACTCTGTCTTTTTAATTTCACCTGCTTCGTCTCTCTCTGTTCTCACCGTACACGTACAGATTGGGAAGCGTTTGGATTGACAGCCGGCTGAGCGTGCTGGCAAGTGGCAGATGGATTTTAATTGCATCTGAAAGCAGAATAACTCCACAGCGGAGGGAAACTCGGAGGCTTTGGGCTCAGGGTAAACACAGAAAATGTTTTCAATCAGACTTCAAACACCTACAGATGTCTGCTTGATCCATCCCTTCAATTTGCTGACAACCTGCTTCGGGTTAGGACTTCTACGTAACGTCTGGATGAAACCTGCAGAATGCAGATTTACTATTAAATATACCAATGATTTCAAATGTCTTCCAGTGGGAATGAGAGCAGGTCAAAAAAGTTACATTACAAGATTTTGACTGTGAACATGTGAACTTTTGTTGGGATTAATCGGAATATGGAATAAATATGGATGAATAAAGGAGGTCAAACTAATTAAATTCTCAATAATTTCTTTTTAAAGTTAGTCTATGTGTCAATAGGCAGTGGTGGATGAAGTACTCACTTTTTGTACTTAAGTAAAAGTACAGATAATTAGGCAAAAAAATATTTAAGTAAAAGTACCAATAAAAAAATCTACTTAAGTAAAAGTACAAAAGTAGTTGGTGTAAATTGTACTTTTTAAGTAAAAAGTAAAAATATTTGATCATAATTCAATTGTTATTTTTTGTGCTATAGGGTGTCACCATGGTAACCAGGATAAATACTCTGCAGGGGTGTGACCCCCCTCTCCCGCCTCTTTTGGTCCAAAAAAAATAAATAAATAAATAAAATAAAAGGAAAGGGGACAAGTCAAGCTATACCCTAGAAGGGCCAGAGAATGGGCGCCAAAATGGAGGAAAATGACACTTATTTTTTTAAATGTTTTGGGGGGGAGCCCCCCAGTCACCATACCTGTATATTGGCTTTGTCAAAGCCCCACCCCGCTTTGGAAAATTCTAGTTCCGCTCCTGCTCTGTGTAATGATGGCTCAACTTTTTATTTAGAAGTAAACACAACGAACAACGATCTTCTGACTCTTTAATTTGTTCTATATTTGATGTTAGGTTTTTGAATGAATGCGAAAAATGTTTCTCGATTCATTACTTCTTCTCCCGATCAAATGCTTCTTTTGATTTTGTCGATGCGGCTTCAAGATGCGCTTAAAAAAACTGTGTATTTTTTAATTCCTGAACAAAAATGTAACGAAAAATGTAAAACACACTTTTAAAAAGTAGCGAAGTAAAAGTACAGATATTTGCTCTAAAAATGTAGTGAAGTAAAAGTAAAAGTACTGGTCTTAAATTTTACTTAAGTAAAGTACAGATACACAATTTTTTTACTTAAGTACAGTAACGAAGTACATTTACTTCGTTACGTCCCACCACTGTCCATGGGACTGTTAAAGTATCAAAAATACCCAACTTAAGTTAGTGACTTTAAAAAAGAAACTTGTGTTTAAGGTGGAAGATTTTAAGTACTTAGGATCAACAGTCCAGAGCAATGGAGAGTGTGGAAAAGAGATGAAGAAGCATGTGCAGACAGGCTGGAACGGGTGGAGAAAAGTATCAGGTGTGATGTGTGATAGAAAAGTTCCAGCTAGAATGAAAAGAAAAGTGTACAAAACCGTGGTGAGAGCGGACATGCTGATTGGTCTAGAGACAGTGTCACTGAGAAAAAGACAGGAAACAGAGATGGAGGTAGCAGAGATGAAGATGCTGAGGATCTCTCTGGGAGTGACCAGGATGGACAGGATCAGAGGAACAGCACATGTTAGAGGTTTTAAAGTCAGAGAGGCCAGACTGAGATGGTTTGGACATGTGCAGAGAAGAGAGAGAGAGTACATCAGAAGAAGGATGCTGGATTTGGAACCACCAGGAAAGAGGACTAGAGGAAGATCAAAGAGGAGGTTCATGGATACAGTGAAGGAAGACATGAAGATAGTTGGTGTGACCGAAGAGGATGCAGAAGATAGGGTTAGATGGAAGAAACTAACTTGCTGTGGCGCCCCCTGGAGGAAATGCCAAAAGAATAAGAAGCATCTTCACGTGGAGTCTGAATTTCTTTATTTCATGTAATTTTTTATCTACATGAACAATTTATTTTGTGCATTTATTAAGACCTCAGGGAGACACAACCTCACAACAATTTATATAATTTAAACCATGAATAAAATCCTTAGAAGGTTCTAATTAACTCACATATAATTATAATTATCCTCCTAATGCCTTCGTGTCTGAGACACGTCAGTAAATTAAACCCATTCTGACGTCCATCAGGCCGGATTTCACATTACCTTCCATTCACCTGCCAACCAATACATATTAATTTAAGATGACTGAGGTGATCGGAGGCATTAAAAAAAAGAAAAAGTATTTTATTACAGTCAAATGACTGATCTGATGATTTGAAAAAACACCAATAAAAATGACACAAAGTTGTGATCAGAAACACAGCGTACACACACCAAGCCAAAATCAGAGCGGGAAAAACATTTATGGTCTTATCAAGTTTGATTTCCTCAAATCTTAACTAACCTGAAAACATTTTAGTAGAGCATTTCATCTGGAAATATTTAATAACAATAAAACTTTAAAACCAATAAAATGTCTGATAATGAGGCATTCCAGTGGCTGAGTGTAATATTTCAGATATGAGGCATCCATTTTTACTCAAGCTCTCACTGTTTGTGCAAAAAAGACAACTTTGAGCTCAAAACTGTAAAAAAAAAAAAAAAATAGGGGATTTGTCACTTAAAGGTTGGGAATACTAGTCTTTTCTGAATAATAAACACCTCAAAGGGCATAAACTTTATTCTCATGGTGGGATGTACCCGGGAATTCACACCAGCCTATTTGGCCCCTCTCGACACGGAGGGCCAATGGCTCTAATACAAGCTCCTCCCAGATGGCAGAGCTCCTCCCTCTATCTTTATATGAGAGCTCAGCCACCTGGAGGAGGAAGCTCATTTCAGCTGCTTGTGTCTTTAATATTGTTCTTTCGGTCACTACCCACGGCTGGTGACCGTAGGTGAGGGTATGAACGTGGATCCACTGGTAAATCGAGAGCTTTGCCACAACAAACCGATGCAGCATCCTAATCATTGCAGATACCGTACCGATCCATCTGTTGATCTCCTTCTCCATCCTTCACCCATTCATGAGCAAGACCCTGAGATACATAAACTTCTCCGCTTGGGACAGGACCCTGTTCTTTACCTGCAGGAGGTACATCCCCTTTCTTCAGATGAGGACCATGGTCTCGAATTTGGAATGCATCAGATTTAAATGTCTTTTTGTTGTAGGTTAGAATACTAAGTGTTTTTTGGGTAGTGGCACTTGGTCTTGGCAGGTATTCTGTCATGATACCCTCACCTGCCACCAGAGCGAGCCCTGGACCTTCCCTCATCACCCTGATTGAGAGACCTGAGGATGATTATTCTGATGCCACAAACCTGTGGACTGTGATACCTATTTAAAGGCAATCACCCTAGACCTCCACATCGGGTCATTACCACCCCGTCCAGCCAGGTCTCCCTGGTTGCCCGACCAAGAAACACATTCTAAACAATAACCTCTAGCCACGCCACTACAAATTTGTTTTTCTTTCACAGCGATACCGAACTGCCATTCTCATAAACCATGTTTTCTGTCTTGCAATTAGGTCCTCCTCCTTCCACCTGCACACCTCATCATGAGATATTCAAAAGTCCTGATACTCACATCAGTTTTGAAAAGTGGTATAAATGCAACCCTACCAGCAGGGGGAGATTTCTAGAACAACCAGCAATTTTCACACAATCCAGCAACGTCAACACAAGCACTCTGCGAAGTCTCACACCAGTCTGATCCGTTCTTTCTACAAATCCTTTTTGATTAAAAATACTTCATTACCGTATTTTCCGCACTATAAGACGCATCTTCAATAAATGACATTTTTTAAAACTTTTTCCATATACAAGGCGACACAGTAAGTGCTGGGGTTACGTTATGCATTCACTAAATGGTGCTGCGATAAAGGGAATGTAAAAAAAAAAAAACAGTCAGATAGGTCAGTCAAAGCTTTCTGTTTTTACTCCCAAAACAAATAAACAGCTGTTTTATTATTTTCTCCGTGATAAAGTATTTTCGTGACAAAGTTTATCTTCCATTGGAGATTGTAGAAAAAGTTTCAAAAAAGTCTTCTGGACAGTTTAATTCTTGATCGAGACGTTTCGACTTCCATCCGGAAATCATTTTCAATCTGAATGAAATGGACTGAAAACTGGATCTATTTATACTAACCTGAGTAAAAGTAAAAAAAAATAGTAAGAAGGGCTCGACCAATGAGCCTGTGTTACCTATGATGGCCGTGAATGGCTCCTATTGTAGCCACAGACCAGTAAACGATCCCTATTATAATAATGCTAAAAGCCTAGTGAATAGAAATTCCTGCTAACGAGAGGCGTGAAACTGGGTCACGAGGTGGCCTCTTTGGTCCAGGGCTTCAGAATGCTGCTGTAAATCCCAGGCAGAATGTATCTAACGCCTCCACTCCGATTCAGTGAGGGATTTTCTTTCTTCACAAAGATGGCTTCCTTCACCCCTCTTTCAAACCATCCTTTCTCTCTACTTAGAATCTTCACCTCACTGTCCTCAAAAGTGTGTTTGGTGGATTTAAGATCCATCAAATTTAATCAGATTTAAGATCTTCCATTGGAGATAAACTCTGTTTAGTCTTACTTACTTAGTGCAGCGCATCCTCTTGCTTCCTCCACTTCCTCACCATTGATTCATTGATGTTAAACTCTCTCGCTGCGGCTCTATTCCCATGTTCTACTGCGTGACCGATCGCCTTGAGTTTAAACTCTGCGGTGTAACAGTGTCTCTTGGTAGGAGCCATTTCCGGGTCTTTACACAAACACACAAATGGAAATGAGACGCCCTTTCATATATCCCAGCATGCACCACGCACTACTTCTTCTACGGGGGAAATGGAGTTGGCGGCTGCTTACTGCAGTTGCGACACCTGTTGTAGCTCAATATTAATCCATATATAAGGCGCTCCGGGTTAAAAGGCGCATCGTGGACTTTAGAGAAAAATTTAAGGTTTTTAGGTGCACCTTATAGTGCGGAAAACACGGTAATCTCCAATTTGTCTTTGGTTTTGGTAAACAAGCCAAATGCTCCAGAGAAGACACAAACACACATCGCTTTAGATCACACACGCTTGTAAACTCCAAAATATATCGCTTGTTGGTCTCAGGTTACAGAGACAAACACTTACCGACAGTAGTGATATTCGCTGACAGGAAGTGGCTGCAGGGGACGCTTATGGTGCTCACAAACGAGTCCTCATCCGTAGTGATGGTGGTCCTTGATCTCAGTGAAGGGTTAGGGGAGTCGGTCACCATGGAAATTTGAGCTACCGCAGACTCCATAACGGCTGATGAGTGATTGGCAAGAAGCCAGTCCCTCCAAAATCAGGGTCTTGGTTTGCCGTCAAAAAATGTCCTATGATTCTTCAAACGACCGAAAACAGCTTTTTCAGGGTGTGAGTGAAATTCCTCCACTGGTGGGTTTTTCTGGGAAACAGGACTTCCTGTAGCAGATGGTGGTTGATAACTTCTGTTGTCACTCGAACATCTGGATTCCTCCAAAATTATAATCCAACACTCATGGATTTCCTAAAACAAAGAAAGAGATAAACATCCGTGTTAAACGTGAACGATGGTCGGTAGAAGAATTCAACTCGTTAGGAAGCAGAATTTATTGTCGGATCTATTTACCATCCGTCCATCTTTGTCTGCCGTGGTGGAACGTAACGAAATAAATGTACTTCGTTACTGTACTTAAGTTAATACATTGTGTATGTGTACTTTCCATAAGTAAAGACCTTAATGAGACCTGTACTTTTTACTTTTATTTCACTAAATTTTCGAGCAAATATCTGTACTTTAACTCCGCTACTTTTTAAAAGTGTGGTTTGTATTTTTTGTTACATTTTCAGTCAGGAATTTAAAAAATATACAGGTTTTTTTTTTTTAGCGCAACTTGAAGCCTCATCACCAAAAGCCAATAGATCACCAAAAGCCCCCCTCCCACCCTGCGTTGGATCCGCCCTTGCAGACTATTTTATCTGTGACCCTACAACACAAAAAAATAACATTTGAATTATGGTCAAATACTTTTAGTTTTTACTTAAAAAGTCCAATTTAAACCAATTACTTTTATACTTTTACTTAGGTAGAAGAATTTGTTGCTCGTTTTTGGGTCGAATCTAGTAAAGCCATTGGTTAACACCGGTACATTCACAACCAATTAGACCAGACATGTCCAAAGTCCGGCCCGGGGGCCAAATGCGACCCGTTGTCAATTTTCATCCGGCCTGCAGCTTCCGTCATAAAATCAAGAGCGCCTGGCCCGCGTGTATAATTACGTAATACATTGGGCAGCAGCACTGTTACCTGTGTGTTCTAAATGCTGCCATCTAGAGGCTAAAATAGGAACAGCAAATTAGTTTGTGAGCCCCCCAATTTTCTAAAATGGCGGCAATTAATAAAAGGAGGGAAAAAAAAGAATCTAGCACGTCATTTAACCAGTCTAAACTAGTGGTTACCAAAGCATGCCATCCATCTGATCCTGTTCTCAGGGGCGACTCCAGGATTTTCTAAAGGGCTTTTTGTCTACGACATCACGCCCCGTCTCTCCACCCCCCTCCCCCTCGGATCCGGCCCGCTTGTCAAACGTTAGAACTCAATATGGCCCGCGAGTGAAAAAGTTTGGTCACCCCTGAGTTAGAGTATACTGTCACTGGCCAAACCCCACCCGCCCTATAAATACAAATAAACAAGACCATCTTAATGTTAGGGTGTCGAACAAGACAAACAAAAAAATATATTTAATATCTTGATCTTTGTGAAAAAGGCCACCCCTCTTTTCTCCCGGCCAATAGTTACAGATTAACAAACTGCCAGAACCAATAGGATTTCTAAGGCTTCCTAAGGTTTTCACACAAACCAGAGAATTTCAATGTTCTTAGCTCCGCCTCTTAAAGTGCCAGCGCGTGACAAGACTCCAGACTTTAAACAGAACCTATAAAACACTCCTGAACCCAAACGGTGACCCGGATCACCCTCAAGATTGAATCAAATCTTCCTCCACATTCTTTAGGAGAACAGTTCTGATAGAAAACCAGGATGGTAGACCTGCTGATTAGCTTAGAACACGTTAAACATTTCTAAAATCTTTTCCAAACCAGTGGATTTGCTCTGTACATGACAAGACTATGAGGTGATCATAGATGTTTCAGACTTCATCAAACCTGACCGCATGTTTCATTTTGGACACACCAACAAGCTGAAGCTTCAGGCACCTAAAACTGGAAGGACATCGACTAAAAGCAAACTACTGAAGGTCTGAAGGTGAGTACATGTGTGTACATGCTTGGTAGCCGTCACACCTCACCTCAGCGTAATTCTCTTTGTTTGCCTACCTTTCAGACTTCCTCCGCCCACAAAAAGATGAAGTAAACCTGAACGGATCCACTTCACAGTGTGAAAGACTCCTCTAGGGGAACTTCTACTGGTGAAAGCCAGCCTGTTGTCTGTGTGATCCCACGCTGAGGACTGAACAATGTGGGGCTAAGGTGGACATGTTGGGAGCTGTCTCAGATGGGTTGTCCATCAGACTCACGTCTGGGCATGTTCACACACACACACACACACACACACACACACACACACACACACGTTCCACTCCACCTGGACACAAAGAAAGTTTTGTCTGCAGCTGGAGTGTGAAGAAGGGATGTTCTGATTCCTGCAGAGTTTGGAAGACTACTCATTCAGAAGAAAATCTCAGACGACGAGTGTCTCAGAAAGAAACCAGATGTTTGATCAACCATGTGGGGGCTTTATTTCCCAATTCACAAACAGCTGGTACCAACGCATGGGACACAGTTAGTCAGATTCCTGGCAGATCTCGATTCACCAAGTTTTCAAGTTACATTTAATCCCTGAAAATCATTTTTCCTTTTGACTGTAAAATGGGCAGCACGGTGGCGCAGTGGGTAGCACAGTGGCTTCACAGCAAGAAGGTCACGGGTTCGAGTCCCGGGTGGGGACGAGGCTTGGACCACTGTCCTTTCTGTGTGGAGTTTGCATGTTCTCCCCGTGTTTGCGTGGGTTTCCTCCGGGTACTCCGGTTTCCTCCCACCCTCCAAAGACATGCATGCTAGGTTGATTGGCCGGTGCCAAATTGCCCCTAGGAATGAGTGTGTGTGTGGATGGTTGTATGTGTGTAGCCCCGCGACAGACTGGCGACCTGTTAGGGGTGTACCCTGCCCATCGCCTTAAAGCCGGGATGGGCTCCGGCACCCTCCACCACCCTGAAAGAGACAGACGGATAAGAAGACGACTGACTGACTGTAAAATGTCAACTTGGAGGTGATTCTTTAAGTTCATCTATGCTGAGTAACTGTAGTCAGTTTCACTAACGTCTATTCTGTTATTTGGAGGATATCATGGTCACAAGAGGTGGCACAGTGGCGCCACAGCAATAAGGTCATGGCTTCGAGTCCTGTGTGGGTACGAGGATTTGAACACTGGTCTTTCTGTGTGGAGTTTGCATGTTCTCCTCATGTATGTGTGGATTTACTCCCACCCACCAATAACATGAACGCAAGGCTGATTGCCCCATAGGAATGAGTGTGGATGGTTGTATGTGTGTGGCCCCGCGACAGACTGGCGACCTGTTTGGGGTGGACACTGCCCCTCGCCTTGACTCAGCCGGGATGGGCTGATTTGTTCACCCATTCCAAACAGACCCATGAACCTTGTGGTTGGGATGCCCACCATCGGTAAGGGCTTTAAGGAGATTTTGGAGCAAAAACATCAAAGAATCCTCTTTGAATCAAACAAGAGAAACAGACCGTGGATGAAAACAGTCCTGACTTCACGTCTCACAGACGGTGGGATTGAACTCAGATCTTCTGACAGAAACCTGATATTCCTGAAACAACTCGCCCTCATGAAGCGGACAGGTTTATATTTCACATTTTAAAAGTATAAACTGTGTCTTGGAGGTAAAATATAGATCATATGTCTTGTTTTTATCTCGTCCGGGCATGTGTTACAGTAGATTTTACGATGCTGTCATGTGTATCAGCTCCATCTGAGAACATGAGAGGGTGTGTAGAGTCTGTACCCTGCGGGTCATCACGGCTTTCCTTACTATTCAGTGTGAACGGGATTTACGCTCTGATAGTACAGAGTACGTACATGTGTGTGAATGAGAGGGATCCAAATGGAAAAGTGAGGTTACAGGGAGAAGAGATAAAGAAGGTGGAAGATTTTAAGTATCTAGGATCAACAGTCCAGAGCAATGGAGAGTGTGGAAAAGAGGTGATGAAGCGTGTGCAGGCAGGCTGGAACGGGTGGAGAAAAGAATCAGGTGTGATGTGTGATAGAAGAGTTTCAGCTAGAATGAAAGGGAAAGTGTACAAAATCGTGGTGAGAGCGGCCATGCTGATTGGTCTAGAGACAGTGACACTGAGAAAAAGACAGGAAACAGAGATGAAGATGCTGAGGATCTCCCTGGGAGTGACCAGGACCAGCGGCCAGGATGGGAATCAACGCCTCAAAATCCGAGACCATGGTCCTTGCCCAGAAAAGGGTGGAATGGATGTACCTTCAGGAAGGGACATCCTTTAAGTTTAAGTATCTCGGGGTCTTGTTCATGAGTGGGGGAAGGATAGAGCAGGAGATCGACAGGCAGATCGGTGCGGTGTCAGCAATAACTTGGATGCTTCATCGTCCGTTGAGTAAAGAGAGAGCTGAGCCGAACAGCAAAGCTCTCGATTTACAAGTTGATCTACGTTCCTACCCTCACCATGGTAACCAGGATCTACGTTCCTACCCTCACCATGGTAACCAGGATCTACGTTCCTACCATCACCATGGTAACCAGGATCTACGTTCCTACCCTCACCGTGGTAACCAGGATCTATGTTCCTACCATCACCATGGTAACCAGGATCTACGTTCCTACCCTCACCACGGTAACCAGGATCTACGTTCCTACCCTCACCATGGTAACCAGGATCTACGTTCCTACCCTCACCGTGGTAACCAGGATCTATGTTCCTACCATCACCATGGTAACCAGGATCTACGTTCCTACCCTCACCATGGTAACCAGGATCTACGTTCCTACCCTCACCGTGGTAACCAGGATCTATGTTCCTACCCTCACCATGGTAACCAGGATCTACGTTCCTACCCTCACCATGGTAACCAGCTGTGGGTGGTGACCGAAATAATGAGATCGTGGATCCCATTGGGACGAGACCAAGAGTCAGACCCTGGACCTGCTGGAGAGACTATGTCTCACATCTGGCCGGGGAACGATTCGGGATCCTTCTGGGTGAGCTGGAAGATGTAGCTGGGGTGAGAGTAGCCTGGGCTTCTCGTCTGCCCGTTGCCCCCACAACCCGGCCCCGGATGAGCGGAAGATGACGGAACGGAACATTAGTAACCTTCTAATAACTTCTAATCTGCACAATGTGAACCCCAAACACATCAATGTGCATCCTGTGCACGTTTCTGTGCATGTTATCTGTGTTTGAACATCCAAGCAGGGGGTGTGTACCACATTGACCCCATCAAGAGTCCAGTTTCATGCAGTAAAATGTGCAGGTTGTAAAATTTAGTGTTTAATTTAAAGACTTGTATCAGGTTGTGTATCAGCGATGATGGCCGTTCAATGGGGTCATTGTCACGTATCAATGATCTTTGTTTTGGTTTTGTACAAACAAACAGCAGCACAACATGTTCACTGGAGATATAATGAAGAGTAATGGCTGTCAGTGGACACAAAGAGAAATGGTAAACTGTGGTTAGCACCCCTCTTATTCCTCAGTGCAAGGAGTTGGAGACACACTCAACGTGCTTTTGTCCCTGCGGGCCTTACTGAAATGTCTTCCTATCACTTCCCTTCAATTTGTGTGTGCATGTGGAGTGGTCACACATGGAACACAGTGGTTTTCCGTACCCCACGGATATCCGTACCCTACAGGGACAGGCTCTCGCGTGGTTACCAGTCACATGTTTGTTAGTATTTTTTCAAACCTGCAAGATTTGTCCGCATCTTTAGCGCGTCTGTAAGCGGCACGGATATCCGTACCATTAGTCACTGTTAATGTAGCAGGTGGAGTATTTTATTTCATGGTTTAATAGTTTTACTCTGGATGTTTTAATTGTCTTAATTATTTTATTTACTTCACCTGCTTCAGAGACGTGGTGCAGTCCCTGATTGCTTTATAAGAGGCAGCTGGGGTCAGAGGAGAGCCAGAGCAGAGAGAGGCAGCGGAGAGATACACAGTGGAGATTCCTCCTGTTGAACTATGGGCTGATGGCGCGGTGGTGTGTCGGCCTGCACGCCGTCATATGGGGAGGGCTCTCACTAAAAAGAGATGTGGGGTGTCCATCACGAATCCCGCAGGAACGAGGAAGTGCGGGATGTGGCTCCTCCTGGAAAGAGATGTGGGGTGTCCATCAGGGATCACCCTGAAACAATGAGTCCATAGGCTATGGACCGTGACGAGGAGGTGCCGGTGGGCTGTACCCAAACACGTGAACTCTATTTTAAATTGAATTGGAAATACTTTATTAATCCCTGAAAGAATATTTGATGCTGTGGTGTAAAAGCCTCAATACCTTCCCGGTCAGCTTACACGGTGCGAAAGCTGGCGTCTGAACAAGTGAAAAAACAGTTTGTAATGAGTCCACGAATCCAGCTTCAATGAAGCACACCGAAGTGGCAACTTCACATTCCCACTGGGTTAGAGCGAGGGTCCCCAGTTCCTTCATCTTGCCAGCGAGCGACCGGATGTTACCCATGACAACCGCAGGGAGACCGAACTTAAAGCGCCTCCTTTCTGATCGTCTCGTTCTCAGTTCTATCGGGACTGCACCAACTCTTCTAGCCACGGTGGATCTAGTTCCAAGAGCTAGCTACTGGTCGTGCACGCAAACAAAGCTTGAAAATGACGATCAAATGCTAAACACTCGCAGCAGAGGAACTTGCCTGAACATGTTTTAGGTTTAGATGGTATGTCAGGCTGGAGTTGCTCCGGTGGTAGAAAAACTCCTTTTTGAAAAAACTACAAATTACTACGTTTTTATTTATTGTCCCGTCTTATCATTTTTTTATAAAAACTTGCCGTTCAGTGGCTCGACTCAGGGGCGAATCCAGGATTTTCTAAAGGGGGCAGTAAGGAGCCATTCCCCCTCTTAGAACAGTTTGAAAAATAAGTAATTTTTCTGCATTTTGGTGCATATTTTGCCCAAAATTTACAATATTAAAGTACTTGTAGTAAGAACACATTTTTTGGTGGTCCGGAGGTGTGGTTCAGAGGTGTGGGGGGTGTAGGAGTAGGGAGCGTTTATATTTTTATTACCCTTCCAGCGCTGATTTGATTTTGTAATTAAAAAAAACGTATCATTCCTTGAACGATTTAAACGTTCCGTAATCTCAGGCGGTTGAGCACATCGTTTTAGTCACACACACTTATACACCCATAATTTCCCCTCATACAGCACTGATAAACGAGGTGCACAGTGAACGTGAATTGGTGCCCCATCATTAGCTCACTCTGAGGATGGATGCTGCCTTTCATCAGAGCGGATGATAGGTCACCCTCGTTTGGATGGGTACATAATTATATGACAATCTGAGGCTGATGGATCTGGACAGACATTAAAAACTCAGTGATTAATCAGAAATATGCTCAGATGCTAAATCACACCGCTGATTAGGGTCTGCTGACCCTCTGGATTGAGAAGCCCCCTTAAATCAGCTTATTGGGAACGTTTCCCATCAACATGTCCTTTCAGCTGGCTTTACTTCTTTCTGTTTAGCGTTTCCAAACACAGAGCTGGTATTCTCCCCTAACTCTGGTCCTGTGGGACCCCCCCCACAAACACACACCGATCACCAGCTGGCAGCAGCTTTATTCTGGGAAGGTGCCCGGTTTCAGAACTGAAACCCAAAACCCTGCTGAATAAAACACACCTTCAGGAAGGGACAGAAAAACACTTTTCAGAGACGATTGTCACCGTGAGGAGGGTTAACGCAGAAACACACAATCACTCACACACACACTGAAACGTCGTGCAATTACGTTGGCATTATCACTTACTGACGAGACGTTGGTAACTGGTAAAGTTGTTGCAGACTGGCAACGATGAATCTCCAAAAGTAAATCCACCAAACACTTAGATTTACAGAGTTTACACCCTGCAGGGAATGTTATGACTCCCCTCCAGCACAGAGGAAGAAAGCAGAAACAGACCTTTTTATCTTGTTTATTGTTCTTTACGTGTTCCATAAACAAATAAATCAATTTTGTTATTATTTTGCGTGATTTTAATGTTAAAATATGTAAGTTTAAATTGGTTTGAATTAAAACTTAGAATTGGGTTTTTAAACGAGTCTTTTAAACACCTTTTTTACGTGCTTTAGTGACAAAATAAACTACATTAGGATGGAAAAAAAAAGCAAATGAAAAGCAAATTTTTACAAAACAAACAGTGTGTGAAAAAGAGATGCAAGAGTCCCACTGACCCCCCCCCACCCCCCCCACCCCCACAGACGGACTAATATGAGACCATTAGAACAACAGGGTGAGAGTGGATCAGTCTGATCTCACACTAACAGCTCCCCAGTCCACACACAACCCCACCTGTGTGTGTGTGTGTGTGTGTGTGTGTGTGTGTGTGTGTGTGTGTGTGTGTGTGTGTGTGTGTGTGTGTGTGTGTGTGTGTGTGTGTGTGGAGACAGTTTCACCTGCCTGAACCTGCCATCATCTCCATGTGCCACGGTGATAATTCCACGGCTCAGACATGTTAATTGCTCCTGGTCGGTGTGTGTTTGAGTGTTTGATGTAACACCTTCTGGGTGGCGTCGTTACACACGGCCACCAGGCTCACATAAGCGCTTACGATTATTAAAAAGCCCTCTGGAAGCAGAAAGTGAGTCATGACCTGCTGGATGTGAACTGTGGGAGTTTGATGACACAGAGTAGTAGTCTCTTTCAAACTAATCCGGACATGTCAATGATGGGCTGATTACAAAGTCAAAGTGGTCTGGACCTCAGTGAATTACAGTGTGGAACTTTTTTTTTTTACATACTCTATTCACCCCTCACTGGGGAAAATTGTGAGTTGCATTACACCGCAGCAGGCTGCCACGATGGTGCCAATGGTGGGAGAAACGGGGGTTAGGTGTCTTCTCCAAGGACCCTAGACGTGAACTCAGTGGGAATCCAACCTGCTAACGTCCTGTTAATATCCGTCCACGAGCAGCGACGGTAGAGTGAACGCTCTACCACTGAGCCACTGTCTCCCCCCAAACCTAAACCCTAAAATTAAACAGGATGGTGGAATTTCTTGGCTCCTAAATAATCGCACGGTCGCAGGATGAGAAGAATGTGTGATTATTTGGGAACAACAGCAAAGGTCACCAACTTTTGGGGTCGGAAGGTACCTTGTAGTCGTGTAGATCAGTCGCCCAGACGCCAGTTGTGTTTGAAGACGTTTCGCCTCTTATCCAAGTAGTTTTGTTGATTCTAAAGTTTCGTTTTTAAAGGTTTTGGAGGCATACGTCTCCATCCGGCTACAATCATGTCTTCTTCTTTCATCATTTTCCTCCAGGGGGCGCCACAGCAAGTCAGTTCCTTCCATCTAACCCTATCTCCTGCATCCTTTTCGGTCACACCAACTATCTTTATGTCTTCCTTCACTGTATCCATGAACCTCCTCTTTGGTCTTCCTCTAGTCCTCTTTCCTGGTGGTTCCAAACCCAGCATCCTTCTTCTGATGTACTCTCTCTCTCTCCTCTGCACATGTCCAAACCATCTCAGTCTCGCCTCTCTGACTTTATCTTCAAAATCTCTAACATCTTTGTTATTGTACTTAAGTAAAAATTGAGACCTGTACTTTTACTTTTACTTCCCTAAATTTTTTGAGCAAATATCTGTACTTTTACTTCGCTACTTTTTAAAAGTGTGTTTTACATTTTTTGTTACATTTTCGTTGAGGAATTTGAAAAATATACCGATTTTTTTTTTTTCTAGCGCATCTTGAAGCCGCATCGCCAAAATCAAAAGAAGCAGTTGATCGGGAGAAGAAGTCATGAATCAAGGACCAATCAGAATTGAGAGAACAAATTAAAAAGAGTCAGAAGATCGTTGTTCGTTGTGTTTACTTTTAAATAAAAAGTTGAGCCATCATTACACGGAGCAGGGGCCGATCGAGAATTTTCTAAAGGGGGGGTGGGGGGCCGTGAGGTCATTGACAAAGCCATAATAGGGTGACTGGGGGCCTCCCCCCCAAAACAATTTAAAAAACAAGTGTCATTTTCCTGCATTTTGGTGCCCATTTGCTGGCCCTTCTAAGGGACTAGTCCCCTTTCCTTTCTTCTTTTTTTTTTTTTGTGAACCAAAAGAGGCGGGAGAGGGGGGGTCACGCCCCTGCAGAGTATTTATTTGTGACCCTACAGCAAAAAAAATAACATTTGAATTATGATCGAATACTTTTACTTTTTACTTAAAAAGTAAAATTTACACCAATTACTTTTGTACTTTTACTTAAGTAGATTTTTTTATTGGTACTTTTACTTTCACTTAAGTATTTTTTTTTTCCTAACTATCTGTAATTTTACTTAAGTACTAAACGTGAGTACTTCATCCACCACTGGTCCACACACGTCTCTGGTGAGCAATGCCGTTCTTTCAGGGCCCCACCATGTTTGTTTCACCTCCGTGATGCAACCCTTTCATTCTGAGTCGACAATGTGTGTAAAATTTGAGAACAAGTTTCATCTTGTCTTCTGATGGACTGGATACATCAGGCTGCAGGAGATTCACGGTGAAAACGACTTCTCTGATGCATTTCTCTGCCCTGAGGAGCAGAGCCTTGACAAGAAATAATAATCTGTCCTGAGAGTAAAAAAAAACACACCTACACATCATGCACGTGTGCAGCTTACATTTCCTGTTCTTTTAAACTGGAAGCAAACAGGTTTAAAACTGGGTTGTTTGATCAATTATGGCTCATAATTACTCCTGAAAAAGTTTCATTCATTTTGTTTTGGTGCGGATTTTCTGTGCTGCATAGTCAAAGGGAAAAATGGCTTCAGTCCTTCTAGACCAGGCATGGGCAAAATACGGCCCGCGGGCCACATGCTGCCCGTCTAAAATTTTAATCTGGCTCGCCAAACTTGAAAAAATAAATAAACCTTGTTAGTGTTTTATTTTTTCTGCAATTCTGATGTTTTCTCTCTAGATGGCGCACTGTATGACATGGAAAGCCATCGGA
Organism: Neostethus bicornis; assembly: GCA_902685375.1. Classification (NCBI taxonomy): domain Eukaryota; kingdom Metazoa; phylum Chordata; class Actinopteri; order Atheriniformes; family Phallostethidae; genus Neostethus; species Neostethus bicornis. The sequence goes on from LR738550.1 coordinate 28,513,365, forward strand.
CCCAATATCCGCATGTAAGCAAACGTGTTCGATGTTAAAACAAGCAAAATGTTACATCAAGCGCTTTGATTTCAAACCTTGCGCTGCTAAAAACATATTTTTAAGCTCTATCGCACTAAATTTCAGACCTAGCGCCGTTAGATTTGAAATTTAACGCTCTTGATGTAACATTTAGCGCTTGTTTAAAATCTAGCGCCATTCTATTGGTCTAATCTAGCGGTTACCAAAGCATGCCATCCATCTGATCCTGGTCCGGCCCCTTTGTCAAATGTGAGAAGTCAATGTGGCCCCCGAAACAAAAAGTTTGCCCACCCCTGCTCTAGATGGACTGAAGCCATTTTTTTTTTTTAAAACGGGAATTTAGCGGCGCTACTTTTGAAATCTAAGCGCTTGATGTAACATTTTGTTTGTTTTAACATCTAACACGCTTGTTTACGTGCGTGTATTGGACCAGATGGCTTTCCATATATGTGCACACTGTTTATTTTGAGAGCATGTGCGTCACGGAGACACACATTTTAATGCAAGCAGTGTTGTTGTGTTTTTGGCGCCATCTAGTGATGAAACATCCGAATTGCAAGAGAAAATAAAACATTAACAAGGTTTATTTATTTAAATTTTTAAGTCCCGACGGGCCGGATTAAAACGTTTAACGGGCCGCATGTGGCCCGCGGGCCGTGCTTTACCCATGCCTGAGCTAGGCCAAAGAATTTGAGGTAAAAAGTCAGTCAAGTTAAGAATAAAATGAATAAGATTAAGAATTATAGTAAGTCTGTAAAAAAAAAAAAAATCCAGATTATACTCAGTAAAATGATACCAATTATAGTAAATTATAGTAAATCTAAAAAAATCTAGAAAAAACAGCTGGTGAACTCCATAATAATGTGACCATAATCCAGAATAAAGTTAGTAAAATCTTAAAGTGAATAAAAGGAAAAATAAAGTCAGAAAAATCTCGTCATCATTTGGTCATCTTTAACGTTTGGATTTAAAGTCTGCTGAACATGAAAACAAAGCTCGGGCTTCGATCCAAACCCGACATTCCTCTGATCTAACATGTTGATGTCATTCCAGATCATTAGGAAGCTGTTCCTACTCTGTCTGATGAAGCAGGTGTTACCTCGGTTAGCCTGCTTCCTGCCAAGCAAGCCTTGGACTGTATGTGTGTGTGTGTGTGTGTGTGTGTGTGTGTGTGTGTGTGTGTGTGTGTGTGTGTGTGTGTGTGTGTGTGTGTGTGTGTGTGTGTGTGTTTCCAGGATGTCCTGATAATCTGTGATGCTGAAGTACTAAACTAAACGAACATAAATGGAAAGAACACTTCCAATAGTGGTGATCTTATTCGCCAGACCACCCTTAGGGTTTCTGTTCTAGTGGTGCCAATCAGTGACCCACATTAACCTTCAGTAGGGCTCCATCTGCATCGATCAACACCTCGGTAACTATTTTATGGATTGTTTATTTGATAAACAATCCAGTGGAGAAAAAGTCTTTTAATCTGCAAAGATCTGCAAAATGCAAAACCATCCATAAAATCTCAAAAAATTTAGTCATCTAATAAAAATATAACACAATTTTACCCCAAAAAACCCTCACCAGCTGTGGGTGGTGACTGAAAGAATGGAATCGCGGATACAAGCAGCCGAAATGAGCTTCCTCCGCAGGGTGGTTGAGCTCTCACTCAGAGATCGGGTGGGGAGCTCTGCCATCCAGGAGGAGCTCGGTGTCGAGGCGCTCCTCCTCCAGGTCGAGAAGAACCAGATGGGGTGGTTCGGGCATCTGGTCAGGATGCCTCCCGAGCGCCTCGCTGGTGAGGTGTTTCTGGCACGTCCCACCGGGAGGAGACCAAGAGGCAGACCCCGGACCCGCTGTATAGACTATGTCTCACAGCTGGATGGGGAACGACTCGATATCCTTCCGAGCGAGCTGGAGGATGCAGCTGGGGTGAGAAACCTTGGCTTCCAATCTGAGGTTGTTGCCCCCGCGACCCGACCCGGGATGAGCGGAAGATGACGAAACGGAACGGAGAATTACTTCGTGTTGTTTGTCAATAAAATCCATCTTTCTCTCTCGTCATTAAAGCTAAAAAGTCCAGCCTTTATTTCATGTTTCTAATGAAGTTTTCTTCCCATGTGGACACCTGTCCTATGCCATGCTCTCAGAGTTCTTTACTTTGTTCAACATCTTTGGAAAATTGATTTCTAAAAAAGACCTTTTAAGTAAATCAACCACCAAATGTAGATTTTGTTTTCCGCATTTAGTTGATGTTTGATGATTAAAATAAAAAAAAAAAAATCCTTATTTTGCTAGTAAACTAGCTACTTATCGTGAGTGCCCAGTCAGCACGTCTGAACACGCCAGTGATTGAGAACGCCTGCTTGACGGCACGTGGCATCTCTGGTGCGTTTAAAATCTGATTGCTTGAAGCAAAAGCGGTGTTCTTTTTGTACAGATAAGGCCAGCAGAACAGATTCTGAAGGCCTGACGACTACCTGGCAACCTGTTTTAGCTGAAATGTGATTGTTTAAATGCTTTAAGGCATAAAACACACTTTTGGGAGCAGCGCATATATCGGAAAAGCCATAAAAAAAATGGACGAAAACATTTTATAAATATTAATGTAGAAAATCTAATTAACACCAGATAATAATTCAGATCACTTTAATAATAATAATAATAATAATAATAATAATAATGAATTACTCTATTCATCCCTCACCAGGGAAATTTATCTGCTGCACTCCTTACACCGCAGCAGGCTGCCCTTCGACGGCACCAATGGTGGGAGAAGTGGGGGTTAGGTGTCTTCTCCAGGGATCCTAGATGCGCTCTCTGTGGGACGCAAACCCCCAAACTTCTGGTCCACGCGCGAACGCTTTAACCAATGAGCTGCCATCTAGGCCAGCAGAGAAGGCTTTGAAGGTATTGAGTGTCCACCACTGATGCTCAGTATTTCTAAAAGTAAAGTAAAAGGTAGAAATAATTTTATAGATTAAACTCCAAACCCAGGAGTTTGGAGGAGCACAGCTTGGAATTGTTGCTCCTCTGGGTTGAGAGGAGCCAGAAGGGGTGGTTTGGGCATCTGGTTGGGAGTGCCTTAATGGTGAGGTGTTTCAGGCACGTCCCACCAGGAGGAGACCAAGAGGATTGACCCCAGACCCGGTGGAGAGACTATGTCTCACAGCTGGATAGGGAACACCTCGGGTCCTCTCGGGTGAGCTGGAGGATGCAGCTGGAGTGAGAGGAGCCTGGACTAACTGTCTGAAGCTATTGGCCCGGCAACCGTGCCCCAGATAAGCCGAAGACTACAGAACTCCAAACTCATGAAAGATGCACACACAGTCTCTGCATCAGAGATTAAAATGAAAATACTCCTTAAATTTCAAAGCCAAACTTGGTCACCTTAATCTGGACACCATGACCAGGACGTCTTCATTTAGACATCTTAGTCAGACCCCCTATTGCTCCTGAAAGGTTGTAGTTGGGTGTCCTGCAAAGCAGCTTCTACTATCAGGAGGTAATATGAGCAAAGGTCCTGGACACTTTCTGGTTGTCTTGGTCTTTATCTGGACTATTAAAAAGACGCTTAATCTGGACGCCCTAATCTGGACTTCTTCATTCGGACACCTTAATTTGAACAATTTAACTGGACACCTTTAACCTGTACACCTTTACTTAGCTTTACCCGTGCTAAAGCAGAATCTCCCACCTGCTTTTAGAGAACCGTGTTAAAACTTCAGATCCTACCTGGGAATTCCCGGACTCCTTGTGCTCCCGTTTAATCCAAACTGTGCAAGCACACCTTCCTCCTCTGAGCTGCTGCTGAGATAAATAAGGGAGGGACAGGAAAATCTGAACTCCTCCTTTGGAGCAAAGTTCAACTTCCCGCCCTGTGGGACGCCCCGGCCAAGGTTTGATCCAGGCGTTAGTAACCAGAGAGGAGTGGGATGTTCAGCGTGTTGGCTCGGATCCACCTCGCTGACTCACACCGAGGACACAAAGAAACTGGTTCTCCCACTTTTCACCGTCTCAGGTGAAGCTGCACCGTCCACTTCCACAGGTGGAGCAAATACGACATGACGGAGATGCTGAGATTGAAGAAAAGTTTAGATTAAACTGTTCCTACCGAGCAGAACCCGATCCATCCAGGTAGAGTCCCAGAGGAAGGACCACATCTCCCAGTGGAAAGAATCACACCATCAATGTGCTTCCAGAACAATTAACACCCCATATTTGACAGTTCTAGACCAGGGGTGGGCAAACTTTTTGACTCACGGGCCACATTGAGTTCTAACATTTGACAAGCGGGCCAGACCTAGAGGGGAGGAGGAGGGGCGTGCCCCCCCCCCTCTAGGTCAACAAAAAAAGTGTTTCTACTACTTTAATTATTGTAAACTTTGGTTAAAATATGCACCAAAATGCAAAAAAATGACTTATTTTTCAAAAAGTTTTTGGGGGCGGCGGGTTGCCCCCAGACCCCGCTATACTGGCGAGCACCACAAGTGGTCGTTTTGTGCCCCTCCGCTTTAGAAAATCCTGGATTCGCCCATGGGAACAGGAGCAGATGGATGGCATGCTTTGGTAACCACTAGATTAAACCGATAGAATGACCCTAGATTCAAAACAAGCGCTAAATGTTACATCAAGAGCGTTAAATTTTAAATCTAAGAGCTTGATGTAACATTTTGTTTGTTTTAACATCTAACACGCTTGTTTACATGCGTGTATTGGGCCCCAATGGCTTTCCATATTTGTGCACACTGTTTATTTTGAAAGTGTGCACATCACGCAGACACACTCATTTAATGGGAGCAGTGTTGGCGCCATCTAGTGACGAACATTTAAAAAATCAAGAAAAATCAAATTACCATGGTTTATTTTTTTATTTCTTCTAGTTCGGCGGGCCGGATTAAAACATTTAATGGGCCTCATGTGGCCCGCGTTCCTCACTTTTGTGGTGAGGCAGTGGCTCAGTGGTAGAGCGTTTGCCCTCGGACCAGAAATTCACTGGTTTGATTCCCACTGAGTTCACATTTAGGGTCCTTGGAGATGACACCTCACACCCTGTTTCTCCCACTATTGGTGCCATCATGGCAGCCTGTTTCAGTGTGATGCACCACATGAATTTCCCTGGTGAGGGATGAAAAAAGTGTACGTTAATGTAGTCAGTGCTGCATGCAAAAAATGACGCTTTACATCACAAAAAGATTCATTAAATTATGTTTATAATATTATAACATGATGTTAAAGCCATAATGTCAATTTAATTTAATACACTTTATTAATCCCTCACCGGGATATTTTTGTGCTGCATTGCACCGCAGCAGGCGCTAATGGTGGGAGAAACGGGGGTTAGTTGTCTTCTCCAAGGACCCTAGACGTGTACTCAGTGGGATGCGAACCCACAAACTACCCGTTAACTTTCGGTAACTTCCAGTTAACTTCCAGTCTGCGAGTGAACGCTCTAACCCCTGAGCCACCATCTCCACCAGTTGACCTTTTGACCGACGAAATGAATAAAAACACTTGTGTTATTGTTTTTTTTAAAAAATGTATTTAGTTACAAATCACGCCCCTCAAAAAGTAACTGAGTAGGTGTCTCAGTTACAGTACCATAAGTACCATGCCATAGGTTGATTGGCCGGTGCCTTATTGCCCCTCGGAATGAGAGTAGATGGTTATATGAGTGTGGCCCCACAACAGACTGGCCACCTGTTCAGGGTGCACCCTGTCCCTCGCCTTGAATCAGCCCGGATGGGCTCCGGCAACCCCCTCTCTAAGGGATAGACAGTTAAGAAGGTAACTAATTATCTGATTGAACGTGAAAAAAAGGAAAAAAAAAAATCCCTTGTAATTATCGTTCTCCTGCAGCAGGGGGAGCTGTATCATAACAGCATCCAGAGAAGAAGAAAAACAGGAAGTAGATTGTCAGAAAAACAGTTTCAGTTAAAGTTTCTTTATTAACTCGTGTTTTAATAGATTTTATTTAATCGTTTCTGCTCTATTTATTTATCTGAGTGTTTCAGAGAGTTTTTTAAATCTTTTTTTCATGACGTCAGACCTGTAATGACCGGGTTTATTTTGGACCAGCATGTCTCTGGTTCCTGCAAACCAGGCTCAGCTGATCAGGTCCTCTCAGAAGGATCAGTTCTATGGATCAGTTTTAAGGAACCAGGCCAACGAGGCTTTTCAGACTCTTGCAGGTCAGAATGTTTTAAAATCATCTTAAAGAAGATTTTTTTACAGGGGGAGGAAAAGCTGGAGAGGTGGAGGTTGGAAGATTTTAAGTATCTAGGATCAACAGTCCAGAGCAATGGAGAGTGTGGAAAAGAGGTGAAGAAGAATGTGCAGGCATGCTGGAACGGATGGAGGAAAGTATCAGGTGTGATGTGTGACAGAAGAGTTTTGAAAGAAAAAGTGTAGAAAACCGTGGTGAGAGCGGCCATGCTGATTGGTCTAGAAACAGTGTGGTGAGAGCGGCCATGCTGATTGGTCTAGAAACAGTGTGGTGAGAGCGGCCATGCTGATTGGTCTAGAGACAGTATGGTGAGAGCGGCCATGGTGATTGGTCTAGAGACAGTGTGGTGAGAGCGGCCATGCTGATTGGTCTAGAGACAGTGTGGTGAGAGCGGCCATGCTGATTGGTCTAGAGACAGTGTGGTGAGAGCGGCCATGCTGATTGGTCTAGAGACAGTGTGGTGAGAGCGGCCATGCTGATTGGTCTAGAGACAGTGTGGTGAGAGCGGCCATGCTGATTGGTCTAGAGACAGTGTGGTGAGATCAGCCATGTTGATTGGTGTAGAAACAGTGTGGTGAGAGCGGCCATGCTGATTGGTCTAGAGACAGTGTGGTGAGAGCGGCCATGCTGATTGGTCTAGAGACAGTGTGGTGAGAGCGGCCATGCTGATTGGTCTAGAGACAGTGTGGTGAGATCAGCCATGTTGATTGGTGTAGAAACAGTGTGGTGAGAGCGGCCATGCTGATTGGTCTAGAGACAGTGTGGTGATAGCGGCCAAGCTGATTGGTCTAGAGACAGTAGCACTGAGGAAAAGACAGGAAACAGAGATGGAGGTAGCAGAGATGAAGATGCTGAGGATCTCTCTGGGAGTGACCAGGATGGACAGGATCAGAGGAACAGCACATGTTAGAGGTTTTAAAGTCAAAGAGGCCAGACTGAGATGGTTTGGACATGTGCAGAGGAGAGAGAGAGAGTACATCGGAAGAAGGATGCTGGATTTGGAACCATCAGGAAAGAGGACTAGAGGAAGACCAAAGAGGAGGTTCATGGATACAGTGAAGGAGGACATGAAGATAGTTGGTGTGACTAAAGAAGATGCAGCAGATAGGGTTAGATGGAAGAAACTGACTTGTTGTGGCGCCCCCTAAAAGGAAATGATGGAAGAAGAAGATTCACTTTAAATCCCAAACTGATCAAATAAAAATTTTTCCAAATCTTTCATGTAAATAAGTTGAGTTTGACACAATTTAAAATTAAAAAACAGTAAAAGTTAAAAAAAAGAAAAGATTATCTTTAAACTGATTATCACAAAAACAATCATATTTCAAGAATCCAAACCCTCTGAAATACAAAACAATCTAAATAAAACCAAAGCAATGATATTTATTACAGTTAAATTCCATTTCTTCTTCTTCTCCTTTCGGCATTTCCCTTCGAGGGCGCCACAGCAAATCAGTTTCTTCCATCTAACCTTATCACCTGCATCCTCTTCGGTCACACCAACTATCTTCATGTCTTCCTTCACTGTATCCATGAATCTCCTCTTTGGTCTTCCTCTAGCCCTCTATCCTGGTGGTTCCAAACCCAGCATCCTTCTTCTGATGTACTCTCTCTCTCTCCTCTGCACATGTCCAAACCATCTCAGTCTGGCCTCTCGGACTTTAAAACCTCTAACATGTGCTGTTCCTCTGATCCTGTCCATCCTGGTCACTCCCAGAGAGATCCTCAGCATCTTCATCTCTGCTACCTCCATCTCTGTTTCCTGTCTTTTCTTCAGTGCTACTGTCTCTAGACCAATCAGCATGGCCGCTCTCACCACGGTTTAAATTCCATTTGTATAATAATTTAGAACAGGGGTCCCCAACCACCAGGTCGCGGACCGGTACCGGTCCGTGGGTCATGTGGTACCGGGCCGCACAGAAAGAAGATATAGCTTTTATTATTTCCATTTGGTTTATTATTCGAGCCATAATGATGTTTTAATTTGTCTCCGGATTTTCTTCCTTACATCCATCAATGACTCACTAGTGAGGCTTCATTTTATTACATTTAAATCCCTAAAATAGTAAAAAAAAGAAAAAAAAAACAAAGATCAACAGGAAGCTTCTTTAAGAGGAGTCACAGAGTTACGAAGCAGACTGGACTTTAGAAACACTCTTCAGGTTTCAGGTCAAGATGGGACTGTCTGGTTCCAGCAAAACAAACTCAGAATTCTGATTGATCTAGTCTTTCTGTGAAGAAACTAACTGGTATTTTCATTCACTTTGTTTTTGTGATGTCTTTTATTTTGAAGGTATGTTTACCGTTACCATAGCAACAACAGTACTTTCGAGCAGAGAGAACGTTTCCACGTTATAAAGACGCTGCTAATAAATTTTCTCGTGAAAACAAAGTGGTTTTAAGTTTGTTATTATTGATTAAAAAATCCAGTTTTTCAGGCTGGTCTTGTTTAGTTTTTCTGCTACCCCTTTAGACCGGTCCGTGGAAATATTGTCAGACATTAGAGAGGTTGGGAACCTCTGATTTAGAACACCCTGTATGTATTTTTATTCAAAATAATTTTTGCCTTTGGGTTCATTTAAATAATAGACATCTACAGACTGGGAGCTAGGACGACCTGGTCTGGGAGGTTCGAGTCAGCATTGGCACTAATTAGCAGGTTTTGGATGTCAGTTTTAGCTTAAGCAGCTTTAGCTTCTTATGTTTTCCTCTTTCCATCTATAATTTCAATGTTATTATCAGATAGTTGCCATGGTTACTGCTTGTTGATCATTTTTATCACGTGGTAAAAACAGGAGTACCTAAGAGAAAAGGAATCGCCTCAATCTTGCTTCTACTTTTTAATGGTGGCTGATACGGGTTTTTATTTCCATGTAATGATGATGATTGTGTGTGTATCCGTGTTTTTGATCCCTTTCTATCTTCTTAGGATCTAAAAGATGGCTGGACTGGAGGAGAGAGATCGAGCTGCTCTCAGATCTTATCTATTATGGTTTAACAACATTTTCAGGTAATATTACACACATCAGACCTGTGACAGACCGTTACCCCGCTCGGTTGTCCTTACGCTTATCCGGGGCTGGGTGACCGGGGCAACAGCCTGAGACTGGAGCCCAAGCTTCTTTCCCCCTTTAGAAAATCCTGGATTCGCCCCTGCTCTGTGTAACGACGGCTCAACTTTTTATTTAAAAGTAAACACAACAAACAACAATCTTCTGACTCTTTAAATTTGTTCTATATTTGATGTTAGTTTTTTGGCGGAAAATGTTTACTCTCAATTCTGATTGGTCCTTGATTCATTACCTCTTCTCCCTCTTGGAGACCGCAGGCGACCAACTGCTCCCTCTACAGGTTGATTTTGGCGATGCAGCTTCAATATGCGCCAAAAAACTATGTATTTTTCAATTTTCCGACCGTAAATGTAACGAAAAATGCCAAATATTTGCTCTAAAATTTAGTGAAGTAAAAGTAAAAAGTACCGGTCTCAAATTTTACTTAAGTAAAGTAACGAAGAACATTTATTTTGTTACGTTCCACCACTGATTGAGCCTATCCCGGCTATTTCAGGCGAGGAGCAGGGTACACCCCGAACAGGTCACCAGTCTGTTGCGGGGCCACATACACAACCATGCACACACACTCATTCCTAGGGACAATTTCATGCGACCAATCAACCTAACCGTATGTTTGTTTTTGGAGAGTAATAGAAAACCCACGCATAGACGGGGAGAACATGCAAACTACACACAGAAAGACCAGTGTTTTAAGCCTCGTCCCAACTCAGGACTCTAACCCATGACCGGGCAGCAAAGCTGTTGGAAAAACAGAGAACGAGGCGGGGTAGCGAATGGGGTGGAAGAGTTTGGGAACCAAGTCTCACCAGAGGGCACACCATTACCAAGTCGTTCTCCATCTTCTTTCACCACACAGGTTACCAAACTCTCGGAGAGGAGTATGTAAACATCATCCAGGTTGACTCCACCCAGCGTCGGATCCCCTCCCGAGCCAGGCGGGGCCTTCTCATCGTGTTCCACGCTGTCCTTCCTTACCTCATTGAGAGGGTGTTAGTGTGTTTGGAGAGAGAGTTGGAGGACGATCAGGACAACCGGCGACGGCAGACGGCAAGCTGGTGGAGTCTGGACAGCTGGCTTCGGAGATGGTTGCAGAAGGGCGTGGCCCTGCTGACCGAGTCTCAGAGGAGATCCTGTCTGCCTGCCGTGGCGGTCGTCCAGCAGGGCGTAGCGCTTCTACACCGATTCCACGCTGCTCTTTTCTACATCAGCAGCTCCTTCTATCACCTGTCCAAGAGAGCGACGGGGATCCGTTACGTAAGTATAAACGTGTGTGTATCATCACTTTGATCTTGAAGTCATTTTTCTGTGTGTGTTATCTCAGGTGCGTGTGATGGGTCCAGGTGGTGACGACGCCTCCATCAGAACCAGCTACAAGCTGCTGGGCATCATCTCGCTTCTCCAGCTGGTCCTCACCGTCAGTCTGCAGCTCAGCAGCTTCAGGCGGAAGCAGCGAGCTCGTAGCGAGTGGAGCCAGTACAGGAAGCTCAGGTACGGAACAGACCCACCTTAACCCAGACACTCCGTACTGACCGCGCTCTGTTTCAGTCCGCAGCACAGCAGGAGCTCTCAGACCACCACAGCACGCTGCATCCTGTGCCTGGAGGCAAGAAGGAACTCCACCTGCACGCCGTGTGGGCACCTGTTCTGCTGGGAGTGCATCACTGAGTGGTGCAACACTAAGGTTAGACCTACAGCGCGTACGCTAGCCGTGCCCGGTATGGTGCTTCCACCGCTTTAGTCCAGACGCTCATTTGTCTGTCTTTTTGTGTTGCACCTGAATGCAACGCTGCATCTCGTCCAGTGATGTAAGACTGATGCGGAGTGCGCAGAGTTACTGATTAAGTTACTTTTTGAAAGAAGTAATTTGTAACAGTAACTAATTACATATTTTAAGTCAGATACCAAACACACACCAAAAAAAAAAGGTGTGTGTGTATCGGTCCTTCTAACCTGCACCATTGGGTATTTCTAACACATACAAAATGGAAGGGTCTGAGATGGGAAGGGTCTGTTTCTGCTTTCTTCCTCTGCGTTGCAGCACTGTGAGACGTCACATTACGGTGCATTTATGGAAACTCTGTAAATCTGAGTGTTTAGCTCAGCGGTAGGCAAACTTTTTGGTTCGAGGGCCACATAGAGTTTTAATATTTGACAAAGGGGGCGAAACAGGATCAGATGGATGGCATGCTTTGGGAACCGCTAGATTAGACCGTTAAAATGGCGCGCTGGATTTTAGACACACGTGCTAAAGGTTGTTAAATTTCAAATCTAGTGGCACTAGGTTTGAAATCTAAGCGCTTGATGTAACTTTTTGCTTGTTTTAACATCTAACACGCTTGTTTACGTGCGTGTATTGGGCCGAATGGCTTTCCATATGTGTGCACAATGTTTATTTTGACAGGGTGTACATCTCAGAGACACACACATTTTAATGGGAGCAGTGTTGTTGTTTTCTGAGCAAAGCCAATATATCTAGAGTGCGCCATCTTGTGAGGAAACATCAGAATAGCAGGGGAAATAAAACATTAACAAGATTTATTTATTTAAGTTTTCAAGTTCAGGGGCCGATTTAAAATGGTTAATGGGCCGCATGTGGCCCGCGGGCCGTAGTTTGCCCAGGCCTGGTTTAGCATAGTAAATGGTAGTGAGCTAATAAACCAGAGTTTAATTCCCTGAATGTGTTTCTGTTTCCAGTCGGAGTGTCCGCTGTGTCGGGAAAAATTTCTCCCACACCGCCTGGTTTACCTGAGGAACTACACCTAGAACCCCACGCTGGTTCCACCAAACCTGGAGGAAAAGTGTTTCTTAAAGAAAGTTTGAGAAATGAGTTCATTTTAACTTCTGAATATTAAATGTATATCTAGAAATGTTATTAAAATAAATATGTTTTTTAAAGTAATTGTTTTGTTATCAAGTGGTTTAGAATGACCACCAATCACATGGCAGCAGTCTCGTTGTCATGGTGACTTGGTAAAGTGAGCATCAGAACGAGGATGAAGAAAGATCTAAGTGTGAACGTGTTCTAGACCCAATCTGTTCAGTAACGAACAGAATCTTGGCTAATTTAGAAAATTCTGGTAAGAAATATCTTTTTTTTTTTTTAATCATCCCCCATGGGAAAATTAGATATATAAATTATTTTAGCTCTGTGTGTAATTTTTTTTTTTTTTGGTGTACCACATGGAGCTGCGTTCAGACCACTTATTTTCTTTCTTAAACTGTGTCATTCATGACTTCAAGTGGAGGTTCCACTGACATCGGGAACGTAGCTGATCTCCTCATGTGTTTAATGTCCCTCATCTGACCCTTTGTTTCTCTCTGAATGAAGTCCATCTGCTCCGTCCTACTGTAGATGATTTAATCATCATCAAGATCAAGGTTCTCTACTCAAACTGTGTCTCAATCAGATTTTTTTTTTCCTCTCTAAGGACCGGCACCTGACTGATAAGGTTTTTCTGTGATGCTGATTTTAAAGGTCTAAAAAAAAAAAAAGAACAATTTCTGTTTAACTGGCCAACTTTTCAAAAATTCCGTTCATAATAAAGAATGTTTATTATTTACTGTATGTGTAAAGATTTCAAAATTCTGTATTTGTAAATTTAAATAATAAAAAATATAATTCTTGCCATTTGCTTGTGTGAGTATTTTGCAAAAAAAATATTTTAAAAATTATTGGATTGTATGTAAAACTATTTAATAAATGGTTTGACCAATTCACTGCTTTAAGATTGTAAAATGAAATATGAGAATGGACTAAAGTGGGAAGGAGGCAGAGTGGAAAAGAGATTCTTGCAGGGAGCGTCCTGAACTGCGCTGACTGCTGTAATCTGATCTCCCCTTACACACTTTGGATTTCAATCAACCCACCTGTAGGCTAAATAGAACGTTCTAAAAAAAAAAAAAAGACAATTTGTGTGCTTTAAAAAGCTTCATAACTCGCTTTGGTATGAAAAAACTCCACTTTGTGTCCATGATGTTGCATCTTAGTACATTTTTGAACCAGCAGCCCAAACCAATCAGATCAAATAAAACCAGGAGGCTGTAAGTGCAGAGTAATTCATTGTCAAATAGCAGAAAATACAACAGAACAGTGGTTTAAATAATATACACCCACCTCCCATCAGAGCATACATACACACCATGGCATCCTCTCACACACCAGCCTACTGTTTGCATCTACACACTACCTGCACACGCTATGTTACACACATCCTCACACTGCCAGGGGCAGCGGGAAGGCCATTACTGCTGGGCAGGAAGTGGGAAGCGAAGGATTAAAACTCACAATCGTTTATCTACATTTATGAGGACGTTAGATTGTCTGTGAGGTCTGAAAAAAGAAAAAAAAAAGTTCTTCATGATGTTGAAACGTGGTCCAGCGTGGATTAAATACACCTGCAGAAAATCTACATTCATCAGGAATTACAGCATCTTTGATATTGTGTTCACTGGAAAACATGAAAACAAACTGGAACGCAACTAAAAAACAAATAAAAAAGCACAAACTAGAAGAAAAAAACTCTCCTGCCCCCTGGTGACAAACTGAGGCAACAGCAGAGACCTCCGTGTATTATTATTATTAACAGTTATTTTTTTATTTTTTTATTTTTTTTATTTTGAATTACTCTATTCATCCCTCACCGGGGAAATTTGTTTGCTGCACTCCTTACACCGCAGCAGGCTGCCCTTCAACGGCGCCAATGGTGGGAGAAGCGGGGGTTAGGTGTCTTCTCTAAGGACCCTAGACGTGCTCTCCGTGGGACGCGAACCCGCGACCTTCCGGTCCGCGGGCGAACGCGCTAACCACGCGGCCACCGTCTCTTCTTTAATGTCTTTTTGTTGCCATTAAATTAAACTTTTACGTCTCTTGTTTTGCTTTATCTCCAAATTTTGTGACTTTTCTTTGACTAGAAACATAAAATTTATTAAAATATTCAAAATGTTAAAAGAAAAACAGCTGAAAAAAAATATGTTCTACAAAACAAAAAGTCATTTCAAAGCATTTTGACCCAAATATTTCTACATTTATGTGTGTATTTAAAGACACACACATATATTTGGATGCTTTTTAGAAAAGATTAATTTAGGATTTTTAAAACTAAATTTGGAGTCAATACCGGAGGCCATCACAGGGGGGCAGTGCAGGCTGTGTTGTTAATAAACTAATTATATTATAAACATTCATTAAAGTAAAGATGTCCATGTTTCTGGATTGATCAGTAACAGCTGGTGATTTTTTTTTTCTGACATGTTTTGAATTAAAATAAAACTTTAAAAAGTCTCCATTTTTTCGGGCGTTTTTTTTTTTTTTTTTCACATCATAATAAAAACATTGCTGTGCTTTTTTTCCATCTGAATAAAACTACTTAAAGCAATAAATTGTGATAAAAAGCCGGTTGCAAAACATGCCGATGGACACCTGATCTCCAGCTGGACGAGCTAAGGTGCTAAAGCTAACGCAACATACACGCGTGTCCTTTTGAACATGTAACATGACTTGTTGTGTTTGTCCCACAAAATGCAAAAAAAAAAAAAAAAATTCTCAAGATTTTCACACTTTGTGAAGAACAAAATTGTGCAAATTGTTTTTTTTTTCCTCTTTAGAAAAAGTACAAACTCCAAGTTAGAAAAAAAAAATTCGCCCGTCTTTGGTTACCATGGAAACCAGCAGCGTTGCTTTAAGAGAAGCCTGGAAGCGGAAGGACAGGAGACGTTTGGACAGAACCCCTGAACCTCACTTAATGCATGTTGAGATGAAAACCAGAGAAGAAGAAGGAGGAGGAGGAAGAGGAGGGGAGCCCTTGATGCTGGAATGATGCTGGTTATGGGGGGACAGGAAGTGAAGAAGTACCCTCAGGAGAAAACAACATGTTCCTATGGAAACGGGGCCGTGCGCCCGCA
The DNA here is from genome assembly GCA_902685375.1 of Neostethus bicornis. Taxonomy (NCBI): domain Eukaryota; kingdom Metazoa; phylum Chordata; class Actinopteri; order Atheriniformes; family Phallostethidae; genus Neostethus; species Neostethus bicornis. The sequence goes on from LR738550.1 coordinate 28,528,575, forward strand.
GCCGCTCATCTCTTTCCAGACTTCATGTAGGACGGGATGGCCCCTCGCGCCGTCAGACCCTCGAAACGTTTGTACGTGTAGTTGATGAAGACCCAGTCCTTGTTCTTCAGGTCGGCCTCGGTCTGGTTGGACACCTGCGTGGCTGCGCGGAGGGAAGGCGGGGCAGAAAGGTCACAAACTGGCGGGTAGAAACATGCAAAGAAATTTGTTTTAATATTTTGATCCCGCCTCAGAAATGAAATGATTAACTAAAAAAAACAAACAAATTAACAGTAACTCCATAAAACGATCATCGTGTTTATTTAACGAATGACGTTAAACTCGAGCACCGACGTTTTCTGCTAGAAATAAGTTGACACCAGGAGGAGACGGCAGCTCAGTGGTTAGAGCGTTGACGCGCGGACCGGAAGTTCGCGGGTCCGCGTCCCACAGAGAGCACGTCTAGGGTCCTTGGAGAAGACACCTAACCCCCGCGCCGTCGAAGGGCAGCCTGCTGCGGTGTAAGGAGGGCAGCAAACAAATTTCCCCGGTGAGGGATGAACAGAATACCGTAATTTCACGGCTATAAGGCGCACCTAAAAGTCTCAAATTTTCTTCAAAATGAGCGGTGCGCCTTTTCGTGCGGTGCGCCTTGTGTGTGAGAAAAAGCGGACCTAAAAGAAAACGTGGTGCGCGCGAGGCGGACCTGAAAGAAAACACATGAGAACGTTAAAGAGTGAAGTGTGAGTGGCGTGGGAGCGATGGATGACCGAAGGAGACCACAGTTTCATGAAGGGTGGAAGTCAGCACCGGGCGAGTTACGCTACAGTTTGCCAATGGATTGTAGATGCTTGGACTAACGTGTCTGCTGGTACTGTTATCCGAGCTTTCACAAAAGCTGGTATCCTTTCTGAGGAGCCGTACAGTACAGACAGTGACTTTGACAGCGAGGAGCGAAGTGGACCTACTCTGTTGGATTTTGCGCAGCTGCTCGATTCCGAAACAGAGGATGAGGACTTTGATGGATTTGAATAAAGACTATTGCCGGTAATGTGCTTGTTTAGTATCGTTACTACTTAAATAAAGTACAACAAAACTCAGTTTAGCTCCCAATCTATTTTTTAATAACCACATTTGCATGCTTGCGTGTGTGTTGTTGTAAGGCGGTGTGTGACTGAGACTGCGCCTTTTCGTATGGTGCGCCTAATGGTCGTGAAATTACGGTATATTTTTTTGGTTTTAGGCCGTATCGCTCAGTTCAAAACGTTTTTCCCCCTTTTCATCCGTTCTGCTTCTGCTCTGTCACGTGGTTTGCGTTACCCGGGGTAACGAGTCCTGCCCAATGAGCTTAAGAGAAAGAGAGGCTGTTTTTACCTGCTGGTGTGAGGATGTCTGACTCTGGGAACTCATCAAAATTGGAGGTATCGTCAATGCTTTTGATGTTGATGGGAATGGCTGCAGGTCGTTCTCTGGAAAACACACAGAAGTTCACCTGGAGGAACTAAGGCCTGAGAGATGGTCGTTTTGGAGATCATTGTTGATTTCAAATCAATCTGATCATTTTTATTTTTTTAATTCTGTTTATGAATATGTTACTGTTGTGAAAATCAATCACAACGACAGCCGAAGTTTATAGATTTTTAAAAAAATATTGAAAACAATCTAAAAATATCTAAAGTGTCATTTTTTTCGTTTTCGGATTACAGTTAATTTAGTTTGTGACTAATTACTATAAAATTATAACAAGTCCTAGAGGTGAGGTGGGGTTTTAAACACTGGTTTTCTGTGTGGAGTTTGCATGTTCTACCCATGAATCCGTGGGTTTCCTCCCACTCTCCAAAAACATGCTGGTTAGTTTGATTGGCTCTTATGAATTACCCCTAGGAATGAGTGTGTGTGTGTGTGTCAGAACAGACTGGTGACCTGTTTGGGGTGCACCCTGCCTCTTGCGTGAAATCAGCTGGGATGGGCTCCATCACACCCCACTACCCCATTAAGAATAAGCAGTTAAGGAGACAAAAATAAATAAATAACTGTGAGAGTAACTCTGTAACTTTTTGCGAAATTTTTTTTTGGAACAAACTGTAGGTCAAATAGAATATTTTTAATATTTACATTTTGTAAAATAAAAACAAAGCTCATCATTTATTAAAAAAAAAAAAAAAACAGAATAAACAAGATCAAAAAAAGGTCTGTTTCTGCTTTCTTTCTCTGCGTTGGAGCAGAGTAAACATCACCCGTAGTGTGTGATGTCTTGTGGTGGTGCATTTAAAGACCCTTTGTAAATCTGAGCTTTGGTAGATGATTCAGTCAGAAACTTTATCAGTTCATCTATGGTTGGTACTGAGTAAATATGGGCAGTTTTTTTTCAATTTTCAGTGGTTTAGAAGATATTGGGTTAAAAAAGGGTTAAGGAACATCAGACAGCCTGAGTCCTTGATGATTTTTGAGTGGAATAAAATGTAAATAAAACACAATAAAATGTTTAAATGTTTAACAGTTTTGTTTACCTGATGTGGTCGTAGTCGACTCCTTCAAAGAAAGGATTAGACTTGATGTCCTCCACTCCCACGGCGCCGATCCGGTGCTCCTCCTCACAACAAAACCTAAAATAAAACACCTGTTATTCCGTCTGAAACCTGATATTCTGTTAATCTGGAATGACGAATTCTGTTCCGTTCCCCGTTGTCTTCCGCTCATCCAGGGCCGGGTCGCGGGGCAACAGCCTCAGACGGGAAGCCCAGGCTTCTCTCACCCCAGCTGCATCCTCCAGCTCACGCAGAAGGATCCTGAGGTGTTCCCCAGCCAGCTGTGAGACATAGTTTCTCCAGTGGGTCTGGTGTCTGCCTCTTGGTCTCCTCCCGGTGGGATGTGCCCCAAACACCTCACTAGCGAGGCGCTCGGGGGCATCTTAACCAGATGCCCAAACCACCCCATCTGGCTCCTCTCGACCTGGAGGAGGAGCGGCTCAACACCAAACTCCTCCGGGATGGCAGAGCTCCTCACCCGATCTCTGAGTAAGAGCCCAGCCACCCTGTGGAGGAAGCTCATTTCGGCCGCTTGTATCCGCGATCTCATTCTTTCGGTCACCACCCACAGCTGGTTACCATGGTGAGGGTAGGAATGTAGATCCTGGTTACCATGGTGAGGGTAGGAATGTAGATCCTGGTTACCATGGTGAGGGTAGGAACGTAGATCCTGGTTATCATGGTAATGGTAGGAACATAGATCCTGGTTACCATGGTGAGGGTAGGAACGTAGATCCTGGTTACCATGGTGAGGGTTGGAACGTAGATCCTGGTTACCATGGTGAGGGTTGGAACGTAGATCCTGGTTACCATGGTGAGGGTAGGAATGAAGATTGACTTGTAAATCGAGAGCTTTGCCTTTCGACTCAGCTCTCTCTTTACCACGACGGACCGATGCAGCGTCCTAGTTATTGCTGACGCCGCACCGATCCGTCTGTCGATCTCCCGCTCCATCCTTCCCCCACTCGTGAACAAGACCCCGAGAAACTTAAACTCCTCCACTTGGGGCAGGACCCAGTCCCTGACCTGCAGGGGGCATTCTACCCTTTTCCGGGCAAGGACCATGATCTCGAATTTGGAGGCGCTAATTCCCATCCCGGCCAAATTGATCCAGTGAGAGCTGGAGATCACGGTCCGATGAAGCCAACAGGACCACATCATCCGCAAAAAGCAGAGGAATATCTCAGAAATAATAAAGAATATAAATATGTCCGTGCCTGAGGATGAGGTCTTTGGCCTTCTCTGAAATTGGCACTTCTGGAGGAAAAATGAGCGTTTCTCTCCAGTTCATGACTTTCCTGTAGGTCTCCTGGGGCGTCTCGGAGCAGAACGGAGGGTAACCTGTGAACCGAAAATACAGGAAGTCACTCAAAAAAAACAAACCAAAACCAGAAGCTACAGAATCAGGACGCTGTTTGTACCTATCAGCATCTCATACATGATGACGCCCAGGCTCCACCAATCACACAGCTTGTTGTATCCGGTTTGCATAAAAACTTCTGGGGCGATGTAGTCTGGGGTTCCCACAGTGGAGAAAGCCTGATGGAGAGAGGCAAAAAAAAAAAAAACAATCAAAGTGAAGCATTAGTGTGCCAAAGAATGAACCCTGTGGAACACCTTTATTAATTAGACTCATCAGAACTAAAAATGAAACACAGAAACTCTATTTTTGGCCCAAAAACCACATAATTTGAGTCTAATCAATAAGTTTGAGTTTTATAAATGGGAGCATTGTGTTTTTACAGGGTGTTCATTTTGATTTTGTAGCTCAGAAATGCAATATTTGTCAAAAAAAATTAAACTGTTATTCAGTTTCTCTTTCATTTATTACAGTCTGAATTCCGCCTTTCTTTCCCGCCCATTTGGCGACCACTTCAGGAATTTTTATGATGTGGGATTAACATCCAGACAGAATAGGGACCCCCAAGAAGATCATTTTCATAATACCGTATTTTCACGACCGAAAGGCGCAAATAAACAATTTAGATTTTCCTCAAAATGAGCGATGCGCTCTATGTGTGTGCCGAGGTGACGCTCACGTTGGACATCCCGGTGAGTCACACGGTGGAGAAGAAGGGAACCAGCACGGTAGCTCCACGCACAACGAGTACGAAAAGGCTTTGTTTATTGTTGTGCTTGGCTGCCACGCCAAAGGACAGAGACACCACCCGATGGTGATTTTTAAGAGAAAGACTTTGCCTAAAGAAACGTTTCCAGCAGGCGAATGAAAAGGTCTGGATGGACGAGGAAATGATGAAGGCAGGTGTGTGTAAAGAGACCGACATCACCATCTCTTCTGATTTTTGACTCTACACGTGCTCATCTCACCGCCGACGTGAAAAAACAAGTGAAGCAGATGAACACTACGCTTGCTGTGATTCCAGGAGGTCCGATAAAGGAACTTCAACCGCTGGACACCAGTGCAAACCGGCCGTTCAAACTAAGACTGTGAACGGCATTGGAGCGATGGATGACCAGAGGAGACCACAGCTTCACGAAGGGTGGAAGGCAGCGCCGGGCAAGTTACACCACAGTTTGCCAATGGATTGTAGATGCTTGGGCTAACGTGTCTGCTGGTACTGTTATCCGAGCTTTTGTAAAGCAGGCATCATTTCAGAGGAGCCGCATCGACAGAAAGTGACTCTGACAGCGAGGAAAGTGAACCTGCTATGTTGGATTTAGCGCAGCTGTTAGATTCGGAACCAGAGGATGAGGACTTGGATGGATTTGATAAATGACTTTATGACGACTGTAACTAATATTTAAATAAAGCCAACCAAACTCAGTTTTACTCCCAATCTATTTTTAAATACACACACTTGTCTGTGTGTGTGTGTTGTTGTAAGGTGGACGTACGTAGTAGAGGATATGGATATAAAACCTGCGCCCTATCATCAGGTGCGCCTTATGTGTGTGTTAAATACAGAGCACACCAAACTGGGACTGCGGCTTTTGGTCGTGAAAATACGGTACTCTCGATCCAGTCTTTATAAACATTGCCATTAAATTCTTAATCTTGTGAATTGTTACCAACACGGATTCTAAGGCATGGCTGACCCCTTTTTTTTTTTGGTTAAGAACTACAAACATGACCGACGGATGCTTGACACGTCCATCTCACAGCGTCATCACTGTTTGCTGATTAAAGGGATGCCTGGTGATAGCTGCTATCACAAGCCAACGCCTGTAATCCCTGACATAGTTGCTGAGTAAAGTTAAATTGAGCCGGAGCACTAGGTGGTGCTAATGAGCCTCCAAATAATAGTTTGGCTTCTACTAGCAGAGCAGAGATTGTGTTTTAAAAATAATCAGTGTATCTGCTCGTTGTTAATAATCAGTTTACTGATTTAGTTTGTTTTAATGCATAAGTGAGATAAATAAAGTGAAGTTACTGGTTTTAATGAAACATGATTAAAGTCAGCTTCTGTTTTTATGCAAAAGATTTTACACAAACTACTAAAGATATTTATTCTAAAGGTGTTTTCTGCTTATTTACATGTATGTAAAATAAAGTTTTGCATACGTACCAGCTGCCTTCTGTTTCTCTTCCAGGTCTCTGCTTTCCTCTTGGAGTTCATGTTCTGGAAAGCTGGAAGAAAATACATTTTTTAATCACAAAATGTTGGAGGAAGACAAACTTTTTATGCAAGTCACAATAAAAACACCTCAAAATGCAGAAAAAAAACCCTAAAAAAACAACAAATATCTCTCATTAATCTTAAAAACTCAACGGTATTTGATAGAAAAGTGGTTATTTGGTCACATTTTAATCAACCTGGTAAAACCATCCAATCAGGAGCTTTAAACTCCAGAGGTTGGAAAATTTGGCCAATCAGACTTCAACAATCCCTGATTCATCTCTTTCCTTGGATGGAATAATTGGGTTTTAGGATTAATAGGAAAAAAATGATTAATTATTCTCATTAATTAATTATTTATAATTTATTAATTAAAGGGAATGCCACTTGCAGGTCAGGGACAGGGTCCTGCCCCAAGTGGAGGAGTTTAAGTATCTCGGGGTCTTGTTCACGAGTGGGGGAAGGATGGATCGGAAGATCGGCAAGCGGATCAGTGCGGCGTCAGCAATAACTAGGACCCTGCATCGGTCCGTCGTGGTAAAGAGAGAGCTGAGCCGAAAAGAAAAGCTCTCGATTTACAAGTCGATCTACGTTCCTACCCTCACCATGGTAACCAGCTGTGAGTGGTGACCGAAAGAATGAGATCATGGGTACAAGCGGCCGAAATGAGCTTCCTCCGCAGGGTGGCTGGGCTCTCACTCAGAGATCGGATGAGGAGCTCTGCCATCCGGGAGGAGCTCGGTGTCGAGCCGCTCCTCCTCCAGGTCGAGAGGAGCCAGATGGGGTGGTTCGGGCATCTGGTCAGGATGCCCCCGGAGCCCCTCGCGGGCGAGGTGTTTTGGGCAAGTCCCACCCGGAGGAGACCATGGGGCAGACCCCGGACCTGCTGGAGAGACTATGTCTCACAGCTGGTTGGGGAACGACTCAGGATCCTTCCGGTTGAGCTGGAGGATGCAGCTGGGGCAACAAATTTTTGATAGTAAAATGTATCAGTAGAAAGCTCAGCGTGTGGGTGCGTGCTGTGAGCGGGTGGGTTAGTGTTGTTGGTACACACAGTGGCGGCAGGCAGGCATGCACGGTGGGGTGAGTCGTTCAAGCTGCATGCAAAGCACGTTTAGAATAAAAATAAAAATCTTTCCTGACTTTGCTTACTGAGGTCACTGGGAAGGCTGTGGTTCAAGTTCTTGTAGAACTCGGTACGATGGGCTCTCTTTAGTCCCGTACACAACCCGAAGTCAGAGAGCTTCACGTGACCCTGTGAACACACACACACACACACACACACACACACACACACACACACACACACATCATGTTGGTGAAGCATCAGCTGTGTAGATATTTATTGTTTAGTTACAAGATTTAATTCTAAAAAAAAAAACAGGAAATAAACAAAATCAATAGACGTCAAATTTACTTTTTGCGAACGTATCTACCGAAATTATTTACTAAAACTGCCCACAGTTAGTCAATACCAACTATAGAGTAACTGATCAATTTTTTACCAATTATTTCACTTAGTTTGATATGAACTTAAAAAGATAAACCTAGTTAAAACATGAAAACTTGATCATTTTTGCCTTGGATTAGTTGTTTAATATAATCCGTTCCTTCGTTTGTTCCGTCGTCTTCCGATCATCCGAGGCCGGGTCGCGGGGGCCTCAGATGGGAAGCCTAGGCTTCTCTCACCTTGGCTGCATCCTCCAGCTCACCGGGAAGGATCCCCAGTCGTTTCCCAGCCAGCTGTGAAACATAGTCTCACCAGCAGGTCCAGGGTCTGCCTCTTGGTTTCCTCCCGGTGGGACGTGTCCAAAACACCTCACCAGAGAGGCGCTTGGGGGGCATCCTGACCAGATGTCAGAACTCTGATCTCTACAGGTTAGCCCAGGCAAACTACGACCCGCAGGCCACATGCGGCCTGTTAAACGTTTTAATCTGGTTCACCAAACTTGAAAAAATTAATTAAATTAACCTTGTTAATGTTTTATTTTTTTCTGCAATTCTGATGTTTCATCACTAGATGGCACCAAAGAAACAACAACACTGCTCCCATTAAATTCTGTGTCTCCATGGTGCATAAAAAAAAAAAAAAAATGTTACATCAAGTGCTTGGATTTCAAACCTAGCACCGCTAGATTTGAAATTTAACGCTCATGATGTAACATTTAGCGCTTGTTTAAAATCTAGCGCGCCATTCTATCGGTCTAATCTAGCGGTTACCAAAGCATGCCATCAATCTGATCCTATTCCAGCCTTTTTGTCAAATGTTAGAACCCAATGTGGCCCAAAAACCTAAAAGTTTGCCCACCCCTGGGTTAGCCGCTAAATTTTTCCAAGTGTTAAAAAAAAACCTAAATATTGAATATCAAATCAGTATTTCAATTAAAACCAAAAAAAATTGTGGTATTTTGTCCATATTTTTCAGGCGTGTGTAAGTGGGACCCTGAATGCACCCACCCTGGAGTCCAGCAACAGGTTGTCTGGTTTAATGTCTCTGTGGATGAAGCCCAGCTGGTGGATGGAGTCGATGGCCAGCACCGTCTCTGCGATGTAGAACTGAGTGGCCTCTTCAGTCAGAGTGTCCTTCTTCATGAGCAGAGTCATCATGTCTCCTACGGACGAAATAAACATCTCACAGCATCATGACAAAAACCGAGAGGAGACGAAACCTGGAAACTCCAAACTTAGATGATTCCGTTCCATCGTCTTCCACTCATCCAGGGCCGGGTCGCTGGGGCAACAGCCTCAGACGGGAAGCTCAGGCTTCTCTCACCCCGGCTGTATCCGCCAGCTCACCCGGAAGGATCCAAAGTCGTTCCCCGGCCATCTGTGAGATATAGTCTCCCCAGCAGGTCCGGTGTCTGACTCTTGGTCTCCTCCCGGTGGGAAGTGCCATAAACATCTCACCCCAGACCAGATGCCTGAACTACCCCATCTGGCTCCTCTCGACCAGGAGGAGGAGCGGCACGACACGGAGCTAATCCCGGATGGCAGAGCTCCACACCCGATCTCTGAGTGTGAGCTCAGCCACCCTGCGGAGGAAGCTCATTTCGGCCACTTGTATCCACAATCTCATTCTTTCGGTCACCACCTACAGCTGGTGACCATAGGTGAGGGTAGGAACGTAGATCCTGGTTACCATGGTGAGGGTAGGAACGTAGATCCTGGTTACCATGGTGAGGGTAGGAACATAGATCCTGGTTACCATGGTGAGGGTAGGAACATAGATCATGGTTACCATGGTGAGTGAAGGAACGTAGATCCTGGTTACCATGGTGAGGGAAGGAACGTAGATCCTGGTTACCATGATGAGGGTAGGAACGTAGATCCTGGTTACCATGGTGAGGGTAGGAACATAGATCCTGGTTACCATGGTGATGGTAGGAACGTAGATCCTGGTTACCATGGTGAGGGTAGAAACGTAGATCCTGGTTACCATGGTGAGGGTAGAAACGTAGATCCTGGTTACCATGGTGAGGGTAGGAACGTAGATCCTGGTTACCATGGTGAGGGTAGGAACATAGATCCTGGTTACCATGGTGAGGGTAGGAACGTAGATCCTGGTTACCATGGTGATGGTAGGAACGTAGATCCTGGTTACCATGGTGAGGGTAGAAACGTAGATCCTGGTTACCATGGTGAGGGTAGGAACGTAGATCCTGGTTACCATGGTGAGGGTAGGAACGTAGATCCTGGTTACCATGGTGAGGGTAGGAATGTAGATCCTGGTTACAATGGTGAGGGTAGGAACGTAGATCCTGGTTACCATGGTGAGGGTAGAAACGTAGACCCTGGTTACCATGGTGAGGGTAGAAACGTAGATCCTGGTTACCATGGTAAGGGTAGGAACGTAGATCCTGGTTACCATGGTGAGGGTAGGAACGTAGATCCTGGTTACCATGGTGAGGGTAGAAACGTAGATCCTGGTTACCATGGTGAGGGTAGGAACGTAGATCCTGGTTACCATGGTGAGGGTAGGAACGTAGATTGACTTGTAAATCGAGAGCTTTTCTTTTCGGCTCAGCTCTCTCTTTACCACGACGGATCGATGCAGCGTCCTAGTTATTGCTGACGCCACACCGATCCGCCTGTTAGATGATCTGAGGATAAAATAGAGCCGATGTTTTACCTCCCGGCAGGAACTCCATGATGAGGTAGAGGTTCATCTTGTCCTGGAAGCTGTAAAACATCTTAACGACCCACAGGCTGTCTGCCTCCACCAGAATGTCTCGTTCAGCCCGTATGTGACCCACCTACAGGGACAGATACAGGGTGTTGTGTTTAGAGAATAAAAGATTTCCTCACAGCAGGTCAAACATGGTACTTTTTGTTAACCAAGAAATTCTAAGAAGAAACAAAAATGAAGACAGTGGCTCAGTGGTTAGAGTGTTCGCCCTCAGACCGGAAGTTACACAGAAGTTAGGGGGTTCGCATCCCACTGAGTTCACGTCTAGGGTCCTTGGAGAAGACACCTAACCCCCCGTTTCTCCCACCATTGGCGCTGTCGTGGCAGCCTGCTGCGGTGTAGGAGTGCAGCACACAAATTTCCCCGTTGAGGGATGAATAGAGTGAGTAAAAGAAAAAAAAAAATGATAATAATAAATGAGTTTTTCGATCAAATTAATCAATTAAAACTCAGACTTCTCTCCCCCCAGCTGCATCCTGTACCTCACTCGGAAGGATCCTCAGGTGTCCCCTATCCAAAACTTTCATCTGGATAAGGGACACCTGAGGGGACGATCTCTGAGTGAGAGCACAGCCACCCTGCAGAGGACGCTCATTTTGCGATCTCGTTTTTCCGATCACCACCCACAGCTGGATCGACTGGTCAACAGAGTAAATTGTTTTCAAAAATGTTTTTAATATTTGTGCAGTAAATCAATGCTCAAATAATATTAAAATGAATAAGTCAGCAGAAAAAACTGTCATAATTTACAAGTGTGAAAAAAATATTTTTAATTAACTTCTATAATTTTTTTTAATTAAGTTAAAATTGGTTATTATGAAATGATGTAGTAAATAATTTAATATTAATCCATAACATCACACAATAAATGATTTGTTTTCTCCTTTTTCTTAAAAATAATCAGGGAGACGGTGGCTCAGTGGTAGAGCGTTCACCCTCAGACCGGAAGTTAACCGGAAGTTCACAGGTTTGCATCCCACCGAGTTCACGTCTAGGGTCATTAAAGAAGACACCTAACCCCCATTTCTCCCACCATTGGTGCCGTCATAAAAGGGACCCTGCTGCGGTGTGATGCAGCACATAAATTTCCCGATCAGGGATTAATAAAGTATATTAAAAAAAAATACCATGGTTCTTGCCCGGAAAAGGGTGGAATGCCCCCTGCGGGTCAGGGACAGGGTCCTGCCCCAAGCGGGGTCTTGTTCACGAGTGGTGGAAGGATGGAGCAGGAGATCGACAGGTGGATCGGTGCGGCGTCAGCAATAACTAGGACGCTGCATCGGTCCGTCGTGGTAAAGATAGAGCTGAGCCGAAAAGCAAAGCTCTCGATTTACAAGTCGATCTACTTTCCAACCCTCACCATGGTAACCAGGATCTACGTTCCTACCCTCACCATGGTAACCAGGATCTACGTTCCTACCCTCACCATGGTAACCAGGATCTACGTTCCTACCCTCACCATGGTAACCAGGATCTACGTTCCTACCCTCACCATGGTAACCAGGATCTACGTTCCTACCCTCACCATGGTAACCAGGATCTACATTCCTACCCTCACCATGGTAACCAGGATCTACATTCCTACCCTCACCATGGTAACCAGCTGTGGGTGGTGACCGAAAGAATGAGATCGCGGGTACAAGCGGCCAAAATGAGCTTCCTCCGCAGGGTGGCTGGGCTCTCACTCAGAGATCGGGTGAGGAGCTCTGCCATCCGGGAGGAGCTCGGTGTCGAGCCGCTCCTCCTCCAGGTCGAGAGGAGCCAGATGGGGTGGTTCAGGCATCTGGTCAGGATGCCCCACGAGCACCTCGCAGGCAAGGTGTTTCGGGCACGTCCACAGGGAGGAGACCAAGGGGCAGACCCCGGACCCGCTGGAGAGACTTTGTCTCACAGCTGGCCAGGGAATGACTTGGGATCCTTTCAGGTGAGCTGGAGAATGCAGCCGGGGTGAGAGAGGCCTGGGCTACCCGTTTGAGGCTGTTGCCCCCCGCGACCTTGCCCCGGAACAAGCAGAAGATGACGGAACGAACGTAAAAAAAAAAAAAAAATTAAGCTCATTATCTCATGACGTGATCTGTTCAAATACTCATTTAAAACCAACCAACCAACCAAAAAAAAAAAAAAAGTCACGCATTTACCGGTATGTTGACCTGGGTTGTTGGCTATTTATTCTAACTTTTTCACTGCGTTTTTTACTCACATCAACTTTACTAACGTAATTAGTAAAAACAATGTGTTAAACCTCAATTATCCCCTTTATACAAATTCAAATTATACAAAATATTAAAAAACATATTTATTTGTGTAACAAACACAGAACAATGAACAAAGTGAAAAAGGTCTGTTTCTGCTTTCTTCCTCCATATTGAACAGAGCAAGTTCTGCAATGTTTACATTGCATCACATCAGGGTTCAAAACAGTGGCGGCTGGTGACGTGTGACGCAGGGGCGCCGCCCCCCCGACCTGATGACCAAGAAACATATATGCATATATATCTATATATACATATATAAACATGTATGTGTTTATAAGTATGCAAAACTGTCGAGTGTGAAGATTACATGCATTTTAATAATGTTTTACACCGTTTCATTTTATTTTCTTACTTCCTGTGCAAACCGGAACGAGGGCGCTGGGTAGGTACGCCCCACCGGGTAGGTACGCCCCACCAGGAAAACCTATTAGTGTGTATGTGGCTTCTGGTTTTTATGGAAAAAAACGTGACGTCAGCTCTAAATTTTTCCCATTCATGTGTATTGCAAACCATAACCACGCCCGCGGGGCGCAGAGATTTTCCGCCCATCGGGTGTGTGATAGGTTATCCTCTCTGTCAGTCTGTTACATGAACCAATCAAATAGCTATAAGCTATTAACAGTAGTAACATCCTGGCACAATTAAATGAAGGCTACCGAACTGGCATAAGGAAACACAATGAAGAAGTCACCAAAAACAGACACATATTGTCACGAATAATTTTATATTTATTTTATATATTAATATATATATATATATATACGTTTATATAATATATCTAAAAAAAAAATTTTGTGTGTGTTTGAAAAATGTGCGCCCCCCCAGTTTTTTTTACCACCAGCCGCCACTGGTTCAAAAGAATCCTGAAAAGTTTGGCAGTCGAGTTTTCAGATGGCAACATTTTCTCAGAATACCGATGTCTCGTCTAAGTCCAAAATCATTCGATTGAACTCCTCAACCAATAAATAAGTTTGACTTTATTAGAAACCTCATGTCAAAAATAGTGCCGTCATTTTATCGCGTTAATTCAATTAATTAATTACGCCGCATTTTAATGCGCTAAAAAATTAACGCAATTAATTATGACGTATTAACGGTGGCGAGCCAATGCTTGCGCATCTGAATTTTGGCCCATTGAAAGACCCATAGTCTTCTCGACCGTGCTACATCGCCTATGCTGGCAAATTTACAAGGCAGCATTGGTCCAACACAACAGCCATGGACTAGACTCAGGAGGACGAGACAGTCGCAGGGGTGACTGCCCCCCGCCCCTTGTAGAAAATCCTGGATTTGCCCCTGAGTCAAGCCACTAAAAGGCAAGTTTTTATACAAAAATAATAGAGACAGGACCATAAATAAAAACGTAGTAATTTGTCGTTTTTTTCAAAAAGAAGTTCTCTTACCACCGGAGCAACTCCAGCCTGACATACCATCTAAACATAAAACATGTTCAGGCAAGTTCCTCTGTAGCGAGTGTGGCTACCGGGAGCTCGCTCCGACAAACCAAGCTAGCTGAATTTAGCAAGCGAATGAGCAAATCCACAACAAAGAAATTAACAAATATTATGACAAAGTGGGTTACTGATGATTGCAGGTCAATTTCTATCGTTGAAGATAAGAACAAACCCTAATCCTTGTTTTACTTTTTTTAATGATACACCTGGCCTCATGAGACACAGTTCATCACTAATAAATTGGATTTAAAATCTTCTCTTCTTACTGGATTCAATTAATTAGTCAAACAGTACATTTTTTTAATATCCTAGAATTCAAAATCTTTATCAGGCAACCTTGAGCAAATATGACGTTAAAATGCGATTAATTAATTACAAAATCCTGTAATTAATTCAATTAATTTTTTAACTGACTGACACCACTAGTTAAAAACCCTTCCCTGTAAAAAACATCCAGCTGAATATCTGCTTTCAGCCGCCTCACCTGCTCCTTCTCCAGCATGTCGGCTTTACGCAGGATCTTCATGGCATAGACGTGACCCGTGTCTTTCTTCTGCACCAGCCGGACCTGGATGGAAGCAGGAGAATAATTAAACACTGATAGAGGTCTATGAGAGGATGGATGTCTCTTTAAAAAACGAAAGGATGTTTATTACCTCTCCAAAAGCTCCTCGGCCAATCACCTTCAGCGACTCAAAGTCTTCCAGCCCCAGTCTGGTGCGTTTCAGACGCAGGAATTCAGTCTCTTTCCGCGCGTGCTCAGAGCGACGGATCCGTTTCTGCAGCGCACCGGGACATTCAAGTCAATTTCATTTTTGTAGCCTGATATCATAAGGATTTTTTGCGGATGATGTGGTCCTGTTGGCTTCATCGGACCGTGATCTCCAGCTCTCACTGGATCGATTTGCTGCCGAGTGTGAAGTGGGAATTAGCGCCTCCAAATCCGAGACCATAGTCCTCGCCCGGAAAAGGGTGGAATGCCCCCTGCGGGTCAGGGACAGGGTCCTGCCCCAAATGGAGGAGTTTAAGTATCTCAGGGTCTTGTTCACGAGTGGGGGAAGGATGGAGCGGGAGATCGACAGGCGGATCGGTGCGGCGTCAGCAATAACTAGGACGCTGCATCGGTCCGTCGTGGTAAAGAGAGAGCTGAGCCGAAAAGCAAAGCTCTTAATTTACAAGTCGATCTACGTTCCAACCCTCACCATGGTAACCAGGATCTACGTTCCTACCCTCACCATGGTAACCAGGATCTACGTTCCAACCCTCACCATGGTAACCAGGATCTACGTTCCTACCCTCACCATGGTTACCAGGATCTACGTTCCTACCCTCACCATGGTAACCAGGATCTACGTTCCTACCCTCACCTATGGTCACCAGCTGTGGGTGGTGACCAAAAGAATGAGATCGCGGGTAGAAGCGGCCGAAATGAGCTTCCTCCACAGGGTGGCTGGGCTCTCACTCAGAGATCGGGTGAGGAGCTCTGCCATCCGGGAGGAGCTCGGTGTCGAGCTGCTCCACCTCCAGGTCGAGAGGAGCCAGATGGGGTGGTTTGGGCATCTGGTCAGGATGCCCCCCAAGCGTCTCGAGGTGAGGTGTTTCGAACACATCCCACTGAGAGGAGACCAAGAGGCAGACCCTGAGCCCGCTGGAGTGATTATGTCTTACAGCTGGCTGGGGACCGACCCGGGATCCTTCTGGGTGAGCTGGAGGATGCATCTGGGGTGAGAGAAGCCTGGGCTTCCCGTCTGATGCTGTTGCCCCTGTGACCCGACCCCGGATAAGCGGAAGATGACCGAATTGACTGTTGAAGGGGTGAACCTAGGGAGTTTGACGTCATCCATAATTTCCAAAACAAATGAAACCAATTCAGTCGATCTTTTCTTCTTGTCTAGATGACATCAAATCAAATTTTGGAGCTGGGAATGTGCGGTCCAATTTGTGTTCTCATGGTAAAGATCATGTCAACCAGGAGTGAGCTTGTTTACATATAAAATTTTCCAAATTATTATGCAAAAGAAATGTAAGAGTCATCGAGAGCTTAGCTTTGGTTTATCAGGATTGTTTTAAATCTCACCTCTTCATCGGCCAGACCCTCCTGATCCATCACCTTCTCCAGCTTCTGTTGCCTGGAAACAAAAAAAAACCAATCACCTCTCAGTAGATTGGTTTATATCCATAGACCGTTTCACCGGTTCCACCAAAGCTTTAACCGATCACTAGGAAGAACAACACCATGAAAAGTCAGAGAGCAATGGTTAAAATTAGAGCAGCACAATAAAACAAATATTAAATTGTTATGTAATTTCAACACCTGTGATTGGCTAATCGCAAAGAGCTCAAACTTTCCTTCCATTCTTTGCTCCGTCTCTTTCCGTTCAGTTGTCTTCCACTCATCCGGGGCCAGGTCATGGGGGCAACAGCCTCAGACGGGAAAGCCCAGGCTTCTGTCACCCCATCTGCATCCTCCAGCTCACCCGGAAGGATCCCGAGTTGTTCCCCGGCCAGATGTGAGACATAGTCTCTCCAGCAGAACCGGGGTCTGCCTCTGGGTCTCCTCCTAAAGGGATAAACACCTCACCAGCGAGACATCCTAACCAGACGCCCGAAGCACCCCATCTGGCTTCTGGGTCCTGATTACCACGGTGAGGGTAGGAACGTAGATCCTGGTTACCATGGTGAGGGTAGGAATGTAGACCCTGGTTACCATGGTGAGGGTAGGAACGTAGACCCTGGTTACCATGGTGAGGGTAGGAACGTAGACCCTGGTTACCATGGTGAGGGTAGGAACGTAGACCCTGGTTACCATGGTGAGGGTAGGAACGTAGATCCTGGTTACCATGGTGAGGGTAGGAACGTAGACCCTGGTTACCATGGTGAGGGTAGGAACGTAGATCCTGGTTACCATGGTGAGGGTAGGAACGTAGACCCTGGTTACCATGGTGAGGGTAGGAACGTAGATCCTGGTTACCATGGTGAGGGTAGGAACGTGGGTCCTGGTTACCATGGTGAGGGTAGGAACGTAGATCCTGGTTATCATGGTGAGGGTAGGAACGTAGATCCTGGTTACCATGGTGAGGGTAGGGACGTAGATCCTGGTTGCCATGGTGAGGGTAGGAACGTAGATCCTGGTTACCATGGTGAGGGTAGGAACGTAGATCCTGGTTACCATGGTGAGGGTAGGAACGGAGTTCCTGGTTACCATGGTGAGGGTAGGAACGGAGTTCCTGGTTACCATGGTGAGGGTAGGAACGTAGATCCTGGTTACCATGGTGAGGGTAGGAACGTAGATCCTGGTTACCATGGTGAGGGTAGGAACGGAGTTCCTGGTTACCATGGTGAGGGTAGGAACGTAGATCCTGGTTACCATGGTGAGGGTAGGAACGTAGATCGCCCATGGTCATTAGCTGTGGGTGGTGACCGAAATAATGAGATTGCGGATACAAGCGGCCAAAATGAGCTTCCTCCCGCTGGTGAGACTATGTCTCACAGGGGGCCGGGGAACGACTCAGGATCTTTCCAGGTGAGCTGGAGGATGGGGGAGAGACAAGCCTGGGCTTCCCGTCTGAGGCTGTTGCAACATTTTTCTGCCTTCAGAGAAGCAACCTTGACAACTCACACTTTCCTGTTGGCCAATAAGTGTTTCACGGCATTCGTTTGACATCCTGATTTTGTTTCTGTTTTTCTTTAATTAAGTGTATTATTTATTTATGTACAGTTGTTTTTTATTGCGACGACACTGCCGAAATAATTTCTCCGTATTTGTGGAATAATTTACGTACTTTAACCTGAAACTTCTGTTTTTATATTTTTATGTAAACACAAAATGGCTCCACCTTTTGGAAGCAAGCGTAAGCAGAGCCCAGTCATTAGAATCTGGGCGTGGCTGAGAACACAATCAATGTCCGACAACAAGCTGGTGTTTGAATAGTATTCGAATACCGGACGGGGGAGATTGCAAATTACTCAAATTCCTTCAGGAATAAAATACGAACATGGCAGAAACCTTTGAAAAGTTGCATGAAGCCCTCTTTTTACTAAATTTAAGAGAGAAGTTTTAAGTAGAGTGTTTCGTTTGACTTTAAATGAAGAGCATGAACACCGTGACGCAACAGGAAGTGGCCGGTTGTAACTATATGACGCCATGAGCCACATCCTGATGCAAACTCGCTCATGGGTGTGTCTGTTTCTGCACCAACTTCTTTCTTTTATGTTCTGCATTCTTTCTTTTTTTTATTTATTTCCTCATTTTCTTCATTTGACCTCAGTTTATTTCAATTAGCTTCCTCGCAAATAAAGCACAACAGTTTTAATATCTAGAGAGTATTTTCTCCGTTCTTCCCCGTTTAGAGTCTCACCTCATCTCTCTCTCCTCGTGCTGGGCGATCAGGTTACTGTAAAAGTTTTCCAGGGTCACTTTGGCCATGGTGACCCTCTCCTTGGTGTGGTTACTCATAGAGGAGCAAGAGCTCTGGCCAGTCATTGCCATACTTTGCCTGTAAGATGCAAAAACTTCAGTGAGATGATGTAAATATGCATTCGAGACGAAGCTAAATTGATTTAAAGATGTATTTTTACCAGTAAATGTACTTCGTTACTGTACTTAAGTAAAAAAAAATTGTGTATCTGTACTTTACTTAAGTAAAATTTGAGACCGATACTTTTTACTTTTACTTCACTACATTTTTAGAGCAAATATCTGTATTTTTACTCGGCTACTTTTTAAAAGTTTGTATTAATTGTTACATTTTCGGTCAGGAATTTGAAAAATAAACAGTTTTTTTAGCGCTTCATGAAGCCGCTTTGCCAAAATCAATCTGTAGAGGGAGCAGTTGATCGCCTGCGGTCTCCAAGAGGGAGAAGAAGTAATGAATCGAGTACCAATCAGAATAGAGAGTAAACATTTTCCGCATTCATTCACTGCCAAAAAACTAACATCGTATATAGCACAAATTTTAAAAAGTCAGAAGATCGTTGTTTGTTGTGTTTACTTTTAAATAAAAAGTTGAGCCATCATTACACAGAGCAAGGCGGATCCAGGATTTTCTGAAGGGGGGGCATGACGTAATTGACAAAGCCAGTATAGGGTGAATGCCTACCCTATAACATCTTGAAAAATAAGAGTTGTTTTTCTGCATTTTGGTGGCCCATTCACTAGCCCTGCAAGGGGATAGCTTGACTAGTTCCTTTTTCTTTCTTCTTTTTTTTTTTTTTTTTTTTGTGGACCAAAACTGGGGATGGGGAATGCTCTGGATCCGCCCCTGCAAAGTATTTATATGTGACCCTACAGCACAAAAAAAAAAATTGAATTATGGTCGCATACTTTTACTTTTGACTTAAAAAGTAAAATTTACACCAATTACTTTTGTACTTTTACTTAAGTAGATTTTTTTATTGGTACTTTTACTTTAGTAATTTTTTTACCTAATTATCTGAAGTGAGTACTTCATCCATCACTGATTTTTGAGATGTCTCGCTCTCTGATTTGTGACCTGCAATGTGACCTGCATGACCCCAAAATGTCAACTCAGTTTATTTCAATATAAACAAATCCACGAGTTTAAACCATCATTATTTTCTAGATATTTTTTTTAATGAGGTCAGTTATCTTCTATCCACTTGGGAAAACATCAAAATTTCAAGTGACCACAAAAGAAAAGAAAATAACCCCAACATTTTCAAAGTACGTATTTTTCAAACTATAAGTCGTAGTTTTTTTTTTTTATTGTTTAGTCTGGGGTGCGACTTATAATCCGAAGCGACTTATAATGAGGAATTATTAACACATTTTTACCATCATTTTACGTCATTTTCACACGTTACCACAGTTTAGTTTAAACTTTGCTGGTAACATAAAAACAACTGAAGAGGAAGAGAAAAATCTTTTCTTCAGAATACAAGCTGAAAATAGTGCCATCTTAAGGCACAATTAGGAACAGCAAATTAGGGTATGAATAAATTGACTGAATGAACCCTCAGCTTTCGAAAATATCGACATCAACAAAAAGAGGAAAGTTGACTGCGAGGGTCGACGGTTCAAGGACGGGTGAAAATTGGACCGTTTATTTACTGAAATACGTAACAACGGTGTCTGCCTCATTTTTAAAGAGACAGTGGCTGTTTTTAAAGAGTTCAACGTGAAGCGACGTTACCAAACAAAGCGTACGGACGTATATGGCAAGATCCCAGGTTACGAATGCAGCGAGAAACTGAAACATCTTGAAGCCAGTTTAATCTCACAGCAACAATATTTTACAAGAGCTCGAGAGTCAAATGAGAATGCTACAAAGGCTGGTTACGAGGTAGCAGCGCTGATTGCGAAGCATCGCAAACCTTTCCCCTAGGGTGAGTTTATCAAAGACTGTGGGATGACAACGCGAAAGAATATCTGTCCTGAGAAGCAGCAAGTTTGCCTAGAAACTGGTCATTTTGGGATGCATCGATCAGTATGACACAACCGACAACAAAGTATTTTTTTTTGGTGCTACTCAGAGGTGCCATTAGTATCCCTAGTCATTTCCACGTGATGTTATCGAAGCCAGAAGTATACGTCCAGTTCTCTATCGGCCTTCAGATCTGCAGCTGCGTAGAAACTTGAAGTCAAAATAAGGTCAATCACAATGTTTAGGTCCAAAATTAATTAATTAATTAGCAAAATTAATAGTATAAAATCGGGATTGTTTGAACATAAATTATTTGGAATTGTATAAGGATCTTCTCCACCAATCAAACGTGTTTTTTTTTATATATTTCCTTCTGCTCCAAGAACAGCCGATTTTCTGTCATATCACGCCAATGTAGTAATTGTAATTGATTGTAAGTAATTACTAAGTATGACTAATTGTAAGTAAGTGTGAAATGCAGCACATAAATTTCCCAGTGAGGAATTAAAAAAGTTCCGTTCCGTCATCTTCCGCTTGTTCCGGGGTCGGGTCGCGGGGGCAACAGCCTCAAACGGGTAGCCCAGGCCTCTCTCTTCCCGGCTGCATCCTCTAGCTCACCTGGAAGGATCCCAAGTCGTTCCCCGGCCAGCTGTGAGACATAGTCTCTCCAGGTCCGGGGTATGCCTCTTGGTCTCCTCCCGGTGCGACGTGCCCAAAACACCTCACCAGTGAGGCGCTCGGGGGGCATCCTGACCAGATGCCCGAACCACCCCATCTGGCTCCTCTGGACCTGGAGGAGGAGCGGCTCGACACCGAGTTCCTCTCGGATGGCAGAGCTCCTCACCTGATCTCTGAGAGAGAGCCCAGCCACCCTGCGGAGGAAGCTCATTTCGGCCGCTTGTATCCGCGATCTCATTCTTTCGGTCACCACCCACAGCTGGTTACCATGGTGAGGGTTGGAATGTAGATTGACTTGTAAATCGAGAGCTTTGCTTTTCGGCTCAGCTCTCTCTTTACAACGACGGACCGATGCAGCGTCCTAGTTATTGCTGATGCCGCACCGATCCGCCTGTCGATCTCCCGCTTCATCCCTCCCCCACTCGTGAACAAGTGGAGGAGTTTAAGTTTCAGTATCTCGGATTAAAAAAGTATATTAAAAAAATAAATAATATTTACACCTCTGAATAGCACCAAAAGATGAAAAAAAAATTCTGCTTTGTTGATAGTTTCATACTGATCGATGCGTCATGAAAGCGCTCCACAGTGGTGTTACAGATGGTTTGCATTATAAATATTTTTTTTTCTTAATTTAGATTACATAATTAATCCAAAAAGAGTTTTAAAATGTAAAATAATTTTTTTTTAAATATTTTTTTTAAAGAGAAGATTTTATTTTAAGTGATATTGCCGAGCCTTTATCGCGATTCCGAGCCTTTATCGCGATAAAGGCTCGCTGTTCGATACTTATGTATCGATATCTGGCCCTGCGATAAAACCCAACATGTAAAGACGGTTTATTTAAAAGTATCAAACATTTTATCCCACAAACTTTTTATAAATAAGTTTTCTTTTCTGAAAACAAACAAAAAGTGGAATTAAAATAAATTTTGAAAAAGTAAAACTAAATAAAAGTTCCTGTTATTTATTTCTAATGGATTTAAAGCAGAAATTCAGCCATAGATCGTTTTAAGTTTGAATTGAGTCATATTTAAATTATTAAAGCAGCAGCTTAAATTTAATTTGAATTATTGGAGGTTATTTAAGTTTAAAAATGACTATTTTAAATAAAGTTAAGATATAAATAAACTTGTTTTTCTTTACTTGCTTTTAGCTCAGTTAGCACGAAGCTCCTTTCTGTCCCAACGTCCTCTAAAGACTTTACAAAAATAAAAACTATATTTATAAATAAAAACACACATTTAAACCACTTATAATCTCATTTAGAACGCGTTCACCTTCTTTAAAAATAATTAAAAGATCTTTTATCGCTTCTAATGAGTTAAAATGGTAAACAAACCTGCTAGCATCAGTTAGCCGGCTAGTTAGCGTTAAAGTTCCTGGATGCGTCAAGTCAGAAGCCGGAAGTACGTAAAGATACCGGAAACAGACTTTCAAAATAAAGTGGAGGTTACTTTAAACCAGGGGTGTCCAAATCCGGTCCTTGAGGGCCGGTGTCCTGAAGGTTGCATCTACACACCTCAGTCATCTTCTAATCCGTCTATCCCTTTCGGGGTTGCGGTGGGTGCCGGAGCCCATCCTGGCTGATTTAAGGCGAAGGGCAGGGTACACCCCGAACAGGTCGCCAGTCTGTCGCGGGGCCTCACACATACAACCATCCACACACACACTCATTCCTCGGTCCAATTTTGGCACCGGCCAATCAACCTAGTATGCATGTTTTTAGAGGATGGGAAGAAACCGGAGTACCCGGAGGAAACCCACACAAACACGTGGAGAACATGCAAACTCCACACAGAAAGGACAGTGTTCCAAGCCTTGTCCCCACCCAGGACTCGAATCCACGATCTTCTTGCTGTGAGGCCACTGTGCTATCCACTGCGCCACCGTGCCGCCCATCTACACACCTGATCCAGTTAATTGAGTCATCGTGCCAAATTTTTTTGTCTGTTGATTTCACTTCCTGTGCATCAGCTGTATTGAACCAGGAACGTCTGGAAAACCATCGGGACCCCGGCCCTCGAGGACCGGCTTTGGACACCCCTGCTTCATTCAGACACGGGAAGCCCAGACCTCTCTCACTCCGGCTGAATCCTCCAGCTCACCCGGGAGAATTCCGAGGTGTTGCTTTGCCAGCTGTGAGACAGACTCTCCAGCAAGTCCGGGAACATGCCCGAAAAACTTGACCAGCCTGAACCACCCCATCTGGCTTCTCTCAACCCGGAGGTTCAACAGCTCTACTCCGCATGACAGAGCTTCTTACTTTATCTCTGTGGGAGAGCCTGGCTACCCTGCAGAGGAAGCTCATTTTGGCTGCTTGTATCTATGATCTCTTTCTTTTGATCACTACGGTTACCATTTTGAGCGTAGGAACGTAGATCGACTCCACTCCACGACAGACTAATGCAGCATCCTAATTATTGTGGACACTGCACTGATTCATCTGTCGATCTGTCTGAGATACTCAAATTCCTCCACTTGGGGAAGGACCCTCTCCCTGACCTGTAGGGGGCATTCCATCCCTTTCTGGATGAGGACCATGGTCTCTGATTTGGAGGCTCTGATTTCCCATTCTGGCTGCTTCACCCCTACCGCAAAACGGGGTCCAGTGAAAGTCGGAGATCACGACCCAATGAAACCAACAGGACCAAATTATTCGTAAAACACAGAGTCACTTTATAGAGTCAGAGCTTTGAAAGAAATCAAAAACATACTTTTAATTTCCAATACCGGAAACAACTTGTTTGAATTTCTGGTGACTTGACATCATAAAGTTCAGCAGGCAGACAGCTAAGTGAAAGTTAGCTGGTTAAAATTAGCTGTTTATTTGACGTTAAAACAGTTTGTAGAAAACTAGTAAAATAAAACATAAACTAGTTAAAACTCAGTAGATTAAAATCTTAACTAGTGAAGCTGTTTGAAGTTAGTTAAGTGGGTTTATTTTGAAGGTTTCTCCTCTTACCTTGATGGAAGTGTCTACCGTGTCTTGCTCTGCTCTACTGGGGGCGTTGCATCACCTTAGACCCCTGGCTTTGACCCCTGTAGACACCTAGTGGCTGCCCCATCAGGGGGCAAATCATTTCAGTCAATGAAACTTTATTTTTAAAGTGCTTTTCTTACATGAAATGTAACACAAAGAGCTTTACAGGATAAAAAAAATAAGATAAAGACAAGTCACCCACCCACAGACAAAACCCCACTTACCTACACAGGTGGGAGACGGTGGATCAGCGCTAGAGCGCTCGCCCGCAGACCGGAAGGTCGCGGGTTTGATTGCCATTGATTCCCGTCTAGGGTCCTTGGAGAAGACACCTTACCCCCGCTTCTCCCACCATTGGTGCCGTTGAAGGGCAGCCTGCTGCGGTGTAAGGAGTGCAGCAAACAAATTTCCCCGGTGAGGGATGAATAATTCATTTAATTTATTTTTTTTATATCCAGTCAGTCAGTCCCATTCTTAACTGTCTATCCCTTTATGGGGTTGCAGGCGGTGCCAGAGCCCGTCCCAACTGATTCAAGGCGAGGGGCAGGGTACATTCCGAACAGGTCGCCCGCACATCCCTACATGTACAAATACACACAGAACCAGAGGTGTCAAAAGTACCAACATTTTCTACTCAAGTAGAAGTATAAATACCGAGTTAAAAAACTACTTTAGTAAAAGTAGAAGTATCAACTCAAGTTTTCTACTTGAGTAAAAGTAAAAAGTAACCTATTTTAAAACTACTTCAAGTAAAAAAAGTAAAAGTAATTTTCAGAAAAAAAGGGATATTGTTAACAAAAGCGTATGAACATATTTTTTAACTATTATCACATGCTTTAAGGAGCAGAAAACATGATAATAAATGAAAGTGTTTTGGTGTTAAACTTTATGAATCAGAAACATTTATTTCTTAATAATCTTATTTGGAAATCGATTAATGAACACAATCAAATGTATCAACATAAGCAGGGCATTATGTAACGTTCCTTCAGCTACCAAGCTTCACTCTGCATCACCTAATTTAACCAACTTCAAGACACAAACACACTCAATGTTAAAAAAAAAAAATAATAAATGAAAAAAAAATGACCAAAAGGCTTTTTCATGCCTTGAAGGCAGCTAGTTTTCAAAGTTCTTTGAGGCAATACTGAATAGTCTTTAACAAGTTGCTAAGGTTGGGAGTGCCACATACAGCCTGCGTGACACCTGGAACCAGCGTTGCCAGGTGGGAGGTGCTGGATTATCGTACTAATGACGTAAAATTATCGTATTTTACAAAAAAATACCGTACACCCAGTAAAACCACGCCCATTGACAAAATAACACATGCACTCGTAAGGCAGTGGGAGTGAAGGAAACACAAAGGAGGCAAAATCCTTGGATTCTTTTTCTAAAATTTTAAGAACTGTAAAAATGAAAAAATAACCAGGGAAATAAGATTTTAAGAAACCCAGAAAGAAACCAGGAGGGGCGGGACTTAGGAGATGGTGTATATCAATTTATATATATACATATTTACATATATATGTGTACATATAAGGTTTTTTTAATGTTAACCCAAACATCTGACCACCAAGCAATAAACATCAAGGTTCCACTTTCAAACACCATAAAAAAACCAAAACGACAGATAACTTTCCGGAACATCAAGAACATTGACTCTAATTAATTTTCCCAGCATCTTCAGCTCCTCAATATCCCTCCAACTACATCAGTCAGCAATCTCATGGACTACTACAACTCCAGTCTCACCTCCATCCTGGATCTCCATGCCCCTCTTAAAACCCGGACTGTCACATTCACTCGTTCAGCTCCCTGGTTCACAGACAGGCTCAGAGCCATGAAAAGATCTGGCCGTGTCCTGGAGCGTGCATACCAAACATCCGGCCTGACGGTGCATGAGTTGGCCTACCGGGAACACCAACGCTCCAACGCCAAAGCTCTCACATTGGCCAGGTCAGAACACTACTCCTCAATCATCAATAACAATTCAGGAAACTCAAAAAAATTATTCTCAACCATCAATCATCTTCTCAGACCACAGATTTCCACACATCAAACTCCCACAGTAACAAACTGCAACCGGTTCCTTGATTATTTCACCTCCAAAATCGATAATATTCGTTCTACCCTGACACACAGTTTCACAAATTAAACTCTTTCCAAAAGCATTTTTCTCACTTTTCCCCCACAGCGCAGCAGGAGGTCGAGAAGACTATCCGTAACTCTAAATCATCCAAATCATCTTTGGACCCCCTCCCCTCTGCTTAAAAACCATAACAAACTGATCACTCCCCTCATAACCAAAATCATCAATCTCTCTCTTGAGACCGGCATCATCCCGCCATCCCTCAAAACAGCTCTCGTCAAACCATTTCTCAAAAAACCCACCCTTGACCCTGAAGTCTTATCAAATTACCGCCCAATCTCAAATCTTCCTTTCATATCTAAAATTCTTGAAAAAATTGTCTCCTCTCAGCTTCATAATCATCTAAAATCAAATAACCTCTATGAGAAATTTCAATCTGGTTTTCGCCCATTCCACAGCACAGAGACAGCTTTGATCAGAGTCACCAGTGACCTGCTGATGGTCTCTGATTCCGGTTCCACATCCCTCCTTATTCTCCTCGACCTCTCTGCTGCATTTGACACCATTGATCACAACATCCTTCTCCACCGTCTTCACCACCACATTGGACTCTCAGGCACTGTCCTTCAATGGTTTCAGTCCTACCTCACTGATCGGACCGAGTGCGTGGTCCTGGGGGAAGCTAAATCCAGAACCCACACAGTCACCTGTGGGGTCGCCCAGGGCTCCGTGCTCGGTCCTACCCTCTTCACAATTTACATGCTCCCCCTTGGTAGTGTCATCAGCACACATGGCATTAATTTCCACTGCTATGCGGACGACACACAGCTCTACCTCAAAGTCACTCCCTCTGGGTCCCCCTCTGCCACTCTCAAACACCTCAGCTCCTGCCTGGAGGACATAAAGGCATGGATGAGCCAAAATTTTCTTCAGTTAAACGGGTCTAAAACCTAAACCATTCAAATTGGTACCCCTCAACAACTTCGCTCCTCCCCTATAAACTCAATTTCCCTCTTTGGCCACAACATTCCCCTCTCTCCCTCTGTTACCAACCTCGGGGTTAAGTTTGACCCCCACCTCACCTTTGACAATCATGTCACCCACATTTGCAAAACTTCCTTCTTTCACCTCCGTAACATCTCAAAACTTCGTCCATCTCTCTCCCTCCCGGCTGCTGAGAAGCTCGTCCATGCCTTTGTCTCCTCCAGGCTGGATTACTGTAATGCGCTTCTCATCGGGATCCCTGGCAGGAGCACTCAAAAGCTCCAGTATGTTCAGAACAGCGCTGCCAGGGTCCTGATGAGGGTGCGGAAATACGAGCACATCACCCCCATCCTTCACAGCCTTCACTGGCTTCCCGTTCACCTCCGTATTGAATATAAGGTCCTCCTTCACACCCATCACTGTCTGCACGGTGAGGCCCCCACTTACCTCTCAGAACTACTCACACTCAATACCTCAACCAGGACCCGGTCAGGCCAACGGCATCATCTGAACCCACCCAGGACACGGCTGAAAACAATGGGCGACAGGGCCTTCGAGGCTGCTGCTCCCCGCCTGTGGAATGCCCTCCCAGACTACCTCAGGGCCCCACAGACGGAGGTGCCTTTAAAAAAGGACTAAAAACCCACCTTTTTAAAAAAGCTTATCATTTTTAAATTTGTTTGTATTGTATGTTTGTTTTTATTGTGCTGAACTGTTTTAATTGTTTTAAGTTTTAATGTTTTAATCCATGTATCACTCTGAGGCTTGATTTCAGGTATAGAGTGCATTATAAATAAAATACAAATATTATTATTATTATTATCTACATGATACAAAATCTAAGTGATGTGTAGTTTTAATCTCCTCAGTCAGTCTTTATAAACTAATCAATAACATTTTGGATGCTTTTAAGCACAAATACTTCATCCACTACTATTTATGGATTAATCAGTTCAATAAGATTTGTTTCTAAAGATAAAATAGTGCGTCACAGATCAAAGTTATTTTTATAAAAATACCATCTACAACATTTTCAGCAAAGACGTTTACAATAACCTAAGACTGAAAATAATAATAAAACATTTCTTTGCTGTTGTTTTTTTTAAAAATTGATAATTCAATCAAAGTTCAGTGTTGCAGCATCAGAAACACTTTGATTTCCGAGCCCGAGTCTCAAACACGGAAATTGACGTCCCTGCTCTTTAAAAGTTTGTGGGCGGGGCTACTCGCCCCAAAGTAATGATTGACTGGACCTTTCAGCCAATCATTCCTCTGTTCCTTTGTTTGATGCATTCAGGGTTCATAAAAAAAAAAAAAAAACTCCGACAAACAGTCGCGGCTTTTTAACGGTGACAAAATGGCGAAAGTAGCGACTACTTTTCATAAAATTAACGACGTAAAAGTACAGATAATTGCATAAAAAAGTAGTGAGTAAAAGTAAAAAGTAGACAAAAAAATAATTACTTCGTTAAAGTAAAGATAACGAGATTTTCTACTTGAGTAAGGTAACGAAGTAGTCTTACTTCGTTACTTGACACCTCTGCACAGAACACACACCCTCGTGCATGTACACAGGCACACAGACACACACACTTAAAAATGCATTAGGCTGGATGCAGATGAAACACATGAGAAAACGATATCTGAGGAGCCACCAAATCAGGAGTTGAGGAGCACCGGCCATGATCCAAGGCAACGGATAAAAGACAAGCCCCATCATGGCCCCGGAGCCAGGACCAGCAGCCAATCATGAGTAATACTTGAAATGCAAAATCAGTATTTTCAAGCCAAGAACCCGTAGTGGTTGTGGATTTATTCAAGTTTTTTTAATTTCAGATGGAAGTTGAAAAGTCTCGATTGTCAGATACACTGTGCCTCAGACACTTTGAAGACTTTTCAAACATGGATCACTTCAGGACGAATGAGGGATTACACGGACCTGTCTTTTGGAAGAAATTAAACCCAAAGCAGTGATTAAAATAAACATAAGCCCCTGCCCCAACTGGAGGAGTTTAAATAACTCGGGGTCTTATTCACGAGTAGGGGAAGGATGGAGAAGGAGATCGACAGACGGATCGGTGCAGCATCCGCAACAATTAGGACACTGCATTGATCTGTTGTGGTAAACAAAGAGCTGAGCCTGTCGATCTACGTTCCTACTCTCCACTAATAGGTCTTAGAGGGGTGACCAAAAGCTACACCGGGGTGGGCAAACCCTTGGCCTGGGGGTTGGCTTGAACACCCCTAGACTCATGGGGTTTAGCAGTCTAGGGGGTGGGCAAACTTTTGGTTCAAGGACCACATTGAGTTTTAACATTTGACAAAGGGGCTGGAACAGGATCAGATGGATGACATGCTTTGGTGACTGCTAGATTAAACCGATAGACTGGCGCTAGATTTTAAACAAGCGCGCTAGACGTTACCTCAAGAGTTTTAAATCCAGCGCGCTAGGCCTGAAATCCAGTGCGATAGCGCTTAAAAACGTGCATTTAGCGGCGCTAGGTTTGAAATCTAAGCGCTGATGTAACATTTTGCTTGTTTTAACATCTAACACGCTTGTTTACATGCGTGTATTGGGCCCAATGGCTTTCTATTTCTGTGCACACTGTTCATTTTGGCAGTATGCGCATCATGGAGACATACACATTTTAATGGGAGCAGTGTTGTTGTATTCTCAACAAATCCTTCTCCAGAGTGCGCCATCTAGTGACGAAACATCAGAATTGCAGGAGAAATAAAACATTGACAAGGTTAATTAATTTATTTATTTCAAGTTTGGCAGGCCGGATTAAAATGTTTAATGGGTCGCATGTGGCCCGCGGGCCGTGGTTTGCCCATGTCTGAGCTAGGCTCTCACAAACAGATAGGGTGAGGAGCTCCGCCATCTGGAAGTAGCTTGGTGAAAAGCCGTTGCTCCTCCTGGTTGAGAGAATCCAGACGAAGAGGTTCAGGCATCTGGTTAAGATGCATCCCCAATGCATTGTTGGTTGGATGTTTCAAGCATGTCCCACCTGCTGGAGAGACTATGTCTCACATCTGGCCAGGGAATGCCTCAGGTTCCTCCCGGGTGAGCTGAAGGATGCAATAGGGGTGAGAGAAGCCCGGGTTTCCTGTCAGAGCCTGTTACTCCTGAAGATAAGCGGATAAGTAGAAGATGACGAAACAGAAAAATACTTTATCATTGGGTTTTTGTTTTTATTCAAACATTCAGTTGCATTTTGTAACACCAAAAAAGTGTGTATAGAAAACTGTTCCCTAAAAGAATTTTTGTTGTTGACCTGTAAAACCCCATGTAGCGGTCCATCTCCTTCTTCACCCGCCCCTTGGCACCTTCTGCAGGTGGTGAGCCCACTTAAAGGCTGACCATTTCCCTTGTTGTGTCCTACCTGCCGAATGCCTTGCTGTAGAGGTGTTCCGGGCACGTCCCACCAGGACAAAGGACCTGCTGGAGAGACTATGACTCACAGCTGGACAGAGAACACCTCGGGATCCTCTCGGTTGAACTGGAAGATGTGGCCGGGTTGAAGGGAGCCTCCCCGCTGAGGCCCTCGTGACTTTTTTGGATAATGGACCTGTAAAAGTTTTTTGTGTGTCTACAGGTGGTGTAAGACTTTGGAACAGTCCGAACATACATCTTAAATATGAGTAAATATTCATAAATTAAAATAGTTGTATAAACACATGGCCTGGTCTCAGTGTGGGTTGTTATCTTACTATTACTGGGATCAGCTGCCCGTTACCAGTGTTTCATTAGTAAATTCTTTATCATTGTTGGTATTGTTTTCATGATCGTTTACCATGTTAAATAATTTGGGGGAGACGGTGGCTCAGTGGTTAGAACGATTGCCTGCAGACCAGAAGTCAACCAGAAGTTCGCGGGTTTGCTTCCCACTGAGTGCTAGGGTCCTTGGAAGACACCTAACCCCCGTTTCTCCCACCATTGGTGCTGTCGTGGGTAGCCTGCTGCGGTGTAATGCAGCACACAAATTTCCCCGGTGAGGGATGAGTAGAGAGAGTAAAAATTAAAAAAAAAAATCTCATGTCATCAAACTTCTTCCATTCTTTTCGGGTACTTTTTAGTTGACCATGTTTTTACGGCTGGAAAAAAAAATTGAATTTTGTTTTTTTTTTTTTTTTCTGTTGTTTTTTTTTTAATTGATCTAGATTTTCTGCTCATTTAAGACGAACTCATAGGGATAAAAATTAATATTATGTCTAAATTAGGTAAAATATAAAACACACTCTTTTTTACCATTCAGTTCTAAATGTGTATGTGTATATTTTTTTTGGTAAAAACTGCAACAAAGGTCATTTATCGTCATTTAAAAGCAGAATGAGGTCATTTTAAAATTGGAAATATGTTGCTTTCTTTACCCTGAGAGAAGGCAGCGTGTAGATCACACTGATTACAGAAAAGGTGGGCATAAAAAATCTTTTTTTGATAAGTAAAGTTTAATTTGAACAATTTAAAGCCTCTTCCCAACTGTTTCTCATTTTCATTCTGAACCAATAGAGGTCGCTGTATACACACTTTGAAGTTAAAGTTATCGTTCAACCAAAAATAAATTGGCAGTTAAAACTCTTAGATCAATTTATTAGAGCATTTTAAATGGAAAAAAATCCTATTGGTGATTACTTGTCCGTTTTTGAGCATATCAATGTTGGTATGGCATTGACAGGCTGGCATGGCCTGTCAATGACCTCAGAAGCTAAGCAGGCAGGGTCTGGGCAGTACTTGGATGGGATACCACCGGAACCCCAGGTACCACGGTGGGACGGCCATTGAGATTACATTGCCGATGTGTCCCTGGGCAAGACACTTCACCCACGTTGCCTAGTCTGAATGATGTGTGTGTGATTGGTTGGTGATGGTCAGAAGGGCCGGTGGCGCAAAATGGCAGCCTCGCTTCTGTCAGTTTGCCCCGTGGCAGCTGTGGCTACAACAGTAGCTTACCATCACCTGGTATGGTGGGAATGAATAATGCATGAGTGAAGCGTCTTTAAGAGTCCTGAACAGCGCTATATAAAACAATGCATTATTATTACCGTATTTTTACGACCAAAAGGCGCACCGTATTAAAAGGCGCAGTGCAAATTTTGCGCATCATTAGGTTAGGCGCACCTAATGATACGCCTAACGCACGCACACACGTGTGTATTTAAAAATAGATCGGGAGTTAAACTGAGTTTGGTTGGTTTTATTTAAATAGTAGTTACAGTCGTCATAGTCATTTATCAAATCCATCCAAGTCCTCATCCTCTGTTTCAGAATCTAACAGCTGCTCTAAATCCAACCTCGCAGGTTTACTTTCCTCGCTGTCAGAGTCACTTTCTGTACCGTGCGGCTCCTCAGAAAAGATGCCTGCTTTTGCGAAAGCTCGGATAACAGTGCCAGCAGACACGTTAGCCCAAGCATCTACAATCCATTGGCAAACTGTGGCGTAACTCGCCCGGCGCTGCCTTCCACCCTTCGTGAAGCTGTGGTCTCCTCTGGTCATCCATCGCTGCTGGAGTCTTTCCTCCAACTCTGGCCACTTCGCCTTATTTCCATGGAAACTCAGCAGCGTCTTCTTCAACTGTCGCAGCTCGTTTTCCATCTTCCTCCACTTACGAACCATCGACTCGTTCATTTTACATTTTCTTGCGGCGGCTGGATTTCCATGTTCCTCTGCGTAGCTGACCGCCATCAGTTTAAACTGAGCTTCATAAGTGTGTCTCTTTTCCATTTTCAGTGTTGCTGCATAAAGCACATACCTGTTCTTTTAGACACAATCCACGCCCACACTTTTACCTTTAATGTTCTCATGTTCTTAACTGCGTCTGTCTCATGGTTCTATAATACTACGTCCGCAAATCACATAGGGCGCACTGCACAATAGGGCGCACCACTCATTTTGAAGAAAATTGGAGACTTTTATGTGCGTCTTATGGTCGTGAAAATACGGGATTATTATTATAAATGGACTTAATCACAATCAAAATAGTTCAAAAACACTGATCAAAATCTCATTAGTCCAAGGTAGAGTTGAGTCATGTCGTTAATGCTTATCATTTAAACTCCAAGACGATTGTGAAAACAAGTTTATTATAAAAAGAAAAAAACATTTGAAAGTGTTGAACATTCACATTTTAGAAAGCAGGTAGCTGTTGTGATTTAAAAAATGAGACTCAAGATGGCCGACCGAAAGAAAACACAAGTTCAGCACTGAAACGTTCAACCAGTCAGCAGGACTAAAGTTACCTTTAAAAATGAATAAAAGCTAATTATTAGACGTTCCGTCTCGGCTACAATCTCTGTCCATGTGAAACAGATTCAAGTCTCCATCGGAGAATAAAATACGTTCTCTAGCTGAGGTCTTTGAATCACACCCTAAAGCAAGATTAACTTAAAAAAAAAAAACTACTTTATTAGAAATAAGATCCCAGCTAATGAGGATTCAGCCAGCAGCAGCTGAACAGTAATTCACACATTTAAAACCAGACCCACATAAAACACACACACACACACACACACACACACACACACACACACACACACACACACACACACACACACACACACACACACACACACTGTGCAACATTCCCAAACACATCACAACAGCTAGTGCCTTTTCGTCTTCTCCTTTTTCTTTCTTTCCTGATATTCCAGGATCTTTTTGTGAAAAATTCCTGCAAACAAACAAAAAACTTCAGTTAATAAAAGTAATTAAAAAACTCCTCCAAATAAATAGAAATTTAATCGTTTATCTGAATAAAAATGATTTAAAAAATTATGTTTAAAATATATCAAACAAGAAGGTGAAAAACCATCCGCAGGTTCTGAGATCGGCTGAGGAGCTCTGCCATCTGGAAGGAGCTCGGTGTCGAGCCGCTCCTCCTCCAGATCGAGAGGAGCCAGATGGGGTGGTTCGGGCATCTGGTCAGAATGCCTCCAAAGCGCCTCGCTGGAGAGGTGTTTCGGGCACATGCCACTGGGAGGAGACCAAGAAGCAGACCCTGGAGCCGCTGGAGAGACTGTCTCACAGCTGGCTGGGGAACGACTTGGGATCCTTCTGGGTGAGGTAGGGGATGCAGCTGGGGTGAGAGAAGCCTAGGCTTCCCATCTGAGGCTGTTGCCCCCACGACCCGGCCCCGGATGAGCGGAAGATGACGGAACGAAACAATTTTTTCCTCACATGGGATCCAAAACTGACTAAAAATAGAGTTCATATTTTATACTGAGGTTATAAATTTCACATGAACACTCCCCATAAGTCCTAAAATGATTTGTTTCAATATATTTTATGATACCTAACGATACAAAAACAATGTTAAATCAGGTCTAAATCTCATCTGCTATGTAAACAATAAATAAATCCTTCATATTAAATCTGGATTTGTCTCAGAGAAAAGAGATGAAGAGCAACTGGAGCTCCACCAGAACTCCTGGAGGCTTTCCTCCCAAAACTAAAGCAAGAAAATGCTTCTGGTTATTTCTGTTGAAAACATGGAACCGGTTCTGACTTTTAGAAGATAAAGAAAGAATTAAAAGAGAGAAAACAAGGTAGAAAGTTGAAGGTTGAAGACATGTTGAGTATAACTATGTCCTTCTTTAATCTGCTGAAGGTGTTTAGAACCTTATTTGTCACGTATGTGTACGCTCACATCTGTGCGTATGACAACCTCTATGCAAATATTGGGGAGACGGTGGCTCAGTGGTTAGAGCGTTCGCCCGCGGACCGGAAGTTAAGGCAACTCAGGATCTCAGTAGAGAAGCTGTTTGAAGCTCTCTCTTGGAATTCTCGCGCCTACTGGACACATGAATCTCTCCAGTATTAAGAAAGTACTGGAAAGTAATTAAGAAAGTATAATGTATCTTTGTATCTGTAGTAGCATTCCGTTCCGTCGTCTTCCGCTCATCCAGGGCCCGTTCGCAGGGGCAACAGCCTCAGACGAGAAGCCCAGGCTTCTCTCACCCCGGCTGCACCCTCCAGCTCACCCAAAAGGATCCCGAGTCGTTCCCCAGCCAGCTGTGAGACATAGTCTCTCCAGCAGGTCCGGGGTCTGCCTCTTGCTCTCCTCCCGATGGGACGTGCCCGAAACACCTCACCCGCGAGGCGCTCGGGGGGCATCCTGACCAAATGCCCACACCACCCCATCTAGCTCCTCTCAACCTGGAGGAGGAGCAGCTCGACACCGAGCTCCTCCCGGATGGCAGCGCTCCCAACCGATGTCTGAGTGAGAGCCCAGCCACCCTGCAGAGGAAGCTCATTTCAGCCACTTGTATCTGCGATCTCATTCTTTCGGTCACCACCCACAGCTGGTGACCACAGGTGAGGGTAGGAACGTAGATCGACTTGTAAATCGAGAGCTTTGCTTTTCGGCTCAGCTCTTTCTGTACCAGGACGGACCGATGCAGCGTCCTAGTTATTGCTGACGGCGCACTGATCTTCCTGTCGATCTCCCGCTCCATCCTTCCCCCACTCGTGAACAAGACCCCGAGATACTTAAACTCCTCCACTTGGGGCAGGACCCTGTCCCTGACCCGCAGGGGGCATTCCACCCTTTTCTGGGCGAGGACCATGGTCTCGGATTTGGAGGCGCTAATTCCCATCCCGGCCGCTTCACACTCGGCTGCAAATTGATCCTGTGAGATAACAGCTACACAACCCAATTTATAATCTTCAACTTTCTCCCAAAGAAGGAGCCTCTAAGGACAAACATGTCCTTGGATTCATTAGTCCAGTTATTACTTTTAGATAACGAGTTTGAAGCAGTTTGAACAGAATATTTCTCCGTTTGGTAAAATCTAGTTCCGGACTTTCCGTGCATTCTCAGTTCGTGAAGCTGCTCACCTTGCTGAGGACCAGGAAGCTGCTGCTCCACCTCTTGAATGAACAGGTCAAACATTTGTGTCTGAATGAACTTCTTAACAAAGTGCCGTGTCTTTTTGGAATCAATGGCTTTGCAGAAGCTTCTCTTATCAAAGACGCCGCCCCCTCCCGGGTGGCTGTGTTTAACATGGGAGGCATAATGGCCGACTGTGTTCACGAAGAAATGCAGGAACGCTTCAGAAACAACTCTGTTCACATCCTCCACCTCTGTAAGGATAACAGAAAGATAAGAGCTACTCCAAAGCAATCCATCTGAATTCCAGTTTACCTGATGCTTTCCGTCTGTGGCTCAGAGATTCTAATATTTCTGTTTGGAGTTTTGGAGGCAAAATGGAATCTTCGTCACCAATCTGGAAAAATTTTACACGTTAGACATGTTTTCTGTTAAGATGAGAAACTTTAAAAATTACAGAGGTTCTTACAGAAACAATGAAAGTTTCCTTTTTACCCTCGGACAGATCCACCACCAGCAGCTGGAAGAAAAATGAAAGCTTAAAACAATACCGTATTTTCCGCACTATAAGGCGCACCTTCAATAAATGACATTTTAAAAAACTTTTTCCATATATAAGGCGCACCGCATTATAAGGCGCTAATGTAGATAGAGGCTGATTAACTTTGTTCTCTAACTGTGGCCATCTCACTTTGTTCCCGCGGAAACTCTGTTTAGTCTTACTTACTTAGTGCAGCGCATCCTCTTGCTTCCTCCACTTCCTCACCATTGATTCATTGATGTTAAACTCTCTCGCTGCGGCTCTATTCCCGTGTTCTACTGCGTGAGTTTAAACTCTGCGGTGTAACAGTGTCTATTGGTAGGAGCCATTTCCGGGTCTTTACACAAACACACAAATGGAAATGAGACGTCCTTTCATATATCCCAGCATGCACCGCGCACTACTTCTTCTACGGGGGAAATGGAGTCGGCGGCTGCTTACCGCACTTGCGACACCTGTTGTAGCTCAATATTAATCCATATATAAGGCGCTCCGGGTTAAAAGGCGCATCGTGGACTTTAGAGAAAATTTAAGATTTTAGGTGTGCCTTATAGTGCAGAAAATACGGTAGTTTTATTTTAAACATGTGGCTAAAAAACTTTGTTTATGTGTGTGTGTTTGTGTGTGTGCGTACATGTGTGAATAAATATGTATGTATGTATTATATTTGCATGTATATGTGTATATGAGTGTATACGTGTGTGTGCATGTACTCACATCTCCCTGGTCGGTAACCTGGTCCAGTAGTCTCTTCTGGACGCCCAGAAGGTAGGGTGTGGGCGCCATGACAACGTCAATCAGGATTTCTGGAACGATGGAGATGAAGGTGTGCTGCCAGGTGAAAGGATAAAGGAGAGCAGCGACCGCATGGATCACCTGTGACAGCGTGCTGAGACACAGACACATCACCGTGTTAGACAGTGTGTGGTTGGATGTGTACGATCATGTCTGTATGAGTGTAAACATGCAGTATTTGTATTTGTTTTATGTTTGTAAATGTGTGTGTGTTTCTGTGGGTCTATTTATATGTGTGTGTGCTTGTTTTTATTTTTGCACATGTGTGTTTGTTTGTTTATTTGTGTATGTGTTACATTGTTGTTTTTGGCAACCATCTTAGTTTTAGTCTTTGGAACAAAAGTTAATTTAAATTTTAGTCACATTTTAGTCATCTTTATAAATTTTAGTTTTAATCAAGTTTTAGTTGATGAAAACTTAAAAGGAGCTCGGTGTCGAGCCGCTCCTCCTCCAGGTCGAGAGGAGCCAGATGGGGTGAGGTGTTTCGGGCACATCTCCCCAGGAGGAGACCAAGAGGCAGACCCGGGA
The DNA here is from genome assembly GCA_902685375.1 of Neostethus bicornis. Classification (NCBI taxonomy): domain Eukaryota; kingdom Metazoa; phylum Chordata; class Actinopteri; order Atheriniformes; family Phallostethidae; genus Neostethus; species Neostethus bicornis. Next base: position 28,566,362 of record LR738550.1, read on the forward strand.
CCTGCAGGAGAGACTATGTCTCACAGCTGGCTGGGAACGACTCAGGATTCTTCCAGGTGAGCTGGAGGATGCAGCTGGGGTGAGAGAAGCCTGGGCTTCCTGCCCGAGGCTGTTGCCCCTGGCAACCTGGCCCTGGATAAGCGGAAGATGACGGAACGAAAAAAACTCATAAGAGTTTTAGTCTAGTTTGAGTCGGTGAAGACTTAGAACATTTTTAGTCTTGTTTTACTGTAAAAAAAGCAAAGAACAACAAATATTTTTACTTTAACAATCGTGGTTGTTATTTATTACTGAAAATGATGCAAGTTATTTGTAAAAAAAAAAAAAAAAAAAAAAAAAAGAAGAAGAGGAAGAAAAAAAGATAACAGCAAACATTGTAAAGCAACGTAAATTTTTTTTTATTTTTGTTTTCCCAAGAGCCTGGGGTGGGAGGTAGGGTTTTGTGTTTTGTTTTGTTTTTTTTCTCTAATTTGTCATTTATGTATGCATGGTTAATACCTACCAATTTTTTTATATCAATGTGAACAATTATTGCTGTTGGGAAGATTGATAAATAAAATTTTGAGAAAAAAAAAAAGAAATTCTTCAGTGAGTGAGGAACGTTGTAACTTATTCATCCTTAAAAATGACACCTCTTAAAAACCCTGTAAACAAAGTAAACACTGCATTGTATCTTCAAAGCAGTTGTTAGCGCAACCAAGCTAACTATGAAGTTAGCAGCGCCAACAAGCTAACATTAGCTTGAAGTCGCCATGCCGTTTGCGCAAATATGTGGAAAACTTTCATTTTCTGACCACCAAGCCTCTTTGTTACTGTTTTAACCATGGTGTGTGACTTCCTCGTGGCTGCAGGTGTGTTGTGTAGACGGTGTGAACGTGCAGCATTGTGGGGGGGCGTACCGCCGTGTGAGACAGATGCAGCCACTGTGTTTTTTCTTTTCACAGACAGAAATCTGAAAGTCTGATGCCTATTTTGTTACGTTTTCGTCTCGTCAACAGAAACTTGCAAATGTCTCGTCATAATTTAGTCACCAAATAGCCGCATTTATTTTGTTATCGTTATGTCATTATCATGAAAAAAGGCTTCGTCAACAAAATCCTTTCATTGTCGTCATCGCTGATGAAAACAACACTGGAGTGTTAAGTCAATTGTATGCGTGTTTCTATGTTTGCATGTGGGAGTGTGTGTACGTTTGTATCTGTGTACGTGTGTGTGTGTTGTACCCCAGCTCCTCTGCCAGGAATACGATGCGTCTCTCCAGCACGGCAGCAGCAAACACCAGCAGGACTTCTCTGTCTGTGAGGCAGCTGAACAGGGTGCTGAAGTTGACGTGTTCCAGCCAGGAGTCCAACGGGCGGGTCAGACGGATAATCTGCTCACACATCAGATGAAAACACACACGTTTACTTTTTCTTTATTTTTCTGTTCCTTTATCTTCAGCTTTCCTGCGCAACTGGGTCATGGGAGGCAACAGCCTCAGCCGGGAACCCTAGGCGTCTCTTGCTCTGGCAACATCGTCTAGCTTGTAAGCGGCAAGACGGAGTCTCTTCAAAATGTCCCGGGTCTGCCTCTGAGTATCCTACCAGTGGGACATGTCCGGGGGTCTTAAGACCTAGCCTATGTAGCCAAGTGTCAGACCGTCAGGGTTCATTCAGTCAAGTGCCGCCTATCTCATTCTTTATCCGAGGCTTACCGCCCCCCCTGCAGGTAATGACGCACACTCTCCTTTTTCAGGCTGAGCCAGAATGGGCCCCATTCGAAAAAGCCCGGCCATGAGGCACCAACTCTAGGGCTGGCTCCAAAAGGCGGCCTGTTGACCTACATCCAGGCAAGGAAAACTTGCCCACAATTGTTTTCTTTGTAAGGGTTTGCGAGCCGCGCTTTGTCTGTTCCCTGACCTACAATCTGTTTGCCATGCCCTTATTAAGTCCTCGACAACATAGCGCCTAGGATCGTTGATGCACGCAAAACCCTCCACCATGGTAAGTTGGAGACTCAAGGAGCCCTCTGCTTTTTTTTTTAAAGCACAACTTTCCTTCATCTTCAGTAAAAACATCAGTAAGAGGTGCCCTACTTTGTTTAACTTGAATAATGTTACGTCCATATCACTTTCACTTGTCGTGGACCAGCTAAAGGTTTTGTGGCCGCTACCATGGGAAGCCCCGCACCACCTCTGGGAAGTGATGCAGTTCAGCTTTACGCTTTGGACAAAACCTGCTTCATGTGTTTTTGGTCTATGCATTTAGGGCAGGGGTGTCCAAATCCAGTCCTCGAGAGCCAGTGTCCTGAAAGTTTTCCATGGGTTCTTTCATCTACACACCTGATCCAGTTAATTGAGTCATTGTGCCAAATTTTATTGGCTGTTGATTTCACTTTGACAACCAACCCAATGACAATCTTCAGGATACCGGCCCTCGAGGACCGACTTTGGACACCCCTGATTTAGGGTATGGAGGCAGCTTTTTAGGGGGGCACATTTTGAGCGGCATAGCTTTGTAGTAAAGTGTCCGTTTTTGGATCAAAGTGTTACAAGTTTGATTAAAGCTGGCACAACCTCATATCAAAGTGTCCCTGGACAAGACATCTAATCCCTGATTGCTCCCACAATTGACGCTGTTGTTTGCTGCCCGACGCGTCGCAATGTTGAAAGGAAGTTTTCCCATGAGGAATCAATAACGTATCATTATTAAAATGTTGTTCCATTGAGCGTGAGTCAAATGAGGTCTATGTTAGTGGGCCACGGGGTTTGGCGGCTCAGCTTTTACGTGTACAGCAGATGTCAGTCCGTACAACCTGTGTAGTACGTAAATACTGAGCATGTTCTTGCTCCATATGATCCACGGGAGTTCTACATGTGTATTTAGATTTGAACTGGGGACATGGGGACTTAGGCCCTGTCCACACGTAACCGGGTATTTTTGAAAACGTTTATCTGTTATCCTTCGTTTTAGAAAAATGTTTGCATCCACACGTAACCGTTTTCAAAATATCCGCGTCCACACGGAGCCGTATAAATACGCTTCTGAGTGCGATTATGAGCATGCCAGACCAGTAGTGGGCAGTATTGAGTGGAGGAAGAGGGAGGCTTATGTGATTAATAATCGCCGATTGCAACGCATTTCTCATCCTTTGCTCCTCAACAAGAAGCAAGAGCAGTTGAGACAAAAAGGTAAGAAAAGAGGGTCTGCAACACGGTCCGTGGATCCATGCTGCCAACTGTCTGCTTTTGTAAACAAGGACGCACACAAATGACGTATGTCCATGACTTGTCGCAGGTAGTGATGCATAAAACGCTTAGAGAAAAACGCAAATTTTCATTTTTGCATGTTCACACGCAAACGCAAAAACAGAGTTTTCCAAAATCTCCACTTTGGCCGGAGTTTTCAAAAATACCCAGCCACGGGTGGACAGGGCCTAGCGTGTGCGTGTGCAGCACGCATTGCCTGTAGAACAAATGTGGGAAATATTTTGACAAACTCACATTGTGCACGATGCGCTCATTGATATGCCTCATCCTAACGAAGGGTAAATTTACATCCAACCGCCCAAAATTTCCTCAACAACTAAAAGTGCCACGGACTATCTGTACGCTCCCAAGTCTTTGCTGAACCAGTAGTTGTCACGTACGGATGCTCAAACTTTGCTCTAATTTTTGCAGGTAGACAACATACACTTAGAAGTACAGCAGATTAGGACTGGGGCTCTAAACAAAATTTCTCCCACCCTACTATAAACTCTAAAGGAGGCAGTAAGTCTTAAAAGGAAGGTGAAGCGTGTCGCCCTGCAGTCATGCTCATGCTGGTCACAGCCAACCAGCAAAGACAATGACCAGCATGCCACTGGGAGCTGTTGGAACATGGTCTGCTGGGAAAAGTATTTTGCTCCTGCTTAGAGAAAAAGGTTGGGTAACTCTGGGCGGGTTCAGACAACTCCATGCTAGCACACCCTGCAGGGAAAGGATCATGTTTTCCTCTTCTCTCCTACTGTTCGTCTGTCAGAGAGCTGCCACTAAATTCATGTTTAATGTTAGATATAAACAGAAAAAACACACACATTTTTATGGGAGCAGTGTTATTGTATCTTTGGTGCCATCTAGTGACAAAACATCAGAATTACAGGAAAAAAGAAAACATTAACAAGGTTCATTTATTTAATTTTTTTCAAGTTCGGCAGGCCAGATTAAACCATTTAATGAGCCACATGTGGCCCGTGGGCCATAGTTTGCCCATGCCTGGCCTAACATCAAGAAGAAACTTGATCGACACAAGTGTTCCTCAAGAGTAATTCTAGATGTCGAACTGTGAGACATCGAGTTATTTGGTTATTTTTGGCACATTAAACCAGATTGAGTCCAGACTTTAGTCCTTGCTTTACACTGAGATTTTATGAGTGTTGTGTGTATCAGTTCTGTTTAGAATTTAGTTTAAGCTTGGCAAGCGCATTTGCTTTTAAAATATCAATAATTCCCTTTAAGAACTAAGCTTTATAGATCACAAATCTTAGATTATGTAAATGGAAGAGTAAGCTGAATTGATCTCCATACTGGCCCAACCCCCATCTCCAGAGCTCAAAATATGGATCATGCAAATGACAGGATGCAATAATTCTCATATGAGCCGGTACCACCTGTCATTACTCTTGCGAAATGTTGAGGAGGCTTAATGTGTTAACTATTTTTATTATTGTTATTATGTTTATGTGTAGGGTGTGAAATATTGCACAGAAGCAAGTCCACGACACACATTTTCTAAATCAATTCAAACATGATGATTGGAATGTACATATTGTAATCAACAAACTTTCAATAATAATGTATACTTTATTGAACCCTCGCCTGGGAAATTTGTGTGCTGCAATACACCGCAGCAGGCTGCCATGATGGTGCCAACGGTGGGAGAAACGCTGGGGTAGGTGTCTTGTCTAAGGACCCTAGATGTGAACTCAGCGGGATGCAAACCTGCGAACTTCCGGTCCGAACGCTCTACCACTGAGCCACTGCCTCACCCCTAATTTTTACATGATATGGTCCAATTTTCTTATGTAGGACTTTGTAGGTCCCTACAATGACAGGCATTAATGTGTGCTTTCAAATTGTTTTCTCTCTCCTTTCATAGGTTCGTTTCACTGGCTTTGGTTCACTTCACGGTCTGTCCTTCAGTCTCATCGTTTTAAGTCTTAAGATTTGCTTATAGCAGTTCCTGCATTTGCTTAAAGTTGTGCACTATTCCATGCACTCCACTCTTCATCACTCGATTTGCTTAAAAGTTGAAGTACGCACAGATTTTGCTGTAAGCACATTTCATTAAAGCGGTTCTTTATCTTTACAAATTTCCAAGGTCCTATTTTCATAAGATTAGCTCTAGCTAGGGACTTCTTGTCAGACTCCCTCACCTGCCACCAGAGGGAGCCTTGGATATTCCTAACCAACCTGATTAGGATCACCTGGGGATGATTCCTGATTCCACTTATCTGTGCACTACACCATCTATTTAAGGGGAATCACCCCAGACTTCCCTGTTAGGTCTTACCATCCCTTCCAGCCAGGTCACACTGGTTGCCTGACCATGTTTGAACTTTATTATTTGGACTTTTGAAACCTTGAGTTAATCCTGTGCTTCTTGCTTTACAAACAATTAAATTTCTTATATCTATCCAGCTTCGTTTAATCTTCTACACGTCAGCACTTCACCTGAACTTTCCCTCAACGCAGAACAAACATACACAAGATAAGCAGGAAGAATAGAAGCAGGAAGGGGGTCTACACACACAGTGTAACAGCTATCTCCTTGGCAACCACTCCAATCTTCTTTTATTTTCTCTTTGGTTGAACTACTCTTTCTGTTACTGTATCTTCTAAGTTCAACAAAAAAAAATGTTATTGTGGACATTAAACTTATTGCATGTTGTCAGGTTTGATCAGAGAGAATTTGTCAGAAGCTTTAAACCTGAGAAGAACCTGAGGGCCACCGGCCACCGAACTGTGAGATCAGGAGGGGAGGAGATGTGAGTCTGGTTCTGCTCTGACCTCAGTGCCCGACTCAGGAATGAAGCTCTTAATCTCCACTGTGTTTCCGGGAGCCGGGAATGAAGCCTCACGCAGTTTCTGCATGAATGGGTAGATCATAGCCATAGAGATCTGCCGCCGCTTCTCCACCTCATCAAATATCTGCACACATGAAAGAACACACTCATATTACATACCACCTACATGGAAATACGGAGAGTATTTTACATTTCTAAGTATGTGTGTTCTATTTCCACTGGTCAGAATCACAACAGTCATCACAGTGACTTTATGCTCATGTTTTTATGTTTGCTGGGTCATTTCCCCAAAAGACGGTTCCACACTGAAAACAGTATTATTGCTTCTAAAGTAAGTTTGATCTTCAAAAACCCTTGGATCAGCTGTGATGAAAGATGTCAGGTGTCATCCGATGTGTCAGCAATACACCATACAATTCCGTTTCGTTGTCTTCCGCTCATCCGGGGCCGGGTCACAGGGACCACCGCCTCAGACGTGAAGCCCAGGCTGTTCTCACCCCGGCATCATCTTCCAGCTCATCTGGAAGGATCCCAAGTCGTTATCCCAAGTCGTTCCCCGGCCAGCTGTGAGACATAGTTTCTCCAGGTCCGGGGTCTGCCTCTTGGTCTCCTCCCGGTACGACGTGCCCAAAACACCTCACCAGTGAGGCGCTCGGGGGGCATCCTGACCAGATGCCCGAACCACCCCATCTGGCTCCTCTCGACCTGGAGGAGGAGCGGCTCGACACCGAGCTTCTCCTGGATGGCACAGCTTCTCACCCGATCTCTGACTGAGAGCCCAGCCACCCTGCGGAGGAAGCTCATTTCGGCCGCCTGTATTCCCAATGTCATTCTTTCGGTCACCACCCACAGCTGATGATCATAGACGAGGGTGGGAATGTAGATCCTGGTTACCATGGTGAGGGTAGGAACATAGATCGACTTGTAAATCAAGAGCTTTGCTTTTCGGCTCAGCTCTCTCTCTTTAAAACGACAGACCGATGCAGCGTCCTAGTTATTGCTGACGCCGCACCGACCCGCTTGTCGATCTCCAACTCCATCCTTCCCCCACTCGTGAACAAGACCCTGAGATACTTAAACTCCTCCACTTGGGGCAGGATCCTGTCGCTGACCCAGCTAGCTAGCTCTACACCATACAATCAAATCCAAAATCATTTTCTTCATCTCTTAAACTTTATGTTAAACATTCATACTGTATATTCACACATGTGTACTCTGTCTTACTTCAGGTTGGAAAGACAGAAATACTAAAATGATTCACTCAAAAACCAATGGATCATTCTAAAAAGCATTTTGGGGGCAAATACTGTACAACAGTGGTCCCCAACCACCGGGCCGCGGACTAGTACCGGTCCGTGGGTCACGTGGTACAGGGCCGCAGACAAAGAAGAAATAACTTTTATTATTTCCATTTGGTTTATTATTTGAGCCATAAAGATGTTTTAATTTGAAAAGTCCCCGGATTTTCTTCCTTATATCCATCAATGACTCACCTTTGACGCATCATTCCATTGAATTTAAACCCTTAAACTAGCAAAATGAGTAAAAAACAAAGATCTTTAGGAAGCTTCTTTACTAAGGGGAGTTACAGAGTTACGAAGCTGACTAAACCTTAGAAACACTCTTCCGGTTTCAGGTCAAGATGTGACTGTCTGGTTCCAGCAAAACAAACTCAGAACTCTGATTGATCTAGTCTTACTGTGAAGAATCTAACTAGTAGTTTTATTCACTTTGTTTTTGTGATGTCTTTTATTTTGAAGGTATGTTTACCGTTACCATAGCAACCAGTGTGCTTTCGAACAGAGAGAATGTTTCCACATTATAAAGATGCTGCTGACAAATTTTCTTGTGAAGACAAAGTGGTTTAAGTTTATTATTATTGATTTAAAAAGTCCATTTTTCAGGCTGGTCTTGTTTGGTTTTTCTGCTACCCCTTTAGACCGGTCGGTGGAAATATTGTCAGACACTAAACCGGTCTATGGTGCAGAAAAAATTGGGGACCACTGCTGTACAAGATACACACATCACGATAAGTTCCTTTTGCACAAGATGGGCCTTTTGAATGATGGTTTCTCACCTTAGAGAAGAGGCCGAAACAAGCCAGGCTACTGATGATGCAGTACGCCTCCGGTGGACGAGCACCTTTCCCTCCTGGCTGTGGATGTTAAAACATGCGACAATTTGTTTCCATTTGTGAATAAAATCTGATGAAAATCTGAGTCCACACACTAACCAGTAACCTTCTGCAGTATCCATTCCTCCTGCTGCCATCGATTTCAGTCAGAACGAAAGAGAAAGTCTCACTAAAAGAAGAGGACAGGATAAAGTGAAAAAGGTGTGATGACGAAGAGGATCTGAAGGTCCGGTCGGAAGCAAAAGTACCTGTGGTATTCCGTCAGAGGAGCCCAGTTAATTCCCTCTGGAAAACAGAAGAGAGTGATGGCCTTCAGTGTCTTCTCTTCCTCCTCCCTCTGATACTTGGCCATGCCGTCTCTCTGAAAATAAAGCCAAACATTTTTTTACAGACCCCTTTTCCATCTCAGACCTCCAGAAACAGAAGTTTTCTTTAATAAACAGAACAGAACAGAAAATAATTGAGCGACTGAATTTGTCCAGGAAACCAGAATATCAGTGAGTTTAAAACAGACCTGTGCACTAAAACGCTTTGTACTTAGAATCTGAGCATGGCGGACAACAACATCCTAGGCCAAGAACAACCTGGTGTTCACCTAATATCTAAATACCAGAATGGGGAGCTATGGAAATGTACCATTCAAAGAGCTGGTGTGGTGACCACCGCCCCCCACTCTATTTCGCATGTGGGAGACGTCACCAAGGCTGCACAATAGTGACACCATGCCATTACACATGAGTAACGACAGACGGCACCGGCTCATTTAAATACCATTCAATATCCATCATGTCTCATGTTCCATTGGAGTTCTAGAAGAGTGTTTGGATCAGGAGGAATCATCAGTTGATTTATGCCTATAATTTGTTACAGATGGGATTTATGAAGTCTGTGTTGCATAAAAAAAAAAGAAGACTCCCGCTCAATGGGTCATGAACTCTTCTGGATGCCAAACTAAACTAGAGTTTCGAGTGAGACACTGAAAGCTCAACTGGAAATTTTAAATAATCCTAGACATGTCAAAAAAAAGCTTGAAAACAGACTGACCTTAGGAAACTGGTAGGAGATCTGTGGTTCATAGCTTTGGCCATCTTTTGTCTTCTTGAGACTGACCACCACCAAATACTCAAAGAAGTATTGCCCACTGGCGTAGCGGAGTTGCTTGGAAGTGTTGTCGATAGCAGACGTGCTCGAAGGTTCCACAGGTGCGGAGTCTTTACTTCCTACAACAAAACACACAAAGTTTCTGCGTATTTCCAACGCTGGCCAATAAATAACCACATGATGTTTGTCACGCAGACAAAAAAACTCAGATTAACAGCATGCATTAGATCAAGGGTGCCCAACCTTTTTAGTCCCAAGATCTACTTTACAAATATCAAACCTCCTGAGATCTACCAGTCCCATGTTACCATAGCAAACCCCAACAGATTGTTTCCAACCTGCTGTAACTACCGCTATAACACGATTTGTTACATCCGCACATGCACACACTCACAGCGCTTTGCGAGGGGGAGGGGCCACAGCAGCACCGTGGGCTGCTTATTGATTACAGGCTTAACAAAGTGATTTCACGTCACAGACTCCAAAAATCTTCAGTAACAGCAGAAAAGCCGCTAAATTGACACTTTAAAAAAAAAGTCCTTAAATTTTAGCAACTCTAGTGGCTGACCTCAGAGCAGGTAACAATGGGAGGCTGAGGATAGGCTGGCGCCAACTTTTTTCTTTTTTTTTCAATGCCATGCAATCTACCCATAATGCCTTTGCGATTAACCAGTGGATCGCAATCGACCAGTCAATCGTGATCGACGTAATGGGCACCCCTGCATTAGATTGTTTAAATCAGAAATGCAGATGGTAGTCCTCCTCACCAACAACCTATTATCGCTTATTGATTTAGGATGTTTGAGAAGTTCGAGAAGTATAGCCTGGTTCACAACAAACAAAACTTGCAAAGAAAATTAACAAAGCTTAGCAAAGCAAATTTTTTATTTTTGATGGTAAAGCAATTTTTTTTCTTGTATTAATTCAGTACAGTAAGGAAGGGCTCATTGATGTGGATGGAGCACTACTGAAGGTCTAGGTGTGAAACGCGCAGTCAGCCACTGGTTTATGTGTACACTAGATTACCAAAGGTATTTGTTCTCCTGCCTTGACTCATACTATGAACTGAAGTGCCATCTGATTTCTAACCCAGAGTTCAATATGATGTTGGTCCACCATTTTCAGCCATTACAGCTTCAACTCTATTGTGAAGACTGTCCACAGGTTGAGTGTTTATAGGACTTTTGGACCATTCATCCAAAAGCAAATTGGTGAGGTCCCACACCGATATTGGTTGAGAGGGCTCGGTCCTCAGTCTCTGCTCTAATGCATCTCAAACCTGTTCTATCGAGTTCAGGTCAGGACTCTGCGCTCGCTAGTCAAGTTCATCCACACCAGACTCTGTCATCCATGTCTTTATGGGCCTTGCTTTGACCACTGGTGCACAGACATAGGCCTGTTCCAAACTGTTCCGACAAGGTTAGAAGCATGGAATTCTCCAAAATGTTATGGTATCCTGAAGCATTCAAAGTTCCTTTCACTGGAACTAAGGAGCCAAGCCCAGCTCCCGAAAAACAACCCCATACCATAATTCCTCCTCCACTAAATTTTACAGTTGGTACAATGCAATCTGAAATGTACCTTTCTCCTGGCACCCTCCAAACCCAGACTCGTCCATCAGATTGCCAGATTCCATGAAGCTCACTGCGTACCGAACTTGGGCTAATCTGAAGGTCACATGAGATTTGTAGCTCTGTGCAGAAAGTCTGCGACCTCTTTGCACTTTGCATTCGCTGACCCCTCTCAGTCACTGTATGTGGCCCACCCACTTTGTGGCTTAGTTGCTGTTTTTCCCAAACACTTCCATTTTGTTAAGTTGCTGTTTTTCCCAAACACTCCCATTTTGTTACAACAGCGCTGAAAGTTGACTGTGGAATATTTAGGAGCGAGGAAATTTCAGGGAATTTCATGACTGGATTTGTTGCAGAGGTGGCATCCAATGACAGTTCCATGCTGGAATTCACTGAGCTCCTGGGAGCTCATTTTTTCACAAATGTCTTGTTTCACAGTTTACCCGCCTGAGTGTTTGATTTTATACAGTACACCCATAGCCAGGCCAAGGAAGTAGGACACTTGATTCTGATACTTTTGGTAAAATAGTCTATGTGCATATTAGGGGTGTAACGGCACAGAAAAATCCCTGTTCGGTATGTACCTTGGTTTTGAGTTTCCAATTCGGTTAATTTTTGGTACAGTATTGGAACAAAATGTAAAACCATCCTTTTTTGTCTGTATATTCATCCAACTATTTGCTTGGCACTCATTCACTCAAACACTTATTCTAGATGCTCATTATAACGTTGGTTTGATCTGAATTAGCAGGAACACGCTGCTTGAATGCTGACCAGCTGAATTTGTACTTTTTTTCTTGTCGTGTACCAGTGATATTTACACCAAGTTGGTGCCATTTCAGGTGAGTTGGAACGTTGACAGGCAGCCATAAAGCTATCCGGCCTCAGATGAACAATGTTGGCAACCGATCTTCATTTAATCCACCGGTATTTCTCTTTTTTATTATTTATCCAGGAAACCAAAGTGTTTCCAAACAGGAAACTTTAGCGATAGGAGAAAATCTTAAAGTTCTTGTTGTTTTCTAGCAGTAGCCACACAGCCACTTTGGTAGCCACTTTGGTAGCCACCTTGGTAGCCACTTTGGTAGCCACCTTAGCGTAACATCAAAACACTCCAATGCATGCTTCAATGTTTATAACTGCATTTGTTATAAGAAATACTATACAATTTAAACTGTTCATGCGCCGTAAGTTTTGTTTACTCTTTACAAGAATTTTTTAAAAATGATATTTTATATTTGTGTTGCTCATCTGAGAATATTTAGATTGAACAAACAACGGGCAATTGGTTTCACTTTTCACTTCAATTGTGTACCAAAAATGTACCGGATTGTGACCTCAAAACCAAGGTATGTACTGAACTGGGACTTTAGTCTAATGTTAGGCCCCGCATGTCTGAAACAAGAGGTGGTGTGTTTAGTGTGCGTTCCATAAGCTATTTTAACAATATGGTTTAACTTTCGTGTTCACATTTCCACCACACTTAGATAGAGAATGACTTTTGGTATAGTTTGTCACTTTTAACCACCGAGGGTGAGGGGGAACATCTGAGGCAAAGTGTTTGTGTTGACAGGAAGTTGGCTACTAGCGTGTATCTCTTTGGGGTTTTCTGGTTTAAAGTACAAGAGACTTTTTTTATTTTCCTCAGTTTTTAGCAGGTTCAGTGCAGGCTGAAGTTCTTCTAAAGACTTTGAAATTCTCAATTTAAAAGTTAGAAAAACGACGACATGAGAAAAATCCATTCAGTCAACTCTGAACTGATTTGCGTTTCAACAGTTGATTACAATGACTGCATAATTAAGTCAGAAACTGATTAAGTGAGGAATTCCAAACAGTTGGAATTACGTTAACCTACGTGATTGAGTTAGAAACCCAAGACGGGATGATCAACACCTTCTTTTGTATGTAAATATGTGAAACCAGGACTTGAACATCGTGAAAACTCTTTTTTTCTGTTCATCAAATTTTTACCATGCTCATGTGACTGATGGATCTCACCTTGCAATGAAAACACTGTGTGAAAGCTTTTCAGAGGACAAGTCCGTGTAGTCCCTCTTTCATCCAGGAGTGATCCAAGGTAGAAAAAGTTTCAAAAAAGTCTTCTGGACAGTTTAATTCTTGATCGAGACGTTTCGACTTCCATCCGGAAATCATTTTCAATCTGAATGAAATGGACTGAAAACTGGATCTATTTATACTAACCTGAGTAAAAGGTAAACAATAGAAAGGAGGGCTCAACCAATGAGCCTGTGTTACCTATGATGGCCGTGAATGGCTCCTATTGTTTCACGCCTCTCGTTAGCAGGAATTTCTATTCACTAGGCGTTTAGCATTTTTATAATAGGGTTCATTTACTGGTCTGTGGCTACAATTGGTCGAGCCCTCCTATCTATTGTTTACCTTTTACTCAGGTTAGTATAAATAGATCCAGTTTTCAGTCCATTTCATTCAGATTGAAAATTATTTCCGGATGGAAGTCGAAACGTCTCAATCAAGAATTAAACTGTCCAGAAGACTTTTTTGAAACTTTTTCTACAACTTTTCAGAGGAGTTTGATAATTAGCTTAGTTTTCAGACCATTGCGTCGTATTTTGAGTAAATTTTAGACAATGATTTTATTAAATTCACCTGAACATAATCTTTTATGGTCTTTTAGAATCTTTACTGTCCTCTTCTGTCTGTCTGAAGCCCATCTGCTGTATCCTATAAACATAAACTGATAAACATTCAATTCCAACTTCAAACTGCTAGACCTGTTGTGCAGCAGAGCGTCATCTCTTGCATTCAAGGTCAAGATGACCGGGCAAGTTTCTCCTTTTTATGAACAACTCATTAAAAATGTTTTAAGTTGAGTTTAAAAACTCAAAAACACAAAAATTTTGAAAAAATTATATAAAGAGTAGTGGTGTCTGTTGATTAAAAAAATTAATCAAATCAATTACAGGATTTTGTGATTAATGAATCAAATTAATCGCATTTTAACGTCATATTTGCTGAAGGTCTCCTGATAAAGAATTTGAATTCTAGCATATTAAAAAAAAATGTATTGTATGACTGATCAATTGAACACCGTAAAAAGAGAAGATTTTAAATCCAATTTATTATTGGTGAACTGTGCCTCATGAGGCCAGGTGCATCATTAAAAATAGTAAAACAAAGGTTAGGGTTCGTTGGGGTTCTTATATTCAATGATAGAAATTGTCCTGGAATCAGCAGCACCCCACTTTGCGAAAGTATTTGTTAATTTCTCTGTTGTGGATTTGCTCATTCGCTTGCCAAATTCAGCTAGCTTGGTTTGGCAGATCGAGCTCTCGGTAGCCACACTCGCAATAGAGGAGCTTGCCTGAACATGTTTTGGGTTTAGATGGTATGTCAGGCTGGAGTTGCTCTGGTGGTAGGAGAACTCCTTTTTTAAAAAAAACTACAAATTACTACAATTTTATTTATTGTCCCATCTTTATTATTTTTGTATAAAAACTTGCCGTTCAGTGGCCCGACTCAGGGGCGAATCGAGGATTTTCTAAAGGGGTAGATGGGTGGCAGGGGCGTGAGGAGGCATCCTCCTCCCTCCCAAAACATTTTGAGGAAAATGTCATTTTTCTGCATTTTGGTGCATGTTTTGCCCAAAGTTTATAATAATTAAAGTAGTAAGAACATTTCTTTTTTTTGTGGACCAAAAGGGGTGTGGTGGAGGACGTACGGCCCTACGCGCCCCCTGGATCTGCCCCTGCGACTGTCTCATCCTCCTGAATCTTGTCCATGTCTGATGTGTTTGATCACTGCTGCATTGTTATTTTGCCAGCTCAGGCGATGTAGGACGCCGAGACTACGGGTCCTTCAATAGGCCAAAATTCAAATGTGCAAGTATGGGCTCACCACAGTTACGCCATCGTCATAATTAATTGCGTTAATTTTTTTTAACGCGTTAAAATGACAGCACTAATAAAAAGCTAAAATAAATCAATAATAAAGGCAGTCCATCCATCCACCTCTGTTCTTCACAAGTAATTCACAACCTGATTTATAAATGTTAAATGGACTCCACTCTGCATGAACGGTGGCACAATGGTTAGCACAGCGACCTCACAGCAAGAGGATCGAGGGTTCAAACCTCGGGTAGGGGACGAGGTTTGAAACACTGACCTTTCCGTGTGGAGTTTGCAAGTTCTCCCCGTGTATGCGTGGGTTTCCTCCAGGTACTCCAATTTCCTCCACCCTCAAAAAAACATGCGTGTAAGGTTGAGAAACCCCTCAAAAAAAGATGTTGCATCTCAAGGGGCTTATCCTTCCAATAAATAAATAAAGAAAGAAAACCCAGGCGGGGTATTAAACTGGCAACCCTCTGGTTACAGGACGGTCACCCTACATACTGAGCCATTCTTTCTGCTGAAAACCATGTACTTTTGGTATCGTTACAAAGCAACCAACAACCCTATGGCTAGTCATCATTTTCTTATCTTCTTCTTCTTCTTTCGGCATTTCCCTTCAAGGGGCGCGACAGCAAGTCAGTTTCTTCCATCTAACCCTATCTGCTGAATCCTCTTCAGTCACACCAACTATCTTCATGTCTTCCTTCACTGTGTCCATGAACCTCCTCTTTGGTCTTCCTCTAGTCCTCTTTCCTGGTGGTTCCAAACCCAGCATCCTTCTTCCGATGTTCTCTCTCTCCTCTGTACATGCCCAAACCATCTCAGTCTGACCTCTCTGACTTTAAAACCTCTAACATGTGCTGTTCCTCTGATCCTGTCCATCCTGGTCACTCCCAGAGAGATCCTCAGCATCTTCATCTCTGCTACAAACATCTCTGTTTCCTGTCTTTTCTTCAGTGACACCGTCTCTAGACCAATCAGCATGGCCGCTCTCACCACGGTTTGGTACACATTTTTTTTTAATTTCAGCTGAAACTCTTCTATCACACATCACACCTGATACTTTCCTCCACCCGTTCCATCCTGCCTGCACACGCTTCTTCACCTCTTTTTCACACTCTCCATTGCTCTGGACTGTTGATCCTAGATACTTAAAATCTTCCACCTTCTTTATCTCTTCTCCCTGTAACCTCACTTTTCCATTTGGATCCCTCTCATTCACACAAATGTACTCTGTTTTACTCTGACTAATCTTCAAACCTCCACCTTTCCAGCTTTTCCTCCACCTCTTCCCTCCTCTCACTATAGATCACAATGTCATCAGCAAACATCATTGTCCATGGAGATTCCTGTCTAACCTCATCTGTCAGCCTGTCTATCACCATTGCAAACAGCAAAGGACTCAGAGCAGATCCTTGGTGCAGTCCCACCCCCACACTGAACTCCTCTGTCTCACCTACAGCACACCTCACCACTGTCTTACAGCCCTCATACATGTCCTGCACACCTCACCACTGTCTTACAGCCCTCATGCATGTCCTGCACCGCTCTAACATACTTCATTTTCTTATCCACCTCTTAAAAAGGGAGTTTCAAACAAAATCCTCTTTTTGAAGGTTTTATTATGGTTACTTCCACATCAAAAACATTCCTCAAGTGGTTTTCAAATATCTCCTGTCCCAATACTATTTGAATGCTAGGTTGTTCATGATCACGCCATCTATTCTACATTCTAATATAAGCAGGAAGTCTTTTACTGTGTGTGCTCTGCTCATGCTCAGTCCGGCCTCTCGGGTACTGCCTTCTCTCCCCTCAGTATCAAAAACAAAAGTGAAGCCAAATAAATATATTTCTGAGCCAACAAAATGCTCCATGTGTATCTATAAATTATTACCCCTCAGAGCACAATTCCGCCTTTGATTGAAGTTCAACAATACAAAGTAGCAAAAAACCCAATTTTGTTTTCTTCCAGAGTAACATTCCCAAAATACTAATGGGGTTTTAATCAAACTGCCCACAGATACTCAGTAAGCAGTGTAGAAGAACTGAAGGAATTTTAAAGGTTCCCTTAGCTATTCTAAAACTGATACCTACTGGAAATTTATACTATTAGGTCACATGAGAAATATTGAAAGCAAAAAATGTGAAACCCTCATCTAGTATCTGTTAACCTGGAGCTCAACGCTCAGAAGACAGTGGAGAGGAGATGATCATGGCCTTTAGGAGAGTCACAGCTCCCATTTCCCACCTTGTACTGACAGACTCCCCCATCACCACTGTAGACTCTTTCCGCTTCCTCTGCTCTACCATCACACAGAACCTAAAGTGGGAGCCGTCCATCAGCTCCCTGATCAAAAAGGCCCAGCAGAGGATGTACTTTCTGTGGCAGTTGAAGAAAGCCAAGCTGCCCGCCCAGATGTTGGTGCAGTTTTACACAACCATCATCGAGTCCGTCCTCACCTCCTCCATCACCGTGTTACGCTGGAGCCACAGCCAGGGACAAACATAGACTGCAGCGTATTGTGCGCTCTGCAGAGAAGGTAATCGGCTGCAGCCTTCCATCTCTCAATGACCTGTATGTCTCCAGTACTCGAGGGCATGCAGGTCAGATAGCAGCTGACCCTTCCCACCCTGGACATGGACTTTTTGAGCGACTCCCCTCGGGCAGGAGGTTCCTGTCTACTCGGACCAGAATGTCCCGCCACAAAAACAGCTTCTTCCCTTCTGCCATTGGACTTATGAATACTTTATAACCCGCTCATCTCTTAGTCACTTCGTTCTTGTCACTTTACTATCTTTATTATTTTTTATGCCATTGCACTACTTTTCCTTTTCTTTCTGAGCACTCTTAGTTTTGTTAAAAAAATTGTTTTTTCATTTTTATTATTTATTTATTTTTTTGCACACTAGTACTACGTATATTAAGTTCCTAGTCTCTGATATTCTTCATTAGCCATGGCAATAAAAGCAGTTCTGATTTTGATATTTATCATTAATACAGTTTGTGATGCAGGGCAGGTGGAGGCATGTTGTTGGCATCAATGTCTTTTTGTTGAAACGGTAGATATTGTTTTAGGTTCAAACTTTGTGCATTTTGAAGTTTATTTTTTCCCCCATGAGTTAACACCTTTCATTAGACACTCACTGTCTCGCTTGGCTCTGCGGAGGGACGCCCACATGGCACTGAACCTCTTGAGGGCTCCTTGGCGTCCATCGTTTTCAGCTGCTGGAGCTGCACCTGCAACAGAGAAAAAAGCTGTTTCAGAGCACTAAAACCACAAAACAGTTTTGGCCTGCCCACATTTCCTCTGCTGCGCTCTGCAAACATCCGCAACCAGATCAGGCTGAAACATACAACAGTCACATTTCCCACATCTACAATGAGCATGAATGCATCCCATGTCACCTCTGGACTTTATCTGCAATCGCTGGCTGTAAAGTTCAGGTATTTACTGTTTGGATTGGATGAACGTGTACTTACTGCGTTTCTCAGACACGTCACATATCAGGCTGTCTTTGGGCGGCTCGCCTGGAAAAAATGAAAACACTTTTATAAGCAAACTGCTCTGATGGTTTACATGAAACTTCAGCTGAATAGTAAAAAAGTAGAAAAGTTCTTCCTCATAGCCCTCAAGTCTCTTGTTCTGCAACTCCAACAAACCTCTGCACATGTCACATGTGAGATAAACTAGCTTTCATATAAAGTAAGTCCAGAACAGGAAGTGGAGGTAAAAACCAAATTGTAGCTTCTCACGCACTCCACCAAGCCTCCTGAGGTGCGTTTAGAGACCCACAATTCATCTGCTCATTATGCTTATGAAGAAAAAATGGAACATGTCACATTAATTATTAGTACAAAATAATCTGTGCATGTATTTGTAAAAAGTTTGGGGTGGACGTCACATTTCACAACTTAACCTTCAATAATTAGCGCCTCCAAATCTGAGACCATGGTCCTCGCCCGGAAAAAGGTGGAATGCCCCCTGCAGGTCAGGGACAGGGTCCTGCCCCAAAAGGAGGAGTTTAAGTATCTCGGGGTCTTGTTCACGAGTGGGGGAAGGATGGAGCGGGAGATCGACCGGCAGATCGATGCGGCGTCAGCAATAACTAGGACGCTGCATCGGTCGTAGTTCAGCTCTCGCTGAGCCGAAAAGCAAAGCTCTCGATTTACAAGTCAATCTACGTTCCCAACGTAGATCGACTTGTAAATGGAGTTGCAGATCGACTTGCCAACCAGAAGTCCAAAAAGCTGGACGTGTGGTTGGCTCACCCCTTGCCTGCATGGAGGAGCTGGCGAGGTATAGAATGAAAGCAAAACTATCATCAACATGCTAAATTCCTCCAACCCTCTTCATGAATCTGTGGACCATCTGAAGAGCAGCTTCAGCAACAGACTCCTGCAACCCCGCTGCTCAAAGGAACGGTACAGAAAATCATTCTTACCATCCTCCATCAAACTATTTAACCTTTCACTTTCAAACCTGTAATTACTTGCCATTCACATATGAGGGTGTATGAATGTAACACTGCAGCACTCAAATCCCTTCAGGGTTAAAGAAAGTATTTTCAATTTATGTGCATCAGCTGTATTGAAGCAGGAACATATGGAAAACCTTCAGGACGCCAGCCTTCGAGGACTATAGTTTGACACCTCTGGCGTAAACTATACCTTATCTGAACAATAAAACAAAAGAATACAAACTTTCTTCTGACCTTGTTTACAGATCCTTAGGATAAACCAAGATGGTGTAAAACAGATGTGTTTTCACTCCAACCCACTCTTTACATTTAAGCTCAGATTATCTGTTGGAACTTGTTTCTATGTGAAAACATCAAACAGTAGGCTGCATGAACAAGTCTACCGGCTGATCACGTGCTGCTACATCAGAAAGAAAAACAACACACATTTCCCTTTCACAGTCTAGACCAGGGGTGGGCAAACTTTATGGTTTGCGGGCCACATTGAGTTCTAACATTTGACCCAGGGGCCGGAACAGGAGCAGATGGATGGCATGCTTTGGTAACCGCTAGATTAGACCGATAGAATGGCGCGCTAAGTTTTAAACAAGCGCTAAATGTTACATCAAAAGCGTTAAATTTCAAATCTAGCGGCACTAGGTTTGAAATCTTAGCGTTTGATGTAACATTTTGCTTGTTTTAACATCTAACACGCTTGTTAACGTGCGTGTATTGGGCCTGATGGCTTTCCATATCTGTGCACACTGTTTATTTTGACGGCGTGCGCATCACGGAGACTCACATTTTAACGGGAGTTGTGTTGTTGTTTTCTCAACAATGCCAATATCCATAGTGCGCCATCTAATGATGAAACGGTAGAATTGCAGTAAAATAAAACATTAAAGAGGTTTAATTACTTAAATTTTTCAAATTTGGTGGGCCGGATTAAACCATTTGACGGGCAACATGTGGCCCGCAGGCCGTAGTTTGCCCATGCCTGATCTAGAGATTATAATCACAGCGGATCAGTGAGTGGATTTGGCTGACATTTAAACAGTATTTGGCTAGTTGTGTAAATAATCTCTATTAATATATCACTTTATAGAACCCCAAAGAGCTTTACAATGTTGCTCACATTCACACAAATGTTCATAACTATCGGGAAAAATCCCATGAAAAACGCTCCAATTACAACCCATCGGGAGCAATTAGGGATAAGGGGTCTTGCTCAAGGACACATCAACATAAACTCCTGAACCGAGAGTCAAACCTGCAACTTTCAGCTTCCAAAATAGCTACTTTACACACTGAGCCATTGTGCCCCATCGGTGTGGGTAGTTGGGTTGATACAGTACGTGGAGAGGTATTTAGATTAGACGGTATATCAATATTGAATGTGTTTGATCTGCAGTGCCAGCGTGTCTGTTGGTAAAAGGTGTAACGTGGAACGCCATTTCACCAAAATCCACAGAAAATGTTGCGTAGGAATTTTCCACGGGTAGCGGTCTCTGGATTAAGAAAATTAAAGAGCTAAAAACAATGCTTCATAGACAACAATCGTTCACCAAACCAACAAAGAAGACCAATGCAGCAACAGAGGCATTGTTTAAAGTGGCGCACATTTTTTTTTTCAATTGGTGTTTTTGTTTTTTATCTCCAGTAGTCCAAGGGACGTCTTGGGCCCAGTGGGAATCGAACAAAGTTCTTTTTTTTTTTCTTTGTTTTTAGGTTTCTGTGTTTCTTTGTGTCTGTGGGATTCCTCAGCCATGGGTCATGGTGGATTCAAATCGGGGTCTCCCGGTCATCAGTCTGATATTTTAACCACTACGCCAATGCCTCCACCCAAGACTGGCGCACATTTTAACAAAGCACAAAAAGTAGTTCACTGATGGTGGGATTGTAAAGGAGGCTATGATGGGTGGTGACAGAAACCTTATTCGGGGACCATAAAACTAAGCCAGAAATTCTGTCAGCCTTTGCTGACGTACAGCTTGGTGCAAATACAGTGGCGAGGAAAGTGACTGCGATGTCTGAAGATGTGGAATAGAAACTGGACTTACTTGGACCTTTTCAAATTGGTATTGGTGTAAAAAACTCATAACCAGTCTGGCCCTAATAGTTAGGTTAATATTAATAATAATAATGTTAATGATTAATAAAAAGGTTGATGACCTAAAAAAAAAAAATCCCAAAAACTTTGGACAGTCCATAAAAACACATTTTTATGCCCTGGTCACATTTTTTCCACATGAAACAGAACCAACAACACAAACTACTTTTTAGTGAGGTAATCTTTGGAGTGATAAGAAATTTCTTAAGAACAGCTGGATCTGTCTTAGCTGCTGGGGGCAAAGGTCATGCAGACCTCATGCTGAGTGAGTCATACCAGAAACAAACTTAACTTTTTCTCCTCACGACTAAAACCTTTCTGATAAATCACACAGCAACCATTGGAGCGTGAGGGACAAAAGGGTAAAAACAATCCTCCTGGATTTTTTCCAGGTTTCATTTTCAGGCCCCAAGAAGTAACCGAGGTTTGGGCAGGACGACATGTTTGCTATGTCAACATTTTCAATTGCACAACTAACAGAAACACGCCTCCTAAATCAGTTTCTATTCTCTCTAAGAGTCTCAGCAGGGTTTTGCCAAGCCCCTCTGTTGCTGCTGCACATTTCTGCATGAGAGAGGGGGGAGGCTAGAGGCATGGGTGAGCGGGTGGGAGGGTAAATAACAGTCCTGACAGTCTTGAGTTGCAGCTCTGCTGCCTCAGGCTGCAAAACATGTCAGAACAACATGCAGAGCAGGGTGTGAACACACCTGAATTCAGTCTTCTTTACCAAACACAGATAAAAGTGGCAAAAAATCTTAAAACTAACTTTTATATTTTAGAGCCAAATTTTAGACATCAATCTTGTGACAGGTTAGTGACCTGTTTAGTCTGTACCGAGCCCCTCTTTTGATGATAGGTAGGATTTACCAACATCTATGTTGGATGACAAGATTGAAAAGGGAATTTGGATGTTTTCCCATAAGTTTTGAACTTTCATATTTCAGTTTCCAACCTGGCTAACATATGACTGCGTGTCAGGGTGATGGAACCTCTGCTGGATAATCAGGCAAGATACGGGTTGCACCCAACACAGGTCACATGCAAAATTTCAAACACAACTAAAACACAATTAAAACCAGTCAAACAACCTTAAGAGCCCATTTTTGGTGTGTATACTCTATATACAAACATATTCAGGTCATCTGCAAATATTGTGATCTGTGGTGAGAGGAGGGAAGAGGTGGAGGAAAAGCTGGAGAGGCGGAGGTTTGCACTAGAAAGAAGAGGAATGAAGATTAGTCAGAGTAAAACAGAGTACATGTGTGTGAATGAGAGGGATCCAAATGGAAAAGTGAGGTTACAGGAAGAAGAGATAAAGAAGGTGGAAGATTTTAAGTATCTAGGATCAACAGTCCAGAGCAATGGAGAGTGTGGAAAAGAGGTGAAGAAGCATGTGCAGGCAGGCTGGAACGGGTGGAGAAAAGTATCAGGTGTGATGTGTGATAGAAGTGTTTCAGATAAAATGAACAGGAAAGTGTACAAAACCGTGGTGAGAGCGGCCATGCTGTTTGGTCTAGAGACAGTAGCACTGAGAAAAAGACAGGAAGCAGAGATGTTTGTAGCAGAGATGAAGATGCTGAGGATCTCTCTGGGAGTGACCAGGATGGACAGGATCAGAGGAACAGCACATGTTAGAGGTTTTGGAGATAAAGTCAGAGAGGCCAGACTGAGATGGTTTGGACATGTGTAGAGGAGAGAGAGAGTACATCGGCAGAAGGATGCTGGGTTTGGAACCACCAGGAAAGAGGACTAGAGGAAGACCAAAGAGGAGGTTCATGGATACAGTGAAGGAAGACATGAAGATAGTTGGTGTGACCAAAGAGGATGCAGCAGATAGGGTTAGATGGAAGAAACTGACTTGCTGTGGCAACCCCTGAAGGGAAACGCCGAAAGAAGAGGAAGATATAGCTAGCTATGTAGGTAGGGGACTAAGTTAGCGTTTGGTTGTTTGGGGTGCGCTTCACCTCTCACCTTCAAATTATCCGGTACAGAATTTATAACCATTTACATAACAGACAGCTGCAGACTGAGAGCTGTGAGGATTCAATCTGGGAGGTAAGGGAAAGCACCTGGCAACAAACACCAGTTTGAGCAAGTAGTTTTTGTATTTATTAAATATTTTTTTGTGACAAATAAAACTCTACGGAAACTGTGATGCCACATTCTACTTTCAGACTTTGGCGATGCAAATAAAAACTTCGTGATAAACTTCTTCTTCTTCTCCTTTCGGCATTTCCCTTCAGGGGGCGCCACAGCAAGTCAGTTTCTTCCATCTAACCCTATCTGCTGCATCCTCTTCGGTCACACCAACTATCTTCATGTCTTCCTTCACTGTATCCATGAACCTCCTCTTTGGTCTTCTACTCCCCTGTCTACTCTCCTCAGTCCTCTCAGTGTCCCACTTCTTCTTAGCCAGCCTCTTTCTTTTGGTACAGTCCTGCACCTCCTCATTCCACCACCAAGTCTCCTTGTCTATCTTTGTTAATCTTTAAACTTTGTTTAAACTTTGTAATAAACACAGAAAAAAAAGAAAAAAAACTGTCCAAACTCAGCTGGTCAGCATTCAGGCAGCCTGTCTCTGCAAATTCAAATGACTTTGACAATAAAAGACAGTAACTATTTTAAAGAATATTTCATATACTTGTTGCTTATTTGACAATATGTTGTTCAACGTATTACCAAACAGAACTTTGTCTATATTCTATTAACCCGAACGCAACAAGTTGATTTAATAAACACATCGATAAACAGCTTCCTCAGCAGGGTGGCTGGGCTCTCACTCAGAAATCGGGTGAGGAGCTCTGCCATCCGGGAGGAGCTTGGTGTCGAGCTGCTCCTCCTCCAGGTCAAGAGAAGCCAGATGGGGGGGATTCAGGTATCTGGTCAGGATGTCCCCCGAGTGCCTCACAGGTGAGGTGTTTTGGACACGTCCCATCGGGAGGAGACCAAGAGGGAGACCCTGGACCTGCTGGAGAGACTATGTCTAACAGCTGGCGAGTCTGGGGAACGACTCGGGATCCTTCCAGGTAAGGTAGAGGATGCAGCTGGGGTGAGAGAAGCCTGGGCTTCCCGTCTGAGGCTGTTGCCCCCCGCGACCCGGCCCCAGATAACCGGAAGACAACGGAACGGAACCAGTAAACAATTTTATTCTAATACTTTACTGAATATCAACCAAATCAGTACCTTATAAACTGAGATATATATTTTGTGTATCGTTACACACTTAATACACACAAACATATTTATAAATATTACATTTATTTTTAAATAAGTAAAATATTTCAAATAAAATATTTACACATATATTATATACAATAATATATATATGTATTTTTTTAAGAGGAAAAACACAAATTTTTGGCACAGACTTATTAAATGTTTTGGTTTTTTTTCTGTCAGAAAATATAATATAATCATATTCATAACATTTTACATAATTATGACAAAGTGTTAGAATAAATAAAGCAAGTTTTAAATAATCAGCTGAAACACTCTCATGTCTCTGCCCAGACAACCTGCTCCAGATAAACACCCACTGCTGTTATCAGCATAAAGTTTTTCCTCAGCTTACTGGGACTACTGGTTAAACTGGTTGAGGTTAGTTAAATAGAGTTAGTCCAGTTTACTCACTCCATCTGTTCTTTAATCTTTTCAGTCTTCCTTCTTTTTCTCTGAGGGTTATAGCTTCAGTCATATTGCTCACAGAACTCCATCCCGCACAAACACACACACTGACACACGCACAAACTGACACACACTGCGCATGTCCTGCTGTGCTGCGTTCAAATGTTAAGGGAAAAAACATTCTCAGCCCCACTTTTACCTTAATTTCTAAATAAAATTGTTTATTTTTTTCCTAATTTTAAACTAAAGTTTTTACGTAAAAGTGATCAAAATAAGATAAATAAATAAACAAGAAAATAAAAATGATTGAATGATTATTTATCTAACTTAAAGATAAATATTTTGGTGAAATATTTTAAAGACACATGGTCGTGCCCCAAGTGGAGGAGTTAAAGTATCTCGGGGTCTTGTTCACGAGTGGGGGAAAGATGGAGCAGGAGATCGACAGGCGGATCGGTGCGGCATCAACAATAACTAGGACGCTGCTTCGGTCCGTCATGGTAAAGAGAGAGCTCAGCCGAAAAGCAAAGCTTTCGATTTACAAGTCGATCTACGTTCCAACCCTCACCTATGGTCACCAGCTGTGGGTGGTGACCGAAAGAATGAGATCGCAGATACAAGCGGCCGAAATGAGCTTGCTCCGCAGGGTGGCTGGGCTCTCCTCAGAGATTGGGTGAGGAGCTCGGTGTTGAGCCGCTCCTCCTCCAGGTTGAGAAGAGCTAGATGGGATGTTCCGGGCATCTGGTCAGGATGCCCCCCGAGCGCCTTGCTGGTGAGGTGTTTCGTGCACATCCCACCAGGAGGAGACCGAGAGGCAGACACCGGACCAACTGGAGAAACTATGTCTCACAGCTGGCCGGGGAACAACTGAGGATCTTTCCGGGTGAGATGGAGGATGCAGCTGGGGTGAGAGAAGCCTGGGCTTCCCGTCTGAGGCTGTTGCCCCCGTGACTCGGCCTCGGGATGAGCAGAAGATGACGGAATGGAAAGCCTTCAATAGTGCTCCACTTGCATTCACCAGCCCCCCAGTAACTACTTTAAAGTTTTAAAACCATCAAACCGTTGTATTAAATGAATAATCTGTGGAAACAACAAACAAACATACAAACATAAAAAAATAAGACTCAGTTCCTTCCAGAAACATCTGATCGATTAGGGCTGAAGGGATGAACGACCTCCTAAAGCGCTCAGTCCTGCAGCGGACTGAGAGGAACCTGTTACTTCGGGTCGTTTTCTGGGTTGTGATAAAATTGTGTAGAGGGTGACGGGGGTTATTTAGGATACCTTGCATTAAAGCCCTCATCCTCCCCTCCAAAACAGCTCCCACAGACTCCACATTTCTCCGAATAAAAAGTATGAAAAATAAAAAACTTTTCATGCATCCCATAAACATAAAAACTAATTAGAAAATCATTAAAATGAATATTTCATTCCCTTCCATTGTTTCTGTCTTTTTGGGACTGAAATGGTTTTGTTGGGTTTCTGTTTTTTACCTTTCATTAGTCAACTGAAATAATCAACAGGGGATTCTCACTTTTTTACCAGAGTCTATTACCTCCTTGATAGAACTAACGAAGCTGAGGGTTCACAAATTTACTTTCAGTTATCGTGATAAATATATATTTGAAAAGTGTTAGTCATTTCTTGTCCGTCTATTCGTTACAGGGTTGCGGGGGTGCTGGAGCTCATCCCGGCTGAATTAAGGCAAGGGAAAGGGTACACCCGGAACAGGTCGCCAGTCTGTCACAGGGCCACACACATACAACCATCCACACACACACACACACACTCATTCCTAGGAACAATTTAGTACCGGCCAATCAACCTAGCATGCATGTTTTTGGAAAGTGGGAGGAAACAGAAGTACCCGGAGGAAACCCACGCAAACACAAGGAGAACATGCAAACTCCACACAGACAGGACAGTGTTCCAAGCCTCATCCCCACCCGGGACTCGAACCCACAACCTTCTTGCTGAGAAGCCACTGTACTACCCACCGGTTGAAAAGTGTACTTTACAAATTTGGTTTGTTTACAAATCTTTGTTAAAGAGCACTGTGGTGCAGTGGTTAGCACAGTGGTCTGACAGTAAGAAGGTTGGGGTTCTTGTCTAGGGTGGGGACAAGGCTTGCAACACTGGCCTTTCTGTGTGGAGTTTGCATGTTCTCTGTGTATATGTGGGTTTTCTCTGGTTTCCTCTCGCCCTCCAAAAACATGCATGTTAGGTTGATTTGCCACTATAAAATTTCTCCCAGCAATGAGTGTGTATGTGGATGGTTATGTGTGTCTGTGGCCTTGCAACAGACTGGTGACTTGTTCGGGGTGTAGCCAGGAGAGGCTCCCGCACTCACAGCAGCCCTGCTAGGGACAAGCGGTTCAGAAGATGAGCGTCTACTGTTAAAGACGGTATTTTGTGTTTTCTATATAAACTTTGTGTGTGTGGATGAATATGAGACATAGTCATGAAGGAAAACAACCCTGACAGAATACTTCTTTATAAGCACCACAGTTTGGCTGGTAACTGGTAACATCATCATGAGACAGACAGGGAGTAGAATCCACATTTATTTTCAAGTTTCACACCTTTTACAACCCATCTCATCACTTTGTGGGAAAAACAGACTTCAGTGAGATGTGCTCTTGTTTCCTCCTGCTGGTTACTTTTGGCATATTAGAAAAGATACTGAAAGACAAATTGTGTCAAGAAAAGATAAATGGAGTTACTTCTCTTTTAGTGTAGGAATGTATGATAAACCATTTTATTTATCATTTCTACTTTCAGACACTGTGTTCCAGTCAGAGCAGTTTATAAAAATGATTCATCACCCTCAGATCAGTCGTTTGGCTAGGTTTCAAAGTGGTCGTCAGAGCGAAGTAAGAACCTTTTCAAAGACTCCGTAAGAATGCTGCCTTTTCTGTTCTTTGTGTCTTTGCCATAAATCTGAATGGGTTTGGTTTGCTGTTGTAAGATCACGATTTTTTAAAATAGAAACACAGAAATTCACCAAAAGAACAAAATGACAACTCCAAGCAGTCAAAATAAGTTTTCTGTACAAAGTTGCTGGGTTTCCCCTTAAAGATTCACATCCAAAAGAAATAGAGAAGGTGTCTAAGACCAAAACTTCAATGAGATGAACGCCCTGTCCACACGTAGCCGGGTATTTTTGAAAACGCATATATTTATATTCATTTTGACCTGCCGTCCACATGAAAACAGAATTTTCTTTTCACTCAAAACTGGCATCTTTGAAAACTCCGGCCAAAGTGGAGAGTTTGGAAAACTCAGGTTTTGCGTTTACTTTTGGACGTATGAAAACGAAGATTTGCATTTTTATGCGTCACTACCTGCGACAAGTAATTTTTGATGGCTTTTACCATTTTTTCTTTCCTTTGGCAACCTTTTCACTTAAGTTTACATTTTTTATGACTTCTCCAGATTTTTGCACTCGGGTCAACATAAACACATTAGTTTGGAGGAGATTTCTCCACAGCAGTGATTCATTCAGACTGAAGAAGAGAACACTGACTCCGTCTCCTTGGAAACATGGTCAACATTACAAGCTTGTTCCAAAAAGCAGTTTTTACTCTTTTTCACATGTGACCAAAACATTTGTTTTAGTCACAGTTTTTTTTTTCTTTCTGCAAATCTATTTAGTTTAGTCATACCACTGAGTGGTGGGCTGTCGTGAGGCTGTCACCATCTAGTACCTTCCCCTTCAGTCAGGAATCACAGTGACATCACTATGGGCCTGCTATAAAACCAAGTTACTTTTTGACTTTGGTCTGTGTAGAGACATGTGATAAAATCCTCCAGTAAAACATCAACAAATACAGCACAACTTTTCAATGTCTCATTGAGACATTGAAGAGACATTGACATGAGATAATACCAAAGGCAGTGTGTGTGGCTGGGGAAGAATGTCTTCACTTCTTGGACTGTCAGCACAGTATCTCTCGTGTCCCCTGTCCCCCGCTCTTCTCCCTGTACACCAACTGCTGCACCTCCAGCCATGACTCTGTCAAACTGATCAAGTTTGCAGATGACACCACCCTCATCGGGCTCATCTCTGATGTTGATGAGTCGACCTACAGGATGGAGGTAGACCGGCTGGTGTCCTGGTGCAGCAGCAACAACCTGGAGCTCAACGCTCAGAAGACAGTGGAGATGATCGTGGACTTCAGGAAAGTCACAGTCCCCTTTGGCCCCCTTGCACTCCCCCATCACCACTGTAGACTCTTTCCGCTTCCTCGGATCACACAGGACCTAAAGTGGGAGCCGTCCATCAGCTGCATGATCAAAAAGGCCCAGCAGAGGATGTACTTTTTGCGGCAGTTGAAGAAAGCCAAGCTGCCCGCCCAGATGTTGGTGCAGTTTTACACAGCCATCATCGAGTCCATCCTCACCTCCTCCATCACCGTGTGGTACGCGGGAGCCGCAGCCAGGGACAAACATAGACTGCAGCGCATTGTGCGCTCCGCGGAGAAGGTGATTGGCTGTAGCCTTCCATCTCTCCATGACCTGTACGTCTCTAGGACTCGGGGCGTACAGGTCATGGAGAGCAGCTGACCCTTCCCATCCTGGACATGGACTTTTTGAGTGACTCCCCTCGGGTAGGAAGCTCCAGTCCAATACTTTTCTTTTTCTTTCTGAGCACTCTTAATTTTGTTAAAATTATTTTTATTTTCATTTTTATTTTTTTGCACACTTGTAGCACAGCAAGTTCCTAGTCTCTGATATTCTTCATTGACCATGGCAATAAAAACATTTCTGATTCTGATGTCTGTCGGCAAAGACTGTACATAGAACTGGACAAAGCCATTTTTCCCTATCTCCGTGCCAAATAGAAAGTGGTTTCTGGCTCTGAAACACTCCAGCGCCCTTTGACTTCGACTGAAAAATGATCAGATGACTATTTTGACTCCATTACCTTGGTTAAAGCGGAAACTCAATATTTATGATTTCTCTTTCTAATCATCTAATCAGTAGCTCCGCATATGAGGACATCACTGTAGGACTGCTAGAATGCCTTGGTGGCATCAACATTGCTTTGGTCAAATCTAATATAGAAGACGTTATGTCTGATTTTAACTCTGCCCGATAATTGATGATGGCTGCAAAGTGATTGGTGGAATGCTTCAAAGTGAAAAATCGAAATCTGGAAGCAACACAACCATCAATAAAGCTATGAAAGGAAGTGGACTGAATATCTAGAAAAAAAAAATATATATATGTTTATTTAAAACTAAATATTTTAAATAAAAATATGTGTTAAAAATATTATTTGATAAAAATGTTTGTTGTTTACAAACACCACTTGAATATATGTTTTTTTCTATCATCAGAAAAGGCCACCTCTGGCCTGGGCCACCCAGGAGGAGGTGCATCTCTATTCTAGGTGTATGCTGCTTGGATTATTTGTTTCACTTGGAAAATCAAATCCTAAAACTTTCTTCGGGTTTGACAGGCAGAGCAGACAATACAGGAAAACCTCCACTGGGTCATTTTGAAACCAAAGTAAACTCCTGTTCCCAACAGTCTAGCACCCGCATTACTATGACAACACCTTAATGATAAATTATAGATTAGTGTGAGCAAAGTATAAAGTGTGGATTTGATTAAATATTTATTTTCTGAGCCGCTTCTTCGAATTCCGGACGAGCAGATCTCTGGCTGTTCCAGTCATTGTCTGATGTAAAAGGTTTAGGAGTTTAAAGGAAATTAAAATGCCTAAAGAGAAATTACATTAACACACAATGAAAACAGGAAAAGTTTACATAGAAAAACTTGTACTTGTACCTCCTTCACACCCTGGAAGGGTTTTCCAGAACATGCCAGAAACATTTTTCCAGCTGGAACTGTGAGTGACTTTGACCTGTCTGCGTGTGTCGTGTTTTAATGTAAAGGGTTAATTTTTAAAATCCCTCTAGCTATGAAAGCTAACTTTAACATTTTTTTTGTCGTATTTATCTTCTTTGACTTTTCGGCTAATTGATTTTAGCCAAGTTTAGATTTTTATTATATTTTATTTTTTGTTTAGCTTTTAAAAAATCTAACTTCAGCATTTTAAGCTTTTTTGTCAACTTTAGCTTTTTTTAAAAGCTTTTTAAAAATGTTAATTAATTTGAGCCTTTTCTGCTTTTATGCTGCAGATAAAAAAAAAGTGAGAAAATTTTTTTTCTTTCGGCATACGTTTCTCTGCGTCGGGTTTCCCACCACTGAAAATATTCACAATGGGCTGATTAATGGCAGACACTCATTATACTGATGCTTGAAAGACTTTCGCTGAGAGGTGTTGGTGTTTTGCGTTTAATGGTTTTATTTTTTACCTATTTTTACAATACATTTAGGTTGTGGTATAAGCTTATAGGCACCTTCTACAGAGACACTACAGAGAGTTTCCTCCACAGCTGCATCACTGTGTAGTACGGCACCTGCACCATGTCCTGCAGGTGAGGATGTGAGGCTGTGAGGATAGTAGGTGTCTCCCTACCATTCCTGCAGAACTTCAATAAAACCCGCCTTACTCACAAATCCCTCTGCATTGCACGTGATCCTACCCATCATACATCCAACAACCTCTTCAGTCTGCTACCATCAAAGGAGGAAGCTGAGAAGCCTCCCAGCACAGTCCAGCAGTCTAACAGACAGCTTCATCCACCAAGCTGTTGGGATGGTAAGCTATCTCCCTGTCCTCCTTGCTGTCCTCTCACTGAACCCCCCAAATCCACTACTTGTTTTTATTTTATGGCTCAGGGAACACCGCAGTTTCAATGTTCATGTGTACAACTTGTACATATGGCTGTGAACAATGAGGTTGACTTTACGTCAACGCAACCTATGTTTCATTTAGTGAAAGCCACATTTCTTCAGTGTTTTCCCATAAAAAGATAATCTTAAATGCAAGTAGTGTGCGCACTTTTGTGATACACTTTTTCCAAAAGGGCAAATGAGTTTCCAACTTCCTGCTACAGATTAGAAATGTCTGAAGCGGTAAATAAAAATGGCATGTTACCTTTGGGGGGATCTAACTTCTTCAGCTGCTCTCGAACTCGGTGCAGCTCAGAGGCAAATTCTTCATTTGGGACAACCTCTGGATGAGAAAATAAAGACACATGATGGGTTATCAATCTTACTGTCCACATAAAAGTGGTGAACCACCTCATTAAACTGAAGGTACAGGTTGAACAGGTTGAAAGAATTTATGAAAAATTGCTGCTAAATTCTTTTTTTTTTTGAAAACTTTATTTAAAGATTTTTCATTTTTTATACAGACACACACAAAAAAAACAACTTTAAGTCAAGTTATATAAAGTTACAAAATAGAGATGATTAAAGAACATGTCAACCAGTGGTATCTATCTGAGACTTGTAAAATATTTGGATCAGACATGAAACAAAAACAAACAAACCCAAAACAAACAAATCACAAACATAAGCTGCAGCTTTCTCCATAAGTACTGGTAAATGACGCATAAAACCTTCTCCCCTATGTAAATGGCAGACCCTCAATGTATGTAATGAAAGGTGCCCATGTTTTATAATAGTTTTCTATTGAGCCCCGTTTACTATACCTTAGGTATTCAATTTGAAGACACATCATAGCTTCTCTGACCCACTGAACAAAAGAAGGAGGCTGTTTGTCCTTCCACTTCACTAAGATCAGTCTCCGCGCAAGGAGAGACAGAAAAGCCACTGCACTCTCCTGATGCGAGTTAAGGCCCTGTCTGCTCGGGAGAACTCCAAACACTGTAGTGAATGGATTGGGATCTATTTTCCTCCCACAAAGATGTGAAAAAATTCCAAAAGCAGAGTCCCAGAACTTTTCTAAAGCAGCACACGACCAAAACATGTGAGCCATTGTTGCAGGTGACTGGTTGCATTTTGGACATCGATCATCACTGCTGTTGAATATCTTAGCCAGCCTTGCCTTTGTTAAGTATGAGCGATGGAAAACTTTGAATTGTGTCAGACTGTGTCTTATGCAGATAGATGTTGAATGTATGCGGGTGATACTTCTGTTCCAGATTTCCTCTGGAATCTCCAGATTTAAATCCTGTTCCCAAGAGTCTTTCAAATGGTTTAATGAAGTAGGATTAATGTGATGCAATTGTTCATATATTTTGGAAATATGACTTTTGGTGATGGGTCGAGGCTGCAGGCAGTTTTCTAAAGGACCAGGAGATGATTGTGTTGGATATGTGGGGAAATGTTTTCCTACAAAGCTGCGGACCTGTAAGTATCTGAAGAAATGCTTCTTGGAAATATCAAAATTTGCACAGATGTTTTCAAAGGACATAAATGAACCACTTGCAAATAAATCAGTAAAAAACACTATACCTTTACTACGCCAGACTTTGAAACCAGGATCATTCAAGGCAGGTGGGAAGAATGGATTTGAGGTAATTGGTGCATAAATTAGCGCTTGCTTGAACTCAAAATGGCGGCGGCATTGGAGCCAGATATTCAGTGTGTTTCTGACCACTGGGTTTGTGAAGCTCATTTTTTCAGTTATTGGCAGAGAGGCACTCATAAATGCTACAGGTGAAGCTGGAAAACCCGAGGTAAGTTCCACGGTGGACCAAAGAGGTCCTCTGCCTTCTTTGAATGTATGTAGCCAGACAGACAGTTTAACAATATTTGCTGACCAGTAATAATACAAAAAATTAGGCAAGGCAAGACCACCCTCAGATTTAGAGCACTGCAATTTAGACTTGCTAATCCTTGGGCACTTTTGATTCCAAATAAATGAAGATATAAATCCATCCAACTTACTGAAGAACACCTTAGGAAGAAAAAGGGGGACCATTTGAAAAACATACATAAATTTAGGCAAAACTGCCATTTTAATTGTGTTAATTCGCCCCGCCAGTGAGATGGGTAAAGCTGACCATCTTGCCAAATCTGTCTTGGTTTTCTCCAAAAGTGAGGAAAAGTTCAATTTGAAAAGATTGTTATACGAATTTGTAATATGTATTCCAAGATACACAAATGATTGTTTTTCTATGGTAAATGGAAATTTTGAATAGTCCAGGTCCCTGGCCAGTTGATTAATGGGAAAAAGTATACTTTTTCCTAAATTCAGTTTGTACCCTGAAAGATTTCCAAAAATCCCAAGGAGTTCCAACAGTCGTGGAATGGACTTTTCTGGGTCTGTAATATATAAGAGTAGGTCATCCGCATACATGGAGATCTTATGGACCTCTCTATTCCGACTGATCCCATTAATCCCTTTGTCCGTTCTAAGGGCTATTGCTAGAGGCTCTATTGCAAAATCGAAAAGTAGCGGGCTCAGTGGGCATCCCTGACGAGTACCTCTATGCAAAGGGAAATATTCAGAGATGGTGCTATTGGTACGGACAGATGAGAGGGGCGTTGAATAAAGAATTTTGATCCAGGATAAAAATCCTGAGCCAAAACCGAACTTGCGCAGTACAGCTAACAGATAGCCCCAGTCCACACGATCGAAGGCCTTCTCGGCATCAAGCGAGACGATTAATTCTGGACGGTCAATTGAGTGGTCAGAATATAAGATATTAAATAGACGTCTGATATTAAAATATGACTGGCGACCAGCAATGAAGCCCGTCTGATCTTCATGAATAATTCTAGGGGCTATTTTTTCCAAGCGAAGTGCCAGAACTTTTGTAAGAATTTTGTAGTCTACGTTAAGTAGACTGATTGGTCGATATGATTCACATTTCTGAGGATCCTTATTTTTTTTTAAGATTACCGAAATCATGGCTTGGGATAATTTTTCAGGGAGTTTAGCAGTTCCATGGACTTCTGCAAATACCATACATAGTAAGGATGAAAGTTTGTCAGCGAATGCCTTGTAAAAGTCAGATGGAAACCCATCAGGACCTGGGGCTTTGCCACTCTGTAAAGAGCCAATCGCTGTTAATATTTCCGCAACAGATATGTGTTTCTCTAGTGTCTGCAGCTGATCTGAATCCAACAGAGGAATACTTAATTTTTCCAAAAAAGCTTCTATGTCGGCAGAATTACATGTACTTTGACTGGCATAGAGACCTTGATAGTAATTCTTGAAGGCTGTATTGATTTGTTGGGGTTCCGTTACTGTATGAGTAGAATCTGTTCTGATCTTTGTTATTGAATGATTAGAGATGGACTGACGCAACTGGTGGGAGAGAAGTCTACTTGCTTTTTCTCCATGCTCATATACCTGTTGTCTTGTTTTAAGCAATAACTTCTCCGTTGCCTTAATTGATAAAGTTTCAAACTCAGACTGTAGCAGGAGTTTTTGTTTGTATAAATCAGGAGTTGGATTGCTAGCATACTGCATGTCAAGATTTGCTATGAGTTCAGTTAATTTCTTAAGTCTCTCATTACACTTTTTGTTTTTTTGGGCTGTGAAAGAGATGATTTGTCCACGTAAATATGCTTTAAGGGACTCCCAAATAACAGTTTTGGAAACATCGGGTGTATCATTAACTTCCAAGAAGAATTCTATGTGAGAGGAAATAAATTTACAAAACTCTTTATCTGATAGGAAGGTTGTATCGAACCTCCACAAACGTTGCTGTGGCGCATGAGTAGTGGGAAATGAAATATCTACTTGAACAGGTGCATGATCCGATATGACAATCGCATGATATTGACACTTGGTAGTTTTAGAAATAAAGGTATTGTCCAACAAAAAATAATCAATTCTTGAGTATGAGTGATGCACAGCAGAGAAAAAAGAGTAATATTTTGCCAGCGGCTCTGTAACACGTAGCGGGTCAGAAATTCCATAACTTTGAAGGAATGTGTTAAGAACAGAAACAGATTTGGAGGTTGCTGCAGATAGGCGTGAACTTGATCTATCCAGATTCTGATCAAATACCAAATTTAGATCTCCACCCATAATGAGGTAATGAGTGTCTAAACCTTTTAACTTCCCTATAAGGCTAGTAAAAAATTGTGGGTTATCCCAATTGGGAGCATAGACATTAACCAAAAGAACTGGGAAGTCATACAACTTACCAGCAACAATGACAAATCGACCATTTACATCCCGAATCACCTCTGTACTGACAAAGGGAAGATTTTTTCTGACAAGTATAGCAACCCCCCTTGCTTTTATACTGAAGGCAGAGTGATATACTTGCGAAAAGGAACCGTGTTCTAACTTATAGGCATCAGCAGAACACAAGTGTGTTTCCTGAAGAAATGCTATATCCGGTTTAAAGTTCACCAAATGAGCAAAGACTCTCCTCCGTTTGACTAATTGGTTAAGTCCCTTTACATTCCATGTGATAAATGTCGCAGAGTTGGGCCCAACAGTTTGTCTTAGATTAGTACAGGCAGCCATATCTACATTGGATTCAGTTTATCATAAGGGTGCACAATCACACAGGAATGAGGTATAGATTTAAAGCTGCAGCAAAACACAAACCAAAAAAAAATACAAAAAACATAGACATTACCACACACACAAAAACCCTCCTCCCCTTCCCAAATGAGCTCTAGTAACATGCAAACTTGCTCTCCCACCACTATACTTACTAACATAAGTGCCCATAACAGGAAATACCCATGATAAAAAAAAAAAATCTTCCCATCCAACAAAATATAAACTCAAGTGTAACTAACATTCAGCCCCCCACCCCCAACTCACTTACTTTGTTCATTATTTATAATTACAAAAAATATATATACGTACATAGATATTTAAGCTAGAATTAGAAGTAAATAGGAGTCCAGTGAGAGAATCTACTAACAGGCCTGGATCCATCACCAGTGTTGTACCTTTAATGGTCCCTCAGTTCTCCTGCTGGCTGCTTTGCACCAGATGCTTCAGGATGTAGTCTTTGGCAGGAACAGGATCCAGGAAAATTTTTTCACCCAAACATGAAGAAACTCTCAGCCTTGCAGGGTACAGCATCCCATATTTCACACCTCGGCATCCCCGCAGCAATTCTTTAACTTCCTTAAAAGCACCTCTCCTCTTCACCACGGTGGATGGAAGATCTGGAAAAATAAGGATCTTGTTGCCATCGTGTACCAGAGATTCTTTCATTGCTGCTCTGCGAAGCACATCCAGCTTTTCTTGGTAGTAGTGAAACTTCACGATCAGTGGCCGGGGTCGCTGTCCTGTAGCAGGGGCGGGTTGTAGACTCCGATGCGCTCTGTCCAGCGTGGGAGCAGCATCCATGCCCAGGACTTCCTGAAGTAGCTTAGCCACAGCCTCAGCAGGACGCTGGCCCGATTCAAACCGCTCCTTCACCCCGAGAATGCGAATATTGCAGCGGCGTTGCCTTCCCTCCAGGTCTTCAGTCTTCTCCGTCAGGGCTTTCACAGTAGCTCGTAGACTCTGAACTTCTTCCTCCACGTTCACCATCCTGTCAGAGTAATCACCGGTAGCACCCTCCAGGCTAACAATGCGGGCCCGATTGCTAGCGATGCTAGCATCCAGCGGGTTTAGTTTAGCATTAAACTCGCTTCTCAAACCCTCAAGCTGCTCTTTAAAATCCCGTCGGAGCGACTGCATATTTTCATTTAGCATTTGGCATTTGGATTCAATCTTGGAATCCAATGTAGAAATCTCGGTCAGTACCTTTTTTTCCGATTTTGTAATCGCTTCCATTAGCTTAGCCGTATCAGAAGACACGGGGCTAGCAAGCTCGGACTTTTTGTTGCTTCTTTGTCCAGCCATGGCAAAAATAAATTATTCAAACTGCTGTATGACACAAACAAAGTTTCCGGAGATGAGGGGTAGTCTTAGAGTGTTAGATAGTAAAGGATTTAGATGAAAAAATATGGTATTCCTGCGGAGCAACAAAGCTGCACGTCTTCACATGTCGAGGCTCAAGCCACTCCCATTGCTGCTAAATTCTGATATGTTTTGATAAACATATGAATTTTTATCATCATGTGATAAAAGATCAGAAAAGTGGAAACGGCTTCAAGGACTTCATTTTACTGTCCTCAATTCACTTCAGGTTTTATCCTCAAGTGCTTTCCTTTTCCCACGTCTTACAATTCGCATACACCAGTTTCTGGCTTTACTTAAAACTACAAAACAGTCCACACTCTACGGACGCTTTTTAAAAATTGCTCAATTTGCGTAGAAATGTTGTGTTAGGTATGGCAGATCATAGTAAGATGCCTCCAGGTTGTGAGTTCTTCCACAACAATCTCTTCACCCCCCTTTCAGTTGTGGATGAGATGACAAAAAGAGGGTGTGGGACCTCTGGAACTGCGAGGCAGTACTGCCTGTTTGATGTCCCATTCATACCAACAAATTCCTACTGAAGTTACCAAGGGGAACTTCTGAAGTTTAGTGACAACTTCAGACGCAAGAAGGAGAGAAGTTGCTGGTCCGTTGGAAAGATAACATTGTCACAGTGGCTACAAACATGGATGACAAGTGCACAGAGTCTTGTGTCAAGACATGGAATAGGAATCGTTGTGCCTTTGATAATGTCAAACAACCTAAATGCATCTATCTGCACTGCGTGTAAACAATGCGTTACTTCAGGGTTGATGTCCACCGTCACTTTAAGACTTTTTATTATTGGTATAAAAGTTTACAAAAGATCTGATAGAAGTTTATCTGAGTTTTTGTTTTTTATTTTTGTTTTACCCTAGTGGAAAGGTTTTTTTTTTTTATTTTTTCTGTAACACAGCGTGCGCGCATTCACCGTACACGCGAGCAGTGTTGAAGCGCGTTATGCTGTTAAAATGAAGAATCGTGTGGAAATTGTTTATAAAAGTGATTTTTAGATTAAAAAAAAAATGCTTTACTCCGTCCACTGAGTAACTCATGAAAGAAAACCCTACTGAAGTAGAAGTCCATCTGAAGTCTGGTGGGGTACTTAGAAAAGAATTCACATTAAAATGCATGTTGATGACCCGCGAATGGTTTGCGTGGGCTACATGCTCAGGGTGTTTGTTAGATGAAAAATTTCGTGAGTTTAGGTCTTCTAGTGTTAAGAGACGTTATTGGAGGAACCATTGTCCTGCTCGCATTTTCTGGGATAGTCTTGCGGTGTTTTTGCAAAAGTTTGGAACAAAACCACGGAGTCATGGGAAGCTATTCTCAGTGCTACTGTTACAGATCAAGCAAGATACGACAAAACTTTTCACTGGCTGATCAATACGACACATCGATTCCAGAAATGTCGTCATTGAGAGAGACACACTTCCTATGCATGTGAGAGAGGCTAAGTACCACTGCACATTGATTGCTTTAAGCCGTATCATGGAATGTAAAAAAAAAAATGGGAAAGAAAGGTTAATTTGGGTCTGACTTAGAGAATACATTCATGCACTTGCACACGCAGACAGACATGGAACATACGGGTGATTGCAAAAAGTGAAAAACAACACTTTTGAGTCATGAAAGAAATCACTGAAAAGCATTTATAGACCTAAATAATATGGTAAAATAATTTTTTAACAAAAAGTATTTAAAGTATTGCTTTGCTTCCCACCTCCCAACAACCTATTTGAGTTTGTTCAATATACTTTGTACTAGTGTTGGCACATTCTTGAGAACAGACTCTGCCCTAATTTCTCCAAAACAGTTTTGTTCATGTTAACTGTGTTCAATGTGTTTTGCAATAACTGTAATAATTATATCTGTTTTCTAATAAAAGTTGCACTGAAGTTCTGATTTAGAAAACTGGTGATGATTAGTCTTTTTGTTGTGTTTTTACCAGAGGCGGTCCGTGCATTTTATACCCAAACCTTTGGTGATGCTACTTCGTCCGACTTGAATTAATACCCCTCAAATACCATCATTTATGACACCACGACTGGAAAAATCATATACAGACACACACGTAGGCACTACTGGGCATTGCATCACCTTAATTGTGTACAAAGGGGTCCCCAACCTTTTCTGCGCCACGGACCGGTTTAGTGTCTGACAATATTTTCACGAACTGGTCTTAAGGTGATGAGACCAGCCTGAAAAAAAACTGGCTTTTTAAAAACAATAATAATAAACTTAAATCCACTTTGTCTTTACGAGAAAATTTATTAGCAGCGTCTTTATAACGTAGAGACATTCTCTCTGCTCGAACGCACTGACGCATGCACACATTTACAGAAAGACACTGCACAGATCTGGTAGAACATACAGACTGTGTAGTGGTTGATACAACATGCTATCCTACCGACCGTTCATAAATCACACTTTTTCACTCACTTTTCCAAAAAAAAAAAAAATTCTATAAATTTTGATTATTGTTTCACAGGAATACTGGATACACCAGATCTGGATAGTTTTCTGTATGGAAACATTTGGGAATGAATGGGTTAACTGAAAGTGTGTCTAAGTCATCACGTTCAGAGCATCTGATGGGATGAGAAGTTTACCTTTTCTCGACACCTCACGGGTTGATGAAAACTGCCGAAGGCTTCTTCTGGTTGAAAATGTGGAATCTTCACTGTGGTGCCTCCCTGTGGAACATTGATTATTACATATTTATACCCCCAAACTAAACCATTTGATTTCAATCAAAATGTGGCTTTACTTTTGATACGAAGAGAGGAGAAAGTAAAACTTCTGCGATGCTTTGGGGAAAGCTGGAAGTCTGCATCCTGCAAGAAAAAAAAATCAATCTTTACTCAAATTAAAAGCAGAAACAAGTAGAAAACAACAGAAAACAGCATCAACTTGTACCAGTAATAAATAGATATAAATACGTTTTTTTTTTTTACGTTTTGTCGTCTTCCGCTTATTGGACAGGTTTGTGGGGGCAACAGCCTCAGACAGGACACCCAGGCTTCTCTCACCCTGACTGCATGCTCCAGCTCACCCAGGAGGATCCCGGGGTGTTACCCGGCATTGGCCTACCTCTGACTCTTCTGCCATTGGAACATGCCCAGAACACCTCACCAGCGAGATGTTCGGGAGGCATTCTCACAAGATGCTAGAAACACCCCATCTGGCTTTTCTCAACCTGGGGGAGCTATGGCTCTACTCCAATCTCCTCCAGAATGGCAGAGTTCCTTGCTCTATCTCTGAGTGAGAGCTCAGCCACTCTGCAGAGGAAGCTCATTTCGCCCGCTTGTATTTGTGATCTTGTTTTTTCAGACATCACCCACAGCTGGTGACCATAGGTGAGGGTACGTTGATTGGTAAATCAAGAGCTTTGCTTTTCGGCTCTGCTCTCTCTTCACCAAGACAGACTGATGTGGTGTCATAATTTTTGCGGATGCCACTTCAATTTGTCTCTCAATCTCACGTTCCATTCTTTTCCCACTCGTGAACAAGACTTTGAGATACTTAAACTCGCTATAAATCGATTGAAAAATGGACTTTTAAAATGACTTAAAAGACAATAAATTTAAGCGCTTGTAACAATATTGTTATTAAGATTGTTTTCAAAAACCTCAGCTGCACTATTTCTTTTTAAAACTTGACAGTTAAATTCTGTCAATAATCAGTCTGGTTCATCTGGCTAGTCTTTCACATGTTGGACAGATTTCTGGAATACTAAGAACTCTGACAAGACAGTGTTTTAAAGTACTTCAACTTTTGTGGCTCTTCTATTTGACCTATTTTGCCTGGCCGAAGTGAGTGAGTCTCGCCTTACAATATATTGATTACACAGTCTCTGAAAAACCCTTGACGTAACCTCATGCACTTCAGTACCAAAATTGATCACAAGAGGGCAAGCAACAAACAACAGTTCAAACACCACATCTGGGTAATTACTGTATATGACACTTTTTTTTTCATTTTTAAACCAATGTGTCCAAAACAGGTTAAAGCATTTCCCCACTGGTATCAAATGAGAGGCAAGGTACACCCTGGTCAAATGACTAGTCTTTTAAAGGGTCCACAGAGGCGGACTGTCACACAAACTCACGCATTGAAGCAATGTAACACTGATCAGCCTAATCTGCATGAATGAATATTTATTTATTTAAGTGCCATACACACATGTGCCAAGCCCACATGGGCTTATGGGTAAAAGCTAGAGAACCAGTAGAAAACCAAACACAAAAGGAACGAGCAAACTCCATAAAGACAGACCAGTTCTTCAACTAGAGTGTGCTGTTTCAGATAAACAGCTGCATCCGCCTCCTTATGCTGAAATGTTAAAAAAATAAATAAATAAAGAACTTGAAGATGGATTACAACTCCCGTCATGCCAAGCTCCCACCCTGCATGCGTAAAGCTGAGCTTACTCTGCAGACTTAATGGGCTCAAACTCACCCAAACTAAACACAAAACAAATACAGCCCCTCAATGGCATAAACATGCTTCTTTTTAAAGCACTATATGAATACAATCTATTATTATTTTTAGATAATTTCTGTAAAACAGTCTACAGTGTATACAGTATATAAAGCAGTGGAGAGTGTGGAAAAGAGGTGAAGACACACGTACAGCAAGGCTAGAACGGGTGGAGAAAAGTCCATACGTTTCTTTTCTTTCTTTTCTTTTCTTTTCTTTTCACTCTTTTCTTCTATCACACATCACACCGAAGAAAATCACACACTCTCCTGTGTGTGATAAAGGAGTTTCAGCTAAAATGAAAGGGAAAGTGTACAAAACCGTGATAAGAACGGCCATGCTGTCTGGTCTAGAGACAGAAGCACTGAGAAAAAGACAGGAAACAGAGATGGAGGTAGCAGAGATGAAGATGCTGAGGATCTCTCTGAGAGTTACCGGGATGGACAGGATCAGAGGAACAGCACATGTTAGAGGTTTTGGAGATAAAGTCAGAGAGGCCAGACTGAGATGGTTTGGACATGTGCAGAGGAGAGAGAGAGAGAGAGAGAGAGAGAGAGGGTACATGGGCAGAAGGATGCTGGGTTTGGAACCACCAGGAAAGAGGACTAGAGGAAGATCAAAGAGGAGGTTCATGGATACAGTGAAGGAAGACATGAAGATAGTTGGTGTGACCGAAGAGGATGCAGCAGATAGGGTTAGATGGAAGAAACTGACTTGCTGTGCAGTGACAAGATTCAGAAACTGTCATTTGCTGAAATACTAATGGTTAAAGAATAAGCACAGTAATAAGACTAAAAAAAATAGTAAACTATGACAAAAAAAATAACAAATTTACAAAACTAATTTTGACCAAACTAACAAGCTCAGAACAAAAATGTAAACTGTAGTGTAATGGCATAGAAGATAATAGATAAAGACACTAGAGTGGCAAGAGTAAGTGACCAAGTGATGAATAAATCCAGGTTATAAAATGTTTACAAGTCCAACGGCAGAAGGGAAGAAGCTGTTTTTGTGGCGGGAGGTTCTGGTCTCTTGAAGTGTTTAGCTTTACAGGGTCCTGCAACCAACGTTCATGGTCAGATAGGTCAAAGTTACAAATGTTAATTTCTTAGCTTTGATCTGATCCATATTTTTGCCATAAATTTTGTTTCAAACTAAAGCTTTAAAGACATAAAAAATTATTTCATTTTAGAATTTTGGATCTATTTTTCACAAAAATCTTAATTTCATCGAGGACAATGTTTTTCTTTTTGACTCAACAAACAACAAAATTCTTCGAAGCTTCTGTCTGTAAAATTATGTGAAAGACAAGTTATATTTAGCTTTGATTTAGCAGGACTCGCTTTCAATTGTAAAGGTTGCAGATTTCAATTTAAGAGGAACTGAAAGACTTACTAACGGTTTTGATTACTGTGTGAGCTGATGGTTCACAACATGGTTCACACCATCAGCTCACACTGCTGAAAAAATAAAACAAATGTGTTTATTTTATTTATTTATTTTTTTTATGAGTGATGGTAAAGTCACTGTTTCAAAATTAGAATTACTTTATTGATCCCACATTTGGGAAATTTGTGTCTTACAGCAGCAAACAAGAAAGAAATTGACAGTAAATATACAAGAAGGGAAATAAAAGGAACAATATGACAAAACACTGAGGCCAATACGGACCGAAAGCGCATAAGGAGGCAAAAAAAGTGACACAAGAAGCACAAAGTGACAAAAATGATGAACCACATGAGCATGAACCAGCCACCTGCCATTCTACGAGTTACCATAAAGCGCCATTGTGTTGGGAATAAAAGACTTCCGGTACTGGGTGGCCCCCGAGCGGAGCCGTCTGAGCTTCCTGGAAAAGGAGCTCCGCTGCCTGTCCAAAAGTGGGTAGAGAGGATGGTCAGGGTTGTCCATGATGGATAAAAGTTTCTTCAGTGACCTCCTCTCCACCACTGCTTCAAGTGTGTCCCGCCGGCAGCCAATGACAGAAAAATAAATACTAAAAGACCACGAGAAAAATCTCCACAAATAAAAGCTGTCATGTTCAGCTGAGCTAAAAAGATAAAAAGCTAAACAGAACTAAAAAAAATGAGAAGAACACCAAAGTTGAAAAAACTAAATAGAATCTTTAACACTAGAAGCCCCAAGATTTTTTCAACCTCCTGTCCACCCCTCTACCTGGCCTGCACACTGAGAAGCAGAGTTGTACAAAGGTTTTTGTCATTTAATTAGAGTTTCCTAGCCCTAGTCTCCTAGGCTCGGTGTTTAGTGCCTTCCAAAGGACTCTTAAGTGCCTAGTTTCTAACCCTCCACGAAGCTTTCAGGTAGTGGTGGTCAATTGACCACTTTGTGAGTGTTCTAGTTTAAAACACCCCTGGACCCAAACGGTGACATGAATCCCCCCTAATTTAATCACTTATTCCTTTTCCCATTATCTATATATCCTGAATTTTTTGTAAAAAATCACCCAGAACTTTTATTGATAATAAATGTTATTTATATAACAGTTTTATGGACACTGAAAGATAGTAACATAATTAAAAACAAAACATCAACAAAATTT
Organism: Neostethus bicornis; assembly: GCA_902685375.1. Lineage (NCBI taxonomy): Eukaryota > Metazoa > Chordata > Actinopteri > Atheriniformes > Phallostethidae > Neostethus > Neostethus bicornis. The sequence goes on from LR738550.1 coordinate 28,611,028, forward strand.
AAAACTGCAGAAAGAAATTTAGCAGTGGAAAAGGCTCTGTCTCCCCAGGTTCGGAGCTTAGTCCTGTATGGTAGGGACAGGAGATTTGCGTCTGAGGATCGAAGAGAGCGAGACGGGGTGAACCATTTAAGCAGATCAGTGAGATAAGACGGAACCAGGTTATGTAGAAAAATTTTGAAGGTGATGTGTGGAGTAATGGGGAGCCAGAAGAAGTTCTGGAGGACGAAAGTGATGCGGTCGCGGGAGTAGGTGTGTGCAAGGAGACGGGCAGCAGAGTTCGGAATGTATTGAAGTGTATGGAGTGTTTTAGAAGGTGTTCCATACAGAATGCTGTCGCAATAATACAAGCGGTATGTAATGAAGGTGTGAATGAGTGTTTCAGCAGCCGAGACAGACAGGGATGTGCGGAGACGTGCATTGTTTTTGAGATGGAAGAAAGCAGACCGGGTTATTTGGTTAACATGATGTTCAAAAGGGAGATTGGTGTCAAAAAAGATCCCAAGATTACGTATGATAAGTGACGGCGAGAAAGTGGTGCTGTCAAATTTAAACAGAAGGTTAGCGGTGGATTTTATAAAATTTTTGGGTTCAATTATGATTACATCAGTTTTGTCAGAAATGAGTTTAAGCTTCCGGTTCAATGTACCTGAGCTAATTTGTAGGTCACATGAAGTTAGAAAATCTGTCGCACTCTCCAAAATGGTAGTGCTCCTTATCATCTGTTTACCTGGTCAACCACTTGGTGAAGTAGCTGCTGTCATTTCTGAACTACTACACATTCGTAAAGAGTGTTTCTACTAAACCACTATTTTCCATCAAGTATCGAAAGCATATTTAGCAGGCACGCTGCCGCAGTTCCACGCCAGAATTCATTGAGCTTCATTGACTATGAACTCCTGTGGAAGTGGTTGGAAATCTGATTCTTCTTTGTAAAGGGTGAGCAAATACTTTGGAAACATCAAATTTTCTTTCTTCCTAAAGTAACTCAGATGGTAAGAACTATCAAAAGGTTGATTTTACGTTAAAAAAAAATCCTAGTTTAACCTAGAATGATCTCTAGAAGTTTCTACTTTGATCAACTGGGCTGATGTCTTCCAATTGCAAAAATGGTTAATTTGCCAGGGAGTTGTCCCACTGGGACGTTACATGTCCTGCCATTTTGCTTGGAGTTAAAAGGTGTTGACTCCACTCAAACACACACGAAGATACTCATGCATAACACATAGGCCCCCAGTCAACCACATTGTCATCCCCTGTAGGAAAACTGGTGCAGTGGATCAGGCCAATTTGATTTTAGCTAACAAAACTGGGCTATAAACACATGGACAACCATCATATTATAAGACAGATACAACATTCTATGTAAACCTTAGTTTAAAGACCTGCCAGTAAAGATAAGACAGCAATCTGGACAATCTGCTCTTTGCACATTGTTATCAAGATTAAAAAATACTGAGCGTCATGGAAGATGTTAATGATTTAGACCAAGTCAGATATTTTTGTAGTTTAGAGTGTAAACACTGACATGCATTAGTGACTTTTTCACGGTGTCCGTTCACCCTCTCAATATCAAATTTCTGGTGACACAATCCATCCTTCCTCTGGTGTTTTCTTCTTTCTTATTCTGCCCTTTGCCTTAATTCCTCATATCTACTTCCTGGTGCCTCTCCCAATGTTTGTGCCAGTGTCTCCTCTTCCCTCTAGTTACATTTGCTGACGTTACATGATAGGGAGAGGGTGTGTGAGAAAAAGGTAACCCTTAAACTGTCTTAACACCAGCGGTTCTGCCTTGTCCTGGCTTCAGTCATACCTCACAGACCAACAACAGTACATTGTGGGAAACAACTGCTCATCCGGTACTGCCCCTCTGCTGCAAGGTGTTCCCCAAGCTTTGGTGCTTGGTCCACTTTTATTCATCCTTTACCTCATTCCCCTTGGCGATATCATCCGTCAACTTGGACTAAATTACCACTGCTACGCCGATGACATTCAATTATACATTTCCACCAAATCCATCACCTCCAAAACTCATGCCACACTCACCTGCTGTCCAACTGATATCAAAACATGGCTGCAACACAATTTCCTTAATAGAATTGGTTTTCATGGTAGAGCTGTGGAGATACGTTCTCAAGAGGGACGAATCACACGTCTACATCTGGCATTATGGTAGGAAATCTGAGGTTGGCAGTTGCCATGATAACGGTACTAATTTGATTGCAATGTAGCACGTAGTACGTTTGGTCCAGGTGGTGTTATAATGAAGTCTGGCAATTTTATTTTCAATCAATGGCCTTTCTGTGTGGAGTTTGCATGTATCTATTCATAACCATGTTAATTCCTGTGTTTTATTAATGTTAGAAAAATAATTTTCCACATATTTGTTTACAAATAAACCTAAAAACAAATTCTAATTATGCAATGATGAGCTTCAATATCTTTCAAAAAGAAGAATAAACTTCATACGTAAATATAATGTACATTCTGCTAACTTGTTGTTGCTTGTTTTTCTAAAGTAATCTGTGATGATTAAAGCACATTTTAAATGTGTTGTCTGTGTAAACATATCATTTACTGCGTGGAAGCGATATCTCTGGTTTTATGAAGCTGACAAATGTGAAAGATAAGCTACAAAATAAGTTTGTAGCTTAATAAGTGTGAAGCTAAATAATTCATTTTTATTGCGAATTACTGAGAATTATAAGTATGAAATTTCCACCTGGATCTGTTAAGGAGAGATAGATACAGAGAAAACATGTTCTGTATCTGCTGAAAGTGGATAATAATTATGTATTTGAAGTTTGGACTCAGCCTGAAGCACCATCATTTATTCCTAATGTTAAAGTTTGGGCTGGGTCAAAGTCCTACTAAAACATCGTCTGGACACAGTGACTCAGAGCTCCATTGTTGCTTGTTCAACACACTTTATGGCGGAGCAATCAAACCTGAAAGACTGGTTTTTGTTAAATGTGCAGTCTAAAGACTGTGTAGTAACATACAGTATGTACTAAGGGCACAGCCTCAAGGGCATTACTGTTTGTTAAAAATTATAATAATAATAATAAGATGGACTTGATCTAAAATTAACCAAAGTTTTGTAGAGTAAAATATTGTTGTGTTCTTATGTGGATTGTTTTTGTGTGTTTATCGAGTAAAGAATTTTCTTGGGAAGCCTGGGCTTCCCGTTTGAGGCTGTTGCCCCGTGACCCAGCCCCTTAACAAGCGGAAGATGACGGAAGGGAACGTATTTTCTTGTGAAGATTTTCATCTGTGATACTCAGAAATTTTGATGAAGGGATTTTGATTAAACTGCCCACAGTACCAACTATAGATGAACGGGCTAGGTATTCAGGGTCAAAGAGTTTTAAAACCTTAAGCATGATTGCTTCAACTGAGTGATTATGTAAAACTCAATCATTACTTATTTTTACAGTTTGTGATAAAGGGCAGCCGGAGGAATATTGTTCATAACCTTGTCGTTAACTTAACCGTTCATTGATTCAACTTCTAAACCACTTATTTCTGTTTGGGCAGTGGGGGTGTCGGAGCCTGTCCCGTTTGACTATAGGAAAGAGCTCAGGCGATGGAGAAACATCTATTTCTTATCCACATAACACTTCATTTGTTGTAAAAGAAAACAGGTGAGATGAATCAGGCATCTTTTCGGGTGATCAAATAACTGTGAGCTATTTCACTGAAATCCCTTAGCTGGGTTGGGAGATGGCTTGTCCATGAAGGGCTGTACCAGGTATGGAAGCATAAACACGTGGACAGTCTGAGGGCTTAATGCCTCCTCCTCATTCCGCAGGTAAAAAAGTGACTCACTAAAAAGTTATTTTGGATAAGAGACTTCATATCCAATTGTCCCCAAATCTACACTGCAGAGTTTGAAATTTATGTCAATCTTTCGAGTGCCAGCATGTTAGAAGTAAGGGAATAAGCAGGAAGCTGAAGTCAAGCTGGACCTTTCGGCCCCTGTGACCAGCATGCACTTCACACAAGTCCCTCCAACACTGCACTTATCATGGATCTCTCATGAAGAGGTAAGCCCCCCTGGGCGGCTCTATTGTGGTCCATACCATCCCTGACCTGATGGTGGCGGTGGATGAAAAACCAAGAGCCCAAAGGCGTAGGAAACTTTATGTACTACAGTCCACTGCTGAACAAAATGGCAAACTCGATGTGAATGTCCCTCCTGGCCACAGCAGAAGCAGACCTGGTAGTTAACAGACATATATATCTGCAAAAGAAAATTTTGATGTTAAACACAAACGTATGTAAGTGTGGCTTTGACCAATATCAGTTTGGCTACCGGTCCGACATCGCCACAGATGATGCCATTTTTATCACCCTTCTCTCTGCCCTCAGTCACATTGAGAATCCTGGGACATATGTCAAAATGCTGTTTATGGACTTTAGCTAGCAATTTACCTTCATCAGCACCGTCCGACTGGACAACAAACTACTGTATAGCACCTAGAGCTTCGAACCTGCCTCTGTCACTGAATAAAAGACTTCCTGACTAACAGACCTCAATAGGTCAGGATGAGCATCGTCACATTCTGCAGCATCCTCCTGGGTGTTCCTCAGGGCTGCATTCATGATGTTGTTGCCACCCAGAGATCCAACACCCTCATCTAATTGGCTGACAACACAGTTATTGTTGGACTGATCAGGATGCTACCCCATACAGGGAAAAAGTCCGAACACTCAACATCCTGTTGTAATGACTCAACACCAGGAAGACAAAGAAGATCAAAATTGACTTCATGAGGACAACAACAACAGACTTAGGCCTGAATGTCAGTGGTGAAGAAATATGGCAAGTCAAGAACTTTAAGTTTCTGGGCCTCCACATCTCAGAGGACCTCAGATGGACTGTTCACATTAGCAACATGGTTAAAAAGGCCCAGCAGTGTCTTTACTTCCTGAATATGTTGAGAAAAACATACCAGCAGAAAAATTTCTACCGCTGCACAATAAAGACCTGACCTATTGATGCATGGTCTTAAACGCCAGCTGCACTGTGCGTGAGAAGAAATAATTGCAATGGGTCATCAAGACTGACTAGTGAATCATTAGCTCCCCACTTCCACCCCTGAAGGAGAGTTGTGCTAAACAACTCTTTTAGCGTAACTAAAAGAGATAGTTCTGAGAGTTTGGACCAATCGGATAAGGAACAGATTCTTCCTCATGGCTGTGAAAAGGCTGTTACACAGCTCTGAACACCAATTCAGTGCTGACCGCACATGCACACACACAAATACAACAAAATACACAACTAGCAACAGACACAAAGTGAAGCCACCAAATGAAATTTTATTGCTTTGCTAAAATGACAATAAAACGTCTCGAATCTCAAAGCCATCCGTCATACTACTATAGGTCTAAATTCAGTGAGAATCTTCACACCAATGCAATGGTCCTCTCTCTTCCTCTTAAACGGGCAAGTGGGGCAGGGAACCACATTCACAAAGCCTGTCACTATGGTGACAAGCTCGTTGTTTAACTTTCATTATACGTAATGGATAGCTGATTTCCCTCACCTGAGGGTTCACATTCTTAGAGTTTTTTTCAAAGTCAGCTGCTCGGAATTTTATTCAGTCACCAAGAGCCTCTAAATACCGACCAAAAAACTAAGGAGAGCTTAAACTGCCAGTATGTTTATGTATAAATACTCATAGTTTCAATAATATTCAGAGACTGAAGATTTCCCTCATCAGTTCATTTTATCTCAGTCTCTGGAAAACTAAATTTGAGCAAGTTTTCCCAACTAAAATCAGTTCGAATCACTGTAAAGTCTGCTAAAAAGCTTGGAGAAAGAGCTCTGCTGTTTGTCCAGAAAAGGGTGGAACTATACCCTTGAATTGTCCACAAGATGCTGGACATACAGTATTTGTCAAAGAGCCATTGCTAATGCTAGCTAGGCTGCGATGCATTGCTGACACCATTAACACATGCCCATTTATTTGCCTACACTAAGGGACAGATGAAAAGCTAAAAGCATAAACCTGTTTAAATAGATATGTACATAATAAACAACTTTTTTTCTTGTGAAGCCCATTGAGACGGACATTCTGTGATTTTGGGCTATACAAATAAAATTGAATTGAATTGAAAATAAATGTGAATACTAATTAGTATTCTGCTGGAAATATATGCATTTATGCATTTCATTTTCTAAAGTTTATATGTAGGTCATAAACTAGCATATGTTAGTTTGGGTTCTCCATATAGTCTGTCAGTCAGTCAGTCATCTTCTTAACCGTCTGTCCCTTCCGGGGTTACGGGGGGTGCCGGAGCCCATCCCGGCCAATATAAGTTGAAGGGCAGAGTACACCCCGAACAGGTCGCCAGTCTGTCACGGGGCCACACACACATACAACCATCCACACACACACACACACACACACACACACACACACACACACACACACACACACACACACACACACACACACACACACACACACACACACACACACTCATTCCTAGGGGCAATTTAGCACCGGCCAATCAACCTAGCATGCATGTCTTTAGAGGGTGGGAGGAAACCAGAGTACCCAGAGGAAACCCAAGCAAACACGGGGAGAACATGCAAACTCCACACAGAAAGGACAGTGTTCCAAGCCTCGTCCCCAACCGGGACTCGAACCCACGACCTTCTACCCACTGGCGCTACCCACTGCGCCACCGTGCTGTCCGGGTTCTCCATATATATATACAGTATATCAAATAAATGAACCCTGATTTTTGTCTCCTCCAGCCTTCCATTGAGCATTTTTAAGCATGATTCTGGTAAATGTCTCTACCTGGTTTCACCTTTTCTGTCACAAAAACATCAATAATCAGCTGATTATTAGAAAATAATCACATGACAATATCAGCACAGCTTGTGTATTTTTACTTCCGGTTTAACAGAAAGTACAAAAAACCAAGTTAACTCTCAATTTAGTTAGTTTCACCACAGGAAGTAAAAGTTAAGATCTTTTTTCAGCAGTCATGTGCATCAGCAGGAAGTGTAGGCATCTCAGATATTCTACTTAAAATCTTATTTACAGTCTAATTTTACAACCTGAACCAGTCTGGAAGATTTCAGCATACTGTTTTAATCCCAGTTAAATCTGTGGTAAACTCAGCAGGTGTTCATAAGGTGGAGGACAAGTATCAGGAAGAAGTCTTACTACCTTAACTTTTGAGGAGGTCCTGTCACTTTGTCCTGGTTGGGCAACGTAGGTAACCTTGTCCATGATGTTTCAGTCCTGGCATAGGTTCCAGGTATGACAGGCAGGACGCTGTATGTGTGTCTCTGTGTGTGGTGCAGTAATGAAACTGCACATGCAAGAGGAAGTGCAGTTACTCTACTGTGTGGTTGATGGACTTCAGACAGGGGATAGGATTTCCTCTTTTCAGTTCAAACCAAAGTACAGTGGCAGCCTGTGGGCGTGTGAAGCTCTGCACTGCCAAACCTGTTCTGAAACAAGTTTCTCTATAGATTTGTTATACAAATAAATTTCGTTTTTACACATGAGGGTGGCTTTAGGAAGCAACTGATACACAGTTTGAGTCTGAGGTGATCTCTTCATTTTTAACTGGATACCAGATGCTTGATGAGAGACGGGGTACAGACTGAACAGGCCACCAGTATGCAGTAAGAACACACAGAGAAAAAGACAACCAATCATAACTGTGGGGATTCATACAGACCAGAGAACCTAATGTGCATGGTTGAGAAACCTGATTAAACCAGAGTACACCATGAAAACCTGCAGGTGCATTGAAAGATTAGGCAAACTCTGTGGTGCCTTCTTTTGCTTATCCGAGGTCAGGTCACGCCTCAGATGGGAAACTCAGACTTCCCTCGCCCTAGATTCTTTTTTGTAGTCTTTTGTAGGGGAGCCGCATCACAGCCAGTGACGCCAGTAGACTGAATAAACTGACAAGAAAGGCGGGCTCTGTCATTGGCTGCAAACAGGACACACTTGAAGCAGTGCTGGAGAGGAGGTCTCTGAATAAACTTTTATCCATCATGGACAATCATGACCATCCTCTCTGGACAAACAGTGGAGCTTCTTCTCCCAGAGGAGAATAATGAATCAAATCTAAAAGAGCACGTTATGGGAAACTAAGAAAAAGGGAAGAAGTATAAAAATCTTGTTTAAACACATTCCTCTGCACAAAGATTTCTGCTCTCTTTTTTGTTTTCCTTTTCTTCCCTTTTTCTTGCCTTTTAATTTAACACAAGAAAATTAATCAAATAATTCATTCAGTCCTGCTTGTTAATAGTTTTTATTTTTATTACAGAACTTGTTCTATTTCTTACAATTAGAAAAATTAAAAAAAAAAAAAAAAGAAAAATCAGACTATTCACATTATTCCTTCTATTTTATTTTTTTTTACTATTTCTTATAATCCTTCCCTGTACTGCTATCACACACAAATTTCCTATGTGGAGGATCAATAAAGTAATTCTGATTCTGATCCCAAGGCATTTTCTGGCCAGTCTTGATTCTGCCTCTAAGTGTCTTCCACAAGTCAGAGACAGGGTTCTGCTATGAGTGAAAGATTTCAAGTATTTCTGAAATAATACTTTTGGCAATGCGTTTGCTGAATTTCCACAAATCTACAATTGAAACGAACCTCCTTTCTACATAAAAACCAAGAAACTTCAGTCTCCGTGTGGTGTTACGTGGCTCTAAATCTTCTACTTAGTTGGAAAACTTCATCACAGATCCAAACTGTGTGGAAAAGTGTTTTTAGGAACCAGCAGAGGGTCTGTGTGCTCTGGCTCTGCTTCAATGGGAGAAAAAAAAGGCACAAACAATTATTGTTGGAGATATTTCATGCCAGACGTGACAACTCTCAGATAAGCCTGATTCTCTCACAGCAGTTGATACTGAGATTATTCTGCAGTCCAGAGACACAGATGACTTCAGACCGTTTTTGTGTTTAGAAAACTGGTTTATGTAAGTATGCTATGTGTTCCCAAAGTGTCAAACTTAGAAGTGCCATGGTTGTGTGTGGGGTTGTGGGCACAAATGCAAGATTTGATGCAGTTTAACAGATTTATTACTGAGAATAATCTTAGCTTCAACAAAAAATCAAGAACAAACAAAGAAGTCAACCTGTGGTTTAAATGAGGACATAAGCAGACAAACATGGAGAAGTTTTCTCTTCTCCAAGGACAACATAAAAGAGAAAAAACATTGTATCAAATCAGATTGCTCAAAAGAAAACACCAGGACTTATGCTCGTCATGTAAACTTTGGGAGTGGATATGGTATCAGAATCCTTTTTCTTCAATGGCCAAAGTCTGTAGGGCTGATAAAGCCTCCACTACTTCGGGTAAATAATATTGCAACACCTTCACACTGTCTATCCGGGCCTCCAATCTTATGGTTGATGGGATTTTTATGATAATTGATGTGACATGCTACGTTAGTGTTGACCACCTTTGTACAGATGAGCAAAACAGATTGTATAGTCTCTGAAGGACCTCAAAGACAGACGTGGACAAAACTGAAGACTTTGCAGCATCAGTAACAACTAGATTAAGAGTATGGCTGCTGCAGGGGACACAAAGTGCTTTGCTGTTAATTTGCAATAACCTTGCCTGTACGCCTTATTTTTGACCCATCATGTTCCTGTTGTTGTCATACGATTGGCCACGACAATCAGAAATGTTTAGGCCATGCTGCTGCATGAATCCCAACAGGGTTTCTGTCAGACCCCTTCCAGATACAGCTTCAACATAAAAAAACAAACAAACTAACGAAAACAGAAACAACAAAATGGGGCGCTGGTGAATGTAGGCATGTGAGGACGTGTTTTAGAGCTCCTCAGATGGGTTATTTTTAAACTATATTAATCTCTCCAAAAGAATACTGAATACTTTCTTCAAGAAAAGACTGGAACACAAGGTGACTTACAAGAGTGGAGGAAGGAGTACACAGGTTGATTACATTTTGTGTAGGCGGTGTAATCTGAAAGAGATCAGTGACTGCAAAGTTGTAGCAGGAGACAGTGTTGCCAAACAGCACAGGATGGTGGTGTGTAAGATGACCACAGCAGTGAGGAAATTTAAAAAGATGAAGGGAGTGCAGAAGACTAAATGGTGGAAGCTGAAAAAGGAAAAGTGCTGCTCAAATTTTATAAAGGAGTTGAGCAGGCTCTTGGTGTGCAGGAGAAGCTTCCAGATGACTGGACTAATGCAGCTAATGTGATCAGGGAGACAGGCAAGAGAGTACTTGGTGTGTCATCTGGAAGGAAGATAGAAAAAGAGACCTGGTGGTGGAATGAGAAGGTGTAGGATTTTATCAAAAGAAAGAGGCTGGCTAAGAAGAAGTGGGACACTGAGAGGACTGAGGAGAATAAACAGGTGCACAGGGCGTTACGGCATAAGGTTAAAGTAGAGGTGGCAAAGCCAAAACAAGTAGCCTATGACGACCTATATGCTAAGCTGAACAGCAAGGAGGGCGCAATGGACCTATACAGGTTGGCAAGACGGAGAGACAAAGATGGGAAGGATGTACAGCAAGTTAGGGTGATTAAAGACAGGAATGTATGTCTCTTGACAGATGCCAGTAATGTGATGGGAAGATGGAAAGAATACTTTAAAGAGTTGATGAATGAAGAAAATGAAAGAGAACAAAGACTAGAAATTGTTTCCATGGTGGAGTGGAAAGTGGCTAGGATTAGTAAGGTAGAAATAAAGAGGGCTCTGAAGAGGATGAAGAGTGGAAAGGCTCTCGGCCCGACGATATTCCTGTAGAAGTATGGAAGTGTTTAGGTGAGGTGGCAGTAGAGTTTCTGACTGGGCTGTTTAATAGGATATTGGAAAGTGAGAAGATGCCCGATGAATGGGGGGAGAAGTGTGCTGGGTAAAATGAAAGGAAAAGTGTACAAAACCGTGGTAAGCCCGCCATGCTGTTTGGTCCAGAGATAGTGGCTCTGAGGAAAAGACAGGAAGCAGAGATGGAAGTTGCAGAGAAGAAGATGCTGAGGATCTCTCTGGGAGTGACCAAGATGGACAGGATCATAAATAAGTATATCAGAGGAACAGCACATGTTAGAGGTTTTGTAGATAAAGTCAGAGATGCCAGACTGAGATGGTTTGGACATGTGCAGAGGAGAGAGACCGAGTACATCGGAAGAAGGATGTTGGGATTGGAACCACCAGCAAAGAGAGGAGGTTCATGGATGCAGTGAAGGAAGACATGAAGATAGTTGGCGTGACCAAAGAGGATGCAGCAAATAGGGTTAGATCGAAGAACTGACTTGCTGTGGCGACCCCTGAAGGGATACGTGGAAAGGAGAACAAGATTAATCTCTCCAAAACTGTAAAATATTTTCTCAACGCTACAACTAAGTACTGTGGAACTGTCTTCACACAATTTTTTTGGACTTTAATGAATCTTTTCTTTGATGGCTGATAAATGAGAAGGGCACAAACAGTTTTAGCCCATATTTGAAGGGATTAAAGGTAAGCTCCAGTCTCCCTCACTTTCTCTGACATGATATAAGGAAGATGATCACAAATAATAATAATAATAAGTCCGGGAGCTCATTCCACAGTCGTGGGGCAACGGCCTGGAAGGCTCTGTCCCCCATTGTGGTCAGCCTGGTCCTGGGCAAATAACGGGGCTTTCCTGTTCTGCCTGCGCCCAGGATGTGTGTATAGACTTCTAACATTAAAAGGCTGCTCTGGAAAACCAGTCCTTGTCCTGGTTATTTGCTGTATCCACAACTCCAACTCTGCCATCCGGGAGGAGCTCGATGTTGAGCCGTTCCTCCTCCAGGTCGAGAGGAGCCAGATGGGGTGGTTCGGGCATCTGGTCCGGTTGCCCCCCGAGCGACTTGCGGGCGAGGTGTTTCGGGCACATCCCACCGGGAGGAGACCAAGGGGTAGACCCCGGACCCGCTGGAGAGACTATGTCTCACAGCTGGCCAGGGAACGACTTGGGATCCTTCCAGGTGAGCTAGAGGATGCAGCCGGGGAGAGAGAGGCCTGGGCTGCCCGTTTGAGGTTGTTGCCACCGCAACCCGACCCCGGAACAAGCGGAAGATGACGGAACGGAACGGAACAACTACAACGAGGATCGGACGGATGGCCAAGGACAGTTAGATACAAGTTAGATACAACACCACCCACCGAACAAGAAAAAAAAAGGTATTGTTCAAAAATGTGCAAGCATATTTTCCACACACTGTCAGAGTATCAACAAATCACCTGTCAAAAATACTATTGATAATATTTCCAAGCCAACTAATGTATGTAATCTACAGTATCTCTCCAGTCTGGCTGCTTCCCAAGTAAAATAAAAAAAGCTAGTGATTCCTTAATTTTAAAATGGTAATAAACACAGCTTCACCAATTACAGACCCATCTACTTGTTGCCTCAGTTTTCAAAAAATTCTAAAAAAAGTATTCAAATCTCGTCTGGAAAAATTTATTGACAAACATCAAACAATTAATGCCAGTAAATAGGTTCAGAACGAAAATAACCACTGCTATGACAATAATGAATGCGGTAGAAGAAACGACGAATGCGTTGGACCAAAAGAAAGAGAGAGAATTACTTTATTGTTCCCATGCATGGGGAATTTTTGTGTTACAGCAAACACAAGAAAGAAAGAAATAGACAGTGCAAATAAAAAGGATTTAAAACTAATAAAATTGTAAATAATAAAATAGAAGGAATAATGTAATGGTGAATTACATAAACTTGTTTTCTGTTAATTTTCTGTGGAATATTGTAGAGTTTGATAGTGTAGGGAAAGAAAGATTTACGGTACCGGGCGGTTTTTGAGCAGAGCTGTCTGAGTCTCTTGGAGAAGGAGCTCTGCTGTTTGTCCAGAAGTGGGTAGAGAAGATGGTCAGGGTTGTCCATGATGGATAAAAGTTTGTTCAGTGACCTCCTCTCCACCTCTTCTTAAAGTGAGTCCTGTTTACAGCCAATGACAGAGCCAGCCTTTCTGATCAGTTTATTCAGTCTGTCGGTGTCACTGGCTACGATGCTGCTACCCCAGCAGACGACAGAGAAGAACAAGATGCTGGCCACCACAGACTGGTAGAAGGTCTCCTGGATCGTGCTGCACACATTGAAGGACCTCAGCTTCTTCAGAAAGTAAAGTCGGCTGCAGGTCTTCTTGTACACAGCAGTACTGTTGCTCCTCCAGTTCAGTCTGCTGTCGATGGTCACTCCCAGGTATTTGTACTCCTCCACCATCTCCACATCCCTACCCAGAATGCAGAGTGACAACAAAGCTGTCCTCTTCTTTTGAAAGTCAATCACCATCTCCCTGGTCTTGTCCACATTGAGCAGCAGGTGATTCTCTCCCGCCCACACCACAAATCCGTCCACCACCCTCCTGTACTTCTCCTCCTGCGCACCACTCATACACCCCACAACTGCAGAGTCATCAGAGAATTTCTGTAGGTGGCATGATTCCGAGTTGTGCTGGAAGACTGAGGTGTACAAAGTGAAGAGAAATAGTGAGAGGACAGTGCCCTGTGGGGCTCCCACACCACTCAGAACCACATCAGACAGGACACTGCCCAGCCAGACAAACTGTGGCCTGTCCGTCAGGTAATCTGTGATTCAGGAGATGGTGGACGTACCAGCAGCATGTCCGCTCCAGCTTATCACCCAGTAATGAAGGCTGGATGGTGTTAAAGGCATTAGAGAAATCAAAGAAGGTAACTCTCACCATGCCTCCACCACCATCCAGATGTGAGTAAGCTCGCTGCAGCAGATGGATGACGGCATCGTCGACTCCCAGGCGCAGTCGGTAGGCAAACTGCAGGGAGTCCAGAGAGGAATTCACCAGCGGTCTCATGCGGGCTAACACCAGCCTCTCCAGCACCTTCATCACATGAGATGTAAGGGCAACTGAACGGAAATCCCTGAGGTGAAATGAAGATGGTTTCTTGGGTACAGGGACCAGGCACGATGTCTTCCAGGAAAGCGGAGAATCCCACACTGCTGGTGCGCACATGTCCTCAGGGTACGAGGGCTGATGCCATCCTGGCCGGCTGCTTTGTGCTGGTTTAGCTTCTTCAGCTGTCTCTTCACCTGGCAGGTGGTCACAGTCAAACAGGGAGGAAGAGAGGTGGTTGGTGGCATGGAGGAGAAGGGGGTGATGGTCTGTGGTCCGAGTGGGCATGGTGTGGCAGAGGAAGGTGAATGGTAGTTGGGTGTGGGGGGTTCAGGAACTGGTTGGTTGGATAGCTGAGAAGGCGCAGATGATGGTAGCAGGTGTGGTGGAAGCAGTGGAGGTGAGGCAGAGGCATTTGGAGAGCTAAACCTATTGCGGAAGGTTTTAAGTCATAAGCTCTCTCTTTGCTGCCACTGGTGGGTCTGTTTTCCCCCATATTCAGTGATCTTTTTCATTCCAGACCACACCTCCCTCATGTTGTCCTGCTGAAGTTTTCCAGCTTCTTGTAGGAATCTTTTTCCTTCCTCAGCTAGTTCCAGATTTGGTGCTGCACCCTCTTCAGCTCCTCCCGGTCTCCAGAACTGAAGGTTACCTTTTTCCTGTTAGGTCACAGGTGATCCAGGGTTTGTTGTTGGGGAAGCATCGAAAAGTCCGGATGGGCACAACAGACTCCTCACAGAACCTATTGTATTCTACAGTGCAGTCTGTCATGCCATCAATGTGTTCTTCTTGAAGCATGCAGAATGTATCCCAGTCCGTTGATCCGAGACAGTCTTGCAAGGCCCGCTCTGCTTCTGGACTCCACTTCCTTGCAGTTTTTGTACACAGGTTTCTGCAGAGTGCTGGGGACATAGCACAATGTTAAATGGACCAGGTTATGGTCAGACTTGCCAAGGGGAGGAAGAGTTGTGAATCTGTATGCAGTCAGCATTTTTACATACAGGAGGTTCAGAGTTTTGGTCTCCCTAGTGGGGCAGTCCACGTATTGTTTGAAGTCTAAAAGAGATCTGTTCATGTTGATGTGATTGACTTACCAGTTATGATGCAGAAGGAGTTTGGCTGCTGTGTCCGCAACCGGGAAACAGTGGTTGCGATGAGGTCAATGGCAGCCTCAGCATTAGCAAACAGAGGAACACAAACAGTCACTACCATAACTGATGTAAACTCCCTCGGCAGATAGCAATACCGTAGGCCTACCGCCAGCAGCTCCAGATAAGGTGTACAGAGACACTCCTTGACGCAGACATGTCCAGGATTGCACCACTGCTCACTCACAAAAAGCATAATCCCACCTCTTCTCTTCTTATTGCTTCTTACCAAAAAAGAAACATGCTCTTGGTCCAACGCTGCATTGATTTGAAAAAAGTATTTGATCAAATCAAATCAAACTTTATTTATGAAGCGCTTTTCATGCATAAAATGTAACACAATGCGTTTTACAAGTTAAAAATCCCAGCAGTGTTTGAATTGCTGGGATCAGGATCTAGGGTCTTTGAAGTCCCCTCCTCCTCCCTACATGTACACAGGCACATAAACACACTGACTTAAAAATGCAATAAGCTGGATGCAGATGGAACACCTGAGAAAACGGTATCTGAGGAGCCACAGCAGCAGGAGCCGAGGCACACCTGCAATCACCGGCCATGATCCAAGGCTCCCGCTGCAGAGGCCCCCCAGAGGAAACACTGGAGATGATAAAAGATTAAATGACATAGATAAAAATAACTAAAGCTAATAAGTAATAAGAAATGTTTAGGTAAAAACAGGAAAAGATCAACTAAAAGTATAAATAAAATTACAAATAAAACTAAGAATAAAACTATATATGAGAAACTTAATTAAAAGCAAGACTAAAAAGATCAGCACTTCTGGTAGACTGTTCCATAAACAGGGGCCGTAGAATCCGAAAGACCACTCACCGTGAGTGTGTGTTCTGACTTTAGGAATTACCAAGAGTCTGCTGCCGGAGGAGCGGAGGGTCCGTTAGGGTTCGTATGGTAAAAACAGTTCTGAAAGATAAGAAGTCCCAAGACAGTTTAAACATTTAAACACAAGTAAAAGAACTTTAAAATCAATCCTAAAACATAAAGGAAGCCAATGCAGGGTCTTTAAAACCGGTGTAATGTGCTCCAGCCCCCTGGTCCTAATCAGAACACGAGCTGCTGAGTTCTGTAATAGTTGTAAACCTGAGATGTTTTTTTGGGGGGGAAGACCAGAAAGCAGAGCATTACAATAATCTATATGACTTGTGGTAAAAGCGTGCATTCGGGCATGTCCCCCCAGGAGGAGACCAACCGGAAGGAGACCCCGGACTCGCTGGAGAGACTATTTCTCACAGCTGGCTGAGGAATGACTCGGATCCTTCCAGGTGAGCTTGAAGATGCAGCTGGGGAGGGAGAAGCGTGGGATTCTCGTCCAAGGTTGTTTCCCCCGTGACCTGGCCCCGGGTAAGCGGAAGATGACGGAACGTAATTTTTTTTTAAAATGATATTAACTTGTATTTTTGTTGATTCTGTCTGTTTATTCAGTCAGACATCAAAATCGTTCAAATTCACGTTCTGGACCTCTGCTTGAGGAGATTAACTTGAACTGGACCTCCTTAAATTTTAGTTAAAATCTGATTTAAAGGTACAGTACATTGAAAAGAAAAGAGTCATTGTCTGAACAAGGATTCACTGCAAGCAAGATGAGCATTTTTGCACATAACCTTCAGTTCATTTAAACAACATTTAATTTTACATCAAAACAACAAAATATGAAGCTGATGTGGACGCAGATGTTACAGATCTCCTTTGCACAAAATTAGTTTAATTCTTTCTCCACAGATGGCATCAGGACTTCTCATGATGTTCATTCTATGCATGGTATACAGCATTGTGGTTGTTGAAAGTGTGAGTAAAATGGTTTCATGATTTTAGTCATGATTAACAGAGACAACAATAGGCAATGACCTACATAAAACAAAGCAGGAACACCGTTAGGTTGTGAAAGGTTCGGGTTGTTGATTCATTTAAAAAACAACAACTTCACCATTTAAATGCAAATTATTGAAAAGAAAAATACGTATGGGTCTCATGAGACTTTAGGATTGTAGTTCAAATCCCTGTACATATACGTTCTCTATTGTTTGCCAGTCGGTCGCGGGACCACACACTAACATCCACACACAAACACATTCCTAGGGGCAATTTGGCACCGGCCAATCAGCCTAACATGCATGTCTTTGGAGGGTGTGAGGAAACCGGAGTACCAGGAGGAAACCCACGCAGGCACGGGGAGAACATGCAAACTCCACACAGAAAGGACAGTATTCCAACCTCGTCCCCACCCAGGACTTGAAGCCACGACCTTCTTTCTGTGAGGCCACTGTGCCACCCACTGTGCCACCGTGCCACCCAAAGAATTAAGTATGTAAAAATAAAATAAAAAAAATAAAAAAAATAAATAAAACCCAAGAAAATTTAGTTTGACTTGAATTCTGAACAGCTGAATAGTATAGAAGGGTGAACTCAGAAGACACGTATAGAAGATGAACACCTGTAGATCTGACAAGATGCTTTATTTCTTATTTACTTCAATACTGTTTTTCAGTGTTCATTTTTCAGTTCTGTGTTGGCCGTTCCTTCATTTTGCTCTCTTTCTTTGTTTCTTTCAACGTGGACGAAAGAAAAACTCTGTATGTTTGTTTAATTTTGTATCTAATTTGTACCAACAAAGTTCTAAAAATAAAGTCTCTAGAACAAGACAACCTGATCGCTTACAAAAATGACCAAAATGTCACCATGTAGAAAGTGGGAGCCAAGTACACATAGGCAGATTCAACTGAGTTTATTGAGGGAAATGAGGGTCTCAGTCTGGCTGTAGAGGTTGTGAGGTGCACCAGGAGAAGCAGGCTGGAGGGATACAGACTGTCTTGAAGGAAGCTGTGGAGCAGGCAGGACTAGATAGAACAACTAAACAGACATAGACACGTTGGGAGATGGAGAACAAGGCTTAAATAAATAAATAAATGAATTACTCTATTCATCCCTCACCGGGGAAATTTGTTTGCTGCACTCCTTACACCGCAGCAAGCTGCCCTTCAACAGCGCCAATGGTGGGAGAAGCGGGGGTTAGGTGTCTTCTCCAAGGACCCTAGACGAATAGTACTAGACAAATAGAAGAAAATAAAACACAGGTGTGAACATTAGGGGGAAGCAAGTTGGAGAAGGTGCAGCACACACAGGTGGAGGATGGCTGTGACAAGGACTGAACCGAAAACAGAGTAAACGAACTCCGGAGGATCATGACACAAACTATGGAATACAAGATGAGATTATCCTAGCCCTATCCTGGGATTAAAATCTCATGTTCGTTTCTTACTGAATATAAAATCTGATGTTTAATGGGAAGATTTTTTTCAGTAACTATCACTGGAGAACACATTACAGTCAAGCTTTACTTGACTGGATGAAAAGATGAAAATCCTTTTACTAACTTTTAAGGATGTAATGTTCTGTATAAGTGTTCATACAAACCAATCACTACACTGCACACACAGAACATACATATTAGTTTAGTTGTTATTTTGTGTTCTGTGTTTCTGTCAGAATTGAAGCTTTTTGAACCATTTTTGTTGCGATGTGTGATGATAGAAATAAAAGTGACTTGAAGTGTTTTCTGCATGAGTTTAGAGCCAGTTCCAGCCGGCACTAGCATTGAGGCCTATAGCATATCTGTAGTTGGGCTGTAATTCCATATTCACACATTCTTAATGCAGTTCTGAAACACTTCCTAAAAAAATTCTTTAATTTTCTTTTTTCTTTTTTATTTTGTCTGCATCTTGAGGAAAGCGGACACTTTTTGCATCTCTCCTCCCGTGTCTTCTCCCTGCACTGTTTTGTCTTGTCTACTGCAAAGCCTCGCTCTGTATGCACCCTCTATCTGCGAAAATCTATCAACACAGAACGAATTAGTTGGCCTTTCAGTGCTATTGATGAAATATTTTTCAACCCAAAGGACGACTAGATGGGAGCCCTCAAGTCCTGATGGTACTTCAAGACCGGCTACGTGATAAACTCTGGAACAATTAGAAAGACAGTGATGTCCTTCGAGGACGTGGAACTCATCTACACATTTGGATTAGTGATCATCAGGTTTCTAATGATTTGCCCTGGTGGATACTGGATGTGTCGGAATGTTTGGCAGGAGTCGGCACCAGTTGGCAAGCTATCTGACATGCTTCGTGGAATGTTTTGGGCAGCCTGGCCTCAAACTTTTGCAAGGGTGACCGGCAGACAGGACGCTCACTCCAGGGACATTCGGGCTCGAAGGTGGAGCATGACTGAGGTCGCCAGTCTATAATTTAATAATACGTTAAACTATATTTTTTCAGATAAAAGATGTTAACCCTTTTGGGAAAAAAAATGGATGGTTTCTTGTTATAAAAACAGCAGACTTTCTCAAGTAAAGAAATTAACCTCCTCATTCTCTCTGGCACTTCCTGGTGAGCAGCTATTTAAAGATTCATCAAACAGAAAAGATTCATTCTACTTGGCTGGCGCAGCGAGATCGTTCACCTTGTTTAAATCATTCAAAATCAATAGAAAAGATTCATTCAGCTGAACCAGGGCTCACTGCAAGCAAGGTGATTATGCTTTTATATATAATCTTGGATCCATTTAGAACTCCTTTTTGATTTTACAACAATACAACAAGCTGATGTTACAGATGCCCCTGCAAAAAAGTATTGTTTCATTCTTTCTCTACAGATGGCATCAGGACTTTTCATAGTGATCTTTCTCTGTATGGTATGCAGCATTGTGGTTGTTGAAAGTGTGATTAAAATGAATTCATATGTTTGTTCATGAATAATAGAGACAAGAACAGACTAACACCTACATAAACAGAAGCAACAACACTGTTAAAATGTGAAAGCTACTTTCTAAACGGTGGGCTTTTGTATTTACAGGGAATTGTGCTGAATTATAGAGTAGGTGCAGGTCTGTATCACTGACTTATTTACACACTTGGGGTTTGTGATGTTGATTCATTTCTAGTACAAAAATGTCATCATTCAATGCTAATGATTAAAACCAAAAACATTTCTGGTTGTTGAACAAATCTCTGTAAATGTAATCCTCTTTTGTTTCAGATGGATGTCCTAAGGGCTGGGACCAGTTTCGATCTCACTGTTTTAAATTCTTTTTTGGATACACAAAATTCACCAATGCAGAAGTACATATTTATTCATCTGTCTATCTATCTATCCATTCATCCCTTCATCTGTAGAAGAATCCAACATGTTTTTATTCACTGCACCACAAGAAAAGATCAAAATGAGAGTTTCTGTACATTACAACTCAAGACCAAGGCACACTAATAGTTTAACATTCAAGTCAGTGGATTGTAGAATTGTTTGTGCTTCTTTGCAGAGGAGTAGTGAAAAGACAAACAACTCGGGTAAAAACATTATATTTGGGGAAACAGTGCATCCTGGTGTGTGGCTTGATTGAGAAATAATAGATTACTGACTTTGTTAAATTTTTCCAGTTAAAAGCAGTTAATGTGAATGTGGCCAAATTAATGGGAGCAATCTGTTTTAATGTGATTAAGGCCACGTGCTGTTTTCAGTTTCCCTCTGCTTTTGTCTGAGTTTAGCCAGCTCTTCAAAGGTCGCTGAACACACATTAGCTTTCCAATACACCACAAAACCAACCCTTCTATTCAGATGATATTTAATATTTAGGATGAATATGCTTCTTTCCCCTTGTCGATAAAGTGCATCGGCCGTCATAAATAATCAAATATATTGTTTATTCACGTGTAAATTTGAACTATTAGTAAAACTGTTAGCGTGGTTAAATTGTGTTTACATCGTTCATACTAACTATTTTTCTTTTTAATTTGCCAGTTAGACTGCATCAAGCATGGAGGGAATCTGGCCTCCATTCACTCAGCCGCTGAGAACCTGTTCATTGCAAACTTGATAAAGAGAGCGACCGGAGGTTTTAGGCGGACGTGGTTGGGAGGTTTGGATGCTATAGAAGTAGGATATTTACACAAACTGAAAATTCATGAATTCACAATTAATATTTCTTAAACCTCCAGTGGGTGAATTTTTTTTTTTTTGTAACTTATTCTCAGGAGTCAAAATGGAAGTGGACTGATGGATCAGAGTGGAATTACACGCATTGGTATAAAGGAGAACCAAACAATGGTTTCAGTAAAGGAGAAAATTGTCTTGAAATGAACCTCCAAGGTAAAAATAAAATTATCATACAATAAATCTTTACATATGTACTAAATGTTATGCATTAAAATGCAAACAGATAAGAGCTTGAAAATATTTTTTCAATTTAAATTACTTTGTACTTAACCTTCATTTAAAAAATAAATAAATAAATTCAGCATTACCAAGCATCATTTGCTTAGGAAGAACTGTGGGAACGGCAACCTTCCTGTAACAGGAGAGTTGCCGGTTTGATCCCCTGCTCAGTGTTCATCCTGAGTTGTCCTTGAGCAAGACACCAAACCCCCAATTGCTCCTAATGATAGAGGTATGCACTTTGCATGGCAGCTCCCATCATTAAGTATGACGGTGTGTGAATGGGTGAATGTGAGCTGCAATGCAAAGCGCTGAGTGCCAACGCAGGTAGAAAAAGCCCTGTATAAGTGAGTCCTGTTACCAATTTGCTCCACTGGCACAAAAAATATTTAAACATATTTTGAAAACGGCCCATTACTTAAAAGAAAAAAAAAAGAGAACAAAACAAACAACAGCAATTAACCAGCCCAAACACGCAGCAAACCAAATGAAAATTCACAATCTACATGACCCACCACCCTCTACAATCCATGGCAGCATGCTTAAAGGAAATGAGAAAAAATGTTTAACTTTTCAAATCCTCTCATTTTATTTACTAAAGAAAAAACCAAGAAAATCCATTTCATTGGACATTGAGTCTAACTCATTTATTATTAATAAAAAAATAATGCTTTATTGAATTTCTTCACTGCGAAGCTGAAAAAATAATAGAGCAATATGCTCTATCTTTAAAACTCACGTTCTTTTGAACTCTGCTTTAAAATACACACCAAGTCCACTTGATGATGTCTTTTGTGGAAACTAATAAATTAAAGTTACAAGATCAAATTTAATAATATGATGGCAGAAAATGAAAGAAAGACCAAAAACAATTGACAGCTTCATCCTGGTTATCAAATAGACCTCAACCATTCATCTGTTATACAGTTTGTGATATCGGGCAGGCTTTGCGACATAGTTCGTCACGCTGCCGTAGACTTATTTGTGTTTAAAATAACTTATGTCTACAATTTTTTTTAATTCTAGCATTCCAGACGTGGAATGATGAACGATGTCAGACTAAAAAACAATACCTCTGTGCCAAGAAGATTTGAAGCAACTCTCCATCACCGCCTCAAGAACCAAACACTCAAATTAATCTTTTTTCTAATCCACTCTACATTCGATCTATTCATGAATCTGTTCTTCCATCTTTGTTAGATGTGAGGGTTCTGTAGTAAACCATGAGAGGTGGGGTACACCCTGCAAGGCTCACTTGTCTTTAACATTTATAAAAACCAAAATCTTAAAATGAACTCTAATTAACAAAATCTTTATTATTATCGGGGATTAGATTAAGAAAGGTCTGTGATATTATTAAACACTTGGTAATGTGGAGAAAAAAAAAAAACATAAATTCTGAATAGGATTTTAAATTTGATTTATTAAAACAAAAATAAAAAATGTGAAGGCATATTCTAAATTTCAAAGCTAAAACTGTATAAATATTATTATTAAAAAGGAGAAATGTATTTTCAAATACCTAAAATGATCTTCTTTATAAGATGTATAGTGCAGGTTTATTTTACATCTGAATGTATTTTTATCTTATTTCAGGAAACGTGACCATATTCATTTGTAAATCTTTCAAAACCATTTTGGTCCTCTGTTTTATCACGTGTTCCTGAATTCTTTTATTCTGCATTCTGTACAAATCTTTTTAAATTTTGAAATGATTAAAAATCACTGAATCAAAGAAAGCTTCGCAGGCTCGGGATGTTTATAACTTTGTTTTTTTTTTTTTTTAACTCCTCTCATATTTGTTTGAGTCCAATGTGACGGATTTATTAATATTGTTTTTCTTTATAAAAAAAATGACTTGATTTATCAAACAACTTCTTCTTCTCCTTTTGGCATTTCCCTTCAGGGGTCGCCACAGCAAGTCAGTTTCTTCCATCTAACCTTATCAGCTGCATCCTCTTCGGTCACGCCACCTATCTTCATGTCTTCCTTCACTGTATCCATGAACCTCCTCTTTGGTCTTCTTCTAGTCCTCTTTCCTGGTGGTTCCAAACCCAGCATCCTTCTTCCGATGTACACTCTCTGTCTCCTCTGCACATGTCTAAACCATCTCAGTCTGGCCTCTCTGACTTTATCTCCAAAACTTCTAACATGTGCTGTTCCCCTGATATGCTCATTTCTGATCCTGTCCATCCTGGTCACTCCCAGAGAGATCCTCAGCATCTTCATCTCTGCTACCTTCATCTCTGTTTCCTGTCTTTTCTTCAGTGCCACTGTCTCCAGTCTAAACAGCATGGCGGGTCTCATCATGGTTTTGTACACTTTTCCTTTAATTTTAGTTGAAACTCTTCTGTCACACATCACACCTGATACTCTTCTCCACCCGTTCCAGCCTACTTCAACACGTTTTTTCACCTCTTTTCCACACTTTCCATCGCTTTGGACTGTTGATCCTAGATGCTTAAAATCTTCCACCTTCTTTATCTCTTCTTCCTGTAACCTCACTTTTCCATTTGGATCCCTCTCCTTCACACACATGT
The DNA here is from genome assembly GCA_902685375.1 of Neostethus bicornis. Lineage (NCBI taxonomy): Eukaryota > Metazoa > Chordata > Actinopteri > Atheriniformes > Phallostethidae > Neostethus > Neostethus bicornis. The sequence goes on from LR738550.1 coordinate 28,634,812, forward strand.
ACTCAGTCTTACTCTGACTAATCTTCATTCCTCTTCTTTCTAGTGCAAACCTCCACCTCTCCAGCTTTTCCTCCACCTCTTCCCTCCTCTCACTACAGATCACAATGTCATCTGCAAACATCATTGTTCATGGAGATTCCTGTCTAACCTCGTCTGTCAGCCTGTCCATCACCACAGCAAACAGCAAAGGGCTCAGAGCAGATCCTTGGTGCAGTCCGACCCCCACACTGAACTCCTCTGTCTCACCTACAGCACACCTCACCACTGTCTTACAGCCCTCATACATGTCCTTCACCACTATAACATACTTCTCTGTCACACCAGACCTTTTCATACAATACCATAGTTCTTCTCTGCGTAGCCTGTCATATGCTTTCTTTAGATCTACAAAGACACAGTGCAGCTCCCTCTGACCTTCCCTGTACGTCTCTATCAGCATCCTCAAGGCAAATACTGCATCTGTAGTGCTCTTTTTAGGCATAAAACCATACTGCTGCTCACAAATTCTTACTTCAGACCTTAGACTAGCTTTGACAACATTTTCCCATAACTTCATCGTTTGACTGATCAGTTTTATTCCTCTGTAGTTACCACAACTCTGCACATCTCCCGTGTTCTTAAAAACAGGAACCAGCACACTTTTCCTCCATTCATCAGGCATCTTCTCACTTTCTAATATCCCGTTAAACAGCCCAGTCAGAAACTCTACTGCCACCTCACCAAAGCACTTCCATACTTCTACAGGAATATCGTCGGGCCAACAGCCTTTCCACTCTTCATCCTCTTCAGCGCCCTCTTTATTTCTACCTTACTAATCCTAGCCACTTTCCGGTCCACTATGGTAACATCTTCTACTCTTTGTTCTCTTTCATTTTCTTCGTTCACCAACTCTTTAAAGTATTCTTTCCATCTTTCCATCACATTACCGGCATAGGTCAAGAGACATCCATTCCAGTCTTTACTCACCCTAACTTGTTGCACATCCTTCCCATCTTTGTCTTTCTGTCTTGCCAACCTGTATAGGTCCATCTCTCCCTCCTTGCTGTTTAGCCTAGTTTATAGGTCATCATAGGCTACTTGTTTTGCTTTTGCCACCTCTACTTTAACCTTATGCTGGAACTCTACAACTGCCTACTATCCTCGGTCCTCTCAGTGTCCCACTTCTTCTTAGCCAGCCTCATTCTTTTGATACAATCCTGCACTTTCTCATTCCACCACCAAGTCTCTTTGTCTATCTTCCTTCCAGATGACACACCAAGTACTCTCTTGCCTGTCTCCCTGATTGCATTAGCTGTAGTTAATGCCTGGATGACTGGAAGAGAAGCTTCCAGTCATCTGGAAGCTTCTCTTCCCCACCAAAAGCCTGTCTCAAATCCTTTATAAAAGTCGAGCAGCACTCTTCCTTTTTCAGCTTCCATTATTTAGTCTTCTGCACTCCCTTCATTTTCTTATGAATGGGTGGGAGACGGTGGAGCAGCGCTAGAGCGCTCACCCGCGGACCGGAAGGTTGCGGGTTCGATTCTCACTTAGACCACCGTCTAGGGTCCTTGGAGAAGACACCTAAGCCCCGCTTCTCCCACCATTGGCGCCGTCAACGGGCAGCCTGCTGCTGTGTAAGGAGTGCAGCACACAAATATCCCCGGTGAGTGATGAATAGAGTAATTTATTTATTTAAACTTCCTCACCACCAAAGTCATCTTACACACCACCATCCTGTGCTGTTTGGCTTCACTGTCTCCTGCTACAACTTTGCAGTCATTGATCTCCTTCAGATTACACGGCCTACACAAAATGTAATCTACCTGTGTACTCCTTCCTCCACTCTTGTAAGTCACCCTGTGTTCCAGTCTTTTCTTGAAGAAAGTATTCACTACAGTCATTTCCATTCTTTTCGCAAAGCCGATCACAATCTCTCCTTCTACATTACTGGTCTGGATACCAAACCTGCCCATCACCACCTCATCATCTCTGTTTCCTGCACCAACATGGCCTTTAAAGTCTGCTCCAATAGCAACTCTCTCACTTCTAGGGATGCTCTGAATCGCCTCATCAAGGTCTGACCAAAATTTCTCTTTCTCCTTTTTTCAGCATTTCCCTTCAGGGGTCGCCACAGCAAGTCAGTTTTTTCCATCTAACCTCATCTGCTGCATCTTCTTCGGTCACACCAACTATCTTCATGTTTTTCTTCACTGTATCCATGTCCTTCCTCTTTGGCCTTCCTCTAGTCCTCTTTCCCGGTGGTTCCAAATCCAGCATCCTTTTTCCAATGTGCTATACCTCAATCCGTAAGAAAGACTGATCACATGGAATTGATCAGGTGGCGGACACATACAGCTACCTTGGATTGATCAGCAGCCCGAGCTGGAGGAGCAACAGTATTGATATGTAGGAGAAGGCCTGCAGCTCACTTTACTTCCTAAGGAAGCTGAGCTCCTTCAATGTGTGCAGCAAGATGCTGGCGATCTTCTACACCCTGTTCTTCTCTGTGGTCTGCTTGGAGAGCAGCATCACAGTCAGTGATGGAATAAACTTATTAGAAAGGCTGCCAACAACAAACACTTGAAGCAGTGGTGGAGAGGAAATCAAGGAACAATTTTTGTCCATCATGGATAACCCTGACCATCGCCCCTACTAGGGCTGAAACAACTAATCGATTTATTCGATTAAAATCGATCATTGAATTAGTTATCAACTAATTTAGTCATTGATTAAGTGTCTAAAAAGTTTTTACTGTCAACGGTAGTTAAATTGTTCTCTGAGGGTGGCAGCAGAGAGCAAATTAGGAAGAGTGACCAAAATAGAAGGAGAAGTAGATAGCAGCTAATCGTTGGCCTACATTTCACCCCGCCTCACGTGATCAGGCAAAAGCAGGGGATGGTAAACCGGAGAGATACACGACGTTATTTCTGATAAAAACAGTTTCACAGGTCGCTAAATACACTTTTTACTGTCTGCAAAAAAAAGCCCAGCATGTTCTATTTTCTGTGAAAAAACGGTTTCACTCCGCAGCAGAGCGCTTCACTCAAGGACTCTTATTTTGGAAATGACTGTGACCGATATGAGGCCGCTGTAAATGGTGGAAGACGACGGGTTTAAAAAAAAAAAAGATTGCTAAATTCAATCCTGGATCTAACATTCCCTCCTCTACTCTGCAATGCACAGTTTTTCCCACAACAAATGAATGTTGTTAGTTGGGCATCCCTTTACCGAACAATAGATACTGTATGTAAACACTGATGTGTTTGTTATAATTTAAGTGGTAAAGATGGACCCAGGTCGTTTTTTTTATTAAAGTTACTATTTTTACAGTTGAAGTGGGGTTTCTTTCTTTCTTTTTTTTTGCACCTTTTGAACAAGGTGAAATGTGCAAGGCTAAAAGTAGTAAAGATTTCATGTTTTCAAATGTGATCCTGGGCTGTCAACAGTTTACATTTGATGTTATATTAGCCATTACTGCGAAGCACATTTTATGGGTGCTTGTGATTGACTTTTACTGTATACAGTAAGTACATTTATTATTTTACATTTGCTGTAGAAATGATAATATTTTACCAAGATTAACATTTTTACTTACTGAACAAGCCCAATGTGTGTTTGTGTGGCTATGAGTTATGTTTTGCATAATTACATTCAATAAAATGCAAAAAAACTACTATTTATTGAGTTGTCATTTTTAGCCAATTAATCGGTCCAAATCGGCTGATTAATCGATTTTCAAAATGATTTTTAGTTGCAGCCCTAGTCCCCACCCTGTTCTGGCCAAACAGCGGAGCTCTTTCTCCCAGAGCATCAGACAGCTCTGCTCGAAAACCACGTATGAGCCTCATATTCTTTATGATTGATAACTGTGCTATTTTTAACAAAGGAATACTCTGATGTATTCGTACTGCCACCCATTGTACTACTTAATGTCTTTCACATACCTTTACATTACAGGGATTTAACATTGAAAGGGTGGATGTATTCACATCAACAACAAATGAATTGACTTACAGTAGGAATTCATTGTTGCATCAGCAACTTTCCATGCAGTTTCCAGCTGGTATGGGGGAATACCAGAGAAGGACGAGAGAAAAATGAACAAGTTGGTTAGGAGGAGTAGCTGTGTCCTGAAGAGGTAATAAACTTTATAAGGTGTTTACTCCAGAGAGGTAAGACATCAGGAAAAACATTTTAACGAGATGAAATAGATTTTATAAAGGAGTTGAGACAGGCTCTTGGTGGGCAGGAGAAGCTTCCAGATAACTGGACAGCTACAGCTAATATGATCAGGGAGACAGGCAAGAAAGTACTTGGTGTGTCATCTGGAAGCAAGATAGATAGAGAGACTAGGTGGTGGAATGAGGAGGTACAGGATTGTTTCAAAAGAAAAAGGCTGTCTAAGAAGAAGTGGGACACTGAGAGGACTGAGGAGAGTAGGCAAAGGTTAAAGTAAAGGTGGCATAGGCAAACAAGTAGCCTATGACGACCAATATTCTAGGATGAACAGCAAGGAGGGAGAAATGGACCTATACAGGTTGGCAAGACAGAGAGACAAAGATGGGAAGAATGTGCAGCAAGTTAGGGTGATTAAACCTGTTGTCTCCAGTGACCTTTGGACTGCTGCCGATCCTCCTCCTCACGCCCAGCTAGTGGGCGGTTCTCCTGCCTATACTGTACACCGCTTTTTGGATGTGCGTCGGCGCGGCAGGAGGCTTCAGTACTTGGTTGATTGGGAGGGGTATGGCCATGAAGAACGGTCGTGGTTCCCACGTTCTCGTATTTTGGATGCTTCCCTGGTCAGGGACTTTCACCGGTCTCACCCTGGCCCCCTGGCCGGCCTTGCCGGCGCCAAGTGGAGCCCGTTCCAGAGGGGTGGGGTGGGTACTCTCAGGAGAGGAGTCTGTTCCCCCTGTGTCCTGTTTCCCCCCTCCCTCTTGTCTGCGTGCACTAGTCACACCTGAAACACATCTACTCGTCTGCTGGAGCATAAATGGATCAGTTTTTGACACACTCTTCGCCACATCGTTGTTTATCATGCTTGACCTGTTATCCACTTTTTGGCTCCAGCTCCTATATCAGAACCTGCCTAGTTTATCTGTTTTTGTCTTCTTTATTTGGACTTTTTATCAATCTAATAAATCTGCTTGTGATTTTTTTATCTGAGTCTGTCTGTTGTGTCAAGGGTATAATGTCAGCTCCACACCATGACATTATCATTAATCATCCTTGAAAATATAACATTTACTAGCAGGTTGACATTAAAATAAAATTAAACTATATGAATTTGAAACCGAGAATATTAGATTCAATGTCTAATAATCAAAATCTTTTTAACATGAAAATTGTATATCTAACTCAGGGGTGTCAAACTCAGTTCCAGGAGGCCCGGTGTCCCTACAAGTTTTCCATGTATTCTTGCATCTACACACCTGATTCAGGTTAACAAGTTATTGTGGCAAATTTGATTGGCTGTTCATTCCACAGTATGTGCATCAGCTGTATTGAGCCAGGAACACATGGAAAACCTGCAGGGACACCGGCCCTCCAGGAACTGAGTTTGACACCCCTGATCTAACTTGTACAAACAAAAGAACATCATGTAAAAAACTGTTCTACAGCTTTGCAATTTGGCTCAGCTCTTACATCACTTCGACAGATAAATGTAGCATCCTAAATATGGCAGACATTGCACTGACCTGTCTGTCAATTCCCTGGTACAAACTTACCCACTCGTCAACAAGATTTTAACTTCTTGAGGCAGAAATCTATCCCTTACAACAAAGGGGTCAATCCCTCCTTTTCCATTAGGCTTTGATTCATTTCCTGGCTGCTTAACGTTGGAAATCACGGCCCAAGGAAGCCTCAATTTAATCTTCAAAAAGCAGGGATCAAATCCTAAGATCACCGCACCGAGACTACATTTCTATGACCACTGACTGTAACAGAAAAAAATCTTACATTCGCTTTTAAAAAATAGGTTTTTAAAAATCAAAATAGACTTTAATTTAATGATAAATTAGACTATATTTTTTCAGATAAAAGATGTTACCTCTTTAGGGGAAAAAAAATTTGATGTTTTTTTGTTAAAAAAACTGCAGACTTCCTCAAGTAAAGAAATCCCCCTCCTCTTTCTCTCTGGCACTTCCTGGTGAGCAGCTATTTAAAGGTTCATCAAACAGAAAAGATTCATTCTACTTGGCTGGCGCAGCGAGATCGTTCACCTTGTTTACATCATTCAAAATCAATAGAAAAGATTCATTCAGCTGAACCAGGGCTCACTGCAAGCAAGGTGATTATGCTTTTATATATAATCTTGGATCCATTTAAAACTCCTTTTTGATTTTACAACAATACAACAAGCAGATGTAACAGATGCCCCTGCAAAAAGACTTGTTTCATTCTTTCTCTACAGATGACATCGAGACTTTTCATAGCGATCGTTCTCTGTATGGTATGCAGCATTGTGGTTGTTGAAAGTGTGATTAAAATGAATTCATGTGTTTAGTCATGAATAATAGAGACAAGAACAGACTAACACCTACATAAACCAAATCAACAACACTGTTAAAATGTGAAAGCTACTTTCTAAACTGTGGGCTTTTGTATTCACAGGGAATTGTGCTGAATTATAGAGTAGGTGCAGGTCTGTATCACTGACTTATTTACACTTTGGGTTTGTGATGTTGATTCATTTCAAGTACAAAAATGTCATCATTCAATGAAAAATGATTAAAAATAAAAACATTTCTGGTTGTTGAACAAATCTCTGTAAATGTAATCCTCTTTTGTTGCAGGTGGATGTCCTCGTGGCTGGTTCCAGTTTCAATCTCGCTGTTTTAAATTCTTTTTTGGATATAAAACATTCATCAATGCAGAAGTACATACTCATTCATCTATCTATCACACATACATACATACAGTACATACGTACATACATCTGTAGAAGAATCCAACATGTTTTTCTTCACTGAAGAGAATCAAAATGATCAAGAAAAGATCAAAATGAGAGTTTCTGTACATTACAACTCAAGACCAAGAGACTCTAATAGTTTAACATTCAAGTCAGTGGATTGTAGAATTTTTAGTGCTTCTTTGCAGAGGAGTAGTGAAAAGACAAACAACTCGGGTAAAAACATTAAATTTGGAGAAACAGTGCATCCTGGTGTGTGGCTTGATTGAGAAATAATAGATTACTGACTTTGTTCAATTTTTTTTTTCACCAGACTCTATCTCTCTTCATCTCTCATGGCGAAATTAGTTTTGCTGAATTTCACTGAAGCAGGCAGCCATGATGGTGTGAGCAACAGGAGATTAGGTGTCTTCTCCAGGGACATGTAGGCATGGCCCCATGGGGAATCGATGGTGCCTCGCTCAGTCCAAAGGTGGAAAATGTACCACTGATATAACACCTCCCCTTTTGCCAGATCTGGAATTGAATCCAGATCCCACCCTTCTGTCTGGTTTGGCTGAGTAAATAAAATTAGCATATGCTCACAAAATAGCAGCCATCAAGTTCAAGACTCTGTGTCTCTGAGACAGATTAACAAAAGGTTAACATGATACCATTCTGGAAACGCATGTTTCACAGCTGCAAAAAGTAGGTAGTGGATCTGGGAAGCAGCGATGTGCTATACATCGAGGACATTTATCCGATATGTCCTCCAGTTAATGTGAATGTGGCTAAATTATTGGGAGCAATCTGTTTTAATGTGATTAAGGCCACGTGCTGTTTTCAGTTTCCCTCTGCTTTTGTCTGAGTGAAGCCAGCTCTTCAAAGGTCGCTGAACACGAATTAGCTTTCCAATACACCACAAAACCAACCCTTCTATTCAGCTGATATTTAATATTTAGGATGAATATGCTTCTTTCCCCTTGTCGATAAAGTGCATCGGCCGTCATAAATATTCAAATATATTGTTTATTCACGTGTAGATTTGAACTATTAGTAAAACTGTTAGCGTTTTCACAGAGCGTGGTTAAATTGTGTTTACATCGTTCATACTAACTATTTTTCTTTTTAATTTGCCAGTTAGACTGCATCAAGCATGGAGGGAATCTGGCCTCCATTCACTCAGCCGCTGAGAACCAGTTCATTGCAGACTTGATAAAAAAAGAGACCGGAGGTTTTAGGCGGACGTGGTTGGGCGGTTTGGATGCTATAGAAGTAGGATATTTACACAAACTGAAAATTCATCAATTCACAATTAATATTTCTTAATAAAATTATTTTTTTTGTAACTTATTCTCAGGAGTCAAAATGGAAGTGGACTGATGGATCAGAGTGGAATTACACGCGTTGGTTTAAAGGAGAACCTAACAATGCGGGAGAAGGTGGAGAAGATTGTCTTGAAATGAACCGCCAAGGTAAAAATAAAATGATTATACATTAAACATTTACAGAAACACTAAAATGTTATGCATTACAAAGCGAACAGATCCTGAAATATCTTTTCAATTTAAATTACTTAACCTTCATTTAAAAAATAAATAAATAAATTCAGCATTACTAAGCATCATTTGCTTAGGAAGAACTGTGGGAACGGCAACCTTCCTGTAACAGGAGAGTTGCCGGTTTGATCCCCTGCTCAGTGTTCATCCTGAGTTGTCCTTGAGCAAGACACCAAACCCCCAATTGCTCCTAATGATAGAGGTATGCACTTTGCATGGCAGCTCCCATCATTAAGTATGACGGTGTGTGAATGGGTGAATGTGAGCTGCCATGCAAAGCGCTGAGTGCCAACGCAGGTACTAGAAAAAGCCCTGTATAAGTGAGTCCTGTCACCAATTTGCTCCACTGGCACAAAAAATATTTAAACATATTTTGAAAACGGCCCATTAGTTAAAAGAAAAAAAAAGAGAACAAAACAAACAAGAGCAAATAACCAGCCAAGACCCACCACCCTCTACAATCCATGGCAGCATGCTAAAAGGAAATGAGAAAAAAAATGTTTAACTTTTCAAATCCTCTCATTTTATTTACTAAAGAAAAATCCAAGGAAATCCATTTCATTGGACATTGAGTCTAACTCATTTATTATTAATAAAAAAATAATGCTTTATTGAATTTCTTCACTACGAAACTGAAAAAATAATAGAGCAATATGCTCTATCTTTAAAACTCACGTTCTTTTGAACTCTGCTTTAAATACACACCAAGTCCACTTGATGATGTCTTTTGTGGAAACTAATAAATTAAAGTTACAAGATCAAATTTAATAATATGATGGCAGAAAATGAAAGAAAGACCAAAAACAATTGACAGCTTCATCCTGGTTATCAAATAGACTTCAACCATTCATCCGTTATACAGTTTGTGATATCGGGCAGGCTTTGCGACATAGTTCGTCACGCTGCCGTAGACTTATTTGTGTTTAAAATAACTTACGTCTACAATTTTTTTTAATTCTAGCATTCCAGACGTGGAATGATGACCGATGTCAGACTGACAAACAATACCTATGTGCCAAGAAGATTTGAAGCAACTCCCCATCACCGCCTCAAGAACCAAACACTCAAATTAATCTTTTATCTAATCCACTCTACATTCGATCTATTCATGAATCTGTTCTTCCATCTTTTTTAGATGTGAGGGTTCTGTAGTAAACCATGAGAGGTGGGGTACACCCTGCAAGGCTCACTTGTCTTTTACATTTATAAAAACCAAAATCTTAAAATGAACTCTAATTAACAAAATCTTTATTATTATCGGGGATTAGATTAAGAAAGGTCTGTGATATTATTAAACACTTGGTAATGTGGAGAAAAAAAAAATAAACATACATTCTGAATGGGATTTTAAATTTGATTTATTAAAACAAAAATAAAAAATGTGAAGGCATATTCTAAATTTCAAAGCTAAAACTGTACAAATACTATTAATTCAAAAGGAGAAATGTATTTTCAAATACCTAAAATGATCTTCTTTAAAAGACGTATAGTGCAGGTTTATTTTACATCTGAATGTATTTTTATCTTATTTCAGGAAACGTGACCATATTCATTTGTAACTCTTTCAAAACCATTTTGGTCCTCTGTTTTATCACGTTTTCCTGAATTCTTTTATTCTGCATTCTGTACAAATCTTTTTAAATTTTGAAATGATTAAAAATCACTGAATCAAAGAAAGCTTCGCAGGCTCGGGATGTTTATAACTTTGTTTTTTTTTTTTGTTTTTTTTAACTTTTCTCATATTTATTTGAGTCCAATGTGATGGATTTATTAATATTGTTTTTCTTTATAAAAAAATGACTTGATTTATCAAACAACTTCTTCTTTTGGCATTTCCCTTCAGGGGTCGCCACAGCAAGTCAGTTTATTCCATCTAACCCTGTCTGCTGCATCCTCATCTGTCACGCCAACTATCTTCATGTCTTCCTTCACTGTATCCATGAACCTCCTCTTTGGTCTTCCTCTAGGCGTCTTTCCTGGTGGTTCCAAACCCAGCATCCTTCTTCCGATGTACACTCTCTCTCTCTCCTCTGCACATGTCCAAACCATCTCAGTCTGGCCTCTCTGACTTTATCTCCAAAACCTCCAACATGTGCTGTTCCCCTGATATGCTCATTTCTGATCCTGTCCATCCTGGTCACTCCCAGAGAGATCCTCAGCATCTTCATCTCTGCTACCTCCATCTCTGTTTCCTGTCTTTTCTTCAGTGCCACTGTCTCCAGACTAAACAGCATGGCCGGTCTCACCACTGTTTTTTTTTACACTTTCCCTTTCATTTTAGTTGAAACTCTTCTGTCACACATCACACCTGATACTCTTCTCCACCCGTTCCAGCCTACTTCAACACGTTTCTTCACTTCTTTTCCACACTCTCCATCATTCTGGACTGTTGATTCTAGATACTTGAAATCTTCCACCTTCTTTATCTCTTCTCCCTGCAACCTCACATTTCCATTTTATTCCCTCTCATTCACACTCATGTACTCAGTCTTACTCTGACTAATCTTCATTCCTCTTCTTTCTAGTGCAAACCTCCACCTCTCCAGCTTTTCCTCCACCTTTTCCCTCCTCTCACTACAGAGCACAATGTCATCTGCAAGCATCATTGTCCATGGAGATTCCTGTCTGACCTTGTCTGTCAGCCTGTCCATCACCATAGCAAACAGCGAAGGACTCAGAGCAGATCCCTGATGCAGTCCCACCCCCACACTGAACTCCTCTGTCTCACCTACAGCACACCTCACCACTGTCTTACAGCCCTCATACATGTCCTTCACCACTCTAACATACTTCTCTGTCACACCAGACTTCCGCATACAATACCAAAGTTCTTCTCTGCGTAGCCTGTCATATGCTTTCTCTAGATCTTCAAAGACACAGTGCAGGTCCCTTTGACCTTCTCTGTACTTCTGTACTTCTCTATCAGCATCCTCAAGGCAAATACTGCATCTGTATTGCTCTACATAGACATAAAACCATACTGCTGCTCACAAATTCTTACTTTAGACCTTAGCCTAGCTTTAACAACTTTTCCCATAACTTCATTGTAAGACTGATCAGTTTTATTCCTCTGTAGTTACCACAACTCTGCACATTTTTTTTTCCAAGATGGCACCGTCCAACATGGCTGCCTCGGTTCTTCTGTGCAACCTTTTTTCTCTGTTTTTGTTAGTAAATGGTGTATCAGCGTGCTCTTACACTTGTGAAGAGCTCTTAAACCTCAGGACATCGACCCCTACGGACCTACTACCAGTTTTTTTAGTGGCTGCGGCAGATTTAGTCCAAATATTGGCTAAAAAAGTGAGAGGCCGGAAGAGAGGAAAGCGTGCGGGAGTCCTCGTTTGTCTCCGCAGACGTGGCTCGCGTACGCCTTTGCCGAGCCTTTTTCTCTCTAATGTCTGCTCACTTAGCAACAAGATGGACAAGCTAGCACTGCTGATGCGACGAAACAGGGACTTCTCTTCCTCCTGTGTCCTATGCTTCACGGAGACATGGCTTAACGAGCAGATCCCGGACTGTGTGCTTCAGCTGGAGGGATTTCAGCTCTTCTGCGCTGACAGACAGGGGGATTTATCCGGTGGGAAACCAAAGAGAGGAGGGCTCTGTTTCTACATCAACCACTCCTGGTGTTCCAATGTGTCTGTGATCTCCCAGCTTTGCTCTCCGGTTCTGGAATACTTCTTTTTAAACTGTAGACCATTTTATTCTCCACAGGAGTTTGCTTCATTCATTCTGGCTGCTGTTTACATTCCGCCATGAGCAAACGTGCACGAGGCCCAACGCACGCTCGTGGACCAAATTCTGTATGTGGAGCAAAACTTCCCAGACTCTCTAGTTATTATCCTCGGGGATTTTAACAAAGGAAATCTGAGCCAGGAACTCCCAAAGTACAGACAGTTTGTAAACTGCCCAACCAGGGAAAAGAACACATTGGATCACTGCTACACTACAGCCAGTAAAGCCTACAGGGCTGTTTTTCGAACTGCTATGGGCTTCTCTGATCATGACATGGTTCACATCATCCCGGCATACAGACAGAAGTTGAAGCTTTCTAAACCTGCAGTGAGAACTCCCAAGAAGTGGACCAGCGAAGCTGTGGACGAGCTTCGTATGTGTCTGGACACAACAGACTGGGGTGTGTTTAGGGCTGCCACAGATAGTCTGGATGACTACACAGACACAGTGACGTCATACATACGATTCTGTGAGGACAGCATCATTCTATCAAAAACCAGAGTGATATATAACAACGACAAACCCTGGTTCACACCCAGACTAAGACAGATCAGGAGGGAAAAGGAAGCAGCTCACAGAGCCAATGACAGAGAGAGCTACAAAGGCGCTAAGTACCGGTTCTCGAGAGAGGTACAGCAGGCAAGATCCAGGTACAATAAACGTCTGAAGGAGCAATTCTCTGTCAATGACACCGCCTCTGCCTGGAGATCACTTCGGCAAATTACCAATTGTAAGCCAAAAGCCCCACATGCTGCTGATGACTTACAACTGGCAGAGAAACTCAACACCTTTTACGCCAGGTTTGATGTCTCACTCTCCTCCCCCCTCACTGATCAAGAACCTTCAGTCACTTTGAAGCCGCTCCCATCCGCCACCCAATTAACAACAGAGGTCACTCCAGCTGACCAGCCCTCCCCCTCCACTGCTTTCTTGGTGACAAAACAGGATGTGCTCAAGCTCTTCCGCAAGCAAAACCCTCGGAAAGCTTCGGGCCCAGATGGTGTCTCCCCTGCCACCCTGAAACACTGTGCTGAGGAACTGTCTCCAGTTTTCACAGACATTTTCAACACGTCGCTGAAAACATGCCACGTTCCAGCCTGTTTCAAGCTGTCCACCATCGTTCCTGTACCCAAGAAGCCCCGTATCACTGGACTTAATGACTACAGGCCTGTGGCGCTTACGTCTGTAGTCATGAAGTCATTCGAACGCCTGGGCCTCCCTCATCTCAAGCACTTCACCTCTCCCTCTCTGGACCCTCTGCAGTTTGCCTACAGAGCCAACAGGACTGTAGACGACGCCATCAACCTGGCCCTCCACTTCACCCTGCAGCACCTGGACTCCCTGGGAACCTAGGCTGGGATCCTGTTTGTGGACTTCAGCTCTGCATTCAACACCATCCTCCCTACCCTGCTTCAGGACAAGCTCTCTCAGCTCAACGTGCCTGACTCCACTTGCAGGTGGATTACTGACCTTCTAACAGACCGGAGGCAGTGCGTGCGGCTGGGGAAGAATGTCTCCACCTCTCGGACTATCAGCACAGGATCTCCACAGGGCTGTGTCCTCTCTCCCCTGCTCTTCTCCCTGTACACCAACTGCTGCACCTCCAGCCATGACTCTGTCAAACTGATCAAGTTTGCAGATGATACCACACTCATTGGGCTCATCTCTGATGGTGATGGGTCGGCCTACAGGATGGAGGGAGACCGGCTGGTGTCCTGGTGCAGCAACAACAACCAGGAGCTCAACGCTCAGAAGACAGTGGAGATGATCGTGGACTTTAGGAAAGTCACAGCTCCCATTACCCCCCTTGTACTGACAGACTTCTCCATCACCACTGTAGACTCTTTCCGCTTCCTCGGCACTACCATCACACAGGACCTAAAGCCATCCATCAGCTCCCTGATCAAAAAGGCCCAGCAGAGGATGTACTTTCTGCGGCAGTTGAAGAAAGCCAAGCTGCCCGCCCAGATGTTGGTGCAGTTTTACACAGCCATCATCGAGTCCATCCTCACCTCCTCCATCACCGTGTGGTACAATGGAGCCACAGCCAGGGACAAACACAGACTGCAGTGCATTGTGCACTCCACAGAGAAGGTGATTGGCTGCAGCCTTCCATCTCTCGAAGGCCTGTATGTCTCCAGGACTCGAGGGCGTGCAGGTCGGATAGCAGCTGACCCTTCCCACCCTGGACATGGACTTTTTGAGCGACTCCCCTCGGGCAGGAGGCTCCGGTCCATTCGGACCAGAACGTCCCGCCACAAAAACAGCTTCTTCCCTTCTGCCGTTGAACTAATGAATACTTTATAACCTGGATCCCCACATCTCTTAGTCACCTCCCTCTTGTCACTTTACTATCTTTATTATTTTCTATTATTTTCTATGACATTGCACTACTTTTCTTTTTCTTCTGAGCACTCTTAGTTTTGTTAAAATTATTATTATTTATTTTATTATTTTCATGTTATATTTTTGCACACCTGTATCTAATTAAGTTCCTAGTCTCTGACATTTTTCATTGACATGGCAATAAAAGCATTCTGATTCTGATCTCCCTTGTTCTTAAAAAAAGGAACCAGCACACTTTTCCTCCATTCATCAGGCATCTTCTCACTTTCTAATATCCTGTTAAACAACCTAGTCAGAAACTCTACTGCCACCTCACCTAAGCACTTCCATACTTCTACAGGATTATCATCAGGACCCAGAGCCTTTCCACTCTTCATCCTCTTCAGTGCCCTCTTTATTTCCACTTTACTTAGCCTAGCCACTTTCCGGTCCACTATGGTAACATCTTCCACTCTTTTTTCTCTTTCATTTTCTTCATAGACAAACTCTTCAAAGTACTCTTTCCATCTTCCCATCACATTACTGGCATCTGTCAAGAGACATTCATTCCTGTCTTTAATCACCCTAACTTGCTGAACATCCTTCTTATCTTTGTCTCGCTGTCTTGCCAACCTGTATAGGTCCATCTCTCCCTCCTTTCTGTTCAGCTTACCGTACAAGTCGTCGAAGGCTGCTTGATTTGCCTTTGCCACCTCTACTTTAACCTTATACTGTAACACCTGGCCAACTGCCTATTGTCCTCAGTCCTCTCAGTGTCCCACTTCTTCTTAGCCAGCCTCATTCTTTTGATACAATCCTGCACCTCCTCATTCCACCACCAAGTCTCTTTGTCTATCTTCCTTCCAGATGACACACCAAGTACTCTCTTGCCTGTCTCCCTGATCGCATTAGCTATAGTTGTCCAGTCATCTGGAAGCTTCTCAGGCTCTTGCCTGTCTCAAGTCCTTTATAAAGTTCGAGCAGCACTCTTCCTTTTTCAGCTTCCACCATTTAGTCTTCTGCACTCACTTCATTTTCCTAAACTTCCTCACTGCCAGTGTCATCTTACAGCAAGTCAGTTTCTTCCATCTAACCTTATCTGCTGCATCCTCATCTGTCACGCCAACTATCTTCATGTCTTCCTTCACTGTATCCATGAACCTCCTCTCTTTGCTGGTGGTTCCAAATCCAACATCCTTCTGCCGATGTACTCGGTCTTTCTCCTCTGTACATGTCCAAACCATCTCAGTCTGGCATCTCTGACTTTATCTACAAAACCTCTAACATGTGCTGTTCCTCTGATATACTTATTTATGATCCTGTCCATCTTGGTCACTCCCAGAGAGATCCTCAGCATCTTCATCTCTGCAACTTCCATCTCTGCTTCCTGTCTTTTCCTCAGTGCTAGTATCTCTGGACCAAACAGCATGGCGGGTCTCACCACGGTTTTGTACACTTTTCCTTTCATTTTACCCAGCACACTTCTCCCCCATTCATCGGGCATCTTCTCACTTTCCAATATCCTATTAAACAGCCCAGTCAGAAACTCTTCTGCTCCCTCACCTAAGCACTTCCATACTTCTACAGGAATATCGTCGGGCCGAGAGCCTTTCCACTCTTCATCCTCTTCAGTGCCCTCTTTATTTCTACCTTAATAATCCTAGCCACTTTCCGCTCCACCATAATAACATCTTCTTGTCTTTGTTCTCTTTCATTTTCTTCATTCATCAACTCTTCAAAAGACTCTTTCCATCTTCCCATCACATTACTGGTATCTGTCAAGAGACATCCATTCCTGTCTTTAATCACCCTAACTTGCTGCACATCCTTCCCCTCTTTGTCTCTCTGTCTTCCCAACCTGTATAGGTCCATCTCTCCCTCCTTGCTGTTCAGCCTAGCGTATAGGTGATCATAGGCTAGTTGTTTTGCCTTTGCCAGCTCTACTTTAACCTTATGCTGTAACCGCCTGTGCGCCTGTCTATTCTCCTCAGTCCTCTCAGTGTCCCACTTCTTCTTAGTCAGCCTCTTTCTTTTGATACAATCCTGCACCTCCTCATTCCACCACCAAGTCTCCTTATCTATCTTCCTTCCAGATGACACACCAAGTACTCTCTTGCCTGTCTCCCTGATCACATTAGCTGTAGTTGTCCAGTTATCTGGAAGCTTCTCCTGCCCACCAAGAGCCTGTCTCAACTCCTTTATAAAATTTGAGCGGCACTCTTTCTTTTTCAGCTTCCACCATTTAGTCTTCTGTTCTTTAATCTTTTTAAACGTCCTCACTGCTGTGGTCATCTTACACACCACCATCCTGTGCTGTTTGGCAACATTGTCTCCTGCTACAACTTTGCAGTCATTAATCTCCTTCAGATTACGCCGCCTACACAAATTATAATCTACCTGTGTACTCCTTCCTCCACTCTTGTAAGTCACCCTGTGCTCCAGCCTTTTCTTGAAGAAAGTATTCACTACAGCCATTTCTATTCTTCGTAAAGTCGATCATCATCTGACCTTCTGCATTCCTGATCTGGATACCAAACCTGCCCATCACCACTTCATCATCACTGTTTCCTGCACCAACATGGCCATTGAAGTCTGCTCCAATAACAACTCTCTCACTTCAAGGGATGCCCTGAATCGCCTCATCAAGGTCTGACCAAAACTTCTTTTTCTCCTCAATCTCATATCCTACCTGTGGCGCATACCCACAAACAGTGTTGAACATTACTCCTTCAATTTCTAGCTTGCTTCATTTTCTAGCTTGATTTATCAAATAACTGCAGCCAAAAAAAAAAATGTCTCCATATGAGAGAGATTTGCAGGAATTTAACATTGAAAAGGTGGATGTGTTCACATTAACAACAAACTGGACTACTCAGATAAAAATGGTGTCCTGTAACAGAAGGACCAAAATCTTCTCCACTTTCTAAGGCGGCTGACGTCTTTCGGTGTGTGCATGACGCTGCTAAAAAACTTTCATTCCATTATATTTATTTTAAATCAAATCAAAACAAACACAATAGAACGTATATTTTTAAATTAACAATATTGATTTTAAAAGGGGTTGGAAGAAGTCAAGACTTGTAAACCCTAGCCCCCCCATTCACATCACTATTTCCCCAAACTTCCAAACAATAACATACATAAATATGCCATTACAAAGGAGTGATACAAATCGAAGCTAGGTGGCTAACTCTCTTGATTCTTCTTCTTTCGTCATTTCCCTTCAGGGGTCGCCACAGCAAGTCAGTTTCTTCCATCTAACCCTATCTATTGCATCTTCTTCAGTCACACCAACTATTTAATCTTCAAAAAGCAGGGATCAAAAGTATGTGAGCCCCCCAATTTTCTAAAATAGCGTCAATTAATAAAAGGAGGAAAAAAGAATCTAGCATGCCATTTAACCAGTCTAAACTAGTGGTTACCAAAGCATGCCATCCATCTGATCCTGTTCTCAGGGGCGACTCCAGGATTTTCTAAAGGGCTTTTTGTCTAGGACCTCACGACCCCCCCTCCCCCCACTCGGATCCGGCCCACTTGTCTAACGTTAGAACTCAATGTGGCTCGCGAGTGAAAAAGTTTGGACACCCCTGCCTTACGGTGTTGCTACATTGTTTGTAATATCTTTTATTTTGAAAAAAAAAATGAGTCTCAAGACACTTTCCGACTTTAAAAGTGGTTGGGTTGTAAACCAAGCCTTGATTTAAGTTTACAAACAGCTGTCAATAATGGAAATATTATTACTAGAAAAAACTGTTTGATCATAAAGTTGGTGCTGCCCTCACTGTCAGTACTAATTTAAAGGTAAAAGACAATGTCAGGAAAAACAACTTCTTTGTCAGGTTGACCTGGTAAATCATAAATTCTCTCCAAATTGAAATGCTATGGACAATCATCTAGATCTTTGTTTTTTGTTAGAGATTAACTTAGTAATAGAATCCATTAAGTCTTTAACAATGGCTACTTTTCAGACAGCTCTGCTGTCTACTGTGGCCTAACTTACGGCAACTCCTTGTTTCAGTTTAAACAAATGACTTGCCTTATGTTTTCGGCAAGTCATCAGTTGTCATGTATGCTGATAACTCAACTATGGACTTGTCACGATGTGGAAGGAGAAGGACCAAATTGCAGGACTTAAGGTTTCAAAAGTCCAAATAACAACAAAGTTCAAACATGGTCAGGCAACCAGGGTGATCTGGCTGGAAGGGATGGTAAGACCTGACCGGGAAGTCCGGGGTGATTCCCCTTAAACGGGTGGCAGGGTGCACAGGTGAGTGGAATCAAGAATCACCACAGGTGATCCTAATTGGATTGACTGGGAACATCCAGGGCTCCCTGGCAGCAGGTCAGGCATCCTGACAGTACTATACCAACCAAAATGTTAAAGAAATTTAAAATGTTATGAGAAAGGAATTAGAGTCCCTGCTTAAACGGGTTAAAGATAATAATGGTGTTTAATGTTTCTAAAAAAAAAAGTCAATGTTAATTGGTAGTAATCAGCACTTGGGAAAAGTTAGAAAACTACTTTTAGAATGAGCAACTCCAATTTAGAGCAAGTTAATGAAATTAAACGTCTTGGTGTTACAGTGGATTTATTCTATGGTCTGCCACACATAAAGCAGATTTATCCAGACTTCAGGTTGTCTAAAACAAGGCTTAGTGCTAAAGTGTGCATGCTTGACTTGTGTCACAGAGATCCACCAATCTTGGCCATTGTTTCAGACAAAGTTAATATTTTTAAAGAAAATTATTGTTACTTGTAAACCAGAACGTTGTAATAAAATGATTATATATGTAACCCTGACCCATTTTCATTTCACTCATTGTGCGTATAGCGCAGATTTGTTTCTACGGTGACCAAAAACTAACTTTTAATCTTCTTCTTCTTCTCCTTTCGG
The DNA here is from genome assembly GCA_902685375.1 of Neostethus bicornis. Taxonomy (NCBI): domain Eukaryota; kingdom Metazoa; phylum Chordata; class Actinopteri; order Atheriniformes; family Phallostethidae; genus Neostethus; species Neostethus bicornis. Next base: position 28,654,197 of record LR738550.1, read on the forward strand.
CATTTCCCTTCAGGGGTCGCCACAGCAAGTCAGTTTCTTCCATCTAACCCTATCTGCTGCATCCTCTTCAGTCACACCAACTATCTTCATGTCTTCCTTTACTGTATCCATGAACCTCCTCTTTGGTCTTCATCTAGTCCTCTTTCCTGGTGGTTATAAATCCAGCATCCTTCGGCCGATGTACTCGGTCTTTCTCCTCTGTACATGTCCAAACCATCTCAGTCTGGCCTCCCGGACTTTATCTCCAAAACCTCTAACATGTGCTGTTCCTCTGATATACTCATTTCTGATCCTGTCCATCCTGGTAACTCCCAGAGAGATCCTCAGCATCTTCATCTCTGCTACCTCCATCTCTGCTTCCTGTCTTTTCCTCAGTGGCACTGTCTCTAGACCAAACAGCATGGCGGGTCTCACCACGGTTTTGTACACTTTCCCTTTCATTTTAGCTGAAACTCTTCTGTCACACATCACACCTGATACTTTCCTCCACCCGTTCCAGCCTGCCCGCACACGCTTCTTCACCTCTTTTCCACACTCTCCTTTGCTCTGGACTGTTGATCCCAAGTACTTAAAATCTTCCACCTTGTTTATCTCTTCTCCCTGTAACCAAAAACTAACTTTTAATCTAACACAAGCAAATAGATAAAACATTTAAAACTACTTTAAAATGAATACTCTTCTGGGGTTCAACTCTCACACTCCAGACTCTCACACTCCAAAGGTTATCATTTCTTTCCCATTATCTCTTCATGAAAAAAACTTCGAGGTAATTTTTTGGACCAACACTTTAAAAACATCCAAAACATACTTTGAGAAGTCAGTCTTCGGTACCTCATCTTTCACCTAATAATCTGATGATTTCTAGAGCCCAACAATTTTGCTATTATGATTTTTCGGTATAAACATATTTTTAATAACTTTAAGTTTGCCTCAAGAAGTGTTTTTTCTTGCTTCGTGTCTTGGTGATCAGGAAACCCAAACCTCACCAGCTCAAAGTTTCTAATGCTTGTCTTAGTCATTCTAAGAATCAGAACATCGTTCCCGCGTTATGGGCCTCACCTGTGAAACAGCCTGTTATTGATATCAGCGCTGCAGAAACTGTTCGTGTTTTTAAGAAGAGGCTCAGGAACTTTTGAATTTTTCTTGAGTCGTCTTCATATTTGTTTGATATTTTTGTTGATATTTATGTTTTGCTTTATGCAAAAAGTTGATTTGATTTAACAAACTGCTGCAGCCATTGAGACGTCACCTTATTGATAGAGAAAAGGGAAGATTATGTCTCAACTGGGTCTGTAGTTTATCCACCAGTATGACCTGGTTTGTACAAAGAAAAAACAGTGACAAAAGAAGAAAACAGGAAGGTGTCTAGCTCAGAAAGCTATTACAGGAGCAAAAACATTTTTATCTGCATCAGAAATACATTTTATGTGACTCTAACAAAATACAATCTTAAACTTACTGAATGAAAAATAGGTGTTTAAAAAATTGAAATAGACTTTAATTGAATGAAAAATTAGACTATATTTTTTCAGATAAAAGATGTTACCACTTTGGGAGGAAAAAAAAAAATGTTTTTTTTTGCTATAAAAACTGCAGACTTTCTCAAGTAAAGAAATCAATCTTCTTATTCTCTCTGGCACTTCCTGGTGAGCAGCTTTTTAAAGGTTCATCAAACAGAAGAGATTCATTCTACTTGGCTGGCGCAGCGAGATCGTTCACCTTGTTTACATCATTCAAAATCAATAGAAAAGATTCATTCAGCTGAACCAGGGCTCACTGCAAGCAAGGTGATTATGCTTTTATATATAATCTTGGATTCATTTAAAACTCCTTTTTGACTTTACAACAAAACACAAAAATCTGAAGCAGATGTTACAGATGCCCCTGCAAAAAAGTATTGTTTCATTCTTTCTCTACAGATGACATCGGGACTTTTCCTAGTGATCTTTCTCTGTATGGTATGCAGCATTGTGGTTGTTGAAAGTGTGATTAAAATGAATTCACGTGTTTAGTCATGAATAATAGAGACAAGAACAGACTAACACCTACATAAACCAAATCAACAACACTGTTAAAATGTGAAAGCTACTTTCTAAACGGTGGGCTTTTGTATTTACAGGGAATTGTGCTGAATTATAGAGTAGGTGCAGGTCTGTATTACTGACTTATTTACACACTTGTGGTTTGTGATGTTGTTTCATTTCAAGTACAAAAATGTCATCATTAAATGCAAATTATTAAAAACAATAACATTTCTGGTTGTTGAACAAATCTCTGTAAATGTAATCCTCTTTTGTTTCAGGTGGATGTCCTAGTGGCTGGGACCAGTTTCAATCTCGCTGTTTAAAATTCTTTTTTGAAACTAAAAAATTCATTGATGCAGAAGTACATATTTATTCATCTGTCTATCTGTCTATCTATATATCTATTGTCCATACATACATACACACACACACACATACATCTGTAGAAGAATCCAACATGTTTTTATTCACTGCACCACAAGGAAAGATCAAAATGAGAGTTTCTGTACATTACAACTCAAGACCAAGACACTCTAATAATTTCAAGACACTCTAATAACATTCAAGTCAGTGGATTGTAGAATTTTTTTTGCTTCTTTGCAGAGGAGTAGTGAAAAGACAATCACTGCTGCAGGCAGCCATTATGGTGGGAGCAACAGGAGGTTAGGTGACTTCTCCAGGGACATGTAGGCATGGCCCCATGGGGAATCGAAGGTGCCTCTCCCGGTCCAAAGGTGGAAAATGTACCACTGATATAACACCTCCCCATTTGTCAGATCTGGAATTGAATCCAGATCCCACCCTCCTGTCTGGTTTGGCTGAGTAAATAAAATTAGCATATGCTCACAAAATAGCAGCCATCAAGTTCAAGACTCTGTGTCTCTGAGACAGATTAACAAAAGGTTAACATGATACCATTCTGGAAACGCATGTTTCACAGCTGCAAAAAGTAGGTAGTGGATCTGGGAAGCAGCGATGTGCTATACATCGAGGACATTTATCCGATATGTCCTCCAGTTAATGTGAATGTGGCTAAATTAATGGGAGCAATCTGTTTTAATGTGATTAAGGCCACGTGCTGTTTTCAGTTTCCCTCTGCTTTTGTCTGAGTTTAGCCAGCTCTTCAAAGGTCGCTGAACACGCATTAGCTTTCCAATACACCACAAAACCAACCCTTCTATTCAGATGATATTCAATAATTAGGATACTTCTTTCCCCTCGTCGATAAAGAGCGTCATAAATATTCAAATATATTGTTTATTCACGTGTAAATTTGAACTTTTAGTAAAACTGTTAGTGTGGTTAAATTGTGTTTACATCGTTCATACTAACTATTTTTCTTTTTAATTTGCCAGTTAGACTGCATCAAGCATGGAGGGCATCTGGCCTCCAGTCACTCAGCCGCTGAGAACCAGTTCATTGCAGACTTGATAAAAAAAGAGACCGGAGGTTTGACGCGGACCTGGTTGGGTGGTTTGGATGCTATAGAAGTAGGATATTACTTCACTTTCTAAATCATTCCTAATAATTCACTTTCTTAAACCTCCAGTGGGTGAAATAAATTTTTTTTTGTGACTTATTTTCAGGAGTCAAAATGGAAGTGGACTGATGGATCAAAGTGGAATTACACGCATTGGAATAGAGGAGAACCAAACAATGCTGCTGATCAAGAACATTGTATTGAAATGAGCATGGACAGTAAGAAAAAAATGGTTATACATTAAATCTTTACATATATACTAAAATGTTATCCATTAAAATGCAAACAGATAAAAACTTGAAAATATTTTTTTCAAATCAAATTACTTAAGTTCCATTTAAAAAGAAATAAATAAAATATTCAGCATTACTAAGCATCATTTGCTTAGGAAGAATGGACTGTGGGACGGCAACCTTCCTGTAACCGCAGGGTTGCCAGAAGGCAACTCTGCTTTAAAATCCACACTAAGTCCACTTGATGACGTCTTCTGTGGAAAATCATATATTATAGTTAGAGGAAAAAATGTATTAACTTGTTGGTAGAAAATGAAAGGACCGCAAAAAAATGACTGCTTCGTTCTAGTCATCAAATAGGCCTCAACCATTCATCAGTAATACAGTTTGTGATATCGGGCAGGCGGTGCAACACAGTTCATCACCTTGGCGTAGATTTATTTGTGTTTGAAATAACTTACCTCTACATTTTTTTTTCTAGTATTCCAAGGCTGGAATGATATAAGATGTTGGGAACTCAAAAAATACATCTGTTCCAAGAAGATTTGAAGCAACTCCCCATCACCGCCTCAAGAACCCAAACACTCAAATTAATCTTTTTTTTAATTCACTCTACATTCGATCTATTCATGAATCTCTTCTCCCATCTATTTAAGCTGTGAGAGTTCTGTAGTAAACCATGAGAGGTGGGGTACACCCTCCAAGGCTCAATTGTCTTTAACATTTATAAAAACCAAAATTTTAAAATGAACTCTAATCAACTAAATCTGTATTATCATCAGGGATTAGATTAAGAAAGGTCTGTGATTTAATTAAACAACTTTGTACTATGGAGAAAAAAATAAAATAAACAAACTCTGAATGGGATTTTAAATTTGATTTACTAAGTCAAGAATAAAAAAAATGGGAAGGCTTATTCTAAATTTCAAAGCTAAAACTGTACAAATATTATTAGTTCTGCTATGTGATGGACCCTTGGAATAAATGGGAGGCATATGCCTTTCAGCAATGTTCCTCGAGGATGTGAAAGACATCTTCACGTTTGAATTAGTGACCATCTGGTTTCTACTAATTTGGCCTGGGAGGATTCTGGATGTGTCGAAAAGTTCGGCAGGCGTCAACAGCAGTTGGCAAGCTGCCCGACCCGCTTGGTGGAATGTTGGCGAATGTACAGTTCAAATCCCCATAAATGTACTTTATCTTTTGTTTGAGGTGGACCTGACTGTCCTGCAATTTGAAGTCCTCTTGGTTTCACCACATTTTATAGCCCTCCCCATAGTTGGTGAGGTGCCCATGTTGGGCTGTTTCAAACAGTAATTGAAATTTTTTTTTGTGTTTTTTTTCCCCACTGTAACACTCTGTATACACTTGGTTAAAAATCTGCAAACCAATTGGACATTGTGATGCCAACTCCAAGATAATTTAGCTTGGCTTGAAGCCTGAATGGCTGATGAACCGTTGTCAAAAACTTCAACACATCTTTAGAGCCCCTCCTGACTGTTGGTAAGGAGCCCGTGGTGGGCTGTGGCTGTTTTTTTTTCCCCCACTCTGACATTTTGTGTGTCCTTGGTTAAAAAATCTGCAAACCAATTGGACATTAAGATGTTAATTTCAATTTCTCCCACCATTGGCGCCGTCCTGTCAGTCTGCTGCGGTGTAATGTAGCACAGAATATTTCCTGTTGAGGGAAAAATTAAGTGTAAAAAAAAAAAAAAAAAAGAAAACAACCCCAAGATAATTTAGCTTGGCTTGAATTCTGAACGGCTGAATACTATAAACGGATGAACCCTTGTCTAAAAAGAAGACACGTATAGAAGATAAACAGGAGGAGATAAAGCAAGATGCTTTATTTTTTATTTACTTCAATTCTGTTTTTTGGTGTTCATTTTCTGGATCTGTGTTGTCCTTTCCTCTATTTTCCTCTGTTTCTTTGTTTCTTTCAACGTGGACAAAAGAAAGACTGTGTTCACACGTTTAACTTTGTATCTAATTTGTACCAACAAAGTTCTAAAAATAAAGTCTCTAGAACAAGACAACCTGATTGCTTACAAAAACGACCGTAGGCAAGTTCAACTGAGTTTATTTGGGGTAATGAGGGGCTCAGTCTGGCTATAGAGGTTGTGAGGTGCACCAGGAGAAGCAGGCTGTAGGGATGCAGACTGTCTTGAAGGAAGCTGTGGAGCAGGCAGGACTAGATAGAACAACTAAACAGACATGGACACATTGGGGGATGGAGAACAAGGCTTAAATAAAAGAAGAAAGTAAACAAAGGTGCAAACAAGAAGCAAGATGGAGAAGTTGAGGACACACAGGTGGAGGATGGCTGTGACAAGGACTGAACTGAAAACAGAGTAAACAAATTCTGGAGGATCATGACACAAACTAGGAACACAAGATAAAATGATCTTATCCTGGGCTTAAAATCTCATAATCGTTTCTTACTGAAAATAAAATCTGATGTTTAATAGCAAAATTGTTTTCAGGAACTTTCACTAGAGAACACATAGTCCTATGTTAGCTTTACTTGACTGGATGAAAAGATGAAAATCCTTTTACTAACTTTTAAGGATGTAATGTTCTGTATAAGTGTTCATACAAACCAATCACTACACTGCACACACAGAACATACATATTAGTTTAGTTGTTGTTTTGTGTTCTGTGTTTCTGTCAGAATCAGTGTGTTTGAAGCTTTTTGAACCATTTTTGTTATGATGTGTGAAAATAGAAATAAAAGTGACTTGAAGTGTTTTCTGCATGAGTTTAGAGACGGTTCAAGACGGCGTTAGGATGGGGGCTTGTAGCATATCTGTAGTTGGGCTGTAATTCCATATTCACACATTCTTAATCCAGTTCTGAAATACTTCCTAAAAAAATTCTTTAAATCTTTTTTTTTGTCTACATCTTGAGGGAAGCGGACACTTTTTGCATCTCTCCTCCCGTGTCTTCTCCCTGCACTGTTTTGTCTTGTCTACTGCAAAGCCTCGCTCTGTATGCACCCTCTATCTGCGAAAATCTATCAACACAAAACGGATTAGTTGGCCTTTCAGCGCTATTGATTAAATATTTTTCGACCCAAAGGACGACTAGATGGGAGCCCTCAAGTCCTGATGGTACTTCAAGACCGGCTACGTGATAAACTCTGGAATAATTAGAAAGATGGTGATGTCCATTGAGGACGTGAAACTCATCTACAAATTTGGATTAGTGATCCAAATTTGTAGATGAGTTTCTAATGATTTGCCCTGGTGGATACTGAATGTGTCGGAATGTTTGGCAGGAGTCGGCAGCAGTTGGCAAGCTATCTGACATGCTTTGTGAAATGTTTTGGGTAGCCTGGAATCAGACTTTAGCAGGGATGACCGGCAGACAGGACGCTCACTCCATGACCTTCGGGCTCGGAGGTGGAGCCTGACTGAGATCCACAAACTGATTTTCAAACATGAGTCATTTTCACATAATTCTTAATTTTAACAGCATAACGCCCTTCAACACCACTCACGTGTACAGTGAATGCATGCTCACTTTGTTGCAGAAAAAAAAAAGAAAAACTTTCCACCAGCGCAAAACCAGTAAATATCAGATAAACTTCGTTCAGATCTACTGTAGAGAAGTTTTATTCTAATGGTAAAAAGTATTAAAGTGACGGTGGATATGAATCCGGAAGTAAAGTATTGTTTACACGCAGTGCAGCGCAATTCCATTTAAGAAGTTAAAAAAAAAAAAAACATCTACTTCTATTTTTATGAACTTTTTATTTTATAAACATGCAAAAAACAACAACAAAAAAACACTACATGTTCTAATAAAGAATGAAGATTTAACCTTAGACATCACTCAACTGATGACGAGCTGAGTGAATTAGCTATAAACTTAGCCGATTCACCAATTTATAACAAAAACACATCAATGCAGGAATAAATTTAGTTAACTTTATAAAATTTAATTTACTACATATTGGACTTAACTCTTCTCCCTCATCGGAAGACATGTTGGTGGAATTGAGGAGGTCTTCAAAGTATTCTTTCCACCGATCCAAAACGTCCCGAGTCGAGGTCAGCAGCTCCCCATCCTCACCGTAAACGGTGTTGATGGTGTACTGCTTGCCTCTCCTGAGCCGCCGGATGGTCGACCAGAATTTCTTTGAAGCTATTCGAAAGTCATTTTCCATGGTCTCGCCAAACTCCTCCCAAGCTGGGCTTTTGAAGCTGCGTTGCGCTTCGCCCACCGATACCTGTCAGCTGCCTCAGGAGTCCCACAGGCCAAAAAGGCCCGGTAAGACTCTTTCTTCAGCTTGACGGCAACCCTCACCACCGGTGTCCACCAGCTCTGCCATCCAGCAGGAGCTTGGTGTCGAGACGCTCCTCCTCCAGGTCGAAAGGAGCCAGATGGGGTGGTTCCCCCCGACCGCCTCGCGGGCGAGGTGTTTCGGGCACGTCCCACCGGGAGGAAACCAAGGGGCAGACCCCGGACCCGCCGGAGAGACTATGTCTCACATCTGGCCGGGGAATGACTTGGGATCCTTCCGGGTGAGCTGGAGGATGCAGCCAGGACGAGAGAGGCCTGGGCTACCCATTTGAGGCTGTTGCCCCCGCGAACCGACCCCGGAACAAGCGGAAGATGACGGAAGATGACGGAACGGAACGGACTTAACTCTGCCAGCTTGATGTGCTGCACTGTATGATTATGTTAATTCATACAAAGCAGTGTGTGTGCGTGTATGTGAGAGACATCAAACTGTATAAATGTAGCGGACACACAAATCAGATCCAGTTGAAAGTATTCACAGCATCTCACTTTTACCACATTTTTTATGTTAAAGTCTTATTCTAAAATGAATCAAATTAAATTGTCAACACAAAATACCCCATAAAGATAATGAGAGAAATATTTTTTTAAATTTTGGCAAATTTATGAAAAAGAAAAAAAGGAAAAACTGTTTCTTGTGGTCTGAGTCTTTCAGGTGTCTTTTAGTAAAATCCTGACAATCTACCACGTGCCATAAACTGAGGAATGGCTTTTGTCGGGCCACTCCACCATACAGACCTGATCTGTGGATTGCTGCAGAGATGGTTGTCTCTGCATCCTTCACTGCAGAGACAACCATCTCTGCAGTGAAGAGATGCAGAGATGGTTGCATCAGAGATGCTGTTGCCAAACTTCTTCCACTGACAGTTGATAGAGGCTCATTGAAATTTTCAGAGCAGCAGAAATTTTCCTCCATCCATTCCCAATCTTGGGCCTCGAGACTATCCTGTCACGGAGGTCTACAGACAATTCTTTTGTCTTCGTGCTTACTTTGAGCTGTAACATGTACTGTGGACAATTGTAACCTAATATGTACACAGGTGTGTGGTATTTCAAACTAAACTGAATTTACCATAGGTAAATGCCAACTTGGCGTCTTGTAATTGGATACTCACTTGAAAAAAATATGTGTATTTTTTTTTTTTAACTGATCTTTTAGCTTTATTTTGAAAATACATATTTTGTTTTATTGTTTATATTCTAATGTCTACAAATAAATCAAATGTTACTTTTAAAGTGACCCAGTACTTGAGTAGTTATTTCAAAACGTACTTTTAACTCTAACTTGAGTAATTTTTTTAGGTCTACTTATTACTTTTACTTGACTAAAAATATTTTTAAGTAACTGTACTCTTACTTGAGTACATTTTTGGCTACTCTACCCACCTCCGCCCATTTCCCCATATCAGGATGAAGCCATTTACTTATTTATTTAAAATATTTAGATGTAGGGTTGGATAGTCTTTGGTACACTTCCTCCACATCCAGGAAGGAGATCCCTCCTTCATGTGGATTTTCCTGAGGTTTCTTCTTCTTTCTTGATACCAAGTTTAGCCTAAAACTGATTTTTTTTTTTTTTTTTGTCTTGCGATTGTTGTTCAATTTACTGCATAAAATCTATTGAGACAACTGTGTTTGATATTGGGCTTTTCAAATAAATTTGAATTGTACTTATGTTATGGTAAATATAGATTATCTAATCTACTGTATAATTTCCATTAAATGTCTTTTTGTGCATGAGGGGAAAATGTCCAACTAAAACCAGGAGTTTTTATAAAACTTTATTTAGACAAATGAGGCAGTTTTTTTAGTTTTCTGACTTCGACTGGAGTTTCATCAGAATAGCTTCTCTGTAATTTATTCTGGCCTTCAGGATAGTGATGTTTTCCTCGCACTCCAGGTTGATAAAACTGAAATCTATAGCCACATTTTTTGAGGTGCTTGGAGGAGCCTCAACCCCGCCAAGTTCATTCGTGCACTTCAAGCTATAGGAGGTTTGGTCTTCGTCAATGGATGAACTGTAGGAACTTTGGTCCTCGTCTATAACTGGACAGAATGGACTTTGGTCTTCATCTATAGATGGACATAGGGGATTTTGGTCTTTGTCAATGAATAGACTGGAGGAACTTTGTTGCTCCTCTTTGTAATTGAAGGAAGGACTTCTTGTTTCCACAGAGACCTTTGCTCGTTTCCTTTGTGGGGCATGTGGATGTTGTGTAACGGGGAAGGAATCATTCAGAAGCACCTGCAGGAAAACATGAACAGACATTACTGGCTATAGTAATATGTGAGGTCTATCCTGGCAATTAACTAGCCTAGTGAGTGTGGCAAAAACATCCCTACATTTTTGAACTGGTGTATCTGATTGGCCAGTTATTAAAGGTCAGGGACTGCACACAAAACCAACTATTTGACTGTTTTTAAAAAATTTGAACTGGCCTGACACTGTTTTTTTTCCCTCTGTGGAAACAATCTGACTTTGCACCATTGGCAGGTACTGTTTTGCTTCAATCAATGCATACTTCATGGTGGTATCCATGCTGGTAGTTTCGTGAACAATGAGGGTGTGAACACCATGGTCCAAAGTATGCAAAGTAGGTCAGCATGCAGAACACAATGTGTCTGTTGGGATGCAGAAAACAATTGGATGTAAAGCAAGACGCAAGGTCCCAAAGAATGATTTGTGTTACAGCGACTGAACACTATTCTGCAAACAGAATTCCAGGTATCCCTGGCAAGATCCTCCAGCTCATCCATGAAAACCCGGAGGTATTGTCCGGCTCTGCGCAAGTTCTGGCTCTGCCTCTAAGTCTTGTCCTCATGGGATGTATCTGGAAAACCTCACCAGCAATGCATTCAGGAATCATTTGAAACAGATCACTGTAGAAGACCCCATCTGGCTCTTCTTCACTGCGATACTCTCCGAGAGGGCAGAGCTCCTCACCCTTTCTCTACAGAAGTAGCCGGCCAGCCTGCAGAGGAAGCTTATCATAGACTGCTAGTTTTTGTGATCTCGGCCAGATTAGGAAAGCAGATCTAACATCTACATTAGGCTCCTTTTTGATAAAGTTTTTTGGACTTTGTACCAACTTTGAGTCCTTACTTTGCCCACAACAGGCCCGATAAAATATGACTTCTCCCCCACTGTGCTGTCTGGATAAAGCCCATCTGCTGCATCCTGCAAACATGTCTTAATACCAGTATTTGGGACATTCTGACTGTTCATGTCGGGAGAGTACCTCTCCCTGAACTGGGTCTCCATAAAGTTGTTTATTTTTTCATTAAAACCTGCCCAAAGTTTTTACATTGTGTTCCTTGAGATTTGTGAAGTCAACCTCTGACCTTGACCTTTGGTGGCTTGACCCTTGGAATTTAATCAAGTTTCAATAATGTGTTCCAAATTATTATGCAAATGGGATTTGCCCATTATGAAAATCATTGCTTTGGTTTATCTGAATTACATTGAATCTCAGGGTTTTTGCATTCCTGAAATAAGATTTATGTGATGATCGGTTTGTCAGCTGGGCACAAATAAAAGAAAACAACATTTAATTTTTCACAAAATTTGAGCGTTTAAAGAGATTTGTGTCTCATTCAAAACCCAAATTGTGCCGTACAATGACAAGATGAGAAAGAATTCTGCAAGAAAAATTAGAAGGTGCTAAAATGACATTACAAAGCAACAAACAGGAAGTGTAGAGGATTCCCTATTGGCTTGCAGTTCTGCAAAAACAAAAATATATCATCTGCATAATAACTTGTAACTGTGGGCAGTCTTTATTAAATCCCTTATAGCAGTTCGAGAATGGATTGAGAGCAGAATTTCTCACCTCGTTGGATCTTTTGCCTTTTCTGCGGTTTCTTCTCTTCTTGCCTTTTGGGACGCGAACTAGGAACCACATTTTGTTGTAAATTACTACAGCAGTCTGTTTGGGAAGCGGGCCGCAGCTACAGGGTGGCAAAAGGCTCAGCGGGTCATTCAGCATCGTCTTGGCAACCGGGTTGGATATGTTGAAGTTCAGTTTCAAGCCACCTTCCTTGGCGGCCACAAGGGAGAGCATGTTGAACACGAAGGAGCTTGGATCGTGCGAAGTCCGATTCGAACCTTTCATTCTAATCACTACGGGGCCAATCCAAGCGGCTTGCTGAGAGTTGGGAAGCTTTCTGAAGTCACCAGAGAGGTTGCGGCTCATTTTTCTGAGAACTGATTTAGGTAAATTTTGTAGGAGGATGACTTTAACTTCGGCCTCTTGTGGGATGAAGAGCTCCAGTTTATCCATTCTGTCTGTGTTTACCTGCACACATGTACAAGAGCTTTAGTCAGACTACCCAGGAGCTCCTTTAAAAGAAGTTTTTTTTAGGACACAATGAAGGGACACAAACAGAGACACGGACCCAATGCAGAAAATTAGTTGCCAGAATTAGGAGACTTGCTCTAAAACTGTGAAATATTATAAACTACTGGTAAATGAGATATTAATTTCTCATTTATATATCAGAATGACTCTGATATATACTTGTATTACCATATAAAAAATGTCAGTCACTCATTTTCTTAACTGTCTATCCCTTACAAATGTAATGTTAAAAACATATAAGAGTTCCACTACTTTAAGTTGCATTTAACCAATCAACTATTTGTAAATAAATAAATAAATGAATTACTCTATTCATCCCTCACCGGGGAAATTTGTTTGCTGCACTCCTTACACCGCAGCAGGCTGCCCTTCAACGGCGCCAATGGTGGGAAAAGCGGGGGTTAGGTGTCTTCTCCAAGGACCCTAGACGTGCTCTCCGTGGGACGCAAACCCGCAACCTTCCGGTCCGCGGGCGAACGCTCTAACCACGCGGCCACCGTCTCCCTCCATTGTATTGTACAATACTAATCCTACTACATTTTTACAGAATCCCAGATTAATTCTGCAAGTTTGTTGGTTCCCCAGTGGTAACAATGTCCAGCCATTCTATTTTTATTTATTTATATTTTATTGTTTTATGATGTTTTTAATGAATGTGGTATTTTATTTATTTATATTTTAAATATGTGTGTGGCCCCACGACAGACTGTTCGGGGTGTACCCTGGCCCTCGCCTTGAATCAACTGGGATGGGCTCTGGCACCCCCCGTAACCTCAAAAGGAATAGACGGTTAAGAAAGTGACTGACGGTTCACTTGTTTTTGCTCAGAAACCTGTGACTTATGTCTCTGTTAATTCCGGAATTGCATAAATTATTGGACTCCTGTACGGGAAAGCTTTGGCGTGGGCAGAAGCGACTTATGAAAGACACGGATTTAGTCCCTTCTACGACTCCCCTGATCTGTCTGAGATACCATCAGCACATCAGGTGCTCAGTAATGAAAAGGCTCTTTCTCTCCCACCTCACCGGCCATAGGATTGTGCCTTTGATGTGTTCCTCTGCCCACAAGCCGCCTATACAACTTGTCTAGATATGAGACCAAAGACATGGACTGACTCCCTGGCTGGAGGCTTTATCTCACCTTTCTCCTCGCCTGTTGGAGACAGTTTCTTCTATGTGACCAAGAAAGAAGAATCACTCTATCCTTGCATTGATTTCTGTGGATTAAAACACATTACTGTTAAAAATAAATAGCCTCTACCACTCATTGATGCTGCTTTGAACTCTCTTCATTGATCCACCATCTTTACCAAACTTGACCTCCAAAAAGCCTACCACTTGATCAGAGTTAGACAACGGGATGAGTCTCCAACACCCCACCGGGACACTTCGAGTATCTAGTTATGGCTTTTGGACTTTGTAATCCCTCAGCTGTCTTCCAGGCTCTAGTTAATATTATTAAGAGTGACTTTCTGAACCACTTTTTGTTTGTATACCTGAACAATATTCTGTATTTTTTTGTCTCAGAACCAGACAGACCATGTGCTGGTGAACCATCTGTTGGTCAAGCTGAGGAATGTGAATTCCACAGAGACTCTGTCGCTTTTCTTGGCTATATTTTTGAGAGTGGGCCAGTGAAGGCAGATCTTGAGAAAGTTCGAGTGGTCAAGGAGGTGCCTATCCCCACCTCAGGGAAACAGCTTCAAAGGTTATTTTGGGTTTTGCCAATTTGCCACACAGTTTAGTCAGCTGCTCCCCTGACTAAACTAACATCTCCATCCACTCCTTTTATCTGGTCAGAAAAGACCAGAAGAATCAAGAAACTTGGACCTTTTCCAAGTTCAAGAGCTCAGCGAGCTTGCCTCAAAATTTTAGGCTTTTATTCTAGGAAAAACATTGGGTTCCAAATCAGCAGAAATGCTCTCAAATCAAAAATCATCAGTAAAAGAGCATAAAAGTTAAAGATTCTAATATTCAGCAAAGAAAAAACGCTGAAAGAAAACTAGCCACAAAGCTACCACCGGCTAGCATTTGAAGCTAAACAATTGATTGAGGGGAATCTTCATGGGTCCTAAGAAAAACATGGATCTAGAGTCAATCAAACAATAACTTGATTCATTAAAAGAAAACATTTTTGATATCAAGGTAAGACAGACAGATATTTTGACTCTGATTGAAGAAGTAAAGTCACTATGGATACAACTCCCGGAAAATGATAAACACATTGCGCTAGTGGAGAATGGAGTAGCAGACCTGGAGCAGCATATTCGCTCAAATAATACGGCAACCGCAGGTCTGCAGATTAAACCATGCTCTTATGCCCAGGCAGTGGTGGTGAATAATGATGGAGACAAAGCAAGTTGGATGCAAATTCCATAGAGGGTCAAGTGGCTGCTTTTTTACAGTCAAAGGGAATTAATCTTTACTGTGAGGTTATCAAGGCATGTCACCCCCTATCGAGGATAAGTTAAAAGGCACACAAGTTTTTCTGAATGACCACTTGACAAAAGCCGCAGTCATCGCCAGAAAAGCAACACAACTGAAGAAACAAAGAAAAATACAAAACACCTGGACATCAAATTGTATAATTTTTAAGAAAAATAGTACACCACCAGAAGAGGTAATATACTCTTATTATTAATCCCTGACAGGGAAATTTGTGTGCTGCACTACCCTGCAGCAGGCTGCCACCTATGACGGCACCAATTGGTGGGAGAAACGGGGGATTAGGTGTCTTCTCCAAGGACCTTAGACATGAACTTAGTGGGATGCAAACCCGCGAACTTCCGGTCCACGGGCGAACGCTCTAACCACTGAGCCACCATCTCCCCCCTGTAAAAATGTAAAAGTTTTACAAGAGTTTTATATATTTTTTTTTTTACATTTTTTTTTTCTTTTACACTTTTCACTCTGTAAAAGTGATGCTCATCAACAAGATTGAAGAGTTGGACAAATTTCTTTATCTTCGAGAGATGGAAGGCTGCAGCCAATCACCCTCTCTGCGGAGCGCACAATGCGCTGCAGTCTGTGTTTGTCCCTGGCTCTGGCTCCAGCGTACCACACGGTGATGGAGGAGGTGAGGAGGCATTGCCTCCTCTGCCTCTCCTGCCCGCAAGTCACTGGAGGTAAACAGTCTAGCGCTGACTGCTCAGGCCCTGTAACAATGGCCGCCTGGACCGTATCATAATCAACTTAAAAGTGAGTTATATGTAGGTGTTTTAATATCTAACACGCAGACTTTTTTATTTGGCTGTACAGAAATGCCAATATGCCTGTATTTGAACATTTTTTGCTGTATTAAAATACGGAATAGAATAACTGTACAGGTATCATATGGTGCATGTGGGCACAGACATAGAAAAGTGCAGCAAAATTAAAGCTGGTGTTTGAAAACAATAAACAGTGTTATTACGGCACAGTGAAGGATGTGAGTTGCTCTCAATACTGTATGTTGGAGCTTGTAGAAACAAGTAGCAAGATTTTATGATTCACTGTAGCTTTCAAACATTGTTTCCAAGGTAACCCACATTCCGCCTTATGCAGAGCCAACTGTTACACTGCCACCAAGTGGCTATTCCACCAAGCTTCATCCCACCCAACTTGGCACCAGCTAGCAGCTGTTCTGAAGCTGTTCGGAGCTCTCTGCTTGGAGTTACCAGACACGTGATTTCCTCAGTAGGAGATTGGAATTTTCTAATTTTATAATATTGAAAGTTTCTGAAAGATTGAGCCTTTATTTTATTATTAAATTCTTCCTTTAAATGAGATTGAGAATTACTTTATTGATCCTACATTTTTGTATGTATGGTGTCTATTTCTTTCTTTTATTATTTTGAATTTAATTCACTTTATTAATCCCTCACCCGGAAATTATGTGCTGCATTTCACCGCAGCAGGCTGCCAGCTATGACGGTGCCAATGGTGGGAGAAACAGGGGATTAGGTGTCTTCTCCAAGGACCCTAGACGTGAGCTCAGTGGGACGCGAACCCGCAAACTTCGGGTTGACTTCCAATTCGCGGGCGAACGCTCTAACCACTTAGCCACCATCTTCCCACGTTTGCTGCTGTAACACACAAATTTCCCACGTCTGGGAGCAATAAAGTCATTCTCATTGTCATTCATTCTCGTTCCGTTCCGTTATCTTCTGCTTGTTCCGAGGTTGGGTCGCGGGGGCAACAGCCTCAAACGGGTAGCCCAGGCCTCTCTCACCCCGGCTGCATCCTCCAGCTCACCTGGAAATCGTTCCCCGGCCAGATGTGAGACATAGTCTCTCCAGCGGGTCTGGGGTCTACCCCTTGCTCTCCTCCCGGTGGGACGTGCCTGAAACCCCTCGCCTGCGATGCTCATTCTCAAATAATCTATTTATTTTAGGATGGTGTTTATATGTGCCAGAACTCAGAATCCCCTCCAGCTTCTCCCCTCCACAGAATAAGACTGTTTTAAAATGGAATCATTTTCTTACTCTTTGGAAACACTGTTAAACTTTAACGGTTAAAAATCACACCAGATGACAGTGTGATCTGTAGTGAGAGGAGGGAAGAGGTGGAGGAAAAGCTGGAGAGGTGGAGGTTTGCACTAGAAAGAAGAGGAATGAAGATTAGTCAGAGTAAAACAGAGTACATGTGTGTGAATGAGAGGGATCCAAATGGAAAAGTGAGGTTACAGAAGAAGAGATAAAGAAGGTGGAAGATTTTAAGTATCTAGGATCAACAGTCCAGAGCAATGGAGAGTGTGGAAAAGAGGTGAAGAAGCGTGCTCAGGCAGGCTGGAACGGGTGGAGGAAAGTATCAGGTGTGATGTGCGACAGAAGAGTTTCAGCTAGCATGAAAGGAAAAGTGTACAAAACCGTGGTGAGAGCGGCCATGCTGATTGGCCTAGAAACAGTAGCACTGAAGAAAAGACAGGAAGCAGAGATGGAGGTAGCAGAGATGAAGATGCTGAGGATCTTTCTGGGAGTGACCAGGATGGACAGGATCAGACATGAGTACATCAGGGGAACAGCACATGTTAGAGGTTTTGGGGATAAAGTCAGAGAGACCAGACTGAGATGGTTTGGGCACGCACAGAGGAGAGAGAGTACATCAGAAGAAGGATGCTGGGTTTGGAACCACCAGGAAAGAGGACTAGAGGAAGACCAAAGAGGAGGTTCATGGATACAGTGAAGGAAGACATGAAGATAGTTGGTGTGACCGAAGAGAATGCAGAAGATAGGGTTAGATAGAAGAAACTGACTTGCTGTGGCGCCCCCTGAAGGGAAAAGCCAAAAGAAGAAGAACTCATGTTAAATTTGACTTTTTAAAATAAAAATTTGAGCTTGTGCAGCTAAACAAAAACAGTTTTCTTTTTTTTTTTTTTTTTTTTTAGCATTATTACATTTCAGCCTAAATTTCAAAGTAAAAAAAAATAATAAAATTTAGAAGTAAACAGTTTGTTTTGCAGAACTTATACAAATACATACAATCCTACTTTTTAGTACAGTTGTCTTTAAAAATCGACCTTCATTCGTTTTGAATACCAATAGTAATAATAAAACGCTTTGTTTATAACGCTTTAAATACAACAATAAATAAAACAGGAGCTCATTTAAAATATAAACATAACAAAAAGGTTTAAAAATCAAATTAATTTTCAAAAATAGATTTTTTATAATTAGAATTTTTTTACGGTTTACAAAAGTTTGGGGTTCATTTTTACCTGAAACGTAGCAACCAGACTTTTTCACCAAACTGTTGTTAACAACATTAAAGAAAACTTCCGGTTTGCCCTGCCAGAATAAGAACCCCGGAAGCAGTCAAAACTGATCTTTCAAAATAAGGTGATTCGTTAATGCCGACGTCTACGCTTTAATTTTTTTCTTGTTCTATCTAATTTATTCACGCCACTACCTTGGCTGTGCTAGGAAAAAAAAACTCTGATTATACAGAGCTGTTCTTGTAATGTCGTCATTCCTGATCCTATCCATTCTGTTGATCTGATATTTCAGGTTTCCGATACCTCCAGTGTTCATCAATCATTGTTGTGTTTTGAGAGGGTTTTTTTTTTCTCAGAAACGCGGACGCTGAGTCACCTTTCTAAGATCCACAATATGTCTCCATTCTCCAGTGAATTATTCACTCATCTTCAAATGCTTATTCCCTGGCGGGCTCACGGGTGTCCCGGAACCTATTGACATTTCATCATCAACTTTATTACAGACTCAAGGTCCAACACAGAAAGATACAAATAAATAACAACAAAACAGAAAAAGTAAAATACATATAACACATCAAACCACTGTTTACATCAAACAATTGTACCAATGGTTCCACAGCAGAGGTGAGATCGGGCCTAAAAAATCCAGCCCGACCCGAGCCCGACCAATCAACTTGATTTCCGGGCCCGAGCCCGAAACAAGCCCGAAATGTCATATTTTGTTTGTGAGGACTCGGGAGGGTTATTTATAAATTGGAACATTTCCAAGAACACGTTTTTTAATGATAATAATAATAAAAAAAAAAAAAAAATCACACTGTTGGACCCCTATCGCACTTGTCTGCGATGGCCTGCTTGGCGCGTCCAGCTGTTTAAATGCCTGCTCAGCGTCGAGGTGCCAGTCTTTTTGGTGTCGTATGAAAGCAATGCGCCACATTGACTACATCCAGCCAAGCCAACGCAAGTTTCTGTAGCATTTTGAACAATAAATTTGAATCTTTTCCACACCTTACTCTTACCGGTGCGTGTTTGTCTTTTCAGTTCTCCTGCTTTTAGTTTATCCTTAACTTCTTACTCCTTCATATCGGGGTTACCAGTTCAAAATAAATACGTAAAATAAAAACATGCGCAGGGGAGGATTATCAAATTAAGAGGAGGCGTTCACGTGGGTAGAGCATGCGGTGGATCTGCGGATCCTGTTTAGTAGTTAAACATTACTTCTCTGTTTTATCCAAATTAAATATTTTTGTAACAAGTATTTATTAGTTTAGTACCCACACCTCGTTTTAGTTTACATTTTATAAACATTTATTTTTTTTAAAAAAGTCAGCGGGAGAGAAGCCCGAACCTGACCCGACCCGAAGTAATGATTGACATTTTTAGGCCCGACCATTTTTAGGCTCGGGTCGGGCTCGGGCTTAAGATCTTACCTCTGTTCTACAGTTCAGACTGGTACTTTGTGGTACGAAGTTTCACATAATAGAGTTCTCAGAGCTATTAAGACGACTAATAAAACTGTACATCAAACAGCGCAGAGTGGCCTGCAAAGTCCTAATACCTGCTGAGACAAACGGGCGACTTGGACTTTCCCATCTTGGTCTTTTTAATAGAATCCTCAGACAGTCATTGTATGCCACATTCAGTTTTCTTATGCTAGCTTTCTCATAGTTCCCCCACAGGTGTGCTGTATATAAGGACGTGCAGTAGGTTTTAAAAAGTCTCTTTTTCACTCATATCTCATAGGTTCCTCATGTCTAGAAATTAATCTGACAGCATATTTGTATCTGTCCTTAGTAAGCTTCTTGTTTTAAAAGATGGGACCGTGCCTTGGCCTACCAGCAAGTGCTCCCTCTGTAACAGCTTCTTAGTGACAACAAAGTATATTATAGTCATAAAATAAATGTAACTAAATTTAAAAGTAAAGTAACAGGTTCCTAGAACCAGAAACTGGAAGCACTGGAAACCTAACTACCGTAATTTCATGGCCATAAGGCGCATATAAAAGTCTTAGATTTTCTTCAAAATGAGCGGTGTGCCCTGTTGTGCGGTGCGCCGTGTGTGAGAAAAGGCGGACCTAAAAGAAAACGCGGTGCCCGTGAGGCGAGGCGGACCTGAAAGAAAAGGTATGAGAACGTTAAAGAGTGAAGTGTGAGCGGTGTGGGAGCGATGGATGACCGAAGGAGACCACAGTTTCACGAAGGGTGGAAGGCAGCGCCGGGCGAGTTACGCTACAGTTTGCCAATGGATTGTAGATACTTGGACTAACGTGTCTGATGGTACTGTTATCCGAGCTTTCTCAAAAGCTGGTATCCTTTCTGAGGAGCCGCACAGTACAGACAGTGACTTTGACAGCGAGGAGCAAAGTGGACCTGCTCTGTTGGATTTTACACAACTCTTCAATTCCAAAACAGAGGATGACGGATTTGAATAAAGACTATTACCGGTAATGTGCTTGTTTAGTATCGTTACTACTTAAATAAAGCACAACCAAACTCAGTTTTGCTCCCGATCTATTTTTTAATACCCACATTTGCATGCTTGTGTGTGTGTTGTTGTAAGGCGGTGTGTGACTGAGACTGCGCCTTTTCGTACGGTGCACCTAATGGTTGTGAAATTACGGTAATTTAATTGCCACTCATTGAGACAAACCATTCACACACAGATTTTCTATATGGCAAATCTACCTTAACATGCATGTTTTTTTGGAGGGTCGGAAAGAAACCATTACAAAACCACACAAAGATTTTCAGTCCCACTCTTTTATTTTATCGACAAAGTATAAATGAGTTGTAAAACAAGAAAAAGAACAAATTTCAGGAAGAAAAAAAAGTTTTTCAGAAATCGTCTAGGTGTGAAATGAGGTAGAGTCATTGAGAAAATAGTGGTGACATTTCAACCTGTAACACAACCAATAACAAAAAAAATCACTTAAACTCAAACAATGTAAAAGTCTCATGGAAGCTTTACAGAGAACTCTGTAGGTAATTATGAAAAACAAACCAAAAAAATCAGTCTAGAGCATTATTTCAGCTCTTTTCAGTTGAAAAAAAAAAGTAAAGTATCTTGTTTTTGTAACAGGAGTAGACAGTATCTCAGCAAATTATCCCAACTTTTGGGAATTTATTCAACTCTGTTCTTCTCAGTTTCAGTTTACCAGTTTCTAGCAACTGAACTTTGATTTGAAACATCAGTTTGTGCAGAAAACCCCAGACATACGTGTTTGGTAAAACAAAGAAACCATGTGACAGAAAAGGCTGTAACAATAGATCAATGTTTTTAAAAAAATTAAACCGGAAGTTCTAGTTTTTAACTCTTCAGGTGTTAAAGTTGTGAAGTTTCTGTTTTTCGGGTTCTTTAGATTATCTTAATTAGTAGGATTCAGACCATTTAAACCAGTCTATCCCAGCTTCTGTGAAGTGTAAAACATAAACACTGTGTATAACTCACCCCTTCATCACAACACCAAAAACCAGCTGAGCGAAGCAACTGGAATCCTTTATTTTCCTTTATACCAATCACTCGAGGTGTCCCACAGGGCTCAATCCTGGAGTCTCTACTAATCATTCTTAAAGTGCACAATCATATTTTCTGTCAATATTACACATTTTTTTCTCTTATGCAAATGACATTTTGCTCTATTTCAAATTGGTGAAATCTCAAAAAGGATCATCAATAAACCAATATTTTCCAGCGTGAATCAGGAGTCAGTGTCAGCAGAATTTATCTGGCCATATAAATTCTCAAGTACCATTGCTCTCATTTAAGGCTTTGGGGGAATATTCTTCCTCTTTATATTCAAGACGTTTACCATAGTTTAACGCCATCTGTCTCACAATCCCCTTGACTTGTTTAGGCCCCTCTTCTTCTAAACCTCTTCCCTCTCCCACATAATGACATTTTTTATGAACATTTGTCACAAGGAAGCAGAAATAATATTCTTTTTAAACTTTGTGTAACTTTTCATTTGCTGTGTTGGTAAAACCTGAACAGAAGCCAACAAACAGACATAAAGGAAGAACAGTAAAGCAGCTGGGACTCGAACCTTAGTGTGAAGCTGCAGTGCAAACCAGCAAATATCGGTGCGTCTGTATATTCTCATTTCTGACCTTAGAACCTAAATATAACAGACTACTTTTCAGTCCAAACATTTTTATAAGAAAAAAGGAATCCTTTGCATCTTATTCCTTCCTTTTCAAACGACAGTTATAAAATCCCTTCATTAGTTTGAACAAAGATGAAATCTACAAAAACGTTAAGTGTGTTACACACAGTAAAAGTCAGTCACAAAAGGCACATTGATGACTAAATGTCTCCTCATCAGCTTGTTTTTCTCATCTCTTTGTCTTGCTGTTGTCTGAATGATTCGAGGATACGGAAGGCATAGTTTTGTTCTGATTGTTTTTAGTGTCCATGCACCTCGAGCGCCTCCCGTCTTTCCTTGGGGTTTTGTTTTGTCCCCTTTTCCTGCCAGTAAGCTCAATTGGGGGGATCTGAGGTTCCGCAGTCCTGGGCTTAGTGGGCGGGTGCATGCCGGTAGGGATGCAGCATGGGCACCTAGTGCGCTTTCTGGTTCGTCCTAGCCTCCCAGGGGTGAGGTTCCCGTCCTCGCAGGACAGCAGGTGGGCAGCGGTGCTTTTCAACATGTCATTTTTATGCGTGAAGTCCTCTTTGATGGGCTGCACGTAACCAAGGGCCAGGTCAGGGTGGCATGCCTGGCCGTGCGGGCTCAGGCAGGATACTTTTTTCAGAATGGAATGAAGTTCTGACTTCAACTTGGAGTGGGAGCTTTTCGGAGGTGTAGCGGTGTAGATGGGTTCCAGGCAGAAGCGAACCTTCCTAGCAACCCTCGAGTCCCTCTCCCACCTTGTGGGGGACCAGCAAAGGTCTGAGGAGATCTTCCAAACAGGGTCTTCGTCAATCTTGTACAGTTTTACCCTAAGATCAGCTATTATCCCAAAGCTCTTCCTCAGCTCAGTGTCGGGCGGGCCGCACCGCTCCCGGGCAGAAGGACAAGATCCCAGGGAATGTTTAGCTCTCTGTAGGGAGATGAGAGAAGGATTAGACGACCAATCTGACACAGAAAAAAATAGCTGTGTAAATGGAACAAGACAAATAAGTATTTGAATAAAGTGTTATTTTTTTTTCGTTCTCTCACTTAGAAATGATGAAGAACTCTGAAATGATCTACAAGAGACATAACTTCAAAAACAATCTGGGAATCAAATGGTTCTGGACCTTCACCAGGTGAGATGTAGCAAGGAGAAGATCAACAGTCATGTTTAGCATCTACCATCTTAAAAACTACCCCCAGGCATTTTGTTTTTCTAAAACCAAAATTTATCATAGTCCTCTGGACCGAAAACAAGCTAACAGACAATCTGGCCCTGTTAGGAGTTGGAGGCCTTGTCGGCACATAGCTGGGTATTTCTGAAAACGCATACAGTGGGGATAATAAGTATTTGACACATCAGCATTTTTATCAGTAAGGGGATTTCTAAGTGGGCTATTGACTCAAAATTTCCACCAGATGTAGCCATCAAGCCAAATATTGAATTCATACAAAGAAATCTGAACATTTAAGTATACAACTTGAGTCATAATAAATAAAGTGAAATGACACAGAGAATAAGTATTGAACACATGAAGATAACAAGGTGCGAAATGGCATAGAAAGCCAGGAGATCACCTGAAATCTGTCAGTATTGAGAGAGAAACCCTGGCCCCTATCAGTACTAATTGATATCAGCTGCTTTAGTCCTAATTGTTGGCCTATAAAGACTTCTCATTACCCAGGAAACACAGGAAAGACTTCATGATGGGTAAAAGCAAAGAACTCTCTCAAGATCTTCGTAATCTTATCGTTGAAAAGCATTTTGATGGGAATGGTTATTGGCGCATTTCCAGAATGCTGAATGTTCCTGTGAGCACTGTGGGGGCCATTATCCGGAAATGGAAAGAGCATCAGTTCACCAGAAACCGGCCACGATCAGGTGCTCCACTTAAGATCCCTGTCCGAGGAGTCCAAAGAATAATCAGGAGAGTTCTCCAAGAGCCAAGAACCACTCGGGCAGAACTTCAGGAAGACCTTGCATCAGCAGGTACCGTTGTTTCAAAGAAAACTATAAGCAATGCATTGAACCGCCATGGCATCCATGCACGCTCACCACGCAAGACTCCACTGCTGAACAAAAAGCATGTTGAGGCTCGGTTAAAGTTTGCCAAACAGCATTTGGAGAAGCCTGTGGATTATTGGGAGACTATAGTATGGTCAGATGAAAGCAAAATTGAACTTTTTGGCAGTCATTCTACACACCATGTTTGTAGAAGAAATGGCACTGCCCACCACCCCAAGAACACCATACCAACAGTTAAGTTTGGGGGAGGAAGCATAATGGTTTGGGGCTGCTTTTCAGCAAGGGGTACTGGCAGACTTCATATTATTGAAGGCAGGATGAATGGAGAAATGTACCGGGACATTCTGGATAAAAATCTGCTGCCATCAACCAGAAAGCTGAAATTGAAAAGAGGGTGGACATTTCAGCAAGACAATGATCCCAAACACAAGGCCAAGGAAACAATCAAGTGGTTTCAAAGAAAGAAAATCAAGTTGCTTGAATGATCACCTGACCTAAATCCCATAGAAAATCTCTGGAGAGAACTGAAGATCAAAGTTCATAAGATAGGCCCAAGGAACCTTCAAGATTTAAAGACCGTTTGTGTAGAAGAATGGGCCAGAATCACTCCTGAGCAATGCAGACGACTGGTCTCTCCATACAAGAGGCGTCTAGAAGCTGTAATCACCAACAAAGGCTTTTCTACAAAGTATTAAATAAAGTGTGTTCAATACTTATTCCCTGTGTCATTTCACTTTATTTATTATGACTCAAGTTGTATAATTAAATGTTCAGATTTCTTTGTATGAATTCAATATTTGGCTTGATGGCTACATCTGGTGGAAATTTTGAGTCAATAGCCCACTTAGAAATCCCCAAACTGATAAAAATGCTGATGTGTCAAATACTTATTATCCCCGCTGTATATTTTTATCCGTTTTGACCTGCCGTCCACACAAAAATGGAGGGTTTTTTTCACTGAAAACCAGCGTTTTGGAAAACTCCAACCAAAGTGGAGATTTTGGAAAACTCCATTTTTACATTTGCGTGTGGACGAGCGAAAACGGAGAATTACGTTTTTATGTGTCACTTGCTGCGACAAGTAATGCACATACTGTACGTCATTCGTGTGCGTCCTTGTTTGGATCGTCTATATTATCCTGTGTTTTATTAACTTTATAGTCGATGACGACTTTTAAAAGCAATTCCACCTCCTTGTCGATCCACACAAACGAGATGGCTGGTGCCATGTTTCAGGTTTTGCAGAAAAGACGATAGAGGTGCTCTGATTGGATAGATCAGAACTTACGTTTACATCAATACTGCCCACTACTGGTCTGGCATGCTCATAGTCGCACTCAGAAGCGTATTTATACGGCTCCGTGTGGACACGGATAATTTGAAAATGGTTACGTGTGGACTCGAGCGGTTTCCTAAAACGGAGGACAGCAGATATGCGTTTTCAAAAATACCCAACTATGTGTGGACGGGGCCGTAGTCTCACTGATTTTCTGGGATGGACAGGTGTCTTTATGGGACCAACACTCTGAAACATTATTCTGATTTAGAATGGTAGGTGGAGGTAGACTCTTTAAAGGCAAACTAATAGATATTTTAGAGTCGGAATGCTTGCTGATAGAAATGTGTTAAAAGTCTTTGCAGTGATAACAAACAAAATGATTATCAAAAAAATACATGAATAATGAAAAAACATTGCTCACCTCCTCCATGTTGTTGGGGTCTGCTGTTCTCTCTTCATTCACCTCCATGTTCTCCAGGTGCTGGGTGTAGGAGGGCGGTAGACCTTCATTCTCATGTTTGTGGTTCTGGTCACCTGGTCCAGGTTCTCCTCTTCCATCAGCGACGCTCTGATCAGGTTCTCCACTATCAGCGAAGCTCTGATCAGGTTCTCCACTATCAGCGAAGCTCTGATCAGGTTCTCCACTATCAGTGATGCTCGTGACAGATTCTCTTCGTCTATCAGCGATGCTCTGATTAGGTTCTCCACTATCAGTGATGCTCGTGACAGATTCTCTTCGTCTATCAGCGATGCTCTGATTAGGTTCTCCACAATCAGTGATGCTCTGGACAGGTTCTCCTAGTCTATCAGCAACGCCCTTGGCAGCTTCCCCTCGTCGGTCAGCGACGCTTGGAATTGGGTCTCCTCGTCCATCAGCGACGCTCTCAACAGGTTTTCCTCTTTCATCAACGACACCATTGACGCTCTGAAGAGGTTCTTCTCTTCCATCAGCAACACTCTGATCAGGTTCTTCTAGTCTTTCAGCGATGTTTTCAACAGGTTTTCTACGTCTGTCAGCAAAAATCTGACTGTTTTTTCTTTGTGTATCGGACGCGTTCAGTCCAGGTTCTCCTAGTCTATCACCGATGCTATGAACAGGTTCTCTTTGATTATCAGCGACGATCTGAAGAGGTTCTTTCTGTCTTTCAAAGACATTTTCAATAGGTTTTCTTTGTGTATTAGAAATGTTCTGAACAAGTTCTCTCCTGTCAGCGAAGCTCTGGACAGGTTTTTTCTTCGAGACATTTTCAACAGGTTCTCTGTTGGAGACGTTCTGAACAGCTTTGCATTCTCCATCAGGAATCTTCTGAACGAGTTCTGCTAGTATATCAGTGACATTCTGAACAGGTTCCCTTTGTCTATTGACAAAGCTCTGAAAAGGTCCTCCTCGTCTCTTGAAGACGTTTTCAACAGGTTCTCTTTGTGGATTAGAGGGGTTCGGAACAGGTTCTCTTGGTCTATCGGCCAAGCTCTGAACGAAGCTCAGAACAGGTCCTCCTGGTCTCTTTGAGACGTTTTCAACAGGTACTCTTGGTCTAACGGCCAAGCTCTGAACGAAGCTCAGAACAGGTCCTTCTGGTCTCTTGGAAAGATTTTCAACAGGTTCTATTTGTGGATTGGAGAAATTCTGAATAGATTCTCCTCGTCTATCAGCGCTGCCCTGAAGGGATTCTCCTCTTCTCAGAAAGTTGTT
This sequence comes from Neostethus bicornis, assembly GCA_902685375.1. NCBI lineage: Eukaryota > Metazoa > Chordata > Actinopteri > Atheriniformes > Phallostethidae > Neostethus > Neostethus bicornis. The sequence continues at coordinate 28,681,396 of LR738550.1, forward strand.
ATCAACAAATTCCATTTGTCGATTGGAGACGTTCTGAACAGCTTTGCATTGTTCATCAGGGATCTTATGAACAAGTTCTGCAAGTTTATCAGCGACGTTTTGAGCTGGTTCTCTTTGTCTATTAAGGACGTTGAGTCTAAGTTCTGCTCGCTTATCACTGATGCTCTGAATAGGTTCTCTTTGTCTATTAGAGATGGTCAGTCCAGGTTCTTCCTGTCTACCGGACATGGTCAGTCCAGGTTCTCTTGGTCTACCGGACATGGTCAGTCCAGGATCTCTCTGTCTATTAGACATGGTCAGTCCAGGTTCTCTCTGTCTATCGGACATGGTCAGTCCAGGTTCTCTCTGTCTATCGGACATGGTCAGTCCAGGTTCTCTCTGTCTATCGGACATGGTCAGTCCTGGTTCTCTCTGTCTATCGGACATGGTCAGTCCAGGTTCTCTCTGTCTATTCGAGATAGTCAGTCCAGGTTCTCTTGGTCTATCGGACATGGTCAGTCCAGGTTCTCTCTGTCTATCGGACATGGTCAGTCCTGGTTCTCTCTGTCTATCGGACATGGTCAGTCCAGGTTCTCTCTGTCTATTCGAGAGGGTCAGTCCTGGTTCTCTCTGTCTATCGGACATGGTCAGTCCAGGTTCTCTCTGTCTATCGGACATGGTCAGTCCAGGTTCTCTCTGTCTATCGGACATGGTCAGTCCTGGTTCTCTCTGTCTATCGGACATGGTCAGTCCAGGTTCTCTCTGTCTATTCGAGAGGGTCAGTCCTGGTTCTCTCTGTCTATCGGACATGGTCAGTCCAGGTTCTCTCTGTCCATCGGACATGGTCAGTCCAGGTTCTCTTGGTCTATCGGACATGGTCAGTAGTCCAGGTTCTCTCTGTCTGTTAGAGAGGGTCAGTCCAGGTTCTCTCTGTCTATCAGACATGGTCAGTCCAGGTTCTCTCTGTCTATCGGACATGGTCAGTCCAGGTCCTCTTGGTCTATCGGACATGGTCAGTCCAGGTTCTCTTTGTCTATCAGACATGGTCAGTCCAGGTTCTCGCTGTCTATTGGACATGGTCAGTCCAGGCTCTTTTTGTCTTTGAACTTGAACAGTGACCCTGGGGCTGACCTCTGTGGCCCTGCCCCCTGACTGGGACTTTGGTGGAATATATGAGACGAAAATGACGTTGTCTTCCTCCACGTGTGAAATTTGCTGAGAATCGTCTTCATCATCACAGAGATCGATGACCTCACTGGAGGCTGCCAGAGCTCCGAGGCTTGGCTCAGTTAGAGGAGGGGCCGACCCAGGGGTCCTCTGAGGAGTCAGAGGGAGGCTGGTTGAAAGGAGAGACGTGAGTGGGGTGGCCGTGTGGAAAACCTTACCAACCGATAACTGATCACCTCCAGGAGCAGGCTTAGCCCTGTCAGAGGGAGTTAAGGGTTGTCTCGTATTCTCTCCGTCCACCTCCTCAATCACCCACCTGATGGGACTGTTGGGTCTCTGGGATATTTTGGGAATGAGCTTCAGGTGCGATTTGGGGCCTCCAGAAGAAACCGGGGGTTGCAAAGTGAGTCTGTTAAGTTCTGCGGGGACATGGGTCACGGTGGTGGCTGGAGGCACGAGAACCCTGCCGTTCAGCTGTAAGTTGGCCAAGGAATTAAAGACCTGCTTATCGATACGGGGAAGTATCACTGTCCCAGAGGGTCTCTGCAGCTGAGCAGCAGGAAAGATATTTGTATTCTGACTTCTGGGGATAGTTAGAACAGTTTGCCGTGGTAGACACAGTGAGGGTGGGGATTTCTCAGGAGTTTTTTCTGTGATCATGACGTTCTGCTCTGGCCAGCGGGGCGGAGCGTTTGCAGATTGGACGTAGTTCCTGATCTGCTGCTGGGGGGAGGCCTTCTCAGAGAACAGCGTCACCCCACTGTGTAGAGCTGCACCGGCTTTGGGCTTGTTCATCTGTGAATGGACAAAATGTCCATTGACCATCTGGACGGGAATCAGCTTCATTATGTTTTTCCCATTTGCTCCAATGGCAGGCATCGCCTGATAGAAGACGCCAGTCCCACTGAGAAACAGGAAAGGAGATAGGCGTTTACAAAATATGGAAATAATCATACCAGTGATTTCACCTGAACAATGTGATAGTGGACCAAACCCATCTGGAATTTTGTAATATGAAGTAACGAGAGTTGAGATAAATATCTTTTGTTGTTGTTTAGAATGAAAAGTAAACATTTAATTAGCTTAATCGGTTTACAGTGATACCCTGTGGCCACTTTTTGATATTCCAAGTAAAGTCGTGCCAGTTTTGCGCACACAACGGCGAAGAATGATCCTTTTTTCTCTTCACTGCTGCATTTCTTCTTGCATCGCTGGTGTACGTTATCTTGTATATGTGTTTGTGACTTTTTATTAGAAATGATGAGCTGCGTTATTATAAACAGACAAAACAGCACCAGTAAACTTTGTCGCATTGGGGACTTCGGATATATGGCAGCCAAAAGATTGCGTTTAAACTGTCAACATATTTGTTATTACCAGCTTCAACATCTTTTTACATTTTGAAATGAAAGAATTGCCATCATAACGTTTTAAAAACTAAAGATTCAAAAGGATAGTTGTAGATTTGAACATAATTTGTATTTGGACGATTATTTTTCCAAACATTTGCTGGTAATCTTTATCAACTCCTCTAGACCACAAATGAATCGTTTCGGGTCAAATCTCTCTTAAGCCGGGCTGCTGGCGTTTCACAATAAAAATGCAACATTGTTGTTCTGAATCACGACTGATTACATGCTGTTAAAAAATGTATTTATTTCTACCTCGAAATGGACGCGTCCTAAAAAATCTGAACGTACAAACAGCTCGATAGGGTTTAAAAACTGTTTTTTTTGTTTGTTTTTTTTCCTAGAATGCAAAAGCTCTCAATTTACCAATCAATCTATGAAGCCCAAACTACCCTATTAATAATTTGTTGTTCAGACTGTCGAAATATTAACTTGCAGAGATTCCCAATGAATATTGGGATGAAACGAGCCGTTGCTCCTCCCGAGGCAAGAGAAGCCAGATGGAGGGGTTCGGCCATCTGGTTAGGATGCCTCCTGAACGCCTCGCTGGTGAGATGTTTAGGACACGTCTCACCAGGAGGAGACTGAGACTCAGGCCTGTACCCGCTGGAGAGACTCACAGCTGGACAGGGAACACCTCGGGATCCTCCTGGGTGAGCTAGAGGACACAGCCAGAGAGACAAAAGCCTGAGTTTCCTGTCTGAGGCTGTTGCCCCAGTGACCCGGCCCCGGACAAGCGGAAGATGACAGAACAGAAGGTATCAATAAGATCACTAGTACTGGTAAGACGGTATGGATTACCAGCCCTATTTATAAAGAGGATATAGTGGCTTTTTTGAAGATGAGACCGGCCATGCTGTTTGGTCTAGACCAGGGGCGTCAAACTCAGTTCCTGGAGGGCCGGTGTCCCTGCAGGTTTTCCATGTGTTCTTGCATCTACACACCTGATTCGGGTTAACGAGTCATTGTGCCAAATTTGATTGGCTGTTGATTTCTCTGTATGTGCATCAGCTGTGTTGAACCAAGAACACATGCAACACCTGCAGGGACACCGGCAGGTTTGACACCTCTGGTCTAGAGAAAATGTCAGTGAGGTAAAAACAGGAAGCAGAGGTGGAGGTAGCAGAGATGAAGATGCTGAGGATCTCTCTGGGAGTGACCAGGATGGACAGGATCAGAGGAACAGCACATGTTAGAGGTTTTAAAGTCAGAGAGGCCAGACTGAGATGGTTTGGACATGTACAGAGGAGACAGAGAGAGTACATCAGAAGAAGGATGCTGGATTTGGAACCACCAGGAAAGAGGACTAGAGGAAGACCAAAGATGTTTATGTTTACAGTGAAGGAGGACATGAACCCAAGAAGATTCAGCAGATAGGGTTAGATGGAAGAAAGTGACTTGCTGTTAGCAACCCCTGAAGGGAAATGAAGAAAGGTGAAGAAGAAGTGACTTTTTGGGAGGTAAAGAGTTTTTGTTTGTTTGTTTGTTTTTGTTGTTGTTGGGTTTTTTTAATTAGATATTTTGAAACACAAGGTTTATTTTTAACTTTTATAACATTTAACAGTAAATTTAAATCATATTTATATCAGAACAAAATATTTCTATCATAATATGATCAAATATAAAGTTATTAAATTACAATTCACAAAATTAAACAATATAAATAATAAAATTATAAATACCTGCTGACTGGATCCATCTGTGTATTTGGGAGGAGTGGGTGCTGGATATTTCCTGGATCAGGATACAGACTAATTCCTGCAAACGTTTTACCTTCCATCCAAAACCAGCAGGAATTTCTGGTTTTTCTCACGATTCCTTCACTTCCTGCTCCTCACCGATCAGTAAACACTCTCTAACGCTGGGATTTCTCTTTCCTTTATGATTAAAATGGAACTATTAATCTCTGTAAAACAAAAAAAGGACTTTTTTTACCCGTTACATTTTCCCTCCTCACGATAGACTCCTGCGCTTCTCGGCTTCCGTAGCTGGTCACTTCCGGTTTGGTACTTTTTTTTTTTTTTTTTAAACAAAACAAACTTTAATTAAAAAACGATGTTTTTTTTCTTCAGATAAAACTTAATAAAATATTTATTTGTTTTTATCCGTTAAGAAGTTTTTATTTTATATCAAACATAAACAAAAACAGCGTTTCTGAAAGCAGGTCATGTGACATACATGGGTAGGTTTAAGGGTTAATCTGTTAATAACCTAAACTTTTGGTTCCAAAACTAGAGATAACTTCCAGGTTATGTGGGTAACCATAGCAACTTCCCCTCTCAACGGTGAACGGACATTTCAGCCACTGACATTTGAAGAACTGCAACCTAAAAGCACAATAAAAATTTTTGCACGATAAAAATTTTTAAGACTAAAAGCAATTATTTTCTGTAGTGCAACTGTTTATTTACGATAAAATTTTTACATAAAATATCAGAATTTTTACATAAAATATCAAAATTTTTTAAAAATATCAGAATTTTTATTTGAGCCATGGGATAAAAATGACTAAAACCAGTTATTTTCTATAGTGCAACTGTTTATTTACAATAAAATTTTTACATAAAATATCAGAATATCACAATTTTCTACATAAAATAGGTTTTTGGCCCAAATGTCCGTGGCTGAAATGTCCTAAATTCGGGGGCGCACATGGCTCAAATATCCTAGGTTGCAGTTTTTTGGCTCAAATGTCCGTGGCTGAAATATCCGTGCCTGAAATGTCCTAGAACCCCTCTCAACATACCCTGCGACGGAGTAGCTTATGCTCTGGGTAAGTATCAGAAAGGTTACTGAGCAACGCGTGTCTTTTTATGACGATCCTAACGTGGAAGCACACATTGATCAAGCCTTTTTCTTTAGCGAGAGGATCATAAGGCCACGCCTCGACTTGCTGTTTTATACAGAAAAGTATTTGTATTTGTATTTATTGTTTAATTTCATTCAAAAACAAAAGAACAAACGCATCTCAAAAAAAGGTCTTCAGTAAAAAGAAATTATGAATGAAAGGGTACAGAAAGAAGCAAAGCTTATAATATCTGCCCCTTAGCAACAGAAATTGTATACTGTACAATCAGGGTGATGCACACAAAAAAACAAAACATCAAACAACAACAACAACAAGAGAGAGTTTTCTGCTACATATATCTATCAACTAATAGTTGTTTCACAGTTTTCTTAAACGAATGAATGGACTTACATGATTTAATTTTATTGTCCAGGTTGTTCCACAGATTAACACCTTGAATTGAAACACATCTTTGGTTTGGTTTGGTTCGAAACTGTGATTTAACAAATAGATCAGTTCCTCTTAAATTATGCAGACCTTCTCTTTTTTTGAATTGTTTTTGTAATCTATATGGTAATACCTCTTGATGAGCTTTATACATAGTTTTGAGAAGGTTATATTCTAACAGTTCATTGAATTTCAATGTTTTTAATTGGATAAATATTGGATTTGTGTGCGCTCTGTAACCACTCCCACTAATAATACGAAGAGCTCTCTTCTGTAAACGGAAAAGTGGTTCAATGTGTGTTTTACAAGCACTTCCCCAGACTTCTACACAATAGATTAAATATGGAACAATTAAAGAGTTATACAATAAAAACATAGCGTCTTTGTTCAGAGAGTCTTTCATCTTGTGTAGAACAGCAATGGTTTGTGATACTTTATTTTTGACTTTTTCTATATGAGGTTTCCATGGTAACTGTTCATCAATCAGAACACCTAAAAAATTTATTTTTTGTGTTCTTTCGATTTCTAATCCTTGTGTGAACAGTCTTGGATTTATATCTTTGGTTTTACAACTGAAAACCATACACTTAGTTTTATTTATATTTATAGATAATTTATTGGCATTGAACCATTTTAATATTTTTTTAAACTCATTTTCTAGAGTTTTTAGAACCTCGTTTATATTGTTCCCAGAATAAAATAAAGTGGTGTCGTCTGCAAACAGGATGCATTTTAGTATGTTGGAAACGGACATAATATCGTTTATATCGAGAAGAAAGAGTATTGGGCCAGGGACTGAACTTTGGGGAACTCCACACGTTATTTTACTATATCTAGATTTTGTGCTGTTGATTTCAACAAATTGATAACGGTCTGTTAAATAACTTGTGACCCATTGATGTGCCACACCTCTTATGCCATATTTGAATAATTTATGCAATAGAATTTCATGATTTAAAGTATCAAAGGCTTTTTGAAGATCTACAAAGACACAGACTAAAAAATGTTTTTTGTCCATGGCGTTGGTAATTTCTTCGGCCAGTTCCATTAACGCTGTGGCAGTTGAATGATTTGAACAAAATCCATATTGGCTGTGACTTAAAATGCTATACTTAGAAATAAACTTATTTAATCTATTCACAAAAAGGTTTTCCAAAATTTTAGAGAAAAGTAATGTGGATTCTAATGAAAAATCACATTTTCGGCTTGATATTAAAGAGGAAAAAGTTTCTCTTGCATTCTGGGTAACCCCTCTCAAAGACTGATTGTCTGGAACAGTGACGTGCGGTGAGGTTCATGTCTGGGGAGGCACTGACTCTTCAAGAGTCAGATTTACAGTCATAAGAACTGAAAACTGCATCTTATTTCAGCATTCATCCAGAGAGGTTACAGGGAGAACAGATAAAGAAGGTGGAAGATTTTATGTACCTAGGATTAACAGTCCAGAGCAATGGAGAGTGTGGAAAAGAGGTGAAGAAGCATGTGCAGGCAGGCTGAAACGGGTGGAGAAAAGTATCAGGTGTGATGTGTGACAGAAGAGTTTCAGCTAAAATGAAAGAGAAAGTGTACAAAACCGTGGTGAGACCCGCCATGCTGTTTGGTCTAGAGACACAGTGGCACTGAGGAAAAGACAGGAAACAGAGATGGAGGTAGCAGAGATGAAGATGCTGAGGATCTCTCTGGGAGTGACCAGGATGGACAGGATCAGAGGAACAGCACATGTTAGAGGTCTTGGAGATAAATTCAGAGAGGTCAGACTGAGATGGTTTGGACATGTGCAGAGGAGAGAGAGAGAGTACATCGGCAGAAAGATGCTGGGTTTGGAACCACCAGGAAAGAGGCCTAGAGGAAGACCAAGGACGAAGTTCATGGATACAGTGAAGGAAGACATGAAGATAGTTGGTGTGACGGAAGAGGATGCAGCAGGTAGGGTTAGATGGAAGAAACTGACTTGCTGTGGCGACGCCCTGAGGGGAAATCCCGAAATAAGAAGATTTTTGCATCCATCCAACAGCATCCAACCACTGATAATGCTTCATATCAAATCAACATTCTTCCTTTATGCAGTTGTGTGTTGAGGGGCAGTGTGAGGAAAAAGGACCCTCAGAAGCTGGACCATATCGTTCGAAGGGCTGGCTCTTTGGTTGGATTTGGTCTGGACTGCGTGGAGAAGGTGGTGGAGTAGAGGACATTGGCCGAGTTAACCAACCAGAGTCACCCGCTGCACACGGTCTTTTCCAGACAGAGGAGCTCTGTGAGCACCAGACTGCGCTCACTGAGATGCTCCACAAACAGACTGAAGAATTCTTTTGTACCTTATGCCATCAGACTTTTTAATGCAGCCACGTCGGGCAGGAGCAGTAGAGAGCTGCAGTGATTTTACTGATTCCTACTGTTTTTACTGATTGACTTTTACATTCATTTAGAAGCACTTTATCATTTTTAGTCTTTTTATTTTTTCTTATCTGTTTTAATCTTTTATTTTGAACTGTTGTAATTGTGTGTTCTGATGTGTGAATGGAAGCAACAGATGTCAAGACAATTTCCCTCGGGATAAATAAAGTATTTGTCTGTCTGTCTGTCTGTCTGTCTGTCTGTCTTTCAATCACACTCACAAACATATACTCAGGAACAGATTTGTCTCTTTTAAGACTATGGATAGAGTTTTAAGAAATTCACATAAACTGTAAACAAATTAAAGTACAGAGATTTCATTACGACCAACAGTAAAATTTTCTGTTATTTTTCACATTTTAAATTATGGTGTTTTAATTATTGTGTTTTATGGTGTTTGCCTTTTAAAACAATCAGGAAAAAAAAGCAAAAATCTTCAAGGACAAACATGTATTTATATTTTTTTTCCCTTTTTTTATTTTAAACAAACAGAACTAGTTGTGTCCTTGCTTTTACTTGTAGAAAAAGTCCATCCGCTGAAAAGTTTTAGAACTAAATTGTAGAAGTGGTCTTTATTTTTTGTTTCTTAGTTGCTCTGTGTTAATGGAGATTTTGTCAACAGATTTTGTAAACAGAAGAACTGACAGCTTCTTCCTCACTAAAAGAAAGAAACTTGCTGCAGTTTGCGTGCGCCCCCTTGAGTGGAAGCAGAGTACATACTTGCCAATTTTTCAGTGTGTTTTTTTGTGCAATAGGCAGCAGTAGTTTTCTAACACACACATAAAATACAGTATATAGATGCAGAAAATTGTGGTGTTTCATAAATATTTCTGTAAAGTTCCTACTGGTGATTTGCTGAGGAACAGAAACTAGCACACATCAAGCCACCCAGTTTGTATTGAATCATGCTGTCAGAAGGGAAGCACAGCTCGTCTCTGCCTCCCTTGGGGTTTCTGACTTGGATTTGATCAGAAAAAAATCAAATTCGGCTCATTTTACTCAATAAAATGACAGATATGTGTAGCCATACTCCAAATGCATGTTTAACACATAACAGTGGAAAATATTACACTTTCTTTTTTTTCTTTTTTTTTTTATGACGACAAGGGAGGCGGTGCCTCCCCTGCTTCACTTGGCCGCACGTCACTGAAACTAAATATGTTAAAATAAAAAATAAAATGAAAACTTTCAAAAGTTCTATTTAAAAAAAATACAAGTCATGACAAAATAAATTTTGGTGTTTTGATTATATTTTTATGGAGGATACTTCAGTGCAAATGTCTAGGTTCATGCGGACTCAGTGGTAAACTTTTAGTCTTTGAACCGGAAGAGCCCAGTTCGAATCCCCTTGAGCCTTTTCTCATGTTTTAATTTAGACAGGTTGTTACACTGCTCAGAAAATAAAGTAATACTAAGTAGATATACATTTTCAATTGGATTATTTTTATTGAACGTTTTAATAAAAATGGAGTAAGCTTGATATTTTTAAACTCGCATAGTTCAGGTTTTTTTTTTTCTTTTTTTTTAATGAAAATGGGCTTGAATTCTTCATAAACCAGCATTGCCAACTCTACCTCTGTGAACCTTCAAATTTCATCGTGGTTCATGAATTCGGGGATCCATTGAAAGAGTCTTTATATTTTTAGTGTGCGTGCGCACTACCTCTGGGCACTGCCCCTAACCCTAACCCTAACCCTGTCGTTTGAACAGGAGGTCGATTGAACTCAAACTTATCAGGTGTTTTGGAATGAACAAACTCGAGTAAGCAGGTTGCCGGTTAACTAACCTCTAGCTCAGTGTTTACCAGATGGTAAGTTAAACTTCCTTCTTGGAATATACCACCAGACGTCTCCCACTTATCCTCTGCAAAGAGGCTCCTCTCGATCCGGAGGAGTAACGACTCTACTCCGAGCTCCTCCCAGATGGCAGAGCTCCTCGCTCTATTTCTGACGGTGAGACCAAATTGTAGAAGACCAAACCGTACAGATTAATCTTATTTTAACCGCTGGTATCTGTGATCTTGTTCTATCAGTCACCATTCAGAGCTAGTGACCATATGTGAGGGTAGGAACATGGATCGACTGGTAAATCGAGAGCTCTGCTTTACAGCTCAGCTCTTTCTTCACCATGATAGATCAATGCAGCACCCTAATAATTGCAGACGCCACACCGATCCGTCTGTCTTCCGCTCCATCCTTCCCCCACTCATGAACAGGACCCCAAGATACTTAAGCTCCTTGGGGCATATCCCTGACCCGCATGGGGCACTTCACCCTTTTCCAGGCGAGGACCATAGTCTCAAATTTGTAGAAAATATCTGAATTATTGAATTGAAAATACTTTATTTTATTGGGTGGAGGATAACAAAGCAGTCGCTTCATGTACTTTTGAGGAAATGTAAGATACCAAGCCTTATCCAAGGCTGGTCACAGGGAGTCCCAACTATATGATCAGGTTGCTAAAGTTCAGGTAAGAACTTTCTCATCTCATGCCTTCAGTTTGTCAGAGGATTCTAAATAGCAAATCCCAAATTTTCTTGTGTGGGATGAATAAAGATTCTGACTCCAATCAGAGGAAACGCAGGGGGAAAATTTGATTTTATTTCCCGTTCAATCAAGCAGCCATAATCTCCAAGTTCATGGACCTCAGCCAGGCTGCTCCTCAGAACCCAAATTGTATAAGAAACCCAGAGAAGCAGTTAGTTGAATCAGACTGGGAGTGTGAACGATGGAAAAGGGAATGGCTTCAAGGTTAGATGTACATTTTGTAAAAAAAAAAAAACATACAGTAGTTATGACAACTGACAAAAAAAATTAGAATCTGGCTACTTATTTACATTTTTCTATTATCAATAAAACATCTTTCTCTTTTTTTTTTTTTTTTACAAAAAAAAGGGGCAACTAATAAATAGACACGAACAACGCTGAGGCCAAATTTAAAGTGGCCTTAATCAAGTTTTAGCTTGAAGTGCAAATGTAACCTGTCAATAACTGCACAATAGACCAAAGGGCTCTTAATTTTTACCATGTTAACCTCAACACCTACTGTATACAAAAACTAGGTGTTGTGTAGTCGCAATTGCCTCAGTCAGTTCTCATAAACTGATGAGCAGGGCTGTGGCTAGCATTTCGAATGCTTTAAACACAGATACTTCTTGGTGCACCCTCCTGAAACTTCCAGATTATTCATCTGTTTCTATGTGATGCATTCAGGGTTTATAAACAAACAAAAAAAGTCGGACAAACAGTCATGGTAGCTGTGTCTTGATCATCCTCTCTTCTGGAACATTTCCTCATTCCAAATCAAGCCCTCTGCCCTAATTTTGCACACTTGATCCCAATTGCCTCTCACTGATGTCTCCATCTGTGTCTTGACTTCTCCTGGTTATTTAATCCCTTTTGTCCTTCACTTCGTTTTAAGATCATCTACTGTGTTGCTCTCTTGCTGCAGCCATGATGGTGTCCTTCCATGTCAGCTGGCCCTGCCCAGGTTGCCTGAAGCCTTTCCAGATTGCATACAGCCTGCCGCACAAGCCTGCCCAGGAATGCTTCCAGAATGCACATGTCTACCCCTGTTCCCTAATCCCTAGTTACCTACAATAAACTGGTTAAAACTGGCTATGTATCTGGGTTCTACATCTCCACCTTCACCACATCATGGCACAATAAATTTAATTAACACAATCACACAGACAAGAAACGTTCAAATGATTTAATTTTGTGCATTTTTTACAATTATTGTTCGAACAGAAGCCAAAACTTTCCTACAAATATGATCATTATTGTACACCTTGCAACTTTGCCGAAGCTGCTCTTAAGATGGTCCACAAAGTTATGCACAGGGTGGGAGGTTTATCCCACCCTGTTAGTTTTGCCTTCACTCTATCCCTCACCACCTCCTCCACGCAGGCGAGGGGTGAGCCAACCACAAATTCAGCGTCATGATCACTCCCCCCTATTCTGTCCTCAGGCCTAATTTGGCACACCTGGTCTCAATCCCCGGGTGTGCTTATTTTCCTTTTTGACTATTTAAATCTTGTTGTCTCTTATTTCCATGCTGGAGCATTCGTCTGCATTCCCGTGCATCACTCCTCTGCTGCTTCCCATGCTGCACACTGCTGCTCTAGCTTGCTGTGCTGCCTCCATGCAGCCGAGATGATTTCCAACCTTCTGGTTTTCCCCCATACCCCAGCCGAGCTCCAACCTTCTGGTTTTTCCCCATCGTCCTGCCAAGCTCCAGCCTTCTGGTTCCCCATTCATCATACTGAGCTCCTACGCCTGGTTCCTCCTGTGGTCATTCAGTTTCCACCGTTATGTTTGGTTCAACACTTTCTCCAATGAACTGGTTAAAACTGGTCCTATTTCACCTCCATCATGACATCTAGCTTCTTTAATCAGTTTGTTTAGTCTGTTGGCTTCCTTGGTTTTTATACTAGCTCCCCGGCAGACTACAATGAAGAAGGGGGCACTCTGCATGATAAACTGGTAGAACATAGAAAACATCTTGTTGGTGACCTGAGCTTTCTCAGGTAGTAGTCTACCAAGGCCCTTCTTTTAGATGGTGTCCACATTGGTGGACCAGTCCAGTTTCTTGTTCATGTGAATGGCCAAGAATCTCTGTAACAGGACAGAGATTCCATCGTGACCAGGGATGGTAAACTTCTAGAAAGCAACCATTGAGACTATCATGTATCTCAACATGGCTATGTGGTACGGCAGCTACACAGAACAAAAGGGACTCACCCGGGTGGTGAGAACTGCACAGAGGATCATAGCCTATGCATAGGAACCGACCCCACCCACCCAGGAAAAAGACTGTTTGTACCCCTCCCATCAGGGAGGTAGTAAAGGACCATCAAGACGACCACTTCACGGCTTAGAGATAGTTTTTCCCCAGAGCTGTGAAAACAATCACCCTACTGCCTTCCATCCCTTCTTGCACACCCAACTGGCCGGTGTTGTGCTGCCTCATCAAGATCACTGAGGAAGCACAACCAATGATCACCAATGATCAGAGTCAGATTCCAAAATGCTTTTATTGCCATGGTCAATGAAGAGGATCAGAGACTAGGAACTTGCTGTGGTACTAGTGTTATAAAGTATTCATTAGTCCAACGGCAGAAGGGATGAAGCTGTTTTTGTGGTTGGACGTTTTGGTCCGAATGGACCAGAGCCTCCTGCCCGAGGGGAGTCGCTCAAAAAGTCCATGCCCAGGGTGGGAAGGGTCAGCTGCTATCCGACCTGCACACCCCGAGTCCTGGAGATGTACAGGTCATGGAGAGATGAAAGGCTGCAGCCAATCACCTTTTCCACGGAGTGCACAATGCACTGCAGTCTATGTTTGTCCCTGGCTGTGGCTCCAGCGTACCACACCGTGATGAGGAGGTGATGATGAACTCGATGATGGCTGTGTAAAACTACACCAACATCTGGGTGAGCAGCTTGGCTTTCTTCATCCTCTGCTGGGCCTTTTTGATCAGGGAGCTGATGGACGGCTCCTACTTTAGGTCCTGTGTGTTGGTAGTGCCGAGGAAGCGGAAAGAGTCTACAGTGGTGATGGGGGAGTATGTCAGTGCAAGGAGGCGATGGAGGCTGTGACTTTCCTGAATTCCATGATCATCTCCACCATCTCCTTTGAATCTTTATAATAATCCACTGTAAATTATTTGGTAAATAATAATCTAATACCTCTCATATTATTATTGGAGGAGACGGCAGCACAGTGGATAGCGCTTCGCGCGCGGAACGGAAGGTTGCGGGTTTGCGGCCCACAGAGAGCACGTCTAGGGTCCTTGGAGAAGACACCTAACCCCCGCTTCTCCCACCATTGGCGCCGTTGAAGGGCAGCCTGCTGCGGTGTAAGGAGTGCAGCACACAAATTTCCCCGGTGAGGGATGAATAGAGTGATTAATTTATTTATTTTGTATTATCTCACTGTACAGTGCCTGTTTATGCCGTTTTATTTTTAATTCTATTTTGTATTTTTTATAGTTACACTATAGGTAGGAGTTTGTCAAAATTTCATTATGCTCGTATTGTGATTATAAAGGATCTTGAATCAATGTCCTCCTCAATTCTTATTTATGAGTTTTAACTACTTCCTGCTCTGCAACACTAACATTTTCAACTACTTATTCCCTCATTCTTATCATCCATCAAGTCTTTAAAGAATTCTTCCCATCGCTCCACTGACAAAACACTTTCATACCTCCTTCCAGGTGGTAAAAAATGTACCCTGGTACGTACGATCCTCTTGTAGCTACAGTAAAATATATTTTTGTGTAGTGGCAGTAAAATGTATTTGTTACCTGCTGGGGATAACATTTGAACATTATCTTCAACTGGGAATAAAAAAGCATTTGTGTTTTACTAAAAATAACAGAATAAATAAGATCACATTTATGTTCCACCTATAACAGGAACGTATTGTATTTCTGGATGTTCTGGGTTGTATTTCTCTGCCATTGCCTTCACCACAAATTACAATTACAAAATCCTTTAAATTTGGGACTTTTATTCCAATCATAAGGTTAAACATTATTTTTGGCATTTCAGCTCAAATAAATCATTCTTTATTCATTAATAAAGGAGCTCATGTGCTTTACATGAAGTGGAATAAACATAATCAGACATAATTGTGAGTAATCGTTAAAAAGGCACATTTTAATATTCAGTTAGTGTCATGAATAATACCAAACAAGGATTACCGTATTTTCACGACCATAAGGCACAAATAAAAGTCTTAGATTTTCTTCAAAATGAGCGGCACGCCCTATGTGTGTTGTGTGTTGCGGAGACCGGAGGATTTTTTTCAACGCATCACCATCGTGCTCATCTCACTGCCAATGTGAAAAAACAAGTGAAGCATATGAACGCTGGGCTTGCTGTGATTCTGGGAGGTCTGACAAAGGAACTCCAACCATTGGACATTGGCGTGAACCAGAGGTTCAAAGTGAAGCTGCGAGTGGCGTGGGAGCGATGGATGATTGAAGGAGACCACAGCTTCACGAAGGGTGGAAGGCAGCGCCGGGCGAGTTACGCCACAGTTTGCCAGTGGATTGTAGATGCTTGGGCTAACGTGTCTGATGGCACTGTTGTCCGAGCTTTTGTAAAGCAGGCATCATTTCGGAGGAGCCGCTCGGTACAGAAAGTGACTCTGACAGCGTGGAAAGTGAACCTGCTATGTTGGATTTAGCGCAGCTGTTAGATTCTGAAACAGAGGATGAGGACTTGGATGGATTTGATAAATAATAATAATAAAAAATTTTATTTGTAAATGCACTTTCTATCTCCAGTGGAGATCTCAAAGTGCTACAATGACCAAAAGAAACAACAAACAGCTAAATTAAATAAAACCACAACACAAAAAAAACAACACTAAAAACTTTGCTGAAAAGCCTTTAGAAATAAAAATGTCTTCAGTCTTTTATGTGGAGCCCTCAAGCTCTCGGGAAGATCGTTCCAGAGCCGTGGAGCAGTTGCCTGGAAGGCCCTGTCCCCCATAGTGGAGAGTTTGGTCCTTGGTTGATGCAGGCAGTAGGAGGAGGAGGAGCACAGGTCTTGGACAGTGGTGTGGAGGGTTAGGAGTTCTTGGACAGTGGTGTGGAGGGTTAGGAGTTCTTGGACAGTGGTGGGGAGGGTTAGGAGTTCTTGGAGATAAACAGGTGCAGTGCCGTGTATGCACTGATGGGTGAGGAGGCAGACCTTGTACTGAATTCTGTATTTAACGGGTAGCCAGTGGAGGGATTTGAGGATGGGAGTGATATGGTCATATTTGCGCCTCCTTATCAGGATCCGGGCAGCACAGTTCTGGATGTGCTGGAGCTTTTGTAAGCCCCTGCATGGGATCCCGACAAGGAGGGCATTGCAGTAATCCAGCCTGGAGGAGATGAAAGCGTGAATCAACCTCTCAGCGTCAGGTTTGGAAAGACATGGACGTACCCTGGCTATATTTTTAAGATGGAGGAAGGAAACCTTGCAGAGATGGTGAATGTGGGAGTCAAAGGTGAGGTTAGAATCAATTTTGACTCCAAGGTTTTTTATAAAATGTCCTTATGATGACCTTATGATGACTGTAACCAATATTTAAATAAAGACAAACAAACTTAGTTTTGCTCTTGATCGATTTTTAAATACACACACTTGTCTGCTTGTGTGTGTGTTGTTGTAAGGCGGACGTACGTGGTAGAGGATATGTATATAAAACCTGTGCTCTATCATCAGGTGTGCCTTGTGAGTGTGTTAAACACAGAGCACAGAAAACTGGGACTGCACCTTTTAATACGGTGCGCCTTTTGGTCGTGAAAATACGGTAAAAGCTTTTTAACAGAAGCAGTAGAAATGTAACAATGTGTTAAATGTTTTCTCAAAATGTATAAGAGCTGATTTTACAGTAAAATTAAGGAGCAACATTAGAGTATGTGTCATATGTAATTATATTAAAAAACAAACTGGAAACATGTATTCAGATTTACAAGTACTATATAAAGAAAATCTGCTCAGTAAAAACTGGAAAAAAGAAAATCAAAGTACAAACATTTTGATTTGTGCAATTTTGCTTTAAGAATTTTTTTATCTCCCAAAAAGACGGGTTGTTTGTTAGGGTTGTGCCCCGCCTTTAGATTGATGTAGATTATGTGCAGAATAAATCCTGTTCAGGCGTTTTTTTCCAGCAAATCATCCAGAATACGTTCGCACATGTACAGGCAGCGAGGCACGTGGAAGAACCCTGAAGAGAAGTAAACAAATTTAAATGAGAAAAAAGACATTTAGCAACAAATAACGGAGATTGGTGGTTCTCTTTCAAGGCTCATTATTTTTTGTGTGTATGTACTGCTGCATTTACAAGTTTGGTAAGGGTTTTAAGTCGGGGGGTATTAACAAGAAGAACAGAAAATGTCTAAAACTAGAACCCTGAAGAATTCAATGAGACAAAATTCCCAAAAAATCCTTTAAAACACTCCATGTTTAAGTATTGTATTATATGATAAAAATGACTCATATGAACTAGCGGCTCACAGAAGAAGACATTTATCAAACGCCTAAAAATAAAAACAGCAGTTGGAAAAAGAGAAGCTGTTGAAGATCCATATGAAGAAGGGACCCCCTCCCCAATAGGAAGAGCAATGTACTTATCTAGCTCTACAGTTAAATATTTGAAAAAAATCCACAGATGGGCTTCATTCTGATGGAACTAAATCAGGGGTGGGCAAACTTTTTTTGTTCACGGGCCACATTGAGTTCTAACATCTGCTCCTCCGGAATAGGAGCAGATGTTATTGTATCGAGATTTGGGGAAATACGTACAAAACTAACATAAAACCAATTTATATTTTACAAAAAAAAGCAATACGAGCAATAACATTCTCATCTTATAATCAACCTACCAATAATCTATTTATAAATTTAAAAACATTAAAGTTCTATGATTCAGTGGAATTACACACTTTAAAATTTATGTTTAAGATAAAAAATAATGTGATGTCAAACTCTCTACAAAATATGTTTAATATTAGGGAAAGGCCATACGAACTAAGAGGAAATGTTGTGTTCATTAAAAATATATTTAAAACAAATGTTAAAAAATTCTGTATTTCCATTAAAGGTGTGGATCTTTGGAATAATTGTGATGATGAACTTAAATTATATTCCAATCTTTTCTGTTTAAAGAAGAAATTTAGGTTATTATTTCTTAAAAAATATGCAAGTCTTGATGTTTAATTTCAAGTTTATATATGTAAAGAATTTAAAGTAGTAATTGTAATACTCTTCATTTTTCTCTCTCTCTCATTTTATGTATCATAATGTATTTCTGTTCATATTTATATCATTTTGTTTTCATAATGATCTGTAATGATTTGTTTTCAAAATGGTCGGGATAACAAGCATTTGCTTCAGCAGATACCTTTTCGGTCCTTTTGTTATACTATATAAGTTCAGAAAAAATGTAAATTTATTTATTGTGAATGTACAATATGACCGAAATAAAATATAAAAAAGAAAAGAAAAAAAAAAAGAAAAGATGGATGGATGGATGGCATGCTTTAGTAACCACTAGATTAGACAGATAGAATGACGCTAAATTTTAAACAAACGCTAAATGTTACATCAAGAGCGTTAAATTTCAAATCTAGCGGCGCTAGGTTTGAAATCTAAGCGCTTGATGTAACATTTTGTTTGTTTTAACATCTAACACGCTTGTTTACGCGCGTGTATCGGCCCTGGTGGCTTTCCATATCTGTACACACTGTTTATTTTGACAGCGTGGGCATCACAAAGACACACACATTTAAATAGGAGCAGTGTTGTTGTATCTTTGTCATCATCTAGTGATGAAACATCAGAATTGCAGAAAAACAAAACATTTACATGGTTTATTTAATTTCTTATGTTTGGTGGGCCAGATTAAAACATTTAACGAGCCGGATGTGGCCCGTGGGCCGTAGTTTGCCCATGCCTGATGGTAGCTGGAGCCAAAGGGAGAGGGATTCGGGATCACAGCCACAGAAAAGGAAAGTCAGAAATCAACCAAAGGTGATGTGCATACATCAAGTACCAAAGTGGAGATATTTATACAATGTGCAGCTCTTGCAAGTCATATCAATTAAAAAGTGGGTTTTTCTCACCTTTAAAAGGACCTCCTTTAAAGTCCAACGTTACCTTTCCCTCCTGGGACAAATAGCCAAACCATTCACCATGCTCTGAATCAGCAAACTGACAAAACAAACACACAAAAAACACACGCACTATTTGTGGAAAAAAAGTACTGAAAATTTGGGAAAAACAGCAGTTGGCTTTTTTTTTCTTCATGATGAATGTTTAAAAAATCTACAATAATCCTATCAACATATTTCTTCAATGTTTTATTTGAATTGACAACAATAGATGTTGTTTGTATCTTATAAATATGAGCATGTATTTCTAAGTGGAACCAAAAGGGAGTGCTGTGGTGTACTCATATCACTGACCTCTAAAAAAAATCTTTCATTGCACTTTTGCAATTTCTTTTGCACAATTTTTTCCCATCGTTATTATACCTAATGTTGTGGGTGGAAGATTTTCTTCCCCCTGAAATGTTCCTTTTATGTCATTAAAATATTGTATAATTTGAACATTTTAAAACTTAGACCATGTCCACACGTAGCCGGGTATTTTTGAAAACGTATATCCACTGCCCTCCGTTTTAGAAAACTGCTCGCGTACATAGATAACGGTTTTCAAAAATCCACATCCCCACGGAGCCGTATAAATACATTTCCGAGTGCGGTTATAAGCATGCCAGATCAGTGGGCAATATTTATCTAAACGTAAGCTCTGAGCTAGGGAAGCTTATGTGATTAATAATCGCAGATTGCGACGCATTTCTCCTGCTTTGCTCCTCAACAAGAAGCAAGTGGAGAAAAAGGCAAGAAAAGAGGGTCTGCAACAGGGTCCGTGGATCCATGCTGCTCACTGTCTGCTTTTGTAAACAAGGACGCACACGAATGACGTATGTGCATTACTTGTCGCAGGTAGTGATGCATAAAAATGCAAATCTCCGTTTTCGCACGTCAACATGTAAATGCAAAAACGAAGTTTTCCAAAATCTCCACTTTGAACGGAGTTTTCAAAAACGTCAGTTTTGAGTGGACGGCCAAAACGGATAAAACGGATAAAAATATGTGCGTTTTCAAAAATACCCGGCTATGTGTGGACAGTGCCTGATTTGGACCTGGAATTTGTTGAGGTTGGTGAAGCCCACTCACATGGCTGAATGTGTATTGGTAAAGTTGAAGGAACATCTTCAGCAGTTCAGCTTCTCTGGTCTGGTTGTACGCCATCAGGAAAGCAATGAGAGCTTCACAGTGAGGCCACCAAAGTTTCATGTTCCACTCCAGCTGCTCACAAACATAAGATAAAGAAAAATCTATTCTGGTTTATGGAATTTCACATTTATTAGCAGGTCAGAGGAGAACCTGGAGGCGTTATTTGGTCCTCACCAAGAAGGATGGCTAGATTAAGGGACACATGGTCGATTAGATTGTTGCAAAAACATTTATGTTGGCTGTGCCCGACCAGTCGATTGCAAACTGATTCCAAGTCGACTGTCAGGTGTGTAAAGAAAAAATTTTGAAATTAAATCAGAAATATCACTTAGCAACTTTGGCGCTATATTAGCGTGTATTCAGACCCTTTAAGTCGCTAAAATTTGCGATTTTTTTCTTTTTTTGAAAAAGCATCATTCTAGCTTCTTTTTCTTGAGTTATAGGAAATTTTTGGAGGCTGTGATGTGAAAGCAAGTCTCTAACCCTGTAATCAATAAGCAGCACCTGCTGCTGCGGCCCCTCCCAAAGTGCTGCGTGAGCACGCAAAATAAGTTTGTGTGTGTGTCTGAAAGAGAAAGAAATGGAGCGCAAGTAAGCGAGAGAGATATGTGTCTGTTTGAGAGAGTTGTCTAAGTTTTTCAGAGAGAGGAATTTGTCTGTGTATGTGTAGTAGAAAAAGTTTTAAAAAAAGTCTTCTGGACAGTTTAATTCTTCAACGAGACGTTTCGACTTCCATCCGGAAATCATTTTCAATCTGAATGAAATGGACTGAAAACTGGATCTATTTATACTAACCTGAGTAAAAGGTAAAAAAAATAGTAAGAAGGGCTCGACTAATGAGCCTCTGTTACCTAAGATGGCCGTGAATGGCCCCTATTGTAACCACAGACAAGTAAACGAACCTATTAAGAAGCCATCTTTGTGATGAAAGAAAATCCCTCACTGAATCGGATGGAGGCGTTAGATACATTCTGCCCGGTATTTACAGCAGCCTTTTGAAGCCATGGACTAAAGATGACACCTCGTGCCCCAGTTTCACGCCTCTCGTTAGCAAGAATTTCTATTCACTAGGCTTTTAGCATTTTTATAATAGGGTTCGTTTACTGGTCTGTGGTTACAATAGGAGCCATTCACGGCCATCATAGGTAACACAGGCTCATTGGTTGAGCCCTCCTTCTATTTTTTTTACCTTTTACTCAGGTTAGTATAAATAGATCCAGTTTTCAGTCCATTTCATTCAGATTGAAAATGATTTCCGGATGGAAGTCGAAACGTCTCGTTCAAGAATTAAACTGTCCAGAAGACTTTTTTGAAACTTTTTCTACTATGGATCACTCCTGGATGAATGAGGGACTACACGGATCTGTGTGTGTGTGTGTGTGTGTGTGTGTGTGTGTGTGTGTGTGTGTGTGTGTGTGTGTGTGTGTGTGTGTGTGTGTGTGTTTCAGAGAGAGGAATTTGTCTGTGTGTGTTTTTGCAAGAGGGCATGTTTATGTTGTGATGTCTGATGGTTCTGTGACAACAACAAAACATTGTGGGGGTAGTTTTACTGCAGGTTGGAAACAATGGTATCACAAACCCCCACTTCATCGCAAACACTCACACTAAATGCCAGACTGGTAGATAACAAGAGGTTTGAGATTTGAAAAGTAGCTCTTGGGTCAAAAAAGGTTGGGCACCCGATTTATACAATTAAAAAATAACAAAATTTCTTTTGGTTTAAAAAAAACCCTACAATATCAGATCCAGGGCAGGGTTTGACCGCATCACAGTGACTTTATGCACATGTTTTAATGAACGATGGGTCCCAAAAACTAGTTCCACACTGGAAACAATATTGTTGCTTCTCAAATGAGTTTGATTGTGGTGTATATTAAAAAGCTTCATGTTTAAGAATTAAGTACCCTGGATCAGCTGTCATTAATGTGCTGCATTTTACCGCAGCAGGCTGCCATCTATGACAGCGTCAATGGTGGGAGAAACGGGGGGTTAGGTGTCTTCTCTAAAGACCCTAGACGTGCACTCAGTGGTGTGCGAACCCGCGAACTTCCGGTTGACTTCCGGTTTGCGGGCTAACGCTCAAACCACTGAGCCACCATCCCCCCTTCTCTTGGGGGACCTTCTTTTACTACTTATTAAGTTGCTGTACGCATCCCACAACCACAACCAGCGAGAGGAACTGAATTTAGAGATATTTATATGAAACAGCCTCAGACAGAGAGCTGGGATGATCTAATCTGGGAGTTCAGGGTTAGCATCTGATGCTAGCTGCAGCTTTGGTTGTTTTTTGAGGTTTAGTTTCTGACAGTCATTTTTTTATAGCCATAAACTTTTCTGATCGCAACAAGAATCAAATAGTCATTTGAGTTTGAGAATTTATACAGAAAATAAAACAATAGGACACCTGCTGGCAACAGTGTTGTCACTAAATAAACCAGAATGTGGGCAGGATCCGGTTGTGTATGTAGCTGCGTGTTTTTGGTTTTTGTTTTTAAAGACTCTGCCCACAGAATGCTGAGTGGCCATGCATGCGTAACAATTCTGTCGAAGTGTGATTTCCAAGACCACTGAAGTCTTTTAGTAAATTTTAATAAAACTACCCACAGTTACTCAGCACCAACTATACAAGAGCTGAAACGGCTTTTAGGGTCATGTGGCCAAATGTCAAGGGTACAAAGGTCATAGTCACTAATTCTGTTGAATACCGTATTTGCTAAACTGTTGAAGAAATTTTAAAGAAACTGCCGCAATTACTCAGTGCCATCTATACACGAACCAGTGTTGTTTTTGTCAACAATAACAACAATAAAATTATTTGTAGACTAGGCTTTTTTTTTTTTGTATGCTCTAACGATAACAAAATAAATGTGGCTCTTTGGTGGCAAAAATGTGACGAGACATTTGCAAGTTTTTGGTGACAAGACAAAAATGTAACAAAATAGGCGTCAGGCTTTCATATTTTCACATTTCTGTCGGTGAAAATAAAAAACACAGTGAGTGCATTCTGTCTCTCACGGCGGCACGTCCCTCACAGTATTGCACGTGCACAACGTCTGGACTATGGAAAGCCATTTGGGCCGCTACACGTACGTAATCTAGCACACTAAATGATAAAACTAGCGTGCTAAATTTAAAATCTAGCGTGGTGAAGGTTCAAATCTAGCATAACACTAGCGCATGTTCGAATCCTGAGGCCAGGAGAAAGTCACACACCATGGCGGCAACAACAACAAAGGGGCTTGGTGGTCGGAAACGACGCGATGGTCCTTGGGCATACTTTATATAACCAATCAGAGAATAAAACGGAATGCATTGTTGTGGGAGATGAACATAAATGTGGACAAAAAATAGGTGGAAAGAATACAACTACCGTAATTTCACGACCATAAGGCGCACCTAAAAGTCTAAAATTTTCTTCAAAATGAGCGGTGCGCCCTTTCGTGCGGTGCGCCTTGTGTGTGACCTAAAAGAAAAAGCGGTACCCGTGAGGCGAGGCGGACCTGAAAGAAAAGCATGAGAACGTTAAAGAGTGAAGTGTGGGTGTGGATTGTGTATAAAAAGGTATGTGCTGTATGCACAACATTGCTGTTTTAACCCTGAAAATGGCAAAGAGACACGCTTATGACGCTCAGTTTAAGCTGAAGGCAATCAGCTACGCAGAGGAACATGAGAATCGAGCCGCCGCGAGAAATTTCAGCATTAACGAGTCAATGGATTGTAGATGCTTGAACTAACGCAGTGCTTCTCAATTATATACTGTTGCGCCCCCCCTAGAAAGAAGAAAATATTTCGCCCCCTCCCTCCCTCTCCGCCATGACCATAATTAGTATCATTTGTCTATGAAATTGTTATAAGCAGTGGTCCCCAACCACCAGGTGGACCACCCCTGGTGTGAGGGGCCTAACTAGTATTTTTATTCACTTTGTTTTTGTGATGGCTTTTATTTTTAAAGGTATGTTTACCGTTACCATGGCAACCAGAGTGCGTTCGAGCAGAGAGAATTTTTCCACGTTAGAAAGACGCTGCTAATAAATTTTCTCGTGAAGACAACGTGGATTTAAATGTATTACTATTGATTAAAAAAGCCATTTTTTCAGGCTGGTCTTATCACCTGTAGACCGGTCCGTGAAAATATTATCAGACACTAAACCGGTCCGTGGCGCAGAAAAGGTTGGGGACCCCTGGTTCAAAGTACACTTCTGTGGGCACTGCGCCCTGGCGGAGAGTTTGAAATTAGTCGGCAAACATCCTAGTGGGCTGTGTGAGTGTGGAAACGCTGAATCGGTTGCTCATGTAATGTTGTCATGCAGCAAATACAATCGAGAAAGAAGACATCTTTTTGTTCAGTTGGCAGACACAGGGTTAGCCGTTTTTTCGCTCAAGTCGATGTTGTTTTCGGTGAAAGGGCAAGTTGGAGAAGCCAACTACACGGCTTATCTGCGCCGCACTGGCCTTTTTTCAAGAATCTAATACAGTTAGATTCTTGAAAATCTAACTGTGGATTTTCTAAAATCTAACTGTAGATTGGTCTACCTGTGGAGGGCAGCATTGCGCACTCGAGCGTATAGCCTGCCGGAAACGATTTGAAGAAGAAGAAATACACTTCTGCATAACATTGTATCCTCATTAACATTAAAGAAAAAAAAAAAAAAAAAGAACAGCTTTATTAACATTGTTTTTTTGTGTGAACAGAAAATATTTAAAGTGCATCAATTAACTTGAATTTTAATAAAAATAATTCTTATTTAAGCTATAAACTACAACTACTGTAGTGGATGTACTAAATTACACTTTATTCTAGTACGGCAAAAAAAAAAACGTGTTCCACAGGATCACACGCGCCCCACTATTTGAGAAGCACCGGACTATTTTTTAATACACACATTTGCATGCTTGCGTGTGTGTTGTTGTAAGGCGGTGTGTGACTGAGACTGCGCCTTTTCATATGGTGCGCCTTATGTGTGTGTTAAATACAGCAACGGCGCACAAAACTGAGGCTGCACCTTTTCGTACGGTGCGCCTAATGGCCGTGAAATTACGGTAATAAGAATACAACTAATCACAAGCGGCATCCATGGTCGCTTGTGTCGCATCCACAACCCTCACCATGGTCACCAGCTGTGGGTGGTGACCGAAAGAATAAGATCGCAGGTACAAGCGGCTCAAATGAGCTTCCTCCGCAGGGTGGCTGGGCTCTCACTCAGAGATCGGGTGAGGAGCTCTGCCATCTGGGAGGAGCTCGGTGTCGAGCCGCTCCTCCTCCAGGTCGAGAAGAGCCAGATGGGGTGGTTCGGGCATCTGGTCAGGATGCCCCCCGAGCGCCTCCCGGGCGAGGTGTTTCGGGCACGTCCCACCGGGTGGAGACCAAGAGGCAGACCCCGGACCTGCTGGAGAGACTATGTCTCACAGCTGGCCAGGGAAAGACTTGGGATCCTTCCAGGTGAGCTAGAGGATGCAGCTGGGGAGAGAGAGGCCTAGGCTGCCCGTTTGAGGCTGTTGCCCCCGCGACCCGACCCCGGAACAAGCGGAAGATGACGGAACGGAACAAGCGGCATCTAAAAGCTCATCACCCTGATATTCATGCCAATGTAAGTCATAAGTACCCTTAGGGTCAGGACTAACCCTAACTCCTGTTTTTTTTAAACAAATTACCTGCATCATTCTCAGTAATAAAGCCACGATTGTTAAAGTAAGAATATTTGTTCTTTTTTGCTTTTTTTACACAAAAACTAGACTAAAAACATCTTCGCCAACTAAAACAAGATTAAAACTCTTTTGAGTTTTTTGTCGACTAAAACTTGACTAAAACTTAAATGAATTTTTGCGCCAAAAAAAACTAAAACTCAGATGGCTTCTAAAAACTACATTGACTTCTTGTCTCTACATAAACCCGTCCCAGGCGCTGCCGGTGAAAAGGTTTGCCTGCAGGACATTGTTATAACGTCTTCTGTTCAAATAAAAGTTTTATTAAACAGATTTGCTTGTAAACAGTCTGCTCGAACCTGCGTGGGACAGTGTCCGTCCACATCCAGGAAGTAAAACAACCCTCCATGATCTTTGTCCCAGCCACGTTGGAAAGGAAGCTGTATGAACTTATTGATAGCAGTTCTCTGGATGTCTTGATTGGCCGTCTCCGCTCCGTACTGCAGCAGAAACCATCCGGCCTCCAAAGCATGGCCTGAGTCAGCAGAGTGAGGGGAAACAGGGGGAATGTTTCAGTAAAACAGGAAACACAACAACCTCTACACACACACAAACACACACACACACAGAGCCAGCAATCACAATACCTGGGTTCTGCAGTCGACCCAAACAACCCGGCAGCTCCTCTCCATCCACTGAGACGTTTTCTAAAATAGCTGTGCCGTCTCTCTGAAAGCACACAAGAGAGCAGCTAAAGACACCAAAGTTTCTAAATAATCTGAGAAGCACAAAAACAAATTTTAAACTCAATGTTTCATCTATTTCCCAAAAACACGGTGCACGGAGGTGCACCCTCAGGACTTTCAAGGTCTTTTCTACTGGCCGTTAAACTCGACGGATGAAACAGTGTTACGGATCTCCTGACTGCTCAGCAACTCTGTGTTTACTGAGCAAGCGTTCAAACTAACCCTGATCTTTCTAGTTTCTTCAAGGTCCGTGTCTCTCACTAACAGAAATACGTAATTTCACGACCATTAGGCGCACCGTACGAAAAGGCGCAGTCTTAGTCACACACCGCCTTACAACAACACACACGCAAGCATGCAAATATGCGTATTAAACAATAGATCGGGAGCAAAACTGAGTTTGGTTGTGCTTTATTTACGTAGTATAAACAAGCACATTACTGGTAATAGTCTTTATTCAAATCCGTCAAAGTCCTCATCCTCTGTTTCAGAGCAGGTCCACTTCGCTCCTCGCTGTCAAAGTCACTGTCTGTACTGTGCGGCTCCTCAGAAAGGATACCAGCTTTTGAGAAAGCTCGGATAACAGTACCAGCAGACACGTTAGTCCAAGCATCTACAATCCATTGGCAAACTGTAGCGTAACTCGCCCGGCGCTGCCTTCCACCCTTTGTGAAACTGTGGTCTCCTTCGGTCATCCATCGCTCCCACGCCGCTCACACTTCACTCTTTAACGTTCTCATGCCTTTTCTTTCATGTCCGCCTCGCGGGCACCACGTTTTCTTTTAGGTCCGCCTTTTCTCACACACAAGGCGCACCGCACGAAAAGGCGCACCGCTCATTTTGAAGAAAATCTAAGACTTTTATATGCGCCTTATGGCCGTGAAATTACGGTACTTACTTCTCACCAAACCAGAAAGATGGAGTTATTGACCGGTTCTAAACTAGGCATGGGCAAACTACGGCCTGCCAGCCACATGTGGCCCATTAAATGTTTAAATCCGGCCCACGGGGAAAAAAAAAAACTTTAAAATTTTTTATTTCTCCTGCAATTCTGATGTTTCCTCACCAGATGGGGCACTCTAGACATATTGGCTTTGTTGAAAAAACAACAACACTGCTTCTATTAAAATGTGCGCGCAGATAGGGAAAGCCATCAGGACCAGTACACGCACGTCAACAAGCGCGTTAGATTTTAAACTTATATTTTTTAAGTGCTAGCGTGCTTCATTTAAAATTTAACGTGCTTTATGTAACATTCAGCGTGCTTGTGTACGTGCGCGTAGTGGCCCCGATGCCCTTCTATTCCCCGCTCAAATATAACGCGCCCACAAACTGCTTCCTGCAACTGTTTCAACCTTGCATTTTGTTGTGATGCTTTTCTTCATTTTCATTAGAAATGAAACACACGTTTTCTCCACATTCCAAGATGTGTATACTTTTTCCCAATGAGGTGAGGGTTCCAAAGGATGACATCCATCTGCTCCTGTTCCGGCCCCTCAATGTGGCCTGCAAATCAAAAAGTTTGCCCACCCTTGTTCTAAATAGAACCTTTAAAACACTCTTGGAACCAAACGGTGACCCAGATCATCTCCAAAATATATTCACTTCTTCATCCTCCCATTGTGGAGAAAAAATTTTATGAAAATCCTCCCAGAGCTTTTGGAGTTATCTTGTTCACATACATATGCACGCACCCGCTCCTCGTCACATAACCTCCTCGGTGGAGACAAAAATAGATTTATAAAGATCTTCCATACTATCTTTAATTAAAAAAAAATAATAATAATGTGAAATAGTCTTTCTGTTTGCTTTAAGTTAAGCTACTTCCTGTTGTGTATTTATTCACCAAAGCATGTAACCAATCACATGCCTTGACCTTGTACACCTCAGACTTCCAGCACAGCTCAGAGTCGAGCCAGGATCAGAAATTCTCTGATGACTCTGCAGTTGTGGGGTGTACAAGTGGTGGGCAGGAGGAGGAGTACAGGAGGGTGGTGGACGGATTTGTGGAGTGGGCGGGAGAGAATCACCTGCTGCTCAATATAGACAAGACCATTGAGATGGAGATTGGGACTGCCTCTCTGCCCCTGTCTATTCTGGGTAGGAATGTGGACGTGGTGGAGGAGTACAGATACCTGGGAGTGACCATCGACAGCAGACTGAGCTGGAGGAACAACAGTTCTGCTGTGTACAAGAAGACCTGCAGCCGACTTTACTTCCTAAGGAAGCTGAGGTCCTTCAATGTGTGCTGCACGATCCCGGAAACCTTCTACCAGTCTGTGGTGGCCAGCACCTTGTTCTTCTCTGTCGTCTGCTGGGGGAGCAGCATCGTAGCCAGTGACACCAACAGACTGAATAAACTAATCAGACTGGCTGGCTCTGTCATTGGCTGCAAACAGGACACACTTGAAGCAGTGGTGGAGAGGAGGTCACTGAACAAACTTTTGGCCATCATGGACAATCATGACCATCCTCTCTACCATCGAGGATAACCCTGACCATACTCTCTACCATCATGGATAACCCTGACCATACTCTCTACCATCATGGATAACCCTGACCATACTCTCTACCATCATGGATAACCCTGACCATACTCTCTACCATCATGGATAACCCTGACCATCCTCTCTACCATCATGGGTAACCCTGACCATACTCTCTACCATCATGGATAACCCTGACCATACTCTCTACCATCATGGGTAACCCTGACCATACTCTCTACCATCATGGATAACCCTGACCATACTCTCTACCACCATGGATAACCCTGACCATCCTCTCTACCATCATGGATAACCCTGACCATACTCTCTACCATCATGGATAACCCTGACCATCCTCTCTACCATCATGGGTAACCCTGACCATACTCTCTACCATCATGGATAACCCTGACCATACTCTCTACCATCATGGATAACCCTGACCATCCTCTCTACCATCATGGATAACCCTGACCATACTCTCTACCATCATGGGTAACCCTGACCATACTCTCTACCATCATGGATAACCCTGACCATACTCTCTACCATCATGGATAACCCTGACCATACTCTCTACCATCATGGGTAACCCTGACCATACTCTCTACCATCATGGGTAACCCTGACCATACTCTCTACCATCACGTCACTTTTTTTCTTTAAATACTTTATTCATTCCTCAACTGGGAAATTTGTGTGCTGCATCACACCGCAGTAGGCTGCCAGGACGGTGCCAATGGTGGCAGAAACGAGGGGTTATGTGTCTTCCCCAAGGAGATCTAGACATGAGCTCAGTGGGATTCGACTCGGCAAACTTCCGGTGAACTTCTGGTCCATGGGTGAACATTCTACCACTGAGCCATCGCCTCCCCAAACTTTTTACCTCATTACGCACATTCTGTCCTGCTTGTTAATAGTTTTTAAATTACATGACTTGTTTTATTCCTTTGTTTCATTTTATTCACGTTCCTTCTATTTTATTATTTTATTATTTTTCATTATCCTTTTTGTAAATACTGTCTATTTCTTTCTTTCATGGTCACTGTGCTGCTGTCACACAAATTTCCACATGTTGGATCAATAAAGTAATTCTGAAAATCTGAGCAATCATGGGAACTCAGTATAGAAAAACTAAAAGGAATTTTTCCAAGTTGTCTCATCCTTCTACCACTTTGCAAGTGAACGACAGTCGTTTGAGCTCTAGATGATCTAGACCATGTCCACACGTCGCCGGGTATTTTTGAAAACGGATATCCGCTGTCCTCCGTTTTAGGAAAACGCTCGCGTTCACACGGAGCTGTATAAATACGCTTCTGAGTGCAGTTATGAGCATGCCAGACCAGTAGTGGGCAGTATTGAGTGGAGGAGGAGGGAGGCTTATGTGATTACAACGCATTTCTCCTCCTTTGCTCCTCAACAAGAAGCAAGAGCAGTTGAGAGTGGACAAAAAGGCAAGAAAAGAGGGTCTGAAACAGGGTCCGTGATCCATGCTGCCCACTGTCTGCTTTTGTAAACAAGTACACACATGAATGACGTATGTGCATTACTTGTCGCGGGCAGTGACGCATAAAAACGCAAATCTCCGTTTTCGCACGTCCACATGCAAACGCAAAAACTCGCAAACTCTCCACTTTGGCCGGAGTTTTCAAAAACGCCGGTTTTGAGTGAAAAAAAACCCTCCATTTTCATGTGGACGGCCAAAACGGATAAAAATATATGCGATTTCAAAAATATCCGGCTACGTACTGTGGACGGGGCCTAACTCCACTTTCTGACCTCAGTTTGGAAATTCAAATAAGACCACATGATACTTTTTGATAAGACGATGGCAAGCATTTTTAAAGCCTCTCACGTGACTGTTTTAACCTAATTATCACAAAGACCTAAACCAATCAATGTTTACACAGTTTATGACAAAGGGAAGGCAGAGGCGTTAAGTTTGGTACCTTGTCGTCTTCTTGTTTTTGTTAATGTGACAGACCGATAGCTTCTGACATGGTTTTAATGATCAAACCCTTCCTAAACAAACTAACGTCTCAAGGTTCGGGAAATGTGTCAAACAGTTACAGGTGAGGTATTTTTACGGCTGAGTCGTGTCGTTTCTCATCGTTAAATTTAGTTTAAGGTTTAAAATCAGCGAGCACATGATTCAGTTTAAAGTCCGGTGGAGATTAAATGAATATTTTGTTTGGCTTTCCTTGAGTATGGAGGTCAATCAGTGAGTCACAGAGTGGATTTAAAAATCTTTGAAGACATCAGGCGTTACCGCGCACTCAGCAGATTGGGAGCGACAGTTTCCTCACAGTCATATGACTGCTACATGTCCAGAAGGATCAGGAAACCCTTATCTCCGTTTCACCTTAAAACCACGAGGTGCTAATAGTTACGATAAAAACATGTTGGAAAACATAACAAATAAAACTCTTATAGACTTTAAACTAGTGCTGTCATTTTAACGCATTAATTTGATTAATTACCGTAATTTCACGGCTATAAGGCGCATATAAAAGTCTTAGATTTTCTTCAAAATGAGCGGTGCGCCTTTTTGTGCGGTGCGCCTTGTGTGTGAGAAAAGGCGGACCAAAAACAAATGCGGCGTACGTGAGGCGGACCTGAAAGGAAAGGCATGAGAACGTTAAAAGAGTGTGGGCGGCGTGAAAACGATGGATGACCGAAGGAGACCACAGTTTCACGAAGGGTGGAAGGCAGCGCCGGGCGAGTTACGCTACAGTTTGCCAATGGATTGTAGATGCTTGGACTAACGTGTCTGCTGGTACTGTTATCCGAGCTTTCGCAAAAGCTGGTATCCTTTCTGAGGAGCCGCATAGTACAGACAGTGACTTTGACAGCGAGGAGCGAAGTGGACCTGCTCTGTTGGATTTTGCGCAGCTGTTCGATTCCGAA
The DNA here is from genome assembly GCA_902685375.1 of Neostethus bicornis. Taxonomy (NCBI): domain Eukaryota; kingdom Metazoa; phylum Chordata; class Actinopteri; order Atheriniformes; family Phallostethidae; genus Neostethus; species Neostethus bicornis. The sequence goes on from LR738550.1 coordinate 28,713,168, forward strand.
ACAGAGGATGAGGACTTTGACGGATTTGAATAAAGACTATTACCGGTAATGTGCTTGTTTATACTACTTAAATAAAGCACAACCAAACTCAGTTTTGCTCCCGATCTATTTTTTAATACGCACATTTGCATGCTTGCGTGTGTGTTGTTGTAAGGCGGTGTGTGACTGAGGCTGCGCCTTTTCGTACGGTGCGCCTTATGTTTGTGTTAAATACAGCAATGGCGCACATAACTGAGGCTGCGCCTTTTCGTACGGTGCGCCTAATGGTCGTGAAATCACGGTAATTACGCCGCATTTTAACGCGTCAAAAAAATTAACACAATTAATTATGACGTCAAAACAGAGGTGAGCCAATGCTTGCGCATTTGAATTTTGGCCTATTGAAGGACCCGTAGTCTTCTCGGTCGTCCTACATCGTCTGCGCTGGCAAATTAACAAGGCAGCAGTGGTCCAACAAAACAGACATGGACAAGACTCAGGAGGATGAAACAGTCGCAGGGGCAGATCCAGGGGGAGCGTGGGTGCGCACGTTCCCCATCCCACCCTCACCCCTTTTGGTCCACAAAAAAAAGTGTTCCTACTACTTTAATTATTATTAACTTTGGGAAAAATATGTACGAAAATGCAGAAAATTACTTAGTTTTTCAAAATGTTCTGGGGGGGTGGTTGCTTCCACAAGCCCCCCCCTCACCCACCCATTTTGAAATGGTTTTGAAATGGTTTTTATACAAAAAATAATGGCGACGGGACAAAAAAACGTAGTAATTTGTAGTTTTTTTCAAAAAGGGGTTCTCCTACCACCGGAGCAACTCCAGCCTGACATACCATCTAAACATAAAACATGTTCAGGCAAGTTCCTCTGTAGCGAGTGTGGCTACCGGGATACTATCGCAAACTGGGTTGCTGCTGATTGCAGCCAACTTCTATGGTTGAAGATAAGAACGAATCCTAACGAACCCTAATCCTTGTTTTATTTTTTTAATGATGCACCTGGCCTCATGAGGCACAGTTCACCAATAATAAATTGGATTTAAAATCTTCTCTTCTTACTGTTTTCAATTGATCAGTCATACAGTATATTTTTTAATATCCTATAATTCAAATTCTTTATCAGGAGACCTTTAACAGATATGACGTTAAAATGCGATCAATTAATTACAAAATGCAGTAATTAATTTGATTAATTTTTTAATCAACTGACACCACTACTTTAAATGTTTGCAGCCGTTCGGCAGAGAAGCTGGGAGGGACTCAAACCTCATGTTTGAATCTTTTTATTCACAGAAAGCTCTTTTGCTTTCACTAAACAATCTACTGAAAATATCCAAACATTCCCCAAATGAAGGGTCTTCATCCTGGGAACATGAATGATGTGATCCGACTCCCCGTACCTGGACGTGCTGCAGGATCCGCTGTACACACCATCTGGACAGGTCTCTGTACTTCTGAACAACCTCCGGGGCTCGGTCCTCGCCGAGCTGCTGTGCCAGACACAGCAGCATCATGGGTACTGCCATGCTGCTAGTGGGAACATCTCCAGGTAGCTGGGGTCGGCCCAGTCCCGAAGAGTCCACTTGGACCCAGTAGATCAACTGCTCCATCATCTGTTCAGCCTCCATCTAGAAAAATACACACATGAAGATACTTCAGGTTCACTTTATCTGATGTCCTAGTTGCTATGACAACCCCTGGCCATCGGGTTTCTTTTTAACAAGACGTATTTGCTAAACTACGATCCTGCAGCCTCATTTACTCACCTGGTTTCACTCCTATCTGTCTGACCGTACTCAATTTGTTCAATTAAAGTCCTTCACTTCTCACTCTGTCCCTATCACAACTGGTGTTCCTCAGGGCTATGTCCTCGGTCCGCTCCTCTTTATCATCTACCTTCTTCCACTTGGTCATCTTTTCCAGAAACGTCACATCAATTTCCATTGTTATGCAGACGACACCCAGCTCTACCTTTCCTGCAAACCCTGCTCCACACCGCCTCCATCGACCCTGGTCGACTGCTTCGACCAAGTCAAATCCTGGTTCGACTCAAACTTTCTCAAACTAAACAACAATAAAACTGAACTTCTCCTCGTAGGTACCAAATCCACCCTAAGTAAGATTGATCCGTTCCATCCATCGATGGCTCCACCATCTCTCCCTCCCCTCAAGTAAAGAGTCTGGGCGTCATTCTCGACAGTAGTCTTTCTTTCACCTCTCACATAAACACCATCACCCGCTCTGCTTATTTCCAACATGTCCGGCCCTCCCTCACTCCTCAGTCCACGTCTCCGGCCCTCCCTCACTCCTCAGTCCACGTCTCCGGCCCTCCCTCACTCCCCAGTCCACTGCTGTACTCATTCACAGTCTTGTAACTTCCCGCCTGGACTACTGTAATTCTCTTCTGTTTGGTATCCCACAAAAAACTCTCCATAAACTGCAACCGGTTCAAAATTCAGCTGCTTGTATCATCCCACACACTCTGACACATTAGACTAAGCATCTACAATCTACTGGCAAACTGTGGCTAACTCGCCCGGCGCTGCCTTCCACCCTTCGTGAAGCTGTGGTCTCCTCTGGTCATCCATCGCTCCCACGCTGCTCGCAGCCTTACTTTAAAGGGCCGATTCACGTCGATGTCCAGCGGTTGGAGTTCCTTTGTCAGACCTCACAAAATCCCAGCAAGCGTTGCTTTCGTCTGCTTCACTTGTTTTTTCACAACACACATAGGGGCGCACTGCATGATAAGGCGCACCGCTCATTTTGAAGAAAATCTAAGACTTATGGTCGTAAAAATACGGTATATAATTTATCAGGTCAATACTTCATCCAATTAAAATACTGAAAATAGAGCATGTGATTAAATCAAGATTCTTTTTAATAAATGGGCATAAAGTTGATCAACTTTAATGATGATTTTACCTGCATGTCTTTATCACCAGTGACTCTGCTCAATTCATCCAGGGCCAGGATGTAGAAACACTCGCTGAAGATGGTCCTCTGAACTTTGACTGCTTTCCCATCCCTCGTTAAGCAGAAAGCACATTTCCACTGCCCGCTGCTGCTGGACACGCGGGCATACTTCCTGAGGAAAGTCCCCCCTGAAAAGTAAACACTAACGTGTGTATATTACAAATAAAAAAGGCCTTTAAGGTTCGGTACAAATCTTTATGTACATGTTTCATCAAAAAGAAAAATCCAATTTTTAAAAAGGAAATGTCACTTATGGTCACCAGCTGTGGGTGGTGACTGAAAGAATGAAATCGCGGGTACAAGCGGCCAAAATGAGCTTCCTCCGCAGGGTGGCTGGGCTCTCACTCAGAGATCAGGTGAGGAGCTCTGCCATCCGGGAGGAGCTCGGTGTCGAGACGCTCCTCCTCCAGGTCGAGAGGAGCCAGATGGGGTGGTTCAGGCATCTGGTCAGGGTGCCACCCGAGTGCCTCGCGGGCGAGGTGTTTTGGGCACGTCCAACCGGGAGGAGACCAAGGGGCAGACCCCGGACCCGCTGGAGAGACTATGTCTCACAGCTGGCCGGGGAACGACTTGGGATCCCTCCAGGTGAGCTGGAGGATGCAGCCGGGGAGAGAGAGGCCTGGGCTGCCCGTTTGAGGCTGTTGCCCCCGCGACCCGACCCCGGAACAAGCGGAAGATGACGGAACAGAACGGAAATGTCGAGATTTTGTGATCTTGGAAGATTTTCAAACTCTTCCCAAGTGGTCAGTCCGTCATCTTCTGAACCGCTTATCCCCAATGTTCCCTCTAATTTTTTATGTATGTGAACAAACACACAAGCTTCCTGAGCAGAAAGAGGCGGAGCAAAAACTTTTACTCTTTTGTGACGTCACCAGTAGTGACGCGCCAAATTCCGAAGCAGTAGTTTGAAGCAATTTGTTTCAGAAAGAAAGAAGAAAGAGGTATGTTCCGAAGCTCTGTCTTGTTTTACCGTCTTTAGTTTAAACTGAGTTTCTATTTCGTGCGCTGCATAGGTCTTCTTGTGCGCTATTGATCTGCAAGCAGTGCGCAATTGCGCAGGCATGCAGCTTAGAGGAAACACTGGTTGTCCCTGTCACGATCGCATGTGGTGGCGGAGCAGATTCGGGCAGATTACAGGCAAAAGGCAGGGGACACTCCTAACAGGGTGCCAGTCTGTTGCTGAGCCACACACAAGACAACCATCCATACACACACTCATCCCTTGGGGCAATTTGATGCATCAGCCAACCTAAATCAATGGGTTGGCTCCCAGGGTTGCTCCCCCTACAGGTGGGAAGTAAGGCGCTTCAAAAGAAGTTCCAAAAGAGGATGGTCAGTGAGCTCTGTGACTTACGGGCAGTGGTGGAACGTACCGAAGTAAATGTACTTCGTTACTGTACTTAAGTAAAAAAATTGTGTATCTGTACTTTACTTAAGTAAAATTCAAGACCGGTACTTTTACTTTTACTTCACTACATTTTTAGAGCAAATATCTGTACTTTTACTTCGCTACTTTTTAAAAGTGTGTTTTACATTTTTTGTTACATTTTTGTTCAGGAATTTGAAAAATACACAGTTTTTTTTAGCTCATCTTGAAGCCGCATCGCCAAAATCAAAAGGAGCATTTGATCGGGAGAAGAAGTAATGAATCGAGAAACATTTTCCGCATTCATTCAAAAACCTAACATCAAATATAGTACAAATTAAAAAGAGTCAGAAGATCGTTGTTCGTTGTGTTTACTTCTAAATAAAAAGTTGATCCATCATTACAGAGAGCAGGGGCGGATCTAGAATTTTCCAAATGGGGGTGGGGCTTTGACAAAGTCAATAAATAGTGACTGGGGGCCTCCCCCCAAAACATTTTAAAAAATAAGTGTCATTTTCCTCCATTTTGGTGGCCTATTCTCTGGCCCTCTAGGGGATAGCTTGACTTGTCCCCTTTCCTTTTATTTTATTTATTTATTTTTTGTGGACCAAAAGAGGCGGGAGAGGGGGGGTCACACCCCTGCAGAGTATTTATCCTGGTTACCATGGTGACACTCTATAGCACAAAAAATAACATTTGAATCATGGTCGAATACTTTTACTTTTTACTTAAAAAGTACAATTTACACCAACTACTTTTGTACTTTTACTTAAGTAGATTTTTTTATTGGTACTTTTTCTTAAGTAAACTTTTTGCCTAATTATCTTTACTTTTACTTAAGTACAAAAAGTGAGTACTTCATCAGAAAAAAAAAATTCATGTTGTTTTTTTGAAAATAAAACTTTCTGTTTGGCAACTTTTTTTGACAAAGACAGACACTTTGTATTCTAATAGATCCTGATTGAGTTGTATTGTTCTGTATTTGTGTTGCTGTTGCATTTATGTCGTGTTAATCAGTATCATTTAAGCCCGTACAAGTTGGGCACAGGAGTCCATAACACTTAAATTAAAAAACTCTAATTTACTAAATATAGAAATATTCCAAAATGATTGGATTGTGTATCTTCTTTTTCACACATTTACAAGAGCAGAATGAAACCACTAATCAGACAAAAAGGTGTTGGCTCAGTGATACAGTGTGCGTCCTTGGACCTGGATACGCCGGTTCGATTCCCACTGAGTCCCCTACATCACCCCGAAGCAGCCACCAAACTCCCTAGTTGCTTCCACTATAGGAGCCATCGTGGCTGCCTACTGCGGTGCAAGGCAAGTAATTCCCCCTCTGAGAGATCAATATAGTACGTTAAAAAAAACGGAGTAAGAAGAAATGGTTAACTTTGTTTGTCTGATGATTTACCATCATCATGTGGTGCTGAAGCACTTTGTAAAGCATGAGTTAGTCATGGTGATCGAGCTAAAAGCTTTAAGTCTAACACACTCAGCTGAACCAAGCTACCGCTCAGCATAAACATCATTAACGTCTCAAGAAGCCTTATGCTGCACCATCTGTTCATGGCCATGTGATTGATTAGTAAAATGCCACGCCGGTAACAGCTTGGCTCAAACTGTAGCATTACGTCCAGTGCACGTCTGGGATTTAACCCCATGTAATTTCAACTTAAAAGAATACCCATGCTTTTAAATAACAGAAACCCCAAAACGGACCTTTGCATTTTGAGACTTGATGCATAAAAGCTGTTCAACTGTGCTGACTGGTGTTAGCGTGTAGAAAGTATGAGGAAGAAAGAGAGGCTATGATGGTGGTGCTGAGGAGTGTTGGAATGAGACAAGTGAGCTTGGAGGAGGTGTTTTTGTATGGACGTCAGGGGAAGGGTTTTGGTGCCCTGTACACTTTTTTGAGGTGTACAGGGTTATTGAGGAGGATTTGAGGTTCGTGACAGTCAGTAGGTGGCGGTAATGCACCCAGGTTGGTGCTTCATGCCGCAAACTAAAGAAGAAGAAGAAGAAGACTGGTCATACTGTATTTATATAACTTGTTGGGAAAGTTTGGGACAGGTTTTATAATAATTGCATTGGTAAAGTTGTTACACACTGACATCTGAGTCAGAATTCTAACAAAGAGAACCCTTTCTAATCCGTTTACACCAGGGGTGTCCAAAGTCAGTCCTCGAGGGCCGGTGTCCTGAAGGTTTTCATTGTGTTCCTGGTTCAAAACAGCTGATGCACAGAAAGTGAAATCAAATGCCAATAGAATTTGACACAATGACTCAATTAACTGGATCAGGTGTGTAGATGCAAGAACATATGGAAAACCTTCAAGGACACCGGCCCCCAAGGACCGGATTTGGACACCCCTGATTTACAATATCTCGTGGCAGGACAGAAGGATCTCCATTAAGCCCAATTTTATCTGCATTAGCATTGAAACCATAAGCAAAGACAAGACGGTCTGATAAAAATTATTTGGATACAAGACTAAATTCAACTCTGATATAGTTCTACTTTATGCTGATGATGTTCTGCTGTATGTAACTAGACCATGAGTATTTATCCCTCTATGGTTGGAAATAATTTGTTTATTTGACTCATCTGCAGGAAATATTCTTCTTCTTTCAGCATTTCCCTTCAGGGGGCGCCACAGCAAGTCAGTTTCTTCCATCTAACCGTATCTCCTGCATCCTCTTCGGTCACACCAACATGTCTTCCTTCACTGTATCCATGAACCTCCTCTTTGGTCTTCCTCTAGGCCTCTTTCCTGGTGGTTCCAAATCCAGCATCCTTCTTCTGATGTACTCTCTCTCTCTCCTCTGCACATGTTCAAACCATCTCAGTCTGGTCTCTCTGACTTTAAAACCTCTAACATGTGCTGTTCCTCTTATCCTGTCCATCCTGGTCACTCCGAGAGAGATCCTCAGCATCTTCATCTCTGCTACCTCCATCTCTGTTTCCTGTCTTTTCCTCAGTGACACTGTCTCTTGACCAATCAACATGGCCGCTCTCACCATGATTTTGTACACTTTCTCTTTCATTTTATCTGAAACTCTTCTGTCACACATCATAGCTGATACTTTCCTCCTCCTGTTCCAGCCTGCCTGCACATGCTTCTTCACCTCTTTTCCACACTCTCCATTGCTCTGGACTGTTGATCCTAAGTACTTAAAATCTTCCACCTTCTTTATCTCTTCTCCCTGTAACCTCACTTTTCCAGTTTTTTGCAGGATACAAAATAAACTGGATGAAAATTAAAATTATTTAAACTGAGAAGGGAAACACCAGGTGGTCTTTTTTTTTAGCTGTTCTTTATTTCGTTACTTCTCTGTGTAAGTGGTTTTTTTTTTTGGTTTTTTTTTCTTTTTGTTGTTGAATACATTCTCCAATACATTTGAAACAAATAACACTATGAGCGCCAATGCCGTAATTTTATCCCATTTGAATTCTCATCTGATTTTGCTCTGAGAAAATCCCCATGTCTGTGATTTTATCCCACGTTAAAGCTGTTTTTTGTGGTCGTGTTTGGTCCAGAAGTTGGTATTCTATTGTTTAGCAACAGCTTTCAGAATTTTTTAGTAACTAGATGTCAGATACGTGGAATTTCAGATCTAAAATAAAAGTGAATGAAATTCATAACAAGATTTAACATGTGGAACTTTTGCATCCTACTAACCGGCCTTTGCTGCTTCCAGGATTTCCGGCCTGTGGAATCTCTCGACAGTGCGATAGAGTCGGCTATACATCCACACCTGTGGGACACATCTTGACTTAGCAGAGTTTATATCGGAGATGACCCTCCCACCTCCACTCACCTGCCGGCCCTGCAGCCAGACGTATTTCAGCTCATCGTAAACCTTCCCGTCCCGGCCCAGACAGGTGAAGAAACCCCTGGAAGCAGAAAGATGAATGAAGATGGAGGTCGGAAAAGTCTGAAAATGAATGATTAACAGGCATGTACCCGTGGACGGTGTCATGTGAGTATTTCAGCCAGAATTCCACGACGTCATCTAGCTGTTTCTGGATGTTACGACGACATTCTTTCAGTTCTTCCACCGACATGATTCCTTAGAAGGAGGAAAATACAGCTGCTTAAATTTCAACAGGTTTGAAGGGGTCGGGGTCATTACTTACATTTTAACTGGTGTTTTGGGCCCTGTCCACACGTAGCCGGGTATTTTTTAAAACGCATATATTTTTATCCGTTTTGGATAAAATCGGTATCTCCAAACCGCTGCTTTGGAGCTTAGCTTGTTCGTGATTCTTGATTGTTGCCACAGCTGATGTCACTAAGGAGTTAAAGTTTAGGCTCTGCCCCTTTCTGCTTTCCTCTGCATGTCAATGATGTCAATGTTTGGAAGCATTTGATTGGCTCAGTGAACTTTCCACACTGTGATTGGTTCGGAGTTCTTCGGTGTTTATTTTTTATTTATTTTTTTATATACTTTATTAATCCCTCATCAGGAAAGTTATGTGCTGCATTTCACCGCAGCAGGCTGCCACCTATGACAGCGCCAACGGTGGGAGAAACGAGGGGTTAGGTGTCTTCTCCAAGGACCCTAGACGTGAACTCAGTGTCGTTTGTCTTTTCGTTTAGAGCACTTTTGTGTTTTTTGAAGCACAAAACTGCAAAACTATTAAAACTGCACCAATACTTGTTAAAAATATGGGGTCGTGAGAAGCATTGAGTGAAGTTTGTGGTGATTTGGTGACTTTTGACGCTTGTTTAATTTTTGATTGCATCAATATGTGAAAAAAAAAAATTTCATCAAACATGATAAGCTTTTCTTTATTACATTACGCTACATGTGCTACTGTTTACGGATTTTTTCTAAAAACAGTCATCTACTGTATTTTTTTTGTTACAGCATGATATTCATAAGATTGTAAAAGATTCATGAAATTTTTACAACAGTTTCTAACATTTCCTCATTGTGTCCACCTTAAGATTAAGATTACCTTTATTTGTCCCACAATGGGGAAATTGCAGAATTCATTTCACAAATTTAACTACAATGTGAAAGAATGAGATCGCAGATACAAGCAGTTGAAATGAGCTTCCTCTGCAGGGTGGCTGGGCTCTCACTTAGCGATAGAGTGAGGAGTTCTGCCATCCGGGAGGAGCTCAGAGTAGAGCCGTTGCTTCTCTAGGTCGAGAGAAGCTGTATATGATGGTTCAGGCATCTGGTTCAGGATGCCCCCGAGCGCCTCGCTGGTGAGGTTTTTCGGGCATGGCCCACCGGGAGGAGACCAAGAGGCAGACCCCGGACCTGCTGAAGACTGTGTCTCACAGCTGGCTGGAGAACGCCTCGGGATACTTCCAGGTGAGCTGGACGATGCAGCCGACGATGCAAATTATGGGGTTGTTTTTTTTTTTATGTAAATGCTACATGTCAACTAGGTTAAGCCTTCCCATTTGAACACACTTTTTATTTACATTATACAAAACAAGATGCTTAAAAAGGCCATTGTTGACAAAGAAGGCCAACCATGTCGGCCATTTAAAACAAAATGGCCGAAATAATGAGAATTGCTGCTGTAATTTGATTCCTTTAATAAGGCATGTAACTTGCTATGATCCAAGGTTTTCAACACGTATAAGACTGGTTTGTGGCCACAGTCAGCACATTTGATGTTGCACAGGAAGCTAGTGTGTTTGCTCACACACCTAAAAAATGAGAAAGAATACTGTTCCCTCGGTTTAGGATGGTAGGATCCACCGCGTTGTTTTACAAGTTACATAACAATAAAAAAAAAAAAAAAAACAGTTTGTTAACAGTTTTGTTGGTGTTATCTCCTCTGTAGGGGTTGGACATTCTCAGGTTGGTTTATTTAGAACCAGTCCTCAGGTTTCTTTAATCAGATTAAAATTATTTTCTGACGGTAGTCAAAACATCTAAATCAGCAAATTTACTTTCCACAAGACACATTGAAGCCTTTTTTACGACAACCTCAAATTAATATTCAAACACTTTTTATTTTATGATTGGATACTTTATTAATATTGTTTCATATTATTGATGTTTTTATGGCATTTTCCAAATCACAAAAAACAACAATTATTTACGGCAGAGGAAAAATTACGTCAAAGTTACATCTTGTAAGATCATCGCAGAAAGTTTCCGGCCCTGTCCACACGTAGCCGGGTATTTTTGAAAACGCATATATGCTGTCCTCCGTTTTAGAAAAACACTCGCGTCCACACATAATCGTTTTCAAAATATCCATGTCCACACAGAGCCGTATAAATACGTTTCTGATCGTGATTATGAGCATGCCAGACCAGTAGTGGGCAGTATTGAGTGGAGGAGGAGGGAAATTATGTGATTAATGATCGTTGATTGCAACGCATTTCTCATCTTTTGCTCCTCAACAAGAAGCAAGAGCAGTTGAGACAAAAAAGTCAAGAAAAGAGGGTCTGCAACAGGGTCCGTGGATCCATGCTGCCCACTGTCTGCTTTTGTAAACAAGGACGGACACGAATAACGTATGTGCATTACTTGTCGCAGGTAGTGACACATAAAAACGCAAATCTTCGTTTTCGCACGTCCACACGCAAACGCAAAAACAGAGTTTTCCTAAATCTCCACTTTGGCCGGAGTTTTCAAAAACGCATTTTTTGAGTGAAAAAAACTCTCCGTTTTCTTGTTATCCAAAACGGATAAAAATATATGCGTTTTCAAAAATACACGGCTACATGTGGACAGGGTCTTATTTTAAGCAATTTGATTGACTACCCATTAAAAATTCATTTTCAATTGATTTTCACACAATTTACATAATTTAAAAATTACTATTGATTCTATTTCAATGCAGCTGCAAGGAGTTGTCCGACTGAGACCACCACAAACAACAGTGCCCCTCCCCTTAAGGATGGTTCCATGATGAGCAATAGACAGGTTTTCAAACTTCTTGGTCTGGAATCTGTATCATTTTCATATCTATTGTTTAATCGATGCCACAAAACTCAACTGAAGTTTTTTATTTCCATGAGATGAACTAAGAAAAAATTTATTTGGATTTAAGAAGTTTTTTTTTTTTTTTTTTTAAATATACTTTTTTAAACCCTTAGTGGAAAATTCCTGTGCTGCTTTGCACTACAGCAGGCAGGTACGACAGTGCAAGCGGCGGGAGCAACTAGGGGTTTAGGTGTCTGCTTCAGGGACACCTAAGGGGCACAGTGGTAATCGAACCAGCTTCCCGGTCAAAGGACAAACACTCTACCACTGAGCCAACGCCCCTCTCCCCACAGTAGATGATGGTGATTTCTTTTTTTCTACAACATACCATCATGTCTATCCAGTAAACATTCATATTCACCTATATTCTTCAACAAAACTTTCTACAACATAGTTTTTAAAATTTTTTAAATTATAACAAAGTAGATGGACCTGCATGGTAACGCAGTGACCTCATCAAGAAGGTCACTGCGTCACCAGTGACCTTCTTGATGAGGTCTTCTTGATGGAGTCCTGGGTGGGGACAAGGCTTGACGTACTGGTCTTTCTGTGTGCAGTTTGCATGTTCTCCCTGCGCATGTGTGGGTTTTCTCTGGTTTCCTCCAAAAACAAACTTGTTAGGTTGATTGGCCGCCGGAATATTGCCACTAGGAATGAGAGTGTGTGTGGTTGTCTCTGTGTTTGAAGCCTTGTAACAGACTGGCGACCTGTTTAGGGTGCACCCTGCCTTTTGCCTTCAGTAAGCCGGGATAGTCTCCGGCGACTCCAATAAAGTTGAGCGTTTCAGCACACGAAACGGAACAAATTAGATTAAAGTTTGTTCTTTTTTTAAGACTGCTTTTTGTTTCAGAATGATTTAGGAACTAAGTTTAGTTTTAGTTGTAAAAAAATGACCAGATCATAAAATTTTAGGATCTTTGAATAAATGACACATTAGTTTTTGTATTTTATGTGTTTCTTATGTTTAAAATAGAAAAAAAAAATCTAAGTTAAAAAAAGTTGATAAAATACTTTTTTCTTCAAAATCTATTGCGGTTTATAAAAGAAAAAATAGTTTTTTCTACAAGGATTTTTCAACAAAGGATTTTAACAATTTATTGATCCGATTTTAAGTAAGAATAACGTCGTAAAGTAAGTTCACAACAGAAAGATGGTGATCGTTGGTGAAATAGTGTAAATAAAAGCTGGTTTTACCTGATGCCGCTGCCGCCGCTCCCGTCGCTGCTGCCGCTGCTGCTGCAGAAACTGTGGCGCAGCTACCTGGGGGAGGGGCCTAATGAGGAAGTGAAACTACTCAGCCAATCCCAGCTCATCTTAGCAGGAAAATATTTTTTATTTAAAATTTTCCAATATTTAAACAAAACATACGAAAAAAAATTAAAAGACTTCAGCTTTTAAAAAAAAGAAAAGAAAATATTCTTTTTTTTTTTATTATTTTATTTTTATCAAATAGATTATAATTGTTAGAAAGAATGACTTAAATGGTTAATGATAATAATTATATATTCCTCATCTATAAGATTTTATTAGTGATTAATTATGCAACTTATTGTTAGGAATTCATTTCTAAATAAAAATAAAGACATGTTTTTGATCTTTTTACAAATAAAAACAAATATAACAAATATATTCTACATTTTTCGTATCTTCCTATTTTTTATTGTTATATTATTATTATTTTGTTTTTATACGTTTTTTAAATAAACAATCATAGCCTGAAGTCTGTCTAAATTTCACTATGACAATAATGACAGGGCGAACCCCCCCATGGTCACCAGCTGTGGGTGGTGACCGAAAGAATGAGATCGCGAATACAAGCAGTCAAAATGAGCTTCCTCTGCAGGGTAGCTGGACTCTCACTTAGAGATCAGGTGAGGAGCTCTGCCATCCGGGAGGAGCTCGGTGTTGAGCCGCTCCTCCTCCAAGTCGAGAGGAGCCAGATAGGGTGGTAGGGCATCTGGTCAGGATGCCCCCCCGAGCGCCTCACTGTTTAGGTGGTGGGAGACTATGTCTCACAGCTGGCTGGGGAACAACTTGGGATCCTTCTGGGTGAGATGGAGGATGCAGCAGGGTGTGAGAAGTGTGGGCTTCCCGTCTGAGGCTATTGCCCCCACGACCCGGCCCCGGATGAGCGAAAGACGATGGGACGGAACAATGGTGACAATAAAGAATCTTGAATCTTGTAGATGTATGTGTAAATACTGTATACATCTATAGACGAATATCTGTGTGTGTTTGTTACATTTTTATTACATATAATTATGCATGTAATTACAAAGACAGAAAAAAAGGAGAGAGAGAATAGAAAATTAGAGCGACAGAGAAATTACCAACAAGTACAAACTTGAACGTCTTGTGAAAATGTTCAAAACAACTCTGTAACTTGTTTCTCTTTTTCTTCCATTCCTTCCTTCATTCCTTCATTCATTCATTCATTCATTCCATCTGCTCTTCTCTGCAGACTAACATCCATCCAGAGATAAACTCTAAGAGGAAATGATCCATTAGGAATGTCATTTTTACCAGACATGATCACAGATATTTGTTTCTATCTGAGCTCCAGTGAAGGCGTGGTATTGGTAGGATGAAAAGGATGTTGAGTCAGCAGAGGATAAAACATTCTTACACACTTTGAGGTTTTGTAATAAACTCTTGTTAAGTGTAATAAATACAAGTTGGGGTTCAGTTCGTAGAGGACCACTTATTTATCTCCTGGTGAGAAGAGCTCAGCGTCTAGAGGAGTTTGTTTCCGTTCTAGGATGGCAGGAACAATCCAGGGTCTCTGTATGTCTACGGCTTTCATCGCGAGCTTCTGCACAGCAGGTATGTCGAGAAGATGAAGAGAGAAAAATACGAGAGCATGCATGTGGTGACCCGTAATCTAACCTTTCTCTCCAGGTTTCCTCCTGCTAGTCGCTCTGATGTTCCCACTGGCACAAATTACATTGGGTATGTTTTTATTTTTCTGGATGTACATGTTGGTCACACTTCGGGTGTCTTAAAATGTGTTTCTGTAAAGGTTAGAAGTTAGAAACAATAACTAGAAAAGTCCGTGTAGTCCCTCATTCATCCAGGAGTGATTCATAGTAGAAAAAGTTTCAAAAAAGTCTTCTGGACAGTTTGATTCTTGATCGAGACGTTTCGACTTCCATCCGAAAATCATTTTCAATCTGAATGAAATGGACTGAAAACTGGATCTATTTATACTAACCTGAGTAAAAGGTAAAAAAATGGTAAGAAGGGCTCGACCAATGAGCCTGTGTTACCTATGATGGCCGTGAATGGCTCTTATTGTAGCCACAGACCAGTAGATGATCACTATTGTAATAATGCTAAAAGCCAAGTGAATAGAAATTCCTGCTAACGAGAGGCGGGAATCTGGGTCACGAGGTGTCATCTTTGGTCCGGGGGTTCAGAATCACACAAACACACTTTTGAGGACAGCGAGGTGAAGATTCTAAGTAGAGAGAAAGAATGGTTTGAAAGAGGTTAAAGGAAGCCATCATTGTGAAGAAAGAAAATCCCTCACTGAATCGGAGTGGAGGCGTTAGATACATTCTGCCCGGGATTTACAGCAGCATTCTGAACCCCTGGACCAAAGATGACACCTCGTGACCCAGTTTCACGCCTCTCATTAGCAGGAATTTCTATTCACTAGGCTTTTAGCATTTTTATAATAGGGTTGTTTACTGGTCTGTGGCTACAATAGGAGCCATTCACGGCCATCATAGGTAACACAGGCTCATTGGTCGAGCCCTCCTTACTATTTTTTACCTTTTACTCAGGTTAGTATAAATAGATCCAGTTTTCAGTCCATTTCATTCAGATTGAAAATGATTTCCGGATGGAAGTCGAAACGTCTCGATCAAGAATTAAACTGTCCAGAAGACTTTTTTGAAACTTTTTCTACAATAACTAGTAAACACACATGAACAATCGGACCATTTGTTTTTATTTCACTGACATATCAGTGTGTGTAAAGTGACACACTCGAACTGTCTCTCGCTTGCGGGAGACGTCACCACGACTGTACAAGAGGAGCACCTTTCCAGTGTTCATGAGTAAAACCGGTTCACACCGGATCATTTGAATACTTTGCATCCGCCAGGGTCCCCGTCTTTGGCTGCTACCCATCTCCTCCTTCACCCGACCCCTATGGTCCCTCCTGCAGGTGGTGAGTCCACTGGAAGGGCAGCTCACGTCCCCTGTTCGGACTGAGCCCGGCCGGGCCCCATGGGTAAAAACCCGGCCACCAGGCGCTCACTCTCGTGCCCAACCCTCGGGCCTGGCTCCAAGGGGGCCCAGGTGATCCACATCCGGGCAAGGGCAACTTGACCATGTTTGATTGCTTTATAGGAGTTTTTTGGAGTTTATTGGAGCCGTCATTTTGTCCCCTTGTTTTGCAATGACAATAAAATATGTTCTGACCTGAGCTCTAACCCTCTCCCTGTTGGTCATCCTTCTGAAAACAGGTGTCCTGCTCCTCAACGAGTGTCCAGTGGCACCAGTTATCCCAGTCTACGTAATGGTTTTTGGCATCTGGGTCTTCATGATGTCGGCTTCTTTGGCTTTGCCGAAGATCCTCTGCCCGGCATCTCCGACTCACATCACCTGGAAGGTGTGGATCTTCACCCTGGCTGTCTTTTTCCTCGTCTGGTTCCTCATTGGTGGGCGGCAGAATTCATTTATTCAAATTGTCACTTGTATGAAGTCATAAAAGACAAATAAAATCCCCCTGTTTTTTTTTTTTTTTGCTTTCAGGAAGTTTCCAGGTTTACTCCATCTACTCACCAAGCTACGAGAAGAACACAACCATTTCCAATATTACCAATATCGACGGTTCGCCTCAACAAAACAGCATTTCCAGTCTTCAGAGCCTAAATCAAACCTGGAGGATCGGAACCAACAACACATTTGGGAATCCTAACCAAACTTTGGGTCTTGGAGACTCAAACCAACAACCAACTCCTCCGCCTCCTGCAGATTACTGCAACCGGATTGTTTACCTGTTTGCTTTCTGGACCACCACACTGGTCTACGTGGCGTTCGGTGTCCTCCTGGCACTGCTCGTCAGTTTACAAGGTTGCATGGAAGTCACAGACCGGTTTGTCAAATATGTCACTTTCTGAGATATTTAGGCTCCACGTGATGCCTTGTTCCTGTTGGACATCTGGCTCCACTGGCTCCCCATCCCTTAGCGTATTCAGTTCAAAGCTCTTCTCATCTCCTTTATAGTCCTTCATAACCTGGCACCTGAACTACCTCACTGATCCACCGTTATTCCCCATCCCACTCGCTGCGACCCTCCATTGCCAACCTCTTGTCCCTCCCACGTAGGACCAAGTACCAAAATTATGAAGACAAAGTTGTCTCCATTGCCACCCCACCCTCTGGAGCACACTACATCAAAACATTGGAGACCCCACAAATCTCCCAGCAATCAAAAAATCCTTTTAATTTTAACTTTTAATCTGTCATTTTTATGTTTTTTGTAATTATTTCTTGTTTTAATAATTGTTTTAATTAATGCGTTGTAAAGCGTCTTTGTGTGGCTTTTAAAGGGCTATGTAAATAAAATGAACCACCCTCTCTGGCTCCTCTCGACCTGGAGGAGGAGTGGCTCGACACCGAGCTCCTCCCAGATGGTAAAGCTCCTCATCCGATCTCTGAGTGAGAGCCTAGCGACGCAGCGGAGGAAACTCATTTTGGCCGCTTGTATCTGCGATCTCATTCTTTCGGTCACCACCACAGCTGGTGACCATAGGTGAGGGTGGGAACGTAGATCCTGGTTACCATGGTGAGGGTAGGAATGTAAATCCTGGTTACCATGGTGAGGATAGGAACGTAGATCCTGGTTACCATGGTGAGGGTAGGAACGTAGATCCTGGTTACCATAGTGAGGGTAGGAACGTAGATCCTGGTTACCATGGTGAGGATAGGAACGTAGATCCTGGTTACCATGGTGAGGGTAGGAACGTAGATCCTGGTTACCATGGTGAGTGTAGGAACGTAGATCCTGGTTACCATGGTGAGGGTAAGAACGTAGATCCTGGTTACCATGGTGAGGGTAAGAACGTAGATCCTGGTTACGTTAGGAACGTAGATTGACTTGTAAATTGAGAGCTTTGCTTTTCGGCTCAGCTCTCTCTTTACCACGACGGACCGATGCAGAGTCCTAGTTATTGCTGACGCCGCACCGTTCCACCTGTCGATCTTCCCCTCCATCCTTCCCCCACTCATGATCAAGACCCCAAGATACTTAAACTCCTCCACTTGGGGCAGGACCCTGTCCCTGACCTGCAGGGGGCATTCCACCCTTTCACGGGTGGAACAAATTTTGTCCTGAGTATTTTATACTCAGGGTGAGTATTTTATTCTTCTTCTAACCTGACATTGTTGTAAATGTTACAGAACATTTTATCAAATAATTTATAAAGTTTATTGTAATTTAAATGGAATCTATGTGTTCAAATGCAGCATGGGAATATTTCTGGACAAAATGTGGGACGATATTCTATTGATTGTGTTTTATGTTGATTAAATGTGTTTTAAAATCCTTGGATTCTGGTTGAACATGAAGACAGGAGGGACTTTATTTCAGAGTTCTGGATTCACAGGATGTGGAAACTGAAAGCTGAGATTACTTCACGTGCACTCAGTTATTTCCACACATGTTTGAGGGAAGTTGCTAAATAGAGAACTGAGAACTGCCTGGTTTGAGTTTTTAATTGGAAACAAAAATGCATTTAAAGAAATTTTTCACTTTTCTCTTCACTGTTATCTCTGATCAGTTTTAAAAGCAGGGATGTTACACGAATAAAGTAGTCAATTTTTTTTTTTTAAGTTTTTACTCTTAAAATGTGAATAAACAACATATACATATGTGGCAGGTGTGTCCACTGATATATATATATGTGTGTGTGTGTGTTGTGTGTGTGTGTGTGTGTGTGTGTGTGTGTGTGTGTGTGTGTGTGTGTGTGTGTGTGTGTGTGTGTGTAAAACATGCTAAAACTGATGCCGGCGAGTTTATGTTGCTCTTCGAATTTTTTTAAGCCATTCAAGAATTGAGCTGCTTGAACTCCGTAGAGAGCAGAACAGGAACATCTATCAATCCCACAAGAGCCCAGAAAACCCTTTCGCAGATGTCGGGCAGATGTCGGGATGGATGTCAGGCTAGAGGGAAGTTAAAAACGAGAAGGCAGAGATACAAACCATATCCACCATTGGTTGTTTTGGGGAATATAAACTCCCTGTTTAACAAATGCGAAGCGTTGGAGGTACTGGTGAAGAACGACAGGATCCTCTGGTAGTCTAGCTTATTCTGTTTTACAGAAACTTGGCTGAGTGACTCCTACTGTGATTCCTATCAGAACATACCCGAGTTCACTATGGTGAGTGCGAACAGAGACGTGGAAAAGTGCATGTGTTTGAGAACAGCTCATGGTGTTGTTCCAACCACATTACAGTTAAGGATGTAAGTTGCTGTCATGATGAGGAGCTCTTAAAAACTCCGTATTATGTGCCACAGGAGTTTTCCTACGTCGTTGTCATAGTAACTTAAATTCCGCCCAGAGCCGCGTGTGACATCATCCATGATGCGATTGCAAGGATACACTTAGAACACCCTGATGCTCTTGACATCATATCAGGGGCCTTTAATCATGTGGACTGTGGCTCTGACCTGGCAGGTTTTACACTGTAAAACTGGCACTAGGTACCACCTGGTGGTACTAGGTGGAACAAGGTGGTACGAGCTGGCAGTGCCTCTTCAGATTCTATTCAACCAAAGCCTCCAAAGAGGTCAGGTTCCTGTCCGGTGGAGAACTTCTTGTATTGTGCCAGTTCCCAAAATGGGAAGACCAGCTGGGGTCAAGGACCACCAGTGGCCCTCACTTCTGTAATCATGGAGGACCCTAGAGAGACTCGTGTTTCACCTCGTTAGGTCACAGGTCCAGCAGGGTTTAGATCCAATGTAGTTTGTGTTCCATGAGAACATTGGGGTGGAGGAGGCAGTACTGTACCTGCTTCACCAGACACTGTCCAATTCCTGATCTTGGGAGGGAAGCTTGAGAACTTAGGTGCAATCCTGTTTTTATTTTGTAGATCCACAGTTTTCTAACAGAGTGGCCTCAGTATGTCAGGCTGGGGAGGGCAGTGTCTGAAACTGTGATGACCATCAACAGAGCTCTTCAGGGAACAGTGCCGTCACCCTTCTTGTTCACTTTGTACACCGCTGACTTTACCTACAGGTTCTCACCATGCCACATCCAGATATATTCAGATGGCACCGTAGTTGTGGCTTGTGTGATGAATGGAAAAGAGGAGCAGTATAGGAAGTTCATCTTTAACGTCACCGACTGGTCCAAAAGTAATGGACTCATGTTGAATGTGACAAAAACTAATGAGCTGATTACAGATTTTAATAAAAAGTTGGTCATCCATCTGCCTTTCAACATTGACGGTGAAGACATCGAGGTACTTCCTTCAGAGATCTGGGAGTGCACCTCAACCACAAACTGAACTGGTCAGTTCAGGCTAATGACTCTCAGAAGAAAGCTCAGTCGGATTTTCTTTTTGAGGAAGCTAAAGTCATTTGATGTCTCTTAGGAGACGTTAATGACTTTCTACCAGCCCATTGTGGTCATCGCAAAGCTCTTTGGTGTTGTCTGTTGGAGGAACGGCATTATGGTGAGAAACACGAACAGGCGGGACAAACTGAGGAGGGATTGTATGTCTTTGCTGGGTGGGAGGGTGCCATC
Source organism: Neostethus bicornis (assembly GCA_902685375.1). Lineage (NCBI taxonomy): Eukaryota > Metazoa > Chordata > Actinopteri > Atheriniformes > Phallostethidae > Neostethus > Neostethus bicornis. The sequence continues at coordinate 28,733,225 of LR738550.1, forward strand.
TGTGGAGGCCAACACCCTCTGCATGAGACTCCGGCCTCTCAGCGAAGCATCACAGAGGAAGGCTCTGTTCTCTGTGCTGCAGAACTGCGAGATACAGGAAGTAATTCGTCCGAACAGCCATCAGACTTACATCTCAGAATCTGGATTGAGCTACCAGAGCTCTTCTTGATGAGCTGTACTTTTGTTTGTTATTTTTATTTATTTTAACTGTGCTACCAGACACATGAACAAAGTGTAAACTGTATTGTACTTATTTGATCAGAATAAGTAAGGTAAGAAAGGGCTGCCAAAAAAAGCCGCCAACTACAATATCTAATTGCTGCGGCAATAATTAGGATGCTACATTAATTTGTCAAGGTGAAGAAATAATATTGCCAAAAAGCAAAGTTCTTGATTTCCCAGTAGATCTAAGTTCCAACCCCTCGCCATGGTAACTAAGATCTACGTTCCTATCCTCACCATGGTAACCAGGATCTACATTTCTACCAGCACCATGGTAACCAGGATCTACGTTCCTACCCTCACCATGGTAACCAGGATCTACGTTCCTACCCTCGCCATGGTAACTAGGATCTACGTTCCTACCCTCATCATGGTAACTAGGATCTACATTTCTACCCTCACCATGGTAACCAGGATCTACGTTCCTACCCTCACCATGGTAACCAGGATCTACGTTCCTACCAGCACCATGGTAACAAAGATCTACGTTCCTACTCTCACCATGGTAACTAAGATCTACGTTCCTACCCTCACCATGGTAACCAAGATCTAAGTTCCTACTCTCACCATGGTAACCAGGATCTACGTTCCTAACCTCCCCATGGTAACTAGGATCTACGTTCCTACCCTCACCATGGTAACCAAGATCTAAGTTCCTACTCTCACCATGGTAACCAGGATCTACGTTCCTACCCTCGCCATGGTAACCAGGATCTACGTTCCTACCAGCACCATGGTAACAAAGATCTACGTTCCTACCCTCACCATGATAACCAGGATCTACGTTCCTCACCTCCCCATGGTAACAAGGATCTACGTTCCTACCCTCACCAAGGTAAAAAAGATCTAAGTTCCTACTCTCACCATGGTAACCAAGATCTACGTTCCTACTCTCACCATGGTAACTAGGATCTACGTTCCTACTCTCACCATGGTAACCAAGATCTACGTTCCTACTCTCACCATGGTAACCAGGATCTACGTTCCTACCCTCACCATGGTAACCAGGATCTACGTTCCTACCCTCATTATGGTATCCAAGATCTACATTTCTACTCCCACCATGGTAACCAGGAGCTGTGGGTGGTGACCAATAGAACAAGATGCCGCATATAAGTGAAATGAGCCTCCTCTGCAGGGTGGCTGGGCTCTCTCTCAGAGATAGAGTGAGGATCAGTGCAATTCGAGAAGAGCTTGCAGTTGAGCCGTTGCTCTTCTGGGTCGAAAGAAACCAGATGGGGTAGTTCGGGCATCTAGGGATGCCTCCAAGACGCCTTGCTGGTGAAGTGTTCCAGGTAGTATGTCCTAGCAGGAGGAGATCCAGAGGCAGACCCAGGACCTGCTGGAGAGACTATAACCCACAGCTGGCCAAGGAACGCCTTGGGATTCTCCTGGGTGTGCTGAAGGATGTTGTCGGGGCAGGGCTGATACCCACAAAACCCGGCCTGAATACAGCAGAAGATAACAGAACATCGACAGACATTACTCAGTTGTCGTTGCCTTGACAATCATCCCGTCTCTGTTATCGTAGCTATCACACATTGTATACAGTCATTCTGTTGTTATTTGCACTGTGGCATCAGTTATTAAAGTTAAAAAATGACCAATCAGACGCAGCAATAAACCAATGTAGTGCTGCGATATTTGACAAGTTTTATTGACAAGTTTTACTTTATCGATGACATGTATTAGATGGATTGGATGCAGTTCGGGTCTTCAGCGAGAAGGGCATCTACCAGAGCAAATCTGTCCAGGAGAACTTAGTACTACATGTTAGAACATGGATGCGACAGAAGTGAGGGTTCAAAACTCAAATGTTGTAGCATTTAAATAATGATTTTATTCTTCTATTTATAATTCTGTACAATAAACACATACTATTACTGTACATCATAATAGGCCCTGTCCACACGTCGCCGGGTACTTCGAAAACGCATATCTGCTATCCTCCGTTTTAGGAAAACGCTCACGTCCACATGGAGCCCTATAAATACGCTTCTGAGTGCGATTATGAGCATGCCAGACCAGTAAAAAAAATGAAAAAAATGAATTACTCTATTCATCCCTCACCGGGGAAATTTGTTTGCTGCACTCCTTACACCGCAGCAGGCTGCCCTTCAACGGCGCCAATGGTGGGAGAAGCGGGGGTTAGGTGTCTTCTCCAAGGACCCTAGACGTGCTCTCTGTGGGACGCGAACCCGCGACCTTCCGGTCCGCGGGCAAACGCTCTAACCACGCGGCCACCGCCTCCACTGCCCAGTAGTGGGCAGTATTGAGTGGAGGAGGAGGGAGGCTAAAGTGATTAATAATCACCGATTGCAACACATTTCTCCTCCTTTGCTCCTCAACAAGAAGCAAGAGCAGTTGAGACAAAAAGGTAAGAAAAGAGGGTCTGCAACAGGGTCCGTGGTTCCATGCTGCCCACTGTCTGCTTTTGTAAACAAGGACGCACACGTATGTGCATTACTTGTCGCAGGTAGTGACGCATAAAAACGCAAACCTCCGTTTTCGCATGTCCAAACCCAAAAACGGAGCTTTCCAAAATCTACACTTTGGCCGGAGTTTTCAAAAACGCCGGTTTTGAGTGAAAAAAAACCCTCTTGTTTTTGTGTGGACAGCAAAACGGATAAAAATATATGTGTTTTCAAAAATACCCGGCTACGTGTGGACAGGGCCATAAAGAGTTAATTATCTTCATCAACATACATGCATCAGTTTTCTACATAGATGTAGATCTTTATACAATACAGATATGTATATATGGTGACATTCTTAAACCTTTCAAATTAAAAGAACTTTAAAGCTCTATGTTCTTCAAAAAGCAGATCAGACATGATTTTAATTCATATTTTTAAAACATAAAAAATCTGAATTTATTTGCCATTTGTCAAAAATAAAAAACCCAAAGTTTCCACTTAAATTGAATAATGAAGATAATACTATTTCATTTACATAATTTGTAAACATTTTTCTGTGTTTTAATGTAAAATGTCATTCGTTGAATTCTGTTTGAAATAAAATTTCAAAAGTTTTATTAAAAGCGCCACCATGTTTTTCAAAAGACTTTGACATTAACTCCGGTGTGTATTTGTGGTGATGTTAGTGACCCGGGCTACGTCTCCGGGTCTCCTACTGACATCTTTATTTCAGGGTGATCAGGAGTAGGCACCATGTGGAAGAGGTCAAATCAAATGTATGACGAGGTAAAAACGGAGAAAATGGAAAGAAAAGCTCACGTTAGTTTCTCTGGTTTAGCTGAACTGAGTTCGGGTTTGGATGAAGATGATGATGAGGAGCCTCATTTATAAAACCTGCTTCGTCTGAAATCCGTGCATACACCAACTTTCATGCAAATTGAAGGTGGTCGAATGTGTGGACTTTTATGTGATTCAGAGCAAAGTTAGAAGCCGTTTTATGCAACGTGAAACGTGGGGAACACATTCAATTTGGGAAGATCACGTAAAGATTATTCTGAAACTGTGCCCTATCACACACCAGCACAATATTTCACATGCTACTAGTTACATGATACCATGATTCAGGACTGCATCCATGGCCGACATGAATACTGGTGCAAGTTCAGCACATTTCATTTAATTCACCAGCAAATCCGTGTATCAATCATAGACTTGCCGTGGGGACCGCCACCCACCACCCACTCCTCCGGTCACGAGTAATGGCAGCAGACATCGGCTCATTTGAATATCACTACATAAACATAATGTCATTTGAATTCTGCATAGTTAGAGATCAGGAGGCGTGGTCGGGGCGGGATGGAGACCAAGTTGGCTTACATCTGAAAATTGTTACAGATGTGATTTAAAAATTTAAAGTTGCATAAAGGAAATTATGGAGGGGTTTTTCTTTTTTTTTTTATAACTACTGCGGTGTGTAAGCTGAGGAAAAACACTCGGTCTAAAATTTTCACAAGTTGTTATAAATGAGGCCCCGCCCACCGAAGCGTGGGATCAGTGTGAGCAGCATGGTGGATTAATCCCTGATTTCTGGAAGGAAGCAGACCGATGGCGGCTGCTTTGGTGCTGCAGGTAGACATCACTACTCCATGGAGGCCAACGGAACCCTCCGGAAAAAGAAGCTGGAGCCTCTGAACAGGTAACCCTGACGAGAAACGACATTATGGATGTTTATTAGTTGCTGCTACGCTTAAAAAAAAAAAAAAAGTTTGTGGAGTGATGTGGGATTATTTACCTTTTGGTTCAGGTGGTTCCAGCAGTGCAACCAGGATGTAAAGACAGGCGAGTGAGGAGGAAGACCTGCAGCCAGACTGAAGCACAGTGAGAAGAAAAGGTGGATAAACGTGGGAATGTCTGACGTTTTCATCCTATTTTTGTATGAGATGTAAAAACTCACCCACAGTTGTTGACGGCCATCACATCAGCGACCAGCATGAAAGGGTAGGTCAAAACACTGACACCAATCTGCAGAAAAACACTGATCACACAGCAGCTCTGCAACACAACACCCTTAGGCCTCGTTTACTAAGTACCATGTAGATCTTTTCTGAGGTTTTAATGTTGTTATAGTTTGTTAGTGAGGTCATCTAGTGGCGACAGTTGATGCATTTTTTGGGTTCGGCTCACTGACGACCTCTAGTGGACTAGCAGACCTCTTGTTTGTTGTTATATTGTGCAAAACAATACTGAAGCTCAACTAGAAGTGTATTTGTGATCTTTTCAGGCAGTGCGTGCGGCTGGGGAAGAATGTCTCCACCTCTCGGACTATCAGCACAGGATCTCCACAGGGCTGTGTCCTCTCTCCCCTTCTCTTCTCTCTGTACACCAACTGCTCCACCTCTAGCCATGACCCTGTCAAACTGATCAAGTTTGCGGATGACACCACCCTCATTGGGCTCATCTCTGATGGCGATGAGTCGGCCTACAGGATGGAGGTAGACCGGCTGGTGTCCTGGTGCAGCAACAACAACCTGGAGCTCAACGCTCAGAAGACAGTGGAGATGATCGTGGACTTTAGGAAAGTCACAGCTCCCATTACCCCCCTTGCACTGACAGACTCCCCCATCACCACTGTAGACTCTTTCCGCTTCCTCGGCACTACCATCACACAGGACCTAAAGTGGGAGCCATCCATCAGCTCCCTGATCAAAAAGGCCCAGCAGAGGATGAAGAAAGCCAAGCTGCCCACCCACATGTTGGTGCAGTTTTACACAGCCATCATCGAGTCCATCCTCACCTCCTCCATCACCGTGTGGTAGGTTGGACCCACAGCCAGGGGCAAACATAGACTGCAGCGCATTGTGCGCTCCGCGGAGAAGGTGATTGTTTGCAGCCTTCCATCTCTCCATGCCGTTGGACTTATGAAAACTTTATAACCTGGATCCCCACGTCTCTTAGTCACTTCTCTCTTGTCACTTTACTATTTTTATTATTTTCTATTATTTTCCATGACATTGCACTACTTTTATTTTTCTTCGGAGCATATTTTTCTTAGTTTTGTTCAAATTATTATTATTTTTTTCTTCTTTTCATTTTTATTATAATTTTTTTTTTTTTGCACACTAGTACAACAGTAAGTTCCTGGTCTCTGATATTCGTCATTGACCATGGCAATAAAAGCTTTTCTGATTAAATCCCACCCACTCCATCACTTTCATCAATCGCTCAACTTGCGTAAGTTTTGGCCGTACACACACTTGATAAAACAAGGTATTTGGTGTTTCTAACTCACCCCCATCACAAACTTAGTGTAGCTCCTCACTGCAGACGCCTGGTTGAACTGAAACAGAAGCATCACATTTACCCCAGAGGAGTTACACAGGGATAACGTTACAATAAAAAACTCATTTTAAAAAAACTACCCCTGCTGGTCGTGTGGTGAAACACAGCCTTAAACATGCGCCACGGTGAGTTTTATTACTTTAAATTTGGTTCGGTACTTAGAGAAGATCTTGGGGATGTTAAATTGCACTCATCACGGGATACATGGTCAAACTGAAGCTCCGCTCACATAAAAAAAGCGATGGGTCAGTGATGCGTGTCTTTTTCGGAAATTGACAAGCTGAAGATGCAGTGCGATAAGACGTCTTCTTGGTGGCATCCTGATGAGCACTTATTGTGGATGTTTATTTTCATCTTAAAAAGATATTTATTTTCATCTTAAAAATATGTTTATTTTCATCTTAAAAATATGTTTATTTTCATCTTAAAAATATGTTTATTTTCATCTTAAAAAGATGTTTGTTTTTATCTTAATAAGATGTTTATTTTCATCCTAAAAAGATGTTTATTTTCATCTTAAAAAGATATTTATTTTCATCTTAAAAAGATATTTATTTTCATCTTAAAAATATGTTTATTTTCATCTTAAAAAGATGTTTGTTTTTATCTTAATAAGATGTTTATTTTCATCCTAAAAAGATGTTTATTTTCATCTTAAAAAGATGGTTATTTTCATCTTAAAAAGATGTTTAATTTCAGTTTTAAAAGATGTTTAATTTCAGTTTTAAAAGATGTTTAATTTCAGTTTTAAAAGATGTTTAATTTCAGTTTTAAAAGATGTTTAATTTCAGTTTTAAAAGATGTTTAATTTCAGTTTTAAAAGATGTTTAATTTCATCTTAAAAAGATGTTAAATTTCAGTATTTCACAGGATTGTTTCTGTTAGTTGAGGATGTGGATGGTGAGGATATGGTGCGCATGCGCAGTGACGCTTTGTTCTTTTTGGAAAGTAAACGAAGGAGTGAGAACGCATTTTCTCTCTGTAACTCATTTTCTTTTACAATTTTTAAAGAAACCACGTACCTCGCCCAAGCTATTGGAGCAGAGGGCGCGACACATGGAACACTAACGCAGATCTATGCACAGGAGAATTTGGATTTTTAAGCATGCAGCTACTTTTTATAAGCACTTGAAATTAGGTTGATTGTGGGGAGACAATCGTCCGCCTATTATACTCCTCTGCAATTTGTTGGCAGATTATTAGAGACACGTCATCGTATAGACGATGACGTGTCTGTGATCACTTAAAACCAGTTGATTAACAGCACATGTTCTACCAAACACTGATTATTGGACGACGTTCTTCTGATAAACGTCACCGCTTACCTGTTAATTGTTATTGTCGTCTCGTGCTTATCTGGAGGTAATCAGTCGACAATTGCACGACCTTTCCAACTTGGAGTAGATTTCAGAAAATCGTAGCGATGGTCGCAAAATTTTAAGTCAGAGCGATAATGATGCGATCTGAGGGAAAAGCCCGGAAAATGAGGGGAAAGACGCTCAATGAGTGATATGGACGCCCAGGCTATGCTCAAATTTGCCAATTTTCCCCAAATCAATGCCTCACCGACCCGTCATTTTTTAAGTGAGAAGAGTTTTATACTTTTAAATTATATGTAAACAGTATTCTTGTGTAAAAATTATCCCAGGTCAGGGATCAAAAGACTTCTCATCATAGCGGTCGCTGCCGTGTTTTCAGAAACTGGGAGTTTTTAATTCACAGGAATAGTGATTAAATCTAAGTATTTTATTTGGACTTAGACACAAGTTTGTCTTCTAAAGATGCAAAGTTAGAAAACACAGTTTTTATGGAGGGTTGGTAAAGGGAACGCTCTTATGACATTTCATGCATGTCTTTAAGTCATAATAAAATTGCCTCTTTTTGTGTTAAAAAAACTTTTAAATTGTTGTTTTACTTGCTTATTGTACAGAAACCTTAAGTGACCAGAAAGGCCTCGAAGAAATAAGCTTTATTATTACTATTAACTTGTAGATTACAAGTTAATCTACAACCGGATTCCAAAAAAGTTGGGACACTTTAGAAATTGTGAATAAAAACTGAATGCAATGATGTGGAGGTGCCAACTTCTAATATTTTATTCAGAATACAACATAAATCACAGGTCAATAGTTTAAACTGAGAAATTGTATGATATTAAGGAAAAATATACTCATTCAAAATTTCATGGTGTCAACAAATCCCAAAAAAGTTGGGACAAGAACCTATTAGAGGCTGGAAAAAGTCATTTGAGCATACAACAAACACCTGGAAGACCAATCAGCACTAATCAGGTCAATTGGCAATATGATGGGTATAAAAAGTGCTTCTCAGATTGGCAGTGTCTCTCAGAAGCCAAGATGGGTAGAGGATCACCAACTCCCACAATGTTGCGTAAAAAGATAGTGGAACAGTATCAGAGAGGTGTTACCCAGCGAAAAATTGCAAAGAGTTTGCAGTTGTCATCATCAACTGTGAATAATATCATCAGAAGATTCAGAGAATCTGGAAAAATCTCTGTGCGTAAAGGTCAAGGCCGGAGAACCATACTGAATGCCCGTGATCTCCGGGCCCTTAAACGACACTGCATCAAAAACAGGAGTGCTACTGTGAAGGAAATCACAGCATGGGCTCAGGAGTACTTCCAGAAACCATTGTCAGTGAACACAATCCACCGTGCCATCCGCCGTTGCCAGCTGAAACTCTATTCTGCAAAGAAGAAGCCATTTCTAACAAAGATCCACAAGCGAAGACGTTTTCACTGGGCCAGGAGTTATTTAAAATGGAGTGTGGCAAAATGGAAGACTGTTCTGTGGTCAGACGAATCACGTTTTGAGGTTCTTTTTGGAAATCTGGGGCGCCATGTCATCAGGACCAAAGAGGACAGTGACAACCCAAGTTGCTATCAACGCTCTGTTCAGAAGCCTGCATCTCTGATGGTATGGGGTTGCATGAATGCGTGTGGCATGGGCAGCTTGCACATCTGGAAAGGCACCATCAATGCAGAAAAATATATTCAGGTTCTAGAGCAACATATGCTCCCATCCAAACGTCGTCTCTTTCATGGAAGACCCTGCATTTTTCAACAAGATAATGCCGGACCACATTCTGCATCAATCACAACATCATGGCTGCGTGGGAGAAGGATTCGGGTACTGACCTGGCCAGCCAACAGTCCAGATCTTTCACCTATAGAAAACATTTGGCGCATCATTAAGAGGAAGGTCAGACAAAGAAGACCCAAGACGATTGAACACTTAGAGGCCTGTATTAGACAAGAATGGGAGAACATTCCTATGTCTACACTTGAGAAGCTGGTCTCCTCAATGCCCAGACGTCTGTTGAGTGTTCTAAGAAGAAGGGGGGGTGTCACACAGTGGTGAAAATGGCCTTGTCCCAACTTTTTTGGGATTTGTTGACACCATGAAATTTTGAATGAGTATATTTTTCCTTAATATCATACAATTTCTCAGTTTAAACTATTGACCTGTGATTTATGTTGTATTCTGAATAAAATATTAGAAGTTGGCACCTCCACATCATTGCATTCAGTTTTTATTCACAATTTCTAAAGTGTCCCAACTTTTTCGGAATCCGGTTTGTACAAGAAGAAATAAAGAAGGTGGAAGATTTTAAGTACTTAGGATCAACAGTCCAGAGCAATGGAGAGTGTGGAAAAGAGGTGAAGAAGAGTGTTCAAGCAGGCTGGAACGGGTGGAGAAAAGTATCAGGTGTGATGTGTGATAGAAGAGTTTCAGCTAAAATGAAAAGAAAAGTGTACAAAACTGTGGTGAGACCCGCCATGCTGTTTGGTCTAGAGACAGTGGCACTGAGGAAAAGACAGGAAGCAGAGATGGAGGTAGCAGAGATGAAGATGCTGAGGATCTCTCTGAGAGTGACCAGGATGGACAGGATTAGAAATGAGTACATCAGAGGAACAGTACATGTTAGAGGTTTTAAAGTCCGAGAGGCCAGACTGAGATGGTTTGGACATTTACGGAGAAGAGAGACAGAGTACATCGGCAGAAGGATGCTGGGTTTGGAACCACCAGGAAAGAGGACTAGAGGAAGACCAAAGAGGAGGTTCATGGATACAGTGAAGGAAGACATGAAGATAGTTGGTGTGACTGAAGAGGATGCAGCAGATAGGGTTAGATGGAAGAAACTGACTTGCTGTGGCGACCCCTGAAGGGAAAAGCCGAAAGGAGAAGAAGAAGAAGATTACTATTAACTTGTAATTTCAGAGAAATGTTTTAACTCCCTTTGGCTCCTCGAAAGAATTTGAACGTGTTTAGTTTGCATTTAGACCGGGACATGCACGCCATCATTGACACAATAAATGGCTGAAAAGTTGCTCAAATAAACTAAAATCCCAACAAATAATTCATTCTGGATGAAAGGTGTTTTATTTTGATCTGAAATGACACAAATTTTCTTTTTTTTTTTCTCCCTAATAAATAGAGAAATAGTTACTTTTGGGGGGAGATTTTATTAGAACATTTTTTTATGTTTGTTTTCTTTTGATCTACTTTCAGATGAGATTATTTGATCTCGTGTTTCCCAGCGTGGCGTCTACAACCTGACCTCAGTAAGTTACTTTAATATCTGTGTGTATTGTGATGCTTCTTCTTTGAACTGAAATGTAATCCTGTTGTTTCAGGAGGTTCAAACAAAGACAACACGTGTCGTGTTTCAGTTCTGTCTCCATGGCGATGTGATTTTACTTTGTAAACAATTTTATATCTGAACTTTTCTCAGACTTTGTCGGTGTACTTACACCTTCGTCCACAGCATAGGTGTTGATGAAGTGGGCCAGGAGGTTACAGCACCACAGAAACAGGATCTCTCCCAATACATGTGGTACAAAACCTCTGAGGACACAAAAAGCGCTGGTCAGACTGGTTTAGAGCAGTGTGGTTGGGTGTCGATGGAGGACTAACCAGTTAGACTTACACATAAAATCCAGCTATGCCTTCTTCCTTGAAGATCTTCATTAAAGAACTAAATATACCTCTGAAAAAAAAAGAAAAATGTTTTAATTAATTAATAATTGATTATTATCACAATTCAAGGTTCCATTCCGTCGTCTTCCGCTCATCTGGGGTCGGGTCGCCGGGGCAACAGCCTCAGACGGGAAGCCCAGGCTTCTCTCACCCCAGCTGCATCCTCCAGCTCACCCGGAAGAATCCTGAGTCGTTCCCTGGCCAGCTGTGAGACATAGTCTCTCCAGCGGGTCCGGGGTCTGCCTCTCGGTCTCCTTCCGGTGGGACGTGCACGAAACACCTCACCAGTGAGGCGCTCAGGGGGCATCCTGACCAGTTGCCTGAATCACCCCATCTGGCTCATCTCGACCTGGAGAATGAGAGGCTGCACACCGAGCTCCTCCCGGATGGCAGAGCTCCTCACCCGATCGCTGAGTGAGAGCCCAGCCATCCTGCGGAGGAAGCTCATTTCACCCGCTTGTATCTGCAATCTCATTCTTTCGGTCACCACCCACAGCTGGTGACCATAGGTGAGGGTGGGAAGATAGATCGACTTGTAAATCGAGAGCTTTGCTTTTCGGCTCACGTCCCTCCGGGAGTCAACCAAGAGGCAGACCCCGGACCCACTGGAGAGACTATGTCACACAGCTGGCCGGGGAACGACTTGGGATTCTTCCGGGTGAGCTGGAGGATGCAGCCGGGGCGAGACTAGCCTGGGCTTCCCAATTGAGGCTGTTGCCTCCGCGACCCGGCCCCGGATGAACGGAAAATGACGGAACGGAATGCCTGGAAATCCCCAATTCAAGGTGATTTTAAAAAGAATCACAAATACATTTTTCTGTCATTATTTAGAGAAAAGAAATAAATTGAAACTCTTTTAAGGTCATTTTCAGCTGTTTTTAGGTGACTTTTAGCAAGTGTATGAAGTCCAGCTAAACTTTCTACGGTCCATCGGAGACACAGTCGTTCCAGCAAAATAGAAAACCCACAGGTGTGTTGGATCTTACCTGTACTTGATCTCTCTGCCAACAAACTGTGCCATACAGCGGACGGACACCACTACCAAAGAAAAACAAGTGTTCAGGAGATTCATTTATAAAAAGCAGAGTAGATCTTAAGTCAAGCCCTCTCACAAAAAAATGGCGGGGATTTTCTTGTGTGTGAATCATGCGCAATGAAAGATTGCGATAGGTGTTTCTCACATTAGAGCGTCTCGTTGGCGTCATGTCTGCGTTTGAATTGGGACATGAAGTGATTTAAATCAACTGCATGTCGAGAGAACATTAAACGATGGTGTCTTGCCTGTATGGCGACAATCGATTGTGAAAGGCTTTTGGAGACTGTTAGGGGACACATCGAAAATATACTACCAACACATGGTCAATTGGAGATGGTAACGTCCGCATTTTTAGTATAAATAGTGGGAACTTCCCAAGTTGTCCATCAGTTCACCTGTCGTTCTCAAGACTACACATCTCTGACCCATCGCTTTTTTATGTGAGCAGGGCACCACTCAGGTATACCATGGAAAGGATGTGTTGCCACTCTGGACAGGCACTGGATGATCATCTCATGGTACGTCTGGGAAAATAAAAGAAACTTGCTGATCCTTTTGAACCACAAAGCACCAGAACTGGAACTAAGGCCATGTCCACACGTAGCCGGGTATTTTTGAAAACGCATATCTGCTGTTCTCCGTTTTAGGAAAATGCTCGCGTCCACACGTAACAGTTTTCAAAATATCCGCGTCCACCGGAGCCGTATAAATACGCTTCTGAGTGCGGTTATGAGCATGCCAGACCAGTAGTGGGCAGTATTGAGTGTAGGAGGAGGGAGGCTTATGTGAGTAGTAATTGCCGATTGCAACGCATTTCTCCTCCTTTGCTCCTCGACAAGAAGCAAGAGCAGTTGAGAGTGGACAAAAAGGCAAGAAAAGAGGGTCTGCAACAGGGTCCGTGGATCCATGCTGCTCACTGTCTGCTTTTGTAAACAAGGACCCACACGAATGACGTACAGTATGTGCATTACTTGTCGCAGGTAGTGACGCATAAAAACGCAAATTTTTGTTTTCACACGTCCACACGCAAACGCGAAAACAGAGTTTTCCAAAACCTCCACTTTGACCAGAGTTTTCAAAAACGCCAGTTTTGAGTGAAAAAAACCTCCGTTTTCTTGTTGACGGAAGGCCAAAACGGATAAAAATATACGTATGTGTTTTCAAAAATACCCGGCTACGTGTGGACAGAGTCTCTAATCCTAGTCCCAGCAGGAAGCAAAAACAAGTTCTAATCTGCAGCTAGACGCTAGTTAAGTGGATTTAATCTACCACGCTGGTTAAGAATCAGATTTATTTCTGACCTCTTTAATGACTTTCCTGAATGAAGTCAGATGTTCTTCTTTCTTTGTTCGGTGTTGTACCTTCTGAGGAAAAAAAACAAAACTTTAATCTGACTTTTAAAAACTTTTATCCAGATAATAACTTTATTTGGTATTCTGGATTTTACATCTTACATTTTTATTAACTCTATCCCAGATTGTACTAACTTTATTTTGGAATGTACTAACATAATTCCAGATTCTATTTACTAACTCTGAAATTTACCAAATTTATTCTGGATTCTACCAGTTCTCCCAATATTTTCAGCTTGTAAAAGTAGTTCCACACGTTAATGTTTTAAGTCTTCAATCCACCAGAATAATTAACACGGCATTACTTTAATTAACTACGGATCAGTTACTCTATCAAATTACCAGTGGTGTTCCACATGGATCAATCCTGGGGCCCTTATGGTGTCCATTAAATCAAGGGGAAGAGATTTAGACTTATATTTTAAAATAGCTTTTCATGGTCTCAGGGGGCGTTGGCCTAGAGGCAGAGTTGCCGTTTTTCGACCGGGAGAACCTGGTTTGATTCCTGAGGCTACGCATAATCCGTCACAAAAATAAAAAAAAAAGAAAGGCAAAAAAGATTTTTAGAAATAATACACTAATTAAACGTAAAACCTTTTATTATAATTTTCTTTTGCTTGATAATGCGTTAAACTTGTCTATCTGTCGTATCCGAGCAGATGTAAAAGTACAATGAAGCTTTGATCCAAATAGGTTTGGAGCTGCGATCCTTCGTTTTTTCTGACACATGTGCCTGAGGGTCTCGGTACGGACCTCACACAGACATATAAGTCTGACCTAGGGTGCAATCTTTGTTTACCTGTTTAATTTTTCCTCGCATCAAGGTGGAGATGGCACTGGAGATGAGGCGGGGTGAAAGGCCACGGAACAGCCCCATCTTTCCATCCACCTCCACAATGTGATAAGCTGGAAACAAACATATTCTATCAGTAGCACGTCCACCCGGACATTCATTAGCTCGCTTCTTAGAGCTCGACTGATTTATTTTTCCGTTCCATCGTCTTCCGCTTATCCAGGACCGGGTCGCGGGGGCAACAGCCTCAGACTTTAGGCTTCTCTCACCCCGGCTGCATCCTCCAGCTCACCCGGAAGGATCCCGAGTTGCTCCCAAGCCAGCTGTGAGAACTTAGTCTCTCCAGCAGGTCCGGGATCTGCCTCTTGGTCTCCTCCTTGTGGGATGTGGCCAAAACACCTCAACAGCGAGGCGCTCGGGGGCATCCTGACCAGATGTCCGAACCACCCCATCTGGTTCCTCTCGACCTGGAGGAGGAGCGGCATGACACCACGCTCCTCCTGGATGGCAGAGCTCCTCACCCAATCTCTGAGTGAGAGCCCAGCCACCCTGTGGAGGAAGCTAATTTCGGCCGCTTGTATCCGTGATCTCACTCTTTCGTCACCACCCACAGCTGAGGGTGGGAACGTAGATCGACTTGTAAATCGAGAGCTTTGCTTTTCGGCTCAGCTCTCTCTTTACCAAGACGGACCGAATCAGCGTGGCAAATGGCAAATTATGACAAGTTATACAATTTAATATTGTTTATTATCTGAACATTGATTTTGACCAGTTTAAAAGTATAATCATTGTATCAACAACCATAAACAGTGGAACCCTACCGTAGGAGAAGAAGCCAGGCAGGTATAAAACTTTCCTTCCAAACATAGTGGTGCCCACTGTGGGAGAAAGCGGTTCATGTCCCACCTGAAGGAAGATGGTGAAATTAAACACAATCTATCTCGTAGATCCAAACTGGACCAACAAGCATGAAAGGAACGTCATTCCCAAATCAAAACATATCTACAGTAAAGCGGTTTTCTCCTCAGCATCTTCATCTCTGCTACCTCCATCTCTGCTTCCTGTCTTTTCCCCAGTGGCACTGTCTCTAGACCAAACAGCATGGCCACTCTCACCACGGTTTTGTACACTTTCCCTTTCATTTTAGCTGAAACTCTTCTGTCACACATCACACCCAATACTTTCCTCCACCCGTTCCAGCCTGCCTGAACACGCTTCTTCACCTCTTTTCCACACTCTCCATCGCTCTGGACTGTTGATCCTAGATACTTAAAGTCTTCCACCTTCTTTATCTCTTCTCTCTATAACCTAACCTCGTCTGTCAGCCTGTCCATCACCACAGCAAACAGCAAAGGACTCAGAGCAGATCCTTGGTGCAGTCCCACCCCCACACTGAACTACTCTGTCTCACCTACAGCACACCTCACCACTGTCTTACAGCCCTCATACATGTCCTGGACCACTCTGACATACCTCTCTGTCACACCAGACTTCCTCATACAATACCATAGTTCTTCTCTAGGTACCCTGTCATACGCTTTCTCTAGATCTACAAAGACACAGTGCAGCTCCCTCTGACCTTCCCTGTACTTCTCTATAAGCAAATACTGCATCTGTAGTGCTCTTTTTTTACCGTTCCGTCGTCTTCCGCTTGTTCTGGGTTCGGGTCGCGGGGGCAACAGCCTCAAACGGGTAGCCCAGGCCTCTCTCACCCCGGCTGCATCCTCCAGCTCACCCGGAAGGATCCTAAGTCGTTCCCCGGCTAACTGTGAGACATAGTCTCTGCAGCGGGTCCGGGGTCTGCCTCTTGGTCACCTCCCGGTGGGACGTGCCTGAAACACTCGGGGGCATCCTGACCAGATGCCCGAACCACCCCATCTGGCTCTTCTCGACTTGGAAGAGGAGCGGCTCCTCCCGGACACCGAGCTCCTCCCTGATGGCAGAGCTCCTCACCCGATCTCTGAGTGAGAGCCCAGCCACCCTGCGGAGGAAGCTCATTCCGGCTGCTTGTATCCGTGATCTCATTCTTTCGGTCATCACCCACAGCTGGTGACCATAGGTGAGGGTAGGAACGTAGATCGACTTGTAAATTGAGAGCTCTGCTTTTCGGCTCAGCACTTTCTTTACCACAACGGACCTTTTTTTTTTTTTTTTTTTTTTTTTAAGATTTTGTATGATTTCTGGGAATTAGCGCCTCCAAATCCGAGACGATGGTCCTCGCCCGGAAAAGGGTGGAATGCCCCCTGCGGATAAGGGACAGGGTCCTGCCCCATGTGGAGGAGTTTAAGTATCTCGGGGTCTTGTTCACGAGTGGGAGAAGGATGGAGTGGGAGATCGAGAGGCGGATCCGTGCGGCATCAGCAATAACTAAGACGCTGCATCGGTCCGTCGTTGTAAAGAGAGAGCTGAGCCGAAAAGCAAAGCTCTCGATTTACAAGTCGATCTACGTTCCTACCCTCACCATGGTAACCAGCTGTGGGTGGTGACCGAAAAAATGAGATCGCGGGTACAAGCGGCCGAAATGAGCTTCCTCCACAGGGTGGCCGGCTCTCACTCAGATATCGGGTGAGGAGCTCTGCCATCCAGAAGGAGCTCGGTGTCGAGCCGCTCCTCCGCCTCCCGGCGAGGTGTTTTGGGCACGTCCCACCAGGAGGAGACCAAGGGGCAGACCCCGGACCCGCTGGAGAGACTATGTCTCACATCTGGCTGAGGAACGACTTGAGATCCTTCCAGGTGAGCTGGAAGATACAGCCGGGGAGAGAGAGGCCTGGGCTGCCTGTTTGAGGCTGTTGCCCCCGCGACCTGACCCCGGAACAAGCGGAAGACGATGGAACGGAACTCTGTACTGGTGTAACACACACATTTCTCAGATGTGGATCGATAAAGTACGTGTTATTGAGGTTAGCTACCTGGATGAGTAGTTTTACGTAGAGTAGTGGGTGTGTGATGGCGGTGACACCTGACCCCAGCAGCACCACAGCAGCGTCCACTTCAGCGGGAATCGAACCAGGATCCTCCTCCAGCGGCTGGTTCACACGCTCCTCCATGCTGAATTAGCGCTAAAAAACTGCGTCAAACCGGGGTTACTGTTAAAAAACCATCGGCTCTGAGCCTTCTGATGCTAGCTGGACATCCAGCAGGTCTGCTCGCTTTTAGTTAAAAAACAACAACAACGCGTGGTTTTTTTATCTTGTTTTAGAAGCTAAACACATTTAGCACGATGTTATCAACATGCAGCAAAACACAACGCGTCAAATGACGTCACCAGTACGGAAGTACTTGTTTTTTAAAAATAATTTATTATTCTTTTAATTTTACTTAATATATATATTCTTTTTTTAACTTTAGTTTGAACTTAAAGGATGTTTCAATATTTAACTAACTTTATTCAGAATTTCACTTTTTTTTGGACTTTGTTAATTTTTTTCTGGATTTGAACCTTTCTTTCTCATAGATAATAAATTTAAGATTTTAAATACGTAAAAATATTAATTTAATTTTTTTACGTATGTTTCTGGTTCCTTTCATCTTTATTTTATATTGTGTCCGCGCGCATGCGCATTTGTGTGCATAAAGCTGCCATTTAATTTACTGGCTTTTTTTTTTTTTTTTTTACTAACTTTGTTTTTTCTTCTGCTGGTTTTACAAGATTTTTTCTATTCCGTTCCGTTCCGTCATCTTCCGCTTGCTCCGGGGTCGGGTCGCGGGGGCAACTGCCTCAAACGGGCAGCCCAGGCCTCTCTCTCCCCGGCTGCATCCTCTAGCTCACCTGGAAGGATCCCAAGTCGTTCCCCGGCCAGCTGTGAGACATAGTCTCTCCAGCGGGTCCGGGGTCTGCCCCTTGGTCTCCTCCCGGTGGAACGTGCCCAAAACACCTCGCCCGCGAGGCGCTCAGGGGGGCATCCGGATCAGATGCCCGAACCACCCCATATGGCTCCTCTCGACCTGGAGGAGGAGCGGCTCGTCACCGAGCTCCTCCCGGATGGCAGAGCTCCTCACCCGATCTCTGAGTGAGAGCCCTGCCACCCTGTGGAGGAAGCTCATTTCAGCCGCTTGTACCCGCGATCTCATTCTTTCGGTCACCACCCACAGCTGGTTACCATGGTGAGGGTTGGAACGTAGATCGACTTGTAAACAGAGAGCTTTTCTTTTCGGCTAAGCTTTCTTATTACCACGACGGACCGATGCAGCGTCCTAGTTCTTGGTGATGCCACACCGATCCGCCTGTTGATCCCTCGCTCCATCCTTCCCCCACTCGTGAACAAGACCCCGAGATACTTAAACTCCTCCACTTTTTTCTATTAGAAATAGATAAACAGATTCTAATAGATTTTTTCTATTATTATTAACTTTTTTTCTAGATTTTCCATTTTCTGCCTGTCAGAAGCACTAACATTATTTTACGACCATTATTCAGGATTTTACTAATACTTTTCTAGATTTGAAACTTTTCTTCCTCCCATAGACATTAATAATTAATATTTTAATATTAAAACCTCAGAAAGAGACAAAGAGTGACTTTATACCCGAAGGAAAACTTATTGGCCACAGTTGTTCAACTGAAAAAAAAAAAAAAAGAACAAGATAAATTATTTGAAATGAGCTCCCTCTGTCGGATGGTTGGGGTTTCGCTCAAAGATAGAGTGATCCAGCGCCAGATAAGCAGACGATGACCGAGCAACAGAGCAGATGGGTTTCATCCTGATAAAAGTAGGTGGTAGCTGAGGACACTGGCGAGAGGAGTCAGTGATGAGACGAGGGACACAGGACAAGAAAGCTAGGAATCAGCGAAGCGCCATGTGGATGTGCTCCACCCCCTGCAGGACACTGTTTGCACTAGAAAGCAGCTTCAGTGGCAGGCTGCTCCACCCTCGCTGTGTGAAGGAGAGATTCAGGAGGTCTTTCCTTCCTTCTGCTGTGAGACTCCACAATGAGTCACCAGAACTGTGCGGTAGCTCACTCACTTTGAATGTATGTTTTTGTCCTTGGTCTATTTTGCCTTTTTTGTTTTGTTTGTGCATACTTGTCGTGACCTTTTTTTTTCTTCCTGTGCCTATACTGTTGCATACTGCAGTTTCCCCATTGTGGGACAAACAGAGGTATTCTTAATCTTCTTAATCTTAATGTACAGTATGAAGGATAGAGGACTCATCATCTGGGAAAGAATAGTAGAAAAAAATGAAGTAAATGGAATTAAAGGACAGAACCCCTGTGTGCCAAACTTACAAATAAATTCAATTTAATTTGTATAGCCCAAAATCACAGAATTTCTGTCTCAATGAAGAGTCAACAAGAAAAGGAGGAATCCATAAACACAAATACACAGCAAGAAAAATAACTAACAAATGCTAGATAGACAATACTAGCACATTCCTGCCCTTAGACTCTCCTTCATGGTGAGGAAAAACTCCTAAAAAAAAAACATAGATGAGTAAAACATAAGAAACCTTGTGGGGATCCACACGAAAGAGAGATCCCTCCCCAGGACGAGCATTCAATGTGTCTAAGACTATATCTAAAGAAGTCAATAGATGTTCTTCATCCTGATGGAAACACGGGGGACTCCTTACCCCGGCGATGCCCAGGAGGGCAATGAAATGGTAGCCAATTAGCAACCATTTCAATAATAATTCTTAGCTTGCCTGGTATTATGCTGGTAACTTTTGTTTGCATGATGCATCCAAACAGCAATAAAATGAGGAAGATAAATGAATGAGATGTTCCTCACCTTTAGTTAACTTAAAATGTTTGTTAAAAAATAAATACAGTACATCCTGATTTTTAGGCACTAATTTCCTTTTTTTTTCAAACTTTCTAACCAAAGCCGCACAAAAAATGTATTTATTAACTCCATCAAAACATTGATAAAACTTTTGCATTTTAAATTGAAAAAAAAAACAATTTAAAAACAGGCATGGACAAAATCTTAGCATTATTAAAAGTTTTATTCAAAGAAACACAAAGATAATTTGTGATATCTCTTGATGTTTTTCATCAGGGCTGGTCCCACAGGGTGGACTTTAAGCTACCCCCTACGTGTCAGGACTGTCTGAGAAGCTACAGACAACATCCTACAGACAAGGTGCCCACAGAGAAACAGCAATGAGTTCTATTCTATTCAATGCAGTAAAGGGTCATTAAAGACCTACCAATTCCTTGGTAGGTCCTAACTTAACTCTTATTGTTGTCAACTTGCCTTCTTGAACGTAGAAAATGGCGGCCGGATGGAGTGGAACTCATTATGTTCCTAAAGATTATAGTTTTCATTAAATTTTTGAAAAAAAAAAAAAAGGAAAAATGAATAAAACTAAGTATTGAAATTAAGAAAATTTGAAGAAGTTTTTACGTCCAAATTGGCCCCAAATACGTAAATTGACACCTAAGCCTATGGAGAAGTGAGACCTGAGATCTGCCACATATCGCGAGATTAAATTAGGATCCCTAGGTTCAGCTTTATCGGTCCGTCGTGGTAAAGAGAGAGCTGAGCCGAAAAGCAAAGCTCTCGATTTACAAGTCGATCTACGTTCCAACCCTCACCTATGGTCCCCAGCTGTGGGTGGTGACCTAAAGAATGAGATCACGGGTACAAGCGGCCGAAATGAGCTTCCTCCGCAGGGTGGCTGGGCTCTCACTCAGAGATTGGGTGAGGAGCTCTGCCATCCGGGAGGAGCGCGGTGTCGAGCCGCTCCTCCTCCAGGTCAAGAGGAGCCAGATGGGGTGGTTCGGGCATCTGGTCAGGATGCCCCCCGAGCGCCTCGCAGGCAAGGTGTTTCGGGCACGTCCCACCGGGAGGAGACCAAGGGGCAGACCCCGGACCCGCTGGAGAGACTATGTCTCACAGCTGGCCGGGGAACGGCTTGGGATCCTTCCAGGTGAGCTGGAGGATGCAGCCGGGTAGAGAGAGGCCTGGGCTGCCCGTTTGAGGCTGTTGCCCCCGCAACCCATTCCTGGAACAAGCGGAAGATGACGGAACGGAAAGGTTCAGCTTTATTCTACTTAAGAAATGATTACATTTAATTAAATAAGTTTCATGACTTAATTTAACTTTATTGTTCTCGTCTTTAGCATGTTGTTCATACTGACACACATGGTAACCGAACTCCAGAGTTAGGCTATGACATGCGTAGAAGCGCTAATTCTCTCATCTAGACAGAGATCATGTCCACACGTAGCCAGGTATTTCTGAAAACGCATATCTGCTGCCCTCGTTTTAGAAAAACTCTGGCGTACACACGTAACCGTTTTCGATATAACTGCATCCACACGAAGCGGTATAAATAGGCTTCTGAGTGTTGTTATAAGCATGCCAGACCAGTAGTCGGCTGTATTTATCCAAACCTAAGCTCTGAGGTAGGAAGGCTTATGTGATGGATGATAGCTGACGGTAACGCATTTCGCCTCCTTTGCTCCTCAACAAGAAGCAACAGCAGTTGAGTGTGTAAAAAAAAGCAAGAAATGAGCAGTTTTGTTTTTTCGAGGATCCATGCTGCCCACTGTCTGATATTAAAAACAAGGACGCACACAAATGACGTTTATGCATTAATTGTCACAGGTAGTGACGTTTAAAAACGCCAGTTATGCATGTCCACACGCAAAACCAGAGTTTTCCAAAATCTTCACTTTGGTGGCAGTTTTCAAATACGACGGTTTGTAGTGGAAAAAAAAACGACAGGGTTCGTCTGGATGACAGGCCAAAACGGTTAAAAATATTCGTTTCACCAGAGACCCGGCTACGCGTGGACAGGGCCTGAAGCTGTAGTGGACGGGGGAGCGTCATAGGGGCGGTGTTTGCTGGCGTCATTGCTTGCGTCATGCCAGGTTGCAGATGTCTACGGTCAGATTAGCTGAAAGCAGCGTTGCCAGGTTTACGATAATTATCGTATTTGTACGATTTTTTCTCCCTCCGTACGATGTACGATCAATAATTGTAAAAAAAAAAAAATGCTCAAAATACGATCATTTAAACGTTTGTTGTCTGTGTAACTGTGTTAGTTGTTTTCATCTGCCGTGACTGTTTGTCGGAGTTTTTTTTTTATTTTTTATATATACTTTATTGTTTACAGAAATGTCAACAACACAAATACACAAACAAATGAACAATTTAAACAAAAGAGTTGAACCCACAAACCCTCCTACCCCACCCACTCACTTCCGACAGCCATCCAACTAAAAGAAAACAAACAAAAAAAACAAACACAGGTAATCAATAAATACAAAAAAAAACTTAGACATTTTAAAACAAAACGTGTTTTTTTTTTCCCACTGCTTGAGAAAAAACAAAAATAAAATGGTAGAAAAAGTTTCAAAAAAGTCTTCTGGACAGTTCAGTTCTTGAACGAGACGTTTCGACTTCCATCCGGAAATAATTTTCAATTGGAATGAAGCCATGGACTAAAGATGACACCTCGTGACCCAGTTTCACGCCTCTCGTTACCAGGAATTTCTTTTCACTAGGCTTTTGGCATTTTATAACAGGGTCGTTTACTGGTCTGTGGCTACAATAGGAGCCATTCACGGCCATCATAGGTAACACAGGCTCATTAGTCGAGCCCTTCCTTATTATTTTTTTACCTTTTACTCAGGTTAGTATAAATAGATCCAGTTTTCAGTCCATTTCTATCAGATTGAAAATGATTTCCGGATGGAAGTCGAAACGTCTCGTTCAAGAACTGAACTGTCCAGAAGACTTTTTTGAAACTTTTTCTACTATGGATCACTCCTGGATGAATGAGGGACTACACAGACTTGTTGCTCAAAAATAAAATGATTACAAAAGCGCATCAGTCCACCGAGAATGCTTTTAATGGTTTTTTTGTCCTTTTAAAAGTAGATTTTTAAGGTCGGTAGGCAGATGGTTTAAAAATGGAGTCCATGTTTTGAAGAACATCTCCTCTAGTCCTTCCACAACTGTATGTAGCCTCTCATGAGGGAGTGTACTAAACACCTGTTTGTACCACAAGGTAACAGTGGGATAGGACTCCTTTGAGCTTTTTTTTTTAATGAACCCTGAATGCATCAAACAAAGAAACAGATGAATGATTGGCGGATAGGTCCAGGCTAGTGATTGCTTACGTTGGGGGTGAGTAGCACCACCCGCAAAGTTATAAAGAGGAGGAACGTCCATTTGCGTGTTTGAGACTTGTTGCGGGCTCGGAAATCAAAGCGTTCTTCTGATACTGAAACACTGAACTTTTGATTGAATTATCAGTTTTAAAAAAACAACAGCAAAGAATTTTTTTTAAATAATTTTCAGTCTGCGGTTATTGTAAACGTCTTTGCTGAAAATGTTGTAGATGGTATTTTTATAAAAATAATTTTGATCTGTGACGCACTATTTTATCTTTAGAAAAAAGTGAATTGAACTGATTCATAAATAGTAGTGTTGGTGAGGGGTGACGTATTTGTGCTTAAAAGCATCCAAAATGTTCGTGTAGTCGCTCATTCATCCAGGAGTGATCCATAGTAGAAAAAGTTTCAAAAAAGTCTTCTGGACAGTTTAATTCTTGAACGAGACGTTTCGACTTCCATCCAGAAATCATTTTCAATCTGAATGAAATGCACTGGAAACTGGATCTAAATTAGATCCAGCGAAGTAGGATCTAAATTAGAAACTGGATCTAAATTAGGAAACTGGATCTAAATTAAATCCAGTGAAGTAGGATCTAAAGTAGAAACTGGATCTAAATTAGATCTAAATTAAACTTTTTCTACTATCATCCAAAATGTTATTGATCTGTTTATAAAGACTGACAGAGGAGATTAAAACTACACATCGCTTAGATTTGGTATAATGTAGATGTTGGGGTTCACATAAAAAAAACCCTGATATGCATATAAACACATATAAGTATATATTTATATACATATATTTATATATGTACATACAGTGGTGGTCAAAAGTTTACATACACTTGTAAAGAACATAATGTCATGGCTGTCTTGAGTTTCCAGTTATTTCAACAACTCTGATTTTTCTCTGATATAGTGATTGGAACAGATCCTTCTTTGTCACAAAAAACATTCATGAAGTTTGATTCTTTTATGACTTTATTATTGGTAAACTGAAAATGTGACGAAATCAGCTGGGTCAAAAATATACATACAGCAATGCTAATATTTGGTTACATGTCCTTTGGCCATTTTTACTTCAATTAGGCGCTTTTGGTAGCCATCCACAAGCTTCTGGCAAGTTTCTGGTTGAATCTTTGACCACTCCTCTTGACAGAATTGGTGCAGTTCAGTTAAATTTGTTGGCTTTCCGACATGGACTTGTTTCTTCAGCATTATCCACATGTTCTCAATGGGATTTAAGTCAGGACTTTGGGAAGGCCATTCTAAAACCTTAATTCTAGCCTGATTTAGCCATTCCATTACCACTTTTGATGTGTGTTTGGGGTCATTGTCCTGTTGGAACACCCAACTGCGCCCAAGACCCAACCTTCGGGCTGATGACTTCAGGTTTTCTTGAAGAATTTGAAGGTAATTCTCCTTCTTCATTGTCCCATTGACTCTCTGTAAAGCACCAGTTCCATTGGCAGCAAAACAGGCCCACAGCATAATACTACCACCACAGTGCTTGATGGTAGGCATGGTGTTCTTGGGGTTAAAGGTCTCATCTTTTCTCCTCCAAACTTATTGCTGGGCATTGTGGCCAAACAGCTCAATTTTTGTTTCATCTGACCACAGAACTTTGTCCATGTGATCAGCAGCAAACTTTAGTCGAGCCTTAAGGTGCCGCTTTTGGAGCAAGGGCTTCCTTCTTGCACGGCAACCTCTCAGTCCATGGCGATGCAAAACACGCTTGACTGTGAACACTGACACCTGTGTTCCAGCAGCTTCTAATTCTTGGCAGATCTGCTTTTTGGTGCTCCTGGGTTGACTCTTCACCCTCCTGACCAGTTTTCTCTCAGCAGCAGGTGACAGCTTGTGTTTTCTTCCTGATCGTGGCAGTGACAAAACAGTGCCATGCACTTTATACTTACAAACAATTGTTTGCACTGTTGCTCTTGGAACCTGCAGCTGCTTTGAAATGGCTCCAAGTGACTTTCCTGACTTGTTCAAGTCAATAATTTTCTCTTTTTCAAAATGGGAAAGTCCTTTGACTTTCCCATTGTAGCGTTTGTGGGTGTTTTTATCCAATGAGCCCTTTTTAAATGGCCACCAGCTGTAGTCACTCATAATCACTCACAAGAAGTTAAGCGGTCATGCTATGAAGCTCATGTCATTGACACAACTTTCTAAGTCTCCAAAATTGCTCATTCATGTTGCTGTATGTATATTTTTGAGCCAGCTGATTTCGTCACATTTTCAGTTTACCCATAATAAAGTCATAAAAAGAATCAAACTTCATGAATGTTTTTTGTGACAAAGAAGGATCTGTTCCAATCACTATATCAGAGAAAAATCAGAGTTGTTGAAATAACTGGAAACTCAAGACAGCCATGACATTATGTTCTTTACAAGTGTATGTAAACTTTTGACCACCACTGTATATGTATATATTCATATACATATATGTACACAGTATATATGTCTATGTACACATATGTATACAGTCTCCTAAGTCCCGCCCCTACTGATTTCTTTCTAGGTTTCTTAAAATCTTATTTCCCTGGTTATTTTTTTATATTTTTGCAGTTATTTAAATTTTAGAAAAAGAATCCAAAGATTTTGCCTCCTGTGTGTTTCCTTCACTCCCACTGCCTTACGAGTGCATGGAAAGGGTGTTATTTTGTCAATGGGAGTGGTTTTACTGGCTGTACGATCATTTTTTGTAAAATACGATCAGTTTACGTCATTATTATGTTAATCCAGCACCTCCAACCTGGCAACGCTGGCTGAAAGAGTTGATAACGCACTCTGAGCATGCGCAGAGGCGCTAAGTCGCAGATTAGTTTTATTCTGGCAGGTCAAACAGGAAAGTTTTTTTTTGTTTGTTTTGTTTTTGGAGATAACCATTTGGTGAAAGTCTGGTCGCTACGTTTCAGGTAAAAAAAAAATACTTTAAATCTTTTTTTTTTTTTTTTTTTTTTTATGGCATTCTGTTATTTAAAACAGATCGTTTTATAATTACTTTTAATTTTCAAAATATTTGTCATTTATGTTTTTAATGAGCTGTTTTATTCATTGTTGTGTCTAAATTTATAAAAAGCGTTACAAATAAAATGTTTCATTAATAAACGAAAAACGGCTCATGTTTAAAACAGCTTCACATTTTTTTGAAAAAGTAAAAATTTAGGATTGAAAGTATTTCTGATCGGTTCTGCGATTCATCTGTTTTATTTAAAAGTTTATTTATTTTATTTTACCATCAGGCTTAAATTTAATGCCACCGTTAATGAAAAATTATGTTTTTTAGCTTCACAGACGCTCAACGTTTTATTTAAAAAAAGCTAGATTTCACATGAGTTCTGTTGTTATTTTCAACCGTTAAAAATTAACAGTGTTTCCAAATTGAAAGAAAACGGTTGTGTTTTAAAACAGAACTCTTATTCTGTGGAAGTGAGAAGCTAGGGGGATTCTGAGTTCAGAAAAATTGGAATATAATCTTAAACTGAACAAATAATTTAAGGCGGTATTATCAAAGATCCGGCCCGCTCGAGGGTTCTGCGCGACCTGTGGGATAAAAATGCATTATTTTGAGAAATGAATACATTTACTGTTAACATGTTTTAAAATGGTCCGTTTGGGGCGCTGTGATTTAGTACAAGCACGTTACAAGCACAGTACAAGCGCCCGTTGGAAGTTTTGTACCACCCATTTTTCGCTCAGCCTTGACTTCTTGACCAGGTTGGTGCCTAGAAAGAACCATTTTCGCTTCTGCGCATGTGCAATACTTCCAACACCCGCTGGGTGGCAGTTACATACGAAAATTGGCTCTGCGCTGGGCGGAATGCGTGTTACCGTGGCAACCATTTGTGAAGTTCAACATCTTTACTGAAACTCACATCCTTCAAAGTGGTGGAACAACGCTATTTGTTGTTCTTAAACACCATCAGTCCACCATCTTTAGTTCCACGTGTTTGTCCTTAAGCCCCACTGTGAAGCCCGGCACGGTCAGACAGGAATCACCGCTGATGTCGCTCCTACCATAAATATCAGAATAATATCTATGGCTCAGATCATTTTTCAAAACAGACCAATCTTACGGTATCTCGTAAACAACGTCTATGGATTTTGTTTTAATTCATTCACAAGCAATTACAAAAGTTAAATTAATTATTTGAGATGATTTATTGACTACTATGATTACAAGGTGTAAGGTGTAACATTTCATTACATTAGAAAAGTAACTGTTTTTAATGGCAGCCAAAAATTTAAGAGACGTTGACCAAAAATAAATAAATGTTCCGAAATTTCTATTGTTGTCTAATTGCCTTGGTGTGTCTTTATTTGTTCACTTCGTCATTTCAGACCATTTGTGTGTGTTTTTTAACATTTCTTGTTTTATCCAAAGGGAAGCCCCGGTGTGAACTGTGAAGAAACAATATACCAGTTCTGAAGAAGCTGAAAAACAACCTAAAAACAAAAGACAACAGAAAAACTACAATAACATCGTCAAACAAGTCAAAAGGTGTTTGATTTTTAACACATCATTGTTTAATGATCTGGATGGTAGTTCTGTCCAAGTTTCTCTTTGTTCTGTTCAGCACTTTATGTAAATTTGTTTGAAAAGTGTTCCGTTCCGTCATCTTCCGCTCATTTGGGGTTGGGTCGCGAGGCAACAGCCTCAGACAGGAAGCTCAGGCTTCTCTCACCCCGGCTGCATCCTCCAGCTCAACCAGAAGAATCCCGAGTCGTTCCCAAGCCAGCTGTGAGACATAGTCTCTCCAGCGGGTTCGGGGTCTGCCTCTTGGTCTCCTCCTGGTGAGACGTGCCTGAAACACCTGGAGGAGGAGCGGCTCGACACCGAGCTCATCCCGGATGGTAGAGCTCCTCACCCGATCTCTGAGCGAAAGCCCAGCCAGCCAGTCTGCGGTGGAAGCTCATTTCGGCCGCTTATATCCGCAATCTCATTCTTTCGGTCACCACCGACAGCGGGTGACCATAGGTGAGGGTAGGAACATAAATCCTGGTTACCATGGTGAGAGTGGGATAGTAGATCGACTTGTAAATTGAGAGCTTTGCTTTTCGGCTCAGCTCTTTCTTTACTACGACGGATCGATGCAGCGTCCTAGTTTTTGCTGACGCCGCACCCATCCGCCTGTCAATCTCCTGCTCCATCCTTCCCCCACTCATGAACAAGACCCCGAGATACTTAAACTCCTCAACTTGGGGCAGGACCCTGTCCCTGACCTGCAGGGGGCATTCCACCATGCGAGGACCATGGTCTCAGATTTGGAGGCGCTAATTGGCTGCTTCACACTCGGCTGCAAATCGTGGTCCGATGAAGCCAACAGGACCACATCGTCCGCAAAAAGCAGAGATCCGATCCTGAGGTCACTAAACCGGATCCATCCAATGCCTCGGCTACGCCTAGATATTTCGTTCATAAAGATGATGAACAGAATCGGTGACAAAGGGCCGATTTTGTTTTTGCCGGTGTTGAATATTACATTTGTTAAATTGAATTACAAGAGTATTCCCTCATATTATCATCAGCTAAAATACAACTATTAGTATATTTTATATGTGTAAATATGATCTACGGCAACCTTGAGTTCCCAGAAAGACGTCTAAGAAATAAAATGTATCATTATTCAACCATAGATGTTTGTAACTCTTCTTCTTCTCCTTTCGGCATTTCCCTTCAGGGGTCGCCACAGCAAATCAGTCTCTTCCATCTAACCCTATCTGCTGTATCCTCTTTGGTCACACCAACTATCTTCATGTCTTCCTTCACTGTATCCATGAACCTCCTCTTTGGTCTTCCTCTAGTCCTCTTTCCTGGTGGTTCCAAACCCATCATCCTTCTGCCGATGTACTTGGTCTCTCTTCTCTGTACATGTTCAAACCATCTCAGTCTGGCCTCTCGGACTTTATCTCCAAAGCCTCTAACGTGCTGTTCCCCTTGATATACTCATTTCTAATCCTGTCCATCCTGGTCACTCCCAGAGAGATCCTCAGCATCTTCATCTCTGCTACAAACATCTCTGCTTCCTGTATTTTCTTCAGTGCTACTGTTTCTAGACCAAACAGCATGGCCGGTCTCACCACGGTTTTGTACACTTTTCCTTTCATTTTAGCTGAAAATTTCTGTCATACATCACACCTGATTCTTTTCTCCACCCGTTCCAGCCTGCTTGAACACGCTTCTTCACCTCTTTTCCACACTCTCCAATGCTCTGGACTGTTGATCTTAAGTACTTAAAATCTTCCACCTTCTTTATCTCTTCTCCCTGTAACCTCACTTTTCCATTTGGATCCCTCTCATTCACACACATGTACTCTGTTTTACTCTGACTAATCTTCATTCCTCTTCTTTCTAGTGCAAACCTCCACCTCTCCAGCTTTTCCTCCACCTCTCCGCTCTTCTCACTACAGATCACAATGTCATCTGCAAACATCATTGTCCATGGGGATTCCTGTCTGACCTCGTCTGTCAGCCTGTCCATCACCATAGCAACCAGCAAAGGACTCAGACCAGATCCCTTAGATCTTGGATCCCGTAGATGTTTGTAACTAGTAGTTTATAATATTTCATAGTTTTAGAGCAAGTTGCAAACACTGCTAACTAAATTTCTCAGATGGGTCCATCTCCCTGTCAGGCTCACTAAGTTCTAAATAACTTGTTTTAAAGCAGTTTCTGGGCAGTTTGACAAAAACGTGTTTTACGTCTGTGTGCAGGTTAAACACAGGCAGAATGGGGAACTTGGAGCTCTTCATCCCACAAGAGGCTGAAGTGAAAGTCGTCCTCTTGCGAAATGTATCCAAATCACTTCTTAATCGATTGAGCTCCAACCTCTCTGGTGACTTTACAAAGCTTTCCAACTCTCAGCAAGCCATTTGGATTGGCCCCGTCGTGATTAGAATGCAAGGTTCGAATCAGACCTCGCAAGATCCAAGCTCATTAATGGTCAACACGCTCTCCCTTGTCGCATCCCAGGAGGGGGGTTTGAGAGTGAACTTCATCATATCCAACCCGGTTGCTTACACGGTGTTGAATGACCCAGCTGGTGCGGCAAGCCTTTTGCCACCCTGTAGCTGTGACCCGCCTCCGACAGAGACTGCCGTCGTAATCTACATGAAACAATTGTACCTAGTCCGCATCCCCCGGCGCCTGACAGGAAAAAAACGAAGAAATCTCAAAAGATCCAATGAGGTGAGAATATTTCTGCTCTCAAACTGTTACAAGAGAATTTATAGAAACTGCCTACAGTTACTCAGTACAACCTATATACTGAGTTTCAAGTTATTATGCAGATGATATTATTTTGCAAGCCAATGCAAAATCCTCCACACTTCTTGTTTGCTGTGCTGTAATGATGCGCACACATACCGCCAAGCTAAGATAATCCCTGCAGGCTGGCCAGCCTCTTCCGTAGAGAAAGGGCAGTAGCTCTGACATTTAGAGATTATCAGAGTGAAGGAGAGCCAGGTGGGGTTTCTGGGATCTGTTTAGTTTGCTTCCCGGTGTTTCAGATATGTCCCACCAGGACAAGACCCAGAAGCAGACCGAGAACCTGGTCACAGCTGAACAGGGGGAACCTCGGGGTTCTCTTGAACAAGCTGAAGGATGTGGCTGGGGCAATATGGAATTTTGTTTGCAGAATAGTGTTCCCTCGCTAATACATAATTTATTCTTTGTGACCTTGCGGTCTCGCTTTAACTTCAATTCAAAGTGTACCTGCCCAATCTTAAAAAAAAACAATCATTTTTTCAGATTGGTTCCACGGAGTGAAAGCAACATTTTGATGTATCAGGCCAGTTCAAACTTGGTAGAAACAGTCAAAAAGTTGGTTTTGTAGTGGTTGTTCAATCCCCATTTGTGGACATTTGGCAAGTTCAATAGACAGATTTTATTTGGCTAATGACAGTAGAAAGCCAGACTGTGAGCCCGCCACATTATTTGGGAAGCACTGAGCTAGCGTCTTTAGTGCCTGAGCTGGATTCTTTAAAAAGCTCATGTTTGGTAAAGAAGCTGCTATGCAAACTCCGACTGGACCAATTGCTAAATATATATTCAGCTCCAAAAATGGACTTCGCCAATTTTGTAGTCAAGATTGACTACAAATTAACACGTGCACAAGCAGAAAGTGCTGGCTGATTCAGCTTGATTTGTTTAGAACCAAACAGTATGGGTGTTGCCATACTCACTAGGTTTACCTGTCCTACAGTTAATTGTCAGGATGGAACTTCCCTGGCCATGTAGAAAGTAACATCTGTTCTTCATTTTCCTCCTGCAGGTGCTTCGTAATGAGCTCTCCCCCATTACAAAACGTCCAAATGCTCCAAAAATTAAACAAGCAACCGGCTCCGTCAAAACAGAAAGTGTATCTTCCCAGTACAAAGAGGAGCAACAAAGTCCATCTAAATTCGAAGACCAAAGGTTCTGCTCTTCATCCGCAGAAGAAGACCAAAGGCCCTCCCATTCACTTTTGGATGAAGACCAAACTTCCGGCAATTCATCCACTGACGAAGACCAAACCCCTTCTGGCTCTGGCTATAGCGTTGACGTTGGGGCGTTTGAGGCTGCCCCAAGCGCCAACAAAAATGCAGCCTCTGATTTCAACTTTACTGACCTAGAGTGTGAGGAAAACATCGCTATTCTTAAGGCCAGAATCAAAGACAGAGAAAAAAAATGAGGGAACTCCCGTAATTGTGAGGAGACTTATGATCACCTCATTTATCTTTTGTTGCAATATTATTTTTTATTGAAGAATTTTTCAACATGTATCCAAATAAATTTTTTTAAAACTCCTGTTTTTAGTTGGATATTTTCAGGCTGAGCTCATAGTCTCGGAGGCCAGAGGAAACTCTGGTGGAGGCCAGCAGCAGTCCTGACGTGCAAATCGGTCGTCCGACGTGGGTATGGGGCGAAAGACTAATCAAACCATCCAGTAGTTGGTTCCCTCCAAAGTTTCCCTCAGGACAGCAGACGTTCGAAGTCTCCCAGTTTTAGCTGGTAAAAGCACAACCGAAGATCAAAACTTGAATCAGTTTAACATCTTTATTATTAACACTTTTTAATTATGAATAATCTATCTGCTGTGTAGTCAGTCGTCTTAATGAGGTTTACTTTGTAAATTGAACAGCACCCTCATATATGTATATATATGTACACAGTATATATATATATATATATATATATATATATATATACTGTATATGTACTGTGTACATATATATACATACATATATACTGTGTACATATATATAGATATATATGTATATATGTACACAGTATATATGTATATCTACATATATCTATACTGTCTCCTAAGTCCCGCCCCTACTGATTTCTTTCTGGGTTTCTTAAAATCTTTTTTCCCTGGTTATTATTTATATTTTTACAATTCTTAAAATTTTAGAAAAAGAATCCAAAGATTTTGCCTCCTGTGTGTTTCCTTCACTCCCACTGCCTTACGAGTGCATGTAAAGGGTGTTATTTTGTCAATGGGAGTGGTTTTACTGGCTGTACGATCATTTTTTGTAAAATACGATCATTTTACGTCATTATTATGATAATCCAGCACCTCCCACCTGGCAACGCTGGCTGAAAGAGTTGATAACGCACTCTGAGCATGCGCATAGGCGCTAAGTTGCAGATCTCGACAGGATAGTTTTATTCTGGCAAGTCAAACAGGAAAGTTTTTTTTTTTTTTTTTTTTTTTTTTTGGAGATAACCATTTGGTGAAAGTCTGGTCGCTACGTTTCAGGTAAAAAAAAAAATACTTTAAATCTTTTTTTTTTTTTTTTTTTTTTTATGGCATTCTGTTATTTAAAACAGATCGTTTTATAATTTTTAATTTTCAAAATATTTGTCATTTATGTTTTTAATGAGCTGTTTTATTCATTGTTGTGTCTAAATTTATAAAAAGCGTTACAAATAAAATGTTTCATTAATAAACAAAGAACGGCTCATGTTTAAAACAGCTTCACATTTTTTTGAAAAAGTAAAAATTTAGGATTGAAAGTATTTGTGATCGGTTCTGCGATTCATCTGTTTTATTTAAAAGTTTATTTATTTTATTTTACCATCAGGCTTAAATTTAATGCCACCGTTAATGAAAAAAAATGTTTTTTAGCTTCACAGACGCTCAACGTTTTATTTAAAAAAAGCTAGATTTAACATGAGTTCTGTTGTTATTTTCAACCGTTAAAAATTAACAGTGTTTCCAAATTGAAAGAAAACGGTTGTGTTTTAAAACAAAAGTCTTGTTCTGTGGAAGTGAGAAGCTAGGGGGATTCTGAGTTCAGAAAAATCGGAATATAATCTTAAAATGAACAAATCATTTAAGGCGGTATTGTCAAAGATCCGGCCTGCTCGAGGGTTCTGCGCGACCTGTGGGATAAAAATGCATTATTTTGAGAAATGAATTAATTTACTGTTAACATGTTTTAAAATGGTCCGTTTGGGGCGCTGTGATTTAGTACAAGCACGTTACAAGCACAGTACAAGCGCCCGTTGGAAGTTTTGTATCACCCATTTTTCGCTCAGCCTTGACTTCTTGACAAGGTAGGTGCCTAGAAAGAACCATTTTCGCTTCTGCGCATGTGCAATACTTCCAACACCCGCTGGGTGGCAGTTACATACGAAAATTGGCTCTGCGCTGGGCGGAATGCGTGTTACCATAGCAACCAGCAAAGGACTCAGAGCAGATCCCTTAGATCTTAGATCCCGTAGATGTTCGTAACTAGTAGTTTATTATATTTCATAGTTTAGAGCAAGTTGCCAACACTGCTAACTAATTTTCTCAGATGGGTCCATCTCCCTGTCAGGCTCACTGAGTTCTAAATAACTTGTTTTAAAGCAGTTTCTGGGCAGTTTGATTGAAACGTGTTGTACGTGTGTGTGCAGGTTAAACACAGGCAGAATGGGGAACCTGGAGCTCTTCATCCCACAAGAGGCTGAAGTGAAAGTCGTCCTTCTGCGAAATGTATCCAAATCACTTCTTAATCGATTGAGCTCCAACCTCTCTGGTGACTTTACAAAGCTTTCCAACTCTCAGCAAGCCATTTGGATTGGCCCCGTCGTGATTAGAATGAAAGGTTCGAATCAGACCTCGCAAGATCCAAGCTCCTTAACAGTCAACACGCTCTCCCTTGTCGCATCCCAGGAGGGGGGTTTGAGACTGCACTTCATCATATCCAACCCGGTTGCTTACACGGTGTTGAATGACCCAGCTGGTGCGGCAAGTCTTTTGCCACCCTGTAGCTGTGACCCGCCTCCGACAGAGACTGCCGTCGTAATCTACATGAAACAATTGTACCTAGTCCGCATCCCCCGGCGCCTGACAGGAAAAAAACGAAGAAATCTCAAAAGATCCAATGAGGTGAGAATATTTCTGCTCTCAAACTGTTACAAGGGATTTTATAGAAACTGCCTACAGTTACTCAGTACAACCTATATACTGAGTTTCAAGTTATTATGCAGATGATATTATTTTGCAAGCCAATGCAAAATCCTCAACACACTTTTTGTTTGCTGTGCTGTAATGATGCGCACACATACCGCCAAGCTAAGATAATCCCTGCAGGCTGGCCAGCCTCTTCCGTAGAGAAAGGGCAGTAGCTCTGACATTTAGAGAGTATCAGAGTGAAGGAGAGCCAGGTGGGGTTTCTGGGATCTGTTTAGTTTGCTTCCTGTTGTTTCAGATATGTCCCACCAGGACAAGACCGAGAAGCAGACCGAGAACCTGGTCATAGCTGAACAGGGGGAACCTCGGGGTTCTCTTGAACAAGCTGAAGGATGTGGCTGGGGCAATATGGAATTTTGTTTGCAGAATAGTGCTGCCTCGCTATAACGAACTTTATTCTTTGTGACCTTGCGGTCTCGCTTTAACTTCAATTCAAAATGTACCTGCCCAATCTTAAAAAAAACAACCATTTTTTCAGATTGCTTCCACAGAGTGAAAGCAACAGTCTGTCAGACCAGTTCAAACTTGGTAGAAACAGTCAAAAAGTTGGTTTTGTAGTGGTTGTTCAATCCCCATTTGTGGACATTTGGCAAGTTCAATAGACAGATTTTATTTGGCTAATGACAGTAGAAAGCCAGACTGTGAGCCCGCCACATTATTTGGGAAGCACTGAGCTAGCGTCTCTAGTGCCTGAGCTGGATTCTTTAAAAAGCTCATGTTTGGTAAAGAAGTTGCTATGCAAACGCCAACTGGACCAATTGCTAAATATATATTCAGCTCCAAAAATGGACTTCGCCAATTTTGTAGTCAAGATTGACTACAAATTAACACGTGCACAAGCAGAAAGTGCTGGCTGATTCAGCTTGATTTGTTTAGAACCGAACATTATGGGTGTTGCCATACTCACTAGGTTTACCTGTCCTACAGTTAATTGTCAGGATGGAACTTCCCTGGCCATGTAGAAAGTAACATCAGTTCTTCATGTTCCTCTTGCAGGTGCTTCGTAATGAGCTCTCCCCCATTACAAAACGTCCACATGCTCCAAAAATTAAACAAGCAACCGGCTCCGTCAAAACAGAAAGTGTATCTTCCCAGTACAAAGAGGAGCAACAAAGTCCATCTAAATTCGAAGACCAAAGGTTCTGCTCTTCATCCGCAGAAGAAGACCAAAGGCCCTCCCATTCACTTTTGGATGAAGACCAAACTTCCGGCAATTCATCCACTGACGAAGACCAAACCCCTTCTGGCTCTGGCTACAGTGTTGACGTTGGGGCGTTTGAGGCTGCCCCAAGCACCAAAAAAAATGCAGCCTCTGATTTCAACTTTACTGACCTAGAGTGTGAGGAAAACATCGCTATTCTTAAGGCCAGAATCAAAGACAGAGAAAAAAAAATGAGGGAACTCCCGTAATTGTGAGGAGACTTATGATCACCTCAGTTATCTTTTGTTGCAGTATTATTTTTTATTGAAGAATTTTTCAACATGTATCCAAATAAAATTTTTTAAAACTCCTGTTTTTAGTTGTATATTTTCAGGCTGAGCTCATAGTCTCGGAGGCCAGGGGAAACTCTGGTGGAGGCCCGCAGCAGTCCTGACCTGCAAATCGGTTGTCTGACTTGGATATAGGGGCGTAAGACTAATCGAACCATCTAGTAGTTGGTTCCCTCCAAAGTTTCCCTCAGGACAGCAGACATTCGAAGTCTCACAGTTTTATCTGGTAAAAGCACAACCGAAGATCAAAACTTGAATCAGTTTAACATCTTTATTATTAACATTTTTTAGTTATGAATAAGCTATCTGCTGTCTAGTCAGTCGTCTTAACGGTGTTTACTTCGTACATTGAACAGCAACTGCAGAAAAATCACTTTAAATAATAGTTAACTGTTAAACTAACAAACTCAGGGCTTTCCTTCCCTTACAAACTCTTTCTTAGAGAAAAAAAAGCCCTTTACAAAACCTGCAATTGGTACAGAAGAAAAACCACATGGAGATCCACATGAAAGAGGGCTCTCGCCTCAGAATGGAGAGGCGGTGTTCCAAAGACTGTTACATAAAATGCAATTGAAAATACTTTATTAATCCCCGAAGGTAAATTTGATGATGCGGTGCTAACACCTCGATCCCTTCCCAGTCCGCTTACACGGTGTAAAAGCTGGCAACTGAATGGTTAAAAAACAGTCCATAATGAGTCCACGATGTCAGGTTTCAATGAAGCACACCAAGGTGGCCCCTCCACATTCCTGCTGGGTCAGAACGAGTGTCCCCAGTTCCTTCATCGTGCCAGCGAGCGTCCGGATGTTACCCATGACAACTGCAGGGACACTGGGCTCAAAGCGCCTCCTTTCTGATCGTCTCCTCAGTTCTGTCAGGACTGCATAGACTCCTCCAGCCACGGTGGATCTTGTTCCAAGAGCTAGCTGCTGGTTGAGTCCATGCTAACAAAGTGAAACGACTCCATGACCAACAAAACAGAGAGCTAGCCATTGAAACCAAAAAACAGCTAGCCTAAAAACAGCCATCTGAAGTAAAACACTGCAGTCCAAAACGACGTCCAAAGAGCGCAAAAAGTCACATCTCCAGAACGAGACCAAACACAGGCAAAAGATGAACAGAAACTGAGTGGAAAAAATGCCAAAATAGACGACCAGACACCAAAAAAACAGGAGACACCGCAGCAGGCAGCAGGCAATGCCTTTTAATGTACAGTATATAAAATATTAGCCAATCCAACCCTCCACATATAAATTTGAAAAATTTAGCAAAGATGGGCTTCATCCTGATGGAAATAGGAGGAAAATGGGACACAGGAAATAGGAATCAGGGATGAGATCAGGGCCAGAGGACAAGTAAGCTTGGAATCAGCCGAGGGCGATGTGAATGTACAGTCTGAAGCACTGAGGCTCGTTCATCTGGGAAAGAATCGTAGAAAAAAGTGAAGTCAATAGAATGAGTGGACAAAACCAAAGTCTTCCATTCTTTCTCCTGCTTCTATCTAGTAGCCAACTGGCAACCATTTCATGACAATTCTTAATCTTTGTTTGTATGACGCATCCAAAAAAAAGCAAAAATTTGACCAAATTTTAGCATTATTTTTTTCTTAAGAAAACAAGGATTTAATTAAATCAGTTTTTCTTTATTTATGAGTTATATATATTTTTATGGTCCAGCACACTACTTGTTGGCTGTTTCCAGGCGGTGGTGAATCGTAACAAAGTAAATGTACTTCGTTACTGTACTTAAGTAAAAAAAAAAAAATTGTGCATCTGTACTTTACTTGAGTAAAATTTGAGACCGGTACTTTTTACTTTCACTTCATTACATTTTAGAGCAAATATCTGTACTTTTACTCCGCTACTTTTTAAAAGTGTGTTTTGCATTTGTGTTACATTTTCGGTCGGGAATTTGAAAAATGCTGTTTGGTTTTTTTTTAGTGCAACTTGAAGCCGCATTACTAAAATCAACCTGTAGAGGGAGCAGTTAATTGCCTGCGGTCTCTAAGAGGAAGAAGAAGTGATGAAACGAGGACCAATCAGAATCGAGAGTAAACAGTCATTGAAAAAAACCTAACATCAAATATAGGACAAATTGAAACAGAGTTAGAAGATTGTTGTTCGTTGTGTTTATTTTTAAATATAAAGTTGAGCCATCATTACACAGAGTATTTATCCTGGTTACCATGGTGAGACCCTACAGCACAAAAAAATAACATTTAAATTATTCAATTCAATTTTATTTGTATAGCCCAAAATCACAGAATGTCCGTCTCAATGGGCTTCACAAGAAAAAGAGGAATGTGTAAACACAAATATACAGCAAGAAAAATAACTGCAAATGCTAACTAAACAAGACTAGCACATTTATGCCCTTAGACTCTCCTTCTCGGTGAGAAAAAAACTCCTAAAAAACCCATCAGTGGGGAAAAAATAAGAAACCTCATGGGGATCCACGTGAAAGAGAGATCCCTCCCCCGGGACGAGCAACCAATGTGTCAAAGATTATTGTTTAAATATTAGCTTATATTATGATCGAATACTTTTACATTTCACTTAAAAAGTAAAATTTACACCAATTACTTTTGTACTTTTACTTAAGTCAATATTTTTTTGTCTAATTATCTGTACTGTATTTGTACTGAAGTACAAAAAGTGAGTACTTCATCCACCACTGTTTCCACGACAACCGCCTCTTGAGGGCAGCAGTACTGTTAAAAACACAACGATAATCTGTGATATCTCTTGACATTTTTTTCATCAAGGCCGAACCTACAGAGTGGATTTTTAGCAAAACAGTCAGAACATTTTGGTCCCTAAGAAACAGTCTGTTATGGTAGAAAATTATGGGATGTGTCATGTCAACTAGTAGAACTGCTCGGTTTCATCTCATTGGGGTTACAAAAGTCACCATTTCCTCAATATTGAGCCCCTATTTCTACACCTAGAAGACTGTAAATCTTTTGTTTTTTAAATGACAGGATTTTAATTTTTTTTTTTGCCCACTGTTTATAACACAATCCCCGCGGTAGCTGAGAGGCCGTCACTCCTTCTTATTTGGGTAAAGATTTGGGTAAAAAACTTGGACCAAATCTTCATGTTGGACCTCATCCACGCCGAGCTGATGGAAAGCTGTGAGCTTCCAATCAAGTTGGGACTCAATGCAGCGATGAATAATCTAATAGTAACTCTGGATGAGATTGGATTTAAAAATAATGTGTGTAAAAGGGGAGGACGTCTTGCTGCTGTGAACCTTCCCCCTTCAGTCGCCCGTTATAAGACTGCAGGTCTTCTAGAATCATGCAATCGGACAGGATGCACCTCTTATGCTGCTGCCCTGCCAGAACACTCACACTTCAGGTAGGACCATTTTCTCCACGTTGTGATGCTTATGACCGGCTCATTCTGCACAGCTGATTGGCTTTTGATACAAATTTAACACATTTTTTTTCAGCAGTTAGAGAGAAAAAAGTTAGATATTTTCTGCTTCCAAACTTGAACGAGCGCTTGCAGACTCCCTACTCGTAGATTTAAATCATAAATCACTTTAAAATCTCAGCTAGAAGTGGAGCATTCCTCAAACCAGCTGCACCAAGTGTCCAAACAGGTAACACAAAATTACCAAATGAATTTAGACTTTTATTTTTCTTAACTAACAATCAAAGTTATATTTTCAACCAAAAAAAATGATTGAAAATTGGAGTTTGGTATTAAAATGTCAGAGTTCAATGAGTTCAATAAAGGAAATTTTTCTTTCTTTGGACTCATAACTTGGTCCCAGTTCAGATCTAATCTCTTT
The DNA here is from genome assembly GCA_902685375.1 of Neostethus bicornis. Classification (NCBI taxonomy): domain Eukaryota; kingdom Metazoa; phylum Chordata; class Actinopteri; order Atheriniformes; family Phallostethidae; genus Neostethus; species Neostethus bicornis. The sequence goes on from LR738550.1 coordinate 28,773,192, forward strand.
AGAATGGTCTTCTTCAAGGTTCAACAGCTCGGTGTTTATTCTGAAAATCTTAATGACTAGAAGAAAAAAAAGTGTCATTCTTTGATAAGAAACTACAATTATTTATGGCTTTTTAAAAACCAAACGCTCATCAATCACGGCTACTGTCAGCTGCAGATTACTCCAGAGATTACAGGATGCATACTTTCATTGTTGTGATCCTCTTCCCAGTCATTCTTCCTTCTTTTTCCATCTTCATCTGAACTTTTTTCACTCCTTCCTTCCTCCACAGCTGCTAGATTGAAGAAGTACAAGAAATGCAGCTCTGGATTCAAACCAAACTTTATATTTATTCTTTTGGCCTAAACTGCTGGAGTTTTTCCAAAGTTTGAAATTCTTGTTTTTTTGAGCGACAAAATCAAATAAAGATGATTAAATGGTCATTGAGATTTGGCCCATTAAGACCCTTTAATTTGGCCCAAATCTAGGTCTCTTGTAGATAAGGCAGGTAGCAGATAGGGTTAGACGGAAGAAACTGACTTGCTGTGGCGCCCCCTGAAGGGAAATGCCGAAAGAAGAAGAATTTGGCCCAAATCAAAAAGACTTTTTCTAGTTACGGTGCTTGCAGATTAGCAACAATTTTATTTTCCTTTTGGGTTTTCCCTTCAAAGGTCGCCACATCTAACCCTATCTCCTGCATCTTCTTCAGTCACACCAACTATCTTCATGTCTTCCTTCACTGTATCCATGAACCTCCTCTTTGGTCTTCCTCTAGTCCTCTTTCCTGGTGGTTCCAAACCCAGCATCCTTCTTCTGATGTACTCTCTCTCTCTCCTCTGCACATGTCCAAACCATCTCAGTCTGACCTCTCTGACTTTAAAACCTCTAACATGTGCTGTTCCTCTGATCCTGTCCATCCTGGTCACTCCCAGAGAGATCCTCAGCATCTTCATCTCTGATACAAACATGTCTTAATTAAACTTGACTTTTTTAAACACATTTATTCAAAGTTGTGTGAAACTGAATTGAACAGGAATGTTTTTTTCACTTTTTAATCATTTTATGTAAGTTGAAGGAGAAAAAAAGGTCGGGTCAAAAACAGACGTGTCATATTATGAAAAAATATCCTTTTGATTTCAATGACCTCTATATAATTAAGCAATTTTAAATAAATCGGGACAATGATTCGGTGGTGCGGTGGGTGGTACGGTCAACACACAGCAAGAAGGTCAAAAGCTTGAGTTCTGGAGTGGACGTGAGGCTCAAATCACTGGACTTTCTGTGCGGAGTTTGCATGTTCTCCCCATGTATATGTGGGTTTTCTCTGGTTTCCTCCCACTCTCCCAAATCGTGAAGGTTAGGTTAATGGGCTGCTACAAAATTGCTCCTAGGGTGGGAGTTTAGGGATGGTTATCTGTGTGTGGTCCCGCAGGAGACTGGTGACCTTTTTGGGGTGTATCTTGCCTCTCACCTGAAATTAGCCGGGATAGGCTCTGGTACCCCTAAAATCTTCATTAGGGATTTAAGTGGTTCAGAAGATAAACGAACGTACTATTTGGTGTTTTGTAAAAATGTGTTCGGAAATAAATCGTAAATTTAACACAAATTAATTACAACATTTTAGCAAAAATTTAAAAGAGAAAAATACTGTGACTAAAAAGTTGCTCAACATAAACTTTTAAGAAAGAAAATAAAAAGAATCAGATTGTTTTAGTAAAAATTTGTAAACTTGAGGGAAAAAAGTCAAGTCGCAGTTAAACTGTAAATAAACTAAGAATAAACTGTAAACGATCTATGTTCCAACCCTCACCTATGGTAACCAGCTGTGGGTGATGACCGAAAAAAGAGATTGCGGATACAAGCAGTCGGAATATGCTTCCTCTGCAGGGTGGCTGGGCTCTCACTCAGAGATCGGGTGAGGAGCTCTGCCATCCAGCAGGAGCTCGGTGTCGAGCTGCTCCTCCTCCAGGTCGAGAGGAGCCAGATGGGGAGGTTCGGGCATCTGGTCAGGATGACCCCGAGCGCCTCGCTGGTGAGGTGTTTCGGGCACGTCCCACCGGGAAGAGACCAAGAGGCAGACCCCGGACCTGCTGGAGAGACTATGTCTCACAGCTGGCTGGCGAACGACTTGGGATCCTTCCAGGTGAGCTGGAGGATGCAGCTGCGGTGAGAGAAGCCTGGGCTTCTGGTCTGAGGCTGTTGCCCCTGCGACCCGGCCCACGATGAGCGGAAGACGACGGAACAGAATGAACAGTTAAACTATCTTTAAGAAAACGGAAAAGATTTTTGAGAAAGATTTTAGGAGATACTGAGTATGTCATAAACTAAAAAAAAAAAAAAAGAATTACAGCCTCATGAAAAATTCTAAAATATCGGGTAAAAAAAATCAGTAGAAAATAACTGGGCTTATTTACACCATCTGCCTAAAAATTTAAGCTCCCTTCAAACAGGGTCAGCATGATTTTTATTCTAAATAAATTTTTGTGGTGTTTAAAACAATACAGGTGTGTATCTATATATCATTTTTAGACATTTTAAACAATACCATGTAAAATTATTTAGATCCTCTCTTATTAGACATGTCTGAATGATTCAGGCCTGTGAGATTACCCACAGTGAAACTGGAAAGCACGGCTTTGGACTTTGGTTGCCATGGTGATTCCCGCCTTTTTCTGGCTAGGTAGATTGCACATTAGCAACAAACTTTTAGAGAAACATTTACTGTGCAAAAACTTTTATCATTTAAATCCCAAAAGTTGGAACCAAACAAATATTTCTTTATTCAAGTCAATTAAAAATACTTTATTACTGTTATTTACATTGTTAGATTAAAAAAAAAAAACAATTTCACAAAATTTTGGGTGAAAACGCTCAATAAAATGCCTTTTGCTTTGATTGAGGTACAGTTTAGGTTTTAAATAAAAGATTTTGGACATTTCAAAGTCTTATTTTACTGAATATGTGTGAATTTTTGTAACCTTTGTATCACTTTTATTCACCAGTAACACCAGTACAGTGCTGGTATTTACTTACCATGAGCACAGTGCAGGTTTCGTTGAGGTTTAGGAGAACTTGCATGTTAATAAATTTGCAGAAAAGTCTTAGGAAACACCTCCTGCCTTTAGAAGGAGGCCGTTCCATTCCGTCGTCTTCCCCTATCCGGGGCCAGGTCGTGGGCCATCAGCCTCAGACGGGAAGCCCAGGCTTCTCTCACCCCAGCTGCATCCTCCAGCTCACACGGAAGGATCCGGAGTCGTTCCACGGTCAGCTGTTAGACGTAGTCTCTCAAGCGGGTCCGGGGTGTGCCTTTTGGTCTCCTCCCGGTGGGACGTGCCTGAAACACCTCACCAGCGAGGTGCTCGGGTGCATCCTGACCAGATACCCTAACCACCACATCTGGCTTCTCTCGACCTGGGGAAGGAGCGGCTCGACACCCAGCTCCTCCCAGATGGCAGAGCTCCTCAGCCGATCTCTGAGTTAGAGACCTGCCACCCTGCAGAGGAAGGGTGTTGTTGCTAAAATAAAACAGTAGTAACCGAACAACCCCCCGACCCCTCACGACTTATAGTCTCATCTCTCTCTTCTATTATTTTTGTTTTGCAGGTGTTGGTAGTTCGGATCTGCGTGTTCTACTGCAGCATGTGTCTGGCAGGCTGGCCGCTATCCTCCGAAGCCGCCAAATCGCGCTGTGGTAAAGAGCTGCTCAGTGACCTCATATTTGTCTGCGGAGAACGGGGAATCCATTTCAGTAAGTCTAACCACCATTTTCTGTCCTAACCCTGTTCTGTCTTATCGGGTATATTTTTGTAGCAAGCAGATTATTTTGAAAAATGTAAGTTTTTTAAATAAAAATAAGATAGAAATTCACTCAGAGATCAGGTGAGGAGTTCTGCCATCGGGGAGGAGCTCGGTGTCGAGCCGCTCCTCCTCCAAGTCGAGAGGATAAGGATGGGGTTCGGGCATCTGGTCAGGATGCCGCCCCGAGCGCCTCGCTGGTGAGGTGGTTTGGGCAAGTCCCACCAAGAGGAGCCCAAGAGGCAGACCCCAGACACGCTGGAGAGACTATGTCTCACAGCTGGCAGGAGAATGACTCTTGATCCTTCTGGGTGAGCTGGAGGATGCAGCCGGGGTGAGAGAAGCATGCGCTTCCCGTTTGAGGCTGTTGCCCCTGCGACCCGGCCCTGGATGAGCGGAAGAGGACGGAACGTTAGTTTGTAACTAGTTACTTTTACAAAATTGTAACTGAATTACTTACTTTTTTTTTTAAAAAGGTCATTTGTAACGTATTTCGTTGCGTTTTTAAAGTCAGACACACAACATAGCTTTTGAGAACACGTATGCAGTTTCTTTAAAATCCATCCAGTGAAGTGGAAAACATCTCCTTCCCAAAAGTGTTTCGGTAAAAAGGAAGAAACAATCAAAAGAGTTGGAAAGACTTTTATTTTCAGGAAAGTTCAGCACTCACTTTACGTTTTAAATTTCAGTGTAAACATCAAAATCTGAGATCAAATCGCCAGACTCACTTTACCAGTCAACATTTTCAAAATAAAAGCACTCAATACCAGATTATTCTAGTTCAATCGATTGTCCCTAAAAGCTAAGCCAAATGTTTCTATAACCTGTAGAATGGTAATAATAATAATAATGCATTGTATTTATAAAGCACTTTTCAGGACTCTCAAAGACACTTCACACAACTGCATTATTCGTTCACTCCATACCAGGTAATGCTAAGCTACTGTTGTAGCCACAGCTGCCCTGGAACAGACTGACAGAAGTATGGCTGCCATTTTGCGCCATCGGCCCTTCTGACCATCACCAACCAATCACACGCACACCAGTCAGACTAGGCAACGTAGGTGAAGTGTCTTGCCCACGGACACAACGGCAATGTAATCTCAAGTTACGGCCATCCCACCGTGGCACCTGGGGTTCCGGCGGTCTCCCATCCAAGTACTGCCCAGGCCGAGCATGCTTAGGTTCTGAGGTCTGACGGGATCGGGCATTGACAGGCTGGCATTGTGGCCCTTAAGGAAACACAAGTGTTTTAAGTCAACCATCTAACTGATTTCATGTTTACATATTTCTGAGAAATAATCAGTTTTTACGAATCTGTAGATAAACAGGTGGATTATGGGTCAATGGGTATGTCGATAGTACGTTCTGTTGTGACTCATGTGTGACAGACATTGTCTATAAATAAATAAAAAGATGATGCGAATCAATGATCGCCTTTAGTTTCTATCTTGTCGCAACATAAATACAGATTATGTTTTTATTTATGTAGATAAATGTACAAAAACCGATAGATGCCAGTGCTGCGAAGGTTACTTTCCAGCAGGCCTGGGAAAAAAAAAATCTTGCTGTTTCTTATTTTCTCGCTGGCTACAAAAAAGTTTAACTCAGTTAAAAACAAAACAAACATCTGGCCTGATGCTGCCGTGAGGAAACAATCACTGGGGATCAATCCACACCAGGAGTCGGTTACCCATGACTGCAGAGGTAGAAACCACTGGGGTCCACCCGGCTCCAGGAGGCACGGGCATCCACAAAAAGCCATATGGCTGAAGTGACAGACCTGCTCCACCCGAGCCAGGCAGACCCCACAGCAAGGACCCCACAGACTGAGCAGGCAAAGAATCCTTATGAAGAAACACTGGATGAAGACACAGAATAAACAATAGAATGATAAGTAAAAACAATTAAAACGGGTTTGAACTGTTAAAGAAATTAATCTTAAAAGTGAATCAGAAAATAAAACTATGTAAAAACCGATAAGCAAATAAATAGATGTTAGAAAATTAATGATGGAAAACCCCTTAAGATGCAGCATCTTGTTTTCAAAGGACATAGAATATTAATAAAATACATCAAATCAGATAACATTAACATAAAAATCAAGTAAAAGCCAAGTTGAAAAGTGGGTCTTCAGCCTATTCTTAAAAACATAAACAGACTCTGTGGCCCTGAGTTCCTCTAGCAGGCTTCTCCTCAGACGAGGACCATAATGCTGAAGTGATGCCTCACCTTGTAGTTTTATGTTACATTAGATTAAGTTTGTTTTATTTCCAGTGGTTTTATATTTCCTGTTTTTTGTGAGACCAAGGACGTAATTTTATTTTGAAAGTATCAAATTAACAAATGTGAGACGGTGGCTCAGTGGTTAGAGCGTTCTCCCGCGAACCGGAAGTCAACCGTGGGTTCGCATCCCACTGAGTGGACGTCTAGGGTCCTTGGAGAAGGCACCCCCAGTTTCTCCCACCATGGGTGCCGTCATAGGTGGCAGCCTACCGCGGCGAAATGCAGCACACAAATTTCCTGTTGAGGGATTGATAAAGTGTATTAAAAATAAAATTACCCACAATCCACAAACTTCGTTGCCAACTACAGATGAACTGATTTTGTTTTTAAGCTCACACGACTAAAATTCTAAGTCACAAAGGTTGTAGTTTGAATTTTTTTTTTTTGTGAATGTGACATCTCCCAAACTGTAGTTGATCAGTACCAACTACAGATGAACTCACAAAGTTTACAATATAGGATGGACGCGTACATGTTTTTAACTCTTTTAATGTTGCTCTATTCTTGTTTAGATGTTTTTAAAGCTACAGTTTGACAAAACATAATTCATTTTTTATTTATTTTCCATCTTATTCTGAAATTTGACATAAACTCTCCCATCATCAATACCCACAATACCTTTCACCTGGTTACCTTTGGCCAGAGTTTGACCAAGGCCAGTGTGTGCATGTACTATCAGGCCGAGCAGCGAACAGTGTGTGATAGTGTCAGAGGGAAAACACACGTTATCTCCTGGCTGCACAGCTTTCGCTCCATAACAAAGAAAAAGGTGCAGAAAGAAGAAACATTTTCACACATGCTGAACAAAGAGGTCCATTATGCCCCCGTGTCCTCCACACAGCTGCACGCGCACGGACCGAGGCGTAGACGCTTTAGTTCCACTCTATCAATATAAAGCTGTTTCAAACACACGGTTAATCAGACAGAAACCCACAATCAGCACTAATAACGAAGGTCCTCCTTCTCATTGAGGAAAACTCTGTCATGATGTGGAGCTGAGGCCAAAAATATACCCTTGACACAACAGACAGGCTCAGATGAAAAATCACAAAGCAGATTTATTAGATTGATAAAAAGTCCAAATAAAGAAGACAAAAACAGATTAATTAGGCAGGTTCTGATGTAGGAGCTGGAGCCAAAAATCTGGATAACAAGTCAAGCATGATAAATAAACGATCTGGTGAAGAGTGTGTCAAAAACTGGTCCATTTATGCTGCAACAGATGAGTATATGAGTTTCAGGTGTGACTTGTGCACACACACAGACAAGCGGAAGGGGGGAAACAGGACACAGAGGGGGAACAGACTACTCTCCTGACAAACTCCAAAAGATAAAGATGGAAGAAAATAAAAAGAAACTTGATGAGATCCATTTGGAGGAGGATTATTTCCTCGAATGGAGAGGCGGGAGGTACCTAAGACTGAGATTGCATAATTTACTGATTGAACCGGCGACCCTCTGGTTACAGGACGGTCGTCCCACCCACTGAGACATCCTTCTAGGTTAAAAACAACTGTTGGCTGATTTCAGGCAAGAGCTAGGATACACCCGAACAGGTCACCAGTAGGGATGGGTATCGATAAGGATTTATCGATACTAGTCCTCTTATCGATACCGCTTAATGAACCGAATCTTTAACGAATCTCTTATCGATACTTTTAGAAACAAACAAATAAGTATTATGAACATAACTTTAATTCGGATGATGGTGGAACTCACAAACAGAACAATATTTAAATAAAATATACCTTACTTTAATATAATAGGATACTTCAAAATTAATCTGAACTGAACTGTAATTAAAAAAATGTCAAGTTAGAAAGAGAAAAAAAATATTATCTTGGTTTTAAGTTTAACTGCAGCAAATTGTTTTGTTTTTTTGCCAACAATAAAAATGTGCAATTTTTTTCTAACAAATAAATTAAAATATTAATTAAAGCAGTTTCATTTCACTTTTATTGTTTTTTATAAAACATGGAGCACATGCGTTTTCAAGCGTGCTTGTGCCGTAATTTATTAGCATACCTGTCGCATCGGAGTCGGAGCTGCTTCAACGCGCTCGTCAAACACAGTGCATCTTTCAGTTCGAATGCCGTGGATTTTGGTACCGTGTTTGGACAAATTGCATGTGGGTCCACCTTCAGATAAAAATACTTTATTGCACTTTAGACAACGTGTGTTGTCGGCATCGCTTTAGGGTGCCGACCTAAATCGAGATCGCTTTGCACGTTCTGCCATTACGCCTCGCTCGGCTTGAATTTTGCATGTGTGTAGCAGCAGTGCACGTGCGCACCGTTCTTCGCGAGTGAGGTGGCGGAACCGGTTCCGAAAAAAAACGGTTTTCAGGACCCATCCCTAGTCACCAGTCTGTTTCAGGGCACATACTCAGACAACCATCGACACATTGTTAGGGGCAATTTCGCAGCGGCCAATCAATGTACCGTGTATTTTTGGAGGGTGTTGAGGAAAACCGGAGTACTTGAAGAAAACCCATGATACATCGTTCTTTTTACTTTACTGTCCTGTTGTCTTCTTCAAATCCAGCAGGGAGGCCATGACCTTCCTCAGGCTGGTCTGTCCAGCAAGCCCTGGGTTGGCGCCTGGGTCTCCTCCTAGTGCGACGTGCCTGGGTTACCTTTCCCTCAATCTGTGGATTAAACTAATTTGTTTTGTTTTACTCCAGGCAAATCTCCCAAATACGGCACCCGTCCCAGAGGGCGGGGCATCGTAGACCAGTGCTGCGAGTCTGGATGTGATCTCCATCAACTGGAAAAGTACTGTGCCGCCCCAAAGAGCCCGGAGCAGACCACCCACTCCCCACGCACCACGACCCCAACCACTATCCGCAATGCCACAACGACTGTGCGCTATTTGGTAGGACTGACACCCCCTCCCCCCAGCCCTTACCCCTAGTCCCGCTTCATTTGTCTAACCTCCCTTTTCTTCCTCTAGTTCGAGGCAGTTTACCAGAAGAGACTGTACGAACACATGGGCCCCCCTGACAGCCCCAAGCGGAAAGCGTACAGCAGTAAAACCCTGCCTCCGTCTCCACGGAGACTTCCCTCCTCACGTCGGAGGATAGGCCTGAAGAGCACAGCTAGCAAAGCCCCCCCAGCCTCCACAAGCCCCTTTTGAAGACTCCAGAAAGTTTTTCTATTTATTTATTCTCACTTCTGAAAGAAGCCAGTATCGAGTACGTTCCACCCACTACACGGACCAACAGTTGCTGTGCCCGTACCTTCCACTCTTGATCCTCACTAAGACTGCCAAAGATGAGGCTTCCAGTTTAACCATTCAGTCATGTTAGCATTTACCTTCAGAGCAGATCGAAAACTTTTCTATTTTTTCGTCCAAGTCTTTCGTCAATTCTGCTTCACTATAGTTTTTTAAATTAGTTTTAATTTTTTAGTTTAAATTGAGTGTAGAAATTATTTTAAAGCATTTTTTTTAAAAGAAAGATCATTAGTGTTTAAATTCCGTTCCGTTCCGTCAACTTCTGCTTGTTCTGGGGTCGGGTCGCGGGGCAACAGCCTCAAACGGGCAGCCCAAGGCCCCTCTCAGCCCGGCTGCATCCTCCAGCTCACCCGTAAGGATCCTAAAATTGTTCCCCGGCCAGCTGTGAGACATAGTCTCTCCTGCGGATCCGGGGTCTCCTCCCGGTGGAACGTGCCCAAAACACCTCGCCCGCGAGGCGCTTGGGGCGAACAACCCATTTGGCCCCTCTCCACCTGCAGGAGGAGCGGCTCGACACCGAGCTCCTCCCGGATGGCAGAGCTCCTCAACCGACCTCTGAGTGAGAGCCCAGCCACCCTGCGGAGGAAGCTCATTTCGGCCGCTTGTACCCGCGATCTCATTCTTTCGGTCACCACCCACAGTGTTTAAATTAATGTGAAAAATTTTAAAAATACGTTTTTAATGTTTAAAGTTTTTCTTCTTCATAAAAGGAGCTGAATTCTGTTTTAACCCATGTTTTGCTCTTTTTTTTGTAAACCTTGTATTGTGTTTGTATTTGCGCACTTTTGTTCAAACGAGCGTAGCATAAAAGCATAAAAACGAGTTTTTCATCTGACTGAAAATGGAATGGTTTTGTGTTTGTTTTATTTTAGAAATGTTATTTATTTCACATGTCGATAGTAAAATAAAGACGCCTGTTACCATGTTTGTGGTGATGTGTTCACTATCACATCCATGAGATGACATTGGGAGCACCGTGGATTTATCCCACAGAGAAGGTCATCAAAAAAACTGATAAAAGCACCAGTTTTCACTGATTATCAACTTTTCCCAAAGTTTCATCGTAATACAGGCATGAACCAATTTGAAGTTTAATTTATAGAAAACAAGTGGCCCGCTAAACGTTTTAATCCAGCCCGCCAAACTTGAAAAAAAAAAAACATTAAATAAACCTTCTTAGTTTAGTTTTTCCTGCAATTCTGATGTTTCCTCACCAGATGGTGCACTCTAGATATATTGGCTTTTTTGAGAAGACAACAACACTGCTCCCATTAAAATGTGTGTGTCTCCGTGATGTGCATGCTGTCAAAATAAAAAGTGTTTACAGATATGGAGAGCCATCGGGGCCAATACACACACGTAAACAAGTGTGTTAGATGTTAAAACAAACCAAATGTTACATCAAGAGGTTACATTTCAAACCTAACGCCGCTAAATGCAAGTTTTTAAGTGCTATTGCACTCGATTTCAGACCTAGCGCGCTAGATATAAAATTTAACACTTTTGATGTATTATATAGCGCTCTCGTTTAAAATCTAGCGCCGTTCTATTGGTCTAATCGAGCGGTTACCAAAGCATGCCATCTATCTGCTCCTGTTCCAGCCCTCTGATCAAATCTTAGAACTCAATTTGGCCTGCAAACCAAACCCCTGCCTTGAAAGCTTAATTAGTTCATCTATAGTTGGTACTGAGTGACTGGACAGTATTTTTTAAACTCCTATACTGGTTTGGGAGGTATATTGTGTTTATGGAAGTATACTGGAAGCATGAAGGCACGGTTTAAGCCTCGTAAAGATATAAAAACTTATTGAAGACAATAAAACAATATTTATTTTCAATGGGTTTCTTCAAAAAAGAATAATTTTCTAAACGAACCAGGAATCAGAAAAAATATGATATCTAAATGAATCACCTGATTTTTGTAAAAATGAAATTTTGCAAAAATTTATCCAGAAACGAGCCGTCCACAGATTGGGACTCTGAAGAGGATTTGATACAGAATAAAAACATCTGCAGGACAAAAGCTTTTCTGGAAGGCAGTCAAGAAATCTGACAGGTAAAACCAGTAAAACACTGGTAATAATCAAATGACTAAGAGTGAAAATATAAAAAAATTAGTACTTTATGTGATGCAGGTGGGTTTGTGTGTGTGTGTTGATGTCACATGAACATCTTGGTTAGCTATATTTACCTGGTCTAAAACTCCTGGTTGGATCAAACAGTCATTCTGTAGAACTTTCAGGCCATCAGAGCTTTTTTATCGGAGCAGCAACCCGTAAAATCAGAGACACCAAACTCAAACAGACAACATCCGATACTGGAACAAAGTCACTGACCAAAACTAATTGATAGAAAAAAATCTTCAAATGATTATCAACGACTCTTTTTACATAAATCTAAACAAGTTTAAAAAGTCATTTTGAGCTTTTGTGAGTTAATAATTCTTATTTGACAACTTTTGTAAATTACTCACTCTATTCATCCCTCACCGGGAAAATTTGTGTGCTGCACTCCTACACCGCAGCAGGCTGCCCAAAACAGCGCAGATGGTGGGAGAAACAGGGGGTTAGGTGACTTCTCCAAAGACCCTAGATGTGCACTCACTGGGATGCGAATCTACAAACTTCCGGTTGACTTCCAGTTCGCGGGTGCACGCTATAACCACTGAGCCACTATCACCGGTGAGGACCTTGATGAGGGATAAATAGAGTGAGTAAAAAAATTAACATGCTGCACAGGTGAAGTATGGATTTTATGGTTTTATTCTGCAAGATTTAATTGCTTTAATCGTTTAACCTACTTCACCTGCTAATAAAAAGTGATTCGGTCTCTAATTAATTTATAAAAGGCACCTGGAGATGGAGAAAGGAGCAGCAGCAGAGAATCACAGAGGGGAGCGCTCATGGTGGTGGACTATGCAGGTGGTGGCACGGTGGTGTGTCAAGCCACACGCCACTGTGCCACAAGGAACAAGCCTCTCCCATCATTCCAGGCCTCAAAGGCAACGGCGGAGGTTCGGGCAAGGAGGTTTTTGCAAACAGTGGTCTGTGATATGGAGGTGTCCATTGACTGCGGACTGAGACATGGAGGTGTTCGTGGACTGTGCCCAGAGACATAAACTCCCTCTTTCAAGGACTGCTTTTTAATATACAGTATGTTTCAATAAATAATGTTAAACCATTCTTATGGTCTGTTTCTCTGCTTTCCTAGCGCTCCCCACCCAATCCTGAACCGGTGGTCCATTTACATTTCTGATGAAGGGAAAAAATAATTATTTCTCCACTTCAGCATAAATGCTTTCCATTCTGAGTCCATTTTTTTCTCTTTCCTCAATTTGTTTGCCATAATTCTGTTTTCTGTGTGAGAGGGGTGGGTTTATGATTATTTTCTGGAGATAATCAGACACAGACACAGACCACAGAGGGTGGAACAGAATGTCACGTTATATGACTGTTTGAAATAACTACTAACTATGATTCATAATGAAAATAGTTCATAACTAAAAAACATCTGATTGTAAAAGTCCAACTTTATTGTCAACTGCAAATACTCATATTTGGAAAAAAAAAGTTCTCTGGTATTGTAAAAGGGCAGGACCAAATGTGTAGGCGGTCCAGATCTGGCCTGCGGCCCTTAGTCTAAAATTTTTGAATGTGTAGGTATAATGAGAAAAAACGAGACATTCATTCAGTCCTAAATCATTCCTCACAATATTTTATTTTTTTGTCATGTCTCATTGAGTTATTTGTGTTGACGTGTAAAACCGGCTCACCATATTTGGTAATCCAGCTGAAAAAAAAAAGAGCAAGCACACACACTCAATCTTTCTAAATCAACACAACATAATTCAATTCATAACAAATTAAAATATGTATCTGGAGTTTTAAAATGCCACATATTCAATCAGGAAAAGCTGGAGAGGTGGAGGTTTGCTCTACAAAAAAGAGGAATGAAGATTAGTCAGAGTAAAACAGAGTACATGTGTGTGAATGAGAGAGATCCAAATGGAAAAGTGAGGTTACAGGGAGGAGAGATAAAAAAAGGTGGAAGATTTTAAGTATCTAGGATCAACAGTCCAGAGCAATGGAGAGTGTGGAAAAGAGGTGAAGAAGCGTGTGCAGTGTGTGCAGAGTGACACTTTAACACTAAACCTTATTGATTCCCATTTGAAGCAAATTATTCATTTAGAGAAAAGAGAGTGTGGAAAAGAGGTGAAGAACGAGGTGGCGACCCCTGAAGGGAAATGATGGAAGAAGAAGGAAACATCTTCAATCATTGTTTAGAGATAGAGAGTCACACCATAAATGTAACCACGGAAGTAATTAGCAAATAGATCAACCAACAGTAAGAGCTACTTTAAATCAATGAGTATTTCAGTGAAAGGGGGACATTGTGGAACCAAAATCCTGCACAACTTTTCAGAAATTTAAATACAAATGTAAAAAGGAAACTGTTAACAATACATGTAGGGTGGGTGCAGGAAGGTCATCTTATTACACTGTAAATAGTATATCACACAGGACGAGAGAGAATCAGAATGCTTTTATTGCCATGTCAATGAAGAAAATCAGGGACTAGGAACTTGCTTTGTTATACAGTCCCCTCCAAAAGTATTGGAACAATGAGGCTGATTTCTTTATTTTTACTGTAGGCTGGAAACATTTGGGTTTGACACCAAAAGATGAATATGACACAAAAATTCAACATCTCAGCTTTTATTTCTAGGTACTTACATCTGGATCCGATACACAACGTAGAAGATAACATTTTTTGTAAAGAAGCACCACATTTTAAGGTGTTCAAATGTATTGGAACAGATAATTAAAGCAAATAAGACTTAATATTTTGTTGAAATAACTGCATCAAGTCTGTGACCCATTGACATCACCAAACTTTTGCATTCTTCTTTTGTGATGCTTTTCCAGGCTTTCACTGCAGCCTCTTTCAGCCGTTGCTTGTTTTGGGGGGTTGTTCCCTTCAGTTTCCTCTTTAGCAAGTGAAAAGCATGCTCTATAGGATTCAAGTCTGGAGATTGACTTGGCCAGTCTAAAACCTTCCACTTCTTGCCCCTGATGAACTCCTTTGTTGTTTTTGCAGTGTGTTTTGGGTCGTTATCTTGCTGCATGATGAAGGACCTCCCAATCAGTTTGATTGCATTTTTCTTTAAATTGGCAGACAAAATGTTTTTGTAGACTTCTGAGTTCATTTTGCTGCTGCCATCAGGTGTTACCTTTTCAATGAAGATTAATGAGCCCATCCCAGAAGAAGCCATGCAAGCCCAAGCCATGACATTGCCTCCACCATGTTTAACAGTTGAGCTTGTGTGTTTGGGATTATGGGCAGATCCTTTCTTTCTCCAAACCTTAGCCTTTCCATCACTTTGGTAAAAGTTAATCTTTGTCTCATCAGTCCATAACACTTTGTCCCAGAATGTTTGAGGTTCGTCTCTATACCTTTTGGCCTTCCTATTCTTCTTGCTGATGAGTGGCTTGCATCTTCTGGTGTAGCCTCTGTACTTTTGCTCATGAAGTCTTCTGCGAACAGTAGATACTGATACTTTCACTCCTGCCCTCTGGAGGTTGTTGGTGATGTCACTAACAGTTGTTTTAGGGTTTTTCTTTGCAGCTCTCACAATGTTTCTGTCATCAACTGCTGTTGTTTTTCTCGGTCTACCTGTTTGACGTTTGTTACTTAGTACACCAGTGGTTTCCTTCTTCTTTAAGACATTCCAAATGGTTGTACTGGCTATTGCCAATGTTTGTCCAATGGCTCTGATCGACTTTCCATCTTTCCTCAGCTTCACAATTGCCTCTTTCTCTCTCATAGACAGCTCTCTGGTTTTCATGTTTGTTACACTTCTTGCTGTAAATGCAGTCTCCTCTGGCAAAACCCAAATGTGAAACTGAGCACGTGCTATTTATTGTTTGAATAATAGTGTAAGAGGAAACACCTGTCAGTCACATGTTCCAATACTTTTGATCACCCAGAAATGTAGTGTTTCTTTACAAATGATGTTATCTTCTAAGTTGTGCATCAGAACCAGATGTAAACACCTGGAAATCAAAGGTGAAATGTTGAATTTTTGTCTCATATTTGTTTTTCGATGTCATACTCAAATGTTTCCAGTCCACAGAAAAGATAAAGGTATTTGCTTCACTGTTCCAATACTTTTGGAGGGGACTGTAGGTGTGCAAGAAAAATAAATAATAAAAAAATAAAATAAATAAAAATAATTTTAACAAAACTAAGAGTGCTCAGAAAGAAAAAAAAGTAGTGCAATGACATGGAAAATAATAGAAAATAATAAAGATAGTAAAGTGACAAGAGGGACGTGACTAAGAGATGTGGGGAGACAAGGGGAGTCGCTCAAAAAGTCCATGTCCAGGGTGGGAAGGGTCAGCTGCTATCCGACCTGCACGCCCCCGAGTCCTGGAGACGTACAGGTCTTCGAGAGATGGAAGGCTGCAGCCGATCACCTTCTCTGCGGAGCGCACTATGCGCTGCAGTCTGTGTTTGTCCCTGGCTGTGGCTCCAGCGTACCACACGGTGATGGAGGAGGTGAGGATGGACTCGATGATGGCTCTGTAAAACTGCACCAACATCTGGGCGGGCAGCTTGGCTTTCTTCATCCTCTGCTGGGCCTTTTTGATCATGGAGCTGATGGATGGCTCCCACTTTAGGTCCTGTGTGATGGTAGTGCCGAGGAAGCGGAAAGAGTCTACAGTGGTGATGGGGGAGTCTGTCAGTGCAAGGGGGTAATGGGAGCTGTGACTTTCCTAAAGTCCACGATCATCTCCACTGTCTTCTGAGCGTTGAGCTCCAGGTTGTTGTTGCTGCACCAGGACACCAGCCGGTCTACCTCCATCCTGTAGGCCGACTCATCACCATCAGAGATGAGCCTGATGAGGGTGGTGTCATTTGCAAACTTGATCAGTTTGACAGAGTCGTGAAACTTGATCAGTTTGATCAGAGAGAGACATGAAGTGTCAGATATTTTATTTTATCTTTACTCACTCTATTAATCCCTCACCAGGGAAATTTGTGTGCTGCACTACTGCACCACAGCAGGCTGCCAAGACGGCGCCAATGGTGGGAAAAACAGGGGCTTAGGTGTCTTCTCCAAGGACCCTAGAGGTGAACTCAGTGGGAAACGAATTCGCAAACTTCTGGTTAATTTCCAATCCGTGGGCGAAGGCTCTACCACTGAGCTACCGTCTCCCCCTATGCTGGAGGTTGTGTTGTTTTGTTCATGTGTGAGAGAGTAATTGAAAATATTGTGATGTACTGGTATGTGTCATGGATGACTATTGGGGAGTGGTACCTGTCAGCTGTGTGTTGATGTTTCTCATTTTTTTAAAAAGTCCCACATACAAAACAAGATGAGTGTCAGGTTTGAGTTCAAGAAGGGGGGTCCTGAATGCAGAGCACACAGTTCAAACCAGTTTCTTGAAGGGAATATGGGATTGGAGGTGAGACAGGCAGACAAGCGCTGCATAGGTTTTTTTGTGCGTTATTAATCTGTGAGCAGTGCGTAATAGCACAGGTGCTCAGCTTGAAGGGAACATTGCTTTTCAGGAACATGGAGTTTTTCTCCTCAGTGTGCAGATAAACAGAGCTCACTCAGTTAACTGAGAGTATGGAGGAGTGATGACCTGTGCGAGGACATGAGGAGCTCCCAGCCAGCCTGATAAGCTCCAGAGGAAGGGGGGGATTGTTCTTCGAGGCAGCGTGCGTCACTCCAGATAGTGAATTTTCTTTCCAACTCTTCCCATAAGGCTCTTCTCAGAAAGCTTTCTCCTCCATCGGGTTCTCATGGCCCTGACTTCCCTCCATCTTAAACACATATCATTTATGACTAAATTTATTGATCCATAGAACAATCTATTTATACATTATCTATACAGGCATCCATCTATCTATAGACCCACAGAGTCCCCTCCAAAAGTATTAAAAAAGGAAGTCACGGTCCCTTGTTTTGTTGTTCACTGAAGACATTTGAATTTAAGATCAAAAGATGAGTTTGAGTCAAGAGTTCAAAATGTCAGCCTTTACTTCCTGGTATTTACTGGTATCATGGTATTTATTTATTTAGGAAAACCTGGAGAGGTGGAGGTTTGCACTAGAAAGAAGAGGAATGAAGATTAGTCAGAGTAAAACAGAGTACATGTGTGTGAATGAGAGGGATCCAAATGGTGAAGTGAGGTTACAGGGAGAAGAGATAAAGAAGGTGGAAGATTTTAAGTACTTAGGATCAACAGTCCATGGAGAGTGTGGAAAAGAGGTGAAGAAGCGTGTGCAGGCAGGCTGGAACGGGTGGAGGAAAGTATCAGGTGGGATGTGTGACAGAAAAGTTTCAGCTAAAATAAAAGGAAAAGTGTACAAAACCGTGGTGAGAGCAGCCATGCTGATTGGTCTAGAGACAGTGGCACTGAAGAAAAGACAGGAAGCAGAGATGAAGATGCTGAGGATCTCTCTGGGAGTGACCAGGATGGACAGGATTAGAGGAACAGCACATGTTAGAGGTTTTAAAGTCAGAGAGGCCAGACTGAGATGGTTTGGACATGTGCAGAGGAGAGAGAGAGAGTACATCAGAAGAAGGATGCTGGATTTGGAACCACCAGGAAAGAGGACTAGAGGAAGACCAAAGAGGAGGTTCATGGATACAGTGAAGGAAGACATGAAGATAGTTGGTGTGACCGAAGAAGATGCAGCAGATGGGGTTAGATGGATGAAACTGACTTGCTGTGGTGCCCCCTGGAGGGAAATGTCGAAAGAAGAAGAAGTTTGTAAGCATTTTTCTGTAAATTGGCAAACAAAATGTTTCTCTACACCTCAAAATTCATTCTGCTGCTTTTATCAATAAATATTAATGAACCTGTTCCAGAAGCGGCCATGCATGCCCATACCATGACATTACCTCCACCATGCTTCACAGATGAATTCGTATGCTTCAGATCAAAGGCAGTTCCTTCCTTTCGCCACATTTTGGTCACTCCATCACTTTGGTGAACGTTCATTTTTGTTTCATTGGTCCATAAGATTGTGTTCCATAATTTTTTTGTCGCTTTACTTCTTTGCAAATATAAATCTGGCCTTCTGATTCTTACTGCTGATGAGTGGTTGCATCGTGTGGTATGGTCTCTATATCTCTGCTCTCTGAGTCTTCTTTGAACAGTAAACTGTGATACCTTCACCCTGCACCGTAGAGATCGGTGGTGATTTGAGTTACTAGTGTTCTGGGGTTTTTCTTTGCAGCCCTCACAATATTTCTGTCATCAACTACTGTTGTTTTCCTTGGCTGACCTGTTGGACATCTGTTGCTCAGTACAGCAGGAGATTTTTCTTTTCCAAATTGCCGTGCTTGTTGTGTCCAGTGTTTGTCCAATGGCTCTGATTGATTTTCCTTCTTTTCTTAGCTTCAAAATGGCTGCTTTTCTTTCATAAACGGCTCTCTGGACTTCATGTTGGTTTATCCTCTTTGACAACAAATGCACCGCAGCAGGCTGCCACCTACGACAGCACCAATGGTGGGAGAAACGAGGGGTTAGGTGTCTTCTTCAAGGACCCTGGACGTGAACTCAGTGGAATGCGAACCCACGAACTTCCGGTTGACTTCCGGTTCGCTGGCGAACGCTCTACCCACTGTGCCACCATTATGTTTAATCTTTTCATAGTTATATGATTTCCAATTTTTTTTTATCTTTGACAACATTTACCTATTATTTGTTTGAAAATTATAGAAAAACGTCTGCTCTGGTTGCAGTGAAACGTTTTAAGACTTCAAGTTGAAGCGCTGACTAAGCACACCCGGCACCGGAACTGTGAACGCCTCAAGATCCTCTCACATCACCTAGAGAATGTAATCATGGTGAGGGAAGTCTGGGCTTCCTGCTAAGGCTGCTGCCCGCTAATAAGTCTGGCAATTAAAGATAAGCACAATTGAATCTTCAAATAACAAAGTTTGTGTTTATAGGATGCAGCAGATGGGCTTCACTCAGATAGGGCGGTGCAGTAGGGGTTCACATGAGGTGATGTTGAAAGGTTCACAGATCCGGGGTCTCATTTACAAAACATGTTTACATAAAAATTTGTGCAAATGTTAACTTCCACAAAAATAGAGCATACAAATGGCTGAATGCGTGGACCCTGCAACTCAGAAGATGCCATACATGGATGGTGAGATGTGAAGAAAGGTGACACTTATCGAAAGAAGCTCAAGTGAACTGAGAACGTTGAAATTAAGCAGCAAGGACACATTTTGAAAGCACATCTAAATGCCTGTGAGTGTAGAAATATGATAAAGAAAAATGGACCACATCATGTAAAAGATTGTTAACCACTGTGTTTTATCGCTCATTTTGTTGCCGTGTGCTGTCGTAAACCCGCTGCTATGTAATATTTCAAATCCCACACATAGTAATCATTATTAGGTAGGCTTATGGTTAACAAAGCTCGTTTTTATTTTGTTCATTTTATTGAAAGTTTATTTTGAGCAGGTGAAGCATTCCAAATGAATGAAATATACTTTATTGATCCCTCAACGGGGAAATTTGTGTGCTGCATTACACTACAGCAGGCTGCCACGATGGCACCACTGGTGGGAGAAACGCTGAGTTAGCTGTCTTCCCCAAGTACACCTAGACCTGTGCTCAGTGGGATTCGACCCAGAGAACTTCTGGTTCAAGGGCGAACGTTTTACCACTGAGCTATCGCCTCCTATTATTTGTACAAAATACAAAACTCAAAAAAGCACTGGGTACCCGGGATGGATTCCTGGTGTGCAACAGTTGGGGTTTTTTTGTTACAACTGTAAGATTTTTACTTTTTTATTTTACTGAAATATTGTTGTGTGCCACTTACAGAGTTGGCACAGAGACTTTGTGCCAACTCTCACAGAGTTGACTCTCTCTTGTTGTCTTTCGCTGTGGGAGATGTCACCATGACTGCAAAATGGCTACACCATTGTGTACTTTGTATAAAAAATAAACAAAAACAAGCGGCACCGACTCGTTTGAAGACAATTACGTTTTATAAGATCATTTGCATGGTTTACATTTGAAGTTCTAGAGCAGGGGTGGGCAAACTTTTTGACTTGCGGGCCACATTGAGTTCTAACATTTGACAAAGGGGCCGGAAAGGAGCAGATGGAAGGCATGCTTTGGTAACCACTAGATTAGGCCGATAGAACGGCACGTTAAATGTTTTATCAAGAATGTTAAATTTCAAATCTTGCAGCTGCAGGTCTGAAATCTAAGCACTTGATGTAACATTTTGCTTGTTTTAACATCTACCACGCTTGTTTACATGTGTGTTTTGGATCGGATGGCTTTCCATATCTGTGTACACTGTTTATTTTGACAGCGTGAGAATCACGGAGACATGCATTTTAATGGGAGAAGTATTGTTGTCTTGTCAACAAAGCCGATATATCCAGAGTGCGCCATCTAGCTTGGAAACATCAGAACTGCAGAAAATAAAACTACCAAGGTTTATTTATTTATTTATTTAAGTACCGGTGGGTCGGAAAAAAACGTTTAACGGGCCACACGCCTGTTCTAGAGGCATGGTGGGAGCGTGATGAAGATCAAGTCTTACACCTGAGATTTGACACTGATGTCTAACACAAAGTGTACCAGAGATTGCAAGAGAATGCAAGAGTAGGTCAATATAAAATCTACAAAATTCTTTGAAATCAGAAACACAGATTGGACAAGCCAACGTTCAAAAAACATAGAAAAAAAAACAACATGTCTTTATAACAAAAAACTTGTAAAAACTCTCTCTGAAGCTCCATCTGTTCTCGTTTTACAATAAAACACCATTCAAGGCAAAAGAAGAAAAGAACTTTGGGAATTAAAATAAATTTTTATGAATTTCCAGAAAAAATTTACCCTTTGATTAACTTTCTGTACCCCTTTTTCTCCCTCTGAGGAAGAAAAAAGTGCCAGAATATGTCTCCAATGGTTACAGATGAGAGGCAGGTAACACTCCCAACAAGTCGCCAAGGCCACTTCGCACACACACACAGACACTCATCAATGGGGTCAAATTCTCAGTAGCCAATCAACCTAACGTGCATGTTTTTAAAGGGTGGGAGGGGAGGAAACTGAAAAACCTGGAGAAACCTCCACTTGTATGGGGAGAACATGCAAACTTCAAACAGTAAGACAGGGATTCAAGCCTCTGTCCACCTGAAACTCGAACCATTGAATTTTTGCTCTGAAGCCACAGAGCTGAAACAGTGCACCATCGTACAGCCCACCATCGTACAGCCCACCATCGTACAGCCCACCATCGTACAGCCCACCACGTACAGCCCACCATCGTACAGCCCACCATCGTACAGTCCACCATCGTACAGCCCACCATCGTACAGCGCATCAACGTGCAGCCCACCATCGTACAACCCACCACGTACAGCCCACCACGTACAGCCCACCATCGTACAGCCCACCACGTACAGCCCACCATCGTACAGCCTACCATCGTACAGCGCATCAACGTACAGCCCACCATCGTACAGCCCACCATCGTACAGCTCACCATCGTACAGCGCACCATCTTACAGCCCACCATCGTACAGCCCACCATCGTACAGCGCACCATCGTACAGCCCACCATCGTACAGCCCACCATCGTACAGCCCACCATTGTACAGCGCACCATCTTACAGCCCACCATCGTACAGCCCACCATCGTACAGCGCACCATCGTACAGCCCACCATCGTACAGCGCACCATCTTACAGCCCACCATCGTACAGCCCACCATCGTACAGCGCACCATCGTACAGCGCACCATCGTACAGCCCACCATCGTACAGCCCACCATCGTACAGCC
This sequence comes from Neostethus bicornis, assembly GCA_902685375.1. NCBI lineage: Eukaryota > Metazoa > Chordata > Actinopteri > Atheriniformes > Phallostethidae > Neostethus > Neostethus bicornis. The sequence goes on from LR738550.1 coordinate 28,795,326, forward strand.
CACCATTGTACAGCGCACCATCTTACAGCCCACCATCGTACAGCCCACCATCGTACAGCGCACCATCGTACAGCCCACCATCGTACAGCCCACCATCGTACAGCCCACCATTGTACAGCGCACCATCTTACAGCGCACCATCGTACAGCCTACCAGCGTACAGCCCACCATCGTACAGCGCACCATCGTACAGCGCACCATCGTACAGCCCACCATCGTACAGCCCACCATCGTACAGCCCACCATTGTACAGCGCACCATCTTACAGCCCACCATCGTACAGCCCACCATCGTACAGCGCACCATCGTACAGCCCACCATCGTACAGCCCACCATCGTACAGCCCACCATTGTACAGCGCACCATCTTACAGCGCACCATCGTACAGCCTACCAGCGTACAGCCCACCATCGTACAGCCCACCATCGTACAGCCCATCATCGTACAGCGCACCATCTTACAGCCCACCACCGTACAGTCCACCATCGTACAGCCCATCATCGTACAGCGCACCATCTTACAGCCCACCACCGTACAGCCCACCATTGTACATCCCACCATCGTACAGCCCACCATCACACAGCGCACCATCGTACATCCCACCATCGTACAGTCCACCATCATAAAGCCCACCATCGTACAGCCCACCATCGTACAGCCTTCTTTTGCTGCTTTTGTTCAATCTCACACATGTGGAGGTTAAAAAAGAAGGAAAAAGATCAGATTTGATGACTTATTAGAGTTGGGCTTTTTTTTATTTTTATATTTAGAAACTATAGAATTTTAAAAGATTTTCTACTTGAACAAAGTTTGATCTTTTTAAGATCCAAAAATCTACAGCTTTACATCCATAAAAATCATGCATTATTGGCTGTGTTTGCAGACGCAGGGTTTATTGAAGGTGAAAATGTTCCCTTGAGATGCAGAAAGTTGTTTTTCCAGATTCAGCAAAGCTCTGAGTATCTCTCTGCTGGCAACAGTATCCGTAGTAACACCGACAGTCTCACACAGTTGTTGCACATTTGTTTTGTGTCAACGGGTCCACCTGCATCTGGCTCTTGTATCTCTCTGTCAAGGCTGCTGGATGCGCTCCCTTCCTGCTGCCGTATCAGCAGCAGCTGCACACACAACCTGCCACAAAGACCCACAACACACCCATCTGGACAGACACACACCTGGGGGGAATCTGAGTCCAAACCCAATAAATGTCTGTTTAATCTTTAAAGGGTCCAAGTTGTGCAGGTCAGGGTGATGACCTGAGCTTGCCTCATTGTACATGCACTGGTTTCCTCAATCTGTCGTTGAAAAAAACGGTTATATTATACTATCTACCAATTTAAAATAAAAAGGAGTTAAAAAAAAAAGTGACATCTTCAACTGCATTAGGATACCAATACCCAGTTAACTCCTTGTACTCATCAAACCACCAACAGATACTCAAATTAGATTTTGTGTTTGTTTTGACGCCTCTGGCCTGACTTTTGGAAGACAGGAGCTGAGGTGAAGGAGTTCTTCAGGGATAAAAATGTGTTTGCAGCTTCTTTTAATCAGAGAAAGGGAACTGAGGATGGGGTCAACAGGGTGAAGGGTGCAGCAATACAGCTGTAAATCCATATTCAGTGGTAATAAAAGTTGGAAAAACCCAAAAAGAGCTGAAGCTGCTTCACAGAGGTTGGGCTGGCCACCACACAACCACCCTGTTCTTCTCTGGGTCTGCCCTTGTCCCCTCTCAAAGATGGAGCTAAGGAAGGCAACAGATGTGATGAGAAGACAATTTTTTTTATTATACTATTCCCTCACCGGGAAATTTCTGTGCTGCATTTCACCGCCACAGGCTGCCACCTACGACGCACCAATGGTGGGAGAAACGAGAGGTTAGGTGTCTTCTCCAAGGACCCTAGAAGTGCACTCAGTGGGATGCGAACCCGCAAACTTCTGGTTAACTTCCGGTTATTGGGCGAATGCTCTAACCATTGAGCCACCAGATCTCTTTCCTTTCATTTCTTCACCTCAACAAACAGATGGTTCTCCAGGAGGTTTTGTTGTACTTGACACACATGACAAAAATGTCTTCTATGTTTATCAGTTTTGGTAAGTCGATGAAGAAGTCATTTACGTACACAAAAACAAAGCTGTCGAGGAAGTCTTTCAGGAAATCATTTACCAGGGCTAAGAAGACTGTAGACCTACGAAGTATTCAAAATGGCCGAGTGGGGTATCAAATGCAGTTTTACTCTCATCTTCCTCCTTCATTCGGACCAAGAAGTGGTCGTTTCCGAAATCCAGTTTAGAGAAGATTGCAGCATTCTGAAGAGAATTCAAGTGAGAGTCAAAGTTTGGTGTGAGGCCTTAAAGGGCCTGGCTTGTCTTCTTTCTTTCTTCTCCTTCTCCAATATTCACAGGTGTTGGATGGTTACCAACGGGAGGATTGGGCTGATTACTCCCACCTGTGCGTATTTGACGTTGGCTATGAAAGACCTGGTCTCCCCCCGTCAGTTCTTAAACTACTGTTATGGTAAACTGACCACCTCTAAACTGTGCTTATTTGATATCTCAGACTTACATCTTCATTCTCCCCACAGGAATCTTAAGCCCTTCCTCCTGGCCATCCAGCACCGCCTGACGCCATCACCACTTCCCTGTGGACAAATTTTATTACTTATTCAATAAACTGGTGTATACCTGCACTTGGATCCTCCTCTCTTCATCCCACATTACAAAAGAACTGACCAGAATGGATCCAGCGTGCTCTGCGTCACCTTCAGTGAGAGAGATTTTGACTCAACAGGGAATCTTCCTGGGACAACAAGAACAGGCCCTTCAGGATGAAGCTATTCAGTTAAAAAGACAGTTACAGGCTCTAACGGACTAAGTAAATAACCTGGGTTCTCATTTTCTGTCCACAGCCTCGGCACCTCCACCAGCTATGCCCAGCCCACTCGTGGACCATCACATTACGGACCCGGAACCCTTCCAGAGAACCCTGGGGAAATGTTGTGGGTTCCTATTGCAGTGTTCGAACGTCTTTGCTCTCAAACCGCTCACCTTCAACTCAGATAAGCTGAGAACTTGTACATTGTGGGTCTTCTTCGGGGCAGGGAACGGCTGATCGCTCAACGTCTGATTTTCTGAGTCTATTAAGGACCATGTTAAAGGTGCCGGTCCGGGGATGCCTCCCAGCGTCTCCTCCGCCTTTCCCAGGGAACTTGATCTGTGGCGGAGTTCTACATCTCGTTCCGGACCCTAGCAGTAGAGGCTGGTTGGGGACAGAAAGCATTGAGAGGGGTGTTCCTGAATGCCCAGAATGATCCTCTGAAGGATGAGCTAGCTGGCAGGGGGCTCCATCCATGTTGGAAGAATTCATCTTCCTGCCAATACAGTTGGACAATCGCCAAAGAGAGAAACGACATGAAGCCATCACCACTTCCCTGTGGACCTTTTTCAATAAACTGTCGTACACCTGCACTTGTATCCTCCTCACTTCATCTCACATAACACAATGAGGCAAAGAATGCCTGTTTTTAATGGTGATGATGTTCAATCCACGATAGTCAATGCAGTGACGAAAAGAGCTGTCCTTGGTGACAAAGAAGAATTCCGCTTTCGCTGGAAAAGATGGATGTCAAATGAGGCCAGTAGTTAGGGAGTCTGTGATGTATAATGAATTTAATATATTTTATTGATCCTCGAAGGGAAATCTGAGTCCTGCAGTGTAAACACGTCGATGCCCCCTCGCCCCATCCACCGGCGTCCCAGTCGCTCACACTGTGCCCAACCTAGCAGCCCAAAAGCTGGAGTCCTGAAAGGGTCCACAAAGCCAGGCCGCAGTGAAGAACACCAAACTGGCCTCTTTGTATTTCACTGGGTCCGTGTGTACACCTCCAGTTCCTTAAGCAAGCAACTGGACGTTTCCATGGAAACTGCAAAAACACAGGACCTGTAGCACCTTCTTGTGACCATCTCCTTCTTCTCAGCTCCCCCCGAGGCCAAACCAACTCCTCCAGCCCCGACGGATGTGGCTCCGAGAGCCAGCAGTTGGTCGTTCCATTGGATTTGGGGTCCCCATTCTTACATTGAGAGACCACCAAAAGGCACTGTCCCTAATGTCCACGGGATGGTGCAAATGCGTGTCAGTCAGGACAGCCCCATACCATTTAGAACCTTTAGAATGTCATCCACCCCCGGAGCTTTTTGACCACCTCGTCAACCTTGGCACAAGAAGCGGGAAGGACTCCCCGGTGGTTCTAGATTCTAAACACTCCACTCGCTGTTCAAAAGATGGTTTGGTGGATTTAAGGTTTTTAAAGTATTCCCTCCACCAACCACAATGTTGGATCGAGTTCAGCAGCTTCCCATCTCCACCGTAAATGGCATTGATGGCGCATTGCTTCCTCTTCCTGACCCGCCAAATGGTGAGCCAGAATTGACCTAAAACTTGTTCTCAATGGTCTCTCTGAACTCCTCCCAAACCTGGGCCTTTGCCTTTGCGACCATCCTAGCTGTGTTTATCAAAGGTGCCGGTGACTAAAACAGAAGAAGAACAAGTCGATGCCAAGGCATCAAACAAATTGCCTTCACCGTGTAAAATTTAGTGGTTTAGAAAAGTTTGCATTCACAAGAGTTTGAATTTGTGATTTTTTTTACCTTGATTTTTGTTTGCCTGGCCCTAAAAACCTAATTCAGTTCATCTATAGCGAGCACTGTGAGCAGTTTTATTAAAACCCTTTCGCTAGTTTGGGAGATATCGTATCCCAAACGATAGGATATCACAGACAAACACTGGTCTGTGCTTCCAGTGTCAGTGTTCTAGTGTTATGGAAGCACAGACAGTTCTTATTGTGTCCTCCACATTTGGTAGGCGGAGGTATAAAAGAGAGAAAATAAATACAGCAACCAAAACTGTTAAAAAAAAAAGAAAAGAAAGAAACAATTATTATGTAATATTAACAAGTTCAAATTGTACCCCAATAATCATCAATGTGAAACTAGACAAACTACAACACCGTGCAACTACAGTCTAACTCTTTTTTTTTTCTCCCTGATTGTTTTTACACAAAAAGTTTCAATAAAAGTGTGTATATAATGTAAAATAAAAAAAACAGCATCAATAAGGTGAGTACTATAAATAACCTCAATCATACACATTCCTTTATAATGAAAAAGTTATTTCAGGTGGATTCATTTAGGTGGTAAACTTTGCCACCATGTGAACACGTAACATATTTATGCAAACCAGTTTTCTGAACCCAGAAAGCTCTGAAGTCATCTGTGTCTCTGAACTGGAGAATAATCTCAGTATCAGCTGCTGTGAGAGAATCAGGGTTATCTGAGAGTTGTCATGTCTGGCCATGAAATATTCCCAACAATAACTGTTTTTGCCTTTTTTTTTCTCCTATTGTAGAAGATCGAGAGCACACAGACCCTCTGCTGGCACCTAAACACACATTTCCACACAGTTTGGATCCGTAATAAAGTTTTCCAGCTCAAACTATGAGTTTCCTCTGCGGTTTAGAGCCATGAACCACCACACAGAGCCAAAAGTTTGTTCGTTTTTATGTAGAAACAAAGCGATTCAGTTCAACTATGGATTTGTGGAATTTCAGCAAACACATTGCCAAAAGTATTTGCTCACTCATCCATGGGATTGGGATCGGTGGCGTCATTTATAGTGTGTTTACAGCCGAATCCAAGCAGACGCCGATATTTACACAAATTGAGTTGATTGTAAAGGTCGTACAGTGCGACCCATAACCCTAAGCAAGGCCAGAAGTCTGGCCAGACTTTGCAACAGTGTTATTTTCGATAATGACAACAAAATTATTTTATTGACAAGGCCTTTTTTTATGAAGTAACGACAACAAAATAAATGTGGATCTTATGTGACTAAAATGCAATGAAACATTTTGTAAATTTCTGTTGACGAGATGAAAATGTAAGGAAATAATAAGCGTCAGACTTTCATATTTCTGTCTGTGAAAAGAAATAGCACAGCGGCTGCATCTGTCTCTCACGACGGCACGCCCCCCATAATGCTGCACGTTCACACCGTCTACACAACAACATCTGCAGCCACAAGAAAGTCACACACCATGGCGAAAACAGCAACAAAGAGGCTTGGTGGTCAGAAAATTAAAGTTTAAAGTTTCCTACATTATTTGCGCAAACGGCATGGTGACTTCAAGCTAATGCTAGCTTGTTGGCGCTGCTAACTTCCTTAGTTAGCTTGGTTGCGCTAACGACTGATTTAAAGTCACAATGCAATAGTTACTTTGTTTACGGGGGTTATTAAGGGCTGACATTTTTAAGTATGAACAAGTTACAACGTTCCTCAACCACTGAAGAATTTAAATTAATTTATATTTATGAACTCTGCTATGCTTTCTGGCACCTCCCGCAGTGGCGCTGACACTGGCTGTATTGGTTTGCCTTTCCTTCGGACTCTGTCAGCAACACCAAGAGGGGGATCCTGGCTCTGGGCACTCCAGGATCTCCATACCACTTCTCCAGGCCTGCACATGGAGAGGTCACCCCAGCTTGGCTGTCTCGGCGCAAACTCAAATTGGGAAGTAACAGTTTTCAGTTATAAGCCTAGGCTCACTTGGCAAAGAGCTGGGCACCTGGGGTTGCTCTTGACGGTAGGAGGTTGTGTTGTCTTTTGCTCTGATTACTCACATACAGCCCCTTATTGTTTGAATCTGTGTCATGTTTTCCTTTTACTTTTAAAATCTGGCTTTGCTTCAGTCCTTTTCAGGTCATCTGTTGTGTTGCGCACGACTTTTCCCTCCACATGTGTTTTTGCCCAGCCTACTCTAGACCCAAGCCTGCCCAGATTGACCATCATGCCCATCTGTCTCTTTTCTTTCACATCATTCCTCAATAAACTGGTTAAAACTGTTCAATGTTCATGTGGGTCCTATATCCCACTGTCTCATCGTGACAGTCGGCCCTTGGCAGCTCAGTAAATTCCAAAGTTGAACTATGATAGGAAGATAAATTTTCCTGACTCTTTAATTATTGCAAGGCTTAATAATAATAAGGTAGAAGTGTTTGGGAGCGTCAGTAACTACTGGTCGGCCACTGATGCCGAGGAGCAAAGTGAGAAGGGGTCATCAACTATCTGCTGAGTCGATCAATCTCTAAACGTTCTGTTCGCTTTCAGATTAACTCAAAAACAACACAGAACGTTATGGAATTGTGAGTTTCCATTCTAACTTGCTGGAGAGGAATGGACCAAACTTCTGAAAATCTAAAGAGTGGTGCTTGTCTGACTGCATTGTGCCGAGTGTAAAGATAGGTAGAGGGAGTATTATGGTATGAGTGAGTTCCCCTTAGTTCCTGTGAAGTGATACACTAGGACAGGAGTCACCAACCTGGTGCCTCGGTGCCACTAGGTCGCCCGCAGCGACCACATCAGTCGCCCGCAGGCCAGTTCTAAAAATAGCACTAATCACAAATTAGTTCTGTCTAAAATTTTATTTAATTGTGTTGCTATTCTTTTTTAATTTAATTTACAGTGATGTAAATTTAAAAATGAATACATAAAAACGTAAAAAAAAATGTATATCACCAAAAAAAGTTTAATATACGAACTCTGACGTAGTATGGTTTGGAGGTCAGTCTAGTGCGCATGACAAACCAGCTTTGCTGAGGTTACGAACATGTTTTCTACCCACAAAAACATGGCAGAAAAAAGGAAGAAAACTTATAATTTTCACAGTGAATGGGAGGAAGAGTTCTTTTTTACTAACGTGAAAGAAAACGGTGTGCGTCTCATCTGTGCTGCGACTGTGGCGACACACAGTCGCACTGTCCTTGTTTTGAAAGGAGTAGATTTTTGTTAAATCTTACACAATTGATCATTTGTACAAACATGGTTCAGAGTTTATGATTTGATAACAGTTGTAAAAATTGAAAAAGATTTCCTGCAAAATGTTGTGGAAGTGATCGTTTGAAAATGAAACACTTGGATCTTGCATATTGAAATGTATCTGTTTTTCCTACCTTGTTTAATCATACTGAAATAATTATTGTGACGGATCATTAACGATCAGAGTTTTCACATAGAATATCATTAATAATAATATCAAATTAAACTGTGTAACTTTGTTATTTCAGAAGTGTATTATCAAAGTGGTAGCCCTTTGCATTACTCAGTGCCCTTGAAGTAGCTCTCAGTATCACAAAGGTCGGTGACCCGTGCACTAGGATATGCAAAGTCCACACAAAAAGGTCAAGAATACAAACCTTTCCACAGCTGGGACTTGAACCAGCTTCTCTTTCAGTGTAAGTTTGCATCCTCAGGTAATGATAAAAAACCAGTTAAGACATTTTTCCCATTGGGTTTAATGGGAAAAGAGACTGAGTGGACCACATCTGTGACTGTTCACATCGCCACGCCAGCGTGGAGATAACAAAACGTTTGTATCTGCATCTAAAACACATGGTGATGAATTTAAAAGGATAACAATCCTGATTTGATCTCTTCTTACTGCATTTTGTGAAAGATTTATCTCCTGAGACACCGTGTACGATGTAGAACAAGGACTTGGTGATTAGTTCTTGTCTGTGACCTGCTTCTCTAAAACTGGAAGTGACGTCTCCGTCCGGTTGCACCGCTGTCACATTTGATGGACAAAAACTCTCCAATCTGAGCAGAGATACCAGTATCTGTGTGTGTCACCTCATCAAACCGTCTTGTGTGTTTTTAGTCATTAAACACTCACCAGTGTGTTTTTATTTGTGTGTAACAGTCCTCAGTGATGATGTCATAAGCAGACTGGATGCTGATTGTCGGTGTCCATCTTCCTCTGTACAAAACAGGAAGCAGTTCCAGATCCAACCACAAACTTTCTCATTTAGTTTTAGTTTGTAGATTTGAGGTCAGACCTCGAATGCTCATGTTTGTTTTTCTTTTAATAGACTTCACACACTAAACTAAAAGACTTCCCTTGCCCTGGTCACATCTTCCAGCTCTTCTAGAGGATACAAAGGTATTTCATACTGTGAGACAGAGCCGTCCCAATATGGTCGACAAGCTAGCATATTGCCTAGGGCCCCAAGCTGAAGAGGGACCCCTTCAGGACGAATAGTAAAATTGTTTACTTAGTTCTGTTTCGTCGTCTTCCGCTTATCTGGGGTCGAGTCGCGGAGACAACAGCCTCAGACGGGAAGCCCAGGCTTTTCTCACCCCGGCTGCACCCTCCAGCTCACCCGGAAGGATCCCAAGTCGTTCCCTGGCCAGCTGTGAGACATAGTCTCTCCAGCGGGTCCGGGGTCTGCCTCGTGGTCTCCTCGTGCCCGAAATACTCCACCAGCGAGGCTCTCGGGGGGCATCCTGACCAGATGCCCGAACCGCCCCATCTGGCTCCTCTCGACCTGGAGGAGAAGCAGCGCAACACCAAGCTCCTCCCAGATAGTAGAGCTCACCACCCGATCTGAGTGAGAGCCCGGCCACCCTGCAGAGGAAGCTCATTTCAACCACTTGTATCCGCGATCTCATTGTTTCGGTCACCACCCACAGCTGGGGACCATAGGTGAGGGTAGGAACGTAGATCCTGGTTACCATGGTGAGGGTAGGAACGTAGATCCTGGTTACCATGGTGAGGGTAGGAACGTAGATCCTGGTTACCACGGTGAGGGTAGGAACGTAGATCCTGGTTACCATGGTGAGGGTAGGAATGTAGATCCTGGTTACCATGGTGAGGGTAGGAATGTAGATCCTGGTTACCATGGTGAGGGTATGAATGTAGATCCTGGTTACCATGGTGAGGGTAGGAACGTAGATCCTGGTTACCATGGTGAGTGTATGAACGTAGATCCTGGTTACCATGGTGAGGGTAGAAACGTAGATCCTGGTTACCATGGTGAGGATAGGAACGTAGATCCTGGTTACCATGGTGAGGGTAGGAACGTAGATCCTGGTTACCATGGTGAGGGTAGGAACGTAGATCGTGGTTACCATGGTGAGGGTAGGAACGTAGATCCTGGTTACCACGGTGAGGGTAGGAACGTAGATCCTGGTTACCATGGTGAGGGTAGGAATGTAGATCCTGGTTACCATGGTGAGGGTAGGAATGTAGATCCTGGTTACCATGGTGAGGGTATGAATGTAGATCCTGGTTACCATGGTGAGGGTAGGAACGTAGATCCTGGTTACCATGGTGAGTGTATGAACGTAGATCCTGGTTACCATGGTGAGGGTAGAAACGTAGATCCTGGTTACCATGGTGAGGGTAGAAACGTAGATCCTGGTTACCATGGTGAGGATAGGAACGTAGATCCTGGTTACCATGGTGAGGGTAGGAACGTAGATCCTGGTTACCATGGTGAGGGTAGAAACGTAGATCCTGGTTACCATGGTGAGGATAGGAACGTAGATCCTGGTTACCATGGTGAGGGTAGGAACGTAGATCCTGGTTACCATGGTGAGGATAGGAACGTAGATCCTGGTTACCATGGTGAGGGTAGAAACGTAGATCCTGGTTACCATGGTGAGGATAGGAACGTAGATCCTGGTTACCATGGTGAGGGTAGGAACGTAGATCGACTTGTAAATCGAGAGCTTTACTTTTTGGCTCAGCTCTGTCTTTACCACGACGGACCGATGCAGCGTCCCAGTTATTGCTGACGCCGCACCGATCCTCCTGTTGATCTCCCGCTCCCTTCTTCCCCCACCAGTGAACAAGACCCCGAGATACTTAAACTCCTCCAAATCTTGACAAAGTTCCAGTTGTTTTTATCTGATGGTGCTGTAAAATAAATGTTCTTCCTTTTTTGTGGGACAATAAAGAAACTTCTATTTCTAAAATGGAATTTTACAAATGCTACATGTATGGGGCCTCAGTTAACCCTCTTGCCTAGGGCCTCCATATTGTCTTAGAACGGTTCTGCTATGAGACATATACCTGCAGTGGATCGTAGATTTGATTCTGACTTATGCCAGCGAGGCATCCTTAACCTCTTAACTCCCACCGACCCGGGGACGGGACGCTTGTGGGTTTTTGGGTTTTTTTTCACTCGTAAAGACACTTATTCTTAGTTCAACTCCACTAAGTTATACCTCATTTTAAAGCTTAGACTGTCAAGAAAACGATCATAGCATCCATTCTTATGTTTTCACTAGTTTCAAGAAGAAATAGCAAACTATTCACAAACAAAATCAAACTGTTTGGAGCGCATTTCTCACCTATGATCCAGTCGTAATGGGCTGAGACGGGTTTGATCTTCATGTGATTGGTCTCATTTTGTCCGTAACAATCCACAGAATAACTATATAAAATTGTATTTTCTCAAAAGTAAACCAGTTTGGAGAAAAACTCCAGAAAACGTTTTTTTTTTTCTGCGAGAAATCGTAGCAGTCACGTTCCAATCTCCATAGTAACTGCCAAGCTGTGTTTTTAAGTTCATCCTGGGTATGTTTCTTTTCTTCACGAAGTTATCTACAAAATGAGACCGTTCGCAAAATATTCCGATAAAGGGTTTGTTTTTTACAAGGCTTTGAATGAATCAAGCGCTCCTCGTTCAGCTAACAGCACTGCTAGCATGTTAGCTTCTAGCGGGCTAACGACGTCACTTAAAAATATATGATTAGCCAATAAAGAAAGCTGATACTTCCACCTTCAAAACGAGGGGATTGGTCCAAAACCGGATCAATCCAATCGCTTGTTATTCAACTGCGTAACGGAAATTTTATCAAAACAAACGGCGCCATCTTTGTGCGTCATGACGCGCATGAGGAGCAGACACTGATTGAGTGAGTTGATCACAGATTGAAAGATTTTCTAGTTTATTTTCAACTTTTCTTTTGGCAAACTATATTTCTGGGGTTTTGGAACATATTTTTTATCCGAAAATTTTTTATTGTGCATGATTTTTATGAAAAAAAATTATAATTACAGCAAAAATTATGTAAATAAATTAAAATAATAAAAAAAAAGGAAAAAAAAATATCTGTGGGAGGCATTCAAAGTCACAGAAACACTAATATGCATTTTTTATGACTAAAAAAGTGATAGAATGGCAAAAATTCACTTTGGCACGTTTTGGCACATTTTGGCACAGATTTGGACAGCTTGTGCCGAATGGACACTTTTTATAGTAAAAGGTCAATAGGTCAAAAACACTTGTACCTAGAGATCTGAAACTTTACACAGTTGTTGTTAACAAGATTTTTGTCATACAAATGGAAGGAATTATGCCTACTAAGAAGTATGTCTTGGCTAGGGACATTGGAAAATGAAAAAAATTAGGCGAGGCTAAAATTCTACAATTTTTTTTATGTTTGAACTACTGTAGGATAGGCTCTGAAATTCTGACACTCTCCATGTACATATCTACAGAAACTAGAAGGTCTAAGCTTTATTTTGATGTATAGTACAAGCATGTGACTTGAAAGATGCTGCTGTAATAAGCAATGGCATTTGGGTATGTCCAACTATTGTGCACAGCCCGAAAATAGGTGGGCGTTACATCCGAACTAAATCCCTGAACATCCCCATCTGGCACCTCTCTGAGCAAAAGAGCAATGGCTCAACACTGAGCTTTTCTTAGACAGCAGAGCTCCTCACCTCATGTGCAGGAGCCCAGGCCACCCCGGGAAGCTCGGTATTGCATCAGTGAGGATAGGAACGCAGATTGACTGGTAAATCGAGAACTTCACTTTTTGGCTCAGCTCTTTCTTCACCTCAGAGGACTGGTGCAACATTCTAATTATTGCAGATGCCGCACAATGTAACAAGAAAAATTTACTTTTATGTTCAATAAATATTGTGTCATGATCCCCTCTCCTGCCACCTGAGGGAGCCCTGGATGATTTTCATCAACCTGATCAGGGTCATCTGAGGATGATTACAGATTTCACACATCTGTGCACCCTGCCAGCTATTTAAGGGCAATTGCCCCGGATTTCCAGGTTGGGTCAGACCCTCCATTTCAACCAGGTCTCCCTGGTTGCCTGACCAAATACACATTCTGTCAATAACCTTTTGCCATGCCACTGAAACTTTGTTTTTCTTTCCACAGTATTAATGGACCGCCAAATTCAAATAAACCATGTTTTGTGTCTGCAAATGGGTCCTCCTCTTTCCACCTGCATGCCGCTTCATGCTACAATAACTGCTTCTGAAAGGGTCAAGTGATGTTAATGTTTACTGCTGAGGCTTTTTATTCTTTAGTTTCACAATGAAATGGTTCAAAAGTATAAACTGACCTGTAAGTGGACATCCTTCCTTCCACTGAACCTGTTTTTTCGTAGTGATTCCACAGACCAGTCTGGGCTCTCTGGGAGATCTGGCCCGTTTGACCAGGCAGTTTGTTTTTATCCACTGAGGCAAAACTTAAAGGAACACAAAAGAATCCTTTTATTTAGAATTTCATCACATTTATTCTGAATTTGATTAATTTAGCCGGATTTTACCAATTTTAATCTGGATTTAGACAAACTTTATCAAATTTTTTGGGGGGGTTTAGAAACTATATTCCAATTTATTAAACTTTATTTAGGATTTTCCATTTTTTTCTTCACATTTCACTAAACTAGGCTTTAAATTGAGATTTTATTAATTTTTTTCTAGATTTTCCTCCCAAAGTGAAATCTGATTTTACACACGTGACATTTACTGAAAACCCAACCTGAACATAAAATAAGATGTTTTGGTCTGATTGGTTCCTCCAGCTAAAGCAATAAAATATGCAAATAAATGAATGAATCTTAAACATTTGGATTAGTTATCAATTAAGGCTCTTATAATCAAATCTATCTTGTAATACAATCCATCTATCTGCAGGTGTAATCCATGTCTGTGTGTTTCTGCATAAACAATCTGCAGAGTAGAAACAATAATATGATTAATATAATTATAAAAGTCATGTGAAAATTATTAGACTGAACCCTATGCATTTAGAAGAGCAAAATGAGTAAAGACTTTTTCCAGTAGATGGCGCTCTAGACCTTTAAGTGGAGTCAGATTTTACACGTGAAGATCAAACTGATCAAAATCTGATTTTATTCATGTGTAAATTATGTTTAGTAAATTACATTGGAGGTAAATGAACTTCCAAATCTCTGAACCTTTCTCCTTTCAGTTATTGTTTGATGGTAAAAAAAAAAAAAAAAAAAAGTTTTATAGTATATGCTGTTCCCGTAGAAAGTTCTCATCTGTTCCTGGAAAAGGTTTTCATCTGTACTTTGTAGAACAGGCACGGGCAAAATGTGGCCCAGAGGCCACATACAGCCCGTTAATTGTTTTTTTCCGGCCACCAAACTTAGAAAAAAAATTCTTGTTAATGTTTTATTTCCCCTGCATTTCTGATGTTTCCCCACTAGATGGCGTACTTTAGAATTATTAGCTTTGTTGAAAAACCAGCAACACTGCTCCCATTAAAATGTGTGTCTCCGTGATGTACATGTTGTCAAAATAAAGTGCACGCACATACGGAAAGCCATCGGGGCCACACACAGGTAGATTTCAAACCAATATTTTCAGCCTAGCGCGGTAGATGGAGAAGACGACAGCTCAGTGGTTAGAGCGTTCGCGCGCAGACCAGAAGGTCGTGGGTTTGCGTCCCACAGAGAGCACGTCTAGGGTCCTTGGAGAAGACACCTAACCCCTGTTTCTCCCACCATTGGTGCCGTCGTGGGCAGCCTGCTGCGGTGTAAGGAGTGCAGCAGACAAATTTCCCCGGTGAGGGATGAATAGAGTAATTTATTTATTTATTTAGATGCAGATTTTTTAAGTGTTTGTAAGCTGGTTAAAATACAATCAGTCAAATATGTTAAGGTGAGGACAATTTTTTGGAAGCGGAGCAGCAAAAGGAAAATTCACAACATACATCACATACAGTAACCAAAGCAAAATAACTGATCCTAGTTTGTCCATGATTGGTCTTTGCTGAAAATTCTGAACTGTTTACTTGTGTGTGTTGATGTCACTCTTCGGCTGCTTATTTATTTCAAACATTGTCTGGCGCTCTAAACTCAATTTTGTTCATATCAATGACAAAAAAATAAATATGAATTTTTTTTTGCCATAAGACTTGTTTTTCTTCTGCCTAAACTTCTCTCGACGAGAAGAAGACACGTAAAGACAAAGAAAACCAACCTGGTGAATCAATCTGCATCTCACTGTGCCTAACAGAGTAAAAAAAAAAAGAAGCTCATGCAGGGCGTTTCTGAAATAAAGACTTCTGGTCACACATCACCAGGATTGTACAGACTTTATTTTATTTTGACTTTGCTTACACAGCGTAGATCCGTTCATCATTTTCTCCTCTATGTCTCATCTTTCTACTCTCCAAATCCTGTTTGGATGTTTGTTTCTCCATAAAACCCCAATTTCAACCTCCATTTGAGCCCAAAATAAACCTTTCATACTTCTGAAATGTGTTTGAGGTTTAAAATGAGAAAATAAAATGAACATTAATTTTCTGGCGAGGCGTTGAAGTGATTTGTGTGCGATAAACAAGATGATTGAGAAAGAAAAACACACACAGACACACACTTCCTCATGTAATGAGTAAAACTGATTTATTGTCATGTAGTGGGGGCGGTGGGGAGAGTAGCTGCCCAATACAGACCCTGCAGATCTCCAACCATAGATGGAAAAATCAGGAATTATTTCATTCCACTTCTGTCTAAATAATAATGGAGTACTCAGAAAAAAGGAGGCTCTGAAAAGTAATGATCCTTTTCTATCAACCCCGCCTGGCTTATAGCACCAGCACAATCAGGGATTTTCATCAACATCCAACATGTTTTTCATTTTGTTTCAGCAATAATTGGATGATATTACAAGAAATTAAGAAAACGTTGTACAAGAGTTGATCTGAATGTGAAGAAAATCGAATTTAATCCATAAAGTAATGGCAGAGAACTTGACATAATCTTTGTTACTTTTCTGTTCCTCTTCAGGCGCCTCGTTTTTGTTCAGGTACTTATGTATGTTACATTTTTCACTCTGTTACATCGCATGTTTTCAGAGGAAATTACCATATAAGGAGAAACAATGGCTGACTTGGGTGTGGCACAAATAGACATAAAAAGTAGACCCCTCATTGGCTGCTGCAGCCGCCATCTTGGATCGGTAGTCCTACCTGCAGACAAACGAAAACTGTGGTAGTAGATCCGATGTGTGAGCACTGTGATCAGAGGACGGTTGAAAGCAGGAATTGAGGATTATTTTCACATGTAAAACTGAACATGTCTATTTAGTTATATGGAATGTTGTCTGGAGGTGTTGGCTCAGCGGTAGAGTCTCTGTCCTTGAACTGGGAGAAGCCGGTTCAAACCCCACTAAGCAGCCAGGTGTCCTTTAGCAGACTCCTAGTTACTCCCACCAGTTGTTGTGTGCTGCCTGCTGCGGTGCAATGCAGCAAAAGCAGTCTGGCAACGCAACAATGTGTTATCCACTGGCTACCCGTTAAAATACAGAATTCAGTACAAGGTCTGCCTCCTCACCCATCAGTGCATACACGGCACTGCACCTGTTTATCTCCAAGAACTCCTAACCCTCCACACCACTGTCCAAGACCTGCGTTCCTCCTCCTCCTCCCTCTGCCTGCACCAACCAAGGACCAAACTCTCCACTATGGGGGACAGGGCCTTCCAGGCAGCTGCTCCACGGCTCTGGAACGATCTTCCCGAGAGCTTGAGGGCTCCACAAAAAAAAGACTGAAGACATTTTTATTTCTAAAGGCTTTTCAGCAAAGTTTTTAGTGTTGTTTTTTTTTTTTTTTGTGTTGTGGTTTTATTTAATTTAGCTGTTTGTTTGTTTGTTTGTTGTTCCTTTTGGTCATTGTAGCACTTTGAGATCTCCACTGGAGATAGAAAGTGCGTTATAAATAAAATTTTCATTATTATTATGTTTTACATCATTATATCACGTTTTTTCCCGATACAAGAAAAATCTACTATTATATTCAATAAATATTGTGTCATGATATCCTCTTCTGCCACCAGAGGGAGCCCTGGACCTTCCTTCATCATCCTCATCAGGGACATCTGAGGGGGATTGGTCTGATAACACACCTGTGGATCTGCAATCCCCCATCATTGTCATCCTCCCCAGTCAGGTCTGTGGCTGACTGGGCTGCCTGACCACAAATTTAATGATAGAACTCTGTTGTATCATTTGAACTTTTTGATTCTGAGTTAATCCTGTACCCTTTGCCTTGCAGCTACTGGACTTTTGGTTAATAAATCCAGTTTTGTTGTCTTGCAATTGGGTCCTCATTCCTTCCACATTCCCACATCCTGACATATTGATCATATCTCTGTCTATGATGGATCTAATTACACATCACAAAGTGAAAAAAATTACATTATAACACAAAAATGGGACTTTATGTGACTTGTGAAGGGTGCCTTTTATGACAATTAGAGTTTAAAAACAGGTGTAAAAACATTCCTTTAAAGGTTAACCTGCCCATTTTACTGCAGTCTTTGACCCTTATAGTCTAAAAATGATATTTTTAAGGATGGCAGCTCTGAGATTTCATACCTAATTGAGCAGTTGGCAAACTTTAATAAATTTATTAAGAACAACTATAAAAGTGAAAGTATACAAAACCGTGGTGAGACCCGCCATGCTGTTTGGTCTAGAAACAGTGGCACTGAAGAAAAGACAGGAAGCAGAGATGGAGGTAGCAGAGATGAAGATGCTGAGGATCTCTCTGGGAGTGACCAGGATGGACAGGTTCAGAGGAACAGCACATGTTAGAGGTTTTAAAGTCAGAGAGGTCAGACTGAGATGGTTTGGACATGTGCAGAGGAGAGAGAGAGAGTACATCAGAAGAAGGATGCTGGGTTTGGAACCACCAGGAAAGAGGCCTAGAGGAAGACCAAAGAGGAGGTTCATGGATACAGTGAAGGAAGACATGAAGATAGTTGGTGTGACTGAAGAGGATGCAGGAGATAGGGTTAGATGGAAGAAACTGACTTGCTGTGGCGACCCGTAAAGGGAAAAGCCGAAAGAAGAAGATGTATAAAAGTGAAAGAAAAACATTCACTTTTCTATCCAAAAAGATAGTTAGCTAAATTAAATTAAATTAAATTACCTTTTTAAAAAAAGGAAACGCAAACAAACAAAAAAGCTAAAGAGCTAAACAATCTAAAAATGACCAGAGAGCTGAATGTTTTTGTAAAAATGTTCTGAGAATCTTTAAAACACTTCTGGACCAGAACAGAGACGCAAATCATCAGCAAAAGTTAGACTTTGCTTCATCTTCTTGTTGTGAATATAACTTTTTATTCTTTTTATTTATTTTTACTCCCTCTATTCATCCCTCACCGGGGGAATTTGTGTGCTGCACTCCTGCACCGCAGCAGGCTGCCCTTCAACGGTGCCAATAGTGGGAGAAACGGGGGTTTAGGTGTCTTCTCCAAGGACCCTAGACGTGCTCTCAGTGGGATGTGAACCCGCAAACTTCCGATTAACTTCAGGTCCGCGGGCGAACGCTATAACCACTGAGTCACCGTCTCCCCCAGAAGTCGAAACTTTTATGAAAATCCATCCAGAACTTTTTGAGTGATTTTGTTCACACACACACACACACACACACACACACACACACACACACACACACACACACACACACTGCATCACAAAACCTCTATGGAGTTAATAAAGATCACAAAAGCTTGGTTAAAAAAAAAAAAAAACCTAAATTGAGTAAATAAGAAAGTTTTACTTCAGCATTTTCTGTCTTTCGTTTTGCTTCTTTCTCAAACTGTTCAAACGTGTCCAGCTCCTACACAGTACCATATGTCAGAGCTCATCATGAAGATCCATCTCTCCATCTTTTTCCATCCGTCACTTCATCGCTCTGATAAAACACTAGTTTATTTCTCATACTATTTGAAAGCACACATTGTTCAAGCTGCTTTGTATCAATTTCTTATCCAGCCTTTTTATTTCACGAGTCAGCAGATCTAAAAAGAACGATTACATCAGATTCACAGCTTCTTATCAGAAGATTTATTAAAAATATCCACATTCTGATCATTTTATACACTGAGGTTAAAATAAAGGACCTCATTAAGTGTGAGAGAGTCTGTTTTTATCACCTGAGTCCAGAGTGATGGAATTAATTGACCATTATTTTAATTGTATGAAGCCATGCAGACATTAATGAAGACACCCTGAGGATGATCCATCGATCTCACACTGGGGGAAATTCATTTAAACTCACTCCTCCAAACCTGCCTGACCAGCCGGTAAATCAGAGACGACCCTTTAAGTAAGAGCATAAAATTTAAACTTCATCGCTCATTCGGAAGGAAAAAGAAATCAAATTTATTCTTTTACCCTGCTTTAAATTTAAGTTGTCCGTTCACCAAACGTCCTGCTGGGACTTATTATCCGATTAAAATGACAGCGAGCCAATCAAATTAAAAACTTTACACACAATTATTATGTGAGATGAAGCATTTGGGGGTTCAGATGTGTGTGGCCAAACAGCTCACTTCCAAATGAGATGATCTCCTCACCTCCGACCCGCGGTGCAGCTGGGTCTGTGCCATCGCTTGAAGCGTTGCCAGCAGCAACACCTGCTTGGACTGAACGCTGGGAAAAGTTTCACATTCATTTACATGTTTGATTGTTTGGGATTTTTAATTAGTTCAGAACATTTTTGGATGGTATTTTGTCGAATGAGACACATCCAGCACCTGATTAAAAATTCAACAGGTCAAACAGACTGGGACTGTCTCTCAAATAATTTTAGACAATAAAGTTTCTCTAAATTTTTTTTTTTTTTTTGCCCAAACATCCTGATGGTCAACCACTAATTAAATCTAGAATAAATAAACAAAAACAAAGTCAACTAGACACTAGAGATGGTTAATAATTACGACATGACTGTCAAACTGATCAAGTTTGCGGATGACACCACCCTCATCAGGCTCATCTCTGATGGTGAGTTAGCCTAGAGCAGACCTGGGCAAATTAAGGCCCGCGGGCCACATCCGGCCCTTTGTACGTTCTTGTCCGGCCCACGTGAGGCCAATCATAACCAAAATAAATTAAACTTTTTTTTTTTTTTTTTTTACTTTTATTTTGAAATTTCATTTTATTTTGAAAAGCGTTACGTCGCTACGTATGCACGCATGCAGAGTTTTCAAGGCGATTTCAAAACTCTTGAGAGTGAAATGCACATGGTTTGTTCTCCCTTCAACTGCAGTGTGGATGATGCACCAAGTGAAGTGATCTGCAGTCTGACACACATCTGGCAGATCACTTCAAGTCAGTCTCACTGCTGGACTTTTACTCCGCCCTCAAAGAGGAGAACTTTCCACACCTGAGGAGGCATGCTCAGAGGATCCTAGTCCTCTTTGGATCTACCTATCAATGTGAACAGACATTCTCAGTTATGAAGTTCAACAAATCCAAACACAGATCCTCTATGACTGATGACCACCTCTCAGCTGTCCTTCCACTTCAGACATTCCGCCAGATTTCAAGCCCAGAACAGACTGGATTATTCTCACTGAAGAGGTAACATGAGGTGGAAAGCATTACAAGTTAAAAAATAAATTGCACTGGTTCAATAATTGTTTTTCTTATTTAACCAGTTTCACATAACCTAATATACATATTTACAGAGTGCTTTATTCCTCTGATTATCAGTACCAGCTATTCAAAATATTGAAGTATTTTACAATGAAAGAAAGTTGGTGGCCCTCTGACACAATTCAGGCTTCTCACGCGGCCCCTGATAAAAATTAATTGCCCACCCCTGGCCTAGTGGATGGAGGTAGACCGGCTGGTGTCCTGGTGCGGCAACAACAACCTGGAGCTCAACGCTCAGAAGACAGTGGAGATGATCGTGGACTTTAGGAAAGTCACAGCTCCCATTACCCCCCTAGCACTGACAGACTCCCCCATCACCACTGTAGACTCTTTCCGCTTCCTCGGCACTACCATCACACAGGACCTAAAGCGTGAGCCGTCCATCAGCTCCCTGGTCAAAAAGGCCCAGCAGAGGAGGAAGAAAGCCAAGCTGCCCGCCCAGATGTTGGTGCAGTTTTACACAGCCATCATCGAGTCCATCCTCACCTCCTCCATCACTGTGTGGTACGCTGGAGGCAAGGACAAACATAGACTGCAGCGCATTGTGCGCTCCGCAGAGAAGGTGATTGGCTACAGCCTTCCATCTCTCGAAGACCTGTACGTCTCCAGGACTCGGGGGCGTGCAGGTCGGATAGCAGCTGACCCTTCCCACCCTGGACATGGACTTTTTGAGCGACTCCCCTCGGGCAGGAGGCTCCGGTCCATTTGGACCAGAACGTCCCGCCACAAAAACAGCTTCTTCCCTTCTGCCGTTGGACTTATGAACTCTTTATAACCTGGATCCCCACATCTCTTAGTCACTTCCCTCTTGTCACTTTACTATCTTTATTATTTTCTACTATTTTCTATGACATTGCACTACTTTTCTTTTTCTTTCTGAGCACTCTTAGTTTTGTTAAAGTTATTTTTATTTATTTTATTTTTTATTATTTTTATTTATTTTTTTCGCACACCTGTATCAAAGCAAGTTCCTAGTCTTTGATATTCTTCTTTGACATGGCAATAAAAGCTTTCTGATGTAAATCTTTACCAGAGTTTCTGAAGTCTACTCTTCCGACTTATTTCACCTTATGCTTGATTCTGTTCTCCCATTACTTTTTTTTTTTAATGACGGCTATTAAAGAAAACTGATGAGCGTTAATCACTGGAGTCCTTCTTGAACTCTGCTGCATGTGGTCTCTGCACCACATCATCCTTCTCTCTATGTTAAAATCCCATCTTCTCCACACTCTTTATCAGAGTGCTGAAATAAACCTTTCATGTCGATCGTGTCCGAGATGGAGAGATGGTTGTCCTGTGAGGAGTTAATTAGAAGCGATGGCCTGTTCTTAGATATAAAAACTAATCATGAACGGGAAGAGGAGCTGGTGGTCGCCATATCTGCTGGGTCAGACGTGTCAGGGTGAACAATAATGAACAAATTCAGAGGCGAGTGGTCTGACTGAA
The DNA here is from genome assembly GCA_902685375.1 of Neostethus bicornis. Lineage (NCBI taxonomy): Eukaryota > Metazoa > Chordata > Actinopteri > Atheriniformes > Phallostethidae > Neostethus > Neostethus bicornis. The sequence goes on from LR738550.1 coordinate 28,817,336, forward strand.
AAACTCTTGTCTCCATGGAGACCAATATGACAAATGCTTCACTGCATCAGTGTGGTTTCCCACTTTAGAGCAGTTTACTTTAATTCAATTTATTTTCAAAACTTCACTATGTAAAGAGGCTGCGGTCAATCTCAGTTACTAAACATACAAGAAGCAGGGTGCACCCTTGACAAGTCACCACTCTATCAGAAAACTCTTTCAGGCAAGTGGGCGCGGGGCACGTTTTAAACACACACAAAATTAAGTAAAGTTACATTTGAAATATATTGCTGTAATTTCACGACCATTAGGCGCACCGTATGAAAAGGCGCAGTCTCAGTCACACACCGCCTTACAACAACACACACGCAAGCATGCAAATGTGTGTATTAAAATATAGATCGGCAGCAAAACTGAGTTTGGTTGTGCTTTATTTAAGTAGTAACGATACTAAACAAGCACATTACCGTTAATAGTCTTTATTCAAATCCGTCAAAGTCCTAATCCTCTGTTTCGGAATCGAACAGCTGCGCAAAATCCAACAGAGCAGGTCCACTTCGCTCCTCGCTGTCGAAGCCACTGTCTGTACTGTGCAGCTTCTCAGAAAGGATACCAGCTTTTGAGAAAGCTCGGATAACAGTGCCAGCAGACACGTTAGTCCAAGCATCTACAATCCATTGGCAAACTGTAGCATAACTCGCCCGGCGCTGCCTTCTACCCTTCCACGGCTCGATTCCCATGTTCCTCCGCGTAGCTGATTGCCTTCAGCTTAAACTGTGCATCATAAGCGTGTCTCTTTGCCAATTTCATGGTTAAAACAGCAATGTTGTGCATACAGCACATACCTTTTTTATACACAATCCACGCCCACACTTCACTCTTTAACGTTCTCATGCCTCACCTCACGGGCACCACTTTTCTTTCAGGTCCGCCTCGCCTCACGGGCACCACTTTCTCTTTTAGGTCCGCCTTTTCTCACACACAAGGCGCACCGCACGAAAGGGCGCACCGCTCATTTTGAAAAAAATCTAAGACGTTTATATATTTGTGAAATTACGGTACTTCTAATGCTGATCCCTGGCTATTTAACAGGCCAGAAGTGGGCCCAGTACAGACCACTAATCGTGATGAAAATTAAATTAAAGCAATTAAATAAAAAACCCTTCAGAGAGTTGGGTGAATGTGGGTCATGACTCTGCTGGAGAAGCTGTGTGCTGACTGGTGAGCAACTTGTTAGAATCTCACACCGTGCCTTGGCCTTGCCGTGAAGCAACACCAACCAGGTCAGCGTCCATCCCGCTGAGTATCTACCCAAAACTTCATACTGATGTAGGAGCATCCTCCTGGTGCAGCCAAACACATTGACTATATAAGAAGAAGAAATATATTGATTTTATCCCTCAATAGGGAAATTTAAGTGCTGCAGCAGACTGCCACAACAGCGCCAAAGGAAGGAGAAATCGGAGGTTAGGTGTCTTCCGTATGGACATCTAGACATGAGCTCAGTGGGATTCAGTCCCGAGAACGTCTGGTCCAAACATTCTAACACTGGGCCATATCCTCCCCAGATTGATATCTTTTAGTGGAATGTGGAGAAAGCATAAAGCCCTTGGGCTCTCTGTGTTTTTGTTAGGGGTGTACAATTTATTGATTAAGTCAATTCATTTGTATTTACGATACAAAACAATTTTTTTCATACTAGCAGGACTAATGTGCCATGGCGGCACATTAGTTTCCAAGCAGTTACGTTAGAAGTATGAGAGCGACTGTTGGAAAGAAAGCTGGTGTTGTACTGTAGGAGAAGAGTTTATCTTGGGTTTCTGTGGGAACTTGGCTTGACCAAGGAACTGGGCTGTGGAGTTGGTGGTGGTTTGTGTGATGTGTTTGTGTGCCAGAACATAATGACCCAGGTTATCAGAACATAATGACCCAGGTTATCAGAACATAATGACCCAGGTTATCAGGACATGGTCCTGCCAAGTGTCCAGGTAGTTGGGTAAACGAAATGTTCCAGGAGGGATAGTTGTGTAGGGATGTAGGGACGATGTTTGACGCAGACGATTGTGTAAGACAGGGTGTTAGGCCAAAAAGTGTGTGTGTGTACGTATAAATATGGGAGAAAGACCGAGATTTGGGGGCTCATTCTAAAAACTCTGACCGGTCACGCTGAAGTGTTCTCTGACTTTATTCATGAATAAACAGACCCTTTTGAGTACTGAGCTGAGTCCGACTCCACTTCATTTTCCCCAACAAATTGGCGCCCAACGTGGGGCCGCGAAGGTTACCGTGCCGCATCCCCTCCGATCATCTCCGAGCTCGCTGACAAAGAATACGAGGTAAGAGAATTATCTCTTAAATTGGTGATTTAATTGGTGATATGGTTTGGGGAGGCGGCACGGGGCCTGGCGGCTCCGAACTTGGACTCGGCTGTGCTCGGAGGGAATGAGAGCCATAAATTAGGTTGATTTAATTGGCAAAAAATATCTAAAATAACAAAATAAATAAACTAAGCATCAATCAATTAAAAGAAACTTAAGTACAAATAAGCCCCCCCCCCGTCCTTCAGTTTTAGGAGGAGGGGAGGAGAAGGAAAAAAGGATCCAAAAAATGTGTGAAGCGCTGTTGTGAAATTCTGGTCTGCTAGAGAAAAGCAGAGGCAGAGAAAAAGTTGTTTGGCCATCAGCTTAGCCCAAAGCTGTGAGTGTGTCAGGCTGCAAGGTAGCAGCTGTTATACGAGTGCTGAAATTCTGGATAAACTTTGGCGAGCCAGCCAGGAGAGCGGGGCGCATGGAAAATGTGACCTTAGAGCTCAGATGAGTAGGTAACGTAAACCTTGATTGCGTCAATCCGAAGAGCTTACACGTCCCTGGGCTCAATTAAAAGGACGGACGCAGCGTGCCTACAATTGAATACGTGGAAAATTTTCTGCGCTAAGGGAGGGCTCCTCCACGGAGGAGTATCCCCGTAAGTTCGTTCAGCACTTAGTGGGTGATTTTATGACAATAGACTGATCAAAATATTATAAATAACTGCTAGACTGTGTCCGGACGCATTATTCCTCAAATCCTGTCTTGACTATATGTATACTTCCAAACTTCTTCTCTCGCTTACGTCCTATACGCTCGGGCTCTCCTTCGAGCGAGTGTGTGCCTTCCTGTTGGTGGGTTCCCTGTGTGAATCTGCTGTCTCTGATTGGGGGGAGGGCCGGCTCTCTGTGTGTGGGTATGTGTGTGAAAGCGCATTTTGATTGAAACCAGATGTGCGGAGCGCGTGGAATGTGTGCGTATGCTTGTGTGTAAACTGAGAAAGCTCTCAAGAGTAAACTAAAAAGACTGGAGCTCCATAAAAAGTTAAAATCTGACGTAACAAAACTTTGAAACTGTACTTAAGAACCAAACTAAAAAACAAAAAAGACAAAATTATCTCTATTGGTCTGGACTCTTGTACAGAATAAACTGATGATTATAATCTTGTGCAAATGTGTAAATGCTTTGTAAATTTGTGCGCATAACATGTAAAAAGGGCGTAGCGTAGAGGCTGTGTGTGTGTTCCATTTGTTCATCTGAATCTCACTGTGAGCTGCGTAGCTGGTTCTGTGGATGAGGATTGAGCGTTGGTGTTGCGGTCTATTTCCCCAGTGGACAAGCAGTAGACTGGATCAAATATCGATTACGTAGGGCGGTCTCCTGTCACGCCCCTTGCATGTGTATGGCTGATGCGATTGTAGGAGGAGACAAAAGGAGGAGAAAGGTGATAGGGGAGTGGACATAGTTTATGCTGCTGTCTGGGTTGTGCTTGGAGAGTTGCCAAAGAGCCCCCACCAGCTCTCTCGCTCTGACTGTGCGAGCAGGCTGATAAGGAAAAAAAAAAAAAAAGAAGAACGTTTTTCCAAACCCTTTATTTAAAAAAAAAAACTACTCATTCCAACTTAGGAGTTTAGCTTTAACTCAGTTTAATTACTTTGAGCAGGGTAACATCCCTACAATAAAAGGAGCATAAAATAAGTTAACCTGAATTGATTAACCATTTAGAACGAATAAAAAGGACTTTAAACGCGAACAAAATAATAAACACATTTTAACAGTCAGCTTAAACAACCTCAATAAGGAAGATGGCCTTGCAAACGAAGGCAACCTTGACTCCAAACACTATTTTAAGTGTGAAGTACCCACAGTGGGTCAATGAAATTCCAAAAATATCGGAAAAATGGCACAAGCGAACTCAAAAGCTCGACTCACCTTGGCCTAAAGATGGTACATTTGATGTTTACGTGTGCACAATAATGGAAACTCGAATTAAAGATTACAAACCTAAAGATCACAGTAAAAAACGCAACCAAAAGAGACAGACTGAATTACAAATACTCGATTTGTTTAGAACCGAAGGCCAAAACTATAGAGATAAAATCAGAGAAAAACGAGCTGAACTGAACACTCTTAAAATAAAGAGCAACAATGAGAAAAACCTAGATTTCAATACATCTGCAGGAATATACCCATCTCTAGCTGGAACATTAAGCATTAATGGGAACTTTGAATATGACAAAGCAAATACCCAGAAGGGAGTCAGCTTTAATTTAAATGCGGAACCTTCTCCTCAAAGGGCACCGGGAAGATCAGTGGAAGCTGCCGAACTGGAGAAAGGAACAGAAGGTGGTCGCTCTCCATCTGCAGAGCAGGGTCAGTACGATAGTGTTGAGGGGATAGAACGGGAAAATCCACAGCCTCAGCATTGTAGCACAGGACGGAAGGAAAGAAAGACCAGACTGAGCCAAGTACTAGACTGCTATAGTGAACGAACTTCTCAGACAGGGGGAGCACAGAAGGGGTCGTTCTGGATTGATTTGGCTGACCCATTAAACGCGAATCAACCCAGAGGAAGGGAAAAAACATTTTTGATGAGTGTGAAGAGGAACTAAATGAAATGTACAACACATATTGTGGTAAGAAGCTTGACCCTTTGTCAGTAAATGCAGAAGCTCACTCCAAAACAGTCGGAAATCAGAAAAAAGGAAGAGAAGAGCGATATGATCTTAGATATCGGCCTCACATACATCCACCAGATCGATATACTGATCCAGGTCAATTTCCAATTTTAATAAAAGGAACACAGGCACACTACATACCATGGCAGTCTGTGGATTTGACTGGGCTGGTTGCCCGGCTCCCTGACTTACATGACGGTGCAGCTAAATGGATTCGAGTCTTTGAGGAAGAGACAGTGGGGAAGATGTTGGCTATTGGTGACATAAAGGCAGTTCTGGCACAGGTTTTGGGGGTTCCAGCTATGGAAAACATCATCCACAAGACTGGTTATGTCTGGATGAAGAGTCACAGGGCTGATGGGACTGAGTTTAATGCTTACCGTGCTTCCATATGGCGGGCTCTGAGGGAGGAATTTCCCAACAAGATTGACCGCAAAGCACTGAAAGGTGAGCCATTGATGGACAATGAGAATCCCATTGCATACATAAACAAACAAATGAAGAGGTGGAAGCAAGAGACAGAGGAGGAGCCTGAGTGCTCTCCGCTCTTAATGACTCTGTTCAGAGAAACAATAATTGAAGCCTTGCCGGCCCCAGCCCAGGCCAAACTGGAGGATGTGGTGGGGCTGAGTACTATGCCACACAGACAGTGCAGGATGGGTGCCAGCACAAGGTGCAGCCCCTCCAGTGAGATCACAAGCTCCCCAAGTCCAACAACCACCAGTCGTTAATGTGTACTCCCAGCAGGCCCCAGGACCGAGGAATGGTCGGTTTGCAGGGGAGCCAAGGCCTCAGAGGGGGAGTCCAAGGGCTCCACAATCTCCAGGTTTGTGTTGGGGCTGCCAGTCGCCGAGCCATTTTTGGAACCACTGTCCTCAAAATGTAGGAAAAGCTCCACCAGGCGGGGCGTGGGGTCGCCAGCCAAGGCCCGGTCAAGGCCCAGCAGCCGTGCGGAAACCTAGTCCAGTCAACCACTGGGCAGGTCCAAAATATGGTTATTAGGGGTGCCCAGAGAGTCCTACGGGGGAGAATCAGTTTCCAATTATATCTACGGAACCAGGAAAAGAACCCATGATACATGTAGAATTGGAGAATAAATTAACACCTATGCTAATAGACACTGGAGCATCATATACCTGTGTAAGTCCAGCCTATGCCGCACACCTCCCCATGTCAGACAAGTTTGTCAAGACAGTAGGATTCTCGGGAAAAACTCAAATAACCCCAATGACTGGTCCAGTGTCTATAACCATGGCAAATAAAACAGCAAAACTACCTATTCTTGTGTCTGATCAAACACCTGTAAACCTACTAGGAAGAGATGCACTTTGTAAATTAAAAGTTAACATTCAGTGCTCCCCTCAAGGGGTGTTCATCGACGAAATTGGCGTGAATTATCAAATGTGTCAGCAACTGCAATGTGCAAAAGTTTATTGGCTAGGAAATTTTAATGAGCAAGTGAATAACGTTGTAGCACCATGGAAACCGTTCTTACATATGCAAATTCCAAAAGCGCGGAAACCAATTTCTGAATATCACTGCACCATGTTCTATGATCCTTCCTGTAGTGAGATTTTTGAGGAAAAGTGGGATAAATTGACAGAAAATATAACCGTTGAGTTAGTGACAAATTACATTATTGTTGGGAAACAGGGAGCAGCTATTAATGTGGAGGCAAACCCATTTATCTCAGACTGGTATAATGTTCCAGAATCAGAGCCACACATTACCCTGTTAGTAAACGAAGGTCTTGAAGCAAAAGACCTGGGACCAATGATTAAAACCGCAAAGCAGCAAACATGGGTACAGACAGAAAACCCGTTGATGTCCAAAACCAGGGATGAGTCGATGCTCAAGATCCGGTGTGGAACTTCACTTATCGCAAAACCACAGGTCATAACAGTTCCAACTAAAAAGACTGTTAAACAAATGGTGCAGGCTCAAGAAAACCATCTAAAAAATGAAATGCTGAAGCAAGTACCAGATTATGTGTGGTCTAAACATGACACAGATGTAGGAGTGGTAAAGTCGGCTAATCCAGTCCAAATACAGTTGAAACCAAACGTGAAAATACCATACCGACCCCAATATCCATTAAAACCAGAGGCGGAAGAAGGAATTAGCCACACGATACAAGGGCTTCTGGATGCAGGTGTGCTAACTGAGGTATCCAGCCCGTGTAATACCCCCATTCTACCAGTGTTCAAGGCAGGAAAATCTAAGTACCGGTTAGTGCATGACTTACGAGCTGTGAATGAAATAGTTCAGGACTGGCCAGCTGATGTTCCCAATCCTCACACTTTGCTCACAAACATTCCTCCTAAAGCTAAATTTTTTACAGTAATCGACTTATGCTCAGCTTTTTTCAGCATTCCGTTAGCTGAGGAGTCTCGGTATCTTTTTGCGTTCACATACAGGAAAAAGAAATATAGCTACACCAGGCTACCACAAGGATTCAAACATAGCCCCCATGTGTTCAACCAAATTTTGAGAAGGGACTTGGAAGGTCTACAAGTTAGTAGTACGCTGCTACAATATGTCGATGACTTGCTGATTTGTTCAGAAACAATTGAGGAGTGTCACGAAGACTCTGTGATACTGCTAAAGAGACTGTCCGAGGGGGGACATAGAGTGTCTCAAACCAAAATGCAGTACTGCCAGTCACAAGTAGAGTATTTGGGAAGAATGATCTCGCATGGAGCCATTGCGTTGACTCCGTCACAGTTGGAGGGAGTCAGTAAGGCTCCACGGCCTCGAACAGTGGGTCAAATGATGACGTTTTTGGGGATGACAGGTTTTAACTCAGAGTGGATTGAAGATTATGCCCTTAAAACAGCTCCACTTCGAGAGCTGATGAAGGAAACAGGGACACAAGCCTTGTCAACTCCTTTGCAGTGGACCAGAGAAGCCACAATAGCTTTTGAGACTATCAAACAGGAAATGCAAACAGCGCCTGCGTTAGCAACGCCAAATTATGAGAAACCTTTTTTACTATATGTGTCAAATCGCCATGACATGTATGCGACAGCCGTGTTGATGCAGGAGACGTGCAGTGGGAGGAGGAAGCAACCCATTGCCTACTATAGTTCAAAACTTGACAGTGTAGTACAGGGATGGCCGCCATGTTATCAGGGCTTGGCAGCAGTGTACTATGCTTATGCGAAAGCCTCATCAGTAACGATGGGGTATCCAGTGACCATCTACACTCATCACAAAATAACAGAATTAGTGGATCAGGGAAGGTTTGTGGTGAATCAATCAAGGTGTGTGCAGTTTGCAGCATTGTTAACACATCCTGATGTGACAATCAAGCGTTGTACTACGGTGAACCCAGCAGATGTGGTTCCATTTGACTTTGAAGGGGAGCCTCATGAATGCGTGGCTGAGTCTATGAAATATTCAAAGTTGAGGCCTGATCTGGAGTCAGTCCCGCTAGTAAATGTCGATGTCACGTACTTTGTGGATGGTTCGTGTTACAGAGATCATCTGGGTAATCATGCAGGCTATGCTGTAGTTGAACCGAGAGAGGATGACTTTGCGACAGTTAAAGCGGAACACTGTGTGCAACCATGTTCGGCTCAGTTAGCAGAACTAAAGGCTTTGACAGCAGCTTGTGAACTAGCAAATGGGAAGGTTGCCAATGTATTCACAGACAGTTCTTATGCGCATGGTGTGTGTCATCTTTTTGGAGCCGTGTGGAAACAGAGAGGTTTTCGGAGAACGGATGGAACACCTATTCAGCATGAACAACAAATAATCGCTTTAATCAGAGCTATGATGCAGCCTTCAAAGTTAGCTATAATTAAGTGCCAAGCGCACAGGAAGGGGAATGATAGTGTGACAAAAGGAAACAATGCAGCAGACATTGCTGCTAAGGAAGCATCTCGTAGCAAAGTTGCAATACTATCACCCGTGATTGCGATAAACACATTGGCTACGCCAGAAGACATCATTTTGATGCAACAAAATGCAAGTTTGAGTGAACGAAGCCTGTGGGAGAAAAGGGGTGCCTCGACAGATGGGGAAGGGTTGTGGAGATCACATGAGGGCTTGTTGGTGGCTCCGGTGACTCTTCTGACGATCCTGGTGTCTGAGGCACATAACCCTGACCATAGTGCTCGAAAAGAAGTGATTAGACGAATAAGGAACCAAGGATATTGGTCACCCTACTTGCAAGCAATGGTGGATGAGATCCTAAGTCAATGTGAAGTCTGTGCAGTGCGAAATGTGAGGAAAGGTATTCAAACCCCGGCTGGACATATTCCAGTGCCGGAAGGTCCATTCAAACACTTAATCATAGACTATGTTGATATGCTCAAAACAGTGCAGGGAAAACGCTATATGGCTGTGATCATAGATGCGTACAGCAGATGGGTAGAGGCTGTGCCATCCAAAGATCTGGGGGCTGAATCCGTGGTGAAGTTTTTGGTTAGAGAGGTAATACCACGGTTTGGCTTCCCATCAAAAATCTCGTCTGACAATGGTGCCGCGTTTGTTCAAAAAGTAGCACGAGGGATCTTACAACAGCTGCGCATCAAACAACATCTGGGAGCTGTGTATCATCCACAGAGTCAAGGTCTCAGTTGAAAGAGTCAATGGGACCCTCAAAACACGCATTGGTAAAATTTGTGCTAGTGCAAAGTTAAACTGGGTCGACGCTTTGCCGCTTGCTTTGCTGAGTTACCGCATGCAAACTCATAGTGCTACTCACTTATCGCCGCATGAAATGCTTACTGGCCGACCAATGCCGACCCCGCAGTTCAGGGAGCCGTACAAAGGCCCCACTTTGGAGCAGTTGCAGGGTGAATTATCTGAATATGTAAGACAACTAACTGCTATCCATAAGTCTATATATTTGCAGGAAAAACGTAAGGAGTCTCAGCTACAGGTGGAGTTGGAGAGGCTGGTGAAGCCAGGTGACCGGGTCTACATTAAGGTGTTCCGGAGAAAGTGGCACGAGCCGAGACGAGAGGGGCCTTACGTGGTGGTTCGAGCTACGCCAACTGCTGTCCAAGTCGAGGGCAGCACCACGTGGTATCATCTCAACCACTGCACCAGGGCTACCTGCCCAGATGAGGAGAGTAAAGTGCCGTTGGGGCTTCCAAGAGAGTGGTACGATGGGTCACACACTCCAGCTGCTAATGAGACTTGTTCTGCTCTGGCTACTGACAGGAAACCTGCAGAGTGCGAGCCTGTCAGAGACATTGGTGCCTCACGAGAAGCCACAGACAAAGGTGAATCTGACTCGGGAGGAGGCGGGTCCGGACCAGGAGGGCCTGCCACCGAGACCACAGACTGCGGATGGGGTTAAGTTTAACAGAAGTTCGCAGGTTGTGGCCAGATCTCCAGGGCTATTGGGGGAAGGGATATCGATGATTAGCCGTCTCTTTACATCAAAGGTTGACGGTCTGATAGGGGAAACAGAGACAGTGCCCACATTGGCGCCCCTGCCCGCGGACGGAGTGTTGACAAAGCCAACTATAGCTCATGAGATGACCACAACAGCATCCGTTAGAGTGTATACGTTTTATTATGGTAATCGGGTTCAACAACCAACAAGACGTAAACACCCTAGAGAAGTGACCCCGAGTATGAGCGAAGCACAGGGTACTGCGGCTAGACCCGGTCAGCAGAATGCAACTAACCAAGGGCCTCTTTTGTTAAGTACGAGGATAGCCCCAGAGCAGGGAAACCAGGACGTTGGCGTACGAGGGAAACAGATAGTGGTTGATCTAAATTTCACTGGATATGTTGACCTTTCTGACGGGACAGATGGTCAACAAGGGGGTGAGAGTGAGCAGTATGGTCAGGATAAGACAGGACTACACGTGAGGAGTTTTGGGAAGATACAAGAGAAACTATGGTTAAAAGCCAATCACAATAGCTGGTACAAGTGGGCGTGGTATACAGCTAAAGATTTAACATCAAAAGAGTGCGTCCTATGTTCTGCAACACCAGGTTCAGTCCCCGTAGTTGTACCAGAGAAACACACGTTTGAAGATTGTGCGAAAATACAGCAGCAGGAATGCAGAGAAGGTCGATTTGTCCCACCAACACAGGTAATGTCACTCTTCAAACTCCCGATGTGTGCAATTCAGTGCAGGTTAATGCATGGATATCAGGATAATCTAAATTATTTAAGCAGGAAACACCTTACTAAAGTGTGTGCTGATTTTAATATTCGTACATCACAGGATAGACCTCCTGCCACGTATACAGTAGACGAACTCGCAGACTATGAATGTTTTGCCAGTGGAGGATTTTTAACCCTTAATAACAGCAGTAATGTGGGAAACACCAGTGTAAATTGCAAGGTAACTTGGGTAGCCTCCTGGTTCCCGCATGCAAATATGACTCCAATATTTCCTACAAAACCAATCTGGTATGAAAATCCAGAGCCCCTAGACCAAACCTGTCACAATATCACAATGACAATACCTTTTTTGCAGTTTTTAGCAGCACAGTCACTGGCAGTAGCAGATAGCTTTTGGATATGTGGCAATAATGAGCTAAGGAACACTTTACCATATGGGTGGATAGGTTTGTGCGCTCTAGTACGAATGAAAGTCCCATTGTTAATGATTTATCCAGGAATAAAACAGGAAGCTAGCCCAAATGATACGAAAATCCCTTTAAGAGTAAAGAGGCATCTGGTAGAGGATCAGGTAGTGAAGTTGGACATGATCGGACAACCACGAGGTATCCCAGAAGAGTTCAAGGCTAGAAGCGAAATTATTGCAGGGTTCGAGGCTATCATACCTATAATTGCCATCGTAAAACAGGCGGAATGGATAAATTATATTTATTTTAACCAACAGCGAATGTTTAACATCACCAGTGAAGCGTTAAAGGCCATAGGAGAACAAGTGCATGAAACTAGTCGTATGGCATGGCAGAATAGGCAAGTGTTGGATTGGATGTTGGCAGAGAAGGGTGGAGTATGTCACATGTTTGGAGAATATTGCTGTTCCTACATCCCCAATAATACAGCTGTAGAAGGAACGTTCACGAAAGCGATGGAGAAACTTAGTGGACTGCAGACTGAACTAGCTGAAAATGCAGGGCAGAATGAAGCTTGGAGCTGGTTGGGTTCTTGGGGACAGTGGAAGGATGTGCTTGTAAAGGCAGCTTTAGGGGCAGCTGTGGTCCTTATTGGCTTGATCCTGCTGGTCGGCTGCTGTGTGCCAGTCACAAAGAGCCTGTGCCTCAAACTCCTGGACGCGAGGGTCCAAAAGATGACGGTGAACCGAATGGCTGAGTTCCAGATGGTCCAGATGCACATTGAGAACCTGTGTCCCGAGGACACCAAGGGAGGAAACGGCTGGAGTGACGTAAGTGTGTGACCCCGGCGTGGGAGGTGTCACAGGAGCGGAAAGACCTCTGGAGCTGTCGGAAGTATCTTTCAGTAAACTCCTATGGCTGGAACAGCGGAGAACTATTTCATTTTTCTTTTCTTTTGCTCGATTGAGGAACAGCTGGTTTCCGCAGCTGTAGAAGAGTGCGCGTCATTGACTATGAACGAGGACGGTAATGAAAGGGAACTCCCTCTGCAAGTCCGGAATTGCAGAGCTGTCAAAGGAAAGAGTCCGCAACCACGTGACTTGTCATTTTTGTGGCACTGACCTGGGTACAGGTCCAGACAAATGCGAGACTGTGAAAGTCGGTTGGAAGACTGTTAGGACTGAAACAAAAGTTTGTGAAAAAAAAAAGAGAAAAAACATATAATGGAGTGTGATGTCATATGTGTTTGGATGAAGTGTCTTTATAACTGTTCTACATGATTATAAATTACCTGCCTGCAATAAGGTGATGTATCTGGGGACATATGTATCCTGCGGGGTTGCTGTTGGACGGCGCCAAAGCAGCAATATAGTTTCCCCTCTACCAATCAACAATTTGGGTATGTCAAAGGGTCTGATCGCCGGAGGGGTTTTCGATATTGCACATATGACTCACAGATGCATACCTGACTGTGATCGTTGCAAGCTGCTCCTGTGATAGTAAGACACAGAGTAGGGGGTGACGCTTAATGTGTTCAGAAAATGCGAGGTGGAACTGATGTTATATTCATAGGATCATACCTACATCATCTGCTTGACTTATAGTTACTACAGTGTTATCTGTGTGAGGTTCCTAGAGGGTTATGAATGTACATGATTTTACTCATTGTACGTTATCATGTTTTGAATCCAATTTTGTAATCCAATGTTTTGTAATCAACTTTTACTGTGCATTCGCACTATATATTTCGCTGTGGTAGTCCGTATAAATGCATACGAAGCTAAGTTTACTGTGTAGCCCAGCACATCAGTTATACATGTATTACTCTTTATCTGCGCATTAGACACCTGCTTGTGAGCAGCACTTACAGGAATTTTCTTCAAGTGTTGTATAAGGTTTGCACTATTTCATACCTGTAATCATTTGCATTAGTCACAGGCTTACAGTTTACTCATGTCTATTAAAGTACAGAGGGTGTCTACGTGGTGTTCGTGGCAATTGAAGGTCGCTTCGCGACCTGAGGGGGGATATGTAGGAGAAGAGTTTATCTTGGGTTTCTGTGGGAACTTGGCTTGACCAAGGAACTGGGCTGTGGAGTTGGTGGTGGTTTGTGTGATGTGTTTGTGTGCCAGAACATAATGACCCAGGTTATCAGAACATAATGACCCAGGTTATCAGAACATAATGACCCAGGTTATCAGGACATGGTCCTGCCAAGTGTCCAGGTAGTTGGGTAAACGAAATGTTCCAGGAGGGATAGTTGTGTAGGGATGTAGGGACGATGTTTGACGCAGACGATTGTGTAAGACAGGGTGTTAGGCCAAAAAGTGTGTGTGTGTACGTATAAATATGGGAGAAAGACCGAGATTTGGGGGCTCATTCTAAAAACTCTGACCGGTCACGCTGAAGTGTTCTCTGACTTTATTCATGAATAAACAGACCCTTTTGAGTACTGAGCTGAGTCCGACTCCACTTCATTTTCCCCAACAGTACCCACAAAAGATGTGGTAAATTTACAAGTTTTACTCGTTAGTTATTAAAATCCTGATATTTGTATGTTACATCAGGCACATAGTTTGACAGCTAAGAGGTCCCACTCAGCTACACATTGTAGTATAACTGAGGCGCGAATCCAGGATTTTCAAAAGGGGCGGAGGGTGTGAGGTCATAGACAAATCAAGCACCTGAGGTTCTCACCAGTATAAGGTCTGGGGACATTCCCCCCTCATAACATTTTGAAAAATAAGTTATTTTTCTTCATTTGCCCAAAGTTTATAGTAGTTAAAGTAGTAAGAAAACTTTTTTTTTGTGTGGACCACAAGACACTCCTTTCGTGGTGTTACGCTTTGTGGTCGACCTGGACATCTCTGTGCAATGGTTGCAGTTCCATCTCTCTTAAATTTTTAAATTACTTTTGCAACTGTATTTTTACTTAATGAGTACGGCTTTGCAGCCTTTTCCTTTCTGGTGTGAAGTAATGATTTACTTTCGCAGATCTACTGTCATTTCTCTTTCATGTGGTGCCATTGCGGACAGCAGTACATTGGAAGGGGTGGTTTGGTTTTGGTAACACCCGTTGAACTACCTGCCTGATGAACACCTGCGTAATGACTAAATATCACCTATAGTTGAATGCTTGTTCAGTTTTACATTGGGAGCCTAAAATGTAGCTTTGGTCTGAGACATATTGTGAAGTGTACTCATTTTTGCACCACACTAATTTGACTAAAACTGAAAAATATCTCATCTTGTCAGGATTCCTCACCTGCTGCCAGAGGGAGCCCTGAAAGGTCCTAATCACCCTGACTGGGTGACACATGTGATGATTACTGATTCCACACATCTGTGCACCCTGCCATCTATTTAAGGGGAATCACCCTGGACTTTCCTGTTGGGTCTTACTATCCATTCCAGCCAGGTCTCCATGGTTGCCTGACAATGTTTGAACGTTGGTATTATTTGGAATTTTGAAACCTTGAGTTAATCCTGTGCTTCTTGGTTTACAGACTTTCCTGAATTGAGTTAATAAACCATGTCCTGCAAATGGGTCCTCCTCCTTCCACATCCACAAAACCCTGACACATCTAAGTCATGTTAGTAACTTGTGCTGTATTAAACTTAGTCTGAGCATATTTTTGAATTATTGTTTGTTTTCAATGAGATGTATGAAATGTTACTTTTCAAAGGGGGTGTACTCATTCATACTGGGCACTGTATAGACATCTTATAATATTATTATCATGTAAATGTCATACTATTGTGGCAGAATGACATTATTGCTTGGGTTAGCTGGACGATGTGCTTATGGGTGAATTCTATATAACACTAGCAGCTTCACGATGGGGTCAGTTGACCTAACTACCTGAAAGCTTCTTGGAGGTGTCTGTAGACCCCAGGCCTTGTGCATTGACATTAAAACAAGGCACTTAGGAGTCATTTGGAAGGCACTTAACACAAGCAAGATGGAAATTTTGGTTACTCCTTCAAGGACCATATGGGTCATTTGACCTACTATCCTGGAATGCAATGGCTGAATAGTCTCTGTAGTTATTCTCATGTGCCACTACTGGCAGGCATCCACATGCCGGGAGTAAAATGCAAAGTATGAAATCTTAGAAATGCCTTGGACTTTTGTGATATGATTCTGAAACTGAGTTGATTCTGAATGTCTATTGTGGTTGATCCATTTGTATGATTTCAAATGACTGAATTACTGAAAATTCAAGTGCACAAACTAGTAGGTCATCATTCCCTGAAGAACTTTCCAAAGATGCAGCACAGATTCACCACTGAGCAATTCTGGCTGAGTCAAACTTTTTTGACTCTGATGAACGAAAAGCTGCCTTTCCTCACTGGTATGTTTTCTCAATACAGTTCAGCATAGATCTCACTTCTGCTATCTCAAGGCACAGAATAATAAACTGCAAAACAGAATTCAACCATCAAATCACAGTCTACGTGCAATTTACTAGAGCCATCAGGCCTTGAGACTCCTAGGGTTTGTTAAGTTAGTGTATCTCAATCTGGTTGGGCTTTCTAATAGTATGTCTATCCTATGCCTACACTGAGATGTTTTCAAGACGGTAATTCGTAGCGCCACCAAGAGCCGAAGAATTACGGTGGAGGAGGCTGTGAAGCACATTTTGTCCAGAGCGGACGTGTATGAGTCAGAGGCCGATGAGGTGAATCTTGAGGCAGATTCAACGGAGGAGGAGGGTCTTCAGGTGAGATTTTATTTCAGTCTATAATTTATTTGTTTGTCTATTTATCTGTCCAGTCAAAACTATGCAAAAGTTTGCAATATCATTTGATTGCTCATTATCTAAATGTGTTCACACTGCAGATGAGGAGACTGGTCGCCCAACAAAAAAAGCCAAAACTGGAACAGTGTGGCTGGAGATGGAGGTTGTGGCTCGGCTCAATTTTACGCATGTTTGAACCGTACCCCTTACAGGTAGAGCCCACAGATTTCACAAGATGCGTTACGAGCCGCCTTCAGAGTTTTCAGACCTTCATCACTTTGGACATGCTCCGTACCATCAAGAGTGGACAAATCAGTACGGACAGCGGATGAAGGCTGAGTGGTTTCTCCCCTGATGGCATTTGTTTCACTGATCATCTTCCGCGGAATCACCAGGCTGCCAGCACTATGTGACTGTTGGTCAGCGAAGTTCAGAAACCCATAGATCACCCGAACAATGGCCAGACACCGCTTCATCATGCACCACTCATGTTTCAACAACAAGACCACCTGTTACGAGCACAGACTGACAAGTTTGCTCCAATTTCCACCGTGTGGGGATCGTTTGTGGCGTACCGTTTCTCAGTGTACAATCATGGCCGCCATATAACTGTGTACGAACAGGTTTCCTACCATATTTCCGGCACATCCTTTGATGCCCGACACGAACAGTAGGCTGTCGGGGCATGTTTGCTTTGAAAGAGAGGCCTGCAAGTGAAGGAAAAACCTTACAATTGGTGACGGATTGGCCAGCTGCTAATGTTGTCCCCTGTAGCAAACCGGGATCCCCAAACATGTATTAACCAAAGTGGCCACTAGTGAGCGTTCATTTTTGCTCAAGTTTTTTTTCTTTTTAACCGAATTGTGTGTGATGTCACACTGTCAGTTTGACTTTGAATACAAAGAGTTACTACTGCGATGTTTTCATCCCCAAATTATCTCTTCCTGTTTACCTAGCGCAGATGCTACATGCTATCATGTTGTTACGTTTGAAGACAATTTTTAAAGTTGTACAAAAATTAAGTTAAAACTTGGTTTGAGCGTTTTTCAATATATTTAGCAGAATTTTAATGAAAAACAATCTAGTTTTTTTAAAAACAACTCTTTTTTTGAACGCGATGCCTCCCAAACTAGTTATAAAATTTACATGAAACTGTCCACATTTAGTCAATACCAACTCTAGATGAACGGCATGAGTTTGTGATAAGGCAGGTGGAGGCTTATTGGTCTTATTCATGTTAACTAATCCTGTTTAACATAACTACCAGAAACACTCGGATACTGTATTGGTCAGTTCTCTTCATGGATAAGATGTGGCACATTCTTCAGAGGGAGTGGAAATCACAGCTACAGTACATTCTAAATCAAACTGGCTCATGTGTGCTCCAGATGAACCTAAAGCATCATTTTTATGAGCTCTGGAGATAAAGGTCGGCACATGCAGGATTAGAACAGGAAGATACAGCTCAGTGTGGTTTATATGAACAATAAAAGATGCTTTCCAGCCCGGCTTCTGTGTCTGCACACAGTAAATCATGGTTGTAAAGATGTACATGCAAAATCAAGTTCCACACAGGCTTTTATTTGAGCGAAGACATCAAATCCCACCTCAGAGACATAATGAAACAACATCATTTCAGATGAGATTACATAACTTTGTTTGTTGACATAAAACATTTTGTGAAATTTGTCCAAGTTCCGTCAATTGATTAACTATGTTAAAGTATTATTAATTAGGGCTGAAAAAAATGATTAAATACCAACATTTATTTGAGCTAATGATCTAAAACCAGCAAACTGTCTGGTTCTACGTACGGTAGTAGCATCAGCCTGATGGCCCCAGTTACAAAACCGGGTATTTTCGTGATTAATTACCTTCATTTACGTAGTTAAAAAAAAGTGATATGAAAATTGGGGTACAAACAACAGATGATTTATGGACCTCTACGTGATGGATCTGCTCACTGCCCCCATCAGCCGGCAGGGGACAGTGTTTCACTGTGATGCCAGTTTTACTCACTTTCTCTCCAGCTTTTCCAGACTGCATCATAACATTGAAAACTTTAACAGGATCGATGGGCTGATTAGTTTCTACTTCTGTTCGATTAGAAGAACTCTTGGTTCAATTTCAGTGTAGATTGTGTTCCAGGTTTTCATGCTGGTTATTTTCTTTTTCATTATTTAAAACCAATGGCAGATGGGCCGGAAGATACGAACAGAGAAAAATTACTATCATTGCAAAGAATAAATTCCAAAATTCAGTCAGGAAAATATGTTTATGTCTGGGAAGTTTGCTACAAACGTGACAAAGTCCAGAGACTTCTGGAAGAGTATGAACATTAGATTAAACGATGTTGACAGTTGTGTTCAAACGAGACTCTAATTGTGTGTCGTTCATAATTTTTACTTTAAGGGCGATTCAGTGCCCAACTACGATAAAGCCTCATCCCTCAGAAGGGCACCACTATCAAAGATGGTGATCAATGATTCAGTCGATGACATGTACCGTGCACCCTGGCACAGTTGTAGCTCAGGAGCGGGCTACAGAACGTAAACAACCTCCATCCAGTTTTTTCCTTAGCTGCAGACGAGTCCACTGACAATACCAATCTGTCTATGTGAATAGTTTACTAGAGATACAGTACATGGGGTGCCAATGGCAGAGTGAAGACCCAGTTTCTAGGGGGTTTCAAAACGGCTACAACATCTACTTGAAGTTTACCAATAAATAAATAAAGTTATTGACGAGAATCAGCTGGATTGCACCAATTTATTGGCCTTGAAACAACTGAGGACGCAAGTGTAACGATTGGCATCCACAAACGAGTTGTAGAGTTCTGTATTTATAGTTTTATTATCACAGTTCATTTCAACACTTGATGTTTAGATTATCAAGTACACACTGGTAAAATGACATACAAAGGAAGTTTACACAATGTACATCATTTGTCAAACTTTGTAGTTTGTGATTTAAGAATACTTAATATAATACAGAAAAAAACAATTATTTTTTACTCCTCTTCCCATAGTATGAGACAGTTCTTTGTGACGTGATCAAGTCAGTGATTTATGGGCAGTGCACCAATACATGGTTGTCTGTATTTCATTCCAGATTCAGAACTGATTTCCAACCAAATTGGTTACAACTTTCTAGTGAGAAGGTAGCTAACAAGGTCCCATACATCGCAAATAAATCCCGAATACCGACTCCAAGTCATTAAAACTCTCTCCCATTGTTAAGACAAGCAACGTGAGGGCCATAATGTCAAAGCTGGAGGTCAGATGCCAACAACTTGCAGAGCGAGCTGAGAAAAGCGAGCACGAGCTGAGCAACAAAGTCAGTTTAAAGGAAAATCAGATGCAGATCAAAAAGCAGGTGAAGGAAATTAAGTGGAGCAGACTAATAAACTGCCACACCAACCAAACTGTTGCGGACATGGAAAATCTTGATAAAAGATGGAGGAGCAAACTTCTGAACAAACAATTGAAGGACAAAAAGGAGACGTCATTACAGTAGAATCTCAGGAAGAGCTGCTGCACATAGTGCTGCACAGCTCGAGGAGATGGTGATACTAACAGCAAGCTTCCCACTGACCTCCAAGATCTGCAGGGAGTAAGATTGACCAAACTACGTTTAATACCAAGGCGGCAGTAGAAGAGAAGTAGAGACAACGTCCAGTTCAATGTTAATAAAGACAGGAGACCATCTTTGAGCTAGAGGATCAGGTAAAGCAGCAGAGTGCCGAAAACTGCCACACCAACTGTTGTGGATATGGAAAATATTATGAAAAAGATGGAGGAGCAGAAATCTGACAATAACTGGTGGTGGCCAACATCCTAACAGTAGAATCTCAGGAAGAGCTGCTGCACAGAGTAGGCAGCTCGAGGAGATGATCGGATAGTAACAGCAAGCTTTCCACTGACCTCCAAGATCTGCAGGGAGTAAGATTGACCACCAAACTACATTTGATACCAACACGGCGGTGGTAGAACAGCAGAGACAACATTCAGCTCAACGTTAATAAACACAAGAGACCATCTTTGACCTGGAAGATCAAAGGAGCAAGCTGGTAAATCAAAAAAACTTTTGTGGACACAGAAAATCTTGTTAAAAAGAAAGAGGAGCAGACAGCTTAAACTTCTGAACAAAATAAATGAAAGACGAAAAGGAGGGTCCTTTTATGGCGGATCTGCAGACTGCTGTAGTGGTGGCCAACTACCTCAAGGTGGAAATTCAATAGAAGCTGTGTGCACTGAGGAGGCAGCTCCAGGAGTTACTGGATCGAAACAGCAAGCTTTCCACTGATCCACTAAGTCAAACTAGAGGTCAGATGCCAACAACTTGAAGAGCGAGCTTAGAAAAAAGAGAGCACGAGCTGAGTACCAGCACGAGTTTTCTGGAAGAAAGTGAGAAGCAGGCCAAATTCCAAAAAAAAGATCAAAGAAACTTCGAAGTTTCAGCTGTTTTTCAATGAAGGACACAAAGGAGGACCTACGTTGGTTTCAAACCGATCTACAGACTGCTGTAGTGGTGGCTACCAACCTCAAGGTATAATCTCAGCAGGAGCTGCTGGACTGGAGGCAGCTCCAGGAGTTGCTGGATCGAAACAGCAAGCTTTCCACGGACCTCCAAGATCTGCAGGGAGTAAGACTGACCACCGAACTACGTTTGATACCAAGACGGCAGTGGAAGAACAGCAGAGACACGTTCAGTTCCACACAAATCAAAACCATAAACAAGTGTCAAGTTACTGTGCAGAATAACAGCAGTAGAAAAAAAGCCCCCAATTCATTATGTTGACAAAAGTATTTGCTCATTCAATTATGAAAATCAGCATTTTAAGTCACGTTCACGACTAAAAAAATAAATGTTTTAATATCCATTAAAACACAGTTGGACACAGTCCATAAAGTTTCTTTAATACTTGAGTAAACTGTTACTTGGAAATATAAAGTTCATCTATTCATGACCCCAAAACTCTTTATGAAGAATGGTGGGAAAAAAATGTTCCAAAACACACTCAAACCGTTGTCGAACGGCCATCCCAAAACAGTTGAAGAGTTATGATTTCAACGAGAGGACTGATTTCATTTTAACCAATGAGCACATACCTTTAGCAATAGAGTTTGAAAAATTGAGCCTTTTTAGGTAAAGATTTCGCATTCTTTATTTTCCTCCCATTTGTTTGTGAATCTAATGCTTGTATTAGAATCATATTTGTAGCATTTCTGAGTCATCA
This sequence comes from Neostethus bicornis, assembly GCA_902685375.1. Lineage (NCBI taxonomy): Eukaryota > Metazoa > Chordata > Actinopteri > Atheriniformes > Phallostethidae > Neostethus > Neostethus bicornis. The sequence goes on from LR738550.1 coordinate 28,838,781, forward strand.
AATGTTTGAAAAGTGTTGTTTTCTGTTTGAAGCTGCTTTACGTAAAGTCTTTCACAACGCTGTGAATTACCTGTTGAATCAAATTAGTACCTCATGGATAAATAAAGTTATAATTGAATTGTGAAGTTAAGACATCAGAAAAAAAACAACTAGTTTCTATTTTTCTTACTGTGTGAGTAAGTTTGCTCACTTTAACAATCATTTGTTCTTCCAAAAATGGCATTTTCTTTATGTGTAAAAACACAAGTCTCGTTTGAGTTCTACTCCAGTTCTATTTTAGTCACTAGATTGGGCCACAAGATACACCTAAAACCTGCTACTGCATAACCTCAGGGCCATGTTCGAAAATAAACCAAAACGACTGTGTTGTTAACTGCCATTTCTCAAAAAGATTCTCATAAATGCTGAATTTGTTTTTCAAAACTCGTCTTTTTTTATTATTCGTAAATCGATACTCAGTCAATTTAAACATCTTTAGAGGCAGTTTCTCTTTTCTTTCCAACTTTGATCAAGACACACAATTTAATTTATTGAATCATGTTTGAGCCGAACACATCAATACGTTAGGTATCAATATTATAGAGAGAAACGACTAGCTTTTTAATGCAGGTTATATGAACAACATACACAATACAAAGCATGTTAAACCGAAGATCTCCACCAATAGGAAGCAAAGACAATAAAATAGGTTTTCTTCACCAAGTGGTTAACTTTCAGTGACAGTGTCCAAACACTTTCAGGGTGTCTGCCATCTGTGAGTAGCTGGTACAGAGAGAGGCTTAGAAGGAAGGGCAGTACTCTATGGTCTTATGTCCCGGATGGACAGCTACAGGTTTGTAATGAGGACTCATTTCCAGTAATGCCATGGGCATTCTAGCACTTCTGTACAAGTCCATGCAAAAGGAAAACACAACCTATGCCTAGATAATGCCGCAAGTTGATGATGCCATAGTGAACCTGCTATGTCTGTCATGCTTCCTTACGCCAAAACAGGGTATGGTAGACCTGCCCCTTAAACCGGATGGAAGTGGCTACTCACATTACAAAGGTTACAAAAGTGAAAGACTCTCCCTGCAGAGAGGAAAAAAATCACTACTTCTTCCAATGAATTTAAGTTGATGTTGGGTGTGTTGAGCCCCAGAGAAACCAGTTACGATTATGATGATTTACTGTGCACCCCTCCTGAGCAAATTTCGTGGATTTCTATATGTATCTGCAGCTCTGCAAGAGTGGGCACTCCTTGAGCAGATGATTGTCCCCAACCTGTCAAAACCTGCTGGTACCAATAACGTCGCACTCGATGGTACAGCCTGCCGGAAAACATTAGAAGAAGAATACCAGTAACATTGGTGGATTGTGAACGCAGTATCAGCACATAATAAGACCAAGACAGACTCCATTATCAAATTCCCTCAATGCAAAGCCTTTTGGTACATTTGACTTTTAATAAGGTGACAATCTGAGCATGTGAAACTTATTTGAAATAATGGTGCAAAACATTTATTTCACACCGTATGATTATTAGAGCAGATGGTTTCTTGAACAGCTGGAAAATTCACAATAATATGTATATATTGATAGTATTTAAGGTCTTTAACGCGCTGTTCATTATAACAAAGTTTCTCTTAATTACAGTTTAAAATTTGTGTTTTTTCATTTGTTTGAAATTAGTTTTATACAAGCCTCCAAAAGAAACCATCATGAGCTTGAGAACATAACTGCACAAAGAAAGTCGATAAATCTTTCACACATGCACAACAAGAACACAAACCACTTTACAAAGCGTCAAAGTTAGAAAGTTTCCAAAACCCCACAAATTACTTTTTGTTGACAATGAAGATCAGCTTCACCTTTTTATTTTGAATTGGGGTTTCAACTCTATTTTCTATCATTTGTTGTTTTCGTGCTTAAGCATTAGAATGAAATTTTAAATCAAACATCTTTCTATTCCACAATACCTAAACATCGGAGCAGATGGTTATTAAATGATTTGTGAGGAGATAGCTGCGTAAACCCCAGAGTGGACAGATAACACCAAAGATTTATGGTGAAGATGCCCTAAGGACATGTTTTTAAGAACTTTTACAACATGCACGGTTGGTAGAAAAAAGTTTGTACAACATTGGCCAGATTGCAAGAAAACAACAAGAATAATGATGTCATCTTCGGACACACACTCGAATGCAAACCAACAAACCAGATAGAGAGATTATCTGTCTCAGGCAAAGGCCTGGAAACTTTTTCAGGAGTTTCACTTTGAGTGTCTAAATCTAAAACGTGCTCCATCCTTGGTACACTGGACAATACCACCAAAAAAAAGTTTCACTGCCCTCCCCAATGGGCGGATAGAAACGAGGTCAAAACTAAATAATTCACAAGGTGCTGCGCGTTCTTTATTTTCCTTATATGGTACGAGTGCTAATTGGACAAATGTGTGTGCCTTTTCTCTTAAACTTTAAAAAAATGCAAAATCTTACATTGAAATTTGTTTTTTTTATAGGTCTTATAATATGACGAGTGCCAAGGACTCCCTTTGGCAACCACATAGCCGCTTGTCGATATTGTGCAAACTTTATGTACTGAAACTTTAACATGTTAGGTCTGGAATGGGTGGAAACAATTCCGAAGAAGTAGCACAACGGTCAAGCTCAATTATTTAAAGGCACGGCTACCAAACAATAAGATCTAAGGACATGGATTTGTCAATAAAATACGGGAATTTTACAATAATTGGCATTGGTAAACATTTTGCAAATGATGTATTTATTTGTTCATTTGGCATTTAGCTTGATATCAACTTACAGGCCCTTTTTTGGCATTGAGCGAACAGCTTACTATACCAGATAATTGGTCAACATGACTGATCACAATGTAAAGCATCAAGATTTTTACCAACTCATGCATCATACAGACCACCCCCTTTTTTAATATCTACTTAAAGATCTCTTTGAAAAGAATCTTTTTTCAACAGCTAAATAATGGTCCTCTGGTTTTTTAAAGCACTCAGGAAGTTGGTCAATGAGAGATGAATCAACTGGGAAAATTTTACGAAGTTTCTTTGCTTTCCTTTAGAGCTCAAGTGCATACACTTCTTTTCAGCTTATGTATGAAAGGGAGCAGTAGACACCCTTTTTATGATATGGAGTTACATTTAAATGCTCACACTACAGTCATTTTACCCCCATCTTTACAAACTTGCCCTTAGAAACAGAGGAAGATAGGGCTGCAATGACGGGAAGTCAACATTTTCGAATACGAACTCCCGTGGCAGTACTGGGAAACGAAGAATGTTGGAAAAATCTTTAAAGATTGAGAAGTCCTTCAATCAACGACCAAATAAGACGGTTGTGTGCACTTTGTGTTGTGCTAAAATCGCATCCTACGTACAAACGCAATGCACAAACAATCAAAGAGAAAACACTCTAAAGCACTTTTACCATCAGGCGGATAAAATAGTTTGAGAACAAGTTATTGTTATTTTCAACATACTTGAAATCTAAAGTAATTTATTGGTGTTAAAACACTAAGAGCCAACACGTTTAATTTCTGTCAACAACAAATAGTGTAAAAGGAAACCAACTACCAACCTACTGTTGTTATTTATCGCTGCTGAGTTGTTTGATTGAATGAGGTCAAGATGCCCCACAACTCTGGTATCTTATTTTAGGCGTCACTTTATAGCCCTGACAACAATCTTCTGGGATGATATTTTTCACAAAAATGGTTCCCTCACACAACCGGCAGAACCGAACAAGAGAATTTGGATCATGATTAATTATAGAGAAACTTCTGAAATACAATTTCAACAAGTTTGGTTTTCTGCCAAGGTTTAAGTCAATCGGCCTTTCATGAGACAGAAAACAAAATGACGTAACTGAACCTACGCAGAACTGTACAGAAGGAATGCTTCTTACCGTCCTACTACTAGAAAGAGTCCTTTACCAACTTGTCTAACCAGCAAACCTGTTACACTACCATTCAAAGGGTGCTCGCCCTATTTTCCCTCATCCGCAATATCAACTATAATATTTCAGATGTTTTAAGCAACCTATATTCACATCCCAACATTGTACTGGCAAGAACCCACTACAACGGAATACATATTTAACTTCACTTATCCAACAGGCATGTTTGGAAGATGGAACAAGATACTAAAATAACGCAAACTATCAAATAAGATAACCAAATGTTTAAAAGACGTTTGAGCAAAAAGATAATTAACATAAGGACATAACAGATCACCATTTTGCCCTTGAGAATATTGTAATTCATCTACAAATAGATAAACAGGACCCAATGCCTTCTCTTTCTGAATAGAATTCCCCTCATCCCAATCAAGAGATGAGCGACACCAAAATTAAACTCAACGAATCAACGGAAATGTATGACTAAACCATGCCAATAAAAAATGGATTTTTATAACTAGTCCATAGGAAGTCCAATCAGATTATACACAGGGTGAAAACAGATTCACTAAAAGGAAGAGCTTAAACTCTGCTGCAAATGTGGTGAACGCAGGCACAAAACACTTTTCATGGCAAATGCAGAAAGACTGGATGAACTTTTGAAAAGGTCACCCAATTAACAAACAGCAACCATCAGGAAACACCCAATCACTTCTATAGAGTTCTCCTGAAATCTTTGAGGTAAACACCATAATTTTCTAGATCAGATTTAAGACATCCATGGATTAAAGTAATCTACTCTTGAGAAATAATTTGGATGCCAGACAGCATTCCTATGAAGATGTTCGGAACGACTTCAAAAACAGAAACCTGTCCAGTTTACCGGACCTACAGTTCAAAAAGCACCTTGCACCAGACCAGAACCCAATCTAGATGGTTTGGGGTGAGCTCGACCGCAGAGTGAAAAAGGGCCAACAAGTACGGAGCATCTCTGGTAAGTCCTTCAAGACTGTTGGAAGAGCATTGCAGATGACTTCCTCTTGAAGCTCATCCATATAATACCGAGAGTGTGAATGAGAACAAAACAAAAGGTTTACTTTAAGAACCTAAAATAGGACACTCAGTTGTTTCACACTCTTTGATTATGTAAATAAAATGATTTAAAAAGAATATTCCTTCAGCCTTTTTAAGAACTAAAAAAGCCAAACAATTTTTCTGAAGGAATAATGAAGTATTTCGGATTAAAGTTTGTGGCACAGTTTCATCTTCCTTTAAACAACAAAAAGTCGTTGATCTTCATCTTTCAGATAACCTCTAACCGCACGCTTTCTTTTAGTTTTAAAAGCACCAACAAATGTAGATTACTGCTACCTACTGAGTGCTTAAATTCAAATCCACGTCATTAACCCTGTCAGCCACTGGAAAGTGTTCGAAGCTCAAGAGCCTTTATGACAACTTCTTTTAAAATAAAAACACCCCCAGCCACTCCAACAAACATAGTCTACTTATTATCAACAGATAATTATTTCTGTAGGTATTCATTTTATTACATTGTTCCTTATTTGCTTGAAAGACACATGTTTAAAGTTCTCAGATATCAAAATGTGTTTTAACAGATTAGGAATTCTATGGAGAAAAAATCTGTAGTCAACAGAAAATGTTCGAATTGTACCGTTTTAAGATTGTAAATAGAGATTTACATCAAAGTCTTAAAGCTAAACAATTCATTTTCATTACAAATTGATTTAGTCAATAGTTTGAAAGCTTGAGAAACAATTTGGTTGCTCAAATTGGCACATCAACTATTACGAATAAAGAAGACGGCCGCTTTGGGATCTACGTCCAAAAATGTGTTGACAGAATTGCTAGCAAACAAAATTCTTCAGCAGCAGACCTAGGTTTGGAGCGTCTTACAAGTAAGATGACAATCTATGACAACAACGACAAAATTTAAAATTGTTGACTGTATGGCGTAAATAAACTGAAAGCAGAATCAGGTTTCCTCAGAACACACACAGACCAAGATGTGGAAGGTTTAAAAATGATGAAATATCAGTGAATTCAATCAAAATGGGAATGCAACAATAATGTGCATTAATACAACAATAACAAGCTTGTGTAACTTGTACAAGGAAGACTTTAATGGTAAATTGAAAGCACGACACAGACACTTTTTTGCAACAAAAAAAATGAGATTCATGTTTTATGGTAGAAATCCCTTTTATCTTAGATAAAGTAAGTTATCCAGGTCGCATTTATTTCACCACAAATATAAAACTGAAACTTTCACATGAGCATCAGAGGGATAAGATTCACTTCAACAGATCAGGTCTTTTATTGGGAACCATAATTTTATGTGGTGCCCAAAGATCAGTTCGACAGAAAACAACCATGTATGCATTATTTTTCAATTCTGTGAAAGACTTTGATGTTCCACAACTATCCAGAAATGCCACAAACGTTGAAAAACACCACACACATCGACTATTTGGTACATTTCATGTCTTCAAAAAAAAAATTAAATATCTCCTCTGACAAAAAAGGAAGGGTAAAGTTTCACAGCCTGGTCAACTTTCAGAGCAAGATGCTCTGCTAGGAAGAAACTCAAACATCTACCATATTTTAAAAGAATTTCTTTCAAAGTGTGCAAAACTTGGTCATAGCAAACAAGACCTCACATAATGCAAGGTATCAACAGTAATGGTTGATCACCAAAGTTGGGACCCAAGTTTGTAAACCCTTGGTTGGTGCAACCATTTGCTTCACCTCATGGGTAAACATCTAAAAGTTTAACCCCTTTAAAAAATATTGCCAGCCTGGTAAATACCTTTAACAATATTAAACTACATAAAACTTTAATATTTTAACTCAAAGTCAAAAATATCTCTATAAAAGGAAATAAAATCTTAAACTTAATCTTCACATATTTCTCATGCACCCCTCTCAGGTTACTTGGTATGTCCCACCAAGGACAGACACGTGTGAGGCACACCAGACCCTCATCAGCTCTGATCACATTTGACCATGCAGATCTTCTATTGAGAAAGTGGTCAGATCAAGCCTGAAGAATCAGAACAAAGCATTAACCTGACTAAACTGGATCAGAATATGATATTTATATCAAAACGACTATTTGTGAAGATGTAATGTAGTAGAAAAGTGAGGGAGCGTTTAGGTTTTCCTCATTCTGAATTATGTTGTTTTGAATTAGTTGTCTTAACTATTCATATTAACTTAGAATATCCCGTCAAACAGATCCTGTTTGAACAGATAAGTCATTTTCTGATTGAAAGTTTGTGTTTTTAGAAAACCAATGACTCTGTACTGAATGTTCCTATTGTTTCGTAGTACAACCTCAAACAAAAGATTGAAAGACTTTTTTCAGACTGCTGATTTTCAAAGGAAAAAAAAATAAGACATGCAAAGAGTTCTTTCAGTTTAAGAGACAAATGGAAGATATTTATGAATGAATTCATTCCGTATTTGCTGAAATAACACGGCTCCTTCACTTAAAACTGTTTCTTATTCAATATGCTGACTGCATCAAGTGGACTCTTATGTTCTACCTGCTTGGGCTCTCAAAGTGTTTTAGCTTCCATTCATAGATGATGGTGGAATCTGACATCGAGAATAATTGGGGGTTTGGTTGGGTACCCTCCTGTGATAGGAGCCTCAGTCTCCCGTAGTTCTCTTGTTCCCACCTCTGCATGTTCTGCCGGATCTTTTCCATCATAGAGTCGAGGAGTTCGTGGTTTTTCTCGTGTAGCTTTAATCGAAGTTAAAAAAAACTTCTTATTATTTTAAACATATCACTCGATCGTTTTTTGGTCATTTTCAAAGATTTATTAAGGCACTCCCAAGCATCAGGTTGGCAGCCCTTCTGCATGCAATTCCGACATTTCGTACAAAAAAATTAAATTCTATCTTCAAAAATTGTACTGGACAATGTTTTGGCTAATTATTGAGCCTTCTTCATGTCCGAAAAAGGAATAATATGAAAATAAAAAGCCACGTGCTCAACTTATAAAGCGGTGGATCTCATGTGCGACCGCTTAGAAGGGCTAAGCGGACTAAGGGCTAAGTCTTCTGGGTTTGGTTCAGAAAGGTCTGGACTCTTTTTTGAACACCAGGCATGGAATGTAACTAGCAAAACATTGTTTACAATGGACGATTTTGCCCTACAACTAGTGTTAGTGTTAACGCCCTGAAAAGAGTTTAAATCTGTGTTATACTTTACTTTGATCCACCAGAGAATTTATAAAACTGGCTATTTTTAAACTTTCTATTGACAAAATTGTAATAAATGTTACTGCGTCCATGTCAGACATGATCTCGTTGAACATTGTATTCACTTCCATTTAATCCTCTTTATGCAAACAACACTTCTACCACTTTTAATAATTTTCTTTTATAATAATGAAAGGTGCAAAAAGCACTAGTTTCCTACTTTGCACGAAGTTGATGTTGCTTTAACGTCTTTTTATCGTTTTCAGCATCCACTGTATTCTGATTAGTCTTCATTCAGCCCAGTAATAGGGGCAGTGAAACTTTTTTTTTGGGCAATATTGTCCATTAAACTAAGGACTCTATAGATTTAGACCCTCCAGTGAAACACTTGTAAGGACTTTGCTTCAAGAAGATACTCTCCGTTTCGTATGTTGCTTAACATTCTAGCTTAAGTCCGAAGATGTTAGAATTCTTTATAAATCTGGCCAATTATGTGCTGACTTTTTTTCTTTCTGCCATGCATGCCTCTCTGGCATCTTTACAATTAGTCATTAAATTGATTGTATGTCGTGTTTACACAGCTATCTCCTCACAATTCATCTCAAAACTATCTGCGCCAATATTTAAGTTTTGTAGAATAGAAAGCTGTTTGAATTAAAGTTTTTTTTAAGCATGAAACTGATTCAAAATAAGAACTTTCAGCTAATCTGTGCTCCACCAGAAAGTCATTTGTGGGTATGTTTAATTCCTTTGAACGTTTCTGCACCACGTGTGTCGCTAAGGTTCTGCCAGTTTTACTTTAACACGGTCAATCCATTCGCTTTGACATAATGTAATCAAATTTATGTCCGAAGTGCTTCTAAGTATCTGTTCACTGTGAAATCTGCACATTGAAAAATTTTGAGGCTTAACAAACGTGTTCCTGCTACTGGACTTGTCTAAGTAATTTGTGCATGTGTGGGAGTTTTGTGGGTAAACTTTGATGCCTTTCAGTTTTTTTTTTTTTTTTGAGATCAAAAGTCAGCAACCAGAATAGATTTCTTTTTCTAGTCCTACACCAGTAAAAAAAAAAACTTTTCACCTCTTTTATGCAAGCCTCAGTCACTCTTTTTAGCTCCTAGTCTAAATTCTTTAAGGTAAACTTGAAGATCGATATTGGGGTTCTTTAGTTCTTGTAAAAAGATTTTTACTGGATTTTAAATGTCAAAGCTTAAATATTTCTTCATTTGAAGCAGTGGAGTTTTTTCTTTTGGTGTAAATGTTATCAACTTGTGTCACTTTAAATAAAAAAAAGGTCAAAAGATTGATTAAACTTTTTTCAAGCAGTGTTTGTTGTCTTGCTCTTGATAAGTTCGTTTGGAGGTCATAGAGCTATTGGTAGTCAGGTTATAAATCCAAATTGAAGTTTGGGTGACACTATCTTTATTTTTGCGCTTCAGTTTGTACTGGTCGCCAAAAAGTCACCCTTTTTGTCTTTTTCTTTCTGCAAATCAGAAATTGTTTCTAGATCTTAAAGCAGAAGTCTGCAGTCAGAGTCCTATTTAAAATCAGTTGGTGGACAGCTGGCGTCAGCCTCAATTTGCTACATTCTTAATAACTTTTCCAAAGTTCCAAATCTAAATTTGCAGGATAGGAAGCTACCATACGGTTTGATTTGGTCCATACTGAAGGTTTTTTTAACACTTAATCCATATTAGTTGGTGGTTTTTAATGATGTGATACAGTTTGATTCACTTATGTGACAGAGGGTCAGTCCTCACTGACCATTTGATTGTCTCAAATTGCAGTCTTCAGTCTTCTTCTGGCAGACCGCAGCGAAAAGCTAAACCCAACCGTATCCATTGAATACGTAGGTATTGTTAATGGGTATCAATATTCTTAGATTATTTCTGTAAAACTGTCTGTGCGTTCACAAACAGTCTGGTTGGGCATGCACATGCAGGCAGAGCAGCGACTCCAGAACTGCCATTTATTGTTATTAACAAGTAAAAATACAAAAATTATTCTTTGACTATGCAGGGCGCAATGTTTTGATCTACGTAAAATGTTAACTTAATAACAGAAGTTTAAAAACAACAATTTTGTTGGTTTTTTTACAGCCTTTCTCAAATTGACTTTGAATTGATTGAGAAAATCGGTACTTTTGGTAGGTTAGATCTAGGGCTACTCAAGCAGGAAAATTGTTACGTAAAACAAGATTCCAAGGACAACATTTCTTTGGTTTGATGCCAGATTTGTGCCTGTGGAATAAAAATTGATGGAGTGTCTGATATTATTTTGATAACTCAATCACCAAGCAAAAAACTCTCTCTGTGTTCTTTGAGCGAGGGGCTTTACTTCTCACAATTCAGTTGTTTGCTTTATGAAGAAGTTGGTTTTGACCATTTTATTTGCGTGTCAGTTGTAGTTTTTGAAGAACACTGAGTTCTTCTTGTTTATCAGAGATGGTTGTTCTGAAAAATCAATACCAAAGTAAATCCAATTAAAATGTTGTATTCTTATTTCCTCTCAGTACCGTGTGGGAGTCATGAAAGAGAGCATGGAACATTTTGTTTTATCATAACTGCTGTAAACACTGCAGATTTTATTTTTTCTTTTGATTAAAAACAAAGTTGCACGGATCTAAAATTTGTTGGATGTAAATCCCCAGATTCACCGTTTGGACTTAAGCATCATTATTCTGTTTTCAGTAAGCCAGAAAGAGGGATCTGTTACATAAATAGTGATGTAATAATCCCAGATGGTGGAAACGTCCATTAAAGTCAAAAGATTTTTATCAAATGACATTGTTTCAAAACCTAAACTTTAATGGTTACGGTAAAGGAATGGATTTTTTCCAGAATTCGGAAATCTACTGAGTTCTTGAAAGTATGTCTCGTCACCCACTGTATAGATAAAGAACACCTGAGGATCCTCCTGGGTGATCTAGAAAATGGAGCTCGGGTGAGAGAGGCCAGGGTGTACCGTCTGAGACTGTTGCCCCTGAAACTCAGCTCGGATAAGCGAAAGATGGACGTCTACATGTTCAATGGGATAAATCATCTCCATGATTTGATTATCAACAGGCCCGGTGAAGGACTGAAACCTTCCCAGAAACTGGACCTTTACCAGTTTGGTGCAGATCCTTGTTGGATAGATGTTAACGTGATGAAACCACAATGCAAAAAAAGTCGTATTTTTAAAAGTTTTAAATGTGAGACGTATCACATTATTGTGATTGTTGTGTCCATTTTAAGAAAGTCACGTTTGTTTCAATTCAACGTGTTATATTTATTTAAACAGAATTGTAAATCCCCCTCCATGTAATCATTCTTCAACAGTGCTCAAATTTTGTGATTCAGTCTTAATTCTGTTCTTTTTCTGTCAATTTCTGTGCAGTCTTGCAGGAGCGAATAAGGGACCAAGTGTCTACTGTATTACCAGACGACTCTGCACTCCTTGTCCGAGGACTAAGTTATAAACAATGTGCATCTTCAAATATGTTGTAAATGTTTACAACGAAGAAGGAAAATTATTATTTAAGACTTAAAGATACGTTAATATGCTGCAGGGTGGGGCCGTGGTTAGCATCGTGGCCTCACTAAAAGGAGGTTGGTGGTTTAAGTCCCGGAGTGGGCGAGTTTTCTCCTACCCTCCAAAAGCACACGTTAGGTTAATTGCCTGTTACTATAGTGCCCTAAAAATAAGTGTGTGTGATCTAATGAGGTCAACCCTGTGACCTAATGGGGTCACATCCTGCGACCCCATTATGAACAAAAGTCCAAATGATGAATGAATGAAGACATGTTGAACAAATATATTAAGAAAAAGTTTAATGGAACATTGTCAAATCTGATGTTTATTATAAATGTATTGCTGATTGTTAAGGAAACCTTTTTGGGGGTGGGGAGGTCGTATTGAAATAATGTCGGCATTATATTAAAATTTTAAGGTAGATGTGAGAAAGGTAGCATCTCTGTCAATGATAGATTTTTTTCCGTTTGTGTTCGAAGTGATCAATTTAAGCTTTCTTTCATTTTTTTTTTTTCAATGTTTAGTAGATTTATGTTGGCATGCGCCAACTGGACATGGACTGATGACACACTTGCTGATCTCAGCGCAAAGAAAATAAAAGACAAATTGGGTCACTTTCGTTTGGGTATGAGGGGACCAGGGCTGGACTGGGTGTGCTTTATCTCCCATGAGTTTGCAAAAGATTCTATTTTGTAGCAAATTGAACATGATTCTCATGTCGTCCGAAGACTGATTTCAGTCTCTCAATGACTGAATAAGCAGTTTTGTCAGGCAAATTGAAAACTTCTGGGTATTTTGTCAAGTAATCTACCATTAACAGGTATCACGACGTTACACACGAAAATCTCTGCTCCTTTTTCATCCATGGTGGCTCCAGGACCAGATGTGAAACAAGTGGTTCAACCTAGTTCTTCGATTGCATCAGTTGGCGTTGTTCACACTTCTCAATCATTGTCTCTACCATGGGACATGCCAGGCCAGTTGCTTTGGCTTTTGTGCATTGTTCGCCTTGGTAAGCGAGATGCAGCTTTTCCGGGATTACTTGTCTGAAGTTTTGTGGTATGATTTGTTTTGTTGTAGAATTTTTTGTCTGCCATGACAATGTCTTTGTTGATGCTGATATTGTATCGGATGGGCCAATAGCTTTGAAGTGCCTTGTCTAAACTCTTCCACCCATGTACTTTTCACATGTAGCTTGTAGAACACCATCTGCTGCAAATGCGGTTTTCAGTTTGTTGAGTGTTTCTTCACTCAGAGCATCTCTTGCTTCCAAAGCACACTCAACTCTCTCATTACAAGAGTCCTCATCTGCATTGATAGCGTGTGAGAGTGCATCAGCTATAAACATTTACTTGAGTATGTGACAGTGAGATTGTACCTCTGCAGTTGTAACAGCCTTCCTTGTAGCCTTGCTGGTGCTTCACAAAGCGGCTTTTTGCATGATCACTTCAAGAGGCTTGTGATGAGACATTATATTCCGTAAACATAGTGGTAGAATCTTTTAGTGGCAAACACAATGACAAGCAACTCCTTTTCTTTTTGCGCATTCTGTCTGTTTTGCCCGTCAATTTGTTCATACGACAGCCCGAACATCTGACACCATGTTGTAGCTATCTGCTGCGTTGTATAACTTCCATGGGTCACTGAACTCAGAACTTATAATCATGATAAAAGATCTGACATGAGACTGTGGGGTAGTTACCACTTCTTTTACTTAGCTCATACACGTATATACGAAACGACTGCACCACCTATTGGTGCCGGGTCTTAATAGCTGCTGCTTGATGCTGTTTCGGATGGCAACAATCTTTTGCATATCATAGAAATAATTTACCATCTGAGAGATTGGTTATGTTTCTTGACTTACCAAGTGAGTTTTGATCCTGTTTGCAGGGTTATTTTTTTATTTTTGCTGATTTTGAAGCATTGGGCTTTTTATAGGACATTTGCTCTGATATGAACAAGATGGCTGCCTTTGCAGGCCTTGGACAGAGTTCTACTCTTGCTTTCAAAAGTTTTTGTCTGAAACCAGAGATCTATTAGACAGCTGATGGTAAAATTATTGTTGAAGATGAACTGCTGAATTTTCTCTCAGTGAAAATGAAGACTATGAGTCAAGATAAACTTATCATTTTGGATACTTATGTCTGAAACTCAGAGAATTGAGTCCTCCAGGTTTCCTTTTTAATAGCTTTGTCCTACATCATAGAGAAATGTGTCACATAAAGGTACATAAAAAGATTCAAACAACATCAAAAGCTAAATGAATGTGGAGAGAAGATTCCCAAATTTGTCCCCTACTATCTGGATGACCTGCCACTTGTGACATTCAGCAGCCTGGTTGTTTCGTGGGTACTAACCACAATGGAACAACTGTGCGCAGAGATTGCCATGATGAAACAGGCGATGGAATCGCAGACTAACATTAATCATGACCTGCTTACTGTCTGTAGTGGAATTGCTGACCGGGTTGGTGCTTTGGAGCGCGCTTCTAACTGGGCTACGCGGAAGCGGTGAGTTCTGCAGCCAGCGTGAATGTGGTTCCAAATGGGAACCCGGATCTAAAACCACCCACACAGACTAAAAGTGAGGGCAAAGATACTGGGGAGACTGCTTTGGAGAAGAAATTGCATGGAATACAGTCGCTAAAGTGGAGTGAGGTAGGGAAACGGAACAAGTGCATGACAACAGGGAACCCTGCTCCACGCATGGTGAGAAAACCCAGAGTCACTAAGCCGATCGTTGGCACTGGGACAGTGGGTAACATCAGAACGATCCATACCAAGCTGGTGAAAGTATTTGCATCCAGACTTTCTCCGGATTTGAATTAGGTATCTCCAGCCACTTATCTCAAAGATAAACTTGGTTGTGACGTCTCATGCCAAAAGATTGATACAGCGCACAACCGATACAGCTCGTTTAAAATATCTGCGGAGTGTAAAGACGTTAAAAAGATGTATGAGTCTGATTTAACCCCGGAGGGGGCTCTGGTTCGTCGATATTAGGAGCCACAACGTGTTGGAAAGAGGCTGGGTGCATCTGGCACTACAGTAGTTGAATAACATCACAATGAAATTACAAGTTTTGTCCTACAACTGTTTTGGCCGACGACTTGGAAATCGCGCAGCAGATAACTCTTGCCGTTTGGCTATTGAAAATCTTCTCGGTAAATCGGACATATTATGTTTTCAGGTGACTTTTTTACCGCAACAAGACTTGTCTAAACTGAACTCCTTAATGAGTAGAAGCCTTTGTTTATCCTCCACCGACCCTCCCCTTACATCAAATCAACGTGTTCCTCAGTATGTTTATGTCTATATATTATGTATATATATATCATATATATATGATATATGATGTTGCCAAGTAACTGGTGCTGTTTTTTTTTCACTTGCCCTGCTTCACTGACCTTGTTGGTGTGGCCAGGTGACTTATTTTTTTAAACACCAAATCTACCCCCTCTCCCTTTGTATCTATCTCTTCAACAAAGGTAACACTGTTATGTTGGCTGCAGGCCTTAATTCTTGTCATTTCCCCACTGTGGGACTTATAAATATGTTTGACTATAAACTGTAAGATGTACAGAATGACCACGATCTAGACGACAATTTTTACACAAAAATACAGAAGGACTGTGAATATTATACAAATGAGTAATTTGATATGCACATCATTACAAAAGAGTATCTATTTTATTATTTCAGCTGCAGAACCTTCACTCCAATTTCTCTAAAATTTTGCAGTGGTCTCTCCATGAGATTACAGGCTATCAAGAAATATATTACGTTGTATACGTACATAGAAAACCTGGCTCATGCAATGTATAGTTTATGTTAATATTAATCTATCGTATTAACATAAACACAATAGATGGATTGTGATTCGAGTTGGTCAAATCACAAGTAACAGTGCAACAATGATTGACAAAATATTTACAAATGTTTTTGAAAGTGATATAAGAAGTGGACTCATAATAAGTGATATAACTAATGTTGATGATGATATAACAGACCAGCTACCTGTCTTTTTGGTTAAAAAGATGTTTGTAAAATCACATCATGAAACAAAAACTGTAATAATGTCTACACAGAAAACTCAAGAATCAATCAATTTAAAATGGATCTATAAGAACACAGCTGGGATGATGTATTTGTGGACAATGTAAATACGAAACCTTTCTCAAAACCTTTTGCTTTTTTTATGATGAGACTCATAAAAAAAGTTGGAGTTCGTTTGTCAGACCTCCCGGAATCACAATAAGTGTAGCGTTCATTTGCTTCACTTTTTTTACGTCAGCGGTGAGATGACCACGTATACAGGTAAAAGCCAGTAAATTAGAATATTTTGAAAAATTTGATTTATTTCAGTAATTGCAGTGAAAGGTGTAACTTGTACATTATATGTATTCATTACACACAGACTGATGCATTCAGTCTATTTCATTTAAGTGTGATGATTTGAAGTGGTAACAAATGAAAATCCAAAATTCCGTGTGTCACAAAATTAGAATATTACTTAAGGCTAATACAAAAAAGGGATTTCTGAAATGTTGAAAATGAAAACTATAAGCATGTACAATACTCAATACTTGGTTGGAGCTCCTTTTGCCTCAATTACTGCATTAATGCGGCGTGGCATGGAGTCGATGAGTTTCCGGCACTGTTCAGGTGTTATGAGAGCCCAGGTTGCTCTGATAGTGGCCTTCAACTCTTCTGCGTTTTTGGGTCTGGCATTCTACATCTTTCTTTTCACAATACCCTACAGATTTTCTATGGGGCTAAGGTCAAGGGAGTTGGCTGGCCAATTTAGAACAGAAATACCATGGTCCGTAAACCAGGCACGGGTAGATTTTGCGCTGTGTGCAGGCGCCAAGTCCTGTAGGAACTTGAAATCTCCATAGAGCAGGTCGGAAGCAGGAATTGCTCTAACTAAAACTTGCTGGTAGACAGCTGCGTTGACCCTAGATTTCAGGAAACAGAGTGGACCGACACCAGCAGATGACATGACACCCCAAACCATCACTGATGGTGGAAACTTTACACTAGACTTCAGGAAACTGAAGTTCAAATTCAAGGATTTGGTTCAATTAAAAACTGCATGAATTATGTTTAAAATAAACAATCAATTACCTAAATGTATTCAAAACTTTTTTCTTCTTCTTTCAGCATTTCCCTCCAGGGGGCGCCACATCAAGTCAGTTTCTTCCATCTAACTCTATCTGCTGCATCTTCTTCAGTCACACCAACTATCTTCATGTCTTCCTTCACTGTATCCATGAACCTCCTCTTTGGTCTTCCTCTAGTCCTCTTACCTGGTGGTTCCAAACCCAGCATCCTTCTTCTGATGTACTCTCTCTCTCTCTCCTCTGCACATGTCCAAACCATCTCAGTCTGGCCTCTCTGACTTTAAAACCTCTAACATGTGCTGATCCTGTCCATCCTGGTCATTCCCAGAGAGATCCTCAGCATCTTCATCTCTGCTACCTCCAACTCTGCTTCCTGTCTTTTTCTCAGTGCTACTGTCTCTAGACCAATCAGCATCGCCGCTCTCACCACGGTTTTGTACACTTTTCCTTTCATTCTAGCTGAAAGTCTTCTATCACACATCACACCTGATACTTTCCTCCACCCATTCCAGCCTGCCTGAATATGCTTCTTCACCTCCTTTCCACACTCTCCATTTCTCTGGACTGTTAAAATCAAAACTTTTTTCAACCTGTCCTGCCCCAAGTGGAGGAGTTTTTAAGTATCTCGGGGTCTTGTTCACGAGTGGGGGAAGGATGGAGCGGGAGATCGACAGACGGATCGGTGCGGCAGCAGCAATAACTAGGACGCTGCATCGGTCTGTTGTGGTAAAGAGAGCTAAGCCGAAAAGAAAAGCTCTCGATTTACAAGTCGATCTACGTTCCAACCCTCACCATGGTAACCAGCTGTGGGTGGTGACCGACAGAATGAGATCACGGATACAAGCGGCCAAAATGAGCTTCCTTCGCAGGGTGGCTGGGCTCTCACTCGGGTGAGGAGCTCTGCCATCCGGGAGGAGCTCGGTGTCGAGCCGCTCCTCCTCCAGGTCGAGAGGAGCCAGATGGGGTGGTTCGGGCATCTGGTCAGGATGTTTTGGGCACGTCCTACCGGGAGGAGACCAAGGGACAGACCCCGGACCCGCTCGAGAGACTATGTCTCACAGCTGGCCGGGTAACGACTTGGGATCCTTCCGGGTGAGCTGGAGGATGCAGCCGGGGTCAGAGAGGCCTGGGCTACCCATTTGAAGCTGTTGCCCCCGCGACCTGACCCTGGAACAAGCGGAAGATGACGGAAAGGAAAAACTTTTTTCACCAGAGGGATACTGTGTATAATTTTAGAGGATGTAAAAAGATGACCGTAAGAACAAATGTAAAACAACATTTTATTTCATTTATTGGTGTAAATCTTTGGAATAACTTGGATCAAGAGTTAAAAGAATGTAAAACATTTAAACAGTTCAGCACTTTATACGAAAAATATAATAAAATCATACTTAGAAAGAGAACGCTAAAGATAAATACTTTAAATTTTTTTGTAAACATGTGGATATTAGTTATTTTTAAAGCGTCAGCAGCTTCTTAAGTTAAAGTATAAATGAGTAAGGGGCAGGCATCGTGAGCTTCGGCTTTAGCCGACTCTTTTTTCAGACCTTGTACATATTGTTTTCTTTAAGAAAATGTTTTAATGTCTGAACTGAAATGTTTAGTCTGGTTTGTGATACATCTGCAGTTTCCATGGCAGCACATAGAGAGCAGCATTCACAAGCTCCCACAGACCCATGAGCCAGCAGTTCTCATGATCAGGGCACAGAAGAGTGAATGTGCTGGGACATGATGTTCTGAACACCGTGTGCTGCTGCTGCTCACAGAAAAACAAAAGCCGGCGGGCATCAGAAACCTTCCAGATTCTTCTCATGCAGACTCGACGAGTTGGACGTCTTTTAAACGTGACTTTTTATGCGTTTGATTTGGTCTAGAGCTCCGAATGTGTTTCTTATTTTTACTGTGGGAAAATATTTGATGCTCTGGAACAGTTTTACCAAAAATAACTGGAATGTTTTAGGAAATAATGTCAAATTTCAACAGATTTTGGTGTCGTTATGAAAATAAATGTAATAAATGTAAGATTTTTTCAAATAAAAAATGCTTCATTTTTGTAAATAAGCAAAAAAAAAAAAAAAGCCATACTGTTATTTTTCTGCATTTACAAACAAAATTAGTGAAAAAAACATTTGAGAGAGAAATTTTATCATAAATATATTAATTTATGTATAAATTTAATTATGAATCATTATTTTTTTAAAGAATAATTAAACGTTTCCTGCTTTTTTAGGGACTTGTAAGAATTTTTATTAAAACAAGTAAATGTTTTTTATTCCTAAAATGTCAGTATTTGAGTTTTTTGTTTTAAAAAAACATAAAAACTACAAAATACCTGAATATAAATGTGCATCGTGCATAATTATTATTATTGTACAGAATAAAAAGCTCTAAAATCAGTGTAATATCAGTAAAAATCGATCCACCAGTAACTAGAATTGTTACTAGTTTTTTAATCAATGATAACATTTAGATATTTATTGGTTTATTATTTTCCCACAAAAGAAAAGTTTAAGAGATTCAAACTTGTTTTTTCCTCAAGCAGCTGAAACATGGACACGTCTTAAAAAACCAGAGAACTCGTTGTTTTCAGCTTCCTTTTTTTTTTTGAGTTACAGCAGTAAATTACACAAGACCTCCAGATTATTTCCTCATTTCTTCTCCAAGAAGCTGCAACACAAAATTCAGAAAGTTATTTGTTAAACTCATCAAAGGTTAATTTTCATGCATAAAAAACTTTTCGGAGTTTTCTGCTTTTCTAAAATCTTGATGTTTTTTCATCAAAGCAGTTTTTATAATGATTCAATTTTTTTTTTAGTCTCACTACTAAACAACTGGTTGGAACAAGGCTTTTTTTCACATATTCATTTCCCCGTTCTGGTCAGACCATTGATTCCTATTGATCCCTATCAATACAAATACTTCATAAAGTATCTCTTAAACTGTGAGAGATATTTTTTTTTATTAGTTTTAGTATATTTATCTCTCAACGAGGAAATTAATTTTTGCTCCATTGCATCACAGCAGGCAGTCATGACGGTGCCAATGGTGGGAGCAACCGGGGCCCTGGTGTCTTCTCCATGTATACGTAGGCCTGGGCCCAATGGGAATTGAACCGGTTTCTGCTGGTCCAAGGATGGACATTCTACCACTGAGCTAACGCCTCCAATAATAACATCTAGTAAATTTACCAACTCAACTCTGCCAACGTGTGAAGTTTAAACATGATTGATCTCATTAAAACTTAATAGTAAAACCACAACATAAAATTAATCAAATCTAGAGAAAAAAAATGTATAATCTGTAAAATGTAAATTAAGTTAATAAAACTCAGAGTGAAGTTTCTGAAACCTACAATAAATTTATTAAAATTTAGAACAATATTACAAATTTCAAAATACTTTTGTAAAATCGAAATGAAATGAATTACTCTATTCATCCCTCACCGGGGAAATTTGTGTGCTGCACTCCTTACACCACAGCAGGCTGCCCTTCGACGCCGCCAATGGTGGGAGAAGCGGGGGTTAGGTGTCTTCTCCAAGGACCCTAGACGTGAACTCAGTGGGACGCGAGCGCAAACACTCTAACCACTGAGCTGCCGTCTCCTCCCTGCATAAAGTTAAAAAAAATACAGAATGAAGTTAATAGAATGTATAATAAATGTAAAAAAAAAAATCCAGAATAAACAAAACAAGCTAGTAAAATCCAGAAAAACAAAATTCAACAGAATCCAAAATAAAGCTCTTGAAATCCAGAGTAAATTAAAATACTGATTATAGTTTGTAGCGCATTATTACAGACGGCAGTTCAGTGGTTAGAGCGTTCGCGCGCAGACCGGAAGGTTGCGGGTTTGCGGCCCACAGAGAGCACGTCTAGGGTCCTTGGAGAAGACACCTAACCCCCGCTTCTCCCACCATTGGCGCTGTTGAAGGGCAGCCTGCTGTGGTGTAAGGAGTGCAGCACACAAATTTCCCCGGTGAGGGATGAATATTAAAAGTACTAATATTTTTTGCTCGTTAAAATCTGCCTTTCAAAACACTGAGTTCCCAGATGGCTCTGGTCGTAGGGCGATGTTACAGATACTCATTTTAAATCTACCAGTCTGATTCTACTAAACATAGCTTGAGTTTTAGGGTGCAGCAGATTGGCTTCGTCTGGACAGCAGATTGAGGTGAGAAATGAGCTCAAACGAGATTAGATTAAGCACCTAAATGTTGGTACGGAAGCACAGATGAGATCAGACATAATGAAGAAGTACAGACTGATGAAAATAGAAGAGACTAAAATCCCAAGAAAACTTCATTGGATTGAAAAGGAAAGCGTCTAAAACCCACTTCCTGCTGTGTAACCAGTTTGTTCATGGTTCAATCTGCTGTGTCAGTGGAAAGAATGAACTCAGCACAGCCATCCAGGTCAGGTCATCCCAAGTTCTCACAGCAGATTAAAGACGAAAGATTAGGGTTAGTCCAGGCTATATATACCTGTGCACACTTCCAGCCTGCCGGGGGACGAGAGGTCAGGTCATGAGGTGACGATTCAAAGCCCCGTCATGATTCAGCAAAGCCTCAACTGGAGGTGGTTGGACTAAAGAAATCTGTTCCCGGTAATCTGGGTGTTAAGAGACGTTCTCTGTGATGTTTTACATGAGGTTAAGTGGCGGGGGTCGTGTTAATACTTATTCATCCATTCATTTGTCTCTGCTTATCCGGGTCAGGTCAGGAGGGGTAAAGACTTAGCAGGAAGTGTTAACGTCATTAAAGCAAGTGCTTGCAAGTGTGTGCGTATACTTGCAAAAGTGGGGCAAAAGTTTGGGATCCATACAACCAGAGGCGAGATCGGGCTTAAAAAATCCAGCCCGACCCAACCCCGCGGATATTAAAACCCGGCCCAAGCCCGACCAATCAACGTGATTTGCGGGCCCGAGCCCGAAACAAGCCCGAAAGTCATATTTTATTTGTGAGGACTCGGGAGGGGGAGGGTTATTTATAAATTGGAACATTTTCAAGAACACGCTTTTTTAATTTAAAAAAAAAAATCACACTATCGGACCCTAACACACTTGTCTGTGATGGCCTGCTTAGCACGAAGAGGAGGGACGGTCTTTGAAACAAATGATAAAATAGATCTTTGACTTTTGCCAGTCCAGCTGTTTAAATGCCTGCTCAGCGTTGAGGTGCCAGTCTTTTTGGAAAGCAAAGCGCCACATTGACCACATTCAGCAAAGCCAACGCAAGTTTCTGTAGCATTTTGAACAATAAATTTGAATCTTTTCCACACCTCACTCTTACCGGTATGTGTTTCTTTTCAGTTCTCCTGCCTTTAGTTTATCCTTAAATTCTTGGTCCTTCATATCGGGGATACCAGTTCAAAATTATTAAAATAAAGACGTGCGCAGGGGAGGATTATCAAACTAAGAGGAGGCGTTCACGTGCGCAAAGCATGCGCTGGATCTGCGGATCCTGTTTAGTAGTTAAACATCACTTCTCTGTTTTAATTTTATAACAAGTATTTATTAGTTTAGTACACACACCTCGTTTTAGTTTATATTTATAATCACATATTTATTAAAAAAAAAAAAAAGTCAGCGAGAGAGAAGCCTGACCCGAAGTAATGATTGACATTTTTAGGGGGTCGGGTTCGGCCTCGGGCTTAAGATCTTACCTCTGCATACAACCATGTAGAACCTGAAGGACCACAGAGACACTGCATTGCTGTTTTTTTTGGATGAGGAAGTTAGCTGCATTCGTGTTGCTGATTCACACACTGCACAGGCGACACACACACTTTCCAATGAGTGTGCAATGCAATGCATTCTGGTTTAATGGTGTTACAGTTAAGGTTGGTTTAATATAAAAGAACAACAAACTTCTACATGTTTATTTCTTCATTTCCCTTCAGGGGTCGCCACATCAAGTCAGTCTCTTCCATCTAACCCTATCTGCTGCATCTTCTTCAGTCACACCAACTATCTTCATGTCTTCCTTCACTGTATCCATGAACCTCCTCTTTGGTCTTCCTATAGGCCTCTTTCCTGGTGGTTCCAAACCCAGCATCCTTCTTCTGATGTACTCTCTCTCTCTCCTCTGCACATGTCCAAACCATCTCAGTCTGACCTCTCTGACTTTAAAACCTCTAACATGTGCTGTTCCTCTGATCCTGTCCATCCTGGTCACTCCCAGAGAGATCCTCAGCATCTTCATCTCTGCTACCTCCATCTCTGTTTCCTGTCTTTTCCTCAGTGCCAAGGCACGGGCAAACTACGGGTCACATGCGACCCGTTAAACGTTTTAATCCGGCCCGCCGAACTTGAAAAATTTAAATAAATAAACCTTGTTACCATGACAGCAACGATTGTTGTGTTATGGATGCTGACAGTTGACAGCGGTTGTTACAACAAAAGCTAGCCGTTGCTAACTGTTAGTAGTTGCTACTAACAGTTAGCAACGGCTAGCTTTTGTTGTTCTTCAAAATAATTAACAACCGCTGTCAACTGTCAGCATCCATAACACAACAATCGTCGCTGTCATGGTAACAAGGATTTTTTTAAAGACAGCTTCAAATTATGACGTTTATTTGAAAATTTGTTGGTGAATTATTTCTTAAACAGTGTTATAATTTTTTTGATAAATAATATTTTCAAAGGTTAAAACAAGGAAACATGTTCTGTGATTAAACACGCAGATAAATCCATATTTTGGTGTTAGTGTTTTATTTTTATTTTCCCTGCAATTCTGATGTTTCCTCACTAGATGGCACACTGTATGATATGGAAAGCCATCGGACCCAATTCATGCACGTATACAAATGTGTTGGATGTTAAAAAGATCAAAATATAGGTTTTTAAACACTATCACACTAGATTTCAAAACTAGTGTCGCTAGATTTGAAATTTACCGCTTCTTATGTAACATTTAGCGCACCGTATAAAAATCTAGCGCACCATTCTATCGGTCTAATCTAGCAGTCGCCAAAGCATGCCATCCATCTGCGTCTGTTCTGGCCCCTTTGTTAAATGTTAGAACTTAATGTGGCCCGCGAACCAAAAAGTTTGCCCACCCTAGTTCTAGACCAAACAGCATGGCCGGTTTCACCACGGTTTTGTACACTTTTCTTTTCATTTTATCTGAAACTCTTCTATCACACATCACACCTGATACTTTTCTCCACCCCTTCCAGCCTGCCTGCACACACTTATTCACCTCTTTTCCACACTCTCCATTGCTCTGGATTGTTGATCCTAAGTACTTAAAATCTTCCACCTTCTTTATCTCTTCTCCCTGTAACCTCACTTTTCCATTTGGATCCCTCTCATTCTCACACATGTTTATTTGTAATTAAATAGTATATTAATGAATTGTTCCAGAGTTTATGAAAATGATTCTACATTGTGTCATCAGTGTAAGCTGGTCTTTCTGTATCAGAATCCAGAGTTTCCGCTGTGAAATGAGAGGCATCTTGAGGCAGTTGCGCTGGGATTTTTGGAGAAGGGGATCTTATGCGTACACTCAGGCAGAAAAATTCAGATTTTTTGCACTTACATGCACTTAAAACCTTCAAGCGAGTGAAGACAGCTCGTGTAAGTATGAACTCTGTGGTAATGTAGCAATGGCACAAAGATCATACGTTGGAAACACGTATAACTCACTGACCAGGACCAAGTACGGGACTTACAATACACACAGCTGCTCATGACTAGATGTGACGTGTGGGCTATGAACTTACACTGTGTTCAACCGTAAAAGTTGAAGAAGACTCACTTTTTTTTCAAAAATGCCGTGGCTGTGGCCTCTCGAAAAAAAAAGTATTGAGTAAAACGAACAGAGGTATGCAGACATCCTCTGCATCCTATCGACCTCCCTGACCATCCATACCACCATTTTTTGCGACATTTTTTTTATTTTGCAACATTTTAAACAAAAGAAATAAAAAGCCATTTTCTTGACTCAAACTATAAATCACAGTATTTTTTTAAGACAGCTTAAAATATCACGTATATTTTTTGATAAATAATATTTTCAAAGGTTAAAACAAGGAATCGTGTTCTGTGATTAAACACGCAGATAAATCCATATTTTGGTTTATCTTAAATTACAGCTCATGCATGCATTAAATACTGATCCCCGGCACCCCTCACGTCTCATGCCCCGTCTGTTTCCCATGGTTTGTAGAGGGGTCATGCAAAGTTCATGTGACGTCAGTTTTTATCATCTAACCGGCTGCTGCGGAAAAAGCCGACACAGTGTCTGATCGACTGGAGGAAAATGAAAACGTCAAAGAGAGATCGAGAGAGAACAATGCAAATGGTATAAAATGGTATTAAAGGTGCTCAGGAGTTGATTGAAAGTATGCACAAGATGTGGGCAGCCTCTCAATCAGGGCAGGTCAATGCCCCGCTCACGAGCTTTATGTGGCTTTTTGTCCATTTTCATGCGCCCTTTAGATTCATATCAAAGTTTGTTATGTGACGCTTTACGGAAACACGGAGCTGCCGTCCTTAAAAAGATTTAACTGGTAGATATAAATGCAGATCAATAAACATATAACCAAGTAATCCCAGAGTGCTGCTTTCAATCGTCCTCTGATTAGAACCAGAATCCACCACACAATGCTCAGACATCGTATCTACTACCACAGTTTTAGTTTGTCTGTGGGTGGGACTATGGTCCAAGATGGCGCCCACACCAGCCAATGTGGGGTCTACTCTTTATGTCTATGTGTGCCACACCCAAGTCAGACATTGAGTTGGCCTGAAGTTACACCATAATCAATGAACTCCACCACTTTTATTACCGTATTTTCCGCACTGTAAGGTGCACCGCATTATAAGGCGCTACAGTAAAGACTGGGGTTACGTTATGCATTCACTAAATGGTGCTGCGCTAAAGGGAATGTAAAAAAAAAAAAACAGTCAGATAGATCAGTCAAACTTTATTAACAATTACAAAACAGCTTTCTGTTTTTACTCCCAAAATGAATAAACAGCTGTTTTATTATTTTCTTAGTATTTTTGTGACACAGTTTATCTTCCATTGGAGATAAACTCTGTTTAGTCTTACTTACTTGGCGCAGCACATCCTCTTGCTTCCTCCACTTCCTCATCATTGATTCATTGATTTTAAACTCTCTCGCTGCGGCTCTATTTCCCCGTTCTACTGCGTGACCGATCACCTTGAGTTTAAACTCTGCGGTGTAACAGTGTCTCTTGGTAGGAGCCATTTTTGGGTCTTTCCATTCAGACAAATGGAAATGAGACGCCCTTTCATATATCCCAGCATGCACCGCGCACTACTTCTTCTACGGGGAAATGGAGTCGGCACCATCTTACCGCAGTTGCAACACCTGTTGTAGCTCAATATTAATCCATATATAAGGCGCTCCGGGTTAAAAGGAGCATCGTGGACTTTAGAGAAAATTTAAGGTTTTTAGGTGCGCCTTATTGTGCGGAAAATACGGTAATTTGTTAGATTTGTGCAGAAATCTGCATTCAAATACTTAATGAATGAGATCCTGAATGGAAACCAGTCAACAGATCCCTGACAACTGAAGAAATGATTTATGAACCAGCTTGGAATGAGAGAAGCCACTGATGGAGAGAAAATTAAACCTCTTGTGTGAGACTGTTGTTCTGTTCTATATTCCTCCTCTGCATGCAGCTGCACGGTGGAACCATCAGACTCTGGAGGATGACAATAACTCGATTTGTTCTTTTCTGGAAACATGAGCTGTTTTTTTTTTTTTATTTTAATCCAGATCCAGTTGGAAAAACTGCATGTTATTTGAACACACAAGAGGTAGAATCAGTTTTTTTAATACGTTTCTATTTTTATGGCTCAGATTTACTAAGCTGATGGGATGACTTTGGATATACAGAAAATATCTTGTATTTTTGGTTGTTTCACCAAACAAAATAATAAAAACTGGTCAGTTATTATGGTGAGAAAGTTGGGTAGTCATTAGGAGTAAAGCATGACGTGGTCAGATGTTGAGAAAAGAAACTGAAACTCCAGTGAAAGCTTCAGTAGGTTCTATTTGTTGTGATGTGGAAGGAGGAGGACCCGAATGCAGGACAAAACGGGATTTAATACCAGAAATCAGGTACGTCTGTCAGACGAAGGACACAGGATTAACTCAGGATGAAAAGTTCAGATAATACAACAGAGTTCCAGGATGTAACTCATCGTCAGGACAGATGGTGAAGAAGACGATGACCTGATGTGGAAGTCTGGGGTGATTGCCCATAAATAGGCAGCAGGGTCCACAGGTGTGTGGCATCAGAAATCAATCTCAGGTGTCCCTAATCAAGGGGATGAGGAAGGTACAGGGTTCCGTCTGGCGGCAGGTGAGGGGATCATAACACTATTAGTTGTTAGAAAAACTAAAAGACGCCTGTATTTCTGTGATAAAAATGCTGTGAACTGAGTTTCTGCTCAAAATTTGGCCAAATTGCATCATTATGGCATCAAAAAAACAGCTTGAACTCAATCAAAAAGATATTTTAAAGAAGCAGTTCCGGGTTGTACAGCGGTGCACGAGTTAACACGATGGCTTCACGGTAAAAAGGCTGGGAGTTGAGTCCCAGAGTGGGGGCGAGGCTTGAATCACTTGCCTTTCTGTCTCCCAGTACTGTACATATGTGGGTTTACTCTGGGTACTCTGGTTTCCTTCCACTCTCCAAAAATTGTCTGCTACAAAAAATTGTACTAGGAATGAGTGTGTTAGGATGGTTGTCTGTGTGTGTGGCCCTGCAACAAACTGGTGACCTGTTTGGGGTGTTTCCTGCCTCTCGCCTGAAATCATCCGAGATAGGCTCCGGCACCCCCGTAAGACCAGCAGGAATAAGTGGTTCACAAGACGAAACAAAACCGAAAAGGGGTTCCTTCTGGTTCAATACTGGTTCTATTATTCTTTATTGTTAAAAAAAAATGACTGAAAAATGAGGAACAACCTAAACTATGTTTTAAAGCTATTCACCTAGTCGACGACAAGATGTTCAATTCTGTCCGCGACACCCCTCCGCCCACGATACCCACCAAGCCAATGAAGGGATTTTAATAAAACCTGCAGACGGTTACTTGGTACCAACTATAGGTTAACTGATTAGGTCTTCAGAGCCTTGCAACAAAAAGCTATGGTGAAAAATACTTGTGACTGTGATATCATCTAAATCACTGAAAGGATTTAAACGAAACTGTCCATAATTACTCAGTGCCAATTATAGATGAACTGATAAAGTTCAGAATAAGGGTACGTGGAGACATTGCTTGATGTCTTGGCGTCGACTTATTCTTTCTTTTTTTACTCAATCTGAGTTTATTTTGGCAAATAAAGTGAAAGTTAAAGTTAGACGATGGGTTTTTAAAATTTGGCAGAAATCGGTGTGAACAGTGAGGCTGACCTCGGGTTGGACACAGCAGGTGTGTGTGTGTGTGTGTGTGTCTGTGTGTGTGTGTCTGGGCAAGCGACAGCGACACGTGCCTCCCTGGAACACGGCAGCACCACAGAAGAAGTGGGTCAGCCGGGTCTAAGCCAGACAGTACAGCCTGTTTGGGTTTAACCTCTACGTTAAGCTGCTGCAGAACCAGCCACGATTTTACAGTCTTTATTTGTCTCACGTCACACCGTCTAGCGTCCAATCAAATTCTCATTTTTTCATCTCACTAACTTAAAAATGTGATTCGTTTTCTTCACTGCCAAGATTTTATTGATGATTTTACTGAAATTCTTTCAATCATATGCACAGATTTTGATGGTTTAGTCATAACAGGTGATTTTAATGTTCATGTTGATAACATCAATGACAAAAATGCTAAAGAACTCAACAGTGTTTTAGAAACCTTTGGTTTGACTCAACATGTGAAAGATCCCACCCACAGCAGAGGTCACACACTGGACCTCCTCATTACTAAAGGAGTTAATGTTTCTAATGTGATTGTGTATCACGTTGTCTTATCTGATCATTTCTGTGTCTTCTGTGA
Source organism: Neostethus bicornis (assembly GCA_902685375.1). Lineage (NCBI taxonomy): Eukaryota > Metazoa > Chordata > Actinopteri > Atheriniformes > Phallostethidae > Neostethus > Neostethus bicornis. The sequence goes on from LR738550.1 coordinate 28,867,523, forward strand.
CCTCACAGTCGCTCCCAGGCCACTGACTGAACCGGCAGTTATTCACAGCAGACACATAAATGACAACACACGTTTACAGTTCATGGAAATGGTTCATTTTGAAGATTTCTCGAGTTTTGATGTTAACGATTTGGTTACCTCTGTTCAGTCTAGTGTTATGAATGTTCTGGATGCCATCGCCCCAATGAAGGTGAAAACAGTTAAAAATAAGCAGAAAGCACCTTGGAGAAACGATGAGTCAGTCAAAGCACAAAAACGGGAGTGCAGGAAAGCTGAGCGTAAATGGCGCAAACTTAAGCTCCAGATTCACTACGAGATTTATAGAGAAAACTTACATGTCTTCAATCAGATCTTACTTAAAACTCGAGAGATGTATTTCTCTAAAATAATTGGGAACTGTAATAATAACTCACGTGTACTTTTTGCAACAATAAATAGATTAACAAATCCCCCAACTCAAATCGTCGCTGAATTGGTTTCGACTTCAAAATGTAATGAGTTTGCTGTATTTTTTAATGATAAGGTTCAGAACATCAAAAATTCCATCAAAGCCACGGTTCAAATGACAATCTTACCACCATCTAGATTGTTAAAGTTAAATGACTTCACCTCAGTAACAGAAACAACTGTTGAAGAAATTATCACTAGTCTGAGTTCATCTACTTGCTCTCTTGATATATTACCCACCAGATTTCTAAAATCTGTGTTAACCAGCATGTTGGCACCAATCACTCAAATAGTCAATGTGTCACTTCAAACCGGACGCTTCCCAAGTGCCTTTAAAACTGCGGTCATCAAGCCACTCTTAAAGAAGAGTAGTCTTGATGCTACAGTACTTAAAAACTATCGGCCTATTTCAAACTTACCGTTTACAGGAAAAATTCTTGAGAAAGTTGTTTACCAACAACTGACAAAAATTATTTTAGTGAACAACTCATTTGATGTCTTCCAGTCAGGTTTTAGACCTCATCACAGTACAGAGACAGCTCTTATCAAGGTAACAAATGACATTCGTATGAACACTGACGCTGGCAAAGTCTCTGTTTTAATCCTGTTGGACCTGAGTGCTGCGTTTGACACTGTAGATCATAAGATCCTTCTACAGAGGTTAGAGAACTGGGTTGGTGTTTCTGGTACTGCGCTTAGTTGGTTTAAATCTTATTTAGAAGGATGCAAGTATTTTGTAGAAATTGGAAATTGTGTGTCAGATCACATGCCTTTGACCTGTGGGGTTCCCCAGGGGTCAATTCTTGGACCCCTGCTGTTTAACCTCTACATGCTGCCGTTAGGGCAATTGATAGCCAGTAATAACGTGTCCTATCACAATTACGCAGATGATATTCAGATCTATGTGTCACTGACAGCAGGTGAACATGGACCTGTGGATTCACTCTGTCACTGTATTCAACAAATCAGAGTCTGGATGCAAAATAACTTTCTCCAGCTAAACTCAGACAAAACTGAAATCATTGTCTTTGGCCCACAGAAACAAAGAGAAAGTGTCATCAGTTACCTTCAATCTCTCTCTCTGGAACCGACAAATCAAGTTAGAAATCTGGGAGTAATAATGGACTCAGACTTTAACTTCAACAGTCACATCAAATCAATTACATCAGCAGCCTTTTACCACCTGAAAAAGATTGCCAAAATCAGAGGTTTGGTTTCTAAAACAGACTTAGAGGTTCTTATCCATGCATTTGTTTCCAGTAGGTTAGATTATTGTAAAGGTCTACTCACTGGTCTGAACAAAAAGGCTTTAAAAAAGCTGCAGTTTATTCAAAATGCTGCGGCTCGAGTCCTAACAAGAACTAGGAAATACGATCACATTAGTCCTGTGCTAAAGTCTCTGCACTGGCTTCCTGTGGCTCAGAGAATAGACTTTAAAGCTGCTCTGCTTGTGTTTAAGTCTCTCCATGGTCTAGCACCAAAGTACATCTGTGATATGTTAGTACCTTATGAACCATCTAGTACTCTGAGGACCTCAGGGACCGGCCTCCTGCTGGTGTCTAGAGTCAGGACTAAACATGAACCATCTAGAAGTCTGAGGACCTCTGGGACCGGCCTCCTGCTGGTGTCTAGAGTCAGGACTAAACATGAACCATCCAGAACTCTGAGGACCTCCGGGACCGGCCTCCTGCTGGTGTCTAGAGTCAGGACTAAACATGAACCATCTAGAACTTTGAGGACCTCTGGGACCGGCCTCCTGCTGGTGCCTAGAGTCAGGACTAAACATGGAGAAGCTGCATTTCAATTTTATGCTGCAAAAGTCTGGAACAAACTTCCTGAAGCCGTGAGACAGGCCTCTACTGTGACCATGTTTAAATCTAGGCTGAAAACAGTTCTGTTTAACTGTGCTTTTTATTAATTGCTCTTTTTTTTAATCTGTTTTAATGATTTTATTTATTTAATTTTTAAACTTTTTGATTCTATGTTTTGTGATTTTAATGCATTCTTTTTCTTTTCTTTCTTGTGAAGCACTTTGAATTACATTTTGTATGAATTGTGCTACAAATAAACTTGCCTTGCCTTGTAATTTATTTAGAGTTGTTTTTATTTGTCGTGTGTGTGTTTTTAAAAGTCGAGATATTTTTAATAAATCTTAAATAAAAGTCGATGCATGCGTCACTAAAATCCCCCCCTCGTCATATTCCGATTGTATCCCGTGGGTCACGGAGGGGTAATGATGAGTTCAAGTGAGGTCGGGTTTTATTATCAGAAAAAATCCGTCTGTATTTTATTGTGAAACACCAAAACAGACGGACGGACGGATGGATTTGATTTCTTTATTCTTTCCAGATCATTTTTATTTTTCTATTAAAAATACATAAAAAAGATAAAAATATAAGACAAACTTTTAAATCACAAAATCTGTGAAAGTCTGAGAAGTTTTTTACACTGAGTTCCAAATGATTCAGCAGATGATATTTTTCTTTTTCCCCTTACGGATTCTCCCCACTTCCTGTTTGCTGCTTTGTAATGTCATTTTAGCAGCTGCAAAATCCGTCCTCATCAAGTGTTTATCTGCAAGACTTTTTGTGGGTCTCTGAACCCCAGAAGTCTCGCTAAACTGTGACAAATTGAATGTTTACATCCACCAATCCCCTGCTTTCCAGCAGCAGAGATTTTGGAACACCTTTTGGGGGTCTTCCCTTTAATTAGGCTCAACTGAGAGACCAATTATCACAAAAATCAGATTCCATGAAGTAAAACCTCTTGAGATTCATCACAATCCGTTCCGTTCCGTCATCTTACGCTTGTTCCAGGGTCGGGTCGCGGGGGCAACAGCCTCAAACGGGTAGCCCAGGCCTCTCTCTCCCCGGCTGCATCCTCCAGCTCACCCAGAAGGATCCCAAGTCGTTCCCCGGTCAGCTGTGAGACATAGTCTCTCCAGCAGGTCCGGGGTCTGCCCCTTGGTCTCCTCCCGGTGGGACGTGCCCGAAACGTCTCGCCTGCGAGGCGCTCGGGCGGCATCCTGACCAGATGCCCGAACCACCCCATTTGGCTCCTCTCGATCTGGAGGAGGAGCGGCTCAACACCGAGCTCCTCCCGGTTGGCAGAGCTCCTCACCCGATCTCTGAGTGAGAGCCCAGCCACCCTGTGGAGGAAGCTCATTTCGGCCGCTTGTACCCACGATCTCATTCTTTCGGTCACCACCCACAGCTGGTTACCATGGTGAGGATTGGAACGTAGATCGACTTGTAAATCTAGAGCTTTTCTTTTCGGCTCAGCTCTCTCTTTACCACGACGGACCGATGCAGCATCCTAGTTATTGCTGATGCCGCACCGATCCGCCTGTCGATCTCCCACTCCATCCTTCCCCCACTCGTGAACAAGACCCCGAGATACTAAAACTCCTCCACTTGGGGCAGGACCCTGTCCCTAACCCGCAGGGGGCATTCCACCCTTTTCCGGGCGAGGACCATGGTCTCGGATTTGGAGGCGCTAATTCCCATTCCGGCCGCTTCACACTCGGCAGCAAATCGATCCAGTGAGAGCTGGAGATCACGGTCCGATGAAGCCAACAGAACCACATCATCCACAAAAAGCAGAGATCTGATCCTGAGGTCACCAAACCGGATCCCTCCAAGGCCTCGGCTGCGCCTAGATCATCACAATCCAAAAAACTGAAAGAATCATTCTGATGAGGCTCAAACTTTATTTGCATAATTTTTTGGAACAGGTGGCACGGTGAAACAGTGGATAGCACAGTGGCCTCACAGCAACAAGGTCAGGGTTCAAATCCCGGGTGGGGATGAGGCTTGTAACACTGGTCTTTCTGTATGGAGTCTGCTTCCGGGTGAGCTGGAGGATGCAGCTGGGGTGAGAGAAGCCTGGGTTTTCCGTCTGAGGCTGTTGCCCCTGCGACCCGACCCCGGATGAGCGGAAGACGACGGAACGGATTTTATTGTTTTTTTTTTAAATGAACAAATCGAATATTAAACTTTGATGTTTAATCATCTTTAATCTACATCGAGCTCTCCACCTGGTGAACGATGATGTAATTACAATATTCATCCAGTAAACGTGTGTGTGTGTGTGTGTGTGTGTGTGTGTGTGTGTGTGTGTGTGTGTGTGTGTGTGTGTGTGTGTGTGTGTGTGTGTGTGTGTGTGTGTGTGTGTGTGTATTAATAAACCCCATCAGAGGAAGAGGAGGATGGAGTGATGAAGACCACTTTCTTTGTGTATAAAAGCCTCATTAGAACATTTCTGAGAGACACTTCTCTGAGACATCGTGTGTGATCAATACGTCTTTTATCATCAGAGAGCGAGCCGGGATCCTCAATGGTCATCACACACACACACACACACACACACACACACACACACACACACACTAAAGGAGGTAAACACATTATCTGTTAGTCAGTCATCTCCGCGGTGCGTTCAAAGGCCACCGGCTAATGGACGATCGATAAGCGGAAAACAAGACTCCTGAAAGTTTCAACCAGACGAGTTATTTATTCATCTAATTATCCATCCATGGATCTACCACCACCCACCCACCCATCCATACATCCATCCATCTATACCAACCAACCACCCATCCATACATCCATCCATCCATACCAACCAACCACCCATCCATCCATCCATCCATACCAACCACCCACCCACCCACCCATCCATACCAACCAACCACCCATCCATCCATCCATCCATACCAACCAACCAACCACCCATCCATCCATCCATCCATCCATACCAACCACCCACCCACCCATCCATCCACCCATCCATCCATCCATCCATACCAACCACCCACCCACCCACCTACCCACCCACCCATCCATCCATACATCCATCCATCCATACCAACCAACCAACCACCCATCCATACCAACCAACCACCCATCCATACATCCATCCATACCAACCACCCACCACCCACCCACCCATCCATACATACATCCATCCATACCAACCACCCACCCATCCATACATCCATCCATACCAACCACCCACCCACCCATCCATCCATCCATACCAACCACCCACCACCCACCCGCCTACCCACCCACCCATCCATCCATCCATCCATCCATACCAACCACCCACCCACCCATCCATCCATCCATACCAACCACCCACCCATCCATCCATCCATCCATACCACCCACCCACCCATCCATCCATACCACCTACCCACCCACCCACCCACCCATCCATCCATCCATACCAACCACCCACCCACCCATCCATACCAACCACCCACCCATCCATCCATACCAACCACCCACCGACCCACCCACCCATCCATACCAACCACCCACCCACCCATCCATCCATCCATACCAACCACCCACCCATCCATTCACCCATCCATACCAACCACCCACCACCCACCCACCCATTCATACCAACCACCCAACCATCCATTCATCCATCCATTCATACCACCCACCCATCCATCCATTCATCCATCCATTCATACCACCCACCCACCTATCCACCCATCCATCCATCCATACCAACCACCCACCCACCCATTCATCCATCCATACCACCCATCCATCCATACCACCCACCCACCCATTCATCCATCCATTCATACCACCCACCCATCCATCCATTCATCCATTCATTCATACCACCCACCCACCCACCCACCCACCTATCCACCCATCCATCCATCCAGACCAACCACCCATCCATCCATCCATCCATCCATACCAACAACCCACCCATCCATCCATCCATCCATCCATCCATACCACCCACCCATCCATCCATCCATACCACCCACCCACCCATCCATCCATACCACCCACCCATCCATCCATCTATACCACCCAACCACCCACCCACCCATCCATTCACCCATCCATCCATTCATCCATCCATTCATACCACCCACCCATCCATCCATTCATCCATCCATTCATACCACCCACCCATCCATCCATTCATCCATCCATTCATACCACCCACCCACCTATCCACCCATCCATCCATCCATACCAACCACCCACCCACCCATTCATCCATCCATACCACCCATCCATCCATACCACCCACCCACCCATCCATCCATCCATCCATCCATACCACCCACCCACCCATCCATCCATCCATACCACCCACCCATCCATTCATCCATCCATACCAACCACCCACCCACCCACCCATCCATCCATCCATACCACCCACCCACCCACCCATCCATCCATCCATCCATACCACCCACCCACCCATCCATCTATACCACCCAACCACCCACCCTACCACCCATCCATTCACCCACCCATCCATCCATACCATCCACCCATCCATCCATACCAACCACCCACCCACCTACCCACCCATCCATCCATACCAACCACCCACCCACCCATCCATCCATCCATACCAACCATCCACCCACCCATCCATCCATACCAACCACCCACCCAACCATCCATCCATCCATCCATCCATCCATGGATCTACCCTACCACCTACCCACCCACCCATCCATCCATCCATCCATCCATGGATCTACCCTACCACCTACCCACCCATCCATCCATCCATCCATACCACCTACCCACCCACCCACCCATCCATCCATACCACCTACCCACCCACCCACCCATCCATATCACCCACCCATCCATACCACCCATCCATCCATCCATACCACCCACCCATCCATCCATACCAACCAACCACCCACCCATCCATCCATACCACCCACCCATCCATCCATCCATCCAAATCTAGTAGGAATTTAGTGAAAGAAAGTTTGTAAAATTCAGATTAATTTACTTTTAAAGTTTCATTCATTTTCTGAACAGCTAATTCCTAACGAGGTCACGGGGTGCTCGCACCTATCCCAGCTGATTTCAGGCCAGAGGCAGGGTACACTCCAAACGTCACCAGCCTGTTATGGGGCTACACACACAATCAACCATTCACACATGTAGTGTGAGATGGTTTGGACATGTACAGAGGAGAGAGGAAGAGAGAGAGAGAGAGAGAGTACATCAGAAGAAGGATGCTGGGTTTGGAACCACCAGGAAAGAGGACTAGAGGAAGACCAAAGAGGAGGTTCATGGATACAGTGAAGGAAGACATGAAGATAGTTGGTGTGACTGAAGAAGATGCAGGAGATAGGGTTAGAAGGAAGAAACTGACTTGCCGTGGCGACCCCTGAAGGGAAATGCTGAACTCCAGTGTCCTTGCTGTGAGGCCACAGTACTTACCAGTACACCACCATGCAGCCCCTGGGTGAACTGGAAACATTCAGTAAGTACAGAATCTAAAAATGTTGGGCATAGTTAGACCCCAATTTGATATCCAACTGGGGGTGAGCTCCGAAGTTGGAGCTGATGAAACCTGGTGGTGACTGCAGGAGAAGAAGGCCCGAAAACTACTAGAAGGCAGAGGACTGCCATGTGGATGAGCTAAGGTGCACCACGACTGAGCTTGAACCATGATATCGATGATACCGTGACGATAGCCTTAGACACTCCTTCACAGGGAGGAAAAAGTGTTAGAAGAAACCTCATGGAGACCCGGATGAAGCAGGGATCTCTTCCTGGGAGAGCAACAACCCCGGGGAAAAGAGAGCTTCGCAACGCAGGACATTCAACAAGCCAGAGGCTGAGCCAAAGGAAAAGGGGGATACAGATAGAAGAGCTGGTGGTCCGATGCCATTGGATAGAAGGAGAGAGACTGAGAGGCCGACAAAAGAGAAAATGAAGAAGCAGCGGTTGATGTGCTGGAGGAAGGAACCTGGAGAGAAGATAACAAGTATTTAAATGTGCTGCTTTGGCAAGATCAGCTCATCTGGGATCCTCAGGGCCACACAGCCCACCATGGTCTTCCTGCCAGAACCTCTGCTAATAGATTCATTAGATTCTATATAAAGTTTACTTTGTATAAAATCCAACCAAAAGTAAAAGAAAAAAAAATCCTAGAATAAATGAATGAAAGCCAGAATAAAGTGAATAAAAATTGACTAAATGAGTCAAATCCATTTAAAGTTATGAAATCTAGAAACAGTCTGAAAAGACTTGGACCAAAAAGTAAAATCAGGAAATTCTAGATTTAATTATTGACCAAAATCAGAGACGTTTTGTTTTCCTGTTCCATTTTATGGCCGTCAGTGATACGAGATGCCTCTGATTAAAACAAATGGTTTTTATTTAGTAAATTATTTAATATATTATTTATTTATTTATTTATATATTTATACATTATTGAAATACTAAAGTATTTTGTAAATAAAAATTCAAACTGTTTTTTTATATATTTAAAAAAACAAATTTTTCTACTTTTCTGTTTTTTTTTCATTTTCTTTTTAAATTTTGTTTTTACATTTTTTTTTTATTTAAACGTTAAATTCTAGATTTTAAAAAAATTTGAAAATTTAAAATTAAAGTTTAAATTTTAACAATTAAAAATTTTAGAGTTAAGTTGGTTTAATCTCAAATTAACACAATAAAATTCAAAATAAATTTAGTTACACCTCTAAGGAATTGATTTATTAACACATAAAGTTATTTTATCAGCAGTTTTTAAAATCCAGAATAAATTAACAAAATCTAGAATAAAATGAGGAAAGTCTTGAAAATGACTGTTTTTAACATGAGAGGATTTTTTTTTTTTAGATGTAATAATTCAGCTTCAATGTTTTTAGTTTCTGCTGTTTGAACGTGTCACTCCTGATGTGTCACTCCTGATGATCTGACGGGGTGGTAAACACCCTGAGGACACACACACACCTGCTGGCAACACAACCGTACACACCACGAGTTCTGTTCCAGACAGACGGGTCTGAGCGGGATCATCACACAGATCGTCAGACGGAGAGCACAGAGCAGCTTGGCCGAAGCCTATCTGCTGCATGAGGGTCAATGAGATCAAATGTTGTTTCTTGGGCTGAAAAAAATCAAATTAAATTACCTGATGAGTCACCATGGTAACGAGGATCAGGTTATGATCTGAATAAGAGATTATTAAAAGTGATGGATGGTTGCTGACAGATGATTTTTAACTTTGCTGCCAGTGAGCTGGATGTAATCCATGGAGATGTGTGTGTGTGTGTGTGTGTGTGTGTGTGTGTGTGTGTGTGTGTGTGTGTGTGTGTGTGTGTGTGTGTGTGTGTGTGCGCCCCGCCCTGATTGGGAACATCCTGTACTTCAGAAATCAAAACACTACAGTTGGTCTAAAAAAATGTCACACACACAAAAAAAAACCCGAATCTGTTTAGAAATTTAGACGTTAATAAAACTCAAATTGTTTTTTATCTTAATGTAAATCCACATATTTGTCGTTTTTGTTTCATTTTAATCCACATGTCAATAATTTGATGTTCCTGTTGATTGTTTCGATGATCAAAATTTTGATCATTGAAACATCCAATCACGTGTCTTGAAATAAGTTAGAAAGTTAACATTGTTTGTTTACATTAAAACTTAAATATAAAAAGTGATCCGGAAGCACGTTTTTAACTTTTGTCACAAAAACAAAAGCCTTTTGGTTCAACATTGACTCTTTCAGAGAGTTTGGAGACTGAAACACCACCATAAAAACCTGGAGGATGAACAATCTGGATCATAACGTTTGGTTTTCCACTTTAAATTTGTTTCCTAGAAGTGCAACAATATGTGGTTTTTTCGTACCAAAATGGTGCAGAGCTCTGCACCACTGATCATGGACAAGTTTCTTTGTGAATCACAGAGTCTTACTCACCAAAAGACTGATTTGCACTTTCGGGCACTAGATGTTGTCACGTAGCATCTATCATGAGTGTATTCAATGAAAAACAGACCTTTATTGTTAATCAGCTTTTAAATTTACAGCCATTTACAGACACAGTGGCAGACAGAGAGCCGGGACGAACTAGTCTGGGAAGTTAGGTAAAATATCTCATGCTAACATCTGATTCTGAGGTTTTAGCTTCAGCAGTTTTTCGCATCATACACTATATTGCCAAAAGTATTCGCTCACCCATTCAAATGATCAGAATCAGGTGTTCTAATCATTTGGCCTGGCCCCAGGTGTATAAATTTAAGCACTCAGGCATGCAGACTGTGAAACAAGACATTTGTGAAAGAATGGGCTGCTCTCAGGAGCTCAGTGAATTCCAGCATGGAACTGTCATAGGATGCCACTTGTGCAACAAATCCAGTCGTGAAATTTCCTCGCTCCTAAATATTCCACAGTCAACTGTCAGCTCTATTATAACAAAATGGAAGCGTTTGGGAACAACAGCAACTCAGCGAAGAAGTGGTAGGCCACGTAAACTGACGGAGAGGGGTCTGCGCATAGTGCAAAGAGGTCCCCGTCTTTCTGCACAGTCAATTGCTACAGATCTACAAACTTCATGTGACCTTCAGATTAGCCCAAGTACAGTACGCAGAGAGCTTCATGGAATGGGTTTCCATGGCCGAGCAGCTGCAGCCAAGCCACACATCACCAAGTGCAATGCAAGGCGTCGGATGCAATGGTGTAAAGCACGCCGCCACTGGCCTCTAGAGCAGTGGAGACGCGTTCTCTGGAGTGATGAATCACGCTTTTCCATCTGGCAATCTGATGGACGAGTCTGGGTTTGGAGGTTGCCAGGAGAACGGTACATTTCAGATTGCATTGTGCTAACTGTGAAATTTGGTGGAGGAGGAATTATGGTATGGGGTTGTTTTTCAGGAGCTGGGTTGGCCCCTTAGTTCCAGTGAAAGGAACATTTAAAGCTTCAGGATACCAAAACATTTTGGACAATTCCATGCTCCCAACCTTGTGGGAACAGTTTGGAGCGGGCCCCTTCCTCTTCCAACATGACTGTGCACCAGTGCACAAAGCAAGGTCCATAAAGACGTGGATGACAGAGTCTGGTGTGGATGAACTTGACTGGCCTGCACAGAGTCCTGACCTGAACCAGATAGAACACCTTTTGGATGAATTAGAGCGGAGACTGAGAGCCAGGCCTTCTCTACCAACATCAATGTGTAACCTCACCAATGCGCTTTTGGAAGAATGGTCAAAAATTCCTTTAAACACTCTCCTCAACCTTGTGGACAGTCTTCCCAAAAGAATTGAAGCTGTAATAGCTGCAAAAGGTGGACCGACATCATATTGAATTTTGTGAGTTAGGAATGGGAGGCACTTCAGTTCATAGAATGAGTAAAGGCAGGTGAGCGAATACTTTTGGCAATATAGTGTATGTTTTCATCCATAATTTTCTGGTATTTTGATATTATTAATAAATTGTTGCCATGGTTACTTATTATTATTATTTAACCTTTTTTTTTCTCAGAAGATAAAAGTTAAACATAAGTAAAAACTAACAAAACAGGAAGTAAATAATTGAAAAGAAGCTGTTAGAAACTTAGTTAAACCTTTCTGAAAGCAACAAAATCACCAGACATTGATTTAATTTGAAAGTTTATATTTCATTCATTATCTGAACTGTCCATCTCTAGAGGGTTTCCTGGTTGATTCAAAGCAAGAGGCAGGGTACACACCGAACAGGCCGCCAATCTGTTATGGGGCCACACATACACAGACGGCCATCCATACACACACACTCATTCCAAAGGGCAATTTTTATTTACCTCATATGCATGTATTTGGAGGGTGAGAGGAACCTGGAGAAAACCCACACATACACAGGGAGAACATGCAAACAACACACAGAAAGGACAGTGTTCCAAGCCTTGTTTCCAACGGGTCTGGATCGTCCGACGTCCTTGCTGTGAGGTCAATGTGCCTACCACTGAACCAGCGTGCCATCCCAGTTAATATTTATTTATAATGGGAAATTGAATTTGTTGTGGAGAATAAAACTCAGCGGTAGTGATGTTCTAAAGCTGGGGTGGGCAAACTTTTTGGTTCGCGGGCCACATTGAGGTCTAACATTTGATACGGGGGCCCAAACAGGAGCAGATGGATGGCATGCTTTGGTAACCGCTAGATTAGACCGATAGAATGATTTAAACAAGCACTAAATGTTACATCAAGAGCGTTAAATTTCAAATCTAGCGGCGCTAGGTTTGAAATCTCAGCGCTTGATGTAACATTTTGCCTGTTTTAACATGTAACACGCTTGTTTACGTGTGTGTATTGGCCCCGATGGCTTTCCAGATCTGTGCACAATGTTTATTTTGTCAGCGTGGGCATCACGGAGACACACATTTTAATGAGAGCATTGTTATTGTTTCTACAGTGCACCATCTAGTGAGGAAACATCAGAATTGCAGGGAAAATAAAACATTAACAAGGTTTATTTCTTAATTTTTTTCAAGCTCGGCGGGCCGTTTTAAAACATTTAACGGACCGCGTGTGGCCCGCGGGCCGTAGTTTGCTCATACCTGTTCTAAAATCAGTTGTTGGTGGTCTGTAGAGACTCTGTGAATTCTCACTAGTAATGTAACAAGAAATAAAGTCATCACTCAGCTGGTCAGCATTCAAGCAGCCTGTTCCTAAAATCTAAAGCCAAGTTCAGTTAAAATGTTATTCAAAAGTTTTGTTGCTATTTACGAGACTTTTTGAGAAAGTTCACAAATTAAAAAAAAAATTTAAGAAACACAAGAAATGGTTTTCTATTTTGTTCCAGTTCTGTAAAAAAAAAACAAATTACAGAAGCGTGACCTCAAAACCGAGGAATGTACCAAAGTGGAATTTTATAAAGTGTGGGTTATTTTAAACTTTTATGAGTTTTTCTTTAACAACATTATGAAATCTTTTTTTTTCTTTGTGGCTCTTTTTCACTCTGTTTTTTTTTTCTCTGCCTCCCTCACTCTTTCATTCTGTTTCACTCTCTGATTTTATTTTTTTTTTCTATTTTTGTCATTTTATTTTTTCTTTTTATGACTCTTTATCTCTTTTTCTCGCTTTTTTGTGCTTTTTTTTTTTTCTTTTTCTTTCTATTCTTTCTGTTCATAGACGCCCAGATCTTGTGGACAAAAAAATATTAAAATCAAACTTTAATTTAGTGACTTTCCAGAAAAATGAATCAATCTTGTTAAAAAATATGGAATTCATTTTATGTTGTTACATTTATATTTTATATTTATTTGATGTCTATTTGAAATAAATAATTTTATGTAATAAATAAATTGGTAAAATTAAATTAAACATTTTTTAAAAAGGTCTGGGTATAGATTAATTAAAAATATAGTGGATAAAAAAATTGAAAAATAAAACAAATTTAAGAAAAAATAAAACAAATTTAAGAAAAAAATAGAACAATTTCAAGAAAAAAATAAAACAAATTCAAGAAAAAATAAAACAAATTCAAGAAAAAAATAAAACAAATTCAAGAAAAATAAAACAAATAAAGAAAAATATAAAATAATTTAAACAAATTCAAGAAAAAAAAATTAAGAAAAATAAAACAAATTCAAGAAAAAAAAATAAAAATAAAATAAAACAATTTTAAGAAAAAATAACTTTTGATTTAAAAAAAAGTGAAAGTAGTAAAAAAAATATGAGGAAAACATCAAATTTAAAAATTCAGATTTTTACAAACATAATTCAAAATTAAATTTAAAAATTCAAATTGAGCTAAATTATTTTATCTTATTGAGAAAAAAAATCCAGGTTAATTTTAAAAACTTCTCTAAAGTTTTTTTTAAGGCAAAGTTTAAAAAAATATTTAGAAACAGGATTTTGTTTATTTTATATAAAAAAATATTTCACACAAAAAATAACAAAAATCAAACCAAATTTTATTTAAAACTAAAAATGCACTGTTTATTAAAAAAAATAAAAGTAATAAAGAGAACAGATGGGTTTAAAATAAAACTGATAAATAATAAAAATCTAAGCCATTAATAAAAACATTATCACTGTTAGAATGAATTTACGCTCTGATTGGCTGCTTTCTGCAACAGCTGTTTTCCATCCCACATCCAGCCCCACCCCCATCCATTAGCTACATTTCACCCCCCACCCCATCCTCTAAACCCCCTCCCTCTGAGGACGCCATGTGCCCAACAAGCAGAACAAAGCGGCCATATTGTTTTCTGCTGTCTTTACATTAGAGCTTTTAGAATGTGGGACGCATGAAGCCGGACATCCCTAATCTAAACATTCCCATTAATCCGGCTAATCAGGGTCTTGATCAGATCTTCACACCTCCCACAGTCTCATCACGGTGGGGGGGACATCCTACTTTCCTTTATTATCTTGACTTGATGACCTAATGAACAAATCTGACGCATCTGAAGAAAAATTTAGCTTGATTGAAGCAAAATGTTTTAAACTGAAAGGAATAAAAATCCTGGATTATTTTTAACCGTCTTGAGCATGTCTTACAAACGTTACATGGAAGAGAAAGTTTTTCATCGCTTTGCGTCGAAACACAAACAGTTCATTTTCTAATTGTTTGACCCTAAAGTTAAATTGTTTTTATATAAAAATATATATTAAAACTCCACAAATGTTTAAATGTGAGGGGTTTTTTTTATAATGTTTGTATTTATTACGTTAAATCGTAAAAGTTAAAAAGAGAGCTGAGCCGAAAAGCAAAGCTCTCGATTTACAAGTCGATCTACGTTTCTACTCTCACCATGGTAACCAGGATCTACATTCCTACCCTCACCATGGTAACCAGGATCTATGTTCCTACCCTCACCATGGTAACCAGGATCTATGTTCCTACCCTCACCATGGTAACCAGGATCTACGTTCCTACCCTCACCATGGTAACCAGGATCTACATTCCTACCCTCACCATGGTAACCAGGATCTACGTTCCTACCCTCACCATGGTAACCAGGATCTACGTTCCTACCCTCACCATGGTAACCAGGATCTACGTTCCTACCCTCACCATGGTAACCAGGATCTACATTCCTACCCTCACCATGGTAACCAGGATCTACGTTCCTACCCTCACCATGGTAACCAGGATCTACGTTCCTACCCTCACCATGGTAACAAGGATCTACGTTCCTATCCTCACCATGGTAACCAGGATCTACGTTCCTACCCTCACCATGGTAACCAGGATCTACGTTCCTACCCTCACCATGGTAACCAGGATCTACGTTCCTACCCTCACCATGGTAACCAGGATCTACGTTCCTACTCTCACCATGGTAACCAGGATCTACGTTCTTACCCTCACCATGGTAACCAGGATCTACGTTCCTACCCTCACCATGGTAACAAGGATCTACGTTCCTACCCTCACCATGGTAACCAGGATCTACGTTCCTACCCTCACCATGGTAACAAGGATCTACGTTCCTATCCTCACCATGGTAACCAGGATCTACGTTCCTACCCTCACCATGGTAACCAGGATGTACGTTCCTACCCTCACCATGGTAACCAGGATATACATCCTACCCTCACCTATGGTCACCAGCTGTGGGTGGTGACCGAAAGAATGAGATCTCGGATATAAGCTGCCGAAATGAGCTTCCTCCGCAGTGTTGCTTGGCTCTAACTCAGAGATCAGGTGAGGAGCTCTGCCATCCGGGAGTAGTTGAGTGTTGAGCCGCTCCTTCTCCAGGTTGAGTGAAGCCAGATGGGGTGACTCGGGCATCTGGTCGGGATGCCCCCCGAGCGCCTCGCTGGTGAGGTGTTTTGGGTACGTCCCACCAGGAGGAGACCAAGAGGCAGAACCTGCACCCGCTGGAGAGACTATGTCTGGAGAGACTCAGGATCCTTCCGGGTGAGCTGAAGGATGCAGCTGGGATGAGAGAAGCCTGGGCTTCCAGTCTGAGGCTGTTGCCCCCACATGCGTGGGCGCAACCCAGGCCCCGGATGAGCGAATGACGACTGAACGGAACATTAAATCGAAGATTATCATACGTGAATCTTTTTGTTTAACTTTAATCTTCTTTTTTAAACTTTTATTACTGGAGTCTGATCCATCAGACTGTTTCTTTCTCTCCATGGAAACAGGTTTGAACCCAAGTCAACTTGTTTTACGATGAGCCAGACCAAGTACAGTGAGCCAATACTTTGTCACAGTACGTTTTTATTTAACCAGCTGTTTTCTTTCCATTTTAAATCAGTTTTGTGCCCAGAAGGGTCTCAATGCAGGTGGCTTTACGTCTGGGGTCTGCCTCTTGGTCTCCTCCCGGTGGGACGTGTCCAAAACACCTCACCAACCAACCGTCATCTTCTGCTTGTTCCGGTGTCGGGTCGCGGGGGCAACAGCCTCAAACGGGTAGCCCAGGCCTCTCTCTCCCCGGCTGCATCCTCTAGCTCACCTGGAAGGATCCCAAGTCGTTCCCCAGCCAGCTGTGAGACATAGTCTCTCCAGCGGGTCCGGGGTCTGCCTCTTGGTCTCCTCCCGGTGGGACGTGCACTAAACACCTCACCAGCGAGGCGCTCGGGGGGCATCCTGACCAGATGCCGGAACCACCCCATCTGGCTCCTCTCAACCTGGAGGAGGAGCGGCTCGACACCGAGTTCCTCCCGGATGGCAGAGCTCCTCACCCGATCTCTGAGTGAGAGCCCAGCCACCCTGCGGAGGAAGCTCATTTCGGCCGCTTGTACCCGCGATCGCAACCAAATTCATTGATGAAAATTACAAAAAAAATTACATTTATTTTTATGCAATAAAATAAATGTGATCATTTTATTTAATAAAATATTTTAATTATTTTGTGTAATAATTTGTGTAATAATTTGGAGAAGACACCTAACCCCCACTTCTCCCACCATTGGCGCCGTTGAAGGGCAGCCTGCTGCGGTGTAAGGAGTGCAGCAAACAAATTTCCCCGGTGAGGGATGAATAGAGTAATTCAAAATAAAAAAAAATCAAAAAATAAAATAAAACCGTAGTTGACGGTTAGACACTCGAACCAGTTTGCTTCATGTCAACATCCCTCATATCTTCCTACTTCCTCATTTCTACTGATCACTCACACACACTCACACACACACACACGTGGAGTCATGTTTTCACTTCTCTTTCCTGTACTTTTGTACGTTTGATCGCCTCTTGTTACATTTTTTTAACCAGAAAATTTTCCCATTGTACTGGACCACAGACTGGAAAAGTCCGTAATTATTTTATATCATTTATTCATCTTTTAAAACTTTGTACTGAAATTTTTCAATTGTTTTCAATCAGCACATTAAAAACTAATCAACCCAGATTCAAAACATCCCTGTTCTTAGAAGCTCCTTCTGAAAGAGAAAAAGATCCTAAAAAGCCACTTGGAGGGGAAAAAAGCCCTAATGGAGATGCAGTTGGCAGTGTGGATTGTTCCTCAGAGGAAGACGTCCAGATGTGTGGGCTGATGTTCAACAAATGCAAGATTAATCCATCCAGGATCCACAGGATTAGAAACACGTTGTTCCTTGGACCACAGCAGGCGGGCATTAAGTCTAGAAATGTTGAGTTGTTTTGTTATTTTGTTTGGTTCCAAAAACCAACTGCAGCCACAAGGGACACAAGACAGGGTTTTCTAGGGTTGTTCTGTCGAGAAAAAAAAATTCTCTCAAAACTCAATCATGTAAGTCAGTGAAACGTTTTCTTACCAGGTTGGTTGAGACCCGGGCAAAAACAACTACCATTGGTGCTGTTGACTGGGGGCTGCCCAGGTTGAGGCAGGCGGTAACTTCTGAATAGTCATAAGACTCTTCTTACCGTTGAGAGCAACCCTTAGCGCCCGGCTCTATGACAAATAAGACTCGGCTGACCTCCCCCATCCTCGGGTGCAGGCCAAGTGGCATGCAGATCTTGGAGTGCCTAGTACCAGGATTCCCTTCTCGGCGTTACTGACAGAGTCCAACGGAAAGTAAGCCAATATAGCCGGTGTCAGCACGCCTATAGGAGGTGCCATAAAGAATTGCAGAGTTCAGCCAACTACCTACGGGTCTCCATACCGGATTTTCTGTCAGGGTTTTACTCCCATACCCTTTGACCAGCCAAGACCAACCTGTAAGACAGCAGAAAAAAAAACGAATGGTAGTTTAATAGCTGATGGACTTCAAGTTAATTTTGTGAATAAAAACAGGAGCTTACGGATTCTTAAAAGAGGAGCTAAATCATGCTAAAAAAAAAAATCCATTTTAAAAACATGCTGAGCAATATTTAAAAAATGCTAAAAACCAATAGCTAAAAAATGCTAAGAAGATTTTTAAAAGTGCCGATTTTCTTAATCGCCAAATCTAAGTCGATAGCCAATTAAACAAAAAAAATACTCCGCAGAACTTCATACAAGAGTTAAAGAAGATTTTCAACTGTTACAGAAAATGTTCTGAACTGTTAAAATTCCCGAGACAACAGCTAAATTCGAATTATGAAAAGAGAGCTATTGAAAGTGCTGCCTGTTGGGTCGGCGCATTTTTCGAATGTGGTGACCCACCTTGTGAAAAATAGACTCGGCTGGTGGTCAAAACAGTGGAGTAGGTAGGAGTGTCTGTTAGAAGAGAGAGAAGACGGACTGAGAGGAAGGACTTTATCCATCATTGTTACAGCGGAAGGTAGACCAGGCAGAAAGCTGACAAGGCTAGGAACCCTGTAGCAACA
Source organism: Neostethus bicornis (assembly GCA_902685375.1). NCBI lineage: Eukaryota > Metazoa > Chordata > Actinopteri > Atheriniformes > Phallostethidae > Neostethus > Neostethus bicornis. The sequence goes on from LR738550.1 coordinate 28,886,445, forward strand.
GGGTTGAAGTTGTTCCATCACGGTGCAGATAGAAGGAGGAATGGTTTTGGAGCTATTGTGAAGAAGAAGTTCGTTAGGAAGAAATTGGAGCCTCTGCTCCTTGGAGGAATAAGAGACGGTGAAAGTAGAAGTGGCAAAGGCTAAACAAGTAGTCTGTGATGACCTGTATGCTAGGTTGGACAGCAAAGAGGGAGAGATGGATCTGAACAGAATGGTGAGACGGAGGGACAGAGATGCTCAGGACCTGCAGCGGGTTAAAGATTTAAGACAGTGAAGTCAGAAGGTCATGAAGTACTTAGGGTCAACAGTCCAGAGCAATGGAGAGTGTGGAAAAGAGGTGAAGAAGCGTGTGCAGGCAGGCTAGAACGGGTGGAGAAAAGTATCAGGTGTGATGTGTGATAGAAGAGTTTCAGATAAAATGAAAGGAAAAGTGTACAAAACCGTGGTGAGAGCGGGCATGCTGATTGGTCTAGAAACAGTGGCACTGAGGAAAAGACAGGAAACAGAGATGGAGGTAGCAGAGATGAAGATGCTGAGGATCTCTCTGGGAGTGACCAGGATGGACAGGATCAGAAATGAGTATATTAGCAGAACAGCACATGTTGGAGGTTTTGGAGATAAAGTCAGAGAGGCCAGACTGAGATGGTTTGGACATGTGCAGAGGAGAGAGAGAGAGAGTACATCGGAAGAAGGATGCTGGATTTGGAACCACCAGGAAAGAGGACTAGAGGAAGACCAAAGAGGAGGTTCATGGATACAGTGAAGGAAGACATGAAGATAGTTGGTGTGACTGAAGAGGATGCAGCAGATAGGGTTAGATGGAAGAAACTGACTTGCTGTGGCGACCCCTGAAGGGAAATGGCAAAAGAAGAAGAAGTAGGAAGGTCATTGAAGAGGATCAAGAGGGAAAAGTATGGAAGTTCTGATGAAGTCACAGTAGAGTTTCTGACTACGCTGTCATAAAGGAAAAGTCTGGCGGTCCCATGGAGACATACGTTACTATAGTAACTCCAGAGGAATAAAAGTGATCAGTCATACAATGTAGTCACTAGAAAGAGTTGTCAACGCTGGACTAAGGGCAGAGGACAGAGAAGTATGTTAGAGTGGTCCAGGACATGTCTGAGGGCTGTAAGACAGTGGTGAGGTGTGCTGTAGGTGAGACAGAAGAGTTCAGTGTGGGGGTGGGACTGCACCAGGGATCTGCTCTGAGTCCATGGACAGGCTGACAGACGAGGTTAGACAGGAATCTCCATGGACAATGATGTTTGCAGATGACATTGTGATCTGTAGTGAGAGGAGGGAAGAGGTGGAGGAAAAGCTGGAGAGGTGGAGGTTTGCACTAGAAAGAATCAGAATGAAGATTAGTCAGAGTAAGACAGAGTACATGTGTGTGAATGAGAGGGATCCAACCCTTGCAGCGTTCACTAGTAGGTACTGTGATCCCACAGTGTTCATTGAGGCCCCAGTTTCTGATGCCCAGTAGAAAACTGATATAGAAATAATGGATGGACAGATATGTACATATAAATGAATGAGACATGGTTGGGACGCTGTTTGTCTCAGTCTGTCTATAAGATTGGGCAGGCTGGGTTTGTAAGCGGTACCCTCTTCTCAGGTCATGTTTGTGGTCCTCTCACCATAGCGTCCATACACCAGACAGACAATGAAGTTTCTAAATAGATTAGACCTCCTGCTCCGTCTGTGAAACCCACCATGGACCATCTCATACTGTAAATAAACAGATGTGGAGACAATGGAGATGAAAGCCATTAAGGGAATTAGGATGGACGAACAGATGGACATGAAGGTCTCAGAGCCGCTAACAGTCAGTGGGAGTGATGGAGCATGGACTGATCGCCCTGATTTCACACCCTTTTTCTGATTTTGGGCTGTGACAAGGTCCTGTTATGGGTGAGACCTGGTCCACCGGTGGTGTAAACGAAGATTCTTTAGAACGCTGATTTACTGAGAAAGTTTCTACCATCTTCTTTTAAGACTTAATTGGGATAAAGGATCCCAGTGTGTGAAGAGAAACGTAGACCTCTGGCCTTCTATACAGCCACGTCTACTGGATCTTGCAGAGCAGGGGTGCCCTTTACGTCGATCGCAGTCGACTGGTCGATCTTAAAGGCCTTATAGGTAGATTGCATGGCATTGAAAAAAAGTTTAAAAGAAAAAAGTTGGCGCCAGCCTATCATCAGCCTCAAAATGACATCTGCCCTGAAGTCAGCCGCTAGAGATGCTCAACTTTAGGGACTCTTTTTTTTCTAAAATAGTGTCAATCTAGCAGCTTTTCTTTTGTTACTGGGGATTTTTGGAGTCTGTGACGTGAAATCAGGTTATTAAGCCTGTAATCAATAAGCAGCCCGCGGTGCTGCTGTGGCTCCTCCCCCTCACAAAGCGCTGTGAGTGTGTGCGTATGTAACGAATCGTGTTGTAGGGATAGTTACAGCAGACTGGAAACGATCTGTGGGGTTTGCGATGGGGACTGGTAGACCTCAGGAGGTTTGATATTTGTAAAGTAGATCTTGGGACAAAAAAGGTTGGGGACCCCTGTTGTAGGGGGACCAAACTCTACACAGATTTACTTCTCTATCACAGTTTGATGAAATAGAAACATAGAATAATTTAAATATGTGAGTGGTCACTTGTAAAATTGCGGCTCGCCTCCAAATGGTCTGCAGTTTTATTTCCTACAGCGCTTTTCCATTAACTAGGCTTTTAGCATTTTTATAATAGGGTCGTTTACTGGTCTGTGGCTAAGACTACTTCGTTACCTTACTCAAGTAGAAAATCTCGTTATCTTTACTTTAACGAAGTAATTATTTTTTTGTCTACTTTTTACTTTTACTCACTACTTTTTTATGCAATTATCTGTACTTTTACTTCGTTAGTTTTATCAAAAGTAGTCGCTACTTTCTCCATTTTGTCACCGTTATAAAGCCGCGACTGTTTGTCGGATTTTTTTTTTTTTTTATGAACCCTGAATGCATCAAACAAAGGAACAGATGAATGATTGGCTGAAAGGTTCAGTCAATCATTACTTTGTGGCGAGTAGCCCCGCCCACAAACTTTTAAAGAGCAAGGACGTCAATTTCCGTGTTTGAGACTCGGGCTCGGAAATCAAAGTGTTTCTGATGCTGCAACACTGAACTTTGATTGAATTATCAGTTTTTTTTTAAAAAAAAAAACAACAACAGCAAAGAAATGTTTTATTATTATTTTCAGTCTGCGGTTATTGTAAACGTCTTTGCTGAAAATGTTGTAGATGGTATTTTTATAAAAATAACTTTGATCTGTGACACACTATTTTATCTTTAGAAACAAAGCTAATTGAACTGATTAATCCATAAATAGTAGTGGATGAAGTATTTGTGCTTAAAAGCATCCAAAATGTTATTGATTAGTTTATAAAGACTGACTGAGGAGATTAAAACTACACATCGCTTAGATTTTGTATCATGAAGATGTTTGGGTTAACATTAAAAAAAAAAACCTTTTATGTACACATATATATGTAGATATGTATAAATATAAATTTATATTAACCGTCTCCTAAGTCCCGCCCCTACTAGTTTTTTAAAATCTTATTTCCCTGGTTATTTTTTCATTTTTACAGTTCTTAAAATTTTAGAAAAAGAATCCAAGAATTTTGCCTCCTGTGTGTTTCCTTCACTCCCACTGCCTTACGAGTGCATGTAAAGGGTGTTATTTTGTCAATGGGCGTGGTTTTACTGGGTGTACGATATTTTTTGTAAAATACGATAATTTTACGTCATTAGTACGATAATCCAGCACCTCCCACCTGGCAACGCTGGTTCCATGCGCTGGTTCCATTATTAAGAAATAAATAATTCTGATTCATAAAGTTTCACCAAAACACTTTCATTTATCATCATATTTTCTGCTCCTTAAAGCATGTGATAATAGTTAAAAAATATGTTCATACGCTTTTGTTAACAATATTCCTTTTTTTCTGAAAATTACTTTTACTTTTTTTACTTTAAGTAGTTTTAAAATAGGTTACTTTTTACTTTTACTTAAGTAGAAAACTTGAGTTGATACTTCTACTTTTACTAAAGTAGTTTTTTAACTCGGTATTTATACTTCTACTTGAGTAGGAAATGTTGGTACTTTTGACACCTCTGGTGGCTACAATAGGAGCCATTCACGGCCATCATAGGTAACACAGGCTCATTGGTCGAGCCCTTCTTACTATTTTTTTACCTTTTACTCAGGTTAGTATAAATGGATCCAGGTTTCAGTCCATTTCATTCAGATTGAAAATGATTTCCGGATGGAAGTCGAAACGTCTCGTTCAAGAATTAAACTGTGCAGAAGACTTTTTTGAAACTTTTTCTCCTACAGCGCGTTATTTTCTGCTTCTGATTTGACACTTTGTGTTCTGCGTGCTGATTGGCCGCGACATTCCCAATATTTAGTTTAAGTAAAAACTTCCCACGAATTAGTCACAGTTAACGATCACTGTTTCATTTTATTTTTATTTATAAAACAATGACACTAAACACAAAATATTATAATAAAAATAATATAATTATTATTAATAATAAATAATAAAAAAAGCTAATATTTAAACAATAATCTTTGACACATTGTTTGCTCGTCCCGGGGGAGGGATCTCTCTTTCACGTGGATCCCCATGAGGTTTCTTATTTTTTCCCCACTGATGGGTTTTTTAGGAGTTTTTTCTCACCGAGAAGGAGAGTCTAAGTGCATTAATGTGCTAGTCTTGTTTAGTTAGCATTTGTTAGTTATTTTTCTTGCTGTGTATCTGTGTTAATACATTCCTCTTTTTCTTGTGAAGCCCATTGAGACGGACATTCTGTGATTTTGGGCTATACAAATAAAATTGAATTGAATTGAATTAAATGTTGGAAAAATATTTTATAAAACTATAAATATCTATAAAAAATATAAAAACATTTCCTGAGCAGAAATCAGCTGATCACTTTAGAAAGAATAACAGTTATAATGAGGTAATAAAAAGTTACATGTACAAGTGTTTTTTATTCTTTTAATGTGTTATTTTTTGGTTCCGCGATCGATTCACATCCGGTTGTTGCAGATCTCGATGAGGCCACAGATCTTGAAATGAAATGAATTACTCTATTCATCCCTCACCAGGGAAATTTGTTTGCTGCACTCCTTACACCGCAGCAGGCTGCCCTTCAACGGCACCAATGGTGGGAGAAGCGGGGGTTAGGTGTCTTCTCCAAGAACCCTAGACGTGCTCTCCGTGGGACGCGAACCCACGACCTTCCGGTCCGCGGGCAAACGCTCTAACCACGCGGCCACCGTCTACCCACGTCTCCCCACCAACATCTTGTCAGTACACCCGTTATTTAGGCAGGTACAATACTATCCATAAATAAAAAAGTGTTCTATTTGGTCCCCGGGGCGTTGGTCTAGTGGTAGAGATTTCGGCTTTTGACGGGAAGAACCTGATTCGATTCCCACTAGGCCCGAGCCGTCTCTGGGACCACAGAAAAGACACGAAAATGAAGTAAAGAAATTAAAAAAGGTTTAATGTCATGTAATTTGTAGTAAAATGATTGATTATTTAGTGACTATTATTATTAAAAATGACAAAGAATCCAACGTTTCTTTTTATTGTTTATTCCAAGAAAAATTGTCAAACATATTTACAGCAACAACAACAAAAAAAGAACGATGCTTTTTAAACATCTAATGGCTCCTTTCAGCTTCAAAAACGAAACATTCCTTATTTTACACAAACACACATTTCAGAAAAAAAAAACCTAAACAACAGACTGAGTACGGTGTGGTTCTGAGAGGTGTTTACGGTGAGGCAGTGAACCATTTGTTGCATAGTGTCAAGTGTTCAAGTGGAATCATTAATTATCTGACGAGCTAAAACAAACCGGCTCATACGAAACACAGTGACCACGAGGGGCGGGGAAGTCCGACAAACCGAGATGGATCGCAAAAACACGTCTGAAACAAATACTGAGCAAGAACTAAAAGAGGGAAACATTTTCTACAAGCGAGGCATCGCCCCTACATTTACAGTTCCTCAGTTTAAACCATTTAGATCAGTGTGTGTTTTCCAACTCTCGTCCGCTGGGTTTCTCTCCTGGAAGGTTCTCCTGCTCCAACAACATATCGAATGGCTCAAACGACGTTTTCCCTTTTCCTTTTATTAAAATGTGTTGGTGCTCAGAAACGACCGAACCCTGAAGGAGAGGAACCTTCGAGGACCAGAGCTGGACGGGTGAAGTTTAAAGTCAAACAGATTAATCATAAACACTAATACTGATTTATTAGGTCACAATTAACAACTTAACAGACTTTGCCCTCGACAGTAAATGAATCAGGAGTGTTTATTTCCCTCACGCCATCCTGTTAGCCTCTTGTGGGGTGTCGAACCGTAACGAAAAACGTCTTTAAAAGACGTCTGTTACGTCCACATCGAAGGTGAAGCAGTGATTTTGTCGTAATGTGCAGCTTTGCACCGTCAGGTATCACTACATTTTCAACTAACTAAAAAAAATGGGTTCCGCACACATGAATATCACAGGTGGCTTGAAAAAAATGGCGTCGTTACGGCGGGAAAGACTTTTATCGTCGGAAATTCAGAAGAGCGCATTATTTGATAAAAGAATCCGAGTCTGAGGTAAGAATCTGTCCTGATCGAGAAAGCTAAGACTGCAAAGACAAAAGTTTAAGAGTGCTGAGCATGAGGTAGGATCACGCTACAAAAAACGCTGAGTCATCAAAACTAACGTGCTAATCGAGCCGTCTGTTCTCTGGAAAATAAAGTCTTCCTTTTCTCTGGCTCGCTAAAAACAAGCTCTAACCTCCGACTTGATCTTCCGGGCACCCGTGCAGGGACAGAGCAGCACCCGGTTAGTCTGGAGACTTTAATAATCGGAGAGGGGAAGGAAGGACGAGACGGCGAATATCCCACGCATGCCTTCGAGGATTGTTTTCAAATCTTTAAATTTCCTGTGGAAGTCTCAAAATCCGACCAGGTCACGAGAAATTTGACCCCTCCGGTGAAAAGTCACGAAATAACTCGTTTCACATCTTTTCTTATCATGATCTCTCGTCAATGCTCAGTATCTTCAAATAAAAATCGAATTTCCTCACCGAAAGAATGTCAAACGTGTTCAGAGATTTGTTTGTTTGAAAAGTTCCAAACTGCCTCACTTTACCTCAAAGTTAAACATTCAAAGCATTGCTAACGATGCTCGTTCCCTAAATCATCACAAATTGATTCTTGGTCATGCATTAATTGAGCAAATATTGCAATGATAATAGACACGTTGGTCCAACAGGTGCTCTTTGGATTCAAAAGGAACTAATGCCCATAAGATTAGTCTGGATTCCCTGCTGGACATCGTTTGGTTAGAATTGCACATCATGTTTGGAGCTGACGAAGGCTTGCTGCTTCCAGTTCCCGTCCGAACGTTGCAAACCTGCTCGTTTTCACATTGGCTCTTTCTTCGTTTTGGGAATGTGGCACAGTTTTTGTCAAATATCACTTATTTCAACATTTTGAGTATTTCTGCTTCAGCGCAGTGTTTGCGTAGCTCGAGGGGCGATAAGACATTCTTTACCGACATTTAGAATTACTTTAGAAGTTTAACGTCCTTAAAGTTAAAGACATGAGAGGTCAGCTACACGTTTCCATGGATACACGCGGTGTCCCGGTCAGTGAGCCTTCACTCTCTGGTCAACTAAATCATTTCATTTAAAGATCCAATCGCACTTTGTGTGAATCGACTTTAAGGCACAGGCGGAGTGATCCATCACTCCCATCCATCCTATGAACACTGGTGCAGTGGCGTTTCGTACTAATCTTGACGAGCAGGCTTGAGGGAAGAAAATGAAACGAATATAAAACCGATAAACCTGGTTTCACATCCAATTAAGTGCTTTGATGTCACTCCGCTACGGGAGTGCTTTGTTGGGGTAGAATTTGCATAGGGTTTTTTTTTTTTTTTTTCCCAGAGTTTTTTTGGCCTGTCACACGTCCAGCTTATCTCAGGATTGTGGCATCTTCACAGTTCAGGTCATCACAGTCCCTTTTTTTTTTCTTTTTCACTGAAGCCATCGAAGCCGGCGAAGCTGTGAACACACAAAAAGACCACAAAATATTAGACACGCAATAAATTTACTCAAATATGATTTAAAAGCATGTTAAGGTTCCTTTTTTAGGCACATGTTTTGAGTTTGTTAGGAATAATTTTTGTTTTTACAGCAGTGGTGGAGCGTCAAGACTTTCAAGGCCTTTGAGGTTCCCGTTCCGTTGTCTTCCACTAGGCTTTCGAGATGTTTTAAATAATATCTGAATCACAGACAGGTGCTAATAATATTTTAATCAAATGTGTTTTATGAATAATTCCAAGTAGTTCACTTTCTTTTTGTCGTGTTCGTACCGCTTCCAGATAAAAGCATTCAACCAATCACATTCCAGCCGAAGTTTGTTGCCGGGTAATCAATAGAGCGTCTACCTGGAAGTCTAATCTAATTCTTCTCTCAATCTGTTCTGTTGGATTTCTAACATAAAACTTTATTTCAATCTGATTTTGAGTTTGTTTATTTAGAACCTTATGGTGATGATGTCATAGTTCGACAGCAAACAGCATCAGTAACGAACTACAAAAATAGAAATATTGTTTTGTTGGTGTAAAATAAGGAGAAATAGATTTGTTGGCGGATTTTCAAAATCAACTTTTGAAGACAAGTTGTAGAAATCTGAGAGGCATGGGTTAGGATTATTGACTGTAAAAGGGGCGGAGCCTGTAAGGGGGATACCATCCAACGTTTGACTCCATTAAAACAAAGACAATTCAGTCGCTAATTTCCGCCTCACTGTGAACGCCATGATAATAGAAATATGCCGTCATTGGTCCAGTCTGCGCTCGCATGGTAACCGCCTTGTCAACCAGGAGTGAGCTTTTTGAATGTACACGCCCCTCCCACTAAAGACCCAAAAAGCAGCCAATCCGTCTAACTCATGGTTAGGTTTACTGTTGTCAAAATCTGTCAAACGTATAAGTCGCTACATTTTTGCATCGAGGTATTTGATTGGTCCGTTATTCACTTGCATTACTTGTTCCAGTCCGTCATCTTCCGCCCGTTCTGGGGTCAGGTCGCGGGGGCAACAGCCTCAAACGGGCAGCCCAGGCCTCTCTCACCCCGGCTGCATCCTCCATCTCACCCGGAAGGATCCCAAGTCGTTCTCCGGCCAGCTGTGAGACATAGTCTCTCCAGCGGGTCCGGGGTCTGCCCCTTGGTCTCCTCCCGCTGGGACGTGCCCGAAACACCTCGTCCGCGAGGCCTTCGGGAACCACCTCATCTGGCTCCTCTCGACCTGGATGTGGAGGGGCTCGAAACCGAGCTTGTCCCGGATGGCAGAGCTCCTCACCCGATCTCTGAGTGAGAGCCCAGCCACCCTGCGGAGGAAGCTCATTTTGGCCGCTTGTACCCGCGATCTCATTCTTTCGGTCACCAGCTGGTGAGGGTAGGAACGTAGATTGTTTGCATTAGATTGCATTACTTGTGTTACGAGAAAAAATATTTTTCACTTTAAAAAATTCCCCTATAATTAGAAAAAAACAATTGATATTTTTGGTGCACGTTCACATTTAAAAACACTAACAGGAACATTAACAGTGCAGGAGAAAACGTCCTATCTGGCTGTAGATGATGTGTTACTGCTGAGTAGAGGGACACCTGAGCATGTTGTCTGACGGCAGACATGTTCAGCTCCAGCTTAGCTCCATGCTCTCTAAGAATAACTCTGACATGCAGCGGTTTGTTCCTTTTTTCATGGTTGCATAACAGGAGAGCACATGGAACTAACACAGGCTTAGTAGGAGGCACGCAACCCGACGATGTGCTGAGCACACACGGACATGCTTAGCTCACAGCAAAGCATTAGCTTCTAAATCCTCACCATGTGCAAGAAATAAATAAAGTCAAGCCTGTTTTTATCCCATTAACAAACCAACTAAAAACCAATGAGCTAGTTAATGAGGTCAGTCTAAAACATGGCTGACAAACATAAGGTCTGGGGGATTCAAACTGGTCCTTTAAAACATCCAATGTGGCCAACAAAAAAAATAAAGACAATTATACTATAGAAAAAAATAAACATACTAATAATAAAAATACTTTCTAATTCATCCTTTGTTTTGATTTATTCAAACCGCTTATCCGGTCTCGGGTCGCGGAGGACAACAGCCTCAGACGGGAAGCCTAGGCTTCTCTCACTCCGGCTGCATCCTCCAGCTCACCCGGAAGGATCCCAAGTCTTTCCCCGGCCAGCTGTGAGACATAGTCTCTCCAGCAGGTCCTGGGTCTGCCTATTGGTCTCCTCCCGGTGGGACGTGCCCGAAACACCTCACCAGCCAGGCACTCCATGGACATCCTACCAGATGTCCGAACCACCCCATCTGGCTCCTCTCGACCTGGAGGAGGAGTGGCAAGACACCGAGCTCCTCCCGGATGGCAGAGCTCCTCACCCGATCTCTGAGTGAGAGCCCAGCCACCCTGCAGAGGAAGCTCATTTAATTTTTCTTCATTTTGACATTAATTTGTTCTTGAACTGGAATAAATGTGATTATTTTATTTATCTTTATTTCACTGTTTTTCTAGTTTGATAAATAAACTGAAACATCTCCATCAGCCTGGTCTGGTTCATGAATACACCCAGTATGGACAGTTTACATAACATCACCCATCGCTAAGCGAGCTCTGATGAAGGCTAAACAGGTTTATTGGTGCTTTAAAGAGAAAAATCGCACCTTATAAAACACTCACTTTTTACCTTTGAAGTCAAAACACGTGATTTTACAAACAGATTAAAGCCGATCTTGGTGATTTTACGATTTTCTAGTGGGATTTTCTTAAAATATATTTTAAAACATTTAAAACATATTTTTAAAATATATTTTTAAAAACATTTAAAAACGATTTTTAAGAAATATTTTTAAAAATATATATTTTAACTAAGATATTTTAAAAATATACATTGATATTTTTAAAAATGTATATTTTTTAAAATTTGAAATATTTTTTAAAATTTGAAATATTTTTTAAATATTCAAAAATATTTTTAAAATATATTTTTAAAAACATTTATTTTAGATATATACAGTGGTGGTCAAAAGTTTACATACACTTGTAAAGAACATAATGTCATGGCTGTCTTGAGTTTCCAGTTATTTCAACAACTCTGATTTTTCTCTGATATAGTGATTGGAACAGATCCTTCTTTGTCACAAAAAACATTCATGAAGTTTGATTCTTTTATGACTTTATTATGGGTAAACTGAAAATGTGACAAAATCAGCTGGGTCAAAAATATACATACAGCAACATGAATGAGCAATTTTGGAGACTTAGAAAGTTGTGTCAATGACATGAGCTTCATAGCATGACCTCTTAACTTCTTGTGAGTGATTATGAGTGACTACAGCTGGTGACTTCTCTGAGGCCATTTAAAAAGGGCTCATTGGACAAAAACACCCACAAACGCTACAATGGGAAAGTCAAAGGAGCTCAGCACAGATTTGAAAAAGAGAATCATTGACTTGAACAAGTCAGGAAAGTCACTTGGAGCCATTTCAAAGCAGCTGCAGGTTCCAAGAGCAACAGTGCAAACAATTGTTTGTAAGTATAAAGTGCATGGCACTGTTTTGTCACTGCCACGATCAGGAAGAAAACGCAAGCTGTCACCTGCTGCTGAGAGAAAACTGGTCAGGAGGGTGAAGAGTCAACCCAGGAGCACCAAAAAGCAGATCTGCCAAGAATTAGAAGCTGCTGGAACACAGGTGTCAGTGTCCACAGTCAAGCGTGTTTTGCATCGCCATGGACTGAGAGGTTGCCGTGCAAGAAGGAAGCCCTTGCTCCAAAAGCGGCACCTTAAGGCTCGACTAAAGTTTGCTGCTGATCACATGGACAAAGATAAGACCTTCTGGAGGAAAGTTCTGTGGTCAGATGAAACAAAAATTGAGCTGTTTGGCCACAATGCCCAGCAATATGTTTGGAGGAGAAAATGTGAGGCCTTTAACCCCAAGAACACCATGCCTACCATCAAGCACGGTGGGCCTGTTTTGCTGCCAATGGAACTGGTGCTTTACAGAGAGTCAATGGGACAATGAAGAAGGAGGATTACCTTCAAATTCTTCAAGAAAACCTGAAGTCATCAGCCCGAAGGTTGGGTCTTGGGCGCAGTTGGGTGTTCCAACAGGACAATGACCCCAAACACACATCAAAAGTGGTAATGGAATGGCTAAATCAGGCTAGAATTAAGGTTTTAGAATGGCCTTCCCAAAGTCCTGACTTAAATCCCATTGGGAACATGTGGATAATGCTGAAGAAACAAGTCCATGTCAGAAAGCCAACAAATTTAACTGAACTGCACCAATTCTGTCAAGAGGAGTGGTCAAAGATTCAACCAGAAACTTGCCAGAAGCTTGTGGATGGCTACCAAAAGCGCCTAATTGAAGTAAAAATGGCCAAAGGACATGTAACCAAATATTAGCATTGCTGTATGTATATTTTTGACCCAGCTGATTTCGTCACATTTTCAGTTTACCCATAAAAAAGTCATAAAAGAATCAAACTTCATGAATGTTTTTTGTGACAAAGAAGGATCTGTTCCAATCACTATATCAGAGAAAAATCAGAGTTGTTGAAATAACTGGAAACTCAAGACAGCCATGACATTATGTTCTTTACAAGTGTATGTAAACTTTTGACCACCACTGTATATATATTTATAAAAATATATATTTTGCAATATATATTTTTTATAATATTTTTAAAAATACATATTATTTTATACATATTTTAAAAAATATATTTTTTTTAAAAAATATTATTATATTTAAAAAATTTAAATATTTTTTAAATATTCAAACAATCTTAGTGAATGAGTTCACACAAAAACACGGGATGACGTCACTGGAAAAAAACATGGAAGTAACTTCAAGCTAAAGATCCGAGTATGTCTGCAATACAGAAGTATTGTTTGTAAGTTTGTTTACTTTGATATTTCACTTTCTTTAAAAGATTAAATTGGGGTTCAACATGACAGACACCCAAAATCAAACAACTCGAGGGTAAAAACCCTCAACAGGAAAACACTAGCGCTAACACAGCTCTCGTTTCGTCTTCTGCAGCCCTTATCCCTGATGGAGTTGCGGGGGTGCCGGAGCCTATCCCAGCTAATTTCAGGCGAGAGGCGGGTTACATCCTGAACAGGGTGCCAGTCCGTTGCAGGGCTACACACACAGACAACCATCTACACCAACACTTATGTCTCAAGGTTAACAGAACCGTCACCATCGCTTCCGGTAGTAGTGCCGCTGCTTGCTCCCAAATCTTTCAACTATTGAGGCTAATTTGACAACATTGCGCGGCTCTGCCCAAACCGTGCAACCTCAAAGCTCGATTTGTGTTGAATGTTTCAGATCAATTTAGTGAATACTTTCACGCGTAATGGCCGTGCATGCATTCCACTAGCATTAGCATTTTATCGAGTCTTCCACGAAGAAGAAAAAAGCCTCATGTCGTTTTTGTTTTTAGCAAAAAATGATTGAACCATGAATCTAAAAATGAAAGAATTAATGATTTATTTTCTCTGTTTATTAAAGTTGTTGGACCATTTTATTTGAACTGTTTCGTTTGTTCATACTTGAACAAACGTGGTTCAAAATAATGGAAACTATTTAGGGAATCCCCTCAAAACGAGGGAGAAAACCATGAAGAATTTGTGTGAAATTCTAAACTGGTGACAAGATTAAAATCATCCATTAAAATCCTGAATTAAATCCTGAATTAATAGTTTTTATCTAGACTTTGGATCGATGTGGATCCATAAACATAGAATCCAGAGAGAATGAGGATGGTCGATGTAGGCCAGAGATAAACATGCTGGGTACGTAAATAAATACAAGGTATCAGCATTTCAAAGCCAACATCTACAGAACCAAATAACAAGGGGTGGAATTATCCTGCTGAAAGTTTCACTGTGTTGTGACATAGTTCTGTTATCAGATGAGATCTGGAGTGAAACCGGACATACTGGTTTCACTCCAGAGATATCTGTGTGGATAACATGACACAGCACTCTGATTTCCGGTTGTAAGAGGGGTTGGTGTGTGTGTGTGTGTGTTTAACTGGCTCAATGTGGTTCTAAGATAAACTCATCCAGCCGGTTGTCATTACAACACTTTACATTTAAATTTAGCTCCAAGCTCGATGCCCAAAGGAGAATTTCTGGGAAAAAAACAACTTTTTATCTGATCTTTTTTGGCTAAAAACAGGTTCTTTCTTTCTTCCTGGAGGAAATCCATCACACCCACTCTCAGGACATTTTAAAAACATTGCTCAATCACACACAAGAAAATACAGATAAGTATGAGACAAGACACAGCAGCCTGTAAGCGGTTAGTTCATGGAAAGAAAGACACATTCAGCACAGGGATTACTAAACTAACCAGAACCAGACCACCGCGGTCCTCAAAAAATAAAGACATCTGAAAACTAAATTAAAAGGGAAAAAAGCAGAAATCTAATGGAGGCCCATTTGGGGAGAGATCTTTACTAATTTAAAAACCATGACCAAAACAATATCAAGTATCGAAAAGAGGAGCGGACCGAGGATAGAGCCCTGGGGAACTCCTAGTTCTAGAAAATACGAGCTTAAAAACCCAGAAGTCAGAAAAGAAGATATGATTCAAGTAAAACATCAAGAGATTTAGTTGTTTTAATTAAAAGTGAGCGATTTGGACAAAAAATTGGTCCCAATTGGACCTCGGTGCCAAATGGACCAATTGGACCAAATGGAGCTCGGTGTCGAGTTGCTCCTCCTCCAGGTCGAGAGGAGCCAGATGGGGTGGTTCGGGCATCTGGTCAGGATGCCCTTCGAGCGCCTCGCAGGCGAGGTGTTTTGGGCACGTCCCACCGGGAGGAGACCAAGAGGCAGACCCCGGACCCACTGGAGAGACTATGTCTCACAGCTGGCCGGGGAACGACTTGGGATCCTTCCAGGTGAGCTGGAGATGCAGCCGGGGAGAGAGAGGCCTGGGCTGCCTGTTTGAGGCTGTTACCCCCATGACCCGACCCCGGAACAAGTGGAAGATGACGGAACGGAATAAAACTGATAAATGCGAGAAGAACGATCAGTCACAGTCCGTCACCTTCTTATCCGTCCATTCCTTAGAGGGTGGCGGGGGTTCCGGAGCCCATCCCGGCTGAACAGATTGTGACGTCATGCCATGAAGCATTGTGTTCAAACTAGCAAAAATTTCAGAGTGTGTTTTTACATCAAAACAACCTCCGCCATGTTCATTTTTAAACATTTGTAACATATTTTTTATTCTGGGTTTACAGAGAGATTACGTTTACATTTTGTACATTTTATTTATTCGCGTTATGATTGGTGTGAATCTTACGCTCTGAAGCACTTGCCACGCCCTGGTAGTGACATCACTTGTAAAGCGGGTTATTCGGACGAAACTTTTTTACTATCAATTTGTCCCCAAAAACTCCTCAGATAACCAAATAAATAATTTTCTATATGACGGACCTGATCCGACATTATTGTTAATATTCCAAATATGTTTTGATGCAAGTGTGTTTTGCATTTTACACGTCATCAATTTGAAAAAAATTATTGTGTTTATATAACAAATTTTTACTGCGACAGACGTCTTTGACACCACGTCATAAACAATAACTTATCGCTCGTCCTTCGTTGTAATAATGATAAAAATTTAGTACCTGAGCAATAAATCTGTCATCAGTCACGACAGCATGTCAGAATTCCAGTTCCCATTGGTTGAACAGGGAAGCGTTCATAGAGTCGTTCTGTTTTTATGTTCTCATTAGAATCTCATCAGAACACCACGTTTACATTCAGAGGAGGACAAAAAGCATCTGAAGAAAAATAAGTCTAAGAATCGTACAGGATGAGACGCGGACGCTGAAACAACAATACCTGAAAGACAGGAAGGACGTGGAGCTCGTTCCCATTCAGACCGATTTATACCATTATTATGATTAAGCCAGAGAGGACATGAAAGTGGCTGGTGTGTGAGAAGAGGATGCAGGAGACACGGAACGCAGTTTGGAAGATTCGCCCGAAATATCGTTTTCGGATCGCTAAGAATTAATCATCTAATTATCAAAATTACTTGAAAAAATAACTGAAGAAGGACGGTACGGTGGCGCAGTGGGTGGACCAGTGGCTTCACAGCAAGAAGGTTGTGGGTTCGAGTCCTGGGGGAGGGGGCACGGGCTTGGAATATGGTCCTTTCTGTGTGGAGTTTGCATGTTCTCCCCATGTCTGCATGGGGTTTCTCCGGGTACTCCGGTTTCCTCCAAAGACAAGCATGTTAGGTTGATTGGCCGGTGCCAAAATTGCTGCTAGGAATAAGTGTGTGTGTGGCCCCGCGACAGACTGGCAACCTGTTCGGGGTGTACCCTGCCCCTTGCCTTGAATCAACCGGAATGGGCTCCGGCATCCCCCGCAACCTTGCACGAGATGGTTCTAGGACATTTCAGCCATGGACGTTTGGGCCAAAAACCTATTTTATGTAGAAAATTGTGGTATTTTATGTAAAAATTTTATTGTAAATAAACAGTTGCACTACGGAAAATAATTGCTTTTAGTCGTTTTTATCCCATGGCTCAAATAAAAAATTCTGACATTTTACACTAAAAAAATTTATCGTAAATAAACAGTTGCACAGAAAATAATTGCTTTTAGTCTTAAAAATTTTTATTGTGCAAAAATTTTTATCATGCTTTTAGTCATTTAAATTTTTTTTATCGTAAATAAACAGTTGCGCCCAGGTTGCAGTTCTTCAAATGTCCATGGCTGAAATCTCCGAGTCACCGTGGCTCAAACATCCTAGGTTGCAGTTTTTTTGGCTCAAATATCCGTGGCTGAAAAGACCGTTCACCGTACGAGATAGATGGATTACGAAGGTGACTGACTTTCGATCTTAAGGACTGAACGTTTAGAACTGAAAGGGGAGGAGCTTATTTTGATTGGGAGAGCCCGTTCCATGATGTCACAATGTTTATTATTATGCACCTCTGTTTTTTCTGGATTCTTCTAGAACTGTGTCTGTAATCAATAGAAATGATCATCTGTCCATCCAGGAAGTTGGAGTGGTATACCGGCTATGTGTGAACTGATGTGCCTGAGATTTTTAATGTCCCAGAGTTTGCAATTAATTATAAAAAATGCCTCGTTGTAAATAAATCAAGTCCAACTGGACTAAAAAATAAATGTTTAAATTATCCTATAACATTTAAACAGAGAAAGAAAAAAAAAGAATCTGCAGCTAAAAAAAAGTGAAGTTTATTAGAAGCTTCTTAAAATGTCGAGACATTTTTTTGTTGTAAAATCTTGTTTTTTGTCTCGGTTTCAGCGGTGACATAATCTGTGAGCCGTCTCTGCAGCAGATGCCGACCACGCCTTCACTCGTGCATAATTCACACATCAGGAGGAACATTCTGAAGACACATTGTCCCGTCAGAAGGAGACCAAGTGAACAAATCTCAGTCATAAGAAGGAAGGTTTCCAGACTTCCCCAGGACTCCCACATGTAGAGACGTGTAAGGGCACCTGGATCTGGCCGGGGTCCCTGTGGCATCATCTCCCCCCCCAGCGTTAACCCAGCCTCTCCAGAACATTCTGTACTCTGTCCACAGGCAGAGCAGAGATGAACAAAACGTAAACAGAAGCATCGGGGTGTTCCCTCTGAGACCTTCTCTTAAGAAAACACCCCAAAATGTCTCTGAAGGGGGCAATAAAAATGTTGAGTAAGAGAGAGCGGAGCTGGAGGGGGCGGTGGGGGGCTGTGGTTGGTCAGAACAGAAGCTGGCACACAGCGAGAGGACAAAATGTTCCGACCGACGCCTCCATAAGCTCTAAAGCAGGACAAAGGAGGAGGTCGACGTCTGAGCGACAAAACAACACACACGTCATCCTAAACAACCGATCACACCCATCGATCAGCTCAAACACACACACACAATCAGGTTATTGATTATTAATCAATCTGGATTTTACTTCAGATCAGATTGATTTATCTATTTTTGAATAAATTTTGATAAAATTTCATAAACATTTCATATCTATTGCTTTAAGAATCTTGAAAACACTTTTTTTAACAATTGATTTTATGTTGAAAACGAACAAACAACTGGTTAAAAGACAAGTTGTGTAAAGAAAGAGGTTAAAAATATTTATTTATGAAGGTATTTAATCAGATTTCTGATTAAATTATTAAAAATAATCTTTCAAGACTCAAAAGGTTAAAACAACAAGTTAAAAGACGCAAAATAACAAAACAGAACAAATCTGAACGGCTTATTCCAAATGGGGTCCCTGGAGGTTCTGGAGCCTATCCTAGCTGATTTCAAATGAGAGGCAGGGTACACCCCAAACAGGTCACCAGTGTGTTTGTTAGGGGTACAACACACAGACAAACACACACACTATCATTCCTAGGAGCAGCCTCATAGCGACCAATCAACCATGTTTTAAGAGGGTGGGAGGAAACCGGAGAAAACTCACGGGAGAACATGCAAACTCCACACAAAAACATCAGTGATTCAAGCTGTGCCCCCACTCCAGAGAAACCCTTATTTTGCACTGTGGCCACCGTGCTACCCACTGCTCCATCGTGCAGCCCTAAAGTGGAAGTTGTGGTCATACCAGCCTGTCAATGCCTGATCCCGTCAGACTTTAGAAGCTAAGCATGCTGGGTCTGGGCTGTACATGGATGGGAGACCGCCGGAATCCCAGGTGCCACAGTGGGACGGCCGTTGGGATTAAATTGTCGCTGTGCCCCTGGGCAAGATAGTCACCCCCATGCCTAGTCTGAATGGTGTGTGTGATTGGTTGGTGATGGTCAGAAGGCCCGATGGCGCAAAAATGGCACTTCAGACATTAAAGCGTCAAAACCTGACTTTTTAGCCGCAAATTTATTTGTAACAAATAAGCAGTTAAATAAAAGTTTTACGATAATAAATCTAGTTTTTTGTTTTACGATTTATTTTTGGTCTTCAAACATCTTGAAGAAAGATTTTAGCTCTTTGAGGAACTTCTGAACTTCTCACCTGATTCGTCGACCCATTTGAAATTAGTGGGCGGGGTCGCCAGGAGGCGGGGTCGGCAGGGGGCGGGGTCGGCAGGGGGCGGGGTCGCCAGTTCCCGCCTCCTGATTCCAAATAAGTCAAAAAAGTACCCGTAGTTGTTTTTGCGTCAAAAAAAGTTCGGAACCTAGAAATCAGTTGAAACTTTGCTACTTTGAGCTGTTTTAGATTTTTTTATCAAAACTTTTTAAAATACCGAAATCTACAGAAAAAAAACGAGGAATATAAATTTAATAAAAATAGCAGGAAGATTTCGTTTCGTATTTTTTCAGCTTCTTTGTTTACTTAACAGAGATTTTAAGAATTTAATAGTTTATAAAACAGTTTTGTTTAATTTAAAATATTTAGTTCGATGTTAAATAAAATGTTTTTTTTTACATATGTGTTGTGGTCACACGTAAATTTTATTTTACCATCAAAAAATAGATAAAAAATGACTTTTTATTCATAATTTCATTTTTTTTATATACTCTATAAATTCAAAGAACTTCACATAAAAACTTATTTAATCATTTTACAGATTAGTGTTTTAATATCATTTAAAACTTTATGTTTTCAAAAAAGGGCAAAAATTATACTCAAAAACATTTTTAAAATGTCAAGAAAATGACCTCAAATAAAGACAAAGTAACGCTTTCTTCTTAAAGTTAAAACTTGTAGATTATTTCTATCATAAGGGGGAGGGCTCAGTGGATAGAGCAGGCGTCCTGTAACCAGAGGGTTGCAGGATCGATGCAACGCTCGGAGTTCAAGCTCAGGTGTTCTTAAGCAAGGCACCAAACCCTTAATTGTTCCAGATGCTGGCTGAGCATCTGGATGCATCTGGACCAACCCCGTAGGTCCTCCCACCATTGGTGCCATCATGGCTGCCTTCTGTGGTGCAATGCAACAAACTCATTTCCCCATGAGTGACGAATATGGTACGATAAAATAATCAAGTAAAACTAACCATCATCGAGATTATTGCTTTGCTTTTTTTCTGTATTGTTTTGTATTTTAAGATTTCTGAGGGTTTTATTCCTGAAATCAAATTCTTGTGATAAGAGAGGCCGTGGCTCAGTGGTAGAGCGTTCGCCTTTGGACCAGAAGTTAACCGGAAGTTCACAGGTTTGATTTCCACCGAGTTCACGTGTAGGGTTCTTGGAGAAGACACCTAACCCCCGTTTCTCCCAACATTGGCGCCCTCCTAGCAGCCTGCTGCGGTGTACTGCAGCACACAAATTTCCCGGTGAGGGATCAATAAAGTATCATATTATTAAGCAGATCAATCCGCTGATGGAAAACAGGAAATATGTGGATGAAAACAATCCATTTTTCACAGTTAAAGAGATGTGTGTCTGATTCAGAGTCCACTCTGCGCCGTGTAGGTAAACATGACGAAGACGGATTCTGCAGCTGCTAAAATGACATTACAAAGCAGCAAACAGGAAGTGTCGGGGATCGTCCAGATAAACAGAAAATTATCATCTGCATATCATTTGGAACTCTGTGTGGAAATATTTTGGATGTTTGAGCCTTATTTACAGTCTGAGGTCTCGTGCTGATGCTTCGGTAAAAAAATTTTCAGAGAAAAATTTTCAGAAAAGACTCGCCTACGTGTCCAGGTGTACCTGCCTCTCACCTGGAACAGGGTCCAGGACATTTCTACAGGCCTTGGGTTATTCTTAAGTATTCCCTCCATCAGTGATCCTATGATCCACAATGAGACCCCCACACCGTCCCTACCTGTGTGACCAGAAGGGGTGTGGCTTAACGCATCCTTAGTTAACTTCAATCCGACATGAATATGTGCACGTAGCATATAGAACGGCCCCCTCCTCTGTGTAAGCGCTGCCCTAATCCCTCGCCAGCACCGTTGCGTAACGTCCAATCCCATCGCTTCGCCGGAGAACCAGGCCAGTCTCAGCCAACACGTAACATCATGCCTGTTATGTCACAGTGGGGGTTAACAGAGAGCATCTTGGAGCTAATCACCACCCACGCACGGCGGCCTCGTCAGATTGAAACAAAGGGGTCACGGTGCGGGTCAGCGAGCATCGCCTAGGACCCTGTTTGAGGAGTTTCTGCTCCAGAAAGCAGCCTGAGATGATTGCGTGACTTTTCTGCCCCGTCATCGCGGCGCCCTGATCAATCTGCACATTTACCTCCCAGTGTACGTAATCCGTTAAAGTTAGAGTTCCTGAACGCCTCCGAGAAGTTCAAGCTGACCTATAACTGCCTGTTTAAATTTATACCAGTAATCCAATCACATCAGATTATTATTCCAGGCTGACGAACGTCGTTATGTAACTCATAAATGTTTTTTAGATTAAATAAATGAATTATGATCATATTCCATTTTTATAACAAAGTGATTTCAAACTTTAAATTCAGATAAACAGCATTCATTAAAATACTTTGACAAGTCAACAAATATTTGGACAAAACCCAAAGTTTGGAAAAAAATTAATTGTTTTTACTGTTTGGATAAAAAAAAAAAAATTTAAAGGAACAACTTTCATAAACTTCATAAAGTCCCAAAAGAGTTGAATCTGTTTTTCAAGCAAAGTGATTTTTTTTTTTTTTATTTATGTATTTTTTTTGTTTGTCATTCAAAAATTTGATTATTTTTAAAAATATCATTTGCTTTTGTTTTTGTTTTTTTTTAACTTTTTTTGTTTAAAATGACTCCAGTTTTCTGGAATTTTAGTTTTATGTAAATTAATAGAGTTTAAAATTGAAATCTAAAACATTTTGAGAAGTAATATATCTTGGCTGATTTCAGGTGAGAGGCAGGATACACCCTGAACAGGTCACCAGTCTGGTGCAGGGCCTTTATTTGGAATATATATTCATTTATTACCATTTAAGAATTTTTTTGTTCTTGAAGTTCACTCTTTAAAGATAAACATTATGAATATTTAGATGAAAATATTTTCTGCATTTTAAGTGTCGTTTGTAAAAATTAGATTTTTTTGTTGTTGTTTTGTTTTTGGAGAAGAAGCTTAATGGTTTCGTTTTTACTCACGACTAAAAATTGTAAAAAAAAAAAATGTAAAAAAAATAATAAAAAAAAATCTATATATATATTTTTTTAAAAAATCTATAAAATACGTCTAAAAACAAATAGCTTAAAATAAAATATTAATAAACAGAAAAGTTCAAATGAAAAATATTTATATGTGACAAAAAATAATAGATATTTGTTTAAGATTTTGAAAGAAATCAGTGTTTTTGTCAACATTTCAAATGTAAATATTGACACAATAAGAACCCCTCTTTGGGCGAGGGGGGGTTACTAAGGCGGGACGATGATGATATCGTTATATTACATTATTAATTTAAAACCGATAGATTGTGCAGCACTTTTATTTCATCACGTCTTATTTTTGTGACAAACAAGTGTTTCGTCTGCAAAAGAATTTTCTAAACGTTTACTTCAATTTTTACCACAAAACAAAATCAAATTATACATTTTTACTGTTTATACTTTTTAATAATTTAACTCATTTTTCAAATTTTTATGTCTTTGGATTCATTCAAAATAAATAAATAGTTCGGGCATCTGTTTAGGATGCTTCCCGAGCGCCTCGTTGGTGAGGTGTTTTATGCACGGGAATATTGAAGAGACATAGAAATCATTTGAGTTTTTGTCTCTAAAAATACTTTTTATTATTTCAAAAACCTCCCACCAGTTTTCCCAGTAAATGTTTAATGATCTCGATTGGCTACTGGAGATACGAGCAGCTGTTCTTCTTGTGGTCCCGCCTTCTTAAAGTTTTAAATTCATCTTCCATTATTAGATGTACATACACGGGCAAATGGGCAAGCATCAAAATAATAACAACAATAATACAAAAAATTAAAACAACAAACACAGTAAATGAATAAAAATAATAAAAACCCAACAAAATTAAACAAAATACAAAAATTGCACCAGTGGTTTAATAAAGTTTAAACTCTGAATCCAGGAACATCAGCCTGGTACTAAACCTTAAACAAACGCCAACGACCAATCCCACCAACCACCAACCAATCCCACCCAACCAACCAACCAATCCCACCAACCAACCAATCCCAACCAATCCCACCAACCAACCAACCAATCCCACCAACCAACCAATCCCAACCAATCCCACCAACCAACCAATCCCACCAACCAACCAACCAATCCCACCAACCAACCAATCCCACCAACCAACCAACCAATCCCACCAACCAACCAATCCCACCAACCAACCAACCAATCCCAACCAACCAACCAATCCCGTCTCAGTCTAATTCAGAATAAAGTCATATTTTCTCTGAAATATTAATTGTATACATTTGAGCAACGAAAAACTGTGTGATGTCATCCATGCCACCTTACCATGCCCGTCCATTCGTCCCACAAGCAGATGAAACAATTCTGTTTACTAGACCATACACCACAATTTACTATTTAATATTTCTAATCTTTTAGAAGTTCTTTTTGTACTAAATTTTTATTTAAGGCTTTAACTTCTCACATGTAACGTTTCTCATTTAAGGAGTTTTGGCACTTCTGGGGCAGGGCGTGGTCCTTCCAGGTGACGTCTGAACCTTCCATTTAGGTTCTCATGTTCCTGTTAATCCTGTTCCCTAACAGTGACGCGGTCGGCCCTGGAAACCATCAGGCTTATTGGAGCTGAAGGGCCAACATGTTCCCGCACGCATTTATTTTTTCTTTCTATAGTTAAACCCTTCGTTATCAGGGGATAAAACTCTACCAGGCCGTGATATTGACTACCTGGGCGGAGCTACGCCCAGAATCTAACCTGACTTGACTTGTGAATCAGAAAAAGGCAATAAAAATCGTTGTAAGCAATAAACAGAAACCACAAGTTTGGACAGATAAGACATGAGTCAGTGGGAACGGGACATGAAAGAAAGTTTTTACAGGTGGATCATTAAAGCCTTCTCAGCTGCTCTTAAAAACCTCCTCTGATTGGCTCTTCTGCTTACAGAAGAATAACCAATTAATTAATCAATTTTTAATCATAATATCATGTTGGATAATTACAGACAAAATGGAAATATTAGGTTTTTGCATCTTATTAAAGGCTCTATTTTTAAAAAAAAAAAAGAAGAAGAAGAAAAAAATTTAACAAACAAACAAACAAAACGCAAAAACGTCAGTTTTTAAACTTCGGATACAGCCGAATATTTTTTATGTGTAACAATATAGTTAGTTTTTTTTCTTCAAACTCCTCATTCTGTTTTTGTTTTGGTTCGTCTTCAAACTTTCAAATGTCTCATCCACCATCTTGTTTATTCATGATGGGAAAGAAAATAGTTTGCGGGTTCGCATCCCACTGAGTGCACGTGTGGGGTTCTGGGAGAAGACACCTAACCTCCCGTTTCTCCCACCTTTGGCGCCATTGTGGCAGCCTGCTGTGGCGTAAGAATGCGGCACACAAATTTTCCCGGTGAGGGACAAATAAAAAAACCAAATTAAAGGACACTCTTTATTTGACCTGGTTGTGTTATTAAACAACTAATTAGTAACCAAAATAGTTGATAACTACTTCAATCATTTATTTTAGTCAATTAGAGAAGTCATTTCAGTCCAGCAAGA
Source organism: Neostethus bicornis (assembly GCA_902685375.1). Lineage (NCBI taxonomy): Eukaryota > Metazoa > Chordata > Actinopteri > Atheriniformes > Phallostethidae > Neostethus > Neostethus bicornis. The sequence goes on from LR738550.1 coordinate 28,911,193, forward strand.
TGGCTGAAATCAGAGGGTACAGCTAAGCTAGCAAACAACATCTGTCTCGTTAATGGGAAAATTGTTTTGTTGGAGCAACAGCTGAGTTCTCTTCCCACGAAAACTAAAAGAGGAGCAACAAGTTTACTGGCAACGTCTCAAGAAAAGCTGGACATGGAGAAGAAATCTGAGTGTCACAGAGCAACTGTTCCCCATTCAGTATGTTTGGAGGTAACCATTCCTGTACCCAGCAGACGTTTTCAACCCCAACGTGAATAAAACTTTGGCAGAAATACAACAGACGAAACTGGACTTTTAGGATTATTGAGACGAGGAACCAGTTTATCTGTATAAAATTCACATTTTTGTCTCATAAAATGTAGCCTTTTTTTTTATTAGATTACAAGTTTTTAAGGTTGTTCTTCTTGTTTTCAGGTGTGGTGGCAGTAAAAGGAAACTTGTTCACGACTGGTTTGTTTGTGAATTGAAGGCTTTTATTGTGTAAATTTCTGTCTGTGATTCAGAAACTTTTTACAACGCGTTTCTACATAAAAACAACTCATTCAGATGGAGCACTACTGAAGGCACAGGCGGGGTGCACCATTGTCCCAAAGGAATTTTAAAAAAAGATCAATTCCTGCTAATCGTTCAGTGTAAAAGAGCAGGTCTTACCTGGGAAGGGGGAGGGTCCCTTCTTGGAGTTGTTGGGTAAAAAAAGGATTTGGTGGGGTGCAGGAAAAGCGGGTTGGTCACGCTGCACACGTGACTTGGTCCATTCGCATCTCCAGTTGGAAGGCGTCCGGTCGGTCCTGAGGGTTGACGGCCAGCATGTCCTGAAGGAGCTTCTTAACTCCCTCGGACATGGAGCTTCTGGATCTCTGAGGGATGTGGAGCACCATTTTGGGATTTTCTAGCAGAGCCTCTCCAACAGGAACGATTTCTGAGCCCTGCCGGATATAGGTGCCCAGTAGTTCCCGCTTGGACTCTGCATCGATGAAAGTGATCCGCTCGATCATTGCCCAAATGATGATGCCCAGGGCAAAGATATCCGCTTTGGCCGTGTAGTGGCCCTCCCACACCTCAGGGGCCATGTAAAAGTCCGACCCGCATGCTGACGACAACCAAAACTTATTGATGTTGATGCCATTGTTCAGATTGCTCCCTTTGGCCCCTGTTCCTCCACCGAGGAGCTCCTCATTGCTTTTACAGTTCAGACCGGCGCAGACTTTGCTGAGACCAAAGTCGGCCACTTTCACCACGGGCGAGCCGGATGTCTGGGAGATAAGTATGTTGTCTGGCTTCAAATCGCGATGGACAATGTTGTTCTTGTGCAGGAACGCGATGGCGCTAGTCAACTGGCGCATGAAGCTCTTGTTGGTCTGCGGGTCGGGTCGGCGGGACAGTATGTACTGATTCAGGTCGCCGCCTTCGCAGAACTCCATGACGAACCAGAGGTAGCACGGCTCTGCCGAGTAACCGAGGATGCGCTCACCTGCGAACACACAGATAGCACAGATTAAGTTTCCGATCGATTTTTTTTCTTAGTGTGGAATACAAAGTAACCTTGAGGTACTAAAGTTACCTCGAGGCTAATTCACACGTAGAATCCGCACCTTGTGACGTAAACGTAATATATACATGACCCGAGCAGTACTCACTTTAAAATACACTAAAAACATAAGACTCACAACAAACCCCTTCTGTAGTCTTACTTTGGAGACTCACAAATTTGCTAAAAGTGAAATCTCTAGACTAGAAGTGTCCAACTCCAGTATAAGAGGGACCTCTTGAATCTGCACACCTGGTGCAGGTTGTTAAGTCGTTGTGCCGAATATTGCTGGCTGTTGGTTTCACTTTATTTGAGTCAGTTTTTTTTCGAACCAGGACACAGTATAAACCTTCAGCACAGCGGCCCCTCAGGGACTTGAGTTTGACACTCTTGCTCTAGAATGTGGAACAAATGGAGACTACATTTTTTTAGTCTAACATGCTTTTGAAAATTCCGTGACACGGTCACTGATTTGGTTCCCATTAGTCTTTCAATGTTGGGTTTCATATTCTCTCTGTTCTCTTTGGGTTCTTTAGTTTCTCACTCCCTTCCAAAAACATGGCCTTTAAATTGCTCTGACAAGAAATGTCTGTCTCCCTGTCGGACCATGTGGCGGACTGGTGACCTACAGTATCTTAGGCGTACCCCACCAATTACCTGCTTAAAAAGCCAGGTATACGGTCCCCTTTAGGACTGAGTGTTAGGTTGTCCTGAAGATGAACTGATTAAAATGTGCGTTGGGTTCCCCACAGGTCACGTTTGACTTTTCTAACCTGAACTTTTGCACATTTCAGAGGGAACAGATGAGCCTCTCAGCTTACGTCTAACTGCCTCGGGGTGGCAGTTCATCTATCAACATCAACACATATGGCACCAAAATAGACATCAGCAGAAATCAATCTCAGCGCTCAGTGTTTAACAAAGTTTCTTCCCGTCTGTAACAAGCTACCGTTTGGTTATATCTCCTGAACGTCTATCGTTTTCTTTAAAAACACGATAGAAAATCCTCAAAGAAGTCAACTTTTTTCTAGTTATTACGATCTTTTTAAGGCTGTAAAATCAGGCACTAAAAACTTTCTAGACTTTTCTCAAACAGGTATAAACATTTCTGATTTTTCTTTTTTTAAACAAGATTGAAGTTCAAACCTTTAGAGAAAAATAATATCGAGTTCAATCGCAATGACGTTAAATCGCACCCTTCCAAATGAACGTTAAAGCTCTACCATGAATTTCTCGCTATGCATATTATTCTTTTTTTATTGCTTTTTTTCCCAAAAATATCAACTACGTTTTTTCTTCCAAGCCGAAAAACATACAGCAAACACGTGTGCTTAAGCAGGTCCATAGAAAAAATGGAGAATTAAATGTTTCCATTTAACATTTTGAGCATAAAAATGTGAAGTAACATTGTTATTCCTGGTCGACAGGTCCGTGGGGATGATAGAGTTTTTGTAAACAATGGGCACTCGAAAGTAGTTTGACCAGCCGCCCAAAACTCCCCATCTCTATCTTACTGTACGCAGAGCCAATAAGCACCCAGAACACAATGCGTCAGTTGGGACGGAGAAAACAATACGCTTAAAAAAATAAAGCTGCCAAATTGTCCTAAAAATATTAGCAAAACAGAAACGCTGCAAATAGAAAACTACGTCATAGTGAAGAAGCGCTGTATTCCATACCCCCTCTTTACAAACTGCCCCTCCCTCACATTCCTTCCTCCATAGTCTGGGGGAGGTGTGGTGCTCTTATCTTTTGTTCTCTGGTTTCATCTGCTGCTTCTCTATCATTGTCATTCATGTCATCTTATTGTCATGGTTAACTCCGTTCTTTTCACATACTGTCTCTCACTGTGGAAGGGAGGATTGCCCCAAAAACCTGGCTCCAGGTGGTTACCTCACCGATGTCTGGACTTTAAATAATCCCACCTATACTTTTGTCCTAACCAGTGGGTCCAGTTCTAGGTAGCTTCTGCCTGTTCATCTTGAAGAAAATCTTTCCTCCAACTGGGTTTTTAGGGGTTTTAGGCCCCTGTCCACACGTCACCGGGTATTTTCAAAAACGCATATATTTTATCTGTTTTGCCGTCCACACAAAAACAAAAGAGTTTTTTTTCACTCAAAACCGGTGTTTTTGAAAACTCCGACCAAAGTGGAGATTTTGGAAAACTCCGTTTTTTGCATAGATGTGCGAAAACGGAGATTTGCGTTTTTTGCGTCACTACCTGCGACAAGTATTGCACATACCTCGTTCATGTGCGTCCTTGTTTACAAAAGCAGACAGTGGGCAGCATGGATTCATGCTACGGAAATGACGACAGAGGTGCTCTGATTGGATAGCTCAGAACTTACATTTACATCATTACTGCCGCCTATTGGTCTGGCATGCTCATAACCGCACTCAGAAGCGTATTTATACGGCTCCGTGTGGACGCAGATATTTCGTAAACGGTTACGTGTGGACACAAGCGTTTTCCTAAAACAGAGGACAGCAGATATGCGTTTTCAAAAATACCCAGCTACGTATGGACAGGGCCTTATTCATCGAGAGTGAGGCTCTAAGGACAGACGTGTCCTTATTAGTCGTGCTGATTGTGTTAAGTCAAATTAAGCCGGGCGTTCTCGGTCAGGCGTCGCTGCACTCATGGCTGCACCGCATTTGGCTGATTCCTGGCTTTCATGTCCTGTGGTCCTGACACCTGTGCTCTAGCTACCGTCCAGTTCCATCAGGCTGACTTCTCTGGATTATTTTAGTTTGACAGTCTTAGGGTACATCAGCTGATTTTTGTCGACCCCTTTATCCTGTTTATTGTGAAGCTCGGTGAGGTGATTATCTCCAAGGTGATAACGCCTCATAGTTCTCTGTAGTTCTGATCAACAGCAGGAAGTTTGTCACCTGAGTGAAACTAAATGTAAGAACGTCTGACGCCCGCATTGACCTGCTCTGATAATCACTGTGGTCATCACTTCTCCTCACACACACACACACAGGAAAGTAGGTCGACCCGAACCAAAACAAAAGATACAAAAGGGAACAAAAGCTTTAAAATAACTTCAAACAATCCTCCGACTGGTTTTTACACGTTTAAACAGCATCTAAACTGATTGGTAATATTTTATTTAAGAAGTCTGAATGCTGGCTCTTATATAAGGAGCACACACACATACACATACACACACATCTGAGCCAAGCTCTGCTATATTCACACATTTTACAAGCACATAAAAGAACAAAACGACATGTCAAATCCCACATTTTACCGTTTTATGGAGCTAAATAAAGTTTTCTGGGTTAAACTGAGGCATGGACACAGTTTAAGTGACGATCTGAAGCTAATAATCGATCAATCGGAGCTGAAACTCGATCAGAAACCGATTATTACTGTAACATGTGTGAACGCTCAGTCAGTAAACAAGCGAGTGTGGAAGTCCTGCCAAGTAGAACACTGTGTTCTCTCTGGAGCAGAGGAAACACGATGTGCTTTCTCTACGCCTATAGCTAATGTACGAGACGTCACAGCAAAAAAAAATAATCTATTTGGCTTTAAATTCATTTTAAAAATCATTTTAAAGCCTTAGTCGGCATTAAGAAGCCCCTAAAGGTGGAGTTTAGACCCCGATAAAGCACAAAGAAAACCCCTAAACCCTCACTGGGGCTTACAAATGTTATGCTATCATTCTTCAGAGCTAAAAGTGAAAGCTTCAGCTGTTGTTTTTGTAGCTTTAAGCTCATTTTAAGCTGTTTCGCTTGAAGAAGTCGCACTTTTTAGAAGCTTTAGACGACTTTAAAGACTTTTTAAGCCATTTAGAGTCAAAATCAATGGTTTAATGAGGCGAAAAAGTTAGATTTGACTTGTTTTATTTGCATTGATGATGCATTTTAAGGGGATTTCCAAGAGTTGGTGTTCTGTGGAACAGTCTTTAGAAGCTCTGAAGAGGATTTAGTGACTTTTAAACCACGTAGAGTCGTTTCTAACGAGCAACGAGCCAGAAAGGTTCGGTTTGAGTTGTGTTTTGTGTAAATGAAATGTCACATTTTTCTTTGTAAGCATCTCAAAGTTGATCAGTTTAACATTAAAGTTGATTTTTAAAAGTTTTTATGGTGTTTTAAAATCTCTTTTTCTGGATTTTAAGGTCTGTAGAGTTTAAATGTTGGTTTTTCTGATTTATTACACTTTAAGAACTGATGAAAAGGATGGTTTTTTCTGGGTTTTTCTGAACTTCTGGGTGTTTTGTAATGTAAAAGTGTGTGTGTCTGTGTGTTTGTCTGTGTATTTGTCTGTGTTTGGATTTATCATTGCAAATTCCCCATTAATAAAGGTTTTCTTGATTCTATGTGTGTGTGTGTGTGTGTGTGTGTGTGTGTGTGTGTGTGTGTGTGTGTGTGTGTGTGTGTGTGTGTGTGTGTGTGTGTGTGTCTGTGTCTGTCTGTGTCTGTCTGTGTCTGTCTGTGTGTGTGTCTGTTTGCCTGTGTATTTGTCTGTGTATTTGTCTTTGTGTGGATTTATCATTGCAAATTCCCCATTATTAAAGGTTTTCTTGATTCTATGTGTGTGTGTGTGTGTGTGTGTGTGTGTGTGTGTGTGTGTGTGTGTGTGTGTGTGTGTGTGTGTGTGTGTGTGTGTGTACCTTTCAGTGAGGTCTCCACCAGTCTCAGGTACTGTTTGGACTTCTTGTTCCCATGGCTCATCTTCTGTGCCAGTCCGTTCCTCTGGAGGACGCACTCCTCCAGTTGGACCACATTCTGATGGCGGTTCTCTAAACTGGTGAGGGCCCAGAACTCTGCCAGGGCCAGCTCCACGTTCTCTGGAGCGTCACATTGGAGTCTCTTAACGGCCACTCTGGCCCCGGTCCTGCGTGCTAGCGCTTCGTAAACCACCCCGTAACTCCCGCGGCCCACTTCCCGCAGCAGGCTGTAGCGGGGAGACGCGCCACTGCGTATGAAGCTAAAACAGTCCTCCTGCAGCTGATCGTGCGGAGCGCACAGTTTGCGGTGGTTCAGGGAGCGCAGCACCGCTCCGCTCCCCTTCCTCCTCTTCCTGCCACGAAGATCCATAAGTTCTTTTCTAAAGAAAGTCGGCATGAAGAGAGGCTGCGTGGATCTGTCATTCCTTACTCTGCAACGCGCTGTGTGTCTGTGTGAGAGCGCTCTGAGAGTCAGTGTGTGTGTGTGTGTGTGTGGAGGGGAAGAGGGGGGGAGCAGGGGGAGCGGGTGCAGAGTTTTTACAGTAAAAACAAAATGTTCCTCGGAGAACAGAAGGCGGGGCCTTCAGATGATTGGCTGTATGGAAGACACGCGCACAGGTGGCTGTGGGAAGGGTGAAGAGGGCGTGGTCTGCAGATGTATGACAGGTTGCAGTGACGTAAGAGGGGGAGTGACAGCACGTGGAACAATCATTCAGAGTGGGGGCGGGGGGGGTGCACAATAACACACACTCATAAACACAGAAATCCAGAAAAGTCTCGTTTTCTCATGTCCAAAGATCACGATGTGTGTGAGGAGTGGACCTCTGCGGGTCCAGATCGTGGAGGAGAAGAAGGGGTTTATAGGACCGCTCAAGAAGGACCGCATCACGCAGGAGGAGACTGTTTATAAAGTCCTCTCCAATCATGTCCGTTGTTTTGGTTTACCACCTTTACCACTGGTCGGCAGTACGTCTGTAAAACTAGAAAACAGGACTAGCTGGAGTTCCGTGGGCTACTGGTTGTTATTGTTACAATAGACTCCAGAACGGTGTTGTTTTCGTCAACGATAACGACAACAAAATGATTTTGTTGACGATGCTTTTTTTTCATGACGATGACGTAACGATGACAAAATAAATGTGGTGTTAAAAGGTGTTCTGTCGAGATCTGCGACCGTCGAGAGTTGCAACTCTGCGCCTCTGCGCAGGTCCAGAATGCATCAACCACCACCACCACCCCTAGCCAAAGTTCCGTGGGTGGTAATACTTAGGTAATATTTTATTAATCCCTAATGGGAATTTTGAGGCTGGTTTTATCATTTTAAAATGAGGCTGGATTCAAGCCTCACTTCGTCTGAATGGCTACGAAAAATGAAAACATCAGAAGCTAAACACTGCTGAAGCTAAACCTTACTGACGTTAACAGTCAGTGCTGCTCGTTACCATTAAATACTAACCCTAACCTCCCAGACTAGGTCATCCTGGCTCCAAATTTAGTTGCTGATACCCAATAAAAGTTTATTCTTTTTCCACAAAATGTGCTCAACAACCTCGTCGCTGTGGGTGGTGTGTATGTCTACATGCAACACACCTGGTGGTGCGAATTGACGAGAAACTCATCAGTGATTTTTTTAAATTTTATTTTAATATAATTTATTAATCTCTCACTGGGAAATTTATGTGCTGCTTTACACCGCAGCAGGCTGCCATCTATGATGGCACCAATAGTAGGTGAAACGAGGGGTTAGGTGTCTTCTCCAAGGACCCTAGACGTGAACTTAATGGGATGCTGTAGTGAAACACTTTTATTAATTTTGTCAGGTTGTTGGAAGTTGGCAAAAAATGACACACAACACCTTTCTGAGTATTTAACAGCAAATGCGTTTATTTAGCCCAAATATCACAGCAAAGTAAGCATAGTGGATTAATAGTGGATTAAATAAAAGCATAAAAGCATATAATAGTGGATAAATAAAAAAGCATAATAATGAATACATAGAAAGCATAATAGTGGATAACAACACTTTAAGTTTCCATCTCTTACCGTTAGTAAAGTCGGAGAGCCCACAACCTCGGTAGAGCGTGCATAAAATCCGGTTGGGTGTTATAATCCACAGACCCGCAGAAGACTCTACCGAGTATAGAGGAATCCCCGCTTTTCTACCTCATGACAAACAACATTCCATGAACAAACTTTTCTCATAACAATGTTCCGTGTTTCTCTCTCCGTACAATTTTCCCCATAAAACCCACATTGAAGGCTTCGTTCTCATAATAATCTTTCTTATAACATTGAATGAGGGCATTTGACATCAAAAAATAAATCCCAATACAGATGCCAACCCGTGAACTTCCGGCTAAATTAGGTGCCACAGACTAACTCTCTAACCACTGAGCCACCGTCTCACACGAACAACGGTATTGTGCATTACTTGTCGCAGGTAGTGACGCATAAAAACGCAAATCTCTGTTTTCGCACGTCCACACGCAAACGCAAAATCAGAGTTTTCCAAAATCTCCACTTTGGCCGGAGTTTTCAAAAGCACCGGTTTTGAGTGAAAAAACCTCCGTTTTTGTGTGGACAGCAAAACGAATAAAAATATATGCGTCTTCAAAAATACCCGGCTACGTGTGGACGGGGCCAAAGACAAACATACTTATATAATTTTTATGACACTGGTTTGGTTCTCTAAAGGTTCTAAATGTGTGTGTTTGTGAGACATGTACAGATGAAGATCAGCTTGATTTTGGCCTAAAGTCTCTTCTGAAAAAACATATTAATCCTACAGAAACATCGGTTGTTACGATAATTAAAATAACTGAAGCTAATAAAAACATCAGAACCGAGCCGAGCCGATGGACGCTGCTTGTCCAGCACATCTGAAAAACCCCACCGTGCCAGATAAAAACAAGCCAGTCTTTTGTGATGTGCTATGTCGGGTTGCATTTATGGTCCTGCATACCAGTCTGGCTGTGCTCATAGAGGAGACTGAACGATTGTCACAGCTCAGTGACCAGTTAAGCTCTATTGGTGGTTGTGATCAAAAGGGGAATTAACTGTGCTCAGACCTCTGCCCTCCACCCAGCAGGAATCTGAGGACACAGCAAAGTGGACCCTTCAAAAACTGACCAAACCAGAGGTGTCAAAAGTACCAACATTTCCTACTCAAGTAGAAGTATAAATACCGAGTTAAAAAACTACTTTAGTAAAAGTAGAAGTATCAACTCAAGTTTTCTACTTAAGTAAAAGTAAAAAGTAACCTATTTTAAAACTACTTCAAGTAAAAAAAGTAAAAGTAATTTTCAGAAAAAAAGGAATATTGTTAACAAAAGCGTATGAACATATTTTTTAACTATTATCACATGCTTTAAGGAGCAGAAAATATGATAATAAATGAAAGTGTTTTGGTGTTAAACTTTATGAATCAGAAACATTTATTTCTTAATAATCTTTATTGGAAATCGATTAATGAACACAATCAAATGTATTAACATAAGCAGGGCATTATGTAACGTCCCTTCAGCTATCAAGCTTCACTCTGCATCACCTAATTTAACCAACTTCAGCAGACACAAACACACTCAATGTAAAAAAAATAAATAAATAAATAAAAATGACCAAAAGGCTTTTTCAAGCCTTGAAGGCAGCTAGTTTTCAAAGTTCTTTGAGGCAATAATGAATAGTCTTTAACAAGTTGGTAAGTATGGGAGTGCCACATAAAGCCTGGGCAGCGTTGCCAGGTGGGAGGTGCTGGATTATCGTACTAATGACGTAAAATTATTGTATTTTACAAAAAATATTGTACACCCAGTAAAACCACGCCCATTGACAAAATAACACCCTTTACATGCACTCGTAAGGCAGTGGGAGTGAAGGAAACACACAGGAGGCAAAATCCTTGGATTCTTTTTCTAAAATTTTAAGAACTGTAAAAATGAAAAAATAACCAGGGAAATGAGATTTTAAGAAACCCAGAAAGAAACCAGTAGGGGCGGGACTTAGGAGACGGTATATATAAATTTATATATATACATATCTACATATATATGTGTACATATAAGGTTTTTTTTTTTTTTTTAATGTTAACCCAAACATCTACATGATACAAAATCTAAGTGATGTGTAGTTTTAATCTCCTCAGTCAGTCTTTATAAACAAATCAATAACATTTTAGATGCTTTTAAGCACAAATACTTCATCCACTACTATTTATGGATTAATCAGTTCAATTAGCTTTGTTTCTAAAGATAAAATAGTGCGTCACAGATCAAAATTATTTTTATAAAAATACCATCTACAACATTTTCAGCAAAGACGTTTACAATAACTGCAGACTGAAAATAATAATAATAATAATAATAATAAAACATTTCTTTGCTGTTGTTTTTTAAAAAAAACTGATAATTCAATCAAAGTTCAGTGTTGCAGCATCAGAAACACTTTGATTTCCGAGCCCGCAACAAGTCTTAAACACGCAAACTAACGTTCCTGCTCTTTAAAAGTTTGTGGGCGGGGCTACTCGCCCCAAAGTAATGATTGACTGGAGCTGTCAGCCAATCATTCATCTGTTCCTTTGTTTGATGCATTCAGGGTTGATAAAAAAAAAAAAAACTCCGACAAACAGTCGCGGCTTTTTAACGGTGACAAAATGGAGAAAGTAGCGACTACTTTTTAAAAAAATGAACGAAGTAAAAGTACAGATAATTGCATAAAAAAGTAGTGAGTAAAAGTAAAAAGTAGACAAAAAAATAATTACTTCGTTAAAGTAAAGATACCGAGATTTTCTACTTGAGTAAGGTAACGAAGTAATCTTACTTCGCTACTTGACACCTCTGGACCAAACTAAATTTGAAGTGGGAGATGTTCAGACTTTGGCGCCCCCTGTTTGTACTGTCTCTACTGTGAGAGCGTTCTGGCCCAGAGGTGGACATAATTTTTTCAACTTTGAGGCCTCAAAAGTTTTTTTTTTGTCTTCTGAACCGCTTACCCCAACAGGGTCAGAATGATGAAGAACTATGAAGGAAACTAATTTAAATGTAAAAAAAATGTATTTGAGTGTTGTTTAAAAAGTCTGAAAAATGACTTTCAGACTGTGAAAATTAACAAAAACATCCTAAATGTTAAAGAAAAAACTAAAAAAGTTTGATATTTTGAAATCAAATGAATGAATTTCAACTAGTTCACGTGTCTGCTGAGAAATTATAAAATTATAGGAAAAATAACAGTAAAAAAGTTTATGTAATTTCTTTGTGTTTAGAGGGCCGGACCGGGCCTCATCTGGCCCTCAGGCTGTAGTTTGCTCACCCCTGCTCTAGCCTATAAAAATCTCTTTCCCTTTTGAATGAAATTAACTCAGGATTTATTTTACCCACAATTCAAATGGACTTTTAGTTTATGTCTTAATTAAATCAAAACAAACAACAAAATGTCCCCAAATGTTCATTTTGTATGCAGTAGAGTGAGGAGGAAGCATTCGACCCTCGGTCTCCCCGTGGGCCCGTAACACTTTTAAAAACCCAATATCTCCCAAGGATTTATAATTAAGATGCTCATGGTTATTCGGTACCAACTATAGCTGAGCTGATTGAGTTTTCAGGGCTTGTGCGACCAGAGATAAAAATAATAAGGGTCAAATATAAATTAGTAAGTTTTATTTCTACAGCGTTTTTTCATAAATAAAAATCATAAAGTGCTTTACAAAAGAAACAGCTCATAGATACTCAGTACCAAGTATAGATGAAGTTAAGAGATCATGTCCATGTTGACACATCTTTCCACCACTAACAACAAGTGAAGACCAATACTTTTGAACTTGTTAGGATAACATAGATCCACACTGCCTTTTAAAAAGCGTGTGTGTTCATATTCAATGTGAAATATTTCATGTGATCAATTTTATAAAATTTGTGTGTGTTGTGTTTGTTTACTAGAGACTGTTACCTAGGGAACCATTAGGACTGGTAATGTTTTATTGAGTGGTTTACAGAGATTCACCAGCAGAACAAAAGGTGCTGATATGAGGGGGAATGACAAAGGATTCTAATCAGTGGAAGGAGACGATGTAGTGATGGAGAAGGTCACACTTATGTGTGAAAAGGAATGGGGGTGATAACATGTTGCATCCCCCGATGACTGGACACACTGGGTGTGAAGGATGCAGGACAAAAGATCAGGACGGAACCGTCACTAACTGTGAGGAGAAGGTGGACCTTCGCTAGTGCGTCTGTAAAACAGGATTAGGTGGAGTTTTGTGTGAAGCGGCCTCTGGGAACTGCTGGTTGTTATTGTTACAGTAAACCCCAAAACCCAGAGTTCTGTAAACTTTCTGGGATACAGATTTAACCAGTGAGAATCTGTCTGTCTGACTTCCAATGAAAAAAAAAAAAAAAAAGCAGAAAAAAAAAACTTACAGGATTGTAAGGTGAGGTCTTACAATCCTGTTTCGATGGTGTGGAGGAAGAAATGGTACACTTATGAAACCAAGTTGGAAGAAGTATGCAGTTGTTAATGAAAACAAAAAATATCCAACCATTAAAAAGGTCTGGAAGGAATACCCCTCGAACTCTCTAAGTCCACCTACTGACTTGTTTTAGAAATCCATACGATAAGATCACATAATAAATTTTGATGGCATTAACAGGATGTCATCAAAGTCCCATCTGGCTGTCCCCTCTCTACTCATCCCCCACGTTCATCCTCCTTGCTTGTTTCCTGCCCTTACATGTCACACATGTGTCTCATTATCCTTTGTATTTAAGTTCCGTACTCCTTCTCCTCACAGTTACTGAAGCTGCTCCTCAGGAGGTCCACTGATTCATGGACTGTACTCCCTGTGCATCAGATAATTTGTTTAGATACACACCTTTTGGGGTAAAAGGTTTTTTAAGACAAAAACAATCAATACAGACCATAAGAAATATGTAAGTGACTTAAAAATAGAAAGAAATAAGATTAGAATAAACGTTCTTTAAATATGACCCTTATGATTCCCTTGCCCACCACCAGAGGGAGCCTGGGACCTTCTTTCATCTCCCTGATTTGGGACACCTGTTGGTTATTGACCAGCTGTCTATTTAAAGGCAGTCTGCATTGCCTTCAGTGTCAGGTCATCATCCGTTCAAGCCAAGAAGTCCTGGCTACCTGACCAAGACATGCCTGCGAACGTTTACCTTGAGATATTCCAGTTTGATTTATGGGTTTTTTTCCGTTACAGCTTTAATGGACTCCTTACTAAATAAATAATGTTTGTTGTCCTTCACTTGAATCCTCCTCCTTGTTGGTCCACACAAGTGAGATGGGTGACGCTATGTTTCAGGATATGCGGAAATGACGACAGAGGTGCTCTGATTCAGAGGTAAGATCTTAAGCCCGAGCCCGACCCGGTCGGGCTTCTCTCTCGCTGACTTTTTTTTTTGTTGTATTAATATATGTTTATAAAATGTAAACTAAAACGATGTGTGTGTACTAAACTAATAAATACTTGTTATAAAATTATTTAATTTGGATAAAACAGAGAAGTAATGTTAAACTACTAAACAGAATCCGCAGATCCAGAACTTGCTCTTGCGCACGTGAACGCCTCCTCTTAATTTGGTAATCCTCTCCTGTGCACGTCTTTATTTTATTTATTTTGAACTGGTATCCCCGATATGAAGGAGTAAGAAGTTAAGGATAAACTAAAGGCAGGAGAACTGAAAAGACAAACACACACCGGTAAGAGTGAGGTGTGGAAAAGCTTCAAATTTATTGTTTAAAATGCTACAGAAACTTACGTTGGCTTCGCTGGATGTAGTCAATGTAGCGCTTTCCTCTCATACGAGAGCAAAAGAGACTGGCACCTCGACGCTGAGCGGGCATTTAAACAGCTGGACTGGCAAAAGTGATGATCGTTAAAGATCTATTTTATCATTTGTTTCAAAGACCGTCCCTCCTCTTCGCACTAAGCAGGCCATCACAGACAAGTGCGTTAGGGGTCCGATAGTGTGATTTTTATATTTTTTTTCATTAAAAAACGTGTTCTTTAAAATGTTCCTATTTATAAATAACCCTCCCCCTCCCGAGTCCTCACAAATAAAATTTGACATTTCGGGCTTGTTTCGGGCTCGGGCCCGCAAATCACGTTGATTGGTCGGGCTCGGGCCGGGTCGGGTTTTAACATCCGCGGGCTCGGGTCGGGCTGGATTTTTTTACGCCCGATCTCACCTCTGCTCTGATTGGATAATTATTTTGTTTATGAAAAGTATTTAAGGTTGGTGGATTTTGTGACAATAGAGTAACTACCATCTCTTCACCAAAACTTTAAAAGTGTGTTAAAACCCGTCAGAAGCAGCTGCTGAACCACATTAGCACAACAAAAACCACATCCACACCAGTTTCCTGTTTTGAGCTGCTCAAGCAAAATTCATTTAATCAAGAGGAGCTTGTTTTTCATCTAAATTCTGTTTGCTATGTCACTCAGAGTCTTGCATTATTTTTTGCAACCTATTTAATTTTTTATAATTTAAACGAACATGTCTGATTATTTAAGACAGGTTTTTGGAAATGAGGTTCCAGTAACCCTCGGTCATGCTTTGTTTCAGCTGAGCTCTACCACAACCCACATAGTTATTTTCTCCTCTTTAGTTTCTCACTACCAGAGACATTTACTCAAGTTTTATGTTGTCATTGTTTCAAAAACTTACAACAACGGCTCTAAAACTCACCAGTCTTTTTGTTTGGTCCATCTGCAGAGTCTGATTTTTGTATGTGTTAAAGGATTTTTCAAATACATGGAAAGTTTTCATGAGAACTCAATTCATAACGAGAGACCCGCAATTCCTGTGAGAATACAGCAAAATCTGCTCAACAGGAGAAACGTTTCCCTGTCAGGATCCCTCACCTGCCACCAGAGGGAGCCTTGGATATTCCTAATCAACCTGATTAGGATCACCTGGGGATGATTCCTGATTCCACTCATCTGTGCACCCTGCCATCTATTTAAGGGTAATCACCCCGGACTTCCCTGTCTGGTCTTACTATCCCTTCCAGCCAGGTCTCCCTGGTTACCTGACCATGTTTGAGCTTTGTTATTTAGGGATGGGAAATCCGAGGCCTCGCGACTCATCGAGCAACTTCAAGCAACTGCGAAAAGTCGACACGAGGAGTCGGCACGTTTGCAGGCTGCGCATGCGCAGATAAAAAACAAACCAAGGAAAAAAAAAATCTACGCCTCAAATTTTGTTTTACAAGAAGATGAAATGTGGGTTATTGTGGGGCAATTCCTCTTGTAGTTTATTTTTTTTATCATGAAATGAGATTACGTTAATTCGTTGCCATAGTAACAGTTACCTAAACAATCAAATTTCACTCAGTTACTGACAATGTAATTAAATGTTCAATAAAACACACTGACCCACTGTTTTTTTTTTGTCATTTGAATAACTACAGAGGACCGGCTGATAGAATCTTATGGAAGGGAAAATGAACACACTGATACAATTAAACAGATGTTTTTGTGCGACGCGCAGTAGAAGATTTCGTAAAGAGTTTTGTTTTGGGAGAGTGTGTGATATTTTCACTTGTGTCTAATTCGATGCTCTCCAAATCAAAGTATAGATAAAGTCTGTTTTGATATTTTAATCTAAAGCACTTTGTAAAGTTTTGATAAGAGGAATACTGTATAAATTAAATACGATTTGAATCAACAATCTGTGACACAAGCAGCAACATTCAGGAAAGACGTAAGAGAGTCTCTGTGGCTCTAAAACAGCGTAAAAAACTGAAACAGGACAATTGTAAATGTTTGTCATAGATTTTTTATTTAAAAATAAAATCTTTTCCACGGTGCTTGGCTTTAGTCTGCTCCTCTTCAGACTGACTTCCTCTCCAGCTTTGGATAAGACCCGCTCACCGGGCACCGAGGTTGCTGGCATGTGGAGATGCTTGGCCAGTTTGTGCAGGTTTGGGTAAACTGTTGTCCTCGATGCCCAGAATGCGAGAGGGTCTTCTCCCCTGAAGAAGTAGGGCTCCGATAGGCATCTCTGAACCACCACTGTGGCATTCGCCTGCGCGCACTGACTTCCCTGGTTTTCACCTAGAAAAAAGTAGTTAGGATTGTAAAACCATGTAACATGTGGACATCGTTTATCAGATGAAAATACTAACCAACCCGGCTGTCCAGCAGGTCCCACAAATAGTCATTCTCCGCTGAAGATGACGCTCCCGGTTGTGACTATTAAAACAGAATTGGTTCTCCCTCCATTTACAACTTACACACAGAAACACACACTCACCTTTCACTCTCATACAGTCAGTCAGTCATCTTCTTATCCGTCTGTCCCTTTCGGGGTTACGGGGGGTGCCGGAGCCCATCCCGATGATTTAACCCTTGTATTATGTTGATAAATAATTACATTGATTATGTTGCGGGTCATTTTGACCCGTGCAGTGTAAATCCATGCAAAACAGTAAAAAAACAGGTTAAACCAATCAAATTTTTATTTTGGATTTTATGTACATTGTAAAAAGGAACAAACAATAACCTTTTTTTTTTTTCATCAGAACTATTTGTGTGTCAACTTGCTCTATTGTCAATGTTCAACACTTTCCATGTTCTCCGCATGATGGACATAATGGACATAAAAAACATTTTAGGAAGATAAAGAATGGTTAACCAGTACTTTGGACAAAGTAAAAACTGAAATGGGTCAAATTGACCCGTAACATAATACAAGGGTTAAGGCGAAGGGCAGGGTACACCCCGAACAGGTCACCAGTCTGTCGCGGGGCCACTCTCATACAATTCTCGCAAAAACTCTTTCAACCTCTTAATTCCAAACACTCTATATTTGTGTTTGTGAATCCTAAAAACAATCTGATAAATCTGTGTGTGCGTGTGTGACTGTGTTGGTTGAATGTGTGTGTGTTTTAAGTAACACCTACAAAAGGTCTAACAAGATCAAAGTGATATTATTGTGTACAATACCTACTGTGATAAAATCCCTGTAGAATCTAAAGCTGTGATGTAGCAAATCGCTAGAAAATCTCCTCCTCGCAAAAACCCACGACTTCCTGAATGAATGAAACCCTTATATATCATCTGACTGATTGACCGACCCGCCCCTTCAAACTCTCCGAGCTCTTCGACACCTGGCTCCACGTGACAGTAGCTCGGATTTTGGGTCGCGCGATGTTTGACATTCCGACACACGGAATCGGAGCAATTCTCGCGATACTTTTGTGTCACTCTGTTCGGCTCAGCTCGAGCAGACAGGCTCGAGCTGGCCATCCCTATTGTTATTATTTGGACTTTTGAAACCTGGAGTTAACCCTGTGCCTCTTGCTTTACAGACTTTCCTGAATTGAGTTAATAAAGCTTGTTTTGAAGTTCTGTAATTGGGTCCTCCTCCTTCCGCATCCCTCAAACCCTGACATTCCCATTGTCGATAATTCTTAAATAGTAAAGTCCTGAGGGTCTCTTTCATTAAGCAGGAGTTTGCCAAAAATTGTGCAATTCGTGCAAATTGAGCGATTTGTGAGGGAAACAAAGTACCTGCAGTATAGATTAACTTCAAGCCAACTCAGGAGCCGTTATTCACAAGTGACACACAAAAAATGTGATTGAGAGAAACTGTATGCTTGTTGTTAATCACCATGTCTGAACTCATTTTAAAACCATATGCAGTATAATTGATTACGTCATCATAAATATATCATGTGGGGGAATTACTTCGACCGCCTAAAGTGGCTGACATCAAATTTTTGTCTTCAGAACTTTTCTTTTTTATTTCACCGACAGATCAATGGGTGTCGGGTAGAGATGTTGCTGTAATGACTGCTCTGGGACAATTTCGTGTTGCCTTGTTGGTGACACCAGCAAGGCCGCACCATGGTGACAGCTTTTCTTTGCTTTTCCATTCCGGGGCCAGGTTGCGGGGTCAACAGCCTCAGACAGAAAGCCCAGGCCTCTCTCTCCCCAGCTGCATCCTCCAGCTCACCCAGAAGGATCCCAAGTTGTTCCCCGGCCAGCTGTGAGACATAGTCTCTCCAGCAGGCCTAGGGTCTGCCCGTAGTAACCAGATACTGGTTACTATGGTGAGGGTAGGAACATAGATCATGGTTACCATGGTGAGGGGTAGGAACATAGATCCTGGTTACCATGGTGAGGGTAGAAACGTAGGTCCTGGTTACCATGGTGAGGGTAGGAACGTAGATACTGGTTACCATGGTGAGGGTAGGAACATAGATCCTGGTTAACATGGTAAGGGGTAGGAACATAGATCCTTGTTACCATGGTGAGGGTAGAAACGTAGGTCCTGGTTACCATGGAGAGGGTAGGAACGTAGATACTGGTTACCATGGTGAGGGTAGGAACATAGATCCTGGTTAACATGGTGAGGGGTAGGAACATAGATCCTGGTTACCATGGTAAGGGGTAGGAACATAGATCTTGGTTACCATGGTAAGGGGTAGGAACATAGATCCTGGTTACCATGGTGACGGTAGGAACATAGATCCTGGTTACCATGGTAAGGGTAGGAACATAGATCCTGGTTAACATGGTGAGGGGTAGGAACATAGATCCTGGTTACCATGGTAAGGGGTAGGAACATAGATCCTGGTTACCATGGTGAGGGTAGGAACGTAGATCCTGGTTACCATGGTGAGGGTAGGAACGTAGATCGACTTGTAAATCGAGAGCTTTGCTTTTCGGCTCAGCTCTCTCTTTACCATGACGGACCGATGCAGCGTCGTAGTTATTGCTGATGCCGCACCGATCCGCCTGTCGATGTCCTGCTCCATCCTTCCCCCACTCGTGAACAAGACCCCGAGATACTTAAACTCCTCCACTTGGGGCAGGACCCTGTCCCTGACCCACAGGGGGCATTCCATACTTTTCCGGGCAAGGACCATGATCTCGGATTCCATGGTCGCTAATTCCCATCCCGGCCGCTTCACACTCGGCAGCAAATCGATCCAGTGAGAGCTGGAGATCACGGTCCGATGAAGCCAACAGGACCACATCATCCACAAAAAGCAGAGATCCGATCCCGAGGTCACCAAACTGGATCCCTCCAACGCCTCGGCTGCGCCTAGATATTCTGTCCATAAAAGTGACGAACAGAATCGATGACAAAGGGCAGCCTTGGCGGAGTCCAACTCTCACTGGAAATGGAATCGACATACTGCCGGCTATACGGACCAAGCTCTGGCTTCGGTCGTACAAAGATCGGACAGCCCGTATCATGTCATTGCTCATAAGTTATTTCAGATGGTTGTTGTTTCAATAAAGTCCACTCTTGATTTTTTATTTATAATTTTATATAATTTTAATTATAATTTTTATCGTTAAACATTATCATTACTTTGAAAACACTTAGTTTTGTTGTTATGAATGTTTTGTTTTTTCTGCTGCTTAATTTAATTGGTTCAGTACAAAAAATGCAAAGAGAAAGACGTTGTAAAATCAGAGTTTATCTATTGATTATGGACATCCTCTGTCCTCTGCTGACCGGGGCCAGCCAAATTGATTCCTAATTAAAATTGAACTGTTTTAATTTTTTTTTTTCATTTTCACCTTGTATTTTTTTTAAAGCACTTTGATTAATTATATGCATGCATCATGCGTTACATTGAAAAGTGTCCTTGTAAGCTTTTAAGCATACATCAGCGTTCCGATTAGCCGTAACCGATCTAAACTGTGTGCAGCTACTCATCTCAGCAGGGTTTCTGATCAGTGAGCGACATGAGGGAGGGGTACGTGGGGTAAATGTGGTAATTGCCTGGATCTTTATGTCATTGAGCTGATTTCACAGGACTTTGCTCAAATCACACGAGTCGGACGAACAATTCTGGTGTTGTGCAATCAAATTGGAGCAAATTATATTCAATATTAATCAAAAAAATTTTTAGGATATTGAAATGGCACTTAGATGATAAACCACCAAATACTCAAAAGTTTTATTTTTGAAAATAACTCAAAAGTACAAGTGAAACAAAAAAATTATTAATACATTTTAAATGGACATATTATAATTTTATAATATAATCAAACATATTTTTATTGATGTTATTTTTATGGTAACATCATGTTCTATTATTCTAGTTTATCATTTTTATGTGATCATGTTACTTTTTGTAACCTTTATACCAAATACTGAAAAACTACATCTTGTTATATGTTTCGTTCCGTCGTCTTCCGCTTATCCAGGGCCGGGTCACGAGGGCAACAACCTCAGACGGGAAGCCCAGCCTTCTCTCACCCTGGCTGCATCCTCCAGCTCACCCAGAAAATCCTAAGTCATTCTCCGGCCAGCTCCGGCCAGTCTATCCAGCGGGTCCGGGGTCTGCCTCTTGGTCTCCTCCCGGTGGGACGTGCCCGAAACACCGTGCCAACAAAGCGCTCAAACCACCCCTTCTGGCTCCTCTCGACCTGGAGGAGGAGCGGCTCGACACCGAGCACTTCCCAGATGGTAGAGCTCCTCACCCGATCTCTGAGCGAGAGCCCAGCCACCCTGCAGAGGAAGCTTATTTCGGCCGCTTGTATCCGCAATCTCATTATTTCGGTCACCACCCACAGCTGGTGACCATAGGTTATGGTGGGAATGTCGATCGACTTGTGAATCGAGAGCTTTACGTTTTGGCTCAGCTCTTTCTTCACCACAAAAGACCGATGCAGCGTCCTAGTTATTGCTGACACCGCACCGATCCGCTTCATCCTTCCCCCACTCGTGAACAAGACCCCGTGATACTTAAATACAAGTAAGATACTGTACGCCCCTCCCCCACTTCTTTGTTTCTAACCTGAGCTACCATAAACATAAAAACATTAGACTTTGCAAACAGTTCTCCAGTCAGTGTTGTGTTGTGTGTATTTTAAAGTTAGTAAATGAGACATAAAACATGTTTTATTCTAATAATCTTATTTTAATCTAAGTCGGTTTTATGGTTTCTATGATTTATAAAGTCTCAGTGAAAACCCCGGCAGTAAACGTGGAGCTAACATTAGCTGGAGAACATTTCGATCAGAACCAGAATCCACCACACAGTGCTCAGACATCGTATCTACTACCACAGTTTTAGTGACTGTGGTAGGACTACCTCCAAGATGGCGACCCTAGCAGCCAACGAGGGATCTACTCATTGGCCCTGCCCACATGTAGCCAGTTATCTGGTAAAACGAATATATTTTTATCCATTTTGGCCCGTCATCCACACAAACCCATAGGTTTTGTCGCTCAAAACCATCGTTTTTGAAAACTCTGACCAAAACTCCGCTTTTGCATTTGCGTGTGGACATGCATAACCGGCGTTTTGCGTTTTAGACTTTTACCTGCGACAATTAATGCATAAACGTCATTTATGTGCGTCTTTGTTTTTACTATCAGGTAATAGGCAGCATAGATCTTCTAAAAAAAAAAAAAAACACTGCCGACTACTGGTCTGGCATGCTTATAACCGCACTCAGAAGCGTACGCAGAAGGGTTCGTGTGGCTGCGGTTATATTGAAAACGGTTACGTGTGCACGTGAGAGTTTTTCTAAAACAAAGGATAGCAGATATACTGTACGTTTTCAAAAATACCCGGCTACATGTGGACATGGTCTGCGTCTATGTGTGCCACACCCAAGTCAGCCATTGTTTCTCCTTATATGGTCATTTCCTCTAAAAACAGGTGATGTAACACAGTGAAAAAAAAAACTTAACAGATTCCCTGAACCAACACGAGGCGTCTGAGCAGAAACAAAAAAGTAACAAAGATTATATAAAGATATCTTTGTAATTAATTTATGGATTAAATTTAAATTTTAGATTAAATTCTAGGGATGACTGAGCTCATAAAGTAACGTTCAGTATTAGGATCTAAAAGAAAAGTTCGACATAGAAATATCAGATTTTCAAAGGTTCTTTTATGGTACCTGTCGGTAAATGTGTTTCCAGAGGGACAACATGACATATTACACTTGTCCACTCACACAATATAGACATAAATTACATTTTAAAAAACCCTTTCACCGTCAGCGTGGCCACATTAAGTGGTCACGTCCAGTATTCTTTTTAAAGACCCCAAAACCAACTCTGTACCGCTTAGCTTTGCCCCGAGACACCACGAAGCGTCGACTTCTCTGATGGACTTTAAACTGTGGTTTCAATGAATCCACAGAGTTCATTCTTCTTCAGGAACTGGAGTACAGATCTGTACGGCTAAACTGGAAGAAACTCACCAGTCTGCCCCACCCGCTTAACAACCTGCTGCAGACAATTTAAGTCCTGAAAAGCCAGTTCACCGAACCAAGATAAATATGGGTTATACAGTATGTACCTATTGTTAGGTTAAACTCGTCAGTGTGTAATTTAAAAATAACATTTTTCTGTTCATTAAATTTCCAGTTTTCCAAGATATTTTTGTACTAGATGTTCAAAAATCAAGTTTTTTTGTTTCAGAATGCAGTTCTTCTGCTACATTTTGATCGAATGTTGGGATCTGAATCCTTTACGATCGATACCAGCAAACATTACGATGAGAGGAAAGAGCTAAACAATAAGCTTTATGTGGTTTCACAAAGAAATATGCATAAAAATGTTTTTTTTAACTCATATTTTTACTTTTTTTTAAGCATGAATGTACAGATCTGTGAAGTGTTAGAAGACAAGGAGATAAAAAGAGTCTGTACTGTCCTCTGCTGGTTCAGTCAAGATAACAAACCCCTCCATCTTCATCCGGTTTGTTTCAAACCAGCATCGTATGAGTCAGAACACGGACAAAAAAAATGTATTTTAAAAAATCTGATTCCTGCAACACTGGGAGGAATATTTAAGAATCCACACTGTGATTTGGTTTTAGTGCTAAGGCACCGTGACAACGTGGAGGTGGATGCGTGTGTGTGCATGTACGTGTGCATGTGACCTCGCCTGCAGAGATTTTGTGATGAAGTCGAGTACTGGCTTTTTTAAAAAAGATATTTTTCTTTGTTCTGCTGCCGGATAAATATCTTTCACAAGTTTCAGGGACATTCTGGCTTCTGAGTCAGAAAGCTGGCGTCACCATGGCAACCCGAAGGCCAATACCACAGAGGTAAAACAGCACAGAGAGCCTCTTCGTGAGAGGCGTCCTTTTCTTCTGTTCATTGATTGGAAGTGACAGAGGTGGGTTTTTAATGAGAGGGTCTTCCATCCAAACACATGACGAACTTTTACTTCGTTTTTACATCCTTCACCGATCAGCTCAAAGAGCGTTACAAACACAGTTAGTGAGACACAAACACACAATCACAACAATACAAGCTGGAATAACCAGAGCGAGGACACCCTTATGCTCAGAGCGGCAACTTTGGGAGAAAAACTTATGAAAAAAGTAAAAGCCAAAGGCCTTATTTGTAACGACATGCATTGATCATGTGTTTTGTTTCGCTCGCATGTGCCATAAAAACTCAGGACTCGACCAAACTTAAGCTTTATTAAGCCTTACTGCAACAAATCTCAGCCATTGCCGTTTGGGCAACTTGATCTCCATCTCGACCAAATCATGCCTCTAAGAACTCTAATTATTATTTATTTATTTTTACTTACCGGAATTTCACGACCATTAGGCGCACCGTACAAAAAGGCGCAGTCTCAGTCACACACCGCCTTACAACAACACACACGCAAGCATGCAAATGTGGGTATTAAAAAATAGATCGGGAGCAAAACTGAGTTTGGTTGTGCTTTATTTAAGTAGTAACGATACTAAACAAGCACATTACCGGTAATAGTCTTTATTCAAATCCGTCAAAGTCCTCATCCTCTGTTTCAGAATCGAACAGCTGCGCAAAATCCAACAGAGCAGGTCCACTTCACTCCTCGCTGTCAAAGCCACTGTCTGTACTGTGCGGCTCCTCAGAAAGGATACCAGCTTTTGCGAAAGCTCGGATAACAGTACCAGCAGACACGTTAGTCCAAGCATCTACAATCCATTGGCAAAATGTAGCGTAACTCGCCCGGCGCTGCCTTCCACCCTTCGTGAAACTGTGGTCTCCTTCAGTCATCCATCGCTCCCACGCCGCTCACACTTCACTCTTTAACGTTCTCATGTCTTTTCTTTCATGTCCACCTCGCGGGCACGGCGTTTTATTTTAGGTCTGCCTTTTCTCACACACAAGGCGCACCGCACAAAAAGGCGCACCGCTCATTTTGAAGAAAATCTAAGACTTTTAGGTGCGCCTTATGGCCGTGAAATTACGGTACTCTATTCATCCCTCACTGGTGAAATTTGTGCTGACTATTATTACTAATACTACACCGCCGCTAGCTGCCACCTATTACGGCGCCAATAGTGGGAGAAATGGGGGGTTAGGTGTCTTCTCCAAGGACCCTGAACGTAAACTCAGTGGGAATCGAACTCGCAAACTTCCGGTTAACTTCTGGTTAAGTTTTGGTTAGCTTCCGGTTAACTTCCGGTTAAGTTTCGGTTAGCTTCCGGGTAACTTCAGTTGTACTTCCGGTTAACTTCCGGTCCGAGGGTGAATGTTCTACTCATGAGCCACCATCTTCCCCAAATTATTAATCATGCAAACAACCTTATGATCAAACGAGCCGGTGCCGCGTGTCGTCATTCACGGTGTGGTGGCGTTCCTTACAAGTGAAAGACAGTTGAGTGGGAGGTGGTCACTATGGCAACTGTATGAGCGGCACATGATCTGTCAGTGAAATAAAAAAGAAATGGACGGACCTTACAATAGTGACGAAAAAAGAAACTTTCGGCGCACCAGGAATCCATGTCATCATGTGAAGAATTCATTCAAAGCTTGATGTTTTAATGATATTAATATCATTAATTATACTGCATGGAAGTGGGAGTATGATAGTGCACGGCTTGAAAAATAGTTCAAATTGGATTGACAATGTGCACTTAGTTTTTTTTAACCCCAGTGTCGTGACAATCAGTATGGTGATCCGTTATGTCAAGTATAGCTGGACAGATTTGCTCGACGATGGTTGGCGTACAGAATACGGAGGAAAGGGGTCAGGAAGACGAAAAAGAGAAAGAAAAGAAATAAACAAACTATTTCTAACTGCTGTTCTAATAAAAAACACACATTTTGTCATGATTAATTGATGGCTAGCATTTGGCTTGAATAAAACTTCTAAAATCAGCTGATCAAACTGTTTTTTTCGGGGATGAGTTGACGCTCACTGTGTTTCCACTAAATTTATCTGAATAATAAAGATGCTTTTGGAGATTTTATCTGTCCATAAATCTCTTTCCTCCAGCGGGAGAACAAACCGTTTGCTGCTGAGATTTTTCTCTGGCCAACATCCTCTCCTGGGGGTGACTACACATAGAGGAAGTTTCTGGATGAAATGACTTAAGACTACGTCGAGGAAATGTATCGTCCACACAAGCAGCAAACAACACACACGTTCACACTGCAGCCTTAAACTCACACCTACAAGGTTTTATGTTTAAATCATCTTGTTTTTAACAGAAAGCTGTCAGATTACTAAAAATGTCTGACGTATTCGTCTGATTGAAAACATTCGTTTTTTTGGGGGTTTTTTACTCACTCTATTCATCCCTACCGGGAAATTTGTGTGCTGCACTACTACACCGCAGCAGGCTGCCACGACAACACCAACAGTGGGAGAAACGGGGGTTAAGGTGTCTTCTCCAAGGACCGTAGACGTGCACTCAGTGGGATGCGAACTTGTGAACTTCCGGTTGACTTCCAGTCCATGGTCGAACACTCTAACCACTGAGCCACTGTCTCCCTCTCTCACCGTCTGATATAACAATCAGATAATTAAATTCAGAAGAGCCCGAGGTGTGAACAACCACAACCCAAAAAATGAATTTAAAATACATGTTTACTCTTTGAATAATTCACAAGACAAACATAAGCACAAAGAGTAAATTATTTAAATTTCCACTGGATAATTCAGTGGTTAGGCTCGGCTCTTAATGCCCCACATGAGGATGAAGAGAGGGATCAGCTCACCAACCTCAGTGCTGGTACAAAAATATTGTAATTAATAATCGACCTTCCAGTTGTTTACATCAGACGAGTGATCTGCATCAAAAAGTCACAAAGAGTCTATTTCTTTTATGAAATGTTTATTCATTAACAGGGTCGCGGAGAGCACCATAGCCTTTCCCGGCTGACTTTAGGGGAGAGACAAGGTACATCCCAAGCCTGTCGCAACTCTGTCACACACACACACAACCACACACACACACACACTCACTCATTCCTAAGGGCAATTTGGTACCAGCCAATCAACCTAACATATATGTTTTTGAGAGTGAGAGTAGACTAGAGAAAACCCACACAAACACGGGCAGAACATGCAAAATCCACACAGAAAGACTAGTGTTTTAAGCCTTGTTCCCGACCCAAGACACAAACAGAGAATCCACTTGAAGTGCACAATTGTTTGACTTGAAGAATTCCAGATTCCATGGAACGTTTTTTATGTAGAGATGAATCTGTCACATGAAATAAATCTGATTTACACGTAAAAAAAAAAAAAAAAAACCCAGTCGATCTAAAAACATGTGATCTGCATTACCCTCCCTAACAAGTCTTATCTTCCTGTTTTGTAAAGTAGTCTCCTGCTGGGTGGGTGTGGAGCTATGTTCTCTCTAAGGCCCCGTCCACATGTAGCCGGGTATTTTTGAAAACGCATGTCTGCTGTCCTCCGTTTTAGAAGAACATTCACGTCCACACATGACCGTTTTCAAAACGACCAGTAGTGGGCAGTATTGATGTGAATTGATGTAATTGTAAGTTCTGAACTATCCAATCAGAGCACCTCTGTCGTCATTTCTACAAAACCTGAAAGATGGCGCCTGGGAATGTGTAAAGTGGATTTGTATCAAGGAATGTCTCCCAAGAATGACTGAAGTGTTCCCACGGATGTGTAAAGTATCCTATGTACGCCTGGGTGTCCGTACGTACAGTATTTGACAATTCAATCTGAATCTGAATCCATGGCTCACACCATGATACACATCATTAAAGAGGGCACTTTGGATTTAGTATCATTTTTAAAGAATATATGCTTTGATATACTTCAATTCAATTTTATTTGTTTTGCCCAAAATCACAACATTTTAGTCTCAACGGGCTTCAGATTGCAAATTTAAAAATTACAAAACAAGAAAAAAAGAGGAATGTGAAAACACAATACACAGTTAAAAGCTAACTAACAAATACTAGCTAGACCATTTCAGCACATTCCTGCCCTTACACTCTCCTTCACAGTGAGGAAAAACTACTAAAAACCCATTAAGGTCAGAATTCCTCATCTGTCACCAGAGGGAGCCCTGGATATTCCTAATCAACCTGATTAGGATCACCTGGAGATGATTCCTGATTCCACTCTTCTGTGCACCCTGCCATCTATTTAAGGGGAATCACCCCGGACTCCCCTGTCGGGTCTTACTATCCCTTCCAGCCAGGTCACCCTGGTTACCTGACCATGTTTGAACTTTGTTATCATTTGGACTTTTGAACTGTTGAGTTAATCCTGTGCGTCTTGCTTTACAGACTTTCCTAAATTGTGTTAATAAAACTTGTTTGATGTCCTGCAATTGGGTGCTCCACCTTCCGCATCCCTAAAATCCTGACAATTAGTGGGGAAAATAAGAAACCTCATGGGGATCCAGACAAAAGAGAGATCCCTCCCCCGGTAAGAGCATCCAATGTGTCTAAGACTATTGTTTAAATATGATTTTATTCTACTCTACAGTTTGATGTCTGAAAAAGTCTGTAGATGTTCTTCATCCTGATGGAAACGGGATGGTTAAGTAAGTACGGGAACCTCCAAAGGCTGGTTACGCTCAGGATAGAGATGCATAGATGAGCTAATCGTGATGGAGACGAGATGATAGAACAAATGAGGCTTTCAGCTTGTTACTAAAAACTCAAATTTATTTTAACCCAACAAAAATATGTTATTGGCACATCTTATCTTCTATTCATTGAAGAGCAACACACACAAAAAAGTACATTTGATAAAATACAAATGATTAGTCTCTTATTGGGTCTTATTATTGGTTTATTGATTTAGTATTGCATATACAATATTAAATTTACACTTATCTTATAATACCTCTAACAGTGTGGCAGAGAAACGACACATTCACGTCAATGCCTGAGTGATGCCAGCCATCTGCACCTGCCAAACTAAGACAAGACTGACCTTGGAGGAAGAAGAGGACTTTGTCTTTCTCTTTCAGTGCCGTGAAGAGAGTTTCAAATTGGATATTCACTTAGTTGTCAAGTTGTCTCTCAGTAAAAAATGTTTTTTTTTTTTTTCAAAAGCTCTGAAATCAAAGCTCCAAGGGATCTCGAAGTTTGTAATATGATATACCACTGTGTGGTCATGAGCACAAACCCCAAATTTGGGGATTCCAGCCTCTGCAGAATTTATACCTCTGGAAAGATCTGGCAGTGAAATGCAGGAAAACAGAGGCTTTGTCAGGAGCTTTTCTCCTGGAGCCAGAGGGAGCCCTGGATGTTCTTAATCAACCTGATTAGGGTCACCTGAGGATGATTCCTGATTCCACACATCTGTGCATCCTGTCATCTATTTAAGGGCAAACACCCCGGACTTCCCTGTCGGTTCATACCATCCCTTCCAACCAGGTCACCCTGGTTGCCTGACCATGTTTGAACTTTGTTATTATTTGAACTCTTGAAATCCTGACTTAATCCTGTGCTTCTTGCTTTACAGACTTACCTGAATTTAGTTAATAAACCTTGTATGATGGGTCCTCCTCCTTCCACATCCTTAAAACCCTGACAGGCTTAAACCAGGTGGAAAACAGGTGAGAGCATTCAGAGATGATCCCTGATAAATTTATGAACAGCTCAGGAAGCACATCTTTGCCCAGAGTATGTGACAAGCTCATTCTTAAACTAACTGAAAAAACTCGCAGCATTTAGAACCCAACCCTTAGGATCCCTTTTTTAGTGAAGAAAAACTCTTTTTGAAAAACCCAGCCATAAGGGGGGGCCTTATAGGGATCCGCATGAAGGAGGAATCCCCTCCCAGGATGGACAAATACTCTATCAGACTGTTATTTTGTCACCACCTGCCAACAGAGGGAGCTCTGGACGTTCCTCTCTCTCCCAGATCTCAAATACCTGTTGTCGTTTTCCTGATGCCACACACCTGTGGATCCTTCTACCTGTTGCCTATTTAACGGCAATCACTCCAGACTTCTTTGACGGGTTCTGACCGAGTTTATAATCATTGAACTCTGTTATTTTTTTAACTTTAAGATCTTCCTTTTTTTAATCTAATCCTTTTGCCGTACAGCCTTAGCGGACTTTTGTCAAATAAATCCTTTTTATGTCCTGCATTTCGGTCCACCTCCTCCTTCCACATCATAACATATTCAAATATTAGGTAATCTCACTCTACAGCAGATGGGCTTCATCCTGATGGGAATGGTGAGTAACTGTCAGTATAGGAATGAGGAAGCAGAGATAAGATAAGGGTCACAGCATAGGCCAGGAATCAGCGAAGGGCAATGTGGATACATCAAGCACCAAGGCCTCCTCAGTCTAATGAGGACCAGTTCTGACTAAGAACAAAAATGTAATGAGTTGAATCTTGATTAGACATATTTTTTTAAAAACTGAAGAAAACAACACTTTTATTTTCAGGTGAAACAGTCTCAATGAGCGGGATGAATGAAGCAGTGTTGGAGGTAAAAGCTATTTGTGTCTAAAAGTTAGAGTTTTTCTCCGGTTGAGCTTTGTGAAGGTTTGAATACGGTCAGAACGATCGTTAACTCCACATGGAGGCTGACTATTGTATTTACAATAAGAAAAGATTTGAGCTTCTTTTGATTAATGTCAAAAGCCCGTCTCTTACATTTCCAGCTAATTAGTGAAGAAGCCGAATGAGACGGACGTTTGATTTCTAACCAGGATTTAACTCTTTCAGTCCTGCTCTATCGCGTACACATAAAACCTCTTTATTTTACACAATAAAAAGCAGAAAATGTTAAAATAACACTTAAATAATTACATAAAATGTGTTGTGATAATTTTCTATTGTTTGAGGTCAATTGTGTGAAACTTTAATGACTAACTTATTGTTGCTGAAACAAAACATGAACAATTTTTCAAGATTTTTTTTCTGAAAATGGATTTGTTTGTTATTGTTCAATTCCATCCCGTCATCTTCCGCTCATCCAGGGCCGGGTCGTGGGTGCAACAGCCTCAGACGGGAAGCCCAGGCTTCTCTCAGCCCGGCTGCATCCTCCAGCCCACCTGGAAGGATCCCGAGTCGTTCCACACCTCACCAGCGAGGCGCTCAGGGGGCATCCTGACCAGATGCCCGAACCACTCCATCTGGCTTTTCTCAAACTGGAGGAGGAGGGGCTCGACACCAAGCTCCTCCCGGATGGCAGAGCTCCTCACCCGATCTCTGAGTGAGAGCCCAGCCACCCTGCGGAGGAAGCTCATTCCGGCCGCTTGTATCTGCGATTTCGTTCTTTCAGTCACCAGCCACAGCTGGTGAACAAAGGTGGCCAACCGTAGGAGGGGCAATAGGGGTCGGGTGAAGGAGGAGATGGGTGGGAGCCAACGATGGGGACCCTGGCTGTTTGTTCTTGTTAATATTCTTTGAAAAGTGTATTTAATTCAGAATGATTCTCAGACTTAATTGATACAATTTAATGAATGGCTCAATGAGTATTACGAGTGTTTTCTAAACACAGGGCGTGGGATCAATCCTCCTTTGAGGTTGTGCCTTGGGGTGAGACACTGAGCCCACAACTCCTCCTGATGTTGGTTTGCACCTTCCAACCAGAAAAAAAGTTATATTAATATGAGTTATAAAAAAGTTATTTGCTTTATTTTACAGAAAAAAATGTCTGTGTGCGTAAATATTAGAAAAGATTAGAAAGTGAACTACATCTTCAACATCAGCCGATCTTTGTTTTTAGCTTTGTTTTTTTTTTTTTATACCTTTCCATGGGAATCACGAGATTTGACAAGCTCTGGATCTTTTCTGAGAATTATAATTATCACCTGCCAGACATGTTCTCAGCCCGAGTCTCAGACGTATGTAGCAGGGCAAGCAGGGAATGAGGCTGAAAGACACAAGTTCAGAAAGAGCAAACTATTCTGCATTCAGGGGATTTTAGTTTTGAGAACTTCAGCTGCTCGTCTAATCAATATGACATCGGTCCTTTTTTAGCAACACTTACAGCAAGGATATTTATGAATTCTCTTTAAAAATCACTTATGAGGTCACATTCATCCTAAACAAGAAGCTCTGGCTCATAATCTCTGCTTTAATTCTCATTTCAGAGGTCATCAGGTTGAGGTCAGGACTCTGCAGGTCACAAGACTGTCCATCAGGTCTTCACGGGCCTTTCTTTTTACTAGTGCACAAAGTTGGAAACATAGAATTATCCAGAAATGTCTTGAAATTATGAAGAATTCAGGGTATGTTTCACTTAAACAAAGGAGAACAACTCCACATCATGAAACTTCCACCACCGTACTTCATACCTGCTACTTCACATCCAGACAGAAAATGCTGAAACACAGCAAACCATCAGATTGCTGAATAGAGAAGATTCACTCTTCTGGAGACGATGTCTAGAGTTTCTGTATTCTCCAGTTCTGCTGGTTGGTAAAACCTGGAGGTACAAGACCTGAAGGTAACCAGGTCAAATGATTTGTAAAGTTCAACATGGCGACAGTTCTTTTAATTGGAAAAAGCAGAAAACTGAAAAACAAGTTGAAGTCAAAACGAGAAAAGACATTTTAAAGCACAATGTTATTTATTTGTCCTCAAAGTGTAAATAATTGGATTTCTCCAGTTTTTTTATGTTACTTTACGAACCTTAAATAAGTTATTTTTCAGACTTTGAGGAAGAAATAAAATGAGTGTCAAATCTCATTCTGCTGAGTACACACGTTCAGATGCTCACATGTGGTCACATGTTGGACCTTTTTTTGGACTTTTTTTTTTCCCTGGCGCTATCCTGGCCAGCTGCCTGCTGCAGTGTCTCGTGTAGGTTTTTGCGTTTTTGTCTATTTTTGTCTATTTTTCCCCTATTTTTTATTTTCTGTAGAATTTCTGTTTTTTGTTACTTCTGTCCTGTTTTTTGCTTCGTTTTATTCTCTTTTAACCTAAGTTTTGATTATTGTCTTATTTTGAATGACTTCACCCGGTGGTGTGGGGAGAACCATCTGCACCCGAACGCGGGTAAACAATGGAGATGATGGTGGACTTCAGTAGGAAGGGGTCTTAACCATTACCAGTCTGAATTGATGAATCATATGTGCAGACCGTCTGAATCGAGCAGATTTTTGGGCATTTGTTTCAGTGGTAAACCGGACTGGTCCGCTTGCACGGACGTCATCTATAGGAGGGACCTGGGTAGACTGTACCACCTAGGAAAGCTAAGGTCCTTCAACACCCGCAGCGGGAGGTTTTTGGTGTTCAACCAGTTCATCTTGAAGAGGGTCTCCATGTCCTGTCCTTCTCTGTGATCTGTTGGGGAGCTGGTGTGGAGACCAAAGGATGCCAGTGGACTAAACTAGCTGACCAGGAGGGCTAGATCTGGGGATGGCTCATCATTCATGTGTAACTCCTCCCACATGATCCATGAATCTGTGGATCATCTTAAGAGCAGCTTCATTGGCAGACTCCTGCAACCCTACTGTTCGGGGGAGCGGTGCAGGGAATCATTTGGACAAACTAAGTAGGACACAGGAATTTAGTTCCATTATCTGGAGATTTTTTTGCCTATGGGGGAAGAATGGCTCAATGAGTAGGGTGACTTCCCTGTAACCATAGGGTTGCCAGTTCGATTCCCCGCCAGGAGTTCATGCCGAGGTGTCCCTGAGCAAGGCACCAAATCCCCAATTGCTCCTGTTGGTGGTTTGGGCTTTGAGTGCCAATCCAGGTGGAAAAGCGTTGTATAAGAAGAGTCCATTTACCATAGATTTATAGTCAAATAGTTCAGGCTGAATAACTTGTTTTACACGTGATGTCACAACTCTGACACACAAGTGCTGCCAGGGCAAAATACACACAAATTGGAACAGAAACCCAAAACTTAAACGCTCGAAGGGCAGAACTGATGAAATAACGAGTTAAGATTAGTTATGCTCTGGAAATAAAATGAAGATTATTTTGATGGAAGAGCGAATCACTACCCAGCTGGCAGTTTGCACCCACAATACTTTGCAGTATGATGTCATAACATTTTTATTTGATTTATTTTGTTTTTATTTATTGACAGTTTTATTGTTAACGTACTAAATACTAGATATTTTGAGGATTCAATTTTTAGCCTGCCGTCTCCCATGCCTACAGTACAGTAATAAAGTACTTAGTTACTCTCCATGACACGATGCACAGCAGACTACTGGCTCGTGCGTTTCTTTCCTCCGTGCTTCACTGTGTTTATCTTTATTGTTATTAATGCAGAAAGAATTAACACTTGGTCACAATGTGTCTTCACCTTCCTGAAAGTGGGCTGAATCCTGCAGAATGTTTCCCACACAAAGTGAACACTTTAATTTTCTAAAACCAGAGAAAACTTATTACTTTATGTGAGATAAAAAAAAAAACAAGTCTGTTCATCTGTATATATGTGTATTTTATGTGCAGACTTATATAAAAATGTTCAGTGTCGCTCATAATTTTTCACATTTACGACAAATTTGGACTTTAATTGAATATTTCTATTTTTTGATGGTAATTGGAAATGACACAGACATCTTCTAATGGTCTGCATGCTTAAAGACACATATTTCTATTTGTATATATTGTCAGGGTTTCAGGATTTTATGATGGTTTTGTTGTTATTTAGGTTACTTCCTGGTTTTATTTTGTAATTCTGAACTCCCTCTTGTTTCAGTTGTCTCGACTTCCCTTTCCTCGTGTCTCCCCGATGATTGCCTACTTCCCTCAATTTATCTCACATGTGTCCAGTGACGTGTGGTCAGGGGAGGCACTGGAGGATTGCCTCCCCTGTCATTATG
The DNA here is from genome assembly GCA_902685375.1 of Neostethus bicornis. Taxonomy (NCBI): domain Eukaryota; kingdom Metazoa; phylum Chordata; class Actinopteri; order Atheriniformes; family Phallostethidae; genus Neostethus; species Neostethus bicornis. Next base: position 28,945,385 of record LR738550.1, read on the forward strand.
ACACAAAAGAAAGTGTAATATTTTCCACTAGTATGTGTCAAAAGTGCATTTGGAGAATGCCTGCACATTTCTGCCATTTTATTGAGTAAAAATGGGCCAAAATTTTTTATTTTTTTTTCCCAATCAAATCCAGGTCAGAAGCCCCTGGGGAGCAGAGGTGAGATCGGGCCTAAATAGTCCAGCCCGACCCGACCCGAGCCTGCGGATATTAAAACCCGACCCGGCCCGAGCCCAACCAATCAACGTGATTTGCGGGCCCGAGCTCGAAACAAGCCCGAAATGTCATATTTTATTTGTGAGGACTCGGGAGGAGTGAGGGGGTAGTGGGGCATTTGTAAATTGGTACATTTTCAAGAACATGTTTTTTAATGAAAAAAAAAATATATCATACTATCGGACCCCTAATGCACTTATCTGTGATAGCCTGCTAAGCGCGAAGAGGAGGGACGGTCTTTGAAACAAATGATAAAATAGATCTTTAACGATCATCACTTTTGCCAGTCCAGCTGTTTAAATGCCTGCTCAGCGTCGAGGTGCCAGTCTTTTTTGCTCTTATATGAAAGCAATGTGCCACATTGACTACATTCAGCGAAGCCAACGCAAGTTTCTGTAGCATTTTCAACAATAAATTTCAAGTTTTTCCACACCTCACTCTTACCGGTGCGTGTTTGTCTTTTCAGTTCTCCTGCTTTTAGTTTATCCTTAACTTCTTACTCCTTCATATCGGGGATACCAGTTCAAAATAAATAAAGACGTGCGCAGGGGAGGATTACCAAACTAAGAGGAGGCGTTCACGTGCGCAGAGCATGCGCTGGCTCTGCGGATCCTGTTTAGTAGTTAAACATTACTTCTCTGTTTTATCCATATTATTAATTTTATAACAAGTATTCCTTAGTTTAGTACACACACCTTTTAGTTTACATTTTATAAACATATACTGTGTTTATTTAAAAAAAAAAAAAAAGTCAGCGAGAGAGAAGCCCGAACCCGAAGTAATGATTGACATTTTTAGGCTCGGGTCGGGTTCGGACTCGGGCTTAAGATCTTACCTCTGCTAGGGAGGCAGAGATTAGCTGTGCTTCCCTTCCTACTGCATGATTCAATACAAACTGGGTGGCTTGATACATGCTAATTTCTGTTCCTCACCAAATCGCCAGTATGAACTTTACAGAAATATTTATGAAACACCACAACTTTCTGCAGTCTCTATAATGTATTTTATGTATGTGTTAGAAACTACTGCTGCTGATCGCACAAAAAAAAGCACATCGAAAAATCGGCAACTTGTCAGTTCTTCTGTCGCCAAAATCTTCATTGAGACAAAGAAACTCTTAAAACAAATAAAGAAAAAATAAATACAACTTCTATAACTTAGTCATAAAACTTTTCGGCAGATGGTCTCCCCTCCTGAATGTGTGTATAATGTGTATCTTGTCGTATTTTCTGGACCAGGTTCTCTTCTTTGTCTTCATTTAGACCACAGGTTGATTTCTTCATTTTTACCAAGTTTTTTATTGATGCTAAGGTTATTCTGAGAAATAAACCTGTTCCACTGCATCCTGTCATGTGTTTGTGTGCTCAACCGTGACACATACAGTATGTAGATGTATCTGTATAAATATCTGCGTTTACGTAGAGACAGATGTAGATATGTGTGTCTGAGAAGCTCCTTTTGGTTTCAGTGTTTGCACGTCGTTGCTCTGCATGACTTTCCTTTCAAAAGCCCACAAATAAAAATCCATCATCCACTTCTCCACAGAGCAGCCATTACACCAGCAGAGGTGTATAACCCAGAGTAACCAGGCTGAAACATCATCACAGCCACCGTCTTTAAAAGTTCCTGCCTGCTGGTTTTGGTCTCCCCCACTCAGGTGAATCCCACTGAAAGAAACAGAGAGTGTTATCTGTGTGATGCAGGATGGAGACAGTGGGTGGAGGTAATGAGGTGAGAGATGCACCCACCTTCATCACGCCATCATCACAGACTTCTTCACATCTCCAAAATGTTCATGTAAATGAGACACGAGCAGCCACACCACACTTTGCTTTGTTCAGTGTCTACGTATTAAAGCTTATAAAACTCCATCATTACTTTTTCTCTTTTTGTCGGAAACTTTTTTATTCCGACAAAAAAGTTTGATTACAAAGTCTCCACGTTGGTGCTCTTTACTTTCTCTGATTTTTATTTCTATTTAGATTCAAACTCGATGGCCGAGCCGATGAATAGACGCAGACCTGGTTGGATGATTGTGTGGAGTGAAGTATTGAAGGATAGATAAGTGAAACAGATGATCGTAATGATTTATTATACAGTTCTTCCTTCTGGTATCTGAACGTGTTGGTCTTGTTATCGACCCGGTGGACCTGACAGGGTTCACACAATCAGAAAAACAGCATATCCTTCTGAACCACCAACACCTGCTGAAGTAATCACCTTCTCCACAACAGGAACCATGTTGACACACCATTATAATAATCCGGATCTGCAGGTATGTGAGGAGGAAAAGTTCAAAGTGAACGACCAGATCGGTCTGAGGTGCAAACTGAAGAAACAAGAATGATTTCAAAGCCATCAAATCATTTTAGTTTATTCATTAATCCATCCAATAATTTAGTTTTCTGTGTGTTATTTTTGTTTATCTATCTGTAGGTTCTGAATTGCTTTGCTTTTTTCTGGAACTAGACTGGCCTGAGTGGTGCGGGTGCCTCACTTTAGCCAGGTGGCTTCTGTGGGTACCTGTGTCCCCTGGAGCTGGGTGGACCCCTGTAGTTTTGGCTGCTGCAGTCATGGGCGGGCCAACTCCTGGTGTGGATCGATCCCCAGTTATTATTTCCTCACAGCATCAAGCCGGATGCTTGTTTTTTTCCAGTTAAAGAGACAGTAGCTAGTGGTTCAGGTGAAATGAGGGTTGGGAGCGTGTGGGGGGGCGTGGGAGGGCGTGGGGACTGTGTCAACGTCGATGCATGTGTGCATTGTTTTGTATGAGTGTGTGATTTTTGATGGATGCTTGTTTTTTGACTTACTGTTTTTTTTTTTATGTTGTTTGAGTTTTTATTTGTTCTGTTCAGCACTTTGTGTGACTTTGTGTCAGAAAAGTGCTTTATAAATCAAATTTGATTTCATTTCATTTAGAAAATCACTGGGAGAACTTCGTCCCTTTTTTCTTCCAGCTATGGGTGCAGATGACCAACCTGAACAGGTCTCCAGTCTGTCTAATAACTACATAGAGGGATCAATGTATCAATGTCTTAAATGTAATGTCTGTCTTTAGACTGGGAGAAGGCAGTTCGATTCCCATTGGGCCCATGCCTACATGTCCCTGGAGCAGACACCTAACCTCCTAGTTGTTCCCACCATTGGCGCCGTCATGGCTGCTTTTGTGGTGCAATACAGCAAAAGTAATTTCCCCATGAGGGATCAATATATTACGGAGACATAAATAAATAAATCTGTGCAGAATACACTCTGCTGTGTTTCACTTAAAGCGACGGCTGCACAGTGGCGCCACTGCCTAGCTATTGATGAGTAATTGCAGTTTCCACCGGTTCATTTGAGGACTATTTGCGTAACATACATATTGGAAGTTCCAAAGGCATGTTTAGGGTGGGAAGGACTTTGAATTTGTTTATGTCTGAGATTTGTCACAAGTCTGATTTAAGAAGTTTACGTTAGACAAGATTTTGTAGTTTATGGGATCTGAGCAACGTCGTTGAGCTGAACAACCATGTTTGTTCAGCAAGATATCAACGCTGTCCTTTGTAAGCGAGGCCGATAGAGATTGAGCATTGTGAATAATAATACTTCCACCACAGTTCCAAGGCTTAGTACCACACCAACAATCGAACCTTTATGGTAACTCTTGTCCTGACTTGCATGATTGTTGTTCGGGGTAGTTCTTATAACTCAAAAAGACACTGGTACTTTGTGGGTACATTGTCTTCCAATACGTGTCATGGTTCCCTTGCCCCCCAGCAGAGGGAGCCCTAGACCTTACTCCCTCACCTGAATTCCAACCTGAACACCTGGCTGATTAGCCTGGTAACAATCATCTGTCCATCGTCAGCCTGCTGTGTATTTAAGGGAAATCACCCCAGACTTTCTCGTCGGGTCAATACCATCCCTTCCAGCCAGGTCTCTCTGGTTGCCTGACCAAGAAACACATTCTGAACAATCACTTCTTGCCATACCACTAAAACTTTATGTTTTTTTTTTCACAGCATTACTGGACTGCCATTATCAAATAAACCATGTTTTCTGTCCTTTAATTGGGTCCTCCTCCTTCAACTTGCACTCCACATCACGACAATACGGCTGTTTTTCAGAAACCAGTTTGAGTCATTATGGACTTCCTGCTGGTTTTTAGAAGGTAGCAATTGTGATCCTCACAGATAAATGATTCATCCCACACTCACCTGCTCCACTTCCTAGTTTCCTCCATATGCTTGTCTCACAGCATGTCATCAGCATGCTTACAAATACTCTGAAAGCTTTTTGCCATTTTTATTTTAGTAACATGATTCGGTTTTCTGTTTTCCATCCCAACCAGAGAAATTCCTGAGTGACAGAGCAGTTCTACTTGAGGTTGGTCAGATTATAGATGCTGATAGACCAAATTTTATTGTTCATGTTGGTTTAAATCATAGGTTTCCATCCCTTCTCGACAAAATTCAAGGTTTTTTTATTAGTACCTGTAGGTAAGTTAGTTTGCTGAGGAATAACATTCACCACATTATTCACAAAGACAACCAATAGGCAGTCAATGACTTGTAAAATTCAAATTTTGAAACTTTTATTGTAGCAGGAATTAAACTGATCATGTACTGCTTCAATTTATCCTTAAGTACCCAAGAGATGGAGCTCTTGGGTACCTGGATACAGCGGGTTGAATGGGTTCCATTTTTATTTACTGAACCTTTTTCACGAGCTGTTCAGAGTACAGCTGATCTGGGGCAAACCCACCGGTCTGCTCGCCCACTGAACAAACTGTTACAGAGAATTTATGTCTTGAAAGATAAGTCACCAAACCAAGTGAATGTCATGAAGCGGTATAACTGGTGGAAGCAGGAGGACCCAATTGCAGGACAGAAAACATGGTTTATTAGAGTGTGGCAGTCCAGCAATGCGTTCCGTCATCTTCCGCTTGTTCCGGGGCGAGGTCGCAGGAGCATGTTAGGTAGAAAATGTATAACCTTATATACTTCTTTATTTTTATCATTCAAAAGTGTCTTTTACTCTGAGCTTTATCGAGAATGATCCAGATCCCACTAATCCCTGAGATTAGTTTGTGAACTATAGCTGGGTGATAGTGTCATCTGTTAAAACAATGTCTTCTGTTAAAACAGTGTCTTCTGTTAAGATAGTGTTATCTGTTAAAACAATGAATGAGTTAATAGCCTCTCTTCACCTATGTTTACCCTTACCCCCTGAAAGCAGGGGTCTGATGCTGTTTCTCTTCACCATCTGTAAGTGGGGGTCTCTAGCCCCCTTCTCTCTCACATTACTCTGTAAGGACACACCTTTTCTTTACAAATAAAGCAGACTAGATGCATATTCTTTCATAGTCACTCCAGTCCGTCGGCTGGGGTGGTCTATCCTTGTACAAGTAAAAGAGAGTCTCTCGTTTGTTTTCTAATCAGCACTGCTTTGTGATAAAGATCAATAATCTTTCTATCTAACAGGGCAACTGCCTCAGACGGGAAGCCCAGGCTTCTCTCACCTTGGCTGCATCCTCTAGCTCACCTGGAAGGATCCTGAGTCGCTCCCCAGCCAGCTGTGAGACATAGTCTCTTCAGCTGGTCCGGAGTCTGCCTCTTTGTCTCCTCCCGGTAGGACGTGTCCGAAACACCTCGCCTGTGAGGCGCTCAGGGGGTCCAGTAATACTATGAAAATAAAACATAAAGTTTTAGTGGCACGGCAAGAGGTTATTGTTCAGAATGTGTTTCTTGGTCAGGCCACCAGGGAGAGCTTGCTAGAAGAGATGGTAATGACCCGACAAGAAAGTCTGGGGTGATTTCCCTCAAATAGACAACAGGGTCCACAGGTGGGTGGCATCAGGATGATCACCCTCAGGTGTGCCAATCAGGGTGATGAGATAAGGGCCAGGGCTCCCTCTGGTGGCAGGTTAGAGGACCATGACAGTACCTCTCCCTCAATGACCACCTTCTGGTGGTCAAGGATTTTGTGGCATGACTTGACGTGGCGTGACGTAGACTTGGCTCGCGCCTTACGTGGCCTGACGTGGCTTGCGACCTAGGCAGGGGTTTTTGCAGCGGTCCTGGTGTTCAACCAAAAAGTGATCAAGCTGTAAAGTGTCAATTTGCTTTTTTCCATCAAATTTGCAAACAAAAATAAAATGTCAACACAACATTAAAAAAGTCCTAATAATTTTTTAAAAATGTGACAAAAGCGTTTTTACCCAATTATTTCATCAGCCAAATTTTGATGTATGCAAATTTCATAAATGAGGACCATTTATTAGTAAATTATAAAATGACCAAGTCAAATTAATCAATCAAGAATAAAACATCTTTATTTGAACACTTTAAGGGTCCAAATGTTTTAGACACTTTTATTTGTCTCCATCCATCTTTAGACTGTATGACATACTCAATAATCCATCCAATAATCCATCAGTCATCCAACAGCTGACTGATCCATCCGTTCCGTCATCTTCCGCTCATCCGAGGGTCGGGTCACGGGGGCAACAGCCTCAGACGGGAAGCCCAGACTTCTCTCACCCGACCCCTTCCTCCAGCTCACCTGGAAGGATCCTGAGTCATTCCGCAGCCAGCTGTGAGACATAGTCCCTCCAGCAGGTCCGGGGTCTGCCTCTTGGTCTTCTCCCAGTGGGACGTGCCTGAAACACCTCACCCGCGAGGCGCTTGGGAGGCAGCCAACCAGATGCCCGAACAACCCCATCTGGCTCCTCTCGACCTGGAGGAGGAGCGGCTCGACACCAAGCTCCTCCCGAGTGGCAGAGCTCCTCACTCGATCTCTGAGGGAGAGGCCAACCCCCTCGGAGGAAGCTAATTTCGGCCGCTTGTTTTCATGATCTCTTTCTTTCACTCACCACCCACAGCTGGTTACCATGGTGAGGATAGGAACGTAGATCCTGGTTACCATGGTGAGGATAGGAACGTAGATCCTGGTTACCATGGTGAGAGTAGGAACGTAGATCCTGGTTACCATGGTGAGGGTAGGAACGTAGAACCTGGTTACCATGATGAGGGTAGGAACGTAGATCCTGGTTACCATGGTGAGGGTAGGAACGTAGATCCTGGTTACCATGGTGAGGGTAGGAACGTAGATCCTGGTTACCATGGTGAGGATAGGAACGTAGATCCTGGTTACCATGGTGAGGGTAGGAACGTAGATCCTGGTTACCATGGTGAGGGTAGGAACGTAGAACCTGGTTACCATGATGAGGGTAGGAACGTAGATCCTGGTTACCATGGTGAGGGTAGGAACGTAGATCCTGGTTACCATGGTGACGGTAGGAACGTAGATAGACTTGTAAATGAAGAGCTTTGCTTTTCGGCTCAGTTCTCCCTTCACCACGACGGACCGATGCAGCGTCCTAGTTATTGCTGACGCCGCGCCGATCCGTCTGTTGATCTCCCGCTCCATCCTTCCCCCACTCATGAACAAGACCCCGAGATACTTAAACTTCTCCACTTGGTGCAGGACCCTGCCCATACATTCACCCAAACACATCCATCTTTTTATTGATAATTAACAATAGATTTTGAAACTCAACTAAAATTTCGACATGAGTTAAAACATGAAAATTATTGGCAAACATCAACCAGTTAGTGAACTTTTTCTTTCTTTATTGAGTCATAAAAATACAGATGGTTCACGTCTATAAACAACTCTCGTCTAATGTCGAACAAATTGAAGGAAATGAAGGCAAATTTGATTGAAAATGTTTATAGAAGCCTTGAAGAGGAGCGCTGGTCGGAGGCAGCGTTACAGAACAGCCGAATATGTGATTTCAGCAGAAGAATGTGGACCAGTGAAATAAAAACCATGTCAGCGTGTTAATAAGAGGAAATTACACTTTTCCATCACTCCGCTCAGATGATTGGATTCCCCGCACCAGAATCTTCAGCTCACCCTACTTTTAATCAGAAAGTCAGATTTTTTTATTCTATGAAGCTGGTTCCAGGTTTTGCTTCACATGGAACTGAGAAAACCAACTTTAACAGGACAAAGAACAAGTTTCTATTCCAGACAATTCTTCGGGTTCAGTTACACCTCAAAGAAAAGAAACTCAGAGTTTTGAACCAGCAGAGAAAGGAGGGGCTCGTTTATGAAGCGTGTTTACGCCCATATCCCTGCGTACGCTGACTACTGCATAAATGGAGCACAATGTAAAGGTGGCAGGATGCGAGTCTGTAACTTTAAAGACAGTCAAGAGCTGCTGAACTCAAATCTCTTGAAGTGAGACTTGTGGTCAGAAGCCAGTGTGAAGCATTTGAAACCGTGACGAAACAAAACAAAACACAAACAAATGCCTGACAGTGTAGGACTGAACAAAAGAAAAATGGACCACATCATGGAAAAGATTAATTGAGATAAATGCACATTTTTAATCACCATGTTTGGACTCATTTTGATACACCGCACCACAGCAATACTTCATATCGTACACAAAGATAATTCATAATAATATCTATTAAAAAATCCAACCGGGAATTGCTTGGATCCCCATCAGTGGCGGACATGGATTCCTGATGTACGGATACTTAATTTTGTCTTCACTGTAAGTTCAGGGCCCTCATTCTCCAAGAATTGTGATCTCAAGCTGAGTAAATATTATTTGTTCATCATAGTGCTTATGCTACATAAACTCGAGATTTAGAGATTTACTAAAACATCTGTAACTCTCCTTCATAATCACATCCCGAACTTATGGTGGCGATAAAGACAGAAAGAAGATGCACATCAGGACTCCTTGTCCGCCACGGGAGGTGGTTCAAGTGATTCCCAGCTTGATTTTTTTTAATATTATAATTTTAGATAATATTTATTGTTGCATGTACGATGTGGAACATCGCATAAAAACGTTTTCAAAATTAGTTAAAATGTTAGGATTTTACAATCTGCAATTATCTTAATGGACATGTGCAGAGGAGAGAGAGAGAGTACATCGGAAGAGGGAACCGGAAGAACCGGAAGAAAAATAAAGGATGCTGGGTTTGGAACCACCAGGAAAGAGGACTAAAGGAAGACCAAAGAGGAGGTTCATGGATACAGTGAAGGAAGACATGAAGATAGTTGGTGTGACCAAAGAGGATGCAGCAGATAGGGTTAGATGGAAGAAACTAACTTGCTGTGGAGACCCCGGAAGGGGAAACCTGAAAAGAGAAGCAGTCCCACAATGGGGAAATTACTTTGCTGCATTGCAACGCAGCAGGCAGACCTGTAGTTACTCCCAATGGTGGGAGTAACTACAGGGTCAGGTGTCTGCTCCAGGGACACTGAGGGGGCTCAGAGGGACTCAAACCGGGTTCTCCTGGTCCAAGGACAAACACTCTACCACTGAGCCAACACCATCCAAAATTCCTGGCGGTGGTGGGATTCAAACCTACAATCCTAAAGAGGCTGGAGCCTTAATCCAGCGTCTTAGACTGCTCAGTCACCTCCACCGATTGGTTGGTAACTTTCTGTGATTGGTTACAAATGTAATGTATGACGTCTACGTGGCATAAAGCGAATTACGTTGGTTTTAGTAAAGTTCATGTTTGCGTGAAATAAACACAGCTGCAGGAAAAAAGCTCCTCAGTCTGAGATTTACATTCTTTTACCAAAAAAAAAGGAATTATAAAAAGCAAATTCAAACAATGAACGGGTGAAGTGGTTGAAGGCGTGATGGGGGTCTGGGACAGAAGGGCTCCAGCAGGGTCACAACGCTTTCATTAACTGAAACAAATTCATCACATTAAAAAAGGCATTCAGAATAAAGTTCATTTTTTTCCACGAATGTCCACCGTTTCTCCACATCAAGGTTATTTATTCTCAGTCCTCCTCAATCAAGAGCTTCTCATTCATTCAGAGCTGCTTTTCTTACTTTATTTTCATTCAGTCACTCTTTCTCTTCCTTCATAATGCCGTACATCGTGTGTGAGCGCAGTGTGACGTAAATAATCTTCCTTTACTTTTACATTTCCCCCTCTGATTCATCTCCAACGTCCGCCCATCAAGACGGTTTATTTATGGTGATGATGGCAGCTTCTCTTACCGGCTGCTATGGTTACCTTCACACTAGCTCATGTTGGCGGTGTTGCTTTCGTTTGTGCGTTAACCTCACTTTTGTCTCACAACACACCCTCTCTTTGGTGGAGGTGTGAGGCGTTATCAAGGTGCTGGAAGGAGGAGGGGGGGTGTGTAGCAAGTTACTTTCCACGACTTTGTGGGCCACTGTGTCACGATATTGTGTGTGTTTGTGCATGGACGGGAGTTTGCTGCTGAATAAGAAGTCAGATTCCAAAATAACAAGGCAACCTTGGTGTAACTGCTGTAAAGCGTAACATGGAAGATCACACTGTGTGAGTGTGCGTGTGTGTGTGTGTGTGTGTGTGTGTGTGTGTGTGTGTGTGTGTGTGTGTGTGTGTGTGTGTGTGTGTGTGTGTGTGTAAGTCCGGCAGCATGTGGGAGTTGTGAGTATGTATGCAGGTGTCTCCAGGTTACTGAGGAATGGAGATGCAAACAAGGCTGCTCAAACAGTGGAGGGTTTATAAAACCCGGGGCTACACACATCACTGCATCTTGTGTGTATAAGAGAGTGAGTGTCAACCTAAGTGTGTGTGTGTGTGCGTGTGTGTGATACACGACTATTTTCTACCTACTGGGTTCTACTCTTTAAAATCTCCATAATAATAACTAGAATTTTTTACCAATTATTAACCAAAAAGTCACATCCAAACATGGCGCTATTCTGGGAGTTCTTTGGTTCAAATTTTTTCTCACAAAACAATTTAAATTTGGACAAAAATTACTTCTTTTCTCAAAACATCAAACTGTAAAACCAGGTGAATGACCTTTGAACCAGAGTCATTTACTCAAATACAATAATAACGATGCATTGTACTTCTATAGCGCTTTTCAGGACTCTCAAAGACACTTCACATATGCATTATTAATTCCCTCCATACCAGGTAATGTAAGCTACTGTTGTAGCCACAGCTTCCCTGGGGCAGGATGGCAGAAGCTAGGCTGCCATTTTGCACCATCAACCCTTCTGACCATCACCAACCAATCACACACACCATTCAGACTAGGCAACGTGGGGAAGTGTCTTGTCCAGGGACACAACGACAATTTAATCTCAACGGCCGTCCCATGGTGGTCTCCCATCCAAGTACAGCCCGGGCCCAGCATGCTTAGCTTCTGAGATCTGACGGGATCAGGCATTGACAGGCTGGAATGGCCACAGATAGTTAATTTTTCAAAATTCACTCTTTATTTCAAAATAATTGATCTTGATAATTCTGTTGTTTTTTTTTAACAAAACTCAAAATGAATTAGTCACGTTTTTATTCTGATCATTTATGAGTGAAAAGTAGCCCATGCTATGTCGATCCAGCCCAGTGGCGGCTGGTGGTAAAAAAAAACTGGGGGGCGCACATTTTTCAAACACACACAAAAATTTTTTTTTAGATATATATCATATAAAAGTATATATAAATATATATATAAAATAAATATAAAATTATTCGTGACAATATGTGTCTGTTTTTGGTGACTTCTTCATTATGTTTCCTTATGCCAGTTCGGTAGCCTTCATTTAATTGTGCCAGGATGTTACTACTGCCAAAAACACCTAGCTTATAGCTACTATCAAGATGGGTGCGGCAAGTTTCATGAAGTTTGCACTTTTCAGACAAATGCTTCAAGTCACTCACCCCTGTTGATATCCACACCTTTTCAGTTGCTGCTGAACTAAACAATAAGCAGTAAGCAAAAAAGTGTTTCTCATCCAGTGTTTCTTATCCTCTCACATAAAAGCGGCCACGATCTCCACTGTTTTGTTGCACAGTCAAATCTGGGGTGTCCGGTCCAAGCTCCTTCACTCTTCTTTTTTCTTCTTTAGAACGCTTAGAAAACGGATTCTGTAGAAGAGAGGACACTGAATTCTCTTTAAAAAAAAGCCACTAGCTTTGTTAGCAACTAAACTAGCTTCCAACGCCATCATGAAGACTCCCAGAATTCCGCAGTGAAAAGAAAGGGCGTGGCGTGGGTGGGATTTATAGGTCAGCTTATAGCTAATTGATTGGTTCATGTAACAGACTGACAGAAAGGATAACCTATTACACACCCGATGGGCGGAAAATCTCTGCGCCCCGCGGGCGTGGTTATGGTTTGCCATACACATGAATGGGAAAAAATTTAGAGCTGACGTCACGTTTTTTCCATAAAAACCGGAAGCCACATACACACCAATACGTTTACCTGGGAGGGCGTACCTACCTAGCGCCCTCGTTCCGGTTTGCACAGGAAGTAAGAAAATAAAATAAAACGGTGTAAAACATTATTAAAATGCATGTAATCTTCACACTCGACAGTTTTGCATACTTATAAACACATACATGTTTATATATGTATATATAGATATATATGCATATATGTTTCTTGGTCATCAGGTCGGGGGGGCGGCGCCCCTGCGCCACACGTCACTAGCCGCCACTGTTTCTCACTAACTAAAAACTTTCTTTCTGCTGCTTAATTAGCGTTTTTAGCTGCATATTATACTATTTTCAGCTTGTAATCTGCAGAAAAGGATTTTTCTTTTTGGTCCCATGTTTTTTATTCCTCTTTAGTTTTTACGTTGCCGACAAAGTTGAAACCACAGCTCTCTCTTGCAATAAAGTGTGACAATGAAGTGAAGCGATGGTAAAATGTGTTAAGAATTCATCATTTAAGTCACTCCGGATTATAAGTCGACCGAACTATTAAAAAAACCCTGCGATTTATAGTCCGAAAAATACAGTACATCATTGACTTTTAAAACCATTGACGCCCCTGTTTTAAATCATTCATTCATCTTCTGAACTGTTTATTCCTGACAGAGTGCCGGGTCCCTGATCGGAGCCTATCCCGCCTGAATCAAGGTGAGTGGCAGGGTACACCCTGAACAGGTCGCCAGTCTGTCACGGGGCCACACACACACACACAACCATACGTACACACACACTCATTCCTGGGGGCAATTTCATAGCAGCCAATTAACCTAGCATGTATGTTTTTGAAGGGTGGGAGGAACCCGGAGTATCCAGAAGAAGTCCACGCATAAACTGGTAGAACATGCAAACTCCACACCAAAAGGCCAGTCTTCCAAGCCCCACCACCACCTGGGATTTGAACCCTGACCTTCTTGCTGTGAAGCCCCTGTGGTAACCACTGCACCACCGTGCCACCCATTTTAAATCAAAATTCAAAGTTTTATGTCAGATCTTTTTGAATGTTTACACAAAGCAGCTCTTTAGAAAAAAAAAAACAATGAAAGAATTCTTCTCCAGTTTAAAATGAAAGAAAAGAAGAATCTGAGATTTCACAGTTGATTTTTATCCCATTTGTATTCCCATTAATTCTTGTCTGAGAGCGGTGCAGCCTTCAGGAGCTGTAGGATTTATTCACTCTCCTTCTTTAATAAGGACTCTTCTTTTCTTTGGTCAAGGTCTTAGAAAGTCTCATTAATCTGTTTTTTATTTAACTACTACGTGCCCGCTCAGTAAATACCGGCTCTTTTGATTCAGTTACTATTCTTTTAGAAGGATTCATACGAAGCTTTTTATTCTCATTTTCTTCCTCCCAGCCTGGTTGTGTCAGTAGCAGCACTCTGCCTTGTTATTCTTCTAAGAACACATCTCATTTGCTCTTAGAGGAGTAAATCGTTAAAAAGAGGTGATATAAGTAAGTTTTAATTAGATGTAGAGTTACCTAACATCTCATCTCTACTCGGTGACCAAACAAATAGAAATCCTGATGTTTAGTTAGAAACAATGTTCCATCTAATTTTTTATATGTCTGAGCAAATACACAAGCTTCCTGGGCAGAAAGGGGCGGAGCAAAAACTTTGACTCTTTTGTGACGTCAGCAGCAGTGACGAGCCAAACACCGAAGCAGCGCTTTGAAGCAATTTGTTTCAAAAAGAAAGAAGAGCTATTCTCCGGAGCTCTGTCTCATTTTTCCATCTTTAGTTTAAATTGGAATTTTATTTTGTGCGCTGCAGAGGTTTTCTTGTGTGCTAATAATCCGCGAGCAGTGCGCAATTGCGCAGGCACGTAGCTTACAGCTTCTTGCATTGGTTAGAAACATTTCTTCACAAATGTGTCTTCCTCATTCTTAAAAAGTTGGGCAAAACCAGCCTAAACAAGGATTTGCTGACCTTTGATTTATTCACATCTTTTGTTTAGCAGGAGTTTAAAAGGGTAGACGGTGGCTCAGTGGTTAGAGCGTTCGCCCGCAATCTGGAAGTCAACCGGAAGTATGCGGGTTCATATCCCACTGAGTGCACATCTAGGGTCCTTGGAGAAGACACCTAACCCCTAGTTTCTCCTAACATTGGTGCCGTTATAGGTAGCAGCCTGCTGCGGTGAAATGCAGCACACAAATTTCCTGGGGAGGAATTAATAAAGTATATAAATAACAAAGCTGTTTCTGTGGACTCACATCTGTTCCCGCTAAAGAAACTTTCTCAAGGTAACCAGATGAACTTTCAACCGTCTGTACGATTGTATGGAGTAAGAATAACAGGTCCAAGTCACAATAGTGTTCACTGTTAGAAGGGTTGCTTTCATTTTGAACTTTTTAAAAAACCCCTCATTTGAGCCTGTGCAACTGTAGAGTCCTCAGAAAATGTTTTTATAAAAAACACACAACTGAGAAGAATGACCTGGAAGAAAAGTGAACAAGAACACCTCAGGTTGAGCTGTAGGATGCACCTCGGGTGCATCCTACAGCTCACCTTGAGGATGGTGTCCAGCTGAGAGACATAGCCTCTCCATCAGGTCTGGGGTCTACCCCTGGATCTACTCCTGGTGGGATGAACCTGATACACCTCAGTAGCGAGGCGCTTGGGGGGCATCCTGACAACATGTCCGAACTACCCCATCTAGCTTCTCGAGGCCCAGAGGAGCAATAGCACTACTTTGAGCTCTTCCTGGGTGGCAGAGCTCCTCACACTATCTCAGAATCAGAACTCAGCCCTGAAGATCATTTCAGCCGCCTGTATCTGTAACCTTGTTCTGTCAGTCACCACCCACAGCTGGTTACCATGGTGAGGGTAGGAAAATAGATTCTGGTTACTGTGCTGAGGGTAGGAACATAGTTCTTAGTTACCACGGTGAGGGTAGGAACATAGTTCTTAGTTACCACGGTGAGGGTAGGAACATAGTTCCTGGTAACCATGGTGACGGTAGGAAAATAGATCCCGGTTACCATGGTGAGGGTAGGAATGTAGATCCTGGTTACCATGGTGAGGGTAGGAATGTAGATCCTGGTTACCATGGTGAGGGTAGGAATGTAGATCCTGGTTACCATGGTGAGGGTAGGAACGTAAATCCTGGTTACCACGGTGAGGGTAGGAACGTAAATCCTGGTTACCATGGTGACGGTAGGAACTTAGATCCCGGTTACCATGGTGAGGGTAGGAACGTAGATCCTGGTTACGACGGTGAGGGTAGGAACGTAGATCCTGGTTACCATGGTGAGGGTAGGAATGTACATGATGGTTACCATGGTGAGGGTAGGACCGTAGATCCTGGTAACCATGGTGATAGTAGGAATGTAGATCCTGGTTACCATGGTGAGGGTAGGAACGTAGTTTGACTTGTAAATTGAGAGCTTTGCTTTTCGTCTCAGCTCAACAGATCGAGTATTCAAATAAAAGAATGCTTAAATAATATTTAATATGTAACAAATATTTATCCAGCTGGACATACTTTAGTGACAATGTTATTTTGTTTTTCTTATTTTTTATGATTATTGGACATATGAGTCCCGGTTTATGAGACCCTTTGTGTTTTTGACCTGCAGGATAAATAACATGAGGTACTCGTTACACTCTGAGTTTCCAAAAATCATTTTATAAAAACATTTCATAAAATTTAATGATTATTTACATTGTGTATAACTGTAAGCTTTAAAGTGATCTACAGTTTAATTGTGGGGGAAACAAACTGATATTGAGATTTTTAGAGAAACATAATGGTTTTTCACACTATTGAGTTCAATTAACACTGACTTGGCAGGTGTTACGGGGTTAACGTACGTTTGTATCTTCAGCATGGTTTTAAGATACTTCAACAAGCCAATGTGAAAACGTTTGGAGTAGATCAATTATTCATTTTTTAAAGCAGAAGAAACAAACACTGCCGTGTCCTTCAGGAGGGAAAACATCTTTCCTTTATTCGACCGGAAACTTCTTATGTTCCTGAAACTGGCCGCTGGCTAGTCTGTTCAGGAAAACAAAAATACCAGTTTTTTTTGTCTCAGAAATAGCAGGATGATTTATTTATAGACTTCAGTCAGGAACTCGGATGTTGAGCATGTTTTAGATTTTTATCAAATAAAAAGTTAACAGAATGACCAGCCTGTACAGCCTTCGTTTTAACGATCCACTTCATCAGATTCAGACAGTGTGTACGAGAATTGTTGTATTTGTACAATCATTTTGCCCTTATTTTGATGTGTGATCAATTGAAAGAGAAGATGTTGGCTCAGTGGTAGAATTAGTTTCTGTCCTTAAACTGGGTGAAACTAATACGATTCCCACTAGGCCCATGTGCCTATGTGTCCCAAAGGAAGACACCTAACCCCCGTTTCTCCCACTTTTGGCGCCGTCGTAGCTTCCTGCTGCGGTGTAATGCAGCACACAAATTTCCCCACATGAGGGATGAACAGCACATTACAAAAAAAAATAGTTCCCACAAAAATACAAACATACAATAATTTGATCGCTCCCTCAATTTGTGTCTGAAGCAACCTGTCTCAACAGTCTGTCGAAGTTTGATCTCTGAAGAAATCAATCTTCATGTCAAGTTTCCCGATTGAATGGCTGAATGATTCGTTGTGCTCGCAAAAAAAAAAAATTTAACTGTGAGCCTCGTAATTTTGTACTAGAAGATAATAAACGCTAGAGGGACATATGAATAGTCTGTTTTTGTTTTAACGGCAGTACAATAATTTACCTCTAAATACGTCTCCGATGAGATGTTCTTACATTTTTCAGATTCTAACTCTAGCATTGGACTAATCCCGGAATCCATCAATCGCTATCTTAGACACCCCACAATCCTACTCGCGTGTCTCACCTGTGTTTTCTTTACCCGGTAGTGTATCTGACTTAAGAAATGAGTTACCGAATAAAAATATAAATAATAAAATTAAATAGTATTAAAATATAAGTCAAAGCTTTGCGTATATCCTGTTTTTAATTGTATTGCATTTATTCTTTTACAAAAACAAACATATCTCTTACACGTTTTTACATAATAACGTGTGAAAAGTGTCACCGGGTGGGTGCAGAGGAAGGAGAAGGACCCTCGTACAGGACATGACAAGAAACATGATTTATTTAATAAAGGTAGTCTAGTAAAGCTAAAAGGGAAAACGTATGGTTTAGTGGATTTTTCTGTGGTTATTGTTCATAATGATTCTCATGGTCAGGCAGCCAGTAAGATCTGGCTGGAAGACCTGACAAAAAAGTCAGGGGTGATTGCCTTTAAATAGACAGCAGGTAGAATGATCAACAGGTGTGTAGCATCAGGATAATGACCACAGGTGTCCGGCATCAGGCTGAGATCTGGGAGAGAGAGGAAGGTCCAGAGCTCCCTCTGGCGGCAGGTGAAGGCTTCTTCTTCTTCTTTCATCATTTCCTTTCAGGGGGCGCCACAGCAAGTCAGTTTCTTCCATCTAACCCTATCTGCTGCATCTTCTTCGGTCACACCAACTATCTTCATGTCTTCCTTCACTGTATCCATGAACCTCCTCTTTGGTCTTCCTCTAGTCCTCTTTCCTGGTGGTTCCAAATCCAGCATTCTTTTTCCAATGTACTCTCTCTCTTCTGCACATGTCCAAACCATCTCAATCTGTCTCATCTGTATACAGTGGTGGTCAAAAGTTTACACACACTTGTAAAGAACATAATGTCATGGCTGTCTTGAGTTTCCAGTTATTTCAACAACTCTGATTTTTCTCTGATATAGTGATTGGAACAGATCCTTCTTTGTCACAAAAAACATTCATGAAGTTTGATTCTTTTATGACTTTATTATGGGTAAACTGAAAATGTGACGAAATCAGCTGGGTCAAAAATATACATACAGCAACATGAATGAGCAATTTTGGAGACTTAGAAAGTTGTGTCAATGACATGAGCTTCATAGCATGACCTCTTAACTTCTTGTGAGTGATTATGAGTGACTACAGCTGGTGACTTCTCTGAGGCCATTTAAAAAGGGCTCATTGGATAAAAACACCCACAAACGCTACAATGGGAAAGTCAAAGGAGCTCAGCACAGATTTGAAAAAGAGAATCATTGACTTGAATAAGTCAGGAAAGTCACTTGGAGCCATTTCAAAGCAGCTGCAGGTTCCAAGAGCAACAGTGCAAACAATTGTTTGTAAGTATAAAGTGCATGGCACTGTTTTGTCACTGCCACGATCAGGAAGAAAACGCAAGCTGTCACCTGCTGCTGAGAGAAAACTGGTCAGGAGGGTGAAGAGTCAACCCAGGAGCACCAAAAAGCAGATCTGCCAAGAATTAGAAGCTGCTGGAACACAGGTGTCAGTGTCCACAGTCAAGCGTGTTTTGCATCGCCATGGACTGAGAGGTTGCCGTGCAAGAAGGAAGCCCTTGCTCCAAAAGCGGCACCTTAAGGCTCAACTAAAGTTTGCTGCTGATCACATGGACAAAGATAAGACCTTCTGGAGGAAAGTTCTGTGGTCAGATGAAACAAAAATTGAGCTGTTTGGCCACAATGTCCAGCAATATGTTTGGAGGAGAAAAGGTGAGTCCTTTAACCCCAAGAACACCAGGCCTACCATCAAGCACGGTGGGCCTGTTTTGCTGCCAATGAAACTGGTGCTTTACAGAGAGTCAATGGGACAATGAAGAAGGAGGATTACCTTCAAATTCTTCAAGAAAACCTGAAGTCATCAGCCCGAAGGTTGGGTCTTGGGCGCAGTTGGGTGTTCCAACAGGACAATGACCCCAAACACACATCAAAAGTGGTAATGGAATGGCTAAATCAGGCTAGAATTAAGGTTTTAGAATGGCCTTCCCAAAGTCCTGACTTAAATCCCATTGAGAACATGTGGATAATGCTGAAGAAACAAGTCCATGTCAGAAAGCCAACAAATTTAACTGAACTGCACCAATTCTGTCAAGAGGAGTGGTCAAAGATTCAACCAGAAACTTGCCAGAAGCTTGTGGATGGCTACCAAAAGCGCCTAATTGAAGTAAAAATGGCCAAAGGACATGTAACCAAATATTAGCATTGCTGTATGTATATTTTTGACCCAGCTGATTTCGTCACATTTTCAGTTTACCCATAATAAAGTCATAAAAGAATCAAACTTCATGAATGTTTTTTGTGACAAAGAAGGATCTGTTCCAATCACTATATCAGAGAAAAATCAGAGTTGTTGAAATAACTGGAAACTCAAGACAGCCATGACATTATGTTCTTTACAAGTGTATGTAAACTTTTGACCACCACTGTATGTGGGTTTTATCTGGGGTCCACCCTCTGTGTCAGGTTGACGGGCCAGTGAGAAATTGCCCCGAGGAGTGTG
This sequence comes from Neostethus bicornis, assembly GCA_902685375.1. Taxonomy (NCBI): domain Eukaryota; kingdom Metazoa; phylum Chordata; class Actinopteri; order Atheriniformes; family Phallostethidae; genus Neostethus; species Neostethus bicornis. The sequence continues at coordinate 28,965,186 of LR738550.1, forward strand.
TGGTTATTTTTTCTGTATGTGTGGCCCTGCATCAGACTGGGGACCTCGCCTCTCGCTTGCAACCAACCTTAATAGGCTCCTGCACCCTCCTCGCCCCCTTCAATAATCCCCATAGCAGTAAGCAGCTCAAAAGATGAATGAATAAATGATGTTTTTTGATACTTTTTAGAGATTTTTCTGTCTTGTCTCATTACTAGACATTTTTAGCCAGGGGTTCCCTCAACTTTCCTCCTCGGGTGTACGGTCCCAGTCATATGTTTAACTTGGGTCAGTGTCAGCGTGTTCTTTGTTTTTCTCCTGCTCTTTATTCATCCCACACTTCTCACTGAGCTCCAGGTGTTCCTATCTCCAGCTTGTTTTTCTTCTCAACCTGAGTCATGCTTGTTTATTGAGGTCGGTCGCATTGATAGGACCAGCTCTGGCCCCGACGTGGGTTGCATCACCACTCTGTTCTACGCAAATCAGGCTGCTGCTTCCGTTTGCTGTAAAAATAAAGCAGATAGGTTTTATTTATTCATCCGAGACGCGGCATCGCCAGATGTTTGCTAGTAATTAGCAGCTGGTTGAGAGAACAAGAATTTATCTTCTTAAAACAGTTTTCATTTCTCTCCATTAAAAAACAGGGTTTCAGAACTCTGGAAGAAAATGTATTAAACAACGACTCTGAAAATGGCTCATGAATAAATTTATGAGATTTTAGTGAAATTATAAAAACAATAGAAGCAAAACTTGTTTGTTCTCTTTAATAAACGAAGATTAAATGTTACGTCTGCTTCAAAGCAGAAGAAAAAAAATGGTGGAAAATCCCTTTACATGGTGATGATCAACTTCTTATTCCTGGTGTGAGACTCCTGATCCACGTTTATCTGTGATGAGAACAGCCTCCAGTAAATCCACAGTGTGCCTTCACCTGCTCAGAAAATTTTAAATCATGGTTTACCATCTTTAATACTATCCACGCTCACTTTCAAAATCCCATCTTGGTACGACTTCCTCTGATACAAACACTAAACAAAACTCTCACAAATCGAGATCAAAATAATTGGTTCACCACATCGTCCACTGTCACCCTGATCACAATAAAATCCATCACACCCTCTTCATTACTCCTTTGCCCTTCTCCCTTCAGGCCATTCTGTTCCATTCCATGATCTTCCGTTCATCTGGGGCCGGGTCACGGGGGCACCATTCTCAGACAGGAAGCCCAGACTTCTCTCACCCTGGCTGCATCCTTCAGCTCACATGGAAGGATCCCAAGTCGTTCCGCAGCCAGCTGTGAGACATAGTCTCTCCAGCGGGTCCGGAGTCTGCCTCTTGTTTCCTCCCGGTGGGACGTGCCCGAAACACCTCACTAGCGAGGCGCTCAGGGGGCATCCTGACCAGATGCCTGAACCACCCCATCTGGCTCTCGACCTGGAGGAGAAGCGGCTCGACACCGAGCTCCTCCCGGATGGCAGGGCTCTTCACCCGATCTCTGAGTGAGAGCCCAGCCACCCTGTGGAGGAAGCTCATTTCAGCTGCGATCTCATTCTTTCGGTCATCACCCACAGCTGGTGACCATAGGTGAGGGTTGGAACGTAGATCGACTTGTAAATCGAGAGCTTTGCTTTTCAGCTCAGCTCTTTCTTTACCACAACGGACCGATGCAGCATCCTAGTTATTGCTGACACCGCACCGATCCGTCTGTCGATCTCCCGCTCCATCCTTCCCCCACTCGTGAACAAGACCCCAACAAAGTTAAACTCCTCCACTTGAGGCAGGACCCTGTCCCTGACCCGCAGGGAGCATTCCACCCTTTTCCGACTGAGGACCATGGCCTCAGATTTGGAGGCGTTAATTCCCATCCCGGCCACTTCACACTCAGCAGCAGGTAGGTAGGTAGGTAGGTAGGTACTGTAGATAGGTAGGTAGGTAGGTAGGTAGGTAGGTAGGTAGGTAGGTAGGTAGGTAGGTACTGTAGGTAGGTAGATAGGTAGGTAGGTAGGTAGGTAGGTACTGTAGATAGGTAGGTAGGTAGGTAGATAGGTAGGTAGGTAAGTAGGTAGGTAGGTAGGTAGATAGGTAGATAGGTAGGTAGGTAGGTAGGTAGGTAGGTAGGTAGGTAGGTAGGTAGGTGGGTGGGTGGGTAGGTAGATAGGTAGGTAAGTAGGTAGGTAGGTAGGTAGGTAGGTAGGTAGGCAGGTAGATAGGTAGATAGGTAGGTAGGTAGGTAGGTAGGTAGGTAGGTAGGTAGGTAGGTAGGTAAGTAGGTAGGTAGATAGGTAGGTAGGTAGGTAGGTAGGTACTGTAGGTAGGTAGATAGGTAGGTAGGTAGGTAGGTAGGTAGGTAAGTAGGTAGGTAGATAGGTAGGTAGGTAGGTAGGTAGATAGGTAGGTAAGTAGGTAGGTAGGTAGGTAGGTAGGTAGGTACTGTAGGTAGGTAGATAGGTAGGTAGGTAGGTAGGTAGGTAGGTAGGTAGGTAGGTAGATAGGTAGATAGGTAGGTAGGTAGGTAGGTAGGTAGGTAGGTAAGTAGGTAGGTAGATAGGTAGGTAGGTAGGTAGGTAGGTAGGTAGGTAGGTAGGTAGGTACTGTAGGTAGGTAGATAGGTAGGTAGGTAGGTAGGTAAGTAGGTAGGTAGATAGGTAGGTAGGTAGGTAGGTAGGTAGGTAGGTACTGTAGGTAGGTAGATAGGTAGGTAGGTAGGTAGGTAGGTAGGTAGGTAGGTAGGTAGGTAGATAGGTAGGTAGGTAGGTAGGTAGGTAAGTAGGTAGGTAGATAGGTAGGTAGGTAGGTAGGTAGGTAGGTAGGTAAGTAGGTAGGTAGATAGGTAGGTAGGTAGGTAGGTAGGTAGGTAGGTAGATAGGTAGGTAGGTAGGTAGGTAAGTAGGTAGGTAGATAGGTAGGTAGGTAGATAGGTAGGTAGGTAGGTAGGTAGGTAGGTAGGTAGGTAGGTAGGTAGATAGGTAGGTAGGTAGGTAGGTAGGTAAGTAGGTAGGTAGATAGGTAGGTAGGTAGGTAGGTAGGTAGGTAGGTAGGTAGATAGGTAGATAGGTAGGTAGGTAGGTAGGTAGGTAGGTAGGTACTGTAGGTAGGTAGGTAGGTAGGTAGGTAGGTAGATAAAACTTTATTAAACTCCTGTAGGAGAAATTCTAGTGTCCAGCAGCAACAAATCACACATCCAAATAAAAAAATACAACAATAAAAGTTACCTACGCTAGGAATAAGATACCCCTTCGGACTTTAGTTCCTTATAGATTCTGTTTGGTTTAGTTGCCTTCGGGCAGAAGTGGTGAACAACCTTTTAAAGCGCTCAGTCCTGCAGCGCAGTGAGAGGAACCTGTTACTTCTGTTATTTTTCTGGGTTGTGACCACATCACTCAGAGGGTGACGGGGATTTTTCAGGATGCCCTGCATTAGAACCCCCATCCTCCTCTCCATGGCAGCTCCCGCAGAGTTCACATTTCTCCCCACCACAGCTGTACATTTCTCGATCAGTCTGTTCAGCTGATTGTTGTCCCAATGCTTGTTACACATCCACATGGATGCCATCTTCAGAGATGGTTAATTAAAGCACACGATTTAAAGTATGTGCTCCTCGTCCAGCTCCTTGTCATGCAATACTATTTTTTTAGGATCACGTCCTCCTTTTTCTGTTGGATTTTCTGAAAAGAAGAAAACCCAGAGAAAGCCCTTGAGATGCATTTTCAGATGTGATGTCAGACAGCGATGAGAAAAGAACGGGTGAGAAATAAAAGACTTTGCAGGTTGCTAAGGAACCTGTAAAACATCAGACGGAGATACCACAGCCTACAATTAACAAAGAGGAAGAGTCCATTAACATTACTGGTTCATTATGTTACTGGTTTTACTGGTCACACTGGGCTCTGTCTGATTTTCTTGCAGCCAACTTGTGGTTCCGTCAAATTATTTTTTCAATGTATAAACTCATCGCATCATAAACTTCAATCATTTGATGGAACACCTTTGATGGCGGTAACCATGGCGATGGCTTTGTTCGGTAATGTAAGGTTGTGACAAAAGAAGGATTCAGATTGATTCTGTTGTGAATAGATAGCTTCTTTCAGTTGAATCGTTCTGTTCTTTTCTGGAACCAAAAGAAGGTCTAAAATTAAAGTTTAATACAAACCGTTTCCCAAATGAAACGACCCGTTAAAAATTCTACCCCTCACACCAGATCATACCAAAAAAAAACCGAAACTATTTTATTAATCAGTTTAAAACCATCATGACATCAATGGTTACGACAGACATTACAGATCAAGAGTTTGTCGACTGTTTGAAGTATTTAAAGACCTTTTTTCATTCGTAGGTGGTGACGAAAGAGGACACGTTGAAAAGGTTCATCAAAACAGAAGGTTTTAAACAACTACTGTGGTTTTAATTAATCAGCATCCTGAGTTTAGATAACTAAACTAAACAAAACCCTGTTCTCAGTGCCTTCTTCTCAAAGAGGACAAACTAAAAAAAAAACTCAACAGAAACAGACCGGTTTCTTTTTTATTTTAGTGACAGATCAGGGTGTGGCACCCACAGCACTCAGTTTGGCTCCAATGTGAGTCCCTCCCAAATAATTGAGGTCTTTACCCCATCACTCAGAAAATTAATCTCAGCCTCTCTTATTTGTGATCTCGTTTTTCAGTCTCCGTCCACATGTGGTGACCAACGAGGGAGCTTTACTCATTGGCTTAGCTCTATTCCCAACAAGACGGACCGATGCAGCATCGTTATTGTTGAGGATACTGCATTGATTTGCTTATCATTGTCCCGCTCCATCCTTTACGCTTTACAGTTTACAAACCAAAAACCTTAATCTTAGATTTGGAAATACTGTTGGAAAATTCTTATTCTTCTTTCAGCATTTCCCTTCAGAGGGCGCCACAGCAAGTCAGTGTCCTTCATCTAACTCTATCTCCTGCATCCTCTTTGGTCACACCAACTATCTTCATGTCTTCCTTCATTGTATCCATGAACCTCCTCTTTGGTCTTCCTCTAGTCCTCTTTCCTGGTGGTTCCAAACCCAGCATCCTTCTTCTGATGTACTCTCTCTCTCTCCTCTGCACATGTCCAAACCATCTCAGTCTGGCCTCTCTGACTTTAAAACCTCTAACATGTGCTGTTCCTCTGATATACTCATTTCTAATCCTGTCCATCCTGGTCACTCCCAGAGAGATCCTCAGCATCTTCATCTCTGCTACCTCCATCTCTGTTTCCTGTCTTTTTCTCAGTGCAACTGTTTCTAGACCAATCAGCATGGCCGCTCTCACCACGGTTTTGTTCACTTTCCCTTTCTATTTGGCTGAAACTCTTCTATCACACATCACACCTCATACTTTTGTATCAGTTGGATGATGAATGTTGGAAAATTACATTCAATTAAATTACAAGGGAAAGGATGGTTCGGTGGGTAGGGCGACCGTCCTGTAACCAGAAGGTTGCTTGTTTGATCCCCTGCCCAGATTGCATGCCAAGGTGTCCTTGAGCAAGACACCGAATCCCCAGTTGCATCTGATGATAATGGTATGCGCCTTGCCTGGTAGCTCCCATCATCAGGAATGAATGTGTGTGTGAATGTGTGTATCTAGTATAGAATGAATGAATAATGCATATGTGAAGCGTCCTCGATTCTTCAAAAAAAATGTCTTCGATTTTTAAAGGTTCTGGATGTTTTTGGTACCTCATCATGGAATAAATCAAGTTTATTTGTTTTAGCCAACAAATAAAACTCAAATTTGTTAGTTTTATTTGTTGGCTAACAAATACAGCCAACAAATAATACAGTAGCGCTGTATTGTTCAGCATCCTATGGCAGCGCTACCATATAGCACTACTATATCGCTTTTCTATGTAGCCCAGAAATTGCAATAGAAGCGCTATACAATGCATTATTATTATTATTATTATGAAAATGATAGACCACCATTAGATGGACGCACAGAACAGAGTCCCAGTGCTCCATATTTTCCCCAGTATATCAATTCTTGGAACCTGACAGCAACTTTTAAACTAACTCTGTTTCTATCTGGCCTGGAGGTGTCGTCACCTTCTGATGTCTGGAATCATTCAGAAATGGCACAATGAATACTCAACTAAAATCTAGATTTGGTGCATCACTGTCATGAATGTAGGAACCATAGATTCAGACAAATGGATGAATATTGTTATCTGTGTCTAATCTGAAGTCATTGACTACCCATCAGTGATGTAACAACTTCTCATCTGTGTTCACTCACCCTCCGAAACAAAAGAGAAAATGCATCAAGTTTTATTTTAGAAATAAAACAGCCCCCTTTAAGAAGAAAAGAGGGTTTGAGTGCTTGTTTCTCCACACGACCGAGGCTTATTTTTTATTTTCTTTCTTAAAATAGTGTGAATAGTCGTAATCATTTCTAACGTCTTACAAAAGTTTTTTTTTTTTATTTGATTCTTTCTTGTTCTTTTTGGGTCACAGTGAATGCAGGATTACAACAGCCAGGTTCATTTAAAGCAGTTCTATTGACACGTCCATCATATCCAACAAATCATTTTCACAAGAATCACAGAAAGTGCTTCATGTGAAAATAAAGAAAATGGTTGGACGCGGGAAGAATTTAGATGGGAACAATTTCAAGATCAATTGGTTCAATTTGTCCAAAAGTGAGATCTAAATGTGGAAAGAATGAAGTCACCAAACAAGTACAAGAAGTTCAACCTCTTTCATCATCGTCTTCTTTTATTCTCATGTTCCATCCGATCCACCCAAACCCATTGTTTTCAGTCTCATTCTCACTTTTTCAAATGTTGGAATCATTTAAAATAATATATTGGAAATCAAAATCAGGGTCCTGCCCCAAGTGGAGGAGTTTAAGTATCTCAGGTTCTTGTTCACAAGTGGCGGAGATCGTCAGGCGGATCGGTGCGGCGTCAGCAATAACAAAGACGTTGTATCGATCCGTTGTGGTAAAGAGAGAGCTGAGCCGAAAAGCAAAGCTCTTGATTTACAAATCAATCTACATTCGTACCATCATCATGGTAACCAGGATCTACGTTCCTACCCTCACCATGGTAACCAGGATCTACCTCACTACCCTCACCATAGTAACCAGGACCTACGTTCCTACCCTCACCATGGTAACCAGGATCTACATTCCTACCCTCACCATGGTAACCAGCATCTACGTTCCTACCTTCACAATGGTAACCAGAATTTATGATCCTACCCTCACCATGGTAACCGGTAAGGGTGGGCGGATCGATCCTAATATCGATAATATCGATACCAACGCTAGTATCGATATCAATCGATACTCAAACTACAATATCGATACTTTGGTTGAAGTTTTACCCCTTGCACTTTGCTTCCGTTTTTTTTTTTTTTTTTATAAAGTTAACCTAACTGATTTGTCTGCAAAATATGCGTAAATGCTGTGTGTCGCGCCTGTATGCTAAAGCGAGGCGCCCCCCCACCCTCTCTTTCGCTTTGACTTGTCACATGACTCAGCAACTCGGGGCCAAGAAACAAAAAAAAAAAAACGCAAGTCGGTAAAAGTAGAGAGAGATGGAAGGAAAAAAGAGAGTAACCGTGTGGCTGCACTTTGAGGCTACCTGCACCATTTAAAGAAAGGCTGTTAAATATAGTAATTAGTCATTTAAAAATAGTCATTTAAAAAATTTGAATATCGGTGTCGATATCGGTATCGGCGATACCGGTCTGGTGTTTACTTGGTATCGGATCGATACCAAAACTTGCGGTATCGCACACCCCTAGTAACCGGATCTACGTTCCTACCCTCACCATGGCAACCAGGATCTACATTCCTACCCTCACATGGGAACCAGGATCTACGTTCCTATCCTCACCATGGTAACCAGGATCTACGTTCCTATCCTCACCATGGTAACCAGGATCTACGTTCCTACCCTCACCATGGTAACCAGGATCTACGTTCCTATCCTCACCATGGTAACCAGGATCTACATTCCTACCCTCACCATGGTAACCAGGATCTACGTTCCTACCCTCACCATGGTATCCGGGATCTACGTTCCTACCCTCACCATGGTAACCGGGATCTACGTTCCTACCCTCACCATGGTAACCAGGATCTACGCTCCTACCCTCACCATGTACTTTCACCACCCTGTGGTGTGGTGAGATCACATGTACGTTACGACGTACACGGTGAAGATATAATTTAGTTAAGATCTTTTTTTTATATAATATTTATTTTCATTATTTCTGCCCTCACTTCGGACCACTAACTGTGAGCGGTGAACCAAAAGAACCAGATCATGAATATAAAATGCCCTCATGAGATTCCTCTCTAGGGTCCCCAGATTCACCCGCTGATAGAGTGTTGGGAGCCTACAGGATGAGATTCACGTCCTGATGAAGGACGAGCCTTCAGCATCTGGTTTGAACATCTCTCTAACACACTGGAGGGACTACATCTCCCAGTCCAGGCTGTTCCGGCCACTCTGAACCAAGTTCAGTCCTCCGTCTGATGGAGGGACTTTCAGCTGGAATAAATAAATATTCTGATCACCGGTGTGAGAGACGTAGTGATGTGATCATCTATCATATCTGATGTGAAGACCAGAACGAGACTGAAATGACAACACACTGCATCAAAGCAAACGATGATTCATTACAAACTTGAAAGTGTGTGAAGTCAGGGGTTTAAAAGCAAAAAAAAAAAAAAAACTTTAAAAAAAGATCTGAAGTGTTTCTGGAACATTTATGAAAGCAGGGTCTGCGCCTTCCACAAAGACCCTACAACATTATTAAAGAAATCAATGGACAGTGAGAGGAAGCCTCTTGGTAGCATGGAAAGGAAAGGTCGATGGTAACAACCTCGGACGAGATCTAAATCAGCACCTTATAAACATGACGTGTGAGAGGCTTCGGACTGGTTCACACTTCACCTGGTCTTCTGCTTGAGTCATGTGACTGCTTGTTTAAAGAGGGGGTGTTGTTCCTCTGGAGGGTAATCATTCTTGTCTCATTTATACATTACCAAAGAAGCTTCTGTTAGCTCGGAAATGCAAAATTCACCAGTAAAAAAGCCCATGATTACATTTGTTCAGTTTCACATCTTTTTTTTTACTTTTTGAATTTCCTCCTCCTGACTTCGTCCGACCTTCTGGGTACCTTGTTTGGTTTCAAGCTGCAAATACAGCATAAAGTCAACACACACATATTTCACGAGATACACAAGATAATCTGCAACTTTTTCACTGTAACTAGTTCTTAACTTACTATTCGAGAAAAGTTTAGGGATTAATTTCATGTGTAATGTGTGTGTGTGGACAAACTGTGGGTGCTGGTCGTGTGAGTAGCTTTACAGTTATCTAGTTTTAAGCAATGGAGAGCACAAACAGAGGAAAACCAAGGGAGAAGGACGTGAAACCAAAGCAACACAAATAAATCTGAGGGAATGTTCAACTGAAACTCATGTTCAGAAATAAGTTTAACAGAAAAAAAAGGGGAGTTCCCCTCCATCTTTCCATCCCTCCATGTTTCCATCCCTCCATGTTTCCATCCCTCCATTCCTCTATGTCTCCATTCCTCCATGTTTCCATCCCTCCATGTTTCCATCCCTCCATGTTTCCATCCCTCCATGTTTCCATTCCTCCATGTTTCCATTCCTCCATGTTTCCATTCCTCCATGTTTCCATTCCTCCATGTTTCCATTCCTCCATGTTTCCATCCCTCCATGTTTCCATTCCTCCATGTTTCCATCCCTCCATGTTTCCATCCCTCCATGTTTCCATTCTTCCATGTTTCCATTCCTCCATGTTTCCATTCCTCCATGTTTCCATTCCTCCATGTTTCCATCCCTCCATGGTTCCATTCCTCCATGTTTCCATCCCTCCATGTTTCCATCCCTCCATGTTTCCATTCCTCCATGTTTCCATTCCTCCATGTTTCCATCCCTCCATGTTTCCATTCCTCCATGTTTCCATTCCTCCATGTTTCCATCCCTCCATGTTTCCATCCCTCCATTCCTCTATGTCTCCATTCCTCCATGTTTCCATCCCTCCATGTTTCCATCTCTCCATGTCTCCATTCCTCCATGTCTCCATTCCTCCATGTTTCCATCCCTCCATGTTTCCATCTCTCCATGTCTCCATTCCTCCATGTTTCCATCCCTCCATGGTTTCATTCCTCCATGTTTCCATTCCTCCATGTTTCCATCCCTCCATGTTTCCATCCTTCCATGTCTCCATCCCTCCATGTTTCCATCCCTTTATGTCTCCATCCCTCCATGTTTCCATTCCTCCATGTTTCCATCCCTCCATGTTTCCATTCCTCCATGTCTCCATCCCTCCATGTTTCCATCCCTCCATGTTTCCATCCTTCCATGTCTCCATCCCTCCATGTTTTCATTCCTCCATGTTTCCATCCCTCCATGTGTCCTTCCCTCTATGTCTCCATCCTGCCATCTCTCCATTCCTCCATCTCTCCCTCTCTTTGTAGGCGTCACCTTGAAGCGGTGATGCTTCCTCCTGACTGGTCGATGAGAGGATGACACTGCGAGGCTGTGCATAAAGCAGCATGCGCAGGCAGGAGCCCACCTGTGCGCTTCTACCACCTCTGCAAGTTTCAGAGAAACTCCGAAAGGTACCTTTAGTTTATTTTTATTTTTACAACTAAAAATGTCATTTGATTTGGATCATAGGAGGAAGGGCGTGGCACTTCACACACACTCACACACACACACACACACACATATATACACACACACTGCAGCGAGATTTTATTTAATCAAAAATAACAATTAGATGAAAAAAAGCTTTTAATTTTAGTTTAAGAGGATTAATTTAATTTATTTTATGGTTGAACTCAGTTTAGACTTTCATTTCTTTTTTTGTCTTTGTGTGTGTGTGTGTGTGTGTGTGTGTGTGTGTGTGTGTGTGTGTGTGTGTGTGTGTGTGTGTGTGTGTGTGTGTGTGTGTGTGTGTATGTGTGTGTGTGTGTGTGTCTGTGTCTGTGTCTTTGTCTGTGTGTGTGTCTGTGTGTCTGTGTGTGTGTGGGTCTGTATATGGGTGTACGTGCGTGTCTGTCTGTTTGTACATGTCTGTGTAAATGTGGGTAATTGTGTGTGTGTGTGTGTGTGTGTGTGTGTGTGTGTGTGTGTGTGTGTGTGTGTGTGTGTGTGTGTGTGTGTGTGTGTGTGTGTGTGTGTGTGTGTGTGTGTGTGTGTGTGTGTGTGTGTGTGTGTGTGTTTTAATGGACTTCATGTGAACATTTCTGTGCTGCTCCTCTAACAGCAGCACCAGTGGTGGGTGTAGGGTGTAGCTTTGGGGGGGTTTGGGAGGTTTTGGGCGCATCGGGGTGTAGGGTGTAGGTGGGTGTAGGTGAGTTTAGGGGGGTTCGGTCCAGGGACACTTTGACCTGAGCTCATGGCACCAATCGAACCAGTAGCTCTCTGGTCCTCACACACTCATCAGACCACTGAGTTCTAAAATGTTCTGTGTTTGATTTCAATCTGAAGTTAAACTTGTGTTTTCTCCTCTGCGTCTGTGTGTGTGTGTGTGTGTGTGTGTGTGTGTGTGTGTGTGTGTGTGTGTGTGTGTGTGTGTGTGTGTGTGTGTGTGTGTGTGTGTGTGTATCTGTGTGTCTGTGTGTGTGTGTCCGTGTGTGTGTGCAGGGTGAGAATGGAGTGGTATGTCCTGGTGCTGATGCTGACCTTGCCCACCTCCATCTGCGCAGATTGCTCCTCAGACTGTGAGAAATGTGCGCGACAAATCCTGGCGCGCAGCAGCCCGGTAAGAAACCGTTTGATTTGATCTCGTTTAAAATGAAGCAAAAAAAAAAAAAAAAAGTTTTTTGTTTGTTTGTATAAAACAATCAAAATGATCTTCGTTTAGGTTTAAATTAAAAATGAACCAGTTTATTTTTTCCGTTATTAAATATTTTATGGCTTTAAATTCACTAAAAACACACTTTATAAACTTTTATCACACGGGTTTAAATATTTTCACACTTTTTTCTTGTTTAAACACTCATAAAGTTTTTATTTTAAAACGTTTATAGCTTGTATGCTTTAGAGAACAGCGCGCGCGCCAATGTGTGTGTGTGTGTGTGTGTGTGTGTGTGTGTGTGTGTGTGTGTGTGTGTGTGTGTGTGTGTGTGTGTGTGTGTGTGTGTGTGTGTGTGTGTGTGTGTGTGTGTGTGTGTGTGTGTACGCATCCGTGAGTAAGTGTGACACAGTGTGTGACAAACAAATATTATAAAACAATAGTGCATTATTTCTAATGTTTTCAACAGTAAAAAAATTGCTTCATTTATTATTTTTATAAAATGTTGTTCCAAAAACGGAAAAAAAAAATCCGTCTTGTTTGGAAACATTCAGCAGTAAAACGAGTTAATGCGAATTTTTAGAGATGTTTGGAGAAATAAATAACTATATTTACATAAAATCTAAATTGAATTTAAGAGATGTCCTCAGGAGTCTCATGAACAGTCTGCCGTCAAGCGGTTTTAATCTTGATGAATATAAGTCGCTCCCTAAGTCTCTTGCACGTACACGCAACACAGTGTGTTCCTTGAAAATAAAACTGGAAAAAAAAAGTGGGAGATCCCAAATGATTAGCCACGTAACATCAAAGGACCTCCCTTCACTGGTTGGATTCATGCTTAACACCAGAATTATAGAATTACCAGAACTCCCACGGCCGTCAATTTGAAGATGAGCGCGATGGCGATTACGTTATCCACGGAAGTGCCTCAGTGACTGACAAACCGTTACGTTCTGTCATCTTCCGCTTGTTCCGGGGTCGGGTCGCGGGGGCAACAGCCTCAAACGGGCATCCTCCAGCTCACCCGGAAGGATCCCAACTCAGTCCCCGGCCAGCTGTGAGACATAGGCTCTCCAGCGGGTCCGGGGTCTGCCCCTTGGTCTCCTCCCGGTGGGACGTCCGTGAAACACCCCGCCCGCGAGGCGCTTGGGGGGCATCCTGACCAAATGCCCAAACCACCCCACCTGGCTCTTTTCGACCTGGAGGAGGAGCGGCTTGACACCGAGCTCCTCTCGGATGCCAGAGCTCCTCCCCCGATCTCTGAGTGAGAGCCCAGCCACCTTGTGGAGGAAGTGCATTTTGGCCACTTGTGTCCTTGATCTCATTCTTTCGGTCACCACCCACAGCTGGTGACCATAGGTGAGGGTAGGAACGTAGATCCTGGTTACCATGGTGAGGGTAGGAACGTAGATCCTGGTTACCATGGTGAAGGTAGGAACGTAGATCCTGGTTACCATGGTGAGGGTAGGAACGTAGATCCTGGTTACCATGGTGAGAGTAGGAACGTAGATCCTGGTTACCATGGTGAGGGTAGGAACGTAGATCCTGGTTACCATGGTGAGGGTAGGAACGTAGATCCTGGTTACCATGATGAGAGTAGGAACGTAGATCCTGGTTACCATGGTGAGGGTAGGAACGTAGATCCTGGTTACCATGGTGAGGGTAGGAACGTAGATCCTGGTTACCATGGTGAGAGTAGGAACGTAGATCCTGGTTACCATGGTGAGGGTAGGAACGTAGATCCTGGTTACTATGGTGAGGGTAGGAACGTAGATCCTGGTTACCATGATGAGAGTAGGAACGTAGATCCTGGTTACCATGGTGAGGGTAGGAACGTAGATCGACTTAAAAATTGAGACCTTTGATTTTCAGCTAAGCTCTCTCTTTACCACTATGGACCGATGCAGCGTCCTAGGTATTGCTGATGCCGCACCGATCCGCCTGTCGATCTCCCGCTCCATCCTTCTCCTACTCGTGAACAAGACCCCGAGATACTCAAACTCCTCCACTTGGGGCAGGACTGACATTTGTCCCCTTAAATCCATTTTTGCTCACCTATATTTCACCTGAGTGGCGTCACAATGGTTACTAAGCAACAGTAGCCGCGTTACGGTCAGGCGCGGGAAAAAAGTTACAATGTATTTAATAGAGGCATCAAAATGACGGGTGTGGGAGTTGGAGGAAGAAATACTCAGAACTTCAATTACAACAATAAAGAAAAAAAATGTAGCAAAAGTCAAAAATCCATGAACGTCAAAGATCAAACGTAACTACAGTCATTAGACGTCAATTTCTAAGAAGCATCAAATTGACGGCTTTGGTAGTTCTAGTGTTAAAAACAGATGTAAAATTAAATTGTGAACTTTGTGAGACTAAAAACTCAGCGGAGGCCCCAAACCCACCCCAACAACCCCTCCCCCCATACACACACACACACACACACACACACACACACACAATCGCTCCAACTTCTTGGCATCAGTGAGTATTTTTATGGTTAGGAGAAACAAACCCAGATGAATCCAGAAGGCGATGGTCGGGCTTACTGCTTCCTCAGGGTTCACAAATAAAAGCTGGACTGGTAGTTTTTAAAGATCATCCGTACTGACTTTAAAGCGTGACCGTGCTGTTTCAGAGTCTTATACAGAGACCCTGTTGGATTGTGAGGGTTCAACCTCAGTAGAAACACCCAGACCTCCCTCACCGGGACTATGTGAAACTAAGTCCCTCCATAGGGTGGTGGGTCTGCCTCTGGGTCTCCTTCATGCCTAGAACACTAGCAAGGCTTTCAGGAGGCAATGTCCGAACCACCTCATCTGGCTTCTCCTGATCCAAAGGACTCTCCCGGTCTATCCAATCAACCAGCGACCCACAGCAGGTGACGTAGTAGGTCACCAGTGTGACTGGTCATCGGAGAGCTTCTCTTTCTAGCTCCGGTCTTTTTACACCCCAAAGGGGCGGATGCACCTTTTAAAAAAACTGCTTACAGTCACTCAGTACCATCTGTAGATGGACTGGTTACCTTTTCAGGATTGTGTGACCAAATGTTTAGTTAAAAAACTAATCATTGTTAGTCAAGCTTGTGATGGAGGACAGGTCGGGGCAAAGTGTGTGACCCCCTAGGGTTGACTTATTGTTCAAACTAAAGACCTGTTGACCCCTCCCATGCATGCCCGGTGGGTTCACCCTTCTGTGTCTGTGTGTGCAGCCCTGCATGGAGGAGTGCGCTCCTGAGCTGGACACCTGCATCCAGGCCGTGGGGGAACTCGCAGAGAAGCACGAGGACCTAGCCAAGCGCTACGAAGACTTCATCAAGAGGATCGACAAGAACAAACTCTTCTCTGTCGATGATCCACAGAGTTCTGAGGAGCTGTGGAAACGCCTGGAGGAGCGAGAGGCCGAGGACCAGCTCATCCATCAATACGTCAAACGCTATGGCGGCTTTTTACGCAAATTTGGCACCAAAACAAAGAGGAGTAGCTCATCAGAGAGTGAGGAGCACGAGGAGGTGCAGAAGCGCTACGGAGGCTTCATGCGTAGAGTCCGACCTAAGCTGCACAACCTGAAGTGGGACAAGCGCTACGGAGGATTCCTGCGCCGCCACTTCAGGGTGTCCCTGCGCTCCGCGGAGGAGCCCCTCTACTCCTACGATTCCAGCTTATAGAGGAACACGACGGACTGCTGAGGGGCACGCAGGTGGACTGTGCGCACATCTGACGCACATCTGGCTTCTGTCATTTCTTCTCATTGTGTCACATATTAAATGATGTTTATTAAAACCATCAATAAAAACAACAGCCACCGCTTTGTTGACCAATCAGATGTCGTAGAGAGAAAATCTGAACGTTTCATCGTGTTTAGGCTCATTAAATCAGACGCGTCTAAAGTTCGGGTTTAAAGATTTTTATTTTTTGTTGGTTTTAAATGATTTATTTTGATTTAAATAGAGTTTTATCTGAAAAAATTTTAAGGTTAGATTTAAAATCACAAATGATGACGTTTGACGAATTAAAATCAATGTTTGTCACTTTTTTAAAAATTTAAAACACGTTTAGTATTTTTTTAATTAATTAAATATAAATTTACAATAAATATTATTTATTTTATTTGAATAAAATTCAAAATAAAACTTTAAATAAAGTTTGACTTGCGGTGTTTGGCGCCACCTAGTGGACCAATTAAAGATAGCATTTCCCATCTTTGGGCATAAAGTCTATTTTTTGTTCCTTAAAACAAAAAATATATATCAAATCATCACTTCCTGTGAGTCTTTTTATCTTTTTTTATTGATTAAAATCATTTATCTTGAGTTTGCTAAAAATCATGCTGCAGTTTTCAGACCAGGTTGAAAAAAAAAAACCATGTCAAATATTTATCAATGTACCTTCCAGTGATTAAAAAAACTGAAATAAACGAGAAAAATACAAAGAACTGGATCTCTGTCAATGTTTTTTTGTGTAATTTATACTTTTAGAGGTTTTAAAAACTCACACGGTCACTGTTCTTATTTCAGTCAGCGTGCTGGAGCCTATCCTGGTGACATGTGGGGTACACCCCAAATAGGTCACCAGTCTGTTGTGAATGTAGAGACAAATTTCACTCAGACACTTATTATGTTCAGACAGGAATCACTGATGATGTCACTCAGAAAATCCTGTCTTCATTCTTTCTGAACATCTCCACACGTCCATGAAGACTCCACATGAAGGAGCTGATGAAGGAGATAATCTCTTCAAACTCAAAAAAACCCTCGAAAAATCCATAAAAAATGAGGAGCCACACAAAGCTGCTGCCATCACGAGAGGCGCATTGTTCATTGTACCTGTTAAACGTTACTGTGATAAAAGATCAACTAGTACTGTTTGATTTTGTCGACCTGTAAACAGCTCCCTCTGGTGGAATCACCACACACGTCCACCAGCTTTTATTCTCTGACATACACAGTGGTATGTTCCGTTTGTTCCGTTCCATCGTCTTCAGCTCAATCGGGGCCGGGTCGCGAGGGCAACAGCCTCAGACGGGAAGCCCAGTCTTCTCTCACACTGGCTTCATCCTCCAGCTCACCCGGAAGGATCCCGAGTCGTTCCCCAGCCAGCTGTGAGACATAGTCTCTCCAGCGGATCCAGGGTCTGCCTCTTTGTCTCCTCCTGGTGGGACGTGCCCCAAACACCTTACCTATTTGGTGGGCATCCTGACCAGATGCCTGAACCACCCCATCGGCTCCTCTCGACCTGGAAGAGGTGCAAGACGACACTGAGATCCTCACCCGATCTTTGAGTGAGGGCCCAGTCAAGCTGCGGAGGAAGCTCATTTCGGCCGCTTGTATTTGCGATCTCATTCTTTCGGTCACCACCCACAGCTGGTTACCATGGTGAGGGTAGGAACGTAGATCCTGGTTACCATGGTGAGGGTAGGAACGTAGATCGACTTGTAAATCGAGAGCTTTGTTTTTCAGCTCAGCTCTCTCTTTACCACGACGGACCGATGCAGCGTCCTAGTTATTACTGACGCTGCACCGACGCCTGTCGACCTCCTGCTCCATCCTTCCCCCACTCATGAACAAGACCACGAGATACTCATTTTTGCCGAGTAAAAATAAAATAAAAACAAACTCAGTCTTATTTTTAATTCTTTTGAAGAACAAAAACCAAAAGTTTGATTCTGCAAACTATTAACGATAAATTTAAAAAAAACAAAAAGAATTTTTTAGTAAACAAATGATTACAAATGGTGGACGAACAGGAAACATCACAGATGTTTAAACATCTGTGTGGTGTCTCACTGCTGCTCCCCCGCCTCCTGCTCCTGCTGACCTTCTTCGCCACCGGTTTGGCCCTCCTCCTCTTCCGTTGCCGTGGTTTCCACCACGCTGATGCTGCCCACCTGCTGCTGCATGGCTCCGCTCAGCGTCACCAGCTGAAACTGTGGCCCCAACACCTTCACGAAGGCGGGGGAGCTTCCAGCCCCGCCTTCCTGACCAGCTGCGGTGGACAGCACCGTCAAATTGGAGGTGTCGGCCAGCTCAGGAAGTGGCGAGGTTAGGAGGGTGTATCCACCGGGCTGGGCCACCGTCACTACTTTTCCCAGCTGGTTGAGGGGGAGCGTGATTTGAGCGGGACCGGAGATGGCGCGCGTTAGACGGGGACGTTTAGACGGCTGAGAGGGCGAGGCCGGAGGCAGAGTCATCAGAACGTTATTCAGATGCTGAGATTTACTTTTCAGCTCTTTGGCTCGTTTTCGGTGTTCATCACACTGCTGCTCTAAAGCTGGAGACAGAGAGAGGAATGATCAACATGGGGACGCTTTAACACCCCTTAAACTCAGGTAGACAAACACTGACCAGCCAGGCTGCGGGTGTACTGCTCTCTGTGTCGGTCCATCTGGTTTTTGTGACTGGCCAGAGCTTTTTTTACCAAGTCTAACATCCCGAAATTCTGCACGATGTTGTTGAGTAAAACTGCATCTGGAGAAAAAAAAAAAAAACACGAGGTCAGAGAAATCTGAACGTATTTAAGGAGAAGAAGGATGCTGGGTTTGGAACCACCAGGAAAGAGGAATAGAGGAAGACCAAAGAGGAGGTTCATGGATACAGTGAAGGAAGACATGAAGACGGTTGGCGTGACTGAAGAAGATGTAGGAGATAGGGTTAGATCATGGGTGGGCAAAGATTTTGGTTCAAGGGCCACATTGAGTTCTAACATTTGACCAGGGGGTTGGAACAGGATCAGATGAATGTCATGCTTTGGTAACCTCTAGATAGACCAATAGAAAGACGCTAGATTTTAAACAAGCGCTAAATGTTACATCAAGAGCGTTAAATTTAAAATCTAGCGGCACTAGGTTTGAAATCTAAGCGCTTGATGTAACATTTTGTTTGTTTTAACATCTAACACGCTTGTTTACGTGCCTGTATTGGACCCGATGGCTTTCCATATCTGTGCACACTGTTTATTTTGACAACGTGCACATCACAGAGACACACACATTTTAATGGAAGCAGTGTTGTTGTATATTTGGCGCCATCTAGTGACGAAACATCAGAATTGCAGAAAGAAATCAAACTAACAATGTTTATTTACTTATTTATTTCTAGTTCGGCGGGCCGAATTGAAACGTTTAATGGGCCGCATGTGGCCCCCGGGCCGTAGTTTGCCTGTTCCTCAGTTAGATGGAAGAAACTGACTTGCTGTGGCGCCCCCTGAAGGGAAACGATGAAAGAAGAACACAGTCTGACTCGATTTCTTCAGAAACTCTGTTTAGTCTCAAACTCTGCTCTGTAAGCAGTCATTTCGGGGTCTTTACTCACATAACTGGTGCTACTGGACTTCCAACATTATTTTACTGGCATTTTTAACATTGATACTTCAGCGACACCTTCCGACTTCGGTAGTCAACGATAACCTATAATGTTTCACATATAAGTCGCACTGATGGTTTTTGAGAAAATTAGAGTTTTTTTATTTGTGAAAACTTCATTAAATGTCTGAACAGATCGATCCTCTCGCAGCGATCACGAACTTCTAGTTGTTTACATTTTCAAAGCTGCAGTTTCTTTGTTTGAAGTCGTTCTAAAAAGCTTCAGATGACCTAAAGAATCTTTGATGGAATCCGTCTCAGTGGACCCGCCCACAAAGGTTCTACTCCCTGGTGACTGGACGCTGGAACGATGATGAAAAGTTCAAAGCTTCATATGTTTGTCATTTTCTATAAAACAGTTTGATAGAACAGAAAGACGAGACTAACGAGACGACCACGGACTCCCACTGGACCAGACCCCACGTATAGCTGGTATCCATCAAGAGGGTCCGTGTTAAGACGGTGCAGACATGCATAAAATACAGAACAGACCGATCCCCAAGCAGTAGCTATAAATAAGATCTTTAACACTAGAACCGCTGCAGCTGTCAATATGACTGCACGTCACTTTAATATGTTAATTAGAATAAATAAAACAACCTAGAAGGTTGATCTTTTATGACTTTTAAAATGAACATGTTTTCTATTTTTTCATGTAGATTTTGTGTTCTAAAAATGAACATTTCAAAATTTATAAGCATTTTATCTCCTTTAACCTGCTGCACCCCGCAGCAGCTGAGAGGAAGCACGCATTGCAAACGCAAAGCAACAACTTCCTGTAGAAGTTGTTGCTATTGTCATAGCCCCTCCTTTACATGGCAGGGGCAGAGCCTCCTGCAGGCAGGGGGAGGGCTGTCTGAGTGGAGCCGGCTAGGCTCAATTTGGAAGGAGATGCTTGCACTAATTGTTTTCTCTCTGTTTTTTCATCTGCAGGTCAGGTATGCGTTTGGTTTTTCAGTTTCTTCAATGTTGAATTTGTTTTTATGATGATTGTGTTTTTATTTTATAATAAACTTACTTTGATTTGGCCCAAACTTTGTTTCAGTTTCTCTCATTTTTGTCCCAGATCCAGAGCCAGTCTGTGACACTATAGCAACAAACACATTGCTATGGTCACACATAAGTGTGTGTGTTTATATTTTGTGGAGAGGGACAAGGAGGACTCTGACGCTATTACAAAAACATTTAGAAAGGTCGAGTGGGATAATATTGAAGAGATAAGAAGATCGTTGTCTGAATAAAGTCGGCCATGTTTTCTAGATAAGTCATGAAAGTTCAGGTTAACATATTGAAGCCAATTTATAACGAGGACATTTTTGAAGCAGCGGCACAAAATGTGGAAAAAAGTAGGCTATTGACAAACTAGATCATTTTTTTTGGTGTTTGCTTTTTTATTCTACGTTTTAAAAATATTTAACATTTTGTCATTATTATTACTTTAAAAATTGATTGGTTTAAAAGTTTATTTATGAAATAAAGCAGCACAAAACATGAATAATTACATAAGCGTCACATTGACGGTCATGGCACTTGCAGGTAGATTTAGAACATGGCGGTCCTAGTGTGTCAACTCTGGTGTAGTTCTGACCTTTCACCTGAAGAGGGGGGTCACCCACCCGTTCCTGCAACCCCTTCAGCACATCCTGTAACTCCTTCTGGAAGTCTTCAACCACCTCCTCCAGAAGCCCCAACTCCTTCACAGAGCGCCAGAACAACAAGGTGTCTTCTGTAAACACAGTGAGCAGACATGAGACCCTCGGGGTCCACGTGAGACTTTACCGTGTGCAGGAGATTACCTCCGATGGCGGTGACCCACTCTGACGGCTCCTCGGGCACATCTGGAAACGATCCAGCTGATCCGTTCACTACAACAAACAGGAAGTTTTCTTATTTTAATGACTAGCGATTCAAAATAAATGGATTTATTCATTTAATCAGCGACATTAATAAAAATCTGTAGACATTTATCTATATTGTTACGGTTGGTTTACGACAACGTACACACCTGGTGTCCTCAAACCGACCACATCAATCAGAAGTTTAATAAGAACGCCATTCTGATTGGTCCGTTATGTTTAGACAATATCTGAAAGATGTTTCGGCTAAATAACCTCAGCGTAAATAAAAACCAGCTGGTTTATTTCATTTTCAACGGATTCCTATCGCGTTCCCCTTCGAAGGACGACTCGATGGGATTTCCTCTTAACGCAGCTGATGTTTACTTTTTATTAAAGTAATTAATTTAAACGTAACAAAGTTACACGTCTTTTGTTTTAGTTAGAAAATTAAGAATTAATATGTGTTCAAATAAAAGTATTCTTATTGGTTCTAAAAAGTGAGAGGAGAACAGGGAGATCCGGCGCGAGCCCACAAAGACCCGTGAACATCTAAAAAGTCAGTGTGCCACTGCTCCCCCCGTGACTCATACCAACTATCACATTTACAGTAAGTGTGATAGGAGCTGCAGCTCCCGCATCGGCTTATTCATCCACAGCTGACGCTGCACTGTCTCTAGATGAGGCCTCCACTGTCTCTAGAGACAGAGGGATACCACCGTTGTGGTCGTGTTGACGGTCAAAGTGATGTGTAACTGGTCTCATTCTGAGACCAGCATGAGGTCAGACTCAGCCGTCCGTGTGAGGAACTCACGGTCTGCAGCAGAGGATGCAGCAGAAACCAGCTCGGCCGTCTGGTCGCTGCTGATGGACACTTTGGTTCCCACCAGGTCGATCTTGGTGCTGCGGCAGGTGTTGGAGCACACCTTACCGTGCTGGTAGAAGTCCAGCTCGCCCGAATCCATGATTTTCCTGTTAAAGAGAAGTTCATGAGGGGAGATCACCACCTGCAGGCGTGTCTGACAACAGCAGGTAAATAAAAATAAAAAACAAAATGAGCAGTTCAGAATGTTTAACATCAAATCTACATCCAGAGTTTACAATTTAATCTCCTATGATTGGCTCACAGAGGGAACGCAGTACAATCTGGTAGTACGCTGTGAGTGAACCATGGTTACCATGGTGAGGGTAGGAACGTAGATCCTGGTTACCATGGTGAGGGTAGGAACGTAGATCCTGGTTACCATGGTGAGGGTAGGAACGTAGATCCTGGTTACCATGGTGAGGGTAGGAACGTAGATCCTGGTTACCATGGCGAGGGTAGGAACGTAGAACCTGGTTACCATGGCGAGGGTAGGAACGTAGATCTTGGTTACCATGGTGAGGGTAGGAACGTAGATCCCGGTTACCATGGCGAGGGTAGGAATGTAGATCCTGGTTACCATGGTGAGAGTAGGAACGTAGAACCTGGTTACCATGGTGAGGGTAGGAATGTAGATCCTGGTTACCATGGTGAGAGTAGGAACGTAGAACCTGGTTACCATGGCGAGGGTAGGAACGTAGATCCTGGTTACCATGGTGAGGGTAGGAAACTTAGATCCTGGTTACCATGGTGAGAGTAGGAACGTAGATCCTGGTTACCACGGTGAGGGTAGGAACATAGATCCTGGTTACCATGGTGAGGGTAGGAACGTAGATCCTGGTTACCATGGTGAGGCTAAGAACGTAGATCCTGGTTACCATGGCGAGGGTAGAAACGTAGATCCTGGTTACCATGGCGAGGGTAGGAATGTAGATCCTGGTTACGATGGTGAGAGTAAGAACGTAGAACCTGGTTACCATGGCGAGGGTAGGAACGTAGATCCTGGTTACCATGATGAGGGTAGGAACGTAGATCCTGGTTACCATGGTGAGGGTAGGAATGTAGATCCCGGTTACCATGGTGAGGGTAGGAACGTAGATCCTGATTACCATGGTGAGGGTGGGAACGTAGATCCTGGTTACCATGGTGAAGGTAGGAACGTAGATCTTGATTACCATGGTGATGGTAGGAACGTAGATGCTGGTTACCATGGTGATGGTAGGAACGTAGATCCTGGTTACCATGGTGAGGGTAGGAACGCAGATGCTGGTTACCACGGTGAGGGTAGGAACGTAGATCCTGGTTACCATGGTGAGGGTAGTAACGTAGCTCCTGGTTACCATGGTGAGGGTAGGAACGTAGATCCTGGTTACCATGGTGAGGGTAGGAACGTAGATGCTGGTTACCATGGTGATGGTAGGAACGTAGATCCTGGTTACCATGGTGAGGGTAGGAACGCAGATGCTGGTTACCACGGTGAGGGTAGGAACGTAGATCCTGGTTACCATGGTGAGGGTAGGAACATAGATCCTGGTTACCATGGTGAGGGTAGGAATGTAGATCCTGGTTACCATGGTGAGGGTAGGAACGCAGATGCTGGTTACCATGGTGAGGGTAGGAACATAGATGCTGGTTACCATGGTGAGGGTAGGAATGTAGATCCTGGTTACCATGGTGATGGTAGGAAGGTAGATCCTGGTTATAATGGTGAGGGTAGGAACGTAGATCCTGGTTACCATGGTGAGGGTAGGAACCTAGATTCACTTGTGAGTCGGTTAAAAAAAATTTAATAAAAAGTAGTTCTGTTCATCTTAAAGAGTGTTAATCACGCTCGTTAGCTGCAGACTCCGAGAAATAATGAGATGAAAGTATCAGTGTGTGCCCAGCTCGTTACTCTAAACCAGTAATCCATTACTAATTACTAGTTACAGAGTTACTAGTAATTAGTACAAGAGAACTGAATCATGGGGTTGAGCGGTGGTCCTGACCTGAGCATGGTTCCATTCAGACGGATCGCTCTCTTCCAGTCCTTTAAGGTGGATTTTCCCGCCAAGCAGACGAACTCCTTCGGGCTGATGAGTTGATCATCAAACTGTGGAGACAAACCAGCAGGTTCAGCATGACATACGACGTCACGACCGGGCTGCACATTTACCTGGACACATTTGACATTGATCCCCGGGCAGACGAACTTCTTCCAGACCAGCGTGGCCTTCACGTCTCCACAGGTGATGGGGTAGTAGACTTCGGCCTCGACGTCCACCTCTTCAGATAGTTTCACTGGACAGACACAAACAAACAGACTGTGAAGACAGCTCAACGTCGGACGTCCTCGTCTAGAAAGCGGGATTATGACACAAATCCTGTGGAAATCGAGTCGTGGATTTTATTCTGAGGAAAGTCAGAACCTGCAGGATGAAAATTCCGACACGACAACGTGGAGAAAAGACGACCTGAGCGAACAAAAGTAAAGCTTGATTAAAACAACGGCTCCACTCTGAGCTCCTGTGTGTCACTGATAGAGTCACCACGGTGACCGTGAAATCCATCCGCTGTCTTTGCTTGTGAGAATAGTCACCACAGTTGTGCAACAGGCACGCTTCACCATTGTTCATGAGTAATGACAGGCGTTACCGGCTCATTTGTATATCACTGAATATGCGTCACATTATTTGCCTGATTTATTGTGCTGGGAAAACATTTTGGTGGAAGTAAAATAAATTTATTTGAATGCGTTTTTGGTTTTTATTGTCATATATTTAAAAAATGTCTTGGGGGATGTTGGGGCAGGATGGAGATCAAGCTGTCTTATGGCTGAGATTTTTTTTGTAGGTGTGATTAATTCCGCTTAGATTGCATAAAATGAGTCTGAGAAGTTTTTATAAATTCCTAATTCATGTAACGTAAACAAAGTGTAGAAGCTGATAAAAAACACTTGGTTTGTTAACACTAGGACCGCCACAGCCGTCAATATGACTACACGTCACTTTAATATTCTAATTAGAATAAATAAAACACAACCTAGGAGGCTGAGCTTTTATGAGTTTTAATATAAACATGTTTTCTATTTTATGTAGTTTTTTGTTCTAAAAATGAACATTTCAAAATTCATAAGCATTTTATCTCCTTTAACTTGCTGCACCCCGCAGCAGCTGGAAGGCAATGCGCACCGGAAGTTGTTGCTATGGCAACATCACATTGCTATGACCACACATAAGTGTGTGTGTTTATATTTGTGGAGAAAGACAAGGAGGACTCTGACGCCATTGCAGAAACGTTTTAGAAAGATTGAGTGAGATAATATTAACGAGACACAATGAAGAGAGTCTGAATAAAGTCGGCCATGTTTTCTAGAGTCTTTAAAGTTCAGGTTAACATATTGGAGCCAATTTATTACGTGGACGTTTTTGAAGCAGCGGCACAAAATGTGGAAAAAAAAATAGTCTATTGACAAATTAGATCATTTTACTTTGATGTTTACTTTTTTTATTCTAAGTTTTAAAAATATTTAACATTTTATTATTATTAATATTACTTTAAAAATTGAGTGTGAAGAAGTTTATTTATGCAAAACATGAATAATTACATAAGCGTCGTATTGACAGTCATGGCGCTTGCAGGTAGATTTAGAACGCCGCGGATTTAATTTTAAAACCAACACAAATCTTTATGAAAGATGATGATTTACCGATAACAGCCTCCTCCTTGGACAGGGACTCCGCTTGGCTTTCTGTTTCTGCCTCCACTGCAGCCACCGTCAGGACCTCCTCCCTAAAAAAAATAAATAAATAAATCAACTTGACGAGCGCCTTAAACTGTGTGTGTGTGTGTGTGTGTGTGTGTGTGTGTGTGTGTGTGTGTGTGTGTGTGTGTGTGTGTGTGTGTGTGTGTGTGTGTGTGTGTGTGTGTGTGTGTGTGTGTGTGTGTGTGTGTGTGTGTGTGTGTGTGTGTGTGTGTGTGTGTGTGTGTGTGAGACACAATGTGATAACTATACGTTAAACAGATGGTAATAGAAATAGTTTTCCTCTACTGTTGGACACGTTTAGAATTCCTGCTGCAAAATTTAACTCGTGACCCACTTCTCAGGTGTGATGTAACGAGAGTCGTATGTAACTAAACAAAGCCAGAGGAACCTGGATGTTTGTTTACAGGAGAGACATTTTATAAACAAATTTTATTGATTTCTGGTATAATTTTACCAAAATGTCTCATAGATGTGTGACGGCAGGATGTTCTTTTTTTTTATTATTATTGTTTTTTTTTTTTAGTTTGTCCTTCCAGTTTTCGCCCAGTAGGCCTAGGGAAAGCTTTGGCCCCGTGGGATTCGAACCTGGTTCTCCCGGTTGAAAAATGGTCATTCTACCACTAGGCCAACGCCTCCTGCGACCACAGCAGGTTGTTCTGTGTTTCTATTCCTGAGGAAACCATGGACGAGGCAGGTCCAACAAACCAAGTCTCACTGGACGCACCTCTCTTTCCTAGTCTCTATGTTGCCAACATTTCACCAGGACTGTTTCCTTCCGACCTGTCCCTCATGGAGACAATGGGAAGTCCAGACGCTGTGCCCACTATGTTCCATCAGACTTTAACCAGACCAGCATTAACACAGACACTCCAAGAACCGGCAGTGAAGCTTTGCTTTATTTTTTTTTTTAAATGCGCTATTTGTGATGGCAGCAGAACTATGTATATAGCTCCACATATTTTGGATTTTTATTTACCGTAATTTCACGGCCATTAGGTGCACCGTACGAAAAGGCGCAGTTTCAGTCACACACCGCCTTACAACAACACACATACAAGCATGCAAATGTGGGTATTAAAAAATAGATCGGGAGCAAAACTGAGTTTGGTTGTACTTTATTTAAGTAGTAACGATACTAAACAAGCACATTACCGGTAATAGTCTTTATTCAAATCCGTCAAAGTCCTCATCCTCTGTTTCGGAATCGAACAGCTGCGCAAAATCCAACAGAGCAGGTCCACTTCGTTCCTCACTGTCAAAGTCACTGTCTGTACTGTGCGGCCGCTCAGAAAGGATACCAGCTTTTGTGAAAGCTCGGATAACAGTACCAGCAGACACGTTAGTCCAAGCATCTACAATCCATTGGCAAACTGTAGCGTAACTCGCCCGGCGCTGCCTTCCACCCTTCGTGAAACTGTGGTCTCCTTCGGTCATCCATCACTCCCATGCCGCTCACACTTCACTCTTTAACGTTCTCATGCCTTTTCTTTCAGGTCCGCCTCGCGGGCACCGCGTTTTCTTTTAGGTCCGTTTTTTCTCACAAAGGCTCACCGCTCATTTTGAAGAAAATTTGAGACTTTTAGGTGCGCCTTATGGCCGTGAAATTACGGTAGTTTTTAATGGAGTTTCATAATGAGTCATACCCGGCTTCACTGTGGAACTAAAGATGGTGGACTGCTAGTGTTGTTCCACCACAGTGAGGACCGTATTTCTACCGCTAGGCCAACGCCCCCATGGGACCTGCTGCTGTCACGATGTGGAGCTTTTAGTGACAGTTTAAGATTGTATTAGGATTCACTGGAGCTGTGTTCCACCAAGTGGGTGTTCAACAGAGCACCATCGACTGTAGCTGCTCAGAATTTTCATTAGAGTGTGTGTGTGTGTGTGTGTGTGTGTGTGTGTGTGTGTGTGTGTGTGTGTGTGTGTGTGTGTGTGTGTGTGTGTGTGTGTGTGTGTGTGTGTGTGTGTGTGTGTGTGTGTGTGTGTGCGTGTTGAGCTCACCCTGCCTCAGAGGTGACCAGCACAGCTTTGTCCTGCTCCACCACAGCTGGAAGATTCCCAGTTACAGATTCTGGGAGGGTGACGATGACCACCTCACTCACCTGCTGGATGCCGTCATCAGGGGTTGCCATGGAAACACGGACACACCTGGACAGACAGTAACCATGACAACCAGACTGGTAGAGTTACTGGAACCAGTCTGTTATTAAGATAACTTTACCTTTTTGGTGATTTTCTAAAATCAGCTCCTTAAAGATGAAAAATAAATGAAAATGTTCGCAGAAACTTTTAAAAGTCGGAAACTTTTAAACCGCAGAAAAAACACATTATTTTATCAGTTTTTTCTACAAATAAAACGCAGGTTTTTTTTCACACAGTTTGTTTCCATTTTAAATCCTCTTCTTCTTCTTTGTGGGCAGACAGTCACACTACCAATGCTGCCACCTGATGGCACCAAGCTGGTACTGCTTCTATAGAACATTTCTATGTGGTTCACACTGCTGCTGCTGCTGCCCACTGGCAGCAAGCTGGTACTGCTGCTTTTACAGAACGCTTCTAAAATTATTTTCTGTGATTTATTTATTAAGCAAAATGCTCGAATAAACGCTCAAATAAAACAAGATGGCACATCACAGAGATGTTTCAATACAGGTAGAGTCCGGGTCAAACTCTGGTCCGTGGACCAAATTTGGCCCATAATAAAATGACCCGTGGTCCTTGAAGCCATCCCAAATAAACAATAAAGCTGATCTAAAAGCTTCAGAATGAACGAAGTCTCCTCTGTTCCGTTCTGTCATCTTCCACTTATCCGGCGCCGGGTCGCAAGAGCAACAGCCTCAGACGGTAAGACCAGGCTTCTCTCTCCCCAGCTGCATCCTCCAGCTCACCCGGAAGGATCCCAAGTTGTTCCCCGGCCGCGGGTCCGGGGTCTGCCCCTTGGTCTCCTCCCGGTGGGACGTGCCCGAAACACCTCACCAGCGAGGCATTTGGGATGCATCCTAACCAGATGCCCGAAGACCCCATCTGGATTCTCTCGACTCGGAGGAGCAACGGCTCTACTCCGAGCTCCTTCCAGATGGAAGAGCTCCTCCCTCTATCTCTGAGTGAGAGTCCAGCCACCCTGCGGAGGAAGCTCATTTTGGCGCTTGTGTCCGCTACCTCATTTTTTCGGTCACCACCCACAGCTGGTGACCATAGGTGAGGGTTGGAACGTAGATCGACTTGTAAATCGAGAGCTTTGCTTTTCGGCTCAGCTCTCTCTTTACCACGACGGACCGATGCAGCGTCCTAGTTATTGCTAATGCCGCACCGATCTGCCTGTCGATCTCCCGCTCCATCCTTCTCCCACTCGTGAACAAGACCCCGAGATACTTAAACTCCTCCACTTGGGGCAGGACCCTGTCCCTGACCCACAGGGGGCATTCCACCCTTTTCTCCTCTGTTAATATTGTAAAATATTCAGCTTTACTTGTTTATTATTCAGTTTCATTTACAACTTTTTCCTAAAAGGGCTCCGGGGGGAGTCAGAGCCTATGCCGGCCGATTTAAGGTAAGAGGTAGGGCACACCCCAAACAGGTTGCCAGTCTATTGCAGGGCACACACACAGAACAACCATCCATCCACACAAACACTCATTACTAGGGACAATCATACAGTGGCCTGTCAGCGTAACATAAATGTTTTTGGAGGGTTGGAGGAAACCAGAGTACCTGGAGAAAACTAACGCCCACATGAGGAGAACATACAAACTCCACACAGAGAGGACAGTGTTTTAAGCCTTGTTCCACCCGGGACTCAAACCCTGACCTCTTTGCTGTGAAGCTTCTTTGCCAATCACTGCACCACCGTGAGAATAATTACAATCTGTTTAGAATTAAAATGATGAATATTTTTATTTTCAAAAAGTTGAGCCACAACTTTGTATAAACATTTGGTTTTGGCTTTTTGGGTGTTTGAGTTTGAGCCCTGATCGAGAGTGAGAGATGACCTTCTGACCTTTACACTGTCAGATTATTGTTTATTCAAAAGTATTTTGTCAGCAGCAACTGCAATACCATTTAATGTATTATTTGAGAAATGTTTCCACAAGTCCTGGAGTCGGGACAAGGCCTGAATCCCTGGTCTATCTGTGTGGAATTTGTATGTTCTCCCTGTGTATGTGTGGATTCTCGCTGGCTGCTCTAGTTTCCTCTCACTCTCTAAAAACATGAATGTTAGAATAATTACCCGCTACAAAACCATCCCTAAGAATGAGTGTCTGTGTGTGTGACCCTGCAAAGGACTGGAAACTTTTTCGGGGTTTCCCTTTCTCTCTGCTGAAATTAGTCATGATAGGAACCGGCACCCCCAGCGGCCCAATTAGGGATAAGAGGTTCAGAAGACAAGATGATACAATTGAAAGGATCTATTTTATTTTGACATATTTCTAATCATTTTTGGGGTTTTTTTTTGTTTGTTTTTTTATATTCTTGATGAAGAACCATCTTGCGTTAAGATCAACTATGTTTCAATATTGGTTAAAGATAAACAGAATCAAATTCAATTGTGAGTGAATAGGAAATACACAAATAATTAACAATAAATTTGCATTCTGTTGGTAAAAAATTAATAGTTTTGCGTATAAAATCACCTCCGGTTTGAGGACCAGATTAAAATCTTTTGAGGGACCCGCTTGGTCCGCGGACCATGATTTGATCAACTATGATCTATAATGTGTTCTACAAAAAAATCCATTCAAAATACAAAATTAAAAAAATATCATATTATTTATCCCTAAATATCTAAAATAGAACAAAAACAAGTTTTAAACTAGTCGGAAGCACGGCGCATGCGCACTGCGTTCATCATGGCTGCTGTGTGTTTTGATTCTGTGTGATTTTTTTTTTTATTTAAAACTTCTTTCTTCGCACTTTTTTTTTTTTTTCAAACGAACAAACATGTCTTCTAGTGTTTGGTCCGAAAAAATACTCCAACTTCTTCAGAAGATGAACAACTTTTATTCAGCAGGTAAAACAATAAACACAGACTTCATGAAGGTAAACATTAGTCTGTGTCTCTCTGGATCCTCTAGGTCCAGAAGAGCAGGTCTAAAAGTCTCTCTGGATCCACT
This sequence comes from Neostethus bicornis, assembly GCA_902685375.1. Taxonomy (NCBI): domain Eukaryota; kingdom Metazoa; phylum Chordata; class Actinopteri; order Atheriniformes; family Phallostethidae; genus Neostethus; species Neostethus bicornis. The sequence goes on from LR738550.1 coordinate 28,995,879, forward strand.
AGGTCCAGAAGACCAGGTCTAAAAGTCTCTCTGGATCCTCTAGGTCCAGAAGACCAGGTCTAAAAGTCTCTCTGGATCCTCTAGGTCCAGAAGACCAGGTCTAAAAGTCTCTCTGGATCCTCTAGGTCCAGAAGATCAGGTCTAAAAGTCTCCATGGTGTTTTCTTTCAGGATCCTGCAGGTCCAGCTGCTCTAGGTTTCTAATAGATGGAGTCCAGGTTGGATGGATTCCTCCACGTGTTGTCTCTCTGCTGTCCTGTTACCCTCAGGTGTTCAGTCCACCTCATGAGGGCTCTGTGAGTCTCTGTTCCAGCCTTGACTCCTACCAGAGCAGGTCTGAGGCTGTGGATGTTGTTCTCCAGAGCCTCAGGAAGGAGGACTCTCTGAGCTGCCTGAAAGGATGGAGAGATGAGGTGAGCTGTGGACAGGTCTTTAAATAAGCAGGTCATCATATCTTACATATGATCCATTATCAAATACATCTACCCTCACCATGGTAACCAGAATCTATGTTCCTACCCTCACCATGGTAACCAGGATCTACGTTCCTACCCTCACCATGGTAACCAGGATCTATGTTCCTACCCTCACCATGGTAACCAGGATCTACGTTCCTATTCTCACCATGGTAACCAGGATCTACGTTCCTACCCTCACCATGGTAACCAGGATCGACGTTCCTTTCCTCACCATGGTAACCAGGATCTACGTTCCTACCCTCACCGTGGTAACCAGGATCTACGTTCCTACCATCACCATGGTAACCAGGATCTACGTTCCTAACCTCACCATGGTAACCAGGATCTACGATCCTACCCTCACCATGGTAACCAGGATCTACGTTCCTACCCTCACCATGGTAACCAGGATCGACGTTCCTATCCTCACCATGGTAACCAGGATCTACGTTCCTACCCTCACCGTGGTAACCAGGATCTACGTTCCTACCATCACCATGGTAACCAGGATCTACGTTCCTAACCTCACCATGGTAACCAGGATCTACGATCCTACCCTCACCACAGTAAGCAGGATCTACGTTCCTACCCTCACCATGGTAACTAGGATCTACGTTCCTACCCACACCATGGTAACCAGGATCTACGTTCCTACCCTCACCATGGTAACCAGGATCTACGTTCCTACCCTCACCATGGTAACCAGGATCTACGTTCCTACCCTCACCATGGTAACCAGGATCTACGTTCCTACCCTCACCATGGTAACCAGGATCTACATTCCTACCTTCACCATGGTAACAGGATCTATGTTCCTACCCTCACCATGGTAACCAGGATCTACGTTCCTACCCTCACCATGGTAACCAGGATCCATGTTCCTACCCTCACCATCGTAGCCAGGATCTACTTTCCTATACTCACCATGGTAACCAGGATCTACGTTCCTAGCCTCACCATGGTAACCAGGATCTACGTTCCTAGCCTCACCATGGTAACCAGGATCTATGTTCCTACCCTCACCATGGTAACCAGGACCTACATTCCTACCTTCACCATGGTAACAGGATCTATGTTCCTACCCTCACTATGGTAACCAGGATCTATGTTCCTACCCTCACCATGGTAACCAGGATCTACGTTCCTACCCTCACCGTAGTAACCAGGATCTACGTTCCTACCCTCACTATGGTAACCAGGATCTACGTTCCTACCCTCACCATGGTAACCAGGATCTATGTTCCTACCCTCATCGTGGTAACCAGGATCTATGTTCCTACCCTCACCATGGTAACCAGGATCTATGTTCCTACCCTCACCGTGGTAACCAGGATCTACGTTCCTACCCTCACCCTGGTAACCAGGATCTATGTTCCTACCCTCATCATGGTAACCAGCTGTGGGTGGTGACCAAAAGTACGAGATTGCGGAAACAAGCGGCTGAAATGAGCTTCCTCTACAGGGTGGCTGGGCTCTCCCTCAGAGATAGAGGGAGGAGCTCTGCCATCTGTGAGGAGTTCAGAGTAGCCTCGTTTCTTCTCTCGGTCGAGAGCAACCTGATGGAGTGGTATAGGTATCTGGCTAAGATCTCTCCCGAACACCTCACTGGTGAGGTGTTTTGTCCTACCAGGAGGGGACCCAGAGACCCGGCTCTTAATGCTGCCGTACAACATATTTTCCTATCACTACAATCAAAAGCTAATGCTTCCTATCCCTGACCTAGCTGCTGTAGTGAAATAAAATTGAGCAGAGGCACTATGTGGAATCATTCTGGCTTGATGTTTATACGTATGTATAGATGAACATGCATGTGTGTCTGTGTGTGATGTTGCAGCCGTACAGCGTGATGCCCCGTTTCTCAGACCCTCCTCTCATGTGGATGGAGCGATCAGCTACCAGTAAGTCTTGAGACGTCCAGTGTGGACCTCCACCTGATCGGCTGAACGTGTTGCTACCCTGCAGGTCTGTTCGGGGTGAAGAGGTACGGGGTTCACGTTAACGGCTACGTCGTGACGGACAGCGGCGAGGTCAAAATGTGGCTCGCCCGCCGCTCCAAACGTAAACAGACCTACCCCGGACTGCTGGATAACATGGTGGGTGGAGCTTTGACCCCATACTGACCCTCGTTTATTAAAGGTGTAAACTTTAGCCCGATTCCATTCAGATCCTCATTTCATTTTTTGGCAGGCGGCGGGCGGACTGGCAGCGGGTTTAGGAATTAAACACACCCTGATAAAAGAGTGCCAAGAAGAAGCGTGTGTCCCTGAAGGCATCGCCGAGAAAGCTCGACCGGTATCCACAGTAAGGTCAGATCATCTCTGAAGATCTGGTGACCTGTACAGGGTGCACCCTGAAGAAACCACTAGTAAAACCAAAGGGATGGATAGATTTATATATAAATATTTATTTTCATAACTAGATCTTTATTTTTAATTCTTGATGGTTTAACTGGTCTCACCTTCACATGAATGCCACCAAGACAAAGGAGAGGGGTCCACTCTGACCCACCAGAACGTCCACAGCGACTTGGTACCTTGGTGTTCACATTAACAACAAACTGGACGATCCGAACATAGGCGTCCTAGACAAGTGGCTCCCCCTCCTGGTGAGGCAGAGGAGGACACTGATAAAGAGGATTCTCTGGCGTGCCCTACTGGTGTGGAGGAGTAACAGAGGGTCATGAGGACCAGCTCTGTCCTGGACTGTAGACGCTCTTTTTTTGGTTTCCTAAAAAAAAAATTTTTTTAATATTTTAATCGTTCCATCTTCTGCTTATCCGGGGCTGGGTTGTGGGAGTTTCGTTTTGTCTTCTTAATTGCTTATCCCCAATTGGGTCAGGGGGTGCCGGAGCCTGTTTCGTCTGATTTCAAGAGAGGGAGGATACACCCCAAGCAGGTCACTAGTTTGCTGCAGGGCTACACTCACGCACTCATTCCTAAGGGTAATTTCATCGCGGCCAATCAACCTAACATTCATGTCTTTGGAGGATGGGAGGAAATGCCCGCATGCACGGGTAGAACATGCAAACTCCACACAGAAAGGACAGCATTTCAAACCTCGTCCCCACTCGAGGACCAACTTCAATCTGTGAGGCCACCGTGCCTACTTGTGCAGTCAATTTTAACCAGGTGCCCCACAACAGACTGGTGACTTGTCTGGGGTGTACCCTACTCTGAATGAATGAATTGCCACCACCTTGTGTCTCCGCTGGATTTAATTTTACTCCAGAAACTAGGTCAGGGATTGTGGGCCTTTAAAATAAAGTGATGTTTTCCTTCTGCAGCTACACGTACCAGGAGGAAGACGGAGTGTTTCCAGAGAGTCAGTTTGTCTTTGATCTCCAGCTTCCTGCAGACTTCAGACCCAGAGTCGGAGACGGAGAGGTGGAGGAGTTCTACCTGCTTCCCATCCAAACGGTAACTTCTCTACAGCCCTTCCTCCATCTACCCCTCGCCATGGAGTCTCACCTCCACCTCACTGTGTCCAGGTGAAGGACTTGCTGGTCTCTGATGACTTCAAACCAAACTGTGCCATGGTGGTTCTGGATTTCCTCCTCAGACACTCCTTCATTGATCCGGATACGGGTTGGTTGGTTTCCACCTGCACAGCTTCACCTGGACTCTCGTTCTGGTGCTCCATCTCATGTTGATGCTTCTCATTTCAGAGCCCAGTTACCAGGACTTTGTAGCCTGTCTTCACCAAACCTTATAGGACGATCTACTGGACGAGGAGGAAGAAATCAGCTTTTTAAGAAACTTTAAAATCAGCATTTTTACTTTAACAAAAATATTAAATTATTTTTAAAAAACAAACCTTTTTAGAGAATTTCCATTCTGTTGTCTTCAGCTCATCCGGGCCGGGTCGCAGGGTCAACAGCCTTAGACGGGAAGCCCAGCCTTCTCTCACCCCTACTGGAACCTCCAGCTCACCAGGAAAGATCCTGAGGTGTTCCCTGTCCAGCTGTGCGACATAGTCTCTCTAGTGGGTCTAGGTTCTGCCTTTTGGTCTCCTACCACTGGTACGTCCCTGAAACACCTCACAAGCAAGGCGTTTGGGATGCATTCTAACCAAATGCCCAAACAACCCCATCTGGATCCTCTCAATTTAGAGGAGGAGCGGCTCTACTCCAAGCTCCTCCCTCGATCTCTGAGTGAGAGTCTAGCCACCCTGCAGAGGAAGCTCATTTCAGCCGCTTGTATCTGCAATGTTGTTCTTTCGGTCACCACCCACGGCTGGTGGATGGAGCACCGCCACACGCATCCATCTGTTGATCTCTCACTCCATCCTTCTTCCACTCGGGATCAAGACTCCAAGATACTTAAACTCCTCTACTTGGGGCTGGACCCTGTGGGTGGAAGGGTGGAACGCCCCCTTTTCCTGGTTATGACCTTGGTCTCAAATCTGGAGTCACTGATTCCGATCCCGGGCACTTCACACTCCACATGTTATTTAAATTTGAGTTTAACTGGTGACTAACTGGGTTAGAAATGATCATTTTGGACTTCAGGTTAAATTCTGATTGAAGCTGGAATTTTTTTTTTTGTCTTTTTCGCTGATTGAAATGAAACAAACTAATGTGAAGTTTATTTTATAAACTGTGAGAGAAAATGTGTTTTAATTTGGTTCAACGATTCGATTCAAACCAGAAAAAGATACAAAGGAGAAGTTTTTTATGTGAGATCAAATAAAAACACTGAAAACAATGAGTCTGGTCTTCTTCACTTTATTTTAGTCAAATACGATAAAAAAAGTGCAGAGAAGATAAAAATAATCTCCATTTATTTAACAAAATGTATTTCATTTAAACAGTAAATTCAACTTTAAATAATTCCTTCGAAGCAGCTTCATGCTGGAAATAAAAACGACAGTAAAATAACCTGAAAACCAACTTCTAATAAAAAAAACATTCAACATTTAATGATTATGTTAAAAAAAAACAGTAGAAAAATTACTATGACGTTCCTTTAAAACTGAAAATTTGGGCTTTTGTTATTATTATTAAATGGTTTGTTTAATTATTATTTTTATGTCTATTTTTTTTTTGTTCTAAAATAAATTTAAGATTTTTTTATATTTCACACTTTAAGCTGTTTTTTTACGGCCTTCAGTTAATTTTGATCAAATATAAATCAATATTTTACACTTTGTTCTCAGAGGTTCAGTCATTTTCACTTGTAAAAGCTTTAGTGTCTCTGTGCTGTGTTATTATGGGATGCACAGGACTTTCATCAAAAGCAATGCAGAAATATTCATGAATTTAAAAGTTTGTCCAACTAATAAAACAAGCTTTCTTCTTGTCTTTAAGTTTTGGTCAGTGTTTAATTTGAATTATTTTTTTTTATGTCTGACTGTTTGATAAAAATAATACTGATAATATTTTTGTTTTTTTTTACTTTTTAAACTGATGAGTTTATGACAGAAAAAAGAAAAACTTTAAGAAAAATTTCCATAAAGAAGGGGCAGGATTCTAAAAGCTTTCCTCCATTCTGCCTTTTTTCAGGCTAAAGCAGTAGTTCTCAAATAGTGGGGTGCATTTTGGCGTTTTTTTTTTATTCTTGAATATCGTATAATACCACTCCACTGCACTAGGGGGCAGTGGTGCTACAATTGTAACAATTGTAAGTAACAATGTCTTTGTGCAAAAGAGAGTAAAACGGAATCAAATCCCAAGCAGTGACCAGTTTACGCTTCGATTTCATTATTATTGACAATATTCTCTTAAAACATAAATGATAAATAGACTCTACTTCCGGCATGGGCAAACTACGGCCCGCGGGCCACATAGGGCCCATTAAACTGTTTAATCCGGCCCGCCGAACATAAAAAATAAATAAACCAAGCTAATGTTTTATTTCCTCAGCGATTCTGATGCTTTCTCACTAGATGGCGCACTCTGGATGTATTGGCTTTAATGAGAAAACAACAACACTGCTCCCATTAAAATGTGTGTGTCTCTGTGATGCACACGCTGTCGAAATAAACGGTGTGTACAGATATGGAAGCCATCGGGCTCAATACACACACGTAAACAAGCGTGTTAGATGTTAAAACAAGCAAAATGTTACATCAAGCACTTAGATTTCAAACCTAGCGCCGCTAAATCCACGTTTTTAAGCGCTATCGCACTAGATTTCAGACCTAGCGTGCTAGATTTGATCTATCGATCTAATCTAGCGGTTACCAAAGCATGCCATCCATCTGATCCTGTTCCGGCCCCTTTCTCAAATGTTAGAACTCAATGTGGCCCACGAACCAAAAGGTTTTCCCCCCTCTGTTGTACTTCTCCAGCCCTTTTCTACCTGCATTGGTTCTCAAAATGCTTTACATTGTAGCTCACATTCACACACACATTCATACCTGATGGTGGGAGCTGACATGCAAGCTGCAAACCACCATCAGGAGACATTAGGGGGTTTGGTGTCTTGCTAAAGGACACCTCGGTATGAACTCTGTGGGGGATCGAACCGGCAACCCTCCAGTTACAGGACGGTTGCCTTACTCACTGAACCATCCTTCCCCCTGTAGGGCAGGAGGGGTAATGTAGAGACTACTACGACAGTAAGCGATTCTAACAACAGTTCAAATTAGGTTTTAAATTAAAGTTGTGTTTATGCTTAAATTAAAAATCCTTCTTTTTCCTAATAATATTTTACATTTATATAGCATAATTTCACGGCTATAGTCTTATAGCCGTGAAATTAAAAGTCTTAGATTTTCTTCAAAATGAGCGGTGCGCCTTTTCGTGCGGTGCGCCTTGTGTGTGAGAAAAGGCGGACCTAAAAGAAAACCCATGAGAACGTTAAAGAGTGAAGTGTGAGCGGCGTGGGAGCGATGGATGACCGAAGGAGACCACAGTTTCACGAAGGGTGGAAGGCAGCGCCGGGCGAGTTACGCTACAGTTTGCCAATGGATTGTAGATGCTTGAACTAACGTGTCTGCTGGTACTGTTATCCGAGCTTTCACAAAAGCTGGTATCCTTTCTGAGGAGCCGCACAGTACAGACAGTGACTTTGACAGCGAGGAGCGAAGTGGACCTGCTCTGTTGGATTTTGCGCAGCTGTTCGATTCCGAAACAGAGGATGAGGACTTTGATGGATTTGAATAAAGACTATTACCGGTAATGTGCTTGTTTAGTATCGTTACTACTACTTAAATAAAGTACAACCAAACTCAGTTTTGCTCCCGATCTATTTTTTAATACACACATTTGCATGCTTGTATGTGTGTTGTTGTAAGGCAGTGTGTGACTGAGACTGCGCCTTTTCGTACGGTGCGCCTAATGGTCGTGAAATTACGGTAATAAATAAGAATGAAAATAAGGAGTGAAAACTTTGCATAATAATAATAATAATGACACTAACGATGTTTTATTTCAACTCGCTGAAACAGCCAGCCTCAGTGAGGAGGGGCGGGGCGGGGTCACGGGTCTGGATGGGTTTTTATTGCTAAAACCATTGAATCAGTGACTTAGTTTCCTCCCTTTTATTTTGGCGTGGACTGGTGACTCCGCCCCTGCTTCTATAGCTTTATAGAAGGTTGCAGGCGTTTTTCTTCCCTGGTGCCCTTCTGGTCTGCAGGGCGGCCCGTGTGGCCATCTCAAACACTTCCCGCACACCTTCTTTTGTCTTGGCCGAGCACTCCAGGTAAGAGAACGCACCGATCCGGTTGGCCATGTCCCTCCCGTCTTCTGATTTTACTGGCTCCTGGTTGGAAAAGAGGATACGACACAGCGTCACAAAAACACAGAAAATTTGAAAAGCGTGACCACGCTAAGACCTGTGTGCAGGTCAATTTCTACGCAAAATGAGGAATTTATAAAACGTGGCGGAATGTGTTTACTTTAGCACAACTCTGAGCGAAGTCAGAGGCTGCCAAACGATAAAACGTGTGGAGAATAGAAGACCCGTGAACAAAAGGTGGAGTGAACCTAGGACAGTGAAATGAAGCATTTGAAGCAGTGAAAAAAAAATTAGAAAACAAACATAAATTCCTGTCAGTGTAGGACCGTATATAAGAAGAGATTGTTAATTACGATACGTGAACATTGTTAATCATCATGTTTGAACTCTGAAAAGCGTGCACTGTAAAAAGCAACCGTCATAAAGATGACCTGTGCCAAGTAAAGAAGACAATACCGAGTTCTCGAGGAGACAAAGCATGATGGTGGACGCATAAAGTAACTTCAACCAATGTCGTAGCTTCTGTTTTAAGCGTCTTATAACGCGGATCCGCCTATTATATTATATATTATATGATTATATTATTGGTGGGAGACGGTGAATCTGTGCTAGAGCGCTCGCCCGCGAACCGCAAGGTCGCGGGTTCAATTCCCACTGAGACCACTGTCTAGGGTCCTTGGAGAAGACACCTAACCCCCGCTTCTCCCACCATTGGTGCCGTTGAAGGGCAGCCTGCTGCGGTGTAAGGAGTGCAGCACACAAATTTCCCCGGTGAGGGATGAATAGAGTAATTCATTTATTTATTTATTATGAAAAAAGTTTTAAAATAAGCCCAGCATTGCAGGTCCGCCTCGTAGTGCGGAGCATACGGTAATCAATAAAACATCAAGCTGGGAGGTACTTGGAAAGCCTCCCGAGGCTGACATGGATCATTTCATTTTTGTCTTTACTTATTTTTTGACCGTTTACTTTTTTATGTCACTGACAGATCAGTGTGCGCCACTGACAGAGTTACCATGGTGACCACCTTCCACTTCGTTGTCTTTTGTTTGTATACACAATGACGGCACTGACTCATTTAAATACAACTGAACATGCATCACATCATTTACATGATCTGTATCTGAAGTTCTAGAGGCGTGGTCGGAGCGGGACGGGGAGCTGGTCGTCTCAGGCCTGATATTAGTCTCATTTATGAAGCTTACGTTGTGTAATCTGAATGAAGTAGTTTGAATGAATCCCTAAATCATGACGTAAAGAAAGTGCGTGAGCTAATCCGAAACAAAAGTGTTTGTAGACTTGACTGATCAGAGGGGTTGGCAAAAATCAAGAGTACGCACACATGTATGTGTCTAATACCAGGCATGGGCAAACTATGGCCCGCAGGCCACATGCGGCCCGTTAAACATTTTAATCCGGCCCGCCGAACTAGAAAAATTTAAATAAATAAACCATGTTAATTTGATTTTTTCTGCAATCCTGATGTCTGTCACTAGATGGCGCCAAAAATACAACAACACTGCTCCCATTAAAATGTGTGTCTCCGTGATGCGCACACCTTCAAAATAAACAGTGTGCACAGATATGGAAAGCAGGGGCACGCCCATTCCCCTCTACCCCCCCGGCCCGGCCCGCTTGACAAATGTGGTGTGTGTGTGTGTGTGTGTGTGTGTGGAACTGACCAGCTTCATCTTGGCCAGCTCCCTGCGTGTGGTCTCGTCGTGCCGCAGGTCCTTCTTGTTCGCCACCAGGATAATGGGAACGTTGGGACAAAAGTGCCTGACCTCAGGAGTCCACTTCTCTGGAATGTTCTCTGAGGAATGAGCACGGTGTGAGTACGTATGGAAACACAGCGTTACAGAAAGCTGTGCGGGGCTGACCCAAACTGTCAGGACTGTCGTAGGCGAAGCACATCAGGATAACGTCCGTGTCCGGGTAGGAGAGCGGTCTCAGACGATCGTAGTCCTCCTGACCTGCCGTGTCCCACAGAGCCAACTCCACCTGGAACACAGACATCCTGGCATTGAGTGTGAAGCTCACAACGCCACACACACAGCTACGGTATTTATCAAACTAATTAAACCAACAAAAAGCAGACGGGACCCTCTCCAACACCCATCAAACAATACATTTAAACGAGTTTTTAGCAGTTGTATTTATAAACAAAGAGAAAAAAAAATTCTGAGAACAGAATCTGGTTTGGTGACCTCAGGATTGGATTTCTGCTTTTTGTGGATGATGTGGTCCTGTTGGCTTCATCGGACCGTGATCTCCAGCTCTCACTGGATCGATTTGCTGCCGAGTGTGAAGCGGCCGGGATGGGAATTAGCGCCTCCAAATCCGAGGATCTACGTTCCTACCCTCACCATGGTAACCAGGATCTACGTTCCTACCCTCACCATGGTAACCAGGATCTACGTTCCTACACTCACCATGGTAACCAGGATATACATTCCTACCCTCACCATGGTAACCAGGATCTACGTTCCTACCCTCATCATGGTAACCAGGATCTACGTTCCTACCCTCACCATGGTAACAAGGATCTACGTTCCTACCCTCACCATGGTAACCAGAATCTACGTTCCTACCCTCACCATGGTAACCAGGATCTACGTTCCTACCCTCACCATGGTAACCAGAATCTACGTTCCTACCCTCACCATGGCAACCAGGATCTACGTTCCTACCCTCACCATGGTAACCAGAATCTATGTTCCCACCCACACCATGGTAACCAGGATCTACGTTCGTACCCTCACCATGGTAACCAGAATCTACGTTCCCACCCTCACCATGGTAACCAGGATCTACGTTCCCACCCTCACCATGGTAACCAGGATCTACATTCCCACCCTCACCATGGTAACCAGGATCTACATTCCCACCCTCACCATGGTAACCAGGATCTACGTTCCTACCCTCACCATGGTAACCAGGATCTATGTTCCTACCCTCACCATGGTAACCAGGATCTACATTCCCACCCTCACCATGGTAACCAGGATCTACGTTCCTACCCTCACCATGGTAACCAGGATCTATGTTCCCTCCCTCACCATGGTAACCAGCTGTGGGTGGTGACCGAAAGAATGAGATCGTGGATACAACCGGTCGAAATGAGCTTCCTGCGCAGGGTAGCTGGGCTCTTACTCAGAGATTGGGTGAAGAGTTCTGCCATCCGGGATGAGCTCGGTCTTAAACTGCTCCACCTCCAGGTCGAGAGAAGCCAGATGGTGTGGCTTGGGCATCTGGTCAGGATGCCTCCCAAGCGCCTTGCTGGTGAGGTGTTTTGGCACGTCCTAAAGGGAGGAGACCAAGAAGCAGACCTCGGACTCGCTGGAGAGACAATGTCTCACAGCTGGCAGGGGAACGACTCGGAATCCTTCCGGGTTAACTGGAGGAAGCAGCTGGGGTGAGAGAAGCCTGGGCTTCCTGTCTTAGGCTGTTCCCCCCTGACCTGGCACCGGCCGTGATTTTGAGAATTGTGAAAAAAAAAGACATACTGTTTTGAAAACATGTACTACTGGTATTGAGCCGGTGAGCGAGTCATCCGATGGAACCCGAATCCTGTCGATGACTGTTTAACACTCACCTGTTTTCCGTCCACCTCGATGTCAGCCACGTAGTTCTCAAAGACTGTGGGGACGTAGACTTCGGGGAACTGGTCTTTGCTGAAGACGATGAGCAGGCAGGTTTTACCACACGCTCCATCGCCCACAATGACCAACTTCTTTCTGATCGCAGCCATCTGCAACACACACACAAGATTTACAGGAAGCAGGAAAAACGATCCTGACTGGTTCTAGTATTTTGGAAAATTACAGTAAAAATGAGGGTAAATAAATGCAGATAGTGCTTTTTTTTGTACTTTTTTTATCCTCTATTGAGAAACTCTTTGATTAAAACAACCTCCATTTGAATTTTTAATCTTATTGAACATTAAAGACAGAACTTACTAAAATTAAGAATTACTGTTTACATTAGAATTAAGGGTGGATAGAAATAAGGATTCATATGTTTTCCATGATATCTGTGCCTGGATAACGGGCACTTCTGATTCGGTATCATTTTCTAAAGGGGAATTTGATTTCCGTTCCGTCATCTTTAGCTCATCCGGGGCCGGGTCGCAGGGGCAACAGCCTTAGGTGGTGGAAGCCCAGGTGGTGGAAGCATTATGGTTGGGGACGGGTACAGACAGACTTCATATTGTTGAAGGCAGGATGAATGGAGAAAGTACCCGGACATTTTGGATAAAAATTTGCTGCCATCTATCAGAAAGCTGAACACAAAAAGAGGTTGGATGTTTCAGCAAGACAACGATCCCCAACACAAGGTCAAGAAAACAATGAAGTGGTCTCAAAGAAAGAAAGAATGAAGTTGCTTGAATGGTCCAGTCAATCCCCTGACCTCAATCCTATAGAAAATCTATGAAGAGAACTGGAGATCAAAGAGGAACAAGGAACCTTCAAGATTTAAAGACCGATTGTGTGGAAGAAGTGGTCGAAATCACTCCTGAGCGATGCAAAAGACTGGCCTCTGAGCCATACACGAAGGGTCTAGAAGCTGGAATCACCAACAAAATCTATTCTAAAGTATTAAATAGGACGTATTTTCTGTGTCATTTTACTTTGTTTTTTTTAATAACTCAACCTGTAAATTTAAATGTTCTGATTTCTTTGTAGGAATTCAATATTTGACTTGATGAATATATCAGGTGTAAATTTTGTGTCAAACTCAGAAATACCCTTACTGATGAAAATGCTGACGCGTCAAATACTTACAGTATTTACCCCACTGTGCATTACTCATCCACTCCATACCAGGTACTGGTAAGCTACTATTGTAACCACAGCTGCCCTGGAGCAGACTGACAGAAGTGAGGCAGCCATTTTTGCATCATCGGCCCCTCTGACCATCACCTACCTATCACGCACCATCCAGACTAGGCAATAAGGGTGAAGGGGTCTTGCCCAGGGACAGAGCGACAATTTGATTTCAACGCCCATACTGTACCACTGTGGTACCAATGTTTCCAGTGATCTCCCATCCAAGCACTGCCCGGTCCAGCTCTTTAGCTTCTGAGGTCTTCTGGGATCAGGCATCCACAGGCTGTTATGGCCAGTTTACTTTTGAGATCAACTACATGGGCTTTACCATTTCATTTCTTTCCGTTTCGGCTTGTCTGGGGCCGGGTCGCAAGGGCAACAGCCTCAGACGGGAAGCCCAGCCTTCTCTCACCCCAGCTGCATCCTCCAGCTCACCTGGAAGGATCCCAAGTCGTTCCCCTCCCAGCTGTGAGACATAGTCTCTCCAGCGGGTCTGGGGTCTGCCTCTTGGTCTCCTCCCAGTTGGACGTGACCGAAACACCTCACCAGCGAGGCACTCGGGAACCACCCCATGTGGCTTCTCTCAACCTTGAAGAGGAGCAGCTTGACACCGAGTTCCTCCCGGATGGTAGAGCTTCTCACCCGATCTCTGAGTGAGAGCCCAGCCACCCTGCGGAGGAAGCTTTTTTTTGGCCGCTTGTATCTGTGTTCTTGTTCTTTCGGTCACCACCCACTGCTGGTTACCATGGTGAGGGTGGGAACGTAGATCAACTTTTAAATCAAGAGCTTTGCTTTTCGGGTCTGCTCTTTCTTTACGAGGGACCGATGCAGAGTCTCGATTATTGCTGACACTGCACCAATCCACCTGTCGATCTCCCGCTCCATCCTTCCCCCACTTCCTCCACCTAATATCTTATGTATGTTTAAAAAAAAAGTCATTTCTTTTTATTTTTCTCACTATCTTATCTAATCATCTAATTATCTAATCATTTTTATTGTGTTTTTTTTTCTAAACACAGCATATTTTTAAGTGCAATATAAACGTCATTTATGTCAGTTATAAAAAAAAAAAAACTCTGGTCCTAAAATAGAACCCTGAGGAACACCAAAGATAATGAGCACAAACATGGACGGAATCAAGTTTAAGATGTGTTTCTACTTTGTTTCGTCTTAATAAGACAACATTGAAATTCTCCAAAGTGTCAGAATAAAGTTTTTTAATCTAAAGATTTTAAAAAATATTTGATAAAGAAGTAAAAATTAGCCTAATTTTCAACTTTATTATTTTAATGTTTCTTTTTAAACTCTTTCTACTTTAATAAGTTATTTTTCACGTCATTTTAAACTAACAACTCAACCAAATAAAATTAAACTAAATATGAAAAGATTTAAACATGTTTAAAGTATTATATAATATTTTAAATAAAATACTTACCTTCTTCTTTCAGTTGTTTTGATCAAGTCCCAACGGATTCTGCATTGAATAACCCCCCAAAAGCTCTGATAGCCAATGAGAAGCGCTACATTACTGAGTGACAGTAAAGCCAACTAATCAACAGGAGAGAGGAAGCAGTTTGTGTGTAGAAGTGAGTGAAACCAAACTTTTATTTCAAAAAGAAACTAATTTTAAAAACTAATATTTTACTGGTTTTAACGCCAAAAAAAAAAAGATAACAACAAAACTTTAATTTAATATTTGGAAACCAAAAAAGGTTTTAAAAAAGGAATAACTCTCAGATAATGAGTTATAAATCCATAATTCATGGGTATTAAAGTATATTCTGATTTTGTTGTAACATGGATGAGAAATTAAATTGGAAAGAAAATGAAGTTGTTGTTTGTTTGTTTGTTTTTTTATCAAAACTTAAATTTTGTGAAAATTTAAAGTAATCTTATATTTATTATAAACATCTCAAATTTAATTATTGGTGGGGAAACAACTCAGAATTCTAAGTAATGTAAACTTCTTCTTTTTTTTAACCCATTCTGTGCTTCTTTTTTTCTGGACCTGACAGAAAATACTGAAGAGAGGAGGAGGAAAGAAGAGTAATGGGGTACAGATGAAGAAAAGAGGGGTCAAAGTGAAGAGATAATCTGTAGTTACAATTTTCAGCATCATGACCAACCTGCTGGACTATCTAAGGAGAAAAAAAAGTACAAACCAGAGATAAAAAAAAAGCTGAAATACACAACAAAACCTTCTATAACAAATGATGTAGAACACAGACACATGTTACTAGACTTTAATGATATTGGTTGGGAGCAAGGAACATAGCGGACAGTAAACAGTGTGATACAGAGTGAGAGTGCATGCATGCTACCAATGTGAATCATGTGCTTTTTAGGACCAACATCGCTTCTCCAACCCCAAAAGACCAGAACGGGGAAGGAAAGACACACGCAACCCGGGCCCGCATTTATCCAGATACCGGGACGGGTGGCTGGGCTCTCACTCAAAGATCGGGTGAGGAGCTCTGCCATCCGGGAGGAGCTTGGTGTCAAGCCGCTCCTTCTCCAGGTCGAGAGGAGCCAAATGGGGTGGTTCAGGCATCTGGTCAGGATGCCCCCCGAGCGCCTCGCGGGTGAGGTGTTTTGGGCACGTCCCACCAGGAGGAGACCAAGAGGAAGACCCCGGACCCGCTGGAGAGACTATGTCTCACAACTGGCCGAGGAACGACTTGGGATCCTTCCGGGTGAGCTGGAGGATGCAGCCGGGGTGAGAGAGGCCTGGGCTGCCCATTTGAGGCTGTTGCCCCTGCGACCCAACCCCGGAACAAGCGGAAGATGACGGAACGGAACCGGGACGCTGAGGCCACGCAGAGGGGGCTGCCTACCCAGCCACCCAGGTGCGGAGGAGACTCCCCTGCAGGATTCCCCGGCACTAGGAGGCCCGGGCGACCCCAGTGCCAGGACCCCGGGCCCTGCAGCAGCAGGCGACCCCATTGGGTGTCGGAAGACAAGGCCCAGACCGAGAGGGGAGTAATCGCCCCAAGGACCCATGGGCTTCCATCCACACAGCCGGGGTTCAGCCGAAGGGCCAGCAAGGCTAGGCCCCCCCTATACGCAACCACCACAGCCCAAAGCACAGCCAAGTGCCCGATCCAGGCAGTCCAGAGACCACTGTGTAAATAATGTAAACTTCTATGCTCCATCATTGTTCATAAACTAAACATGCTAGGTACGTTTATTTGTAGCAGAAATTATACACAATGTCATTAATTCAAAGTACTTTACAAGACAGTGAAATGCGATAAAATCACGAAACACAGAGTAAAGCTTTCAAAGATAAAAAAGGATTAAACTTCATCCTGGATGTAAACATTGTGACAGTGTCGGTCTGTCTCACAGCCTCAGGAAGTTTGTTCTCCATGTTTAGTCCTGACTAAACACCAGCACGAGGCCGGTCCCGGAGATCCTCAGAGTTCTAGATGGTTCATGTTTAGTCCTGACTCTAGACACCAGCAGGAGGCCGGTCCCTGAGGTCCTTTACTGTCTCTAGACAATAAACTGGTCTAGAGACAGTGTCACTGAAGAAAAGACAGGAAGCAGAGATGTTTGTATCAGAGATGAAGATGCTGAGGATCTCTCTGGGAGTGACCAGGATGGACAGGATCAGAGGAACAGCACATGTTAGAGGTTTTGGAGGTAAAGTCAGAGAGGCATAGTCTCTCCAGCGGGTCCCTTGGTCTCCTCCCAGTGGGACGTCTCCGAAACATCTCACCTGCGAGGCGCTCGGGGGGTATCCTGACCAGATGCCCATCTGGCTCCTCTCGACCGGACCCACTGGAGAGACTATGTCTCACAGCTGGCCGGTGAACGACTTGGGATCCTTCCGGGTGAGCTGTAGGATGCAGCTGGGGAGAGAGAGGCCTGGGCTCCCGTTTGAGGCTGTTGCCCCTGCGACCAGACCCCGGAAAAGGCGGAAGATGACGGAACGGAAAGTCAGAGAGGCAAGACTGAGATGGTTTGGACATGTGCAGAGGAGAGAGAGAGTACATCAGAAGAAGGATGCTGGATTTGGAACCACCAGGAAAGAGGACTAGAGAATCAAAATCAGAATCAGAATGCTTTTATTGCCATGTCAGTGAAAAACATCAGAGACTAGGAACTTGTTCTGGTACTGGTGTGCAAACATATAAAATAAAAATAATAAAAATAAAATAAATAAAAATAATAATAATTTTTACAAAACTAAAAGTGCTCAGAAGAAAAAGAAAAGTAGTGCAATGTCATAAAAAATAATAGAAAATAATAAAGATAGTGAAGTGACAAGAGGGAGGTGACTAAGAGATGTGGGGATCCAGGTTATTAAGAGTTCATAAGTCCAACGGCAGAAGGGAAGAAGCTGTTTTTGTGGCGGGACGTTCTGGTCCGAATGGACCGGAGCCTCCTGCCCGAGGGGAGTCGCTCAAAAAGTCCATGTCCAGGGTGGGAAGGGTCAGCTACTATCCGACCTGCACGCCCCCGAGTCCTGGAGACGTACAGGTCTTCGAGAGATGGAAGGCCGCAGCCGATCACCTTCTCTGCGGAGCGCACAATGCGCTGCAGTCTGTGTTTGTTCCTGACTGTGGCTCCAGCGTACCACACGGTGATGGAGGAGGTGAGGATAGACTCGATGATGGCTCTGTAAAACTGCACCAACATCTGGGCGGGCAGCTTGGCTTTCTTCAACTGCCGCAGAAAGTACATCCTCTGCTGGGCCTTTTTGATCAGGGAGCTGATGGATGGCTCCCACTTTAGGTCCTGTGTGATGGTAGTGCCGAGGAAGCGGAAAGAGTCTACAGTGGTGATGGAGAAGTCTGTCAGTGCAAGGGGGGTAATGGGAGCTGTGACTTTCCTAAAGTCCACGATCATCTCCACTGTCTTCTGAGCGTTGAGCTCCAGGCTGTTGTTGCTGCACCAGGACACCAGCCGGTCTACCTCCATCCTGTAGGCCGACTCATCGCCATCAGAGATGAGCCCAATGAGTGTGGTGTCATCTGCAAACTTGATCAGTTTGACAGAGTCATGGCTGGAAGTGCAGGAGTTGGTGTACAGGGAGAAGAGCAGGGGAGAGAGGACACAGCCCTGTGGAGATCCTGTGCTGATAGTCCGAGAGGTGGAGACATTCTTCCCCAGCCGCACGCACTGCCTCCGGTCTGTTAGGAAGTCAGTAATCCACCTGCAAGTGGAGTCAGGCACGTTGAGCTGAGAGAGCTTGTCCTGAAGCAGGGTAGGGAGGATGGTGTTGAATGCAGAGCTGAAGTCCACAAACAGGATCCTGGCATAGGTTCCCGGGGAGTCCAGGTCCTGCAGGG
This sequence comes from Neostethus bicornis, assembly GCA_902685375.1. Taxonomy (NCBI): domain Eukaryota; kingdom Metazoa; phylum Chordata; class Actinopteri; order Atheriniformes; family Phallostethidae; genus Neostethus; species Neostethus bicornis. Next base: position 29,014,141 of record LR738550.1, read on the forward strand.
TGAAGTGGAGGGCCAGGTTGATAGCGTCGTCTACAGACCTGTTGGCTCTGTAGGCAAACTGCAGAGGGTCCAGAGAGGGAGAGGTGAAGTGCTTGAGATGAGGGAGGACCAGGCGTTCGAATGACTTCATGACTACAGACGTAAGCGCCACAGGCCTGTAGTCATTAAAGGTCCCCTATTATGCTTTTTTTTCCCTTTTTTTATCCTGTGCTATGTATCTGATATGCATAATTTTACATTCCGCCACAATCTCAACACAATAGTTTTTAAATACTACCCTGTTTAGGAGCGCAGTTTCAGACCCGGAAGTCAAAACAGCTTGTTTCAGTCTTTTTTTATTTTTTTTTTCCCGGGACCCGCCCCGTTGGTTGCGATTGGTTGTCATTCATTGTGATTTCCCCACCCACCCAGCACAGCGTGGAGCGGGAGGGGCGAGGTGTGCTTCACAGTAGAGTGAAGCACGGAAATGGGTGGAGAGCAGGGTGGAGAGCAGGTAGAAGTGGGGGAGGGTGTTTGAGCTGCAGGGGGCTGAACAAAAAACAGATGTACGTCACTATGTTACACCAGTCGTTAGAGGTTTGGAGAACACGCCCCTTACTTTGACTTTAAATATCTCAAAATAGCATGAATCACAATAAAACACACTTTGGGGGATTGTTTGGGGTAGTACTAAGTAAAATAAAAGGTTAAAACCTCATAAAAGTCAGTTTTGCATAATAGGGGACCTTTAAGTCCAGTGATACGGGGCTTCTTGGGAACAGGAACGATGGTGGACCGCTTGAAGCAGGAAGACCAAAGAGGAGGTTCATGGATACAGTGAAGGAAGACATGAAGATAGTTGGTGTGACCGAAGAGGATGCAGGAGATAGGGTTAGATGGAAGAAACTGACTTGCTGTGGCGCCCCCTGGAGGGAAATGCCGAAAGGAGAAGATAATAAACAAGTACTTTTTTGATCCAATTTGTGTAAATTTTTATTGGTCAAGTGAAATTTCTTTATAAAATCTATTAGATTTTTTTTACTGTTCAATCATTTTAAAATATATTTAAAGTAATAGTTTTACTTTTTAAAAAGAAAAAGGATTTAAATTTGTTTTGTTTTTTAAAAAACAGCGTTTGTCAGTGTATTTTTATTAAATTTCTTTTTTAGCTTTTTATTTATAAATTTTTATTTTGAATTTTAAGAAGATTTTATAAAAATTTTCTAAAACAAAAAACATTCAATTTATTTTGTTTTGATGAGAAAGCAGGAAGTAAAATTGAGTAAGCCAATCAGAGAGGAGTATTTCCTCCCTGAAGGAAGGTCATTGGTTGTTTCAAATTCAAACTGGAGGAGGCGCTTTTTGTAACGATCACTTTTAATCTGCGTCACTGTGGGAACCTGCAGCAACGCGGTGAGAATTTTAACACTTTTTCACTAAAAACTTCCACATTTTCTGCTAAAAACTCATAAATAACCTACAACTTAAGAATCGTGTTTGTTTTCGTACTTGATTTATTTTTTATTCTCAGTTTATTCGTTCTTTGTTTTATAGAAATCCAGCATGTTCGCTTTTTCTGAATGAATTAGTGGATTTTTTTGTCTGTAATCCAGCTTTTAAAAGTTTTTGAATTATTTTTTTTTAGATCAGGTTAAATGATGGCTGGAAGTAACTGTGGAGAAACTTATGATTTTGATGCTCCAACTGATTTTTTGGATTTTAAAGAACTGATAAATTCTCAGACTGATGATTCCTGGTTCGGTAAGTTTAACTTTTTAATGTTTTTTTTTTAATTAGCAGAATGTTTACATGTTAAAAATAAAAAATGAACACGTCTGATTCTTTTTCACAGCTGCTGAGAGTTTTAGTCGATTTTAAAACGATTGAAATCAAACTTTTTGTGGACATAAAATCAGATTCTAGTGAAATTGTTTATTGACTAATAAATTCCACAAAAAATGTTGCAACATTATGTTTATATGAAATATTTTCCTCTCATTTGATCCTGTGGCTGCTTTTTGTTCAGAGCAATGTACGTTTTATTTATTTTAAACCTTTTAAACTTTTACAAAGGTTAGGCCTCACAGCAAGTAGGTCAGGGGTTCAAGTCCCAGAGTGGTAGCGAGGCATGTTCTTCTTGTTTCCAAAATTGTCTGCTATGAAAATTGCCCTCAGGAATGTGTGTGTCTTGACCCACAACAGACAGGCAGCCGGTTCAGGATGTATCCTGCCTCTCACCTGAAATTAGCCAGGGTAGGCTCCAGCACCCCTTGTGACCCCCTTGTGAGTTTTTTTTTTTAACTGTGTGGTAGGGGTAAACCCACTTCCTGTCCTTGGTCACCAACACGTTTGACAGTAGACGTGTGTAAAGTGATTAACGGGTCTATCATCGTATCATTCATCTTCTGATCTATAATGGAGTTTATATACATATATATATTTTTTTTTACTCACTCTATTCATCCCTCACCGGAGAAATTTGTGTGCTGCACTCCTACACCGCAGCAGGCTGCCCACAACGGCGCCAATGGTGGGAGAATTGGGGGGTTAGGTGTCTTCTTCAAGGACCCTAAACGTGCACTCAGTGGGTAGTGAACGCACGAACTTCTGGTTGGCTTCCGGTCTGCGGGCAAATACTCTTATCACTGAGCCACCGTCTCCCCCTTTTAGCTGCTGGCTGATTTTCAGATGAGAGGCAGGATACACCCCGAACATGCATGTTTATGGAGGAAACTGTTGAAAACTCACATACACAGAGAACATGCAAACTCCACACAGAAAGACCAGTGTTTCAGCCCCCACTCTGGGATTTGAACCCCCAACCATCTTGCTGTGAAGACACTACACAGTCTGTTGTATCATAACGAAGCTAAATCTGAGTCTAGAATCTCTTTCTAACTGTTTTCTATTATATTTTTATTTTATATTCATAAAATTTTCTTGAACTTATTGTTTCATTAGTCTGTTTGTTTGAAACCAACTTTCTGTCCTTTACTTCCCAGAACATGTGGGTCAAACGAACTCTCAGCTCATCACTCCACTGCGACCCGACCAGATGGCGACACAGAGCAGGAAAACTGAGACTCATAAAGTCCCAGAGACCACCGAGGAGTCTGGTCAGTGTTTGCTTCATGTTATTAGAACATTAAGGTTCTGTGTGTTGGTGGTCTGACTAACCTGAATCACGTCGCAGGTCAGAGAGCAGCATCTCCTGTTAATATCGTCACATCGTGGGGATCGGAACCTCAGGCAGCCGACAAGCCGCAGAGGAAAAGTTCTAAAGAAGCCGCTACACAGCCTCGCAGGTCCGTAGCTTTACACAAAAACACACATCAGCGCACGTCATCACTAAATGAAACAAAATCAAGACATCACTGGTGATTGTTAGGACGCTGCATCGGTCCGTCATGGTAAAGAGAGAGCTGAGCCGAAAAGCAAAGGTAACCAGGATCTATGTTCCTACCCTCACCATGGTAACCAGGATCTACGATCCTATCCTCACCGTGGTAACCAGGATCTACGATCCTACCCTCACCATGGTAACCAGGATCTATGTTCCTACCCTCACCATGGTAACCAGGATCTACGATCCTATCCTCACCATGGTAACCAGGATCTACGATCCTACCCTTACCGTGGTAACCAGGATCTACGTTCCTACCCTCACCGTGGTAACCAGGATCTACGATCCTTTCCTCACCATGGTAACCAGGATCTACGATCCTATCCTCACCATGGTAACCAGGATCTACGTTCCTACCCTCACCATGGTAACTAGGATCTACGATCCTATCCTCACCATGGTAACCAGGATCTACGTTCCTACCCTCACCATGGTAACTACGATCTACGATCCTACCCTCACCATGGTAACCAGGATCTACGTTCCTACCCTCACCATGGTAACCAGGATCTACGTTCCTACCCTCACCATGGTAACCAGGATCTACGATCCTACCCTCACCATGGTAACCAGGATCTACGTTCCTACCCTCACCATGGTAACCAGGATCTACGTTCCTACCCTTATCTATGGTCACCAGCTGTGGGTGATGACCGAAAGAATGAGATTGCAGATACAAGCGGCGGACATAAGCTTCCTCCACAGGGTGGCTGGGCTCTCTGGGAGCCTTACAGGGAGCCAATTTATTACGAGGACATTTTTGAAGCAGCAGCGCAAAATGCGGAAAAAAACGGCTATTGACGAATTAGATCATTTTACTTTGGTGTTTGCTTTTTTATTCTAGGTTTTAAAAATATTTAACATTTTATCTTTATTATTACTTTAAAAATTGATTGGTGTAAAAGTTTATTTTTAAAATATAGCAGCGCAAAACATGAATAATTACATAAGCGGTCAGATTGGTGGTCATGGCATTTGCAGGTAGATTTAGAACGCGGCGGTTCTAGACTTTTTTTTTTCTTGTCAAATTGCATTTTAAAAGTTAAAAAAACTTGTTTTGAGTCTTATTTTTTTGTGTACTTTATTAATCCCTCACCGGGAAAATTGTGTGCTCACACCGCAGCAGGCTGCCACTACAGCACCAATGGTGTGAGAACAGGGGGTTAGGTGTCTTCTCCAGGGACCCTAGACATGAACTCAGTGGGAATCGAACCCGCTAACTTCCCTGGGCGACCGCTCTACCACTGAGCCACTGCCTCCCCCTGTCATCTGTTATTTGTTTTTGAGTTGAACGGAAAAAAAAATAATCAAAATGTGGTTTGAGGGAAAAATAGATTTTGTTTTTCAGCTTCATTGTGCGGCATGATGTCGGGTGCACGTTTATTGTTTGTGTTTATGTCTAATTGAATGTTAAACTCTTTCTAGGGTACTAAAACGTAAAGATATGACGGGCCGCTCCACTGCACCGCCCCCCAAAAAACAGAAGGAGTAAGTATGATGGTTCAGCTGCAGCAGGTCCGATCCTTCAAGTCTCCGTTTCTGACCGTCTTCCTTCTATCCAGCACTCCTGTACGCAGACCTCAGAGCGGGCCGGTCAGGACCAGCTGCCGCCGGAGTCAGCGACTTAGTTCTAAGGCGGCACCAAAGAGAGCAACTTCCTCCTCGACCAGCGCAGAGTAAGTCAGATCACATGTGGCATTATTTTAAGTTACTCTGTTTTATTTAAAACAGCTTCTTATTGTTTATGTTTGGATCAAATTCTGAACTTCTGTTCAAAACTAAGACTGAAAATTGTCTGTAAAATTAAACTTTGGACAAACTTTAAAATCTTGATTCCATCTGTATGAGGAGCAGGGTGGGATGCTGAGGGTACGTACAGGGTTTCCTGTCCGGTCCTTATTTAAGGGGGTCACCTGTTGGAGGGAAAACATTAATCATTCTTGTCCACTTAGAATCCTGAAACTTGAAAGGATTTAACATCCCTGCAGCAGGTCTTAGAGCCACTCCTCAAGAAGATCAGCCCTTCAGAAAACTCAGAAATATGATCTGAAAACATGTGTGCAGGACGGATGAACTATAATAAAAAATCCCGATTATTACTGCTATTTAGTACGATAACGATTAAATTGTAGAAAAAGTTTTAAAAAAGTCTTCTGGACAGTTTAATTCTTGATCGAGACGTTTCGACTTCCATCAGGAAATCATTTTCAATCTGAATAAAATGGACTGAAAACTGGATCTATTTATACTAACCTGAGTAAAAGGTAAAAAAATTGTAAGAAGGGCTCGACCAATGAGCCTGTGTTACCTATGATGGCCGTGAATGGCTCCTATTGTAGCCACAGACCAGTAAACGATCCCTATTATAATAATGCTAAAAGCCTAGTGAATAGAAATTCCTGCTAATGACAGGCTTGAAACTGGGTCATGAGGTGTCCTCTTTGGTCCAGGGCTTCAGAATGCTGCTGTAAATCCCGGGCAGAATGTTTCTAACGCCTCCACTCCGATTCAGTAAGGGGTGGAGGCGCATTCTGCCCGGGATTTACAGCAGCATTCTGAAGCCACGGACCAAAAAGAGGACACCTCGTGACCCAGATTCACGCCTCTCCAGTTTTATTAATTAAACTGTCCAGAAGACTTTTTTAAATCTTTTTCTACAATGGTTCACTTCCTGGATGAATGAGGGACTACACGGACTTGATAACGATAAAAAAAAAAAAAATGACATAAAACATCAATACCGCTTTCCAAGGTTTGAAAAAGTGTACCCACAAAGGTGTTTAGTCAAACAGCACACAGGTGTTGCCATGGCAACGAATGTTTCAGAGTTTTTTTTTTCCAGGTTATTGACTTTTGTTATGACACATTTTGACTTTGTCACCGTTCAGTTTCTGTCATGAGATCAAAAATCTAAAATAGTACAAACAGAAAAACAAAAATCAGACGAAAGCTTGTTTGTTGTTTTCATTTACTCAAGTTGATTTTTTAAAAAAAAAATTTAGTTTCAAACGGAAAAGAGTTCTGTCTGTTCCATGAGGCATTGGCTCAGTGGTAGAGTTTCTCCCTTACAGCTCAGAGAACCTGGTTCAATTCCCCCTGGGTCCAAGCTGTCCCTGGGACTACAGTTCTCTCTTTTATTTCTTTTATTGGATGTGTGTAGTGATACATTTTGGGAAGTCGTATAAATTGTTGTGATCCCTCCAAACCCCCTCCTCTCCACAGGCAGTGCAGCTCTGAGCAGCTGGAGTTAGAGAGGATCAAGAACCTCCAGAGAGAAGTGGCTCTGCAGCGGAGAAAGAACGAGGCCAGCTACAAAGCGGCTCTGGCTGGCAGTAAGTCTCAGTCTGATTTTAGAGATGTGTTTAGAGGTTTCATCTCACCGCTGCTCCACTTTACGTCTCAGTGCCGCTACCCAAAAAAATCCTGCTGTCCAAAACGGTGCCCCACGAGTTCCACTTCAACACAGATGGACGAGTTAAGGCTGCCACCTCGTCCGACACGTCCAATAAGGACGTGGACTTTATTCATCAGCTCCGCAAACCCTCGTCACCGGTGAGATCCGTCACAGAGCGGTCAGCGTGTAGTTTAGCCTCTCCATCCTGCGTACGGCTTTTCATCATGTCCGACTACTTGTTTACAGGCGAAGACCAGAAGAGGAGCCACAGTGCCCAAACCGTTTAACTTTTCAAAAGGAAACAAGAGAAAGGACACGTCAGGAGCCTACGTGCCCATGGCCCAGCAGATCGAACAGTTCCAGAAGAAAACTCCGACCCGTTACCACATGCCGAGTCACAAAACACAAGAAAGAGGTGATTTTAATTTTTTAGTTCTAGTCTGAAGGTTCGAGTCACCTTAATGAATTTTCTGCAAGAACAGACTCACCTTAAAAGACAGTGAGATTTAAAATCTTTTATCCTTATTTTGCGCTGCTGCTTCAAAATGTCCTCGTTATAAAATGACTATATTCAATATGTTAACCCGAACTTTCAAGACTTATCTAGAAAACATGGCCGACTTTATTCAGACAACAATTTTCTTGCAATCTTTCCAAAATGTTTCTGCAATGGTGTCGGAGTCCTCCTTGTCTCTCTCCACAAATACAAACACACGTGTGACAACTTCCAATACACGCTTCCTCGCAGCTGCTGCGGGGCGCAGCAGGTTAGAGGATATAAAATGCTTATAAAATTTGAAATGTTCATTTTTAGAACAAAAAACTAGATGATAAAAAATAAAACATGTTTATATTAAAGGTCATCAAAGGTCAGCCTCCTAGGTTGTGTAGGTTGTGTTTTATTTATTCTAATTGGCATATTAAAGTGATGTAGAGCCCTATTGACAGGTATGGCGGTCCTAGTGTTAATTCTAGCTACCGTAGTCAGGAGGTGTCGCCAAATTAATGACGGTAAACATGCTGGTAAAAGTATTGTTGGAATTTTAATCACACATAAAGAGCCTGAAATGTCTCCTTTAAAGAGACACTGTTCAACTTAAGCCTATCAGTCATGCAGTGGAACATGTGGACAGATCGTCTGACGGAGAATTCAACACTAGTTAACAGAGGAAGCAACGAGTTAACCCGTGCCGAGTAAAAAAGAGGAAGTCGTACAATAAAACCATTTGGACTGAAGTCAACTGTTTCATCGTCTTTAAAACTTTATGTTACGGATCGTGGTCTAGCGTTAGGCCGATATGTAGATGTTATGATTAATCCCTCGGAGTGGAACACAGTTGAAGAATGAGGAAGAGTAGGGTGTAGAAGAAATAAACTATTTATTTTCAATCAATCTTAACAACTGAAAAGTTTCTTTTGGGAGTGCTGCAGACGGGTCCTCTCTCAGTTTGGCATTAGGCCTTCTAAATTAGCCAACTAACAATCATCTGTAACTGCCAACAGGTGGGGAAGGTTGGGAGCCTGGGTGGCAGAGGTAAGGGGAAAACCCAAACATCCCCCAAATGGCTCTGCCCATAACACTTGAGATCAGATTTAAAATCTAGAATAAATAGCAGCTCTATGAAAGAGAGTGAATGAACGTCCTCCTGCAGGTCCAACCGGCACACAGGACAACACTTATGAAAACTAAACAACCATAACCAGGTGGATTAAATCCATTGTTTTTAAATAAGTTTTCTTCACTCGTCAACATTTCATTGGTTGAAACGAGAGATGCAGATGGACACACCTCCATGTTTGTAGTTCTTAAGCAGTATGTTTTTTTTTTTTTAATAAGATATCTTTGTTCTGTGATGTGTTCCCGCGCCAGGCCCGTCTCCTGTAAAAGCAAACCACCTGAAACTCACGCAGCCTCAATCTCCTCGCCTCATGACCCGTCAGAGGAGCCGGCCTCAGGTGGTGAAGAGCAGCGCTGAGCTGGAGGCTGAAGAGCTTCAGCAGCTTCACAAGTAAAACCCAACCCCGTCCCTTTGAGTGTCCGTGTGACCGGGATGTGTTCCTTACTAACGGTCTGGTCTCGTTCTCAGTTATAAGATTAAAGCCCAGGAGCTGAACAAAAAGATCTTAGAGGCTCCCGAGGATCTGAAGAAGCCCCCAGTGAAGGAGCCCACCATAGCAGAAGGGTTTGACTTAGAGATCGAAAAGAGAATCCAGGAGCGGCAGCACACCAAGAAGCCTCAGGATGATGAAGAGAAGGGTCACAACTTCAGAGCCAGGCCCCTCCCCAAGAAGGTGCTGGAGGGGGTGGTGGTGAGTACATCTCAGACCCTCGCTGTAGCTTCTCGGATGAATAGAAAGTAAAACTCTGCTTTCAACAGGGACTACCGGACAAGAAAGTTCTCTGTCCCACCGTGCCGGAATCTCCAGCGTTTGCTCTGAAGAAGAGGGTCCGTTTGGACCGCCGGGTGGAGGAGGTAAGAAAGAGATGAGACGGATTTAACGATAATTTCTAGCATTCAGGTCGATCGGATTTAAAAACAGCAAGAGTGCATTTCACAGTTTTGAAAAGTAACTTGTGACCCACTTGGTCCTGCCCCAAATGGAGGAGTTTAAATATCTCACGGTCTTGTTCACGAGTGGGAGGAGACCCCACTAGACAGGCGAATCGGTGCAGCATAAGCAATAACTAGGACGCTGCATTGGTCTGTCGTGGTAAAATTAGAGCTGAGCCGAAAAGCAAAGCTCTGGATTTACAAGTCAATCTACGTTCCTACCCTCACCATGGTAACCAGGATCTACGTTCCTACCCTCACCATGGTAACCAGGATCTACGTTCCTACTCTCACCATGGTAACCAGGATCTACGTTCCTACCCTCACCATGGTAACCAGGATCTACGTTCCTACCCTCACCATGGTAACCAGGATCTATATTCCTACCCTCACCATGGTAACCAGGATCTATGTTCCTACCCTCACCATGGTGACCAAAAGAATGAGATCACGGATACAAGCGGCCGACATAAGCTTCCTCCGCTGGGTGGCTGGGCTCTCACTCAAAGATCGGGTGAGGAGCTCTGCCATCCAGGAGGAGCTCGGTGTTGAGCCACTCCTCCTCCAGGTCGAGAGGAGCCAGATGGGGTGGTTTGGGCATCTGGTCAGGTTGGCCCTGAAGCGCCTCAATGGTGAGGGGTTTCAGGCACGTCCCACCGGGAGGAGACCAAGAGGCAGACCCCGGACCCGCTGGAAGAGACTATGTCTCACAGCTGGCTGGGGAATGACTCAGGATCCTTCCAGGTGAGCTGGAGGATGCAGGCGGGGTGAGAGAGCGGAAGACAACAGAACGGAACTTGTGACATGCTGTAAAGCATTGTGAGTGTGAACAGCGTTTAGACATTCTCACTTGTGAGCCTCTTGTTTTTAGCGAGTTTCAAACTAGCAAAGCAAAACAACCTCCTGCATTCTCAGATTTAAGCTCAAGGATTTGAGTTAATTCCTTTTAATCAAACCCGTTCTGGCTGGTGTGAATGGTTCTCAGTTTGCATGACACAATGTAAAGCTTGTTTGAAGATGCAAACAGAGTGAGACTTGAGCACAAGCGTCCGTCCTTCTTCTTTAGATCCTCCATGTTTGTAGTTCTGTTGCTGCTATACGGTCCATGTTGGTAACGATTCCACAGATTGAGAATTTAAAAACCGTGTTTAAAAAGTTTCTTCTTATGCTCTTTTTTCTGGACTACTCCGACTGTTTGGTTGTGTAACATTCGTTACGTCTGGTCCTACCAGAAAAAAATGATTGGTTAAATAAAGTACTCTCCTACTGTGAAGCGAATCCCAATCCTGGGAGGTCAGACTGTTTCAAGAACTGGAAGAAACAATTCGATGTACCAGGCTGATAAAATTGTGCCTTTTGTAAGATTGTGGTGTGAATGAATCATTAGAAGCTTGGTGGTGGAGAAAAAAAAATCCTCAGCCAAGAACAACCTGGTGACTGAATAGTTAACTTGTCTAAAATGTCCTTTAAAGTCTGATCAACGGGACTGGTAACCATGGTAACCTCTGTCTTTTCAGCCCAAGCCGCCATCGCCAATGAAGGCTCCTCCCGTTCCCCACTTCGGGCTCCCTTTCCAGCCCCGCCTCCCAGACCACCACCACGTGGAGGTGTGTCCTTTCTCGTTCGAGCAGAGGGAGCGAGAGAGACGGGCTCTGAAGGAGAAGAAGCTGGAGGAGTTACGGAACGAAGAGGTGGATGAAGAACCACAACAATGGACAAGGCGGAGAAGCTCTTGCTGAACTGGTCTCTCCTTTCAGGTGCCGCAGTTCAAAGCGCAGCCGCTGCCGGCATTCGACACGGTGGTCCTCCCGGAGAAGAAGAAGGTGGAGCCCACCAGGCCAGAGCCGTTCAAGCTTCTGCTGGATGAGCGAGGAGCTGTGAAGAGCAGCCGCTGGGAACAGATGGTACGCCGTGCTGCTAGTTGGTGCTGGTACTGGTTTGCCACGACTGGTCTGAGGGTTTCCTTTTCTTCCAGGTGAAGGAGGAGCAGAAGCAGCAGGAAGAGGCGGCGGCCTTCAAAGCTCGACCCAACACAGTTAGCAACAAGGAACCATTCCGACCAAAGAGAGAGAGCAGGAGCAACACAGGTAGTAGCAGCTAGCTGTTTCTATAGCCTCTACCTGCATGCCAAATAGGAAGGTTCTGATTCCTTGGCTCTCATGGAGCTCTTCTAAGGCAAAAGTTATTTTGGATCCACATTGTTTATGCTAACTTGTGGTTAAATCCTCCATTCTGATTGGCTGCACCAGTTGAACAATGCAGCAGACATTTGCCAGCAGGCTGAGAGTCTGACGGATAGGCTGTGTCCTTCTAAAAGCTCACTCCTGGTTGGCTGAGTGGTTATGGCGCCCCCTGTGTTGAAATAAAAATCCACAGAATAGCCACGTCTTTTTCTAAACCTCATGGTTCAAAAATCAAGATCAAAAGTAGCGTCTGTTCTTCCAGAGAATCCAGTTCATAAACATTCATCCATGGCTGTGTTTTTATAGTAGAAAGACGGGGCGGAGCTCTTAGGGAGCCCCGCCCCAAAGCCGTAAACTGACCGTGTGCTTGTTTCCACCCACCTCGGCAATGAAGACGTTCCTTGTCACACAGTGGTGGAGGCCTTCGAGCTGGCGACGGAACGCCGTGCGCGGGAGTGGCAGGAGTACGAACGCATTCTGGCCGAGAAGGAGACGCTGAGGGCTCGCATGGAGGCGGAGCAGAGAAGGGAGGAGGAGGAGAAGCTGAAGGAGGAGATCAGAAGGCTGCGGGAGGAGCAGGTGATGCACACACACACACGTTAAACTCTAACTCCCACCATACTGAACCACATTTCTGTCTAAAACTACACATTCCAGAATATCCTGCTGGTGTTTCTGTCTCTTACATCAGTGGTCCCCAACCACCGGTCCGCGGCCCGGTACCAGGCCGCACAGAAAGAAGAAATAACTTTTATTATTTCCATTTGGTTTATTATTCGAGCCATACTGATGTTTTAATTTGAAAAAATCCCCGGATTTTCTTCCTTACATCCATCAATGACTCACCTATGACGCATCATTCCATTAAATTTAAACCCTTAAACTAGCAAAATGAGTAAAAAACAAAGCTCTACAGGAAGCTTCATTAAGGGGAGGTACAGAGTTATGAAGCAGACTGGACTTTAGAAACACTCTTCAGGTTTCAGATCAAGATGGGACTGTCTGGTTCCAGCAAAACAAACTCAGAACTCTGATTGATCAAGTCTTACTGTGAGGAATCTAACTGGTATTTTTATTTACTTTGTTTTTGTGATGTCTTTTATTTTGAAGGTATGTTTACTGTTACCATAGCAACCAGTGTGCGTTCGAGCATAATTATTATTGCTAATAAATTTTCTCAAGAAGATAAAGTGGTTTTAAGTTTGTTATTATTGATTAAAAAGCAAGTTTTTCAGGCTGGTCTTGTTTAGTTTTTAGACCGGTCCGTGGTGCAGAAAAGGTTGGGGACCCCTGTCTTACACATCAACAGAAAATAACGTCTGAGTTTGTTTTTTTCAATCGAACCGAACGTTAATTTACTCTAAATATTTAAATAAAACTGAAAATTCCACATTGAAAATATTCAATTTTAATTATAAAGTTTTTTCTTTTTAATTCCTGTTTTAATACATTGTATTTTTTTTTTTCCTCCTCAGGTGCACAAAGCTCAGCCGATTCGACACTATAAACCTGTGGCCTTGAAGAAGAGCGAGGCCCCTCTCACCGTTCCAGAGTCGCCCAACTTCTCTGATCGTTTCCGTCTGTAAATCTGTTTCATCAACGTGTGAAAAACACAATAGTTGCTACAATTTTTTTTTTTTTTTTAGTTTTGTCTTTTTATTTGTGAATTTTTTATGCCTCGTTCCTATTATGAAAATTAAAATTCTACTCGACCTCAATCTATGGTTCTTCATTCAGTTCAGAAACTGTCCAAACATGGCTGACTCTGAAGACCTCATGATGACTTCACTTTAGAACAATTTGAACCATTTAAATTTGTCCTGGTCGTTTGAAGAAGAGACCCTAGCCTGTGAGTAAGTCTCAGAATCATCCAAAAACTTCAAGTCAAAATGAAAAGTTAATACAAATGTTTATTTTCTAATCAGCCAATCACACAGCTCTATTTATAGTGTTCCAAATGATTCACATTTTACTAGACCAGGGGTGGGCAAACTTTTTGTTTCGGGGGCAAATTAAGTTCGGGCCGGAACAGGACCAGATGGATGGTATGCTTTGGTAACCTCTAGATTAGACCGATAGAATGACGCTAGATTTTAAACAAGCGCTAAATGTTACATCAAGAGCATTAAATTTCAAATCGAGCAGCGCTAGGTCTGAAATCTAAACGCTTGATGTAACATTTTTCTTGTTTTAACATCTAACACGCTTGTTTACGTGTGTGTATTGGATCCAATGGCTTTCCATATCTGTACACAGTGTTTATTTTGGCAACGTGCACATAAGAGACACACACATTTTAATGGGAGCAGTTTTGTTGTTTTCTCAATAAAGCCAATATATCTAGAGTGCGCCATCTAGTGAGGAAACATCAAAATTGCAGTGAAAATAAACCATTAACAATATTTTAAATGTAATGCATGTGGCCCGCGGGCCGTAGTTTGCCCATGCCTGTACTAAAACCTCTAATGCAGTAAAAACCTGGTATTCCATCTCATGCTGGATCACCAGAGGTATGGAACAGCACACATGCGCTCGCTGCCAGAACGTCATGCAGACTTTTTCACCTGCCTCTAAACGGCATAACCTCTCATTCTGGTTTTTCTCAGGTGTCTTTGCCATTGGGATATTTTTGTGTGGTTGACAGGATCAATTTTGTTGGGGTGAACAGTCTGACCTCGTACCTTCGAGGGTTTCCTTGCTCCATTACAGGAGGGTACAGATTTTATTTAACTAATTCTCCCTGGTTGGGACTGAATGTGTCATATATAAAGATTACATAAAAGAACCAACAGCAAGTTGATGCATCCGAAGGTTTCCATAGAGATCACAGTTCCAATGTTCTCTGCTCCGCCTCTTAAAGGGCCAGCATGTCACAAGTTTAAATGGAACCAAAATTTGATGAAAACTCACGCCAGAACTTTTTGAATGATCTTGTTCTCACACACACACACACACATGCTCCTAATCACATACCTTCCCTTTGGTGGAGGTCATTCCAGTAGGTGGAGGCACTTTGTGGCGCCACCCTAAGCAATGCAGGACGCCAAGTAGCTGTTTATCGAAAACAACACATTTCTAGTTGCTTGATGTCTTTAAAAGATAGAAAATTTTCTTTTTCTTCATTATAGCCTCTCTTTCTACGTGAAAGCTGTCCCAGTTAGAATTGACCAATTTTAGTGATTTTTGGTCTCAAAACGACCACCTTTATTGCGGCCAAAATAGAGCGAGAAATGAGACTTTTTGTGATTTATGAGTCGAAAAATGTCTGTTGCTCCATCAATTTCTGTCCTAAAGACTATATAATCCAAATGGGTTTTTTATTTAAGTGACCGTGTTCCTGCTACAGCACTCTAACTCGGAATTTTCTTCATTCGCTCCAATGCAATTTTGAGAGAGACTGAAAAAAAAACATCGTCGTCATTTTGAAAATTTTGTTAATTCAAATCTTTTACACTTAAAACACTTTAAAATAATTATTTTCATAGATTTTGTTTTGTTGGGTTTTTTTTTGTTTTTACAATAAATGACAGTTGTCTCTTGAATATATAGAAGTGCGCATGCGCCAACCGTGTGAGTGCGTAAGTGATAGCGAGCCGGCACCGGGCAGATGGCTAAAGGAAAAAAACACTGTTTTTCAGAAATGATCTAAAAATAATCAAAGCTTTTATTTAAATGGTGCTTTAAATAAACTGAATGTGTATGCCACAGAGGGGCTGTGTTTGTTTTGTGTTTAGTTTGAACTGATAAGATCTACATGTGCGGTATGCTGCAGGTCTGAGGGGGGTTGTTAAGTCCATTTTCAGCATTTCAGCATCACTAGACGGCTGCAGGGCATCAAGCAGCTGTTTATCTAAAGCAGCACATTTCCAGATGTTTTTCCTGCAGCAGGTCAAACACAACTCTGCAAGACGCTTCCGTGAAGTTACTTAGAAATGAGACCTTGTCAATAAGATTTATGGTAAATGGACTCTACTTATATAGCGCTTTTCTACCTGCATCGGTACTCAAAGCGCTTTACAGTGTAGCTCACATTCACACACACATTCATACCTGATGGGGATACTGCCATGCAAGGTGCAAACCACCATCAGGAGCAATTGGGGGTTCAGTGTCTTGCTCAAGGACACCTCGGCATGAACTCATGGCGGGGGATCAAACTGGCAACCCTCCGGTTACAGGGCGGTCACCCTACTCACTGAGCCATCCTTCCCCAAAGATTTATGTCTAATTAACGCAGATAAAAGTCTAATATGAAAAGTTTCTGCCAATTAAATTTGCTTATGTAGACAGCCAATCACAACGCAGTATGTATGTCATCAGGAATGGAGGCGACGCATTTTGGTTTTTAGCTTTATTCAGCAAACAGGATGAAGTCAGATTTCTAAAACAAATTTACAAAAACTGAACTCTAATATGATTTGGAACAAAGTCGTTTCCCTTCGAGATTAACCCCGTTTCCCAAAGTGTGAAATGTATGAAATAAATATGAAGCTGAAGGAAAAACAGGAAGTTAGTGAAACTATTACAATCATGTAGAAAAGAAGCTGCTGGTCTCCTGAGAGTCTGATCCAGACCAACCGGGTCCTGATGGTCCGGCACCGTGTACAGTGAGCAGGTGGAGCTCCAACAGGATGAACCCCTCAGTCTGATTGCAAACGATCCACCATGACGGGGCACATTCCCCAGAGCAGGACCAGTCCAGCTGCTGGTCTCATGAAGGAGAAGTGGGGTGCAGAAGATCAGGGTCCGGTTTGGTCTGGATGAAGCTTTTGGTTGGGTTTCAGGGATCTACAAAGGAGACGGCGATGTAGCGGGTTCCGGATGTGGTCGGCAGGCCTTCGTGGTAATGTGTGAGGCGGCCCGGGTGCATGAGGGCCCATCCCTTCCGCGGAGCCCTGATGGAGCAGTTGTAGCGAAGGAAACTGCAGCCACCTCCCTGCAGACGTAAACATGACAGCATGTAGGAACCATTTCACCAGCACTGGTCTCTGATTTAATCAGAGATGCGTGAAATGTTGTGAAAGTAATTAGTTACAAAAAAAAGTAACTTTTCTAAAACCTCAAAGATATTTGACAGAAAAAATTGACATATATATTTTAGAGGGCGGCACAGTGGAGCAGTGGTTAGCACGGTGGCTTCACAGCAAGAATGTTTGGGTTTGAGTCTCGGAGTGGGGGCGAGGCTTGAAATATTGGTCTTTCTGTGTGGAGTTTGCATGTTCTCCACGTGTATGTGTGGGGTTTCCCTGGTTTCCCCAAAAACATGCATGTTAGGTTGATTGGCCACTATGAAATTGCCCCTAGGGTTGAGTGAGTGTGTGTGTGTGTGTGTGTGTGTGTGTGTGTGTGTGTGTGTGTGTGTGTGTGTGTGTGTGTGTGTGTGTGTGTGTGTGTGTGTGTCGCCCGGTGACAAACTGGCGACCTGTCCGGAGTGTCTCCTGCCTATCGCCTGAAATAAGCCAGGATAGGCTCCGCCCCCTCCCGCAACCCTGTTAATTTCTTCCAAATACTGAACGGCAGCACAGTGGTTAGTGCGTTCGCCCGCGGACCGGAAGGTCGGTGGTTTGCGGCCCACAGAGAGCACGTCTAGGGTCCTTGGAGAAGACACCTAACCCCCGCTTCTCCCACCATTGGTGCCGTCGAAGGGCAGCCTGCTGCGTTGTAAGGAGTGCAGCACACAAATTTCCCCGGTGAGGGATGAATATACATTTAAAGAATATAACCTCAACTTTTGCTATCATGACCCTGAAAATCTAATCAGCTCATCTACAGTTGGTACTGAGTAACTGTGGGCAGTTTCTTTAAAATTCCTTCACTGGACTTGGGTCAGTTAAGGACTGACCTTAGCCACTTTGGTTGTCACGGTAACCTTCGTTGTGTGTTGGGTAAATTCTTATATACTCAAGATGTTTGTGTATTTTTCAGACCTGTGTTTTAATCAGAGGATGTTTTTAAGACTCCTGTTTTAATTTGAGGATGTTCTTCAGACTCCTGTTTTTATCAGAGGATGTGTGACCTCTGTTTCAACTACAGGATGTGCTTAAATTAGTTCACACCTGTATTTTAGTTGTGCTCGGCAATACACTCAAACGTGTCTGAAGGCTCATAATTTCCTGTTTATTTCAATGGTCTACCAATGCGTTTCCTTATGATAACAATGTAAATGGGCATATTCTTAATGGTACGATAAATACACCCTGAAGTGTGAAAATAACCCAGAAGAAAGCAGAGAGCCGAGCATGTGTAACTTTCACATCCTTAAAACCTTTCTTCCCCACTGCAGTGGATAAAACTTATTAATAAGCCTCTATCTGTTCTTGCTTTGGTCAGCCAAGGGGACTTTAACGTCTGTATCTAGTATCTCTAGACCTAACATTTCATTGGTGCCGAAACCCGGGAGATCAACTTTGGACGGACGACCGCCACTGGACAAAGGACGCCGAAAAACTGTCGACAGCACTTCCCCATTGAAGGAAGTGGGCCTCCTGCTCCGGTCCCGGCCGCTCGCCCGAATTGCATCTCCCATCGATCCAGGCTGACCTAGGCACCCAGGTATTGTGCTGTTTCGTGTTTATAGAATTGAAATACATAAAAGTTGTGAATAATGTTTTAAGAAAAAGTCATTTAAGACAGGAAAAAGGAAAAAGAGGAAGTGAGAGAGACCAAGTGCACTGAAAAGGGCGAGGCCCCGAGAAATAAAAATCCTATAGGTACAAATAATTATCCGTTCACCCAAGAGAGCAAAAGAAAAAGAATTAGGGGTGCTCTGTGAAGACTTTACAAGATAAAGTAGGGATCGGGTGTTCTGGGTCGAGGAAATTAAACGTTGTATAAGTACGTAATAACTTATAAAAAGGGTGGTCTCCTCATCAAGCCTCAACTTAAAACAGGAAATGAAATACAACATAACATAATAAAAACTTGTAAAAGGAAAACAGAGAATTAAAGATTAAATTAAAATTATAACAGAATTATTACTAAAATCAAAAGGAAAAAGAAAATTAGAATAAAATAAAAAGAGAAAAAAGGACGACGGAGTCCTCTGTACAGTTAAAATCTGTGAAATAAAAAGGTGCCTAAAAAACGAGTGAATGTGAAGAGTGACTGGAAGCAAAATTTTCTAGTGAAAATTTTGCTTCATACTAAAACAACAGGGAAGTAAACAGTGAATTTTTGTGGATGCAGAGGCAAGAAACCTTCACCTGAAATACGGTCCAAAGAAAGGTTTACCACAAAAAGAATTACCACTGTCCTGTTGATAACCTCTCCGGTACTAGAATACCCTGTGTGTTGAAAAATATCGGAGCTAAAACAGTTCAAATGGGAAAAGGACAAAGCAAAAATAACTCCTTTGATACTTTGGAGTGTAAAAATTGGAAATTTATTCAAAACAACTAAACTAAAGTAAAGTATTTACTAAACTAAAGTATCTGTCAAAATGGATAAAAAAAATACAAATCTGATGGAAAACTTAGTTCTTCTGACAAGGGTGTGACTGTCTGCACAGAGTGGTTGTGTGTGCGTGTGACTCAGATTTGAAAGAGAAAAGAGATATACATATCTGATCAAAGAAAATAGTTTGATCCTGTTAAAAGGAACATCAAAATGGGTCAGAAATTAGCTAAAGAGACCCAAAACCATCCAGATGTTAAATTTATGGTTAAAATAACCATAAAGAGCCTGGTAGTTGTGACTACTTGGAGAAGTGGGTTACTAAATACAAATTCAAACCACCATGATGAAAACCCTTTTCAAAAGGAGAGATGAAACGATGCAAAAATACCACTGGAATCAACAATGTGCTTCTAGGCCTTAAAGATTGGGCAGACCAGAGTAAAAAGAGACTTTACCAGGTTAAAGACAAAAGAGAAAAGTAGGGTTAGAGATCTTAGAATTAAATAAAAGAGACAAAACAATTAGTTGGGAAAATTTGTGTGCTGCATCACACGCAGCAGGCTGCCAGCACGGCACCAGTTAATAATAATAAAATAATGAAAAGACGCGCGCAGATCTGTAAGGATTGGCACGATATCTTGCTAAATGACTGTCCACAGTGTTTATAAAATTGACCCTGGCCAGGTTAATTTTTGGGACTCAGAAAGACGGTTTATGATGCCAGTTTTTGAGATCAAAAGAAGTTTGTAAAATTATTACCTCATCAAAACCAAATTAGTGAAAATGACAAAACAGAAGTACATGAATGAATAAACTGTAAAAGTTTGAAGTAAAGAGAGCCTTAAAATTGGTCAAACTGTTTTGTGTTTTGTTACAAATTCATTCTGAAATGGCTCAAAAATGCTAGTTTTTCACCAAAGTTTGTGATTGTGAGAAAGATGGATCTTTGTGTGTCTCTGGTTTTTCTGCAGCTGGGTGTGTGTGTCTCTGTTCCGCTGCAGCTGGGTGTGCTTGTAAGCGTGCATGTAAGCATGTGTGTGTAAATTTGTGAGTGTAATCTTGTGTGTGTAAGCCTGTGCATGAGCGTGGAAGGTCTGTGTTTCTTTCTTTCTACGTCAAATGAAGAGTATTACAATTCCTACTTTAAATTCTTTACACACACATAAGCTTGAATTTAAACATCAAGACTTGCATATTTTTAGAGAAATAGTGGCTTGAATTTCTTCTTTGAACAGAAAAGTTCAGAACATATTTTAAGTTCATCATCACATTTATTCCAAAGATCCACACCTTTAATAGAAATACAGAATTAAAAAAAAAAAAAATTCTTAGTTTATTTTTAATGAACACATCACTTCCTCTAGGTTCGTATGGACTTTCCCTAATGTTAAACATATTTTGTAGAGAGCGTGACTTGTGTGTGACTTGACTTCTTTGTCAAGCTTGTTTGTCTAAACATTGTTTGGTTGTATGTATGATTTTGTAGGACTGGTTACATATGATTGTTCTTAACAGTGGGATATATAGTTTGTTTGTTTGTCTTGAAAGAGAAAAAAAAATAGGAAAATGTAAATGAGAGAAACAGATTAACATTAATTGTTTTTATATTTAGTGAAGATCATTTCTTTATATTTCTTTTTGAACATCATCAGGCTAGAGCATTTTGTTAGGATTTAGAAATACGGAAACTTTTGGTAAAGGGAAGTTAGTATTGCTGTCACTAAAGATCACTGTGGTGGTAGATAAAATGTTTTTGGATACTGAGACAGATGCTTATTGATGAACTCGAAACATAATTTGAACAATTTTAAATTCTATATTTTAAGATCAGAGCATTAGTATGATCTAAAACTTCAGCCTTAGCAACAATTATGTTTTTTCTCTAATCAAATAATTTGCAGAGTTGATTTTTGAAACTGACATCCCATATTTCAGCACAGTAATTTAGATATGGTCAAATGTGAGAATTGTACAGGATGAAATAATGATTTTTGTTGAGAAAATATTTTGTTTTGTTTTGTGCAGGACTTTGTGCAGTTAATAAATAAATAAATTAATTAATAGCAGTAATGATTAATAAAGTAAGTTTAGATCTGCAGATAAGTGTTTATTGTTACTTGATTTCAAAAAAAAAAAAATGTGCGAGGAGGTGCTCAGATAGAAGATGTTTGGAATCAAAGCCCTGCCCCTGTAGACTATCAAACTGATGTTAAACAGATGTTTTAATCCTAAAAGATACATAAATTAATTAGAAATAATAATAATTAACTTTTGTGATCCTCACTCATCAGACAGGCAGAGAAGGAAGTTTTGATGAGCTAAATAATACATGATTGGAGGTGTGGTGAGGCAGATCTCCAGTGGAGAAAAGGAAGATTGCAATTCAGGAAGCTTCGAGGTCACAAAACGAATGTGTGCATAAGTACAGTAGCTTTTTCAAGAAGTAATATTTGGTGGGGACTTACAGTTAAGAGATGAGATAACGTTGGAGCCACAGGTAGAATAGGCCTTTGTGTTATTAAATCAGCTACAAAAGATAATTGGGGAGCATAAATTTTGATGTACTATGACGACAGAAACAGAAATAATTGAATTTAAAACTGTTTAGCATAATTTGCAGAACCTCATGCAGTACTGGGAGTTTGGGAATTTTTATGGGACATGAGATCACCACACGTACAGTTAGGCCAAGTGTGATTTTAAATTGTAACTATAGTGAGCCATGGGGGTTCCCATGTCTCAACAGGGGGATGGTATATTTAATTAGAGTATATTTCATTAGAGTATTTTATTACGGAAAAAAAAAAAAATAATAAAAAAAATAATATTTTTTTGTCAATGATCTGCTATAAATACATAACAGTTAAGGTCATTTAAGACCAAGAGAGACAATTTCCCCAAAGAAATCACCCCATCCTGCACAGGGGTGACACCATTTTGGGCCATCTGCCCCAAATGGCAGACCTCTCAGGAGAAAGAAGGCCAGTTAGACCCTACGACTAACTGGCTCATCAGATTATTTGGAGAGAAAGATGTCTGGAGAACAAATAATCTGCCCCCTTCTTTTGTCTCTGTCGCCCACACAGGAACTGCTGAAACCTGGAGACCTGATCTTGTTGAAGGTGATCAAAAGGAAGTCCTGGTCCTGCCCACGCTGGGAAGGCCCATACCATGTCCAGATCACCACACCCACTGCTGTAAAAATTGCTGAGAGACCCTCCTGCAAAGTTCGACTTTTGCTTGAGCCACGACGACCGACGGGGGTAGCAGTGGAAGTCCGTGTTCAAAGGGGTTGGTAACCACTAGGGGCCAGCGTCTCAAAGCGGTGAAGAAATCAGCTGAACTGCGCCCTATTTATAGATGGCTTAATTTGGTCTTTTGCCAGAGACGTGTCTCCAGGTTCTCTCACAACCCACAGAAACTTTGGGACTCCTGAAACCGGGCGACCAAATTAATTAATTAATTGGTTGATTGATAAATTTGTTCTCGAGTCCTTCTCAAGGCCATCCTCCCCTTCGTCGCTGTCCTCGTCATGTTCGTTCTCCTTTGCCTCTGTTGTTCCTGTTACACTATCCCTATGACGAAGAAAGCTGTTCCAAGACTGTTTGTTGCCCAGATCTACCAGTACAACCTACTCCCCACTCACGACATCGCTCTGCAGGACTTTCTCGCCACCCCTAGGGACTAAGGCCCCAGTCCCTCGAGGAGTAAGTGCTGGTAACCTCTGCTCCTCTGTCCCCTGTTCGGACTGTTTTCACAATAGGTGCATTCTCAGGGCGCTCAGCCCCCTGACTGAGGCCCTGCTCCGTGGTAACCCCACCATCAAGCACCCGCAGGATTGTACCTGTTGTGGTGCCCACAGCTAGGTTCTTACTCACCACTGTTGGTGGTATTATCGTTATAAAAACCATTCTTGCAT
This sequence comes from Neostethus bicornis, assembly GCA_902685375.1. Lineage (NCBI taxonomy): Eukaryota > Metazoa > Chordata > Actinopteri > Atheriniformes > Phallostethidae > Neostethus > Neostethus bicornis. The sequence goes on from LR738550.1 coordinate 29,036,966, forward strand.
TCTATTATCTCTCCACCACTTATTCCTGATGTTTTTGGCCATGAGGACGTCGCTCCGATCCGGAGGGCGGATTGGGAATTTTCCCGCGCCTTTTGCGGGTTTTTCGCCCAATCCTTAAACATCAACCTGTTGTTTTATGTTTTCTATGGTGATATATTTCAAAGCTAATATAGTGGTACTACATCTGATGTTCAAAATCCACAACAGGGGGGAAATGTTGGGTAAATTCTTATATACTCAAGATGTTTGTGTATTTTTCAGACCTGTGTTTTAATCAGAGGATGTTTTTAAGACTCCTGTTTTAATTTGAGGATGTTCTTCAGACTCCTGTTTTTATCAGAGGATGTGTGACCTCTGTTTCAACTACAGGATGTGCTTTAATTAGTTCACACCTGTATTTTAGTTGTGCTCGGCAATACACTCAAACGTGTCTGAAGGCTCATAATTTCCTGTTTATTTCAATGGTCTACCAATGCGTTTCCTTATGATAACAATGTAAATGGGCATGTTCTTAATGGTACGATAAATACACCCTGAAGTGTGAAAATAACCCAGAAGAAAGCAGAGAGCCGAGCATGTGTAACTTTCACATCCTTAAACCTTTCTTCCCCACTGCAGTGGATAAAACTTATTAATAAGCCTCTATCTGTTCTTACTTTGGTCAGCCAAGGGGACTTTAATGTCTGTATCTAGTATCTCTAGACCTAACATTGTGATACATTCTCCATATCTTCTGTAACTGGCCAATCAGAGACAGTGATTAAACAATGCAGCATCTGGGATGTGTGACAGGTTATATCAACAAATTTTACTTAGCCAATCACAGCAGGACGCTAGACTGTGAGTCAGACTGATTGGCTACAGTTAGGATTTCCAGTGACGGGTGTGCACATTAAATAAACTTCGCTCCTGGTTAGCAAGGACGACTCCAACCGATGAATGAATATTTTAGGGTCCAAAAATTCAACATGTCACCACCCATAAGGTGGCGTTATGTGGGTGGAGCTGAACACCATGGGTGATGTCACACTTTCTCACTAGTTCACTATTGCTTCATTCTGGGAGAGAATCTCTCAGTTATGTGTGCTGGTTGTGTGTTTCTGTCCCTTTGACGGTGTGTGACGGGGCGACAATAAGATGGAGGAATATAATAGACTTGAACGGAGTGCAGTCAGGATTTGGTACATCTGAACCAAACAGACATTTTCACTGTGGAGTGCAGGTTATTAAAGGTTAGAGCTGCTTCTTACAGAGTCAGAAAAACACAACCCACCTCGTAGTCCACGCCCACTTCATTTAGAGCGATGTTGATGGTAAAGGTGGAGGCGTCATGGTGCGGTCTTAAGGACGGCTGTTCATCCGGTCTATACCGAACCACGAACGCCAGTTCAAAATGAGCCTGTGGACACAGAGAGGATCATGATGATGATCCACAACCTGCATAGGGATGTTCTTCAGGTTCTTCAGGTGCAACGTACAGCCTGGTGGTATGGCCTCTGATTTTTATTTTCCACAAAATTTGATTTCAAATTTATGCAGATTTTCTTTCTGCTTTCCTCAAACACAAATAACAGATGACAAGTTTAGGGTTAACTTGCAATCTGCAAGAAAAAAAAAAGTGTCGCCTCAGTGTACTAGCTTAACATTAACAACTATTGGATAAAAACAACATAAAAATAAGCCTAAAAAACTAACATGACATTGTTTTTTAAATCAAAATGATGGTGAAACATTTGCATAAAAATCAAATTAATTAGTGCCATTAGCAAAACTCTTAGCGGTCTAAGTGCCTGATGTAAAATATAAACATCAGGATTTAATAACTAAAGAGTAAACTAGTAAATTTACCGCATCTCTCTTTGGTACAAACACCAGATTTATTTCTTTCGGTCGCTCTCATGCATGTCACACTACCATGTTTTGCTAACATAGCTGGTTAGAAGCATGGCGACTAAAGTTAGCTAGCATACAAAAAATGATTTAAAATCGTTCCGTTCCGTCATCTTCCGCTTGTTTTGGGGTCAGGTCGCGGGAGCAAAAGCCTCAAACGGGAAGCCCAGGCATCTCTCACCCCAGCTGCATCCTCCAGCTCACCCGGAAGGATCCCAAGTCGTTCCCTGGCCAGCTGTGAGACATAGTCTCTCCAGTGGGTCCTGGGTCTGCCCGTTGGTTTCCTCCCGGTGGGACGTGCCTGAAACACCTCACCACCGAGGTGCTCAGGGGGCATCCTGACCAGATGCCCAAACCACCCCATCTGGCTCCTCTCGACCTGGAGGAGGAGCTGCTCGACACCAAGCTCCTCCCGGATGGCAGATCTCCTCACCCGATCTCTGAGTGAGAGCCCAGCCACCCTGTGGAGGAAGCTCATTTCGGCTGCTTGTATCCGTGGTCTCATTCTTTCGGTCACCACCCACAGCTGGTGACCATAGGTGAGGGTAGGAACGTAGATCGACTTGTAAATCGAGAGCTTAGCTTTTCGGATCAGCTCTTTCTTTACCACGACGAACCAATACAGCGTCCTAGTTATTGCTGATGCCGCACCGATCCGCCTGTCGATCTCCCGCTCCATCCTTCCCCCACTCGTGAACAAGACCCCCGATTTAAAATCACTTGACATAAATAGCACATTGTTTTTCACAGTGATTTTGAATGAATTGATATTCTAGCACACCCTTACTGGGAGATCAGAATGTTTCCACGGAGACACAGTCTGATACAGCTGTCTATAAGGAGGTGAGATGGAGACAGAGTACAGAGGTGGTCGGAGGACTGACCTTGGTGTAATAACCTGGGTACATTTTTTCCGTTATCGGCGCCACGAAGTCCACCAAGAACTTCTGCCACTCCTTCTCATAGTTAACTTGGTTCATGTGGATGTCGATGGTGGGAACGTTCTCGTAGCCGCCCTGGATTCTGGTGTCCTAGGTAGGTGAGTTCAAAACAGAAAGGATTCAATCACATTAAATAGTAATTATAATAAAGGAGGTTTCATATGTTTAGGACGTACCACGTTGCCTCCGCCCGACCACCTCCCAAAGTGTTCCATTTCTTCAACAATGTGCTTACAGGCAATATCGGAGAACACTGGGAACCAGTACACATCCGGGCACGGCTGCAGGAGAAATCCCAGTTTAACAACCTGATTTATTCTCCTTGGAAACAAGAATATGTTTAAAGTTTTAACTCACGTTTTCAATCAGTTTATCTTTTATGATGAGGGAATAATTCTCATGGATGTATCGCTCCTGCCAGTCCTGAGAGAAAAATACAAGAATTATTAATACTGGAAGATTAAAAATGTGGAGGAAATACTGATCCTTGGAGGTGAAGAGGGGTGTTAAAATCAAAAGAAATAAAAGGGACATACGTAAATATTTGGAGATTTTATTCTACTTGTCTCTTTTTGATATAGTTCGTTACATACTCGCCCTAATCCTTCAATGAAAGCACTCTCACAGCTGAACGAGGTTCTCTAGTCATGGTAACTGTCAGGAGAGTAGTCTGTTCCCCCTTTCTGTCCTGCTTTCCCCCTTCCTCTTGTCTGTTTGTGTGCAACAAGTCACACCTGAAACTCATCTACTCATCGCTGCAGCATAAATGGAACAGTTTCTCGAACAGGTTTTGGAATGTATGTTGCTAATCCGCTAGTTATGAATAGTGTCCGTTTGTCAGATGATGTCTCTGTGTTTTCAGCAGAGTTGGTGGCAATTTTATGGGCTTTGTATTGGATCCGTGATCTCCCTCCATCACGTTGTATAATATGTTCGGACTCTTCAGCAGCTTTATCAGCTCTCCGGTATGGGACACCTGGAGCTCGGCCAGATTTAGTTTTTGATATTCTGTGCTGCCTTAAATGACTGGAAGATATAGGTTCAGAAGTTCTGTTTGTCTGGGTCCCTGGGCATGCTGGAGTTGTGGGAAATGAAATGGCCGATGCTCTAGCCAAGGCATCCCTTGGTAGAGACACGATAGACGTGTTCTTGGCGTTGGGGATGCAGGAATGTTTTAGCATCTGTAAGGAGAAAATTACTGAGGAGTGGCAAACAGAATGGGAGAACAAGCGGCGGGGCAGACACTATTTTGCAAGTCAGCCTTCAGTTACTGGCACCAGGTGCCCTGAAGCCTATTGTCGTAGAGCTGAAGTTGTTCTAACTAGACTTAGACTTGGGCACTGCGCCCTGGCGGAGAGTTTGAAATTAGTCGGCAAACATCCTAGTGGGCTGTGTGAGTGTGGAAACGCTGCATCGGTTGCTCATGTAATGTTGTCATGCAGCAAATACTATCGAGAAAGAAGACATCTTTTTGTTCAGTTGGCAGACACAGGGTTAGCCGTTTTTTCACTCAAGTCGATGTTGTTTTCGGTGGAAGGGCACGTTGGAGAAGCCGTGCTTTTTTATCTGCGCCTCCCTGGCCTTTTTTCAAGAATCTAATACAGTTAGATTCTTGAAAATCTAACTGTGGATTTTCTAAAATCTAACTGTAGATTGGTCTACCTGTGGAGGGCAGCATTGCGCACTGGAGCGTATAGCCTGCCGGAAACGATTTGAAGAAGAAGAAGAAGAAGACACTCTTCGCCAGATCGTTGTTTATCATTCTTGACCTGTTATCCAGTTTTTGGCTCCAGCTCTTACATCAGAACCTGCCTAGTTTATCTGTTTTTGTCATCTTTATTTGGACTTTTTATCAATCTAATAAATCTGCTTGTGATTTTTTCATCTGAGCCTGTCTGTTGTGTCAAGGGTATATTTTTGGCCTCAGCTCCACATCATGACAGTAACTTTCTGAACTCCACTTTCAGACACCTTCACCAGCTACTGAAACTGAAATCCCGGGTTATCATGGTTCTTAAAGTGATATAATTTGTTGTAGTTTTATTGTTTTTAATTAAACACATTGCAATCTATCTTTTTTATTTCTTACTATTAAATATATTTGCAACAAATTGATACAATTAGCATCACAATTAGCCTTGGTAAATATGGCGACGGATTCATTTATTTCAAATATTTTCGATAATAATTTTTGTTGAAGCTGTTTTTTTTATTTGTATACATTAATATAAACACGTAGACCTTTTTCTCATGATTAAATCAAATGCCCTTTCTGGCTAAAAGCTTCATTTTCTCAACAGACGCGTGCAAAAGGAGAATTATTTAGATATTCATCAAAGAATTCATTAGTTAAAAAGTGAAGTGCAGATAACGAGGTTTCTTAGAATACATCGGTACTGGGTTTAGTTGGTCTGATAATACTGCTCTTAATGGTGTAAAAAAGATAAATAGTGACGTTAAAAACAACTAAACTTAGATTTGACACTCTGTCCTTATTTGAGCACCAAGTCAATGCCTCCATGTCAGCACGCCCACTGCACTAATGTAGCAGGTGGAATCTTTTATTGCATGGTTTTTATCATTTTATTCTGCATGATTTAATCATTTGATCTACTTCACCTGTTACTAAGGAGTGATGCAGTCAGTCCCTGTTTGCTTAAAAAGAGGCAGCTGGGGGAAGAAGAGCAAAAGAGAACCAGCTGAGAGAGACACTGGGGAACCCTTGAATGGACTGTACAAATGGTGGCACGGTGGTGCGTCAGCCCGCACGCCACTGTGCCGCGGGGAATGAGGCTCCCCTGAACAAAGTCACGATGGCTAATCATGCCGGACCGTCGAGGCAACAGGGCGAGGTTGTTCCCGCGGACAGTGGACGAGGTAGATAACACGACCAGGAGGCTCCTGCAGGCGGTGGTCTAGGCAGAGGAAGGAGACCGTAGGCTCCGGATAGATAAATAAATAAATAAATGAATTACTCTATTCATCCCTCACCAGGGAAATTTGTGTGCTGCACTCCTCACACCGCAGTAGGCTGCCCTTTATCGGCACCAGTGGTGGGAGAAGCGGGGGTTAGGCGTCTTCTCCAAGGACCCTAGACGTGCTCTCCGTGGGATGCGAACTTCCAGTCCGCGCGCGAACGCTCTAACCACTGAGCTGCTGTCTCTTCATATGAGACATAAGGGATGTAGAGGTGCCTGCAGGCTGCACATATGGACAAGAAGGTGCCTGTGGGTCACGCCCGGAGAAGTGAACTTTACCTCTTTTTTAAGGACGGATAGTAATTTATATTTTTAATAAATAATGTTAAAACTAGTTTTATGGTCTGTGCCTCTGCTTCCCTGGCGCTCCCCGCCCGATCCAGTACCGTTAGTTTGGTCACACTAGCTTAAAAGGGTTTGATGAATCACTTGTTAACCTGGGATTTGTTTCAGATAACACTTTGGAGAAATATATTCTTCAAAATGTGTCTTGTTATCTCTTTGGGATCGTTCAGTTAGTCTATGAGGTCTGTAATTACTTGGAAAATCTGAATTTAATCCCTAAAGTAACAGCAAAGATTTCTTTATATAATCTTTGTCACTTTTCTGTTTCTGCTCAGATGCCTCGTTTCATTCCAGGTCCATCTGTTAGGTTTTTTCACTCTGTTACATCACATGTTTTCAGAGGAAATGACCATATAAGGAGAAACAATGGCTGACTTGGGTGTGGTACACATAGACATAAAGAGTAGACCCTCTATTGATTGCTGCAGCCGTAAAACAAGGTCTGGTGTTTATAATTAGAAATTAGGACCATAGGACATGATGGTCATGATGATACAGTGATTACATACAATATAAACATCTTTTAAAATCTTAAATTATAATATTTCTCCTTTAAAATGGCAACGGTTATGCATGCACACACAAACCGAGAGAAAGTGAGTGAGGAACCATTTCAGAAAGGTCCTCACCCAAAGACACCTGTTTAGTAAAAACCCTACTGGTGTGTTTTACTGTGGTTGTGCTGTATCTCACCAGTGGGTTTTCAAAGATCTGCCAGAGGTCGTTGTGCAGGTGGGAGGTCTGGTATCTCTCGGTGGACAGGATGTGTCCAAATGTTTCCATGTTGTTCACGTACATGAAGATTTCCTAATCATCACAAACAGGATAAACTTTAATGTAAAACTGTCTCAGATCCTTCCTCTCCTCCCTGGTTCCTTCTCTCCTTTCCTAGTAACCTTTTCTCTGATGTTATGGCAGAAAGCCATGTCGGGGTCCAGTCCGTGCAGGGTGAACAGCTCGTAGTTGTCCAGCTCTGCCCGCAGAAGGTCGGCCTTCACCAAGTACACGCTAGACACGTATGGCACGTTCCACACACCCCTACACAATAAAGGACAACAGGGACAAGGAGTAAAACAAGTGTGGAAAACTTTAACCAATAAAGAACTGCTTTTCTGGTAATAAGATGTGAAATGAATGAGCTGTGTGTAGCAGTAGAAGTGTCACCATGCGGGTGCAGAAGGAGAAGGACCCAAGTGCAGGACGACAAATATTATTTATTTAAAGGAGTGCAGTAAAGCTGTAGGAAAAAACCACATGGTTCAAAAGGAATGTCTAGTGCAGGGATGGGCAAACCATGGCCCGCGGACCACATGCGGCCCATTAAACATTTTAAACCGGCCCGCCATACATAAAAAATAAATTAAATAAACCATGTTAATGTTTTATTTTCCTGCAATTCTGATGTTTCCTCACTAGATGGCACACTCTAGACATATTGGCTTTGTTGGGAATACAGCAACACTGCTCCCATTAAAATGTGTGTGCCTCCATGATGTGCACGCTGTCAAAATAAAGAGTGTGCACAGATATGGAAAACCATCCGGCCAGATTTTTAAGCACTGTCGCACTAGATTTCAGACCTAGCGCCGTTAGATTTGAAATTTAAAGTTCTTGATGCAACATTTAGCACGCTTGTTTAAAATGTAGCGCCCCACTCTATCGGTCTAATGTAGCTGTTACCAAAGCATACCATCCATCTGCTCCTGTTCCAGCCCCCTTGTCAAATGTTAGAACTCAATGTGGCCCACGAGCCAAAAAGTTTGCCCACACTTGGTCTAGCGGTAAGCATGTCTTGTTCAGGCAACCAGGAAGACCTGGTTGGAAGGGATGATGACCTGATACTGAAGACAAGGCAGACTACCTTTAAATAGCCAGCTGGTCAATCACCAACAGGTGTCCCTAATCAGGCATTTTTTTTAGTTCTTTCTGCTTCTTTTCTCCAAATATCCACAAAGCAGCTTTATTTTTCATCAACCAGCAACATGTTTCTGATGGAACCTGTGGGTGTATCATTCTAAGCTTACGTGACAGAATTGACACGTTCAGTCAGAGTTGAGGCAATGGCTCATTGACTGATTCAAAAATCATTTGAACTAGCGAGCTGCTTGAGGATTTGTATCCCTTGTGGGGCGAGACATTAAACAAACACTGTGCTTTCTGTGTGGAATTTTGCATGTTCTCCCAGGGACGACTCCTAACCAGATGCCCAAACCACCTCATCTGGCTTCTCTTGAACCAGAGGAGCAAGGGCTCTACTCGAAGCACTTCGCTCCTTGCGGCCCCATTTCAGCTCTTTTGGTCTTGCTCTTTCAACGCCCGCTGGTAAGCTGGCGGGTTGTATCAGTAAAATGGAATAGAACTCACATCCTACGTCCTTGTACAATGTCCACATAGTCCTCAGAGCGGGCGTAGTATCCGTCTGCACTCAGCGCTCCCCAGAAATTGCTCCACAGTCGTCCAGCTCGGGTTATCATCGGTGCCACGATGGGACTGCGGAGCCAGAGGGTCACGTTATAGTAACACGGGGTTAAATCAAGACTGGTAAAGAAAAAAGAGACGAGACACACGTCTACTCACAGGTTCTGTTGAATGAGGATCTGAAGAGTCTTCTCGTTCTTTAGGACCACCTCAATGTCCATGCTGAAGATGTAGTTGCAGTCTTTGTCCTTTCGACACATGTCGCTGAAAACAGGAGGTCGGATTTTATTCCCAGAAATCATTATAAATAGGTATTTTGATATTAGTGAAGTTCCGTTCCATCCTGCTCATCCGGGGCCGGGTCACATGGGCAACAGCCTCAAACAGGAAGCCAAGGCTTCTCTCCTCCGGCTGCATCCTCCAGCTCACCCGAAAGGATCCCGAGTTGTTCCCCGGCCAGCTGTGAGACATAGTCTCTTCAGTGGGTCCGGGGTCTGCCTCTTGGTCTCATCCCGGTGGGACAACCCAAAACACCTCACCAGTGAGGCCCTCGGGGGCATCCTGACCAGATGCCCGAACTACCACATCTGGCTGCTCTCGACCTGGAGGAGGAGCAGCTCACCACCGAGCTCCTCCCGGATGGCAAAGCACCTCACCCGATCTCTGACTGAGAGCCCAGCCACCCTGCAGAGAAAGCTCATTTCGGCTGCTTGTATCTGCGATCATATTCTTTCGGTCACCACCCACAGCTGGTTACCATGGTGAGGGTAGGAACGTAGATCCTGGTTACCATGGTGAGGGTAGGAAGGTAGATCCTGGTTACCATGGTGAGGGTAGGAACGTAGATACTGATTACCATGGTGAGGGTTGGAACGTAGATTCTGGTTACCATGGTAAGGGTAGGAATGTAGATCCTGGTTACCATGGTGAGGGTAGGAACGTAGATCCTGGTTACCATGGTGAGGGTAGGAACGTAGATCCTGGTTACCATGGTGAGGGTAGGAACGTAGATCCTGGTTACCATGGTGAGGGTAGGAACGTAGATCCTGGTTACCATGGTGAGGGTAGGAACGTAGATCCTGGTTACCATGGTGAGGGTAGGAAAGTAGATCCTGGTTACCATGGTGAGGGTAGGAACGTAGATCCTGGTTACCATGGTGAGGGTAGGAATGTAGATCCTGGTTACCATGGTGAGGGTAGGAACGTAGATCCTGGTTACCATGGTGAGGGTAGGACCGTAGATCCTGGTTACCATGGTGAGGGTAGGAACGTAGATCGACTTGTAAATCGAGAGCTTTTTTTTTCGACTCAGCTCTTTCTTTACCACGACGGACCGATGCAGCATCCTAGTTATTGCTGACGCCGCACCGATCTATTTGCGATTACCTGCCTTAGTGGAGTTAAAACAAATAAATCCCATAAATCTCAGAACCATTCTATTCATCACTGTAAAAAATTATATGAAATTTTATTATATTTAAAGTTTTTATTTTTTAATTCACTTTAAAAACTTACAATATTCAGACAGAATCTGAAAATATTTAAACTTTATTAAAAATTAATAAAATGTACTTTTAATGTTGTGAGTTAAATCTATGAATTAAAACATGCAAATAAAAGATTTTTTAAATATAATTTGATTGTTTTTTTCATTACTTTTCATTTATCATAATATCTAAAAGAATAAATCCTTTATGAATATATTTTAATGGAATATAAATATAAATTAATGAGTGTTACTCACAAGGCCTGGTTGCGAGCCTCGGCCTGCTCCATCCCCTCCTCTAGGGTCACAGACCGGACATCCTTGTACAGACCTCCATGTTCTTTCAGGAAGGTACTGACCTGATGTTCATGATGAGGCTCCTGCAGAAAAACACGCAAAAAACTTCTTTATCTCTGGTTGGTTTACAGATAAACGCTGAGACCATCGAGCTTAACTTCAGAAACGTGGACCCAACTCTGGCACGGGTCAGAGTGTGACCCCGTTAAGGCTGCCTTTTGTTCTGGATTCTTTTCTTTATTTTTATGAACATAATTTCAAGAAGCATCCACGGCGGTGGGGGATCTGGTTTAGTGATCTTTGCTTTTTGCAGATGTGTTTCTGTCGGCTTCATCGAGCCGTGATCTGCTACTCTCACTGGACAGATTTCCAGCCAGGAGAGGAACATGAGCCTCCAAATCTGATACAATTGTCAGCTAAAGTTAGAGTGCCCCCTGCAGGGACAGAGTCCTACCCCAAGTGGAGGGATTTAAGGTGTCATCTCAAGCAAAAACAACTTTTCAGAGCTTTCTGATGCTGTTTTTGGTCTCGTACAGTTTGTCTAAAAATTTCTGCCCCCTCCCACATGGCGATGAACGACCCTTGCTACAGTTATGATGCTTTTAGACAGCAGGTCCCTCCAGAACATGCTCCTTCAGATCTGTCTTTGGGTGGAGGATGGGTGGTTCACTCATGACCTATTTGACAGCAGGAGCCTGTTCGCTTTCAAGACAGGCAAGGAGATGAGCAACAATCAAACCTTAACGCTGCCTGAGCTGTGATCAAATTCTAGAAATCAGAAAGATGTCATCAATAATGTGAAGTAGAGTGATGGCCCGGCAAAGCATTTTTGGATAAACCAATTCACACAAGCCTCAAACCTCCAACTGGAGATAACAAATAATGCAGGGATGGGCAAACTTTTTAGTTCGCGGGCCACGTTGAGTTCTAACATTTGACCAGGGGGTTGGAACAGGAGCAGATGGATGTCATGCATTGGTAACCGCTAGATTAGATCAATAGAATGACGCTAGATTTTAAACAAGTGCTAAATGTTTAATCAAGAGCGTTAAATTTCAAATCTAGTGGCACTAGGCTTGAAATCGAAGTGCTTGATGTAACATTTTGTTTGTTTTAACATCTAAAACTCGTGTTTACGTGCGTGTATTGGCCCCGATGGCTTTCCATATCTGTGCACACTGTTTATTTTGACAGCATGCACCTCACGGAGACACACACATTTTAATGGGAGCAGTATTGTTGTTTTTTCAACAAAGCCAATGTACTAAGAGTGCGCCGTCTAGTGATAAAAACATCGGAATTACAGGGAAATAAAACTAACAAAATTTATTTATTTAATAAATTTAATTTAAGTTTGACGGGCCGGATTAAAACGCTTAACGGGCTGCATGTGGCCCGCGGGCCGTAGTTTGCCCATGCCTGTAATAATGAATCCTGTAAAACCTCGTACCTGGTTGTAAATGAAGAGTTTGACTCTGTTCTTTGGGTACTGGAACTTCACCAGACGTTCGAAGAACACTGAGACAAACGGTGTGGGTTGCTGGATGAAGATCCCGATGAGGACCAGCGGGTAAGCGCTTTCCTGTTGGACAAACAAGACGTCTAAACCAGATGGACAAAAAGCATGGACACATTCTGATCTTCATGGGTATCCTACAGACCTCCTGAGATGCCAAAGAGAGCAGGTTCTTATCACAGACGGTGCATCCCGTTTCAAAAGTCCAAACGTTGGGGATGTAGTTCCCCAGGTAGTTTATCTGCAGCTGGATGATAAACATGTTCAGATTGAGAAGATTTCTTTTATTCGTGTGATCATCAGCTGTGAATCTGCATGCCTGCCACAAATCTAAGGCTTAAGACAACTCAATTCATCCCGCCTCAACCACACCGCTAGAACTACAAATATGGATGTAAATAATGTGATGCGTGGTAATATTGAAATGAGTCGGTGCCGCCTGTCGTTACTCTTAAACAATAGTGAGGTGTTGCCATTGTGCAGCTGTGATGATAGAGTCTATAAGTGAATGAGAATTGGAGATGGTCACCATGGCAACTGCATGATTACACACTGATCTGTCAGTGAAAAAAAAAAAAAAAAAACGGTTCGACCTTAAAGTGGTTATAAAAAAGAAACGAGACACCAGTTTGTGTATCTGACTCAAGAAATGTAACTCGTTACAAAAGACCTGATTAAAGTATGTTAGTTACTCACAAACTAATTATTAATTAATTCTGATAAATCAAAGATATTTGACAATAAAAATTTATACATTAGATTTTTAGAATGTTTCAAATTTTTTAAAATCTGCAAACTGCAGCTGCTCCAAAAAAATACAAAAAATATTTAAAATTTAATCATCTACAACATTTATGTGTGTTTTCTAATTGTTTCAACTCTGCTTCAAAAGCTTCATTTCACTGTCCTTGGTTCACTTCATCTTCTGTCCACTAGGGTTGTTTGTTCCGCAGGTCTTGTGATTTGTCGTTCGACAGCTTCTGACTTCCTATAAAATGACTTAATAATTTATGCAGTCCGCCCACTTCTTAAATTGGTCGATCGATTTGTGTGAAAGTTGCCGTCGGCTCAGATTTGAGTGTAAGCCCGCTTCATAAACGAGGCCCCACGATCTACATTCTAACTACGTTATTCTTACCTTAGTGGGTCCGTTTCCGTGGATGATAGCTGGCAGTGTGTCGTACATCACATTCCTGGCTCTGACTCGACCATTTTCAAACTTCAGCACCACCTCATCTGGAAGAAAAATACCAGAGTGAGACAAACTGTACATCTCAGACAAAAAACGAGACTAGGTCACGGTTTCGGTGAAGAGTTGGAACAAAATACAAAACCATTTCCCTGCTGTTTATTTGTGTGTTTATAAAACTATTATTTAATTGGAAAATTATATCAAATGCAAAGCATCACGGTTCCCTCGCTCACCACCAGAGGGAACCCGGGGCCTTCCCTAATCTGCCTGATTTCAGACACCTGAAGGTCTTTGTGCAGCTGCCTTTAAAAAGGCAGTCTGCCTTCCCTTCAGGGTCGGGTCATCCTGGCTGCCTGACCATGATTTACATTTTGAATAATAACTTCAAGACATTCCATTGATCCATGTGTTTCTACTGGACTCCTTCATTAAATAAACCATGTTTATTGTCCTGTAATTCGGACAATTAGGAGGCTCCTTCCACCTGCATTCCACATCATGACACAAAGTGCTGTAAACCTGCAGAAATAAACCACAACTACATTCAAAACACGCTTCACGCTAGCATCGGGCACGTGGATGAGACACTTGCACGCATGAAGTGGTGGGTTCCAATCATTCATGTACAGCCCTCTACCGAATGCTTGGGTATGGATACATCTACCGTTACGTTCCTACTTGTAAGGCCAACCATCTGGAACGTCAGCATAAACACAAGACGTGTTATTTTCCATCTGGCAATGACAACAATATTAAACTAACTAACCAAGGTTCCAGGGGCGTTGGCATAGTGGTAGAGATACCACCTTTTGACCGGGAAAACCTGGTTCGTCCCGGGACGACAGAAAAGACACAAAAACAAAGAAAGGACAGAAAATACCGTAATTTCACGGCCATAAGGCGCACCTAAAAGTCTCAAATTTTCTTCAAAATGAGCGGTGCGCCCTATCTGATTTGTGATTGGTGGACGTATTAGAGAACCATCAGGCGGACGCAGTTGAAAACATGAGAATGTTAAAGCGTGAAGTGTGTGTGTGGATTATGTCTAAAAGAACAGGTGTGTTCTTTATGCAGAACATTACTGTTTTAACAACACTGAAAATGGAAAAGAGACACGCTTATGAAGCTCAGTTTAAACTGATGGCAATCAGCTGCACCGGGTGAGTTACGCCACAGTTTGCCAGTGGATTGTAGATGCTTGGGCTAACGTGTCTGCTGGTATTGTTATCCGAGCTTTCCCAAAAGCAGGCATCATTTCCGAGGAGCCGCACGGTTCAGAAAGTGACTCTGACAGCGTGGAAAGTGTACCTGCGAGGTTGGATTTAGATTCTGAAACAGAGGATGAGGACTTTGATGGATTTGATAAATGACTTTATGACAACTGTAAATAATATTTAAATAAAACCAACCAAACTCAGTTTTACTCCCGATCTGTTTTTAAATACGCACGTGTGTATACGCACGTGTGTGTGCGCATGCGCGCGCGTCTATGTGTGTGTGTTGTTGTAAGGCTGACTTACGTAGTAGAGGATGTGTATATAAAACCCGCGCCCTATCATCAGGTGCGCCTTATGTGTGTGTTAAATACAGAGCACGCAAAATTTTGACTGCGCCTTTTAATACGGTGCGCCCTATGGTCGTGAAAATACGGTAAAAACCCTGAAAAAACAAACAAAAAAAAAACCTAAGCACCGGGATCCCCCTGTTAGGGAGCGATGAACTCATTATGTTTTCAGAATCATTTGACCAAAGGTGAACGTCAAGTTTAAACACCTCACACACACGACTGCTTCATCCCACTCCTCACAGAGACCTCCACCATTCATTAATGTGATACATAGCAGATGTTACTCTTTTCAGAGTAACTGAACACAAACGAGGTCTAATTAACAGCCAAGTATTTGTTCCTTCGTTTGCTTTGACAAAGACTTCCTAAATTCCTTCCTCGGCCTAAATGATGGAATGAATGTTTGCTGAAGGGTCGGCGTGTTCGAACACGCAACCACATGAGAATCTACAACAGCTGGAAACTTCCTGCTTTATTCAGAACGTTTCTCCTCCATCTGACTGAGAAGGGATTTCCTTCCAGAAAGAGGCGGCAGAGAAAACATCTGGAGTTCCTCAGGGATCAGTACACAATCAATCTTTTTATTTTACTGACTCTACAAACTCTAAACATTTCTCCTGCTGCAGCTGCAAACATAAGCATCACTAGTGACGTTTGGCTCACCGAGGGCTCCGTGGAGGTTCTGGAATATTCTACATTTACTGTCCAGGCTCATGTTAAAGGATTTCTGAAACAGAGAAAAAAAAACAGTGTCAAATTTCTCTCTGAGCAGTACGGGCGGTTTCACTGAGCTGTTAGTTTGCAGTATTTTAACGGCTAGTTAGCAGACCCACCCTTTTATCTGCATCGATGTAGATCTTAGTGAAGAACAGCTGATCACTGTCATCGTCTCTTCCCGTCCAGAGATCCAGCATGTCTTTGATGTTGGGAAGGTAACCGATAAAACCTAAAGGAGGTAAACGATGGTTAGCGGCTGTGATTGTCTCACAAGAGGGGGTTTCACTGTGGGGGTTTTGGGGTTGATGAGGTCTGCTAGCTTCAGGTTTATGAGTTGCAGTGTTGATTCAGCACTAACAGTAATCAGAACAACATGAAGGTCTGATAGAACGATCCAGTGACTTTTCTGTAGCTCCTAAAGCGTCTACATCGGTTACCATATCCACAGAAAAAACAGAACCACTTGAGTTGGACTCAGAACCTCTGGAGCTGATGCCTGGTCCGGTTCTGGATTCACTGGCTGGAACACTGGTCCCAAACCATCAAGTCTAAATCTAAAACTGAGGGGCCCAGAAAAAAGTAATCATTCCCATTCTTTCTATTTATTTATACGAGCCTTAATGATCCCTTATTTTGAAAATTTTATTCCTAGATTTTATTCATTACATCTGTCACCGACTCACCTTTGACCCATTAAGGCTGTGTCCCCATACTGGTGTCTACACATCTGGACATTTAATCCTGCCATCATTTTGAGGTGCACCGGCTCCTCTACAAGGATGTTGTATTGATATGATGAAACTCTTCAACCCTCGGCGAGGGTGAGATACGATCAGAATCTGTTGTTTGTAGTCCATTTAGATACCAGCAAATACAGCGGGGAAAATAAGTATTTGACACATCAGCATTTTTATCAGTTTGGGAATTTCTAAGTGGGCTATTGACTCAAAATTTCCACCAGATGTTGCCATCAAGCCAAATATTGAATTCATACAAAGAAATCTGAACATTTAAGTAAACAAGTTGAGTCATAATAAATAAAGTGAAATGACACAGGGAATAAGTATTGAACACACTTTATTTAATACTTTGTAGAAAAGCCTTTGTTGGTGATTACAGCTTCTAGACGCCTCTTGTATGGAGAGACCAGTCGTCTGCATTGCTCAGGAGTGATTCTGGCCCATTCTTCTACACAAACGGTCTTTAAATCTTGAAGGTTCCTTGGGCCTCTCTTATGAACTTTGCTCTTCAGTTCTCTCCATCGATTTTCTATGGGATTTAGGTCAGGTGATTGACTGGGCCATTCAAGCAACTTGATTTTCTTTCTTTGAAACCACTTGATTGTTTCCTTGGCCTTGTGTTTGGGATCATTGTCTTGCTGAAATGTCCACCCTCTTTTCAATTTCAGCTTTCTGGTTGATGGCAGCAGATTTTTATCCAGAATGTCCCGGTACATTTCTCCATTCATCCTGCCTTCAATAATATGAAGTCTGCCAGTACCCCTTGCTGAAAAGCAGCCCCAAACCATTATGCTTCCTCCCCCAAACTTAACTGTTGGCATGGTGTTCTTGGGGTGGTGGGCAGTGCCATTTCTTCTCCAAACATGCTGTGTAGAATGACTGCCAAAAAGTTCAATTTTGCTTTCATCTGACCATACTATGGTCTCCCAATAATCCACAGGCTTCTCCAAATGCTGTTTGGCAAACTTTAACCGAGCCTCAACATGCTTTTTGTTCGCAGTGGAGTCTTGCGTGGTGAGCGTGCATGGATGCCATGGCGGTTCAATGCATTGCTTATAGTTTTCTTTGAAACAACAGTACCTGCTGATGCAAGGTCTTCCTGAAGTTCTGCCCGAGTGGTTCTTGGCTCTTGGATAACTCTCCTGATTATTCTTTGGACTCCTCGGACAGGGATCTTACGTGGAGCACCTGATCGTGGCCGGTTTATGGTGAACTGATGCTCTTTCCATTTCCGGATAATGCCCCCCACAGTGCTCACAGAAACATTCAGCATTCTGGAAATGCGCCTATAACCATTCCCATCAAAATGCTTTTCAACGATAAGATTATGAGAGAGTTCTTTGCTTTTACCCATCATGAAGTCTTTCCTGGGTAATGAGAAGTCTTTATAGGCCAACAATTAGGACTAAAACAGCTGATATCAATTAGTACTGATAGGGGGCCAGGGTTTCTCTCTCAATACTGACAGATTTCAGGTGATCTCTTGACTTTCTATGCCATTTTGCACCTTGTTATCTTCATGTGTTCAATACTTATTCCCTGTGTCATTTCACTTTATTTATTATGACTAAACTTGTATACTTAAATGTTCAGATTTCTTTGTATGAATTCAATATTTGGCTTGATGGCTACATCTGGTGGAAATTTTGAGTCAATAGCCCACTTAGAAATCCCCTTACTGATAAAAATGCTGATGTGTCAAATACTTATTCTCCCCGCTGTATTTGGAAAAATAATCCAGCGGATTGGCCAGACACAAACGACACTGAAATCTGCAGAGCAGCTATAGATGGTTTGGGTTCTTTATTTAGGAGGACGTCTGAATCCTTCGGAGCAAACTTTAGCCTATAAAATTTTTCTGTTCATCCATTGAAATTTAAAAAACTGTGCGGCTGCTTTTTGTTTTTATTCTTCATCAAAGTGGTAATTAGTACATGAACCAACGTTGGGTATTTTAGTCGTGTGTCTGTAATCCAAAACAATCCAAAAACAATCAGGTCTTAATATTTCCAGAAAAGATGATTAATTGTTCGTCTAAAATACAGTCAAAACATCAGGTTTAAAAGTCAAGATGTCTCCCTCGAACTCTTTAAAATGAAACATTTAACTACTTTTTCAGCTAAAAATTAACAGCCATTTTTTTTTCTAACTTTTAACGTTGAATTCCTTCCAACTGAAGACATGAGAGCTGGTGTACCGCAGCAGAGCAGCTGGTTTTATTTGAAACACAGACATGCCAAGTCTCACACCTGCAATTAGGACATATCTCACGCTCACTCGCCAAATCATGTTCATTCCATGTTCCATGAACATGATTAGGTATGATGGGGCAAAGCACATGGCATCTCCTGCTGCTGCAGCTGTGCATCTGAAAGGCGCTAGTAGCGATCGGCATGGTCTATTGACAGTATTGTTTTTGGTGAATGTATGGAAGAAGTCGGACATCCGGGAACTTTGGTCATGTGACAGCTTATGTGCACAAAGAGTGTAAACAAAGCGTGACCAAGCAGTACAGGGGTGTATTCCTGGTGGTAATCCCTCTTCGTACTGATACATAACGCTAGATGGTAACACACAGAAGATGCACAATTTTCCAGCTGCTTTCTCATGTTTTGAACGATTTGCTTTACGCCAACTGTCATGGGGGGTGTTGTCCATTGGTGGATGTGACGTTAAGCTCCTCCTCCATTTGGCCCCGCCCCTAAACAGGCGGGGCCAAAAGGAGAGGGCCTCTTGGCGCATATCACACCAAAATGTGATATGATGACCTTCCAGAGAGCTAGTTCCCCCAAAATTTCCAGCTTTCAGAAGCCTTAAAGCTTGGCATTTCTGGAAACATTGATTTAAAACATTTTTTTTTTAAAATGCTGGTTAAATAATATTAAATAAAATATTGTTGCACTAAAATGTTATAAAACACACCAAAATAAAGTTGGACAAAATCAAACAATGCATTTTATTCATAAATAGATAATAACCATAAACAAGCTTAAATTCTGGTCTATCGTGATGTACATTAATCATTTACGTAGTGACGTGTTTTTTCCATTCAGGTCTAGATTGATCCAGTCAGAACAGACAGATGGAAGCAGACGTGAGCCACATACCTCCTGATCCTAGAAACCTGTTTCCCTCCCTGACGTGGGGGTGCTTGTCCTCCAGATGTCGGTCAGGCCAGATGAGGCTCTCAGAGGAAAACAGCAGCCTGTGTTTGGACTGCTGGAACTTCCTGAGCACCTCTTTAGGACTCGAGGCGAAAACCACATCGTAGCTGTGTGAAGGAGAGAGATTTAAAAACAGGGAGAAGTTTTAATGACGTGTGTGTGGCCGGGGAGCAGGGGAACAAATGAAGGACTGCATTTCTACACTTCCTCTCATTTAAGGAGCAAAGCTGCCTGTGGTTGTGTTTATTCTAAATTAGACTGTTTTACTGCGTGTGGGCATTCGGTAGAACACGCTAACAGGCTGGTAAACACACAGCTGATGGATGGTGGTGGAGACCAAACCAGATCTGTTTTTTAACTGGGATGTTTTAAGGTTAAAACATTTCATCGCTCTCTGATTCTACTATAAATCAGTCTCATCCATACATCCATCTCTCAGATCTGTCATCATCTTCTCACCATATTTTTAAACGCAAAACAACCTCTAAACGCTGAACTATCAACCCTGTCGACAGTTTGTCAACAGGGGTGTCATGTTCCCTCGCTCACCACCAGAGGGAACCCGGGGTCTTCCCTAATCTGCCTGATTTCAGACACCTGAAGGTCTTTGTGCAGCGGCCTTTAAAAAAGCAGAGTCTGCCTTCCCTTCAGGGTTGGGTCACACCTTCCATCCCAGCCTGGGATGGAAGGTGGACCGTTTCAATGAACGGTCCATTTTAAAGCTTGTTTCATGTATAAGACGCACCGCATTATAAGCTGCACAGAAAGAAACTACCGCACTGCGGTGTCTGAGGTTGCTTTATGCATCCACTAGATCAGGGTCCCCAACCTTTTCTACACCACGGAGCGGTTTAGTGTCTGACAATATTTTTATAGACCGGTCTAAAAACTAAATAAGACCAGCCTAAAAAACTGACTTTTTAAACCAATAATATTAAACTTAAATCCATTTTGGGTTCACAAGAAAATTTATTAGCAGTGTCTTTATAACATGGAACATTCTCTCTGTCCTAGCGGTAAACATACCTTCAAAATAAAAGACATCACAAAAACAAAGTGAATAACAATACCAATTAGGCTCCGCCCAGTAAGACTAGATCAATCAGAGTTCTGAGATTGTTTTGCTGGAACCAGACAGTCCCATCTTGACCTAAAACCCTAACCCTGTTTCTAAGGTCCGGTCTGCTTCGTAACTCTGTAACTCCTCTTAAGGAAGCTTCCTATAGATCTTTGGGGGTTATTTTTGTTTGTTTTTGTCTTTTTTAATAATTTTGCTAGTTTAGATGTTTAAATTTAATAGGGTGATGCATCAAAAGTGAGTCATTGATGGTGATAAGGAAGAAAATTGGTGACTTTTCAAATTAAAATATTGATAGCCACCGTGAACAAGTATTGATCCATATAAAAGCCGCGCTGTTGGCTTTTGAGAGAATTAAAGGCTTTTAGGTGCGCCCTATCAGGCGGAAAATACAGTATATTCCTTTTTTCCTAAATTGGATTTTAAATGTGATTTTTTTCTCCTCAACAGAGCAGAGACGTCACAGATTTAGTTTAACAATTAGATATTTTTTTATATGGATGGATATAAAAAAGGCTGCCCTGTGTCACCGATTCGGTTCGTCACCTTTATGGACAGGATATCTAGGCGCAGCCGAGGTGTTGGAGGAATCTGGTTTGGTGACCTCAGGATCGGATCTCTGCTTTTTGTAGACGATGTGGTCCTGTTGGCTTCATCGGACCGTGATCTCCAGCTCTCACTGGATCGATTTGCTGCTGAGTGTGAAGCGGCCGGGATGGGAATTAGCGCCTCCAAATCCTAGAACATGTTACTCGCCCGGAAAAGGGTGGAATTCCCCCTGCGGGTCAGGGACAGGGTCCTGCTCCAAGTGGAGGAGTTTAAGTATCTCGGGGTCTTGTTCACGAGTGGGGAAGGATGGAGCGGGAGATCGACAGGTGGATCGGTGCGGCATCAGCAATAACTAGGACGCTGCATCGGTCCGTCGTGGTAAAGAGAGAGCTGAGCCGAAAAGCAAAGCTCTCGATTTACAGGTCGATCTACGTTCCTACCCTCACCATGGTAACCAGCTGTGGGTGGTGACCGAAAAAATGAGATTGCGGGTACAAGCGGCCGAAATGAGCTTCCTCCGCAGGGTGGCTGGGCTCTCACTTAGAGATCGGGTGAGAAGCTCTGCCATCCGGGAGCAGCTCAGTGTCGAGCCGCTCCTCCCCCAGGTCGAGAGGAGCCAGATGGGGTGGTTCTGGCATCTGGTCAGGATGCCCCCCGAGCGGCTCGCGGGCAAAGTGTTTCGGGCACATCCCACCGGGAGGAGACCTAGGAGCAGACCCCGACCCGCTGGAGAGACTATGTCTCACAGCTGGCCGGGGAACGACTTGGGATCCTTCCAGGTGAGCTGGAGGATGCAGCCGGGGAGAGAGGGGCCTGGGCTTCCCGTTTGAGGCTGTTGCCCGCGACCCGACCCCGGAACAAGCGGAAGATGACGGAACGGATGTGGTAACCATGAAAACGCCTGCCGCTGCTGGGTTGAGGCGAGTGCGGTGGTGACATCTTAGTATCAAGTCATAATATGAAAATGATCACATTATGACATAAAAATGTCATTTTATGACAATTTTTGTGTAAAATGTTGCTTTTCTCAGAACTTTTGACGAGTAATTTTTACGGGGCTTTTATAAAATGTTTTTTTAAACACTGACATATTTTAACCCTTTTAGACTTTCTTATACATTTCATATTAAAGGTGATACCAGACATGATTAAAATTTTGTTTTATATAAATAACATCTCTGTTTCTGGCAAACCTAAACATGTACTGACTATTTTATACTTTACAAGTTAAAAAAAAGGCTTTTACAGTCTGCTGTTGTTAAAAGCATGTGAAATATTGCATAAAAACGGGTGCATGGTTTTAAAACACGTTCAAATGCAGTGACTGACAATCTTCATCGAGCTTCGTTAACGATCTTTTCATAATGAGCTCCAATTCCAACTCGTGACAGGCCTTTACTGTAAGTGTGTTTTCTAATTATTTCTTCGCTACTTCAAATGCTTCATTTCACTGTCCTCAGTTCACTTCAGGTTTTTCCCAACGTTTTAATCTCCAAACCCTGGCTTCTGACTTTGTTTTGTTACACTGTAGTCCAAACTTTAATAGTTTATCTAACAGATCGCTCAATTTACGCTGAAATTGGCGTAAAAATTGATTTTTGCCAATGCTTCTTGATTGAGGGCCCTCCTGACTTCCTTCATCAAACCAGAGTCTGCTTCATTATCAGAAGATTCTGTAAATATTACAACTTGAACAGCACATGTTAGAGGTTTTGGGGATAAAGTTCAAGAGGCAAGACTGAGATGGTTTGGACATGTACAGAGAAGAGAGAGAGTTTGGAACCACCAGGAAAGAGGCCTAGAGGAAGACCAAAGAGGAGGTTCATGGATACAGTGAAGGAAGACATGAAGATAGTTGGTGTGACCGAAGAGGATGCAGGAGATAAGGTTAGATGGAAGAAACTTACTTGATGTGGCGCCCCCTGAAGGGATATGCCGAAAGAAGAAGAAAAACAGCATTAAACAGGTGTGTGTGTGTGTGTGTGTGTGTGTGTGTGTGTGTACCTCTCTGTAAACAGGATTATTTGATCCTCAGATTTTATATCTTGCAGAAACTCTTTGAGGAGTCTGATTTTCTGTCCTCCTCCAGGAGCCGACATGTAGTCGCCTCCTTTCCATTTCTCCCCACGGCCGAGAACCTTCACACACATAGAACACACACCAATTCATAAAACACAGGTTTAATTTAAAAAACACTTTCATTAAAGTCCAGAAAAACAATTAAAATAATCCGGACATCTCTTCGTTACCTTCACAGTATAATTGAAGTGTTTGGCGGACCTCAGAAAGCGCTGGAATCCATCCGTCTCTTTGGTCGCAACAGTGACGACCAGAAGTTTCTCTGGAAGGAGGAAAGTTTCATTAAGATGTAGCAGGTGGAGCATTTTATTGTATAAATTTATGGTTTTATTTTGCATGTTTTAAATAGTTTAATCCGCTCCACTTGTTGCCAAGATGCTGTACAGTCCCTGATTGTTTTTAAGGGGCAGCTGGGGGCAGAGTGAGAAGGAGCAGAAGAGCACTGTCAGCAGCTCTGTAGAGGTGGAACCACACACCACCACGCTGTGATGAACAATGCTTCTTGTCAAACAGGTACAGCAGGAGCTGATGAAACTCAGACCACCCTGTGCACTACCAATCCTGTCGGATCTCTGAGGCGATGCCCACAGGCGGTCGTCCGGGCGAGGCGATAACCATAGGCTGCAGGCTGGGTGAACTCTGAGAAATGACTCTTTTTATGGAACTGTTTTTTGAAGTTAGTATTTTTAATCAGTTCTTTTAAACCGTTCTTCTGGTGTGCGCCTCTGCTTTCCTGGTCCTCCTCGCCCTATCCTGACCCGGGTTCGGTTACAGACACACACAGTCGTCTCATTGTGCTTTTTTTTCTCTTCTGGCTGAACATTCAGGTCCAGACTAGAGCGACTGGAAACTGCTCTGACCATGTAAACAAGACCTTATTTCTATCATGTAGGAATAAAACCATGTAAACAAGACCTTATTTCTATCATGTAGAAATAAAACCATGTAAACAAGACCTTATTTCAATCATGTGGAAATAAAACCATGGAAACAAGACCTTATTTCAATCATGTGGAAATAAAACCATGGAAACAAGACCTTATTTCTATCATGTAGAAATAAAACCATGTAAACAAGACCTTATTTCTATCATGTAGAAATAAAACCATGTAAACAAGACCTTATTTCTATCATGTAGAAATAAAACCATGTAAACAAGACCTTATTTCTATCATGTAGAAATAAAACCATGTAAACAAGACCTTATTTCTATCATGTAGAAATAAAACCATGTAAACAAGACCTTATTTCTATCATGTAGAAATAAAACCATGTAAACAAGACCTTATTTCTATCATGTAGAAATAAAACCATGAAAACAGCAGAAGAAAACTTTAACATTATTAACTCCAATTTTTACATAATAAACACATTAGAATTTAATATTAAAACTTTTTAATTAAAAAAAGTATTCACTCTAAAGTGTGTTTTTACCTTTACGCAAAAGTATCAACAAATGTTTTGTTTTTTAAGCATGAATTAGTTTATTTTTAGAACCGTAATTAATAAAAATGAGCTCATTTACATTAAATATGTTTATACGTATGTGTAAAGTTTTTTCAATTTTGTGACCCTGACCGTCGTGATTGCATTACCCTGTAAACCTAATCAGTTCAAATATAGTTGGTATTCAGTAACAGTCGGCAGTTTAATTAAAATCCCTTCAATGTTTTGGAGACATCACGTCCACAAAAGTGTTACAGAAGCACAGAAGCTGCATTACCCCGCAGCAAGCTGCCACAACGGCACCAATGGTGGGAGAAACGGGGGATTAGGTGTCTTCTCCAAGGACCTTAGACGTGAACTCAGTGGGAATAAAACCTGCAAACTTCCAGGTTAACTTCCAGTCTGAGTGTGAACGCTCTACCACTGAGCCATTGCCTCCCCCCATCCGATTTAAAACGGATACCTCAGAGTTTTATTGGAATTATTTGATTTGTTTAAACTCATCCTCCAATGACTAAAAATGATATAATTGTTGCTTGTTCTAAGCTTTGAACATGTTTTTGTGTCAGAAGTAAAAAACACAGCTACATTTAAATCTGTTATTCTCTTCTTCTGTTGTTAGGATTCATTTTCTGCTCGTGGGAGGACACTTCCAGATGTCAGGGTTGCACGGCGGTAAAACTGTGGCATGTACTGGTATTTATCATTTTATCATGGTGTAAACTGTCAGAAACTCTACAGATTCTTTATTTTCCTCACAAGCTGTACCAACACTTCTCATTCCTCATGTGAAAACTGACCAGGCTGCATGGTGGTACAGTGTTTAGCCTAGTGGCCTCAAAGCAAGAAGGTCAGGGTTTGAGTACTGTAATGGGACGAGGCTTGAAACACTGTCCTTTCTGTGTGTAGTTTGCATGTTCTCCCGTGTATGTGTGGGCTTTCTCTGGTTTCCTCCAAAAACATTCATGTTAGGTTAATTGGTTGCGATGAACTTGCCCCTAAGAATAAGTGTGTGTGTGACCCTGTAACAGACTGGGGACCTGTTTCAGGTGTACCCTGCCTCTCGCCTGTGATAGGCTCTTGTGACACCGACATGAATAAGCGGTTGAGATGAATGAACATTACAAACATCCACACTATGACAGAATTAAATCTGAATTCATTTTAAACTTTTTAAATCAAGCCAACGATCTCATGAAGCCTGAGTTTATCTGAACATTAAAATTTCTTCAGTTCAAACTAAAAAAAAAAAAAATTTAGTCATCAGTCAATTTCTTATCCGTCTGTCCCTTTTGGGATCGTAGGGGGTGCCGGAGCCTATCCCGGATAAATTAAGGCGAAGGGCAGGGTACACCCCGAACAGGTCGCCAGTCTGTCTATTAATGGAAATATAATGAAAAAACCATTCAAACTACTGAGAAATTTAAACTGTTAATTATTTTCATTTTTTAAATATTTTACTCGGATGAAGAAAAATTCCAAAATAAAATTTTATGAGCAAATTAATGACAAAAAGATTTGTTTTAAAAACTTAAACATAAATGAGTTTTAATTCATTTCACAAAAAACTCTAAAATAATTAGTTTATTCACTTTTACTTAAAAAAGTTTGCTTTTAATTACTTTTAAAAATCAAATTTCTTTTTAAAAGTGACAAAACATTTTTTACTGTAAAAAAATTAACAATTTATTCACATTTTTTGTTGAAATATTTATTTTGAATTTTTAAAAGTTAAATCATTTTTAAGATTTAATCCAATCAAATTAAGTTGATTCAATATTTAATCATTTCTAAAGAAATTTATTTTTAAGAAGATTTAAATAGATTGTTTTTTAAAACTTTTTTTAAAAAAACACTGTTTAGGTAATAACGCGCGTGCGCGCTGTCCACGTCAGCGCCCACCATCGACACCGAATCTCCTTCAAAAAACATTAAATTTGAGCTTTTAAAACATTAATTAAACTGAAAACTAAAAACAAACTCTTTTAATATTTGTAAGAGTCTATGAGGTAATTATCGGCATTATTCGGCGCCACTAAATAAAAATATTTAGCACGTTTTTGGAGTTTTAACAAGTTTAATTTACGAGCAACATCCAGATTTAGATTGATATCAATCTGAGCATGCGCACAACTAACTGTGTATATCTGTATTATAGATTCAGACCGGTTTTATTTTAAAACTGTTAGTAAGTATTAATGTTTAAACTAGCGGTTATGAGACAAACAAAATTAACATTAACAAACAAAAAGCAGACATTTAAAACCATGTGTTTGACTCACCCTGTGGAATTCTTTGCTCCTCACTTTTTATCAAAGAAAAAACTGCAGTTAAAATAATCCAACATGACAGAAAAAAACAGCAAACTTTCATCTTTCAAGTAAATCAACTGCAGATTCATCTGCAGCAGGAATCCTGATCAAATCCTTCCTCAAACTTCTACACAATAGTTTTTTTTTTCTTTCCTCCCAGTTTCTTTTCTTTTGTTTTTTTCTCAGTTTGTCCCAGTTAGAGATTTTTAAACAGGGCTGGTTGATGTTTGATGTCTTTATTCCAGCCTTGACATGGATCCCTGAGCTTTGGGCTCATGTTCTCCCACTTGGAAAAAAGAAAAAAAAAAGAAAAGGGAGGGATAAAGAAGTTTTTGGAGAGGAAGACCAAATCTGTTCACAGGACATGATCCCTTGCACGTAGACAGTCACCCCTAAAACTCATCTTTTACCTCATTGTTACCCCTTTTATTCCAAGTTAAATGTTCTTTAAATTTGAAATGAGACATCAGATGATTAATAAAACTCAGGATAGTACAACACAGAAGGTAATGATTCATTTAAACTGTTTTAAAAACAACTAAAGTGTATAAAAGTTATGCCAAAATACTGTGTATATAGTACTTTAAAAGTTAACACATGTAGGTCAAAAAGTCCTTTACTTGGTTTATTTAGCTTTAACATTTATAAAAATAGTATATTTAAAGACGGTTAGTTAGATATTATTTTTTTACTTCTGACTATTTACCTCAAATACCAGAAAAAAGTTGTAGAAATGGAGAAAATAATTCACATTGTGTTAAATACATTGTAAACAAGACCAAGTCGATGTGTCTGCCTTCCCTAAAACACAAACTTATCAATGCTTATGTTGTAACTAGACAAAGTTAAAAATTTATTATACAGATGATATTTTTTCTATTTCTCTGTAAGATTCTCCACACTTCCTGTTTGCTCCTTTGTAATGTCATTTTAGCAGCTGCATATTTGTCTGACAGACATGGTGTCCCTCCACGTCGTTTTCCAGGCTGGACATGTCTACCCCTGTTCCCCAACCCCTGACTATCTGTAATAAACTAGTTCAAACTAGTATTTATGCTTCTGTGTCCTACATCTCCACCTTCATCATCTCATGACAGTAAAATTGCTGAATTTGAATGGAATCAGGATTCAAATACATACTGTATACAAAAAATGTTTTAAAAACAGACAGAAAAAATATACTTTAGACAAATTTCAGTATAATTTCTGTTTTAATGGCAAGTTCCTAGTTTCTGAATCTTGTTCACTGACCATGACAATAAAAGTCTGTCTGATTCTGAAATACAGAATATACATGATGACATACTGTATATGATTTCTGTATGTGATGACATTAGTCCTGTGCTCAGGACTCTGCACTGGCTTCTTGTGGCTCAGAGAATAGACTTTAAAGTTGCTCTTCTTCATAATTTTGAAATCTTAGAGTCTAATCAACCATCTACATCTCTGAGGACCGGTTCTATCGAAATCTGCAGCCTCATCGAGATCGGCGACTGACAACCGTAACGCTAATTCCAACAGAAGTATGGCAGGTTGCAGATCCCAATGGTTAGGTTGCAGATTTCGATGGTTAGATCCTCTAGAACGGAGGGGGAGTGTTCTGGGCATGCGAAGAGACGCAAAGTCGCAGATCTCGATGGTCGCAGATCTCGATGGTCGCAGATCTCGATGGTCGCAGATCTCGATGGTCGCAGATCTCTTCAGGACACCCAGCATCTTGCTGGTGTCTAGAGCAGATTTTTCAACCAGTTTTCCACACTAATTACACACTATTGTGCTATGAGAGATTGTCAAGTGTTTCGTGGGAAATGATCCTATTTCAGGTAGCTGTTTGGGTTGATCTCATGGTGTTTGTGAAAAAAAATAAAAATAAAGCCTATTTATTTAGGTTTATTATTATAAAATCTTGTCATTTTTTAAGAGACAGAATGGACTATCCTGTAACCATGGCAACCCATTCTTCTGTGCTTTTTTGTTGCATGCTGCTGTCCATCCCTCCTAAAAAACTACCCCACCTAGTGGATTATATTTTCTACATGTTTTTGAGACATGAGAAAATTGGGGTAGTAAAATCTCGCATTTTCTGCAAACATTAAAGAGAAAAAAGTAACTGAACTTTTGTTTATTTGAAAGAAGAATCATAAAAGATTACAAAATGAGGGGAGATAAAGAAGAGATAAAGAAGGTGGAAGATTTTAAGTATCTAGGATCAACAGTCAGAGCAATGGAGAGTGTGGAAAAGAGCTGAAGAAGCGTGTGCAGCCAGGATGGAATGGGTGGAGGAAAGTATCAGGTGTGATGTGCGACAGAGGTGTTTCAGCTACAATGAAAGGAAAAGTGTACAAAACCATGGTGAGACCGGCCATGCTGTTTGGTCTAGAAACAGTAGCGCTGAAGAAAAGACAGGAAGCAGAGATGAAGATGCTGAGGATCTCTCTGGGAGTGACCAGGATGGACAGGATCAGAGAAACAGCACATGTTAGAGGTTTTAAAGTCAGAGAGGCCAGACTGAGATCTTTTGGACATGTGCAGAGGAGCGAGAGAGAGTACATCGGCAGAAGGATGCTGGTTTTGGAACCACCAAGAAAGAGGCCTAGAGGAAGACCAAAGAGGAGGTTCATGGATACAGTGAAGGAAAACATGAAGATAGTTGGTGTGACTGAAGAGGATGCAGCAGATAGGGTTAGATGGAAGAAACTGACTTGCTGTGGCGACCCCTGAAGGGAAAAGCCGAAAGAAGAAGAAGAAAATGAGGGGAGACGGTGGCTCCAGAACTTAACCGGTGGTTCGCGGGTTTGATTCCCACTGAGTTCACGTCTAAGGGTCTTTGGAGAAGACACCTAACCCACTGTTTCTCCCTCCATTGGCACCGTCGTGGCAGCCTGCTGCGGTGTAATAGTGCAGCACACAAATTTCCCGGCGAGAGATGAATAGAGTGAGTAAAAAAAAAAAAGTTGTGATATTCAAGCCACTTTGGTGAGAATCACTATATTGTTAATTTAGGTAGAAGGCTATCGAGAAGCCTTAATAACATTTTTGTTGGCAGTTGTGCCTCAAGATTTTTTTTTTTTTAAATGTACCTTGGCATAAAAAAAGTCGAAAAACACTGGTCTAGAGTCAGGACTAAACATGGACAACAAACTTCCTAAGACTGTGAGACAGAGCGACACTGGAGCAATGTTTAAATCTGAAGATTAATCAGTCTTTTTATATTTTATTCTATATTTTGTGATTTTTATTCATTTTTCTGTCTTGTAAAGCACTTTAAATGGCTTATTGTTTATTAGTACTAAAATAAACCTGCCTTGCTTTGCGCATGCGCAGATTGCGACTTTTTGCGACTATCCCTCATTGACGTCACTCCGTTTTGCTTGACGGCATTCCTAACAAACCGGAAGTATCAACCACTGGACAAAAACATCCAAACTGAAAGAAACAGGAAAAAGCATTAAAGAAAATTCTGGATTAAAATGTGGGAATAATCGTGTGAAAGTTTTTCGGCAGGCAGCAGAAGATGTGGCTCCAGCAGAGACTGAAGGGGTTCCCAGGTTTACTGTCCAGCAACTGGTTCAGGAGGCTCCTCATAGGCCTGCTTATCCTCCTCATATTCTACTGGTACCTCGGAGCGCAGCAGCAGTGGAGCTTCCTGGGTGGAGCCGCCTTCCCAGGAGGAGCTGCCGGTCAGTGTCTGCAGGCTGAGATCCACAGGTGGAGCTCTGTGGTGGAGAGAGGAGAGGGGATCTGTAGAACCCCTGTTCATCCTTTAAACTCTCCTTTAGTCTCAGGGAACGGTCACATCCTCATCGATGTGGACTCTAACAGACTGTGGGTATCAGGTTCTTCTCAGGCTGGTTCTGCTCCAGTTCATCAGACAGACTTCTCTCCCAGACTGGACATCAGTTTAACTGGTAGGAGAGCTGAAGCTCAGGCTGCCATGCTCTGGTTCAGGAAGGGGTCGGTTCTAACAGTCCGATGTGCCTGTCCCACTTCCATCCAGTCCTCTAGAGACTGTGTCTCCATCAGGGAGGAGTTCATGGCCCACAGGAGCAGACCTAATGTCTTCCTTCAGAGGGTCCATGTGAAGAACCCCTCAGACAAGAGTGTCAGCTTGGACATGTCCACCAGCAGCCCCTCATTTGGAAGCAAGTTCTCCTCCATCACTGATCATATGGATGACAAGGAGGTCCTGGTGTCCTCTGGGAGGGTCTCTGTGGAGAGTAACCGTATGGTGCTGGTGGTGGTGATCACCAAGAAACCCAGCAGCAGAATCCAAGTGGCACCGAGGTCAGATTACACAGACAGCTTTGTGTCTGTGGTGTGGACATCAGAACCTATCGACTCCTCCAAGCTGGACGAGACCCTCAGCACACTCAGAGAAGGAGCCAAAAAGGAGCTGGGGGAGGTCCTGAAGATCAACGTGGAGGACCTGGTGATGGACCACCAGCAGGCTTGGGCAGATCTCTTCTTCTCAGGTGAGCTGCTGAAACACGGGGGGCTCGATGTATCGATATTAGGTCTGTGATTGCAGACGACATTGTGATCTGTAGTGAGAGGAGGGAAGAGGTGGAGGAAAAGCTGGAGAGGTGGAGGTTTGAAGATTAGTCAGAGTAAAACAGAGTACATGTGTGTGAATGAGAGGGATCCAAATGGAAAAGTGAGGTTACAGGGAGAAGAGATAAAGAAGGTGGAAGATTTTAAGTATTTAGGATCAACAGTCCAGAGCAATGGTGAGTGTGGAAAAGAGGTGAAGAAGCGTATGCAGTGTGTGCAGAATGACACTTTAACACTAAACCTTATTGATTCCAATTTGAAGCAAATGATTCATTTAGAGAAAAGAGAGTGTGGAAAAAAGGTGAAGAAGCGTGTTCAGGCAGGCTGGAACGGGTGGAGAAAAGTATCAGGTGTGATGTGTGAAAGAAGAGTTTCAGCTAGAATGAAAGAGAAAGTGTAAAAAACCGTGGTGAGAGCGGCCATGCTGATTGGTCTAGAGCAGCGGTCGGCAACCCGCGGCTCCGGAGCCGCATGCGGCTCTTTCATCCTTATAATGCGGCTCTTGGCCCATCTAAAAAAAATTACTAAAAAAATTTTTTTTTGTATTTAATTGAAGTGTGTTTTATTTGTGTTAGTTTTTATATTATTTTAGTTCTAAATTTGAAGATTATTGTGATCTTGAAATATTAAAATATTAATTAAATTATTTGATATTATTTTTTCGTCGCTCAAAATAGACGTCACACTGCGGAAGCTGGTATACCCGCTGAAACGCCGTCTATTTTGAGCGACTTTCAATCCCGGCAAAACCAATGGAGAAATGTAAGAAAAGAAAAATATCTCAAGAAAATAGAACATTCAATGATGCCTGGGCAGATTCATTTGCATTTACCTCGGGCGAGACTGGCCTACCAGTATGCCTAATTTGTGGAGAAAAACTGGCTAACAATAAACGGTCAAATGTCGCAAGACATTTTAACAATACACACAGAGCCTTTGCTGAAAAATATCCAGAGGGAGAAGAGAGGAAAAAAGCTGTTTCGGAACTTATGCAGAAGGATGACCGGACGAAAAATCAATTCAAGAAGTGGGTGAAGTCTGCAAATACAACTACATATGCAAGCTTTGTGGCCGCTCAGGAAATAGGCAGGCATGGGAAACCGTTCACAGATGGAGAATATATGAAAGAATCATTCCTTAAGATTTCAGAACACTTATTTGCGGACTTTAAAAACAAAGACGAAATTGTGCAGAAAATCAGAGAGATGCCTCTCTCTGCGAAAACTGTCAAAGACAGAACCATAAAAATGGCAGAAAATATCACAAAACAGCAAATCAAAGACATCAATTCAGCAGCAGCATACTCAATCGCCTGTGATGAGTCCAAAGACAAAACGGACATTGAACAAATAGCGCTGTTCTTCCGATATGTGAATTCTGCTGGACCACAGGAAGAAATGGTTGAGCTGATACCACTAAAATGCCAGACACGGGGGGAGGACATCTGTGAGGCTGTGCTTGATTGTTTACGAGCCAAAGAAATAAAAACAACCCACCTCGTGTCGGTGGCTACCGATGGGGCACCGAGTATGACTGGAGCGCACAGGGGCTTTGTGGCTTTGCTGCAGAAATCACTGGATAGAAAGCTGCTGACTTTTCATTGCATCCTGCACCAAGAGGCATTGTGCGCGCAAAGTTTTCCTCCAGAATGCACAGAGGTCATGAATGTTGTTATTCAGATTGTCAATGAAATAATGGCAAAAGGTTTAAATCACCGCCAGTTCCGTTCATTACTGGATGAGGTGGAGAGCGCATACTCTGATCTCCTGCTGCATAACAGAGTCCGGTGGCTGTCCAGAGGAGAGGTGCTTCAACGTTTTGCTGCATGTCTGGGAGAGGTGAAAACTTTCATGAGCAGCAAAGGGCTCACCTTTCCTGAGCTGGAACAGCCAGAGTGGCTGGAAAAACTCCACTTCATGGTGGACATGACAGCGAAACTAAACACGCTGAACACAACGCTTCAGGGGAGAGGAGGCACAGCGCTGCACATGCTGGAGGAGGTGTTGGCGTTTGAGCGCAAACTGACAGTTTTAGCCAGAGATTTACAGAGAGGCACACTGTCTCACTTCCCCTCTTTAAGGGAGTTCAAACAAGCTCACGGAGTGATCAATTCAGAGTATTTGCAGTCTACAATCACCACAATGCAAGCGTCGTTTGGTAAACGATTCCGTGAGTTCAGAGAGGAAAAAACCACATTGTCCTTCCCCGTCACTCCCCTGACCATTGATCCATCCCTGCTAAACGTGACTGCATTTGCAGGTGTAAGTCAACCTGCTCTGAAGCTGGAGCTGGCTGACATAGCTGACAAAGACATTTGGGTGTCCAAATTCAAACGCTTGACAGAGGACCTTGAAGATGTTGCCCGTCAGAAGGCCACTCTTGCTCAGAATCACAAATGGAGTGATATTGAGAACCTCCCGAGACCGGACAAACTCATATTTGAAACATGGAATGCCATCCCCGACACCTACACGAACATGAAGAAATATGCCTTTGGAGTCCTGTCGATCTTCGGATCCACATATGTATGTGAGCAGCTATTCTCCACCATGAACTGCATTAAAAACAAACACCGCTTACGGCTCACAGATGACAGCTTACAGTCCTGCGTAAAGATTAAAGTGACTTCGTACAGCCCCGATTTGCAGAAGCTGTGCGCAGAGGTTCAGGAGCAGAAGTCCCATTAACCAGGTAAAATAAATATTTATGCAGATATTTTGCAAATATTTAATTTTCATTGTTTAGTGACACAGTGCTTTTTCCCCCAATTTATTTTATATATTCAAGTCAAGGCTCCGCTGCATACTTTGAAAGCCCAAGGGCCTTGGGCCAAGGCGATATAAGGATGACGGCTCACGGATTTTTCCCTTTTGTTTGCTGCATGCACAATTTAAATTCAGCTTTTTAATTTATTTGAAAGAGACATTCATTGTTATTATTTTTCAAGAATTCAAAATGTTCAAAATGTGTTCATTAAATGAATAAAATATAATTTTCTCTGTAGCGCGTGGATTTCATAAGAAAACATGCTGCGGTAAAGTAGTAGAAGTTTTTTTTTTTTTTTCATTTTAGATGTGCGGCTCCCAGCGTTTTCTTTTCCGTGGAAACCGGGTTCAAATGGCTCTTTCGGTGTAAAAGGTTGCCGACCGCTGGTCTAGAGACAGTGGCATTGAGGAAAAGACGGGAAACAGAGATGGAGGTAGCAGAGATGAAGATGCTGAGGATCTCTCTGGGAGTGACCAGGATGGACAGGATCAGAGGAACAGCACATGTTAGAGGTTTTAAAGTCAGAGAGGTCAGACTGAGATGGTTTGGACATGTGCAGAGGAGAGAGAGAGAGTACATCAGAAGAAGGATGCTGGGTTTGGAACCACCAGGATAGAGGGCTAGAGGAAGACCAAAAAGGAGGTTCATGGGTACAGTGAAGGAAGACATGAAGATAGTTGGTGTGACCGAAGAGGATACAGCAGATAGGGTTAGATGGAAGAAACTGACTTGCTGTGGCGCCCCCTGAAGGTAGATGCCGAAAGAAGAAGTAGATGGAGACGTTTGAGTCAAAACGTCTTGATCTTAAAATACGTTGTTCAGAAGGCACTTTAAAACCTTTCCATCATAAAAAGTTAATCTTTTAATATTAAAGCTGCTGTGGATGAACTTTGAAACTCGTGGGTATCAAAGATCAGTCTGGCTGCTGGAATTTAACTACAGACCAGTTTTACTGCCGCTCTTAAACTAAACTAAACTCTTTTATAACTTCAGGAGAAAAACAAATAACAAACATCCAAACCAAAATGACCACGTGAGTTTTACTATTTGGAAAACCTTGAATTACCCCTCACTGTAAACCAGCTACTGGACGTTACAGTCGGTCCTTTAGAATTTTATGATCACAACTATTAACATAAACTCAACCAAACCCTGCAAAATGAGAATAATCTGCATCCGTGTCCAACCACCACTGGAACAACTCGGTCTTAACTTCCTGTTTTAAATTTAACTTTAAATTAATCACAATTAAGTTGTTTATTTCGTCACCTAAGCCGTCCATCCCTAACAGCTGTAGATTAGAATAAGCTAATATTTAAACAATAATCTTTGACACATTGTTTGCTCGTCCCGGGGGAGGGATCTCTCTTTCATGTGGATCCCCATGAGGGTTCTTATTTTTTCCCCACTGATGGTTTTTTTTTAGGAGTTTTTCCAAGGCCATAAATGTGCTAGTCTTGTTTAGTTAGCATTTGTTAGTTATTTTTCTTGTTGTGTATTTGTGTTAATACATTCCTCTTTTTCTTGTGAAGCTCATTGAGACAGAAATTCTGTGATTTTGGGCTGAACAAATAAAATGGAATTGAATTAACAGAGTGGTGGGGGGTGTCGCAGCGTACCCTTACTGATTCAAGGCAAGGGGCAGGGTACACCCCAAACAAGTCACCAGTCTATCGCGAGGCCACACACACACACTCATCCCTGTTACTTTAGCGTTTAATCGCCAACTTTCTCTGAGTTTCTGTCCTTTCTTCTACTATGTTTTGTCTCTTTCTGAAGATTTCATTTTGACCACAGTTTAGATGTCATTCTGGACTTTGTGTCGCACAGCTGATTTTTCAGAAATCGTCCGGCTCGCTTCCAACGTCTAGTTGTTTAGGAAGTCAATCTGTCGTTGACATCCACGTTGACGTGCGCTACCAGCTGCTGGCTCTAGGATGCACATCTGTGTGTGGCTGGAGGAGTTGGTGGTGGGGTAGCTGAGGAGAAGGAGTCAATCTGGAGGAGGTGCTTCAGGTCCTGTGTTTTTACAGTTTCCATGGAAACGTCCGGTTGCTCTCTTGAGGAACTGGAGGCGCTCACTCAGACCCAGTGAAATACAGAGAGACCAGTTTGGTGTTCTTCACAATGACCTGGCTTTGTGATCCATTCTGGACTCCAGCTTTAGGGTTGCCAGGTTGGACACAGTGCGACCGGACTGGGACGCCGGTGGATAGGGGCCAGGGGGCATCGAGGTGCAAAACACCTGGTGTTTGCATTGCAGCATTCAAATTTCCCTTCAGACATTAATGACATATACATAGTTAATTCAATTTAATTTCACCAGGACTGTTTCCTTCTTACCCCGCTTCCCATGGAGCAACTGGAATTAGAAGTCCAGACGCTGTGCCCACTATGTACCATCAGACTTTGCAGTGTGGAGCCAGTGTTTCCAGCGGGAATGTGTCCATCAGACACATTTATCAAACTGATTGGAAAAAATCTCCTTTTAATTTAGTCGATTGAGTCCATTTTACTAAAGTAAACATTTATAATGAACAAAAAATAGTTCATTACTTCCTTTGTACTTCAGTTAAAATTCTTAGTAGAAAAAATGTTTTCAGAAAAAAGCTATTTTTTTTTATTTGATAAAATAAATGTTGTGGATAAATGTTAAATATTAACTTTACACATAAAGGTTTGATTGTGACTTTACTTTGTAAAATACACATCTTGGTTTTTAGTTGCAGATTGAAAAAAATTCTGTAGGTTTGTGAAACTTTAATGAATATTTACATTTTTGCAAAGAAAAAAATCTCACTTAAAATAACTGTTTGATTTTCAATGAGCTGAGATTTAAAGTCGTTCATGTCGAGCTGAGATTTCTTTATTAAATTTTTGGGGTATAAATTGAACTGACGTTAGTTTGGTGTGTGTCGAGTCAGATTTGCTGAGACCGATAACAATAACGTCCTCTGTTCTGTTGAAGGTGTGGAAATGAGGAAGATCACGGACTCCCACACGCCCTCCAGCCGTACGGTAAACACTACTCTCTACTACATCCTGTCCTCCTCCACGGCGCCCCTGCTGGACCGGGGGCTGAAGAGCGAGGAGCGCGCGCGTCTGGAGTCGGGACTGAACTACGCGGATCACTGCTTTAGCGGACACGCCACCATGCACGCAGAGAACTTGTGGCCAGAAAGGGTGGCCAGCACGACCCAGATCATGCAGCTGGTCACACTGTGGACCCTAACCTTACAGAAGCGGGGCTGCAGGGTGCTGGTCGGAGCCGGGGCCCACGGCGCTATGCAAGCCATGCTGCTCAGCTTTGGCGGCTTGCAGTTCACAGAGAACCACCTGCAGTTCCAGGCTGACCCTGACGTTCTGCACAACAGCTACGCCCTGCGAGGGATCCATTACAACCAGGACCTGCTGAGCCTGGCGGTGCTGCTGGACGCCGAGGGGAAGCCCTTCCTGCACGTGTCGGTGAAGCAGCAGGAAAAGGCGGTGAAGCTGTACGCCTGCGAGGCCGGCTGCCTCAACGAGCCTGTGGAGCTCACCTCGGAGTTGAAGGGCCACACTTTCCCCGTCATGGTGACCCAGCCCATCACGCCGCTGCTCTACATCTCTACGGACCTGCGGCACCTGCAGGACCTGCGCCACACCCTGCACCTCAAGGCAATCCTGGCTCACGAGGAGCACATGGCCAACAGGTACCCAGGCTTGCCCTTCCTGTTCTGGTTCAGCGTGGCGTCGCTCATCACCCTCTTTCACCTCTTCCTCTTCAAACTCATCTACAACGAGTACTGTGGTCCCGGAGCCAAGCCGCTCTTCAGGAGCAAGGTATAACGGAGAACCTGGTCTGTGTGTGTGATCTGCTCTCACTCTGTCCTCCATCTTTTACTGGGAACCTCCTGCTCCTGAATGTAACCCCACATCACTGCCACTCACCCACACCTTCTTACTGGGACACACGGGGAACCAGTGGAAATAACTTTATTTTGTAAAACTTCATTTCTGTGTTTTCCTGTGGAGGTTTTTAGATTAAAACCACTTCAGAGCTTCTTTCTCACAAAGAAACGGGATAATTCTGCCTTAAACTGGAACTACAGGAAGCAAACATGGACAAATTTAGATGTTATTTAACTTGTCACAATCACCTTTTTTTCTGGATTGAAAAGATAAATTTTTATAAATTTGAATAAATTAAATCTTTAAAGAAACCAATAACAGTCTTTTAAAAAATTGACTTGTTGAAAATACATTTTAAAAAATGTGGTTCTTATAAAAGACAAAAAGCATTCCCTAAGAATTTTCAAAAAGAGGGACACACCATACATAGGTGCCAACAGAATCTTAATTCATATTTCAAGGTAAAAAAAAAAACGTTTCTGACACATATTGAAGGTGAGATTAACGGTGACGACCTTCAGATTTTTAAAATTTCATCTTTTTAAAAAAAGACAAACTTTTTCCTTCAAGATGGGAATCATTTTATCTTCAACCATGTTTATCAAACAGCAACATGTCAGACACGGTCCGTCATCTTCCGCTTGTTCCGGGGTCGGGACGCGGGGGCAACAACCTCAAACGGGAAGCCCAGGCCTCTCTCACCCCGGCTGCATCCTCCAGCTCACCCGGAAGGATCCCAAGTTGTTCCCTGGCCAGCCGTGAGACATAGTCTGCCCAGCGGGTCCGGGGTCTGCCTCTTGGTCTCCTCCCGGTGGGACGTGCCCGAAACACCTCGCCTGCGAGGCACTCGGGGGGCATCCTGACTAGATGCCCGAACCACCCCATCTGGCTCCTCTCGACTTGGAGGAGGAGCGGCTCGACACCGAGCTCCTCCCGGATGGCAGAGCTCCTCACCCGATCTCTGAGTGAGAGCCCAGCCCCCCTGCAGAGGAAGCTCATTTCGGCCGCTTGTACCCGCGACACGTCAGACACGTCTTTCCCCTTAAATTAATCAGAAAGCTGGAATCACCGTAGCAACCAGCAGAATCTTCTCTTACATTTCACAAACTAGAGAAACAACAAATACTTTCCATCTAATTTTGGAAAAAAAAAATCAGGAATCGCCATAGCAACCAAGAAATTCTTCTTTCACGTTTGACAAACAAAAACAATTGTGTCCCATTTTCCCAAACTTAGCAGTAACTATGGCAACCATTCGTTACTATTTCGTTAACAAAATTGAAAAAATGAAAAAAAGTTTGCATAATCTTCTAAATCCAGAAAAAAAAATTGTTGTGAATGTGACGCGTTCTTAGAAAACACAACGTTTTTGTGATTAAATCTTCCAAAGTTCATTTTAGACTCAAAAATTCACTGAAACTAAAAATGCATCTAATTTGTCCATGTTTTTACTTTTTTTCATCAACAAATATTTGTAAGTAATGTTTAAACCATCTGAAAAAAAAAAAAAACAAATTCAGAATAAACTGAGTTTATTCTGGCTGTAAAAAAAAAAGTCTCCAGCTGCCATAAAAACTCATCTGAATGAGAAACAAGCCAAACAGGATGTTTACAGGATTCAAGACAGTTTGGGATGAAGCTTATGAAACTTAGTTTGGTGATTTTGTTTCATGTCCTCGTTCTGCTGGACTCTTCTTTCTGCTCTTCCTTTTTTCATGTTTTCTATTAAATGAGCTGATAAATGAACAGCGTGTGGTTTGGCTCTCCTCTGTTCCTCAGCATGCATGTTGCCGTGTGGCGCCCCCTTCACACCGACTAATCCCTCCCTCTGACCCCGCCAGGTCGCCAAGCGAGAGGACGCCTACTCTGACACCTTGGACACTGCATGAAAAAAACCTGCTGAGCATCTTTATTAACATTCCCTCCTACAGATCCGCTGCTTTAATCTCACTCTTTACAAACTCCTTATTTTCTTATATACAATAAAAAAAAACAAGCTATAAAAAGATATGAAAGAATGTTTAATTCTCAAATTTATGTTAAAAAAATTAAAATACTTTCTTTGACAAACAAGACTAAAAAAAATGAAAGAAACAATTATTCAACCTTTTAAAAATATAAAAAATGCTTTTTAAAGATGACGTGACACTAAAATCTTGATGAAGATCTTGCTGGTTGCCATGGGGATTCCCGCTCTTTTGGAAAATTGGAGGGAAAACAAGCAAACAGTTGTGACAAATATTTTTTATCAGTGTGTAAATTTACTTTGAAGACATAAAAACAGTTTGATTTAAAAATCTAAATATTTTAAGTTAAAGAGTAAATTAAGGAAAGCGGTTTGATTGGGTGTTTTTTAATTAGCATGCTTAGCAGTAAGTTCAAAAGAAATGTGAGATTTTTCACATCTCTGCTGCAAAAAAATCAGCTTCTAAACTCGATTTAGGGTCTGGATTAGAGTTGGATTAAACCAAATTGAATTGAGAAAAAAATGGCCAACTCATGTTTGGAGCTTTTTAAGACGTGTGAGAAAAAAAACTTGTAAAGTTTGATATGATGAAGAAATAATGTGACGAATGTGTAGAATTCAAACTTTAAACTTCCAGGGACAGCTTGGAACTGTTTCCATAGAGATCAGGGGCCTCAAATCCAATCGTACCCCAACTTCTATGCAAATTAGAAAGACGGTGGCTTAGTGGTTAGAGCGTTCGCCTGCGGAACTGATGTTAA
Source organism: Neostethus bicornis (assembly GCA_902685375.1). Lineage (NCBI taxonomy): Eukaryota > Metazoa > Chordata > Actinopteri > Atheriniformes > Phallostethidae > Neostethus > Neostethus bicornis. The sequence goes on from LR738550.1 coordinate 29,077,616, forward strand.
CCGGATGTTCGCGAGTCCGCATCCCACTGAGTGCACGTCTAGGGTCCTTGGAGAAGACCACCATTGGCGCTGTCATAGGTGGCAGCCTGCTGCGGTGTAGTGCAGCACACAAATTTCCTGGTGAGGGATGAATAAAGTATATAAAAAAAAATGGGTAAATTATAAAAGATGGCGAGATACGTGAACTATGACATAACTTTAAGGCAAGTCAGACTGTCGTACTTAAATCCTAAGACGTTGAGAAAAGAGGAGACTTGTGGACAGAAGCTGAAGTGAACTGAAGACAGTGAAATGAAGCATTTGAAGCAGAGGCATACAGATGCATGTCGTAAGAAAAATGGAAAAGATTGTTAATTAAAATTTATGCATATTGTCAAATCACTACATTTAGACTCATTTTGGAACCATGTGCTGTTGTGCACCTGCTTCTTCTACGCAGTATTTTGTATTCTACACATGTAGGTAATAATGAATCCTCAAATCATCAAAGCTGCCTCTATTGTAGTTAGGAAATACTTCATTAATCCCCGATTGTGGAAATTTGTCTGGAAGCTCCAAGCAGTCAGACAGGGAGACCTCTGAACAGCTGCCAGGTAGTGCCAGGTGGGGTGGAGCGGTACAGCCACTGGGTGGCAGTTAAACATGACAGTTCGCTCTGCTGGGCGGAATGTAGGTGACTGTGGCAACAATGTTCGAAAGCTTCAGTGAATCATAATTTGATCTTAAACGGCCTCTAAAAGCTCCTCATCTTCACAGCAACTCACATTCTTCACTGTGGTGAAACGACACTATTTGTTGTTTTCAAACAGCAGCAGTCCACCATCTTTAGTTCCATAGTGAAGCCGGGTATGTTCAGACAGAAATCACTGATGATGGCACTCAGAAGATCCTGTCTTCATTCCTTCTTATTCACTCCAGCACGAAACATCTCTACACGTCCATGAAGACTCCATGTTCCTCACTGATGGAGCTCATCGAATAAAAACTCCATAAAAATTTAACAGTAATATGGAGCACTACTCGGACCTGCTGCCATCACCCATTTTTCAAAACAAGCAAAAAAAATGGTGATCGCATCTCATTCGCATGTGGGTAACACCACAATGGCTGCCTCGCTACCACGCTAATATACATGAGTTATTAATATGGATCATTGCGTATGCATCTCATCATTTGCATGATCCATGTTTGGAGTTCTTGAGGCCTGGTAGGGGTGGGATGGAGATCAAGTTGGGTAATAGTTATCACAGGTGTGATTTGTTATGAAGTGTTCTTTGTGTGTCGTTCTTTGTAAATGAGGTCTTTGAAGAACAGCAAATCTAGACATGGAGACGATCTCTCTGATGAGACCTGGTCCTTCTTGATCTGGTTCTTTAGGATCTCTTCTCTCAGATGGGGTCAGAGGTGAGGATAACAATGTAGATCCAGTGGTAGATTCACATCTTGTCCAATCAGCTTGGCTCACCATGATGGCCATGCTGTCCGCCCTCCATCTTTTTTTTTTTTTTTTTAAGTTGTCCTTCCAGTTTTCGTCCCGTAGCCCAGGGAGAGCTTTGGCCCAGTGGGAGTCAAACCTGGTTGTCGAAAGATGGTAATTCCACCACTAGGCCAACGCCTCCCAGGACCCTGCTCCATCTTTTAGTAAAAGATCCAGATGTCTTCCACCCTTAAAGCTTCTATTTCTCACCTTTTTCTTCCTTCCTCAGCAACCATTTGAAATGCTCTGATGAAGTTTTTTTTTTTTTTTGGATTCTCTCGTTCATGACTGACTTCATAGTTTCTCTTTCAGGAAGCAGAAATACTTTAGTTTTATGCCACAGTTGACTTTAAACAGACTCGTTTCAGCTCACCATTAAAAACACTGTTAAGATCTTAAGAAGTAAAGGAGTTTCAGAAGCCACAGCATGTTGGAACTGGAGCTCCTGCATCTAAATGTTCTTACAGTTGGATTTTGTTTTGATAATTATTTGCTGATCCATTACGATGCTGTTTAAGAAATTTGCAGAATGTGGGGTGAAAATGTTTTTCTATAAACTACTGAGTGCCTTAATGAAGAAAAACTTAATTTATTTCTGTGATTTGACTTGAATGTTTCTACAGAAAATTAAACTTTGGGTGTAAAATAATAAAAAAATGTTAAAAACATCAAATATTTGTGGTGATTTTGTTTTAAATCAGCCGAATAAGTTGTGTTTAGAACAATGAAGGAAAAAAGGTTTTATTTTAAAGGGTATTTAAATGTTTTCTGAGTTTTTAATAAAGTATCATCTGTTTATGTAAAAAAATGAGTTAGAAAACTTTAAAAAATATTCTCTTCTATTAAATTTTTTTTTATAAAACTCATAAATTAAACTGAGTAATTTACTTTTTTTGTCTGATATTTTGAGTTATTTAAATATTTTTAATTATAATTGTAACTCAGATAAATATATAGTTTGAAAAGGTAAAATAGTCCAGTTTGTAGGTTTTTTGTTAAGTCTTTATTTCTTAAAAACATGAACAGACTCTGCGGCCATGAGGTCCTCTGGCAGGCTGTTCCACAGGCGGGGATCATAATGCTGGCACATTTTCTCAGCGTGGGTTTTTTGTTGGCCCATATGGTTAGGATGATAAAACCGGAGAAATGCTGCCTGGTTTGTGGAGACAGAAAGAGAACATGGATCTATCACGCAGGCTGGTGGTGGTAGTGTAATGATGTGGATTTCTAGACACACTTTAGGTCCCTTCAGTGCCAATTGGGCCTTCCTTAAATGCCATGGGCTACCTGAACGTTGTTTCTGTCCATTCCTTCATGACCACCATGTACCCATCCTATGATGGCTACTTCTAGCAGGATAATGCATCATGTCGTAAAGCTCTGGTCATTTCAAATTAGTTTCTTGAACATGACAATGCGTTCACTGTACAATGATCCCCCCAGTCACCGGATCTCACCCCAATAGAGCATCTCTGGGATGTGGTGGAACGGGATGTGCATCCCACAAATCTCCATCGACTACAGGATGCTATCCTTTCAGCATCTTGTTGAATCAATGCCACACAGAATTAAAGCAGCTCTGAAGGCAGAAGGAGGTATTAGTATGATGTTCCTCATAATCATTCAGGTGAGTTTGTACATCGTTAATGACCAAACTATTTTATATGTCATTATTGAAGAAAATTCTGTTTTCTTTGTTCTCAGATTTAATTCTGTTCTGTCGTCTTCCACTTATCTGGGCCCGGGTCACGGGGGCAACAGTCTTAGACGGGAAACACAGGTTTCTCTCGCCCAAGCTGCATCCTCCATCTCACCTGGAAGGATCCTGAGTCGTTCCCCAGCCAGCTGTGAGACAGTCTCTCCAGCAGGTCTGGGGTCTGCCTCTCGGTCTCCTCCTGGTGGGACGTACCCAAAACACCTCACCAGCGACGTGTCGGGGGGGGGGGGGGGGGGGGGGCATCCTGACCAGATGCTCGAACTACCCCATCTGTCTCTTCTCGACCCGGAGGAGGAGCGGCTCGACACCGAGCTCCTCCCGGATGGCAGAGCTCCTCACCCGATCTCTGAGTGAGAGCCCAACCACCCTGTGGTGGAAGCTCATTTTGGCCGCTTGTATTTTCTGAAGGTATTTAAAGAACCCAAAAAAACACAAAGACGTACAAATCTAATGTTTTTATTTAAACTTTTCTGTGTAAAAAAAAAACACATTAAAGAACAAACTTGTTCATCTTTCAGAGAAAATCATTTACACACAAGTTTTTGTTTTTGCAACAATGCGTTAATTCAGTTTCGTGACGACGTCACCGAATAAATGAGGTCGGATGTGTGAAAACTAAAAAAAAAGATGACCTACATTTCATTTAATAACCATACGGTGTTTAAATCCTAGAATCCTACGTCTGATGCTAGTGACACACCGACATACACAATACCCGCTATGTGTTCCTAAACCAGCTCAAAACAGGAAGTTACAAAATAAAACTTACATTTAGGTCAAATAAATAAAAGCGCAGAAATAAATAAAAGTGGCTTTTATTTGTTTGTTTTTTTTTGTGTGAAAGAGCTAAAAGCTCCACAAGTGGTTTCTTCTTTGATCAGAGATCAATAAATGCCTTCAGGACGTCCAGTATGTGACCAGTATAAGTCTTTAAGACCAGTATGAGACCAGCAGAGAGAGGGCTGCTCTCTCTGTTTAATATGAAAAGTTTTTACTGGAGGTAGGAAACGCAGTAGCTGCACATGTCCGCAAGTGAGACGTCCTCGAGTAGCCATATTTGTGGTTACCAGGGCAACCAGCAGCCGTTGATGGTGATCCTCTAACACAGGTTTACTACAAACCAGTCTGGGACCTACACAACCTAAGGTACTACAGCCAACACCCCTTAGTAACCAGCTTATTGTGTCAGTCCTGCTGTGGACCGAGCTGCAGAACGTCCGTCTGATTCGAGCTGGGCTATGAGTCCTTCAGCAGGCTGATCTGAGCAAAGATCTTCAACGCTGGACCCAGTTTGATGTTCATAGTTCCCATGAGGTGGTCTTCTTTCAGCAGGAGGAGAGCCTGGCCATCGATCTCCTGAGAGCGGAACTCCTCAGCGATCTCCAGACAACCTGCGGACATCCACCCAAAACCATCAATGTCTCACTTACAGGACGACGTGAAACATAATATTTTAACCCTTTAAGTTTCATGTTTTATGTGCTTAAATTTTAAAAAAATATTTATAATTTCACTTTCAATGGAGAGTGTGGAAAAGAGGTGAAGAAGCGTGTTCAAGCAGGCTGGAACGGGTGGAGAAAAGTATCAGGTGTGATGTGTGATAGAAGAGTTTCGGCTAAAATGAAAGGAAAAGTGTACAAAACCGTGGTGAGACCGGCCATGCTGATTGGTCTAGAGACAGTGCCACTGAGGAAAAGACAGGAAGCAGAGATGTTTGTAGCAGAGATGAAGATGCTGAGGATCTCTCTGGGAGTGACCAGGATGGACAGGATCAAAAATGAGTATATCAGAGGAACAGCACATGTTAGAGGTTTTGGAGATAAAGTCCGAGAGGCCAGACTGAGATGGTTTGGACATGTACAGAGGAGAGAGACCAAGTACATCGGCAGAAGGATGCTGGATTTGGAACCACCAGGAAAGAGGACTAGAGGAAGACCAAAGAGGAGGTTCATGGATACAGTGAAGGAAGACATGAAGATAGTTGGTGTGACTGAAGAGGATGCAGCAGATAGGGTTAGATGGAAGAAACTGACTTGCTGTGGCGACTCCTGAAGGGAAATGCAGAAAGGAGAAGAAGAAGATTTATAATTTCACTTTCAAGATTCATCAAACCAATCACAACGTAAAACGTTTGACGTTATGAAAGCACTTAAACTTTTTTTTTTTTCTGGTTAAATATTTTCAAGACACTTTTAACTACTTCAACTATCTTCCTCCATAATTTTGAAGGGAAACTAAAATCTTCCAGTACAAACACTTAAAATGATGTGGAGAGTCATGGTCACGGTTCGTTTGAAATGAACCCGCGCACTACTTTTCTTCTGTGGATCACGTGCATCCTGAACGGAGAATGTTGATCAGAACGAAACAATGATGGATCATCTGTAAAGAACTAGAGCTTGCGTATCGATAAAACTCTGACGTATCTAGAGATAATGCACTTTTTGATATAGATTTTTTTTTTCAACCCAGTGTTCTTTGTGGGCAGCCAGAGCCTATCCTGGCTGATTTCAGAGAGGGTCACCAGGGTCACTAGTCACGCATGCACGCACAGACACAAACAGACCGATCTTTTATCACAAAGAAGTGCTGATAAGAGAACAAACGAGAGACTCTCTCTTTACTTGTAAAAGGATAGAACACACCAGCCGACTGAGTCCGGAAAAGAAAGGATCCGTTTCGCTTGTTCCGGGATCGGGTCGCGCGGGCAACAGCCTCAAGCGGGCAGCCCAGGCCTCTCTCACCCCGGCTGCATCCTCCAGCTCACCTGGAAGGATCCCAAGTCGTTCCCCGGCCAGCTGTGAGACATAGTCTCTCCAGCAGGTCCGGTTTCTGCTCCTTGGTCTCCTCCCAGTGGAACGTGCCCAAAGCACCTCGCCCGCGAGGCGCTCGGGGGGCATCCTGATCAGATGCCCGAACTACCCCATCTGTCTCTTCTCGACCCGGAGGAGGAGCGGCTCGACACCGAGCTCCTCCCAGATGGCAGAGCTCCTCACTCGATCTCTGAGCGAGAGCCCAGCCACCCTGCGGAGGAAGCTCATTTCGGCCGCTTGTACCCGCAATCTCATTCTTTTGGTCACCACCCACAGATGGTTACCATGGTGAGGGTTGGAACGTAGATCGACTTGTAAATCGAGAGCTTTGCTTTTCAGCTCAGCTCTTTCTTTACCACGACGGACCGATGCAGTGTCCTAGTTATTGCTGACGCCGTACCGATCCGCCTGTCGATCTCCCGCTCCATCCTTCCCCCACTCGTGAACAAGACCCCGAGATACTTAGACTCCTCCACTTGGGGCAGGACTCTGTCCCTGACCCGCAGGGGGCATCCCACCCTTTTCCGGGCGAGGACCTTGGTCTCGGATTATAATTGCCATCCCGGACGCTTCACACTCGGCAGCAAATCGATCCAGTGAGAGCTGGAGATCACGGTCCGATGAAGCCAACAGGACTACATCATCCACAAAAAGCAGAGATCCAATCCTGAGGTCACCAAACTGGATCCCTCCAACGCCTCGGCTGCGCCTAGATATTCTGTCCATAAAAGTGACGAACAGAATCGGTGACAAAGACTGAAATGTAAAAAAAAATTGCTTGTAAAGATAAAAATATTTAACAGGAAAGATGCACAAGGTTTAAGGAGACCAGTATGGAAAGCCATCAGGGCCAATACACGCACTTAAACAAGTGCTACAATTTAAATCTAACGCACGTTTTAAGTGTGTGTACTGGTCCTGATGGCTTTCCATAGCCCAGCGTTGTTGTTTCAACACGTACTTTGTTTGTCTTTCTTAACTTATTTTTAGACTAAAAAAAGTATCGATGAGATAACAGAAAAAAATATGAAAGAATTGGGGGGCTTCAGAGGCCGGCTGTCCGATCAGGGTGTGGTCTTATTCTGCAGCTGCATGACCCTGGATCTACGAATCATTCCTAGCGCTCGTTTCTCAACCAATGTGTCTGCGGGCGTGGCAGCACCCACCTGGCAAGGAGGAGATGAAGTCGTAGACGTCCTCTATGTTCCACTGACCCGGGTCGCTGGGCAGGAAACTGTGGGGCAGCTTTGAACTCTGCACCCCTGGAACCCGCTGAGCGGCCGATACGGGAGACGAGGCTTTTTTGTAGAGGTCTGAACACTGGCTGGAGTCTCCGGGTGTCGGGTGGAGCAGGTGAGCGGTGGAGAGAGGTGGTGCAGCAGGGGGTTTCTGCACTGCAGGCTGAAAGAGACGTGGGAGGTAGGGGTTCAAATCTAAAGCTTCTCACACTTGTAAATATTCTCACCTTCTTTTTGGGCTCTAACGAGGAGGTTTTAGAGTTTCCATTCAGTGCTTTTTGTTTCTTCATGTTCTCCAGCGTGCTCCTTCGGTTCGGGAACAGACCCATCCGCTTGGTGCAGCCCACGTTGTAACTGAAAGATAAAAAGATGTGAAATCAATCCTAATGTTAGGGATCACGTCGTCTTGGCAACGCTCGGTTGGCATAAACATGGAGCAGAGATTTTACATCGAATCTTCTCACCGTTTGGCACACACTGTGGAACAAAACCTTTTAGACCTCTTGAAGATGTAGGCGAAATCCACGCGGCCGCACAGCTCGCAGGTCAGCATGGGCTCCTGTTGGCTCCTCTGATCTGAAGAGACACCCAAACATTGAGCAGGAGATCAGAAGGTGTGTCCGTTAAACCATCTTTAGACACAGGTATTGGAAGATTTTCTTATTGTTGAAGACCTCTAGGACCGGCCTCCTGCTGGTGTCTAGAGTCAGGACTAAACATGAACCATCTAGAACTCTGAGGACCTCTGGGACCGGCCTCCTGCTGGTGTCTAGAGTCAGGACTAAACATGAACCATCTAGAACTCTGAGGACCACTGAGACCGGACTCCTGCTGGTGTCTAGAGTCAGGACTAAACATGGACCATCTAGAAATCTGAGGACCTCTGGGACCGGCCTCCTGCTGGTGTCTAGAGTCAGGACTAAACATGAACCATCTAGAAATCTGAGGACCTCTGGGACCGGCCTCCTGCTGGTGTCTAGAGTCAGGACTAAACATGAACCATCTAGAAATCTGAGGACCTCTGGGACCGGCCTCCTGCTGGTGTCTAGAGTCAGGACTAAACATGAACCATCTAGAACTCTGAGGACCACTGAGACCGGACTCCTGCTGGTGTCTAGAGTCAGGACTAAACATGAACCATCTAGAACTCTGAGGACCTCTGGGACCGGCCTCCTGCTGGTGTCTAGAGTCAGGACTAAACATGAACCATCTAGAAATCTGAGGACCTCTGGGACCGGCCTCCTGCTGATGTCTAGAGTCAGGACTAAACATAGACCATCTAGAACTCTGAGGACCTCTGGGACCAGCCTCCTGCTGGTGTCTAGAGTCAGGACTAAACATGAACCATCTAGAACTCTGAGGACCTCTGGGACCGGTCTCCTGCTGGTGCCTAGAGTCAGGACTAAACATGAACCATCTAGAAATCTGAGGACCTCTGGGACCGGCCTCCTGCTGGTGTCTAGAGTCAGGACTAAACATGAACCATCTAGAAATCTGAGGACCTCTGGGACCGGCCTCCTGCTGGTGTCTAGAGTCAGGACTAAACATGAACCATCTAGAACTCTGAGGACCTCTGGGACCGGCCTCCTGCTGGTGTCTAGAGTCAGGACTAAACATGAACCATCTAGAACTCTGAGGACCTCTGGGACCAGCCTCCTGCTGGTGTCTAGAATCAGGACTAAACATGGAGAACAGACTTCCTGAGGCAGTGAGATAGACCAACACTGGAGCAATGTTTAAATCTAGACTAAAGATTAATCACTTTTTTTGTTCCGTCATCTTCCGCTCATCCAGGGCCAGGTCGCGGAGGCTACAGCCTCAGATGGTAAGCCCAGGCTCCTCTCACCCCAGGTGCATCCTCCAGCTCACCTGGAAGGATCCCGAGTCGTTGCCCGGCCAGCTGTGAGACATAGTCTCTTCAGCAGGTCCGGGTCTACCTCTTGGTCTCCTCCTGGTGGGGTGTGCCCAAAACACCTCACCAGCGAGGTGCTCGGGAGGCATCCTGACCAGATGCCCAAACCACCACCACATCTGGCTTTTCTCGACCTGGAGGAGTCGAGACTATTTGACTATTTTAAATTTTCATTCTATGTTTTATGATTTTAATGCATTTTTTCTGTCTTTTAAAACACTTTGACTCGTTTTTTTCCACATTTTATGTCAATAAATTATATCAGTTTTCTTCCTCAAAAATCCTTAAAAACATCCCATAATGACAATAAAGAAAAAGTTTCATTTTTAAATTATTGCAATTTTTAAAAAATAAAAAAAGCCCTGAAAAATGATACAGTATGTAGATAAGTATTCACAGTCTTTACGTGACGGCAGTAATGGTGGGAGAAACAGGGGGTTAGGTGTCTTCCCAAAGAACACCTAGATATGAGCTCAGTGGGATTTGAACCGTCTTCTCCCGGTCCAATGGCGAACATTCTACCACTGAGCTATCGCCTCCTCCGATAAATCTTTTCAGCTTTAAATCGATCACTAAGAATCTCCAAGTAACACATCAAAAACCCGGTTTCACTGCACCGCGTACAATAATCCACAGATGGTCCACAAAGGTTTTTCCTCTTTTTTCCTGCATCACCTAGGGCCTATGCGCAATTTAGCTGTACTCCAGCAACTAGGTCAGGAATTGCAATGATGGGAAAAAGTCCTACCCAATCAGCAGAATTGAAGGCATGACATGAACACAAGTGTCAGTCCGCCATGTTTGTAGTCCGTCCACCATGCTACCCGGTTCATGTTGACGATTCCCCAGATTGAACATTTAAAGACGGTCTTTAGAAAGTTTATTCTTGAAAAGTTTGTTTTTACGCTCTGTTTTCTGGACGACACCGATTATTGAAGTGCATTACATAAGTCACGTCCGATTCTGATAAAAAAAAACCCAAATTATTATGGTCCTCGCCTGTGGAACAGCCTGCTAGAGGAACTCAGGGCCCCAGAGACTGTTAATGTTTTTAAGAAGAGGCTAAAAACCCACTTTTTAAAATTGGATTTTATTTTATTTTTTGCTGTAGATGATTTTATGTATTTAATAAAATCTGTTTATTTTCCTGTTTTTACACCGTTTTATTTTTCTGATTAATTTCTTTTATAGTTTTTAATAATAATAATAATAAATTTTATTTGTAACGCACAGTTTGAACCTGTTTTGCTGGTTTTATTTTTTTATTCTGTGTCTTATTCCAGTGTTTCCTCATGGGGATCCTCCATCCCACCAGCTCTGCCTGCTCAGTCTGTGGGGTCTTCTCTGTGGGGGTCTGACTGGTCCATCACTTTAGCCAGGTGCCTTCTGTGGGTGCCCGTGTCTCCTGGAGCTAGGTGGACCCCTGTGGTTTTGGTCACTGCAGTCATGGGCGGGCCGGCTACTGGTGTGGATCGATCCCCAGTTATTATTTCCTCGCAGCAGCATCAGGCCAGATGTTTATTTTTATTACAGTTAAAGAGACAGTAGCTGGTAGTTCAGATGAAATGGGGGTTTACCTGCTCACTGTGGAGCGAGCAAACCCCGAAGTTGTGAGACCAGTCTGTTTTCTTTAAGATTAAGATACAGTCTGATGAATCCTTTAAAAAAAAAAAGACAGTTCCAACATCTGGATTCCATGGTTACGTTCTATTTTTTTTGGGCATTGCCAAGAAAATGTTTGGTCCATAAGATCAAAGCTGAATGACATCATAGTTTGTGACACGTCAAGAGTTTTTTTTTTTCAGAGATTCTTCTGCAGAACTTTCTGAAGATCAGTTTGTGAGTTGGTTCTTCCATAATCTTTATCTCCATGAGCGAAAAAAAAAAATCAAATCTTTCAGAAACGATTTCAGTCAAAAGCATGTTTAAAACCGTTCTGAAGAAATCGAACCGGGTGTCCCCCAAAAATCCAGTAAAAAGTTTCATTCTCATTCGGGATTTGAATGATCTTCGACAGGATAACAGCCAACTCAAGGTGGTAAACGATCAGCTCCGAAGAGAGCTGGAGATCTGCCGGCGGCAGAAAATCAGATCCCAGCAGATTTTAAGAGATGAATTAAACAAAGTAAAACAACTACTGGCCGAAAAGACCTCGATGAGAGACCCAGACTCCCTGGAGGAGTTAAAAAATCTCAGACATGAAAAGACTCAACTCGTCGTAAAGAACTACCAACTTCGTGGAGAACTGGAACAGCTCAAACAAAAAAAAGAACGCAGCCTGCAGGGGGACGGACTCAACGTTCACATGGAGTTAAAAAAACTCCGAAAAGAAAAGATGGAGCTCAACGTGACCATCCAAAAGCTCCGGAGAGAACTCGAGCTCTCCCGTCAGAACAAAGGAAAGAACTTCCAGCTTCAGGTTAACAGACTGACGCTCCAAAACAAACAGCTTGAAACCAACGTCAAGGAACAACAGAAGATCATCAAAGATCTGAAGATAGAGCTGAACGCTAAGGGTCAGGAGATGATGAGGAGGCTGAAGGAAGTAGAAAACGAGAAAAAAATCCAACAACAAGAGAATTTATCCAAACAAAGAGAAGAAAAAGCCGAAGCAAAAAAAGAGAGAGAACGCTTCCAACAGGACTGTGAAGCCAGACGGAAAGAAGAAAAGGCCGAAGCTAAACGAGAGATGGATGTCATGAAGAAAGAACTGGATGGTTTGAAGTTTGAATACTCGTTGGTTGAAATCGATAACGGTTATTTAAAGAAGACGGTGAAACATTTGGTGGAAAACAAAACGCAGTGTTGGCAGGAAATTGCCGCGCTTAAAGCTCGGAATCTAACTCTGAAAAATGTCTTAGACGAGATGTCCAACAGCTGCTCAATCGAAGAGAGAGACCTGTGGGAGAACGAGATGGAGGTACTGAAGGAGCAGGCCAGAAGTTCCCAGAATGAGCAGGAACAGTTACAGAAGGAACTGGAAAAGATCAGGAACGAAAGGTTTCAAGATCATTTAATGACGATAAGGAGTTTAAACTTAAAGAAAGACACAGAGAAAAACTAATGGCCCCCTTCTGGCATGAAGACGACGTCAAACTCTCTCCAGCAGTGGGAAACAGGCGAGCATCCTGAACGGAACCAGAAGGATCGAGAGCAGCTTCCTCTCAATCAGATTCCAAAATAGTCAAACATTTTATTAAAAATATAAAAATCCAAGCTGAGGACAGAGAAGCTAAAACCGCATCCTGCCTGATTCTGAATTTTAAACCTGAAGGTCATAAAGTTTAATTTGTGTTCATTTACAATAAAATGCTTTTAGGTTTTTTTTGTAGTTGATTTTGTTGAATCTTGGCGCGTCCAAGATGGCCGACTGATTCTTCAAAAAAAATTACTTAAAAAGGAAGTTAACGTGAAAAACCAGGGAGCTAATGATCCTTCTCCCTCCAGGGGGCGCCACAGCAAGTCAGTTTCTTCCATCTAACCCTATCTCCTGCATCCTCTTTGGTCACACCAACTATCTTCATGTCTTCCTTCACTGTATCCATGAACCTCCTCTTTGGTCTTCCTCTAGTCCTCTATCCTGGTGGTTCCAAACCCAGCATCCTTCTTCTGATGTACTCTCTCTCTCTCCTCTGTACATGTCCAAACCATCTCAGTCTGGCCTCTCTGACTTTAAAACGTCTAACATGTGCTGTTCCTCTGATCCTGTCCATCCTGGTCACTTCCAGAGAGATCCTCAGCATCTTCATCTCTGCTACAAACATCTCTGTTTCCTGTCTCTTCCTCAGTGCCACTGTCTCTAGACCAATCAGCATGGCCGCTCTCACCACACTGTCTCTAGACCAATCAGCATGGCCGCTCTCACCACACTGTCTCCAGACCAATCAGCATGGCCTCTCTCACCACACTGTCTCTAGACCAATCAGCATGGTCGCTCTCACTACACTGTCTCTAGACCAATCAGCATGGCCGCTCTCACCACAATGTCTCTAGACCAATCAGCATGGCCGCTCTCACCACACTGTCTCTAGACCAATCAGCATGGCTGCTCTCACCACACTGTCTCTAGATCAATCAGCATGGCCGCTCTCACCACACTGTCTCTAGACCAATCAGCATGGCCGCTCTCACCACACTGTCTCTAGACCAATCAGCATGGCCGCTCTTCACCACACTGTCTCTAGACCAATCAGCATGGCCGCTCTCACCACACTGTCTCTAGACCAATCAGCATGGCCGCTCTCACCACACTGTCTCTAGACCAATCAGCATGGCCGCTCTCACCACGGTTTTGTACACTTTTCTTTTCATTTTAGCTGAAACTCTTCTATCACACATCACACCTGATACTTTTCTCCACCGGTTCCATCCTGCCTGCAAACGCTTCTTCACCTCTTTTCCACACTCTCTTTACTTTAAATTAATAATTTCCATCAAATGGGAAAGTTCAATAAGGTTTAGTGTTAAAGTGACACTCTGTTTGATTGACTTTTTTTTTTAACCTTGTATTTGAACAATGTTTGAACGTGCGGACACTCCAGGGTTAAGAAAAAAAATATCCTAATGTAAATAGGAAACACTTAAAAATTTGTGTTTGAACTTATTCCTCATCTGATTTGTGGGAGGGTTTGCTACTATCGCAAACCCTCAGATATTGTCTCCAACCAGCCTCTATTTCTCTGAAAAACCCACGTACACAGACAAATTTCTCTCTATCACTCACACACATACACAAGTTCCTCTCTCTCAAACCCACACACAGACAAATGTTTCTATTTCGTTTGCTTCCTTTTCTTTGTCTAACACACACACACACACACACACACACACACACACACACACACACACACACACACAGACATTTTCTGCGTGCACACAGTGCTTTGGGAGGAGACAGCAGCTACAACAGCAACAGGCGCTGCACATTGATTTCAGACTTGACATTGTGATTTCACGTCACAGACTCCAAAAGTCGTAAATAACACTGGAAAAATTGACGATTTTTGGAACAAAAACACAAAAACAGAGTCGCAAAATGTTAGCGGCTCTCGCAACTTAGAGGGTCTGAATACTCCCTAAATATAACATCAAAGTCTCTGAGTTGACGACACTGACTTTATTTAATTTTTTTCCGACACACCTGGCGGTCAACTTGAAACCAGTCCGTGGTCTACCGGTAGACCGCGATCGACTGGTTGGGCAGCCCCGGTTTAGATGGTTGTGTGTTTGTGTGGCACATGACAGACTGGCGACCTGTTTGGGGTGTATCCTGCCTCTCGCCTAAAATCAGCCGGGATAGGCTCCGGCACCCCTCTAGACCCGATCAGGGGTAAACAGTTCAGACAATGAGTTTCTTCAAGTAAATTTTAGAAAAAAATACTTTGAGAAACATTTTAAGACACTAAAGAAAAACATTTCAGACTAACATAAAAATCTAAATCGTCTTTAAAACGATTTAAAAGACATGTTTGTCAGGTTTGTTTTCTGGTTCCCACCACATGAGGTGAGCCTTTACACCATTAACGTTCCAGTATGGTTTACATTAGAAGATTTTTTACTATCATTCTGTCTTTCCTTCGTGTCCACGGTGGTCTGACTGATTTAAATAAGTTACCCTTCGATGAGAGGCCGTCCAGCTTTGATTCGGTCACATGCCTCCGGAGGCACTCGATAGAAAACGATGGACGTTCCACCTGCAGGAAGACGTGAGAGAGTTTAACTACATTTATTTTTATTTATGGAGTTTAAAAAAGTGAGTAAACACAAAAAAACTACTCTGCAGAAGATTTAAAGATAAATGTACTCTATTTATTTTAGTTTTAAACTCGCCTAATTTTTAATTAAAAATTGCTATAAAGACACAGTGGGGGTTTGCACAGTGGCATCACAGCAAAAAGGTCAGGGTTTGAAACCTGGGTGGTGACGAGGATTGGAACACTGGCCTTACTGTGTGGGGTTTGCATGTTCACCCTGTGTAGGTGTGGGTTTTCTCTGGCTTCCTCCCGCCCTCCAAAAATCATGCATGCTAGGTTAAAAGACCGCCAGGAACTTGTCCCTAGAAATTAGTGTTTTGGGCTCACGACCTGTTTGGGGTGTACCCTGGCTCTTGCCTTGAATCAGGTGGGATAGGCTCCGGCGCCCCCGCAACCCCATCAAGAGAATAAGCGGTTTCAGAAGAAAAATAAATAGCTATAAATTTCTTTTCCCACTTTTTTTTTTTTAGTTTCAGACCAGTCATTAAATTCCTTTGAAGCTGCTTTATTTCCATCATTTTCAGCATAATAAGAATGAAGCATGTGTTTTTCTTTCTACTCCGAGCCTACATATAGAGGGTATCCAATAAAAGATGCCCTGTATCTAAATAAAAATGTTAAAAACACTGAATTGAAGTGCTTTGGATACGGATCGTCCGTGCTTAACTAAACGTACGTAGGTGTTACATCTTCATTCATCTGGAGATTCTCCTAACGTAAACACTGTAAATACTGGACTTGGACACAGAGGGTGTAACGAGAGTGTAACACTTTTGATGCTTTTAATGTCTCAATTTAAAAGGATCCTCAATGAATTTATTTTAATCAGTAGAATAAAACATGTCCTCTAGCAGCTCGTCGTGGTTTGGTACTCACAGGAAAAGGCTCTGCACCTTCCTGAATGACGAATCCTCCGATCAGATGGGTCAGAATGTGGGATTTGTCTAGAACCTGCGCTGGTTTCTTCTCTCCATTCTGTTGGCTGCTGTTAGTGTTTCCATTCCCAGAGGTCATGACTGGAGCAGAGGCCGCCCCCAATCTGTCAACACAAACAGCATGGTTAACACAACTACACTTAGACATGTGGACTTACAAAACAAAAACAAGATAATCCTAACAGCTTCATTCAGATCCAAACACTGGAACTGCAATAGAGGAAAAAAAAAAAAAAAGCAGTTTCTTGGGTCGCAATAGAAGCTTGAGGGACGTATTCGGCTCGAGAGCCATAGTCCGCACACCTCTGGACTAGAAGCTGTGGATATGATGGCAGATCGAGGGTCTGTGCTCTAATTCCATCTACCTCTACTATCCTCTGGCAGACTCTCTTGGTGCTTGATCTATCCACATTGTCCTTAGCTGATCTCTAGCTCTCCATGTTAGCCATCCCAGTCCATCTGCTGTGGATCTAGATGAGCTCATATTTAACGAACAGTTCTCAGTATAAGATCTAGAACTCCCTCCTTTGTGTGGACCTCTATCTCCATCTTTTTTTCTCATCGAGAAGGAGGGTCTAACCAGCAATGCTCTGAATTTGTTAAATTAGTTTTAAGAATTACCGTATTTTCACGACCATAAGGCGCACATAAAAGTCTCAAATTTTCTTCAAACTGAGCAGTGTGCCTTATTGTGGAGTGCGCCCTATCTGATTTGTGGACGTATTAGAGAACCACGAGGTGGACGCGGTTGAGAACATTAAAGGGTGAAGTGTGGGTGTGGATTGTGTCTAAAAGAACAGGTATGTGTTTTATGCAGAACATCGTTGTTTTAAAAACACTGAAAATAGAAAAGAGACACGCTTATGAAGCTCAGTTTAAACTGATGCCCATCAGCTACGAGGAGGAACATGGGAATCGAGCCGCCGCAAGAAAATTTAAAATGAACGAGTCGATGGTTCATAAGTGGAGGAAGCTAGAAAACGAGCTGCGACAGGTGAAGAAGACGCAGCTGAGTTTCCTCGGAAATAAGACGAAGTGGTCAGAGGTTTGAGGAAAGACTCCAGCAGCGATGGATGACCAGAGGAGACCACAGCTTCACGAAGGGTGGAAGGCAGCGCCGGGCGAGTTACGCCACAGTTTACCAGTGGATTGTAGATGCTTGGGCTAACGTGTCTGCTGGCACTGTTGTCCGAGCTTTCGCAAAAGTAGGCATCATTTCCGAGGAGCCGCACAATACAGAAAGTGACTCTGACAGCGAGGAAAGTAAACCTGCCATGTTGGATTTAGAGCAGCTGTTAGATTCAGAAACAGAGGATGAGGACTTGGATGGATTTGATTAAATGACTTTATGATGACTGTAACTAATATTTAAATAAATAAATAATAAAATGAATTACTCTATTAATCCCTTACCAGGGAAATCTGTGTGCTGCACTCCTGACACCGCAGGAGGCTGCCCTTCGATGGCGCCAATGGTGGGAGAAGCAGGGGTTAGGTGTCTTCTCCAAGGACCCTAGACGTGCTCTCTGTGGGACGCAAACCCGCGAACTTCCGGTCCGCGCGCGAACGCTCTAACCACTGAACTGCCGTCTCCTCTCGGCAACCAAACTCAGTTTTACTCCCAATCTAGTTTTAAATCCGCACACGTATGTCTGTGTTGTTGTAAGGCGGACGGTGTAGAGGATACGTATATAAAACCTGCGCCCTATCATCAGGTGCGCCTTATGTGTGTGTTAAATACAGAGCACACGAAACAGGGACTGCGCCTTTTAATACGGTGCGCCTTATAGTCAGGAAAATACGGTAAATTTTAAAAGTGATTTTTGAATATTTTCTGAGACAACTGACTTTTTTTTATTTTTTTTTTAATATATATAAATTTTTAGTTCTTATTATGATGTGTTTTTATAAAAAATTATTTATTCCTAAAGAAGAGCAGTTTGTTTACAGTTAATTTGGTTTTCATGAGTCAATTATGAATAGAATTATTCACACACAAAAAAACAATCAAATTCCGATAAAATAAGAAGTTAAAAAGCAACAAAAAAAATAAACATAGAACTAAAATATGTTTTTAAAAGTTAAAAATATTTAAAAGTTAGTTTAAATGAAATCTTAGATAAAAACTTGATGTAAAGTGTTGTAGTTGAATAAATGAGTGGAGCAACAGTCTGACCTCTCTGAATCCGTTTCCTTTAGCGGTTTTCTACACCAGGCGGTAACAATGGTAGAAAGAAGAGCTCTTTGTTTGTTCGCTTCTGAAATCAAACAGATTTCATTTACTCAAACTTTCCTGAAGAATCTCAGATCAATCTGTCTGATCTTATTGATTAAAGATCTATCAAATAAACATCTTGTAAGATTAAAAGCAGTCAAACTTTAGAAACTTATTCTTGTCTTCAGCAGGTTTCATGCTGATTCTCTCTCATACACAATCCATGATGTTCGAGATTTTAATTACAAATGATGGGAACACATATCCGGGTCTGGATTTCAGAATAAAAGCATAGCTGCGGTGAGAGCAGGTGCAGGTTTGACTCAAAGATTCAAAAAGAAAGACAGCATTGCAATTCTGTCATCTTCTTATCCGTCTATCCCTTACGGGGTTGCAGGAGCCCATCCCAGCTGATAATAAGGTGAGAGGAGGGTACACCCCGAACAGGTCGCCAGTCTATCATGGGGCCAGACACATCGGAATCAGAATGCTTTTATTGCCATGTCAATGAGAATATCAGAGACTAGGAACTTGCTTTGATACAGGTGTGCAAAAATATAAGATAAAAATAATAAAAAATAAAATAAATAAAAATAATTTTAACAAAACAGAGTGCTCAGAAAGAAAAAGAAAAGTAGTGCAATGTCATAGAAAATAATAAAAAATAATAAAGATAGTAAAGTGACAAGAGGGAGGTGACTAAGAGATGTGGGGTTCAAGTTATAAAGTATTAATTAGACTAACGGCAGAAGGGAAGAAGCTGTTTTTGTGGCGGGACGTTCTGGTCCGAATGGACCGGAGCCTCCTGCCCGAGGGGAGTCGCTCAAAAAGTCCATGTCCAGGGTGGGAAGGGTCAGCTGCTATCCGACCTGCACGCCCCCGAGTCCTGGAGACGTACAGGTCTTCGAGAGATGGAAGGCTGCAGCCGATCACCTTTGCAGAGCGCACAATGCGCTGCAGTCTGTGTTTGTCCCTGGCTGTGGCTCCAGCGTACCACACGGTGATGGAGGAGGTGAGGACAGACTCGATGATGGCTCTGTAAAACTACACCAACATCTGGGCGGGCAGCTTGGCTTTCTTCAACTGCCGCAGAAAGTACATCCTCTGCTGGGCCTTTTTGATCAGGGAGCTGATGGACGGCTCCCACACATAGAATCATACACACACTCATTCGTAGGGGCAATTTAGCACCGGCCAATCAACCTAACATTCATGTTTTTGGAGGGTGGAAGGAAACCGGAGTACCTGGAGAAAACCCATGCAGCCACAGGGAGAACATGCAAACTCCACACAGAAAGGACAGTGTTCCAAGCCTCATCCCTACCCGGGATGTGAACCCACAACCTTCTTGCTGTGACCTTCTTGTTGTCTTTCTTGCCCGAAAGACGACATGTGGATAGATATTAAAAAAAAAAATTCAAGCTAAAGAAAGTGGAAGGTTTGAATAATTAGGATTAATGTTGATCTTCGTTTGATTTAATTTCAAGTGAAGCAAAAAAGAAAATATTTAGATTTAATTGAAGCTTGAGTTTTGTTTTTATCCAATTTATATCGGATACTCCTCACCTTGTATTGCTCAGAGTTTGGCTCCTTGGTCACACCATAAGAATGTACTTTAGGAGATCATTCATTTGTTGTTGGAATATGAGTTTCTGAGTTTTTTCTCCAATATTTTCAATTGAATTGAATACACTTCATTTATTCGAGTGCTGCAGTGTTACATTCATACAATCTCATACAAAGTTGTAAATGTCAAGTTTGAAAGTGAAAGGTTAAATATTTTGATGGAGGATGGTAAAAATGATTTTCTGTACCGTTCCTTTGAGCAGTGGGGTTGCAGGAGTCTGTTACTGAAGCTGCTCTTCAGATGGTCCACAGATTCATGGAGACGGTGGGAGGGATTTAGGATGATTGATGAATGTTTTACTTTCATTCTGTCTCTCTCTACCCCCTCCACGCAGGCGAGTTGTGAGCAAACCACGTCCAGCGTTTTTTACCAGCTTGTTCAGTCTTTTGGCATTCTTTATTTTTATACTATCTCCCCAGGCGGCCACAGCAAAGAACAGGACACTCTCCATGATGGCATGGTAAAACATGGAGAGCATCTTGTTTCAGACGTTGAAGGACCTGAGCTTTCTGAGGTAGTACAGTCTACTCAGGTCCTTTTTGGAATGTTTTTATGAAAAACATTTGAGAAATCTCTTTTTTAATTCAGTTTAATTTAGTTTACATTGAGTAGCCAAGTCCGTATTCCAAAAAAAAAAAACTGATGAGAAAACAACAGGTATGAATTTCTAAAGCAATATGTATCTGAGTTTAATACATGAAAAACGTTCCAGGTAAAATCCCAAATAAAACCTTAAAGATGGACCGGTCACATCTTTAAGGTCACAGATACCAAGCTGTGGATTGGTATCTGTGGGTACCAATCCACTGATTGTGATTAAGGGTACCAATCACCAGCTGGGAAAACCAACTGTACCTGACATCACCCAACACACACAATTTAAAGAACTAAAACTGTGCAAAACATCAACACAAACTACCACAGAAAACAGGTGGAGAGGATAAATACAGTGAGCACCCCCACCGCCACACCCTCAATTCACCAGGCTGCCCAAGGCCATCCTGCCCAGAAAAAGAAAGAAAAGTTAAGACCAAATTCTAAAACCTCTGATAAAAACCAAGACAGAACAGCAGTAGCTGTCTTTTCCTCCAGCCGTTGGAGGGAGTTTTAAAACCCAAGCACTCAGTAGCCCTTTTGTGGCACACCCGACACAACATGAAACTGGACTAGTCAAATCAGGGCGGCACGGTGGCGCAGTGAGTAGCACAGTGGCTTCACAGCAAGAAGGTTCAAGATCGAGTCCTGGGTGAAGACAAGGCTTGGATTTCTGGCCTTTCTGTGTGGAGTTTACATGTTCTCCCCCGTGTATGCGTGGGTTTCCTCCAGGTACGTCTGTTTTCTCCCGTCCTCCAAAAACATCCGTGTTAGGTTGATTGGCCACTACATAATTGCCCCTAGAAATGAGTATGCGTGTGGCCTAGCGACAGACTGGTAACCAGTTAGGGGTTGATCCTGACCCTTGCCTCAAATCAGCTGGGATGGCCTCCAGCACCCCCAGCAGCCCCGTAGAGGATAGACGGTTGAGAAGGTGACTGACTGGCTATAGTCAACCCACGATGGAGAATTTCCTTTGCAGCAGGTAGCCATGACAACACCAATAGTGAGACACCTAAGGAGTTAGATGTCTGCTTCAGGGACACCTAGGGGGCACAGTGGGAATCGAACTGGCTTCTCCCAGTCTAAGGATGGACTCTCTACCACTAAGCCAACACCTCCCTCCCCTTCTTTTGTGTGAAAAAGAAGATTTTCAACTAAAATAAAAAGTGAATAAAAACTGAGGAGGGCGTTGTAGAGGATGAAGAGCGGTGGTCAGTGTCACAAAAAGAAGACAGACAGCAGACATGGAGGTAGATTTCTGTTTTATCTTTTTGGTTTGGCTTTTGTTTTTGCTTTTCTTTTGAAAAGAAAAGCGTGAGTTCAAGCTAGAGTTTGAAGAGACTCTAGCTTGACCAATCAGAGTGATAAACAGGGGATTGACCACGCCCCTCTCTCCACACACTGTCAATCAGAATGAACTGGAATTACATTCACACTGTTTTTCTGATTTAACAAAGTTTTATTATTATTTGTTACTTTAGTTTTTAACTAGTTTCATATGTGTTTTCTTTTTAATCTCGATGCTTTAAATCTGGTTTCACACTAGTCTTTTTTCTTGTTTTAGACCAGGTTTTATTTCAGTTTTTTCTGATTAAAAACGCTTTAAAATGACTTTTTTTCTGGTTTAGACCAGTTTCATACATGTTTAACATTGGTATTTTTACTTCTTTTAAAATGGTTTTATTTTAAGTTTATTCTGGTTTTAAACAATTTTATAGTGACTTAGTTTTACACTTTTTTTCTTGTTTTAAACATTGATTTTATATTAATTTTCTTCTTAATTAGACAGTGCTTTTGTTCAGACTTGTTTTACACTGGTTTTGTTACTTTTTCTCTTGTTTTTAGACCAGTTTTACACTGTTTTTATTTCAGTTTTCTTCTGATTTAAACCAGCTTTAAACTGACTTAAGTCTCTTATTGTTTCAAACCAACTTTACAGCTAATTTTAAACCGTTTCTTCTTGTTTTAATCCAGCTTTAATCTGGTTTCACATTGGTTTTTGTTCTTGTTTTATCAACTTTTTGCTAGTTTTTCTCCAGTTTTCTTACTTTTTTTTCTTGGTTAGATTAGTTTTTTCAGTTTTTTAAAAATTGTTCTTATTTTAGAACAATTTTATGCTGGTTTTGTATCAGTTTTCCTCATGTTTTCGACCAGCTTTGCTCTGGTTTGTTTCAGTTTTTTGTTGCTAGTTTTCTTCTTGTTTCAGACTAACTTCTAAATGGTTTAAAAGCTAAAAAGTTTTATTTTAAGAGGGAAAAAAAACACACCAAAAAACTGAAAAAGCCAAAGTAAGCTGAAAAGGTAAAAAAAGTCTCAACAGACCTCAAAAACAATCCTGAGACTCAAACGTTGATCTGAATCATCCCCAAAATTTAACCACCTCTTCATCTTCCCATTGTGGATACATCATGAAAACCCACCCAGAACTTTCTGAGTTACAATATCATGTACACACACACACACACACACACACACACACACACACACACACACACACACACACACACACACACACACACACACACACCTGCTCCCCTGTTCATCCCTGACTCAGTGGTACAACCCAGATCTTTCCTTGTCTGTGATTTGTCGCCTGTAGCTTTAAATTCCAGCTTCTGCTGAGGATTTATTCTGAGGAGACTTGTTTCTTCTCAGACTCAAAAATCAGCCCCTTCATCAGCCGTCCATCCCTGTCGTGCACTGGTTCTTCTGGAGGGTGAGGTAGAACAACATCTGGAGCCTCACATCGATGAAAGAGCAGTGTTTCACATCTGGGACCCTGTCCTCCATCTCTCTGAAGAGATTCACCAGGAAAAGGAGAGTTGCTCCTCGGAGGCTGCAGGATGAGGACAGCGACCTGTGCAGGTGGGACATCATCCAGGACAGGATAGGATGTTCAGGTGGGACAGAGTCCTGGTCCAAACCAGGACATGAACAGGGTGATCAGGTGGGACATCATCCTCATCGAGGACAGGATAGGATGTTCAGGTGGGACAGAGTCCTGGTCCAAACCAGGACAGGAACGGGGTGGTAAAGTCTGGACCACACAGAGAGTGCACACACTCTGTCAGTGTGATTAAAATCTTTTGTGCACAGTGATCGCTACAGTGAGCAATTATTTAAGGTGGATATTTCTTCATTTTTTTGCATAAAGAACATAAAAAAATGGATAAAATTCAAAAGTAGATCATTGTAATTAATATTTCATGCACGAAAGATTTTCATGTGTCACATTTATGTTTTTCTTCCATAGAAATTCATGCATTTTTCAAACTTTTAAAAAACTTTTAATGTGACGATGCTGCAGAACTAATTTCCCATTTTTTATGGGACGGTAAAAAAACTTGAACTTAAATTGGTACTAGTGTCAAAATGGCATGTTATTAATGAGTTATTAATTGCAGGCGTATTGAGGGGTTAATTTTTTAAATCATGTTAATTCATTGTTTTTATGAACTTTGCTGTTTCTGAATGGGTCTTGTAAGGTGAATGCTGATTGGTTGGTATTGGCGTAATAAATGGACAATTGGCATTTCAAAATTGCCTTTAAGACACTACAACATCATTCACTAAAATAGTTTTCGGGTTACCCGTCATCACAATGCAGTTACCTCAAATGGCAAATACACAAAGATCCGATATACAGTAACTAACTGGTAACAGTAGCTAGTTATTAAACTTAACAAACTCAGGGGATTTCTGTCCCTAATCTTCAATCTTTGTGAGAAAAAAACTCCCCCCAAAAAACCTCCCGGTCGCTGGGGCACAGGCAAGAGGAAACAGGAATGAGACGAGACTTCTGTTCAGGAAAGCCAGGAATCAGTTGAGGGCAATGTAAATACATCATGGCATCAGACTGCATTAGTCTGATGAAGCCACAGGAATGTTTTTTTTTGTTTGTTTTCCAGATGTTCGGTGTTTTCTTTATCCCGTACCAGCCGCTCTGTCCAGCGGGTCCTGACTGCCTGCCTGATCTCCTTCCTCGCTCTGCTCGGCTCCGTCTCTGTAGACCTCCGCTCCAGCTTTGTCCAGCTGCAGAGCACCGAGGCGGCCTACGAGCAGCTGACCTCCTGCCGGACTGTTGCACTGCTGCAGATTATCACAAAGTTCCAGAAAATGAGACGCTTGTTAGGAAATGAAACTCTGCAGGCTGGTTTTCAAGTGCATCTCTGCGAAGAAACAGAAGTCTTCAGGAACAATGGGGAAGTTCGTTGTACCACAGAGGTGGTCAGGTTGTGTCAGGAAGTGAAGAGGAATCTCCAGAGGTTTGTGAATGCATCGCTGGGGACTGACTGCTCGAGTGAGAAAGTTGCTTCCGTTTTCACTGAAACTATTGAGAGACTTCTTGTCATGTGGGGCTCAGTAGAGGAAGCTTTGGTACAGGCTAAGCTTCACTCTGACTGGGCAGACGTCCTCTCTCTGAGACTTCTGATCACTTTCATAGAGCTCAACCACCAGCTGATGAACTCATCTGCTCCTAATAGTTTCCAGCACAGGTGGACCTCCACACTGGGTCTCCTGAGCTTTACCAGGATCCTGTCTGAGCGGCTCAATCACTGCTGGTTGGAGAATGTGGAAATGAAAATAAACTCCACAACAGCAGACCATCACGCTTACGTTTTTGACATGAGTCGCTGGGAGATTGGAGCAGAGTTTCTATCTGGGTCTCCATTAGGGATCCAGGTTCTGTTAGACACCCAAAGGTGCCTGTTAGAGAGGTCAGCCTTGTTGCTCAGGTCAGCATCTCGAGCTGCGTCCTCCAGCCTTAGCATGAGAGTCTGCTTGCTAGTCTTAGCCTGCCTCATCTACCCCGCCGTCGTGCTCTGCTTCAAGGAGATGACCGACTGGATCCAGAACTATGCCAAGAGTCTCAAGGACAGGACTGAGGATCTGAAGAGGCAGAGGCAGCTGGCCGAAGATCTGCTGCATCAGATGCTGCCAAAGTCTGTCGCCAAGCAACTCCGCAAACACCAACACGTAGAGGCAGAGAGTTACGAAAAGGTGGGCGCTAGAGCCAGTCATTCATCCAATCATCAATTCATCCATCTATCCATCCCACCATTCATCCACTCATCTATCTTCTCATGTGGTGGCTGAGCAGGCTAAAGACCAGAGGTGGCAGTAATGGTGGCAAGAGATGTGTTCCAACGCAAAGCTGGGCTCGAGTTTGGAGGCAAAGCATGGCTGGGGTTTCAGGGCAACACTATGGTTCTGAACTTGGGTGGTGTAGGAAGACACATTCTCAACAGACTCAAAGGTGAACAGGGCTTATAAACGGAGGATCAAACAAAAGGCAGCTGTGTCAGGAAGAGGGAATGTGAGTTAATTGGGGAGGATAGGTCTGGCCAACAAGCTGGGGGACAAGGAGAGAAGGGAAGATGACAGTATGCTCCCTGTGGAGGCACTTCTTGGTCATCCAGGCTGTTTGCTTTAGGTCATTGCCATGTACCAAGACCTGTTCTGAGGGAAGGATAATGCATGGAGTCGCAGTCCGAGCAAGTTCGACAGTTTGAATCTTTTTCACAGAGCTGTTTGGCAACTGCCCGCTAGCCCTTACCAGCCTTACAAAAGTCTATCATTATAAAGGATTCAAGCAGCGAACAACCTCAAACAGGTGTTCTAATTTAAACAAGTCTTTGAGGGTTAGAATTTGAGCAAGTGGACAGGCTAGACAGGCTGGCACCGCCTTGTGCTTATGCTTCATTTAATTTCACTCCAGCTCATCAAATTCAAAGAGGCGCTGGGATTGTCTGACCAGTCAGCTACCAGAGATGATGCCATGACGTCAAAGATAGGCATCCATCCAGGCCTGTTTGTAGTTCTGTAGCTAAGCTCGAGCTCAATCAAGCTGCATGGTCTGCGTTAGCATCGATTTCCAAAACTGAGCATTCAAAATCAGACCAAAGAAATGTTTGGAGAGTTTCATTCAGGGAAAGGACATGGTTGCCCTGCTGCTGACGGGAACAGTTAGAATTTACCCTCTGTTTCCAAGACCACACTGGTGGTTCAGACTCATTACTCATAAAAAAAAGACGATTGGTTGAAGCCAAAAAGTACCCGCCTACCACAGAATTAACAAACCTCAGAGATGTGAGGTCAGACTATTTCCACGAATAGAAGGAATCAAATACAGTAACAAATAAATTATTTTTTCTAAATCATACAATGTGATGTCCAGATGTTTCTTATGCCCGGTCCACATGTAGCCGGGTATCTGGTAAAACGAATATAATTTTATCTGTTTTGGCCTGTCATCCACACGAACCCGTCGTTTTTTTTTTCACTACAAACCGTTGGTTTTTGAAAACTCTTACCAAAGTGAAGATTTTGGAAAACTCCGGTTTTGCTTTTGCGTGTGGACATGCATAATCGGCGTTTTGCGTTTTAAACGTCACTAACTGCGACAATTAATGCATAAACGTCATTTGTGTGCGTCCTTGTTTTTAATATCAGACAGTGGGCAGCATGGATCCTCTAAAAAAAAAAACAAAAAAAACGCTCTTTTCTTGCTTTTTTTTTTACACTGAACTGCTTTTGCTTCTTGTCGAGGAGCAAAGGAGGAGAAATGCGTAGCAGTCGTTGATTATTAATCACATAAGCCTTCCTAGCTCAGAACTTACGTTCAGTTAAATACTGCCCACTACTGGTCTGGCATGCTTATAACAGCACTCAGAAGCGCGTAAATTCACGACCATTAGGCGCACCGTACGAAAAGGTGCAGTCTCAGTCACAAACCACCTTACAACAACACAC
This sequence comes from Neostethus bicornis, assembly GCA_902685375.1. Classification (NCBI taxonomy): domain Eukaryota; kingdom Metazoa; phylum Chordata; class Actinopteri; order Atheriniformes; family Phallostethidae; genus Neostethus; species Neostethus bicornis. Next base: position 29,104,653 of record LR738550.1, read on the forward strand.
ACGCAAGCATGCAAATGTGCGTATTAAAAAATAGATCAGGAGCAAAACTGAGTTTGGTTGTACTTTATTTAAGTAGTAACGATACTAAACAAGCACATTACCGGTAATAGTCTTTATTCAAATCCGTCAAAGTCCTCATCCTCTGTTTTGGAATCGAACAGCTGCGCAAAATCCAACAGAGCAGGTCCACTTCGCTCCTCGCTGTCAAAGTCACTGTCTGTACTGTGCGGCTCCTCAGAAAGGATACCAGCTTTTGGGAAAGCTCGGATAACAGTACCAGCAGACACGTTAGTCCAAGCATCTACAATCCATTGGCAAACTGTAGCGTAACTCGCCCGGCGCTGCCTTCCACCCTTTGTGAAACTGTGGTCTCCTTCGTTCATCCATCGCTCCCACGCCGCTCACACTTCAGTCTTTAACGTTCTCATGCCTTTTCTTTCAGGTCCACCTCGCAGGGGACTGCGTTTTCTTTTAGGTCCACCTTTTCTCACACACAAGGCGCACCGCATGAAAAGGCGCACCGCTCATTTTGAAGAAAATTTGAGACTTTTATATGCGCCTTATAGCCGTGAAATTACGGTATTTATACGGGTTCGTGTGGATGCGGTTAAATTTAAAACGGTTACGTGTGTACGCGAGAGATTTTATAAAACGGAGGACAGCGGATATGCGTTTTTCAAAAATACCCAGCTACATGTGGACATGGTCTTAGATGGCGTCTCTAATAGAGGTCATGCATTTCAGAGCCCTTCCATTCGTGGTAGAACCTGAAAATGACCGCGTTCAAACTACTGGTTTTCCACTCTGATCGTAATACTTTCTGTTTAAATCCATTCGGCTTCAGGTGTGTTGTAGCTACCAGGAGGTTCCTTCTGTTAAATTTGCGAACATAGAGGATGAACGTGTGTAATTGTTGCCTTTGTTGCTATTGTTAGCGTAATTATCCGTAATTACCCTGTTACATATTCATCAATAGATAAAACAAGTTGTGCAGGCAACACCGTGTCTGGTTTGTTAAAGAGGTTTGAAGCAGCCGTACTGAAGGCGGGAGGACACAGAATAAAGACAAACCCAGTCTTAGTTTTAAAATGAATCACAGATCTAGACTAGTTCACAAAGTGGGACTCTGATACAAAATAAATGGTCATAAAACTCATAAATCATAAAGTGTTAACACCACCTTCATCAAAGTGGGCTTCTTTGTGATCTGTGCAACAAATGATGCTTTAACGTGTATAAATTTGATCATAAAAAGGAGTGTTGGTGTGTGAGGACATGAAGAATAGAGTCAGATCAGTTTTTTGTCCTCAGGTGACCATTTTTTTCTCTGACATTGTGGGCTTCACGTCCATCTCTGCATCCTGTTCTCCTCTCCAAGTGGTGGAGATGCTCAACAACCTCTACATGTGTTTCGACACTCGCATCGATTCATACGATGTGTACAAGGTAACACAAAAATAAAAGTTGTCTTTTAATCTGAAAACTTAACCAGATGATTAGTTATGGCTTCATCTATTGGCCACAGACAGTTTCAACCTGGTTAGATCAAATACAACAGGGGTCTCAAACTTGCCATTTACAATCCTTAAGTTGATCATTTTGGGTATTCAGTTTAATACGAAATATTATTATTAATGCAAGTTTGTTCTCAGTGATTCTTTACATCAACGTTCACAGAACTGACTGAACCAGCCAATCAGGTGGCTGGGTTGACAGCAGTGTTTCCATGGAGACCTCCATGCTTGGTTGCCTGTGTCATGATCCTCACTCCTTCCAGCACTTTCTCTTTTCCCCTTGTTCTGCCCTTTGTTCTAATTTTTCACACTGGGTTCTACTGTTTCCACCAGTGTCTCGTCTTTCCTCTTGTTAGATAAGCCATGGTGTCGGGTCTTCTTTGTCAGGTCATCTGTTGTTAGGGTGTCTTGTTCTGATCTGTTCCCCCACATCTGGAAACTGACCAAGTCTGGTACTGCCCTTCTTGCCCTGGACCTGAGCCTGCCCAGGTTGGCTACCAGGTTACACTAGTTTCCTGTTCCCTGACCTCTTCTGGCTAATGGGGTGGCATGGTTCAGTGAGTACAGGGGCTATTTTGCAACCAAAAAGTTGTAGATTTAATCCCCAGCACGTCGTGTCGACGTGTCATTGAGCAAGACATCTAAATTCTAATTGCTGAAGGGATGTGTTTCGTGCCTTGCATGGCAGCCTTACACCATCACTGTGTGCCTGGATGAATCTGACGTACCATGTAAAGCAATAACTAGGACTCTGCATCGGTCCGTCGTGGTAAAGAAGGAGCTGAGCCGAAAAGCAAAGCTCTTGATTTACAAGTCGATCTACGTTCCTCTCATATGGTCACCAGCTGTGGGGTGGTAACCGAAAGAATGAGATTGCAGATACAAGCAGCCGAAATGAGCTTCCTCTGCAGGGTGGCTGGGCTCTCACACAGAGATCGGTGTCGATCCGCTCCTCCTCCAGATCTAGAGAAGCCAGATGGGATGGTTCGGGCATTTGGTCAGGATGCCCCCCGAGCGCCTCGCTAGTGAGGTGTTTCGGGCACGTCCCATCAGGAGGAGACCAAAAAGCAGACCCCGGGACCTGCTGGAGAGACTGTGTCTCACAGCTGGCTGGGGAACGACTCGGGATCCTTCCGGGTGAGCTGGAGGATGCAGCTGGGGTGAGAGAAGAACTGAGATTCCTGTCTGAGGCTGTGGCCCCCGCGAGCTGGCCCCAGATAAGCAGAAGAGAACGGAGCCCCAGAGAACGGAACGGTATATTTTAATAATTGAATGTTAATGACATTAGAAAAGTCCCAGTTTCTGGTCCCAAGCAGACTACTTGTCTCCGGTTTCCCAGAAGAAGATGAACAAGCTGTGATGTTGCTGTGAAACCAGGTGGAGACAATAGGAGATGCCTACATGGTGGTGAGCGGGCTTCCTGAGAGGAACGGAGACCGGCATGCTGATGAAATCGCAAAGATGGCGCTGGACCTGGTGGCCGCGGTCAGGCAGGTCTCCATCCCTCACATGCCCAGTGAGAGGCTGCAGCTACGAGCTGGCATACATACAGGTAAGGCGGGGGGACGCAGTGGGAGGTGTACCTCAGTTTCATTAACGCACAATAAACAGGCGTGCGCATAAGTTTTTGGTCAAGTAATCAGAGGAGAACCAGGACGTTATTTGGTACTCATCAAAGACCTGAGTTACAACCTTCCTCACAGGGTGGCTAAACACGGGTCACATGGGTGAATAACTTATAGCAAAAAGATTTAATTAATTAAAGTCTAATTAACAAAATATTTCTATTTTATTAAAACGACTATCTGATCCAGGTGTGAGTTTGACTCCATCCCAGTGACTTTTTGATCATGTTTTTATGAACGTTGTACCTTTTCTTGGTCAAAATTTCAAAAGTATAACATAAAGTTCAAGGATATGTCTTGGTCGGGAAGGGATGATGACCCAAGTTAGGGTAGACTGCCTTTAATGTCAATGATCCACAGGTGACGTTAATGACCACAGGTGTTTAGTATCAGGCTGGAATCCAAGAGAGGAAGGAAGGATCAGGGCTCCCTCTGGTGGCAGGCGAGGGAACCATGACAATCACAGGGCATCTTCTCCTGGGAAACCAGAGGCAAGCAGTTTGCTCGGGTGCACAGAGTATCATCTATTATCTGATGAGTCTGCAATCCACCAAACCAAATGATCATTTATTTAAATCTGAAATCAGAGTTTAATTTATCATCATTTTTGTTTCCACAATAAGACCCAGTATGTTATTCTTAGAGTTATCTTAAGACATTATCTTATTACAGTCATGGAAAAATATCCCACCCATCCCAGTTGAAATCAGGCGAGAAGCAGGATACACCCTGAACAGGTCGCCCGTCTGCAGCAGGGCCACACACAAACACAACCATTCTCATACACACTCATACCTAGGGGTAGTTTCTGTAGTGTCCAATCAACCTAACATGGATGTTTTGTGGAGGGTTGGAGGAAACCAGAATACCCATGGAGAACATGCAAACTCCACACAGAAAGACCAGAGTTTCAAGGCTCATCCCACCCGTGACTAGAACCCTGAGCTTCTTGCTGTGAGGCCACTGTACTAACCACTGCACCACCGTGCCACCCGTTTAGAACTCTTATCCAACAGCTTTTGTTCTTGCAGGTCCATGTGTGGCGGGAATTGTCGGCCACAAGATGCCCCGCTACTGTTTGTTTGGAGATACAGTCAACACGGCGTCCAGAATGGAATCCACCAGCCTGCGTACGTTCATTATGTTCTTTAATCTATTAGAAGAAAGAAAAACATGAACAACAGTTGTTACACATGTTAAGATGAAGGTCTGTCACGGGGTCGAAACATTAAGAGGTTACAACTCTAAAAGTTACAGAATCACAATTTTGGGGAGTCAAAAGAATTTGATGTGATGTTTTTTAAAGTAAATTAAATTAGATTTGATTAAATAATTAATCTTCTTCTTCTTCTTCCATCATTTCCCTTCCGGGGGCGCCACAGCAAGTCAGTTTCTTCCATCTAACCCTATCTGCTGCATCTTCTTCGGTCACACCAACTATCTTCATGTCTTCCTTCACTGTATCCATGAACCTCCTCTTTGGTTTTCCTCTAGTCCTCTTTCCTGGTGGTTCCAAACCCAGCATCCTTCTTCTGATGTACTCTCTCTCTCTCCTCTGCACATGTCCAAACCATCTCAGTCTGGCCTCTCTGACTTTAAAACCTCTAATATGTGCTGTTCCTCTGATCCTGTCCATCCTGGTCACTCCCAGAGAGATCCTCAGCATCTTCATCTCTGCTTCCTCCATCTCTGTTTCCTGTCTTTTCCTCAGTGCCACTGTCTCTAGACCAATCAGCATGGACGCTCTCACCACGGTTTTGATCACTTTTCCTTTCATTTTATCTGAAACTCTTCTATCACACATCACACCTGATACTTTTCTCCACCTGTTCCAGCCTGCCTGAATACGCTTCTTCACCTCTTTTCCACATTCTCCATTGCGCTTCTCGCTTGCAGATTTTTTTTTGAGTCATGCTAAATTTTAAAATTTGTTCAGTCGCCTCTTGAGTGTGATTAGCTGTATTTGGATTTACGGTATGTCCAATCCTTTGACCGACACAAAACAATAACAAAGTAAAGTTCCGTGTGTACATCTGGATCTCGTTGCAAAGTTCATAATTATTAAATGTTTCAAGTGTTAAAGTGAATTGCACTACAGGCTGGAGTTTGACTCCTATGTTAAAAAGTAAGTTTTTTTTCCTGAGATGAAGCAAATAATTAGAAAATATACTTGTTTGTAAAGTTTGTTTGTAAGAATCTTGGTCAGAAAAGAAAAACAGTTTTAAGTACATTTGTGATGGAACGCTTTTACCGAAACTGTTTCTTTTTTTGTTTGTTTTAGCTCAGAAAATCCACACCAGTTCAGAAACATATCTGGCTCTGATTAAAGATAACGCCTACGAGCTGCAGCTCCGAGGGGAGATCGAAGTAAAGGTAAAATAATTATAAAAAAACTTCATTACAAACTGACTTTTACAGGCTGGAGGGAAACCAGAGAAGAGGCCTGACACTTCAGAATGAGATGAAGTTAATAAGAGACAAAGTAAAGACTTCAATCAGCTGGAACATTTCAGTATTTTTATTGAAACAAATTATCTCTTTTTTTTTTCATTTGTAAATAAAAAAATTATTGTCATTTTTGCAATTTTAAATTTCATCAACTCCCTTTTCATGATGAAATTTTTGAGTAAGCAGCTTTAAATTAGAGACCATGCAGTAGTCTTCACCCAGAATAGGGTGTAGTGCCCCCTGTGGGTCAGGAACAGGGTCCAGGACCAAGAGCAGGGTTTAAGTATCTCAGGGTCTTGTTCACGAGTGGGTAAGGATGGAGCGAGAGATCAACAGATGGATCGGTGCAACATCCGTAATATTTAGGACGCTGCATCCGTTCATCCTTGACAAGAGGCTGAAATGAGCTTCCTCAGCTGGGTGGCTGGGCTCTCACTCAGAGTCAAGAGCTCTGCCATCCAGGAAGAGCTCGGAATAGTGCCGTTACTCTCAAGCCTAGTGAAGAGAAGCCCGATTGGGCGGTGTGGGTATCTGGTTAGGATGCCTCATGGGTGCCTCGTTGCTGAGGTGTTCCGGGCATGTCCCTCTGGAAGGAGACCCAAAGGTAGACCCGATCCGGCTTGAGAGACTATGTCTCACATCTGGACAGGGAACACCTCAGGACCCTCCCAGGTGAGCTGTAGGATGCAGCCGGGATGAGAGTAGCCTGGGCTTCCAATCAGAGGCCGCAGACAACGGGCGAAAGACAACGGAACGGAGCATGCTCATTAAATCTGTTATTTTTATTTTGATGCTTATGAAAATATATAATTATAACATTTTAATTTTGTAGTTTGTCTCTTTAAACCTTTGTTATGAAGGAAGTAAAAAACAGAAATTTGATTATTTTGTGTCTGTAGTCTAACTACGGGCATCAAGTGGCCATCTTTAAAGTTTGGCTTGTAATGATTTTGGGCAGTTTTAAAGCCCTGCAAGCGTCACATGTTTGGTTCTCTTTCAGGGTAAAGGTAAAATGTACACGTACTGGCTGGTCGGCCATAAGAACTACAGCGTGCAGAACGATAGTCTGGTCTGCCACTGGAATCCCAACATGGCCAGGAAGAAAAAGATCGTGGCCGGCAGCCAGGCCTCTGTGGGAAATGTAAGTGGAACGCCTTCCAATTTTTTTGATGTATTAACGTCATAAAAACGTCTCCTTGGTTTAAATTAAAATCTAATTTTCACCAACTAAAGCAGCATGGTACAAGATGAACTCAAATTTACAAAATATCTCACCTAAATCTTATTCATTTGACACCAAATGGAAGAGTTTTAATCCCTTTGATCCTGAACAATCAGGCAACAAGAACAAATTCTGAACTCCTTTATGTTTAAAATGTACATTTCACTTGTTTAGAGTCAGATTTCAAGCATTTAGATGCTTTCAGATGCTTGAAATTTAACAGCCTTTTCCCCATTTTTGGCTTTCACAGTTTTCAATTAAGTCACAAACAGGGGCAGATCCAGGATTTTCTAAATGGGGAGGGGGGCGTGAGATCTTAGACAAAAGGCACCTGTGGTGCTTGCCAGTATTAGGGTGTGGGGGCATTCCCACCCAGAACATTTTAAAAAATAAGAGTTATTTTCCTGCATTTTGGTGGCCTGTTCTCTGGCCCTGCAAGGGGATAGCTTGACTAGTCTCCTTTACTCACGTCTTCTTTTGTTTTGTTTTGTTTTTTTGTGGACCAAATGGGGCTTGGGCGGTAGGTGCGCCCCCACCCACCTCTAGATCGCCCCTGACAAATATATCTCAGATTTAAAACATTCATTATTGTTTGATTGGAAGATGGAAGAAACTGACTTGCTGTGGCGACCCCTGAAGGGACGAAAGAAGAAGAAGGTTTGTGTGGAAAGGCGTCAAACATCAGGATTTATTTATTAAGTCAAATCCAGCAAAAATATTTTAGAGACGTCATCTCAGTCCAAGGGGGCGATGGCCTAGTGGTAGAGTTACCAGCTTTTGACCGGGAGAACCTGGTTCGAATCCTACGGGGTCTACGCTGTCTCTGGGACCACAGGATGGCAACAACAACGACAAAAAAAAAAAAAACATACCACCTTGAGGTTGTTGTCAACCATTTTTAAACGGATCTTTTTCATATTTATTTTTGTATACTTTAGTTGCTCACAACCAAAAGTTAAGACTTTCGAATATTCTGCTCCTTTCTTTTAATCAAATTCATAATTAAAATCAGATATAGAGGTGTTCCACCATGGTCAGGTCTGTCATGGAGATAAAACATCTGTCACTGCCTGGAAAGGTGTTTAAAAGCAGTGAAAATCTAGATTTAATCAACCAAATTTGTCCTGAATTTGACTTTGTGATGGAAACAAAGCAGCGTTACTGAGGAGGACCGCTTTAGCATCGTACTGTACTGATATCGTTTGGTATTACACTTCAAAATAGATCCGAATCAAACACCTTCATGTTCCACATTTTGTTTTTCGAGACATTTTAAGACATAAAATCACACGAACGACCTCATCGTAGAGATGAAATGTCTGTCTCTGCTTAACCTACACCAGATTGGGTTTAATGTAAATTTGATCATTTTTATTCTCCTCCTTTGTTTCCATCAACTTATGATTAAAGAAGAGGTTTGCTGCCATAAAAAACATCTGTCATCATCTGGAAATGCATGCATTAAAACTAAATCTTAAAATTTAACGAGCCATGACCCTCCTGGACCCGGTTCTCTGGAAATGGAACTAATTAACAATGATGATTAAAACTTCTATTGTTAAGAACCTGTCCCCTAGTGAACGTAATTGGTACTACACTTTAAAATACATCTGGATTTTTACATTTTTTTTAAACGTACTGTATTCATCCCTCAAATGGGAAAAAAAATTAATGCTGCATTGCACCGCAGCAGGCAGCCATGACAGCGCCAGTGGTGGAAGAAACCAGGGCAGTTAGGTGTCTTCCCCAAGGACACTTAGGCATGGGCCCGATGGGGATTGAACCAGGTTCTCCTGGTTCAAGGATGGACATCCTACCACTGAGCCAACACCTCAGACCTTGTGGCAGTTTGCCCATCCATGCACAAGGTTTACTCCTTCGACACATCATACCTGATACGTTCCCCCACCTGATCCTCCACCTGCTTCTTCACCTCTTTTCCACACTCTCCTTTGCCCTGCATTGTTGATCCCTAGAAGTTAAAGTTCTTCAACTTTTCTCCTTCTCCCTGTAATCTCACTTCTCCGCTTGGGGCCCTGTCATTTACAGGGATTGTTGTCCATTGCTCTCCTTTCCTGGACAAACCTCCACCTCTCCAGCTTTTCCTCCACCTCCACCCTCCTCTCGCTACATATCACAATGTGATCTTTGAACATCTTTGTCCATGAGAGATTCCTGTCTCCCTTTAGTTTGTCCAGCATGTTAACAAATGAAAACACAGAGCAGAGACCTGATGCAGTCTGACCTCCACTCTGAACTCCACCAACAAATAATAAACATTGAATGAAACTATTTGTTGTTTTATATTTAGATTGTAAAGGTTACCTAAATCTTACCCACATACGACATCACTAATGTGCCTATTTACCTTTCAGCAGTCATCTGTAACCATGCATAGCCTCAGTGACAATGCCACCACGCCAGGCTCTCTGCCTTCGACAGCGTTGAACCGTCATACAGACAAAGGAGGCCTGAGTGTGGCAGCTCAGATGGAACCTTACGGGGGGAGCTACGGTACGTTGGGCTCGATGATCGGTGGTCTGCAGGGAGGAGATGAAAGTCCTCTGCCCGTCCAACGTGGTGCTCAGCTCAAACCAGATCTCCTGCCTGCCTCCAACCAACACATATGAATCAAACAAACACTCTGACGGGGATTAAGAGAAATTGTTTAAGATTTAAGTTTATTTATAGTTCTTATACGTATAGACGGAGTGTTAGATGAGTCTAACAGAGGTACTGCTGTCAATGTGAAGCTACTTCTCTAAATAAATAAAGGGTGTTATTATATTTCCACAATGCTTGTGTAACTTTCATCCATTTTCTTGCCCATTAAATGAACATTTACAATAATATACATTTTACTCAATTGATAAAACGATCATAATGTATTTTTGGTTATTTAACCAGACCGCCGGTTCAAGATCGGGCAGGGAGCACCAGGGAAGCAGAGGCACAGACCGTAAGAACATTTAATAGAGTAGAAAGCAGTTCTTAAAGAGAAAGAGTTTACGTCTCTAGGCGCAGCCCATGGGCACCTCCTCATCCCGACTAATTAAATATTTCGATTGCTTCAGCCCTTTTTTTACACGACGTGTATTTGTTTTCTTTTTAAAATAAATTGTCATTTTCAAATGAACAAAATTACATTTTGGTGGATAATTTTCTTAAAATGGGCAGCACGGTGGCGCGGTGGGTAGCACAGTGGCCTCACAGCAAGAAGGTCGTGGGTTCGAGTCCTGGGTGGGACGAGGCTTGGAACACTGTCCTTTCTGTGTGGAGTTTGCATGTTCTCCCCGTGTTTGCTTGGGTTTCCTCCGGGTACTCCAGTTTCCTCCCACCCTCCAAAGACATGCATGCTAGGTTGACTGGCCGGTGCCAAATTGCCCCTATGAATGAGTGTGTGTGAGTGGATGGTCGTATGTGTGTAGCCCCGCGACAGACTGGCGACCTGTTCGGGATGTACCCTGCCCTTCGCCTTAAATTAGCCGGGATGGGCTCAAGCACCCCCCGCCACCCTGAAAGGGCAGACGGATTAGAAGATGACTGACTGATGACCGATTTTCTTAAAATGTTGTCTGACTCTCTCTTCTTCCTCCTTGAGAGAGAGCTTTGTTTTAGATTCCTGATGGATCCTCTGTGTTCCTGTCCTGGGCGTGGCCGGACTGAGGAATCCTTGGTGTTTGATCTACCATCTTGTTTCCATCAGGATGAACAATATCTACTGATTTCTTCAGATATAAAGCTGAAGAGTAGAATAAAGTAATGTTTAATTAACAGCTGTTAGATAGAAAAGCCATGCTGATTGGAACAACTCAGAGACTCTCATATACTTGTACAAAGTTACGTTAGAACAAAAAAGAGAGAATCTCAATCACATGTACCAGGGTAAAAGTTTATTAAATCTAGTTACAAGGGAAAAGCATCTCAGTCTGCTGGATTTATACAGTGAGAACAAAGAGGTGTGTTTTAAGAAGGGAGGAGTGATGGGAACCTGAAAACCACTTAAAGATAGGTAGAGACAGAATTGTGTGATCGTCTGCCCCTCCCTTAGTTACCATAACACTATGTGTTCAATCGTCTGGGCCTCCTGGAGTTGAGTGATTGTGTTAACTAGAGACACGTTTGAATGATAAGAACAAAAGAATTCATGTCAAAAGAATTATTTACATTTCCTCCCTAACAACAGCCATCTCCCCCTCATCCCCGGGAGGTATCGCTCCTTCATGTGGGTCCCCCTAAGGTTTCTTTTATTTCCCCCGACTGCTAATTTTTGTTTTTTCTAGTTTTTTCTCACTGGGATCTAGGATCGAAGGGTAGGAATGTGCGGCACAAGTACAAGATCATCATGATTCAGTATGATATCCAAATTATAACAAACTATCATGACTGTAAGTGATTATCTACCTTTTTGCTGTGAGGCCACCGCGTAGCCCGCCAATGTTAGCTTATGAGGTCATAGATCAGATACAGAGGAATCAGTCTGGTGATGCCCAGGACAGGAACGCAGAGGATCCATCAGGAAACTGAAACAGAACTCTTTCCAAAGGAGGAGGAAGAGAAAGGTGGACAACATGTGAACGATATGGTAAATGGACTCTACTTATGCAGCGTTGGTACTCATAGCGCTTTACAGTGTAGCCCACATTCACCCACTCATACCTGATGGGAATGCTGCCATGCGAGCTACAAATCACCATCAGGAGCAGGTGTAGTTACAGCTTGGATGTTTTTACAATCGCTCGAAAGCTTGATTCAACTTTATTCGAGGACACTTCGGCATGAACTCTAGGCGGTGGATCAAATCAGCGACCTCTCGGTTACAGGACGGTCGCTCTACCCACCGTACCATCATCAGAATCAGAATATACTTTAATGATCCCACACATGGGAAATTTGTGTGTCACAGCAACAACTTCCTATCTGCTAAGTGAGTCGTTGTAGAGCCCGATCACGTACGGAAAGAAAGACCTCCGGTAACGAGATGTTCTCGAGCGGAGCTGTCTGAGCCTCTTGGAGAAGGATATGGTCATGCCGTACCAATTAGTGGTGTAAAAACTAAATGAAAAGACGTGAATGAGATGAAAAGCCAGGGATCAGTGAAGACTGATGTGGATACATCAAGCATCAAAGACGGAGAATAAAACACTTTGAATTGTCTTCATCAGCAATAACTAGGACGCTGCATCGGTCCGTCGTGGTAAAGAGAGAGCTGAGCCGAAAGCAAAGCTCTCGATTTACAAGTCGATCTACCTTCCTACCCTCACCTCTGGTCGCCAGCTGTGGGTGGTGACCGAAAGAATGAGATCGCGGGTACAAGCGGCTGAAATGAGCTTCCTCCGCAGGGTGGCTGGGCTCTCACTCAGAGATCGGGTGAGGAGCTCGGTGAACCGTCTTTTCAGCCACGGAGATTTCAGCCACAGACATTTGAGCCAAAAAACTGCAACCTAGCCTATTTGAGCCATGGGATAAAAATGTTTATTTTTGATAAAATTTTTACATAAAATATCAGAATTTTTAAAAAATATCAGAATTTTTTATTTGAGCCATGGGATAAAAATGACTAAAAGCAATTATTTTCTGTAGTGCAACTGTTTATTTACGATAAAATTTTGACATAAAATATCAGAATTTTTTAAAAATATCAGAATTTCTTCATGCCCTTTTGTGTTAGGTGTGAATATCACATATTGAGATAGGCTCAGACTATATCTACTTCACACCTAACACAAAGGGTTACATAACTGTCCTACTGGGTGAACGGTCATGTCAGACACAGACAGTTGGGCCAAGAAACTGCAACCTAGGCTATTTACAAAATATCACAATGTTTTACATAAAATATCACAATGTTTTACATAAAATAGGTTTTTGGCCCAAATGTCCGTGGCTGAAATCTCCGAGGCTGAAATGTCCTAGAACCGAGGAGCTCTGTCATCCGGGAGGAGCTCGGTGTCGAGCCGCTCCTCCTCCAGGTCGAGAGGAGCCAGATGGGGTGGTTCGGGCATCTGGTCAGGATCCCCCGAGCGCCTCGCGGATGAGGTGTTTCGGGCACGTCCCACCGGGAGGAGACCAAGGGGCAGACCCCGGACCCGCTGGAGAGACTATGTCTCACAGCTGACCGGGGAAAGACTCGGGATCCTTCCAGGTGAGCTAGACGTCTTCATCAGTAATAACTAGGACGCTGCATCGGTCCGTCGTGGTAAAAAGAGAGCTGAGCCGAAAAGCAAAGCTCTCGATTCACAAGTCGATCTACATTCCAACCCTCACCTATGGTCACCAGCTTTGGGTGGTGACCGAAAGAATGAGATCGCGGGTACAAGCGGCCGAAATGAGCTTCCTCCGCAGGGTGGCTGGGCTCTCATTTAGAGATCGGGTGAGGAGCTCTGCCATCCGGGAGGAGCTCGGTGTCGAGCCGCTCCTCCTCCAGGTCGAGAGGAGCCAGATGGGGTGGTTCGGGCATCTGGTCAGGATGCCCCCCGTGCGCCTTGCAGATGAGGTGTTTCGGGCACGTCCCACTGGGAGAAGACCAAGGGGCAGACCCTGGACCTACTGGAGAGACTATGTCTCACAGCTGGCCGGGGAACGACTTGGGATCCTTCCAGGTGAGATAGAGGATGCAGCCGGGGAGAGAGAGGCCTGGGCTGCCCGCTTGAGGCTGTTGCCCCCGCGACCCGACCCCGGAGCAAGCGGAAGATGACGGAACGGAATTGTCTTGTGTTTGAATTGAAATAAACTTGCCTCCAAACTTTGCTCAGTGTTAGAAAGTTTTGTGGTGAGTGTGAGTCAGTGCAGGAGAAGTTTGGAGTCATAATCTGGATGTGTGTGAGTGTGTGTGTGTGTGTGTGTGAGCTTGGTTTCCTGTATGAATACTAAAGCAAAGCCACGTGGTGTGAAAGCAGACTGCAGCTTCTTTTGTTCAAATCAATCAAACCAGAGACGGACAGAGAAGCCAGGAAATCACCGGTAGATCATTTATTTTATTATTTACAAACAATAATCAAACACACACCGATTTAAATACAACTCACACACACCATGCTAGCTTTTTACTGTCAAAACGCGCGTGTTTGAGAGTAAAATAATAAAAAGTTTTGATGTTTTTATTTAGTGTGTTAGCATCCAGCTAGGTAACGTTAGCCTTCTAAAAACAAAACACACATATGTGAGAAACATTGGGTTTTAATGTTGGTTTAATGTGTGTTTTTTTATGTCTTTTTAAATGAGTTTTTAAGTATAATGTGTGTTTTAATTAAAAGATGAAGTTATTTAAAGTGAGCGAGTGAACAAAGAGAGACATTAGCTGCTAACAGCTAGCCGATGGACAGATGAAAAAAAAAATACATTTTACTGTAAAAATATGTAAATAAAATAAAGTTAGAAAATAAAAAACAACTTATTTCAGCTTCTTTTTAAAAAAATCAGACTTATCAGTGTTTTAAGTCAGTAAAAAGCAGTATTTTATGTGTTATTTAAGTTAAATTGGTTCCTTTCATTAAATAAATAAAACTTATTTCTGATTAAAAAATTAAAAAAACAAATTTATTAATATTTTTATTTGTGAAAAGTATTTATTTAATTTAGTAAAAAAATATTAAAAGTAAAACTGGTCACTTAAAAAAATAATAAAATAACTTATTTCAGCTTTTTTACAAAGAAAACAGACTTAGTGTAAAAAGAAACTAGTTTTAGATTTTTTTAAATAATAATAATAATAAAAAAATCAATTTTAGTTTCATGTTTTAATTTAAAATATTTTAAGTAAAATTTAAACCATGTGCAGACACTTAGAAAATAAACTCATTTGTAAAAAAAAAATTGAATTTCAAATGTTTTTAGCAAATTCTAGAAATAAAATTAATCACATAGTTCGAGAAACCTATTTTAGCTTTTTAAAAAAAAAAAAAAAAAAAGATTTGTCAATAAAAACGATCAATTTCAGCTTTTTAAATAAAAACAGAACTCTGGGCTTTCTGTGTGGAGTTTGCAGGTTCTCCCCGTGTAAACGTAGGTTTTCTCCGGTTACTCCTGTTCCCTCACATCCTCCAAAAACATGTATGCTAAGTTGATTAGCCACGACATGATTGCTCCTAGCAATGTGTGTGTTTGGTTGTATGTGTGTGTGGCCCAGTGACAGACTGGCAACCTGTTCAGGGTGTACCCTACCTCTCAGCTTGTATCAGCCGAGATAGGCTCAGCACCACCCGCAAGGGACAGACCGTTCCGTTCCGTCATCGTCCGCTTGTTCTGGGGTCGGGTCGCGGGGGCAACAGCCTCAAACGGGCAGCCCAGGGTTCTCTCACTCCAGCTGCATCCTCCAGCTCACCCGGAAGGATCCTAAGTCATTCCCCTGCCAGCTGTCAGACATAGTCTCTCCAGCGGGTCCGGGGTCTGCCCCTTGGTCTCCTCCCGGTGGGATGTGCCCGAAACACCTCATCCGCGAGGTGCTCGGGGGGCATCCTGACCAGATGCCCGAACCACCCCATCTGGCTCCTCTCGACCTGGAGGAGGAGCGGCTCGACACCGAGCTCCTCCCGGATGGCAGCGCTCCTCACCCGATCTCTGAGTGAGAACCCAGCCACCCTGTGGAGGAAGCTCATTTTGGCCGCTTGTACCCGCGATCTCATTCTTTCGGTCATCACCACAGCTGGTTACCATAGGTGAGGGTTGGAACGTAGATCGACTTGTAAATCGAGAGCTTTGCTTTTCGGCTCATCTCTCTCTTTACCACGACGGACCGATGCAGCGTCCTAGTTATTATTGATACCGCACCGATCCACCTGTCGATCTCCCGCTCCATCCTTCCCTCACTCGTGAACAAGACCCCAAAATACTTAAACTCCTCCACTTGGGGCAGGACCCTGACCCGCAGGGGGCATTCCACCCTTTTCGGACGGTTAAGAAGGTGAAATAAAATCAGACATCAGCTTTTTTTTTTAAAACAAACAAAAAACGACTCAACAAAAATGATAAATTTCAAGTATTAATTAACAATGGTGGGTCACAGATGATATTAAAAAAAACAGTTTGATTTTGTCAGCGAGTGGTGATTTCATTTGTCAGTGTCACTTTGATCGTAGACAAGCAAACTTTTTTTTAGATTATAAAAAACAACAAACTAATCAGTACAAATGATAAAATTGTAAGAGTTAATTCAAGACATTATAATTATCGTAGATCCCGTAAGAGTTACTTATTTTGGTTTACTTCTTTTGTTTTTCCAGGATGATAATGAAAATGATAAATTTCACATGTTTTAATGAGATATTACAAGTAAAACTAGTCGCTTCGATGATATGAAAGTAACTTAGTTTAGATTTTTTTTTTTACAAAAAGAAAAGAAACAAAAAAAAAGTCTCATCAGCAAAAAGTATTTATTTCAAGTGTTTATTTAGATCACTTTAGAAAATGTGAAAGTAACTTTTTTTTTTTTAGCTTTTTAAATAGAAAACACTGTCAGCAAAAAAAAAAGATTTGGTTACAGCTTTAGACAGGTCACTGAGATCAAGTGTGAGAAACTTATCTTTGCTTCTTTTTTTAAAAAACTCAATAAAAATGATTATTGTAAAGTTTTCATTTAAGATATTTAAAGACTGGTTACTTAAAAACTTTTATTTTTTCAAACAGTAAAACAGACTCATCAGTAAAAAAAAAAAAAAAACAAACTCAAAATGTTAATTTGAGGTTTTCAAACTAAAATGGAGGAACTAATTTTAGCTTTTTCTAAAAAAAAAAAAAAAAAAAAAACAAGAAGTCACCGAACAGCACAATTTTAATGCGTTTTTTAATGACGTCACAACGAAGATGGCTCACGTCGATAATCTGTGGGCAACTTATTTTAGATTTTTGTTTTTTAAACAGACTTATAAGTAAAAATGATAACATTTAAAAAATGTTAAAGAAATGTAGAAACCGTGAGGGTTACTTATTTGAGTTTTTTTGTTTAGTTTGACATTAAAACGGACTTAATAAAAACGATCTCTAGATCACCTGGCTTTAGTTTTTAAATTAAAAACTAATGTTTCAAATGTTAAAAAAAAATAATAAAAACTCTACAAACAGTAAGTTTAGCCGTTTAACGGAAAAAAGTTTTTCACTTTTCTTACTCCGAACGGCGCATGCGCGCTTTCGAACGAACAGAAAAACGGAAGTGAATGACTCCCCAACTTCTGGACTCTCGTTTTTTAACGTTAAGTTGCCACGAACGTTTTCCGCCATTTTGGGTTAAAATTTAAATTACGCTCACAGGACTAAAAACAGCTCATTTTGAATTAAAATTTTTAAGAAAAAAATACTTAAAATGATTTTTAAAATTACATTTTTAATTAAAGTTTAGATTAAAAAATATTTCTCACGCTTTACACAATTATTAAATAAGTAAAATAGTTCTTTATTAAATCAAATTTGAAGAATTTGTTATGAGTTTTATTATAATTTTGATGTTTTTTAAAACCTTTTTCACATTTATTTGAATTAACTGTAGTGTAAACTTTACTAAAACACAATCAGTCTGTGGGTGGTGACCGAAAGAATGAGATCACGGGTACAAGCGGCCGAAATGAGCTTCCTCCGCAGGGTGGCTGGGCTCTCACTCAGAGATCGGGTGAGGAGCTCTGCCATCCGGGAGGTGCTCGGTGTCGAGCCGCTCCTCCTCCAGGACGAGAGGAGCCAGATGGGGTGGTTCGGGCATCTGGTCAGGATGCCCCCCGAGCGCCTTGCAGGCGAGGTGTTTCGGGAACGTCCCACCGGGAAGAGACCAAGGAGCAGACCCCGGACCCGCTGGAGAGACTATGTCTCACAGCTGGCCGGGGAACAACTTGGGATCCTTCCGGGTGAGCTGGAGGATGCAGCCGGGGAGAGAGAGGCCTGGGCTACCTGTTTGAGGCTGTTGCCCCCGCGTCCCGACCCCGGAACAGGCGGAAGATAACGGAACGGAACAATCAGTTCTTTCAGTTCTGTTTGAAATTCTTTTAAAACATATAATCTATTAAATAAAAGTCTGATAACTACGTTCAGATGAACCCGTTCCCTGTGATAACGGTCATTCTGATGTCCTATCTGTGTTTTCTCAGTGTGAACGATGCCACGTAAGAAGGTCACAGACGTCTCGGGGAACGGCGGGATGAAGAGAAAGCGTGCGAGCGGCAAAAGGAAAGACAGAGACTTCAGCAGCGATGACGAGTTTGACTTTGAGCAAGAGAACAATAAGAAACCCGGTAGACCTGCAGCCAAGCCGGGTCTGCAACCCGTCACCGTGGCCGACGATGTCAAAGAGAAAATAGTGAGTCAAACATGAAAACTGCAGGTTCAACTTGTGACTTGTACAAGTTTCTTTGTTAAATCTCTTGAAGTTATAAATTCTTCACCAGATTAAAGTTATTTTTGCTAAGATTTGTTTCCATCTGATTTTCGACCTTTGGTAAAGAATTAAGTTTCCTTTATGATAAAAGATTATTTTCTCCATGTTGCACTTTTATATCTTCATAAATCTGGAAGCTAAACTTTTTATTTAATCCTAATTCATCTTGTTTTCTGCAGAAACTCGACTGCCCAAAAGTGAAAGGTCAGCTGCTGATTTTTGGGGCCACCAACTGGGATTTAATTGGAAGAAAAGAGGTGCCTAAGCAACAAGGTATGGTTTCCAACAACTGGAGAAAAACTCCTGCTTGGAAAATTTGGAAATTAAATTTAGAAAAACAATGGATTATAATTAAAAATGTAATTTTATGTCAAATAAAATGTGAGATTTTATATTTCGGTCATATCGCTGAGCCCAGAAAACAGTTTAGGGCTTTGAGAAAATGTGCAAGTTTTCTTTCTGCACACACTTTGTGACGTGTTAACAAGCTACGTGATTTATTTTTTCTCTTTAGTCTCGGTTAACAAGCTACAATGTGATGGTTTAAAATGTTTTTTTTTTTTGCTGCTGTGGGAGTATTTGTTCCACATGAAGGTCTGAATGGAAATAAGTCGTGTTTCTGTTTTTACTGTGAAACGACCACAATCCCAGACAAATATTGTATAATTAAAAAGGAAAGCACTGGGGCCGGCGGGCAGGTTTGTAATGGTTTCCCACGGAGACACATCAGGAAGTATCCTGGGATGGTCTGATCAGCTGGATAAAAGGATTTATAGCAGGTCTGCAGCAAACAGCCCGGAGTCTGGAGGAAACACCAGTCCACTGCATCGTTATTCTGTTAACGGTCTGGACTTCCCCCACTTTCCTCCGACATAGTCTCTTTAATTGGTCCTACGGCTCATTTTGATTCCCCCTTCAGTGTGGAGTGCCTGAGATATTGGACCAGGGAGTCTCCAAGAAGTATCATAACCAACGGCTCAAACCATCCCTTTTGGCTCCTCTCAATATTGAGGAGCAAAAGCTCTATACTGAACTCCTCCTGAATAGCAGAACTTCTCTCTATTTCAGCTGCTTGGATTCAGGATCTTGTTCTTTCAGACACCACTCATAGTTGGTGACAGTCGGTGGGGGTGGAAAGATAGATCCTGGTTACCATGGTGAGTGTAGGAACGTAGAATCTAGTTACCATGGTGAGGGTAGGAACATAGATTCTGGTTACTATGGTGAGGGTAGGAAGGTAGATCCTGGTTACCATGGTGAGGGTAGGAAGGTAGACCCTGGTTACCATGGTGAGGGTAGGAAGGTAGACCCTGGTTACCATGGTGAGGGTAGGAACGTAAATCCTGGTTGACATGGGAAGGGTTGGAACGTAGATCCTTGTTACCATGGTGAGTGTAGGAACGTAGAATCTAATTACCATGGTGAGGGTAGGAACATAGATCCTGGTTACCATGGTGAGGGTAGGAAGGTAGACCCTGGTTACCATGGTGAGGGTAGGAACGTAAATCCTGGTTGACATGGGAAGGGTTGGAACGTAGATCCTTGTTACCATGGCGAGTGTAGGAACGTAGAATCTAGTTACCATGGTGAGGGTAGGAACATAGATTCTGGTTACCATGGTGAGGGTAGGAAGGTAGATCCTGGTTACCATGGTGAGGGTAGGAAGGTAGACCCTGGTTACCATGGTGAGGGTAGGAACGTAAATCCTGGTTGACATGGGAAAGGTTGGAACGTAGATCCTTGTTACCATGGTGAGTGTAGGAACGTAGAATCTAGTTACCATGGTGAGGGTAGGAACATAGATCCTGGTTAGCATGGTGAGGGTAGGAACGTAGATCCTTGTTACCATGGTGAGTGTAGGAACGTAGAATCTAGTTACCATGGTGAGGGTAGGAACATAGATCCTGGTTAGCATGGTGAGGGTAGGAAGGTAGATCCTGGTTACCATGGTGAGGGTGGGAACGTAAATCCCGGTTGCCATGGTGAGGGTAGGAATGTAGATCCTGGTTACCATGGTGAGGGTAGGAACGTAGATCCTGGTTACCACGGTGAGGGTAGGAATGTAGAATCTGGTTACCACGGTGAGGGTAGGAACGTAGATCCTGGTTACCATGGTGAGGGTAGGAACGTAGATCCTGGTTACCATGGTGAGCGTTGGAACGTAGATCCTGGTTACCATGGTGAGGGTAGGAACGTAGATCCTGATTACCATGGTGATGGTAGGAATGTAGATCCTGGTTACCATGGTGAGGGTAGGAACGTAGATCATGGTTACCATGGTGATGGTAGGAATGTAGATCCTGGTTACCATGGTGAGGGTAGGAACGTAGATCCTGGTTACCATGGTGAGGGTAGGAACATAGATCCTGGTTACCACGGTGAGGGTAGGAACATAACCGACCCTGAGAGAACCCTCTCACTCCTTACTGACAATGAGCTCTTCTAGAACCACGACAACATGAGTCTCTAGCTGTGTTTTCTCTGGTTTTCTCCACCGGTTCACTGGAAACATCTTTGACCTACTTATCCTGTAACTCTACAGATGGATGAATCACCATCATGAGCTACGTTACACATTTAAACACACCGTTTATCCAACTGGAAACAACCAGATCAGTTTCCAGTTGACGTTTCTACATGTAATCAGGGATCTTCTGACAATAAGGATCTAGTATAATCCTTGGTTTTGACTCCGCTAGAGACAGACTGCATGTTTCTAATGTGTTTGTTCATGTGAAGGTTTCTGATTGAGCTGATTTTTTTAAACACGTAGAGAAGTGCTGAAAACAAAGCCACAGGAAGGTGATCAAACAGTCTGGATAGAATAATTGAATATCGTCCAAAAACCAGTCAGAATTGAAGGTTCAGGTACAGACTGGACGAGCAGATTGATATTTTCTGCCGTAGAAGCAGACAGGATCAATAAGGGATTGATCAGCTTGTGTCTGAATGACCACATGCTTTGAGATATTTCTTTCTTTCTTTGCCGTGCACGCATAGCGTATGTCTCTCAGCCAGTGAGATGTCTTTGATAGATTGTGGCAGTAATGGCCTTTCATATGCATGCACGCTCGCCCCCCTGCTGCGGACCCATTGATGCCTGGGGCAGGCAGCACGCTGCCGCCCTCCATCCTCACTCCTCTGGTAGAAACTGATAAATGGGCTTTGTTGTGACTTGGAGGGGGAGTCTGTGAGGAGCAGCTGCAGAGACAAAGATCATGTACAGACATGGTTTGGGGTGAGAAAGCAGCTTTCTATGAGGACCTAGCATGTTCTCCTGGTGTACGTCTGCTTCTTTATTTGGAATGAGGAACTGGGAGAAAAGCTGGTTTTGAGGTCACGCTTCAGTTCATTTTCAGTACGTTATTTAAACAAAATGCAAAACTGTTTGTTGTTTTTTATTTGTGTGTTTTTTTTAAATAGAAAAATAAAAGTAAATGTAAAGTTCTGCTTGGTTTAAAATCCTTATAAATCAAACGAACAGCAACACCCACACGTGTACGGAATCCTTCACCATGGATGGGGAGTGTGGAAGGCTCAGTGCCGTTAAACATAGAATCTGTAGGTTCTAAATACACATTTTAAACACCATTCTAGAAAACAATCAGCATCATATTGTCCGCAATTAATAATCAATGACGATAAAGCGATCTAATTCTTCTTCTTTCATCATTTCCTTTCAGGGGTCTCCACATCAAGTCAGTTTCTTTCATCTAACCCTATCTGCTGCATCTTCTTTGGTCACACCAACTATCTTCATGTCTTCCTTCACTGTATCCATGAACCTCCTCTTTGGTCTTCCTCTAGTCCTCTTTCCTGGTGGTTCCAAATCCAGCATCCTTCTTCTGATGTACTCTCTCTCTCTCCTCTGTACATGTCCAAACCATCTCATTCTGACCTCTCTGACTTTAAAACCTCTAACATGTGCTGTTCCTCTGATCCTGTCCATCCTGGTCACTTCCAGAGAGATCCTCAGCATCTTCATCTCTGCTACAAACATCTCTGCTTCCTGTCTTTTCCTCAGTGACACTGTCTCTAGACCAATCAGCATGGCCGCTCTCACCACGGTTTTGTACACTTTCCCTTTCATTTTATCTGAAACTCTTCTTTCACACCTGACACTTTCCTCCACCTGTTCCAGCCTGCCTGCAGATGCTTCTTCACTCTTTTCCACACTCTCCATTGCTCTGGACTGGACTCTTCCACCTTGTTTATCTCTTCTCCCTGTAGCCTCACTTTTCCATTTGGATCCCGCTCATTCACACACATGTACTCTGTCTTACTCTGACTAATCTTCATTCCTCTTCTTTCTAGTGCAAACCTCCACCTCTCCAGCTTTTCCTCCACCTCTTCCCTCCTCTCACTACGGATCACAATATCAGTGTCAGATCACTGTGTCAGGAAGGACATCCGACGTAAAACTATGCCAAATACAAATATGCAAGTCAGTTTACGAAAAAAAGCGATCTAATATCTGGTCATTTTTACGTGGGCCAGGATTTTGTAATGTACACATAACAAACTCCGCAAAATCATCATCGAAACAAAAAAGTCTGAAGAAAAACAATTTTTGTGAAATAAAACAAATGAACCTGAAAAAGAGTTTTTTAGTGACTGGATGCCGTTTCTTTTTTGTTTCCAGCTGCTTTCCGTAACCTGGGTCAGAACCTGTGGGGCCCCCATCGTTACGGCTGTCTGAACGACGTCCAGGTCAGCTGCGTGGTGTCCGGTCCGTGTGCCGCACACAGTCTCCTCATGACTGCAGAAGGAAAGCTGTGGAGCTGGGGTGAGCGGTGTATTTTATAAACCTGTAGATTAAAAACCACTCGATTAAAAAGGTCGTTAGAATCTTCACCATCGATCTGGTTTGATGCTCCAGTTTCTCTCTGATCTCTCAGGTCGGAACGATAAAGGCCAGCTGGGTCACGGAGACACCAAACGTCTGGAGGCTCCGAAGCTAATCGAAGGGCTGGCGGAGGAAGTGATTGTGTCAGCAGCGTGTGGACGTAACCACACACTGGCGCTCACAGGTGGGCGTCTCTCTGCTTCCATGAAGAGTCCTGAATGTTTTACTGACTCTGGAGATCCTCACGTAACGATGACTGGACGGGTTCCTTTAGTTTGCTTCATGTTCGTCTCAGGTTTGATGGTATGTTTTCTGTTTCCTCAGAGAACGGCAGCGTGTTCTCGTTTGGTGAAAACAAGCTGGGTCAGCTCGGTCAGGGCAATCAGACGGACGCAGTCCTGAGTCCGGCACCGGTAAGTCAGCAGCTTACTGTCCGTATCACACCGTTACAAACCGAACCAGGATCACGGTGGGTTTCAGGAAACTGATTCATGAGAGAAAAAAAAAAAAACATTGATTTGTTGAAAATGGGCTTCAATTTAGTAACTTTTCTTAAATTCCATTATTTTTGCTGCAGGATTAATTTAATCTGTTTTTTTTTTAAAAACCAGGATGTGTAAATAAGAGGAAACTAATCCCTGAATTGCTTAAAAAATATTAATTATGAATGGTTGAGATCTGGATGACAACTAGAATAAAAAAAAAGCAGGTTTTTAAATATTTGTAACATCAACCTTTGGTCTCATGACCCTAGATGTGCAATCAGTTCATCTATAGTTGGTACTGAGTAGTTTAATTTGACTTCAAATCCTTTCAGTGACTCAGGAAGGATTGTGTTTACGTTCATGTTGTTGTAGAAACACAAACAACTCCAGAGCTCGATGGTTTCCAACATTCTAGTGGTGCAGAAATAATAAAGAAAAGAAAACTCCGTTTAATTTGGGAGTAAAACGATGATGCGTTCAGGTGCTGTCAGAGCGATGGACAAAATAAATCTAGAAATGGAGACGTTGATGTGAATCGACCGCAGGTCGTTCAGATCACACTACGCCATCTACTGGAAACGACTAGAATATCCTTCTGATTATTTCCAATTGAGAAACAACAGAAATGTTCTGTTAAGAAACTTTTTTTTTTACTTTTTATGAACCTGGTTTTATATTAAAAACTAAATAAAAGCACATGATTATTATGTTTTTAATAAAATCTGCTCATAAAGATTTTATGAATCCATCGTGGGTTCAAAACAAAGCAGGTTTGAGAAAAGAAGAGTTTTCTTGAGTCATTTTTAGGATTTAATATTCGGGTATTTAGTTTATAGTTTTTTTTTAATTATTTTTTTATTATTTCTTTATAGTTTCCAAACTATGTCAATGAGAAGTTTTTCTCATGAAAACAAAACATTAAACTTAAAATCAGTGTCGGGGTTCTGGATCAATGAGATTTCTGGTTTTGAGGAAAAATCAAAATATGCATTGATTTTTTTTTTTTTTTTTCTTTTAAACAATTTTTTATGAGCTGCACGTTGGGGCAGTGAGTAGCACAGTGGCCTCAGAGCAAGAAGGTTGGGGGTTCAAGTCCTTGATGGGACAAGACTTCAAACCCTTGTCTTTCTGTGTCTAGTCTGCATGTTCTCCACATGTTAATATGGATTTTCTCTGGTTTCCTCCAAAAACATGCGTGTTAGGTTTTGGCCACTATGAAATCGACCCTGGGAATGGTCGAGTGTGTGGGTCGACCCTGCGTCTTATACACGATCCAGTATTTTTCTAGATTTTTCAAACTGCCACCAGGGGGCAGTAAAAAACATACGAGAGGCAGACACTGGTTTGAACCAGTTTGTCATTTCGTGGGTGAACAGATCTGTAAACTTAGTATTGAGACGTTTTGGAGCATCACCGAAGAGTACAGTATTCATACCTACTCTGCTGGTCAAACAAACCAATCCTTCAGGTTGGCGCCCACCACCACAACGAGGAGGATTTCTGCTCTTTTCTAAACAATCTGTACGTGTCACCTCAAACTGGAGTCTTCTTTTCTTCCAGATCTCCTACAACGGGCAGCCACTGGTGAAGGTGGCGTGTGGGGCGGAGTTCAGCATGGTGGTGGACTGTAAAGGAAACCTGTACTCATTCGGCTGCCCAGAGTACGGACAGCTGGGTACGGAAGGAGAAAATCTCTTCCTCCGTCTCTGGGACCCTTTTATTTACCTTTTTGTTCTGTTTTGTTTTTTTTTTCAGGTCATAACAGCGACGGAAAGTTTATCGCTCGCGCTCAGCGCATTGAGTTTGACTGCGAGTTGATTCCTCGACGTGTCGCTATCTTTATAGAGAAGTCCAAAGATGGACAGGTGATGCCCGTCCCCAACGTGGTGGTGAGGGATGTGGCGTGTGGAGCCAATCACACGGTGAGCTTACACTGTGTGTGTTTAATAGGACCCGATAAATATGTTTTTATTTTATACTGATGCTGATTTTAAGGGTTCAAGAAAAAAAAAGACAAAAAAAAAGATTTGTTTGGTTCACGAGTAACAAAAAAAATGGCTTCCATTCTTTTTTATGTTTGATGGTTTTTCAGATTTTAAATAATATTAAATAGAATAACTTTGTTTATAATTTTAAGGGTGTGAAAAATATTTTTAAAATAAAATCAAAACTGAAAAAATGTAGAACAGGGTCTGTTTCTGCTTTCTTCCTCCATGAGAGCGGCAGCGAGTGATGACATCACGTGTCGGACACTTTTTAAATCAGTGTTTAACGAACAAATTCAGAGAAAATATTAATAAAAGTATTACAGATTTATTTCAACAGTGTGATTTTAATCGACCAATCGGTCGGGCCCTCGTGTGTGTGTGAGTGTTTGTGTTGTGTGTCTGTGTGTGTGTGTGTGTAACTTTTGTTATGGACTGTCATTTAAAAAATAAAAAATGACAAAGAACTGTAAAAACAATAATTGATTATGGATGCAGAGAAATGGAAAAAAGCTATTCACTTTGTACCTTTGTGTGTGTGTGTGTGTGTGTGTGTGTGTGTGTGTGTGTGTGTGTGTATAACTGTGTTTCTGTGTGTGTGTAGCTGGTGCTGGACTCCCAGAAGCGGGTCTTCAGTTGGGGTTTCGGTGGTTACGGGCGTTTGGGTCACACGGAGCAGAAAGATGAAATGGTTCCTCGTCTGGTGAAACTCTTCGACTTCCCAGGTCGCGGAGCTGCTCAGATTTACGCCGGCTACCAGTGCTCCTTCGCTGTCAACGAGATGGGTCAGACAAACACACACACACACACACCCTTACCCAGCTCCTTCATCCATCTGATGTGTGGTGTTTTACAGGGGGGCTGTTCTTCTGGGGCGTCACCAACACCACCAGGGAGTCCACCATGTACCCCAAAACTGTCCAGGACCTGTGTGGGTGGAAGATCCGCAGCCTGGCATGCGGGTTCGTACACGGTCATGTTTACATCATCCACATCTCAAAACATCAGGAATCTTATTCCTCCGACTCAGCGTTTCTCGCTGCTGACGTAGCTCATCTCTTGAAACTCCAATAAAGAAATAAAACAGGACCTCCTGCCATCACGAGAAGCGTCTTTTTTTTTTTTTTTTTTAATTACTGTAATTTCTACACTATAAGGCACACCTTCAATAAATGACATTTTTAAAAACTTTTTCCATGTATGAGGCGCACCGCATTATAAGATGCTACAGTAAAGCCTGGGGTTACGTTATGCATCCACTAGATGGTGCTGCGCTAAAGGGAATGTAAAAAAAAAAAAAAACAGTCAGATAGGTCAGTCAAACTTTATTAACAATTACAAAACAGCTTTCTGTTTTTACTCCCAAAATGAATAAACAGCTGTTTTATTATTTTCTAAAGTTGTAGTATTTTTGTGACACAGTTTATCTTCCATTGGAGATAAACTCTGTTTAGTCTTACTTACTTGGGGCAGCACATCCTCTTACTTCCTCACCATTGATTCATTGATGTTAAACTCTCTGGCTGCGGCTCTATTCACGTGTTCTGCTGCGTGACCGATCGCCTTGAGTTTAAACTCTGCGGTGTAACAGTGTCTCTTGGTAGGAGCCATTTCCTGGTCTTTACACAAACATACAAATAGAAATAGGTGCGCAGATTCGGCGCAAATAGGTTTTGCATTCAAAACTTAACTGGCATGCATTGTGCACCAATCTCCGCCGATCAGAACTGCGTCCGCCTTCGTCATCTCGAACACACCTAATGAGACGCTCTTTCATATATCCCAGCATGCACCGCGCACTACTTCTACGGGGGAAATGGAGTCGGCGGCTTCTTACCGCAGTTGCGACACCTGTTGTAGCTCAATATTAATCCATATATAAGGCGCTCCGGGTTAAAAGGCGCATCGTGGACTTTAGAGAAAATTTAAGGTTTTTCGGTGCGCCTTATAGTGCGGAAAATACGGTAAAAAAAATTATGCAACCTGTGAGTTTTTTATGCCCCGCCCACAGAATGTGAAGGAAGCCTATAAACAGTTGTCCTGTCTGTACTTCAGTAACACTTGATTACGTGACTAAACGGGCGAGACACAAATTCTTGTGAATGGAACATTTCCCAAACTGCCCACAGTTACTCAGCAGCAGTTCTAATCCAGAAGGGGTGGAGTCATGTCGACGTCAACTTTCTGTTACTTAAAGTATAAATAATGAAACTAAAAACTTTGCTCTTCTTTCTGATGTTTTCTTTTTTTATTTCCAGGAAGAGCAGCATCATCATCGCAGCCGATGAGAGTACGATCAGCTGGGGTCCGTCTCCGACCTTCGGAGAGCTGGTAAGCTTCCTGCTGCTGATTCCTCCTCCTGTTGAGACACTGACTAACTCCATCTTTCCTCCAGGGATACGGAGACAACAAACCCAAGTCCTCCACAACCGCGCAGGAGGTCAAAACGCTGGACGGCATCTACGTTGAGCAGGTAGGACTGGTCGCCATGGAAATTGTACAGGTCACAGATTTCTCATAAGGTTGAATAATTTGAGTTCGGTGAGAACGCTGTATTTTAGTCTATAGCGTGTACCTGATTCTAAGAAAGACGGTCCACAGAAAGAGTTTTAAAGTTTTAATAACATACCACGACTTTTCTTTCTGTAACGCTGCAGTAACACGTCACCACGGCAACGTCTCACGTTCTAAACGTCTCGCTAAGTACACTAAGTTTACGTGCAGCAGATCCATTACTTTCAAATTAAAAGCTGCATCATTTCTTCTAGAATTTTCCCCGATGAGAGTGTGTTTAAATTTTCATCAATGAGACACAAAATTATAACAAATGAGGAAATGATGAGTTTTATTTTTAGTTCTTTTATTGTGATAAGTTTAGAACAGGAAGTGGTATTACGAAGATTGATGCAAAAATCTTTAAGCCGCTGGTGGAGGGGTTTGCGTGTCCTAATTGATCATAGGAGCCATATTGTCTAGGGCTTGATGCCCCTGGTAGGGTCAACCAAAGCAAACAGGTCCGAGGTGAGGGGCCAGACAAAACCTGGCTAAAAAAAACCCCTAATGGAATAAACAATCAAGGCCAAGTTTCCGTTTCCCGGATAGTCACGTGTGCCCCTCCATTGAGCCGGGCCCTTCGGTGGGGCAAGAGACCAAGCGGCTGTTGGCCGAGATTTTACTCATGAGGCCAAGCTCAACCCGAACAGGGTCAAGGGCTCCCCTTCCAGTGGGCTCACCACCTGCAGGAAGGGCCATAGGAGTCGGGTGAAGGAAGAGATGGGCAGCAGATGGTGATAAAGACCCTGGCGATCAGACCCTAGGCTGCATAGGCTAGTTTTAGGAATGGGAAACGTCACTTCACTGGTGGGTAACGAGCCCGAGCCTGAGTGTGTTAGGTCACGCAGTTCCGACTAGATCTAGTTGGACTCACCTCGACCCACAGCTTGGGCTCTGTTCTATTCTAGAGTCCCTCCAGTGAAAGGCTTCGAGCTGGGTGGGCATACTCACTGCCCACGGATTGTCAGTAACAAACATCATGTTCAGTTATGAGTGTGCCCACGTGGGATCAGGACAGTCTAGGTCACAGATACATGATTGACTTCATGGTGGTTTGGTTCCATGAATCGATAGGTGAGGCATGTCTCGCAGAACACAGGCTTTCCGTGTCGCAGCACCAACATGGCGGATTTCAAACAGACACAAATTGTATGGAATGATTTTTGGACCACCAGATGATCTCATACTGAACCAGTTTGGTTCGGTCCCTAGAGGACGTTACGATTAAATCAGACTCAATCAAACTCTGTGACATCACGTTAATCCAGACCGTGGTCCAACCGCCTTCTAACACGTTCCTGTCCTCGCTGCTGCAGGTGGTGATGGGATTCTCTCACTCGCTGGTCATCGCTCGGCACGATTCGCCGCAGGAGCAGGAGAAACTCAAAAAGCTGCCTGAGTACAACCCGCGAACAATCTGAGGGGTTCTGGCCCGCTCCCCCACCTCCACGAAGACCGGTCCGGTCTGAGGGAGGGGCGGAGGCACACAAGACATCTCAGCTGCCAGCGAACCGGTTTCATAACAATTGGGACTAAAGTCATTTGATGAGACTGAGGGGCCCGGTGGTTGTCATGGTGACCCCTCCAGTTGGACCCCCGCCCCCTTAAAAAATAAATTTCATTTTTTGTTGTTTTTTTTTTTTTTTTTTCTGAGATGTTAGTTGATGTTCCTGGTGCTACAGCGGGGGAGGGGCCACAGACCAACACTCCATACCTGTGCCTTCTCCATGTCTGTGTTCAGGTTGTGGACGTCTTCTTTCTCATTGGGGGGGAGGGGAGATCCTTTTTATTTTTTGGAGAACAATCAGGTTTAGGGACGTGATGTTCTGTTACATTCCTTTTTCTCTATGTGTCCCCCCTCCCCCACACACACGCTCTAAGCGGCTTCCCAGCATTCCACAAAGGTACCAATAGGGGAGGGGCTTGTTCTTTTTATCTGATTTTTTTTTTTTTTTTCATTCCAGTGGTTAAATAAAGATGGTTGTAAATCAATCTGACGTCTGTCTCTTTGTTCCCCGCTGACTCTGCCTTCACCAGGGGTCTCAAACTCCAGGTCTGGAGGGTCAAAGTCTTGAGGTATATCTACACACCGGATCCAGGTTAACGAGTCAATGTGCCAAATTTGATTGGCTGTTGATTTCACTTCATGTGTATCGGGTGTATTAAACCAGGAACACCAGCCCTCGAAAACCGGGTTTGAGACTCCTTGCCCACGGGTCACATCCAGTAATATTCAGATGGCATGGCAGAGATGACAGAGGAGTCGGAAAACGGGCTCTAGATGATTGTAGACTTCAGAGGTTTTTTGTCTCATGCTTGGATAATGTATGTCTGAGTGGGAGGAGCAAGATGCTGAGGAGGAGGAGCATGATGCTGAGTGGGAGGGGCAAGATGCTAAGTGGGAGGGGCAAGATGCTGAGTGGGAGGAGCATGATGCATGTGAACACCTTCCTGAGACACTTTCCTCTCAGAGAAGCAGTCACAGTGAAAGGTCCCCATCATGGTGCCTCTAATCGGCTGATTAGAGGTCAAACCAGGTGTAAACAAAGTAACATCTTCCAGTATGACCAGTTTAATTCGGATTAATGGTGAGATAGAATCAGCAAGACCAGATCCTGGACTCCATCCCCTCATTAAAATGCAACCATTCAGACACCAGGTTGGGCTGGAGACTCAGACCCACGACTCGGATGTAGCAGAAGATAACAGTATCACCCTTTGCAATGAAATACTCCATCTCTTTAATATATAGCCATTTTAAACAAACCTCATTAGGACGTCATTATTTTGGTTTGGTTGTTCTGTCGTCTTCCGCTCATCCGGGGCGGGTCGTGGAAGCAACAGCCTCAGACGGGAAGCCTCGGCTTCTCTCACCCCAGCTGCATCCTCTAGCTCACCCAGAAGGATCCTGAGTCGTTCCCCGGCCAGCTCAAGACATAGTCTCTCCAGCGGGTTAGGTCTGCCCCTTGGTCTCCTCTCAGTGGGACGTGCCCAAAACACTTCACCAGCGAGGCGCTCGGGGACATCCTGACCAGATACCTGAACCACCCCATCTGGCTTCTCTCAACCTGGAGGAGGAGCGGCTCTACACCAAGCTCCTCCCAGATGGCAGAGCTCCTCACTCTATCTCTGAGAGAAAGCCGAGCCACCCTGCAGAGGAAGCTCATTTTGAACGCTTGTATCCGCGATCTCATTCTTTCGGTCACCACCCACAGCTGGTGACCATTGGTGATAACGTAGATCATCTTTTACTGTTTGGTTGTTTTATCTAAAATAAAAATAAAGCTTCTAGAATCTTACTGTGTATCTAAAAGAATCGTCTGTTAGCAGGACCCCCGTCTTCGCCCACTTATTAATGAATGGGCGCTCTCAGTACTTGATATACCCACATCCCACCTCCTCCCTCTCCCCATCAACATATTTTAAACATTTCCTTTTTTATGTGAAACATTTATTCAGTAAAAATATGCGAGACAAAAAGGTGTAAAAGTGTAAACAATGTTTTTATTTAATCTTCGTCTTCCTCCTCCTCTTCATCCTGGTTGATCTGGAAGTAGCGCAGCTCGTAGCTCTCCTTGCTGTTGGCCACCACGCGCAGCCAATCACGCAAGTTGTTCTTCTTCAGGTACTTTTTGGTCAGATATTTCAGGTACCTGAGAAAACAAAAAAAAAGCAGCGTCAGACTGTGGGCAGAGTTTCAGAGGGGTGCTCTGATCTCCATGGTGATGGAGAGAGGGGCCCTTCACATGATTTTTCTTTGATACTGTCGGTTTACTCTTCGCACAACGTGTCTGTGACTGAGCAGCCAGCTGATTGGTCAGGTCATTTGCAGCTGACCAATCAACAGCAGTACAAGCTGGTGTTTGGAACAAATAAAGAAAGATGCTGAATTTACTGTTTTTTTGTTAAGTTTGTAAAACCTGGGGCCCGTTTCAAGAAGGAGGTTTTGTGGAAACTCAAAGTTTGTTAACCCCAGAATGTGGAAAACTCAGACTTTTCGGTTTCAGAAAGGGAGGTAACTTAAATCAGTAAACTCTGAGTTAGTTAAGCCGGTTTCAAGAAGAGAGTTAATCAAAACTCAGAGTCGGTTACTGGGGAAACTGACTCAGCAAACCAAACCTGGTCGGTAGCAGGTTTACTTGAGGAAACCCAGAGTTTCTCTCGGTCTCCGCTCCTTTTTAAAGTGAACAGGATTTAAATACGCCTTCCTCGTTCAATCTGTTTGTACATTGATGGATAAACTGCAAAAATTTCTCCGATGAGGGAAAAATAAAGTATGTAAAAATAAAAAAAAAAAAACACCCGTTTCCTTCACGCAGAGACCAAAATGACATGTCCTTTTCTAGATCATAATGTACGTAGATGAGGACGCTGGATTCATTCACAGGGAAATGAATTTATGACACAAAATAATTTTGATACCACGAGTTAATTTTCTATCATCTCTTCATTCATGTTTATTTGAGCGGTACTGTTTTTCTTGAGACTCCATAACATACATTAATAATCTTATTCATCCATCAGACACGTCACACACTCTTGTATCGCTTGTTGCGTTACGTTTTTTTTTCTTGATTAAAGTTGGAGATGCTGAGCGGCAACAGTGTTCAGCAGCTGCACTGATAGAATTAATTATTTAATAAAGTCAGGTGGTCTACCTGTGATCTACGACATCATCATCTTTTACCTGTTTAAATTATGGTTTTATTTTTCATATTCTTTTAATGCCGACAGGATTATTTATAGAACTACATCAGTGTTGTAAAGTTTAAAAACACAGTTAGATTTATGTATTTATTGTTCTCCATAAAATCTATTTCATTATAGGATTATTGTTACTGTACAAATCCCACTTCATCCACAATGAGAAGTTTAAAAAGTACTTTTAATTCATACAAATATCGGTCTTCTATTTAATTACTGAAGTAATTTCTTAAATGATTGAAAAATTAAGAATGATTTCCCATTTTACTGGAATACGACAACAAAAAAATAAAAAATAAGTATACTTTGTTCATCCTTCAATGGGAAAATCTGTGTTCTATATTACACCGCAGCAAGCTGACGTGAGCTCAGTGGGATTCGATCCCGTGAACTCCCGTTCCAAGGGTGAACGTTGTACCACTGAGCCATAGCACGCCCCCGAGCTCCACCCTTATTCAGTAATTAGCTACACCGAACACTATGATTAAATGTAAACGTGTGTATTTATTCTGGCAGCTATTTCCATCCAGCCCTTTTCTCTCTGCTCCAAAGACATTTTTTTGAATAAAAATGTTCTCATACTTGCTGTATGTCTGCAGTAGGACATCCAGCTCTGTCTGTTAGAAATATTCAGACCTCTTTGTTTACTCCTGTTTCCATGGTAACTCCTCATGTCTGCACTCCATTGATCAGGGCTTTTTATTCTCAAGGTGCATTTTCTAAACTCTGAGTCAATCAACTTGAAGTTGATTAATCCAACTGTTTTCAGCTGATCTGAAACCGAAAACTCAGAGTTTTCAATCTCAGAGTTGACCAACTCAAGGTTTAGATTTAAACTCAAAGTTTGTTGAACTTCCTTCTTGAAACGGGCCCCAGGGGTTCATATTTTACATCAGGCAGGTCCTACTCAGAATTTAGTGCTAATTGTCGCTAATTAATTCTATTGTTGTGCAAATGTTAAATACACGTTGTTATTTTTATAGAGTTACTGCTGTATTGTTTTTATAGCGTATTATTTGTTTATGTTAAACCAGTGACCCTTGGCCCCCGGGGGCCGTGGTACGCACAGAAAAAAAACCCTTCCATTTTGTTTTTATATCTGAGCAATAATGATTAGGGATGGGTATCGAGAACCGTTTTTTTCAGAACCGGTTTCGCTGCCGTCATTTTACCTGGACCGATAAGCGCTAGTCCAAACGGTTCCGCCCCTTCACGTGCGCTGCTGCTGCTACACATGTAAAGTTTAATTTTGAAGCAGAGGGAGGCATGATGGCAGAATAATGATCTTGAGTTTGTCTTTATTTTACCAAAATCGATGCCGACAACGCACGTTGTTTAAAGTGTACTAAAGTATTTTCATGTAAAGATGGTACCACAAGAAATTTGCCAAACACAATGCCAAAATCCACGACATTCAGAAAAGAAATATGCACTTATTTCAGAAAGAAATGTGCTAATAAATTATGGCACAAGCACGCTTGAAAATGGACGTGCTCCATGTTTTATCATAAAAGACACAATAAAAGTGAAATGAAAGTCCTGCTTTAATTAAAATTTTAAACTTATTTTTAGTAAAAAATTGCACATTTTCATTGTTGTAAAATAATAAACAATAATAAACAATATATTGTTGGCAAAAAAAAAACACAAAACATTTGCTGCTGTTAAACTTAACAACCGGTAATATTTATTTCTTTTTCTAACTTTGACTTTTTTTTTTTGTTTTTGTTTACAGTCAAGTTCAGATTTTGTTTTGAAGTATCCCTTTTTTATTTAATTAGGTATATTTTATTTAAATATTAATCTGTTTTTTTGTTTTGCCATAATCCAATTTAAGTTTTTATGTTCATAATACTTATTTGTTTGTTTCTAGAAGTATCGAAAAGAGAATCGTTAAAGACCCGGATCGTTAAGCGGTATCAATAAATCCTTATCAATACTCATCCCCACTGCTAATGGTCGCTAATTAGCAATGGGGATGCTAACTAAAGGTATGGTCGCTACTGCTAATGTAGTAGCTAATTAGCGAGCATTAGCTGTATCTATTAAACACAGTTATTTTTATAGAGTTACTGCTGAAGTGTTTTTATACAGCACATGTTATTTAAATCCCCAAAGTAACATGCAACCTCCGCCCCCTGGCATTGCACGCCCCACTATTTGAGAAGCATTGCTTCACATTACAGGTGCCCGACTAGCCGGAGACTAAGAGACACTTTTCTTTCTGTGTTTCTGCAAAGAGCCACATCACGGGGGCACACGTGAACATCATCCCATACCCTAATCAAGTATACGCACACACAAACACGCATGCACGCACACAGATTTAATGAAAATAACCACAGCAACATGATAATAATAGTTATTTTGTGTGCACTGTCTCACACACAAACACACGCAAGCTTTATGATCTCAGAGTGTTTCGTAAATTTTTGGAAATTTCTGTTCGATGTTAGGATGGAGTGAGTGGAGGTGGCGCTGAAGCTTTGAAAAGCACTAATGCTGCGTTACATATGAGGTAGAACGGCTTCCAACACGTTCAACAAAAAAATATAACCTCGCCCAGTCTGTCAAAATCGTCCTGTGCTCTTCATAACTTTGTTTGGCTCTGCTTTTTTTCCTGTCACTTTGAGAGCTAACATGACGGAAATTGTTTACAACGCAAATGATGCGCCAAAGATTTTCTTGTCGCGCGTTTGACGTCACTCGGACAGGCTTACCTGGTCAGCGTGCCATCTAGCTGTGGGGGGATGAATGGCAACGCCAGCCAAGTATGAAGCATCCGCTTCATGATGGGTGTCATGTGAAAGCTCCTGAAGAGCCGCACCAAACTACCGTATTTTCCGCACTATAAGGTGCACCTAAAAAACTTAAATTTTCTCTAAAATCCACGATGCGCCTTTTAACCCGGAGCGCCTTATATATGGATTAATATTGAGCTACAACAGGTGTCGCAACTGCAGTAAGCAGCCGCCGACTCCATTTCCCCCGTAGAAGAAGTAGTGCGTGGTGCATGCTGGGATATATGAAAGGGCGTCTCATTAGGTGTGTTCCAGATGACACAGGCGGACGCAGTTCTGATCGGCGCAGATCAGTGCGCAATGCATGCCAGTTAGGTTTTGCATTCAAAACCTAACCGGCATGACGCCAGTGTCATCTCGAACACACCTATCTTTATTTGTGTGTTTGTGTAAAGACCCAAAAATGGCTCCTACCAAAAGACACTGTTACACCGCAGAGTTTAAACTCCTAAACACCTGTTGTAGCTCAATATTAATCCATATATAATGCGCTCTGGGTTAAAAGGCGCATCGTGGACTTTAGAGAAAATTTAAGGTTTTTAGGTGCGCCTTATAGTGCGGAAAATACGGTACTCTTAAAAATGATCAAAATCTCTGAAACAAACAGGTTTTGGTCAGTTTTTTTAAATAGTTTGACTTTGTCACAGATTTTAAATTATTGTCGGACACTAAACCTAAAACTCTAAATCACTGTGTTTTATAAACATCCTGATGGTTTATTTGACTTGGATTTAGAGGGTAAACGTTTGATCCATGTCACAACTTTTAAATCTCAGGTCCCTCCAGACAGTAAACACGTTACTCTGAATCCTTATTTAGTTCTGGTTGCCCCTTTGATTCTGATTGGCTGCAGTGTGTCCATTGTTTATAGATAATGTTCACCTTTGAAAGATGTTCTGGTTTAATAACCTCAAAATTCTACATTACTAAGCCTGGCTTGATGTCGGCAAGTGACCGTAACAAGATTCCAGTGGGACTGTCTGGCAAAAAAAAAAAAAAATTTTTTTGGAAATCCTAAGACCTAATGTAACCCTTCCGATCGAAACAGGAGGGTTACGTAATGTAAATACCCACTTTGCTCGGTATTTCTCCTTCCTTTTTATCAACAGGGATTTTTTCTCACCTCTTAGAAAACGGGACTTCAGATGAAACTGTGATTTTGCTCTTGCTCCTCTCGATGGAGACCACGCCTCCTCCCAGGTTCCCGGCCTTCCCGTTCACTTTGATGCGTTCCTGCAGGAACTGCTCCTGCATCACACACACACACACACACACACAAACATCACACATCTGGACAAACAGGGTGTGACATGCGTCATGTCTGATGAAAAAACTATTTGCTCATTTGCACTGTGGCCTCACAGGTTGAAGGTTCTAGTCCCAGAGTGAAGGGAAGGTTTGAAACACGGTCTTCTCTGTGTACAGTTTGCATGTGTGTGTGGGTTAATTGATCACTATGATAATGCCCCTGGGAATAAATGTGTGTGGCTCTGCAACAGACTGGTGACCTGTTTGGGGTGTATCCTGCTTCTCTTCTGAAATCACCCGTGGTAGACCCAAGCACCCCGTTAAAGACAAGTGGTTCAGAAGATGAAACGAAGCATGTGATTGGTTTAAACCTCCATCAGCAGTATGGTTAACTTACAAAGTTTGCAGCGTCCATGATCCCGTCCTCCACGGGGTGTGTGCAGTCCAGAGTAAACTTCAGCACCTGTTTCTTCTTCTTTCCACCTTTCCCGGTGTTCTGCTTCTTCTGCTGGATAATAACACACACACCTCAGGATCAGACCCATGGAAACACACACACACACCTCAGGATCAGACCCACAGAAACACACACATACACACACCTCAGGATCAGACCCACAGAAACACACACACCTCAGGATCAGACCCATAGAAACACACACACACCTCAGGATCAGACCTATAGAAACACACACACGTCAGGATCAGACCTATAGAAACACACACACACGTCAGGATCAGACCCATAGAAACACACACACGCCTCAGGATCAGACCCACAGAAACACACACACCTCAGGATCAGACCCACAGAAACACACACACACCTCAGGATCAGACCCACAGAAACACACATATGAAGACACACCTCAGGATCTCGATCACACACACACACACACACACACACACACACACACACACACACACACACACACACACACACACACACACACACACACACACACACACACACCATCATTTAAATCTCAGCCTGTCAGCTTCATTGTTTCACTTTTCTGATCACAGAATAACACAATGAGTCCAGATTTGAACCAATCAGAGTCCTTCAGATGATAAACATGTTCATTTTAAATATCGTTGATAAAATCAGGCCGAGGAACAACGTGGTGAAAACAACTAGCCTGCTAGGCTAACACTTAGCCTAAAAAAAAACTTAATAAAACTCATTAAAACCGAACCGGAAGCCCGGGTTTTCACTAAGAAAAGTCAAATAAAATGAATCCGTTTAATCGCATTCTTTTCCCGGTGGTTTTAAACATTAATCGGGTGGTTTTAGAATGTTTTTAAGAAGGAGTTTTCACTCACAGTAGGCGCCATGACGGACCAGCGAGCAGAAAGGAAGCACCCGCCGCGCGCATGCGCTGACACAAAATCAAACGCCGAATAATCGATTGAATTGGTTAATCATTGATCGATTACGTGGTGTTTTATTTACACGTGTTTTCCCTCCAACTTATTTACATAGAATACTGGTTGTTCTTAGCCACGCCTTTGGTTCTCCAGCACACCCACATTCCAAAGTAAACAGGAAGTGATTGTGTAAACGTGGAACCTCACTCAGTACGCTAGTTTAACATAAACACGATCTATAGATTAAAATAAACTAGCAGTAACTTTAAAAGTAATGTTTTACATCAAAATAAAGAACAAAATTTTAAAAACAATGCAATTACTAAAGCAATTAAATGAGTTTGTTCTACTAGCGTGTAAAATAAATAAACAAAGTTTTGTAGTGTGAACTTAAAATAATCGATATATTTTTAAAAACAAAACCACAAAAACATACCTGTTGAGGGATTCCTCCTGCTTCTCATATGGGGAGGCTTTCAGCCCGTACTGAGAACTTAAAAACCGTATTCATCGGCCATTTTGAAAATTACCTTCTTCATTCAAAGAAGATGCAGCAGATAGGGTTAGATGGAAGAAACTGACTTGCTGTGGCGCCCCCTGAAGGGAAATGCCGAAAGAAGAGAAGCACATGTGCTTCCCTTTATAATGAGCCAGAGTGAGAGGTAAGCTGTCTAGCTCTGACTGTGCTGTAACAAGACCACCTGGAATGTTCCATAATCTGCTTGAAAGCGAGTCATTTTAATGTATGACACGCCTTAAAAAATACTATTTTATTTTTTAGCATATTTATTTTGTATAGAAAAAACACACACCCGTATTTGCCAAAATAGTTTTCTTCCAGTTTTAAAATACGGCAAAACCATATAGTTTGATTGGTACGCAAAAAAAGCAACAGCCACATTGTATCCGAATCCTCTCAAGTCTAATTCTGGCCATGCATTTGAATAATGTCCAGTTTCGTTCCGTCATCTTACGCTTGTTCCATGGCCGGGTCGCTGGTGCAACAGCCTCAGATGGGAAACCCAGGCTTCTCTCACCCCAGCTGCATCCTCCAGCTCACCCGTAAGGATCCCGAGTTGTTCCCCAGCCAGCTGAGACATAGTCTCTCCAGCAGGTCTGGGGTCGGCCTTTTGGTCTCCTCCCAGTGGAACATCCCCGAAAAACCTCACCACTCTGGGAGCATCCTGACCAGATACCTAAAATCCAAATTCTAACAAGCCTAATTCTGACCATGTATTTGAATGTCTGGTTACTTTTGAAAATTTATTTGGCCGAGAATAATAATATTGTACCTGAATTATGTGAAAAATTTAACACTTTTATAATGATAAAATTGTGTTCAGTTGGATTAAGAGGTGGAGTTAAGTCAATTTCTGTTGTGCAGCCACGTTGGTGGAGTATCTCAATTTCTCTACATAAAAATAATTTCTAACAATCCTATAAAACATTTAGAACGGAGCTCCTCGGTTCACCACCGGGCGTTGACACGGGTCCAGCTCCACAGCTTGTTTCTTTCTTGTCAAAACATTTTCACTGACAGATCAGTGTGTGTCAGCCAGAGTTGACACGGTGACCTTCTCCAACACTCTCGCTACTCGGGTGCCACGACTGTGACTGTACAACAGCAACACATTGGGCATGAATAAGCACAGGTGGCAGCGGCTCATTTGAATATCGTTGCACATGTATTATCTCATTTGCATAATCCAGAGGCGTGGTCAGGACGGAATGGATTTTAAGTACGTTTATACTTGTGATTTGTCACAGATCTGATTTATGAAGGTTAGGTTGTGTTTAAAGTTTGTGTTGCTTAAGCAAAATAGTTTGTTATGCGGAACAAAAATGTGTGGTTAAACAAAGATCAACGTAAAGTTTTGTAAAGAATGTCCCCGAGCTTCCCTCCGAACCAAACGTACGTTTCATCAAACAAAACCTCTTAATTTCGAAGTGTTTTTATTGCAGAAAGAGAAATAAAGTGGGTTTCGTGAAGAGGCTAAAAAGCTGAACTCAGAAGTTCTCGGAGCAGCGAAGAGACGGAGAGGTCGTTTCATTGCAGCAGGAAGTTTTGTCCTTTCTAAGCTACATCCTCTCTGGACACCATCAGACCACTTTGGTGGATTTCAGAGATTCGGGAGGAGCTCTCTGATGCTACAGAAGGTAGAAAAACCCGACAAACCTACGATCCATCCAGACTGGACCAGAGGAGAAAAAAAAAATCTGCTTCCTGATTTCAAGTTCAACACACAGACATATAAAAATCTTCTGCACACACTCCTGCAGGCTGGTTTCCATGGCAACTCCAGCATGATGGATCAGTGCTAATTATACATAAACATGATGCTCGATTTTTCACCCAAAGCGTGAGAAAAGTTTGATATAAAGTGAGTTTTATAAACTACTTCAGCGCCTCTAAAAAGAAATAACTTAGTCCTGACTGAGCTACCGTCTGGAACGTCTCCCACAGCCGATGCCCCTGTTGGGGTGTAACCACGACAACAGGTGGTAGAGGCAGAGCTCCACCTGCGTCAGTACCGACCAGGTGTGTAGGATGGAGCTCCACCACGGACACACAAACCAGATGTTTCACTGCAGGAACGTAGCAAACATCTTTGGACAGAATTCAATCAGTTTGAGGTAATAAAAGCAAATCAAACGGTGGATTGTGGAAGTTTTCTGCCAGCAG
The DNA here is from genome assembly GCA_902685375.1 of Neostethus bicornis. Classification (NCBI taxonomy): domain Eukaryota; kingdom Metazoa; phylum Chordata; class Actinopteri; order Atheriniformes; family Phallostethidae; genus Neostethus; species Neostethus bicornis. The sequence continues at coordinate 29,145,494 of LR738550.1, forward strand.
ACCACCCCCCATCGTACACACCAGTGGAAGCTCTGAAACCCAAACACATCTCTGTGTTCTCACGGTGAGAGCATGCAGACACATGGACGACACACGGCAGACGTTTTCTTTGTCGTGTCTGTCCGACCCGCTTTGAGTCCGACCCGTCGGCACCAGGCCTGCGGGACTAGTTCACGCGGATGCCGGAGATGAAAGGAAGCCCGGTGGGAACCCGCTTCTTGTACTCCACATAGTCCTCAGCAAAGAAGTGGATCAGAGAGAGCTCCTCTTCTTCTATTCGCTCCCGGAAGAAGCGCCAGCTGGCTATCGTGTAGGCCAGGATGCACACGGGGTTACACAGCATGACCTGCAACGAACACAGGACGTAAATCAGACACTTGTTTTGTTTTTAATGAGTGTACGATAATCCTACACTTCCCATTGGATGAGGTGTGTAGACGTGAGAAGGCTGACATCTAACGAGTTCCCTCACCTGCGTTCCTATACTCCAGTAGAACCAGCCCACGTAGGACGGGTGCCTGAAGAAGGCGTACACCCCGTTGGTCACCAACACGTGACTCTGGGCCTTCTCATTCTGAACGATGTGGTTAAAGTTGGAGCCGGCCGTCAACATGGCCGCCTTCCTCAGAGCTTCACCACACAGCACCATCAGCAGACCCAACAAGCTCAGCCACTTCATCTGCTTCAGCTCTGTGGAACAAAGAGAGGGGTCAGCAAAGTGATACCGGAACCTGGGGGTTTTAACCTAGTGTCATGTATTTGGACGTCTGTGTGCGCACACACACACAGCTTGCAGTCGGTCCAACCTGGAACGGTGAGCTTCTCCACGGTGAACTCCAGCCATGATGAGACGGCGGCCAGCGTGTATTCTACGCTGTGGTTCAACAGGAAGGAGTCCAGCGACAGGCTGCGAGGGTTAATGATGGCCGTAACCAGGTATTCAGAGTAGTGGAAGAACGACAGGGAGCACATGTACCTGGAAGGGACACACAGCCGATAAGCTGAGAACGGAGACATGAGGAGGATTACACCCTCCTTCAGACCTACCAGCCGAAGTGTGTCCACGTGGTTTCAGAGCAGCTTATGATCAGACCGCAGCCGAACGTAACTCCCAGGAAGCAGGCTCTCAGAGCGACCTACAGGGAGACACCGGTTAGTCTGCTGGTGTACCATCAAGACCACACCTAGGGGTCTGCAGGTGGACTGCAGGCGTCTGCACTTAACAACAAACAACAACAAACAGTCTGCCATTTCTTCTTATCAAAGAAAATCCCTGTGAGTTAAAACAGCAACGAAACAAAATGAACGAGTTATTTATTTAGGATTTCTTTCTGTCTGTCGCAAAAGGGGGAGGCGGTGGCTCAGTGGTAGAGCGTTCACCTACGGAAGTTAACCGGATGTTTGTGGGTTCGATTCCCACCAAGTTCACATAGAGGATCCTTGGAGAAGACATCTAACCCCCCGTTTCTCCCACCATTGGCGCCATCGTGGCAGCCTGCTGTGGTGTAGGAACGCGGCACATAAATGCCATCAATCAGACTCAGTGTTCAAATTAGGGACCGTTTGAAAAGAGCAGATTGGCTTTTCCTCATCCTATAATCACCCCTGTAAGGCGGGCAGGAGGGGGTGGGGTTAGTATACGCCAGCTTGAGGACCATATGCCGCCCGCCAAGCTTTTCATCCGTGACGAAACAACATAAAATTACATCAATAAATATTTGACTTTTTTTTTTCCTGATGACAGACGTTTCGTTTATTTATTTATTTATCGCATATTGAAATATTTTTTCTATTTCAATACTTTTAAAGTTTTAGTGTAAAATTAAAACTTCATTAGCAGGTTTTTTTCTTATGCATGAAAGAACTCATCAATGCAAATCCATTAATATGTGGTCAAAAAAACAGATCAATAGATGAGGGCTGCACGGTAGACTCACAACAAGAAGCCCTGGAGTGGGGACGAGGCTTGGAACACTGGTCTTTCTGTGTGTAGTTTGCATGTTCTCCCTGTGTATGTGTAGGTTCTCTGTGGTTTACTCCCACCCTCCACAGACATACATATTGATTGATTGCCCTAAAATTCCTACTAGGAATGAGTGTGTGTGTGGTCCAGCAACAGACTGGTGACCTGTTCAGGGTGTACCCTGCCTCTTGCCTGAGATCAGCCGGGATAGGCTTCAGAACCCCCTGGGACCTGATTAGGGAGACGCGTTTCAGAAGATGAAACTAAAAATCAACAGATGTAATTTAGGGACTCCAGTAACTCATCCAGTATTTCATCAGTCGAACCCGTCCTCTGATCCTTCTTAAAGGGACAGATGGACCTGGGTAGTGTACCCTCTCCTGTTTGTGTTGCCCTTCACTGACTCCTTTATGGTTGTATCTGGGCTCCACTTTCATCTGGAGTGCCATGATAGTTCATCAAGAGGTAGGACACGTGTATCAGGTAACATACGTCAAGTTAATAAAGTACGTTTTCACCACGACATTTTAAGTCTCAGGTTTTCTTTTAAATGTGTGGTGTGCCCTGTGGGTGTTGTTGTAAGGTGGATGTAGTGGAGAACACCATGAGAACATTAAAGGGGGTGTGGATTGTTTATAAAACCCTATGATCATTATCTATGTGTTAAATACAGAGATGTATGGATGTGTTCAGTTCAGTACGGTGCACCTTTTGGTTGTAAAAATATGGTATTGATTCTGATGATGTCATAAAGGTGTTAAACACCATGCAGTAAATATAATATTTATAGGGTTAATATGGAGTTTAGGTTCATAAATAAATAGATGTGATGACACGGTGTACATTTTTTAATCAGTCTGTCGTGGTAAGCGCGGTCTTCTTCACGGTCGTCTGCTGGAGAGGTAGCTTGACCACAAGGGACAGCGGTCGACTGGACAGACTGATTGAGAACTGTGCAGCTGTGGTGGGGAAGAATGTGGACTCTATGGGAGCTGTTTTGAAGAGGAGGGTGAGGGCTCTAACGCAGGGCATCCTGAATGATCCCCGTCACCCTCTGCATGATGTGGTCACAACCCAGAAAAGTAACAGATGTAACCGGTTCTTCTCACTGAGCCGCAGGACTGAGAGATTTTAAAGGTCGTTCATCACTTCTGCCCTCAGACAATTTAACCAAACAGATAATCTCGGGGTCTTGTTCACAAGTGGGGGAAGGATGGAGCAAGAGATCGACAGGCGGATCCGGTGCGGCATCAGCAATAACTAGGACGCTGCATCGGTCCGTCGTGGTAAAGAGAGAGCTGAGCTGAAAAGCAAAGCTCTTGATTTACAAGTCGATCTACGTTCCTACCCTCACCATGGTAACCAGGATCTACATTCCTACCCTCACCTATGGTCACCAGCTGTGGGTGGTGACCGAAAGAGTGAGATCGCGGGTACAAGCGGCCGAAATGAGCTTCCTCCGTAGGGTGGCTGGGCTCTCACTAAGAGAACGGGTGAGGAGCTCTGCCATCCGGGAGGAGCTCGGTGTTGAGCCGCTCCTCCTCCAGGTCGAGAGGAGCCAGATGGGGTGGTTCGGACATCTGGTCAGGATGCCCCCCGAGCGCCTCGCGGGCGAGGTGTTTTGGGCACGTTTCTACCGGGAGGAGACCAAGGGGCAGACCCCGGACCCACTGGAGAGACTGTGTCTCACAGCTGACCGGGGAACGCCTTGGGATCCTACCGGGTGAGCTGGAGGATGCAGCTGGGGAGAGAGAGGCCTGTGCTTCCCGTTTGAGGCTGTTGCCCCCACAACCCGACCCCGGAACAAGCGGAAGATGACGGAACGGAAGGAGTATTGAAGGAACTGAGTCCTAACGAGTATCTTATTACTAGTGATTGTAACTTAATATTTTTTTGTATGTGTGATGTGTTGCTGCTGGACATCAGAATTTCTCCTACAGGAGATTCATAAAGTTTTATGAATCTTCTGTCTGTCCCTCAGAAGGATAAATAAATCTCTGAGTTTTTAAAATAAGAACAAAATGGGATTTTTTTTTAATCACTGACAGATCAGGAAGTGGTGAGTAGTGAACCATTAGAGACTCAGATTGATCTTTACTGGAGTTTAAAAAAATAGATATCTAAAGAAAATAAAAGAGAGTGAAAAAAAGAAATATGAATCCATTTTTAAACAAGTTTAAGAGATATATTTTTTTCTGAATTAAAAAGTATAAAATACCATAAAAATCAGTAAAATATTCCATTTAAATCAGAAAGAAAGCAGATATTTGAATTAAATTCATCAGAACTTCTGAATGTTTATTTTTATCAGAACTGTTTTCTGTGTGTTGATTCAAAGCTAAGCTTTAAGAGGATTAAAGCTTCTTTTAGTTGAGCTCATCAGGTTTTAAACCAGATCATCAGATTTTTAAAGAGAAACACAGAGAAAAACACTTTGATTTAAAGTGTTTTTTATAGTTTGTTTGATTTAAAGTCTTACCTTATAAACTGGTCCTCTGTAGATGATCAGCAGCAGGCCGTTAATCACTGCTATGTGAAGACAAATCGCTATTTTTCCTGAAGTTTCTGTCAGATAATCAAAGACCCAGTCTATGTGTCCGAACCAGGTTCTGATTAATGGAATTGAAACCACACTGAGACCTAAAAGAAAAGCTTTTACACTAACTCTACCTTCTAACAGCAACTTCCTGTCGGCCATGATGCCCTGGTGCTGAGGGAAGTCTCGCGAGAACAAGAAAATCTGACTGTGAAAATAAAAAATAATAAAATTTATTATTGGTACAAACTCATAAACCACACTGTTTCCACCTAATTCCTTCATTTAGTTTCATTTTATAGCAGCACTTACTTCTAGTATCGCAGGCATTAAGACATTTTTTCTTACCCAATCAGTGAACAGATTTACCATGACGTAACAACACGCATCTTTCAGCCATGTTTGTAGTTTTTAAGGTCTTTTTTATTTTTCATTTTAATTTTTTTTAATTTTATATTAATAATTTTATTTGTATATATATATTATATAATAAAATTAATGTATAATTTATAATATTAATATTTAAAAAAAAAAAAAATCTTACTCTGAAAGTATCCCTTTTATTCATTTATGTTGAAATGATTTTATTGATCCCACAAGAAAATATTTGAAGGGGAGATTTTATAATTCTATAACATATTAAAACATGCTTTTATTGTATGTAATGAATATGAACAATAATCTCAGTGTATTTTCCATGTGTTTCAGCCCTTTTTGAATCATCAAGTATAAACCAGTTCTAATCCTTTGTTCTTTAGATCTTTGAAATGATTATTTTTTCCTTTAAACAACAGTAACATTAGGTTTTCTGTGTGATCTTTTTTATTTTGCTCTTGTGTGTGTGTTTTAAAAAGAACAGCAGCCATGTTGGATTCCATTTATTTTATTTATTACAAAATATATTCCATTTAATAAAAATCCTAGTAAATAAAACAAAAACGGATAAAGCAGGATTATCACTGATAATCTCATTCGTCATGATTAAAAAGTAAACATTCTGAAGAATTTTTTTTTCCAGAAGATTTCATGATGGAAAACGAATCCGACTGAAGAAGGATGAAGACAAACGAGTGTAAACCCTCTCAGATTAAAACTACGTGGTTTTTCCTTGACTTGCTGAGAAAAAGGAGGAAATCTTGCTTTGTGTTTTACCAGAAGCTGGAATAAAAAAATTAGATCAGTATCACATAAAAAGTTTTAGATGAATAAGTTTGTTTCACCTTCTTCTGAAACTGGGACGGCATTGGACGAGGCCGGCTGGCCAATCAGGGCGTCCAGCATCTCCTGGTACTGCTTCTTGTGGTGCGACCGAATAACCATGCCAAACTCTGGAAGGAGCGTGCATCTGTCAGACTGAAGGCTCACAGAGGTGTGTGTATGTGTATGTGTGTACTCACTGATGAGCAGACTGAAGGTCTCGTCTTTCTCTGTGAACAAGGCCACCACCACGCTCACCAGACTCTCATAGTCATCGGTTTTCTTGTAGTTGTGGATGGCCTGGAAGAACTGGGAGGATTTCTCTGGTCCGAGAGCTTTTTTCACATCAGCCAGAAACTTAGCGTGCAGCTTCGGAGACGAACCTGAAAAACAAAAAATCAATCAGCTTCTGATCAGCAGCTTAATTAAAGCCTCAATCCAAACCTGCTGTATGTGCACGTACACGGACTAGACCAGAGGTGGACAAACATTTTGGTTTGCGGGCCACATTGAGTTCTAACATTTGACAAAGGGGCCAGAACAGGATCAGATGGATGGCATGCTTTGGTAACCCTTAGATTAGACCAATAGAATGGCGTGCTAAATGTTACATCAAGAGTGTTAAATTTCAAATCTAGCGGCTCTAGGTTTGAAATCTAACTTGATGTAACATTTTACTTGTTTTAATATCTAACACACTTGTTTACGTGCGTGTATCGGCTCCGATGGCTTTCCATATCTGTGCACACTGTTTATTTTGACAGCGTGGGCATCACGGAGACACACACATTTTAATGGGCGCAGTGTTGTTGTATCTTTGGCGCCATCTAGTGAGAAAACATCAGAGTTGCAGGGAAAATAAAATATTAACAAGGTTATTTTTTTTAATTTTTTTAAGTTTGGCGGGCCGCATTAAAACAGTCAACAGGCCGCATTTGGCCCGCAGGCCATAGTTTGCCCATGCCTGGACTAGATTGAATGATCAGAGAGTTCAATTCAAACACAAATGCATGACTTTCATTTGCAGACAGAATATAAGTACAAATAAAGACTCCACATGTTAATAAAAAACATGTTCATCAAAATATACAATTAATAGATCCATAAAAAAAGAATAAATACAATAAAAAGAACAAGAGAACAACAAAAGGTGATGTGAGGATGGGACCAGACTGGGTTGGTCTCTCTTAAGCAGCCTCCACCTGGAGGTCAGAGGTGGTAATGTGTAAGCCATTCGTGGAGCTCTGTGGGCCTTTTATATTACTATGTAAATATAAACGGGGGTGAGTGAGTCCGAGTCTCGCAGGTGGAATGGGTGGCATCACCTGCTGAGACTTCTGGAGAGCATTGGAACGTTGTCTAATAAACTGATGGTATGGTGAGGTCAGAAGGGTACGTCAGCAGGACTTTAAAGTCTGACCTCTGTATGCTAACGTGGCAATGAGACAGAGAGTAGACGAAAAGTAGACGGAGCGTAGACGTCTCCAACTTAGAACGCACACTACCGCTCACACCCAGGCATCAACACCTTCCTCAACCATCACAGAGTGACATGCATCGATGTGTCCCATCCCATGTTTAACTGGGAAACGTGGTCTCACAAAAATTATACGGACTAAAACCAGCAGGTTTTAACGAGGCTCCGGAAAGATTTGAGTGGATTTTAAGTTTAACAAGTAAACAACGCCTTCAGAACTCCAAGAACAGATTCTCTTAAAGCAATTTTTAGGCTCAACATTTCATTTCTTGGCTAAATAAAGGAATAAAATAAAATGAATGAATGATGAGGATACAAGCGGCTAAAGTGAGCTTCCTCTGCAGGCTGGGCGGAGTCTCACTAAGAGATAGAGGGGGGAGCTCGAAATACAGCTAATCCTCCTCTGTTTTGAGAGAAGCCAGATTGGGTGGTTTGGGCATCTAATTGGGATGCCACCTGAGTCTCTAGTGAGGTGTTTCGGGCACGTCCCACCGGGAGGAGACCAAGAGGCAGACCCCGGACCCGCTGGAGAGACTATGTCTCACAGCTGGCTGGGGAAGGACTCGAGATCCTTCCGGGTGAGCTGGAGGATGCAGCCGGGGTGAGAGAATCCTGGCCTTAGATTAGCAGAAGACAACGGAAGGGAATTGTATTCAAATGAACTGGTGCCGCCTGTCGTTACTCATGCACAGCCGTGGTGACGTCTCCCCCCTACTAAACCCAGTGGAATGTGAAGCTGTCACCTGGAGCTCCTGTTTCTGAGGAATCCCCTTTAAGTTTTGCTTCTTGGTCAGGTTTCGGACCAGGCGGGTTATGCTCGTTCTGGATCAGACTGGCACTCGTACTGGTCTGGGTCTCCTTTAGCCCCTGCTGGCTCAGGTGGGGGCCGCCCTGGTTCAGGAGTTGCGTGTCCAGCTGGCAGGAGGAGGGGCCTCTAGCTGTAAGGAGAACAAGCAGGTCAGAGAACAGCTGTAGAAACATCTGGACAGAGAGGAGACTCTTACTGCTCTGCAGCATGACCGCCTTCTTCTCCTCCTTGGAGAGCGAGTGTTGGGGTTTGAACCCACAACCCTGCCCCGTCAGCTCGCGGCACCGCTCATCAAACCTCTGCTTGTGGTGCGGACGCACAAACTGGTAGAAACCTGGAGACAAACGGACAGACGTGAGGAGCTGCTCAGAACAGCTGGTGCAGATGTTCCTCAGTACCTCGTAGAAGCTCGTGGGTACGGGGGTCCTCGGTTAACACCAAGGTCTCCTTCAGCAGGACATCCAAATCATCTGTGGCTTTGTAGGTCTGCAGAGCCTGGACGATGCCTTCAAAAGTCACTTTACTAAGGGACTTCCTCATGTCATCCAGGAAGTTCTTTGCCCGGGCAGCCTTCCCTTCCTCAGACGTCTCACTGCAGCTTTTTAACTGCAAACAAAAACATTCGGATTACCGTATTTTCTGGACTATATGTTGCACTTTTTTTTAATAGGTCGGTTGTTTCTGTGACATTTACCCCGGATCAACTTACACTGTAAAATAGGACGCACTGAAAAACCTTTAAAAAAAACAAACAACAGTAGATCTGACATTCTGTGTGTGTGTGTTTGTGAAGACCCCAAAATTACTCCTTTAAAGAGACACTTTTATTTTGCAGAGTTAAGTCAGAATAGGGCAGCACGGTGGCGCAGTGAGTAGCACAGTTGCTTCACAGCAAGAAGGTCGTGGGTTCGAGTCCCGGGTGGGGATGAGGCTTGGAACACTGTCCTTTCTGTGTGGAGTTTGCATGTTCTCCCCGTGTTTCGGGGGTTTCCTCCGGTTACTCCGGTTTCCTCCCACCCTCCAAAGACACGCACGCTAGGTTGATTGGCCGGTGTCAAAGTGCCCCTAGGAATGAGTGTGTATAAGGATGGTTGTGTGTGTGTGGACCCGCGACAGACTGGAGACCTGTTCGGGGTGTACCCTGCCCTTTGCCTTAAATCAGCCGAGATGGGCTCCGGCACCCTCGCAACCCCGAAAGGGACAGACGGATAAGAAGATGATGAGATGATGAAAAGTCAAAGTAATGAATCATGCAGGGCGATGGGAGCAGAGTACCAGTCAGGCAGCTGGAGTAGGAGGCACCATAAAGACCTGCGCCAAGTAAAGAGGACCAATCAGAGTCTCACAGAGACAAAACAAGATGGACACAGTCCCTTTAACGCATCTCCATCTGGTGGATGCTTAACGTAACTCCAGCCACTCCAGTGGCTCCTTGTATACAAATTAAAATACGTTCCGTCGTCTTCTGCTTATCAGGAGCCGAGTCGCAGGGGCAACAGCCTCAGACGGGAAACGCAGACTTCTCTGGCCCCAGCTGCATCCTCCAGGTCATCCGGAAGTATTCCGAGTTGTTCCCCAACCAGCTGTGAAACATAGTCCCTCTAGCAGGTCCGAGGTCTGCCTCTTGGTCTGCTCCCGATGGGACGAGCCCGAAACACCTCATCAGCGAGGCACTCGGGGGGGGGGGAGCATCCTGACCAGATGCCTGAACCACCCCATCTGGATTCTCTCAACCTGGAGGAGGAGCAGCTCGACACTGAGCTCCTCCCAGATGGCAGAGCTCCTCACCCTGTCTGAGTGAGAGCTACCATGTGGAGGAAGCTCATTTCGGCCGCTTGTATCTGTGATCTCATTCTTTCAGTCACCACCCACAGCTGGTTACCATGGTGAGGGTGGGAACATAGATCGACTTGTAAATTAAAATCTTCTTCTTCTCCTTTCGGCATTTCCCTTCAGGGGTCGCCACAGCAAGTCAGTTTCTTCCATCTAACCCTATCTGCTGCATCCTCTTCGGTCACGCCAACTATCTTCATGTCTTCCTTCACTGTATCCATGAACCTCCTCTTTGGTCTTCCTCTAGTCCTCTTTCCTGGTGGTTCCAAATCCAGCATCCTTCTGCCGATGTACTCGGTCTCTCTCCTCTGTACATGTCCAAACCATTTCAGTCTGGCCTCCCGGACTTTATCTCCAAAACCTCTAACATGTGCTGTTCCTCTGATATACTCATTTCTGATCCTGTCCATCCTGGTAACTCCCAGAGAGATCCTCAGCATCTTCATCTCTGCTACCTCCATCTCTGCTTCCTGTCTTTTCCTCAGTGGCACTGTCTCTAGACCAAACAGCATGGCGGGTCTCACCACGGTTTTGTACACTTTTCCTTTCATTTTAGCTGAAACTCTTCTGTCACACATCACACCTGATACTTTTCTCCACCCGTTCCAGCCTGCTTGAACACGCTTCTTCACCTCTTTTCCACACTCTCCGTTGCTCTGGACTGTTGATCCCAAGTACTTAAAATCTTCCACCTTGTTTATCTCTTCTCCCTGTAACCTCACTTTTCCATTTGGATCCCTCTCATTCACACACATGTACTCTGTCTTACTCTGACTAATCTTCATTCCTCTTCTTTCTAGTGCAAACCTCCACCTCTCCAGCTTTTCCTCCACCTCTTCCCTCCTCTCACTACAGATCACAATGTCATCTGCAAACATCATTGTCCATGGAGATTCCTGTCTGACCTCGTCTGTCAGCCTATCCATCACCATAGCAAACAGCAAAGGACTCAGAGCAGACTTGTAAATTAAAATACGGTACATAAAATAATATATGTAATTCCACAGAAAGCCGCCGGAGGGCGCTCAGTGCTTTAAGCTCCAATACTGTAGATCGTACTCCTTAACAATTAAAAATCTACAGAGTAAACGTTGCGTAACCATGTAATGCTCAAAAGAAAATCATATTCTAAAGACTACAAGCTGGAAGTAGTGAAAACAGAACTTGTGTAGCAATGAGAAATTTGGGAGTTAGAAGGAAACTTTTTAGGGAGGGGTGTGAAGAGCAGGTACCCTAAAAACCATTCATGTCGAATGCAGTCCATTCAGAAATCTTCTAAAACTGGCTCCAGGTTTATTTTGGGAGCTCAGATCACATAAATGTTTGAACCACGATAATTACATACGGTACAAACATGTTTGAAATCAGAACGAACCTGATCACAGATCAGTTTTATTTTCCGCTTCCCTCCTCGTAGTTGGTCCTCCATCCTCTTATCGTACTGCAGAGACAGCGTCGACCAATGGCTGGCCTGCAGAGGAACAGAAACACGTCACTGAATTCTTTATTTCTTTATTTTAAAACATGAAAAAACTACCGTCTGTCTTGCAGAGTGGTCTCCGAGGTGACGGTCCCCTCTCTCTAAAGCGTCCAGCAGGTTGGTCGGTTTCTTCTGGCTCTCCTTCATCTGGGTCTCGTAGCCGATGCAGATAGCGGCCATGTTCTCACCTGCTCACAGACAGCCAATCAGAAGCTGCAAATAAAAAGAAACCCTCTCCTCCCACTCACCCACTCTCCTCCTCTTCAGACTGGGGAGGTGTGCGTCCAGCTCTCGGGCTAACTGGGCGTGTATGGACGATGAACACGAGGGGTCTGATGAACAGGAGGGGTCTGATGAGCAGGGGTCCTGGCATTTTTGAGGTGAGCGAGATTTCTCCACCACCGGTCTCTAAACACACACACACGGAGAACACCGTTTGGTTACGCTGTTGCACGATGAGAGTCGTTACCAGCTCAACTCACTAGTTTCTGTGCCACCCTGAAGAACTGCAAAGCGTCTCGAACGATGTTTCCAAAACGGTCGTACAGGTGCACGTGTGGCTTCACCCAAGATGGAAGCTGATTGCGCACATCGGAGTTTCTGAACCTGGAGAGAGAGGTGAGACGGTGGGTGGAATGAAGCCTGGTGGGAGGAAGGGGGGTGTCTGTGTGCGGGAAAATAGTGCCAAACCTTTCAAATCCTATCGATCTCCAAACAGCAGACACGTCCCTTTATTTTTAATTTTTTTTTAGGTAAAAGATATTCTGGTTTATTGTTTACTTTTATTTCTGATCAAAACATCCATTTTGATTGGCTGCAGGGTTAATGTACACCTCTGAAAGATGTTCTGAATAAATAACCTCACCATGGTAACCAAAACAGAAGCTCAAGGTCCCAGGAGGCGTTGGCTCAGTGGTAAAGTATCAGTCTTTCGACCTGGAGAACCTGGTTCGATTCCCACTGGGCCCAAGCCGTCGCTGGGACTACTGGAATACTAACTTAAAAGAAACCCCTCCCCTAAAAAATATCTCCATTTGTTCTGTGGATAGTTATCACGCTGCGTCACACACACTTTTTATGGCATGAAAAGCGTTTCCCTAAACATACTGTACGTACGTACTGTACTACTACGTGAAAAAATACACCATGTTTTTGTAACGAACCAGTAAACCCGCTCATTAGGGGGAAGAGGTGTGTCTGTGGACCGGAAGAGGCGTGTCCTAATAAAGATAAACAGGAAGTTGTATTCTGACCTCTGATCGCACAGAAAGATGGCGCCGTAGTCGTCTTTGTGACGAATCACCCGACCGATGGCCTGGTTCACCGCTCGGAAAGCCTGCTGTTTGTACCACTGGTTTCCAGACAGGTACTGAACACACACACACACACACGCACGCACAGAAAAAAAACACAAGATAAATACACACACAAACCCCCTAAACCTGGACAGATAAAAACACAAACAAATGGACACATCCTTGTATGCGCGCACACACACACACACACACACACACACACACACACACACACACACACACACACACACACACACACACACACACACACACCGACCTTTATGCCCTCAGTTTTCTCCCTGCTCATCTCGTCCAGGTACTGCATCTTCAGGATGACTCGGGGGTCCAGTTTAGGAGGGAAAGGAAGTCCAGTGATGACGACGCCCCGTCCGAACGTGTCTGAAAAGTCCAGGCCTTCACTGGCCTGAACGTAAACACAAGAATACAGACACACCTTCACTGAGTGTGTGTCTGTGTGTGTAAGAGCGTTTGAATATTGATGCCTGTACTAATGTGGTTAAAACCAAAATATCGCTTGGCCAATTAAACTGATCGATATCGCTGATCTCGTCATGAGATATCGATAATCAGAAAAATTTTGTTGATGGAATTTTGTCTGAACTTATCCGTTAAACTCTGATTTACCGCCATGTGACTTCACACACTACTCCAACATGGAGGAAGAAAGCAGTGTGTGTCTTTGTGTTTAGGGTGTGTGTAAAAAACCGTCTCACTCACTTTTCCTCGACACACAGCGAAGAAACTCCCTCCTTTTGAAACTGGATCGGTCACTTTGCTGTAGAACCCATCCATCACCTGCAAAGAGACCAGCTGTAGAACCAGAACCAGACCAGGACCAGGACCGGGCCGGGCCAGGGCCCAGATACAGAACAAAGGAACCCACTGTACCTCGTTGAACGTCTCCCTCCCTTTGGGTTCCACAAACATGGGCTTGATGTTATCGATCCGTTCTGCGTGTCCGTTAGCCTGTGTAGAGACGCCTGCTCAGTCTTCAGGTTTCACACCGGATCAAACACGTTCACACCAGGAACTCACCCTCCAGAACTCCAGATTCTTCTCCATCAGGGGGAAAGACGGGAAGAAGACCAGGAGACCGTGAGGAACCACACGGCTCAAGTTGGCTGAGGAAACAGTGAACGTACAGGTCAGGCCATCGAGAGGAAAAAACGTTGGTCAGCAAAGACCCGGGGCTTCATTTAAGCAGACGTTTGATAATGTCCAAGAAAAACGTGCAGCTTATAATGTGGTGTAAAGTGTGGACTGCTGGCCACCTCCCACTTTCTTTCGCTTGGGGGAGATGCCTGCATGAGCCAGTGCTGCATGCTGTTACACACAGCCACACGTTGATGAGTATTTTCACCGGCTCATTTGAGGAACATTGAATAGCATCACATCTTTAGAACGATCCATCTCTGAAGTTCTACAGACGTGTTTGGGGCGGGACGGAGATCAAGTTGGTTTACGCCTGAGATTTGTCACAGATGTGATTTACGAAGCTTACGTTGGTCACCTATGGTCACCGGCTGTGGGTGGTGACCGAAAGAATGAGATTACGTATACAAGCGGCCAAAGTGAGCTTCCTCCGCAGGGTGGCTGGGCTCTCACTCAGAGATCAGGTGAGGAGATCCGCCTTTCACCGGGAGGAGACCAAGAGGCAGACCCCGGACCCGCTGGAGAGACTATGTCTCACAGCTGGCTGGGGAACGACTTGGAATCCTTCTGGGTGAGTTGGAGGATGCAGCCGGGGAGAGAGAGGCCTGGGCTACCCGTCTGAGGCTGTTGCCCCCCGACCCAGCCCCGGATGAGCGGAAGATGACGGAACGTTGGGAAGGAGAGTTACTGACAGCCATTTCTGTGTGTTTTCTAATCACTTCCTCTCTGCTTCAAAAGCTTTATTTCACTGTCCTCGGGTTGTTTCAGGTCTTTTCAGGTGTCCACAGGTCTCTTCTTTTCTCCTAAGAGTCAGACTTAACTTAGGTACCTAAAGGTCTACGAACTCTGACACTTTTATAGACTATTTAGTTTGAATACACGTTATAAAAGAGGACCCTCCCTCTAATGAAACAGTGAGTAACACGAGTGGTGAGGTCTTACCGATGGTGTTGCCTAGTGATGCCATGTTCTCTGGAATGAACCTGCAGATGGATTTAAGGTAGTTAGTCAGCCATGTCAACCAAACCCAAAAGGAACATTTCTTATGTTAGTGACCTCCTGTCAAACGCTGAGCTCAGGTGAACCCCGTCTGGACCTCGATCGATGACGCTTACAAAGATCTGGTCTCGCTCAATCACGTGACCGTTTTCCAGACGCTCCTCGAATTCTCTGGAACATTAAAAACAAGGAGAACGTGTGGATGTTTGATCAGGAACACGAGGAGCTTCCAGGGTTCATTCATTCACTGACCGGACAGAAAAATACAAACAGAAAGAAGACTGAACGGGAAAATGTTCCAACTCCAACTGGACAAATTATCAGTGCCGGACCAAGGAAACATCTTTCAGAGAAACTACTAAACTGGGAGGATGGCGGGAACCAAATATCAACCAGAAAAAAAAAAAAACCCAAATGTTTAGAGAAATCAAAGTAG
Organism: Neostethus bicornis; assembly: GCA_902685375.1. NCBI lineage: Eukaryota > Metazoa > Chordata > Actinopteri > Atheriniformes > Phallostethidae > Neostethus > Neostethus bicornis. The sequence continues at coordinate 29,160,691 of LR738550.1, forward strand.
TGTTTGATGATGAAAGAAAAACATTTACACAAAAAGAACTGAAGAGAGTTGGAATGAAAAACTTCTTTAAGGGAGCATTCGGCTATTTTTTAAGTATTAATTCTGACCTCCCAGCATAAATAAAACCCGGCATCTTTTATAAGCTTAGAAATGAGATATTTGACAAAAAAAAACAAAAAAAAAAAACAACTTTGTTCATTGTTTTTTTTTTTTTTTACATTACATTACATTCCCACCTCCTCTCACTCCTCTCTTGGTCCAACATGTGCATGACACAGCATAAATCTTATTTGAAGCTGCACATACAGTGTTAAATCAAGATGGCAAAGCTATTGAATCCTTATATATTCTAAATTTAAGGCAGTGTGTTCATTAATACCGGTGTCCTGACGAGATCTGTGACCGTCGAGATCAGCAACTTTGCGCCACTGAGCATGCCCAGAATGCGTCACCTACTTCCTCCTCCCTCCCAGAACACGTCTTCCCCCTCCCTTCCAGATAATTTAAATATTGAGATTTGCGACAATAATTCTATTAGAATTAGCGTTTTTTTCGCACCTGCTCTGCATTTTTTAATAATAATAATAATGCATAGTTATTTATATAGCGCTTTTCAGGACTCTCAAAGACGCTTCACATATGCATCATTCCTTCCCTCATACCAGGTGATGGTAAGCTACTGTTGTACCCACAGCTGCCCTGGGGCAAACTGACAGAAGTGAGGCTGCCAATATTACGCCATCGGCCCTTCTGACCATCACCAACCAATCACACACACCATTCATACTAGGCATCGTGGGGGAAGTGTCTTGCTCAGGGACACAACGGCAATTTTAATCTCAACGGCCGTCCCACCGTGGTACCTGGGGTTCGGGCGGTTTCCCATGCAAGTACAGCCCAGGCCCAGCATGCTTAGCTTTTTGACTATAAATTTATCATTTAAAAACGTAGAAGTGTTTTTATTTGTTTAATGTGTATTTTTTTAGGATCTGCGACCGGTTGTTCACTTTCGGTTGTTTAGATCTCCGACCAGTCCAGTCGCAGACCTTGTCAGAACACCGGCCCACAACTTTTTTTTTAGGTCATTGGTTGTTCAAAAACAACAACGTGTTGCATGTCTTCCAAATCACTGACTAATAAAAATAAAAACACCCACGTTGATAACTCAGTACGTATTGTTCGATGCATTGATTTAAATTTATTCTTGTTAATCAAATATAAAGCACAACTTTTTTTTTTTAATTCTATTTTGAGCTGCTGGATGTTTGAGTTCATGCCGTCATGTTTGTTTTGTTGTTTACATGTAGAGAAGCAGTGAGAAGCAGTGTGTGAGATTATTCTCAATACGTAAGCACGTCATCGATGTAGCAACCGCTCGTTTGTTATCACGAAAGAGGGTTAAAAATACTAGTACAGTTTGTTAAAAAAAACACGGGATCATTTTAAAAATCACCTTGATGACAAACAAAAAGCACAGACGTCACTCAGAGAAAAACGAACGCTCTGAAAGTTTTTCTATCAGACATTTAAGAGAATTAATTTAACAAAAATCATGAGGAAGAAGAAATCAGAATAATGTTTCTGTGATCTTTTCCTGGGACTTACATCCTCATCTCAGACGTGAAAGATGAGAGCGGTGAGAGCGTCCCGCTGGTCAGGATGATGCAACGAATGCCCTGGTTCACCAGATCCTCCATGCAGTACCCCGGAGAGAAGCACCAGTAGCTCAGGATGTTCCCTGCCAACACAAACACACTTAAAAACCTGTTCTGGGTTTAAGAATCATATCTGTGGAACGGATGGTAAGAAACCAGTGGACCAATGGAATCAAACCAGCAGACGGACCTTGTTAAAAAAAATAGGAAAGTTTGTTTCTTAAAATACATTGATGTGTTCAAAATGCACTTAAAGGCTAAACGTGTACCAACATGACAAGACCAAAAAGTCTGATCCTTGAAACGGCATGTGACACAAAAACATGCTATTTTATCCCTAAAACGTCGACGCATTTAGTGGTGCTTGTATCCCAGATCTCATTCTTCCTCCACAGGGTGGCTGGGCTCTCACTCAGAGATTGGGGGAGGAGCTCTACCATCCGGGAGGAGCTCGGTGTCGAGCTGCTCCTCCTCCAGGTCGAGAGGAGCCAGATGGGGTGGTTCAAGCATCTGGTCAGGATGCCACCCGATCGCCTCGCTGGTGAGGTGTTTCGGGTACGTCCCACTGGGAGGAGACCAAGAGGCAGACCCCGGACCCGCTTTAGAGACTATGTCACTACCACTCAGCACATTTACTAACAGCTTCATTATCATTCGTTAACTATGAGTCAGAAATACAGCGTTTAAAAATGAAATAAATATGCAGAACGATAGAACTGGTAAATGTTGGAGTCAGTTTTTTTGGCCGTGGTTGCATTTAAATGATCGTTTGAACAGATTTTTTTTCACTATGAGATGATTAGTTAAAAACTAGACGATACTTTTTAAGACAAATTAGAGAAATCAATTTATCATGTGACGTTTCAGACGCAGATAAAATAGTTTAATATTTTAATTATGATTTGAATTCTAATAAAAAAAAATGTCTGGTTGGTTCCAGGGGGCGTTGGCCTAGTGGTTGAAATATCATCTTTCGACCGGGAGAATCGGGTTCAAGTCCCACTGGGCCAAAGCTCTCCCGGGGACAACTTAAAATAAAAAACAATAATAAAAAAACTGTCTGGTAAATTATGAATGATCAAATTTAATAATGTTTATTGATTTGAACGAGTTTAACACGCAAATAAAAATAAAGACATTTTTTTTCCACAATCAGCTGATTAATCAGAATTCAACCTTTTAATTCAGTCGGGTCCTGGTTTCTACCTTGTTTCTTAGAAGAAGCCGCCCATGGATCTGTAGTCTGTTTCCTCCTCTGATGACTGTTGTCCTGATGAATGTGAACCTGAACCAAAACCAGATTATTAACCATCTGAACCAGGAGCTGCATCAGCGTGGACTAGGGTAAAGACCTTAAAATGATGGGTGTTGTTCTTCATCTGCTTGTCCAGGTTCCCCTCCGATGGATCCCCACAGAACACCAGCTACAGGACGGAGAGAGATGAAGATCAGGGATCAGAAGAACTCCCACTGGGGGATTTTTAGATGAGGAAAAAAAACCTGGATGATATTTGATAGTTTCTGCAGGCCGCTGGTGTTTGTGAAAACTCCCATTTCTAGTGAAAAAACAAACAAACAAGAAACTCATTTAATAAAAACGTAAACACTTGTGGAACGCAGGGGTCAGAGGTTAAACAGTAGAAAGAAATGAGTCCTTACTTCCTGTCAGCTCTCCAATGATCTGCTCCAGAGCTTCAAACACTGCTGTCTTGGTCTGGTAGGTGAGGCTGGCTCTCTGAAGCAGCTCGTATATGAAGCTGAAACAGGAAGTAGAACAGGAGCCATCAGCTGATTGGACGTCTGAACGTCATCTAAGTCAAACTGTTTATAGAAATATTCTTAATTGCATTAATTAACTATATCAAGGGTGTCAAACAGGTGGCACGGTGGCGCAGTGGGTAGCACAGTGGCCTCACAGCAAGAAGGTCATGGGTTTGAGTCCTGGGTGGGGACGAGGCTTGGAACACTGTCCTTTCTGTGTGGAGTTTGCATGTTCTCCCCGTGTTTGCGTGGGTTTCCTCCGGGTACTCCGGTTTCCTCCCACCCTCCAAAGACATGCATGCTAGGTTGATTGGCCGGTACCAAATTGCCCCTAGGAATGAGTGTGTGTGTGGATGGTTGTATGTGTGCGGCCCCGCGACAGACTGGCGACCTGTCCGGGGTGTACCCTGCCCTTCGCCTTGAATCAGCCGGGATGGGCTCCGGCACCCCCTGCAACCTCGAAAGGGATAGATGGATAAGAAGATGACTGACTGAGGGTGTCAAACATGAGGGGTGTGGACTTGACTCAGATCACTATATTCAGGGGCGGATCCAGGATTTTCTAAGGGGGGCCATGAGGTCATTAACAAAGCTAGAATAGCAGGGGTGGGGGCATTCTCCCACATTTTAGTGGCCCATTTGCTGGCCCTGCATGGGGATAGCTTGACTAGTCCTCTTTTTTTGTGAACCAAAAGGCGCCCCTGATATTGATTTCGGGGAGACGGTGGCTCCGTGGTTAAAGCGTTCACCCGCGGAACAGAAGTTCGTGGATTTGCATACCACAGGGTGCACGTCTAGGGTCTTTGGAGAAGACACCTAACCCCTGTTTCTCGCACCATTGGCGCCGTCGTGGGCAGCCTGCTGCAGTGTAGTCGTGCAGCACACAAATTTTCCCGTCGAGGGATGAATAGAGTAAAATATTTATTTATTATATACGGTCCCCAATTTTGTAGATTTAAAAAAAAAAAGGTCGCACAATTTTAGACGTAAAGGTAACTGTTTTAGTGAAATTTGAAAAGAGCAAGAAGAAGTTGACACCGAGTAATTGGATCATAGACGTCCACCTGCCCTGCATCACAAACTTAATCAGTTCATCTTCAGTTAGTACTGAGTAACTGCGGCCAGTTTTAAATCCCTTCCGTGGTTCGTTCAGTGTTGAACCTTAAACTTTGGTGCATGTATTTGGAATGGGACGCCACGGCCTGTGATCAGCTGTCACAGTTCTGTTTGCGGTTATGGTTCATTTCTGTTCGAACACCAGGTTGCTTTCGGCCACATATTTTGTTTTCTGTCCTGCCAACAGTCTAACGTTTAACGCTCGGTTGTAAAGCCGAGCGCCATTTTTATGTAAACGCACCAAAACAAAAAAATAAAGAAATATGCGCTAGCTTATTTAACAGGATGCTTAAGTCATCGGGTAGCGAGAGGAAGGAGGAATTCAGTGTCAAAAACAAAAGTAAAACACAATCTTATTTAATATTTCAGGATCAAAGATCCCAAAATCAAAGACCCCGGAACACCTCACCAGCAAGGTTTTAGGGGCATCCTGACCAGATGTCCGAACCACCTCATCTGGCTTCTCTTGATATAAAAAAAATCTATCAGCTGATAAAGATTATTAAAAATCTGTTATCATTGAGAATGAAATGTTCTTTGTATTTTCGGGCACTTTCGGCTTTTCCTTTTCTTCCTGAGATAAAAAAAAAAATTCCATACATTCCAGGTTTGGTGATGCCTTTATCGTGAGGGACGTCGTACGAATCTATCACAGCCTCCAGGTCCAGAAGGATCTCTGAGGAAACAAGAGGTCGTCATGGTAACGTCACAGCTGGTTCAGAGGAAGCAGACCAAGGAGGAAATACTCACGTTTAATCCGTGCTACGTCAGAAATATTTATTTTCCGATCTGTAACAAAGAAAAAAAGAACGACAAGGTTGTAAAGTGGGGTGCTACTGATTGCAGGCCAATTTCTATCCTTGAAGATAAGAAGGAACCCGAACAAACCCTAATGAACCCTAACGAATCCTAACCCTTGTTTTAGTTTTTTTTATGAGGCACAGTTGAGTAATAATAAATTAGATTTAAAATCTTCTCTTCTTACTGTTTTTAGTTGATTAGTCATACAGTACAATTTTTTTAAATATCCTAGAATTCAAATTTTTTACCAGGAGACTTTTAGCAGATATGACGTTAAAATGTGATTAATTCAATTAATTAATTACAAAATCCTGTAATTAATTCAATTAAATTTTTTAATCAGCTGACACCACAGTCGATTACAAGTCGATCTACGTTGCCACCCTCACCTATGGTCACCAGGATCTACGTTCCTACCCTCACCATGGTAACCAGGATCTACATTCCTACCCTCACCATGGTAACCAGAATCTACGTTCCTACCCTCACCATGGTCACCAGGATCTACATTCCTACCCTCACCATGGTAACCAGAATCTACCTTCCTACCCTCACCATGGTAACCAGGATCTACGTTCCTACCCTCACCATGGTAACCAGGATCTACGTTCCCACCCTCACCATGGTAACCAGGATCTACATTCCTACCCTCACCATGGTAACCAGAATCTACGTTCCTACCCTCACCATGGTAACCAGGATCTACATTCCTACCCTCACCATGGTAACCAGAATCTACCTTCCTACCCTCACCATGGTAACCAGGATCTACGTTCCTACCCTCACCATGGTAACCAGGATCTACGTTCCCACCCTCACCATGGTAACCAGGATCTACATTCCTACCCTCACCATGGTAACCAGGATCTACGTTCCTACCCTCACCATGGTAACCAGGATCTACGTTCCTACCCTCACCATGGTAACCAGGATCTACGTTCCTACCCTCACCATGGTAACCAGAATCTACCTTCCTACCCTCACCATGGTAACCAGGATCTACGTTCCTACCCTCACCATGGTAACCAGGATCTACGTTCCCACCCTCACCATGGTAACCAGGATCTACATTCCTACCCTCACCATGGTAACCAGGATCTACGTTCCTACCCTCACCATGGTAACCAGGATCTACGTTCCCACCCTCACCATGGTAACCAGGATCTACGTTCCTACCCTCACCATGGCAACCAGGATCTACGTTCCTACCCTCACCATGGTTACCAGGATCTACGTTCCCACCCTCACCATGGTTACCAGGATCTACGTTCCTACCCTCACCATGGTCACCAGCTGTGGGTGGTGACCGAAAGAATGAGATCGCGGATACAAGCGGCCGAAATGAGCTTCCTCCGCAGGGTGGCTGGGCTCTCACTCAGAGATCGGGTGAGGAGCCCTGCCATCCGGGAGGAGCTCGGCGTCGAGCCGCTCCTCCTCCAGGTCGAGAGGAGCCAGATGGGGTGTTTCGGGCATCTGGTCAGAATGCCCTCCGAGCGCCTCGCGGGCGAGGTGTTTCGGGCACGTCCCACCGGGAGGAGACCAAGAGGCAGACCCCGGACCCGCTGGAGAGACTATGTCTCACAGCTGGCCGAGGAACGACTTGGGATCCTTCAGGGTGAGCTAGAGGATGCAGGCGGGGAGAGAGAGGCCTGGGCTTCCCGTTTGAGGCTGTTGCCCCCGCGACCCGAACCCGGAACAAGCGGAAGATGACGGAACGGAAAATTAAAAAACCAGCTTGTAATTTATTCTCCCAGGAAGAGGCTACATAATGAGGTAGTTAGAAGGTAGAGGTCCTGACCGGAGGCGTGGGACTCTACGTTGGATTCCTCAGTGATTAAATCTTCCTCAGTCTTGTCCCTCAGGACTCGATCCACGGCGCTGATGGCCAAAGCCAAGTCAAACGGAGTCAAATCAAAGGATGTAGATTCCTCACACGTTTTGTCCTGCGAGAGAAAAAACGGAGACAAGGATGGAGACAACCAATCACATGTTAATCAATCCCAGACCTAACCAATCGACTCACCACGTTATGAGCTTCATCAAAGATCACCACGGCACCGTTCAGCTCTATATTGTGTGAACGGCGACTCTGTGGAACAAAGCAGCAGGTTCAGTCCGTGTAGTCCTGCTCCGCCTTGCCTCGGAGCTGACTTACCTTGGGGTCCAGCAGGTAGTTGTATGGCATGAAGATGATGTCAGCTTTCTGCTTGAGAGAGTGACTCAGGAAGTACGGACAGGCCCTGCACGGACAGCCAATAGAATCATTGAAATCAATTACACTCTGATAAACGTATCGTAACTTCCGATCTATGACGTAACTTGTTAGACGGGTGCTTTTAAACCTGCAGCTTAAGAAGAAAAGATGTGAATGAGGTGGAATATTGAGGAAGACCTGGTTTGAACTTTTGTTGGAATTTTGTGGATGAATTTATACAAACATTGGTCTTGGAAAATTCTAGAAGCGATTCATATGAAGCCGCTTTTAAGTTCAAAGTAATGGAGCTGGATGATGTAGAAGGAAACAAGAGCTGCTGCACGTAAACTTAGAATTAATCTATCATTGCTGAGACGTTGGAAACGGAAACGCAAAGAACTAGAGCCTCGCCGGTGAGGTATTCCGTCTCACCAAGAGGAGACCCGGGGGCAGACCCCGAACCAGCTGGAGAGACTACGTATGTATCACAGCTGGCCAGGGAACGCCTCGAGATCCTACCGCCAGAGTGACAGAAGCCTGGGTTTCCTGTCCGAGGCGGTTACCCCCAGGACACAGCCCCGGATAAATGGAAGACGATGGAAGGGAACTAAGAGGGAACAAGGGGGGAAGATGGCTCAGTAAGGAGGAAGGATGGCTCAGTGAGTAGGGTGACCGCCCTGTAACCGGAGGGTTGCAGGTTCGATACCCCGCCAGGAGTTCATGCCGAGGTGTCCTTGAGCAAGACACCGAACCCCCAATTGCTCCTGATGGTGGTTTGCTCCTTGCATGGAGGCATCCCCATCAGCTGTGAATGGGTGGAAAAGCGCTATACAAGTAGAGTCCATTTACCATTTAAGAGCCAATGAATGGGAATGATAAAATGAATCATGAAAAATTAATTGGTAAAGAAATAATCTATCGAGAGAAACCAGATGGGGTGTTTCAGGGATCTGGTAAGGATGCCTTCCAAACGCCTCATTGGTGAGGTGTTTCAGGCACGTCCCATCGGGAGGAGACCAAGGAGGCAGACCCCGGACCCACTGGAGAGACTATGTCTCACATCTGGTTGAAGAACACCTCAGGATCCTGCCGGGTGAGCTGGAAGAAGAAGTCCCGCCTGAGGCTATTGCCCCTGCGATACAACCCCGGATAAGAGGAAGACGAAGGGGGCCCGTTAAACATTTTAATCCGGCCCGCCGAACAGAAAAATTTAAATAAATAAACCATGTTAACGGTTTGATTTTCCTGTAATTCTAATGTTTCCTCACTAGATGGCGCCAAATATACAACAACACTGCTCCCATTAAAATGTGTGTGTCGGTGATGCGCACTGTCAAAATAAACACTGTGCACGGATATGGAAAGCCATTGGGGCCAATACACGCACGTAAACAAGCGTGTTAGATGTTAAAACAAGAAAAATGTTACATCAAGCTCTTAGATTTCAAACCTAGCGCCACAAGATGCACATTTTTATGCACTATCGCACTAGATTTCAGACCTAGTGCTGCTAGATTTGAAATTTAATGCTCTTGATGTAACATTTAACGCACTTGTTTAAAATCTAACGTGCCATTTTATCAGTCTAATCTAGTGGTTACCAAAGCATGCCATCCATCTGATCCTGTTCCAGCCCCCTGGTCAAATATTAGAACTCAATGTGGCCCGTGAACCAAAACGTTTGCCCACTCATGCCCTAGATCTACAATCGAAGTCACAGAATTTTCAAACAGTTATTACAAGTATGACTGAACGCGGTTCTCAACAGTTTGTTCTTATTACAGTTTGTGATAAAAGGCAGATGGAGGAAGGGTCTGAGAAAAGTCTATAAACCTTCAAATACCGTAATTTCACGACCATTAGGCGCACCGTACGAAAAGGCGCAGTCTCAGTCACACACCGCCTTACAACAACACACACGCAAGCATGCAAATGTGCGTATTAAAAAATAGATCGGGAGCAATACTGAGTTTGATTGTGCTTTATTTAAGTAGTAACGATACTAAACAAACACATTACCGGTAATAGTCTTTATTCAAATCCATCAAAGTCCTCATCCTCAGTTTCAGAGCAGGTCCACTTCGCTCCTCGCTGTCAAAGTCACTGTCTGTACTGTGCGGCTCCTCAGAAAGGATACCAGCTTTTGAGAAAGCTCGGATAACAGTACCAGCAGACACGTTAGTCCAAGCATCTACAATCCATCGACTCGTTAATGCTGAAATTTCTCGCGGTGGCTCGATTCCCATGTTCCTCCACGTAGCTGATTTCCTTCAACTTAAACTGAGCGTCATAATCGTGTCTCTTTGCCATTTTCAGGGTTAAAACAGCAATGTTGTGCATACAGCACATACCTTTTTTATACACAATCCACGCCCACACTTCACTCTTTAACGTTCTCATGCCTTTTCTTTCAGGTCCGCCTCGCCTCACGGGCACCGCTTTTTCTTTTAGGTCCGCCTTTTCTCACACACAAGGCGCACCGCACGAAAGGGCGCACCGCTCATATTGAAGAAAATCTAAGACGTTTATGTGCGCCTTATAGTCGTGAAATTACGGTATATTAAAAAAAATGAACTATTTAGTTGATAAATGAGTTCATTTTAGAAAATAACACCAACAATAAACGAAGGAACCAGTGAGCGTTATTAATTTAGTAAAATAATCCAAACTAAAATAGTTTCTTAGAACTCTCATTATGTTTTTTTGGACTGATTATGAGGGAAATAAACGACAACATTTGCTTCTAAAATATTAGTTTTTAAGATGTCTGACTTCTGTTTGTTGCCGAATTTCACCAGATCTTCTACATCCAGGATGGAATTCACCAGGTTTTCATCTTTGTTCATCTCTGAAATAAAAAAGATCATCATTAAACTGAGCTCATCTGGTTTTTATCTGCTTCTCCTCACCGTCCACGTTGTTGTAGAACATACAGGTCCTGGTGGAAACTTTAGCTTTGCACATGTGGATCTGAAAGAGTTCAAACTAGATTAAAACGAGTCCAAAAACAACGAGTCAAAGTGGGGAAAAAAAAAATCCCTGATTTTTGTCACTCGAAGTGTTTTTTTCTCTGATTCTTAAATTTAATCAGTAACAAAAAATAGTCAAAATTCAGAATGAAGTTAATAGAGATTTAAATGATTAAAATGCAGATTAAAATGAGCAAAATCCAGAATAAAGATAGAAAATCTAGAATAAATTAAAAATGAATCAATTAGTTACAGTGGTGGTCAAAAGTTTACATACACTTGTAAAGAACATAATGTCATGGCTGTCTTGAGTTTCCAGTTATTTCAACAACTCTGATTTTTCTCTGATATAGTGATTGGAACAGATCCTTCTTTGTCACAAAAAAACATTCATGAAGTTTGATTCTTTTATGACTTTATTATGGGTAAACTGAAAATGTGACGAAATCAGCTGGCTCAAAAATATACATACAGCAACATGAATGAGCAATTTTGGAGACTTAGAAAGTTGTGTCAATGACATGAGCTTCATAGCATGACCTCTTAACTTCTTGTGAGTGATTATGAGTGACTACAGCTGGTGACTTCTCTGAGGCCATTTAAAAAGGGCTCATTGGATAAAAACACCCACAAACGCTACAATGTGAAAGTCAAAGGAGCTCAGCACAGATTTGAAAAAGAGAATCATTGACTTGAACAAGTCAGGAAAGTCACTTGGAGCCATTTCAAAGCAGCTGCAGGTTCCAAGAGCAACAGTGCAAACAATTGTTTGTAAGTATAAAGTGCATGGCACTGTTTTGTCACTGCCACGATCAGGAAGAAAACGCAAGCTGTCACCTGCTGCTGAGAGAAAACTGGTCAGGAGGGTGAAGAGTCAACCCAGGAGCACCAAAAAGCAGATCTGCCAAGAATTAGAAGCTGCTGGAACACAGGTGTCAGTGTCCACAGTCAAGCGTGTTTTGCATCGCCATGGACTGAGAGGTTGCCGTGCAAGAAGGAAGCCCTTGCTCCAAAAGCGGCACCTTAAGGCTCGACTAAAGTTTGCTGCTGATCACATGGACAAAGTTCTGTGGTCAGATGAAACAAAAATTGAGCTGTTTGGCCACAATGCCCAGCAATATGTTTGGAGGAGAAAAGGTGAGGCCTTTAACCCCAAGAACACCATGCCTACCATCAAGCACGGTGGGCCTGTTTTGCTGCCAATGGAACTGGTGCTTTACAGAGAGTCAATGGGACAATGAAGAAGGAGGATTACCTTCAAATTCTTCAAGAAAACCTGAAGTCATCAGCCCGAAGGTTGGGTCTTGGGCGCAGTTGGGTGTTCCAACAGGACAATGACCCCAAACACACATCAAAAGTGGTAATGGAATGGCTAAATCAGGCTAGAATTAAGGTTTTAGAATGGCCTTCCCAAAGTCCTGACTTAAATCCCATTGAGAACATGTGGATAATGCTGAAGAAACAAGTCTATGTCAGAAAGCCAACAAATTTAACTGAACTGCACCAATTCTGTCAAGAGGAGTGGTCAAAGATTCAACCAGAAACTTGCCAGAAGCTTGTGGATGGCTACCAAAAGCGCCTAATTGAAGTAAAAATGGCCAAAGGATATGTAACCAAATATTAGCATTGCTGTATGTATATTTTTGACCCAGCTGATTTCGTCACATTTTCAGTTTACCCATAATAAAGTCATAAAAGAATCAAACTTCATGAATGTTTTTTGTGACAAAGAAGGATCTGTTCCAATCACTATATCAGAGAAAAATCAGAGTTGTTGAAATAACTGGAAACTCAAGACAGCCATGACATTATGTTCTTTACAAGTGTATGTAAACTTTTGACCACCACTGTACATTAAAGTCATTAAAATCAAACTTAGAATAAATTGACTAAACTCAGAAAAAAATGTTAAATTTTAGAATAGATTAAAAAAAATCTAGAAGAAATTTTGTTAAAAATTAACACAGTCGTTAAAACACTGAACAAAGGTTTTAAAATTTAGAATAAAGTTAGAAAATTCAGAGTAAATTTTTATCAAATGTAGATTAAATTCAATAAAATCAAAAATAACGTTTTTAAAACTTAGAATAACATCAAGAAAATCTAAAAAAAATGTTTAAAAATCCGCATTAAATTCATTAAAATCCTTCACAACGTTTGTAAACTTCAGATTAAAGTCTTTAACAATCCAGAAGAAGGGATTAAAATCCAGAATAAATCATTTTGATTTATTTATTTATCACTGAGCTCCTCACGGGCGAGGTGTTTTAGGCACGTCCCACCGGGAGGAGACCAAGAGGCAGACCCCGGACCTGCTGGAAAGACTACGTCTCACAGCTGGCTGGGGAACGACTCGGGATCCTTCCTGGTGAGCTGGAGGATGCAGCCGGGGAGAGAGAAGCCTGGGCTTCTCATCTAGGGCTGTTGCCCCCGCGACCCAGCCCCGGATAAGCGGAAGATGACGGAACGGAAAAATAAATCATTAAAATCTGTTAAATGGGGGAGACGGTGGCTCAGTGGTTAGAGCGTTCGCCCGCGAACCGAAAGTCAACCAGAAGTTTGCGTGTTTGCATCCCACTGAGAGCACGTCTAGGGTCCTTGGAGAAGACACCTAACCCCCCTTTCTCCCACCATTGGCGCCGTCGAAGGGCAGCCTGCTGCGGTGTAAGGAGTGCAGCACACAAATTTCCCCGATGAGGGATGAATAGAGTAATTCATTTATTTATTTATTTAATAGGATGATTGTTTTTGTCGTGACGGGATCGTGTGACCTCACCTTGGCGTGGTTGCTCTCTTGACGCATCACGTCTGGGTTGATGCAAAGCTGCTCCCTGGAGCCCATAACACACACCTTCGGCCTGGATCAGTACACAGTGTGACCAATCAAACCAGTGTGATACTGGTAGTGCAGACAGACTAGAGAGTGACCAGTATGACCAGTAATGAAGGCAGAGCGGTTACCTGTATGAGGTGTTCTTTAACTCGTTAATGACCTGGGCGAGCTGCGAGTGGGTCCTGGAGGCGTAAATGATCTTTGGAACGTCTGAGTAGTTAGCTGGAGGACCACGCACACAGACACACACACACACAGACAAACACACACAAGGATAAGCTTCATAAATCAGATCTGCAACAAATCTCAGACGTAAACTAACTATCATGCGCAGAGCTGGGCTTCAGTCTGCAGACTTTGTGGGGTCAAACTCACCCAAACTAACCACAAACAAACACAGCCTCTCTGTGGAATACACATGCACCATTTTAAACCACTATTCAAATTAAACCAATTTTATTTTTAGATCATTCTGTAAATCAGCCTGCACGTTCCCGGTTCGCACACAGAAAGCCTGGCTGCACGTGGACATGCACACTACAGCATCAATTCCATCACTTTTCAGAGACTCAGAACTGTAATTTATTGTAAAAACAATTACAAAACCTACAAAAATAATTCTTTGATTGTGAGAGGTGCAAAGTTTTGAACTCCTCAGGAATATTTGTCTTTTTTTTTTTTTTTAGGCCTAACAAAATATAAGTCACAGCTGTTTAAAAAGAAAAAAAAAACTAAATTTATCAGTTTTTCAAAAGTACACTGGACTCAATGAGAGAAAAATTGAGACTTTGGGTCAGTTAGAGGCTGAAGCAGGAAGAGCGCAGCGTAAATCTGGATTCTGCTTCATAACATTTGAAGAGGACAAAATTTTCATGTTTTGATGCCAAATTTGTGGCTGTCGGATAAAATTGATGGAGCCACAGGCGTTTTTTTTTTTTTACTTCTGAATCATTAAAAATAAAAATGTGTCTCTCGCTCTGTTTTGGTTGAGAGAGAGTCTTTTCCTGAACTTTTTCAGTTTTCACTCTTGTTTTAAGCAGTCATATCTCAAAAAGTATAATTATGTTTGAAAAGGTTAGAAGAGAGAGCATTTTAAAGGTAAAGCTATGTTTCGAGCTGAAAGTATGTTTGAAATATTGAGGTTTGAAGAGCAGAAACATTTTTGGAGAAAATTTCCAAACTTCATTCATGTCTATGTTTAAAAAAAAAAATTAGTAAAACTGAAAATTAAAAAAAAACTGAGCAAATAATTCAGTCAGTCATTTTCTTAATTGTCTATCCCTTACGAGGTTGCGAGGGATGGCGGAGCCTATCCCAGCTGAGGGACAGGGTACACCCCGAACAGGTCGCCAGTCTGTCGCGGGGTCACACATATACAACCATACACACAAATTCCTCAGAGCAAACAGGTAGCGGCCAATCAACCTAGCATGCATATTTTTGGAGGGTGGGAGAATATCGGAGTAGCCGGAGAAAACCCATGCAAACACGGGGAGAACATGCAAACTCCACACAGAAAGGCCAGTGTTCCAGGTTTCCTCCACACCTGGGACTTAAATCCACAACCTTCTTGCTGTGAGGCCACTGAGCTAATCACTGCACCACTGTGCCGCCCACATAACATTTGAATATAAATCAACCATTCCTGATAAAGCCGGTTGTTTTGATACTAAAACGGTCCAAATCGGTCACTGCTGCTGAGACTAGATAGCCATCAAAAAACATACAGAAGAATAAGGAATAGGTAGATAATAAAGGGAACTGTCATAACTCATGCGGATTGGCAAGGTGTCGCCATTGTGCAGCAGTGATGGTGTCGTCCACGTGCGAAAGAGAAACCAATTGGAGGTGGTTACCACGGCAACTCTGTGATTGTGACTGCTTTGACGTCATTCCAACTCTGTCACTGCAGACACCCTTTTTAACCTCATTTACATACGCACATGTAAACCCTCCCTCCACCAGCTCTCAGAAGCAGTGTTCACCTACACACTCAACATAGGTATACATTTCTTTTGGATCCTATAAACGTGTTTTCTCAAATCGTTCATGTTTTTACATAAAGAAAGTGTAGAAAAAAGAACCAATGAGAGGCTGGATTGAAAAGCTCTGGAACGATAAGTTTGAACATTTTTTGGAGGCTTTTGTAACTTTAACAACTTGTTAAACAATAACCAAGAACAGATTTTAAGTCTTGTGTCATTTCATTTGTTTTCACTGCAGCAGTCAAAACCACAGCAGTCCACCCAGCTCCAGGAAACACGGGCACCCCCAGAAGCCACCTGGCTAAAGTGAGGTACCCGCCCCACCCAGGCCAGTCAGACCCCCACAGAGAAAACCCCACAGACTGAGCAGGCAGAGCTGGTGGGATGGAGGATCCCAATAAGGAAACACTGGAATAAGAATAAAAACTAAAACCAGTTAAAAAAAGAAATTAATCAGAAAAATAAAACTGTGTAAAAACAGAAAAATAAACAGATTTCATTAAATATATAAAATCATCTTAAACAAAAAATAAAATCAAATAAAAGCCAAGTTAAAAAAAAGTGGGCTTTTAGCCTCTTTTTAAAAACATGAACAGTCTCAGTGGCCCTGAGTTCCTCTGGCAGGCTATTCCACAGGCGAGGACCATAATGCTGGAACGAGGCTTGTCTTTCAATGTCTTTTGTTGGAGTTATTTTCTAATTTGTCATTAATGACTGTTTTTGTTTGTTCGTTTGTTAATTTTCTCATTTATATGGAAACCAAACTGAAGATTAGTCAGAGTAAGACAGAGTACATGTGTGTGAATGAGAGGGATCCAAATGGAAAAGTGAGGTTACAGGGAGAAGAAATAAAGAAGGTGGAAGATTTTAAGTATCTAGGATCAACAGTCCAGAGCAATAGAGAGTGTGGAAAAGAGGTGAAGAAGCGTGTGCAGGCAGGCTGGAATGGGTGGAGAAAAGTATCAGGTGCGATGTGTGACACAAGAGTTTCAGCTAAAATGAAAAGGAAAAGTGTTCAAACCGGTGGTGAGTGCGGCCATGCTGATTGGTCTGGAGACAGTGCCACTGAAGAAAAGACAGGAAACAGAAATGGAGGTAGCAGAGATGAAGATGCTGAGGATCTCTCTGGGAGTGACCAGGATGGATAGGATCAGAGGAACAGCACATGTTAGAGGTTTTGAAGATAAAGTCAGAGAGGCCAGACTGAGATGGTTTGGACATGTGCAGAGGAGAGAGAGAGAGTACATCAGAAGAAGGATGCTGGGTTTGGAACCACCAGGAAAGAGGACTAGAGGAAGACCAAAGAGGAGGTTCATGGATACAGTGAAGGAAGACATGAAGATAGTTGGTGTGACCAAAGAGGATGCAGCAGATAGGGTTAGATGGAAGAAACTGACTTGCTGTGGCGCCCCCTGAAGGGAAATGCTGAAAGGAGAAGAAGACATGGAAACCAAACAAAAAATCTATAAAAAGTTTAATTAAATTTTGAATCCCAAAGAATCAGATTTAAACTGGTGTTTAATGAAACCTGCCTTCCTTTTGTTCGTCTGTGTTTTCCGTTCCCCAGGAAGACGGCGGTCTTTTCTGGATCATCTCCGCTTCGTTTTGCCTTTGTTTGATCTTAATGGCAGAGATGGAGTCTTTGAAATGGTCCCTCCAAGCCAGGGTGGCACATAGTAAACACAGAGTCTTTCCAGTCCCAGTCGGACTCTCCAGAACCCCATTCACTTTCTGAAACAAACAAAAAAAAGATCCTTTTACACACTTTGATTCAGATGCATGAAGACATTTCTGTAAAAAACATCTGGAAATTCCTCAAACTTTAATATTAAAGCAGGTGCATCTTCTTTTTTAAAATCATCTTGAAGATGGCACTCAGTTTTCAATCTGTTCCCACTCACAGACCATCATGTCGCCTCTAGTGTGCCTTTTATTCATGTGCTCTATCGAGATCTGCAACCAGCGATAGATCGGAGTTCCAAAAACTAACCCTAACTCAAATAGAAGTATGGCAGGTCGCAGATCTCGATGGTTAGATCATCTGATCACCCAGACTAAGACAGATCAGGAGGGAAAAGGAAGCAGCTCACAGAGCCAATGACAGAGAGAGCTACAAAGGCGCTAAGTACCGGTTCTCGAGAGAGGTACAGCAGGCGAGATCCAGGTACAATAAACGTCTGAAGGAGCAATTCTCTGTCAATGACACCGCCTCTGTCTGGAGATCACTTCGGCAAATTACAAACTATAAGCCGAAAGCCCCACATGCTGCTGATGACTTACAACTGGCAGAGAAACTCAACACCTTCTATGCCAGGTTTGATGTCTCACTCTCCTCCCCCCTCACTGATCAACAACCTTCAGACACTTTGAAGCCACTCCCATCCCCCACCCAATTAACAACAGAGGTCACTCCAGCTGACCAGCCCTCCCCCTCCACTGCTTTCTTGGTGACAAAACAGGATGTGCTCAAGCTCTTCCGCAAGCAAAACCCTCGGAAAGCTTCGGGCCCAGATGGTGTCTCCCCGGCCACCCTGAAACACTGTGCTGAGGAACTGTCTCCAGTTTTCACAGACATTTTCAACACCTCGCTGAAGACATGCCACGTTCCAGCCTGCTTCAAGCGGTCCACCATCGTTCCTGTTCCCAAGAAGCCCCGTATCACTGGACTTAATGACTACAGGCCTGTGGCGCTTACGTCTGTAGTCATGAAGTCATTCGAACGCCTGGTCCTCCCTCATCTCAAGCACTTCACCTCTCCCTCTCTGGACCCTCTGCAGTTTGCCTACAGAGCCAACAGGTCTGTAGACGACGCTATCAACCTGGCCCTCCACTTCACCCTGCAGCACCTGGACTCCCCGGGAACCTATGCCAGGATCCTGTTTGTGGACTTCAGCTCTGCATTCAACACCATCCTCCCTACCCTGCTTCAGGACAAGCTCTCTCAGCTCAACGTGCCTGACTCCACTTGCAGGTGGATTACTGACTTCCTAACAGACCGGAGGCAGTGCGTGCGGCTGGGGAAGAATGTCTCCACCTCTCGGACTATCAACACAGGATCTCCACAGGGCTGTGTCCTCTCTCCCCTGCTCTTCTCCCTGTACACCAACTCCTGCACTTCCAGCCATGACTCTGTCAAACTGATCAAGTTTGCAGATGACACCACACTCATTGGGCTCATCTCTGATGGCGATGAGTCGGCCTACAGGATGGAGGTAGACCGGCTGGTGTCCTGGTGCAGCAACAACAGCCTGGAGCTCAACGCTCAGAAGACAGTGGAGATGATCGTGGACTTTAGGAAAGTCACAGCTCCCATTACCCCCCTTGCACTGACAGACTTCTCCATCACCACTGTAGACTCTTTCCGCTTCCTCGGCACTACCATCACACAGGACCTAAAGTGGGAGCCATCCATCAGCTCCCTGATCAAAAAGGCCCAGCAGAGGATGTACTTTCTGCGGCAGTTGAAGAAAGCCAAGCTGCCCGCCCAGATGTTGGTGCAGTTTTACAGAGCCATCATCGAGTCTGTCCTCACCTCCTCCATCACCGTGTGGTACGCTGGAGCCACAGTCAGGAACAAACACAGACTGCAGCGCATTGTGGGCTCCGCAGAGAAGGTGATCGGCTGCAGCCTTCCATCTCTCGAAGACCTGTACGTCTCCAGGACTCGGGGGCGTGCAGGTCGGATAGTAGCTGACCCTTCCCACCCTGGACATGGACTTTTTGAGCGACTCCCCTCGGGCAGGAGGCTCCAGTCCATTCGGACCAGAACGTCCCGCCACAAAAACAGCTTCTTCCCTTCTGCCGTTGGACTTATGAACTCTTTATAACCTGGATCCCCACATCTCTTAGTCACCTCCCTCTTGTCACTTCACTATCTTTATTATTTTCTATTATTTTTTATGACATTGCACTACTTTTCTTTTTCTTCTGAGCACTCTTAGTTTTGTAAAAATTATTATTATTTTTATTTATTTTATTTTTATTATTTTTATTTTATATGTTTGCACACCAGTACCAGAACAAGTTCCTAGTCTCTGATGTTTTTCACTGACATGGCAATAAAAGCATTCTGATTCTGATTCTGGTAGGGAGGGAGGAGCGTTCTGGGCATGTGCAGAGGCGCAAAGTCACAGATCTCGTCAAGACACCTGTAAACACTAGTTCTAGTATTTACAATGACCTTGTATTAAAAAAAGTCAATTTATCAGGATGGGGTGCCCCATCAGGAGCCAGATGGGGTGGTTCGGGCATCTGGTCAGGATGCCCCCCGAGCGCCTCGCGGGCGAGGTGTTTTGGGCACGTCCCACCGGGAGGAGACCAAGAGGCAGACCTCGGACTCACTGGAGAGACTATGTCTCACAGCTGGCCGGGGAACGACTTGGGATCCTTCCGGGTGAGCTGGAGGATGCAGCCGGGGAGACAGAAGCCTGGGCTGCCCGTTTGAGGCTGTTGCCCCTGCAATCCGACCCCGGAACAAGCGGAGAATGATGGAACGGAACTTATCAGGATATCGTTCTGAATCTGAGCTTGATTGATCAGATTCTTTTTAAATTTAATTTGTCTGCTTTGGAATCACAAAACAATAAATAAATCAAGTTTAATCTAAATACTAGTATTTAATTAAGGGGAGACGTTGGCTCAGTGGTAGAGTGTTTGTCCATAGATCCAGAGAAGCCGGTTTGAATCCCACTGATCTGGCCAGCTGTCCATGGAACAGACACCTAACCCCCGAAATCAGGGTGTCCAATTCCGGTCCTCGAGCGCGGGTACCCTGCAGGTTTTCTACGTCTTCCTGATTCAATAAAGCTGATCCACATGCAGTGAAATCAACAGCCAATAAAATTTGGTAAAAGACTCAATAAGCTGAATCAGATGTAAGGATGAGAGAACACATGGAAAACCGTCAAGATATCGACCCTCCAGGACCGGAATTGGACACCGCTGCTGGCGCCATCATGGCTGCCTGTTGCGGTGCAATGCAGCACAGTAATTCCCCATTGATGGACAAATAAAGACGTTAATCTTCTATTTCTCCTCATTCCACAGAAGGTAGAGGAGACATAAAGCCCTCAGACTGTCTGTACATCTGGAACACTTCTGTGAATTCTCCCAAATCACTGAAGAGATTTTAATATCTACACATACTCAGTATCAGCTATAGATTCATTTTGGAATCCCCTTCAAATTGTCAGTTAATTTTATCACAGCCTTTCGAACTCACTAACTCCCTCTAGTGACCTATCTGTGAAACAGCTGCTAAGTACCATCTATAGATTGGCTGATTAGGTTTTAAGTAGATCTCATGATGAAAGTTGACAACATGATAACAAAAAAAAAACCCACCCCAGAGAGACCTCCACCATTGATGACTAGAGTTTAAGACGTAAAGCAGGATAAAGAAATAATCTCACCTTTTGGAGACAAATGATTACTTTCTTCATGTATTCTTTTTGACACTCATATGGAGGAAAAGGAAAGTTTACTTTCACTTCATTTATCTCTAGTTCAGGCATCTTTGCGGCTTCTTTTCACGCAAACCGTCCGCTTGAATAATTCAAGTCAAACAGGAACAACACTAAAAAAAAACAATCAACTTAGAAACACATCATAAACCAGAACAAGCAGCGCGCCAGCTTTCTATATGCTGCGCATGCGCGGACTCACCGTCTTTAATAATCACATTTTTTGGTAAAAAAAAATTAAATGTATACTATAAAAAAATAAAAACACTTTGTTAAAAGATATTTTTTTATTTTTTGTAATATCTAGTTTAAAATTTTTTTGAATAAAATTTATTGCGAAATATGAACGCGGGCACCATGTTTGTCCGCCATGTTTGTAGTTTTGTTAAGGAAAAAAAAAATCAACCATTGAATACAGTCCATGTTGGCAACGATTCACCAGATTAAGAATTTAAAGACGGGCTTTAGAAAGTTTTATTTAGTGCAAACACGTGGTTGCTAGGCTAATGATACCAAAATGTTGATTTCGCGCTATTTTCCGGACTACACTGACGTCATATCCGGTCCTGATCGATCAACGAGGTCAGTCACACGTCTTGTTCGAAATTCTCATATCGTGTTTTTATTCATAATTTAATTTTTTAATAAAGCTTCATGTCCTGATCCTTCAAGATTTTTTTTCATGTTGTTAAAAATCACGCTCTTTGTGACAAAATGTGTCTTTTCTTTAGGTATCAAACGTAGTTTAATCAGAGTTTAAATGAAAACAAACGAGTAAAAATATTTGATTTCTTCATTTCTTTTTTATCATAAAACAAAAAAAATCTCAATATTGGATGAAAATGTTCTTTAAACATTTGGTGTGAAATGAACATTAAAATGGTGAAATATTAGAAATCTGAGCAGATTTATTATTAAAATGAAACGTAGTTCATTTCTGACTAATTTAATTATTTTTCTGGTTTTTGTAACTATTTGTTTTTAATTCATCACGTGGTTCAAAAACAAAAGCCCAATAAGTGGGAGAAAAAAATATTTAGTAAAAGTCAAGAGAAAATTTTTGGGAAGTGACCCATAACAACAGTGAGTCACTTTCTTAACCGTTTATAGGGGTTACAGGGATGCTGGAGCCCATCCCGGCTTATTCAAGGCGAGAGGCAGGGTACACCCCAAACAGTTCACCAGTCTGTCGCGGGCCACACACATACAACCATCCACACACACATTCCTAGGGGCAATTTGGCACCGGACAATCAACCTAACAGGCATGTTTTTGGAGGATGGGAGGAAACCAGAGAAAACTCACACAGACAAGGGGAGAACATGCAAACTCCACACAGAAAGGACAGTGTTTCAAGCCTCGTCCCCACCCAGGACTGAAACCGACGACCTTCTTGCTGTGAGGCCACTGTGCTACCCTTATACGAACACGAATGACAAAAATAATCATAAAAATGAATTGATAAAATATAATCTGGTCTCCGGTGGTTATTTTAAGGAGGTCAGATACCAACCCCACCTTGCATACACTTGTAAACTGAGGGGAAGTGTTTAAGGAGAGTGGGTAAGGAGCTGTTTCAGAAAAGACGTGCACTCCCCTTCGGTTCAATCACACCTCTATTGTCCCCTAAAACCACATTCATGCAGGTTTCCACTGAGTGTGAAAACGGTTTTCTCTACAGAAGCAGAAAATAACCAGAGAGAACTGAACAATCACATCATTTATTAAATAATAAATCTTCTATAGATGAACTGGATGATTAATCGTTTCCTGCTGAGGGCAAGATGATCTTTTCTGTGTCGTAGTAGTTTTCTGATATGAGGGGCAGACCCTCCTTCTCTTTCTGCAGGACCACACGTTCTGCTTCCCTCCGAGCCCACTGACGCATCCTGTAATACAGAGGAGGGAGTGTGATGATGTCACCATGGACAGAGTGTGGGATGAAAACAATATGCTCAAAACAACGAGCACGTCGTACACACATTTTACTACGTTAGATTGAGAGGCTGTGCAAATATTAGAGGTGCAGCGGTACAAAATAATCCCAGTTCGATGGGTACGTGTTTTAAGTTGATTCATTTTTTTATTCATTTTTGGAAAAAAGTACTTGATCATTTTGGCCACATTTTATTTGTGTGTTTGTTAAACCAACTATTGCTTGGAAATACAGTAAGTTACATTAAATATTCTCAAATCAGCGGCAAATATATGAAATATTATTATTAAAAGAACCTTCAGTGTTTCTCAACATGGTTTTTGATTGTTTGGGTCTAAAAACAACATAAAATATGGCATTTTTTCAAACCTGAAACCTTATCTGTTCACAATTAAATCAACTTTTTCTGCCAATTTTAAGAACAATTAATAAAGAAGTTAAAGGACGTAACGAGTATGTGAAAAAGATTTACTGGGAAAACAGTGTTAGATGTAAAAAGTATCGTAAATCAGGAGAATTTGATCCTCTTTTTTATTTTTTAAGCTCATCACTGCTGAGGATTTTTCCTCATTGAGAAGGAGGGTCTAAAAAGAAGCAATGCATTGACATTGATTAGTTTGTTTTTTGTATTTGTGTTAATATATTTTTTCGTTCTTTTTTTGTAGCTTTTTTCAGTATGAAGTCTGTTCAGTATGAGTCGTTTTGTGATTTTGTTCTGAAGAAATAAAATAAAATTGGATTCTAACGAGCGTCCTGTGACGTTCAGATGGCAGAGAGAACTTACCCGTGGTCTGGTAAGTAGTGGATGAAAGCCCCTCCCAAAACGAGCGCCACGGAGATGCCGAGGAAGAAGCCCACCTTCATGTTCAACTCGTCCACCACCGGGTCTTTGGAGAACCCGTGGTACTCCGGGTTCTAAACACACACAAATAGAAAGATCAAAGTTTAAACAATCCAGGGAAATGAAATGACTATACAGTGCTAAAAGGTGTTCTGTCATCGATCCACAGGATGAGGACCAGGCTGGTTTTCGTTCTGTCATCGATCCACAGGATGAGAACCAGGCTGGTTCTCGTTCTGTCATCGATCCACAGGATGAGAACCAGGCTGGTTCTCGTTCTGTCATCGATCCACAGGATGAGGACCAGGCCGGTTCTCATCCTGTCATCGATCCACAGGATGAGGACCAGGCTGGTTCTCATTCTGTCATCGATCCACAGGATGAGGACCAGGCTGGTTCTCATCCTGTCATCGATCCACAGGATGAGGACCAGGCTGGTTCTCATCCTGTCATCGATCCACAGGATGAGGACCAGGCTGGTTCATCAGACTTGTTTCTATTGAAACAGTCTGACCTCACAGCGTCGGGGTTCATATCGTTTACAGTGGGCGGATACATTTTTAAAAAGACCAATCTTTCCTTTCTGATCGAACTAGGGGAGGATTAAAAAAGTATTTTAGGGTCTCCACAGCAAGTCAGTGTCCTCCATCTGTCTCCTGTGTCCTCTTGGGTTTATAGCCTCTTTCACTGCATCCATAAACCTCCTCTCTGGTCTTCCTCTAGACCTCCTGCCTGGCAGTTCCTCTCTCCTCTACACATGTCCAAACCATCTCAGTCTCTAACTTTAAAACCTCTAACATGTGCTGTTTCTCTGATCCTGTCCATCCTGGTCACTCCCAGAGAGATCCTCAGCATCTTCATCTCTGATACAAACTGACCGACACTGTCTCTGGAGCAGAGGTGGGCAAATTTTTCGGCCACATTGAGTTGTAATATTTGACCAGAGGGCTGAACAGGATCAGATGGATGGCATGCTTTGGTAACCGCTAGATTAGACCAAATAGAGTGGTGCTAGATTTTAAACAAGTGTTAAATGTCACATAAAGAGCGTTAAATTTCAAATCTAGCGGCGCTAGGTTTGAAATCTAAGCACTTGATGTAACATTTTGTTTGTTTTAACATCTAACACGCTTGTTTACGTGCGTGTATTGGGCCCTATGGCTTTTCATATCTGTGCACAATTTTTATTTTGACAGCGAGACGCACACTTTTTATTGGGAGCAGCGTTATTGTTTTCTTAACAAAGCCAAAATGTATAGAGTGCGCCGTCTAGTGAGGAAACATCAGAATTGCAGGGTAAACAAAACATGGAGAAGGTTTATTTATTTAATTTTTTTATGTTCGGCAAGCCGAATTAAAACAGTGTGGCCCACGGGCCGTAGCTTGCCCATGCTTGCTCTTGACCAACAACAAACTCTTCTTTTTTTCGTTTTGCTACTTTTTTGTCTTTTCGTTAGTTTTAGTTTCTGTGGTCCCAGGCGGATTTTGCTCTGAATGGGATACGAACCCGTTTCAATTGGTCGAAAGGTGATGTCTCAACCATTGGGCTATACTGCCTGGGCCCAACAAACTCTTCTATCTCACATCACACCGTTACAGCCTGCCTGCACACGCTTCTTCACCTCTTTTCCACACTCTGCATTGATCCTAAATTCTTAAAATAATTCATCTTCTGAGCTGCTCATTCCTGACAGGTTGGAGGGGGTGCCAGAGTCTATGGTTATAATAACTTCTATCAAATGTTAAAAAAAAAAAATACAAGCTATTCATCACTGTAATAAAATATAAAATACAGTTTTAGGTTCCCGGATGAGTAGCTGGTTTGCAGTGGTTTAATTTGTCCACTAGAGGTCAGTGTTTCTCCGCTGATACTTTGAACCATTTGAAACATTTTAACGCGTAAGGTTTCGATGCTTCACAAGGTTTTATTTTCGCATTTTTAATAAAAACAGAAAATAACCAACCGTAAAATGTTGATTTTTTTCTGGAGGCGTTCCTTTGGAGAACTCACCTTGACGTAGGGGCTGACCTCTCCATGTCCGGACGTCTCAGCAGCGGGATGGAGGTCCGTTACCGTCACAGAACCAGTAGAGGCTTTAGACTGGGAGACAAAACGAGCCGGTGGAACTGGAATGCAGCGGGGCAAAGCCAGTCCGAACCGGGAGATCCGAGACAACATTGTGTTCGAGTTTAAAAAAGAAACACTGGTGACCCGGAAGTAAAACCGATCTTCTTCAAGTCCTCCTAATGGGAGGAGAGGAACATGAGCACTCTCTGGTGGTGACTGGTGGTACTGCAATGGATTCAATTTGAGTTCTATTAATTATTCTTATTCTTATTTAATAAAAAAAATGAATAAAAACAGAAGCAACTTTTGATTTTTTTTAAAGGAAAAAACCTTCACTATGAAATTCAATCATAAAAGTTTTACTGAAAGGCGTTTATAAATTAATTTATTGTTATTATTAATCTTGTTAAAGCGATCCTCAGAACTAATTTAAAATTATACAATTAAATAATGATTAAAATAATTTCAGTTTAAGTCATTAGTGTTTCAGAAAATCAATGAATGAATAACACAGAGCATTTTTTTTTCTTCTAATTATTTCTTTTAAACCTTTTACGTCAATTTTTTTCCAAAACTTACAAACAAACACAACTTTACTTTTTAATTTTGATAAAAAGTAAATTTTAGAAGCTAAATCATACTTTAAGTGCTGTCAACAGAAAATATTGTTTAGTTGATTTTTTTTATTTTTCCAATTGCTCTATGTGCAGAATAAGAACAGATTTTATGTTTGACCGAAATGGAGGCATTAAAAGTGGTCCACAAAAAAGTGTTCTTACCACTTTAATTATTATAAACTTTGGGCAAAAATATGCACCAAAATGACTCTTATTTTTCAAAATGTTCTGGGGCAGAATGCCGCCAGACCCCTATTACTAGCGAGGACCATTTGTGCTCATTTTGTCTATGACCTCAGGCCCCCTTGGGCCCTTTAGAAAATCCTGGATCCGCCCCTGCTTACTGAACTTTCTGTCCGTTCTGTCCTCTTCCACTTATCCGAGGTCAGGTCGAGGGGGCAACAGCCTCAGACGGGAAGCCCAGTTTTCTTTCACCTGGGAGGTTCCTGAGATGTTCCCTGTCCAGCTGTAGTATCTCCAGGAGGTCCGGGGTCTGACCTCTAGTGTGCCACATACATGATGTTTTTCCCTCATGTTTTATAACTATTGCAACAACACGTCATCAGTAGGGTAAAACTAACCTGTCTCATGACGGGTTACCACCTTCTGAATACGTACTAAAATCCATATTTAGTTAAACCTCCTATATTTGAATAGTTTCATAATATTTATGAAATGATGCTATTAGGGGCTATTTCAAGGAAGAGGCAGGATACACCCCAAACAGGTCGCCAGTCTGATGTGGGACCACACACCAACTCTCACTCTTAGTGGGAATTTTGTAGCAGCCAATCATTCTAACGTGCATGTTTTTGGAGGGTTGGAGAAAACCTACACACACGGGTAGAACATGCAAACTCCACACAGAAAGACCAGTGGTTCAAGTCTTGCCTCAAAATTTTGTTTGGTTTTAGTTTCACAGATAATTAGTAAAGTAACTAGTTACATTTTGTAATTTAGAAAAAAGTAGAAATATGATTAAACAGCTGCATTGCTGTTTTGTTCTAGCTCTAGAACCAGGTTGTTCTAGGAATCACCTGCCCAGGTATCCATCCATCCATCTATCCATCCAACCAACCAACCAACCAACCAACCTTCCTTCCTTTCATCCATCCAACCCCTCTCCCTCCCTCCCTCCCTCTCTCCCTCCAATCAACAGAGCCCGAGTCGTTTGCATTGATTATTTATTGTGTCTGATATACAATCATAAACATTGTTAGAAGATTTCAGAGTTTTGTGCAGGTTCATCTTTTTAAAAACGCCATCCCATAATTCCACAAATAACCGTGACAACCGGAAGGCATCAGCAGGATTTAATCCTTCTTAAAATAAACTAAAAGTCTGTTTTTTTTTTTTTTAAAGTTCCAACAAGAGAAGCTCTGATTTGTGTTCATTTGCTCCATAAAAGGTCACGTTTGGTAATAAAAGAACCTCATTGGTCACTCAGACGGACCTGGTGAACTTATCCTGGTCCTGAAAGGCCGTGTTTATGAGAACCAGGAAGAACGTCTGCTGGTCCTCAGGCAGAAAGGGAGGAACGTGTGGAGGCAGGTTGGTTCGACTGAATAAAAATCCTGTTTTATGAACGTCACCGCGGGAACTTTCCATGTGAGCCGAGACAAGATTCACTTCCTGTCGCTACCCTGTCATCACATTTTTACTTCCACCTGGTTTATCAGATCTGCTCGACTCGGATTCTACTGCTCACCAAAACATCTCGATCTAAAAAACAAATGAGGAGTGTCTGAAGCAGCAACGATCTGGACTCAGACCTACGAGAAGCTAACGGTGTTATCTTCCTGCCATCAGCCTGGTGGGTGAGGGCCTCATTTACCAAGCGTTGTGTAGATTTTTGGCTACGACGTTCATTTGCGTGATGCAAACTTGGAATTTATAAAACCACTGTGACTCTTCGTGCGCACGTAAACCTCAAGTTTAACCTACCGTAATTTCACGGCTATAAGGCGCATATAAAAGTCTTAGATTTTTTTCAAAATGAGCGGTGCGCCTTGTGTGAGAAAAGACGGACCTAAAAGAAAACACGGTGCCCGCGAGGCGGACCTGAAAGAAAAGGCATGAGAACGTTAAAGAGTGAAGTGTGAGCGGCGTGGGAGCGATGGATGACCGAAGGAGACCACAGTTTTACGAAGGGTGGAAGGCAGCGCCGGGCGAGTTACGCTACAGTTTGCCAATGGATTGTAGATGCTTGGACTAACGTGTCTGATGGTACTGTTATCCGAGCTTTCACAAAAGCTGGTATCCTTTCTGAGGAGCCGCACAGTACAGACAGTGACTTTGACAGCGAGGAGCGAAGTGGACCTTCTCTGTTGGATTTTGCGCAGCTGTTCGATTCCAAAACAGAGGATGAGGACTTTGACGGATTTGAATAAAGACTATTACCGGTAATGTGTTTGTTTAGTATCGTTACTACTTAAATAAAGCACAACCAAACTCAGTTTTGCTCCCGATCTATTTTTTAATACGCACATTTGCATGCTTGCGTGTGTGTTGTTGTAAGGCGGTGTGTGACTGAGACTCCGCCTTTTCGTACGGTGCGCCTAATGGTCGTGAAATTACGGTAATCTAAAACTTATCCCACTCCAAACACGACTCTAGAACTCAAAACATGGAGTAAGCAAATGCTGCGTTGCGTTTGTGACTGTTTTTCATTGAGCCGGTGCCGCCTGTCACTATTCATACATATCAGCTAAGTTATCCCTTTACGCAGTTGGGGTGACGTCTCCAACAAGCCAAAGAAAGTTGGAGACGGTCTCCATGTCAATTTGGGGAGGCGGTGGCTCAGTGGTTAGAGTGTTCACCCGTGAACCAGAAATTCCCGTCTAGGGTCCTTAGAGAAGACACCTAACCCCCTGTTTCTCTCACTATTGGCACAATTGTGGGCAGCCTGCTGCAGTGTAGGAGTGTAGTACGCAAATTTCCCCGGTGAGGGATGAATAAAGTTAAAAAAAAAAAAACTCGATCACTGATGCTGATCTGTCACTAAAAATAAAAATAAATAGTCTGACCTAAATGTCGTAATAAAAAGAAAGCAGCTGTGCGCAGGGAATCCATGTCAGCCGCTAGAGGCGAACAATACCCAGCTTGATATTTTTACAAGGCGTTCCGGGCACGTCCCACTCAGAGTAGACCCAGAGGTTAACACAGGACCCACAGAAGTGACTATGTCTCACAGCTGGACAGGGAACACCTCGGGATCTTTCTGTGTGGCCATAGCAATGTGTGTTACAATAGTGACAACTTCAATGGCGTGCTTCCTCTCAGCTGCTGCGGGGTGCAGCAGGTTAGAGGAGATAAAATGCTTATAAATTTTGAAATGTTCATTTTTAGAACACAAAAGCTAAATGTGAAAATAGAAAAAATGTTAATATTAAAGGTCATAAAACTTCAGCCTCCTAGGTTGTTTTATTTATTCTAATTAGCATATTAAAGTGATGTGGAGTCATATTGACGGCTGCGGCGGTTCTAGTGTTAATTAACCATCTTTCTGTGTTGTGCTCCATTTATACGCGCTTTCTAATAGTTTTCTCGCTGCTCCAAACGCTTCTTTTCATGTCAGGTTTTATGAATAAGTGTCGCCGGGTCTTGGGATTTGCGTACAACATCTCCAGAGTTGCTTTAAAGTTACACCACCTTTATAAATTGCCAAGTATTTGGAGAAGTCGGGATAAGTTCGTATTTGAACGTACTTTATAAATGAGGCCCCTCATGATACAGGCTGAAAGCTGGAAGATGATTGGCTAAAATGAAAAACAATAAAAGACACTCCGGCCCATTTTGGCTTTTTAGCTTAAAGCAAATGAATTAAAGAAGATCCAGATGTTTGTTTGGAACTCGACCTGTTGATGTAAAAAAAAATCTAGAGTTAAAGTCTTTAGCGGCAGTACCACTGCTGGCAGAGGGGGGCAGCAGAGGAAATGCAACGATTTTAAGATATTTTTTTTCCCGATTTGAGTTCTGAGAAAAACAAGTAAAGAGAGGAATGCGAAATAATAGTTGAATGGTGGAGGAACTGAAGGAGAAACCCCTTCATCCTGGTCCCTGTGATGAGCCCCACATACCAGGTTCTGTTTGGTTCTCCTGTTCGTCTGTTAAACCAGCACTTTGAATCATAAACCAGCAGACTCAGATTTTCCATTTCAAATCTGGAGTTTTGTGAGTAAATCTGCAGTGTTTTTCTGCAGGTGTGATTAAGACACTGGATCCTCAGGAGCAGGGTGAACCTCAGAGGAGCCTCACGGGATAAATGCACCTTTTAGGGTTTCTACAAAAAGCTGTTTGAGCATCTTATGCCAGAGTTTAAATGTTCATGCATCAGGAGTAGAGATGGGCGATATGTTACCTTTTATCTAAACAACACACACGATAAAAACGGCTTTAAAAAGTTCTAATAAGGATGTTTTTAAATGTGCGACAATCGCAGAAAAACTGGGAAATATTGACAACAATATTCTGGAATCCGTTTCTGGCTAATGCAGCCAGGCTGAGAGGAGCCAGATGGGGTGGTTTGGGCATCTGGTCAGGATGCTCCTCAAGCACCTAGCTGGGGAGGTGTTTTGGGCTTGTCCCACCAGAAGCAAACCAAGAGGCAGACCCCAGACCCGGTAGAGAGACTATGTCTCACAGCCGGCTGGGGAACGACTCAGGATCCTTCTGGGTGAACTGGAGGATGCAGCCGGGGTGAGAGAAGCCTGGGGCTTCCCGTCTGAGGCTGTTGTCCCCGCAAACCGACCCCGGATGAGCAGAAGACGATGGAACAGAACTAAGCCCACTTTCAAGTCCTTATCAGATCTCCAACTAAAGAACAAGAAAGTTTAGATTTAAATTTGTTCCAAAATATTTCTGGACCTTGAAGATGATCTTTCTCGTCTTCCTGTAAAACCGTGATCATGAACAGAATCAATGCAGGACGGACTTTACTCGTTTAAAACCGGCTAATTTATCCCTCATCAGAACAGAAGGGGTGCCACAAAGTAAAAATGTGCCCCCCTTTAGCTACTGAGACATCGACACTATTGTTGTCATGACAAACAGTTACCTTAGGTATCAAACAATGTCGATGGTTCTAATTTTCACGAGTCAGAATGTAGCGACTGTCCACGTCACATGGGGAGATGAGACGGATTTTACTCAGCCAATGACAGCAAGAAGCCAGGTGAGCTGCAGTTAGTCACCAGTGGCAGGAGGATGTGCCTCCAAAAAGCTAGTTCCTGGCAGGACAAGTGGTCGCCATGCAAAAGGCAGACTGGACCAATAAATGCAAATATTCAACATGTCACTAACCGGAAGGCCGATGACGGCAACTGGATTGGCTTTCATTCATGAGCCAAAGGTTTTGGGCGATGTCCCACTAACTGGACCCAAAATAAAACTTTAAGGGAACAGTCTGACCTCGCAGCGTTGGGGTTTGATTGCTTCATGAGGGCGGGTACTTTTAACCAATCACTGCTCTCTGGTCAAAATTGAACATGATGTGTTTAAAACACTGTAAAACTAAACTTTACCCCAAAAATTATCGGCAGCCGAGCCACTACGTCTTTCCCTTGAATCAGAGTCCGTAAACATTGTCTTTGTTCTGGTTTTAAATTCCCAGTTTCAGGAATCGTCGGGTAGCCATATCGCTTGGTCGACCTCCATGTTTAAAATCAAAAAGCATAAACTCTACGCTTTGGTCGGTTGTTTCTGACTGGCTTTTAATTGTAAGCTAATGCATGTGGTCCCTGACCTAGTAGCAAGAGTAAAATTAACTTGATCGGAGGCACTGGGTGGCGCCAGCCTGGCTACTTGTTATTGTAATAAATACCAGAAAATATCCAGATAAATTTAATGATTTCATATCGCCCATCCCTACTGAACACACTGAAGGATGGTACCAGCATACGCACGGTGGGGGTCAGGGCGGAGTCAGGATGTGGGTGAGAGAGCAAACCGGGCAGACGGAGTAGGAATGGTGGAGGTGAGGTTGTAAGTAGAGTTTGGAGAGGACTGGGGAGAATTCAGAGGACTGTAGATGGGCCTAGCGGCCGGTGGGGGCGCGGGAGGGGAGTCCGAGCCCACCTCATCCCCTTCCTCAGAGTCCCAGACCTCGCTCTGCAGGTAGTCTGCGAACAGGGCCTTGGCTCTCTGCAGGATGCGGCTCAAGTTGTGACGCCGCACCAGCCGGTCGAAGTGCATGGCCAGCTCGTTGTAGTCCAGGCTGTTCTTGATGATGTGGTCGCGGTGCTCCAGGAGGATGGAGAGGCAGAGGAACAGCATGAAGGGGTTCCCCTTACCAAATTCCTGAGGAGGCGGGAGAGAGCTGGGCCGAAGCGCTGCATTCGGCGAGGAAAGTGGGGAGGGACTTAACCTGCCGCCAAAGGACAAGATAGGGGAGGAGAGGAGTGACCTGCTGTGTGACGGAGAGGTGACCATGGGGGCGGGGCTGACCGCCAGTGCAGAGGATGTTGTGAGTTTGGGGGAGCAGGGCGAGGCAGGTTTCGGTGGGGGAGACACGGACGAGCCAGTTGTCCAGGGCAGTGGGGGGGACATATCACAGTCTCTGATGAGGGGGGTCTTCTCACCTAGGTCCTCCTCGCTCTCCACTGTGGACTGACGAGTTGGCATGTCAGGAGGAGCAGCGTCCATGTCAGAAAGAGGCGGAGCTTTAGGCTGAACATTGTCCGTGCCAGGGGGAGGAGTTTGAGGTTGAACAGCGTCTGTGCCAGAAAGAGGCGGAGCTTCCTGATGAAAAGCTTCCATCTCAGAAGGAGGTGGAGCTTCAGGCTGACCAGCGTCCTCCATGTCAAAGCTTTCTTGGTTTCGGGCCGTGTAGTATTTAAACTCCCCAAAGCTGGTCTGCCTCTCAGGCAGCCGCCCCCCACTCCGCTGGACCTCAGAAAGACCCCCTCTGCCGTCACCCTGTGAGTCCTCAGTATCCGGCTCCTCTCTAGAGGGCCTCAGCATGTGTCTCTTCCTCTGCTGCTCCACTTCCTCTCTGGGGGGCGACATGTCGCTGGCCTCCAGCTTCGGTCCCAGAAGCTCCACTTCAGTTTCGGGGGGATCCGGAGGGAGAGAACTCCAGGTGACTTCCAGCATCCTCAAAGCATCGTCGAAGGCAAACTCCCGTTTGAGCTCCAGGAGGAGCCAACGGTAGCAGAAAAAAAGATCGTCGGCTCCCCGAGACACCAGATAGGAGAAGAACTCCGGGTCTGAGTACTGCAGCAGGAGCTTCAGGTGCTGGAACTTAATGGACATGAGCTGGCCGTCGGGCCGGAAGTTTCCTTCTAGACGTTTCATGATGCCGCAGAAGCAGATGAAGGCGTGGGCCTCGTTGTCCATTACGGCCAGTATCGGCGATGCGATGTCGCTCATCCCCTGGCAGTAGGAGATCTGAGGAACACACCGAGCGGGGGTTACACAAAACAACCTGCAGCCTCTGTTTAACCACATAATGACCGTCTTTACATTTAGAGTCATTTTGAAACTGTTGTGCACCTTTGGGATGTTTTACTTTACTGCAGTAAAATTTGTACCACTCATAAAGTTACCATGGTGACCACCGTCCACAACGCTGTATTTTGCTTGTGGGAGACGTCACCACGGGTGCCGTAGGTTGGAACCATATCTGACCATTAAGTGGTTTGATACGTGCCTCACAATGTCTCAGTAAAATAAATGAAGAGTTCTAGTTGCTAGGGGCAACATGGAGATCAAGTTTGTTTACAGCTCTGATTTTTAGGAGTGATTTATTAAAGGAGCAAAATGATGGATCAATGATGATGTGCTCTGCTCTTTGTGGATGATGTGGTCCTGTTGGCTTCATCAGACCGTGATCTCCAGCTCTCACTGGACCGATTTGCTGCCGATTCTGAAGCGGCAGGAAAGGGAATCAGCACCTCCAAATCCGAGACCATGGCCCTCGCCCGGAAAAGGGTGGAATGCCTCTGCTGGTTAGGGATGGGGTCCTGCCCAAGTGGAGGAGTTTATGTATCTCGGGGTCTTGTTCACGAGTGGGGCAAGGCTGGAGCGGGAGATCGACAGGCAGATTGGTGCGGCATCAGCAATAACTAGGACGCTGCATCGGTCCGTCGTGGTGAAGAGAGAGCTGAGCCGAAAAGCAAAGCTCTGGATTTAAAAGTCGATCTACAGTACGTTCCTACAGTCACCATGGTAACCAGGATCTACGTTCCTACCCTCACCATGGTAACCAGGATCTATGTTCCTACCCTCACCGTGGTAACCAGGATCTACGTTCCTACCCTCACCATGGTAACCAGGATCTACGTTCCTACCCTCACCATGGTAACCAGGATCTACGTTCCTACCCTCACCATGGTAACCAGAATCTACGTTCCTACCCTCACCATGGTAACCAGGATCTACGTTCCTACCCTCACTATGGTAACCAGGATCTACGTTCCTACCCTCACCATGGTAACCAGGATCTACGTTTAAACCCTCACCTATGGTCACCAGCTGTGGGTGGTGACCGAAAGAATGAGATCGCAAATACAAGCGGCCGAAATGAGCTTCCTCCGCAGGGTGGCTGGACTCTCACTCAGAGATGGGGTGAAAAGCTTTGCTATCCAAGAGGAGCTCGTTGTCGAGCCACTCCTCCTCCAGGTCGAGAGGAGCCAGATGCCCCCCGAGCGCCTCACTGGTGATGTGTTTTGGGCACGTCCCCACAAAGTAACCAGAGTGACCGACTCCACTGAGTTCAGCAAGAACACCACTCTTCCTCTTTATCCTAAAACCGTACTGATGTAAGCGCGCTCGAGCATCCCAGAGGACATCCTCTATGGAGAGCTGGCCACAGGAACGCAACAAATTGGACAACCTGCCCTGCAGGACAAAGATGTCTGCAAGAGGGATCTCAAGTCACGTAACATCAACGCGGCAGATCTGGACCTCTGACCGCTAGAGGTGGCGTGGAACTGTCAAAATCAGTATCAAGCAGGCCGAGGCGAACAGAGAGATCCAAGACGAGGCCTCAAAGACACGGAAACAGTAAAAGAGTCAGTCTACCACTGCTCCCTCCATGACTCATACCACCTACGACATTTACAGCAAGTGTGGGATGAGCTGCAGCTCCCGCATCGGCTTATTCAGCCCCAGCTGACGCTGCAGAAATAGAAAAGCATCCAGATGGGGAATTCATGGTCTCTAAAGACAGAAGGATGACGACAAGCAAGCACAATGTTGAAACCCTATGTGAGTGCAGGTCAGATTGGGAGAAGCAAAGGGGGGCAGTTTGATACGTCTGATGTGCCCACACCCTAAAATAAAAGGTTCAAGATGTTTGTTCATAGAACTGCTCCTTACCTGTGGGTGTGTAATGGCAAAGGTGGTGAGCAGGTCTGTAAGGGCGGTCAGGTGTGGGCTGTCCTCTGAGCCTGCGTAATACGGATGAGCTCGGTCTGTCCTCAGAACGTCTTTTAGAACGTTCCCCCGGATGAACTCCAGCTCTTCTGAGTTCACTCGAGACATCCATTCCCTTTTCAGCTGGTCGTACTCCCTGGTCTTCCTCTTCATGTAGTCCATCCTCTCCTGGCCGCTCAGTCCGTCGGGGTAGACGTTCAGCAGGTAGCGCCACACCACCTGTTGGGAGCACCACACGTTAGCTCTAACTCAAACACATGGTCACACACTTCCACAATGAGAACCAAATTCATTAATCTTAGATTCTGAGCAGTAAGTTCTGAGAACCTTGCGGAGTGAAGGCTCCACGCCTCCGTGGTAAATCCGCAGTCTGAGCTCTTCAGGTCGGGTCAGCTGGCCCTGCCCGTTCAGGTAACTGTGAAACTCTGAGTCACTCAGCGGGGGCTTAAAGGGTCGGATCTCCTCCCCGTAGGACCAGGTGAAAGCTTGCTGGACTCTGGATAGAGTCCGTCCCACCTGCCCATGGGTAGAGAAAAAAAAAAACATCTGGATGAGTCTTCACAGAGTTAATCTGACACAAACACACATTCAGCACAGGACGTCCCTGTTCTCAGAGCCTCCTTCTCCAGAAAAAAAAAAAACGCTTCAAAACCTTATTGAAGAAAAACAGATTCATTTATAAACTTTATAAAAAGTTTTCACAAACAAAATAGCAGATAATACAAAAAAAAAACCCAAAACTTTTCCCAGATTTGTATGTGTCCTTAAGATTGATGCCAATGGTGTGTCTTCCAGACCACTGCAGGAATTTAAATTAAACCATTGGTTCCAATAGTTATGCAGTACCAACTATAGATGAACTGATTAGAATTAGGTTTCAGGGTCACATGACCAAAAGTTGAAATATTGAGGAACTCAATGACTAAAAAATCTTGAGACGACAATAAAATGGGGTTGTTTTGTTTTTTTACTTTTTTGTTTTAAAACAAAATAAACAAAACCCCGAGATACAAGTGGGGGAAGGATGGAGCAGGAGATCGACATGCGGATCGGTCCAGCGTCAGCAATAACTAGGACGCTGCATCGGTCCGTCGTGGTAAAGAAAGAGCTGAGCCGGAAAACAAAGCTCTCAATTTACAAGTCGATCTACGTTCCTACCCTCACCATGGTAACCAGGCTCTACGTTCCTACCCTCACCATGGTAACCAGGCTCTACGTTCCTACCCTCACCATGGTAACCAGGATCTACGTTCCTATCCTCACCATGGTAACCAGGATCTACGTTCCTACCCTCACCATGGTAACCAGGATCTACGTTCCTACCCTCACCATGGTAATCAGCTGTGGGTGGTGACCGAATGAATGAGATCACAGATACAAGCGGCCGAAATTATCTTCCTCTGTAGGGTGGCTGGGCTCTCACTCAGAGATCGGGTGAGGAGCTCTGCCATCCGGGAGGAGCTCAGTGTCAAGCCGCTCCTCCTCCAGGTTGAGAGGAACTTGATGGGGTGGTTCGAGCATCTGGTCAGGATGCCCCCCCAAGCGCCTCGCTTTCCACAGATTTGTTTGTGTGTTTGTATGGTTGTTTAAACGATGGTGGCTGTAAACGCCTCACTCAGACGGTCAAACACTGAAACTTTCTGTTAGAATACGAGCATCAGCTTCCTGGTGTTACAGCCCTTACACGTCACATCCACTTTGAAAAAATATGGGACATATTTTGGAACCTTTTGCTCATAATCACTCTCCTACTGCATCAGAGTGAGAGAGTGTGAGCAGTCCCTTCCCTTCACAGTGCAGCCGAAAGCAAAGAAGAAAAGACGGGCTGTCTATTTAAGATAAATAGAAACAAAATAGTGAATGCAGTATTTGTGCCGTTGCAGCATCACTTCACTGCTATTGTTAAGTATCTGATTTAGGCCAGGGGTGTCAAAGTCCGGTCCTGGGGGCCCAGTGTCCTGAAGGTTGTCTATGTGTTCCTGGTTCAAATCAGCTGATGCACATAAAGACAAATCAACAGCCAATAAAATTCGGCACATTGACTCGTCAACTTGGATCAGGTGTGTGATGTAAGAACACAAAGAAAACATTCAGGACACGGTGAGACCCTCCAGGACTGGAGTTTGAGACCCCTGATTTAGGTTCAAACTTATCGGTTTGATAAAAACTGCTAAACAAGCAGTATCTGTTTCAGACAGATATTAGAAACATGATTGGAACAAAATGAGATACCCCTCTGACCCTCACCCTCATGACGTACCTGAGACAGCAGGGTCTGGGTGAACGGTAGTGCTGCCGAGGCCAGAGACTTGGTCCTCTCTGCAAGCAGCTGCTCAGACCCAATCACGTCTTTGGGGCTGATGATGTCCCAGTCCTCCATGACAGGACCTGGAGATAAAAACACACCCGCTCTTATGGTTCCACAAAATAATTAACAGTTAAAAGAAAAAAAATCTATAGGTTGTTTTAGGTGGTTCCTTTTTAACTAAACGGTAGTCGTAACCCGAGCAACGACTCCTCGAGATGACAAACCTTCACTTTGGTTTTTGGTTTTTATTTTTTTTACAAAATGTAAATAACAACAATAACTAGGACGCTGCATCGGTCCGTCGTGGTTAATCGAGAGCTGAGGCGAAAAGAGAAGCTCTCAATTTACAAATCGATCTACGTTCCTAGCCACATCTGTGGTCACCAGCTGTTGGTGGTGACCGAAAGAACGAATGAGATTGTGAATACAAGCGGCCGATATGAGCTTCCTCTGCAGGGTGGCTGGGATCTGCACCCTGCAGGGCCTGCAGGGGGTGGCTGGGCTCTCACTCAGAGATCAAGTGAGGAGCTCTGCCATCCAGAAGGAGCTCGGTGTCGAGCCGCTCCTCCTCCAGGTCGAGAGAAGCTAGATGGGGTGGTTCGGGGATCTGGTAAGGATGCCCCCCGAGCGCCTCGCTCGTGAGGTGTTTTGAGCTCGTCCCACCAGGAGGAGACCAAGAGGCAGACCCCGGACCCGCTGGAGAGACTATGTCTCACAGCTGGCCGGGGAATGACTCAGGATCCTTCTGAGTGAGCTGGAGGATGCAGCCGGGGTGAGAGTAGCCTGGGCTTTCCGTCTGAGGTTGTTGCCCCCGCGACCCGACCCCAGATGAGCGGAAGACGATGGAACGGAAATGTACTTTTTGAAGGTTTCTACCATATTTTGAAAACCTTCCTGAAGTGGTTTCATAAATCAGCTCATTTATGAGTTTCTCTTCAGTACTTGGATACCGTTAGTTCTTGGCCATGGATTTTTTTCACTAACATGCAAACATTCTTTTTAAGTTAATATTTTAATATTGAGGGTATTTTTTTAAAACTTTTCATCAGGATCGTTTGTGTATTTTCTGTTGTTATTAAGTTTTAAAAAGAGTCAGTTGTAGATTAAAAAAACAACTTTAACCAAACATTAACCACAAAATGAAAAAAAAAACCATCTGGAGCTTCTTCAATGTTTATTCTAAAGCTCCAAATTTGGCATCAAAATGTAAGAAAATGTCCTCATCAAATGGTTCTGAGCAGAATGTGATTTAACTTCAACACCCCTCTAACCGACCCAAAGTCTGGATTTACTTTTGAGAGAGGCTGAAATTTTTTTTAGGTCGTTTTCAAACTGCTTGTTAATTAATTAAATTCTGATCCAACTTTTAAATGAACCTTTTTTTTTTTTTTTTAAACACATTTCTTGTTTTTTTTCACATCTATTTATTAATTAAAATGTACAGAAACAGTTATTTAAGTTTTTGGAGTTTAAAAGAAACACAACTTTTTACATTTAAATTTAATTTAAAACAATCTTTAAAACAATTCTGTAAAAACTTGGAGGGACGGATTGATCCCCCTCAAAAACATGGTCTGTAGGTATTGAGTTGGACGGAGAAAACAAATCAAACAACTTTAGTTTCATCAGATAATTGATGAAATTAAACAGTTTGCATATTAACTAGTTCATGTTTTTATTCCAGTTCATTTTAAGATTCAAACCGTTGAGCCGATGAGTTACCTTCACTGTGCCAATGTTTCATTTTTATGCATTGGTGCCCAGTGAACATTTTGTATCTGCTTTATTGGGTCGTTTCTCAAAGAGGAGTTAGTGTGTCTCCACAGAACCAACATCTGAAGTTTCCGTATCTTGTGTAAAACAGATGCTGTAGTTTTTCTTACTGTCTTCTGATGGTTTAACGTCCATCTTCAGCTGCAGGAAGGGCTTGGCTGCGCTGACGAAGGCCACATCCAGATCCCAGTCAGACAGCAGAGTCAGATACATCTCTAATCCAGTACGATCCCGGGACAGGTAGCTGATGGAGAAGTTTCTCTTCCTGAAAGACACACACACACACACAAACACAGACACACACAAACAGGTGTTAAACTAACTCCTGTTGGCAAGAAACATGGACACATAGCACCAACACCAGGAACATATTAATTCAATTGATTCCTTTGAACTTGCTTTTAAAACTAGGTTTTTTTTTTAAATGAAGATTAATTTTAAAGTAATTTTTTTTCAATGCCAGCAGAGCTGATGTGCTGCCTATCATGCTTCTAAACAGAGACGCTAGCAAAACATTGAAGATTCACAAGCACAAGAACGAGAAAGCTGGTGTTTATTCCGTATAGTTTTCAGACAGTACGGCCCGCCTCCGCTATTTTCACTGAGCAGAAAACATGCACGTCTAGCAGGTTAAAGTATAAGATCTGGTTCTCACCCGTTCAACTCAAAGGCCCGGATGAGAATGTGCTGCAGGACCTCCAGCGATGTTATCTGAGGATCCACAGCAAAGGAGCGAAACTCCACCGGAAGAACTCCATCACATTTCTAAAAAAACAGTCACATTTACAGAGTTTCTACCAGATCAGGAAATTCCACTCCATCCAGAGGAAGACAGCAGAAACAGACCATTTACAGTTTGTTCATTGTTCCGTTTTCCCGACCTTCGCCAATTCAGGGAGATCCCTGTCCAGCTGTGAGACATAGTCACTCTAGCTGGTACAGGGTCTGCCTCTGGGTCTCCTCCCGATAGGATGTGCCTGAAACACCTCGCCAGGAGGCATTCAGGAGGCATTCTAACCAGATGCCTGAGTCACCTCATCTGACTTCTCTCAACCCGGAGGAGCAATGGCTTTACTCCAAGCTCCTCCCAAATGGCAGAGCTCTCTGAGTGAGAGGCCAGCCATCCTGCGGAGGAAGCTTATTTCAGCCGCTTGTAGCCGTGATCCTGTTCTTTCGGTCACTAACCACAGCTGGTTACCACGGTGGGGGTAGGAACGTAGATCCTGGTTACCATGGTGAGGGTAGGATTGTAGATCCTGGTTACCATGGTGAGGGTAGGATTGTAGATCCTGGTTACCATGGTGAGGGTAGGAACGTAGATCCTGTTTATCATGGTGAGGGTAGGAACGTAGATCCTGGTTACCAAGGTGAGGGTAGGAACGTAGATCCTAGTTACCATGGTGAGGGTAGGAACGTAGATCCTGGTTACCACGGTGAGGGTAGGAACGTAGATCCTGGTTACTATGGTGAGGGTAGGAGCGTAGATCCTGGTTACCTTGGTGAGGGTAGGAACGTAGATCCTGGTTACCATGGTGAGGGTAGGAGCGTAGATCCTGGTTACCATGGTGAGGGTAGGATCGTAGATCCTGGTTACCATGGTGAAGGTAGGAACGTAGATCCTGGTTACCACGGTGAGGGTAGGAACGTAGATCCTGGTTACCACGGTGAGGGTAGGAACGTAGATCCTGGTTACCATGATGAGGGTAGGAACGTAGATCCTGGTTACCATGGTGAGGGTAGGAACGTAGATCCTGGTTACCATGGTGAGGGTAGGAACGTAGATCCTGGTTACCATGATGAGGGTAGGAACGTAGATCCTGGTTACCATGGTGATCTCATCACAGCTGCTTCACACTCAGCAGCAAATTGGTCTTGTAAGAGTTCGATCACAGCCCGATGAGTCCAACAGGACCACATCCTGATGAACTGGATCCCCTCACCTCATCGGCTGCGCAGAGAAACTAATGAACAGAATGGTGTCAAAGGTCAGGCTTGGTGGTCCCACTCTCACTGGAAGCAGACAACATGAACCAGGCTCTGGCACCAGTTAGACTGAGCTCATTAATAATCTATTTGTTTACAGATGATTTTAGATTCATTTAAATGTGTTTAAAGAGGATTTTTTTTAATTGAAAGTATTTTCAAAATAAAAAACTCTGTAATTTATTTTTTTTTATAAAAAAATGTGTTTAATTATCATTATAAACATCCTGACGGTTCATTTTTAATTATTTTACATCTGATAATAAATAATTATTTAAATATTTTTTTATTTTATTATCAGCTCGGTAACCAGGTAACATAAGACGTCAGGAGGGCAGTGACGTCATCCCAAACTGTTTTCACGACAACAGAAAATCATGAATTTTTATCATTTTTCTGTAATAAATGAGAATTAAAGTATCAGAATATGAATATAAATAATTCATTCTGATTGGTTGTAAAAATATAAACAATAACGTTTGTTTTATTAAAGAAAACAATAGAAATTCTGATTGTA
Source organism: Neostethus bicornis (assembly GCA_902685375.1). NCBI lineage: Eukaryota > Metazoa > Chordata > Actinopteri > Atheriniformes > Phallostethidae > Neostethus > Neostethus bicornis. The sequence goes on from LR738550.1 coordinate 29,202,886, forward strand.
ACAAACAGGAAGCGGTGTTACCTTGACTTTAACGCGGACCACGCCCCTCTCCTCCTCGCCTGACATCCTAAAGACTCCGTTTTGAAACACCAACGATTTTCTGAGTTAAAGTTTTAAATTAAAATCCGCTTCGCCACATCGCTGCGAATGATGCTAACAGTCCAGCATCTTCTTCTCTGATTTCTGATTTTCACAGAGCTGCAGCAGCGACACCTGCTGGAGACAAGCGGAGCTACTCGCCTCACTGATAGCTTTTTTTTTTGTCTTCTTCTTCTTCCTCTTTCGGCTTTTCCCTTCAGGGGTCGCCACAGCAAGTCAGTTTCTTCCATCTAACCCTATCTTCTGCATCTTTTTCAGTCACACCAACTATCTTCATGTCTTCCTTCACTGCGTCCATGAACCTCCTCTTTGGTCTTCCTCTAGTCCTCTTTCCTGGTGGTTCCAAATCCAGCATCCTTCTTCTGATGTACTCTCTCTCTCCTCTGTACGTGCCCAAACCATCTCAGTCTTGCCTCTCTAACTTTATCCCCAAAACTTCTAACATGTGCTGTTCCCCTGATGTACTCATTTCTAATCCTGTCCATCCTGGTCACTCCCAGAGAGATCCTCAGCATCTTCATCTCTGCTACCTCCATCTCTGTTTCCTGTCTTTCCTTCAGTGCTACTGTTTCTAGACCAAACAGCATGGCTGGTCTCACCACGGTTTTGTACACTTTCCCTGAAATTTTAGATTTCAATTAAAGTTTAAGTATGTCTCGTTTTGTCTTATCCCTAGAGGAGTACGGCATAGGTGGTTGAGGGCGCAGGAGAGCCTATCCCGACCGAATTAAGGCAAGAGGCAGGATACACCCCGAAAAGGTTGCCAGTCTTTTGCAGGGGTCACACATATACAAATTCTGTAGGCAACTTCACAGCGGCCAATTATCCTCACAAACATGTTTTTGGAGTGTGGGAGAAAACTGGAGTCCCTGGAGAAAACTCACGTGCAGAACACGCAAACTCGACACAGAAAGGCCAATTTTTTAAGCCTCGGCCCCACCTGAGCCGCAAACCCCAGACCCTCTAGTGCTGTGAACTTAGTTTAATGTTGGATATTCAACAGATATTCACATAATCAGCGAGGTCTGCCTATGGATGACTTTTAAAAAGCTCCCACAAAAAGAGACAGAGGGACCCCAAAATATTTGGAGTGATTTATCAATGTGGGGACATTAGGACACACAACTAGGACACCCCAACATATACCCACCGAGTAATGAAATACCATTGTTTTCCATAGGAAAAAAACTTTTTCAACAGCTTCCACAAAAAAAGAGACACAATTTTTTTTAGGTGGTGTACCTATGTGGGGATATTGGGGCACATATCAAAATCTGGAGATCTTAGACCCCCTAAATTTATAGCTACCCAACAGTAAATACCATTGTTTTCTATAGGAAGAAGTCTCTTTTTTTCAATAGCTCCCAAAAAAAGATATTGAGGGAGCCCAATTATTATGTAGACATTGGGACACACACACAAAACCTGGGGGTCAGAGCACCTTCACCCAAATAAATAGGCACATAATAACTGTTTTTTATGGGAAGAAGACTCTTTTTTGAAAATCAAGTCACATGTAATCCAACCAAACATTATTTACAATGAAACATTCTTTCAGAAGTTTGACCAACGGTCTCAAATAAGATTCATTAAAAAGTTTTGATTTTAAAAAGTGGGCACAGACCCATAAACATACAGACATCCTTCAAGTTGTTTTGGTGGGGTACTTAAAATATGTACTTGGAGTTTTTATGGCAATATTTATTAACATGGATTATTTAAGATACAAAACACAAATCCAACTGTGTTTCTTGAGTTCTTAGATTTGAGTTATTTTAGATCTACATAAACAGTAGGTATGGAACCATAGATCAGAAGTGTCACTGAATCTGGAAAAAAAAAGATAAAATAAATTAATGATGCTTTCAATTTTGAACACCTACACATTCTTGAGCAATGCACATTACGGAAAAAAAAAAGCAGAAACCTGATGTGGATCCACATGAAAGAGAGATCCCACCCCTGGGATGAGCAGATTGTTAATCAAATATTTTCTTATTCTATTGCTTTATATCTGGAGAAATCAGTCAATGTTCGTCATTCTGATTAAAACAGGACGGTTAAACCGAGGGCCTCCTCGGTCTGGTGACGCCCAAGACAGGAATAGAGATGTTCCACCAGGGATCTGAAACAAGGAGGAGGAAGAGTGAGTTAGACAACATGTGAATCGTACTGTACCAACTTCTTCTTCTTCTCCTTTCGGCATTTCCCTTCAGGGGTCGCCACAGCAAGTCAGTTTCTTCCATCTAACCCTATCTGCTGCATCTTCTTCTTTGACCTCTTCTTCTTACTGTACTGTATCGTACTGTACCAACTAATGGTGGAAAAAAATAAATGAAAAAATATTAGAGAACAATGAATGAGATGAAAAGCCAGGGATCAGCCAAGGGTGATGTGGATACATCAAGCACCAAGACAGTCTGATAGAGAATAGTAGATAGAATTAGAGGACCAAACCCCAATGTACCATACTTTCCCCAGCTTCTACTATCAAGCAGCCAACTAGTAACTATACCAGCCTAAATGAATCTGTTTCTATCTGGGCTGGTGATGAGCTTGTTCAAACAGGAACGCTTTAAGCCTCCCTTTAAATGTAGGAACACTGTCTGCCTCTCTCACTTGAATTTGGAGCTTATTCCATAAAACTGGAGCTTGATGGCTGAAGGCTCTACCTCCAACTGTACTTTTAGAAATAGACTTTGAACTCTGAAGCATTGAAAACTTTATCCAATCATTTTTGTTTGGTGAACAAAAACCATTGGCCTTACGGTTCGTCAATCACTCAAACTACGTCAAACTACTTTCTAGTTTTGGGACAAACTATTTATTTTGTTTTAGAGACAAAACACAAAAAAGACCAAGTGTGTTTTAATATATGTCCATTATTCATAAATAGTTTCTGAGTTCTCAGCATTGGATAATCTTACAAATTAATTTTAATTTTTTTTCTCTAATGGGCAACTATTACCTCCGTAAAACAAAATTAGGCAAAATAAAGCCTCATTATTGATGCCTCGAAGACATTTACTAAAACTAAATAATAAAACTGTGTGTCTTTTATGTGCAAACATTTTATAAATACTATAAATTTTGATCCTATGACAAAATTACATAAAAAATTATCCAAATTCTTTTAATATTTTTGTCCCTCTATTGAAGTCGCTGTAGAAGATAGAATTTTCCAGTGCACCTGAATGCATCATCAGGTCATAAGACTGTCAGCTCTGTGTTGCATGATGGGAAATGTAGTTTTTAATGTTCATTTAACAGCTCAACATCTCAAACAAATATACAAATAGAACTCATTCCCCCATGAATCCTTGCGCTTTGTTCGCTTTTTACTGTCTTTAGAAAAAGCGAGGAGGAAGAAAAAAGTCATATTTATGATTTATTCCGCAGTTAAAAGCTTTTACAGTGAGTTGTTTTGAAATGTAGAAGATTCTATAACTAGAAACAGGTTATTTTTTAACAGCAGCGTAAAGGAAAGTGGGGAGAGTAAGGGTTGCTAATGAGGTGCTAGTTCCAGCCTGACAGAAGCTGTCAGTGTTAGAATATTAGCTCAGTGTTTCTGAAAGAAAAACGATGGAGGAAGTGGATAAAATCCTCATTCACGCCCTCAGACAAGTCGGCACGTAAGTCTGTTTATTCCCTGAAAAAAAATAGACTTTAATTACGTCTTATTAATGTTTACATCCAGGATAGTCATTCTGTGGCTACTTCTCCTTTCTAAGATTTCCTTCAGGGTCTCCACAGCAAGTCAGTTTCTTCCATCTAACCCTGTCTCCTGCATCCTCTTGGGTCCATGTCCTCCTTCACTGCATCCATGAACCTCCTCTTTGGTCTTCCTCTAGACCTCCTGCCTGGCAGTTCTTCTTTCTCCTCTGCGCATGTCCAAACCATCTCAGTCTGGCCTCTCTGACTTTAAAACCTCTAACATGTGCTGTTCCTCTGATCCTGTCCATCCTGGTCACTCCCAGAGAGATCCTCAGCATCTTCATCTCTGATACAAACATCTCTGTTTCCTGTCTTTTCCTTGGTGACAATGTCTCTAGATCTTCTATCACACATCACATGTTCCAGCCTGCCTGCAATCACTTCTTCACCCCTTTTCCACACTCTTCATTGCTCTGGACTGTTGATCCTAGATACTTAAAATCTTCCACCTCCTTCATCTCTTCTCCCTGTAACCTCACTTTTCCATTTGGATCCCTCTCATTCACACACATGTACTCTGTTTTACTCTGACTAATCTTCATTCCTCTTCTTTCTAGTGCAAACCTCCACCTCTCCAGCTTTTCCTCCACCTCTTCCCTCCTCTCACTACAGATCACAATGTCAACTGCAAACATCATTGTCCATGGGGAATCCTGTCTGACCTCGTCTGTCAGCCTGTCCATCAGCATAGCAAACAGCAAAGGACTCAGGCTACTGATTTGTTTTGGCTACTGATTCATATTTTTGGCTAATGATTTGCTAAGTCCTGTATGCCGCCTATCCTGATTGTTTATTTATTGGTTTTGATCCATCTCTGCTTGTTCTTGTCTGTCTATTTAACTCCTGATTGGTCGCCTTTCTGTCTCCGTTATACCCTGAATGGTTACAATCTTTTACAGTGCGTTTTCATTGGTCTTTATCTGCTTTTTTTTTTGTAGCTCCTGATTGGTTACTGCCTGTCTCTGACATTCCTGGTTGGTCAGAATCTATGGTTCTGATCTGCCCTAATTTGTCTCCATGGGTTGTGATTGTTTCTGTTTTTCTCTATTGGTTCTGGTCTTTTTTGGTGGTTTCTGATTGTCCATAATGAGTTTTTTTGTGACTCCTGATTGGTTCATTTGTGTCTCCAGTGACGTGAGCGAGGACGTCAGCAGCGTCCAGCAGTTCACCAGTGAGCTGATCGTAGAGGCGGTGGTTCGATGTATCCGTGTGATTGATCCTGGTGTAGGTGGAGGGCTGCCGTCCTCTCTGCCCCCCGGCATGTCTGCTCGCTTCAGGGTGGGCATGAGCCTGGCGCAAGCTTGCCAGGTGAGTGCTACTGAGTTTTACCAACAAATTAAATTAATCCGCGTTAATGCCGAAACAATTCCTCAATGAATTTAAGTACAAAAATTCCACAATGTTTTGTTTTATTTTTCTTACACGTTTTCTTTGCGATGAAGCAGAACCTGGATGGAAATTAAACTTTTAATTTGACTGGATTTCACTTTATTAAAACATCTATAATCAATATTAATAAAACTGCCTTTCACATGGGATTGGATGGGATTACAAGTGCTTTTGCCGTCGTCTTCCGCTTATCTGGGGCCGGGTTACAGGGGCAACAGCCTCAGACGGGAAGCCCGGGCTTCTCTCACCCCAGCTGCATCCGCCAGCTCACCTAGAGGATCCCGAGTCTTTCCCCTGCCAGCTGTGAGAGGTGGTCTCTCCAGCGGGTCCGGTGTCTGCCTCTTGGGATCCTCCCAGTGGGACGTGCACGAAACACCTCACCAGCGAGGTGCTCGGGAGGCATCCTGACCAGATGCCCAAACCACCCAATCTGGCTTGTCTTGACCTGGAAGAAGAGTGGCTCAACTCTGAGCTCCTCCCGGATGGCAGAGCTCCTCACCCAATCTCTGAGTGTGAGCCCAGCCACATTGCGGAGGAAGTTCATTTCGGCCGCTTGTATCTGTGATCTCATTCTTTCGGTCACCACCCGCTGCTGGTGACCATAGGTGAGGGTAGAAACGTAGATCCTGGTTACCATGGTGAGGGTAGGAACGTAGATCCTGGTTACCATGGTGAGGGTAGGAACGTAGATCCTGGTTACCACGGTGAGGGTACGAATGTAGATCATGGTTACCACGGTGAGGGTAGGAACGTAGATAGTGGTTACCATGGTGAGGAACGCAGATCCTGGTTACCATGGTGAGGGTAGGAATGTAGATCCTGGTTACCATGGTGAGGGTAGGAACGTAGATAGTGGTTACCATGGTGAGGAACGCAGATCCTGGTTACCACAGTGAGGGTAGGAACGTAGATAGTGGTTACCATGGTGAAGAACGCAGATCCTGGTTACCATGGTGAGGGTAGGAATGTAGATCCTGGTTACCATGGTGAGGGTAAGAATGTAGATCCTGGTTACCATGGTGAGGGTAGGAACGCAGATCCTGGTTACCATGGTGAGGGGAGGCACGTAGATACTGGTTACCATGGTGAGGGTAGGAACGTAGATCCTCGTTACCATGGTGAGGGTAGGAACTAGTGATGTGTCGGTCGCGAACGAAACGGCTCTTAGAGCCGGCTCTTTGAAGTGAACGACCGAAACCGTATCCTGATTGGGAGCCTTGGTTTCTTTTTTTTTTTTGGGGGGGGGGTCCCGATTTTCTCCCTCTCTGTCAACCACTCTCTCTTTTTCTGTCTGTCTCTCACTCACTCTTCATGCTGCACGTGATTGGTTGTGTTTGTAAAGATCCGTTGCTCTTTTTTTTTTGCATGTGTTTGTTTTGCTTATTTTAATTTATATTTATAGTGTATTTTAATTTACAATGTTTGGTGTTGGTTCATTTTAAGTTTGTTTAAAAATCTGAAAAATTAAAATTTGTTCAAAGTTGAATGGTAAAGAGTAAGATTTTTTTATTTTTTACATTTTATTATACAACATGATTGCCTTTAGGAGTGAGTGTGTGTGTGTATGGTTGTATGTGTGGCTCTGCGACAGACTAGCGACCTATTAGGGGTGTAACCTGCATCTTGCCTCAAATCAGTCAGGATAGGATAGACCCGTAAGGGACAGATGGTTAAGAAGATGACTGACATTTTATTATAAATTATATATACATTTTTATATTTTTTTACAGTGAATATTGGCCAGTTTATATAACAAAAATATTTAAAAACAAAAGTAGGAATTAATTTTTTGCATAGTTTAAATTAATCAATTTAAACAAAAGACCATTTTGATTTGCAATGTTTTGTATCTGTTGATTTTAAAGTTGTTTAAAAAGCTGAAAAAAAAAAAAAAAACTTGAATTGTAAATGCTACATTTTTTTTGTATACATTTTACTATAAATCGTATATAAATTCTTATATTTTAAATTTTTTAAGTAATGGCAGGCTTATTTCATAAAAATATTTAAAAGCAAAAACAGGAATTAATTTGCGCATAGTTTAAACGAATCACTTCAAACAAACAAAAAAAAGATCTGAAGAGCCGTTTGCGAACGAAAGAGCCGGCTCTTTTTAGTGAGCCGGACCGAAAGAGCCGGCTCTCTAAAAAGAGCCGTAATTCCCATCACTAGTAGGAACGTAGATCCTGGTTACCATGGTGAGGGTAGGAACGTAGATCCTGGTTACCATGGTGAGGGTAGGAACGTAGATCCTGGTTACCATGGTGAGGGTAGGAACGTAGATCATGGTTACCATGGTGAGGGTAGGAACGTAGATCCTGGTTACCATGGTGAGGGTAGGGACGTAGATCCTGGTTACCATGGTGAGGGTAGGAACGTAGATCGACTTGTAAATCAAGAGCTTTGCTTTTCGGTTGAGCTCTTTCTTTACCATGACAGATCGATGCAGCGGTCCGTGTTTTTTCTTAAATAAAATTTCTTATTTTCAAACAATGGTAACATATTTTTTTTGCAATAGATGCTTTATCTGATTAATCAAATCAAAGAATAGATTTATCGATTGAATTCCATTATTATAAAAAGCTGCAGCTGTGATGCGGATAGGCTCCAGTTTGTACCTACTCCGGTGGGTAGCTCCTAGTGCAGGGGTTCTCACCCACCTGAAACATTTTGGAAGTTCTTCTTTGGTGTCAGCCACGACCAGCCACAGTAACAAATAAAGCCGGCCTTGTTGGCATGGCAACCTCCTGAGAAACTGTCTGCTTCAAACTATGTACACAAATGATTTTCTCATCTGACTGATAAGACGTACCTGCTCATTAACTGATAACACTTTTTAAACAACACATGAAGTACTTTTAATGAGTACTCACCAGTACCGATGTTTCCAATCCAACTAAACACAGTTAGCCTCATTACAGTAGTTTTAAATTTATTAAATTTTTTGTTTATTTTTTAACATTGAGTGACAGTAACATAAAATATTTTTGTTGTTTAAATTGTAAGTTATTTTTTCACGAGATGCAATGGCGGACTGTTTCTTGGCGTTTGTTGTCATGGTAACAGAACTTACGATTGGCTCGTGATTTACAAGCAGAAAAAAAAGACAAATATTAAGCTATATTATAAATTTATTTTATTTACCAAACAATAAATGAAGTATGCTTTAAGAGGGAAGAGTACCTCCTACTGCTCTGTTTAGTTCAAAGGATGATGCACGAGTGGGAGAAAGATGGAGCGGGAGATCAACAGGTAGATTGGTGCAGCGTCAGCAATGACTAGGACACTGCATCGGTCCGTTGTAATAAAGAGAGAGCTGAAAAGCAAAGCTCTTAATTTACAAGTTTATTTACCCTCACCATAGTAACCAGGATCTATGTTCCTATCCTCATCATGATAACCAGAATCTACTTTCCTACCCTCACCATGGTAACCAGGATCTACGTTCCTATCCTCACCATAGTAACCAGGATCTATGTTCCTATCCTCATCATGATAACCAGAATCTACTTTCCTACCCTCACCATGGTAACCAGGATCTACGTTCCTATCCTCACCATGGTAACCAGGATCTATGTTCCTATCCTCACCATGGTAACCAGGATCTACATTCATATCCTCACCAGGGTAACCAGGATCTACGTTCCTACCCTCACCATGGTAACCAGGATCTACGTTCCTACCCTCACCATGGTAACCAGGATCTACGTTCCTACCCTCACCATGGTAACCAGGATCTACGTTCCTATCCTCACCATGGTAACCAGGATCTACGTTCCTACCCTCACCGTGGTAACCAGGATCTACGTTCCTATCCTCACCATGGTAACCAGGATCTACATACCTACCCTCACCTATGATCATCAACTGTGGGTGGGGAACGAAAGAATGAGATCGTGGATACAAGTGGCCGAAATGAGCTTCCTCTGCAAGGTGGCTGGGCTCTCACTCAGAGATCGGGTGAGGAGTTCTACCATCCGGGAAGAGCTCGGTGTCGAGCCGCTCCTCCTCCAGGTCGAGAGAAGCCAGATGGGGTGGTTCGGGCATCTGGTCAGAATACTCTCTGAGCGCCTCGCTGCTGAGATGTTCCGTCCCACCTGGAAGAGACCAGGAGGCAGACCCTGGACCTGCTGGAGAGACTATGTCTCACAGCTGGCTGAAGAACGACTCGGGATCCTTCTGGGTGAGCTGGAGGATGCAGGCAGGGTGAGAGAAGTATGGGCTTCTTGTCTGAGGCTGTTGCCCCTGCGACCCGGGCCCGGATAATCGGAAGACAACGGAACGGAACTTTGCAGCCAATCAGAATGGAATATTTACATTTAAGAGTCAACTTGTGTAGAACTGCAGTATCTCAGAGTGCTGTCTTTATGAGACTTCTGACATGCGGATGCTCAGTCTGAGAATAGCACGTGAATACGTCTCCAAGGCTGTGGAATGCCATAAATGTCTGCTATAAACCAACCACAAGCAGCACATGATGAAATGCACTGACATTAATAAAGATCTTTATTGATGTTCATGTTTAAACGACTAAATGAATTAGATGGATTTATTCTGATATCGGCCTTTTAAATGGATGTACTGGACAAATCCATTCCCATCAGTGCACGCGAGTCATAAAAATAAACATTTGAGTTGAATCCAGAGTAAAATGTTGATGTGTTCTAAGAGAGTCTTAGTGAGAGTTTGTTCTTACAGCAGTACAGTAGCGCCACCTATTGAAGAAGAAAGATTACATTTATATATTTGGCGTCTCGACTAAAAGGCATAAAGAGACCACACACAGTCTTTGGGCCATGGTTTGCCCACACCTGCCCAAGACCGTAGATTTCAGACTCAGTTTGTTGCCACTGGGCAGCCATTGTCTTTGGATCCGCCCCTGCTCGGTGCAATGACGGCTCAACTTTTTATTTAAAAGTAAACACAATGAACAACAATCTTCTGACTCTTTTTTAATTCGTGCTATATTTGATGTTAGTTTTTTTGGCGGTAAATGAATGCGGAAAATGTTTACTCTTGATTCTGATTGGTCCTCGATTCATTACTTCTTCTCCCTCTTGGAGACCTGCAGGTGATCAACTGCTCCCTTTGATTTTGGCGATGCGGCTTCAAGATGCGCTCAAACAATGTATATTTTTTCAATTTCTGATCGAAAATATAACAAAAAATGCAAAACACACTTTTAAAAAGTAGCAAAGTAAAGGTACAGATATTTTATCTAAAATGAAGTGAAGTAAAAGTAAAAAAAAACAGGTCTTAAATTTTACTTAAATAAAGTACAAATACACAACTTTTTTTCCTTAAGCACAGTAACGAAGTATATTTACTTGGTTACGTTCCACCACTGACTAACTTTAAAATACACACGACATCTGACTGAGGAATCGTTAGTAAAGTTACAAAGTCTAGTGTTTTCATGTTTTTGGTCGCTCAGGTTAGAAACACAGGAGTGAGGCAGAGATCTGAAGAACTTTATTTGCTTTAATGGGAGCAGCGCAAAACAAGGTGTGGTTTTTTATTACTTGGTGTAGAAAGTAAAAAGATCACTTAAATATGAGAAATTAAAACCTTCAGACATGACGTTACAGTGATGACATCAAACATGTTTAACATGTTACACGATCATAAAATATCCCCTTTTATTCAGACAGGTAACTCGTGAGGACCTCTCCTTCTTCGGTTAAAGTTCCTCAGTTTATATTTTTTTGCCTAGAATCGGTCTGGTCTTTTTACGCTTCTGTTTAAACGTGTGAAAGTTTAAACACATGATTGTTGTTCAATAATTCCACCATTAAACGGCCGCAGCGCTGAGTCGTAAACACGAAACAAAGGGAAAACCCTGCAGCAAGTCACATGATGATCAGAACTTCACACTTAATCTCTCTGCTGTAAAAAAAACTGACTGCTAAACAAGATGAATGAATACATTTCATTAAGAGTCTCAAATATTCTGACTAGTTTGAACGATCTGGGATGAAATATCCCATTTATTTTCAAACCCACTCATTTCTCACCGCCTCCCTGCATCTGCCAGGGGGTTAACACCCACAGGGTAACTCCACCATAGGGACAGACGTCGGTTAAAGAGGACAGGTTTAGTTTTTTCTAGTCTGATCTGACTCGTTTACAGGATCCAAAAAAAGAAAGGAAAAAAGAACCTCAATGTCGCGTTTATGGAACCTTTGTAAATTTGAGTTTTCAAACAGAAATCCATTCGTACCGAATAGGCAACAATTTTGTCGATTAATGGTGTCTTGCGAGAGTTTATGTTTGCCAACCGATAAATTGATGGAGCCATAACTTTGCCATTCATTCATCAGCGAATGGTTCCTCTGCGAGCATCTTACTACATTCGGCTGTTTTGCAGGATGTCGGTTATAAAGGAGAGATCGGCTACCAGACGTTCCTCTACAGCAACGAGCCAGAGATCCGCTCCCTGCTCATGTTTCTGGTGGAGAAGCTGCCCAGAGAGAGCGCTGAAACCTCGGACCAGCCCACAGGTACCACACAAGACCACCGACTCCATCAGTCCTAAAAGTTCCAGATACATTTTCAAAATGTAGTTTCATATTTCTGTGAAACTAAATGAGGTTTTGGTTTCGTTAGTGAGTGAATGTCGTTATCTTCCTCATTATGTTGTTTTGTTTCTGCTTGAGAAATAAATCCTGTTATTTTCACTCCAGGAAAGTTGGCGGTCCTCCAGCGAGCCATCGCCGCCGCCATTAGAGCCCAGCTGGCCGTGTCCTGGGTGCCTCCAAACTGCCGGCTACCGGTGCACTGTGAGATGCGAGTATGCTCAAACACACGGGGATTGCTCTCTTTCTCATGTTCACTTTGAAGTAACACACACACACACACCGTCACATGACAAAACATGACAGCTTTAAATTATAAAGTCAGAACTTATGTTATTAAGCAGGACTCGATATCATGCTGCTGATCAAAAATCAGCAGCACGTTGTAAAGCGTGACGTCAGCATCACGTTCTACCCATTGACTCCAGTATTATCTGACCATCAGCTTGACTCAGCACCATGTTACTCTGACATTTTGTATGTAACCTTTTGACCATCGCTGTAACACAACAAACCACGACTCGGTATAATGTCAAAAAGCACGACCCAACGTCATGTCCTAAAGCATGACTCAGCATCACACTGAAAAACATTTCTTTGCAAATCCTTTGAGCAGGTTTTTGTGTTTCTATCAGAACCAGGGAGCATTGCACAACTTCAGCGTGCAGCCCGTCAGCCTTCCGTACTCCACTAAAGATTCTAGCAAGAAACATCTTAAAGGTGGGTGACCAGCAAAATGGATCCATTTGTAAATGTGTATGTGCACGTGTGTGGATATATACAGTATATTACAGGTTAGAGGGACGCTATGTATCCATCAAATTGATTGGTTCTAATTCACAGTTTAAAACGTGTTGTTTTGTTATCCATGCCAGCAGAGCTAATGTGCCACCATGCTTCTAAACCCGACATGGGCAAACTACGGCGCGCGGGCCACATGCATCCCGTTAAACGTTTTAACCCAGCTCGCCAAACATAAAAAAATTAAATAAATAAACCTTGTTAATGTTTTATTTTTCCTGCAGTTCGGATGTCTTGTCACTAGATGGCGGACTCTGGATTTATTGGCTTTGTTGAGAAAACAACAACACTGCTCCCATTAAAATGTGTGTGTCCCTGTTATGCAGATATTGTCAAAATAAACTGTGCACAGATAAGGAAAGCCATCGGGGCCAATACACGCACGTAAACAAGCACGTTAGATGTTAAAACAAGCAAAATGTTACAGTATATCAGCGCTTAGATTTCAAACCTAGCGCCGCTAGCGCCATTCTATCGGTCTAGTCTAGCGGTTACCAAAGCATGCCATCCATCTGATCCTGTTCCGGTTTGTTTGTCAAATGTTAGAACTCAATGTGGCCCGTGAACCAAAAAGTTTACCCACCCCTGGTTTAGACCTTGTGGATTAACATGCATGAGAGCGACTGAGAAAAGAAAGTTGGTGTTTGTATGTTTTCTGTAAATGTACTAGTTTTTCTCTTTAGTTCTTAAATCCTGGTATTTTGTGTGGTTTAGAGGTGAAAGACTACCAGCGAGACGTCCTTCCTCCTGTAACCGCCCAGTGTTCCTGCCAGTCCTCCACGGTGGCGTCCATGTTGGAGCAGCACGCGGCAGAGCTGAGCGCAGCACAGGAGTGGGACAGCGAGTGGAAGAGCCAGGGGCTGCTCTCTCGTCTCACGCCGCAGGTACACCCTGACATCTCGGTGTGTCTGTGGCATGACTTCTGACCTTCTCTTTGCTGGGCAGGAGTATCGCTCCCGGAAACTGGCTCGCCTACGGAAACGCATTGAGGAGCAGCTGCGTTCCGCTGCCACGCCCTCTTTAGAAAGTGCCTTCGCTGCTTCTCGTGCCACATCAGACCTCTCGGAGCTCCTGCAGACCTTCAGAGGCTCCGTCCCCTCCGATCATGTCCTGACCAAGGGAACCCACTTCACCCACACGCAGAAGTTTACCTTCACACAGGTGAGGAACTCTGACCTCCGAGAGGAACTCTGACCTCCGTCTCACCACCAGCAAACATGGGTTAACTTTGCTTGTCTGCCCCCAGGAGGCGCCGACGGCTCCGAGCGCCGTCCTGCCACAGCCTCAGTCTGACGGAGACGTTCAGCTCCAGCAGCAGCAGGAGCTTTCCTCCCTTCAGCAGCAGCTCCAGCAGCTCTGCAGCGACGTGGACCAGCTGACTGCAGACATGAAGCACATGAGCGTCACCAACGCACAGGTAAGTCTGAGGAGTGAAGGATGTGAGAGGAACCAGGGGATCATTTTTAAGATGACTCTAAAGTCGGTTTGCACTGTGTGTTTGGTTCTGGATGGTGTTGGGGCCAGGTGATGTTGGGCTGGACGGTGTTGGGCTGTCTTGGCTGACACGCCTTTGCACCGATACATGGACATCGGGGACAGTGCCTCTGGATTGGCAGACCGGGGTGGTGGTCCCTCTTTACAAGAAGGGGGATCAGAGGGTGTGTTCCAACTACCGAGGGATCACACTCCTCAGCCTCCCTGGGAAGGTCTATTCGGGCGTACTGGAGAGGAGGGTCCGTCGGATTGTCGAGTCTCAGATTGAAGAGGAGCAGTGTGGTTTCCATCCCGGACGTGGAACTATGAACCAGCTCTATACCCTCTTCAGGATCCTGGAGGGGTCATGGGAGTTTACCCAACCATTCTACATGTGTTTTGTGGATCTGGAGAAGGCATTCGATCGTGTCCCTAGGGGACTCCTGTTGGGGGTGCTCTGGGAGTACGGAGTCTCGGAGCCCTTGGTACGGGCTGTCCGATCTTTGTACGACCGGAGCCAGAGCTTGGTCCGTATAGCTGGCAGTATGTCGATTCCATTTCCAGTGAGAGTTGGACTCCGCCAAGGCTGCCCTTTGTCACCGATTCTGTTCATCACCTTTATGGACAGAATATCTAGGCGCAGCCGAGGCGTTGGAGGGATCCAGTTTGGTGACCTCAGGATCGGATTTCTGCTTTTTGCGGATGATGTGGTTCTGTTGGCTTCATCGGACCGTGATCTCCAGCTCTCGCTGGATCGATTTGCTGCAGAGTGTGAAGCGGCCGGGATGGGAATCAGCACAAAAACCACTTGCTCATCCAAAGATCTACGTATTTCTTAGTAAACGCTTAGTTCTGTTGACGGAGCAGAGAAGCAGATGAATGGGTTATGGATGGAATGGTTACTGGTGTGGAGAGAAACTGAATGTTTTTGCTGACTTTAAATTTAGTCAAACAGAAACTGTTTGATAACAGTGGCGCTTCTTGTGTCCTGCAGGTGCTGGACGAGCTGAAGCAGGCGGAGCGAGGGAACACTGAAAAAGAAGAGAAGGTGCAGGTAAAGAAGAAGAGCATGGACCTGCTGCCAGACGCAGACAACAATGTGTTGAAGCTGCAGGTAAGAAAGACCCACACCATAATGCAGCCTCTCCCGTGCTGACAGCCTATCTTTATGTACAGACTCTGGTGGAGGCGGGGACAAAACGCTTGGTGCACCTCGCTGCTCAGTGGGAAAAACATCGTGCACCGCTCATTGCTGAACATCGCAGGCTGAGAGAGATCTGCAGCAGCCAGGATGTAAGCAACACACACACACACACACATACACACACATACACACACACACATGGTTCATAAAGAGTGGAATGGTATACACATATGACGGTTTGGTCCATTCCTTGGTTTTAGTTCACTGTTTGGTCATTTTTGGTGCAAAATTTGAGGAAATTGCAAAGCCATATGTACGTGTTATATTATTATTTTTTAAATTATCGTAATCAATAAGCAGCACAAACAGTTGGACGGAATCTGGCCTTAGATTCTATGTCAGGCATGGGCAAACTACGGCTCGCAGGCCACATGTGGCCTGTTAAATGTTTTAATCCGGCTCGCCGAACATAAAAAAATTAAATAAATAAATCTTGTAAATTTTAGTTCCCCTGCCATTCTGATGTTTTGTCACTAGATGGCAACAAAGACAGAACAACACTGCTCCCATTAAAATGTGTGAGTCTCCGTGATGCCCACGCTGTCAAAATAAACAGTGTGCACAGATATGGAAAGCCATCGGGGCCAATAAACACACGTAAACAAGCGTGTTTGATGTTAAAACAAGAAAAATGTTACATCAAGCGCTGAGATTTCAAACCTAGCGCCACTAGATTTGAAATTTAACGCACTTGATGTAACATTTAGTGCTTTTTTAAAATCTAGCGTCATTCTATTGGTCTAATCTAGCAGTTACAAAAGCATGCCATCCATCTGATCCTGTTCCGGTCCCCTGGTCAAATGTTAGAACTCAATGTGGCCCGCGAACCAAAAAGTTTCCCCACCCCCGGTCTATGTCGTAGACCAGAGATGTGAAACTCATTAGCAAAGTTTTATGTTTGAACAAAGTTTTGTTTCAATACTAGTATTTCACTTCACATGATGTTAGCACCTGGCAACAAATTATTTACACACAGACATCCAGATGTTTCCTGCTATTCTTTTTTCTGCAGCTTGAATCGTCAAAAAAACTTTCTGAGATAAAAACTCTTCATGAAAAAATCCGCGTAGCCACCGACGAGGCGAAGAAAAAAGAAGAGAGCTACAAGCAGCTGGTGAGCGGAGTGGGAGGAGTCTCCTGCTGTGGGCGGGGTTTCCGTTTGTGCACAAGGTGACTCATGTTCTCATGGTTTACCTGCAGGTGGCGCAGCTGGACAGCCTTCCTCAGGACGTGTCCCGGTCCGCTTACACACAGAGGATCCTTGAGATTGTCGGCAACATCAGAAAACAGAAGGAGGAAATCACAAAGGTTCCACATGTTCGGTTCTTTATTCACATCTGGAACACATCTGGAGATTGAACATCTGTCTGGTATTCCTGCAGATTCTGTCGGACACCAAGGATCTGCAGAAAGAGATCAACAGTTTGACCGGAAAACTGGATCGCACCTTCGCTGTGACCGATGAGCTGGTTTTTAAGGTTCGTTTGGATCTTTGGGTTAGTCAGTCAGTCACCTTGTTATCCTCCCTTTAGGGGGTTACGGGGGTGCCGGAGCCCATCCCGGCTGATTCAAGCCGAGGGGCAGGGAACACCCCGAACAGGTCGCCAGTCTGTCGCGGGGCCACACACATACAACAATACACACTCACTCTTTACTAGGGGCGGATCTTTGAGTTTTTAATTGTGTGTGTGTGTGTGTGTGTGTGTGTGTGTGTGTGTGTGAACCGACGCAGGTAGAAAAGAGCTGTAGAAGGAGAGTCCAATTACCATTTAGAGAGGAATGTCTGGGTGTGGGGCGGCACAGTGGTGCATTGGATAGCACAGTGGCCTCACAGCAAGAAGGTCAGGGTTAGAGTCCCGGGTGGGACAAGGCTTGAAACACTGGTCTTTCTGTGTGGAGTTTGCATATTCTCCTGTGTATGTGTCAGTTTCCTCCCACCCTCCATAAACATACACGTTAGGTTGATTGGCTGCTATAAACTTGCCCCTATGAATGAATGTGTCTGTGTGTGGGTGGTTGTCTGTGTGTGGCCCCATGAAAGACTGGCCTCCTGTTCAGGGTGTACCCTGCCTCTCGCGCTCCAGCACCGTCCGCAAACTTGTTAGGGATGGATGGTTCAGAAGATAAATGAATGTCTGGACCTCCAGGAATGAGTGTGTCAGATGTTTCAGTGTGTTTACACTTTACACTGCACTGGTCGACCCAGAGGAAGACATCTTTTTTTTTTTTCCTTTTCAATGTCTTTTCTCTGTTCAGGATGCAAAGAAGGATGAATCGGTCCGAAAATCCTACAAGTACCTGGCTGCCCTGCATGAAGTAAGCCCGTTTCTTTTGTTACTCCTGCTTCCTGTCATGAGATCAGACTAACGTGTCCTTCCTCTGTAGAACTGTAACCAGCTGATCCAAACTATCGAGGACACCGGCACAATCCTGAGAGAGATCAGAGATCTGGAGGAGCAGGTAGGAGACGGATCAGATTAACACATAAACAGCTGCCATAGAAATATTAAAAATAAAAGTCAAGTTTAAAATGGTTGGTATAAATGCTGATGTTACCGTCAAACTAAAGCCAGGTTTAAGCTTATCCGCCACCAGATGGCGACACAGTCCACTGTTTACCCATTTGGTCTAAGTTGGTACTACCTCTTTAAATCCTCTGCAGTAAACAAACTAAAAAATCTTGGAATACTTTTAGCTTTACTGTTATTTTAAGCCTAAATGGGTTTTTTCTTTGTGGTGTGCGTGTGTGATCTCAAAAAGCGTGGTCTGGCATGGTCACCAGACTAAAAGCCCATAACTCATCACGCATGTACAGGGCAGAGCTTTGCTGTGCAGACTTATAAGTCCAACCAAAACAAACACAGCCCCTCTGTGGCATAAACATATACCATATAAATAAAATCTATTATTTTTAGATCATTTCTGTAAAAAAAGTTTTTTTTTTTCCTTCAGCCATCTGCGCGTTGCCAGCTCGCTCACATGTGAGGCGCGTGCCCGTTTCCATTTCAGTCTGTCTAGTTGATTGTTTTAGAAAACCCCACTAAACCGTTCTGTTCCGTTGTCTTCCGCTCATCCGGGGCCGGGTCGCGGCGGCAACAGCCTCAGACGGGGAGCCCAGTTTTCTCTCACCCCGGCTGCATCCTCTAGCTCACCCGGAAGGATTCCAAGTCGTTCCCCGGCCAGCTGTGAGACATAGTTTCTCGAGCGGGTTCTGTGTCTGCCTCTTGGTCTCCTCCAGTGGGATGTGCCCGAAACACCTCACCAGCGAGGCGCTCAGGGGGCATCCTGACCAGATGCCGGAACCACCCCATCTGGCTCCTCTCGATCTGGAGGAGGAGTGGCTCGACACCGAGCTCCTTCCGGATGACAAAGCTCCTCACCCAATATTCCTCCACACTGTGGAGGAAGCTCATTTCAGCCACTTGTATCTGTGATCTCATTCTTTCTCGGTCACCACCTACAGCTGGCGACTATAGGTGAAGGTAGTAATGTAGATCCTGGTTACCATGGTGAGGGTAGGAACGTAGATCCTGGTTACCATGGTGAGGGTAGGAACGTAGATCCTGGTTACCATGGTGAGGGTAGGAACATAGATCCTGGTTACCATGGTGAGGGTAGGAACGTAGATCCTGGTTACCATGGTGAGGGTAGGAACGTAGATCCTGTTTACCATGGTGAGGGTAGGAACGTAGATCCATGTTACCATGGTGAGGGTAGGAACGTAGATCCTGGTTACCATGGTGAGGGTAGGAACGTAGATCCTGTTTACCATGGTGAGGGTAGGAACGTAGATCCTGGTTACCATGGTGAGGGTAGGAACGTAGATCCTGGTTACCATGGTGAGGGTAGGAACGTAGATCGTCTTGTAAATTAAGAGCTTTTCTTGTTGGCTCAGCTCATTCTTTACCACGATGCACCGATGCAGCGTCCTAGTTATTGCTGACGCTGCACAGATCCACCCGTCTACTAAACCTACTAAAATAATTCTTTGACTGTGAGAGAGAGGCTGTTTTGAGCTCATCGAGGATATTTTAAAAAAAATTTATAGTGTGACAGAATTTAATTAAAAGCAATTTAAAAACCTAGGATTTTTTTTTTCAGTCTCTCTCAAAATTGCATCGAAATGAATGAGAAAAAAACCTGATTTCAGGTCGGTCGGAGGCCTGCAGCAGGAAAACCGTCGAGTGAATCAAAATTCTGCTCAGTAACATTTAAAGAGACAAAATTTGCTATGTTTTGATGCCAAGTTTGTGGCTGTAGAATAAAAATGGAAGAAACTACAGACATTTATTTGACTTCTGAAACGCTTAAAAAATTTGAGGGCGGGGCTTTGCCTAAACTTTTTTCAGTTTTTACTCTTTTAAACTCTCAAAAAATATATTGATCATCAAATTCTGTTCAAGACAGTTTGAGAAAAAAATCCTTCTGAGTATTTTAAAGGTAAAATTGTGTTTCCAGCTTTGTGGTAAAAAAACAACAACTTGTTTATGTGTTTATTGTTGACAGATCGAAACAGAAAACAGTAACAAAACGTTGGCAAACTTGGAGAGGATCCTGGACGACTATAAGGCCATGCGACAGGAAAACTCTGCACTCGCAGCCAAAGTTAGGGAAGGCTGAAAAAAAGACTGGTTTTCTGGGAGCGGATCTGAACGAGCCACAGCAGAGACTGTAGAGAAACAACACGGAGGCCTATCACATGTCGAGACGAGCTCATTTTGTACTGTGGAAACAAATCTGGTATTTTACTCTACGAGACGGACAGAAAGAACACATTCAGCAGCCTCTGGCCGTCCTTGCACTGACTTGTGTGAAACAGCACTGGACAGCTGGCGTTGCTGCTTCGACATGTTTTCAGAAAAAAAATCCATTTTCTAAGAAAATAATTGAGTTCAAAATTCCTTCTCCATGAAATCTTGATCTATTTCCAGATGTTTTGATTTAAGCTGGATGAATGTAGTCTGTGACATCAGCAGAGTATTGTCGTGTACATGGTACCAGTTTAAATAAAGATGCCTTACTTACTTGAATATATTATTTCTATAATGTAACACTAATAAAATCTTCCAGAGTATCTGAGATTACATTTTGTCTTGGTGGCGTTGATGGGGAGGTGACGGAGTTCACACCAGTGAAAAAAAAATCCTAAACCACCTTCTTGTACTCACACACCTGGATCATCAAATCAACCCTAACTTTATTTATAAAACGCTTTTCATACATAAAATGTAACACAAAGTGCTTTAAATGTTAAAAACCTCCAGCTCACCCGGAAGGATCCAGAGTCGTTCACCAGCCAGGTGTGAGACATAGTCTCTACAGCAGTAGATCCCGGACCCGCGGTTCATTTCAACCGCTTGCATCCATGATCTCATTCTTTTGGTCACCAACCACAGCTGGTGACCATAGATGAGGGTAGGAAGGTAGGTCCTGGTTACCATGGTGAGGGTAGGAACATAGATCCTGGTTACCTTGGTGAGCGTGGGAACGTAAATCGACTTGTAAATCGAAAGATTTGCTTTTCGGATCAGCTCTTTCTTTACCACGACGGACCGATACAGCGTCCTAGTTATTGCTGACGCCGCACCGATCCGCCTGTCGATCTCCCGCTCCATCCTCCCCCACTCGTGAACAAGACCCCAAGATAATTAAACTCCTCAACTTGGGGGAGGACCCTGTCCCTGACCGGTAGAGGGCATTCCACCCTTTTCCGAGCGAGGACCATGATCTCTAATTTGGAGTCGTTTTCCATGGTCTCCGCCGTACTCCTCCCAAGCCCTTGTCTCAACAACCACTGAAGCTGCGTTCCGCTTCACCCGCCGATACCTGTCAGCTGCCTCAGGAGTCTCACAGGCCAAGAAGGCCCAGTAACACTCCTTCAGCTTGACGGCATCCCTCACCACCGGTGTCCACCAGCGGGTTCGGTCATTCACAGGTTCTAAAAACCCCAGAACTCAAAAACAAAATAAGGACAAGTCCCCCACCTACAGATAAACAACCCATTTACCCCCCGTCTCCCCACACACATCCATAAAGGTACAAATACACACAGAACACACACTCTCATGTACACAGGCACACATACACACTCTTTTGAAGATACAATAGGCTGGATGCAGATGAAACATCTGAGAAAACGGTGTCTGAGGAGCCTGATGAGAGAACGTCTGGATGTGTGGAAGCAGAAGGAGAGAGCACAGCGCCTTGTGCAGCTCCCGTGCTGCAGACTACCTGATCAGACCGTTGGTCGGGTAGTGTACAGTTCATGCTGTCAGTTTGCTGTCGATTCAAGCTTCTAGCTTTGCTTTGAGCAGCGAAGGCTGGATGGTGTCGGATGCTATCAGAGCATTTCCAGGCTACTCAAGGTGCAATGGTCACCTGACGACGTCATCCACTCCGATGCCCGGTGTTCTATAGATCGGAGTTCCAAAAACCAACCTTAATGCCAATAGAAATATGAAAGGTCGCAGATCTTGATGGTTAGATCATCCTGAAGGGAAGGGGAACATTCTGGGCATGCAGAGGCGCAAAGTTGCAGATCTCAATGGTCGCAGATCTCGTCAGGACACCGGTTGATAGATGAACTGCAGGGGGAATATGACCAGGTGTTGGAGGTGATAAAGGATCAGCGTCTCCAGGGTTTTTAGATGAGATGTTAAAGCTACAGGTCTGAAGTGGCCAGGCACATGCAGTCTTTGAAACTGGAACCACACAAGAAGTTTTCCACAGAATGGGAACCTTGTCTAAGCTGAGGCTCAGGTATGTCAGGACTGGTTTGCACAGTCCCGACCCAAAGCAGTCTGGACTTGTAGCTTTCAGGTCTTCTGGAGCTCTCTTCTCACACGATGTTCAGGTTTGTGTCACGGGATCCATTCCTGTTGATTAATAACTGGCCAAGTGAAAACATGGAAGTACGTATCAATCGGGATTTCAAAAAGGAGACCCCTACAAGTCCTTGCACACTCAGCTTCTTTAGAAAGTAAAGTCGGCTGGAGATCTTTTTGTACACAGCAGTACTGTTGCTCCTCCAGCTCAGTCTACTGTCGATGGTCACTCCCAGGTATCTGTACTCCTCCACCACCTCCAAATCGCTACCCAGACTGCAAAGGGGCTGAAAGGCAGTCCTCTTCTTTCGGAAATCAATCACCATCTCCCTGGTCTTGTCTACATTGAGCAGTAGGTGATCTCTCCAGCCCATTCCACAAATCCATCCACCACTCTCCTGTACTCCTCCTCCTGCCCACCACTTATACACCCTACAACTGCAGATTCATCAAAGAATTTCTGTAGGTGGCATGAATCGGAGTTGTGCTGGAAGTCTGAGGTGTACAATGTGAAGAGGAATGGAGAGAGCACAGTGCCCTGTGGGGCTCCTACACCACTCAGAACCACATCAGACAGGACTTTGCCCAGCTGGACGAACTGTGGCCTGTCCGTCAGGTAATCAGTGATCCAGGAGATGATGGACGTATCAGCACCCATCAGCCGCAGTTTATCACCCAGTAATGAAGGCTGGATGGTATTGAAGGCACTAGAGAAATCAAAGAAGGTGACTCTCACCATGCCACCACCACCATCCAGATGTGAATGAGCTCACTGCAGCAGATAGATGACGGCATCCTCAACTCCAAGGCGTGGCTGGTAGGCAAACTGCAGGGGGTCCAGAGAGAAATTCACCAGCGGTCTCATGTGGGCTAACACCAGCCTCTCCAGCACCTTCATGACATGAGATGTGAGGGCAACTGGACGGAAATCCTTGCGGTGAGATGAAGATGGTTTCTTGGGTACAGAGACCAGGCACGATGTCTTCCAGAGAAGCAGAATGCTCTCCAGCCTGGTGCTGGTGAACCCCACATGGCTGGTGCGCACAGGTACTCAGGATACGGGGGCTGACGCCATCCGGGCAGGCTGCTTTGTGCTGGTTTAGCTTCTCCAGCTGTTTCTTCACCTGAAAGGTGGTCAGAGTCAAACAGTTGACTGTTCACGTGTTAGAGGTTTTGGAGATAAAGTCAGAGAGACCAGACTGAGATGGTTTGGACATGTGCAGAGGAGAGAGATGAACTCCCAGACAGGAGGTCTAGAGGAAGACCAAGGAAGAGGTTTATGGATGCAGTGAAGGAGGACATAAACTGAAGAGGATGCAGAAGACAGGGTTAGATGGAAGAAACTGACTTGCTGTGGTTCCCCCTGGAGGGGAATGCTGAAAGGAGAAGATTTCAAATCTTCATGGACTTTACAATGTTGTAAAAATAAGCTGTCTTTTGTAAATAGATGACATATGAAAACGTAGATGTAAAGTGTTTCATTTTAATAAACACAAACTAATCTTTACCTAATTCAGCTTCAGAATTTGATTCATTTTTTCAAACCTTGAACAGAACTAGGATTCAGGTTGTGTTTTTAATATCTGTTTGGAATTCTGTTTTTTAAAGATGTAAGATGCAGGAAATACGCTGTTTTTGATCCTGTAGTTTTGTTCTGTTCTCCATTTGTCTTCATTTTCTTGCAGCAGGATGTCTGTCTCGCTCTCAGCTTCATTCAGCTTTTTGAACTTTTCCTCCACTTTAATGTTTAACTCCACCTTCAGATCTTTGTTGGTCTTTTGGAGTTCCTGGATGGTGCTCTTCTGCTGGCTGTTGTGTGCAGCTAATGTATCAATCTGAACTTGGAAGTTATTAACTCTGTTTTGGCGGGACAGCTGAAGTTCTTTCTGAAGTTTTTTAACTATCACATGAAGCTTCATCTTTTCTTTTTGGAGGTCTCTTAACTCCAGCTGCATGTTCATGCTGTCCTCCTGGAGATTCTTTGCTTTGTTGTGTTTGTAATTCTCATGTCTGTGGTTTTTTAAATCCTCCAGTGAGTCTGTCTCTTTCACCGAGTTCTTTTGAGCCCGCGTTTTTTTCACTTTGTTCAACTGCTCTCTGAGGATTTTGAGGTCCTTTTGTTTCTGCAGACGGGCCATCTCCAGTTCTCTTTCTAGCTGTTCATTCGACATCTTGAGTTGGTTGTTATCCTGTCGAAGGTCATTCAAATTGTTAAGGAGGATGATATCTTCCACTGAACATTCAGGGACTGCTTGCTTGCCCTTTAAAAAACTTTTTATCTTATTTGACATATTTTGACTGATTATAACAGGAATATTAAAAAAAAAAAAAAAAGTTTTAAAAATAGACTGAAAATTGACTTGAATTTAGCTACAAGTTATTATTAGACCTCAAAATGACTCAGGAGAAGAAAAGAACTGTGTGATGTCACCAGGTCTGACGTCATCAGGCTTTTATTTAAAGGAATTATCTCCGTGGCAACGCCAAAGAAAATGCAACGTAACCATGGAATCTAGATTCTGTAGGAAAGAACATTTTGAGAAACAACAAAAAGTAGAAGAAGTTGCTGCCACGGAAAAAAATTGTTTTTCGAAGATAAAGAGTGGAAAGGCTCTTTGGTCCTGATGATGTATCTGTAGATCAGAGGGGGGCAAACTACAATATTTACAACATTTTGGGGGCCAAACGGTGGCTCAGTGATTAGAGCGTAAGTCAACCAGAAGTTCGCGGGTTCGATTCCCACTGAGTTTACATCTATGGTACTTGGAGAAGACAACTAACCCCTGTTTCTTACCATCACTGGTGGCATCATAGGTGGCAGCCTGCTGCGGTGTGATGCAGCACACAAATTTCAGTTCAGTTCAGATTTATTCATTTGGTCATACATAAAATCACAATAATAACACAGATTGCAACAAAGAAGACCAAAGAAAAGGAATAGGCTGAAGCATAGCTTACAGTATACTGTATGTGCCTATCCCTAGACATCTGTATACATTTAACTGAACAGCATTTCTAAAATCAAACAAAAAATTTAATTTACAAAGTACTTTGCCTCTAAGGCCATAGTTTTTACATTTCTTTAATAAATGAAAACGATCTATTGTGTCAAACGCTTTACTTAAATCAACAAAAACACTCACAATATAAAGTTTTTGATCACAGCAGTTGCAACATTCTCCACAAATTTCCCGGAGAGGGATGACTAATGTATAATTTTTTTATTTTATTTTTACTCACTCTATCGATCCCTCACAGGGGAAATTTGTGTGCTGCATTTCACTGCAGCAGGCTGCCACGACAGCACCAATGGTGGGAGAACAGGGAGGTTAGATGTCTTCTTCAAGGACCCTAGACCTAAACTCAGTGAGATGCGAACCTGCGAACTTCCGGTTAACTTTCGGTACGCGGGCGAAAGCTCTACGTTTGATTGGAGGAACGTTATCTTCAGTCATCCACAACAAGAAGCATTCTTTAGAAAATACTTATTGTACTGAAAAACGTGTTAAACGCCAGAAAAATAAAGGGTCAACTTTTGCCCAATGTAACGGAATAAGAGTAGCGTTATTTACTTATAAATTTACTCAAGTAAAAGTACAAACTATTAAAAATACTCATTGAAGTACATTTTATTCAAAAACTTAGTCTAGTAAATGTAACAGAGTAGATGTAACAGGTTACTAAAAACCTCTGTTTAAATCATGGAAACAATGGCGATAAAAAATTAGCCCTAGCAAATGTGTAAAGTGGTAGTGAACATGTTTCACTTTTAACCTCTTAACACCCACCTATTTTCGGGCTGTGCACAATAGTTGGACATACCCAAATGCCATTGCTTATTACAGCAGCATCTTTCAAGTCACATGCTTGTACTATACATCAAAATAAAGCTTAGACCTTCTAGTTTCTGTAGATATGTACATGGAGAGTGTCAGAATTTCAGAGCCTATCCTACAGTAGTTCAAACATAAAAAAAATTGTAGAATTTTAGCCTCGCCTAATTTTTTTCATTTTCCAATGTCCCTAGCCAAGACATACTTCTTAGTAGGCATAATTCCTTCCATTTGTATGACAAAAATCTTGTTGACAACAACTGTGTAAAGTTTCAGATCTCTAGGTACAAGTGTTTTTGACCTATTGACCTTTTACTATAAAAAGTGTCCATTCGGCACAAGCTGTCCAAATCTGTGCCAAAATGTGCCAAAATGTGCCAAAGTGAATTTTTGCCATTCTATCACTTTTTTAGTCATAAAAAATGCATATTAGTGTTTCTGTGACTTTGAATGCCTCCCACAGATATTTTTTTTTTCATAATTTTTTAAATGTATATTTTAATATTTTTTACTGTAATTATAAATTTTTCCATAAAAATTATGCACAAGAAATGAAATATACAACTGGATAAATGATATGTTGTGTATGACAACAACTGTGTAAAGTTTCAGATCTCTAGGTACAAAAGTTTTTGATTTATTGACCTTTTAGTATAAAAATGTCTAATCTGAACAAACAACAAATTGAATTTTTGCCATTTTATCACCTTTTTAGTCATAAAAAATGCATATTAGTGTTTCTGTGACTTTAAAAACATCCCACAGATCTTTTTTTTTCCTTTTTTTTTTTTTTTTTATTATTTTTTTTTTATTTACATAATTTTTGCTGTAATTATAATTTTTTTTCATAAAAATCATGCACAATAAAAATTTTTCGGATAAAAAATATGTTCCAAAACCCCAGAAATATAGTTTGCTAAAAAAAAAAAGTTGAAAATAAACTAAAAAATCTTTCTATCTGTGATCACCTCACTCACTCAGTGTCTGCTCCTCATTCGCGTCATGACGCACAAAATGGCGCCGTTTGTTTTGATAAAATTTCCCGTTACGCAGTTGAATAACACGCGATTCTATTGGTCCGGTTTTGAACCAATCCCCTCGTTTTGAAGGTGGAAGTATCAGCTTTCTTTATTGGCTAATCATATATTTTTAAATGACGTCGTTAGCCTGCTAGAAGCTAACATGCTAGCAGTGCTGTTAGCTGAAGGAGAAGCGCTTGCTTCTTTCAAAGCCTTGTAAAAACCAAACTCTTTATCGGAATATTTTGCGAACGGTCTCAGTTTGTAGATAACTTCGTAAAGAAAAGAAACATACCCAGGATGAACTTAAAAACACAGCTAGGCAGTTATTATGGAGATTGGAACGCGACCGCTACTATTTCTCGCAGAAAACAAAATCACGTTTTCTGGAGTTTTTCTCCAAACTGGTTTACTTTTGAGAAAATACAATTTTATATAGTTATTCTGTGGATTGTTACGGACAAAATGAGACCAATCAGATGAAGATTGAACCTGTCTGAGCCCATTACGACTGGATCATAGGTGAGAAATGCGCTCCAAACAGTTTGATTTTATTTGCGAATAGTTTGCTATTTCTTCTTGAAACTAGTGAAAACATAAGAATGGATGCTATGATCGTTTTCTTGAAAGTCTAAGCTTTAAAACGAGGTATAACTTAGTGGAGTTGAACAAAGAATAAGTGTCTTTATGAGTGAAGAAAAAACAAAAACCCACAAACGTACCGTGGACGGGTCAGTGGATGTTAAGAGGTTAAACACTCAGACTTATATTAATGTAAACTTAGGCATTTTTACAGTCAAATCATGCAACATAATAACAAACATTACTTTTTTGTTCATATAGCACACAAAGGACAAAGGACAAGATGACAACGGTCTGTTTCTGCTTTCTTCCTTTATGATGTCAGAGAATGGCTACACCGTGCAGTGATGTCGTATGGTGGTGTGTTTGTGGAAACTTTGATAAACTGCAATTTCCCCATTGTGGGACAAATAAAGGTATTCTTAATCTTAAACACTACCATTCTGCTCCCATAAGAGAAATAAATAATTTCCACCTCTATTGGACACGTTCAGAATTCCTGCTGCAAAATTTAACCCATGACACACTTATTAGGTGTGATGTAACGAGAGTCATGTGTCTGGACGTATGCAACTTAACAAAAGCAGAGGAACGTTTGATTCCAGGAGAGACATGTAATAGATATATTTCATTGAATTTGGGTGTAATTTGACCGAAACGTCTCATCGACATGTGGCGGCAGGCTGTTCTAAGGAGCCGAGAACTGGCAGTAAACCGACTTTCAAAACTTTTAGTGCCAGTTCTTGGAGCTTCTGTGTTAGTGCTAGTCTGGTTAAAGTCTGATGGAACATAGTGGGAACAGCGTCTGGACTTCCATTCCCATTTGCTCCATGAGAGACGGGGTTGGAAGGAAACAGTCCTGGTGAAATGTTGGCTACATAGAGACAAGGTATGAGTGAGCTTCCAGTGAGAACTGATTTGTTGGACCTAGCTCGTTCACTGTTTCCTCAGCTTCTTGTCTTTCAGAAACAGAAATACAGAAATATGACTCTCGTTATGTCACGACTGATAAATGTGTCACGGGTTAAATTTTGCAGCAGGAATTATGAACTGTTCAGTAGTGATGGAAAACTATTTCTCTGATTACAGACACGTTAAAGCGCACCAAGAAAACTTATAACGGTAAGAAATTTCAAATGTGCCTGAAAGTGTGAAACCTAAAAAATGTTTAAGTTAACAACTTGTGTGTCTGTGAAAATATATTTTAATGTTAACTATTTATTCGGAGACGTGTGGACACGCATGTGACCTTTCAGACTGTGTTGCCACCGAAATAATTCCCCACACACTTCGCATGGAAACGGTTTCGCTCCCGTGTGGATTCTCATGTGTTCGTTTAAACTGGACTTTTTACTGAATGTTTTTCTGCATTGGTCACAGCTGAACGGTTTGTCTCCTGAGTGAAGCCTCATGTGTTGATTTAAGCCTGCTTTGTGACAAAATGTTTGACCACATTCATCACAGCGGAATGGTTTGTCTCCTGTGTGGACGGTCATGTGTCGGCTCAAGTGTGACTTTTGACTAAATTTTTGTCCACATACGTCACAGCAAAATGGTTTGTCCCCGTTATGAATTTTTATATGTCGACCTAAATGCGACTTGTCGCTGAATGTTCGTCCGCATTCATCGCAGCTAAACGGTCTTTCCCCCGTGTGGATTCTTAAATGCTGCTTCAAGCTGGACTTGTGACTAAATCTTTGTCTGCATACGTCACAGTGGAATGGTTTGTCTCCAGTGTGGATTTTCATGTGATCGTTTAAGTGGTTCTTTTGTCTAAATTCTTGTCCACAAACTTCACAGCAGAATGGTTTATCTCCCGTGTGGATTCTCATGTGAACAATTAAGTTTGACTTGTGGCTAAATGTTTTCTCACATACATGGCAGCTGAAGGGTTCTTCTCCTGTGTGGATTCTCAGATGCTGCCTTAAATTTAGTTTTTGAAGAAAGATTTTACCACAAAAGTCACACTTGTTGGTCCGTTTTCTCGTTTCAGTAGCGTTACGGTTCACATCCAATCCACATGTGCTCTTGCCATGACAGCCTAAATTTCCATTTTCCATGTCAGGTTTTAGATGTTTAATCTCAGAAGAGCTCGAGTGAGTGTCTGCCTGTAAATAATGGCTTGTTTTGTTGCTTTCCGTCTGGTTCTGATGAAGGTGTTTGTAACATATTAAAGTATTTAGGTCTTTTTCATCATCTTCATTCTTCACAGAAAAAACACAGTCTTTATCACCAGCTGCGTTCCATCCCAACTGGCTCACACTCTCTTGACAGGATGGGACCGAAGCTCCAGTTTCTTTAGACTCCATTTGCAGGGAATTTTTGCTGTAATCACCTCCAGCACACCTAAAGAGAACAGTGAAATAAAAGGGGAACGATAAACACAGGTTTCTAGAAATCCATCCTAATGTTATTTAGTTACGAGTACAACAAAGCTTTGCAGCAAGCACAAGTGTCTGTGACACATTCTGCTACTGCCGAAGTTCTAATGGGTAAAAAGTCTTTCCCCTAAATAACTTTCTAAACACTGTCTTTAAATTCTCAATTTGGGGAATCACTGTCAACACGAACTATATAACATGGTTGATTGGGTAGGATGTTTTACCAATTACTGAAATTCCTGCGATAACTAACTAAGTTGCTAGAGTAAAATGTAATTTAATTTTTTTTTATTTATTTATTTATTTCGGTCACATTGTAAATTCATTGTAAATTTACTTTTTTTTTTAAATTGTATTTTACCAAGGGACCAAAAAGGTATCGATGAATTAAGTGAGGACACTAGATGGCGCCAGCCAGGCTAATGGTTTCATGCAATTTGACCCCCACACCCTACCCGCCCGCCATGTACAACTGTATGGTCTACGTCTGACCTTTTGAATCCAAAGTACCTTGAGACAGCGGCACTAGTGTAGTCTTAGTGCCACTACACTAGGATTACACTACCATAACACTAGGACTACACTACCATTACACAAGGACTACACTACCATAGCACTACCACTACAATAGGACTACACTACCATAGCACTACCACTATACTAGGACTACACTACCATAACACTACCACTACAATAGGACTACACTACCATTACACTAGGACTACACTACCATAACAGTACCACTTTACTAGGACTACACTACCATAGCACTACCACTATACTAGGACTAAACTACCATAGCACTACCACTACACTAGGACTACACTACCATAACACTACCACTACACTAGGACTACACTACCATAGCACTACCACTATACTAGGACTACACTACAACTATACTAAGACTACACTACCATAACACTACCATTACACTAGGACTACACTACCATAGCACTACCACTATACTAGGACTACACTACCACTATACTAGGACTACACTACCATAGCACTACCACTATACTAGGACTACACTACAACTATACTAAGACTACACTACAATAGCACTACCATTACACTAGGACTACACTACCATAGCACTACCACTATACTAGGACTACACTACCATAGCACTACCACTATACTAGGACTACACTTCCATAGCACTACCATTACACTACCACTACAATAGGACTACACTACCATAGCACTACCACTATACTAGGACTACACTACCATAGCACTACCACTACACTAGGACTACACTACCATAACACTACCATTAAACTAGGACTACACTACCATAGCACTACCACTATACTAGGACTACACTACCATAGCACTACCACTACACTAGGACTACACTACCATAACACTACCATTAAACTAAGACTACACTACCATAGCACTACCACTATACTAGGACTACACTTTCATAGCACTACCATTACACTACCACTACAATAGGACTACACTACCATACCACTACCACTATACCAGGACTACACTACCACTACAATAGGACTACACTACCATAGCACTACCACTATACTAGGACTACACTACCATAGCACTACCACTACAATAGGACTACACTACCATAGTACTACCACTATACTAGGACTACACTACCATAGCACTACCACTATACTAGGACTACACTACCATAGCACTACCACTATACTAGGACTACACTACCATAACACTACCACTACACTAGGACTACGCTACCATAGCACTACCACTATACTAGGACTACACTACCATAGCACTGCCACTACACTAGGACTACACTACCATAGCACTACCACTATACTAGGACCACACTACCATAGCACTACCACTACAATAGGACTACACTACCACTACACTAGGACTACACTACCACTACACTAGGTCTTACACTACCATAGCACTACCACTACACTAGGACTACACTACCATAGCACTACCACTATACTAGGACTACACTACCATAGCACTACCACTATACTAGGACTACACTACCATAGCACTACCACTACACTAGGACTACACTACCATAGCACTACCACTACACTAGGACTACACTACCATAGCACTACCACTACACTAGGACTACACTACCATAGCACTACCACTACACTAGGACTACACTACCATAGCACTACCACTATACTAGGACTACACTACCATAGCACTACCACTACACTAGGACTACACTACCATAGCACTACCACTACACTAGGACCACACTACCATAACCAGCTGTATTAAGCTACATTAAGCCACATTAAGCTTTATAGCTGCCTATAGTTTTTTAGCCATCTTTAGTTGTTTTTTTTTTAAGTTATGTCCAGCTTTTTAAAAACTCTGTTTTGAATAATTTTGATGTTACAGTTTATTCTTTCGGCTGAAAGGCATTGTAGTTTAAAATGAGACATTCAACAAGCTGTTTTTTTGGTCAATGTCTCATTCACCAAAAATGAGACGTGAGGTTATTTTTAAAAATAACTTCAAATCTGGTTTTTATTCTGTTTTGTGAATTGTTTTTTTTTAAATGATCTTGTGTATGATTTGTGCTAAACATAAACTTGCTTAATTCCAATGAGTCGCAATTAAATGATATAATTTGATGTAGATTAAAACATTATTAACACTTATAAATAAGTGAAATACTGCCGATTTTCTGGGAATAAAAACAAAACAAACAGAAATAATAAAAATGTTTATTTTTACTCACGAATACTTAAAAAATTCAGATGAATAATCTTTTTTTTTTATTCTCACCTTCTTTCTTGTTCTAACGCTGATGTTTTGTTAGAATTTGTTTACCCCTTGGTTTCTTCTTTATTGTTTTTCCCCACTTCCTGTTTACAGGTGTTACACCAAAATTCCGCCGGCAGGAAATGTGACCTGCCGGCGGAAAGTCTGAAAATACTAAAAATTCAAACTAGTTTAATACAAAATGATATTTTATTAAGTTTTCAATAATATTTGTATTTTATCTCCTGAAGTATTTGAAATTACTTTAAGTAGGACTTTACTTTAAGTATTTTATTCTACTTTATCTGGTTGCTATGTTCACATATTACCACTACGAGCCGCTGTTTTGCAGAATAAAACTCAAATCTTCAGCAACTGGAGGTGGTCAAACTCTGGTCTGTGGACCATTTCCGAGCCATCAAGCTTTTAATTTCTTCCATTATTATTAAGAAATTACATGACAACATTTTTTATTCTACTGAATTTTTTAGTAGAGGCGTTAATTGGGTTCATATTTTTTTTTTGCCACAATATTAGATTCGCAGTCTTGTTTTTGCCAAAATTTGGGATGTTTTTAGAAATTTTCCAAGTTGGAAAGTCATTTTTCAGATTATTCAGACCACACTTGTACAGAATTACAAGTTTTATCATTTTATCATTTTGATTGTCTATAGGTGTATTTGCATATATGTTTGTTTATATATATATATACTCTAATTTATTTTCTTTCTCTTTATGAACTATTGGTAGCTGGTGTGAAGGTGAAAGTCTGGAGTGAGTTTGTTTGTTTGTGACTGTGTTTTTTTGTTTTTGTTTTTTGTTTGATTTACTTATTCGTTAAACTGTTTTGTGATGTTGTTTTTTGTTGTTTTGTGGACCCTCTTGAAAATGAGATGTTACATCTCAAGGGGCATTCCACTAATAAACAAATCAAATATCAAATTACTTTTAATTCAATTTAATCTGATAATGTTGCCCAGTTTAATAACAACATATTCTAAACCGCTTCATACAGATGAGGAAATAAGGGTGAGTGAGTGACGTGAAGCAGGCCATGTGGATGGAAAATTTTTAATTTTTAAAAAAAGCATTTGAAGTTTACAATATTCCGTGAATTGGATTCAAATTTAGGCGGCATGGTGGGTTAACACGGTGACCTCACAGCAAGAAGGTCAGGGTTTGAGTCCAGGGTGGGGACAAGACTTGAAACACTAGCCTTTCTGTGTGCAGTTTGCATGTTCTCCCCGTGTGTGCGTCGTTTTCCTCACACCCTCAAAAACATGCATCTTAGGTTGATTTTTCATTATTTACATGCTTCGTCTTGGTCAAATTATTCATAAACATAATCTTTCATTCCATTCTTATGCAGACGACACACAACTGTATATGAAAATGAACACTGCTCTACCTTCAGCTCTGCCATCTGTGCTTTCGGTCTACCTGGAGGAGATTAAGACATCGATGTCTGAAAACTTTCTACAACTCAATAGCAGCAAAACAGAAGCCATTCTCATCGGCACGCCTCACCAAACCCGGTCATACAGCATCCCTCTGTCATCCTCTGTAAAAAACCTTGGAGTCAAAATGGATTCTAACCTCACCTTTGACCCCACATTCATCATCTTTGCAAACTTTCCTTCTTCCATCTTAAAAATACAGTCAAGCTATGTCCATGTCTTTCCAAACCGAACGTTGAGAGGTTGATTCACGCTTTCATCTCCTCCAGGCTGGATTACTGCAATGCCCTCCTTGTAGGGATCCCATGCAGGGGTTTACAAAAGCTCCAGCACATCCAGAACTGCGCTGCCCGGATCCTGATAAGGAGGCGCAAATATGACCATATCACTCCCATCCTCAAATCCCTCCACTGGCTACCCGTTAAATACAGAATTCAGTACAAGGTCTGCCTCCTCACCCATCAGTGCATAGACGGCACTGCACCTGTTTATCTCCAAGAACTCCTAACCCTCCACACCACTGTACGAGACCTGCGCTCCTCCTCCTCCTACTGCCTGCACCAACCAAGGACCAAACTTTCCACTATTAGAGAGGGGCTTAGGGCCTTCCAGGCAGCTGCTCCACAGCTCTGGAACGATCTTCCCGAGAGCTTGAGGGCTCCACAGAGCGTTGAAGTTTTTAAAAAAAGACTGAAGACATTTTTATTTCTAAAGGCTTTTCAGCAAAGTTTTTTTTGTTTTTATTTAATTTTGCTGTTTGTTGTTCCTTTTGGTCATTGTAGCACTTTGAGATCTCCACTAGAGATATGAAGTGCATTACAAATAAAATTTTTATTATTATTATTATGATTGGCTGCTATGAAATTGCCCCTCGGAATATATGGATGGTTTTGTGTGTGAGTGTGTGTGTGTGTGTGTGTGTGTGGCCCCGCAACAGACTGGTGAGCTTTTTGGGGTGTACCCTCCCTGTCACCTTAATTTAGCCGGGTTTAGGCCGGGGATTCAAATTTTTTGTTACAAGATTTTTTGTGAATCCACACCAGGTATCTGCTCTGTTTCGGCCCTTTGGTGACATAATAAAGCTTTTTGTGGCCCATAGGGTCCAAACGTTTGCCCTCATTTGCGGGTCTTGATCGGAGTATGAAGGACCTGTTTGAAGATTTACTAATGCTCCAGGATTTTGGGAAGGCCTATAATCCTGTGAACATTCCACATCCAGATTGAAAGAGTTTGTGCTTGATGTCCTGTTGGATCACCAAACTGTGGAGGAGGCCGAAGTTCATCAGGATACTTTGGGGCATCATTAACGAAGCATGATTGTGCCTAAACCTGAGCGTGCGTCAACTTCTATGCTAATCGAGTGCTTTATGAGGCGGAACGCGTTTACATGCATAACTTACAGACATTTGCAAATCCCATTATAGTTAACATAAAACAGGAATCTGGGATTCATTTGGACCGCCTCCAGTAGCTTACACGGATTCCTAATTTATGGTTAGTTTATTTTTTTCACACTACTTTCCTGTTTTTGTTTTTTAAATTTCACTGACAGATCAACAAGTTGCCGTGGGAATCACCTCTTAGTCTCTTTCGCTTGTAGGAAGTGTCACGATGGCGGCATAGTAGGGAAACCCTTCCATTGTTCATGAGTATTTTCAGGTGCCATTGGCTCCTTTTAGAACCATTGCTTATGCATCATTTGCAGAATCCATATATGAAGTTCTAGAGGTGTGGTTAAGATGGGATGGAGATCAAATTCGCTTAGGCCTGAGATTTGTTGCAGATGTGATTTCTGAAGGTTGTGTCGTGTACGGAGAGTTACAGTGGTTTGATAAATCTCAAGTTTGTGTTTTGTTAGCACCCTCATTACCCCGGGCAAAAAAACTGCTCAGCCGAAGATCTACGCAGTTCTTAGTAAGTAATGTCCTGATGTGTGACAGCATTTTATGACCACTCAAATTTTTTGATAATGCAATGAATGCTTGATGGTTTGGTGTAGAATTTCAAGAGCTGTACATCGTCGAACCCAGCATTACAAAGACGCACATAGTTTTACCACGCCATCCCAATGCCACTGCAGGTGCTAAGTACCTTGAGGGTACTCAGCATATTTAAAAAGGATCAGATTTGCATTGTGTTATTTGCAAAATTCTTATTTGCATTCCAAGTGCGCTGCTCGTTCATTTTTTGTTCCTACTTTACAATTTCCCTTTCTTTTAAAAAAATTACTGACAGATTGGTGAGTCCCGCTCACGGACTTCTGTTGCGATCACCTCCCACTCTGATGCCTTTCACTTGTGGATGTCACAACCATGGCTGAACAATGTGCGGCAAGGTATTGCCATTGTGTATGAGTAATGACCGGCGGCACTGAGTTATTTGAGCACCATTTCATATGCATCGTGTCATTTGCATGATCCATAGTTTTGAGATATGGTTGTAGCAGGATGGAGATCAAATTGGTTATGCCTGAGATTTGTTGTGGTTGTGATTCATTACGCTTATGCTGCTTGGAGTTACAAAGGTTACATTCTGAGTTTACATGATGTATGAATTGTGTCACAGTTTAAGTGAAGGGCTTGAACTGAACAAAAACACATGCTCAGCTTAAGATTCATGCAAGTCTTTAAAAATAAGAACCCTTAATCGTGAAGCCACAATTCTGAGACATAGGAGTATTCTCAAAAAGTCACAGACTGGTCTCTGGGAATGAAAACAAACAATAACAAGACGCCGAATGTTGAAAAGTCTTGGCAGAGATTCGATCCAGGTTCCCCGATGGTGGACTATGTAAACAGCATAGGCAGACCTGTTACCACACTACCTGAGGAAGCTCAGGTGCTTTATGGTGTGCAGCAACATGCTGGAGATCTTCCATCCATTCATCTATCATCCTCTTGTTTGTCAGTCATTAGCCATTCTTTAACAAGCCAACCATCCATCCATCCATCCATCCAGCCAACCAACCAACCATCCATCCATCTCACTGGTCAAACTGCTGGATTTCTCTCAAACATCTCAGTGAGTGCCACCTTTTGTATTTTTTTTTATTAAACAGTACTCACATGCTGGTCAGACATAAAATTACAAACAAATTAGACCAGATTAGGAAATTCACAGTTTCATTGATTGTCCAGTTTTTATGCACAGCTCAGCAAAAAACTCTGCTGGTTCTCTCCAAACTGCACACCTTTTCTGGTAAACATTTATACATCTGACTCAGTTTGGTTGCATGTAAGTGCTTCCCCGACCATTTTACGACATTAAACTTAACTTAGGGATAAAATTAAACTTTAAAGCTTTCTTTTCCCACTCATTTTTCTGCACATTGAGCCTCTAGAAAGGCAGGAAGGATCAACGCGTTCATCAACTCTTTATGTAAAACACCTTTTGGAATGGATCTTAGTGTTAGGCCTTTACTTGGTGAGTTTCAGGACGTATTTGGTTTCCTCTTCACAGCCGAGGAGCAGCTTGTCCAAATAATTACAGAAAGTAGTCCCACTGAAGCTCAGCGTTCCAGCTGGAGATTAATTCTGACATCCCCTTTGGAAGGAAAGAATAAAGGAAGGAAGAAAAGGGGGGCTGGTGATTCAGCGAAGCATAAATGTTAATGACCGCCAAGACTCCGCTTCTCTCCGCTCATCCAGTCCAGTCCGATGAATGTCAAACTCATGATCATGAAGATGAAACCCAGTGCGGTGAAACACGCGGCCTGAAAGCAGCAGAGATGTTTTAGCATCGTTAGCAGGTTTCTCACACTCACCATTTAAATGTACGTACCTGGATCTTTGGTCTGGAGGTCATGGATTCCTGGCTGCTGGGTACAATGCGGATGTAGAAGAGCCCGGGTAGGATGAAGATCAGAGTGGGAGCCGTCGTTGCTCCTGGATAAAGATTAAGAGTTTATTATAAAACCATCACTAACCTCCCCCTTGTGGCCCTTTTTCCTTCCTGCTAGCTTTGCCCTCTGCCCTCCCATTTGGACCCAGTTTCCTCTCAGTAATGTTTGGAACTGTGTCTTGTTTTTCACTTTACTGAAGTGCCCTTCGGGACGTCTGTTGTGTTGTCCATGCTTTGTTTTGCCAAGTCTGCCCAGGATCCAAGTCTGCCTGTCCTCTTCATTACATTTTTTTTTTTTTTAAAAATGTTAGCACTTAACATGAGTCTGAGTCCTACCTGTACATGGCCATATGTAAAGATGGTCATATGCTGCCATGTGATTGGCTGTCTACATGATCATATTCTGTTGTGTGATTGGCTGTATACATGACCACATATCCTACCATGTGATTGGCTGTCTACATGACTATATGCTGCCATGTGATTGGCTGTGTACTTGATCATATTCTGTCATGTAATTGGCTGTCTTTGTGACCATATCCTGCCATGTGATTGGCCGTCTACATGATCATATTCTGTCATGTAATTGGCTGTCTACGTGACCATATTCTGTCACGTGATTGGCTGTCTACATGACCATATGCTGCCATGTGATTGGCTGTCTACATGATCATATTCTGTCATGTAATTGGCTGTCTACATGACCACATATCTTGCCATTTGATTGGCTGTCTACATGACCATATTCTGCCATGTGATTGGCCGTCTACATGATCATATGCTGCCATGTTATTGGCTTAAGATGCTAGATCTAACAAAGTGATGCCTCACCAGTGATGCCAAAAATATCTCGAATATTTGGAACGAGGATGACCAGCAGGTTGACGGCGAACAGGAGACACACGGCGATAAGGATGTGACGTAACCAGTGGAACGGCCTTCCTGGAAACAGCAGCTGCAGAAGAGCTCGGCGAATCTGATGAAGAACAGACGTCAAAGTCTAATTTAAATCCAAATTTTATGGAAGCTAAATCCTCCTGAAGCTGAACCTGCGTGGTGCAAAAGAATTCTATGACAAATATACTGATGATCAGTTTGTCCATTTACTTGCACCATTTGGTGGTCGTGAAGTCTCTCGAGCATCTGGTGCTGCCTCACCTTTAAAAATCCCCTCCCCACTGCTGGACCCTCTTCCGTTCGCCTTAAACCTTGGTGATAGGAGTGATATTGTGGGTGTGTTTAGAGTTCACAGAAACTATTCTACCAAGTGTTTGGGAAAAAAGAACATCTTTTGGATCAAATTAGAAGAAAAAAAACCCTGTTAATCACCGTGACATGGTCTTGGTGTTTGGTCAAACACACTCCTGATACCAGAAGTGGAACAAAATATGTATTGCACAGGAAGTTTGGTTCAGTGGAGGACTGTGCATGAGTGATTACAACCCAACGTTGTGAGTGCACAGCCGTCAAACAGCACAATGAGTATTTTATTGGCACTAAACAAGCTGTCTCACACCCTTTACAAGTGGTTTAGGAGGATGGGAGGAAACTAGAGTACCGGGAGAAAACCCCCCCACACACAGGAAGAACATACTAACACCACACAGAAAGACCAGTGTTTCAAGCCTTGCTCCACTGCAGGACTTGAACCCTTGTTCTTCTTGCTGTGAAGCCACCATATAAACCCCTGTGCCACCATGAAGCCACTTTGAGGTTTATGGTAAATAAAAAGCTTTGTTCTTCCTGTGAACCAGCTGATCGTTTACGTCCTACACACTTATTCGTGTTTACACAATTTTACGTTTCTTACCGGAAAAAGAACGACAGGAACCGTCAGCGTAACGGCCAGAAGGACAGCCAGACGGACACACAGCATCAGAGTGTCAAGTGCATCAACTTTACTGTAGGTGTGGAGGAGCTCGGCCTCGGTTTTCTCTGCAAGCACACACACACAAGCACACACACATTGTTTTTTTAAAGCACATTCAAATGTGATGAATAAACTTTTCTGGTGCTCAGCCCAATTATAAACATTATAAATATACTTTGATGGCAATGTGCACCTGTCAGACGTACATATCATCCGATCGGTTACCTTCCTTGTTTTTGAATTTAATAGTCTGTTTACAGGAACTGGACATAGTGAGTAGTCGCAACCATCAGCATGCCAATTAGAAAAGTAGCCACTGGCCTATATAAAAAGATGGGAGCCATTACTCAGTCCATCTTGTTGTCACGGTTACCGTTCTGGCTCTATGAAGCAAATTCAGTTGCCATTTTCCACCGTTGTGAATGACCCGTGTTAACTTTTTGGAGCCGTACATATGCAGTCATTGTTCCAAGCTTGAATGGCATGGCAACCACCGTGTCAACCAGGAGCGAGCTTTTGGAATGTACACGCCCCTGCCACTGGAGACTCAAACTACAGCCAATCCACTGTCTCACGGTCTGGCCTCCTGGTGTCAGAGGACAAGTAAAATCTGTCAATCAGACCCGCTGCTACATTGTTTAATTGGGGCATCTGATTGGTCAGTTAGTAACTTAAACAACTAGTGCTTCAAAGCAAAAAAAAAAAAAAAACCCAAAAAACATCTGAACTAGAGTCTGAATGGCTGCTATGACATCTGAGTAATGGCTGCTAAATTTTCAATAGAAATCTTTTTGCTGATCCTTTGTGGAGCTGCCAATTGAGCATCCAGATGAAAGGGATTTGTTATGTGCAGTTTGTCAACAGTCATCGGTTCTAACGCTACAGCTTTTACGAACACACTAAAATGTTTGTAAACTAATAATAAAACCTAAAACATGGTTGGTGTTTTAGTACTGTATCAACCAATCAGAGCACTTTGCTCATAAAATGCAGGGCTTAGCGGTTTTGAGGATTTCTAAAAGTACAGTTGGAGGTAGAGCCTTTACCCAATAAGCTTCTGTTTTATAAAATGAGTTCCCTGCTCCAGGGAGAGAGGCAGACACAGTTTTACATTTGAGGTTAAGATTAGAACGTTTCCTGTTTGGAAAAGTTTTTTACCAGATCAGCTAAAAAAACAGACTTGGCTAAATAGTTGCTGTCAGGATTCAAGGAACCAAATATAGGAGAAACACGGTGCACTTGGATTCTGTATGCTGTTTTCATCTATTCATTGATTGTTTGTTTCTGTCAGATTAATTGTGTGGAGCCCTCTGAGACGACTTTGTGGTGACACAAGGATTGTGAAAGAAAGTGATTTTACCATTTCGCTGGTGTCACACTGTGTTGTATGATGATGACCCCGATGGGACTTACCGTAGAAAGTCAGATAGCCAAAAATAGCTGTGAAGAAGTACATGCTGAACATCCCAAAGATGGACACATTGCCAATATTCTGCATCCTCCTCTTGGTTGGGCTACAGAGGAACAACATGACAAATGGTTTTAAGTGAGTGATTACGGAATGGAATGGAGCTGACTCCAAGGGAACCAGACTTATCCTTGGTATCAGTGAGGCAGGTTGTTCTTACTTTCTCAGTTCAGTGTAGATAGGAAGCACCTCAGGATGACAAACGAAAGCAAACGCCAAAATGGGGATGGTGTATGCAGTCTGCCAAGAAAGATAAATATTACTTTAACTGGGGATTATTCCTTAAAAGCTGTAAACATCCAGCCGTGTAATCTGAGCTGTGGTCTCTCTACACAGTAGCAGTTTGGGTAAAATATGATAGGCTGCATGTCTTACCTCCTGGTTTATGGTGAAATATTTCACTGTGCATGTTTCCTCTGGTATGTCTGTGCTTATTGAAAAGTTTCCAAACAGTTCTTTTGGACAAGCGATGTTAAACCTCTTGTAAATGACCTAAAATAACACAGAAAGACCAGAAACATTAAAAACTGATGATCTAATCTCAACTCCTTACTGTCGAAAAAAACAATCAATTTATTTTATTATTTGACACATTGATGATATTTTATGAAAATCCCCAGCAGAGGGGTTTGGACCTGGTGAGAAAGGGGTGCACCCCAGACATGTCAACAGCAAACAAACAATCACTTTCTGGGAATGATGAGATTAAGCGTGGTAGGATGAATTCATGTGCAAAGAGGTGGAGACGAGTCAACAGAATTTTAATGTGTCTTTCAAATCTGTGGGAAGACTGAAGTCTGAAGACTGAAGTCCCAGCCACCAGGCATCCATCCTTAGGTTCCAAAGAAGGAGCAATGTGGCCCGTGTTTAGTGGAAGGGAAATTAAGGACTCAGTAAGCCAGAGAGAGAATTGGGATCAGCTGGTAGGACAATGTTTTGTGTTCACCATCACGCTCTCATTTTTATACAATATTTAACATTTTGCATAGAAAGATAATTAAAATTATTAATGTCATTTAAAATTTGGGTTGGGAATTACTTGAAAGGCCTCCAGTGGCCGACATGGATTCCTGGTTTGCAGCTAGTTTTTGTCACCACTATAAAGTCTAGATATTTCTTTTTTATTCTCAGACAGATCAATGTGTTAATCACAGAGTTGCCATGGTGACCACCTGTCACTCTTTTTGCCTGTAGGTGACCAATGGCAGCACGATGGCAACAATCCATGTATGGAGTTCTGGAGGCGTGTTTGGATGGATTCCAAGTTGATTTATGGCTGAAATTTGACGCTAATTTGATCTATGAAGCTCATGTTGCGTAAGAAAAGTTACGAGTGTTTTGATGAACCTCAGGTTCATATAAATGAGACTGCAGCTCCAGAGCAATCTCAAAGAGTTCGTTTAGATCCATAATGTTTTAGATGTAGTTTCGGTCCAAAAACACAACAATATCTTCTTCTCCTTTTGGCATTTCCCTTCAGGGGGCGCCACAGTTGGTCAGTTTCTTCCATTTAACCCTATCTGCTGCATCCTCTTCGGTCACGCCAACTGTCTTCATGTCTTCCTTCACTGTATCCATGAACCTCCTCTTTGGTCTTCCTCTAGGCCTCTTTCCTGGTGGTTCCAAACCCAGCATCCTTCTTCCGATGTACTCTCTCTCTCTCCTCTGCACATGTCCAAACCATCTCAGTCTGGCCTCTCTGACTTTATCTCCAAAACCTCTAACATGTGCTGTTCCTCTGATCCTGTCCATCCTGGTCACTCTCAAAGAAATCCTCAGCATCTTCATCTCTGCTACCTCCATCTCTGTTTCCTGTCTTTTCCTCAGTGCCAGCATGGCCGCTCTCACCACGGTTTTCTACTCTGTCACTTTCATTTTATCTGAAACTCTTCTATCACACATCACAACTGATACTTTTCTCCACCCGTTCCAGCCTGCCTGCACATGCTTCTTCACCTCTTTTCCACATTCTCCGTTGCGCTGGACCGTTGATCCTAGACACTTAAAATCTTCCACCTTCTTTATCTCTTCTCCCTGTAACCTCACTTTTCCATTTGGATCACTCTCATTCACACACATGTACTCTGTCTTACTCTGACTAATCTTCATTCCTCTTCTTTCTAGTGCAAACCTCCACCTCTCCAGCTTTTCCTCCACCTCTTCCCTCCTCTCACTACAGATCACAATGTCATCTGCAAACATCATTGTCCATGGGGATTCCTGTCTAACCTTGTCTGTCAGCCTGTCCATCACCATAG
Organism: Neostethus bicornis; assembly: GCA_902685375.1. NCBI lineage: Eukaryota > Metazoa > Chordata > Actinopteri > Atheriniformes > Phallostethidae > Neostethus > Neostethus bicornis. Next base: position 29,246,418 of record LR738550.1, read on the forward strand.
CATACAGCAAAAACACAACAATATACAGCCAGAACAGCTGATGCCAGCTATAATGTACATCTCACACACCCTCCACCTCAGCCCCTTGTAATTACAGTTATATGTACATGTACCAGTGGAGAAATAATCGGAAATTTTTCAATGTGGCATGAATGAAGGTGTGGTGGTCTGCACCACAAACCTTCAGTAAGGTCACTGGTTCCAGACCCTTTGATTTGCTTCTTACCCCAAATAAACATGGGGGACTGGTAGGGTTAACCAGTCAATCTAAATCTGCCACAGAAGTGAGGGTGTGTGTGGTTGTCTGTTTCTGCGGACTTGATCAGGAGGACCCTGCCTCTCTCCTGCTTACCATAATGAATTGCTCCGGTCCACTCATAATAGAATGTTGACAAAAAGAGGTTTAGAAAAAGAATGGAATAATGATGGAAACTCACTGCAGAGAGAAAAAACACCATGCAGGACAGAGAGAATCCACTGGTGTAGCCCAGATATCCTGCAGAACACAAACACAATCAAATAAGTAAACTGCCATGGATGTGGTTAGATGTGAAGGCCGGCGAGCTCACCAAGATGTTTCATCATGGCCAGAGGGAGGATGATGCACACGGTGACGATGATGATGAGGTAATTACCATTCATGAACCATTCACTAAAAAAAAAAAACAGACAAAGAATCAGTCCTCAGTCCGACCGTCTTTCCATAGAGCTCCGCCCAATAAACACAAACTGCAGCTGCTGATAAAAGACCCTGATTCACTCTGTGTGCCTCTGAAATGATAAACTCTACAGAGAGAGAGAACATCTGTACACATCCTGTACTCACTCTGATGTGGACGTGTGACCAAGAAAAGCCTGGATGACCAGCGGCAGTTCGTATTTTACAATGAACAGGTAGCTGGACATGGCTGCAGGACAACATGAATGAATTCAGATCCTCTGACATTTTTAACAACAAACTCTCTCAGCAGGATGAACTTACCTCCGATGTTGTGCAGAGTGATGGCCACCCCTGCCAGGATTTTCCCTGGATGCCCGAAGGCTCGAAAACCCAGCTGCTCGTAGGCTCGGATGCCTGGGGAGATAGTGAACTAGTGACGAGCTTCACTAGAAGGAGGTGAAGGAGGAAAATCAGGGAAAAAAGTTCTTACCCACAATTCCTGCGCTGTAGAGAAGCAGGTGGACAGAGAAACACGACAGACAGGCGATGCAGGTCAGAAGGATCCTGCAGGAAAAAAACGGACCGGACTTCATTCATTGAGCTTTTTTTTCCACCAGTGTTTTTTTCCTCCCTTTCAACCAACAAACCAACCACCCACCCACCCACCCACCCAACCAACCAACCAACCAACCACCCAGCCACCCAACCACCCAATCACCCAATCACCCAACCAACCAGCCAACCAACCAACCAACCAACCAACCAACCAACCAACCAATCACCCAACCAACCAACCAACCAACCAACCAACCAACCAACCAACCAACCAACCAACCAACTACCCAACCACCCAATCACCCAACCAACCACCCAATCACCCAACCAACCAATCAGCCAACCACCCAACCAACCACCCAACCAACCAACCAACCAACCAACCAACCAACCAACCAACCAACTACCCAACCACCCAATCACCCAACCAACCAATCAGCCAACCAACCAACCAACCAACCAACCAACCAATCACCCAACCAACCAGCCAACCAACCATCCAACCAACCACCCACCCAACCAACCAACCAACCAACCAACCCATTAATTAGTAACTCACAGGAAGAGGACGATGCCGGTGTTGGACATGGCGTAGGACAGTCCCAGGATACCGCTGCCCATGATGGCGTTGCTCAGGTTAAACACCGACATCCCGAAGGAAGTTTTTCCCTCAAACTGGAAACAAAAAATTCCTTCCATCATACGACATCTTCTACTGGTGCCACGTTGGCGCTACCTAATGCCTATGCTCTATTTGATTGTACTCCAGCAACTAATTCAAGGATTTCAGGTGCAATGGGAAAACGTCCTGCCCAATCAGAAAACAGAGATGACGGCAGGACCTGAACACAAGCATCTATGTTTGTAGTTCTGTATCTGATAAAAGGAGATCAACCATGCCATATGGCCCATGTTGGTAATGATTCCCCAGATTGAGAATTTAAAGACAGTGGTTACAAAGTTTATTCAGGAAAAGTCTGTTTTTACTCTGTTTTCTGGACCACACTGACTGTTCAGGTGCATTACATATGACACGTGTGGTTCTGATCAGGAAGGAACGCTTGGTTAAATAAAAAAACTACCCGCCCACCATGGAGTGAGTGAATCCAAATGCTGCTGGTCAGACGGTTTCCATGGAGATGAAAAAAATCTAATGGGTCTAGCTAGGACTTTCTGCAGCAGCAAATGAAAGCTGAGTTCCAGTATCAGTCCTGATGAAGGTGTAGTTCTGCATGGTGTCGGTGGTACAACAAGGACAGTGCAGAGATCCTTCAATCAATCCAGGAACTCTACATTTCCAGGAACCGGTGGCAAACCGACATTTCTTAGTCTGAGGACGGACTTTTTTGCAGGAGGTTCAGGCCCATTAGGACCAGAATATTTTGTTCTAGGAACAAGTTTCTTTTCCTCTGATGTTAATCATTTAAACTTTTGACATCGGCATTAAAAATTGGGTGGAGACGGTGGCCGCGTGGTTTGCGCGTTCGCCCGCGGACCGGAACGTCGCGGGTTCGCGTCCCACGGAGAGCACGTCTAGGGTCCTTGGAGAAGACAGCTAACCCCCGCTTCTCCCACCATTGGCGCCGTTGAGGGGCAACCTGCTGCGGTGTAAGGAGTGCAGCAAACAAATTTCCCCGGTGAGGGATGAATAGAGTAATTAAAAAAAAAAAAAAAGCGTTTGTGGTTCCTATGAGGTCAAAAATGGGCCTCATAGGAACTGTTTTTCGAGCGAGAAAATTGGTTTGATTCCCGCTAGGCCCAAGCCGTTCTTGGGACCACAGAAAAGACCCAAAAACAAAGAAAGGACAGAAAATAAAAACCATGGGGAAAAAAAAAGCATTCCTGAGTAAAATCTGTCTTAAAGTAAATGTTCAGTTTTTGAGTCTGAATGAAACTAATGGTCATACTGGTCACCCTAGACTTTTTTTTTTTAGTTTAATTATATGGATCACAACATACAGGTAAAGCGGTATCACCATCCCAGTTTAGCTATATAGGTGATACTGGTTATGGCCGTGTAGTTCATTCTGAAAATAATGTTAAATTGGAAATATTAGCCACACTGGACTTGAACTTGTTATACTGGTCATACACTGGTTAAACTGGTCAGTCCTTGTTAAACAGGAGGAGCGGGAATCCATCAGTCATCATAAGTTAATCAGCAACGAGGAGTTTTGATCTCAGTGACTGATCAAACAGATCACGTTCAGGAACGTTATGGATCGTGTTGACCACGTCATTCATTCTACTGAGTTTTATTTCCTAAAAAAAAAGAATTTCACTTCATTAAAGCTTAAATCTGTTTACTTAATCTGTTGTTTGGGGGTTGTTAAGAAGTTTTGCAGGTTTCTAACTGCTTTCATCTAATAATTTACTTCCTTTTTCAGTTGTTCCTTCTATATTACTGACATTTCGGGTGGAGACGGTGGCCGTGTGGTTAGAGCGTTCGCCGGCCGCGGGTTCGCGTCCCACGGAGAGCACGTCTAGGGTCCTTGGAGAAGACACCTAACCCCCGCTTCTCCCACCATTGGCGCTGTTGAAGGGCAGCTTGCTGCGGTGTAAGGAGTGCAGCAAACAAATTTCCCCGGTGAGGGATGAATAGAGTATTTCATTTTTCATTTAAAAAAGCAGCTGCATCGTGGCAGCGATCTGTTCCGTTCTGTTTCGTCGTCTTCTGCTACTTCCGGGGTCGGGTCGCAGGGGCAACAGCCTCAGACGGGCAGCTCAGGCCTCTCTCACCCTGGCTGCATCCTCCAGCTCACCAAGGAGGATCCCAAGTCGTTCCCCGGCCAGCTGTGAGACATAGTCTCTCCAGCAAGTCCGGGGTCTGTCTTTTGGTCTCCTCCTGGTGGGACCTGCCCAAAACACCTCACCCGTGAGGCGCTCGGGGTTCATCCTGACCAGATGCCCGAACCACCCCATCTGGCTCTTCTCGACCTGGAGGAGGAGCGGCTCGACACCGAGCTCCTTCCGGATGGCAGAGCTCCTCACCCGATCTCTGAGTGAGAGCCCAGCCACCCTGCGGAGGAAGATCATTTCGATAACATAGAAATCCAAGGGAATTATAGATGGCTACCAGAAAATATCAGAAGCTACTAGCTAGCATCAGGTACTAATATAACATCAGATACTAATATAACCTCCCAGACTAGGTCATCCCAGCTCGCAGTTTGTAGCGTATGCTATGTGAATGATTCAGCAGCTGAAAAGCAAAGAAACATCGTTAGATTCAATTGTGAGAAAAGATAAATAAGTTGATGGCAGGGAGTTGATCAATATGTCTCCGCCTGCCGTCGTAAGATTGGAGGTATCACGCTCACAAATGCTTTACAGAACCACAGACAGTCGCACAAACAACCCAATGCCTCCGCCACAGTTTGTGGTCAGAGGCATAAAAACAGGAGAAAAATGACTCCAGTGAACAATCCAACCTTCAGACGGCCTTGTGAAGAGACAGCTAGATGTGGTATTTGCTGCTTGGTTGCCGCGGTTACCACAGACCAGACTGTCCTTCACAAGGATGACACAACGTCCTCAATCAGAAAACAAAGCCATCAGAACTGCAGGCGTCTCACACTCACGTCTGTAAACTGTGGTATTTTGGAAGCGCCATCTTTGTGCGGTAAGAACTTCTCCTCCTCTGGTGCAACTCTGTAGAGAAAACACAACGCTCAGACTGAAACACAATGATTAGGATGTTATTTTAGGTTGAAAACAAGCAAAGCACATACCCGTTTTCCATGGAACCATCGGCATCATGGTGAAGTCCGTTTGAAATTTTCTGTAGTTCCATGCTGGTAAATGATTGGATGGAATGGTGATGGTGGATTCTGGACAGAAAAACATGGAGGCTCAGTCTGACACAACAGGAAAATATGCTTAACTTCAACACTGGCTCGTTCAACATACATGTACAGTATTAACATACACATCTGGATACAATGAAGGAAGACATGAAGATAGTTGGCGTGACCAAAGAGGATGCAGCAGATAGGGTTAGATGGAAGAAACTGTGGTGACCTCTAAAGGGCAATGATGTAAGAAGAAGATCTATGCTGCCATCGGTTCAACACATCCTTCCATTTTCATCTGATTTCTATACATTTATCCATGTTTTTATTCATTATTGGTCCATGTGTCCATTCCTCTGCATAAGCTGCTCTCTTCTTTCCAACAACCCTGAACTCTAGTCAAAAACTTCTATTGTACTCTTGGAGCAAGACTCTTTGATTTACTTCAGAAACTAGGTCAGGGATGGCAGGCATTAGCTTATAATTGCAGCGATCGTGAAAAACCCACCAAATAAGCGAACAGAGCTGACAGTGTGGTATTAAAAATAAGCCTCCGTCCTCCATGTTTGTAGTTCTGTAGATCAACCATGCTGTATGGGCCATGTTGGTAACGATTCCACAGATTGAGAATTTAAAGACAGTGTTTAGAAAGTTGATTCAGGAAAACTTTGGTGTTGCGCTCTGTTTTCGGGACTACCCTGTTCGGGCGTGTTACATATACGTCACGTTCGGTCCCAACCAGAAAGGAACGATTGCTTAAAGCAAAAAAAAAACTACCTGCTCACCAAGTGGCAAACAAACCCCGACACTGTGAGGTCTGACTGTTTCCAAAGAGGGAAAGAATCAGTCTGATGTACCACGCTAAGACTTTGAGTGAACTCAGAAAAACAACAACCCTTTTTATTTATAATAAAATAAACATCCAATTCCTTTTGGATTAACACGTTTAAATAATTAACTGGAAACATCTGGATTGAATTTGGGGAGAAATGTCTGGAAAACTTTTAAAGTTTTCTGTCGTAACACATCCATCCCTGGAGGACGTTCTCCAAACGACGCAGACCAGTTCTGTTTCATTTTGCATGTTTACCACTCTCACACGTACTCACAACCTCACACATGAACAGACCCAGCAACAGCAGGGTCGAACAGGTTTGATGTGGTTTAGATCAGGTGTTTTTTATGATTATTTTATTAAAACTTTTGGAGAAAAAACAGGTTTGATGTGGTTTAGATCAGGTGTTTTTTATGATTATTTTATTAAAACTTTTGGAGAAAAAAAACTCAATGTCATGAGTTTCAAGTTGTTTGTTCAGCAAAGAAATGATAAAAAAAAGCGTTGAAAACTGGTGAAATTAAACTTAATTTGATCCAATTGGGTAAGTTAATATTTTGTTGAAGATTTTGGTCAAGTTTAAATTCTAAAAAACTAATCAAAGAGAAAAGCAAAAACTGGAGGAAGATAAATGGTGATGAATGACGGTCGATGTTGGTCAACCTAAATATTTACCAAATCCCAGTGAAAGGCAACGTGGCTCCACAGATAAGCGGCTGGAAAGAAGCCAAGTCTGGGTGCCTTTGCGTGTAGATATCTGCTCACCGTTGGCCTCACGAACAACAGACAGAGCGATAACAGCTAAAACTGACCTCCCTACTCAAACATGACTGGACTGCTTCCTCAGACATTGACATTTTGTTCACCATGAGTCACATGGACTGTTTCAAATATTTTCCTGGAAGAAACACGTTTTAAATCCAGTTGTTTCAGTGCCGTCCAAAAATGACATTTGAGCAAATAGGTCGATGTTATAAATATTTGGATACTTTTTCATGATTGATACATTTAATGAAAAAATGAATGAAATTATAAATATAAATGGATATTCCACAAAGGAATTAATAATATGTGGAGATTTAAATATAAATTTGCTTAAAGCAACTACCCATGGGAAAACAACTGATTTCATAAATATGATGCATTCAAATATGTTATTACCAATTATTGATAAACCCAGCAGGATAACGATTGATTCCTCCACTCTAATAGATAATATCTTTATAAACAATATTGAAGCTAAAATTGTTGGTGGCCTTCTTGTCAGTGATATAAGTGACCACCTACCAGTTTTTGCTATATTTCAAAATAAAATTATAACTGATGACAAAGAAAACTCTGAAACATTCAGATATATTAGGCGAGTGACAGACCAAACTCTAAATAAACTTAAAGAAGACTTATTAAAACAGAAATGGGACGAGGTCTACAACCAAACTGACCCAAGTGAAGCGTATGAAATTTTTATATCCATGTTTTTAGAAATCTACAATAAAAACTGCCCATTAAAAAAGGTAAGACTTAAAGAAAATTCTAAAATAAAGCCATGGATAACAAGTGGATTACAAAATGCATGTAAGAAGAAAAATATGTTATATAAAAAGTTTATTCAACACAAAACCAAGGAATCTGAAATAAAATATAAAAATTATAAAAACAAATTGACTAGTATTTTGCGGAAAACCAAAAAAGAATACTTTCATAAATTATTTGAAGAACAAAAAGAAAATATTAAGGGAACATGGAATGTCATTAATAAAATAATTAAAATAAAAGATAAAAAATATAAAATACCAAAACAATTCATGAACAAAAGCTCAAAGCTGGAAAATATAAAAGAAATTATAGAAAGATTTAATTATTATTTTGTTAATGTAGGAAATACCTTGGCTGAAAGTATTGAGAAGCATAACATAAGTACAAGTGATGCTGTAAACAGAAATCCTTTTACATTTTATTTAAACCCAACAAATGAAAATGAAATAATTAAAATAGTAAAGCAATTTAAATCAAAAACATATAAAGATACACTTAACATTGATATGAATTTAATAAAGAATACAATAGAACATATTGCACAGCCTCTAACATATATTTGCAATAAGTCTTTTCAAATCGGTAAATTTCCTGAAAAAATGAAAATAACTAGAGTTATTCCAGTCTATAAAAATGGCAATAAACAATTATTTTCAAATTATCGGCCTATATCCATACTTCCACAGTTTTCAAAAATAATAGAAAAAGTATTTGTAATAAGATTAGATAAATTTATAGAGAAACACCAGCTCCTTAGTGACAAACAATATGGGTTTAGACAAAACCGATCCACTAATATGGCTGTTACAGAACTAATAGAAAATATTACTACATCAATAGACTCAAATAATTATGGCATCGGTATTTTCATAGACCTTAAGAAAGCTTTCGACACCATAGATCATAATATATTACTGAGCAAACTAGACAGATTTGGTTTTCGAGGAGCTGCATATACATGGCTTCAGAGCTACTTAGAAAATAGATATCAATATGTACAAATAAAGGAGGAAAAATCTGATTTATTAAAAGTCATATGTGGAATTCCACAAGGCTCAACGCTGGGGCCTAAACTCTTTATCCTGTACATCAATGATTTGTGTTACACATCCAAACTAATAAATTATGTACTGTTTGCAGACGACACTACTCTTTACTTTTCAGGAAAAGACCTGAACCAAATGATACAATCAGTTGAAAGAGAATTGAGTAAAATAAAAATATGGTTTGACATAAATAAATTATCATTAAATATTGAAAAAACGAAATTTATAGTATTTACAAAATTAAAAGTACCTAAACAAATTCAAATTATGCTTAATAACACCCCATTGGAACGAGCTTACGACAGTAAGTTCCTTGGAATGATTATAGATCACAAATTAAGCTGGAAATCACACATAAATTATACAAAAAATAAACTGTCTAAAGTAATAGCAATCATTTATAAATTCAGATTTGTCCTAAATAAAAAAAGTTTGTTTATGTTATATAATACATTAGTACTTCCATATATAACTTATTGTATCGAGATTTGGGGAAATACGTACAAAACTAACACAAAACCAATTTATATTTTACAAAAAAAAGAAATACGAGCATTAAAATTCTCATCTTATAATCAACCTACCAATAATCTACTTATAAATTTAAAAACATTAAAGTTCTATGATTTAGTGGAATTACACACTTTAAAATTTATGTTTAAGATAAAAAAAAACATGATGTCAAACTCTCTACAAAATATGTTTATTATTAGGAAAAGTCCATACGAACTAAGAGGAAATGATGTGTTCATTAAAAATAAATTTAGAACAAATGTTAAAAAATTCTGTATTTCTATTAAAGGTGTGGATCTTTGGAATAATTGTAATGATGAACTTAAATTGTGTTTAAATCTTTTATGTTTAAAAAAGAAATTTAAGTTATTAATACTTAAAAAATATGCAAGTCTTGATGGTTAAATTCAAGCTTCTATAAAAAGTAAACAATTATGATGTGTTATGATTATGTTATGTGTTACGAATATGTGTTATGATTATGTTATATGTTATGATGTGTTATGATTATGTTATGATGTATTATGATATTACAAAGTATTATGTTATGCGTTATAACAATTATGATGGCTTAGTATTTACTTATGTCTTTTTGCTTTTATTATGACATAAAAAAAAAAAAAAAAAGGGTCGGCGTAATAAGCGTTTGCTTCAGCCGTTACCTTTTCGGTCCTTTGCTGGAATATGGTTGTTTTCTTTATTTCATTGATATGAGGTTGCACTGTGACCGAAATAAATAAATAAATAAATAAATGAAAAGGAATTGGACCAAACCAAGACTGCCATGTTCTTCCTCCTTTCACACCCCCTATTTCCCCTCTAGTTCTGCCTTCTGCCCTGATTCCTCACACGCTGTCCCAATCGCCTCTCCCTAATATTTGCACCTGTGTCTTGTTTACCCTTCTTATGTAAACCCCGACACCCTTTACTTCTTTTTCAAGTCTATTGTTGTCTCGTTCATGAATGGGATTGCCTACCGATGCTCCCAAATCTGCCAAATACCCATACCTACCAGGGACTCAAGCTTACCCTTGGGATCTGTACCTTCCCAGCTTGGCAGTTAGGTTGTGCTTAACTTCGTCTCCGTTCCTGACCTCCCCCTTTTCTCAAAAAACAAGTATAACCTGCCTGTATTTTCCAAGATGTCTGTCACTAACGCTGAACATTTCACTCTGAGTTACATATGATAATATATTGCGCAAATTTCAATAGCGATGGGAAATAACGATGAGACAAACATAAAAATCAAGTCCTCCAGTGTAAAGAGATGTTATGTAACTGTTAGGGATGCGTCTACACGCCCGATTAATGCACCAATCAGAGCAAAGGGTACATGACCGTTCCCATTTCCTCCATTTTCATCTTCGAGCACGTTTCTGTGCTTTGGGTTTTGTTTAACCAGGTGTTTGAGCTCCCGTTGCTCAATCCAAATGAATACAAAACATAGTAGCTCCAAAACAACACAACGTATCTTACCAGTACCTGCTATGGACTGAATGAATAATGCATGTGTGAAGTGTGTTTGAGCATCCTGGAAAAAGTACTGTATAAGTACGATGTATTATTATTATTATACAAATGGGACTGAAAGAGAAAGCAGAGTCATCTGCAAACAAGTGAATACTGAACCATTTAATCTCATTTTTACTAAAATCTGGGCATGAAAAAAACAGGCTATTTGACTGGGAAGCACATCTGTGAAAACCTGACAGCTTTATGCATAAATGTGGGTGTTTTTATAGCAGTTTAACCCTCTTTGATCCTAAAATATCCACCCGGCACCATCCTGAGAAAAGTCTCTGTACACATTTAAAGCTATAACTCAGTCTCGGAGCTGTCACAAGCACGCCAAACCAGCATCTGTCATCATCGTCTTTGTCTGTGGGGTGAACTCCAGTGCTATCAATAGCTTTCCACCCACTGAGCTACAGGAACAACCAACTGTTACAAAGAGAAACATCCTACGGTTACAAACGACCAACATTTTAGTGTCCAGGATGGGAATGTTTTCTAGAGAGAAAAGTGGCCCCAAAGTTTAGTCCGAATAAATCAAAACACCAGTGAATTTTAAAGGAGCTTTGTCCTCAATTACATGTCGATTGTTTGTTGGAGGTCAAGCTAAGTTTTTTTGCAAAACACATCACAGACTATAACTCCGTATAAATAAATATATTACTCTATTCATCCCTCACCGTGGAAATTTGTGTGCTGCACTCCTTACAGGCTGCCCTTCGACAGCGCCAATGGTGGGAGAAGCAGGGCTTAGGTGTCTTCTCCAAGGACCCTAGACGTGCTCTCTGTGGGCCGCAAACCCACGACCTTCCAGAACGCGCTAACCACTGTGCTGCCATCTCCCCACAAGAGAGTATGTATGTTCTTTTTAAGAATCATTTGCTTTCATATTCAATCTGTCCATTCCTTTTTCTAATTAACAATCCATACTGTTTAGGTTTTCAGAGGAATCTATAAAGGAGTTTCAGCATGCGTCGATTGCGGCGATGTGTGGATTTGGGGAAAATTGGCAGATTCGAGCGCAGCTCAAACGTCTATCTCGCGTTGTTCACCTTAATTTTTGGCCTTTAGTGACAGATCGTATCAGTATTGCTATGACTTAAATTTTTGCCACTGTCACTAAAATTTTCTGATGTCTATTCCAAGTCGGAAAGGTTGTGCGATTGTTTACTGATCACACACAGACGAGCACTAGATAAACGATCGACTATCAGCCATTTTTATAACAGGTAAGTGGTGACGTTTATCGGGCAAATGTCGTCCAATAATCTGTAGATGTTTGGTAGAAAATGTGCTGTTAATCGACCGATTTTGAGTGATCACAGACACATCATCGGCTAGTTGGTGATGTGTCACTGATCACCTGGTAATAAACTGCAGATGAGTCTGGTAGTCGCATGAATGTCTCCCGCCAATCGACCTCATTTCAAGTGCCTATAAAAAGTAGCATGAAAAAGTATGCATGAAAATCCTAATTCCTCTGTGTGTAGATCTGCCGTGCCGGGCTGTTCAAGTGAAATTCAAGATGCCACCAAGAAGACATCTTATTTATTATTTTAACTAATGGTACCAGTTAGTTTCAGATTACACACTCACTAATCCAAGTAACTCTCAGATTGTCTGCAGGCTGCTGCAGGTCCGTCTCTTTGAGCTTGTAGCTTTTATCTGTCATTTGTAGTGGTGTGGGCTTGCCTAAAAAAAATCTGCTATGACGTTATTGTGTCGCCAATATGTCAGTATTATGTTTGCAATGCATCCCTAATGGTATACGAGAGCCTTTTCTCAAGCGCTTTACGGTCGATGGTCGCCATACAGGAGAGACAGCATCGTTTGATGCTCTCCTGACATGTGGTTGATTTAGATACCTTCATCTCTCGATTCAAATGCAGACATAACGAGTCTCCTTAGTTTGAACAACACCTATTGCAACCCTTTCATCTCATGTGATTCACACACACAAAAAACCCTGTGATTTTTCTAGAAGCCAATACATCTCATTTTATAAGCAGGGCTTTAGCCTGTTGTTTTAGACCCAAATCTACGCTACAGAAAACTTTTAAACAAGCAGTTCATAAACTGTTTCTTTTCAGACTGGCCACCTTATTGTGGTGGAAAGTCCGGGACCTTTGTGGTCTGTGCTGGGATTTTTTTTTAACCCTTTGCAGGGTTTACATCCTTCACACAATCTAAGTTTTTTCACATCATAAAAAAATCTCAAATGTAACACAACTTGATCTCCATCCTTCCCCAACCACTCCTCTAAAGCTCCAAATATAGATCAGACTAATGAATGAATAAATACCAGGAAGTGGAAGGCACTATTTTTTCCCCTGAAAATGAAACAGTGACAACGTCCTGCTTCGAGATTTAATAATGCTGTTAAAGTGTGATTACTTGTAGGAGGATGAGAATAATGTGTGTGAGGGGGTTTTAAAATGGTGATTAATGATATGCATACGTCTTCATCTTTTCTGTCATGTGCTACGTTTTTCTGATGTAAAGTACCACTTTTCTTCTTGACGATTTAATTTAATTTATTTTTTTAAATTTTTACTCACTCTATTTATTCCTCACCGCAAAAAATTTGTGTGCTGCACTCCTCCACTGCAGCAGGCTACCACAACGGCACCAATGGTGGGTTAGGTGTCTTCTCTAAGGACCGTAGACGTGCACTCAGTGGGTTTCGAACCCGCAAATTTCTAGTTGACTTCTGGTCCGCGGGCGAATGCTTTAACCACTGAGCCACCATCTCCTTTGTATATTATATTCATAAACTAAAAAAATCAAGGTTTTTAGATTCCTGAAATCTAATTTTTGTTTTAATTAGTTGAGCCCAACTAAAGGAGAACCTACTGAAAGCTCCTCTACATTAAGAAGCAGATCAATATTTCCAGGAATCTGGAAAAGAAAAATAATCTTTGCTGCTGAAAAGCAGGAAATAGGTGGATGAAAACATTCTATATCTCATGGAACCGTTTGAAGAGATTTGTGTCAGATTCAGAACCCACACCGGCAACCTGGGCAGATAAAGACATGATGAGGAAGGATTCAGCCAAAAAAATTCAGCTGCCAAAAGGGCACAATGTAGGATTTCTCCTCCCACTAACCTTATTTATAATTTGAAACACTTTATAATCATGCTTGCCATAAAAAGGCCCTCGTTTGGCTGGCCACACTCTCTCTCTCTGGCCTGTACTCATATGGGGTCTTACCAATTGTCCCGGGGCACACTTAGATCGTTATAGTACATCTATTTCAGGAGAAACAGGCGGAGCGGCGCTCTTGGTGAATGTAATAAAGTCTATCACTCTGTTATCCCTCTCATATCCAGTTGCTGCAAGGTCTACAGATTTTGTGGCAAGGAAAATCATTTTGGAGTGTTGCAAAAAACTTGGCGTTACTTCCTGCTCTGCTCACCAACACCTGCTCAAACACAGTTCGCACTCACTCACATTACTGGCAAACCAGGGTTGAGTCTAAGTGAACCATACTCTAACACATCTCTTCTAAGTCTCTGCCTCATTAAACGAGTCGTGCTTTGGTGGTCAAACGATTCAGACTGCCTTGTGTGAGTTCACCTTTAAGATTTCAAAACAGCAGGTGTTACCTCCATGTAGGTGACTTAAGGGGAACTGTGTGTGAACAGGTCAGGGGAACGCCAACACCAAAGTACTAAACCAGCTGAACTCCAAGTTGGTGCAAAAGGTGGGGTACCACCAGTCAGCATTGCTGGTTCAACCAAACTCCCAAAGAGGGAGTTCTTCCCTCTTCCCTACTTTGAGGTTTCTCATTGGGATGATCGCATACACCAAGCCTCGGTGTTGGGTTACTTCGCAGTAACCAAGAGTAGCTTCCTTGTGGATGTGATTGGCAGTCGGAAAAGCTCTGACCCCATTTTTTCGCCTTTGCCCCCACCAGGAGCTCAGATTACCCAGACCTTCTATAAACTCCCAGCTGTCTTGGATCGGAGGCACCTGAGGACTCTGCTTTCGCAAGAGACTTTTATTTCCTACGTAGATGGTGATGATGGAACCAGGAGTGTGTTAACTGGTAGAATTTCTTCTCACATTCAAATCCAAGAAGTATTTTATCTTCAGATTTTTTTTTTTTCCTAGAATTATGTAAGAGAACTAAAGTATTTTCCCACCTCAGACTGACTTAAACATTCATGAGTCTCGTCGGACCTGATCTGAAAACCACCTCAAAGGGGAAAGAGCAGAAATCTGATTGACTTGGCTGAGCTTGTTTGGTATTTGACCGTCTCTCTTTTAGGTTTTCTAGACGTTTTACTAGAAAGAGATCTCTTGGCAGACCCCAGACTCACTTGAGGGATCACATTTCTCTTCTGGTGGGATGAGTCTCAAAAAGAAACCAGGGAGAAGTGACCGGGTGTGCCTTCTCAAGATTTTTCACATAGTCCGATGAATGTAAAACAACATGTTAGGGGAGAGTTTGGGTCGGGCAGGCTGGTGCCATCTCGATCGCATGCATTAGCTTTCAATTGAAAATCCCCTGAAAGCACTGGAATAGAAATGATGCTGCGGAGTCAAACACAAAAAGGTCCATCAGGGTTTGTTTGTTGCTTGGCAGCTACACACAGAGCTGCAATACAATCTGTATAAAACTAAACGATTTGTGTTCACAATAATTTCTGAAATGTTGAATTTAAAGCCAGAAGGAAGACTGTTCAGTGTTTGATTCAGGGGTAAAACGTAATTCCCCTAAAGCTGATGGATTTGGGTACAGTTTAATATTTCAACCAGTCTCGTTACCGCACATCGCATTTGGTTCTGACCCAAACGGAGTGATTGGTTAAAGAAGCCCATTGCTGTGAGGTCCGACTTTTTTCATGGAGTGAAAGAAAACGTCTGGCTAAGTTTGGGTCATTAAAAAAATTGAAACTCCGTTTTACCACGCCTCCTCAATTCATCTATCGATACGCCTTATTTGTCTCTTTGCAGGTTTCAACTCAAACATGTCATTGTCTGAAGGACTTCAATGATCGTCACTTATGTCCCTCCATCTATTTCAACCAACCAACCAACCAACCAACCAACCAACCAACCAACCAACCAGCCCACCAATCAACCAGCCAGCCAGCCAACAGCCAGCCAACCAACCAACCAACCAACCAACCGACAGACCGACCAACCAATCAATTAATGAGCCGCCCAACCAACAAATCAACAAACCAACCAACCAGTCAGCCAGCCAGACAACCAACCAACCAACCAACCAATCAACCAGCCAGCCAGCCAGCCAGCCAGCCAGCCAACCAGCCAGCCAGCCAGCCAGCCAGCCAGCCAGCCAGCCAACCAACCATCCAGCCTAGACGTGCACCCAGTGGAATGTGAGTGCACGTCTAGCGTCCTTGGAAAAGACACCTAACCTCCTGTTCCTCTCCCCGTTTCTTCATATTAGCATAAGATTCCAACAAAGAAATTTTTTTGGCCACTATCTGGTCTGGTAAGCAAACTAACTCTTAAAACGATGACCTCTTAAATGTTCATAAGGTGAATAGGGAGTGACATGATGGTCCAGGTGTCAGCTTGTCTGAGGTCTGTAGGTTGATCTACGTAAATCTTCTTCATTTTCCAGCTTCAGGACAAAATCATTGTAATTTCAAAGTTTGATTTAAATGATTGTGTCTGCGTGTATTTTTAAGATCCTACACCATCCCACACTATCAACCCACACTGCTTGGGTCTAATCCTGTCACATAGACATGAAAGGCAGCATAAACCCTCCACAGGCTGCAAGTTTGTATCTGGCTTTTATGAAGACAGGTAACCTCTCTGAGGACAAATTAGAGTCACAAATCATCTCAACACCCCTTTAAGTTCATCTAAAACAACACAAAACAAAAAGGAAAAGCAGACTCTGAGCACTTTAAAGTAGTCAATGAGGATGTAGCGTTTCACGGATCTGGTACAGGGTCACTAGATGGTCCTTGTAACTGTTTTTCCATGTCTAACCCGGGTCTAGTGAATGGATAAAAATGCAGTTTGGTGGGTGGATGCAGTCTGGAAACTTTCCACCAACGTTCCTGAGGAGTGAAAACTTTCTGCTGGGAGAAATTTTCCAGCTAACTAACTCTGTGACCTCTCGTTAATCTTAAGACGCTCTAAAGCGTTAATATTGTTTCAATTAATTTTACTTATGCGGTTTATTCAATGAGACATCACAATGAGGCCATGAATATTCATGTTTAATTTATCTTTCAGGCAGAAAAGAAAAAGCTTTAGAACAATCCGATCATGTCAGGTTTACAATCTGTTCTAAAATGTCCAAATGAAGAGTTCCTATCGTCTGATCAGGTCCATATGAGAAAAATATGAGCATGGAACATGTTGCACACCTCAGAAACCCAGCAGGTTTTCTCATACTTGTTCACAGTTAGGAAGAAGGACAACGTGTGCCTCGGGTGGATCCGCCCTCTTCCCAACAGGGATGTGTAGGTTCACAGCTTATATAACACTATGTGTCAACTTTCTGACATGTTTCTCCGAATGCAGGAGGACAAGCTCAAACTGGAATCATCTCAGACGCACCGTGCTTACAAAACTATGACTTTCTTCTTTTTATTTCTATTTAAATACAAATGAACCCCAAAAACAGCTCAAAACTAAAACAGAATAACATGAAATCATCTCAGCCTGGAAACTTTATGACTGCTGATGTTTTGCATCTGCAAAACATCTGCACAGAAACTTATTTTACTTCTGAAACTTTTGTGTCTGTAGTGAAAGCACATGGTAGCAAGAGAAGTGTTCTTACCTCCAGGGACAGGGGTAGTGTTGCTCTGTAGGGCAGCTTGGTGGGTGGGTGGGGGTTACGCTGTGCAGCTGGATGGTGAACACTGGACTGTTAGGGAGTCCAGTTGAGGAGTAGAGTGTGTGAGGGAGTGAACGCATGAGGGGTAGAAGGGGCGTTGGGGGGCAGGGCAAAGGGGTGAGGCAGGAGGGGGTATGCTTGAAGGGTGGGTTCAGGTTTCTGATGATGTCACATGTAGAAACACTCCTCTTCCTTTCTGAGAAAAAAACAGAAATCATTTTTTTTCCTCCCATGCTCGTAACGTCTGCTCTGTGTAATGACTGTGTGTGTGTGTGTGTGTGTGTTTCTCTCTGTTACTCTGTGTGTATATCACATGCATCTGCTTCATGTTATTGTGTTATTATCTCTGTGGAACTTTTCCACATCCATCATGTCCTACCGTCTTTCTCATTTACTCCTCCCAGACACCCTTGGCCAAACTGGAACACACGCACAAAAATACATATACACTTTTGGAGTTTAATCCTTCTCCCACTACCCTTAACCCAGGACCTACTCTTCTCTCTCAAATCACCTCCAAATATTCCCCACCTGTACACCTAGCACATCTGGACACCGTCATCAGCCACTGACACTGACAGAAGGCTGTCCCCATCTTCCTCTGCCAAGTCTTCATTGTGTGCCACTGTGCCAGACATCCTGATTTCTTCCCTTGATCCCTGGAAATGTCATATTAGAACTTTTAGAGTTTTGTAAGCTACCGTATTTTCTGCACTGTAAGGCGCACCTTCAATAAAGGACATTTTTAAAAACTTTTTCCATATATAAGGCGCACCGCATTATAAGGCGCTACAGTAAAGGCTGGGGTTACGTTATGCATTCATTAAATGGTGCTGCGCTAAAGGGAATGTAAAAAAAACAAAAACAGTCAGATAAGTCTGTCAAACTTTATTAACAATTACAAAACAGCTTTCTGTTTTTACTCCCAAAATGAATAAACAGCTGTTTTATTATTTTCTCCGAGATAAATTATTAGTATTTTCGTGACACAGTTTATTTTCCATTGGAGATAAACTCTGTTTAGTCTTGCTTTACTTTAGTCTTATTTAAACTCTCTTGCTGCGGCTCTATTCCCGTGTTCTACTGCGTGACCGATCGCCTTGAGTTTAAACTCTGCGGTGTAACAGTGTCTCTTGGTAGGAGCCATTTCCGGAACACACAAATGGAAATAGGTGCATTCGAGATGACACAGGTCATCTCTGATCACAATCAGAACTGCGGCCGCCTGTGTCATCTCAAACACACCTTTCATATATCCCAGCATGCACCGCGCACTACCTCTTCTACGGGGGAAATGGAGTTGGCGGCTGCTTACCGTAGTTGCGAAACCTGTTGTAGCTCAATATTAATCCATATATAAGGCGCTCCGGGTTAAAAGGCGCATCGAGGACTTTAGGGAAAATTTAAAGTTTTAGGTGCGCCTTAAAGTGCGGAAAATACGGCACGTTTTTTTTCTCCCCCAACCAGCGTGCTTGTGGACACCTACACCGTTAGCTTTTTGTTAACAAACACTATGTTGAGTCGTGCAATTGGGTCCTCCCCCTTCTCTGGCATCAGACCATGTAACACACACACATACAGTGTGTCCCAAACTATTACACCAATGGACGTAAGTGTTTTTTTCTTGTTTTGTTTTGTCAGTGATCCGGTAGTCCCAGGAACGGCTTGGGTCCAGCGGGATTTGAACCAGGTTCCCCCGGTCGAAAGACGGAAACTCTACCACTGAGCCAATGCCTCCTGTGACCTGCACGAATGGGATTTAAGCGTTATCAAGATCATTGTTTTGGTATCTGGATTGTTTTAATTCATTATTTGGGTTTTTTGAGTTTTGATGTAACTGAACGGGAGCACCAGGAAAACAGAGCCACAGACCATAAAAACATTTAAAAGTATTTATTAAAACAACTAACTTAAAATCACTTCCTTAAAAGTCCTTTCTCAGTGTTCATCAGTCTTCATTTTGGGTGCGGGTACCTCCTCTATTGGTCTGCCTTCTGTGGACACCTTCTTGCCCAGACCGCTTCCCGCAGGCACCGCCTCTGAGGTCAGGTGGGATTGATCTTGCAGGGTGGTGTGAGTGTCATCAGCACCTGCTGTAACCGTTTGGTGATGGAGTATCGTCCATCACAGCACAGTGTTGTGCAAGCTGACCCACCACCGTGCTGTGGCCAGCACAGGCCTGTTGTGTCGGCTCTTCTCTGCTCCTTCTCTTTGCCCTTCCTCCAGCTGGCTCTAAACATAATCAGGGAGTGTACCTTTTCTTTACCACAGGGTGGAAAGAATGAAACAATTAAATAAGCATAAAAACTAATACATTTAAAACACTGAAAATAAAAACATAAAATCCATGCATTGAAATACTAATAGAGAGAAAGAATATTTTGTATTTGTCCTAACCAATGTTCTCTCTAATTTTTTATATGACTGAGTAAACACACAGGCTTCCTGGGCAAAAGGGGGCGGAGCAAACATTTTTACTTCTTTGTGACGTCAGAAGGAGCAACGAGCCAAACTCTGAAGCAGCGGTTTGAAGCAATTTGTTTCAGAAAGACAGAAGAAAGAGATATACTTGGGAGTCTGTCTCATTTTACCATCTTTAGTTTACATTGAGTTTTATTTTGTGCACTGTTTAGGTTTTCTTGTGCGCTATTTGTCTGCGAGCAGTGTGCGATTGCACAGGCGTGCAGTTTAGAGGGAACATTGGTCCTGACCAGATTTTGCTGATACAGTTTTTTCTCTTAGGTTAAATAGAGTCTTCCTAATTTCAAATCCATTCTGAATACACGTTGGAGGTTGGTTATTGTGAACATTATACATTACTAATGCTGTTGTGAAATCAACTAGAGTTTTATAAACAATAAGTTTGACGGAGCATAGTAGTTTATTAATAATTCTGATAGCCTTTTTGTCATGTTGAGTAGGACCCAAATGCAATGCCAGTTTATTGAAGGAAGTACAGAACTCGACAAGATGAGTGACCAGAGGCACCAGAAGCTTGGAGCTCGAAGGGACCGGAGGGATGAATCTCGACTGCCCAATGAATGACCAGAAGGTTGGAGCCCAACAGGGTGAATGACAGTAGGTTGGAGCTCCTCTGGATGATGAGGGACCAGAGCAGGACGATGAGGGGCTAGAAGGTAAAGCTCGGCAGGAAGACACCAGGAGCCAGGGGGTATGAGCTCAGCAAAACGAAGACCAGAGATATGACCTCAGCAGGAAGGCAGAGTGCACCGGGAGCAAAAGGGTATGAGCTCAGCAGGATAAAGACCAGAGGTATGAGCTAAGCAGGACGGCAGGGTGCATAGGGAACCAGTGCGAGGAATCAGGAGAGCAGGGTGCATCATCTTGGTTGCATGAAGGCAGCAATGCAGGCCAGTGGAGCAGTGTGCGGCAGAGGAATGGAGCAAGGGAATGATCCAGCAAGCAAGTGAGGGACACCAGGGTTTAAATGGTCCAAAGGGAAACAAGACACACCTGAGGTTTGGGAACAGGTGTGCCAAATTAGGGCCGGGGGCAGGATAGGGGGGAACGGGTGTTCCAGATGAGCGGGGGATAGTGACACTTTTTTGTAAATAAAAAGTTGAGTTGTACCCAATTAAAGGGAAAAACTCCTGAAGGCTCTTCTTCTACTTTTGGCATTTCCCTTCAGGGGGCGCCACATCGAGTCAGTTTCTTCCATCTAACCCTATCTGCTGCATCTTCTTCGGTCACACCAACTATCTTCATGTCTTCCTTCACTGTATCCATGAAGGAAGAAACTCCTGAAGGCTGTTCTAAATAATTAAGCAGATCAATATTTACATCAAATTTGAAAAGAAAAATGATTTCTGCTGCTGGAAAGCAGAAAATATGTGGATAAAAACATTTGATTTGTCACAGTTTAATGAGGTTTACGTCTGATTCAGAGTTCACACTGTGACGTGCTGATAAAGACACCATTAGGAAGGATTCTGTAAAGACAAATTCAATTCAATAGTCTTTACTATGTTTTTTTTTTTTTTTATTGTTCAAGCACAATCTTCAAACGGGACTTGAGTTTTCAAAACATTACAAACAATCAGCACAACCTCACATTCAATTAGCAGAACCCGACTGATCTGCTAATTGACTGACTCAAACACAAAAAATGTACATGTAAGTATAAAAAATCCCAGTATTTCTTTTTTTACCACAGGACACACACATTTCACATTTTGAAATACTCTGTTTGCAAGAGTTACATTCGGCTGTGATTGTTTGTTTTTGCTTTTTTTTCAATCGACGATGTGACGCCCATTAAGACAATTCTTCAGAAATTGGGCGGTACAAATAAAATTGAATTATCACAGCAGAGTGTAACTTGTGTAAACCAAACGTGAAATACAGTACGTGTGTCACAAGACAAAAGAAAAGTGTGATTTTTTTACGTATGTGTACAGATTTTCTTAGACTGTTTAACTCTGCAAAGGATCAGTCGTGTTCTGTTAATTGGATGTGAGGTTGTGCTGATTGTTTATAATCTTTTGAAAACTCAAGTCCTGACTGAAAAATATGCTTAAGCAATTAAAAAAACAAACCCTTCGAAACAAACAAATACGCAAGGTGCAAAAGCAAGATTTGCAATTCTGTACCGAAAATTAGCCAAACCAAACACACACACATGCATGCACCCACGCACGTACGCACCCACGCAAGCATGCACGCACGTACGCACACACACTGGTGGAAGATCTTTGTTTATCAGCATGTTTGTGTGAAAGAGCGTTAATGAGATCAGGTCACATGATTGTTACAGTAAGAAGATTAAAGACAAAAAGCAAAGCTGGACAAACTCTGTCCATGAGGACCACACATGAGCCTTAAAGCTTCAAATCTTACCCACCAAATTTATTTATGTTTCTTTTATGTGCAATTTAGGTATTTTCTACAAGGTTACACGTCCCAGATTTTAAAGGGTTCATAGTCAACAAAATGTAGCACTTTATCTTTTGGATTTTTTTTTTTTAGTGACTATGTGTCATGCATATCTTAGAAATCTACACAATTTGA
Organism: Neostethus bicornis; assembly: GCA_902685375.1. Classification (NCBI taxonomy): domain Eukaryota; kingdom Metazoa; phylum Chordata; class Actinopteri; order Atheriniformes; family Phallostethidae; genus Neostethus; species Neostethus bicornis. Next base: position 29,268,729 of record LR738550.1, read on the forward strand.
AAATTGGGTTGGGGTAGGGTTATAGGTTAGCAAGGATTGCCTAGATTTCTAAAATGCGCACAACAGTCTATGAGGTCTTTAGTTCCTCAAAAAAATCTCAAAAAAATCTCTCGGTGATGAATTTAATCCATAAATTCATCACCGAGAGGGAGAGGAAAAAACTGGACAGAATCATCAAGAAGTCCAGCTATTCCTTCATATCTCTGATGAAGTTTCATACATGTGAACACTTGTCCTGTCCCAAGCTGTTCGTACTTCTTTACTTTGTTCAACTCTTTTTGATAGTAAATCAGCCACCAGATCGATTTATCGTCTTTCTTCAGTTGTTGTTTGTTGATAAAACAACATTTTTTATGAACGTAAACCCGGCCCTGCTGCTGTTTGCTAATTTAGCTCAAATGCTCTGTGACTGTCCAATCAGCAGCTCTGAAAACAGTGACATAAGCTTTAAAGACAGCCAATGGAAACACGTTAAAAAATCAGATGTGTTTAATTGGCGTTCACATTGTGTTGGGAAGGCGCCGGTGGAACAGGCCCTGAATGTCATGTCTTTTGTCTTATGGTGTTTGATTTTTTTGTCCATATCTGTCACCTGTATTGTCTTGTGGTGCACTTCCTCTTTTATTTTGAGACGCTCATTTCTCCTCTTCCATCTCAAGCTGCTCGCACCATGTCTGCCAGGAGTGTGAGGGAGACCAGATGATGTGGAGGTGTACCATCATGGCTGTAGCAGGAGTGTAGAACAGCAGATAATCTGAAAATTTGCGAGATGGACACCATGAGGAAGATGAGACACAGATGCAGACATCAGGGGGCCGGTAGTGCTAAATTAGGGCCTTAATCAAAGTTCTGTTGATATTAATCTAGCTGGTAACAAAAAACACTAAAATGTGCTCGGTCAAAAATGCTTAAATAAGGAAACAAAGATTTAGAAGCAGGACAGCTAACGGAAAAGCACAAAATTTAACAAACCGTTTGGGTATTTTTTTATTAATATTAAATGTCTGAAATTTGGCAGCTTTGATTAGGATATTTTCAAAGCCAGCGATGAAGCCAGACTGTTTCCACAGAGTGAAAGAATCAGTTTGATGTATCAGTCTAGCAACGAATATGAACGAGTTTCAATTTTCCATTGAAACATATAAACAAGACTCCCAGTCTGGACCAGAACAGAACATGGTGAAGGAAGATCTGAAAACATTTAGAACAGACTTCATTTGGGAGATGAAACTCTTAAATCAAACTGTACTTGTGAATACGATCAGAAAGTTATTGATCCTATTTTTATTTATTTGGCTTTTTCTCATATTTTGGGTGAACTTTATGAGAAAAAAATCCCCCTGTGGACGTGGCTGCCGTTGCTATGATGACCAGGCAGCGCACTCTTCTGGCACCTCGAAAAAAACGCCCTCAGCGTTGTGTTTCTGAGTTTATGCAAAATGAGAAAAAAAACTTTCATTTTTTTTTCTGGGGAAAAATTCTATCAGACTTCAAACAGTGTGCAATATGTTTCACATCCTGGATGGTGTCACCATGACAACCAGCAAAAAATTGTGTGTTTGAACCAAATTTTTCCATTCTGTTCCGTTCTCTTCTGCGCATCTGGGGCAGGGTTGCGGGGGCAATAGCCTCAGACGGGAAGCCAGGCTTCTCTCTCCCCAGCTGCATCCTCCAGCTCACCCGGAAGGATCCCGAGTCGTTCCCCAGCCAGCTGTGAGACATAGTCTCTCCAGTGGGTCCGGGGTCTGCCTCTTTGTCTCCTCCCAGTGTGACGTGCCCGAAATACCTCACCTAGCGAGCCGCTCAGGGGCCTCTTGACCAGATGCCCAAACTACCCCATCTGACTCCTCTCGACTTGGAGGGGGAGCTGCTCCACACCGAGCTGGCAGAGCTCCTCACTCAATCTCTGAGTGAGAGCACAGCCATCCTGCGAAGGAAGCTCATTTTTGCCGTTTGTATCTGCGATCTCATTCTTTCAGCTAATCTCAGGTTTTATTTTTCAATCAAGAAAAAAATATGTTCATAGATCACATAAAAAAGTTAAATGAGGCTGCTTCTTTTTTGTTTTTGGGAAATGTTCATTAAGCATCAAAACTAATTCCTATAAATAAAATGTGAGTTGAATGAAAGATTTAAAAATAAAAAAATTTTTTCTGGATCTTTCAGACTTTTTTAATGACTTCCTCTCTTTTTTTATGTCCTCTGTAAAACTTCTGGTCTGGTTTGGTTGCTCGGAGATTACTAAAGGAAGGAAATTCCACAGCTTTCTTTTCTTTTTTTTTTTTTTTTTTAAATTTTCAATTCCATTGTTATTGCACGAGCAGGAAGTTTCTAAGTGTGGAGAGTAAAGATCAAACTGCATTTCATGCCTAGAAAACTTTCTGGAAAAGGTGTTAAAGGAAAGGATTCATCGTGAGAAACGTCTTCTAATTATTTCAGTTTCTGAAAACAACAACAAAAAAATCAAATTTATTTGTTACAAAAAGCAGGTAGATTTTTGTTTACCAGCAAAACACCACTACAAAACTTTACATTTGAAAACACTTTCAGTCTGGGCGGCACGGTGGCGCAGTGCTTAACACAGTGGCTTCAAAGTAAGCAGGTTGGGAATTTGATTCTTGGAGTGGAAGCGAGGCTTGGAACTCTGGTCTTTCTGTGTAGAGTTTGCATCTTCTCTCCGCATTGACAGTGCTGTGCAAAAGTTTTTGCCCCCTTAGTAATTTTTCACCTTTTTGCACCTTTGTCCCACTTAACCTTCTTAAATCATCAAACAAATTTAAACATTACACAATGATAACCCAGGTATTTAAAAAATGCAGTTGTCCTGTTGTGATTTTATTTGTTGAGAGAAAAATCCTCTCCAAACCTACATGAAAAAGTATTTGCCCCCTTGTTAAAAAGTGAGGTAATTGTGATTAATCCTACTCCTTGGGAAAGCTGAGTTCAAATTCATGGCTACACCCAGGCCTGATTGCTGCCAGACATTCTCAATCAGGAGACCACTAGTATAAAATCTGTCTGACAAGGTGAGGTAGGTCATACTGAACACACATTATCATGCCACGTTCCAGTGAGCTTCAAGAACAAACAAGAAAGAAAACTGTAGAGATGGCTCAGTCTGGAAAAGGATACAAAGCCATTAGTAAGTCTTTGGGACTCCAGCGGAGCACTGTCAGAGCCATCATCCATAAATGGAGAAGACATAGCACAGTGGTGACCCTTCCCAGGAGTGGCCGACCTACCAAAATGACTCCAAGAGCATGGCGCAGACGAGCTGCAGAAGTCAACAAGGATTCAAGAACCACATCTAAACAACTGTGAGACTCACTAGCTACAGTTAATGTCAGTGTTCATGACTCCACCATCAGAAAGACACTAGGCAAAAATGACATCCATGGAAGAGATCCAAGGCGAAAGCCATTGTTGACCAAAAAGAACATCAAGGCCCGACTCACTTTTGCCAAGAATCATCTTGATCATCCCCAAAGCTTTTGTGAACATGTCCTCTGGACTGACGAAACAAAAGTTGAACTTTTTGGGAAACATGCATCCCGTTACATCTGGCGCAAAAAGAACACTGCATTTGATAAAAAGAACATTGTGCCAACAGTGAAACATGGTGGAGGAACGGTGATGATCTGGGCTTGCTTTGCTGCTTCCGGACCTGATCGACTTGCTATTTATGATGGAACTATGAATTCTGCTCACTACCAAGAAATCCTGGCAAAGAATGTTCGGCCGTCAGTTCAAGACCTCAAGCTAAAGCGCACCTGGGTTCTGCAGCAAGACAACGATCCAAAGCACACCAGCAAGTTCACTTCTGAATGGCTAAAAAAGAACAAAATGAGGGTTTTGGAGTGGCCTAGTCAAAGTCCCGACCTGAACCCTATTGAAATGCTATGGCATGACCTTAAAAAGGCTGTTCATGCCCGAAAACCACCCGATTTGGTTGATCTTAAACAATTTTGCACAAAAGAGTGGGCCAAAATCCCATCACAGCGATGTGAAAGACTCATCACCTCTTATCGCAAACACTTGACTGCAGTTATTGCTGCAAAAGGCGGTTGAACCAGCTATTAGGTTTAGGGGGGCAATTACTTATTCACATGGCCCTATGTGGGTTCAGATATTGTTTTTCCCCTTAATAAATTACATTGGCACTGAAAACTGCATTTTGTGTTTACTTGTGTTTTATTTTTGTATAATATTCAGGTTTGCCTGATCTGAATTGGATGAGTGTGACAAACGTTCAAGAAATGTCAGAAAATGGTCAGGGGGCAAAAACTTTTGCACAGCACTGTATGTGGGCTTTCTCCAGCTGCTCCAGTTTCATCCCCGCTTCCCAAAATATGATGTGAGGTTAATTGGCTGCAAAAAAATTGCCTTAAGAACAAGTGTGTGTGGATGAACTGGTGACTTGCTTGGGGTATACCCTACCTCTTGCCTGAAATCTGCCGGGATGGGCTCCTGCACCCTCTGCCGTGACCCCATGAGGGAAAAGGGGTTCCAAAGATGACACAAACTTTTCATTTTGTGTGATCTCAAAGTCCGACACTAAATACAAGATTTGAAACAACAGAAATCAATAGGATGTCCCCTATGCCACTGAGCCTCTGTCCCCATGCTACTGAGCCTCTGTCCCCCATGCTATGAAGATTCTGTCCCCCATGCCACTGAGCCTCTGTCCCCCATGCCACTAAGCCTCTGTTCCCCATGCTACTGAGCCTCTGTCCCCCATGCTATGAAGATTCCGTCCCCCATGCCACTGAGCCTCTGTCCCCCATGCCACTGAGCCTCTGTTCCCCATGCCACTGAGCCTTTGTCCCCCATGCTACTGAGCCTCTGTCCCCCATGCTATGAAGATTCTGTCCCCCATGCTACTGAGCCTCTGTCCCCATGCTACTGAGCCTCTGGCCCCCATGCTACTGAGCCTCTGTCCCCCATGCTACTGAGTCTCTGTCCCCCATGCTACTGAGTCTCTGTTCCCCATGCTACTGAGCCTCTGTCTCCCATGCTACTGAGCCTCTGTCCCCATGCTACTGAGTCTCTGTCCCCATGCTACTGAGTCTCTGTTCCCCATGCTACTGAGCCTCGGTCCCCCATGCTACTGAGCCTCTGTCCCCATGCTACTGAGTCTCTGTCCCCGTGCTACTGAGTCTCTGTCCCCCAGGCTACTGAGCCTCTTTCCGCTATGCCACTGAGCCGCTGTCCCCCATGCTACTGAGCCTCTGTCCCCCATGCTACTGAGCCTCTGTCCCCCAAGCTACTGAGCCTCTGTCTCCCATGCTACTGAGCTTCTGTCCCCCATGCTACTGCGCCTCTGTCCCCCATGCTACTGAGCCTCTGTCCCCCATGCTACTGAGCCTCTGTCCCCCATGCCACTGAGCCTCTGTCCCCCATGCTACTGAGCCTCTGTCCCCCATGCTACTGAGTCTCTGTCCCCCATGCTACTGAGCCTCTGTCCCCCATACTACTGAGCCTCTGTCCCCCATGCTACTGCGCCTCTGTCCCCCATGCTACTGAGTCTCTGTCCCCCATGCCACTGCGCCTCTGTCCCCCATGCTACTGAGCCTCTGTCCCCCATGCTACTGAGCCTCTGTCCCCCATGCTACTGAGCCTCTGTCCCCCATGCTACTGAGCCTCTGTCCCCCATGCTACTGAGCCTCTGTCCCCATGCTACTGAGTCTCTGTCCCCATGCTACTGAGCCTCTGTCCCCCATGCTACTGAGCCTCTGTCCCCCGTGCTACTGAGTCTCTGTCCCCCGTGCCACTGAGCCTCTGTCCCCCATGCTACTGAGCCTCTGGCCCCCATGCTACTGAGCCTCTGGCCCCCATGCTACGGATTTTCTGTCCCCATGGTATGGAGCCCGGGGGTGGGGACATGGAGGAGCGCACTCAGTAATGATCAATGGACACGGGTAGGGCCTGTGGATTGAGGGGGGTGCCATCTACCCAGTTTCAAACCAACTTTTCTATGATCTTGCTAGCCAACAGGTGAGAGACGGGGTACACTTTGTACAGGCCACCAGTCTGTCTCAGGTCCAATTTTGTTATTATTAAACACACCATCCTCTACTGTTTGTTATCCAATCATAGGGCAGTATCTAAGGTTCCTCTGGCGGTCTGTGAAGATCCACTTATGTGTGACGTCAGTAAGCCTCTTACTCCGGCAGGTGAATGAAGTGAGGAACAGGCAAAGATCTGTTTACATGGAATTTGGCCTGTAGGATGATGGAGGCTTCACCACGTTGTGTTTCCGCTGAAAGTTGATGAAACTGATCTGACGGATTATCAGAGACTTTCTTCTCAGAAGAAGCATGGACTGTTTAAGAGGAATGGAGTTCAGCGGAAAGGTAACCGTGTCTCATCAGCAAACTTTACAACCGCTTTAAATACAAACAAGCAACATAAACTAAGCTCCTGTAAGAATCCACCATGGTTTAAAGAAGAAAATCTCAGTAATCCCCTCGGTAGTCCCCTCCACCCCCTTTCTGACACATTAACAGGTTCCAATGCAAAGAAATGTCTTTTTTTTTCTACTGCAAACCATTAAAAATTATCCTAAATGTAACACTTTTTTACATTAGTGTTTCTAACTTGCTCAGTCCCACACAGAATGGTCTATAGCTGTTTAGGATGAAGTTCTATGTCCGAGGTTCCTTTTTGGCATTTATATTTTCTTTTCTAAATGTGGTTTTGTGAATATGGAGGGTAATTATTCTTATCTCATAACAACAGTTAAAATAAACATGGTACCTTTTGTTCGCTCAGAAATGGGAATTTTGCCTAGAAAAAAAAAGCGCATGGATTTTTTCGTTTTTGACATTATGAATCCCCTCTTTCTCTTGCCCCTACAACACAGCGTGAATCTTTATTGAGGCCACAAAGGAGTACCTACATAAAAATTATACTTCCTGTTAGGATGGAGCATGAGCAGACCACATGCACTAAATCCCTTCTGTTAGAAGGAGGGTGTGGCAAAGAGCAAAATCTATGGCCACGAACAACGCTGTGTTCAAACAAAATCAGAAAACAGGACAGCGGAGCTCTCAAATTACACAAACACTCATGAATGCAGAACCACTCGTTTCTGATGTGGGAATAACTTTAAAAAAATGGTAGAAAAAAGTTGATCTCGCGATGCATGTTTAACTAAACTTAAATCCAACATTAGATTCTTTCACATTGAGGTTTCTCAGTGGTTAAAATACTCTTGATTTTTCAAAAGATTGAGATTTTCTGTTCAATTTTAACAAAAAAAGCAGAGCAGACAATCATTAGGACCACCTGGAGTACCTTTTGAAAAAAATTGTTAGCAAATAAAATCGACCCCATCAGCCTCGTGCCCCTGCCAAGTAAACCTTTTATTTTTTATTTTTGCATCGTAACAGATTTATACTCACAACTTGAAAAAAGAAATGACTGAAGATGCGGTTCACACAGTGCTGGTCATCATTCAGGAGATTGAATGTTTTTTTTTTTAACTTTTATCTGCTCACTGGTTTCTAAAATGTCTCTTTAAATGATTCAGAACATTTAGGTTTGTGTCAGAATCATTCGTTGAGGTTGATTGTGTTGTTGTTTCCAATTAAAATCTCCTAATCCTCAATTTAAACAGGCATCTGCTCAATGTGAGCAAGTACCCGAGACTTAATCCCAGAAACAAGAGGACTTTTTATAAATCTGTAAACAAGGAAACACTTTCAAAACCACTTGATTCAAGTTTTAATACAACATACCGCAGAACGTCAAAGTCCCCTTAGAGGACTTCACACACAGTTACTTAGACAAAAATCCATCTTGGAGAGAAATAAAAAAATCTTACAAAAAAAACAGTTGGACAATAAAAAAATAGAAAACCTGTCTCTCCACACGCTACCCGTAAACCCTTTGGTGAAGGCGCCCCGTGAGCTGTACGAGGTCCCACTACTACACCTTGCCGTAGGTCTAGAGAAAATAAAAAACAGTCAACTTGGTTCAAACTGGTGTCATCCATAGACTGTAAAAAGGGTTGACTTAGTGAGTGTGAAAATGTTTGGTTTCATTCATGAAACATGAAGCCAATTCAGTCCCAACTTTTTGTGTTACGAATAGTGTCATTTAACTAATTTGCATTTTGGGTGCAAAAAATATGCCCTTCAACTGAAGACCCTAACTGTAGCCACTCCGTTTGAAACCTGGTCTGGCTTCGTGCTGTCAGTGACTAAGTGAAACCTGTCAAACGTTTTGATTTCGGGCAAACAGTTGCCTCATTTTTAAAATGTTTGCATCTGATTGGCCTTTCATTTATTTAAAAAACTTATATTACAGACTGGTGACCCAGCAAACAAAGAACCTCCAGAGAACGTTAGTCTAAAGTTCCCTAAAGGTCTGTTTTTACCAAACCAAAACCTAACGTTCCTTAGACGTTAGTTGGCGATTATGTTAGAACTTAACCTTCCCAGAATGTCGAGAGAACCAAATTCCAGATGTTATGGTTAAAATTAAGGTTAGAGGAACGTTCTGAAAACAAAGAAATAATGTTTTTCATTTAAACCTTTAAAGAACCAAAAATAACCTTTAAAGAAAATTCTGCTAACCTTTGAAAACCTTCCCAGAACATTCTGTGGATGTTCAATTGTTAGCTAGGAACCTGTTCAGGGTGTCCCTGCCTTTCACCTGTAATCATAGGCTTTGGCACCCTCTCGACCCTGATAGCGACAAGTGGTTTAGAAGATGAATGAAAGAAGAAATGCTACAGCCAAAAAATATCAAAAAGAAATTGTAACTTTGGAAAATGTTTTTGACTGCGGTAATAGATCTGGAATGTTTCCCTTTACAACTACAGTGACTCAGTATTAACTGATGGTATTGAAATTGAAAGTCTAGAAGTCTATTGGCTCTGATGTTTTCTTTTAGTCAGAAGTCTCTTTCTATTCGGCAGGCAGAAGTGAATTGCCATGCCCAGTTCTTACAGACTGTGATCGGCTTCATCCCAATCCTTCTTTTAATAAAATTTTCAGTGTCTTTGTTACTTTTGTTTCTTTAGTTCTTCTTGACTGACTCCTGGCAAATGAGCAAAACTTTTATACCATTCAAACAATCATTCAATATTCAAAAATGAATGAATGCTGTACGGTTATAATGCGGTGCAGTGATTAACACTGTGGTCTCACAGCAAGAAGGTTCGAGCCCTAAGTGGGGCGACACTCAAATCACTGGCCTTTCTGTGTAGAGTTGGCATGTTCTTTCCATACCCTCATTGTTTTTTTTTTTTTTAAGATACTCTGGTTTCCTCCCATCCTCCAAAAACAAGCATTTTAGAGGGATTTGCTGTCGAGAAATTGTGTTTAGGAATGAGTGTGTGAATGGTTGGTTGTTTCTACATGTGGCCCGCACTAAACTAGCAAAGTGTTTGGGGTTTACCCTGTCTCTGATCTGTAACCAGCTGTGATAGGCTCTGGCACCCTGGCCATCTAACGATGAGGAAGCCTGGGTGTGTTTCTCATTGTTGGCAGCCCAGATGATGTAATTTCTCCTCCGCCACAGGCAATACCTTCTTGCTCGGCTGCTTGATAGCCCGTCATCTGGTGACAACCTTTCTAAAGAGCTTTATGTTGATTCAAGCCATGGCACCCCACTACTACTACTACTGTACCCTATTATTCCAGCCCAGGGGTGGGCAAACTTTTTGGTTCACGAGCCACATTGAGTTCTAACATTTGACCAGGGGGCCTGAACAGGAGGAGATTGATGGCATGCTTTGGTAACCGCTAGATTAGACCGATGGAATGGTGCGCTGGATTATAAACAAGCGCTAAATGTTACATCAAGAGCATAAATTTCAAATCTAGCGTGCTAGGTCTGAAATCTAGGGCGATAATGCATAAAAACGTGCATTTAGCGGTGCTAGGTTTGAAATTTATGCGCTTGATGTAACATTTTGCTTATTTTAACATCTAACACGCTTGTTTACGTGCGTGTACTGGGACCGATGGCTTTCCGTATCAGTGCACACTGTTTATTTTGACCACATGCATATCACGAAGACACACACATTGTAATAGGAGCAGTGTTATTGTTTTTGGCGCCATGTAGTCCATCATTCACAAATTTCCCAAGTGTGGGATCAATAAAGTAAATCTAATCTAATCTAATCTAGTGATGAAACTTCAGAATTACAGATGATATAAAACATTAACAAGGTTTATTTATTTACATTTCTTTTTCAAGTCTCAACGGGCCGGATGGAAATGTTTAACGGGCCGCATGTGTTCCGCGGGCCGTAGTTTGCCTATGGCTGCTCCAGACTCTAGCCAAGTTTGAGTGACATAGCATCCTGTGCTCATTTGCTTACTGAGTCCTTCCAGGGAAATGTCAGCTCTTTAGCAAATCAGCAAGAATTCAACTGGAGGACAAAGTCTGGATGCAAAGTGACTTTTGAAATCGCCAGAGAGAAGATGGCGGTGACCTGTATTATAGGCTGTGATTTCTCAAAGTTTTTCAAAGCTGTGTTTTGTTGGTTTGATGATTCTTATTTTTATAGTGACGTTCAGTTAAACTAATACTTGTAAACACATTTTTGCAGACGGACTGAGAGTTTTAATCCATGCTTCTAAGTCAGCCTTCACTTTTAAAGAAATCACAGGCAACTTCCTTCACCTAGGATTGGTTTTGGATGCCACTCAATATGACAACCACTCTGTGTGCGCACTCAAACTGGGAAGAATTGAGAAGGATAATGGATAGATTACCGTTTTGGAAAGGATCCGCCATTTTCTATCCATCTCTAATTATCTGTAACAAATACAAAATTCTTCATGCAGAAGTTACATTATTTATTCATTTTATGATAAATCTTCCTTTTTTAAAAGTTATATTATATTTGTATTCTGTAAAGATGTACAAAAACCAATCTGATTTCTGTCACACATAAACAGTTTCTCTAAGTCTAAGCTTTTCCATTCCGTCGTCTTCCGCTCATCTGGGAGCGGATCGCGGGGCAACAGCCTCAGATGTGAAGCCCAGGCTTCTTTCTCCCCAGCTGCATCCTCCAGCTCACGTAGAAGGATGCCGAGTCATTCCCCGGCCTGCTGTGAGACATGATCTCTCCAGTGGGTATGGGGTCTGCCTCTTGGTCTCCTCCCGGTGGGACGTGCCCGAAACACCTCACCAGCGAGGCGCTTGGGGGGGTCAGATCCCCAAACCACCCCATCTGACTCCACTCGACCTGGAGGAGGAACTGCTCAAACCCGAGCTCCTTCCGGATGGCAGAGCTCTTTACCCGATCTCTGAGTGAGAGCCCAGCCACCCTGCGGAGGAAACTTATTTCGGCTGTTTGCATCCGCAATCTCATTCTTTCGGTCACCACCCACAGCTGGTGACCATAGGTGAGGGTGGGAACGTAGATCCTGGTTACCATGGTGAGGGTGGGAACGTAGATCCTGGTTACCATGGTGAGGGTGGGAACATAGATCCTGGTTACCATGGTGAGGGTGGGAACATAGATCCTGGTTACCATGGTGAGGGTAGGAACGTACATCCTGGTTACCATGGTGAGGTGGGAATGTAGATCGACTTGTAAATTGAGAGCTTCTCTTTTCGGCTCAGCTCTCTCTTTACCATGATGGACCGATGCAGCGTCCTAGTTATTGCTGACACTAATTATTTTTCCTTTTCTAACAAAATTGAACCAAAAAGTTTATTATTGATTAAATATCAACTCTTGTAAAATAAAGATTTTAAGTTGACTTTATCTCAAGTTTTACCCATTTGATGACTGCGTTATTTCGGTAACTTAGTGGAGTTATTATTCACTCCTGTTATTTCATTGATAAATACTTTGTTTGTATTTTTCTGGTTATTTACAGGTTCTTTGTCTTTAGTTAATTTTTAAAAACATATTTCGCTATAATCTTATGTAATAAAATGAGTATATTTTAAAAAACTTTTATCCGCAACCCTTAACTCTTTTGTTTGCGTTTTTTACATAAAGATTTAAAACAATAGATAGTAAAATGTAAAGTTTTTTTTTAGGGGAATGTATCTATGAAAATGCGGTGGAATCATTTTTAAAAATTGCAACAAAGTTGCAAAAAACAATTCAAAGTTTTAGACCATATCAAATAATAAGAACAAACTTTTTAGCGGAGTTTGTGTTTTTGCTGGTATTTTAAATCTGTTTTTCTGTCTTGCCTGCAGGTAACACCCCAGCTGATGATGGCTGTGGGGGCGGCTGTGATTGGTTCTTTACAGTTTGGCTATAACACAGGAGTCATCAACGCACCTCAGGCTGTAAGTACTACATCTAACACAAACTGGAAGGACAGTGGATTCAAAGAATAAACCAAGATGGTGGATCGTTTACTCTTTCACGCTTTTCTTGATAAATCTGATCAGAGTTTTTAAATGTGTTTCAATCAGATGGTTAAAGTTAAATAAAGGTGATTCTTCACAAACCAAAGTAAACTTAAGATCATAAACATCTGAAATCTAAGGCCTTGTCCACACGTCGTCGGATATTTTTGAAAACGCATATCTACCGTCCTCTGTTTTATGAAAACGCTCGCGTCCACACGTAACCGTTTTCAAAATATCTGCGTCCACACGGAGCCGTATAAATACGCTTCTGAGTGCTGTTATAAGCATGCCAGACCAGTAGTCGGCAGTATGGAGTGGAGGAGGAGGGAGGCTTATGTGATTAATAATCGCCGATTGCAACGCATTTCTCCTCCTTTGCTCCTCAACAAGAAGCAAGAGCAGTTGAGACAAAAAGGGAAGAAAAGAGGGTCTGCAACAGGGTCCGTGGATCCATGCTGCCCACTGTCTGCTTTTGTAAACAAGGACGCACACGAATGACGTATGTGCATTACTTGTCGCAGGTAGTGACACATAAAAACGTGAATCTCCGTTTTTGCACGTCCACACGCAAACGCAAAAGTGGAGTTTTCCAAAATTTCCACTTTAGTGGAGTTTTCAAAAACGCCGGTTTTGTTTTTGTGTGGACGGCAGGCTAAACGGATAAAAATGTATGCGTTTTCAAAAATACCTGGCTACGCGTGGACAGGACCTAAAAGGAGTTTAGGCAGCAGTGTCTGGAGGAAATGTGAAACAAGACGGAGCAGGTTAATGAGATGATACTACAGTCTGTTTGAGGCATTAGGGATTAAGCAGATCAGAGTAACTTATTTTGCATTTAGCTTGAAGGTGATGTTGTAAACAACATGGTATAAAGAATAAAAGATTCAGAGGAGTGGGGGATCCTCTAACCCTTCCATCAGAAATATCTGGACTCATCTCTGATACGATAGACTTTCTGGGACAATCTTCCTCCACTAGTGAGGTTCTCTCACCTTAGAACATTTAGAACAAGGTTATTAAAAACTGAAGTTATCTGAAAACTGACCCCCAATCTTTACATCTGTGTTTTGTCCCAACTATCAAACTCTTTAACGTTTCTCTTTCTAATCTGTAACTACTTGCCTTTCACAACAGTTTTCCATGTACGTATGTAAATAAGTTTTTGATTGTTTGATTTCTTTTTCTTGTGGGTTCTTCTTTTGGTTGTCTGTTTACACTGCAGGAGAAACTCATTGGCTGAAAGCTTCTGTCTGAGAACTGTCACTCATCTAGGGGCTCTGAGTTAACTCTTCAGGTGCCAGAAATAAGTTTTTGGGCTTATTTGAATGCTACACCAGCACACACATTAAATGTGGGTTACATTTGGTTGCCAGAAAAAATAAAATCGCTTTGATGTGTAACGCCTTAAAAGACCTCTAGTTAGTTCTGTGCTGCCTCTTTTGAACAGCTTGTTATTCAAATTTTTTCCACCTACACTGGGTTAATTCTTTACTGTAAATGTGTGCCGCCGTCTAGCGGAGTAAAACAAATTCGGTTTATTTCTAATCTCATTTGTATTCTTCTGAAACTCCAATTTTTTTTGGTTCCACCAGAACACGCAAACATCCATTTCAATTGTAAAGCTTGTTCAAACAAGTCACCTAATAAGAATGGTTGTTTTCCCCCCACCAAGTTATTATATTCCTTTTAGCACACCGGGTGGGATAATCTGTCTTGGTTTACCAGTTTGCATAAGAGCTGGAAGAGGCTCCTGTCCTAATCTGTAGGCGATTAAACTTATCCCTAATGGACTTCCTGAACCCCTCCCTCACACCACTCCCTGATCTGAATGCAGCCAATCTGTAACATTTCTTTTTACACCACTTTAAATGAGCTAATCTGTGATTTGCAGCCCTAGATGTATTCTTCCTGTCCATCCAGAGTGACAAAACTCTATTCGTAGGCAGTTGGAAACACAGTTTAACAGTTGCCACCAGGCAGCAATGACCCAGTAGCTGAGGAATGGTATGGTGCACTGACACTGTTGTGTACCCTGGTTTTATCAACTGATCTTCTTTCAGTTGTTTTTTTGTAACATTTTTATTCATTTTATATTCTGCACTGCTAATAAAAAAAGATACCACGTGTCTTTGTAAAAAGGCTTAAAAGTGTTTTTTAAAGTGTAGCTCCTCAACAACAACGCACAGCACATACAGCACAGCACTGTATGGCAGATTGACACGCAGAAGAATTTGGGTTTTCATGCATGCAGCTACTTTTTATAAGCACTTGAAATGAGGTTGATTGTCAGGAGACAATTGTGCGCCAATCATACTCATCTGCAATTTATTAGCAGGTGATTAGAGACATGTCACCGCCTAGAATCTAGGCCCTAGGTGATAGTGTGCCTGTAATCTCTCAAAATCGGTTGATCAACGAACGGCGTGTTTTCAACCACTCAGCTACAGATTATTGCACGACTTTTCTTCTGATAAACGTCACCACTTACCTGTTAATAAATTGACTGATGGTTGATTGTTTGTCTGCGCTCATTAGTATGTGATCAGGTGATACTGTAACTGCACGACCTTTCCAACTCTGGGTAGATTTCAGAAAATCGTAGCGACGATCGCAAATTTTTAATGTCGGAGTGATTACCGTAATTTCACGGCCATTAGGCGCACTGTACGAAAAGGCGCAGCCTCAGTTTTGTGCGCCGTTGCTGTATTTAACACACACATAAGGCGCACCGTACGAAAAGGCGCAGTCTCAGTCACACACCGCCTTGCAACAACACACACGCAAGCATGCAAATGTGGGTATTAAAAAAAAGTCCAGTGCTTCTCAAATAGTGGGGCGCGTGTGATCCTGTGGAACACGTTTTTCTTTTTTGCCGTACTAGAATAAAGTGTAATTGTACATCCACTACAGTAGTTGTAGTTTATAGTTTAAATAAGAATTATTTTTTTTAAATTCAAGTTAATTGATGCACTTTAAATATTTTCTGTTACACACTAAAAAACAATGTTAATAAAGCTGTTCTTTTTTTTCCTTTAATGTTAATGAGGATACAGTGTTATGCAGAAGTGTACTTAGAACCAGGGGTCCCCAACCTTTTCTGCGCCACGGACCGGTTTAGTGTCTGATAATTTTTTCACGGACCGGTCTACAGGTGATAAGACCAGCCGGAAAAAATGGCTTTTTTAATCAATAATAATACATTTAAATCCACGTTGTCTTCACGAGAAAATTTATTAGCAGCGTCTTTATAACGTGGAAACATTCTCTCTGTTCGAACGCACTCTGGTTGCCATGGTAACGGTAAACATACCTTCAAAATAAAGACATCACAAAAACAAAGTGAATAATAATACTAGTTAGACACTTCACTCTTTAACGTTCTCATGCTTTTCTTTTAGGTCCGCCTTTTCTCACACACACAAGGCGCACCGCACGAAAGGGCGCACCGCTCATTTTGAAGAAAATTTTAGACTTTTAGGTGCGCCTTATGGCCGTGAAATTACGGTATATTGCAATCTGTCACAAAAGCCTAAAAAACGAGGTGAACAACGCTCGATGAGTGAGATGGAGCCCAAGCGCTCGCAAATATCACTCGCTTTCTGACTGTAAGGAAATGTTGTGTAATTGTTCAATAAATGGCTTCCAGGTCGTGTTAACGTATACCTTGAGAGGACGTTCTTATTTTCTCAAGATCAATATGGAAGAGAATTTCTTTCGACCAGCTGTTGTGAGGTGGGAGCATTACATGCTTCCTCTTAAGTAGAATTAGACCCCAGGCCCAATAGAGTTGAGAAGGCTATGACTTGTTTTTTTTGGTTTTTTTTTTTGCCTTGGTGAGATTGGGTAATGGGAGTGGGGAAGAGCCGAACAGCGCTGTAAGTGGGTCAGAGTCAAGTTTGGTTTTGAGTACTATTATGAGTGTTTAAAAGATTTGGAGCCAGAAGTTTGCAAGAGTTGGGCAGGACCAGAACATGTACTGTATGTAGTTTGAAGTAGACTGTTTACACCTCTGGCAACCGTCAGTGATGTCGATGTAAATCGCTGCCAGCCAGGAGTTTGTGTAGTGCTTGATGATGTTAGCATAGTGGCAGACCTCGACAGAGTTGAGGATCTGGTGGCGAACCTGTCTAGTACAGGATCCAGAGCTAGGTTAAAATCGCCACCAATGATCAAATAGTAAGTGTTCACATCAGGATGGAGGAGAAAAGATGGGAAATAAATTTCTCATCATTATATGTGGGAGTGTAGGCACTCACCAAAATAACTGGGACATTAAACAGCTTGTCTGACGTGGGCACAAAACGCCCATTGGGATCATCAAAGGTCTTGGTAGGTTCAAATGGTTTTCGTCTGCTAATAATAAAGGCTGCCCTTCCAGCCCTTACAGAAAATTTAGAGTGAAACACATGGCTCATCCAGGGTTGTTTGATATGAGCTATCACTGTAGTTTTAGGATTAGGTTCTTGGATCAAAAAGTCGTTTCAAATGTGAAACAACTTTAACCCTTTTAATAAATCCATTGACTCCCCTAACATTCCATGAAACAAACCTGCTGTGGTAGTTCCCTCGCCTATGACCAGAGGGAGCCTTGGACCTTCCTCCCTCTCCCAGATTTCAACCTGATGCTAAACATCTGTGGTCATTAGCCTGATGCTGGTCATCTGTCCATCATTTGCTTGCTGCATATTTAAAGACAATCCCCCCCTGACTTCTTCGTCAGGTCTTCCATTCGCCAACCCTGGTCTTTCTGCCTGATGAAGAAATGTCCTTGAACTCAAGTGTGATACATTTTTTTAAATTTGACCAAGAGACATTCCTTTTTGAATCATGTGCTTTTTTCTTACAGCTTTAACTGCTGGACTCCTTTAGTTAAATAAATAATGTTTGTTTTGGGTCCTCCTCCTTCCCTCAACAGAGTGCTTTCACTCACGTGACTAACACCCTCAATATTATTATTCAATTTAATATTTTTCAGATGTCTCTTATTTAATTTTCTCTTATGTTTACTAAAACGTTTTATGCATCTGTTCGGGGTCTGGCCCTGAGGTCACATTTCAGAACTATCTGGATTTTCTCACAATTTATATCGGCTGATGTATTTTTTTATTTCTTTTTGTTTCTCTGTTAGAGTAAAAAACCTTTAATACTTTTATAATGTAACATTTTTTTATTGAGTTTTCTGTTGTTTCTTTAGAAATAAAACCAGAGCAGTGGAGGGCAGTGTTGAGCAGTGTTTTTCCACAAGATAGAATAAAGATGCTGTGCTGTGTTTAATGGCCTAAACCACTTCTTGAGTGTATCGTGCTTTCCTTCTTTATGTCTTCTTTTCAGAATGTATGATATTCTAATGAGCTCTCTCATTTTCTACAGGCAGACTATTTACTCTAAACTGTGTGCTGTCAGGTTGACTTCACAAACAGAGACATGAGAAAAATGACTTTTTTGTGCCCTTTTCTCGCAGTTTTCTGAAACACCATTCTGAAAGCTTTGGTGGTCCTTGAGTCAAAACCTTTCTCTTTCTGGTGTACATTTATGCTGTTTTTGTTTTCAGATCATTGAGAGCTTCTACAATGAGACGTGGTCTGAACGCTTCTCAGAGTCCATCCCTCAGAGCACTTTGACTGCTTTGTGGTCTCTTTCTGTGGCCATTTTCTCTGTGGGGGGCATGTTCGGCTCCTTCTCTGTTGGTCTGTTTGTGAATCGATTTGGAAGGTATGGCAGCTGTAATAATCAATGTAAAACATTTTAAACAGCATCTGGAGAAAAAGAAGCTTTGGTTGTACTATCTTTATTTATCCTCAGGAAGAACTCCATGTTGATGGCCAACGTGTTGGCCTTCATAGCTGCTGTGTTTATGGGCTTTTCAAAACTGGCCAGCTCCTTTGAGATGCTGATTATTGGACGTTTCATCGTGGGTTTGTACTCCGGCCTTTCCACCGGCTTTGTCCCCATGTATGTGGAGGAGATCTCACCCACCTCACTACGGGGAGCTCTGGGAACGCTGCATCAGCTCGGAGTGGTTGTTGGTATCCTCATGGCTCAGGTAAGATCATCCAGATGTAAAGTCTTTGTAAAGAATATCAATCCATCCATCTGTGTATTATGCATTGGTGGGCTGTCAGGGCCAGCAAGGCCTTCTCTGCTGGCCTGACATAACCAGATATCATTATCATAATTATAATAAAAGTCAGTTTCATTTTAAATGTATTTTTCTAATTATATATATATAATTATTCTCTATATTCTGTTTGCTTCATGTCATATCCATTTGGTTATACTGCTTCAACTGTTGTAGTGTTAGGTTAAAGTTTTATCCAATCAGAATTCAGCTAGTTGGTGTCGCCAGGCTAATGAAATCTGCCTGAGGCCTTCAGAATCAACAGTACGGGTGTCTGTGCACTGAAAGTGAATGGTTCAGAGACTAACGTGTTCAGAGACTAAAAGTTGAATTCTGCTCCTTCTGGATCTAGAACAGCTTTGAAACAATGATATACTGAACAATGTAAGATACTAAAATCTAGCGCTCCAGAAAGCCATTCAGAGATGATCTCCATTGGATTAGAAGCTGCGATTGACTGTTAAGTGAGAAAACAAACTGGATTAACCTGAAGCAAGAAGCACTCAGACAGCAGCGGAATAAAAATAGACGTGGCTTCCTTCCAGCTTCATCTCCAACCAAGCGATTAGCAGCTCCTCCACAGTCTGGGAGCAAACAGAGCGGCAAGTTAAACAGAATGAAGTAAAGCTCAGACACTAATGATGCTTTCACAGGATTGAGTCCCAAGCAGGAGGTGTCTGAGGAGTAGAACATTTATATTCACCATTGTTTTGAAGGCGTTCGTCCAGATTTAAAAGAGCAAAATTAAACTGTAGTCTTTGTGCAAAACATCAAAAGTCAGTCTATAAAGGTCCACAGTCCTGAAGCTTTTCAACATGTTCTCATTGTATCAGATTGAAGATTTTTATCAATTCATTTTTACATTATTGCTTAGTTCTGCCTAAATTGGTTGTAGTCATCCTTACAAGTCAATGTACTGAAAATACATTTATAATACTAAACTGTAAATACCATGGGACAGACAAAACCTCAGACAATCATTCCTTTGGTGATTGAAAACTTTTGGTCAATAGCCTGTCAATCTGTCCAACTTCCTGGTTTTGCTAAAAAAAAAAAAAAAAAAAAGAAAAAAAAATATTTTTGTTGGATACACAAACTCAGGAGAATCCAGAAAAGATCAACTTGGATCTTAAAGTTTGGTCAGTTTTCACAAAGAATTCCTGGAATGTTTTCCAAAATATTTTTAAGTAAGTGAGAAAAGACAAATATTGAAAAGACAAATAGACAAATAATCAAAAGACAAATAATCCTGCCATCCGGGAGGAGCCGCTCCTCCTCCAGGTAGAGAAGAGCCAGATGGGGTGGTTCGGGCATCTGGTCAGGATGCCCCCGAGCGCCTCGCGGGCGAGGTGTTTCGGGCACATCCCACCGGGAGGAGACCAAGGGGCAGACCCCGGACCTGCTGGAGAGACTATGTCTCACAGCTGGCCGGGGAAAGACTTGGGATCCTTCCGGGTGAGCTGGAGGATGCAGCCGGGGTGAGGGAGGCCTGGGCTGCCCGTTTGAGGCTGTTGCCCCCGCGACCGGACCCCGGAACAAGCGGAAGATGACAGAATGGAACGGAAAGAAAAGACAATTGTTGGAAGCTTTTGTCTGTAGTTTTAGAAGGAACTGGATCACAAGCAGGAGCGAGTGCTTCCCCATTCTGGAACATCACTGCTCATTACTCCAGAAAGATCTCACTCCACAGAACATCCTGTTCATCTGATTGACGTTAGAACCTTTTAGTCAGATGAGAGTCGATCATTTAGGGGATGTTTTTCCAAAGCTGGTGATTAGCATCAGAGTCCAATGGAGCCAACTGTGATGAGATCTTCACCACCTTACTGGTTCTGAGCCAAGCCGAGCTGGGCCACTCAGATCTAAAGATGTTTGGTTTTATTTTTGTTTATATATGGTTATCTTGATAAAAATGAGTCTAGTTTCATCACCACTGGACCAACAGGGTCGCTGTTTATTCACACAGTCAGTTTCCATTCACTCACCAGGTCTCACTCTGTGGTGTCTACAAATAATAATAAACATGATCGCCCTCTAGCTGAACTCACTATTTACAATATCACATATTTGTACAATTTTCACCTCCTCAATTTATTTCAAAATCATGCCAACCAAATTTTACCATTGGTACCATTGTGTTGCATTTTGCTCCCAGGGTTCCCTTTGCTGACTCATTGGTGACTTTTTCAGTGACCCAGAAGTGACCAGAGGGAACGAACAAGTGTAGGGTAAAACTTTAAATCAGAGGTCATGAATAGGGCTTTAATACCACCCTCTCTGAAATCTGGATTGTATCTGAAATCAATTTTTTTCACAGCTTCCCATGTGCTCGAGCAGCACAACAAAAGCTCGCTTCTCTTATTAAAGAAGAGAAAATAAACTGTAAACGCAGAGCATTCATGTTCAGAGGTTGGATCAATTGCATAAGAAGTTCTTTATAGGTTTTAAGGAGAACAGTATTTACTTATGTAAATGTCTGTCATTTAAAAAGTATAAGTACATTGTTGATAAGCTTCAAAGCTGTCTTCTGAATAGGGTATCGATGATCGATATGTTTTTACTTCCATAGAAGAGACCTGAGAACTGGTTTTATTTAAACTAACTTGAGTTAGCCCAGCCCCTAAAGAGCAGCTAACCCCAACAAACATGTTAACAAACTGTTTTATAATGGTTATGTAACTTGTTAAATAATGATAAAGTGGGTCCTAGGTTTACTTGTATTATCGTTTAATTACCTTCAATTGTACTTACCAAAACTAACTAACTCAGTTATACACACACTAATAGCCCTGTGAAACTGAATTGGTCCAAATGAGAGTGTTGATTCCGTGCTAAGAATCCTTTTCTTTAACCAGAGGGTGAGAATGCTACTATATACTCCAGGTAAACTGTATCTTAAGCCTCCTTAAGCTACCATCATAAAAATGAGGCAATGTTTTGGACCTTAAAGCATGAAGTGTTCAACTTTACTAATGACTGCTTTTTTGGAATCACCAGTCTGTTGCAGGGCCATGTACACAGACAAGCACTTACACACTCTAGGAGCAATTTCTCAGTGGGTCAATCAAGCTAACAGACATGTTTTCGGGGAAGGGGTGGGGAGAGAGAGGAAACCATCAAGAAGCAATGCAAACATAACGAGAACATGCAAACTCCACACAGAAAGGCCATCATTTTGGAACCTGACTCCAATGGAAGTAAAACCCTGTCCTTCTTTCTCTGAGGCAGCAGTGCAAAACACCAAGATTTTATTACAGAAATCACTAACAAATCTGATGAAGTTAGCACGCAAACTTTTGGGCGAGCCACACTGGGCTTAGAAAGAGTTCAAGTTCGAAGCACTTTGGTCTGAGGAATTATGCATCCAATGTCGAGAAGGCCAATCTCTTGCCAGGGTTCCAAGTGTGCATAGCTGGTTTCTTCTTGCATGCGCTGAAATGTCTGTTGAGAACCTTTTTTTGTCATTTGTCGGTTGTTTTGGAGGAAGCTTTGACAGTACCCACAGAAAATTTCAACTTCATGTTGTCTTGTCGATGACTAACCCTTAAACATGTCTCCAATCAGACTGCATGGGAAAGTCTCCCTTCTTATCTGGGCCAAACTTCACACTTTAAAAATATCAAATCTAAAGCAAGTTTGGAATGCTTTTAGACATTACAGATGTTTGGGAACAAGCTTTGCTCAGAGCACTGTTTGCTCTGTTTGAAAATGTTTGCTGTGCAGATTTTTGGAATGGAGTCCATCATGGGGAATTCCTCGCTATGGCCCTTACTGCTGAGTTTCACCTTGCTACCATCGCTGCTACAGTGTGCAGTGCTTCCCTTCTGTCCAGAGAGTCCCAGATACCTTCTCATCAACTGCAATGAGGAAAGCAAAGCCTGCAATGGTTAGACACACACCTCTTCTTTTCATGCTTATATACAAATACAAGTTATATTTTATACAGATTCCTTTAGAAGAATCTACTTCATAGGGCTTCTTCTGCATCAACGAGATCCCCAGTAACTACAGTATATCTGGACCAGAACTAGTTCCGTCTCAGTTGGTTTCTCAGCCTCGTTAAATACTGCTGATAAAACTTTTTTATATTTCAGTGCTTACAAAACTGCGAGGTACTGATGATGTTCATGAGGATATTCAGGAGATGAGGGAGGAAAGCCAGAAGATGATGAGGGAGAAGAAGGTGACCATTCCTGAGCTGTTCCGCTCCTCCATCTACCGCCAGCCCATCCTCGTTGCAATCATGTTACAGCTGTCCCAACAACTGTCGGGCATCAACGCTGTGAGTAAAAAAAAAAACCAACCAGCTCCAGTCTAAGATCACTGCTGAGCAACATACGTACAGACAAACGTTTGCAAGCAAACAAGCTAGAATTGTTATTCATCTAAAAACACACACAGAAAGACACACATAAAGACACACTCAAACAAACACACAGCTTTTCCAATCACATAACCTCCTTGGCAGAGTTAATAAAATATTTGTGAAGACTTAAAACGAATGAGGACGGCTTGTAGTCCTCCCTCTCCTCCCGGGCTGCACTCCCACAAGCTTTATCCAATTCCTACCAGAGAACACTTATGAAGGCTATCGCTCTGGTCACTTGCAGTTCATCTATCAGCCATTTCTTGCGTTGAATTGGATTGTCTGCCATTGGAATTACAGTGAAAAGACCAGTTTTATTTGTGTGATTTTGTGGGATTTCTTCATTTTTGATGAATCAGATTAAAAAGATTGACGGGCCACATATGGTCCACAGGCCGTAGTCCACCCATCCCCGTACTGTGTTGAAGGGATTAAATCCCAACCAACATTGGAGAATGTTGAAGGATGCTGGAAATGGTTGAACAACCCAGAAACTGCTCTTGACAAACCTCTTTTTACAAAGTGCCATCGAAACACAGAAATCAGGATTTGGGTATATTTTCCAGGTCATATTGGGAGTATTTTCCTCCTCAACCTGAGGAAGATTTTTGTTGGCACGGAATATACTAACTGAGAGCATTTTTTTGTGGCAGTTACTGAGATAAAAACTCAGCAGAAAAATACAGGCTACAATCATAACAAGAAAAATGGCAGAGAACATGGAAGAGGTTAAAAGATCCCTCCGCTTCATCAGCAACCTGGTGCTTAGCACTCAAAAAACAGTGGAGCTGATCGTGGACTTCAGAAAGGTCACAACCCATCTGGTCCCGCTCCCCTTGATGGATACTGTTATCCCAACCATGGATTCTCATCACTTCCTCTGCACCACCATTACATGGGACGACAAATGGGAGCTGACCATCAGCGCTCTCATCAAGAAGACCCAAAAGAGAATGTACTTCCTGTGGCAGCTGAAGAAAGCCAAAGTACCGGCCGAGATGATGGAGCAGTTCTACACCGCCATCATTGAGTCCATCCTCATCTCCTCCATCGCGTGTGGTACGCTGAGGCTACTCCCTGGACAACCAGAAACTACAGCGCATTGTGCATTCTGCATTCTGCTGAGAAGATGATTGGCCAAAGTCTTCCATCTCTCCAGGACCTGTTTCTTCCCAGGACTCGAGGACGAGCAGGTCGGATAGCGGCGGATCCTTCTCACATTGAATGCTTACAGTCCATTTGGACAAAGACCTCTTGTCACAGAGACAGTTTTTTCCGATCAGCCATCAGTCTGATGAACACTACTTGACCTGTCTCCTCAAAAATCTGGACTCCGGAAAACTTCACTCCATCTCGCTGCAGCTGCCACTTTATCATTCTCTTTGGACTACATTTTGTTTGATTGTTCATGCCGCATGCCACAGATTTTATGTTTGATGTTGTACACTATGCTGAATTAAGTTCCTGGTTGTGAATTTTCATTGACAGTGGAAATAAAGAGTTCTTGATTCATCCATTCATTGACATTTATGGTTCTTTTCAGGTGTTCTACTACTCGACTGGGATCTTTGAAAGAGCAGGTGTGCCGCAGCCCGTCTACGCAACCATCGGTGCTGGAGTGGTCAACTGTGCCTTCACCGTGGTCTCTGTAAGTTACACAAGAATAACAACAGTTTGCACCAGGACTTAGACCCTCCTGCTGAGAGGCCACTGTGCTAACCACTTCCCCACCGGGCAGCCTGGGAATTTATGTGGAGTTAGAAAAACAAAAACATGGGAATTCATACGAGATGAAAATCACGAACCTTCATACATGTTAAAAAATCACAGACATGTTTTTCCTTCTGTGCAGCTTTTTGTGGTGGAGCGGATGGGTAGAAGACCCCTTCATCTCATTGGCTTGATGGGGATGGCGGTTTCAGCGGTTTTTCTCACTGTTGCCATGGCGTTATTGGTAGGTGTTTGTGGTCATAGTGACTGAACCCGGGATAAGTCTCTGTGGTATGTTTTCAGGACCAGTTCCCGTGGATGTCCTACATCAGTGTGGTAGCCATTTTCTGCTTCGTGGCTTTCTTTGAGATAGGCCCTGGTCCAATCCCATGGTTCATCGTGGCTGAGTTGTTCAGCCAGGGGCCACGCCCTGCCGCCATCGCAGTGGCAGGCTTCTCTAACTGGTCTGCCAACTTCTTGGTGGGAATGTGTTTCCAGTACGTTGAGGTGAGACTCTATCCTGAAAATTTAGAAAACCTACATGTTTTAGCTCATAAGAATTTTCTTATGGATTTCACAAACTTTAATCTGGATTTTTTTAATTTTCATACTTTATATAGTTTTGTTTTATTTCATTGCGTAAAAAACGCAATTTTAGCAAATACGGGCTTATTGGTTTTTTTTCTATACGCCCCCAAAAAAGTCCCCTAAAAAACAGAAAAGTTAAGAAGACAGAGCTAAAAAGACAGACTTTTTTGTCAACGCGTGTCATACATTAAAACGCACACAAAATTACTTGCTTTCAAGCAGATTATGATTCATCCAGGCGGTCATTGTTAACAGCACAGTCAAAGCCAATTCTGTTTTTAGCAGCCATCTGAGTTTTCATTTTAGTCTTAGTCTTTGGAACGAAAATTAATTTAAGTTTTGGTCACGTTTTAGTCGACGAAAACTCAAAAGAGTTTTCGTCTAGTTTTAGTCAGGGAAGACTTAGAACGTTTTTAGTCTAGTTTTGGTGTTAAAAAAAAAAAAAAAAGAAGCTAAAAACAACAACTATTCTTACTTTAACAATATCGGGTTTATTACTGAGAATGATGCAGGTTAATTGTTAGAAAAAAAAAAATCCTGCTTCGATTTAACTTTTGCAAAACAGCAAACATGATAAAACAATGTAAAATAAATACAAATTCTTTAGTGAGTGAGGAACGTTGTAACTTATATATACTTAAAAGTGACACCTTTTAATAATCCTGTAAATAAAATAAACATTGCATTGTGTCTTTAAAGCAGTCGTTAACGCAACCAAACTAGCTAAGGAAGTTAGTCTGCATGATACGGCATGCTGTTTGTGCAAGATATGTTGAAAACTTTCATTTTCTGACCACCAAGCCTCTTTGTTACTGTTTTCACCATGGTGTGTGACTTCCTCCTGGCTGGAGGTGTGTTGTGTAGACTGTGTGAACGTGCAGCATTTTGGGGGGCGTGCCGCCGTGAGAGACAGATGCAGCCGCTGTGTTTTTTCTTTTCACAGACAGAAATATGAAAGTCCGACGCCTATTTCGTTACATTTTTGTCTCGTCACATTTTCGTCACCAGAATGTCGCATTTAGTTTGTTATTGTTACGTCATCGTCATGAAAAAAAGCTTTGTCAACAAAATCGTTTCGTTGTTGTTATCGTTGACGAAAACAACTCTGGTCAGAGATAGACTGGTTACCTTCTCTTACGTCCCTCTGGCTCGTTATAAATTGACTAAGCACGCACAATCTTTTGTAATTTTTACAAAATAGCTGATTGCTCTTTTAATTTGATTTTTTTATAGTTTTACAGACATTACTCAGCCTTTTATTTTATTTTGTTTATTTTGAATTACTCTATTCATCCCTCACCGGGGAAATTTGTTTGCTGCACTCCTTACTGTCATAACTTAAATTTTTATATCTTTATTTTTAATTTTTTCTGCTTAATCTTTATTTTATGTCTTTATTTTTGCAGCAACTGTGTGGTCCGTATGTCTTCATCATCTTCACCGTGCTGCTGCTCGGCTTCTTCGTCTTCACATACTTTAAAGTTCCAGAAACAAAAGGAAAAAGTTTTGATGAGATTTCAGCAGGTTTCCGTCAGGGTTCAGATAAATATTCTGCTGCCGAGGAGTTTAATACCCTGAGAGGAGACGAGCCTGATCTCTAAACACTTTATTACTATTTTGTTATTTATTGACTGTTGTCGTGGTTTTGTTTTTTTTTTTTGCTCAGATAAACTTGTTTAGAAGACGTACTGATGTGTGAGTTTAAATGTTTTGCTGTGTTGAATTAGAAATTCAAATTTATTATTTTTTGTAGTTTAATTTACTGTTTAAAAGTGTTTGTCGGTTTTTTCTTTATTACTTAATTTTCTTTTTTTTTTTTAAAACCTGTCATCAGTTTGATATTTGTTGAATAAAAATCTGACAGTTTTGATGTGTTTTTATGTGTGTGTCTCATATTTAACTTTTTTGTTAGACAAACAGATTTTTATACTGTGACCCATTCTGTGCATGTATCTAAAGCGTGTATCCGTGGCAACATGTCATCTCTAACATGTTCTGTGTTAGAAAGATTGTAAAATAAAAGAGTGAAAATCAGAAATGAGTTTAGTGTGAATTTTTTTTTTTTTTTTTTAATTATTTCACACAGTCTATGAAGAGTCTCGGATTGAAGAGGAGCAGTGTGGTTTCCGTCCTGGACGTAAAACAACGAACCAGCTCTATACCCTCTTCAGGATACTGGAAGGGTCGTGGGAGTTTGTCCAACCAGTCTACATGTGCTTTGTGGATTTGAAGGCATTCGACCATGTTCCTCGGGGACTCTCAGAGCCCTTGGTACGAGCTGTCCAGTCTCTGAATGACCAGTGCCAGGACTTGGTCTGTGAAGCCGGCAGTATGTCGGTTCTATTTCCAGTGAGAGTTAGACCCCGCCAAGGCTGCCCTTTGTCACAGATTCTGTTCATTTACCTTTATGAACAAAATATCTCGGCGCAGCTGAGGCGTTGGAGGGATCCGGTTTGGTGACCTCAGTATCGGATCTCTGCTTTTTGCGGATGATGTGATCCTGTTGGCTTCATCGAGCTGTGATCTCCAGCTCTCGCTGGATCGATTTGCTGGTGAGTGTGAGGTCAGGGATGGAATTGAACAATCTATAGAGATAAAACATTATTATCTGTGTTTAGTTTAGTTTTTTTATTTGGACACAAATATTAACTAGAAACCACCAATGGGTGCAGACAGACAGACAGACAGACAGACAGACAGGCAAGCAGGCAGACAGGCAGGCAGGCAGGCAGGCAGGCAGGCAGGCAGACAGACAGACAGACAGATACACTGACACACAGACAGACAGACAGACAGGCAGGCAGACAGACAGGCAGACAGACAGACAGACAGACAGGTAGGCAGGCAGGCAGACAGACAGATACACAGACAGACAGACAGACAGACAGACAGACAGACAGACAAGCAGACAGGCAAGCAGGCAGACAGACAGACACACAGACACACAGACAAACAGACAGACAAGCAGACAGGCAGGCAAGCAGACAGGCAGACAGGCAGGCAGGCAGACAGACAGATAGACAGACAGACAGACAGACAGACAGGCAGGCACGCACACACAGAGAATATTAAATGACTGCTGATGTAATTCGCAGTTTGAACGCTAGAGAGCACTAACTCCTCATTTGTTTCCAATGTCTTGAGTGTTTTTTTTCCTCTTTTTTTTTTTAAACAACAAAAACAAAAAAAAGAAAATGAATGAGATAATAAAAAGAAAAGCCCCTGGTGCTGTGCCACCCAGTCCAGCTAGTCAGCTCTTCTAAACAGACAGCAGATGAAGTCCAATTTTCTCAAGTCATCATCTTAGTCTTTCTAAATGTAAAGAAGCAGGCTTTAAAATGACAGCCTTCTTTCCACTGATACATTATATAGATATATATACAGTGGTGGTCAAAAGTTTTCATACACTTGTAAAGAACATAATGTCATGGCTGTCTTGAGTTTCCAGTTATTTCAACAACTCTGATTTTTCTCTGATATAGTGATTGGAACATATCCTTCTTTGTCACAAAAAACATTCATGAAGTTTGATTCTTTTATGACTTTATTATGGGTAAACTGAAAATGTGACGAAATCAGCTGGGTCAAAAATATACATACAGCAATGCTAATATTTGGTTACATGTCCTTTGGCCATTTTTACTTCAATTAGGCGCTTTTGGTAGCCATCCACAAGCTTCTGGCAAGTTTCTGGTTGAATGTTTGACCACTCCTCTTGACAGAATTGGTGCAGTTCAGTTAAATTTGTTGGCTTTCTGACATGGACTTGTTTCTTCAGCATTATCCACATGTTCTCAATGGGATTTAAGTCAGGACTTTGGGAAGGCCATTCTAAAACCTTAATTCTAGCCTGATTTAGCCATTCCATTACCACTTTTGATGTGTGTTTGAGGTCATTGTCCTGTTGGAACACCCAACTGCGCCCAAGACCCAACCTTTGGGCTGATGACTTTAGGTTTTCTTGAAGAATTTGAAGGTAATCCTCCTTCTTCATTGTCCCATTGACTCTCTGTAAAGCACCAGTTCCATTGGCAGCAAAACAGGCCCACCGTGCTTGATGGTAGGCATGGTGTTCTTGGGGTTAAAGGCCTCACCTTTTCTCCTCCAAACATATTGCTGGGCATTGTGGCCAAACAGCTCAATTTTTGTTTCATCTGACGACAGAACTTTCCTCCAGAAGGTCTTATCTTTGTCCATGTGATCAGCAGCAAACTTTAGTCGAGCCTTAAGGTGCCGCTTTTGGAGCAAGGGCTTCCTTCTTGCACGGCAACCTCTCAGTCCATGGCGATGCAAAACACGCTTGACTGTGGACACTGACACCTGTGTTCCAGCAGCTTCTAATTCTTGACAGATCTGCTTTTTGGTGCTCCTGGGTTGACTCTTCACCCTACCGACCAGTTTTCTCTCAGCAGCAGGTGACAGCTTGCGTTTTCTTCCTGATCGTGGCAGTGACAAAACAGTGCCATGCACTTTCTACTTACAAACAATTGTTTGCACTGTTGCTCTTGGAACCTGCAGCTGCTTTGAAATGGCTCCAAGTGACTTTCCTGACTTGTTCAAGTCAATGATTCTCTTTTTCAAATCTGTGCTGAGCTCCTTTGACTTTCCCATTGTAGCGTTTGTGGGTGTTTTTATACAATGAGCCCTTTTTAAATGGCCTCAGAGAAGTCACCAGCTGCAGTCACTCATAATCACTCACAAGAAGTTAAGAGGTCATGCTATGAAGCTCATGTCATTGACACAACTTTCTAAGTCTCCAAAATTGCTCATTCATTGAGCTGTATGTATATTTTTGACCCAGCTGATTTCGTCACATTTTCAGTTTACCCATAATAAAGTCATAAAAGAATCAAACTTCATGAATGTTTTTTGTGACAAAGAAGGATCTGTTCCAATCACTATATCAGAGAAAAATCAGAGTTGTTGAAATAACTGGAAACTCAAGACAGCCATGACATTATGTTCTTTACAAGTGTATGTAAACTTTTGACCACCACTGTATATATACATACGTACATATATGTACTATATACATACGTACATATATGTATATATGTACATACATATATGTGTAATATACATATGGGCCGTGAAGTAATAAATTTAGGAAGTAATCAAACAGAGATGAGCACATTGACCAAATAACGCTCCAATTCCAAAAGATCGACCTGTACGTCTGTCCTAGTTTTGAGAGCTGGTGTGAACTGAATAAGTTCCAGCTGAACATCTCCAAAACCAAGGAGATGGTGCTGGACTTTCAACGAGCCCCCTCCTCCGTACGCCCTATCGCCATCAAGGATGTGGAGGTGGAGGTGGTGAGCTCATATAGGTATCTCGGTCTTCAACTGGACAACAAACTGAACTGGGCTAATAACATGGAGTCTGTGTACAAGAAAGGCCAGAGTAGAATGTACTTTTTAAGGAGGCTGGCCTCCTTCAACGTCTGTCCCACACTGCTGAACATGTTTTATCAGATTATTGTGTCCAGTGTTTTATTTTATGCAGTTGTGTGTTGGGGGGGGCAGTGTGAGGAAAAAGGACGCTCAGAAGCTGGATCGCATCATTCGAAGGGCTGGCTCTTTGGTTGGATTTGGTCTGGACTGCGTGGAGAAGGTGGTGGAGCAAAGGACATTTGGCCAAGTTAAGATCTGTCCTGTCCAACCAGAGTCACCCACTGTACATGGTCTTTTCCAGACAGAGGAGCTCTGTGAGCACCAGACTGCGCTCACTGAGATGCTCCACAAACAGACTAAAGAATTCTTTTGTGCCGTATGCCGTCAAACTTTTTAATGCAGCCACGTCGGGCAGGAGCAGTAGAGAGCTGCAGTGATTTTACTGATTCCTACTGTTTTTACTGATTGACTTTTACATTCATTTAGAAGCACTTTATCAGTCTTTTTATTCATTTTTTTATTCATTTTTAGTCTGTTTTATTCTTTCTTATCTGTTTTAATCTTTTATTTTGAACTGTTGTTATTGTGTGTCCTGATGTGTGAATGGGAGCAACAGATGTCAAGACATTTTCCCTCTGTCTAGTCTGTCTGTCTATTTCTACCCCATGTTTGGTTTATTTTCTGCATATCAGTTGGTTTGAGTGTTAGTAATACACAGTAGATCAACGGTGTCCAACCTTTTTGTTCCAAGAGCTACTTTTCAAGAATCAAACATCCTGAGATCTACCAGTCTAGTGTTAACACACACACACAGACAGATGGTTTCCAGCCTGCAGTGAAACTAACCTCAAAACACGTTCAATTTCAATTCAATTCAATTCAATTTTATTTGTATAGCCCAAAATCACAGAATGTCCGTCTCAATGGGCTTCACAAGAAAAAGAGGAATGTATTAACACAAATACACAACAAGAAAAATAACTAACAAATGCTAACGTTTTGTTTTTGTTGCACAACCATTAGACATCACAAACCCACCATCTCCCACACACACAAATTCTTATCTCTCAAACACACACAGACAAGAATATCTTTTAAATGAACACAAAAACAAATTCCCTTTTTTCTCGATTTGTCTCTAACACACAGACATAAATTCCTCTCTTTGTTTCTAACACACACACAGACAAATTCCACAGGCACGTAGTGCTTTGGGGTGGGCGGCAGCGGGACAGCAGTAGCAGGTGCTGTTCATTTAGAACAAGCTTAACAACATCCTTTCACGTCACAGATTCCCAAAAAATTTCCTACAACACTAGAAAAAGCAGTTGGATTGTCACTTAAAAAAAAAGTATGTAGAGGGTCCGAATACTCACTTAAAATGTTGTCAAAGTCGTTGCGTTGGAAACACTTATTTACTGCCATTTCATATTTCTTTTTCCTATACACGTGACGTACAACTTGGGATCAGTCCGCAAGCTTCCAGGAGACCATGATCGACTGGTTGGGCACCCCTGCTGTATATGAACAAGAGTGTGTTTTTCTCCAATTGTCTAGTTTATCCCAAGGCGCTGTTTGAATTATAGGATAATAATCTCGAAGATATCTATAAAAGTCACCAGATCGTACCAAACAGGAATTTTAATCACAATCTGGAATGTTTTGACCTCAATATTCCAGCTGTTTCTACAAACCGGATTCCGAAAAAGTTGGGACACTTTAGAAATTGTGAATAAAAACTGAATGCAATGATGTGGAGGTGCCAACTTCTAATATTTTATTCAGAATACAACATAAATCACAGGTCAATAGTTTAAACTGAGAAATTGTATGATATTAAGGAAAAATATGCTCATTCAAAATTTCATGGTGTCAACAAATCCCAAAAAAGTTGGGACAAGAACCTATTAGAGGCTGGAAAAAGTCATTTGAGCATACAACAAACACCTGGAAGACCAATCAGCACTAATCAGGTCAATTGGCAATATGATGGGTATAAAAAGTGCTTCTCAGATTGGCAGTGTCTCTCAGAAGCCAAGATGGGTAGAGGATCACCAACTCCCACAATGTTGCGTAAAAAGATAGTGGAACAGTATCAGAGAGGTGTTACCCAGCGAAAAATTGCAAAGAGTTTGCAGTTGTCATCATCAACTGTGAATAATATCATCAGAAGATTCAGAGAATCTGGAAAAATCTCTGTGCGTAAAGGTCAAGGCCGGAGAACCATACTGAATGCCCGTGATCTCCGGGCCCTTAAACGACACTGCATCAAAAACAGGAGTGCTACTGTGAAGGAAATCACAGCATGGGCTCAGGAGTACTTCCAGAAACGATTGTCAGTGAACACAATCCACCGTGCCATCCGCCGTTGCCAGCTGAAACTCTATTCTGCAAAGAAGAAGCCATTTCTAACAAAGATCCACAAGCGAAGACGTTTTCACTGGGCCAGGAGTCATTTAAAATGGAGTGTGGCAAAATGGAAGACTGTTCTGTGGTCAGACGAATCACGTTTTGAGGTTCTTTTTGGAAATCTGGGGCGCCATGTCATCAGGACCAAAGAGGACAGTGACAACCCAAGTTGCTATCAACGCTCTGTTCAGAAGCCTGCATCTCTGATGGTATGGGGTTGCATGAATGCGTGTGGCATGGGCAGCTTGCACATCTGGAAAGGCACCATCAATGCAGAAAAATATATTCAGGTTCTAGAGCAACATATGCTCCCATCCAAACGTCGTCTCTTTCATGGAAGACCCTGCATTTTTCAACAAGATAATGCCAGACCACATTCTGCATCAATCACAACATCATGGCTGCGTGGGAGAAGGATTCGGGTACTGACCTGGCCAGCCAACAGTCCAGATCTTTCACCTATAGAAAACATTTGGCGCATCATTAAGAGGAAGGTCAGACAAAGAAGACCCAAGACGATTGAACACTTAGAGGCCTGTATTAGACAAGAATGGGAGAACATTCCTATGTCTACACTTGAGAAGCTGGTCTCCTCAATGCCCAGACGTCTGTTGAGTGTTCTAAGAAGAAGGGGGGGTGTCACACAGTGGTGAAAATGGCCTTGTCCCAACTTTTTTGGGATTTGTTGACACCATGAAATTTTGAATGAGCATATTTTTCCTTAATATCATACAATTTCTCAGTTTAAACTATTGACCTGTGATTTATGTTGTATTCTGAATAAAATATTAGAAGTTGGCACCTCCACATCATTGCATTCAGTTTTTATTCACAATTTCTAAAGTGTCCCAACTTTTTTGGAATCCGGTTGTATATCAGCAGAGCAAATGATTTAAACCACATGGTCTCAGACAGGTTTTTACTCCCACCAGAGAAACACCCAAACTGGGCATTAATGAATAACATCTTATGACTGTAATTAATCACATCCTCCAAAGATTCTGCTCCAGCAAAAAACGTCATAGGTTAGAGGGTCACTTCCTTAAAAGGATTCAGAGTTAATAAGCAGCGTTTAGCAAAACCTTTCCTCTTTGATTGAAATAATTTCAGTTTTAACTGTTAAGCATGGAGGTGGATTTATCATGTTTTGGGAACATAATGCAGCCAGGCCATCTGATGGGAACACACACATTTTTAAAATGCAAAGACACTTTGATTTCATTTCCTTTTTAAAATTTCTATTATTTCTATAAATCAGATTGCATGGTGGCTTCAAAGCATGAACGTTGGGCGGTCGAGTCCCGGAGTGGGGTGGGGCTTGAAACATTGATCTTTCTGTGTGGAGTTTGTATGTTCTCTCTGGGTATGTGTGGGTTTTCTCTGGTTTCCTGCATAAACATACATGTCAGGTTGATTGTCTCCACGCAGAATGAGTGTGTTTGTGGACGGCTATCTTTGTGTGTGGCGTTGTAACAGACTGGCGACCTGTTTATGATGCGTCCTGCCTCTCACCTGAAATCAGCAGAGCATCTGCTAACTATCCGGGACAGACTCTGGCATGCAGTGATGGAGGAATCAGTTTGGAAAATTACATTATTGTGTGAATTGAAGCTTTTCAGTCATAACATCTGTGTGTTTGACAGATTTTTCTAGACGGGAGAAATAAACCAGAGACCAGGTCAAAGAACAAGACCCTTGACAGGACTTTGTTCACATGGTGCGGCTTACACTTTAACTATGCACCTTTTTATAGAACAACTGACCTTTCAGCATGTATTTAAGGAAAAAAAACGAGTGTGTTTGGAAATGTGTAACATCCCAACAGAGATAAGAATGGTTTTGTCCAGAGTGCAGAGCCTTCACCCTGTGCATGATGGATGAAGTCATGTATCGTTCTATCCGTGATGTGGGTCAAACGTCAGCATCACACCATACTGCGCATGACTCACTGGTTGTACAGCGAGTGGAAAATTCCCAGCATTATGTGACCTTTCGCCCATACAGGCAATGTGTGGCTGAAAGTTGTGTGCATAACTTCATGTACAGTAGATGTGGACTACATCTATCTGTTTCAGCTGGTTCTTCTATAACGCAGTCACTGACCGGAAGATCTTGAATGTATTTGTAACTTTAAATTGGAGCCCAGGAAGTCTGGCGACCATCATGATGGAAGCTAAAAGGGATCCTAATAAATAAACAAACTGTTCTCATGTAGATAATTGCCATCAAAATGCTACTAAAAGCAAATAAGCAGCACGATCACAGCTGTTCTTCTAAATAAACTCAGTCAGTCACTTTCTTAACCATCTATCGCTTACAGGGGGTGCCAGAGCCTATCCAGCTTACTCGAGGCGAGGGGCAGGGTACACCCTGAATTGGTCACCAGTCTGCTGTGGCCCCCCCACACACACACATACCTAGGGGCAATCATGTTGTGGCCAATCAACCTAACATGCATGTTTTGGGGAGGAAACCAGAGAAAACCCGTACTTACACAGAGAGAACATGTGAACTCCACACAGAAAGACCAGTGTTCCAAACATCCTCCCCACCCGGGACTTGAACCCATGGCCTTCTTGCTGTGAGGCCACTGTGCTAACCACTGCACCACTTCCGCCCAAATGAGCTAAGGTTCTAAAAATAGGAAGTGTTTGTTTTTTTAACTGGAATTTTGACTAAATGCTGGAATTAAAGCTATTTTCTCTTTTTTTTTTTTTTTTTTTTTTATTTATTTATTTATTTCGGTCACAGTGCAACCTCATATCAATGAAATAAAGAAAACAACCCTATTCCAGCAAAGGACCGAAAAGGTAACGGCTGAAGCAAACGCTTATTACGCCGACCCTTTTTTTTTTTTTTTTTTTTTATGTCATAATAAAAGCAAAAAGACATAAGTAAATACTAAGTCATCATAATTGTTATAACACATAACATAATAATATCATAATACATCATAACATAATCATAATACATCATAACATATAACATAATCATAACACATATTCGTAACACATAACATAATCATAACACATCATAATTGTTTACTTTTTATAGAAGCTTGAATTTAACCATCAAGACTTGCATATTTTTTAACTATTAATAACTTAAATTTCTTTTTTAAACATAAAAGATTTAAACACAATTTAAGTTCATCATTACAATTATTCCAAAGATCCACACCTTTAATAGAAATACAGAATTTTTTAACATTTGTTCTAAATTTATTTTTAATGAACATATCATTTCCTCTTAGTTCGTATGGACTTTTCCTAATAATAAACATATTTTGTAGAGAGTTTGACATCATGTTTTTTTTTATCTTAAACATAAATTTTAAAGTGTGTAATTCCACTAAATCATAGAACTTTAATGTTTTTAAATTTATAAATAGATTATTGGTAGGTTGATTATAAGATGAGAATGTTATTGCTCGTATTGCTTTTTTTTGTAAAATATAAATTGGTTTTGTGTTAGTTTTGTACGTATTTCCCCAAATCTCGATACAATAAGTTATATATGGAAGTACTAATGTATTATATAACATAAACAAACTTTTTTTATTTAGGACAAATCTGAATTTATAAATGATTGCTATTACTTTAGACAGTTTATTTTTTGTATAATTTATGTGTGATTTCCAGCTTAATTTGTGATCTATAATCATTCCAAGGAACTTACTGTCGTAAGCTCGTTCCAATGGGGTGTTATTAAGCATAATTTGAATTTGTTTAGGTACTTTTAATTTTGTAAATACTATAAATTTCGTTTTTTCAATATTTAATGATAATTTATTTATGTCAAACCATATTTTTATTTTACTCAATTCTCTTTCAACTGATTGTATCATTTGGTTCAGGTCTTTTCCTGAAAAGTAAAGAGTAGTGTCGTCTGCAAACAGTACATAATTTATTAGTTTGGATGTGTAACACAAATCATTGATGTACAGGATAAAGAGTTTAGGCCCCAGCGTTGAGCCTTGTGGAATTCCACATATGACTTTTAATAAATCAGATTTTTCCTCCTTTATTTGTACATATTGATATCTATTTTCTAAGTAGCTCTGAAGCCATGTATATGCAGCTCCTCGAAAACCAAATCTGTCTAGTTTGCTCAGTAATATATTATGATCTATGGTGTCGAAAGCTTTCTTAAGGTCTATGAAAATACCGATGCCATAATTATTTGAGTCTATTGATGTAGTAATATTTTCTATTAGTTCTGTAACAGCCATATTAGTGGATCGGTTTTGTCTAAACCCATATTGTTTGTCACTAAGGAGCTGGTGTTTCTCTATAAATTTATCTAATCTTATTACAAATACTTTTTCTATTATTTTTGAAAACTGTGGAAGTATGGATATAGGCCGATAATTTGAAAATAATTGTTTATTGCCATTTTTATAGACTGGAATAACTCTAGTTATTTTCATTTTTTCAGGAAATTTACCAATTTGAAAAGACTTATTGCAAATATATGTTAGAGGCTGTGCAATATGTTCTATTGTATTCTTTATTAAATTCATATCAATGTTAAGTGTATCTTTAGATGTTTTTGATTTAAATTGCTTTACTATTTTAATTATTTCATTTTCATGTGTTGGGTTTAAATAAAATGTAAAAGGATTTCTGTTTACAGTATCACTTGGGCTTATGTTATGCTTCTCAATACTTTCAGCCAAGGTATTTCCTACATTAACAAAATAATGATTAAATCCTTCTATAATTTCTTTTATATTTTCCAGCTTTGAGCTTTTGTTCATGAATTGTTTTGGTATTTTATATTTTTTATCTTTTATTTTAATTATTTTATTAATGACATTCCATGTTCCCTTAATATTTTCTTTTTGTTCTTCAAATAATTTATGAAAGTATTCTTTTTTGGTTTTCCGCAAAATACTAGTCAATTTGTTTTTATAATTTTTATATTTTATTTCAGATTCCTTGGTTTTGTGTTGAATAAACTTTTTATATAACATATTTTTCTTCTTACATGCATTTTGTAATCCACTTGTTATCCATGGCTTTATTTTAGAATTTTCTTTAAGTCTTACCTTTTTTAATGGGCAGTTTTTATTGTAGATTTCTAAAAACATGGATATAAAAATTTCATACGCTTCACTTGGGTCAGTTTGGTTGTAGACCTCGTCCCATTTCTGTTTTAATAAGTCTTCTTTAAGTTTATTTAGAGTTTGGTCTGTCACTCGCCTAATATATCTGAATGTTTCAGAGTTTTCTTTGTCATCAGTTATAATTTTATTTTGAAATATAGCAAAAACTGGTAGGTGGTCACTTATATCACTGACAAGAAGGCCACCAACAATTTTAGCTTCAATATTGTTTATAAAAATATTATCTATTAGAGTGGAGGAATCAATAGTTATCCTGCTGGGTTTATCAATAATTGGTAATAACATATTTGAATGCATCATATTTATGAAATCAGTTGTTTTCCCATGGGTAGTTGCTTTAAGCAAATTTATATTTACAAAGTAAATCTCCACATATTATTAATTCCTTTGTGGAATATCCATTTATATTTATAATTTCATTCATTTTTTCATTAAATGTATCAATCGGTGAACCAGGTGTTCGGTATACACAAGTAACATGTACATTTTTTGTTTTTTTAAATTCAATTTCGACAGTAATTAATTCCATTATATTGTGAACAGATACTGATTTATCTTCAATGATTTTACAGTTAAAGTTTGAGTCCACATAGAGGGCAACTCCACCTCCTTTTTTGTTGTTTCTGGTGACTGTAAATAGTTCGTATCCCTCTATCTTTACTAGTGTTAGAGGGTGCTTTAGCTCGTCCAGCCACGTTTCAGATACGGCTATAACATTAAATTTACCGTACATATGCAGTAGGTCTTTGATTTTTGATATGTTCTTCCAGAGACTCCTAATGTTAATATGTAGCACTGAAAAGTTTTTCTCCAGTTTAACGTTCTCTTTAAATTGTTCGCTTGTGTAATAGTCACAGCTTAAGTCCAAGTTATTGTAGAAATATAATTCTGGATCAAGTTGTTGATCAATACAAGTCATAGTTTGTCTTGTGTTCAGTGCACATATGTTCACCTGTCTCCTTTTCCGCGATGCGTAATCCGTGCATCATCAAGCGCTCTTTACAATCTTCCGAGAAATCATAATCCTTTTTTAAAGTAACATAATCTAAATAATTATTCATACGGATTCAGGTCTTTCAGCTCTCTTATCGTGATCACTTTCGCTTCTTCTGGCGTACCATTGAGTTTAATCATCACTTGCCCGTTCCAAGTCCACGTAGCTTGTATTTTTTTCTGTTTTCGCAAGTTTCTTGCATGTCTTGCGATGTCTGCACGTCTTTTTGTTAAGTGTTCATTCAGATATACTCCCGTGCCTCTTAACTTCTTAGCTTGTCGTAATAGCTCTATTTTGTGTTTCCTGTTAACAAAACGCACAATAATATTTGGTTTTGCGGTTTTTTCCTTCTTCGGAAGTGTGTGACAAGCGGATATGTTCTCTGGATCAACTTTTATGTCTTTATTTGCCAGAAATTGAATGACTTGCCTCTCCAGAGTTTGTTGCTCCTCTGGCGTCGCGTTCTCCTCTTCGGCCTGTGCTGTAGCGTTAGCATAGCTGCGGTGTCTAGTTTCCAGTCCACTCACAATAATATCCTCCATCCGAGTATACTGTTCCAAGTCATCAACTCTTCGTTCCAGTCCAGAAATAACGGCGTCTTTCGTCTTTATTATTTGCTTTAATTCTGCCACTTCATTCATCAGGGCTATTAGCTTCTTTTGCTGCTGAACTACTGTAGTCATTTCTTCCGACATAAAAGTCAGCGATTTGCGGATCTCTTGTAATTCTTCGTCAATGGCAACTTGTGACTTGTGACTTTCTTGTGACTTTCTTGGTGCCATAATTTCAGAAAATCAGGAGCAAAAACACACAGAATTGGTGGCCGCTAAAAGCTTAAGAGCTAATAGGCTAATAGCTAATAGGCTAAAAGCTAATGGGCGCTCTCTTTATCTGTGTCTCTTGCGTTTCTTTCATCCTTTCTACCTCCATGTGTAGATCCTTTGTATACCCAGTCTGGTTATCCGTGAAGATTCTATCTTAGAACCACTTTAAACGTTGTTTAGAAAAGTTTTATAAAAAAGAAACGGAGCAAAGTTTGATCTGCTGTCTTCCTGCTCAACCGGAAGTTGAAAAAAAAAAAAAAATATCTTCTAAATATAAGATAAATAAATAAATAAATAAAATATCTTCTAAATATAAGAAATGTGACAAAGTCCTGTTTTTAATGAGGATCATCAAGTTTTTTCACGATGTGTCATAAGAAAAACAATTTTCCTCGACATAGATTTTTATAGTGTTTTTATGGATTAAAATTTTGTCTAAATTTACCTTTCTAACGTGATATACTAAAGATATTTTGTTACTCTTTCAGTTCAAAACATTTGATTTGAAGCATCCGTGCTTCCGGAACACTTTGGTACTTAGTACCAGAGGTAAGATCAGGCCTAAAAAATCCAGCCCGACCCGACCCGAGCCCACGGATTTAAAACCCGACCCGGCCCGAGCCTGACCAATAAACGTGATTTCAGGCCCAGGCCCGAAACAAGCCCGAAACAAGCCCGAAATGTCATATTTTATTTGTGAGGACTCGGGAGGGGGAAGGTTTTTTATAAATTGGAACATTTTCAAGAACACGTTTTTTAATTAAAAAAAAAAAAAAAGTCACACTATTGGACCCCTGACACACTTGTCTGTGATGGCCTCCTTAGTGCGAAGAGGAGGGACGGTCTTTGAAACAAATGATAAAATAGATCTTTAACGATCATCACTTTTACCAGTCCAGCTGTTTAAATGCCTGCTCAGCGTCAACGTGCCAGTCTTTTTGCTCT
Source organism: Neostethus bicornis (assembly GCA_902685375.1). Classification (NCBI taxonomy): domain Eukaryota; kingdom Metazoa; phylum Chordata; class Actinopteri; order Atheriniformes; family Phallostethidae; genus Neostethus; species Neostethus bicornis. The sequence goes on from LR738550.1 coordinate 29,309,543, forward strand.
CATATGAAATCAAAGCGCCACATTGACTACATTCAGCGAGGCCAACGCAAGTTTCTGTAGCATTTTAAACAATAAATTTGAAGTTTTTCCACACCTCACTCTTACCGGTGTTTGTCTTTTCAGTTCTCCTGCCTTTAGTTTATCCTTAACTTCTTACTCCTTCATATCGGGGATACTAGTTCAAAATAAATAAAATAAAGACGTGCGCAGGAGAGGATTACCAAATTAAGAGGAGGCGTTCACATGCGCAGAGCATGCGCTGGATCTGCGGATCCTGTTTAGTAGTTAAACATTACTTCTCTGTTTTAATTTTATAACAAGTATTTATTAATTTAGTACCCACACCTCGTTTTAGTTTACATTTTATAAACAAATATTTATTAAAAAAAAAAAAGTCATCGAGAGAGAAGCCCGAAACTGACCCGACCCAAAGTAATGATTGACATTTTTAGGCTTGGGTCGGGTTCGGGCTTAAGATATTACCTCTGCTTAGTACCAACTATAGATGAACTAAAGAAAATTTTTTAACAGCAAGTGAACTGCATTGCTTTAAACTTAACTATAAAAACCTAAACTATCTTCACTTACGGACCTGGTTTTAGATAATATGTGACAATAAAGTCACATAAAAAACAGTTGCTCAGACCTAACTATAGATGAACTGGATAGTAAAGTCAAATATTAGATTCTTATAACAGTTAAAAAAAAGCCTCTACACGACTTCTTCAGCCTCACACAGACCTCGTTCATTATTAGATGCTGTGATACTGAGCAGGAGGGCACAGAGTGATTTTCCTCAACGCTTTGGTGCCAATTTACACTACGTTCCAAATTATTATGCAAATTGTATTTAAGTGTCATAAAGATTAAATTTAGTGTTTTTCAGTTAAACTCATGGATGGTATTGTGTCTCAGGGCTCTGTGGATCACTGAAATCAATCACATACACCTGTGATAATTACTTGGTCAGGTGAGCCCAATTAAGGGAAAAACTGCTTAAGAAGGATGTTCCACATTATTAAGCAGACCACCATTTTCAAGCAATATGGGAAAGAAAAAGGATCTCTCTGCTGCTGAAAAGCGTGAAATAGTTGAATGCCTTGGACAAGGTATGAGAACTTTAGATATTTCACGAAAACTTAAGCGTGATCATCGTACCATTAAGAGATTTGTGGCTGATTCAGAGCACACACGGGTTCGTGCAGATAAAGGCAAAATGAGGAAGGTTTCTGCTAGACAAATACATCGGATAAAGAGAGCAGCTGCTAAAGTGTCATTACAAAGCAGCAAAGAGGTATTTGAAGCTGCTGATGTCCCTGGAGTCCCACGAACATCAAGGTGTAGGATCCTCCAGAGGCTTGCAGTTATGCATAAACCTTCTATTCGACCACCCCTAAACAATGCTCACAAGCAGAAACGGCTGCAGTGGGCCCAGAAATACATGAAGACCGATTTTCAAACAGTCTTGTTCACTGATGAGTGCCGTGCAAGTCTGGATGGTCCAGATGGATGGAGTAGTGGATGGTTGGTGTATGGCCACCATGTCCCAACAAGGCTGCGACGTCAGCAAGGAGGTGGCGGAGTCATGTTTTGGGCCGGAATCCTAGGGAAAGATCTGCTTGGCCCCTTTAGGGTCCCTGACGGTGTGAAAATGACTTCTGCAAAGTATGTTGAGTTTCTGACTGACCACTTCCTTCCGTGGTACAAAAAGAAGAATCGTGCTTCCCGAAACAAAATCATCTTCATGCACGACAATGCACCATCTCATGCTGCAAGGAACACATCTGCTTCATTGGCTGCTATGGGCGTAAAAGGGGAGAAACTCATGGTGTGGCCCCCATCCTCCCCTGACCTCAACCCTATTGAGAATCTCTGGAGCATCATCAAGCAAAAGATCTATGCAGGTGGGAGGCAGTTCACATCCAAACAGCAACTTTGGGAGGCTGTTCTGACATCCTGCAAAGACATTCAAGCAGAAACTCTCCATAAACTCACAAGTTCTATGGATGCAAGAATTGTGAAGCTGCTATCAAACAAGGGGTCCTATGTTAACATGTAACTTGACCTGTTAAGATGTTTTGGATTGAAATGGCTTTTTATTTCAGTGAATATGACCTCATATTGCTATAAATTCAACAAATTACTATTTTCAGTTCTTTATAAACTAGAAAAAGTCTTGAAACTATGTTATGCATAATAATTTGGAACAGTGCATTTTAAGTTTTTCATTTATTTTTTAAATACTGTTTTCATTAGGAGGTTTGTTCAGTAATATTTGAAATACAATTTGACAGCTAATGACTTGAAAATGATGCTGATCGTCATTTGCATCAAGTATTTTGGAAAATCAAACAAAAACGTCATTTGCATAATAATTTGGAACGCAGTGTATTAATCCTGCACTGCTGGCACCGCAGCAGGCAGCAGGAGGAATTGAGGGTTATGTTCCAGGGACAGCATGACGCATGGTGGGAATTGAACCAGCAACTCTTTGGTCCAAGGACAGGCGTTCTACCACTGAGCTATGGCTGCCTTCTGAATATCTTTTATTAATAAATTCAACTGGATTTTAAAAGTTTTTTATTGTCATATGTTAACAGTACAAAACTATTGCTTTCTCACTTTTACAAACATTTAGTTTCTACTTAGTTCAACGTTAAGGCTTTAAATCATGTTTATGTAGAAATATAAAAAAATTCCATCAAGTTTCACTCAAACTACATAATTTAAACACAGCCTGTTAAAAACAAAATAAATCCTATTTTTCAGACACAGTTTGAATATTTCCTTTATTTAAATAGAGAGGTTTATAGCAGAGATCTCCAACCCCCGGACCGTGGACTGGTATTAGTTTGTGTCTCATGTGGTACCAGGCCGCTCAGAAAGAAATAATTTACATTATTTCCATTTGGTTATTTATCCAAGCTTTAATGATGTTTTATTTTGAAAGGTCGCTGGGTTTTCTCTATTACACCCCTCAATGAGTCACTTTTGATGCATCATCCCACTAAATTTTAAACCCCAAACTAGCGAAATGAGTAAGAACAAAGATAGAAACTTTAGAAAGTTCCGTTCTGTTGTCTTCCGCTTATTTGGGGCCGGGTTGTGGGGGCAACAGCGTCAGACAGGAAATAAAAAAAGTGAAACTCTCTAAACTATCTTTAGAAAGTGTCTTCGCTAAAGACGGTTACAAAGTTCTGGAGCCGACTGGACCTTAGCAACCCTCCTCAGGTTTCAGACCAAGATGCACTGTCTGGTTGCAGCAAAACAAGTTCGAAAACCTCCATTGATTCAGTCTTACTGTGAGGAGCCAGGATAGTATTTTTATGTTTTAACGTTACCATAGAAACCAGAGTGCGTTAGGGCAGAGAGAATGTTACACATGTTCTTCAGGCGCTGCTGATAAAGTAACAAATGAAGACAAAGAGAATTATTAATATTATTGATAAAATACCAGTTTTAAATGCTGGTCTTATTTAACTATCTGCTAAACCTTTAGACCGATCATGAAAATATTGTCGGATACTAAACCGGTTTGTGGTGCAGAAAGTTTGGGATCACTGCTTTACAGAATAAAAAACGACTTTCATGAGGTTGTTTGTGTTTAAAAATTAAAATGTGCAATGTATCAGTCGGAAGACTGGCAAGAGCATATTTTTTCTTAATGCTTTACTTTGCATATACAGAAAACATCTAGAGGTTAATAACATTTAAAAACAATAAGAAGGCACCACTGAAATAAAAAGTTCATTGTTCAGCGAGTGGATCTGTAGGAGCGTCAAGGAGTTCAAACATATCGTCGATAACCTGCCACAGACAGTTCTCCAAGGGAAAGTCATTGTCCACCAGATTAACCAGGAAGTAGTTGTCATGAATGTATTTGATGATCATACGAGATGGTGACTCGTCTTCGTAGAGTTTCGCCCACTGCTCGATCCACAGAGCAAAGGCCTCGTCCTGTAAAAACATTGTGACGGAGATTCAATTTCAATATTTTCATAAGAACTTAAAGAACTAATCAATTTAATTGATTAAAATCTTTTTTTAAATTATCAATTATTTGGTTAGCCCCTCACTACCTAGGCTACCCTGATCAAGGTTTTTACAAATAAAAGGAGGGGTCACTTGTGCATATACTGTAATTTCACGGCCATAAGGCGCACCTAAAAGTCTCAAATTTTCTTCAAAATGAGCGGTGCGCCCTATCTGATTTGTGATTTGCGGACGTATTAGAGAACCATCAGGCGGACGCAGTTGAAAACATGAGAATGTTAAAGGGTGAAGTGTGGGCGTGGATTATGTCTAAAAGAACAGGTGTGTGCTTTATGCAGAACATTGCTGTTTTTACAACAATGAAAATGGAAAAGAGACACGCTTATGAAGCTCAGTTTAAACTGATGGCGATCAGCTGCGCCGGGCGAGTTACGCCACAGTTTGCCAGTGGATTGTAGATGCTTGGGCTAACGTGTCTACTGGCACTGTTGTCCGAGCTTTCCCAAAAGCAGGCATCATTTCCGAGGAGCCGCACGGTTCAGACAGTGATTCTGACAGCGTGGAAAGTGAACCTGCGAGGTTGGATTTAGAGCAGCTGTTAGATTCTGAAACAGAGGATGAGGACTTGGATGGATTTGATAAATGACTTTATGAACGACTGTAACTAATATTTTTAAATACGCACGTGTGTGTGCGTATGCGTGCGTCTATGTGTGTGTTTTAAGGCGGACATACGTAGTAGAGGATATGTATATAAAACCTGCGCCCTATCATCGGGTGCGCCTTATGTGTGTGTTAAATACAGAGCACGCAAAATTTGGACTGCGCCTTTTAATACGGTGCGCCCTATGGTCGTGAAAATACGGTAAACCAATCCGCTGAGGTGGTGGCTTCATGCGTAAAGTAAAAACCTCTGTGCGTAAATACACACAGAATGCTGAGCACACCAGAGAAAGTGTTTAAAAAAAAAAAAAGTACAGTTTATGTAAACAGAATAGATAAAATATTGATAAGTTTAATAACCTGATTTACATCATTATTAATTAAGAACTTTAATATTATCGTTATACATAATAAGAAGGTTTTGTTTTTAAATGTCGTACTGTTGGGTTGCTTTGGTTACAATAAAACAGTCAATGGGGGATCTTTAATAATAATAAAAACATTTTAAAAAATGATTTATGAAGATTAAACTAAATTCTTTTAATTGGCCGATTAGGCAGAAATCAGCTTTTCTCGGACCTTATATTTGAGTTGCGATTTCCAAAAATCACAATTCCTCAGGTCGTACACTAGAAGTTTTTTTTTTTTTTTTTTAAATAAACTGACATTGTGTAGACGTTATTTTACCTTCCAGTACATGAAGCTGACTGGATCCACAACAGTGGGCTGAACAATTTCCCTGCCAGGAAAAATCCCCCAAGTCACAGCATTAGGCTGCATCTCGTGAGCGTTGGTCAGATTACGGCCCTGCATACAAACATACACACACAGCCATAAAGTGTATTCAGTCTCTTTTTCCTCTTTCAAAGACAGACCACAGTCACATGCACACGTGCACGCACGCACACCTATTTAACAAAGGTGTAAATCTCAGGTGTAGACAGAAAACACAGCGGAGTGTCGGTGCCATTTATGAAGAAAAGTACAAAAGTAAAGCCAGAAGTGATCGTAATAAAAGTGCTGGCTGAAAAAAAAAAAGCACAATGATAATGAAAACTATGACCATATTTTCCGGTTTAAAGAGCGCACCTAAGTGTAGGCCTTTGCAGTAACATGTTGTGCTGCAGTCAAACGTCTCAGTATTAATAAGTTTACGTTCAGCAGCTCTGTTTCATTCTTTATCAGCAGTTTCATTACTTTCAACTTAAAACCTGCATCATTGCTTCTAGAATATTCTATGATGAGTGTGTTTACGTTTTCATCAACGAGACACAAAATTATAATAAAGGAGGAAATGATGAGTTTTATTTCCAGTTCTTTTATTGTGATAAGTTTAGAACAGGAAGTGGTGGATGGTAGTGGTGTTGAGACGTGAGAATAATAATGAATAATAATAATGCATTGTACTTATTTAGCGCTTTTCAGGACTCTCAAAGACGCTTCACATATGCATTATTCATTCCCTCCATACCAGGTAATGTAAGCTACTGTTGTAGCCACAGCTGCCCTGGGACAGACTGACAGAAGTGAGGCTGCTATTTTGCGCCATCGGCCCTTCTGACCATCACCAACTAATTGCACACACTCTATTCAAACTAAGCAACGTGGGTGAAGTGACTTGCCCAGGGACACAACGGTAATTTAATCTCAACGGCCGTCCCACCGTGGCACCTGGGGTTCCGGCGGTCTCCCATCCAAGTACTGCCCAGGCCCAGCATGCTTAGCTTCTGAGGTCTGACGGGATCAGGCATTGACAGGCTGGTATGAAATTTGATGAATCCCGTTATAAGGCAAATGGTTTCTTGTTGTTCTTCCTGCTTCCATTCATCAGTGCAAATACAAACACCCGGCTACACTAGCGTCTTCCTTATATCTTTTCTGCTTGAGCGCCCCTGGTGGTCGTTACAAAAACCACCAACTCACCCAAAATTTTACTATTGATAAATCAGAGCCAATGTGTCTCACACACACGGACACACGTACGGCGGGTGAAACTTACGTGCACATTAACAATGTGGTAGTTGACGCGGGGTTCGTACTTCTTTATGACTTTCATTAGAGCGGTGACGTTTTCACTTGAGGTAAAGAACTCCAGGTAGGCCTGATGGGTGAGCGGAGCTTCAGCTTAGACAGTTTCTCTCTCTACAAACACTGAAGAGCTCCTACCTTTTGGAAGACATATCCCCCAGGAGGACCCCAGCCCACCACCGGGTCTGTGGAAGGCTTGCCGTTGATATTGGGCTGAGAGTTGATGGTGAGAATACCTCGCCTGTTCACCTTCTCTAGCTCGTCCTTCATAAGGTTGGTCTCCGGGGCCAGGGGCTCGTCGTTCCACGGCAGACACATCACCTATGGAGAAGCCAGAACAGGATCAGAAACAAACGGAATTTTTAGGGAAATAGTTGAAGAGTTGGGTGGGAGGTTTGTGTCCACTTGGGCCTTGAAGGTAATGACATAAAAAATGTTTTATGTTTATGTCACATTGATTGGACAATTAAACTTACTCTACTAGATGGCAATAAATTGGTAAAAACTTTGCCTTTTGACTTTAACAACATTGGGGGTTAAGCTGACCGGCCTATAGTCAACCACGTGGACGTAAAGGACTTTTTACAGATTTGAGGTTTATCCATTTAAAGCTGGAAAAGGTCTTAAACTTCCACCAGATTAACATCCAAGCATTTAAATCCCCTAAAAAAAACAATCAAAATGGACTGTTTCTTTTTTCCGTTTAGTCAGCCAGCGCATTATGTAATGAAGTCACTGTGGCCTTGTAACAGTGGGGCTCTAGGGTCACAGCTGCACAACCAGGTGTCAGGACGCAGCTGAGCCAACAAAAAGTTGTCCCACCTCTTTCAACAGGTGAGACAAAATGATAAGGCAGACTTTTGAACTCATGAAGCCCGATGTCATTAGAAAAGAAAATGATTGAAAAAAAAAAAAACTACCCTGCCAGAAACAACAACATTCACCCCATCCACTGCCAAACACAGCAGATGAAGCCAAAACCATGCAGTTACAATAAAAAGCTTTATGATAATCCCACATTGCAGCTACCACCAGTCCATCAATAAAATGAAGAGACTCCACAATAACTTCCGAGTTCAACCACCATCCACATCCTGCCATTGAAAACTCTGAAGTCGTTACGATGATAGGGAGAAATTTTAATTTACTTCTTTTTCTTCTTCCATCATTTCCCTTCAGGGGGGGCCACAGCAAGTCAGTTTCTTTCATCTAACCCTATCTGCTGCATCCTCTTCGGTCACACCAACTATCTTCATGTCTTCCTTCACTGTATCCATGAAACTCCTCTTTGGTCTTCCTCTAGTCCTCTTTCCTGGTGGTTCCAAACCCAGCATCCTTCTTCTGATGTACTCTCTCTCTCTCCTCTGCACATGTCCAAACCATCTCAGTCTGGCCTCTCTGACTTTAAAACCTCTATCATGTGCTGTTCCTCTGATCCTGTTCATCCTGGTCACCCCCAGAGAGACCCTCAACATCTTCATCTCTGCTACCTCCATCTCTGCTTCCTGTCTTTTATTCAGTGCTACTGTCTCTAGACCAATCAGCATGGCCGCTCTCACCACGGTTTTGTACACTTTTTCTTTCATTTTAGCTGAAACTCTTCTATCACACATCACACCTGATACTTTTCTCCACCCGTTCCAGCCTGCTTGAACACGCTTCTTCACCTCTTTTCTACACTCTCCATTGCTCTGGACTGTTGATCCTAGATACTTAAAATCTTCCACCTTCTTTATCTCTTCTCCTTGTAACCTCACTTTTCCATTTGGATCCCTCTCATTCACACACATGTACTCTGTTTTACTCTGACATTTTAATTTACAAACCTAATATATTTACATAGTTTGGTACCTTGTGTCCATTCTGGTTTGGCTGTGCCGTGATGTAGGATGTAAAAACTTCATAAACACTTTGTTCGTTCATTAGCTCCTCCCCCCACATCTGCAGGAGTGCGTCTTTGGATGATTTGCTCTTCAGGTAGAACAGGTAGTAGTCGTTTAACTCGCCAAAAGCTGGAGATGAAGAGTTCCCCCTGTCAGCAGGACAAAGGAACAGTTTGGATACATTCAGGCAGGATGGAGAATACGTTCAAAGGGAATCAGTACACACCATCTGCCGTTTGGGAAATCGTCCCAGTCCTGGGTTCTGTAGATGTAACTCTTGGGTCTGGAGGCCCAGAAGATGGGCCTTACGTCCTCGACCTTCCGTTTAGGGTTTGCACTCATGGCCCAAGGAAGAGTCCGCCTGAGACAGAAAGCAAAACGTAAGAGCTTGAAATCATGTTTACACTGTTCCAACCATTTTAGGTAAACAAGCAGCAGTGCAAACCTCTGACGGTAGGGGGCGTGGACCAAGTGAGTGTCACGTCATCCAGAAAGAATTTCACTGCTGTTTTCTGCCAATGAGGCCGCCATGTTAAATTTTTGGACCCGCAAATATTGAGTCATGGAAACCACCCTGACAACCAGGAGCGAGCTTTTTGAACGTAGACGTACTGCCATTGGAGACTGGAGCCAATCTCTCTGGCTAATGGTAAAGCTACTGCTTGTCATTCGATAGGTCTACATACACACACTGCAGTTTCAATACCGTTCAAATCAAACACCCATCTACACAGTGTGACTAAATCGCTTACAATTAGAGCCTTGTGATTTTAAGTGCGCACACAATACGATCTGATAGTCTGCTGTGAGTGAACCACTCACACTGTACCAGGATCTACAACAAGTTTTGTGTCCATGCTCTGTAATCAGAGCCAGATGGGGTGGTTCAGGCATCTGGTCAGGATGCCCCCCGAGCGCCTGGCTGGTGAGGGTTTTGGGCACGTCCCACTGGGAGGAGACCAAGAGGCAGACCCTCGACTTGCTGGAGGGACTATGTCTCACAGCAGGCCGAAGAACTACACGGGACTCTTCCGGGTGAGCTGAAGGATGCAGCCAGGGTGAGAGAAGCCTGTGCTTCCCGTCTGAGGCTGTTGCCCCTGTGACCTGCTTCTACAGTGCCGCGTTTACAAGAGCACCAGAAAAAATTCAGACATGCGAGAAACTCATCCGACCGTCATAATTAAAAGTCGAGAATAACAAACCACTTGTAATCCCGTTCATACAGCCACAAAACGCACTGCTAAACTGAAATTCATCCCAATCTGAATGTCGTAATTCTTGGAATCGAGTGAAATTCCGGCTGAATTTTCACCGTGTGTGTTCAGCTTTAGGAAAACCTGTCATCAAACAACCCGTGAAAAGGGAGCAGCAGGTACTTGCTCATCAGACTTCAAAAAATGTGATCAACTCTATAAAAAATCCAGTAAAAACCATGTGAGAAATCAATAGGGGCAACTCTCCTCACAGGAATGCCACCTTAAAAACGGTCTGTCGTCTCTGTCCGAAGTGGAAATGGTGGAATAATAATCCGCTGAGATTGGAAGAGCGTCCAAATATCAACTAAAACACTGACTCTGGATAAACCAAAACTGCCTCTCTTTTCTAAAGCAGTATTTTATTGCCGTGTGGCTGAATGGTACAGAGTGTGTGAAAGTAACCTGACTGGTAACGATGTAGATGAGATGAATGTGTGTGTACAGTGTGTCAGGGTTTTGTATTTCCATGTGTTTTGAACTCTAACACAGCATTATTCTTAGGTCTGATGTTCCGTCGTGTTGAGCTACTCAGGGCTTCTGCACATGGTGGAACCAAAGCCTGCAGTTCCAGTTTCTACAAACATTCATTGGTACATGTTCTCTCATCAATCTTTACAGAGGAGCAGCCATCTGAAACACCGGGGTCTGTGCTGACCTGGGGTCTTCGATCCAGAGACCCAGCTGTCGTAGAACTTCCATGGGGGCTACCTCTCGGTTCAGAGTGTAGAAGTGGAGACCCGGGACCTTCCCGCTGTCCAGGAGCACGCGGCACATCTCCACCGCCTGGTGGATGCCATAGTTACGGATCGCTGCATCATTGTCTTTGATGGGTTCGATTACTTTGGTGATTTCTTCCGGTATTTCCAGCTTGGAGAGTTTAACGAGCTGTCGCAGCGACTGGTAACCCTGGAAACAAGATGGATAAATAGATCAAAACCAGTTCTGTAGAAATAAATAAAAAATAAATAAATAATAAAGTTTGCGTTTGTGTGTCTCCGTGGAGATGAGCCAGCTGCCGGGGGCAGCGGGTTCATGCGGTCGCCACAAAGAAATGAACTTTAGAACCAGAGGAGTGTCATAAATCAGAAGAACACTCAGAAAAAACTTCTCTGTGACCTTTTAAAGGAATCTGAGAGTTTTCCTGGAAAGATTAACTGACATACTTTCTAAGAAAAGGCAAATACAAACATGTTCAGAAGAAAAAAGTCCTGAAAAGAAAAAAAAAAACTAGAGGATCAGGAATCAAACGCACAGCAATCAGAACAAAAACTCATAGATTTTTAGTTTAATTGGTGTAATTCTTGGAATCGGGCAAATTTCTTGGGGCGCCTCCAGCGGCCGATGTGAGTCCTGATGAACGGCTGCTTTCTGTCTGCGTCACAAGTTCAGAAAATTTCTGGATTAATCAAGATTAGTTTCAGGTGCCAGGAGTTCATGTCAGCACACTTCCAGATGCACCACTTCATTTGCGTAATCCATGTACGGTGATCCCCAGGCACGTTTGTGGCGGGATGGAGATTAAGTTGGTCTACGAGGCCCTAAGCGGCGCAGCTCCATCCTACATTAATGAACTTATAGTACCTCATCAACCAATCAGAACACTCCACTCACAAAATGCAGGGCTGTTAGTGGTTCCTAGGATTTCTAAAAGTACAGTTGGAGGTAGAGCCTTTTGCCACCATACTCCAGTTTTATGGAATAAGCTCCCAGCTCCAGTGTTGTTTTCGTCAACGATGACGAAAACGAAATGATTTCGTTGACTAAGCATTTTTTATGACTGTGACGTAACAATAACAAAATAAATGCAAAATTTTGGTAACGAAAACGTGACGAGATAATTGCAAGTTTCTGCTGATGAGACAAAAACGTAACGAAATAGGCGTCAGACTTTCACATTTTTGTCTGTGAAAAGAAAAAAAACCACAGTGGCTGCATTTGTCTCTCACGGCGGCACGCCACCCACAATGCTGCACGTTCACACAGTCTACACAACACACCTCCAGCCACGAGGAGGTCACACACCATGGTGAAAACAGTAACAAAGAGGCTTGGTGGTCAGAAAATGAAAGTTTTACACATATTTTGCACAAACAGCATGCTAACTTCAAGCTAATGCTAGCTTGTCGGCGCTGCTAACTTCTTTAGTTAGCTTGGTTGCGCTAAGTACTGCGTTAAATGCATTCCAATGTTTACTTTGTTTACAGGGTTTTTAAGAGGTGTCATTTTTAAGTATGAATAAGTTACAACGTTCCTCACTCACTGAAAAAATTATATTTATTTACGTTGTTTTACAATGTTCGCTGTTTTGCGCAAGTTAAAGCTCGGCAGAGTTTTTTTTTTTTTTTTCAAACAACCTGCATTATTCTCAGTAATAAAGACACGATTGTTAAAGACTAAAAACGTTCTAAGTCTTCCCTGAGAAAACTAGACGAAAACTCTTTTGGGTTTTCGTGACTAAAACGTGACTAAAACTTAAATTAAAATTTGTCCAAAGACAAAGACTATAACAAAAACTTACTTGGCTGCCAAAAACAACAATGCCCAGCTCAAGTGAGAGAGGCAGACAGTGTTCCTACATTTAAAGGGAGGCTTAAAACATTCCTGTTTGAACAAGCTTATCACCAGGCCAGATAGAAACAGACACATTTAGCTGGTATAGTTGCTAGTTGACTGCTAGATAGTAGAAGCTGGGGAAAGTATGGTACATTGGGGTTCCGTCCTCCAATGCTATCTACTATTCTCTTCCAGACTGCCTTGGCCGCTTGATGTATCCACATCACCCTTGGCTGATCCCTGTCTTTCATCCCATTTGTTGTTCTCTAATATTTTTTCATTTATTTTTTTCCACCATTAGTTGGCATGAATGATTCACATAGTGTCCACCTCTCTTCCTCCTCTGTTTCAGATTCCTGATGGATCCTCTGTGTTCTGGTCCTGGGCGTGGTCAGACGGAGAAGACCCTTGTGCTTGATCTACCATCCTGTTTCCATCACGATGAAGAACATCTACTGATTTCTTCAGATACAAAGCTGTAGAATATGCTAATATTTAAATGATAGTTTTAGATATATTGGGTGCTTGTCCCTCTTTCTTGTGGATCCCCATGTGGTTTCTTATTTTTTCCCCACTGCTGGATTTTGTGGAGTTTTTCCTCACTGTGAAGGATGGTCTAAGGACAGGTGTGTGCTGACATTGTTTAGCTAGCTTTTGTTAGTTAGCTTTCAGTGGTGTATTTGTCTTTATAATTTTTTTTAGCCTATTGAGGCAATTCTTTTGTGATTTTGGACTAAATGAAGAAAATTTAATTGAATTATGCTTGAGATTTGTTGCAAATGTAATTTATGAAGGTTAAATTGCATAAGGAGAGTTATGGGGTCTACTTTGCTTGATGTTAGCACCGCCGCCGTGCTGAGGGAAAATACTTCTTATCCTAAGATCTCCACTATTCTTAGTAAATGAGGCTCTCGATATTTTAATATGAATACTTAGCAATACATTGATATCTCTGACATTACCGTATTTAAAACGCGCAAAATTTCATACCAAACAGACTTTCAGAGAGAGTAGATGCGCGTTATACACGAGGACTGACAAACCTGTTCAACGAGAGCATTTTTAGCAGGGCGTGCATCGAGGATTGCTTGTGTACATCTGTGTCACGGGAACGCACTACGGTTCCGTTTGAGCGTGCCCATTGTTAGCCGCGGGGACACGCAGCACCCGCAAGCTAGAGACACACACACACACACACTACTATCTTCCGTTAAGTCGGGAAATTGTGAAATCAAGTTGTTGTTTTTGAAGACAGGCATCAGTAATCAAACGGATGGCACAGAAGACGAACTGCTGTGGTCGTCAGATTCAGATTTACAAGAGAGTGAAGAAACCGATGTACCTGCCGACTGGGACACCGAAGCAAAATGAACCCAAGAAGACGATGACAAACTGTTCGCTGAATCAGACAATGAATGAGACTTTGAAGGATTTGCATTGTAAATGTACCGTAAATAAATCGAGGATTAACAAGATATTGAGGGGTTTTGAATTGTAAATTTTACAAACCGGATTCCGAAAAAGTTGGGACACTTTAGAAATTGTGAATAAAAACTGAATGCAATGATGTGGAGGTGCCAACTTCTAATATTTTATTCAGAATACAACATAAATCACAGGTCAATAGTTTAAACTGAGAAATTGTATGATATTAAGGAAAAATATACTCATTCAAAATTTCATGGTGTCAACAAATCCCAAAAAAGTTGGGACAAGGCCATTTTCACCACTGTGTGACACCCCCCCTTCTTCTTAGAACACTCAACAGACGTCTGGGCATTGAGGAGACCAGCTTCTCAAGTGTAGACATAGGAATGTTCTCCCATTCTTGTCTAATACAGGCCTCTAAGTGTTCAATCGTCTTGGGTCTTCTTTGTCTGACCTTCCTCTTAATGATGCGCCAAATGTTTTCTATAGGTGAAAGATCTGGACTGTTGGCTGGCCAGGTCAGTACCCGAATCCTTCTCCCACGCAGCCATGATGTTGTGATTGATGCAGAATGTGGTCTGGCATTATCTTGTTGAAAAATGCAGGGTCTTCCATGAAAGAGACGACGTTTGGATGGGAGCATATGTTGCTCTAGAACCTGAATATATTTTTCTGCATTGATGGTGCCTTTCCAGATGTGCAAGCTGCCCATGCCACACGCATTCATGCAACCCCATACCATCAGAGATGCAGGCTTCTGAACAGAGCGTTGATAGCAACTTGGGTTGTCACTGTCCTCTTTGGTCCTGATGACATGGCGCCCCAGATTTCCAAAAAGAACCTCAAAACGTGATTCGTCTGACCACAGAACAGTCTTCCATTTTGCCACACTCCATTTTAAATGACTCCTGGCCCAGTGAAAACGTCTTCGCTTGTGGATCTTTGTTAGAAATGGCTTCTTCTTTGCAGAATAGAGTTTCAGCTGGCAACGGCGGATGGCACGGTGGATTGTGTTCACTGACAATGGTTTCTGGAAGTACTCCTGAGCCCATGCTGTGATTTCCTTCACAGTAGCACTCCTGTTTTTGATGCAGTGTCGTTTAAGGGCCCGGAGATCACGGGCATTCAGTATGGTTCTCCGGCCTTGACCTTTACGCACAGAGATTTTTCCAGATTCTCTGAATCTTCTGATGATATTATTCACAGTTGATGATGACAACTGCAAACTCTTTGCAATTTTTCGCTGGGTAACACCTCTCTGATACTGTTCCACTATCTTTTTACGCAACATTGTGGGAGTTGGTGATCCTCTACCCATCTTGGCTTCTGAGAGACACTGCCAATCTGAGAAGCACTTTTTATACCCATCATATTGCCAATTGACCTGATTAGTGCTGATTGGTCTTCCAGGTGTTTGTTGTATGCTCAAATGACTTTTTCCAGCCTCTAATAGGTTCTTGTCCCAACTTTTTTGGGATTTGTTGACACCATGAAATTTTGAATGAGCATATTTTTCCTTAATATCATACAATTTCTCAGTTTAAACTATTGACCTGTGATTTATGTTGTATTCTGAATAAAATATTAGAAGTTGGCACCTCCACATCATTGCATTCAGTTTTTATTCACAATTTCTAAAGTGTCCCAACTTTTTTGGAATCCGGTTGTACGAGGGATTTTCCTTCAATCTTGGAAGTGGCCAAAAAAAGTGGCAAAAAAAAAGTTGTACTCATTTTCAGGCCCAAAATTTAGGGTGCTTGTTATACACGAGTGGGCGTTATATTAGAATAAATACGGTAATTGTAAAGCAAACGAGCGGCATGTGCGCTGCCCGGATCCTGATAAGGAGGCGCAAATATGACCATATCACTCCCATCCTCAAATCCCTCCACTGGCTTCCCGTTAAATACAGAATTCAGTACAAGGTCTGCCTCCTCACCCATCAGTGCATACACGGCACTGCACCTGTTTATCTCCAAGAACTCCTAACCCTCCACACCACTGTCCAAGACCTGCGCTCCTCTTCCTCCTCCTACTGCCTGCACCAACCAAGGACCAAACTCTCCACCATGGAGGACAGGGCCTTCCAGGCAGCTGCTCCACAGCTCTGGAACGATCTTCCGGAGAGCTTGAGGGCTCCACAAAAAAAAAGACTGAAGACATTTTTATTCCTAAAGGCTTTTCAACAAAGTTTTTAGTGTTTTTTTTGTTGTTGTGGTTTTATTTAATTTTGCTGTTTGTTGTTCCTTTTGGTCATTGTAGCACTTTGCGATCTCCACTGGAGATATAAAGTGTGTTACAAATAAAATTTTCATTATTATTATTATGTGTGTGCATGTCAAGGAGAATAGGTGTGTGTGTGTGTGTTACCTGTATGGGGAAGATGCCAGGCAGGATGGGACAGGTGATCCCTATCCTTCTGCAGTCCTCCAGGAACTTCAGGAAAGTTTCTGGTCTAAAGAAAAGTTGTGTGATGATGAAATCTGCTCCTGCTTCCACTTTTTCCTTTAGATGCATCACATCATCATCATAGCTGCTCGCCTCGGGGTGCCCGGTAGGGTAACCTGGATGCACACGCACACACACATTCAATCTAATTCAGTTTTATTTGTACAGCCCGACATCGCAACACAATTGTTTCAACAGGCGTCCAATTGTAGAAAAAAATACACCCAAAACCAACCAAATACACACACACACATAGGTTCTTAAAACCCCTGCATCTACACACACATGGAGATGATTCTTATAGTAATCAACGTGTGTGTGAGTAGTAGTGAACAGTGTGTGTGTGTGTGTGTGTGTGCGTGTGCAACATCGCAGGACTTACCAGCGACACAGATGTCAAAGTATTCATCAAACTCAGACCGAATGTGTTTCACCAGGTCCACAGCAAAGTTAAAGCCACCCTCCTCGTCCTCCCAGTCCGCTCCCACTGGGTCTGTGTTCACATATGGAGAAATAATCTGACATAAACACCTATTGTCCCAACAGAAGGTCGTTTTAGTCAAATGTGGCAAAACAACAGACAAAATATTTAACTGGACGCTCAGATTTAAAGTGACATGACGTAGACAGCACAGGTGCTTAACTGGGTCTGCTCCGACATGGAGGAAGAAAGCAGAAACAGATTTTTTTTTTCCACCTTGTTCTTATTCTTTAAGCGTTACATTAACAAGTTTTGATATTGCGTTTTAATACATTAACATGGACAGTTTTTCTGATCATTTTTATTTTTGTTAGGAGTTGTGGCCTGATACATCAGGCGGTTTTTTTCTCCCTATGGAAACAGTCTGACCTCGCAGATTTGGGGCTCGCTAGCTCCACAGTGAGCGGAGATCTTTTTGTATCTCTTTCTGGTGGGGACTGGACGTAACGTACAGTACAGACCAAATTAAATTAAAAGATTAATTAAATTAATTAAACTATTTAATTTTACTAAGACCCTAAAAGCACAAACGATTGATTTTGATTGATTTTTAGGAGTTTTCAGGTATTTTTAGGCAGAATGAGGGTCTGGATGACCTCAGATTGACCTATAAAAGAATGATAAATATCTAAATAAAAACTAAAACAGCACAAACAAATGACAAACTGTTTATATTTTATTTAAGAGGCGCCAGCTTTACAAAGATTCTTAAAGGGCCCATCTCATGCAAAATAACTCTTTCCACATTGTATCCTCTGCACACACACACGCAAAATGTGGGGTTTGCAACATGCATTACACCATAGTTTTGAAAATATATTGATTTGGTGGAGCGCAGTCACAGACCCGGAACTATGAAAGGCCGGGTATCGCTCATCCCCCTGCCCGTCCTGAGAAAGTACAAGCTCCGCCCTCTGCTCTCACTGAGACGCTATTCCTCCGCCCATCTCTGAGCGGGAGGGGGAAGGCAGGCGTAAACCCGTGCGTAGTGGTTTGGTAGTGACTGAAATAAGATTTTATCATGTCCATTCATCAAAAAAGCGTGTTTCAAGCAAGAAAATAAAAAAGACAGAGCAGCGAACCAGCCTGTATATCGGACGTTGAAAGCGAGTTTGTGAGGGCGTGAGGCCGAAGTGGAGGCGGGTGAGGAGGGAGGGGGGCGTGTGCGAAGTCCGTCCTGGCTACGTCAAATGCGTTGTTTTGTCTGAGCGTACCAGAAATCCACAGAAAAACGGGCTAAATCAATCTAGAAAGACACACACACACACACACACACACACACACACACACACACACACACACACACACACACACACACACACACACACACACACACACACACACACACACACACACACACACACACACACACACACACACACACACACACACACACACACACACACACACACGGCCCGGACATCACTCGTACAAGGTAGAAAACTCTGGAAAGTCACTTTTGCTTGAGATGGGCCCTTTAACTGTTGTTCTAGAGATGTGTCCAGACTTAGGACTCTGTGTGCCATTGACCTGTTCTCTAACCTGGGCTGTTGTTAACCCGCTAGTTCTGAGGCTGGAGACCCAGATGAACTTGTTCTCCATAGAAAAGGTGACTCTTGGTCTTCCATTCCTGGAGCGGTCCTCATGACAGACCGTTTTTTTGTAGCGGTTGATGATTTGTGATGAAATTTTCAAAGTTTACTTAATTTTTTTGGGCTGCCTTATGATGACCACTCATTTCTCTTTACTTAGCTTCTTCTTTCTCACTAACAGTTTACTCAGTAGGACTATCGGCTGTGTATCCACCTGACTTCTGAATGAGAAGGTGTGTCCAAACTTTTGGCCTGTCCTGTATAGTATGTAACGCACCTCAACAGTCGGTGTCGTCCAGAAAACAGAGTAAAAACACACTTTTTCAGGATAAACTTTCTAAATATTGTCTTCAAATGTTCAATTTGAGGAATCATTACCAACACAGACCGTATAGCATGGTGGATCTACAGAACTACAAACATGGAGGACAGGTGATTGTGTTCATGTAATGCCGTTATCTCTCCTGATTGGGTAAGATGATGACGCGTTAGCTTATGATAAAATTGTAAACTAATACCAACAGTTTCTGATTAGTTACTGGAGTACATTGAGCAGAGGTGCCGCCATGTTGGCTTGTAAACTGGTAAAGACAGAAAACAAAATGATAGAAAATTTGCGACTTTTAGCCAAAAGCTAATTGCTGTGAAATTATCTTGATATTTTGTGCAGCTTCAAAGTCAAATAACTCTTTACTTCGTGTCTTAGTGGAGAAGTTTATTCATGTTCAGGCCTCGTATGGGCCCGCAGGGATTTCGGCTCCTCCTTCTCTTACCTCCTCTCAGAGCCATGATGTTCTTCAGGCCCAGGTGCTTTGCTTTTGCCAGGTATCCTGTGATCTTGTCTTTGGTTTGGTTGCAGCAGGTCAGATGGAGGATGCTCTCCAGACCGCAGTAGTTCACCGCCGTGCTGGC
Organism: Neostethus bicornis; assembly: GCA_902685375.1. Taxonomy (NCBI): domain Eukaryota; kingdom Metazoa; phylum Chordata; class Actinopteri; order Atheriniformes; family Phallostethidae; genus Neostethus; species Neostethus bicornis. The sequence goes on from LR738550.1 coordinate 29,328,780, forward strand.
GATCATCATAGAGGAGGTCTCTTTGTCTGAACCCGGGTCCCCTGCAGGGTGCCAGGTGATGTCTATAAAGAGTGGGCCCCCAGAGCCCATACGGTCAAATCTGGTAAACAAGGAAGACATAGAAAATTTGATCGTTACTCATCCTCGAAGAAACATTAGATCTGTAAAGTGTTCAGAATAAAGTGAATGAAATCTTGAAGAAACTTAAAAGGTTTTTAATTCAGATTAATTTTATAAAATTAAAAGTAAACGTAGCAAAATTAAAATAAATTTCTTAAAATTCACAATTATTTTGACACAATTCAGAATAATCTGGATTTTTTTTCTCGGCGTTTACAGTGTGTGTGTGTGTGTGTGTGTGTGTGTGTGTGTGTGTGTGTGTGTGTGTGTGTGTGTGTGTGTGTGTGTGTGTGTGTGTGTGTGTGTGTTGTCTCAGAGGAACAGACGGAGTGTACCTGAGGTTCACTCTTTGCGTTTCTTGATCAGAAGCGATACTGCTGACTTCTTGACTTTGGTTCTTTGTTATTTATTCATCTAATATTCTCCATTTGGAAAAAAAAGAAGCGAATGTTCTGCTGTGTGTGTGTGTGTGTGTGTGTGTGTGTGTGTGTGTGTGTGTGTGTGTGTGTGTGTGTGTGTGTGTGTGTGTGTGTGTGTGTGTGTGTGTGTGTGTGTGTTGAACATACCTGGATATGAGGTTAACAGCCCCACTGGCCGTGCGGGGAGGGAAAAACTCTAGAGAAAACCAGCGGTCTCCAGACTCCGCCCTCCTGCGCATTTTATCCCGCAGCCTATCTGTGCGCTCGGCGTCCAGAACGGGCGTGGAGCAGCGAGAGCTTTCCTTAGAGCTGTCCTCACTGGAGTCACTCAGAGACCACCCGCCATCCGTACGCTGCTGCACCTGGTTCACCATGATCACACTGACACACACACGTATGTTAGGGCCCGATCGATTTATCAGTAAGTCGATTGAATCAAAACATCAGTAATCAGCAGGAATGTTGCTGATTTGCAACATTAAATTTCTGTCTGCAAATCTGATGCAGACAGAAATTTGTTTTTTGTTTTTTCCAAGATGGCGCCGTCCAAGATGGCTGCCTCGGTACTTCTGTGCAACCTTTTTTCTCTGTTTTTCTTAGTAAATAGTGTATCAGCGTGCTCTTACACTCGTGAAGAGCTCTTAAACCTCAGACCATCGACCCTTACGGACCTACTACCAGTTTTTTTAGTGGCTGCGGCAGATTTAGTCCAAATATTGGCTAAAAAAGTGAGAGGCCGGAAGAGAGGAAAGCGTGCGGGAGTCCTCGTTCGTCTCCGGAGACGTAGCTTTACCGGGCCTTTTTCTCTCTAACGTCCGCTCACTTAACAACAAGACGAATGAGCTAGCACTGCTGATGCGACGAAACAGGGACTTCTCTTCCTCCTGTGTCCTATGCTTCACGGAGACATGGCTCAACGAGCAGATCCCGGACTGCGCGCTTCAACTGGAGGGATTTCAGCTCTTCTGCGCTGACAGACAGAGGGATTTATGCGGTGGGAAAACAAAGGGTGGAGGGCTCTGGTTCTACATCAACCACTCCTGGTGTTCAGATGTGTCTGTGATCTCCCAGCTTTGCTCTCCGGTTCTGGAATACTTCTTTTTAAACTGTAGACCACAATGTTTACACAGACTGTGCACACTGTTTATTTTGACAGCGTGCACATCACGGACACACACACATTTTTATGAGAGCAGTGTTGTTGTTTTCTCAACAAAACCAATATATCCAGAATGCGCCATCTCGTGACGGAACATCAGAATTGCAGTGAAAAAAAAATCTAACAAGGTTTATTGATTTAATTTTTTCAAGTTCAGCGGGCCAAATTAAAATGTTTAACGGGCCTCCTGTGGCCCGCGGGTCGTAGTTTGCCCATGCCTGTTCTAGCTTTTCTAAGTCAGGGAGGTCTGTTTTGTTTGAGTTACTTCTCTTTTGTTAAATCTTATATAGAGTTTAGTTACTTTGAACATTTTTTTTATAACCGTATATATATATATATATATAGAACCAGTTTTTACTTTAAACCCTGTGCCTGTCTGTTTTTACTGGTCGGTCTAATCATCCACTTAGGTGGACAATTTGAAATGAATCTTTCTCGATGGCTCATGCGCAACACTCACTGCAGAGGCGAAGCGTATTCATTTTATTCGTTTACGTTGCCAATAAATGATTTTTATCAGGCTGTACGTGTTCACATACTATGCTGGGTCTGAGCCCCAAAAAAAAAGCGAAGCAAAGTTTTATTCCAATTTTTAGTAGGAAATTAAGGGTGCGCGTTATAGTCGAAAAAATACGGTATATAAATATTTAAAATATATATATTTTTGAGATTCTTCTGATAGTTTTATTAATGGAAAAACAATCAAATCATAAGAGGATCAAATATTACTAAAGACAGATTTAATCAGTTTAAATGAAGCAAATAAAGACATACAATCATCTGTGTGAGAACACACGCACACCTCTCACTCACAACAAAAAGACAATGTCTATGTGAGCGACATTTCATTTAATTTTTCAATCAGGATTTTCCTGCTTGGCTAGAGGCAGGGTGCACCCTGCAGAGATCAACAGTATGCCACATAGAGACATATTGCAAACAGAGTCTTACCTGTTCCTTTCTAAGATCAGATTCAGCAGAGTTTCAGCACCAATGATCCACACGTGCACTCAAACTTCATGAGTAAAAAAACCCGATAGCGGTTGTTTATATCCGGTTTACCCTCTACAAAACAACACCCCCCGGAAACACGTTCCAGAAAGAAAAGTTCCGCTCTGTTAAAGTGAGGCAGCAGAAAGTTTGCTTTTCAGGGATTTATTTATTTATTTATCGAGCAGGCAAACCGTGAGTTCCAGGCAAGTGGAGGGATTTATCGAAGTGTAGGAGTGTGTGAGTTGTTGCTTCACTTTAGCAGGGGTCCCCAAACTACAGCCAGTGGGGCGGATCCGGTGTTGCGCTGAAAAAGTACTACGTGCCCAAACACGACCACAATAAAAACGTCAACATATTGTTAGGGTTTCATAGCATGGTTTTAATCTTTGAAGTGTCCAGCATTCTATCGGAGGCGTTTTTTGTACAAAATAATGACCAAAAAAAGTTTTTTTTTGTCCTTTTAACAACAACAAGAACAAAAATCAGCCCCTTTTCGGCTTCGTGAACGACGTAACTTCTTTTTACGTCTAAAACCTGCATAAACACGAAGAGAGACTACAATTATAACTTATGAGCCAATTATATGTGAATTTATTTTTCATGTATATTTATTTATGCATGTATTTCTTGCATAAACAAACACTCATACACTTCTCTTTCTTCTATTTAATTCTTAATACTAATTTATTTTCCCCTCAATTTTTGTTATTTGTTCCGTGTTCTTCCTCTTCTTTTGACCAGCGGGGGGCATCATTAAGGAGCCGGAGCAACAGCTCACCCGAAAGCATCCCAAGTCGTTCCCCGGCCAGCTGTGAGACATAGTCTCTCCAGCGTCTGCCCCTTGTTTCCTCCCCGTGGGACGCGCCCGAAACACCTCGCCTGCGAAGCGCTCGGGGGGCGTCCTGACCAGATGCCCGAACTACCCAATCTGGCTCCTCTCGACCTGGAGTAGGAGCGGCTCGAGCTCCTCCTGGATAGCAGAGATGCAACCGGGGAGAGAAAGGCCTGGGCTGCCCGCTTGAGGCTGTTGGCCCCGCGACCCGACCCCTGAACAAGCGGAAGATGACGGAACGGAACGGAGCAACAGCCAAATGACTGATGTTGACTCCAATGGTTACCTTGATTGCTCATTTAATTTTCCCCTTTCTTTTTGTCAGACTTCTTCTTCTTCTTTCGGCATTTCTCTTTAGGGGTCACCACAGCAAGTCAGTTTCTTCCATCTAACCCTATCTGCTGCATCCTCTTTGGTCACACCAACTATCTTCATGTCTTCCTTCACTGTATCCATGAACCTCCTCTTTGGTCTTCCTCTAGGCCTCTTTCCTGGTGGTTCCAAATCCAGCATCCTTCTTCTGATGTACTCTCTCTCTCCTCTGCGCATGACCAGACCATCTCTTTCTTTTTGTCAGACATGCCAATTTATCTGCCCCTGAGGGACCACCACCTTCTCGTGGTGGGGCAGTTTGTGTGTCTCCTCAAAGAGGATGCTTCCAGACGTGAAGCTAGAGAGCTGAATGCCCCGGAGGAAGCCAGAAGCCAGGCCCAGATGGACCAGCTTGTTGTTATATTGGAAAAGCTGGCAAACAAAAATTAGTTTACGTTCTTTTTTTTCATTATCTTGTTACTTTACAACAATTTCTTTGCCAGCCTCTAAAGTCTTGATTTTCATTAAAAATATTTGACTATCAATTTGTGTATTGTCATTAAATTAACTTGTTCACTAACATGTTGAGTATGTGCTGAAGATGTTTACAAATTACACTCTGTTGTTTCTATTGATTCATCAGACCAATGTTTCAAAAATAGCATGCTGTCACAAACAGGTCACGGATAGAACACGTAGGTGAATTAAATGCAATTTTATTTGTTCAGCCCAAAATCACAGAATTTCTGTCTCAATGGGCTTCACATTGAAGATTCAAAATGAAGAAAACCAAGAAAAAAGAGGAATGTATAAACACATATAGACAGCAAGAAAACTAACCAACAAATACTAGCTAAACAATACCAGCACATTCCTGCCCTTAGACTCTCCTTCACGGTGAGGAAAAACCCCCTAAAAATCTATCAGTGGAGAAAAAATAAGAAACCTCATGGGGATCCACACGAGAGAGAGATCCCACTCCCGGGACGAGCTTCCAATCTCTAAGACTATTGTCTAATATTAGCTTATTCTAATCTACAGCTATATATCTAAAGAAGTCAATAGATGTTCATCATCCTAATGGAAACAGGATGGTTAAGCAAGCACAAGCCGGTGATGCCCAGGACGGGGATTAGTAGATGGATTTCATTCTGATGGAAACGGGATGGTTAAGCAAACAAATGGGCCTCCTCAGCCTGGCGATGCCCAGGACGGGGATGAGTAGACAGGCATATCCTGATGGAGGGGGGATGATAGATTGAAGGGTGGAGGCCTCCTCGCTCTGGCCATGCCCAGGACAGGAATGCAGAGGATCCATCAAGAATCTGAAACAGAGCTCTCTCCCAAAGAGGAAGAAGAGAGATGTGAACAGCATGTAAATTACACTGTACCAACTAGCAGTGTAAATCTAAATGAACAGACACTAGAGAACAATGAATGAGATAGAAAGCCAGTGAGGATACAGACCCTGGTACGGATAGAGGATACACACTCTGGTTCGGGTAGGGGGGTGGAGGTGGATACAGAGCCAGGTTAGGGTTGGGGTAAACGGGGTAAGGGAATACAGACCATTTATTATTTATTATAGTTAAAATGGGTTCGTTAAATACAGGGAAAGTTTATTTGAAAAGTTGGAATTGGGTCTATTTTGGAGCATGTAATAACATCTGTTAGCTCAGTTTGGTCTACAGCAGTGAAACAATCTAATGTTACAGAAGTTTTTAGAGAAGCTTTCATTTCTGCAGCTTCAGCCTGCTCTGGACTAATTGTAGAAATAAGTTTATTCAGTTTATTCCTTTTTAGAAAAGAGATTTTATTATTAAAAAAATGTAAGAAAATTCTCACAAGTGAGAGTAACTGGGATAGAAGGCTCTACTGATTTTAATATAGTACCATTTAGTATGGTACTAAGTATTGGCTGAATTTGAATTTAAATGCAGACAGATCGCTCAGTGTTCTTCTAAGTTATGTTTTTTTCATTGGGGCGGTTACATTTTTTAATAAAAACTGAAACGTAATTAGAAAGTGGTCTGAAAGTACAGGGTTATAAGGAAGACGCTAAGCTGACTAATCTCGACATGGGTTAAAACTAGGTCCAAGGTGTGTTTGTGACAGTGAGTAGGTTCATTTACATTTTGTGTGAAACCAACATGATCCAGTAAAGCCGTGAAAGCATTTCCTAAACAGTCGTTAGAGTCATCAACATGAAGTAGAATAATCTCCTACTATTACTATTTTATCAGAATCTAAAACTACACTGGACAGAAAATCAGAGAATTTGGTTAAAAATTCTGAATAAGGTCCTGGCAGACGGTAGATAATTAAGAATAAAATTGCTTTTTGTTTTTTCCGGTTTTGCTGGTTAATAGATAGTACGATACTTTCAAAGGAATTATACTGTATGTGTATTTTATTTTAGGTGGAAGAAGTAAGCTAGACTGTGATATTACTGCTAAACCACCTCCTTTCCCAGAGCTTCTGGATTTTAGGTAGTTATTGTGACTTGGTTTAGCCTTGGTTTAGTCCTGGTGCAGCAACAACAACCTGGAGCTCAACGCTCAGAAGACAGTGGAGATGATCGTGGACTTTAGAAAAGCTATAGCACCCATTACCCCCCTTGCACTGACAGACTCCCCCATCACCACTGTAGACTCTTTCCGCTTCCTTGGCACCACCATCACACAGGACCTAAAGTGGGAGCCGTCCATTAGCTCCCTGATCAAAAAGGCCCAGCAGAGGATGTACTTTCTGCGGCAGTTGAAGAAAGCCAAGCTGCCTGCCCAGATGTTGGTGCAGTTTTACACAGCCATCATCGAGTCGGAGCAACAGCTCACCCGAAAGCATCCCAAGTCCTTCCCCGGCCAGCTGTGAGACATAGTCTCTCCAGCGGGTCTGGGGTCTGCCCCCCGGTCTCCTCCCCGTGGGATGCGCCCAAAACACCTCGCCTGCGAAGCGCTCGGGGGGTATACAGATGCCAAAAAAAGTCCAAGATGTGCTGTCTATATTCTTGTAGCTGTCGTTTATTTCTTGGGATAAATATGTAATGTTTTGGAAAATGCTGCATTCAAGGGTGTCTGGTCTGTCATACTGGGCTTTATTTCTTATTTTTGTGGTACGCTGGAGCCACAGCCAGGGACAAACACAGACTGCAGCGCATTGTGCGCTCTGCAGAGAAGGTGATCGGCTGCAGCCTTCCATCTCTCGAAGACCTGTACGTCTCCAGGACTCGGGGGCGTGCAGGTCGGATAGCAGCTGACCCTTCCCACCCTGGGCATGGACTTTTTGAGCGACTCCCCTCAGGCAGGAGGCTCCGGTCCATTCGGACCAGAACGTCCCGCCACAAAAACAGCTTCTTCCCTTCTGCCGTTAGTCTAATTAATACTTTATAACCTGAACCCCACATCTCTTAGTCACCTCCCTCTTGTCACTTTACTATCTTTATTATTTTCTATGACATTGCACTACTTTTCTTTTTCTTTCTGAGCACTCTGTTTTGTTAAAATTATTTAAATTTTTATTTATTTTATTTTTTATTATTTTTATCTTATATTATTGCACACCTGTATCAAAGCAAGTTCCTAGTCTCTGATATTCTCATTGACATGGCAATAAAAGCATTCTGATTCTGATTCTGATTCTTACATAGTCATCTTGTCGTAGCTAAGTTTCAGTTAGTGCCAGTAGACTAAGTTTGTTATCTCTACCTAGTTCGTTGACAAGAAGGGAATCTGAAGAAATAGATCTGATGTTCAGTAGGCCACAATTAATTATTTCATTTTTAGATTAGAATTACTTTATTGATCCCACACTTGAGAACTTTGTGCGTTACAGCAGCAAACAAGAAAGAAAGAAATAGACACTATAGATACAAAAAGGATACTGAAAAATACTTGTAATAAAATATTAAAAAAATAATAAAAAAAAATAGAGGGAATATGTGACTAAACATCAAGGACAATAAGGACTGAATGTGCATAAGGAGGTAAAAAAGTGACATAAGCAATACAAAGTGACAAACAGTGATGAATTACATGAGCATGAACCAGTTATCTGTTCAGTTTATTAAGTCTGTTGACGTCGCTGGCTGCGATACTGCTCCCCCAGCAGACGACAGAGAAGAACAAGGTGCTGGCCACCACAGACTGGTAGAAGCTCTCCAGCATCTTGCTGCACACATTAAAGGACCCCAGCTTCCTTAGGAAGTAAAGTCGGCTGCAGGTCTTCTTGTACACAGCAGTACTGTTGCTCCTCCAGTTCAGTCTGCTGTCGATGGTCACTCCAAGGTATTTGTACTCCTCCACCACCTCCACACCCCTACCCAGAATGTAGAAGGGGCGCAAGGCAGTTCTCTTCTTTCGGAAGTCAATCACCATCTCCCTGGTCTTGTCTACATTGAGCAGCAGGTGATTCTCTCCCGCCCACTCCACAAATCTGTCCACCACCCTCCTGTGCTCTTCCTTCTGCCCACCACTTATACACCCTACAACTGCAGAATCATCAGAGAATTTCTGTAGGTGGCATGACTCAGAGTTGTGCTGGAAGTCTGAAGTGTACAATGTGAAGAGGAATGGAGAGAGCACAGTGCCCTGTGGGGCTCCTACACCACTTAATACCACATCACCAGACAGAACACTGCCCAGCTGGATTTTTAATTGATTGATATTTCTGCTCATTGTTACTGAGACTGTTGGTGGTTATCACTTTTAAGTTTCTGGGTCTCACTCCTTTCACTTTTCTTTATAGTGTACAAGATAAAGCTAGGTCCTGCTGAACTAAGCCCATGTTGGGTTTGCATCAGTGCAGAAGGAAGCTCAGAGGAGAGTTTTAAACTACTGCTCTGCGCCCGGGTCGTGTCTCTGGATTGTCAAGTTGAACAACTTAGGCTATCACAAATGTTCCTGGGAAGAGAGGCATCTCCCAAAGTGGGATGGATACCATCTCTCCGCATGATACTGGGCTTCCCCCAGAATCCAAAGTGCTGTTTAACTTGAGTTCATACATATCTTTAAACATTGCTTAACTATGACTTTATCGGAATAAGATTTGGGAGATAGCTTAGGAAGTAAACGCAAAAGAGAACGTAGCGAAGCAGAGGAACAGGTTGACTCCTCTATTGGCAACCAGGCTGACATAACCACGTTATCACCACACCAAATAAATATTGTCCAGATATTCACAGCCCAATAGTAAAATAAAAAATATGGTAGGGAGAAGCCACCATTTTCTTTGCTTTTCTCCAACAGAGTTTTTCTCATCTTTGGAGGTTTTTTATCCCATAAGGATTGGGCAATGGAATTATCAAGGGACCGGACGAATTGCTTTACGATAAACACTGGCAAGCATTGAAAAAGGTAGAGAAATTTAGGCAGGACATTTATCTTGATGCAGGATACTCTACCCACGAGAGAAAGCGGAAGCACGGGCCAACGCTTCAGATCACGGGTTAGATGAGAGTTTGGCTTTGAAAAGATCAAAAATTTCTTCGTCACATACATGCCTAAGTACTCACGAACTTGGGGAGAAGTTTTAAAAGGCAAGTCGGATGAGGGGTAAGCTATCGCAGCAGAATGAATAGGAAAAAGTTCACTTTTATTTAGGTTCAATTTGTAACCAGAGATCTGACCAAACTCCTTCAGCAGAGCGAGGACTGGAGGAATGGAGACAGCTGGATCTGAGAATAATAATAACAGGTCATCCGCGTACAAGGCAACTTTATGCTCTACACCCCCCTTAGGATGCCATGCACATCGCTAGATCTAACGGCCGCCGCGAGCGGCTCGATGGCTAGTGCATACAAAAGAGGGCAGAGAGGACAGCCTTGTCAGGTTCCACGTCTCAAAAGAAAATATTTTGAGGGCATTATTCATGCAAACATGCGCCATAGTTGATGAGTACAGCAATTTGATCCAGAATGAAAATTTAGTGCCAAAACCAAGACGTCTTAGGGTATAAAACAAATATGGCCATTCCACCCAATCAAAGAACTTTTCAGCATTCCTGGAGACAACCATTTCAGGCTTTTCAGTTGGGGAAGTGAAGTACAAGATGTTCTGAAGTCTGATTAGTGTTGGCCTCATCGGCTCCAAGCATTTAGCCAATAGTTTGGCCAAAATCTTGTATCCGCACAAGCAGGAAAATAAGGCGATAACTGCTGCAGCGTCGAGGGTCTTTATCTGTCTTCAAAATAAGATTACCGTAATTTCACGGCCATTAGGCGCACCGTACGAAAAGGCGCAGCCTCAGTCACACACCGCCTTACAACAACACACACGCACGCATTCAAATGTGGGTATTAAAAAATAGATCGGGAGCAAAACTGAGTTTGGTTGTACTTTATTTAAGTAGTATAAACAAGCACATTACCGGTAATAGTCTTTATTCAAATCTGTCATCCTCTGTTTTGGAATCGAGCAGCTGCGCAAAATCCAACAGAGCAGGTCCACTTCGCTCCTCGCTGTCAAAGTCACTGTCTGTACTGTGCGGCTCCTCAGAAAGGATACCAGCTTTTGCGAAAGCTCGGATAACAGTACCAGCAGACACGTTAGTCCAAGCATCTACAATCCATTGGCAAACTGTAGCGTAACTCGCCCGGCGCTGCCTTCCACCCTTCGTGAAACTGTGGTCTCCTTCAGTCATCCATCGCTCCCACGCCGCTCACACTTCACTCTTTAACGTTCTCATGTGTTTTCTTTCAGGTCCGCCTCGCGGGCACGGCGTTTTCTTTTAGGTCCGCTTTTTCTCACGAGCACCGCGTTTTCTTTTAGGTCTGCTTTGTCTCACACACAAAGCGCACCGCACAAAAAGGCGCACCGCTCATTTTGAAGAAAATTTGAGACTTTTAGGTGCGCCTTATGGCCGTGAAATTACGGTAATTGTGGCCTAACGCAGACTAGTTGGCAAAACACTTAGATCATCTTAGGCATGCAACATGTTAAGCATCAATGGAGACAGTTTATCAATAAAGACCTTAAAAAATTCAGATGGAAACTTGTCAGGTCCAGGACTTTTCCCACTCTGCATAGACATAACAGCGTGCTTAAGTTCCTCGGCTGTAAACGGCTTATCCAATCTAGTTTCTACATCAGGTTCCAGTGTTGGGATTGTAAGGTTTGAAAAAAGATATACGTAGCGTTTCTCATCGCAGGAACTCTCAGAAGTGTATAAAGTGGAATTGGACTCCCTAAATCCATCATGTTTTTGTAAACCAGTGTCGGTATTGATACAGCGTAAACAGAGCCATTCCAAGATGATATGTGGGCCCACGGCAAGAGGGATAACTGAGGCCCTATTCATGCAACATTTGTAAAATCCCATTTTGGAAGTAGAAATTTTCTTATCGTCACACCAAAAAAGAAGAAAATTTGTTTTACAGCACATTGCACGTTGAATATGCAAAATAAAGAAATTGAGGTAATTTTGAAGAAAGTTAAAATGAGTGGAAAATGATTACCTAAGAGGTTTAGAAGGATTTTAGTATCTCTTTAAGTTTACAAAAGAACTTTGAATCGAGGGAAGAAGATTACATTTGATCACGTGCCTTGTTTTGGTTACGTGCATGCATTTCTATTTCTCCTCATTTCACTTGGAAAGTCAAAGTCAAATTCTTTGACTTTTCTAGATTTAATGTTCATGGAAAGTCAAAGACCATGAACTCTTTGTATTTTTATTTTCCACTAAAAGTTGCGGCTCATTCTTCTGGGAAACCAAAGAATTAGGTTGATCAAAATGAAAGACCACACACAACGTATAACAAACCATTTAATCTCATCAATAACTGTGTGCTCTTTGTTACTTTGTATAATTTCTTGCCAAATCTCACCCAGTTTTTTGCCAGTCTATCTCTTGAACTTAAAATAAATAGATTTTTTTGATCCAGGACTCAAAGGAGCACCATGCTCATCGAGCACCTGGGTCACAACTTCTGTCACAGGATGGCTGAACAAGCAATGCCAAGGGATCCAGGTGTGGGTTTGATTCTGTCACAGTGACTTTATGCTTATGATCTTATGTACAGCGAATCTTTTCCCAAAGCTTTTCACAATGAAAAGAAACGATTGCTCCTAATGTGAGTTGGATTTAGAAATCGAAACGTTGACTCAGATGTCATAAAAAGTTCTTTCACAGATCGTCATCTATTACTTGGGGTTAATGTTACCAACCGAGAGCAAATATCACCGGTACCCTGAAGAAAAAAAACTGTGCAAATGCTTTCAAGCAGTCTGTTCTTGTTAATTCAGATCTGACCAAAGTTAAAACAGCATCTCTTGGAAAGTTTATAACATAGACTCTGACACCAGATTCCGTTCAACTGTTTGTGCAGTTGGTGGCTTTATTTCCTGCATGCAGGGGTTCTAAAATGATATTTTAAAAAGATTTGTTCTTTATTTAAGAATATTTTATTGAACTAATGTCCACACAGCACTTTGCAGTTATTTATTTTCCTAACTTGTTTGGTCCAAGACAAATAGTTCATTTGCAAAATGAACTAATACAAATGCAAAAGTCAGATGTGATTTTTTTTTTGAGCACTCATTGAACACCTCGTTCAAACATATCGCTTAAATCCCACTTTTGACTGTTTTTTAAATGGCAAATCATTTTTTTCAAATCAGAAAACAACATTTTTTAGGAAAGGTGACTTGTTAAGAGTAAGTGAAACAAACTCAGAGGCAAAGTATCCATACATTTTTTTCAGAAAGAAAGCGACACGCACCGGGGCTTCGTCTCATTTTCCTATCTCTAGTAATTAGAGACGACATACACAAAATGAGATGAGGCAAATAAGGGGGATCTTAACAGCATGCTCACTGCACATGCAGAGGACATGCAAATAGATAACTCACGTAAGTTACATTGTAATCAAATATTTGAAAAATAAATTGGAAGATTCCATTAGTTGATAAGAACGAATGTGAAGGAAATCCATAACCTGTGCTGTTGAATGAACATTTCATGAATGAATGAAACCATAAAACTCCTAAAACTCTAATAGTCTTGTTTGGAAAAAAGAATGATCTTTTTTGGAATGTGTGTGTCTCAAATAGAATTTTTACAGTCTTAAAGCCACGTTTTTCTTGTTTCATACTGTGCAGAACAATATTATTTTGAATTTAAAATGAAAAACTGTATGGATTTTTTTCTTATATAATTTTATGCTTGATGAGGTTTGCATTCTTTTGCATGTGGATTAATTAGCATATTAAAAGTGGATTCAGAACTTGATGCAACGACACACTGACAGGTGTCATTGGAGAGTTTACAAAGATGGAGAAATGTCTTCACTGCATCTGTTTTCTAGCAGGTAAGTGTTGTTTCTGTTAAATAAATCTGTGCTAAAGCTCTGTCCACAGCAGTGAGCATGTAATAGTGACACTGCTTTTAAAGATAAAACAGTTTTTGTGCCTCTGACTTTAAAAGTTTGGACAATAGTTTAAAGTTTAATGTCAGTAATCAGCTTTTACAACAACATCTTTGAGTTTTGATCTGGTTTTAGAGCTTTACAAAGCACAGAGACAGCGCTCCTCAGAGTCTCTAATGATTTACTTTGAGCTGCAGAAAAAGAAAGTTCAGTTTGAACTCATTTAGATTTCATGGCGACATGGGACACAGTCAAAACCCGCTTTGGATCACAGATGATTTGTGTTTGTATTTATGTTTCTCAAATAAGTTATGAAACCTACTGTAAGGTTATTTCCTTGTTACTGTCTAAGACGTGCTGCAAGATTCTATTTTAGGTCCCATTTTATTTTCTGTTTTTATGCCTTTTTAGGACATGTTTTCTTTTTTCCATCTTGACCTGTCCTTCCACTGCTGTGCTGACGACACACTGATCTATTAAATGATGCGTGAAGCCTGACCGCTTCAATCATGTGGAACAGTTGGAAGGCACATAATTTCCTCTACATCTGAAGTCTATTTCCCATATTAACAACCATCTCAGCCTGCTTTCTGCTAACTTCCCCCCACTGTAAAAAACCTGGCAGTGATCTTGGACTCCTAATTCACTTTCCAAACAACCCGATGTTTCCTCCAAAACAAAAAGATACAATAAAATCATCACTGCTCTCATAAACTCCAGATTGGATTTCTGTAACTCATTCCAATCAGGTCTAAATAGGGATGGGTATCAATAAAGATTTATCAATACAGTCCTCTTATCGATACTGCCTAACAAGCCGGGTCGTTAGCAAATCTCTTAATGATACTTTAGAAACAAAAACCCCAAACAAATAAGTCCTATGAACATAAAAACTTTACTTGGGATCACGGTGGAACTCACAAACAGAACAATATTTAAATAAAATATACCACACTAAATAAAAATAAAAATGGATAGCTTAAAATAAATCTGAACTGGACTGTATTAAAACAAAACAAAAAAAGTCAAAGTCAGAGAAAATAAAGACAAAGAAAAATAAATATTACCTTGGATGTTAAGTTTAACAGTGGCAAATGTTTTTTTTTGGCAACAATAAAAATGTGCACTTTTTCTTATTAAAAATCTAAATACGATGCAACACAAAGTAGTGCAAACACAGCAGTGGCAGAACCAAGATTTAAATGTTCAAACGCTACTGTTTGATACCTGTTGCATCGGACTCAAAGCTGCTAGAGCAGGGGTGGGCAAACTTTTTGACTTGCGGGCCACATTGAGTTCTAACATTTGACCAAGGGGCCGGAACAGGAGCAGATGGATCGCATGCTTTGGTAACTGCTAGATTAGACTGATAGAATGGCACTCTGGGTTTTAAAAAAGGACTCAAAATATTACATCAAGAGCGTTAAATTTAAAATCTTCCGGCGCTAGCGGTGTTCCCTCTAAGCTATGCAGCGCACAAAAAAGAAACTCAGTTTAAACTAAAGATGTTAAAACAAGGCAGAGCTTTGGAACATACCTCTTTCTTCTTTCTTTCTGAAACAAATTGCTTCAAACTACCGCTTCGGAATTTGGCGCGTCACTACTGGTGACGTCACAAAAGAGTAAAAGTTTTTGCTCTGCCCCCTTCTCCTCAGGAAGCGCCCCCTTCTGCTCAGGAAGCTTGTGTGTTTGCTCAGACACATAAAAAATTAGATGGAACATTGGGCGCTAAGTCTAAATCTAGTGCGATAGCGCTTAAAAGCGTGCATTTAGCAGCGCTAGGTTTAAAATCTAAGCGCTTGATGTAACATTTTGCTTGTTTTAACGTCTAACACGCTTGTTTACATGCGTGTATCGGGCCCAATGCCTTTCCCTATCTGTGCACACTGTTTATTTTGACAGAGTGCGGATCACAGAGACGCTCTTATTTTAATGGGAGCAGTGTTGTTGTTTCTTTGGCGCAATCTAGTGAGGAAACATCCGAATTGCAGGGAAAGGAAAACATTAACAAGGTTTATTTATTTAATTTTTTCAAGTCCGTTAAAACATTTAACGGGGCGCATGTGGCCCACAGGCTGTAGTTTGCCTGTGTCTGTACTAAACGCTGCTTCAACACGCTCATCAAACAGTCCATCTTTCTGTCTAATTGACATGGATGGGCAAATTTTTTGTGGTTCCACCTTTACATGAAAATTCTTCATTGCACTTTAAGCAACGTGCATTGTCGGCATAGATTTCGGTCAAATAAAGCCAAACTTGAGATTGCGTTGCACGTTCTGCCACACTCCTCCCTCGGCTTCAAAATGGAGCTTTATGTGCGTAGCAACAGTGCTGCAGGGAGTCCAAGAGTATGTGCGCACCGCCCTTTCATGAGTAATAGGGTGGTGTGGGCGAAACGCTTCTGCTTGTAGCGAAAAGTGTTGCAGCACGTTGTGACCGGAACTGATAGCAGATCCGTTTGGACTAGTGCTTATCGGTCCGGGTAAAATGACGGCCGCGGAACTGGTTCCAAAAAAAACGGTTCTCGATACCCATTCCTAGGTCTAAATAGTAAATTATTCTATTAAATCCAGCTGTATGAAACACAACAGCCAGGCTACTCGCAGATTTTAATAGACACCTGCACATCACCGTGGTTTTAGCTTCACTAGATCAGCTCCATATTTGTTTTAGAATACATTTTACTGAGCCCTTGTAAACGTCAAGCTAATGATTGGGATCAAATTTGACCCAGTACATATTTTTTCCCCTCAAACTGGAAAAAAGTTTTCTACCACAAATTTGACAATTTATTTGTCCTACATTTATTTGTCCTGGTCTCTCTGGGAGTCTCTAAAACAAGAGAGGTTAAAAAAACACACAGGAATTGGTCAGATATGACAAGGTCAACAACAGAAGACAGACAAGTGGACAGAGGTGATGACCTCGCCCAGGGTGGGTCCTTGGTCGTGAGTTGGCCGTGTTATGTGTTGATAAAATCTAAGCAGTTTAAAATATTTAAAAATTCCTCTGCAAAGGGGTCGGAATCATTATCAATGTGTATATTAAAATCCCCTGTTATTAAAATCTTATATTTAATATGAATACTCAATAAAAACTCTGAACATTTCTGTATAAAACACGGAGAAGGCTTTGTAGGTCTATAAACAGTTCCACACAAGATATATAGGTGGGGTTTTAACAACAAAAGTATGGTGCTCAAATGTCCCTTTAATCCTTATCTTTGTGTTTCTGCAGCTTTTTCGATCACCTTCTCTATGCATCCACATCAATACTTTTTCATTTATGAGGGAAAAAACTGGACCGAAGCTCAGCAATACTGCAGAGAAAAATTCATAGATCTGGCAACGATACGTAACATGGAGGACGTGGAGAATATGAACAGCCTGGCAGATTTAGACAGAATATACCAAGTTTCCAACTCACATGTAAGCATGCTTTTCTTCAACAATGAATATTTAAAAGGCAGATGATTGGTGTATTGGTGTTTCATCGAGCAATAAAGAGAGACAATCACTTTTGCTTTCTGCTGAGGAAAATTTGGAGTGAGGAGTTATGAGACAATGATGGAAAAACAACTCAGAGTTTACAAAGAAAATCAAAGGACCAAACGAAACTAGAAAGAAAGACGGTCCACACCGAAAGATCGCTGTTCAAAAGGAAAGCTTAAAGCATTTTGATGTATTTTCAAGAGATGAGCCACCTCAGCAGCGAGTAACGCCGAGTACGAGCAGATGTGTCGAGATGTTTTGTGCTGAAGTGAAGCAAAAGGCGAAAAAACGAAGACAGGAGCTTTCAAGAGTGCAGCTTGATCTTTTTTACAAACTTGGGTGGGTGGCATCAATGGTGATTCCTGTCTGAACGTACCCAACTTCACTATGGTGCGTGTGGACAGAGACGTGGAACTAAATATGGTGGACTGGTGGGGCTTGAGAACAGCAAGTTATGTTGTTCCAACCACAATGAGGGATATCGGTTGCTGTCAAGATGTGAAGCTTTTAGTGTTCAGTTTAAGATCTTATTATGATCCACTGGAGCTTTCATACATCGTTGCCACGGTAACCCAAATTCCACCTTCTGTCATATCTTCCTCCAGGCTGCTGTTCTACCCCCACCCAACTAGGCACCACCAAGCAGTTGTTCAGAAGCTGTTTGAAGCTCTCTGTTTGACTGCTTAGAGCTACCGGACACATGAATTCTCCCAGTAGGGGATTTTTATTCTAGTCTGTATCTGTATCTTGCTTGTTCTTTACCTTATCAGTTCTACTCTCCTTCTTCTCTGTATCACATATCCCTGTCCTGTCCTACTCTTTTATCAATGTCTGAATCAGACTCCGCCCAGCCTTGCCAGGAAGGCCAGCTGTTGTCTCCAAGTCTGGCTCTCAATTTCCACTTATCTGGTTCTCCCTCAAGTCTGGTCTCTCCTCCAACCATCTGCCTGCCTCGCTTATCATCTATTATGTTCCTTAAAGGTCCCCTATTATGCCTTTTTTCCCTTATTTTATCCTGTGCTATGTATCTGATATGCATAATTTTACATTCCGCCACAATCTCAACACAAAAGTTTATAAATACTACCCTGTTTGGGAGCGCAGTTTCCTACCCGGAACTCAAAACAGCTTGTTTCAGTCTTTTTTTCTTTTTTTTTTCCCGGGACCCGCCCCGTTGGTTGCGATTGGTTGTCATTCATTGTGATTTCTCCACCCACCCAGCACAGCGTGGAGCGGGAGGGGCGAGGTGTGAGACGTATTGAGTAAACAAAGCGGTTCGGAGGAAGGAAGTAGAAGTGGGGGAGGGTGTTTGAGCTGCAGGGGGCTGAACAAAAAACAGATGTACGTCACTATGTTCCACCAGTCATTAGAGGTTTGGAGAACACACCCCTTACTTTGAATTTAAATATCTCAAAATAGCATGAATCACAATAAAACACACTTTGGGGGATTGTTTGGGGTAGTACTAAGTAAAATAAAAGGTTAAAACCTCATAAAAGTCAGTTTTGCATAATAAGGGACCTTTAATAAACTGCTAAAACTGGGCCCTCTTTGCACTTGGGTTCTCTTTCTCCTTTGTTAAATGTTTGTCTCTTTTCCAGGTGATGTGGAACGGCTTGTATGAGCCTGTGAAGGAATGGAAATGGTCTTTCTCTGATGGAGTGTTCTATGAAGGCGATGAGACTGAGTTCAGAAACTGGCAAACAGGACAACCAGATAACTATCAGAGTGTGGAACACTGTGCAGTGATGGGCTTCCCAGGAGAATGGCGTGATGTACCTTGTGAGGTTTTGTATCCACCAGTCTGTTTTGAGGTTAATGGTAAGTTTCTTTAAATGCTGTTTTTGTTTTGTTTTTACACTTGTTTGATTTTTTTAAACATAGTAAACAGTTCTTCTAAACATAATTTACTGAAATTTCTTCCCAGGGCACAATGTCACATTTATCAAAAGAACTGAAACAATGACTTTCTTTGAAGCTCAGAACTACTGTAGAATGTACCACACAGACTTGGCCAGTGTGAGGAACATGGAAGAGAACCATCAGATCTTTAACCTGGCCCCTGTTGGAGGACTGTTTTGGATTGGTCTGTTCAGAGACCCTTTTAAGTGGTCGGATGGAAGCAACTCTTCCTTCAAACACTGGGATGAACAACAGCCTGACTCTGCGCTAGACTCTTGTATGGCATCTTATTTTAGAGCTGATGGAAAATGGCATGACTGGGACTGCTCGGCCAGTTTAAGCTTCATTTGCTATGGTGGTAAATATTTATTTTGATTATTAGCTGTAATTTATAGATACAAAGGTTAGGAATCATTCCAAACCTTCAATTCTATCAGTCCACATTCACTACATGTGGTCGTCTTGATTACCAGTAACAAATGAGGTTAATATTTGCAATGCAGAAACCAACCAACAGAACCAATAGAAGTGTATCATTTTTCTGATTTTGAAGGTTGTGAATCAAAACCCATAAAACTGATAGAGGTTTTCTTTCTTTTCCCCAAAGATCCTGTTTTAAAGCAGGTCGTAAAAGTGAAGCTGACAAGCTCTTCGCCAAATCTGAACCTTTCTATTGTGCAGGAAGAGTTACTGGAGGAGGTGAATTTTTTTTTTTTTTTCCTAATTAATGCAACAAGAAGTGTTTTGAGTACCTGTTTTAAATAGAAAGCCCCAGTTTATGTCCACATACCGTAGTTTAACATGGTCCTCTACTCAAAACTACTCCTGGATGGAAGACCATCTCGTTTTATCTCTGACAGAGATCCAAGCCAGCCTGTAGGGGAAGTTTACGTTTTCATAAAGGACCTTGTTCTTTCAGTAACGACCCACAGCTGATGATCATATGTGACAGTAGGAACATAGATGGACTGGTAAATTGAGAGCTTTGCTTTTTGGCTTAGCTCTTTCTTTACTTTGACGGTCTACAACAGAGTCCTTAATGTGAAGGCTGCAACAACCACCCAATCTGGCTTTTCTTAAACATGAACAAGAATCTGAGATACTTATTCAACTCCTCCTCTTGAAAAAGGACCCCATTTTGATTGAAGTTGTAAATCAAGACCGGCACTAAGGACATTCGACTATTTTCCAGGGTGGAAAATAGACATGAGAGGGTGTCATATCTGGATGGACTGATTTTAACCGAATCTGCTTTAGACTTGATTGCAAAGTGGACCAAGGCTGAAACCTATATGCTGCTTGTTAATTCAAAGGTTGAAGTAGCTGTTAACATTAAATACATTAAAGTTATTAGTTAAATTTATATATTTTTACAATACAAATAGACAATACATAACACTGACAGGCTAGGTGCACAGTGGCCACACAGGTGATAACAGTGTCTTCAGAACACAGACACCATTTGACATTTCCTTTTTCGGAAGAGATTAGCTCATGCTGCTGTCTCATGCTGCTGCATCATCCGTCCCTTCACGTGTTGTCAAAACTAATAGTAGCTTTTCAGTAACATGGCAAGTTGGGCAAGGACATGAGTTGACAAGCATCGGACCACCAGGGTCTCTGCTTGGTGCACCTCCTCACCACACAACCTTAATGATGACGGTCTTCGGCTTTCAGGCCCCTTTTATGGCCCTAGTAAAGGCCCAACCATCAGGCACCTGTCACCCAGCTTTATTTTGGCCAGGTTCTGGACACTACTGATCCCAGCAGGTGGAGATGTATCTTATGGTCCTTTTCAAGACTCCTACTATCTCACCAGTTTGCCATGGGTGGCCCTACCAGAGGGACAAAGCCCCAACAACACGAGTTCTATGATCACTGTGACATACAGACCCCTACACCATAACAAAGTGGTGATTAAAAGAGGGTGTTTAAAATGTGTTGTATTTTCAACCTGTACAGCAATTAAAATGATTCCATATTCATTTGCATGCTTTAGAAAAAGCTTAAACAAATCAAAGGTGTTTGCAGATAAAATTTCCTTTGATAATTTGTCTTTCTTTTGTGCTTTTAGTTGAAATTGAATCTGAAGGATCATGGATTGAAGTCAAACGTGAAACTGAGCTGGATTACACAACTGGATGGAAAGATCTTTCACAAGGAAATGAAAAATAAGAAGACAAACTAAATGCTTTTGGTTTCTTTTTTCAAAGAAGTGATAATGATGTGCTTTGTGTGATGAAAACCTTTAGTTTATGATTTTAGCTTTACGTGTGTTTTCAGCAAAGCCCTCAATTATTTTGCTAATTGTCACTGATATTTATAGAGTTTAAGATACTTTAAATTTTATTTTGTTTGCAGAAAGAGCCACAGTTTACTGATCAGGTTCAGATATAAATGAGTTAATAAATACAAATGAATATAAATATGAATGAGTCAAATTATTATATGACAATTGAAATTATTGAAATTATTATTAGTCATAATTGAAAAGGTCATATTTATCAACAAGTTGACATTAACATAAAAATGAAACTGAATGAATATGAAACAGATTAAATTAGAATCAATTTCTTCCGTTCCGTTCCGTCATCTTCCGCTTGTTCCGGGGCCAGGTCGCGGGGGCAACAGCCTCAAACGGGCAGCCCAGGCCTCTCTCTCCCCGGCTGCATCCTCTAGCTCACCTGGAAGGATCCCAAGTCATTCCCTGCCCAGCTGTGAGACATAGTCGCTCCAGCAGGTCTGGGGTCTGCCCCTTGGTCTCCTCCCGGTGAAACGTGCCCAAAACACCTCGCGCGCGAGGCGCTCGGGAGGTATCCTGACCAGATGCCCGAACCACCCCATCTGGCTCCTCTCGACCTGGAGGAGGAGCGGCTCGACACCGAGCTCCTCCCGGATGGCAAAGCTCCTCACCCGATCTCTGAGTGAGAGCCCAGCCACCGTGCGGAGGAAGCTCAGTTCGGCCGCTTGTACCCGCGATCTCACTCTTTCGGTCACCACCCACAGCTGGTGACCATAGGTGAGGGTTGGAACGTAGATCGACTTGTAAATCGAGAATCAATTTCTCATAAAGAAAATTGCAAATGGAAAAATTTGTAAATGGTACAATTTTTTTTACAAAAGCTTATCTTCTATTATAAAACATGCTTTGAATAAAGCTTTGAATAAAGATGCATTTATCTATTTTATTGCTCTTTGGTTGCTTCATACTTTACATGTGACATTGAAATATGAGCAAGTACATTTTGTACATTCAGTCTTAATTTTGTGCTTTTAGTTGAAATTGAGTCTGAAGGATCAGGGATTGAAGCCAAATGGGAATCACTCCAGTCAGGTTAAAAACAGCACTTTTGAATGTTTACATGAGGCATGAGGTTAAAACACAGCTGACAACATCTAAGTTCTTGTGACATAAATAAACACATACTGTAGCTAAGCGAATAAATAGCAACATCCTAACAGCTAACGCTTAATTTACGTTAATGTAGATAATTCTTACCGCCACATGTTTTTTAGGATGGATGAAGAGTATTTGAAAGCTCACACTTCAGCTTTTCGTGGCAGACAAAGAAAACATTGAAATCTAAATGATTTCTCTTTGCTCCCAAAACACACTAATATTTCTTTCAAATAGGGCCACCAGCATCGGTGTCTCCCTTGGAGCCATCCATTGCAATGCCATCTTCAGACTCTTTTTCCATTTGTGCTATATATGATGGTAGGTTTTTGACATTGGATGACTGCTGAAAAAGTTTTCTCAATTCTGATAAGTCCTCGTTTCATTATATCTTCTCCCTCTTGGAGACCGCAGGCGATCAACTGCTTCCTCCACAGGTGATGCGGCTTCAAGATGCAATAAAAAAACTGTATATTTTTCAAATTTCTTACCAAAAATGTAACAAAAAAATGCAAAACAGAACACACTTTTTAAAATTAGTGATGCAAAGAACAGACATTTGATCTCAAATGAAGTGATGTAAAAGTAAAAAGTACAGGTCTCCAATTTTAATTAAGTAAACTACAGATACACTATTTTTTTAACTTAGGTACAGCCACGAAGTAAATGTACATTGTTCCATTTCATCCCGGACAACATGAGAACAGAAAATAAAAGAACGTTACACAAATGACCGTTTCTAGGTTTTACAGAGACCTCAACCATTCATTGTTAGTACAGTTTGTGATGTCGGGTAGACGGAGCCATATTATTCGTCCCCTTGGTGAGGATTTATTTGTGTTTAAAATAACTTACCTCTAAATTTTCTTTTCTAACAGAGAAGGTCTGCGATAACGAACACTCAACTTTCAAGTTTTGTGGGGTATGTGCGTTTTCATGAAAAATACTGGTTTGAATTGTTTTTCCATAAAGATTGATAAAACTTATGACGGAATACTGTCTTTACGTTTTGAGCATAACCAGACTCAGTATTTGTTTATAGTTATTTCTTGTTATTTGTCCCCTGAAACCTCGACATGGGACATAATGCAGATCTTTTCTTTGCCCAGTTGCTCTCGTTAATTTATGCTGATTTTGTTTATTTGTTTGGGAAACCTGAACAGTCCCACTTGACATTTAAAGGACTTTTAGATAAAGATGATGTTCCCTCTAGTGGTGTTGGACACACTATTAATAATCCTGGGGAATCTTTTGTTGAATTTCTTAAAGACTCAAAATGTTGTGTTTTGAATGGCAGAATAGATCCAGAAAATGATAACTTTACTTCTATATCTATCAGAGGTCAAGATGTAGTCAATTATATTGTGACTCCACATATAGACTTGAAGAGTTGTGTTGAATTTAAAGTGCTCACTCCTTTGAAGTTGGTACAAAGAAATTAGTCGAATGTGTTCAATTTAAATGATCATTCAGTGCTTTATTTACATTTTAAAACACTTGAAACAGAATTGATAAATAATAAGTATTTTGGTTCTCAAGATAAAAGGCTGTTTAGAAAGTTACCTGACAGTCTTCTAGAGTCTGATTCCAGTGATTAACCACTGAAAGATTTGAATGACAATTGGGGTAGAAGTGAAAACACACAGGAACATCTGAATTGTTATAGAGAGGTTGTGGAAGGAGAAGGACCAATTGCAGAATAACATGACCTTGGTAAAGAACGTCCAGAAGATGGCTGACTGTACAGTATATGCCAGGGCACCGTCACTGATCCGTGAAGCAGGCGGAGGAGTTGTGGGGGGCTGCAGAGGTCTAGAGATGAGGGGCTTGACCTGGGAGACGGGGAAGACAGGATGGATCTGAAGGAATGATGGTAGACGGGAGGCGTATAGTGACTGGATGACTTTGTTGATGACAAAGGGTGGAGACGGTGGCCGCGTGGTTAGAGCGTTCGCCCGCGGACCGGAAGGTCGCGGGTTTGCGTCCCACGGAGAGCACGTCTAGGGTCCTTGGAGAAGACACCTAACCCCCGCTTCTCCCACCATTGGCGCCGTTGAAGGGCAGCCTGCTGCGGTGTAAGGAGTGCAGCAAACAAATTTCCCCGGTGAGGGATGAATAGAGTAATTCATTTATTTTATTTATTTTATTTTGTCGACTAAACCTTGACTAAAACTAAAATATACAGAGATGACTAAAATGGGACTAAAACTTTGTATAATTTTCGTTCCTAAGATTCCTAAGACTAAAATGAAAACTCAGATTGCTGCTAGAAACAACATTGGAACCAAGGAGCCAATCTACGGGACTCCACTTGAAGAGGAAGGGTCTTGGAGGACAGCCAAACAAATTGTCCCCCCTGGTAATCTGGAGCCGGTGTTCGTAGTATGTATGCAATCCGTTCATTGCGCTACGTGGTTCGGAGCAGCGCTTTCTGAATGTGTATCCACATCAGTCGACATCGTTTAAGATGTTGTTAGACTGATGACACTGAGATCTCTGATTTCTGAGAGCAAAAAAGAGGGGGTTGGAAACCTAGAGATACCTCAAGAGGGGGCCAGCTTGTGGCTCCACTGATTTGCAAGTTGTAAGCATATTCAGCCCAAGGTAGGAAGGAACCCCAGGATGAGGGGGTATTCACCACCTCACAACGGAGGACGAACTCAATGTGTTGGTTCACCCATTCCGTCTGGCCATTTGACTGGGGATGATAACTTGACAATAGATTCACTGTTGTCCCCAATACTTGACAGCAGGCTTTCCACACCCAAGAAGTGAATGGGGGGCCGCGGCCTGAGACAATGTTCTTGTTTCGCTTTACTATTGCTTGATGGCCACAAGGGGATCAAGTGTTGTTTTTCTGTTTTTATTGGCTTGTTGACTTTATTGCCTGGATACTGTTTTCCTGTTTTTCTTTTCTATTTGCCTGATGCCTTAAAGGCATGGTTGCTTGATGCACAGAAACAGGCAATCTGTGAGCGAACCAGGAGCTTGCAAACTGTTTTACAGAAATGATCTAAAAATACTAATTAATTTGATTTATATAGTGCTTTAAAATTGAGGATGTGTGTGAAACAGAGGGACTTTGTTCGTTTTATGCATAATTTAGGTGAGTTTGAACTAAATCGATCTGCACAGCAGAGCTCTGCTCCGTGCATGCACGTTCAATGCAATATGTTCATTCAAATGGAATTATCATCTCGCTGAAAAATAGTTTTGGGGCTTCACAAGCTTTCATTCTGGGGCCTTAATTAATTTGCTAAGTGTCACTGATATTTAGTTTAGAATGCTTTGATTTTTATTTTGTTAGGAGAAAAAACTACAGTGGCAGCACTCATACGTTCAATGACAGATTTTTGATGAGGATAGGTAGTGCTAAAAACCTTCTAGAAATAAGCCATTTATCTTTGAATTGTTACAATGTCTTGAATCAAGAAATTTATGTTGAAAAGGTACTGTACAAGCAGTTATTGACAGAACTAGACCAAATATGGATTATCAAATGAAGTTCTCAAGTGTCCTAAGTTTTTTATGTCTCTACATACTTTATATTAATTCCATATCAATAAAAATCTGCAAACCATCCCCAAAATGGTTTAGCTAGGCTTGCAGCCTTAATGGCTGAACAGTATAAAAGGCTGAACTATTGATTACAAAAACAGTCATGCATAGAAGATAAACAGCAGAAGATCTGATATGATGCTTTATTTCTTATTTATTGATGATCTGTGTCAACATAGATCTGATTTTAGTTGTCCTTTACTTTATTTGCTGTTTCTTTTTCTTTTCAACGTGAACAAATAGAAAACTGTCTTCACGCGTTTAACTACGTGTCTAATTTGTATCAACAAACTTCTAAAAACAGTGTTAACTCTGGAACACGATGATCTAACCTCCAACAAAACAACCAAACTGTCACCATGTAGTAAGTAGAAGCAAAGTACAAACAGGCAGGGGAAGTCACCAGGGGAAGAAGGCTGGAATGGTGCAGACCGGCATGAAGGAAGCAGGGGAGCAGGCAGGACTAGTCAGAACTACTAAAAGTACATAGACACATTGAGGGATGGAGAATGAAGTTCAATAGAAGAAGAAAGTAAACACAGCTGTGAACATTAGGGAGAAGCAAAAGTGAGGATACGCAGGTGGAGGATTGCTGTGACAAGAACCAAACTGAAAGCAGAATATACAAATTCTGGAGGATCATGACAAAGTAGAAACACGGGATACAATTCCCTATTACTGGGAATAAAATCTCATGTTCATGTTTTACTGAAAATAAAATCTGATGTTTATTAGCCCACAAGGGCACACAAGCATTTTTTTGTTGTTGTTTTTTGGCGTCATCTGTTTTGATGATAATGACTGCACATTGAACTGTGTCACTTCTGGTCTGGCCTGGTTTAGAAATTGCTGTCTGAGATGGGAATTAAACTAATCTGCATGGTCTCATGGGATTCCTCCATGTTCTTTAAAAACTGTCTGGAGGCAATAGTAGAAATCATCTATTGGTTCATCTACCTTTTGTTAGCAGCTGGCTATTTCTTTCGGATCGTGTACCTTGTTAAACGCTGCCTTACACCTTTCTATCATCGATCTAAGTGGGCCTGTATCTGCAACTACTTTAGCATGTCAAAATTGCTCCAGCAGCACTCCTTCCATTAATCTTGACTACTATTTGGCCATATTTCGAACTTGTTGTCAACATAAAACCCTTCAGAAATATCTCTAATCCATTAAGCCTGTGACTGTGAATTATTTCCTGCATCTCCATGATCAATCCACCTAGGTCTTTCTGAGTCTTGGGTAGGGGTCTGGCTATCTCCCTGAATTCAGTTGGTGTCCATGGTCTCAAAGTTTCCTCCAACCTCCTACTGTTTCTAGTTATCCTAGTTGGTAAGGGTGTGGAATGGATGTACTATGTGGTGTAGGTTACTATATGGCTGGACTTTAAGTAATTCCCTAATTCTTCAACACTGTCAACATCCGTGGTAGAAACATACCAATTTTTTCACTTCGACACATACCGGGTCATTCTTTTATAATCTATCTCTGCTGCACTCACTTTCTCCTTTAACTCCTGTTCAGTAAAACAACACATCTGTTCCTTCTCTACTCCTTTCCTTATTTGGGGCATCCCCCACTTCGTTTTATAAAATTTTATCTCAGTTTATAAAATTTTGTTTCCTTTAACAGGGGAAAAATGCCAGTGCCTGGTATCAGATTGGATGCCAAGCTTCTATCCAAAAGGGCAGACATCCCTGGGTGTTTATAATTACAATCTTATACCAGTTTTAGTTTTTCCCTGTGTCAGGACATTAACACTTTCACACTCTCTCTCAAGGAAATGTTTAGTTTCTATGCCCTGGAAAATCAATTTTCCTCTTCAGGTTCTTGCAATAAACCTTACTATCCAAGCTTTAAAATGTATTTGAAAATTCTTACTATCAAACAATTTACTAACCTTGTCTGATCATTCTGTCTGCTGAGTTAGTCACTCTGGGTTCGTTAGATGGTGTTTGCGTTCCTCCGGTGAGTACTGTCTGACCCCTGGCCTCGTGGAAAGGAGAACTTCAAGACCCGACGGTGCACCAACTTGGTTCAGTTGTCGTTGATCGTTCACCGAAGAGAAGGTATTACAATCCGGCTCAAAGGACCACGTTTTGAAATGTTAGAGAACCTTTTAACACTAGAAGACCTGAACCCAAAAATTTTTTCCTCTAACAGACACCCTCATCATGGACCCCGGCAAACCATTAGCGGGTCATCAACACATATTTTAGTGTGAATTATTTTCTAAGTACTCCCTCCCCCATTCAGGTGGACTTCTACTTTAGTAGGATTCTCTTTTCAGAGTTACTCATTGGACAGAGTGAGGGTTTTTTTTAAAATCTAAAAATCACTTTTATAAAATATTTCCACGTGATTCTTCATTTTAACAGCATAACGCGCTTCAACACCTATCGCATGTATGGTGAATGCACGCACGCTGTGTTGCAGAAATAGTGATTAAAAAAAAACCAAACCTTTCCACCAGCGTAAAAAAAACAAACAAAAAATCAGATTAACTTCAATCAGATCTATTGTAAACCAGTTTTATTCTAATGATAAAAAGTCTTAAAGTAATGGTGGGCATCAACACAATTCAATTTGAGAAGTTTTTTTTTAAAAAAACCTTCTACTTCTATGTCATAAACTTTTTATTTTATAAACATACAAAAAAAAAAACCCAAACGTTCTAATAAAGTATGAAGGATGAGACTTTGATGTAACTCAGCTGATTACGAGCTGAGTGAATTAGCCGTAAGCTAACCGTTAGCTGACCAATTCACCAATTTTAATAAAAACACTTTGTGAATTGTCAATTTTTAATTCAGCCACGACAAAATTTGCACTTTTTAAGATCTAATCTTCATGATTTACTGAAAATAAAATATGATATTTTATCAGCACATAAGGCACACAACCATTTTTTTTGTGTCAGACTTTTTTTGGTCAACTGTGCAAAAGTATAATCATTATTTATATTAAATGATGTAACAGGAAACTGATTATTTAATAAATACAATTATTTGTCAATTTGTCAATAAATTCAATTCAATTGTCAATTTTTAAAAAAAATGCAGAAAACTTTCCAAAATTTAGCAAAAACATTCAAATGTTCAAAATTTTGCAAAACTAATAACATTTAAAGAAAAATAATTGCAAGATTATTTTCAGGACCTCAAGAGAACACATTACTCCTGGAGTTTAGCTTCACTTTGACTGTGAACGTCCCAGTTGAATTTAGAACTAAGATGAAAATCCTTTTTACTAAATTCTAAAGATGTAAATGGGATGGTCTCATCCTGTGTAAGGGATTTTACAAACTAATCAACAAACCGCACACACAAAATGGACTTATTAGTTTAGTTGTTATTTGTGTTGATTGTGTGTTTCTGTCAGAATTATTGTGTTTGAAGCTTGTTGAAACATTTCTGTTGTGATATGACTATAGAAATGAAAGTGACTTGACTTGTATTCTGCATGGATTAACGGACGATTCCAGCTGGCGCTAGGAGGGGGTTAACAGCACATCAATAGTTGGGCTGTAATTCCATTTCCATACATTCTTAATCCAGTTATGAAACACTTCCTAACAAAATTCTGCTTTCAGTTCAGAAAATACATACTTTCAGCTAACCCATTTCTTCTTATTTTCTCCATTAGTTACATTTAGTTGCTTTTGTTTTTTCAGGTTTTTTTGTATTCTAGTTTTTCCTATTGATCTAAATGATAGTGAACTGGTTTGATTGGTCAGTAATAGTAATGTCCCAAAAAAATTACCAAAAAAAAGAACCCCAAAAAACAAGAATGTAAAAATAAATAAATAAGACAACACCTCAAGATGCTACTGTACATCCTGAAATTGCTGATGAGCAACTTTTCTTTAGAAGTGCATCTTCTACTTATTCTCCTCCTCTACCGAAATATTAAGACTGCTTTTAGCTTGATAGAATGTATTTGAAAGCAAAGCTGGGTGCCAATGATTAATTGTTACCATAGGTTCTTAAATGACCACGACAATTATAGGTTTACAAGGAAAAAGTTTTTACTCTTAGGGCAAACAAGGTAATAAATCTGACTCCACCTATCTCTGTGGCTAACTGTCATGTTAAACTGTTTCCCCTGCAGTTTAAATGACAACTCACCTTAACTGTAATTCAGCTAGTTCAAACATGATTTAACAGAAGTGAGTTTAGCCACAGCTCCATGGTAATACCTGCCCTCTCAGCCTGAGGATCCACCTCATGGCGATAGATTTAAAAACAAAGTCTTTGATGGAGTTTGCTCTGGCCTTGTGAGTGTCAAGGGTTTCCTGGTCAGTAGGGCGGAGTTGAAGATGACTTTGGTGACAGTAAGGGTTGAATTTTTGGTGGCACCATTTGATCCGGTGGCTCGATTTGTCCCAGGAATCCTGTATTTTTTCTAGCTGACTCTGGGCTTGCCGCTTCTTCGTCTGGTTCGAGATCCTTGGCTGATGAAAACCTTGGACTAAGCTGTTCCTAATGTCGTCTCCTTAGTTGACCACTCGGTTTGACCACAGAAATGCGAGAGCCGCACGTCTTGATGACCGTTACAGGAACCCACCCGTGTTGTCAGGATTCAAAGTAGACGTATAGACTGTATCATCATCTTCATTGATGTCTGGGCAGACTTGGCTGCATCTTTGCACTGCTTCTGCTGGGCAATATGAGTTAGCGATGGCAGCAGAGTGTCAATCTTGGTGCCTTCTGTTGAGCAGTTCGCTGGGAGAAGGGGGATTTTTGAAAATGTGTCTTTTCTTTTTGAGTAAAAAATAATCAGCAACCTGAAAGAGTTATAAGTAATCAATTGTTTTTAAGAAATACAATTGTAGTATTGTTGTCCTGTTTATCTTTCTTACTGCTTGATAACTTGAAAGGCATCAAGTATTATTTTCTTGTTTTTCTTTATAATTGCTTTACAACCTCAAAGGGATGAAGTGTTGTTTTCCTGTTTTTATTGGCTTGTTATTTATTGTTGATATGATTACCCGGATACTGTTTTCCTGTTTTTCTTTTCCCTATTTGCCTAATGTCTGAAAGGTATGATTGCTTAACGCACGGAAAGGCAGTCTGTGAGCAAACTCAGCGCCTGCAAACTGTTTGACAGGAAGATCTAAAATAATCATTCAAATGATATATATATACGGCTTTAAATGGATGGATGTGTATGGCTCAGAGGGTCTATGTTTGTTCTGTGTGTAGTTTAGGTGAGTTTGAACTCATTTGATCTTCACAGTAGAGCTCTGCTCCGTGCATGCACGTTCGGTGCAATATGCTCATTCAAATAGAATTAAGTTTATCTTGCTGAAAAATAATTTTGGGGCGTCACCAGGTTCCGTTCTTGGGCTTCAATTATTTTGCTAAGTGTCACTGATATTTAGTTTAGGATGCTTTAATTATTATTTTGTTAGCAGACAAAACTACAGTTTACTGATCAGGCTAAAATATAAATGAGTCAGTGATTAAAAAAAAACTGAATAAATTATAAAACTGCTTTGTTTTTCTTTAAAAATCTTTAATCATCATAATAAATACAATGTTTAACAAAAAGTTGACATTAACATAATTAAATTAAATGAATATGAAACAGAGGAATTTGTATTCAATTTTTAAGAAAAATGTTAAATTGCAATTTGATCAATTTAATTTGTGCCAATCATCAAGGATAAGGCTGGTGGAGTGGGAATTTTAGACCAAGTGTTTTGGCAAGTGTATTATCCAAAGTCTTAGAAAGAGTACTATTGGATCGAATGTAAAATTTTATTAAAGACAACCAGTTTGGCTTCAAGTCCAAACATAGTACTGATTTACGTATTTTTGCATCAAAAGAAATCATCAAAAAATATCAAAATAAAAATTCATCTGTTTTGTTGTGCTTTATTGATCCATCGAAAGCATTTGACCTCGTCAATCACTGGAAACTGTTTTTTAAAATGCGTCAGAGAGGGGTGCCACCGTATATTTTGAGAATACTTGTTTACTGGTATGCTCACCAAGAAATGCAAGTAAGATGGGGCAATAGTATCAGATACTTTTGGTGTTGGTAATGGACTCAAGCAAGGAGGAATTTTGTCTCCAGTTTTGTTTTGTTTGTACATGAATGAGCTGTCACACCAGCTACATGCATGCAAAACAGGCTGTCTGAGCCATCTTCTTTATTGAACCATCTAATTTATGCAGATGATCTTGTTGTTTTCAGCCCGAGTAGTGCAGGTCTACAGGAACTTCTCTGCTTCTTCTGCTGAATAAAAATAGTTCTTTAAAACTTAAATTATTAAAAAAAAAAATTCAGATAAAATATGTTGGCACTCAAGGAAATAGTAGAAATGGATGGAAGTCGAAATGTCTCGATCAAGAATTAAACTGTCCAGAAGACTTTTTTGAAACTTTTTCTACTATGGATAACTCCTGGATGAATGGGGGACTACACGGACCACTTAAGGAAATGAAAAAAAAAAAAAACCCAAAGACAAATAATGTTCACATGTTTGACATAAAGTATTTCTCTGTGATAAAAAACTGCCGACTTTCTTTAGAGAAGAAATCAGCACCCTCATCTCTCTGGCACCTCCTGGTCAGCAGCTATTTATAGGTTCAAACAGAAAAGATTAATTCTACTTGGCTGGCGCAGCGAGATCGTTCACCTTCTTTGAATCGTTCTCACTCAATAGAAAAGATTCATTCTCTGAATTCTCATTCACTGCAAACAAGGTGAGCATTTTTATGTACAATCTTGGATCCATTTAAAACTCCTTTTTGATTTTACATCAAAACTATAAAATTTGAAGCAGATGTTACAGATGCCCCTGCAAAAAGATTTTTTTTCTCCACAGATGGCATCAGGACTTGTCGTGGCATTCCTTCTCTGCATAGTATCAGAGGTATTAAAAGTACTAACATTTTCTACTCAAATAGACATATTGACACCGAGTTAAAAACTACTTTAGTAAAAGTATCAACTGAAGTTTTTTACTCAAGTAAAAGTAACAATTAACCTATTGTCAAACTACTGGGTGTTTTCAAGTCTCCGAAATACCCCTCAAGACTCTATATGAATATACTGTAAATGACTAAGATGCAGATAAAAGTGGAATAAAGGATGGGGCCAACCGGGAGTTGGAAGTGGGGTCACCCTCCCCAAGCCTTGTCAGTGTAGCCCAACCATCCAGACCCCACGACCTAAGTCACAGTGAGCATGTGGCAGTGTGGATCTGGGAGAGGGCAGGCAGATGGGCACAACTGAGGTGAGGGATAGAGCCCCCGCCCTTGGGCAATCGGCTCCCCAGCCGGACGCAGTAAGCGCCAGAGGCCCTCCGGCTTGGACATGATGACATGACATGGCTCGGACACTGCCCTCGGGGATATAGCCCCCGAGGGCAGTGTCCTTCACCTTGCCGAGGAGCAGGAAGTCCCAGAGCCATCGGAAAGCATCCTCCAACAGGCCCGAGGACCCGGACCCACCCCACCCACGAGGCACCCCGTCACAACACAGACTCGTCTTACCTTTCCAATCTTTCTACTGCACCCTACTTCCCCTCCTGCAACAGGTGAGCATTAGGTAGTCTGACCATGGTGACAACAGCAGGATGGCCTAGGGCCTCCCACAACCCAGGCAAAACCCCCATCCAGGGGAAGCAAGCCCCTAGTTCCCAAGAGATGACCCCCCAACCCAGTCCCCACCATGAAATCCAACCCCAACCAGGGTCCCACCATCGTCGTCTCTGGCCAGCAGTCACTGCCAGCCCCGTACCCAGTAGTAGCCAGCTCAGGGATCTCGCCCCTCTCGCAAGCCAAGTGTGCCATTGCATGCCCATGCAAACTAGAGCCCCAGGACCAGGACGACACCAGACCTTCCAGATCTATAGAGACCCCCTCGCTCCTCTCCACACTCCAGGCCCCCCGGACTAGTTTAGATCCTGACCTACATCACCATTCCCTTACTAAGTGATGTGACTAATCAGCTGGAACCAGAGTGTCACTGAGGCTGAGTTACATTTGGAAGATCAGACATAAGCTGTAAAACTAAAGTGGTCTGACAGGAGGTTTTTGTACTGGTAAATGCTAAGACTGGTTTTAGATTTTCTGTTCAGGAGGATGGTTTTCTTTGCGATACATACAGTAAGGCAGTGAGAACCATTTGTTCCTAGTGAGTTTCAATGTTCATTTCACTCAGGTCACCTAATAAACAAAGCTGGGGGAATGCAGGGACTTTAAATTTAATTAATTTGGACAAGTCCTCATAGATTTTATGCCAAAAAGTATGCACAGGAGCACAAAGCCACCTGGCGTGCATATAGTCATCAATGTTATTACCTGTGCACTGTGTGCATATCATAGACTATACAAGGCCCATTTTAAATAGCCGGCGTCTCTTTCGAATATCAAACCTCCTGAGATCTATGAGGCTGGTGTAACATCAGATACCTTGGAGAGTGTTTCCAGCCTGCAGTAAAACTACCCTCACAACACGTTTTGTTCTAAAGCAAACAAATTTCAAGCTACACACAGACAAAAGATTTTGAGTGATGCAAAACAGCCTGATCTAAAAGAAAGTAACTTTTGTTTTTCAATTGGATGCGTTTTTCATGGCAAAAACGACAAAGACAAGACAAATAATTTACAGAGTCCTCTGCTCAGGATGGTAAGGGATAGAGACAACAATAGACAATGACCTATGTGAACCAACGTAACAACAGTATTAAAATGCGAAAAGAACTTTCTAAACTGTGTGCTTTTGTATTCACAGGGAACTGGGCAGCTCCTTGGAGAAAATACGGGTCTGTATTGCTGACTCTTTATGCACGGGGGGTTCGGAATCTTGTTTAATTTCAAATATAACAATTTTACCATTCAATGCAAATTATTAAAAAGAAAAACCTTTCTGGCTCACATAATACAAAAAATACATTTTTTTTTTCAGGTGAATGTCCTAGAGACTGGACTAAGATTGAATTTCGCTGTTTCTATGCGATCCCCTCAAACAAGGCATTCATGGATGCAGAAGTACATATCTATCCTTCTATCTATCTATCTATCTATCTATCTATCTATCTATCTATCTATCTATCTATCTATCTATCAATCCATCTATCGATCTGTCCGTCTGTCTCTCTGTCCGTCCTACAGTCTGTTGGTCTGTCTGTCTGTCTCTCTCTGTTTTTCTCTCTTTATCTATCTCTGCTGCCACTTCCAGGTTGGTCGCTAGTGAGTGAGTCTTATAAGTTTGAAGTTTGTTCTTTCGATTTTTCACAGCATTTTTGTGGATTTTAGCGATTTTTTTAAAACTGTATATGTGTTACCCTGTCCGGTGCGCGGACCGATCGCTGGTGAACCGACGTCATCGTCAGATCAGCCTGTGTCGGGTTTGAACAACTGACTCGACCTCATGTTGTCGAGCGTGTCCCTAATGGTGTTGTGTAGGAGAGGGAATGAGGAGGATCCAAATGCAGGTTTAACAGTTTATTAAGTGTTGAACAAAGGAATCCACAGCAGAGAGATAACGGCTTCAGGCAGTGCTGGATGGCCAAGAGGAAGGGCTGAAGGTTCCTGTGAGGAGAATAAGAAAATTAGTCTGATATCAAAATTTGACTCAGCTTAGAGGTGGTCAGTTTACCACTAGAATCGTTGAAGACCTGACAGAGACTGTGGGTGACACCAGGTCTTTTATAGCCACCGGTAAGTCTGTGCAGCTGGGAGCAATCAGCCAATCCTCCCGTTAGAAGCCATCCAGCACCTGTGAGTTTTGGGGGAGAAAAAAAACAAACAAGCAGGCCTAAAAGGCCTCACACCACAGTACCCCCCCCCCTCTACGGACGCCACCTGGCGGACCACCAGGCCTGTCCGGAAAGCGGCGGTGAAAGTCCCGGACCAAGCCAGGGTCCAGGATCGCTGAACGGGGCACCCAGCACCGTTCCTCCGGGCCATAACCCTCCCAGTCCACGAGGTACTGTAGACCCCGACCTCGGCGACGAACATCCAAAAGACGGTTGACCGTGTACGCATCCGAGCCGTCGACAAGGCGAGGAGGTGGAGGGGGAGCAGAAGGAGGCTGGAGGGGACTGGTAGAAACCGGTTTGATCTGAGAGACGTGGATCACAGGATGTACCTTCATGGAAGAGGGCAGGGCGAGCTTTACCGAGACCGGGTTGACCAGCCACAGGATCCGGAAAGGGCCAATGAAGCGGGGTGAAAGCTTGCGAGACTCTGCCCTGAGGGGAATGTTCCTGGTAGACAGAAGGACAGACTGACCAACCTGATATGCTGAGGCTGGCTGACGGTGGCGATTAGCTTGGCGCCGAGCCCGGCCGCAGGCCTGTTGGAGGGCCCTCCTAGTTTTCCTCCAGATCCGACGACACCGTCTGATATGGAGCTGCACCGAAGGGACGGCCAGCTCCTGTTCCTGATCCGGGAACAATGGGGGTTGGTAACCCAGAGAAGCCTCGAACGGGGACAATCCTGTGGAGGAACTAACTTGGGAATTATGGGCATACTCAATCCACGGGAGATGAGACGACCACGTGGACTGGGCAGAGGCCAACACGCACCGTAATGTGGATTCCAGGTGTTGGTTAGCCCGCTCCGACTCCGAATTGCGGACCCCGGTCAGAGACTATGTCCAGAGGGATACCATGCAAACGGAACACATGGGTCACCATGAGCTGGGCAGTCTCCAAGGCTGAAGGGAGTTTAGGAAGAGGCACCAGATGTACAGCTTTGGAGAATCGGTCCACAATCGTGACCACAACAGTGTTACCTTCTGAGGAGGGAGTCCGGTCACAAAGTCCAGTGCGATATGGGACCAGGGACGACTGGGAACCGGTAGGGGATGGAGCAGCCTCGCAGGAGGACCTTGCCCCGGGAACAGGCAGAACAGGCAGCGACAAAATTCCTAGTGTCTGCCTCCATCGTTGGCCACCAGAACCGCCGCTGAAGAAGCGCCATTGTACGGCGAATCCCAGGGTGACAGGACCACCGGGATGCATGTGCCCATAGGAGAACCTGGGAGCGGGCAGAGGATGGCACATACGAACGGTTAGCTGGGCCAGTACCTGGGTCCGGATCATGCTGCAGACCATCCCTTATTGCAGTCTCGATTTCCCAAGTGATTGCCCCAATGACGCAGGAGGGGGGTAGAATGGGCTCCGGCTCCGATCTGGACTGATGACCATCATGCAGGCGGGAGAGATTGTGCCCTCTCCTTACTGAAGACCTCTTTGAGGTCATGATACTCTGCCGGGATAGACGCAACGTCCACCGGGTCGATTGAGCCTACCGTGTCAGAAGAGACGGTTGTCACGGCAGATTGGAGGCAAGTTGCATGGCACTGATTGCTCCACCCGACGATACGCCGGTTTTGCCAGTCGACCTGTGGATTGTGCAACCTAAGCCAGGGGAAACCTAACACAAGGGGTGAGCCGGGTGAAGAAATAACGTTAAACGAAAGGTGCTCACGGTGATTACCCGATACCACCATCTCCAACGGGGAGGACTGGTGGGTCACCCTGGTGATAACGTGTCCATCGATCGCCGTGGCATTAATGGGTTCTCCGAGTGGTTGGGACTGGAATCCACACTGACGGAGAAAATCTGCGTCGATGAAGTTGCCGTCGGCCCCGGAATCCACCAACGCTTTGACCGGAAAAGAAGAGGAACAACCAGAGGTTGGTGTCACAAGAATCATAAGCCTAGGGGTACCATGACATCTAGTTGTGCCCACCCGTAACCCTAGGTCTACCGGTGGGCCCCGTCTTTTGGGCGACAAGGGCAAGCTGAGAGTAAGTGACTTCTCGACCCGCAATAGAGACACCTCCCTTCTTTTAGTCTAACCTCTCTTTCCTTTTTGGTTAGATGCATCTGTCCCAACTGCATTGGTTCTGTGGAAGGCTGCTCAGCCTCTTGTGGAACAGATGCAAATGCCCTAGGTGGGGGGCAGACCGAGGAAGGCTGTCGATGGCTGTGAACTGGAGTAGGGTGTAGGGCCCGGGTGGTATTTTCATATCGTTTCTCTCTTTGACGGTTGTCTAACTGTATTGCCAGGGAAATGAGTTCCTCCAATGTGGATGGGGTCCCCCTGCCAGCTAGCTCATCCTTCAGAGGATCATTCAGGGCATTTAGGAACACCCCTCTTAGTGCCTTCTGTCCCCAGCCAGCCTCTACTGCTAGGGTCCGGAATGAGATGGAGAACTCCGCCACAGATAGAGTTCCCTGGGAAAGGTGGAGTAGACGCTGGGAGGCATCTCTAGCCCGGTCCGGCACCTCGAACATGGTTCTGAATAAACTCAGAAAATCAGATGTTGAGCGATCAGCCAGGGGGGCTGCCGCGTCTTCGGCCTCGGCCCACTCCAGTGCCCTGCCCCGAAGAAGACCCACAATGTACAAATTCTTAACTTTGTCTGATTCGAAAGTCCGCGGTCTTAGAGCAAAGACATTTGAACACTGCAAGAGGAACCCACGACATTTCCCCAGGGTTCCATGGAAAGGTTCCGGGTCCGTAATATGGTGGTCCATGAGTGGGCTGGGCATAGCTGAAGGAGGTGCCGAGGCTGTGGACAGAAAAAGAGAACTTAGATTATTTACTTTGTCTGTTAAAGCCTGTAACTGTGTTTTTAATTGAGTATTTTCGTCCATAAGGGCCTTTATGGCCTGTTGTTGTTGTCCCAGGAATATTCCTTGTCGGGTCAGAATCTCTGACACTGAGGGTGATGCAGAACCCGCTGGATCCATTCTGGTCAGGTCTTCTGTTGTGTAGGAGAGGGA
This sequence comes from Neostethus bicornis, assembly GCA_902685375.1. Lineage (NCBI taxonomy): Eukaryota > Metazoa > Chordata > Actinopteri > Atheriniformes > Phallostethidae > Neostethus > Neostethus bicornis. Next base: position 29,367,079 of record LR738550.1, read on the forward strand.
ATGAGGAGGATCCAAATGCAGGTTTAACAGTTTATTAAGTGTTGAACAAAGGAATCCACAGCAGAGAGATAACGGCTTCAGGCAGTGCTGGATGGCCAAGAGGAAGGACTGAAGGTTCCTGTGAGGAGAATAAGAAAATTAGTCTGATATCAAAATTTGACTCAGCTTAGAGGTGGTCAGTTTACCACTAGAATCGTTGAAGACCTGACAGAGACTGTGGGTGACACCAGGTCTTTTATAGCCACCGGTAAGTCTGTGCAGCTGGGAGCAATCAGCCAATCCTCCCGTTAGAAGCCATCCAGCACCTGTGAGTTTTGGGGGAGAAAAAAAACAAACAAGCAGGCCTAAAAGGCCTCACACCACAAATGGAATGTGCACGGTGGAGGAGGTGGCGGTTGGTGACATCGTCGGGTATGACTCTGTCCTATCAGCGTCCAGAATTAACGGGTCTGTGGTGCTGGGGCGGTGATCCCCAGCTCCTTCACGCCTGCGACACCCTGGTTTGCTTGCTAAGTGGGTGATTAGATCAAATGCACCATCGTTCATGAAGAATGAGATCTTGTTGGCTGAGTTGTCCCGTTTTGGCCGCAACGTATCTGGATGATGTCGCTTGGCTGCAAGGGCCCGCTTCGCCGGCACATCGTCTGTCATCGCAGACAGGCCCTAATGGTGTTCCAGGATACACACTGTGAGTTAAACGTCTTCTTTAATTTTCGACGGAGTTTTGCAACAATAGAATAGATGAAATGTTTCAGCTGTGGTGCTGTGGGGCACTTTACTCGTGCTTGTCCAGGTTGTGTGGGTCCTGACGCACTGTGCAACGCTGCTGCCCCAGAGGGATGCTTATTATGAGGCCACAACTGCTGAGCCTGTGGGGCCGGAGTTCACTGTGGATCCTGTGTCCTCATCTGTCCACAGGCGCCCGTGGATTCTGAGTCTAAGCCTGCAACACTGACACATCACACCCAGACGGACCGGCTGTTTCTGAAGGATACAGGGTCCTCATCTGTTCTACAGGCGCTCGTGGATACTGGGTCTGAGACTGCAACGATGGCCAAGCCACCCTCCAATGGGCTTGCAGCACTTGGAGTGGTCATGTCTGGCCTTGCGTCTGGTGCTAGAAGGCGTGCTGGTCTGTGCTCTTCATTGAAGCCCAAGCCAGCTGTTTGTTCAGACTTCAGGGATTTCTACGAGGTACATAGGCAGTGCAAGTACCTATATGGCAGTCTCTTGTTGTAGTGGGATTTTGGGAAGGTGGAAGTCAAGCATCTATGTCAGCAGTACACTCGAGGAGTAACGGGTGATTGGGCTAGCGTGGGATGGAGCTAGAGGAGCGGGTGGTGGAACTGCATCCTGTCATGGGCATGGGGTGGATCGGGAACCCCAGGGGTTGGAGCCAAAGAATTTGGCTTTGGCCAACCAGCTGGGAACAGCCACGCAGGCGGCACTGGTGCAGTCTCGCTACATGGATTGCTCCCAAATGGGCACTCCCTCCCAGTTCTTTTTCGTCATGGAATGGAAGAATGGTCAGAGGAAGATCATCCATTCGTTGTGTTCCGCTGATAGCGTCATTCTCACAGGGTCAGCTGTTATCAGATCTCGCCCCTTAGACTTCCATCAACATCTTTTCTCGATCTTCGGCCAGAGCTCGATCTTTGGCCAGATAATCTGCTGGCTTGGGATGTACTTGGTGGTGACCTGCTGGAAGTCTTCACAGATGGCCTGCAGTATGGTCGCCTGCCTGTGAGCTGCCGCAGAGCAGTGCTGGTTTTGCTGCCTAAGACAGGGGACGTGTAGATGATGCAGAACTGGAGCCCCCTGCCTCTTCTCTAGACTGACCATAAAATCCTGTCCAGAGTGTTGTGGTGTCCACAGTTTTGGGGTGTCATGGCCTCGGTTTTACAAGTTGACCAGACGTACTTATTAGGAACAATGTTGTCCCGATCATAGACATTTTGGAGGTCTCGGGCAAGCTTGTTGTCAGTTTGGGGTTGGTCTCCTTGGACCAGGAGAAGGCCTTTGACCAGGTTGAGCACCGATATCTGTGGTGCATATTGGCCACCTTTGGATTCAGCCCAGTGTTCATTTCCTTTCTCCAGACCATGTACCGTGACATTAAAAGTGTGCTGAAGGTCATTGGGGGACTGGGCGGAGGATGGTGCGGAGTAGGTGGGGGTTGTGTGGTATGTTAATGTTTCAAAAGATGATGGAGGCTCGTCTCAGACTGAAACATGGGCTGTATGATCTGGACGGGGACCTGGAAGGGTTTGAGGAGCCCCTCCAGTGGCATGGAGTCCTAGCCACTGTGAGGAATGGTGGCTAAGACCCCAGACTTATGAAATTTCCACCAAGTCCTCTTCTTCTCCTTTCGGCATTTCCCTTCAGGGGGCGCCACAGCAAGTCAGTCTCTTCCATCTAACCCTATCTTCTGCATCCTCTTCTGTCATGCCAACTATCTTCATGCCTTCCTTCACCGTATCCATGAACCTCCACTTTGGTCTTCCTCTAGACCTCTTTCCTGGTGGTTCCAAACCCAGCTGATGTGCTCTCTCTCCTCTGCACATGTCCAAACCATCTCAGTCTGGCCTCTCTGACTTTATCTCCAAAACCTCTGACATGTGCTGTTCCTCTGATCCTGTCCATCCTGGTCACTCCCAGAGAGATCCTCAGCATCTTCATCTCTGCTACCTCCATCTCTGTTTCCTGTCTTTTCCTCAGTGCCACTGTCTCTAGACCAAACGGCATGGCTGGTCTCACCACGGTTTTGTACACTTTCCCTTTCATTTTAGCTGAAACTCTTCTATCGCACATCACACCTGATACTTTTCTCCACTCATTCCAGCCTGCCTGCACATGCGTCTTACCTCTTTTTCTTATTCCCTGAACCTGAATACTTAAAATCTTCCACCTTCTTTATTTTCTTCTCCCTGTAACCTCACTTTTCCATTTGGATCCCTCTCATTCATGCAAATTTCCAACCAAGGGTGGAAATTCTACCACTGAGCTACACCTCCCCTTTCGTCAGATCTGGAAGGAAATCCAGATCTTGTACTACTGTCTGGTTTGGCTGCTTAAATAATATTACCGATTGCTCACAAAAGGCAGCCGTCAACTTCAAGACTCAGTGGCTCAGAGACAAATTAACAAAAGGTTAACATGATGTCATTCTGGAAACACATGTTTCACAGCTGCGTTAAGGTATGTATTGGATTTGGCGAGCAGTTGTGTGCCGTACGTTGAGGACATTTGACCAATATGTCCTCCAGTTAAATTAAATTAATGGGAGCAATCTGTTTTGACGTGATTAAGGTAACATCCTGTTTGCATTATCCTTCCTCTTTTGTCTGAGTGATGCTGGAACAAATCATCTCATCAAGCTGTTTAGCCGTTTACCCAGCTCTTCTAAGGTCGCTGAGCACGCGTTAGCTTTCCAATACACCACAAAACGAATCCTGAAATGAAAAATGAATGTAGTGAAAAAGAAATTCAATAATCAATCATTAGGATGAATATGCATCTTCCACCTCATCGACAAAGAGCATCGGCCGGTATAAAAAAGCCATAAATATTCAAACCTGCTGTTTATTCACGTGTATATGTTAAATATAAGTAAAACCATTAGCGTGGTCAAATTGTGTTTACATCGTTCTGACTAACTTAATTCTTTTTACTTTGCTAGCGTCACTGCAATACCTTCAAAGGGGCACATCTGGCCTCCATTCACTCAGCCAAAGAGAGGAATCTCCTTTCAGGGTGGGTAAACAGCACAAAAGCAGATACCTGGATCGGAGGTACCGATGCTATAGAGGTAAGTTATTTGCAGGATCTGAAACATCAACAACACCCAGTTAATAGTTTTTTAAACCTTCAAGGGGTTGGAATTAAAAAAAAATTGCAACATATTCTCAGGAGTCAGAATGGATGTGGCTTGATGGATCAATGTGGGATTTCACCGATTGGGACAGAGCCCAACCGAACAACGTCAAAAACAACCAACATTGTCTTGAAATAGATCGCTGTGGTAATAATGAAAATGATTAATCACTACATCTTTAAACATAAACAAAGTTTTATGCCTTTAAATCGAACAGATACAAACTTGATTTATATTCCAATTTAAATAAATTTGCTGAATAAGCTTTATTTAAAAACTTTATATTTATTAAGCATAAATAAGCATTCTTTGGTTCACAGGCAATAAAAATAACTAAAACATATTTTAAAAAATGGACCATTTGTTTAAAAAACAAAGAACAAAACCAAGCACATAACCAGTCTAACAGTCTACATCAACCACCACCTTCCACAATCCATGCTCAAAGGAAAGGAGAAAAAGTTTTATCTTTTAAAATCATCTCATTTTATTTGTCAAAGAAAAAACCAAAGCAATTGATTTTATTGGACAGTGAGTCTCCCTAATTTATTAATAATGAATGAATAATCATTATTAAATTGGTTGACAACTAAGCTGAAAAAGTATTGGAGCAACACGTCTGTAAAAATTACAGTTTGTGATATTGGGCGAGTGGAGCCATATTCTTCGTGCCCTTGCGTAGACTTATTCCTAATAAAAAACATACTTACCTCTAAATTTTCTTTTCTAACAGGGGGGGTCTGGAATGACAATGCTTGTGAGACTCCAAAACCGTTCATATGTTCCGTGACTATTTGAAGCAAATCTCCATCACCGCCTCAAGAACCCAAACACTGAAAAAATGTATTCTTTTGATCAAATGAATGCATTCATCAATCCATCTATGCATGTTCTTCCATTTATTTGAGCTGTTAGGGCTCTGTAGTAAACCATGAGAAGTGGGGTACACCCTGCAAGACTCACCAGTCTCCAACATTTATATAAAAAAAGGGGGATCAGATTAAAAAAAGTCAGTAAAATAATTTAACACCTTTGTAATGTGAAGAAAAAATTCTGAACGTGATTTTAAATTTATTTATGAAAAGATGTACACTGCAGATTTATTTTACACCTGAATGTATTTGATCTCATTTCAGAAAGCATGTCCACATTCATCTGTGACTCTTTCATAGCCATCCTGGTCCTCTGTTTTATTACGGTTTCCTTGATTATTTTATTCTGCATTCTGTACAAATCTTTTTAAATCTTTTTAAAGATTGAAATAAAATAAGAACCACTAATCATAGAAAATTTCTCAGGTTTGGGATGTTTTTTAACTTTGCTTTTACTTGACTCCACCTTATATTTGTTTGGGTTTAATTTGATGGATTTCTTGACTTTTTTTCCATAAAAAGTTAATTTGATTCATCAAACTGCTGCAGCCAATAAAATGTCACCTTACTGAGAGATTTACGGGGATTTAAAATAGAAAGGGTGTATGTGTTCACATTAACAAGAAACCGGACTGCTCAGATAACAATGGTGTCCTGTAAGAGAAGGACCAAAGTCTTCTCCACTTTCTGAGGAGACTGATGTCTTTCAGTGTGTGCAGAACACTGCTAGAGAGCTTTTATGAAATCATCAGCTTTTCATGCAGTTTCCTGCTGGTGTGAAGGAGTAACAGAGAGGGACAAGAGGAAACTGGACAAGTTGGTTCGGAGAGCTAGCTCTGTCCTGGGCTGTTCTTTGGACTCTTTTCACGACCAAAAGGCGCACCGTATTAAAAGGCGCAGTCCCAGTTACGTGAGGTCTGTATTTAACACACACATAAGGTGCGCCTGATGATAGGGCGCGGGTTTTATATACTTATCCTCTGCTACGTACGTACAACTTACAACAACACACACACAAGCAGACAAATGTGTGTATTTAAAAACAGATCTGGAGTAAAACTGAGTTTGGTTGGCTTTATTTAAATATTAGTTACAGTCATCATAAAGATATTTATCAAATCCATCCAAGTACTCACCCTCTGTTTCAGAATCTAACAGCTGCACCAAATCCACCATAGCATGTTCACTTTCCTACTGTCAGAGTTGATTTCTGTATCGTGTGGCTCCTCGGAAATGATGCCTGCTTTTGCAAAAGCTCGGACAACAGTGCTTGCAGACCCATTAGCCCAAGCATCTACAATCCACTGGCAAACTGTGGCGTAACTTGCGTGGCGCTGTTTTCAACCCTTCGTGAAGCAGTGGTCTTCTCCGGTCATGCCGGTCACAGCCTTACTTTGAATGGCCGGTTTACGTCGATGTCCAAAGGTTGGAGTTCCTTTGTCAGACCTCCTGGAATCACAGCAGGCGTACCATTCATCTGCGTCAGATGGCCATGTTACAAGAAACTCACCTTTCAGATACTGAACATATAAAACTGAGGAGGAGCTGAGTGGAACAGGTGTTTTATTCATCTTTTAACTCAAAAAGCAAAGGTACTGCTATTCTCCTTCACCGTGGTCTACCATTCACCTTGGACAGAGAGGTCAAAGACAGCCAAGAGTGTTATGTACTCCTGTCTGGTCACTTGTATAGGCAGCAAATCATCTTTGGATGTGGTTATGCTCCCAATGTAAATGATCCACTTTTTCTTCCTCAATTTATTTCAGACCTGACATCCTTCTCATCCTCACATATACTTTTAAGAGGTGACTTCAATTGCATACTAGACCCAAGAGCTGACACGTCTCCTCCGAGCTCAGGCCACCACAGGAAATCTAAAAAACTGTTAGGATTTCTTGGTGACCTGAACCTACATGATGCATGGTGGATTATGCATTGAATAGAGAGAGAATACACATTTCTTACAATCCCTCATCAAGTTTTTACCCATATACATTATTTTCTTTCATCTCAATGCGTTCTAGAGGGAAAAACCTGTTGATTTGGCACTAAATTAAGCTTTGATCATGCTCCGGTAAGCATGGTTACCTCCCCTCCGTACCTGGACTCAGCCTGTAGACACTAGAGACTAAAACCTGACTTTGCTGAGCAGCCAAGATTTTGTAGATTATAGAGTATTACAAAAGAGTGGGAAGATTTTATTGCTATAAATAAAACTCCTGATTAGCCCCTCTATACTATGAGAATCTGGTAAAGCGTACATACCGGGGTCAATCATTGCATGTACATCTGCTCAGAAGAAGAAAGCTCTGAAAATACAGTTAGACTTGGAAAAAAAAATATAGCGGAGCTGGAGTTTCAGTTCAGGCAGCATCCTACTGACTCGATAGCAAGGCAGCTGCAAGCAACTCGCTCAGCCCTAAACCAGCTATTAACAAACAAAGTGCAAACACATTTTTTTTATGCCGACATAGATTGTTTGAATCTGTAACTACACCTGGCAGGTTGCTTTCACGGCTGGCTCAAAGTAAGATGGAAGTTAATGTAATTCCTGCTCTTACAGATAAGAATGGAAAAAGGCATAGCAAGGCTGTAAATATAAACAAAATTATGAAACTATTTTACCAAGACCTCTATACGTCTCAAAGTGAATCCTCTGCAGATAGCAGAGCAGATTTTCTTGACAAAATACGTACAATTCCCTACTTTGTCCAACAAAAAGAAAAATGTTTTCTGTCTGCAAATGGATCTTCCTCTTTCCACCTGCACACCACTTCATGACAATTTGTGTTATGGGCCAGTTGAGGAAATATTGCCCAACGCCTGGGCATTGACTTATTTTGGTTTTCATCATTATTGGTGGCCTAGTTTAGTAAAATTATGTCAATGCTTACGATCCAACATCTGTTTAACATCAAATTAACTTAGTAATAGATTCATCAATGGGTTCCACATTCTCTTCAAGTTCACCTGCAAGCAGTGTGTAACCAGTTGGTAAAAAGACGAACAAAAGCATTTTATTTTACTGAATTAAACAAAAAAAAATCTCTTAGCCTGGGGGCAAGCCCTTAGCCAAATAAAATGTGTGTTTGTCTCACAAGTATGTCTTTCTATTTTGTACGAACTGAACAAACCAATTTGAAACAGTGCTGCCAGATAACCAATGGTAATGATCTGATGTCAGAAATTCAAGAGGCCTAATCTCCTGCATGTCCGTGTTTCTGCTGATGCCATTCTCCGTTCTCTGCTTGGTTCCAAGGACAAAGTCTCCCTGGACCTTCGAGCCAATCTCAAATCAGTCAAGAAAGACGACACTGAGAAGAAGAGACCAGTGGAAGACAATGACTGGATGAAGAATGTGGAAGCCATGTCAGGAATGGAGGGAAGGAAGAAAATGTTTGATGCTGCTAAAGGCTCAGCTCAGTGAAACTAGAACCTTAACCGGTGTCTTATTAGCAACTGCTTCTTTTCACAATTTTTGCTGGTCTTTGAGGGTTTTTTCTTTTGTTTTCTCTCTTTTTTTGTTTTATGCTTGCTAGTGTTAGTCACTTTCTGAGAAAGATGAATTTGAAAGTAGGAACATCCGAATAACAATTTGAATCTTTGAATTGTTTTTCAGAGATTCGAATTGAAGGTTTCGAATGTTCGAACTATTCTGGAGTCATTTCAAACAAATTTGTTTGATTTGAGTTCATGGTATGAATGTGTGTTTGAATGGGTAAATGTGAGCTTCCCTGTAGAGCGCTTTCAGTGCCTACAACAGGTGGAAAGGCATTCTGTAATGCCTTTCCACCTGTTGTAAGGCATTATAAACACGGCATCTAAAATGGCACGTTCAGATGCCATTTCATTGCATCTAAACGTGCAATGAAATGGAGATTTCATTGCACGTTTGGATGTTGTAATCCTCTGTGAAACATCTAAACGCAATTGGCTCCGATCATCACAGGGGTTGTGTCAGGAAGGGCATCCGATGTAAAACTATGCCAAATACAAATATGCAAGTCAGTTTACTTAATACCACACCGGATCGGTCGTGGCCCTGGTTAACACCGACCGCCATCGGTACTGTGGACCAATAGGGTGCTGGTGGAAATTGGACTATTGGTGGTCAAAGAAGAAGAAGACGCGTACATCGGAAGAGAGAGAAGAGAAACATGAAGAGTCCACGACTTAAGGTGGGAACTTTGAATGTTGGGACCATGACGGGTAGAGAGTTAGTTGACATGATGCAGAGAAGGAAAGTAGACATCAAGTGTGTCCAGAAGACTAGATGGAAAGGTAGCAAGGCTAGAAGTCCAGGAGCGGGGCTCAAGTTGTTCTATCACAGCTTCGAAAGGAAGGGGAATGGTGTAGGAGTTATTGAGAAAGAACAGTTTGTTGGGAATGTTCTGAAGGTTAACAGAAGTTCAGACAGGGTGATGAGCCTCAAACTAGAAATCGAAGGGGTGGTGTTAAACGTTTGTGGGTATGCTCCATTGGTGGGATGTGAGATCAAGGAGAATGAGAAAATCTGGTCAGACATTGATGAGGTGATTCAGAGCCTCCATAGAAGTGAGAGAGTTGTTATTGGAGCAGACTTTAATGGCCACATTGGTGCAGGAAACAGAGATGATGAAGAGATGATGGGCAGGTTTGGCATCCAGAACAGGAATGCAGAAGGACAGATGATAATCAACTTTACAAAAAGAATGGAAATGGTTGTAGTGAATACTTTCTTCAAGAAAAGACTGGAACACAGGGTGACTTACAAGAGTGGAGGAAGGAGTACACAGGTAGATCAGTGACTGTAAAGTTGTAGCAGGAGACAGTGTGGCCAAACAACACAGGATGGTGGTGTGTAGCATGACCATAGCAGTGAGGAAGTTTAGGAAGATGAAGGGAGTGCAGAAGACTAAATGGTAGAAGCTGAAAAAGGAAGAGTGCTGCTCGAACTTTATAAAGGAGTTGATACAGGCTCTTGGTGGGCAGGAGAAGCTTCCAGATGACTGGACAACTACAGCTATTGCGATCAGGGAGACAGGAAAGAGAGTACTTAGTGTGTCATCTGGAAGGAGGATAGATAGAGAGACGTGGTGGAGGAATGAGGAGGTGCAGGATTGTATCAAAAGAAAGAGGTTGACTAAGAAAAAGTGGGACACTGAGAGGACTGAAGAGAATAGGCAAGTGTACAGGGAGATACAGCGTAAGGTTAAAGTAGAGGTGGCAAAGGCAAAACAAGTAGCCTATGATGACCTATACTCTAGACCAGACCTGGGTAAATTAAGGCCCGCGGGCCACATCCGGCCCTTAGTACGTCCCTGTCCGGCCCGCGCGAGGCCAATCATAAACACCATGAATTAAACTTTTTTTTTTTAACTTTTATTTTGAAATTTCATTTTTATTTTATTTTGAAAAGCGTTACGTCGCTACGTATGCATGTCGTAGACTTTTACTCCGCCCTCAAAGAGGAAAACTTAGTTTCCACACCTGAAGAGGCATGCTGAGAATCAGAATCAGAATATACTTTATTGATCCCACACAGGGGAAATTTGTGTGTCACAGCAACAACTTCCTATCTGCTAAGTGAGTCGTTGTAGAGCCTGATCACATACGGAAAGAAAGACCTCCGGTAACGAGATGTTCTCGAGCGGAGCTGTCTGAGCCTCTTGGAGAAGGCGCTTCGTTGTTCGTCCAGGAGTGGGTAGAGAGGATGGTCATGGTTTTCCATCACCCAGTAATGAGGGCTGGATGGTGTTGAAGGCACTAGAGAAATCAAAGAAGGTGATTCTCACCATGCCTCCACCGCCATCCAGATGTGAATGAGCTCGCTGCAGCAGATGGATGACAGCGTCGTCAACACCCAGGCGTGGCTGGTAGGCAAACTGCAGGGGGTCCAGAGAGGAATTCACCAGCGGTCTCATGTGGGCTAACACCAGCCTCTCCAGCACTTTCATCACATGAGATGTGAGGGCAACTGGACGGAAATCCTTGAGGTGAGATGAAGATGATTTCTTGGGTACAGGGACCAGGCACGATGTCTTCCAGAGAAGCGGAACCCTCTCCAGCCTGAGGCTCAGGTTGAAGAGGTGCTGGAGAATCCCACAAAGCTGGAGCGCACAGGTCCTCAGGGTATGGGGGTTGATGCCATCTGGGCCGGCTGCTTTGTGCTGGTTTAGCTTCTCCAGCTGTTTCTTCACCTGAAAGGTGGTCACAGTCAAACGGTTGGGTGGGGGGGGGGTTTCAGGCACTAGTCCATTGAATAGCTGAGAAGGAGCAGACGCTGGTAGCAGGTGTGGTGGAGGTAGGGAAGAAGAGGTAGTGGTGGTGGCATTTGTAGAGCTAAACCTGTTGAAGAAGGTATTAAAGTCATTAGCTCTATCTTTGCCACCACTAGTGGGTCTGCTTCTTCCCCCATATCCAGTGATCTTTTTCATTCCGGACCACACCGCCCTCATGTTGTCCTGCTGTAGTTTGGATTCCAGCTTCCTCCTGTATGCATCTTTTCCCTTCCTCAGCTGGTCTCGGAGTTGATGCTGCACCATCTTCAGCTCCTCCCGGTCTCCAGACCTGAAGGCTGCTTTCTTCCGGTTAAGGAGCGTCTTCAGGTCACAGGTGATCCAGGGTTTGTTGTTGGGGAAGCATCGAACAGTCCGAGTGGGACAGACAGACTCCTCACAGAACTTAATGTATTCTGTAATGCAGTCTGTCATGCCATCAATGTCTTCCCCGTGAGGTGTGCAGAGTGCATCCCAGTCCGTGGATCCGAGACAGTCCTGTAGAGCTCGCTCTGTTTCCGGAGTCCACTTCCTGACAGTCTTTTTGGACACGGGTTTTTGCAGGGCGATTGGGACATAACACGGCTTTAGATGGACCAGGTTGTGATCAGACCTGCCAAGGGGAGGAAGGGCTGTGGCTCTGTATGCATTTTGTATGTTTGCATACAGGAGGTCCAACGTTTTATTCTCCCTCGTGGGGCAGTCCACGTACTGGGTGAAGTCAACAAGTGATCTGTTCATGTTGATGTGGTTGAAATCACCAGTTATGATACAGAAGGCGTTGGGCTGCTGTGTCCGCAGGCGGGAAACGGTGGTTAAAATGACGTCACCAGCAGTTTCAGCATCAGCCGACGGAGGAACATAAACAGTCACCACCATAACCGATGTAAATTCCCTCGGCAGATAGTAAGCCCGAAGTCAAACCGCCAGTAACTCCACATGCGGTGTACAGAGACGCTCCTTGACACAGACATGTCTGGGATTGCACCAGCGCTCACTCACATAGAGCACAATCCCACCTCCTATGTTCTTACAGCTGCTGGTTGCATCTCTGTCCGCCCGCACAGTCTCAAAACCAGGAACCTCGACACTGTTGTCTGGGATGTGGGAATGCAGCCATGTCTCAGTGAAGCTCAGTAAACTGCATTCACGATATTCCGCTTGTGTGTTATTTAGCGTCGTTAGCTCCTCGGTCTTATTAGCCAGTGAGCGCACATTTCCCATTATAACTGCAGGCACAGCAGGCTTGAATCTCCTCCTATTCATCTTAACGTGGGCCCCGGCTCTGCGTCCGCGACGTCTTTTCCGGATCTCTCTTGGAATTACATGCCAGGCTCCATGAAGCAGGCTAGGTTTACTCATAGCTAACAGTTGGTCGCGAGTGTAAACAATAGCCATACTTCTAGTATAAAAAAAAGACTTAGTTTTTAAAGAAAACATTCAAGGAAACATAAGTTTCCAAGTTGGTAAATAAGCTAGCTAACACTAAAAAAATTTGGAAAAAGAACCCAATAACGACTGGATGACATTTAGCAAAAGACGAGGAGCTGCTGTAACAGGCGTCCGTACACGGCGCCATCTTGGAAAAAAAAAAAAAAAAGAGGATCCTAGTCCTCTTTGGATCTACCTGTCAATGTGAACAGACATTCTCAGTTATGAAGTTCAACAAATCCAAACACAGATCCTCTATGACTGATGACCACCTCTCAGCTGTCCTTCGCATAGCCACTTCAGACATTCCGTCAGATTTCAATGCCCTTGTTCAAGCCCAGAACAGACTGGATTATTCTCACTGAAGAGGTAACATGAGGTGGAAAGCATTACAAGTTGTTTGTGGAGATTAACAAGTTAAAAAATAAATTGCACTGGTTCAATAATTGTTTTTCTTTTTTAACCAATAGACCACAGTTTCACATAACCTAACACACATATTTACAGAGTGCTTTATTCCTCTGATTATCAGTACCAGCTATTCTAAATATTTAAGTATTTTACAATGAAAGAAAGTTGGTGGCCCTCTGATACAATTCAGGCTTCTCATGCGGCCCCTGATAAAAATTAATTGCCCACCCCTGCGCTAGACTGAACAGCAAGGTGGGAGAGATGGATCTATACAGGTTGGCAAAATGAAGATATCAAGAAAATGAAAGAGAACAAAGAGTAGAAGATGTTACCATAGTGGAGCGAAAAGTGGCTAGGATTAGTTAAGTAGAAATAAAGAGGGCACTGGCAGCATTAGAAATGAGTACATCAGGGGAACAACACATGTTAAAGGTTTTGGGGATAAAGTTCGAGAGGCAAGACTGAGATAGTTTGGACATGTGCAGAGGAGAGAGAGAGATTACATAGGAAGAAGGATGCTGGATTTGGAACCACCAGGAAAGAGGACTAGAGGAAGGCCAAAGAGGAGGTTCACGGACGCAGTGAAGGAAGACATGAAGATAGTTGGTGTGACCAAAAAGATAAAGCAGATAGGGTTAGATGGAAGAGGCTGACTTGCTGTGGCGACCCCTGAAGGGAAATACCGAAAGAAGAAGAAGAAATAAAGAGGGCACTGAAGAGGATGAAGAGTGGAAACGCTCTTGGCCCTGACAATATTTCTGTAGAAGTATGGAAGTGCTTAGTTGTGGTGGCAGTAGAGTTTCTGACTGGGCTGTTTAACACTAGGAGTCCCGGCTTTTTCAGTTTCTCTGACCGTCCCCCCTCCCTGCTAAAGGTGATCAGCTCACCTTTTGTTTTTTAAATGATAATGCTCAAATGACCTCAATGACAACTATTTAGGTCAGGGGTTTTTTTGTAATTCAGATTTGCTGGAAAAGAATCCTGTTTTTCTGAGTTTAGTAACATGTTCAAATGTTGCCTTTTCTTATAGTTTCAGACATGTTGAATTCTGGCTTGTAGTGCCAACAAATATTATTTACAGTGGCTTAGGTTCACCACTTTTTGTTGTATTCTACAGCCTTATTCTAAGATAAATAAAATTAAACTCTTTCCTCCAAATTCTACATAAACTTCCTCAAAATGACGATGAGAGATTTTTTTAAGTTGTGGCAAATTTATTCAAATAAAAACCTCAAAAAAATCCCATGTTCATAAGTATTCAGAACGTTTACCATATATCTCTAAAGTGTTTTCTCTGATCATTCTTGAGACGGGTCTGCTGCTCATTGGAGTTTACCTTTGATAAATTCAGTATAGTCTGATAAGCCAAGCATCTGTCAATATTAGGATACATATTTCTGTCTGTATTGACTGTACATGTGAGAGCTCAAATCAAGTATGAAAACAAAACAATTGTCTGTAGATCTCTGTGACAAGATATTCTTGAGGCACGAGGCTGGGGTTGAAAACAGAAAAGTTTCTGCTGTTATGAAAATTCAATGAGCACAGTGGCTTCTATCATCCATAAGTGGAAGAAGTCTGACACCACCAGCACTCTTCCTAGAGTTAGCCAGCCATCTAAATTGACTGATTATCATGACGGGTTATTTTGTATATAATTTTGAAGTAATAATTTAATTTTATTCATTTTAGAACAAGGCTAGAACACAAAAAAATGGGGTTAATGTGAAATGCTGTGAGTAGGTTTTCTGCTGCAGGAGTGATCTCTTCTTCATCAGAGGAACATTCTTCCTCCTTCTTTCTGTCTCTGTGCTATTATTGGAAACAAAGATGATGTTTTTATCACCTGCACGACATCTACATTGCACCACACTCCTTGTATCACAGGGAAACATCACTTTTGTACGGTGTGGCACACTCAATCAGCTACATTATTACCGACACCGAAAGATGGCGTGCCACATGACTGTTGAAGCCAAGTCCAAATTTCCACTAAACCCAGACCAGACTTGACTGATGTACCTCTTGAGACTGGACATGTAGTTTTTGTTGATGGATCTGCTAGCAAAGGGGAAAACGGCTGCAACCGGGTGGGATATGCTGTAACAACTGAAAGTAAAATTTTGTTCAAAGGATCATTGAGCTCCAAATATTCAGCACAGGCTGCAGAATTGTTAAACATTGACATAATTGTTTAACGGAATTGTTAAATAGTTAAACATGCTTGTAAAATGTTTACAAAAAAAGATGTAACCATTAGGACTGATAGCCAATATGTATGGGGGTCTGTGCATGTATTTTGCCAGCAATGGGCAAGCAGAAGTTTTAAAACCACAGCAGGAAAAGATGTAGTCCATAAAGAATTGCTCGAACAGCTGTTACATGCAGTTCAGCTTCCGTCGACATTAGCTATATGCGAATGTGAAGCACTCTTAACAGGACAGGTCTCAGTGACAGTAGGAAACAGATTGGCAGATGCAGCCGCTAAGTCAGTGGCTCAGGGTGTTTTGCCATCTGACAGAATATAGGCACACACAGCTGGGACACAACACGTACACACACACACACACACACACACACACACACACACACACACACACACACACACACACACACACACACACACACACACACACACACACACACACACACACACACACACAAGATAGATTTATCTCAAGCCAAAGACACGCACCACACACTGAACAGCATTTTTGGGAAATTAAGGGAGCACTACAAAATACTACAGAACTAAGTGTGTTACCAGATGGAAAACCATGGCTACCGAAATCTCTGTATGAAGGGCAACAATATTGACACATGGACAAAGTCATGTGCTGCACTGGTACATCAGCATTATCATACACATGGTTTTTTTTGTTTATTTTTTTGTTTATTTTGAATTACTCTAGTCATCCCTCACCGGGGAAATTTGTTTGCTGCACTCCTTACACCGCAGCAGGCTGCCCTTCAACGGCGCCAATGGTGGGAGAAGCGGGGGTTAGGTTTTACACTTTTCTAAAAAAAATAGTAAAGAAAATGTGTTATCTGCTTAAAAAACAATACACAAGGATATTTGATACCACAGAGAGGAAAATTCCCTGAACCGCCAGAACCATTCCACACATTACATATAGATTACAATTAACTGAACGAAGTGCAAGAGAAGAGATACTGCTTAGTCATCATAGATGTATTTTCTAAATGGGTTGAACTATTTCCAAGTGCTCACAATGATGCAAAAACTGTTGTAAAAGCATTGCGTGATCGGATTATTCCAACTTTTGGAATCCCATCGGTAATTAGAAGTGACAATGGAACACATTTTGTGAATAAAGCAGTGACTAAAGTAGTAGAACTAAAACAACACTGTGTCTATCACCCACAATCAGCAGGACTCGTGGAAAGAACTAATGGAACAGTCAAAGCTAGACTTGTAAAAACTATGAAAGAAACAAAGAGACAATGGCCGGACTGTGTTTCCTTTGTAGCTCCAGGAATGAGGATAGTATCAGCAGAAGGGAAACCTTTATCTCCATTTGAAATTGTGTATGTAAGGCCCTTCAGGCTTCCAGACTTGGATCCAGGCAATAAGCTGACCACAGCATATTCACTTCCTGCAACATATGAAAAGACTGTTCGAACACAGAGTGATACATAAGCACAATGATCTGCCAGTATGTGCTGTTCCACAGACTTCTCAAGTTGGGGACCAAGTCTTCCTCAAGGTGTTGAAGCTGCTCCGCTGGGACAGTGAATGCTGGGATGGTCCTTTCCAAGTGATAGCAATCAGTCCAACAGCTGTGAAGGCAGAGGGATGCGATTGTTGGATTCATCAATCGCAGTTTAAACTGTGCAGTTTCCTATCAAAGGGCCTAGCGATGCCAGTCGCTCGCAAATCAGACTCATTATTTTTAAAAGTAAAGACAATACAAGTGGATTAAAAGACCACAGTAGGAGAGAGGGCTTTCCGTGGCAAACACACCCCTCTCAGGACAGATAGAGCAGCCGACGCAGATACAACAGACTGGACTCTATCAAGGAGGCTTGTTGAGCCTTATAATCTTATTTAAACACTGTATGACAAATGCTGCTTTTGTTCCTGCTTAAGGTATACATGATGTGTCTGAGTTCACTGAAGGAACCTGGATCTACATTAACCTCACTGATTTAGGTTTAGAAACAGTGGCCATGATTCCACTGGTTCAACTTCAGGACAAAGTTAAGAGATGTATGCGAGCGAGAGATTTGTGTGGTCAAACTCATGAACATTGTGGAAGTAAAGGTGGCTGCTAATGTTTCCCTTGGCATGGGTGAATACCAGCCTGTGGATCTTGACTCTGATAGTGAAAATGACTCTGTCCATAGTTTGAACCATTTATGATGACCTCACAGAAAAGCTTTGTGCAGATGTGATTGTCTGATTTCTTTTGGTTTATTCTGTTTTGGACTGTTTTGTACATAGATGTATTGGAAACAAACAAAAAAACATGCTGTTCTTCTTATCTAAGCTCTTGCTTGGGAAGGGTTTCTACCATTTCCCCCAGGGTTTTTAGGTAGTTTTCCTCCCACTCAAGCAATGGCTTTATTTCCACCTCTCCAGCTTTTCCTCCACCTCTTCCCTTCAGTTTACATGATAAAGTTCATGTATACTGCTGTAGATTTTTTTCCCTCTAGATCGACTCTTTCTCCTTGGCTCCCTCGGGACTGAACCAACTCATTTTATCTGAAACCATTTCTTCCTATGTAACATTTTGTGTGGATCTGATTGTCCCATCCTAGAAGGTTGTTATTTATCCAAATAATAAAGCCTGGACTACAAAAGAACTGAAATCCACAATCAACAGGAAAAAATTGGCCTATTGCACTAGCAACCAGCTGGAGAAAAAAAGCTGCAGAGGTGAAGAGAGACATTAGGAAAGCCAGACTGAAATATAAAGAGAAAATTGAAGCCCAATATGGCGTCAGGGATCTTCGAGCGGCCTGGAGGGGGATTAAAAACATGTCCTCCTGCAGCCACAACAAAGAAAATCAAAAGTTTATAAATGTTAATGATCTTTCAGCTTCAGAGTTGACAGATGCTTTTAATACTTTTTTCTCTTGGTTCGAATGGAGGGATGTTTTGGAAAATGTTTCTCTTTGTAAAAATTTCCTACAACAAGTAAATGAAATAATAATTTCACAAGACCAGGTGACAACTCTGTTTAGAAAGGTTAAAATGGGTAAAGCAAAGGGCCCTGATGCCATTTGTGGATGCACCCTTCACCACTGTGCCACCCAGCTCAGTAAATTATTTCAGAGCTGTGCTGATCTCGGTCAGATACCTTCCCTATGGAAGACATCCACAGTGATCCCTCTTCCTAAGTCAAGCAAGTCAAAGGAATTGAGTGAACTCAGACCAGTAGCACTTACCTCACTGGTAATGAAAAGCTTTGAAAACATTTAAAAACAGCTTATTTTATCTAAGAGGAAAAGCTGGACCCACTACAATTTTCATACCAACCTAAAAAAGGAGTAGAAGACGCTGAATTATTTTTATTGAATCTTGTGTACAAGCATCTTGAAAATGCAGATGACATAGTTTTGGTGTCTCTATTATCTGGTTCTGAAACTAGTCATGGTCCTGTGCTCACACAGTTTGTTGAATGGTGTGAAGCAAACTATTTAGACTTAAACGTCTCAAAAACAAAGAACATGGAAATAGACTTCAGACGAGCTCCGTCACACACTGAGTTTCATCCAAGAAGAAGAGGTAGAAGTGGTAGAGACCTACAAATACCTGGGCACAATCATCGACAATAAACTCGTGTTTACGAAGAACACAGAAAGCATTGCCAAAAAAGCACAGCAAAGAATTTAAATGCTGAGGAAGTTAAATTCTTTTAATGTAAACCAAACTATTTTAAACAATTTTTATTGCTCATTTATTGAAAGACTTCTTACCTTTTCTTTTATCTGCTGGTTTGGAGGTTTGACTGTCAAGGATAAAAACAAGCTGCAAGGGATTGTTAACATCTGTTCTAAAATAACATCAGTTCCACTGAGAGACCTGCAATCCACTTATAAAGAGCAAATGGTAAAGAAAGCTTAATGTATCCTGGGTCAACCTCAGCACCCTTTATGCACTGACTTTATTTTAATGCCTTCAAGACGTCGGTTTTATGTCCCAGCAAGGTTGACAAACCGTTTTTCATGTTCTTTTGTGCCGTTGGTAATTAAATTCTTAAATTCTTAAGTTAGTCTTGGTTTACATGGGGGGTTTAACTGGATGTTTGTATGGGGCTTTTTGACTGGACTGGTCTGACCCAAGCTGTGTGTTTTTATCTTCTGTTTTTTATTTGATTATTTATCTGATTTTTATCACCTTTTGTTTTTGTGTTGTTTTTAATGATATGTTGTGTGGTGCAGTAAATTGCCAATGAAAGCTGTAAAACAATTGCCCTCTGGGACTAATAAAGTTTTCTGATTCTGATTAAACTCTTTCAGCCACACAGAGATGTAACTTTGAGAGCCTGCAGCTGGCCATGCACATTAACATCCATGCCAACGGCAGAATGACTTCATAACCAGCTAGTCGTTGGGAGCTAGCCGGACGATATCTAAAAAAAAAGAGCTTTCCAAAACAAAGTCCAAAATGATGTCCAAAGTGTGCTCAAAATGAAATCTTTAGAAATAGAGAAAACATAGCCAGAAGAATGGACAGAAACTCAGCGAAAGCTGGCAATTAAAGGCATAAAAATCTGCAAACCAATTGGACAAGATGATGTCATCCCCAAAATGGTTTAGCTTGGCTTAAAGCCTGAATGGCTTCTTCTTCTCCTTTCGGCATTTCCCTTCAGGGGTCACCACAGCAAGTCAGTTCTTCCATCTAACCCTATCTGCTGCATCCTCTTCAGTCACGCCAACTATCTTTATGTCTTCCTTCACTGTATCCATGAACCTCCTCTTTGGTCTTCCTCTAGCCCTCTTTCCTGGTGGTTCCAAATCCAGCATCCTTCTGCCGATGCACTCGGTCTCTCTCCTCTGTACATGTCCAAACCATCTCAGTCTGGCCTCCCGGACTTTATCTCCAAAACCTCTAACATGTGCTGTTCCTCTGATATACTCATTTCTGATCCTGTCCATCCTGGTCACTCCCAGAGAGATCCTCAGCATCTTCATCTCTGCTACCTCCATCTCTGCTTCCTGTCTTTTCCTCAGTGGCACTGTCTCTAGACCGTCTCTAGACTGTCTCTAGAAGCCTGAATGGCTGAATAGTATAAAAAACTGAATCATTGATTACAAAAAAGTCCTGCATAGAAGATAAACAGAAGGAGATCTAACAAGATGCTTTATTTCCTATTTATTTCAATTGTCCTTTTTCTGATTTTTCTTAGTAGTCCTTTCCTCCATTATTTGTTACTTTTTTCTTTTCAACGTGGACACATGGAAAACTGTGTTCACGCGTATAACTCAGAATCAGAATCAGAATGCTTTAATTGCCATGTCAGTGAAAAATATCAGAGACTAGGAACTTGTTATGGTACTGATGTGCAAAAATATATAAAATAAAAATAATAAAAAATAAAATAAATAAAAATAATAATTTTAACAAAACTAAGAGTGCTATGTGTCTAATTTGTACTATGTGTCTAATTTGTATCATCAGACTTCTAAAAACAGTATTAACTCTAGAACACGATGATCTGACCTCCAACAAAAACAACCAAACTGTGACCATGTAGAAAGTAGGAACCAAGTACACATAGGAAGATTCAGCTGAGTTTATTGGGGGAAATGAAGGACTCAGGCTGGCTGGAGAGGCTGTGACATTAATCAAGGGGAGCACGCTGGAGTGGTGCAGGCTGGCATGAAGGAAGCTGGGAAGCAGGCAGGACTAGTCATAACAACTAAACAGACATAGACATACTGGGGGATGAAGAACTAGCCTTAAATAGTGGAAGAAAGTAACACAGGTGTGAACATTAGGGAGAACCAAGAGGGACGTGAGGACACTTAGGTGGAGGATGGCTGTGACGAGGACTGAAACTGCAAACAGAGTAAACGAACTCTGGAGGATCATGACACAAACTAGGAACACAAGATACAATTCCCTTCTACTGGGAATAAAATCTAATGTTCATGTTTTACTGAAAATAAAATCTAATGTTTATTAGCACACAAGGACAGACAAGCTTTTTTGTGTGTGTTTTTTATCAACTGTGCATTAGTATAAATTTTATTTATATTGAATTATGTAACAGGAGACTGAATATTTAATAAATTCAATTTAATTACTTAATAATAAATTCAATTATCTAGATTGTTTTCTGGATCACAAGAGAACACATTACTCTTGGATTTTAGCTTCACTTTAGATCCCAGTTAGATTTAGACTTAAGATGAAAATCCTTTTACTAACTTCTAAGGATGTAAATGGGATGGTCTCATCCTGTGTAAGAGATCTTACAAACCAATCAAAACACTGCACACACAAAACAGACGTATTAGTTTGGTTATTTGTGTTGATTCTGTGTTTCTGGCAGAATTATTGTGTTTGAAGCTTTCCTGTTGTGATGTGTTACTATAGAAATGAAAATGAATTGACTTGTATTCTGCATGGATTGACAGCCGGTTCTAGCTGGCACTAGGATGGAGGTTGCTAGCACATCAATAGTTGGGCTGTAATTCCATTTCCACACATTCTTAATCCAGTTCTGAAACACTTCCTCACAAAAATCTGCTTCCATTTCAGAAAACACTTTCAGCGTACCCATTTCTTCTTATTTTCTCCATTTTGTTGTTTTTGGCAGCTCGATTTGTCCCAGGAATCTTTTGTCTGTTGGAGCAGACTCTGGGTTTGCCTCTTCTTCATCAAGTTCTGATGAAAACCTTGGACCAGGGGTGTCAAACTCAGTTCCTGGAGGGCCGGTGTCCCTGCAGGTTTTTCACGTGTTCTTGGTTCAATACAGCTGATGCACATACAGTGAAATCAATAGCCAATCAAATTTGACACAATGGCTCGATAACCTGGATCAAGTGTGTAGAAGCAAGAACACATGAGAAACCTGCAGGGACACCGGCCCTCCAGGAACTGAGTTTGACACCTGTGCCGTGGACGAAGCTGTTCCTAATGTCATCTCCTTAGATGACCATTCGGTTGGACCTCAAAAGTGCAAGAGCCGTGTGTCTTGAAGACCGTCGCAGGAACCCACCTTGGTTCCCTGTCTTGTCAGGATTCAAAGTAGATGGTATAGACTTTATCATCATCTTCATTGATGTCTGGGCAGACTTGGCTGCATCTTTGCACTGCTCCCGCTGGGCAATATGAGTTAGCGATGGAAGCAAAGTGTCAATCTTGGTGCCTTCTTTTGAGCAGTTTGCTGGAAGACGGGGGATTTTTGAAGATGTGTCTTTTCTTTTTGAGTAAAAAATAATCAGCAACCTGAAAGAGTTATAAGTAATCAATTGATTTTAAGAAATGTAATTGTCGTATTGTTGTCCTGTTTATCCTTCTTACTGCTTGATAACTTGAAAGGCATCAAGTATTATTTTCTTGTTTTTCTTTCTTTTCTTTGATGGCCTCAAATGACGAAGTGTTGTTTTCCTGTTGTTATTGGCTTGTTATCGATTGTTGATATGATTGCCCACATGCTGTTCTCCTGTTTTTCTTTTCTCTATTTTTCTGAT
Source organism: Neostethus bicornis (assembly GCA_902685375.1). Classification (NCBI taxonomy): domain Eukaryota; kingdom Metazoa; phylum Chordata; class Actinopteri; order Atheriniformes; family Phallostethidae; genus Neostethus; species Neostethus bicornis. The sequence continues at coordinate 29,389,593 of LR738550.1, forward strand.
GTCTGAAAGGCATGATATCTTGACGCACAGAAAGGCAGTCTGTGAGCAAACTTAGCGCGTGCAAACTGTTTAAAAGGAACAATCGAAAAATAATCATTCAGATTAGATATATAGGGCCTTAAATGGGTGGATGTGTATGGCTCAGAGGGGCTGTGTTTGTTTTGTGTGTAGTTTAGGTGAGTTTGAACTCATTTGATCTTCACAGTAAAGCTCTGCTCCGTGCATGCACGTTCGGTGCAATATGTTCATTCAAATGGAATTAAGTTCATCTTGCTGAAAAATTATTTTGGGGTGTCACAAGGTTTCGTTCTAGGACTTCAATTATTTTGCTAAGTGTCACTGATGTTTAGTTTAGGATGCTTTAATTATTATTTTGTTAGCAGACAAAACTACAGTTTACTGATCAGGCTAAAATACAAATGAGTCAGTGATAAAAAGAAAACTGAATAAATTATATAACTGTTTGTTTTTTTTAAATAAAAAAAATAAAAAAATAAACTGAAATTACTCTATTCATCCATCACCGGGGAAATTTGTGTGCTGCACTCCTTACACTGCAGCAGGCTGCCCTTCGACGGCGCCAATGGTGGGAGAAGCAAGGGTAAGGTGTCTTCTCCAAGGACCCTAGACGGTGGTCTCAGTGGGAATCAAACCCGTAACCTTCCGGTTCGCAGGCGAGCGCTCAAGCGCTGATCTACCGTCTCCCACCATGTTTATATATACATAAAACATCTTTAATCATCATAATAATTAGCATCAAGTTGACATTAACATAACAATTAAATTAAACGAATATGAAACAGAGGAATTTATATTAATTTTTAGGAATAACAATAAATTGCAATGTGATATGAAATTACATTTATAAATTGTACAAAAAAAAAGAAAATTACAGAGAAATTATTGTACAATATTCAACATTTGGTTCAGCTCTTTCTTCACCACAATGGATTGATGTAAAGTCCCAATAATAGCAGACACCGCACCAATCTGTCGGTCGATATCCCACTCCGACCTTTCCCATTGTGAACAAGACCCTGAGATGCTTAAACTCCTTTGGGCAGGACCCTGTTACTGCCCTTCAGATAGCTATTTACCTGTTCCCAGATGAGAACCGTGGTCTTGGAGTTGGAAGTTCTTATTCCCATCATGGCTGCTTAACACTGGGCAGCAAATCAATCTAGTGAGAGTTGGCGATCACGGCCTGACGAAGCCAACAGTACCACATCATCTGCAAAAAGCAGAAATCCAATCCTGAGGTCACCGCACCGAGCCTACAATTCTATGACAACAGTTCAAGTTATGCGATTGAATTATGTGTTACCTTCTCAATAATATATTTTATTTTTATTTTTTTTAGATAATAACTTGGTGTTTAGTGTTTCTAAAACAAAGTCAATGTTAATTGGTAGAAATCAGCACCTGAAAAAAGTCAGACAACTGCTTTTGAGAATGGAAAAAAATCTACTTTAGAGGAAATTAATGAAATTACACTTGTTAGTGTTACAGTGGATTATGATTTGTCATGGCGCTCTCACATTGATCACGTGATTAGTAAAATGGGCAAGGCCCTTGCAATGATCAAATGAAGTTTGGACTTTGTAATTTCAGCTGGGATGAAAGTAGTGGCTCGCCGGTATTATTATTATAATTATTATAATATTGTTTTAATATCCAGACTTCAGGTTGTCCAAAACAAGGCTTAGTGCTAAAGTGTCCATGTTTGACTCGTGTCACTGAGATGCACCAATCTTGGCCATTGTTTCAGACAAAGTTAATATCTTCAAAGAAAATTATTGTTATTTGTAAACCTGAATATTTTTATGAAAGTATTAAATATGTTGATTTGACCCATTTTCCTTTCACTCATCGTGCATACAGCGCAGATTTGTTTCTACTGCAACCAAAAATTAAGTAAGTAAGTCTTTTTTTGACACTGCAAAAACACCACAGATTATTTTCTTTGGAAGATAAGAAGGGTTTTTTTTGGTCACTTTTGTGTTGTCATGAACTATTATTTGCAAATGTATTTCAAATAACTTGATGGATTAACAGCTGGTATTGCACTTTGCCAAAGTAACTGATTTCTTAGTATTTGGGAGAAAAAAACTTAAAACATCTTTACCAACACAGCAACAAAAATAAAGAATTTAAGTACATGTTCAATCACAAAACTCAATACATGGATCCAACATACGGTATGTAAGATTTTCTTGGTAAGAAGTCCTTACAGGGCAAAATGAGAAATGCAGAAATGTGTAATTTTTTGCTGTAGCAGCAACAATAAAAACAGTTACCAGCAAACAAAAGCATAACGTGGCACTTACTAGCTGAAGAAGAAATGCAGATGTTTTGTTTTTGGAAATCAATTTAACCATCCATCATGTTTCAGATGACAGATCAACTTGGTTTAATTTGCCGATGTCTCAGTATCTGAAAAACACACGGCTAACATAAGGATTAAGATAAAAAATTTGAAACTACATCAAAATGAAAGTTTTGTTAGGGTCAAACTCTCACACACCAGACTTTCTGGCATCTAGGACCATCATTTTTCTCTCGATTTTACCTCAGAAAAAAAATCGAGGTCATTCTTTTTGACCAAGATTTTAAAAACAATCAAAAAACACTTTCAGACGTCAGTCTTTGGTGACTCTCCTCTCTGTCATTTTCACCTAACAATCTGATGATTTTGCAATTTAGTTGTTATAATTTTTCTGTAATAAACATCTTTTATATAACTTTGAGTTTACCTCAAGAAGCGTTTTTTCTCACTTTATGTCTTTGTCACCAGGAAACCCACACCTCACCTGTCAGGACCCCTGTCTGATCTAGATCGCTACTTTCCTTCTGTCCCGCTCTCAGCCCTAATTTGGCACACTTGGTCCCAATCCCCAGATGTGATTTGTTTCCCTTTGGACTATTTAAGTTGGTGTCCCTCACTTCCCTGCTGGATCATTCCCCTGCTCCATCCCATGTTTTGCATACTGCTCCACTGGCCTGCAGTGCTGCTTTCATGCAGCCAACCCGGTGGACCCTGCCTTCCTTCTGAGCTCCATCGCTTTGATCTTCATCCTGCTGAGCTCATTTCCCTCTGGCTCCTGGTGCACCCTGCTTTCTTTTACTTTAGTTTTCGTCATACTTGTTTTATATATTTGTTTGGGTTTTTTTTGTTTTATATAAAAAGTTGATTTTATTAAACAATCTGCTGCAGCCATTAAGACGTCACCATATTGAGTGAGAAAAGGGAAGATTGTGTCTCAACTGGATCCGCAATTTATCCACCAGTTTGTACAATGAAAAAAAAAAGCGACAAAGGAATAAAACAGGAAGGTGTATACCTCATAAAGTTGGCTGGAGCAAAAATATTTTTAATCTGCATCAAATATATTTTATGTGAATGTATTTCACATAAATTACATCTATAAATTGTACAAAAAAAAGAAAATTATATAAAAATTATTGTACAATATTCAACATTTGGTTCCTCATAAAGCCACTCTTTCTTGTGGTGAAGTTTTCTTAAACTTCTCAGAAAGTTTAAGACAATTCTTAAACTTTCTGAATAAAAATAGAGTTCTTTAATAACTTAAAATATTAAACTTTTTTTTTTTCAGATAAAAGCACTTAAGGAAATAAAAAACACCCCTAAAAAAACAACTTCGAGATGTTTGACATAAATTATTCCTTTGTGATAAAAACTGACTATTTTTTTTTAGAAATCAGCCTCGTCATTCTCTCTGGCACCTCCTGGTCAGCAGCTATTTAAAGGTTCATCAAACAGATAAGATTCATTTTACTCTGCTGGCGCGGCGAGATCGTTCACCTTCTTTGAATCGTTCTCACTCAATAGAAAAGATTCATTCTCTGAATCAGGGTTCACTGCAAACAAGGTGAGCATTTCTTATGTACAATCTTAGATCCATTTAAAACTCCTTTTTGATTTTACATCAAAACTATAAAATTTGAAGCCGATGTTACAGATGCCCCTGCAAAAAAATTTTGTTTGATTCCTTCTCCACAGATGGGATCAGGACTTCTCTTGGCATTCCTTCTCTGCATGGTATCAGAGGTATTAAAAGTACTAACATTTTCTACTCAAATAGAAGTATTGACACCGAGTTAAAAAACTGCTTTAGTAAAAGTATCAACTGAAGTTTTTTACTCAAGTAAAAGTAATAAGTGACCTATTATCAAACTACAGTAATTAAAGTAAAAAAGTAAAAGTCATTTTCAGGGGAAAATAAATATTTTTAATTAAAGCACATAAACATGTTTTTAATTATTATTACATGTTTCAAGGAGCAGAAAATATGAGAACTAAATGCTTAAGTGTTGTGATGTGAAACTTCATGAATAGAAAACATTTTTTTTCTTAATAACCCTTATTGGAAATTGCTTCCTCAACACACTCCAATGTATTAACAATAACAGGACATTTTACCATGTCGCAGCAGCTACCAAGCTTCACTCACCTAATTTAACCAACTTCAGCAAACACAAACACAATCAATGTAAAAAAAAAAAATAATAAAAAAAAAAATGCCTAAAGGCTTTGTTGCCTTGTGGAAACATGCCTCGACATGTTTCCACAAATTTGAGTTTTACTTAGGAATGTGTGTGGTGCCATTGTGCTATGTTCAGTGTCTAAGCTGGGGTTTAAAATTGAGGGGGATTGGCAAGAGGGGAGTGCTGGGTGTTTTCAGGTCTCCGAAATACCCTCCGAAACATATATTGGAGGGTCTCCGAAATATGGTTCTGGGACATTTCAGCCACGGATATTTCAGCCACGGACATTTGAGCCAAAAAACTGCAACCTAGGATATTTGAGCCATGTGTGCCCCCTAGTGTAGGACATTTCAGCCACGGACATTTGGGCCAAAAACCTATTTTATGTAGAAAATTGTGATATTTTATGTAAAACATAGTGATATTTTGTAAATAGCGTAGTTGCAGTTTCACAATTTGTGGAGGACAACTAAACTTGTAAAATATTGTGTAAAATTGTTATTGTGTATTATTTTTTTATTTGTTTATTTTGAATTACTCTATTCATCCCTCACCGGGGAAATTTGTTTGCTGCACTCCTTACACCGCAGCAGGCTGCCCTTCAACGGCGCCAATGGTGGGAGAAGTGGGGCTTAGGTGTCTTTTCCAAGGACCCTAGACGTGCTCTCCGTGGGACGCGAACCCGCGACCTTCCGGTCCGCGGGCGAACGCGCTAACCACGCGGCCACCGTCTCCACCATTATGTAAAATATGTAAAAAATTTATTGTAAATAAACAGTTGCACTACAGAAAATAATTGGTTTTAGTCATTTTTATCCCATGGCTCATATAAAAAATTCTGATATTTAAAAAAAAAAAAGATATTTTATGTAAAAATTCTGATATTTTATGTAAAAATTTTATCGTAAATAAACAGTTGCACTACAGAAAAATTGCTTTTAGTCTTAAAAATTTTTATCGTGCTTTTAGTCATTTAAATTTTTTTTTATCTTTTTATCTTTTTTTAAATAAACAGTTGCACCCAGGTTGCAGTTCTTCAAATGTCCGTGGTTTATCGTGCAAATTTTTTTATTGTGCTTTTAGTCATTTAAATTTTTTTTTATCTTTTTATCTTTTTTTTAAATAAACAGTTGCTTTTCATTTAATTTTTTTTTTATCTTTTTATCTTTTTTTAAATAAACAGTTGCTTTTTATCTTTTTTTAAATATTTTTTAAATAAACAGTTGCTTTTTATCTTTTTTTAAATAAACAGTTGCTTTTTATCTTTTGCTTTTTATCTTTCTTTAAATAAACAGTTGCGCCCAGGTTGCAGTTCTTCAAATGTCCGCGGCTGAAATGTCCGAGTCACCGTGGCTCAAATATCCTAGCTTGCAGTTTTTTTGGCTCAAATGTCCGTGGCTGAAATATCCGTGGCTGAAATGTCCGTTCACCCCGAAATATATATTCATATATACTTTATATGAATATACTGTTAATGACTAAGATGCAGATAAAAGTGGAGTGAAGGATGGGTGCAGACATGGACTTAGAAATGGTGTCACCATTGTGTCTTCAGTGACAGTGAGCATGTGGCAGTGTGGATCTGGGAGAGGGCAGACGGATAGGCACAACTGAAGTGAGGGATACACCCCCCACGCTCGGGCAACCGGCTCCCCAGCCAGACGCAGTAAGCGCCAGAGGCCCTCCGGCTTGGTCGAGCAACTGTGAGGCAAACAGCGCGCCCCAAAAAGGGGCAGCTGTTCAGGACACAGCCACCGAGGGCAGTGTTCTTCACCTTGCCTAGGAGCAGGAAGTCCCAGAGCCATCAGAAGCATCCTCCAACAGGCCCGAGGACCCACCCGGACCCACCCCACCCACGAGGCACCCCGTCACAACACAGCCTCGTCTTACCTCTCCAAACTTTCTACTGCACCCTACTTCTCCTCCTGCAACAGGTGAACATTAAGTGGTCCGACTTCGGTGACAACCGCAGGATGGCCTAGGGCCCCCCAGAACCCAGGCAAAACCCCCATCCAGCGGAAGCAAGTCCCTAGTTCCCGAAAGATGACCCCCCAAACACAGTCCCCACCATGAAATCTAACCCCAACCAGGGTCCCAACATTGTCGTCTCTGGCCAGCAATCACTGCCAGCTCCCTACCCAGTAGTAGCCAGCACAAGGATCCTGCCCCTCTCGCTAGCCAAGTGTGCCATAGCATGCCCCGGCAAACTAGAGCCCCAGGACCAGGACGACACCAGACCTTCCAGATCTATAGAGACCCCCTCGCTCCTCCCCACACTCCAGGCCCCCCGGGCGAGTTTAGATCCTGACCTACATCGCCATTTCCTTACTAAGTGATGTGACTAATCAGCTGGAACCAGAGTGTCACTGAGGTTGAGTTACATTTGGAAGATCAGACATAAGCTCTAAACTAAAGTGGTCTGACAGGAGGTTTTTGTACTGGTAAATGCTAAGACTGGTTTTAGATTTTCTGTTCAGGAGGATGGTTTTCTTTGCGATACATACAGTAAGGCAGTGAGAACCATTTGTTCCTAGTGAGTTTCAATGTTCATTTCACTCAAGTCACCTAATAAACAAAGTTTGGGGAATGCAGGGACTTTAAATTTAATTAATTTTGACAAGTCCTCATAGATTTTATGCCAAAGAGTATGCACAGGAGCACAGAGCCACCTGGCGTGCATATAGTCATCAATGTTATTACCTGTGCACTGTGTGCATATCATAGACTATACAAGGCCCATTTTAAATAGCCAACGTCTTTTTCTAATATCAAACCTCCTGAGATCTATGAGGCTGGTGTTAACATCGCATACCTTGGCGATCGTTTCCAGCCTGCAGTAAAACTACCCTCACAACACGTTTTGTTCTAAAGCAAACAAATTTCAAGCTACACACAGACAAAAGATTTTGAGTGATGCAAAACAGTCAGATCTTCTTCTTCTTTCGGCATTTCCCTTCAGGGGTCGCCACAGCAAGTGAGTTTCTTCCATCTAACCCTATCTGCTGTATCCTCTTCGGTATTCTCTCTCTCTCCTCTGCACATGTCCAAACCATCTCAGTCTGGCCTCTCTGACTTTAAAACCTCTAACATGTGCTGTTCCTCTGTTCCTGTCCATCCTGGTCACTCCCAGAGAGATCCTCAGCATCTTCATCTCTGCTACCTCCATCTCTGCTTCCTGTCTTTTCTTCAGTGCTAATGTTTCTAAACCAATCAGCATGGCCGGTCTCACCACGATTTTGTACACTTTCCCTTTCATTTTATCTGAAACTCTTCTATCACACCTGATAATTTTCTCCACCCGTTCCAGCCTGTCTGCACACGCTTCTTCACCTCTTTTCCACATTCTCCATTGCTCTGGACTGTTGATCCTAGATACTTAAAATCTTCCACCTTCTTTATCTCTTCTCTCTGTAACCTCACTTTTCCATTTGGATCCCTCTCATTCACACACATGTACTCTGTTTTACTCTGACTAATCTTCATTCCTCTTCTTTCTAGCTTTTCCTTCACCTCTTCATTCCTCTCATTACAGATCACAATGTCATCTGCAAACATCATTGTTCATGGAGATTCTTGTCTAACCTCATCTGTCAGCCTGTCCATCACCATAGCAAACAGCAAAGGACTCAGAGCAGATCCCTGGTGCAGTCCTATCCCCACACTGAACTCCTCCGTCTCACCTACAGCACACCTCACCACTGTCTTACAGCCCTCATACATGTCCTGTCACACCAAACTTCCTTATACAATACCATAGTTCTTCTCTAGGTACCCTGTCATATGCTTTCTCTAGATCTACAAAAAGACAGTGCAGCTCCCTTTGACCTTCTCTGTACTTTTCTATGAGCATCCTCAAGGCAAACACTGCATCTGTAGTGCTCTTTCTAAGTATAAAGGCATACTACTGCTCACAAATTCTTACTTCAGACCATAGCCTTGTCAGGGTTTGTCACGTGGATACAAAGCTGGACAGTATAAATGGTTCCAAACAAAGTCTTTTATTTAACAAAATCAAAACTGAAAACAAGCTTGCGCCAAGCAAAACAGTGAAAATCTCAAAACTTAGGTCTAGAAAATATAAGATTTGCTTCCAAACATCTACAGACAAGTAGGGGAGACCAGAAACACAAGACAAACTCTTGTCAGGGTGAGGAAAAGAAACCCCTTATATACTGCCAGGAGAAAATAGGAACCAGCTGAAGAACATTAGAGAAGAATGACGATCAGACCAGGGAGACACACCCAAGAGGAACACAGCACCTGAAAGGAAATTAAGTGAGTGATGTAAAAATAAAACAGGGAATGAACAAAAACACTCTGACTTCATGACCAAATCTGACTGTAAGCACCCCCTCCCTCTCCGCCTCAATGTGCGTCTCCAGGCGCACTGCCAAACTTGTCCAGATGACGTCAATGAAAGTCCCGAATGAGACCCTTGTCTAGAATATGAGAGGACGGCTCCTATGACGGCTCTTAAGGGGCCCCGCAGAACTAAACCCACGAATAAACCTACGAAGAAAATTGGCAAATCCTAGGAACCGCTGGAGTTGTTTACGGTTAACAGGGGTGGGCCACTCCAGAACAGCCTCTATCCTCTCAAGATCAGGCCTAACTTCCCCCAGAGGTATTACAAAACCCAAAAAGGAAAAAGAGGAAGAATGGAATTTACACGTCTGAGCTTTCACAAACAGTCTGTTCTCCAAAAGACGTTGGAGCACCAATCGAACATGCCGCCTATGTTCGGTAAGGCTCCTAGTAAACACCAGATTATCATCTAGATAAACAAAAACAAAGCGATGCAAAAAATCCCACAGAACATCATTAAGTTTTGAAAAACCGCGGGAGCATTGGTAAGTCCAAAAGGCATTACAAGATACTCAAAGTGACCCATCGGTGTGTTAAACGCAGTCTTCCATGCATCCCCAGAACGAATACGCACAAAGTGATAAGCATTTCTCAGGTCAAGGGTGGAGAAAATACAGGCCTCCTGAAGAGTGTCAAAGGCAGAGTTCATCAACGGAAGTGGGTACTTGTTCTTAACAGTAATGGCGTTAAGTCCCTGAAAGTCCACGCAGGGACGAAGGGAGCAATCCTTCTTACTAACAAAGAAAACCCTGTCCTGACCGGTGACAGAGACGGCCTAAGAGTCCAAAGAGTCGGAAATGTATTGCTCCAAATGCTTCGGTTTGGACAAACTATACAAACGAGAGGTAGGCAGCGTGGCCCCAGGTGTAAAGTCTATGGCGCAATCATAAGGACGATGAGGAGGCAGAGAACATGCCCTACCCTTACTAAATACCGTGGCAAGATCGTGATACTCTGCTGGAACCAGAGATAGATCAGGTGAGGGCGGCACCACCTTTGGGTCTGAGAGGTAAAAAAGAGGGGTGTTAGCCGAACGCAGACAGGCGGTGTGGCAATGATCACTCCAGCCAGTCAACCGGCTGTAGGGCCAATCAATGACAGGCTCATGGTGAACTAACCAGGGCTGACCCAACACCACTGGGTTCTGGGGGGAATCGAGAAGAAAAAATCTGGTTTGTTCATGATGGTTACCCAACACCACTAGATGAATGGGTTCAGAATGATATTTAACAGTGGAGACCAAAAGACCATTAAGAGACGTGACTCTGAGGGGTTGACTAAGAGTCTCAAAAGTAATGCCCGCCTGTCTGGCCAGTTTAAGATCTAAGAAGTTCTGCTCAGAACCAGAGTCAACTAGGGCTTTAACAAATAAGGGTCTCTCCTTAGACCAAATAGTAACCTCTAAAGAAAGAGAAGAACCAGATGTGGTGGACATACGCTCCTTGCTTGCCAATGTGCCCACCTTCAGAGACAAGTGGGGGCGTTTGGGTTCTTCGGGCAGTTCCTGACTATGTGACCTCTCTGACCACAATAGAGGCACTCACCTGACCATATCCGACGCTCCCGTTCAGCCGGCGTGAGTCAATTGCGTCCTAACTACATAGGTTCCTCAGGCTCAGGGAGAGTGGTCAAAGCACCTGAGGGAGCAAAAACAGAATGGTTCAGTGCAGGACGATCAAATCCCAGAGGTCTCTCCCTCAGACGAGAAGACGAGTGATTAACTTCCCGGTCCCACAGCTTGTCGTCCATCCAAACTGCCAATGCAATCAGTTCATCCAAAGAAGGTGGTAGATCAAGGGTTGTCTTGGATCTGGTCAGAGAGTCCACGTAGGAAGGCATCATATAAAGCAGTGGCATTCCAATCACTGTGGCCAGCCAGAAACCTGAACTCGATGGCGTAGTCGGCCGCTCTACTTTCTCCCTGTTTTATCTGAAACAAGAGCCCTGGCAGCATCTCTCCAGGGTCTGATCCGCTGAAAAACCCGGGGTCACTTTGTGACTCTCAGCTCGTCCTGATAGTTGGGAGATGATAAATGCCACTTTCTCCATGGTCTGAATGAAAGGAGGCCGACTGGAGCTGGAAACATAATTCACACTGAGTCAGAAAGGGTCGGCAGTCACCTGAATCTCCAGACCTTCGTTCTGGACAGGTGCTGGCGCCGGTGTAGGTGTATCGGCACCCAGAGAGCAGGTTGGCAGCGAGCGAGATGAACTGAGCTGTAGCAATCTTTGTGATATCTAGAGCACCAGATTGCTGAGAGCAGTTAGTTGTTGGTTAGTCCGTCTGGAAACCTCCACTATATCCTGGTGGAAACAGTCTACTTGGTTCTGATGAAGTTGACAGGCTCTGTCCTGTTTAGCGAGCGCCACTCACTGTTCCGCTGTCCGTAGCATCCATTGTGGTGGGTTTGCTCCGTTAGGGTTTGTTGCGTGGATACAAAGCTGGACTGTAAATGGTTCCAAACAAAGTCTTTTATTTAACAATATCAAAACTGAAAACAAAACACTGAAAATCTCAAAACTTAGGGCTAGAAGATACAAGATTCGCTTCCAAACGTCTACAGACAAGTAGGAAGGCCCAGAAACACAAGACAAACCCGCAGGGGAGTGAGGAAAAGAAACCCCTTAAATACTGCCAGGAGAAAATAGGAACCAGGTGAAGAACATTAGGGAAGAGTGGTGATCACCAGTGAGACACACCCAAGAGGAACACAGCATGTGAATGGAAAGAAAGTGAGTGATTTCAAAATAAAACAGGAAATTAACAAAAACACTCTGACTTCATTGCTAAACCTGACAAGCCTAGCTTCGGCAACTTGGGAAAACAGTCAGATCTAACAGATAATAACTTTTGTTTTTCAATGGGATGCGCTTTCATGGCAAAAACGGCAAAGACAAGACAAATAATTTACAGAATCCCCTGATCAGGGTGGTAAGGGACTAATAGGGACAACAATAGACAATGAGCTATGTAAACCAACGTAACAACAGTATTAAAATGCGAGAAGAACTTTCTAAACTGTGTGCTTTTGTATTCATAGGGAACTGGGCAGGTCTCTGAAGTAATGACAGGTCTGTATTGCTGACTCTTTATGCACTTGGGGTTCGGAATCTTCTTTCATTTCAAATACAACAATTTTACCATTCAATGCAAATTATTAAAAAGAAGAACCTTTCTGGCTCACATAATACAAAATATATATTTTTTTGTTTCAGGTGGATGTCCTAATGACTGGACCAAGATTGGATCTCGCTGTTTCTATATGTTCCCCGCAACCATGTCATTCATGGATGCAGAAGTACATATCTATCCTTCTATCTATCAATCTGTCAATCTATCGATCTGTCTGTCTGTCTCTCTGTCCTTTCATCCGTCCTTCCGTCCGTTGGTCTATCTGTCTATCTGTCATTACACCTGATACTTTTCTCCACCCATTCCAGCCTGCCTGCACACGCTTCTGCACCTCTTTTCCTTGATCCTTGAACCTAAGTACTTAAGATCTTCCACCTTTTTTATTTCTTCTCCCTGTAACCTCACTTTTCCATTTGGATCCCTCTCATTCACACAAATTTCCAATGAAGGGTTGAAATTCTATCACTGAGCTACACCTCCCCTTTCGTCACATCTGGAAGAAAATCCAGATCTCGAACTACTGTGTGGTCAGGCTGCTTAAATAATATTAGCGATTGCTCACAAAAGGCAGCCGTCAAATTCAAGACTCAGTGGCTCTGAGACAGATTAACAAAAGGTTAACATAATGTCAGTCTGGAAACATATGTTTCACGGCTGCGTTAAGGTAGGTAGTGGATTTGGCGAGCATTTGTGTGCCGTACGTTGAGGATATTCGACCAATATGTCCTCCAGTTAAATAAAATTAATGGGATCAATCTGTTTTGACGTGATTAAGGCAACATCCTGTTTGCAGTGTCCTTCTACTTTTGTCTGAGTGATGATGGAACAAATCATCTCATCGGGCTGTTTAGCCAGCTCTTCTAAGGTCGCTGAACCCACCTTAGCTTTCCAATACACCACAAAACGAATACTGAAATTAAAAATGAATGTATTGAAAAAGGAAATTCAATAATCAATCATTAGGATGAATATGCATCTTCCACCTCATCGACAAAGAGCATCGGCTGGTATAAAAAAGCCATAAATATTCAAACCTGCTGTTTATTCACGTGTATATGTTAAATATAAGTAAAGCCGTTAGCGTGGTCAAATTGTGTTTACATCGTTCTGACTAAGTTTTGTCTTTTTAATTTGCCAGTTACACTGCAGGACGATCAAAGGGGCACATCTGGCCTCTATTCACTCAGTCGAAGAGAGGTTTTTCCTTTCAGGGTGGGTAAAGTACAAACATGTAGATGCCTGGATCGGAGGTATGGATGCTATAGAAGTAAGTTATTTGCAGTATCTTATACATCAACAACACCCAGTAAATAGTTTTTTAAACCTTCAAAGGGTTGGAATTTTAAAAAACTTTGCATGTATTCTCAGGAGTCAAATTGGAGGTGGACTGATGGATCAAAGTGGAATTACACCAGTTGGGACAAAGGCCAACCGAACAACGAGAAAAACAACCAACATTGTCTTGAAATAGATCACTGTGGTAATAATGAAAATGATTAATCATTACATTTTTAAACATAAACAAAACTGTTATGCATTTAAATCAAACAGATACAAACTTGAGTTTTTTTTTCCAATTTAAATAAATTTACTGAATAAGCTTCATTTTAAAACTTTATATTTATTAAGCATAAATAAGCATTCTTTGGTTCACAGGCACAAAAATAATTAAAACATATTTAAAAAAATGGTCCATTTGTTTGAAAAACAAAGAGCAAAACCAATCACATAACCAGTCTAACAGTCTACATCAACCACCACCTTCCACAATCCATGCTCACAGGAATGGGAAAAAAGTTGTATCTTTTAAAATGATCTTATTTTATTTATCAAAGAAAAAAACAAAGCAATTGATTTTATTGGACAGTGAGTCTCCCTCATTTATTAATAATGAATGAAAAATTGTTATTAAATTTGTTGACAACTAAGCTGAAAAAATATTGTAGCAATACAATACGTCTGTGAAAATTACAGTTTGTGATATTGGGCAGGTGGAGCCATATTGTTTGTGCCCTTGGCATAGACTTATTCCTAATAAAAAATTACTTACCTCTAAATTTTCTTGTCTAACAGGGGGGGCCTGGAATGACAATAATTGTGAGACTCCAAAACAGTTCATCTGTTCCGTGGATATTCCAAAGAAATCTCCTCCACCAAATCCTATGGAACGCAAATCCGAAACAAACTGATTCATTTTGCTCAAATGAATGCATTCATCATTCCATCTATTCATGTTCTTCCATTTATTTGAGCTGTTAGGGATCTGTAGTAAACCATGAGAGGTGGAGTACATCCTGCAAGACTCACCAGTCTTTAACATTTATGAAAAAAATAAATTTCAAAATAAATTTTTTGGGAGTCAGATTTTAAAAAGTCTGTAAAATAATTGAACATCTTTGTAATGTGAAGAAAAAAATTAAATAAATCTAAATTCTGAACGTGGTTTTAAATTTATTTATGAAAAGATATACAGTGCAGATTTATTTTACACCTGAATGTATTTGATCTCGTTCCAGAAAGCTTGTCCACATTCATCTGTGACTCTAGTCCTCTGTTTTATTATTTTTTTTCCTTAATTGTTTTATACTGCATTCTTTCTAAATCGTTTTAAGGATTGAAATAAATTAAGAACCACATATTTAAAAAAATTTCTCAGGTTCGGAATGTTTTTAACTTTGCTTTTACTTGACTCTTCTTCATATTCTTCACATTAACAACAAACAGGACTGCTCCTATAACAATGGTGTCCTGTGAGAGAAGGACCAAAGACTTCTTCACTTTCTGAGGAGACTGATGTCTTTCAGTGTACTGCTATGTCTTTCAGGACACTGCTAGAGAGCTTTTATGAAATCATTGTTGCATCAGCAGCTTTCCATGCAGTTTCCTGATGGTGTGGAGGAGTAATGTCAATATGTCACTATGTCAATAGTCAATATGTCATTTCAAAATGAAACGTTCCTAAGGGCCTTGAAAACTGCGGTCATCAAGCTTGTTCTAATTAAAGTAGTCTTCATGCCTCAGTAGTTAAAAACTATCGGCCTATTTCAAACTTACCGTTAACAGAAAAAATTCTTGAGAAAGTTGTTCACTAACAACTGACAAAATTTATTTTAGTGAACAACTCATTTGATGTCTTCCAGTCAGGTTTTAGACCTCATCACAGTTCAGAGACAGCTCTTATCGAGGGAACAAATGATATTCCTATGAATACTGACACTGGTAAAGTCTCTGTTTTAATGCTGTTGAACCTGAGTGCTGCGTTTGACACCGTAGATCAGACCTGGGCAAATTAAGGCCCACGGGCCACCTCCGGCCCTTTGTACAGTATGTCCCTATCCGGCCCGTGAGAGGTCAATCATAAACACCATAAATTAATTTTTTTTTTAACTTTTATTTTGAAAAGCATTACCTCGCTACGTATGCACTTCGTAGACATAGCACCTTCACTCGAGTATACACGTGTGTGAGTGAAGGTGATACTGTTCGCCAGGTTATCCCCAAGATGTCGGCACACCCCAAGAAAAAAAAAGTTGATAACGAATGCCTAATTTTCAACAAAACATGGACTTCCAAATATTTCTTTACAGAAATTAAAGGCAAAGCAGTGTGCTTAGTCTGTGGTACACAGGTTGCTGTGTTCGCCACTACACCACCAAGCATGAAGTCTGTTTGGTGAAGAGCGTGGGAGCAAGGGAGTCAAAACTACAAAACCAACAAGAATTTTTCACTAAACTTCACACTCCCAGAGATGCAGCCGTCAGGACAACTTATGTCATTTCTCACAAAATCGCCAGAAAAAGTAAGGCGTTTTCCGACGGAGAATTTATTAAGGAGTGTTTATTGAACTCTGCTGCGCTGATGTGCCCAGAGAAAAAAGGCGCATTTGAGAACATTTCACTCTCCCGACGCACTGTAACGAGGCGGATTGAGGACATCGCTGAAGAACAGAGCGGCCGACTTTGACTTTTTTTGTCTGGCTTTGGTTGAGAGCTGCGATCTACGTGACACTGCCCAGCTGCTCATCTTCTTACGTGGGATAACCGCAGACTTTCCACTTTGAGGTGGAAAGCATTACAAGTTATTGTTTGTGGAGATTAACAAGTTAAAAAATAAATTGCACTGGTTCAATAATTGTTTTTCTTTTTAACCAATACACCACAGTTTCACATAACCTAATATACATATTTACAGAGTGCTTTATTCTTCTGATTATCAGTACCAGCTATTCAAAATATTTAAGTATTTTACAATCAAAGAAAGTTGGTGGCCCTCTGACACAATTCAGGCTTCTCATGCGGCCCCTGATAAAAATTAATTGCCGTAGATCATGGGATCATTCCACAGAGGCTATAGCGCTTAATTGGTTTAAATCTTATTTAGAAGGATGCAGATATTTTGTAGAAATTGGAAAATGTGTGTCGGATCACATGACTTTGACCTGGGGTCAATTGTTGGACCCCTGTTGTTTAACCTCTTCATGCTGCCGTTAGGGTAATTGATAGCCAGTAATAATGTGTACTACCACAATTTTGAAGATGATACTTAGATCTACGTGTCACTGACAGCAGGTAAACATAGACCTTCATTCAATTCATATTCAACAAATCAGAGTCTGGATGCAAAACAACTTTTTCCAACTAAACTTGGACAAAACAGAAATCATTGTCTTTGGCCCACAGAAACAAAAAGGAAGTGTCATCAGTTACCTTCAATCTCTCTCTAGAACTGACAAACCAAGTCAGGAATCTGGGAGTAATAATGGACTCAGACTTTAACTTCAATTACAGCAGCAGCCTTCTACCACCTGAAAAACATTGCCAAAATCAGAGGTTTGGTTTCTAAAACAGACTTAGAGGTTCTTATCCAAGCATTTGTTTTCAGTAGGTTAGATTATTGCAACAATCTACTCACTGATCTAAACAAAAAGGCCTTGGGGGAGATGGTGGCTCAGTGGGTAGAGTGTTCGCCCGCAAACCAGAAGTTCGCAGGTTCGAATCCCACTGAGTGCACATCTAAGGTCCTTGGAGAAGACCCTAATCCCTTGTTTCTCCCACCATTGGCGCCGTCATAGGTGGCAGCCTGCTGCGGTGAAATGCAGCACAAATAATTTCCCGTGAGGGATTAATAAAGTATTAAAATAAATAAATAAATAAAACAGCTGCAGTTTATTCAAAATACTGCTGCTTGAGTCTTAACAAGAACTAAAAAAATATGATCACATTAGTCCTGTGCTAAAGTCTCTGCACTGGCTTCCTGTGGCTCAGACAAATAGACTTTAAAGCTGCTCTGCTTGTGTTTAAGTCTCTCCATGGTCTTGCACCAAAGTACATCTGTGATATGTTCAAAGCAAATTTTATTTATAAAGGACTTTTCCAACACAAAGTCACACAAAGTGCTGAGCAGAACAAATAAAAACTTCAACATCATTAAAATCCAGATTGTTAAAAAAACAGTAAGTCAAAAAACAAGCATCCATCAAAAATCACAAACACAAAACACGGCACACATGCATCGACATTCCCACAGCCCTCACACTCCACCCCTCACACAGCCATCCTTTCCCAATCCTCATTTCACTTGAACCACTAGCTACTGTCTCTTTAACTGAAATAAAAATAAAAAAAATAAATTTGATTTATAACACACTTTACATTTCCAGTAGAGATCTCAAAGTGTTACAAGGATTAAAAGCAATAAGTATCTGGCCTGATACCTCTGTGAGGAAATAATTACTAGGGATCAATCCACACCAGTAGGTTCTGACAGGTTTTCGGTCATCAGGAGACACAGCGTTGTAAAGTTGTGTATCATCAGCATAGCTGTGAAATTCAACACCATGTCTCCTGATGACATCCCCAAGTGGTGACATGTACAGATTAAAAAGTATTGAGCCTAAAATTGATCCTTGGGGAATTCTAATTAGTATATTAAAGTGATGTGCGGTCAAATTGACCGCTGCAGTGGTCCAAGTGTTCACAGCAATAATCACTCACAACATTGCACTGCTAATTATTTTTGTAAACATAATCTAGTTGCCTATTTATACTGTTTTGTATTGTTATTTTTATTTCTACTTATCATATATCTTCTCATATATACATCTTACATACAGTATATGTTTTTAGCCTGAAGTCTGTCGAAATTTCTCAATGAGAATGGTGACAATAAGAATCTTGAAGTCTCATGAGAGCCATAAATGCTTTTCTTTTCAATAATTTGCATGGAACGGGGACGTTTTTGTATTTGAAATGAATCAACATTCTAAACCCCAAGTGTAAAAAGAATCCGTATAACGAGTCAACGGAGGCTCTCCATTATTCAGCACAACTCCCTATGAACACCAAAACACAGTTTAGAAAGTTGCTTTCACATTTTAAAACTGTTCTTGCTCTGGTTTATGTAGATCATTCATTATTATTTTTTTCTATTAATCATGAATAAAAATATGATAAAAACATCATTTTAATCGCACTTTCAACAACTACAATGCTGCACACCATGCAGAGAACGAACGCCATGAGAAGTCCTGATGCCATCTGTGGAGAATCAAACTAAGGAGATCTGTAACATCTGCTTTAACATCAGCTTCATATTTTATATTTTGGATGTAAAATTAAATGTTGTTTAAATGGATAGAAGATTACATGTAAAAATGCTCACCTTGCTTGCAGTGAACCCTGGTTCAGACAATGAATCCTTTCCAATTCAATAAACCTTTAAACGGTTGAGCAGAAAGTGCCAGAGGGAACAAGGAAGGAAAGTTTATTTCTTTGTTGGAAAGAAGTTGGGACTCTAATCATCACAAAGAAATGTTTTTTTGGGACACACAGTGGTCTCACAGCGAAGAGGTTTGAGTCCTGGAGTGGAGCGAGATGATGAGATGAGAGAAAATTTATAATATTCCCCAAGGGAAATTCATCTGTCACAGACAGTGGCGGCTGGTGGTAAAAAAAAAAAACTAAGGGAGGGAGTGGGGGCGCACAATTTTCAAACACACACACACACACACACACACACACACACACACACACACACACACACACACACACACAATATACATTGTGTATATTGTGTATATTTGAGATATCCTCTACATAAAAGATATCACATGCCAGCACATGAATATTTAAAAGTTTTATTTTCACATGTATGATCCACTCTACTTGAGCAGAAATTTGGCCCTCCTTTCTTTTTGCTATGAAATTTTTTAATTACCTTCTGATTAAAGTCCCACATATTTGTGATTATTTTTTTCCCATGATGGCGACAATCTCTCTGGATTCACCAGTGAAAATAATGGGCGAGATTATAGGTTAACTCCAGTGACATGCGGTGAGGTTCACGTCTGGGTAGGCAATGACTCCTCAAGAGTTAGATTTATAATTGTAAGAACTGAAAACTACATCTTATTTCAGCATTCATCCAACAGCATCCAATCAGCATTCCTTTTTCAATCACATCCACAAACATAAACACAGGATCTTTTATAGCTATGGATAGAGTTTTAAGAAATTCATCAATACTATTAAAAAAATAAAATACAGAGGCCTCATTTTGGCCAACAGTAAAAAATTCAGTTATTTGTCAAATTTTAAACCCTGGTCTTTCAATAAATTTTAATAAAGTTTGCTTTTAAAAATAATTTAAATAAAAAAAAAAGAAGCAAAAATCTTCAAGGACAAAAATGTATTTATATTATTTTTTTCCATTTTAAAAAAAACAAAAAAAAAAACAGTTGTGTCCTTACTTTTACTGAAGTCCATCTGTCAAAAAGTTTTGATTAAGTTGTAGAAGTCATCTTTATTTTTTCTTAGTTTAAGACTTTCTCTGTCTCAATGGAGATTTTGTCAAAAGAAGAACTATCGGCAATTTTTACTCAATAAAATGGCAGAAATGTGTAGCCACACTCCAAATGGATAATTAACACATAACAGTGGAAAATATTACACTTTCTTTTTTTTTCTTTTTTTGTCAGGAGGACAGTGGAGGAATTACCCCGCTCCCTCCTCTGACTGCACATCACTGGCAGCTTATAGCCAAATGATTGGTTCCCATAACAGACTGATAGAGAGGAGAACCCATCAACCCCAAAGGTGGGAGGTTCCCAGGCGGGATTATAGGTATACTCATAGGTAATTGATTGTTTCACGTAACTGACTGTAAGAGAGAACAACCTATCACTGTGTTTTGGGGTGCGACGAACTGTGCCCCGCAGGCGTGGTTATGGTTTGCAATACAAATGAATGGAATGAAATTCAGAGCTGAAGTCACATTTTTTTCAAAAATACCGGAAACCACGTACACACTTATGCGTTTTCCTTGTGGGGTGCCTCCGGGTTGTGCCCTTGTTCCGGTTTTCACCGGAAGAAATAAAATAAAACGATGTAAAACATTGTTAAAAAGCATACAATCTTCACACAAGACAATTTTACATACTTACAAACATACAAATGTTTATATATATTTTTATTAAAATTTTTTGGTGATCAGGACAGGTAGAGTGATGCCCCTGCGCCACACGTCACCAGCCGCCACTGGTCACAGATGATAGGATTTATGACAGAAATTTGGTATAAACAAAATAAGAATAAGATTAATTATTTTTATTTTTAGACGCCACATTAAATCATCTCACTACTGATGGTACAAAAGACGTCCTGTAACTTCCATTTACACGGTGGCTGCAGTCGTCTCTGTCTGAACGAGCTGGTTAAGTTCCTCACTTTGTCATGCAGAGGATGTGGGGGGTTGTTATAGATACTCCTGGGACCTAAAGAGTCCAAACAACAGCCCAGTACAGAGCTTGCCCTCCTGACCAACTTGTCAAGTTTCCTCTTGTCCCTCTCTGTTACTCCTCCACACCAGCAGGAAATTGCATGGAAAGCTGCTGATGCAACAATGATTTCATAAAAGCTCTCTAGGAGTGTCCTGCACACACCGAAAGACATCAGTCTCCTCAGAAAGTGGAGAAGACTTTGGTCCTTCTCTTACAGGACACCATTGTTATCTGAGCAGTCCGGTTTGTTGTTTATGTGAACACATCGGCCCTTTCAATGTTAAATCCCTGTAAATTTCCCTCAATATGGTGACTTTGTTTTGGCTGCAGCAGTTTTATGAATCAAATTAACTTTTCATATTAAAAAAACTCAAGAAATCCATCAAATTAAATTCAAACAAATATGAAGAAGAGTCAAGTAAAAGCAAAGTTAAAAAACATACCAAACCTGAGAAATTTTCTATGATTAGTGGTTCTTATTTTATTTGAATCTTTAAAAAGATTTAAAAAGATTTGTACAGAATGCAGAATAAAATAATTAAGAAAAACGTAATAAAACAGAGGACCAGGATGGTTATGAAAGAGTCATTGATGAATGTGGACATGCTTTCTGGAATGAGATCAAATACAGTCAGGTGTAAAATAAATCTGCACTGTACATCTTTTCATAAATAAATTTAAAATCACGTTCAGAATTTAGATTTATTTATTTTTTTCTCCACATTACAAAGATGTTCAATTATCTTACAGACTTTTAAATCTGATCCCCAAAAAATTTTAATTTTAAAATTATTATTATTTTTTTTTTAATAAATGTTAAAGACTGGTGAGTCTTTCAGGGTGTAACCCACCTCCTATGGTTTACTACAGATCCCCAACAGCTTAAATAAATGAAAGAACATGAATAGATGGAATGAGGAATGCATTCATTTGATCAAAGGAATAATTTGTGTGAGTGTTTGGGTTCTTGAGGTGGTGATGGAGATTTGCTTCAAATATTCTTGGAACAGATGTATCCCATTTCCATGCTACATGGTTTGTCGTTTCACTTCCCATTTCCTGGAAAAAGAAAATTTAGAGGTAAATCATTTTCAATAGAAATAAGTCTATGCCAAGGGCACAAACAATATGGCTCCGCCTGCCCAATATAAAAAAACGTAATTTTCACAGACAAATTGCTCCAATATTTTTTCAGGTTAGTTGACAACCAATTTAATAACGATTATTCATTCATTATTAATAAATGAGGGCGACTCACTGTCGAATAAAATGAATACTTTCAGAATACTGTCAGACTGGTTATATGCTTGGTTTTGTTCTTTGTTTTTAAACAACTGGACCATTTTTTAAAATATGTTTTAGTTATTTTTATTGCCTGTGAACCAAAGAATGCTTATTTATGCTTCATAGGTATAAAATTTAAAAATGGCGCTTATTCAGCAAATTTATTTAAATTAGAAAACAAAATCAATTTAGCATCTGTTTGATTTAAATGCAAAAAAGTTTTGTATTTGTTTAAAGATTTAATTATTAATCGTTTTCATTTTTACCTTTCGGGTATACTTCAAGACAATTTTCTATCCCTTTACTATTGCTTGGTTCTCCTTTGTCCCAATAGGCGTAATCCCAGTTTGATCCATCAGTCCATATCCATTTTGACTCCTGAGAATATGTTGCAATTTTTTTCAAATTCTAACATTTTCGAGGTTTGAAAAATATTAATTGGGGGTTGTTGATGTTTCAGATTCTGCAAATAACTCACCTCTATAGCATCGGTACCTCCGATCCAGGCACGGGCGTTACGTTCGTCTACCCACTTTGTGATGAGCTTTAGCTCATCGGCTGAGTGAATGGAGGCGAGATGCCCTCCAATGCTCATACAGGCTAACTGGCAAATTAAAAAGAAAAAATTAGTAAGAACGATGTAAACACAATTTGACCACACCAATGTTTTTATTCATGTTTAACATATAGACGTCAATAAACAGCATATTTTAATATTTATGCTTTTTTTAATGCCTGCCGGGGTTTTTGTCGATGAGGTGGAAGATTCATCCTAATGATTGATTACTGAATTTCAGCTGAATGGAATTATTTGTTTTGTGGTGTATTGGAAAGCTAACCTTAGCGACCTTAGAAGAGCTGCTAAACAGCTCGATGAGATGGTGTGGTGTGAGGCCTTTTAGGCCTGCTTGTTTGTTTTTTTTTCTCTCCCCCAAAACTCACAGGTGCTGGATGGCTTCTAACGGGAGGATTGGCTGATTGCTCCCAGCTGCACAGACTTACCGGTGGCTATAAAAGACCTGGTGTCACCCACAGTCTCTGTCAGGTCTTCAACGATTCTAGTGGAACCTTCAGCCCTTCCTCTTGGCCATCCAGCACTGCCTGAAGCCGTTATCTCTCTGCTGTGGATTCCTTTGTTCAACACTTAATAAACTGTTAAACCTGCATTTGGATCCTCCTCATTCCCTCTCCTACACAACAGATGGTTTGTTCCATTATCACTCAGACAAAAGCGCAGGGCAACAGCAAACAGGATGTTGACCTAATCATGTCAAAACAGATTGATCCCAGTAAATTAGCCACATTCACATTAACTGGAGGTCATATCCGATACATGTCTTCAACGTACGGCACACAAATGCTTGCCAGATCCATTGCCTACCTTACGGTGGCTGTGAAACTTGCATTTCCAAAATGACATCATGTTAACCTTTTGTTAATCTTTCTCAGAGCCATAGAGTCTTGGATTTCACAGCTGCTTTTGTTAGCAAAAACTGATTTATTTACTCAGCCTAACCAGACAGTAGTGTGAGATCTGGATTTCCTTCCAGATCTGACAAAAGGGAAGGTGCTTCCACCATTGCTTCCACCTTTGTCACCGTCATGGCTGCCTCTTGCGGTGCAATGCAGCAAAAGTAATTTCCCCATGAGGGAAGAATAAGGTACGATGAAAAAAATAAATTAGCGAAAGCTACACACACCAAAATGCACTGTTTCCCTGAATATAATGTTTTCACACAAAATATTAGTCTTTTCACTACTCCTCTGCAAAGAAGGACTAAAAATTCTACAATCCACTGACTTTAATGTTAAATTCTTAGTGTGTCTTTGTCTTGAGTTGTATTGTATAGAAAGTTTCATTTTGATCTTTCCTTGTAGTGCAGTGAATAAAAACTTTTTAGTTTCTGTGATGGATAAATGATGATAGATGGATAGACAGACAGACAGACGGACAGATGGATGGACATACATACAGACAGACAGACAGACAGACAGACAGACAGACAGAAATATAGATAGATAAAGGTAGTGAGAGAGAAGTATATATATATATATACAGTATATATATATATATATATGTATCTTAAAGGACCTTTTTAAACACTCAAACAAACAAGCCATAAATCACACAAGAAAGACCCGAAGCAACGAGCAAAAAAACAAGAACAGATCACTTAACACGGTTAACAAATCATTGCAGTCATACAAACATAGACCCTAAAAACACTGTCTCCCTCACGCACAGAATGGACACCCCTACTCCACCGAGGCATCGACCCTGGGTACAAAAGAGTTCCCAGCCACCGCCCCTGTGCAGCACCCGCCCCAAAACTCGCCAGGTGCACCGACCTCCTCTACCAAGAGTGGCGCACACACACACACACACACACACATACACACACACACATACACACACACACACACACACACACACACACACACAGTAAAAAAAGTTGCTATAATCCACACAAATGCGGCAAAAAAAAAAAAAAAAAGAAAAAAAGCGAACTCCGAACTCAAAAGACTCATTAACTAGCGACCAACCCGGAAGCGGAAGTGGAGAGGGAGAAACCGAGAGAGAGAGAAATACAGACAGACAGACAGACAGACAGACAGAACATAAATAGATAAAAACCTAATTCCAAAAATGTTGGGACACTGTACAAATTGCGTATAAAAACAGAATGCAATGAAGTGGAAGCTTCAAATACAGTATCAATGTTTTATTCAGAATATAACTTAGATGACTTAAAAATTTAAACTAATCAATGTATAAATTTAAAGGAAAATAAGTTGATTTCAAATTTCAAGGCATCAACATATCTCAAAAAAGTTGGGACGAGGCTAATTTTTACCACTGTGTGCAACCCCCTCTTCTTTTGATCACAGTCTGCAAACATCTGGAGACTGAGCACACAAGTTGCTCAGGTTTAGGAATAGCAATGTTGTCCAATTCTTGTCTAATACAGGCTTCCAGTTGCTCAACTGTCTTAGGTCTTCTTTTTTGCATCTTTCTCTGTATCATTTGCCAAATGTTTTCTGTGGGGGAAAGATCTGGACTGCAGGCTGGCCATTCCAGTACCCGGATCCTTCTGGAACGCAGCCATGAAGTTGTAATTGATGCAGTATGGGGTCTGGCGTTGTCTTGTTGGAAAATGCAAGGTCTTCAATGAAAGAGACAATGTCTGGATGTGAGCAGATGTCGCTCCAGAACTTGGATATATAGTATCTTTCAGCATTGATGGTGCCTCTCCAGATGTGTAAGCTGCCCATGCCACATGCACTCACGAAGCCTCATACCATCAGAGATGCAGGCTTCTGAACTGAGAGCTGATAACAACTTGGGTTGTCCTTGTCCTCTTTAGTTCGGATGACATGGCATCCCTGTTTTCAAAAAAGAACTTCAAATTTGAATTCGTCTGACCACAGAACAGTTTTCCACTTTGCCACAGTCCATTTTAAATGAGCCCCGGCCAAGAGAATATGCCTGCGCTTTTGGATCATGTTCAAATATGGCTTTTTTTCTGAGCTAAAGATATTTAATCAGCAATGGCGAATGGTCCGGCGGATTGTGTTCTCCGACAGTTTTCTCTGGAAGTAGTCCTGAGCCCACGTTGTGATTTCCTTTAAAGTGGCATTCCTGTGTGATGAAGTGGCCTAAAGATCACCAGCATTCAAGATGGTTTTCAGGCCATGACCCTTACGCACAGAGATTGTTCCAGATTCTCTGAATCTTTGGATGATATTGTGCACTGTAGATGATGATAACTTCAAATTATTTCCAATTGTTCTCTGAGAAACTCCTTTCTGATATTGCTCCACTATTTTTTGCCACAGAATTGGGGGAATTGATGATCCTCTGCCCTTCTTGACTTCTGAGAAACACTGCCAATCTGAGAGATTCTTTTTACACCCAAGCATGTTGCCAATTAACCGAATTATTTGCAAACTGGTCCTCCAGCTGTTCCTTATGTGTTCATTTAACTTGTTCGGCCTCTTATTGCTACCTGTCCCAACTTTTTTGCAATGTGTAGCTCTCAAGAAATAAAAAATGAGCCAATATTTGGCCCAAAATTTCAAAATGTTTTACTTTCAACATTTGATATGTTATCTATATTTTACTGTGAGTTAAATATAAGTTTGTGATATTTGTAAATTATGGCATTCTTTGTTTATTCACAATTTGTACAGTGTCCCAACTTTTTGGAATTGGGTTTGTAGATAGATTGAAAGAAGGATAGATATGTACTTCTGCAGGTAGGAATTTCTTTCGTTCTTGGAACATAGTGAAACAGCGAGATCCAACCCGAGTCCATTTGTCACCACAACCACCTGGAACAAAAAAAACCCTGTAATTCTTTAGGGATTTAACTACAATCCTGAAGTCTCATGTGAGCCAGGAAAGTTTTTCTTTTTAATAATTTCCATTGATTGGTAAAATTGTTTTATTTGAAATTAATCAAGATCCCAAACCCCAAGTGCATAAAGAGTCAGTGATACAGACCTTCAACTACTCCATATTTTGACACAATTCCCTATGAATACAAAAGCACACAGTTAAGAAAGTACTTTTCATATTTTATAACAGTGGTTACATTGGTTTGTATTGGACATTGACTGCTACCAAGGGATCCCTGGTCTGAGAACTCTGTATTTTTTTTTTATTTTAAATATACTTTAATTTAATTTTTTTTATTTTTACTCACTTTATTAATCGCTCACCGGAAAAAATTGTGTGCTGCACTCCTACACCGCAGCAGGCTGCCACAACAGCGCCAATGGTGGGAGAATTGGGGGTTGGGTGTCTTCTCCAAGGACCCTAGAAGTGAATTCAGTGGGAATCAAACCTGCGAAGCCCTTCTGAGCCTCCTTCTTATACCCAGCTTGGTGGAATGGAAGTCCTGGGCCCTTGGGGTGAGTCTTCCTTTCTCGGTCTGGGCCTTGTCTTCCGACATCCCCTGGGCTTGCCTGTGGCTACGGTTGCCACGTCTGCAACCGTCTGCCACGGCTGCAGATGCATTAAACACCCCTGCTGGGGGAACCCTGGCAGGGGTTTCTTTTGTGCACATGGCTGCGTAGGTGGGCGGCTCCCTTGACTTGGTCTCGGGGTCCTGGGTTAGGATGACCGTGGGCCCGAATTGCATGTGTCGGTGCCTCTGTTGTTCCAATCTATTGGGGCTGGTGAGGATCTGTTGGTCCTAACAAGCACCTGGTTTACATTGGCAGCATGCATGCACTTTCACTCACACTCTGTATTGCGCTGTTTCCTGTCTGCTATGTTTCTTGCTCCCGGCAAATAAATATTATAGCCTTGTGTTCTACCTCATTTGTTATAGAAGGTTTTGTTGTGTGTGTGCCAGATGATTTTTCTGCTTGTCACAACACCATACAGGACAGGGTAAAAAAAAAAAAAAAAATAGAAAGAAAAGTAGATCTAGGAACGAAAAAGGTTTGGCACCCCTGATATAGACGAATTGGATGGGGCGGAGGCTCTATGCATAAAGTTAAAACCTTTGTGATGCTTTTTTCATGTCAAAATTTAACTTTAGAAAGTAAAAAACGTATGTTTGCAACATTCCAAAGTTATTCATCAGGAAGCATGTTTTTGGGCGAGGCAAACCAATCTAAATTGTTCTGTGTTTCATCCTAATTTTCTCTTTTTCAGTAACAAATAAATAAACAAATGACATATCAAATTATTCTGCCAAATGTTCTCTTTACAGTGGTACAAAAAACATTCAAATCAACCTTGGGGTTGGTGAGGTAGGTTCATTTTTACATGGACATACATTTTTTGAAAATTTGTCTTCAAAAAAAGGCTTCGAAAGTAAGGAATTAATCATAAATAAAAACCTAAATCCATTTTTATCTCACTTTCAATATCCATAATGTTGCATACCATGCAAAGAACGAACGCCACAAGAAGTCCTGAAGCCATCTGTGGAGAAAGAATCAAACTAAATTTTTTTGCAGGGACATCTGTAACATCTGCTTTAAATCTTATAGTTTTGATGTAAAATCAAAAAGGAGTTTTAAATGGATCCAAGATTGTACTTAAGAAATGCTCACCTTGTTTGCAGTGAACCCTGATTCAGAGAATGAATCTTTTCTATTGAGTGAGAACGATTCAAAGAAGGTGAACCGATCTCGCTGCGCCAGCCAAGTAGAATGAATCTTTTCTGTTTGATGAACGTTTAAATAGCTGCTGACCAGGAGGTGCCAGAGAGAATGACGAGGCTGATTTATTTTCTAAAGAAAGTCAGCAGTTTTTTTATGACAAAGAAATACTTAAGTGCCACGTTATGCTTTTGTTTGCTGGCAACTGTTTTTATTGTAGCTGCTACAGCAAAAAATGACACATTTCTGCATTTCTCATTTTGCCCTGAAAAGAATTCTTACCAAGGCATTCTTACATAGTATGTTGGATCCATGTATTGAGTTTTGTGATTGAACATGTAATTAAATTCTTTATTTTTGTTGTTTTGGTGGTAAAGATGTTTTCATTTTTTTTCTTCCAAATACCAAGAAATCAGTCACTTTGGCAAAGTGCCATACCAGTTGTCATTCCATCAAATTGTGTGAAATACGAACCCAATTCCAATAAAGTTGGGACACTGCGTGTTATGCCTTTGGTTAAAGTATATGTCAGAGTGAGACATCTGTCTCTTCTAGGATCCTTTATAGTTTGTTAAAGTAACAGCAGAGTGAGCGGTCTCGAAAATAGTAGATCTAGGATGAGTCTGTAGCATAGAAGACGGAAGAAGACTGCGCTCAAACTCGTTAAAAACCTGGGAAAACTTTAGTCTTTGTAAGTATTTTTTGTGTTTATGTGCTTTGTTTACATGCTCAAGATTGTATTTCATTTGATAACGTGTGAATCGCGTCTTATGTAGTAAGCCACTTAGGATGTGGGCACGCATGTTTCAAGCTAGCTAACATGTGTTTGATCAGGAAGACTCAACGTTCTGTACAGCTCGTAATGCACTTCTTTTGTTTGTTTTGTTTCAGTTACTACGTACATATATATATGTAATCCTTTGAAGAAAAGAGTCTACATAAAACAAGAAAAGCAAGCCTTGTGTGGGAGTCTCTTTTGTCATTGGAATAGTTCGCTGGCTGTCTAGCTTCACACAGTCACGTGTCGTGAGGGCAGCACAGTAAAAAGACTACTATACAGCGGGTTAAACAACACTGAGCTACACAGTCAACATGAGTCTACGCTCAGGTAAGAATTACTTGAGAGATTATGAGTCACAGTTCGAGCCAGAGGCAAACTCAGAGCAGCAAGCTGATGACCAGGCAGCCACCAATCACCCGGCTCCTGCAGACCAGCGGTCGCCAGAGAGGCAGCCGTCAGAGAGGCCGCAGCAATCACCCCCACGCAGCATCAGGTCCGGAGCCACCAGCAGACGGTCGCACACCACAGCAGCCTCAAGTGTGTCAGCCACAAAAGCATATGCCAAAGCCCAAGCAGCAAAGGCCCAGCTCCTTTTCGCAGAAAAAGAAGCTAGTCTGATGAGACAAAAAGCAGATTTGGATGCTAGTCTGATGAGACAAAAAGCAGATTTGGATGCCAGTCTGATGAGACAAAAAGCAGATTTGGATGCCAGTCTCCATGTTTTGAAGTGTGAAAAGGAAATAGCAGCAGCTGAAGCAGAAGCTGCAGCCTATGAAGAATTAGAAAGTCAGAGCGGGGAGTCAGACCCAGAACTTCCTATTACAGGAGAAACGTTTAATGCAGTACAACGCACAAGTGATTATGTGGAACAACAATGTAAGCTAATGGCGCCACCTAGTGCTACACATGATAGCGCAAATTTTCAAATGCCAAGTCGATCAATAATCACAAAAGAAACTCATGTCCAGTCCCCAATGAAAAACGACGTTAAACATGAGTACATACCAGAAGCTGTTCCAACCAGCACATTCTCACTCAACCCCCAAGCTCACACCTTTCTGCCTACAAGTCACAATCAAGTAGAGCAAAACAGCGTACAAGATTTTGCAAAATATCTCATCCGCAAAGAAATAGTTAGCACTGGTTTACTCCAATATGATGACAGACCCGAAAACTATTGGGCATGGAAAGCCTCATTCATGATTGTTACTAAAGACTTGAATCTGTCCCCTAGAGAAGAGCTAGACTTGCTCACAAAATGGTTAGGGCCAAAATCTTCAGAGCAAGCAAAAAGGCTTCGCGCAGTACACACCCTCAATCCCACTGCAGGTGTAAAAGTGGTATGGGAGCGTCTGGAGGAATGTTATGGCTGCTCAGAAGTCATTGAGGATGCACTGTTAAAAAAGTTGGAGGAGTTTCCAAGGCTGACAAACAAAGAGAGTGGTAAATTAAGGGAGCTTGGTGACATCTTGTTAGAGTTGCAGTGTGCTAAGTCTGATGGTACACTGCCAGGTCTTGCATATCTAGACACGGCTCGAGGGGTTAGACAAATAGTTGAAAAACTCCCCTTTAACATGCAGGAGAGGTGGACCACTGTAGGTACGCAGTATAAAGAAGTCAATAGAGTGTCATTTCCACCTTTTTCTGTCTTTGTGCAATTTGTACAGCAACAAGCAAAAATGAAAAATGATCCAAGTTTTTCCCCATCCAGCTGCAGCAACCAAGTTACCACATGCACTGAAAAGTCCACTCCATATAATCGCAAAGCTACTGTTGCAGTACACAGAACGGAAATTGAGGAAAGAAAACAAAGAAGTTTCGAACAGGAGAAAATTGAAGAACCAGATCGTCTGTGTCCAATTCATAAGAAGCCACACCCTCTGAAAAAATGCAAGTTATTCAGAGACAAATCAATTGAAGAACGCCAGGCTTTTCTGAGAGAGCATCGCATATGCTACAGGTGTTGTGGGTCTGTGCAACATATAGCCAAAGATTGTACGGTAGCAGTAAAGTGTGTTGAGTGTGACAGTCCAAAACACTTGTCAGCACTCCATCCGGGTCCCACACCTGTCCCAAAAGATGACACCTCAAAGAATGTAGATGCTAAGGAGGACTCAGAAAACCATCCTGCAGTAGTCTCCAAGTGCACAGAGGTATGTGGACAAAGTGACAGCCCACGCTCATGTTCAAAGATCTGTTTGGTGAAAGCATATCCAGAAGGCCAAAAGGACAGAGCTATAAAAATGTATGCAGTGATTGACGAACAGAGCAATAGGTCCTTGGCTAGAACTGACTTTTTCAACCTGTTTGAAATAAAAAGTGCACCTGTGCCATACACGCTGAAAACATGCTTAGGAAAAGCTGAAACTGCAGGTAGGAGGGCAGAACATTTTGTAGTAGAGTCCATGGATGGAAAAACAAATGTCAAACTGCCTCCTTTAATCGAGTGTGATTCCGTGCCTGACGACAGATCTGAAATTCCCTCACCTGAGATTGCTAAGCACCATCCACACCTTCTCCCTATTGCGAGCAAAATCCAACCGGTCGATCACCATGCTCCTATTCTCCTTTTGCTGGGAAGGGACCTCCTCAGCGTTCATAAAGTAAGAGAACAGATCAATGGACCAAATAACGCACCATACGCCCAAAGGTTAGACTTGGGGTGGGTTGTGATAGGGGAAGTGTGCCTGGGCAAAACTCACAACACAACAGAAGTCAACGTGTACAGAACACACATGCTAGACAACGGACGGACTACTCATTTTGAACCATGTCCAAACGTCTTTACAGTGAAAGAGGACTATGTCAAGCAGCCCCAGCAAAGCACACCTTTAATCTCAAATAGTGTGGACATTAAAGACAACACACACAGGCTAGGTCAGTCTGTGTTTGAACGTACAGAGTCAGATGACAAGGTGGCACTGTCTATAGAGACAAAACCATTCACACGTAGGGGAGTACTGTCAACTGTCAATAGCCTGTATGATCCGTTGGGTTTTGCAGCTCCTATAATCGTACAAGGCAAAGCGCTATTCAGAGAACTTTCAACTGAGGAGAGCGACTGGGACGCACCTCTTTCCCCAGAAAAAGAGGACGCATGGATCTCATGGAGAAACTCACTGAAAACTCTAGAAGATCTCCAAATCAAAAGGTGTTTTTGAGACCAGTCTCAGAGACTGTTATTTTGCTTTCAGAGTAAGATATTACCTATGTAAATTTTATGTTTCGATATGTGGTGATATAATATGTTTATATCAAGCGGGGAGTGTTATGCCTTTGGTTAAAGTATATGTCAGAGTGAGACATCTGTCTCTTCTAGGATCCTTTATAGTTTGTTAAAGTAACAGCAGAGTGAGCGGTCTCGAAAATAGTAGATCTAGGATGAGTCTGTAGCATAGAAGACGGAAGAAGACTGCGCTCAATCTCGTTAAAAACCTGGGAAAACTTTAGTCTTTGTAAGTATTTTTTGTGTTTATGTGCTTTGTTTACATGCTCAAGATTGTATTTCATTTGATAACGTGTGAATCGCGTCTTATGTAGTAAGCCACTTAGGATGTGGGCACGCATGTTTCAAGCTAGCTAACATGTGTTTGATCAGGAAGACTCAACGTTCTGTACAGCTCGTAATGCACTTCTTTTGTTTGTTTTGTTTCAGTTGCTACGTACATATATATATGTAATCCTTTGAAGAAAAGAGTCTACATAAAACAAGAAAAGCAAGCCTTGTGTGGGAGTCTCTTTTGTCATTGGAATAGTTCGCTGGCTGTCTAGCTTCACACAGTCACGTGTCGTGAGGGCAGCACACTGCGCATATTGTGAATAAAAACAGAATGCAATGAAGTGGAAGTTTCAAATATCAATATTTTATTAAGAATACAACTTAGTCTTCTTCTTCTTCTCCTTTTGGCATTTCCCTTCAGGGGTCGCCACAGCAAGTCAGTTTCTTTCATCTAACCCTATCTGCTGCATCCTCTTCGGTCACACCAACTATCTTCATGTCTTCCTTCACTGTATCCATGAACCTCCTCTTTGGTCTTCCTCTAGTCCTCTTTCCTGGTGGTTCCAAACCCAGCATCCTTCTGCCGATGTACTCGGTCTCTCTTCTCTGTACATGTCCAAACCATCTCAGCCTGGCCTCTCTGACTTTATCTCCAAAACCTCTAACGTTTGCTGTTCCTCTGATACTGTATACTCATTTCTGATACTGTCCATCCTGGTCCTGGTCACTCCCAGAGAGATACTCAGCTTCTTCATCTCTGCTACTTCCATCTCTGCTACCTGTCTTTTCCTCAGTGGCACTGTTTCTAGACCAAACAGCATGGCCGGTCTCACCACGGTTTTGTACACTTTTCCTTTCATTTTAGCTGAAACTCTTCTGTCACACATCACACCTGATACTTTTCTCCACCCGTTCCAGCCTGCTTGAACACGCTTCTTCACCTCTTTTCCACACTCCATTGCTCTGGACTGTTGATCCTAGATACTTAAAATCTTCCACCTTCTTTATCTCTTCTCCCTGTAACCTCACTTTTCCATTTGGATTCCTCTCATTCACACACATGTACTCTGTCTTACTCTGACTAATCTTCATTCCTCTTCTTTCTAGTGCAAACCTCCACCTCTCCAGCTTTTCCTCCACATCTTCCCTCCTCTCACTACAGATCACAATGTCATCTGCAAACATCATTGTCCATGGAGATTCCTGTCTAACCTCATCTGTCAGCCTGTCCATCACCATAGCAAACAGCAAAGGACTCAGAGCAGATCCTTGGTGCAGTCCGACCCCCACACTGAACTCCTCTGTCTCTCCTACAGCACACCTCACCACTGTCTTACAGCCCTCATACATGTCCTGGACCACTCTAACATACTTCTCCGTCACACCAGACTTCCTCATACAATACCATAGTTCTTCTCTAGGTACCCTGTCATACGCTTTCTCTAGATCTACAAAGACAAAGTGCAGCTCCCTCTGGCCTTCTCTGTACTTCTCTATCAGCATCCTCAAGGCAAATACTGCATCTGTAGTGCTCTTTTTAGGCATAAAACCATACTGCTGCTCACAGATTCTTACTTCACACCTTAGCCTAGCTTCGACAACTTTTTCCCATAATTTCATCGTTTGACTGATCAGTTTAATTCCTCTGTAGTTACCACAACTCTGCACATCTCCCTTTTTCTTAAAACCAGGAACCAGCACACTTCTCCTTCATTCATCAGGCGTCTTCTCACTTTCTAATATCCCGTTAAACAGCCCTGTCAGAAACTCTACTGCCACCTCACCTAAACACTTCCATACTTCTATAGGAATATTGTCAGGGCCGAGAGCCTTTCCACTCTTCTTCCTATTCAGTGCCCTCTTTATTTCTACCTTACTAATCCTAGCCACTTTCCGGTCCACTATGGTAACGTCTTCTATTCTTTGTTCTCTTTCATTTTCTTCATTCATCAACTCTTCAAAGTACTCTTTCCATATTCCCATCACATTACTGGTATCTGTCAAAAGACATCCATTCCTGTCTTTAATCACCCTAACTTGCTGCACATCCTTCCCATCTTTGTCTCTCTGTCTTGCCAACCTGTATAGGTCCATCTCTCCCTCCTTGCTTTTCAGCCTAGCGTATAGGTCATCATAGGCTACTCGTTTTGCCTTTGCCACCGCTACTTTAACCCTAATGCTGTATCCCCTAATTCTTGCCTACTCTCCTTAGTCCTCTCAGTGTCCCACTTCTTCTTAGCCAGCCTCTTTCTTTTGATACGATCCTGCACCTTCTCATTCCACCACCAAGTTTCTTTATCTATCTTCCTTCCAGATGACACACCAAGTACTCTCTTGCCTGTCTCCCTGCTCACATTAGCTGTAGTTGTCCAGTCATCTGGAAGCTTCTCCTGCCCACCAAGAGTCTGTATCAACTCCTTTATAAAGTTCAAGCAGCACTCTTCCCTTTTCAGTTTCCACCATTTTGTCTTCTTCACTCCCTTCATCTTCTTAAACTTCCTCACTGCTATGGTCATGTTACACACCACCATCCTGTGCTGTTTGGCTACACTGTCTCCTGCTACAACTTTGCAGTCAATAATCTCCTTCAGATTACACCGCCTACACAAATGTAATCTTCCTGTGTACTCCTTCCTCCACTCTTATAAGTCACCCTGTGTTCCAGTCTTTTCTTGAAGAAAGTATTCACTACAGCCAATTCCATTCTTTTCGCAAAGTCGATCACCATCTGTCCGTCTGCATTCCTGTTCTGGATACCAAACCTGCCCATCATCTCCTCATTATCTTTGTTTCCTGCACCAACGTGGTCATTGAAGTCTGCTCCAATAACAACTCTCTCACTTCTAGGGATGCTCTGGATCGCCTCATCAATGTCTGACCAAAATTTATCTTTCTTCTCGACCTCACATCCTACCTGTGGCGCATACCCACAAACAACGTTGAACATTAACCCTTCAATTTCTAGCTTGAGGCTCATCACCCTATCTGAACTTCTTTTTACCTCCAGAACATTCCCAACACACTCTTCCTTCACTATAACTCCCACACCATTCCTCTTCCTATCTACACTGTGATGGAACAACTTAAACCCCGCTCCCAGACTTCTAGCCTTGCTACCTTTCCATCTAGTCTCCTGGACACACAGGATGTCTACTTTCCTTCTCTCCATCATGTCAACTAGCTCTCTACCTTTACCCGTCATAGTCCCAACATTCAAAGTTCCTCCCCTAAGTCCTTGACTCTTGAGGTTTCTCTTCTCTCTCTTCCGATGTACGCATCTTGCTCCTCTTCTTCTTTGACCTCTTCTTCTTTGATCACCAGTAGTCCAATTTCCACCGGCACCCTGTTGGTCAACAGCACCAATGGTGGTCTTGTTAACCCGGGCCATGACCGAACCGGTGAAGAAGCATGTTTGGCATAGTTTTACGTTAGATGCCCTTCCTGACACAACCTCTGTGATTTTCTGGGCCTCTCTGCCCATTGCACAATCATTTGGATGGCTAGCGTTTAGATGTTTCACTGAGGGGTACAACATCTAAATGAAAATGAATACATAATAATTAAAGGGTTGAAAGAAAAAAAAGAAAAAAGTAAATAATTTAACCTAAAGTAAGTATGTAACAGCAATGGCTGGAACATGCTACAAAGCTTTCAAAATTCAAAAAATGCCAATCTGAGCTGGTCGTCTGGTTAAGCAAAACGACCATAGTTATTGCAAAAATACTACTAAAAAAATGAAAACGATGACAAAACTGGTAACAAATTTGTATAACTCTTCTAAGTTTTTAAAGAATAATAAAAAATAAATAACTAGAGTTTCATACGCCGATTGCCTGATTAACCAAATACATAACCTTAGCTAATAAAATGAAAAACAAAACAATAAAATACTTCACAAAACTATACATAGCGACTAAGAAACTCTTCAACTGTACAGAAGATGTTCTGAACAGTTAAAAACTACTAGATAACAACTAAATTTGGATTGCGAAAGAGGAGCTCCAAAAAGAATATAACTATCGACTAAGAATATAACTTAGTCAATTTATCAAATATTTAAACTGATCAAAGTATAACTTTGAAGGAAAAATAAGTTGATTTCAA
Source organism: Neostethus bicornis (assembly GCA_902685375.1). NCBI lineage: Eukaryota > Metazoa > Chordata > Actinopteri > Atheriniformes > Phallostethidae > Neostethus > Neostethus bicornis. The sequence goes on from LR738550.1 coordinate 29,426,161, forward strand.
ATTTCAAGGCATCAACACATTTTAAAAAAGTTGGGACGAGGCTATTTTTTACCACTGTAACACATCTGCAATCCCCTCTTCTTTTGATCACTTTCTGCAAACATCTGGGGACTGAGCACACAAGTTGCTCAGGTTTAGGAATAGCAATGTTGTTCCATTCTTGTCTAATACAGGCTTCCAGTTGTACAACTGTCTTACAGGTCTTCTTTTTTGCATCTTTCTCTGTACTGTATCATTTGCCAAATGTTTTCTATGGGGGAAAGATCTGGACTGCAGGCTGGCCATTCCAGTACCCGGATCCTTCTGGAACGCAGCCATGATGTTGTAATTGATGCAGTATGTGGAAAATGCAAGGTCTTCAATGAAAGAGACAATGTCTGGACGGGAGCATATGTCGCTCTAGAACTTGGATATACGTACCTCTCAGCCTTTCCAGATATGCAAGCTGCCCATGCCACATGCACTCATGCAGCCTCATACCATCAGAGATGCAGACTTCTGAACTGAGCGCTGATGACATCTTGGGTTGTCCTTGTCCTCTTTAGTTCGGATGACATGGTGTCCCAGTTTTCCAAAAAGAACTTCAAATTTTGATTCGTCTGACCACAGAACAGTTTTCCACTTTGTCACAGTCCATTTTAAATGAGCCCTGGCCCAGAGAATATGTCTGGGCTTCTGGATCAAGTTCAGATATGGCTTGTTTTTTGAGCTACGGATTGAGCTACAGATTTTTAAACGACAATGGCAAATGGCCCGGCGGACAATTTTCTCTGGAAGTAGTCCTGAGCCCATGTTGTGTTTTCCATCCATACTAGCATTCCTGTGTGTGATGCAGTGGCGTCTAAGGGGCTGAAGATCACCTGCATTCATGATGGTTTTTTGGCCATGACCCTTACGCACAAAGATTGTTCCAGATTCTCTGAATCTTTGGATGATATTGTGCACTGTAGATGATGATAACTTCAAATTATTTCCAATTGTTCTCTGAGAAACTCCTTTCTGATATTGCTCCACTATTTTTTGCCACAAAATTGGGGGAATTGATGATCCTCTGCCCTTCTTGACTTCTGAGAAACACTGCCAATAGGAGAAATTCTTTTTACACCCAAGCATGTTGCCATTTAACTGAATTATTTGCAAACTGGTCCTCCAGCTGTTTCGTATGTGTTCATTTAACTTCTTCGGCTTCTTATTGCTACCTGTCCCAACTTTTTTCAATGTGTAGCTCTCAAGAAATAAAAAATGAGCCAATATTTGGCCCAAAATTTCAAAATGTTTCACTTTCAACATTTGATATGTTATCTATATTTTACTGTGAATAAATAATAAGTTTGTGATATTTGTAAAATATGGCATTTCTTGTTTATTCACAAGTTGTACAGTGTCCCAACGTTTTTGGAATTAATAATAAAAATTAACAATGATTTTCTTTGAAAATATTAACTTTTTCTGAAACAATGGCCAAGATTGGTGTATCTCAGTGACACGAGTCAAACATGGACACTTTAGCAATAAGCCTTGTTTTGGACAACCTGAAGTCTGAATAATAAAACAATATTCCACATGTAATAATACCAGCGATTATGCCACTACTTTCATCCCAGCTGACGTTACAAAGTCCAAACATCATTTGATCATTGCAATGGCCCTGTCTATTTTACCAATCACATGATCAATGTGAGAGCGCCATGACAAATCATGATCCACTGTAACTCCAACAAGTGTAATTTCATTAACTTCCTCTAAAGTAGATTTTTCCATTCTCAAAAGCACTTGTCTGACTTTTTTAAGGCGCTGATTACGACCAATCAACATTGACTTTGTTTTAGAAACATTAAACACCAAGTAATTATCTATAACCCGTTTCAGCAGAGACTCTAATTCCTTTCCCACAAAAATGTGAAAGTTCTTCTACATTTGAGTTGGTGTAGAACATAGTTGAGTCATCAGCATATATGGCAACTGATGACATTCTGAAAACACAAGCCATGTTATTTGTATAAACTGAAAAAAAAAGGAGTGCTCCGAGACAGCTGCTGCGAGGTGGGCCACAGTGGAAAGCAGAACTGTCTAAAGGAATTGTGTCTCCAGACATTGGCTGTTTACCTTTGAATTAATACATACAGCGAGGGTAGCACCAACTTTATGATCAAACAATTTTTTTAGTAACAATGTTCACGATCATTGACAGCTATTTGTATTCCTAACTAATGCTGAAAGTGTCTTAAGTTTAGTCATCTTTCAAAATAAAATATATTATTAAGAAGGTAACACATAATTCAATAACATAACTTGAACTGTTGTCATAGAAATTTAGGCTCGATGCGGTGACCTCAGGATTGGATATCTGCTTTTTGATGTGGCACTGTTGACTTCATCTGGCCGTGATCGCCAACTCTCACTAGATTGATTTGCTGCCCAGTGTTAAGCAGCCATGATAGGAATAAGAACTTCCAACTCCGAGACCATGGTTCTCGTCTGGAAACGGTTGAATGGTTACCTGAAGGTCAGTAACAGAGTCCTGCCTAACGGAGTTTAAGTATCTCGGGGTCTTGTTCACAATGGGGAAGGATGGAGCGGGAGATCGACCGACAGATCGGTGGGGCGTCTACTATGATTGGACGCTACATCAATTCGTTGTGGTGAAGAAAAAGCTGAACCAAAACGCAAAGATGTACAACAATTTTTATATAATTTTCTTTTTTTCCCGTACACTTTATAGATGTAATTTTCATATCAGATTGCAATTTATTATTATTCCTAAAAATTAATATAAATCCCTCTGTTTTATATTCATTTAGTTAAATTGTAATGTTAATGTCAACTTGTTGCTAAATATTGAATTTATTATGATGATTAAAAATATTTTTATATAAAAAAAACAAGCAGTTATATAATTTATTCAGTTTTCTTTTTATCACTGACTCATTTGTATTTTAGCCTGATCAGTAAACTTTTATTTTTGTCTGCTAACAAAATAGTATTTAAAGCATCCTAAACAAAACATCAGTGACACTTAGCAAAATAATTGAAGTCCTAGAACGGAACTTTGTGACAACCCAAAATTATTTTTCAGCAAGATAAACTTAATTCCGTTGAATGAACATATTGCACCGAACATGCATGCACGGAGCAGAGCTTTACTGTGAAGATCAAATGAGTTCAAACTCACCTAAACTACACACAAAACAAACATAGCCCCTCTGAGCCATACACATCCACCTATTCAAAGCCATATACGTATATATATCATTTGAATGATTATTTTTAGATCGTTCTTGTCAAACAGTTTGCATGCGCGGACTTTGATCACAGACTGCCTTTCTGTGCGTCAAGCAATCATGCCTTTCAGACATCAGGCAAATAGAGAAAAGAAAAACAGGAAACCAGTATCTGGGCAATCATGTCAACAATAAATAACAAGACAGTACTTCATCCCTTTGAAATTATCAAGCACTAATAAAGAAAAACAAGAAAATAATACTTGATGCCTTTCAAGTTATTAAGCAGTAAACTGCTCAAAAGAAAGCACCAACATTGACACTCTGCTGCCAGCGCTAACTCATATTGCCCAGCAGAAGCAGTGCAACGATGCAGCCAAGTCTGCCCAGACATCAATGAAGATGAAGTCTATACAGGGGGTCACCAACTTCTTTGATACTGAGGGCTACTTCAAGGGTTACTTCAAGGGCTACCACTTTGATAATACACTTCTGAAATAACAAAGTTACACCGTGAACCTTTAATTTTATATTATTATTAATGATATTCTATGTGAAGACACTGATTGTTATATCCAAGTGTTTCATTTTCAAATTATCTCTTTCACAACATTTTGCAGGAAATCTTTTTCAATTTTTACAAGCCACCAACAGTTATCAAATCATAAACTCTGAACCATGTTTGTACAAATGATCAATTATGTAAGATTTAACAAAACTCTACTCCTTTCAAAATAAATCTTATCATATTTGTACTAATCGCTACATTTGCAGCCATTAAAACAAATCATCACGTCTGTTACACATAGTAACACATCTGTAACAGTATTTCAATTTATTAAAATTTATCTTTGCCATGGTAGTGACATGTTGCCACCAATATCTGGCATTTGTTTTTTTGTGGGAGGCCTGGCATCGCATGATCTTCACCAGTGTACTGTGTCTTCTTCTTTTTTTCATCAATAAATGTGTAGCTCTAAATGAGGCTTCAGTTGCTTTTTGAGAGTTTTTTACCGGCCTCGTTAAAAAAAACAAAAAATGAAAAAAACTGCTGTTTGCCCTAAGCTGCCTTTAACTCACGGGCTTTTCCCGTCCGTACTGCGCTGCCTGGTGGGTAGGTAGCATGGTAGCTTTTGTGACATGTACGGAAATTCTTTTTGGAAAACTGGGACACCATGTCATTCGAACTAAAGAGGACAAGGACAACCCAAGATGTCATCAGCGCTCAATTCAGAAGCCTGCATCTCTGATGGGATGAGGCTGCATGAGTGCATGTGGCATGGGCAGCTTACACATCTGGAAAGGCACCATCAATGCTAAAAGGTATGTTCAAGTTCTAGAGCGACATATGCTCCCATCCAGACATTGTCTCTTTCATTGAAGACCTTGCATTTTCCAATAAGACAACGTCAACCACATACTGCATCAATTACAACATCATGGCTGCATTCCAGAAGGATCCGGGTACTGGAATGGCCAGCCTGCAGCCCAGATCTTTCCCTCATAGAAAACATTTGGGGCATCATAAAGAGAAAGATGCAACAAAGAAGACCTAAAACAGTTGAGTAAAAGAAAACCTGTATTAGACAAAAATGGGACAACATTGCTATTCCTAAACCTGAGCAACTTGTGTGCTCACTCCCCAGATGTTTGCAGACTGTGATCAAAAGAAGAGGGGATTGCACACAGTGGTGAAAAAAAGCCTCGTCCCAACTTTTTTAAGATGTGTTGATGCCTTGAAATTAACTTATTTTTTCTTCAAAGTTATACATTGATCAGTTCAAATATTTGATAAGTCGACTAAGTTATATTCTGAATAAATTATTGATATTTGAAACTTCCACTTCATTGCATTTTGTTATTTATTTACAATATGTGCAGTGTTCCAACTTTATTGGAATTGGGTTTGTATTTCACACAATTTGATGGAATCACAACTGGTATAGAACTTTACCAAAATGACTGATTTCTTAGTATTTGGAAGAAAAAAAAACTGAAAACATATTTACTACCCAAACAACAAAAATAACAAATTTAATTACATGTTCAATCACAAAACTCAATACATGGATCCAGCATATGTAAGATTGCCTTGGTAAGAAGTCCTTACAGGCCAAAATGAGAAATGCAGAAATGTGTACACTTAAGTATTTCTTTGTGATAAAAACTCCTGACTTTCTTTGGAAAAGAAATCAGCCTCGTCATTCTCTCTGGCACCTCCTGGTCAGCAGCTATTTAAAGACTCATCAAACAGAAAAGATTCATTCTACTTGGCTGGCGCAGCGAGATCGTTCACCTTCTTTGAATCGTTCTCACTCAATAGAAAAGATTCATTCTCTCAATCAGGGTTCACTGCAAACAAGGTGAGCATTTCTTAAGTACAATCTTGGATCCATTTAAAACTCCTTTTTGATTTTACATCAAAACTATAAGATTTAAAGCAGATGTTACAGATGTCCCTGCAAAAAATTTTAGTTTGATTCTTTCTCCACAGATGGCATCAGGACTTCTCGTGGCGTTCGTTCTCTGCATGGTATGCAACGTTGCGGTTGTTGAAAATGTGATTAAAATGGATTTTTTTTTTTTTCATAAATAATTCCTTACTATCAAAGTCTTTCTTTAAAGACAAATTTTCAAAAAATTAATGTCCATATATAAATGAACCTATCTCAGCAACGACATGGTTGATTTGAATGTTTTTGTACCACTGTAAAGAGAACATTTGGCAGAATGAGTTGATGTGTCATTTATTCATTTATCTGTTACTGAAAAAGAGAAAATTAGGATGAAACACAGAACAATTTAGATTTCTTTGCCTCGCCTAAAAAACATGTTTCCTAATGAATAATTTTGGAATGTTCCAAACATACGTTTTTTACTTCCTAAAATGAAATTTTGACATGTAAAAAGCATCAAAGAGGTTTTAACTTTATTGATGGAGCTTCCACCCCAGCCAATTGGTCTATATAAGGGGCACTTAACCTTTTCGTCCGTAGATCTACTTTTCTTTTTTTACCCTGTCCCATACAGTGTTGTGACAAGCAGCATATGTTGCTGACCCTGGAGATGATCATGGACCTTAGGAAAGTCACAGCTCCCATTACCCCCTTGCAATGACAGACTCCCCCGTCACCACTGTAGACTCTTTCCGCTTCCTCGGCACTACCATCACACAGGACCTAAAGTGTGAGCCGTCCATTAGCTCCCTGATCAAAAAGGCCCAGTAGAGGATGTACTTTCTGCAGCAGCTGAAGAAAGCCAAGCTGCCCGCCCAGATGTTGGTGTAGTTTTACACAGCCATCATCGAGTCCATCCTCACCTCCTCCATTACCGTGTGGTATGCTGGAGCCACAGCCAGGGACAAACATAGACTGCAGTGCATTGTGTGCTCCGTGGAGAAGGTGATTGGCTGCAGCCTTCCATCTCTCCATGACCTGTACGTCTCCAGGACTCGTGGGCATGGGGGTTGGTTAGCAGCTGACCCTTCCCACCCTGGGCATGGACTTTTTGAGCGACTCCGCTCGGGCAGGAGACTCCGGTCCCTTCGGACCAGAATGTCCCGTCACAAAAACGGCTTCTTCCCTTCTGCCTTTGGACTAATGAATACTTCATAGGGTTTCATAGAGATAACAATTGACAAGTACCTATATACTAAACCAACCTAACAAGTGTTAAAATATAAAAAGTCCTTTATAAATTGTGTGCTTTTGTATTCACAGGGAATTGGCCTGAATTATGAAGTAGACGCAGGTATGTATCACTGAGTATTCACGCACTTGGGGTTTGTGATCGTAAATACTTTCAGATACAATTTTACCGTTTAATGCAAATTATTAAAAAGAAAACTTTTCTGCCTCACATGAGACTTTAGGATTGTAGTTCAAATACCTGAAAAAAATACATTGTTTTTTGTTTCAGATGAATGTCCTTATGAATGGACTCGGCTTGGATTTCGCTGTTTCATTTACGTCGACATCGAAAACAGTTTTGCTGCTGCAGAAGTATATTTCTATCTATCTATCATCTATCTATCTATCTATCATCTATCTATCATCCATCCATCCACCTACCTGTATGTCTGTCTGTCTGTTTGTCTGTCTGTCTGTCTTTGTTTTTTTCTCTCTTTTCTCTCTATACTTCCGCTTCCAGGTTGGTCACTAGTGAGTGAGTCTTGTCAGTTTGGAGTTCGTTTTTTTTTTTTTTTTTTCAATGCATTTGTGTGGATTATGGTGACTGTTTTTGACTGTCTGTGTCTCACCTGGTCTGGTGCGTGCACCGATTGTTGGTGAACTGGCGTCATGACTGAATCGGCCAGTTTATGGTTTGAACCACTGACTCGGCGTCAAGCTGGTCCTTGCTGGAATGTGCATGATGGAGGAGGTGACACTCGCGGTCAGTGATGTCGTCGGCTCCAGGATGAATGGGTCTGAATGGTGCCTGACCTGGGGATCCACGTCTCACCTGCTGCACGGAGGGGTTGCAGGCTGAGGGTGATTAGGGAGGACGTAGGGTGTAGCAGAAAGAAAGAAGAGGTAAGATGAGGCTGTGTGGTGACGGTGTGGCTCAGAGGGTGGAGTGGGCCTGGGTCCTCGGGCCCATTAGAGGTTGTTTCTGATGGCTCTGGGGTTTCCTACTGCTCTACCGAGGCAGAGGACACTGCTTCGGTAGTTGTGTCTCGCACGGCTGCCTCTTTTTGGAGCGTGCCGTTTGCCTCGTGGTTGCCCGGCCTTACTGTGTCCGGCTGGGGAGACGGTCGCCCAGGTGGATGTTTCCCTCCCCCCGGTTGTGCCCATCCGCCTGCCCTCTTCCGGTTCCACACTGCCACATTCTCACTGTCACTTGGGGCGGGGGTCTGGATGAGTGGGGCACGCAGACGAGGCTTGGGGAGGATGATCCCCTTTCTGAGTCTATGTCTGCACCCATCCTACACTCCACTTTTATCTGCATCTTAGTCATTCATTTTCATATAGGGTCTTGAGGGGTATTTCGGAGAGGGAGTGCCATGTGCACTCCCCTCATACTGTTCTCCCTCAATTTTAAACCCCACGTTAGACACTGAACATGGCATAATCGCACCACACACATTTCTAATTAAACTACACACAGAGAGGTCCTCAGGTTAGGGGTAATGCCGCTTGGCAGCGACAGGGCCTGCCACCTACAAGCGCTCTCTCGCACACTTCATTTGCAGCACATACATACACAGTTGGGACCGGGGAAGTGCGGCCAGTGTTCACCAAGATCATAGCGTTCTGCTGCCTGGAGAGGGGCTTGGTTTGCAGGACTTGGAGGCCAGTCACTTCTGTTTTGCCCGCTGCTGAGGGGTGGGAGACACCCAGAGACGTGGTTGTGTCTTTTTGTTTTTTTGGGGGGGCGCGCTCGCCTGACCCTGCCGGGGCCCCTTGTCACCAGTTGGGGTCAAGAGGTGCACTGGGGCAAGCAACATTAGAGAGTTGGCATGGCCACAGGTGAGGGGCTAGGGTAGTGAAGAAGGACATTAGGTATGCAAAGGTGCTTTTTGGGCTGCCTGGGTCGGGCACCTGGCTGTGTTTTGTGCTGTGGTGGCTTCATATGGGGTGGCTTGGCCCTGCTGGGCCTCCGGTTGAGCCCTGGCTTGGGGGAGTCGGGTCCCTGGACCCTTGGGGTGAGTGCTCCCCTCTCGGCCTTGACTTCTGACAACCCCTGGGCTCGCCTGCGGCTGTGGGGTACGGTTACAGCATCTTCCCCGTAGCCTGTGGGTGCTGACATCGAGGAGGCCTGTGCCCCTTGCTGCTGGGGTGGTCCGGAAGGGGTTTCTCTTAAGCGCCTGGCTGGGTGGGCGGCTCCTTGGCCTGGCCTTAGGGTCCCGGGATCTCCATGGGCGCGGGCCCGGATTGCGACTGTCTCTGCCTCTCTCGTTCCAATCTTTTGGGGCTGGTGAAGATCCATTGGTCCTAATAAGCACATGGTTCACATCAGCAGCATGCATGTACTTTCACTCACACTCGCACACTGCATCACACTGTTTACTGTCCGCTATGTTCCTTGCTCCCAACCAATATTATTATAGCTCTAGTAACATGTGTTTGTGTTCTACATCATTTGTTATAGAAGGTTTTGTTGTGTGTGTCAGCTTTATCATTGGCTTAAACTCTTGTTTGTACTTTTTTTTCTCCTTAGATAATCCAGCAGGTTGGTCGTGAATACTGTAAACTCCAGATATCTCTTCACTTTATCCCTTCTTCATCTGTACCCTATTGCTCTTTTTTATCACCCTCCCTTACCGCCCCTCTCCTCAGTAATCCCTGTCAGGTCCAGCCAAAGAACAACAGAAAGCACAGATATTTTGTTTGAAAAGCATCTAAAATAAACAAATAAAGCTTGTCAGGGTCGGCACATAGTGCTGACCCTAGGAGAACAAAACTGTCCAGCAATACTTGACATTCAGATCATCCTTCTGCCTGCTTGTCACTACGCAGGACAGGACAGGTTTAAAAGAAAAAAATAAAATAAATGAATTAATGGGATCAATCTGTTTTGAAATGATTAAGGCAACATCCTGTTTGCAGTTTCCCTCCGCTTTTGTCTGAGTGATGATGGAACAAATCATGTCATCGAGCTGATTAGCCAGCTCTTCTAAGGTCGCTGAACTTGTGTTAGCTTTCCAATACACCACAAAACAAATACTTCCATTCAGCTGAAATTCAGTAATCAATCATTAGGATGAATATGCATCTTCCATCTCATCGACAAAGACCCCCTGCAGGCATAAAAAAGCATAAATATTCAAATATGCTGTTTATTTACGTGTATATGTTAAATATAAGTAGAGCCATTAGCGTGGTCAAATTGTGTTTACATCGTTCTTACTAACTTTGTTCTTTTTAATTTGCCAGTCATACTGCATAAACATGGGAGGGCATCTGGCCTCCATTCACCGATATGTTGACTTAATGGTTATTGAAAACTGGATACTCTCCGATGGCAAACCTGTCTGGATCGGTGGTACTGATTCCGTAGAAGTAAGTTATTTGCAGGATCTGAAACATCAACAACACCCAATTAATATTTTTAAAAACTCAAAAAGGTTGGAATTAAAAAATGAATTGCAACGTATTCTCAGGAGACAACTTGGATGTGGACTGATGGGTCAATGTGGGATTTCACCTATTGGTACACGGGAGAACCAAACAACGCCAAAGGAGGAGAAAATTGTCTTGAAATGTATCCCAAAGGTAAAAATGATTAATCTGACAGTCTACATCAACCACCACCCTCCACAATCTATGCTCACAGGAACGGGGAAAAAGTTTTATCTTTTAAAATCATCTAATTTTATTTATCAAAGAAAAAGCTAAAGTATTCGTTTTATTGAACAGTGAGTCTCCCTCAGTTATTAATAATGAATGTCAGTCAGTCATCTTCTTATCCATCCATCCCTTTCGAGGTTCCAGGGGGTGCCAGAGCCATATCCGGCTGATTTAAGGCGAAGGGCAGGATACACCCCGAACAGGTCTCCAGTCTGTCGTGGGGCAACACACATACAACCATCCACACACACACTCATTCCTTGGGGCAATCTGGCACCGGCCAATCAACCTGGCATGCGTGTCTTTCGAGGGCTGGAGGAAACCGGAGTACCCAGAGGAAACCCACACAAACACGGGGAGAACATGCAAATTCCACACAGAAAGGACAGTGTTCCAAGCCTCATCCCCACCCAGGACTCAAACCTACGACCTTCTTGCTGTAAGGCCATTGTGCTACCCACTGCGCCACCGTGCTGCCCTAACAATGAATGAATAATCGTTATTAAATTGGTTGACAACTAAGCTGAAAAAATGTTGGAGTAATATGTCTGTAAAAATTACGTTTTTTTTATATCGAGCAAGCGGAGCCATATTGTTTTTGCCCCTTGGCGTAGACCTATTTGTAATAAAAATGATTTACCTCAAAATTTTCTTTTTCCAGGAAATAAGAAGTGGAACGACACTCCTTGTGATAAAAAACAAAGATTCATCTGTTCCAAGAATATTTGAAGCAAATCTCCATCACCACCTCAAGAACCCAAACGCTCACACAAATTATTCTTTTGATCAAATGAATGCATTCATCATTCCATCTATTCATGTTCTTTCATTTATTTAAGCTGTTAGGGTTCTTTAGTAAACCATAAGAGGTGGGTTACACCCTGCAAGACTCACCAGTCTTTAACATTTATGAAAAAACTGAATTTTAAAATAAACATTTTTCGGGGATCAGATTTAGAAAAGTCTGTAAAATAATTGAACATCTTTGTAATGTAAAGAAAATAATAAAATAAATCTTAATTCTGAACGTGATTTTAAAATTATTTATGAAAAGATGTACAGTGCAGATTTATTTTACACCTGAATGTATTTGATCTCATTCATGAAAGCGTGACCACATTCATCTGTGACTCTTTCATAACCATCCTGGTCCTCTGTTTTCTTACGTTTTCCTTATTTATTTTATTCTGCATTCTTTATCAATTTTTTTAAAGATCGAAATAAATTAAGAACCGCTAATCATAAAAAGATTTCTCAGGTTTGGTATGTTTTTCACTTTGCTTTTACTTGACTCTCCTACATACATGTTTGAATTTAATTTGATGGATTTTTTTCTTTTAAAAAAAGTTAATTTGATTTGTCGAACTGCTGCAGCCAATAAAATGTAACTATATTGAGAGAGATTTACAGAGATTTAACATTGAAAGGGTGGATGTGTTCACAACAGTTGTGGTCCGTCCATTTCACACCGAGTCCTTCCGTGATGTGCTACTCAACACCTCGTTGAATAATATCAAGAAATTACAGCTGGTGCAAAACGAAGCAGCTCGTGTGGCTCTAAAGTGTGTTTTGAGAACAAGTGTGGCCAAAATGCATTCACAACTCTCATGGCTGTTTGTAAAGGATCGATGGTTATATACCAAAGTTAACTTTTTAAGAAATATTATTACAACTCAAACACCATTGATCTTCTACCAGAAACTGCCTTTCAGTAAAAACACACATTTTTATTCCACAAGACATTCAGAAGGGCAGTGCTTCACTTTACCAAAGTGTAAAACTACACAGAGCCAATGCACAGTCATGTTTACAGCTGTGCAGGAGTGGAATCATTTACCACAGAATATAAGAGAACTAAGCAGTGCTTATAGCTTCAAAAAACAACTTAAAAGGTACTATCATCAACCAAACTATGATCTCATGTGATATTGCTGTCTTGCTGTTGTTGTAAAGTGTTATGTTTCTTTTTTTGGATATTTGTGTTTTTATAAGAAATGTAAACTGTTTTGAAGTAGGTTCATTGTACTACATGAATGTGATTTTATTTGTTAATTGTAATATTTGAAATTTAATTTGACCCCAGGAAGAGTAGCTGACGCAGTTCGCTGCTGATGCTAATGGGGATCTAACAAATAAACAAATAAACTTTGTCCGACTTGAATAAACACCCCTCAAATACCATCATTAATGACACCACGGCTGGATACAGAAGCAGACGTAGGCACCAGTGGGCGTTGCATCACCTTAATTGTGTACAACAGGGGTCCCCAACCTTTTCTGCGCCACAGACTGGTTTAATGTCTGACAATAATTTCACGGACCGGCCTAAAGGTGATGAGACCAGCCTGAAAAAAATGGCTTTTTAAAATCAATAATAAACTTAAATCCACTTTGACTTCACGAGAAAATTTATTTGCAGCGTCTTTATAAAGTGGAAACATTCTCTCTTCTCGAAAGCACTCTTGTTGCCATGGTAACGGTAAACATGTACTTTCAAACTAAAAGACATCACAAAAACAAAGTGAATAAAAATAACTGTTCTGTGCGGCCCGGTACCATATGACCCACGGCCCGGTACCAGTCCACGGCCTGGTGGTTGGCTTAAACTCTTGGATGTCTGGTGTACAACGCAAGCTATTTTGAAGAGCATTTAAACACCAATTCATGATCTGATTGGCTGTCAGAAACTACTCGTGCCCGTTCACTTACAGTCCTCAGACAGAGGCGGTGTCATTGACAGAGAATTGCTCCTTCAGACGTTTATTTGTACCTGGATCTCGCCTGCTGTACCTCTCTCGAGAACCGGTACTTAGCGCCTTTGTAGCTCTCTCTGTCATTGGCTCTGTGAGCTGCTTCCTTTTCCCTCCTGATCTGTCTTAGTCTGGGTGTGAACCAGGGTTTGTCGTTGTTAAATCTTACCCTGGTTTTTGATGGAATGATGCTGTCCTCACAGAAACGTATGTATGACGTCACTGTGTCTGTGTAGTCATCCAGACTATCTGTGGCAGCTCTAAACACACCCCAGTCTGTAGTGTCCAGACACATACGAAGCTCGTCCACAGTTTCGCTGGTCCACTTCTTGGAAGTCCTCACTGCAGGTTTAGAAAGCTTCAACTTCTGTCTGTATGCCGGGATGAGGTGAACCATGTCGTGATCAGAGAAGCCCAGAGCAGCTCGAGAAACAGCCTTGTAGGCTTTACTGGCTGTAGTGTAGCAGTGATCCAATGTGTTCTTTTCCCTGGTTGGGCAGTTTACAAACTGTCTGTACTTTGGGAGTTCCTGGCTCAGATTTCCCTTGTTAAAATCCCCAAGGATAATAACTAGAGAGTCCGGGAAGTTTTGCCCCACACACAGAATTTGGTCCGCGAGCGCGCGTTGGGCCTCGTGCACGTTTGCGCATGGCGGAATGTAAACAGCAGCCAGAATGAATGAAGCAAACTCCCGTGGAGAATAAAATGGTCTACAGTTTATAAAGAAGTATTCCAGAACCGGAGAGCAAAGCTGGGAGATCACAGACACATCCGAACACCAGGAGTGGTTGATGTAGAAACAGAGCCCTCCACCTTTTGTTTTTCCACCGGAGAAATCCCTCTGTCTGTCAGCGCGGAAGAGCTGAAATCCCTCCAGCTGAAGCGCGCAGTCCGAGATCTGCTCGTTGAGCCATGTCTCCGTGAAGCATAGAACACAACACTCCTCTGTACGTGCCCAAAACATCTCAGTCTTGCCTCTCTAACTTTATCCCCAAAACCTCTAACATGTGCTGTTCCCCTGATGTACTCATTTCTAATCCTGTCCATCCTGGTCACTCCGAGAGAGATCCTCAGCATCTTCATCTCTGCTACCTCCATCTCTGCTTCCTGTCTTTTCTTCAGTGCTACTGTTTCTAGGCCAAACAGCATGGCCGGTCTCACCACGGTTTTGTACACTTTCCCTTTCATTCTAGCTGAAACTCTTCTGTCGCACATCACACCTGATACTTTCCTCCACCCGTCCCAGCCTGCCTGAACACGCTTCTTCACCTCTTTTCCACACTCTCCATTGCTCTGGACTGTTGATCCTAAGTACTTAGAATCTTCCACCTTCTTTATCTCTTCTTCCTGTAACCTCACTTTTCCATTTGGATCCCTCTCATTTACACACATGTACTCTGTCTTACTCTGACTGATCTTCATTCCTCTTCTTTCTAGTGCAAACCTCCACCTCTCCAGCTTTTCCTCCACCTCTTCCCTCCTCTCACTACAGATCACAATGACATCTGCAAACATCATTGTCCATGGGGATTCCTGTCTAACCTCGTCTGTCAGCCTGTCCATCACCATAGCAAACAGCAAAGGACTCAGAGCAGATCCTTGGTGCAGTCCCACCCCCACACTGAACTCCTCTATCTCTCCTACAGCACACCTCACCACTGTCTTACAGCCCTCATACATGTCCTGGACCACTCTAACATACTTCTCTGTCACACCAGACTTCCTCATACAATACCATAGTTCTTCTCTATGTACCCTGTCATACGTTTTCTGTAGAAAGCGTATTTCAGACCTTAGCCTACCTTCTACAACTTTTTTCTCATAATTTCATCGTTTGACTGATCAGTTTTATTCCTCTGTAGTTACCACAACTCTGCACATCTCCCTTGTTCTTAAAAATAGGAACCAGCACACTTCTCCTCCATTCATCAGGCATCTTCTCACTTTCTAATATCTCTTTAAACAGCCCAGTCAGAAACTCAATTTGCCACCTCACCTAAGCATTTCCATACTTCTACAGGGATATCATCAGGACCCAGAGCCTTTCCACTCTTCATTCTCTTCAGTGCCCTCTTTATTTCTACCTTACTGATCCTAGCCACTTTCCGGTCCACTATGGTAACATCTTCTACTCTTTGTTCTCTTTCATTTTCTTCATTCATCAACTCTTCAAAGTACTCTTTCCATCTTCCCATCACATTACTGGTATCTGTCAAAAGACATCCATTCCTTTCTTTAATCACCCTAACTTGCTGCACAGCCTTCCCATCTTTGTCTCTCTGTCTTGCCAACCTGTACGTATAGGTCCATCTCTCCCTCCTTGCTGTTCAGCCTAGCGTATAGGTCTTCGTAGGCTACTTGTTTTGCCTTTGCCACCTCTACTTTAACCTTACGCTGTATCTCACTGTGCCTTTGCCTATTCTCTTCTCAGTGTCCCACTACTTCTTAGCCAGCCTCTTTCTTTTGATACAATCCTGCACCTCCTCATTCCTCCACCACGTCTCTCTATCTATCTATCTTCCTTCCAGATGACACACCAAGTACTCTCTTGCCTGTCTCCCTGATCGCATTAGCTGTAGTTGTCCAGTCATCTGGAAGCTTCTCCTGCCCACCAAGAGTCTGTATCAACTCCTTTATAAAGTTCAAGCAGCACTCTTCCTTTTTCAGTTTCCACCATTTAGTCTTCTGCACTCCCTTCATCTTCTTAGACTTCCTCACTGCTATGGTCATCTTACACATGACCATCCTGTGCTGTTTGGCTACACTGTCTCCTGCTACAACTTTGCCGTCACTGATCTCTTTCAGATTACACCGCCTACACAAAATGTAATCAACATGTGTACTCCTTCCTCCACTCTTATAAGTCACCCTGTGTTCCAGCCTTTTCTTGAAATAAGTATTCACTACAGCCATTTCCATTCTTTTTGTAAAGTCAATCACCATCTGTCCTTCTGCATTCCTGTTCTGGAGACCAAACCTGCCCATCAAACCTGCCCTTTTAAACTAATTGCATGTGCCAAACTATAAACCATTGTTCAATATTACCCACTTTTAAAATAGTTATCTGGAGACAGTAGTGGTACAAAGTTATTGTAATACTTAGGAGCGCTTTGGAACGGCTGGGATTTGAATTTGCATCATTTTTGTTGTAATTTAGTCACTTTTTTTTTATTTCACCAGGACAGTGTGACCGTTTTTGAAAAAAAAAAAAAATGATATAAACAATGTAAGACATTTATTAACTTCGGACACTAGAGAACTTCATTTAATAAACCACCCACACCAAGTGTTTTGTTTGGTCTAGTTCTGCCAATAACTGTCTGTAGCTCTTCAGTGGTGTTAGATGGAGGAGTTATTGATGTTTATCACAAAGCAGTGCTGACTAGGGATGGGATACCGATATCCATACCGATAGGCAAAATAACCCGTTTAGTATCTTTTACCGGACCTAAAACTTTTAGCCTTCTCAGTATTCTTAATGGTATCGGTGGAGAGGTGGGGCAACAGAATGAACACAACACACATTACTTTTTTCCTCCGTTTGTCAGACGGTCTATCTTCCTCCTTACTGCACTGAAAATAATTTGTGTTACAAGAGAATGGCAGAGCTGGGAAGTTGCGTAAAAATATTATGGGCTGCCATTGCTGTAAAAATATGTACTTAAACTGTAATGTCATGTGTTTTTTCTGTTGTACACTTTTTGTCCATGTCTGCAACCTGTGTTGTGTAGTTGTGCACTTCCTGTTTTGTTGTGAAAACGAACTCTCCTCTTGTTTCATGTTTGTTACTTCCTGCCCTTGTGTGTTTCCCACAGCTGTGTATGTCCAATTGTCCCTCATTGTTTCCACCTGAGATCCCCTTCCTTTTGTGTTAAATAGTCCTTGTTCTTTACATTTTGAACACTCTCCTCATGTCCTGGGTTCTGACAGAGCCAAGATTGCCTTCATGATCTCCTAACTATCAGGAAGAGCTCGTTCTTGGCTTGTTCTTGGCTTGTTCTTGGCTCTTTATTGCCCACATCATAGTTTCCAAACCGCCCTGCAGGACACCTTTGATCCGGTGTCCACCAGCCGGGAGAATGGCCGAAAAATCATCGGGATCAGACAAAGCAAGGAAACTGTTTGTGATTACGCCATTTGTTTCCGCACATTGGCGACGGAGAGCGGGTGGGGTCCCACTGTCTGTCTTGTATGATACCTTCCTTAAGGGACTGGCTCGGCACAACCAGGAGCTGTTGGTGCCGCTGGATCTACCACCGGACCTGGATTCCCTCATCGCACTCACTATACGTACGGATAACTGGGGACGCCAGCTGTCTCGACAACAGCAGTATAGATCTACTGAAGTGGAGTTGTCTCACACCTCAGCTGAACGGGAAGGGGGGGGGGGGCTGTCCACCATTCTCATTTAAACCCACATCGCCGTTCACGTCATGAATGTGGGTCGGGCGCGACTATCCACTGAGGAACGGAGATTGCGCTGGCGGGAAGGAACTGTGTTACTGCTGTGGGGAGCGGAATCACCTTGTTTCGTCCTATCCGATGAAGAAAACTACAACGGTGAGTCAAATCTGCACTACCGCTCATTCCACACGGAGCTTCACGTCCGTAGAGGTAACTAACCACGACAACGCCATAGAACTACTGATGAGAGTTTGATGTTATGGGATCTAGCTAACAGTTTGGGACTGTGTACAAAACTGCTAGGAAAACCCATCCAGGCCAGAGCTCTCGATGGGAAAGTACTGTTTAGCATAACTCACGTCTCTGAACTTCTGCTGGTTTCCATTGAGAAACACAAAGAATTGCTGAACTTTTACTTGCTCAGATGTCCATCTAAGACACTAATTCTGGGGTACCAGTGGTTGTGCAAGCATAATCCCCAGATAGACTGGAGTACAGGAATGGTTTTGAGATGGGGGCCGGATTGTGAGAAACAGCATAATTGCATCACTAACCAGAAACGATGCACTACTGTTAGTAATCCAGTCTCTGCTCATCCTACTTCAGGTCCAAGAACCACAGACCTCAGTACAGTGCCATTCTGCTACCGCCATCTGGGAGAAGTTTTTAGTAAGTCTAAAGCTCTAAGTCTTCCACCTCATCGCCCATATGACTGTTCTATAGATCTGGTTCCAGGTTCCACCATTCCAAAGGGGCGTCTTTTCTTATTCTCTGCTCCTGAACAAGATGCAGTGAACGAATACATCGACACATCTCTCGCAGTGGGTCTTACCCGTCCGTCCTCCTCTGCAGCAGAAGCGGTATTTTTCTTCGTGGGGAAAAAGGATGGATCTCTCAGATCCTGCGTTGATTACAGTGCTCTTAATAAAATTACAATAAAAAAATCGATATCCCCTTCCTCTCATGTCATCTGTCTTTGACCAGCTCCAGCAGGTCAAGGTATTTACCATGCTTGACCAACGCAATGCCTACCACTTGGTTAGGATTAGGGAAGGGGATGAGTGGAAAACCAGATTTAATACCCCTAGGGGTCACTACGTATATCTGATCATGCCTTTATGCCTCACATAACGCTCCTGCAGTGTTTCAGGCGATGATCACAAAGACCTAAGAGACTACTTGGATCACTTTATGTATGTTTACCTGGATGACATTCTCATTTATTCCCCTGACTTGGAGTCTCACAAAATCCATGTCACTAAGGTCCTTTAGCATCTCTTGGAAAACGACCTCTACGTCAAGGCTGAGAAAAGCGAGTTTCATGCCATGACAATCTCCTTCCTCGGCTTAATAGTGTCAGCCGGTAAGGTAGAGATGGATCCTGCCAAAGTGAGTGCTGTGATGGATTGGCCAACGCCTGTGAGCCGCAAGAAACTACAACAGTTTTTAGGCTTTGCTAATTTCTACAGACGGTTTATCAGAGGTTTCAGCACCGTGGTGGCCCCGCTCCATGCTCTCACGTCCCATCAAGTGGTGTTCAGATGGACACCAGATGCTGAGACAGCGTTTCAGATTCTAAAGCAACGCTTCTCTTCTGCTCCCCCTCAGGGCTTTCCTATATCGGCGACTGTCTAAGGCCGAACGTAACTATGACGTTGGCAACCGGGAGTTGCTGGCAGTTAAGGTGGCTCTGGAGGAGTGGCGGCATTGGCTGGAGGGAGCGGCCCATCCCTTCATTGTCTGGACGGACCATAAGAACCTTGAGTATATCTGCAATGCAAAGAGACTTAATTCTCGCCAGGCCAGTTGGATGTTATTTTTTTAACCGCTTTTCTTTCTCTTTATCTTACAGGGCGGGGTCAAAGAACATCAAGCCTGATGCCCTGTCTCGCCTATACGACCCTGAGCCTGTTTCCAAGGAACCAGAGCCTATCCTTCCACTAACCTGTGTGGTTGGAGCGGTGACCTGGCAGATAGAGAACGAGGTCAAGCAGGCCAACAGTGGGACACCTTTGCTTAGTGGATGTCTGGACAATCGTCTATTTGTCCCTCCGGCATTACGCTCAAGGGTAATTCATTGGGCCCACGCCTCACTGCTTTCTTGTCATCCAGGCGTCCGGCGGACTATGTACAGCATTTCGAGGAGATACTGGTGGCCGCGTATGGAGAAGGAGGTCCAGGAGTACGTGGCAGCATTGTTCAGTCTGTGCCAGAAACAAAACCTCATTCAGGGCCCACATGGGACTGCTTCAATCACTCCCCATTCCCTCTCGCCCATGGACTGAGAAATCCATGGACTTTATCACAGGGCTTCCGGCTTCACAGGGTAACAACACTGTACTAACTGTTTTTGACAGGTTTTCAAAGATAGTCAGGTTTATTCCCCTGTCCAGACTGCCTTCGGCCAAGAAGACGGCTGAAATAATGATGAACCACGTCTTCTGATATCATGGTTTCCCAAAGGACATTCTTTCTGACCGGGGGCCTCAGTTTGTGTCCCAGTTCTGGAGGGAATTTTGCCGACTCATTGATGCCAGGGTCAGCTTGACCTCTGGTTATCATCCGGAATCCAACGGCCAGACTGAACGCCTCAACCAACAGCTGGAAACTGGTCTCAGATGTTTGGTCTCCCAGAACCCCTCAACATGGAGCAAGAACCTGGTCTGGGTGGAGTATGCCCACAATTCTTTGATTACCACAGCCACGGGTATGTCCCCATTCAAGTGTGAATTTTGTTATGACCGTCCCCTTTTTGCAGACCTGGAGCCGAAGGTCTCTCTGTTCCATCGGCCCACGCCTTAGTATGGTGCTGTCGCAGCATTTGGGCTGCTGCCCGCCAAGTTCTGCTCCCCTATCGGAATTGTGTTAAGAAGGATCCGGATCGTGGGCGTTGTCCTGCCCTAATCTATCGACCTTGACAGCGGGTGTGGCTCTCCACCAAGGATCTCAACTCACAAGTGCCCTGTAGAACGCTGGCTCCAAGGTTTGTGGGTCCATTTCCCATTACCAAGGTTGTTGGTACGGCGGCTGTTCGCCTTCGTCTGCCTCGGTCCCTCAGTGTTCATCCAACTTTCCACGTTACCAAGGTGGAGCCAGTGGTGCATAGTCCACTTGTCCACAAGTGGATTTTACACTTGTGTCTCCATCTGTGCCCCCACCAGTGGTGGGGGCACAGATGGAGATCCGGAATGGATCACAAAGCCTGGCCGCAGTGAAGAACACCAAACTGGCCTCTTTGTATTTCACTAGTTCAGAGTGTGCGCCTCGAGTTCCTCAAGGGAGCAACCGGGCGTTTCCATGGAGACCGCAAAAATCACAAGACCCAGAGCACCAGCTGCAGACAGTATCTTTCTCCACATTTCCTCCAAATCCACTTCTTCTCCTCTGCTCCCTCGGGACCAAACTAACTCCTACAGCCACACAGAGATATGCCTCCGAGAGCCAGTAGCTGGCTGCACACGTCAACATGTATGTCAACAGTAACATGACTTCATAACCAACTAGCCATTGGGAGCTAGCCGGACAATATCTAAAAAAAGAGCTGTTCAACACAAAGTACAAAATGATGTCCAAAGTGTGCTCAAAATTAAATCTTTAGAAAGAGACAAAACATAGCCAGAAGAATGGACAGAAAGTCAGCGAAAGATGATGATTACACGCTTAAAAAATTGCAAACCAATTGGACAAGATGATGTCATCCCCAAAATGGTTTAGCTTTGCTTGAAGCCTGAATGGCTGAATAGTATAAAAAACTGAACCATTGATTACAAAAAGGCCGTGCATAGAAGATAAACAGATGGACAAGGTCGCGGGTTCGCGTCCCACGGAGAGCACGTCTAGGGTCCTTGGAGAAGACACCTAGCCCCCACTTCTCCCACCATTGGCGCCGTTGAAGGGCAGCCTGCTGCGGTGTAAGGAGTGCAGCAAACAAATTTCCCCGGTGAGGGATGAATAGAGTAATTCAAAATAATCAAAAAAAATAATCAAATTTTGCAAGATGCTTTATTTCTTATTTATTTCAATGTTCCTTTTTCTGATCTTAGTTGTTCTTTCCTCCATTGTTTGTTACTTTTTCTTTTCACTGTGGACACATGGAAAACTGTGTTCACGCGTATAAGTATGTGTCTAATTTGTATCATCAGACTTCTAAAAACAGTATTAACTCTAGAACACGATGACCTGACCTCTAACAAAAACAACCAAACTGTTACCATGTAGAAAGTAGGAGCCAAGTACACGTAAGAAGATTCAGCTGAGTTTATTGGGGGAAATGAGGGGCTCAGGCTGACTGGAGAAGCTGTGACATTAACCAAGGGAAGCTGGCTGGAGTGGTGAGGCCAGGCATGAAGGATACTGGAGAGCAGGCAGGACTAGTAATAACAACTAAACTGACGACACGTTGGGGGATGGATAACTAGGCTTAAATAGTGGAAGAAAGTAAACACAGGTGTGAACATTAGGGAGAACCAAGAGGGACGTGAGGACACTCAGGTCGAGGCTGGCTGTGACGAGGACTAAAACTGCAAACAGAGTAAACGAACTCTGGAGGATCATGACACAAACTAGGAACACAAGTCACAATTCCCTTCTACTGGGAATAAAATCTAATCTTCATGTTTTACTGAAAATAAAATCTAATGTTTATTAGCACCCAAACACAGACAAGCTTTTTTTTGTGTGTGTAAGCCTGTTTTTTTGATCAATTGTACATTAGTATAAACTTTATTTATATTGAATGATGTAACAGGAGACTGAATATTTAATAAATTCAATTTAATTACTTAATAATAAATTTAATTATCTAGATTGTTTTCAGGACCACAAGAGAACACATTACTCCTGGCTTTTAGCTTCACTTTAGATCTCAGCTGGATTTAGAATTAAGATGAAAATCCTTTTACTAACTTCTAAGGATGTAAATGGGATGGTCTCATCCTGTGTAAGTGATCTTACAAACCAATCAAAACACTGCACACACAAAACGGACGTATTAGTTTGGTTATTTGTGTTGATTCTGTGTTTCTGGCAGAATTATTGTGTTCGAAGCTTTCCTGTTGTGATGTGTAACGATAGAAATGAAAATGAATTGACTTATATTCTGCATGGATCGACAGCCGGTTCCAGCTGGCGCAAGGAGGTTACTACCGCAGCAAAAGCTGGGCTGTTATTCCATATCCACACATTCTTTATCCAGTTATGAAACACTTCTTAACAAAAATCTGCTTCCAGTTCAGAAAACACTTTCAGATTACCCATTTCTTCTTACTTTCTCCATTATTTGCATTTTATTGCTTTGTTTTTGTCAGGGTTTGTTGTGTGGATACAAAGCAGGACAGTAGATGCTCCAAATAAAGACTTCTATTTAACAAATCCAAACTGAAAACAAGCTTGTGCAAAGCAAAATACTAAATATCTTAAAACTTAGAACTAGATAATACGAGATTTGCTTCAAAACATCAAAGTACGGGAAACCAGAAAGACAAGACAAACCCGCGGGGGAGTGAGGCAAAGCAACCCCTTAAATACTGGCAGGAGAAAAATAGGAACCAGGTGAAGATCATTAAGGAAGAGTGATGATCAGACCTGAGAAATACACCCAAGAGCAACACAGCACCTGAAAGGAAATAATGTGAGTGATTTAAAAATAAAACAGGAAATGAACAAAAACACTCTGACTTCATTACTAAACCTGACAGTACCCCTGCCCTCAACGTGCGTCTCCAGACGCACTGCGAAACTTGTCCAGATGCCGTTGATGGAAGTCCCGACTGAGACCCTTATCCAGGATATGAGAGGATGGCTCCCATGACCGCTCTTCAGGACCGTACCCCACCCAGTCCACCAGATATTGCAACCCCTGGCCACGCCTTCGGACATCCAAGAGCCGGCGGACACTATATGCGGGGTGATTGTCAATGAGCCGCGGTGGGGGAGGAGGAGTCGGGGCAGGTTGAAGGGGGCTGGTAACATGGGGCTTCACCTGAGAAACATGAAAGACAGGGTGGATATGCAGGGTTTGAGGAAGTTGCCGTCTCACAGTCACCGGGTTTAGAACTCTTTCATTGATGAAGGGATCGATGTACTTGGGGGATCATTTCTTGGATTCCGTGCGGAGACGAATATTGTCTGTTGAGAGGTACACGGACTGACCCACCACGTATGGGGGAGCAGCGGAATGACGTCGATCCGCGAGCCTGTTGTTTGCAGCCGATGAACGAAGCAGCGCCGCACGGGCCTCCCTCCAAACACGCCGACATCGCAGGACCTGATGCTGTACAGAGGGAACAGCAATTTCCACCTCCTCCTCCGGAAACAGCGGGGGTTGGTAGCCAAGAGAGCACTCAAATGGGGAGAGACCAGAGGCAGATGTCGTGAGGGAATTGTGTGCATACTCAACCCACGGAAGATCTGTGCTCCAGGTGGTCTGACGGCGGGCACAAATGCAGCGGCGGGCTGCTTCCAGGTCCTGATTGGTCCTCTCTGTCTGGCCGTTGGTCTGAGGATGAAACCCAGAAGAGAGACTAGAGTTGACCCCAAAAGCCTTACAAAAGGCCTGCCAGTCTTGAGAGATAAACTGGGGCCTGCGATCTGAGACTATATCACTGGGCAAACCGTGTAGCCGGAAAATGTGCCTGATCATTAGTCGGGCTGTCTCAGATGAAGTGGGAAATTTAGTCAGGGCAACGAAGTGGGCTGCCTTAGAAAAACGGTCAACCACCGTCAGAATAGTGTTCTTCCCACTCGACATGGGCAAACCTATCACAAAGTCCAGGGCGATGTGGTACGGGGAGTGGCCGCAGTTCTCCAGAGGGAAGCTTGTTGCTGGACTTGCCTCTAGCGCAGACGGGGCATGCTGTCACAAATTCCCTGACATCCTTAGCCAGGCTAGGCCACCAAAAACGGCGACGAATGAATGATTCAGTCCTGCAAGCATGGTAGCTTTTGTGACATGTACGGAAATTCTTTTTGGAAAACTGGGACACCATGTCATCCGAACTAAAGAGGACAAGGACAACCCAAGATGTCATCAGCGCTCAGTTCAGAAGCCTGCATCTCTGATGGGATGAGGCTGCATGAGTGCATGTGGCATGGGCAGCTTACACATCTGGAAAGGCACCATCAATGCTAAAAGGTATGTTCAAGTTCTAGAGCGACATATGCTCCCATCCAGACATTGTCTCTTTCATTGAAGACCTTGCATTTTCCAATAAGACAACGTCAACCACATACTGCATCAATTACAACATCATGGCTGCATTCCAGAAGGATCCGGGTACTGGAATGGCCAGCCTGCAGCCCAGATCTTTCCCTCATAGAAAACATTTGGGGCATCATAAAGAGAAAGATGCAACAAAGAAGACCTAAAACAGTTGAGTAAAAGAAAACCTGTATTAGACAAAAATGGGACAACATTGCTATTCCTAAACCTGAGCAACTTGTGTGCTCACTCCCCAGATGTTTGCAGACTGTGATCAAAAGAAGAGGGGATTGCACACAGTGGTGAAAAATAGCCTCGTCCCAACTTTTTTAAGATGTGTTGATGCCTTGAAATTAACTTATTTTTTCTTCAAAGTTATACATTGATCAGTTCAAATATTTGATAAGTCGACTAAGTTATATTCTGAATAAATTATTGATATTTGAAACTTCCACTTCATTGCATTTTGTTATTTATTTACAATATGTGCAGTGTTCCAACTTTATTGGAATTGGGTTTGTATTTCACACAATTTGATGGAATCACAACTGGTATAGAACTTTTCCAAAATGACTGATTTCTTAGTATTTGGAAGAAAAAAAAACTGAAAACATCTTTACTACCAAAACAACAAAAATAACAAATTTAATTACATGTTCAATCACAAAACTCAATACATGGATCCAGCATATGTAAGATTGCCTTGGTAAGAAGTCCTTACAGGCCAAAATGAGAAATGCAGAAATGTGTACACTTAAGTATTTCTTTGTGATAAAAACTCCTGACTTTCTTTGGAAAAGAAATCAGCCTCGTCATTCTCTCTGGCACCTCCTGGTCAGCAGCTATTTAAAGACTCATCAAACAGAAAAGATTCATTCTACTTGGCTGGCGCAGCGAGATCGTTCACCTTCTTTGAATCGTTCTCACTTAATAGAAAAGATTCATTCTCTGAATCAGGGTTCACTGCAAACAAGGTGAGCATTTCTTAAGTACAATCTTGGATCCATTTAAAACTCCTTTTTGATTTTACATCAAAACTATAAGATTTAAAGCAGATGTTACAGATGTCCCTGCAAAAAATTTTAGTTTGATTCTTTCTCCACAGATGGCATCAGGACTTCTCGTGGCGTTCGTTCTCTGCATGGTATGCAACGTTGCGGTTGTTGAAAATGTGATTAAAATGGATTTTTTTTTTTTTCATAAATAATTCCTTACTACCAAAGTCTTTCTTTAAAGACAAATTTTCAAAAAATTAATGTCCATATATAAATGAACCTATCTCAGCAACGACACGGTTGATTTGAATGTTTTTGTACCACTGTAAAGAGAACATTTGGCAGAATGAGTTGATGTGTCATTTATTCATTTATCTGTTACTGAAAAAGAGAAAATTAGGATGAAACACAGAACAATTTAGATTTCTTTGCCTCGCCTAAAAAACATGTTTCCTAATGAATAATTTTGGAATGTTCCAAACATACGTTTTTTACTTCCTAAAATGAAATTTTGACATGTAAAAAGCATCAAAGAGGTTTTAACTTTATTGATGGAGCTTCCACCCCAGCCAATTGGTCTATATAAGGGGCACTTAACCTTTTCGTCCGTAGATCTACTTTTCTTTTTTTACCCTGTCCCATACAGTGTTGTGACAAGCAGCATATGTTGCTGACCCTGGAGATGATCATGGACCTTAGGAAAGTCACAGCTCCCATTACCCCCTTGCAATGACAGACTCCCCCGTCACCACTGTAGACTCTTTCCGCTTCCTCGGCACTACCATCACACAGGACCTAAAGTGTGAGCCGTCCATTAGCTCCCTGGTCAAAAAGGCCCAGTAGAGGATGTACTTTCTGCAGCAGCTGAAGAAAGCCAAGCTGCCCGCCCAGATGTTGGTGTAGTTTTACACAGCCATCATCGAGTCCATCCTCACCTCCTCCATTACCGTGTGGTATGCTGGAGCCACAGCCAGGGACAAACATAGACTGCAGTGCATTGTGTGCTCCGCGGAGAAGGTGATTGGCTGCAGCCTTCCATCTCTCCATGACCTGTACGTCTCCAGGACTCGTGGGCATGGGGGTTGGTTAGCAGCTGACCCTTCCCACCCTGGGCATGGACTTTTTGAGCGACTCCGCTCGGGCAGGAGACTCCGGTCCCTTCGGACCAGAATGTCCCGTCACAAAAACGGCTTCTTCCCTTCTGCCTTTGGACTAATGAATACTTCATAGGGTTTCATAGAGATAACAATTGACAAGTACCTATATACTAAACCAACCTAACAAGTGTTAAAATATGAAAAGTCCTTTATAAATTGTGTGCTTTTGTATTCACAGGGAATTGGCCTGAATTATGAAGTAGACGCAGGTATGTATCACTGAGTATTCACGCACTTGGGGTTTGTGATCGTAAATACTTTCAGATACAATTTTACCGTTTAATGCAAATTATTAAAAAGAAAACTTTTCTGCCTCACATGAGACTTTAG
Source organism: Neostethus bicornis (assembly GCA_902685375.1). Lineage (NCBI taxonomy): Eukaryota > Metazoa > Chordata > Actinopteri > Atheriniformes > Phallostethidae > Neostethus > Neostethus bicornis. Next base: position 29,453,505 of record LR738550.1, read on the forward strand.
GATTGTAGTTCAAATACCTGAAAAAAATACATTGTTTTTTGTTTCAGATGAATGTCCTTATGATTGGACTCGGGTTGGATTTCGCTGTTTCATTTACGTCGACATCGAAAACAGTTTTGCTGCTGCAGAAGTATATTTCTATCTATCATCTATCTATCTATCTATCTATCTATCTATCTATCTATCTATCTATCTATCTATCTATCTATCTATCTATCTATCTATCTATCTATCTATCATCTATCTATCATCTATCCATCCACCTACCTGTATGTCTGTCTGTCTGTTTGTCTGTCTGTCTGTCTTTGTTTTTTTCTCTCTTTTCTCTCTATACTTCCGCTTCCAGGTTGGTCACTAGTGAGTGAGTCTTGTCAGTTTGGAGTTCGTTTTTTTTTTTTTTTTTTTCAATGCATTTGTGTGGATTATGGTGACTGTTTTTGACTGTCTGTGTCTCACCTGGTCTGGTGCGTGCACCGATTGTTGGTGAACTGGCGTCATGACTGAATCGGCCAGTTTATGGTTTGAACCACTGACTCGGCGTCAAGCTGGTCCCTGCTGGAATGTGCATGATGGAGGAGGTGACACTCGCGGTCAGTGATGTCGTCGGCTCCAGGATGAATGGGTCTGAATGGTGCCTGACCTGGGGATCCACGTCTCACCTGCTGCACGGAGGGGTTGCAGGCTGAGGGTGATTAGGGAGGACGTAGGGTGTAGCAGAAAGAAAGAAGAGGTAAGATGAGGCTGTGTGGTGACGGTGTGGCTCAGAGGGTGGAGTGGGCCTGGGTCCTCGGGCCCATTAGAGGTTGTTTCTGATGGCTCTGGGGTTTCCTACTGCTCTACCGAGGCGGAGGACACTGCTTCGGTAGTTGTGTCTCGCACGGCTGCCTCTTTTTGGAGCGTGCCGTTTGCCTCGTGGTTGCCCGGCCTTACTGTGTCCGGCTGGGGAGACGGTCGCCCAGGTGGATGTTTCCCTCCCCCCGGTTGTGCCCATCCGCCTGCCCTCTTCCGGTTCCACACTGCCACATTCTCACTGTCACTTGGGGCGGGGGTCTGGATGAGTGGGGCACGCAGACGAGGCTTGGGGAGGATGATCCCCTTTCTGAGTCTATGTCTGCACCCATCCTACACTCCACTTTTATCTGCATCTTAGTCATTCATTTTCATGAAGGGTCTTGAGGGGTATTTCGGAGAGGGAGTGCCATGTGCACTCCCCTCATACTGTTCTCCCTCAATTTTAAACCCCACGTTAGACACTGAACATGGCATAATCGCACCACACACATTTCTAATTAAACTACACATAGAGAGGTCCTCAGGTTAGGGGTAATGCCGCTTGGCAGCGACAGGGCCTGCCACCTACAAGCGCTCTCTCGCACACTTCATTTGCAGCACATACATACACAGTTGGGACCGGGGAAGTGCGGCCAGTGTTCACCAAGATCATAGCGTTCTGCTGCCTGGAGAGGGGCTTGGTTTGCAGGACTTGGAGGCCAGTCACTTCTGTTTTGCCCGCTGCTGAGGGGTGGGAGACACCCAGAGACGTGGTTGTGTCTTTTTGTTTTTTTGGGGGGGCGCGCTCGCCTGACCCTGCCGGGGCCCCTTGTCACCAGTTGGGGTCAAGAGGTGCACTGGGGCAAGCAACATTAGAGAGTTGGCATGGCCACAGGTGAGGGGCTAGGGTAGTGAAGAAGGACATTAGGTATGCAAAGGTGCTTTTTGGGCTGCCTGGGTCGGGCACCTGGCTGTGTTTTGTGCTGTGGTGGCTTCATATGGGGTGGCTTGGCCCTGCTGGGCCTCCGGTTGAGCCCTGGCTTGGGGGAGTCGGGTCCCTGGACCCTTGGGGTGAGTGCTCCCCTCTCGGCCTTGACTTCTGACAACCCCTGGGCTCGCCTGCGGCTGTGGGGTACGGTTACAGCATCTTCCCCGTAGCCTGTGGGTGCTGACATCGAGGAGGCCTGTGCCCCTTGCTGCTGGGGTGGTCCGGAAGGGGTTTCTCTTAAGCGCCTGGCTGGGTGGGCGGCTCCTTGGCCTGGCCTTAGGGTCCCGGGATCTCCATGGGCGCGGGCCCGGATTGCGACTGTCTCTGCCTCTCTCGTTCCAATCTTTTGGGGCTGGTGAAGATCCATTGGTCCTAATAAGCACATGGTTCACATCAGCAGCATGCATGTACTTTCACTCACACTCGCACACTGCATCACACTGTTTACTGTCCGCTATGTTCCTTGCTCCCAACCAATATTATTATAGCTCTAGTAACATGTGTTTGTGTTCTACATCTTTTGTTATAGAAGGTTTTGTTGTGTGTGTCAGCTTTATCATTGGCTTAAACTCTTGTTTGTACTTTTTTTTCTCCTTAGATAATCCAGCAGGTTGGTCGTGAATACTGTAAACTCCAGATATCTCTTCACTTTATCCCTTCTTCATCTGTACCCTATTGCTCTTTTTTATCACCCTCCCTTACCGCCCCTCTCCTCAGTAATCCCTGTCAGGTCCAGCCAAAGAACAACAGAAAGCACAGATATTTTGTTTGAAAAGCATCTAAAATAAACAAATAAAGCTTGTCAGGGTCGGCACATATTGCTGACCCTGGGAGAACAAAACTGTCCAGCAATACTTGACATTCAGATCATCCTTCTGCCTGCTTGTCACTACGCAGGACAGGACAGGTTTAAAAGAAAAAAATAAAATAAATGAATTAATGGGATCAATCTGTTTTGAAATGATTAAGGCAACATCCTGTTTGCAGTTTCCCTCCGCCTTTGTCTGAGTGATGATGGAACAAATCATGTCATCGAGCTGATTAGCCAGCTCTTCTAAGGTCGCTGAACTTGTGTTAGCTTTCCAATACACCACAAAACAAATACTTCCATTCAGCTGAAATTCAGTAATCAATCATTAGGATGAATATGCATCTTCCATCTCATCGACAAAGACCCCCTGCAGGCATAAAAAAGCATAAATATTCAAATATGCTGTTTATTTACGTGTATATGTTAAATATAAGTAGAGCCATTAGCGTGGTCAAATTGTGTTTACATCGTTCTTACTAACTTTGTTCTTTTTAATTTGCCAGTCATACTGCATAAACATGGGAGGGCATCTGGCCTCCATTCACCGATATGTTGACTTAATGGTTATTGAAAACTGGATACTCTCCGATGGCAAACCTGTCTGGATCGGTGGTACTGATTCCGTAGAAGTAAGTTATTTGCAGGATCTGAAACATCAACAACACCCAATTAATATTTTTAAAAACTCAAAAAGGTTGGAATTAAAAAATGAATTGCAACGTATTCTCAGGAGACAACTTGGATGTGGACTGATGGGTCAATGTGGGATTTCACCTATTGGTACACGGGAGAACCAAACAACGCCAAAGGAGGAGAAAATTGTCTTGAAATGTTTCCCAAAGGTAAAAATGATTAATCTGACAGTCTACATCAACCACCACCCTCCACAATCTATGCTCACAGGAACGGGGAAAAAGTTTTATCTTTTAAAATCATCTAATTTTATTTATCAAAGAAAAAGCTAAAGTATTCGTTTTATTGAACAGTGAGTCTCCTTCAGTTATTAATAATGAATGTCAGTCAGTCATCTTCTTATCCATCCATCCCTTTCGAGGTTCCAGGGGGTGCCAGAGCCCAATCCGGCTGATTTAAGGCGAAGGGCAGGATACACCCCGAACAGGTCTCCAGTCTGTCGTGGGGCAACACACATACAACCATCCACACACACACTCATTCCTTGGGGCAATCTGGCACCGGCCAATCAACCTGGCATGCGTGTCTTTCGAGGGCTGGAGGAAACCGGAGTACCCAGAGGAAACCCACACAAACACGGGGAGAACATGCAAATTCCACACAGAAAGGACAGTGTTCCAAGCCTCATCCCCATCCAGGACTCAAACCTACGACCTTCTTGCTGTAAGGCCATTGTGCTACCCACTGCGCCACCGTGCTGCCCTAACAATGAATGAATAATCGTTATTAAATTGGTTGACAACTAAGCTGAAAAAATGTTGGAGTAATATGTCTGTAAAAATTACGTTTTTTTTATATCGAGCAAGCGGAGCCATATTGTTTTTGCCCCTTGGCGTAGACCTATTTGTAATAAAAATGATTTACCTCAAAATTTTCTTTTTCCAGGAAATAAGAAGTGGAACGACACTCCTTGTGATAAAAAACAAAGATTCATCTGTTCCAAGAATATTTGAAGCAAATCTCCATCACCACCTCAAGAACCCAAACGCTCACACAAATTATTCTTTTGATCAAATGAATGCATTCATCATTCCATCTATTCATGTTCTTTCATTTATTTAAGCTGTTAGGGTTCTGTAGTAAACCATAAGAGGTGGGTTACACCCTGCAAGACTCACCAGTCTTTAACATTTATGAAAAAACTGAATTTTAAAATAAACATTTTTCGGGGATCAGATTTAGAAAAGTCTGTAAAATAATTGAACATCTTTGTAATGTAAAGAAAATAATAAAATAAATCTTAATTCTGAACGTGATTTTAAAATTATTTATGAAAAGATGTACAGTGCAGATTTATTTTACACCTGAATGTATTTGATCTCATTCATGAAAGCGTGACCACATTCATCTGTGACTCTTTCATAACCATCCTGGTCCTCTGTTTTCTTACGTTTTCCTTATTTATTTTATGCTGCATTCTTTATCAATTTTTTTAAAGATCGAAATAAATTAAGAACCGCTAATCATAAAAAGATTTCTCAGGTTTGGTATGTTTTTCACTTTGCTTTTACTTGACTCTCCTACATACATGTTTGAATTTAATTTGATGGATTTTTTTCTTTTAAAAAAAGTTCATTTGATTTGTCGAACTGCTGCAGCCAATAAAATGTAACTATATTGAGAGAGATTTACAGAGATTTAACATTGAAAGGGTGGATGTGTTCACAACAGTTGTGGTCCGTCCATTTCACACCGAGTCCTTCCGTGATGTGCTACTCAACACCTCGTTGAATAATATCAAGAAATTACAGCTGGTGCAAAACGAAGCAGCTCGTGTGGCTCTAAAGTGTGTTTTGAGAACAAGTGTGGCCAAAATGCATTCACAACTCTCATGGCTGTTTGTAAAGGATCGATGGTTATATACCAAAGTTAACTTTTTAAGAAATATTATTACAACTCAAACACCATTGATCTTCTACCAGAAACTGCCTTTCAGTAAAAACACACATTTTTATTCCACAAGACATTCAGAAGGGCAGTGCTTCACTTTACCAAAGTGTAAAACTACACAGAGCCAATGCACAGTCATGTTTACAGCTGTGCAGGAGTGGAATCATTTACCACAGAATATAAGAGAACTAAGCAGTGCTTATAGCTTCAAAAAACAACTTAAAAGGTACTATCATCAAGCAAACTATGATCTCATGTGATATTGCTGTCTTGCTGTTGTTGTAAAGTGTTATGTTTCTTTTTTTGGATATTTGTGTTTTTATAAGAAATGTAAACTGTTTTGAAGTAGGTTCATTGTACTACATGAATGTGATTTAATTTGTTAATTGTAATATTTGAAATTTAATTTGACCCCAGGAAGAGTAGCTGACGCAGTTCGCTGCTGATGCTAATGGGGATCTAACAAATAAACAAATAAACTTTGTCCGACTTGAATAAACACCCCTCAAATACCATCATTAATGACACCACGGCTGGATACAGAAGCAGACGTAGGCACCAGTGGGCGTTGCATCACCTTAATTGTGTACAACAGGGGTCCCCAACCTTTTCTGCGCCACAGACTGGTTTAATGTCTGACAATAATTTCACGGACCGGCCTAAAGGTGATGAGACCAGCCTGAAAAAAATGGCTTTTTAAAATCAATAATAAACTTAAATCCACTTTGACTTCACGAGAAAATTTATTTGCAGCGTCTTTATAAAGTGGAAACATTCTCTCTTCTCGAAAGCACTCTTGTTGCCATGGTAACGGTAAACATGTACTTTCAAACTAAAAGACATCACAAAAACAAAGTGAATAAAAATAGTCCACGGCCTGGTGGTTGGCTTAAACTCTTGGATGTCTGGTGTACAACGCAAGCTATTTTGAAGAGCATTTAAACACCAATTCATGATCTGATTGGCTGTCAGAAACTACTCGTGCCCGTTCACTTACAGTCCTCAGACAGAGGCGGTGTCATTGACAGAGAATTGCTCCTTCAGACGTTTATTGTACCTGGATCTCGCCTGCTGTACCTCTCTCGAGAACCGGTACTTAGCGCCTTTGTAGCTCTCTCTGTCATTGGCTCTGTGAGCTGCTTCCTTTTCCCTCCTGATCTGTCTTAGTCTGGGTGTGAACCAGGGTTTGTCGTTGTTAAATCTTACCCTGGTTTTTGATGGAATGATGCTGTCCTCACAGAAACGTATGTATGACGTCACTGTGTCTGTGTAGTCATCCAGACTATCTGTGGCAGCTCTAAACACACCCCAGTCTGTTGTGTCCAGACACATACGAAGCTCGTCCACAGTTTCGCTGGTCCACTTCTTGGAAGTCCTCACTGCAGGTTTAGAAAGCTTCAACTTCTGTCTGTATGCCGGGATGAGGTGAACCATGTCGTGATCAGAGAAGCCCAGAGCAGCTCGAGAAACAGCCTTGTAGGCTTTACTGGCTGTAGTGTAGCAGTGATCCAATGTGTTCTTTTCCCTGGTTGGGCAGTTTACAAACTGTCTGTACTTTGGGAGTTCCTGGCTCAGATTTCCCTTGTTAAAATCCCCAAGGATAATAACTAGAGAGTCCGGGAAGTTTTGCCCCACACACAGAATTTGGTCCGCGAGCGCGCGTTGGGCCTCGTGCACGTTTGCGCATGGCGGAATGTAAACAGCAGCCAGAATGAATGAAGCAAACTCCCGTGGAGAATAAAATGGTCTACAGTTTCTAAAGAAGTATTCCAGAACCGGAGAGCAAAGCTGGGAGATCACAGACACATCCGAACACCAGGAGTGGTTGATGTAGAAACAGAGCCCTCCACCTTTTGTTTTTCCACCGGAGAAATCCCTCTGTCTGTCAGCGCGGAAGAGCTGAAATCCCTCCAGCTGAAGCGCGCAGTCCGAGATCTGCTCGTTGAGCCATGTCTCCGTGAAGCATAGAACACAACACTCCTCTGTACGTGCCCAAAACATCTCAGTCTTGCCTCTCTAACTTTATCCCCAAAACCTCTAACATGTGCTGTTCCCCTGATGTACTCATTTCTAATCCTGTCCATCCTGGTCACTCCGAGAGAGATCCTCAGCATCTTCATCTCTGCTACCTCCATCTCTGCTTCCTGTCTTTTCTTCAGTGCTACTGTTTCTAGGCCAAACAGCATGGCCGGTCTCACCACGGTTTTGTACACTTTCCCTTTCATTCTAGCTGAAACTCTTCTGTCGCACATCACACCTGATACTTTCCTCCACCCGTTCCAGCCTGCCTGAACACGCTTCTTCACCTCTTTTCCACACTCTCCATTGCTCTGGACTGTTGATCCTAAGTACTTGGAATCTTCCACCTTCTTTATCTCTTCTTCCTGTAACCTCACTTTTCCATTTGGATCCCTCTCATTTACACACATGTACTCTGTCTTACTCTGACTAATCTTCATTCCTCTTCTTTCTAGTGCAAACCTCCACCTCTCCAGCTTTTCCTCCACCTCTTCCCTCCTCTCACTACAGATCACAATGACATCTGCAAACATCACTGTCCATGGGGATTCCTGTCTAACCTCGTCTGTCAGCCTGTCCATCACCATAGCAAACAGCAAAGGACTCAGAGCAGACCCTTGGTGCAGTCCCACCCCCACACTGAACTCCTCTATCTCTCCTACAGCACACCTCACCACTGTCTTACAGCCCTCATACATGTCCTGGACCACTCTAACATACTTCTCTGTCACACCAGACTTCCTCATACAATACCATAGTTCTTCTCTATGTACCCTGTCATACGTTTTCTGTAGAAAGCGTATTTCAGACCTTAGCCTACCTTCTACAACTTTTTTCTCATAATTTCATCGTTTGACTGATCAGTTTTATTCCTCTGTAGTTACCACAACTCTGCACATCTCCCTTGTTCTTAAAAATAGGAACCAGCACACTTCTCCTCCATTCATCAGGCATCTTCTCACTTTCTAATATCTCTTTAAACAGCCCAGTCAGAAACTCAATTTGCCACCTCACCTAAGCATTTCCATACTTCTACAGGGATATCATCAGGACCCAGAGCCTTTCCACTCTTCATTCTCTTCAGTGCCCTCTTTATTTCTACCTTACTGATCCTAGCCACTTTCCGGTCCACTATGGTAACATCTTCTACTCTTTGTTCTCTTTCATTTTCTTCATTCATCAACTCTTCAAAGTACTCTTTCCATCTTCCCATCACATTACTGGTATCTGTCAAAAGACATCCATTCCTTTCTTTAATCACCCTAACTTGCTGCACAGCCTTCCCATCTTTGTCTCTCTGTCTTGCCAACCTGTACGTATAGGTCCATCTCTCCCTCCTTGCTGTTCAGCCTAGCGTATAGGTCTTCGTAGGCTACTTGTTTTGCCTTTGCCACCTCTACTTTAACCTTACGCTGTATCTCACTGTGCCTTTGCCTATTCTCTTCTCAGTGTCCCACTACTTCTTAGCCAGCCTCTTTCTTTTGATACAATCCTGCACCTCCTCATTCCTCCACCACGTCTCTCTATCTATCTATCTTCCTTCCAGATGACACACCAAGTACTCTCTTGCCTGTCTCCCTGATCGCATTAGCTGTAGTTGTCCAGTCATCTGGAAGCTTCTCCTGCCCACCAAGAGTCTGTATCAACTCCTTTATAAAGTTCAAGCAGCACTCTTCCTTTTTCAGTTTCCACCATTTAGTCTTCTGCACTCCCTTCATCTTCTTAGACTTCCTCACTGCTATGGTCATCTTACACATGACCATCCTGTGCTGTTTGGCTACACTGTCTCCTGCTACAACTTTGCCGTCACTGATCTCTTTCAGATTACACCGCCTACACAAAATGTAATCAACATGTGTACTCCTTCCTCCACTCTTATAAGTCACCCTGTGTTCCAGCCTTTTCTTGAAATAAGTATTCACTACAGCCATTTCCATTCTTTTTGTAAAGTCAATCACCATCTGTCCTTCTGCATTCCTGTTCTGGAGACCAAACCTGCCCATCAAACCTGCCCTTTTAAACTAATTGCATGTGCCAAACTATAAACCATTGTTCAATATTACCCACTTTTAAAATAGTTATCTGGAGACAGTAGTGGTACAAAGTTATTGTAATACTTAGGAGCGCTTTGGAACGGCTGGGATTTGAATTTGCATCATTTTTGTTGTAATTTAGTCACTTTTTTTTTATTTCACCAGGACAGTGTGACCGTTTTTGAAAAAAAAAAAAAAAAATGATATAAACAATGTAAGACATTTATTAACTTCGGACACTAGAGAACTTCATTTAATAAACCACCCACACCAAGTGTTTTGTTTGGTCTAGTTCTGCCAATAACTGTCTGTAGCTCTTCAGTGGTGTTAGATGGAGGAGTTATTGATGTTTATCACAAAGCAGTGCTGACTAGGGATGGGATACCGATATCCATACCGATAGGCAAAATAACCCGTTTAGTATCTTTTACCGGACCTAAAACTTTTAGCCTTCTCAGTATTCTTAATGGTATCGGGGGAGAGGTGGGGCAACAGAATGAACACAACACACATTACTTTTTTCCTCCGTTTGTCAGACGGTCTATCTTCCTCCTTACTGCACTGAAAATAATTTGTGTTACAAGAGAATGGCAGAGCTGGGAAGTTGCGTAAAAATATTATGGGCTGCCATTGCTGTAAAAATATGTACTTAAACTGTAATGTCATGTGTTTTTTCTGTTGTACACTTTTTGTCCATGTCTGCAACCTGTGTTGTGTAGTTGTGCACTTCCTGTTTTGTTGTGAAAACGAACTCTCCTCTTGTTTCATGTTTGTTACTTCCTGCCCTTGTGTGTTTCCCACAGCTGTGTATGTCCAATTGTCCCTCATTGTTTCCACCTGAGATCCCCTTCCTTTTGTGTTAAATAGTCCTTGTTCTTTACATTTTGAACACTCTCCTCATGTCCTGGGTTCTGACAGAGCCAAGATTGCCTTCATGATCTCCTAACTATCAGGAAGAGCTCGTTCTTGGCTTGTTCTTGGCTTGTTCTTGGCTCTTTATTGCCCACATCATAGTTTCCAAACCGCCCTGCAGGACACCTTTGATCCGGTGTCCACCAGCCGGGAGAATGGCCGAAAAATCATCGGGATCAGACAAAGCAAGGAAACTGTTTGTGATTACGCCATTTGTTTCCGCACATTGGCGACGGAGAGCGGGTGGGGTCCCACTGTCTGTCTTGTATGATACCTTCCTTAAGGGACTGGCTCGGCACAACCAGGAGCTGTTGGTGCCGCTGGATCTACCACCGGACCTGGATTCCCTCATCGCACTCACTATACGTACGGATAACTGGGGACGCCAGCTGTCTCGACAACAGCAGTATAGATCTACTGAAGTGGAGTTGTCTCACACCTCAGCTGAACGGGAAGGGGGGGGGGCTGTCCACCATTCTCATTTAAACCCACATCGCCGTTCACGTCATGAATGTGGGTCGGGCGCGACTATCCACTGAGGAACGGAGATTGCGCTGGCGGGAAGGAACTGTGTTACTGCTGTGGGGAGCGGAATCACCTTGTTTCGTCCTATCCGATGAAGAAAACTACAACGGTGAGTCAAATCTGCACTACCGCTCATTCCACACGGAGCTTCACGTCCGTAGAGGTAACTAACCACGACAACGCCATAGAACTACTGATGAGAGTTTGATGTTATGGGATCTAGCTAACAGTTTGGGACTGTGTACAAAACTGCTAGGAAAACCCATCCAGGCCAGAGCTCTCGATGGGAAAGTACTGTTTAGCATAACTCACGTCTCTGAACTTCTGCTGGTTTCCATTGAGAAACACAAAGAATTGCTGAACTTTTACTTGCTCAGATGTCCGTCTAAGACACTAATTCTGGGGTACCAGTGGTTGTGCAAGCATAATTCCCAGATAGACTGGAGTACAGGAATGGTTTTGAGATGGGGGCCGGATTGTGAGAAACAGCATAATTGCATCACTAACCAGAAACGATGCACTACTGTTAGTAATCCAGTCTCTGCTCATCCTACTTCAGGTCCAAGAACCACAGACCTCAGTACAGTGCCATTCTGCTACCGCCATCTGGGAGAAGTTTTTAGTAAGTCTAAAGCTCTAAGTCTTCCACCTCATCGCCCATATGACTGTTCTATAGATCTGGTTCCAGGTTCCACCATTCCAAAGGGGCGTCTTTTCTTATTTTCTGCTCCTGAACAAGATGCAGTGAACGAATACATCGACACATCTCTCGCAGTGGGTCTTACCCGTCCGTCCTCCTCTGCAGCAGAAGCGGTATTTTTCTTCGTGGGGAAAAAGGATGGATCTCTCAGATCCTGCGTTGATTACAGTGCTCTAAATAAAATTACAATAAAAAAATCGATATCCCCTTCCTCTCATGTCATCTGTCTTTGACCAGCTCCAGCAGGTCAAGGTATTTACCATGCTTGACCAACGCAATGCCTACCACTTGGTTAGGATTAGGGAAGGGGATGAGTGGAAAACCAGATTTAATACCCCTAGGGGTCACTACGTATATCTGATCATGCCTTTATGCCTCACATAACGCTCCTGCAGTGTTTCAGGCGATGATCACAAAGACCTAAGAGACTACTTGGATCACTTTATGGATGTTTATCTGGATGACATTCTCATTTATTCCCCTGACTTGGAGTCTCACAAAATCCATGTCACTAAGGTCCTTTAGCATCTCTTGGAAAACGACCTCTACGTCAAGGCTGAGAAAAGCGAGTTTCATGCCATGACAATCTCCTTCCTCGGCTTAATAGTGTCAGCCGGTAAGGTAGAGATGGATCCTGCCAAAGTGAGTGCTGTGATGGATTGGCCAACGCCTGTGAGCCGCAAGAAACTACAACAGTTTTTAGGCTTTGCTAATTTCTACAGATGGTTTATCAGAGGTTTCAGCACCGTGGTGGCCCCGCTCCATGCTCTCACGTCCCATCAAGTGGTGTTCAGATGGACACCAGATGCTGAGACAGCGTTTCAGATTCTAAAGCAACGCTTCTCTTCTGCTCCCCCTCAGGGCTTTCCTATATCGGCGACTGTCTAAGGCCGAACGTAACTATGACGTTGGCAACCGGGAGTTGCTGGAAGTTAAGGTGGCTCTGGAGGAGTGGCGGCATTGGCTGGAGGGAGCGGCCCATCCCTTCATTGTCTGGACGAACCATAAGAACCTTAAATATATCTGCAATGCAAAGAGACTTAATTCTCGCCAGGCCAGTTGGATGTTATTTTTTTAACCGCTTTTCTTTCTCTTTATCTTACAGGGCGGGGTCAAAGAACATCAAGCCTGATGCCCTGTCTCGCCTATACGACCCTGAGCCTGTTTCCAAGGAACCAGAGCCTATCCTTCCACTAACCTGTGTGGTTGGAGCGGTGACCTGGCAGATAGAGAACGAGGTCAAGCAGGCCAACAGTGGGACACCTTTGCTTAGTGGATGTCTGGACAATCGTCTATTTGTCCCTCCGGCATTACGCTCAAGGGTAATTCATTGGGCCCACGCCTCACTGCTTTCTTGTCATCCAGGCGTCCGGCGGACTATGTACAGCATTTCGAGGAGATACTGGTGGCCGCGTATGGAGAAGGAGGTCCAGGAGTACGTGGCAGCATTGTTCAGTCTGTGCCAGAAACAAAACCTCATTCAGGGCCCACATGGGACTGCTTCAATCACTCCCCATTCCCTCTCGCCCATGGACTGAGAAATCCATGGACTTTATCACAGGGCTTCCGGCTTCACAGGGTAACAACACTGTACTAACTGTTGTTGACAGGTTTTCAAAGATAGTCAGGTTTATTCCCCTGTCCAGACTGCCTTCGGCCAAGAAGACGGCTGAAATAATGATGAACCACGTCTTCTGATATCATGGTTTCCCAAAGGACATTCTTTCTGACCGGGGGCCTCAGTTTGTGTCCCAGTTCTGGAGGGAATTTTGCCGACTCATTGATGCCAGGGTCAGCTTGACCTCTGGTTATCATCCGGAATCCAACGGCCAGACTGAACGCCTCAACCAACAGCTGGAAACTGGTCTCAGATGTTTGGTCTCCCAGAACCCCTCAACATGGAGCAAGAACCTGGTCTGGGTGGAGTATGCCCACAATTCTTTGATTACCACAGCCACGGGTATGTCCCCATTCAAGTGTGAATTTTGTTATGACCGTCCCCTTTTTGCAGACCTGGAGCCGAAGGTCTCTCTGTTCCATCGGCCCACGCCTTAGTATGGTGCTGTCGCAGCATTTGGGCTGCCGCCCGCCAAGTTCTGCTCCCCTATCGGAATTGTGTTAAGAAGGATCCGGATCGTGGGCGTTGTCCTGCCCTAATCTATCGACCTTGACAGCGGGTGTGGCTCTCCACCAAGGATCTCAACTCACAAGTGCCCTGTAGAACGCTGGCTCCAAGGTTTGTGGGTCCATTTCCCATTACCAAGGTTGTTGGTACGGCGGCTGTTCGCCTTCGTCTGCCTCGGTCCCTCAGTGTTCATCCAACTTTCCACGTTACCAAGGTGGAGCCAGTGGTGCATAGTCCACTTGTCCACAAGTGGATTTTACACTTGTGTCTCCATCTGTGCCCCCACCAGTGGTGGGGGCACAGATGGAGATCCGGAATGGATCACAAAGCCTGGCCGCAGTGAAGAACACCAAACTGGCCTCTTTGTATTTCACTAGTTCAGAGTGTGCGCCTCGAGTTCCTCAAGGGAGCAACCGGGCGTTTCCATGGAGACCGCAAAAATCACAAGACCCAGAGCACCAGCTGCAGACAGTATCTTTCTCCACATTTCCTCCAAATCCACTTCTTCTCCTCTGCTCCCTCGGGACCAAACTAACTCCTACAGCCACACAGAGATATGCCTCCGAGAGCCAGTAGCTGGCTGCACACGTCAACATGTATGTCAACAGTAACATGACTTCATAACCAACTAGCCATTGGGAGCTAGCCGGACAATATCTAAAAAAAGAGCTGTTCAACACAAAGTACAAAATGATGTCCAAAGTGTGCTCAAAATTAAATCTTTAGAAAGAGACAAAACATAGCCAGAAGAATGGACAGAAAGTCAGCGAAAGATGATGATTACACGCTTAAAAAATTGCAAACCAATTGGACAAGATGATGTCATCCCCAAAATGGTTTAGCTTTGCTTGAAGCCTGAATGGCTGAATAGTATAAAAAACTGAACCATTGATTACAAAAAGGCCGTGCATAGAAGATAAACAGATGGACATTTTGCAAGATGCTTTATTTCTTATTTATTTCAATGTTCCTTTTTCTGATCTTAGTTGTTCTTTCCTCCATTGTTTGTTACTTTTTCTTTTCACTGTGGACACATGGAAAACTGTGTTCACGCGTATAAGTATGTGTCTAATTTGTATCATCAGACTTCTAAAAACAGTATTAACTCTAGAACACGATGACCTGACCTCTAACAAAAACAACCAAACTGTTACCATGTAGAAAGTAGGAGCCAAGTACACGTAAGAAGATTCAGCTGAGTTTATTGGGGGAAATGAGGGGCTCAGGCTGACTGGAGAAGCTGTGACATTAACCAAGGGAAGCTGGCTGGAGTGGTGAGGCCAGGCATGAAGGATACTGGAGAGCAGGCAGGACTAGTAATAACAACTAAACTGACGACATGTTGGGGGATGGATAACTAGGCTTAAATAGTGGAAGAAAGTAAACACAGGTGTGAACATTAGGGAGAACCAAGAGGGACGTGAGGACACTCAGGTCGAGGCTAGCTGTGACGAGGACTAAAACTGCAAACAGAGTAAACGAACTCTGGAGGATCATGACACAAACTAGGAACACAAGTCACAATTCCCTTCTACTGGGAATAAAATCTAATCTTCATGTTTTACTGAAAATAAAATCTAATGTTTATTAGCACCCAAACACAGACAAGCTTTTTTTTGTGTGTGTAAGCCTGTTTTTTTGATCAACTGTACATTAGTATAAACTTTATTTATATTGAATGATGTAACAGGAGACTGAATATTTAATAAATTCAATTTAATTACTTAATAATAAATTTAATTATCTAGATTGTTTTCAGGACCACAAGAGAACACATTACTCCTGGCTTTTAGCTTCACTTTAGATCTCAGCTGGATTTAGAATTAAGATGAAAATCCTTTTACTAACTTCTAAGGATGTAAATGGGATGGTCTCATCCTGTGTAAGTGATCTTACAAACCAATCAAAACACTGCACACACAAAACGGACTTATTAGTTGGTTATTTGTGTTGATTCTGTGTTTCTGGCAGAATTATTGTGTTCGAAGCTTTCCTGTTGTGATGTGTAACGATAGAAATGAAAATGAATTGACTTATATTCTGCATGGATCGACAGCCGGTTCCAGCTGGCGCAAGGAGGTTACTACCGCAGCAAAAGCTGGGCTGTTATTCCATATCCACACATTCTTTATCCAGTTATGAAACACTTCTTAACAAAAATCTGCTTCCAGTTCAGAAAACACTTTCAGATTACCCATTTCTTCTTACTTTCTCCATTATTTGCATTTTATTGCTTTGTTTTTGTCAGGGTTTGTTGTGTGGATACAAAGCAGGTCAGTAGATGCTCCAAATAAAGACTTCTATTTAACAAATCCAAACTGAAAACAAGCTTGTGCAAAGCAAAATACTAAATATCTTAAAACTTAGAACTAGATAATACGAGATTCGCTTCAAAACATCAAAGTACGGGAAACCAGAAAGACAAGACAAACCCGCGGGGGAGTGAGGCAAAGCAACCCCTTAAATACTGGCAGGAGAAAAATAGGAACCAGGTGAAGATCATTAAGGAAGAGTGATGATCAGACCTGAGAAATACACCCAAGAGCAACACAGCACCTGAAAGGAAATAATGTGAGTGATTTAAAAATAAAACAGGAAATGAACAAAAACACTCTGACTTCATTACTAAACCTGACAGTACCCCTGCCCTCAACGTGCGTCTCCAGACGCACTGCGAAACTTGTCCAGATGCCGTTGATGGAAGTCCCGACTGAGACCCTTATCCAGGATATGAGAGGATGGCTCCCATGACCGCTCTTCAGGACCGTACCCCACCCAGTCCACCAGATATTGCAACCCCTGGCCACGCCTTCGGACATCCAAGAGCCGGCGGACACTATATGCGGGGTGATTGTCAATGAGCCGCGGTGGGGGAGGAGGAGTCGGGGCAGGTTGAAGGGGGCTGGTAACATGGGGCTTCACCTGAGAAACATGAAAGACAGGGTGGATATGCAGGGTTCGAGGAAGTTGCCGTCTCACAGTCACCGGGTTTAGAACTCTTTCATTGATGAAGGGATCGATGTACTTGGGGGATCATTTCTTGGATTCCGTGCGGAGACGAATATTGTCTGTTGAGAGGTACACGGACTGACCCACCACGTATGGGGGAGCAGCGGAATGACGTCGATCCGCGAGCCTGTTGTTTGCAGCCGATGAACGAAGCAGCGCCGCACGGGCCTCCCTCCAAACACGCCGACATCGCAGGACCTGATGTTGTACAGAGGGAACAGCAATTTCCACCTCCTCCTCCGGAAACAGCGGGGGTTGGTAGCCAAGAGAGCACTCAAATGGGGAGAGACCAGAGGCAGATGTCGTGAGGGAATTGTGTGCATACTCAACCCACGGAAGATCTGTGCTCCAGGTGGTCTGACGGCGGGCACAAATGCAGCGGCGGGCTGCTTCCAGGTCCTGATTGGTCCTCTCTGTCTGGCCGTTGGTCTGAGGATGAAACCCAGAAGAGAGACTAGAGTTGACCCCAAAAGCCTTACAAAAGGCCTGCCAGTCTTGAGAGATAAACTGGGGCCTGCGATCTGAGACTATATCACTGGGCAAACCGTGTAGCCGGAAAATGTGCCTGATCATTAGTCGGGCTGTCTCAGATGAAGTGGGAAATTTAGTCAGGGCAACGAAGTGGGCTGCCTTAGAAAAACGGTCAACCACCGTCAGAATAGTGTTCTTCGCACTCGACATGGGCAAACCTATCACAAAGTCCAGGGCGATGTGGTACGGGGAGTGGCCGCAGTTCTCCAGAGGGAAGCTTGTTGCTGGACTTGCCTCTAGCGCAGACGGGGCATGCTGTCACAAATTCCCTGACATCCTTAGCCAGGCTAGGCCACCAAAAACGGCGACGAATGAATGATTCAGTCCTGCAAGCCCCTGGATGACAGGTCAGTCTTAGCTTTAACAACTAAGGGTTTCCCCTTAGACCAAATAGTAACCTCTAAGGAAAGAGAAGAACCAGATGTGGTGGACATACGCTCCTTGCTTGCCAATGTGCCCACCTTCAGAGACAAGTGGGGGGCTTTTGGGTTCTTCAGGCGGCTCCTGACTATATGACCTCTCTGACCACAATAGAGGCACTCACCTGACCGTATCCGACGCTCCCGTTCAGCCGGCGTGAGTCGATTGCGTCCTAACTGCATAGGTTCCTTAGGCTCAGGGAGAGTGGTCGAAGCACCTGAGGGAGCAAAAAATGGTTCAGTGCAGGATGATCAAATCCCTGAGGTCTCTCCCTCAGACGAGAAGACGAGCGATTACGTTCCCTGTCCCACAGCTTGTCGTCCACCCGAACTGCCAATGCAATCAGTTCATCCAAAGAGGGTGGTAGATCCAGGGCTTATAGAGTGTCTTGGATCTGGTCAGAGAGTCCACATAGGAAGGCATCATATAAAGCAGTAGCATTCCAATCACTGTGGCCAGCCAGAAACCTGAACTCGATGGCGTGGTCGGCCGCTGTACATTCTCCCTGTTTTATCTGAAACAGAGCCCTGGCAGCATCTCTCTCGGGTCTGATCTGCTGAAAAACCCGGGCCAGGGCCTCGGTGAAGGCCTGTAGGGATGCGCAGACATGGGAAGGGCGCGCCCACTCGGTCGTGGCCCAACTCTCAGCTCATCCTGATAGTCGGGAGATGATAAATGCCACTTTATCCACGTCTGAAGGAAAGGAGGCCGACCGGAGCTGGAAACATAATTCACACTGAGTCAGAAAGGGTCGGCAGTCACCTGAATCTCCAGACCATCGTTCTGGAAGTGGCATGGGTGTAGCTCCGGAAGCCGATGGGACAGGTGCTGGCGTCGGTGTAGGTGTATCGGGAGAGCTGGTTGGCAGCGAGGGAGATGAACTGAGCTGCTGCAATCCTTGTCATATCTGGAGCACCTGATCGCTGAGAGCAGTTAGCTGTTGATTAGTCCGTCCGGAAACCTCCACTATATCCTGGTGGAGACGATCTATTTGCTTCTGCTGAAGTTGGGAAGCTCAGTCCTGTTTAGCGAGCGTCGCTCGCACTGCTCCGCTGTCCGTAGTATCCATTGTGGAATGTTTGTTCTGTCAGGGTTTGTTGTGTGGATACAAAGCAGGACAGTAGATGCTCCAAACAAAGTCTTTTATTTAACAAATCCTAACTGAAAACAAGCTTGCACTAAGCAAAATACTAAACGTATCAAAACTTAGAGTTAGAAGATATGAGATCCACTTCCAAAAATCAACTGACAAGTACGGGAAACCAGAAAGACAAGACAAACCCATAGGGGAGTGTGGAAAACCAACCCCTTAAATACTGGCAGGAGAAAATAGGAACCAGGTGAAGATCATTAGGGAAGAAAGGTGATCAGACCAGGAAGACACACACAACACCGGAAAGGAAATAATGTGAGTGATTACAAAATAAAACAGGAAATGAACAAAAAACACTCTGACTTCATTACTAAACCTGACACAAGGTTTAGTGCCAAAGTGTCCATGTTTGACTCGTGTCACTGAGATGCACCAATCTTGGCCATTGTTTCAGACAAAGTTAATATTTTCAAAGAAAATTATTGTTACTTGTAAACCAGAGTGTTTTTATGAAAGTATTAAATATGTGGATTTGACCCATTTTCATTTCACTCATCGTGAGTATAGCACAGATTTGTTTCTACTGCAACCAAAATTAACTTTTTCAAGATGATGGTTTTTAAATTGTTAAAATATGCAGATGTTTTGTTTAAAAAACTTGTACCATGTCAAATGCAATTACATATATCTTTCCTTTATAGCTTTATAGCAAAGAACTACTGTAGGTCCATTTTGACACCAGGCAGGACTAGTAATAACAACTAAACTGACGACACGTTGGGGGATGGATAACTAGGCTTAAATAGTTGAAGAAAGTAAACACAGGTGTGAACATTAGGGAGAACCAAGAGGGACGTGAGGACACTCAGGTCGAGGCTGGCTGTGACGAGGACTAAAACTGCAAACAGAGTAAACGAACTCTGGAGGATCATGACACAAACTAGGAACACAAGTCACAATTCCCTTCTACTGGGAATAAAATCTAATCATCATGTTTTACTGAAAATAAAATCTAATGTTTATTAGCACCCAAACACAGACAAGCTTTTTTTGTGTGTGTAAGCCTGTTTTTTTGATCAACTGTACATTAGTATACACTTTATTTATATTGAATGATGTAACAGGAGACTGAATATTTAATAAATTCAATTTAATTACTTAATAATAAATTTAATTATCTAGATTGTTTTCAGGACCACAAGAGAACACATTACTCCTGGCTTTTAGCTTCACTTTAGATCTCAGCTGGATTTAGAATTAAGATGAAAATCCTTTTACTAACTTCTAAGGATGTAAATGGGATGGTCTCATCCTGTGTAAGTGATCTTACAAACCAATTAAAACACTGCACACACAAAACGGACGTATTAGTTTGGTTATTTGTGTTGATTCTGTGTTTCTGGCAGAATTATTGTGTTCGAAGCTTTCCTGTTGTGATGTGTAACGATAGAAAAAACCCTTCTTATCTTTCTTTGAAAGATAAGAAGGGTTTTTTTTTTTTGTCAATATTGTGTTGTCATGAATTATTTTTTGCAAATGTTCAAACTCAATTCCAAAAACGTTGGGACACTGTACAAATTGTGAATAAACAAGAAATGCCATAATTTACAAATATCACAAACTTGTATTTTATTCACAGTAAAATGTAGATAACATATCAAATGTTGAAAGTGAAACATTTTGAAATTTTGGGCCAAATATTGGCTCATTTTTTATTTCTTGAGAAAAAAGTTGGGGCAGGTAGCAATAAGAAGCCGTAGAAGTTAAATGAACACATACGGAACAGCTGGAGGACCAGTTTGCAAATAATTCGGTTAATTGGCAACATGCTTGGGTGTAAAAAGAACCTCTCAGATTGGCAGTGTTTCTCATAAGTCAAGATGGGCAGAGGATCATCAATTCCCCCATTTCTGTGACAAAAAATAGTGGAGCAATATCAGAAAGGAGTTTCTCAGAGAAAAATTGGAAATAATTTGAAGTTATCATCATCTACAGTGCACAATATCATCCAAAGATTCAGAGAATCTGGAACAATCTTTGTGCGTAAGGGTCATGGCCGGAAAACCATCTTGAATGCTGGTGATCTTCGGCCCCTTAGACGCCACTGCATCACACACAGGAATGCCACTATGGATGGAAAACACAACATGGGCTCAGGACTACTTACAGAGAAAATTGTCCGCCGGGCCATTTGCCATTGTCGTTTAAAAATCTGTAGCTCAATCCGTAGCTAAGAAAACAAGCTGTATCTGAACATGATCCAGAAGCCCAGACGTATTCTCTGGGCCAGGGCTCATTTAAAATGGACTGTGACAAAGTCGAAAACTGTTGTGTGGTCAGACGAATCAAAATTTGAAGTTCTTTTCGGAAAACTGGGACGCCATGTTCTCCGAACTAAAGAGGACAAGGACAACCCAAGATGTCATCAGCGCTCAGTTCAGAAGCCTGCATCTCTGATGGTATGAGGCTGCATGAGTGCATGTGGCATGGGCAGCTTACACATCTGGAAAGGCACCATCAAGGCTGAAAGGTATATCCACGTTCTAGAGTGACATATGCTCCCATCCAGACATTGTCTCTTTCATTGAAGACCTTGCATTTTCAAATAAGACAACGTCAACCACATACTGCATCAATTACAACATCATGGCTGCGTTCCAGAAGGATCCGGGTACTGGAATGGCCAGCCTGAAGCCCAGATCTTTCCCCCATAAAAAACATTTGGCGCATCATAAAGAGAAAGATGCAACAAAGAAGACCTAAGACAATTGAGCAAATGAAAGCCTGTATTAGACAAGAATTGGACAACATTGCTATTCCTAAACCTGAGCAACTTGTGTGCTTAGTCTCCAGATGTTTGCAGACTGTGATCAAAAGAAGAGGGGATTGCACACAGTGGTAAAAAATAGCCTTGTCTCAACTTTTTTAAGATGTGTTGATGCCTTGAAATTTGAAATCAACTTATTTTTTCTTCAAAGTTATACATTGATCAGATTAAATATTTCATAAGTCGACTAAGTTATATTCTGAATAAATTATTGATATTTGAAACTTCCACTTCATTGCATTCTGTTTTTATTCACAATATGTGCAGTGTCCCAACTTTATTGGAATTGGGTTTGTATTTCACACAATTTGATGGAATCACAACTGGTATAGCACTTTTCCAAAGTGACTGATTTCTTAGTATTTGGAAGAAAAAAAACTGAAAACATCTTTACCACCAAAACAACAAAAATAAAGAATTTAATTACATGTTCAATCACAAAACTCAATACATGGATCCAACATATGTAAGATTGCCTTGGTAAGAATTCTTTTCAGGGCAAAATGAGAAATGCAGAAATGTGTAATTTTTTGCTGTAGCAGCAACAATAAAAACAGTTACCAGCAAACAAAAGCATAATGTGGCACTTAAGTATTTCTTTGTCATAAAAACTGCAGACTTTCTTTAGAAAATAAATCAGCCTCGTCATTCTCTCTGGCACCTCCTGGTCAGCAGCTATTTAAAGGTTCATCAAACAGAAAAGATTCATTCTACTTGGCTGGCGCAGCGAGATCGTTCACCTTCTTTGAATCGTTCTCACTCAATAGAAAAGATTCATTCTCTGAATCAGGGTTCACTGCAAACAAGGTGAGCATTTCTTAAGTACAATCTTGGATCCATTTAAAACTCCTTTTTGATTTTACATAAAAACTATAAGATTTAAAGCAGATGTTACAGATGTCCCTGCAAAAAAATTTAGTTTGATTCTTTCTCCACAGATGGCTTCAGGACTTCTCGTGGCGTTCGTTCTCTGCATGGTATGCAACATTGTGGTTATTGAAAGTGAGATGAAAATGAATTTAGGTTTTTATTTATGATTAATTCCTTACTTTCGAAGCCTTTTTTTTAAAGACAAATTTTCAAAAAATGTATGTCCATGTAAAAATGAACCTACCTCAGCAATGCCAAGGTTGATTTGAATGTTTTTTGTACCACTGTAAAGAGAACATTTGGCAGAATAATTTGATATGTCATTTGTTTATTTATTTGTTACTGAAAAAGAGAAAATTAGGATGAAACACAGAACAATTTAGATTGGTTTGCCTCGCCTAAAAACATGCTTCCTGATGAATAACTTTGGAATGTTGCAAACATACGTTTTTTACTTCTTAAAATGAAATTTTGATATGTAAAAAGCATCACAAAGGTTTTAACTTTATGCATAGAGCCTCCGCCCCATCCAATTCGTCTATATCAGGGGTGCCCAACCTTTTTCGTTCCTAGATCTACTTTTCTTTCTATTTTCTTTTTTTTTTTTTTTCTTTTTACCCTGTCCTGTACGGTGTTGTGACAAGAAGGAAACATATCTGCATGTCAAGTATTGCTGAACAATTTTGCTCTGCCAGGGTCAGCAATAGCAAGCTCTATTTAATTATTTAAAATGCTTCTTATCTAAGATGTTCATGCTTTCTGTGCTTACTTTTGCTGGACCTGACAGGGAGGAGAATGGGTGGGGTTGTAAAAAAGAAGAAAATAGGTTACAGAAAAGAGAGAGGGGTCAAAGAGATACTCTGAAGTTATAATATCCAGCCTCATGACGGACCTACTGGATTATCTAAGGGGAAAAAAAGAGAAAAAAAAAGTACAAACCAGAGTTTAAACCAGCGATAAAGCTGACACACACACAAACACACACACACACACACAACAAAACCTTCTATGACAAATGAGGTAGAACACAAAGCTATAATATTTATTTGCTGGGAGCAAGGAACATAGCGGACAGGAAACAGCGCGATACAGAGTGTGAGTGAAAGTGCATGCATGCTGCCGATGTGAACCAGGTGCTTATTAGGACCAACAGATCCTCACTAGCCCCAATAGATTGGAACAACTGAGGCACCAACACATGCAATCCGGGCCCACGGTCATCTAAAACCCAGGACCCTGAGACCAAGTCAAAGGAGCCGCCCACCTACCCAGCCATGTGCACAAGAGACACCCCTGCCAGGGTTCCCCCAGCTGGGTGTTTAATGCATCTGCAGCCGTGCCAGATGGTTGCAGATGTTGCAACTGTAGCCACAGGCAAGCCCAGGGGATGTCGGAAGACAAGGCCCAGACCGAGAAAGGAAAACTCACCCCAAGGGCCCAGGACTTCCATTCCACCAAGCTGGGTATAAGAAGGAGGCTCAGCAGGGCTATATGCAATCACCACAGCCAGGCGCCTGACCCAGGCAGCCCGTAGATCACCTTTGCAACCCAATGTCCCTCTTCACTACCCTAGTCCTTCACTTATAGCCCTACCACCCCTCTCATGTTGCTCACCCCATGCACCTCTTAACCAAAACTAGCCGGCGAACTATAGCGAGACAACCCCAGGTGCGTCTTTAAAAAAAAACCAAACAACCACATCTCTGGGTGCCTCCCACCCTGTCGCTGCGAAGCGACATTGCCCCCCAGCCCGAGGACCTCTCTCTGTGTAATTTAGTTAGAAATGTGTGTGGTGCTATTGTGCCATGTACACTGAGTTGGGCTTTAAAATTCAGAGGGATCGGCATGAGGGGAGTGCAGGTGTCCCCACCCGTCACTCCCTCTCCAAAATGGAGTGGAGGATGGGTGCAAACGGGACACTTAGAAGCGGGGTCACCCTCCCGAAGTCTCATCAGTGTACCACACCCACCCAGACCCCACCGTGGATCTGGATCCCTAGTTCGAGCATCAGGTGGTCCGACCGTGGGCATGCAGGGACTTTAAATTGAGTTCATTTTGAGAAGTCCTCACAGACTTTATGTCAAAAAGTTTGCACAGGTGCACAGAACCACAAGGCGTACATATCGTCACCAATGTTATTACCTGTGCACTGTGTGCATATCATAGACTGTATAAGGCCCATTTTAAATAGCCAATGTCTTTTTCAAATATCAAACCTCCTCAGACCTATCAGGCTTGAGTTAACATCGCATACCTTGGAGATTGTTTCCAGCCTGCAGTAAAATTACCCTCACAACACGTTTTGTTGTTGTCACACAATATCGTATAATCCCTCATTCATCCAGGTGTAAATTGTAGTAGACAAAGCTTTAAAGTTGTCTTCTGCACAGTCTATTGTCTGATCGAGACCTTTCGACTTCCATCCAGAAATAATTTTTCAATCTGATAAAATGGTCTGAGAACTGGTTCCATATAGTTTTAATGAGTTCTCTAACGAGGGGCTAACTCAGGCACAGGCAAACTATGACCTGCGGGCCACATGCGGCTCGTCAAACGGTTTAATCCGGCCCATCGAACTTGAAATAATTAAGAAATAAACCAAGTTTTTATTTTGTATGTTTCCTCACTAGATGGCGCACTCTAGACATATGTATGCCCACTTAAAAAAAAACAACAAAAAAACCTGAGGGCTCATTTAGAAAGCCATCGGGGCCAATACACGCACATAAACAAGCACTTTAGATTTCAAACCTTGTGCCCTACTGTAGAAAGCCATTGGGGTCCGTAATCTAGTGCTAAATGTTACACCCAGTGCGCTAGATGCATGTTTTGAAGCGTTAGCGCGCTAGATTTGAAATTTAACGGGTTTGATGTTTTTAGAAAAAAAAAAAAACATTCTGAAGGAGAGTGATGGTGATATTATGAAGGTGCTTAAAAAAATATTGTTCATTTTATTTTCAGTGTTTAAAGACTCATTTAAAAGTCAGAGATTTTGTTGTTGTGCTTTTCTTTATTTTTAAATTAAAGCACATGTTTTCTCCACATCCCAAGATGCATATTTTTTTTCCAATGCGGTGAGGTTACCAAAGCATACCATCCATCTGCTCCTGTTCAGCCTCTTTGTCAAATGTAAAAGCTCAATGTGGCCCAGCGAAACAAAAAAGTTGCCCACCCCTGGGTTAACCTAAACCTGATTCAGCTGTGATTGAGACGGAGAATGTGTAAAGAAAGAAAACCCTGTCTGAACAGGAATGCAGGCTTAAGAAACAATTTACCTGGAATTTCCAATAACATTTTCACTCCCTGGTCCAAAGAGGAAGTTTCTTAATCAAGAATCAATTCTCTCTTTGGGGTAGTTTCAGTTCATAGGGTTATTATCACATTAGCAATAGGTGAGCACCTAACTGATTTTTTTTTTTTTTTTAGTTTCGATGAGGACAATAAGAGTTAATTAGACTACTTCTGAGATTACCAAGACTCACTCATTAGTATTATTTACCTGTTCAATCATGGTTTAATCATGTTTAGGATAGCCCCTCCTTAGGGAACTCAATATATATAGAACCAGATTTCAAACCATTTTATCAAATTGAAAATTATTTCTGGGTGGAAGTCGAAACGTCTCGCTCAGAATATACACTGTCCTGAAGACAACTTTGAAGCTTCTTCTACGTAGTTACACAACCATTAGATTTCACATCACAAAAACACTCTCTCTCAAACACACACAGACAGACAAATTTGTCTCTCTCAAAAACACACACACTACCAAATTCCTCTCTCTCAAACACACACACACACACACACACACACACACACACACACACACACACACACACACAGACACACCAACAAATTCCTCTCTCTCGCTTGCTTCTTTTTATCAACCTAACACATAGAACACACACACACACGCACACACACACACACACACACAGACATTTTCTGCTTTTTTAGAAAAAAAAAGCTGATTAGCACTTTTTTGTGAAAAAAACCCTAAAGAGTCGCCAAATTTTAGCGACTCTAGCGGCCAGAGAGTCTGAATACTCGCTAAATAGAGCGTCAAAGTTGCTACGTTTACAATACTAACTTCATTTCATATTTTCTTTTCACACACACCTGGCAGTCAACTTGGAATATGACCATGTGCTATCAGTAGACTACTAATTGACCGGTTGGGCTCCCCCATCAATATTCAATAGTGACCCCTCTTTTTATTCGTGAAAGCCATTAGAACAAGACGACAATTTAAGATTGACAGCATAGTGATCCAATCAGAAGCAGGTAAACGAAGTCATGTGAAAGATTCATGCTTCACCATTGGTCTACTCTAAGAGCTCTAAAGTAAAAAAAAAAATTCAAGCTACACACAGGCACAACATTTTGAGAGATGCAAAACAGTCAAACCCAACAAAAAATAACTTTTGTTTTCCTATGGGATGCGCTTTTCATGGCAAAAAATGCAACAGCAAAACACTGGGGAGACAGTGGCTCAGTGGTTAGAGCTTTTGCCCTTGGGCCGGAAGTTGACCGGTAGTTCGCAGGTTTGATTCCCACTGAGTTCACGTCATGGGTCCTTGGAGAAGACACCTAACCCCCCGTTTCTCCCACCATTGGCGCTGTTGTGGCAGCCTGCTGTGGTGTAGGAGTGCAGCACACAAATTTTCCCAGTGAGGGATTAATAAAGTGAGTAAAAATAAAACAATTAAATTAAAGTATATTTAAAAAAAATAATTACAGAGTTCTCAGACCAGGGTTCCCTTGGAAGTAGTCAATGACCAATACAAACCAATGTAACCACACTGTTAAAATATGAAAAGTACTTTCTAAACTGTGTGCTTTTGTATTCATAGGGAATTGTGTCAAAATATGGAGTAGTTGAAGGTCTGTATCATTGACTCTTTATGCACTTGGGGTTTGGGATCTTGATTAATTTCAAATAAAACAATTTTACCAATCAATGGAAATTATTAACAAGAAAAACTTTTCTGGCTCACATGAGACTTCAGAATTGTGGTTCAAATTCATGAACAATTACAGTTTTTTTTTTTTGTTACAGGTGGTTGTGGTGACAACTGGACTCGGGTTGGAACTCGCTGTTTCCTTTTGTTCCCTGAACCTCAGAAATTCATCACTGCAGAAGTACATATCTATCCTTCTGTCAATCTATCTATTTACCGTCTGTCACCCAAGGCCTCTCTCACCCCGGCTGCATCCTCTAGCTCACCTGGAAGGATCCCAAGTCGTTCCCCGACCAGCCGTGAGACATAGTCTCTCCGGTGGGTCTGGGATCTGCCCCTTGGTCTGCTCCCGGTGGGACGTGCCCGAAACACCTCGCCTGCGAGGCGCTCGGGGGCCATCCTGACCAGATGCCCGAACCACCCCATCTGGCTCCTCTCGACCTGGAGAAGGAGCGGCTCGACACAGAGCTCCTCCCGGATGGCAGAGCTCCTCACCCGATCTCCGAGTGAGAGCCCAGCCACCCTGCGGAGGAAGCTCATTTTCGGCTGCTTGTACCCGCAATCTCATTCTTTCGGTCACCACCCACAGCTGGTGACCATGGGTGAGGGTTGGAACGTACATAGATCGACTTGTAAATCGAGAGCTTTGCTTTTCGGCTCAGCTCTCTCTTTACCACGACGGGCCGATGCAGCGGTCTGCCCTTGCCCGGACGCGGGTCACCGGGGCCCCCCCTTGGAGCCAGGCCCGAGGGTGGGGCACGAGAGCGAGCGCCTAGTGGCCGGGCTTTTACCCATGGGGCCCGGCCGGGCCCAGCCCAAACAGGGGACATGGGCCGCCCTTCCAGCGGACTCACCACCTGCAGGAGGGGCCATATGGGTCCGGTGAAGGAGGAGATGGGTGGCAGCCAACGGCGGGGACCCAGGCGGTCACATCCTCAGCTGCACAAGCTAGCTCACATGTATATGTTAAATATAAATAAAAACATTGGCGTGGTCAAGTTGTGTTTACATCAGTCAATCAGTCATTTTCTTATCCGTCTGTCCCTTTCGGGGTTGCGGTGGGTGCCAGAGCCCATCCCGGCTAATTTAAGGCGAAGGGCAGGGTACACCCCAAACAGGTCGCCAGCCTGTCACGGGGGCATACACAAACAACCATCCACACACACACACTCATTCCTAGGGGCAATTTGGCACTGGCCAATCACCTAGCATGCATGTCTTTGGAGGGTGGGAGGAAAACCACGCAAACACGGGGATAACATGCAAACTCCACACAGAAAGGACAGTGTTCCAAGCCTCGTCCCCACCCGGGACTCGAACCCACGACCTTCTTGCTGTGAGACCACTGTGCTATCCACTGCGCCACCTGTGTTTGCATCGTTTTTTACTAATTTTTTCTTTTTAATTTGCCAGTTAGCCTGTATGAGCATTGGAGGGCATCTGGCCTCCATTCACTCATACGATGAGCAAAAGCTCATTGCAAGGTGGGCAGACAATCATAAGAACCCTCTCTGGATCGGTGGTACTGATTCCATAGAAGTAAGTTATTTGCAGGATCTGAAACACCAACAACACCCAATAATATTTTTCAAACCTCGAAACTGTTTGAATTTGAAAAAAATTGCAACATATTCTCAGGAGTCAAAATGGATATGGACTGATGGATCACTGTGGGAAAACACCTTATGGACCAAAGGACAACCAAGCAATACCGGAGGAAAAGAACATTGTCTTGAAGCACTCCACAAAGGTAAAAATGAAAAAATAAAATAAATAAATAAATAAACAAATGCATCGGGGGAATTTGTGTGCTGCACTCCTTAAACTGCAGCTGCACTTTGACGGCGCCAATGGGGGGAGAAGCGAGGGTTAGGTGTCTTCTCCAAGGACCCTAGACGTGCTCTCTGTGGGACGCAAACCTGCGAACGCTCTAACCACCGAGTTGCCGTCCCCCTTGATTAATCTTTAAAATAATTTATCATTAAATGAAAATGATTAATCATTAAATCTTTAAACAAATACAAAACTTTTTTGCCTTTAAATCAAACAAATGCTGAATTGATTTTGTTTTCTAATTTAAATAAATTTGCTGAATAAGCTCCATTTTTAAAATTTATATTTATTAAGCATGAAGAAGCATTCTTTGGTTCACAGGCACAAAAAATAACTAAAACATATTTTAAAAACTGGTCCATTTGTTCAAAAAAACAAAGAAGAAAACCAAGCACATAACTAGTCTGACAGTCTACATCAACCACCACCCTCCACAATCCATTCTCACAGGAAAAGGGGAAAAGTTTCATTTTTTAACATTATCTCATTTTATTTATCAAAGAAAAAGCTAAAGTATTCACTTTATTGGACAGTGAGTCTCCCTCATTTATCAATAAAGAATGAATAATCGTTATTAAATTGGTTGACAACTAAGCTGAAAAAATATTGTGAAATATCTGTGAAAATTACTTTTTTTATATCAGGCAGGCGGAGCCATATTGTTCATGCCCTTGGCATAGACTTATTTCTATTAAAAATGACTTACCTCTAAATTTTCTTTTTCCAGCAAGTGGGATGTGGAACGACAAAAGTTGTGAAATTAAACATGGATTCATCTGTGCCAAGAATATTTGAAGCAAATCTCCATCACCACCTCAAGAACCCAAACACTCACACAAATTATTCTTTTGATCAAATGAATGCATTCCTCATTCCATCTATTCATGTTCTTTCATTTATTTGAGCTGTTGGGGATCTGTAGTAAACCATGGGAGGTGGGGTACATCCTGCAAGACTCACCAGTCTTTAACATTTATTAAAAAAATAATAATAATAAAATTGAAATTTTCCAAGAATCCGATTTAAAAAAGTCTGTAAAATAATTGAACATCTTTGTAATGTGGAGAAAAAAAATAAAATAAATCTAAATTCTGAACATGATTTTATGTTTATTTATGAAAAGATGTACAGTGCAGATTTATTTTACACCTGAATGTATTTGATCTCATTCCAGAAAGGATGTCCACATTCATCAATGACTCTTTCATAACCATCCTGGTCCTCTGTTTTATTACGTTTTCCTTAATTATTTTATTCTGCATTCTGTACAAATCTTTTTAAAGATTGAAATAAAAATAGAACCACTAATTATAGAAAATTTCGCAGGTTTGGGATGTTTTTTTAACTTTGCTTTTACTTGACTCTTCTTCATATTTGTTTGAATTTAATTTGATGGATTTCTTGACTTTTTTTTAAAATAAAAGTTAATTTGATTTATCAAACTGCTGCAGCCAATAAAACGTCACCATATTGACGGAGATTTACAGGTATTTAACATTGAAAGGGTGAATATGTTCACAATAACAACAAACCGGACTGCTCAGATAACAATGGTGTCCTGTAAGAGAAGGACCAAAGTCTTCTCCACTTTCTGAGGAGACTGATGCCTTTCGGTGTGTGAAGGACACTGCTAGAGAGCTTTTATGAAATCATTTTGCATCAGCAGCTTTCCATGCAGTTTCCTGCTGGTGTGGAGGAGTAACAGAGAGAGACAAGAGGAAACTGGACAAGTTGGTCAAGAGGACTAGCTTTGTCCTAGGCTGTTGTTTGGACTCTTTAGGTCCCAGGAGTATCTGTAACAACCCCCCACATCCTCTGAGCTTGAGCAGCTCATTCAGACAGCCGCCCTGTAAAAGGGAGTTACAGGAGGCCTTTTGTACCGTCAGTAGTGAGATGATTTAATGTGGTGTCTAACAAGAAAAATAATTAATCTGATCCGTATTTTATTTATATCGGATATCTGTCATACATCCTGTCATCTGTGATAGATTAATTTCCCTTTGGGGATATTAAAAAGTTACTCTCACCTCTCATCATCTCTCAAAAGAAAAGATTATATCTATACTGATTTGTTAGTTTTTCCACCAATATGGGCTGGTTTGAACAAAGAAAAATAAGCAATAAAGACAAAAAGCAGAAAATAAATAAGTAATAAACTTTATAAGGTGTTTACTCCAGATAGCTATGACATCAGCAAAAACATTTTGAACTACATCACAAATACATTTTATCAGAATCAGAATCAGAATGCTTTTATTGCCATGTCAGTGAAAGATATCAGAGACTAGGAACTTGTTTGACTGTGTACTTGTATGTGACTGTAACAGGAAGAGAAACTTGAACTCACTGAAAAAAATAAAAGGTCTTTTAAATTTTTAAATAGATTTAATATTCATTTTAAAAATTAATTATTCAAAGTATTTTTTCAGGCAAAAGATATTGATACTTAAGGAACCAAAAAAAAAACAACAACAAAAAAACAGATGAAGTTCACATTCTTTGAGGTTTTTCACATTAAAACATCCATGTTTTGAAACACTTATCCCTATTAGAATTGTGAGAGGTGCCACAGCCTATCCTGGCTGATTACAGGTCAGAAGCAGGATGAACTCCAAACAAGTGGCATTCTTACCCTTCTAGTTTCACAAAACAGCGATGTGATAAAGAAAAAGAAGAGAAACAAAAAACAGACAGCAGCAATAAATAAATGAACTGTAAACTAACAGTATATTATGAAAAATCAAATTCATAAAATGCAATGAAGACTGCATTTGCTGTTAAGACTGCAAAATTTAAACTGCGATGCAGTTAAGACAGCATTTTATGTGTTTGCGACTGATAAAATTTTTATCAGTCTAAATAGACTAAATAAAATAAAATTTTTATTTAGTCAATTGCAGGGGTCACCAACCTTTTTCATACTGAGCTACTTCAAAGGCACTGAGTAATGCAAAGGGCTACCACTTTGATAATACACTTTGGAAATAACAAAGTTACACAGTGTACCTTTAGTTTTATATTATTATTAATGATATTCTATGTGAAGACACTGATTGTTAATTATCCATCACAATAATTATTTCAGTATGATTAAACAAGGTAGGAAACAGATACATTTCAATATGCAATATCCAAGTGTTTCATTTTCAAATGATCACTTCCACAACATTTTACAGAAAATCTTTTTCAATTTTTCTAGCCACCAACAGTTATCGTCATTGCTTCTTTGAATCATGTTTGATTGCTTCTCCATCTGAGAATGCCTTCTTCTTCTTTATCATAAAATGTGTGGCTCTAAATGAGGCTTCAGTTGCTTTTTGAGAGTTTTTTACCGGCCTCGAAAAAAAACTGCTGTTTGCCCAAAGCTGCCTTTAACTCACAGGCTTTTTCTGTCTGTACTGCGCTGCCTGGTGGGTAGTTAGTATGGTAGCTTTTGTGACGTACTGAAATGTCTCTCCACGTTGTGCGGCTTACGTGTCGCCACAGTCGCACAGCAGATGAGACACACACAGTTTTCTTTCCCGTTAGTAAAAAGGAACTCTTCCCCCCATTCGCTGTGAAAATGATACGTTTTCTTCCTTTTTTCTGCCATGTTTTTGTGGGAAGAAACCGCGCGCACAAGCTCATCTCAGCAAAGCTGGTTTGTCATGCGCACCAGACTGACCTCTGACCCATACTACGTCAAATAAATACTACGTTAAATAAAATTTTAGACAGAGCTAATTCCTGATTAGTGCTATTTTTAGAACTGGCCTGCAGGTGACTGATGCGGTCGCTGGCAACCTGGTGCCAATTGAGATCTTCTATGCCACCAGAGGGACTAAGAGGACTGGCAATGAGTTCAATTGAACAAAATATTGGGAAGTCTTTAGACATGGAAGATCTGGTTGCTGCATTTGTACAGGCCAAAATCCGCAAATGCCTTTACTGTAAAACTAATTCTATGTGCCAAAATATAAACCATTGCTCGACATTATCCACTTTTAAAATAGTATCTGGAGACAGTAGTGGTACAAAGTTATTGTAATACTTAGGAGTGCTTTGGAACGGCTGGGATTTGAATTTGCATAATTTTTGTTGTAATTTAGTCACATTTTTGTTTTTTATTATTTCACCAGGACAGTAGGGCAAGGCAAGTCTGTTGGCGTCACTAGCTGCAATGCTACTCCCCCAACAGATGACAGAGAGGAACAAGGTGCTGGCCACCACAGACTTATAGAAGATCTCCAGCATCTTGCAGCACACATTGAAGGACCTAATTTTTCTTAGGAAGTAAAGTCGGCTGCAGGTCTTCTTGTACACAGCAGTACTGTTGCTCCTCCAGTTCAGTCTGCTGTCGATGGTCACTCCCAGGTGTTTGTACTCCTCCACAACCTCCACATTCCTACCCAGAATGTAGAGGGGCCGCAAGGCAGATCTGTTCTTCCGGAAGTCAATCACCATGTCCCTGGTCTTGTCTACATTGAGCAGTAGGTGATTCTCTCCTGCCCACTCCACAAATCCGTCCACCACTCTCCAATACACTTTCTCCTGCCCCCCCACTTACACACCCAACAACTACAGAGTCATCAGAGAATTTTTGTAGGTGGCATGATTCCGAGTTGTGCTGGAAGTCTGAGGTGTACAGTGTGAAGAGGAATGGAGAGAACACAGTGCCCTGTGGGGCTCCTACACCACTCAGAACCACATCAGACAGGACTTTGCCCAGCCGGACAAACTGTGGCCTGTCCGTCAGGTAATCAGTGATCCAGGAGATGATGGATGTACCTGCACCCATCAGCCGCAGCTTCTCACCCAGTAATGAGGGCTGGATGGTGTTAAAGGCACTAGAG
This sequence comes from Neostethus bicornis, assembly GCA_902685375.1. NCBI lineage: Eukaryota > Metazoa > Chordata > Actinopteri > Atheriniformes > Phallostethidae > Neostethus > Neostethus bicornis. The sequence continues at coordinate 29,487,348 of LR738550.1, forward strand.
AAATCAAAGAAGTTGATTCTCACCATGCTGGCGTGAATGATTCTCACCATTCAGATGTGAATGAGCTCGCTGCAGCAGATGGATGTTAAGAGACTGGTTACGTTTTTTTTTTTTTCAGGGACTCCAATAAACAGTCCGTGGGGTTGTAAACCATTGACTTAAAAACCCCATGCTCAGTGCTGGCCACAGGGAGAGACGTTTTAAAAAGCTTGTAAACTTCACATGGACTCACTTGTGCAGCATATGCTGAAGAACTTTGAAAATGTTTGACAAAGTTTTAGTGCTTTGTCTTTTTTTTATTTTTTTTGTGAAGATGTCAGTATTTTTTTCACTTCAAGACGAAGTTTATTGTATTTCTTTGAGGAGATGCTTGATTTTTTTTTGACTCCCAGGCGCAGCCGGTAGGCAAACTGCAGGGGGTCCAGAGAGGAATTCACCAACGGTCTCATGTGAGCGAACACCAGCCTCTCCAGCACTTTCATCACATGAGATGTGAGGGCAACTGGACGAACCCTCTCCAGCCTGAGGCTCAGGTTGAAGAGATACTGGAGAACCCCACACAGCTGGAGCGCACAGGTCCTCAGAGTAAGAGGGTTGATGCCATCCGGGCTGGCTGCTTTGTGCTGGTTTAGCTTCTCCAGCTGTTTCTTCGCCTGGTAGGTGGTCACAGTCAGACTAGGGGTGAACGAGTGGGTAGGTGGAATGCAGGAAGGGGTGATGGTCTGCGGGCTTAGTGTGACAGAGGAAGGTGCGTGCCAGTTGGGTGAGAGGGGTTCATCAGCGAGTCGGTTGAATAGCTGAGAAGGAGCAGACACTGGTGGCAGTTGTGATGGAGGTAGGGAAGGGGTGGCAGAGGCATTTAGAGAGCTAAACCTATTGAAGACGGTATTAAAGTACTTAGCTCTATCTTTGCTACCACTAGTGGGCCCCCAAATCCAGTGATCTTTTTCATTCCAGGCCACACCTCTCTCATGTTGTCCTGCTGAAGTTTGGATTCCAGCTTCTTCTTGTATGCTTCTTTTCCCTTCCTCACCTGGTCTCGGAGTTGGTGCTGCACCATCTTCAGCTCCTCCCGGTTTCCAGACCTGAAGGCTGCTTTTTTCCTGTTAAGTAGAGTCTTTAGGTCACAGGTGAATCAGGGTTTGTTGTTGGGGAAGCATCGAACAGTCCGGGTGGGACAGACAGACTCCTCACCGAACTTAATGTATTCTGTAATGCAGTCTGTCAAGCTATTAATGTCTTCCCCATGAGGTGTGCAGAGTGCATCCCAGTCCGTGGATCCAAGACAGTCCTGTAGGGCCCGCTCTGTTTCCGGAGTCCACTTCCTTACAGTCTTGTTAGACACAGGCTTCCGCAAGGTGATGGGGACATAGCAGGGTCTTAGATGGACCAGGTTGTGATCAGACCTGCCAAGGGGAGGAAGGGCTGTGGCTCTGTATGCATTTTGTTTGTTTGCATACAGGAGGTCCAGAGTTTTATTCTCCCTTGTGAGGCAGTCCACGTACTGCGTGAAGTCCACAAGTGATCTGTTCATGTTGATGTGGTTGAAGTCACCAGTTATGATACAGGAGGAATTAGGCTGCTGTGTCCGCAGGCGGGAAACGGTGGTTGCAATGACGTCACTGGCGGTCTCAGCATTAGCAGATGAAGGAACATAAATAGTCATGATCACAACCAATGTAAACTCTCTTGGAAGATAGTAAGGCCGAGTCCTACCGCCAGTAGCTCCACATACGGTGTACAAAGATGTTCCTTGACGCAGACATGTCCAGGATAGCACCACCGCTCACTCACATAGAGCACAATCCCACCTCCTCTCTTCTTTCTGCTGCCAGTTGCATCTCTGTCTGCCCGCACAGTCACAAAACCGAGTACCGCGACACTACTCTCTGGGATGTGGTAATGCAGCAACGTCTCGGTGAAGCTCAGTAAATTGCATTCCTGATACTCCGCTTGTGTGTGGATTAGCGCCGTTAGCTCCTCGGTCTTGTTAGCCAGTGAGCGCACATTTCCCATAATAACTGCATGCACAGCAGGCTTTAATCTCCTCCTGTTCATCTTAACGTCGGTCCCGGCTCTGCGACCCCAACGTTTTCTCCGGATCTCACTCGGGATTTTATGCCGGGCTCCTTGAAGCAAGCTAGGTTCGCTCAGAGCTAAGAGCTGCTTGCGTGAGCAAATCATAGCCTTGTTTTCTTGCACAAAAAGACTTTTACGTGACTTTTAATGATCATAAACTCTTCTAGTTTCAATAATTTTTTAAAAAAAGGAGCAAAATAAGAAAAAAAAAATAAGACACAGAAGATAAAAAACGGCAATTAAACAAAAAAAGACTACAGAGCTGCTGTAACAGGCATCCGTCCGTTCACGGCGCCATCTTGGAAGGAAAAAAACCCACAAACGTGTATTGTTGTTGTTGTTGTATGCGTGTATTGGGCCCAATGGCTTTCGATATCTGTGCACACTGTTTATTTTGACAGCATGTATATCAGAGGTGAGATCGGGCCTAAAAAATCCAGCCCGACCCGAGCCCGCGGATATTAAAACCCGCCCGGCCCGAGCCCGACCAATCAACGTGATTTGCGGGACCGAGCCCAAAACAAGCCCGAAATGTCATATTTTATTTGTGAGGACTCGGGAGGAGGAGGGTTATTACATTTTTAAGAACATGTTTTTTTTAATGAAAAAAAAAAATCACACTATCGGACCCCTAACGCACTTGTCTGTGATGGTCTGCTTAGCGCGAAGAGGAGGGACGGTCTTTGAAACAAATTATAACATAGATTTTTGACGATCATCACTTTCACCATTCCAGCTGTTTAAATGCCCGCTCAGCGTCGAGGTGCCAGTCTTTTTGGTGTTGTATGAAAGCAAAGCGCCACATTGACTACATTCAGCGAGGCCAACGCAAGTTTCTGTAGTATTTTGAACAATAAATTTGAAGTTTTTCCACACCTCACTCTTACCGGTGCGTGTTTGTCTTTTTAGTTCTCCTGCCTTTAGTTTTTTTCTTAACTTCTTACTCCTTCATATCGGGGATACCAGTACAAAATAAATAAAATAAAGACGTGCGCAGGGGAGGATTACCAAATTAAGAGAAGGCGTTCACGTGCACAGAGCATGTTCTAGCTCTGCGGATTCTGTTTAGTAGGTAAACATTACTTCTCTGTTTTAGACTTGAGGACAGAACTAATGTGATCGTATTTTCTAGTTCTTGTTAGGACTCGAGCCGCAGCATTTTGAATAAACTGCAGCTGTTTTAAAGCCTTTTTGTTCAGACCAGTGAGTAGACCGTTGCAATAATCTACCCTACTGGAAACAAATGCATGGATAAGAACCTCAAAGTCGGTTTTAGATACCAAACCTCTAAATTGGCAATGTTTTTCAGGTGGTAAAAGGCTGCTGATGTAATTAATTTGATGTGACTGTTGAAGTTAAAGTCTGAGTCCATTATTACTCCAAGATTTCTGACTTGATTTGTCGGTTCTAGAGAGAGAGATTGAAAGTAACTGATGACACTTTCTCTTTGTTTCTGTGGGCCAAAGACAATGATTTCAGTTTTGTCTGAGTTTAGCTGGAGAAAATTGTTTTGCATCCAGACTGTGATTTGTTGAATACAGTGACAGAGTGAATCCACAGGTCCATGTTCACCTGCTGTCAGAGACACATAGATCTGAGTATCATCTGCGTAATTGTGAAAGGACACGTTATTACTGACTATCAATTGCCCTAACGGCAGCATGTAGAGGTTAAACAACAGGGGTCCAAGAATTGACCCCAGGTCAAAGGCATGTGATCTGACACACAATTTCCAATTTCTACAAAATACTTGCGTCCTTCTAAATAAGATTTTAACCAAGTACCAGAAACACCAACCCAGTTGTCCAGCCTCTGTAGAAGGATCTCGTGATCTACAGTGTCAAACGCACCACTCAGGTCCAACCGGATCAAAACAGAGATTTTGCCAGAGTCAGTGTTCATACGAATGTCATTTGTTACCTTGGTAAGCGCTGGCTCTGTACTGTGATGAGGTCTAAAACCTGACTGGAAGAAATCAAATGAGTTGTTCACTAAAATAAATTTTGTCAGTTGTTGGTAAACAACTTTCTCAAGAATTTTTCCTGTTAACGGTAAGTTTGAAATAGGCCGATAGTTTTTAAGTACTGTGGCATCAAGACTACTCTTCTTTAAAAGTAGCTTGATTACCGCAGTTTTCAAGGCACTTGGGAAAGTTCCAGTTTGAAGGGACACATTGACTATTTGAGGGATTGGTGACATTACGCTGGACCAAAAAAAGAACCCCAAAAACAGGAAAATATAGATAAATAAATGAAGACATCACCTCATGATGCTACATCCTCAATTTGCTGATGAGCAACATTTCTTTAGAAGTGCAAATGTACGGAGATTCACCATCGATCATCTTATTCTGGGAAAGACGACAGATTCTACTAATTCTCCTCCTCTACAAAAATATCGAGACTACTTTTAGCTTATTAGAATGTATTTGAAAGCAAAGCGGGGTGCCAACAATTGTTACCAAAGGTTCTTAAATGACCACGACTATTATAGGTTTACAAGGAAAAAATTTTACTCTTAGGAGAAACAAGGTAATAAATTTCCCATGTGTGGGATCATTAAAGTATATTCTGATTCTGATTCTAAATCTGACTCCTGCTATCTCTGTGGCTAACTGTCATGTTAAACTGTTTCCGCTGCAGTTTAAATGACAACTCACTTTAACTGTAATTCGGCTAGTTCAAACATGATTCAACTGAAGTAAGTTTAGCCACAGCTCCATGGTAATACCTGCCGGCCCAGCCTGAGGATCCACCTCATGGCGATGGACTTAAAAGCAAAGTCTTTGAGGGAGTTCCTCTGGCCTTGTGAGTGTTGAGGGTTTCCTGGTCAGTAGGGCGGAGTTGGTGAAGGTGAGGATTGCATTCTTGGTGGCACCAATTGATCCAGCCATACAATTTGTCCCAGGAATCCTGTGTCTGTTGGAGCAGACTATCACTGCAACTCAGGTCGACCTTAACCGTAAAGGTGTAAGAGCCGTAAAGGAGTCTAGATGACCGTCGCAGGAACCCACCTTGGTTCCCTGTCTTGTCAGGATTCAAAGTAGATGGTATAGACCAGGGCTCACCAACACGGTGCCCGCGGGCACCAGGTCGCCCGCAGCAACCGTATCAGTCGCCCGCAGGCCAGTTCTAAAAATAGCACTATTCAGGAATTAGCTCTGTCTAAAATTTTATTTAAATGTGTTGCTATTCTTCTTGAATTTCATTAACAGTGATGTAAATTTAAAAACTAACACATAAAACGCAAAAAAAAAATGTATATCACAAACAAAAGTTTAATATACAAACTCTGAGATCTCCACTGGAGATATTAAGTGCATTACAGATAAAATTTATTATTATCTTTTGTGGGCACGACAAACCAGCTTTGCTGAGATGAGCTCGTAGCGCGTTTTCTATCCACAAAAACATGGCAGAAAAAAAAGGAAGAAAACTTGGAGGAAGGAGAGGAAGAGTTCTATTTTACTAACGTGAAAATGATAGATCATAGAAATCTATGTGTCTCATCTGCGGTGCGACTGTGGGGGACACGTAAGCGGCACAACGTGGAGCGAAATTTCCGTACATGTCACAAAAGCTACCATGCTAACTACCCACCAGGCAGCGCGGTACAGACGGGAAAAGCCCGTGAGTTAAAGGCAGCTTTGGGCAAATAGCAGGTTTTTTTATTTTTTGTTTTTTTTATCAAGGCCGGTAAAAAACTCTCAAAAAGCAACTGAAGCCTCATTTAGAGCTACACATTTATTGATGAAAAAAAGAAGAAGACACAGTACACTGGTGAAGAGCATGCGATGCCAGGCCTCTCACAAAAAAACAAATGCCAGATATTGGTGGCAACATGTCACTACCATGGCAAAGATAAATTTTAATAAATTGAAATACTGTTACAGATGTGTTACTATGTGTAACAGACGTGATGATTTGTTTTAATGGCTGCAAATGTAGTGATTAGTACAAATATGATAAGATTTATTTTGAAAGGAGTAGAGTTTTGTTAAATCTTACATAATTGATCATTTGTACAAACATGGTTCAGAGTTTATGATTTCATAACTGTTGGTGGCTTGTAAAAATTGAAAAAGATTTTCTGCAAAATGTTGTGAAAGTGATCATTTGAAAATGAAACACTTGGATATAACAATCAGTGTCTTCACATAGAATATCATAAATAATAATATAAAATTAAAGGTTCACGGAGTAACTTTGTTATTTCAGAAGTGTATTATCAAAGTGGTAGCCCTTGAAGTAGCCCTCAGTATCAAAGAAGTTGGTGACCCCCTGTATAGACTTCATCTTCATTGATGTCTGGGCAGACTTGGCTGCATCGTTGCACTGCTTCTGCTGGGCAATATGAGTTAGCGCTGGCAGCAGAGTGTCAATGTTGGTGCTTTCTTTTGAGCAGTTTACTGCTTAATAACTTGAAAGGCATCAAGTATTATTTTCTTGTTTTTCTTTATTAGTGCTTGATAACCTCAAAGGGATGAAGTATTGTTTTCCTGTTTTTTATTGTCTTGTTATTTATTGTTGACATGATTGCCCAGATATTGGTTTCCTGTTTTTCTTTTCTCTATTTGCCTAATGTCTGAAAGGTATGATTGCTTGACGCACAGAAAGGCAGTCTGTGATCAAACTCCACGCATGCAAACTGTTTGACAAGAACAATCTAAAAATAATCATTCAAATGATATATATATATATATGGCTTTGAATAGGTGGAGGGGTATGGCTCAGAGAGGCTATGTTTGTTTTGTGTGTAGTTTAGGTAAGTTTGAACTCATTTGATCTTCACAGTAAAGCTCTGCTCCGTGCATGCATGTTCGGTGCAATATGTTCATTCAAATGGAATTAAGTTCATCTTGCTGAAAAATAATTTTGGGGTGTCACAAAGTTCCATTCTAGGACTTCAATTATTTTGCTAAGTGTCACTGATGTTTTGTTTAGGATGCTTTAAATACTATTTTGTTAGCAGAAAAAAATAAAAGTTTACTGATCAGGCTAAAATACAAATGAGTCAGTGATAAAAAGAAAACTGAATAAATTATATAACTGTTTGTTTTTTTTATAAAAATATCTTTAATCATCATAATAAATTCAATATTTAGCAACAAGTTGACATTAACATTACAATTTAACTAAATGAATATAAAACAGAGGGATTTATATTAATTTTTAGGAATAATAATAAATTGCAATTTGATATGAAAATTACATCTATAAAGTGTACGGGAAAAAAAGAAAATTATATAAAAATTGTTGTACAACTTTGCATTTTGGTTCAGCTCTTTCTTCACCACAACGAATTGATGTAGCGTCCAATCATAGTAGACGCCCCACCGATCTGTCGGTCGATCTCCCGCTCCATCCTTCCCCATTGTGAACAAGACCCCGAGATACTTAAACTCCTTTAGGCAGGACGCTGTTACTGACCTTCAGGTAACCATTCAACCGTTTCCAGACGAGAACCATGGTCTCGGAGTTGGAAGTTCTTATTCCCATCATGGCTGCTTAACACTGGGCAGCAAATCAATCTAGTGAGAGTTGGCGGTCACGGCCAGATGAAGTCAACAGTACCACATCATCTGCAAAAAGCAGATATCCAATCCTGAGGTCACCGCACCGAGCCTAAATTTCTATGACAACAGTTCAAGTTATGTTATTGAATTATGTGTTACCTTCTTAATAATATATTTTATTTTGAAAGATGACTAAACTTAAGACACTTTCAGCATTAGTTAGGAATACAAATAGCTGTCAATAATCGTGAACATTGTTACTAAAAAACTGTTTGATCATAAAGTTGGTGCTACCCTCGCTGTATGTATTAATTCAAAGGTAAACAGCCGATGTCTGGAGACACAATTCCTTTAGACAGTTCTGCTTTCCACTGTGGCCCACCTCGCAGCAGTTGTCTCGGAGCACTCCTTTTTTTCAGTTCATACAAATGACATGGCTTGTGTTTTCAGAATGTCATCAGTTGTCATATATGCTGATGACTCAACTATGTTCTACGCCAACTCAAATGTTGAAGAACTTTCACATTTTTGTGGGAAAGGAATTAGAGTCTCTGCTGAAACGGGTTATAGATAATTACTTGGTGTTTAATGTTTCTAAAACAAAGTCAATGTTGATTGGTAGTAATCAGCGCCTTAAAAAAGTCAGACAAGTGCTTTTGAGAATGGAAAAAAATCTACTTTAGAGGAAGTTAATGAAATTACACTTGTTGGAGTTACAGTGAATCATGATTTGTCATGGCGCTCTCACATTGATCATGTGATTGGTAAAATAGACAGGGCCATTGCAATGATCAAATGATGTTTGGACTTTGTAACGTCAGCTGGGATGAAAGTAGTGGCATAATCGCTGGTATTATTACATGTGGAATATTGTTTTATTATTCAGACTTCAGGTTGTCCAAAACAAGGCTTAGTGCTAAAGTGTCCATGTTTGACTCGTGTCACTGAGATACACCAATCTTGGCCATTGTTTCAGAAAAAGTTAATATTTTCAAAGAAAATTATTATTAATTTTTATTATTAATTCCAAAAACGTTGGGACACGGTACAAATTGTGAATAAACAAGAAATGCCATATTTTACAAATATCACAAACTTATTATTTATTCACAGCAAAATATAAATAACATATCAAATGTTGAAAGTGAAACATTTTGAAATTTTGGGCCAAACATTGGCTCATTTTTTATTTCTTGAGAGCTACACATTGAAAAAATGTTGGGACAGGTAGCAATAAGAAGCCGAAGAAGTTAAATTAACACATACGGAACAGCTGGAGGACCAGTTTGCAAATAATTCGGTTAAATGGCAACATGCTTGGGTGTAAAAAGAATTTCTCAGATTGGCAGTGTTTCTCAGAAGTCAAGAAGGGCAGAGGATCATCAATTCCCCCAATTCTGTGGCAAAAAATAGTGGAGCAATATCAGAAAGAAGTTTCTCAGAGAACAATTGGAAATAATTTGAAGTTATCATCATCTACAGTGCACAATATCATCCAAAGATTCAGAGAATCTGGAACAATCTCTGTGCGTAAGGGTCATGGCCACAAAACCATCTTGAATGCTGGTGATCTTCAGCCCCTTAGACACTACTGCATCACACACAGGAATGCCACTATGGATGGAAAACACAACATGGGCTCAGGACTACTTCCAGAGAAAATTGTCCGCCGGGCCATTTGCCATTGTCGTTTAAAAATCTGTAGCTCAATCCGTAGCTCAAAAAACAAGCCATATCTGAACTTGATCCAGAAGCCCAGGCGTATTCTCTGGGCCGGGGCTCATTTAAAATGGACTGTGACAAAGTGGAAAACTGTTCTGTGGTCAGACGAATCAATATTTGAAGTTCTTTTTGGAAAACTGGGACGCCATGTCATCCGAACTAAAGAGGACAAGGACAACCCAAGATGTCATCAGCGCTCAGTTCAGAAGCCTGCATCTCTGATGGTATGAGGCTGCATGAGTTCATGTGGCATGGGCAGCTTGCATATCTGGAAAGGCCGAGATGTACGTATATCGAAGTTCTAGAGCGACATATGCTCCCGTCCAGACATTGTCTCTTTCATTGAAGACCTTGCATTTTCCAATAAGACAACACCAGGCCACATACTGCATCAATTACAGCATTATGGCTGCGTTCCAGAAGGATCCGGGTACTGGAATGGCCAGCCTGCAGTCCAGATCTTTCCCCCATAGAAAACATTTGGCAAATGATACAGTACAGAGAAAGATGCAAAAAAGAAGACCTGTAAGACAGTTGTACAACTGGAAGCCTGTATTAGACAAGAATGGGACAACATTGCTATTCCTAAACCTGAGCAACTTGTGTGCTCAGTCCCCAGATGTTTGCAGACTGTGATCAAAAGAAGAGGGGATTGCACACAGTGGTAAAAATCAGCCTCGTCCCAACTTTTTTAAAATGTGTTAATGCCTTGAAATTTGAAATCAACTTATTTTTCTTTCAAAGTTATCAATTGATCAGTTTAAATATTTGATAAATTGACTAGGTTATATTCTTAGTCGATAGTTATATTCTTTCTTGTCCGAAAAATGCACCAGCTGAACAGGTAGCACTTTCTGGAGCTCCTCTTTCGCAATCCAAATTTAGTCGTTATCTAGTAGTTTTTAACTGTTCAGAACATCTTCTGTACAGTTGAAGAGTTTCTTAGTCGCTATGTATAGTTTTGTGAAGTATTTTATTGTTTTGTTTTTCATTTTATTAGCTAAGGTTATGTATTTGGTTAATCAGGCAATCGGCGTATGAAACTCTAGTTATTTATTTTTTATTATTCTTTAAAAACTTAGAAGAGTTATACAAATTTGTTACCAGTTTTGTCATCGTTTTCACTTTTTTAGTAGTATTTTTGCAATAACTATGGTCGTTTTGCTTAACCAGACGACCAGCTCAGATTGGCATTTTTTTAATTTTAAAAGCTTTGTAGCATGTTCCAGCCATTGCTGTTACATACTTACTTTAGGTTAAATTTATTTACTTTTTTTCTTTTAACCCTTTAATTATTATGTATTCATTTTCATTTAGATGTTGTACCCCTCAGTGAAACATCTAAACGCTAGCCATCTAAATGATTGTGCAATGGGCAGAGAGGCCCAGAAAATCACAGCGGTTGTGTCAGGAAGGGCATCCGACGTAAAACTATGCCAAACATGCTTCATCACCGGTTCGGTCATGGCCCGGGTTAACAAGACAGCCATCGGTGCTGTTGACCAACATGGTGCCGGTGGAAATTGGACTACTGGTGATCAAAGAAGAAGAGGTCAAAGAAGAAGAGGAGCAAGATGCGTACATCGGAAGAGAGAGAAGAGAAACCTCAAGAGTCAAGGACTTAGGGGAGGAACTTTGAATGTTGGGACTATGACGGGTAAAGGTAGAGAGCTAGTTGACATGATGGAGAGAAGGAAAGTAGACATCCTGTGTGTCCAGGAGACTAGATGGAAAGGTAGCAAGGCTAGAAGTCTGGGAGCGGGGTTTAAGTTGTTCCATCACAGTGTAGATAGGAAGAGGAATGGTGTAGGAGTAAAAGTGAAGGAAGAGTTTGTTGGGAATGTTCTGGAGGTAAAAAGAAGTTCAGATAGGGTGATGAGCCTCAAGCTAGAAATTGAAGGGGAAATGTTCAACGTTGTTTGTGGGTATGCGCCACAGGTAGGATGTGAGGTCGAGGAGAGAGAGAAATTTTGGTCAGACCTTGATGAGGCGATCCAGAGCATCCCTAGAAGTGAGAGAGTTGTTATTGGAGCAGACTTCAATGACCACGTTGGTGCAAGAAACAAAGATGATGAGGAGATGATGGGCAGGTTTGGTATCCAGAACAGGAATGCAGAAGAACAGATGGTGATCGACTTTGCGAAAAGAATGGAATTGGCTGTAGTGAATACTTTCTTCAAGAAAAGACTGGAACACAGGGTGACTTACAAGAGTGGAGGAAGGAGTACACAGGTAGATTACATTTTGTGTAGGCGGTGTAATCTGAAGGAGATTATTGACTGCAAAGTTGTAGCAGGAGACAGTGTAGCCAAACAGCACAGGATGGTGGTGTGTAACATGACCATAGCAGTGAGGAAGTTTAAGAAGATGAAGGGAGTGAAGAAGACAAAATGGTGGAAACTGAAAAGGGAAGAGTGCTGCTTGAACTTTATAAAGGAGTTGATACAAGCTCTTGGTGGGCAGGAGAAGCTTCCAGATGACTGGACAACTACAGCTAATGTGATCAGGGAGACAGGCAAGAGAGTAGTTGGTGTGTCATCTGGAAGGAAGATAGATAAAGAGACTTGGTGGTGGAATGAGAAGGTGCAGGATCGTATCAAAAGAAAGAGGCTGGCTAAGAAGAAGTGGGACACTGAGAGGACTAAGGAGAGTAGGCAAGAATTAGGGGATGCAGCATTAGGGTTAAAGTAGAGGTGGCAAAGGCAAAACAAGTAGCCTATGATGACCTATACGCTAGGCTGAAAAGCAAGGAGAGAGAGATGGACCTATACAGGTTGGCAAGACAGAGAGACAAAGATGGGAAGGATGTGCAGCAAGTTAGGGGGATTAAAGACCGGAATGGATGTCTCTTGACAGATACCAGTAATGTGATGGGAATATGGAAAGAGTACTTTGAAGAGTTGATGAATGAAGAAAATGAAAGAGAACAAAGAGTAGAAGACATTACCATCGTGGACCGGAAAGTGGCTAGGATTAGTAAGGTAGAAATAAAGAGGGCACTGAATAGGAAGAAGAATGGAAAGGCTCTCGGCCCAGACGATATCCCTATAGAAGTATGGAAGTGTTTAGGAGAGGTGGCAGTAGAGTTTCTGACAGGGCTGTTTAACAGGATATTAGAAAGTGAGAAGACGCCTGATGAATGGAGGAGAAGTGTGCTGGTTCCTATTTTTAAGAACAAGGGAGATGTGCAGAGTTGTGGTAACTACAGAGGAATAAAACTGATCAGTCAAATGATGAAAGTATGGGAAAAAGTTGTCGAAGCTAGGCTAAGGTCTGAAGTAAGAATCTGTGAGCAGCAGTATGGTTTTATGCCTAAAAAGAGCACTACAGATGCAGTATTTGCCTTGAGGATGCTGATAGAGAAGTACAGAGAAGGCCAAAGGGAGCTGCTCTGTGTCTTCGTAGATCTAGAGAAAGCGTATGACAGGGTACCTAGAGAAGAACTATGGTATTGTATGAGGAAGTCTGGTGTGACAGAGAAGTATGTTAGGTGGTCCAGGACATGTATGAGTGCTGTAAGACAGTGGTGAGGTGTGCTGTAGGAGAGACAGAGGAGTTCAGTGTGGGGGTCGGACTGCACCAAGGATCTGCTCTAAACCCTTTGCTGTTTGCTGTGGTGATGGACAGGCTGACAGACAAGGTCAGACAGGAATCTCCATGGACAATGATGTTTGCAGATGACATTGTGATCTGTAGTGAGAGGAGGGAAGAGGTGGAGGAAAAGCTGGAGAGGTGGAGGTTTGCACTAGAAAGAAGAGGAATGAAGATTAGTCAGAGTAAGACAGAGTACATGTGTGTGAATGAGAGGGATCCAAATGGAAAAGTGAGGTTACAGGGAGAAGAGATAAAGAAGGTGGAAGATTTTAAGTATATAGGATCAACAGTCCAGAGCAATGGAGTGTGGAAAAGAGGTGAAGAAGCGTGTTCAGGCAGGCTGGAATGGGTGGAGGAAAGTATAAGGTGTGATGTGCGACAGAAGAGTTTCAGCTAGAATGAAAGGGAATGTGTACAAAACCGTGGTGAGACCGGCCATGCTGTTTGGTCTAGAAACAGTAGCACTGAAGAAAAGACAGGAAGCAGAGATGGAGGTAGCAGAGATGAAGATGCTGGGGATCTCTCTGGGAGTGACCAGGATGGACAGGATTAGAAATGAGTACATCAGGGGAACAGCACATGTTAGAGGTTTTGGGGATAAAGTTAGAGAGGCAAGACTGAGATGGTTTGCGCACGTACAGAGGAGAGAGAGTACTTCGGAAGAAGGATCCTGGATTTGGAACCACCAGGAAAGAGGACAAGAGGAAGACCAAAGAGGAGGTTCATGGACGCAGTGAAGGAAGACATGAAGATAGTTGGTGTGACCGAAGAGGATACAGCAGATAGGATTAGATGGAAGAAACTGACTTGCTGTGGCGACCCCTAAAGAGAAAAGCTGAAAGAAGAAGAAGAATTAGTTTAAAAGGCGGATTTTGGCTTGTACAAATGCAGCAACCAGATCTTCCATATCTAAAGACTTCCAGATACTTTGTTCAATTGAAATCGTTGCCAGTCCTCTTAGTCCCTCTTGTGGCATAGAAGATCTCAATAGACTGATAAAAATTTTATCAGTCGCAAACACATAAAATGCAGTCTTAACAGCAAATGAGGTCTTCATTGCATTTTATGAATTTAATTTTTCATAATCTACTGTGGTTTACAGTTAACTTATTTATTGCCGCTGTCTGTTTTTTGTTTCTCTTTTTCTTTATTACATTGCTGTTTTGTGAAAGTAGAAGGGTAAGAATGCGACTTGTTTGGAGTTCATCCTGCCTCTGACCTGTAATCAGCCAGGATAGGCTGCGGCACCTCTCACAATTCTTTTAGGGATAAGTGTTTCAGAACACGGATATTTTAATGTGAAAAACCTCAAAGAATGTGAATTTCATTTGTTTTTGTTGTTGGTTTTTTTTTTTTTTTTTTTTGTTCCTTAAGTATCAATATTTTTCGTCTAAAAATTTTTTTGAATAATTAATTTTTAAAATGAATATTAAATCTATTTTAAAATTTAAAAGACCCTGTATTTTTTCAGTGAGTTCAAGTTTCTCTTCCTGTTACAGTCACATAAAATGTATTTGTGATGTAGTTAAAATGTTTTTGTTGATGTCATAGCTATCTGGAGTAAACACCTTATAAAGTTTATTACTTCTTTATTTTCAGCTTTAGGTCTTTATTGCTTCTTTTTCTTTGTTCAAACCAAGTTGTACTGGTGGAATAACTAACATACCAGTTTAGATATGATCTTTTCTTTTGAGAGATGATGAGAGGTGAGAGTAACTTTTTAATATCCCCAAAGGGAAATTAATCTCTCACAGATGACAGGATGCATGACAGATATCCGATATAAATAAAATACGGATCAGATTAATTATTTTTCTTTTTAGACACCACATTAAATCATTGCACTACTGATGGTAAAAAAGGCCTCCCGTAACTCGCTTTTACAGAGCGGCTGCAGCGGTCTCTGTCTGAACGAGCTGCTCAAGCTCCTCACTGTCATACAGAGGATATGGGGGGTTGTTACAGATACTCCTAGGACCTAAAGAGTCCAAAGAACAGCCTAGGACAGAGCTAGCCCTCCTGACGAACTTGTCCAGTTTCCTCTTGTCTCTCTCTGTTACTCCTCCACACCAGCAGGAAACTGCATGGAAAGCTGCTGATGCAACAATGATTTCATAAAAGCTCTCTAGGAGTGTCCTGCACACACCGAAAGACATCAGTCTCCTCAGAAAGTGGAGAAGACTTTGGTCCTTCTCTTACAGGACACCATTGTTATCTGAGCAGTCCAGTTTGTTGTCATTGTGAACCAGTGGCGGGCGGTCAGAGCCAGCAAGGCCCTCTCTGCTGGCCTAACTTAAACAGACAACATCATTATCATAATTATAATAAAAGTCTATTTAATTTTAAATGTATTTTTCATATATATATATATATATAATTATTCTCCATATTCTGTTTTCTTCATGTCATATTATATCCATTTGGTTATACTGCTTCCACTGTTGTAGTGTTAGGTTAAAGTTTTTATCCAAACAGAATTCAGCTAGCTGGTGTTGCCAGGCTGTATGAAATCTGGCCGAGACCTTCAGAATCAACAGTGCGGGCGTCTGAGGACTGTAAGTGAACGGGCATGTGTAGTTTCTGACAGCCAATCAGATCATGAATTGGTGTTTAAATGCTCTTCAAAATAGCTTGTCCCCAACCACCGGGCCGTGGACTGGTACCGGGCCGTGGGTCATATGGTACCGGGCCGCACAGAACTGTTATTTTTATTCACTTTGTTTTTGTGATGTCTTTTAGTTTGAAGGTACATGTTTACCGTTACCATGGCAACAAGAGTGCTTTCGAGAAGAGAGATTGTTTCCACGTTATAAAGACGATGCAAATAAATTTTCTCGTGAAGTCAAAGTGGATTTAAGTTTATTATTATTGATTTTAAAAAGCCATTTTTTTCAGGCTGGTCTCATCACCTTTAGGCCGGTCCGTGAAATTATTGTCAGACACTAAACCGGTCTGTGGCGCAGAAAAGGTTGGGGACCTCTGTTGTACACAATTGAGGTGATGCAACGCCCACTAGTGCCTACGTCTGCTTCTGTATCCAGCCGTGGTGTCATTAATGATGGTATTTGAGGGGTGTTTATTGAAGTCGGACAAAGTAGCACATCACTGAAGGACTCGGTGTGAAATGGACGGACCACAACTGTTGTGAACACATCCACCCTTTCAATGTTAAATCCCTGTAAATCTCTCTCAATATGGTTACATTTTATTGGCTGCAGCAGTTCGACAAATCAAATTAACTTTTTTTTAAAAGAAAAAAAATCCATCAAATTAAATTCAAACAAATATGTAGGAGAGTCAAGTAAAAGCAAAGTTAAAAACA
Organism: Neostethus bicornis; assembly: GCA_902685375.1. NCBI lineage: Eukaryota > Metazoa > Chordata > Actinopteri > Atheriniformes > Phallostethidae > Neostethus > Neostethus bicornis. The sequence continues at coordinate 29,503,580 of LR738550.1, forward strand.
TACCAAACTTGAGAAATCTTTTTATGATTAGCGGTTCTTAATTTATTTCGATCTTTAAAAAAATTGATAAAGAATGCAGAATAAAATAATTAAGGAAAACGTAATAAAACAGAGGACCAGGATGGTTATGAAAGAGTCACAGATGAATGTGGTCACGCTTTCATGAATGAGATCAAATATATTCAGGTGTAAAATAAATCTGCACTGTACGTCTTTTCATAAATAAATTTAAAATCACGTTCAGAATTAAGGTTTATTTTATTCTTTTCTTCACATTACAAAGATGTTCAATTATTTTACAGACTTTTCTAAATCTGATTCCCAAAAAAATTTCATTTTAAAATTCAGTTTTTTTCATAAATGTTAAAGACTGGTGAGTCTTGCGGGGTGTAACCCACCTCTTATGGTTTACTACAAAACACTAACAGCTTAAATAAATGAAAGAATATGAATAGATGGAATGATGAATACATTCATTTGATCAAAAGAATAATTTGTGTGAGCGTTTGGGTTCTTGAGGTGGTGATGGAGATTTGCTTCAAATATTCTTGGAACAGATGAATCTTTGTTTTTTATAACAATTTGTGTCGTTCCACTTCTTTTTTCCTGGAAAAAGAAAATTTCGAGGTAAATCATTTTTATTACAAATAGGTCTACGCCAAGGGCAAAAACAATATGGCTCAGCTTGCCCGATATAAAAAAAACATAATTTTTACAGACATATTACTCCAACATTTTTTCAGCTTAGTTGTCAACCAATTTAATAACGATTATTCATTCATTGTTAGGGCAGCACGGTGGCGCAGTGGGTAGCACAATGGCCTTACAGCAAGAAGATCATGGGTTTGAGTCCTGGGTGGGGATGAGGCTTGGAACACTGTCCTTTCTTTGTGGAGTTTGCATGTTCTCCCGTGTTTGTGTGGGTTTCCTCTGGGTACTCCGGTTTCCTCCAGCCATCGAAAGACACGCATGCTAGGTTGATTGGCCGGTGCCAGATTGCCCCAAGGAATGAGTGTGTGTGGGGATGGTTGTATGTGTGTTGCCCCACGACGGACTGGAGACCTGTCCGGGGTGTATCCTGCCCTTCGCCTTAAATCAGCCGGATTGGGCTCCGGCACCCCCTGCAACCTCGAAAGGGATGGATAAGAAGATGACTGACTGACATTCATTATTAATAACTGAGGGAGACTCACTGTTCAATAAAACGAATACTTTAGCTTTCTTTTTGATAAATAAAATTAGATGATTATAAAAGATAAAACTTTTTCCCCGTTCCTTTGAGCATAGATTGTGGAGGGTAATGGTTGATGTAGACTGTCAGATTAATCATTTTTACCTTTGGGATACATTTCAAGACAATTTTCTCCTTTTTTGTAGTTGTCAGGTTGTCCTACGTTCCAATAGGTGAAATCCCACATTGACCCATCAGTCCACATCCAAGTTGTCTCCTTAGAATACGTTGCAATTTATTTTTTTAATTCCATTTAAAAATATTAATTGGGTGTTGTTGATGTTTCAGATCCTGCAAATAACTTACTTCTATCCTATCAGTACCACCGATCCAGGCATGTTTGCCAGAGGAGAGTATCCAGTTTTCAATAACCATTAAGTCAACATATCGGTGAATGGAGGCCAGATTCCCTCCTATGTTTATGCAGTATGACTGGCAAATTAAAAAGAAAAAAGTTAGTAAGAACGATGTAAACACAATTTGACCACGCTAATGGCTCTACTTATATTTAACATATACACGTAAATAACAGCATATTTGAATATTTATGCTTTTTTAATGCCTGCAGGGGGTCTTTGTCGATGAGATGGAAGATACATATTCATCCTAATGATTGATTACTGAATTTCAGCTGAATGGAAGTATTTGTTTTGTGGTGTATTGGAAAGCTAACACAAGTTCAGCGACCTTAGAAGAGCTGGCTAATCAGCTCGATTAGATGATTTGTTCCATCATCACTCAGACAAAAGCAGAGGGAAACTGCAAACAGGATGTTGCCTTAATCATTTCAAAACAGATTGATCCCATTAATTAATTAATTTTATTTTTTTTCTTTTAAACCTGTCCTGTCCTGCGGGTTTTAAAGAAAAAAGTAGTGACATGCAGAATGATGATCTGTTGCAAACAGCAAACTGTCTAGTATTGCTGGACAGTTTTGTTCTTCCAGGGTCAGCACTATGTGCCGACCCAGACAAGCTTTATTTGTTTATTTTAGATGCTTTTCAAACAAAATATCTGTGCTTTCTGTTGTTTTTTGACTGGACCTGACAGGGATTACTAAGGAGAGGGGCGGGTAAGGGATGGTGATAAAAAAGAGGAATAGGGTACAGAAGAAGAAGGGATAAAGTGAAGAGAAAATGTGGAGTTTACAGTATTCACGACCAACCTGCTGGATTATCTAAGGAGAAAAAAAAAAGTACAAACAAGAGTTTAAGCCAATGATAAAGCTGACACACACAACAAAACCTTCTATAACAAATGACGTAGAACACAAACACATGTTACTAGAGCTATAATAATATTGGTTGGGAGCAAGGAACATAGCGGACAGTAAACAGTGTGATGCAGTGTGCGAGTGTGAGTGAAAGTACATGCATGCTGCCGATGTGAACCATGTGCTTATTAGGACCAATGGATCCTCACCAGCCCCAAAAGATTGGAATGAGGGAGGCAGAGACAGTCGCAATCTGGGCCCGTGCCCATCTAGATCCCGGGATCCTGAGGCCGGGCCAAGGAGCCGCCCACCCAGCCAGGCGCTTAAGAGAAACCCCTTCCGGGGCCACCCCAGCAGCAAGGGGCACAGGCCTCCTCGATGTCAGCACCCACAGGCTACGGGGAAGATGCTGTCACCGTACCCCACAGCCCCAGGCGAGCCCAGGGGTTGTCAGAAGTCAAGGCCGAGAGGGGAGCACTCACCCCAAGGGTCCAGGGACCCGATTCCCCCAAGCCAGGGCTCAACAGGAGGCCCAGCAGGGCCAGGCCACCCCATATGCAGCCACCACAGCACAAAACACAGCCAGGTGCCTGACCCAGGCAGCCCAAAAAGCACCTTTGCATACCTAATGTCCCTCTTCACTACCCTAGCCCCTCACCTGTGGCCATGCCAACTCTCTAATGTTGCTTGCCCCAGTGCACCTCTTAACCCCAACTGGTGACGAGGGGCCCCGGCAGGGTCAGGCGCCCCCGAGCCCGTCTCCCAAAAAAAAAAAAAAACACACAACCGCATCTCTGGGTGTCTCCCACCCCTCAGCAGCGGGCAAAACAGAAGTGACTGGCCTCCAAGTCCCGCAAACCAAGCCCCTCTCCAGGCAGCAGAACGCTATGATCTTGGCTGATCCGAAAGGACACAAACGGGTGTAGACTGGCCGCACTTCCCCGGTCCCACCTGTGTATGTATGTGCTGCAAATGAAGTGTGCGAGAGAGCGCTTAAAGGTGGCAGGCCCTGTCGCTGCCAAGCGGCATTACCCCCCAACCCGAGGACCTCTCTGTGTGTAGTTTAATTAGGAATGTGTGTGGTCCGATTATGCCATGTTCAGTGTCTAACGTGGGGTTTAAAATTGAGGGAGAACAGTATGAGGGGAGTGCACTTGGCACTCCCTCTCCAAAATACCCCTCAAGACCCTATATGAATGACTAAGATGCAGATAAAAGTAGAGTGTAGGATGGGTGCAGACATAGACTCAGAAAGGGGATCACCCCCCCAAGCCTCGTCTGCGTGCCCCACTCATCCAGACCCCGCGCCCCAAATGACAGTGAGAATGTGGCAGTGTGGAACCGGGAGAGGGCAGGCGGATGGGCACAACCAGGGGGAGGGAAACATCCACCTGGGCGACCGTCTCCCCAGCCGGACACAGTAAGTACCAGATGCCCTTCGACTCGGCCAGGCAACCACGAGGCAAACAGCATGCTCCAAAAAGAGGCAGCCGTGCGAGACACAACTACCGAGGCAGTGTCCTCCGCCTCGGTAGAGCAGTAGGAAACCCCAGAGCCATTAAAAACAACCTCTAATAGGCCCGAGGACCCAGGCCCACTCCACCCACTGGGCCACACCGTCACCACACAGCCTCATCTTACCTCTTATTTCTTTCTGCTACACCCTACGTCCTCCCTAATCACCCTCAGCCTGAAACCCCTCCATGCAGCAGGTGAGACGTGGATCCCCAGGTCAGGCACCAGGCGGTCCGATTGCAGTGACCACCCCAGGATAGCCTAGGCTCTCCTGAACTCAGCCGCACTGCCCAAACAGAGGAAGATCCCCAAATTCTTGAACCCCTTGGAACACCAAGCCAGACCACCCGGCAAGCGAAGATTGTCAAAAATGTCTCTAAAAGCATTAGTCTCACTCTTCGTCCAGTTCACCCTAGTGCTGAAGAGCCGCTCGAACTGCGCCACAGCCTTAGTCAGCACGTTGAGGTCCTCCTGACAGGTGACACAGACATTGATGTCATGAAGCTTGAATGGGTCGAGACAATGAGGCAAACGCCCCTCTTACCTCTCGCAGGCCGGATCTGAGCTTTTGAGGAAAAGGTTCAATGGCCAGGGCGTATAGCATCCCAGGTGCCTGTAAATTTTAAAACTGAACGAGACGTTCAACTCACAGTCTGTAACCTGGAGCACCATTAGGACCTGTCTGCAATGACAGATGATGTGCCGGAGCAGCGGGGCCTTGCAGCCAAGTGACATCATCCAGAAGGGAGAAACAATGCGGCCGAAACGGGACAACTCAGCCATTAAGGTCTCATTCTTCAGGAATGGTGGAGCATTGGATATTATCAACCTCTTAGCCAGACAAACCAGGGGCATCACAGGCATAAGGGAGCTGCGGATCACCACCCCGTTCTTCATTGCATCAGCCTATTTCTCCGTGGAGGCCAGAAACAACACAACAGACCCATTCATCCTGGAGCCGACGACATCACCATCCGCGAGTGCCACCTCCTCCATCATGCACATTCCAGTAGGGACCAGCTTGACGCCGAGTCAGTGGTTCAAACCATACACCTGCCGATCCAGTCATGACGCCAGTTCACCACGCACCAGACCAGGTGAGACACAGACAGTCAAAAACAGTCACTATAATCCACACAAATGCATTGAAAAAAAAAAAAAACGAACTCCAAACTGACAAGACTCACTCACTAGTGACCAACCTGGAAGCAGAAGTATAGAGAGAGAAAAACAAAGACAGACAGACAGACAAACAGACAGACAGACAGACAGACATACAGGTAGGTGGAAGGATGGATGGATGGATGATAGTTAGATAGATATGTAGAAATGTACTTCTGCAGCACCAAAATTCTTTTCGATGTTGATGTAAATGAAACAGCGAAGTCCAACCCGAGTCCAATCATAAGGACATTCATCTGAAACAAAAAATAATGTATTTTTTTCAGGTATTTGAACTACAATCCTAAAGTCTCATGTGAGGCAGAAAAGTTTTCTTTGTAATAATTTGCATTAAATGGTAAAATTGTATCTGAAAGTATTTACGATCATAAACCCCAAGTGCTTTAAGACTCAGTGATACATACCTGCGTCTACTTCATAATTCAGGCCAATTCCCTGTGAATACAAAAGCACACAATTTATAAAGGACTTTTCATATTTTAACACTTGTTAGGTTGGTTTATATAGGTCCATTGTCTATTGTTATCTCTATGAAACCCTTACTACTGAAATGGTACTACTTGTGCCATGTAAATTATTTGTCTTGTCTTTGCTGTTTTTGCAATGAAAATAATCTGAATCAGAATCAGAAATGTTTTTATTACCATGGTCTAAAAACGGATCAGAGACTAGGTACTTGCTGTGGTACTAGTGTGCAATTATAAACATAAAAATAGGAAATGTTTTAAAACTAGAAAAATATTTTCTATGCAATGGCATAGAAAATAATACAGTGGAATATACACAATAATACACAATAATAATACACAATACTACTACTACTAATAATAATAATACACAATAATAATAATAACAATAATAATAATAACAATACACTATAATAATACACAATAATACAGTGGAAAATAATACTAATACAAAATACAAAATAATAATACAGTGGAAAATAATACAGACAGTAAAGTGACAAGAGCAAGTGACTAAGTGATGAGCGGGTTATGAAAGTATTCATTAGTCCAACGGCAGAAGGGAAGAGGCCGTTTTTGTTACGGGACATTGTGGTCCGAAGGGACCGGAGTCTCCTGCCCGAGCGGAGTCGCTCAAAAGGTCCATGCCCAGGGTGGGAAGGGTCAGCTGCTAACCAACCCCCATGCCCACGGGTCCTGGAGACGTACAGGTCATGGAGAGATGGAAGGCTGCAGCCAATCACCTTCTCCGCGGAGCGCACAATGCACTGCAGTCTATGTTTGTCCCTCCAGCGTACCACACGGTGATGGAGGAGATGAGGATGGACTCGATGATGGCTGTGTAAAACTGCACCAACATCTGGGCGGGCAGCTTGGCTTTCTTCAGCTGCTGCAGAAAGTACATCCTCTGCTGGGCCTTTTTGATCAGGGAGCTGATGGACGGCTCACACTTTAGGTCCTGTGTGATGGTAGTGCCGAGGAAGTGGACAGAGTCTACTGTGGTGACGGGGGAGTCTGTCAGTGCAAGGGGGTAATGGGAGCAGTGACTTTCCTAAGGCCCATGATCGTCTCCAGGGTCAGCAACATATGCTGCTTGTCACAACACTGTACGGGACAGGGTAAAAAAAGAAAAGTAGATCTACGGACGAAAAAGGTTAAGTACCCCTTATATAGACCAATTGGCTGGGGTGGAAGCTCCATCAATAAAGTTAAAACCTCTGTGATACTTTTTACATGTCAAAATTTCATTTTAGGAAGTAAAAAAGATATGTTTGGAACATTCCAAAATTATTCATTAGGAAACATCTTTTTTAGGCGAGGCAAAGAAATCTAAATTGTTCTGTGTTTCATCCTAATTTTCTCTTTTTCAGTAACAGATAAATGAATAAATGACACAACAACTCATTCTGCCAAATGTTCTCTTTACAGTGGTACAAAAACATTCAAATCAACCTTGGCGTTGGTGAGATAGGTTCATTTATATATGGACATTAATTTTTTGAAAATGTGTCTTTAAAGAAAGACTTAGGTAGTAAGGAATTATTTATGAAAAAAAAAGAATTCCATTATAATCACATTTTCAACAACCGCAACGTTGCATACCATGCAGAGAACGAACGCCACGAGAAGTCCTGATGCCATCTGTGGAGAAAGAATCAAACAAAATTTTTTGCAGGGACATCTGTAACATCTGCTTTAAATCTTATAGTTTTGATGTAAAATCATAAAGGAGTTTTAAATGGATCCAAGATTGTACTTAAGAAATGCTCACCTTGTTTGCAGTGAACCCTGATTCAGAGAATGAATCTTTTCTATTGAGTGAGAACGATTCAAAGAAGGTGAACGATCTCGCTGCGCCAGCCAAGTAGAATGAATCTTTTCTGTTTGATGAGTCTTTAAATAGCTGCTGACCAGGAGGTGCCAGAGAGAATGACGAGGCTGATTTATTTTCTAAAGAAAGTCAACAGTTTTTATGACAAAGAAATACTTAAGTGCCACGTTATGCTTTTGTTTGCTGGTAACTGTTTTTATTGTAGCTGCTACAGCAAAAAATGACACATTTCTGCATTTCTCATTTTGGCCTGTAAGGACTTCTTACCAAGGCAATCTTACATATGTTGGATCCATGTATTGAGTTTTGTGATTGAACATGTAATTAAATTCTTTATTTTTGTTGTTTTGGTGGTAAAGATGTTTTCAGTTTTTTTTCTTCCAAATACTAAAAAATCAGTCACTTTGGCAAAGTGCTATACCTGTTGTGATTCCATCAAATTGTGGGAAAAAACGTAATTTCACGGCCATTAGGCGCACCGTATGAAAAGGCGCAGCCTCAGTTTTGTGCGCCGTTGCTGTATTTAACACACACATAAGGCTCACCGTACGAAAAGGCGCAGTCTCAGTCACACACCGCCTTACAACAACACACGCAAGCATGCAAATGTGCGTATTAAAAAAAAGTCCAGTGCTTCTCAAATGGTGGGGCGCGTGTGATCCTGTGGAACACGTTTTTCTTTTTTGCCGTACTAGAATAAAGTGTAATTGTACATCCACTACAGTAGTTGTAGTTTATAGTTTAAATAAGAATTATTTTTATTAAAATTCAAGTTAATTGATGCACTTTAAAATATTTTTTGTTACACACTAAAAAACAATGTTAATAAAGCTGTTCTTTTTTTTTTCTTTAATGTTAATGAGGATACAATGTTATGCAGAAGTGTACTTAGAACCAGGGGTCCCCAACCTTTTCTGCGCCACGGACCGGTTTAGTGTCTGATAATATTTTCACGGACCGGTCTACAGGTGATAGCCGGAAAAACTGGCTTTTTAATCAATAATAATACATTTAAATCCACGTTGTCTTCACGAGAAAATTTATTAGCGGCGTCTTTATAACGTGGAAAAATTCTCTCTGCTCGAACGCACTCTGGTTGCCTTGGTAACGGTAAACATACCTTCAAAATAAAGACATCACAAAAACAAAGTGAATAAAAATACTAGTTAGGCCCCTCACACCAGGGGTGGTCCACCTGGTGGTTGGGGACCACTGCTTATAACAATTTCATAGACAAATGATACTAATTATGGTCATGGCGGAGAGTGGGGGTCGGGGGACTCGAAATATTTTCTTCTTTCTAGGGAGGGCGCAACAGGATATAATTGAGAAGCACTGCGTTAGTCCAAGCATCTACAATCCATTGACTCGTTAATGCTGAATTTTCTCGCGGCGGCTTGATTCCCATGTTCCTCCGCGAAGCTGATTGCCTTCAGCTTAAACTGAGCGTCATAAGCGTGTCTCTTTGCCATTTTCAGGGTTAAAACAGCAATGTTGTGCATACAGCACATACCTTTTTTATACACAATCCACGCCCACACTTCACTCTTTAACGTTCTCATGCTTTTCTTTCAGGTCCGCCTCGCCTCACGGGCACCGCTTTTTCTTTTAGGTCCGCCTTTTCTCACACACACAAGGCGCACCGCACGAAAGGGCGCACCGCTCATTTTGAAGAAAATTTTAGACTTTTAGGTGCGCCTTATGGTCGTGAAATTACGGTACAAACCCAATTCCAATAAAGTTGGGACACTGCACATATTGTGAATAAAAAACAGAATGCATTGAAGTGGAAGTTTCAAATATCAAAGTTTTATTAAGAATATAACTTAGTCGACTTATCAAATATTTAAACTAATCAATGTATAACTTTGAAGGAAAAATTTCAAGGCATCAACACATCTTAAAAAAGTTGAGACGAGGCTATTTTTTACCACTGTGTGCAATCCCCTCTTCTTTTGATCACAGTCTGCAAACATCTGGAGACTGAGCACACAAGTTGCTCAGGTTTAGGAATCGCAATGTTGTCCCATTCTTGTCTAATACAGGCTTTCATTTGCTCAATTGTCTTAGGTCTTCTTTGTTGCATCTTTCTCTTTATGATGCGCCTAATGTTTTCTATGGGGGAAAGATCTGGGCTGAAAGCTGGCCATCCCAGTATGTGGATCATGCAGCCTCATACCATCAGAGATGCAGGCTTCTGAACTGAGCGCTGATGACATCTTGGGTTGTCCTTGTCCTCTTTAGTTTGGATGACATGCTGTCCCAGTTTTCCAAAAAGAACTTCAAATTTTGATTCGTCTGACCACAGAACAGTTTTCCACTTTGTCACGGTCCATTTTAAATGAGCCCTGCCCCAGAGAATACGTCTGGGCTTCTGGATCATGTTCAGATACAGCTTGTTTTATTAGCTACGGATTGAGCTACAGATTTTTAAACGACAATGGCAAATGGCCCGGTGGACAATTTTCTCTCTAAGTAGTCCTGAGCCCATGTTGTGTTTTACATCCATAGTGGCATTCCTGTGTGTGATGCAGTGTCTAAGGGGCCGAAGATCACCAGCATTCAAGATGGTTTTCCGGCCATGACCCTTACACACAGAGATTGTTCCAGATTCTCTGAATCTTTGGATGATATTGTGCACTGTAGATGATGATAACTTCAAATTATTTCCAATTGTTCTCTGAGAAACTCCTTTCTGATATTGCTCCTCTATTTTTTGTCACAGAATTGGGGGAATTGATGATCCTCTGCCCATCTTGACTTCTGAGAAACACTGCCAATCTGAGAGATTCTTTTTACACCCAAGCATGTTGCCAATTAACCGAATTTTTTGCAAACTGGTCCTCCAGCTGTTCCGTATGTGTTCATTTAACTTCTACGGCTTCTTATTGCTACCTGTCCCAACTTTTTTCAATGTGTAGCTCTCAAGAAATAAAAAATGAGCCAATGTTTGGCCCAAAATTTCAAAATGTTTCACTTTCAACATTTGATATGTTATCTATATTTTACTGTGAGTTAAATATAAGTTTGTGATATTTGTAAATTATGGCATTTCTTGTTTATTCACAATTTGTACAGTGTCCCAACGTTTTTGGAATTGGGTTTGAACATTTGCAAATAATAATTATTGACAACACAATATTGACAAAAAAAAAAAACCTTCTTATCTTTCAAAGAAAAGAATCTGTGGATGTCAAATGCAATATAATTGCATTTGACATGGTACAAGTTTTTTAAACAAAACATCTGCATTATTTTAACAAATATAAAACCATTGTCATTAAAAAGTTAATTTTTGGTTGCAGTAGAAACAAATCTGCGCTATACTCACGATGAGTGAAACGAAAATGGGTCAAATCCACATATTTAATACTTTCATAAAAATATTCTGGTTTATAAGTAACAATAATTTTCTTTGAAAATATTAACTTTGTCTGAAACAATGGCCAAGATTGGTGCATCTCAGTGACACGAGTCAAACATGGACACTTTGGCACTAAACCTTGTGTCAGGTTTAGTAATGAAGTCAGAGTGTTTTTTGTTCATTTCCTGTTTTATTTTGTAATCACTCACTTTATTTTCTTTCCGGTGTTGTGTGTGTCTTCCTGGTCTGATCACCTTTCTTCCCTAATTCCCTAATGTTCTTCACCTGGTTCCTATTTTCTCCTGCCAGTATTTAAGGGGTTGCTTTTCCACACTCCCCTATGGGTTTGTCTTGTCTTTCTGGTTTCCCGTACTTGTCAGTTGATTTTTGGAAGTGAATCTCGTATTTTCTAGCTCTAAGTTTTGATACGTTTGGTATTTTGCTTGGCGCAAGCTTGTTTTCAGTTTGGATTTGTTAAATAAAAGACTTTGTTTGGAGCATCTACTGTCCTGCTTTGTATCCACAAAACAAACCCTGACAGAACAAACCTTCCACAATGGATACTACGGACAGCGGAGCAGTGCGAGCGATGCTCGCTAAACAGGAGCTTCCCAACTTCAGCAGAAGCAAATAGACCGTCTGCACCAGGATATAGTGGAGGTTTCCAGACGGACCAACAGCTAACTGCTCTCAGCGAACAGGTGCTCCAGATATGACAAGGATTGCAGCAGCTCAGTTCATCTCCCTCCGGGTCCCGATACACCTACACCGACGCCAGCACCTGTTCCATCGGCTTCCGGAGCTACACCCATGCCACTTCCAGAACGATGGTCTGGAGATTCAGGTGACTGCCGACTCAGTGTGAATAATGTTTCCAGCTCCGTTCGGCCTCCTTTCCTTCAGACGTGGAGAAAGTGGCATTTATCATCTCCCGACTATTAGGACGAGCTGAGAGTTCGGCCACGACCGAGTGGGCGCGCCCTTCCCCTGTCTGTGCATCTCAACAGGCCTTCACCGAGGCCCCGGCCCGTGTTTTTCAGCGGATCAGACCCGAGAGAGATGCTGCCAGGGCTCTGTTTCAGATAAAACAGGGAAAATGTACAGCGGCCGACCACGCCATCGAGTTCAGGTCTCTGGCTGGCCACAGTGATTGGAATGCTACTGCTTTATATGATGCCTTCCTACGTGGACTCTCTGACCAGATCCAAGACACTCTATAACCCCTGGATCTACCACCCTGTTTGGATGAACTGATTGCATTGGCAATTCGGGTGGACGACAAGCTGTGGGACAGGGAAGTTAATCGCTCGTCTTCTCGTCTGAGGGAGAGACCTCAGGGATTTGATCGTCCTGCACTGAACTATTCTGTTTTTGCTCCCTCAGGTGCTTTGACCACTCTCCCTGAGCCTGAGGAACCTATGCAGTTAGGACGCAATCGACTCACGCCGGCTGAACGGGAGCGTCGGATACGGTCAGGTGAGTGCCTCTATTGTGGTCAGAGAGGTCACATAGTCAGGAACTGCCCGAAGAACCCAAAAGCCCCCCGCTTGTCTCTGAAGGTGGGCACATTGGCAAGCAAGGAGCGTATGTCCACCACATCTGGTTCTTCTCTTTCTTTAGAGGTTACTATTTGGTCTAAGGAGAGACCCTTATTTGTTAAAGCCCTAGTTGACTCTGGTTCTGAGCAGAACTTCTTAGATCTTAAACTGGCCAGACAGGCGGGCATTACTTTTGAGACTCTTAGTCAACCCCTCAGAGTCACGTCTCTTAATGGTCTTTTGGTCTCCACTGTTAAATATCATTCTGAACCCGTTCATTTAGTGGTGTTGGGTAACCATCATGAACAAACCAGATTTTTTATTCTCGATTCCCTCCAGAACCCAGTGGTGTTGGGTCACCCCTCGTTCTAAGTTCTAAGTACTAAGTTCACCATAACTTAGTCATTGATTGGCCCTCCAGCCGGTTGACTGGCTGGAGTGATCAGTGCCACACCGCCTGTCTGCGTTCAGCTCACATCCCTCTTTCTGACTTCTCAGATCCAATGATGGTGCCGTCCTCACCTGATCTATCCCGGGTTCCAGCAGAGTATCACGATCTTGTTACGGTATTTAGTAAGGGTAGGGCATGTTCTCTGCCTCCTCATGACTGCGCTATAGACCTTACTCCGGGGGCTACACTGCCTACCTCTCGTTTATATAGTTTGTCGAAACCGGAGCATGAAGCTATGGAACAATACATATGCGACTCTTTGGACTCTGGCCTGATTAGGCCGTCTTTGTCACCTGTCGGGGCAGGGTTTTTCTTTGTTAGTAAGAAGGATGGCTCTCTTCGTCCCTGCGTGGACTTTTGGGGACTTAACGACCATTACTGTTAAGAACAAGAACCCACTTCCATTGATGAACTCTGCTTCTGACATTCTTCAGGAGGCCCGTTTTTTCTCCACCCTTGACCTGAGAAATGCTTATCACTTTGTGCGTATTTGTTCTGGGGATGCATGGAAGACTGCGTTTAACACACCGATGGGTCACTTTGAGTACCTTGTAATGCCTTTTGGACTTACCAATGCTCCCGCGGTTTTTCAAAACTTAATTAATGATGTTCTACGGGATTTTTTGCATCGCTTTGTTTTTGTTTATCTAGATGATAACCTGGTGTTTACTAGGAGCCTTACCGAACATAGGCGGCATGTTCGATTGGTGCTCCAACGTCTTTTGGAGAACAGGCTAATTGTGAAAGCTCAGAAGTGTAAATTCCATTCTTCCTCTGTTTCCTTTTTGGCTTTTGTAATAGCTCAGGGGGAAGTTGGGCCTGATCCTGAGAAGATAGAGGCTGTTCTGGAGGGGCCCACCTCTGTTAACCGTAAACAACTCCAGCGGTTCCTAGGATTTGCCAATTTTCTTCGTAGGTTTATTTGTGGGTTTAGTTCTGTGGTGGCTCCTCTCACGGGTCTCACTTCCTCCTCTGTTCCATTTATTTGGTCAGCTGAGGCCGAGTCAGCCTCTAGCAAACTCTACATCTATTTTCACCTTTCGCACCAATCTTGTGTCAGCCTGACCTTGCTCGCCAGTTTATTGTGAAGGTCGATGCCTCGGCTTTTGGAGTAGGGGCCGTTCTCTCTCAGAGGTCAGCGGCAGGGGATAAGTTTCACCCTTGTGCATTCTTTTCCCAAATGCTTAGTGGTGCAGAACGTAACTATGATGTGGGCAATAAAGAGCTCCTAGCCATCAAGCTCGCTCTTGAGGAATGGCATCACTGGTTAGAGGGGGCTGAACAACCATTCATTGTCTGGACGGACCGTAAGAACCTGGCAAACATTCGGACGGCTAAACGATTAAACTCCAGGCAGGCTCGGTGGACATTGTTTTTTGACCGTTTTAATTTTGTGATCTCTTTTCGCCCTGGCTCTAAGAACGTTAAACCTGATGCCCTATCTAGACAATTTGAACCTGTGGACAACCCTGAGGAGTCGGGGACTATAGTACCTCTCTCCTGCGTCTTGCGAACGCTCACATGGCGGTTGACTGAGGAGATCCAGGAGGCTCAACGACAGGAACTAGATCCAGGTGGGGGACCAGCTAACAAACTATTTGTTCCCAGATCGGCACGAACAAAGGTCCTCCAGTGGGCGCATGCCTCCCGTCTGACCTGTCATCCAGGGGCTTGCAGGACTGAATCATTCATTCGTCGCCGTTTTTGGTGGCCTAGCCTGGCTAAGTATGTCAAGGAATTTGTGGCAGCTTGCCCCGTTTGCGCTAGAGGCAAGTCCAGCAACAAGCTTCCCTCTGGAGAACTGCGGCCACTCCCCGTACCTGGACGACCCTGGTCCCACATCGCCCTGGATTTTGTGACAGGTTTGCCCATGTCGAGTGGGAAGAACACTATTCTGACCATGGTTGACCGTTTTTCTAAGGCAGCCCACTTCATTGCCCTAACCAAATTTCCCACTGCATCTGAGATAGCCCGACTACTGATCAGGCACATTTTCCGGCTACATGGTTTGCCCAGTGATATAGTCTCAGATCGCGGGCCCCAGTTTATCTCTCAAGACTGGTGGGCCTTTTGTAAGGCTTTTGGGGTCAACTCTAGTCAACGGCCAGACAGAGAGGACCAATCAGGACCTAGAAGCAGCCCTCCGCTGCATTTGTGCCCGCCGTCAGACCACCTGGAGCACAGATCTTCCGTGGGTTGAGTATGCACACAATTCCCTCACAACATTTGCCTCTGGTCTCTCCCCATTTGAGTGCTCTCTTGGCTACCAACCCCCGCTGTTTCCGGAGGAGGAGGTGGAAATTGCAGTTGCCTCTGTACAGCATCAGGTCCAGCGATGTCGGCGTGTTGGGAGGGAGGCCCGTGCGGCGCTGCTTCGTTCATCGGCTGCAAACAACAGGCTTGTGGATCGACGTCATTCCACTGCTCCCCCATACGTGGTGGTTCAATCCGTGTACCTCTCAACAGACAATATTCGTCTCCGCACGGAATCCAAGAAATTATCCCCCAAGTACATCGATCCCTTCATCATTGAAAGAGTTCTAAACCCGGTGACTGTGAGACGGCAACTTCCTCAAACCCTGCATATCCACCCTGTCTTTCATGTTTCTCAGGTGAAGCCCCATGTTACCAGCTCCCTTCAACCTGTCCCGACTCCTCCACCCCCACCGCGGCTCATTGACGATCACACCGCATATAGTGTCTGAACGGGTGGTGGTGGGAGGGCGGCATGAGGAGGAATACCTCATTACTGTTATTATGTCATAATTAATTAATTAATTACGTTTTAAAATGACAGCACTAAAAAAAGACCAATAAAGGTTAATTTATGTCAAATTTTTGTGATTCGGCACGCCGGAATTATTCTACCCTCTATTGAAGAACACCAAAATTGCATAAAATAAATATATAAAATAAGTTTTATTTATCTATTTTTACTCATTCAGCAGGTCAGAGACCATGCTCAGTAGAATTACATGCAAAAAAAAAGATGTACAGTATTTGGTGAGCAGGTAAAGTCATAGTGGGCCACCTTTGGTCTTAACTTAACCAACCTGCTGTAAATCGGGAGGACAACCAAACAGAGTTTCTGTTTATCTAAATGTCTAGAAAAACATTTTAGTCCACTTTAAATCTATCACCTTCTTCAATGTTTGAAGGTGTGACCGGGTTACAGAAAGGTTACGGTAAGCCTGGGGTTACAGTGAGGTGATTGTTGTCAGGGTCAGAAAAATGAATGAATGGGACTGAGTGACAACTCCTCAGGTCTCTGTAAAGGAAACAAAACCAGCAACATCACTTTGAAAAACAGGGAGAGAAGTGTACTTCCATTGTGGATCATTTTCCTGATATCGAATTATAAATAGTTTCAGAGGCTTGGAATAATTGTGTAAGAGCCCTTGAGGGGTGATGTGACGGAGATGACACGGAGGAAAACACGGAAATGTAGTAAAGTAGTGTCATATTGGAAAAACAAGATACTGAAAGTAAAGAAAGCAAAGTCTAAAGATAAATCATCAATAAATGTTTATTCTATGTGATTCTAGACAGCCTGGATCGGGTTGTATCAGCCTATAAACGAATGGAAATGGTCCTTCTCTGATCAAAGCTTTTACCAGGAGAATGAGGCTGAGTTCAGAAACTGGCAAGAAAGTGAAACAACATAGATCCAGATGAATGCTGTGGAAGAATGAATATGCTGGGACAGTGGGGCGATGTACCTTGTTGGTATTGGTATAAACCAGTCTGCATGGATGTCAAAGGTATGCCTGCACAAAATAAATGTGTTTTAAACCTCTGAAAACTCCACACAGAAAGCTGTGTAGAGTTTGCATGTTCTCTATGTGTACTTGAGGGAAAACACCTCCAAAGACATGTTAGGTTAATTGGCAAATTGCCCCTAGGAATGAACGCTTCTCTGTCTGTGTAATGTTTGGCCGTGCAACAGACCAGTGACCTGTTATGGGTGTACCCTACCTCTTGCCTGTTACCAGCCGTGATAGGCCTTAATGCCCTGGTATCAGAACAACTTCTGTTTGTTCTGAAGCAGCATCAGCGTTCTCTCGATGAGCAGTAGCGTTGGTCTTTGACATATTGTGATGCACATGTCGTAGGATGTAGTTGCAGGAGATCTTTTTGACAGATTCACGACATTATTTTTTTTTTTTTCCAGGGAACAATGTGACATATGTCAAAGGGACTGAACAAATCCTTTTCTTTGAAGCTCAAACCTTCTGCAGAAAATATTATACAGACCTAGTCAGTGTGAGGAACATGAAGGAGACCCAGGAAATAATGAAAATGATTCTTGCATATGAATTTGTTTGGATCGGGATTTACAGAGACTCCTGGGTTTGGTCAGATAGAAGCAAATATTCAATGAGGTACTGGATTGACGGCCAACCGAGTGGCCCAAAGCAAAACTGTGCAGCAGCAAACTTTGGTGCTTCTGGAAAATGGGAAGACAGGAGTTGTTCTGATGAGAGACCCTTCGTCTGCTATAGTGGTAATTATTATTTTATTTACCAATAAATATAACCTGTAAATTTTATTTATTTGGATTTGTTTCTGATTAAATTATTTATTGTACCCCATGTTTTTTGTATGTTGTTTTTTCTGGCCTCCAGCATTTCAGGTGATATTTTTTTTCTATGTTCTTATTATTACTGTTATTTTTTTTTATATGATTCATACTTTTGTTCACTTTCACTTGTTCTATTCAGCAAAAAATGTTACAAAGTCTTTTTTTTTTCTAATTGCATGCCCTATAAAGTTAGTATTGATTGATTGATTGATTAGACCTCCAAACTTTGTTATTTCTATCTTTCATTAAGTACATTCTCAATGGACCATGCATTCTGTACAGGTTCAAGGAAGTGGTCAAAAAGGCCTCATATGCTTGGTTTGGGTTTGTCTATTAATTAGTGGTGTCAGTCGAATAAAAAAAATAATCAAATTAATTGAACATGTTTTGCGTTTAGATGGTATGTCAGGCTGGAGTTGCTCCTGTGGTGGTAGAACTCCTTTTTCTGAAAAAAAAACTACAAATTACTACGTTTTTATTTATTGTCCCGTCTCTATTATTTTTGTATAAAACCTTGGCTCGACTCAGGGGCGAATCCAGGATTTTCTAACGGGGTGTGGGAGGGTGGGCGTCAACCGCGTCAACCGCGAAAAAGAAACATCTGCAGTCCAAATTTTATTTTTCTATTTCTAATTTTGAAAACACATGTCAAAATAGAAACTGAATGGTGCAAAAGTTCACAAAACAATTAAAGCTGTGTTTTTTTACAGGTCCTATTTTTAAGCGGGTGGTAAAATTAAAGCTGAGCAGCTCCAACCTGAATCTGACTGATGCTTTACTTCAAACAGCCTTGTTGATGCAGGTAAATCATCCATCTTTATTCAAAATACTAGAATAAATATGATCATATTTACATTTAGAAAATGATATTTTACAACCCGCTATGGAAGCAATTTCTTTCTTTTATCACTGTTAAAAAGTTTCTAATTATAATTTGCTCACTTTGTGACATTTATGTTCATTTAAAGCAACTAAATAGCTGATTGATTTCAAAGTTAAGTTTGTAAGTAACATTCAGTTTTTGTTTTGTGTTACAGTTGAAGCAGAAACTGAAAGATTGGGGACTGAATGAACAAATCAAGCTGAACTGGAAGAAACAGGAAGATGGAAAGATTTTCCACCGGGAGAAAAAGGATGAACAATAAATACATAATGTTTTCTGATGAGAAAAAAAAAAGACCTGATTTTTGTCGTTAGTTTGAATGTTTTGTCCTATTATTTATAAGATTCAGGGATTTTCTTTGAGATTGTAACTACGTAAACGATGTCAGATATAAAATTAGATGCAAACATTTTAAATTAGTTCCGTTTCGTCTTCTTCCGCTTATCCGGGGCCGGGTTGCAAGAGCTACAGCCACTGACGGGAAGCTTTCGGAAGCTCGGAACAGGAGAGAGAGAGACACACGCAACCTGGGCTCGCACACATCCAGATGCACATCCAGACAGGAGTGGAAGAGACCCCTTACAGAAGCCCCCCGGCACCAAGGGGCACTTTAAGTTTTCCACATATATGATGAGGTGTCATTTTTTAAGTATACATAAGTTACAACGTTCCTCACTCACTGAAGAATGTATCTTTATTTTACGTTGTTTTACTATGTTTGCTGTTTTGCGCAAGTTAAAGCGTGACAGTTTTTTTTTTTAACAAAAAACCTGCATCATTCTAAGTAATAAAGCCACAATTGTTAAAGTAAGTTTTTTTGTTTTTTTTACACTGAAACTAGACTAAAACGTTCTTAGTCTTTCTGGACTAAAACTAGACAAAATTCTTTGGGTTTTTGTCGACTAAAACGAAAATATAATGAGATGACGAAAATGTGACTAAAACTTAAATGAATTTTTGTCCCAAAGACGAAGACTAAAATGAAAACTCAGATGGCTTCCAAAAACAACAATGGTTCTGCTGCGTGATCCAAGAGAGCTTGAGTTTGAAAGAACAAACTGATAGTCAGACGTTCTCCTTCAGGCTCTTTTGGAAAACGGCAGAATTCACTGTTTCGTGTATCCCAAAGGGTTGTCCTGGTCCTGAGGCAGCAAAGCAGCCCGGCCCATCACGCTGCCACCACCATGTTTCACTGTTGACATAATTTGCCATTGATCAATTGCTGGGCCATTTTTACTCCATATGGAATGGGCTGCAGATCTTCCAAAGAGTCTCTTCAGTCCCTAGAATGTTTCTCCAAAAGTCTTGAGTTTCATTTGGAAGCTTTTTGCCAAATGTGAAACCAGCCTCAGTTTTTGAAGAAATCTCACATGGATGCCACGTTAGGCTAATGTCTTTCTTATATTGGAGTCATGGATACTGACCTTAAGTGAGGCCAGCGAGGCCAGCGAGGCCTGCAGGTCTTTGGATGTTGTCTTAAGTTACTGTGTATTATGGTCATCTGGGTGAGCCATCTCTGCACTTTTTGGGTAATCTTAGTCGGTCAACCACTCCTGGAAAGGTTTTCTACTGTTCCCACTCTTTTCCATTTGTGGACAGTGGCTCTGACAGTGGTTCACTGGAGATACACAACCTTGGAAATGACTTTGTAACCTTTTCCCTGACTGACAGATTTCACTTTTTTTTTTGTTTGTTTTTCTTGAATTTCTTTGGATGGTGGCATGATGCACTTTTCTTTTTGAGACTTTGTAGCCGACTTTACTCTGTCTGATACATCTAAATTAAGTGATTTTTTTTTCTACAAAAGTAGTAGCAATCAGGTTTTGTTGTTGCCCACAGAACTGTACTCAACTGTCCCGAAACTGTGGTTAATAACAGTTACTTTGTTATTTAAATAGAGGGCAATTACTTTTTCAGAAAGGGTCAGACAGGTTTGGATTTTTTCTTTTTTGCTCTTTAAAAATTTCAATCATTTGAAAACTGCATTTTGTATTTCCTCTGGTTTTTCTTGTATAATATTAAAATTGATTTGATTGATTAGATAGTTTTTGTCACACCAATGTATATCTATTTATCTCTTTCAGAGTGATGAGCTGAACTAACGTATGAACGGGCCCGTGTAGTCCCTCATTCATCCAGGAGTGATCCATAGTAGAAAAAGTTTCAAAAAAGTCTTCTGGACTAAACTGTCCAGAAGACTTTACTTGTCATGACAGAAGACTCGACATGTCATAGGTAACACAGGCTCATTGGTCGAGCCCCACCTTACTATTTTTTTTTTACTTTTTACTTATGTTAGTATGTATATAGATCCAGGTTTCAGTCCATTTCTATCAGATTGAAAATGATTTCCGGATGGAAGTCGAAACGTCTCGATCAAGAATTAAATTGTCCAGAAGACTTTTTTGAAACTTTTTCTCCTATGTCTGAACGGGCCATAATTTGCTCTCGTAGTGAGCCATGCATTTCACACCCAGGCATTCAGGGGTGTTATTCTGCAACAACTAGCCCCTCAGTAACTATTTTAATGACATAAAATCACCTCAAAGTTCTGAATTATTGCAAGAATCAATAATCAGGCTCCATTTTTTAGGTGTCCTCCAAATGTTATAGAACCCTGGTTCAGACAATGAATCCTTTGCGTTCAATGAACCTTCAAATGGTTGAGCATGAAGTGCCAGAGGGAACAAGGAAGGAAAGTTCATTTCTTTGTTGGAAAAAAGTTGGGACTTTTTTTATTACAAAGAAATATTTTTTTGGGACACACAGTGGTCTCACAGCAAAGACGTTTGAGGCCTAGAGTGGACCGAGCCTTGAAACACTGGCACTTCTGTGTGGAGTTTTATGTCCATCCTTGTGTGTGTGGGTTTTCTCCAGTTTCCTTCAACAACATTCATGTTCGGTTAATTTGTCTCTAGAAACTGCCTGTAGGAATGAGTGTGTGTCTAAATGTTTGTCTGTGTGGCCCTGCAATAGACTGGTGACTTGTTTGGAGTGCATCCTACCTCTCTTCTGTAATCAGCCAGGATAGGCTGCGGCACCTCTCACAATTCTAATAGGGATAAGTGTTTCAAAACATGGATGTTTTAATGTGAAAAACCTCAAAGAATGTGATCATCTGTTTTTTGTTGTTTTTTTTTTTCCTTAAGTATCAATATATTTCGTCTGAAAAAATACTTTGAATAATTAATTTTTAAAATGAATATTAAATCTATTTAAAAATTTAAAAGACCTTGTATTTTTTCAGTGAGTTCAAGTTTCTCTTCCTGTTACAGTCACATAAAATGTAGTATTCGTGATGGAGTTCAAAATGTTTTTGTTGATGTCATAGCAGAAAATAAATAATAAACTTTATAAGGTATTACACCTTATAAAGTTTATTATTTATTTTCTGCTTTTTGTCTTTATTGCTTATTTTTCTTTGTTCAAACCAGCCCATATTGGTGGAAAAACTAACAAATCAGTATAGATATAATCTTTTCTTTTGAGAGATGATGAGAGGTGAGAGTAACTTTTTAATATCCCCAAAGGTAAATTAATCTATCACAGATGACAGGATGTATAACAGATATCTGATATAAATAAAATACGGATAAGATTAATTATTTTTCTTGTTAGACACCACATTAAATCATCTCACTACTGACGGTACAAAAGGCCTCCTGTAACTCCCTTTTACAGAGCGGCTGTCTGAATGAGCTGCTCAAGCTCAGAGGATGTGGAGGGTTGTTACAGATACTCCTGGGACCTAGAGAGTCCAAACAACAGCCTAGGACAAAGCTAGTCCTCTTGACCAACTTGTCCAGTTTCCTCTTGTCTCTCTCTGTTACTCCTCCACACCAGCAGGAAACTGCATGGAAAGCTGCTGATGCAAAAGGATTTCATAAAAGCTCTCTAGCAGTGTCCTTCACACACCGAAAGGACATCAGTCTCCTCAGAAAGTGGAGAAGACTTTGGTCCTTCTCTTACAGGACACCATTGTTATCTGAGCAGTCCGGTTTGTTGTTATTGTGAACATATTCACCCTTTCAATGTTAAATACCTGTAAATCTCCCTCAATATGGTGACGTTTTATTGGCTGCAGCAGTTTGATAAATCAAATTAACTTTTATTTTAAAAAAAAGTCAAGAAATCCATCAAATTAAATTCAAACAAATATGAAGAAGAGTCAAGTAAAAGCAAAGTTAAAAAACATCCCAAACCTGCGAAATTTTCTATGATTAGTGGTTCTATTTTTATTTCAATCTTTAAAAAGATTTAAAAAGATTTGTACAGAATGCAGAATAAAATAATTAAGGAAAACGTAATAAAACAGAGGACCTGGATGGTTATGAAAGAGTCATTGATGAATGTGGACATGCTTTCTGAAATGAGATCAAATACATTCAGGTGTAAAATAAATCTGCACTGTACATCTTTTCATAAATAAACATAAAATCATGTTCAGAATTTAGATTTATTCTATTTTTTTTCTCCACATTACAAAGATGTTCAATTATTTTACAGACTTTTTTAAATCGGATTCTTGGAAAATTTCAATTTTATTATTATTATTTTTTTTAATAAATGTTAAAGACTGGTGAGTCTTGCAGGATGTACCCCACCTTCCATGGTTCACTACAGATCCCCAACAGCTCAAATAAATGAAAGAACATGAATAGATGGAATGATGAATGCATTCATTTGATCAAAAGAATAATTTGTGTGAGTGTTTGGGTTCTTGAGGTGGTGATGGAGATTTGCTTCAAATATTCTTGGCACAGATGAATGCATGTTTAATTTCACAACTTTTGTCGTTCCACATCCCATTTGCTGGAAAAAGAAAATTTAGAGGTAAATCATTTTTAATAGAAATAAGTCTATGCCAAGGGCATGAACAATATGGCTTCCGCCTGCCTGATATAAAAAAAGTAATTTTCACAGATATTTCACAATATTTTTTCAGCTTAGTTGTCAACCAATTTAATAACGATTATTCATTCTTTATTGATAAATGAGGGAGACTCACTGTCCAATAAAATGAATACTTTAGCTTTTTCTTTGATAAATAAAATGAGATGATGTTAAAAAATGAAACTTTTCCCCTTTTCCTGTGAGAATGGATTGTGGAGGGTGGTGGTTGATGTAGACTGTCAGACTAGTTATGTGCTTGGTTTTCTTCTTTGTTTTTTTGAACAAATGGACCAGTTTTTAAAATATGTTTTAGGTTTTTTTTGTGCCTGTGAACCAAAGAATGCTTCTTCATGCTTAATAAATATAAATTTTAAAAATGGAGCTTATTCAGCAAATTTATTTAAATTAGAAAACAAAATCAATTCAGCATCTGTTTGATTTAAAGGCAAAAAAGTTTTGTATTTGTTTAAAGATTTAATGATTAATCATTTTCATTTAATGATAAATTATTTTAATGATTAATCAAGGGGGACGGCAACTCGGTGGTTAGAGCGTTCGCAGGTTTGCGTCCCACAGAGAGCACGTCTAGGGTCTTCGGAGAAGACACCTAACCCTCGCTTCTCCCCCCATTGGCGCCGTCAAAGGGAAGCTGCGGTTTAAGGAGTGCAGCACACAAATTCCCCCGATGCATTTGTTTATTTATTTATTTATTTTATTTTTTCATTTTTACCTTTGTGGAGTGCTTCAAGACAATGTTCTTTTCCTCCGGTATTGCTTGGTTCTCCTTTGATCCATAAGGTGTTTTCCCACAGTGATCCATCAATCCACATCCATTTTGACTCCTGAGAATATGTTGCAATTTTTTTCAAATTCAAACATTTTCGAGGTTTGAAAAATATTAATTGGGTGTTGTTGATGTTTCAGATCCTGCAAATAACTTACTATTAAAGAATCGGTACCTCCGATCCAGACATGGTCGTTATGATTGACTACCCACTTTGCAATGAGCTTTTGCTCATCGGCTGAGCGAATGGAGGCCAGATGCCCTCCAATGCTCATACAGGCTAACTGGCAAATTAAAAAGAAAAAAATTAGTAAGAACGATGCAAACACAGGCAGCACGGTGGCGCAGTGGATAGCACAGTGGTCTCACAGCAAGAAGGTCGTGGGTTCGAGTCCCGGGTGGGGACGAGGCTTGGAACACTGTCCTTTCTGTGTGGAGTTTGCATGTTCTCCCCGTGTTTGCGTGGTTTTTCCTCCCACCCTCCAAAGACATGCATGCTAGGTGATTGGCCAGTGCCAAATTGCCCCTAGGAATGAGTGTGTGTGTGCGGATGGTTGTATGTATATGCCCTGGCGACCTGTTTGGGGTGTACCCTGCCCTTTCGCCTTAAATTAGCCGGGATGGGCTCTGGCACCCACCGCAACCCTGAAAGGGACAGACGGATAAGAAGATGACAGACTGACTGATGTAAACACAACTTGACCACGCCAATGTTTTTATTTATATTTAACATATACATGTGAGCTAGCTTGTGCAGCTGAGGATGTGACCGCCAGGGTCCCCGCCGTTGGCTGCCACCCATCCTCCTCCTTCACCGTACCCCCATGCCCCTCCTGCAGGTGGTGAGTCCGCTGGAAGGGCGGCCCATGTCCCCTGTTCGGGCTGGGCCCGGCCGGGCCCCATGGGTAAAAGCCCGGCCACCAGGCGCTCGCTCTCATGCCCCACCCTCGGGCCTGGCTCCAAGGGGGGGCCCCGGTGACCCGCGTCCGAGCAAGGGCAGACCGCTGCATCGGCCCATCGTGGTAAAGAGAGAGCTGAGCCGAAAAGCAAAGCTCTCGATTTACAATGTCAATCTACGTTCCTAACCTCACCTATGGTCACCAGCTGTGGGTGGTGACCGAAAGAATGAGATCGCGGGTACAAGCGGCCGAAATGAGCTTCCTCCGCAGGGTGGCTGGGCTCTCACTCAGAGATCGGGTGAGGAGCTCTGCCATCCGGGAGGAGCTCGGTGTTGAGCCGCTCCTCCTCCAGGTCGAGAGGAGCCAGATGGGGTGGTTCGGGCATCTGGTCAGGATGCCCCCCGAGCGCCTCGCAGGCGAGGTGTTTCGGGCACGTCCCACCGGGAGCAGACCAAGGGGCAGACCCCGGACCCGCCGGAGAGACTATGTCTCACGGCTGGTCGGGGAACGACTTGGGATCCTTCCAGGTGAGCTAGAGGATGCAGCCGGGGTGAGAGAGGCCTGGGCTGCCCGTTTGAGGCTGTTGCCCCCGCGACCCGACCCCAGAACAAGCGGAAGATGACGGAACGGATATATACATGTGAATAAACAGCATATTTTAATATTTATGCTTTTTTTAATGCCTGCAGGGGGTCTTTGTCGATGAGATGGAAGATTCATCCTAATGATTGATTACTGAGTTTCAGCTGAACGGAAGTATTTGTTTTGTGGTGTTTTGGAAAGCTAACGCATGTTCAGCGACCTTAGAAGAGCTGGCTAATCAGCTCGATGAGATGATTTGTTCCATCATCACTCAGACAAAAGCAGAGGGAAACAGCAAACAGGATGTTGACCTAATCATGTCAAAACAGATTGATCCCAGTAAATTAGCCACATTCAAACAGGGATCAACTTAACACTGAGTCAGCTGTTCAAACCTAGTGCCGGCCGATCCGGTCATGATGCCAGTTCACCAAGAATCGGTGCGCACATCAGACCAGGTGACACACACACAGTAAAAAAAGTTTGCTAT
Organism: Neostethus bicornis; assembly: GCA_902685375.1. NCBI lineage: Eukaryota > Metazoa > Chordata > Actinopteri > Atheriniformes > Phallostethidae > Neostethus > Neostethus bicornis. Next base: position 29,529,485 of record LR738550.1, read on the forward strand.
AAACTCACAAGACTCATTAACTAGCGACCAACCCGGAAGCGGAAGTAGAGAGAGAGAAACAGAGAGAGAGAGAGACGGACAGACAGACAGACAGTAAATAGATAGATTGACAGAAGGATAGATATGTACTTCTGCATCGATGAATTTCTGAGGTACAGGGAACAAAATGAAACAGCGAGTTCCAACCCGAGTCCAGTTGTCACCACAACCACCTGGAACAAAAAAAAAACAACTGTAATTGTTCATGAATTTGAACCACAATTCTGAAGTCTCATGTGAGCCAGAAAAGTTTTTCTTGTTAATAATTTCCATTGATTGGTAAAATTGTTTTATTTGAAATTAATCAAGATCCCAAATCCCAAGTGCATAAAGAGTCAGTGATACAGACCTTCAACTACTCCATATTTTGACACAATTCCCTATGAATACAAAAGCACACAGTTTAGAAAGTACTTTTCATATTTTAACAGTGTGGTTACATTGGTTTGTATTGGTCATTGACTACTTCCAAGGGAACCCTGGTCTGAGAACTCTGTAATTATTTTTTTTAAATATACTTTAATTTAATAGTTTTATTTTTACTCACTTTATTAATCCCTCACCGGGAAAATTTGTGTGCTGCACTCCTATACCACAGCAGGCTGCCACAACAGCGCCAATGGTGGAAGAATTGGGGGTTGGGTGTCCTCTCCAAGGACCCATGACGTGAACTCAGTAGGCCACTGAGCCACTGTCTCCCCAGTATTTTGCTGTTGCTTTTTTTGCCATGAAAAACGCATCCCATAGGAAAACAAAAGTTATTTTTTCTTGGGTTTGACTGTTTTGCATCTCTCAAAATGTTGTGCCTGTGTGTAGCTTGAAATTTTTTTTTTTTGCTTTAGAGCTCTTAGAGTAGACCAATGGTGAAGCATGAATCTTTCACATGACTTCGTTTACCTGCTTCTGATTGGCTCACTGTGCTGTCAATCTTAAATTGTCGTCTTGTTCTATTGGTTTTCACGAGTAAAAGGAGGGGTCACTATTGAATATTGATGGGGGAGCCCAACCGGTCAATTAGTAGTCTATTGATAGCCCATGGTCATATTCCAAGTTGACTGCCAGGTGTGTGTGAAAAGAAAATATGAAATGAAGTTAGTATTGTAAACGTAGCGACTTTGACGCTCTATTTAGCGAGTATTCAGACTCTCTGGCCGCTAGAGTCGCTAAAATTTGGCGACTCTTTAGGGTTTTTTTCACAAAAAAGCGCTAATCAGCTTTTTTTTCTAAAAAAGCAGAAAATGTCTGTGTGTGTGTGTGTTCTGTGTTAGGTTGATAAAAAGAAGCAAGCGAGAGAGAGGAATTTGTTGGTGTGTGTGTTTAATAGAGTGAAAAATTTGAGGGTGTGTGTGTGTGTGTGTGTGTGTGTGTGTTTGAGAGAGAGGAATTTGGTAGTGTGTGTGTTTTTGAGAGAGACAAATTTGTCTGTCTGTGTGTGTTTGAGAGAGAGTGTTTTTGTGATGTGAAATCTAATGGTTGTGTAACTACGTAGAAGAAGCTTCAAAGTTGTCTTCAGGACAGTGTATATTCTGAGCGAGACGTTTCGACTTCCACCCAGAAATAATTTTCAATTTGATAAAATGGTTTGAAAACTGGTTCTATATATACTGAGTTCCCTAATGAGGGGCTATCCTAAACATGATTAAACCATGATTGAACAGGTAAATAACTTGTTTACTAATGAGTGAGTCTTGGTAATCTCAGAAGTAGTCTAATTAACTCTTATTGTCCTCATCGAAACTAAAAAAAAAAAAAAAAAAAATCAGTTAGGTGCTCACCTATTGCTAATGTGATAATAACCCTATGAACTGAAACTACCCCAAAGAGAGAATTGATTCTTGATTAAGAAACTTCCTCTTTGGACCAGGGAGTGAGAATGTTATTGGAAATTCCAGGTAAATTGTTTCTTAAGCCTGCATTCCTGTTCAGACAGGGTTTTCTTTCTTTACACATTCTCTGTCTCAATCACAGCTGAAACAGGTTTAGGTTAACCCAGGGGTGGGCAAATTTTTTGTTTCGCTGGGGCACATTGAGCTTTTACATTTGACAAAGAGGCTGAACAGGAGCAGATGGATGGTATGCTTTGGTAACCTCACCGCATTGGAAAAAAAATATGCATCTTGTGATGTGGAGAAAACATGTGCTTTAATTTAAAAATAAAGAAAAGCACAACAACAAAATCTCTGACTTTTAAATGAGTCTTTAAACACTGAAAATAAAATGAACAATCATTTTTTAAGCACCTTCATAATATCACCATCACTCTCCTTCAGAATGTTTTTTTTTTTTTTTCTAAAAACATGAAACGCGTTAAATTTCAAATCTAGCGTGTTAACGCTTCAAAACATGCATCTAGCGCACTGGATGTAACATTTAGCACTAGATTACGGACCCCAATGGCTTTCCACAGTAGGGCACAAGGTTTGAAATCTAAAGTGCTTGTTTATGTGCGTGTATTGGCCCCGATGGCTTTCTAAATGAGCCCTCAGGTTTTTTTTTTTTTATGTGGGCATACATATGTCTAGAGTGCGCCATCTAGTGAGGAAACATACAAAATAAAAACTTGGTTTATTTCTTAATTATTTCAAGTTCGACGGGCCAGATTAAACCGTTTGACGAGCCGCATGTGGCCCGCAGGTCGTAGTTTGCCCGTGCCTGAGTTAGCCCCTCGTTAGAGAACTCATTAAAACTGTATGGAACCAGTTCTCAGACCATTTTATCAGATTGAAAAATTATTTCTGGATGGAAGTCGAAAGGTCTCGATCAGACAATACACTGTGCAGAAGACAACTTTAAAGCTTTGTCTACTACAATTTACACCTGGATGAATGAAGGATTATACGATATTTTGTGACAACAACAAAACGTGTTGTGAGGGTAGTTTTACTGCAGGCTGGAAACAATCTTCAAGGTATGCGATGTTAACTCTAGCCTGATAGGTCTGAGGAGGTTTGATATTTGAAAAAGACATTGGCTATTTAAAATGGGCCTTATACAGTCTACTGTATATGCACACAGTGCACAGGTAATAACATTGGTGACGATATGTACGCCTTGTGGTTCTGTGCACCTGTGCAAACTTTTTGACATAAAGTCTGTGAGGACTTCTCAAAATTAACTCAATTTAAAGTCCCTGCATGCCTACGGTCGGACCACCTGATGCTCGAACTAGGGATCCAGATCTCACCTGCTGCACGGTGGGGTCTGGATGGGTGTGGTACGCTGATGAGACTTCGGGAGGGTGACCCCGCTTCTAAGTCTCCCGTTTGCACCCATCCTCCACTCCACTTTTATCTGCATCTTAGTCATTTACAGTATATAGGGTCTTGAGAGGTATTTTGGAGAGGGAGTGACGGGTGGGGACACCTGCACTCCCCTCATGCCGATCCCTCTGAATTTTAAAGCCCAACTTAGTGTACATGGCACAATAGCACCACACACATTTCTAACTAAATTACACACAGAGATGTCCTCGGGCTGGGGGGCAATGTCGCTTCGCAGCGACAGGGTGGGAGGCACCCAGAGATGTGGTTGTGTGTTTTTTGTTTTTAAAGACGCACCTGGGGTTGTCTCGCTATAGTTCGCCGGCTAGTTTTGGTTAAGAGGTGCATGGGGTGAGCAACATGAGAGGGGTGGTAGGGCTACAAGTGAAGGACTAGGGTAGTGAAGAGGGACATTGGGTTGCAAAGGTGATCTACGGGCTGCCTGGTCAGGCGCCTGGCTGTGGTGATTGCATATAGCCCTGCTGAGCCTCCTTCTTATACCCAGCTTGGTGGAATGGAAGTCCTGGGCCCTTGGGGTGAGTCTTCCTTTCTCGGTCTGGGCCTTGTCTTCCGACATCTCCTGCGCTTGCTTGTGGCTACGGTTGCCACGTCTGCAACCGTCTGCCACGGCTGCATATGCATTAAACACCCCTGCTGGTGGAACCCTGGCAAGGGGTTTCTTTTGTGCACCTGGCTAGGTAGGTGGGCGGCTCCCTTGACTTGGTCTCAGGGTCCTGGGTTTTGGATGACCGTGGGCCCGGAATGCATGTGTCTGTGCCTCTGTTGTTCCAGTCTATTGGGGCTGGTGAGGATCTGTTGGTCCTAATAAGCACCTGGTTCACATCGGCAGCATGCATGCACTTTCACTCACACTCTGTGTTGCGCTGTTTCTTGTCCGCTATGTTCCTTGCTCCCAGCTAAAAATAGCATAGTTTTGTGTTCTACCTCATTTGTTATAGAAGGTTTTGTTGTGTGTGTGTGTGTGTGTGTGTGTGTGTGTGTGTGTGTGTGTGTGTGTGTGTGTGTGTGTGTGTGTTTGTGTGTGTGTGTGTCAGCTTTATGGTTTAAACTCTGGTTTGTACTTTTTTTTTTTCCCTTACTAATCCAGTAGGTCCGTCATGAGGCTGGATATTAATAATAATAATAATAATACATTTTATTTGTAGTGCGCTTTACACTTTCAGAGAAAATCCCAAAGCGCTACATAGAAAGGTAAAAACAATAAAAACATTTTAAAAACTAAAATCTACATTCTGAAAACAAAGAATCATAAAATCAAAGATTAAAAGCCTTATTAAAAATGAATGTCTTTAGACCTTTTTTAAAAGTGTCGACACTTTGTGGGGCCCTGAGGAGTTCCGGGAGCTCATTCCACAGTCGTGGGGCAACGGCCTGGAAGGCTCTGTCCCCCATTGTGGTTAGCCTGGTCCTGGGCTGGTGGAGGCAGTGGGTGGAATTTGAGCGAAGGTGTCTTGGGTTGATGAGTGGGGAGAGGAGCTCAGTGAGGTAAGTTGGGGCATTTCCATGGACACATTGGTAGGTGAGGAGGCAGATTTTGTAGTGAATTCTGAAACGGATGGGAAGCCAGTGAAGTGATTTAAGAACAGGTGTGATGTGGTCAAATTTTCGCCTCCTCGTCAGGACCCTGGCAGCGCAGTTTTGGATGTGCTGGAGCTTCTCAAGGCTCCTGCCAGGTGTGCCAACGAGGAGGGCATTGCAGTAGTCGAGTCTGGAGGAGATGAAGGCATGGATCAGTTTTTCAGCTGCGGCGTGGGTGAGTGAGGGGCGGAGCTTGGCAATGTTTCTGAGGTGTAGGAAAGAAACTTTGCAGAGGTGACGTACATGCTGGTCAAATGTGAGATTGCAGTCGATTTTTACGCCAAGGTTTGTTACAGAGGAGGAGAGTGGAATGTTGTGACCAGAAACCAGAATGCTTGAAATGGAGGATGTCTTGATCTGGTGAGGTGTACCGATTAATATGGCTTCCGTCTTGCTGGTGTTGAGCTGGAGAAAGTTGTTGGTCATCCACGTCCCTATCTCCTCCAGACAGGCATGAAGGGCAGAAAGAGCTTGGGTGGGCTTAGTGTCCATTTTCAAATACAGTTGTGTGTCATCAGCATAGCAATGAAATGAAATGTTGTGTTTCCGGATTATTTGTCCAAGTGGAGATATGTATATGGTGAAAAGTGTGGGGCCAAGGACAGAGCCTTGAGGCACTCCGCAGGTGACTTGGTGTGGCTGGGATTTAGCAGTCCCCAGAGCCACATATTCTGTTCTGTTCGTGATGTATGAATGAAACCAGTTGAAAATATTTCCTGAGAGTCCAGTGGTAGTCTGAAGACGGTGAAGGAGAATGGTGTGATCCACAGTGTCAAAGGCAGCTGACAGGTCCAGAAGGAGGAGCAAGGATGGAGAGCCCTGGTCCGCAGTTACAAGTAAGTCATTCATCACTCGGACCAGGGCCGTTTCTGTACTGTGAGCTGTGAGCGGAAACCAGACTGAAATTTTTCATGTAGGTTGTTTGTAGAAAGGTGATGATTGAGCTGAGCTGCCACAACTTTTTCAAGAACCTTAGAAAGAAACGGTAGGTTGGAGATGGGTCTGAAGTTTGTCAGATTATTTGGATCCAGTGATGGTTTCTTTAGGTGAGGTCTAATAATGGCAGTTTTGAGAGCCGGGGGGACTTGGCCAGTTTGCAGTGAGCGGTTGATTATTGCTGCAATAATTGAACTGATGCTTGTGATATTAGCTTTGATGAGGGGTGTTGGTAGGGGGTCAAGTGAGCAGGTTGAGGATTTTATGGTTTTTAAGATGGCCTCAACCTCTTTCTGTGTTGTGGGTGCAAATTCGGAAAAACTGCTTGGGGTTGTCTGTATGGGCAGGTTTGTAGACTGGGTGAAGTTTGTAGGCAGGAAGTTTGATTGTAGAGCAGATACTTTGCTGGTGAAAAAGTCCATGAACCTGTTGCAGTTGTTGACACTGGTATCCTGGTGGGTCGAAGTGTGGGGCTTGAGCAGAGAATGTATGGTTGAAAACAGGTGTTTTGAATTTCCAGCATTACTAGTGATTTTTTGAGAGTAGTAAGTGGACCTGGCTATGGCAAGGGCTCTGCAGTAATGTTTTTGGTGGTCACGGTAGGCTTCTTTATGTACTGTGAGGTTGCTTTTTGTAAATTTCCGTTCCAAGGCTCGCCCAGCCCTTTTGAGAATACGGAGTTCGTTTGTGAACCATGGAGCAGATTTTGTACTAAAAGAGACTGTTTTTGATTTCAGGGGTGCATGAGAGTCCAGAATGCCCTGGAGTGCAGTGTTATAGTAGTCGACAGAGTCCTGAATTGAGGTGGAGGGTCTTGGCAGAGGAATATTTTGTAAGTCTTTTGTTAAGGCAGCGTGATCGATGTTTCTAAGGTTCCTGAAATGTATTTCCCGTTTTGTGTCTTGATGATGGTGATTTAAGGTTACTTCGAGAAAAACAGCCATGTGGTCGGATACGCCCAAATCATAGACATCCATGTTGGTGATAGGGGCAGTATCTGTGATTACCAGGTCGAGGGTGTGTCCTTTGGAGTGTGTTGGAACATGTACATGCTGTGTAAGATGCAAGGTGTCAAGCAGTTCCAGAAATTCGGAAGCAGAACGGTTTGTGGGAGTGTCAACGTGCAGGTTGAAGTCACCTAGTATGAGTGTACTAGGTGACGTTGCACATAATGTGGTCAGCAGATCTTGGAGTTCAGTGAAGAAGTTAGGGTGTACTTTGGGTGGCCGGTAAATAAGAATTATTGTTATTGTTGTCTTTTCTGTTTTACATTTGAAACCAAGGCATTCAAATGCAGATGTTACAGGTAATGAAATTGGTGTCAGTTGCAGGTTTCTGTGATGTATCACAGCTAGGCCTCCCCCACGACCGGTGTTTCTAGCTTTTTCAAGGTAGGTGTATCCTGGGGGGCAGGCTTCATTTAGTGCCAGGTATGATTTATGCCAGGTTTCAGTGAGGCACATTATGTCAATATTTTTGTCAATGATGTGTTCAAAAATAAAGGAACTTTTGTTTGAAAGTGATTGAGCATTGAACAGTTCAATTTTTATTTTGGGGGTGGCTTTGTGTCTTGGTAAAGAGCAGAGCACCCGAAAATCCACTCCACGTTTTTGAATTCTCCCGTGATGACGCAGATTGGTATTTATCCAGCTGGTTTGTGGGCTCTGATGACGTAAGCGGTAGTAGAAGTTTGGTTTGGTGGCGGGATGAAAACTGCCAGGGTAAATCCAAATATTTTGCAAATAATCCGGTTTGTAGGGATATTGTGGCAGACGGAGATGTCGGTAGATCCCCATGCTGCTCGATGAGGTAGCGGTAGAGTTTCCTGAGATGCTGGAATTTGCTGGTTGATGCAGTGAGGACAGCCACGGTGTGTTCCCTGGTGTGTTTCAGGGTTGCAGGCTTCATCCATCCAGCTTTCGATGTCATCACAGCGCTGGAAGTTTCCGGTAGTGCACTCGTTGTTTTCCAACTTGATCCAGCAGAAAAACACTTCTGAATTTTATTATACATTTTTGAAAAAAAAAAAAAAAAAAAAGAAAAGACAATACAATTGATGGTAGCAGGTCCGTGTAGATCTTCACATTTTTGGGGATTTTTAGCTTTTTAATGGAGTTTCAAGAGATGAGCTACTTCGGCTCTGACGAATGGCGAGTATTATAACTTCAGAGTATCTCTTTGACCCCTCTCTCTTTTCTGTAACCTTCTTCTTCTTCTCCTTTCGGCATACTTCTATAGGGATTCCGTCAGGGCCGAGAGCCTTTCCACTCTTCATCCTCTTCAGTGCCCTCTTTATTTCTACCTTACTGATCCTAGCCACTTTCCGGTCCACTATGGTAACATCTTCTACTCTTTGTTCTCTTTCATTTTCTTCATTCATCAACTCTTCAAAGTACTCTTTCCATCTTCCCATCACATTACTGGTATCTGTCAAAAGACATCCATTCCTGTCTTTAATCACCCTAACTTGCTGCACATCCTTCCCATCTTTGTCTCTCTGTCTTGCCAACCTGTATAGGTCCATCTCTCCCTCCTTGCTGTTCAGCTTAGCATACAAGTCGTCGAAGGCTGCTTGTTTTGCCTTTGCCACCTCTACTTTAACCTTATGCTGTATCTCCCTGTACGCTTGCCTACTCTCCTCAGTCCTCTCAGTGTCCCACTTCTTCTTAGCCAGCCTCTTTCTTTTGATAATATCCTGCACCTCCTCATTCCACCACCAAGTCTCTTTATCTATCTTCCTTCCAGATGACACACCAAGTACTCTCTTGCCTGTCTCCCTGATCACATTAGCTGTAGTTGTCCAGTCATCTGGAAGCTTCTCCTGCCCACCAAGAGCCTGTCTCAACTCCGTTATAAAGTTCAAGCAGCACTCTTCCTTTTTCAGTTTCCACCATTTTGTCTTCTTCACTCCCTTCATCTTCTTAAACTTCCTCACTGCTATGGTCATGTTACACACCACCATCCTGTGCTGTTTGGCTACACTGTCTCCTGCTACAACTTTGCAGTCACTGATCTCTTTCAGATTACACCGCCTACACAAAATGTAATCTACCTGTGTACTCCTTCCTCCACTCTTGTAAGTCACCCTGTGTTCCAGCCTTTTCTTGAAATAAGTATTCACTACAGCCAATTCCATTCTTTTCGCAAAGTCGATCACCATCTGACCTTCTGCATTCCTGTTCTGGATACCAAACCTGCCCATCACCTCCTCATCATCTCTGTTTCCTGCACCAACGTGGCCATTGAAGTCTGCTCCAATAACAACTCTCTCACTTCTAGGGATGCTCTGGATTGCCTCATCAAGGTCTGACCAAAATTTCTCTCTCTCCTCGACCTCACATCCTACCTGTGGCGCATACCCACAAACAACGTTGAACATTACCCCTTCAATTTCTAGCTTTTCTGTAACCTATTTTCTTCTTTTTTACAACCCCACCCATTCTCCTCCCTGTCAGGTCCAGTAAATGTAAGCACAGAAATCATGAACATTTTAGATAAAAAGCATTTTAAATAATTAAATAGAGCTTGCTAGGGTCCGCACATGTTGCTGACCCTGGCAGAGCAAAATTGTTCAGCAATACTTGACATGCAGATATTTTTTCTGGTTGTCACAACACCGTACAGGTAAGGGTAAAAAGAAAAAAGAAAAGTAGATCTTGGAACGAAAAAGGTTGGGCACCCCTGATATAGACGAATTGGATGGGGCGGAGGCTCTATGCATAAAGTTAAAGCCTCTGTGATGCTTTTTTCATGTCAAAATTTAACTTTAGAAAGTAAAAAACGTATGTTTGCAACATTCCAAAATAATTCATTAGGAAACATGTTTTTAGGCGAGGCAAACCAATCTAAATTGTTCTGTGTTTCATCCTAATTTTCTCTTTTTCAGTAACAAATAAATAAACAAATGACATATCAAATTATTCTGCCAAATGTTCTCTTTACAGTGGTACAAAAAACATTCAAATCAACCTTGGGGTTGCTGAGGTAGGTTCATTTTTACATTGACATACATTTTTTGAAAATTTGTCTTTAAAAAAAGGCTTCGAAAGTAAGGAATTAATCATAAATAAAAACCTAAATTCATTTTCATCTCACTTTCAATAACCACAATGTTGCATACCATGCAGAGAACGAACGCCACGAGAAGTCCTGAAGCCATCTGTGGAGAAAGAATCAAACTAAATTTTTTTGCAGGGACATCTGTAACATCTGCTTTAAATCTTATAGTTTTGATGTAAAATCAAAAAGGAGTTTTAAATGGATCCAAGATTGTACTTAAGAAATGCTCACCTTGTTTGCAGTGAACCCTGATTCAGAGAATGAATCTTTTCTATTGAGTGAGAACGATTCAAAGAAGGTGAACGATCTCGCTGCGCCAGCCAAGTAGAATGAATCTTTTCTGTTTGATAAACCTTTAAATAGCTGCTGACCAGGAGGTGCCAGAGAGAATGACGAGGCTGATTTATTTTCTAAAGAAAGTCAACAGTTTTTATCACAAAGAAATACTTAAGTGCCACGTTATGCTTTTTGTTTGCTGGTAACTGTTTTTATTGTTGCTGCTACAGCAAAAAATGACACATTTCTGCATTTCTCATTTTGCCCTGAAAAGAATTCTTACCAAGGCAATCTTACATATGTTGGATCCATGTATTGAGTTTTGTGATTGAACATGTAATTAAATTTGTTATTTTTGTTGTTTTGGTGGTAAAGATGTTTTCAGTTTTTTTTTTTTCTTCCAAATACTAAGAAATCAGTCACTTTGGAAAAGTGCTATACCAGTTGTGATTCCATCAAATTGTGTGAAATACAAACCCAATTCCAATAAAAGTTGGGACACTGCACATATTGTGAATAAAAACAGAATGCAATGAAGTGGAAGTTTCAAATATCAATAATTTATTCAGAATATAACTTAGTTGACTTATCAAATATTTAATCTGATCAATGTATAACTTTGAAGAAAAAATAAGTTGATTTCAAATTTCAAGGCATCAACACATCTTAAAAAAAGTTGAGACAAGGCTATTTTTTACCACTGTGTGCAATCCCCTCTTCTTTTGATCACAGTCTGCAAACATCTGGAGACTGAGCACACAAGTTGCTCAGGTTTAGGAATAGCAATGTTGTCCAATTCTTGTCTAATACAGGCTTTCATTTGCTCAATTGTCTTAGGTCTTCTTTGTTGCATCTTTCTCTTTATGATGCGCCAAATGTTTTTTATGGGGGAAAGATCTGGGCTGCAGGCTGGCCATTCCAGTACCCGGATCCTTCTGGAACGCAGCCATGATGTTGTGATTGATGCAGTATGTGGTTGATGTTGTCTTATTGGAAAATGCAAGGTCTTCAATGAAAGAGACAATGTCTGGATGGGAGCATATGTCACTCTAGGACTTGGATATACCTTTCAGCCTTGATGGTGCCTTTCCAGATGTGTAAGCTGCCCATGCCACATGCACTCATGCAGCCTCATACCATCAGAGATGCAGGCTTCTGAACTGAGCGCTGATGACATCTTGGGTTGTCCTTGTCCTCTTTAGTTCGGAGAACATGGCGGCCCAGTTTTCCAAAAAGAACTTCAAATTTTGATTCGTCTGACCACACAACAGTTTTCCACTTTGTCACAGTCCATTTTAAATGAGCCCTGGCCAAGAGAATACGTCTGGGCTTCTGGATCATGTTCAAATACGGCTTGTTTTCTTAGCTACGGATTGAGCTACAGATTTTTAAACGACAACGGCTAATGGGTGCTTGCCCCGTTTGCGCTAGAGGCAAGTCTAGCAACAAGCTTCCCTCTGGAGAACTGCGGCCACTCCCCGTACCTGGACGACCCTGGTCACACATTGCCCTGGATTTTGTGACAGGTTTGCCCATGTCGAGTGGGAAGAACACTATTCTGACGATGGTTGACCGTTTTTCTAAGGCAGCCCACTTCATTGCCCTAACCAAATTTCCCACTGCATCTGAGTCAGCCTGACTAATGATCAGGCACGTTTTCCGGCTACATGGTTTGCCCAGTGATATAGTCTCAGATCGCAGGCCCCAGTTTATCTCTCAAGTCTGGCGGGCCTTTTGTAAGGCTTTTGGGGTCAACTCTAGTCTCTCTTCTGGGTTTCATCCTCAGACCAACGGCCAGACAGAGAGGACCAATCAGGACCTAGAAGCAGCCCTCCGCTGCATTTGTGCCCGCCGTCAGACCACCTGGAGCACAGATCTTCCGTGGGTTGAGTATGCACACAATTCCCTCACAACATTTGCCTCTGGTCTCTCCCCATTTGAGTGCTCTCTTGGCTACCAACCCCCGCTGTTTCCGGAGGAGGAGGTGGAAATTGCAGTTGCCTCTGTACAGCATCAGGTCCAGCGATGTCGGCGTGTTGGGAGGGAGGCCCGTGCGGCGCTGCTTCGTTCATCGGCTGCAAAGAACAGGCTTGTGGATCGACGTCATTCCACTGCTCCCCCATACGTGGTGGTTCAATCCGTGTACCTCTCAACAGACAATATTCGTCTCCGCACGGAATCCAAGAAATTATCCCCCAAGTACATCGATCCCTTCATCATTGAAAGAGTTCTAAACCCGGTGACTGTGAGACGGCAACTTCCTCAAACCCTGCATATCCACCCTGTCTTTCATGTTTCTCAGGTGAAGCCCCATGTTACCAGCTCCCTTCAACCTGCCCCGACTCCTCCACCCCCACCGCGGCTCATTGACGATCACACTGCATATAGTGTCTGAACGGGTGGTGGTGGGAGGGCGGCATGAGGAGGAATACCTTATTACTGTTATTATGTCATAATTAATTAATTAATTACGTTTTAAAATGACAGCACTAAAAAAAGACCAATAAAGGTTAATTTATGTCAAATTTTTGTGATTCGGCACGCCGGAATTATTCTACCCTCTATTGAAGAACACCAAAATTGCATAAAATAAATAGATAAAATATTTATTTATCTATTTTTACTCATTCAGCAGGTCAGAGACGATGCTCAGTAGAATTACATGCAAAAAAAAAGATGTACAGTATTTGGTGAGCAGGTAAAGTCATAGTGGGCCACCTTTGGTCTTAACTTAACCTGCTGTAAATCGGGAGGACAACCAAACAGAGAGTTTCTGGTTATCTAAATGTCTAGAAAAACCTTTTAGTCCACTTTAAATCTATCACCTTCTTCAATGTTTGAAGGTGTGACCGGGGTTACAGAAAGGTTACGGTAAGCCTGGGGTTACAGTGAGGTGATTGTTGTCAGGGTCAGAAAAATGAATGAATGGGACTGAGTGACAACTCCTCAGGTCTCTGTAAAGGAAACAAAACCAGCAACATCACTTTGAAAAACAGGGAGAGAAAGGTACTTCCATTGTGGATCATTTTCCTGATATCGAATTATAAATAGTTTCAGAGGCTTGGAATAATTGTGTAAGAGCCCTTGAGGGGTGATGGGACGGAGATGACACGGAGGAAAACACGGAAATGTAGTAAAGTAGTGTCATGTTGGAAAAACAAGATACTGAAAGTAAAGAAAGCAAAGTCTAAAGATAAATCATCAATAAATGTTTATTCTATGTGATTCTAGACAGCCTGGATCGGGTTGTATCAGCCTATAAACGAATGGAAATGGTCCTTCTCTGATCAAAGCTTTTACCAGCAGAATGAGGCTGAGTTCAGAAACTGGCAAGAAAGTGAAACAACATAGATTTTTTTTTTTTTTTCATTTATTTATTTATTTCGGTCACAGTGCAACCTCATATCAATGAAATAAAGAAAACAACCATATTCCAGCAAAGGACCGAAAAGGTAACGGCTGAAGCAAACGCTTATTACGCCGACCCTTTTTTTTTTTTTTTTTTTATGTCATAATAAAAGCAAAAAGACATAAGTAAATACTAAGTCATCATAATTGTTATAACACATAACATAATAATATCATAATACATCATAACATAATCATAACACATCATAACATATAACATAATCATAACACATATTCGTAACACATAACATAATCATAACACATCATAATTGTTTACTTTTTATAGAAGCTTGAATTTAACCATCAAGACTTGCATATTTTTTAACTATTAATAACTTAAATTTCTTTTTTAAACATAAAAGATTTAAACACAATTTAAGTTCATCATTACAATTATTCCAAAGATCCACACCTTTAATAGAAATACAGAATTTTTTAACATTTGTTCTAAATTTATTTTTAATGAACATTTTAATGAACATTTTTAATGATCCAGATGAATGCTGTGGAAGAATGAATATGCTGGGACAGTGGGGCGATGTACCTTGTTGGTATTGGTATAAACCAGTCTGCATGGATGTCAAAGGTATGCCTGCACAAAATAAATGTGTTTTAAACCTCTGAAAACTCCACACAGAAAGCTGTGTAGAGTTTGCATGTTCTCTACGTGTACTTGAGGGAAAACACCTCCAAAGACATGTTAGGTTAATTGGCAAATTGCCCCTAGGAATGAACGCTTCTCTGTCTGTGTAATGTTTGGCCGTGCAACAGACCAGTGACCTGTTATGGGTGTACCCTACCTCTTGCCTGTTACCAGCCGTGATAGGCCTTGATGCCCTGGTATCAGAACAACTTCTGTTTGTTCTGAAGCAGCATCAGCGTTCTCTCGATGAGCAGTAGCATTGGTCTTTGACATATTGTGATGCACATGTCGTAGGATGTAGTTGCAGGAGATCTTTTTGACAGATTCACAACATTATTTTTTTTTTTCTAGGGAACAATGTGACATATGTCAAAGGGACTGAACAAATCCTTTTCTTTGAAGCTCAAACTCCTGCAGAAATATTATACAGACCTAGTCAGTGTGAGGAACATGAAGGAGACCCAGGAAATAATGAAAATGATTCCTGCATATGAATTTGTTTGGATTGGGATTTACAGAGACTCCTGGGTTTGGTCAGATAGAAGCAAATATTCAATGAGGTACTGGATTGACGGCCAACCGAGTGGCCCAAAGCAAAACTGTGCAGCAGCAAACTTTGGTGCTTCTGGAAAATGGGAAGACAGGAGTTGTTCTGATGAGAGACCCTTCGTCTGCTATAGTGGTAATTATTATTTTATTTACCAATAAATATAACCTGTAAATTTCATTTATTTGGATTTGTTTCTGATTAAATTATTTATTGTACCCCATGTTTTATGTATGTTGTTTTTTTTCTGGCCTCCAGCATTTCACTGTAATATTTTTTTTCTATATTCTTATTATTACTGTTATTTTTTTTTTATATGATTCATACTTTTGTTCACTTTCACTTGTTCTATTCTGCAAAAAATGTCTTTTTTTTCTAATTGCATGCCTTATAAAGTTATTATTGATTGATTGATTGATTGATTGATTAGACCTCCAAACTTTGTTATTTCTATCTTTCATTAAGTACATTCTCAATGGACCATGCATTCTGTACAGGTTCAAGGAAGTGGTTGTTGGGGAAAAATGAAGTGGAATCGGACTCAGCTCAGTACTCAAAAGGGTCTCTTTATTCATGAATAAAGTCAGAGAACACTTCAGCGTGACCGGTCAGAGTTTTTAGAATGAGCCCCCCAATCTCGGTCTTTCTCCCATATTTATACGTACACACACACACTCTTTGGCCTAACATCCTGTCTTACACAATCGTCTGCGTCAAACATCGTCCTTACACAACTACCTTTCCTGGAACATTTTGTTTATCCAATTGTTTGGACACTTGGCAGGACCATGTCCTGATAACCTGGGTCATTGTTCTGTGTTCTGGGTCATTATGTTCTGGCACACAAACACATTACACAAACCACCACCAACTCCACAGCCCAGTTCCTCGGTCAAGCCAAGTTCCCACAGAAACCCAAGATAAACTTTTCTCTTACATATCCCCCCTCAGGTCGCGAAGCGACCTTCAATTGCCACGAACACCACGTAGACACCCTCTGTACTTTAATAGACATGAGTAAACTGTAAGCCTGTGACTAATGCAAATGATTACAGGTATGAAATAGTGCAAACCTTATACAACACTTGAAAAAAAAAGTCCTGTAAGTGCTGCTCACAAGCAGGTGTCTAATGCGCAGATAAAGAGTAATACATGTATAACTGATGTGCTGGGCTACACAGTAAACTTAGCTTCGTATGCATTTATACGGACTACCACAGTGAAATATATAGTGCGAATGCACAGTAAAATTTGATTACAAAACATTGGATTACAAAATTGGATTCAAAACATGATAACGTATAATGAGTAAAATCATGTATATTCATAACCCTCTAGGAACCTCACACAGATAATACTGTAGTAACTATAAGTCTAGCAGATGATGTAGGTATGATCCTATGAATATAACATCAGTTCCACCTCGCATTTTCTGAACACATTAAGCGTCACCCCCTACTCTGTGTCTTACTATCACAGGAGCAGCTTGCAACGATCACAGTCAGGTATGCATCTGTGAGTCATATGTGCAATATCGAAAACCCCTCCGGCGATCAGACCCTTTGACATACTCAAATTGTTGATTGGTAGAGGGGAAACTATATTGCTGCTTTGGCGCCGTCCAACAGCAACCCCGCAGGATACATATGTCCCCAGATACATCACCTTATTTCAGGCAGGTAAGTAATAATCATGTAGAACAGTTATAAAGACACTTCATCCAAACACATATGACATCACACTCCATTATATGTTTTTTCTCTTTTTTTTTTTTCACAAACTTTTGTTTCAGTCCCAACAGTCTTCCAACCGACTTTCACAGTCTCGCATTTGTCTGGACCTGTACCCAGGTCAGTGCCACAAAAATGACAAGTCACGTGGTTGCGGACTCTTTCCTTTGACAGCTCTGCAATTCCGGACTTGCAGAGGGAGTTCCCTTTCATTACCGTCCTCGTTCATAGTCAATGACGCGCACTCTTCTACAGCTGCGGAAACCAGCTGTTCCTCAATCGAGCAAAAGAAAAGAAAAATGAAATAGTTCTCCGCTGTTCCAGCCACAGGAGTTTACTGAAAGATACTTCCGACAGCTCCAGAGGTCTTTCCGCTCCTGTGACACCTCCCACGCCGGGGTCACACACTTACGTCACTCCAGCCGTTTCCTCCCTTGGTGTCCTCGGGACACAGGTTCTCAATGTGCATCTGGACCATCTGGAACTCAGCCATTCGGTTCACCGTCATCTTTTGGACCCTCGCGTCCAGGAGTTTGAGGCACAGGCTCTTTGTGACTGGCACACAGCAGCCGACCAGCAGGATCAGGCCAATAAGGACCACAGCTGCCCCCAAAGCTGCCTTTACAAGCACATCCTTCCACTGTCCCCATGAACCCAACCAGCTCCAAGCTTCATTCTGCCCTGCATTTTCAGCTAGTTCAGTCTGCAGTCCACTAAGTTTCTCCATCGCTTTCGTGAACGTTCCTTCTACAGCTGTATTATTGGGGATGTAGGAACAGCAATATTCTCCAAACATGTGACATACTCCACCCTTCTCTGCCAACATCCAATCCAACACTTGCCTATTCTGCCATGCCATACGACTAGTTTCATGCACTTGTTCTCCTATGGCCTTTAACGCTTCACTGGTGATGTTAAACATTCGCTGTTGGTTAAAATAAATATAATTTATCCATTCCGCCTGTTTTACGATGGCAATTATAGGTATGATAGCCTCGAACCCTGCAATAATTTCGCTTCTAGCCTTGAACTCTTCTGGGATACCTCGTGGTTGTCCGATCATGTCCAACTTCACTACCTGATCCTCTACCAGATGCCTCTTTACTCTTAAAGGGATTTTCGTATCATTTGGGCTAGCTTCCTGTTTTATTCCTGGATAAATCATTAACAATGGGACTTTCATTCGTACTAGAGCGCACAAACCTATCCACCCATATGGTAAAGTGTTCCTTAGCTCATTATTGCCACACATCCAAAAGCTATCTGCTACTGCCAGTGACTGTGCTGCTAAAAACTGCAAAAAAGGTATTGTCATTGTGATATTGTGACAGGTTTGGTCTAGGGGCTCTGGATTTTCATACCAGATTGGTTTTGTAGGAAATATTGGAGTCATATTTGCATGCGGGAACCAGGAGGCTACCCAAGTTACCTTGCAATTTACACTGGTGTTTCCACATTACTGCTGTTATTAAGGGTTAAAAATCCTCCACTGGCAAAACATTCATAGTCTGCGAGTTCGTCTACTGTATACGTGGCAGGAGGTCTATCCTGTGATGTACGAATATTAAAATCAGCACACACTTTAGTAAGGTGTTTCCTGCTTAAATAATTTAGATTATCCTGATATCCATGCATTAACCTGCACTGAATTGCACACATCGGGAGTTTGAAGAGTGACATTACCTGTGTTGGTGGGACAAATCGACCTTCTCTGCATTCCTGCTGCTGTATTTTCGCACAATCTTCAAACGTGTGTTTCTCTGGTACAACTACGGGGACTGAACCTGGTGTTGCAGAACATAGGACGCACTCTTTTGATGTAAATCTTTAGCTGTATACCACGCCCACTTGTACCAGCTATTGTGATTGGCTTTTAACCATAGTTTCTCTTGTATCTTCCCAACACTCCTCACGTGTAGTCCTGTCTATCCTGACCATACTGCTCACTCTCACCCCCTTGTTGACCATCTGTCCCGTCAGAAAGGTCAACATATCCAGTGAAATTTAGATCAACCACTATCTGTTTCCCTCGTACGCCAACGTCCTGGTTTCCCTGCTCTGGGGCTATCCTCGTACTTAACAAAAGAGGCCCTTGGTTAGTTGCATTCTGCTGACCGGGTCTAGCCGCAGTACCCTGTGCTTCGCTCATACTCGGGGTCACTTCTCTAGTGTGTTTACGTCTTGTTGGTTGTTGAACCCGATCACCATAATAAAACGTATACACTCTAACGGATGCTGTTGTGGTCATCTCATGAGCTATAGTTGGCTTTGTCAACACTCCGTCCGCGGGCAGGGGCGCCAATGTGGGCACCGTCTCTGTTTCCCCTATCAGACCGTCAACCTTCGATGTAAAGAGACGGCTAATCATCGATATCCCTTCCCCCAATAGCCCTGGAGATCTGGCCACAACCTGCGAACTTCTGTTAAACTTAACCCCATCTGCAGTCTGTGGTCTCGGTGGCAGGCCCTCCTGGTCCGGACCCGCCTCCTCCCGAGTCAGATTCACCTTTGTCTGTGGCTTCTCGTGAGGCACCAATGTCTCTGACAGGCTTGCACTCTGCAGGTTTCCTGTCAGTAGCCAGAGCAGAACAAGTCTCATTAGCAGCTGGAGTGTGTGACCCATCGTACCACTCTCTTGGAAGCCCCAACGGCACTTTACTCTCCTCATCTGGGCAGGTAGCCCTGGTGCAGTGGTTGAGATGATACCACGTGGTGCTGCCCTCGACTTGGACAGCAGTTGGCGTAGCTCGAACCACCACGTAAGGCCCCTCTCGTCTCGGCTCGTGCCACTTTCTCCGGAACACCTTAATGTAGACCCGGTCACCTGGCTTCACCAGCCTCTCCAACTCCACCTGTAGCTGAGACTCCTTACGTTTTTCCTGCAAATATATAGACTTATGGATAGCAGTTAGTTGTCTTACATATTCAGATAATTCACCTTGCAACTGCTCCAAAGTGGGGCCTTTGTACGGCTCCATGAACTGCCGGGGTCGGCATTGGTCGGCCAGTACGCATTTCATGCGGCGATAAGTGAGTAGCACTATGAGTTTGCATGCGGTAACTCAGCAAAGCAAGCGGCAAAGCGTCGACCCAGTTTAATCTTTGCACTAGCACAAATTTTACCAATGCGTGTTTTGAGGGTCCCATTGACTCTTTCAACGAGACCTTGACTCTGTGGATGATACACAGCTCCCAGATGTTGTTTGATTCGCAGCTGTTGTAAGATCCCTCGTGCTACTTTTTTGAACAAACGCGGCACCATTGTCAGACGAGATTTTTGAATGGGAAGCCAAACCGTGGTATTACCTCTCTAACCAAAAACTTCACCACGGATTTCAGCCCCCAGATCTTTGGATGGCACGGCCTCTACCCATCTGCTGTACGCATCTATGATCACAGCCATATAGCGTTTTCCCTGCACTGTTTTGAGCATATCAACAATAGGTCTATGATTAAGTGTTTGAATGGACCTTCCGGCACTGGAATATGTCCAGCCGGGGTTTGAATACCTTTCCTCCACATTTCGCACTGCACAGACTTCACATTGACTTAGGATCTCATTCCACCATTGCTTGCAAGTAGGGTGACCAATATCCTTGGTTCCTTATTCGTCTAATCACTTCTTTTCGAGCACTATGGTCAGGGTTATGTGCCTCAGACACCAGGACCGTCAGAAGAGTCACCGGAGCCACCAACAAGCCCTCATGTGATCTCCACAACCCTTTCCCCATCTGTCGAGGCACCCCTTTTCTCCCACAGGCTTCGTTCACTCAAACTTGCATTTTGTTGCATCAAAATGATGTCTTCTGGCGTAGCCAATGTGTTTATCGCAATCACGGGTGATAGTATTGCAACTTTGCTACGAGATGCTTCCTTAGCAGCAATGTCTGCTGCATTGTTTCCTTTTGTCACACCTATCATTCCCCCTTCCTGTGCGCCTGGCACTTAATTATAGCTAACTTTGAAGGTCTGCATCATAGCTCTGATTAAAGCGATTATTTGTTGTTCATGCTGAATAGGTGTTCCATCCGTTCTCCGAAAACCTCTCTGTTTCCACACGGCTCCAAAAAGATGACACACACCATGCGCATAAGAACTGTCTGTGAATACATTGGCAACTTTCCCATTTGCTAGTTCACAAGCTGCTGTCAAAGCCCTTAGTTCTGCTAACTGAGCCGAACATGGTTGCACACAGTGTTCCGCTTTAACTGTCGCAAAGTCATCCTCTCTCGGTTCAACTACAGCATAGCCTGCATGATTACCCAGATGATCTCTGTAACACGGAACCATCCACAAAGTACGTGACATCGACATTTACTAGCGGGACTGACTCCAGATCAGGCCTCAACTTGGAATATTTCATAGACTCAGCCACGCATTCATGAGGCTCCCCTTCAAAGTCAAATGGAACCACATCTGCTGGGTTCACCGTAGTACAACGCTTGATTGTCACATCAGGATGTGTTAACAATGCTGCAAACTGCACACATCTTGATTGATTCACCACAACCTTCCCTGATCCACTAATTCTGTTATTTTGTGATGAGTGTAGATGGTCACTGGATTACCCCATCGTTACTGATGAGGCTTTCGCATAATGCATAGTACACTGCTGCCAAGCCCTGATAACTGGCGGCCATCCCTGTACTACACTGTCAAGTTTTGAACTATAGTAGGCAATGGGTTGCTTCCTCCTCCCACTGCACGTCTCCTGCATCAACACGGCAGTCGCATACATGTTCATGGCGATTTGACACATATAGTAAAAAAGGTTTCTCATAATTTGGCGTTGCTAACGCAGGCGCTGTTTTGCATTTCCTGTTTGATAGTCTCAAAAGCTATTGTGGCTTCTCTGGTCCACTGTAAAGGAGTTGGACAAGGCTTGTGTCCCTGTTTCCTTCATCAGCTCTCGAAGTGGAGCTGTTTTAAAGGGCATAATCTTCAATCCACTCTGAGTTTAAAACCTGTCATCCCCAAAACGTCATCATTTGACCCACTGTTCGAGGCCGTGGAGCCTTTACTGACTCCCTCCAACTGTGACGGAAGTCAACGCAATGGCTCCATGCGAGATCATTCTTCCCAAATACTCTACTTGTGACTGGCAGTACTGCATTTTGTTTTGAGACACTCTATGTCCCCCTCGGACAGTCTCTTTAGCAGTATCACAGAGTCTTTGTGACACTCCTCAATTGTTTCTGAACAAATCAGCAAGTCATCGACATATTGTAGCAGCGTACTACTAACTTGTAGACCTTCCAAGTCCCTTCTCAAAATTTGGTTGAACACATGGGGGCTATGTTTGAATCCTTGCGGTAGCCTGGTGTAGCTATATTTCTTTTTCCTAGTATGTGAACGCAAAAAGATACCGAGACTCCTCAGCTAACGGAATGCTGAAAAAAGCTGAGCATAAGTCGATTTACTGTAAAAAATTTAGCTTTAGGAGGTATGTTTGTGAGCAAAGTGTGAGGATTGGGAACATCAGCTGGCCAGTCCTGAACTATTTCATTCACAGCTCGTAAGTCATGCACTAACCGGTACTTAGATTTTCCTGCCTTGAACACTGGTAGAATGGGGGTATTACACGGGCTGGATACCTCAATTAGCACACCTGCATCCAGAAGCCCTTGTATCGTGTGGGCTAATTCCTTCTTCCGCCTCTGGTTTTTAATGGATATTGGGGTCGTTATGGTATTTTCACGTTTGGTTTCAACTGTATTTGGACTGGATTAGCCGACTTTACCATTCCTACATCTGTGTCATGTTTAGACCACACATAATCTGGTACTTGCTTCAGCATTTCATTTTTTTAGATGGTTTTCTTGAGCCTGCACCATTTGTTTAACAGTCTTTTTAGTTGGAACTGTTATGACCTGTGGTTTTGCGATAAGTGAAGTTCCACACAGGATCTTGAGCATCGACTCATCCCTGGTTTTGGACATCAACGGGTTTTCTGTCTGTACCCATGTTTGCTGCTTTGCGGTTTTAATCATTGGTCCCAGGTCTTTTGGTTCAAGACCTTCGTTTACTAACTGCGGTAATGTGTGGCTCTGATTCTGGAACATTATACCAGTCTGAGATAAATGGGTTTGCCTCCACATTAATAGCTGCTCCCTGTTTCCCAACAATAATGTAATTTGTCACTAACTCAACGGTTATATTTTCTGTCAATTTATCCCACTTTTCCTCAAAAATCTCACTACAGGAAGGATCATAGAACATGGTGCAGTGATATTCAGAATTGGTTTCCGCGCTTTTGGAATTTGCATATGTAAGAACGGTTTTCCATGGTGCTACAACGTTATTCACTTGCTCATTAAAATTTCCTAGCCAATAAACTTTTGCACATTGCAGTTGCTGACACATTTGATAATTCACGCCAATTTCGTCGATGAACACCCCTTGAGGGGAGCACTGAATGTTAACTTTTAATTTACAAAGTGCATCTCTTCCTAGTAGGTTTACAGGTGTTTTGATCAGACACAAGAATAGGTAGTTTTGCTGTTTTATTTGCCATGGTTATAGACACTGGTACTGTCATTGGGGTTATTTGAGTTTTTCCCGAGAATCCTACTGTCTTGACAACTCTGTCTGACATGGGGAGGTGTGCGGCATAGGCTGGACTTACACAAGTATATGATGCTCAGTGTCTATTAGCATAGGTGTTAATTTATTCTCCAATTCTACATGTATCATGGGTTCTTTTCCTGGTTCCGTAGATATAATTGGAAACTGATTCTCCCCCGTAGGACTCTCTGGGCACCCCTAATAACCATATTTTGGACCTGCCCAGTGGTTGACTGGACTAGGTTTCCGCACGGCTGCTGGGCCTTGACCGGGCCTTGGCTGGCGACCCCACGCCCCGCCTGGTGGAGCTGTTCCTACATTTTGAGGACAGTGGTTCCAAAAATGGCTCGGCGACAGGCAGCCCCAACACAAACCTGGAGATTGTGAAGCCCTTGGACTCCCCCTCTGAGGCCTTGGCCTCCCCTGCAAACCGACCATTCCTCGGTCCTGGGGCCTGCTGGGAGTACACATTAACGACTGGTGGTTGTTGGACTTGGGGAGCTTGTGATCTCACTGGAGGGGCTGCACCTTGTGCTGGCACCCATCCTGCACTGTCCCTTGGTTCAGCACTCAGCACCGGTGCCTGCGTCTCGCTCTGCCTTTGTTCTGCAGTTCATTCAACTGGAGCTGCGTGACTTTTCTCTGATTCCGCATGTCTTGCTCCCTCTGTTGTTCCTGCTCTTTTCTGTATTTTTTCAACCACGTGGACCTACATGGTCCCGGAACTGTCTGTGTGGCATAGTACTCAGTCCCACCACATCCTCCAGTTTGGCCTGGGCTGGGGCGGCAAGGCTTCAATTATTGTTTCTCTGAACAGAGTCATTAAGATGCGGAGAGCACTCAGGCTCCTCCTCTGTCTCTTGCTTCCACCTCTTCATTTGTTTGTTTATGTATGCAATGGGATTCTCATTGTCCATCAATGGCTCACCTTTCAGTGCTTTGCGGTCAATCTTGTTGGGAAATTCCTCCTCAGAGCCCGCCATATGGAAGCACGGTAAGCATTAAACTCAGTCCCATCAGCCCTGTGACTCTTCATCCAGACATAACCAGTCTTGTGGATGATGTTTTCCATAGCTGGAACCCCCAAACCTGTGCCAGAACTGCCTTTATGTCACCAATAGCCAACATCTTCCCCACTGTCTCTTCCTCAAAGACTCGAATCCATTTAGCTGCACCGTCATGTAAGTCAGGAGCCGGGCAACCAGCCCAGTCAAATCCACAGACTGCCATGGTATGTAGTGTGCCTGTGTTCCTTTTATTAAAATTGGAAATTGACCTGGATCAGTATATCGATCTGGAGGATGTATGTGAGGCCGATATCTAAGATTCATATCGCTCTTCTCTTCCTTTTTTCTGATTTCCGACTGTTTTGGAGTGAGCTTCTGCATTTACTGACAAAGGGTTCAAGCTTCTTACCACAATATGTGTTGTACATTCATTTAGTTCCTCTTCACACTCATCAAAAAATGTTTTTTCCCTTCCTCTGGGTTGATTCGCGTTTAATGGGTCAGCCAAATCAATCCAGAACGACCCCTTCTGTGCTCCCCCTGTCTGAGAAGTTCGTTCACTATAGCAGTCTAGTACTTGGCTCAGTCTGGTCTTTCTTTCCTTCCGTCCTGTGCTACAATGCTGAGGCTGTGGATTTTCCCGTTCTATCCCCTCAACAACTATCGTACTGACCCTGCTCTGCAGATGGAGAGCGACCACCTTCTGTTCCTTTCTCCAGTTCGGCATGCTTCCACTGATCTTCCGGTGCCCTTTGAGGAGAAGGTTCCGCATTTAAATTAAAGCTGACTCCCTTCTGGGTATTTGCTTTGTCATATTCAAAGTTCCCATTAATGCTTAATGTTCCAGCTAGAGATGGGTATATTCCTGCAGATGTATTGAAATCTAGGTTTTTCCTCATTGTTGCTCTTTATTTTAAGAGTGTTCAGTTCAGCTCGTTTTTTCTCTGATTTTATCTCTATAGTTTTGGCCTTCGGTTCTAAACAAATCGAGTATTTGTAATTCAGTCTGTCTCTTTTGGTTGCGTTTTTTACTGTGATCTTTAGGTTTGTAATCTTTAATTCGAGTTTCCATTATTGTGCACACGTAAACATCAAATGTACCATCTTTAGGCCAAGGTGAGTCGAGCTTTTTGAGTTCGCTTGTGCCATTTTTCCGATATTTTGGAATTTCATTGACCCACTGTGGGTACTTCACACTTAAAATAGTGTTTGGAGTCAAGGTTGCCTTCGTTTGCAAGGCCATCTTCCTTATTGAGATTGTTTAAGCTGACTGTTAAAATGTGTTTATTATTTTGTTCGGTTTAAAGTCCTTTTTATTCGTTCTAAATGGTTAATCAATTCAGGTTAACTTATTTTATGCTCCTTTTATTGTAGGGATGTTACCCTGCTCAAAATAATTAAACTGAGTTAAAGCTAAACTCCTAAGTTGGAATGAGTAGTTTTTTTTTTTTCTAAAATAAAGGGT
Source organism: Neostethus bicornis (assembly GCA_902685375.1). NCBI lineage: Eukaryota > Metazoa > Chordata > Actinopteri > Atheriniformes > Phallostethidae > Neostethus > Neostethus bicornis. The sequence goes on from LR738550.1 coordinate 29,555,018, forward strand.
TTGGAAAAACGTTCTTTTTTCTTTTCTCTCCTTATCAGCCTGCTCGCACAGTCAGAGCGAGAGAGCTGGTGGGGGCTCTTTGGCAACTCTCCAAGCACAACCCAGACAGCAGCATAAACTATGTCCACTCCCCTATCACCTTTCTCCTCCTTTTGTCTCCTCCTACAATCGCATCAGCCATACACATGCAAGGGGCGTGACAGGAGGACCGCCCTACGTAATCGATATTTGATCCAGTCTACTGCTTGTCTACTGGGGAAATAGACCGCAACACCAACGCTCAATCCTCATCCACAGAACCAGCTACGCAGCTCACAGTGAGATTCAGATGAACAAATGGAACACCCACACAGCCTCTACGCTACGCCCTTTTTACATGTTATGCGCACAAATTTACAAAGCATTTACACATTTGCACAAGATTATAATCATCAGTTTATTCTGTACAAGAGTCCAGACCAATAGAGATAATTTTGTCTTTTTTGTTTTTTTAGTTTGGTTCTTAAGTACAGTTTCAAAGTTTTGTTACGTCAGATTTTAACTTTTTATGGAGCTCCAGTCTTTTTAGTTTACTCTTGAAGCGCTTTCTCAGTTTACACACAAGCATTACGCACACATTCCACGCGCTCCGCACATCTGGTTTCAATCAAAATGCGCTTTCACACACATACCCACACACAGAGAGCCGGCCCTCCCCCAATCAGAGACAGCAGATTCACACAGGGAACCCACCAACAGGAAAGCACACACTCGCTCGAAGGAGAGCCCGAGCGTATAGGACGTAAGCGAAAGAAGAAGTTTGGAAGTATACATATAGTCAAGACAGGATTCGAGGAATAATGCGTCCGGACACAATCTAGCAGTTATTTATAATATTTGATCAGTCTAATTGTCATAAAATCACCCACTAGTGCTGAACGAACTTACGGGGATACTCCTCCGTGGAGGAGCCCTCCCTTAGCGCAGAAAATTTTCCACGTATTCAATTGTAGGCACGCTGCGTCCGTCCTTTTAATTGAGCCCAGGGACGTGTAAGCTCTTCGGATTGACGCAATCAAGGTTTACGTTACCTACTCATCTGAGCTCTAAGGTCACATTTTCCATGCGCCCCGCCTCTCCTGGCTGGCTCGCCAAAGTTTATCCAGAATTTCAGCACTCGTATAACAGCTGCTACCTTGCAGGCCTGACACACTCACAGCTTTGGGCTAAGCTGATGGCCAAACAACTTTTTTCTCTGCCTCTGCTTTTCTCTAGCAGACCAGAATTTCACAACAGCGCTTCACACATTTTTGGATCCTTTTTTCCTTCTCCTCCCCTCCTCCTAAAACTGAAGGACGGGGGGGGGGCTTATTTGTACTTAAGTTTCTTTTAATTGATTAATGCTTAATTTATTTATTTTGTTATTTTAGATATTATTTGCCAATTAGATCAACCTAATTTATGGCTCTCACTCCCTCCGAGCACAGCCGAGTCCAAGTTCGGAGCCGCCAGGCCCCGTGCCGCCTCCCCAAACCAAATCACCAATTAAATCACCAATTTAAGAGATAATTCTCTTACCTCGTATTCTTTGTCACCGAGCTCGGAGATGATCGGAGGGGATGCGGCACGGTAACCTTCGCGGCCCCACGTTGGGCGCCAATTTGTTGGGGAAAAATGAAGTGGAATCGGACTCAGCTCAGTACTCAAAAGGGTCTCTTTATTCATGAATAAAGTCAGAGAACACTTCAGCGTGACCGGTCAGAGTTTTTAGAATGAGCCCCCCAATCTCGGTCTTTCTCCCATATTTATACGTACACACACACACTCTTTGGCCTAACATCCTGTCTTACACAATCGTCTGCGTCAAACATCGTCCTTACACAACTACCTTTCTGGAAACATTTTGTTTATCCAATTGTTTGGACACTTGGCAGGACCATGTCCTGATAACCTGGGTCATTGTTCTGTGTTCTGGGTCATTATGTTCGGCACACAAACACATTACACAAACCACCACCAACTCCACAGCCCCAGTTCCTCGGTCAAGCCAAGTTCCCACAGAAACCCAAGATAAACTTTTCCTCTTACATGGTCAAAAAGGCCTCATATGTTTGGTTTGGGTTTGTCTATTAATTTGTGGTGTCAGTCGATTAAAAAAAAAAAATCAAATTAATTGAACATGTTTTGCGTTTAGATGGTATGTCAGGCTGGAGTTGCTTCCTGTGGTGGTAGAACTCCTTTTTCTGAAAAAAAAACCCCTACAAAATACTATGTTTTTATTTATTGTCCCGTCTCTATTATTTTTGTATAAAAACCTTGGCTCGACTCAGGGGCGATCCAGGGATTTTCTAACGGTGTGTGGGAGGGTGGGCGTCAACCGCGTCAACCGCGAAAAAGAAACATCTGCAGTCCAAATTTTATTTTTCTATTTCTAATTTTGAAAACACATGTCAAAATAGAAACTGAATGGTGGCAAAAGTTCACATAAACAATTAAAGCTGTGTTTTTTTTACAGGTCCTATTTTTAAGCGGGTGGTAAAATTAAAGCTGAGCAGCTCCAACCTGAATCTGACTGATGCTTTACTTCAAACAGCCTTGTTGATGCAGGTAAATCATCCATCTTTATTCAAAATACTAGAATAAATATGATCATATTTACATTTAGAAAATGATATTTTACAACCCGCTATGGAAGCAATTTCTTTCTTTTATCACTGTTAAAAAGTTTCTAATTATAATTTGCTCACTTTGTGACATTTATGTTCATTTATTATGAGGTGTCATTTTTTAAGTATGCATAAGTTACAACGTTCCTCACTCACTGAAGAATGTATCTTTATTTTACGTTGTTTTACTATGTTTGCTGTTTTGCGCAAGTTAAAGCGTGACAGTTTTTTTTTTTAACAAAAAACCTGCATCATTCTAAGTAATAAAGCCACAATTGTTAAAGTAAGTTTTTTTGTTTTTTTTTACACTGAAACTAGACTAAAACGTTCTTAGTCTTTCTGGACTAAAACTAGACAAAATTCTTTGGGTTTTTCGTCGACTAAAACGAAAATATAAAGAGATGACGAAAATGTGACTAAAACTTAATGAATTTTTGTCCCAAAGACGAAGACTAAAATGAAAACTCAGATGGCTTCCAAAAACAACAATGGTTCTGCTGCGTGATCCAAGAGAGCTTGAGTTTGAAAGAACAAACTGATAGTCAGTACGTTCTCCTTCAGGCTCTTTTGGAAAACGGCAGAATTCACTGTTTCGTGTATCCCAAAGGGTTTGTCCTGGTCCTGAGGCAGCAAAGCAGCCCGGCCCGTCACGCTGCCACCACCATGTTTCACTGTTGACATAATTTGCCATTGATCAATTGCTGGGCCATTTTTACTCCATATGGAATGGGCTGCAGATCTTCCAAAGAGTCTCTTCAGTCCCTAGAATGTTTCTCCAAAAGTCTTGAGTTTCATTTGGAAGCTTTTTGCCAAATGTGAAACCAGCCTCAGTTTTTTGAAGAAATCTCACATGGATGCCACGTTAGGCTAATGTCTTTCTTATATTGGAGTCATGGATACTGACCTTAAGTGAGGCCAGCGAGGCCTGCAGGTCTTTGGATGTTGTCTTAAGTTACTGTGTATTGTGGTCATCTGGGTGAGCCATCTCTGCACTTTTTGGGTAATCTTAGTCGGTCAACCACTCCTGGAAAGGTTTTCTACTGTTCCCACTCTTTTCCATTTGTGGACAGTGGCTCTGACAGTGGGTTCACTGGAGATACACAACCTTGGAAATGACTTTGTAATCTTTTCCCTGACTGACAGATTTCACTTTTTTTTTTTGTTTGTTTTTCTTGAATTTCTTTGGATGGTGGCATGATGCACTTTTCTTTTTGAGACTTTGTAGCCGACTTTACTCTGTCTGATACATCTAAATTAAGTGTTTTTTTTTTTCTACAAAAGTAGTAGCAATCAGGTTTTGTTGTTGCCCACAGAACTGTACTCAACTGTCCCGAAACTGTGGTTAATAACAGTTACTTTGTTATTTAAATAGAGGGCAATTACTTTTTCAGAAAGGGTCAGACAGGTTTGGATTTTTTCTTTTTTGCTCTTTAAAAATTTCAATCATTTGAAAACTGCATTTTGTATTTCCTCGGGTTTTTCTTGTATAATATTAAAATTGATTTTGATTGATTAGATAGTTTTTGTCACACCAATGTATATCTATTATCTCTATTCAGAGTGATGAGCGAACTAACGTATGAACGGGCCCGTGTAGTCCCTCATTCAATCCAGGAGTGATCCATAGTAGAAAAAGTTTCAAAAAAGTCTTCTGGACTAAACTAGTCCAGAAGACTTTACTTGTCATGACAGAAGACTTCGACATGTCATAGGTAACACAGGCTCATTGGTCGAGCCCCACCTTACTATTTTATTTTTACTTTTTACTTATGTTAGTATGTATATAGATCCAGGTTTCAAGTCCATTTCTATCAGATTGAAAATGATTTCCGATGGAAGTCGAAACGTCTCGATCAAGAATTAAATTGTCCAGAAGACTTTTTTGAAACTTTTTCTCCTATGTCTGAACGGGCCATAATTTGCTCTCGTAGTGAGCCATGCATTTCACACCCAGGCATTCAGGGGTGTTATTCTGCAACAACTAGCCCCTCAGTAACTATTTTAATGACATAAAATCACCTCAAAGTTCTGAATTATTGCAAGAATCAATAATCAGGCTCCATTTTTTAGGTGTCCTCCAAATGTTATAGAACCCTGGTTCAGACAATGAATCCTTTGCGTTCAATGAACCTTCAAATGGTTGAGCATGAAGTGCCAGAGGGAACAAGGAAGGAAAGTTCATTTCTTTGTTGGAAAAAAGTTGGGACTTTTTTTATTACAAAGAAATATTTTTTTGGGACACACAGTGGTCTCACAGCAAAAGACGTTTGAGGCCTAGAGTGGACCGAGCCTTGAAACACTGGCACTTCTGTGTGGAGTTTTATGTCCATCCTTGTGTGTGTGGGTTTTCTCCAGTTTCCTTCAACAACATTCATGTTCGGTTAATTTGTCTCTAGAAACTGCCTGTAGGAATGAGTGTGTGTCTAAATGTTTGTCTGTGTGGCCCTGCAATAGACTGGTGACTTGTTTGGAGTGCATCCTACCTCTCTTCTGTAATCAGCCAGGATAGGCTGCGGCACCTCTCACAATTCTAATAGGGATAAGTGTTTCAAAACATGGATGTTTTAATGTGAAAAACCTCAAAGAATGTGATCATCTGTTTTTTGTTGTTTTTTTTTTTCCTTAAGTATCAATATATTTCGTCTGAAAAAATACTTTGAATAATTAATTTTTAAAATGAATATTAAATCTATTTAAAAATTTAAAAGACCTTGTATTTTTTCAGTGAGTTCAAGTTTCTCTTCCTGTTACAGTCACATAAAATGTAGTATTCGTGATGGAGTTCAAAATGTTTTTGTTGATGTCATAGCAGAAAATAAATAATAAACTTTATAAGGTATTTACACCTTATAAAGTTTATTATTTATTTTCTGCTTTTTGTCTTTATTGCTTATTTTTCTTTGTTCAAACCAGCCCATATTGGTGGAAAAACTAACAAATCAGTATAGATATAATCTTTTCTTTTGAGAGATGATGAGAGGTGAGAGTAACTTTTTAATATCCCCAAAGGTAAATTAATCTATCACAGATGACAGGATGTATAACAGATATCTGATATAAATAAAATACGGATAAGATTAATTATTTTTCTTGTTAGACACCACATTAAAATCATCTCACTACTGACGGATACAAAAGGCCTCCTGTAACTCCCTTTTACAGAGCGGCTGTCTGAATGAGCTGCTCAAGCTCAGAGGATGTGGAGGGTTGTTACAGATACTCCTGGGACCTAGAGAGTCCAAACAACAGCCTAGGACAAAGCTAGTCCTCTTGACCAACTTGTCCAGTTTCCTCTTGTCTCTCTCTGTTACTCCTCCACACCAGCAGGAAACTGCATGGAAAGCTGCTGATGCAAAAGGATTTCATAAAAGCTCTCTAGCAGTGTCCTTCACACACCGAAAGACATCAGTCTCCTCAGAAAGTGGAGAAGACTTTGGTCCTTCTCTTACAGGACACCATTGTTATCTGAGCAGTCCGGTTTGTTGTTATTGTGAACATATTCACCCTTTCAATGTTAAATACCTGTAAATCTCCCTCAATATGGTGACGTTTTATTGGCTGCAGCAGTTTGATAAATCAAATTAACTTTTATTTTAAAAAAAAAGTCAAGAAATCCATCAAATTAAATTCAAACAAATATGAAGAAGAGTCAAGTAAAAGCAAAGTTAAAAAACATCCCAAACCTGCGAAATTTTCTATGATTAGTGGTTCTATTTTTATTTCAATCTTTAAAAAGATTTAAAAAGATTTGTACAGAATGCAGAATAAAATAATTAAGGAAAACGTAATAAAACAGAGGACCTGGATGGTTATGAAAGAGTCATTGATGAATGTGGACATGCTTTCTGAAATGAGATCAAATACATTCAGGTGTAAAATAAATCTGCACTGTACATCTTTTCATAAATAAACATAAAATCATGTTCAGAATTTAGATTTATTCTATTTTTTTTCTCCACATTACAAAGATGTTCAATTATTTTACAGACTTTTTTAAATCGGATTCTTGGATAAATTTCAATTTTATTATTATTATTTTTTTTAATAAATGTTAAAGACTGGTGAGTCTTGCAGGATGTACCCCACCTTCCATGGTTCACTACAGATCCCCAACAGCTCAAATAAATGAAAGAACATGAATAGATGGAATGATGAATGCATTCATTTGATCAAAAGAATAATTTGTGTGAGTGTTTGGGTTCTTGAGGTGGTGATGGAGATTTGCTTCAAATATTCTTGGCACAGATGAATGCATGTTTAATTTCACAACTTTTGTCGTTCCACATCCCATTTGCTGGAAAAAGAAAATTTAGAGGTAAATCATTTTTAATAGAAATAAGTCTATGCCAAGGGCATGAACAATATGGCTCCGCCTGCCTGATATAAAAAAAGTAATTTTCACAGATATTTCACAATATTTTTTCAGCTTAGTTGTCAACTCAATTTAATAACGATTATTCATTCTTATTGATAAATGAGGGAGACTCACTGTCCAATAAAATGAATACTTTAGCTTTTTCTTTGATAAATAAAATGAGATGATGTTAAAAAATGAAACTTTTCCCCTTTTCCTGTGAGAATGGATTGTGGAGGGTGGTGGTTGATGTAGACTGTCAGACTAGTTATGTGCTTGGTTTTCTTCTTTGTTTTTTTGAACAAATGGACCAGTTTTTAAAATATGTTTTAGGTTTTTTTTGTGCCTGTGAACCAAAGAATGCTTCTTCATGCTTAATAAATATAAATTTTAAAAATGGAGCTTATTCAGCAAATTTATTTAAATTAGAAAACAAAATCAATTCAGCATCTGTTTGATTTAAAGGCAAAAAAGTTTTGTATTTGTTTAAAGATTTAATGATTAATCATTTTCATTTAATGATAAATTATTTTAATGATTAATCAAGGGGGACGGCAACTCGGTGGTTAGAGCGTTCGCAGGTTTGCGTCCCACAGAGAGCACGTCTAGGGTCTTCGGAGAAGACACCTAACCCTCGCTTCTCCCCCCATTGGCGCCGTCAAAGGGAAGCTGCGGTTTAAGGAGTGCAGCACACAAATTCCCCCGATGCATTTGTTTATTTATTTATTTATTTTATTTTTTCATTTTTACCTTTGTGGAGTGCTTCAAGACAATGTTCTTTTCCTCCGGTATTGCTTGGTTCTCCTTTGATCCATAAGGTGTTTTCCCACAGTGATCCATCAATCCACATCCATTTTGACTCCTGAGAATATGTTGCAATTTTTTTCAAATTCAAACATTTTCGAGGTTTGAAAAATATTAATTGGGTGTTGTTGATGTTTCAGATCCTGCAAATAACTTACTATTAAAGAATCGGTACCTCCGATCCAGACATGGTCGTTATGATTGACTACCCACTTTGCAATGAGCTTTGCTCATCGGCTGAGCGAATGGAGGCCAGATGCCCTCCAATGCTCATACAGGCTAACTGGCAAATTAAAAAGAAAAAAATTAGTAAGAACGATGCAAACACAGGCAGCACGGTGGCGCAGTGGATAGCACAGTGGTCTCACAGCAAGAAGGTCGTGGGTTCGAGTCCCGGGTGGGGACGAGGCTTGGAACACTGTCCTTTCTGTGTGGAGTTTGCATGTTCTCCCCGTGTTTGCGTGGTTTTTCCTCCCACCCTCCAAAGACATGCATGCTAGGTGATTGGCCAGTGCCAAATTGCCCCTAGGAATGAGTGTGTGTGTGCGGATGGTTGTATGTATATGCCCTGGCGACCTGTTTGGGGTGTACCCTGCCCTTCGCCTTAAATTAGCCGGGATGGGCTCTGGCACCCACCGCAACCCTGAAAGGGACAGACGGATAAGAAGATGACAGACTGACTGATGTAAACACAACTTGACCACGCCAATGTTTTTATTTATATTTAACATATACATGTGAGCTAGCTTGTGCAGCTGAGGATGTGACCGCCAGGGTCCCCGCCGTTGGCTGCCACCCATCTCCTCCTTCACCGTACCCCCATGCCCCTCCTGCAGGTGGTGAGTCCGCTGGAAGGGCGGCCCATGTCCCCTGTTCGGGCTGGGCCCGGCCGGGCCCCATGGGTAAAAGCCCGGCCACCAGGCGCTCGCTCTCATGCCCCACCCTCGGGCCTGGCTCCAAGGGGGGGCCCCGGTGACCCGCGTCCGAGCAAGGGCAGACCGCTGCATCGGCCCATCGTGGTAAAGAGAGAGCTGAGCCGAAAAGCAAAGCTCTCGATTTACAAGTCAATCTACGTTCCTAACCTCACCTATGGTCACCAGCTGTGGGTGGTGACCGAAAGAATGAGATCGCGGGTACAAGCGGCCGAAATGAGCTTCCTCCGCAGGGTGGCTGGGCTCTCACTCAGAGATCGGGTGAGGAGCTCTGCCATCCGGGAGGAGCTCGGTGTTGAGCCGCTCCTCCTCCAGGTCGAGAGGAGCCAGATGGGGTGGTTCGGGCATCTGGTCAGGATGCCCCCCGAGCGCCTCGCAGGCGAGGTGTTTCGGGCACGTCCCACCGGGAGCAGACCAAGGGGCAGACCCCGGACCCGCCGGAGAGACTATGTCTCACGGCTGGTCGGGGAACGACTTGGGATCCTTCCAGGTGAGCTAGAGGATGCAGCCGGGGTGAGAGAGGCCTGGGCTGCCCGTTTGAGGCTGTTGCCCCCGCGACCCGACCCCAGAACAAGCGGAAGATGACGGAACGGATATATACATGTGAATAAACAGCATATTTTAATATTTATGCTTTTTTTAATGCCTGCAGGGGGTCTTTGTCGATGAGATGGAAGATTCATCCTAATGATTGATTACTGAGTTTCAGCTGAACGGAAGTATTTGTTTTGTGGTGTTTTGGAAAGCTAACGCATGTTCAGCGACCTTAGAAGAGCTGGCTAATCAGCTCGATGAGATGATTTGTTCCATCATCACTCAGACAAAAGCAGAGGGAAACAGCAAACAGGATGTTGACCTAATCATGTCAAAACAGATTGATCCCAGTAAATTAGCCACATTCAAACAGGGATCAACTTAACACTGAGTCAGCTGTTCAAACCTAGTGCCGGCCGATCCGGTCATGATGCCAGTTCACCAAGAATCGGTGCGCACATCAGACCAGGTGACACACACACAGTAAAAAAAGTTTGCTATAAACTCACAAGACTCATTAACTAGCGACCAACCCGGAAGCGGAAGTAGAGAGAGAGAAACAGAGAGAGAGAGAGACGGACAGACAGACAGACAGTAAATAGATAGATTGACAGAAGGATAGATATGTACTTCTGCATCGATGAATTTCTGAGGTTCAGGGAACAAAATGAAACAGCGAGTTCCAACCCGAGTCCAGTTGTCACCACAACCACCTGGAACAAAAAAAAACAACTGTAATTGTTCATGAATTTGAACCACAATTCTGAAGTCTCATGTGAGCCAGAAAAGTTTTTCTTGTTAATAATTTCCATTGATTGGTAAAATTGTTTTATTTGAAATTAATCAAGATCCCAAATCCCAAGTGCATAAAGAGTCAGTGATACAGACCTTCAACTACTCCATATTTTGACACAATTCCCTATGAATACAAAAGCACACAGTTTAGAAAGTACTTTTCATATTTTAACAGTGTGGTTACATTGGTTTGTATTGGTCATTGACTACTTCCAAGGGAACCCTGGTCTGAGAACTCTGTAATTATTTTTTTTAAATATACTTTAATTTAATAGTTTTATTTTTACTCACTTTATTAATCCCTCACCGGGAAAATTTGTGTGCTGCACTCCTATACCACAGCAGGCTGCCACAACAGCGCCAATGGTGGAAGAATTGGGGGTTGGGTGTCCTCTCCAAGGACCCATGACGTGAACTCAGTAGGCCACTGAGCCACTGTCTCCCCAGTATTTTGCTGTTGCTTTTTTTGCCATGAAAAACGCATCCCATAGGAAAACAAAAGTTATTTTTTCTTGGGTTTGACTGTTTTGCATCTCTCAAAATGTTGTGCCTGTGTGTAGCTTGAAATTTTTTTTTTTTGCTTTAGAGCTCTTAGAGTAGACCAATGGTGAAGCATGAATCTTTCACATGACTTCGTTTACCTGCTTCTGATTGGCTCACTGTGCTGTCAATCTTAAATTGTCGTCTTGTTCTATTGGTTTTCACGAGTAAAAGGAGGGGTCACTATTGAATATTGATGGGGGAGCCCAACCGGTCAATTAGTAGTCTATTGATAGCCCATGGTCATATTCCAAGTTGACTGCCAGGTGTGTGTGAAAAGAAAATATGAAATGAAGTTAGTATTGTAAACGTAGCGACTTTGACGCTCTATTTAGCGAGTATTCAGACTCTCTGGCCGCTAGAGTCGCTAAAATTTGGCGACTCTTTAGGGTTTTTTTCACAAAAAAGCGCTAATCAGCTTTTTTTTCTAAAAAAGCAGAAAATGTCTGTGTGTGTGTGTGTTCTGTGTTAGGTTGATAAAAAGAAGCAAGCGAGAGAGAGGAATTTGTTGGTGTGTGTGTTTAATAGAGTGAAAAATTTGAGGGTGTGTGTGTGTGTGTGTGTGTGTGTGTGTTTGAGAGAGAGGAATTTGGTAGTGTGTGTGTTTTTGAGAGAGACAAATTTGTCTGTCTGTGTGTGTTTGAGAGAGAGTGTTTTTGTGATGTGAAATCTAATGGTTGTGTAACTACGTAGAAGAAGCTTCAAAGTTGTCTTCAGGACAGTGTATATTCTGAGCGAGACGTTTCGACTTCCACCCAGAAATAATTTTCAATTTGATAAAATGGTTTGAAAACTGGTTCTATATATACTGAGTTCCCTAATGAGGGGCTATCCTAAACATGATTAAACCATGATTGAACAGGTAAATAACTTGTTTACTAATGAGTGAGTCTTGGTAATCTCAGAAGTAGTCTAATTAACTCTTATTGTCCTCATCGAAACTAAAAAAAAAAAAAAAAAAAATCAGTTAGGTGCTCACCTATTGCTAATGTGATAATAACCCTATGAACTGAAACTACCCCAAAGAGAGAATTGATTCTTGATTAAGAAACTTCCTCTTTGGACCAGGGAGTGAGAATGTTATTGGAAATTCCAGGTAAATTGTTTCTTAAGCCTGCATTCCTGTTCAGACAGGGTTTTCTTTCTTTACACATTCTCTGTCTCAATCACAGCTGAAACAGGTTTAGGTTAACCCAGGGGTGGGCAAATTTTTTGTTTCGCTGGGGCACATTGAGCTTTTACATTTGACAAAGAGGCTGAACAGGAGCAGATGGATGGTATGCTTTGGTAACCTCACCGCATTGGAAAAAAAATATGCATCTTGTGATGTGGAGAAAACATGTGCTTTAATTTAAAAATAAAGAAAAGCACAACAACAAAATCTCTGACTTTTAAATGAGTCTTTAAACACTGAAAATAAAATGAACAATCATTTTTTAAGCACCTTCATAATATCACCATCACTCTCCTTCAGAATGTTTTTTTTTTTTTTTCTAAAAACATGAAACGCGTTAAATTTCAAATCTAGCGTGTTAACGCTTCAAAACATGCATCTAGCGCACTGGATGTAACATTTAGCACTAGATTACGGACCCCAATGGCTTTCCACAGTAGGGCACAAGGTTTGAAATCTAAAGTGCTTGTTTATGTGCGTGTATTGGCCCCGATGGCTTTCTAAATGAGCCCTCAGGTTTTTTTTTTTTTATGTGGGCATACATATGTCTAGAGTGCGCCATCTAGTGAGGAAACATACAAAATAAAAACTTGGTTTATTTCTTAATTATTTCAAGTTCGACGGGCCAGATTAAACCGTTTGACGAGCCGCATGTGGCCCGCAGGTCGTAGTTTGCCCGTGCCTGAGTTAGCCCCTCGTTAGAGAACTCATTAAAACTGTATGGAACCAGTTCTCAGACCATTTTATCAGATTGAAAAATTATTTCTGGATGGAAGTCGAAAGGTCTCGATCAGACAATACACTGTGCAGAAGACAACTTTAAAGCTTTGTCTACTACAATTTACACCTGGATGAATGAAGGATTATACGATATTTTGTGACAACAACAAAACGTGTTGTGAGGGTAGTTTTACTGCAGGCTGGAAACAATCTTCAAGGTATGCGATGTTAACTCTAGCCTGATAGGTCTGAGGAGGTTTGATATTTGAAAAAGACATTGGCTATTTAAAATGGGCCTTATACAGTCTACTGTATGATATGCACACAGTGCACAGGTAATAACATTGGTGACGATATGTACGCCTTGTGGTTCTGTGCACCTGTGCAAACTTTTTGACATAAAGTCTGTGAGGACTTCTCAAAATTAACTCAATTTAAAGTCCCTGCATGCCTACGGTCGGACCACCTGATGCTCGAACTAGGGATCCAGATCTCACCTGCTGCACGGTGGGGTCTGGATGGGTGTGGTACGCTGATGAGACTTCGGGAGGGTGACCCCGCTTCTAAGTCTCCCGTTTGCACCCATCCTCCACTCCACTTTTATCTGCATCTTAGTCATTTACAGTATATAGGGTCTTGAGAGGTATTTTGGAGAGGGAGTGACGGGTGGGGACACCTGCACTCCCCTCATGCCGATCCCTCTGAATTTTAAAGCCCAACTTAGTGTACATGGCACAATAGCACCACACACATTTCTAACTAAATTACACACAGAGATGTCCTCGGGCTGGGGGGCAATGTCGCTTCGCAGCGACAGGGTGGGAGGCACCCAGAGATGTGGTTGTGTGTTTTTTGTTTTTAAAGACGCACCTGGGGTTGTCTCGCTATAGTTCGCCGGCTAGTTTTGGTTAAGAGGTGCATGGGGTGGCAACATGAGAGGGGTGGTAGGGCTACAAGTGAAGGACTAGGGTAGTGAAGAGGGACATTGGGTTGCAAAGGTGATCTACGGGCTGCCTGGTCAGGCGCCTGGCTGTGGTGATTGCATATAGCCCTGCTGAGCCTCCTTCTTATACCCAGCTTGGTGGAATGGAAGTCCTGGGCCCTTGGGGTGAGTCTTCCTTTCTCGGTCTGGGCCTTGTCTTCCGACATCTCCTGCGCTTGCTTGTGGCTACGGTTGCCACGTCTGCAACCGTCTGCCACGGCTGCATATGCATTAAACACCCCTGCTGGTGGAACCCTGGCAAGGGGTTTCTTTTGTGCACCTGGCTAGGTAGGTGGGCGGCTCCCTTGACTTGGTCTCAGGGTCCTGGGTTTTGGATGACCGTGGGCCCGGAATGCATGTGTCTGTGCCTCTGTTGTTCCAGTCTATTGGGGCTGGTGAGGATCTGTTGGTCCTAATAAGCACCTGGTTCACATCGGCAGCATGCATGCACTTTCACTCACACTCTGTATTGCGCTGTTTCTTGTCCGCTATGTTCCTTGCTCCCAGCTAAAAATAGCATAGTTTTGTGTTCTACCTCATTTGTTATAGAAGGTTTTGTTGTGTGTGTGTGTGTGTGTGTGTGTGTGTGTGTGTGTGTGTGTGTGTGTGTGTGTGTGTGTGTGTGTGTGTGTGTGTTTGTGTGTGTGTGTGTCAGCTTTATGGTTTAAACTCTGGTTTGTACTTTTTTTTTTCCCTTACTAATCCAGTAGGTCCGTCATGAGGCTGGATATTAATAATAATAATAATAATACATTTTATTTGTAGTGCGCTTTACACTTTCAGAGAAAATCCCAAAGCGCTACATAGAAAGGTAAAAACAATAAAAACATTTTAAAAACTAAAATCTACATTCTGAAAACAAAGAATCATAAAATCAAAGATTAAAAGCCTTATTAAAAATGAATGTCTTTAGACCTTTTTTAAAAGTGTCGACACTTTGTGGGGCCCTGAGGAGTTCCGGGAGCTCATTCCACAGTCGTGGGGCAACGGCCTGGAAGGCTCTGTCCCCCATTGTGGTTAGCCTGGTCCTGGGCTGGTGGAGGCAGTGGGTGGAATTTGAGCGAAGGTGTCTTGGGTTGATGAGTGGGGAGAGGAGCTCAGTGAGGTAAGTTGGGGCATTTCCATGGACACATTGGTAGGTGAGGAGGCAGATTTTGTAGTGAATTCTGAAACGGATGGGAAGCCAGTGAAGTGATTTAAGAACAGGTGTGATGTGGTCAAATTTTCGCCTCCTCGTCAGGACCCTGGCAGCGCAGTTTTGGATGTGCTGGAGCTTCTCAAGGCTCCTGCCAGGTGTGCCAACGAGGAGGGCATTGCAGTAGTCGAGTCTGGAGGAGATGAAGGCATGGATCAGTTTTTCAGCTGCGGCGTGGGTGAGTGAGGGGCGGAGCTTGGCAATGTTTCTGAGGTGTAGGAAAGAAACTTTGCAGAGGTGACGTACATGCTGGTCAAATGTGAGATTGCAGTCGATTTTTACGCCAAGGTTTGTTACAGAGGAGGAGAGTGGAATGTTGTGACCAGAAACCAGAATGCTTGAAATGGAGGATGTCTTGATCTGGTGAGGTGTACCGATTAATATGGCTTCCGTCTTGCTGGTGTTGAGCTGGAGAAAGTTGTTGGTCATCCACGTCCCTATCTCCTCCAGACAGGCATGAAGGGCAGAAAGAGCTTGGGTGGGCTTAGTGTCCATTTTCAAATACAGTTGTGTGTCATCAGCATAGCAATGAAATGAAATGTTGTGTTTCCGGATTATTTGTCCAAGTGGAGATATGTATATGGTGAAAAGTGTGGGGCCAAGGACAGAGCCTTGAGGCACTCCGCAGGTGACTTGGTGTGGCTGGGATTTAGCAGTCCCCAGAGCCACATATTCTGTTCTGTTCGTGATGTATGAATGAAACCAGTTGAAAATATTTCCTGAGAGTCCAGTGGTAGTCTGAAGACGGTGAAGGAGAATGGTGTGATCCACAGTGTCAAAGGCAGCTGACAGGTCCAGAAGGAGGAGCAAGGATGGAGAGCCCTGGTCCGCAGTTACAAGTAAGTCATTCATCACTCGGACCAGGGCCGTTTCTGTACTGTGAGCTGTGAGCGGAAACCAGACTGAAATTTTTCATGTAGGTTGTTTGTAGAAAGGTGATGATTGAGCTGAGCTGCCACAACTTTTTCAAGAACCTTAGAAAGAAACGGTAGGTTGGAGATGGGTCTGAAGTTTGTCAGATTATTTGGATCCAGTGATGGTTTCTTTAGGTGAGGTCTAATAATGGCAGTTTTGAGAGCCGGGGGGACTTGGCCAGTTTGCAGTGAGCGGTTGATTATTGCTGCAATAATTGAACTGATGCTTGTGATATTAGCTTTGATGAGGGGTGTTGGTAGGGGGTCAAGTGAGCAGGTTGAGGATTTTATGGTTTTTAAGATGGCCTCAACCTCTTTCTGTGTTGTGGGTGCAAATTCGGAAAAACTGCTTGGGGTTGTCTGTATGGGCAGGTTTGTAGACTGGGTGAAGTTTGTAGGCAGGAAGTTTGATTGTAGAGCAGATACTTTGCTGGTGAAAAAGTCCATGAACCTGTTGCAGTTGTTGACACTGGTATCCTGGTGGGTCGAAGTGTGGGGCTTGAGCAGAGAATGTATGGTTGAAAACAGGTGTTTTGAATTTCCAGCATTACTAGTGATTTTTTGAGAGTAGTAAGTGGACCTGGCTATGGCAAGGGCTCTGCAGTAATGTTTTTGGTGGTCACGGTAGGCTTCTTTATGTACTGTGAGGTTGCTTTTTGTAAATTTCCGTTCCAAGGCTCGCCCAGCCCTTTTGAGAATACGGAGTTCGTTTGTGAACCATGGAGCAGATTTTGTACTAAAAGAGACTGTTTTTGATTTCAGGGGTGCATGAGAGTCCAGAATGCCCTGGAGTGCAGTGTTATAGTAGTCGACAGAGTCCTGAATTGAGGTGGAGGGTCTTGGCAGAGGAATATTTTGTAAGTCTTTTGTTAAGGCAGCGTGATCGATGTTTCTAAGGTTCCTGAAATGTATTTCCCGTTTTGTGTCTTGATGATGGTGATTTAAGGTTACTTCGAGAAAAACAGCCATGTGGTCGGATACGCCCAAATCATAGACATCCATGTTGGTGATAGGGGCAGTATCTGTGATTACCAGGTCGAGGGTGTGTCCTTTGGAGTGTGTTGGAACATGTACATGCTGTGTAAGATGCAAGGTGTCAAGCAGTTCCAGAAATTCGGAAGCAGAACGGTTTGTGGGAGTGTCAACGTGCAGGTTGAAGTCACCTAGTATGAGTGTACTAGGTGACGTTGCACATAATGTGGTCAGCAGATCTTGGAGTTCAGTGAAGAAGTTAGGGTGTACTTTGGGTGGCCGGTAAATAAGAATTATTGTTATTGTTGTCTTTTCTGTTTTACATTTGAAACCAAGGCATTCAAATGCAGATGTTACAGGTAATGAAATTGGTGTCAGTTGCAGGTTTCTGTGATGTATCACAGCTAGGCCTCCCCCACGACCGGTGTTTCTAGCTTTTTCAAGGTAGGTGTATCCTGGGGGGCAGGCTTCATTTAGTGCCAGGTATGATTTATGCCAGGTTTCAGTGAGGCACATTATGTCAATATTTTTGTCAATGATGTGTTCAAAAATAAAGGAACTTTTGTTTGAAAGTGATTGAGCATTGAACAGTTCAATTTTTATTTTGGGGGTGGCTTTGTGTCTTGGTAAAGAGCAGAGCACCCGAAAATCCACTCCACGTTTTTGAATTCTCCCGTGATGACGCAGATTGGTATTTATCCAGCTGGTTTGTGGGCTCTGATGACGTAAGCGGTAGTAGAAGTTTGGTTTGGTGGCGGGATGAAAACTGCCAGGGTAAATCCAAATATTTTGCAAATAATCCGGTTTGTAGGGATATTGTGGCAGACGGAGATGTCGGTAGATCCCCATGCTGCTCGATGAGGTAGCGGTAGAGTTTCCTGAGATGCTGGAATTTGCTGGTTGATGCAGTGAGGACAGCCACGGTGTGTTCCCGGTGTGTTTCAGGGTTGCAGGCTTCATCCATCCAGCTTTCGATGTCATCACAGCGCTGGAAGTTTCCGGTAGTGCACTCGTTGTTTTCCAACTTGATCCAGCAGAAAAACACTTCTGAATTTTATTATACATTTTTGAAAAAAAAAAAAAAAAAGAAAAGACAATACAATTGATGGTAGCAGGTCCGTGTAGATCTTCACATTTTTGGGGATTTTTAGCTTTTTAATGGAGTTTCAAGAGATGAGCTACTTCGGCTCTGACGAATGGCGAGTATTATAACTTCAGAGTATCTCTTTGACCCCTCTCTCTTTTCTGTAACCTTCTTCTTCTTCTCCTTTCGGCATACTTCTATAGGGATTCCGTCAGGGCCGAGAGCCTTTCCACTCTTCATCCTCTTCAGTGCCCTCTTTATTTCTACCTTACTGATCCTAGCCACTTTCCGGTCCACTATGGTAACATCTTCTACTCTTTGTTCTCTTTCATTTTCTTCATTCATCAACTCTTCAAAGTACTCTTTCCATCTTCCCATCACATTACTGGTATCTGTCAAAAGACATCCATTCCTGTCTTTAATCACCCTAACTTGCTGCACATCCTTCCCATCTTTGTCTCTCTGTCTTGCCAACCTGTATAGGTCCATCTCTCCCTCCTTGCTGTTCAGCTTAGCATACAAGTCGTCGAAGGCTGCTTGTTTTGCCTTTGCCACCTCTACTTTAACCTTATGCTGTATCTCCCTGTACGCTTGCCTACTCTCCTCAGTCCTCTCAGTGTCCCACTTCTTCTTAGCCAGCCTCTTTCTTTTGATAATATCCTGCACCTCCTCATTCCACCACCAAGTCTCTTTATCTATCTTCCTTCCAGATGACACACCAAGTACTCTCTTGCCTGTCTCCCTGATCACATTAGCTGTAGTTGTCCAGTCATCTGGAAGCTTCTCCTGCCCACCAAGAGCCTGTCTCAACTCCGTTATAAAGTTCAAGCAGCACTCTTCCTTTTTCAGTTTCCACCATTTTGTCTTCTTCACTCCCTTCATCTTCTTAAACTTCCTCACTGCTATGGTCATGTTACACACCACCATCCTGTGCTGTTTGGCTACACTGTCTCCTGCTACAACTTTGCAGTCACTGATCTCTTTCAGATTACACCGCCTACACAAAATGTAATCTACCTGTGTACTCCTTCCTCCACTCTTGTAAGTCACCCTGTGTTCCAGCCTTTTCTTGAAATAAGTATTCACTACAGCCAATTCCATTCTTTTCGCAAAGTCGATCACCATCTGACCTTCTGCATTCCTGTTCTGGATACCAAACCTGCCCATCACCTCCTCATCATCTCTGTTTCCTGCACCAACGTGGCCATTGAAGTCTGCTCCAATAACAACTCTCTCACTTCTAGGGATGCTCTGGATTGCCTCATCAAGGTCTGACCAAAATTTCTCTCTCTCCTCGACCTCACATCCTACCTGTGGCGCATACCCACAAACAACGTTGAACATTACCCCTTCAATTTCTAGCTTTTCTGTAACCTATTTTCTTCTTTTTTACAACCCCACCCATTCTCCTCCCTGTCAGGTCCAGTAAATGTAAGCACAGAAATCATGAACATTTTAGATAAAAAGCATTTTAAATAATTAAATAGAGCTTGCTAGGGTCCGCACATGTTGCTGACCCTGGCAGAGCAAAATTGTTCAGCAATACTTGACATGCAGATATTTTTTCTGGTTGTCACAACACCGTACAGGTAAGGGTAAAAAGAAAAAAGAAAAGTAGATCTTGGAACGAAAAAGGTTGGGCACCCCTGATATAGACGAATTGGATGGGGCGGAGGCTCTATGCATAA
The DNA here is from genome assembly GCA_902685375.1 of Neostethus bicornis. NCBI lineage: Eukaryota > Metazoa > Chordata > Actinopteri > Atheriniformes > Phallostethidae > Neostethus > Neostethus bicornis. Next base: position 29,574,351 of record LR738550.1, read on the forward strand.
AGTTAAAGCCTCTGTGATGCTTTTTTCATGTCAAAATTTAACTTTAGAAAGTAAAAAACGTATGTTTGCAACATTCCAAAATAATTCATTAGGAAACATGTTTTTAGGCGAGGCAAACCAATCTAAATTGTTCTGTGTTTCATCCTAATTTTCTCTTTTTCAGTAACAAATAAATAAACAAATGACATATCAAATTATTCTGCCAAATGTTCTCTTTACAGTGGTACAAAAAACATTCAAATCAACCTTGGGGTTGCTGAGGTAGGTTCATTTTTACATTGACATACATTTTTTGAAAATTTGTCTTTAAAAAAAGGCTTCGAAAGTAAGGAATTAATCATAAATAAAAACCTAAATTCATTTTCATCTCACTTTCAATAACCACAATGTTGCATACCATGCAGAGAACGAACGCCACGAGAAGTCCTGAAGCCATCTGTGGAGAAAGAATCAAACTAAATTTTTTTGCAGGGACATCTGTAACATCTGCTTTAAATCTTATAGTTTTGATGTAAAATCAAAAAGGAGTTTTAAATGGATCCAAGATTGTACTTAAGAAATGCTCACCTTGTTTGCAGTGAACCCTGATTCAGAGAATGAATCTTTTCTATTGAGTGAGAACGATTCAAAGAAGGTGAACGATCTCGCTGCGCCAGCCAAGTAGAATGAATCTTTTCTGTTTGATAAACCTTTAAATAGCTGCTGACCAGGAGGTGCCAGAGAGAATGACGAGGCTGATTTATTTTCTAAAGAAAGTCAACAGTTTTTATCACAAAGAAATACTTAAGTGCCACGTTATGCTTTTGTTTGCTGGTAACTGTTTTTATTGTTGCTGCTACAGCAAAAAATGACACATTTCTGCATTTCTCATTTTGCCCTGAAAAGAATTCTTACCAAGGCAATCTTACATATGTTGGATCCATGTATTGAGTTTTGTGATTGAACATGTAATTAAATTTGTTATTTTTGTTGTTTTGGTGGTAAAGATGTTTTCAGTTTTTTTTTTTCTTCCAAATACTAAGAAATCAGTCACTTTGGAAAAGTGCTATACCAGTTGTGATTCCATCAAATTGTGTGAAATACAAACCCAATTCCAATAAAATTGGGACACTGCACATATTGTGAATAAAAACAGAATGCAATGAAGTGGAAGTTTCAAATATCAATAATTTATTCAGAATATAACTTAGTTGACTTATCAAATATTTAATCTGATCAATGTATAACTTTGAAGAAAAAATAAGTTGATTTCAAATTTCAAGGCATCAACACATCTTAAAAAAGTTGAGACAAGGCTATTTTTTACCACTGTGTGCAATCCCCTCTTCTTTTGATCACAGTCTGCAAACATCTGGAGACTGAGCACACAAGTTGCTCAGGTTTAGGAATAGCAATGTTGTCCAATTCTTGTCTAATACAGGCTTTCATTTGCTCAATTGTCTTAGGTCTTCTTTGTTGCATCTTTCTCTTTATGATGCGCCAAATGTTTTTTATGGGGGAAAGATCTGGGCTGCAGGCTGGCCATTCCAGTACCCGGATCCTTCTGGAACGCAGCCATGATGTTGTGATTGATGCAGTATGTGGTTGATGTTGTCTTATTGGAAAATGCAAGGTCTTCAATGAAAGAGACAATGTCTGGATGGGAGCATATGTCACTCTAGGACTTGGATATACCTTTCAGCCTTGATGGTGCCTTTCCAGATGTGTAAGCTGCCCATGCCACATGCACTCATGCAGCCTCATACCATCAGAGATGCAGGCTTCTGAACTGAGCGCTGATGACATCTTGGGTTGTCCTTGTCCTCTTTAGTTCGGAGAACATGGCGGCCCAGTTTTCCAAAAAGAACTTCAAATTTTGATTCGTCTGACCACACAACAGTTTTCCACTTTGTCACAGTCCATTTTAAATGAGCCCTGGCCAAGAGAATACGTCTGGGCTTCTGGATCATGTTCAAATACGGCTTGTTTTCTTAGCTACGGATTGAGCTACAGATTTTTAAACGACAACGGCTAATGGGTGCTTGCCCCGTTTGCGCTAGAGGCAAGTCTAGCAACAAGCTTCCCTCTGGAGAACTGCGGCCACTCCCCGTACCTGGACGACCCTGGTCACACATTGCCCTGGATTTTGTGACAGGTTTGCCCATGTCGAGTGGGAAGAACACTATTCTGACGATGGTTGACCGTTTTTCTAAGGCAGCCCACTTCATTGCCCTAACCAAATTTCCCACTGCATCTGAGTCAGCCTGACTAATGATCAGGCACGTTTTCCGGCTACATGGTTTGCCCAGTGATATAGTCTCAGATCGCAGGCCCCAGTTTATCTCTCAAGTCTGGCGGGCCTTTTGTAAGGCTTTTGGGGTCAACTCTAGTCTCTCTTCTGGGTTTCATCCTCAGACCAACGGCCAGACAGAGAGGACCAATCAGGACCTAGAAGCAGCCCTCCGCTGCATTTGTGCCCGCCGTCAGACCACCTGGAGCACAGATCTTCCGTGGGTTGAGTATGCACACAATTCCCTCACAACATTTGCCTCTGGTCTCTCCCCATTTGAGTGCTCTCTTGGCTACCAACCCCCGCTGTTTCCGGAGGAGGAGGTGGAAATTGCAGTTGCCTCTGTACAGCATCAGGTCCAGCGATGTCGGCGTGTTGGGAGGGAGGCCCGTGCGGCGCTGCTTCGTTCATCGGCTGCAAAGAACAGGCTTGTGGATCGACGTCATTCCACTGCTCCCCCATACGTGGTGGTTCAATCCGTGTACCTCTCAACAGACAATATTCGTCTCCGCACGGAATCCAAGAAATTATCCCCCAAGTACATCGATCCCTTCATCATTGAAAGAGTTCTAAACCCGGTGACTGTGAGACGGCAACTTCCTCAAACCCTGCATATCCACCCTGTCTTTCATGTTTCTCAGGTGAAGCCCCATGTTACCAGCTCCCTTCAACCTGCCCCGACTCCTCCACCCCCACCGCGGCTCATTGACGATCACACTGCATATAGTGTCTGAACGGGTGGTGGTGGGAGGGCGGCATGAGGAGGAATACCTTATTACTGTTATTATGTCATAATTAATTAATTAATTACGTTTTAAAATGACAGCACTAAAAAAAGACCAATAAAGGTTAATTTATGTCAAATTTTTGTGATTCGGCACGCCGGAATTATTCTACCCTCTATTGAAGAACACCAAAATTGCATAAAATAAATAGATAAAATATTTATTTATCTATTTTTACTCATTCAGCAGGTCAGAGACGATGCTCAGTAGAATTACATGCAAAAAAAAAGATGTACAGTATTTGGTGAGCAGGTAAAGTCATAGTGGGCCACCTTTGGTCTTAACTTAACCTGCTGTAAATCGGGAGGACAACCAAACAGAGAGTTTCTGGTTATCTAAATGTCTAGAAAAACCTTTTAGTCCACTTTAAATCTATCACCTTCTTCAATGTTTGAAGGTGTGACCGGGTTACAGAAAGGTTACGGTAAGCCTGGGGTTACAGTGAGGTGATTGTTGTCAGGGTCAGAAAAATGAATGAATGGGACTGAGTGACAACTCCTCAGGTCTCTGTAAAGGAAACAAAACCAGCAACATCACTTTGAAAAACAGGGAGAGAAAGGTACTTCCATTGTGGATCATTTTCCTGATATCGAATTATAAATAGTTTCAGAGGCTTGGAATAATTGTGTAAGAGCCCTTGAGGGGTGATGGGACGGAGATGACACGGAGGAAAACACGGAAATGTAGTAAAGTAGTGTCATGTTGGAAAAACAAGATACTGAAAGTAAAGAAAGCAAAGTCTAAAGATAAATCATCAATAAATGTTTATTCTATGTGATTCTAGACAGCCTGGATCGGGTTGTATCAGCCTATAAACGAATGGAAATGGTCCTTCTCTGATCAAAGCTTTTACCAGCAGAATGAGGCTGAGTTCAGAAACTGGCAAGAAAGTGAAACAACATAGATTTTTTTTTTTTTTTCATTTATTTATTTATTTCGGTCACAGTGCAACCTCATATCAATGAAATAAAGAAAACAACCATATTCCAGCAAAGGACCGAAAAGGTAACGGCTGAAGCAAACGCTTATTACGCCGACCCTTTTTTTTTTTTTTTTTTTTATGTCATAATAAAAGCAAAAAGACATAAGTAAATACTAAGTCATCATAATTGTTATAACACATAACATAATAATATCATAATACATCATAACATAATCATAACACATCATAACATATAACATAATCATAACACATATTCGTAACACATAACATAATCATAACACATCATAATTGTTTACTTTTTATAGAAGCTTGAATTTAACCATCAAGACTTGCATATTTTTTAACTATTAATAACTTAAATTTCTTTTTTAAACATAAAAGATTTAAACACAATTTAAGTTCATCATTACAATTATTCCAAAGATCCACACCTTTAATAGAAATACAGAATTTTTTAACATTTGTTCTAAATTTATTTTTAATGAACATTTTAATGAACATTTTTAATGATCCAGATGAATGCTGTGGAAGAATGAATATGCTGGGACAGTGGGGCGATGTACCTTGTTGGTATTGGTATAAACCAGTCTGCATGGATGTCAAAGGTATGCCTGCACAAAATAAATGTGTTTTAAACCTCTGAAAACTCCACACAGAAAGCTGTGTAGAGTTTGCATGTTCTCTACGTGTACTTGAGGGAAAACACCTCCAAAGACATGTTAGGTTAATTGGCAAATTGCCCCTAGGAATGAACGCTTCTCTGTCTGTGTAATGTTTGGCCGTGCAACAGACCAGTGACCTGTTATGGGTGTACCCTACCTCTTGCCTGTTACCAGCCGTGATAGGCCTTGATGCCCTGGTATCAGAACAACTTCTGTTTGTTCTGAAGCAGCATCAGCGTTCTCTCGATGAGCAGTAGCATTGGTCTTTGACATATTGTGATGCACATGTCGTAGGATGTAGTTGCAGGAGATCTTTTTGACAGATTCACAACATTATTTTTTTTTTTCTAGGGAACAATGTGACATATGTCAAAGGGACTGAACAAATCCTTTTCTTTGAAGCTCAAACTCCTGCAGAAATATTATACAGACCTAGTCAGTGTGAGGAACATGAAGGAGACCCAGGAAATAATGAAAATGATTCCTGCATATGAATTTGTTTGGATTGGGATTTACAGAGACTCCTGGGTTTGGTCAGATAGAAGCAAATATTCAATGAGGTACTGGATTGACGGCCAACCGAGTGGCCCAAAGCAAAACTGTGCAGCAGCAAACTTTGGTGCTTCTGGAAAATGGGAAGACAGGAGTTGTTCTGATGAGAGACCCTTCGTCTGCTATAGTGGTAATTATTATTTTATTTACCAATAAATATAACCTGTAAATTTCATTTATTTGGATTTGTTTCTGATTAAATTATTTATTGTACCCCATGTTTTATGTATGTTGTTTTTTTTCTGGCCTCCAGCATTTCACTGTAATATTTTTTTTCTATATTCTTATTATTACTGTTATTTTTTTTTTATATGATTCATACTTTTGTTCACTTTCACTTGTTCTATTCTGCAAAAAATGTCTTTTTTTTCTAATTGCATGCCTTATAAAGTTATTATTGATTGATTGATTGATTGATTGATTAGACCTCCAAACTTTGTTATTTCTATCTTTCATTAAGTACATTCTCAATGGACCATGCATTCTGTACAGGTTCAAGGAAGTGGTTGTTGGGGAAAAATGAAGTGGAATCGGACTCAGCTCAGTACTCAAAAGGGTCTCTTTATTCATGAATAAAGTCAGAGAACACTTCAGCGTGACCGGTCAGAGTTTTTAGAATGAGCCCCCCAATCTCGGTCTTTCTCCCATATTTATACGTACACACACACACTCTTTGGCCTAACATCCTGTCTTACACAATCGTCTGCGTCAAACATCGTCCTTACACAACTACCTTTCCTGGAACATTTTGTTTATCCAATTGTTTGGACACTTGGCAGGACCATGTCCTGATAACCTGGGTCATTGTTCTGTGTTCTGGGTCATTATGTTCTGGCACACAAACACATTACACAAACCACCACCAACTCCACAGCCCAGTTCCTCGGTCAAGCCAAGTTCCCACAGAAACCCAAGATAAACTTTTCTCTTACATATCCCCCCTCAGGTCGCGAAGCGACCTTCAATTGCCACGAACACCACGTAGACACCCTCTGTACTTTAATAGACATGAGTAAACTGTAAGCCTGTGACTAATGCAAATGATTACAGGTATGAAATAGTGCAAACCTTATACAACACTTGAAAAAAAAAGTCCTGTAAGTGCTGCTCACAAGCAGGTGTCTAATGCGCAGATAAAGAGTAATACATGTATAACTGATGTGCTGGGCTACACAGTAAACTTAGCTTCGTATGCATTTATACGGACTACCACAGTGAAATATATAGTGCGAATGCACAGTAAAATTTGATTACAAAACATTGGATTACAAAATTGGATTCAAAACATGATAACGTATAATGAGTAAAATCATGTATATTCATAACCCTCTAGGAACCTCACACAGATAATACTGTAGTAACTATAAGTCTAGCAGATGATGTAGGTATGATCCTATGAATATAACATCAGTTCCACCTCGCATTTTCTGAACACATTAAGCGTCACCCCCTACTCTGTGTCTTACTATCACAGGAGCAGCTTGCAACGATCACAGTCAGGTATGCATCTGTGAGTCATATGTGCAATATCGAAAACCCCTCCGGCGATCAGACCCTTTGACATACTCAAATTGTTGATTGGTAGAGGGGAAACTATATTGCTGCTTTGGCGCCGTCCAACAGCAACCCCGCAGGATACATATGTCCCCAGATACATCACCTTATTTCAGGCAGGTAAGTAATAATCATGTAGAACAGTTATAAAGACACTTCATCCAAACACATATGACATCACACTCCATTATATGTTTTTTCTCTTTTTTTTTTTTTCACAAACTTTTGTTTCAGTCCCAACAGTCTTCCAACCGACTTTCACAGTCTCGCATTTGTCTGGACCTGTACCCAGGTCAGTGCCACAAAAATGACAAGTCACGTGGTTGCGGACTCTTTCCTTTGACAGCTCTGCAATTCCGGACTTGCAGAGGGAGTTCCCTTTCATTACCGTCCTCGTTCATAGTCAATGACGCGCACTCTTCTACAGCTGCGGAAACCAGCTGTTCCTCAATCGAGCAAAAGAAAAGAAAAATGAAATAGTTCTCCGCTGTTCCAGCCACAGGAGTTTACTGAAAGATACTTCCGACAGCTCCAGAGGTCTTTCCGCTCCTGTGACACCTCCCACGCCGGGGTCACACACTTACGTCACTCCAGCCGTTTCCTCCCTTGGTGTCCTCGGGACACAGGTTCTCAATGTGCATCTGGACCATCTGGAACTCAGCCATTCGGTTCACCGTCATCTTTTGGACCCTCGCGTCCAGGAGTTTGAGGCACAGGCTCTTTGTGACTGGCACACAGCAGCCGACCAGCAGGATCAGGCCAATAAGGACCACAGCTGCCCCCAAAGCTGCCTTTACAAGCACATCCTTCCACTGTCCCCATGAACCCAACCAGCTCCAAGCTTCATTCTGCCCTGCATTTTCAGCTAGTTCAGTCTGCAGTCCACTAAGTTTCTCCATCGCTTTCGTGAACGTTCCTTCTACAGCTGTATTATTGGGGATGTAGGAACAGCAATATTCTCCAAACATGTGACATACTCCACCCTTCTCTGCCAACATCCAATCCAACACTTGCCTATTCTGCCATGCCATACGACTAGTTTCATGCACTTGTTCTCCTATGGCCTTTAACGCTTCACTGGTGATGTTAAACATTCGCTGTTGGTTAAAATAAATATAATTTATCCATTCCGCCTGTTTTACGATGGCAATTATAGGTATGATAGCCTCGAACCCTGCAATAATTTCGCTTCTAGCCTTGAACTCTTCTGGGATACCTCGTGGTTGTCCGATCATGTCCAACTTCACTACCTGATCCTCTACCAGATGCCTCTTTACTCTTAAAGGGATTTTCGTATCATTTGGGCTAGCTTCCTGTTTTATTCCTGGATAAATCATTAACAATGGGACTTTCATTCGTACTAGAGCGCACAAACCTATCCACCCATATGGTAAAGTGTTCCTTAGCTCATTATTGCCACACATCCAAAAGCTATCTGCTACTGCCAGTGACTGTGCTGCTAAAAACTGCAAAAAAGGTATTGTCATTGTGATATTGTGACAGGTTTGGTCTAGGGGCTCTGGATTTTCATACCAGATTGGTTTTGTAGGAAATATTGGAGTCATATTTGCATGCGGGAACCAGGAGGCTACCCAAGTTACCTTGCAATTTACACTGGTGTTTCCCACATTACTGCTGTTATTAAGGGTTAAAAATCCTCCACTGGCAAAACATTCATAGTCTGCGAGTTCGTCTACTGTATACGTGGCAGGAGGTCTATCCTGTGATGTACGAATATTAAAATCAGCACACACTTTAGTAAGGTGTTTCCTGCTTAAATAATTTAGATTATCCTGATATCCATGCATTAACCTGCACTGAATTGCACACATCGGGAGTTTGAAGAGTGACATTACCTGTGTTGGTGGGACAAATCGACCTTCTCTGCATTCCTGCTGCTGTATTTTCGCACAATCTTCAAACGTGTGTTTCTCTGGTACAACTACGGGGACTGAACCTGGTGTTGCAGAACATAGGACGCACTCTTTTGATGTTAAATCTTTAGCTGTATACCACGCCCACTTGTACCAGCTATTGTGATTGGCTTTTAACCATAGTTTCTCTTGTATCTTCCCAACACTCCTCACGTGTAGTCCTGTCTTATCCTGACCATACTGCTCACTCTCACCCCCTTGTTGACCATCTGTCCCGTCAGAAAGGTCAACATATCCAGTGAAATTTAGATCAACCACTATCTGTTTCCCTCGTACGCCAACGTCCTGGTTTCCCTGCTCTGGGGCTATCCTCGTACTTAACAAAAGAGGCCCTTGGTTAGTTGCATTCTGCTGACCGGGTCTAGCCGCAGTACCCTGTGCTTCGCTCATACTCGGGGTCACTTCTCTAGTGTGTTTACGTCTTGTTGGTTGTTGAACCCGATCACCATAATAAAACGTATACACTCTAACGGATGCTGTTGTGGTCATCTCATGAGCTATAGTTGGCTTTGTCAACACTCCGTCCGCGGGCAGGGGCGCCAATGTGGGCACCGTCTCTGTTTCCCCTATCAGACCGTCAACCTTTGATGTAAAGAGACGGCTAATCATCGATATCCCTTCCCCCAATAGCCCTGGAGATCTGGCCACAACCTGCGAACTTCTGTTAAACTTAACCCCATCTGCAGTCTGTGGTCTCGGTGGCAGGCCCTCCTGGTCCGGACCCGCCTCCTCCCGAGACAGATTCACCTTTGTCTGTGGCTTCTCGTGAGGCACCAATGTCTCTGACAGGCTTGCACTCTGCAGGTTTCCTGTCAGTAGCCAGAGCAGAACAAGTCTCATTAGCAGCTGGAGTGTGTGACCCATCGTACCACTCTCTTGGAAGCCCCAACGGCACTTTACTCTCCTCATCTGGGCAGGTAGCCCTGGTGCAGTGGTTGAGATGATACCACGTGGTGCTGCCCTCGACTTGGACAGCAGTTGGCGTAGCTCGAACCACCACGTAAGGCCCCTCTCGTCTCGGCTCGTGCCACTTTCTCCGGAACACCTTAATGTAGACCCGGTCACCTGGCTTCACCAGCCTCTCCAACTCCACCTGTAGCTGAGACTCCTTACGTTTTTCCTGCAAATATATAGACTTATGGATAGCAGTTAGTTGTCTTACATATTCAGATAATTCACCTTGCAACTGCTCCAAAGTGGGGCCTTTGTACGGCTCCCTGAACTGCGGGGTCGGCATTGGTCGGCCAGTAAGCATTTCATGCGGCGATAAGTGAGTAGCACTATGAGTTTGCATGCGGTAACTCAGCAAAGCAAGCGGCAAAGCGTCGACCCAGTTTAACTTTGCACTAGCACAAATTTTACCAATGCGTGTTTTGAGGGTCCCATTGACTCTTTCAACGAGACCTTGACTCTGTGGATGATACACAGCTCCCAGATGTTGTTTGATTCGCAGCTGTTGTAAGATCCCTCGTGCTACTTTTTGAACAAACGCGGCACCATTGTCAGACGAGATTTTTGATGGGAAGCCAAACCGTGGTATTACCTCTCTAACCAAAAACTTCACCACGGATTCAGCCCCCAGATCTTTGGATGGCACGGCCTCTACCCATCTGCTGTACGCATCTATGATCACAGCCATATAGCGTTTTCCCTGCACTGTTTTGAGCATATCAACATAGTCTATGATTAAGTGTTTGAATGGACCTTCCGGCACTGGAATATGTCCAGCCGGGGTTTGAATACCTTTCCTCACATTTCGCACTGCACAGACTTCACATTGACTTAGGATCTCATCCACCATTGCTTGCAAGTAGGGTGACCAATATCCTTGGTTCCTTATTCGTCTAATCACTTCTTTTCGAGCACTATGGTCAGGGTTATGTGCCTCAGACACCAGGACCGTCAGAAGAGTCACCGGAGCCACCAACAAGCCCTCATGTGATCTCCACAACCCTTTCCCATCTGTCGAGGCACCCCTTTTCTCCCACAGGCTTCGTTCACTCAAACTTGCATTTTGTTGCATCAAAATGATGTCTTCTGGCGTAGCCAATGTGTTTATCGCAATCACGGGTGATAGTATTGCAACTTTGCTACGAGATGCTTCCTTAGCAGCAATGTCTGCTGCATTGTTTCCTTTTGTCACACTATCATTCCCCTTCCTGTGCGCCTGGCACTTAATTATAGCTAACTTTGAAGGCTGCATCATAGCTCTGATTAAAGCGATTATTTGTTGTTCATGCTGAATAGGTGTTCCATCCGTTCTCCGAAAACCTCTCTGTTTCCACACGGCTCCAAAAAGATGACACACACCATGCGCATAAGAACTGTCTGTGAATACATTGGCAACTTTCCCATTTGCTAGTTCACAAGCTGCTGTCAAAGCCCTTAGTTCTGCTAACTGAGCCGAACATGGTTGCACACAGTGTTCCGCTTTAACTGTCGCAAAGTCATCCTCTCTCGGTTCAACTACAGCATAGCCTGCATGATTACCCAGATGATCTCTGTAACACGAACCATCCACAAAGTACGTGACATCGACATTTACTAGCGGGACTGACTCCAGATCAGGCCTCAACTTGGAATATTTCATAGACTCAGCCACGCATTCATGAGGCTCCCCTTCAAAGTCAAATGGAACCACATCTGCTGGGTTCACCGTAGTACAACGCTTGATTGTCACATCAGGATGTGTTAACAATGCTGCAAACTGCACACATCTTGATTGATTCACCACAAACCTTCCCTGATCCACTAATTCTGTTATTTTGTGATGAGTGTAGATGGTCACTGGATACCCCATCGTTACTGATGAGGCTTTCGCATAAGCATAGTACACTGCTGCCAAGCCCTGATAACATGGCGGCCATCCCTGTACTACACTGTCAAGTTTTGAACTATAGTAGGCAATGGGTTGCTTCCTCCTCCCACTGCACGTCTCCTGCATCAACACGGCTGTCGCATACATGTCATGGCGATTTGACACATATAGTAAAAAAGGTTTCTCATAATTTGGCGTTGCTAACGCAGGCGCTGTTTGCATTTCCTGTTTGATAGTCTCAAAAGCTATTGTGGCTTCTCTGGTCCACTGTAAAGGAGTTGACAAGGCTTGTGTCCCTGTTTCCTTCATCAGCTCTCGAAGTGGAGCTGTTTTAAGGGCATAATCTTCAATCCACTCTGAGTTAAAACCTGTCATCCCCAAAAACGTCATCATTTGACCCACTGTTCGAGGCCGTGGAGCCTTACTGACTCCCTCCAACTGTGACGGAGTCAACGCAATGGCTCCATGCGAGATCATTCTTCCCAAATACTCTACTTGTGACTGGCAGTACTGCATTTTGTTTTGAGACACTCTATGTCCCCCCTCGGACAGTCTCTTTAGCAGTATCACAGAGTCTTTGTGACACTCCTCAATTGTTTCTGAACAAATCAGCAAGTCATCGACATATTGTAGCAGCGTACTACTAACTTGTAGACCTTCCAAGTCCCTTCTCAAAATTTGGTTGAACACATGGGGGCTATGTTTGAATCCTTGCGGTAGCCTGGTGTAGCTATATTTCTTTTTCCTGTATGTGAACGCAAAAAGATACCGAGACTCCTCAGCTAACGGAATGCTGAAAAAAGCTGAGCATAAGTCGATTACTGTAAAAAATTTAGCTTTAGGAGGAATGTTTGTGAGCAAAGTGTGAGGATTGGGAACATCAGCTGGCCAGTCCTGAACTATTTCATTCACAGCTCGTAAGTCATGCACTAACCGGTACTTAGATTTTCCTGCCTTGAACACTGGTAGAATGGGGGTATTACACGGGCTGGATACCTCAATTAGCACACCTGCATCCAGAAGCCCTTGTATCGTGTGGCTAATTCCTTCTTCCGCCTCTGGTTTTAATGGATATTGGGGTCGGTATGGTATTTTCACGTTTGGTTTCAACTGTATTTGGACTGGATTAGCCGACTTTACCATTCCTACATCTGTGTCATGTTTAGACCACACATAATCTGGTACTTGCTTCAGCATTTCATTTTTTAGATGGTTTTCTTGAGCCTGCACCATTTGTTTAACAGTCTTTTTAGTTGGAACTGTTATGACCTGTGGTTTTGCGATAAGTGAAGTTCCACACAGGATCTTGAGCATCGACTCATCCCTGGTTTTGGACATCAACGGGTTTTCTGTCTGTACCCATGTTTGCTGCTTTGCGGTTTTAATCATTGGTCCCAGGTCTTTTGGTTCAAGACCTTCGTTTACTAACAGGGTAATGTGTGGCTCTGATTCTGGAACATTATACCAGTCTGAGATAAATGGGTTTGCCTCCACATTAATAGCTGCTCCCTGTTTCCCAACAATAATGTAATTTGTCACTAACTCAACGGTTATATTTTCTGTCAATTTATCCCACTTTTCCTCAAAAATCTCACTACAGGAAGGATCATAGAACATGGTGCAGTGATATTCAGAAATTGGTTTCCGCGCTTTTGGAATTTGCATATGTAAGAACGGTTTCCATGGTGCTACAACGTTATTCACTTGCTCATTAAAATTTCCTAGCCAATAAACTTTTGCACATTGCAGTTGCTGACACATTTGATAATTCACGCCAATTTCGTCGATGAACACCCCTTGAGGGGAGCACTGAATGTTAACTTTTAATTTACAAAGTGCATCTCTTCCTAGTAGGTTTACAGGTGTTTGATCAGACACAAGAATAGGTAGTTTTGCTGTTTTATTTGCCATGGTTATAGACACTGGTACTGTCATTGGGGTTATTTGAGTTTTTCCCGAGAATCCTACTGTCTTGACAAACTTGTCTGACATGGGGAGGTGTGCGGCATAGGCTGGACTTACACAAGTATATGATGCTCCAGTGTCTATTAGCATAGGTGTTAATTTATTCTCCAATTCTACATGTATCATGGGTTCTTTTCCTGGTTCCGTAGATATAATTGGAAACTGATTCTCCCCCGTAGGACTCTCTGGGCACCCCTAATAACCATATTTTGGACCTGCCCAGTGGTTGACTGGACTAGGTTTCCGCACGGCTGCTGGGCCTTGACCGGGCCTTGGCTGGCGACCCCACGCCCCGCCTGGTGGAGCTGTTCCTACATTTTGAGGACAGTGGTTCCAAAAATGGCTCGGCGACAGGCAGCCCCAACACAAACCTGGAGATTGTGAAGCCCTTGGACTCCCCCTCTGAGGCCTTGGCTCCCCTGCAAACCGACCATTCCTCGGTCCTGGGGCCTGCTGGGAGTACACATTAACGACTGGTGGTTGTTGGACTTGGGGAGCTTGTGATCTCACTGGAGGGGCTGCACCTTGTGCTGGCACCCATCCTGCACTGTCCCTTGGTTCAGCACTCAGCACCGGTGCCTGCGTCTTCGCTCTGCCTTTGTTCTGCAGTTCATTCAACTGGAGCTGCGTGACTTTTCTCTGATTCCGCATGTCTTGCTCCCTCTGTTGTTCCTGCTCTTTTCTGTATTTTTTCAACCACGTGGACCACATGGTCCCGGAACTGTCTGTGTGGCATAGTACTCAGTCCCACCACATCCTCCAGTTTGGCCTGGGCTGGGGCCGGCAAGGCTTCAATTATTGTTTCTCTGAACAGAGTCATTAAGAGCGGAGAGCACTCAGGCTCCTCCTCTGTCTCTTGCTTCCACCTCTTCATTTGTTTGTTTATGTATGCAATGGGATTCTCATTGTCCATCAATGGCTCACCTTTCAGTGCTTTGCGGTCAATCTTGTTGGGAAATTCCTCCCTCAGAGCCCGCCATATGGAAGCACGGTAAGCATTAAACTCAGTCCCATCAGCCCTGTGACTCTTCATCCAGACATAACCAGTCTTGTGGATGATGTTTTCCATAGCTGGAACCCCCAAAACCTGTGCCAGAACTGCCTTTATGTCACCAATAGCCAACATCTTCCCCACTGTCTCTTCCTCAAAGACTCGAATCCATTTAGCTGCACCGTCATGTAAGTCAGGGAGCCGGGCAACCAGCCCAGTCAAATCCACAGACTGCCATGGTATGTAGTGTGCCTGTGTTCCTTTTATTAAAATTGGAAATTGACCTGGATCAGTATATCGATCTGGAGGATGTATGTGAGGCCGATATCTAAGATCATATCGCTCTTCTCTTCCTTTTTTCTGATTTCCGACTGTTTTGGAGTGAGCTTCTGCATTTACTGACAAAGGGTCAAGCTTCTTACCACAATATGTGTTGTACATTTCATTTAGTTCCTCTTCACACTCATCAAAAAATGTTTTTTCCCTTCCTCTGGGTTGATTCGCGTTTAATGGGTCAGCCAAATCAATCCAGAACGACCCCTTCTGTGCTCCCCCTGTCTGAGAAGTTCGTTCACTATAGCAGTCTAGTACTTGGCTCAGTCTGGTCTTTCTTTCCTTCCGTCCTGTGCTACAATGCTGAGGCTGTGGATTTTCCCGTTCTATCCCCTCAACACTATCGTACTGACCCTGCTCTGCAGATGGAGAGCGACCACCTTCTGTTCCTTTCTCCAGTTCGGCAGCTTCCACTGATCTTCCCGGTGCCCTTTGAGGAGAAGGTTCCGCATTTAAATTAAAGCTGACTCCCTTCTGGGTATTTGCTTTGTCATATTCAAAGTTCCCATTAATGCTTAATGTTCCAGCTAGAGATGGGTATATTCCTGCAGATGTATTGAAATCTAGGTTTTTCTCATTGTTGCTCTTTATTTTAAGAGTGTTCAGTTCAGCTCGTTTTTCTCTGATTTTATCTCTATAGTTTTGGCCTTCGGTTCTAAACAAATCGAGTATTTGTAATTCAGTCTGTCTCTTTTGGTTGCGTTTTTTACTGTGATCTTTAGGTTTGTAATCTTTAATTCGAGTTTCCATTATTGTGCACACGTAAACATCAAATGTACCATCTTTAGGCCAAGGTGAGTCGAGCTTTTGAGTTCGCTTGTGCCATTTTTCCGATATTTTGGAATTTCATTGACCCACTGTGGGTACTTCACACTTAAAATAGTGTTTGGAGTCAAGGTTGCCTTCGTTTGCAAGGCCATCTTCCTTATTGAGATTGTTTAAGCTGACTGTTAAAATGTGTTTATTATTTTGTTCGCGTTTAAAGTCCTTTTTATTCGTTCTAAATGGTTAATCAATTCAGGTTAACTTATTTTATGCTCCTTTTATTGTAGGGATGTTACCCTGCTCAAAATAATTAAACTGAGTTAAAGCTAAACTCCTAAGTTGGAATGAGTAGTTTTTTTTTTTTCTAAAATAAAGGGTTTGGAAAAACGTTCTTTTTTCTTTTCTCTCCTTATCAGCCTGCTCGCACAGTCAGAGCGAGAGAGCTGGTGGGGGCTCTTTGGCAACTCTCCAAGCACAACCCAGACAGCAGCATAAACTATGTCCACTCCCCTATCACCTTTCTCCTCCTTTTGTCTCCTCCTACAATCGCATCAGCCATACACATGCAAGGGGCGTGACAGGAGACCGCCCTACGTAATCGATATTTGATCCAGTCTACTGCTTGTCTACTGGGGAAATAGACCGCAACACCAACGCTCAATCCTCATCCACAGAACCAGCTACGCAGCTCACAGTGAGATTCAGATGAACAAATGGAACACCCACACAGCCTCTACGCTACGCCCTTTTTACATGTTATGCGCACAAATTTACAAAGCATTTACACATTTGCACAAGATTATAATCATCAGTTTATTCTGTACAAGAGTCCAGACCAATAGAGATAATTTTGTCTTTTTTGTTTTTTAGTTTGGTTCTTAAGTACAGTTTCAAAGTTTTGTTACGTCAGATTTTAACTTTTTATGGAGCTCCAGTCTTTTTAGTTTACTCTTGAGCGCTTTCTCAGTTTACACACAAGCATACGCACACATTCCACGCGCTCCGCACATCTGGTTTCAATCAAAATGCGCTTTCACACACATACCCACACACAGAGAGCCGGCCCTCCCCCCAATCAGAGACAGCAGATTCACACAGGGAACCCACCAACAGGAAAGCACACACTCGCTCGAAGGAGAGCCCGAGCGTATAGGACGTAAGCGAAAGAAGAAGTTTGGAAGTATACATATAGTCAAGACAGGATTCGAGGAATAATGCGTCCGGACACAATCTAGCAGTTATTTATAATATTTTGATCAGTCTATTGTCATAAAATCACCCACTAAGTGCTGAACGAACTTACGGGGATACTCCTCCGTGGAGGAGCCCTCCCTTAGCGCAGAAAATTTTCCACGTATTCAATTGTAGGCACGCTGCGTCCGTCCTTTTAATTGAGCCCAGGGACGTGTAAGCTCTTCGGATTGACGCAATCAAGGTTTACGTTACCTACTCATCTGAGCTCTAAGGTCACATTTTCCATGCGCCCCGCTCTCCTGGCTGGCTCGCCAAAGTTTATCCAGAATTTCAGCACTCGTATAACAGCTGCTACCTTGCAGCCTGACACACTCACAGCTTTGGGCTAAGCTGATGGCCAAACAACTTTTTCTCTGCCTCTGCTTTTCTCTAGCAGACCAGAATTTCACAACAGCGCTTCACACATTTTTGGATCCTTTTTTCCTTCTCCTCCCCTCCTCCTAAAACTGAAGGACGGGGGGGGGGCTTATTTGTACTTAAGTTTCTTTTAATTGATTAATGCTTAATTTATTTATTTTGTTATTTTAGATATTATTTGCCAATTAGATCAACCTAATTTATGGCTCTCACTCCCTCCGAGCACAGCCGAGTCCAAGTTCGGAGCCGCCAGGCCCCGTGCCGCCTCCCCAAACCAAATCACCAATTAAATCACCAATTTAAGAGATAATTCTCTTACCTCGTATTCTTTGTCACCGAGCTCGGAGATGATCGGAGGGGATGCGGCACGGTAACCTTCGCGGCCCCACGTTGGGCGCCAATTTGTTGGGGAAAAATGAAGTGGAATCGGACTCAGCTCAGTACTCAAAAGGGTCTCTTTATTCATGAATAAAGTCAGAGAACACTTCAGCGTGACCGGTCAGAGTTTTTAGAATGAGCCCCCCAATCTCGGTCTTTCTCCCATATTTATACGTACACACACACACTCTTTGGCCTAACATCCTGTCTTACACAATCGTCTGCGTCAAACATCGTCCTTACACAACTACCTTTCCTGGAACATTTTGTTTATCCAATTGTTTGGACACTTGGCAGGACCATGTCCTGATAACCTGGGTCATTGTTCTGTGTTCTGGGTCATTATGTTCTGGCACACAAACACATTACACAAACCACCACCAACTCCACAGCCCAGTTCCTCGGTCAAGCCAAGTTCCCACAGAAACCCAAGATAAACTTTTCTCTTACATGGTCAAAAAGGCCTCATATGTTTGGTTTGGGTTTGTCTATTAATTTGTGGTGTCAGTCGATTAAAAAAAAAAAATCAAATTAATTGAACATGTTTTGCGTTTAGATGGTATGTCAGGCTGGAGTTGCTCCTGTGGTGGTAGAACTCCTTTTTCTGAAAAAAAACCCCTACAAAATACTATGTTTTTATTTATTGTCCCGTCTCTATTATTTTTGTATAAAACCTTGGCTCGACTCAGGGGCGAATCCAGGATTTTCTAACGGTGTGTGGGAGGGTGGGCGTCAACCGCGTCAACCGCGAAAAAGAAACATCTGCAGTCCAAATTTTATTTTTCTATTTCTAATTTTGAAAACACATGTCAAAATAGAAACTGAATGGTGCAAAAGTTCACAAAACAATTAAAGCTGTGTTTTTTTTACAGGTCCTATTTTTAAGCGGGTGGTAAAATTAAAGCTGAGCAGCTCCAACCTGAATCTGACTGATGCTTTACTTCAAACAGCCTTGTTGATGCAGGTAAATCATCCATCTTTATTCAAAATACTAGAATAAATATGATCATATTTACATTTAGAAAATGATATTTTACAACCCGCTATGGAAGCAATTTCTTTCTTTTATCACTGTTAAAAAGTTTCTAATTATAATTTGCTCACTTTGTGACATTTATGTTCATTTATTATGAGGTGTCATTTTTTAAGTATGCATAAGTTACAACGTTCCTCACTCACTGAAGAATGTATCTTTATTTTACGTTGTTTTACTATGTTTGCTGTTTTGCGCAAGTTAAAGCGTGACAGTTTTTTTTTTTAACAAAAAACCTGCATCATTCTAAGTAATAAAGCCACAATTGTTAAAGTAAGTTTTTTTGTTTTTTTTACACTGAAACTAGACTAAAACGTTCTTAGTCTTTCTGGACTAAAACTAGACAAAATTCTTTGGGTTTTCGTCGACTAAAACGAAAATATAAAGAGATGACGAAAATGTGACTAAAACTTAAATGAATTTTTGTCCCAAAGACGAAGACTAAAATGAAAACTCAGATGGCTTCCAAAAACAACAATGGTTCTGCTGCGTGATCCAAGAGAGCTTGAGTTTGAAAGAACAAACTGATAGTCAGACGTTCTCCTTCAGGCTCTTTTGGAAAACGGCAGAATTCACTGTTTCGTGTATCCCAAAGGGTTGTCCTGGTCCTGAGGCAGCAAAGCAGCCCGGCCCGTCACGCTGCCACCACCATGTTTCACTGTTGACATAATTTGCCATTGATCAATTGCTGGGCCATTTTTACTCCATATGGAATGGGCTGCAGATCTTCCAAAGAGTCTCTTCA
This sequence comes from Neostethus bicornis, assembly GCA_902685375.1. Classification (NCBI taxonomy): domain Eukaryota; kingdom Metazoa; phylum Chordata; class Actinopteri; order Atheriniformes; family Phallostethidae; genus Neostethus; species Neostethus bicornis. Next base: position 29,593,689 of record LR738550.1, read on the forward strand.
GTCCCTAGAATGTTTCTCCAAAAGTCTTGAGTTTCATTTGGAAGCTTTTTGCCAAATGTGAAACCAGCCTCAGTTTTTGAAGAAATCTCACATGGATGCCACGTTAGGCTAATGTCTTTCTTATATTGGAGTCATGGATACTGACCTTAAGTGAGGCCAGCGAGGCCTGCAGGTCTTTGGATGTTGTCTTAAGTTACTGTGTATTGTGGTCATCTGGGTGAGCCATCTCTGCACTTTTTGGGTAATCTTAGTCGGTCAACCACTCCTGGAAAGGTTTTCTACTGTTCCCACTCTTTTCCATTTGTGGACAGTGGCTCTGACAGTGGTTCACTGGAGATACACAACCTTGGAAATGACTTTGTAATCTTTTCCCTGACTGACAGATTTCACTTTTTTTTTTGTTTGTTTTTCTTGAATTTCTTTGGATGGTGGCATGATGCACTTTTCTTTTTGAGACTTTGTAGCCGACTTTACTCTGTCTGATACATCTAAATTAAGTGATTTTTTTTTTCTACAAAAGTAGTAGCAATCAGGTTTTGTTGTTGCCCACAGAACTGTACTCAACTGTCCCGAAACTGTGGTTAATAACAGTTACTTTGTTATTTAAATAGAGGGCAATTACTTTTTCAGAAAGGGTCAGACAGGTTTGGATTTTTTTCTTTTTTGCTCTTTAAAAATTTCAATCATTTGAAAACTGCATTTTGTATTTCCTCGGGTTTTTCTTGTATAATATTAAAATTGATTTGATTGATTAGATAGTTTTTGTCACACCAATGTATATCTATTTATCTCTTTCAGAGTGATGAGCTGAACTAACGTATGAACGGGCCCGTGTAGTCCCTCATTCATCCAGGAGTGATCCATAGTCGAAAAAGTTTCAAAAAAGTCTTCTGGACTAAACTGTCCAGAAGACTTTACTTGTCATGACAGAAGACTCGACATGTCATAGGTAACACAGGCTCATTGGTCGAGCCCCACCTTACTATTTTTTTTTTACTTTTTACTTATGTTAGTATGTATATAGATCCAGGTTTCAGTCCATTTCTATCAGATTGAAAATGATTTCCGGATGGAAGTCGAAACGTCTCGATCAAGAATTAAATTGTCCAGAAGACTTTTTTGAAACTTTTTCTCCTATGTCTGAACGGGCCATAATTTGCTCTCGTAGTGAGCCATGCATTTCACACCCAGGCATTCAGGGGTGTTATTCTGCAACAACTAGCCCCTCAGTAACTATTTTAATGACATAAAATCACCTCAAAGTTCTGAATTATTGCAAGAATCAATAATCAGGCTCCATTTTTTAGGTGTCCTCCAAATGTTATAGAACCCTGGTTCAGACAATGAATCCTTTGCGTTCAATGAACCTTCAAATGGTTGAGCATGAAGTGCCAGAGGGAACAAGGAAGGAAAGTTCATTTCTTTGTTGGAAAAAAGTTGGGACTTTTTTTATTACAAAGAAATATTTTTTTGGGACACACAGTGGTCTCACAGCAAAGACGTTTGAGGCCTAGAGTGGACCGAGCCTTGAAACACTGGCACTTCTGTGTGGAGTTTTATGTCCATCCTTGTGTGTGTGGGTTTTCTCCAGTTTCCTTCAACAACATTCATGTTTGGTTAATTTGTCTCTAGAAACTGCCTGTAGGAATGAGTGTGTGTCTAAATGTTTGTCTGTGTGGCCCTGCAATAGACTGGTGACTTGTTTGGAGTGCATCCTACCTCTCTTCTGTAATCAGCCAGGATAGGCTGCGGCACCTCTCACAATTCTAATAGGGATAAGTGTTTCAAAACATGGATGTTTTAATGTGAAAAACCTCAAAGAATGTGAACATCATCTGTTTTTTGTTGTTTTTTTTTTTCCTTAAGTATCAATATATTTCGTCTGAAAAAATACTTTGAATAATTAATTTTTAAAATGAATATTAAATCTATTTAAAAATTCAAAAGACCTTGTATTTTTTCAGTGAGTTCAAGTTTCTCTTCCTGTTACAGTCACATAAATTGTAGTATTTGTGATGGAGTTCAAAATGTTTTTGTTGATGTCATAGCAGAAAATAAATAATAAACTTTATAAGGTGTTTACACCTTATAAAGTTTATTATTTATTTTCTGCTTTTTGTCTTTATTGCTTATTTTTCTTTGTTCAAACCAGCCCATATTGGTGGAAAAACTAACAAATCAGTATAGATATAATCTTTTCTTTTGAGAGATGATGAGAGGTGAGAGTAACTTTTTAATATCCCCAAAGGTAAATTAATCTATCACAGATGACAGGATGTATAACAGATATCTGATATAAATAAAATACGGATAAGATTAATTATTTTTCTTGTTAGACACCACATTAAATCATCTCACTACTGACGGTACAAAAGGCCTCCTGTAACTCCCTTTTACAGAGCGGCTGTCTGAATGAGCTGCTCAAGCTCAGAGGATGTGGAGGGTTGTTATAGATACTCCTGGGACCTAGAGAGTCCAAACAACAGCCTAGGACAAAGCTAGTCCTCCTGACCAACTTGTCCAGTTTCCTCTTGTCCCTCTCTGTTACTCCTCCACACCAGCAGGAAACTGCATGGAAAGCTGCTGATGCAAAAGGATTTCATAAAAGCTCTCTAGCAGTGTCCTTCACACACCGAAAGACATCAGTCTCCTCAGAAAGTGGAGAAGACTTTGGTCCTTCTCTTACAGGACACCATTGTTATCTGAGCAGTCCGGTTTGTTGTTTATGTGAACACATCGGCCCTTTCAATGTTAAATACCTGTAAATCTCCCTCAATATGGTGACGTTTTATTGGCTGCAGCAGTTTGATAAATCAAATTAACTTTTATTTTAAAAAAAAGTCAAGAAATCCATCAAATTAAATTCAAACAAATATGAAGAAGAGTCAAGTAAAAGCAAAGTTAAAAAACATCCCAAACCTGCGAAATTTTCTATGATTAGTGGTTCTATTTTTATTTCAATCTTTAAAAAGATTTAAAAAGATTTGTACAGAATGCAGAATAAAATAATTAAGGAAAACGTAATAAAACAGAGGACCAGGATGGTTATGAAAGAGTCATTGATGAATGTGGACATGCTTTCTGGAATGAGATCAAATACATTCAGGTGTAAAATAAATCTGCACTGTACATCTTTTCATAAATAAACATAAAATCATGTTCAGAATTTAGATTTATTTTATTTTTTTTCTCCACATTACAAAGATGTTCAATTATTTTACAGACTTTTTTAAATCGGATTCTTGGAAAATTTCAATTTTATTATTATTATTTTTTTTAATAAATGTTAAAGACTGGTGAGTCTTGCAGGATGTACCCCACCTTCCATGGTTCACTACAGATCCCCAACAGCTCAAATAAATGAAAGAACATGAATAGATGGAATGATGAATGCATTCATTTGATCAAAAGAATAATTTGTGTGAGTGTTTGGGTTCTTGAGGTGGTGATGGAGATTTGCTTCAAATATTCTTGGCACAGATGAATCTTTGTTTAATTTCACAACTTTTGTCGTTCCACATCCCATTTGCTGGAAAAAGAAAATTTAGAGGTAAATCATTTTTAATAGAAATAAGTCTATGCCAAGGGCATGAACAATATGGCTCCGCCTGCCTGATATAAAAAAAGTAATTATCACAGATATTTCACAATATTTTTTCAGCTTAGTTGTCAACCAATTTAATAACGATTATACATTCTTTATTGATAAATGAGGGAGACTCACTGTCCAATAAAATGAATACTTTAGCTTTTTCTTTGATAAATAAAATGAGATAATGTTAAAAAATGAAACTTTTCCCCTTTTCCTGTGAGAATGGATTGTGGAGGGTGGTGGTTGAGGTAGACTGTCAGACTAGTTATGTGCTTGGTTTTCTTCTTTGTTTTTTTGAACAAATGGACCAGTTTTTAAAATATGTTTTAGTTATTTTTTTGTGCCTGTGAACCAAAGAATGCTTCTTCATGCTTAATAAATATAAATTTTAAAAATGGAGCTTATTCAGCAAATTTATTTAAATTAGAAAACAAAATCAATTCAGCATCTGTTTGATTTAAAGGCAAAAAAGTTTTGTATTTGTTTAAAGATTTAATGATTAATCATTTTCATTTAATGATAAATTATTTTAATGATTAATCAAGGGGGACGGCAACTCGGGGGTTAGAGCGTTCGCAGGTTTGCGTCCCACAGAGAGCACGTCTAGGGTCCTTGGAGAAGACACCTAACCCTCGCTTCTACCCCCATTGGCGCCGTCAAAGTGCAGCTGCAGTTTAAGGAGTGCAGCACACAAATTCCCCCGATGCATTTGTTTATTTATTTATTTATTTTATTTTTTCATTTTTACCTTTGTGGAGTGCTTCAAGACAATGTTCTTTTCCTCCGGTATTGCTTGGTTGTCCTTTGGTCCATAAGGTGTTTTCCCACAGTGATCCATCAATCCACATCCATTTTGACTCCTGAGAATATGTTGCAATTTTTTTCAAATTCAAACATTTTCGAGGTTTGAAAAATATTAATTGGGTGTTGTTGGTGTTTCAGATCCTGCAAATAACTTACTATTAAAGAATCGGTACCTCCGATCCAGACATTGTCGTTATGATTGACTACCCACTTTGCAATGAGCTTTTGCTCATCGGCTGAGCGAATGGAGGCCAGATGCCCTCCAAGCCTCATACAGGCTAACTGGCAAATTAAAAAGAAAAAAATTAGTAAGAACGATGCAAACACAGGCAGCACGGTGGCGCAGTGGATAGCACAGTGGTCTCACAGCAAGAAGGTCGTGGGTTCGAGTCCCGGGTGGGGACGAGGCTTGGAACACTGTCCTTTCTGTGTGGAGTTTGCATGTTATCCCTGTGTTTGCGTGGTTTTCCTCCGGGTACTCCGGTTTCCTCCCACCCTCCAAAGACATGCATGCTAGGTGATTGGCCAGTGCCAAATTGCCCCTAGGAATGAGTGTGTGTGTGCGGATGGTTGTATGTATATGCCCTGGCGACCTGTTTGGGGTGTACCCTGCCCTTCGCCTTAAATTAGCCGGGATGGGCTCTGGCACCCACCGCAACCCTGAAAGGGACAGACGGATAAGAAGATGACAGACTGACTGATGTAAACACAACTTGACCACGCCAATGTTTTTATTTATATTTAACATATACATGTGAGCTAGCTTGTGCAGCTGAGGATGTGACCGCCAGGGTCCCCGCCGTTGGCTGCCACCCATCTCCTCCTTCACCGGACCCCCATGCCCCCTCCTGCAGGTGGTGAGTCCGCTGGAAGGGCGGCCCATGTTCCCTGTTCGGGCTGGGCCCGGCCGGGCCCCATGGGTAAAAGCCCGGCCACCAGGCGCTCGCTCTCGTGCCCCACCCTCGGGCCTGGCTCCAAGGGGGGCCCCGGTGACCCGCGTCCGAGCAAGGGCAGACCGCTGCATCGGCCCATCGTGGTAAAGAGAGAGCTGAGCCGAAAAGCAAAGCTCTCGATTTACATGTCAATCTACGTTCCTAACCTCACCTATGGTCACCAGCTGTGGGTGGTGACCGAAAGAATGAGATCGCGGGTACAAGCGGCCGAAATGAGCTTCCTCCGCAGGGTGGCTGGGCTCTCACTCAGAGATCGGGTGAGGAGCTCTGCCATCCGGGAGGAGCTCGGTGTCGAGCCGCTCCTCCTCCAGGTCGAGAGGAGCCAGATGGGGTGGTTCGGGCATCTGGTCAGGATGCCCCCCGAGCGCCTCGCAGGCGAGGTGTTTCGGGCACGTCCCACCGGGAGCAGACCAAGGGGCAGACCCCGGACCCGCCGGAGAGACTATGTCTCACGGCTGGTTGGGGAACGACTTGGGATTCTTCCAGGTGAGCTGGAGGATGCAGCCGGGGTGAGAGAGGCCTGGGCTGCCCGTTTGAGGCTGTTGCCCCCGCGACCCGACCCCGGAACAAGCGGAAGATGACGGAACGGATATATACATGTGAATAAACAGCATATTTTAATATTTATGCTTTTTTTAATGCCTGCAGGGGGTCTTTGTCGATGAGATGGAAGATTCATCCTAATGATTGATTACTGAATTTCAGCTGAATGGAAGTATTTGTTTTGTGGTGTTTTGGAAAGCTAACGCATGTTCAGCGACCTTAGAAGAGCTGGCTAATCAGCTCGATGAGATGATTTGTTCCATCATCACTCAGACAAAAGCGGAGGGAAACAGCAAACAGGATGTTGACCTAATCATGTAAAAACAGATTGATCCCAGTAAATTAGCCACATTCAAACAGGGATCAACTTAACACTGAGTCAGCTGTTCAAACCTAGTGCCGGCCGATCCGGTCATGATGCCAGTTCACCAAGAATCGGTGCGCACATCAGACCAGGTGACACACACACAGTAAAAAAAGTTTGCTATAAACTCACAAGACTCATTAACTAGCGACCAACCCGGAAGCGGAAGTAGAGAGAGAGAAACAGAGAGAGAGAGAGACGGACAGACAGACAGACAGTAAATAGATAGATTGACAGAAGGATAGATATGTACTTCTGCATCGATGAATTTCTGAGGTTCAGGGAACAAAATGAAACAGCGAGTTCCAACCCGAGTCCAGTTGTCACCACAACCACCTGGAACAAAAAAAAAAAACTGTAATTGTTCATGAATTTGAACCACAATTCTGAAGTCTCATGTGAGCCAGAAAAGTTTTTCTTGTTAATAATTTCCATTGATTGGTAAAATTGTTTTATTTGAAATTAATCAAGATCCCAAACTCCAAGTGCATAAAGAGTCAGTGATACAGACCTTCAACTACTCCATATTTTGACACAATTCCCTATGAATACAAAAGCACACAGTTTAGAAAGTACTTTTCATATTTTAACAGTGTGGTTACATTGGTTTGTATTGGTCATTGACTACTTCCAAGGGAACCCTGGTCTGAGAACTCTGTAATTATTTTTTAAATATACTTTAATTTAATAGTTTTATTTTTACTCACTTTATTAATCCCTCACCGGGAAAATTTGTGTGCTGCACTCCTACACCACAGCAGGCTGCCACAACAGCGCCAATGGTGGAAGAATTGGGGGTTGGGTGTCCTCTCCAAGGACCCATGACGTGAACTTTTTGCTTTAGAGCTCTTAGAGTAGACCAATGGTGAAGCATGAATCTTTCACATGACTTCGTTTTCCTGCTTCTGATTGGCTCACTGTGCTGTCAATCTTAAATTGTCGTCTTGTTCTATTGGTTTTCACGAGTAAAAGGAGGGGTCACTATTGAATATTGATGGGGGAGCCCAACCGGTCAATTAGTAGTCTACTGATAGCCCATGGTCATATTCCAAGTTGACTGCCAGGTGTATGTGAAAAGAAAATATGAAATGAAGTTAGTATTGTAAACGTAGCGACTTTGACGCTCTATTTAGCGAGTATTCAGACTCTCTGGCCGCTAGAGTCGCTAAAATTTGGCGACTCTTTAGGGTTTTTTTCACAAAAAAGCGCTAATCAGCTTTTTTTTCTAAAAAAGCAGAAAATGTCTGTATGTGTGTGTGTTCTGTGTTAGGTTGATAAAAAGAAGCAAGCGAGAGAGAGGAATTTGTTGGTGTGTGTGTTTAATAGAGTGAAAAATTTGAGGGTGTGTGTGTGTGTGTGTGTGTGTGTGTGTGTGTGTGTGTGTGTGTGTGTGTGTGTGTGTGTTTGAGAGAGAGGAATTTGGTAGTGTGTGTGTTTTTGAGAGAGACAAATTTGTCTGTCTGTGTGTGTTTGAGAGAGAGTGTTTTTGTGATGTGAAATCTAATGGTTGTGTAACTATGTAGAAGAAGCTTCAAAGTTGTCTTCAGGACAGTGTATATTCTGAGCGAGACGTTTCGACTTCCACCCAGAAATAATTTTCAATTTGATAAAATGGTTTGAAATCTGGTTCTATATATACTGAGTTCCCTAAGGAGGGGCTATCCTAAACATGATTAAACCATGATTGAACAGGTAAATAACTTGTTTACTAATGAGTGAGTCTTGGTAATCTCAGAAGTAGTCTAATTAACTCTTATTGTCCTCATCGAAACTAAAAAAAAAATAAAATCAGTTAGGTGCTCACCTATTGCTAATGTGATAATAACCCTATGAACTGAAACTACCCCAAAGAGAGAATTGATTCTTGATTAAGAAACTTCCTCTTTGGACCAGGGAGTGAGAATATTATTGGAAATTCCATGTAAATTGTTTCTTAAGCCTGCATTCCTGTTCAGACAGGGTTTTCTTTCTTTACACATTCTCTGTTTCAATCACAGCTGAATCAGGTTTAGATTAACCCAGGGGTGGGCAAATTTTTTGTTTCGCTGGGCCACATTGAGCTTTTACATTTGACAAAGAGGCTGAACAGGAGCAGATGGATGGTATGCTTTGGTAACCTCACCGCATTGGAAAAAAAATATGCATCTTGTGATGTGGAGAAAACATGTGCTTTAATTTAAAAATAAAGAAAAGCACAACAACAAAATCTCTGACTTTTAAATGAGTCTTTAAACACTGAAAATAAAATGAACAATCATTTTTTAAGCACCTTCATAATATCACCATCACTCTCCTTCAGAACGTTTTTTTTTTTTTTCTAAAAACATCAAACGCGTTAAATTTCAAATCTAGCGTGTTAACGCTTCAAAACATGCATCTAGCGCACTGGATGTAACATTTAGCACTAGATTACGGACCCCAATGGCTTTCCACAGTAGGGCACAAGGTTTGAAATCTAAAGTGCTTGTTTATGTGCGTGTATTGACCCCGATGGCTTTCTAAATGAGCCCTCAGGTTTTTTTTTTTTTTTACGTGGGCATACATATGTCTAGAGTGCGCCATCTAGTGAGGAAACATACAAAATAAAAACTTGGTTTATTTCTTAATTATTTCAAGTTCGACGGGCCGGATTAAACCGTTTGACGAGCCGCATGTGGCCCGCAGGTCGTAGTTTGCCCGTGCCTGAGTTAGCCCCTCGTTAGAGAACTCATTAAAACTGTATGGAACCAGTTCTCAGACCATTTTATCAGATTGAAAAATTATTTCTGGATGGAAGTCGAAAGGTCTCGATCAGACAATACACTGTGCAGAAGACAACTTTAAAGCTTTGTCTACTACACTTTACACCTGGATGAATGAAGGATTATACGATATTTTGTGACAACAACAAAACGTGTTGTGAGGGTAGTTTTACTGCAGGCTGGAAACAATCTTCAAGGTATGCGATGTTAACTCTAGCCTGATAGGTCTGAGGAGGTTTGATATTTGAAAAAGACATTGGCTATTTAAAATGGGCCTTATACAGTCTACTGTATGATATGCACACAGTGCACAGGTAATAACATTGGTGACGATATGTACGCCTTGTGGTTCTGTACACCTGTGCAAACTTTTTGACATAAAGTCTGTGAGGACTTCTCAAAATTAACTCAATTTAAAGTCCCTGCATGCCTACGGTCGGACCACCTGATGCTCGAACTAGGGATCCAGATCTCACCTGCTGCACGGTGGGGTCTGGATGGGTGTGGTACGCTGATGAGACTTCGGGAGGGTGACCCCGCTTCTAAGTCTCCCGTTTGCACCCATCCTCCACTCCACTTTTATCTGCATCTTAGTCATTTACAGTATATAGGGTCTTGAGAGGTATTTTGGAGAGGGAGTGACGGGTGGGGACACCTGCACTCCCCTCATGCCGATCCCTCTGAATTTTAAAGCCCAACTTAGTGTACATGGCACAATAGCACCACACACATTTCTAACTAAATTACACACAGAGATGTCCTCGGGCTGGGGGGCAATGTCGCTTCGCAGCGACAGGGTGGGAGGCACCCAGAGATGTGGTTGTGTGTTTTTTGTTTTTAAAGACGCACCTGGGGTTGTCTCGCTATAGTTCGCCGGCTAGTTTTGGTTAAGAGGTGCATGGGGTGAGCAACATGAGAGGGGTGGTAGGGCTACAAGTGAAGGACTAGGGTAGTGAAGAGGGACATTGGGTTGCAAAGGTGATCTACGGGCTGCCTGGTCAGGCGCCTGGCTGTGGTGATTGCATATAGCCCTGCTGAGCCTCCTTCTTATACCCAGCTTGGTGGAATGGAAGTCCTGGGCCCTTGGGGTGAGTCTTCCTTTCTCGGTCTGGGCCTTGTCTTCCGACATCTCCTGCGCTTGCTTGTGGCTACGGTTGCCACGTCTGCAACCGTCTGCCACGGCTGCATATGCATTAAACACCCCTGCTGGTGGAACCCTGGCAAGGGGTTTCTTTTGTGCACCTGGCTAGGTAGGTGGGCGGCTCCCTTGACTTGGTCTCAGGGTCCTGGGTTTTGGATGACCGTGGGCCCGGAATGCATGTGTCTGTGCCTCTGTTGTTCCAGTCTATTGGGGCTGGTGAGGATCTGTTGGTCCTAATAAGCACCTGGTTCACATCGGCAGCATGCATGCACTTTCACTCACACTCTGTATTGCGCTGTTTCTTGTCCGCTATGTTCCTTGCTCCCAGCTAAAAATAGCATAGTTTTGTGTTCTACCTCATTTGTTATAGAAGGTTTTGTTGTGTGTGTGTGTGTGTGTGTGTGTGTGTGTGTGTGTGTGTGTGTGTGTGTGTTTGTGTGTGTGTGTGTCAGCTTTATGGTTTAAACTCTGGTTTGTACTTTTTTTTTTCCCTTACTAATCCAGTAGGTCCGTCATGAGGCTGGATATTAATAATAATAATAATAATACATTTTATTTGTAGTGCGCTTTACACTTTCAGAGAAAATCCCAAAGCGCTACATAGAAAGGTAAAAACAATAAAAACATTTTAAAAACTAAAATCTACATTCTGAAAACAAAGAATCATAAAATCAAAGATTAAAAGCCTTATTAAAAATGAATGTCTTTAGACCTTTTTTAAAAGTGTCGACACTTTGTGGGGCCCTGAGGAGTTCCGGGAGCTCATTCCACAGTCGTGGGGCAACGGCCTGGAAGGCTCTGTCCCCCATTGTGGTTAGCCTGGTCCTGGGCTGGTGGAGGCAGTGGGTGGAATTTGAGCGAAGGTGTCTTGGGTTGATGAGTGGGGAGAGGAGCTCAGTGAGGTAAGTTGGGGCATTTCCATGGACACATTGGTAGGTGAGGAGGCAGATTTTGTAGTGAATTCTGAAACGGATGGGAAGCCAGTGAAGTGATTTAAGAACAGGTGTGATGTGGTCAAATTTTCGCCTCCTCGTCAGGACCCTGGCAGCGCAGTTTTGGATGTGCTGGAGCTTCTCAAGGCTCCTGCCAGGTGTGCCAACGAGGAGGGCATTGCAGTAGTCGAGTCTGGAGGAGATGAAGGCATGGATCAGTTTTTCAGCTGCGGCGTGGGTGAGTGAGGGGCGGAGCTTGGCAATGTTTCTGAGGTGTAGGAAAGAAACTTTGCAGAGGTGACGTACATGCTGGTCAAATGTGAGATTGCAGTCGATTTTTACGCCAAGGTTTGTTACAGAGGAGGAGAGTGGAATGTTGTGACCAGAAACCAGAATGCTTGAAATGGAGGATGTCTTGATCTGGTGAGGTGTACCGATTAATATGGCTTCCGTCTTGCTGGTGTTGAGCTGGAGAAAGTTGTTGGTCATCCATGTCCCTATCTCCTCCAGACAGGCATGAAGGGCAGAAAGAGCTTGGGTGGGCTTAGTGTCCATTTTCAAATACAGTTGTGTGTCATCAGCATAGCAATGAAATGAAATGTTGTGTTTCCGGATTATTTGTCCAAGTGGAGATATGTATATGGTGAAAAGTGTGGGGCCAAGGACAGAGCCTTGAGGCACTCCGCAGGTGACTTGGTGTGGCTGGGATTTAGCAGTCCCCAGAGCCACATATTCTGTTCTGTTCGTGATGTATGAATGAAACCAGTTGAAAATATTTCCTGAGAGTCCAGTGGTAGTCTGAAGACGGTGAAGGAGAATGGTGTGATCCACAGTGTCAAAGGCAGCTGACAGGTCCAGAAGGAGGAGCAAGGATGGAGAGCCCTGGTCCGCAGTTACAAGTAAGTCATTCATCACTCGGACCAGGGCCGTTTCTGTACTGTGAGCTGTAAGCGGAAACCAGACTGAAATTTTTCATGTAGGTTGTTTGTAGAAAGGTGATGATTGAGCTGAGCTGCCACAACTTTTTCAAGAACCTTAGAAAGAAACGGTAGGTTGGAGATGGGTCTGAAGTTTGTCAGATTATTTGGATCCAGTGATGGTTTCTTTAGGTGAGGTCTAATAATGGCAGTTTTGAGAGCCGGGGGGACTTGGCCAGTTTGCAGTGAGCGGTTGATTATTGCTGCAATAATTGAACTGATGCTTGTGATATTAGCTTTGATGAGGGGTGTTGGTAGGGGGTCAAGTGAGCAGGTTGAGGATTTTATGGTTTTTAAGATGGCCTCAACCTCTTTCTGTGTTGTGGGTGCAAATTCGGAAAAACTGCTTGGGGTTGTCTGTATGGGCAGGTTTGTAGACTGGGTGAAGTTTGTAGGCAGGAAGTTTGATTGTAGAGCAGATACTTTGCTGGTGAAAAAGTCCATGAACCTGTTGCAGTTGTTGACACTGGTATCCTGGTGGGTCGAAGTGTGGGGCTTGAGCAGAGAATGTATGGTTGAAAACAGGTGTTTTGAATTTCCAGCATTACTAGTGATTTTTTGAGAGTAGTAAGTGGACCTGGCTATGGCAAGGGCTCTGCAGTAATGTTTTTGGTGGTCACGGTAGGCTTCTTTATGTACTGTGAGGTTGCTTTTTGTAAATTTCCGTTCCAAGGCTCGCCCAGCCCTTTTGAGAATACGGAGTTCGTTTGTGAACCATGGAGCAGATTTTGTACTAAAAGAGACTGTTTTTGATTTCAGGGGTGCATGAGAGTCCAGAATGCCCTGGAGTGCAGTGTTATAGTAGTTGACAGAGTCCTGAATTGAGGTGGAGGGTCTTGGCAGAGGAATATTTTGTAAGTCTTTTGTTAAGGCAGCGTGATCGATGTTTCTAAGGTTCCTGAAATGTATTTCCCGTTTTGTGTCTTGATGATGGTGATTTAAGGTTACTTCGAGAAAAACAGCCATGTGGTCGGATACGCCCAAATCATAGACATCCATGTTGGTGATAGGGGCAGTATCTGTGATTACCAGGTCGAGGGTGTGTCCTTTGGAGTGTGTTGGAACATGTACATGCTGTGTAAGATGCAAGGTGTCAAGCAGTTCCAGAAATTCGGAAGCAGAACGGTTTGTGGGAGTGTCAACGTGCAGGTTGAAGTCACCTAGTATGAGTGTACTAGGTGACGTTGCACATAATGTGGTCAGCAGATCTTGGAGTTCAGTGAAGAAGTTAGGGTGTACTTTGGGTGGCCGGTAAATAAGAATTATTGTTATTGTTGTCTTTTCTGTTTTACATTTGAAACCAAGGCATTCAAATGCAGATGTTACAGGTAATGAAATTGGTGTCAGTTGCAGGTTTCTGTGATGTATCACAGCTAGGCCTCCCCCACGACCGGTGTTTCTAGCTTTTTCAAGGTAGGTGTATCCTGGGGGGCAGGCTTCATTTAGTGCCAGGTATGATTTATGCCAGGTTTCAGTGAGGCACATTATGTCAATATTTTTGTCAATGATGTGTTCAAAAATAAAGGAACTTTTGTTTGAAAGTGATTGAGCATTGAACAGTTCAATTTTTATTTTGGGGGTGGCTTTGTGTCTTGGTAAAGAGCAGAGCACCCGAAAATCCACTCCACGTTTTTGAATTCTCCCGTGATGACGCAGATTGGTATTTATCCAGCTGGTTTGTGGGCTCTGATGACGTAAGCGGTAGTAGAAGTTTGGTTTGGTGGCGGGATGAAAACTGCCAGGGTAAATCCAAATATTTTGCAAATAATCCGGTTTGTAGGGATATTGTGGCAGACGGAGATGTCGGTAGATCCCCATGCTGCTCGATGAGGTAGCGGTAGAGTTTCCTGAGATGCTGGAATTTGCTGGTTGATGCAGTGAGGACAGCCACGGTGTGTTCCCGGTGTGTTTCAGGGTTGCAGGCTTCATCCATCCAGCTTTCGATGTCATCACAGCGCTGGAAGTTTCCGGTAGTGCACTCGTTGTTTTCCAACTTGATCCAGCAGAAAAACACTTCTGAATTTTATTATACATTTTTGAAAAAAAAAAAAAAAAAAAAAAAAAAGAAGACAATACAATTGATGGTAGCAGGTCCGTGTAGATCTTCACATTTTTGGGGATTTTTAGCTTTTTAATGGAGTTTCAAGAGATGAGCTACTTCGGCTCTGACGAATGGCGAGTATTATAACTTCAGAGTATCTCTTTGACCCCTCTCTCTTTTCTGTAACCTTCTTCTTCTTCTCCTTTCGGCATACTTCTATAGGGATTCCGTCAGGGCCGAGAGCCTTTCCACTCTTCATCCTCTTCAGTGCCCTCTTTATTTCTACCTTACTGATCCTAGCCACTTTCCGGTCCACTATGGTAACATCTTCTACTCTTTGTTCTCTTTCATTTTCTTCATTCATCAACTCTTCAAAGTACTCTTTCCATCTTCCCATCACATTACTGGTATCTGTCAAAAGACATCCATTCCTGTCTTTAATCACCCTAACTTGCTGCACATCCTTCCCATCTTTGTCTCTCTGTCTTGCCAACCTGTATAGGTCCATCTCTCCCTCCTTGCTGTTCAGCTTAGCATACAAGTCGTCGAAGGCTGCTTGTTTTGCCTTTGCCACCTCTACTTTAACCTTATGCTGTATCTCCCTGTACGCTTGCCTACTCTCCTCAGTCCTCTCAGTGTCCCACTTCTTCTTAGCCAGCCTCTTTCTTTTGATAATATCCTGCACCTCCTCATTCCACCACCAAGTCTCTTTATCTATCTTCCTTCCAGATGACACACCAAGTACTCTCTTGCCTGTCTCCCTGATCACATTAGCTGTAGTTGTCCAGTCATCTGGAAGCTTCTCCTGCCCACCAAGAGCCTGTCTCAACTCCGTTATAAAGTTCAAGCAGCACTCTTCCTTTTTCAGTTTCCACCATTTTGTCTTCTTCACTCCCTTCATCTTCTTAAACTTCCTCACTGCTATGGTCATGTTACACACCACCATCCTGTGCTGTTTGGCTACACTGTCTCCTGCTACAACTTTGCAGTCACTGATCTCTTTCAGATTACACCGCCTACACAAAATGTAATCTACCTGTGTACTCCTTCCTCCACTCTTGTAAGTCACCCTGTGTTCCAGCCTTTTCTTGAAATAAGTATTCACTACAGCCAATTCCATTCTTTTCGCAAAGTCGATCACCATCTGACCTTCTGCATTCCTGTTCTGGATACCAAACCTGCCCATCACCTCCTCATCATCTCTGTTTCCTGCACCAATGTGGCCATTGAAGTCTGCTCCAATAACAACTCTCTCACTTCTAGGGATGCTCTGGATTGCCTCATCAAGGTCTGACCAAAATTTCTCTTTCTCCTCGACCTCACATCCTACCTGTGGCGCATACCCACAAACAACGTTGAACATTACCCCTTCAATTTCTAGCTTTTCTGTAACCTATTTTCTTCTTTTTTACAACCCCACCCATTCTCCTCCCTGTCAGGTCCAGTAAATGTAAGCACAGAAATCATGAACATTTTAGATAAAAAGCATTTTAAATAATTAAATAGAGCTTGCTAGGGTCCGCACATGTTGCTGACCCTGGCAGAGCAAAATTGTTCAGCAATACTTGACATGCAGATATTTTTTCTGGTTGTCACAACACCGTACAGGTAAGGGTAAAAAGAAAAAAGAAAAGTAGATCTTGGAACGAAAAAGGTTGGGCACCCCTGATATAGACGAATTGGATGGGGCGGAGGCTCTATGCATAAAGTTAAAGCCTCTGTGATGCTTTTTTCATGTCAAAATTTAACTTTAGAAAGTAAAAAACGTATGTTTGCAACATTCCAAAATAATTCATTAGGAAACATGTTTTTAGGCGAGGCAAACCAATCTAAATTGTTCTGTGTTTCATCCTAATTTTCTCTTTTTCAGTAACAAATAAATAAACAAATGACATATCAAATTATTCTGCCAAATGTTCTCTTTACAGTGGTACAAAAAACATTCAAATCAACCTTGGGGTTGCTGAGGTAGGTTCATTTTTACATTGACATACATTTTTTGAAAATTTGTCTTTAAAAAAAGGCTTCGAAAGTAAGGAATTAATCATAAATAAAAACCTAAATTCATTTTCATCTCACTTTCAATAACCACAATGTTGCATACCATGCAGAGAACGAACGCCACGAGAAGTCCTGAAGCCATCTGTGGAGAAAGAATCAAACTAAATTTTTTTGCAGGGACATCTGTAACATCTGCTTTAAATCTTATAGTTTTGATGTAAAATCAAAAAGGAGTTTTAAATGGATCCAAGATTGTACTTAAGAAATGCTCACCTTGTTTGCAGTGAACCCTGATTCAGAGAATGAATCTTTTCTATTGAGTGAGAACGATTCAAAGAAGGTGAACGATCTCGCTGCGCCAGCCAAGTAGAATGAATCTTTTCTGTTTGATAAACCTTTAAATAGCTGCTGACCAGGAGGTGCCAGAGAGAATGACGAGGCTGATTTATTTTCTAAAGAAAGTCAACAGTTTTTATCACAAAGAAATACTTAAGTGCCACGTTATGCTTTTGTTTGCTGGTAACTGTTTTTATTGTTGCTGCTACAGCAAAAAATGACACATTTCTGCATTTCTCATTTTGCCCTGAAAAGAATTCTTACCAAGGCAATCTTACATATGTTGGATCCATGTATTGAGTTTTGTGATTGAACATGTAATTAAATTTGTTATTTTTGTTGTTTTGGTGGTAAAGATGTTTTCAGTTTTTTTTTTTCTTCCAAATACTAAGAAATCAGTCACTTTGGAAAAGTGCTATACCAGTTGTGATTCCATCAAATTGTGTGAAATACAAACCCAATTCCAATAAAGTTGGGACACTGCACATATTGTGAATAAAAACAGAATGCAATGAAGTGGAAGTTTCAAATATCAATAATTTATTCAGAATATAACTTAGTTGACTTATCAAATATTTAATCTGATCAATGTATAACTTTGAAGAAAAAATAAGTTGATTTCAAATTTCAAGGCATCAACACATCTTAAAAAAAGTTGGGACGAGGCTATTTTTTACCACTGTGTGCAATCCCCTCTTCTTTTGATCACAGTCTGCAAACATCTGGAGACTGAGCACACAAGTTGCTCAGGTTTAGGAATAGCAATGTTGTCCAATTCTTGTCTAATACAGGCTTTCATTTGCTCAATTGTCTTAGGTCTTCTTTGTTGCATCTTTCTCTTTATGATGCGCCAAATGTTTTTTATGGGGGAAAGATCTGGGCTGAAGGCTGGCCATTCCAGTACCCGGATCCTTCTGGAACGCAGCCATGATGTTGTGATTGATGCAGTATGTGGTTGATGTTGTCTTATTGGAAAATGCAAGGTCTTCAATGAAAGAGACAATGTCTGGATGGGAGCATATGTCACTCTAGGACTTGGATATACCTTTCAGCCTTGATGGTGCCTTTCCAGATGTGTAAGCTGCCCATGCCACATGCACTCATGCAGCCTCATACCATCAGAGATGCAGGCTTCTGAACTGAGCGCTGATGACATCTTGGGTTGTCCTTGTCCTCTTTAGTTCGGAGAACATGGCGGCCCAGTTTTCCAAAAAGAACTTCAAATTTTGATTCGTCTGACCACACAACAGTTTTCCACTTTGTCACAGTCCATTTTAAATGAGCCCTGGCCAAGAGAATACGTCTGGGCTTCTGGATCATGTTCAAATACGGCTTGTTTTCTTAGCTACGGATTGAGCTACAGATTTTTAAACGACAACGGCTAATGGGTGCTTGCCCCGTTTGCGCTAGAGGCAAGTCTAGCAACAAGCTTCCCTCTGGAGAACTGCGGCCACTCCCCGTACCTGGACGACCCTGGTCACACATTGCCCTGGATTTTGTGACAGGTTTGCCCATGTCGAGTGGGAAGAACACTATTCTGACGATGGTTGACCGTTTTTCTAAGGCAGCCCACTTCATTGCCCTAACCAAATTTCCCACTGCATCTGAGTCAGCCTGACTAATGATCAGGCACGTTTTCCGGCTACATGGTTTGCCCAGTGATATAGTCTCAGATCGCAGGCCCCAGTTTATCTCTCAAGTCTGGCGGGCCTTTTGTAAGGCTTTTGGGGTCAACTCTAGTCTCTCTTCTGGGTTTCATCCTCAGACCAACGGCCAGACAGAGAGGACCAATCAGGACCTAGAAGCAGCCCTCCGCTGCATTTGTGCCCGCCGTCAGACCACCTGGAGCACAGATCTTCCGTGGGTTGAGTATGCACACAATTCCCTCACAACATTTGCCTCTGGTCTCTCCCCATTTGAGTGCTCTCTTGGCTACCAACCCCCGCTGTTTCCGGAGGAGGAGGTGGAAATTGCAGTTGCCTCTGTACAGCATCAGGTCCAGCGATGTCGGCGTGTTGGGAGGGAGGCCCGTGCGGCGCTGCTTCGTTCATCGGCTGCAAAGAACAGGCTTGTGGATCGACGTCATTCCACTGCTCCCCCATACGTGGTGGTTCAATCCGTGTACCTCTCAACAGACAATATTCGTCTCCGCACGGAATCCAAGAAATTATCCCCCAAGTACATCGATCCCTTCATCATTGAAAGAGTTCTAAACCCGGTGACTGTGAGACGGCAACTTCCTCAAACCCTGCATATCCACCCTGTCTTTCATGTTTCTCAGGTGAAGCCCCATGTTACCAGCTCCCTTCAACCTGCCCCGACTCCTCCACCCCCACCGCGGCTCATTGACGATCACACCGCATATAGTGTCTGAACGGGTGGTGGTGGGAGGGCGGCATGAGGAGGAATACCTTATTACTGTTATTATGTCATAATTAATTAATTAATTACGTTTTAAAATGACAGCACTAAAAAAAGACCAATAAAGGTTAATTTATGTCAAATTTTTGTGATTCGGCACGCCGGAATTATTCTACCCTCTATTGAAGAACACCAAAATTGCATAAAATAAATAGATAAAATATTTATTTATCTATTTTTACTCATTCAGCAGGTCAGAGACGATGCTCAGTAGAATTACATGCAAAAAAAAAGATGTACAGTATTTGGTGAGCAGGTAAAGTCATAGTGGGCCACCTTTGGTCTTAACTTAACCTGCTGTAAATCGGGAGGACAACAAAACAGAGAGTTTCTGGTTATCTAAATGTCTAGAAAAACCTTTTAGTCCACTTTAAATCTATCACCTTCTTCAATGTTTGAAGGTGTGACCGGGTTACAGAAAGGTTACGGTAAGCCTGGGGTCACAGTGAGGTGATTGTTGTCAGGGTCAGAAAAATGAATGAATGGGACTGAGTGACAACTCCTCAGGTCTCTGTAAAGGAAACAAAACCAGCAACATCACTTTGAAAAACAGGGAGAGAAAGGTACTTCCATTGTGGATCATTTTCCTGATATCGAATTATAAATAGTTTCAGAGGCTTGGAATAATTGTGTAAGAGCCCTTGAGGGGTGATGGGACGGAGATGACACGGAGGAAAACACGGAAATGTAGTAAAATAGTGTCATGTTGGAAAAACAAGATACTGAAAGTAAAGAAAGCAAAGTCTAAAGATAAATCATCAATAAATGTTTATTCTATGTGATTCTAGACAGCCTGGATCGGGTTGTATCAGCCTATAAACGAATGGAAATGGTCCTTCTCTGATCAAAGCTTTTACCAGGAGAATGAGGCTGAGTTCAGAAACTGGCAAGAAAGTGAAACAACATAGATTTTTTTTTTTTTTCATTTATTTATTTATTTCGGTCACAGTGCAACCTCATATCAATGAAATAAAGAAAACAACCATATTCCAGCAAAGGACCGAAAAGGTAACGGCTGAAGCAAACGCTTATTACGCCGACCCTTTTTTTTTTTTTTTTTTTATGTCATAATAAAAGCAAAAAGACATAAGTAAATACTAAGTCATCATAATTGTTATAACACATAACATAATAATATCATAATACATCATAACATAATCATAACACATCATAACATATAACATAATCATAACACATATTCGTAACACATAACATAATCATAACACATCATAATTGTTTACTTTTTATAGAAGCTTGAATTTAACCATCAAGACTTGCATATTTTTTAACTATTAATAACTTAAATTTCTTTTTTAAACATAAAAGATTTAAACACAATTTAAGTTCATCATTACAATTATTCCAAAGATCCACACCTTTAATAGAAATACAGAATTTTTTAACATTTGTTCTAAATTTATTTTTAATGAACATTTTAATGAACATTTTTAATGATCCAGATGAATGCTGTGGAAGAATGAATATGCTGGGACAGTGGGGCGATGTACCTTGTTGGTATTGGTATAAACCAGTCTGCATGGATGTCAAAGGTATGCCTGCACAAAATAAATGTGTTTTAAACCTCTGAAAACTCCACACAGAAAGCTGTGTAGAGTTTGCATGTTCTCTACGTGTACTTGAGGGAAAACACCTCCAAAGACATGTTAGGTTAATTGGCAAATTGCCCCTAGGAATGAACGCTTCTCTGTCTGTGTAATGTTTGGCCGTGCAACAGACCAGTGACCTGTTATGGGTGTACCCTACCTCTTGCCTGTTACCAGCCGTGATAGGCCTTGATGCCCTGGTATCAGAACAACTTCTGTTTGTTCTGAAGCAGCATCAGCGTTCTCTCGATGAGCAGTAGCATTGGTCTTTGACATATTGTGATGCACATGTCGTAGGATGTAGTTGCAGGAGATCTTTTTGACAGATTCACAACATTATTTTTTTTTTTCTAGGGAACAATGTGACATATGTCAAAGGGACTGAACAAATCCTTTTCTTTGAAGCTCAAACTCCTGCAGAAATATTATACAGACCTAGTCAGTGTGAGGAACATGAAGGAGACCCAGGAAATAATGAAAATGATTCCTGCATATGAATTTGTTTGGATTGGGATTTACAGAGACTCCTGGGTTTGGTCAGATAGAAGCAAATATTCAATGAGGTACTGGATTGACGGCCAACCGAGTGGCCCAAAGCAAAACTGTGCAGCAGCAAACTTTGGTGCTTCTGGAAAATGGGAAGACAGGAGTTGTTCTGATGAGAGACCCTTCGTCTGCTATAGTGGTAATTATTATTTTATTTACCAATAAATATAACCTGTAAATTTCATTTATTTGGATTTGTTTCTGATTAAATTATTTATTGTACCCCATGTTTTATGTATGTTGTTTTTTTCTGGCCTCCAGCATTTCACTGTAATATTTTTTTTCTATATTCTTATTATTACTGTTATTTTTTTTTTATATGATTCATACTTTTGTTCACTTTCACTTGTTCTATTCTGCAAAAAATGTCTTTTTTTTCTAATTGCATGCCTTATAAAGTTATTATTGATTGATTGATTGATTGATTGATTAGACCTCCAAACTTTGTTATTTCTATCTTTCATTAAGTACATTCTCAATGGACCATGCATTCTGTACAGGTTCAAGGAAGTGGTCAAAAAGGCCTCATATGTTTGGTTTGGGTTTGTCTATTAATTTGTGGTGTCAGTCGATTAAAAAAAAAAAATCAAATTAATTGAACATGTTTTGCGTTTAGATGGTATGTCAGGCTGGAGTTGCTCCTGTGGTGGTAGAACTCCTTTTTCTGAAAAAAAAACCCTACAAAATACTATGTTTTTATTTATTGTCCCGTCTCTATTATTTTTGTATAAAACCTTGGCTCGACTCAGGGGCGAATCCAGGATTTTCTAACGGTGTGTGGGAGGGTGGGCGTCAACCGCGTCAACCGCGAAAAAGAAACATCTGCAGTCCAAATTTTATTTTTCTATTTCTAATTTTGAAAACACATGTCAAAATAGAAACTGAATGGTGCAAAAGTTCACAAAACAATTAAAGCTGTGTTTTTTTTACAGGTCCTATTTTTAAGCGGGTGGTAAAATTAAAGCTGAGCAGCTCCAACCTGAATCTGAATGATGCTTTACTTCAAACAGCCTTGTTGAAGCAGGTAAATCATCCATCTTTATTCAAAATTCTAGAATAAATATGATCATATTTACATTTAGAAAATGATATTTTACAACCCGCTATGGAAGCAATTTCTTTCTTTTATCACTGTTAAAAAGTTTCTAATTATAATTTGCTCACTTTGTGACATTTATGTTCATTTATTATGAGGTGTCATTTTTTAAGTATGCATAAGTTACAACGTTCCTCACTCACTGAAGAATGTATCTTTATTTTACGTTGTTTTACTATGTTTGCTGTTTTGCGCAAGTTAAAGCGTGACAGTTTTTTTTTTTAACAAAAAACCTGCATCATTCTAAGTAATAAAGCCACAATTGTTAAAGTAAGTTTTTTTGTTTTTTTTACACTGAAACTAGACTAAAACGTTCTTAGTCTTTCTGGACTAAAACTAGACAAAATTCTTTGGGTTTTCGTCGACTAAAACGAAAATATAAAGAGATGACGAAAATGTGACTAAAACTTAAATGAATTTTTGTCCCAAAGACGAAGACTAAAATGAAAACTCAGATGGCTTCCAAAAACAACAATGGTTCTGCTGCGTGATCCAAGAGAGCTTGAGTTTGAAAGAACAAACTGATAGTCAGACGTTCTCCTTCAGGCTCTTTTGGAAAACGGCAGAATTCACTGTTTCGTGTATCCCAAAGGGTTGTCCTGGTCCTGAGGCAGCAAAGCAGCCCGGCCCGTCACGCTGCCACCACCATGTTTCACTGTTGACATAATTTGCCATTGATCAATTGCTGGGCCATTTTTACTCCATATGGAATGGGCTGCAGATCTTCCAAAGAGTCTCTTCAGTCCCTAGAATGTTTCTCCAAAAGTCTTGAGTTTCATTTGGAAGCTTTTTGCCAAATGTGAAACCAGCCTCAGTTTTTGAAGAAATCTCACATGGATGCCACGTTAGGCTAATGTCTTTCTTATATTGGAGTCATGGATACTGACCTTAAGTGAGGCCAGCGAGGCCTGCAGGTCTTTGGATGTTGTCTTAAGTTACTGTGTATTGTGGTCATCTGGGTGAGCCATCTCTGCACTTTTTGGGTAATCTTAGTCGGTCAACCACTCCTGGAAAGGTTTTCTACTGTTCCCACTCTTTTCCATTTGTGGACAGTGGCTCTGACAGTGGTTCACTGGAGATACACAACCTTGGAAATGACTTTGTAACCTTTTCCCTGACTGACAGATTTCACTTTTTTTTTTGTTTGTTTTTCTTGAATTTCTTTGGATGGTGGCATGATGCACTTTTCTTTTTGAGACTTTGTAGCCGACTTTACTCTGTCTGATACATCTAAATTAAGTGTTTTTTTTTTCTACAAAAGTAGTAGCAATCAGGTTTTGTTGTTGCCCACAGAACTGTACTCAACTGTCCCGAAACTGTGGTTAATAACAGTTACTTTGTTATTTAAATAGAGGGCAATTACTTTTTCAGAAAGGGTCAGACAGGTTTGGATTTTTTTCTTTTTTGCTCTTTAAAAATTTCAATCATTTGAAAACTGCATTTTGTATTTCCTCGGGTTTTTCTTGTATAATATTAAAATTGATTTGATTGATTAGATAGTTTTTGTCACACCAATGTATATCTATTTATCTCTTTCAGAGTGATGAGCTGAACTAACGTATGAACGGGCCCGTGTAGTCCCTCATTGATCCAGGAGTGATCCATAGTCGAAAAAGTTTCAAAAAAGTCTTCTGGACTAAACTGTCCAGAAGACTTTACTTGTCATGACAGAAGACTCGACATGTCATAGGTAACACAGGCTCATTGGTCGAGCCCCACCTTACTATTTTTTTTTTACTTTTTACTTATGTTAGTATGTATATAGATCCAGGTTTCAGTCCATTTCTATCAGATTGAAAATGATTTCCGGATGGAAGTCGAAACGTCTCGATCAAGAATTAAATTGTCCAGAAGACTTTTTTGAAACTTTTTCTCCTATGTCTGAACGGGCCATAATTTGCTCTCGTAGTGAGCCATGCATTTCACACCCAGGCATTCAGGGGTGTTATTCTGCAACAACTAGCCCCTCAGTAACTATTTTAATGACATAAAATCACCTCAAAGTTCTGAATTATTGCAAGAATCAATAATCAGGCTCCATTTTTTAGGTGTCCTCCAAATGTTATAGAACCCTGGTTCAGACAATGAATCCTTTGCGTTCAATGAACCTTCAAATGGTTGAGCATGAAGTGCCAGAGGGAACAAGGAAGGAAAGTTCATTTCTTTGTTGGAAAAAAGTTGGGACTTTTTTTATTACAAAGAAATATTTTTTTGGGACACACAGTGGTCTCACAGCAAAGACGTTTGAGGCCTAGAGTGGACCGAGCCTTGAAACACTGGCACTTCTGTGTGGAGTTTTATGTCCATCCTTGTGTGTGTGGGTTTTCTCCAGTTTCCTTCAACAACATTCATGTTCGGTTAATTTGTCTCTAGAAACTGCCTGTAGGAATGAGTGTGTGTCTAAATGTTTGTCTGTGTGGCCCTGCAATAGACTGGTGACTTGTTTGGAGTGCATCCTACCTCTCTTCTGTAATCAGCCAGGATAGGCTGCGGCACCTCTCACAATTCTAATAGGGATAAGTGTTTCAAAACATGGATGTTTTAATGTGAAAAACCTCAAAGAATGTGAACATCATCTGTTTTTTGTTGTTTTTTTTTTTCCTTAAGTATCAATATATTTCGTCTGAAAAAATACTTTGAATAATTAATTTTTAAAATGAATATTAAATCTATTTAAAAATTCAAAAGACCTTGTATTTTTTCAGTGAGTTCAAGTTTCTCTTCCTGTTACAGTCACATAAATTGTAGTATTTGTGATGGAGTTCAAAATGTTTTTGTTGATGTCAAAGCTCTCTGGAGTAAACACCTTATAAAGTTTATTATTTATTTTCTGCTTTTTGTCTTTATTGCTTATTTTTCTTTGTTCAAACCAGCCCATATTGGTGGAAAAACTAACAAATCAGTATAGATATAATCTTTTCTTTTGAGAGATGATGAGAGGTGAGAGTAACTTTTTAATATCCCCAAAGGTAAATTAATCTATCACAGATGACAGGATGTATAACAGATATCTGATATAAATAAAATACGGATAAGATTAATTATTTTTCTTGTTAGACACCACATTAAATCATCTCACTACTGACGGTACAAAAGGCCTCCTGTAACTCCCTTTTACAGAGCGGCTGTCTGAATGAGCTGCTCAAGCTCAGAGGATGTGGAGGGTTGTTACAGATACTCCTGGGACCTAGAGAGTCCAAACAACAGCCTAGGACAAAGCTAGTCCTCCTGACCAACTTGTCCAGTTTCCTCTTGTCCCTCTCTGTTACTCCTCCACACCAGCAGGAAACTGCATGGAAAGCTGCTGATGCAAAAGGATTTCATAAAAGCTCTCTAGCAGTGTCCTTCACACACCGAAAGACATCAGTCTCCTCAGAAAGTGGAGAAGACTTTGGTCCTTCTCTTACAGGACACCATTGTTATCTGAGCAGTCCGGTTTGTTGTTTATGTGAACACATCGGCCCTTTCAATGTTAAATACCTGTAAATCTCCCTCAATATGGTGACGTTTTATTGGCTGCAGCAGTTTGATAAATCAAATTAACTTTTATTTTAAAAAAAAGTCAAGAAATCCATCAAATTAAATTCAAACAAATATGAAGAAGAGTCAAGTAAAAGCAAAGTTAAAAAACATCCCAAACCTGCGAAATTTTCTATGATTAGTGGTTCTATTTTTATTTCAATCTTTAAAAAGATTTAAAAAGATTTGTACAGAATGCAGAATAAAATAATTAAGGAAAACGTAATAAAACAGAGGACCAGGATGGTTATGAAAGAGTCATTGATGAATGTGGACATGCTTTCTGAAATGAGATCAAATACATTCAGGTGTAAAATAAATCTGCACTGTACATCTTTTCATAAATAAACATAAAATCATGTTCAGAATTTAGATTTATTTTATTTTTTTTCTCCACATTACAAAGATGTTCAATTATTTTACAGACTTTTTTAAATCGGATTCTTGGAAAATTTCAATTTTATTATTATTATTTTTTTTAATAAATGTTAAAGACTGGTGAGTCTTGCAGGATGTACCCCACCTTCCATGGTTCACTACAGATCCCCAACAGCTCAAATAAATGAAAGAACATGAATAGATGGAATGATGAATGCATTCATTTGATCAAAAGAATAATTTGTGTGAGTGTTTGGGTTCTTGAGGTGGTGATGGAGATTTGCTTCAAATATTCTTGGCACAGATGAATCTTTGTTTAATTTCACAACTTTTGTCGTTCCACATCCCATTTGCTGGAAAAAGAAAATTTAGAGGTAAATCATTTTTAATAGAAATAAGTCTATGCCAAGGGCATGAACAATATGGCTCCGCCTGCCTGATATAAAAAAAGTAATTATCACAGATATTTCACAATATTTTTTCAGCTTAGTTGTCAACCAATTTAATAACGATTATACATTCTTTATTGATAAATGAGGGAGACTCACTGTCCAATAAAATGAATACTTTAGCTTTTTCTTTGATAAATAAAATGAGATAATGTTAAAAAATGAAACTTTTCCCCTTTTCCTGTGAGAATGGATTGTGGAGGGTGGTGGTTGAGGTAGACTGTCAGACTAGTTATGTGCTTGGTTTTCTTCTTTGTTTTTTTGAACAAATGGACCAGTTTTTAAAATATGTTTTAGTTATTTTTTTGTGCCTGTGAACCAAAGAATGCTTCTTCATGCTTAATAAATATAAATTTTAAAAATGGAGCTTATTCAGCAAATTTATTTAAATTAGAAAACAAAATCAATTCAGCATCTGTTTGATTTAAAGGCAAAAAAGTTTTGTATTTGTTTAAAGATTTAATGATTAATCATTTTCATTTAATGATAAATTATTTTAATGATTAATCAAGGGGGACGGCAACTCGGGGGTTAGAGCGTTCGCAGGTTTGCGTCCCACAGAGAGCACGTCTAGGGTCCTTGGAGAAGACACCTAACCCTCGCTTCTCCCCCCATTGGCGCCGTCAAAGTGCAGCTGCAGTTTAAGGAGTGCAGCACACAAATTCCCCCGATGCATTTGTTTATTTATTTATTTATTTTATTTTTTCATTTTTACCTTTGTGGAGTGCTTCAAGACAATGTTCTTTTCCTCCGGTATTGCTTGGTTGTCCTTTGGTCCATAAGGTGTTTTCCCACAGTGATCCATCAATCCACATCCATTTTGACTCCTGAGAATATGTTGCAATTTTTTTCAAATTCAAACATTTTCGAGGTTTGAAAAATATTAATTGGGTGTTGTTGGTGTTTCAGATCCTGCAAATAACTTACTATTAAAGAATCGGTACCTCCGATCCAGACATTGTCGTTATGATTGACTACCCACTTTGCAATGAGCTTTTGCTCATCGGCTGAGCGAATGGAGGCCAGATGCCCTCCAAGCCTCATACAGGCTAACTGGCAAATTAAAAAGAAAAAAATTAGTAAGAACGATGCAAACACAGGCAGCACGGTGGCGCAGTGGATAGCACAGTGGTCTCACAGCAAGAAGGTCGTGGGTTCGAGTCCCGGGTGGGGACGAGGCTTGGAACACTGTCCTTTCTGTGTGGAGTTTGCATGTTATCCCCGTGTTTGCGTGGTTTTCCTCCGGGTACTCCGGTTTCCTCCCACCCTCCAAAGACATGCATGCTAGGTGATTGGCCAGTGCCAAATTGCCCCTAGGAATGAGTGTGTGTGTGCGGATGGTTGTATGTATATGCCCTGGCGACCTGTTTGGGGTGTACCCTGCCCTTCGCCTTAAATTAGCCGGGATGGGCTCTGGCACCCACCGCAACCCTGAAAGGGACAGACGGATAAGAAGATGACAGACTGACTGATGTAAACACAACTTGACCACGCCAATGTTTTTATTTATATTTAACATATACATGTGAGCTAGCTTGTGCAGCTGAGGATGTGACCGCCAGGGTCCCCGCCGTTGGCTGCCACCCATCTCCTCCTTCACCGGACCCCCATGACCCCTCCTGCAGGTGGTGAGTCCGCTGGAAGGGCGGCCCATGTCCCCTGTTCGGGCTGGGCCCGGCCGGGCCCCATGGGTAAAAGCCCGGCCACCAGGCGCTCGCTCTCGTGCCCCACCCTCGGGCCTGGCTCCAAGGGAGGCCCCGGTGACCCGCGTCCGAGCAAGGGCAGACCGCTGCATCGGCCCATCGTGGTAAAGAGAGAGCTGAGCCGAAAAGCAAAGCTCTCGATTTACATGTCAATCTACGTTCCTAACCTCACCTATGGTCACCAGCTGTGGGTGGTGACCGAAAGAATGAGATCGCGGGTACAAGCGGCCGAAATGAGCTTCCTCCGCAGGGTGGCTGGGCTTTCACTCAGAGATCGGGTGAGGAGCTCTGCCATCCGGGAGAAGCTCGGTGTCGAGCCGCTCCTCCTCCAGGTCGAGAGGAGCCAGATGGGGTGGTTCGGGCATCTGGTCAGGATGCCCCCCGAGCGCCTCGCAGGCGAGGTGTTTCGGGCACGTCCCACCGGGAGCAGACCAAGGGGCAGACCCCGGACCCGCCGGAGAGACTATGTCTCACGGCTGGTTGGGGAACGACTTGGGATCCTTCCAGGTGAGCTGGAGGATGCAGCCGGGGTGAGAGAGGCCTGGGCTGCCCGTTTGAGGCTGTTGCCCCCGCGACCCGACCCCGGAACAAGCGGAAGATGACGGAACGGATATATACATGTGAATAAACAGCATATTTTAATATTTATGCTTTTTTTAATGCCTGCAGGGGGTCTTTGTCGCTGAGGTGGAAGATTCATCCTAATGATTGATTACTGAGTTTCAGCTGAATGGAAGTATTTGTTTTGTGGTGTTTTGGAAAGCTAACGCATGTTCAGCGACCTTAGAAGAGCTGGCTAATCAGCTCGATGAGATGATTTGTTCCATCATCACTCAGACAAAAGCGGAGGGAAACAGCAAACAGGATGTTGACCTAATCATGTCAAAACAGATTGATCCCAGTAAATTAGCCACATTCAAACAGGGATCAACTTAACACTGAGTCAGCTGTTCAAACCTAGTGCCGGCCGATCCGGTCATGATGCCAGTTCACCAAGAATCGGTGCGCACATCAGACCAGGTGACACACACACAGTAAAAAAAGTTTGCTATAAACTCACAAGACTCATTAACTAGCGACCAACCCGGAAGCGGAAGTAGAGAGAGAGAAACAGAGAGAGAGAGAGACGGACAGACAGACAGACAGTAAATAGATAGATTGACAGAAGGATAGATATGTACTTCTGCATCGATGAATTTCTGAGGTACAGGGAACAAAATGAAACAGCGAGTTCCAACCCGAGTCCAGTTGTCACCACAACCACCTGGAACAAAAAAAAAAAAACTGTAATTGTTCATGAATTTGAACCACAATTCTGAAGTCTCATGGGAGCCAGAAAAGTTTTTCTTGTTAATAATTTCCATTGATTGGTAAAATTGTTTTATTTGAAATTAATCAAGATCCCAAATCCCAAGTGCATAAAGAGTCAATGATACAGACCTTCAACTACTCCATATTTTGACACAATTCCCTATGAATACAAAAGCACACAGTTTAGAAAGTACTTTTCATATTTTAACAGTGTGGTTACATTGGTTTGTATTGGTCCTACTTCCAAGGGAACCCTGGTCTGAGAACTCTGTAATTATTTTTTTAAATATACTTTAATTTAATAGTTTTATTTTTACTCACTTTATTAATCCCTCACCGGGAAAATTTGTGTGCTGCACTCCTACACCACAGCAGGCTGCCACAACAGCGCCAATGGTGGAAGAATTGGGGGTTGGGTGTCCTCTCCAAGGACCCATGACGTGAACTTTTTGCTTTAGAGCTCTTAGAGTAGACCAATGGTGAAGCATGAATCTTTCACATGACTTCGTTTTCCTGCTTCTGATTGGCTCACTGTGCTGTCAATCTTAAATTGTCGTCTTGTTCTATTGGTTTTCACGAGTAAAAGGAGGGGTCACTATTGAATATTGATGGGGGAGCCCAACCGGTCAATTAGTAGTCTACTGATAGCCCATGGTCATATTCCAAGTTGACTGCCAGGTGTGTGTGAAAAGAAAATATGAAATGAAGTTAGTATTGTAAACGTAGCGACTTTGACGCTCTATTTAGCGAGTATTCAGACTCTCTGGCCGCTAGAGTCGCTAAAATTTGGCGACTCTTTAGGGTTTTTTTTCACAAAAAAGCGCTAATCAGCTTTTTTTTCTAAAAAAGCAGAAAATGTCTGTGTGTGTGTGTGTTCTGTGTTAGGTTGATAAAAAGAAGCAAGCGAGAGAGAGGAATTTGTTGGTGTGTGTGTTTAATAGAGTGAAAAATTTGAGGGTGTGTGTGTGTGTGTGTGTGTGTGTGTGTTTGAGAGAGAGGAATTTGGTAGTGTGTGTGTTTTTGAGAGAGACAAATTTGTCTGTCTGTGTGTGTTTGAGAGAGAGTGTTTTTGTGATGTGAAATCTAATGGTTGTGTAACTACGTAGAAGAAGCTTCAAAGTTGTCTTCAGGACAGTGTATATTCTGAGCGAGACGTTTCGACTTCCACCCAGAAATAATTTTCAATTTGATAAAATGGTTTGAAAACTGGTTCTATATATACTGAGTTCCCTAATGAGGGGCTATCCTAAACATGATTAAACCATGATTGAACGGGTAAATAACTTGTTTACTAATGAGTGAGTCTTGGTAATCTCAGAAGTAGTCTAATTAACTCTTATTGTCCTCATCGAAACTAAAAAAAAAAAAAAAAAAATCAGTTAGGTGCTCACCTATTGCTAATGTGATAATAACCCTATGAACTGAAACTACCCCAAAGAGAGAATTGATTCTTGATTAAGAAACTTCCTCTTTGGACCAGGGAGTGAGAATGTTATTGGAAATTCCAGGTAAATTGTTTCTTAAGCCTGCATTCCTGTTCAGACAGGGTTTTCTTTCTTTACACATTCTCTGTCTCAATCACAGCTGAAACAGGTTTAGGTTAACCCAGGGGTGGGCAAATTTTTTGTTTCGCTGGGGCACATTGAGCTTTTACATTTGACAAAGAGGCTGAACAGGAGCAGATGGATGGTATGCTTTGGTAACCTCACCGCATTGGAAAAAAAATATGTATCTTGTGATGTGGAGAAAACATGTGCTTTAATTTAAAAATAAAGAAAAGCACAACAACAAAATCTCTGACTTTTAAATGAGTCTTTAAACACTGAAAATAAAATGAACAATCATTTTTTAAGCACCTTCATAATATCACCATCACTCTCCTTCAGAATGTTTTTTTTTTTTTTCTTAAAACATCAAACGCGTTAAATTTCAAATCTAGCGTGTTAACGCTTCAAAACATGCATCTAGCGCACTGGATGTAACATTTAGCACTAGATTACGGACCCCAATGGCTTTCCACAGTAGGGCACAAGGTTTGAAATCTAAAGTGCTTGTTTATGTGCGTGTATTGGCCCCGATGGCTTTCTAAATGAGCCCTCAGGTTTTTTTTTTTTTATGTGGGCATACATATGTCTAGAGTGCGCCATCTAGTGAGGAAACATACAAAATAAAAACTTGGTTTATTTCTTAATTATTTCAAGTTCGACGGGCCAGATTAAACCGTTTGACGAGCCGCATGTGGCCCGCAGGTCGTAGTTTGCCCGTGCCTGAGTTAGCCCCTCGTTAGAGAACTCATTAAAACTGTATGGAACCAGTTCTCAGACCATTTTATCAGATTGAAAAATTATTTCTGGATGGAAGTCGAAAGGTCTCGATCAGACAATACACTGTGCAGAAGACAACTTTAAAGCTTTGTCTACTACAATTTACACCTGGATGAATGAAGGATTATACGATATTTTGTGACAACAACAAAACGTGTTGTGAGGGTAGTTTTACTGCAGGCTGGAAACAATCTTCAAGGTATGCGATGTTAACTCTAGCCTGATAGGTCTGAGGAGGTTTGATATTTGAAAAAGACATTGGCTATTTAAAATGGGCCTTATACAGTCTATGATATGCACACAGTGCACAGGTAATAACATTGGTAACGATATGTACGCCTTGTGGTTCTGTGCACCTGTGCAAACTTTTTGACATAAAGTCTGTGAGGACTTCTCAAAATTAACTCAATTTAAAGTCCCTGCATGCCTACGGTCGGACCACCTGATGCTCGAACTAGGGATCCAGATCTCACCTGCTGCACGGTGGGGTCTGGATGGGTGTGGTACGCTGATGAGACTTCGGGAGGGTGACCCCGCTTCTAAGTCTCCCGTTTGCACCCATCCTCCACTCCACTTTTATCTGCATCTTAGTCATTTACAGTATATAGGGTCTTGAGAGGTATTTTGGAGAGGGAGTGACGGGTGGGGACACCTGCACTCCCCTCATGCCGATCCCTCTGAATTTTAAAGCCCAACTTAGTGTACATGACACAATAGCACCACACACATTTCTAACTAAATTACACACAGAGATGTCCTCGGGCTGGGGGGCAATGTCGCTTCGCAGCGACAGGGTGGGAGGCACCCAGAGATGTGGTTGTGTGTTTTTTGTTTTTAAAGACGCACCTGGGGTTGTCTCGCTATAGTTCGCCGGCTAGTTTTGGTTAAGAGGTGCATGGGGTGAGCAACATGAGAGGGGTTGTAGGGCTACAAGTGAAGGACTAGGGTAGTGTAGAGGGACATTGGGTTGCAAAGGTGATCTACGGGCTGCCTGGTCAGGCGCCTGGCTGTGGTGATTGCATATAGCCCTGCTGAGCCTCCTTCTTATACCCAGCTTGGTGGAATGGAAGTCCTGGGCCCTTGGGGTGAGTCTTCCTTTCTCGGTCTGGGCCTTGTCTTCCGACATCTCCTGCGCTTGCTTGTGGCTACGGTTGCCACGTCTGCAACCGTCTGCCACAACTGCATATGCATTAAACACCCCTGCTGGTGGAACCCTGGCAAGGGGTTTCTTTTGTGCACCTGGCTAGGTAGGTGGGCGGCTCCCTTGACTTGGTCTCAGGGTCCTGGGTTTTGGATGACCGTGGGCCCGGAATGCATGTGTCTGTGCCTCTGTTGTTCCAGTCTATTGGGGCTGGTGAGGATCTGTTGGTCCTAATAAGCACCTGGTTCACATCGGCAGCATGCATGCACTTTCACTCACACTCTGTATTGCGCTGTTTCTTGTCCGCTATGTTCCTTGCTCCCAGCTAAAAATAGCATAGTTTTGTGTTCTACCTCATTTGTTATAGAAGGTTTTGTTGTGTGTGTGTGTGTGTGTGTGTGTGTGTGTGTGTGTGTGTGTGTTTGTGTGTGTCTGTGTCAGCTTTATGGTTTAAACTCTGGTTTGTACTTTTTTTTTTCCCTTACTAATCCAGTAGGTCCGTCATGAGGCTGGATATTAATAATAATAATAATAATACATTTTATTTGTAGTGCGCTTTACACTTTCAGAGAAAATCCCAAAGCGCTACATAGAAAGGTAAAAACAATAAAAACATTTTAAAAACTAAAATCTACATTCTGAAAACAAAGAATCATAAAATCAAAGATTAAAAGCCTTATTAAAAATGAATGTCTTTAGACCTTTTTTAAAAGTGTCGACACTTTGTGGGGCCCTGAGGAGTTCCGGGAGCTCATTCTACAGTCGTGGGGCAACGGCCTGGAAGGCTCTGTCCCCCATTGTGGTTAGCCTGGTCCTGGGCTGGTGGAGGCAGTGGGTGGAATTTGAGCGAAGGTGTCTTGGGTTGATGAGTGGGGAGAGGAGCTCAGTGAGGTAAGTTGGGGCATTTCCATGGACACATTGGTAGGTGAGGAGGCAGATTTTGTAGTGAATTCTGAAACGGATGGGAAGCCAGTGAAGTGATTTAAGAACAGGTGTGATGTGGTCAAATTTTCGCCTCCTCGTCAGGACCCTGGCAGCGCAGTTTTGGATGTGCTGGAGCTTCTCAAGGCTCCTGCCAGGTGTGCCAACGAGGAGGGCATTGCAGTAGTCGAGTCTGGAGGAGATGAAGGCATGGATCAGTTTTTCAGCTGCGGCGTGGGTGAGTGAGGGGCGGAGCTTGGCAATGTTTCTGAGGTGTAGGAAAGAAACTTTGCAGAGGTGACGTACATGCTGGTCAAATGTGAGATTGCAGTCGATTTTTACGCCAAGGTTTGTTACAGAGGAGGAGAGTGGAATGTTGTGACCAGAAACCAGAATGCTTGAAATGGAGGATGTCTTGATCTGGTGAGGTGTACCGATTAATATGGCTTCCGTCTTGCTGGTGTTGAGCTGGAGAAAGTTGTTGGTCATCCACGTCCCTATCTCCTCCAGACAGGCATGAAGGGCAGAAAGAGCTTGGGTGGGCTTAGTGTCCATTTTCAAATACAGTTGTGTGTCATCAGCATAGCAATGAAATGAAATGTTGTGTTTCCGGATTATTTGTCCAAGTGGAGATATGTATATGGTGAAAAGTGTGGGGCCAAGGACAGAGCCTTGAGGCACTCCGCAGGTGACTTGGTGTGGCTGGGATTTAGCAGTCCCCAGAGCCACATATTCTGTTCTGTTTGTGATGTATGAATGAAACCAGTTGAAAATATTTCCTGAGAGTCCAGTGGTAGTCTGAAGACGGTGAAGGAGAATGGTGTGATCCACAGTGTCAAAGGCAGCTGACAGGTCCAGAAGGAGGAGCAAGGATGGAGAGCCCTGGTCCGCAGTTACAAGTAAGTCATTCATCACTCGGACCAGGGCCGTTTCTGTACTGTGAGCTGTGAGCGGAAACCAGACTGAAATTTTTCATGTAGGTTGTTTGTAGAAAGGTGATGATTGAGCTGAGCTGCCACAACTTTTTCAAGAACCTTAGAAAGAAACGGTAGGTTGGAGATGGGTCTGAAGTTTGTCAGATTATTTGGATCCAGTGATGGTTTCTTTAGGTGAGGTCTAATAATGGCAGTTTTGAGAGCCGGGGGGACTTGGCCAGTTTGCAGTGAGCGGTTGATTATTGCTGCAATAATTGAACTGATGCTTGTGATATTAGCTTTGATGAGGGGTGTTGGTAGGGGGTCAAGTGAGCAGGTTGAGGATTTTATGGTTTTTAAGATGGCCTCAACCTCTTTCTGTGTTGTGGGTGCAAATTCGGAAAAACTGCTTGGGGTTGTCTGTATGGGCAGGTTTGTAGACTGGGTGAAGTTTGTAGGCAGGAAGTTTGATTGTAGAGCAGATACTTTGCTGGTGAAAAAGTCCATGAACCTGTTGCAGTTGTTGACACTGGTATCCTGGTGGGTCGAAGTGTGGGGCTTGAGCAGAGAATGTATGGTTGAAAACAGGTGTTTTGAATTTCCAGCATTACTAGTGATTTTTTGAGAGTAGTAAGTGGACCTGGCTATGGCAAGGGCTCTGCAGTAATGTTTTTGGTGGTCACGGTAGGCTTCTTTATGTACTGTGAGGTTGCTTTTTGTAAATTTCCGTTCCAAGGCTCGCCCAGCCCTTTTGAGAATACGGAGTTCGTTTGTGAACCATGGAGCAGATTTTGTACTAAAAGAGACTGTTTTTGATTTCAGGGGTGCATGAGAGTCCAGAATGCCCTGGAGTGCAGTGTTATAGTAGTTGACAGAGTCCTGAATTGAGGTGGAGGGTCTTGGCAGAGGAATATTTTGTAAGTCTTTTGTTAAGGCAGCGTGATCGATGTTTCTAAGGTTCCTGAAATGTATTTCCCGTTTTGTGTCTTGATGATGGTGATTTAAGGTTACTTCGAGAAAAACAGCCATGTGGTCGGATACGCCCAAATCATAGACATCCATGTTGGTGATAGGGGCAGTATCTGTGATTACCAGGTCGAGGGTGTGTCCTTTGGAGTGTGTTGGAACATGTACATGCTGTGTAAGATGCAAGGTGTCAAGCAGTTCCAGAAATTCGGAAGCAGAACGGTTTGTGGGAGTGTCAACGTGCAGGTTGAAGTCACCTAGTATGAGTGTACTAGGTGACGTTGCACATAATGTGGTCAGCAGATCTTGGAGTTCAGTGAAGAAGTTAGGGTGTACTTTGGGTGGCCGGTAAATAAGAATTATTGTTATTGTTGTCTTTTCTGTTTTACATTTGAAACCAAGGCATTCAAATGCAGATGTTACAGGTAATGAAATTGGTGTCAGTTGCAGGTTTCTGTGATGTATCACAGCTAGGCCTCCCCCACGACCGGTGTTTCTAGCTTTTTCAAGGTAGGTGTATCCTGGGGGGCAGGCTTCATTTAGTGCCAGGTATGATTTATGCCAGGTTTCAGTGAGGCACATTATGTCAATATTTTTGTCAATGATGTGTTCAAAAATAAAGGAACTTTTGTTTGAAAGTGATTGAGCATTGAACAGTTCAATTTTTATTTTGGGGGTGGCTTTGTGTCTTGGTAAAGAGCAGAGCACCCGAAAATCCACTCCACGTTTTTGAATTCTCCCGTGATGACGCAGATTGGTATTTATCCAGCTGGTTTGTGGGCTCTGATGACGTAAGCGGTAGTAGAAGTTTGGTTTGGTGGCGGGATGAACACTGCCAGGGTAAATCCAAATATTTTGCAAATAATCCGGTTTGTAGGGATATTGTGGCAGACGGAGATGTCGATAGATCCCCATGCTGCTCGATGAGGTAGCGGTAGAGTTTCCTGAGATGCTGGAATTCGCTGGTTGATGCAGTGAGGACAGCCACGGTGTGTTCCCGGTGTGTTTCAGGGTTGCAGGCTTCATCCATCCAGCTTTCGATGTCATCACAGCGCTGGAAGTTTCCGGTAGTGCACTCGTTGTTTTCCAACTTGATCCAGCAGAAAAACACTTCTGAATTTTATTATACATTTTTGAAAAAAAAAAAAAAAAAAAAAAAAAAAAAAAAAGACAATACAATTGATGGTAGCAGGTCCGTGTAGATCTTCACATTTTTGGGGATTTTTAGCTTTTTAATGGAGTTTCAAGAGATGAGCTACTTCGGCTCTGACGAATGGCGAGTATTATAACTTCAGAGTATCTCTTTGACCCCTCTCTCTTTTCTGTAACCTTCTTCTTCTTCTCCTTTCGGCATACTTCTATAGGGATTCCGTCAGGGCCGAGAGCCTTTCCACTCTTCATCCTCTTCAGTGCCCTCTTTATTTCTACCTTACTGATCCTAGCCACTTTCCGGTCCACTATGGTAACATCTTCTACTCTTTGTTCTCTTTCATTTTCTTCATTCATCAACTCTTCAAAGTACTCTTTCCATCTTCCCATCACATTACTGGTATCTGTCAAGAGACATCCATTCCGGTCTTTAATCACCCTAACTTGCTGCACATCCTTCCCATCTTTGTCTCTCTGTCTTGCCAACCTGTATAGGTCCATCTCTCCCTCCTTGCTGTTCAGCTTAGCATACAAGTCGTCGAAGGCTGCTTGTTTTGCCTTTGCCACCTCTACTTTAACCTTATGCTGTTTTACCCTGTATGCTTGCCTACTCTCCTCAGTCCTCTCAGTGTCCCACTTCTTCTTAGCCAGCCTCTTTCTTTTGATACAATCCTGCACCTCCTCATTCCACCACCAAGTCTCTTTATCTATCTTCCTTCCAGATGACACACCAAGTACTCTCTTGCCTGTCTCCCTGATCACATTAGCTATAGTTGTCCAGTCATCTGGAAGCTTCTCCAGCCCACCAAGAGCCTGTCTCAACTCCGTTATAAAGTTCAAGCAGCACTCTTCCTTTTTCAGTTTCCACCATTTTGTCTTCTTCACTCCCTTCATCTTCTTAAACTTCCTCACTGCTATGGTCATGTTACACACCACCATCCTGTGCTGTTTGGCTACACTGTCTCCTGCTACAACTTTGCAGTCACTGATCTCTTTCAGATTACACCGCCTACACAAAATGTAATCTACCTGTGTACTCCTTCCTCCACTCTTGTAAGTCACCCTGTGTTCCAGCCTTTTCTTGAAATAAGTATTCACTACAGCCAATTCCATTCTTTTCGCAAAGTCGATCACCATCTGACCTTCTGCATTCCTGTTCTGGATACCAAACCTGCCCATCACCTCCTCATCATCTCTGTTTCCTGCACCAACGTGGCCATTGAAGTCTGCTCCAATAACAACTCTCTCACTTCTAGGGATGCTCTGGATTGCCTCATCAAGGTCTGACCAAAATTTCTCTCTCTCCTCGACCTCACATCCTACCTGTGGCGCATACCCACAAACAACGTTGAACATTACCCCTTCAATTTCTAGCTTTTCTGTAACCTATTTTCTTCTTTTTTACAACCCCACCCATTCTCCTCCCTGTCAGGTCCAGTAAATGTAAGCACAGAAATCATGAA
Source organism: Neostethus bicornis (assembly GCA_902685375.1). Lineage (NCBI taxonomy): Eukaryota > Metazoa > Chordata > Actinopteri > Atheriniformes > Phallostethidae > Neostethus > Neostethus bicornis. The sequence goes on from LR738550.1 coordinate 29,632,019, forward strand.
CATTTTAGATAAAAAGCATTTTAAATAATTAAATAGAGCTTGCTAGGGTCCGCACATGTTGCTGACCCTGGCAGAGCAAAATTGTTCAGCAATACTTGACATGCAGATATTTTTTCTGGTTGTCACAACACCGTACAGGTAAGGGTAAAAAGAAAAAAGAAAAGTAGATCTTGGAACGAAAAAGGTTGGGCACCCCTGATATAGACGAATTGGATGGGGCGGAGGCTCTATGCATAAAGTTAAAGCCTCTGTGATGCTTTTTTCATGTCAAAATTTAACTTTAGAAAGTAAAAAACGTATGTTTGCAACATTCCAAAATAATTCATTAGGAAACATGTTTTTAGGCGAGGCAAACCAATCTAAATTGTTCTGTGTTTCATCCTAATTTTCTCTTTTTCAGTAACAAATAAATAAACAAATGACATATCAAATTATTCTGCCAAATGTTCTCTTTACAGTGGTACAAAAAACATTCAAATCAACCTTGGGGTTGCTGAGGTAGGTTCATTTTTACATTGACATACATTTTTTGAAAATTTGTCTTTAAAAAAAGGCTTCGAAAGTAAGGAATTAATCATAAATAAAAACCTAAATTCATTTTCATCTCACTTTCAATAACCACAATGTTGCATACCATGCAGAGAACGAACGCCACGAGAAGTCCTGAAGCCATCTGTGGAGAAAGAATCAAACTAATTTTTTTTGCAGGGACATCTGTAACATCTGCTTTAAATCTTATAGTTTTGATGTAAAATCAAAAAGGAGTTTTAAATGGATCCAAGATTGTACTTAAGAAATGCTCACCTTGTTTGCAGTGAACCCTGATTCAGAGAATGAATCTTTTCTATTGAGTGAGAACGATTCAAAGAAGGTGAACGATCTCGCTGCGCCAGCCAAGTAGAATGAATCTTTTCTGTTTGATAAACCTTTAAATAGCTGCTGACCAGGAGGTGCCAGAGAGAATGACGAGGCTGATTTATTTTCTAAAGAAAGTCAACAGTTTTTATCACAAAGAAATACTTAAGTGCCACGTTATGCTTTTGTTTGCTGGTAACTGTTTTTATTGTTGCTGCTACAGCAAAAAATGACACATTTCTGCATTTCTCATTTTGCCCTGAAAAGAATTCTTACCAAGGCAATCTTACATATGTTGGATCCATGTATTGAGTTTTGTGATTGAACATGTAATTAAATTTGTTATTTTTGTTGTTTTGGTGGTAAAGATGTTTTCAGTTTTTTTTTTTCTTCCAAATACTAAGAAATCAGTCACTTTGGAAAAGTGCTATACCAGTTGTGATTCCATCAAATTGTGTGAAATACAAACCCAATTCCAATAAAATTGGGACACTGCACATATTGTGAATAAAAACAGAATGCAATGAAGTGGAAGTTTCAAATATCAATAATTTATTCAGAATATAACTTAGTTGACTTATCAAATATTTAATCTGATCAATGTATAACTTTGAAGAAAAAATAAGTTGATTTCAAATTTCAAGGCATCAACACATCTTAAAAAAGTTGAGACAAGGCTATTTTTTACCACTGTGTGCAATCCCCTCTTCTTTTGATCACAGTCTGCAAACATCTGGAGACTGAGCACACAAGTTGCTCAGGTTTAGGAATAGCAATGTTGTCCAATTCTTGTCTAATACAGGCTTTCATTTGCTCAATTGTCTTAGGTCTTCTTTGTTGCATCTTTCTCTTTATGATGCGCCAAATGTTTTTTATGGGGGAAAGATCTGGGCTGCAGGCTGGCCATTCCAGTACCCGGATCCTTCTGGAACGCAGCCATGATGTTGTGATTGATGCAGTATGTGGTTGATGTTGTCTTATTGGAAAATGCAAGGTCTTCAATGAAAGAGACAATGTCTGGATGGGAGCATATGTCACTCTAGGACTTGGATATACCTTTCAGCCTTGATGGTGCCTTTCCAGATGTGTAAGCTGCCCATGCCACATGCACTCATGCAGCCTCATACCATCAGAGATGCAGGCTTCTGAACTGAGCGCTGATGACATCTTGGGTTGTCCTTGTCCTCTTTAGTTCGGAGAACATGGCGGCCCAGTTTTCCAAAAAGAACTTCAAATTTTGATTCGTCTGACCACACAACAGTTTTCCACTTTGTCACAGTCCATTTTAAATGAGCCCTGGCCAAGAGAATACGTCTGGGCTTCTGGATCATGTTCAAATACGGCTTGTTTTCTTAGCTACGGATTGAGCTACAGATTTTTAAACGACAACGGCTAATGGGTGCTTGCCCCGTTTGCGCTAGAGGCAAGTCTAGCAACAAGCTTCCCTCTGGAGAACTGCGGCCACTCCCCGTACCTGGACGACCCTGGTCACACATTGCCCTGGATTTTGTGACAGGTTTGCCCATGTCGAGTGGGAAGAACACTATTCTGACGATGGTTGACCGTTTTTCTAAGGCAGCCCACTTCATTGCCCTAACCAAATTTCCCACTGCATCTGAGTCAGCCTGACTAATGATCAGGCACGTTTTCCGGCTACATGGTTTGCCCAGTGATATAGTCTCAGATCGCAGGCCCCAGTTTATCTCTCAAGTCTGGCGGGCCTTTTGTAAGGCTTTTGGGGTCAACTCTAGTCTCTCTTCTGGGTTTCATCCTCAGACCAACGGCCAGACAGAGAGGACCAATCAGGACCTAGAAGCAGCCCTCCGCTGCATTTGTGCCCGCCGTCAGACCACCTGGAGCACAGATCTTCCGTGGGTTGAGTATGCACACAATTCCCTCACAACATTTGCCTCTGGTCTCTCCCCATTTGAGTGCTCTCTTGGCTACCAACCCCCGCTGTTTCCGGAGGAGGAGGTGGAAATTGCAGTTGCCTCTGTACAGCATCAGGTCCAGCGATGTCGGCGTGTTGGGAGGGAGGCCCGTGCGGCGCTGCTTCGTTCATCGGCTGCAAAGAACAGGCTTGTGGATCGACGTCATTCCACTGCTCCCCCATACGTGGTGGTTCAATCCGTGTACCTCTCAACAGACAATATTCGTCTCCGCACGGAATCCAAGAAATTATCCCCCAAGTACATCGATCCCTTCATCATTGAAAGAGTTCTAAACCCGGTGACTGTGAGACGGCAACTTCCTCGAACCCTGCATATCCACCCTGTCTTTCATGTTTCTCAGGTGAAGCCCCATGTTACCAGCTCCCTTCAACCTGCCCCGACTCCTCCACCCCCACCGCGGCTCATTGACGATCACACTGCATATAGTGTCTGAACGGGTGGTGGTGGGAGGGCGGCATGAGGAGGAATACCTTATTACTGTTATTATGTCATAATTAATTAATTAATTACGTTTTAAAATGACAGCACTAAAAAAAGACCAATAAAGGTTAATTTATGTCAAATTTTTGTGATTCGGCACGCCGGAATTATTCTACCCTCTATTGAAGAACACCAAAATTGCATAAAATAAATAGATAAAATATTTATTTATCTATTTTTACTCATTCAGCAGGTCAGAGACGATGCTCAGTAGAATTACATGCAAAAAAAAAGATGTACAGTATTTGGTGAGCAGGTAAAGTCATAGTGGGCCACCTTTGGTCTTAACTTAACCTCCTGTAAATCGGGAGGACAACCAAACAGAGAGTTTCTGGTTATCTAAATGTCTAGAAAAACCTTTTAGTCCACTTTAAATCTATCACCTTCTTCAATGTTTGAAGGTGTGACCGGGTTACAGAAAGGTTACGGTAAGCCTGGGGTTACAGTGAGGTGATTGTTGTCAGGGTCAGAAAAATGAATGAATGGGACTGAGTGACAACTCCTCAGGTCTCTGTAAAGGAAACAAAACCAGCAACATCACTTTGAAAAACAGGGAGAGAAAGGTACTTCCATTGTGGATCATTTTCCTGATATCGAATTATAAATAGTTTCAGAGGCTTGGAATAATTGTGTAAGAGCCCTTGAGGGGTGATGGGACGGAGATGACACGGAGGAAAACACGGAAATGTAGTAAAGTAGTGTCATGTTGGAAAAACAAGATACTGAAAGTAAAGAAAGCAAAGTCTAAAGATAAATCATCAATAAATGTTTATTCTATGTGATTCTAGACAGCCTGGATCGGGTTGTATCAGCCTATAAACGAATGGAAATGGTCCTTCTCTGATCAAAGCTTTTACCAGCAGAATGAGGCTGAGTTCAGAAACTGGCAAGAAAGTGAAACAACATAGATTTTTTTTTTTTTTCATTTATTTATTTATTTCGGTCACAGTGCAACCTCATATCAATGAAATAAAGAAAACAACCATATTCCAGCAAAGGACCGAAAAGGTAACGGCTGAAGCAAACGCTTATTACGCCGACCCTTTTTTTTTTTTTTTTTTTTATGTCATAATAAAAGCAAAAAGACATAAGTAAATACTAAGTCATCATAATTGTTATAACACATAACATAATAATATCATAATACATCATAACATAATCATAACACATCATAATTGTTTACTTTTTATAGAAGCTTGAATTTAACCATCAAGACTTGCATATTTTTTAACTATTAATAACTTAAATTTCTTTTTTAAACATAAAAGATTTAAACACAATTTAAGTTCATCATTACAATTATTCCAAAGATCCACACCTTTAATAGAAATACAGAATTTTTTAACATTTGTTCTAAATTTATTTTTAATGAACATTTTAATGAACATTTTTAATGATCCAGATGAATGCTGTGGAAGAATGAATATGCTGGGACAGTGGGGCGATGTACCTTGTTGGTATTGGTATAAACCAGTCTGCATGGATGTCAAAGGTATGCCTGCACAAAATAAATGTGTTTTAAACCTCTGAAAACTCCACACAGAAAGCTGTGTAGAGTTTGCATGTTCTCTACGTGTACTTGAGGGAAAACACCTCCAAAGACATGTTAGGTTAATTGGCAAATTGCCCCTAGGAATGAACGCTTCTCTGTCTGTGTAATGTTTGGCCGTGCAACAGACCAGTGACCTGTTATGGGTGTACCCTACCTCTTGCCTGTTACCAGCCGTGATAGGCCTTGATGCCCTGGTATCAGAACAACTTCTGTTTGTTCTGAAGCAGCATCAGCGTTCTCTCGATGAGCAGTAGCATTGGTCTTTGACATATTGTGATGCACATGTCGTAGGATGTAGTTGCAGGAGATCTTTTTGACAGATTCACAACATTATTTTTTTTTTTCTAGGGAACAATGTGACATATGTCAAAGGGACTGAACAAATCCTTTTCTTTGAAGCTCAAACTCCTGCAGAAATATTATACAGACCTAGTCAGTGTGAGGAACATGAAGGAGACCCAGGAAATAATGAAAATGATTCCTGCATATGAATTTGTTTGGATTGGGATTTACAGAGAGTCCTGGGTTTGGTCAGATAGAAGCAAATATTCAATGAGGTACTGGATTGACGGCCAACCGAGTGGCCCAAAGCAAAACTGTGCAGCAGCAAACTTTGGTGCTTCTGGAAAATGGGAAGACAGGAGTTGTTCTGATGAGAGACCCTTCGTCTGCTATAGTGGTAATTATTATTTTATTTACCAATAAATATAACCTGTAAATTTCATTTATTTGGATTTGTTTCTGATTAAATTATTTATTGTACCCCATGTTTTATGTATGTTGTTTTTTTTCTGGCCTCCAGCATTTCACTGTAATATTTTTTTTCTATATTCTTATTATTACTGTTATTTTTTTTTTATATGATTCATACTTTTGTTCACTTTCACTTGTTCTATTCTGCAAAAAATGTCTTTTTTTTCTAATTGCATGCCTTATAAAGTTATTATTGATTGATTGATTGATTGATTGATTAGACCTCCAAACTTTGTATTTCTATCTTTCATTAAGTACATTCTCAATGGACCATGCATTCTGTACAGGTTCAAGGAAGTGGTCAAAAAGGCCTCATATGTTTGGCTTGGGTTTGTCTATTAATTTGTGGTGTCAGTCGATTAAAAAAAAAAAATCAAATTAATTGAACATGTTTTGCGTTTAGATGGTATGTCAGGCTGGAGTTGCTCCTGTGGTGGTAGAACTCCTTTTTCTGAAAAAAAACCCCTACAAAATACTATGTTTTTATTTATTGTCCCGTCTCTATTATTTTTGTATAAAACCTTGGCTCGACTCAGGGGCGAATCCAGGATTTTCTAACGGTGTGTGGGAGGGTGGGCGTCAACCGCGTCAACCGCGAAAAAGAAACATCTGCAGTCCAAATTTTATTTTTCTATTTCTAATTTTGAAAACACATGTCAAAATAGAAACTGAATGGTGCAAAAGTTCACAAAACAATTAAAGCTGTGTTTTTTTTACAGGTCCTATTTTTAAGCGGGTGGTAAAATTAAAGCTGAGCAGCTCCAACCTGAATCTGAATGATGCTTTACTTCAAACAGCCTTGTTGAAGCAGGTAAATCATCCATCTTTATTCAAAATTCTAGAATAAATATGATCATATTTACATTTAGAAAATGATATTTTACAACCCGCTATGGAAGCAATTTCTTTCTTTTATCACTGTTAAAAAGTTTCTAATTATAATTTGCTCACTTTGTGACATTTATGTTCATTTATTATGAGGTGTCATTTTTTAAGTATGCATAAGTTACAACGTTCCTCACTCACTGAAGAATGTATCTTTATTTTACGTTGTTTTACTATGTTTGCTGTTTTGCGCAAGTTAAAGCGTGACAGTTTTTTTTTTTAACAAAAAACCTGCATCATTCTAAGTAATAAAGCCACAATTGTTAAAGTAAGTTTTTTTGTTTTTTTTACACTGAAACTAGACTAAAACGTTCTTAGTCTTTCTGGACTAAAACTAGACAAAATTCTTTGGGTTTTCGTCGACTAAAACGAAAATATAAAGAGATGACGAAAATGTGACTAAAACTTAAATGAATTTTTGTCCCAAAGACGAAGACTAAAATGAAAACTCAGATGGCTTCCAAAAACAACAATGGTTCTGCTGCGTGATCCAAGAGAGCTTGAGTTTGAAAGAACAAACTGATAGTCAGACGTTCTCCTTCAGGCTCTTTTGGAAAACGGCAGAATTCACTGTTTCGTGTATCCCAAAGGGTTGTCCTGGTCCTGAGGCAGCAAAGCAGCCCGGCCCATCACGCTGCCACCACCATGTTTCACTGTTGACATAATTTGCCATTGATCAATTGCTGGGCCATTTTTACTCCATATGGAATGGGCTGCAGATCTTCCAAAGAGTCTCTTCAGTCCCTAGAATGTTTCTCCAAAAGTCTTGAGTTTCATTTGGAAGCTTTTTGCCAAATGTGAAACCAGCCTCAGTTTTTGAAGAAATCTCACATGGATGCCACGTTAGGCTAATGTCTTTCTTATATTGGAGTCATGGATACTGACCTTAAGTGAGGCCAGCGAGGCCTGCAGGTCTTTGGATGTTGTCTTAAGTTACTGTGTATTGTGGTCATCTGGGTGAGCCATCTCTGCACTTTTTGGGTAATCTTAGTCGGTCAACCACTCCTGGAAAGGTTTTCTACTGTTCCCACTCTTTTCCATTTGTGGACAGTGGCTCTGACAGTGGTTCACTGGAGATACACAACCTTGGAAATGACTTTGTAACCTTTTCCCTGACTGACAGATTTCACTTTTTTTTTTGTTTGTTTTTCTTGAATTTCTTTGGATGGTGGCATGATGCACTTTTCTTTTTGAGACTTTGTAGCCGACTTTACTCTGTCTGATACATCTAAATTAAGTGATTTTTTTTTCTACAAAAGTAGTAGCAATCAGGTTTTGTTGTTGCCCACAGAACTGTACTCAACTGTCCCGAAACTGTGGTTAATAACAGTTACTTTGTTATTTAAATAGAGGGCAATTACTTTTTCAGAAAGGGTCAGACAGGTTTGGATTTTTTTCTTTTTTGCTCTTTAAAAATTTCAATCATTTGAAAACTGCATTTTGTATTTCCTCGGGTTTTTCTTGTATAATATTAAAATTGATTTGATTGATTAGATAGTTTTTGTCACACCAATGTATATCTATTTATCTCTTTCAGAGTGATGAGCTGAACTAACGTATGAACGGGCCCGTGTAGTCCCTCATTGATCCAGGAGTGATCCATAGTCGAAAAAGTTTCAAAAAAGTCTTCTGGACTAAACTGTCCAGAAGACTTTACTTGTCATGACAGAAGACTCGACATGTCATAGGTAACACAGGCTCATTGGTCGAGCCCCACCTTACTATTTTTTTTTTACTTTTTACTTATGTTAGTATGTATATAGATCCAGGTTTCAGTCCATTTCTATCAGATTGAAAATGATTTCCGGATGGAAGTCGAAACGTCTCGATCAAGAATTAAATTGTCCAGAAGACTTTTTTGAAACTTTTTCTCCTATGTCTGAACGGGCCATAATTTGCTCTCGTAGTGAGCCATGCATTTCACACCCAGGCATTCAGGGGTGTTATTCTGCAACAACTAGCCCCTCAGTAACTATTTTAATGACATAAAATCACCTCAAAGTTCTGAATTATTGCAAGAATCAATAATCAGGCTCCATTTTTTAGGTGTCCTCCAAATGTTATAGAACCCTGGTTCAGACAATGAATCCTTTGCGTTCAATGAACCTTCAAATGGTTGAGCATGAAGTGCCAGAGGGAACAAGGAAGGAAAGTTCATTTCTTTGTTGGAAAAAAGTTGGGACTTTTTTTATTACAAAGAAATATTTTTTTGGGACACACAGTGGTCTCACAGCAAAGACGTTTGAGGCCTAGAGTGGACCGAGCCTTGAAACACTGGCACTTCTGTGTGGAGTTTTATGTCCATCCTTGTGTGTGTGGGTTTTCTCCAGTTTCCTTCAACAACATTCATGTTCGGTTAATTTGTCTCTAGAAACTGCCTGTAGGAATGAGTGTGTGTCTAAATGTTTGTCTGTGTGGCCCTGCAATAGACTGGTGACTTGTTTGGAGTGCATCCTACCTCTCTTCTGTAATCAGCCAGGATAGGCTGCGGCACCTCTCACAATTCTAATAGGGATAAGTGTTTCAAAACATGGATGTTTTAATGTGAAAAACCTCAAAGAATGTGAACATCATCTGTTTTTTGTTGTTTTTTTTTTTCCTTAAGTATCAATATATTTCGTCTGAAAAAATACTTTGAATAATTAATTTTTAAAATGAATATTAAATCTATTTAAAAATTCAAAAGACCTTGTATTTTTTCAGTGAGTTCAAGTTTCTCTTCCTGTTACAGTCACATAAATTGTAGTATTTGTGATGGAGTTCAAAATGTTTTCGTTGATGTCATAGCAGAAAATAAATAATAAACTTTATAAGGTGTTTACACCTTATAAAGTTTATTATTTATTTTCTGCTTTTTGTCTTTATTGCTTATTTTTCTTTGTTCAAACCAGCCCATATTGGTGGAAAAACTAACAAATCAGTATAGATATAATCTTTTCTTTTGAGAGATGATGAGAGGTGAGAGTAACTTTTTAATATCCCCAAAGGTAAATTAATCTATCACAGATGACAGGATGTATAACAGATATCTGATATAAATAAAATACGGATAAGATTAATTATTTTTCTTGTTAGACACCACATTAAATCATCTCACTACTGACGGTACAAAAGGCCTCCTGTAACTCCCTTTTACAGAGCGGCTGTCTGAATGAGCTGCTCAAGCTCAGAGGATGTGGAGGGTTGTTACAGATACTCCTGGGACCTAGAGAGTCCAAACAACAGCCTAGGACAAAGCTAGTCCTCCTGACCAACTTGTCCAGTTTCCTCTTGTCCCTCTCTGTTACTCCTCCACACCAGCAGGAAACTGCATGGAAAGCTGCTGATGCAAAAGGATTTCATAAAAGCTCTCTAGCAGTGTCCTTCACACACCGAAAGACATCAGTCTCCTCAGAAAGTGGAGAAGACTTTGGTCCTTCTCTTACAGGACACCATTGTTATCTGAGCAGTCCGGTTTGTTGTTTATGTGAACACATCGGCCCTTTCAATGTTAAATACCTGTAAATCTCCCTCAATATGGTGACGTTTTATTGGCTGCAGCAGTTTGATAAATCAAATTAACTTTTATTTTAAAAAAAAGTCAAGAAATCCATCAAATTAAATTCAAACAAATATGAAGAAGAGTCAAGTAAAAGCAAAGTTAAAAAACATCCCAAACCTGCGAAATTTTCTATGATTAGTGGTTCTATTTTTATTTCAATCTTTAAAAAGATTTAAAAAGATTTGTACAGAATGCAGAATAAAATAATTAAGGAAAACGTAATAAAACAGAGGACCTGGATGGTTATGAAAGAGTCATTGATGAATGTGGACATGCTTTCTGAAATGAGATCAAATACATTCAGGTGTAAAATAAATCTGCACTGTACATCTTTTCATAAATAAACATAAAATCATGTTCAGAATTTAGATTTATTTTATTTTTTTTCTCCACATTACAAAGATGTTCAATTATTTTACAGACTTTTTTAAATCGGATTCTTGGAAAATTTCAATTTTATTATTATTATTTTTTTTAATAAATGTTAAAGACTGGTGAGTCTTGCAGGATGTACCCCACCTTCCATGGTTCACTACAGATCCCCAACAGCTCAAATAAATGAAAGAACATGAATAGATGGAATGATGAATGCATTCATTTGATCAAAAGAATAATTTGTGTGAGTGTTTGGGTTCTTGAGGTGGTGATGGAGATTTGCTTCAAATATTCTTGGCACAGATGAATCTTTGTTTAATTTCACAACTTTTGTCGTTCCACATCCCATTTGCTGGAAAAAGAAAATTTAGAGGTAAATCATTTTTAATAGAAATAAGTCTATGCCAAGGGCATGAACAATATGGCTCCGCCTGCCTGATATAAAAAAAGTAATTTTCACAGATATTTCACAATATTTTTTCAGCTTAGTTGTCAACCAATTTAATAACGATTATACATTCTTTATTGATAAATGAGGGAGACTCACTGTCCAATAAAATGAATACTTTAGCTTTTTCTTTGATAAATAAAATGAGATAATGTTAAAAAATGAAACTTTTCCCCTTTTCCTGTGAGAATGGATTGTGGAGGGTGGTGGTTGAGGTAGACTGTCAGACTAGTTATGTGCTTGGTTTTCTTCTTTGTTTTTTTGAACAAATGGACCAGTTTTTAAAATATGTTTTAGTTATTTTTTTGTGCCTGTGAACCAAAGAATGCTTCTTCATGCTTAATAAATATAAATTTTAAAAATGGAGCTTATTCAGCAAATTTATTTAAATTAGAAAACAAAATCAATTCAGCATCTGTTTGATTTAAAGGCAAAAAAGTTTTGTATTTGTTTAAAGATTTAATGATTAATCATTTTCATTTAATGATAAATTATTTTAATGATTAATCAAGGGGGACGGCAACTCGGGGGTTAGAGCGTTCGCAGGTTTGCGTCCCACAGAGAGCACGTCTAGGGTCCTTGGAGAAGACACCTAACCCTCGCTTCTACCCCCATTGGCGCCGTCAAAGTGCAGCTGCAGTTTAAGGAGTGCAGCACACAAATTCCCCCGATGCATTTGTTTATTTATTTATTTATTTTATTTTTTCATTTTTACCTTTGTGGAGTGCTTCAAGACAATGTTCTTTTCCTCCGGTATTGCTTGGTTGTCCTTTGGTCCATAAGGTGTTTTCCCACAGTGATCCATCAATCCACATCCATTTTGACTCCTGAGAATATGTTGCAATTTTTTTCAAATTCAAACATTTTCGAGGTTTGAAAAATATTAATTGGGTGTTGTTGGTGTTTCAGATCCTGCAAATAACTTACTATTAAAGAATCGGTACCTCCGATCCAGACATTGTCGTTATGATTGACTACCCACTTTGCAATGAGCTTTTGCTCATCGGCTGAGCGAATGGAGGCCAGATGCCCTCCAAGCCTCATACAGGCTAACTGGCAAATTAAAAAGAAAAAAATTAGTAAGAACGATGCAAACACAGGCAGCACGGTGGCGCAGTGGATAGCACAGTGGTCTCACAGCAAGAAGGTCGTGGGTTCGAGTCCCGGGTGGGGACGAGGCTTGGAACACTGTCCTTTCTGTGTGGAGTTTGCATGTTATCCCCGTGTTTGCGTGGTTTTCCTCCGGGTACTCCGGTTTCCTCCCACCCTCCAAAGACATGCATGCTAGGTGATTGGCCAGTGCCAAATTGCCCCTAGGAATGAGTGTGTGTGTGCGGATGGTTGTATGTATATGCCCTGGCGACCTGTTTGGGGTGTACCCTGCCCTTCGCCTTAAATTAGCCGGGATGGGCTCTGGCACCCACCGCAACCCTGAAAGGGACAGACGGATAAGAAGATGACAGACTGACTGATGTAAACACAACTTGACCACGCCAATGTTTTTATTTATATTTAACATATACATGTGAGCTAGCTTGTGCAGCTGAGGATGTGACCGCCAGGGTCCCCGCCGTTGGCTGCCACCCATCTCCTCCTTCACCGGACCCCCATGACCCCTCCTGCAGGTGGTGAGTCCGCTGGAAGGGCGGCCCATGTCCCCTGTTCGGGCTGGGCCCGGCCGGGCCCCATGGGTAAAAGCCCGGCCACCAGGCGCTCGCTCTCGTGCCCCACCCTCGGGCCTGGCTCCAAGGGAGGCCCCGGTGACCCGCGTCCGAGCAAGGGCAGACCGCTGCATCGGCCCATCGTGGTAAAGAGAGAGCTGAGCCGAAAAGCAAAGCTCTCGATTTACATGTCAATCTACGTTCCTAACCTCACCTATGGTCACCAGCTGTGGGTGGTGACCGAAAGAATGAGATCGCGGGTACAAGCGGCCGAAATGAGCTTCCTCCGCAGGGTGGCTGGGCTCTCACTCAGAGATCGGGTGAGGAGCTCTGCCATCCGGGAGAAGCTCGGTGTCGAGCCGCTCCTCCTCCAGGTCGAGAGGAGCCAGATGGGGTGGTTTGGGCATCTGGTCAGGATGCCCCCCGAGCGCCTCGCAGGCGAGGTGTTTCGGGCACGTCCCACCGGGAGCAGACCAAGGGGCAGACCCCGGACCCGCCGGAGAGACTATGTCTCACGGCTGGTTGGGGAACGACTTGGGATCCTTCCAGGTGAGCTGGAGGATGCAGCCGGGGTGAGAGAGGCCTGGGCTGCCCGTTTGAGGCTGTTGCCCCCGCGACCCGACCCCGGAACAAGCGGAAGATGACGGAACGGATATATACATGTGAATAAACAGCATATTTTAATATTTATGCTTTTTTTAATGCCTGCAGGGGGTCTTTGTCGATGAGATGGAAGATTCATCCTAATGATTGATTACTGAGTTTCAGCTGAACGGAAGTATTTGTTTTGTGGTGTTTTGGAAAGCTAACGCATGTTCAGCGACCTTAGAAGAGCTGGCTAATCAGCTCGATGAGATGATTTGTTCCATCATCACTCAGACAAAAGCGGAGGGAAACAGCAAACAGGATGTTGACCTAATCATGTCAAAACAGATTGATCCCAGTAAATTAGCCACATTCAAACAGGGATCAACTTAACACTGAGTCAGCTGTTCAAACCTAGTGCCGGCCGATCCGGTCATGATGCCAGTTCACCAAGAATCGGTGCGCACATCAGACCAGGTGACACACACACAGTAAAAAAAGTTTGCTATAAACTCACAAGACTCATTAACTAGCGACCAACCCGGAAGCGGAAGTAGAGAGAGAGAAACAGAGAGAGAGAGAGACGGACAGACAGACAGACAGTAAATAGATAGATTGACAGAAGGATAGATATGTACTTCTGCATCGATGAATTTCTGAGGTACAGGGAACAAAATGAAACAGCGAGTTCCAACCCGAGTCCAGTTGTCACCACAACCACCTGGAACAAAAAAAAAAAACTGTAATTGTTCATGAATTTGAACCACAATTCTGAAGTCTCATGTGAGCCAGAAAAGTTTTTCTTGTTAATAATTTCCATTGATTGGTAAAATTGTTTTATTTGAAATTAATCAAGATCCCAAATCCCAAGTGCATAAAGAGTCAGTGATACAGACCTTCAACTACTCCATATTTTGACACAATTCCCTATGAATACAAAAGCACACAGTTTAGAAAGTACTTTTCATATTTTAACAGTGTGGTTACATTGGTTTGTATTGGTCCTACTTCCAAGGGAACCCTGGTCTGAGAACTCTGTAATTATTTTTTTAAATATACTTTAATTTAATAGTTTTATTTTTACTCACTTTATTAATCCCTCACCAGGAAAATTTGTGTGCTGCACTCCTATACCACAGCAGGCTGCCACAACAGCGCCAATGGTGGAAGAATTGGGGGTTGGGTGTCCTCTCCAAGGACCCATGACGTGAACTCAGTAGGCCACTGAGCCACTGTCTCCCCAGTATTTTGCTGTTGCTTTTTTTGCCATGAAAAACGCATCCCATAGGAAAACAAAAGTTATTTTTTCTTGGGTTTGACTGTTTTGCATCTCTCAAAATGTTCTGCCTGTGTGTAGCTTGAAATTTTTTTTTTTTTGCTTTAGAGCTCTTAGAGTAGACCAATGGTGAAGCATGAATCTTTCACATGACTTCGTTTACCTGCTTCTGATTGGCTCACTGTGCTGTCAATCTTAAATTGTCGTCTTGTTCTATTGGTTTTCACGAGTAAAAGGAGGGGTCACTATTGAATATTGATGGGGGAGCCCAACCGGTCAATTAGTAGTCTACTGATAGCCCATGGTCATATTCCAAGTTGACTGCCAGGTGTGTGTGAAAAGAAAATATGAAATGAAGTTAGTATTGTAAACGTAGCGACTTTGACGCTCTATTTAGCGAGTATTCAGACTCTCTGGCCGCTAGAGTCGCTAAAATTTGGCGACTCTTTAGGGTTTTTTTCACAAAAAAGCGCTAATCAGCTTTTTTTTCTAAAAAAGCAGAAAATGTCTGTGTGTGTGTGTGTTCTGTGTTAGGTTGATAAAAAGAAGCAAGCGAGAGAGAGGAATTTGTTGGTGTGTGTGTTTAATAGAGTGAAAAATTTGAGGGTGTGTGTGTGTGTGTGTGTGTGTGTGTGTTTGAGAGAGAGGAATTTGGTAGTGTGTGTGTTTTTGAGAGAGACAAATTTGTCTGTCTGTGTGTGTTTGAGAGAGAGTGTTTTTGTGATGTGAAATCTAATGGTTGTGTAACTACGTAGAAGAAGCTTCAAAGTTGTCTTCAGGACAGTGTATATTCTGAGCGAGACGTTTCGACTTCCACCCAGAAATAATTTTCAATTTGATAAAATGGTTTGAAAACTGGTTCTATATATACTGAGTTCCCTAATGAGGGGCTATCCTAAACATGATTAAACCATGATTGAACGGGTAAATAACTTGTTTACTAATGAGTGAGTCTTGGTAATCTCAGAAGTAGTCTAATTAACTCTTATTGTCCTCATCGAAACTAAAAAAAAAAAAAAAAAAATCAGTTAGGTGCTCACCTATTGCTAATGTGATAATAACCCTATGAACTGAAACTACCCCAAAGAGAGAATTGATTCTTGATTAAGAAACTTCCTCTTTGGACCAGGGAGTGAGAATGTTATTGGAAATTCCAGGTAAATTGTTTCTTAAGCCTGCATTCCTGTTCAGACAGGGTTTTCTTTCTTTACACATTCTCTGTCTCAATCACAGCTGAAACAGGTTTAGGTTAACCCAGGGGTGGGCAAATTTTTTGTTTCGCTGGGGCACATTGAGCTTTTACATTTGACAAAGAGGCTGAACAGGAGCAGATGGATGGTATGCTTTGGTAACCTCACCGCATTGGGAAAAAAATATGCATCTTGTGATGTGGAGAAAACATGTGCTTTAATTTAAAAATAAAGAAAAGCACAACAACAAAATCTCTGACTTTTAAATGAGTCTTTAAACACTGAAAATAAAATGAACAATCATTTTTTAAGCACCTTCATAATATCACCATCACTCTCCTTCAGAATGTTTTTTTTTTTTTTTCTAAAAACATCAAACGCGTTAAATTTCAAATCTAGCGTGTTAACGCTTCAAAACATGCATCTAGCGCACTGGATGTAACATTTAGCACTAGATTACGGACCCCAATGGCTTTCCACAGTAGGGCACAAGGTTTGAAATCTAAAGTGCTTGTTTATGTGCGTGTATTGGCCCCGATGGCTTTCTAAATGAGCCCTCAGGTTTTTTTTTTTTTATGTGGGCATACATATGTCTAGAGTGCGCCATCTAGTGAGGAAACATACAAAATAAAAACTTGGTTTATTTCTTAATTATTTCAAGTTCGACGGGCCAGATTAAACCGTTTGACGAGCCGCATGTGGCCCGCAGGTCGTAGTTTGCCCGTGCCTGAGTTAGCCCCTCGTTAGAGAACTCATTAAAACTATATGGAACCAGTTCTCAGACCATTTTATCAGATTGAAAAATTATTTCTGGATGGAAGTCGAAAGGTCTCGATCAGACAATACACTGTGCAGAAGACAACTTTAAAGCTTTGTCTACTACAATTTACACCTGGATGAATGAAGGATTATACGATATTTTGTGACAACAACAAAACGTGTTGTGAGGGTAGTTTTACTGCAGGCTGGAAACAATCTTCAAGGTATGCGATGTTAACTCTAGCCTGATAGGTCTGAGGAGGTTTGATATTTGAAAAAGACATTGGCTATTTAAAATGGGCCTTATACAGTCTATGATATGCACACAGTGCACAGGTAATAACATTGGTAACGATATGTACGCCTTGTGGTTCTGTGCACCTGTGCAAACTTTTTGACATAAAGTCTGTGAGGACTTCTCAAAATTAACTCAATTTAAAGTCCCTGCATGCCTACGGTCGGACCACCTGATGCTCGAACTAGGGATCCAGATCTCACCTGCTGCACGGTGGGGTCTGGATGGGTGTGGTACGCTGATGAGACTTCGGGAGGGTGACCCCGCTTCTAAGTCTCCCGTTTGCACCCATCCTCCACTCCACTTTTATCTGCATCTTAGTCATTTACAGTATATAGGGTCTTGAGAGGTATTTTGGAGAGGGAGTGACGGGTGGGGACACCTGCACTCCCCTCATGCCGATCCCTCTGAATTTTAAAGCCCAACTTAGTGTACATGACACAATAGCACCACACACATTTCTAACTAAATTACACACAGAGATGTCCTCGGGCTGGGGGGCAATGTCGCTTCGCAGCGACAGGGTGGGAGGCACCCAGAGATGTGGTTGTGTGTTTTTTGTTTTTAAAGACGCACCTGGGGTTGTCTCGCTATAGTTCGCCGGCTAGTTTTGGTTAAGAGGTGCATGGGGTGAGCAACATGAGAGGGGTTGTAGGGCTACAAGTGAAGGACTAGGGTAGTGTAGAGGGACATTGGGTTGCAAAGGTGATCTACGGGCTGCCTGGTCAGGCGCCTGGCTGTGGTGATTGCATATAGCCCTGCTGAGCCTCCTTCTTATACCCAGCTTGGTGGAATGGAAGTCCTGGGCCCTTGGGGTGAGTCTTCCTTTCTCGGTCTGGGCCTTGTCTTCCGACATCTCCTGCGCTTGCTTGTGGCTACGGTTGCCACGTCTGCAACCGTCTGCCACAACTGCATATGCATTAAACACCCCTGCTGGTGGAACCCTGGCAAGGGGTTTCTTTTGTGCACCTGGCTAGGTAGGTGGGCGGCTCCCTTGACTTGGTCTCAGGGTCCTGGGTTTTGGATGACCGTGGGCCCGGAATGCATGTGTCTGTGCCTCTGTTGTTCCAGTCTATTGGGGCTGGTGAGGATCTGTTGGTCCTAATAAGCACCTGGTTCACATCGGCAGCATGCATGCACTTTCACTCACACTCTGTATTGCGCTGTTTCTTGTCCGCTATGTTCCTTGCTCCCAGCTAAAAATAGCATAGTTTTGTGTTCTACCTCATTTGTTATAGAAGGTTTTGTTGTGTGTGTGTGTGTGTGTGTGTGTGTGTGTGTGTGTGTGTGTGTGTGTGTTTGTGTGTGTCTGTGTCAGCTTTATGGTTTAAACTCTGGTTTGTACTTTTTTTTTTCCCTTACTAATCCAGTAGGTCCGTCATGAGGGTGGATATTAATAATAATAATAATAATACATTTTATTTGTAGTGCGCTTTACACTTTCAGAGAAAATCCCAAAGCGCTACATAGAAAGGTAAAAACAATAAAAACATTTTAAAAACTAAAATCTACATTCTGAAAACAAAGAATCATAAAATCAAAGATTAAAAGCCTTATTAAAAATGAATGTCTTTAGACCTTTTTTAAAAGTGTCGACACTTTGTGGGGCCCTGAGGAGTTCCGGGAGCTCATTCTACAGTCGTGGGGCAACGGCCTGGAAGGCTCTGTCCCCCATTGTGGTTAGCCTGGTCCTGGGCTGGTGGAGGCAGTGGGTGGAATTTGAGCGAAGGTGTCTTGGGTTGATGAGTGGGGAGAGGAGCTCAGTGAGGTAAGTTGGGGCATTTCCATGGACACATTGGTAGGTGAGGAGGCAGATTTTGTAGTGAATTCTGAAACGGATGGGAAGCCAGTGAAGTGATTTAAGAACAGGTGTGATGTGGTCAAATTTTCGCCTCCTCGTCAGGACCCTGGCAGCGCAGTTTTGGATGTGCTGGAGCTTCTCAAGGCTCCTGCCAGGTGTGCCAACGAGGAGGGCATTGCAGTAGTCGAGTCTGGAGGAGATGAAGGCATGGATCAGTTTTTCAGCTGCGGCGTGGGTGAGTGAGGGGCGGAGCTTGGCAATGTTTCTGAGGTGTAGGAAAGAAACTTTGCAGAGGTGACGTACATGCTGGTCAAATGTGAGATTGCAGTCGATTTTTACGCCAAGGTTTGTTACAGAGGAGGAGAGTGGAATGTTGTGACCAGAAACCAGAATGCTTGAAATGGAGGATGTCTTGATCTGGTGAGGTGTACCGATTAATATGGCTTCCGTCTTGCTGGTGTTGAGCTGGAGAAAGTTGTTGGTCATCCACGTCCCTATCTCCTCCAGACAGGCATGAAGGGCAGAAAGAGCTTGGGTGGGCTTAGTGTCCATTTTCAAATACAGTTGTGTGTCATCAGCATAGCAATGAAATGAAATGTTGTGTTTCCGGATTATTTGTCCAAGTGGAGATATGTATATGGTGAAAAGTGTGGGGCCAAGGACAGAGCCTTGAGGCACTCCGCAGGTGACTTGGTGTGGCTGGGATTTAGCAGTCCCCAGAGCCACATATTCTGTTCTGTTTGTGATGTATGAATGAAACCAGTTGAAAATATTTCCTGAGAGTCCAGTGGTAGTCTGAAGACGGTGAAGGAGAATGGTGTGATCCACAGTGTCAAAGGCAGCTGACAGGTCCAGAAGGAGGAGCAAGGATGGAGAGCCCTGGTCCGCAGTTACAAGTAAGTCATTCATCACTCGGACCAGGGCCGTTTCTGTACTGTGAGCTGTGAGCGGAAACCAGACTGAAATTTTTCATGTAGGTTGTTTGTAGAAAGGTGATGATTGAGCTGAGCTGCCACAACTTTTTCAAGAACCTTAGAAAGAAACGGTAGGTTGGAGATGGGTCTGAAGTTTGTCAGATTATTTGGATCCAGTGATGGTTTCTTTAGGTGAGGTCTAATAATGGCAGTTTTGAGAGCCGGGGGGACTTGGCCAGTTTGCAGTGAGCGGTTGATTATTGCTGCAATAATTGAACTGATGCTTGTGATATTAGCTTTGATGAGGGGTGTTGGTAGGGGGTCAAGTGAGCAGGTTGAGGATTTTATGGTTTTTAAGATGGCCTCAACCTCTTTCTGTGTTGTGGGTGCAAATTCGGAAAAACTGCTTGGGGTTGTCTGTATGGGCAGGTTTGTAGACTGGGTGAAGTTTGTAGGCAGGAAGTTTGATTGTAGAGCAGATACTTTGCTGGTGAAAAAGTCCATGAACCTGTTGCAGTTGTTGACACTGGTATCCTGGTGGGTCGAAGTGTGGGGCTTGAGCAGAGAATGTATGGTTGAAAACAGGTGTTTTGAATTTCCAGCATTACTAGTGATTTTTTGAGAGTAGTAAGTGGACCTGGCTATGGCAAGGGCTCTGCAGTAATGTTTTTGGTGGTCACGGTAGGCTTCTTTATGTACTGTGAGGTTGCTTTTTGTAAATTTCCGTTCCAAGGCTCGCCCAGCCCTTTTGAGAATACGGAGTTCGTTTGTGAACCATGGAGCAGATTTTGTACTAAAAGAGACTGTTTTTGATTTCAGGGGTGCATGAGAGTCCAGAATGCCCTGGAGTGCAGTGTTATAGTAGTTGACAGAGTCCTGAATTGAGGTGGAGGGTCTTGGCAGAGGAATATTTTGTAAGTCTTTTGTTAAGGCAGCGTGATCGATGTTTCTAAGGTTCCTGAAATGTATTTCCCGTTTTGTGTCTTGATGATGGTGATTTAAGGTTACTTCGAGAAAAACAGCCATGTGGTCGGATACGCCCAAATCATAGACATCCATGTTGGTGATAGGGGCAGTATCTGTGATTACCAGGTCGAGGGTGTGTCCTTTGGAGTGTGTTGGAACATGTACATGCTGTGTAAGATGCAAGGTGTCAAGCAGTTCCAGAAATTCGGAAGCAGAACGGTTTGTGGGAGTGTCAACGTGCAGGTTGAAGTCACCTAGTATGAGTGTACTAGGTGACGTTGCACATAATGTGGTCAGCAGATCTTGGAGTTCAGTGAAGAAGTTAGGGTGTACTTTGGGTGGCCGGTAAATAAGAATTATTGTTATTGTTGTCTTTTCTGTTTTACATTTGAAACCAAGGCATTCAAATGCAGATGTTACAGGTAATGAAATTGGTGTCAGTTGCAGGTTTCTGTGATGTATCACAGCTAGGCCTCCCCCACGACCGGTGTTTCTAGCTTTTTCAAGGTAGGTGTATCCTGGGGGGCAGGCTTCATTTAGTGCCAGGTATGATTTATGCCAGGTTTCAGTGAGGCACATTATGTCAATATTTTTGTCAATGATGTGTTCAAAAATAAAGGAACTTTTGTTTGAAAGTGATTGAGCATTGAACAGTTCAATTTTTATTTTGGGGGTGGCTTTGTGTCTTGGTAAAGAGCAGAGCACCCGAAAATCCACTCCACGTTTTTGAATTCTCCCGTGATGACGCAGATTGGTATTTATCCAGCTGGTTTGTGGGCTCTGATGACGTAAGCGGTAGTAGAAGTTTGGTTTGGTGGCGGGATGAACACTGCCAGGGTAAATCCAAATATTTTGCAAATAATCCGGTTTGTAGGGATATTGTGGCAGACGGAGATGTCGGTAGATCCCCATGCTGCTCGATGAGGTAGCGGTAGAGTTTCCTGAGATGCTGGAATTCGCTGGTTGATGCAGTGAGGACAGCCACGGTGTGTTCCCGGTGTGTTTCAGGGTTGCAGGCTTCATCCATCCAGCTTTCGATGTCATCACAGCGCTGGAAGTTTCCGGTAGTGCACTCGTTGTTTTCCAACTTGATCCAGCAGAAAAACACTTCTGAATTTTATTATACATTTTTGAAAAAAAAAAAAAAAAAAAAAAAAAAAAAAAAGACAATACAATTGATGGTAGCAGGTCCGTGTAGATCTTCACATTTTTGGGGATTTTTAGCTTTTTAATGGAGTTTCAAGAGATGAGCTACTTCGGCTCTGACGAATGGCGAGTATTATAACTTCAGAGTATCTCTTTGACCCCTCTCTCTTTTCTGTAACCTTCTTCTTCTTCTCCTTTCGGCATACTTCTATAGGGATTCCGTCAGGGCCGAGAGCCTTTCCACTCTTCATCCTCTTCAGTGCCCTCTTTATTTCTACCTTACTGATCCTAGCCACTTTCCGGTCCACTATGGTAACATCTTCTACTCTTTGTTCTCTTTCATTTTCTTCATTCATCAACTCTTCAAAGTACTCTTTCCATCTTCCCATCACATTACTGGTATCTGTCAAAAGACATCCATTCCTGTCTTTAATCACCCTAACTTGCTGCACATCCTTCCCATCTTTGTCTCTCTGTCTTGCCAACCTGTATAGGTCCATCTCTCCCTCCTTGCTGTTCAGCTTAGCATACAAGTCGTCGAAGGCTGCTTGTTTTGCCTTTGCCACCTCTACTTTAACCTTATGCTGTATCTCCCTGTACGCTTGCCTACTCTCCTCAGTCCTCTCAGTGTCCCACTTCTTCTTAGCCAGCCTCTTTCTTTTGATAATATCCTGCACCTCCTCATTCCACCACCAAGTCTCTTTCTCTATCTTCCTTCCAGATGACACACCAAGTACTCTCTTGCCTGTCTCCCTGATCACATTAGCTGTAGTTGTCCAGTCATCTGGAAGCTTCTCCTGCCCACCAAGAGCCTGTCTCAACTCCGTTATAAAGTTCAAGCAGCACTCTTCCTTTTTCAGTTTCCACCATTTTGTCTTCTTCACTCCCTTCATCTTCTTAAACTTCCTCACTGCTATGGTCATGTTACACACCACCATCCTGTGCTGTTTGGCTACACTGTCTCCTGCTACAACTTTGCAGTCACTGATCTCTTTCAGATTACACCGCCTACACAAAATGTAATCTACCTGTGTACTCCTTCCTCCACTCTTGTAAGTCACCCTGTGTTCCAGCCTTTTCTTGAAATAAGTATTCACTACAGCCAATTCCATTCTTTTCGCAAAGTCGATCACCATCTGACCTTCTGCATTCCTGTTCTGGATACCAAACCTGCCCATCACCTCCTCATCATCTCTGTTTCCTGCACCAACGTGGCCATTGAAGTCTGCTCCAATAACAACTCTCTCACTTCTAGGGATGCTCTGGATTGCCTCATCAAGGTCTGACCAAAATTTCTCTCTCTCCTCGACCTCACATCCTACCTGTGGCGCATACCCACAAACAACGTTGAACATTACCCCTTCAATTTCTAGCTTTTCTGTAACCTATTTTCTTCTTTTTTACAACCCCACCCATTCTCCTCCCTGTCAGGTCCAGTAAATGTAAGCACAGAAATCATGAACATTTTAGATAAAAAGCATTTTAAATAATTAAATAGAGCTTGCTAGGGTCCGCACATGTTGCTGACCCTGGCAGAGCAAAATTGTTCAGCAATACTTGACATGCAGATATTTTTTCTGGTTGTCACAACACCGTACAGGTAAGGGTAAAAAGAAAAAAGAAAAGTAGATCTTGGAACGAAAAAGGTTGGGCACCCCTGATATAGACGAATTGGATGGGGCGGAGGCTCTATGCATAAAGTTAAAGCCTCTGTGATGCTTTTTTCATGTCAAAATTTAACTTTAGAAAGTAAAAAACGTATGTTTGCAACATTCCAAAATAATTCATTAGGAAACATGTTTTTAGGCGAGGCAAACCAATCTAAATTGTTCTGTGTTTCATCCTAATTTTCTCTTTTTCAGTAACAAATAAATAAACAAATGACATATCAAATTATTCTGCCAAATGTTCTCTTTACAGTGGTACAAAAAACATTCAAATCAACCTTGGGGTTGCTGAGGTAGGTTCATTTTTACATTGACATACATTTTTTGAAAATTTGTCTTTAAAAAAAGGCTTCGAAAGTAAGGAATTAATCATAAATAAAAACCTAAATTCATTTTCATCTCACTTTCAATAACCACAATGTTGCATACCATGCAGAGAACGAACGCCACGAGAAGTCCTGAAGCCATCTGTGGAGAAAGAATCAAACTAAATTTTTTTGCAGGGACATCTGTAACATCTGCTTTAAATCTTATAGTTTTAATGTAAAATCAAAAAGGAGTTTTAAATGGATCCAAGATTGTACTTAAGAAATGCTCACCTTGTTTGCAGTGAACCCTGATTCAGAGAATGAATCTTTTCTATTGAGTGAGAACGATTCAAAGAAGGTGAACGATCTCGCTGCGCCAGCCAAGTAGAATGAATCTTTTCTGTTTGATAAACCTTTAAATAGCTGCTGACCAGGAGGTGCCAGAGAGAATGACGAGGCTGATTTATTTTCTAAAGAAAGTCAACAGTTTTTATCACAAAGAAATACTTAAGTGCCACGTTATGCTTTTGTTTGCTGGTAACTGTTTTTATTGTTGCTGCTACAGCAAAAAATGACACATTTCTGCATTTCTCATTTTGCCCTGAAAAGAATTCTTACCAAGGCAATCTTACATATGTTGGATCCATGTATTGAGTTTTGTGATTGAACATGTAATTAAATTTGTTATTTTTGTTGTTTTGGTGGTAAAGATGTTTTCAGTTTTTTTTTTCTTCCAAATACTAAGAAATCAGTCACTTTGGAAAAGTGCTATACCAGTTGTGATTCCATCAAATTGTGTGAAATACAAACCCAATTCCAATAAAATTGGGACACTGCACATATTGTGAATAAAAACAGAATGCAATGAAGTGGAAGTTTCAAATATCAATAATTTATTCAGAATATAACTTAGTTGACTTATCAAATATTTAATCTGATCAATGTATAACTTTGAAGAAAAAATAAGTTGATTTCAAATTTCAAGGCATCAACACATCTTAAAAAAGTTGAGACAAGGCTATTTTTTACCACTGTGTGCAATCCCCTCTTCTTTTGATCACAGTCTGCAAACATCTGGAGACTGAGCACACAAGTTGCTCAGGTTTAGGAATAGCAATGTTGTCCAATTCTTGTCTAATACAGGCTTTCATTTGCTCAATTGTCTTAGGTCTTCTTTGTTGCATCTTTCTCTTTATGATGCGCAAAATGTTTTTTATGGGGGAAAGATCTGGGCTGCAGGCTGGCCATTCCAGTACCCGGATCCTTCTGGAACGCAGCCATGATGTTGTGATTGATGCAGTATGTGGTTGATGTTGTCTTATTGGAAAATGCAAGGTCTTCAATGAAAGAGACAATGTCTGGATGGGAGCATATGTCACTCTAGGACTTGGATATACCTTTCAGCCTTGATGGTGCCTTTCCAGATGTGTAAGCTGCCCATGCCACATGCACTCATGCAGCCTCATACCATCAGAGATGCAGGCTTCTGAACTGAGCGCTGATGACATCTTGGGTTGTCCTTGTCCTCTTTAGTTCGGAGAACATGGCGGCCCAGTTTTCCAAAAAGAACTTCAAATTTTGATTCGTCTGACCACACAACAGTTTTCCACTTTGTCACAGTCCATTTTAAATGAGCCCTGGCCAAGAGAATACGTCTGGGCTTCTGGATCATGTTCAAATACGGCTTGTTTTCTTAGCTACGGATTGAGCTACAGATTTTTAAACGACAACGGCTAATGGGTGCTTGCCCCGTTTGCGCTAGAGGCAAGTCTAGCAACAAGCTTCCCTCTGGAGAACTGCGGCCACTCCCCGTACCTGGACGACCCTGGTCACACATTGCCCTGGATTTTGTGACAGGTTTGCCCATGTCGAGTGGGAAGAACACTATTCTGACGATGGTTGACCGTTTTTCTAAGGCAGCCCACTTCATTGCCCTAACCAAATTTCCCACTGCATCTGAGTCAGCCTGACTAATGATCAGGCACGTTTTCCGGCTACATGGTTTGCCCAGTGATATAGTCTCAGATCGCAGGCCCCAGTTTATCTCTCAAGTCTGGCGGGCCTTTTGTAAGGCTTTTGGGGTCAACTCTAGTCTCTCTTCTGGGTTTCATCCTCAGACCAACGGCCAGACAGAGAGGACCAATCAGGACCTAGAAGCAGCCCTCCGCTGCATTTGTGCCCGCCGTCAGACCACCTGGAGCACAGATCTTCCGTGGGTTGAGTATGCACACAATTCCCTCACAACATTTGCCTCTGGTCTCTCCCCATTTGAGTGCTCTCTTGGCTACCAACCCCCGCTGTTTCCGGAGGAGGAGGTGGAAATTGCAGTTGCCTCTGTACAGCATCAGGTCCAGCGATGTCGGCGTGTTGGGAGGGAGGCCCGTGCGGCGCTGCTTCGTTCATCGGCTGCAAAGAACAGGCTTGTGGATCGACGTCATTCCACTGCTCCCCCATACGTGGTGGTTCAATCCGTGTACCTCTCAACAGACAATATTCGTCTCCGCACGGAATCCAAGAAATTATCCCCCAAGTACATCGATCCCTTCATCATTGAAAGAGTTCTAAACCCGGTGACTGTGAGACGGCAACTTCCTCAAACCCTGCATATCCACCCTGTCTTTCATGTTTCTCAGGTGAAGCCCCATGTTACCAGCTCCCTTCAACCTGCCCCGACTCCTCCACCCCCACCGCGGCTCATTGACGATCACACTGCATATAGTGTCTGAACGGGTGGTGGTGGGAGGGCGGCATGAGGAGGAATACCTTATTACTGTTATTATGTCATAATTAATTAATTAATTACGTTTTAAAATGACAGCACTAAAAAAAGACCAATAAAGGTTAATTTATGTCAAATTTTTGTGATTCGGCACGCCGGAATTATTCTACCCTCTATTGAAGAACACCAAAATTGCATAAAATAAATAGATAAAATATTTATTTATCTATTTTTACTCATTCAGCAGGTCAGAGACGATGCTCAGTAGAATTACATGCAAAAAAAAAGATGTACAGTATTTGGTGAGCAGGTAAAGTCATAGTGGGCCACCTTTGGTCTTAACTTAACCTGCTGTAAATCGGGAGGACAACCAAACAGAGAGTTTCTGGTTATCTAAATGTCTAGAAAAACCTTTTAGTCCACTTTAAATCTATCACCTTCTTCAATGTTTGAAGGTGTGACCGGGTTACAGAAAGGTTACGGTAAGCCTGGGGTTACAGTGAGGTGATTGTTGTCAGGGTCAGAAAAATGAATGAATGGGACTGAGTGACAACTCCTCAGGTCTCTGTAAAGGAAACAAAACCAGCAACATCACTTTGAAAAACAGGGAGAGAAAGGTACTTCCATTGTGGATCATTTTCCTGATATCGAATTATAAATAGTTTCAGAGGCTTGGAATAATTGTGTAAGAGCCCTTGAGGGGTGATGGGACGGAGATGACACGGAGGAAAACACGGAAATGTAGTAAAGTAGTGTCATGTTGGAAAAACAAGATACTGAAAGTAAAGAAAGCAAAGTCTAAAGATAAATCATCAATAAATGTTTATTCTATGTGATTCTAGACAGCCTGGATCGGGTTGTATCAGCCTATAAACGAATGGAAATGGTCCTTCTCTGATCAAAGCTTTTACCAGCAGAATGAGGCTGAGTTCAGAAACTGGCAAGAAAGTGAAACAACATAGATTTTTTTTTTTTTTCATTTATTTATTTATTTCGGTCACAGTGCAACCTCATATCAATGAAATAAAGAAAACAACCATATTCCAGCAAAGGACCGAAAAGGTAACGGCTGAAGCAAACGCTTATTACGCCGACCCTTTTTTTTTTTTTTTTTTTTTTATGTCATAATAAAAGCAAAAAGACATAAGTAAATACTAAGTCATCATAATTGTTATAACACATAACATAATAATATCATAATACATCATAACATAATCATAACACATCATAACATATAACATAATCATAACACATATTCGTAACACATAACATAATCATAACACATCATAATTGTTTACTTTTTATAGAAGCTTGAATTTAACCATCAAGACTTGCATATTTTTTAACTATTAATAACTTAAATTTCTTTTTTAAACATAAAAGATTTAAACACAATTTAAGTTCATCATTACAATTATTCCAAAGATCCACACCTTTAATAGAAATACAGAATTTTTTAACATTTGTTCTAAATTTATTTTTAATGAACATTTTAATGAACATTTTTAATGATCCAGATGAATGCTGTGGAAGAATGAATATGCTGGGACAGTGGGGCGATGTACCTTGTTGGTATTGGTATAAACCAGTCTGCATGGATGTCAAAGGTATGCCTGCACAAAATAAATGTGTTTTAAACCTCTGAAAACTCCACACAGAAAGCTGTGTAGAGTTTGCATGTTCTCTACGTGTACTTGAGGGAAAACACCTCCAAAGACATGTTAGGTTAATTGGCAAATTGCCCCTAGGAATGAACGCTTCTCTGTCTGTGTAATGTTTGGCCGTGCAACAGACCAGTGACCTGTTATGGGTGTACCCTACCTCTTGCCTGTTACCAGCCGTGATAGGCCTTGATGCCCTGGTATCAGAACAACTTCTGTTTGTTCTGAAGCAGCATCAGCGTTCTCTCGATGAGCAGTAGCATTGGTCTTTGACATATTGTGATGCACATGTCGTAGGATGTAGTTGCAGGAGATCTTTTTGACAGATTCACAACATTATTTTTTTTTTTCTAGGGAACAATGTGACATATGTCAAAGGGACTGAACAAATCCTTTTCTTTGAAGCTCAAACTCCTGCAGAAATATTATACAGACCTAGTCAGTGTGAGGAACATGAAGGAGACCCAGGAAATAATGAAAATGATTCCTGCATATGAATTTGTTTGGATTGGGATTTACAGAGAGTCCTGGGTTTGGTCAGATAGAAGCAAATATTCAATGAGGTACTGGATTGACGGCCAACCGAGTGGCCCAAAGCAAAACTGTGCAGCAGCAAACTTTGGTGCTTCTGGAAAATGGGAAGACAGGAGTTGTTCTGATGAGAGACCCTTCGTCTGCTATAGTGGTAATTATTATTTTATTTACCAATAAATATAACCTGTAAATTTCATTTATTTGGATTTGTTTCTGATTAAATTATTTATTGTACCCCATGTTTTATGTATGTTGTTTTTTTTTCTGGCCTCCAGCATTTCACTGTAATATTTTTTTTCTATATTCTTATTATTACTGTTATTTTTTTTTTATATGATTCATACTTTTGTTCACTTTCACTTGTTCTATTCTGCAAAAAATGTCTTTT
This sequence comes from Neostethus bicornis, assembly GCA_902685375.1. Classification (NCBI taxonomy): domain Eukaryota; kingdom Metazoa; phylum Chordata; class Actinopteri; order Atheriniformes; family Phallostethidae; genus Neostethus; species Neostethus bicornis. The sequence goes on from LR738550.1 coordinate 29,660,730, forward strand.
TTTTCTAATTGCATGCCTTATAAAGTTATTATTGATTGATTGATTGATTGATTGATTAGACCTCCAAACTTTGTTATTTCTATCTTTCATTAAGTACATTCTCAATGGACCATGCATTCTGTACAGGTTCAAGGAAGTGGTCAAAAAGGCCTCATATGTTTGGTTTGGGTTTGTCTATTAATTTGTGGTGTCAGTCGATTAAAAAAAAAAAATCAAATTAATTGAACATGTTTTGCGTTTAGATGGTATGTCAGGCTGGAGTTGCTCCTGTGGTGGTAGAACTCCTTTTTCTGAAAAAAAACCCCTACAAAATACTATGTTTTTATTTATTGTCCCGTCTCTATTATTTTTGTATAAAACCTTGGCTCGACTCAGGGGCGAATCCAGGATTTTCTAACGGTGTGTGGGAGGGTGGGCGTCAACCGCGTCAACCGCGAAAAAGAAACATCTGCAGTCCAAATTTTATTTTTCTATTTCTAATTTTGAAAACACATGTCAAAATAGAAACTGAATGGTGCAAAAGTTCACAAAACAATTAAAGCTGTGTTTTTTTTACAGGTCCTATTTTTAAGCGGGTGGTAAAATTAAAGCTGAGCAGCTCCAACCTGAATCTGAATGATGCTTTACTTCAAACAGCCTTGTTGAAGCAGGTAAATCATCCATCTTTATTCAAAATTCTAGAATAAATATGATCATATTTACATTTAGAAAATGATATTTTACAACCCGCTATGGAAGCAATTTCTTTCTTTTATCACTGTTAAAAAGTTTCTAATTATAATTTGCTCACTTTGTGACATTTATGTTCATTTATTATGAGGTGTCATTTTTTAAGTATGCATAAGTTACAACGTTCCTCACTCACTGAAGAATGTATCTTTATTTTACGTTGTTTTACTATGTTTGCTGTTTTGCGCAAGTTAAAGCGTGACAGTTTTTTTTTTTAACAAAAAACCTGCATCATTCTAAGTAATAAAGCCACAATTGTTAAAGTAAGTTTTTTTGTTTTTTTTACACTGAAACTAGACTAAAACGTTCTTAGTCTTTCTGGACTAAAACTAGACAAAATTCTTTGGGTTTTCGTCGACTAAAACGAAAATATAAAGAGATGACGAAAATGTGACTAAAACTTAAATGAATTTTTGTCCCAAAGACGAAGACTAAAATGAAAACTCAGATGGCTTCCAAAAACAACAATGGTTCTGCTGCGTGATCCAAGAGAGCTTGAGTTTGAAAGAACAAACTGATAGTCAGACGTTCTCCTTCAGGCTCTTTTGGAAAACGGCAGAATTCACTGTTTCGTGTATCCCAAAGGGTTGTCCTGGTCCTGAGGCAGCAAAGCAGCCCGGCCCGTCACGCTGCCACCACCATGTTTCACTGTTGACATAATTTGCCATTGATCAATTGCTGGGCCATTTTTACTCCATATGGAATGGGCTGCAGATCTTCCAAAGAGTCTCTTCAGTCCCTAGAATGTTTCTCCAAAAGTCTTGAGTTTCATTTGGAAGCTTTTTGCCAAATGTGAAACCAGCCTCAGTTTTTGAAGAAATCTCACATGGATGCCACGTTAGGCTAATGTCTTTCTTATATTGGAGTCATGGATACTGACCTTAAGTGAGGCCAGCGAGGCCTGCAGGTCTTTGGATGTTGTCTTAAGTTACTGTGTATTGTGGTCATCTGGGTGAGCCATCTCTGCACTTTTTGGGTAATCTTAGTCGGTCAACCACTCCTGGAAAGGTTTTCTACTGTTCCCACTCTTTTCCATTTGTGGACAGTGGCTCTGACAGTGGTTCACTGGAGATACACAACCTTGGAAATGACTTTGTAACCTTTTCCCTGACTGACAGATTTCACTTTTTTTTTTGTTTGTTTTTCTTGAATTTCTTTGGATGGTGGCATGATGCACTTTTCTTTTTGAGACTTTGTAGCCGACTTTACTCTGTCTGATACATCTAAATTAAGTGATTTTTTTTTCTACAAAAGTAGTAGCAATCAGGTTTTGTTGTTGCCCACAGAACTGTACTCAACTGTCCCGAAACTGTGGTTAATAACAGTTACTTTGTTATTTAAATAGAGGGCAATTACTTTTTCAGAAAGGGTCAGACAGGTTTGGATTTTTTTCTTTTTTGCTCTTTAAAAATTTCAATCATTTGAAAACTGCATTTTGTATTTCCTCGGGTTTTTCTTGTATAATATTAAAATTGATTTGATTGATTAGATAGTTTTTGTCACACCAATGTATATCTATTTATCTCTTTCAGAGTGATGAGCTGAACTAACGTATGAACGGGCCCGTGTAGTCCCTCATTGATCCAGGAGTGATCCATAGTCGAAAAAGTTTCAAAAAAGTCTTCTGGACTAAACTGTCCAGAAGACTTTACTTGTCATGACAGAAGACTCGACATGTCATAGGTAACACAGGCTCATTGGTCGAGCCCCACCTTACTATTTTTTTTTTACTTTTTACTTATGTTAGTATGTATATAGATCCAGGTTTCAGTCCATTTCTATCAGATTGAAAATGATTTCCGGATGGAAGTCGAAACGTCTCGATCAAGAATTAAATTGTCCAGAAGACTTTTTTGAAACTTTTTCTCCTATGTCTGAACGGGCCATAATTTGCTCTCGTAGTGAGCCATGCATTTCACACCCAGGCATTCAGGGGTGTTATTCTGCAACAACTAGCCCCTCAGTAACTATTTTAATGACATAAAATCACCTCAAAGTTCTGAATTATTGCAAGAATCAATAATCAGGCTCCATTTTTTAGGTGTCCTCCAAATGTTATAGAACCCTGGTTCAGACAATGAATCCTTTGCGTTCAATGAACCTTCAAATGGTTGAGCATGAAGTGCCAGAGGGAACAAGGAAGGAAAGTTCATTTCTTTGTTGGAAAAAAGTTGGGACTTTTTTTATTACAAAGAAATATTTTTTTGGGACACACAGTGGTCTCACAGCAAAGACGTTTGAGGCCTAGAGTGGACCGAGCCTTGAAACACTGGCACTTCTGTGTGGAGTTTTATGTCCATCCTTGTGTGTGTGGGTTTTCTCCAGTTTCCTTCAACAACATTCATGTTCGGTTAATTTGTCTCTAGAAACTGCCTGTAGGAATGAGTGTGTGTCTAAATGTTTGTCTGTGTGGCCCTGCAATAGACTGGTGACTTGTTTGGAGTGCATCCTACCTCTCTTCTGTAATCAGCCAGGATAGGCTGCGGCACCTCTCACAATTCTAATAGGGATAAGTGTTTCAAAACATGGATGTTTTAATGTGAAAAACCTCAAAGAATGTGAACATCATCTGTTTTTTGTTGTTTTTTTTTTTCCTTAAGTATCAATATATTTCGTCTGAAAAAATACTTTGAATAATTAATTTTTAAAATGAATATTAAATCTATTTAAAAATTCAAAAGACCTTGTATTTTTTCAGTGAGTTCAAGTTTCTCTTCCTGTTACAGTCACATAAATTGTAGTATTTGTGATGGAGTTCAAAATGTTTTTGTTGATGTCATAGCAGAAAATAAATAATAAACTTTATAAGGTGTTTACACCTTATAAAGTTTATTATTTATTTTCTGCTTTTTGTCTTTATTGCTTATTTTTCTTTGTTCAAACCAGCCCATATTGGTGGAAAAACTAACAAATCAGTATAGATATAATCTTTTCTTTTGAGAGATGATGAGAGGTGAGAGTAACTTTTTAATATCCCCAAAGGTAAATTAATCTATCACAGATGACAGGATGTATAACAGATATCTGATATAAATAAAATACGGATAAGATTAATTATTTTTCTTGTTAGACACCACATTAAATCATCTCACTACTGACGGTACAAAAGGCCTCCTGTAACTCCCTTTTACAGAGCGGCTGTCTGAATGAGCTGCTCAAGCTCAGAGGATGTGGAGGGTTGTTACAGATACTCCTGGGACCTAGAGAGTCCAAACAACAGCCTAGGACAAAGCTAGTCCTCTTGACCAACTTGTCCAGTTTCCTCTTGTCTCTCTCTGTTACTCCTCCACACCAGCAGGAAACTGCATGGAAAGCTGCTGATGCAAAAGGATTTCATAAAAGCTCTCTAGCAGTGTCCTTCACACACCGAAAGACATCAGTCTCCTCAGAAAGTGGAGAAGACTTTGGTCCTTCTCTTACAGGACACCATTGTTATCTGAGCAGTCCGGTTTGTTGTTATTGTGAACACATCGGCCCTTTCAATGTTAAATACCTGTAAATCTCCCTCAATATGGTGACGTTTTATTGGCTGCAGCAGTTTGATAAATCAAATTAACTTTTATTTAAAAAAAAAGTCAAGAAATCCATCAAATTAAATTCAAACAAATATGAAGAAGAGTCAAGTAAAAGCAAAGTTAAAAAACATCCCAAACCTGCAAAATTTTCTATGATTAGTGGTTCTATTTTTATTTCAATCTTTAAAAAGATTTAAAAAGATTTGTACAGAATGCAGAATAAAATAATTAAGGAAAACGTAATAAAACAGAGGACCAGGATGGTTATGAAAGAGTCATTGATGAATGTGGACATGCTTTCTGAAATGAGATCAAATACATTCAGGTGTAAAATAAATCTGCACTGTACATCTTTTCATAAATAAACATAAAATCATGTTCAGAATTTAGATTTATTTTATTTTTTTCTCCACATTACAAAGATGTTCAATTATTTTACAGACTTTTTTAAATCGGATTCTTGGAAAATTTCAATTTTATTATTATTATTTTTTTTAATAAATGTTAAAGACTGGTGAGTCTTGCAGGATGTACCCCACCTTCCATGGTTCACTACAGATCCCCAACAGCTCAAATAAATGAAAGAACATGAATAGATGGAATGATGAATGCATTCATTTGATCAAAAGAATAATTTGTGTGAGTGTTTGGGTTCTTGAGGTGGTGATGGAGATTTGCTTCAAATATTCTTGGAACAGATGAATCTTTGTTTAATTTCACAACTTTTGTCGTTCCACATCCCATTTGCTGGAAAAAGAAAATTTAGAGGTAAATCATTATTAATAGAAATAAGTCTATGCCAAGGGCATGAACAATATGGCTCCGCCTGCCTGATATAAAAAAAGTAATTTTCACAGATATTTCACAATATTTTTTCAGCTTAGTTGTCAACCAATTTAATAACGATTATTCATTCTTTATTGATAAATGAGGGAGACTCACTGTCCAATAAAATGAATACTTTAGCTTTTTCTTTGATAAATAAAATGAGATAATGTTAAAAAATGAAACTGTTCCCCTTTTCCTGTGAGAATGGATTGTGGAGGGTGGTGGTTGATGTAGACTGTCAGACTAGTTATGTGCTTGGTTTTCTTCTTTGTTTTTTTGAACAAATGGACCAGTTTTTAAAATATGTTTTAGTTATTTTTTTGTGCCTGTGAACCAAAGAATGCTTCTTCATGCTTAATAAATATAAACTTTAAAAATGGAGCTTATTCAGCAAATTTATTTAAATTAGAAAACAAAATCAATTCAGCATCTGTTTGATTTAAAGGCAAAAAAGTTTTGTATTTGTTTAAAAATTTAATGATTAATCATTTTCATTTAATGATAAATTATTTTAATGATTAATCAAGGGGGACGGCAACTCGGGGGTTAGAGCGTTCGCAGGTTTGCGTCCCACAGAGAGCACGTCTAGGGTCCTTGGAGAAGACACCTAACCCTCGCTTCTACCCCCATTGGCGCCGTCAAAGTGCAGCTGCAGTTTAAGGAGTGCAGCACACAAATTCCCCCGATGCATTTGTTTATTTATTTATTTATTTTATTTTTTCATTTTTACCTTTGTGGAGTGCTTCAAGACAATGTTCTTTTCCTCCGGTATTGCTTGGTTGTCCTTTGGTCCATAAGGTGTTTTCCCACAGTGATCCATCAATCCACATCCATTTTGACTCCTGAGAATATGTTGCAATTTTTTTCAAATTCAAACATTTTCGAGGTTTGAAAAATATTAATTGGGTGTTGTTGGTGTTTCAGATCCTGCAAATAACTTACTATTAAAGAATCGGTACCTCCGATCCAGACATTGTCGTTATGATTGACTACCCACTTTGCAATGAGCTTTTGCTCATCGGCTGAGCGAATGGAGGCCAGATGCCCTCCAAGCCTCATACAGGCTAACTGGCAAATTAAAAAGAAAAAAATTAGTAAGAACGATGCAAACACAGGCAGCACGGTGGCGCAGTGGATAGCACAGTGGTCTCACAGCAAGAAGGTCGTGGGTTCGAGTCCCGGGTGGGGACGAGGCTTGGAACACTGTCCTTTCTGTGTGGAGTTTGCATGTTATCCCCGTGTTTGCGTGGTTTTCCTCCGGGTACTCCGGTTTCCTCCCACCCTCCAAAGACATGCATGCTAGGTGATTGGCCAGTGCCAAATTGCCCCTAGGAATGAGTGTGTGTGTGCGGATGGTTGTATGTATATGCCCTGGCGACCTGTTTGGGGTGTACCCTGCCCTTCGCCTTAAATTAGCCGGGATGGGCTCTGGCACCCACCGCAACCCTGAAAGGGACAGACGGATAAGAAGATGACAGACTGACTGATGTAAACACAACTTGACCACGCCAATGTTTTTATTTATATTTAACATATACATGTGAGCTAGCTTGTGCAGCTGAGGATGTGACCGCCAGGGTCCCCGCCGTTGGCTGCCACCCATCTCCTCCTTCACCGGACCCCCATGACCCCTCCTGCAGGTGGTGAGTCCGCTGGAAGGGCGGCCCATGTCCCCTGTTCGGGCTGGGCCCGGCCGGGCCCCATGGGTAAAAGCCCGGCCACCAGGCGCTCGCTCTCGTGCCCCACCCTCGGGCCTGGCTCCAAGGGAGGCCCCGGTGACCCGCGTCCGAGCAAGGGCAGACCGCTGCATCGGCCCATCGTGGTAAAGAGAGAGCTGAGCCGAAAAGCAAAGCTCTCGATTTACATGTCAATCTACGTTCCTAACCTCACCTATGGTCACCAGCTGTGGGTGGTGACCGAAAGAATGAGATCGCGGGTACAAGCGGCCGAAATGAGCTTCCTCCGCAGGGTGGCTGGGCTCTCACTCAGAGATCGGGTGAGGAGCTCTGCCATCCGGGAGAAGCTCGGTGTCGAGCCGCTCCTCCTCCAGGTCGAGAGGAGCCAGATGGGGTGGTTCGGGCATCTGGTCAGGATGCCCCCCGAGCGCCTCGCAGGCGAGGTGTTTCGGGCACGTCCCACCGGGAGCAGACCAAGGGGCAGACCCCGGACCCGCCGGAGAGACTATGTCTCACGGCTGGTTGGGGAACGACTTGGGATCCTTCCAGGTGAGCTGGAGGATGCAGCCGGGGTGAGAGAGGCCTGGGCTGCCCGTTTGAGGCTGTTGCCCCCGCGACCCGACCCCGGAACAAGCGGAAGATGACGGAACGGATATATACATGTGAATAAACAGCATATTTTAATATTTATGCTTTTTTTAATGCCTGCAGGGGGTCTTTGTCGCTGAGGTGGAAGATTCATCCTAATGATTGATTACTGAGTTTCAGCTGAATGGAAGTATTTGTTTTGTGGTGTTTTGGAAAGCTAACGCATGTTCAGCGACCTTAGAAGAGCTGGCTAATCAGCTCGATGAGATGATTTGTTCCATCATCACTCAGACAAAAGCAGAGGGAAACAGCAAACAGGATGTTGACCTAATCATGTCAAAACAGATTGATCCCAGTAAATTAGCCACATTCAAACAGGGATCAACTTAACACTGAGTCAGCTGTTCAAACCTAGTGCCGGCCGATCCGGTCATGATGCCAGTTCACCAAGAATCGGTGCGCACATCAGACCAGGTGACACACACACAGTAAAAAAAGTTTGCTATAAACTCACAAGACTCATTAACTAGCGACCAACCCGGAAGCGGAAGTAGAGAGAGAGAAACAGAGAGAGAGAGAGACGGACAGACAGACAGACAGTAAATAGATAGATTGACAGAAGGATAGATATGTACTTCTGCATCGATGAATTTCTGAGGTACAGGGAACAAAATGAAACAGCGAGTTCCAACCCGAGTCCAGTTGTCACCACAACCACCTGGAACAAAAAAAAAAAACTGTAATTGTTCATGAATTTGAACCACAATTCTGAAGTCTCATGGGAGCCAGAAAAGTTTTTCTTGTTAATAATTTCCATTGATTGGTAAAATTGTTTTATTTGAAATTAATCAAGATCCCAAATCCCAAGTGCATAAAGAGTCAATGATACAGACCTTCAACTACTCCATATTTTGACACAATTCCCTATGAATACAAAAGCACACAGTTTAGAAAGTACTTTTCATATTTTAACAGTGTGGTTACATTGGTTTGTATTGGTCCTACTTCCAAGGGAACCCTGGTCTGAGAACTCTGTAATTATTTTTTTAAATATACTTTAATTTAATAGTTTTATTTTTACTCACTTTATTAATCCCTCACCGGGAAAATTTGTGTGCTGCACTCCTACACCACAGCAGGCTGCCACAACAGCGCCAATGGTGGAAGAATTGGGGGTTGGGTGTCCTCTCCAAGGACCCATGACGTGAACTTTTTGCTTTAGAGCTCTTAGAGTAGACCAATGGTGAAGCATGAATCTTTCACATGACTTCGTTTACCTGCTTCTGATTGGCTCACTGTGCTGTCAATCTTAAATTGTCGTCTTGTTCTATTGGTTTTCACGAGTAAAAGGAGGGGTCACTATTGAATATTGATGGGGGAGCCCAACCGGTCAATTAGTAGTCTACTGATAGCCCATGGTCATATTCCAAGTTGACTGCCAGGTGTGTGTGAAAAGAAAATATGAAATGAAGTTAGTATTGTAAACGTAGCGACTTTGACGCTCTATTTAGCGAGTATTCAGACTCTCTGGCCGCTAGAGTCGCTAAAATTTGGCGACTCTTTAGGGTTTTTTTCACAAAAAAGCGCTAATCAGCTTTTTTTTCTAAAAAAGCAGAAAATGTCTGTGTGTGTGTGTGTTCTGTGTTAGGTTGATAAAAAGAAGCAAGCGAGAAAGAGGAATTTGTTGGTGTGTGTGTTTAATAGAGTGAAAAATTTGAGGGTGTGTGTGTGTGTGTGTGTGTGTGTGTGTGTGTGTGTGTGTGTGTGTGTGTGTGTGTGTGTGTGTGTTTGAGAGAGAGGAATTTGGTAGTGTGTGTGTTTTTGAGAGAGACAAATTTGTCTGTGTGTGTGTGTTTGAGAGAGAGTGTTTTTGTGATGTGAAATCTAATGGTTGTGTAACTACGTAGAAGAAGCTTCAAAGTTGTCTTCAGGACAGTGTATATTCTGAGCGAGACGTTTCGACTTCCACCCAGAAATAATTTTCAATTTGATAAAATGGTTTGAAATCTGGTTCTATATATACTGAGTTCCCTAAGGAGGGGCTATCCTAAACATGATTAAACCATGATTGAACGGGTAAATAACTTGTTTACTAATAGGTGAGTCTTGGTAATCTCAGAAGTAGTCTAATTAACTCTTATTGTCCTCATCGAAACTAAAAAAAAAAAAAAAATCAGTTAGGTGCTCACCTATTGCTAATGTGATAATAACCCTATGAACTGAAACTACCCCAAAGAGAGAATTGATTCTTGATTAAGAAACTTCCTCTTTGGACCAGGGAGTGAGAATATTATTGGAAATTCCAGGTAAATTGTTTCTTAAGCCTGCATTCCTGTTCAGACAGGGTTTTCTTTCTTTACACATTCTCTGTTTCAATCACAGCTGAATCAGGTTTAGATTAACCCAGGGGTGGGCAAATTTTTTGTTTCGCTGGGCCACATTGAGCTTTTACATTTGACAAAGAGGCTGAACAGGAGCAGATGGATGGTATGCTTTGGTAACCTCACCGCATTGGAAAAAAAATATGCATCTTGTGATGTGGAGAAAACATGTGCTTTAATTTAAAAATAAAGAAAAGCACAACAACAAAATCTCTGACTTTTAAATGAGTCTTTAAACACTGAAAATAAAATGAACAATCATTTTTTAAGCACCTTCATAATATCACCATCACTCTCCTTCAGAATGTTTTTTTTTTTTTCTAAAAACATCAAACGCGTTAAATTTCAAATCTAGCGTGTTAACACTTCAAAACATGCATCTAGCGCACTGGGTGTAACATTTAGCACTAGATTACGGACCCCAATGGCTTTCCACAGTAGGGCACAAGGTTTGAAATCTAAAGTGCTTGTTTATGTGCGTGTATTGGCCCCGATGGCTTTCTAAATGAGCCCTCAGGTTTTTTTTTTTTTTTTTACGTGGGCATACATATGTCTAGAGTGCGCCATCTAGTGAGGAAACATACAAAATAAAAACTTGGTTTATTTCTTAATTATTTCAAGTTCGACGGGCCGGATTAAACCGTTTGACGAGCCGCATGTGGCCCGCAGGTCGTAGTTTGCCCGTGCCTGAGTTAGCCCCTCGTTAGAGAACTCATTAAAACTATATGGAACCAGTTCTCAGACCATTTTATCAGATTGAAAAATTATTTCTGGATGGAAGTCGAAAGGTCTCGATCAGACAATACACTGTGCAGAAGACAACTTTAAAGCTTTGTCTACAATTTACACCTGGATGAATGAAGGATTATACGATATTGTGTGACAACAACAAAACGTGTTGTGAGGGTAGTTTTACTGCAGGCTGGAAACAATCTTCAAGGTATGCAATGTTAACTCTAGCCTGATAGGTCTGAGGAGGTTTGATATTTGAAAAAGACATTGGCTATTTAAAATGGGCCTTATACAGTCTATGATATGTACACAGTGCACAGGTAATAACATTGGTAACGATATGTACGCCTTGTGGTTCTGTGCACCTGTGCAAACTTTTTGACATAAAGTCTGTGAGGACTTCTCAAAATGAACTCAATTTAAAGTCCCTGCATGCCCCAAGCTTTGATTATTGGGTGACCTGAGTGAAATGAACATTAAAACTCACAAGGCACAAATGATTCTCACTGCCTTACTGTACGTATCGCAAAGAAAACCATCCTCCTGAACAGGAAATCTAAAACCAGTCTTGGCATTAACCAGTGCAAAAACCTCCTGTCAGACCACATCAGCTTAGAGATCATGTCTTATCTTCCAAACGTAACTCAACCTCAGTGACACTCTGGTTCCAGCTGATTAGTCACATAACTTAGTAAGGGAATGGTGATAACAGGTCCGGATCTAAACTCGTCCCGGGGCCTGGAGCAGGGTGGCAGGGGGTCTCTATGCATCTGGAGGGTCTGGTGTCGTCTTGTTCGTGGGGCTCTGGGTCTCTTGGCTCTATGCGGGCCCTAGGCCATCCAGGGGTTGTCACCGCGGTCGGACCACCTGATGCTCGAACTAGGGATCCAGATCTCACCTGCTGCACGGAGAGTTTGCAGGCTGAGGGTGAATGGGGAGGAAGTAGGGTGCAGGAGAAGGATAGGAGAGGTAAGACTGTGTTGTGATGGGGTGCCTCGTGGGTGGGGTTGGTCCGCTTTGTCGGGTCTGTTGGAGGATGTTTCTGATGGCTCTGGCACTTCCTGCTCCTTGGCGAGGCGAAGGACACTGCCCTGGGTGGCTGTGTCCTTCGCCTCGCGCTGTGGAGCATGCTGTTTGCCTCACAGTTGCTTGGATGAACCAAAGGGCCTCAGGCTCTTACTGCATCCGGCTGGGGAGCCATTCGCCCGAGGGGTTGTATCCCTAACCCCAAACCCCAGTTGTGCTCATCCGTCTGCCTTCTCTCGGTTCCACACTGCCACATGCTCATTGTCACTTAGAGTCTGGGGTCTGGATTTGTGTGGTATGCTGATGAGACTTCGGGAGGGTGACCCCGCTTCTAAGTCTCCCGTTTGCACCCATCCTCCACTCCACTTTTACATGCATCTTAGTCATTTACAGTATACAGGGTCTTGAGAGGTATTTTGGAGAGGGAGTGACGGGTGGGGACACCTGCACTCCCCTCATGCCGATCCCTCTGAATTTTAAAGCCCAACTTAGTGTACATGGCACAATAGCACCACACACATTTCTAACTAAATTACACAAAGAGAGGTCCTCGGGCTGGGGGGCAATGTCGCTTCGCAGCGACAGGGTGGGAGGCACCCAGAGATGTGGTTGTGTGGTTTTTTTTTTAAAGACGCACCTGGGGTTGTCTCGCTATAGTTCGCCGGCTAGTTTTGGTTAAGAGGTGCATGGGGTGAGCAACATGAGAGGGGTGGTAGGGCTACAAGTGAAGGACTAGGGTAGTGAAGAGGGACATTGGGTTGCAAAGGTGATCTACGGGCTGCCTGGTCAGGCGCCTGGCTGTGGTGATTGCATATAGCCCTGCTGAGCCTCCTTCTTATACCCAGCTTGGTGGAATGGAAGTCCTGGGCCCTTGGGGTGAGTTTTCCTTTCTCGGTCTGGGCCTTGTCTTCCGACATCTCCTGCGCTTGCCTGTGGCTACGGTTGCCACGTCTGCAACCGTCTGCCACGGCTGCATATGCATTAAACACCCCTGCTGGTGGAACCCTGGCAAGGGGTTTCTTTTGTGCACCTGGCTAGGTAGGTGGGCGGCTCCCTTGACTTGGTCTCAGGGTCCTGGGTTTTGGATGACCGTGGGCCCGGAATGCATGTGTCTGTGCCTCTGTTGTTCCAGTCTATTGGGGCTGGTGAGGATCTGTTGGTCCTAATAAGCACCTGGTTCACATCGGCAGCATGCATGCACTTTCACTCACACTCTGTATTGCGCTGTTTCTTGTCCGCTATGTTCCTTGCTCCCAGCTAAAAATATTATAGTTTTGGGTTCTACCTCATTTGTTATAGAAGGTTTTGTTGTGTGTGTGTGTGTGTGTGTGTTTGTGTGTGTGTGTGTGTGTGTGTGTGTGTGTGTGTGTGTGTGTGTGTGTGTGTGTGTGTGTGTGTGTGTGTTTGTGTGTGTGTGTGTCAGCTTTATGGTTTAAACTCTGGTTTGTACTTTTTTTTTCTCTTTTTTTCCCCTTAGATAATCCAGTAGGTCCGTCATGAGGCTGGATATTATAACTTCAGAGTATCTCTTTGACCCCTCTCTCTTTTCTGTAACCTATTTTCTTCTTTTTTACAACCCCACCCATTCTCCTCCCTGTCAGGTCCAGCAAAAGTAAGCACAGAAAGCATGAACATCTTAGATAAGAAGCATTTTAAATAATTAAATAGAGCTTGATATTGCTGACCCTGGCAGAGCAAAATTGTTCAGCAATACTTGACATGCAGATATTTTTTCTGGTTGTCACAACACCGTACAGGTAAGGGTAAAAAGAAAAGTTGATCTTGGAACGAAAAAGGTTGGGCACCCCTGATATAGACGAATTGGATGGGGCGGAGGTTCTATGCATAAAGTTAAAGCCTCTGTGATGCTTTTTTCATGTCAAAATTTAACTTTAGAAAGTAAAAAACGTATGTTTACAACATTCCAAAATTATTCATTAGGAAACATGTTTTTAGGCGAGGCAAACCAATCTAAATTGTTCTGTGTTTCATCCTAATTTTCTCTTTTTCAGTAACAAATAAATAAACAAATGACATATCAAATTATTCTGCCAAATGTTCTCTTTACAGTGGTACAAAAAACATTCATATCAACCTTGGCATTGCTGAGGTAGGTTCATTTTTACATTGACATACATTTTTTGAAAATTTGTCTTTAAAAAAAGGCTTCGAAAGTAAGGAATTAATCATAAATAAAAACCTAAATTCATTTTTATCTCACTTTCAATAACCACAATGTTGCATACCATGCAGAGAACGAACGCCACGAGAAGTCCTGAAGCCATCTGTGGAGAAAGAATCAAACTAAATTTTTTTTGGAGGGACATCTGTAACATCTGCTTTAAATCTTATAGTTTTAATGTAAAATCAAAAAGGAGTTTTAAATGGATCCAAGATTGTACTTAAGAAATGCTCACCTTGTTTGCAGTGAACCCTGATTCAGAGAATAAATTTTTTCTATTGAGTGAGAACGATTCAAAGAAGGTGAACGATCTCGCTGCGCCAGCCAAGTAGAATGAATCTTTTCTGTTTGATGAACCTTTAAATAGCTGCTGACCAGGAGGTGCCAGAGAGAATGACGAGGCTGATTTATTTTCTAAAGAAAGTCAACAGTTTTTATGACAAAGAAATACTTAAGTGTCACGTTATGCTTTTGTTTGCTGGTAACTGTTTTTATTGTTGCTGCTACAGCAAAAAATGACACATTTCTGCATTTCTCATTTTGCCCTGAAAAGAATTCTTACCAAGGCAATCTTACATATGTTGGATCCATGTATTGAGTTTTGTGATTGAACATGTAATTAAATTTGTTATTTTTGTTGTTTTGGTGGTAAAGATGTTTTCAGTTTTTTTTCTTCCAAATACTAAGAAATCAGTCACTTTGGAAAAGTGCTATACCAGTTGTGATTCCATCAAATTGTGTGAAATACAAACCCAATTCCAATAAAATTGGGACACTGCACATATTGTGAATAAAAACAGAATGCAATGAAGTGGAAGTTTCAAATATCAATAATTTATTCAGAATATAACTTAGTCGACTTATGAAATATTTAATCTGATCAATGTATAACTTTGAAGAAAAAATAAGTTGATTTCAAATTTCAAGGCATCAACACATCTTAAAAAAGTTGAGACAAGGCTATTTTTTACCACTGTGTGCAATCCCCTCTTCTTTTGAGCACAGTCTGCAATCATCTGGAGACTGAGCACACAAGTTGCTCAGGTTTAGGAATAGCAATGTTGTCCAATTCTTGTCTAATACAGGCTTTCATTTGCTCAATTGTCTTAGGTCTTCTTTGTTGCATCTTTCTCTTTATGATGCGCCAAATGTTTTTTATGGGGGAAAGATCTGGGCTGCAGGCTGGCCATTCCAGTACCCGGATCCTTCTGGAACGCAGCCATGATGTTGTGATTGATGCAGTATGTGGTTGATGTTGTCTTATTGGAAAATGCAAGGTCTTCAATGAAAGAGACAATGTCTGGATGGGAGCATATGTCACTCTAGGACTTGGATATACCTTTCAGCCTTGATGGTGCCTTTCCAGATGTGTAAGCTGCCCATGCCACATGCACTCATGCAGCCTCATACCATCAGAGATGCAGGCTTCTGAACTGAGCGCTGATGACATCTTGGGTTGTCCTTGTCCTCTTTAGTTCCGATGACATGGCGTCCCAGTTTTCCAAAAAGAACTTCAAATTTTGATTCGTCTGACCACAGAACAGTTTTCCACTTTGTCACAGTCCATTTTAAATGAGCCCTGGCCCAGAGAATACGTCTGGGCTTCTGGATCATGTTCAAATACGGCTTGTTTTCTTAGCTACGGATTGAGCTACAGATTTTTAAACGACAACGGCTAATGGCCCGGTGGACAATTTTCTCTGTAAGTAGTCCTGAGCCCATGTTGTGTTTTCCATCCATAGTGGCATTCCTGTGTGTGATGCAGTGGCGTCTAAGGGGCCGAAGATCACCAGCATTCAAGATGGTTTTCCGGCCATGACCCTTACGCACAAAGATTGTTCCAGATTTTCTGAATCTTTGGATGATATTGTTCACTGTAGATGATGATAACTTCAAATTATTTCCAATTGTTCTCTGAGAAACTCCTTTCTGATATTGCTCCACTATTTTTTGTCACAGAATTGGGGGAATTGATGATCCTCTGCCCATCTTGACTTATGAGAAACACTGCCAATCTGAGAGGTTCTTTTTACACCCAAGCATGTTGCCAATTAACCAAATTATTTGCAAACTGGTCCTCCAGCTGTTGAGTTTGAGTTTATTTTTTTCAGTTTTTTTTACATGTTTAACAAACAACAACAAAAAAAACAGACAAACAGAGACTGAAAGGGGTTTAGGCAGAAGTAAAAAGAAACTTATTTTAAGCCTAACCCCATTTTACAAAACTATTAAAGACCTAAAAAACAAGCATTTGGCTGGACTTAAATTATAATAAAAACAAAAACAGTACGTCCTGAACATAATAATAACAGTCACACATGAACACATATACAGAAAAGTAGAAAAAATAAAGTTTTCTGGACCTGATCTTTACCAACCAAGTTTCCCCTGTGTTTTATTTTTTTCTTACTAATTAAGTTGATATTTCTAGTGTTTTATAATCATTTATTATTTTGTTTTTATACTTTATTTTAAATGTTTTTAAGGAGGTTGAGTTTTTTAGAGACTCCTCTAGACTGTTCCATAGAGTTACACCTCTGATCGATACACATCTACTTTTTGTATTGGTTCTGACCAGATTTTGTTGATACAGATTTTTTCCTCTTAGCTCATATTGTTTCTTTAACTTTAAACCTGTTTTGAATACATTCTGGAAGTTGGTTATTATGGACTTTATACATTGCTATTGCTGTTGTGAAGTCGGCTAGATCCGGTAATTTGATTATATTTAGTTTTATGAACAAAGGGTTTGAAGGAGCATAATAATTTGCATTGTTAATAATTCTGATTGCCTTTTTTTGTAACTGAAAAATGGGTTGTAGAGTTGTTTTATAATTGTTTCCCCAAATTTCTAGACAGTAACACAAATAAGGAAATATAAGAGAGTTATATAGTAAGTGTAAAGAGTTTTGATCCAAGATGTCTTTAAATTTACACAGTATCCCTACAGTTTTAGATATTTTAGTTTTGAGATAAGCTACATGTTCCTTCCAATTTAATTTCTCATCAATATTGATGCCCAAAAATTTTATATATGTGACTCTCTCTATTTCAGTATTATCAATTTGTATTGTAGTTTTTTAATCTATTTTTCTGTTTCCAAACACTATATATTTTGTTTTGACCCAGTTTATTGATAATTTGTTGTAATCACACCATTTTTTTAGTATTTCAAGATCTTTTTGGGCAGTGTCTAAGAGCAGGTTGAGATCAGGTCCAGAGAAGTACAGACTGGTGTCATCGGCAAATAAAAGGCAGTGCATATTTTTAAGTTGCTTTGAAATGTCATTTATATACATTATAAACAACTTAGGTCCCAGAATGGAACCTTGCGGAACACCATGAGTAATAGTTAGTTTTTTGGATTCAAAGTTTTGCATTTGCACATATTGGTCTCTTTCACTGAGATAGCTTTTCAGCCAGTCGTGAGCAAGACCTCTGACACCATATCCGTTCATTTTCTGTAACAGCAATTTGTGGTCAATGGTGTCAAAGGCCTTGCTCAGATCTATAAATATTCCAACTGTGTATTCACTTTTATCTACTGTAGTAGATATGTCCTCCACTAACTCCATGACTGCCATTGAGGTTGACCGATTTGCCCTGAAACCAAACTGAAAGTCACTGATAAGATTGAACTTATCCAGGTAGTTATCAAGACGTTTTGCATAGAGTTTTTCTAAAATTTTTGAAAATTGGGTTAATAATGAGATGGGCCTATAGTTTGTAAATTTATGTTGATCTCCGCTTTTAAAGATGGGTATCACCTTTGAAATTTTCATTTTTGATGGAAAAATACCAGTGTTAAAAGATTGATTACATATGTAAGTGAAAGGCTGAACAACACAAAAAATAATTTCTTTTAACAACTTCATATCCAGTCCCAAACAATCAGTTGATGTCTTATTCTTGAATTTGCTCACAATGTCCAAGATTTCATTACTTTAAACATTTCTTAGAAAGAAAGAGTTTACATGTGGGTTGAAGTTTTTGAGTCAATTTTGTTCGTTAGAGTGGAAACAGTCATTTCGTTGGCCAAAGTAGGACCAACATTAACAAAAAAAAATGGTTGAAAGCATTTGTAATGTCCTCCTCTTTGTTTATAATTTCACCATTTTCACCAATAAAGTAATCAGGGTATGGAAATCTTTTAGTTTTGTCATTTTTGATGATACTATTTAAGACTTTCCAGGTACCCTGAGTAGAGTTTTTATGCCGTTCTAATAAGTTGTGATAATAGTTTTTTTTCCTAATTCTTATTATGTTTGTTAACATATTTTTGTAAGTTTTATATTTGATCTCAGACTCTTTGGTTCTGTATTTTATGAACTGGTTGTACAAATGTCTCTTCTTTTTGCAGGATTTCGTTAGACTTTTGGTCATCCTAGGTTTATTTCTTTTAATTTGATTTGTAATTTTTTGTTTCCTTATTGGACAGTGTTTGTCATATAGACTGATGAGTTTGTTCAGGAATGAATCGTATGCTTTATTGGGGTCAGTAAAGGCATAGACTTCACTCCAGGTCTGATTTAATAGATCTACCCTTAAATCAGTTATTGCTTCAGGACTTTTGACTCTTTGCATTTTAAATTCTTCAATTTTGGTATCGGAACTCTTTTGATAAAAATTGTGAAAGATGGTAAAAACTGGGAGATGATCAGATATGTCATTGATGAGGATTCCGGCTGTCATTTTTGTGTCCAATAAATTGGTAAATATATTATCCTTTAAGGTAGCGGTCTGGACAGTGATTCTTGTTGGTTTGATGATTAATTTGTTACTGTACATGGTTGTTATGAAATCAGATGTTTTTAGATCGTTATTAGGGTTTAAAAGATTAATGTTTAGGTCACCACATACAATGAGCTTCTTCTTTACATGAGAATATAACTTGTCTATTTCTTGATTAAATGTTTCTAAGCAAGAGCCCGGTGTTCTATACAAACAACTGACAATTATGTTACCAACTTTTGCTACCGTAATTTCGACTGTTATACATTCTAAAATTTCATCTATATTGACGGACAGTGAGTTTATAATTTCACAGGAAAGATTTGTATCAACATACAATGCCACACCTCCGCCTTTTCTATTTTTTTCTGTTCATAGTAAACAGCTGGTATCCATCCAGGTGAACTTCTTTTGCTTTGACATCATCCAACCAAGTTTCCGACACGGCCACTATACTAAATTTATTAAATTTGTCTAAATATTCTTTTATTTGGTCATAGTTTTTATATAGACTCCTGCTATTGAAGTGTATAATAGTAAGGTCTCCTTCATTAAAACTTTTGTTTTTTAATTTCTCATCAGTGTAGTAATCACAATCATTTAGTATTTCGTTGAGGAAATTATCTGGATCAATGTCTTCATCAAAATCATTTCTTTTATGGTTATGACACTCGTGGATAGATAGATTGCTGAATTTAGTTATCAAGTTAATTTTAGAGCTGTCATTAACCACATGTGTTTTTCTTTCAGAATCAGTCATTTGATATATAGGTTACTTTTACATTCAAACATCCCACAAACAAAACAATAGACCTCCACATAATCACACGGAAAAAAAACTTGTTTCTTTTTTTTTTTTTTTTAACATAATTTTGAGTCATTCGGCAGGACTTTGTGTCCATTTTCAGAAGCATTTCAATTTTTAGAGTTTTTTCAGCTTCGGGAAGGCCAAAACAAAAATCACAGCAGAAATAAATAACCAGGCCAGAGTTATTCCCAACAGAAAATGTCTTCTCTTTGTCCAAAAATAAAACTAGAATAAACCATTGATGGTCAAACGTATGTTCGGATACACTCAAAAATCGAGAAGCAAGTATTTCAAACCACACTAATGTAAGAGTCATGGGGATTCTGTCTGAATTTAACCAACGTAAAACCATCATCTGAACCGATCGAGATCTTGGAGTTCTCTTACCAGTAGGACTCGGGCTTCTTCTGTACTCGATCCTTTCAGTTGGATGTAGACTTTGCAGTTTCGTGTCCATGTAGATTTAATCTTGTCGTTTCTCCTCAGAATACGTGCTTCTCTCGCGATCTCCGCTGTTTTCTTGGTCAGGTGCTCGTTTATGTAGACAGATGTTCCCTTTAGCTTCTTTTCTTGGCGTAGCAGCGCTGTTTTATATTTACGATTTGCGAATCGTAAAATGATCGCGGGCTTGCTCGCATCTTTTCGAGGGAGAGTATGACACACCGCGATGTTGTTCGCGTCTACGTGTATATTCTTATCCATGAGATAGGAAACAACTTGTCTCTCCAGTGACAGTAAATCCTCAGGTTCTGCATCTGCGCTCACATTTCTCCCCACTTTAACAAATATAAAACCATTGTCTATAAAAAGTTCATTTTTGGTTGCAGTAGAAACAAAACTGCGCTATACGCACGATGAGTGAAATGAAAATGGGTCAAATCCACATATTTAACACTTTCATAAAAACACTCTGGTTTATAAGTAACAATAATTTTCTTTGAAAATATTAACTTTGTCTGAAACAATGGCCAAGATTGGTGCATCTCAGTGACACGAGTCAAACATGGACACTTTGGCACTAAACCTTGTGTCAGGTTTAGTAATGAAGTCAGAGTGTTTTTTGTTCATTTCCTGTTTTATTTTGTAATCACTCACTTTATTTCCTTTCCGGTGTTGTGTGTGTCTTCCTGGTCTGATCACCTTTCTTCCCTAATGATCTTCACCTGGTTCCTATTTTCTCCTGCCAGTATTTAAGGGGTTGCTTTTCCACACTCCCCCATGGGTTTGTCTTGTCTTTCTGGTTTCCCGTACTTGTCAGTTGATTTTTGGAAGTGAATCTCGTATTTTCTAGCTCTAAGTTTTGATACGTTTAGTATTTTGCTTGGCGCAAGCTTGTTTTCAGTTTGTTAAATAAAAGACTTTGTTTGGAGCATCTACTGTCCTGCTTTGTATCCACACAACAAACCCTGACAGAACAAACCTTCCACAATGGATACTACGGACAGCGGAGCAGGGCGAGCGACGCTCGCTAAACAGGACCGAGCTTCCCAACTTCAGCAGAAGCAAATAGACCGTCTGCACCAGGATATAGTGGAGGTTTCCAGACGGACCAACAGCTAACTGCTCTCAGCGATCAGGTGCTCCAGATATGACAAGGATTGCAGCAGCTCAGTTCATCTCCCTCGCTGCCAACCAGCTCTCCGGGTCCCGATACACGGACGCCAGCACCTGTCTCATCGACTTCCGGAGCTACACCCATGCCACTTCCAGAACGATGGTCTGGAGATTGACGTGACTGCCGACCTTTTCTGACTTTTGTAATAGCTCAGGGGGAAGTTGGGCCTGATCCTGAGAAGATAGAGGCTGTTCTGGAGGGGCCCACCTCTGTTAACCGTAAACAACTCCAGCGGTTCCTAGGGTTTTCCAATTTTCTTCGTAGGTTTATTTGTGGGTTTAGTTCTGTGGTGGCTCCTCTCACGGGTCTCACTTCCTCCTCTGTTCCATTTATTTGGTCAGCTGAGGCCGAGTCAGCCTCTAGCAAACTCTACATCTATTTTCACCTTTGCACCAATCTTGTGTCAGCCTGACCTTGCTCGCCAGTTTATTGTGAAGGTGGATGCCTCGGCTTTTGGAGTAGGGGCCGTTCTCTCTCAGAGGTCAGCGGCAGGGGATAAGTTTCACCCTTGTGCATTCTTTTCCCAAATGCTTAGTGCTGCAGAACGTAACTATGATGTGGGCAATAAAGAGCTCCTAGCCATCAAGCTCGCTCTTGAGGAATGGCATCACTGGTTAGAGGGGGCTGAACAACCATTCATTGTCTGGACGGACCGTAAGAACCTGGCAAACATTCGGACGGCTAAACGATTAAACTCCAGGCAGGCTCGGTGGACATTGTTTTTTGACCGTTTTAATTTTGTGATCGCTTTTCGCCCTGGCTCTAAGAACGTTAAACCTGATGCCCTATCTAGACAATTTGAACCTGTGGACAACCCTGAGGAGTCGGGATCTATAGTACCTCCCTCCTGCGTCTTGCGAACGCTCACATGGCGGTTGACTGAGGAGATCCAGGAGGCTCAACGCCAGGAACTAGATCCGGGGGGGACCAGCTAACAAACTATTTGTTCCCAGATCGGCACGAACAAAGGTCCTCCAGTAGGCGCATGCCTCCCATCTGACCTGTCATCAAGGGGCTCGCAGGACTGAATCATTCATTCGTCGCCGTTTTTGGTGGCCTAGCCTGGCTAAGGATGTCAGGGAATTTGTGGCAGCTTGCCCCGTCTGCGCTAGAGGCAAGTCCAGCAACAAGCTTCCCTCTGGAGAACTGCGGCCACTCCCCGTACCTGGACGACCCTGGTCCCACATCGCCCTGGACTTTGTGACAGGTTTGCCCATGTTGAGTGGGAAGAACACTATTCTGACGGTGGTTGACTGTTTTTCTAAGACAGCCCACTTCGTTGCCCTAACCAAATTTCCCACTGCATCTGAGACAGCCTGACTAATGATCAGGCACATTTTCCGGCTACACGGTTTGCCCAGTGATATAGTCTCAGATCGCAGGCCCCAGTTTATCTCTCAAGTCTGGCGGGCCTTTTGTAAGGCTTTTGGGGTCAACTCTAGTCTCTCTTCTGGGTTTCATCCTCAGACCAACGGCCAGAAAGAGAGGACCAATCAGGACCTGGAAGAAGCCTTCCGCTGCATGTTTGCCCGCCGTCAGACCACCTGGAGCAAAGATCATCCGTGGGTTGAGTATGCACACAATTCCCTCATAACATCTGCCTCTGGTCTCTCCCCATTTGAGTGCTCTCTTGGCTACCAACCCCCGCTGTTTCCGGAGGAGGAGGTGGAAATTGCTGTTCCCTCTGTACAGCATCAGGTCCAGCGATGTCGGCGTGTTTGGAGGGAGGCCCGTGCGGCGCTGCTTCGTTCATCAGCTGCAAACAACAGGCTTGTGGATCGACGTCATTCCGCTGCTCCCACATTTGTGGTGGGTCAGTCCGTGTACCTCTCAACAGACAATATTTGTCTCCGCACGGAATCCAAGAAATTATCCCCCAAGTACATCGATCCCTTCATCATTGAATGAGTTCTAAACCCGGTGACTGTGAGACGGCAACTTCCTCAAACCCTGCATATCCACCCTGTCTTTCATGTTTCTCAGGTGAAGCACCATGTTACCAGCCCCCTTCAACCTGCCCTGACTCCTCCTCCCCCACCGCGGCTCATTGACGTTCACACCGCATATAGTGTCCGCCGGCTCTTGGATGTCCGAAGGCGTGGCCGGGGGTTACAATATCTGGTGGACAGAGTGGGGTACGGTCCTGAAGAGCGGTCATGGGAGCCGTCCTCTCATATCCTGGATAAGGGTTTCAGTCGGGACTTCCATCAACGGCATCCGGACAAGTTTCGCAGTGCGTCTGGAGACGCACGTTGAGGGCAGGGGTACTGTCAGGTTTAGTAATGAAGTCAGAGTGTTTTTGTTCATTTCCTGTTTTATTTTTAAATCACTCACATTATTTCCTTTCAGGT
Source organism: Neostethus bicornis (assembly GCA_902685375.1). Lineage (NCBI taxonomy): Eukaryota > Metazoa > Chordata > Actinopteri > Atheriniformes > Phallostethidae > Neostethus > Neostethus bicornis. Next base: position 29,683,892 of record LR738550.1, read on the forward strand.
GCTGTGTTGCTCTTGGGTGTGTCTCTCAGGTCTGATCATCACTCTTCCTTAATGATCTTCACCTGGTTCCTATTTTTCTCCTGCCAGTATTTAAGGGGTTGCTTTGCCTCACTCCCCCGCGGGTTTGTCTTGTCTTTCTGGTTTCCCGTACTTTGATGTTTTGAAGCGAATCTCGTATTATCTAGTTCTAAGTTTTAAGATGTTTAGTATTTTGCTTGGCGCAAGCTTGTTTTCAGTTTGGATTTGTTAAAGAAAAGACTTTGTTTGGAGCATCTACTGTCCTGCTTTGTATCCACACAACAAACCCTGACAAAAACAAAGCAATAAAATGCAAATAATGGAGAAAGTAAGAAGAAATGGGTAATCTGAAAGTGTTTCATAACTGGATTAAGAATGTGTGGATATGGAATTACAGCCCAACTATTGCTGCAGTAGTAACCTCCTTGCGCCAGCTAGAACCGGCTGTCAATCCATGCAGAATACAAGTCAATTCATTTTCATTTCTATAGTTACACATCACAACAGGAAAGCTTCAAACACAATAATTCCACCAGAAAAACAGAACCAACACAAATAACCAACTAATAAGTCCGTTTTGTGTGTGCAGTGTTTTGATTGGTTTGTAAGATCACTTACACAGGGTGAGACCATCCCATTTACATCCTTAGAAGTTAGTAAAAGGATTTTCATCTTAATTCTAAATCCAGCTGAGATCTAAAGTGAAGCTAAACGCCAGGAGTAATGTGTTCTCTTGTGGTCCTGAAAACAATCTAGATAATTAAATTTATTATTGAGTAATTAAATTGAATTTATTAAATATTCAGTCTCCTGTTACATCATTCAATATAAATAAAGTTTATACTAATGTACAATTGATCAAAAAAACAGGCTTACACACACAAAAAATGCTTGTCTGTCTTTGTGTGCTAATAAACATTAGATTTTATTTTCAGTAAAACATGAAGATTAGATTTTATTCCCAGTAGAAGGGAATTGTATCTTGAGTTCCTAGTTTGTGTCATGATCCTCCAGAGTTCGTTTACTCTGTTTGCAGTTTCAGTCCTCGTCACAGCCATCTTCGACCTGAGTGTCCTCACGTCCCTCTTGGTTCTCCCTAATGTTCACACCTGTGTTTACTTTCTTCCACTATTTAAGCCTAGTTATCCATCCCCCAACGTGTCGTCAGTTTAGTTGTTATTACTAGTCCTGCCTCCTCTCCAGTGTCCTTCATGCCTGGCTGCACCACTCCAGCCAGCTTCTCTTGGTTAATGTCACAGCTTCTCCAGTCAGCCTGAGCCCCTCATTTCCCCCAATAAACTCAGCTGAATCTTCTTACGTGTACTTGGCTCCTACTTTCTACATGGTAACAGTTTGGTTGTTTTTGTTAGAGGTCAGGTCATCGTGTTCTAGAGTTAATACTGTTTTTAGAAGTCTGATGATACAAATTAGACACATAGTTATACGCGTGAACACAGTTTTCCATGTGTCCACAGTGAAAAGAAAAAGTAACAAACAATGGAGGAAAGAACAACTAAGATCAGAAAAAGGAACATTAAAATAAATAAGAAATAAAGCATCTAGCAAGATCTCCATCTGTTTATCTTCTATGCACGGCCTTTTTGTAATCAATGGTTCAGTTTTTTATACTATTCAGCCATTCAGGCTTCAAGCCAAGCTAAACCATTTTGGGGATGACATCATCTTGTCCAATTGGTTTGCAGATGTTTAAGCGTGTAATCATCATCTTTCGCTGAGTTTCTGTCCATTCTTCTGGCTATGTTTTGTCTCTTTCTAAAGATTTAATTTTGAGCACACTTTGGACATCATTTTGGACTTTGTGTTGGACAGCTCTTTTTTTAGATAATGTCCGGCTAGCTCCCAATAGCTTGCTGGTTATGAAGTCATGTTACTGTTGACATACATGTTGACGTGCGCAGCCAGCTAGTGGCTCTCGGAGGCACATCTCTGTGTGGCTGGGGGAGTTAGTTTGGTCCCGAGGGAGCAGAGGAGAAGGAGTCGATCTGGAGGAAATGTGGAGAAAGATACTGTCTGCAGCTGGTGCTCTGGGTCCTGTGATTTTTGTGGTCTCCATGGAAACGCCCAGTTGCTCCCTTGAGGAACTCGAGGCGCACACTCGGAACTAGTGAAATACAGAGAGGCCAGTTTGGTGTTCTTCACTGCGGCCAGGCTTTGTGATCCATTCCGGACTCCAGCTTTTGGGTTGCCAGGTTGGACACAGTGCGACCAGACTGGGACACCGGTGGACTAGAACAAGGGGGATCGAGGTGTTAAACACTTGGTGTTTGGACTGTGGTACTCAAATTTTCCTTTGGGGATCAATAAAGTATATTCAATTCAATTGTTTATGTCAGGACCAAACTATACTCAGGACTCAGATGCAGAGTTCGTTAACAAAGATTTATTCCACGCAAGATCGAGAGAATAATCCAAAATATTCTGACACAGGACAAGGGAAGACTAGAACCATTTAACACAAAAAGGAGGGGATCTCAGGTGGAAACAATGAGGGACAATTGGACATACACAGCTGTGGGAAACACACTAGGGCAGGAAGTAACAAACATGAAACAAGAGGAAAGTTCGTTTTCACAATAAAACAAGAAGTGCACAACTACACAACACAGGTTGCAGACACGGACAAAATGTGCACAGAAAAAACACAAGACATTACAGTACCCCCCCATCAAAGACCGGTACTGGACGGTCCAGGACCACGAGACTTGTAGAAGTCCTTTAGGAGTGATTTGTCCAAGATGAATCGCTCCGGAATCCACTCTCTTTTCTCAGGACCATACCCCTCCCAGTCCACCATAAACTGACGCCCCCGACCCCTGCGTTGGACATCCAAAATCTCCCGCACAGTGTACACTGGGCCACCCCCAATCATTCTGGGCGGCGGTGGGGGCACAGATGGAGAGACAAGTGGACTATCCACCACTGGCTTCACCTTGGTAACGTGGAAAGTTGGATGAACACTGAGGGACCGAGGCAGACGAAGGCGAACAGCCGCCGTACCAACAACCTTGGTAATGGGAAATGGACCCACAAACCTTGGAGCCAGCTTTCTACAGGGCACTTGTAGATTGAGATCCTTGGTGGAGAGCCACACCCGCTGTCCAGGTCGATAGATTAGGGCAGGACAACGCCTACGATCCGCATCCTTCTTAACACAATCCCGTTAAGGTAATAGCAGAACTTGGCGAGTGGCAGCCCAAATGCTTTGACAGCACCGTACTAGGGCATGGGCCGATGGAACAGAGACCTCCGGCTGCAGGTCTGCAAAAAGGGGACGGTCATAACCAAAAACACACTTGAATGGGGACATACCCGTGGCTGTGGTAATCAAAGAATTGTGGGCATACTTCACCCAGACCAGGTTCTTGCTCCATGTTGAGGGGTTCTAGGAGACCAAACATCGGAGACCAGTTTCCAGCTGTTGGTTGAGGCGTTCAGTCTGGCCGTTGGATTCCGAATGATAACCAGAGGTCAAGCTGACCCTGGCATCAATGAGTCGGCAAAATTCCCTCCAGAACTGGGACACAAAGTGAGGCCCCCGGTCAGAAAGAATGTCCTTTGGGAAACCATGATATCAGAAGACGTGGTTCATCATTATTTCAGCCGTCTTCTTGGCCGAAGGCAGTCTGGACAGGGGAATAAACCTGACTATCTTTGAAAACCTGTCAACAACAGTTAGTACAGTGTTGTTACCCTGTGAAGCCGGAAGCCCTGTGATAAAGTCCATGGATATCTCAGTCCCTGGGGGAGAGGGAATGGGGAGTGGTTGAAGCAGTCCCATGTGGGCCCTGAATGAGGTTTTGTTTCTGGCACAGACTGAACAATGCTGCCACGTACTCCTGGACCTCCTCCATACGCGGCCACCAGTAACTCCTCGAAATGCTGTACATAGTCCGCCGGACGCCTGGATGACAAGAAAGCAGTGAGGCGTGGGCCCAATGAATTACCCTTGAGCGTAACACTGGAGGGACAAGTAGACGATTGTCCGGACATCCTCTATGCAATGGTGTCCCACTGTTGGCCTGCTTGACCTCATTCTCTATCTGCCAAGTCACCACTCCAACCACACAGGTTCGTGGAAGGATAGGCTCTGGTTCCTTGGCAACAGGCTCAGGGTCGTATAGGCGAGACAGGGCATCAGGCTTGATGTTCTTGGACCCCGGCCTGTAAGATAAAGAGAAAGAAAAGCGGTTAAAAAAATAACATCCACCTGGCCTGGCGAGAATTAAGTCTCTTTGCATTGCAGATATACTCAAGGTTCTTATGGTCCGTCCAGACAATAGAAGGATGGGCCACTCCCTCCAGCCAATGCCGCCACTCCTCCAGAGCCACCTTACCTGCCAGCAACTCCCGGTTGCCAACATCATAGTTACGTTCGGCCTTAGACAGTCGCCGAGACAGGAAAGCACAGGGGTGGATTTTGCTGTGGATTTCTGACCGCTGGGAGAGGATTGCCCCAATCCCCTCATTAGAGGCATCCACTTCAACCACGAATTGGCGGCGAGGATCTGGAAGTGTGAGCACCGGAGCAGAAGAGAAGCTTTGCTTTAGAATCTGAAACGCTGTCTCAGCATCTGGTGCAGAGGTGTCAAAAGTACCAACATTTTCTACTCAAGTAGAAGTATAAATACCGAGTTATACAACATTATACAACATCTAAGTGATGTGTAGTTTTAATCTCCTCAGTCAGTCTTTATAAACTAATCAATAACATTTTGGATGCTTTTAAGCACAAATACTTCATCCACTACTATTTATGGATTAATCAGTTCAATTAGCTTTGTTTCTAAAGATAAAATAGTGCGTCACAGATCAAAATTATTTTTATAAAAATACCATCTACAACATTTTCAGCAAAGACTTGTTTACAATAACCGCAGACTGAAAATAATAATAATAATAATAAAACATTTTTTTGCTGTTGTTTTTTTTAAAACTGATAATTCAATCAAAGTTCAGTGTTGCAGCATCAGAAACTCTTTGATTTCCGAGCCCGCAACAAGTCTCAAACACGGAAATTGACGATCCTGCTCTTTAAGTTTGTGGGCGGTGCTACTCGCCCCAAAGTAATGATTGACTGGACCTTTCAGCCAATCATTCCTCTGTTCCTTTATTTGATGCATTCAGGGTTCATAAAAATAAAAAAAACTCCGACAAACAGTCGCGGCTTTTTAACGGTGACAAAATGGCAAAAGTAGTGACTACATTATATAAAATTAACGACGTAAAAGTACAGATAACTGCATAAAAAAGTAGTGAGTAAAAGTAAAAAGTAGACAAAAAAATAATTACTTTGTTAAAGTAAAGATAACAAGATTTTCTACTTGAGTAAGGTAACGAAGTAGTCTTACTTCGCTACTTGACACCTCTGATCTGGTGTCCATCTGAACACCACTTGACGAGACGTGAGAGCATGGAGCGGGGCCACCACGGTGCTGAAACCCCTGACAAACCGTCTGTAGAAATTAGCAAAGCCTAAAAACTGTTGTAGTTTCTTGCGGCTCGCAGGCGTTGGCCAATCCATCACAGCACTCACTTTGGCAGGATCTATCGCTACCTTACCGGCTGACACTATTAAGCCGAGGAAGGAGATTGTCGTGGCATGAAACTCGCTTTTCTCAGCCTTGACGTAGAGGTCGTTTTCCAAGAGATGCTGAAGGACCTTAGTGACATGGATTTTGTGAGACTCCAAGTCAGGGGAATACATGAGAATGTCATCCAGGTAAACATATACAAAGTGATCCAAGTAGTCTCTTAGGTCTTTGTGATCATCGCCTGAAACACTGCAGGAGCGTTATGTGAGGCCAAAAGGCATGACCAGATATTCGTAGTGACCCCTAGGGGTATTAAATCTGGTTTTCCACTCATCCCCTTCCCTAATCCTAACCAAGTGGTAGGCATTGCGTTGGTCAAGCTTGTTAAATATCTTGACCTGCTGGAGCTGGTCAAAGACAGATGACATGAGAGGAAGGGGATATCGATTTTTTTATTGTAATTTTATTAAGAGTACTGTAATCAACGCAGGGTCTGAGAGATCCATCCTTTTTCCCCACAAAGAAAAATCCCGCTTCTGCTGCAGAGGAGGACGGACGGGTAAAACCCGCTGCGAGAGATGTGTCGATGTATTCGTTCACTGCATCTTGTTCAGGAGCAGAAAATGAGAAAAGACGCCCCTTTGGAGTGGTGGAACCTGGAACCAGATCTATTGAACAGTCATATGGACGATAAGGTGGAAGACTTAGAGCTTTGAACTTACTAAAAACTTCTCTCAGATGGTGGTAGCAGAATGGCACTGTTCTGAGGTCTGCGGTTCTTGGACCTGAAGTAGGATGAGCAGAGACTGGATTACTAACAGTAGTGCATTGTTTCTGGTTAGTGATGCAATTATGCTGTTTCTCACAATCCGGCCCCCATCTCATAACCATTCCTGTACTCCAGTCTATCTGGGGATTATGCTTGCACAACCACTGGTACCCCAGAATTAGTGTCTTAGACGGACATCTGAGCAAGTAAAAGTTCATCAATTCTTTGTGTTTCTCAATGGAAACCAGAAGAAGTTCAGAGATGTGAGTTATGCTAAACAGTACTTTCCCATCGAGAGCTCTGGCCTGGATGGGTTTTCCTAGCAGTTTTGTACACAGTCCCAAACTGTTAACTAGATCCCAAGACATCAAACTCTCATCAGTAGTTCTATGGCGTTGTCGTGGTGAGTTACCTCTACGGACGTGAAGCTCCGTGTGGAAGAGCGGTAGTGGAGAATTGACTCACTGTTGTAGATTTCTTCATCGGATAGGACGAAACAAGGTGATTCCACTCCCCACAGCAGTAACACAGTTCCTTCCCGCCGGGGCGCAATCTCCGTTCCTCAGTGGACAGTCGCGCCCGATCCACCTTCATGACGTGAACGACGATGTGGGTTTAAATGAGAATGGTGGACAGCCCTCCGCCCCCCTTCCCGTTCAGCTGAGGTGTGAGACAACTCCACTTCAGTAGATCTATACTGCTGTTGGCGAGACAGCTGGCGTCCCCAGTTATATGTACGTATAGTGAGTGCAATGAGGGAATCCAGGTCCGGTGGTAGATCCAGTGGCACCAACAGCTCCTGGATGTGCGGAGCCAGTCCCTTCAGGAAGGTATCATACAAGGCAGTGGGACCCCACCCGCTCTCCGCCGCCAACGTGCGGAAACGAATGGCGTAATCACAAACAGTTTCCTTGCCTTGTCTGATCCCGGTGATTTCTCGACCCTTCTCCCGGCTGGTGGACACCGGATCAAAGGTGTTCAGCAGGGCGGTTTGGAAAGCAGCAAGTGATGAGCAGAGTGGAGAATTGCGAAACCACTCCGCCATGATTTCCGATATAAATAAAATACAGATCAGATTAATTATTTTTCTTTTTAGACACCACATTAAATCATTGCACTACTGATGGTACAAAAGGCCTCCCGTAACTCGCTTTTACAGAGCGGCTGCAGCAGTCTCTATCTGAACGAGCTGCTCCAGCTCCTCACTGTCATACAGATGATGTGGGGGGTTGTTACAGATACTCCTAGGACCTAAAGAGTCCAAAGAACAGCCCAAGACAGAGCTAGCCCTCCTGACAAACTTGTCCAGTTTCCTCTTGTCTCTCTCTGTTACTCCTCCACACCAGCAGGAAACTGCATGGAAAGCTGCTGATGCAACAATGATTTCATAAAAGTTCTCTAGGAGTGTCCTGCACACACCGAAAGACATCAGTCTCCTCAGAAAGTGGAGAAGACTTTGGTCCTTCTCTTACAGGACACCATTGTTATCTGAGCAGTCCAGTTTGTTGTCATTGTGAACCAGTGGCGGGCGGTCAGAGCCAGCAAGGCCTTCTCTGCTGGCCTAACTTAACCAGACAACGTCATTATCATAATTATAATAAAAGTCCATTTAATTTTAAATGTATTTTTCATATATATATGTATAATATATATATAATTATTCTCCATATTCTGTTTTCTTAATGTCATATTATATACATTTGGTTATACTGCTTCCACTGTTGTAGTGTTGGGTTAAAGTTTTTATCCAATCAGAATTCAGCTAGCTGGTGTCGCCAGGCTGTATGAAATCTGGCCGAGACCTTCAGAATCAACAGTGCGGGCATCTGAGGACTGTAAGTGAAGCACGTGTAGTTTCTGACAGCCAATCAGATCATGAATTGGTGTTTAAATGCTCTTCAAAATAGCTCGTGTAGTACACCAGTGGTTTTTGTGATGTCTTTTAGTTTGAAAGTACATGTTTACCGTTACCATGGCAACAAGAGTGCTTATGAGAGGAGAGAATGTTTCCACGTTATAAAGACGCTGCAAATAAATTTTCTCGTGAAGTCAAAGTCGATTTAAGTTTATTATTATTGATTTTAAAAAGCCATTTTTTTCAGGCTGGTCCCATCACCTTTAGGCCGGTCCGGGAAATTATTGTCAGACACTAAACCGGTCTGTGGCGCAGAAAAGGTTGGGGACCTCTGTTGTACACAATTAAGGTGATGCAACGCCCACTGGTGCCTACGTCTGCTTCTGTATCCAGCCGTGGTGTCATTAATGATGGTATTTGAGGGGTGTTTATTGAAGTCGGACAAAGTAGCACATCACCGAAGGACTCGGTGTGAAACGCACGGACCACAACTGTTGTGAACACATCCACCCTTTCAATGTTAAATACCTGTAAATCTCTCTCAATATGGTTACATTTTATTGGCTGCAGCAGTTCGACAAATCAAATTAACTTTTTTTTTAAAAGAAAAAAATCCATCAAATTAAATTCAAACATATATGTAGGAGAGTCAAGTAAAAGCAAAGTTAAAAACATACAAAACCTAACAAATCTTTTTATGATTAGCGATTCTTAATTTATTTCGATCTTTAAAAAAATTGATAAAGAATGCAGAATAAAATAATTAAGGAAAACGTAATAAAACAAGGACCAGGATGGTTATGAAAGAGTCACAGATGAATGTGGTCACGCTTTCATGAATGAGATCAAATATATTCAGGTGTAAAATAAATCTGCATTGTATATCTTTTCATAAATAAATTTAAAATCAAGTTCAGAATTAAGGTTTATTTTATTTTTTTCTTCACATTACAAAGATGTTCAATTATTTTACAGACTTTTCTAAATCTAATTCCCAAAAAATTTTCATTTTAAAATTCAGTTTTTTTCATAAATGTTAAAGACTGGTGAGTCTTGCAGGGTGTAACCCACCTCTTATGGTTTACTACAAAACACTAACAGCTTAAATAAATGAAAGAATATGAATACCGTAATTTCACGGCCATTAGGCGCACCGTACGAAAAGGCGCAGCCTCAGTTTTTTGCGCCGTTGCTGTATTTAACACACACATAAGGCGCACCGTACGAAAAGGCGCAGCCTCAGTCACACACCGCCTTACAGCAACACACGCAAGCATGCAAATGTGGGTATTAAAAAATAGTCCAGTGCTTCTCAAATAGTGGGGCGCGTGTGATCATGTGGAACACGTTTTTCTTTTTTGCCATACTAGAATAAAGTGTAATTGTACATCCACTACAGTAGTTGTAGTTTATAGTTTAAATAAGAATTATTTTTTTTAATTCAAGTTAATTGATGCACTTTAAACATTTTCTGTTACACACTAAAAAACAATGAAGCTGTTCTTTTTCTTTTTTTTTTCCTTTAATGTTAATGAGGATACAATGTTATGCAGAAGTGTACTTAGAACCAGGGGTCCCCAAACTTTTCTGCGCCACGGACCGGTTTAGTGTCTGATAATATTTTCACGGACCGGTCTACAGGTGATAAGACCAGCCGGAAAAACTGGCTTTTTAAATCAATAATAATACATTTAAATCCACGTTTTCTTCACGAGAAAATTTATTAGCAGCGTCTTTATAACGTGGAAACATTCTCTCTGTTCGAACGCACTCTGGTTGCCTTGGTAACGGTAAACAAACCTTCAAAATACAAGACATCACAAAAACAAAATTAATAAAAATACTAGTTAGGCCCCTCACACCAGGGGTGGTCCACCTGGTGGTTGGGGACCACTGCTTATAACAATTTCATAGACAAATGATACTAATTATGGTCATGGCGGAGAGTGGGTGAGAGGGGGGGCGAAATATTTTCTTCTTTCTAGGGGGGCGCAACAGGATATAATTGAGAAGCACTGCGTTAGTCCAAGCATCTACAATCTATTGACTCGTTAATGCTGAAATTTCTCGCGGCGGCTCGATTCCCATGTTCCTCCGCGTAGCTGATTGCCTTCAGCTTAAACTGAGCGTCATAAGCGTGTCTCTTTGCCATTTTCAGAGTTAAAACAGCAATGTTGTGCATACAGCACATACCTTTTTATACACAATCCACGCCCACACTTCACTCTTTAACGTTCTCATGATTTTTCTTTAAGGTCCGCCTCGCCTCACGGGCACCGCTTTTAGGTCACACACTAGGCGCACCGCACGAAAAGGCGCACCGCTCATTTTGAAGAAAATTTTAGACTTTTAGGTGCGCCTTATGGCCGTGAAATTACGGTAGATGGAATGATGAATGCATTCATTTGATCAAAAGAATAATTTGTGTGAGCGTTTGGGTTCTTGAGGTGGTGATGGAGATTTGCTTCAAATATTCATGGAACAGACGAAGCTTTGTTTTTTATCACAAGTATTGTCGTTCCACTTCTGATGTCCTGGAAAAAGAAAATTTTGAGGTAAATCATTTTATTACAAATAGGTCTACGCCAAGGGGCACAAACAATATGGCTCCGCTTGCTCGATATAAAAAAACATAATTTTTACAGACATATTACTCCAACATTTTTTCAGCTTAGTTGTCAACCAATTTAATAACGATTATTCATTCATTGTTAGGACAGCACGGTGGCGCAGTGGGTAGCACAATGGCCTTACAGCAAGAAGGTCGTAGGTTTGAGTCCTGGGTGGGGATGAGGCTTGGAACACTGTCCTTTCTGTGTGGAGTTTGCATGTTCTCCCCATGTTTGTGTGGGTTTCCTCTGGGTACTCCGGTTTCCTCCAGCCCTCGAAAGACACGCATGCCAGGTTGATTGGCCGGTGCCAGATTGCCCCAAGGAATGAGTGTGTGTGTGGATGGTTGTATGTGTGTTGCCCCACGACAGACTGGAGACCTGTTCGAGGTGTATCTTGCCCTTCACCTTAAATCAGCCGGATTGGGCTACGGCACCCCCTGGAACCTCGAAAGGGATGGATGGATAAGAAGATAACTGACTGACATTCATTATTAATAACTGAGGGAGACTCACTGTTCAATAAAACGAATACTTTAGCTTTTTCTTTGATAAATAAAATTAGATGATTTTAAAAGATAAAACTTTTTCCCCGTTCCTGTGAGCATAGATTGTGGAGGGTGGTGGTTGGTGTAGACTGTCAGATTGGTTATATGCTTGGTTTTGTTCATTGTTTTTTAAACAAATGGACCGTTTTTTAAAATATGTTTTAGTTATTTTTGTGCCTGAATTAAGCATGAAGAATGCTTGTTCATGCTTAATAAATATAAAATTTAAAAATGGAGCTTATTCAGCAAATTCATTTAAATTGAAAAAAAAAACAAAAAACTTTAGTATCTGTTTGATTTAAATGCAAAAAAGTTTTGTATTAGTTTAAAGATTTACTGATTAATCATTTTTACCGAAGGGGAACATTTCAAGACAATTTTCTGCTCCGTTGGCGTTGTCAGGTTGTCCTGCGTTCCAAGAGGTGAAATCCCACATTGACCCATCAGTCCACATCCAAGTTGTCTCCTGAGAATACGTAGCAATTTATGTTTTAATTCCAACCTTTTTGAGTTTTTAAAAATATCAATTGGGTGTTGTTGATGTTTCAGGTCCTGCAAATAACTTACTTCTACGGAATCAGTTCCACCGATCCAGAGACGTTCGCCATAGAGTTTAATCCAGTCATCAATAAGATATAACTCAACAAATTGGTGAAAGGAGGCCAGATGCCCTCCTATGTGTATGCAGTGTAACTGGCAAATAAAAAAGAAAAAAGTTAGTAAGAACGATGTAAACACAATTTGACCACGCTAATGGCTCTACTTATATTTAACATATCAGAAACGGAATCAGAATGCTTTTATTGCCATGTCAGTGAAAATATCAGAGACTAGGAACTTGCTTTGATACAGGTGTGCAAACACATAAAATAAAAATAATAAAAATAAAATAAATAAAAATAATAACAATAATTTCAACAAAACCAAGAGTGTTCAGAAGAAAAAGAAAAGCAGTGCAATGTCATTGAAAATAATAGAAAATAATAAAGATAGTAAAGTGACAAGAGGGAAGTGACTATGAGATGTGGAGATCCAGTTTATAAAGAGTTCATAAGTCCAACGGCAGAAGGGAAGAAGCTGTTTTTGTGGTGGGACGTTCTGGTCTGAATGGACCGGAGCCTCCTGCCCGAGGGGAGTCGCTCAAAAAGTCCATGTCCAGGGTGGGAAGGGTCAGCTGCTATCCGACCTGCACGCCCCCGAGTCCTGGAGACGTACAGGTCTTCGAGAGATGGAAGGCTACAGCCGATCACCTTCTCTGCGGAGCACACAATGCGCTGCAGTCTGTGTTTGTCCCTGGCTGTGGCTCCAGCGTACCACACGGTGATGGAGGAGGTGAGGACAGACTCGATGATGGCTGTGTAAAACTGCACCAACATCTGGGGGGGCAGCTTGGCTTTCTTCAACTGCCGCAGAAAGTACATCCTCTGCTGGGCCTTTTTGATCAGGGAGCTGATGGATGGCTTTAGGTCCTGTGTGATGGTAGTGCCGAGGAAGCGGAAAGAGTCTACAGTGGTAATGGACAAGTCTGTCAGTGCAAGGGGGGTAATGGGAGCTGTGACTTTCCTAAAGTCCACGATCATCTCCACTGTCTTCTGAGCGTTGAGCTCCAGGCTGTGGCTGCACCAGGAACACCAGCCGGTCTACCTCCATCCTGTAGGCTGACTCATCGCCATCAGAGATGAGCCCAATGAGTGTGGTGTCATCTGCAAACTTGATCAGTTTGACAGAGTCATGGCTGGAAGTGCAGGAGTTGGTGTACAGGGAGAAGAGCAGGGGAGAGAGGACACAGCCCTGTGGAGATCCTGTGCTGATAGTCCGAGAGGTGGAAATATTCTACCCCAGCCGCACGCACTGCCTCCGGTCTGTTAGGAAGTCAGTAATCCACCTGCAAGTGCAGTCAGCCACATTGAGCTGAGAGAGCTTGTCCTGAAGCAGGGTAGGGAGGATGGTGTTGAATGCAGAGCTGAAGTCCACAAACAGGATCATAGCATAGGTTCCCGGGGAGTCCAGGTGCTGCAGGGTAAAGTTGAGGGCCAGGTTGATGGCGTCGTCTACAGACCTGTTGGTTCTGTAGGCAAACTGCAGAGGGTCCAGAGAGGGAGAGGTGAAGTGCTTGAGATGAGGGAGGACCAGGCGTTTGAATGACTTCATGACTACAGACTTAAGCGCCACAGGCCTGTAGTCATTAAGTCCAGTGATACGGGGCGTCTTGGGGACAGGAACGATGGTGGACAGCTTGAAGCAGGCTGGAACGTGGCATGTCTTCAGCGAGGTGTTGAAAATGTCTGTGAAAACTGGAGACAGTTCCTCAGCACAGTGTTTCAGGGTGGCCGGGGAGACACCATCTGGGCCCGAAGCTTTCCGAGGGTTTTGCTTGCGGAAGAGCTTGAGCACATCCTGTTTTGTCACCAAGAAAGCAGTGGAGGGGGAGGGCTGGTCAGTTGGAGTGATCTCTGTTGTTAATTGAGTGGGGGATGGGAGTGGCTTCAAAGTGTCTGAAGGTTGTTGATCAGTGAGGGGGGAGGAGAATGAGACATCAAACCTGGCATAAAAGGTGTTGAGTTTCTCTGCCAGTTGTAAGTTGGCAGTTTCTCTGCCAGTTATACACGTAAATAAACAGCATATTTGAATATTTATGCTTTTTTATGCCTGCAGGGGGTCTTTGTCGATGAGGTGGAAGATGCATATGCATCCTAATGATTGATTACTGAATTTCAGCTGAATGGAAGTATTTGTTTTGTGGTGTATTGGAAAGCTAACACAAGTTCAGCGACCTTAGAAGAGCTGGCTAATCAGCTCGATGAGATGATTTGTTCCATCATCACTCAGACAAAAGCGGAGGGAAACTGCAAACAGGATGTTGCCTTAATCATTTCAAAACAGATTGATCCCATTAATTAATTAATTTTATTTTTTTTCTTTTAAACCTGTCCTGTCCTGCGGGGTTAAAAGAAAACAAGTAGTGACATGCAGAATGATGATCTGTTGCAAACAGCAAACTGTCTAGTATTGCTGGACAGTTTTGTTCTTCCAGGGTCAGCACTATGTGCCGACCCAGACAAGCTTTATTTGTTTATTTTAGATGCTTTTCAAACAAAATATCTGTGCTTTCTGTTGTTTTTTGGCTGGACCTGACAGGGATTACTGAGGAGAGGGGCGGGGAGGGAGGGTGATAAAAAAGAGGAATAGGGTAAAGAAGAAGAAGGGATAAAGTGAAGAGATATCTGGAGTTTACAGTATTCACGACCAACCTGCTGGATTATCCAAGGAGAAAAAAAAGTACAAACAAGAGTTTAAGCCAATGATAAAGCTGACACACACAACAAAACCTTCTATAACAAATGATGTAGAACACAAACACATGTTACTAGAGCTATAATAATATTGGTTGGGAGCAAGGAACATAGCGGACAGTAAACAGTGTGATGCAGTGTGCGAGTGTGAGTGAAAGTACATGCATGCTGCCGATGTGAACCATGTGCTTATTAGGACCAATGGATCCTCACCAGCCCCAAAAGATTGGAACGAGGGAGGCAGAGACAGTCGCAATCTGGGCCCGTGCCCATCTAGATCCCGGGACCCTGAGGCCGGGCCAAGGAGCCGCCCACCCAGCCAGGCGCTTAAGAGAAACCCCTTCCGGGGCCACCCCAGCAGCAAGGGGCACAGGCCTCCTCGATGTCAGCACCCACAGGCTACGGGGAAGATGCTGTAACCGTACCCCACAGCCCCAGGCGAGCCCAGGGGTTGTCAGAAGTCAAGGCCGAGAGGGGAGCACTCACCCCAAGGGTCCAGGGACCCGATTCCCCCAAGCCAGGGCTCAACCGGAGGCCCAGCAGGGCCAGGCCGCCCTATATGCAGCCACCACAGCACAAAACACAGCCAGGTGCCCGACCCAGGCAGCCCAAAAAGCACCTTTGCATACCTAATGTCCTTCTTCACTACCCTAGCCCCTCACCTGTGGCCATGCCAACTCTCTAATGTTGCTTGCCCCAGTGCACCTCTTAACCCCAACTGGTGACGAGGGGCCCCGGCAGGGTCAGGCGAGCGCGCCCCCGACCCCGTCTCCCAAAAAAAAAAAAAAAACACACAACCGCATCTCTGGGTGTCTCCCACCCCTCAGCAGCGGGCAAAACAGAAGTGACTGGCCTCCAAGTCCCGCAAACCAAGCCCCTCTCCAGGCAGCAGAACGCTATGATCTTGGCTGATCCGAAAGGACACAGACGGGTGAAGACTGGCCGCACTTCCCCGGTCCCACCTGTGTATGTATGTGCTGCAAATGAAGTGTGCGAGAGAGCGCTGAAAGGTGGCAGGCCCTGTCGCTGCCAAGCGGCATTACCCCCCAACCCGAGGACCTCTCTGTGTGTAGTTTAATTAGGAATAGTAGAAAAAGTTTCAAAAAAGTCTTCTGGACAGTTTAATTCTTCAACGAGACGTTTCGACTTCCATCCGGAAATCATTTTCAATCTGAATGATTGAAGACTTCAGATTGAAAATGATTTCCGGATGGAAGTCGAAACGTCTCGTTGAAGAATTAAACTGTCCAGAAGACTTTTTTGAAACTTTTTCTACTATGGATCACTCCTGGATGAATGAGGGACTACACGGATTTGTTGCTAAGAATTAATTAGGAATGTGTGTGGTCCGATTATGCCATGTTCAGTGTCTAACGTGGGGTTTAAAATTGAGGGAGAACAGTATGAGGGGAGTGCACTTGGCACTCCCTCTCCAAAATACCCCTCAAGACCCTATATGAATGACTAAGATGCAGATAAAAGTAGAGTGTAGGATGGGTGCAGACATAGACTCAGAAAGGGGATCACCCTCCCCAAGCCTCGTCTGCGTGCCCCACTCATCCAGACCCCGCGCTCCAAGTGACAGTAAGAATGTGGCAGTGTGGAACCGGGAGAGGGCAGGCGGATGGGCACAACCGGGGGAGGGAAACATCCACCTGGGCGACCATCTCCCCAGCCGGACACAGTACCAGAGGTCCTTCGACTCGGCCAGGCAACCACGAGGCAAACAGCATGCTCCAAAAAGAGGCAGCCGTGCGAGACACAACTACCGAGGCAGTGTCCTCCGCCTCGGTAGAGCAGTAGGAAACCCCAGAGCCATCAGAAACAACCTCTAATAGGCCCGAGGACCCAGGCCCACTCCACCCACTGAGCCACACCGTCAGCACACAGCCTCATCTTACCTCTTCTTTCTTTCTGCTGCACCCTACGTCCTCCCTATTCACCCTCAGCCTGAAACCCCTCCGTTCAGCAGGTGAGACGTGGATCCCCAGGTCAGGCACCAGGCGGTCCGATCGCAGTGACCACCCCAAGATAGCCTAGGCTCTCCTGAACTCAGCCGCACTGCCCAAACCGAGGAAGCTTGAACGGGTCGAGACAATGAGGCAAACGCCCCCCTTACCTCCCGCAGGCCGGATCTGAGCCTTTGAGGAAAAGGTTCAATGGCCAGGGCGTATAGCATCCCAGGTGCCTGTAGATTTTAAAATTGAACGAGATGTTCAACTCACAGTCTGTAACCTGGAGCACCATTAGGACCTGTCTGCAATGACAGACGATATGCCGGAGCAGCGGGGCCTTGCAGCCAAGTGACATCATCCGGAAGGGAGAAACAATGCGGCCGAAACGGGACAACTCAGCCATTAAGGTCTCATTCTTCAGGAATGGTGGAGCATTGGATATAATCAACCTCTTAGCCAGACAAACCAGGGGCATCACAGACATAAGGGAGCTGCGGATCACCACCCCCTTCTTCATTGCATCAGCCTATTTCTCCGTGGAGGCCAGAAACAACAAAACAGACCCATTCATCCTGGAGCCGACGACATCACCGACCGCGAGTGCCACCTCCTCCATCATGCACATTCCAGCAGGGACCAGCTTGACGCCGAGTCAGTGGTTCAAACCATACACCGGCCGATCCAGTCATGACGCCAGTTCACCAACAATCGGTGCACGCACCAGACCAGGTGAGACACAAACAGTCAAAAACAGTCACTATAATCCACACAAATGCATTGAAAAAAAAAAAAAAAAAACGAACTCCAAACCGACAAGACTCACTCACTAGTGACCAACCTGGAAGCGGAAGTATAGAGAGAGAAAAACAAAGACAGACAGACAGACAAACAGACAGACAGACAGACATACAGGTAGGTGGATGGATGGATGATAGATAGATAGATAGATAGATAGATAGATAGAAATGTACTTCTGCAGCTGCAAAACTCTTTTTGACTTTGACGTAAATGAAACAGCGAAGTCCAACCCGAGTCCAATCATAAGGACATTCATCTGAAACAAAAAACAATGTAGTTTTTTCAGATATTGAACTACAATTCTAAAGTCTCATGTGAGGCAGAAAAGTTTTCTTTGTAATAATTTGCATTAAACGGTAAAATTGTATCTGAAAGTATTTACGATCACAAACCCCAAGTGCGTGAAGACTCAGTGATACATACCTGCATCTAATCCATAATTCAGGCCAATTCCCTGTGAATACAAAGGAACACAATTTAAAAGGGACTTTTCATATTTTAACACTTGTTAGGTTGGTTTAGTATATAGGTAATTGTCTATTGTTATCTCTATGAAACCCTTACTACTGAAATGGTAAGGAATAACTACTTGTGCCATGTAAATTAATTGTCTTGTCTTTGCTGTTCTTGCAATGAAAATAATCTGAATCAGAATCAGAAATGTTTTTATTGCCATGGTCTAAAAACGGATCAGAGACTAGGTACTTGCTGTGGTACTAGTGTGCAATTATAAACATAAAAATAGGAAATGTTTTAAAACTAGAAAAATATTTTCTATGCGATGGCATAGAAAATAATACTGTGGAAAAAACACAATAATAATAATAATACACAATAATAATAATAATAACAATACACAATAATAATACACAATAATACAGTGGAAAATAATAATAATACAAAATAATAATACTGTGGAAAATAATACAGACAGTAAAGTGACAAGAGCAAGTGACTAAGTGATGAGCGGGTTATGAAGTATTCATTAGTCTAACGCAGCGGTCGGCAACCCGCGGCTCCGGAGCCTCATGCGGCTCTTTCATCCTTATAATGCGGCTCTGATTGGCTTGGGAAAATAAATTACTAAAAAAATTTTTTTGTATTTAATTGAAGTGTGTTTTATTTGTGTTAGTTTTATATTGTTTTAGTTCTAAATTTGAAGAATATTGTGATCTTGAAATATCCCAAAGTATGCTCCGCTGCATACTTTGAAAGCCCAAGGCGATATAAGGATGACGGCTCACGGATTTTTCCCTTTTGTTTGCTGCATGCACAATTTAAATTCAGCTTATTAATTTATTTGAAAGAGACATTCAGACATTATTATTTTTTCAAGAATTCAAAATGTGTTCATTACATCGGTAAAATTTAATTTTCTCCGTAGCACTTCATAAGACATAACCACACTATAGTTGTTTATACAAAGTGTAAAGGTAAGAAAAAGCAATATATCATTTTAGATAAGATAAATGGATATAAGGATGACGCCTCATGGCATTTTTCTGCTTTCGTTTGCTACATGGACAATTTAAATTCAGCTTTTTAATTTATTTGAAAGAGACATTCATTGTTATTATTTTTCAAGAATTCAAAATGTGTTCATTAAATGAATAAAATGTCATTTTCTCTGTAGCACGTGGATTTCATAAGAAACATGCTGCGGTAAAGTAGTAGACGTTTTTTTTTTTTCATTTTAGATGTGCGGCTCCCAGTGTTTTCTTTTCCGTGGAAACCGGGTTCAAATGGCTCTTTCGGTGTCAAAGGTTGCCGACCGCTGGTCTAACGGCAGAAGGGAAGAAGCCGTTTTTGTGACAGGACATTCTGGTCCGAAAGGACCGGAGTCTCCTGCCCGAGGGGAGTCGCTCAAAAGGTCCATGCCCAGGGTGGGAAGGGTCAGCTGCTAACCAACCCCCATCCCCACGAGTCCTGGAGACGTACAGGTCATGGAGAGATGGAAGGCTGCAGCCAATCACCTTCTCCGCGGAGCGCACAATGCACTGCAATCTATGTTTGTCCCTGGCTGTGGCTCCAGCGTACCACACGGTGATGGAGGAGGTGAGGATGGACTCGATGATGGCTGTGTAAAACTGCACCAACATCTGGGCGGGCAGCTTGGCTTTCTTCAGCTGCTGCAGAAAGTACATCCTCTGCTGGGCCTTTTTGATCAGGGAGCTGATGGACGGCTCACACTTTAGGTCCTGTGTGATGGTAGTCATGAGGAAGTGGACAGAGTCTACTGTGGTGACGGGGGAGTCTGTCAGTGAAAGGGGGTAATGGGAGCAGTGACTTTCCTAAGGTCCATGATCGTCTCCAGGGTCAGCAACATATGCTGCTTGTCACAACACTGTACGTGTTGTGGTTCCCTCCACCACCACTGGAGGGAGCCAGGGACCATCTCACCTTTCCCCCAATTCTGGCTGACTGGTACACCTGCTCTGATTGGAAACACCTGCACCTACTCTCCCGGCTGCCTATTTAAAGGCAGCCTCACCAGTATTCCTCGTTGGGTCTTCATACCTCCAGCCCTGATATTGACTTTGATAACCTTTTGATTCCTCTCCGTTGTTTACAGCTTTGCTGATTCCTGGTTTAATAAACCTTGTTAAGTCCTGCATTTGGGTCCTCCTCCTTCCATGTGCACTCCGCATCACAACAGAAGACCCGACCATAATGGATCCAGCGGACTCAAATCTTCCTCCTGTGCAAGAGGAATTGTCCCAGCAGACCGATTGTCCCTGCTGGATCGATGCGGGCAAGCTCCGGAAATGCTGCGTCAGGACAATCTCCAACTCCGCAAGCATCTCCAGGACCTTCAAGCCCAGTTGACTCACAGAACCTCAGCCTCCAACTCGATCCCAGAACCCCGCACCACCGACCCGGAAGTGTTCGATGGGACCCTGGGGAAATGTAGAGGTTTCCTTCTTCAATGTTCTCATATCTTTGCTCTCCGTCCACAGACTTTTCATCCCGATACGACCAAGATCCTCTACATTGTGGGGCTCCTGCGAGGACGTGCGTTACAATGGGCGGAGGCAGAGAACTTTGGATCCCCACTCACCACTCGATCCCTGGACGCTTTCCTCCGCGCTTTCCGAGCGGCATTCGACCTTCCGAACCACGCAGGGAACGTTTCCCGGAGATTGTTACGGATCTCCCAGGGGAAGGAGTCTGTTTCGGAATACTCAATTCTATTCCGGATCTTAGCCGCGGAGGTTAAGTGGGACGACGGGTCCCTACGTGGAATATTTATGGAAGGGCTGAATCACCATCTGCGACATGAACTGGCAATGAGGGGTGAGTCATCGGATCTTAACACCCTTATCAATCTTGCTATACAGTTGGATAACAGCCTTCGGGAAAATCGACCGAGAAGAGATCTCGGACCACCACGGCTCCCCTCCCACAGCTCCCCATTCGGTCGGAGGTCCTCTCTAGTTCGTTCTTCTGTGGAAACTGCCTCCCCTGAGTATCACCCCGATCACCTGGAACCCATGCAGTTGGGAAAGACGTCCCTGCCTTCGGAAGAGAGAGAACGCAGACTCAGAAGTGGGAGTTGTTTCTATTGTGGCAAACAGGGCCACCTTCTGCCCAGCTGCCCTGTGAGACCAAGAAGGGATAATCGACCTACAACTAAAGGATACCTGGTGAGCTCAACTAAAGGCATGTCTGTCGGTCATTCCCGTTATACCATATCAGTGACACTAATTATCTCCCCTTCTTCCTCAGTAACTGTCAAAGCGTTGATTGACTCTGGCGCCGATGGCAATTTCATGGATTCAGAGTTTTTTCGTTCGCTCCCTCTTTCCCCAGTTGGTCTTAATAAACCCTTGCCAGCTAACGCTATTGATGGTCGTCTGTTGTCTTCTGTAACACACCGCACCCCCATCTTAGAACTCCTCACTTCGGGTAATCATCGAGAACACATTAGTTTTATGTTGTTGAGCACTCCTGACTGCCCTATGGTGTTGGGTATCCCTTGGCTTCAATTGCACAACCCTCACATAGACTGGAAGTCTGGAAAGATACTAGGTTGGAGTACTCATTGTCACGCAGTGTGTCTCTGTTCAGCGATTCCGGCTGCTATTCCTGGCAAGATTAAACCTGCAGAACCCCCTGATTTAACTACTGTTCCGGCCGTTTATCATGATCTCTCTCCTGTTTTCTCTAAAGCTCATGCGAAGTCACTGCCACCTCACCGTCCTTACGACTGCCCCATTGACCTGCTCCCTGGTGCCACGTTTCCTAAGAGTAGCCTATACAATCTGTCTAAACCGAAACGTGAAGCTATGGAATCATATATCAAGGAAGCACTGGCAGAGGGTTTAATTCGTCCATCGTCATCACCTCTGGGTGCAGGGTTTTTCTTTGTGGAGAAAAAGGACCGCTCACTACGCCCATGCATCGACTACCGAGGCCTAAATCAGATAACAATCCGCAACAAGTATCCACTCCCCCTTCTTAACTCTGCTTTTGAACTGCTCCAAGGAGCGTCAGTATTCACTAAACTTGACCTCCGTAACGCATATCACCTGGTCCGGATCCGCCAAGGGGACGAGTGGAAAACTGGGTTCAACACCCATCTCGGTCACTTTGAATATCTGGTTATGCCTTTTGGACTTACTAACGCCCCAGCAGTGTTTCAATCATTTATTACTACTTGTTTCTCATGTTTTTCATTTACACGGAATACCCACAGATATCGTCTCGGACCGTGGTCCCCAATTCACCTCTCGTGTGTGGAAAGCCTTCTGTCAAGCCCTGGGAGCAACAGTGAGTCTGTCACCGGGCTACCATCCCCAGACCAATGGTCAGACGGAACGGGCAAACCAGCACATCGAGTCCGTCCTCCGCTGTGTGGTAGCTGACACCCCTTCTGCTTGGAGCTCCTTCCTACCCTGGGCAGAATACGCCTACAACTCCCAAACCAGTAGAGCCACAGGCCGGACCCCGTTTGAGGTAACCCTTGGTTTTCAACCACCTCTTTTCCCCTCTCAGGAGTCCGAGATCTCTGTGCCATCTGTCCAACACCACCTCAAACGATGCCGACTGATGTGGATACGCACTCGCAGAGCGCTGCTTCGGATCACGGAACAAAACCAGCAGATCGCCAACAGGCGGCGGACACCGGCTCCAGTTTATCAGGAGGAGCAGTCAGTTTGGCTTTCTTCTAAAACCATTCCCCTGCAAGTTGAGTCACGCAAACTGGCTCCCCGGTTCATCGGTCCATTCACCATCGAGAAGATCATTAACCCAGTCACGGTACGTCTCCGCCTGCCTCCTACTCTTCGTATTCATCCCGTTTTCCACGTCTCGCAGGTCAAGCCCCACGTCTCCAGTCCTCTGCAGCCCCCCACGAGTTCTCCGCCTGCTCCGCGAATCATAGATGGTGCTCCTGCTTTCACGGTCAGTCGTCTTCTGGACGTCCATCGTCGAGGTCGTGGACTCCAGTACCTGGTCGACTGGCAGGGATATGGCCCGGAGGAACGTTCCTGGGTCCCACGTTCCGCCATCTTGGACCGTGATCTCGTCAGGGATTTCCACGCTGCCAACCCTGACAAGCCGAGGCCACCTGGAGGTGGTCGTAGAGGGGGGGTACTGTTGTGGTTCCCTCCACCACCACAGGAGGGAGCCAGGGACCATCTCACCTTTCCCCCAATTCTGGCTAACTGGTACACCTGCTCTGATTGGAAACACCTGCACCTACTCTCCCGGCTGCCTATTTAAAGGCAGCCTCACCAGTATTCCTCGTCGGGTCTTCATACCTCCAGCCCTGGCTCACTCCCGACCCAACTGACTTTCTTGATATTGACTTTGATAACCTTTTGATTCCTCTCCGTTGTTTATAGCTTTGCTGATTCCTGGTTTAATAAACCTTGTTAAGTCCTGCATTTGGGTCCTCCTCCTTCCATGTGCACTCCGCATCACAACACTGTACGGGACAGGGTAAAAAAAGAAAAGAAAAGAAAAGTAGATCTACGGACGAAAAAGGTTAAGTACCCCTTATATAGACCAATTGGCTGGGGTGGAAGCTCCATCAATAAAGTTAAAACCTCTGTGATACTTTTTACATGTCAAAATTTCATTTTAGGAAGTAAAAAACATATGTTTGGAACATTCCAAAATTATTCATTAGGAAACATCTTTTTTAGGCGAGGCAAAGAAATCTAAATTGTTCTGTGTTTCATCCTAATTTTCTCTTTTTCAGTAACAGAAAAATGAATAAATGACACATCAACTTATTCTGCCAAATGTTCTCTTTACAGTGGTACAAAAACATTCAAATCAACCTTGGCATTGCTAAGGTAGGTTCATTTATATATGGACATTCATTTTTTGAAAATTTTTCTTTAAAGAAAGACTTAGGTAGTAAGGAATTATTTATGAAAAAAAAAGAATTCCATTTTAATCACACTTTCAACAACCGCAATGTTGCATACCATGCAGAGAACGAACGCCACGAGAAGTCCTGATGCCATCTGTGGAGAAAGAATCAAACAAAATGTTTTTGCAGGGACATCTGTAACATCTGCTTCCAATGTTATTGTTTTGATGTAAAATCAAAAAGGAGTTTTAAATGGATCCAAGATTGTACTTAAGAAATGCTCACCTTGTTTGCAGTGAACCCTGATTCAGAGAATGAATCTTTTCTATTGAATGTGAACGATTCAAAGAAGGTGAACGATCTCGCTGCGCCAGCCAAGTAGAATGAATCTTTTCTGTTTGATGAGTCTTTAAATAGCTGCTGACCAGGAGGTGCCAGAGAGAATGACGAGGCTGATTTCTTTTCTAAAGAAAGTCGGCAGTTTTATCACAAAGAAATACTTTATGTCAAACATCTTGAAGAATGTGAACATTACGTGTTTTTTTTTTCTTCATTTCCTTAAGTCCTAATATCTTTTATCTGAAAAAAAACCTTATAATAATTCAAGATTTTAAATAACTGTTTTTTGGTCAGGAAGTTTAAGATTTTTCTCCTTTACATTCACATAAAATGTGTTTGTAATTTTTTTTTTTTTTTTTTAGGTAATTTTTTATTTCGTACTCAGTCTCTTATTACATGACTATATACATTAACAAAACAAATCCTCATACTCAAATAATACAGGTGACCAAGAACAGGCTCAAGCAAAAAAAAAATGCTTGTGTTCCCCATAAAGCTTAGCTTTTACACCATAGGTTACCTTGAAATAAATTTACAGAAAAGTTGGAAAAAAGGAAAAAAGACACAAATCACAAAATTTATTAAGTTTCAAAAATAAATTTTGACACTTTCTTTTTAATTTGTGATGCGGAAAAAAAAAAGCTTATTTTAGCCTAAATAGTGAAATGTAGCGCATTGTGCGCTCCGCAGAGAACGTGATCAGCTGCAGCCTTCCATCTCTCGAAGACCTGTACATCTCCAGGACTCGGGGGCGTGCAGGTCGTATAGCAGCTGACGCTTCCCACCCAGACATGGACTGGTTGGGAAGGAGGCTCCGGTCCATTCGGACCAGAACGTCCCGCCACAAAAACAGCAAAATAATTCAAGCCTTAGAACGGAACCTTGTGACGCCCCAATTTTTTTTTTCAGCAAGATGAACTTAATTCCGTTTGAATTAACATATTGCAACGAACGTGTGTGAAAAGAGGATAGCTGATAGTTGATTTATAAATCCAGGCAAAGTCGTGCTTCTGTTGCAAGGGTGTTTATTGTTGATATTCTGGGTTATAAAGCTTTATGAATAATTATGGTGACTTTTTTACAAGTATTTATGAATATTAATGCCAACAATGCAAAAATCTCTTCATATACACAAATGTCTTTGCACTTCAAAAAACCCACCCCAAATGAAAAATCTCCACCAAATATATACTTTTCGTCCCTCTCCTCAGGCTGAGGTTCCACTTAACCCTGATTAATTTCCCCCGTGACGTCACTTCCGTCCGCCGATCCGGAGAGGAACTTAAACAGCCATTTGGGGCGTTGCCCCGGTTTTGATACCGCTATGGTGCAAAGTGTATGCCAAGCGACCATTCTCCTGGTGAAATATCCGGTGTGCACCCCTGATACTATCCGGTAGAACCCGCCGCTGGTGTCGGAGTGTAAAAGGCAGAGGTGAGTGTGTGCATGCGTGCGTGTGTGTGCGCGCTGCTATGTCTGCTCCGTCACACAGATACAGCCCCTTTGAGCCATACACAGCCACCCATTTAAAGCACTTCTTCTTCTTTCATAATTTTCCCTCCAGGGTCGCCACAGCAAGTCAGTTTTTTTCATCTAATCCTACTATCTGCTGAATCCTCTTCTGTGACGCCAAAGATCTTCATGTCTTCATTCACTGTATCCATGAGCCTCTTCTTTGGTCTTCCTCTAGGTCTCTTTCCTGGTGGTTCCAAACCCTCTTTCTCTTCTCTGCACATGTCCAAACCATCTCAGTTGGGCCTCTCTGACTTTATTAGAATTACTTTATTGATCTCACACGTGAAAAATTTGTGTACGACAGCAGCAAACAAGAAAGAAAGAAATAGATAGCAAATATACAAAAAAGATATTAAAAAAATAATAAAATATTAAAATAATAAAATATAAGGAATAATGTGATTAAACATATATGGACTAAATGTTCTTAAGGAGGTGATAAGTGACATAAGCGATCTAACGTGACAAACAGTGATGAAATTACATGATCATGAACCAGTTATTATAAAGTGTTATTGTTTTGAAAATTAAAGATTTCCGTTACTGACCAGTTTTTTAGCGAAACTGTCTGAGCCTCTTGGAGAATGAGCTCTGCTGTTCGTCCAGAAGTGGGTAGAGAGGATGGTCGTGGTTGTCCATGATGGATAAAAGTTTATTCAGTGACCTCCTCTCTACCACTGCTTCAAGTGTGTCCTGTTTGCAGCCAGTTACAGAACCTTATTAGGTTCAACTATTCTTATCAGTTTCTTTCTTATCAGGAGCGATGCTGCTCCCCCAGCAGACGACAGAGATGCTGGCCACGACAGACTGAATGAAGATCTCCAGGATCTTGCTGCACACATTGAAGGACCTCAGCTTCCGCAGCAAGTAAAGTCGGCCGCAGTTCTTCTTGTACACAGCAGTACTGTTGCTCCTCCAGCTCGGTCTGCTGTTGATGGTCACTCCCATGTATTTATACTCCTCCAGCACCTTCACATTCCTACCCAGAATGCAAAGGGGCAGCAGCGCAGTCCCGTTCTTCCGGAAGTCAATAACCATCTCCCTGGTCTTATCTACATTGAGCAGCAGGTGATTCTCTTCACCCCACTCCACAAATCCGTCCACCACTCTCCTATACTCCTCCTCCTGCCCACCACTTATACACCCCACAACTCAAGAGTCATCAGAGAAATTCTGTAAGTGACATGACTCTGAGTTGTGCTGGAAGTCTCAGGTGTACAATGTGAAGAGGAATGGAGAGAGCACAGTGCCCTGTAGGGCTCCCACACCACTCAGAACCACATCAGACAGGACTTTGCCCAGCCGGACAAACTGTGGGCTGTCTGTCAGGTAATTCCTGATTCAGGAGACAGTGGATGTACCAGCACCCATCAGCCGCAGCTTATCAATCAGTAATGAAGGCTGGATGGTGTTAAAGGCAGTAGAGAAATCAAAGAAGGTGACTCTCACCATGCCTCCACCACCATCCAGATGTGATCGAGATCGCTGCAGCAAATGTATGACGGCATCCTCGACTCCCAGGCACGGCCGGTAGGCAAACTGCAGGGGTCCAGAGAGGAATTCACCAGCGGTCTCATGTCAGCTAACACCAGCCTCTTCAGCACCTTCATCACATGAGATGTGAGGTCAACTGGACGGAAATCCCTGAGATGAAGATGGTTTCTTGGGTACAGGGACCAGGCACAATGTCTTCTAGAGAAGCGTAACACTCTCCAGCCTGAGGCTCTGGTTGTAGAGGTGCTGGAAAACCCCACATATCTGGTGA
Source organism: Neostethus bicornis (assembly GCA_902685375.1). Lineage (NCBI taxonomy): Eukaryota > Metazoa > Chordata > Actinopteri > Atheriniformes > Phallostethidae > Neostethus > Neostethus bicornis. The sequence continues at coordinate 29,711,230 of LR738550.1, forward strand.
GCACAGTTCCTTAGAGTACAAGGGCTGATGCCGGGCCGGCTGCTTTGTGCTAGTTTAGCTTCTCCAGCTGTTTCTTCCCCTGGCAGGTGGTCATAATAAGACTGGGCGTGAACAAGATGGTAGGTGGAATGGAGTAAAGAGTGATGGTCTGTGGTCCTAGTGGGCTTAGTGTGGCAGAGAAAAGTGAGTGACAATTAGGTGAGGGGGGTTCATCAACAAGTCGGTTGAATAGCTGAAAAGGAGCAGACCCTGGTGGCAGATGTGGTAGAGGTAGGCAAGCGGATCAATAGATCGATAGATAGATAGACTTTATTGATCCCGAGGGAAATTGTTGTGGCATTTGTTGCTCCCATTCACACCTTTCTTGTACATAGACTCCATGTTATTAGTTACAGTGTCATCTGAAAATTTCTGCATGTGGCATGTATCTGAGTTGTACTGAAAGTCGGTGGCATAGAGCAGGGGTGTCAAACTCATTTTCACCAAAGGCCACATCAGCGTAATGATTGCCCTCAAAGGGCCACATTTAACTGTAAGACAGTATAAATGTAACCAAATGTAACTACTCCTCAATGTTAAATAACTCTGAATTTATTACCTAATCAAATTACAAATATTAGTTATGCATTGCATACATGTTTAAATAAATCTACTAGTAGCTCTGTTGATTTAACATAAAAATTTGAATTTGTCATGTTAAGAAATCGACATTACTCCATCAGTCAATGCTCAAACTACCAAGTGAATAAATAATAATAATAACAGAAACATATCATCCAATACGAGGTATGACATTAACTTTGTTCAAAAACTTTTTGTCACAGCTGAGAGGGCAAATAACAAAATAAGTACAACCAACCAATGTGAGCTGTTAAGAATGTACAGTATGTGACAAAAATGGCAGAACACAGCTTTGGAGAAATTTCAGCGTAAACATAGAAACCTGTAAACACTAAATACATTGCTACACATATAAAGTTATATTTTAATAAACTCGAAATAACAAAATTAGCCTTGTATCAATTCACAACAACATTGGTCAAGTTTTTAGGTGAACTTGATGAGAAGATGCTGCATGTCCTGGAACACAGCGAGTAGATCTCCTCTCCACCATCCTCATACATTCATCAAGTTCTAAAAAATAACAAAATGTCAGCACAATCCTTAAATTGCATACAGTTTAATTATTCTTCTTTATGATTAAAATACATGTTAGTGTATATTAATTAAGTTTTTAAAAATGCTTATTTATGCATTTTCTGGCTGGATCTCTGGCACCGTTTCTCTGTGGCCAGTGCATCAATGTACAGGCATGTGAAAAAATTAGGACATCTTATGAAATCCTGTGCATTTTAAAATATATTTGGACATATGGGTAGTTAATGTCAATTTTAATTAAACTCAGGGATCCAAGTAATATAACTAAACAATAAAAAAATAAGAAAAGCCTTTTTAAAACTTTCTGTAAAATTTAATTAAAAAATAATGCAATTTCTGGTGAGGAATAAATTAGGACACCCCCTATATTATCCCTCTTAAAATGTTGAAAATCCCAAAAAGGTGCATCATGTCAGGTGCACATGATTAGTACATCGTCACCCAGCATTTGAAAGGAGCCTTGCCCTATTTAAACCTCAGATTTAGTTTGGTGTGGCCCTGACAGTTGAGATGTTGAGGTGAGCGCCATGGTGAGGTCTAAAGAGCTTCCTGATGCCCTCAGAAAGAAGATTGTGGCCGCTTATGAGTCTGGTAAAGGATTTTAAAAGATTTCAAAAGAATTTAATATCAGCCATTCCACCATTCGCAAAATTATTTACAAGTGGAGGACATTTAAAACAACTGCCACCATGCCAAGATCTGGCCGTCCGGGCAAGTTTACCCCCGGAGCGGAACGCAAGATGCTCAAAGTGTAATCAAGGGAATCACAGCAGGTTCTGGCAACTGTCGATGTTAAAGTGCATGACTCTACGATCAGAAAGAGACTGCACAAGTGTGACTTGCATGGGAGGTGTGAAAGGAAGAAACATTTGCTCTCTAAAAAAACATCATGGCCAGACTGAAGTTTGCCAGAGAGAACATAAACAAAGACCACGACTTCTGGAATAAGGTTCTTTGGACAGATGAGTCTAAAATTGAATTATTTGGACACCAGAACAGAAGACATGTTTGGCGTAAACCAAATACAGCCTTCCAAGAAAAGAACCTCATACCAACTGTAAAGCATGGAGGGGGCAGTGTCATGGTTTGGGGTTGCTTTGCTGCAGCAGGACTTGGCCAGCTCACCATCATAGAATCTACCATGAATTCTACTGTGTATCAGAGGGTGCTTGAAGAAAAAGTGAAACCATCTGTCAAAAAATTAAAGCTGAAGCGTAACTGGATACTGCAACAAGACAATGACCCAAAGCATACCAGCAAATCCACCAAGGACTGGCTAAAAAAGAAGAAGTGGAGAGTCCTGGAATGGCCAAGTCAAAGCCCTGATCTTAATCCCATCGAAATGCTGTGGGGTGACTTGAAACGGGCTGTACATGCAAGACACCCCTCAAACATCTCACAGCTAAAAGAATTCTGCATTGAGGAGTGGGCCAAACTTTCTCCTAATCGATGTCAGAGACTGGTAAAAGGCTACAAAAAGCATCTCGTTGAAGTTATATCAGCCAAAGGGGGCAACACTAACCATTAGGGGGTAGGGTGTCCTAACTTTTTCCTCCATTAAAATACATACTTTATTTTTTTTCTTTTTTTGAATTCGTCAAACAATGTTCATTTTTGTTGTTAAATTGCAATCAAATCACTTTCTTTTTGAAAAATACATATAAACATGACTGGATATTGGTATGTGAACCATTTCTAAACAAAGAGCTGATTATTTAATGGGGTGTCCTAATTTTCTCACATGCCTGTATGGTTTTAGGTGTTGTGCTGAGGCAATCCGTAGAACAGCATGGAGGTTCTCATCAGTGATGCATGATCTGTGCTTGTTTTTGTTCAGATTCGTTATTGAAAACATCTGTTCGCACAGATAGGTGCTCCCAAACATGAACACAGGCTGCATGATGTCGAAGCTGTAACATCAAACCATCGGTTATTAGACGGTAAAAGTCCTGGATCTCAACATCCTTGAACTTTGCTCTCAGGCTGCGATCGCTTTGAAGCTTTATTAAGTCCATCTGAAGTTGCTGAGGAGCAGTGCAGGCGTCGGTGGAGAAAAGATTGGCAAAGATGGCAAAGTCCAAGTGTTGTGCTTTAAAGTCAGTGAAGCCTGTGTCGACAGGTTTCCTACTAGTTCTGTAACTCTGTAGTTCTGTAATTGGGTGGAGACGGTGGCCGCGTGGTTAGCGCGTTCGCCCGCGGACCGGAAGGTCGCGGGTTTGCGTCCCACGGAGAGCACGTCTAGGGTCCTTGGAGAAGACACCTAGCCCCCGCTTCTCCCACCATTGGTGCCGTTGAAGGGCAGCCTGCTGCGGTGTAAGGAGTGCAGCAAACAAATTTCCCCGATGAGGGATGAATAGAGTAATTCAAAAAAAAAAAAATAATAAAATAAAAAAATAACTTGTCCACAATGGTGTTCCTTGATAAACTGACATTTTGAAAAGCTTGTATCTGGTCAGGGCACACCTGTTCACAAACCTTCAGCATGCAGTGCTTCAAAAACTTGCCCTCTGAAAAGCACTTTGAAGTTCGGGCGATTTCTTCTGCGACAATGAAAATAGCTGTTACTGCCGCAATGTTTTTGGTTGTGGCTTTCGCAAACATATTTTGCTGTAATTGTAGTTTGCTTTTTAATTATTCAATAATTTGTTGTTTCTCTTGAAGGCTAACTTTAGCATACCTAGCTCTGTGTTTGATTTCAAAATGCCAACGTAGATTGTACTCTTTGACAACCAACAATGCCTCATGACACATACTGGTTTTTCACTTTGAAGCACAAACAAATCTAGTGGCAGGATGTTGTCAATTCTCGGGTAATGTAATCGCTACGCATTCTGGGAAATGTAGTTTATAATCAATGCCCGCTTTTGATTGATTTATTTATTTAAAGACAATTGGGATCTCGGCTCTCGCGGGCCACATAAAATGATGTGGCGGGCCATATTTGGCCCGCAGGCTTTGAGTTTGACACCTGTGATATAAAGTGTGAAGAGAAGGGGTGATAACACTTGCCCTGAGGTGCTCCAACACTACAGGTTAATGTGGGGGGAGGTCTCATCTTCCATCCGTACAAACTGTGGCCTGTTCTTGAAATAGACCGTTATCCAGTTCACCGGATGGGTGTCCACGCACATGAAGTTCAGTTTATCCTGAAGGAGACTGGGCTGGATAATGTTAAAAGCACTGGAAAAGTCGAAGAAAAGCATCCTCACAATACAGCCCCCCTCATCCAAGTAGGAGAGGGTACAATGCAGGAGATAGAGAACAGCATCCTCGACTCCCACTTTTACCCGGTAGACGAATTGGAGAGGGTCCGTCACCATCCGTACCTGTAGTCTCATGAGCTGCATGACCAGCCGCTCTAATATTTTATTATGCTAGAAGTGAGTGCAACTGGTCTGTAGTCGTTCAGCTCACTAGGATGGGTCTTCTTGGGAACTGGCAAGATGTTTTCCATAGTGAAGGCACCCTCCCCAGCCGCTGGCTCAGGTTGAACACATGCTGTAGAGGGTGGCTCAGTTCACTTGCACATGCTCTTAAGAGTCTTGGGCACACTCTGTCAGGGCCTGCAGCTTTTCTTGGATGAAGGTGACTCAGCTCGGTCTGCACTTGGTCAGCATTGATAACTAGAGGGGTGGAGCCTGAAGATGGGGAGGAAGGGCAGCCAGGAGCAGATGTCGCACAGTGACAGTCAGAAGAACCAGAAGGCGATGCCAGAACAGGGCTGGTTGCATGAGAGGAGTTAAACCGGTTGAAAAAGATGTTCAGTTTCTCTGCCTTGTGAGGACCTCCATCCCCCATGTCGCTTCCTCTGCTGCATCCAGTAATGGTTTTCATTCCTTTCCAGACTTCCGTGTGCTATTGTTCTTTGGCTTGTCCTCCAGCTTCCTCTCATATGCCTCCCTGGCTGCCTTTAGGCACGTTTCAAACTTCTCTTTGAATCTCTTTCCTGCTCTCAGTGTCATTGCTCATATATAATCTTTTCTTCTTATTCAGGACAGCTTTAACCTCTTGACCAATCCATGGCTTATTGTTGGCAAAGCACTTGACAGCTTTGGGGGAACCCCAACATCAATACAAAAGTTCATGTAGTCAGTCATGACTTCCGCAGCCCTTTCAATGTTTTCATCATGCGAGTCCAACAGTACACTCCAATCTGTGGTGGCAAAACAGTCTCTTGGTGTGTCCTCTGCATTACGGGACCGTCTCCTGACTTGCCGAGTTGTAACAGCTTGCTTCCTGACAAGCGGAGTGTAGGTAGGCTTATGGTGGACAAGATTATGATCAAATCTGTCCAGTGGAGGAAGAGAGGAAGCAGAATATATATCTTTTATATTGACATACATCAGATCCATTATCCTGTCTTTCCGTGTGGGGCAGTCCACATACTGTTTAACTGAAGTCAAAGTATCATCCAGTATCACATGGTTAAAATCACCAGAGACGATATAAAGCGCATCTGGATGCTGAGCTTGTAATCTTGTGACAGCATTGTAGACAGACTCCCGCGCAGCTTCTGCATTTGCCTTTGGTGGATCGTAGACGCAGAGCGCGATAACAGTGGAGAACTCACGTTGTACGTGGTAAGGTCTAATGCTAACAGCAAGTAGCTCCAGGTCGTGGCAGCTTATGACAGTTTTAGTTGTCAGATGGTTAGGATGACACCATCGTCTGTTAGCATACAGAATAAGCCCTCCACCTTTGGTTTTTCCACTCCAATCAGGATCCCGGTCCACTCGAACGATGGAAAAGCCGGGTAGTTCAACATTGTTATCCGGTACATGGCTGGTTATCCATGTCTCCATAAGAAGAAGTAGACTGCATTCCCTGTAGCAGCGCTGGTTCCTCGTCAACGCTGTGAGTTCATCCATCTTATTAGACAGAGAGTTGAAATTGCCAGTTACCACCGAGGAAATAGATGGTTTGAAACACTCCCGATTGTCAGCTTTAGCCTTTAGCTTAGCCTTGCGTTTACGACTCACTCAACATCCCCGATACTTCCACATTAGCTCTGGGGTATCAGATGGAGTGAGCTTGTCGTAACATTGTCTCTCAGTGATAGTAACTCCATTCTCGATGGGTCTCCTAAAGTCAGTCATCATATTGTTAGTCATCAAAATAATAATAAATCCACAAACGTACAGAGCGAGCAAAACAGACGTGCAGCCCAAGTCGCGCAGGCGCAGAAAAACCAAACAGGCAGAGGCATTTAGAGAGCTAAGTCATTAGCTCTCTCTTTGCTGCCACTACTGGGTCTAACCCCCCACCCCCTCCCATCCACCCCCAAATATCCAGTGATCTTTTTCATTCCTGACCACACCTCCCTCGTGTTGTTCTACTGAAGTTTGGATTCCAGGTTCTTCTTGTATGCATCATTTCTCTTCCTCTGTCTAGGAGTTGGTGCTGCACCCTCTTTAGCTCCTCCTGGTCTTCAGACCTGAAGACTGCTTTTTTTCCTGTTAAGGAGAGTCTTCAGGTCACAGGTGATCCAGGGTTTGTTGTTGCATCGAACAGTCTGGGTGGGCACGACAGACTCCTCACAGAACCTAATGTATTCTGTAATGCAGTCTGTCATGCCATCAATGTCTTCCCCGTAAGGTGTGCAGAGTGCATCCCAGTCCGTGGATCCGAGACAGTCCTGCAAGGCCCACTCCGTTTCCGGAGCCCACTTTCTTATGCAAATGGAGGAACATAAACAGTCACCATCACAACCAATGTAAACTCACTTTGAAGATAGTAAGGCCAGATCCGACCGCCGGCAGCTCCACATTCTGTGTACCGAGACGCTCCTTGACGCAGACATGTCCGTGATTACACCACCGCTCACTCACATAAAGCACAACTCCACCTCCTCTCTTCTTACCGCTGTTGGTTGCATTTCTGTCTACCCGTACATTCACAAAACCAGGAACCGCGACACTACTTTCTGGGATGTGGGAATGGAGCCACGTTATACATCTCCACCGGAGAGCTACGTCTCTTTATCTCCAAAACCTCTAACATGTGCTTTTCCTCTGATATACTCATTTCTAATTCTATCCATCCTGGTCACTCCTAGAGAGATCCCCAGAATCTTCATCTCTGCTACCTCCATCTCTGTTTCCTGTTTTTCCTGAGTGCCACTGTCTCTAGACCAATCAGCATGGCCGGTCTGACCACAGTTTGGTACACTTTCCCTTTCATTCTAGCTGAAACTCTTCTGTCACACATCACACCTGATACCTTTCTCCACCCGTCCCAGCCTTCCTGCACACGCTTCTTCACCTCTTTTCCACACTCCTTTTCCAAACTCCTTTTTTAAACTTTTCCAAACTCCTCTGTCTCACCTACAGCACACCTCACCACTGTCTTACAGTCCTCATACATGTCCTTCACCACTGTAACATACTTCTCCGTCACACCAGACTTCCTCATACAATACAATAGTTCTTCTCTAGGTACCCTGTCATACGCTTTCCCTAGATCTACAAAGACACAGTGCAGCTCCCTCTGACCTTCTCTATACTTCTCTATCAGCATCCTCAAGGCAAATACTGCATCTGTAGTGCTCTTTTTAGGCATAAAACCATACTGCTGCTCACAAATTCTTACTTCAGACCTTAGCCTAGCTTCAACAACTTTTTCCCATAACTTCATCGTTTGACTGATCAGTTTTATTCCTCTGTAGTTACCACAACTCTGCACATCTCCCTTTTTCTTCTCCATTCATCAGATATCTTCTCACTTTCTAATGACCTGTTAAACAGCCCAGCCCAATTAACACCCCCCCTTCAATTTCTAGTTTGATGCTCATCACCCTATCTGACATTCTTTTTACCTCCAAAAAATTCCCAACAAACTCTTCCTTCACAATAACTCCTACAAGCCTGAATGGCTGAATAGTATAAAAGACTGAACCATTGATTACAAAAAAAATTCACGCAGCAGAAATTAGATTCACATTTTTTCTCTGACAAGATGCTTCATTTTTTATTTAATTCAATGTTCCTTTTTCTGATCTGTGCTGTCCTTTCCTCCATTATTTGTTACTTGTTATTTTCACTGTGGACACATGGAAAACTGTGTTCATGTGTTTAACTATGTGTCTAATTTGTATCAATAGACTTCTAAAAACAGTGTTAACTCTAGAACATGATGACCTGACGTCCAACAAAAACAACCAAACTCTGACCATGTAGAAAGTAGGAGCCAAGTACACGTAGGAAGATTTAGCTGAGTTTATTGGGGGAACTGAGGGGATCAGGCTGACTGAAGAGGCTGTGACATTAACCAGGGAAGCAGGCTGGAGTAGTGCAGCCAGGCATGAAGGAAGCTGGGAAGCAGGCAGGACTAGTAATAACAACTAAACAGACGACACGTTTGGGGATGGATAACTAGGCTTAAATAGTGGAAGAAAGTAAACACAGGTGTGAACATTAGGGAGAACCAAGAGGGACGTGAGGACACTCAGGTCGAGGATGGCTGTGACGAGGACTGAAACTGCAAACAGAGTAAACAAACTCTGGAGGATCATGACACAAACTAGGAACACAAGATACAATTCCCTTCTACTGGGAATAAAATCTAATGTTCATGTTTTACTGAAAATAAAATCTAATGTTTATTAGCACACAAGGACAGACAGGCGTTTTGTGTGTGTAAGCCTATTTTTTTGATCAACTGTACATTAACTCCACCTGCACACGAGTGGAGACGGTGGCCGCGTGGTTAGAGCGTTCGCCCGTGGACCGGAAAGTCGCGGGTTTGCCTCCCACGGAGAGCACGTCTAGGGTCCTTGGAAAAGAAGGGCAGCCTGCTGCGGTGAAAGGAGTGCAGCAAACAAATTTCCCCGGTGAGGGATTAATAGAGTAATTCATTTATTAGTTTAAACTTTTTTTTATATTAAATGATGTAACAGGAGACTGAATATTTAATAAATTCAATTCAATTATTTAATAATCATTTCAATTATCTAGATTAATAATAATAATAATAATGCATTGAACTTAAATAGCGCTTTTCTAGACACTCAAAGACGCTTTACATATATATATATTTATATGCATTATTCATTCACTCCATACCATCATTCACACATACAACATTCATTCCTGATGATGGGAGCTACCATGCAAGGCGCAGACCACTATCATCAGAAGCAACTGGGGGTTCGGCGTCTTGCTCAAGGACACCTCGGCATGGACTCTGGGCGGGGGATCGAACCTGCGACCTTCCGGTTACGGAGCGGTCGCCCTACCCACTGAGCCATCCTTCCCCCGATTGTTTTCAGGCTCACAAGAGAACACATTACTCCTGGATTTTAGCTTCACTTTAGATCCCAGTTGGATTTAGAATTAAGATGAAAATCCTTTTACTAACTTCTAAGGATGTGAATGGGATGGTCTCATCCTGTGTAAGTGATCTTACAAAACAATCAAAACACTGCACACATAAAACGAACTTATTAGTTTTGTTATTATTTGTATTGATTATGTGTTTCTGGCAGAATTATTGTGTTTGAAGCTTTTCTGTTGTGATGTGTAACTATAGAAATGAAAATGACTGAAATGTATTCTGCATAGATTGACAGCTACTTCCAGCTGGTACTAGAATTTAGCACATCAATAGATGGGTTGTAATTCCATTTCCACACATTCTTAATCCTGTTTTGAAACACTTCCTGACAAAAATCTGCTTCCATTTCAGAAAACACTTTCAGATTACCCATTTCTTCTTACTTTCTCCATTAGTTACATTTAATTGCTTTTGTTTTTCAGGGTTTTTTGTATTACAGTTTTTCTTATTGATCTAAATTATAATAAACTGGGGTGATATGTCAGTAATAGTAATGTCCAAAAAATTACCAAAAAAAGAACCCAAAAAAACAAGAAAGTAAAGATAAATAAACAAAGACATCACCTCATCCTCAATTTGCTGATGAGCAACATTTCTGTAGACGTGCAAATGCATGGAGATTGACCATCGATCATCTCATTCTGGGAAAGACGACAAAGTCTACTTATTCTCTTCCTCTACTGAAATATTGAGACTGCTTTTGGCTTGATAGAATATGTTGGAAAGCAAAGCGGGGTGCCAACGATTAATTGTTATCAAAGGTTCTTAAATGACCACGACTATTAAAGGTTTACAAGGAAAAAGTATTTACTCTTGGATACAAGGTAATAAATCTGTCTCCAGCTATCTCTGTGGCTAACTGTCATGTTAAACTGTTTTTGCTGCAGTTTAAATGACAACTCACCTTTACTGTAATTCAGCTAGTTCAAACATGATTCAACTGAAGTGAGTTTAACCACAGCTCCATGGTATGTTTTAGAACATAACCTGCCGGCTCAGCCTGAGCATCCACCTCATCAGAATCATAATCAGAAATGTTTTTATTCCCACGGTCAATGAAGAATATCAGAGACTAGGAACTTGCTAGTCTTTATTAAAAATAATAAAGACAATAAAGTGACAAGAGCGAAGTGACTAAGTGATGAACGGGTTATAAAATATTTATTAGTCCAACGGCAGAAGGGAAGAACCTGTTTTTGTGGCGGGACGTTCTGGTCCGAATGGATCAGAGCCTCCTGCCTGACGGGTGTCGATCAAAAAGTCCATGTCCAGGGTGGGAAGGGTCTATCCGACCTACACGCCCCCGAGTCCTGGAGACGTACAGGTCATGGAGAGATGGAAGGCTGCAGCCAATCACCTTCTCCGCGGAGCGCACAATGCGCTGCAGTCTATGTTTGTCCCTGCCTGTGGCTCCAGCGTACCACACAGTGATGGAGGAGGTGAGGATGAACTCGATGATGGCTGTGTAAAACTGCACCAACATCTGGGTGGGCAGCTTGGCTTTCTTCAGCTGCCACAGAAAGTACATGACATGCTGGGCCTTTTTGATCAGGGAGCTGATGGACGGCTCCCACTTTAGGTCCTGTGTGATTGTAGTGCCGAGGAAGTGGAAAGAGTCTACAGTGGTGATGGGGGAGTCTGTCAGTGTAAGGGGAGAAATGGGGGCGGTGACTTTCCTAAAGTCCACGATCATCTCCACTGTCTTCTGAGCGTTGAGCTCCAGGTTGTTGTTGCTGCACCAGGACACCAGCCGGTCTACCTCCATCATGTAGGCCGACTCACCCCCATCAGAGATGAGCCTGATGAGGGTGGTGTCATCCGCAAACTTGATCAGTTTGACAGAGTCATGGCTGAAGGTGCAGCAGTTGGTGTACACGGAGAAGAGCTGAAAGAGAGTAAACAGCCCTGTGGAGATCCTGTGCTGATAGTTCGAGAGGTGGAGACATTCTACCCCAGCCGCACACACTGCCTCCGGGCTGTCAGGAAGTCAGTAATCCACCTGCAGGTGGAGTCAGGTACGTTGAGCCGAGAGAACTTGTCCTGAAGTAGGGTAGGGAGGATGGTATTGAATGCAGAGCTGAAGTCCACAGACCGGATCCTAGCATAGGTTCCCGGTGAGTCCAGGTGCTGCACGGTGATGTGGAAGGCCATGTTGATGGTGTCGTCTACAGATCTTTTTCCTCGGTAGGCGAACTGCGAAGGGTCCAGAGAGGGAGAGGTGATGTACTTGGGATGGGGCAGGACCAGGTGTTTGAATGACTTCATGACTACAGATGTACATGACGATAGATTGAAAAGCAAAGTCTCTGAGGGAGTTTTCTCTGGCCTTGTGAGTGTCGAGGGTTTCCTGGTCAGTAGGGCGGAGTTGGTGATGATGAGGATTCCATTCTTGGTGGCACCAATTGATGCAGCCATACGATTTGTCACAGACACAGGAATCCTGTGTCTGTTGGAGCAGACTACCACTACCTCTCAGTAGCTCTTAACCTCAAAGGTGCGAGAGCAGCATGTCTTAAAGACCGTCGCAGGAACCCACCTTGGTTCCCTGTCTTGTCAGGATTCAAAGAAGATGGTATAGACTGTATCATCGTCTTCATTGATATCTGGGCAGACTTGGCTGCATCTTTGCACTGCTTCTGCTGGGTAATATGAGTTAGCGCTGGCAGCAGAGTGTCAGTCTTGGTGCCTTCTTTTGAGAAAGTCTGCTGGGAGAAGGGGGATTTTTGAAGATGTGTCTTTTCTTTTTGAGTAAAAAATAATCAGCAATCTGAAAGAGTTTTAAGTGGTCAATCGTTTTTAAGAAATGTAATTGTAGTATTGTGTTCTGTTTATCTTTCTTACTGCTTGATAACTTGAAAGGTATCAAGAGAAATTTTCTTGTTTTTCTTTATTATTGCTTGATAACCTCAAAGGGATGAAGTATTGTTTTCCTGTTTTTATTGTCTTGTTATTTATTGTTGACATGATTGCCCAGATACTGTTTTCCTGTTTTTCTTTTCTCTATTTGCCTGATGTCTGAAAGATATGATTGCTTGACGCACAGAAAGGCAGTCTGTGATCAAACTCAGCGCATACAAACTGTTTGACACGCAAACAAACTGTTTGTGTGTAGTTTAGGTGAGTTTGAACTCATTTGATGTTCACAGTAAAGCTCTGCTCCGTGCATGCACGTTCGGTGCAACACGTTCATTCAAATGGAATTAAGTTCATCTTGCTGAAAAATAATTTTGGGGCGTCACCAGGTTTTGTTCTAGGACTTCAATTATTTTGCTAAGTGTCACTGATGTTTTGTTTAGGATGCTTTAAATACTATTTTGTTAGCAGACAAAAATAAAAGTTTACTGATCAGGCTAAAATACAAATGAGTCAGTGATAAAAAGAAAACTGAATAAATTATATAACTGTTTGTTTTTTTTTATAAAAATATCTTTAATCATCATAATAAATTCAATATTTAGCAACAAGTTGACATTTACATAAAAATTAAATTAAATGAATATGAAACAGAGGAATTTATATTAATTTTTAGGAATAATAATACAAGTAAATTGCAATGTGATATGAGAATTACATCTATAAATTGTACCAAAAAAAAGAAAATGATACAAAAATTAATGTACATCTTTGCGTTGTGGTTCAGCTCTTTCTTCACCACAATGGATTGATGTAGCGTCCCAATTATAGCAGACGCCACACCGATCTGTCGGTCGATCTCCCACTCCAACCTTCCCCATTGTGAACAAGACCCTGAGATACCTAAACTCCTTTGGGCAGGACTGTTACTGACCTTCAGGTAATCATTCACCCGTTTCCAGACGAAGAACCATGGTCTCAGAGTTGGAGGCTCTTATTCCCATCCTGGCTGCTTAACACTGGGCAGCAAATCAATCTAGCGAGAGTTGACGATCACGGCTCGATGAAGCCAACAGTACCACATCATTTTCAAAAAGCAGAAATCCAATCCTGAGGTCATCGCACCGAGCCTACATTTCTATGACAACAGTTCAAGTTGTGAGCTCCGTGAAGTTGGCCTCTCTTAAAAAAAAATATAAACAAAAATTAACAAAAAATATGTCAATCGTTTGTACTGTTTTGTGCTGGAAAAATTTTCGTTTGTGCTGTTATTTTTGTAGATATTTACGATTCTTTTATAGGTCAATCTGCGGTCATCCAGCCCCTCACATTGCTTAAAAATAAGAGAAAACTCTTAAAAATGGTGTCAATCGTTTGTGCTATGTTTGTGCTGTATTGTGCTGGAAAAAATTTTTGTTTGTGCTGCTTTACTTTTCTTTCATTTAAAGAAATAAAATTGGACGGTGACGTCATCCAGCCACCCCTGGTTTTATAAACTGTCTCTCAGGTTTATAAAAGAATCGTAAATATCTACTAAAATAAAACAGCACAAACAAAAATCTTTACAGCACAAAACAGCACAAACAATTGACATATTTTTTGTTTATTTTTGTTTATATTTTTTTTATGTGGGGCCAACTTCACGGAGCTCAAGTTATGTTAATGAATTATGTGTTACCTTCTCAATAATAAATTTTATTTTGAAAGCTAATCAATCTCAAGACGTTTTTCACTTCATTTAGGTTTACTAGTAGCTGTCAATAATGTTGACTATTGTTATTAAAAAATTGTTTGATCATAAAGTTGGTGCTGTCATCATTGTATGTACTAATTTAAAGGTAAACAGCCAAAGTCTGGAGACAAAATTCCTTTTGACTAGGGGTCACCAACCTTTTTGAAACTGAGAGCTACTTCAAGGGCACTGAGTAATGCAAAGGGCTACCACTTTGATAATACACTTCTGAAGTAACAAAGTTACACAGTGTACTTTTAATTTGATATTATCATTTATGATATTCTATGTGAAGACACTGATTGTTAATGATCCATCACAATAATTATTTCAGTATGATTAAACAAGGTAGGAAACAGATACATTTCAAAATGCAATATCCAAGTGTTTCATTTTCAAATGATCACTTCCACAACATTTTACAGAAAATCTTTTTCAATTTTTACAAGAGTTATCAAATCATAAACTTTGAACCATGTTTGTACAAATGATCAGTAATGTATGATTTAATAAAAATCTGCTTTCAAAATAAGGACCGTACGACTGTGCGTCGCCACAGTCGCACAGCAGATGAGACACACGCAGTTTTCTTTCACGTTAGTAAAAAAGAACTCTTCCTCTCATTCACTATGAAAATGATACGTTTTCTTCCTTTTTTCTGCCATGTTTTTGTGGGTAGAAAACGCGTTCGTAACCTCATCTTTGCAGCGCTCACGAGCTCATCTCAGCAAACCTTTTTGTGATATACAAAAAAATAAATAAAAGACCAGGTCCTGATCTCTTGAAACCATTTTTCTTGAAAAAAGCAGCAGACTTCATTTGTCAACCACTGACCCATATTTTTAATCCTTCACTTTCAACAAACAAAATATCCGTAATATGGAAAACTGCCTTTGTCCTCCCCTTGCTTAAAGGTGGGGACCCCACTCTTCTTGACAACTATAGACCCATCTCCAAACTCTCTATGCTTGCTAAAATTTTGGAATTTCATGTAAGCCAACAACTCAAGGACTTCCTGGTAACAAACAAAATTCTTAATAACTTCCAGTCTGGTTTCAGAAAGTGCCACAGCACAACTACAGCTGCCACTGAAGTGCTGAATGACATTGTCGGGGCCTTAGACAACAAACAGCATTGTGCTGCTTTATTTGTCGATTTGTCCAAGGCCTTTGACACAGTTGATCATTCAGTGCTTGAGAAAAAACTGTTGTCCATTGGGCTGTCAGAGCAGGTAGTCAGTTGGTTCAGACGCTACCTGTCAAATCGAACGCAGTGTGTGCAAGTGGATGGACTATCATCCAGCTCACTAACTGTACAACAGGGTGTACCCCAAGGTTCAGGTTTGGGACCATTACTCTTTATTATTTACATCAATAATTTATCCGATAATGTTCAAAATGCATTGTTACATTTTTACGCTGATGACACTGTGCTGTACTGCTCAGCTTCCTCGCTTCACCAGTCTCTTATATTACTTCAGTCTGCTTTCACCCAATTACAACAAAATCTGTCTGAACTTCAACTGGTACTAAATGCCACAAAAACAAAATTAATGACATTCACAAATGCTGGGACCTCCAACTCTCAGCTCCTTCCATTAGTAACCACCCTAAATGTTACACAGTACAAATATCTTGGTTTTCTCATTGACAGCTCGCTCTCATTCACTCCTCATATTCAAAGTCTGTTAAAGAAGTTAAAAATCAGACTTGGCTTCTTTTTTAGAATTAAGTCTTGTTTGTCTTTCAATGCAAAAAAACATTTAGTTGCTGCCAATTTCTCCTAGTCCTTGACTATGGGGACAAAATATACAGACATGCATCTGCACAGTCTCTACAGTCACTTGACACAGTTTATCACGGAGCTTTCAGGTTTATTACAAACCTCCGATCACTTACTCATCACTGTCTGCTTTATTCTCGTGTTGGATGGCCGTCTCTTTCTTCACAGCGTTTCATTCATTGGCACATGTTCATTTATAAATCATTACTTGGACTCCTTCCTTCTTATTTACAGACCCATATTACACTTAAACAGAATGCCAGCTACAGGCTACGGTCTCAGGACCACTATCTTTTGTCAGTGCCCAACCTTTTTGTCCCAGAGTTCAAACTGAGATGGAGAAGAAAGCCTTTCAGTTTTGTGCCCCAAATGACTGGAACCATCTGCAAAAAGAGCTGTGTCTGCGAGAGCTGGTCTCTCTAAACTCTTTTAAATCTCAACTGATAGACTTGGAGAATAGTCGATGTGGTTGTAAATGTTTTGATTGAATGTTTTATTGTGATATTTTTAATGTATTTTAATTTGAAATGTTTGTTTGGTCCTGGAGGCCAGTGCCTCTTGGCCAGGTCACTCTTGTAAAAGAGATTTTTAATCTCAATGAGCCTAAACCTGGTTAAATAAAGGTCAAATAAATAAATAAATACATTTTTTTTACGTTTTTATGTATTTGTTTTAAAATTGACATCATTGTAAATGAAATTAAAAAAGAATAGCAACACAATTAAAGAACATTTTAGAGAGAGCTGATTCGTGATTAGTGCTATTTTTAGAACTGGCCTGCGGGCGACTGATGCGGTCGCTGTGGGCGACTGATGCGGTCGCTGCGGGCGACCTGGTGCCCCCTGCTTTAGACAATCCAGCTCTCCACTGTGGCTCACCTCACAGCAGCTGTCTATCGTGCTCTCAGCCCTAATTTGGCACACCTGGTGCCAAGCCCAGGTGTGACTTGCTTCCCTTTGGACTCTGGTGTCATTCTCTGCTGGATCATTGCCCTGCCTCCGTCCATTCCACTGCACACTGCTCCACTGGCCTGCAGTATGGCTTTCATGCAGCCACCCTGGTGCCTGCCTTCCTTCTGAGCTCCATAGCTTTGATTCTCATCCTGCTGACCTCATTGCCCTCTGGCTCCTGGTGCACCCTAGCTTCCTGTTGAGCTCCATAGCTCTGATCCTTATCCTGCTGAGCTCATGCTCCTGGTGCGCCCTGCTAATAATAATATTGACCTCCATCCTTCTGAACCCTCATCACCCAGCTGAGCTCTAACCGTCTGCATTTGCTAAAATAAACCGGTTAAAACTGGCAATGTGTCAGGGTCAAACTTCACTACTCACGACCACCATCCTTGACATCATCAGTACAGAAGTTCTAATGTGTGCTTTTAGACATTTGAACCTGTAGTGTTCACATTCTTTGAGATGTTTGACATAAAGTATTTCTTTGTGATAAAAAACTGCTGTCTTTCTTTAGAGAAGAAATCAGCCTCGTCATTCTCTCTGGCACCTCCTGGTCAGCAGCAATTTAAAGGTTCATCAAACAGAAAAGATTCATTTTACTCTGCTGGCGCAGCGAGATCGTTCACCTTCTTTGAATCGTTCACATTCAATAGAAAAGATTCATTCTCTGAATCAGGGTTCACTGAAAACAAGGTGAGCATTTCTTAAGTACAATCTTGGATCCATTTAAAACTCCTTTTTGATTTTATATCAAAACTATCAAATTTGAACCAGATGTTACAGATGTCCCTGCAAAAAAAAATTTAGTTTGAATCTTTCTCCACAGATGGCATCAGGACTTCTCGTGGCGTTCGTTCTCTGCATGGTATGCAACATTGCGGTTGTTGAAAGTGTGATAAAAATTCATTCATGTTTTTTTTTCATGACTAATCCCTTATTACCTAAGCCTTTCTTTACAAGACAAATATTCAAAAAATGAATCTCAGCAAACCCAAGGTTGATTTGAATTTTTTATACCACTGTAAAGAGAACATTTGGCAAAATAATTTGACATTTCATTTATTAATTTGTCTGTTACTGAAAAAGAGAAAATTAGTAATAAACACAGAAAAATTTAGATTTATTCGCCTCGCCTAAAAAAACATGTTTCCCAATGAATAACTTTGGAATGTTGCAAACATGATTTTTTAATTCCTAAAATGAAATTACAACATGTAAAAATTATCACAGAAGTTTAAACTTTACGCATGGAGCCTCTGCCCCAGCCCCAGCCAATTGGTCTATATCAGGTGTGCCCAACCTTTTTTGTCCCAAGATTTTACCTTTTTTTTAACCCTGTCCCATACGTTGTTGTGACAAGCAGAAAAATCATCTGTATATCAAGTCTTGCTGAACAGTTTTGCTCTGCCAGGGTCAGCTGGCAGAGCTCACCCAATGCATGTTGCGGACCCTCTATTTGTTCATTTTAAATGCTTTATGACTAAAATGTCTGTGAAAAAAGAAAGGGGTCAAAGTGAAGAGATAATTTATAGTTACAATATTCAGCATCATGACAGACCTACTGGATTATCTAAGGGAAAAAAAGAGAGAAAAAAGTACAAATAAGAGTTTAAACCAGAGATAAAGCTGACACACACACACACAACAACAACAAAACCTTCTATAACAAATGAGGTAGAACACAAACCCAGATTACTAAAGCTATAATATTTTTGGCTAGGAGCAAGGAACATAGCGGACGATAAACAGTGTGATACAGTGTGAGTGAAAGTGCATGCATGCTGCCGATGTGAACCAGGTGTTTATTAGAACCAACAGATCCTCACCAGCCCCAATAGATTGGAACAACAGAGGCACCGACACATGCAATCCGGGCCCACGCTGATCCAAAACCCAAGACCCCGAGACCAAGCCAATGGAGCCACCCACCTACCTAGCCAGGTGCACAGCCAGCCTTGCCAGGTGAGAGGCACCCCTGCCAGGGTTCTGCCAGCAGGGGTGTGAAATGAATTTGCAGCACGGGTGTATCCGATGCCAGGACCCCCGGCCACAGGACAACTGCACCCCGTGGCCACCTGCGAGCCCAGGGGATGTCGGAAGACAAGGCCCAGACCGAGAGAGGAGCACTCATCCCAAGGGCCCAGGACTTCCATTCCGCCAAGCTGGCGTTTAGTAGGAGGCTCAGAAGGAGGCTCAGCAGGGCTATATGCAAACACCACAGCCCAAAACACAACCATGTCCCTGACCCGGCAGCCCAAAGACCCCATCTGCACACCTCATGTCCCTCTTCACTACCCTAGTCCTTCTCTTGTTGCCCTGCCAACCCTCCCATGTTGCTCACCCCCATGCACCTCTCAACCAAAATTAGCCGGCGGACTATATCGAGACCACTCCCAGGCCCATCTCCTAAAAGAAATACACAACCACATCTCTGGGTGCCTCCTGCCCTGTCACTGCCAAGCAGCATTGCCCCCCAGCCCGAGGACCTCTCTGTGTGTATTTTAATTAAGAATGTGTGTGGTGTCATTGTGCCGGGTTCACTGTCTAAGTTGGGCTTTAAAATTGAGGGGGATCGGCATGAGGGTGGTGCAGGTGTCTCCACCTGTCACTCCCTGTCCAAAATACCCCTCAAGACCCTATGTACTGTAAATGACTAAGATGCAGATAAAAGTGGAGTGGAGGATGGGTGCAAACGGGGGACTTAGGAGCGGGGTCACCATCCAGAAGTCTCATCAGCGTACCACACCCATCCAGACCCTACACCCTAAGTGACAATGAGCATGTGGCAGTGTGGAACCAAGAGAAGGCAGGTGGATGGGCACAACCGGGGGTAGGGATACACCCCCTCGGGCAACTGGCTCCCAAGCCGGACGCAATGAGCGCCAGAGGCTTTTTCAGCTTGGTCAAGTAACCATGAGGCAAACAGCGTGTCCCAAAAAGGGGCAGTCGTGCAGGACACAGCCACCGAGGGCAGTGTTTTTTGCCTCCCAAGGAGCAGGAAGTTCCAGAGCCATCACAAGCATCCTCCAACAGGCCCGAGGAACCGGACCCACCCCACCCACGAGGCACCTCGTCACCACAGAGCCTCGTCTTACATCTCCTATCTTTCTCCTGCACCCTACTTTCTCTCCTATTCACCCTTGGCCTGCAACCTCTCAGTGCAGCAGGTCACATCTGGATCACCCAGGCCCCCGGACTAGTTTTAATCCGGATCTATTATTACCATTCCCTTACTAAGTGATGTGACTACCGTATTTTCACAACCATAGGGCGCACCGTATTAAAAGGCGCAGTCCAAATTTTGCGTGCTCTGTATTTAACACACACATAAGGCGCACCTGATGATCGGGCGCGGGTTTTATATACATATCCTCTACTATGTAAGTCCGCCTTACAACAACACACACACAAATACACATAGATGCCCGCGTGCATATGCACACACACGTGCGTATTTAAAAATAGATTGGGAGTAAAACTGAGTTTGGTTGTCATTATTTAAATATTAGTTACAGTCGTCATAAAGTCATTTATAAATCCATCCAAGTCCTCAACCTGTTTCAGAATCTAAGAGCTGCGCTAAATCCAACCTCGCAGGTTCACTTTCCACGCTGTCAGAGTCACTTTCTGTATCGTGCAGCTCCTCGGAAATGATGCCTGCTTTTGGGAAAGCTTGGACAACAGTGCCAGCAGACACTTTATCCCAAGCATCTACAATCCACTGGCAAACTGTGGCGTAACTCGCCTGGCGAGTGTCTCTTCCATTTTCAGTGTTGTAAATACAGCAATGTTATGCATAAAGCACACACCTGTTCTTTTATATATAATCCACGCCCACACTTCCCCCTTTAATGTTCTCATGTTTTCTACTGCGTCCGCCTGATGGTTCTCTAATACGTCCGCAAATCACAAATCAGATAGGGCGCACTGCACGATAGGGCGCACCACTCATTTTGAAGAAAATTTGAGACTTTTAGGTGCGCCTTATGGCCGTGAAATTACGGTAATCAGCTGGAACCAGAGTGTCACTGAGATTGAGTTACGTTTGGAAGATCAGACATGATCTCTAAGCTGATGTGGTCTGACAGGAGGTTTTGTACTGGTTAATGCTAAGACTGGTTTTCGATTGTCTGTTCAGGAGGATGTTTGTTTTTTTTTTGCGATACATAAGGCAGTTAGAACCATTTGTGCCTTGTGAGTTTCAATGTTCAATTCACTCAGGTCACCTAGTAAACAAAGCTTGGGGCATGCAGGGACTTTAAATTGAGTTAATTTTGAGAAGTCCTCATAGACTTTATGCCAAAAAGTTTGCACAAATACACAGAGCCACAGGGAGTGCATGTAGTCATCATCAATGTTATTACCTGTAAACTGTAAACATATCCTGAGATTTATAAGGCTGGTGTTGACATTGCATACCTTGGAGATCGTTTCCAGCCTGCAGTAAAACTACCCTCACCACACGTTTTGTTGATGTCACACAATATCGAGTAATCCCTCATTCATCCAGGAGTAATCCATCTTAGATAAAGCTTCAAAGTTGTCTTCTGCACAATGTATTTTCTGATCAAGATGTTTCGACTTCCACATAGTTCTAAAGACTTCTCTAAGGAGTGGCTAATCCAAACCTGATTCAGCCGTGATTGAGAAAAAGACAGGTTTTCTTTCTTCACAAGAGAAACCATCCAAGAGGTGTAAAAGAAGCCATCATTGTAAAGAAAGAAAATTGGTCTGAATAGGAATGAAGGCTTAAGATACAACCTACCTTGAATTTACAATTGCATTCTCACTCCCTGGTCCAAAGAGGAAGTTTCTTAACCAAAAGCCTATTCTCTCTTTGGGGTAGTTTCAGATCACAGGCTTCTTATCGGATGAACAATAGGTGAGTATCTAACTGTTTTTTTTTTTTTTTTGTTGTTTTTTTTTTTTTTAGTTTTGGTGAGGACAATAGGAGTTTATTAGACTACTTCTGAGATTAGCAAGACCCATTCATTTGTAAACAAGTTATTTACCTGTTCAATCACGGTTGAATCATGTTTAGGATTGGACCTCTTTAGGGAACTCAGTACATGTAGAGTCAGTTCTCAGACCGTTTTGTCAGATTAAAAATTATTTCCGGATGAAAGTCAAAACGTTTTAGTCAGAAAATGGACTGTCCAGAAAATAACTTCGAAGCTTCTTCTACGTAGTTACACTACCATTTGACTTCACATCACAAAACACTCTCTCTCAAACACACACACCGACAAATTCCTCGCTCTCGCTTGTTCCTTTTCTCTAACACAGAGAACACAGACACACACACACACACTTTTTCTGCTTTTTTGGAAAAAAAAACCCCAACGATACACCAAAATTTAGCGACTCTAGTGACCAAAGGGTCTGAATACTCGCTAAATAGAGCATCAACAACGTTTACAACTGACATCATTCCCTTTTTTTTTCATACACACCTGGCGGTCAACTTCAAATTGGTTCGCAGGCTACCAGTAGATTGGATCGACTGGTTGGGCACCCCCCGTTGATATGCAAAAGTGACCCCTCCTTTTATTCATGAAAATCAACAGAATTGGCGACAATTTAAGATTAACAGTAACCCAATCGGAAGGGGGTAAACAAAGCCATGTTAAAGGTTCATGCTTCGCCATTGGTCAACTCTAAGAGCTCTACAGCAAACAAATTTCAAACTACAAATAGACAGAACATTTTTAGTGATGGAAAACAGTCAAATCTGACAAAAAATTACTTTTTTTTTCCAATGGGATGCACTTTTGCGGACGACACCACCTTCATTGGGCTCATTTCTGATGGTGATGAGTCTGCCTGCTGGATAGAGGTAGACCGGCTGGTGTCCTGGTGCAGCAACAACAACCTGGAGCTCAACGCTCAGAAGACAGTAGAGAGGATCGTGGACTTCAGGAAAGTCAGAGGCCCCAGAACCCCTTGCACTGACAGACTCCCCCATCACCACTGTAGACTCTTTCCACTTCCTCGGCACTACCATCACACTGGACCTTAAGTGTGAGCCATCCATCAGCTCCCTGATCAAAAAGGCGCGGCAGAGGATGTACTTTCTGCGGCAGTTGAAGAAAGCCAAGCTGCCCGCCCAGATGTTGGTGCAGTTTTACACAGCCATCATCGAGTCCATCCTAACCTCCTCCATCACCGTGTGGTATGCTGGAGCCTCAGTCAGGGACAAACATTGACTGCAGTGCATTGTGCGCTCCGCAGAGAAGGTGATCGGCTGCAGCCTTCCATCTCTCCATTACCTGTATGTCTCCAGGACTTGGGGCGTGCAGTTCGGATAGCAGCTGACCCTTCCCACCCTGGGCATGGACTTTTTGAGCCACTCCCCTCGGACAGGAGGCTCCGGTCCATTCAGACCAGAATGTCCCGCCACAAAAACAGGTTCTTCCCTTCTGCTGTTGGACTGATGAATACTTTATAACCCGCTCATCACTTAGTCACTTTGCTCTTGTCACTATACTGACTGCATTATTTTCTATTATTTTCTTTGCCATTGCACTACTTTACTTTTTCTTTCTGAGCACAATTGTTTTGTTAAAATTATTATTATTATTTTATTTTTGTTTTAGTTATTATAACTGCACATTAGTACCAAAGCAAGTACCTGGTCTGTGATCCGCTTTTTGACCATGGCAATAAAAGCATTTCTGATTCTGATTTTTTTCATGGCAAAAACAGCAAAGACAAGACAAATATTTCACTTGGTACAGGTACAGTTACTACTTCAGTAGTAAGGGATTCATAGAGACAACAATAAACAAGTACCTACTAACCAACCTAACAAGTGTTAAAATGTGAAAAATACTTTCTAAACTGTGTGCTTTTGTATTCACAGGGAATTGGGCTGAATTATGGAGTAGATGCAGGTATGAATCACTGACTATTTATAAACGTGTGGTTTGGTATCTTGACTCATTTCAGATACTACAATTTTACTGTTCAATGCAAATTATTAAAAAGAAAACTTTTCTGGCTCACATAAGACTTTAGGAGTTTAGTTCAAATACCTGAAAAAAATACATTGTTTTTTGTTTCAGATGGATGTCCTCGTGAATGGACTTGGGTTGGATTTCGCTGTTTCATTTACGTTAACGTTGCAAAGAGATTCGCCCAAGCAGAAGTACATATCTACCTATCTATCTATCCATCCATCCATCTACCTACCTGTCTGTCAGGGTCTGACAGAGACAGACGTCTGTCTCTCTCTCTCTCTTGTTTCTCTCTCTTTACTTCCGCTTCCAAGTTGGTCACTAGTGAGTGAGTTTTGTCAGTTTGGAGTTCTTTTTTTTTTTTGACTGTGTGTGTGCCACTTGGTCTGGTGCGTGCACCGATTGATGGTAAACTGGCTTCATGACTGGATCGGCCGGCGCTGGGTTTGAACCACTGACTCGGCATCAGGCTGGTCCATACTGGAATGTGCTCATGGAATAGGTGGTGCACGTAGTCGGTGATGCCATCGGCTTTGACTCAGTCTGATCAGCATCCGGGATAAATGGGTCTGTGGTGTTGTTTCTGGCCATCACGGAGAAATAGGCTCCCTTATTTATTTTAATTTGATTATTTTGAATTACTCTATTCATCCCTCACCGGGGAAATTTGTTTGCTGCACTCCTTACACCGCAGCAGGCTGCCCTTCAACGGCGCCAATGGTGGGAGAAGTGGGGGCTAGGTGTCTTCTCCAAGGACCCTAGACGTGCTCTCCGTGGGACGCGAACCCGCGACCTTCCGGTCCGCGGGCGAACGCGCTAACCACGCGGCCACCGTCTCCACCCAATGCCTGCAATGCCCCTGGTTTGTCTGGCTAAGAGGTTGATTATATCCAATGTTCCACCATTCCTGAAGAATGAGACCTTAATGGCTGAGTTGTCCCGTTTCGGCCGCTTTGTTTCTTGGCTGCAAGGCCCCACTGCTTCGGCCTGTCGTGTGTCATCGCAGACAGGCCCTAATGGTGCTCCAGCTTACAGAATGTAAGTTGAACGTCCCCTTCAGTTTTAAAATCTACGGGTTCTCATATGTTGTTTTTGCAACGACAGAACAGATGAAATGTTTCGGCTGTGGTGCTGAGGGGCACCTTATTCCTGAGCTTGTCCGAGTCGTATGGGTCCGGACGCACTGCGCAACGCTGCTGCCGCAATGGGGCTGCTGATTCTGAGGCCGCTCCTGCTGACCCTGTGGGGCCAGTGGTCACTGTGGATCCTGGGTCCTCATTTATTCCACAGGTGCCAGTGGATTCTGGGTCTAAGCCTCCTCTCAATGTTGGACACATCGCACTCAGCTGGGCCTGCTGTTTCTGAAGAGCCGGTGGCTGCTGAGGATACAGGGTCCACCTCTTTTCTACAGGCACCCATTGATACTGGGTCTGAGCCTGCATCGATGGCCACGCCATCCTCCACTGAGCTCGCTGCACCTTTGGTGCTATACACCCTGGCCATCGAACCTTTTCCTTAAAGGCTCAAATCCGGCCTGCGGGAGGCGAGGCGGGCGGTTTGCCTGATTGTCTTGCCCCATTCAAGCTCAATGACATCATGGTCTTCGTCACCTGTCAGGAGGACCTCAATGTGCTGACTAAGGCTGTGACGCAGTTCAAGCGGCTTTCCAGCGCTCGGGGGAACTGGACGAAGAGTGGGGCTAATGCTTTTAGAGACGGTTTTGACGATCTTCGCTTGCCAGGTGGTCTGGCGTTCCAGGGGATACAAGAATTTGGGGGTCTTCCTCGGTTCGGGCAGCGCGGCTGTAACTGGGACCAGGCAGTGAATCGGGTGCGGGATCGCCTGTATGGCTGGAAAAAGATCTTGCCGCAGATGTCCTATCGGGGGAGGGTGCTGGTGATTTACAGCCCGGTCGTTTCCCAGTTCTGGCACAAGCTAAGAACTTGGGAACATCAGATATCGTCTTCGTCTCCTTGACGTTGTGCAAAAGAGTTTGTGTGAGTATGAATTTGTGTGACAGCAATGATTGGTTAACTGTATTATGTGATCTGTTCCTCTTTTTTTGCATATTGCGTCGGGTCTTTCTTTTGCCGTGTTTTTTTAGTGTGAAATGAAGGTCGTTTTAAAAATAAAAAATCTCTCTCTCTCTCCCTTTACCTATCTATCCATCTATCTTATCTATCTATTCATCTATCTATCATTTATCCATCGAAGAAACTAAAATCTTTTTATTCACTGCACCACAAGGAAAGATCAAAATGAAAGTTTCTGTCCATTACAACACAAGACAAAGACACACTAAGAATTTAACATTAAAGTCAGTACATTGTAGAATCTTTAGAACTAATTTGCAGAGGAGTAGTGAAAACACATTTTGGGTGAAAACATTATATTCAGGGAAACGGTGCATTCTGGTGTGTGTAGCTTGACTAGAAAATATTAGGTAACTGACTTTAGCTCATTTTTTTTTTCACCGTACCTTATTCTTCCCTCATGGGGAAATTACTTTTGTTGCATTGCACCGCATGAGGCAGCGATGAGGGCGACAAAGCTGAAAGCAATGGGTGTCTTCTCCAGGGACACCTAGACATGGGCCTAGACATGGTCACCCAGACATGGAGGGAATCCAGATCCCACACTCCTGTCTGGTTAGGCTGAGTAAATAAAATTAGTTTTTGCTCACAAAAAGCAGCTGTGAAATCCAAGACTCTATGGCTCTGAGCCAGATTAACAAAAGGTTAACATGATGTCATTTTGGAAATGCAAGTTTCACAGCCACCGTAAGGTAGGCAATGGATCTGGCAAGCATTTGTGTGCCGTACGTTGGAGACATGTATTGGATATGACCTCCAGTTAATGTGAATGTGGCTAAATTAATGGGATCAATCTGTTTTGACATGATTAGGTCAACATCCTGTTTGCAGTTTCCTTCCGCTTTTGTCTGAGTGATGATGAAACAAATCATCTCATCGAGCTGTTTAGCCAGCTCTTCTAAGGTCGCTAAGGTTAGCTTTCCAATACACCACAAAACAAATAATTCCATTCAGCTGAAATTCAGTAATCAATCATTAGGATGAATCTTCCACCTCATCGACAAAAACCCCGGCAGGCATTAAAAAAAGCATAAATATTAAAATATGCTGTTTATTCATGCGTATATGTTAAATATAAATAAAAACATTAGCGTGGTCAAATTATGTTTACATCGTTTTAACTAACTTTTCTTTTTAATTTGTCAGTTACACTGCAAGAGCCTAGAAGGAAATCTGGCCTCCATTCACTCATATGCTGAGGTAAATGTCGTTTCAGCGTGGATGAGGAGCGCTAAGAGAGATATCTGGATCGGTGGTACTGATGCTATAGAAGTAAGTTATTTGCAGGATCTGAAACATCAACAACACCAAATTAATACTTTTCAAACCTCAAAAAGGTTTGAATAAAAAAAACAAAAATTGCAATTTATTCTCAGGAGGCAACATGGCTGTGGACTGATGGAACAAAGTGGGGTTTCACCAATTGGGCCATAGAAGAACCTAGCAATACTCATTATAGAAAACATTGCCTATTGATATGGCATAAAGGTAAAAATGAAAATCATTAATCATTAAATCTTTGAACAAATACAAACTTTTATGCATTTAAATCAAACAGATACTAAAGGGATTTTTTTTATTATTATTTAAATGGATTTGCTGATTTGGCTTCATTTTTAAATTTTATATTTATTAAGCATGAATAAGCATCCTTTGGTTCACAGGGACAAAAAAAACTAAAACATATTTTTAAAAATGGTCCATTTGTTCAAAAAAACAAAGAACAAAACCAAGCATATAATCAATCTGACAGTCTACATCAACCACCACCCTCCACAATCCATTCTCACAGGAAAAGGGGAAAAGTTTTAACTTTTAAAATTATCTCATTTTCTTTATCAAAGACAAAATTAAAGCAATTTATTTTATTGGACAGTGAGTCTCCCTCATTCACTAATAATGAATGAAAAAATTGTTATTAAATTGGTTGACAACTAAACTGAAAAAATATTGGAGCAATACGTCTGTAAAAATGACGTTTTTTTTATGTCAGGCAGGCGGAGCCATATTTTTTGTGCCCTTGGCATAGACTTATTCCTAATAAAAAAATACTTACCTCTAAATTTTCTTTTTCTAGGAAATGGGAAGTGGTACGACTCAACATGTTACACGCTAAATACATTTATCTGTTCCAAGAAGATTTGAAGCAAATCTCCATCACCGCCTCAAGAACCCAAACACTCACACAAATTATTCTTTTGATCAAATGAATGCATTCATCATTCAATCTATTCATCTTCTTCCATCCATGTGAGCTGATAGGGTTCTATAGTAAACCATGAGAGGTGGGGTACATCCTGCAAGACTCACCAGTCTTTAACATTTATCAAAAAAAACAAAATTTTAAAATAAAAATTTTTTGGGGATCAGATTTAGAAAAGTCTTTAAAATAATTGAACATCTTTGTAATGTGAAGAAAAAAATAAAATAAACCTGAATTCTGAACGTGATTTTAAATGTATTTATGAAAAGATGTACAGTGCAGATTTATTTTACACCTGAATGTATTTGATCTCATTCCAGAAAGGATGTCCACATTCATCAATGACTCTTTCATAACCATCCTGGTCCTCTGTTTTATTACGTTTTCCTTAATTATTTTATTCTGCATTCTGTACAAATTTTTTTAAAATTTGAAATAAATTAAGAACCACTAATGATAGAACATTTATCAGGTTTAGGATTTTTTAACTTTGCTTTTTCTTGACTCTTCTTCTTACTTTTTTGGGTTTAATTTGATGGATTTCTTGACTTTTTTCTGGGTTTTTTTTTTTTTTTAATAAAAAGTTAATTTGATTTATCAAACTGCTGCAGCCAATAAAACGTCACCATATTGACGGAGATTTACAGGGATTTAACATTGAAAGGGCCGATGTGTTCACAATAACAACAAACCGGACTGCTCAGATAACAATGGTGTCCTGTAAGAGAAGGACCAAAGTCTTCTCCACTTTCTGAGGAGACTGATGTCTTTCGGTGTGTGAAGGACACTGCTAGAGAGCTTTTATGAAATCCTTTTGCATCAGCAGCTTTCCATGCAGTTTCCTGCTGGTGTGGAGGAGTAACAGAGAGAGACAAGAGGAAACTTGACATGTTGGTCAGGAGGACTAGCTTTGTCCTGGGCTGTTGTTTGGACTCTTTAGGTCCCAGGAGTATCTGTAACAACCCTCCACATCCTCTGAGCTTGAGCAGCTCATTCAGACAGCCGCTCTGTAAAAGGGAGTTACAGGAGGCCTTTTGTACCGTCAGTAGTGAGATGATTTAATGTGGTGTCTAACAAGAAAAATAATTAATCTGATCCGTATTTTATTTATATCGGATATCTGTCATACATCCTGTCATCTGTGATAGATTAATTTACCTTTGGGGATATTAAAAAGTTACTCTCACCTCTCATCATCTTTCAAAATAAAAGATTATATCTATACTGATTTGTTAGTTTTTCCACCAATATGGGCTGGTTTGAACAAAGAAAAATAAGCAATAAAGACAAAAAGCAGAAAATAAATAAGTAATAAACTTTATAAGGTGTTTACTCCAGATAGCTATGACATCAGCAAAAACATTTTGAACTACATCACAAATACTACATTTTATGTGACTGTAACAGGAAGAGAAACTTGAACTCACTGAAAAAATATAAGGTCTTTTAAATTTTAAAATAGATTTGATATTCATTTAAAAATTAATTATTCAAAATGTTTTTTTAGACGAAAGATATTGATATGAGCTTCCTTCGCAGGGTGGCTGGGCTCTCACTCAGAGACTGGGTGAGGAGCTCTGCCATCCAGGAGGAGCTCGGTGTCGAGCCGCTCCTCCTCCAAGTCGAGAGGAGCCAGATGGGGTGTTTCAGGCATCTGGTCAAAAAGCCCCCCGAGCGCCTCGCGGGCGGGGTGTTTTGGGCACGTCCCACCGGGAGGAGACCAAGGGGCAGACCCCGGACGCACTGGAGAGACTATGTCTCACAGCTGGCCGGGGAATGACTTGGGATCCTTCCAGGTGAGCCAGAAGATGCAGCCGGGGAGAGAGAGGTCTGGGCTGCCCGCTTGAGGCCGTTGCCCCCGCGACCTGACCCCGGAACAAGCGGAAGATGACGGAACGAACGGGAGATATTGATACTTAAGGAACCGGAAAAAAAAAACAGATGATGTTCACATTCTTTGAGGTTTTTTTTGTTAAAACATCCATGTTTTGAAACACTTATCCCTATTAGAATTGTGAGAGGTGCCGCAGCCTATCCTGGCTGATTACAGAAGAGAGGTAGGATGCACTCCAAACAAGTCACCAGTCTATTGCAGGGCCACACAGACAAACATTTAGACACACACTCATTCCTACAGGCAGTTTCTAGAGACAAATTAACCGAACATGAATGTTGTTGAAGGAAACTGGAGAAAACCCACACACACAAGGATGGACATAAAACTCCACACAGAAGTGCCAGTGTTTCAAGGCTTGGTCCACTCTAGGCCTCAAACGTCTTTGCTGTGAGACCACTGTGTGTCCCAAAAAAATATTTCTTTGTAATAAAAAAGTCCCAACTTTTTTTCCAACAAAGAAATGAACTTTCCTTCCTTGTTCCCTCTGGCACTTCATGCTCAACCATTTGAAGGTTCATCGAACGCAAAGGATTCATTGTCTGAACCAGGGTTCTATAACATTTGGAGGACACCTAAAAAATGGAGCCTGATTATTGATTCTTGTAATAATTCAGAACTTTGAGGTGATTTTATGTCATTAAAATAGTTACTGAGGGGCTAGTTGTTGCAGAATAACACCCCTGAATGCCTGGGTGTGAAATGCATGGCTCACTGCGAGAGCAAATTATGGCCCGTTCAGACGTTACTTCAGCCCATCACTCTGAAAGAGATATACATTGGTGTGACAAAAACTATCTAACCAATCAAATCAATTTTAATATTATACAAGAAAAACCCGAGGAAATACAAAATGCAGTTTTCAAATGATTCAAACTTTTAAAGAGCAAAAAATAAAAAAATAAAAAATCCAAACCTGTCTCACCCTTTCTGAAAAAGTAATTGCAAATAACAAAGTAACTGTTATTAACCACAGTTTCGGGACAGTTGAGTACAGTTCTGTGGGCAACAACAAAACCTGATTGCCAATACTTTTGTAGAAAAAAATCACTTAATTTAGATGTATCAGACAAAGTAAAGTCGGCTACAAAGTCTCAAAAAGAAAAGTGCATCATGCCACCATCCAAAGAAATTCAAGAAAAACAAACAAAAAAAAAAGTGAAATCTGTCAGTCAGGGAAAAGGTTACAAAGTCATTTCCAAGGTTATGTATCTCCAGTGAACCACTGTCAGAGCCACTGTCCACAAATGGAAAAGAGTGGGAACAGTAGAAAACCTTTCCAGGAGTGGTTGACCGACTAAGATTACCCAAAAAGTGCAGAGATGGCTCACCCAGATGACCACAATACACAGTAACTTAAGACAACATCCAAAGACCTGCAGGCCTCGCTGGCCTCACTTAAGGTCAGTATCCATGACTCCAATATATTTGTAAGAAAGACATTAGCCTAACGTGGCATCCATGTGAGATTTCTTCAAAAACTGAGGCTGGTCCCACATTTGGCAAAAAGCTTTTAAATGAAACTCAAGACTTTTGGAGAAACATTCTAGGGACTGAAGAGACTCTTTGGAAGATCTGCAGCCCATTCCATATGGAGTAAAAATGGCCCAGCAATTGATCAATGGCAAATTATGTCAACAGTGAAGCATGGTGGTGGCAGCGTGATGGGCCGGGCTGCTTTGCTGCCTCAGGACCAGGACAACCCTTTGGGATACACGAAACAGTGAATTCTGCCGTTTCCGAAAGAGCCTGAAGGAGAACGTCTGACTATCAGTTTGTTCTTTCAAACTCAAGCTCTCTTGGATCACGCAGCAGTACCATTGTTGTTTTTGGAAGCCATCTGAGTTTTCATTTTAGTCTTCGTCTTTGGGACAAAAATTTATTTAAGTTTTAGTCACATTTTCGTCATCTCATTATATTTTCGTTTTAGTCGACGAAAACCCAAAGAGTTTTTGTCTAGTTTTAGTCCAGAAAGACTAAGAACGTTTTAGTCACTTTAAGTTTCTGACCACAAGCCACTTTGTTGCTTTGACTTTCTCGTGGCTGCAGGTGCGTTGTGTAGATGGTGTGAACATGCAGCATTGTGGGGGGCGTGCCTCCGTGAGAGACAGAATGCAGCCGCTGTACTTTTTCTTTTCACAGACAGAAATGTGAAAGTCTGACACCTATTTCGTTATGTTTTCGTCTCGTCAAAAGAAACTTGCAAACGTTTCGTCACATTTTCATCACCAAAATGTCGCATTTGTTTTGTTATCGTTACGTCATCGTCATAAAAAATGCTTCATCAACGAAATCATTTCGTTGTCGTTATCGTTGACATAAACAACACTGAGCAGAACAACAATTCTAAACATACCAGTAAGGCTCCTCAGAATGGCAAAAAAATAAATAAATTAGAGTTTTGGAGTGGCTCTGTCAAAGTCCAGATTTAAATCCAATTGTAATGCTGTGGTGTGATCCTCAACGAGAATTTCATGCTAGAAAGCTCTCCACTGTAGCTAAAATATTACAATTCTGCGAAGAAGAGTGGGCTGAAATTCCTCCACAGCATTGTGAAAGACTGATAAAATTTTTTTGCAAATGCTTGATTTTATTTATTGCTGCCAAGTTTACGGTTGTGCCCATCCGTCTACCCCGTCCCATTCTGCTGCGCCACATGTTTACTGCCACCTAAGGCAAGGGGCTTGGATGGGTGGGGTACGCTGACGTAGCCGAAGCTTGGGGAGGATGACCCTCCCTTATCAGTCCCCGTCTGCACCCAACCTTCACCCCACTTTTATCTGCATCTTAGTCATGTATTTTCGTATAGGGTCTTGAGGGGTATTTCAGAGAAGGGTGCCGGGTGGTGACCCCTCCACATCCCCCTCAATTTTAAATTCTACCTTAGACATTGCACATAGCACAATGGCACAACATGCAATTCTTAGCAAATACACACATAGAGGACCCCAGGCTGGGGGTCAATGCCGCTTGGCATCAACAGGGCCCATCATCCGAAAGCGCGCTCTCACTTCATTTGCAGCACATACTGTACACACAGGTAGGACCGGGGAAGGCAGTCAGTCTTCACCCACCTGTGTGAGGTCGGGAAGATGAGGCTCTGCTGCTTTGAAAGAGTTGGGCTTGCGGGGCTTGGAGGCCGGTCACCTCTGTGTTGCCCGCTGCTGGTGGTGGGAGTCACCCAGAGATGCGGTTGTGTGTATTTTAGGGAGGACGGGAGTGGCGGCAGTCTCGCTTGAGCCTGTTGGTATCAAGCAGCATGGGAGAGTTGGCAGGGCCACAGGTGAGGGATTAGGGGACTTATGAGGGGTATTTGGTGTACAGAGGTGGTTGCACAGTGGTGTCTGGGCTGCCTGGGCAGGCACTTGGTCGTGTGTATTTTAGGCTGTGTTGATTGCATATAGAGCAGCCTGGCCCTGCTGGGTCTTCTGCTGAGACCTGACTGGGAGAATGGGAGCTGCTGGGCATTAGGGGCAATTCTCCCCCTCTCAGTCTGCGCCTTGGCTTCCGACTCCACTTGAGCTCGCCTGCTGTCACTGGGTATGGTTGGTACATCTGCCCCTCAGCCTGGGGATCTCAACATTGGGGACGCCCGTGCCCCTTGGTGCCGGGGGGCTTCTGTAAGGGGTCTCGTCCTCTCCTGTCTGGATGTGCATCTGGATGTGTGCGAGCCCGGGTTGCGTGTGTCTCTCTCTCTCCTGTTCCGAGCTTCCGAGGGCTTCCCGTCTGCGGCTTAGCTCTTGCAACCCGGCCCCGGATAAGCGGAAGACGACGAAACGGAACTGATTTAAAATAAGTGTTTGCATCTAATTTTATATCTGACATCGTTTAAGTAATTACAATTTCAAAATAAATCCCTGAATCTTATAAATAATAAGACAAAACTTTCAAACTAACGACAGAAATTAGGTCTTTTTTTTTTTCTCATCAGAAAACATAATGTGTTTATTGTTCATCCTTTTTCTCCCGGATGGAAAATCTTTCCATCTTCCTGTTTCTTCCAGTTCAGCTTGATTTGTTCATTCAGTCCCCAATCTTTCAGTTTCTGCTTCAACTGTAACACAAAACAAAAACTGAATGTTACTTACAAACTTAACTTTGAAATCAATCAGCTATTTAGTTGCTTTAAATGAACATAAATGTCACAAAGTGAGCAAATTATAATTAGAAACTTTTTAACAGTGATAAAAGAAAGAAATTGCTTCCATAGCGGATTGTAAAATATCATTTTCTAAATGTAAATATGATCATATTTATTCTAGTATTTTGAATAAAGATGGATGATTTACCTGCTTCAACAAGGCTGTTTGAAGTAAAGCATCATTCAGATTCAGGTTGGAGCTGCTCAGCTTTAATTTTACCACCCGCTTAAAAATAGGACCTGTAAAAAAAACACAGCTTTAATTGTTTTGTGAACTTTTGCACCATTCAGTTTCTATTTTGACATGTGTTTTCAAAATTAGAAATAGAAAAATAAAATTTGGACTGCAGATGTTTGTTTTTCACCGTCGACGCGGTTGACGCCCACCCTCCCACACCCCTTTAGAAAATCCTGGATTCGCCCCTGAGTCGAGCCAAGGTTTTATACAAAAATAATAGAGACGGGACAATAAATAAAAACGTAGTAATTTGTAGTTTTTTTTTTTTTTTTTCAGAAAAAGGAGTTCTACCACCACAGGAGCAACTCCAGCCTGACATACCATCTAAACGCAAAACATGTTCAATTAATTTGATTATTTTTTTTAATCGACTGACACCACAAATTAATAGACAAACCCAAACCAAACATATGAGGCCTTTTTGACCACTTCCTTGAACCTGTACAGAATGCATGGTCCATTGAGAATGTACTTAATGAAAGATAGAAATAACAAAGTTTGGAGGTCTAATCAATCAATCAATCAATCAATCAATCAATAATAACTTTATAAGGCATGCAATTAGAAAAAAAAAGACTTTGTAACATTTTTTGCTGAATAGAACAAGTGAAAGTGAACAAAAGTATGAATCATATAAAAAAAAATAACAGTAATAATAAGAACATAGAAAAAAAATATCACCTGAAATGCTGGAGGCCAGAAAAAAACAACATACAAAAAACATGGGGTACAATAAATAATTTAATCAGAAACAAATCCAAATAAATAAAATTTACAGGTTATATTTATTGGTAAATAAAATAATAATTACCACTATAGCAGACGAAGGGTCTCTCATCAGAACAACTCCTGTCTTCCCATTTTCCAGAAGCACCAAAGTTTGCTGCTGCACAGTTTTGCTTTGGGCCACTCGGTTGGCCGTCAATCCAGTACCTCATTGAATATTTGCTTCTATCTGACCAAACCCAGGAGTCTCTGTAAATCCCGATCCAAACAAATTCACATGCAGGAATCATTTTCATTATTTCCTGGGTCTCCTTCATGTTCCTCACACTGACTAGGTCTGTATAATATTTTCTGCAGAAGGTTTGAGCTTCAAAGAAAAGGATTTGTTCAGTCCCTTTGACATATGTCACATTGTTCCCTGGAAAAAAAAAAATAATGTCGTGAATCTGTCAAAAAGATCTCCTGCAACTACATCCTACGACATGTGCATCACAATATGTCAAAGACCAATGCTACTGCTCATCGAGAGAACGCTGATGCTGCTTCAGAACAAACGGAAGTTGTTCTGATACCAGGGCATCAAGGCCTATCACGGCTGGTAACAGGCAAGAGGTAGGGTACACCCATAACAGGTCACTGGTCTGTTGCACGGCCAAACATTACACAGACAGAGAAGCGTTCATTCCTAGGGGCAATTTGCCAATTAACCTAACATGTCTTTGGAGGTGTTTTCCCTCAAGTACACGTAGAGAACATGCAAACTCTACACAGCTTTCTGTGTGGAGTTTTCAGAGGTTTAAAACACATTTATTTTGTGCAGGCATACCTTTGACATCCATGCAGACTGGTTTATACCAATACCAACAAGGTACATCGCCCCACTGTCCCAGCATATTCATTCTTCCACAGCATTCATCTGGATCTATGTTGTTTCACTTTCTTGCCAGTTTCTGAACTCAGCCTCATTCTCCTGGTAAAAGCTTTGATCAGAGAAGGACCATTTCCATTCGTTTATAGGCTGATACAACCCGATCCAGGCTGTCTAGAATCACATAGAATAAACATTTATTGATGATTTATCTTTAGACTTTGCTTTCTTTACTTTCAGTATCTTGTTTTTCCAACATGACACTACTTTACTACATTTCCGTATCTTCCTTCGTGTCATCTCCGTCACATCACCCCTCAAGGGCTCTTACACAATTATTCCAAGCCTCTGAAACTATTTATAATTCGATATCAGGAAAATGATCCACAATGGAAGTACACTTCTCTCCCTGTTTTTCAAAGTGATGTTGCTGGTTTTGTTTTCTTTACAGAGACCTGAGGAGTTGTTACTCAGTCCCGTTCCGTTTCGTTCAGTCATCTTCTGCTTGTTCCGGGATCGGGTCGCGGGGGCAACAGCCTCAAGCGGGCAGCCCAGGCCTCTCTCTCCCCGGCTGCATCCTCTAGCTCACCTGGAAGGATCCCAAGTCGTTCCCCAGCCAGCTGTGAGACATAGTCTCTCCACCGGGTCCGGGGTCTGCCCCTTGGTCTCCTCCCGGTGGGACGTGTCCGAAACACCTCGCCCGCAAGGCGCTCGGGGGGCATCCTGACCAGATGCCCGAACCACCCCATCTGGCTCCTCTCGACCTGGAGGAGGAGCGGCTCGACACCGAGCTCCTCCCGGATAGCAGAGCTCCTCACCCGATCTCTGAGTGAGAGCCCAGCCACCCTGCGGAGGAAGGTGAAGAGAGAGCTGAGCCGAAAAGCAAAGCTCTTGATTTACAAGTCACTCAGTCCCATTCATTCATTTTTCTGACCCTGACAACAATCACCTCACTGTAACCCCGGGGTACCGTAACCTTTCTGTAACCCGGTCACACCTTCAAACATTGAAGAAGGTGATAGATTTAAAGTGGACTAAAAGGTTTTTCTAGACATTTAGATAAACAGAAACTCTCTGTTTGGTTGTCCTCCCGATTTACAGCAGGTTGGTTAAGTTAAGACCAAAGGTGGCCCACTATGACTTTACCTGCTCACCAAATACTGTACATAAATGAAACATAATTTTATTTGCATGTAATTCTACTGAGCATCGTCTCTGACCTGCTGAATGAGTAAAAATAGATAAATAAAACTTATTTTATATATTTATTTTATGCAATTTTTGTGTTCTTCAATAGAGGGTAGAATAATTTCGGCGTGCCGAATCACAAAAATTTGACATAAATAAACCTTTATTGGTCTTTTTTTTTTTAGTGCTGTCATTTTAACACATAATTAATTAATTATGACATAATAACAGTAATGAGCCAATGCTTGCACATGTGAATTTTGGCCCATTGAAGGACCCGTAGTTTACTCAGGCTACATCGCCTATGCTGGCAAATTAACAAGGCAGCAGTGGTCCAATGGAACAGACATGGACAAGACTCAGGAAGATAAAACAGTCGCAGGGGCGAATCCAGGGGGTTGTGGGGGCGCACATCCGCCACCTCACTCCATAAAATGGACCACCATTTATGGTCCACAAAAAAAGTGTTCGTACTACTTTAATTATGATAAACTTTGGGCAAAATATGCACCGAAATGCAGAAAAATTATTTATTTTTCAAAATGCTCTGGGGGGGTGGAGATGCCTCCTCATGCCGCCCTCCCACCACCACCCCTTTAGAAAATTTTGTATTTGCCCCTGAGTCGAGCCACTGAACGGCAAGTTTTTATACAAAATAATAAAGAAGGGACGATAAATAAAAATTTAGTAATTTGTAGTTTTTTCAAAAAAGAGTTCTCCTACCGCCGGAGCAACTCCAGCCTGACATACCATCTAAACGTAAAACATGCTCAGGCAAGTTATTCTGTTGCGAGTTTGGCTACCGGGAGCTTGCTCTGCCAAACCAAGCTAGCTGAATTTGACGAATGAGCAAATCCACAACAGAGAAACTGACAAATACTATTGCAAAGTGTGTTGCTGCTGATTGCAGGACAATTTCTATCCTTGAAGATAAGAACGAACCCTAACTAACTCTAACCCTGCACCTGGCCTCATGAGGCACAATTCACCAATAATAAATTGGATTTAAAATCTTTTCTTCTTACTGTATTCAATTGATCAGTCATACAATACAATTTTTTTGATTGAGGAGTGTGGATCTTTGGAATAATTGTAATGATGAACTTAAATTGTGTTTAAATCTTTTATGTTTAAAAAAGAAATTTAATTTATTAATACTTAAAAAATATGCAAGTCTTGATGGTTAAATTCAAGCTTCTATAAAAAGTAAACAATTATGATGTGTTATGATTATGATTATGTGTTACGAATATGTGTTATGATTATGTTATATGTTATGATGTGTTATGATTATGTTATGATGTATTATGATATTATTATGTTATGTGTTATAACAATTATGATGACTTAGTATTTACTTATGTCTTTTTGCTTTTATTATGACATAAAAAAAAAAAAAAAAGGGTCGGCGTAATAAGCGTTTGCTTCAGCCGTTACCTTTTCGGTCCTTTGCTGGAATATGGTTGTTTTCTTTATTTCATTGATGTGAGGTTGCACTGTGACCGAAATAAATAAATAAATAATAAAATAATAATATCCTAGAATTCAAATTCTTTATCAGGAGACCTTTAACAAATATGACATTAAAATGTGATTAATTAATTACAAAATCTTGTAATATTTGATTATTTTTTTAATCAACTGACACCACTAGTAACAAGCAATAAGTCATTCTGAAAAAATTACGAATGTATCTACAATCTAGAACAAAAATGGACGATAAAAATGAGTTTACGTGGCTGTTGGAGATGCTGTCCAATCTGTTTAAATCCACCATGTTGTTCAGCGTCTCCACGACCTTCATGTCGTTTATGGTCACCAGGTCTGTGAATGTTTCTCTGCAGTAACGCTGAGCTTCAGTCCAGTTCTTTGCCTCATAAACAAAATGGTATTGGTTTTTGGAGGAAGTGACACAAAGAGCTGCAGAGACACAGAAATATTACAGATGGGCAAAAATGAACCAAGTTTAAATCCATCAAAGTCAAAACTAAAATCTTACCTGAAATGCTGCAGAAAAAGAGAAACAAGGTTTCCATCCTTGCGCACTCATTCACTCCCATCTTCACCTTATGTTCACATCAACTCTTTAATTGGCTTTTTTCTCACTTGCAAAATGATGCAAAGTTCGGCCTCGAAAAAGGAAGGAAGGATAAAAAAACAAAATCCTTCAAATAAAACCAAACAAATAAAAATCTGCATGACATTTTCTGAATGAAACAAATGAAATGAAACAAATAGTTTCCAGATTTAAAAACAGTGCATTCTGTTTTTAATGAGGGCTGACTGATAAGGCAGATTTAAAATTAATCCATCAAGGTTTTATTAAAATAAATATTCATGAATCATAAACATTGATATTCCTGTTAAAGTTTTTAGATGATGAACAAGATTAAAATGAACAGCTTGACAGTGAAAAATTTACCTTGTTAATGATGTAATTATATAATTTTATATAAAATTATGTGATTCAGACAACATCCATTATAATTTGAATTGTTATAAAAAATTATGTTAAAAGCTATTTTATCTATATTTAAAAACCAAAATATGAATAGATTTGTTGTGATATGGAAGGAGGAGGACCCAAATGCAGGACTTAAAACAAGGTTTATTAAACCAGGAATCAGCAAAGCTGTAATCAAAGGAGAAGGATCGAAAGGTTATCAAAAAGTCAATCTCAGATTCAAAGAAAGTCAGCTGGGTCGGGAGTCAGCCAGGGCTGGGAGGTATGAAGACCTGACGAGGAATGCTGGAGAGGCTGCCTTTAAATAGGCAGCAGGAAGAGTAGGTGCAGGTGATCCAAATCAGGTGCAGATGGTCCAATCAGCCAGAATTGGGGGAAAGGTGAGATGATCCCTGGCTCCCTCTGGTGGTGGTTGAGGGAACCACAACAAGATTTAACTCATTTGGTTTAAAAAATAACGTTACTCAATACTGTATTTTCACGACCACAAGGCGCAAATAAAAGTCTTAGATTTTCTTCAAAATGAGCGGCGCGCCCTATCGTGCAGTGCCCTCCATGTGTGTTGTGAAAAACAAGCGAAGCAGATGAACACTATGCTTGCTGTGATTCCAGGAGGTCTGACAAAGTAACTCCAACCGCTGGACATCAGCGTGAACCGGCCGTTCAAAGTAAGGCTTCGAGCGGAGTGGGAGCAATGGATAACCAGAGGAGACCACAGGTTCACAAAGGGTGGAAGGCAGCGCCGGGCGAGGTACGCCACAGTTTGCCAGTGGATTGTAGATGCTTGGGTTAACCTCTCTGCTGGCACTGTTGTCCGAGCTTTTGCAAAAGCAAGCGTCATTTTTCAAGTTCGGCCAGCCGTACAAAAACATTTAACAAGCCACATGAGGCCCGCGGGCCGTAGTTTGCCCATGCCTGTTCTACGCCATAGTTTCAACATCATCATCAAAAGTCTGTAGAAAGGTCTTGTTTATTTAAAGCATGTTTGATGCATCATTCTATTAATCATGTAATAATACAAACAGAAACCAAGTAAAATTAATACAGAGAAAGTAAAAAAAAACAAATATCTCGATGTTATGAAAAACATCTTGTAAAAAACAGTCCCACTCAGACTGGGAGGTGATATGATCTTCTGCTATCAACCTCTGTAGTGCGATCAATTGGACAAACACAGACAAATGCATACAAAACCACATTCATTAAAAACATCATAAAACAATAAAATATATAATAAATAAAAATAGAAAAAAACAATCAAATCAATAAATAAGAACATATACACATAAAAAGTGAGATTGGAGCTAAGCACTGTTCAGAGCAGACATGCATCTAAAAATAAAAAGATAAAAATATAAATAAATACTGGATGTGGTACATTTCACAGTTCACATGTGGGGCTGTACGTGTCGGTGCATGTGTGAGTTCAGGGTGGTTATGGCTCTGTGTCAGTCCTTAATCTGATGCACCTGTAGCGCCTTCCTGAGGGCAACAGATCAAACAGTCCAGAGCCAGGGTGGGAGCTGTGTTTTGTAACTTTCCTACTCTGGTAAGACAGCAGGAGTAGATGTCCTACAAGGAGGTGAGAGGGGGCCGATGATCCTCTTAGCTGCTTTGACTACCCTCTGCAGTCTCTCCCTGTCTGCCACGGAGCAGCTGTAAAAGACGTCTTTCAAAAGTGTTTTAGTTAAAATGTCTGACGTGTGTTTTCACATTATGATGTAATACTTTGATGTAAAACATTATAACCCAGGGGTCACCAACCTGGTACCAGTAGCAGTCGCCCGCAGGCCAGTTCTAAAAATAGCACTATTCACAAATTAGCTCTGTCTAAAATTTTATTTATTTGTGTTGTGGTTCTTTTTGAATTTCATTTATAGTGATGTAAATTTTAAAATGAATACATAAAAATGTAAAAAAACTGTATATCACAAAAAAAGTTTAATATACGAACTCTGATGTAGTATGGTTCAGAGGTCAGTCTAGTGCGCATGACAAACCAGCTCGCTGAGATGAGCTTGTGAGCGCTGCAAAGATGAGGTAAGAACGCATTTTCTACCCACAAAAACATGGTAGAAAAAAAAGAAGAAAACACATCATTTTCACAGTGAATGGGAGGAAGAGTTCTTTTTTACTAACGTGAAAGAAAACTGCGTGTGTCTCATCTCCCACCGTCCTTATTTTGAAAGGAGTAGATTTTTGTTAAATTTTACATAATTGATCATTTGTACAAACATGGTTCAGAGTTTATGATTTGATAACTGTTGTAAAAATGGCAAAAGGTTTCCTGCAAAATGTTGTGGAAGTGATCATTTGAAAATGAAACACTGGGCCCCCGGTTGAGCCCTGGCTTGGGGGATGTCGGGTCGCTGGGCTTTTGGGGTAAATGCTCCCCTCTTGGTCCGGGCCTTGACTTCTGTCTTCCCCTGGGCTCGCTTAGGGCCGTGGAGTACAACGGGGTTGCCGCGTCTGCCCCGACGCCTATGGGTCCTGGCATCGGGGAGGCTCATGCCCGTTGGTGCTGGGGTGGCCCTTGAAGGGGTTTCTCTATGCGCCTTGCTGGGTGGGTGGGCGGCTCCTCAGCCTAGCCTTTGTGTCCTGGGATCTGGAAGGGCGAGACCTGGGTTGCATGTGTCTCTTCCTCCCTCGTTCTAATCTTTTGGGGCTGGTGAGGATCCGTTGGTCCTAATAAGCACATGGTTCACATCAGCAGCATGCATGTACTTTCACTCACACTCACACACTATATCACTCTATTTACTGTCCGCTATGTTCCTTGCTCCCAACCAATATTATTATAGCTCTAGTAACATGTGTTTGTGTTCTACATCATTTGTTCTAGAAGATTTTGTTGTGTGTCCGTTTTATCACTGGTTTAAACTCTTGTTTGTACTTTTTTTTTCTCCTTAGATAATCCAGCAGGTTGGTCGTGATGCTGAATACTGTAAATTCCAGATTTTCTCTTTACTTTCTCCCCCTTTCTTCTTCTTCTGTACCCTATTCCTCCTCTTTTTCACTCTCCCCTGCTCCCACCCCTCTCCTTAGTAATTCCTGTCAGGTCCAGAAGCACAGAAAGCACATATATTTTGATTGTACAGCATTTAAAATAGACAAATAAAGCTTGTCAGGGTCGGCACATGGTGCTGACAGAACTCCGGAGCATATCTATTTCTTCTTTCTTTCTGAAACAAATTGCTTCAAACTGATGTGTCGGAGTTAGGCTTGTCTCTGCTGCTGACGTCACAAAAGAGTCAAAGTCTTTGCTCTGCCCCTTCTGCTCAGGAAACTTGTGTATTTAATCAGACACATAAAAAATTAAAGGGAACATACGTACAGCCTAAAAACATAATTTAGTTAAAGATTTCACTCATATTGAACTCATTTTTAAATATTTCTTTGACTTGATGTTTTTTAGTCTTACAGTGTCTCAGTGTGATTCTGTGGATAGGACCAGCTTACACCACAGGGTCCCATCTCCATCAAACCAATTCCTAATAGATAAAGTCTGTTTCCAATTCTATTTCCCATGGAGATTGGATCTTTGTACGTGTTCTTCATACATCAAGTTTCGATCTATTTAAGAAGAAGATATACTTTATTCATCCCTCAAAGGGAAAATTTGTGTGCTTCATTTCACCACAGCAGGCGGCCAGGACGCCTCAATGGTGGGAGAAAGGGGGGTTAGGTGTCTTTGGAGAAGACACCTAGAGATGAGCTCATTGGGGTTCAAACCAGCGAACTCCCGGTCCAAGGGCGAACATTTTTAACACCGAGCTATCGCCTCCCCTTTAAGTTGGACAAACTCAGGAGACAAACATTGTGATGGATTGTTAGTGAAAAAAAGTTACCACTCAGGAGTGAAAAAGACGTGCTTCAGTGGATTTAAGACTCAAAGCAAATCAGGACATTTGTCATTTAAATCATGTTGAAGTCGGTCTGGTTAATTCAACGCGTCAGCAAAAACATTGTTTGCCTAAAATGGAAATAAGTTCATGTCTTTCTTGAAAAAAATTTGGGTAATGATGAATCAACTAATGTAAATAAAACAGGAAAACAAAAACGTGCCTGAAAGTAAAGCAAGAACAGAGCCTTATTTGGAAAGTGGAAGCTTTCCAAGCACCAAGCAAATTAGTCACTTATTAAAACCTCCATAACTCCAGTAAAGTAATCCGAGCCTTATAGATTTTACTCTTAATGCTGCTTAATTTCATCAAATTTAATTGCAGCCCTATAATGTATTGATTTTAAGATTACTTTTGAACATCTGTATAAAAATAGCTATTTGGTTTAATTCTGATACATTCACACAGAGGTCTACAGATGTACGCTGTCCCTGTCAAATAGATATAGGCTATGTCCAAACATAGCCGGTATTTTTGAAAACATATATCCACTGTCCTCTGTTTTGGAAAAAATTCTTGTGTACACGTAACCATTTTCACTATAACTGCATCACAGCCCACAATAAGCCCATTCGTACCACTGCGACCCCATAAATATGCTTCTGAGTGCGGTTATAAGCATGCGAGACCAGTGGTCGGCAGTGTTTTTTTTCAGAGGGTCCAAGCTGCCCACTGTCTGATATTAAAAACAAGGATGTTTTGCATTAACTGTTGCAGGTAGTAACGTTTAAAAACACAAAACGTCAGTTATGCATGTCCACACGCAAACGCAAAATCTGAGTTATCTAAAGTCTTCACTTTGGTTGGAGTTTTCAAAAACAACGGTTTGTGGTGAACAAAACGACGAGTTCGTCTGGACGACAAGCTAAAACAGATAAAAATATATTCGTTTTACCAGATACCCAGGTTCCTAACAGACCGGAGGCAGTGCGTGCGGCTGGGGAAGAATGTCTCCACCTCTCGGACTATCAACACAGGATCTCCACAGGGCTGTGTCCTCTCTCCCCTGCTCTTCTCCCTGTACACCAACTCCTGCACCTCCACCCATGACTCTGTCAAACTGATCAAGTTTGCAGATGACACCACCCTCATTGGGCTCATCTCGAATGGCAATGAGTCGGCCTACAGGATGGAGGTAGACCGGCTGGTGTCCTGGTGCAGCAACAACAACCTGGAGCTCAACGCTCAGAAGACAGTGGAGATGATCGTGGACTTTAGGAAAGTCACAGCTCCCATTACCCCCCTTGCACTGACAGACTCCCCCATCACCACTGTAGACTCTTTCCGCTTCCTCGGCACTACCATCACACAGGACCTAAAGCGTGAGCCGTCCATCAGCTCCCTG
This sequence comes from Neostethus bicornis, assembly GCA_902685375.1. NCBI lineage: Eukaryota > Metazoa > Chordata > Actinopteri > Atheriniformes > Phallostethidae > Neostethus > Neostethus bicornis. The sequence goes on from LR738550.1 coordinate 29,756,057, forward strand.
ATCAAAAAGGCCCAGCAGAGGATGTACTTTCTGCGGTAGTTGAAGAAAGCCAAGCTGCCCGCCCAGATGTTGGTGCAGTTTTACAGAGCCATCATCGAGTCCATCCTCACCTCCTCCATCACCGTGTGGTACGCTGGAGCCACAGTCAGGGACAAACATACAGTAGACTGCAGCGCATTGTGCGCTCCGCAGAGAAGGTGATCGGCTGTAGCCTTCCATCTCTCGAAGACCTGTACGTCTCCAGGACTCGGGGGCGTGCAGGTCGGATAGCAGCTGACCCTTCCCACCCTGGGTATGGACTTTTTGAGCGACTCCCCTCGGGCAGGAGGCTCCGGTCCATTCGGACCAGAACGTCCCGCCACAAAAACAGCTTCTTCCCTTCTGCCGTTGGACTTATGAACTCTTTATAACCTGGATCTCCACATCTCTTAGTCACTTCCCTTTTTGCTATCTTTGCTATCTTTATTGTTTTCTACTATTTTCTATGATAATGCACTACTTTTCTTTTTCTTTCTGAGCAATCTTAGTTTTGTTAAAATTATTATTTTTATTTATTTTATTTCTTATTTTTTATTGTTTTTGTTTTGTGTTTTTGCACACCAGTATCAAAGCAAGTTCCTAGTCTCTGATGTTTTTCACTGACATGGCAATAAAAGCATTCTGAATCTGATTCTGATGTGGACGGGGCCCTAGAGATGACATAAAAATATTCCCCTCTGTGACAAATCAAGGATGTAGGCCATATTAAAATCCATCCGATTCCACCCCAACCAAACCACAGCTCTCTAACTCCAAATATGGATTACGCAAATGGGGTGATGCGTGTGTTATGGTATTCTAATGAGCCGGTGCCACCTGTAATCATCCATAAGTTGTGTAACCATTGGGCAGCTGTGGGAGCCGGTCACTGCAGTAACTCTGTGAGTGGTGCACGCTGATCTGTCAGTGAATGAATAATAATCATTTAAAAAAATTGTTTGACCTTAAAATAATGACAAAATTAAAGTACTTTCCTACCAGGAATCCATGCCAGCCACTGGAGGCAGTGCAAGTAAATTCCAACTGTTTTTTCTGTTCTGTCGTCTTCCACTTATCCGGCACCAGGTCGGAACAGCCTCAGATGGGAAACCCAGGCTTCTTTCACCCCAGCAGCATCCTCCAGCTCACCCGGTAGGATCCTGGAGTGTTCCCTTTCCAGCTGTGAGACATAGTCTCTGCAGGAGGTCAGGGGTCTACCTCTGGGTCGCCTCCCAGCGAGACGTACCCAAAACACCTCACCAGTGAGTCTGGGACAGAATTTTATCATCTTAAAAACATAGGCAGAGTCCGTCCGTCTCTTTCTCTTGCCAGCACGGTGGTTCTGATTCATGCTTTTATTTCTAGTAGAATAGATTCTTGTTAATGCCCTGCTTTCTGGTCGCCCTAAAAAGAGTATTTATTGGTTACAGCTACTTCTGAACTCGGCGGCACGAGTTCTAACAAGGACCAGGAGGCAGGAACACGTTACACCAGTTTTAAAATCGCTGCATTGGCTCCATTTTCAATCCAGGATCGATTTTAAGGTTCTTTTAATGGTTTATAAAAGTCTTAATGGTCTTGGGCCTTCTTATCTATCTGACCTCCTGTGAGGTACAACCCCTCACGGACCCTGAGGTCCTCTGATACCGGCCTTTTAGTAATACCAAATGTCAGAACAAAAACTCACGGTCAGGCCTCGTTCTAACATTATGGTCCTCGCCTGTGGAACAGCCTGCTAGAGAAACTCAGGGCCGCATAAACTGTTAATGTTTTTAACAAGAGGCTAAAAACCCATCTTTTTAACTTGGCTTTTATTTGATTTTATTTTTTGTTTAAGATGATTTTATGTATTTTAATAAAATCTGTTTATTTTTTTGTTTTTACACAGTTTTATTTTTCTGATTAATTTCTTAAATAGTTTTTAACCTGTTTTACTGGTTTTATTTTTTTATTCTGTGTCTTATTCCAGTGTTTCCTCATGGGGATCCTCCATCCCTCCAGCTTTGCCTGCTCAGTCTGTGGGGTCTTCTCTGTGGGGGTCTGACTGGCCTGGGTGGTGCAGGTACCTCACTTTAGCCAGGTGGCTTCTGTGAGTGCCTGTGTCTCCTGGAGCTGGGTGGATCCCTGTGGTTTGGCAGTCATGGGCAGGCTGACTCCTGGTATAGATCGATCCCCAGTTATCATTTCCTCACAGCATCAGGCCAGATGTTTATTTCAGTTAAAGAGACAGTAGCTTGTGGTTCAGGTGAAATGGGGGGCTGTGTGAATGTCGATCCATGTGTGCAATGTTAATTGAATAGATTTTATTAATTTGATGCTGTGGTGCCAACACCTCGATGCCTTCCCGGTCCGCTCACCTGGTGTAAAATCTGGCATCTGAACACTTAAAAAACAGTCCATGATGAGTCCACGGAGTCAGGCGTCAATGAAGCACACCAAAGTAGCCCCTCCACATTCCTGCTGGGTCAGAACAAGCGTCCCCAGTTCCTCCATCTTACCAGCGAGCGTCCGAATGTTACCCATGACAACTGTAGGGACACTGGGCTCAAAGTGCCTCCTTCTGATCATCTCCTTCTCAGTTCTGTTGGGACTGCACCAACTCCTCCAGCCACGGTGGATCTGGTTCAGAGAGCTAGCTGTTGGTTGAGTCCACGTAAACAAAGCGAAACGACTCCATGACCAACAAAACGGAGAGCTAGCTGTTCAAACAATAAAAACAGACGTCCAAAGCAAAACAGTGCAGACCAAAACGGCATCCAAAGAGCGCACAAAGTCACATCTCCGGAACGGGACCAAACACAGGCAAAAGACGAACAGAAACAGAGTGAAAAAAATGCAAAAATAGACGACCAGACGCCAAAAAAACAGGAGAAACCGAAGCAGGCAGCTGCCCGGGGAAGCACCTTTTATAAACAGCAACTTAGTGATCTGAATTTTAATATTGAGTTTCTATTTGTTTTGTTTTTTCAGCACTTTGTGTAACTTTGTGTTGGACAATGCTTTATAAATAAATTTGAATTGATTTGGGCGTCTGCATTAAAGTGTTCATTTGTCTTAAAAAATAGTCTTTGTTTAAATTTTCTGTGGCCTGCATCAACCCAGGGTTCAAAACATAGCGTTCTATCCAGAATCACATGAAGATATTTGTCTGTAGATTTCAGTAGATTTAAATGTAAAAAGGAAGCATCACATCACACAAAATCAGCTGTAAATCAGACTAAAAGACAAAATATTTGATGAACAAATGAAGAGATTTTATTTGATACATGATGCAAACAGGTTTTTTTTTTGGCCTTCATTATGTAACAAGCAAACCAGTCTGGTTGTTTGTCTGATGGAATAAACAAAAAAATCCCTTTAAATTATCACTAGAACAGAATCCCAGAAAAACTGAACCAAAAATACAGAAAATTAAACTGTATAAAAAATACTCTTTTAAATAAGATACAAAGCAACTGGAATCAAAAACAAATATCTGAGGTACATTTACACGTGTGTACAGATTTATTTCACTTGGTCGCAAAACTGTAACAACAAATCAGGAGATTCTGATAAAACACACTCCTCGTTAACACGTTTAACACTGACAGGTCAATAAGTCCCACGTTAATTAGTGCAAAACGTTGCTGTAGCTGCAGTTTGTTCCAAAAGCAGCTTTTAGTGCATAAAGGCCCCGTCACCAACAAACCAGGAATGAAAGAGTTAGAAATCAAAAAGTGCTGAAGTAACAAAAAAAAAAAATCCAACAAAATGATGAATTAAATCAAACTGTGGAGAGGATTTTGTTGTGAATCTAAACACTGCTCCCAGCTCACACAAAATTCAGCTGGTTTTTTTTTCTATTTTAAAAATTTTAATTGACAGAAATTTTAATCTTTTGTCAGTTTAACTGATTTCATTTCAATTCTGATTTTTTTTTTCTAATAAGAAAGAAAATAAATCAAATTTTATGGTTCTGGAATGAATAAAAAAATGATCTAAATATGATTAAAATGAAGATTTTTTTTTAAAAAGAAAATTCTTTTAGAAAAGCAGAGAAAAAAAATTTGCTAAGTATTGTGTGATTTTTATATTATTTCACACTTTTATTTTAAAAATTTGGTTGTTTTAATTGAGCTGTGTAGATTTGTTGTTGTCCTGCCCTCTTATCAGATAGTGATGTGATGCTGCCTCAGTTTGGCCTCCAGGAACTCGTGCGTTAAATTATGTCTGGTGATGATTCCAACGATCTGAAAGCAGATGAAGAAAAATTTGGATGAATAGAATATAATGTTACTCCTGTCTCTTCACTGAGTTTAGAACAAGCTGAAAATCCTCAAATTAACCTACGAAGCCCTAAAGGGCGTGGCCCCATCTTAGATTACTTCACTAACAAAATGCAGGGCTGTTAGTGGTCCCTAAGATTTCTAAAAGTCCAGTTGGAGGTAGAGCCTTTAGCCACCAAGATTCAGTTTTATGGAATAAACCTGATGGAATTAAGTTCTAGAAATAACACTGAAAAATGTTATGTAAATGTTACAAATATCTAATTGGGATTTTTTTTCTTTTTTAATTTTTTTTTATTACATTGGTAATCTACAAATGTGTTATTTTATTAGTTTGAGCATTTCTTTGGCTGTTTTGCAATAATAATAAAATATTAACCTTGGAAACAATTAAAAACAATCTGCACAACTACGTACGGTATGTTTAGACAAGACCAATCTCTAAACCAAGCGTGGGCAAACCTTTTGGTTCGCAGGCCACATTGAGTTCTAACATTTGACCAGGGGGCCGGAACAGGAGCAGACGGATGGCATGCTTTGGTAACCTCTAGATTAGACTGATAGAATGGCGATAGATTTTAAACAAGCGCTAAATGTTACATCAAGAGTGTTAAATTTCAAATCTAGCGGCGCTAGGTTTGAAATCTAAACGCTTGATGTAACATTTTGCTTGTTTTAACATCTAACACGCTTGTTTACATGCGTGTATTGGCCCCGATGGCTTTCCGTATTTGTGCACACTGTTTATTTTGGCAGCGTGGGCATCACGGACGCACACACATTTTAATGGGAGCAGTGTTGTTGTATCTAGATATATCTAGAGTGTGCCATCTAGTGAGGAAACATCAGAGAAATAAAACTAACAAGGTTTATTTATTTAATTTTTTTAAGTTCAGGGGAAAAAACAAAAACAACCTCCTGCCCCAAGTGGAGTAGTTTAAGTATCTCGGGGTCTTGTTCATGAGTGGGGGAAAGATGGAGCAGTAGATCGACAGGCGGATCGGTGCGGCATCAGCAATAACTAGGACGCTGCATCGGTCCGTCGTGGTAAAGAGAGAGCTGAGCCAAAAAGTAAACCTCTTGATTTACAAGTGGATCTACGTTCCTACCCTCACCTATGGTCACCAGCTGTGGGTGGTGACCGAAAGAATGAGATCGCGAGTACAAGCGGCCGAAATGAGCTTCCTCCTCAGGGTGGCTGGGCTCTCACTCAGAGATCGGGTGAGGAGCTCTGCCATCCGGGAGGAGCTCGGTGTCGAGCCGCTACTCCTCCAGGTCGAGAGGAGCCAGATGGGGTGGTTCGGGCATCTGGTCAAAATCCCCCCCGAGCACCTCGCGGGCGAGGTGTTTTGGGCACGTCCTACCGGAAGGAGACCAAGGGGCAGACCCCGGACCCGCTGGAGAGACTATGTCACACAGCTGGCCGGGGAACGACTTGGGATCCTTCCGTGTGAGCTGGAGGATGCACCCGGGGAGAGAGAGGCCTGGGCTGCCCGTTTGAGGCTGTTGCCTCCGTGACCCGACCCCGGAACAAGCGGAAGATGACGGAACAGAACATTCAGGGGCCGGATTAAATGTTTAAATAGCCGCATCTGGCCCGCGGGCCGTAGTTTGCCCATGCCTGCTCTAAGCACTAGTTAGTCCCAATTAATATTTTAAATTTGTTTTCTAGGTTTAATTAATGCTTTAATCCATTACTATTGATAGTACCTTGGTCATGGGTGCAAGGATTCTAGGTGCAACTAAGCAAGTGAATCTGATTATAATGTGGTTATACTGTACACTTTTTAAAAAGAAACTCGAAGAGACGCTGTAAACTGGAAGAGACTTATCGTGACCCACCTCTCCGACGGCGTTGACCACTGGCAGGTGCCTCAAACCCATGGTGCGGAAGAGGTTGAAAACCTGAGAGATGCGTGTGTATGGGGAGACCGTGTAGGGGCTGATGTTCATGTATGGCGTCACATCCTGCACACACAGGGTCACATCAGACGGTGGTCACACATGACTGGAATGGAAGTGCAAGGTGTGGTGTGGGAGGGGGACATACCACAATCATCCTTGGATTAAGCAGGGCCAGATCCAGGTCGTGAATATCAGGGTAACGGGGGTAATCCTCCGTCATCTCTGCGTAGGACAACCTTGGCTGGGTTGCGCTCTGTGAGGGTTAAAAGGGGGCATCAGATACAGGCGGACAGGAAGGGAGGGAGGCGGGGTCACTCACCGATTGGTTTTCTGAGTAACAGACTCCCCTGATGAGCAGGTTGACCAGCTGGGAGCGAAGGATGAGCCCGTGGAAGGTCAAAGGTCTGAATCGTTCCTCCATGGTCCATTCCTCACTGGGGGACTGATCCGGGTTCAGGTTGGGGTACGGAGCGTGCCTGCAAAATGGCGGTGCGGACGGGGGCATAAGCATCCAACCGGAAAATACCAACAACCATTTTCAGGGTTTTTAAAACAACAATGTTTTGCATAACGCACAACCTCGCTCAAATCCACACCCACACTTCACCCTTAATGTTTTTATGGTGTTCTCATAAAAACATTGGTCCAGATTTAAAATGTGAACGTGTATCAGTGAAGCGGAGGTCAGGAGGGATTGAGTTCCAAAGACGAGGAGCCGAGCGGCTGAATGCTCTGCACCCCGTTTGTCACAAGATGTGTAACCAATCAAAAACAGCAGTTGTAACAGAGGTACAGTAGCTGTCATGGTTAGAAGTAATTAAAAAAGTTAGTTAAAATGCTGGAAATAAATAGCAATAAAGAAGTTTTGTTTAAAAAGTCCGAGTGAGACATCTGCGTTTTTGAAGATCGTTTTTTGTTTTCTTCGGAGGTTAAAAAGTTGGAGTGACACATCTGCGCTTTTGAAGATCGTTTTTTGTTTTCTTCTGAGGTTAAAAAGTTGGAGTGAGACATCTGCACTTTTGAAGATCGTTTTTTGTTTTCTTCAGAGTGAGTGCTCTTTCCCTAATTGTCAATCTTTGAAGTATTTTTCATAATTTAACAAAATGGCTAACTTTGTTTGTAAACAGTTGAAACTAAGTAAATACTAGTCATTGTTTTATGTAACTATAAGAGTTTTGTTGGTCTTTATGGACAGAGTTTCTACTTTAGTTTATCTAACATCTACATCCCTGATCCTAAACACCCATACACCACACCGCTGTGCTCAGCCCCACATTTTTCATTCCTCAAACGACTGCGCTGCCATCCATCCCTCATGGACATGATTGTGAAGTTTGTAGATGACACCACTGTGGTGGATCTGATACCTACCGATATGAGACTCAGTACAGAGAGGAGGTCCAGAGCCACAAAGAGTGGTGTTCAGAGAACAACCTCATCTTGAACCCGATCAAGACAAAGGAGGTGATAGTGGACTACAGGAGGTTCAGAAGAACTGAACACACTCCTCTCTGCTTTCAGGGGAGGGATGTGGAGTGTTAATGACATCTGACATCTCGTGGACTGCTTACACGTCACACCCCGTGAAGAAAGCCCGAAAACCTCTCTTCTTCTTTTGAACTCTCCTCTCAACAACTGGTGAAATTCTACAGAGCCACCCACCATTGAGACTATCCTGTCCCTCAGCATGACTGTGTGGTATGGCAGCTGCACTATACAGCACAAGAGGGACTTGGTCCGGGTAGTGAAGACTGCACGGGAGATCATCGGGCTGCCTTCTGCCAGATCTGGACTTGGTCTACAGCTCCCGGGGTCAGCAGAAGGCCAAACGCAGAGCAGCCGACCCCAACCACCCAGGAAACAGACTGTTCGTACCTCTCCCTTCACGGAGGCGGTACAGGACCATCAAGACAACCATTTCAGCCTGTTTACTCACGTCAGAATGTCTCCACACACCGCTCTCTCAGCACACAGACTTTACCTTCTCTCCAGCATCTGCTGCAGCATGTCCTCGCCCTCCTCTGCCGGTACCGCTGTAACGTTCTGCTCATCACACATGTTCCTCAGCTCGCTGGACGGGTAGGACTTCATGGACTGGCACCGCCTCTGCTGCTCGCCTGCACGTGAAACGACGCTGGATTTCTGCGTGTGAAAAACAAGTTCAGGTTGGATGATTTGGCAGGAAGACCCTCCGTCGTGGTGTGGCCTCCAAAACCTTGAAGTAGATGTTGTTGCTGATGAGGATGTTCCCCTTCATGAAATCCCGCTCGTTTTGTCGGTTCTCTGTGATGACGGGAAAGGCGTGGAAGGCGGTGGTACGCAGGATGCTGACTAGGGACTGCACGCGGGTGTGGGGGTAGATGTAGGTTAGGTTGGGCTCCATGATGTCACTGGCTGTGAGCCTGGAGGAGACAGACACCAGCACGGGGGTGACTATGCCATCTTTCACGGTATTTCATCACAACATTTCTCAAAGTGAAACATTTTTCATCCTGAGATAAAAACAAACTGCAACGTTCTAAACACTGTCTTTAAATTCTTAATCTGGGGAATTGTTGCCAACACGGACCGTGTAGCATGGTGGAGCTACAGAACTACAAACATGGAGGACGGACCGTATGGCATGGTGGAGCTACAGAACTACAAACATGGAGGACGGACCGTATAGCATGGTGGATCTACAGAACTACAAACATGGAGGACGGACCGTATAGCATGGTGGATCTACAGAACTACAAACATGGAGGACGGACCGTATAGCATGGTGGATCTACAGAACTACAAACATGGAGAACAACATCTCTGTTCTCTGATTGGGTGGTTAGTTTTATGGAATGGGTTTGATTTATTTCAATAAAATCTTATCAGTGGTTTTGGTAAATATCACGTTCCCAAAAATGGGACGGCCGTGTGGACTGCTGTGGCTCGCTACTCTGATGTGATGCTACTCGTGTTCATTAAAACATGTGAGGTTGGGTTAGAACAGGCATGGGCAAACTACGGCCTGCGAGCCACATGCGGCCTGTTAAACTATTTAATCCAGCCCGCCGAACTAGAAAAATTTAAGTAAATAAACCTTGTTACTTTTATTTTTTCTGTAATTCTGGTGCATATTTTGCCCAAAGTTTATAAAAATGAAAGCAGTAACAACACTTTTTTTTTTGTAGATCAAGACAGGGGTGTGTGGGCTCCTCTGCCCCACTCCCGCTCTGCCTGGATCCGGCCTGCTTGTCAAATGTTAAACCTCAATGTAGCCCGTGAGTCAAAAAGTTTGCCCACCCCTGGGTTAGAATGAGTTACCCATAAGCCCTGTCCTCATAGTACTTGGAGAGTACCCTAAAGCGCTTTGCAATGTACCTCAAATTCACACCTGACGGAGTAAAGCAGCCATGCCAGGAGATCAACGACAACCCATCAGGAGCAATTACGGATTAAGTATCTTGCTCAGGGACACAATGACACGAGCTCCTCGTTTGAAGATCGAACCGACAACCTTCTAGTTACAAGACGACCGCTCTACCCACATGTTTACTTTGAACTGTCCAATCACAGGGCTTACTTGTCCATCTCCACCTCGGTCTCCCACTCCAGCAACGGGACCCCTTTCAGATCGATGTAAATGTCGTAGATGCCTTTGTTGAAAAAGTCTCCGGTCCACTTGGCCACCTAAGAAGAAAAACGTTTAGGCTCCAAAGTTCATCCGTCAGATCAGGTTCGCTCCAGGACTTTAAGTCTGATGTTACACAAACCAGTGGCTAAGCAACATGGCTGCCTGTGTGTCCTTATCACAGTGTGGGAGTGTTTTCCTGGCATTTTATTTTTTGTTAAAGAGGGTCTTTCACACTTTTGGGGATCATAATTTATTTTATAACAGTAATAGATAAACAAACGACCTTTTGTTCGCTCAAAAATTCAATATTAGCATTTATTTGGTTTCTTTTAGGTTTATAACACTGTAAATTTCCTCCTCCTCTCACTCCCTATTTAGTGCGGCACCCTCTGCGCGTGCATGACAGTGTCATTTTTTATGAGCTGAAGTGTGTGCAGTCCCAGGGGTAATTGACCCAAGTTCTACCGGTTCAAAGACGGCAAATCTGCCACTATGCAATCGCCCCCTGGGACCTCTTTTATATTCGTATTTGGTACATTTGTGTAAAAATGGTGCCACCTGGTGGGACCAACCATGAGCAGAGCACGTGCACTACATCACAACCTGCAGGGTTCAGCAGAAGGCTGACTTTTCCAGATGGAAAAGTTTGCAAATTATTCAATTAAGCATGTGTAAATACTAAAAATAATTAATAAACCAGCCGACACGTTCTCAGGTCATAACGTTAGTACACCAAACACTCAGACGGTTGATCTTTAGTTTAGTTTTTGGTGTTGGATTTTATCAAATAAATTTAGATAAAGCCAGATGGGGTGGTTCGGGCATCTCCCGAGCGCCTCCTGAGCGCCTTTCCGGTGAAGTGTTTCGGAATCATCCAATGGGGAGGAGACCCAGAGGCAGACCCTGGACCTGCTGGAGAGACTATGTCCCACAGCTGGACAGGAAACACCTCGGGATCCCCCAGGGTGAGCTGGGGGAAGCAGGGGTGAGAGGAACCTGGGCTTCCTTTCCTGTCAGAGGATGTTGCTCCTGGGTAAGCGAAGACGACGGAACGGACTTATTTATGTTTTTTCCTTCTTTATTATGCATTTGTTTTTGACTGATGCGACTTACAAACTGAAAAATATGGTACATTTTTAAACATAAACGGGAGAGCTCTGTTATTGGGCAGGTTAAGATAAAGTATCACGCAGAATCAACTTGTTGGATCTTCTGATAAAGTTGAACCCGCCACGAAGAAGCAGAGAAGAACGAGTTGGTTGTTATGGTTACAATAAACAACCTATTGAGCAGGTCGACCACGTCTGTCCGGCAGTAAATTAACAAGATTTCATACGGAGAATTTTTTAAAAAATAGCTGAAATGAATTTTTTTAAAACAAAAACATCACAAGATTAACCAAAACTGGTTGATTACGCTGGTGGATTAATGATTCATTAAATGAGTCAGACTTCCTGTGACGGCTTACCATCAGCGTGACCATGATAGGCAGCCCGTATGTGATCTCATTGGTGGATTCGATGAGGATGACAGTGAGGCTGATGGTCATTCTGACCACGCCCCCAAGGAAGGCAGCAGCACCAATCAGAGCGTACGTCCCGGAGTAGACTTCCATTCCCAGTTTCCTGCCAAAGGAGAGGTAGATGATCAGACGTGGTGAAGCTGTGATAATCTGGTTCCTCTGATCAGTTTAATTTGGTGTAAATCTGAACGTTTGTGAATCAGGCTGTTTTTTGTTCCCCACAGATTGTAGTAAAAATTCTACATGTTTTTTTTGTGAGGTTGATTTAAAAGGGTCTAAATAAAGACTTGACGGAATGTCAAAGCATTCCAAGCTGTTGCTTCTGGTTGAATCAGAACTTACAGAATGTGATGCGCTTTTTATGGCTAAAATAACAAAGGAATGACTAATTAATTTGCATCGTTCCCTGACCAGGTACTCTAGGTGGTATGAGGGTGGTGTTCTTACAGTTTGAGGATGTTTCCGACCAAACGTCCAAAGGCGGCTCCACAGAGCAGTGAGGGTACAAAGAGACCGCTGGGCACAGAGACACCGTAGGTCCAACAAGCCAGTAGGAAGTAGAGCAGGAAAAACAGGGAGAGAGTCACCGGGCTGAACGTCCCTACAGAGAATAACAGAAACTCTGACGATTCATTTTAATGTCAGGATCAAATTAAATCTTAACTTGAGTAATGACCAACGTGGAGGCACGAATATTTTAAAAGTAACGCAGCAGATCTTGCAGAAAATCCAACACTACTTTTTTTTTTTTTTTTTTAATCGTCTTTTGAAAGAAATCATCGTCACTTCCAAATCTCACCATCCTGGTGGAACAGCTGGTAGATTGCAGCTTCCTGAGGGTTAAAAAACAACGTTGCCATGTCGTTGTAGGTCCTGTTGGAGCAGAAAAACTGCCGGATGGTCGAGTTGATGTCTTCACTGCTTCCAGACTGAAAATAAAACCTTCTGATTTATTCCAGGATGAGGAGAATCAAACTGCTCATAAAAGATAATCAGATTACCGTATTTTCCAGATTATAAGGTGCACCGCATTATAAGGCGTTACAGTAAAGGCTGGGGTTACGTTATGCATTCACTAAATGGTGCTGCGATAAAGGGAATGTAAAAAAAAAAAACAGTCAGATAAGTCTGTCAAACTTTATTAACAATTACAAAACAGCTTTCTGTTTTTACTCCCAAAATGAATAAACAGCTGTTTTATTATTTTCTCTGAGATAAAGTACTAGTATTTTCGTGACACACTTTATCTTCCACTGGAGATATTGGCGCCGTCGCAGGGCAGCCTGCTGCGGTGTAAGGACTGCAGCACACAAATTTCCCCGGCGAGGGATGAACAGAGTAATTCATTTATTTTATATTTACTTGGCGCAGCGCATCCTCTTGCTTCCTCCACTTCCTCACCATTGATTCATTGATGTTAAACTCTCTCGCTGCGGCTCTATTCCCATGTTCTACTGCGTGACCGATCGCCTTGAGTTTAAACTCTACGGTGTAACAGTGTCTCTTGGTAGGAGCCATTTCCGGAACACACAAATGGAAATAGGTGTGTCCGAGATGACACAGGCGGACGCAGTTCTGACCGGCGCAGATCAGAACTGCGTCCGCCTGTGTCATCTCGGACACACCTAATGAGAAGCCCTTTCATATATCCCAGCATGCAGTGTGCACTACTTCTTCTACGGGGGAAATGGAGTCGGCGGCTGCTTACCGCAGTTGCGACACCTGGTGTAGCTCAATATTAATCCATATATAAGGCGCTCCGGGTTAAAAGGCGCATCGTGGATTTTAGAGAAAATTTAAGGTTTTTAGGTGCACCTTATAGTGCGGAAAATACGGTACTTTTCAACTAAACTTACTTCTTTGGCTCCGCCCCCCGTGACATTGTGTGGATTTTGGGAGAAGAGGTCACGGCATTCTCCCAGAAGGATGGAAGCTCCGAATATCACCAGCGTCGTTACCATGGCAACCAGCAGACTCTCCAGAACTCTGGAAAAAAAAAGAGTGAAGGTCAAATCGGTGGAAGTCGTTACCGTAGCAACGAGGAAACTCTCCTGGGACCTCATTTATTTAAAAAAAAAAAAAACTTGACTTGGTAAACTTTAGAACTACTCACATAATGTTCAGGACGTCAGCAAATACCCTTCCTACAGATTTAAAGAATTGGTTTAGAATATGGTTTCACCCATGGGTGAAAGAATGACGTCACGGATACAAGCAGTCGAAATGAGCTTCCTATGCAGGGTGGCTGGGCTCTCACTCAGAGATAGAGGAAGAAGCTCTGACGTCTGGGAGGAGTTTCGAGTAGAGCCATTGCTACTGTGTGTTGAGAGAAGCCAGATGGAGTCGTTCGGGCATCTGGTTAGGATGCCTTCCGAACGCCTCCCTAGTGAGGTACGTCCCCCTAGGAGGAGACTTGGAGGCAGACCCTGGACCCGCTGGAGAGACTATGTCTCACAGCTCGACAGTAAACGACTCGAGATCCTTCCGGGTGAGCTGACGGATGCAGCCGGGATGAGAGAAGCCTGGGCTTCCTGTCTAAGGCTGTTGATCCATCGACCCGGCCCCGGGATAGAGATGCTTGTCATTAATATAATCTCGGATAATGTCAACCTAAAACTAGAGCGACATTTAAATCTCATCTGGAGACGTGGAGCTGCCGTATGGAACAACTTTCCATTCGTTCCGTCATCTTCCACTTGTTCCAGGGTCAGTTCGCGGGGGCAACAGCCTCAAACGGGCAGCCCAGGCTTCTCTCTCCCCGGCTGCATCCTCTAGCTCACCTGGAATGATCCCAAGTCGTTCCCCGGCCAGCTGTGAGACATAGTCTCTCCAGCGGGTCCGGGGTCTGCCCCTTGGTCTGCTCCCGGTGAAACGTGTCCGAAACACCTCACCCGTGAGGCGCTCGGGTGTGCGTTGAAGCGAGTCCAACTATATCTAGCCGGAACCGCTCAACCTCGCGCACCAGCTCGGGCTCCTTCCCCGCCAGAGAAGTGACATTCCACGTCCCTAGAGCTAGCTTATGCAGCCGTGGATCTGTTCGCCAGGGTCCCCGCCGTTGGCTGCCACCCATCTCCTCCTTCACCCGACCCCTATGGCCCTTCCTGCAGGTGGTTAGTCCGCTGGAAGGGCGGCCCATGTCCCCTGTTCGGGCTGAGCCCAGCCGGGCCCCATGGGTAAAAGCCCGGCCACCAGGCGCTCGCTCTCATGCCCCACCCTCGGGCCTGGCTCCAAGGGGGGACCCCGGTGACCCGCGTCCGGGCAAGGGCAACTTGGCCATGTTTGGTAACTTCATAGGGGTATTTTTGAGCCACGCTTTGTCTGGCCCCTCACCTAGGACCTGTTTGCCTTGGGTGACCCTACCAGGGGCATTAAGCCCCGGACAACATAACTCCTAGGATCATTGGGGCACGCAAACCCCTCCACCACGTTAAGGTGGCGGCTCAAGGAGGAGTATTTTGGTTTGTTTTCTAATTGTTTCTTCACTGCTTCAAATGCTTCATTTCACTTTCATCAGCTCACTTCAGTTTCTGACCACAAGGTGTCGTTTTTTTCCCCACCTCTTACCGTTTGCGTGCAGAAGCTTCTAATTTTACAAGAGCGCTCTTTAGAGATCACTGAATTTGTACTGAATTCGTTGGCTTATGAGATGTTTTTGATGTAAGTACACTTTATAAATGAGGTCCCAGAACTCTAGAAAACACAGTGAAATCTAAACCGGCTCACCTGATGAACTTGGCTTTGGGGTGAATGTGTCGCATACGATATTTGGCCAGGCACTTATTCATGCAGTTAAAGAGCGCCCCCAACAGGCCACCAACCACACCCATCAAGACAAAGAAGGCCAGGTCCTCCACCGTCCACAGGTGGCATTTCTTATCTCCATCTGGACACTGAGCAGCACAGACGGAGATAAAGGACTCCTCAATATAGTTATATTCAATCAAAATATACAAGTTCACCTCCACTATAGTTATCATTTTTATTTGTGTTATGACGATATGAAAACCTTTCTTGCCAGTTCTCAGAAGGTGGCTAATACTAACATGCATGAGGAAAACAAACCAAGATGAATAGAAATCTGATGGACTCTACCTTGAACTCTCCAAAGTTGAGCAGGCCAGGCAGCTGGAAGGAACCCCACTTCTGGAAGTTTATTCCTGAACGGAAGAAGTTGAGGGTGAAAGTGGCCGACATGGAGCAGAAGAGCTGAAATGAAATCCGACAGGTCAGAGACAGAAAGTTTCTCTGGTGTGAAACCAGTTACAGGGACAAGAGGGCGTACCACTTTCCATGTAAGGGCCTGGTTCCAGAAGGAGGAGCCCTCCTCTAGACTGAAAAGAGTACCACCTATTGGAGCCCCGAAAGCAGCAGCAACTCCAGCAGCAGCTCCAGCAGAAACAAAGTCTCGCTTGTCCCTGGACGACAGAAATCCCAGCACAAAATACTTCATCTAACGGAACGATGTGGGATTAAATTAAAGAACACGTGTGAGTTCCCTGATGTACAGACGTACCTGTCACTGCGGAAGTACGGGAAGTCAAACTTTATCTTTTTGAAGGTGATGCTCTGAAACTGTGAAAGAGAAACAAGCTCTTTCAACAAGTACTAATTGATGAGCTTTGTTTCGTTTTTTGGCCTGATTTTATGCAGAAAACAAACAAAATAAAAAACGCTTGTGGTTTCTACGTATTCACAGAAAATTTTAGAAAGTTATTTGGGAATGAAGGATGCCATCTAGAGGCAAATTCGACTACATGTGAGTTCAAAGACCTCACAGAGAGTATGAAGAACTTTAGTGCAAGTCTGAAGCCAACGTACGCTAATCATAAGACAGGGGGAAAGAGGAGACACGTGGACAGAATCTGAAGTGGACCGAGGACAATGAAATGAAACATTTGAAGCAGAGACGAAACAATTAGAAAACACACAGAAAAATCTGTTGTAAAATAAAATCAACCAGATCACAGAGAAGATATGGACACTGATGATCACAATGTTTGAACTTCTTTTGAGACACTGTACTGTCTCTATGCAACCCAGAAATTTAATTAATAAAAAATAATAGTATGATTAAAACAAATCAAATTAAGGATTACTTGGACCACCTCCACAAGCTGGTTTGGATTCCTGGTGCACGGCATGTTCCTTTTTCGCCACTACTTTGAGGTCGGACTTTTTCTTTTTTGATTTCATGAACATATTTGTGTGTGCCATTCACCGAGCTGCCATGGTGACTGCCTCCCACTTTGCTGTCTTAAGCTCGTGGGCGACGCCACCATAACTGTGGGTTGTAATGATCACTGCTTTATGCTTCTTCTCGCAGCAGAGCAGCTAGTGAATTTACACTTCCTCGCCATTGCACGTGAGTAACCATAGGGGGCACTAGTTCATTTTAAGACTGTCGCAAATGCACCAAAAAGTTAACTTGATACAATTTTTGAGTTCTGGAGGCGTGGTCAGGGCGGGATTAAGATCAAGTTGGCTGTATAATTTCTAGATCATAGATTGCGAAAAAAAAAAAGTTACAGAGATTTTCATTACTTTTATTTGGTGTGAATATTTGTGTGTGTTCGTGTACTACTGCTGGACGTCTGAATTTCCCCATAGGGGGATTCATAAAGTATCTATTCTATCTGTGATGCTTTCATACTACAGCTGAAGCCTGGGATGATTTCCAGGTTGATGGTGCTATACCTGAGGAAGCCCAGCTCCCATGATGGCTCCGCTGTGAATCATCGGACCTTCTTTTCCCACAAACAGACCTGAGAAACAAACATTAAGTCTTTCACCAACAGAAATGTGAGACTTAGAAAGATGGAAGGGAAGTAACAGAGCATGGAAACAAAAATGTGTTTACAGGTCGAAACGTTTACCTCCGGACACACTGAAGAGGACACCTGCTGCTTTGCAGAGAAAAGTTCGCAGCCGGACGATTCCAGGGATTTTGACTCCGTTCAGGTAGCTTTTGATTTCTGGAATTCCCGAACCTGCAGCCACTGGCTTGAGCATGACGAACACATTTTATCTTATTCACACATCATCCAGTCTCCATGTAGATAATCACTGATTTTAATGATCCAGTTTCTAAAATAAGGAGTAGTTGATTTAGCTGCAACTAATTTCCATCTGCAGCCGCCATTCAGATAAACATGAGACTAATATAAATAAAATTACTGTATTTTCGGACAATAAGTCGCAGGTTTTTTTTCATAGTTTGGTCGGAGGTGCGACTTATAATCCCTTTGACTTATAAACCTGACATTTCACATGTCATTTGCACACTTTAAAGCAGGAGGGCGCTCTAGTTTCAACTTTGACTGTAACATTAAAACAACAAGAGGAAGAAAAGAAAATCCTTTCCTGCAGATTAGAAGCTGAAAATAGTTAAATCTGCAACTAAAAACGGTTTAATGACCGGCAGACAGAAAGTTTTTAGTTAGTGATAAACTTGTAAGTGACTGGAGAAAAGCAGAGGTTACTCTAACTGGAATGAAAAAAAACTAATCGAGGGCTAAAAGCTAAATGGCTACAGTTAGAGGAACGAGTTGATACACGGGTGTTTGAACAACGTGCTGCAGGGAGAGTAGTTTTGAACGGATCAAGAAATGTTGAACTTGTGGCTTACAAAGTGCCACGCTAAGCATCAGGATGGCTTCTTTAGAGCACGCAACGCTCTGCTTGTGATGCTGGCATGCGCATAGAGCGCACATCACGCTACAGTTCAAAACTAAATTAAATGTTTTCTAACTCGATACCTGCCATCATTACTGCCGGCCTCTTGATATTTCTATGAATAGGAGCTTTAAGGCTGTCTAGTGTAACCTGTGAGAGCAGTGGATGAAGGATGGAGAGCGCTGCTTCACTGTGATCTGGAGAATGCGCCGTGCAACTTTTCTGGAAGTCATCGACAAATATACGTTCTCAGTTTGTTTACGCGTCATGTGACGGTAGTATACCGTGCAGCCTGCTGTTCTCCATTTTATTTACTTTTTAAAATGCCTTTCAAAGAAACATGTCTGTTTTTGGTGTTGAATTTTATCAAATAAATTTCCCCAAAAATGTGACTTTATTTTTTTTTGCTGGTGCGACTTATAGTTCGAAAAATACGGTATTATGTTTTCTGTTCTCTAGGTCACTACTTTTCTCCAGGTTTGGGGCTGTGAGTGCTAGGGATACTCTTACTGGAATTATAATATAAAAATACGATGGTGGTAGACAGAAATGCAATTATCATTAATTATTGTAAAATCATCATTATTTTCTTTCATCAAGAAACCTCAAGAATTTTCTAAAATGCAAGTTTTCTGTTGAAAGCCTTCGATCTTATTTTACAAGGTTTTTATTCTGTTTAAATCATCAAAGTTTCTGTTGTGTTAAGAAGAACTTTTTAAAGATACGTACAGTAAAAATCTCATCTTTCAGCATTGATATCTGCAGCTTATGAGCCTGGTGTGGCTTCTTTTTTTTTTTTTAATAAAGAGATGCGGCTTAAATGCAAATGTGCTCGTCAGTCCAAAAAATACGGAAGTGGAAATCGTAATGTGGTGGAACTTTAGTTTAATTAGTAAGAATCTTAATCAAAGATCTTCTGAACTGCTTATTTGCCAGAGCCTATCCTGGCTGATTTTATGCGAGGCAGGGTACACCCCGAACTGGTTATTTGTCTGTTTCAGGGTCAGAACACACACTCATTCCTATGGATAAATTTATTAACAGCCATTTAACCTAACATGCATGTTTTTGGAGAGTGGGAGAAAACCAGAGAAAACCCACACATACACAGGAAGAACACGCAAACTCCACACAGAATGACCAGTGTTTCAAGCCTCACAACCCCCCCACCTTCATGCTGTTAGGCCACCGTGCAGCTCTTATTTGGAATGTGTTTTTTTTAAATTCCGACTAAAGTGTTTAAATCTACAAACTGCTTCAAACCATCTGGACTTAAATTCTATCGTCTGACGGTTAGAAAAAAAAAAAAACAGAAGTTCTTTTTGGTCACAGGACATTTTCTCTGTTCAGAAAAACGTTGATGTTTGAGATTTAATAATAAGTCTGGGATTTGGTTTAAAATAATGATTAATCATGATTAAACATTGCAGATTGAAAAACAAGAAACGAAAACAAAGAATCTTTAAAGCTTAAGAGTTATGAATGATTAAACATTTCCTGGAATAAATTGCCAATTGACATAATAAACAGAAGAAGAATTCCTTTCTTAGTCACAATGGGGAAATTACTGTGCTGCATCGCACTACAGCAGGCATCCCCGACTGAGCAAATGGTGGGAGCAACTAGCGGGTTAGGTTGTCAGCTCCAGGACAACTAGGTGACTCAGTGGGAATGGAACCAGCATCTCACGGTCCAAGGACAAATGCTGTACCACTGAGCCAAAGCCTCCCCATAGGAACGGTCAATGGAAAAAACAGAACAGTATCAAGGGTCTTCTTCACACCACAGTTACTACTTGCTGGAGGACATGTTTCTGATGAGAGTTGTTTTACTTTTTTTGTGATGAAATGAATTGATGCATCATTTAACCTCTTAACACCCACCTATTTTCGGGCTGTGCACAATAGTTGGACATACCCAAATGCCATTGCTTATTACAGCAACATCTTTCAATTCACATGCTTGTACTATACATCAAAATAAAGCTTAGACCTTCTAGTTTCTGTAGATATGTACATGAAGAGTGTCAGAATTTCAGAGCCTATCCTACAGTAGTTCAAACATAAAAAAAATTGTAGAATTTTAGCCTCGCCTAATTTTTTTCATTTTCCAATGTCCCTAGCCAAGACATACTTCTTAGTAGGCATAATTCCTTCCATTTGTATGACAAAAATCTTGTTGACAACAACTGTGTAAAGTTTCAGATCTCTAGGTACAAGTGTTTTTGACCTATTGACCTTTTAGTATAAAAAGTGTCCATTCGGCACAAGCTGTCCAAATCTGTGCCAAAATGTGCCAAAGTGAATTTTTGCCATTCTATCACTTTTTTAGTCATAAAAAATGCATATTAGTGTTTCTGTGACTTTGAATGCCCCCCACAGATATTTTTTTTTCATAATTTTTTAAATGTATATTTTAATATTTTTTACTGTAATTATAAATTTTTCCATAAAAATCATGCACAAGAAATGAAATATACAACTGGATAAATGATATGTTTTATTTAGATAAAACTAAGACCTCAGATGTTAAAAAAAAAAAATCTTCAATAACAAAAAAATAGATATACATAAAAAAAATCTTTCTTTTGTGCAACTAAATGATATTGAGAATTGTAGTAAAATTATTACCGTCGTCTCCCTGCAGTAGCAGACAGATGTTTGGGAACACTCTGACAAAGTTCTCTAATCAGTTGGATTCAGAACTCCAACTGTGTCAAAGTGGTTCTAGGAAACCCAACATAGTTGGTTCTGATAGTGCCACAGTGAAGCAAAGAGGTGATATCCAGTTCCTAGGTTTTCAATATCCATTAGAGACATTACAGAGTCATAACTCAATCCTTTCCCAGTGTCAGAAGCCTTGCCTTCGTACACAAAAAAGTTTCACGTATATCCTGTGGCAGAGTCAGCAAGCACAAAAGATTTATAGCCCCACATAGTTGGTTTGGTTTTTTTTTATATTGTTTTAGGGCTGCTCTCTTTACACCCACCTATCTTTGAGCTGTGCACAATAGTTGGACATACCCAAATGCCATTGCTTATTACAGCAACATCTTTCAAGTTACATGCTTGTACTATACATCAAAATAAAGCTTAGACCTTCTAGTTTCTGTAGATATGTACATGAAGAGTGTCAGAGCTTCAGAACCTATCCTACAGTAGTTCAAACATAAAAAAAATTGTAAACAAAATCATCTAATGTTGTTCATTTTTTGAATGTCCCTAGCCAAGACATACTTCTTAGTAGGCATAATTCCTTCCATATGTATGATAATAATCTTATTGACAACAACTGTGTAAAGTTTCAGATCTCTAGGTACAAAAGTTTTTGATTTATTGACCTTTTAGTATAAAAATGTCTAATCTGAACAAGCAACAAATTGAATTTTTGCCGTTCTATCACTTTTTTAGTCATAAAAAAATGCATATTAGTGTTTCTGTGACTTTAAAAATCTCCCAGATCTTTTTTTTTCCTTTTTTTTTATTTGTTTTTTTTTATTTATTTAGATCATTTTGGCTGTAATTATAATTTTTTTTTTTCATAAAAATCATGCACAATAAAATTTTTTCGGATAAAAAATATGTTCCAAAACCCCAGAAATATAGTTTGCCAAAAGAAAAGTGGAAAATAAACTAAAAATAAATAAATCTTTCAATCTTTGATCATCTCCCTTACCAAGCCTGTCTCCTCCTCATACAGCTGAAGCTCTGCGTCTTTTACACACAAAGATGGCGTCCGTTTGTTATTGTAAATCTCCGTTACGCAGTTGTATAACACGCGAACGGAAAGGTCCGGTTTTGAACCAATCCCCTCGTTTTGAAGGTGGAAGTATCAGCTTTCTTTATTGGCTTATCATATATTTGTAAGTGACGTCGTTAGCCCGCTAGAAGCTAACATGCTAGCAGTGCTATTAGCTGAAGGAGAAGCGCTTGCTTCATTCAAAGCCTTGTAAAAAACAAACCCTTTATCGGAATATTTTGCGAACGGTGTCATTTTGTAGATAACTTCGTGAAGAAAAGAAACATACCCAGGATGAATTTAAAAACACAGCTTGGCAGTTACTATGGAGATTGGAACGCGACCGCTACTATTTCTCGCAGAAAACAAAAACACGTTTTCTGGAGTTTTTCTCCAAACTGGTTTACTTTTGAGAAAATACAATTTTATATAGTTATTCTGTGGATTGTTACGGACAAAATGAGACCAATCACATGAAGATCGAACCCATCTCTGCCCATTACGACTGGATCATAGGTGAGAAATGCGCTCCAAACAGTTTGATTTTGTTTGCGAATAGTTTGCTATTTCTTCTTGAAACTAGTGAAAACATAAGAATGGATGCTATGATCGTTTTCTTGACAGTCTAAGCTTTAAAATGAGGTATAACTTAGTGGAGTTGAACTAAGAATAAGTGTCTTTATGAGTGAAAAAAAAAACAAAATCCCACAAGCGTCCCGTCCACGGGTCGGTGGGAGTTAAGAGGTTAAAAGAGATATTTCTGTGATACTAACGCGCCACCTGCTGGTTTTATCACTCCACTGCAGAGCTGAAATAATTCATTGTTCATTTCTATTGACCCTTTTTTTTCCTGCTGTTTTATTTTTTTTATCATAAAACATTTATTTCTAAAACTCACAGAAAGATCAGTTTATCAGAAACTTATTTTAGATTTAATTGAAGAAACAAAAAATGATCAGATGGTGGAAACTGTCCTTCTTACCTCGATGAGGACGAGCACGCTGGCGATGAAGACAAACATCATGTTGAACGATAGAAGCTCCAACAGAGAGACGAAGAGGCATCCTTTATCAGTGCACGTCTCTATAGCTGGACGGAGGTCGTTAAGGAAAACGCTCATCAAAACGTTCATCAAAAAACAGATCAAACGGATATAAACGTGTGCATCTGAAGATATAACACGTACTGCGAGGCTGTCGATTCCTGTTTGAGGTTACTTTAGCTGTTCTACTTTGTAAGTCTTCCAGTTATCTAAGATTTCTGGACGGTCCGTCACACACGGTACATTCTAGTTGGGAGATTGTAAAACCTTCATTGTACATTTTTTGATGTGATTCACAGTGGATTTTATGTAAGAAGACTTAAATCCAGGTCTGGGGTTGATGTGGGTCGACAGAATTAAACCTGCTCTGCAGAGAGAGCATAGAGAGAGCGAGGCAGGGCGGTGGAAAGTGTAGGGGGGCTGGGGTATGTTTGGCCTGCTCAAATGTGACGCCTCACCATTGTTCAGGAGTAATTTACGGACTATATAATCTGCATCACCTCATCTGTATAATCCGTGGTTGGACTGGGATGGATTTTAAGTTGGCTTACTCCTGGGATTTGTTGGAGGTGGTGATTTATGAAACTTAAGTGATGGAAGAAGAAATACAGGAGTTTTATAAATCATGAGTTTGCGTGGCGTAAGCAACGTCAGAGTGCTGAGCACTAACGCTTGCTCATCTGAAGATTTGTGCAAATCTTAGTAAATAAGGCCCAGATCTTTCGATCAAACCATATAGTCTCACCTTTCCAAATGTGGCAGGTCAAGGTATTAAATCTGCAAGCTGACCAATCTTTTGCAAACAGCATTATTTGGTTTTCCGTAAAGAATCAAATCTGACCTGTTTGACATAAACGAATACCTTATATGTATCTTGATGTCTTTTTTTCAAACACATGAAGAACATTCAAACTATCTGAGCACATCAAAACTCTCTGGATCTAACAAACAGTTTTAATTCTGTTTGGATCAAGGATACATGAAGCGACCACTTTGAATTTGACTTTGGAAAAAAGTCGAACAAAGAAGTCCACGAACAAGCCGAGCTGAAAGAGAGAAGAAGGGAAAACTCTGTTTACCTGCAACAGAGGAAATCTGTATGTAACTAGTTCACCTACCAAACCTACTGCAACCCCGATCAGGAAGACCATTATCCACCGCACCGCCTCGTACTTCCTGGCTTTCTGCAGCCAAATAAAAAAAAAAAAAAAACAGATCAAGTTTTTATTCCCACCTTTCAGTGTTTACAGTAAAAAGAAAGAAGGGATCACCTTGTTGTCCATCCCCTCCAGCACCTCCACAAACGGCTCATTGATGCAGCGGTCATAATCCAGACTCTGTAAAAGCAAACATACACTCCAGGATCAGAAGTCAGGGCTCACTGAGCAATCATGGCATCTTCTCACCTCATAGTCTTTTCTGGGAAGAATCTCATCTTCTTCATCATTAATTTCTCCAAGAATGGCCTGAAAGTGTAACAAAAATAAGTTAAACACAAACTGTTAAAACAATAAATGGTTCATTCTAAGCAGAGCTTAAATAATTCCACAAGAATATTGAGCAATTCAATTAAAAAAAATTCTTAATTATATTTTTATTCCTCGAAGATTCGTTTTATTTTCATTTAACATTCTGTTTACGATGCTTACCAATCTCATGCAAAATAACTCTTTTCACATTGTATCCTCTGCACATACACACGTTTACAACATGCATTACACCATAGTTATGAAAATATATTGATTTGGTGGAGCGTAGTCACAGACCTGGAACTATGAAAGGCCGGATATCGCTCATCCCCCCGCCCGTCCTGAGAAAGTACAAGCTCCGCCCTCTGCTCTCACTGAGACGCTATTCCTCTGCCCATCTTCTGTCGGCATGCAAAATAACTTCGACCAGCCAACGCAACCAAAAACGCACTTTCTCCTTGAAGACTTAGCTACAAAAAGCGTGTTTCAAGCAAGAAAATAAAAAAGACGCAGAGCAGCGAACCAGCCTGTATATCGGACGTTGAAAGCAAGTTTGTGAGGGCGTAAGGCCGGAGCGCAGGCGGGTGACCCGGACATCACACACACACGCACGCACACACACATGCACGCACACACACACACACACACACACACGGCCCGGACATCCCTCTTACAAGGTAGAAAACTCTGGAAAGTCCATTTTGCATGAGATGGGCCCTTTAAGAGAGGTTACTGCCATCAGTGCCGACGCGTAACTTCAGTACCCTCTAGCAACGAGGTGAGGGTTTCAGGCTGTATCTTACAGCGATGGGAAAACGTTGTACCCAATCAGAGAACAGACATGACAGTTACATGAACACAAGTGTCCGTCCTCCATGTTTGTAGTTTAGCTGATAAAAAAGTAGATCAACCATGCTATACAATCCGTGTTGGCAATTGTTCCCCAGATTGAGAATTTAAACACAGTCTTTAGAAAGTTTATTCAGGAAAAGTCTTTTTTTCTGGACGAAACTGACTGTTCAGGTGCGTTATATACGTCACGTCCGGACCCCACCAGAAAGAAATGATTAGGTAGAGCAAAATAGTTTGTGATGCTGTGAGGTCAGACTGTTTCCATGAAGAGAAATAGTTTGATGTGTCAGGCTAATACTGACAATGTGTGTTTTCTAATGGGTTCCTCTCTGCTTCAAAGGCTTCATTTCACTGTCCTCACTTCACTTCAGGTTTTGTCCACAAGTGTCGTCTTTTCTCACATCTTGGGATTTTTTTGCACAGCATCTTCTAACTGTTTGGGATAAAACTCCAAGATTAAGTCTACAAACTCTGCCAACTTTTTATGTAAATAAGACTTACAGATGAAGCTCACAGATTAACATTGATAGTTTCTGAATGTTTAAAAGAACATGTTGGCATCATGTCCTGGTTTTTCTGGTTTTCTTTCTTCTGCATACCACCTGTCTTCATGGTACCACATGTTCAGCATCAGCTGCCAAGAGTGACCTGGTTTTTCTTGTTCTCATAAAATTTACTTTCAATTACAACAAATTACTGAATTTATTTGCCATTTAATTTCAAACAAATCCACATTATAACTGATTTGAATGCTAAAAAAAAAAAAAAAAAAGACAGGTGTAGTGTGTGTGTAATGACTTTTCTTTATAAATACTCAGGAATTAATGATAAGCTTAATAAACAGGCCAAATCAACAAATAAATGAGAGAATTATTAGAATAAAAATAAATATTTAATCTAAGACACAGAAAGAATTAATTAAATGAGAGCATTTCTTCATCAAGTTTTAATGTTCCAGTAAACAAATCAAACATGTCAGAAGTGAGTTTGTGTGCTTTATATTTTTGTCTGAAAGAAGAAGGTTTGAGTGTGTGTGATTTCTCACCAGTTCTTCAGGAGTTCTTGCTTGTGTTTCTCTGCAGCAGCACTGACAACACAAACACTCTCTACAGGACGCCATCTTTCTCTGTGCCTCTTCACTGCCTGCAGGAAATCTCACAATCCACAAAAAATAAAAACACTAAAACCAGCATGCAGACAACTTCAACAGCTGATTTAAAATCATTCCACTATTTAAATCATTCATGACATGCAATAAAAGCGTGTCTGTGTGAAGGTGTTATTGTGAAATAAGGAAGAATTTAGCCAAGTCCATCACAGGTGTTCTCGCGTGACCTAGTGGGCGGGATTTGTCTTTGAAAATATCAGTGCTGCGCAAGATTTACGCATAAAAACCCTAATTCTCCCCACAAAGTAAAAATGGACTCTTAAATATAGACATTTAAGTCATTTTTTAAATAAATGTGATCTGAGAAAATGTAACTTATTTATTTTCTCCTCAGTATGAAATCTTGTGATTTTTTTTTTTTTTTACAGACAGGGTTGTAACCATAGCAACCACATCCCATGCTGTTTTCTTCTGTCTTCCTATGGCATGGACACACCCCTAACAGAAACAATGCTTATAATAATAACATTGTTACAAAATTAGAAGGACGTATTTCTCCTGTATTTATTTTTCTGCAATTACTTTGTTACTTTTTTTATTTCATTAAAATGTGGAAAAAAAATTCTTTTGCCTTCCTGGCATTAAATTTTCATAAATGGACAGATTCAAATTGTGATGAGCAAAACTTTACAGAGCAAAATATTAACCGATAGTTCCGTAATCAATTTATTAAATAATAAAAATCTAATAAGGCATATGTTAGAGGTTTTAAAGCCAGAGAGGCCAGACTGAGATGGTTTGGACATGTACAGAGGAGAGAGAGAGAGTACATCGGAAGAAGGATGCTGGGTTTGGAACCACCAGGAAAGAGGACTAGAGGAAGACCAAAGAGGAGGTTCATGGATACAGTGAAGGAAGACATGAAGATAGTTGGTGTGACTGAAGAGGATGCAGGAGATAGGGTTAGATGGAAGAAACTGACTTGCTTTGGCGACCCCTGAACGGAAATGCCGAAAGGAGAAGAGGAAGATGGCAGCGGTGAGGTGTGCTGTAGTTGAGACAGAGGAGTTCAGTGTGGGGGTGGGACTGCACCAAGGGTCTGCTCTGAGTCCTTTGCTGTTTGCTATGGGGACGGACAGGCTCACAGACGAGGTCAGACAGGAATCTCCATGGATAATGGGATATACAGTGGGATAGATAGTGGGAGATAGTGGGATACGGTGGATCAGCGCTAGAGCGCTCGCCCGTGGACCGGAAGGTCACGGGTTTGATTCCCATTGAGACCACCGGCTAGGGTCCTTGGAGAAGACACCTAACCCCTGCTTCTCCCACCATTGGCGCTGTCGAAGGGCAGCCTGCTGCGGTGTAAGGAGTGCAGCACACACATTTCCCCAGTGAGGGATGAATAGAGTAATTCATTTATTTATTTAATGATGTTTGGAGATGACATTGTGAGCTGTAGTGAGAGGAGGGAAGAGGTGGAGGAAAAGCTGGAGAGGTGGAGGTTTGCACCAGAAAGAAGAGGAATGAAGATTAGTCAGAGTAAGACAGAGTACATGTGTGTGAATGAGAGGGATCCAAATGGAAAAGTGAAGTTACAGAGAGAAGAGAGAAAGAAGGTGGAAGATTTTAAATATCTAGGATCAACAGTCCAGAGCAAAGGAGAGTGTGGAAAAGAGGTGAAGAAGCGTGTGCAGGCTGGCTGGAACAGGTGGAGAAAAGTACCAGGTGTGATGTGTGATAGAAGAGTTTCAGATAAAATGAAAGGGAAAGTGTACAAAACCGTGGTGAGACCGGCCATGCTGATTGGTCTAGAGACAGTGTCACTGAGGAAAAGACAGGAAGCAGAGATGGAGATAGCAGAGATGAAGATGCTGAGGATCTCTTTCGGAGTGACCAGGATGGACAGGATCAGACTTGTTTGTCAGTTCTTAAGAGAGAGAGATTGAAGGTAACAGCTGACACTTTCTCTTTGTTTCTGTGGGTCAAAGACAATGATTTCAGTTTTGTCTGAGTTTAGCTGGAGAAAGTTCTTTTGGATCCAGACACTGATTTGTTAAAACCAGTGACAGAGTGAATCCACAGGACCATGTTCACCTGATGTCAGTGACACATAGATCTGAGTATCATCTGCATAATTGTGATAGGACACGTTATTACTGGCTATCAATTGCCCTAACGGCAGCATGTAGAGGTAAAACAATGGGGCTACCAGAACTGACCCTTGGAGAACCTCACAGGTCAATGTGATCTGACACACAATTTTCAATTTATACAAAAATGCCTGGATCTTTCTAAATTAGATTTAAACCAATTAAGTGCAGTACCAAAAATCCAGCCCAGTTCTCTAGCCTCTGTAGATGGATCTTATGATCTAAAGTTTAAACACAGCTCTGAGGTCCAACAGGATTAAATCAGACTTTAAGTGCCCTGACTGAATAATCATTTCTCCAAGGTGCTTTCTGTTTATTTTTTTGTAACCATTTTTAACCTTTATTTGAGCAATGGCATCCAGAAGATTCAAAATACAAGACTAAACAGAATTAGCCGAATCATTAACATTAAAACCAGAGGAATCTTTCAAATAAAATATTTCCAAGAACTATAAAGACGTGTTTTTATTTGTGTCTTCTGTGAACAACTGCTGGTCTAGGCAGTGATCGAGGAGGAACAGACAGATCAGGAAAGACAGAAATTATCATTAGTCTTACAACCCGTTTTACTGAATAGTAATGTGGATGTTTTCTTGTATAATCCATACATTCATTTATTTTCTGAACTGTGGCTGCACAATGACGACACCTCCTTATTGTTCACAAGTACATTCTGGAGCCAACGGCACCTTTGAGAATCTTTAAATATTCATCACAGCATTAACACGATCCATAGATGGAGTTCTAAAGGCACAGGTTGGGATGAATTTACAGTTGGTCTGTATCTACAGTACGCCTATAATTTTTCACAGGTGTGTTTTAGAAAACTCAAATTGTACAAAGACAGTTATGATGGTTCTGACAAATCCTAAGTTTGTTTGTCATTAACACCATTGTAAAGCTGAGCAAAAGAGCTTGTTCTGAAACTTCTACCCGTCAGGTCAAGAGAAAACCAGTTCAGAAAATGTCAGTAATGAGATGTGCATCTGTATTGAAATCGCTCCATTTTAATCCCCAAATTTGCTAATCAGAAAAGTGTGACTAACAGTATGAAATGCAGAAGGAAGTTTATGTAAAACAAGAACAGGACATTTTCCTGAGTCAGCAGTCCACTGAACGATGCTTCCAGAACCCTGACTGTAATGTATTGTTCAAGTTGTGAATCTCCACACAGTCAACGAGTTGGATGAGAACAACTATTTCCAACAGCTTGGTAAAAACGAACGCTTGGATAAAGGCATCATCATGTTAATGAGATTTTAGTAGAAAAAAAGAGTTAACCCTAAAGAAGAAGGTCGAAAGGCAGAAAGTATGAGAATAAACTTTGTATGTATTGTTGTATTGTGCACAAAAATGAGGAAGTTATGAACAAGTATGTTTCCTCAAACACGTCCGCATGTCACAGAGAAATTTCCCATGTCGACAACCAGAAATTCCAGATTATCAATCTGCCTGCATTGTGTGAACTTGTATCGCTTTTGTCATATTTTTTCATATATGACACAGGCTTCTGCTTATCTAAAAGGATAAGTACAGTAATAAGTAAACACTTTAGTTAAACACATCACATGAACATTTTTGTTACTAATTCATATTAACCGAAGAGATGATCAATAAAACCTTGCTTCATTAATATTTGTAAACCAGAGGATTATTAGGAGTGTGTGACACATAATAGAAAAAGTTTCAAAAAAGTCTTCTGGACAGTTTAATTCTTCAATGAGACGTTTCGACTTCCATCCGGAAATCATTTTCAATCTGAATGAAATGGACTGAAACCTGGATCTATTTATACTAACCTGAGTAAAAGGTAAAAAAATAGTAGGAAGGGCTCGACCAATGAGCCTGTGTTACCTATGATGGCCGTGAATGGCTCCTATTGTAACCACAAACCAGTAAACAAACTATTATAAAAATGCTAAAAGCCTAGTGAATAGAGAGTACCTGCTAACAAGAGGCGTGAAACTGGGTCACAAGGTGTCATCTTTAGTCCATGGCTTCAAAAGGCTGCTGTAGATACCGGGCAGAATGTATCTAACGCCTCCACTCCGATTCAGTGAGGGATTTTCTTTCATCACAAAGATGGCTTCTTTCACCCCTCTTTCAAACCAACCTTTCTCTCTACTTAGAATCTTCACCTCACTGTCCTCAAAAGTGTGTTTGGTGGATTTAAGATGCAGATGTACAGCAGACTGTGGACCACTTGAGGCTTCTCTTCTGTGTTGGTAAAGTCTTTTGTGGAGTGGCTGCTTCGTTTCCCCAATGTAGTGTTCTTTGCAGCTCCCTTCACTGCACCGGATCGAATAAACTACATTGCTCTGTTTTTCTGTAGGCATCTTGTCTTTAGGATGTACTAGTTTCTGACGTAATGTGTTGACCGGTTTAAAGAAAACCGGGATGTCATGTTGTCTGAAGATTCTCTGTAACTTCTCGGACAGTCCTGACACGTAGGGAATAGAGACTCCATTTTTCCTCTTCTCAGTTTCTGTTTCCCTCTTCTCATGTTTCTTGGACGTTCTCACAGTGTGTGACACAGCATATTGTGGTATTAGTATGATACTAAGTAAATACTGGGGAGTATCACCTACGTCATTGCTGATACTTTAGAAAAAAAGTCCTCGTGGTTCTGTTGATTGTTTTATTTATTTATTTATTTATTTTTACTCACTCTATTCAAAGAAAATGAATGACATTGTTATTCATAAAGTCAGATTATGATTTGACAGCATCAAGGTTGACGTTGTTTGGGGCAACAAATGCTCATGGAGCAGACAAAGGGAAACTTATTCCGAACATCCTGACCTGTCCACTCGCCTTCTGTTGATTGAATAAAAAAAAACAAAAGGATTAAAAATTACATTCAAAATTATTATCTGAGAAAGACATATTCTGTTATTGATTATATGTAAAATGATTTTAAATAGAACTAAACACGGCTGTCTTCATTTCTTTAATTAAAAATTAACCTAAGTTACTAAGTTTACTAAGTTGGGTAAAATTCATTCTAATTGTTCAGTATAGTTAATTAATATCGAAGGCAGGACGTTTTCATTTTACCATCAGTGCTCATAGCTACAAAAACTTTGTGAGCTTTAACAGCTTGGCCATCTCCCCGTTGTTGAACTTTCTTATTTGATCCATCTGACCAGAACCATGAACCCACCTGAGGAGCAGATAGAGAAAATATAACATGGTGCTGCTTTTTATCAAAGAAAACACATCAATTTAAACAAATTTCCTTCAGTAAACAGTAACACTGAATGATCATTTTTGTACTAATGTCTTTGACTTACATGAGGTACAGCATAAAATCCAATCCAGTAAAAAGAATAGTCAGTATTGTGCTTAATCAGGTCAAAAATAAATTTGTTCTTCCTGTCCCAGTGAACCGAAGCCAGATTTGCTGTTTTGGTTTGGCAGAAAGTCTAGTAAACAAAGCAAAAGTAACAAACAAACAAACAAAAAACATGAAAAAACAACATTAAATAGATTAAAATTTATATCAGATATGATTTACTTGTAGGTTTTACAAAACGATAAAATATGCACGTCCGTGTAATCCGTCATTCGTCTGAGAGTTGATCCATCATGGGAAGGGTTACAAAGTTGTCTTCTGGACAGTGTATTTTATGATTGTGACGTTTTGACTTCCCCCCGGAAATCATCTTCAATCAGACTGATTGACCCCAGATGAATTCAATCAGATTAAAAATAATTTCTGGGTGGAAGTTGAAATGTCTTGATCATCAACACCCTCCAGAAGACAACTTTGTAACCGTTTCTACGATATAATATACGAAGTAAACATTTACAGTATTTCTCTTCTTGTTGATTTTTCCCTGCAGGGGGCGACAGATTAAGCCTGTGTCCTCCATTTAACTCCAGAGGCAACCACCTGCAGTCAAGATGGCGTTAACGGGTGCCGCCATTTCTCCATCTCTCACTCGGAAATGTCCCGGGCGCCGCCATTTCTCTCTTCTACCGCTCCATCTGTGCGCATGCATTATCTAGACTTTAACACCGGTATTGTGCTTGAAAAAAAAAAAACTATTTGCCCATATACTGTACGTCTACCAAAAAAAACTTCTAAAATTGTAAAGACATTACAACAAGGAGGTATTGTAGTATGGTATTAATCTTTTAAATGTCCTGCACAATATTGGAGGTGTTTTTTTGTACAAATATTGACAAAAAAAAGTAAGGTATATTGTTGTTAGTCAGTCATTCATCTGCTTATCCGTCTATCCCTTTCGGGGTTTCCGGAGCCCATCCCAGCCAATTTAAGGCAAATGGCAGAGTACACCCCCAAACAGGTCGCCAGTCTGTCGCAGAGCCACACACATGCAACCGTCCACACACACACTCATTCCTAGGGGCAATTTGGCACCGGCCAATCAACCTAGCATGCCTGTCTTTAGAGGGTGGGAGGAAACCAGAGTACCTGGAGGAAACCCCCGCAAACACGGGGAGAACATGCAAACTCCACACAGAAAGGACAGTGTTCCAAGGTCCCCGACTCCCTAGTGAGCCTACCTGCTCCCCAGACCATTCTCAGACTCCATTTTTAAATACAATTGGGTGTGTCAACGTAGCAATGAAATGTCATGTTTCCGGATTATTTGTCCAAGCAGATACAAAGATATGGTGAAAAGTATGGGGCCAAGGACAGAACCTTGAGGCACTCCACAGGTGACTTTGTGTGGTTGTCATTTAGCAGTCCCCAGAGCCACATATTCTGTCTTGATTGTGATGTATGAATGAAATCAGTGGAATATATTCCCCTAGAGTAGTCTGAAGATGGTGAAGGATATTGGTCTGATCCACACTGCCAAATGCAGCCCAGAGGTTCAGAAGGAGGAACAAGGATGGAGAAGTATGGAAATGTTTTTTTGTCAGAGATTAGAATTACCAACACTCTGAATAGTTAATGAAACAAAACTTTATGACACTTCATCAAATAGTTTTGCCATTCTGATCCAATTTGTCAAACTCATGCTTGTTTTTATTGCCAGTGTGAAAACAGGATTAAATAAAACAATAAAATCTGTTTATTTCTTCTTGTAATTTCTCATCTTTCAAAACGATACCGAGCAGTTTTATTTGCTTGGACTTAGATGAGCCAATTTGAATTTTTTTAAAACCTTCCTTCCTCAATAAATTGAGCAGAATAAACATGTAAATGTTTGCAACCTTTTGCATGTGGATTCATTTTAAGGTTAAAGGCATAAACAAAAGGGATCATTGGAGAACGTGCAAAGATGGAGAAATTTCTTCTGTTTATCTGCGGGGCATCAGGCAAGTAACATGAATATCTAATAAATGTGTTCAAGTCCAGTTGGTGTTTTTCCTCTCAAAAGTTTAGATCATAAAATGTCCTCAAATTAGTTTTTTGTAATATTTCTGTGTGTCTGCAGCTCTTTGTGTCGCTTCCTCCGTGCGTCAGTACCATTTTATTTATGAGGTGAAGAACTGGACTGAAGCTCGGCGTTACTGCAGAGAACTGGGGACTCGAACCCACGACCTTATTGCTGTGAGCCCACTGTGCAGCCCACTGCGCCACCGGGCTGCCGGTATATTGTTGTTGCTTTTTAAATAATAATTTCGGCCCTATTTTGGTTCTGGGAGCCATGTAACTTGTTCTCAAGTCTAAAACCCACCTAAATACGGAGAAAAAAAAGAACTACAAATACAAGATGGAAAAAGAATAAAAACTTATGAGCTAATTTTATGTTGTTTTTTTTACCGCAAGAAGCTGAGACGGAGACACTTAGATCAGATTCAGCTACTTAAAAATACGGTATTGCAGGAACTTGTATCTCAAAACGTTCTATTTAGGTTTATTAAGACTCAAATAACATCCAACCTCCATGGTGGCGTTCATGGCACTTCCAGGAGAGAGGTGGAGAAATGGAGGCACCCATGAACGCCATCTTGACTGCAGTTGCGTACTCCTGTTTAACTCTGTCTCCTGCATCCTCTTTTTCACACCAACTACCTTCAAGCTCTCCTTCACAACATCCATAAACCTCCTCTCTGGCCTTCCTTTCTCAGGTTCAGAAACCAGGTGGCAGGTTTCTGAACCTCCCGAGCACTTCCAACCTTGGAATCCACCCCCTCTCTACTCACCGAATGATATCAATCTTACCTCACTGACAAGGTTTTATTTGACAGGATTTGTATAATAGATTTGGGAAAATTTTCCTTTGGAACATCTTTCCTGAGCTACATAGAAACTGTAACAACATTACCAGACAAACTTTCCACAAAACATTGGCTCATGTTATCCTAAAAATATTTAAACATTCGTGCAATTTCACAAAAGGTCCAATTTATTTTTATAAACAATTCCATTCAATATTGTGTTTAATCTGATCATTTTTTAAGTCATTAATTGTTATGATTCTTTTTTTTTTTTTACCTCTGCTTCAAACCACGTCTTCGGAATGTTATAAACACCATAACATCGAGAGCCAATCTTGGTCCAACCAGAAGGACATGGACAAGAACAAGTATTTTTACCTGAAACAGAAGTCGTATTTAACTGAAGTTAAGCAAATTTACATGTTTTTTTTTATCTACAATTATTAATGTTAAAATCATAATGCTAAAAAAAGACAATTTTTTGCAATATGTTTTGTTACGTATAGAAACTCCATTATCCATGTCACACATCTGAAAACACAAAAACACAATATCAGACAGAATTGTTTTAAAACCAACACAGAATATCGTTAATTTCTCTGCTTCACAAACACAGTTAACACAAACAAACTTCATAAACAATTACAGCAGAGTTCTCACAGTCCAAGGCAGATGAATACATGACGGTAAATTAAATTAGGACAACAACCAAACAAAAAATTTCTGAACAAAACGGGACTAATTATATAAAATCCATTTCACTCACACTTTCAACAATCAGGATTTTGTAGACCAAGCAGAAGGCGAACGACAAAACGAGACCTGATGCCATCTGTGGAAATATGTAAATAAAAACATTATCTTCCATGAACATCTGAAATTCCAAGAGGTAAAGAAATCACAGAACATTAAGTTAAAAAAAATCTTATAAAGATAGAAAGTGAAGGCTGTATAAATACCATGGTTGCAGTGAAGTCTGTCTAAGAGGAACGGGCCACTCTTTATATTCCTGATCAGGGTGTGTCAGATGCAGTGTTTCTCTTTTGTGTTTGGCTTTGATCTAACCTTATCTTCAAGAATTGTGACAAACTAGTGGCTCTTTGTGAGCCACCAGTATGAAAGCTGCTTGTGAGTCTTTGGTCTTTCAACTAGTAAGATTTTTGTTCCTGTAATTGAAACTATTTCTTTTTCTCAGAAATTTGACAAGCCTGCTTGCTGTCAAATGAGTCAGCCTGCTCCCCAGGTCCTCCCCCTGCTCCTCACTGCTTACCGACTCCCCAGTGAGACTACCTGCTCCCCAGATCTCCCCAGATCTCTTACCGACTCCCCAGTGAGACTACCTGCTCACTGGGGAGTCACTGCTTACTGACTCCCCAGTGAGACTACCTGCTCCCCATACTGCTTACTGACTCCCCAGTGAGACTACCTGCTCCCCACACCTCTTACCAACTCCTCAGTGAGACTACCTGCTCCCCAGATCTCTTACCGACTCCCCAGTGAGCCTACCTGCTCCCCATACTGCTTACCGACTCCCCAGTGAGCCTACCTGCTCCCCAGATCTCTTACCGACTCCCAAGTGAGACTACCTGCTCCACAGACTGCTTACCAACTCTACAGTGAGCCTACCTGCTCCCCAGACCATTCTCAGACTCCATTTTTAAATACAATTGGGTGTGTCAACGTAGCAATAAAATGTCGTGTTTCCGGATTATTTGTCCAAGCAGATACAAAGATATGGTGAAAAGTACGGGGCCAAGGACAGAACCTTGAGGCACTCCACAGGTGACTTTGTGTGGTTGTCATTTAGCGGTCCCCAGAGCCACATATTCTGTCTTGATTGTGATGTATGAATGAAATCAGTGGAATATATTCCCCTAGAGTAGTCTGAAGATGGTGAAGGATAATGGTCTGATCCACACTGCCAAATGCAGCCCACAGGTTCAGAAGGAGGAACAAGGATGGAGAGATATGGAAATGTTTTTTTGTCAGAGATTAGAATTACCAACACTCTGAATAGTTAATGAAACAAAACTTTATGACACTTCATCAAATAGTTTTGCCATTCTGATCCAATTTGTCAAACTCATGCTTGTTTTTATTGCCAGTGTGAAAACAGGATTAAATAAAACAATAAAATCTGTTTATTTTGGGTGGAGACGGTGGCCGCGTGGTTAGCGCGTTCGCCCGCGGACCCGAAGGTCGCGGGTTCGCGTCCCACGGAGAGCACGTCTAGGGTCCTTGGAGAAGACACCTAGCCCCCACTTCTCCCACCATTGGCGCCGTTGAAGGGCAGCCTGCTGCGGTGTAAGGAGTGCAGCAAACAAATTTCCCTGGTGAGGGATGAATAGAGTAATTCAAAATAATCAAAAAAAAAAATAATCAAAATTATTTCTTCTTGGAATTTCTCTTCTTTCAAAACGATACCGATCAGTTTTATTTGCTTGGACTTAGATGAGCCAATTTGAATTTTTTTAAAACCTTCCTTCCTCAATAAATTGAGAAGGATAAACATGTAAATGTTTGCATCCTTTTGCATGTGGATTCATTTTAAGGTTAAAGGCATAAACAAAAGGGATCATTGGAGAACGTGCAAAGATGGAGAAATTTCTTCTGTTTATCTGCGGGGCATCAGGCAAGTAACATGAATATCTAATAAATCTGTTCAAGTCCAGCTGGTGTTTTTCCTCTCAAAAGTTTAGATCATAAAATGTCCTCAAATTAGTTTTTTGTAATATTTCTGTGTGTCTGCAGCTCTTTGTGTCGCTTCCTCCGTGCGTCAGTACCATTTTATTTATGAGGTGAAGAACTGGACTGAAGCTCGGCGTTACTGCAGAGAAACATTCACAGACCTGGTGACCATAAACGACATGAAAGTCGTGGAGACGCTGAACAACATGGTGGATTTCAACAAATTGGACAACA
Source organism: Neostethus bicornis (assembly GCA_902685375.1). Lineage (NCBI taxonomy): Eukaryota > Metazoa > Chordata > Actinopteri > Atheriniformes > Phallostethidae > Neostethus > Neostethus bicornis. The sequence continues at coordinate 29,793,474 of LR738550.1, forward strand.
TCTCCAACATCCACGTAAAGTTATTTTTGCTACTTTTGTCTAGACACTAAATTGACCATATCTACATTTAGTGTTTGGTATAATAATGTACAAAAAAAGGTTGTTTGGTGCATCATTGGATATTCATTCAACTGAAACATAGACAAATGATGGAGAGGATGGGGGCAAAACTCTGGCCCAAGGAGAAATAGAAAACCAACAGAAAAAGTCAAATGTTTAAATTTTAAAACTAAAAGATGCATGAGGCCAAACAGCATACTTTGCATATCAGTAAACTATGCTGCATTATAATACACAAATTGCCTGAACTTTATATTAATATTTGTAATATAATACGTAACATTACATTTGTATTTGAATTGTTGTCCATTTTTTTATACAAGCATAAACAGGCAGCTTTTCAAGGTAATAGTATATTTTTTGGGATAAAAACCTTTTTAACACCTCAATCATGCTAAAAATACTGCCCAAACGTGTACAGTAGCTTACTTTAGTTTACTTTTTAACAAATAAACTGAGTAAAACTCTGGTTTTTACAATATTTGCTTGTCAAATTAAATTTGGTTCTCAAATTTCTCATATTTGATGGAGGTAGCATGTGGTGTAGCATGGAGGTATGATGGAGGTAGCAGAGATGAAGATGCTGAGGATCTCTCTGGGAGTGACCAGGATGGACAGGATTAGAAATGAGTACCTACATCAGGGGAACAGCTCATGTTAGAGGTTTTGGGGATAAAGTTCGAGAGGCAAGACTGAGATAGTTTGGACATGTACAGAGGAGAGAGAGAGAGTACATCAGAAGAAGGATGCTGGATTTGGAACCATCAGGAAAGAGGACTAGAGGAAGACCAAAGAGGAGGTTCATGGATACAGTGAAGGAAGACATGAAGATAGTTGGTGTGACTGAAGAGGATGCAGCAGATAGGATTAGATGGAAGAAACTGACTTGCTGTGGCGACCCCTAAAGGGAAAAGCCGAAAGAAGAAGAAATTTTTCATATTTATGTGATCTTGTTACTACATACAGTAGTATCTGTAACTTTTGAACCAAGCACAGAAAAACCCTGACTTGTTTTAAAGCTTCTCCCTTTAAATTCAAATGAGTTACTTCACATCCCTCCTGTACTCCTGGGTTTCTAACCTGAGCAACCAAAGACATAAACACACGAGTCTTCGCAACTTTGCAAATAATTTTCCATTCAGATGTTGTGTTGTGTGTATGTTAAAGTTAGTTGTGTCGGTATGAAACATGAAAGATGTTTTTTTCTAATAATCTCAATTTATACTGGTTTTAATCTAAGTCAGTTTTATAGTTTCTATGTTTTATATAGTCTCAGTGAAAACCCCTTCAGTAAACAAAAAGTAATCCCTGAGTCCTCCTTTCAATCGTCCTCTGATTAGAACCAGAATCCACCACACAGTGCTCACACATCGTATCTACAACCACAGGTTTAGTTTGACTGCATGAAAGGACCACCAATCCAAGATGGTGGCCAGAGCAACCAATGTGGGGTCTACTGTTTGCGTCTATGTGAGCCACACCCAAGTCAATCATTGTTTCTCCTTATATGGTGATTTTATCTGAAAACAAGTGATGTAATGGAGTGAAAAAAACGTAACAGATGGACCTGAACCAAAACAAGGCGTCTGATCAGAAACAAAAAAGTGACAAACGTCATATAAAGAAGAGAAACCATGATTTAGCAACGCTTTACATGCAATTAAAACAAATACAGTTTTAATTGAAAAAAGTGCCTCCTGAGATGACAGAAGGTGGTGTAGCACTTTTCATTTTTGTTGGATTTTTGGATTTTTATGGATTAGATGAGGTACTTCACATGGAAGTAATGATGAGTCCGAGCGGACGTGTCGAGAAGGGCCATGCTGGAGTGAAGCAAAAGGTGAAGAAATGAAGACAGGACCTTCTGTCTACAACTTAGTCTGTTTTACGGACTTTTCTGAGTGACATCAGAGGGGATTCCTGTCTGAACACACCCGGCTTCACTATGGTGCGTGCAGACAGAGATGTGGAAAGTGCTGCTCTAAAAGTGGTGGACTCATGGTGTTTGTGAACAACAACTATTATCGTTCCAATCACAGTAAAGAATGTGAGTTGCTGTAAAGATGAGAAGCTTTTAGTGGTCATTTCAAAATCTTATTATGATCCATGCTATCTTTCAAACATTGTTGCTACGGTAACCTGCATTCCATTGTGCAGAGCAGGCTGTCGTGTGTAATTATCACCCAGCTCTGTTCCACCAAGCGCTTGTTTCACTAGCCGGCTGTTACAGTTCCACTCCATTCAACTCCACACTTACCCAGCAGGGAGCTATTCAGAAGTTGTTTGTACCTCTCTCGTACTGCTTGGATTACCGGACGCACAAATTCCCTATCAGGAAATTATTAAAGTATTTTGAATTGAATTTGTAACATAGGGTAGAAGGTGGAAATGGGAATCATCCAATGAGAACAGATGGCTTTATTGTCATTGGACCACAAAGGAACAGCAAAATTAAACTTCCAACATACCTGACACAAAAAAATTAAACGACAAATTGCAAGGGCAGGAGGCTCGGGTCATGCAGCCATTTATAGGCGCTTCCTGGTCATAGGGATAGATACACAAATGAGGTAGGGAAGCTTTACAGTGTTTACACACCCTTATCACTAGAGAGCGCTAAAGCTAAGCAACTGAAAACAACACTTGGGGTAAGACATATGAGCGTATTAAGAAGTTGTTGACAAGCATTGGATTGCCTTAAAGGCAGTGAGTGACCTTGGAAATAGAGCATGAGTGCAAGATAATCAACCTGCCAAGGCCAGCGAAGACAGCGCCAAGAAAACACAATCAGTTTTGCATTACTTTAGCTGCTGAATTCTTTTTGACGGCCTTGACAATGTTTCTTTCTTTTTTTTATCTTTGCTTTAAAATATTTAATAGAACTAAATCTAACATTTGGGTTCTGGACCTTGTTGTCATGATGGTGGTGAGGGTAGGGAAGTTTGACCAAGAAGCACTGCTAACTTTAACCAGTTTATTGAAAGACATGCCCAACGAGATAAAACTCTGTAAGATGAATGACTGGGGGGAGACCTCAATGAGGGACCAGACGTGGGAGCTCAGCAAGATGGCAGGGTGCACCAGGAACCACGGGGAGTGAGCTCAGCAGGATGAGGATCAGGATGAGCTATGGAGCGCTACAGGAAGGCAGGGTGCACAAGGAACCGGGGGAACGAGCTCTGGAGCTAGAAGATCTAGAAGATCAGCGCTATGGAGCTCAACCGGAAAGCTGCATGGAGGCAGCATTGCAGGGTGCAGAAAGGGGGGAAGCAGCAGAGGAATGGAGAAAGGGAGTGATGCAGGGGAATGATCCAGCCGGGAAGTGAGCGACACCAGGGCTTAAAAAGTCCAGGTGTGCCAAATTTGGGCTAAAGGTAGGATAGGAAGGAAATGAGTGTTCCAGATGAAAGGGAGGCCATGACACTTCTGACATTGCATCATAACAGTAAATGTCATAGCTGAGCCAGGCCGCTGCTTAAAGAAAAAAGTTCCAAGATGGCGGCGAGGGGGGCGGGTGGTCTTTAAAACAAGACTGAGGGATATGGCAAAAAAAAAGGTAACAGTTCTGTCTTGGAGAAAACAAAAAATACCTGAAAGTAAATAATGAAGAGCTTAAAATATCCTTTGCAGATCTGGGGTCTGAATATCATCACTAAATAGTCATTGTGTCCTTTTCTAGAAAGCCTGGATCGGTTTGTATCAACCCATCACGGAATTTGGATGGTCCTTTTCGGATCAAAGTTTCTACGAGGGGAATGAAGCTGAGTTTAGAGTCTGGTCAAAAGGTGAACCAAACAATATGAGGCAAAGTGAATGCTGTGTGAGGACCAGTGTGTTCGAGGGCTGGACGGATGTCATTTGTTGGTTTATGTTGAAATCAGTCTGCATGAGTGTCAATGGTAAGTTTAACTTCCAGAAGAACAAAAAAAAAATTAAACGTCTGTTTGTTGTTTGTTTACTTTGTTAAAATTAATTTCTTCTGCTCTCTGCACAGGAAAAACAGTCACATATGTCAAAACAAACATAACATTATCCTTTTTTGACGCTCAGACATACTGCAGAAAGCATTACACAGACTTGGCCAGTGTGAGGAACATGGAGGAAAACCAGAAAATATTGAATATTCTGAGTGCGTTAGATTTTTTTTGGATTGGGCTTTCCAGAGACACGTGGAAATGGTCAGATAGGAGCACCTATTCAATGCCATACTGGAATAATGGACAACCAGATGGAATCGGACAAATCTGTGCAGCAGCAAACTTCAGCGTTTCAGGAAAATGGGAGGACGACAATTGTTCTGATGAGAGACCTTTTATCTGCTATAGTGGTAATTAATATTTTGATTTTTAGCGTTAGGCCATGTCCACACGTTGCTAGGTATTTTTAAAAACGCATATCCGCTATTCTCCATTTTAGAAAATCTCCTGCATACACGTGCCGTTTTCAATATAACCACACGAACCCGTATAAATGCACTTCTGAGTTCTGTCTGACATTAAAAACAAGGACGCATAAATGACGTCTATGAATGAATCATCGCAGGTGATGATGTTTAAAAATGCAAAACACCAACTGTGCATGACCAAATGCAAAACCAGAGTTTTCCCAAATCTTCACTTTGGTTGGAGTTTTCTAAAACCTCAGTTTTGAGTGACAATGCCTGTGGGTTTGTGTGGATGAAAAACCAAAATGGATAACAATATATTCGTTTTATCAGATACCCGGTTGTGTGTGGACAGGGTCTTACTCTGTGGATACTATTCCTTAACCCCTTATGGGTTTTTTAGACAGATGTCTATACTGATTCAAAGTGCCCAAAAAAGGCCAAATTCTGATCAATGTTCATCTTCTTCTTCTTTCGGCTTTTCCCTTCAGGGGGCGCCACAGCAAGTCAGTTTCTTCCATCTAACCCTATCTGCTGCATCTTCTTTGGTCACACCAACTATCTTCATGTCTTCCTTCACTGTATCCATGAACCTCCTCTTTGGTCTTCCTCTAGTCCTCTTTCCTGGTGGTTCCAAATCCAGCATCCTTCTTCTGATGTACTCTCTCTCTCTCCTCTGCACATGTCCAAATCATCTCAGTCTGGCCTCTCTAACTTTAAAACCTCTAACATGTGCTGTTCCTCTGATCCTGTCCATCCTGGTCACTCCCAGAGAGATCCTCAGCATCTTCATCTCTGCTACCTCCGTCTCTGCTTCCTGTCTTTTCTTCAGTGCTACTGTTTCATGTTTGATGTATAAAGGTCTTCATCGTTAATCATGCGTTAAGGTTTTTACTCACATAATAAAACAATATCAAATAGAAAAACTAGAAATCTAAATTTAAGAATTACATCATTAGAATTATGAAAAAAAAAGTAACCAAAAGGTTAACTTAAAAGAAACCATGAGCAAGACAAAAAAAAAAAGTCTGTTTCTGCTGTCTTCCTCCACATCAGAGCAGAGTGAATGTTGTCTCTAGGGTATGATGTCAGTTGATGGTTTGTTTATATTCATTCATTCATTTTCTGAATCACTTGTTCTCAACGGGGTTGCCTGTGGTACCGGAGGCTACATGGCTGATTTCAGGTAAGAGGCAGGACACTAACATGCATGTTTTTGGAAAGGGGGTGGTATTACCTGCAGAAACACAGAAAGATCAGAGATTTTTTCAGAGATCAGAGAGGACCCAAACCTTCCTGCTGTGAGGCCACCGTGCTGATCAAGGTGCAATTCTGTACTCTTTGCAAATCTGAGTCTTGAAGGGATAGGTTCAAATAGAAATCCATCGCTGACAATATGAACCATTTTTTATCCGTTCCATTCCGTCATCTTCAGCTTGTTCCGGGGTCGGGTTGCGGGGGCAACAGCCTCAAGCGGGCAGCCCAGGCCTCTCTCTCCCCGGCTGCATCCTCCAGCTCACCTGGAAGGATCCCAAGTTGTTCCCCGACCAGCTGTGAGTCTCTCCAGCAGGTCCGGGGTCTGCCTCTTGGTCTCCTCCCGGTGGGACGTGCCCAAAACACCTCGCCTGCGAGGCGCTCGGGGGGCATCCTGACCAGATGCCCGAACCACCCCATCTGGCTCCTCTCGAGAGTTTTTTATCGATTACCAATATCTTGCCAGAATCCAAATCGTCCGATTTAATCGACTAACTGATATACCGTATCATTCGGGCCCTTGTTGATAGAATAGTGTTGTCAACTTGTGATAAATAAGAGTTCATGTTGGGGATACTGTATGTGATTTTTACTACAGATTAGAAATGACTGTTTTGCTGGTTTTAATCATAATTCATGAGAAGAATGAAAGTTGTTTGTTTTCCACAGATCCTTCTTTTAAGCGGGTGGTGAAAGTGAAGCTGAGCAGCTCTGGTCTGGATCTGAATGATCCTTTGGTTTCAGAAGCCTTGTTGGAGCAGGTAAATATTACATTTCTACTCCAAAATACTGAACGTGTACCATCGTGTTTACCCGCAGCTGTTTATCTGTCTGCTGACTTTGTAGAAGTGACTAGTTACTTTTATCACACTTAATTATTCACTTGCTTTGTAACATTTAGTTACATTCAGAGCAACTAATAATTTATTGCTTACTAGAGTCAGATTATGAATCACTTCGGAGAAAAGTTTTCAAAAATGTTCTTGTTCTACAAAACTCATTTTTTTCTTGTCAGTAAATTATACATCACTCAGAAGCCCAGATGTTAGTAGAGTGCAAATACTTCGTTAAATGTTCTTACAATGCCCCAAACCACCAATTTTTAAAAATCAAAACAATTGTTCCGCCCTACTGTCGAAGTTGTCGAAGCTAGGCTAAGGTCTGAAGTAAGAATTTGTGAGCAGCAGTATGGTTTTAAGCCTAAAAAGAGCACTACAGATGCAGTATTTTCCTTGAGGATGCTGATAGAGAAGTACAGGGAAGGTCAGAGGGAGCTGCACTGTGTCTTCGTAGATCTAGAGAAAGCGTACAACAGGGTACCTAGAGAAGAACTATGGTATTGTATGAGGAAGTCTGGTGTGACAGAGAAGTATGTTAGAGTGGTCCAGGACATGTATGAGGGCTGTAAGACAGTGGTGAGGTGTGCTGTAGGTGAGACAGAGGAGTTCAGTGTGGGGGTGGGACTGCACCACTGAGTCCTTTGCTGGTTGCTATGGTGATGAACAGGCTGACAGACGAGGTCAGACAGGAATCCCCATGGACAATGATGTTTGCAGATGACATTGTGATCTGTAGTGAGAGGAGGGAAGAGGTGGAGGAAAAGCTGGAGAGGTGGAGGTTTGCACTAGAAAGAAGAGGAATGAAGATTAGTCAGAGTAAAACAGATTGTTTTCCTGATGGGAACAATACCTTGGGATTGATCCACACTAGGAGAAGGCCTGCCCATGAATGCAGATGTCAAAACCACTGGGGTCCACCCAGCTCCAGGAGACAAAGGCACCCAAAAACCACCTAGCTGAAGTGATGAACCCGCACCACCTGGGCCAGTCTAACTCCCACAGAGGAGACCCCACAGATTGAGCAGGCAAAGCTGTTGGGATAGAGGATTCCCATTGGGAATGAGATACAGAATAAAACAATAGAATAAAAACTAAAAACAGGTTAAAAACTTTTTAAAAATAAATCAGAAAAATAAAACTGTGTAAATATCAAAAATTGAACCAACAGATTAGTGTTTAAATGGAATTTTTCTCTAAATGGATAAACTGTAAAAATAATGTCTGTAGATGTAACAGTCAAACTTAGAGCTGGTTTGGAAAGACTTTTTTAGTTTTAGTGTTACCCAACTGGAACAAAGATTATTCTGTGAAGGAAAAGACGAAAGAAAAATACTTTTTGTGTGGATCAAACATTAAATATTCAACTGAACTTTGAAATTATGCAAAAAAATGTAATATTTTGGAGAAGAATAACTTTTAAAATGCTGTGATTGCTCTCTAGGGTTGATTTTAATCGATGTTTTAAAGAGTTAAATTTTACTTTTTGTTTTATGTCCTAGTTGAAGCAGAAGCTGAAGAATCAAGGATTAAATGAACAAATCAAACTGCGCTGGAGGAAACAGAAAGATGGAAAGATTTTCCACAAGGAACAAAAGGATGCGTCGTAAATACATTTTAAAAAAGTACTTTGTAGTCATTTGTTGTTATTAACCTGTCTAATTTTAGGAATCAGTGTGTTTCATGTTTTAAAATTATTATATAAATTTAGATGCAAATTGCAATCAGTCATTTTCTAAACTGCTTTTCCCGACCAGCATCACAGGTAGATGCAAACAGTTACTTTCATTTTAACACAATTGTCTTTCAAATGTAATAAATTGTTCAAAACTTATTTGATGACTTTTCAGCGGGTACACGTGTGTGAATGAGAGGGACCCAAATGGAAAAGTGAGGTTACAGAGAGAAGATATAAAGAAGGTGGAAGATTTTAAGTACTTAGGATCAACAGTCCAGAGCAATGGAGAGTGTGGAAAAGAGGTGAAGAAGCATGTGCAGGCAGGCTGGAATGGGTGGAGAAAAGCATCAGGTGTGATGTGTGACAGAAGAGTTCCAGATAAAATGAAAGGAAAAGTGTAAAAAACCGTGGTGAGAGCGGCCATGCTGATTGGTCTAGAGACAGTGTGGTGAGAGCGGCCATGCTGATTGGTCTAGAGACAGTGTGGTGAGAGCGGCCATGCTGATTGGTCTAGAGACAGTGTGGTGAGAGCGGCCATGCTGATTGGTCTAGAGACAGTGTGGTGAGAGCGGCCATGCTGATTGGTCTAGAGACAGTGTGGTGAGAGCGGCCATGCTGATTGGTCTAGAGACAGTGTGATGAGAGCGGCCATGCTGATTGGTCTGGATACAGTGTGGTGAGAGCGGCCATGCTGATTGGTCTAGAGACAGTGTCACTGAGGAAAAGACAAGAAATAGAGATGTTTGTAGCAGAGATGAAGATGCTGAGGATCTCTCTGGGAGTGACCAGGATGGACAGGATCAGAGGAACAGCACATGTTAGAGGTTTTAAAGTCAGAGAGGTCAGACTGAGATGGTTTGGACATGTGTAGAGGAGAGAGAGAGAGGACATCAGAAGAAGGATGCTGGGTTTGGAACCACCAGGAAAGAGGACTAGAGGAAGACCAAAGAGGAGGTTCATGGATACAGTGAAGGAAGACATGAAGATAGTTGGTGTGAAGAGGATACAGCAGATAGGGTTAGATGGAAGAAACTGACTTGCTGCGGCGCCCCCTGAAGGGAGATGCCAAAAGGAGAAGTAGATACAACTGTTTTTGTATTGTTTGAAAATGAACTGAGTTTCCATCAAGAATTGCTTCATATATTTTTTTGTTTTTTTATTTCAACGACTGTAACAACATAGAATATTACATGATTATTCATCATCTATTTAAGTTTTGACAGCTGATGGAATCTTTAAGACTTTTACATACGTGTTGTATAATTAGGAACTTTAGGTTAAAACTGACAAATGAAGTCAGTAACTTTTACTCCCCTCTGTGATTTAATAAAACATCTCACAGTGTAATCTCATGCTTCTTCATTTTCAGGAACACCGCCAATTACCGCGATGCATTAAGACACTGACGGACTAATCTCAAAAATTTAAGAAAGACCATTTACCCAGATCTGTTGTCCTCCAGATGATCCTAATTTGAAGAACTTAAAATTTTTTTCCAACAGGCATCACAGCTCAGTGCATTCCGCTCCAATGCGGAAGAAGAAAGAAGAAACAGACCTTTTATCATCTTGTTCATTATTCTGTTTGAGTTATTTGAACCAATAAATAAATATTGTTGTAATATCGCATGATTTGAATGTTTGATTTCTCAAATTTAGATTTGTATAAGTGTGTGTTTAGTCACTACTACAAGTTTGACGGTATGAGTAGGCTATTTGTATTAAATTTTTAAGTACAGGACGTTCGGTTTGATGCAGGGCTGTGCACATATTATCATTGTGTGTGCACAGCTGTTGAACAGGTGCGACAAGAGCGCATGTGAAACAGGCTATATTTCACGTATGTTTTTTTCTGGCATGAAACAGGCTTTCACATGCATGCAGTTTTTTGCTTTGCGTGTGGTCGTAGTTTTTTTCCATGGGTTATGGTGTGTAAGTGTGTGTCATGAATGTGATGCCACAGCAAAGGTGTCAAATTCTGGCTGTCAATGTTTTACCAGATAACAATGGAATCTGTTCCATCTGCAGTGCATGTGGCACTGAAACAGCAAATCCCAGAATGATCTTTTGTAGTTTTGGCACAAACCATAAATGTAGAGACCGTGCTCTGAAGACCAAAATACAAGCTGCATGTAATTTGCATGTTGTTTAGTGTAGTTTGTATCCAGGATTATTAAACTTTGCTGGTTTGGGTTCAAATCAAAAGTTTTATTGTTTAACATAAGGGAAGGATGCCTTAGTGTTTGATTCTCTGCCTGAGGTAAAACCGAGGTGTCCTTGAGCAAGACACTGAACCCACCAGTTGCTCCTAATAGTAGTTTCCGCCTTGCATGTCAGCTTCCACCATAAGGTAAACAGTAAATGTGTGTGTGAATGCTTGAATATTAACTACTATGTAAAACACTTTGAGAACCAACACAGGTAGAAAAAAACGCTCTATAAGTAGAGTCCATTTATCAACATTAGGTTAACTTTTTTCTATAACTATTGATGTTGAATTTTGGTCCTCTGTTTTTCCTTAAGTTACAGTTTCCAGCACATCTCATGTTAGTTTGGCAGGTTTGCAGTTACTGCTTCGGCAGCTGTAACTGGGAGGAGGATGCTGGTCAAAATATAGACTGTACTGGACTTCCCCTCCCTTCCTCTCCACAGACAGTTATGGGAGTTCTTCCATCAGGAGACTCTGACTCCCACGTTGCACCACCAAGAGACACAGAAAGTCATTCCTGTCTGTCAGCATTACATTGTTAAACTCTGAACTGTAAATATCACTAAAACACAATCCACAACCCTGTTTTACACTGATTAGAATTGTTTTGTATATTTTTTTACTGGGTAGAAGTACTTATTTATTATTTTGGATTATTTTTTGTAATCTTACTCCATTTTAATTATTGTTGTGCATTTCGCTTTCATTTGAATTTATTTCTATATTTTTCTTACTGCTTGGAATTTGTGATGTAACAAAAGGAACTTCCCCTCAGGGATTATTGTAATAAAGTAAAAACTTTGAGAAACTTTGTTTCTCAAAGTTTTTACCATATTTTTGGATAAAGATGAGGCGAGCACTAATCGTTCTATTTGAATTTATTCAGAATAGACATCAGCAGAAATAAAAGTTAATCTGGCATTCTTTTTTTTTTTTTTTACTCACTCTATTCATCCCTCACTGGGGAAATTTGTATGCTGCACTACTACACCGCAGCAGGCTGCCACGACGGCGCCAGTGGAGGGAGAAACGTCGAGTTAGGTGTCTTCTCCAAAGACCCTAGACGTGCGATCAGTGGGCTACGAATCCGTTAACTTTAAATTGACTTGCGGTCTGCGGGCAAATGCTCTAACCACTGAGCCACCGTCTCCCCGCATGTTTACGTTACAAGCTCTCAGATTACATGTTTTAGTTGCACGTTTGGAACCTTTTTTGCCTTCAGAAAACCAGACTGAAAACATTGATCAAGAATTTTAGACATATGAGAGATTTCTGACAGCAGAGCATTAAACGTATGTAAGAAAAAAACAAGTACAAGTTTTGCTTCACTGACAAAGTCCAACATCTTTCCTGAGTAAAATTGCAGAGTCAGCAGTTGGCTCTAAAAATTTCACAATAAAATAAAACAGATTATTTCGGAAGATTTTACTAAAATTATAAAGAAACCAAAAATTTCTATATTTGAAACAATTACAGAAAAAAAACTAAATCAGCATTCAAAACTACAAAAAGTGAGGAATTCATTTTAAATGAGACTCTTCATCCGTCTGTGATTTGCTGGAAGATGTTTTCATCCACCTGCTTCCTCCAGCTCAGATGGAACGTTTCTTTATTCGGCAACTTCTGTTTGAGCTGAAAAAAAGAAAATATTTGATATGTCAACTAGGGCCGAAGCAGTTAATCGATTTAATCGATTATAATCGATTATCAAAATAGTTGTCGACTAATTTGGTCATCGATTAATCGCCTAAAAAGTTTTTACAGTCAACTGCACTTAAACTTTTTTTTTTTTTACAATACTTCTGAACAAGGTTAAATTTACAAATCCAGAAGAGTTAAAGGTTTCTTGTTTTCAAATGTGATCCAACAGTTTACATTTGATCTTTTATTAGCCAAAACTACTAAGCACATTTTATGGGTGCTTATGATTTACTCTTACTGTATACAGTATGTAGATTTATTATTTTTTAGAAATGATAATATTCTTCCTCCTTATTTGACAGAAAGATTAACATTTGCTCTTACTGTAATAAAGCCAACGTGTTGTTTATGTGGGTAAGAGTTGTGTTTTACACAATTACATCCTATAATATGCCGAAAAAGTAATATTTATTAAATTGTCATTGTTATCCGATTAATCGAATAATCGGCCCAGTAATCGCCAGATTAATCGATTACCAAAATAATCGTTAGTTGCAGCCCTAATATCAACCTCCTAATCCAGTTTTCAGTCAGTGGATGTAAAAAAGACAAAAATAGAAAAACCAGTGAGTTTAAAGAAGGTTACAGACCGTCTGGATTCAATTACAAAACCATATGTTAAGATTTAAGATTTGTTTTGGGGGACAGTAATGTTTAAAAGATCTTTACGATGTTCGGAAGTCATTGTACCTGATTCAGTAACGCCGTCTGCACTTCTGGATCGTTCAGGTTGAGAGCAGAGTTAGTTTTCACCTTTATTCTCACCACCAGCTTTGAAACTGGATCTCCTGGGGGGAAAAAAAATCATTAGTCAAATTTAAAAAAAAGATAAAACCAATATTTAGTGAACAATGTTTATTATTTCTGTAAAATATTAAGAAATTGCATTCAGGGGAGCATGTGAAAATAAATGGCGTAACCAAAGAGGATGCAGGAGATAGGGTTAGATGGAAGAAACTGACTTGCTCTGGCGTCCTCTGAAGGGAAACGCCAGAAGGAGAAGAAGTTGAATAAAAGATAAACAAAAACCGAAACGAAAGAATGAGATCGCGGGTACAAGCGGCCGAAATGAGCTTCCTCCACAGGGTGGCTGGGCTCTCACTCAGAGATCGGGTGAGGAGCTCTCCAGGTCGAGAGGAGCCAGATGGGGTGGTTTGGGCATCTGGTCAGGATGCCTCCCGAGCGCCTCGCGGGGGAGGTGTTTCGGGCACATCCCACCGGGAGGAGACCAAGAGGCAGACCCCGGACCCGCTGGAGAGACTATGTCTCACAGCTGGCCGGGGAACGACTTGGGATCCTTCCAGGTGAGCTAGAGGATGCAGCCGGGGAGAGAGAGGCCTGGGCTGCCCGTTTGAGGCTGCTGCCCCCGCGACCCGACCCCGGAACAAGCGGAAGATGACGGAACGGAACAAAAACCATCCGCCCACTGTCGAGCAAGTGGGCCTCTGTTCACCCCCAGTGATGTGAGGTCTGATGGATCTCCCTAGCAGGTGCCAACAACATGCGGCTCTGTCAGCCTTCATTGTGGCTTTCTAGCTCCTTTCCATCGTCTTCCGCCTATCCGGGGGAGGGGGCGTGGAGCAACAGCCTCAAAATGGGAACCCAGGCTTCTCTCACCGCAGCTGCATCTTCCATCTCACCAAGAAGGATCCTGAGGTGTTCCCTGTCCAGCTGTGAGACATAGTCTCTCCAGCGGGTCAAGCCCCTGCCTCTGGGTTTCCTCCAAGTGGACGTGCCCAAAACACCTCACCAGCAAGGCGCTTGGGAGGCATCCTAACCAGATGCCCGAACCACCTCATCTGGCTTCTCTCAACCCGAGGAGCAACGACTCTACTCCAAGCTCCTCCTGAATGATAGAGCCCCTCCCTCTATCTCTGAGAGCCCAGCCGCCCTGCAGAGGAAGCTCATTTTGGCCACACAAAACACGGCTCAAAAACCCCCTCCGAAGAAATCAAGCATGATTCCCCAATCCAGCCCCGCTAAAGCAAGAGCGCCAGGCGAGAGTGAATTGCTGGTGGCCGGGCTTTTACCCATGCGGCCCAGCCAAGCTCATCCCAAACATGGACCGCCCTTCCAGTGGGCTCACTACCTTCAGGAGGGGCCATAGGGGTCGGTGAAGGAGCAAATCTACTTATTATTAAATTTATTTTATAAACTAAACTTTTTATAAAGTGTTGGTCAGAAAATCACAAAATAAAACCATTAAAAATTGGTGAAATATTGGGATTTGTCAAAAAGTCTGAGCTATCCTTGATCTCAGCATTGCTATGCCACCAAATTTGGTTTCCAAACCAGTTCTGTGGTTATTTTGAGCAGTTATTTTTATTTTAGTTTTATACATTCTGTTCAAAAATGTTTTCTATGAATGTAGATGCTTCTCTAAAAGGTGAGCACTGAGTTTCCAATAAAGTTCATTTCAGAATGAATCCCTTTGTTTAGAATAGAGAGAGTGAGGCAAAGACAGCTTGGTTTTGAAAAACCATAATTGGTCAGGGCCTTAGACAGAAAACAGATGACAAAGTGAACCAATTGGAGGAAGGGAAATGTGACATCAGCAAAGTGTGTCAAATGTGCACGATGTGGAAGTAAAAAAGGACGGGAAAGGGAATGAATATGGCTGGCATGATTTTAATGTCTCAATATGCTTTCGGCCTTTTACCACTGAAAGAAACGAAGTTGGCCCAGTGACAAATCAAGAATTATCATAAAGATTGGTGGAACTTTAGCCGAACAGAAATGAAGTCACTCATAGATAAAACTTGATATCAATAAAAAATTGTCATTGGAGAGTTTTGTTTGTGTTTAAATTGACTGGACGCTGGGGTGACCAGACTGATTTTAGTCTGGATTCCTGAAAAGTAAAGGCTTTTGCTGTCAGGGTTTATGGATGTGGAAGGAGGAGGACCCAATTGCGGGGCATCAAACAAGGTCTATTAACCCAATTCAGGTAAGTCTGTAAAACAAAGGGCCCAGGATTAACTCAGGATTTCAAAAGTTCAATTAATAACAAAGTTCAAACATGGTCAGGCAACCAGGGAGACCTAGCTGGAAGGGATGGTATGACCCGGCAAAGAAGTCCAGGGTGATTGCCCTTTTATAGATGGCAGGGTGCACAGATGTGTGGAATCAGGAATCATCCTCACGTGACCCTAATCAGGTTGATTAGGGACATCTCCGGGCTCCCTCTGGTGAGGGATCCTGACATTCGCTGTTTTTATTCTTAAGGTTTTCTTCTTCTTTTTTTTTTTTTTTTTTTGGTGTTAAAAGTTTTTTCCAACCTCTGTTTTGAAAAGTACCAAAATAAATCAAATCTACATCCTGACCAAGTAATCACTCACCAACTTCACAGACAAACGGCATCTGTGCATCACAGGGCCAGTCCTCCCAGTATCCAGACTCTGCAAAGTTTGAGACAACACAGTTCTCATAGGTACCATAGGGCTGACCTTGGTCCCAGTAAGTGAACGAGACGTCACTTCCATCCACCCACTTCCAGGGTTCTCTGTACAGACCGATCCATACATAATTGCCAGGTAAAATGGCCTGCAGTCGAGCGTTCTCTTCCATGTTTCTCACGGTGGCCAGGTCTGTGTAATGCTGTCTGCAGTAGGTCTGAGCTTCAGACCATGTCATCACTGTATTAGCACCAACATAAGTGACATCTCGGCCTAAAAACAAACAGTAACGTTTTTAGGAGAATCAATCAGAGCTCTCCATCTATGTAATTTTTGTAACATTTTAACTGCAAAATGAAGCAAATTGAACTGTGAACATGAAATAAGAAAAATGTGGAAAATGCAAGTTTTCTGTGACGATAAAACCCTTACCAGTGATGTTGGCACAGATTACTCTATGGTTCCAGTTGCAGAATCCTTCAAACCACTGGTCATTCTCACCCCTCCTCATGCATTGATATTTAAGACCATAAGTATCGGATATTAATGGGGCCAAGTGTCTAAACTCGGCCTCACCATTTTGATAGAAAGCTGCATCTGTATATGTCCACTTCCAGTGGACAACATCTTCGCTCATACCGATCCAGGCTGTCTGAAAGAAAAAACATACAGTTTAGATTTAGTCATGGCCAATTTGGGTCTATAACCACCAGTACAGCGAAGACGTGTTATTGGAGCTTCTTCAGAAAAATGCTCATCTGTAATATAATCGGAGGTACACATTACTGATGGGCAGCACAGTGGCGCAGTGGGTAGCACAGTGGCCTCACAGCAAGAAGGTCATGGGTTCAGGTGAACGAGGCTTGGAACACTGTCCTTTCTGTGTGGAGTTTGCATGTTCTCCCCATGTTTGCGTGGGTTTCCTCCGGGTACTCCGGTTTCCTCCCACCCTCCAAAGACATGCCTGCTAGGTTGATTTGGCCGGTGCCAATTTGCCCCTAGGAATGAGTGTGTGTGTGTGGCCCCCGCGACAGACTGACGACCTGTTCGGGGTGTACTTCACCCTTCGCCCAAAATCAGCCGGGATGGGCTCCGACACCCCCCGCAACCTCGAAAGGGACAGACGGATAAGAAGATGACTGACATTACTGATGCATGTGTTGTCTAAGTAAATCCTGGTACCATCTGACACAGGAAAGCGCTTTTGCAAACCAACATGGCAACTCAAAGAAGCTGAAACCTCAAAGTGTCATAAGATGTGGTACAAAAAGCTGTAAATAATTACCTTCAAAAGATCGTCATTAAAACTGTGTTTTTCTTTTATGCAAAACGTCAAAGAAGAAAAGCCCATGAGGCACTGCATGAATCACTGGAACCAGTTGTGTCTGATGATGTTAAAACTTTCAATTTAGTTATAATACTGATCGCTTTCTGGTGATTCCTGCATTTTGATTTAATTACCGTAATTTCACGGCCATAAGGCGCACCTAAAAGTCTCAAATTTTCTTCAAAATGAGCGGTGCGCCTTTTCGTGCGGTGCGCCTTGTGTGTGAGAAAAAGCGGTCCTAAAAGAAAACGCCGTGCCCGCGAGGCGGACCTGAAAGAAAAGGCATGAGAACGTTAAAGAGTGAAGTGTGAGCGGCGTGGGAGCGATGGATGACCGAAGTAGACCACAGTTTCACGAAGGGTGGAAGGCAGCGCCGGGCGAGTTAAGCTACAGTTTGCCAATGGATTGTAGATGCTTGGACTAACGTGTCTGCTGGTACTGTTATCCGAGCTTTCTCAAAAGCTGGTATCCTTTCTGAGGAGCCGCACAGTACAGACAGTGACTTTGACAACGAGGAGCGAAGTGGACCTGCTCTGTTGGATTTTGCGCAGCTGTTCGATTCAGAAACAGAGGATGAGGACTTTGACAGATTTGAATAAAGACTATCACCGGTAATGTGCTTGTTTATACTACTTAAATAAAGTACAACCAAACTGAGTTTTGCTCCCGATCTATTTTTTAATACCCACATTTGCATGCGTGCGTGTGTTGTTGTAAGGCGGTGTGTGACTGAGACTGCGCCTTTTCGTACGGTGCGCCTAATGGCCGTGAAATTACGGTAAGTGACCTGTTCTGTTTTTGTTTTGTTTTTTTTATTTTGATTGTCACTTGTGAAGTCATTAAGCCCATCATGCTCTTAAATATGTTTTGTGTTTAATAAACAGAAATATTTTCATCCAGTCAACATTCCTGTGAATGAAAAACTTCTCGTTTGTTTACAATAAAACGGCTGCATGTCACCTTCTTAACCGGCTATCCTTCAAGGAGTTGCGAGGGGTGCTGGAGCCCATACTGGTTTATTCGAGGTGAGGGGCAAGGTACACTCCAAACAGGTCGCCAGCCTGTCGTGGGGCCACACACATACAACCATGTCTACACACACACTCATTCCTAGGGGCAATCATGTAGTGGCCAATCAACCTGGCATGCTGATTATTTGCATTCAGACACATTTTGCTTTTTTTGGTTGAGACAATTTTAACAGAATGATTTTTTTTTTGCTGTGAGTTGTGTGGGTTGTGTAGTTGTGTGTTATCATTTGATGTAACTCAGTTTTTGGGCGAACACCGGGTAACACCTGCAGCTGCTCCAAATTGAGTGCTGGACCAAAATCATTATGTGTACTTTTAATTGTGATTAATTCAAATCAAATTTTATTTGTAAAGCCCAAAGTCACAAAACAAATGTCTGAAAAGAATTCCCTTTGTCGAATAAAAAAACGTACAAAAACAGATAAAGAACAAAATCTAGAAACTCATACACACAGCTAAAAGCTCACTACAGAGGGTAGTAACTGAGATAGTAAAGTAACTACCGAGTAGGAAATTGCAGACTGTCCAGGGTATGAAGATTTTCAGGGAATCAAAAAAATTTCAGAACACCAGACACACAAATTGCCTCATTAGGGCAGGGTTCCCCAAACTACAGCCCGCCTTCAAATTTGATCTGGCCTCCTTAAAAAGAAAAAAAAAAAAAAGAATTACTCTATTCATCCCTCACCGGGGAAATTTGTTTGCTGCACTCCTTACACCGCAGCAGGCTGCCCTTCAACAGCAGATGGTGGGGAGATGGTGGCTCAGTGGGTAGAGCGTTCGCCCGCAAACCGTAAGTTCGCAGGATCGAATCCCACTGAGTGCACATCTAGGGTCCTTGGAGAAGACCCTAACCCCTCGTTTCTCCCACCATTGGCGCCGTCATAGGTGGCAGCCTGCTGCGGTGAGATGCAGCACAATAATTTCCCGTGAGGGATTAATAAAGTATTTAAAAAAAAAAAAAACAGCACCAATGGTGGGAGAAGCGGGGGTTCGGTGTCTTCTCCAAGGACCCTAGATGTGCTCTCTGTCGGATGCAAACCCACAAACTTCCGCTCCGCGTGCGAACGCTCTAACCACGAAGCTGTTGTCTCCACTCTTAACAATGCCAGAGAGCATTTTCTCACCTAATGTGTGTATTTTTATTTGATAATAAAGTTGGACTTTTGCAATAAAATGTTCCTGATTGATGAACTATTTTCATTATGATCCATTAATTAGTTGCTATTTCAAACACGTGTGTAACATGACATTCTGTTCCACTCTCTGCGGTCTGTGTCCCTATCTGACAACCTCCAGACAGGTTGAGAAAATAATTCTCAACCTGTCCCTCTCAAAGAAAGAACGGAATAATGGCGAAAAAATTAAGGAAAGAGAAAAATCGATTCAGAATGGAGAGCATTTAACCTGAAATCGACAAACGATTATTCTTTCATTCAACGCAAAGAAAGGTTGTCTATCTAATTTGTCATGAGACGGTGACCGTATCCAAAGATTTAATCTGTGGCGACATGAATCCCGTCACAAAAACAAGAATAATAACTATTTTGGCCAAATGCAATCAGACTAACCCTCAAAGCTTGAACGTTCATTGTTAGCTCCGTTGAATTAGTGTTCAGGCCAGCTTGCTGATAGCTCCGTTCCGTCATCTTCCGCTTGTTCCGGGGTCGGGTCGCGGGGGCAACAGCCTCAAACGGGTAGCCCAGGCCTCTCTCACCCTGGCTGCATCCTCCAGCTCATCTGGAAGGATCCCAAGTCGTTCCCCGGCCAGCCGTGAGACATAGTCTCTCCAACGGGTCCGGGGTCTGCTCCTTGGTCTCCTCCTGGTGGGACGCGCCCGAAACACCTCGCCTGCGAGGTGCTCGGGGGCTTCCTTACCAGATACCCGAACCACCCCATCTGGCTCCTCTCAACCTGGAGGAGGAGCGGCTCAACACCGAGCTCCTCCCAGATGGCAGAGCTCCTCACCCGATCTCTGAGTGAGAGCCCAGCCACCCTCCGGAGGAAGCTCATTTCGGCCGCTTGTACCCGCGATCTCATTTTTTCGGTCACCATCCACAGCTGGTGACCATAGGTGAGGGTTGGAACGTAGATCGACTTGTAAATCGAGAGCTTTGTTTTTCGGCTCAGCTCTCTCTTTACCACGACGGACCGATGCAGCATCCTAGCGTCCTCGCATCCAGCGTCCACGACGGGGACCCCGGCTTGCTGATAGCGAGCAGCGGAAATATTTTGTCAAGAAATGCTTAAATGCAGACGATCTGATTTTGGGTCAGGGTTTTGTGCGTAGCGGAGCAACTACCTCGATCAAATCTATTGAACGTCAGCCTTCTATTCAAAGTTTTGTCTGTTGACCGCTCGCTCGCGCGCGAAACAACCCCGCTTCTCTTTTTGCCTGGCTGGCGGCTGTCCTCCCTCCGCCTTGCTCAAAAAAGAGACGCAATAATAATAATAATAATAAGAAGAAGAAATTGGATGAACGCTGTCATAGAGGAGGTTTGTCCCGTGAAGAAAGTTTTTTTTGTTATGAGTCTATCAGCAAGTCCAATCACCAGACGCATTTCAGAAATGGATGTTTGCCCGGCTGCAGCAGAAGACGTGAGATTTTTTTTTAACATGGCCTTTTTTACTTTTGTTTTTGCATGCAGACAACTGTAAAAGGATCACTAAAATGAGTTAACCTACATTATTTGTGGACTTCATTGAATGTTGTACTTATTGATTAGATTAGATTTACTTTATTGATCCCTCACTTGGGAAATTTGTGCATTACAGCAGCAACAAGAAAGAAATAGACGGTATACTATATACAAGAAGAAAAATAAAAAATATTAAAATAATAAAATAGAAGGAATAATGTGACAAAACATTGAGGTTAATACAGACTGTAAGTGCAAAGGGGGTAAAAAAAAAGTAACATAAGAAGCATAAAGTTAGTGGAAAAATTAAAAGAAAAGTTAGTAGAAAAATCACAAAAAACCGTAAAGTTACGAAAAGAAATTTGATTTGACTGTTTGTAACCAAATCAAACGTCCCGATGTCAACATAAACATTTTATTTTTGGTGATTTTTTCTTTTCCTATTTTTAAGCAAGAGATTTGTGACAAAGTTAAAGAGCATTTATGATATAAATGTATGTGTTTGTTTGATTATTTACAGTTTGAACGACTTGATCACAAGGCAAGTTTAAAATATGTACTTTTATAAACTGAGAAAAGTGAAAAAAATTGTATGAATTTTTTGTATTACTTTGATCCCATATTTTTAAACAAATTGTTATAAAAATGCTGACTGTATTTTATTTTAAATAAATGGTAAATGGGCTTCCCTTATAGGGCACATTTCCACCTGCGTTGGTACCAAAAGCCCTTTACAGCGTAGCTCACATTCACACAATCATTCATATCTGATGGTGGAAGCTGCCATCCAAGGGGCAAACCACCATCAGGAGCAATTTGGGGTTTGGTGTCATGTTCAAGGACACCTCGGTATGAAATCCAGGCAGGGGACCAGACCGTCAAACCTCCCGTTACAAGGCGGTTGCACTACTCACTGAGCCATCCTTCCTCACAAAATGTAAGAGTAATCATTTATTTCCGATCAAAACTAAAATGTTAAATACTTGTTGCAGATTTTTTTTGTTTCCCCATTTTTATTTCTCCTACAACGTCTAAAAAGTAATGTACCGGGTGTTGGGGCATAAAAACAAAAAAAAGTTCAGCCTACCCAGTCCTGTGTTGCCATCAAGTTGTTCAGTGTCTGCACATCCTCCAAGTTTCTTATTACTGCCAAATGCTTGAATTTTTCTTTGCAGTAACTGCTAGCTTCGAGTCAGATCTTTAAATCGCTTATAAAACGATACGAACGAGCGGGATGAGTGACGTCCCACAGAGCTGCAGAGATAAAGAGAAGTTAGAATCGCACTGAAAATATAATCCTGTTTAAGCTTTATTCCCCCAGAAAAAGAAAATTCAATGTCAAATCCAAACAGGTTTGTGTTCAGATATGTTGAGAAAGTTTTACACATCAAACCCTGGTGTTTCTATCTTTGGGTTAAAAAAAATGTCCGCCGCAACAACCCTTAAAACTTCCCAACAACCCTCAATCTGTCACCTGAAGCTGTGAAGATGAACAGAAGGACTTTCTCCATCTTTTTTGATCTTCTTTGTGCTCTTCGGTGTGTGTTTGCAGATAAATCACAGATGAACCTGCTGTTTGCATACCTGTCAGCATCTTCCTGATCCAGAGTCAAAACTAGTCAAATCAACAAATATTTACATGGGCCAAATTTAAAAAGTAAATTTGAACTTTTCCTACGATCAGCTGCTGGAAGACCCAGGCCATCAGAAGACAGGTGCAGTGGATCCTTCTCTGTGGATATTAACAAGTTGTTAATCAGCTAGTGCATGAATAAATTCACCGTGATTTGCAACTAATAATCAACTGTCCCTGTGGAGGTCACGATGCATAAACTGTGCCTAGTTGTTTTCCCATTGAAAAATTTTAGAGGAGTCTGACATTTTTAGCGATGGTGAATTTCTACTGCAAAAAAAAAAATCTTAAAAAATCTGGAAACGTTGTGGATTTTTATTCATTACCAGCCTGTCAATGTCTGATCTCGTCAGACCTCAGAAGCTAAGCATGCTGGGCCTGGGCAGTAGTTGGATGGAAGACTGTCGGAACCCTGGGTGCCACGTTGGGATGTCTGTTGGGATTAAATTGTCGCTGTGCCCCTGGGCAAGAAACTTCACATTACCTACTCTGGATAGTGTGTGTGTAATTGGTTGGTGATGGTATAAAATTGCAGCCTTGTTTCTGTCAGTCTGCTCCAGGGCAGCTGTGGCTACAACAGTAGCTTACCATTACCTGGTATGGAGGGAATGAATCATGTAGCTCCCTGATCAAAAAGGCCCAGCAGAGGATGTACTTTCTGCGGCAGTTGAAGAAAGCCAAGCTGCCCGCCCAGATGTTGGTGCAGTTTTACACAGCCATCATCGAGTCTGTGCTCACCTCCTCCATCACCGTGTGGTACGCTGGAGCCACAGCCAGGGACAAACACAGACTGCAGCGCATTGTGCGCTCTGCAGAGAAGGTGATCGGCTGTAGCCTTCCATCTCTCGAAGACCTGTACGTCTCCAGGACTCGGGGGCGTGCAGGTCGGATAGCAGCTGACCCTTCCCACCCTGGACATGGACTTTTTGAGCGACTCCCCTCGGGCAGGAAGCTCCGGTCCATTCGGACCAGAATGTCCCGCCACAAAAACAGCTTCGTCCCTTCTGCTGTTAGTCTAATTAATACTTTATAACCTGAACCCCACATCTCTTAGTCACCTCCCTCTTGTCACTTTACTATCTTTATTATTTTTTATTATTTTCTATGACATTGCACTACTTTTCTTTTTCTTTCTGAGCACTCTGTTTTGTTAGAAATTATTTTTATTTATTTTATTTTGTATTATTTTTATCTTATATTATTGCACACCTGTATCATAACAAGTTCGTAGTCTCTGATATTCTTCATTGACATGGCAATAAAAGCATTCTGAATCTGATGTATATGTGTAAAGCATCTTTGAGTGTCCTGAAAAAGCGCTATAGAAGTGAAATGCATTATTAATTAATGTATTTTACAGGGTCAACAAGTGTTTAATTCTGTATGATTCATCAAAAATCTGCCAGTTCTTGGAGCGTCCATGTTGTGGAAGACTGGCTCCACATTGCCAAAGTTTGATTGAACATAGTGGGCACTGAGTCTGGTTTAAGTTTATTTTATTTATTTATTTATTTATTGAGCATGACTTCGATAAGCATTGTCCATGCCATCATGCTCAAAGAGATTGGAAAGAAGTTTGACCTTTTTAATCCCATCCCTATTTCATTAAAAAAAAAAAATCAACCACAAAAAACCGTTGTGCATAAACATGATTTAAACGATTAGGTTCACAACTTAACTCTCATTAATATCTTAAGTCTATGTTTAATGTCTAACGTATCGCTTTAGTGTAGTTATTAAATGTTATTATTAGCAGACTTCCAATTTCATTGTCTCCATATAGGACGGGTAGGATGGAAATGCTCTTGGTGAAATGTTGGCTACATAGAGATGAGGTATGAGTGGGCTTCTGGTGCATCCTGCTTTGTTGAACCTGCCTCATCCACTGTTTCCTCAGCTTCTTGTCCTTCAGGAATAGAAATACAGAAATGTCTTCTCCAGATTCATTAGAACAACCTGCTGTCACACATCAATGAGACATTTAGATAAAATTACATCAGAATTCAATAAAGTATGTCTCTAATATGTCTATCCTGAAAACAAACATCCACGGTTCCTCTTGCTTTGTTTAGCTACATACATCCAGACATACAGTATGACTCTCATTACGCCACACCTGATGAGTGTGTAAAGGGTTAAATTTTGCAGCAGTAATTATGATGGTGTTCAGTGGTGTTGAAAACTATTCATTTCACGTGTTATGGGAGCATAATGGTGGTGTTTATCTTGGCGTTATTAAAAATCTACAGTATTATCTCCATCTGTTTTATGTAAACATATCGCATTGTGTCAAAAACACTTTGTCCCATTTTCTTCTGCCTATCTGAGGCCGGTCGCAAAGGCTACAACCTCAGATAGGAAACCCAAGCTTCGCTCCCCTCGTCTGCATCCTCCAGCTCATCCGGGAGGATCCCAAGGTGTTCGCTCCCAGATGTGAGACGATTGCTTTGTTTGTTTTTAAAAAATGTTTTAAAATGACTCCTTAAGATTCCGTTGATCCTTTCAGAAAATTATTCTCAGCCTAAGGTTTAGGACAATTTGGTGAAGCATTTATGTAAATCCTGCTCAGTGAGAAGCCGTGACATCTTCATGTCCTGTCTCAGAAATAATCCATTTGCATCTGTTTTTACATGTTTTTGTTGAGAGATCCGGGCAAAGCAACTAGCTTAAATCCCTTATTTACATGGTGTTATCCTTACAGGTGGTTTCTTGTAAAAATAAGTTTAATATAATTTAAAACAGCCCATTAAAAGCATGTTCGTTATCTTAAGGTGATAAAACTAAACCAACCGAAATGTGAGTGATGTTTGCAGTTAGAACAGGAATAAAATATGTTTGCTTGTTTTTATTTGTTTGTTCTTTAACTTAAAAAGAACAGTCTCAATGAGACAGCGTTTATGAGATCCCTAAGTTTAGTATTTGTGATATGGAGCGAAAAGGCTGTTTTGTGCTCTGACATGGCGAGCTGAAGAATTGAAAAATTAACCTCAAAATGGCAGGTTGGCACAATAAAGGACAAAAAATCTTGTGATGTGGTAGGAGGAGGACCAAAATGTAGGTCAAAACAAGGTTTACTGAACACAAATTACCGTAATTTCACGGCCATAAGGCGCACCTAAAAGTCTAAAATTTTCTTCAAAATGAGCGGTGCGCCTTGTGTGTGACCTAAAAGAAAAAGCGGTACCCGTGAGGCGAGGCGGACCTGAAAGAAAAGCATGAGAACGTTAAAGAGTGAAGTGTGGGTGTGGATTGTGTATAAAAAGGTATGTGCTGTATGCACAACATTGCTGTTTTAACCCTGAAAATGGCAAAGAGACACGCTTATGACGCTCAGTTTAAGCTGAAGGCAATCAGCTACGCGGAGGAACATGGGAATCGAGCCGCCGCGAGAAATTTCAGCATAAACGAGTCAATGGATTGTAGATGCTTGGACTAACGCAAAAATTCTCAATTATATCCTGTTGCGGCCCCCCTAGAAAGAAGAAAATATTTCGTCCTTCTTCTCCCCCCACTCTCCGCCATGACCATAATTAGTATCATTTGTCTATGAAATTGTTATAAGCAGTGGTCCCCAACCACCAGGTGGACCACCCCTGGTGTGAGGGGCCTAACTAGTGTTTTTATTCACTTTGTTTTTGTGATGGCTTTATTTTGAAGGTATGTTTATCGTTACCATGGCAACCAGAGTGCGTTCGAGCAGAGAGAATTTGTCCACATTATATTATAAAGACGCTGAAGACGCTAAGATGAAGATGCTGAGGATCTCTCTGGGAGTGACCAGGATGGACAGGATCAGAAATGAGTATATCAGAGGAACAGCACATGTTAGAGGTTTTGAAGATAAAGTCCGGGAGGCCAGACTGAGATGGTTTGGACATGTACAGAGGAGAGAGACCGAGTACATCGGCAGAAGGATGCTGGATTTGGAACCACCAGGAAAGAGGGCTAGAGGAAGACCAAAGAGGAGGTTCATGGATACAGTGAAGGAAGACATGAAGATAGTTGGCGTGACCGAAGAGGATGCAGCAGATAGGGTTAGATGGAAGAAACTGACTTGCTGTGGCGACCCCTGAAGGGAAATGCCGAAAGGAGAAGAAGAAGATATTATAAAGACGCTGCTAATAAATTTTCTCGTGAAGACAACGTGGATTTAAATGTATTATTATTAATTTAAAAAGCCAGTTTTTCCGGCTGGTCTTATCACCTGTAGACCGGTCCGTGAAAATATTATCAGACACTAAACCGGTCCGTGGCGCAGAAAAGTTTGGGGACCCCTGGTTCTAAGTACACTTCTGCATAACATTGTATCCTCATTAACATTAAAGGAAAAAAAAGAACAGCTTTATTAACATTGTTTTTTAGTGTGTAACAGAAAATATTTAAAGTGCATCAATTAACTTGAATTTAAAAAAAAAAATTCTTATTTAAACTATAAACTACAACTACTGTAGTGGATGTACAATTACACTTTATTCTAGTACGGCAAAAAAGAAAAACGTGTTCCACAGGATCACACGCGCCCCACTATTTGAGAAGCACTGGACTATTTTTTAATACGCACATTTGCATGCTTGCGTGTGTGTTGTTGTAAGGCAGTGTGTAACTGAGACTGCGCCTTTTCGTACGGTGCGCCTTATGTGTGTGTTAAATACAGCAACGGCGCACAAAACTGAGGCTGCGCCTTTTCGTACGGTGCGCCTAATGGCTGTGAAATTACGGTAGGTAAGTCTGTAAAGCAAAGGGCACAGAATTAACTCAAGTTCAAATAATAACATCATGGTCAGGCAACCAGGGGGACCTGGCTGGAAGGAATGGTATGACCCGACATGGATGTCTGGGGTGATTGTACTTAAGTAGGTGGCAGGGTCCACAGATATGTGGCATCAGGAATCAATCTCAGGTGTCCCTAATCAGGCTGAAAGGGAACACCCACGGCTTCATCTGGCAGTAGGTGAGAGGATCACAACAAAAAAAGTATTTTCTTTTATTTGAACAAACTATTTTATCACTAACAACACCCGCATAAAAAACTGTCCTGTTTTAAATGATGTTTTTGGTTGGTTTATTTGAGAAGCATCAGTGCAATTTTATAAAAACATGACTTTACCTGAGTTACAAATGTCTGAATTAGCCAGAAGCCAGTAGTTAATTTTCATCTAACTTGTTCGTCTAAGATCGTACTCATTTTGATGAGGTTAGGGGTTCTGATGCGTTTCCTCGAGAAATGGTGTGGCACTAAAGCCCTGCTCAAATAAAGAGGTGTTGTATCAACTCGTGCGTCCATCTCACTCGTCGAGCATCTTTCGCCAAATGTTTTTTTGGCTTTTGCGACAGATCGCATCATTATTGCTCTGACTTAAAACTTTTGCGACCATCGCAAATTTTATGAAATGTACTCTCTGTCGGAAATGTTGTGCGATTGTCTAATAATCACAAACAGATGAGCGCTGGACAAACAATCAACCATCGGTTGATTTAATAACAGGTAAGTGGTGACGTTTATCAGAGGAAAGTCGTGCAATATTATGTAGGTGGGTGGTTGAAATTATGCCGTTAATCGACCAGTTTTGAGAGATCAAAAACATGTCATCGTCTTGTCAGCAACGTCTCTGATCACCTGGCAATAAATTGTAGATAAATATGATAGTCGTACACGTCATTTCAATTGCTTATATAAAGCAGGCATGAAAATCTAAATTCTTCTTTGTGTAGGAAGAAAAAAAAGAAGAAGGAGAGAAAAAAAAAGGATCTTTTGTGCAGTTCAGGATGCCACCAAGAAGACATTGTGTTGTACTGGATCTTAGGCTTGTCCGCCTCCATACACAGCGGGCAACATTGTGTTGCTCACAGCAATAGAGCAGCAAGTCGCTTTAATGTGAGGAACATTAAACCTGGTCAGCTCACTGTTAGATAGAAAGGTTATTGATCTTTATTACAAAGCAGTGCTGATCAGAGAACAAACGAGAGACTCTCTTTTACTTGTACAAGGATAGACCACCCCAGACGACGGACTGGAGTGACTATGAAAGAATATGCATCTAGTCTGCTTTATTTGTAAAAGAAAAGGTGTGTCTTTACAGAGTAATGTGAGAGAGAAGGGGGGTAGAGACCCCCGCTTACAGATGGTGAAGAGAAACAGCATCAGACCCATGCTTTCATGGGGTAAGGGTAGACATAGGTGAAGAGAAGCTATTAATTCATTCATTGTTTTAACAGATAACAATATCTTAACAGATAACATTGTTTTTTAACAGAAGACATTGTTTTTTAACAGAAGACATTGTTTTAACAGATGACACTATCACCCAGCTATAGTTCATGAACTAATCTCAGGGATTAGTGGGATCTGGATCATCCTCTATAAAACACAGAGTAAAAGATACTTTTGAATGATAAAAATAAAGAAGTATATAAGGATATGCATTTTCTACCTAACACTCATCATTCATGTTGACTTTGGCTGAAGATTGCATTTAACGTCACTCCTTCCCAACCAATGAGGGGCTCCCAGTAGTACATAAACTCACCCCACTTGACCCAGCGTTCCCACACGCTCATGCTTATTTACTTCTTCATGTACTATAATTACACTGAATGTCGTTGATTTGACCCAGACGTATGTTAACTGGTACTGTGGGTACGCGGGGCTCCTTTTATTGCGGTTGAAAACTTCAAGTTTTCTCAAGTTCCTGGACATTCGACACTTGTTGCCATTCCTCAGGTGTTTATTTGAGTGGCCATCCATCCGGATTGTGCTTGCATTATTTTTTTGTTTCCTTTGTGAGTCACGGTATAAATTTTGCACTGTGTTTGCTCTCACTGTTTTTCTACAATATTTGGTAGCAGGAATTATGCTTCATTGTCGCATCCATTCACTTCTAGAGCTGGACCGGCCATTAGGTGGAAAAGGTGGACATGTAGGACCCAGAAGCGTAACGGGTTTTAACCAGTTTTCCGCGGAAGAGGGGGAAGCTTGTACATCCTGTGCAAGCTTGGCAGGACCAGACAGAGGGGCCATCAAAGTAGAAACCTTCGGGTTAAGGACCAGATGTGGAGGGACATCATCATGGCTGTAGTAGGAGAGACGGCGGCACATTATCTGACAATGAAGTGGCGGACACTAGGGGTTAAATAACCAGGAGGAAGTATAGAAACGGGTGGAGACATCAGGGACAGGCAATTGGGGCCAGGTGTGCTGAATTAGGGCAGGATTAGGAGAGAGAAAATGTACCGGATGGGAAGAGGATCATGACACAAACCAGCTCTTCTTACACCTAGCCCATATCTCATCCTGGTTTTACCTGTCACCGTTACACGGGTGATACCATAACAAACACGCGCACAAAGACGACACACTACGATAAATCCACACCATCATACTATACCTGTTGTGGTTCCCTCATCCAGCACCAGATGGAGCCAGGGACCATCTCACCTTTCCCCCAATTCTACCTGATTTGGACCACCTGCATCTAATCTCTCTGCTGCTTATTTAAAGGCAGCCTCACCAGCATTCCTCGTCGGGTCTTCATGCCTTCCAGCCCTGGCTGACTCCTGACAAAAGATATCTTTTGGAACTGAGATTAACTCTTTGAAAACCGTTTTGATCCCTTCTGACATCTGTTTCTTTGCTCACAGCCTTGCTGATCCTTGGTTAACAAAATCTTGTTGATGTCCTGCATTTGGGTCCTCCTCCTTCCACATCACAACAATACCATTTGAAACACTCTGTTAAGTGACCATCGGATTTCTACTGATTGGCCTGGGTGGATATTGGATATGCCGGGACATTTGGCAGGTATCGGCATCTGTTGGGAAGTTGCCTGACGTGGAATGTTTTGGGCAGCCTGGACCGGCAGATGGGACGCTCACTCCAGACACGTTCGGGCTCTAAGGAGCAGCTTGGCAGAGGTCCACGAACTGATATCAAACATGGGGCTACCTTGGACCGGACGGCCGCTTAACTGGACGGGAGATAAATTATAAATGATCCCCTCTCCTTGTCTTTTGTCTGATTGGCGTTGCCATTGAGAGTCCTCTGACAGACTGAAGGCACGAGAAAGTTCCTGCCTGAACCTAAACAACCCTACCGTTTAGTATGGACTCACCTGACCTGCCTTGGTCGAGGCTGGTTATCTCACATCCCTTCGGAAGCTC
This sequence comes from Neostethus bicornis, assembly GCA_902685375.1. Taxonomy (NCBI): domain Eukaryota; kingdom Metazoa; phylum Chordata; class Actinopteri; order Atheriniformes; family Phallostethidae; genus Neostethus; species Neostethus bicornis. Next base: position 29,823,777 of record LR738550.1, read on the forward strand.
CACATGGAGCGACGGCTTTGTTTACCCCCCACCACCACCACTTATGTGTCCTAATGTGAAAGGACAGAGAACGAGTTTTCATCTCACGTGTACTACTTTTCATTTTAATTACACTGTACTCATTCAAATTTCCTCGTGTAACATGAATGTTTTCGTGCAACGTCAGAATAAAATTATAATAGATTGTTTCTCTTTTTAGCTACAGGATCTCATGCAATCTAATTTGTTTAGATTTAAATCATCACGTTTTTTTGTATTTTGATTGGCAGTGATGAACTCAGTGCGTTTGCATCCTTTTGCATGAGGACTAACGCTCAATAAATGTCTGTCCAGGAGTTGATGCAATCACACGCTGATGTCTTGAAAAGATGGAAAACATGTTTCTGTTCATCTGCACCGCATCAGGCAAGTAGAATTAATATCTAATTAATCTGTGTTAAAGTTTTTTTCTGATGGAAACAAAACGTCTGTTAACTTGTTGACTTGTGTGTGTCTCTTCAGTCTTTTGTGTTGCCTCCTCGATTCCGACACGCGAGTACCATTTTATATATGAGTTAAAGACGTGGAGTGAAGCTCAACGTTACTGCAGAGAAATATTCACAGATTTGGCAACCGTAAACAGCCAGGACGACGTGGTCACTCTGGACAACATGGCCGATTTGGACAGAATGACAGGCAATCCAGTAAATTTACTTTTTTATTTTCTTTGTTTGAAGGGTCCTTCTTAATTTAAATTGTAATCTAAAGATAACAGAAAAGCACAATCTGCAGAGCGGCTTACTTTTGGTTTTTGAAAACAATCCTTATAAATGTTTTATGGCTGTAAATCTCATCCTAAACTTTACACTTTTCAAGAATAGGTATTGAAACTTGTGGTTTTAAGGAAAATCTTTTTTTTTTTTTAGGTTTCTAAAATGTTTGAAGATCATTCCCTCTTCAAATAGTTGTTCATGCGCTTGAGTAATATTAAAGCTCTCCCATTCAGTAAGTGTTTACTGTTTGTATAAGTCATTGTTGACAAGTGGCCCAATGGCGCAGTGGGTAGCCCAGTGGCCTCACAGCAAGAAGGTTGTGGGTTCGAGTCCTGGGTGGGGATGAGGCTTGGAGCACTGTTCTTTCTGTGTGGAGTTTGCATGTTCTCCCTGAGTTTGCGTGGGTATCCTCTGGATACTCCGGTTTCCTCCCACTCTCCAAATACATGCATGCTACGTTGATTGGCTGGTGCAAAATTGCCACCAGGAATGAGTGTGCGTGTGGATGGTTTTATGTATGTGTGTGGCCCTGTGACAGACTTCCAAACAGCTTGGGGTGTACCCTGCCCCTCGCCTTGAATCAGCCAGGATGGGCTCCGGCACCCCCACTGACCTCGTAAGGGATAGACGGATAAGAAGGTGACTGGCTGTTGTTGACAGTGGTGGATGAAGTGCTCACTTTTTGTACTTAAGTAAAAGTACAAATAATTAGGCAAAAAATTTACTTAAGTAAAAGTACCAAAAAAAAATCTACTTAAGTAAAAGTACAAAAGTAGTTGGTGTAAATTGTACTTTTTAAGTAAAAAGTAAAAGTATTCGATCATAATTCAAATGTTATTTGTTGTGCTATAGGGTGTCACCATGGTAACCAGGATAAATACTCTGCAGGGGTGTGACCCCTGTCTCCCGCCTGTTTTGGTCTACAAAAAAAATAAATAAAATAAAAGGAAAGGGGGCAAGTCAAGCTATCCCCTAGAAGGGCCAGTGAATGGGCTCCAAAATGGAGGAGAATGACAATTATTTTTTAAAATGTTTTGGGGGGGAGGCCCCCAGTCACTATATATTGGCTTTGTCAAAGCCCCACCCCCCTTTGGAAAATTCTAGATCCGTCCCTGCTCTGTGTAATGATGGCTCAACTTTTTATTTAGAAGTAAACACAACGAACAACGATCTTCTGACTCTTTTTAATTTGTACTATATTTGATGTTAGGTTTTTGGCGCTGAATGAATGCGGAAAATGTTTCTCGATTCATGACTTCTTCTCCTGATTTTGGTGATGCGGCTTCAAGATTTAAAAAAACCTGTGTATTTTTCAAATTCCTGAACAAAAATGTAACAAAAAATGTAAAACACACTTTTAAAAAGTAGCGAAGTAAAAGTACAGATATTTGCTCTAAAAATGTAGTGAAGTAAAAAGTACAGGTCTCAAATTTTACTTAAGTAAAGTACAGATACACATTTATTTACTTAAGTACAGTAACGAAGTACATTTACTTTGTATGGTTCCACCACTGGTTGTTGACAATGGATTTATTTCTCCACCACACCCACATTCTAAAATTGACAGGAAGTCTTTTTGCATCACCAATGAACTCTCTGTGTGGGATGGGGAATTGAATGTTCAAGGTCCTACGACAAAAAGTATTATTTTTATGTAAACGAAGCAAAATAAGATAGAAAAAAGTACATGCTAGCTTTGTGTCACAGTGAGGATGCAGAAGTAGGAAGATGACCCAAATGCAGGACATCAAACAGGATTTATTGACTAAGGCAGTCCAGTAAAGCTGAAAAGATAAACACATGGTTCAGTGGATTGTTCTGTGGTATTATTCCAAATGAATCTCCTGGTCAGGAAGCCAGGACAACCTGGCTAGATAGGATGACACCGAAGGGGTGGCAGACTACCTCTAAATAGGCAGCTGCTCAACTACCATCAGGCGTCTTGAATCTGGAAGATGAGGGAAGGTCACAGGCTCCCTCTGGTGGTGGGTGAAGGAACTGTGACACTTTGTTAACTTATTGCACTTTACACTGCATAGCGTAAAGAGCATATTTAAATTGTAATTAGATTGGATTTCTTCTTTTTAAGAGGTTTATTTTGATCATTCATTTTGAGCTAACAACACTCACATGTGAAGTAGAAGACCAAAGGTAACTTTGCAAGATTTAAATCATCTTTTTTTTTTTGGATTTAGGCAAATGGTGAGGATGGAAATTTATGGAGGCAGGGCTAATGGCAGGCAGCAGGTCAGAAGAGGTGATTAGCAGGTTTAGCAGATAACGAGCAAGAGTTGGAGGTGGGTGGGGATCAAAAGAACTAGATCCTGAATACATGTGGTTGAAATGAGATACAGGAGCTCTGTCATCATCCTGGAGGAGCTCAGAGTAGAACTGTTGCTCATCTGGGTCGAGAGAAGCCAGATGGGCTGGTTTGGGCATCTGGTTTGAATGCCTCTCGGATGGCTCACTGGTGACGTTTTCCCGCTGTGTCCTATCGGGAGGAGACCCAGAGTTAGACCCAGGACCAGTTGGAGAATGTCATAGCTGAACAGGAAACGTCTCTGGATTCTTCTGGATGAGCCAGAGGATGTGGCCGGGATGATGGAGGCCTGGGATTCCCATGTGAGGCTGTTGCCCTTAGATAAGTGGAAGTCAACAGAACCAAACAGAACCAAACAAAAAAATTTTGATAACATGCACATCTTTCCCTCCCAAGAACATCTAACAAGGGTAAATAAACAAAGAATGCCAAGATTATTAATCATTTTATGTTCAAACATATTCATGTAATCAACAATGACAATCAGTTTTCAATTAACTCAGCAGTGTAATTCTGAAATGAATATTAAGTGGTAGATTACCCCAAAGCTCTGCTGTGAATGGAGGTTACAGAAAAGAACAGGTGCTGAGAGAAACAAAGGGGATAAGTTAAGGCATTTTGTACAAAAATAGTTAAAGATAAAATCTAAAAATTATTACCTCATAAAGCATAATGGCGGATAATCTACAAAAGCATAATAATCTATAAAAATAATATAGATAATCTATATCTATAAAATATAGAAATAATTATAGATATATATAGATATATATATATATATATAGATATAATTAATTATAGATATATATATATATATCTATAATTAATTATATCTATATATATATAGATATAGATATTATAGGCGGATAATCTATAAAAATAATCTACATAAGCAGCAGGCGGAGACGGTGGCCGCGTGGTTAGCGCGTTCGCCCGCGGACCGGAAGGTCGCGGATTCGCGTCCCACGGAGAGCACGTCTAGGGTCCTTGGAGAAGACACCTAACCCCCACTTCTCCCACAATTGGCGCCGTTGAAGAGCAGCCTGCTGCGGTGTAAGGAGTGCAGCAAACAAATTTCCCCGGTGAGGGATGAATAGAGTAATTCAAAATAAACAAAAAAAAAAAAATAATAATATCCCTTCTTTAAATAACCAAAGTCAATCATATAAAAAAAAAGAAATGAAGTTAAAACAGTGACGCTTCATTTGATTAGAATGACATGTGTGCCCCTCTGTTTGTGTTAAAAAACATTCAACAAAAATGGCCCTGATGGATGCTAGGTGTACCCTGTAACTTGCCTGAAACTAACCAGGGTTGGCCCTGTCGAGCTGGAGTTGTTTTAGAAAAAGAATGGATGGTCTGGGTTGGATGTGAATGTCAAACGTTACAGAAAAGTACAGAAATCAGTAAAGTAATGTTCGTAAAATGTACAGTGAATTAGCCGCTATTAGAAGATTATGAGCTGGATCAATACTTTCTATTTCTTATTCAGGATGCCTGGATCGGTCTGTATGAACCTGTAAATGAATGGAGATGGTCTTATTCTGATGAAAGTTTCTACAAGGGGAATGAGGCTTCGTTCAGAAACTGGAACGACAACGAACCAGACAATTATCTCAGCAGTGAAAGTTGTGTGAGGGTTGGTGACGATGGGAAGTGGCATGACGTGCCCTGCAACTGGTTATATAAGCCAGTCTGCGCTGATATTCAAGGTAAATGTTCGCAAAAAAATAGTCACAAAATGACATAAATTTCTGCTTTTGTTTCAGTTTTTTTCTAAATGTTATTAACGTTTACTTTGTTGCATGAATGAAAAAAAAAAACATTTCAATCAAAATTGACATTTTGGAAGTTTTCATCATATTTGAAAATAAAATCACATCAAAAACTTGGATTTAGACTTTACTTGGATTTCTATTCCAGGGAACAACGTCACGTTTGTCGTAGGGGCTGAAAAAGAAATTACATTTCCTGAGGCTCAAAGTTACTGCAAGACACATCACACAGACATAGCCAGTGTGAGGAACCTGGAGGAGAACCAGAAGATAAGGGACCTGGTGCCCCCAGCAGAGTATCTTTGGATCGGTATTTTCAGAGACCCCTGGAAGTGGTCTGATGGAAGCAGCTATTCCTTCATCTACTGGAATCAAGGAGAACCTTCTGGCTCTACGGCTAACTGTGTCACTGCAAACTTCCATTATACTGCGATATGGGATGACCAGAGTTGTTTGCTTGAGAGACCTTTTGTCTGCTATCGTGGTAAATGTCAATTTAATTAATTCCTTCATCTTTAAACAAGGCTTACTTAGACCATGTCCACATGTAGTCAGGTATTTTTGAAAACGTATATCCTCCATTTTAGAAAAACGCTTGCATCCACACATAACCGTTTTCAAAATATCCGCGTCCACACAGAGCCGTATAAATACGCTTCTGAGTGTGGTTATAAGCATGCCAGACCAGTAGTGGGCAGTATTTATCTAAACATAAGCTCTGAGCTAGGAAGGCTTATGTGATTAATAATTGTCGATTGCAACGCATTTCTCCTCCTTTGCTCCTCAACAAGAAGCAGGAGCAGTTGAGAGTGGACGAAAAGTCAAGAAAAGAGGGTCTGCAACAGGGTCCGTGGATCCATGCTGCCCACTGTCTGCTTTTGTAAACAAGGACGCACACAAATGACGTATGTGCATTACTTGCCGCAGGTAGTGACGCATAAAAATGCAAATCTCCGTTTTCGCACGTCCACACACAAACGCAAAAACGAAGTTTTCCAAAATTTCCACTTTGGCCACTTTGGGTTGAGTTTTCAAAAACACTGGTTTTGAGTGAAAAAAACTTCTGTTTTTGTGCGGACGGACAACACGGATCAAAGTATATGCGTTTTAAAAAATACCCGGCTACATGTGGACAGGGCCTTACTTGGCTAAACTAATAAGCCTATCAAACCCATTTTAGCTACACGTACATATGATCATCATGGGCCTAGTCGCATAGATCATTGGCTGAGAAAGCCTCTTTATTCAGCTCAACAACATTGTTTATGCCACTCAAATTTAGGATTTATGAAAACCCCGTAACGTTCTTCACGCAAGATGAGCTTCACAAATCTGACTTGTAACAAATCTCAGGCCAACTCAAAATTCCTCCCGCCCCAAAACTCCTTTAAAACTCCAAATCATGTAAATGATGTGATGAATATGCAATAGTTTTAAATGAACTGGTGGCAACAGGAAATCTTCTATTATATAAACATGGTAAAAAAGAGTGGAATGCGAACCACACGGCAACTCTAGGATTTGCCCGCACATTGATTTGTTGATGAATCAAAAAAGAAATATTCCAAACTCAATGCAGTGATAAAAACAAAAAATAGCTGCACATCGGGACTCCATGTCCAAGTGCTGTTTCTAATTATCTTTATGTGTAGATTATAAAATCTTGTGTAAAGTGAGTGCCCAGCAGTTCGCAGTTCCAAAATGACTTAGTGTTTGCATACAGCACGGATTTGGGCACATGCACGCTTGATAAATCCGTACCCCGAAGAGTCCATTGATCATTTCCGTTTTCTGATCATTTCGAGGCTTTAAAAATCTATTTCTAATATCAATTTCAAGTTTTGAAAATACTCAAATTAAAGCAAAAAACTGATAAAAGTTGTGTATTTTCCAAAGGTCCTGTTCACAGAATGGTGGTGAAAGTGAAACTGAGAAGCTTGACCACGCTGAGTGACCTGTCCGTACAGAAGAACATACTAGACCAGGTAAAATATTCACTGAGTTTAACATCTACGTTACTTAAGTAGAAAACACAATGCGTCTTAAAGCTGCACAATATTTACAGAATATCTGAGGACAAAATATTTAATACTTTAACCAGCTGAAAGTGCATTATAAATAAAATTTATTATTATTATTATTTACAACAATTGTAAAATTATAATTATGGAAACCATTGCAAAATCATTCTGTCCGACTAGTTTGAACTGTCAAAGTGTAAAGCTATAAATAAAATGAACAAATAGCACTTAATCAGCTCCAATTACAAGTAATTATCCTGTTATTTTAAATATGCTCCGTTCCGTCGTCTTTGATTATCCGGGGCCAGGTCACGGGGGCAACAGCCTCAGATGGAAGCCCAGTCTTCTCTCACCCCAGCTGCATCCTCCAGCTCACATGGGAGGATTCTGAGTCGTTCCCTCGCCATCTGTTAGACATAGTCTCTTCAGCGGGTACAGGGTCTGCCTCTTGGTCTCCTCCTGGTGGGACGCGCCCAGACCCTCCCCATCTGGCTTCTCTCGACCTGGAGGAGGGGCGGCTTGACACCGACTCCTCCCGGATGACAGAGCTCCTCATCCGATCTCTGAATGAGAGCCCAGCCACCCTGCGGAGGAAGGGTGGCTGGGTATTTTATAAATATGTTTGTTTGGGAATTTATCTTTTCCTCTTTTGGAATTTAAACATTATAAATTAATATTGATTATATATCGTTTATTATATCGAAGACAAAAATCCTCACAGACTCAATTTTTTATAGAGGGCGTTTTTAAGGAATACATCAAATTACCTCTTGAAATGAGTGTGTGTGTGTGTGTGTGTGTGCGTGTGTGTGTGTGTGTGTGTGTGTGTGTGTGTGTGTGTGTGTGTGTGTGTGTGTGTGTGTATGTGTGTGTGTGTGTGTATGTACAGTATGTGTGTACCCCGTCACTCGCCTGAAATAAGGTGGGATAGGCTCCGGCGCCCCCGTTTGGGATAAGCAGTTCAGAAAATATTTCTGAGATAATATTTCTGAGAAAATAAAAGATTCCTCCACTCTAATAGATAATATTTTTATAAACAATATTGAAGCTAAAATTGTTGGTGGCCTTCTTGTCAGTGATATAAGTGACCACCTACCAGTTTTTGCTATATTTCAAAATAAAATTATAACTGATGACAAAGAAAACTCTGAAACATTCAGATATATTAGGCGAGTGACAGACCAAACTCTAAATAAACTTAAAGAAGACTTATTAAAACAGAAATGGGACGAGGTCTACAACCAAACTGACCCAAGTGAAGCGTATGAAATTTTTATATCCATGTTTTTAGAAATCTACAATAAAAACTGCCCATTAAAAAAGGTAAGACTTAAAGAAAATTCTAAAATAAAGCCATGGATAACAAGTGGATTACAAAATGCATGTAAGAAGAAAAATATGTTATATAAAAAGTTTATTCAACACAAAACCAAGGAATCTGAAATAAAATATAAAAATTATAAAAACAAATTGACTAGTATTTTGCGGAAAACCAAAAAAGAATACTTTCATAAATTATTTGAAGAACAAAAAGAAAATATTAAGGGAACATGGAATGTCATTAATAAAATAATTAAAATAAAAGATAAAAAATATAAAATACCAAAACAATTCATGAACAAAAGCTCAAAGCTGGAAAATATAAAAGAAATTATAGAAGGATTTAATCATTATTTTGTTAATGTAGGAAATACCTTGGCTGAAAGTATTGAGAAGCATAACATAAGTCCAAGTGATGCTGTAAACAGAAATCCTTTTACATTTTATTTAAACCCAACAAATGAAAATGAAATAATTAAAATAGTAAAGCAATTTAAATCAAAAACATCTAAAGATACTTAACATTGATATGAATTTAATAAAGAATACAATAGAACATATTGCACAGCCTCTAACATATATTTGCAATAAGTCTTTTCAAATCTGTAAATTTCCTGAAAAAATGAAAATAACTAGAGTTATTCCAGTCTATAAAAATGGCAATAAACAATTATTTTCAAATTATCGGCCTATATCCATACTTCCACAGTTTTCAAAAATAACAGAAAAAGTATTTGTAATAAGATTAGATAAATTTATAGAGAAACACCAGCTCCTTAGTGACAAACAATATGGGTTTAGACAAAACCGATCCACTAATATGGCTGTTACAGAACTAATAGAAAATATTACTACATCAATAGACTCAAATAATTATGGCATCGGTATTTTCATAGACCTTAAGAAAGCTTTCGACACCATAGATCATAATATATTACTGAGCAAACTAGTCAGATTTGGTTTTCGAGGAGCTGCATATACATGGCTTCAGAGCTACTTAGAAAATAGATATCAATATGTACAAATAAAGGAGGAAAAATCTGATTTATTAAAAGTCATATGTGGAATTCCACAAGGCTCAACGCTGGGGCCTAAACTCTTTATCCTGTACATCAATGATTTGTGTTACACATCCAAACTAATAAATTATGTACTGTTTGCAGACGACACTACTCTTTACTTTTCAGGGAAAGACCTGAACCAAATGATACAATCAGTTGAAAGAGAATTGAGTAAAATAAAAATATGGTTTGACATAAATAAATTATCATTAAATATTGAAAAAACGAAATTTATAGTATTTACAAAATTAAAAGTACCTAAACAAATTCAAATTATGCTTAATAACACCCCATTGGAACGAGCTTACGACAGTAAGTTCCTTGGAATGATTATAGATCACAAATTAAGCTGGAAATCACACATAAATTATACAAAAAATAAACTGTCTAAAGTAATAGCAATCATTTATAAATTCAGATTTGTCCTAAATAAAAAAAGTTTGTTTATGTTATATAATACATTAGTACTTCCATATATAACTTATTGTATCGAGATTTGGGGAAATACGTACAAAACTAACACAAAACCAATTTATATTTTACAAAAAAAAGCAATACGAGCAATAACATTCTCATCTTATAATCAACCTACCAATAATCTATTTATAAATTTAAAAACATTAAAGTTCTATGATTTAGTGGAATTACACACTTTAAAATTTATGTTTAAGATAAAAAAAAACATGATGTCAAACTCTCTACAAAATATGTTTATTATTAGGAAAAGTCCATACGAACTAAGAGGAAATGATGTGTTCATTAAAAATAAATTTAGAACAAATGTTAAAAAATTCTGTATTTCTATTAAAGGTGTGGATCTTTGGAATAATTGTAATGATGAACTTAAATTGTGTTTAAATCTTTTATGTTTAAAAAAGAAATTTAAGTTATTAATACTTAAAAAATATGCAAGTCTTGATGGTTAAATTCAAGCTTCTATAAAAAGTAAACAATTATGATGTGTTATGATTATGATTATGTGTTACGATTATGTGTTATGATTATGTTATGATGTATTATGATATTATTATGTTATGTGTTATAACAATTATGATGACTTAGTATTTACTTATGTCTTTTTGCTTTTATTATGACATAAAAAAAAAAAAAAAAAAAAAAAAAAGGGTCGGCGTAATAAGCGTTTGCTTCAGCCGTTACCTTTTCGGTCCTTTGCTGGAATATGGTTGTTTTCTTTATTTCATTGATATGAGGTTGCACTGTGACCGAAATAAATAAATAAATAAATAAATGAATGAAAATCAAAGCAAGTGAATTGGGAATTATGTTTTGTCTTCTGAACCACTTATTCCCTAATGATAGAGTCAAACTTATCCCGGTGGGTGGGTCAGCATAGACCGCGGGTGGGCAAACTTTTGGGTTCGCAGGCCACATTGACAACGGGGCCAGAGCAGGATCAGATGGATGGCATGCTTTGGTAACTGCTAGATTAGACCGATAGAATGATGCTAGATTTTAAACAAGCGCTAAATGTTACATCAGAACATTAAATTTCAAATCTAGCATCGCTAGGTCTGAAATCTAGTTCAATAGCACTTAAAAAGTCCATTTAGTGGAGCTAGGTTTGCAATCTGAGCGCTTGATGAAACATTTTGCTTGTTTTAACATCTAACACGCTTATTTACGTGTGTGTATTGGACCCGATGGCTTTCCATATCCGTGCACAATGTTTATTTTGACAGCGTGCGCATCACGAAGACAAAAATTTTAATGGGAGCAGTGTTGTTTTTTTTTTCAACACAGCCAATATATCCAGAGTGCTCCATCTAGTGAGGAAACAACAGAATTACAGGAAAATAAAACAATGTGTGATTTTTATGTTTTTTTTATTGAAGTTTTTCATGTTCGGCAGGCCGGATTAAAACGTTTAACTGGCCAGATTAAACTATTTAACGGACCACATGTGGCCCATGCGCCAGAGTTTGCCCATGCTTGGCGTACACACTGCCAAAGCATCCAGAGTTCTTTACAACTCTTGGACTATCTCATCATTCCCTGGTGACAGGGCAGCCAAAGGCTTTTAGCACCAAATATGTGGGATTCCATCCCTAAGTTTGAAAACCTTGGTTCATTCTCAGAAAGTATGTCCATCATATTGAGGAAGTTTTTCTTTCACTGGCTCAAGTAATATTTCAAAGATGGACTGACTGATGGTGTTTGAACTTCTAAAGTTTTTATCTTGTATTTTAGAACAACTCTTAACATTTAGTGTTTGTTTTCTGTATTTTAGCTGAAGCTGAAGCTGACGGATGAGAGTTTGAAGAATCAAGTGAAACTGAGCTGGAGGACACAAGCAGATGGAACAGTTTTCCACACGGACAAGAAAAATAAGCAATAAACAAATCATTAGCATCATGGAAAAATCCACCAATTATTTCTGTTATTTTCTTAATTGATAGTATAATTAAAGCATAATAAAAACCATGTTTTGTAGAATTAGGCCTCACTTATTAAAGTTGTGTCCAGTTAAACGTATGTAAGTAGATGGTTCATGATAGATTTATCAAAACAAAAGAGTCCTGGTCTAGATGCAGCAAACCTACAAACAAGTTGGGATGAAATAGTTGTGTAATAAAACAGTATAAATAAATATTAACCATTGCTAAACACATCCATGACATTATTGATGTAGTGTCTGTGTGCAAAGATTTATTATTCATTCACTGTTTGTGTAAATGTCTTTTTTTTTTCTTTTTGCAGCACTATATAAATTTCCAACATTCTTGTTGATGTTTTCCAATTTTACAAAGTTTTATTCTGACGTCATTTATCAAAAAAGTAAATCATTATAGACCAAAGAAAGAGTCAGACAAACGATACCAGTACTTGCTAAACAAGGGTAGCAGGACTCAGTATGGAGTGACCAAAGTCCAGTCCAGGCTGCTCCCAAGTACAAGATAAAATGCAGAATTTTGGATTGTGTCAAAAAAGGGTAGTTTATTTGTGTGGGTGCACATGTATCTGTGTGTGGTTATGTGTGTGTGATTGTAATACACTTTTTTATGGTAATAAAGTATTTACACAGAACCTTTCTAACAATTTGCTCTCATTGGTTGTTTCTAAAGTGTGCTCTATAAAAGACAGGAAGCTTCTTAGCATTTTAAAGCCGTGGCAGGTTGTTTGCATATATCTCTAAATGTTCTCAGTCACACATCCGCTGAAATAAAACTATGGAAATCACTTGTATTTAAATGGTCTGTGGTCTCTTTCCTTGAAAAACAAATCTGCAAATCAAAGGTCATTTAAAACTAAAAAGGCTGTTTTTAATTATAGTTGTATTTAACAAATGAGATGGGTCAGGGTCAGGGTCCTGCCCCAAGTAGAGGAGTTTAAGTATCTCGGGGTCTTGTTCACGAGTGGGGGAAGGATGGAGCGCGAGATCGACAGGCGGATTGGTGCGGCATCAGCAATAACTAGGACGCTGCATCGGTCCGTCGTGGTAAAGAGAGAGCTGAGCCGAAAAGCAAAGCTCTCGATTTACAAGTCGATCTACGTTCCTACCCTCACCTATGGTCATCAGCTGTGGGTGATGACCGAAAGAATGAGATCGCGGGTACAAGCGGCCGAAATGAGCTTCCTCCGCAGGGTGGCTGGGCTCTCGCTCAGAGATCGGGTGAGGAGCTCTGCCATCCGGGAGGAACTCGGTGTCGAGCCGTTCCTCCTCCAGGTCGAGAGGAGCCAGATGGGGTAGTTTGGGCATCTGGTCAGGATGCCCCTTGAGTGCCTCGCGGGCGAAGTGTTTCGGGCACGTCCCACCGGGAGGAGACCAAGGGGTAGACCCCAGACCCGCTGGAGAGACTATGTCTCACAGCTGGTCAGGAAACAACTTGGGGTCCTTCCAGGTGAGCTGGAGGATGCAGCCGGGGAGAGAGAGGCCTGGGCTGCCCGATTGAGGCTGTTGCCCCCGCGACCCAACCCCGGAACAAGCGGAAGATGACGGAACGGAACGGAGATGGTTGGCAAGGGGTCTACACAAAATTTATAACAGTAAATTTATTGAACTCAAAAAGGAAATATTTATATAGTTAGAGATAGATATGCACAAAAAATGTGTGTCCCTAGTGTTCTATCGGACTGTCATCCAACCTGCTCTAAAGTGTGCCGTGCTGTGCTGGTGTGGCACAAACAAGAAAAACATCAACCGCTTGAACAAAACCATCAGGAGCTCCAGCTCTGTAGCGGGACTGAAGCTGACCTGAGTGGAAGAGGTGGCTGAACAACAGATGCTCTCCAGCTTTTGGTCAATCATAAACAACGTTTGTCCCCCCCCCCGCATGAGGCTTTTACCATATATTTTCTATCTATCATCTATCTATCTATCTATCTATCTATCTATCATCTATCGATCGATTGATCTATCTATCACAGGCATGGGCAAACTACGACCCGCGGGCCACATGCGGCCCGTTAAACGTTTTAATCCGGCCAGCCAAACTTAAAAAAATTAAATAGAAAAACATTGTTGATGTTTTATTTCTCCTATAATTCTCATGTTTCCCCACTAGATGGCACACTCTATATATTTTGGCTTTGTTGAGAATACAACAACACTGCTCCCATTAAAATGTGTGTGTCGCTGTGTCGCACACGCTGTCAAAATAAACAGTGTGCACAAATATGCAAACAAAATGTCACATCAAGCTCTTAGATTTCAAACCTACCACCGCTATACGCACATTTTTAAGCACTATCGCATTAGATTTCAGACTTTAAATATAACGCTCTTGATGTACCATTTAGCCGCTTGTTTAAAATCTAGCGCGCCATTCCATCGGACTAATCTAGTGGTTACGAAAACATGCCATCCATCTGCTTCTGGTTAAACTCAGTGTGGCCCACGAACCAAAAAGTTTGCCCACCCCTGAACTATCTACCTACCTACTTACCTTTCTTTCATAGAGGATGTCGTGCCGAGTTTTATTGGATTGTATTTAAACGAGCTCGTTAATAACAGCTAATACCTTCCTTCCTATTTCCGACTGGTCGTCTTATGTCTGATGTGTTTTGCATCATTTTACATGTAAGTTCTTTAAGGTAATTAAAGTGTTGATGCATTTCAAACTGAACGGAGACGTCAACGAGAGCACAAAAATGGAGAAGTTTCTTTTCTTCATCTGTTGGATTACAGGTTTGTTTTTTAATATTTCACAACTCTGTTTTTGTTGATATGTTTGATAGTCTCGCCAATTTTTTGTGTCTTCACAGCTCTTTGTGTTGCCTTTCCTCGGGCTCCACGTCGTTACTATTTTATTTATGAGGCTAAAACCTGGACTGAGGCTCAAAGTTACTGCAGAGAAACATACAAGGACCTGGCAATTGTCGACACCATGGAGGACATGATGACTCTGAACAACATGGTGGATTCAAACAGATTGTTCAGCTCCAGCAATAACTATGTAATTTTAGTTTTCTTATTTATGAATATTGTACTGGAATGATCTGTTACGGGGAACAGTAGTGAATTTTTATCACCCTAAGCTAGACTTTGTTGAGTCTTTTAAAAAAGCTGTTTAACCCTCTCGGGACCAAATTAAGCTGTAGTGAATGTGAAAATAATTTAGTGGAAGATTTGATCTCTGACTCTACGAAGTCCAATCAAATCCTTCCTGTTACAATTTCTTTTTAGAACTTTTTGTGTAAAATATGTAAGAAAATCTTGATGTTTGGAAGTAATGTTTATAAAAATGACAATACCGTATCTAAAAATGTACAGTATCTATTCAACTTTTATTTCAGACGGCCTGGGTGGGTTTGTACCGGGCGTTGGACTCCTGGAGATGGTCCTTTTCTGATGAAGCTTTCTATGAGGGAAATAAAGCTATGTTCAGAAACTGGGGGCCTGGTGGTGAACCAAACAATAGATTTCCAGAGGAAGCATGCGGGAGGATGAATACTTATGGAGTCTGGGGCGATGTACCCTGTGACCTGACCTATGAACCAGTCTGCATGGATGTTAATGGTAAGTTTAACCTCTATTAACATTAACATTAATTAGTTTGGAAAAATGCAATAAAACTAGTAAAAAAAAAAAAAAAAAGGAATATAAGCATGTTTCTTTTCTTTTTTTTTTTTTTTAGGTATCAGTCTAACAGATCAAAATGTCGTCGTAAAAATGTTGGAGTTTTTGTTTTTTGCATTTGGATTGTTTTATTTCCAAGAATAAACATGATTATGAATAGGGATGGGTATCGAGAAGGATTTATCGATATTAGTCCTCTGATCGATACCGCTTAACGAACCAGGTCTTTAACGATTCTCTTATCGATACTTTTAGAAACAAACAAACAAGTGTTGTGAAGATAAAAACTTTAATTGGATGACGGTGGAGCTCACAAACAGAAAAAAATTTAAAATAAAATATACCTAATTAAATAAAAAAAGATACTTCAAAATTAATCTGAAATGGGCTGTAATTAAAAAAAATGTCAAAGTCAGAAAGAAAAATAAGTATTTCCTTGGTTAAGTTTAACAGATTTTTTTTTTTGCCAACAATAAAAAATGTGCAATTTTTTAGTAACAAATAAGTTAAAATATTAATTAAAGCAGCACTTTCATTTCACTTTTATTGTTTTTTTTTTTTATGATAAAACATGGAGCACGTCCGTTTTCAAGCAATGCGTGTGTAGTAATTTATTAGCATACCCGTTCCTCGGAGTCGGAGCTGCTTCACTTCAAAGCGCTCGTCAAACACAGTGCATCTTTCAGTCTGAATGCCGTAGATTTTGGTACCATATTTGGACAAACTGCTTGTGGTTCCACCTTTACATGAAAATACTTTATTGCACTTTAGACAACGTCCGTTGTCGGCATTGATTTTGATCAAATAAAGCCAAACTTGAGATCGCTTTACACGTTCTGCCATCACACCTCCCTCGGCTTCAAAATGGAATGTTGTGTAGCAGCAGCAGCGTACGTAGGCAACGCCTCTTCGCAAGTGAGGGGACAATGTCAGCGAGGTGCTTCTGCTTGTAGCGAAAATTGTTGCGGGGCGGTGTGACCAGGACCGATAGCAGATCCATTTGGGCTTATCGGTCCGGTGAAAGTGACGGCCGCGGAACCATTTCCGAAAAAATCCGGATCTCGATACCCATCCCAACAGAAAACTGTTTCCATACTACTGACTATATTCATCAGATTCAATTAGAATCATAACCAATAATGTTGCAAATGATTTAATTCAATACAATGAGAGTTTGTACTAATTGGGTTGGGTACAATTTTTGTACCCTCGAACCTGCCTTACAAGGTCCGAGGGCGTGCTGGACCCTATCCAGGCTGATTTCAGTCGAGAGACAGGAATCATACGAACAGGTTTCCGGAAGGCTGAGGGGCCACACACACAGACAACCATCCACACACACAGTCATTTCATAGTGGGCCAATCAACCTAACACACGTGTCTGTACGTAGAGTCAGAGGAAACTTAAGAAAACCCACACATCGACGGGGGTAGCATGTAAACTCCACAAAAAAGGCCAGTGTTTTAAGTCTCACCACACTTTGGGACTCAAACCAACCTCAAAACGATTCACCAAAAACTAATCAAGGACATGGAGGTGTAAACGGTCAGACGTAAAGCGGAGGATGGTTGCTTACATGTAGACTTCTTTATGCTTCCACATATTGTACACATTACTCAACAACTCCACTAAAACCTGTGCTTTTTTTCTGTGCTCCGTATTTAAGAACATAGATACCGCAAATGAAATTTGATCCCCGAGACACAATTTACCGGCATGTATGTTAAAGATGTTTAGGTCATTTATAGAGTTACTGCCAATATGTGAAATTTTATAAAATAAAAATACGACAAGAGGTTTTTCAGCATGAACCGGTACACCGTCCAGCTCTAATTTCAAGTTAGGATGCCTTAAAAATACATCCGTTGTCAGGGGTTTTTGAGGCAGGAGCATTGTGGAGGTATTGAGTAGAGGGGTCCTGGAACTAATGATGGGGGGACTACTGCTGTAGCTTCATTGGAGCCTCTAAACATATCCTTTCTTGTTTGTGTTTCCAGGGAATAACGTCACATATATCAAAGGGACCGCCTTGTTAGCGTTCTTTAAAGCTCAGGCCTTCTGCCGAAATAATCACATGGACTTGGCCAGTGTGAGGAACATGGAGGAAAACGAAAAGATCAAAGGAATGATTACTGCAGATTATGTTTGGATCGGCATGTTCAGGGACACGTGGAAGTGGGTGGATGGAAGCAGCAATTCACTGAGCAACTGGAACGCTGGGGAACCTAATGGTTCCACAGACAACTGTGCAGCAGCAAATTTCCGGGCTTCTGGGAAATGGGAGGACTGGAGCTGTTCCACTACGAGAGCCTTCATTTGCTATAACGGTATTTTTCAGATTACTTAAGGTTTTACAGGCACTGATAAGCTACAGTATCTAAGGCTTTGTCAGTGCTTTTTAAAGACAAAATTGATCACTTAAATAAATACAAAAATAAATACAAATAGTCAAAGTGTAAAACAATATGCCAGCATTTTATCAGAAATTGTGTTACCGTATTTTCAAAATCTGAGGCATATAAAAGTCCTAGATTTTCTTCAAAATGAATGGCGCGTCCTATCATCTGCGCACTGTTGTGGAGACCGGATGTTTTTTTCCAAACATCACCATAGCTTCAGATTTATGACTATGCATGCTCATCTCACCACCAACGTAAAAAAACAAGTGAAGCAGATGAACACTATGCTTGCTGTGATTCCGGGAGGCCAACGGATATCGGCATGAACCGGCCATTCAAAGTAAGGCTGCGAGCGGCATGACCGGAGGAGACCACAGCTTCACGAAGGGTTGAAGGCGGTGCTGGGCGAGTTACGCCACAGTTTGCCAGTGGATTGTAGATGCTTGGGCTAACGTGTCTGCTGGCACTGTTGTCCGTGCTTTCGCAAAAGCAGGCATCATTTCCGAGGAGCCGCACGGTACAGAAAGTGACTCTGACAGCGAGGAAAGTGAACCTGCTATGTTGGATTTAGCGCAGCTGTTAAATTCTGAAACAGAGGATGAGGACTTGGATGGATTTGATAAATGACTTTATGACGACTGTAACTAATATTTAAATAAAACCAACTAAACTCAGTTTTACTCCCGATTTAATTTTAAATACACACACTTGTCTGCTTGTGTGTGTGTGTTGTTGTAAGGTGGACATACGTAGTACATGATATGTATATAAAACCCGCGCCCTATCATCAGGTGCGCCTTATGTGGGTGTTAAATAGAGAGCACACAAAACTGGGACTGCGCCTTTTACTACGGTGCACCTTTTGGTCGTGAAAATACGTATCTTTGCACATGAGATATAGATGCAAAATGAAGTTTTTAGTTTTTGCATGAGTAAAATTAAGCGGAAACTATGAGACTAATGAACCGTGTTTTCCCAAAGATGCTGTTGTTAAGCAGGTGGTGAGAGTGAAGCTGAGAAACTCCACGCTGAATCTAAATGATACGTTTGTACAGGAAGAGCTCCTCAAACAGGTAAAATGTTTCTTTGTGAGCCATTATGATGTCATGGTTACTGGACTCAGACTCTATAAAAATTGTTGTACAACTATTTGGACATATTCGATGCACACTTCATACACACTTCAGACGCTTCAATGTCACTAACCAGAATAATCCAAGTTTTCAGTTCATCTTTTATTGCCGTTTGGCAAACAAGTCACCCATAGATAAAGCTGAGAGAAACAACAGAAATCAACAGAAATGCTTCAATTGTGTAAAAATTCTTCTATTGTTTCCATTGTTTGTTCACCAATTTAATCAGTTATAACAGCAAATATGTTGTGAAATATCCAGCCTGAACCACCTATCCAGCCTGAACCACCTATTCAGCCTGAACCACCTATCCAGCCTGAACCACCTATTCAGCCTGAACCACCTATTCAGCCTGAACCACCTACCCAGCCTGAACCACCTATCCAGCCTGAACCACCTATTCAGCCTGAACCACCTATCCAGCCTGAACCACCTATTCAGCCTGAACCACCTACCCAGCCTGAACCACCTATCCAGCCTGAACCACCTATCCAGCCTGAACCACCTATTCAGCCTGAACCACCTATCTAGCCTGAACCACCTATCCAGCCTGAACCACCTATCCAGCCTGAACCACCTATTCAGCCTGAACCATCTGTCCAGCCTGAACCACCTATCTAGCCTGAACCACCTATCTAGCCTGAACCACCTATCCAGCCTGAACCACCTATCCAGCCTGAACCACCTATTCAGCCTGAACCACCTATCCAGCCTGAACCACCTATCTAGCCTGAACCACCTATCTAGCCTGAACCACCTATCCAGCCTGAACCACCTATCCAGCCTGAACCACCTATCCAGCCTGAACCAACTATCCAACCTGAACCACCTATCGAGCCTGAACCACCTATCCAGCCTGAACCACCTATTCAGCCTGAACCACCTATCCAGCCTGAACCACCTATTCAGCCTGAACCACCTATCCAGCCTGAACCACCTATTCAGCCTGAACCACCTGTCCAGCCTGAACCACCTATCTAGTCTGAACCACCTATCTAGCCTGAACCACCTATCCAACCTGAACCACCTATCCAGCCTGAACCACCTATCCAGCCTGAACCACCTATCCAGCCTGAACCACCTATTCAGCCTGAACCACCTATCCAGCCTGAACCACCTATTCAGCCTGAACCACCTATCCAGCGTGAACCACCTATCCAGCCTGAACCACCTATTCAGCCTGAACCACCTGTCCAGCCTGAACCACCTATCCAGCCTGAACCACCTATCCAGCCTGAACCACCTATTCAGCCTGAACCACCTATCCAGCCTGAACCACCTATCCAGCCTGAACCACCTATCTAGCCTGAACCACCTATCTAGCCTGAACCACCTATCTAGCCTGAACCACCTGTCCAGCCTGAACCACCTATCTAGCCTGAACCACTATTCCAGCCGGAACCACCTATCTAGCCTGAACCACCTATCTAGCCTGAACCACCTATCCAGCCTGAACCACCTATCCAGCCTGAACCACCTATTCAGCCTGAACCACCTATCCAGCCTGAACCACCTATTCAGCCTGAACCACCTATCCAGCCTGAACCACCTATTCAGCCTGAACCACCTACCCAGCCTGAACCACCTATCCAGCCTGAACCACCTATCCAGCCTGAACCACCTATTCAGCCTGAACCACCTATCCAGCCTGAACCACCTATCCAGCCTGAACCACCTATTCAGCCTGAACCACCTATCCAGCCTGAACCACCTATTCAGCCTGAACCACCTATCCAGCCTGAACCACCTATTCAGCCTGAACCACCTATCCAGCCTGAACCACCTATCCAGCCTGAACCACCTATTCAGCCTGAACCACCTGTCCAGCCTGAACCACCTATCTAGTCTGAACCACCTATCTAGCCTGAACCACCTATCCAACCTGAACCACCTATCCAGCCTGAACCACCTATCCAGCCTGAACCACCTATCCAGCCTGAACCACCTATTCAGCCTGAACCACCTATCCAGCCTGAACCACCTATTCAGCCTGAACCACCTATCCAGCCTGAACCACCTATCCAGCCTGAACCACCTATTCAGCCTGAACCACCTGTCCAGCCTGAACCACCTATCCAGCCTGAACCACCTATCCAGCCTGAACCACCTATTCAGCCTGAACCACCTATCCAGCCTGAACCACCTATCCAGCCTGAACCACCTATCTAGCCTGAACCACCTATCTAGCCTGAACCACCTATCTAGCCTGAACCACCTGTCCAGCCTGAACCACCTATCTAGCCTGAACCACTATTCCAGCCGGAACCACCTATCTAGCCTGAACCACCTATCTAGCCTGAACCACCTATCCAGCCTGAACCACCTATCCAGCCTGAACCACCTATTCAGCCTGAACCACCTATCCAGCCTGAACCACCTATTCAGCCTGAACCACCTATCCAGCCTGAACCACCTATTCAGCCTGAACCACCTACCCAGCCTGAACCACCTATCCAGCCTGAACCACCTATCCAGCCTGAACCACCTATTCAGCCTGAACCACCTATCCAGCCTGAACCACCTATCCAGCCTGAACCACCTATTCAGCCTGAACCACCTATCCAGCCTGAACCACCTATTCAGCCTGAACCACCTATCCAGCCTGAACCACCTATTCAGCCTGAACCACCTGTCCAGCCTGAACCACCTATCTAGCCTGAACCACCTATCTAGCCTGAACCACCTATCCAACCTGAACCACCTATCCAGCCTGAACCTATCCAGCCTGAACCACCTATCCAGCCCGAACCACCTATTCAGCCTGAACCACCTATCCAGCCTGAACCACCTATTCAGCCTGAACCACCTATCCAGCCTGAACCACCTATCCAGCCTGAACCACCTATTCAGCCTGAACCACCTGTCCAGCCTGAACCACCTATCTAGCCTGAACCACCTATCTAGCCTGAACCACCTATCCAGCCTGAACCACCTATCCAGCCTGAACCACCTATTCAGCCTGAACCACCTACCCAGCCTGAACCACCTATCCAGCCTGAACCACCTATTCAGCCTGAACCACCTATCCAGCCTGAACCACCTATCCAGTCTGAACCACCTATCTAGCCTGAACCACCTATCTAGCCTGAACCACCTATCTAGCCTGAACCACCTATCTAGCCTGAACCACCTATATAGCCTGAACCACCTATCCAGCCTGAACCACCTGTCCAGCCTGAACCACCTATCTAGCCTGAACCACCTATCTAGCCTGAACCACCTATCTAGCCTGAACCACCTGTCCAGCCTGAACCACCTATCCAGCCTGAACCACCTATCCAGGGGGAAGGATGGCTCAGTGAGTAGGGTGACCGCCCTGTAACCGGAGGGTTGCCGGTTTGATCCCCCGTCATGAGTTCATGCCGAGGTGTTCTTGAGCAAGACACTGAACCCCCAATTGCTCCTGATGGTGGTTTGCACTTTGCATGGCAACATCCACCATCAGGTATGAATGTGTATGTGTGAATGTGAGCGACACTGTAAAGTGCTTTTAGTACCGATGCAGGTAGAAAAGCGCTAAATGAGTAGAGTCCATTTACCATTCTCTCAACCCAGAGGAGCATCCACTCTACTCAGAGCTCCTCCCTCTATTGCTAAGAGAGAGCCCAGCCACCCTGTGGAGGAAGCTCATTTTAGCCACTTTTATCAGTGTGTTTGTGTTTGCTGTTGCCCCCGCGACCTGGCCCTGGATCAGCAGAAGATGACAGAATGGAACGGAAAAAGAAATACTCTTTGCCCAAACTAAGAAGTTGGAGTGATTAACAGGCTATGGTTCAACGTTTTTTGTTCACCTTGAGTCCAACAGTGATGGCGTATTTAAGTAATATTACAAAATAATTAAAACTTTCATTTGAATTTAAGTTTCTGGTCACAAAAAGTTGGTTTTGACGCTTCTTTTAAAATGAAATATTTCAAATTAATTTCTTTTTTTTGAACACATACACAAAACTATCTTGATCTTTTTAGATGAAGATTTATTTTATCTTTTGTTTTGTTGTAAATTAGCGTCTAATAAACTGTTTTTTGTGTTTCAGCTGAAACTGAAGATAGAGGATCAGGATTTAAAGAATGAAGTGAAACTGAGCTGGAAGACACAAGAAGATGGACAAATTTTCTACAAAGAAAGAAAAGATGGACCATGAATAAGAATTTAAAACCTGTGGTTTAGTTTGGTTTTTAATAAAAACAGTATGGCTTGTTTAAAAGTTAGAAAATCCTCTTCAGTGTGATTAGTTTGATTTTTACTGTGTAAAGAGGCTTGTTTGAAATAACAGCTAAAAAATACAAACCTGTGTCTTAAAGTGATTTTTTTTCCTGTTTGAAGGTCATTATAGTCAAACTGAGTTTTTAGGGGAAGAGACTCATGTTGAAGAACAGTTCATTAAACCAACGATTCTGATAAACAGTCTCATTTATTGACAAGATTTTTTAACCAAAATTGTCTTCCGAGGCATCCTCATGTCCTATGGTTCATTTCCAGTGGGCTAAGTCGTCAACCTGTTTTCAAAGATTTGGACGCTCCTGTGCCCGTCGGTGTCCTTTGAGGATATGGAAGATGCTTTACTATGGACTCAGTCATCCTGCTTTCTGAACTCATCGTGTTGCTCTGTTTCTAGGTTTGGTTGTTTTCGTTTTTTGTGGGGGGTTTTTTCTTGTCCCTCTAGTGGTGAAGGTGTGCATCCAGCTCATTTTTAATAATTCCCTTCATTTTGTATCTTTGTCTATTTCTATAAATGAAAACACTGTAATGTGGCAGCATGTCATCTTAATTCTGTAATTTTTGTGTAACTGTTTTGCGTCCTCCTCATGCGTTGGGTTTTAACAGAAGTGTAATTTTGAGTAAACGAAATAGATTTCCTTCAACACCCAATAAGTTTGATGTTTTTTTTAAATACACGTTCATTTGCTTCTTTTATAAATACATTCAGCCACACATACACCCACATTCAGCTTTGCGTTTCATCTTAAATCAAATCAAATTTTATTTATAGAGCACTTTTCCAACACAAGGTCACACAAAGTGCTGAACAAAACAAACAAAAACGTAAACAACCTTTAAAAGTAAAAAAACAAAAGCATCCATCAAACCCCCCCACCCCCACACAAACTCACACAAAACACTGCACACATGCATCGACGTTCACATAGCACCCCCATCCCCACCCTACCCCTCAAACGCCCATCCTTTCCCAACCCCCATTAAACCTAGACCGGAAGCTACTGTCTCTTTAGCTGAAATAAAAATAAGCATCCGGCCTGATGCTGTGAGGAAATAATAACTGGGGATCAATCCACACCACGAGTCGATCCACCCATGACTGCAGCGGCCAAAACCCCAGAGATTTGCACCACCCAGGCCAGTCAGACCCCCACAGACTGAGCAGAAGAGCTGCTGGGATGGAGGATCCCCATGAGGAAACATTGGATTAAGACACAGAATAAAAACTAAAACTAGTAAAACCACTAAAAAAAAAAAAAAACTCAATCAGAAAAATAAAACTGTATGAAAATAGGAACGTAAACAAACATAAAAACATCTTAAACAAAAATAAAAATCAGGTAAAAGCTAAGTTAAAAAGGTGGGTTTTCAGCCTCTTCTTAAAAACATGAACAGACTCTACGGCCCAGAGTTCCTCTGGCAGGTTATTCCACAGGCGAGGACCACCATAGTAAAGTCTTTCTCTTGATAAAGTTTAATTTAAATTGTTTATTGTAAAATTATATTGTGAAAATGTTGAGCTTCTTTTTATAACAATACAGAATTAAAGCCGCAAGAAGCCGCAAGAAGCTAGCAGATACAGTCCCAGTGGTTCAGCCACTCTTGTATACACCACACTCTGCATCCTGCATACACTGTATATTGTTCCGTTGTGTCCTTTTTTTTTTTAGTAGGAAATTGGCCAGGGCAATAGCAGTCTGGGCTGACTTCCATTCCTTCAACCACTTTCTAGATGTCCCACAGCTCTGGGACATGGTCAGTCCTGGGTCTGCTTCTGAGTCTCCTCCTGGTGTGAGGGAATTCCTCACCCTGTAAAGCGTCTGGGAGGCATCCTAGCCAGATGCCCCAACCACCCCATCTGGCTTCTTTAGATGCGGAGGAGGCAACGGCTCTACTTCAGGCTCCTCCCGGAGGCAGAGCTCCTCGCTCTATCTCTCAGTGAGAGCCCAGCCACCCTGCAGAGGAAGCTCCACGTAGAGGATGGAGGAAATACATGCTTGTATCTGTGATCTTGTTCATTCAGTCATCAACCACAGCTGGTTACCATGGTGAGGCTAGCAGTACAGATCCTGGTTACCATGGTAAGGGTGAGAACATAGATCTTCTGGTAAATCCAGAGCTTTGCGTTTTGGCTCAGCTTCTTCCTCACCATGACGGAGTGATACATCGTCCTATTTACTGCAGACACTGAACCAATCTGTTTGTCGATCTCCCACTCTATTCTTCCCCCACTTTGAACATGACCCTGAGATACTTAAATGCCTACACTAGGAGAAGGACACTGTCCCTGACCTGCAGAGGACACTCCACCACTTTCCATCCTTCCAAAACTATTAAGGACAATAGTTTTGAATTAGGAGGCGCTGATCCCATTCATGGAACTCCCACTATGGCTTTTCTCTTGGCTGACTATGGAACCCGATAGGAGGAACTTCATCACCGTCTGTTCTGCCTGTGCTAAGGGTAAAATCTCTCACCGGTCTCCAGCGGGCCTGCCACGGCCTCACCGCCACAGAGCCCAGGACCTTTCGCTTCAAGAGGTATAGTACAATTGTGCTTACTGTGGTTGATCATTTTTACGTACCAGGTCTCTGAGATTGGGAAGGCACGCATATAGATGTTAATTAACCGGGGATGGAACGAAAATAAGGGAATGGAGAGGATTAAAAAATTCAAAAGACCATTTATTAACAACAAACCAACTGCAACTCAATATGACTTAAACAAAATAGAAAAGACAGCAGTAAAACACCGCAGTATGGTAGAGGTCCCCAGTAGGGTCCCCGACCTCCTCATCAGTTTATATGTTGTTATTTTTGCTGCTCTCGCTAATTTTTTTTGACAGATCATGGTGATAAAATGGCTCTTTTTGGTGATAAATGTTGCAGATCCCTGCTTTTTATAACGGGTGATTGCATTTAGTTTTTAAGTGGCTTTTTTTTTCCCAGCGAGCATTCACATGCAAAAAGATTCAAATCATTTTCTGTTCATTCAGTCAGGTGCAAAAAAGTTAAAAAAACAAGTTTTATTCAAATATGTCAAAACAAACATTAATAACAATGCTACGTTAGAAAGACTCCTGAAAAGAGGAAATGTTTTTAACTCCTTTTTGAAGTCTTAAGAAACTTCACCAGAAAGAAGAGGAATGAAGATTAGTCAGAGTTAAACAGAGTACATGTGTGTGAATGAGAGGGATCCAAATGGAAAAGTGAAGTTACAGGGAGAAGAGATAAAGAAGGTGGAAGATTTTAAGTATCTAGGATCAACAGTCCAGAGCAATGAAGAGTGTGGAAAAGAGGTGAAGAAGTGTGTGCAGGCAGGCTGGAATGGGTGGAGAAAAATATCAGATGTGATGTGTGATAGATAAGTTTCAGATAAAATAAAAGAGAAAGTGTACAAAACCGTGGTGAGAGCGGCCATGCTGATTGGTCTAGAGACAGTGGCACTGAAGAAAAGACAGAAACTAAAAATGAAGGTAGCAGAGATGAAGATGCTGAGGATCTCTCTGGGAGTGACCAGGATGGACAGGATCAGAGGAACAGCACATGTTAGAGGTTTTAAAGTCAGGGAGGTCAGATGGTTTGGACATGTGCAGAGGAGAGAGAGAGAGTACATCAGAAGAAGGATGCTGGATTTGGAACCACCAGGAAAGAGGACTAGAGGAAGACCAAAGAGGAGGTTCATGGATACAGTGAAGGAAGACATGAAGATAGTTGGTGTGACTGAAGAGATAGGGTTAGATGGAATGACTTGCTGTGGTACCCCCTGAAGGGAAATGTTGAAAGAAGAAGAAGAGAGGCTTGTTTCAAATATGCTGAAATATTTCAAACTGGATGTTGTCAGTCCCCCATCTGCTGCCTCAAAGCAGCATTTCAGATCATGACATGTGGATTACATCATTTGCAGGATCCAAGCATGAATTTCTAGAAACTTTGTTGGAGCAGAACGGATTTAGAGTTTGTTTACACCTGAGATTTGTCACTGGTATGATTTCTGAAGCTGACATTATGCGGTGAGAATTACATTGGTTTGCCTGGGGTATGCAACGTTGTAATGTTGAGGGAAAATGTTCTTTGACAAAAATCTATACAAATCTTTTGAAGTCGATGACCTTTTTCTTTTGTTTGAGGCGTTCGGCCCCGGGTTGTTTTTGTGGCACCAGACATCAAATTTCTCCTCCTGATCAGGTTTGATACAGCTCGTAATGGTTGAATAGTCTGCAAGACTCTGGATGTTGCCCATTTCAGATTTGCAGATTTGCTGTGGTGTAGAAAGTACAGAGGGGGTGGAAACTGGACAGTGCCTTGTGGAACACCAATATTACACACCACAACATCTGACGTGAAGTTCTTTAAACTTACATGCAGTGGTTTGTGCTGATGCAAATTTGATCCTTTTTGGTCCCAAAAGGGAACCTAATAAGTCCGGCCATCTGGATTGCATCTAACCTGCCCCTGCTAGTTTGGGATGGAAACTTCATTTTTAAACAAAATATGAATTATGATAAATACACACACCGCACAGCTCCGAGAGTAGCCAATAGGTGGTGTTGCAGAATAATTTAAAGAAATCAGCAATCCTATTGGAGGCAGCACGGTGGCGCAGTGGACTTACAGCAAGAACGACGCAGGGGTTCGAGTCCCGGGTGGGGATGAGGTTTGAAAGACTCATCCTCAGAAACTTTCTGTTCAGAGTTTCCATGTTCTCCTCATGTCAGTGTTGGTTTACTCCGGTTCCTTCCCACCTTCCCAAAACATATCAGTAGGGTTCATTGAAATTCAAATTGCCCCTACAAATGAGTGTGTGTGTGTGTGTGTGTGTGAGTGTGTGTGTGTGTGTGTGTGTGTGTGTGTGTGTGTGTGTGTGTGTGTGTGTGTGTATGCGGTTGTGTGTTGCCCTGTGGCAGACTGGCGACCTGTTTGGGATGTACCCCGCCTTTCGTCTTGAATCAGCTGGGATAGGCACCCCGTTAGGGATGGACGGATCAGAAGATGAATGAATGCAATCCAATTGGACACAACGACATCATTCGCAAGATGGTTTAGCTTGGCTTGAAGCCTGAATGGTTGAATAGTATAAAAAACTGAATCATTGATTACAAAAAAAAAGTCATGCATAGAAGATAAACAGAAGGAGATCTGACAAGATGCTTTATTTCTTATTTATTTGAATGTTCATTTTTCTGATTTGTGTTGTTCTTTCCTCCATTATTTGTTACTTTTTCTTTTCAACGTGGACACGTGGAAAATTTGTGTGTGTCTAATTTGTATCATCAGACTTCTAAAAACAGTATTAACTCTAGAACACGATGATCTGACCTCCAACAAAATCAACCAAACTGTCACCATGTATAAAGTAGGAGCCAAGTACACGTAGGAAGATTCAGCTGAGTTTATTGGGGGGTATGAGGGGCTCAGGCTGACTGGAGAAGCTGTGACATTAACCAAGGGGAGCAGGCTGGAGTGGTGCAGCCAGGCATGAAGGACACTGGAGAGCAGGCAATAATAACAACTAAACAATCGTAGACACATTGGGGGAAAACTAAGCTTAACAAAATAAATTTTTTTTTTTTTTTTTTCAGATAAAAGACTTAGCCGTTCCTAAAAGAGGAGAAAAAAAAAAAACTAAAAACGTAGTTCTCATATTGTTTGAGGTTTTTAACATAAAATTTTTCTTTGTGATAAAACTGCCAACTTTCTCAAGATAAGAATATCAGCCCCCTCATTCTCTCTGGCTCCTCCTGGTCAGCAGCTATTTAAAGTTTCATCAAACAGAAAAGATTCATTCGACTTGGCTGGAGCAGTGAGATCGTTCACCTTGTTTAAATCATCAAAAAATCAATAGAAAAATTTATTCTCTGAACCAGATTTCACTGAAAGCAAGGTGAGATTCAAAGATTCTTTATCGTCACCATTCTCAACAGTGAAATTTAGACAGATGTCAGACTAAAAAGCATATTCATATATAAGAAGTAGAAATAAAAGTAACAAAAACAGTATAAAAGACAATAAAACAATATAAATAAGCAACTGGATTATTTTTACAAAATTAACAGTGCAATGTTGTGAGTGATTATTGCTGTTAAAGTGTGTGTTGCTGTAAAGTGTTCTTAGTGCTTGTCCGATGAGTGTGCTAGAGGATGGAGGTTAGAGGGGTGATTGTTTTGACAGCTCTGGAGAAAAAAAAACTGTCTCTGAGACGTGAGGTGGTGGTTTTCATGATCCTGTATTGTTTCCCTGATGAGAGAGGCACAAACAATCCGTAACCTGGATTGTTTGGAGTGGGGTCCATCGCTATCCGTTTTGCCCTCTGCTGAACTCGGGAGCTGTAGACCGAATCCAGATCTGGTCATATGATCCTCTGTGCAGTCTTCACAACCCGGGCCAAGTTCTTTTTATTCTGCGTAGTGCAGCTGCCGTACTACACGGTCATATTGAGAGACAGGATGCTCTCTGTAGTGTCTCTGTAGAAGTTCATCAGTAGTTGAGAGAAGAGTCCAGAGCGCTTCAGCTTCCTGAGGAAGAAGAGACGTTTTTGGGCCTTCTTCACTGTCATGATGCAGAGTGCACATGGAAAGACCCAGTTGCAGACAGTAAAACATGGTTTATTTAAAGGTTGGTGGTCCAGATTTACTGAGAAACAAAGACAACGTGTTAGTGGCATGATAAACAGTTATTGCAGTAATGTGATTCATGGTCAGGCAACCAGGAAGACCTGGCTGGGAAGGATTGTAAGACCCGACCAGGAAGTCCTGGGTGATTCAGCTTAAATAGATGGCCCAAAGCACAGCTGTTTGGAATCATCAGTCATCCCCGCTGATCCTGGTCAGATTGATGAGAGATGTCCATGGGTCCCTCTGGCTGCAGAAGAGGGGACCGTGACATTCACCAGGTGTAGTTTGTTGGTAGTCCACGAGAGGTCTGCGGAGACATGGAAGCCCAGGAATTTCACGCTGTCAACTTGCTCCAAAGCTTTCTCCTGTATCCAAAGGGAGGCATTTTAAGTCCTCCTGGACCTCCTGTAGTCCACTATTCCCTCCTTTGTCATACTGGTGTTCAGGGAGAGGTTGTTCTCTGAACCCCACTGTGTGAGGCTCTGGACGTCCGCTCTGTAGTGGGTCACATCATTATTGGATATGAGACCCAGCACGATGGTGTCATCCGCAAACTTAATAACCATGAGTATTTCTCATGTACAAACTCAGAACCATTTAAAACTTCTTTATAATTTTGCATCAAAACAATCAGATTGGAAGCAGATGTTACAGATGTTCCTGCAAAAAAAAAATGTGTTTGATTCTTTCTCATCAGATGGCATCGAGACATCTCCTGGCGTTGGTTCTCTGCATGGTATGCAGCATTGTGGTTGTTGAAAGTGTGATTAAAATGAATTTATATGTTTATTCATGATTAATAAAAACAACAATAATCAATGACCAACATAAACCAGAGCAACAACTTGTCAAAATGTGAAGGCGACTTTTTAAACTGTGGACTTTTATATTTACAGGGAATTGTGCTGGATAATGGAGGTGCTGTATTACTGAGTTATTACACATTTGGGGTTCGGGATGTGGATTAAAAAAAATTCTGTTCAAAGCAAATTATTAAAAAGACAAACTGTTATGGCTCTCATGAGACTTCATGATTGTTGTGCAAATATCTGCAAATATACTTCTCTTTTGTTTAAGGTGCATCTGACAATTATGCTAGATGTTCTCCTGGCTGGCGACATTTTGGATCTCGCTGTTTCATTTACTACCGCAACTTAGAGACGTTCACAGGTGCAGAGGTACCTATCTATCTATCATGTGTTTATCTTCATATGTCTGTCAAAGAATCCAACATGTTTTCATTCACTGCACCACAAGGAAAGATCAAAATGAAAGTTTCTGTCCATTACAACTCAATCAGAATCAGAATCAGAATATACTTTATTGATCCCACACAGGGGGGAAATTTGTGTGTCACAGCAACAACTTCCTATCTGCTAAGTGAGTCGTTGTAGAGCCCGATCACGTACGGAAAGAAAGACCTCCGGTAACGAGATGTTCTCGAGCGGAGCTGTCTGAGCCTCTTGGAGAAGGAGCTCCGCTGTTCGTCCAGGAGTGGGTAGAGAGGATGGTCATGATTGTCCATGATGGATAAAAGTTTGTTCAGTGACCTCCTCTCCACCACTGCCTCAAGTGAGTCCTGTTTGCTGCCAATGACAGAGCCAGCCAGTCTGATTAGTTTATTCAGTCTGTTGGTGTCACTGGCTGCGATGACCAGACCAGACAAGACCAAGACACACTAAGAATTTAACATTAAAGTCAGTGGATTGTAGAATTTTTTGCAGAGGAGTAGTGAAAAGACTAACAACGAGGGGAAACAGTGCATTCTGGTGTGTGTAGCTGGTGTGTATAGTAGGAAATATTGGGTAACTGACTGGCTAATTTTAGGAGGGGAATCCAGATGCCGTACTACTGTCCAGTTAGTTTTGGTAAATCACATATAAAGCAGCCATCATATTCAAGACTCAGTGGCTCTGCAACAAATGAACAAAAGGTTAACGTGATGTCACTCTGGAAACGCATATTTCACAGCTGCAATAATGTAGGTAATGGATCTGGCAAGCATTTGTGTGCTGTACGTTGTGGACATTTATTGGATGTGTCCTCCAGTTAATGTGAATGTGGCTAAAAAACGGGATCAATCTGTTTTGACATGATTAAGGCAACATCCCGTTTGCAGTTTCCCTCCGCTTTTGTCTGAGTTTAGCCATCTCTTCAAAGGTCACTGAACCAGCGTTAGCTTTCCAATACAAAAAAAAAAATTATGAGGGTTGAATTAAAATTTTTAGGGATTTTGATGAATGACAAGTTAACATGAAAATCTCATTCCATGGAAATAAAGTGGCCAAGAACCGATTTATTTTAAAGTCTAAATAAAGGAGGGTGAGGGCTCTAATGCAGGGCATCCTGAAAAATCCCCATCACCCTCTGCATGATTTGGTCACAACCCAGAAAAGTACCAGGAGTAACAGGTTTCTGTCATTGCGCTGCAGGACTGAGCGAATTAAAAGCTCATTTATCCCTTCTGCCTTCAGGCAGTTTTTATCTTTCATCTATCTATCGTCTATCTATTGGTTCTTCCTTATCTTACATGTTGTCATGAAGTGTGGGGGAATACATATGAAACCAACATAAACCCTTTAAATTTCAGAAACTAATTAGAATTTTTTCTGAATCTAAACATGGAGACCGTTTGTTTAAAGCTAAAGACAAAACTTTGCCAGAAGATTTACAAAAACTGTTTGTTCTTACTTTAGAAAACATGACTTCAAATATCTGCTTGCGTGCACATTAAAACAAAAGTGATTATCTGTGTCAGGTGTTCTTCATCTTCTCCTTTCGGCATTTCCCTTCAGGGGTCACCACATCAAGTCAGTTTCTTCCATCTAACCCTATCTCCTGCATCCTCTTCAGTCACACCAACTCTCTTCATGTCTTCCTTCACTGTATCCATGAACCTCCTCTTTGGTCTTCCTCTAGTCCTCTTTCCTGGTGGTTCCAGGAAAGTATTAGGTGTAATAGGTGTTAAAATGTGGAATTTGCAGAAAAATGAATTAAAAAGTTGCCAAAGTATAGTTCAGTTCAAAAAAATACTGTGTACAAAACAAAACTATGTGGGAGACGTTGGCTCAGTGGTTAGAGTGTTCGCCCGCGGACCGGAAGTCAACTGGAAGTTTGCGGGTTCGCAGCCCACTAAGTGCATATCTAGGGTCCTGGGTGAAGACACTGAACCCCCCCCCCCCCTCCCCCCTCCCCCCCCCCCCCGTTTCTCCCACCATTGCGCCGTTAAGGCTGCCCGCTGCGGGGGAGGAGTGCAGCACACAAATGTCCCTGGTGAGGGATGAATAGAGTGAGTAAAAAAACCAAACAAATTAGATTGTACAAACTGGATCATTAACTGGAAATAAATTGATTAATTATGCATTGAATGCAGGGCAATAGGTTACATTTGTATGTCAGTTACAGTCAGGCACCTTCATAACCGTCTATCCCTTATGGGGGTTGCTGGAGCCCATCCTGACTGATTCAAGGCGAGGGGTAGGGTACATCCCGAATAGGTCGCCAGTCTGTCGTGAGGCCACACACATACAACCATACATCCCACATTCATTCCTAGGGGTAATTTGGCACCGGCCAATCAACATGACATGCATGTTTTTGGAGGGTGGGAGGAAACCGGAGTAGCCGAAGGAAACCCATGCAGACACGGGGAGAACATGCAAACTCCACACAGAAAGGCCATTGTTCCCAGCTTTGTGCCCACCCTGGACTCGAACCCACAATCTTTTTGCTGTGAGACTACTGTGCTACCGTGCCGCCCTGTTAAATATGTAAATGTTATTAGTATTTTATTTTTGTCATGAAAGGAATAAATAAAATGAAAAATGAACATGTCACAAAACCACCTCTGCCAATCAGCTGAAAATCAACGATCAATAATTAGGACGTATAAACAATCTTTCACCTCATAGATATTTAAATATGCCGTTTTTCCATTTATTTGTGTAAATATACGTAAAACAGACAGCATGGTCAAATTGTGTTCACATCTTTCTTACTAACTTTTTTCTTTTTAATCTGCCAGAAATTCTGCAATCGCCGCGGAGGGCATCTAGCCTCCATCCACTCAAACGATGAGAACCGGTATGTTTCATTCATGGTAGAGAGAATCGTCGCAAAGTTTGTTTGGACCACTTGGATCGGCGCTACCAGGGCTGAGAAAGTAAGTTGTTTTTATTAATATTTTTTAAAGTTTCAGTTGATGGAATTAATGTTTTTTTTTCAACATATTCTCAGGAGTCAAAATGGAAGTGGACTGATGGATCCGATTGGGATTACACGAGCTGGATTGGAGGAGAACCTAACAATGCTGAACACTGTGCTGAAATACAATTCCAAAGTAATAAAAAAAAATGATTAGACATTAAAGCTTTAAACGTAAACAAAACTTTTATATACTATTTACATCAAACAGATACAAACTTGAAAATATTTTTTCAATTTAAATGTGTTTCCTGAATAAGCTCCAGTGTGACCAAGCATCATTATGAAAAATGAGGTTACAGGAGTCACTCCAGGGGGCGCCACAGCAAGTCAGTTTCTTCCATCTAACCCTATCTGCTGCATCTTCTTCAGTCACACCAACTATCTTCATGTCTTCCTTCACTGTATCCATGAACCTCCTCTTTGGTCTTCCTCTAGTCCTCTTTCCTGGTGGTTCCAAACCCAGCATCCTTCTTCTGATGTACTCTCTCTCTCTCCTCTGCACATGTCCAAACCATCTCAGTCTGACCTCTCTGACTTTAAAACCTCTAACATGTGCTGTTCCTCTGATCCTGTCCATCCTGGTCACTCCCAGAGAGATCCTCAGCATCTTCATCTCTGCTACCTCCATCTCTGTTTCCTGTCTTTTCCTCAGTGTTACTGTCTCTAGACCAATCAGCATGGCCGCTCTCACCACGCTGTCTCTAGACCAATCAGCATGGCCGCTCTCACCACACTGTCTCTAGACCAATCAGCATGGCCGCTCTCACCACACTGTCTCTAGACCAATCAGCATGGCCGCTCTCACCACACTGTCTCTAGACCAATCAGCATGGCCACTCTCACCACACTGTCTCTTGACCAATCAGCATGGCCGCTCTCACCACACTGTCTCTAGACCAATCAGCATGGCCACTCTCACCACGGTTTTCTACACTTTTCCTTTCATTTTATCTGAAACTCTTCTGTCACAGATCACACCTGATAGTTTTCTCACCCTGCCTGCACACGCTTCTTCACCTCTTTTCCACACTCTCCATTGCTCTGGACTGTTGATCCTAAGTACTTAAAATCTTCCACCTTCTTTATCTCTTCTCCCTGTAACCTCACTTTTCCTGTGAGTCACAATACTTTATTATTACTGAATGAACAATCTTTATAAAATTAGTCAAAAACGAAGCTGAAAAAATATTACAGCAATGCATCTGTAAAAATGACAGTCCTTTGAACGCTGCTTTAAATCTATACCAACTCCACCTGATGACGTCTTAGTGGGAATTCATGAAGTAAAGTTACAAGGTAAATTTTGACAACAAAATAGCAGAAAGTGAATGTTACACAAATGACTGTTTCTCGTCATTACAGATACCTCAAGCATTCATAGTCAATACAGTTTGTGATTTCAGGCAGGGGGAGCCATTGTGTTCCTTATCCTGGCATAGACTTATTTGTGTTTAAAATGACTCACCTCTAAATTTTCTTTTCTAACAGAGCGTGCCTGGAATGAAGTGCCCTGCAACATCATCAAACCATTCCTCTGTTGCAAAAAGATTTGAAGCAAATCTCCATCACCGCCTCGAGAACCCAAACACTCAAAATGTCTTTGTTTTGGATCAAATAAATGCATTCATCATTCCATCTATTCATGTATTTATTCTTCCATCCTGTTGAGCTGTTAGGGTTCTGTAGTAAACCATGAGAGGTGGGGTACACCCTGCAAAGCTAACCAGTGTTTAACATTTATGAAAAACAAAATCTTCAAATGAACTCAAATAAAAAAAATCTTTATTAGTATCGGGGATCAAATTAAGAAAGGTCTGTGATGAATAAATAAATACAACATCTGAATTTAACTTTTAATTTGATTTTTTAAACCAAAAGAAAAGTATTTTTATCAGAGTTTATTTTAAAATTTAAATTTAAAACTGTACATTTATTGTTAGTTCAAAAGGAGAAATCTATTTTCAAACTACAAAAAAATGTTCTGTTTTCAAAGATGTGCAATGCAGATTTATTTTACACCTGAATGTTTAAGTTACATTTGTCATGGTCCCCCTCTCATCTGGAACACACCTTAGTACAGAACATCCGTTTCCCGAGAGGGTCCTGGATACCCTTCCTCCATCCTCCTTGTGCCAGTCTTCTTGTTTTCCCGAGGAGGGCCCGCTTCCTGTTTTCCGGAAGATGTCCCGTCTTCCTGATTTCTAAACTCAGTTCCATCCTCCTGTTTTCCCGAGTAGAGCTTGTCCACCTGTTTCCCTGAGGAGGTCCTGTCCTCTGCGATCCCGTTTCCCGAGGGTGTCCCAGACGCCTCTCTTTCTCTGCCCCACTACCTTCCAGCCACCATGGGCCCAGCGTTACCAACAACTCATCACCCCACTGCACTTGCTCCATTACTCTGCTGCTACCCCTTCTGCCTCCAGGCAGCCTTCCTGTTGAGCTCCATGGCTATGATCCTTTTCCTGCTGAGCTCGTACCCCTGGCTCGTGGTGCGCTCATAATGCAGCACATGGAAGTCCCGGTGAGGGATGAAGTAAGTATATTAAAAAAAAAAAAAAAAAGAATGTTCATTTACATTCATGCAAAAAAAAGCCACGTTTTATTTATAATTCTGTTTAGTTGTTTTTTGTCTTAGTGTCCTGTTTCAGAACGATAAAAGATTACTCTATTCATCCCTCACCAGGGATGTAACCAATTCACCAGCTGCAGTCAACACCCTAAAACCGTATGAGACTCTGGTGGAGGAGAATGAGGAGCATAGTGGAGGCTAACACCCTCTGAGACTCTGGTGGAGGAGAATAAGGAGCATAGTGGAGGCTAACTCCCTCTGAGACTCTGGTGGAGGAGAATGAGGAGCATAGTGGAGGCTAACACCCTCTGAGACTCTGGTGGAGGAGTATGAGGAGCATAGTGGAGGCTAACACCCTCTGAGACTCTGGTGGAGGAGAATGAGGAGCATAGTGGAGGCTAACACCCTCTGAGACTCTGGTGGAGGAGTATGAGGAGCATAGTGGAGGCTAACACCCTCTGAGACTCTGGTGGAGGAGAATGAGGAGCATAGTGGAGGCTAACACCCTCTGAGACTCTGGTGGAGGAGAATGAGGAGCATAGTGGAGGCTAACACCCTCTGAGACTCTGGTGGAGGAGTATGAGGAGCATAGTGGAGGCCAACACCCTCCGAGACTCTGGTGGAGGAGAACGAGGAGCATAGTGGAGGCTAAAACTTAATCAGTTAATATATAGTTGATGCTGAGAAACCGTGGGCCTTTTCATTAAAATGCTTTTTTTGGTTTGGGAGAAATTTGTAAAATTGCCCTAAAAAATCTGCAAATCACCAAGGTCGTGAAAAATGAGCTGGACCGTTGTCAGCGTGTGGTTTGGCCGTAATGAGCGAAGACTGAAGAGTACATGACGTGTACTCCAAGGATGAAGACCTGGGAGATTAGAAGAATTTAGATAAACATGTTGCCAGAGGAATGATGTGGATTAACTCATCGCATGTCATCATCAAAAACAGACAAATAACAATTTAAAAATGTATTTTTGTTTTAATGGAAACAGTTTAGAAGCTTCTGGCTCTGCAGAGGTCTAGCTGGTCCGTTCCTGATGAAAAACTTTCCCATCAGACTGCTTTCTCCAGCTCAGTCTGAAACTTTCCTTCACTCCCTGGTCCTTCAGCTTTTGCTCCAACTGAAACACAGTCACATGTGAAATCCTGAAGGCCTCACTCTGATGTTCTCTTACAGCTCTAAACTACATGGGATTTACCTTCTGTAGCAACTCGTCCAGGACAGCAGGGTCATTGACATCCAAAGAGGAGCTTCTGGACAGTTTGACTCTAGTCACTTGCTTCAGAAGAGGGAAGTCTGTGAAAAATAACATTATCAGGAGTTAGAGAAAAGGTGTTTAAATTCTCAGACCACAGTGTGACCAATAAAACCACTGATGTACTGGTAACGGAGACAGACAACAGTGTGTTATTATAATTATTTTGTTCAGGTGAAGGGTCAGGGTTAGACCCTAAACCTAACCCTTTATTATCCCTTCCTTACACATCTTCACCATGAGTACTGGAGACATTCATCTGTCTGGAAATTTCCCTCCACAGCGCTGGCACGGCTGACCATCATCTCCACTTCCACTGGTGAAATTACGATTCCTTGCATGAGTAATGACAGGTGGCACCGGCTCAATTGAGGACCATTTCTTGTGCATTACCTCCTTTTAATAATCATATTTATAGTTTTAGAAGTGTGGTTGGGGTGGGATAGAGATCCTGTTGTCCTGCTAAACCTGAGATTTGTCACAAGTGAGATCTTAAAAGTTACGTAAAGGAAGTCACAGCGGTTTTAATAAATCCTGAGTTTGCGTGGCCTCAGCAAAGTGTGTACGCTGAGAAAAAAACTCAGTGTCAGATTAAAAACTGAGACCCAGATCTTTACATCTCAGACAATAATTCAGAAAACTGAACAAATTTAGCACAACTACATTCTGTAGCATCTTTACGGTAATCGTGGCTTACCGTAACACACAGAGGACATTTTGGTGTCACAGTTCATGTCCTCCCATTTTCCATCGTTTTTAAAGTTGGCTGCAGCACAGTTCTCTTCCTCGATATTTGGGCGCCACTCTGACCAGTATCTGAACATGGACTGGGATCCATTCAGCAGCTTCCAGGAGCCCCTGAAAAGTCCAATCCAAGCTCTGGTGTTTAAAAGCAACTTCTGCTTTATTTCATCGTTCTCGGCGAAGCTGGAGATGCTCGCCAAGTCGGTATGGTGTTCCCTGCAGTACGTCTGAGCTTCTGTAAAATTCATGTTTTCATCGGTGACGACAAATTTAATCGTTGAACCTGAAACTGGATCATAAACACACAATTTAAAGCACAGGTGTCAAACTCAAATACCCAGAGAGCCTAAGTATATAAACTGAAAACATTTAAGACAAGGCAAGTTTATGTGTAGCACACTTCATACAAAATGTAATTTAAAGCGCTTCACAAGAAGGAAAAAAAAGAATGCATTAAAATCACAAAACATAGAATCAAAAAGTTTAAATAAAAATGGAATCATTAAAACAGATAAAAAAGAGTAATTAATCAAATACACAGTTAAACAGAACTGTTTTCAGCCTAGATTTAAACATTGTCACAGTAGAGGCCTGTCTCACGGCCTCAGGAAGTTTGTTCCAAACTTTTGCAGCATAAAATTGAAATGCAGCTTCTCCATGTTTAGTCCTGACTCTAGGCTCCAGCAGGAGACCGGTCCTAGAGGTCCTCAGAGTTCTAGATGGTTCATAAGTACAGATACACCAAAGTACAAATGTTTACACCAAAGTACACTGTAGCCTCCACTTTAAGGCCTTTTTGTTCAGACCAGTGAGTAGACCGTTGCAATAATCTACCCTTCTGGAAACAAATGCATGGATTAGAACCTCTAAGTCTGTTTTAGAAACCAAACCTCTGATTTTGGCAATCTTTTTCAGGTGGTAAAAGGCTGCTGATGTAATTGATTTGATGTGACTGTTGAAGTTAAAGTCTGAGTCCATTATTACTACCAGATTTCTAACTTGATTTGTCGGTTCCAGAGAGAGAGATTGAAGGTAACTGATGACACTTCCTCTTTGTTTCTGTGGGCCAAAGACAATGATTTCAGTTTTGTCTAAGTTTAGCTGCAGAAAGTTGTTTTGCATCCAGACTCTGATTTGTTGAATACAGTGACAGAGTGAATCCACAGGTCCATGTTCACCTGCTGTCAGTGACACATAAATCTGAGTATCATCTGCGTAATTGTGATAGGACACGTTATTATTGGCTATCAATTGCCCTAACGGCAGCATGTAGAGGTTAAACAACAAGGGTCCAAGAATTGACCCATGGTGAACCCCACAGGTCAAAGGCATGTGATCTGACACACAATTTTCAATTTCTACGAAACAGCTGCATCTTTTTAAATAGGATTTAAACCAACTAAGTGCAGTACCAGAAACACCAACCCAGTTCTCCAGCCTCTGTAGAAAGATCTCATGATCTATAGTGTCAAACGCAGCACTCAGGTCCAACAGGATTAAAACAGAGATTTTGCCAGCGTCAGTGTTCATACGAATGTCATTTGTTACCTTGATAAGAGCTGTCTCTGTGCTGTGATGAGGTCTAAAACCTGACTGGAAGACATCAAATGAGTTATTCACTAAAAAAACTTCAATAACTTCTGCAGACTTAGCAACTGCCTTTTTTTTTTTTTTAAATCCTGGATACGTTTTTTTATTAGGTGGATATGAATTAATCAAAGTTTAATTATCTTAAGATTAAGAGAGGAGCAGAAGGGAATATGTGCCATCATTTGCTGCACCAAAAAAACCGGCATTCACCCTGGGATTTGTAGTTTCAGTGCTCTGACATCTGTAGGGTGTAACGCCTAGCTTCAATAGTTACTTGCTTTGGTTTGATAATAATTAATATGACCCGATTCATTCAGTTTTCTGCAGACTGATAGATTTTAAGGGTCGAAGAAAGATGGATTACCGATGGACTGGCCATTGTTTATTTTTAAAAAAAGTTCAATTTTAATGTGTATAAAAAAATTTATTGTCTTATGTGTTGATGCGGTTTCATTCATTCATTCATCTTCTGAACCGATCATCCGTAATGAGGTAGCGGTGGGTGCCGAAGAGAAGGTACACCCCAAACAGGTGCCAGTCTGTCATGGGGCCACACACGCCCACTCATTTGTTGGGGCAATTTCACAGCGACCAATCAACACATGTTTTTGGAGGGTGGGAGGAAACTGGAGTACCTGGAGAAAACCCACACATACACAGAGAGGACATGCAAATTCCACAGTGTTCCAAGCCTCATCCCCACCCAGGACGGCTTTCAATCAGCGATGACTGAAAGCCATACTCTGATGGTGAGTGAATACTTAATTCTCACCTCTTTCGTAGCAGATTGCTGTTAAAAGACGGTCACATGGGTAGTCATGCCATGTGCCATCTTTTGCCAGGATAATACAATCTTCTATTCCATTGTTGTCGTTTGGTTGTCCAGACCCCCAGTTTCTGAAGGGTTTCTTGTTATTTTCATAGAAATCCTGGTCAGACCAACTCCATTCCGTCGCGTCTTTGGTTAGCCCAATCCATGCCTGCCGGAACCAAAAAAATATGTTTTATTTTCAGACATATTTAAGTCAGAAGATCACGTGGACACTGAATCCTCGAAACAGCTAAACAAGGCGTACAGGGTCAAGAAGCGTTTAACAAAAATATTTACTCACTTTAAGATAAATTAACACACTTTTTCTTGTAATTATATTGCTTTAAAACTATTTTATCAGATCCGAATGTGACTCTGTTCTCATGTTTTTATGTAGCTTGAACTGCTAGAACTGGTTGAACATATTCAAATGTTTTGTTTTTAAGAACTAAATCCCTGGATCAACTGGGATTAAAGATTCCTTCACAGAGCATCATTTATCATCTGATGATCACTTATTTTTACCAGGATCTGATGTTTAATTCATTGGGATTTTTGTTTCCATTTAAACCACTTAGTATGTGTTTAGTATTACCAACTTTTAAATTACATGTAAACACTATTCTCCTCCTCCTCCAGGTCGAGAGGAGCCAGATGGGGTGGTTCGGACATCTGGTCAGGATGACCCCCAAGCGCCTCGCGGGCGAGGTGTTTCGGGCATGTCCCACCGGTAGGAGACTAAGGGGCAGACCCCTGACCTGCTGGAGAGACTATGTCTCACAGCTGGCTGGGGAACGACTTGGGATCCTTCCGGGTGAGCTGGAGGATGGAGCCGGGGTGAGAGAGGCCTGGGCTACCCGTTTGAGGCCGTTGCCCCCACGAACCGACCCCGGAAGAAGCGGAAGTTGACGGAACGGAACCCTTTACTCATGTATAAAACTGTTCCAAAAGAAACCAAAATGCTGCTGAAAGCAAAAAAAAAAATAAAAAAATGGCATGATTACAGCTGATTTCTCCAAACAATCTGGAATTCTGAGAACTAAAAGTTTTTAATAAACTGAAAAGTTGACCAAATGTAAAGATTTCAGTTGGTCTTAAACACAGGTTTTCCTTCCAGATGTGCAAACACAGTTGTGGCAAAATGTTGTTTTTTCTTCCGTTCCATTCCGTCATCTTCCGCTTGTTCCGGGGTCGGGTCGCGGGGGCAACAACCTCAAACGGGCAGCCCAGGCCTCTCTCTCCCCGGCTGCATCCTCTAGCTCACCTGGAAGGATCCCAAGTCGTTCCCCGACCAGCTGTGAGACATAGTCTCTCCAGCAGGTCCGGGGTCTGCCCCTTGGTCTGCTCCCGGTGGGACGTGCCAAAAAACACCTCGCCCGCGAGGCGCTCGGGGGGCATCCTGACCAGATGCCCGAACCACCCCATCTGGCTCCTCTCGACCTGGAGGAGGAGCGGCTCGACACCGAGCTCCTCCCAGATGGCAGAGCTCCTCACCCGATCTCTGAGTGAGAGTATGTTTTTTCTTGTGGTCATTAAACGACACTTTGTCGATCACAGAGTAGCATTGTTTTGGTTTTTTTTTGTTTTTGGTTTTTTTGGGTTTTTTTTTAACTGCTTTCTGCAATAAAATTGTATTTTTAGATTTTAAAGAAGCCTTTTTTTTCTCCTCTTTTTTTGATCAAGAATATATTTTTTAACTCCTTTGGCCGCCATGTTGGAGCACAAAAGCACTCTTTCTCATGAAGGAAAAACTCTGTTGACACAATTATTCAAAAATAATTAATGAAGACACGTAGAGGAGAGATTCTCTCCCAGTATGAATATATATAATGTAACTAGGACTGGGATTACAGATCATGGTCTATATCAGGAGAGAGACCGTTACATCCATCACAATAATAGTAATTCATTTCATTTAAAAGGAACTCAAGGACACTGTACAAGAATAAAAAGAACAATAGATCAAATATAAAACACATCATGTGTCATGATCCCATCACCAGCCACCAGAGAGAGCCCTGGGCCTTCCCTCATCACCCTGATTAGGGACACCTGAAGGTGATTAATCTGATGACACACACCTATGGATCCTGCTGCCTATTTAGAGGCAGTCTGTTCTGAAATTGTGCAGTCTAAGCCCAGTTTCAGGGAAAGTTGCAGTTTATTTTATGGTGTTTGGTAGTTTGAAACCGTCATTTCTGTATTCTGATTTGGGTAGGATGTTTTCTCATCGCTGCAATCATATGCCTGAAATTCCTGACCTAGTTGCTGGAGTGAATCAAATTAAGCAAAAGCACTGGGTGGTGCTGCCTGGCGACCTGTTTAATAATAATAATGTATACTTTATTGATCCTCACTTGGGAAATGTGTGTGCTGCATTACACCGCAGCAGGCTGCCAGAACGGCACCAATGGTGGGAGAGCAAGGGGTTAGGTGTCTTCTCAAAGGACCCTAGATGTGAACTCGGTGGGACAAAAATACTCACATCTGTTTGGTGTAAGGACAAAAATAACTGGACGCAAAGTCTTGTAATTTTTTGTATGAATTCCTAAAAACAGAGCATTAGGTTTCTCATAATAGAGTTCAAAGAACTGCAGCAGAACAATATGACAACTTGGAGGTGAGTCCTTCAGTTCATTAATTGTTGGTACAGAGTAACTGCCCAGTTCAATCAAAATCTCTTCAATAGCTCGGGAAACGTTACGTTCACTAAAGTGTCAAAGGTGCACCGGTAAAACGAGTTTCACATCTTCGCTCAATAAAAATACATGTCAGTTTTTCTATTTAATCTGAAAATTAAATATTGTTATTATATTCATATCTGTTACCATGGCAACTGCACAACCCGACCTCAGAAGTTCTTATTCTCTGAATGAATGAAGAGTAAGATGGATGAATGAACAAATAAATGGATGAAATAAGTAACAAACAGATAAATAACTGAGCAGATGAATGAATGAACAGTTGTATGGATGACTTCTGTTATGAAATGATTTCAGATTGCGTGAATCTGAAATCATTTCCAGATTCATTCAGTTGAATGAATCAAAAAACGTACGTATTCGCTGTTCAGTTTGCTGAGGTCGGCCATCTTGTTCAGACTGGTTACTACATTCATGTCGCTAACGGTAACCATCCCAGAGAACTTATCTCTGCAGTATTTTTCAGCTTCGCTCCACGTCTTCGGCTCGTACACAAAATAATAATGCTCCCCAGCACTGGCGACGATGCTGCACAGCGCTGGATAAAACACACATAAGACACACAGTAGTTCAAATCAAATCCAACTTGAATTTTCAAACTTGAAGTTACAACAGAACAAACAAAAACTCAAGCAATAATTAAATTCTTTACTATTAAACAATAACAAACTAAAAGTTACTGTTATACATTCAAAATCATACACTGCACACCTGCCATGTAATGACAGACATGGTAGTCTGGTGCCACTTAGTCTCGCCACTCAATTTAATTTTACTCCAGCAAGACATTAGCTTATCATTGCAGTAATGGGAAAAGTCATATCCAATAAGTGAACAGATATAACCACCAAAGATGGGAGGACCCATCCCAGAGTCCAAAGATTATGCTTCCATATCGGAAGACATGTTGGTAGAATTGAAGAGGTCTTTGAAATATTCCTTCCACTAATCCACAAAGTGCCGGGTCAAAGTCAGCAGCTCACCATCCTCACCATAAACAGTGTTGATGGTGCACTGCATCCCCCTGCTGAGCAGCCAGATGGTGGACCAAAATTTCTTCGTAGCCTGCTGAAAGGCAATCTCTATGGTCTTGCTGAATCCGCCCTCGCCCGG
The DNA here is from genome assembly GCA_902685375.1 of Neostethus bicornis. Taxonomy (NCBI): domain Eukaryota; kingdom Metazoa; phylum Chordata; class Actinopteri; order Atheriniformes; family Phallostethidae; genus Neostethus; species Neostethus bicornis. The sequence goes on from LR738550.1 coordinate 29,868,416, forward strand.
GTCTTTGCCTCAGTAACCACCAAAGCTACATTCTACCTTGCCAATCAATAACTGTCACCTGCCTCTAGAATCCCATTGGCCCAGAAGGTCCCATAATGCTCCTTCCTCAACTTTACAGAATCCATCACCACCGGTGTCCATCAGTGAGTTCGGGGGTTGCCGCCAACACAGGCACTGATGACCTTGTGTCTGCAGCTTCAGTTTGATGCCTCAAACACAGAGATGTGGAACTTCCATTCTGAATCGATGTCTCCCACCTCCTTTGGTATCCGTGAGAAGCTCTGCCATGGGTTGTGAGTTGAAACTCTGTCTGGCGGAAGAATATACCAGCTTTCTCCCTCACCATCTAAGCCTACCCACAAGCAGGTGGTGATTAGTTGACAACTTTTGGGATCCTTGGGGCACGTAAACCCCACCACAATGGTAAAGTGGCAACTCAAGGAGGGGTTTGTTGCTGAAAAAAGGGGACCTACCATGCTGTACGGTCTGTGTTGGTAACAATTCCCCAGATTGAGAATTTAAAGAGTGTTTAGAAATTTTAATTAAGGGAAAGACGTGGTTGGAAAAGTTTATTTTTACGTTTTGTTTTCCGGACGACACGGACTGTTTGGGTGCATAACATATATCACGTTAGGCATAAAAAAATCCCCATGACTGTGTAAAAAATTAGACTGTTGCCATAGAAAATGTAAAAAAAAAGTAAAAAAGTAAATAAATTCTTTCTGCTATTACAAAACAAAAGACTGAAAAAAAGAGTTAATTCTAAATGAACCCAGTCCTGAAAAAACATTTTAAAACCTTTTTTTTTCTTACAAATATTAGGTCAATCGGATCAATCATCCATCATGTTTAAGCTGAAACTTGATAGAGTCGCACTCAGGACGGATGCACAAATAAAATTTATCAATAAAAATGACATAAGTTTCTTACCAGACACGGTGATGACAGGCAGCAGAAACATCTCCATCTTCTTTCTGTTCTCTGCTTTTTCTCCATCTCTGAATGAACTTAAATACACTTAGACACATTTCTCATCTCTCTCTGGTCATGCACATGCAAAATAAACATGCAAAGTTCCAAAACTCAGACATGTTCAGACTGATTTGTAAAAAGAAGTCAAAACAATTCAAACTAGATTTATTTACATGGTGAGCCTGAAAAGATTCCATATAAAACCTCATAATACAGAAGTCCTTTTGTCTTCTTCTTCTTCTTTCGGCATTTTCCTTCAGGGGGCGCCACAGCAAGTCAGTTTCTTCCATCTAACCCTATCTGCTGCATCCTCTTAAGTCACACCAACTATGTTCATGTCTTCCTTCACTGTATCCATAAACCTCCTCTTTGGTCTTCCTCTAGTCCTCTTTCCTGGTGGTTCCAAACCCAGCATCCTTCTTCTGATGTACTCTCTCTCTCTCTCCTCTGCACATGTCCAAACCATCTCAGTCTGACCTCTCTGACTTTAAAACCTCTAACATGTGCTGTTCCTCTGATCCTGTCCATCCTGGTCACTCCCAGAGAGATCCTCAGCATCTTCATCTCTGCTACCTCCATCTCTGTTTCCTGTCTTTTTCTCAGTGCCACTGTCTCTAGACCAGGGGTCACCAACCCGGTGCCCACGGGCACCAGGTCGCCCGCAGCGACCGCATCAATCACCCGCAGGCCAGTTCTAAAAATAGCACTAATGAGAAATTAGCTCTGTCTAAGATTTTATTTAATTATGTTGCAATTCTTTTTTAATTTAATTTACAGTGATGGAAATTTAAAAACCAATACATCAGAATCAGAATCAAAATGCTTTTATTGCCATGTCAATGAAGAATATCAGAGACTACGAACTTGCTTAGATACAGGTATGCAAAAAAAATAAAAATGATAAAAAATAAAATGATAAAAAATAATTTAAAAAATGTATATCACAAAAAAAAGTTTAATATACGAACTCTGACGTAGTATGGTTCGGAGGTCGGTCTAGTGCGCATGACAAACCGGCTTTGCTGAGATGAGCGCTGCAAAGTTGAGGTTATGAATACGTTTTGGCAGAAAAAAAGAAGAAAACTTATCATTTTCATAGTGAATTGGAGGAATAGTTCTTTTTTACTGACGTGAAAGAAAACTGTGTGTGTCTCATCTGCTGTCCTTATTTTGAAAGGAGTAGATTTTTGTTAAATCTTACATAATTGATAATTTGTACAAACATGGTTTGTAGTACATTTACAGTTTATGATTTGATAACTGCTAGTAAAAATTGAAAAAGATTTCCTGCAAAATGTTGTGGAAGTGATCATTTGAAAATGAAACACTTGGATATTGCATATTGAAATGTATCTGTTTCTGTTTAATCATTCTGAAATAATTATTGTGATGGATCATTAACAATCAGTGTCTTCACATAGAATATCATTAATAATAATATTAAATTAAAGGTACACTGTGTAACTTTGTTATTTCAGAAGTGTATTATCAAAGTGGTAGCCCTTTGCATTACTCAGTGCCCTTGAAGTAGCTCTCAGTTTCTAAAAGGTTGGTGACCCCTGCTCTAGACCAATCAGCATGGCCGCTCTCACCACGGTTTTGTACAGTTTTCCTTTCATTTTAGCTGAAACTCTTCTATCACACCTGGTACTTTTCTTCACCCGTTCCAGACTGCCTGCACATGCTTCTTCACCTCTTTTCCACACTCTCCATTGCTCTGGACTGTTGATCCTAAGTCCTTAAAATCTTCCACCTTCTTTATCTCTTCTCCCTGTAACCCCACTTTTCCATTTGGATTCCTCTCATTCACACATGTACTCTGTTTTACTCTGACTAATCTTCAAACCTCCACCTCTCCAGCTTTTCCTCTAACCTCTTCCCTCCTCTCACAACAGATCACAATGTCATCTGCAAACATCATTGTCCAGAAGAAGTCCTTTTGTCTGTCTGTCTAAATGTGGATGTGAAATGTTGACTAAGTGTATAATAAATACAAATTTATCTTTTAAATGTGAAACACTAAAGAAAAAAAAACCTGCTGGATTTTACATCATAAGAAGGCAAACAACACTTATTTTCTGTTTTTAAGTAAAAAGTACTTTTATAATAAGAAATTTGCCTCTTTTATTCTTTTTGTGTTTTCAAGTGCAATTTCAAGGATGAGTAGTGATTTTTTTAGAGTTGTAACTAAAGACGACGCATGCAAAAAGGAATGAGGCAAATAAGAAGGATCTTCACAGCACGCTCACCTCACGTCTGAGGACAAGCAAACAAATTTACTGATTAAAAAGGAACTCGTAGTCCAGTTACTACGTGTAATTAGAAGCAAATGTCACAAAATTTACAAAGATAAGAACTAATGTGAGGAATTTGCATTAGTCAGTCAGTCAGTCATCTTCTTATCCGTCTATCGCTTAACAGGGTGCGGGAGCCCATCCCGGCTAATTTAAGGCGAAGGGCAGGGTACACCCCGAACAGGTCGCCAGTCTGTCAGGGGAATCTGCATTCATTTTTATTTATTTGTGTAATATACTCTGTTAATCCCTGAACGGGAAATTTGTGTGCTGCACTACACCGCAGCAGGCTGCCACCTATAACGGCACCAATGGTGAGGGAAACGAGGGGTTAGGTGTCTTCTCCTAGGACACCTAGACGTGAACTCAGTGGGATGCGAACTCACAATTTTCCGTTTAACTTCCGGTTAACTTGCGGTCTGCGGGCAGACCAGATTTATGCTGTTAAAACACCCACCTATTTTTGGGCTGTGCACAATAGTTGGACATACCCAAATGCCATTGCTTATTACAGCAACACATTTCATCTCACATGCTTGTACTATACATCAAAATAAAGCTTAGACCTTCTAGTTTCTGTAGATATGTACATGAAGAGTGTCAGAGCTTCAGAGCCTATCCTACAGTAGTTCAAACATAAAAAAAATTGTACATTTTTAACCTCGCTTAATTTTGTTCATTTTCCAATGTCCCTAGCCAAGACATACTTCTTAGTAGGCATAATTCCTTCCATTTGTATGATAAAAATCCTCTTGACAGCAACTGTGTAAAGTATCAGGTCTCTAGGTACAAGGGTTTTTGACCTATTGATCTTTTAGTATAAAAAGTGTCCATTCGGAACAAGCTGTCCAAATCTGTGCCAAAATGTGCCAAATTAAATTTTTGCCATTCTATCACTTTTTTAGTCATAAAAATGCATATTAGTGTTTCTGTGACTTTGAATGCCTCCCACAGATAATTTTTTTTCATAATTTTTTAAATGTAGATGTTTTTTACTGTAATTATAAATTTTTCCATAAAAATCACGCACAAGAAAGGAAATATACAAGAACTCAAATGTTAAAATAAAACTCTTCAATAACAAAAAACCTACAGTAGTTCAGACATGAAAAAATTGTAAAATTTTAACCTCGTCTAATTTTGTTCATTTTCCAATGTCCCTAGCCAAGACATACTTCTTAGTAGGCATAATTCCTTCCATATGTATGATAAAAATCTTGTTAAAAGCAACTGTCTAAAGTTTCAGATCTCTAGGTACAAAAGTTTTTGATTTATTGACCTTTTAGTATAAAAATGTCCAATCGGAACAAGTAACAAATTGAATTTTTGCCATTCTATTACCTTTTTAGTCATAAAAAAAAATGCATATTAGTGTTTCTGTGACTTTAAAAATCTCCACAGATCTTTTTTTTGTGTTTTCCTTTTTTTTTTTATTTACATAATTTTGGCTGTAATTATAATTTTTTTCATAAAAATCATGCACAATAAAAGTTTTTCGGATAAAAATATGTTCCAAAACCCCAGAAATACAGTTTGCCAAAAGAAAAGTGGAAAATAAACTAGAAAATCTTTCAATCTGTGATCAATCACTCAGTCTGTCTGCCCCTCATGAAGCTGAGACATGCAGCTTCTACGCACCAAGATGGCGGCGTGTTTATGTTGTAAAATTCCATTACGCAGCTTAATAACAAGCGATCTGATTGGTCCGGTTTTGAACCAATCCCCTCGTTTTGAAGCTGTAAGTATCAGCTATCTTTATAGGCTAATCATATATTTTTAAGTGATGTGATTACCCAGCTTGCAGCTAACAAGCTAACCCTGCTGTTAGCTGAAGGAGGAGCGCTTGTTTCATTCAAAGCCTTCTAACAAACAAACCCATGATCGGAAAATTTTGCGAACGGTCTCATTTTGTAGATAACTTCGTGAAGAAAAGAAACATACCCAGGATGAACTTAAAAACACAGCGTGGCAGTTGCTATGGAGATTGGAACGCGACTGCTACGATTTCTCACAGAAAAAAAAATTACGTTTTCTGGAGTTTTTCTCCAAACTGGTTTACTTTTGAAAAAATACAATTTCATATAGTTGGTCTGTGGATTGTTACGGACAAAATGAGACCAATCACACAAAGATCGAACCCGTCTGAGGCCGTCAGAACTTGATGACCGGTAAGAAATGCGTTTTACACAGTTTGATTTTGTTTCCGGATAAATAGTTATTTCTTCTTGAAACTAGTGAAAACATAAGAATGGATGTTACGATCGTTTTCTTGAAAGTTTTAGCTTTAAAACGAGATATAACTTAGTGGAGTTGAACAAAGAATAAGTGTCTTTATGAGTGAAGACAAAAAAAAAATACAGAACGTACCGGTGCCGGGCCACTGGATGTAAAGAAACATTTTTATGACTCTGGATTAAAAAGATTTAAATTTCTTAAAAACTTTGGAAACATAATTACTTTTATTTGTATGTCTGTGTCTTTTAAACAAAACTCGTTCAGAATGTTTTCTTTTTGCCGCAATTTCTGTTTTTTTTTTAAGATCTTGTGAAGTAAAATTTTGCAATTTTGAATTTAAAATAAAACTATTTGCATTTAGTTTTTAATTTTGTGCTTGATAAGGTTTGCATTCTTTTGCATGTGGATTAATCAACGTATTAAAAGTGGATTGAGAACTTGATGCAACGACACACTGACAGGTGTCATTGGAGAGTTTACAAAGATGGAGAAATGTCTTCACTGCATCTGTTTTCTAGCAGGTAAGTGTTGTTTCTGTTAAATAAATCTGTGCTAAAGCTCTGTCCACAGCAGTGAACATGTAATAGTGACACTGCTTTTAAAGATAAAACAGTTTTTGTGCCTCTGACTTTAAAAGTTTGGACAATACTTTAAAGTTTAATGTCAGTAATCAGTTTTTACAACAACATCTTTGAGTTTTGATCTGGTTTTAGAGCTTTACAAAGCACAGAGACAGCGCTCCTCAGAGTCTCTAATGATTTACTTTGAGCTGCAGAAAAAGAAAGTTCAGTTTGAACTCATTTAGATTTCATGGCGACATGGGACCCAGTCAAAACCCGCTTTGGATCACAGATAATTTGTGTTTTTATTTATATTTCTTAGATAAGTTATGAAACCTACTGTAAGGACATGTTTTTTTTCCATCTTGACCTGTCCTTTCACTGCTGTGCTGACGACACACTGATCTATTAAATGATGCTTGAAGCCTGACCGCTTCAATCATGTGGAACAGTTGGAAGGCACAGATTTCCTCTAAATCTAGAGTCCATTTCCCATATTAACAACCATCTCAGCCTGCTTTCTGCTAACGTCCCCCCACTAATGTCAGCTGGCAGTGATCTTGGACTCCCAATTCCTTTCCAAACAACCCTCATGTTTCCTCCAAAACAAAAAGATACAACAAAGTCATCACTGCTCTCATAAACTCCAGATTGGATTTCTGTAACTCATTCCAATCAGCTCTAAACAGTTATTTTTTTTCCCATTAAATCCAGCTGTTCAAAATGCACCAGCCAGGCTGCTCTCAGATTTTAATAGATGCCTGCGCATCGCCCTGGTTTTAGCTTCACTAAACCAGCTCCATGTTTGTTTTAGAGTACATTTTACTGAGCCCCTGTTAACGTCAAGGTAATGAATGGGATCATATTTGATCCGGAACATATCATTTTGGGATCATATTTCATTATTGCAAACACCTCGATGAGGGGTTGTTTTCATCAAATATAACGACAACAAAATGATTTTGGCGAGGTGTTTCGGGCACGTCCCACCAGGAGGAGACCAAGGGGCAGACCCCGGACCCACTGGAGAGACTATGTCTCACAGCTGGCCGGGGAACGACTTGGGATCCTTCCAGGTGAGCTAGAGGATGCAGCCGGGGAGAGAGAGGCCTGGGCTGCCCGTTTGAGGCTGTTGCCCCCGCGACCCGACCCCGGAACAAGCGGAAGATGACGGAACGGAACCATAATTGTTAAAGTAAGAATATTTGTTGTTTTTTGTATTTTTACACTGAAACTAGACCAAAAACGTTTTAAGTTTTTGCTGACTAAAACTTGACCAACAATGAATATATATACAGATGACAAAAATGTGACTGAAACTTAAATTAATTTTTCTTCCAAACACTAAACTAAAACTTAGATGGCTGCCAAAAACAACATTGCCTCAATGCCCTCGCCCTTTCAGTGGTCTTTGCCAATCCACTGACACGGTGTGAAACCTGACGTCTGAGCAGCTGCCAATCCAGAATGAGTACCCGGAGCCGGGCTTCAGTGAAGCACACTAAACTGGCCAATTTATAGTCCTGCTGGGTTCCTCCATCTTGCCAGCGAGCAACCGGAACGTTACCCATGACAACCGAAGAGACACTGGGCTCAAAGCGCCTTTTTTTAGATAGTCTCCTTCTCAGTTTTGTCGGGCCTCCACCAACTCCTCCAACTACTGTGGATTTGGGTGGTTCACCAGATCACCAGACTCAAAGTGAAACAATACAGACCAAAACAAAGTCCAAAGAGTGCACAAAGTCGCATCTCCAGAACGAGACAAACACAAGCAAAAGAAGGGGCAGAAAATCAGTGAAAAATTTAAACATAGATGACCAATTGCTAAAACAACAGGAGACACCGCAGCAGGCAGCTGTGGCAGGGAGCCGCAGCAGGCAGCCGCCCAGGGCAGCGCCTTTTTAATACAGGGTGAAATGAACAAAGAACTTTAAAGCATCATTTCTACAGAATTTTTTTTTAATAAAGTCAATGGGCTCACAAACTCGGTCATTTTTTTTAAAACATTTGGTGACTTTAGGGTTAAAGCTTGTTTACACTTAATCTAAACTTAGATGCTTATGTTTTATGGGGCTGGTGTAAAACTATTACAGAATAAATTCGATCATTATTTTAGTTTTAATCATTATCTTTGTTTTTTTGCAGCTTTTTCGATCACCTTCTCTACGGATCCACGTGAATACAAGTTCATTTATGAGGCAAAGACCTGGCCCCAAGCTCAGCAATACTGCAGGGAAAAATTCACAGATCTGGTAACGATACGTGACATGGAGGACGTGGTGTATGTGAACAGCCTGGCAGATTTAGACAGAATATACCGAGTTTCCAACGAATATGTAAGCATGCTTTTCTTTTCTTCAACAATTAATATTTAAAAGGCAGATGATTCACGGAGCAATAAAAAGAGACAAACAATCACTTCTGCTTTCTACTAAATTTAGAGTGAGTAGTTGTGAGACGTTGATGGAAAAACAACTCAGAGTTTACAAAGAAAATCAAAGGACCAGGATCAAAGGAAAGGCTTCTTAGTTCTGGGCATGCGCTAAAGTGCAAAGCCTCACATCTCGACGAGAGTAGTCGCTCATTTCGAAAAGGATTGCATCATGGGGCGGAGTTTGGTTGTGTCATGCCAAGCTTCTTATCGTGGCGCAAAGACCAGGTGGAAGGAAGAGGGAGGAGATTACGATTTCTGGACATATGCAGAAGTGCTAGGCCTCACATCCTTATGGGTCTCGCATCTCGACAGGAGACCGCAAAGTGTTTGGACACAATTTAAATACTTGGTTGTTCTCTGCCACACCCACATTTTTTTTTTTTAACCTGTCCTGTCCAGCGTAGTGACAAGCAGAATGATGATCTGTATGTCAAGTATTGCTGGGCAGTTTTGTTCTACCAGGGTCAGCACCATGTGCCAACCCTGACAAGCTTTATTTGTTTATTTTTTAATGCTTTACAATCAAAATATATGTGCTTTCTGCGCTGGACTTGACAGGAATTACTAAGGAGAGGGGCGGGGGCTGGAGGAACAGGTGGAGGGGGTGAAAAAGAGGAGGAATGGGGTACAGAAGAAGAAGAAGAAAGGGGGAGAAAGCTGAAGTTGCAGTATTCTGCATCACAACCAACCTGCTGGATTATCTGAGTGGGAAAAAAAAGTACAAACAAGAGTTTAAACCGGTGATAAACCTGACACACACAACAAAACCTTCTAGAATGATGTACAACACAAACACATGTTACTAGAGCTATAATAATATTGGTTGGAAGCAAGGAACATATCGGACAGTAAACAGTGTGATGCAGTGTGCGAGTGTGAGTGAAAGTACATGCATGCTGCCGATGTGAACCATGTGCTTATTAGGACCAATGGATCCTCACCAGCCCCAAAAGACTGGAACAAATGAGGCAGAGACACAATTTAAATACTTGGTTGTTCTCTGCCACACCCACATTCCAACGTAAGTGTAATGTTTTAGTGCAAGTGATCTGCTCCCCTTCCGTTTATACAGGGAGTCCCATTTTTAAGCCTCATCCCACAGCATGCATTAGACACTCCGGCTGTCTGTGCTTCCATAACTCTTTTTTTATGTCATAGCTTTCAAAACATTGATGGTGTTTTAATTAAACTGCCCACAGTTACTCAGTAGCAACTCTAGGAACCAATTAGATCTTCGGTTCAGGAGACCAAAAATTGAAAATCAATTGAAACGTTCCGTCATCTTCCGCTTCCTCCGGGGTCGGGTCGCGGGGGCAACAGCCTCAAACGGGCAGCCCAGGCCTCTCTCTCCCCGGCTGCATCCTCTAGCTCACCTGGAAGGATCCCAAGTCGTACATAGACATAGTCTTTCCAGCGGGTCCGGGGTCTGCCCCTTGGTCTCCTCCCGGTGGAGGAGAATTGAAACGTTTAAATATAAAGCGGCACTTTGACACATGCCATGCTGTGTTTGCTTCAAAATATTCTGCAGGAGACAGCAGGAAGCAAGCATGTCATGAGATACTATCAAGAGTGTTGATGTTAAGCGTAAGAGCTTCAGTTCTTTTGAACAGGATATTGACGCCTAGAGCACTTAAATACTATAAACAAATAGATTTTCCTCTTCCATCTTTTTTAGGTGGTGTGGAACGGCTTGTATGAGCCTGTGAAGGAATGGAAATGGTCTTTCTCTCATGGAGCGTTCTATGAAGGCGATGAGGCTGAGTTCAGAAACTGGCGTCTTGCAGAACCAAATAATAACCAGAATGTGGAACTGTGTGTAGCGATGAGTAATTCTGGAGGATGGATTGATGTACCTTGTTATCGTATGCTGTCACCAGTCTGTTTTGACGTTAATGGTAAGTAAATGCTTTTTTTTGTTTGTTTATTTTTACACTTGGTTGATTTTTTTTTAAATATGTTGAATGGTACTTTGAAACATAATTTTACTAATTTTTTTTCCCCAGGGCACAATGTCACATTTATCAAAAGAACTGAAACAATGACTTTCTTTGAAGCTCAGAACTTCTGTAGAATGAACCACACAGACTTGGCCAGTGTGAGGAACATGGAAGAGAACCAGCTAATCTATAACCTGGCACCAGTTGGACAAATGGTTTGGATTGGTCTGTTCAGAGACCTTTTTAAGTGGTCGGATGGAAGCAACTCTTCATTTCAACACTGGGATGTACAACAGCCTAACTCTGAAGCTACATGTGGAGCATCAAACTTTACATCTGGAGGAAAATGGCATGACAAGTATTGTCTCTTGAAGTTCTGCTTCGTTTGCTATGCTGGTAATTATTTCATTTGCTTATTAGCTGTAATTTGTAGATACAATGGTCAGGTATCATTCCAAACCCTCATCACCATATGTCCTGTCAGACCACATTAATGACATATGGTCATCTTAATCACCAGTAACTTATAGGCTTTGATTTTTTGTAATTACTAGAACCAGCCAGATAGAAAATTGTAGAAGATTGTGAAGATCGAAGATCATTCCATAAAACTGATAGAGGTTTTCTTTCTTTTCCCCAAAGATCCTATTTTAAAGCGGGTGGTAAAAGTGAAGCTGAGAAGCTCTTCGCCAAATCTGAACCTTTCTATTGTGCAGGAAGAGTTACTGGAGGAGGTAAACCATGACTCTGTATTAACACTAATGGAAAAAAAGGAGAAACAGACCTTTTTATGTTATTTGTTATTTCTTTTGTTACTCAGAACTAAGTTGTGTTATCATCTTTTGTGATTTGAATGTTTGAATACTTAAGTTTAGATTTGAATAAATTGTCCCCAAATTTTCCTGTTGGAGTGTTCACTAACCTCCTCCCAAAGACTCCAAAAATTGGGGAGTAATCTTCCCATCCATTTGGTGTTGCAATGACCAACAGAAAGGACCTGAACCTCCCCAAAAAACTAGAGAAAAGAACAGGAAAAACCCCAACACACAAGAGCCAAGCTGGAGGGTATGCCACCACCAACTTGGCAAGTGTAAATGAGAGCAACTACTCAGTGTTCAATTCAAGGTGCTTTGGGGGGAGGTAAGGTACCTTATGGTATCTTAAGAGGGAACGATAGCGCAGTGGTACTACGTTTGCCCCTGGACTGGAAGTTCTCTGGAAGTTCACAGGATCAAATCCCACTGAGCTCATGTTCTTTGTGAAGCAATTAAAATGTTTCCATATTATTTTATGCTTGAGAAAAAGCTGAAATAAATTAAAGTTGATCTAGATAAGTTTTCAGTTGATATTCTGTCTTTCTTTAATGTTTTCAGATGAAACTGAATCTGAAGGATCAGGGATGGAATTCAGACGTGAAACTGAGCTGGATTACACAACTGGATGGAAAGATCTTTCACAAGGAAAAGAAAAATAAGAAGACAAACTAGTTGCTTTAGGATTTATTCTTTAAAAGCAGCGATAATGATGTGCTTTGTTTGATAAAAACCTTTAGTCTATGATTTTAGCTTTACGTAGATTTACATTTCTTTTTAACACCATTGACAAATGAAGAAATATTGACTAGAGGAAACATTATCAAAATCGTTCTGCGCTCTGGGACTGAGCGCAGAACGACCAGCGCTCAGTCCCCCACCAGCTACACCAGTACGACCAGCGCTCAGTCCCCCACCAGCTCCACCCGCACGACCAGCGCTCAGTCCCCCACCAGCTCCACCAGTACGAACAGTGCTCAGTCCCCCACCAGCTCCACCCGCACGACCAGCGTTCAGTCCCCCACCAGCTCCGCCCGCACGACCAGCGCTCAGTCCCCCACCAGCTACACCCGCACGACCAGCGCTCAGTCCCCCACCAGCTCCACCAGTACGAACAGTGCTCAGTCCCCCACCAGCTCCACCCGCACGACCAGCGCTCAGTCCCCCACCAGCTCCACCCGCACGACCAGCGCTCAGTCCCCCACCAGCTCCACCAGTACGAACAGTGCTCAGTCCCCCACCAGCTCCACCCGCACGACCAGCGTTCAGTCCCCCACCAGCCCCACCCGCACGACCAGCGCTCAGTCCCCCACCAGCTCCACCCGCACGACCAGCGCTCAGTCCCCCACCAGCTCCACCCGCACGACCAACGTTGAGTCCCCCACCAGCTCCACCCGCACGACCAGCGCTCAGTCCCCCACCAGCTCCACCCGCACGACCAGCGCTCAGTCCCCCACCAGCTCCACCAGTACGAACAGTGCTCAGTCCCCCACCAGCTCCACCCGCACGACCAGCGCTCAGTCCCCCACCAGCTACACCCGCACGACCAGCGCTCTTCTCTGTAGACACACCTTCGCTCTCGTTGCCACAGGCCTCTTTGTAGTTTTCTGCTTTCAGGTCCGGTTGGGGTTTCTCTGATAAATGGGTTTTATTTTTTAGTTTGTTTTCAGACAAAACTACAGTTTAATGATGAGGCTCAACTTTAAATTATACTGTGTTCATGATTAAAAGAGAACTGAATAAATGAAATAACTGGTCTTTTTTTTTTTAAACCTACTATATATTGTTATTTTTATTAATAAGATTTTTTATCTATTTGTCTGTTATCATTAAATATAAAAGAAAAATTACTAGTAAACAGATTGACAATGACAAAAAAACGCAACGGAATGATCAGAAATAGAAAGAGTAAAATACCGTATTTTTACGACCAAAAGTCGCACCGTTCACACACAACATTCATTCCTGATGATGGGAGCTACCATGCAAGGCGCAGTCCACTATCATCAGAAGCAACTGGGGGTTCGGTGTCTTGCTCAACGACACCTCGGCATAAACTCTGGGTGGGGGATCGAACCTGCGACCTTCCGGTTACGGACATGAACTTGATATGAACTTAGGTGTGTATGAGCCTTTAATGACCATAGCGGTCATAGGTCAAAAACTAAGTGTCAAAATTGTGATTGATATTGAAAACTTTGTGTCAGAAGGAGCATATGATGGGGAATGAATGACCATAGCGGTCATAGGTCAAAAACTAAATGTCAAAAATGAATTGATGACGGTCAAACAAAATGTCAAGCATAAATTGATGATGGGAACCCAGGCTGTTGTTGAGCATTGAATGACCATAGCGGTCATAGGTGACGAAACAAAGTGTCAATTTTGATTGAATAACCCTAAACTAAACGTCAAGCCAGTTGGATTGATTCCAGGTTCTCAATGAAGCCTGTGTGAGGGGGGACAACGAATGAATCTACTAGCGATGTTATCCCACAATTTTAAATGATTCTTTTTATTTTATTGTATTTGTTTGTATTTGATAGAATTGTATACAAAAATATTTTTATTTTTAAAAAATAAGAGTCGATCGTTACAACGGACAAGGATGTGTTTCAGCCAGGAGTTTAAAGCACAGTTTTTCTCAGCTTACTGAAGCAACTCTACCTTTTCACACACGCAGCCCACACACACACACACACACACACACACACACGTCAGCCACTGGTATGCAGTCTGCTAGTCACAGCAGACCCCCTCCGACACCAACACCACCACAGTTTCACACACACACACACACACACACACACACACACACATCCCCACACCCACCCACACGCACACACACACACACACACACACACACACACACACACACACACACACAGACCCCTTCCACCCCCTCTTACTGAAGAGTGAAAAATTGTTAAAACTAGCTTTGAATAGGTTAAACTAACGTGTGCGTTTAGTTCAAAACAAGAAAATGAGTGTTTTGAAACTAATATAATAGTATTCGTAACAATAATATAGCATCCTCCAAGGGAAAAATAAAATAAGACTGCTTCTGAGTACAGACCGAACACCGAACGTTGTAAGCATTGTTTCAGTTAAAGGTAAATAGCCGTCGAACGATATAAGATAGACTTCAGACCATTTTTATTTTTGGCGTTTGCTTTTTACCTAACGATATCGTGTCTGAGATGGTGCAAATTTTTTAAAGCCGGATTGTCAGGAGAATGGAGAGGGGGAATTGTACAACCAATAGGTCCGTCACTCGTATGACTATAGATGAGCCACTCGTTTTGAGCCACGTGTAGAGGGGGGTGGCGCTAGCGTGTATATATTAATCGAGAAAAGTTTTTGAAAATGACTTACAAATCTGAAGATAAATTTAAAAAAGGATTAAACCATGGCTCACGTACCCACTTCTTCGATCATATGCGAGACTCCCGTCGTCGTTTTTGAACAGAACCGAACGCCGACTGCACCCCGGAAGGAGCAGATGTTTGTCTGCAGAACGCAGTGTCCTCCGAGCGAGGCTCTGCACGATGAGTGGTCTTTGGAGCCCTACGGGTTTGAAGGGAGCTTCGGCTACTTTTTTAAGTACAAGGTGGGGGAACTTGTTCTGTACCAGAATGTGCCGCAGAATGCGCCACAGAATGTGCCACAGAATGCGCCGGGGGTGACCCCCGAGCCCGTGCAGAATACGGCTTTCATGAGTTCGTCTGATTGGGGTATTATGAGACTGCTTCTACCTCGTACAGCGGAGGATGATGATGATGGAAAGCCCGAGATGGTGGAGAAAGAAGCCGAGGTGTGCGGTGATAGAAAGCTGAAACCCTGTCCTTCCGACCGCGAGATGTCTACGCTGAGAACCGTTTTCAGCGCGGTGTGGGAGACGGAGAAAAGCGGGCCCAGCCGGTGGTTTTACAGAGCCAGTCGACGTAGAAACAAAGACGAGCGTGCGGAGGAAGACATGCTTGTATTGGAGAAATTCAGTGCAGAATGCGGGCTTTTCCAACGACAGCTGGCGTTACCGTTGAAAGCTTGGGACGAGAAAATGGAGGAGGCCGGCGTTAAGATTTCAAATCTTTTTCGCAGCTGCAGAAACTGGACCGATGTTGTTCAGACAAAGAGAGCTTTGATGTTCTAAGCCCCGCCGACTTTGCACCTCCCACTCATCCATAAAATAAGATCCCGCCGCTCTCCGAACCACGCCTTCATCCCGAAAGCATGTCTCCCAAAACAAGCAAGCAAAGAACTCTGACGAGCTACTGGGCCGGGCAATCGCCCTCTTCGGCTCCTTCACCACCACCGACATACCCCGGCAGTCCTCCTTCATCGCCCATGGTATCACCCTCGACGTCGGACGTGGATGCGATCCCGTGGGGCCCTTCTACATCACCCAATGTAACGGTCGAGGATACTCTACCCTACGATCGTCCATCATCCCCCGGGATGGAGGTTACACTTACCTCCGCTACGCTATTGGCCCCGGAGATCTTGGTCGAGATCTTTGAAGAACCCAAAGCAGCCTCTCTGCTACCGACTTCAACGACGGATGACAGCGGCGAATCGAGCCCATCGACGGAGGATGACAACGGCGATTCATCCCTTTCGACGACGGATGATTGCGACGGGAAGAAACCCAGAGCGATTCCATCCATCGACGACGTTGGAAAAGATATGATCAGAGCCGTTAAAACCGTTGTTTATTATCTCTTCAATAGAGCGGTCTCTAAGCTCAAGACGTCTAGCTGCTACGGTTGTGAGGTTGATCACTCCAGCCAGACTCAACACCCTTGTTTGGACCCGGACTTTTTTCGAATAAACTCTGAAACGTTCGAAGACCTGCTTCGCACACCCTCTTTTCTTCCCGCTGTAACGCAGTATTTGCTTAAAAACCATTTGGAGG
The DNA here is from genome assembly GCA_902685375.1 of Neostethus bicornis. Lineage (NCBI taxonomy): Eukaryota > Metazoa > Chordata > Actinopteri > Atheriniformes > Phallostethidae > Neostethus > Neostethus bicornis. The sequence goes on from LR738550.1 coordinate 29,884,575, forward strand.
ACTACATAAACACGCTGATTAACCGTTGCGTCAGCTTTCAAGTTGTTGAAGGTCCCCTCCCGGAGTACGACGACGGTGACGACGAAGACGAGGTGTTTAAGCTCCGCGATAAAAATTGGAGATCTCTGCGTGAAGCGGAGCGGATGTGGAATAATGAATATCTCTAAAATGCTGTACCCACGTTGTACCGACGACTGAATTCTACCTACTTATAATTTTGATACGTTTCCTGCGTGATGAAAACAAAATAAAAGAATAAAACGAATATATTTTTGTGTTATCATTGTTTGACTTATTCTAAACTCGAGCGTCATAGCAGTCATATGCATCATGACCGCCGACTTTCACAACGCATACTACACGGCTAGTCACGCGGGGAGCTACGGGGGTGTTAAAAGACTACACAGAGCTTTAGAAACTGAAAGCGGTAAAAAAGTCAAATTAGAAAACTGAAAACATTTTTATCGAAACAGGATGCGTATAAACCTGTGAAAATACGCTTTCCTAGAAACAGGGTTGTTGTAACCAGACCTTTGATGCAATTTCAAGCAGATCTTTGTGACATGCGCGCTCTTTCGCAACAGAACGACGGTTTTAATTATTTATTAACGTTTATAGATATCTTTTCTAAAACGGCGTACGTTCGTGTTTTAAAGACTAAATCGGCCTCCGAGGTGGTGAAGAACCTTGATTCCCTTTCCACCGAAAGCCAAATACCGAGAAAACTTCAAACGGACGACGGGAAAGAATTTTTTAAAAAGAGTTCACCTTTTTTCTCATACTCAAATTGAATTTTATTCAATAATCAGTCTCCTGTGACATCCCACGATATACATAAACAAAGCTCACACCCAGCTAGTACGGGTGACCAAAAACAGGCTGAAGCAAGAACTGCTTGTGTGCCCGATAAAACTTATCTTTTACAACAAAGGTTGCCTTGAGAAAAAAAAAAAAAAATACAAAACACAAAATTTAATAATCATCAAAATAAATTGTGACACTTTCTTTTCTTTTTTGTAGAGTAACACATTCTCAGACAGTCAGTCACCTTCTTAACCGTCTGTCCCTTACAACAAGCAACAAGACGATCTGTCCGGGGGGTGTCGAAGCCCATACCGGCTGATTCAAGGCGAGCGGCAGGGTACAACCCGAACAGGTCGCAAGTCTGTTGCAGTGACACACACACACACACACACACACACATTCCTAGGGGCAATTTGGTGACACATTCTTTTATCTCAATATTTATAATATTATTCCATATTCGAGGTCCAACAAAAGACAGACACCTCTGTCTGAGTCCTTTTCTGGCTTTGAGGAAAATAAATTTACAGTCATATCTAAAATTTTTTGAAGTTTAAAATATTTTTGTATGAATCACTTGAAGCAACGCAGGGTTAAACTTCTCTAACAAAAATTAAATTGAAGAAAAGCAAAAATTTCAAAAGCTCATGATGAAGAAATGTTTAAGATATCGATGTTTAGACATTTAAAAATGTCAGTGGAAAGACGGATTATGATCAGAGAGAGAGAGAGAGGTGACATTCTTCCCAACAAGTTTCTTCATAAGGGAAACTTCATTCAAGCTTCTTTGAAACCAACTTGTGAAACAGCATTGAAAAACAGAAAAGTTTACCATGTCACTCACACACACACACACACACACACACACACACACACACACACACACACACACACACACACACACACACACACACACACACACACATCAACCCCCATCAGACACACACGCTGAGGGGTAAGTTATTTTTAGTTTGTAGATGATCATTTCATCAGAACGGAAACAAATTCTTAACAATATGTCAAATGATGTTAGAGAGACCGGTGAACATCCGTATCAGTTTGATTCAGTTTAAGTCTAAGAGAAAGGTGGAGCTGGAAGGGTAGAGAGCTGCAGTGATTTTACTGATTCCTACTGTTTTTTTTTTTTTTTTTTACTTTTTTTACTGATTGACTTTTTTACATTTTTTTTTTTTTAGAAGCACTTTATCATTTTTAGTCTTTTTACTTGTTTTATTCTTTCTTATCTGTTTTAATCTTTTATTTTGAACTGTTGTTGTGTATCCTGATGTGTGAATGGGAGCAACAGATGCCAAGACAATTTCCCTCAGGATTAATAAAGTATTTGTCATTGTCAGGTTTTCGCTAAGAGGTCCAGGATTCAAGTCCCAGATGAAGCCCACTTGTTAAAACCCCTGGGAGGGCTCAGCCTTCAGCTACTGGCACCAGCCAAAGAATTTATTGTGATGACATAAACTTTCTAACTTTTCAGCAAAAGACTCGCTTGTAAAAACTGAAGTGATCAATAGTGAACATTTTCAAATTTGATGGTAATTTTGATTTTTGTCCGTCGAATTTTGATGGTCCGTCGAAATTTTACTAAACTCAGTGAGAGATGAGAGGGCCCTTATTATTATTTTTCTTTAGCAACTCAGAAAATTGGTTGAAATGAAAAAACTTGCGCTTGTTTGTCCAAAGAAGAAAGTTGAGCTTATTTATCAATAAACTTTTTAACAGGTAATGTACCGACTAGAATTAATAATACGGTTTTTAAAAAAAGAGGACTTACAAACTTGGCAAAAGAATAAAGACCGGTAATTGTGCTATGCTGAGGAAATTATTTTTATCTGATTTTATCTTTCATTCACAGTAAAATGTCATGTTTATACATTTATACAGTTTTAATTCCAGTTTTGAGACGGTGAATTTCCCCTCCTATTGGTTTTTAATCAGTCACAACCCATGAACACTTGCACGATACAGCGTAAATCCCGCTCAGAGATTTCATGCCTCCTGGTTTGACAGAAATCATCAAGTTTGTGTCAAACTTGATGATTGACACAACTTGATGTTTGCATTCCATGGTATGCAAACATGACATGGAAAAACTATAGAACAGATCCAGGGCGCCTACGTATGTGTTTGTAGCATTTACCGCGAACGTAACAAAAGTTTCTGTAAATTGTCGACGTAAACTTAAATTTTGTCTAGTTTTAAAAACAATGCGATTGATAATCAAGAAATGAAACCACTTATAGATGATAATAATAAAAAAGCTTTAAATTGAAAAAAAACTTAATCAATATAAATAAATTTTCAGACCAAACAAAAGGAAACTTTTTTTTAGTTTAAACCAGCACTTTACTATAAAAACCATTATTGCAGACAGTTTATGGTTTTTTAAACATCTGGGAAGAAAACAGATAAGAAAACTCTCTTCAACACTGCATTTTAAAACTTAAAGGTTTTGCCGTGAAGTTGAATTTATCCGCTGACATAGAATTAATCTGTCTTAAAACATAACCGTGTAAAAAGCTAATTAATTTATGTCACTAAAATCGTTACACTAACACATCAACAGCCAATCAAAGTAAAACTAGATCTCAGGTAGTTGTGTTCCTCCTTCTTCTTTTTCCATTTAGTTTCTTCCTCCATCAGGGAGCTTTATCACATCATCAAAGCCTATATTGTGTACATTTTTTATTGTAAACACTGTTAGGAGTAAAACAAATACTACCTGCATTCATCTCGAAAACATTTAAATATCGCACAACACTTGTATATACTTCCTACCAATCATGATAAATGTTAAACAGCAATGCAGCAATCAAAACTCCGAAATGTGTGTTTTTAGAGCAGCAGGAGACAAATTATGGTACCCAGTGGTGCCATGAATTGTAGTGGAGGTGCAAACTTGTGGACTATTGAGAGTTTTTTTTTTTTTTTTACAAGTTAAACAGCAGGAAATGAAACTTGATCAGTCAATTTGTTTCTGTCTGTTTTAAAAGATGAAACTTGGGTACCATTAAATCTATTTTATTAATTTATACAGACGTCCGGGCCTTATCAACCTCTTTAGGGTGCACATGATGTATGCCTTCACCCGTCCGAGCTGAAGAGGCATCGAGGCTCAGTCACAGGGTTTTTATTCTGTTATCAGTTTGTCATCAGAGTGCCCCTCACCCCTCAAAAGTCCACAACTGCAGTAGTCCTTCATGGAATTTTCTCTTCTTTCGGTGTCTCTTCCAGGCAGGGGTAACAGTTGATTAATGTGACAGCAGTCATGAGCAGGAGGATGCAATTACTGTGTTCCTCGGCAATTCACATGAGCAGGGTACACCAGGACACAGAAAAAGTATATCTTGCCCACACAGGCATTAGCGCAGCTGCAGCGTCTTAAGAACGCTGTCAGAAAATGTTCTACACAGTTTTAATGTAATAATGTAAATATAAGTTTTGGTGGAACCAAAGCTACTTTCTTTACCAGTTTATTGCCCCTAAACAGTTCAACTAAAGTTCAGAGGAATCTCAACCTCAGAATCTGATAAAACGTGGAGGATGGGGAGATTGGTGGCCTGTCTCTTCACACTCCCTAAACCACCTGGCATTCCAGACAACAAAGAAACATAGTAAGACACAGGATCATTGTTACACCATCAAGAGAAACTAAAATATCCAGATTTTAATACTCAACTAATTCTCTTTGCTAAATTCTACCGGTTAATATAAAACTTCCATTACATAGTAAAGAACTCATTTCCCTCTATCCTTTACTACTCAAACTACAAACAATTTCTTATATCGTGCCACAAAATAAAGAGTGTGCTTAGAGCATAATAAATAACAACTTGAACAAGTACAGAAAGAGACACAGCAAAATTAATTTCCCCATAGAGGAATCAATACTGCGGTTTAAAAAATAAGTTGTGACAACAACTCTTAAAAGAGACATTAATAATAATTTCAGCCTTTGACAAAAAGTTGTTGAATCTTGGACTTTACTGCTCGTCAGGTTTACCGAAATGTAGATTTTAGTATGTTAGTTTCATAAAAAATACTATTAATTTACCATACGATTAATTACTTAGTTTGAAAATTGAGTTGTCTTTATAGTGTAAAGATAGATATATATTTTTTTAAAAGTAAGTTTTGTACTTGTAGATAAGCTAACAGATGCAGCCATCTGCCAAGTTTCATCTTTTAAAACAGACAGAAACAAATTGACTGATCAAGTTTCATTTCCTGTCTCAGTTCTCATTACTTTCATATGATGACATCTACCTTTGGATGTATTTGTATAAAGGTTGATGGATTAAAACTGAAGCATCACTAAAATATGATTTGGTCTCCATTACAATCATAAATCTTAAAACTATCTGCTTTTCACATTCGTTATGTCACTTGAACTAAAACTGACAAAATCTGCAATGTCTAGAAGCGTGGGGAAAACACCTCATTTATGATTCTTTTTAAAAGGCATCTAACTGCTGTTTAACTTGTAAAAAAAAAAAAAAAAACTCTCAATAGTCCACAAGTTTGCACCTCCACTACAATTCATGGCACCACTGGGTACCATAAATTGTCTCCTGCTGCTCTAAAAACACACATTTCGGAGTTTTGATTGCTGCATTGCTGTTTAACATTTATCATGATTGGTAGGAAGTATATACAAGTGTTGTGCGATATTTAAATGTTTTCGAGATGAATGCAGGTAGTATTTGTTTTACTCCTAACAGTGTTTACAATAAAAAATGTACACAATATAGGCTGATTAAATTGTCTTTGATGATGTGATAAAGCTCCCTGATGGAGGAAGAAACTAAATGGAAAAAGAAGAAGGAGGAACACAACTACCTGAGATCTAGTTTTACTTTGATTGGCTGTTGATGTGTTAGTGTAACGATTTTAGTGATATAAATGAATTAGCTTTTTACACGGTTATGTTTTAAGACAGATTAATTCTATGTCAGCGGATAAATTCAACTTCACGGCAAAACCTTTAAGTTTTAAAATGCAGTGTTGAAGAGAGTTTTCTTATCTGTTTTCTTCCCAGATGTTTAAAAAACCATAAACTGTCTGCAATAATGGTTTTTATAGTAAAGTGCTGGTTTAAACTAAAAAAAAAGTTTCCTTTTGTTTGGTCTGAAAATTTATTTATATTGATTAAGTTTTTTTTTCAATTTAAAGCTTTTTTTATTATTATCATCTATACGTGGTTTCATTTCTTGATTATCAATCGCATTGTTTTTAAAACTAGACAAAATTTAAGTTTACGTCGACAATTTACAGAAACTTTTGTTACGTTCGCGGTAAATGCTACAAACACATACGTAGGCGCCCTGGATCTGTTCTATAGTTATTCCATGTCATGTTTGCATACCATGGAATGCAAACATCAAGTTGTGTCAATCATCAAGTTTGACACAAACTTGATGATTTCTGTCAAACCAGGAGGCATGAAATCTCTGAGCGGAATTTACGCTGTATCGTGCAAGTGTTCATGGGTTGTGACTGATTAAAAACCAATAGGAGGGGAAATTCACCGTCTCAAAACTGGAATTAAAACTGTATAAATGTATAAACATGACATTTTACTGTGAATGAAAGATAAAATCAGATAAAAATAATTTCCTCAGCATAGCACAATTACCGGTCTTTATTCTTTTGCCAAGTTTGTAAGTCCTCTTTTTTAAAAACCGTATTGTTATTAATTCTAGTCGGTACATTACCTGTTAAAAAGTTTATTGATAAATAAGCTCAACTTTCTTCTTTGGACAAACAAGCGCAAGTTTTTTCATTTCAACCAATTTTCTGAGTTGCTAAAGAAAAATAATAATAAGGACCCTCTCATCTCTCACTGAGTTTAGTAAAATTTCGACGGACCATCAAAATTCGACGGACAAAAATCAAAATTACCATCAAATTTGAAAATGTTCACTATTGATCACTTCAGTTTTTACAAGCGAGTCTTTTGCTGAAAAGTTAGAAAGTTTATGTCATCACAATAAATTCTTTGGCTGGTGCCAGTAGCTGAAGGCTGAGCCCTCCCAGGGGTTTTAACAAGTGGGCTTCATCTGGGACTTGAATCCTGGACCTCTTAGCGAAAACCTGACAATGACAAATACTTTATTAATCCTGAGGGAAATTGTCTTGGCATCTGTTGCTCCCATTCACACATCAGGATACACAACAACAGTTCAAAATAAAAGATTAAAACAGATAAGAAAGAATAAAACAAGTAAAAAGACTAAAAATGATAAAGTGCTTCTAAAAAAAAAAAATGTAAAAAAGTCAATCAGTAAAAAAAGTAAAAAAAAAAAAAAAATAAACAGTAGGAATCAGTAAAATCACTGCAGCTCTCTATCCTTCCAGCTCCACCTTTCTCTTAGACTTAAACTGAATCAAACTGATACGGATGTTCACCGGTCTCTCTAACATCATTTGACATATTGTTAAGAATTTGTTTCCGTTCTGATGAAATGATCATCTACAAACTAAAAATAACTTACCCATCAGCGTGTGTGTCTGATGGGGGTTGATGTGTGTGTGTGTGTGTGTGTGTGTGTGTGTGTGTGTGTGTGTGTGTGTGTGTGTGTGTGTGTGTGTGTGTGTGTGTGTGTGTGTGTGTGTGTGACATGGTAAACTTTTCTGTTTTTCAATGCTGTTTCACAAGTTGGTTTCAAAGAAGCTTGAATGAAGTTTCCCTTATGAAGAAACTTGTTGGGAAGAATGTCACCTCTCTCTCTCTCTCTCTGATCATAATCCGTCTTTCCACTGACATTTTTAAATGTCTAAACATCGATATCTTAAACATTTCTTCATCATGAGCTTTTGAAATTTTTGCTTTTCTTCAATTTAATTTTTGTTAGAGAAGTTTAACCCTGCGTTGCTTCAAGTGATTCATACAAAAATATTTTAAACTTCAAAAAATTTTAGATATGACTGTAAATTTATTTTCCTCAAAGCCAGAAAAGGACTCAGACAGAGGTGTCTGTCTTTTGTTGGACCTCGAATATGGAATAATATTATAAATATTGAGATAAAAGAATGTGTCACCAAATTGCCCCTAGGAATGTGTGTGTGTGTGTGTGTGTGTGTGTGTGTGTGTGTGTGTGTCACTGCAACAGACTTGCGACCTGTTCGGGTTGTACCCTGCCGCTCGCCTTGAATCAGCCGGTATGGGCTTCAACACCCCCCGGACAGATCGTCTTGTTGCTTGTTGTAAGGGACAGACGGTTAAGAAGGTGACTGACTGTCTGAGAATGTGTTACTCTACAAAAAAGAAAAGAAAGTGTCACAATTATTTTGATGATTATTAAATTTTGTGTTTTGTATTTTTTTTTTTTTTCTCAAGGCAACCTTTGTTGTAAAAGATAAGTTTTATCGGGCACACAAGTAGTTCTTGCTTCAGCCTGTTTTTGGTCACCCGTACTAGCTGGGTGTGAGCTTTGTTTATGTATATCGTGGGATGTCACAGGAGACTGATTATTGAATAAAATTCAATTTGAGTATGAGAAAAAAGGTGAACTCTTTTTAAAAAATTCTTTCCCGTCGTCCGTTTGAAGTTTTCTCGGTATTTGGCTTTCGGTGGAAAGGGAATCAAGGTTCTTCACCACCTCGGAGGCCGATTTAGTCTTTAAAACACGAACGTACGCCGTTTTAGAAAAGATATCTATAAACGTTAATAAATAATTAAAACCGTCGTTCTGTTGCGAAAGAGCGCGCATGTCACAAAGATCTGCTTGAAATTGCATCAAAGGTCTGGTTACAACAACCCTGTTTCTAGGAAAGCGTATTTTCACAGGTTTATGTAAAGTATATGCATCCTGTTTCGATAAAAATGTTTTCACTTTTTCTAATTTGACTTTTTTGCCGCTTTCATTTTCTAATGCTCTATGTAGTCTTTTAACACCCCCGTAGCTCCCCGCGTGACTAGCCGTGTAGTATGCGTTGTGAAAGTCGGCGGTCATGATGCATATGACTGCTATGACGCTCGAGTGAATGAGTCAAACAATGATAACACAAAAATATATTCGTTTTATTCTTTTATTTTGTTTTCATCACGCAGGAAACGTATCAAAATTATAAGTAGGTAGTATTCAGTCGTCGGTACAACGTGGGTACAGCATTTTAGAGATATTCATTATTCCACATCCGCTCCGCTTCACGCAGAGATCTCCAATTTTTATCGCGGAGCTTAAACACCTCGTCTTCGTCGTCACCGTCGTCGTACTCCGGGAGGGGACCTTCAACAACTTGAAAGCTGACGCAACGGTTAATCAGCGTGTTTATGTAGTCCTCCAAATGGTTTTTAAGCAAATACTGCGTTACAGCGGGAAGAAAAGAGGGTGTGCGAAGCAGGTCGTCGAACGTTTCAGAGTTTATTCGAAAAAAGTCCGGGTCCAAACAAGGGTGTTGAGTCTGGCTGGAGTGATCAACCTCACAACCGTAGCAGCTAGACGTCTTGAGCTTAGAGACCGCTCTATTGAAGAGATAATAAACAACGGTTTTAACGGCTCTGATCATATCTTTTCCAACGTCGTCGATGGATGGAATCGCTCTGGGTTTTTTCCCGTCGCAATCATCCGTCGTCGAAAGGGATGAATCGCCGTTGTCATCCTCCGTCGATGGGCTCGATTCGCCGCTGTCATCCGTCGTTGAAGTCGGTAGCAGAGAGGCTGCTTTGGGTTCTTCAAAGATCTCGACCAAGATCTCCGGGGCCAATAGCGTAGCGGAGGTAAGTGTAACCTCCATCCCGGGGGATGATGGACGATTGAAGGAGCCGAAGAGGGCGATTGCCCGGCCCAGTAGCTCGTCAGAGTTCTTTGCTCGCTTGTTTTGGGAGACATGCTCTCGGAATGAAGGCGTGGTTCGGAGAGCGGCGGGGTGTTATTTCATAGACGAGTGGGAGGTGCAAAATCGGCGGGGCTTAGAACATCAAAGCTCTCTTTGTCTGAACAACATCGGTCCAGTTTCTGCAGCTGCGAAAAAGATTTGAAATCTTAACGCCGGCCTCCTCCATTTTCTCGTCCCAAGCTTTCAACGGTAACGCCAGCTGTCGTTGGAAAAGCCCGCATTCTGCACTGAATTTCTCCAATACAAGCATATCTTCCTCCGCACGCTCGTCTTTGTTTCTACGTCGACTGGCTCTGTAAAACCACCGGCTGGGCCCGCTTTTCTCCGTCTCCCACACCGCGCTGAAAACGGTTCTCAGCGTAGACATCTCGCGGTTGGAAGGACAGGGTTTCAGCTTTCTATCACCGCACACCTCGGCTTCTTTCTCCACCATCTCGGGCTTTCCATCATCATCATCCTCCGCTGTACGAGGTAGAAGCAGTCTCATAATACCCCAATCAGACGAACTCATGAAAGCCGTATTCTGCACGGGCTCGGGGGTCACCCCCGGCGCATTCTGTGGCACATTTTGTGGCACATTCTGTGGCACATTCTGTGGCGCATTCTGCGGCACATTCTGGTACAGAACAAGTTCCCCCACCTTGTACTTAAAAAAGTAGCCGAAGCTCCCTTCAAACCCGTAGGGCTCCAAAGACCACTCATCGTGCAGAGCCTCGCTCGGAGGACACTGCGTTCTGCAGACAAACATCTGCTCCTTCCGGGGTGCAGTCGGCGTTCGGTTCTGTTCAAAAACGACGACGGGAGTCTCGCATATGATCGAAGAAGTGGGTACGTGAGCCATGGTTTAATCCTTTTTTAAATTTATCTTCAGATTTGTAAGTCATTTTCAAAAACTTTTATCGATTAATATATACACGCTAGCGCCACCCCCCTTCTACACGTGGCTCAAAACGAGTGGCTCATCTATAGTCATACGAGTGACGGACCTATTGGTTGTACAATTCCCCCTCTCCATTCTCCTGACAATCCGGCTTTAAAAAATTTGCACCATCTCAGACACGATATCGTTAGGTAAAAAGCAAACGCCAAAAATAAAAATGGTCTGAAGTCTATCTTATATCGTTCGACGGCTATTTACCTTTAACTGAAACAATGCTTACAACGTTCGGTGTTCGGTCTGTACTCAGAAGCAGTCTTATTTTATTTTTCCCTTGGAGGATGCTATATTATTGTTACGAATACTATTATATTAGTTTCAAAACACTCATTTTCTTGTTTTGAACTAAACGCACACGTTAGTTTAACCTATTCAAAGCTAGTTTTAACAATTTTTCACTCTTCAGTAAGAGGGGGTGGAAGGGGTCTGTGTGTGTGTGTGTGTGTGTGTGTGTGTGTGTGTGTGTGTGTGTGTGTGTGTGTGTGTGTGCGTGTGTGTGTGTGTGTGTGTGTGTGTGTGTGTGTGTGTGTGTGTGCGTGTGGGTGGGTGGGTGTGGGGATGTGTGTGTGTGTGTGTGTGTGTGTGTGAAACTGTGGTGGTGTTGGTGTCGGAGGGGGTCTGCTGTGACTAGCAGACTGCATACCAGTGGCTGACGTGTGTGTGTGTGTGTGTGTGTGTGTGTGTGTGTGTGTGTGTGTGTGGGCTGCGTGTGTGAAAAGGTAGAGTTGCTTCAGTAAGCTGAGAAAAACTGTGCTTTAAACTCCTGGCTGAAACACATCCTTGTCCGTTGTAACGATCGACTCTTATTTTTTAAAAATAAAAATATTTTTGTATACAATTCTATCAAATACAAACAAATACAATAAAATAAAAAGAATCATTTAAAATTGTGGGATAACATCGCTAGTAGATTCATTCGTTGTCCCCCCTCACACAGGCTTCATTGAGAATCTGGAATCAATCCAACTGGCTTGACGTTTAGTTTAGGGTTATTCAATCAAAATTGACACTTTGTTTCGTCACCTATGACCGCTATGGTCATTCAATGCTCAACAACAGCCTGGGTTCCCATCATCAATTTATGCTTGACATTTAGTTTGACCGTCATCAATTCATGTTTGACATTTAGTTTTTGACCTATGACCGCTATGGTCATTAAAGGCTCATACACACCTAAGTTCATATCAAGTTCATGTCATCAATCATGATTTTGACATAAAGTTTTTAACCTGTGACCTCTCTAAGCCATCAATCATTATTTTTGACATAAGGTGGGTCAATAATCTCTCTTGTATTTAAAAATAGATCTGGAGTAAAACTGAGTTTGTTTGGTTTTATTTAAATATTATTTACAGTCATCATAAAGTCATTTATCAAATCCATCCAAGTCCTCATCCTCTGTTTCAGAATCTAACAGCTGCACTAAATCCAAGATAGCAGGTTCACTTTCCTGGCTGTCAGAGTCACTTTCTGAACTGTGCCACTCCTCGGAAATGATGCTTGTTTTTTGCGAAAGCTCGGACAACAGTGCCAGCTGACACGTTAGCCCAAGCATCTACAACCTAAAGTGAACCTAAAGTGTGAGCCGTCCATCAGCTCCCTGATCAAAAAGGCCCAGCAGAGGATGTACTTTCTGCGGCAGTTGAAGAAAGCCAAGCTGCCCGCCCAGATGTTGGTGCAGTTTTACACAGCCATCATCGAGTCCATCCTCACCTCCTCCATCACCGTGTGGTACGCTGGAGCCACAGCCAGGGACAAACACAGACTGCAGCGCATTGTGTGCTCCGCAGAGAAGGTGATCGGCTGCAGCCTTCCATCTCTCGAAGACCTGTACGTCTCCAGGACTCGGGGGCGTGCAGGTCGGATAGTAGCTGACCCCTCCCACCCTGGACATGGACTTTTTGAGCGACTCCCCTCGGGCAGGAGGCTCCGGTCCATTCGGACCAGAACGTCCCGCCACAAAAACAGCTTCTTCCCTTCTGCCGTTGGACTTATGAACTCTTTATAACCTGGATCCCCACATCTCACTTCCTTCTTGTCACTTTACTATCTTTATTATTTTCTATGACATTGCACTACTTTTCTTTTTCTTCTGAGCACTCTTAGTTTTGTTAAAATTATTATTATTATTTATTTTATTTTTATTATTTTATATATTTGCACACCTGTATCAAAACAAGTTCCTAGTCTGATATTTTTCACTGACATGGCAATAAAAGCATTCTGATTCTGATACAATCCACTGGTAAACTGTGGCATAACTCGCCCCGCGCTGCCTACCAAGCTTCGTGAAGCTGTGGTGTACGGTCATCAATGGCTCCCAACCTTACTTTGAACGGCCGGTTCACGCCGATGTCCAGTGGTTGGGGATCCTTTGTCAGACCTCCGGAATCACAGCAAGGGTAGCGTTCATCTGCTTCACTTGTTTTTTTCACGACACACATAGGGCGCACTGCACGATAGGGAGCGCCGCTCATTTTGAAGAAAATCTAAGACTTTTATTTACGCCTCATGGTCGTGAAAATACGGTACTAGTAAACAGATTGACAATAACAAAAAAAACTCAACAGAATGATCAGAAATAGAAAGAGTAAATTATATAAAATTTGAAGGAATAAAAATAGTTTGCAAGCTTGGATGAAAAAAACTTTGATAAAAGGTGTAAAAATTATTGCAAAATTACATTTCAACATCTTTTAAACACAATGCAGTTGATCTACTTTTTTTTCTGTGGTTTCTCTGTAATCCACATGTATTATTGAAATATATTTAAAACAAGAAATAAACTTTTTTCTGTTTTTATTTTACAAAAAAAAAAGTTATCACAATAATTAATCATGATTCGATCTTTTTACAAACGCTTTTTTCATCCAGTTAAAAGATTCTAAAATTAGGAGCTGGTAGATTTTATATTTGTTTCATTCCATTCTGTTGTGTTCCTTTTGTCCGGGGCCGGGTCGCCAGGGCAACAACCTGAGACAGCAAGGCTTCTGTCACCCCGGCTGCATCCTCCAGCTCACACGGGAGGACCCTGAGGTGTTCCCTGCCCAGCTGTGAGACAGTCTCTCCAGCAAGACCCAGACCAAACCCCCTGGGTCTCTTCATGGTGGGACGTGCCCATAACACCTCGCAAGCGAGGCAGTTAGGAGGCATCCTAACCAGATGCCCGAACAAACAGATGCTTCTACCCAGAGAAGCAACGGCTCTACTCTAAGCCCTTCCCAGATGGCAGAGCTCCTCACTCTGCACTGATTTGTAATGGTGAAGCAAGAGCTGAGCAAAAAAGTGAAGTTCTTAAGAGTCCTAATTATTGCAGACGCTGGACTGATTTGTCTGTCGGACTTCCGCTTCCATGATAAGTATGTGTTAGACCCTGAAACCTCATTAAACTCAATCAATCAATAATAACTTTGTTTATCCGTTAGGAACTTCATTCGCAGACGGAGCATCAGGATAAACACAGACAGATCAATTAAAATAAGATCATTTAGTACTCCGCCATTGCTTTCTCAGCACATGGCCACCTGTCACAAGGCCCCTCAGCCATTCAACAGTCAGATTGAGGAAGGTATAAACCTGGATGTGGCTCTCTTGGTCTTACGTGACAGGGACCTGAACCTGCAACCGGATGGTAACAGGGTGTAGTGAGAGAGACCTGAACCTGCAACCGGATGGTAACAGGGTGTAGTGAGAGAGACCTGAACTTGCAACCGGATGGTAATAGGGTGTAGTGAGAGAGACCTGAACTTGCAACCGGATGGTAACAGGGTGTAGTGAGAGAGACCTGAACCTGCAACCGGATGGTAACAGGGTGTAGTGAGAGAGACCTGAACTTGCAACCGGATGGTAACAGGGTGTAGTGAGAGGGATCTGAATCTGCGACCAGGTGGTAACGGTGTAGTGAGAGCGCAGATTGTGTGAACTGTCAGTGGAGATCTGAGTGCGTTTCCTCAGTATTTGGTTGTTGTGAATGAAAGTGAGTGATTCCTGTTGTTGTCCAATGATTTTACTGATCTTATTGAGAGTGTTACGATGTGAGACACTGAGTGACCCAAACCAGTCTATCATAATGAATGTGAGGAGGGACTGTATGAAGCATTTGTAGAAGACTGCAAGAATGAATGGATGAACCTGAAGTTTACAAAGCTTACAGAGGAAAAAGAGACGTTGACATTTGGAAAAAAAACATTTTCTGTGTTCAGTTTATGATCAAATATGGCGCCAAGATATTTCCGACTGTTGAATTCGTGAACCTTTTCTAATGCTTCGTTATTAACTGTCAGTGTGGGGAAGGTGGTGAGTCCATGGTGGGATTAGAAGACCATTTCGTTAGTTTTTAAGTCCAAACAGACATCCTCATACCACAACGAACAGGTGTCCAGTTCAGCTCATAGCAGTTCATTTGTCTTGGAAGTGTCCATGATAACAGTGTCGTCTGAATACTGGATGTATGTTATTCTTGGGATGGTGCTCCTGCAGCCATTTGTGTACAGAGTAAAAAGAAGTGGAGATATTACTGAGCCTCGGGGGGAACCAGTGGATATTGTCCTTACTGAACTGGAATGTCCATTTACCATGACCCTGTGGTTCATCACCGTGAGGAATTCTCTGCCCAGAGAATGAGATGACGGTTAATATCCATCTGTAGAAGCTTACGCCCATAAGATGTGGTAGCAAGGTGTTAAATACACTTGAGAAGTCCACAAAGACCTGGCTGACAAGGCATGGCATCGTGCTGACTCTTTGGCAGGATCCCATCTCCGACCCTGTGAAATTCTGACAAAATCTTGTCCATAAAATTGTTGAACAGAATCAGTACCGTAGCCTGGCTCTCATCGGAAATGGTATTGACCTTCTGCTGGCAACACAAACCAAGCTTTGGCAGATGTTGCTCAAGAAGATGCAAATAATTTAGGCAAGATTATCTCATTGTTGGACATTTGTTGAGCTTTTCAGTCTCTCCAAGTGGGTAACCCTGTTGACGGCTACCCGTCAGAGTATTGTATGAAGTTTCAAGAAGAGCTGGCTAAGTTGTCATGGTATAAAACTCAATCTGAACAAAAGTTAACTTTTCCCTCTAAACTCTTCGAATAATGCCTCCTGACTTTAAAACTGCCCTTCTAAAGTAGTATGCAGCTTCATGTTCAGGTAACAGAAAAAAACAGAAGAATTTTAAAGCAAACTTTTCTCCTCTTCTGCTGAAAGTGAAGGAAGACTTTGAACGCTGGTCTTTACTTTAGTAAGTCTTTACAAACTGTCTGTAGTAGGTCGGATTAACTGTGTCAAGACAAATATCTTACCTCGTTTTTTATACTTATTTCAGTGTACCCCTCTTTTCTTGACTAGCTCTCTTTTTTTCACCCGGTTGGATTCCCGAGTGACTGAAATTTTTTGCGACAAGAAAATTTCTCGACCGCCTTACAATCTGTACATACTGTCCTGGCAACAATCTGGCTCGGTCTCTTCCCTCGATTAGTTAACCGTCGAGTCGAACTCTGTTAGGCCGGTCTCTCTCACGGCATTGTTAGATTCTCTTATCCTACAAAAACATACTGTATGAATTACATAGTTAAACTTTCTCTTAAGATTCTGACCCAGTTTAAACTTTTTTGTTTGTTTTCAGTTGTACTCATAGAATGCCCCACAATCATTTCCTCACTCCCTCTCTTGTTGACAATGTTTTATGTTTTTTTCAAAATGGTCCGATCTTGGCTCGCAAACTTTTAAAGACTTCATCATCAACAATATTTTTGCCTCCTCCCAGCAACTATCAGAAAAATACTCTTCTCCAAAACAACACATTTTCAGATATTTACAAGTTGGTAGTTTTGTTTCTATTGCCTTGCCTTCATTTTCTAACTTACCTGAAAAAGACTCTTCGCTTTTTCCTGTTTCTTTGAAGGAATCCACTACATTACTTTACAATCAAATCTCAGCTATAAAGTTAAACACTCTTACCACTAAAAAGACTCTTTGGGAAAGCTTTTTTGTTGTTGTTGTTGTTGTTCTAATATACTCGAGCAGTGTCTTTTTGTTTTAAGTCAACCAATTAATTTGCCACCATTCAGAAAAAATAGGATAGAAGAGAAAAATTCAACAGCACAAATTCTGACACGTCGCCATGTAATTGTGTGCATTTTAGAAATATACACAACTTACTCGCAAGTAATTCCATCATCGCTAACTCCTAATAACCCACCCCTAACTGTAACACTTTTCGGTTGTGGTTGAATTGTTGACGCGTTTTACGGCGTCATGATCCCCTCTTCTGCAGCTAAGAGGGAGCCATGAGTCAACAATCTGATTAGGATCACCTGGGGTGATTCCTAATTTCTCTCACCTGTGCACCCTGTATTTAAGGGGAACCATCCCTGACTTCCCTGTCAGGTCTTACTACTACTTCCACCTCCAGCCAGATCACCCTGGTTGCCTGACCATGTTTTGTATTTTGGATTTTAGTTGGACTTTTGACACCTTTAGTTAATCATGTGTTTCTTGTTTTACAGACTTTCCTGAATTATGTTAATAAACTATGTTTGAAGTCCTGGACTTGGGTCCTCCTCTTTCCACCATGCCTCAACATCCCTGACAACGGCTAAATTTGCAAACATTTCTATAATCAGTACATCAGTTTTTCAGCATGGTTATCATGTGCTTGTTGAAAGATGGACAATTGTCATACACGGAGCCATAGATGGCCGCGGTCGCCTTGTTGTCTTTCCAAGCACTTCCAACAATAACCGCAGCAGCACAGTTCTGTCGGAGCAGTGGTGCGTTATGGTGTTCCTTCTTGAGTCTGCACAAACAGAGGAGGGGAGAACAATGCTGTCTGCATTATGATGAACATTATCAGAGGCTTTGATCGTAGCAGCTTTGCTATATGAGCTAAATTGCAGTTTTTGTCGTGTTTTGATTACTGGCTGTGCTTGAGGAGGATTTTCTCAAAGGGTGAATGATGGTTTTTCTTTAACTCCACTTAAGGATCAGCCCTAAAACCAGTATTTATTCTAAATTTCCAAACCAAGCAGCATGACAGTTTGTGTATTATAATGACAGATAAATAGGTCACACACCAGTTGTTTTTTTTTGATGCTTCAGCTGTAAGAGCAGCAGTCCTCCCGTTTTCAAAGCTTATCCCATCCTCTGCTGAGTAAAGAGCTATGGCGAAATCATGTGGTGATAATTCAGAGTTTCCACCAGAGTTTAAAACTCCCGACAAGTCATTGAAAGTGTTTGAGTTGGAAGTTAGTAAATCAGGAGAAACAACCTAACTTCACCTTCTCCATTCCCACCATCTTCTGAACATCCACAGCCTCATGCTTCCCTTCCGGACCAACACACTTTCAGAGCAACTATGTTTACTCTCCTTTAATTTTTCAGCATAATTTTGTCTTTGGAGACATCCAGCGCAGCCTTTCTGGTCTTCCCCCAATGCTCAAGGATCTCGAGCATCGTGACTTCTCACAAATCAAACCTGCATCCATTTGACACATTTAAGAAGCTTATCTACAGTTATGCTGAGTAATTAATGTCGATTCTTTCAACTCCTCGGATTATTGAGTGGAACAATAACTTAAGCATTAAAAGATAAAAACATTAACAACGTAATGTTAGAATTTCAACAAATTCAGAATCAAATGAAGCAAATCTTTAAACAGTTTTTCAGTAAACAAAGACTCAAAAAATATCAACAAATTGCTAAAAAAATTCAAATTTTCCTCGAAAGACAAAGTATCAGCAGATGAACAGGACAGAATCTGCGGTAGAATGGAAGACTTGCAGTTATGTGGTGCAGCTGATGGAGAACAGATGCCGAACTACGACTGACCAGAGAATGACACAACTGGAAACAATACAGAAAAATTTAGTGTCATTCAAACCAAAGATGGTATGGAAGTCACAAGGTTTACCCAGAAAAGTTCATCAGTAAACAAGCAGTGAGTAGGCACGTTTACATAAGTGTTGAACTTCTACCCAACCATAAAATATTCTTTCTGAAATCAAAGTATATCAGCCTTGTTGGTCTGCAGGTCTGCATTGTTCCTTCGAACACACACCAAGTTCCACATCAACTGGAACAGTTTTAAATATATTTCCACATTTATGTTCCGTATTAAATTCGTCTTTGAAGCTAGATCGGTTTCTTCATCTGAACAAACCTCTCGTGCTTCACCGATCTGGGACATCTGGGATTGTTAAACCCAGATGTTTCCTCATCCTATGACCGTTTCTTGCATTTGTTTTATTTGTAATTGAAAGGAGATCGATTAATGAAGTCAGGATCCTTCTCTCCTGTTTTAACTGTGACTCAGCTATGAGATTATTAACCAATAAGTTCTACAGAAGTCTGTCATGCACAAAATCTCAGCAGGAACAAATCCACTGAGAATCGAGTTCTCGTGTCCTCAGAAGAACAGAACGCCATTCTCCAAGAGCTTTTCCTCCGCTAACAGAAATGTGAAATAGACGGATGAAGAGAAACGCTCACCTCATTACCCGCTTATTTCGTTTGTTTATGGATCAAATGTTATTTGCCTTACACATGTACGTTAGTATCTGTTGTTGAAGACAATATGTGAGACACATCATCTAAAGTGAGGGACAAATGTTCACCAATGCACGCTGTAAAAAAGTGCTTCTCAAATAGAGGGACTCATCCTCAGGAAGCGAGTGTGTGACCCCGAGCGAACATACTTTTTTTTTCTTGCCATATTGCATCCAGTCTGCCGGAAATCATTGAACATTTTAGTTTCTTATGAACTGCTGTTTAGCTGCAGTGACACATGGTGTCCCTCCATGTCTGGTCCCTCAGCCTCATGTTTTCCCTTCAAAGGCTTCTGGTTAATTTTAGAATGTGATTTTACTAAAAATTGAAATTAATGAAAATAACTCTTGACAAGAGGGAAAAAAAAACTTCACTCTCTTAATCCAGGGCCATACTGTGTAAGGTCAGGCTTGATTGGAGACCTCAGACTCTGTAGTTTTTTTGTTCGTTTGTTCGTAGAAATGTTTGTGTTTTACATAAACAAAGGAAACTTAGAAGCTCTGCTTTAACCGATTCAGTTTTTCTTTGGTTTGTTTTTTATTTTAAAAAAACTGTGAAAAGATTGTGTTTATTTGACAAAATAAAATCTGAAATTTTAGTTTGAAGTTTTTCAGTATCTTTCATTCACAAAAGTTTAGTTTTTTACACGTGAAACAAAACACTTACAAACCACTTTAAATTGAAATCTTTTAGTTTTACAATTTATTTCATGTTGAAGTAAAAAAACTTGTTCATATTGTTTTCTTCTATGATGTCGAAGAAAAAAACTTCATATTATTATGTTTAAGAAAGAAGAGTTTTAAATTTTGTACTATGTTAAAAACTTTCTGCAGGTGAAAAAACACGAATAATGTAAAAAATTTTTTAACCAAAACTTTTGTTTGAATAGAAAGTTAACCTTAAAATGAAAAAAATCAAAACAACTTTTTCCACAGCTGGCCGGGTAACGACTCGGGGTTTGTTGTAAAGCTGAGAACAAAAATATAGCCGTGACACAACAGACAGGTTCAGATGAAAAAACAACAGATTTTAGTTTGATGGCAAGAAGTGCAGGAGCTGGTTGTGGAGCAGGAGCCAAACACTGGGTTTTCAGGTCAAATGTGGTAATCTGTGAGGAAGGCTTTGTTTCTCTTGAACTGGTTTTGGACAGAAGATCTAATTCTTTCAGGCTTTTTCATTTGACCCACGTTGTTGCTGGAAACCATGTTTCATTTGCTCATCTGCTGTTGATTGGTGGTTTGAACCCGCATGGTTTCATTTGGGGGAGGAGTCAGGCTTTTTAAATTTAAGGAGCACAGCTCTCACAGCATAAGGATTTGAGGCTAACCAGAAGAACAGTTGGTGTGTGAAAGCTCAGAAGGCTGTAGGGGCACCATGTTTGAACATTTGTTAAATAGTTTTTCTGTTTGGTTAAATTTCTGGGTTTCAAGTCACCCAAGTTCTGATTGATTTATAATAATCTTTGAATTTTAACATTTAGAATATTTTCAGATGTTTCTGCATCAACTTTATTCGTAAGTTTGATGTCAGCATCCGGTCACCTTGTCTTGAATTGTCTAAAGAACACTGTCTTGGTGATGACGTGTACATGATCTGTAGATTGGTTTCAAACTGATGGGTCTTTTAATATTTTGTCATCAAGCTTTTCAAACTCAGTCAATGAGGAGAAGCTTGTAATGTCCCCAAAGCAGAAAAATCAACTGAAGAGCAATCACGATATCTTGTAGTTGGATGTGTGCATCTGGAACGGATTAAAAAAGTAAATTAAATTATCAGTTTTGTCAAATCTAACAAGAAGACTTTCTTCCTAAAAATCCATTACTTTGTTGGCAGTTTTCCCTCCACTCATTGTGTGGAAATCAGTCATAAAGCTCGGTATGAGTCTCAAAAACAAATGTTTCTGGAGATCTGATGACAATTTTGCTTGATTCCATTTTTTTCTCGCCAGTCAAGTTTTTTTTATTGGTTGACAGTTTGTTTATTTTTTGAATAAAGAAGAAATTTAAGAGTTTATTTTTGGTTGAACTCAAATCCAAGACCATGTTCATGTAGGAATCTCTTCAGGAGAATCAGTTTTTTTCGTAACAATTTGCAGCCTTGGACTTTATGTGAACATTTCTTCGTGTTCCTGAAGCTGTGAGGAAGGTTTTGGGATTTAAAAAAAGTTTTATTTCTATCAGACAAATCTACATCTTTTTTTCTGGGAGTTTGACTTGAATGTGTTCAGCGAGGCCGGGTCAATCTTCAGAGATGTTTTCTCTTTCTTAACTTTCTTCCCAGGTTTTCAGGATCTGCTCTCTGTGTGATCACCCAGTCTTCAAGAATGTTTTCTAGTTCGGACCACCTGCTTTTATGACCTCTGAAAGCTGATTTTTGTCTTTTTACATTGTTCTAGTTCTTCCCGCTGCCATTTCCAGCATCTGTCCAAATCATGTAATGCTCTCAAAGTAGCATGATACTGATGTCAGAAAGTGTCTTTGATCTATTTCTCTACAGGAATCTGGTTGGTTGTATACTACAGTCTGTTTTGATGAGGGCAGTCTTGGACTAACGTTTTGTGTGGTAATGTCTTTAAGTGATGCCTTCATTTGCTGCCAGCATTCTTCGACACAGTAAATATTGTTTACTCGTCTCCAATGTAGTCTAGAGCTATATGTTCTGTCTTTTCATCATCTTAGTGTGGCATTATTATATTACTGTAGAACTGCAGGAAGAGTCCCATTTAGGGGGTGAACTTTCAGCACACCCATAGATCCAAAACGTCCAGTAAAACCAACACAGAAACAGGAGAAGTAGGCTGTTGTGGCGCCTTCAAAGGGTTGGCCAATGTCTTGTGGAGATCTGTGGCCAAGTCGCCGATCTGGGCCACAGATTTTCTTAATACACTCTATCACTCATTGATCCAAGGTGTTGAAAGTATTGACTTTATCAGACATACAGTTAAGCTCTCTGTTCTCTGAAGTTTTCTTCTTAAACGTATCAAACTAATTAAAATAGTCTCAAACTGAGCTGACCTAAGTAGCAGGTTTATTTCAGTTGATACCTTTATTTTGTTTCTCCTCCTCGTGATCTGATCCTACGAAAAGTTTTTATTCTAAATCTTCTGAATTGTTAACGCAGCCTGTTGCTTTTGGTTGATCTACATGTTTAAACATGTTTCCGTTTGATTAAACTTCTGGTCTTCTAAACCCACTCAAGTCAGATTTTATCTTTGAATTATAAAACCATGTTAGATCATTTTTATAAAAACGTTTCTCTGTTCGTTTGAACATCTGGTTTTTAAGTCACCCCAGTTCTGTTTCTTCTGTACACTTTATAGGAATTTTTAAATTATTAAATTAGAGGAAATTTAAAAGTTTTCACATGTTTTTCCAATAACTTTATTCATACGTTCGATATCAGCATCCTGAGCGTTGTGATGTTTTTTTATCCTCATCTGTCTGGTGATAGAGTGTACGTGAGTTCTGATCTGGAGATTGGTTTCAGACTGCCGGGATCCGTCCCTGATATCTATATACGTAAACATATAGCAAAAGTGATTTTATCAGACCCATTCACCCATTTTCTTCCAGCTGCTGAATGAAAGTTAGCAAATAGTTTCTCTTTCATCCGATGACTACACATAAGCAACGACATCTGTTGAAAATTGAAGAGAGACTGAAGTCGGCCATTTCTGGTGCCTTTGTCTCAAAGAGAAAACTTGCAAAAAGAGTTAATTATTCGACATTTTGGTTATTGATTGGGTAATTTCACCTTGACCCTCCAAAGATGTCGTCTGACGTGCATCTACATAAAAACAACATTCAGAGGAGAAGAAAACAGAAGTGAAAAACATACTGAATTTTATTCATTTTAAAAAGTACTTAGGAAGTGCTATTTTGTCATTTTTCAAACAAAAATGTTTTATCGCCGACCAACAGATTGTTGTACTTAAGTTCGTTTTTTAAAGGATCCCCTTTATTTTGTTTTTGTTGACATCGATCAGATATATTTCTACCAAACAAAAAAACAAAAGGTCTCACAACTTGATTTCGCTCTCTAGTTCTTAAACATTAGCACAGGATTGGTGGAGATCGGAGGGATTTTAAATAACATCCTTTTTTTTTGTATTTCCTCGTATGAGAGTATTACACCAAAAACAAGCATGTAGCAGTACTTTTAAAGAAATGAGATACTTAGTTTAAAGAGGCAGCGGATTAAGCACTACGCAGAGATAAATGCCAACTAGTTAACTGGTTCATCCACTTCTTCAATTTGTGTTGCATCTTTTGAGTAAATTCTACGTCAATTCCCTAAGAGTTAGTTCTGATGAGATGTTACTGTTTGAGGTGTTTCTCAAATTCATCTTCCTCATGTGCACTGAAACCATGGAAGTCTTCCTCCTCAATGTCTGATTGGAATAGTGTCAGATATTTTTCATTCTCATCCTGAGGCAAATTCACTCCTGAGTTTGTGCCGTCCTCTCTGTCACGCAGCAGACCAGCCTTTTGAAACCCATT
This sequence comes from Neostethus bicornis, assembly GCA_902685375.1. Lineage (NCBI taxonomy): Eukaryota > Metazoa > Chordata > Actinopteri > Atheriniformes > Phallostethidae > Neostethus > Neostethus bicornis. Next base: position 29,908,213 of record LR738550.1, read on the forward strand.
AGTGACGTTGGATTGTTTTACACTGCTCCACGCTGTCAGGATCTACTGGCAGACTTGTTGCTCTACGTATGCGGACAGTTTTGATAAACGATTTCTCGCCGCTGGTCATCCAAGCCTCCCATTCAACTTGGAGGGCCACTTCAAATGCACGATTCACACTAATGTCAAGGGGCTGCAAGTACTTTGTTGTGCTCCCAGAAATCACAGCTGGAATGGAGTTTGTCCTCTTCATGGCTGCTGTCACAGAATCTGTAATATGGGCCATCATGCTGTCAGAAACGAGTCATGCTTTTTTCTATGGAATCATCCTCCAAGTTGCAGGCTGTAACTCTCAGTCAACCATTCTTTCATTTGGCTCTCTACCATCTAACCATTCCTGTTAACTTACACGACAATGTCTTTCAGGAGGTTTTATTTTTCTAAAGTAATCTGCATTGGTGGACGCTTCAGTCCGGATGCAGTTTGGCCCAAAACACAGGTGAAATGCTTCCACTCATGGCCAGTTGTTTTCCGTATGACAGATGTTTCACCTTTCTTGTTGACGCTCGTGGTGAGGGGCAGGTCAAACATCAGAGGTACCTCATCCATATTTATGATTTCATCTGGTCCAATGGAATCTCTTCTATCTTTGTTTGAATAAATTTGTAAAGATTTGTGACTTGTCCCTCGTCGTCGGAAGGGAGTTGCTGAAGTAGAGTTGTCCATGTCCTGATAGACCTTTTCATACTTTGAAATCCTTTAATTTCTTATCTGTGGCGATTGTTTTTGCTTTCGGTCTGATCTGCACAGTGGAGACATCTTGGCCATCTGCTCTCTGTGTGATCACCCAGTCTTCAAGAATAATTTCTAGTTCGGACCACCTGCTTTTATTACCTCTGAAAGCTGAATTTTGTCTTTTTACATTGTTCCAGTTCTTCCCGCTGCCGTTTCCAGCGTCTCAAAACCGATTCATTTATGCCAAGTTTACGTGCAGCAGCTATGTTTCCTTATTCATCAGCCTGGTCTATTGATCTCAACTTGAAAGCTGCTTTATATGCAATTTTGCTTGATTCTATGTTTTTCTCTCCAAGCAAGTTTTTTTTATTGGTTGACAGTTTGTTTATTTTTTAAATAAAGAAGAAATTTAAGCCAATAAGAGTTTATTTTTGGTTGAACTCAAATCCAAGACCATGTTCATGTAGGAATCTATTCAGGAGAATCAGTTTTTTTCGTAACAATTTGCATCCTTGGACTTTATGTGAACATTTCTTCGTGTTCCTGAAGCTGTGAGGAAGGTTTTGGGATTTAAAAAAAGTTTTATTTCTATCGGACAGATCTACATCTTTTTTTCTATGAGTTTGACTTGAATGTGTTCAGCGAGGCCGGGTCAATCTTCAGAGATGTTTTCTCTTTGTTAATTTTCTTCCCAGGTTTTCAGGATCTGTATTTTACACAGAGTTTATAATAGAGGTTGTTGGTTCTAAAAGGCTTTATGCAATTCAGTACCTTAATATCATAACCAACAATAAGGAAGCAAACGTGTTTCCACACTGCAGTGGGGGAGAGATGAAAAGGAGGACAGGACTTAGCTCTGCAGTCTCCTACAAGCTTCTCTCAAATCATCTCACCCCGACTGCTTATTTTATTAGAAAAAGTAGGTCACAGTTTACATAAGGACACTCACAGGTGTCTGAAGAGTGAGTTAATCAAAAAGGCAGAAAGTCCACCCAATCATTGTTTGTATACAAAATGGTTCCAACAAAACAGTGGACCTCATGTCCTGCAACTATTTGTGATTAACTGATAGGGCAGGAAGTTTTCTGATTACCAGTTGGTCTCTGTATGTTAAGGGGAAAGAATTATTTACTTCAATCCCAAAATATTGCTGACTGGAAAACAAGAATGAGAGACTTTCTTTTACTTGACAAAGATCAAACACCCCAGTCGACTGACCGGAGTGACTATAAAAGAATATGCATCTAATCTGCTTCATTTGTATTAAGAAAAGGTGAGTCCTTACAAAGTAATGTAGGTGAGAACGGGGCTAGAGACCCCAGCATCAGACCTCTGCTTACAGGGGGTAAGGGTAAACATAGTTGAAGAGGCTATGAACTCATTCATTATCTTAACAGAAGACATTGTTTTAACAGATGACACTATCACCCAGCTATAGTTCATGAACTAATGTCAGGTGTTAGTGGAATCTGGATCATCCTCAATAAAACACAGAGTAAAAGACACTTAAATGATAAGAATAAAGAAGTATATAAGGATATATATTTTCTACCTAACACTATATATGCTGAGTAACACTTCAAAGGTGGGAGAGCATTAGCTGACGTACATAAGATGGTTATGTATACTTTGCAAAGAGTGAAAAACCCACATTATAAAGTTATAAAGAGTATAAGCTTAAATCTATCTTACAGAAGTCACGATCAGTTTAGTGACATCTTGATTTGAGTTATCCAGAGTTGCAGGTCTCTCTAGAGCTTCTGTAAAAACACACCTTTTTTTGTTTAAAACATGGGGAAAGTTATAAAAAAATCACAACGAATGTTTGTTGTTTTTATGCAAGTAAATTTCTAGCCCATGTTTTCATATTAAACCTGAGTTTTTGTTTCTTCTATGCAGAAAATGTGTCTTCAAAGATAGTAAAGGAGAAGAATTTAACACAGAACAAAAAGGTGGAAATATGTTTAAACTGTACCACGGCTGAGACACCGAGCCGTTGTCGGAATTCATGAACTATTAAAAAGTTAGATTGCTGATATCCTTCCGTCTGTGTCTTTCTTTTGCTGGGTTATCCTTCACCCGGCAGTACTGTACTTTCTGTCAGTACCTTGTTGGAAATCTTCAGTATCTCAGTCATTGATGAAACTTGAGGGTTAGGTCGTGCTCACTAAACATCAAGGGAATTTTTCTAAAGCATCTATTTTTCTGAAGAAAAGGCTTTTAGATCAGTTTTTTAAAACGAGAATATATTAAATGCAAAAAAGTATTATTACAAAAGCAAATTACGACGTTTTGCACATTTCTTTTCTCTCAAAGTAGCACGATACTGACGTCAGAAAGTGTCTTTGATCTATTTCTCTACAGGAATCTGGTTAGTTGTATACTACAGTCTTTGTTTTGATGAGGGCAGTCTAGGGCTAACGTTTTGTGGGGTAATGTCTTTAAGTGATGCCTTCATTTGCTGCCAGCATTCTTCGACACAGTAAATATTGTTTACTCGTCTCCAATGTAGTCTAGAGCTATATGTTCTGTCTTTTCATCATCTTAGTGTGGCATTATTATATTACTGTAGAACTGCAGGAAGAGTCCCATTTAGGGGGTGAACTTTCAGCACACCCATAGATCCAAAACGTCCAGTAAAACCAACACAGAAATAGGAGAAGTAGGCTGTTGTAGCGCCTTCAAAGGGTTGGCCAATGTCTTGTGGAGATCTGTGGCCAAGTCGGCCGATCTGGGCCACAGATTTTCTTAATACACTCTATCACTCATTGATCCAAGGTGTTGAAAGTATTGACTTTATCAGACATACAGTTAAGTTCTCTGAAGTTTTCTTCTTAAACGTATTAAACTAATTAAAATAGTCTCAAACTGAGCCGACCTAAGTAGCAGGTTTATTTCAGTTGATACCTTTATTTTGTTTCTCCTCCTCGTGATCTGATCCTGTACGTGAGTTCGGACCTGGAGATTGGTTTCAGACTGCCGGGATCCGTCCCTGATATCTATATACGTAAACATATAGCAAAAGTGATTTTATCAGACCCGTTCAACCATTTTCTTCCAGCTGCTGAATGAAAGTTAAGCAAATAGTTTCTCTTTCATCCGATGACTACACATAAGCAACGACATCTGGTGAGAATTGAAGAGAGACTGTAGTCGGACATTTCTGGTGTCTTTGTCTCAAAGAGAAAACTTGCAAAAAGAGTTAATTACTCGACATTTTGGTTATTGATTGGGTAATTTCACCTTGACCCTCCAAAGATGTCGTCTGACGTGCAACTACATAAAAACAACATTCAGAGGGGAATAAAACAGAAGTGAAAAACATACAGAATTTTATTCATTTTAAAAAGTACTTAGGAAGTGCTATTTTGTCATTTTTCAAACAAAAATGTATTATCGCTGACCAACAGATTGTTGTACTTAAGTTCGTTTTTTGAAATATCCCCCTTTATTTTGTTTTTGTTGACATCGATCAGATATATTTCTACCAAACAAAAAACAAAAGGTTGTCTTCACAACTTGATTTCGCTCTCTAGTTCTTAAACATTAGCACAGGATTGGTGGAGATCGGAGGGATTATAAATAACATCCTTTTTTTTTTTTGTATTTCCTCGTATGAGAGTATTACACCAAAAACAAGCATGTAGCAGTACTTTTAAAGAAATGAGATACTTAGTTTAAAGAGGCAGCGGATTAAGCACTACGCAGAGATAAATGCCAACTAGTTAACTGGTTCATCCACTTCTTCAATTTGTGTTGCATCTTTTGAGTAAATTCTACGTCAATTCCCTAAGAGTTAGTTCTGATGAGATGTTAGTGTTTGAGGCGTTTTTCAAATTCATCTTCCTCATGTGCACTGAAACCATGGAAGTCTTCCTCCTCAATGTCTGATTGGAATAGTGTCAGATATTCTTCGTTCACACTCTCCTTCAGTCTCTCCTTCGGTTCATTGGCAGTGTCATTCTCATCCTGAGGCAAATTCACTCCTGAGTTTGTGTTGTCCTCTCTGTCATGCAGCAGACCAGCTTTTCGAAACCCATTGGTGACGTTGGATTGTTTTACACTGCTCCACGCTGTCAGGATCTACTGGCAGACGTCTTGCTCTACGTATGCGGCCAGTTTTGGTAGACGATTTCTCGCCGCTGGTCATCCAAGCCTCCCATTCAACTTGGAGGGCCACTTCAAATGCACGATTCACACTAATGTCAAGAGGCTGCAAGTACTTTGTTGTGCTCCCAGAAATCACAGCTGGAATGGAGTTTGTCCTCTTCATGGTTGCTGTCACAGAATCTGTAATATGGGCCATCACACTGTCAGAAACGAGTCATGCTTTTTTCTATGGAATCATCCTCCAAGTTGCAGGCCGTAACACTCAGTCAACCATTCTTTCATTTGGCTCTCTACCATCTAACCATTCCTGTTAACTTACACGACAATGTCTTTCAGGAGGTTTTCTATTTCTAAGGTAATCTGCATTGGTGGAAGCTTCAGTCCGGATGCAGTTTGGCCCAAAACACAGGTGAAATGCGTCCACTCATGGCCAGTTGTTTTCCGACAACAGGTGTTTCACCTTTCTTTGTTGACGCTCGTGGTGAGGGGCAGGTCAAACATCAGAGGTACCTCATCCATATTTATGATTTCATCTGGTCCAATGGAATCTCTTCTATCTTTGTTTGAATGAATTTGTAAAGATTTGTGACTTGTCCCTCGTCGTCGGGAGGGAGTTGCTGACGTAGAGTTGTCCATGTCCTGATAGACCTTTTCATACTTTGAAATCGTTTAATTTCTTATCTTCGGCGATTGTTTTTGCTTTCGGTCTGATCTGCACAGTGGAGACATCTTGGCCATCTGCTCTCTGTGTGATCACCCAGTCTTCAAGAATGTTTTCTAGTTCGGACCACCTGCTTTTATTACCTCTGAAAGCTGATTTTTGTCTTTTTACATTGTTCCAGTTCTTCCCGCTGCCGTTTCCAGCGTCTCAAAACCGATTCATTTATGACAAGTTTACGTGCAGCAGCTATGTTTCCTTATTCATCAGCCAGGTCTATTGATCTTAACTTGAAAGCTGCTTTATATGTATTTCTTCTTGCATTTTCCATGATAAGGATCTGTTCATGCTAATTTTATTCATGGACAAAACGTGAAGTTACATTAAACTTTGTCACATATATTCCACCTGTCTCACTCTTCTTACCTCTTCTGCTCTAGCGCTCCTGGCAGTCGTTAGAAACAATGCATAAATTAGCCGCATCATTGCGCAAGCTGCAGGGTTCAAAGCGTGTGACAAAAGTTGCGGCTTACAGTCCAGAAGTGTACTTCTATTACTTTTATGGACTGAATTTCCAGGTGCAGCCGAGGCGGTGTGAGATGGTTCGTTGACCTCGGGATTGGGTTTCTGCTTTTTGTGAATTATGTGTTCCTATTTAGGCTTTTTAAGGTCAACTCTTACTGGAACGATTTGCTGCAGTGTGTGAAGCTGCTGGGATGGGAATCAGCATCTCCAAATTTGAGGCCATGGTACTTAAATCGTGCTGTTAATATTTGTTGTACTTAATATCCCGGGGTTTTGTCCACAATTAAGAAATGGATGGAATGGGAGATCAACAGGGAAATTGGCGCAGTGTCCGCAGTAATTAGGATGCTGAATCCGTCTGTTGTGTCAAAGAGGCTGCCTAGTGCAGCCAGGTGATAAGTGTGAAAAATAAATTTTATCTGGTCCATGGCACTGCCCTGTCATATTTGGAAACACTAACAGCCGGCATCCATTCCACTCAAACCTTCGCTTCTCTTTTGCTGCTGCAGTAACTTTATCCCTGGCGGACTGCCTCAAAAAAACGAACAAGCACCGGCCTTAGAGCTCGACCCGGATCTGGAAGCGGTGTGAGGCCTCAGTGTGCGCTCTATCTGAACTCGGCATCTTCCGGCAAACCGAGGCCCTCAACAAACATCTTCCGAACACAAGCCAGAAGAATTCCACCAGTCCCCACAGCCTCTTTCAAACCGATAACTCCCACATTATTCCTCTTACTGTGGTTTTCTAGGGTCTAAATGCGCTCCCACGTCACATTCACGGGCTTTCTTCTTGCGCCATCCGCGGTGTTCACATCCGCTCTGAAACCTCCTTCAGCACTACTGTTTCATTCAGCTCACTCGTTGCTTGCATGATTGTAGCCGTATCAGTAGAGACGTTCTGCAGCATTTTACTCATTTTAATAACTTCAGACAACAGACTTGCCAGGTTAGGACCGGAAGTTTTATCTTTTTCTTCCCCATGTGGAGAATTACTGCGCGCAGCCACATGGCCCGAACTTTTAGCTTGCTTTAAGGCGGCCATTTGCCGTGTTAAGCCCTTCAGTATATTTCAAAGAACAACAGTAATCTTTAAAAGCTAAGTACAAAAAAAGGAGCATAAAATGAAGCCTCATATTTTATATAATAGTTAAAAAAGCATGTTGGAAATCAGAGAACATTAACCCTGCTGCCATCTTGTTTGCTGCTCTCACGTGGCTCTCCATGGTTGGGTTTTTTAAAGGGCCCATCTCATGCCAAAGTGACTTTCCAGAGTTTTCTACCTTGTAAGAATGATGTCCAAGCCGCGCGCGTGCGTGCGTGTTGTCCGGGCCTTGTATATGTCACCAAAGGGCTTTCTAGATTGATTTACCCCGTTTTTTGTTGTGATGGGGAAGGAGGAGGACCCAAATGTAGGACTTTAAACAAGGTTTATTAAACCAAGGATCAGCTAAACTGTAATCAAAGAAGAAGGATCAAAATGGTTATCAAAGACTCAATCTTAGTTTCAAAGAAAGTCTGCTGGGTCAGGAGTCAGCCAGGGCTGGAAGGCATGAAGACCTGACGAGGAATTCTTCTTCAAATCGTTTCCGGCAGGCTATATGCTCGAGTGCGCAATGCTGCCCCTCCACAGGTAGACCAATCTACAGTTAGATTCTAGAAAATCCACAGTTAGATTTTCAAGAATCTAACTGCATTAGATTCTTGAAAAGAGGCCAGTGAGCGAAAAAACGGCTAACCCTGTGTCTGCCAACTGAACAAAAAGATGTCTTCTTTCTCGATAGTATTTGCTGCATGACAACAACCGATGCAGCGTTTCCACACTCACACAGCCCACTAGGATGTTTGCCGACTAATTTCAAACTCTCCGCCAGGGCGCAGTGCCCAAGTCTAAGTCTAGTTAGAACAACTTCAGCTCTATGACAATAGGTTTCAGGGCACCTAGTGCCAGTAACTGAAGGCTGACTTGCAAAATAGTGTCTGCCCCCCCGCTCATTCTCCCATTCTGTTTGCCACTCCTCAGTAATTTTCTCCTTACAGATGCTAAAACATTCCTGCATCTCCAACGCCAAGAACACGTCTATCGTGTCTCTACCAAGAGATGCCTTGGCTAGAGCGTCGGCCATTTCATTTCCCACAACTCCAGCATGCCCAGGGACCCAGACAAACAGAACTTCTGAACATATATCTTCCAGTCATTTAAGGCAGCACAGAATATCAAAAACTAAATCTGGCCGAGCTCCAGGTGTCCTATACCGGAGAGCTTATAAAGCTGCTGAAGAGTCCGAACATATTATATAACGTGATGGAGGGAGATCACGGATCCAATACAAAGCCCATAAAATTGCCACCAACTCTGCTGAAAACACAGAGACATCATCTGACAAACGGACACTATTCATAACTAGCGGATTAGCAACATACATTCCAAAACCTGCTCTTCTACCCTCTTTCGACCCATCAGTGAAGATATGAATGGCTTTACTCTGTTCGCCTAAGTAGTTTTCAATACACTCACAAGCTGCCCTTTTGCTTAAACCAAGCAGATCTGTGCTGACCTCTGGCTCAGGTAGGCTCCAGGAGGGCATAGGGGGCCATAACAGGCCCACCACTGAGTCTGAACAGTTCTTGCCGACAAAGGCATGTCTTGTATCCGTTTGATTATCTTGTCTTTGTTCGGAAGATCATCAAAAAGTTCAGTGGCTACATCCAGCATGAACGTTTTAGCATACTCGCCATCTGTGAATGGTTTTCCGTTCCTCACTATTACTAAAGATCCAGCAAATCTAGCGGAATTATAGTCACCTTGCCGGGTCCATACGCGGAGTTGCTGCTGGCTAGCTTGCACCCTTGCTCAGTAGCTCTTGGCACGCTTTCTTTCTGCTGTCTCCCGCAGGGTATTTTTTTCTTTTCGCCATCTTCTTTGTCGAAGGGTTAGCTTTGAGCTAATGACCGAGCAGACTGATTCAAAGGGGGGCGTTTACTTGTTTACCCAGTATCATCCAATTAAAATAATGGACAATTGCTCCTGCAGCAAACTGCAGCCCTGAACAGGACACGAGCAGTGAAAAATTGATGGATGGATTAAAACAAGTGAGAATATTTTGTTTTATCTGCGAGCCAGATGCAATCATCAAAAGAGCCTCAGCTGGCTCGCGAGCCATTGGTTCCCGACCCCTGTTCTAGACGAAGAAAGACATTAAATTGTAAATAGCAGGTGTGAACAAGATGGTAAGGGAATGAATCCGAGGGTTTTGTTATGTTGGACAGAAGTAAGAAAAGGGTCTTTGAGTTCTGTTTGTTGGAGTGAATCTGCTCAGAATAGTAGGAAGATCTAACAGATGCAATGGCGTCTTCATAGAGGAGAACATGATTGTTGTACATGTTCTTGTGAGTCCAGACCTTTGGCTTTAAGCTGACGTAGTGCGGGTGTAAACCAGGGTGCAGAGTAGGGGAATATAACTGATTTTGTTTTGAGGGTTTAGAAGTGTGTGCAAAGGTATTTATTTTTTCAGCATTTTGCACGTTTACAGCAAACTTGAGACAAAATTATCTGAAGGCAGATCAACAACAAATGACAAACAAACGAAGCGATACGTAGCGTAGCTTGCTGGTAAATTTAAACTTTACAACAAAAACCCTAAAAGTAAAACAGAGATAATTTACTTTTAAAAGTCTCAAATCAAAGTATAAAGCGGATATGACACTCAGCCATGGGATTGTTTTCTTTGATAAAAGCTCTTTTTGCATTTGAACGATTTACATGTTTTGTGTACATGTGCAGAAAGCGTGCTGTCAACCCAGTGAAAATTTCTTTATTTGCCTTTTTTCTCTTTGCATAAATCACCTCAGGTCAGAGAGTCTTTATTCAAGCCTTCAGAGAAGACAAATGACTTCAAGCTGTCAGAGAAAACAAATGAAGACAAATGACTTCAAGCCTTCAGAGAAAACAAATGACTGGATGGAAACTGTTTGCATCCATAGAGTTGTTATTACGTAACCTCTCTATAAAAATAAGTAAGAGTAAAAAAAGCACACATTTTTCTGTATTCCCCTTCATGGTACTTTGTTATCTCTGCATACTCCAGCACAGCATCACAGGAAAACCTGCCCTGCATAAAAGACCATCAAAAGAAGAAAATAATTGTTTATTGGGAGTACAGAGGAATAAAAGTCAACATTACCATCCCTTCCAGCCACGTCTCCCTGGTTGCCCACGAATGATTGAATTCTATTATTATTTGAACTTTTGAATCCTGAGTTAACCCTGTGCTTTTTGCCTTACCTGACTTCTGTTAATAAATCCCGTTTTGTCCTGCATTTGGGTCCTCCTCCTTCCACATGACAATAGAATGAACCGACCAAGAATGGACCCAGCGGACTGAAGTTTGTCTCAAGTGTTCCTGATACAAAGACCCCAGCTAAGGGGGATCGCTGCATAGCCGGCCTGTGGATTCTTGACCACCTGGACATGGTTGTTGGGGGGAGGGTACTGTCAGGATTCCTTCACCTGCCGCCAGAGGGAGCCCTGGACCTTCCTCCCTTATCTGGATTCCAACCTTATCCTGAACACCTGGGTGATGAGCCTGGTATCAATCAGCTGTGCATTGTCAGCCTGTTGCCCATCAGAATCAGAATGCTTTTATTGCCATGTCAGTGAAAAATATCAGAGACTAGGAACTTGCTTTGATACAGGTGTGCAAAAATATAAAATAAAAATAATAAGAAATAAAAATAATAACTTTAACAAAACTAAGAGTGCTCAGAAGAAAAAGAAAAGTAGTGCAATGTCATAGAAAATAATAAAAAATAATAAAGATAGTAAAGTGACAAGAGGGAAGTGACTAAGAGATGTGGGGATCCAGGTTATAAAGTGATTAAGAGATGTGGGGATCCAGGTTATAAAGTGATTAAGAGATGTGGGGATCCAGGTTATAAAGTGTCTAAGAGATGTGGGGATCCAGGTTATAAAGTGACTAAGATGTGGGGATCCAGGTTATAAAGTGACTAAGAGATGTGGGGATCCAGGTTATAAAGTGACTAAGAGATGTGGGGATCCAGGTTATAAAGTGTTCATAAGTCCAATGACAGAAGGGAAGAAGCTGTTTTTGTGGTGGGACGTTCTGGTTCGAATGGACCGGAGCCTCCTGCCCGAGGCGAGTCGCTCAAAAAGTCCATGTCCAGGGTGGGAGGGGTCAGCTGCTATCCAACCTGCACGCCCCAGAGTCCTGGAGACGTACAGGTCTTCGAGAGATGGAAGGCTGCAGCCGATCACCTTCTCTGCGGAGCGCACAATGCACATGTAAAGACAATCACCCCAGACTCTCTTGTCGGGGTTTTATAATCTTTCTTATATTTTGTTTTTTACATTTGTTTTTCAGTTTCCGATATCATGTTCTTCAAAAATGTTTTGTGAAGATGATTTTTTTTAACTAATACTGACAGATTGTTTTTGATAGCTTCTTGTTGACAATTGTAAAAATTGGTAAATGGTCAGTAGTGTCACTTATAGTAAGTATTCCACTTGATCTTTCACTCTGTGGGTCGGGTAGCTCAGTAGGTAGTTGTTTTTGTTGGTGGTGAAATTACAGGGTAAAAGCCCATGCTGAACATAGGGTCCACAAATTTTTCTGTTGGTCTATGTACTTTAGTTTTGAACAAATCCATGTTGAACTTGCCACAAATTTATGACTGTTGATTAAGAACAGTTTTTCAATAGATTCAGTAAAAACATTCATATCTGCATTTGGTGGTTTGTAAATACATAAAATTAGTATATTTTTTCTCTTTAATTAGCGTTGTTTCTACTGTCACACATTCAAACATTTACTCAGTTGCCACTGTCATGCTTGCAACAAGCTGAACATTCAGCTCTCTGTGTTTACACAATGCACCTCCTCCTGAATTAACAAGTCGATTTTGCATGAACATTTCATAGTCATTTAATTTAAAGTGTTTATGTTTAGTTTCATTCATCTCTGTTTCGGATTGAGCAATGAATTGAAATTGCATATCAAATTTGTTCAAGTACTCTTTGAAATTTTCAAAGTTTGCGAACAAGTTTCGGCTGGTTAGATGAATCAGACACAAACAGTCACAGTGAATACGAGAATTAACATTATTCTATTGGTAATAATTACAGTTATTAGAGATGTAATTATAAACATTTCTGTCAGGGTTGACTTGATTTTACAAATCAGTCGTTTTGTAGTCTTCTACTGTAAACACATCCAGTTGTGACTGCATATCGATTACTTCTTCAGTGTTTGTTGGTAGACGTGTCTGTCATGAAGAATAGATAAATTTGTTACCGTATCAAGACCAATACTGATTCTGTTCTTTGATTTCTTTGATCCAAAGAACCATGGCTTGCTCAGGGGGTCCGTTTAGCTCAATAAACACCCTACAGTTTGATGTCCATTTTGTCTGTATCTTGTTCTGTTTAAGGAGAAGTCAAGCTTGTTTGGCAACGTCTGCATTATTTTAGTTACATGTTCGTTTCTATACTCATAGGTTCCTCCCATGCTTCAATAGGACTTGTTTCTTCTTTCGATTTGCAAACTTTATTATGATGGCTGGCTTAAGTCGATGATTCCGATATACTAGGTTAACAGCTTAGCTTCAGCCCACATGTAAACATGAATAACTTCAGACATTGTATATCTGGCTAGCTACTGTATGTGGGAATAGATATATCTGCAGTGTACGCATGCATAAACCTGAAGATGGATTGATGTAACATAATATTTATACGTGTAACTGGACCGCCGGTTCAGAATTGGGTGGGGGTACCAGGAAAGCACAGGCACAGACCACGAAAACAGTTTACTTTAATATCATTTATTAAAATATAATAAATTGCCGTCTTTAAAAGAGAGCAATCACGTATTTGGCCGCAGCCTACGGGCACCTCCATGTCAAAGTTTGCAGTTGGCAGGCACCTCCTCATCTCGGTCCACAGTCTACAGACACATCCCCGTCTGCATCCTACGAGCTCACTCTTCACCCAGGCAGCTGCGTGCAGGAGCCTCCTGCCTGGACAGGCACCATTTCCTCCGAGGCCTGGTGTCATTACTGATCACTGGTGTGATCTTTTCAAGTCCTTAGGGACACCAGTACTTCTTAGTGGCAGGTGAAGTAGATTAAACAATTCAAACATGAATAGAACCATAAAATCCATGCAATAAAAAACTCCACCTGCTACACATGGAATCTTTTCAGGCTCGCCATGTAAATAAATCTAGTTTGAATTTTTTTGACTGACTGATTTGTCATCAGTCTGAGTTTTAGAACTTTGCATGTTTATTTTGCATGTGCATGACCAGAGAGAGATGAGAAAAGTGTGTAAAGTTCATTAAAGTTCATTCAGAGATGGAGAAAAAGCAGAGAACAGAAAGAAGATGGAGATGTTTCTGCATTCTGTCATCACCGTGTTTGGTAAGAACTTTCTGTCATTTTTTTTTTTTTAAGCTACTTTGGTATAAAATCCTTATTTACACTCTTTTTAAAGGCTTCATTTTCAAGCTTAATCTTAACGCTAATTATCAGGCTCATGTTTAGAAAATAAAAGGGTTTTTTTATTCACTTGATTGTGTTTTATTCAACAACAGACGGCGCTGTCACATGTAGTGTGTACATTTTTTCATGCGTCTGTGTTTTCTAAAGGTTTGTTATTGAAGATAAAAGATTTCAGTAAATATTCCACTCTTTTGTGATTATTTCAGACCACCATCTACTTCTTCTTCCCTATTTTTTCTCTCGTTATTTTGCACCAAATCCTTTGGGTATTTTTCAGAATTGCAGTTGTTAAATCTGTACTTGTAAATGTACATGACTACGTAACTTTTAAATGTATTGATGATATTTGTATGCGTAGCATTTGAAGCCAAAAACAAAACTTTTTCTTAGTTGTTCTTTACCAATTATTTTTTTTGGCTTAAACAAGATCTATACGGTGTCAGGCACACTCCAAGTGGGCGTAACTAAGCAGGGACCCTCACCTATGGATCCCCAGCTGTAGGTGGTGACTGCAAGAACGAGATCACGGATACAAGCGGCCAACATGAGCTTCCTCCACAAGGTGGCTGGGCTCTCACTCAGAGATAGAATGAGGAGCTCTGCCATCCGGGAGGAGCTCAGAGTACAATCCTTGTTCCTCCAGGTCGACCTCGCTTGTGAAGTGATTCGTGCACGTCCCACCGAGAGGAGACCCAGTGGCAGGCCCCGGACCCGCTAGAGGGACTATGTCTCACAGCTGGACAGGGAACACCCTGGGATCCTCCCGGGTGAGCTGGAGGACGCAGGTGGGGTGAGAAAAGCCTAGGCTTGCTGTCTGCCCCTATGACCCGGTCTCGGATTTGTAGAAGACGACGGAAACAGAACGTAAAGTTTACATTTGGCTAACATCACAATTCTTAGCTGACAAATGGTTTTATGTTTATATTTACACGTGATGAGATCAAAATGATTGGCCCTCAAAAACACAAAACTGTCTCTTTAAGAAAAGCCATGTTCATTTGTTTCACCTTGACCCTCAAATTTCACTCAGCAAAATTTATAAGTTCTGATGTTGTGGAGCAATTTTTGTTGGATTCAATTTTTTCTTTAAAAAAAAAAGGTCAAAAGTACTTGAAAGATACTTTAATCAGTAAATACGAGAATTAAAATGAAAACATGTTGGAATAACGTCAGTATTGTCGTGTACTTAAAGTAGTAAAAATGATGCTGATAAATGATGTTGTGATTTACTGTGTTTTCTGTGTGTGTCTGCAGTGCTGAGCAGCATCTCCTCCGTCACCGGGGAGCATTATTATTTTGTGTATGAGCCGAAGACCTGGAGCGAAGCTGAAAAATACTGCAGAGATAAGTTTTCTGGGATGGTTACCGTTAGTAACATGACCGTAGTAACCAGCCTGAACAAGATGGCCGACCTCAGTAAAATGAACAGCGAATACGTACGTTTAAGTTTTTCTCAGATTCATTTTATCTTAAACTATTTTACACCAGAGATCATCCATCTGTTCATTCCTCCATCTGTTCATCCATCCATCTCACTGTTCGGAGAATAAGAGTGTGATTAGGCCAGGTTGTGCAGTTACCATGGTAACAAATGTGAATGAAATAACAACATTTAATTCCCGTTCCGTCGCCTTGCTTTTCTCCGGGGCCAGGTTGCATGGGCAACAGCCTCGAATGGGAAGCCGAGGCTTCTCTCACCCAAGCTGCATCCTCCACCTCACCTGGAGGGATCCCAAGTCATTCCCTGTCCAGCTGTGAGACATAGTCGCTCCAGCAGGTCCAGGGTCTGCCTCTTGTTCTCCTCCCGGTGGAACGTGCCTAAAACGCCTCACCAGCGAGGCGCTTGGGAGGCATCCTCATCAGATGCCCCAACTACCTCATCTGGCTTCTCTCGATCTGGAGGAGGAGCGGCTCTACTCCAAGCTCCTCCTGGATGGCAGAATTCCTAACCCGATCTCTGAGTGAGGAGCCCAGCCACTCTGCGGCGGAAGATCATTTCAGTCGCTTGTATCCGCTATCTTATTCTTTCGGTCACCACCGACAGCTAGTGACCAAAGGTGAGGGTGGAAACATAGATAGACCCTGGTTACCATGGTGAGGGTAGGAACGTAAAACCTGGTTACCATGGTGAGTGAGGGAACGTCGTTCCTGGTTACAACGGTGAGGATAGGAACGTAGATCCTGGTTACCATGGTGAGGGTAGGAACGTAAGTCCTGGTTACCATGGTGAGGGTAGGAACGTAGACCCTGGTTACCATGATGAGGGTCGGAACGTAGACCCTGGTTACCATGGTGAGGGTAGGAACATAGATCCTGGTTACCATGGTGAGGGTAGGAACAGAGATCCTGGTTACCACGGTGAGGGTAGGAACGTTGATCCTGGTTACCATGGTGAGGGTCGGAACGTAGATCCTGGTTACCATGGTGAGGGTTAGGAACGTAGATCCTGGTTACCATGGTGAGGGTAGGAATGTAAATCCTGGTTACCATGGTCAGGGTAGGAATGTAGACCCTGGTTACCATGGTGAGGCTCGGAACGTAGATCCTGGTTACCATGGTGAGGGTCAGAACGTAGATCCTGGTTACCATGGTGAGGCTCGGAACGTAGATCCTGGTTACCATGGTGAGGGTCAGAACATAGATCCTGGTTACCATGGTGAGGGTAGGAACATAGATCCTGATTACCATGGTGAGGGTAGGAACGTAGACCCTGGTTACCATGGTGAGGGTCGGAACGTAGATCCTGGTTACCATGGTGAGGGTAGAAACGTTGATCCTGGTTACCATGGTGAGGGTAGGAAGAGAGATCCTGGTTACCACGGTGAGGGTAGGAACGTTGATCCTGGTTACCATGGTGAGGGTCGGAACGTAGATCCTGGTTACCATGGTGAGGGTAGGAACGTAGATCCTGGTTACCATGGTGAGGGTAGGAACATAGAATGAGTTGTAAATCAAAAACTTTGTTTTTTGGCTCAGCTCTTTCTATACTTTAACGGATCAATGCAGCGTGTTGATTTTCTGAATAAATACATAAACTGAAGTATATTTCTATTGAGCATAGACTTGAAATACCTGTTATGTGTGTAGCTGTAACACTTTGCGAACACATTTTAAAAAGATATGGAAGAGATTTTAATAAAATTGCGCATGCTTACTCAGTACCAATTATAGCTGCAATAAAGTAATCATCTCCAGGTTGTCATAACTTTCTATCACTAACTTAAAGTCCCTCTAACTATAAGAATCTAAACAAAGTCTACTTATTTTTGTCTGTTACACCAAACACGTCGCCAGGCAGCGCCTCTTAGTGATTCTGCTCAGTTTCATTAACTACAGCAACTAGGTCAGGAAATCTAGGCAGTCACAATTGTAGCAATGAGAAAATGTTCCACCCAATCAGAGAACAGAGATGAAGGCGTGACATGGACACAAGCATTAGTCCTCCATGTTTGTAGTTCTGTAGATCCACCATGCAGCACAGTTCGTGTTGGTGACGATTCCCCAAATTGAGAATTTAAACACTGTGTTTAGAAAGTTTATTCAGGAAAAGTCTGTTTTTACACTCTGTTTTCTAAACTCCACTGACCAGATGCATTACACGTCATAACCGGTGGTGACCCGAAAGAAACGATTGGTTTAATTAAGAACTTCTGTTCTTGTGCAGAGGTGAAGACGACCTTCTTCTTTGCTTCTTCACCTCTTTTCCACACTCTCCATTGCTCTGGACTGTTGATCCTAAGTACTTAAAATCTTCCACCTTCTTTATCTCTTCTCCCTGTAACCTCACTTTTCCATATGTAGTACAGAGTACGTAGGTCCACATTTGATATGACTGCAGTTATACTTTAGGGTGACGTCCAAAGTAACGACGATGGAACCAACCAATCAGGAGAACTGCTTCTACAGTGCCATCAGATTATTCAGGAGCAGCAAATGGCTCCTTTTAAATCTTAAAAATTATTGTACAACCTGAAATCAGGCTAAATATTGTCTTAAAATGGCAGTGTTTGCCCAGCTAAGACCATCCAGACATGGTCTCCCCTAATGTGAACCATGTATTCTGTAATGTTTGGATGTAAACATGTGCACTCCTTTATTTATTTATTTATGAATTACTGTATTCATCCCTCACCGGGGAAATTTGTTTGCTGCTCTCCTTACACCGCAGCAGGCTGCCCTTCAACGGCGCCAATGGTGGGAGAAGCGGGGGTTAGGTGTCTTTTCCAAGGACCCTAGACGTGCTCTCCGTGGGACGCGATCCCGCGACCTTCCGGTCCGCGGGCGAACTCTCTAACCACGCGGCCACCGTCTCCCCACAAATTTATATGAAATCCAATTGAATTGAACTGCTGAATCAGACTTAAATTTGTTTGAAAATAAACACATTTGTTGGTTCCAGCAGGCATGGATCGGGCTAACCAAAGACGTGACCAAATGGAGTTGGTCTGACCAGGATTTCTATGACGATAGCAAAATCCCATTCAGTAACTGGTCACCTGGAGAACCAAACGACAGCTTTGGAAAAGAAGATTGTGCTTGCTTGTGGGGCGGTGCCATGTGGAATGACTTCCAATGTGAAAGTGTCATTAAAGCAGTCTGCTACGAAAGAGGTGAGAATGACTACATGGACTTGACATCCGAGTAAGGCTTTTAACTTTTATGTCAAACTCTGGCTTTTGGACCCAATTTGGACAGCAGTGTAATCATTAGGGCCGGACCGATCTATTGTTTGTCACATTAAATCCGTTATTGCAGTTTCACAACACATCGATACCAATGTTGCTGATTACCAACAACGGATTTCCGTGGTAAAGAGAGAGCTGAGACGAAAAGCAAAGCTCTCGATTTACAAGTCGATCTACATTCCTACACTCACCATGGTAACCAGGATCTACGTCCCTACCCTCACCATGGTAACCGGGATCTACGTTCCTACCCTCACCATGGTAACCAGGATCTACATTCCTACCCTCACTATGGTAACCAGGATCTACGTTCCTACCCTCATCATGGTAACCAGGATCTACGTTCCTACTCTCACCATGGTAACCAGGATCTACGTTCCTACCCTCACCATGGTAACCAGGATCTACATTCCTACCCTCACTATGGTAACCAGGATCTACGTTCCTACTCTCACCATGGTAACCAGGATCTACGTTCCTACGCTCACCATGGTAACCAGGATCTACGTTCCTACCCTCACCATGGTAACCAGGATCTACGTTCATACCCTCACCATGGTAACTAGCTGTGGGAGGAGACCAAAAGAATGACATCGCGGATACAAGCGGCCAACATAGGGAAGCTCATGTTGGCTTCCCTATGGAGGCTCTCCCTCAGAGATAGAGGGAGGAGCTCTGCCATCCGCGAGGAGCTCGGTTGCTGCTCCTCCTCCAGGTCAAAAGGAGCCAGATGGGATGGTTTATGCCCCCGAGCGTCTCGCTGGTGAGATGTTTCATGTACAACCCACCGGGAAGACACCAAGAGGCCGACCCCAGACCCGCTAGAGAGACTATGTCTCACAGCTGGCCGGGGAACAACTCGGGATCCTACCTGGTGAGCTGGAGGATGCAGCTGGGGTGAGAGAAGCCTGGGCTTCCCGTCTGAGGCTGTTGCCCCTGCAACTCGGCCCCGGATGAGCGGAAGACAACAGAATGGATTTACGTGAGTACGAAGTCTTGGAGCCCTTGGTACAGGCTGTCTGGACTCTGTATGACTGGTGAAGAGCTTGGTCCTTAATCCCGACAGATGTGAATTCCATTTCCAGAGAGTTAGACTCTGCTAAGGGTGCGAGTGAGCCCTCTTTAAAAGGTACTCTAAGTGGAGAAGTTTAAATATACCTGCGATATTTAAACTTTAATCCCATGAGTCTTAAACTAGTATTCTCCTACGTTTATCACTAGGAAACATTAATACGTATAGAAGATTTACCCCACTGTTGTTCACGAGTGAGGGAAGGATGAAGCAGGAGCCTGACAGACAGATCAGTGTGGTGTCTACAATAATCAGGACGCTGCATCGACCTGTCATGGTGAAGAAAGAGGTGAGCGGTTGATCAACAATCCCACCCTCATCACCTGGTCACAATGATAACCAGCTGTGGGTGGTGATCGAAATAACATGATTGTGAACACAAGCAGCTGAAATGAGCAGGGTGGCTGGGCTCTCACTCAGAGATAGAGGAGCTCAGGCGTCTGGGAGGAGCTCAGGGTAGAACCGTTGGTCCTCCAGGTCGAGAGAAGCCAGATGAGGTGGTTCAAGCATTTGGTTAGAATGCCTGGTTTGCATGCCTTAGGATGCAAACCAAGGTATCCCTGGCATGTCCCATCAGGAGGAGACCCTGAGGCAGACGTAAGACTCACTGGAGAGACAGTGCTTTTCTAGCTAGCCAAGGAGCGACTTGGGATCCTCGTGAATGAGCTACAGGATGTGGCTGGGGGGAAGGAAGCCCAGTCTTTCCGACTGAGGCTGCTTCCCCTGTAACTCGATCCTGGTTAAAATGGAAGACACTAGAATCGAACAGGTATGTGAGTTTGATGCCACTGCATTAAATGAAATGTGTGTTTGCGATCCAGTTTCAGGTTCAACTGTTAAATTTGTCGTTACCCCCAAAGACATGAATTACACAGAGGCTCAGACGTACTGCAGGGAACAACATACGGACCTGGCGAGCATCACCAGCTTAGCCGAGAACGATGACATAAAGGCGACGTTGCCTTTAAACAGCCCAGCTTGGTTTGGACTTTTCAGGGGCACGTGGAAGCTGCTGAATGGATCAACGTCCATGTTCAAATACTGGTCAGAGTGGCGCCCAAATATTGAGGAAGAGAACTGTGCTGCAGCCAACTTTAAAAATGATGGAAAATGGGAGGACATGAACTGTGACACCAAAATGGCCTCCGTGTGTTCGTACGGTAAGCCACAATTCTCTCACAGGAGGAGGCTGTGCTAAATTAGATTGATTTTCTGAATTACTGTTCGAAATGTAAAAATCCGGGTCTCATTTATAAAGAGTTGTAGTGTGAATGAGAGGGATCCAAATGGAAAAGTGAGGTAACAGTGAGAAGAGATAAAGAAGGTGGAAGACTTTAAGTACTTAGGATCAACAGTCCAGAGCAATGGAGAGTGTGGAAAAGAGGTGAAGAAGCGTGTGCAGGCTGGCTGGAACGGGTGGAGAAAAGCATCAGGTGTGATGTGTGATAGAAGAGTTTCAGATAAAATGAAAGGAAAAGTGTACAAAACCGTGGTGAGAGCGGCCATGCTGTTTGGTCTGGAGCAGGGGTGTCCAAAGCCAGTTTGAGGGCTGGTGTCCTGATGATTTTACACACATTCGGGGTTCAATACAGCTCATAAACAGAAAGGGAAATCAACAGCCAATAGAATTTTGCAAAATGACTCAATTAACTGGATCAGTTGTGTAGATGCAAGAACATATGGAAAACCTTCAGGACACCGGCCCTCGAGGACCGGATTTAGACACCACTGGTCTAGAGACAGTAGCACTGAGAAAAAGACAGGAAACAGAGATGGAGGTAGCAGAGATGAAGATGCTGAGGATCTCTCTAGGAGTGACCGGAATGGACAGGATCAGAGGAACAGCACATGTTAGAGGTTTTAAAGTCAGAGAGGTCAGACTGAGATGGTTTGGACATGTGCAGAGGAGAGAGAGAGAGTACATCAGAAGGAGGATGCTGGATTTGGAACCACCAGGAAAGAGGACTAGAGGAAGACCAAAGAGGAGGTTCATGGATACAGTGAAGGAAGACATGAAGATAGTTGGTGTGACCAAAGAGGATGCAGCAGATAGGGTTAGTGGGAAGAAACTGACTTGCTGTGGCGCCCCCTGGAGGGAAATGCCAAAAGAAGAAGAAGCAATGATAAATGCCATCAAGAAAAATCTGTTTATTGTCATTCTTTTCTATGAATTGCTCCAATATTCTTAAATACAGTCCTCCACTTGTATTTATGTGTGTTTCTAATTGTTTCTTTTCTGCTTTAACTGCTTCATTTCACTGTCCTCAGTTCATTTCAGTTTCTGTCCACAAGTCTTGTTTTTGCGTATGACAACTTTTGAATTCCCTTGAAGTTTTGCAGTAGTGCACACAATTCGTTCCTTTAAAGATCAATCCATTTGTGTGGAAGACTTTAGCGTAGCAAGCTTTATCAATCAGTTTTCTGATTGACACATAATACTGTTCTTTTTCCCAGAATTTCCTCTCCTGAAGCAAGTAACTAGAGTCAAACTGTCCAGAAGCTCCTCTCTGGACGTCAATGACCCTGCTGTCCTAGACGAGCTGCTAAAGAAGGTAAATCCCATGTAGTTTAGAGCTGTAAGAGAACATCAGAGTGAGGCCTTCAGGATTTCACATGTGACTGTGTCTCAGTTGGAGCAGAAGCTGAAGGACCAGGGAGTGAAGGAAAGTTTCAGACTGAGCTGGAGAAAGCAGTCTGATGGGAAAGTTTTTCATCAGGAACGGACCAGCTAGACCTCTGCAGAGACAGAAGTTTTGTAACTGTTTCGATTAGAACATGAGTAAAAGGTTTAAGTTTCTGTTTGAATGTTTTTGAAACATGATTTTCTCTATTCTTCAAGTCTTTTAGGTCTGATAAATATAGTTATTCATTTTATCTCAATATTTTATTTATTTTTTGTATAATTAAACATACATTATTAAGTTTTAGCTGATAATTCAATATGATCTTGCATATGTGACACAAGTTGATGATCTTTGATTTCTAAAAATAAAGTGTTTGTCATCTTGGATCAATAAAGAAAAATGTGATTGAAGACCAAAAAAAGAAGTGCGTTTGTGTGAGTGTTTTGATCCAAATGGGAATTTATTTTTAAAAAGTTCTTTACTGAGGATCGATCCACAGTAAAGTGTGTTGTGATGTGAAAGGAGGAGGACCCAATTGACCCAGGACATCAAACAACATTTATTACCACAATACCGATAAGTCTGTAAATTAAAGGACACAGGATTAACTCAAGATTCAAAAGTTCAAATAATAACAGAGTTCAATCATGGTCAGGCAACCAAGGAGACCTGGCTGGAAGGGATGGTATTGACCCGACGAGAAAGTCTGGGGTGATTGCCCTTAAATAGACAGCAGGCTGACGAGGCACAGCTGATTGGTACCGGGCTAATCACCCAGGTGTTTAGTATAAGGTTGGAATCCAGGTGAGGGAGGAAGGTCCTGGGCTCCCTCTGGCGGCAGGTGAGCGGATCCTGACAAGGTGTCGGCCTGCCCATTTCTCCAGAGGCCAAAACCACAGGGGTCCACCCACCTCCAGGAGACATGGGCACCCACAGAAGCCACCTGGCTGATATGCGGGACCTGCACCACCTAGACCAGTCAGACCCCCACAGAGGAGACCCCACAGACTGAGCAAGTAGAGCTAGTGTGGCGGAGGTTCCCTATGAATCCTAATTTAAAAAAGACAATGTCTGGGGCGGCTCCCTGCTGCGGTATATCCTGTCTTTTTAGTGTTTGTTTGTCTATTTTCGCATCTTTTCACTCGGTTTCTGTCCCTTTGTTTGCCTGTGCTTTGTCTTGTTCTGGAGATGTGACTTTGTGCGTTCTATAGACGTCGTTTTTGGACAGCATTGTTTTACTTTGGACGGCTGTTTTTGTAATTGTTTTTTTCAATGGATAACTCCCTGTTGGCTTGTTTTGTTGGTCATGGAGTCGTCCCGTTTTGTTTGCGTGCACGACCAGCAGCTAGCTCTCGGAACCAGATCCACCGGGGCTGGAGGAGTTGGTGCAGTTCTGATAGAACTGAGAACGAAACAATCTGAAGGTGCTTTGAGCCCACTGTCCCTACGGTTGACAGGGTAACATCCGGTCGCTTACTGCCAAGACGGAGAAACAGGGGGCGCTCGTTCTGACCCAGCGGGAATGTGGAGGGGCCACTTTGGTGTGCTTCATTGAAACCTGGCTCCATGGACTCATTCCGGACTGGAAACTGCACAGATGCAAGGTTTCAAACCGTCTAAGTGGAACAGGAAGGACCACTGGAAGGATTAGAATTTTAATTTCAATTCAACTTGAACTTGTACCACTCAGGCAGCCTCAGATCTGGATTTAACAATAACAAATACAGATGATCAGTGGACAACAGGTCAGCAACAAGTTCCCCCCTCATCGGTGTGCAGCAGACATGGTTTAATCCAGTTTAAATTCCTTCACAGACTGTGTTTGTCCAGACAGAAATGATCCAAAATGTTTACAGGGTTGGACCCTTCACGTTAACCTTGTCGACATGCTCCCGTATCAACGTCTCAAAAATTTTTGGAATTCAAAGAAATCATTTTTTACTTGACAAACATATTTGAAATGTTGTCTTTTTTTTTTTTCAATGGATCCTGTGGCGGAATTATTTAGAATATGATTAAACAGTAAACAAAAAAATGTCTTAAGCTTTGTTTCCCTGCTGGTGAGACGATTAACTCCTCTTAATTTGAAAAACAGATTTCTGCCAACACATCCTCATTTAGTTCCGGTCCGTCGTCATCCTCTTATCCAGGGCTGGGTCGGGGGGGCAACAGCCTCAGACAGAAAACCCAGATCGCTCTCATTCCGGTTGCATCCTCCAGCTCACCAGGGAGGATCCCAAGACGTTCCCCAGCCAGCTATGAGACGGTCTCTCCTGCAGGTCTGGGGGTCTGCCTCTGGGTCTCCTCCCAGTGGGACATCTCTGAAACACCTCACCAGCTAGGCGAACCACCCCATCTGACTGTTCTCGACCCGTAAGAGCAACAGCTCTACTCTGAGCTTCTCCCTCTACCTCTGAGTGAGAGCCCAACCACCCCGCTGAGGAAGCTGACTCCGGCCGCTTGTATCTGTGATCTCATTCTTTTAGTCACCACCCACACCTGGTTACCATGGCGAGGGTGAGAGAGAAACATGATGCAATATTTAAATTTAGAAAAGATTAAATTTTCACTAAGATGGTAAGAATTTATTGAATATTTCAACAGAAAGTTGTTTAAACATTCAATGTTTACTTTTTGTTTTCATAAAATCTGCAGATGTTTAGAAAAAAAAGAGAAAAAGTTCATTTGAATTCAGCAATTTTCTTAAACACATGAACAGAATATAAAATCTCAAAGTGTGAATTCACTGGAGAGAAAGTAGAAAAATTGTTTCTTTTTTTGTCTGAAATTAAATGTTTACATTTATTAAAAAAGTTTAAATATTCGAACACAACAAATCAGCCATTTCCACGCATGTAAAAATGTAAATAGATAAAAATAAACAGTGCTTTTTGTCCCTGTTTGGCCTGAATGTGTTTTTGAGCAGTCATGTGTTACCCTGCTGGCTTGCCATACACCGTTACCATGACAACGCTTTGTTGTTAACATTTTAAGCAAACGCAGAGCGCAAATTCTTCAACTAAAGGAGTAAGTTTCTGTTCTTTAGAATAGATTTTAGTTTTCTGAGAGATAATGACTGGTTGAATCCGTGGAATGAAAAATAAACATACTTTTTTTTACGGTAAAATACGTGTTTTTAAAATTAGACCATTTTAAATGTTTAAACATACCTGTCTGGAGGACAGGTGGAGGAGGCTTTCACGTCGTACTGCGTATTTAAAAAACGTATTTATCTGCTGTTTTGAAAATCTTAAAGGATTGTATATCCGCACACGTGCGCGCCCAAATAAAAACAGCCAGAGTGACGTAAGGAGAGGTAACCAGCCCAGCTCTGACTGCGCTGTAACAAAAAGTTACTTCGAGATGAGCCAAGCGGCTCATGAGTGAGATGAAAGATGGATTTAAATATATTAATTATTCATAAATGTGACGTCAGTCCCTCACACAGCTTATGATCTTCTGATGACTCGTTTTTACGGTAACTCTTCGGTAAAACACGGAGATAGAGAAATTCTTTAGCTTAACTTTTGATATCAGATGTTTCTGCCGTTTGGGACCAAACCTTACAGTGAACACCTTGGTTGTGTGAAACTTGTAGAAATGTGTTTCGTGAGAATTACGTTCCGTCAAATTCTGCTTATCCAGGGTTGGGTCACAGGGGCAACAGCCCCAGACAGCAAGCCCAGGCTTCTCTCACCCCAGCTGCATCCTCCAGCTCACCCAAGAGGATACTGAGCCGTTTCCTGGCCAGCTGCGAGACACAGTCTCTCGAGCGCCTTCCAGAGGCGGGTTTTGCCTCTGGGTCTCGATCGAGTGGGACTTGCCCAAAATACCTCACCAGCGAGGGGCTCGGGAGGCTTCCTGACCAGAAGCCCGAACCACCCCATCTGGCTTCTCTCAACCTGGAGGAGAAGCGGCTCTACTCCGAGCTCCTCCCAGATGGCAGAACTCCTCACACTTATTCCATGTTAGTATAACGATACATGTTATTAAATGTTAAGACAGTTAGGTCTGTGGTTTCTATGTGCGTTTACTGTCATGATCAGAGGCGGTTCCAGAATGGGCGTGGGTGGGGTACCCCCTGGCCCCTGCCTTTGGTCCGCAAAAAAAAAAAAAAAGAAGGAAAGGAGACAAGTCAAGCTATCCCCTTGTAGTGCCCTCCCGCCCCCTTTAAAAAATCCTGGATCCGCCCCTAATGATGGTAGTGATGTGGTGTGGTTAAGTAGGACCCAGGTGCAAAGCCAATTTTAACCAGTTTATTGTCTATGTACAGAAAGAGACACAGATACAGAGCTCGGCTGGATGAAGGATCAGACGTAGGAGCTCAGCAGGAGACTTTTATAATGTACACAGAAATAAATATGAATGTTTACTTACAGTATATAATTTTTAATGTTTAGGCACCAATGTTTAATTCTCAGCTTTGTACAGAATGGCTTTTGCATAAACTTAAAATAACAAAAGATTATTTTTCTTCGTTGGCTGTTAATGACTAGATGATCAAAGTCCAGAACAGCAACCCCAATATGACGAAACACTGTGCATGTGCAGTCAGTTTATTAATAATAATAAATTTTATTTATATAGCGCTTTCAAAGATACTCAAAGACGCTTACACAATTAAAAACAAAACGTCATCAAAATATAAAACTCCAGAAAGAAGTTTAGCAAAATATAGAACAATTAAAATATTTAAACATTAAAATTAATTTTTAAAAAGATGAGTTTTAAGGAGTTTTTTAAATGTGAAGAGTTCAGTGCAGTCTTGAATGTGCCAGGGTAGCTTGTTCCAGAGGGTGGGAGCAGCAGTGGAAAGGCTCTGTCTCCCCAGGTTTGGAGCTTAGTCCTGTATGGTGGGGAAAGGAGGTTTGCGTCTTAGAAGCGAAGAGAGCGAGACGGGGTGTACCAGGAGCAGATCAGTATGATAAGACGGAGCCAGGTTATGTAGGGCTATGAAGGTGATGAGAACAATTTTGAAGGTGATGCGTTGAGTAATAGGGAGCCAGTGGAGGTTCTTGAGGGCAGGGGTGATGTGCTCGCGGGAGCGTGTGTGGGTAAGGAGACAGGCAGCAGAGTTCTGAATGTATTAAAGTTTATGGAGTGTTTAGGAAGGCGTTCCATACAGAATGCTGTTGGAATAATCCAAGCGGGGTGTAATGAAGGCGTGAATAAGAGTTTCAGCAGCCGAGAAAGACAGGGATGTGCGGAGACGTGCAATGTTTTTGAGATGGAAGAAAGCAGACTGGGTTATTTGGTTAACATGGTGTTCAAAAGGGAGGTTGGTGTCAAAAAATAAATTACTCTATTCATCCCTCACCGGGGAAATTTGTGTGCTGCACTCCTTACACCACAGCAGGCTGCCCTTCGACAGCGCCAATGGTGGGAGAAGCGAGGGGTTAGGTGTCTTTTCCAAGGACCGTAGACAGTGGTCTCAGTGGGAATTGAACCCGTGACCTTCCGGTCCACGGGCGAGCGCTCCAGCGCTGATCTACCGTCTCCCACCAAAAAAGATCCCAAGATTACGTATGATAGGTGACGGTGAGAAGGTGGTGTTGTCAAAGTTAAAAAGAAAATTAGCGGTGGATTTTGTAAAATTTTTGGGTCCATCTATGATTACATCAGTTTTGTCAGAGTTGAGTTTAAGGAAATTGTGTTGGAGCTATGTTTTGGTATCAGTTAGACAGCTGGTAAGTGGGGCATGAGTTTTGGAGTTGATGGATTTGGGGGAAATGCATAATTGTATGTCATCAGCGTAGCAGTAGTAATTTAGTCCATGTTGACGGATGATATCACCAAGGGGAATGAGGTAAAGGATGAATAAAAATGGGCCAAGCACCGAACCTTGGGGAACACCTTGCAGCAGAGGGACAGTACCAGATGAGCAGTTGTTTCCCACAATGTACTGTTGTTGGTCTGTGAAGTATGACCGAAGCCAAGACAAGGCAGAACCGATGATGTTAAGGCAGTTTTTGAGACAGGAGAGGAGGGTGGAGTGACTGATGGTGTCCAAAGCTCCAGAGAGATCCAGGAGAATGAGGATGCAGAGTTGACCTGAGTCGGAGGAGAGGCGGATGTCATTGGTAACCTTAAGCAGAACAGTTTCGGTGCTGTGTTTATGACAAAAACCAGATTGTAAGGATTCAGACAGATTATTGAGAGCTAGAGAGTTTGAGACAGATTAAAGAGCTAGAATGATGCGAGAGGAGGAAACCAGTCTAGCTCTGGCCCCTGTATCAATGACCAACTAGAATCTACCATAATTGGCTTTAGAGCGAGTTACATTGTAGGTGTTTTAATGAATGACAGAATTTTTTCATTTGGCCAAACAGAAATGAGAATATGCCCGCTTTGGCTAAAATCCCATTTTTCTGTATTAAAATATGGCAAAACTGTAAAACTTGAATGTTACGAATGTAAGTCTATCATTACAAACTTCTCATCAGCGTAGAGCGGACAGCTTATGTATGAGGTCTGCAGAGGTGTGCTGTTTGTGTGACAAAGAATTTCAGAGTGAAGTTCTTGGCCATTTTATTCTCCCAATTATTCCACAGCAAGCAGGAAGTGTTTAAGAGCATGCGCTCTGCTCAGGCTTGGTCCCAAAAATTTGTGACGTTTTCATGTGAAGACACCAAAAAAATATATATAAAAGTACATGTACTAATTTTGCTAATTTTATGTGCTTTTCATTGTATTTGCAGCCTCAAGCAAGATTTACTCTGTGTCGTGCACACACCCAGGCGGTGGATCAAAGCACAAAGCGAGAGGAGGGGGGAATTCACAGTCTCAAAAACGTGAGACAAATTCCATGTTTCGTTCATGTCCAGTGTAGAGAAAGGGTTTATTACTGTCTTTAGGAATCCGTGTGTGTGTGTTTATTTTTTTCTGCAGACGGATTCTTTCTTTAATGAAAGATGGAAAATGATATAATAATTGAAGAAAATGAAGAGAATGAAGAAGTGCAAAGGACAACACAGACTGAGGGGGACGAGGAACAACAACCCGAAGATACTTCGTAAGGATTCAGGACCCACAGATACGAGACAGAAACACTCAGAATAACATTTTTACTGAAACAAGAAACAGGGTCAACGCCTCTCCGATATCACAAACTGTATTAATAAATCCGTTCCGTCATTTCCGCTCATCCGGGGCCGGGTCGTGGGGGAAACAGCCTCAGACAGGAAGCCCAGGCTTCTCTCACCCTGGCTGCATCCTCCAGCTCACCTGGAAGGATCCCGAGTCGTTCCCCAGCCAGCTGTGAGACATAGTCTCTCCAGCAGGTCCGGGGTCTGCCTCTGGGTCTCCTCCTGGTGGACCGGACCCGAAACACCTCACCTCGGGGGCATCCTGACCAGATGCCCGAACCACCCCATCTGGCTCCTCTCGACCTGGAGTCTGGTCTACAGGTCTATAGACTGTGCATCAGAGGTCATGCCACCGCCGCCCTGGTGGCATCAGTCTCATTTTAAAGGGCCCATCTGATGCAAAATACCTCGTTTCACATTGTATCCTCTGCACATTCACACGCAAAATGTGGGGTTTGCAACATGCATTACACCATAGTTATGAAAATATATTGATTTGGTGGAGCGCAGTCACAGACCCGGAACTATGAAAGACCGGGTATCGCTCATCCCCCCGCCCGTCCCGAGAGAGTACAAGCTCCGCCCTCTGCTCTCACTGAGACGCTATTCCTCCACCCATCTCTGAGCGGGAGGGGGAAGGCAGGCGTAAACCCGTGCATAGCGGTTTGGTAGCGTCTGAAATAAGATTTTATCATGTCGATTCATCATGTTCAGCCCTTGAAATGTTTCAGTAGAAAGAAGTTGTAAATACGTGAAACAGAGATTTCTGTTGAGCTCTAACTTTCAGCCCATTTTCCTCCCAGTCGCAACGCTATTCTCCCCAGTCTTACCCCTGTTCTGCCTCTCTCATAGCGCTCCAAAGACGTACAGGACCAACTCTCCTAAGGAGATCCATTTAATGACCATTGCTGATAATTTCCAGCGGCAGTATTTGCACCTTTACCCCGACAGGAAGCCCTTACTGCTCAACCCGGAGAACGAGTACGGTGTGAAGGTAAAAAAAAAAAAAAAAAACAAGAGGACCATCCTT
The DNA here is from genome assembly GCA_902685375.1 of Neostethus bicornis. Lineage (NCBI taxonomy): Eukaryota > Metazoa > Chordata > Actinopteri > Atheriniformes > Phallostethidae > Neostethus > Neostethus bicornis. The sequence goes on from LR738550.1 coordinate 29,938,230, forward strand.
CTGACCTCTAACCTCTGTATCCCTGCTGTACAGAAGTTTGTCTCTACGAGTCTCCGCCCCAACACCACTCGGCATTGCGAGTTCCTCACCTGGCAGGGGTGCGCCTCGTTTGTGGCCGACTTCCTGACCCTGGAACCCCTGGATCCGCCGGAGGACCTGGTCAGAACAACCGTGACATGTGACAAAGATTTATAATCTCTGTGAGAGATTAAAATGCAGATTTATTAGTAAAACTTTATGAGCAGACAATGGTGAGGACGACCCATTGGCTGTAGAAGGAACAAACCTAGTGACTGTGACGTTGCCCGTAGCGTTTGGCTCCAAACAAATGAAGCCAATCCTGGCACCATGTTGAATTTTTGGAGGTGGAAATATGTAGTTATTGGTGCAGTCTGTGTTCCCAAAGGAACCAACTGGATGACTATGGGTGCGATTTCTGGAGGTACACGCCCCTGCCACCAGGTTTCCTAACTACAGCCAATCTGTCTGACTCATGGTCTGATTTTTCTACTGTCATTGGCTGAGTAATATCTGACAATCAAACTGTTCTGCATCTAATTGGACAGTTAGTATTAACCTGAAGAAGTTGTTCTGTTGGGCAAATAAGGACAAAACAAATTCATGGCAATTTCATCGTAACCAAAGTGGTTACCAGAATGGTTACCTTAAGAACAATAGTGACTGAGTAAAGTCACGTTCAAAACGCACACGTCAAAACAGACAGTCGGTCCATACGTTAGTAATGGGAAGCCGTTTATAAAATATGCTGAAATCCTGTTATCAATGTTCTGAATAGATAAATAAAAAATAAGAGAAATATTCTGAAAATCATTCAAACTTCTCACCATAATGACTAAAAAGCTAGCGTTATGTCATTTCAAGAACACGACTTAGTATCCAAGTTGTTTGGAGACACATTTTGACCAGTGAAGAGAAGGAAGGTTATCATTCTGAAAACACTGATCAAGATTTTGATGAAGAATATATTGAAAAGGTTGCAGGAGATGTTGATGAAGGGAGAAAGGCACTTGAATATTAGCGCTTACAAGTATGAACCAAGCCTTAAGTGTACCATACCATAAAAAAAACAAAGAGTTCCTTCAGACCTCCAGTCTATTTGTGTTGGTATCAGCAACACGTTCTGCTCGACAAGAAGCGGAGTCACTATTTAAACTCGTCCTCTGTGCCACATGTCAGCATTAAAGGGCCCATCTCATGCAAAATACCTCTTTTCACATTGTATCCTCTGCACATACACACGCAAAATGTGGGGTTTGCAACATGCATTACACCATAGTTATGAAAATATATTGATTTGGTGGAGCGCAGTCACAGACCCGGAACTAAGAAAGGCCGGGTATCGCTCATCCCCCCGCCCGTCCTGAGAAAGTACAAGCTCCGCCCTCTGCTCTCACTGAGCCGCTATTCCTCCGCCCATCTCTGAGCGGGAGGGTGAAGGCAAGCGTAAACCCGTGCGTAGCGGTTTGGTAGCGTCTGAAATAAGATTTTATCATGTTGATTCATCATGTTCAGCCCTACATTTTGGATCCAGAATCCAATGAGGGTTTTGAGGTGTACGAAGCACAAGCACCGCGGCCGGAGTGGAGGCGGGTGAGGAGGGCAGGCGGGTGGTGAGGAGGGAGGGGAGCGTGTGCGAAGTCCGTCTTGGCTACGTCAAATGCGTCATACTTTAGACATCTGCTCATTGGTTGTTTTGTCTGAGCGTACCAGAAATCCAAAGAAAAACGGCCTAAATCAATCTAGAAAGACACACACACACACATATACAGGGCCAGGACATCACTCTTACAAGGTAGAAAACTCTGGAAAGTCCATTTTGCATGAGATGGGCCCTTTAAACTCCTGTACAAATTCTACCACACAACTCATGGATTATGGTATTTACAGTAGGTATGAATACGTTCAATACCTTTTTCCCCAACCTCTTTGCAGAGCCTTGATGGTGGGCCATTCGGCTCGCAAAACAGTTGTCAGTGACAAGCTTGTAGCAAAGCTCAAATAACATTTGGCATGATGGGAACAACAAGTACCGACATACTGTAGAGGCATTCTTGATATCTATTGAATCTCAGGAGATTTGCCACATGGTAGGTTTTGGCTTACCATAGATCAAATGAAACCATGCAATGTGCATGGCAAATGCATTGATTTTGACACACTGAGGTTTAGACCCGTATGTGTTGTGTTGATTTCGTTCCGTTTCATTCCGTTGTCTTCTGCTTAACCGGGGCCGGGTCGCAGGGGCAACAACCTCAAACGGGAAGCCAGGCATCTCCCACCCCAGCGGCATCCTCCAGCTCACCCGGAAGGATACCAAGATGTCCCCCAGCCAGCTGTGAGACATAGTCTCTCCAGCGGGTCCGGGCTCTGCCGGTGGGACGTGCCAGAAACACCTCACCAGCGAGGCGCTCGGGGGGCATCCTGACCAGATGCCCTGGGTTGATTTTGTTGTCAGAAATGTTAAAAGAACCTAAAGTTTTTCCAGCTGATGGATTCATCAACAAATCAACTGATCAGAATTGTCTGCATCGCAAACACACCAAGTGAAAGCCGCATTCAGAGTAGGTGCCATTCAGAGACATGTCAACAGGAAGTAACATAGGTCATACCACTGACATAGATCTGGCTACATGCACGTTGTACGGAATAAAGATCAAAATTGCCCGGTCCTTCTGAGGACATGTGAAAAGCGGGTTCAGGCTCGCCAACAGTAGCAGATACGCACAGAGGATTATCAAATGCCATGCCCACTAGGGAAAGCCTGTTTCTTGATCGCCACACTTCATTGTTTATTCTCTGTCAGTATGGTCAGAACCACAGTTTCTGCTGTGCTATCTTGATCAATCGTTGTTGTTCCTTATTAGACTGTTCGATTGACCCCTTACGTCTTGACACCTCAGGAATATCTGACTTGGCTAGGTCACACAGAGCTGGTTAGGTCACCCTGGACCCGCCCGTACAACTTTTAAAATACAACAACTGTAACCATGATGATGTACAGTAAGTAGTGCAGCTTTGACAAATTTGGTAGCAGATCTGGCAAGCACCTGCGTACCAAACATCCAGTACATTCTTATTCGTGTCTGATTCGTTCACCAGTCAGTCAGTCATCTTCTTATCCGTCTATCCCTTTCGAGGTTGCAGGGGGTGCCGGAGCTCATCCCAGCCAATTGAAGGCGAAGGGAAGAGTACACCCCGAACAGGTCGCCAGTCTGTCGCGGGATTCATTCACCAGTGACTGTGAACGCGACAAAAGGAGCACAATCAATCTGTTTTGACGTGTGCGGTGTGAATGTAGCTTCACAGGTGACTTATTTTTAATAGAAGTCTATGTGAGCTGAGACTTTTTGGAGCAACTTGGCAGATGCCACTTGTCATACCTACGTCCTGTTTACAGTCTTTGGGACAGCCTGATCGGAGCAGGAACAGGTCCTACAGGATGTGTTTGTTAAAGTGTGTGTGTGTTGCAGCCCAAGCAGTTGTGTTCCTGCACCACGGTGGTGCAGAAACAGAAAGGGAACTGTTTCGAGTTCTCCACCCTGCTCTGCAGCTTGTTGTTGGGGGTGGACTACGATGCTTACTGTGTTAGCGGCTACGCCACCAAAGAGATGTGTCTGCTCGACCAGACCCTGCAAAAGTGCCCCCTGCTGCTGGAGGTGAAAGTACGTTCTGATGACAGCTATGCATTCAATGGCGCCCTCTTGCCGCTGGAGGTGTGAGTGCATTCTTGTGGTAGCACTTCACCGAAACTCACAGCTATGTGTGTGTGTGTGTGTGTGTGTGTGTGTGTGTGTGTGTGTGTGTGTGTGTGTGTGTGTGTGTGTGTGTGTGTGTGTGTGTGTGTGTGTGTGTGTGTGTGTGTAGAAAGCACCACAGGTAACTCCTAAAGACAAGCAAGAGGAGGAGGATGAGGATAAACTCTGCATTGAGCCTCTGAAAGAAGTGAAGAGTTACTTTGATGCAAATCAAGAAAAGAAGAAACACGAACTGAAGGCCAGGCACGTGGTGGACAAGAAAAGAAGAGAGGTGACGTCATTTATATGAGATTATATAAAAAAATTACAGAATTTTAAAAATTTAAGTTACTAAAATCCAGGATAAAGTTTGTAAAGTACAAAATAAATTTAGTTATATGTGGAAAAAAAATAATAAAATTCAGATCAAACTGAATCATTTCCAGATTAATTGGAGTAAAATCCAGAATAAATTTTTAAATAATGTTTGTAAAATTCAGAATAAAGTTCATTAAGATCTGGTATAAAGTTTTTAAAAAGCCTGAGTTCTAAAATGAAGAAAAAAGTTGAAAAAATCTGAGTAAATGAGCAAAATCCCAGTTAAAAATGTTGTATGGTCCCAGGGGCATTGGCCTAGTGGCTGAGTTGCCGTCTTTCAACCGGGAGAACTTGGTTACATTCACCCTGGAGCTGCTCACACTCCAACTCAATAAAAACTTTCCGTTCCGTCATCTTCCGCTTGTTCCGGGTTTGGGTCGCGGGGGCAACAGCCTCAAGCGGGCAGCCCAGGCCTCTCTCTCCCCGGCTGCATACTCTAGCTCACCTGGAAGGATCCCAAGTCGTTCCCCGGCAAGCTGTGAGACATAGTCTCTCCACCAGGTCCGGGGTCTGCCCCTTGGTCTCCTCCCGGTGGGACGTGCCCAAAACACCTCGCCCGCGAGGCGCTCGAGGGGCATTCTGACCAGATGCCCGAACCCCATCTGGCTCCTCCTGGAGGAAGAGCGGCTCGACACCGAGCTCCTCCCGGTTGGCAGAGCTCCTCATACGATCTCTGAGTGAGAGCCCAGCCACCCTGCGGAGGAAGCTCATTTCGGCCGCTTGTACCTGCGATCTCATTCTTTCGGTCACCACCCACAGCTGGTGACCATAGGTGAGGGTAGGAATGTAGATCCTGGTTACCATGGTGAGGGTAGGAACGTAGATCCTGGTTACCACGGTGAGGGTAGGAACGTAGATCCTGGTTACCATGGTGAGGGTAGGAATGTAGATCCTGGTGACCATAGGTGAGGGTAGGAACGTAGATCGACTTGTAAATGGAGAGCTTTGCTTTTCGGCTCAGCTCTCTCTTTACCACGACGGACTGATACAGCGTCCTAGTTATTGCTGATGCCGCACCGATCCGCCTGTCAATCTCCCGCTCCATCTTTCCCCCACTCGTGAACAAGACCCCGAGATACTTAAACTCCTCCACTTGGGGCAGGACCCTGTCCCTGACCCGCAGGGGGCATTCCACCCTTTTCCGGGCGAGGACCATGGTCTCGGATTTGGAGGCGCTAATTCCCATCTCGGCCGCTTCACACTCGGCAGCAAATCGATCCAGCGAGAGCTGGAGATCACGGTCTGATGAAGCCAACAGGATCACATCATCCGCAAAAAGCAGAGATCCGATCCTGAGGTCACCAAACTGGATCCCTCCAACGCCTCGGCTGCACCTAGATATTCTGTCCATAAAGGTGATGAACAGAATCGGTGACAAAGGGCAGCCTTGGCGGAGTCCAACTCTCACTGGAAATGGAATCGACATACTGCCAGCAATACGGACCAAGCTCTGGCTCCGGTCGTACAAAGATCGGACAGCCCGTACTAAGGGCTCCGAGACTCCGTACTCCCGCAGCACCCCCCACAGGAGTCCTCTAGGGACACGATCGAATGCCTTCTCCAGATCCACAAAACACATAAATCAATAAAAACTGAGCCACAAAAAAAAAAAAAAAAGCTGTTTAAATAAAAATAACCCATCGAACTGGACAGGATTATTCGGCCACTCTCTTCATGTCTTACTCTGGACCAGTCAGTTTTGCTTGAGGGCTGAAAATTTAATCTTTTTATTTTCGTTTTACGAGCAGAGGCTTGAGCAGCGTTGCACCGACAACCTGTTTGGCCTTCGAGTGCACTGCTGGGTGCTGGTGATGGCTGGTAGCCGTGGCATCCAGGAGAACTTCTTCATCGACCCGCTGACTGGCATCGGCTACCGCACACACAACGACAACTTCCTGGGCATTGAGAGCATCTGGAATAATTTCAACTACTACGCTAACATGCAGGACTGCAGGGACACCTGCATAGTGGGTATTCCACGCGTTCATTCTGTAGGACCGTCATGCCTCTGAAAACACTGTGTGTGTCTGTGTCTGCAGAACATGGTGTATGACTTAGAGGACCTGGAAAAGTGGGAGCCATTGTTGTTTGGGGCGACCAATAGAAAACAGCTAATAGAGGAGATGGAGAAGGCTGATAAGCCGGTGATCGAAGGCCTGGAGGAAAAGGTGAGCATGTTTGTCTACATTTATGGACCCAGTGATCACACACTCACATTTTGTTGGACCTCATTTAGAGGTGTGTATGTGTGGCACTGTTTGTAGATATTTCTGCCGTGTCAGCGGATATGTTCCTGTGATGCAATGGCAGTGGTACTCTGACCAGCCTATCCCATAGCTTCTCACTGGAGTTAAGGACAGGGCCTCATTTACAACACTTGTAGAAACCTTAGGAAGCATTTTACTCAATGAATGCAGCTTTTTTTTTATGGAATGCCCACTTGGCAATAAATCCAAGATAAACCCCTTTATGCAATTTAAAATTTATTGCTCACACCCGCAACCAATCTAAGGTGGAAGAACTTAATCTCCATTCAGTCCCAAGAATATATCTCGGACGTGCCAATGTCACTAGGGAAGAGAATAATCAATTGATGTAAAAAGTTAGTCATCACAGTGGAATTTTTCATGCTGTGCTCACGCTGTGCAATAGAAGAGTTTCAGATAAAATGAAATAGAAAGTGTAGAAAAACGTGGTGAGAGCGGCCATGCTGATTGGTCTAGAGACAGCGTGGTGAGAGCGGCCATGCTGATTGGTCTAGAGACAGTGTGGTGAGAGCGGCCATGCTGATTGGTCTAGAGACAGTGTGGTGAGAGCGGCCATGCTGATTGGTCTAGAGACAGTGTGGTGAGAGCGACCATGCTGATTGGTCTAGAGACAGTGTGGTGAGAGCGGCCATGCTGATTGGTCTAGAGACAGTGTAGTGAGAGTGGCCATGCTGATTGGTCTAGAGACAGTGTGGTGAGAGCGGCCATGCTGATTGGTCTAGAGACAGTGTAGTGAGAGTGGCCATGCTGATTGGTCTAGAGACAGTGTCACTGAAGAAAAGACAGGAAACAGAGATGTTTGTAGTAGAGATGAAGATGCTGAGGATCTCTCTGGGAGTGACCAGGATGGACAGGATCAGAGGAACAGCACATGTTAGAGGTTTTAAAGTCAGAGAGGTCAGACTGAGATGGTTTGGACATGTACAAAGGAGAGAGAGGAACTACCAGGCAGGAGGCCAAGAGGAAGACCACAGAGGAGGTTTATGGATGCAGTAAAGGAGGACATGAACCAAAGAGGATGCAGCAGATAGGGTTAGATGGAAGAAACTAACTTGCTGTGGCGCCCCCTGAAGGGAAATGCCGAAAGAAGAAAAAGAAGAATACTCTTTTATTGCTTAGGAAGCAAATTTGAGATTGCCGCAGCAGGCTTAAATCCCCTATGACTCCGTTAGGAATAAACATCTTAGAAGACAAAACAGAACATGCAATTTGACAAAATAAAGCAGTAAATAATTAGACAAAGTCAAAGGAAACTCTAAAGTCAAGGGAGTCCTGTAAGAACTTAAAAGTACTAACAAATTGAGTATTGAACACAACAGTTGTTTCACTTCATAAAATCAGAGGTTACCGTGCAGATTTAAAGATTTATATTATCTCATTCTCTTCCAGGAGAAATTTCAGCGAGTTTTTCAGATGCCGAGGTCCTGGCTAAATTACATCAGTATCACAGATAAAGGTAAACGCTCCAGAGAAGAAACGAACTTTACTTCCAGGAAATGTCCAAACTGTCCAGTCTGAATTCTAGAGGTTCCTAAGATTAGACCATGAGGAACACCATGGTTCCTTAGGCCCTGTCCACACGTAGCTGGGTATCTTTGAAAATGCATATATTTTTACCCGTTTTGGCCGTCCACACGAACACAGAGGTTTTTTCACTCAAAACCGCCGTTTTGGAAAACTCCAGCCAAAGTGGAGGAGTTTTTGCATGTGGACGTGCGAAAACGGAGAGTCGCGTTTTTATGCGTCACCACCTGCGACAAGTAATGTACATACGTCATTCGTGTGCGTCCTTGTTTACAAAAGCAGACAGTGGGCAGCATGGATCCACGGACCCTGTTGCAGACCCTCTTTTCTTGCCTTTTTCTCCTCTCTCAACTGCTCTTGCTACTTGTTGAGGAGCAAAGGAGGAGAAATGCGTTGCAATCGGCGATTATTAATTACATAAGCCTCCCTCCTCCTCCACTCAAAACCGCCGACTACTGGTCTGGCATGCTCATAATCGCACTGAGAAGCATATTTATACGGCTCTGTGTGGACGCGAGTGTTTTCCTAAAACAGAGGACAGCAGATATGCGTTTTCAAAAATATAGCTACGTGTGGGCGGGGCCTTGGATTCAAATGAAGAGATGCAGGGTGTAACCTGACGGCTGAACCATTTATTCATTCATCTGTTCAGCCAACCATTCTGTTATTTATCCATCTTTTTATCCACATATCCAACAATCTATTCATTTTCCACCTGTCACCATCAGGATGTTCTTATTTAGTTAATAAGTGTTAAAAACAGTGGGGGTGCTCAAAAAAGAGAAAAAAAGACATATGGTTTATTCACAGGGCCATCGCTTTAGCTGTCTGCTGCTGTCTGTGGACAAAAAGTCCATAAAATAAAACAAAGCAAAAACAAAAATACATTTTTGAGCTCGGTGTCGAGCCACTTTTCCTCCAGGTTGAAAGGAGCCAGATGGGATGGTTCGGGCATCTGGTCAGGATGCCCCCCGAGCGCCTCACTGGTGAGGGGTTTTGAGCACGTCCCACCGGGAGGAGACCAAGCGGCAGACCCCGGACCCACTGGAGAGACTATGTCTCACAGCTGGCCGGAGAACAACTTGGGATCTTTCGCGGGTGAGCTGGAGGATGCAGCTGGGGTGAGAGAAGCCGAGGCTGCCCATTTGAGGCTGTTCATGGATACAGTGAAGGAAGGCATGAAGATAGTTGGTGTGACCGAAGAAGATGCAGCAGATGGGGTTAGGTGGAAGAAACTGACTTGCTGTGGCGCCCCCTGAAGGAAGAAGAAAACCTAGTATCTACATTTACTAATTGCTCAGGTAGAGATTTTTCAAGCAGGTCCATGTTTCTGTGGGACACATATGAACTTGTATTGCCTGCAAAATTAATGTTTTGGATTTCTCTGGAAGACTGAACAAAGCCATTTATATAAATGATCCTGATGGTATGACCAGGAAAGTACATTAGTGATACCATGATACTTGCATGTCTAATGTCAGATTTTTCTGTCAGACCTGGAGACACGCTGGCCTGGAGGGAAGAAGGTGACTTACTATAAAAAAGCAAAGCTGGAAAAGTTTGCTCCATGTCTGAACCCAGATGGTGTCGTCACACGTCTGACCACGTACAAGGACAAAAGCTGTAAGTCCCAAACACCAAGTGTGTGTAAAACAGTGATATGTGTGTTAGAAGGTGTGTTCCTGGATGTGTGTGTTTAAGGTACTGAGATTTCTGTGATCAGGGAGTGGTACAAATACAGAAGCGACCACCTGGAGGAGAAAGAGATAAACAAGGAAAATTATCACATCTCAGAACGTTTCAGCGACGGGAGAGATTTTCACCTTTTGTGTAAGTCTGATCTTAACACACAGTGTTAACACCTAGTGATGACACCTCGTGACCCAGTTTCACGCCTCTCGTTAGCAGGAATTTCTATTCACTAGGCTTTTAGCATTTTTATAATAGGGTTGTTTACTGGTCTGTGGCTACAATAGGAGCCATTCACGGCCATCATAGGTAACACAGGCTCATTGATCGAGCCCTTCTTACTATTTTTTTACCTTTTACTCAGGTTAGTATAAATAGATCCAGTTTTCAGTCCATTTCATTCAGATTGAAAATGATTTCCGGATGGAAGTCAAAACGTCTCGATCAAGAATTGAATTGTCCAGAAGACTTTTTTGAAACTTTTTCTACTATGGATCACTCCTGGATGAATGAGGGACTACACGGACAGTGGAACACACTTATAATGTCTCCTACCATGGGTCTGATCGAACCCTTGGTTCTGATTGGCTTCAGGGTGCCCATTATATATGAACAATGTACACCTCTGAAAGATGTTTCGGTTAAATCTTTTGATTCGGTGTTTCCTGTAATTAATTGTAAATGATTTTTAATGTTTACGTACATTGTTCATATAAAATAAAGCAACAAATGAAAATCAAATCAAATTTTATTTTTAAAGCACTTTTCCAACACAGAGTTACACAAAGTGCTGAACAGAACAAATAAAAACGTAAACAACATTAAAACCCAAATCAAACAAAAAAAAAAAACAGTAAGTCAAAAAACAAGCATCCTCAACCCCCATTTCACCTGAACCGCTAGCTACTGTCTCTTTAACTGAAATAAAATAAACATCTGGCCTGATGCTGTGAGGAAATAATAACTCATGGCCAGTCGGCCTGCCCATGACTACAGTGACCAAAACCAGAGGGGTCCACCCAGCTCCAAGAGACACAGGCACCCACAGAAGGCACCTGGCTAAAGTGAGGCCCTTGGACCACCCTGGCCAGTGAGACCCCCACAGAGAAGACCCCACAGACTGAGCAGGCAGAGCTGGTGGGATGGAGGAAACACTGGAATAAGACACAGAAGAAAACAATGGAATAAAAACTAAAACCAGTAAAACAGGTTAAAAACTGTTTAAGAAATTAATCAGAAAAAATAAAACTGTGTAAAAAAAAGAAAAGTAAACAGATTTTATTAAATACATAAAATCATCTACAGCAAAAAATAAAATCAAATAAAAGCCAAGTTAAAAAGTTGGGTTTTTAGCCTCTTCTAAAATAACCTCAGCATTCTGTGTTCTGGCTTCTGACCAAATGCAAGCTGATAATTCAAATTCAATATGCTTTATTAATCACTAGTAGGGATATTTGTGTGTGGGGCAGCGCTCAAAGCAGTCCAAGGGAGAGCTCCAAAACAGTTGCATGGTGATGGCAGGTTGGGTATGATGGAGCTAGAAAAGCAGCTTGTTGGAAGAGCACCTTGGTGGAACAGAGCTGGAACAGCCATTGGTACACACGACAGTTGGCTCTGCGCAGGGTGGAATCATCAGTGAATCCTAATAAGATCTTAAACTGTCACTAAAAGCTCCACATCTTGATCCTTCACTGTGGTGGAACAACACCAGCAGTCCACCATCTTTAGTTCCATAGCTCAGACAGGAATCACTGATGATGTCACTCAGAAGATCCTGTCTTCATTCCTTCTGAACATCTCCACACGTCCATGAAGACTTCACATTCCTCACTGATGAAGGGGATCAGCTCTTCAAACTCCAATTCAAAATTTTAAAAATTCAACCAAACATGGAGCGCTACATGGACCTGCTGCCATCACAAGTAATGCATTTTTCTCCCAAAAAAAACAGCAGAAGCTAAAAGTATATGTGACTATAAGATTATTAATTGATGTTGTTGGTCGTGGGTTTTTCTGGTGATCAAAAGATGAGGGTCTTAAAAGCACTTCATGAGACAGAACGTAGACAGGAAGAAAAATCACACAAAGAGAATTTGTCGCAGATTTTTAAAAAGTCCATTGTCCCCCACTGGTGTTGTTCGGATACTGTTCACGTGGTCTTTCTGCTTCTCAGCCCACAAGCGCCGGACTTTGATTACCGGTACGGAACGTGAGATGGAGTTCAGCAGCAGAGCTCATCTGAACAGCCTCGCCTGGAGGCTGCTGTCGCCCACTGAGATGCAGGAGCGCTTTGAGGGCCGAAACGACTTCCTCCACTACCGTCACGTCTTCTTCTGCGAGCAGGGTCACCCCCAGAACCTGAAAAAGTTCTGCCCCAATCTGAAGAGCCTACAGATAACAGTAAGCTAACATCATGAAAAAGGTTTGACACGGAGACTCTCAGGGTTTTGAGGAGGAATTACGGCAGGGCTGTCAAACAAAAAAGGGTCAGGGGTCTTTTCCCTTTAGAGGGTGTCAAAGTGGGGAGGAAACCAGAGTATCTTGAGAAAACCCACGCATACACAAGAAGAACATGCAAAATGTTCTTCCCGTGCTCCAAGCCTCAACTTGAACCCATGACCTTCTTGCTGTGAGGCCACTGTGCTACCCACTGCACCACCGTGCCACCTTTAGTGTGACACAGTACAGGAATTTCCCCATGAGTGATTAATATAGTATGATAAATTAAAAACACATACAGTACTCCCCCTGGGGCATGTGTGTGTGTTTCAGAAAGTGGTGGAGAAGTTCTGCAGAAACATAACCAAACCAGCCAATGAGGACGTGGCCGAGCGAGTGTTCCTGGTAAAACAGAAGAAGGTGGAGCTAACGTATCACCTGATGGATCACCGCTTCATTCCTTCCACCAGGAGCATCATCAGACCTCGACCGGGACACCGATTCACCGAGGACATGTCTACCACCTTCCAGGTACACACACACAATACACAAATCAGCATGGTGTTTGTGCATGATGCAGGAGGAATGTCACTTTCCGTTTTATTGTCCTTCGTATGAACATCTCAGACGTGGATTGTATGAGTTAATGAAAAGAAATGTCCTGATTTGGGTTTTTTTTTTCAGAAGATAAGATTTTATGTTGGCTTTTTGAAAATAAAACGTTCCGTTTGGCAACATTTTTTTTTGGACAACAAGAATGAACACTTTGTATTCTATTAGATCCTGACTGGTTTGAATTTTATTTGTTTTGCTGTTGTATTTATTTACCATATTTCTGCTGGTCATATAAACCCATATGGACAGGACGCAGGAGTGCACGACACTGAAATAAAACCTCAACTCCCCTGTGTCTTTGGCCTAGTCTAGCCAAGTCTCCCGTATTGGGCAGGAGACACCCGCGATTAGGACCTATCTTACGCTCACTCACCAAGGATAATAAAAGTCCCGCATGATGAACACTCTAGTGCATTCCATGAACATGATTAGGTATAATGAGGCTAAACACATGGCATCTCCTGCTGCTGCAGCTGTGCATCTGAAAGCCGCTCATAGCGATCTGCATGGTTTATTGCCAGTATTGTTTTTGGTGAACGTATGGAAGAAGTCGGACAGCTTATGTGCGTGAGCCGCAAAACAAAGCGTGACCAAGCAGTACAGGGGTGTATTCCTGGTGGTACCTCCTCTTCGTACTGATACATAACACTAGGTGGTAACGCATGAAAGACACACAATTTACCAGCTGCTTTCTCATGTTTTGAACAGTTTGTTTTACGACAACTGTCATGGCGGGTGTTGTCCATTGGTGGATGTGACGTCATGCCATAGCCCCTCCTCCTTTTGGCCCCGCCTCAAAATCTCCCTCTAAGTGAAGCCAAAAACTTGGCATTTCTGTTGGCCTCTGTGGTTAGCCTGACTCCAGGTTTGGTGGGAGTCCCAACAGTGTCCATTTAGATGTTTACTATAGGATTATTGAGGAATGTGTGCACGAGGACGTCCATGTGTGTTTGGGTCTGTAACTGCTTTCATGTGTTTCATCAACACTTTGAACAGCTTTAGTTCAATAGAAGGTACATTATAGATACACTGGGACCGGTTGTTGTATCTGTTTGTACGTCTTAGTGTGTGTGTCTTTGTTACTGTGTGTGTGTAAATGTGTGTATTTTCTTGTCCAGGTGGATCTAACTCAAAAACCTCTGAAGACTCCGACTCTCGGCAGGATTCTTGGAGCTCTAATGAGAGACGAAGAGGACGTGGCTCTGCAGATCCAGGAGTCCCTGAAAGAGGTTGGACACACTTTTGCGATATATCAAGAAACTTTTGAGGCCAATCAGTAGAAACCCCCTAACCAATAATCCAAATATTTATGAGTCTTTCACATCCTCTGTACTTATCGGTGAACGGTCTTTTCAGCCACGGATATTTCAGCCACGGACATTTGAGCCAAAAAACTGCAACCTAGGATATTTGAGCCACGGTGACTCGGAGATTTCAGCCACGGACATTTGAAGAACTGCAACCTGGGCGCAACTGTTTATTTAAAAAAAGATAAAAAGATAAAAAAAAATTAAATGACTAAAAGCACGATAAAAATTTTTGCACAATAAAAATTTTTAAGACTAAAAGCAATTATTTTCTGTAGTGCAACTGTTTATTTACAATTAAAAAAATTGTGTTTATTTACAATAAAAAATTTTAAATAAAATATCAAATTTTTACATTAAATATCAACATTTTTAAAAAATATCAGAATTTTTTATTTGAGCCATGGGATAAAAATGACTAAAAGCAATTATTTTCTGTAGTGCAACTGTTTATAATACGATAAAATTTTTACATAAAATATCATCACAATTTTCTACATAAAATAGGTTTTTGGCTCAAATGTCCGTGGCTGAAATGTCCTAAATTCGGGGGCGCACATGGCTCAAATATCCTAGGTTGCAGTTTTTGGCTCAAATGTCCGTGGCTGAAATATCTTAGAAACCACAGCACTGTCGGGCACAGCAGCTCCCACTTCTTATCAAAGGGGAAGGTTATGTAGCCTGCTGGAAACAATCTGACTGGACACGACGGCTCTCCTTTAGTCTACAGGTCAAGAAAATTTTGCCAGTACTGTTCAGAGACCAGCTGACCAAATTCATAATGATGTAAAAATACTTTAGGATTCAGAGACAGCAGCAGAGCTTCAGCGGGTAGACACAGACAAAGCAGGAAGAGAGAACGTGAGGGAGTCCACCTTTTCAAAGTCAGTCAGTCATCTTCTTACCTGTCTATCCCTTACTGGGTTGCGAAGGTGCCGGAGCCCTTCCCGGCTGATTTAAGGTGAGGGGCAGGGTACACCCCGAACAGGTCACCAGTTTGTCACGGGGCCACACACATTCATTCCTAGGAGCAATTTGGCACCGGCCAATCAGCCTAACATGCATATTTTTGGAGGGTGGTAGGAAACCGGAGTAACTGGACTAAATCCACGCAGAGAACATGCAAACTCCACACAAAAAGGCCAGCACGCCAAGCCTCGTCCCCACCCAGGACTTGAACCCACAACCTTCGTGCTGCGAGGCCACAGTGCTACCCACTGCGCCGCCTTGCTATCCCCTTCCAAAAATACTTGAGATTAAAACAAAAAAACAAAACAAGCAAAAAAAACCTCAATCTTTGAGCTTGACTTTTTCATGAACCTCAAAACCCAATCAGTTCATGTATAATTGGTACAAAAAACTTGGGCAATTTTATTAAAATCCCTTCAGTGGTTTGGGAGTGTTCACAGAAGAGTTTGGAAAGCAGATGGATGGATGGCGCAGGTGCTTAATGCCTTCTTT
This sequence comes from Neostethus bicornis, assembly GCA_902685375.1. Lineage (NCBI taxonomy): Eukaryota > Metazoa > Chordata > Actinopteri > Atheriniformes > Phallostethidae > Neostethus > Neostethus bicornis. Next base: position 29,953,665 of record LR738550.1, read on the forward strand.
AAATTCTGTAGGCGGAGACATATCAGAATCAGAATATAATTTATTGATCCCACACAGGGGAAATTTGTGTGTCACAGCAACAACTTCCTATCTGCTAAGTGAGTCGTTGTAGAGCCCGATCACACACGGAAAGAAAGACCTCCGGTAACGAGATGTTCTCGAGCAGAGCTGTCTGAGCCTCTTGGAGAAGGAGCTCCGTTGTTCGTCCAGGAGTGGGTAGAGAGGATGGTCATGATTATTCATGATGGACAAAAGTTTGTTCAGTGACCTCCTCTCTACCACTGCCTCAAGTGAGTCCTGTTTGCTGCCAATGACAGAGCCAGCCAGTCTGATTAGTTTATTCAATCTGTTGGCGTCACTGGCTGCGATGCTGCTCCCCGAGCAGATGACAGAGAAGAACAAGGTGCTGGCCACCACAGACTGGTAGAAGGTCTCCAGGATCTTGCCACACACATTGAAGGACCTCAGCTTCCTTAGAAAGTAAAGTCGGCTGCAAGTCTTCTTGTACACAGCAGTACTGTTGCTCCTCCAGCTCAGTCTACTGTCGATGGTCACTCCAAGGTATTTGTACTCCTCCACCACCTCCACATCTCTACCCAGAATGCAGAGCGGCTGCAAAGCAGTCCTCCTCCTCTTCCGGAAGTCAATCACCATCTCCCTGGTCTTGTCCACATTGAGGAGCAGGTGATTCTCTCCTGCCCACACCACAAATCCATCCACCACCCTCCTGTACTCCTCCTCCTGCCCACCACTTATACACTTGGTAACTTATAAATTTACCAATTTATAAGTTATAAATTTACATTTATAACTTATAAATGTTAGCGGTACACACATCCTTGACTTTTTAAATAAAATCTATTGAATTGTGTGTGTGTTCAGGTGAGAAACATCATGGCCTGCCGAGAGAAAGAAGAGCGGGAGGTTGAGCTTTGCTCCATAGCACAAGCTGCCGCCCAGGCCTGGGAGGAGAAAAAGAAAATGGTGAGCTGTGGATGATGAGCAATGAGTTGTTACCCTGTTGGCAGCGTGTCCTCAGACTCCTGCTGTGTTTCTGCAGGAAATCATGGCTGAAGATGAGAAGAAGTGGCTGCAGGAGCAACAGAAAGATGTCCTTGCTCCGTTCTTGATCCAGCTGGGAAATCCCGAAGCTCTGTCTCCAGATGAGTGTCAGCAAATCTACCAGGACTGCCTGGCTGATTTCACACAGAGAGAGGCAGACTTCCTGATGATGCTGAGGGAGAGATATGACAAGGTGATGGAAGGACGGGTGACCGGGGGCGGGGGTTTGAATGAATGGAAAGATAGAGGTGAATGAAGAGTATTTTTTGGTGTTCTCACGACAAGGGAACAAACTTACGGTTCTAGTGTACCTGAATCAAGATGAAGAAACGGTCACGTATAAGTTACATACCAAAAGCTTACATATCGTAGGGACTGGATACAAATGGACTGGTTAGAACATGGTAGTTTAAAAGAATCGTTACCCACAAGTCCAGGTTAATTAAAGAAAACAAAAGAAATGAAGGTGATTGGCATTGCCTCCTATCAAGTCAATCTTCCTAGATAACAATAGAATTTCCTGTTGTGTAGGTGTTGACCCTCACCCACAGGGCATCGTGAGATTTGTAACCATTTGTCTGTAGAAAATTGCCACCATACTCATCACCAGAGGGCGTGAATGTTCCATACCGTTCTGTCATCTTCTGCTCATCCGGGGCCGGGTCGCAGGGACAACAGCCTCAGATGGGAAGCTTAGGCTTCTCTCACCCCGGTTCTCACATCCTCCAGCTCACCCGGAAGGATCCTGAGTCGTTCCCCGGCCAGTTGTGAGACAAAGTCTCTCCAGTGGGTCCGGGGTCTGCCTCTTGGTCTCCTCCTAGTGGGACGTGCCCAAAACACCTTACCAGCGAGGCACTCGGGGGGAGGATCCTGACTAGATGCCCGAACCACCCCATTTGGCTCCTCTTGACCTGAAGGAGGAGCGGCTCGACACCGAGCTCCTCCCGTATGGCAGAGCTCCTCACCCGATTTCTGAGTGAGGAGCTCTGTCGGCCGCTTGTAACCATGATTTTGTTCCTTCGGTCACCACCCACAGCTGGTAACCATGGGTGAGGGTAGGAACATAGACCCTGGTTACCATGGTGAGGGTAGGAACATAGATCCTGGTTACCATAGTGAGGGTAGGAACGTAGGTCCAGGATACCATGGTGAGGGTAGGAACGTAGATCCTGGTTACCATGGTGATGGTAGGAATGTAGATCCTGGTTACCATGGTGAGGGTAGGAACGTAGATCCTGGTTACCATGGTGAGGGTACAAACGTAGATCCTGGTTACCATGGTGAAGGTAGGAACATAGATCCTGGTTACCATGGTGAGGGTAGGAACGTAGATCCTGGTTACCATGGTGAGGGTAGTAATGTAGATCCTGGTTACCATGGTGATGGTAGGAACGTAGATCCTGGTTACCATGGTGAGGGTAGGAACGTAGATCCTGGTTACCATGGTGAAGGTAGGAACGTAGATCCTGGTGACCATGGTGATGGTAGGAATGTAGATCCTGGTTACCATGGTGAGGGTAGGAACGTAGATCCTGGTTACCACGGTGAGGGTAGGAACGTAGATCCTGGTTACCATGGTGAGGGTAGGAACGTAGATCCTGGTTACCATGGTGAGGGTAGTAATGTAGATCCTGGTTACCATGGTGATGGTAGGAACGTAGATCCTGGTTACCATGGTGAGGGTAGTAATGTAGATCCTGGTTACCATGGTGATGGTAGGAATGTAGATCCTGGTTACCATGGTGAGGGTAGGAACGTAGATCCTGGTTACCACGGTGAGGGTAGGAACGTAGATCCTGGTTACCATGGTGAGGGTAGGAACATAGATCCTGGTTACCACGGTGAGGGTAGGAACGTAGATCCTGGTTACCATGGTGAGGGTAGGAATGTAGATCCTGGTTACCATGGTGAGGGAAGGAACGTAGATCCCGGTTACCATGGTGAAGGTAGGAACATAGATCGACTTCTAAATCGAGAGCTTTGTTTTTCTGCTCGCCTTGCTCTTTACCACAACGGACCGTTGCAGCGTCCTTAGTTATTGCTGACGCCGCACTGATCTGCCTGTCGATTTCCCGCTCCATCTTTCCCCATGGGCGTGAATGTAACCTGTTTTAAAAAAAAAAAAACAACACCTGGAATTGGACAGATGACCAGAATCACAGCTTGAAGACCTAACAGAGTACGTAGTGTGAAAGGTAGTTAGGTGGACACGGGCTACCAGCCAACTGGGTGGTGACGTTTGGAGAGGGTCAGGAATGCCGAGAATCTGGTATGTTCACCAGTTTGGCCTCCAGAGTGTGGGTTGGGTCACTCCTGTCTTTGTCTGAGTGATGAGCGCCTGTTCAGTTCTGATGTCTTCCTTTTCTCCGGGGCTGGGTGGTGGGGTCAAAAGCCTCAGACGGGAAACCCAGGCTTCTCTCATTACAGCTACATACTCTATCTCACCTGGGAGGATCCCAAGGGGCTGCCCAACGAGCTGTGAGACATAGTCACTCCAGCAGGTCCGGGCCCTGCCCTTGGGTCTCCTCTCAGTGGGACGTGCCCAAAACACCTCACCAGCGAGGCATCCTAAGCTAATGCCCAAACCATCCCATCTAGTTTCATTTGAACTGTAGGAGCAACAGCCCTACTCCGAGCTCCTCCCAGATGGCAGAGTTCCTCCCTCTATCTCTAAGTGAGAGCCCAGCCACCCTCTGGAGGAAGCTCATTTCGTCCACTTCTATCCGCGATATAGTTTTTTTAGGTGAGGGCTGGAACATATATCTTCTGGTGAATCAAGAGCTTTGCTTTTTGGCTCAGCTCTTTCTTTACCACGACGGATCGATGCAGCGCCCTTTGTCAACTCCAAATGCAGGTCTGTGCCACAATGGGCTCCGCAGGCCATCAGGACAGGAGGGCTCCCTGCCAGCTGTTCTCCAGGTGGAAAAATCTTGTGAATGGCATTCAGAGACAAACTGAGCAAATTTGTATCCGTAGAAAAAAAAGGCTTAGCTTTGACAGCAAGAGATCAGAATTCAAGTGGTTGACAAGCACATAACAGAATGAGCACGTCTGTCTTCCACGAGTGCCAGAGAAGAAAGAATAAATGGATAAATAAACAGATGGATGGTCCATTCTAGTGTAAAACAGCCAACCTGCTGAATATGTTTCAATTTTATTGGGATGAATGACCGGTTTAGGGCCCAAACATGTCCAAAAGGAAAACTTTTTCTAACATTTGTGTGGTGTGTGTTCAGGAAACGGCAGAGCTGCAGGCAAAGCACCAGTGGTACCAGCAGTCCGAGCATATCCTTAGCCGCCAGCTCATAGACGACTACCAGAAATACTGCTCGGACAAAGCACTCAGGATATCAGCCATCCAGAAACGGATCGACAGGTACACACACATGCTCACCTTACACACACACACACATACTGACAGTGTTTCTGTGTGTTACAGGCAGCAGAAAATGGCCAGTGAAAAATACGAAGCTCTGGAACACAAGCTGCGGGAGGACCCTCGACTCGCTGCTCATCTCGTCTGACCGGCTGATGGCCACGCTCATCTCCTTCCTGCTGCACTCCACCAATTATCCAGAACAATTTATCAGGCTGGAAATGTGACCAGTTAAAATGTGTCTGGTTGTGTTTTTTAATTGTTTTTTAACCAGAATCTAGAATCGTAATGTTTAGCAGAACACTGGTCTTCTCGGTGTGTAGGTGGAAGAAGGAGGATCCAACTGCAGGACAGAATGTCTGGGGTAATTGCCCTTAAATAGGCAGCAGAGTCCACAAGTGGGTGGCATCAGAATAATCACCCTCAGGTGTCTCAATCAGGGTGATAAGGGATGGTCCAGGGCACTCTCGTGGCAGGGGAGGGGATCATGACAGTTTCGCATGACGGAGGTCTAACATAATAATAATGCACACAAGTATCAAACTCTTGCGCCCCTTTGTTATTAAATTTGTTCCATAAAGTTATACCAGATGACAACAGAAGCTGGTCCACCAGTATCATAACCGACCTCTGAGGGTAAATTCCAGAATGCTCTTGATGTGCCAGAACACATGCCCATCGATGTGTTCTGGCACATCGATGGGCATGCTCCGAACCTGAATTCTTATGTGTTGACAACTGCAGTAGTGACTTTCTACCAGCTAAACTAGTTTAGTACAGTTTGTATGCATCATTATTAAGCTTTACTTGGTCATGTTCATGTCAGTCACCTTCTTAACCGTCTATCCCTCCGGCGTTGTGGGGGCAGCCGGAGCCGATCCCAGCTGATTCAAGGCGAGGGACTGAGTACACACTGACAGGTTGCCAGTCTGTCGCGGGCTATGTTAATGTGAAAAGGTTTATTTTATACATAAAGAAAACTTTGATTCATTCATCTTATAAAACGCTCATCCCTAAAGTGCCACATGGGGTGCCAGAGCCTATCTCAGCTGATTACAGGTGAGAGGCAGAGTACATCCCGAACAAGCTGCCAGTCTGTTGCAGGGATACATACAGACAATCACACACACTGTTTCCTGGGGTTAATTTTTTGATCTCCAATCAACCTAACATGCATGTTTTTGGAGGGTGGGAAGAAAACCAGAGTACTTGGATGAACCCACACATACATGAGGAGAACTTGCAAACCCCACACAGAAAGACCAGAGATTCAAGCCTCACCCTACTCAGGACTTGAACCACTATTTTCTTGCAGTGAGGCCACAATGCTACCCGCTGCACCACCGTGCAAACCTGAAGAAAACTTTTCCTAGAAATGTTGCTGACAGACGAGGTCAGACAGGAATCTCCATGGACAATGATGTTTGCAGATGACATTGTGATCTGTAGTGAGAGGAGGGAAGAGGTGGAGGAAAAGCTGGAGAGGTGGAGGTTTGCACTAGAAAGAAGAGGAATGAAGATTAGTCAGAGTAAGACAGAGTACATGTGTGTGACTGAGAGGGATCCAAATGGAAAAGTGAGGTTACAGGGAGAAGAAATAAAGAAGGTGGAAGATTTTAAGTATCTAGGATCAACAGTCCAGAGCAATGGAGAGTGTGGAAAAGAGGTGAAGAAGCGTGTGCAGGCAGGCTGGAACAGTGTGATGTGTGATAGAAGATCTAGAGACAGTGTCACCGAGGAAAAGACAGGAAGCAGAGATGTTTGTAGCAGAGATGAAGATGCTGAGGATCTCTCTGGGAGTGACCAGGATGAACAGGATCAGAGGAACAGCACATGTTAGAGGTTTTAAAGTCAGAGAGGTCAGACTGAGATGGTTTGGACATGTGCAGAGAGGAGAGAGAGGAACTGCCAGGCAGCAGGCCAAGAGGAAGACTAAAGAAGAGGTTTATGGATGCTGTGAAGGAGGACATGAACCCAAGAGAATGCAGGATTAGATTAGATGGAAGAAACTGACTTGCTGTGGCGCCCCCTGAAGGGAAATGCCAGAAGGAGAAGAAGGTTAGTAAAAAACAAACAAACAAAAAACAAGAATGTAAAAATAATCCAAAGCGGCTGTGTGATGTGCGCGTGCACGTTATAATCAAAGACAGAGAGGTTCAGATTCGCGCATATGCGTTATAATCATCACAGATAGAGAAGATAGATTTGCACATGCGCATCAGTATCATCACATAAGGAGCAGGACAGAATCGCGCATGCGCATCACAATCATCACAGAATGAGTGCAGCTCTGAAGAAGCTTGAGAGGTAAAAACAGGCTTTTAATTCACAAATTTGCATTCGTAACACTTAAAATCACCGATAAAATATCGCGAATATGGTTGTAAAGCGTCGTCCTTTCATAAGGTCTGGTTTGTGTAGATTTTGCTGCAGCTGTCAGTGACTTTTCAGCAGTGAGCTAACAGTTAGCATCGTTAGCTCATCTATTCACAGTCAATGAGGGTTCAACTTAAACCAGCTGCTGCAGCTGAAGGAGAACAAATCTAACATTTAGCGCTTTACATCTCAATAAACACTGTATTCAGACGTGTGTTGCAGTGGAGAGTTTGGAGAATCTATCTTTTGAAGCCTGCGTTAAATTGCTTTTAGCATGTTTAGCTGCTGTCAGATTTTTGAACGGATCGGATCACCGATTAGATTAACAACGGATTCAGCCAATGAGAGAGCAGGAGAGGATTTTCTGCACCAATCGGTTTCTTTGATGAAGGGGGCCTGTCGAAGTGCACAGAAATGTCAAACTATACAAATGATTCCAACTAACTTATTTTTAAAATCAATATAAAACAAAAATGTGCGAGTTTAAAAGAAAAAGTACAGAATAAAACAGCTGTTGTAAAGTTTGGAGTTGTAACTAAAAACCATGGTAACCTTACGTCATTCATAGTACCTGTTTCTGTTCAATAACATCACGTCATAAAAATCAAACATTTCACAATCTGTAATAAAATTATGACTTTTATTAGCATAAGAAAGCTTTTCAAGTTTACAAGCTGCACGATATTTATTTATTTTATAAATGCGCTTCTCGTGATGGCAGCAGGTCCCTGTCGCTCCACATGGTAAATGGACTCTACTTGTATAGCGCTTTTCCACCTGTGTCGGCACTCAAAGCGCTTTAGGGTGTAGCTCACATTCACCCCTGATGGGGATGCCTCCATGCAAGGAGCAAACCACCATCAGGAGCAATTGGGGTTTCGGTGTCTTGCTCAAGGACACCTCGGCATGAACTCCTGGCGGGGGATCGAACCGGCAACCCTCCAGTTACAGGGCGGTCACCGTACTCACTGAGCCAACCTTCCCCCACATGTAGTTGGATTTTTTTGTTGGAGTTTGAGGAGCTGAGCTCCTTCATCAGCTCCTTCATGTGGAGTCTTCATGTACGTGTGGAGCTGAGCTCCTTCACGTGGAGTCTTCATGGACGTGTGGAGCTGAGCTCCTTCATGTGGAGTCTTCATGGACGTGTGGAGCTGAGCTCCTTCACGTGGAGTCTTCATGGACGTGTGGAGCTGAGCTCCTCCACGTGGAGTCTTCATGGACGTGTGGAGCTGAGCTCCTTCATGTGGAGTCTTCATGGACGTGTGGAGCTGAGCTCCTTCATGTGGAGTCTTCATGGACGTGTGGAGCTGAGCTCCTTCATGTGGAGTCTTCATGGACGTGTGGAGCTGAGCTCCTCCACGTGGAGTCTTCATGGACGTGTGGAGCTGAGCTCCTTCATGTGGAGTCTTCATGGACGTGTGGAGCTGAGCTCCTTCATGTGGAGTCTTCACGGACGTGTGGAGCTGAGCTCCTTCATGTGGAGTCTTCACGGACGTGTGGAGATGAGCTCCTTCATGTGGAGTCTTCATGGACGTGTGGAGATGAGCTCCTTCATGTGGAGTCTTCATGGACGTGTGGAGCTGAGCTCCTTCATGTGGAGTCTTCATGGACGTGTGGAGCTGAGCTCCTTCATGTGGAGTCTTCATGGACGTGTGGAGCTGAGCTCCTTCATGTGGAGTCTTCACGGACGTGTGGAGCTGAGCTCCTTCACGTGGAGTCTTCATGGACGTGTGGAGCTGAGCTCCTTCATGTGGAGTCTTCATGGACGTGTGGAGCTGAGCTCCTTCATGTGGAGTCTTCATGGACGTGTGGAGATGAGCTCCTTCATGTGGAGTCTTCATGGACGTGTGGAGCTGAGCTCCTTCATGTGGAGTCTTCATGGACGTGTGGAGCTGAGCTCCTTCATGTGGAGTCTTCATGGACGTGTGGAGCTGAGCTCCTTCATGTGGAGTCTTCACGGACGTGTGGAGCTGAGCTCCTTCACGTGGAGTCTTCATGGACGTGTGGAGCTGAGCTCCTTCATGTGGAGTCTTCATGGACGTGTGGAGCTGAGCTCCTTCATGTGGAGTCTTCATGGACGTGTGGAGATGAGCTCCTTCATGTGGAGTCTTCATGGACGTGTGGAGCTGAGCTCCTTCATGTGGAGTCTTCATGGACGTGTGGAGCTGAGCTCCTTCATGTGGAGTCTTCATGGACGTGTGGAGCTGAGCTCCTTCATGTGGAGTCTTCATGGACGTGTGGAGCTGAGCTCCTTCATGTGGAGTCTTCATGGACGTGTGGAGGTGAGCTCCTTCACGTGGAGTCTTCATGGACGTGTGGCGCTGAGCTCCTTCACGTGGAGTCTTCATGGACGTGTGGAGGTGAGCTCCTTCACGTGGAGTCTTCATGGACGTGTGGAGCTGAGCTCCTTCACGTGGAGTCTTCATGGACGTGTGGAGGTGAGCTCCTTCACGTGGAGTCTTCATGGACGTGTGGAGCTGAGCTCCTTCACGTGGAGTCTTCATGGACGTGTGGCGCTGAGCTCCTTCACGTGGAGTCTTCATGGACGTGTGGAGGTGAGCTCCTTCACGTGGAGTCTTCATGGACGTGTGGAGCTGAGCTCCTTCACGTGGAGTCTTCATGGACGTGTGGAGCTGAGCTCCTTCACGTGGAGTCTTCATGGACGTGTGGAGCTGAGCTCCTTCACGTGGAGTCTTCATGGACGTGTGGAGATGTTCAGAAGGAATGAAGACAGGATCTTCTGAGTGACCCGTCTGAACATACTCGGCTTCACTATGGAACTGAAGATGGTGGACTGCTGGTGTTGTTCCACCACAGTGAAGGATGGGAGTTGGCTTCAAGATGTGGAGCTTTTAGTGACAGTTCTTCTTCTCCTTTTGGAATTTCCCTTCAGGGGGCGCCACAGCAAGTCAGTCTTTTCCATCCGATCATGGTTTTGTGCGACGTGCAACTTCCATGCGTTTTTGTGCTGAAGCATCACAACTAAGCTTCTATGTTTACAGTTCTCATTCAGATCTTTTAAAATGTTTCATCCTCAACTTCTTGGATAGATATTTAAAAGAATCTGTATTCAGTCTTTCTGACTGGGATCAAAATATTATTACATTTAGTAACTGTTTGATTAAAAAAAAAATTTTGTGTCGGTGAATCACAAAACCCTCTTTTTTTCCAAAAGTAATTCAGAAAAACTGTTTGTTTTTGGCAGATGAAGACTCCGCCAGACCGGTCGGGAATTACATTTGAGGTCGGAGCTTCACTAGAAGCGAGAGATCGACTAAAAAAGTGGTATGAAACACACACACACACACACACGTTCAAAATAATCCCTGACTGTCATTGGTGATACACAGAAAGTGTTAGATTGGGGTGTAACAGCAGATGAAAATCCCGGATGGGAACGTCACGCTTTCTACGTACTTACTCATTTTTGTCCGAGTGCGACTCAGTCTGTAAAATATGGTGATTGTAAATCAGTGTTTCCGTTCCGTCATCTTCCGCTTGTTCCGGGTTTGGGTCGCGGGGGCAACAGCCTCAAACGGGCAGCCCAGGCCTCTCTCTCCCCGGCTGCATCCTCTAGCTCACCTGGAAGGATCCCAAGTCGTTCCCCGACCAGCTGTGAGACATAGTCTCTCCAGCGGGTCCGGGGTCTGCCCCTTGGTCTCCTCCCGGTGGGACGTGCCCGAAACACCTCGCTCGGGGGGCATCCTGACAAGATGCCCGAACCACCCCATCTGGCTTCTCTCGACCTGGAAAAGAAGCGGCTCAACATAGAGCTCCTCCCACATGGCAGAGCTCCTCACCCGATCTCTGAGTGAGAGCCCAGCCACCCTGCGGAGGAAGCTCATTTCGTCCGCTTGTACCCGCGATCTCATTCTTTCGGTCACCACCCACAGCTGGTGACCATGGTGAGGGTTGGAACGTAGATCGACTTGTAAATCGAGAGCTTTGCTTTTCGGCTCAGCTCTCTCTTTACCACGACGGACCGATGCAGCGTCCTAGTTTAAATTGTAAATCAGTGTTTACAGGTCGTTAATGTCAGAGTCGTTCAGCAAGATTTCTAACTGCTATTTTTTGTTTTCTTTTCCGTTAGTTTTTTACCTTCAGAATGAAAACGTGAGAAGCTGAACGCTGCTAAATTTAAACTTTCCATTCAGAACTGCTAGCTAGCACCTGATACCAACCCTAACCTCCCTCATTAGGTCGTCCCAGCTCTCAGTCCGAGAAATGATGTAATTGGCTCTAAATTAAGTTCCTTATAAATAATCACATTTAAGTTTTCACACAATCTGCTCATGCAGTGTCTCCATGTGGTGCGAATAGAAAAGAAAACATTTCAAACAGCTGCACACGTGCGGTGACGGATCGTAAACACTGCGATTTTTTTGTGAAATTATTTGTGCGCAGCCTTTCGAAGAACAAATGTTCCCGTAACGACCACATGTACCGTTACACCTCCATCGTTCCTCTGGAGTTTATAACCAGTGTTTACTCTGGTTTCAGGTACCCAGCCACCATAGAAAAGATCGACTACGACCAAGAGCGCATCCGCGTTCATTATCGACAGTGGAGTCGTCGTCATGATGAGTGGTTTCACTGGAGCTCTCCGTACCTGCGGCCGCTGGAGCGGGTCAGCCTGAGGAGACGAGGCCGGACGGCTACCCAGTCTGAACCGGTACGTACTCACAAATATTTCCTAAGAATTCATAAACTGGTTTTAAAACGATTAGAATTGTAGCAATGAGTAAACGTCCTAGTGAAGAGTGAGACGTCTGAACCACGAGTAAAGTCTTCAGGAAACAAATGAGATTTTAATTTTCTGGGGTTTTTCTAGACTAACTTTTCTTCTCTTGTTTCCAGATGTTTCTTTCTGGTACGAAGGTTCTGGCCTGCTGGACGGACTGCCGCTTCTACCCGGCCAAAATTCTCCGGGTCAACAAAGACGGTAAGACTTCATCTCCCACTCGCGGTGAAACAATCAGTGAAACTTTTTTTTTTTCTGTTTTAATTCATACTCTTCTCCTGAGTGTCTGTGGAGACATTTTGATGCTCATTTTCATCCTCATTCTAACGTGCTGTAATCTCAGTAATTAGAGATTAAAAGCAGGCTAAATTATGATCGTTCAGGAAGATGAAAAAAACTCCGGTTAAGTTAAGTGTTGTTGATGGACCAACAACAGTATTGGTCTGATCCCACAATAATTCCATGCGTTTCATTCTGTTAAAGATCTTCTTCTTAATGTATTAAACCATGTAACATTTGTTGTTATTTTATGGCAGTTATTTACAACAGTGAAGATGCACACACGTGTGCTGTTCTCTGTCCAAAGACGACGGGTGTTTTGGTTAAAAATCCCCAGTCCTCTACACACTGCACCTTCCTAAATCCAAGTTGGTGACCATAGCAACAGGAGCTCAAAACAAAAGCTGGGATAAATAACCAAAATAGTTTATACTAATGGTGATAAGATCGAAGAAAAACACCACTTTTACACTTTTTTTATATTTCTTGCAACCTAAATGTTCATATAAACATTTTCCATAATTTCCCTTCAGGGGGCGCCACAGCAAGTCAGTTTCTTCCATCTAACCCTGTCTTCTGCATCCTCTTTGGTTCATGTCCTCCTTTACTGCATCCATAAACCTCCTCTGTGGTCTTCCTCTTGGCCTCCTGCCTGGTAGTTCCTCTCTCTCCTTTGTGCATGTCCAAACCATCTCAGTCTGACCTCTCTGACTTTAAAACCTCTAACCTGTGCTGTTCCTCTGATCCTGTCCATCCTTGTCACTCCCAGAGAGATCCTCAGCATCTTCATCTCTGCTACAAACATCTTTGTTTCCTGTCTTTTCCTCAGTGCCACTGTCTCTAGACCAATCAGCATGGCCGCTCTCACCACACTGTCTCTAGACCAATCAGCATGGCCGCTCTCACCACACTGTCTCTAGACCAATCAGCATGGCCGCTCTCACCACACTGTCTCTAGACCAATCGACATGGCCGCTCTCACTACACTGTTTCTAGACCAATCAGCATGGCCGCTCTCACCACACTGTCTCTAGACCAATCAGCATGGCCGCTCTCACCACACTGTCTCTAGACCAATCAGCATGGCCGCTCTCACCACACTGTCTCTAGACCAATCGACATGGCTGCTCTCACCACACTGTCTCTAGACCAATCAGCATGGCCGCTCTCACCACACTGTCTCTAGACCAATCGACATGGCCGCTCTCACTACGATTTTGTACACTTTCCCTTTCATTTTATCTGAAACTCACACATCACACCTGATACTTTCCTCCACCCGTTCCAGCCTGCCTGAACACGCTTCTTCACCTCTTTTCCACACTCTCCATTGCTCTGGACTGTTGATCCTAGATACTTAAAATCTTCCACCTTCCTTATCTCTTCTCCCTGTAACCTCACTTTTCCATTTGGATCCCTCTCATTCACACACATGTACTCTGTTTTACTCTGACTAATCTTCAAACCTCCACCTCTCCAGCTTTTCCTCCACCTCTTCCCTCCTCTCACTACAGATCACAATGTCATCTACAAACATCATCGTCCAGCACAGCCTGCTGGAAAGATGGACGTGCTGAAACATTTTTATGCCCTTTTGTCAAATTAAAATCTGTTGTGGACATTGTCATAGTGATGCACCGTCAGCAGGTAGACACGACTATTTGTGTTTCAGATCAGACCCTGATGTGTGTGTGTGTGTGTTTCTCAGACTCGTACACGGTGAGATTCTTTGATGGTGTGGTTCGGACTGTCAAGCCAACAAAGATCAAAGCTTTTGAGAAGGTAAGAAATGCTGCATGCTGATTGGTCCCCACAAAGAGGGTGGAATGTGAAGCTGTGTGTGCGTGAGTGTGCTTTAGTCTATTTGTTAGAGGGTGTGTGTGAATGTTTACAAACGTGTTTGTGTGATACTTTTTTGTATGTACATATACATCTGTGTGTGTGTAAATTCTGTGTGTGTTCAGAAGTCTGACAAGAATACGGTGGGAAGTGAAGGATGGGAGGAAGGAGAGAGTGATGAAGAAGATGAAGCAGCGATGAAGAAAGAGGAGAAGCCATCAGAGGAGAAGGAGGAGGGCGGGAAGGAGGATGAGAAGAAAAACAGGGCGGAGCCTTCACATCCACCACCAAAGAAGAAAGTGGACGAGCAGGAGGAAGAGAGTAAGTACCCTGACCTATGACCTGAACAGGGAAACGGGAAGTAACTAAACTTTTTGTTTCAGAACAAAGCAGTGAATCCCAGAATCAGCCAATCACAGGAGACCCCGCCCAGCCGGTGCTTCCTAACCCTGACAAAGGGGTCGGGGACAAAGGTAAACACACCTGTTCCACACTTTTAGAGTTTGTAATAAATAGATGGGTTAATAAAGGAAGCTCTTCCCTCATCTGTTGGAACAATATTGACAAAATTTCCCTTTTTTTTTCTTTCGATATTGCAATACCAAATACCGTATATTTCGGACTATAAGTCGCATTTTTGGGGGAATTTATTTGATTTATTTATTTCAACACAAAAAAAATGACATTTTTCTTTGAAAGGCATTTAAAAAGTAAATAAAATGCAGAACAACAGGCTGTAAGGTATACTACCGTCACATGACGCATAAACAAATTGAGAACATTTATTTGTCGATCCAGCCAATGACTTCCAGAAAAGTTGCACGGCACATTTTCCGGATTATCGTGAAGCAGCGCTCTCCATCCTTCATCCACTGTTCTCACAGGTTACACTAGACTGCTTTAAAGCTCCTATTCATGGACATATAAAGAGGCTGGAGTATTTTAGTTAAGCCTCCAGGAATGATGGCAGGTATGGAGTTGAAAACTGTGGTGTGACGTACGCTCTGTGTGCATGCTAGCATCACAAGCATAGCATCGTGTGCTCTAAAGAAGCCATCCTGATGCCGAGCACTTTGTAAGCCATGAGTTCAGCGTGTCTCGATCCGTCCACAACTACTCTCCCTGCAGCACGTTGTTCAAACACCCGTGTATGAACTCGTTCCTCTGACTGTAGCCACTTAGCTTTTAGCCCGTGATTTGCTTTTTTTGTTTTCTTATTACCAGTTAGAGTTACCTCCTCTTTTCTTCAGTCCCTTATAAGTTTCAAACAAAATAAAAACTTTCTTTCTGCTGCTTGATTATTGTTTTCAGATGCATATTATTCTATTTTTAGCTTGTAATTGGCAGAAAAGGATGTTCTTTTCGGTCCCATTTTTGTTCTCCCTTTTCAGTTGTTTTTATGTTACTGGGAAAGGTGAAACTATAGTGCCCTCCTGCGGTAAAGTGTGAAAATATAAAAATGTGTTAATCATTCCTCACATAAGTCGCACCCCAACCAAACTATGAAAAAAAAAAAATGCGATTTATAGTCTGAAAAATACGGTACCTCTTTTTTTGTTAAACAAGCTCTTTTACAACAATTGTGAATCCTCTCTTAGTATCCATCTGCCTGATTAGTGTCAAACTGTGAAGCTCCATGTAAAACTGCTACTCTGTTGTTTTAAAAACTTCTTGTGGTTTCAAAAGTGCAGAAGCTTGCTTACAATCAGCAACGAGGTACTTTCAGGTGGAGTGGGCTCACCCTGCCATAATTAAGCTTATATGCCAACAGCAAACAGCTGACTAATCAGATGGCTGCTCAAAATCAAACAAAGATGTTCTGAACTAATTTTTTATTTAAAAAAAACAAAAAATTATTTCAGTCCATTTTGGTCAAATTTCTTAATAAATTACGCAGGCATCAAAGGCTCCTCCCCCTTCCAGTTCCCAGCCGTTTCATTGGCTGTTTTTCTCTTCCTCAGATATTCTATCGGAGCGTCAGGCCCACCTACCCACCACACACAAGTTCAGCAGGGAGCCACGTAAGCACACAGCAGCACATCGACACTCACACACACACACACACACTCACATGTGTGTCTCTCTGTCAGTGTACAGAGTGATAAAGAACCAGCCGCCCCCCATCCTCTCTATTGAACTGGACCACAACCCGTTCAAGTGTCCCAATCCTGAATGCTCCAAGTCCTTCAGAAAGGCCGAGCTGCTGAACTACCACATCAAGTACTACCACCATCAGCTGGAGGGCGTGGCAGAGAACACCAGGTGGGGGTCTCACACACAGACACACATCAAGTACTACTACCAGCAGCTAGACGGCGCTGCAGAGAGCGCCTGGTGGGGTCTCAAACACACATGTAATGGTCTGTTCCCGCTGCAGGAAACGCTCCTCCTCTGAGGGAGCAGAAGTCTTTCCCACCAGAAGGAATGAGGCCATCGGCTGTCACCATGGCAACAGCTTCCTGGATGCAGGTCAGTTTGTTTGCATGTCTGAGTACAGGACTGTGTGTGTGTGTGTGTGTGTGTGTGTGTGTGTGTGTGTGTGTATATCTATATTCATGTAAACATATAAAAATAGATGCATGTACTTCTATTAAGGTTTAAAAGTTCACATATTCAGATCAAATCGTTTCTGTAAAGCACATTTGGTTCAGTAGAAGGCCGTGCACGAATGATTAATCCTGCCACTGGGTATGCACAGCTGTGACACAATGGGTTTTTTGTGTGCCGTTGTAGTTTATTTCGACTGGTAAGTGCGTACGACACTTACGGCATAAATATCATGCCAGAGTTACGGGGCCAAACTTTGGCCTCGGCCACATTGAGATTATTTATCCTGGTGAGGGTAGGAACGTAGATTCTGGTTACCATGGTGATGGTAGGAACGTAGATCCTGGTTACCATGGTGAGGGTAGGAACTTAGATCCTGGTTACCATGGTGAGGGTAGGAACATACTGTAGATCCTGGTTACCATGGTGAGGATAGGAACGTAGATCCTGGTTACCATGGTGATGGTAGGAACGTAGATCCTGGTTACCATGGTGAGGGTAGGAACGTAAATCCTGGTTACCATGGTGAGGGTAGTATCAAAGATCCTGGTTACCATGGTGAGGGTAGGAACGTAGATCCTGGTAACCATGGTGAGGGTAGGAACGTAGATCCTGGTTACCATGGTGAGGGTAGGAACGTAGATCCTGGTTACCATGGTGAGGGTAGTATCAAAGATCCTGGTTACCATGGTGAGGGTAGGAACATAGATCCTGGTTACCATGGTGAGGGTAGGAACGTAGATCCTCGTTACCATGGTGAGGGTAGGAACGTAGATCCTGGTTACCATGGTGAGGGTAGGAATGTAGATCCTGGTTACCATGGTGAGGGTAGGAACGTAGATCCTGGTTACCATGGTGATGGTAGGAACGTAGATCCTGGTTACCATGGTGAGGGTAGTATCAAAGATCCTGGTTACCATGGTGAGGGTAGGAACATAGATCCTGGTTACCATGGTGAGGGTAGGAATGTAGATCCTGGTTACCATGGTGAGGGTAGGAACGTAGATCCTGGTTACCATGGTGATGGTGGGAACGTAGATCCTGGTTACCATGGTGAGGGTAGGAACGTAGATCCTGGTTACCATGGTGAGGGTAGGAACATACTGTAGATCCTGGTTACCATGGTGAGGATAGGAACGTAGATCCTGGTTACCATGGTGATGATAGGAACGTAGATCCTGGTTACCATGGTGAGGGTAGGAACGTAAATCCTGGTTACCATGGTGAGGGTAGTATCAAAGATCCTGGTTACCATGGTGAGGGTAGGAATGTAGATCCTGGTTACCATGGTGAGGGTAGGAACGTAGATCCTGGTTACCATGGTGAGGGTAGGAACGTAGATCCTGGTTACCATGGTGAGGGTAGTATCAAAGATCCTGGTTACCATGGTGAGGGTAGGAACATAGATCCTGGTTACCAAGGTGAGGGTAGGAACGTAGATCCTCGTTACCATGGTGAGGGTAGGAACGTAGATCCTGGTTACCATGGTGAGGGTAGGAATGTAGATCCTGGTTACCATGGTGAGGGTAGGAACGTAGATCCTGGTTACCATGGTGAGGGTAGGAACGTAGATCCTGGTTACCATGGTGAGGGTAGTATCAAAGATCCTGGTTACCATGGTGAGGGTAGGAACATAGATCCTGGTTACCATGGTGAGGGTAGGAATGTAGATCCTGGTTACCATGGTGAGGGTAGGAACGTAGATCCTGGTTACCATGGTGATGGTAGGAACGTAGATCCTGGTTACCATGGTGAGGGTAGGAACGTAGATCCTGGTTACCATGGTGAGGGTAGGAACATACTGTAGATCCTGGTTACCATGGTGAGGATAGGAACGTAGATCCTGGTTACCATGGTGATGATAGGAACGTAGATCCTGGTTACCATGGTGAGGGTAGGAACGTAAATCCTGGTTACCATGGTGAGGGTAGTATCAAAGATCCTGGTTACCATGGTGAGGGTAGGAATGTAGATCCTGGTTACCATGGTGAGGGTAGGAACGTAGATCCTGGTTACCATGGTGAGGGTAGGAACGTAAATTCTGGTTACCATGGTGAGGGTAGTATCAAAGATCCTGGTTACCATGGTGAGGGTAGGAACGTAGATCCTGGTAACCATGGTGAGGGTAGGAACGTAGATCCTGGTTACCATGGTGAGGGTAGGAACGTAGATCCTGGTTACCATGGTGAGGGTAGGAACGTAGATCCTGGTTACCATGGTGAGGGTAGGAACGTAGATCCTGGTTACCATGGTGAGGGTAGGAACGTAGATCCTGGTTACCATGGTGAGGGTAGGAACGTAGATCCTGGTTACCATGGTGAGGGTAGGAACGTAGATCCTGGTTACCATGGTGAGGGTAGGAACGTAGATCCTGGTTACCATGGTGAGGGTAGGAACGTAGATTCTGGTTACCATGGTGAGGGTAGGAACATAGATCCTGGTTACCATGGTGAGGGTAGGAACGTAGATCCTGGTTACCATGGTGAGGGTAGGAATGTAGATCCTGGTTACCATGGTGAGGGTAGGAATGTAGATCCTGGTTACCATGGTGAGGGTAGGAATGTAGATCCTGGTTACCATGGTGAGGGTAGGAATGTAGATCCTGGTTACCATGGTGAGGGTAGGAACGTAGATCCTGGTTACCATGGTGAGGGTAGCAATGTAGATCCTGGTTACCATGGTGAGGGTAGGAACGTAAATTCTGGTTACCATGGTGAGGGTAGTATCAAAGATCCTGGTTACCATGGTGAGGGTAGGAACGTAGATCCTGGTAACCATGGTGAGGGTAGGAACGTAGATCCTGGTTACCATGGTGAGGGTAGGAACGTAGATCCTGGTTACCATGGTGAGGGTAGGAACGTAGATCCTGGTTACCATGGTGAGGGTAGGAACGTAGATCCTGGTTACCATGGTGAGGGTAGGAACGTAGATCCTGGTTACCATGGTGAGGGTAGGAACGTAGATCCTGGTTACCATGGTGAGGGTAGGAACGTAGATCCTGGTTACCATGGTGAGGGTAGGAACGTAGATTCTGGTTACCATGGTGAGGGTAGGAACGTAGATCCTGGTTACCATGGTGAGGGTAGGAACGTAGATCCTGGTTACCATGGTGAGGGTAGGAACGTAGATCCTGGTTACCATGGTGAGGGTAGGAATGTAGATCCTGGTTACCATGGTGAGGGTAGGAATGTAGATCCTGGTTACCATGGTGAGGGTAGGAATGTAGATCCTGGTTACCATGGTGAGGGTAGGAATGTAGATCCTGGTTACCATGGTGAGGGTAGGAACGTAGATCCTGGTTACCATGGTGAGGGTAGCAATGTAGATCCTGGTTACCATAATATTAATAATAAAAGTTTTATTTGTAACGCACTTTCAACTCCAGAGGAGATCTCAAAGTGCTACAATGATCAAAAGCAACAACAAACAGCAAAATTAAACCATGGTGAGGGTAATAACTTAAAGAGACTGGTAAATCGAGAGCTTTTGGGTCAGCTCTTGCAGCGTCCTGATTATTGCTGATGCGGCACCGATCAGTCTGTTGATCTCCCGATTGATCTTTCTCCCACTCTTAAACTAGATCGAGAGATACTTAAACGTGTGTGAATTTACGTACTTGTAGGCCAATATGCTACCGTACATACGGGTGTACGTATGTGTGTGAACGCGTGTGGATAAATGTGTGTGTATGTAACACAGGTGTGTGTGTGTTTGTCCTCAGAGGTAAAAAAAGAAGAGGGCGTGGCTTCGGACAGGAAGGAGAGGAAGCACTTCCTTCGAGTCAAACTGAAGAAGAAGAAAAAGAAAAAAAAGAAGAAGAAAATTCTTCCAGAAAACAGTGAGTGTGTGTTACGGAAGGGGGCGTCGCCATGGAAACCAGTCATGCTTTTATTTTTACACAGGAAACTGCAGCAGCGATGAGGAAAATTCAGAGAGACCCTCCATCAAACTGAAACTGTCCCACCCTCACGGTAAGGAAACACACACACACACACACCTCTAAAAGATGTAAATGTTGATACAGTCTTGTTTAACTTTAATTTGTTTTCATAAATCACCCGTCCCCCTCCTCCCGAATCGTCACAAATAAAATATAAAATTTTGGGTTTGCTTCGGGCCTGCAAATCAAGATGATTGGTCGGGTTCGGGCTTTAACACACGCAGGCCTGGGTTGGATCTTACCTCTAATTCACATACACACTAGTCCTAACCAACCCGCTGGTGTGTGTTTTATTTTTTTTCCTCCGTCTGATGACCCTATTTTCCTTTCAGTCGACGACTGCAGTGATTGGTCGACGCTGACGGCCGAGAGCGGCGAGGATACATCCTCTTGGCCGGTCGGCACGGAGGCGGATGAGTGCGAGGTGGTGAGGTGTGTGTGCGAGGTGGACGAAGAGAATGACTTCATGATCCAGGTGAGTTAACGTGGGTGTGTGTACTGTCTCACCACGTGTCTTGAGTGATGAACACTGATGTGTTTGCAGTGCGAGTCGTGTCTGTGCTGGCAGCACGGCACCTGCATGGGGCTGTACGAGGACAACGTCCCCCAGAACTACATCTGCTACTACTGCAGACACACCGCAGGTAAAGCACACACTTAAACCTGTCACACACACACACCACACCGATACCAGCCAGTATGTTATTACTACAGGCACAGCTTAGATCACATGGTGACCACATTCTCAGGTGAAAATGGTCTCCATGGTGATAAAAACATCAACAACAACACAGTTACATAAACAAATGACTCAATTACAATAAAAACTCTGGTTTATTTTTTATTTAAAATCAATCCTCCCAGAAAATCGTTTTCAAAACGTTTCCACGACAACAAAATCTCAGACATCCCAGAAACTCATTCTGAGTTCTGAGTCTGAGTTCTTTCGGGATCAAACGACATCTCCTCTGGTACTGTGTAAACAGCCCCTGTTACACCCAGGGGCGAATTCAGGATTTTCTAAAAGGGGTGGGCATGAGGTCACGGACAAAACGGGCACCTGTGGTGCTTGCCAGATTAGGGGACCTGGGGGCGTTACCCTAGAACATTTTGAGAAATAAGTCATTTTGGTGCATATTTTGCCCAAAGTTTATAATAATTTAAGTAGTAAGAACACTTTTTTTTTTGTGAACCCGGATCCACCACCAGGGTCCCCGCCGTTGGCTGCCACCCATCTCCTCCTTCACCTCGCCCGGAAAAGGGTGGAATGCCCCCTGCGGGTCAAGGACAGGGTCCTGCCCCAAGTGGAGGAGTTTAAGTATCTCGGGGTCTTGTTCACGAGTGGGGGAAGGATGGAGCGGGAGATCGACAGGCGGATCAGTGCAGCATCAGCAATAACTAGGATGCTGCATCGGTCCGTCGTGGTAAAAAGAGAGCTGAGCCGAAAAACAAAGCTCTGAATTTACAAGTCGATCTACGTTCCTACCCTCACCATGGTAACCAGGATCTACGTTCCTACCCTCACCATGGTAACCAGGATCTATGTTCCTACCCTCACCATGGTAACCAGGATCTACGTTCCTACCCTCACCATGGTAACCAGGGTCTACGTTCCTACCCTCACCATGATAACCAGGATCTACGTTCCCACCCTCAACATGGTAACCAGCTGTGGGTGGTGACCGAAAGAATGAGATCGTGGGTACAAGCGGCCAAAATGAGCTTTCTCCACAGGGTGGCTGGGCTCTCACTCAGAGATCGGGTGAGGAGCTCTGCCATCCGGGAGGAGCTCGATGTCAAGCCGCTCCTCCGCCAGGTCGAGAGGAGCCAGATGGGGTGGTTCGGGCGTCTGGTCAGGATGCTTCCCAAGCGCCTCGCTGGTGAGGTGTTTCGGGCACGTCCCACTGGGAGGAGACTGAGAGGCAGACCCTGGACCTGCTGGAGAGACTATGTCTCACAGCTGGCTGGGGAACGACTCAGGATCCTTCTGAGTGAGCTGGAGGATGCAGCCGGGGAGAGAGAAGCCTGGTCTTCCCATCTGAGGCTGTTGCCCCCACGACCCGGCCCCGGATGAGCGGAAGACGACGGAACTCTTCCTTTGATACCAAGTCATACTGGGAGGCTGTGGAGGGAAACCAGCATGAATCTGTTTTCTTCCAGCTGCATGTTGGACACGAACGTCTCTAAAACCAAATGTACAAACAAATTAAACCAAATCAAACTGAATAACGTGTTACTAAATCTTTGTTTTAATGGTGAGAAACATCAACCATAGTTTTATGAGGTTCATTTGGTTTTGTTACACAAGCCCCTCGTGGTGTGTACCCAGTTCAAACTGGCTTCAAACACCGGGGGAGGTGTAAGGAGCTTCACAGATCTTTATGTAGCCTCTGACGGTTCAAATAAAAATGTCCTCTTTTGTCTCTCTCGCTGCAGGTTGGAGGCGGGCCCAGCGTTTCATGGCCGAACCGGATTTCCTGATCTCCGGCCACATGTTCGGCTTGTCGTGCGTGAAGGAGAATTACTCTGAGATAAACTCCTCTAAGATCTCACACACCAGCAGCCTGCTGGCTCACACACACGGGCTCCATCAGGTTCTCAAAGGGCTGCAGCTAAAGATCAGCTTGTTACAGTGAGTCCGCCACCGCGCGCCGTAGCCTGCCCTGTACGGGTTTTCAAAACGCCTGTCTGTCCGCAGCTCGCCCACACACCCCGACCTCCAGCTGTGGAGGTTACCATGGAGACAGGAGGATGAGCTGAGGCCGACTTCCAGCCCGAGAGGAGAAATGCCGGTGTGCTACGTCAGCAGCGAGCACTGCTACCAGAAACCCGAAGGATCATGGGAAAAAAATGAGGCTACGGTGAAGATGGAGCAGGAAGAAAAGGTAGAAAATCAAAACACAAGAAACTGAGGTTTAGTTTTTCTGGCTGCTCAAGAGCGCCACCAAGCGGGAAAATTATCCGATTTGTCTGACCCTGACTTGTTAGGGCTCCGTACTAATTCCCAAAAAATGGGGAGGTTTTTTAGGCTGATGAAAGTCCTATTGAGATGATTGCTTTGATTTTTCTGGATTGTTTTGTATCTCAGGGATTTTGGATTCCTGAAATCAGAAGTTTTCTGATCAAATTAAGGAAAAACTCCTGAAGTCTGATCCAGATTATTAAGCAGATCAGATCTGGGGAAAAAAAGATCTCTGCTGCTGGAAAACAGGAAATATGTGAATAAAAACATTCCATTTTTCACAGTTTAAAGAGACATGGGTTTGATTCAGAGTCCAGACCGAGCCGTGCAGATACGGACACGATGAGGAAGGATTCTACAGCTACTAAAATGACTTTATAAAGCAGGAAACAGGAAGTGAGGAGGATCCAATCAGAGAAACAGAAAAATATCATCTGCAGAATAATTTGGAACTCTGCGTAAAGGATCCCAAGAAAAACAAATTTGAATTAATTGGCTGTTATTTTTAAGTTTTTATTTAATGGTCTTGAAATAATGAAAAATTATTTGACATTAATGTTGATGTGTTCGTGGTCTGACGGTAAAAACAACGAGTCAGTCCATCAGGAGTCACGCTGTGAGTCCTAAAACACAATGAACATTAAATAAATCTGTTTCTGCTTTCTTCCTCCACGTCGGAGCGTGTCGTATGGAGGTGCGTTCATGAGCACTCTGTAAATCTGAGTGTTTAGCTTTCAGAACAAATCCATCAGCAGTAATCAGTAACAGCTGATTGGACGTCTCCTACTTTAAATGAATCTGTTTAAGACGTGTTTTTACAGGTGGATTTTGAGCCGATGTGGACACATTTTTTCCAACGATCTCCTTTCTGATGTTTTAATTAACAAACCTCCGTTTTAAGTTGGGACTGAATTAATTGTTTCTGTGTTTGAAAACCTGCTCGACTGGTTTTTATATTTTACCCACAATCACATGGAGTCATTCATTCTTATTTTATAGTAAACAAAAAAGAAGGGGGACGAGTGAGTAAGACCGTAGAACTTTTCAAAATAAAATTCACAGTGTGTTTTATAGTAAAAAAAATTTAATAATTAAAGAAATAAAGCAAGATAAAATTGAATCAAACAAACGCATCGTCTTCCGCTTATCCAGGGCCAGGTCGTGAGGCCAACTGTCTCAGACAGGAAGCCCAGGCTTCTCTCACTCCAGCTGCATCCTCCATCTCAACCAGAAGTTTCAAGTCGTTCCCCTGCCAGCTGTGAGACATAGTCTCTCCAGCAGGTCTGGGGTCTGACTCTGGGTCTCCTCACAGTGGGATGGAACCCCTCACCAGCGGCACATTCGGGAAACATTGTAACCAGATACCCAAACCACTCCATCTGGCTCCTCTCGTTCTGGAGAGCAACAGCTCTACTCCGAGCTCCTTCCTCTATCTCTGAGTGCGAGGCCAGCCACCCTGCAGAGAAACATCATTTCGACCGCTTGTGTCAGCTAGATTGTGTGCAAACTTTTTGGTTCTTGGGCCACATTGAGTTCTAACATTTGACCAGGGGGTCAGAACAGGATCAGATGGATGGCATGGTTTTGTAACCTCTAGATTAGACCGATAGAATGGTGCTAGATTTTAAACAAGCGCATTAAATTTCAAATTTAGCGGTGGTAGGTCTGAAATCTAAGCGCTTGATGTAACATTTTGTTTGTTTTAACATCTAACACACTTGTTTACATGTGTGTATCGGCCCCGATGGCTTTCAGTATCTGTGCACACTGTTTATTCTGACAACGTGCGCATCACGGAGACACACACATTTTATTGGGAGCAGTGTTATTGTGTCTGTGGCGCCATCTAGTGACGAAACATTTGAATTGCATTAAAAATAAAACATTAACAAGGTTTATTTATCTAAATTTTTTATGTTTGGCGGGCCGGATTAAAACATTTACCGGGCCACATGTGGTCCGCGGGCCGTAGTTTGCCCATCCGTGAGCTAGATCAACTGATAAATCCAGAGCTTTAATTCTCGGCTCAGCTCTTTCTTCACTATGACGAATCGATGCAACGTCCTGATTATTGCGGACGCCGCACCAATCCGTCTGACGAAAGCTCTCCAGACCACCTACAGAATGACTGTCCATGTTTCTGTGCTCCTGTAACACTTTTATGAATACAATGTCTCCTACACCCGTGAAAGGATTAGAATGAAACCGCCCACAGTTAATCAGTACCAACTAGAGATTAACTGGTTCTGTTTACAAAGGTCTACTTTTTCTAATATTCTGTTTTTCTAAACCATAGTAAATCTAAGCGAGTCGATGCAGCGCTGCTTGAACCTGCTGCACGTGTTTCTCGGCTCACAGATCCACCTCTCATTGTTCCACCCGTCATCGTATGCTGCATCCGTTTGGTGCTTTTCTTTTTTTAAATTCCGGACACCAACCTGAAGCAGAAACCCTCTCTCTGTGGGCTGTTGCCATGGCAACCCCTCGTGTTTTGCTCTGCTGAACTATTTTTACTTTCTGCTGAAGTGAAGCCAGAAGCAGATGGAGAGAAATGATTCAAAACGGAGAAGTTCAGAAACACGAGAGGTCTTTTTTTTTTTTTTCTCTGCAGGAGATCCAACCTGAGAGCACGGAGAGACGTCCTGGTGAAGAAGCACAAGTAAAGCCTCTGAATCCTGACGGGGTAAAGGACTGTAATGTTGATCATTTGAGGGTCGAGAATCAGAATCTTAAAGACTCGGCATGCGGAAACCGGACCATTGAGGGTTCGGACCTCAGCGTTCCCATGGAGACGATGGTGAAACAGGAGGATCCGACCGTAGTGTCCCGTAGTGAACGCAGTGCACCTGTAGCCGTCTGCCAGCTGAACCTACTGGAACACATCGACTTCCTGCAGCAGCAGATCAGCAACAGGATGGAAATGATCGAGCGCGAACTGGACGGTAATGCACACAGAGACCTGACTCACAAAAGCCAGATACCGTTTTCAGGGGCTTTCAATTGTAAGTTAATGTATGTGATATTGAACTGAGGCACCAGGTGGCGCTACGATGGGTAGTTTTGAGACGTATGAATAACTGAAAAAATGTGTTGCAGTTTTAAGTTTTAGCCAATTAAAAACGCTTTTAATTTGTTGTAATTTTTTTTGCGTGTTTCAGAGTTGGAATCCTGGTTGGACCACTCCGGCGAGCTGGAGCCCCCAGATCCTTTGTCCCGCCTCCCGCAGCTCAAACAACGAATCAGACGGATGTTGAGCGACCTGTACATCGTGAGACGCCTGCCGTTTTGCCACTGACCACCGCGACGGGATACGCGTACAACCAGAGAACTGTGTGTCCCCCCGGTGGACAGGATGTGCTCTGCAGGACATAAACATGTTGCTAAAAACTTGTTAAAAAAAAAACGCTTCCTAAATCCTCGACGGCCGGTGCTCAGAGATGCTAACAGGAGCTAACTGCATCAGATGGTAGCGGCGGGTTAGAGGTTAGCTTACTGAGGCAGACATGTTGGAATTGCACTAAGGTTTGTATTAAATGTAAATACGTCCCGTTTTTCTAAAATAAACAATAAAGGCTTTTAAAGTTTTGTTTAGACCAGAAAGTGTTTTTTTTAGAAGCTTCTGGAAAAGTGCGTTCAACGTGCACTTTTCCACGCGGCCACAGGAAGGCGCCTCTCATTATCAACTGGGTCACCGGGAATTGGAACGTTTGGGAATGATGTAATCCAGAGTGTGTTCTGTTTCCATGGTGATGCAGGTGTTTGCTGTGCTAGTATAAAAAAACACGTTTGTGTTAGCGTCGTGTTGATGTCACCATAGCAACATTAGCATAGCATCATTAGCATGTCATCGCTAGCACAGCAACATTTTCATGGTAGTGTTGGCTTAGCATTGCTAGCCTAGCGGTGTTAGCATAGCAGTGTTAGATTGTCTTCCTGTGCTTAAACGTTAGCAGCGTTATCGTGTTCAAACCGGATTGAAGCTACGCTAGCATCACATTACCGCCAGTCCTGAACCACCATGTGATTCTCACAGCAGTAGTTTTTTTTTTTTGTTCTTTAAAGCATCAGTTTTTTTTTAAAAGAAAAAAAAACCTTTCAGCTTTAAATAAAGTTTAGAAAAATCCACTTTGGATTTTATCAGAAAATGTTGTCGTCTCATTTTTTGATTGTTTTTTTCTGTTCTGTTCTCATCTGCTGATCTGGGGCCGGGTCACAGGGGCAACAGACGGACAACCCAGGCCTCTCTCACGGAGCTCCATCGTCCGGGTCACCCAGGAGGATCCGGAGGTGTTCCATATCCACCTGTGAGACATAGTCTACCTAGCGGGTTTGGGGTCTGGGTCTCCTCTCAGTGGGAGGGAACAGCTCACCAAGGAGGCGTTTAGAAGTCATCCTAACCAGATGCTCGAATCACCACATCTGGTTTAGCTTTACCCAGGGAAGCAACAGCTGTACTCTGAGCTCCTCCTGGATGGCAGAGCTCCTCCCTCTATCTCTGAGAGTCCAGACACCCTGCAATGCAAGATCATTTCAGTCGCTTGTATCCACGATCATTATCCACAGCTGGTGACCATGTGGTAGGAACGTAGATCCTGGTTACCATGGTGAGGGTAGAAATGTAGATCCTGGTTACCATGGTGAGGGTAGGAATGTAGATCCTAGTTACCATTGTGAGGGTAAGAACGTAGATCCTGGTTACCATGGTGAGGGTAGGAACGTAGATCCTGGTTACCATGGTGAGGGTAGGAACGTAGATCCTGGTTACCATGGTGAGGGTAGAAACGTAGATCCTGGTTACCATGGTGGGTAGGAACGTAGATCCTGGTTACCATTGTG
This sequence comes from Neostethus bicornis, assembly GCA_902685375.1. NCBI lineage: Eukaryota > Metazoa > Chordata > Actinopteri > Atheriniformes > Phallostethidae > Neostethus > Neostethus bicornis. The sequence continues at coordinate 29,981,623 of LR738550.1, forward strand.
AGGGTAAGAACGTAGATCCTGGTTACCATGGTGAGGGTAGGAACGTAGATCCTGGTTACCATGGTGGGTAGGAACGTAGATCCTGGTTACCATTGTGAGGGTAAGAACGTAGATCCTGGTTACCATGGTGAGGGTAGGAACGTAGATCCTGGTTACCTTGGTGAGGGTAGGAACGTAGATCCTGGTTACCATGGTGGGTAGGAACGTAGATCCTGGTTACCATGGTGAGGGTAGGAACGTAGATCCTGGTTACCATGGTGAGGGTAGAAATGTAGATCCTGGTTACCATGGTGAGGGAAGGAATGAAGATCCACTGGTAAATCAAGAGCTTTGTTTTTCAGCTCAGCTCTTTCTTCACCACGATGGATCGATGGATGCAGTGTCCTAATTACTGCGGACGCAGCCCCGATCTGTCTGTCGACCTTCCGCTCCATCCCCAAACCCCTTCTGAACATGACATTGAGATAGATAAACTCCTTAACTTGGAATAGGACGCAGGCCTGCGAGGGGCATGCGACCCTTTTCCAGATGAGGACCATGGGCTTGGATTAGGAGGCACTGATTCCTAGTCGCTTCACACTCGGCAGTAACTCGATCCAGCGAGAGTCGGAGATCCCGGCCTGATGAAGCCAACAGGATCACATCATCTGCAAACAGCAGAGATCTGATCATTTTGTTTGTTTTGATCACATTAATCGTGCGGACTGAAACCCTTCAGGTTGGTGTTTGGTACCGGTGACTCTGACAGTTGGGTGTGTGTTGAACATGTTTGTATTGTACACACTGTGAGTGTGTGTGTATATGTTTACACACAGCAGTAAAATGGCCGTTCAGTTGAACAGATGGTCCCGTGGTGCGTTCACAGTCACATTTCATACTGAGACAAAATGACCGACTGAGCATAAAAATGAAAGATAGTCTCACTGTTAAAACACAGTTTAAAAACATGGTTTTAACTCAGTCTACATGGAAGTTTGTTACTGGGTTTACTGGTCTGCATTAATAAAGTATGGATTTTCTTTGGGGGATTCTCTGTGTACTGGTTGTTAGTTGTGTACGTTGTTGCATGTACACTCTTCAGTCAATACACATTCAGTACTGAGTACACAGTCTTTAGAACTAGTGTTCTAAATCATGTAACAGGCTGTTCCTCATCCGATTGGTCCGGCTCTTGGTACTCTTAGTCTACCTGATGGAAGGGCAGAAAATAGGACGTGTTCTGGGTCAAGAATTTATACAATGAAAGTCGAAGACAATTCAATTTTGTTTTTGTCCAATTTTCTTCTTCAAACACAGAGTTTTAGGTGTTTAATGACATCACAATAAAAAATACTTGACAAATTTTAAAAGTTCTACTTCTGGAAAAATGGTGTAAAATATGTTCCTATCCTCACCATGGTAACCAGGGTCTACGTTCCTACCTCACCATGGTAACAGGATCTACGTTCTTACCTTCACCATTGTAACCAGGATCTACGTTCCTACCCTCACCATGGTAACCAGGATCTACGTTCCTACCCTCCCGTGGTAAAAAGGATCTACGTTCCTACCCTCACCATGGTAACCAGGATCTATGTTCCTACTCTCACCATGGTAACCAGGATCTACGTTCCTACCCTCACCATGGTAACCAGGATCTACATTCCTACCCTCACCATGGTTACCAGGATCTATGTTCCTACCCTCACCATGGTAACCAGAATCTATGTTCCTACGCTCACCATGGTAACCGGGATCTACGTTCCTACCCTCACCATGGTAACCGGGATCTACGTTCCTACCTCACCATGGTAAAAGGATCTACGTTCCTTCCCTCACCCTGGTAACCAGGATCTACATTCCTACCCTCACTATGGTAACAGGATCTACGTTCCTACCTCACCATGGTAAAAGGATCTACGTTCCTACCCTCACCATGGTAACCAGGATCTACGTTCCTACCTCACCATGGTAAAAGGATCTACGTTCCTACCTTCACCATGGTAACCAGGATCTACGTTCCTACCCTCACCATGGTAACAGGATCTACGTTCCTACCCTCACCATGGTAACCAGGATCTGTGTTCCTACCCTCACCATGGTAACCAGGATCTAAGTTCCTATTCTCACCATGGTAACCAGGATCTACGTTCCTACCTTCACCATGGTAACCAGGATCTACGTTCCTACCTTCACCATGGTAACCAGGATCTACGTTCCTACCTTCACCATGGTAACCAGGATCTACGTTCCTACCTTCACCATGGTAACCAGGATCTACTTTCCTACCCTCACCATGATAACCAGGATCTACATTCCTACCCTCACTATGGTAACCAGGATCTATGTTCCTACCCTCACCATGGTAACCAGGATCTATGTTCCTACCCTCACCATGGGGTAGGTGAGTGTTTGGCCCTCCTCCCCGTGTGGAGTTTGATCCTCATCACTGATTGGTCCCACAATGTTTGTGTCGTCAGCTAATTTGATCCTTAATTGTAACACAGTGAAAAATTTGATTTGACATGTTTTGGCTGTGACCCCAAAACCGTCCTGCCTTATACCAGATCTGACCAAATCTGAACCCCAAATCAACAGCTTCATATCATAAAACCTCTTCGTATGTGATTGAGTTTGTACCTCTCAAAAGAAGCCCCTCACAGATGTACCATAGTTTTCATAGCAGGTTTTCAGGTGACTGCAATTTACTGGATCTGAGTGACTGTGACTCAAATCTGACTTTTATGTTAGTGATTATAGAGACAGGGTCCTGCCTGAAGGTGGTACACCCAATAAGACCCACGTCCCACCATCTAAAGTCTTAATCCAATCTTTATACCAGACCGTGTCTATTTGGATGAATTTTAATGTGCTTTAACTCCGCTTCGGTTAGAATAGGGTGGCACGGTTTCGCAGTGGGTAGCATGGTGACCTCACCAGCAAGACGGATAGATGCACGTTTGACTCCCAGGTGGGATGAGGCTTCAGACACTGTTCTTTCGTTGTGCAGTTTGCATGTTCTCCCTGTGTATGTGTGGGTTTAACTGGTTTCTTCCAAAACCATACATGTGAGGTTGATTGGCTGCCCCTAGGAGTGAGTTTGTGTGTGGCCCCGCGACAGACTGGCGACCTGTTCAGGGTGTACCCTGCCTCCCGTTAGAAAAAAGTGGTTCAGCAAATGAATGAATGAACCAGCTGCTCTCTCCGCTCCTCCTCCTCTATCCAGTTTCCTGTCCCAATGAGGAGCAGAGCATCCCTCCCTCTTGACCTCCACAACATGGACACACCCGTACATTTTAAATCCAGATGTGTGTGTTTGTATGGACACCAGGAATGGGGTTAAAATGATTTTGTTTGTCTAATAAAAACATTTTCAAATAAAGGGGCGTGGCCAGATGTTTGACGTAACCACGCCCCTTCATGCTGTTAGACACTCGAGACCGTGAGAGAGGGAGACACGCACGGAGAGAGACACGGAGAGAGACAGAGGCACACACACACACACACACACACACACACAGAGAGGAAGAGAGAGTGTGTGTGAGAGAGAGGGAGATAAAGGAGCCTCGTCTTCACGCCGTTCGGTTCGGTTCGGGTTTCTTGGAAGATTCCGCTCTCTGCTACCAGCTGACCGTAAGTCCACCGGAACCAGGTGGGGCCGTTACCCTGGTAACCTGTCAGGAGCTGCTCATGCTAACAGGCTAATAATTAGCTCTGTGTGTAGCAGTCGTGTGGGTGCGTGTGTGTGCGCGTGCGTGTGTGTTCTAACAGGTTTTATCGGGTCTCCTTTGGTAACCGTCCGTTACCATGGCAATCCGGTTGGCATGTGTCCGCTCGGAGGTTACGTTAAGTCATTCATGGCGCCGCGCATGCGCGTGGGTGGACAGCTGTAAACTGTTTAAAATGTTTTTTTTTTTCCAAACAGAGAATAAATCATATAATCATTAGTTATTAGTAACGGCGTTACTTTTGGAGTAGTTTTACTTTTGCGTTACATTACTAAAAACAGACATGTGTCAAATCAGACCTTCCTTTGCTGCATCGCACCGCAGCAGGCAGGCAGGACGGCGACAACGGTGGGAGAAACAAGGGGGCTAGGTGTCTGCGAGGCGGCTCAGTGGGTTTGGAATGGGGTTCTCCCGGTCCAAGGACAAACACTCTACCACCGAGCCAATGGAGAACTGGAACCCTTGTGAAGGCCTATCCGGTCCATGTATGACCAGTACCAGTGGTTTGTACATATTACTGGTTGTAAGTTGGATCCATTTCGTGTGAGAGTCGGATCCATGGCTGGCCTTTGTCAACCATTACTGATCATTACCGTCATGGACAGAGTTTCTGTCGGATCCGGTTCCTCAGGATGTGGTTTGATTGGCTTCGTCGGGTCATGATCTCCAAATCTTACTGGACCGATTCGCTGCCGAGTGTGTTATTTTGTCGTATTTTAATATGAAAAAAAGCAATTTTAGCAAATACGGGCGTATTGACGTTTTTTTTTTACCCCTAAAAACAAATACAGTTCAAATAAAATAAAATCCAGTATTTCGTCAACGTGTGTCATCCATTTAAACACCTAAATATGACTCACTTTCAATCCCATTATGGTAAATATTAGGTAATAATTGTTCCAGTGCAGTCAGAGCTAGACTGGTCCCCTCCCCTCACGTCTTTCTGGATCGTTATGAATCGACTGCTTGTGTTCAATCGCTAGTGATTTTTAAAATAGCTTCAGATAAATAGTTTTTAAATAAGTCCAAACGGTGTGTTTGTGTCTCTAAAAACTGAAGGATTCAAACTATCGAACAAATAAGGTGAGATTCTTTAAAAAGAATGAAACATCCTAAAGTATTCAATTTTCAATTTTATTAATTTAGCCCAAAATCCCAGAATTTCCGTCTCAATGGGCTTCACAAGAAAAAGAGGAATGTATTAACACAAATACACAACAAGAAAAATAACTAACAAATGCTAACTAAACAAGACTAGCACATTAATGCCCTTAGACTCTCCTTCTCGGTGAGGAAAAACTCCTAAAAAACCCATCAGTGGGGAAAAAATAAGGAACCTCATGGGGATCCACGTGAAAGAGAGATCCCTCCCCCAGGACGAGCAAACAATGTGTCAAAGATTATTGTTTAAATATTAGCTTATTCTAATCTACAGCTGAATATCTAAAGAAGTCAATAGATGTTCTTCATCCTGATGGAAACGCGGGAGAAATATCTAAAGAACTTTTTATACTTCGGTTTCCTCCAAAAACATTCATGTTAGGTTTATTGGCTGCTAGGTCAATTGTCTCCAGAAATGTGTGTGTGTGTGTGTATGGTTGTTTTTGTGTGGCTCCATGATACGCTGGTGACCTGTGTGGAGTGTACCCTGCCTCTCACCTTGACTCAAGCGGGATAGGCTCCGGCGCCCCCCCGACCCTGTCAGGGAATAAGTGGTTCAGAAAACAAATGAAGAAATAATTTTGATGTTTTCAGAATTAAAGTTAATTTAATTTGTAACAAATCGTTTTTTTCTCGAGGTGATCCGATCAATGTTCTTAAAGAAGTAACAGTTCCTTCTTCCCGGTCTTCGCCGTGACGGGATCGCGTATTTTTGCCGCCACTTAATTTCTGGACTTCCTAAACTGAAAAACAAGTTTTTTTCCTGAAGGTTTTGTTGTGAAAAGATGTGATTATTGAGAAGTCCTGTGATTGGAGGAATTGTTATTTAAATTGTTATTTAATATACGGACATAAATCATACTCACCATATACAGACAAAATTGCTTTGTCTGTATATGGTGTTATTTTAAGCGTAGCACAGATGCTATGTTAAAAGCTACACAACATTATTTATCTTTTTTTATTTAAAATAGTTTCATACTTTAGATTTTCTCATTTATTTGGTTTAACTTGTTTGTTCTTTTGTTTCTTGAATCGTCTTCAGACGCTTTAATCCATTTTGTACCACTAATTCTAACTACAGCCGTGCGCCAAAAGTTCCGCTCCGGCACCACAAAGAGAAAAATAAAACAAAGCTTCGATGCACAAAAAAAAAAAATAATGAAGGAAATTTTACTAATCAAATTTCTCCAATGTTGTTGAGGAATCGTTTCCGCTTCATTAACCAAATCCATACCTGATGATACCAGAGATATGAGTGATTCGGTCTGTTCCGTCGTCTTCCACTTATTCAGGGCCGAGTTGCCGGGGCAACAGCCTCAGATGGAAACCCGGTCTTCTCTAAGCCCGACTGCATCCTCCAGCTCACCCAGGAGGATCCCAAGGTGTTCCCTGTCCAGTGGTAGGAGATACTGTAGTCTCTCCAGTAGGTCCAGGGTCTGCCTCTTGGTCTCCTCCCAGTAGGACGTGCCCAAAACACCTCGAGAGAGGCACTCGAGAGGCATTCTGACCAGATACCCGAACCACCCCGTCTGGCTTCTCTCGACCTGGAGGAGGAGCGGCTCTACTGTGAGCTTCTTCGATTGGCAGAGCTCCTCTATCTCTGAGTGAGAGCCCAGCCACCCTGCAGAGGAAGATCATTTCAGCCGTTTGTAGTATCAGCGATCTCGTTCTTTCGGTCACCACCCACAGCTGGTTACCATGGTGAGGGTGGGAACGTAGATCCTGGTTACCATGGTGAGGGTAGGAACGTAGATCCTGGTTACCATGGTGAGGGTAGGAACGTAGATTCTGGTTACCATGATAAGGGTAGGAACGTAGATCCTGGTTACCATGGTGAGGGTAGGAACGTAGATCCTGGTTACCATGGTGAGGGTAGGAACGTAGATCCTGGTTACCATGGTGAGGGTAGGAACGTAGATCCTGGTTGCCATGGTGAGGGTAGGACCGTAGATCCTGGTTGCCATGGTGAGGGTAGAAACGTAGATCCTGGTTACCATGGTGAGGGTAGGAACGTAGATCCTGGTTACCATGATAAGGGTAGGAACGTAGATCCTGGTTACCATGGTGAGGGTAGGAACGTAGATCCTGGTTACCATGGTGAGGGTAGGAACGTAGATCCTGGTTGCCATGGTGAGGGTAGGAACGTAGATCCTGGTTGCCATGGTGAGGGTAGGACCGTAGATCCTGGTTGCCATGGTGAGGGTAGGAACGTAGATCCTGGTTGCCATGGTGAGGGTAGGACCGTAGATCCTGGTTGCCATGGTGACCAAAGAACACAAAATGACTTCATATTTTTTACACGATCACATAATGAAACATTTTTCTCCAGAAAGTTTCTGTTAGTTTTCATTCAGAGATTTACTTATTATTAAATCTCCAATTAGTGAAGCCAATACCTCCAAAACACACACACAGACACACACACACACACACACACACACACACACACACACTCAGTACAATTAAATAGAACTGAGAAAAAACAACTTGTAGTTACCCAAATTTTTTTGTGTGAAATTTGGGAACTATTTTGGTAACAATTAAAACTACTTTTTTTTTTTTTTTCTTGGGTTGACGTTGTTCCAGTGGTCTAGAACAACAGGTTGCCATGGAAACAGGGTTCATCAGTTGGGATTTACACAACATGGGAGGAAAGTTTGCTTGTTTTATAAGTGTGAAAATACAGCGAGCATCACATGTTATCAGGCAGATACAATCCAGGAGGCCACGCACGCACACACACACACACGTAAGGGCATGGCGTCCTGCCAGGCAGAGATCAGTATTTCCATTAACCTGACACGCTTGGGCATCACAGTTTGCAGCGACTCAAACTGTGACAGTCACACATTTAATTTAAACCCTAAACACAAAAACTGATTTATTTTAAACTCACACTGAGTTCTTCAAACATTCACGACCGGAGTCAAAGTTCATCATGACAACCACATGAAGGGAAATCTGGATCGAGATCAGAAAACTTACCATTTGACACAATCCGAAATATAAATTGTCGATTCTGTTCCGTCGTCGTCTGCTTATCGGGTGCCGGGTCTCAGGGCTCACATCCTCAGACGGGAAGCCCAGGCTTCTCTCACCTCTACCAGGAACATAAAAAACCTTCAGGACACGGGCCCTTGTGGACCGGAGTCTGACACACCTGGTACTTTATTTAGATTTTCTATAACATTATTATAATATTTTTAAGGTATTTGTGAGGTGGCAGCACGGTGGCGCAGTGGGTAGCCCAGTGGCCTTACAGCAAGAAGGACATGAGTTCGAGTCCCAGGTGAGGACGAGGCTTGGAACACTGTCTTTCCTGTGTGGAGTTTGCATGTTCTCCCCGTGTTTGCATGGGTTTCCTCCGGTTTCCTCCCGCCCTCCAAAGACATGCATGCTAGGTTGATTTGCTGGTGCCAGATTGCCCCTAAGAATGAATGTGTGTGTGGATGGTTGTATGTGTGTGGCCCCGCAACAGGCTGGTGATCTGTTGGTGACCTGTTCAGACTGGTGACCTGTTCAGGGTGTACCCTGCCCCTTGCCTTGAATCAGCCGGGATGGGCTCCGGCACCCCCTGCAGCCCCATGAGGGATAGATGGACAGGAAGGCATTTGTTAGGTTTCAGTATCACGTCAACCTTCGTCTTTACTCATTGATCTCTAAATGACCCACAGGTGTGTGTTATCCTCTGCTGAGTTTGATTCTTCTTACGCACGCAGTAACTACATTAAAAAGTAACCTCCTGTGTTTTAGAAACTCCTCCTGTTGACACTCTGTGAGAGTTTACAACCGCGTCATTCGGGGTAGGGTCGTATTGATCTCCGGCTGATTAGATCACCAGATCCATCGCTGTCCTGGAAACATGGATGAACAGGAGGGGTGTTGTTTCCTGAGCCCACTCTGTACCCACAACAGCCATTTTTATTGCATCATATTAGTGGTGCTTTACAACATGATAAGTCAGAGTAAGACAGAGTACATGTGTGTGAATGAGAGGGATCCAAATGGAAAAGTGAGGTTACAGGGAGAAGAGTTAAAGGTGGAAGATTTTAAGTATCTAGGATCAACAGTCCAGAGCAATGGAGAGTGTGGAAAAGAGGTGAAGAAGAGTGTGCAGACAGGGTGGAACGGGTGGAGGAAAGTATCAGGTGTGATGTGTGATAGAAGAGTTTCAGCTAAAATGAAAGGGAAAGTGTAGAAAACCATGGTGAGAGCGGCCATGCTGATTGGTCTAGAGACAGTGTGGTGAGAGCGGCCATGCTGATTGGTCTAGAGACAGTGTGGTGAGAGCGGCCATGCTGATTGGTCTAGAAACAGTGTGGTGAGAGCGGCCATGCTGATTGGTCTAGAGACAGTGTGGTGAGAGCGGACATGCTGATTGGTCTAGAGACAGTGTGGTGAGAGCGGCCATGCTGATTGGTCTAGAAACAGTGTGGTGTGAGCGGGCATGCTGATTGGTCTAGAGACAGTGTGGTGAGAGCGGGCATGCTGATTGGTCTAGAAACAGTGTGGTGAGAGCGGCCATGCTGATTGGTCTAGAGACAGTGTCACTGAGGAAAAGACAGGAAACAGAGATGTTTGTATCAGAGATGAAGATGCTGAGGATCTCTCTGGGAGTGACCAGGATGGACAGGATCAGAGGAACAGCACATGTTAGAGGTTTTAAAGTCAGAGAGGTCAGACTGAGATGGTTTGGACATGTGCAGAGGAGAGAGAGAGTACATCAGAAGAAGGATGCTGGGTTTGGAACCACCAGGAAAGAGGACTAGAGGAAGACCAAAGAGGAGGTTCATGGATACAGTGAAGGAAGACATGAAGATAGTTGGTGTGACTGAAGAGGATGCAGCAGATAGGGTTAGATGGAAGAAACTGACTTGCTGTGGTGCCCCCTGAAGGGAAATAATGAAAGAAGAAGATGATTAGTGGTGCTTCATCTCATTAGTGTCTGGCTTTCAGGAATCGGTCGGCTCGACAGATTAATAAATATAAGACATTAGATTTTATTTATTAGCTTGATACGTCCCACTGTTTGTTTCTAAATTTGGAAACAGTCTGACCTCTCAGCTTTGGGGTTAACTCACTTTGTAGCGTGTCGTGGTACGTCATTTTTTTTCATTCATGATTCGAACCCAGAGTTTTTCTAGAAACTTTCAGAGTGAGATCAAAAGGTGGTCTATCGACCCACCCGTTCTTCCAGTCTTATTTTGGGTCGTGTTGGCAGGTTTCTTTAATCCTTCAGATTAAACCGTTCAGGAGAAGCCGCCCGTCTTTCCAATAAAAGCATTTCCAGGGATTAAAGGTGAGATTTTCGATCTGTGTTTAGAACCAATCTGGATTAGAAGAGGTTCTGTCGGTGCGGGTTGGAAGGCAGCGGTTCTTCCCCGTGTCTGCGTGGGTTTGTTTTAAAGCACCCACTCCCACCCACGGATACGTTTCACCAGGATTGCCACAGTAACAGAATGAAACAGTTAGAGATCAGATTTCATCCTCAGAGTTCTCTCTGATCAGAACGATGGAATGTTTTAATCTTTAAAAATGATCAGGAGTTTAAAATTAGAGAAAAAAAAACTCAGAAAAAAATGGAACTAAATGGTTATTCCCCCCCTCACACACACACACACACACACACACACACACTGTTTGAGAAGCACTGGTAAAATAAAATGACCAAGCTGGTAAAAACTAGTGCCTTCATTCAATTTTATTTTACTACAGCCACTAGGTCAGGGATTCTAGGCTATTATCTTATGATTGCAGCAATGAAAAAAAACGTCCTACCCAATCAGAAAACAGAGATGACGGCGTGACCTGAACACAAGCATACGTCCTCCTCCTTACGTACGTAAATAAAGACCAGGACTTTATTCACATCTGAAGGTTTTCAAATCAGAGAGTATCTTCAAATAAAAATATTAGACTCAAAATTTAAAAAAAATGATACAAAAAAATATTCACTAAAGATGTTAAAACTATCTGTAAATATTTTGATGAAAAATCCTGTCCACACTTACTCAGTACCACCTATTGTTGAACCGGTTAGTTTTTCATGGTCGTGTGTCAAGGTCACAAATTTTTGTGAACGTTGAAACTGCCCACGTTTACTCAGTACCAGCTGTAGATGAACTGAAAAAACCAAACATGAACAGTTTTCAGATTTTAAAAACATATTTTGAGAATGGGAATCTGACCAAAGGTTAAAAAGAGATTTAATTTGTTAAAATGACTCACTTTCTCTCATTTTTTTGAGTTTGATACGCGTCTTCATGTTTTTTTGCTTGAAAAAGCAGCAAGTATTGTTTTTGTGTTTTCTTCATTATTTCTCCTTTTTTTTTTAACTGCGTGATCTCTCAGTTAAGATTGACAAATTTTAGTGTATTTGGTCCCAAAACGACTGGCTTTATTTATCTACACAGATTTTTTAATTTTTATTTATTTTTTGTTATATTTCAATTCCAGCTATTTTTTTTTCCCATTAACTTGAATGGAGTTTAAAAATTTTCACCTCAAAACTTTCTGCTCTTCAAAACTCCAGAAATATTTAATCTAGAAACACTATTTTAACTTTAAAATGTTCAAAAGGATTTTATCTCTCTTCTGGTTAAAAAAAGTTTTAATACTGTTTAAAACAGAAAAAGTTGAAGGAAAGCTCCTCAGTCTACAAAATGATCCGAGAAATGTGGTTTTTTTTGTTTTTTTTGATGATTCCAAAGTCAAACAAACATCCGAAGCTCCATCAATTTTTATTCTAGAGCCACAAATTTGGTATAAAATTGTGGAAAATTTTGTTCTGGAAAAATGAACTCATGCTATATTTTTTAATTAATGTACCATTTTCATTCAGCGGCCCTCAAACCGAGTCAAAGCTGGATTTTCTCGAATTCACTCCAATTTAATTTTAAGGTCGTTTTTAAACTGCTGTTAATTTAATTCTGTTACGCTTAAAGAATTAAAAAAATATTCCTGGTTAGGTCGAACCCTTCTCCCTCTCACTGACAAAGAATTATTAATGTTTTGTATTTTTCTGTGTATTTTTTTTGTTCACCAAGTGTGTGTGTGTGTGTGTGTGTGTAAAAAAATCTAAAACAATAGCAGATTTTATTTAGGGTATATGGTGCTTTAGGAAGCTGCACGTGTTTGTTTTGTGTTTAGTTTGGGTGCGTTTTTAGATATTCAGAGCACAGCTCCTCCATATGCGTGTGCGGTAGGCGCTAGGCCAGGCATGGGCAAACTACGGCCCGCGGGCCACATGATTTCCACTTTAATGTGGCCCTCCGAACGTGAAAAAATTAAATAAATAAACGTTGGTAATGTTTTATTTCTCCTGCAATTCTGATGTTTCCTCAGTAGATGGTGCCAACGATGCAACAACACTGCTCCTATTAAAATGTTTGCACAGATGCACACACAGTCAAATTAAACAGTAAACAAGCGTGTTAGATGTTAAGACAAACAAAATGATACATCAAGCGCTGAGATTTCAAAACTAGCGCCACTAGATTTAAAATTTAAGGCTCTTGATCTAACATTTAACACGCTTGTTTAAAATCTAGCATCATTCTATCGGTCTAATCTAGCGGTTACCAAAGCATGCCATCCATCTGATCCTGTTCCGGCTCCTTTGTTAAATGTTAGAACTCAAAATGGCCCGCGAACCAAAAAGTTTGCCCACCCCTGCGCTATGCGCAAGGCGTGATGGGGGATGTAGTCCATTTTTACATAAATTCATCATGACCATTGGCTGCGAGATGTCAAGCAGATGTTTGTCTAAAACAACACATTCTAGTAAACAATCTAAAATCAGGAGAGTTAGTGAACTAGGAAAAATGAACAATTCTGATAACAAAGTGAAATCCAGACTAGGGTTAGTAAGATTTAGAAAAAATTATTGGAATCTAGAGCTAAAAAAAAACGGAATGAATTGATTAAAGACCAGATCAAAGGGAGGAAATTTTGGAATAAATTATTGAAATCAAAATAAAGTTTTAAAATTCAGATTAAAGTTAAGAAACTTACAATAAAGCCATAAAAATACAACAAAAAAGTGATTAAAATACAGATTAAAGTCAAATCCAGACTGAAATTAGAAAAATTTAAAATTGTGCACATTTGAAATGCGGAAAAAGTTCATTTAAATCCAGCATAAAGAAAGTAAATTGGGTTCAAAATCTGGAATAAAAAATGAAAGAAAATACAGGCTTAGATTATATTAAAACATTTCTAACATCAGTAGAATCTAGAAAAAAGAGAGAAAACTGGGAATAAATCGATTTAAAACCACAGAGTCCGGGTTTTAAACGTGTGTGCTGCTGTGTCCCTCCGTTAGGCCGCTCCGTGGAAACGTCCTATCATGGAGGAGCTTCATGACGTCCAGCTGACTGAGATTAAACCCCTGCTGACCGGACAGGTGAGCTGGTTGGGATTACCCTCCTGTAATCCAGATGTTCTACTGGTTCTCACCGTCTTTCTCTGTTTGATTCCAGAACGGGAGAAATCTCCAGGACTTCGACTGCCTGGTGAGTCTGAGAGCCGAACATCTGTATGAACATCTGTATGAACATCTGTATGCTGAGGGATTAAAACATCTGTTTGATAACAACAGATTTACTGATTTCACTGAAAAATTCTACATTTATGAACTTTTTCCAAGTTTTATTGATTTGGTTCAGGATTTTACGAATAATATTTTATTATTAATAACTTTATTCAAACCGTCGCCATGGTAACCAGGATCTACGTTCCTACCCTCACCATGGTAACCAGGATCTACGTTCCTACCCTCACCATGGTAACCAGGATCTATGTTCCTACCCTCACCATGGTAACCAGGATCTATGTTCCCACCCTCACCATGGTAACCAGGATCTATGTTCCTACCCTCACCATGGTAACCAGGATCTATGTTCCTACCCTCACCATGGTAACCAGGATCTATGTTCCTACCCTCACCATGGTAACCAGAATCTATGTTCCCACCCTCACCATGGTAACCAGGATCTATGTTCCTACCCTCACCATGGTAACCAGGATCTATGTTCCTACCCTCACCATGGTAACCAGGATCTATGTTCCTACCCTCACCATGGTAACCAGGATCTACGTTCCCACCCTCACTTTGGTAACCAGGATCTACGTTCTTATCCTCACCATGGTAACCGGGATCTACGTTGCTACCCTCACCTTGGTAACCGGGATCTACGTTCCTACTCTCACCATGGTAACCGGGATCTACGTTCCTACCCTCACCTTGGTAACCGGGATCTACGTTCCTACCCTCACCTTGGTAACCGGGATCTACGTTCCTACCCTCACCTTGGTAACCGGGATCTACATTCCTACCCTCACCATGGTAACCAGGATCTACGTTCCTACCCTCACCATGGTATCCAGGATCTACGTTCCTACCCTCACCATGGTAACCAGGATCTACGTTCCTACCATCACCATGGTAACTAGTATCAACCTAACATGATATCTTTTGAGGAAACCCACACATACACGGGGAGAACACGTAAACTCTACTCAGAAAGACCAGGGTTTCAAGCCACATCCCTCTGGGGACTCAAACCCAACCTTTTTGCTGTGAGGCCACCGTGCTAACCACTGCGCCACCGTGTCGCCCCTTTTTCCAGATTTTAATTTGATTTAGTCTGCATTCTGCAAATTTTACCAATTTTACAAACTTCTGTTTTTTTTTAGGTTTTGTACTTGCTTTTCGTTGGATTTTTTAAAACTTCATTCTAAATTTAGTGGGTTTTTTGGAGCCTGAAACTATTTCAGAGACTTTGTCATTACTTTACTTTTAATTATGAGTAAAATAGATGTAAAAAGTTCTTCTATAGAAAATAAAATCAGTGAAATCAGACGTTGGGATTCACACTAGATTTAAATCACTGAGAACTGTTGTTTTGGAAGAATTACAGCAGCTCCTTTTTAGTGGTGTCTTATTAACTTTCAATAAGATGTGTTTAAACGATCCGTCCATGTGGTGGAGCAACAGGAAGTAAAACAAATATCTGATTGGCTCTTAATGCTCTCAGAGCTTCTAGCTTTCAGCCAATGGGAATGCAGATTACTGCTCCTGATCCAGTCATGCCACCACCGCTCCCTCTCTCTGTACACTTGGAAGAAGTCTGCAGGACGAAGGCATCGTTCTAGTTGTGCCTGAGAGTATGAATCCTCCTCTGGATCTGCACCAGATCTCCTGTTCTTTAGGCGTTGGGGTGGTGAGTTAGACTATTAGCTCGGTAGACCCTCTCCTCTTCACCCCACCTGTCTGCAGGACCCTTTAATGGAGGATTTAAAGAGGTTAAAAGGTCTTAAAGGAAACTCCTTCATGCAGAATGTGGGAAAAGTAATGTTTTATTACAGAACTAGTTCAGTAAAAATAAAATGGGTTTAGTTTTTTTTCTCCCAGTCTGAGTTTATGATGTTCACATGGGATTCTTCCTTCCTCTTCTAACTGAGACTTTGTTATAGGAGCAGGAAGGCGCACACAGATAGATTAGAATTTTGTGTGGAAGTCATAAAAGGAGACAGTAGGGAGAAGGTGTGTAAAATGACTCTGGCAGTGAGGAAGATGAAGAGGAAGTTCAGAGGACCAAATGGAGCTGGAAGCTGAAACAGAAAATCTAATTAATCATTTTTAGGATGAAGGTGAGAAAGATTATGGAGGGTTATCGATACCGCTTATCGATCTGGTATCTTATCAATACTTTTTTGTGTAAAAACAAATAGAGGAAGACAAATTATCTGTTGATTCAACGACGCTGCTCTTCTTAAACCCTGTGAATCTTTCCTGTTGAATAATGTACATTTTGATGAGGTGTGTGTTCAATTTGCTTGTGTTTTTATCTTTGAAGCAACTTTTTATTACATTTCAGGCAGCGGTCGCTGTCTGAAACTCTAAAGAAATGCAACCCCACTTCTGATCTTTATTTGCGACTTCGCTGCTCTGCCATAGGGAAAGCCTCCATCTTGTTTGTTTGTAATTTGTCAGCGGAAGGAAAACCTGCTCCTGCCCTCTCATTAATCGGGCTGGAGAGGGAGACAGACCGTCTTTTACAAGCAAACGGAAAAAGTAGTGCGCGTTTGAGTTTGTTTGCTCTCTTGCTCTGCCTCTCCGCTGATACCATTGTGAAAACCGATAAGGATGAAAGTTTTCGGTCTGATAAAAGATGCTAATCGGTATCCCATCCCTGTTCAAGATGGTCATCAGGTGCTTTCAGTTGACTGGACAGCTGCAGCTAATCATGTAGCAACACAGAACTGCAAAAACACTGCGGCTTCAAACAACACGCCTCCTCTTGTCTAACTATACTTGAGGTCTATGCTCAAGGAGTCACGTGTGTAACGCTCAAAAAGGGCTCATCAGAGGGTCCAAAGTGGCCTTTTGGACACTAGTAACTAAAAGATGTATTTAGAGTGAAAAAAAAAAATAACAAAAGCAACTTATTCTTCATTTACACACTTTAGTATTTAGGCCTTAAAAAGGAACTTCATATTCTTCTCCTTCTTTCGCCATTTCCCTTCAGGAGTCGCCACAGCAAGTCAGTTTCTTCCATCTAACCCTATCCGCTGCATCTTCTTCGGTCACACCAACTATCTTCATATCTTCCTTCACTGTATCCATGAACCTCCTCTTTGGTCTTCCTCTAGTCCTCTTTCCTGGTGGTTCCAAACCCAGCATCCTTCTTCTGATGTACTCTCTCTCTCTCCTCTGCACATGTCCAAACCATCTCAGTCTGACCTCTCTGACTTTAAAACCTCTAACATGTGCTGTTCCTCTGATCCTGTCCATCCTGGTCACTCTCAGAGAGATCCTCAGCATCTTCATCTCTGCTACAAACATCTCTGTTTCCTGTCTTTTCCTCAGTGACACTGTCTCTAGACCAATCAGCATGGCCGCTTTCACCACGCTGTCTCTAGACCAATCAGCATGGCCGCTCTCACCACACTGTCTCTAGACCAATCAGCATGGCCGCTCTCTTTTCTACACTTTTCCTTTCATTTTATCTGAAACTCTTCTATCACACATCACACCTGATACTTTTCTCCACCCGTTCCAGCCTGGTCTTTAAATAGAACTATGATTTTTTAATAAGTTTACAAGTTATTATCGTAATGTCATATCCTTGAGTCCTACTCTCAGATTTTAAATCCTGACTCTTGGAGGACATTAGTCAGCATTAACTGCAGCATTGAAATGTATTTTTATGGTTTAAGATCCATTTCTTTTTATCATCTTAAGCCATCTCCTGAGGTTTGTCCAGAGAAGAGTAGAAGTAAGTTTTATCACCATCATGTCTGATGTTAGATCAGAGGACACGGCTCCGTTATATCTAGAAGTGATGTTTCTATCTGTGAGCCTCTCTCCTCTGCACAGCTCTCTCCGCTTCATTATCAATTCAATTTTATTTATTCAGCCCAAAATCACAAAATTTTTGTTTCGACGGTTTTCATATTGCAGATTTAAAAAGAACAAAACAAAGGAAAAAAAGAAGAATATATAAACACAAACACAGCTTAAATAATTTATCCTTCATTTAAACAAATCAGAGTAAAGCTAAATTATATTCCTGGTAACGAGAGGAAAAGTAACAGTCGTTTTTCAGATTAAAAGTCACACCAGCAAAATAATACATGATGAAAATAAGAAAAATAAAACTTCTAGTAAAGTGTTCCAATAAAATAAGTCAAACCAGAGAAGAAGGTTTGGGGAAACAAAGATGTCATCTCAAAGGAAAACCAGACCAACAGTATGACCAACAGACTGGCGACCTGTTCGGGGTGTACCCTGCCCCTTGCCTTGAATCTTCCGGGATGGGCTCCAGCACCCGATGCAACCCCATTAGGGATAAACGGATAAGAAGGTGACTGACTGACTGAACTGAGAACGTGTCGGTTGGTTTATTATCGTTAAATATTAAGAGTTTTTCAGATAACTAGAAAATAAAAACATGTTAACAAATTAACCAAATCATCAAATTCAATCCAAATCTCCAAACAACTCCCACTCCAGAAGTAGAGATGCCTTGTTTTTGGCTTCACAAAGCGGGAGATTGGGAAGGACACAAGGAGGGAGGACTTGAGGAGGCGGGGGAAAAGGAGGAGGAGCTTATGGACAACAACCTCCATTACAGTTGGCGTAAAACAAACCGTTCAAAACATGAGAAAGCAGCTGGTAAATTGTGCGTCTTCCGTGTGTTACCACTTAGCGTTATGTATCAGTATGAAGAGGAATTACCACCAGGAATACACCCCTGTACTGCTTGGTCACGCTTTGTTTTGAGGCTCACACACATAAGCTGTCACTAGACCAAAGTTCCTGGATGTCCGACTTCTTCCATACGTTCACCAAAAACAATACTGACAATAGATCATACAGATCGATACTAGCGGCTTTCAGATGTGCAGTTTTAGCAGCAGGAGATGCCATGTGCTTAGCTTCATTACACCTAATCATGTTCATGGAATGCTTTATCGTGGTCATCATGGAGGAGTTTTATTAGCCTTGGCGGGTGAGCGTGAGATAGGTCCTACTTGCGGATGTCTCCCGCCCAATGGGGGAGACTTGGCATGTCTGGACGATGCACCGCTTCCTCTTCTAACTCAAAACTTTCTTCCTGCTGCTCGATCATCGTTTTCAGCTGCATATTTCTCAACTTGCAGCTTGTAATTTGAAGAATAAGATGTTCTTTTTGGTTGTTTTTATAAAAAAAAATATCAACACAGGCTAAAAGCGTAGAGCGCCCTCTTACGGGTTAGTATGAAAATAACATGCGAAATGATGGTAAAAATGTGTAACTAATTTCCACACCTGTAAGTCACACCCCCATCCTATGAAAAAACCGGTGACTTATACTTATGTATAAAAATATGGTAATCAGATTACTCTTTTATTCACAGTTTGTGATTCTGTTTTATTTAAACCGCGTTACTCACGTCTCTGCTTCTGGATCTCATAAAAACAGTTGTTTGGGACGACTTAAACACACACCATAGGACTGGGTAGGAACTCATGTTGGCTGCAGGCTGTCAGAGATTACCTCTGAAAGACGTTCTGGTTAAATAACCTCAGCATTTTATAGCTGTCATGATGCCTACCTAAATGTTGGCTGGTAACCATGACAACAAAAGCTCGAAACAAACGTTACTTTAAGCTATTTTTGATGATTTATTTCAGTGGGAATAAAATAGAACACAAACAGGAGCCATTTTTTTGGGCTCATTTGACACTTTTTGGATGTTTGTTTCAATAAAAATAGAAACTATGAGTGGATCTAAATTTAACATCACGCTCTGAACACAAACCAGTGGTCCGAAGAGCTCTTTTACTTTAAAATGGACTCTATTTTACTTACGTAACATTGAATATGTGTCCCCTTTCACCTGCTGGACCAGTTAAAGGTTCTGTAACCTGTAACCATGGCAACAACCGCCAAAAAAACAACAATTTAAACAGAAAATAAAGTATTTCTACTTTTAATCAATGTGATATTTCTTTCTTTCTTAAACGAGATGATCCTATTGGTTTTGTTTTTAATCTTGTTTTTGATGGAGTTTATTTGATAAAACAGAATTTTTTTTTTGTAAAGATTGAGTTCCAGATGCTTCCGTGTGCACCGTGAAAGTTGTGTGAAGTTTCCCGTCAGGCACGTGTTAACGACATCTGAATTAAAGAGATGAAAGCAGACAGGAAGGCCGAGAGGAAGATCCTCTAATGAGATCTGTCAGATGTTACCATGGCGCCCACATTAATGAGATTACCTCGCCACACCGCCGGGCTGTCTAATCCACGCAGAGGGCGCCGCCGCTCTGATTGTAAACAAACAACCAGTTTTACCACAACATGTTTGTTTATTTGTTTGTTGATTAGGAGCATGATGTGGAGACGGCCCACGGTGTGCTGCATGTCACCATGAGAGGGGTTGCTAAGGGCAACCGGCCCACCATCCTCACCTACCACGACATCGGACTGAACCGTTAGTAGAACACGTGTGGACAGAAATACGGAGAATGGGAAGGAAAGCTGACCGTGTGTGTGTGTGTGTGTGTTTGTAGATAAATCTTGCTTCAACAGCCTCTTTAACTACGAGGACATGCAGGAAGTGACTCAGCATTTCTCCGTCATACACGTTGATGCACCAGGACAACAAGAAAACGCTCCGACGTTCCCCACCGGGTACGTCGACACACACACTAACACACACCGTCTCTTCCCCACACTTTGGGTGACTTTATCCCGTCAGCTTTCAGCAAGAAACGGCTGGTCTGACTGGGTCGGAAATGGTTTGAAAGTAATTAAACTAAACTTCGTCTGTAAAAAATTATTACATTTGAAACATTTAGCAGAAAACATTTGAGCCGGAAAGCAAAGCTCTCAATTTACAAGTCGATCTACGTTCCTACCCTCACCATGGTAACCAGGATCTACATTCCTACCCTCACCATGGTAACCAGGATCTACGTTCCTACCCTCACCATGGTAACCAGGATCTACGTTCCTACCCTCACCATGGTAACCAGGATCTATGTTCCTACCCTCACCATGGTAACCAGGATCTACATTCCTACCCTCACCATGGTAACCAGGATCTACGTTCCTACCCTCACCATGGTAACCAGGATCTACGTTCCTACCCTCACCATGGTAACTAGGATCTACGTTCCTACCCTCACCATGGTAACCAGGATCTACGTTCCTACCCTCACCATGTTAAACAGGATCTACGTTCCTACCCTCACCATGGTAACTAGGATCTACGTTCCTACCCTCACCATGGTAACCAGGATCTACGTTCCTACCCTCACCATGGTAACCAGGATCTATGTTCCTACCCTCACCATGGTTACCAGGATCTATTTTCCCAGCCTCACCATGGTAACCAGGATCTATTTTCCCAGCCTCACCATGGTAACCAGCTGTGGGTGGTGACCAACAGAAAGTGATCGCGGATACAAGCGGGCGAAATGAGCTTCCTCTGCAGGGTGGCTGAGTTCTCACTCAGAGATCAGGTGAGGAGCTCTGCCATCCGGGTGGAACATAGTGTTGAGCCGCTCCTCCTCCAGGTCGAGAGGAGGTTGTCATCTTCAGCTTATCCAGGGCCGGGTCGTGGGGGCAACAGCCTCAGACGCGAAGCCCAGTTCTTCTCTCACCCCGGCTGCATCCTCCAGCTCACCCGTAAGGATCCCCAGTCAGCTGTGAAACATAGTCTCTCCAGCAGGTCCGGGGTCTACCTCTTCGTCTCCTCCTGGTGGGACGTGCTGACCAGACGCCCAAACCACCCCATCTGGCTTCTTTCGACCTGGAGAAGGAGCGGCTCGACACCGAGCTCCTCCCGGATGGCAGAGCTCCTCACCTGATCTCTGAGTGAGAGCCCAGCCACCCTGTGGAGCAAGCTCGAAGGTCAAGGTCACAAATTTATTTCTTACTGGGATGTTTTGTTTGTCACGGCGACAGGTACCAGTACCCCACTATGGATGAACTGGCAGAGATGCTGCCCTCCGTCCTCACCCAGCTTCAGTAAGTCTGCTTTTCATTGCCCAGTCCTATCGGTCCATCATTCCTCCTCATGTTAACGTGTGTGTTCTCAGGGTGAGGAGTGTGATCGGTATCGGAGTCGGAGCTGGAGCGTACGTCCTCACCAAAATGGCAGTAAGTACCCAGCTGCTTTTAAAGACGACATATTGTGTGACATATGCATACGTAGACTGGCGACCTGTTCTGGGTGTATCCTGCCTCTCACCCAAAATCAGCTAGGATTAGCTCTGGTGCTCCTTGTGACACTATTAGGGATAAGGAGTTCAGAAGATACCGACATCGATTACAACCAGAATATAACAAACATCTTTGATCCCTCATACTGACGCCCCTAACTTTAAAATACACACAACACAACGTCTGATTGGTTTACAAAGTCTAGTGTGTTTATGTTTTACAAACCTCCTGTAGTGAGAGGAGGGGAAAGGTGGAGGAAAAGCTGGAGAGGTGGAGGTTTGAAGATTAGTCAGAGTAAAACAGAGTACATGTGTGTGAATGAGAGGAATCCAAATGGAAAAGTGAGGTTACAGGGAGAAGAGAGAAAGAAGGTGGAAGATTTTAAGTGTCTAGGATCAACAGTCCAGAGCAATGGAGAGTGTGGAAAAGAGGTGAAAAAGCATGTTCAGGCAGGCTGGAACGGGTGGAGGAAAGTATCAGGTGTGATGTGTGACAGAAGAGTTTCAGATAAAATGAAAGGAAAAGTGTACAAAACTGTGGTGAGAGCGGGCATGCTGATTGGTCTAGAGACAGTGTGGTGAGAGCGGCCATGCTGATTGGTCTAGAGACAGTGTGGTGAGAGCGGCCATGCTGAGTGGTCTAGAGACAGTGTGGTGAGAGCGGCCATGCTGATTGGTCTAGAGACAGTGTGGTGAGAGCGGCCATGCTGATTGGTCTAGAGACAGTGTGGTGAGAGCGGCCATGCTGATTGGTCTAGAGACAGTGTGGTGAGAGCGGCCATGCTGATTGGTCTAGAGACAGTGTGGTGAGAGCGGCCATGCTGATTGGTCTAGAGACAGTGTGGTGAGAGCGGCCATGCTGATTGGTCTAGAGACAGTGTGGTGAGAGCGGCCATGCTGATTGGTCTAGAGACAGTGTGGTGAGAGCGGCCATGCTGATTGGTCTAGAGACAGTGTGGTGAGAGCGGCCATGCTGATTGGTCTAGAGACAGTGTGGTGAGAGCGGCCATGCTGATTGGTCTAGAAACAGTGTGGTGAGAGCGGCCATGCTGAGTGGTCTAGAGACAGTGTGGTGAGAGTGGCCATGCTGATTGGTCTAGAGACAGTGTGGTGAGAGCGGTCATGCTGATTGGTCTAGAGACAGTGTGGTGAGAGCGGCCATGCTGATTGGTCTAGAGACAGTTTGGTGAGAGCGGCCATGCTGATTGGTCTAGAGACAGTGTGGTGAGAGCGGCCATGCTGATTGGTCTAGAGACAGTGTGGTGAGAGTGGCCATGCTGATTGGTCTAGAGACAGTGTCACTGAAGAAAAGACAGGAAACAGAGATGTTTGTAGCAGAGATGAAGATGCTGAGGATCTCTCTGGGAGTGACCAGGATGGACAGGATCAGAGGAACAGCACATGTTAGAGGTTTTAAAGTCAGAGAGGTCAGACTGAGATGGTTTGGACATGTGCAGAGGAGAGAGAGAGAGTACATCAGAAGAAGGATGCTGGGTTTGGAACCACCAGGAAAGAGGACTAGAGGAAGACCAAAGAGGAGGTTCATGGATACAGTGAAGGAAGACATGAAGATAGTTGGTGTGACCGAAGAGGATGCAGGAGATAGGGTTAGATGGAAGAAACTGACTTGCTGTAGCGCCCCCTGAAGGGAAATGCTGGAAGAAGAAGAAAAAGTGTGTTTATGTCTATGGTCGCTCAGGTCTGAACCACAGGAGGTGGGGTGGGGTGTAAAATCAAACTGTCTGAAAGCAGCTGTTGTGTTTTGGTTTTCAGCTGAATGAACCCACCCTGGTCGAGGGATTAGTGCTCATCAACATCGACCCGTGCGCTAAAGGCTGGGTGGACTGGGCGGCATCGAAGGTAACGACGGAAAATAATTAGAATATTTCACAATAAAGTTTGTTTGGTTCAAGAAAAAAAGAAAATTTCTATTAATGTTAGTAAAGTTAAATTATTAATAAAAAAAAAATTCAGATTAAATTTCTTTAAATGCAGATAAAATAATAATAAAATATAAAGAAAAGCAGGTAAAAAGTTAGAAATTTACGAGAAAAAAAATTACATTAAATTGAAATAAAATCCAAAATGAAGTTGATTTAAGTTTGAAAAATTTCAGTTTAAATAGAAAAAAAATCTAGAACAAAGTGAGAAAAAAATCCAGATAAAGTTTTTAAATTTCAAAATAAATGTAATAAATTTCAAAATAAAGTTGATTTAATTCTGATTAATAAAATTTACAATAAAATTCTGAATAAAGTTGATAAAAATCTACAAGTGATTAAAATCTCAAGAAAATCTAAAAATAAGTCAAATCCAGATTAAAGTTGATTTTATTTTTGTACAAGTGTTTTTTTTTCTTTTCTCGATAATGATGATCTGAGAAAAAAAAACAGTCCTTTAATAAACTGGTTTGTTTGTTTGTTTGTTCAGCTGAGCGGCTGGACCAGTAACATGGTGGACATCATCATGGGACACCACTTCAGCACGGTAACACACACACACACACACACACACACACACACACACACACACACACACTCTCTCTCCGTTAGCAGCAGTTTGTGTCACACTAAGAGCTCTGTGTGTGTGTGTGTGAGCAGGACGAGCTGACGGAGAACAAGGAGATCATCCAGACCTACAGACTCCACATCTCCCAGGACATCCCACAGGACAACCTGGCTCTGTTCTTCAGCAGCTACGACAGGTTACCATGGAAACCACACTCATTAAAACTAAAACAGTGAATCAGATGCTCACGTTGGATCGCTCCGTGTCTTTAGTCTCCATTCGTTTTTTGATTTGAGATCAGAATTCTTGAATCAGAAAACGACTCACAGTTTGTTTTCTGTTCTGTTGTCTTCTGCTTATCCGGAGCCGGGTTGCCGGGGCAACAGCCTTAGACAGGAAGCCCAGGCTTCTCTCTACCCGGCTGCATCCTCCAGGTCACCCGGAAGGACCCCGAGTCGTTCCCTGTCTAACTGTGAGACAAAGTCTCTCCAGCGGGTTCAGGGTCTGCCTCTTGGTCTCCTCCCAGTGGGACATATCCGTAACACCTCACCAGCAAGGCACTCAGGAGGAATCCGAACCACCCCATCTGGCTTTTCTCGAACCGGAGGAGCGACAGCTCTACTCTGAGCTCCTCCTGGAGTGGAGGAGCTCCTCCCAGATGGCAGAGCTCCTCCCTCTATCTCTTGGCTCATTTTCCAATTTAGAAATTTTTATCACAAAATGGAATTTGAATGGTGAACATCACAGAATAATAAAAGTGTGTGTGTGTGTGTGTGTGTGTGTGTGTGTGTGTGTGTGTGTGTGTTTGTGTGTGTGTAGTCGTTCAGAGTTGCAGATGGAGCGACCCGTTCCAGGTCTGAATGAAAACACGGTCAACACGCTCAGGTAGGACCAACAAAAAGCTTTTCACATCCTGTTAAAACCAGTCCTGTCTGTGTGAGTCCAGAAGAGATAGACCCCTGGGTGACATCATATCTAGAGGGTGTGTTTAGAAGGATTTACTGACTAAAAGGTGGGATCAGAACAGGACTGAGTGGTAAACTAGTTCATAAACATTATTTTATATTCTTTATTAATTTTTGCTGTGTCCATTTGGACCACCGGGCATAAGGCATGTCCTCAGGGAAGACATCTAACCCTGTGTTTTCCCCTCCATTGGTGCCGTACTGGTAGCCTGCTGCGGTGCAATGCAGCACACAAATATGGTTTGGTGCTCCACTGTTAGTGGTTGCTGAACAGCAGAGGATGGTGGTGTGTAGGATGACTCTGGTGTTTAGGAAGATGAAGTACTGACAGTCTGATGGTTTACTTTCAGGTGTCCTGCTCTGCTGGTGGTTGGAGACACGTCTCCTGCTGTTGATGCTGTGGTGAGTACCTCCATCGTTTCTATGACAACGTTCACTCGGTGATGTCATGCTAACCTAACCATGTGTGTGTGTTTGTGTGTGTGCAGGTGGAGTGTAACTCCAGAATGAATCCGACCAAAACCACCCTGCTGAAGGTACCCGTCTCTCTCTGTCTCCTCTGTCTGTGTAACCTGCTGAGTTCTTCTCTCTGTTTCCACCAGATGGCGGATTGTGGAGGACTCCCCCAGGTGGTCCAGGTTAGGATCACAGTCTGTTTGATATTTATCAGTAACAATGTTTAATCTAATGTAATAAAACTACATGTGTTTGTTTTTCTTATTTTAGCCTGGCAAGCTGGCAGAAGCCTTTAAGTACTTTGTGCAGGGGATGGGATACAGTAAGTAGATTCATTTTAATCAAATATGTTATTTAAATCAATAACGAGTAAAAATTAAAACACAAACTTCAGTTTCCAATCAGTTGTTTACAGGTTAGTTTGGTTTAGCTCCTCCCCCTTAGGGGTTGGACAAACTCGGGTTAGTTTATCTAGACCAGGGGTGGCCAAACTTTTTGATTCGCGGGCCCCTTGGGTTCTAACATTTGACCAGGGAGCTGGAACAGGAGCAGATGGATGGTATGCTTTGGTAAACAAGCACGCTAGATATGGAAAGCCATTGGGGCTGCTATATGCACGTATCTAGTGCACTAACGTTAAAATCAAGCACCCTAGCGCTTAAAAAAAATGTCCATCTAGCACGCTAGGTTTATAATGTAGGTTTGAAATCTCCCGACAATCTGTTTTGACAACGTGCACATCACGAAAACACGCATTTAAATGGGAACAGTGTTATATCTTTGGTGCCATCTAGTGAGGAAACATCAGAATTGCGAGGGAAATAAAATATTTACCTGGTTTATTTATTTAATTATTTTTGTGCCGTATTAAGACTGGCTATTAAGACAGGCTGCACGTGGCTCGCAGGCCGTAGTTTGCCCATGCCTGATCTAGAACCAGTTCTCAGGTTCCTTCTACCAGATTGCGACTTGTAGATGGAAGTCGAAACGTCTCAATCAGAAAAAAGAAAAACAAGTTCAGAAGACAATTAGAAGCCTCTTCTAGGAACCATATATGGATCGTGACAGTGATGTGGTGCATATATGCTGGTACTCTAATGAGCCAACACTGCTCGTAGTTACAAAGCAAGCTGTCATCCTAATGCAGCCTTAGTGGCATCTCCCTCAAGTGAAAGTGAGTGGGGGGGTGGCCACCACGGCAACTCTGTGAGTGACTGTCAGCCAGATAAAGGAAATGATCTTATGTGACAGTAGGACCAAAAAAAAAACCGAGTCGCGCACCAGGAATCCATGTCGTCTATTGAAAGCCGTTCAATTCATTTACAGTTTGATGTTTTTATATTAGTTTTATAAATTATCTTTGTGTTGGATTTACAACCAGATGTGACATGTATGTAACGTGCTAACGGGGTTTGTTGATCCCGTTGGCAGGCCAACTACATCTGTCCCCTGAACAAAACTCTCAAAACACTGTCTTTATCATGAGTTTAAATTCTGAATTTAAGGAATCGTTAACATAAACTCTACAGAACTAAAAACAAACTAAACCAGATGAATGTTTTTGTGTTTGATGTCAAAATATCTCTTTTTGCTGATTGGCTGACCATTTTTAATTGTAAGCGAATGTGTGTTATACCTGACCCGGTAGCAGGAATCAAAGTAAAATGAGCAGAGTCAGTAGGTGGTGCTAAGTCAGTAAGTTCATACACTCCGACACCTGTAATGATCACGTAGAAGTTACTCTAAACGGGATTGGTTCACATGTCTACAAGCTTAGGCTCCTATTGGTTCACATGTCTCCAAGCTTCTGCTCCTATTGGTCCACATGTCTCCAAGCTTCTGCTCCTATTGGTCCACATGTCTACAAGCTTAGCCTCCTATTGGTTCACATGTCTAAAAGCTTCTGCTCCTATTGGTCCACATGTCTACAAGCTTAGGTTCCTATTGGATTACATGTCTACAAGCTTCTGCTCCTATTGGTCCACATGTCTACAAGCTTCTGCTCCTATTGGTTCACATGCCTACAAGCTTCTGCTCCTATTGGTTCACATGTCTGCAGTAAGACATAAAGTTTAATCAGAGAGTTTTGTGTCCAAAGTTGCTTCTGTGTGTTTGTCTGTAGTCCTGCCACACTAGTGTCCATGTAAGTACCAGTCTGCTATCCAGGCATGCTCTGCACCCTTTGCCCTGCTTCATCCTGATCTGTGTGTGTGTGTATACGTGTGTGTCCAGATGTTTCTCTGAGCTGCTGCAGGTTTTCCCTCCAAATTGCTTTAAAAAAAAGTCTGCAAAAACTTTCCCGCCTCTTTCAGATTTGAATCACAGATCAAATCTGTGCTGTGGCATGTGCCTGGATGACACGTGCACATGAATGAAATGCGTGCGTGTTTTAAACGCGAAGCACGTTAGTGGTGCAACGGATTATTGTTGATCGACATTTTTGTTTCGGGATGCATGTGAAGCAGGAACTGGAAAGTGGTGCGTCAGGCCGTCAAGTTTATTTGTGTATTTTGAAGATCAGACATGTTTCCCATTCTGCCCCAAGTGGAGGAGTTTAAGTATTTCGGGGTATTGTTCACATGGGGGGCAGAAGGGATCGAATGGAACGGAAAATCGACCGACGGATCGGTACGGCGTCCGCAATTATCAAGACGCTGCATCCATTCGTCGTGATAAAGAAAGAGTTGAGACGAAAAGCAAAGCTCTTGATTTACAAGTCGATCTACGTTCCTACCCTCACCATGGTAACCAGGATCTACGTTCCTACCCTCACCATGGTAACCAGGATCTACGTTCCTACCCTCACCATGGTAACGACGATCTACGTTCCTACCCTCACCATGGTAACCAGGATCTACGTTCCTACCCTCACCATGGTAACGACGATCTACGTTCCTACCCTCACCATGGTAACCAGGATCTACGTTCCTACCCTCACCATGGTAACCACGATCTACATTCCTACCCTCACCATGGTAACGACGATCTACGTTCCTACCCTCACCATGGTAACCAGGATCTACATTCCTACACTCACCATGGTAACCAGGAGCTACGTTCCTACCCTCACCATGGTAACCAGGATCTACGTTCCTACTCTCACCATGGTAACTAGGATCTACGTTCCTACTCTCACCGTGGTAACGACGATCTACGTTCCTACTGTCATCATGGTAACGACGATCTACGTTCCTACCCTCACCGTGGTAACCAGGATCTACGTTCCTACCCTCACCATAGTAACCAGGATCTACGTTCCTACCCTCACCGTGGTAACAAGGATCTATGTTCCTACTCTCACCATGGTAACCAGGATCTACGTTCCTACCCTCACCATGGTAACCAGGATCTACGTTCCTACCCTCACTGTGGTAACAAGGATCTATGTTCCTACTCTCACGCATGGTCGCCAGGTCTGGGTGGTGACCGAAAGAACCAGATTGCGGATACAAGCATCTTAAATGAGCTTTCTCTGCAGGGTGGCTGGCCTCTCACTTACAGATAGAGGGAGGAGTTCAGAGTAGAGCTGTTGCTTTTCCGGGTCGAGAGAAGCCGGATAGGGTGGTTCGGGAATCTGGTTCGAATGCATTCTGAACGCCTCACTGGTGAGGTGCTACAGAGACGACCTGCTGGAGGAACTGTTCCAAAGCTGGACAGGGAACACCTCAGGATCCTTCAGTGTGAGCTGGAGGATGCAGCTTGGGCAAAAGAAGCCTGGGCTTCCCGTCTGAGGCTATTCCCCCATGACCGTGCTCGGATAAGCGGAACATGACGGAACGCAGCATGTTTCAGTGACGTCGTCCTTTAACATAATTGTTTAAAGATGTGTAAAAGCACATTGACATTTATTTGTAGACTTTTTGGTGACGTTTGTAAATATTTGATCAAATTACAGAATATTTTAAAATACGTTTCACGTGACATAATGAACTGACCTGAGTGTCAGTGAAACACCGAGGTGATGTCGATATTGTTTTTGATCCGTTGCACCCCTCGTGGACGTATCAGATGTGCATGTGACGCCCCCCGCTGGCCTAATCTTCTCTATCTCCTCCCTGCAGTGCCCACAGCAGGAATGACTCGGCTGGTTCGCTCCAGGACGCATTCGGCCTCCAGCGTCGGCTCCACCGACGGCGGTGCTCGCAGCCGCAGTACCACCACCAGCCTGCAGGAAGGCGCCGCCGAGCACACGACCGTCCAAACCATCGAGATGACGGCGTAGGACTTCCTGCTCCACTTCCTCTTTACTTTCCAGACAAACCGTTGGGAGAGCATCTCTAGTTCCAGATGTTCTGCTGATGTTTCCTCTGATTGCTTTGTGTTGCCGTGGTGATTCGTTTAACTTCTCTTCCTTTAACGACTCGTTTATAACCCTTCTGTTTTCGGTTGGTGAGGAACACGACGTCTCGCTGAGACTCAAACTTTCTGATGTTTCACATTTAAAATTTTCTTATTTTATTCTTGGTGAATTTTAATTGTTTCATTTGAATTAAAAATTTAAACGAACAGGCTCTTCAGGGTTCATACTGACCACGCCCACAAGTCTGTACCCCTAAACCCCGTCTTTACTTCCTCTCCAAGTTCTTCCGTATGGGACCCAGTTAAATCTCCTAGCATGCTCGTCTTTCAGTAAAGTAGCGTGTTACAGTGGTTACCGTGGTAACCGTGATGTGGCCCGATTCCGCCCACTCAGACCCGACCATTCGCAGCAGGAGTATCCGGTCTAAATGCTCATATTACCCGTTACTATGGTGATTTAGAGTTTCTATTTATTGGATGTTTCATTTAGAATGTAAACAAAGTTTGTAAAGAAATAAAACATTTAAAAAAAACTCAATTTGAGTGATTTTTTTTTCTTTTACTTTATTGAAGAATCAGAGAATTAAAAAAAAAAAAAAGAGGAATCAGTCTTATTTTGGTTGATGGTTACCATACCGAAGGCTGGTCGCCGTGGGAGACGGGTCTGATCTTCAGCTGGCAGCAGGGGGCGCTGTCTTACTGCAGAGGCGTGCCAGCAAGCTGGCCATCTGCAGCAGTGAGTTCACCCCCTCCACCACCCGCATGTGGGTGAAACCCATCTCCTGGTGGAGGAACAGAGACATGTTAGGTGTTTTTACAACAGCCCCTGTGCCCCCCCAACCCACCCCTTCCTATAGTCATTCATACAAATTTAATTTCAACACTTTTTAGCAACAAATTCAGTCTGTAATAAAGTCATAAACTTTATTGATCCCTTATTTCTGAGCTACATAACGTTGCAGCAGGCAGCCATATCAGCACCACTAGTGGGAGGATTTGGGGATTACCGTAATTTCACGGCCATTAGGCGCACCGTACGAAAAGGCGCAGTCTCAGTCACACACCGCCTTACAACAACACACACGCAAGCATGCAAATGTGCGTATTAAAAAATAGATTGGGAGCAAAACTGAGTTTGGTTGTGTTTTATTTAAGTAGTAACGATACTAAACAAACACATTACCGGTAATAGTCTTTATTCAAATCCATCAAAGTCCTCATCCTCTGTTTCAGAGTAGGTCCACTTCGCTCCTCGCTGTCAAAGTCACTGTCTGTACTGTGCGGCTCCTCAGAAAGGATACCAGCTTTTGAGAAAGCTCAGATAACAGTACCAGCAGACACGTTAGTCCAAGCATCTACAATCCATTGGCAAACTGTAGCGTTACTCGCCCGGCGCTGCCTTCCACTCTTCGTGAAACTGTGGTCTCCTTCGGTCATCCATCGCTCCCACGCCGCTCACACTTCACTCTTTAACATTCTCATGTCTTTTCTTTCAGGTCCGCCTCGCGGGCACTGCGTTTTCTTTTAGGTCCGCTTTTTCTCACACACAAGGCACACCGCACGAAAAGGCGCACCGCTCATTTTGAAGAAAATTTGAGACTTTTAGGTGCGCCTATGGTCGTGAAATTACGGTAAGTGTCTTCCTCACGGACCCTGAGGCATGAGCTTGACACTGCAACTCTGGTCCAAAGATGGCCACCGTAACGCTGAGCTATGCCGCACCACTGGGTAATTTTTTAGGCAGTTTTCAGGTAACCCGCCTTGCGTAACTCCACCCCTTCCTATGATCGTTCTTATCCATGCCCTGCCCTTTCCTAATGGTGCTTTCACACTGGAATCGAGCGACTCAGTCCGCATCACTAAGCGAATTCCATTCAAACTCCTCCCACTCTGGTGCCTCATCAGACACGCCCACATGCCACCGTCTTTACATTGAAGCTGAACTCTTAATGCCAAATGGTCTGATGAGATTGGCCCACATTTCCTGTAACCACTTCCTCCTCCAACCATATCAGCTAGTCCTACGACTGCCCCGCCCTCGACTACGAACACCCAGCCCGTTACCTTAATGAACTCCAGCTTGAGGTACTCGGCCATCTGGTAGGTTTTGCAGACCCTCAGGATGTTTCCCATGATGTCTTCCGGCGAGTAGCCGAGCGCCCACAGCTGTTCCATCACTTTGTAAGCCTCGTCTATGTTCCCGTCCACGCAGTGTCCCAGCATGCTTTTCACCACCAGAGGGTGGGGCTCGTCACACACCTTAAACACATTCTCCCCGTTGATGTAGCCGAAGCCAGAGTTGGTAGACTGCAGGTTGTTCAGGGCCTGAAGAAACATCGAAAAATTTATCACACTCATTTCTGATGTTCCGTTCCGTCATCTTCCGCTTGTTCCGGGATCGGGTCGTGGGGGCAACAGCCTCAAGCGGGCAGCCCAGGCCTCTCTCTCCCCGGCCACATCCTCTAGCTCACCTGGAAGGATCCCAAGTCGTTCCCCGGCCAGCTGTGAGACATAGTCTCTCCAGCGGGTCCGGGGTCTGCCCCTTGGTCTCCTCCCGGTGGGACGTGCCCAAAACACCTCGCCCGCGAGGCGCTCGGGGGGCATTTTGACTAGATGCCCAAACCACCCCATCTGGCTCCTCTCGACTTGGAGGGGGAGTGGCTCAACACCGAGCTCCTCCCGGACGGCAGAGCTCCTCACCCGATCTCTGAGTGAGAGCCCAGCCACCCTATGGAGGAGGCTCATTTCGGCGGTTTGTACCCGTGATCTCATTTCTGATGTTTAGAACTAAAATAAAAATGAGAGATTACGATGTCATGGCGTGTTGTCACGGTAACAGGTGGGACCGTCTGGGTAAACCTTTACTTTGTGTCATTTAAGCAGTTTTGAAAACTCTTTTTGTGTCCCGTCTTTCTTTGTAAATATTTTCTGTTACAATGTGGACACCTGCTCTTTAGAAACAAGTACGGCTTATGTTTGAACAAAACTAGTTCCTTTGATCCTTTAAAAAATGTAGTGGGTGTGGCTTATACCAGGTGTGGCTCTACAGACCCCCAAAAAAATACAGTGATATGAACTTTCTACATGGTTTTAAACAGGAAATGGTTCATTCTGACTGCTGGAAATGTTGGTGACAAAATATCGTAACTGGTCTAGAGTCTAGACTTTAGACTCAACTGTTTTCAGCTCTTTAGCTCTCGTTTTTAAGTGAATACATGCCATATCTGACTTAGAACTGGCATGGAATTAAATGAAGAGCTGAATCCAGGTCAAATATCAATATGCCACAGTTACCTGGCACCTGCAATTAGGACCTATCTCACGCTCACCCACCAAGGCTAACAAAACTCCAGCATAATGAACATTCTAATGCAGGCATGGGCAAACTACTGCCCGCGGGCCACATGTGGCCCAACTTGAAAAAAATTAAATAAATAAACCTTGTTGATGTTGTAATTTGGATGTTTCGTCACTAGATGGCACCAAAAATACATCAACACTGCTCCCATTAAAATGTGTGTGTCTTTGGGATGAAAATAAACAGTATGCACAGATATGGAAAGCCATCGGGGTCAATACATGCACGTAAACAAATGTGTTGGATGTTAAAACAAACAAAAACAAACATCAAGCGTTTATATTTCAGACCTAGCACCGCTAGATTTTAAATTTTATCGCTCTTGATGAAACATTTAGTGCTTGTTTAAATTTTAGCGTCATTCTATCAGTCTAATCTAGCAGGTACCAAAGCATGCCATCCATCTGATCCTGTTCAGCCCCCTGGTCAAATGTTAGAACTCAATGTGGCCCACGAACCAAAAAGTTTGCCCATCCCTGGTCTAGACTGGACTGTTTTCAGCTCTTTTGCTCTAATTTGTAAGCGAATGCATGCCATTTCTGACTTAGAACTGGCATGGAATTACGTAAATGGAGACTCTAGATGGCGCTAACCTGGCCAAGCCGGTGCGTCTTAGCTGAATACATGTCAAATATCAATATGCCACAGGTACCTGGCAATAGCCTGTAAAAACTAAGCAGGCGTCTTGGCATCAACTTATTTTTATGGGTGATAAATTCTTACTTCGGGAAATGTTTTGAAGACACATCGTAAAATTAAATCTGTGTTCCAAACCTCACCTGTCTCATGTCTCCCTGAGCGGTGAAGATAATGGCCTCCAGTCCGTCGTCAGACACCGTGAGCTTCTCCTTCTGCACCACCTCCTGCAGCCGGCTGAGGATCTGCCCGTCGCTCAGTTTGGAGTACCGCAGCATGGCGCAGCGCGACTGAATCGGCTCGATGATTTTATCTGAAGCGTTGCAGGCCAGAGCGAAGCGCGTCGTCTTGGAGTAGATCTCCATGATGCGGCGCAGCGCCTGCTGGGCACCGTCCGTCATGCTGGAAGCAGAAAACATCAGAACGTCCCAACGGGTGAACCTGAAGAGGGAGCGCCTCACCTGTCCGCCTCGTCCAGGATGATGATCTTATGTCTGCCTTTAGGAAGAGTCACTTTCTGCTGAGCGAACATCTTGATCTTATTTCTGACCACATCGATCCCTCTGCAGAGAAACAGAGTACCTGGTTTTACTGGACACACTGGGATCTGTCTGTATATAGACTCTGGGCGACCGGGAGGAGGTCAGACGGACTCTGGGCGACCGGGAGGAGGGAGGACGGACTCTGGGCGATCGGGAGGACGGACTCTGGGCGATCGGGAGGAGGTCAGACGGACTCTGGGCGACCGGGAGGAGGTCAGACGGACTCTGGGCGATCGGGAGGAGGTCAGACGGACTCTGGGCGACCGGGAGGAGGTCAGACAGACTCTGGGCGATCGGGAGGACGGACTCTGGGCGATCGGGAGGAGGTCAGACGGACTCTGGGCGACCGGGAGGAGGTCAGACGGACTCTGGGCGACCGGGAGGAGGTCAGACGGACTCTGGGCGACCGGAAGGAGGTCAGACGGACTCTGGGCGATCGGGAGGAGGTCAGACGGACTCTGGGCGACCGGAAGGAGGTCAGACGGACTCTGGGCGATCGGGAGGAGGTCAGACGGACTCTGGGCGACCGGAAGGAGGTCAGACGGACTCTGGGCGATCGAGAGGAGGTCAGACGGACTCTGGGCAATCAGGAGGTGAGGCAGACAAAGTTGCCTCGTGCTGGATCTCTCCGTTCTCTTCGGCCTGCTTAATACTGATTTTGACAGTTGTACCCCACCTGTAGCGGTCAGGTCACTGACTTGAGATCTGCTGCGTTGATGTTACACCACTTCATATCTTTCTTCCAGACAACTTTCACTGCAGGGCAGGGCGTCCAGTTGGCTGTGTTTTTGGGGCGAGCTCCTCTTCCTACCATCGTCCATCCTTCATACAAGGGCCTAACCAGCGCAGGCGCCTCTGTGAGAGGATGGTGAACATACTGGACATGCTCGTCTGGGTCAGGACATCCGTGTTGGATACTCGATCCTGCCAGGTGATGCCTCAGAGACGTCTAAGGTCACTCAGGTGGAAAGTTTCCCTCTGCTGTTTAGTCTCTGCTCTTGGTGGGTAAACAGTGTCCAAGCTTCACTGGTGTACAGTAGTGTGCTCGGCACACACACTCAGTAAACCTTCATTTTTGTGTTTGACAGTCAGGATGGGGTCCCACACACTCTTTGTTAGGTGAACTGGAATAAAACTGCACTGTGTGATGCAGTGTGTGAGTGTGTGTGTGTGATGCAGTGTCTCACCTGTCGTTGGAGGCGTTCAGCTCCAGCACCGCCTCCTTCATGGCGGGTCCCAGCAAAGCCCGAGCCAGACACAGGATGCTGGTGGTCTTCCCGGTTCCTGGAGGACCTGAACAACCAGACACGGTCTCACATCAACCCTCTGAGTGGGTTGATGTGAGACCTCACTGAGACACGGTCTCACTGTTTCAGGTAAACACTGACCTGCTATGATGATGTTTGGAAGGTTTCCTTCTGAATGTCTCACTGGTTCAGATAAACATTGACCTGCTATGATGATGTTTGGAAGGTTTCCTTCTGAATGTCTCACTGGTTCAGGTAAACACTGACCTGCTATGATGATGTTTGGAAGGTTTCCTTCTGAATGTCTCACTGGTTCAGATAAACACTGACCTGCTATGATGATGTTTGGAAGGTTTCCTTCTGAATGTCTCACTGGTTCAGATAAACACTGACCTGCTATGATGATGTTTGGAAGGTTTCCTTCTGAATGTCTCACTGCTTCAGGGTAAACACTGACCTGCTATGATGATGTTTGGAAGGTTTCCTTCTGAATGTCTCACTGCTTCATTCAGGGTAAACACTGACCTGCTATGATGATGTTTGGAAGGTTTCCTTCTCTTCCAAACACTTCCAGCCTGCTCACGGTCTCTTCATTCCCAACGATGTCTTTCAGCTCCAGCGGTCTGTATTTCTCCACCCAGGGCAGCTCGAAGGAGCTGGTGGAGGAGGAGCCCGGCTCCCCGCCCGCAGACTCTCGTTCTGAAGGTTTTTGATCACTTTCTGCAGGACTCACCTCCATCTCTACTTCCATCATGGCCGCTGTTTTCCCGCGGTCTCTGATTAACCTGGCTTTAGTAACAAACGCTCTCATTGGTTTAGACTTCAGAGAGGAAACGTGATTGGTCAATGAAATCTCGCAATAACTGAAACCCGGTAAAGTTAAAAAAATCAAAAGAAAAAAAAATAGAAACTATTTTATTGAAAAATTTTTTTTAGTGATTTTAAAAGCGTGACATTTAAAAAAAACATGTAACAAATACGTTTATGTGAAATTAAATAATATTAATTTAAAAAAACTTTAGGACCCCTTTAAAATCTTGCGATTATACAAACCCGAAAATGTTTGTAAAAGTAAAAAGGAAACAAATTTTAAAAATTACACTATTTTTATGGTAAAATGTACAAATTAATACTTTTTAAAGCGTGACATGTTTTAAAGTACACCATTTACGTTTATGGAAAAAAATCTTTTAAAATAAGTTTTTGGTAAAACTGCGCCTTCATGTGGTCAAAAGAAAAATCAACAACAGTTTTTTTTTCCCCCTCACTTTTTATTTAATAACAATATTTGGACTGGATTGAATGTTTTTATATTTTTAATGTATTTTTAAATTTTCGATAATGTATTTATTTTAAAATACATATAAATTGCAAATAATATTTTCTGGAATATTAAAAAAAAAACATTATGAAAATCTGTTTTGGTAAAAGTGCGACTCTGTGTGGTGAAAAAGACAAACTACAGGTGTATTTGTACACATTCATTTCTTCTTTAAGTTTTATTAATTTTCATAAATAAGAATGTTTTGTTTTGAAATTATTTCTTGTAAATTTGCGTCCTCGTGTGTTTACGATAGAAAATATTTTGTAAAATATTTTATTATATAACAATATTTTTTTTAAAAATCAAGTTGACAAAAATTGGTGTTGGTAAAACTGCGCCTCCATGTGGTAAAAAGAAAAATTTACAACACTTTTTTCCCCTCACCTTTTATTTAATAACAATATTTGGACTGGATTTAATGTTTTTATATTTGTTTAATGTATTTTTAAATTTTCAATAATGTGTTTTTTTTTAAATACATATAAATTACAAATAATATTTTCTGGAAAAAAAAAACATTACGAAAATCTCTTTTGGTAAAAGTGCGACTCGATGTGGTGAAAAAGACAAACTACAACAGGTGTATTTGTACACATTCATTTCTTCTTTAAATTTTATTAATTTTAATTAATAAGAATGTGTTTGTTTTGAAATTATTTCTTGTAAATTTGCGTCCTCGTGTGTTTATGAAAGAAAATAGTTTAAAAAAATATTTTCATATATAACAATATTTTTTTTATTAAAAATCAAGTTGACAAAAATTGGTGTTGGTAAAACAGCGCCTTTAT
This sequence comes from Neostethus bicornis, assembly GCA_902685375.1. Taxonomy (NCBI): domain Eukaryota; kingdom Metazoa; phylum Chordata; class Actinopteri; order Atheriniformes; family Phallostethidae; genus Neostethus; species Neostethus bicornis. The sequence goes on from LR738550.1 coordinate 30,019,333, forward strand.
GTGGTTTGGGGAAAAACTACATCCGTTATTTACCGGAAGTGTCACCATCTGGACTTAAACACACTTCCTACTTCCGCAAACACAGTTTCTGCGCGTATTTATTTTGCGTTTCGAGACGCGGCGGTTGTTGTTTATTTTTCTGTTCTCTGATTCTCTTTCACAGCCTGAACAGCGCAGACATTTATGAGCCAATAAAGAAACAGCATGACGGCAAACAGCCGCTGTTCCTCCGCGGAGCCTCCGGGTCTGGAGAGCCAGCGGCGGGAGGTGGAGGTTCTGCTGCGGGACTGCGAGCTGCGGGCTGGGGATACCTGGTCAGTATCTCCTCGGTACCTCTGGAGCTAACGTTTCCATTTAAAATACTAACGGTTTCCAGAGAGCAGGAAGCCGTTAGCCGCTAAATGCTAATGCTAACCTGTTGAAAAAAATGTTTAAAATGTTTTTAAAAATACTTTAAATTATATTTTATTATTAAAACATTTTTCTCTAAGTTAAAGTTTTAACCTAAGAAATGTTTTAAAGAAGAAAAACTTTCACTTTTGAAATCGATTAATCGATTATTCTGTTTGAGAAATCGTGTAAAATTAATAATATCTGCCAGTTTATTATGTTTTTAAGTATAATATTATACATAATAAATGCTTTTTCATTCAATTTTTTTATTTCTTTTTTATTATATGTTTTAAAGTATAAAAAAAAAAACATGATTTATTTTTAAGTTTCAGTTTCTGTTCTTGTAAATTGACTTGGTTTACGTTCCTGTCTTCACCACAGTAACCAGCTGTGAGTGGATCCCGGATACAAGCAGATGAAATGGTCTTCCTCTGCAGGGTGGCTGGGCTCTCACTCAGATAGAGGGAGCAGCTCTACCGTGCAGGCGGAGCTCAGAGTAGAGCTGTTGCTCCTCTGAGTTGAGATAAGCTAGATGGGGTGGTCCGGGCATCTGGTCAGGATGTCTCCCTCTCTGGTGAGGTGTTTCGGGGACGTCCCATCTGGAGTAGAAACAGGGGTAGACCCTCGCCCTGCTGGAGAGACTATGTCTCACAGTTGGACAGGGACCACCTCGGGATCCAGGGTTCTGCAGCACACCAGTGCTTAATGAGAGACTGCGTTTTGTGAGAATAGATTCTATTACACTTCATTTGGAGATCATGATCTAGCGGTTGGTCGCAAAGATTGTTTTGGTTGATCTCATGACGTTTGTGTAAACAGTGGTTAGCACAGGGACCTCAAAGCAAGAAGGTCGGGGGTTCGAGTCACGGTTTGGGACGAGGTTTGAATCACTGTTCTCTCTGTATGGAGTTTGCATGTTCTTCCCTGTATGTATGAGTTTTGTCTGGTTTCCTCCTCAACATGCTTTCCTAACATGGTTTCCTAACATGCTTCAAAAAACAAGCATGTTAGGTTTTTGGCCACTAGGAAATTGCTCCTTTGTATGAGTGTGTGTGTGGATAGTCATACCCCATCCATGCAGGGCGATCCACCAGTCTGTTGCGGATTGGCCCGCAACAGACGGTGGTATAGGCTCTGGCTCCCCCTGTAACCTTGTTGGGGTTGGAGGGTTCAGAACTTAAGGATGAAAACTTGTCATGGGAAAGGTTGTTTACTGTAACCTTAGCAACCAACTCTTCTCTGCTTTTTTGCAGCATGCTGCTGTCCCTCCCCCCCAAAAAAAAACGACCCCAGTTAATGAATGGATTGTAAATGTTTTTGAGACATTAAAATGTTGTGTTTTAAAGGAGAAAATTTGATATTTCTCAGTGTGGATCAATGAAGTCTTTCTAAATATTGTTGCTTCTTTCAGAATGAGCATTGTTTTCTGTGTCCCTGCTGACTTTAGACAGTAGAATACTGAAGGTTTCTAAGTTCAAACTACAAATTCTTTAAGTTTGAAGTTGTTTCATCTCAAGTTCCAGCTGAACTTCTGAAGTGAAAGTGTTTTGATGTGTTGGTTTGAAAGGATATGGAGAATTGTTTTTTGCCCATGCGACCCCAGCCCCGGTTAAGCAGAACAGTTCAGGGGTTCCCTAAAGATGCCAAGGTTTTGTCTTCACAAAGAGGGAGATTTTGAGGCGGAGCCAAAAGGAGGAGGAGCTATGACATGACATTCACCATTGAACAACACCCGCCATGACAGTTGGCGTAAAACAAACCGTTCAAAACATGAGAAAGGTATTTGGTGGTAAATTGTGCGTCTTCCGTGTGTTACCACCTAGTGTTATGTATCAGTATGAAGAGGAATCACCACCAGGAATACACCCCTGTACTGATTGGTCACGCTTGGTTTTGAGGCTCACGCACACAAGCTCTCACATGACTAAGGCTCCCGGATGTCAGACTTCTTCCATACGTTCACCAAAAACAATACTGGCAATAGACCATGCAGATCTCTACGAGCGGCTTTCAGATGCACAGCTGCTGCAGCAGGAGATGCCATGTGCTTAGCCTCATTATACCTAATCATGTTCATGGAATGTACTAGAGTGTTCATCATGAGGTAGTTTTATTAGCCTTGGTGGGTGAGCGTGAGATGGGTCCTAATTGCGGGTGTCTCCCGCCCAATGCGGGAGACTGGGCATGTCGGGGTTCCCTAATTGTTATATTATTTTTGTTATCAATCATTTTGCTTGTGGGTGACGTCACCGGCTCATGTGAATAGTTCTACCATGCCTTCTGAGCGACGTGGTCAGAGCAGGATGGACATCAAGCTGGTTTACACCAGGCAGGAATTATGAAGCTTACGTCTCATAAGAAGAGTTACAGTGTTTTTTTTTTGTTGATCTAAAGTTTGCAAAGCTGAAGGACAGAAATGCTGCCCCAATATAGAGCCTTGGGATCTGTTGAACTCTTTTTCAGACCCTCAGTGGAAACCCAGGGGTTGGTTTGGTTTTAAAATCCCAGTAGATCAGCAGGGATAGAAACACTCAGACCAATCAGCAGCCTCCTTTAATGTCTCAGTTTGAACCTGCTGCTATCAGACGTTTCCCTCTGATTTCCTTTCTTTCTTTTCCCACGTTGTAAGAAGATTTAAATAGATTTAGACGTTCAGGTGGTTTAGCGGGACTTTACCGAGTTCTCCTCCCCATCTCTGAAAGGTTAAATCCAGTTAGAGGGGATTTGACTCTTTACGCATGGCGTACTGATGTCTGCTGTATTTGGATTTTGTTTCTACCTGAAATCAAAAGGTCTCTCACCGACTGAAGACAAATCCTGGACCATGTGAAAGTGGGTGAAATTACCAGTTAAAAAAAAACATGACTGTTGCACAGTGCGGTCTCACAGGTTCGAGTCCCGATGGGGCGAGGCGGGCATCACTGGCCTTCCTGCGTGGAATTTCGTCCCGCTCTCCAAAACCATGATTGGCCACTAGTAAATTATAAGTGGCCCCGCCCCTTTTCTGACACCCTGTTTCCAGCATCACATGATGACCACGTGTGTGTCTCGCAGGTATTTGGTGGATCGGCGCTGGTACGAACAATGGAAGGAGTTTGTCGAGACCGGGGACCAGAACTCTTCCTCCTTCCCGGGTCAGATCGATAACACCGAGCTGTTTGCGGGTCAGTAAACGCCTCGGCAGTGGGAGGAGCCTTAAGAACGCAGCGTTTCCTCGCCGTACTGAACGTGGTGTTCTGTTTCAGATATGGACTCGTACCGCTTGAAGGATCGTCTGGTGGAGAATGAGGACTTTGTGTTGGTGCCCGCCCAGGTCTGGCATCTGCTGATGGATTGGTACGGTTTGGCGGACGGTCAGCCAGCGCTGGAACGCAGGGTAACACCACACACTAACATGAAGAGAAAAATGTTTCATTTAAAGTTTATGAACTCAGTTCCTCATCAAACCAACTAAAGGCATCAGATGAGACTCTTAGGGAGACACCTAGCGCGCTGCTGTAATCTGATTTCCCCTCACACAGACTGAAGTTCATGTACCTGACCTGTTGTCTAAAAGGTGATACAGCGCACTGCTCCAACCAGGAAAGGATGTCTACACAAAAACCTGTTTACAGATAAACAATAGTTAACTCTAAAACTACCAAAACAAACGTTCCTGCCTCGACGCTGTCCTTTAAGAAAATATACGCGGATTAAAAACCAAATACTGATGAAGACATATTAAGAATAAATAAAAAGTAAGTGTTTTTATCTATAACTTTGTCATTTTAACTTCGATTATGATCGACTTTAGGACAACAGAAAGTAATTAGACCGAAGCTAGGACTGATCTGACATTGTTAAGACGTTCCGTTTCATCGTCTTTCGATAATCCAGGGACAGATCGCAGGGGACAACAGCCTCAGACGGAAAAGCCCAGGGTTCTCTTACCCTGGAGGCTGCATCCGCCAGCTCACCCAGAAGGATCCTGAGGTGTCCCGTGTCCAGCTGTGAGACATAGTCTCTCCAGCAGGTCTAGGGTCTACCTCTGGGTCTCCTACTGGTGGTAAATAGTACACGAAACACTTCACCAGCTAAGCGTTCGCTAGGCATCCTAATCAGATGGCCGAACTATCCCATTTGGGTCCTCTCAACCTAGAGGAGCAGCATCTCTACTCTGAGCTCCTCCCTCTATCTCTGAGTGAGATCCCAGCCACCCTGCAGAAGAAGATCATTTCAGCCGCTTGTATCCACAGTCTTGTTCCTTTGCTCTCACCCCCAGCTGGTTACCATAGTGAGGGTAGGAACGTAGATCCTGGTTACCATGGTGAGGGTAGGAACGTAGATCCTGGTTACCATGGTGAGGGTAGGAACGTAGATCATGGTTACCATGGTGAGGGTAGGAACGTAGATCCTGGTTACCATAGTGAGGGTAGGAACGTAGATCTTGGTTACCATGGTGAGGGTAGGAACGTAGATCCTGGTTACCATGGTGAGGGTAGGAACGTAGATCCTGGTTACCATGGTGAGGGTAGGAACGTAGATCATGGTTACCATGGTGAGGGTAGGAACGTAGATCCTGGTTACCATGGTGAGGGTAGGAACGTAGATCCTGGTTACCATGGTGAGGGTAGGAACGTAGATCCTGGTTACCATGGTGAGGGTAGGAATGTAGATCCTGGTTACCATGGTGAGGGTAGGAACGTAGATCATGGTTATCATGGTGAGGGTAGGAACGTAGATCCTGGTTACCATGGTGAGGGTAGGAACGTAGATACTGGTTACCATGGTAAGGGTAGGAACGTAGATCCTGGTTACCACGGTGAGGGTAGGAATGTAGATCCTGGTTACCATGGTGAGGGTAGGAACGTAGATACTGGTTACCATGGTAAGGGTAGGAACGTAGATCCTGGTTACCACGGTGAGGGTAGGAATGTAGATCCTGGTTACCATGGTGAGGGTAGGAACGTAGATCCTGGTTACCATGGTGAGGGTAGGAACGTAGATCCTGGTTACCATGGTGAGGGTAGGAACGTAGATCCTGGTTACCATGGTGAGGGTAGGAACGTATATCCTGGTTACCACGGTGAGGGTAGGAACGTAGATCCTGGTTACCATGGTGAGGGTAGGAACGTAGATCCTGGTTACCATGGTGAGGGTAGGAACGTAGATCGACTTGTATATCCAAAGCTTTGCGTTTTGGCTCAGCTCTGTCTTCTCCACAAAGAATTAATACAGCGTCCTGATTTTTGCGGATGCCACACTGATCCGCCTGCTCCATCTTTCATCCACTGTGAACAAGATCATTGTTAAACTAGGTTTAAAATAGTTTAAAGACCAGTTTGTAAACAGGATTTTTGGGGTTCGCTCCTCCTCAGGGACAATTAGTACAACCAGTACTTGTTGCTCTCTGAACCAGGTCCTGGTTTGTTTGTTTTTTGTGCACACACACTCTTCCCTGGTCTTTCAGGTGGTGGACCTTCCCAGCACGCTGAAGGTGGAGGTGTACCCCGTTGAGATCTTCCTGTGTCTCCATAGCAACATGGACAACGCAATCAGTGGACAGTTCAGCCGATCCGACAACATATGTGAGTCCGGTAGTTCTTCTCACACACACACACACATTTTAATTTTCTCTTTTTTAAATATTGTGTCTGTTATAATTAGAAAATATTGCATTAATGATTTCCATCCAGCACCAGTTAACTTAAACAAGCCGATCAGTTTAACTGTGGTATTGAGGAATGTTTAATCATAACCTTGGATGGAGGAACTCTGTCTGCATCTCTCACTGAGAGATTACCTCCACCTGTGTGTCTGTGTGTCCGTAGACATGGTCCAGCAGGCCATGTGTGAGGCCTTCTCGGTGCCTTCAGGCTCAGAGTGCCGTCTCTGGATGAAAAGTTCAGAGAGCAACTGCGAACGTCTGAGAAATGTTCATATGAGCGTTTTGGACGCCTGCTTGAGTTCTGGAATGGTGAGTAGAAACCCTTACGTTACCACACCCGGGTAACACACGGGGTGTGACGAACAACTGCTTCATGAAAGTGAAATTGTGTGTTTGTGTCAGACGGTGATCATGGAAACGAGGAATGATGACGGCACCTGGCCGAGTTCAAGACCTCAGATGTAAGAGAAAATCTTTTTTTTCTGATTTGTGTAGAAGAGATGGACCGAATGGACCGGGTGTGTGTGACGTCAAACAAATGAAGCCAAGTCAGTCGACATGTTCTGCTACGGATTAAATAACAAAACAAGAATAGATCGACACAAAGAGACCAAACAAGCTTAAACTGTAAAAAGTAATGAATGAGTCAGATTGAAACACATCATGTTAGTGTTCTCATTTCCAAAAACAGGTTGAGTTAGTTTAGGTTTTTAATGGAATGCAGCTGAATTAGTTATTAAGAGATCAAGAAGGTGGAAGATTTTAAGAAATTAGGATTAGCAGTCCAGATCAATGGACTGTGTGGAAAAGAGGTGAAGAAGCGTGTGCAGCCAGGCTGGAACGGGTGGAGAAAAGTATCGGGTGTGATGTGTGATAGAAGAGTTTCAGCAAAATGAAAGGAAAAGTGTACAAAACCGTGGTGAGAGCGGCCATGCTGATTGGTCTAGAGACAGTGTGGTGAGAGTGGCCATGCTGATTGGTCTAGAGACAGTGTGGTGAGAGTGGCCATGCTGATTGGTCTAGAGACAGTGTGGTGAGAGCGGCCATGCTGATTGGTCTAGAGACAGTGTGGTGAGAGTGGCCATGCTGATTGGTCTAGAGACAGTGTGGTGAGAGTGGCCATGCTGATTGGTCTAGAGACAGTGTGGTGAGAGTGGCCATGCTGATTGGTCTAGAGACAGTGTGGTGAGAGCGACCCTGCTGATTGGTCTAGAGACAGTAGCACTGAGGAAAAGACAGGAAGCAGAGATGTTTGTAGCAGAGATGAAGATGCTGAGGATCTCTCTGGGAGTGACCAGGATGGACAGGATCAGAGGAACAGCACTTGTTAGAGGTTTTAAAGTCAGAGAGGTCAGACTGAGATGGTTTGGACATGTACAGAGGAGAGAGAGAGATTACATCAGAAGAAGGATGCTGGGTTTGGAACCACCAGGAAAGAGGACTAGAGGAAGACCAAAGAGGAGGTTCATGGATACAGTGAAGGAAGACATGAAGATAGTTGGTTTGACCAAAGAAGATGCAGGAGATAGGGTTAGATGGAAGAAACTGACTTGATGTGGCGCCCCCTGAAGGGAAATTCAGAAAGAAGAAGCAGCTCAATTAGTTATTAATAGAAACGTATGTCAACTTGGAGGCGATTCCTTATGTTAATGTATAGCTTGTACTGAGTAACAGTGGTCTGTTTTATTAAAAGATCAGAGGTGGTTTAATATGTTCTGAAAGTGTGAACAGCTGAAGTGAGTAATTCCAAACCAGGGCTCCACTAAACTATGTTAAGTCAGTCACGTCAAATGTTTTTTTTGTGTGTTTGTTTAACATGTAAATAAACACATGGTAACGTTCATCTGACGGACCAGTGAGGTCGCCTGATTGGCCAGCTGAGAGAGGCGCTGTTAACAAGTCAAGACAAAAAAAAAAAAGATCCCAGCTTTTTACGATTAGCCGTTCAGATTAGCCAGATCGATTCGATATAGACATACTGGCAGAACTCTGAAGAATTCTGTAACCATGGTAACAGAACCTGAATGGTTTTCATGACAACAATGCAGTATGACTACTGGCTAGTGAGTATTTCAAATATTTGGCACGTTACTCATTACTGTACACCTAAACGAAGTAGTGTCAGCCTGCACGCCAAATAGGAAGTAGTTCTGGCTTCTCCAGCTTTTACTTCTTCATATTGTTGTCATGGTAACCATTTTGGCTTTGTTCCACCACATGGCTCCGCCCATAGAATTTAGAATGGGCTTCGAGCACTCGGCCGTCCCTCCTCCCGTAAAGAAAGTATTTCCCAAACCACTGAAGGAAGAAAATTAAAACTGCTTATAAATACTCATTACCAACTATGCCATGGAGTCGACTTCTTCTTCGTCAAAATATAAGACTTATTGAAGTTAATGACTGTCCAATCACTTACGTCGATTAAAACGTAACAGCTTTTTAACTCCACACTCGGCCAATGACAGCAGGACACCGGACCGTGAGTCAGACGGATTGGCTGCAGCTACGTTCTCCATTGTGTGTACCAAGGTGGTTGCCATGTGAACGCGTACTGCAGCAGACTGCTCCAAATATCCAACATGGCGACTGAATTGGCTTAATTTATTTGGAGACTAACGCGGTGGATGACGTCACACTCACTAGCCCCGCCCCTTCTGTAGTCAATGCGTACAGGTCTCTATGTCCGGTTCTTGTTTAGTCGTTAGCTCGTACCAGAGTGTGAGGCAGTGATGTCATGGCGGTGTGTGTCCTCCACAGGAAGAACTCGATAGAGGAGCAGGAAATGTACCAAGGCCAGCCGGGGGTGTGTGGTCTCACCAACCTGGGGAACACCTGCTTCATGAACTCTGCTCTTCAGGTGAACCTTACAGACCACCAGGGTCCTCACCAACCAGAGACCCCTTCCTTCACTCATCCTTCCCTGTCCGCAGTGCCTGAGTAACACTCCTCCTCTGACCGAATACTTTCTGCTCAACTCCTACCTGGAGGAGCTCAACTTCACCAACCCTCTGGGCATGAAGGGCGAGATCGCCGAGGCCTATGCCGACGTCGTCAAGCAAGTCTGGTCCGGCTGCCATTTCTCGGTGGTGCCGCGCACATTCAAGGTACCGCCTCTCTTTTTTTTTTCTATGCCCGCATGTTGCTGTGGTTCCAGCGGTCCTTGACCCTCCAGCTGTGTCCGCAGACTAAAGTGGGCCACTTTGCCTCTCAGTTCCTGGGCTACCAGCAGCACGACAGCCAGGAGCTGCTCTCCTTCCTGCTGGACGGCCTCCACGAGGACCTAAACAGAGTCAAAAACAAAGAGTACATCGAGCTGCGGGACGGAGACGGCCGGCCGGATCAGGTAGGATCTCCCAGACTGTAACACTTAACGCATTGATGAAGCAACGTTCTTCTTCTTCTGCCGGCATTTCCCTTCAGGGGGCGCCACAGCAAGTCAGTTTCTTCCATCTAACCCTATCTCCTGCATTCTCTTCGGTCACACCAACTATCTTCATGTCTTCCTTCACTGTATCCATGAACCTCCTCTTTGGTCTTCCTCTAGTCCTCTTTCCTGGTGGTTCCAAACCCAGCATCCTTCTTCTGATGTAATCTCTCTCTCTCCTCTGCACATGTCCAAACCATCTCAGTCTGGTCTCTCTGACTTTAAAACCTCTAACAAGTGCTGTTCCTCTGATCCTGTCCATCCTGGTCACTCCCAGAGAGATCCTCAGCATCTTCATCTCTGCTACCTCCATCTCTGTTTCCTGTCTTTTCCTCAGTGACACTGTCTCTAGACCAATCAGCATGGCCGCTCTCACCACACTGTCTCTAGACCAATCAGCATGGCCGCTCTCACCACACTATCTCTAGACCAATCAGCATGGCCGCTCTCACCACACTGTCTCTAGACCAATCAGCATGGCCGCTCTCACCACACTGTCACTAAACCAATCAGCATGGCTGCTCTCACCACACTGTCTCTAGACCAATCAGCATGGCCGCTCTCACCACACTGTCTCTAGACCAATCAGCATGGCCGCTCTCACCACACTGTCTCTAGACCAATCAGCATGGCCGCTCTCACCACGGTTTTCTACACTTTTCCTTTCATTTTATCTGAAACTCTTCTATCACACGTCACACCTGATACTTCTCTCCACCCGTTCCAGCCTGCCTGCACACGCTTCGTCACCTCTTTTCCACACTCTCCACTGTGTCTAAATGATCACAAATGTCGACTTAAATTTAGCCGAAAATACCAACATTTAGTTTGAATTTCTGTTGTTTTGTTTAGACTCTGAAACGTCTTTTATTATTTATCATATATTTATTTTGACTTCATCACCAATAAAAATCTTTCCATCTATGTTTTGTAAGCAATGAATAGAAAATGTGTTAAAAACGTAACCTCGCGGTATGACATAGCCAGATGTGGACCACGGGACAGGAAAGCCAGGAATCAGTCCAGGGGGTGTGGCCTCCTTATCAGGGCAGATTTTTAAAGTCACTGCATGATGATATTTGATCAATAAGGCGCTCCGTTACTTCCTTGCAGGAGGTGGCGGAGGAGGCGTGGAGGAACCACCGGCGGCGGAACAATTCGATCATCGTCGACACGTTCCACGGCCTCTTCAAGTCCACGCTGGTCTGTCCCGAGTGCCACAAGGTGTCGGTCACCTTCGACCCGTTCTGCTACCTGAGCGTCCCGCTTCCCGTCAGTAAAGAGCGAGTCATGGAGATTTTCTTCGTTTCTCTGGACCCTTTCTCAAAACCTGTGCAGGTGGGGGCGGGTCTTTAAGTGCATCCGGGATCTGTTCTAAGTCCTGCTCCCATCCTGACGGATGCTTGTGTGTGTATGTGTGTATGTGTGTGCAGTATCGTGTGGTGGTTCCTAAAGCAGGCAAGGTGTGGGACCTCTGTGCAGCCGTGTCGGAGCAGTGCAACGTGGAGCCCTCAAAGGTCAATACAGCAGCTTTCTGTTTAACTTTTATTGTAATAAGTATGTGTGTGTGTGTGTGTGTGTGTGTATGTGTGTATGTGTGTCTAAACACACCTTTGTGTGTATTTCAGATGGTCGTAGCCGACGTCTTTAATCACCGGTTCTATAAAATCTACAATGCTGAAGAATCTCTGAGCTGCATTTTGGACAGAGACGACATCTTTGTGTAAGTTTTTTTTTTATTTATAAACATTATAATCCATACACTCACCACGTTTTGTGCAAATTAAGCTGTGACTTTTAAGGATGGTGGGGTGTGTTGACCTACGACTAACTAGTAAAGTCACACTGTTGAACGGACACGGTAAGATGTGGTCAAAAGATGAAGTGAACTGAGGTCAGTGAAATGAAGCCTTTGAAGCAGCGAGGAAACGATTAGAAAACACTGTCAGAGTAGGACCGTACATAAGAATAGATTATTTAAGATACATCCACATAGTTAATCACCATGTTTAATCGACAGCCGCTGCTACACTACATTTCACTCCCCACCGATAGAGATGATCAATATTTATAGCTCCATGAAAACTGGGATCAAGCTAGGATTTACTAGGACCACGTCCAGCAGCTGACATGGATTCACAAGGTGCAACTTGTTTCTAGTGAATTGAAAATACTTTATTTAATCCCGAAGGAAAATTTGAGTGTTGCAGTGCTAGATAGAGAACGGAAGACAAAAGAAGAAACCAACAATCAAACATGAACTTATTACATACTTATAGTATGTACAGGATTTATTTGAACTGATGTGAATGAGAAGGAGTCACAGGTTTGAAAGTAAAAGGTTAAATATTTCGATGGAGGATTGTAAGAATGATTTTCTGTCCCGTTCCTTTGAGCAGCAGGGTCGCAGGAGTCTGTTACTGAAGCTGCTCTTCAGATGGTTCACAGATTCCTGGAGGCGGTGTGTCATGATTGATGACAGTTTTACTTTCATTCTGTCCCTCTCTACCTCCTCCATGCAGGCGAGGGGTGAGCCAACCACACGTCCAGGTTTGTCTGTTGGCATCCTTTGTTGGGCGGCCACAGCGAAAAACAAAAGAAGTTTTGGTCACGACATTAGGGTCGGACCATTTCTTTTTTTGTTTTTTCTTTCCAGTGACAGATTAGCGTGCACTATTTGGCGTGGTGACCACCTCTCACGCCGCTGTACTTTGCCAATGGGAGACGCCACCTTAGCGATGTCTTACAAAATAATTGCGTCACGTTTGTTTCCTTTGGAAACCAGCATCTCCACGTGGCAGCGGCTCGTTTGAGGATCATTACACATGCATCACATCGTTTGCATGATTCATATTTTGAGGTCTAAAGGTGTGGTTAGGGGGGATGACTTTGGCCTGAGATTAGATGCTGGTGAAACTAATGACCATAAGTTTTCATAAGTCCCAAGTAGGCGGAGCCAAAACGCTTGTATCAGTCTTTATAAGAGAGGCCCTCAATCTGATGCCAGAGACGTTGTTGCTGTTATCTCTGATCAGAGTGAGCAGGGAATGTGTGTATTTGTGTCGGTCAGGTACGAGCTGAACATGCAAGACCAGCATCAGGAAGAGCAGGTGATGCTGGCGCTCTACATGAGAGAGCGTGCCATCTGCAAGGACTACGCCACTGGCACCAGCTTCAACACGTCGCTGTTCGGCCACCCGCTGCTGCTCAACGTGCCGCGCAGCAGCTGCACCCAGGAGGCGCTCTACAAGCTAATCCTGCACCGGCTGGCGTAAGCTAATCACACACATGCATTCTCTACATGCAGAATTTTTATTTTCAGACCTATTGATTTAGTCTTCTTCCGCTTGTCCGGGCCCGGGTCGCGGGGACAACAGCCTCGGACGTGAAGCCCAGGCTTCTCTCACCCGCATCCTCCTGCTCACCCAGGAGGATCCCGAGTCGTTCCCCAGCCAGCTGTGAGACATAGTCTCTCCAGCAGGTCCGGGGTCTGCCTCTTGGTCTCCTCCAGTTGGGACGGAACACCTCACAAGCGAGGTGTTTGGGAGGCTCTTCTCCAAGCTCCTCCCTCTTATCTCTCACTGAGAGGTAGAGCGAGTAGCCCAGCCACCCAGCTGAGGAAGCTCATTTCGGCCGCTTGTATTCGTCATCTCATTCTTTCGGTCACCACCCACAGCTGGTGACCAAAGGTGAGGGTGGGAACGTAGATCCTGGTTACCATGGTGAGGATAGGAACGTAGATCCTGGTTACCATGGTGAGGGTGAGAACGTAGATCCTGGTTGCCATGGTGAGGGTAGGAACGTAGATCCCGGTTACCATGGTGAGGGTAGGAACATAGATCCTGGTTACCATGGTGAGGGTAGGAACGTAGATCCTGGTTTCCATGGTGAGGGTAGGAACGTAGATCCTGGTTACCATGGTGAGAGTAGGAACGTAGATCCTGGTTACCATGGTGAGGGTAGGAACGTAGATCCTGGTTACCATGGTGAGGGTATGAACGTAGATCCTGGTTACCACGGTGAGGGTATGAACGTAGATCCTGGTTACCACGGTGAGGGTATGAACGTAGATCCTGGTTACCACGGTGAGGGTATGAACGTAGATCCTGGTTACCATGGTGAGGGTAGGAACGTAGATCCTGGTTACCATGGTGAGGGTATGAACGTAGATCCTGGTTACCACGGTGAGAGTAGGAACGTAGATCGACTTGTAAATTGAGAGCTTTGCTTTTTGGCTCAGCTCTTTCTTTACGACTACAGACCGATCCAGTGTCTTAGTTATTGCTGATGCCGCACTGATCCGCCTGTCGATCTCTCGCTCCATCCTTCCCCCACTCGTGAACAAGACCCCGAGATACTTAAACTCCTCCACTTGGGGCAGGACCCTGTCCTGACCTGCAGGGGGCATTCCACACTTTTCCGGGCGAGGACCATGGTCTCGGATTAGGAGGCGCTAATTCCGATCCCGGCCGCTTCACACTCGGCAACAAATCGATCCAGTGAGAGCTGGAGATCACGGTCCGATGAAGCCAACAGGATCACATCATCCGCAAAAAGCAGAGATCCAATCCTGAGGTCACCAAACTGGATCCCTCCAACGCCTCGGCTGCGCCTAGATATTCTGTCCATAAAGGTGATGAACAGAATCGGTGACAAAGGGCAGCCTTGGCGGAGTCCAACTCTCACTGGAAATGGAATCGACATACTGTCGGCTATACGGACCAAGCTCTGGCTCCGGTCGTACAAAGACCGGACAGCCCGTACTAAGGGCTCCGAGACTCCGTACTCCCCACAGGAGTCCCCTAGGGACACGATCGAATGCCTTCTCCAGATCCACAAAGCACATGTAGACTGGTTGGGCAAACTCCCATGACCCCTCCAGGATACTGAAGAGGGTATAGAGCTGGTCTGTAGTTCCACGTCCGGGATGGAAACCACACTGCTCCTCTTCAATCGGAATCTTCCTCTAATTTTTTTTTTAGCGCTCCACACACACATTGACACAGAACTTTAACAAGATGTGTTTGTGTGTACAGCCGCTACGTTCGACCGCCTGACCCCTCAGAGGAGCTTGAAGAGGAAGACGAGGAGGACGAGGATGAAGAGGAACTGTATAAGTCTCAGACTAATGGCGTCACTGAGGGTGAGGGACTCTTTGCAACCGGCGGTTTGATGCAGAATTTACCGGAATGTGCTGCCGTTCCAGATGAGGAGGAGGAAACCGCTGGCCCCTCCCACTCAGAGCCCCGTCACAGCCAGCTGGCTTTCTGTAACCAGTCAGAGAGCGGTGCTGCTGCTGAGCCGGAGCCTGATCCCCAACCTGTCCTGTATTCAGTGGAACTAGGACCCCCTACCGAGTCCACAAACGGCCAGAACCTCCTCGTCAACACAGACCACATGAACGCCTGCGGGGACCTGGGCTCCTCTGCTGGTTCTGAAGACTCTAGTTCTGGTTCAGCTGGTGCTGACGGTGCGGCTGGAGCGGCGGCGGCAGCAGCGACGGTGGCAGCGGAAGCAGCCGTGAGCGCTCCTAGCGAAGTCGACATGCCCGAATCAACGGGCACCGAGCAACCGGCCTGTGAAACCAGCGAAGAGAGCGAGGAAGGTAAGCAGGAGGAAGCTCGTTCCCCCAGCCCGCCGCCCAATGAACATCCAGCTAAAAGGAGGGCGTGCAGCAGGAGGAGGCGGGGTCTGTTCACCGTCCAGGCAGTAAACTCCAACGGGACCACGGAACGAGGGACGGGAGAAGGCGGCAGCGCCGTGTCCTTCACCTGTGAGTCTACTTCAGATGTCTTATTGTTGATGTCGTTTCCATGGAAATGAAATTATCTTTAAATTCTATGTCGTAAAAATCTATGTTGAAGAATTTATGAATTTATTTTCATAACTTTGGGACAAGGATTGGCTATACGGCTCTAGTTCAGAGCGTAAATGGTGCAATAAGAAGAGCTTCCTGTGTCTTCTAGATGAGTGTCCAGGTCTCTGTGTGTCTGACTCCAGGTGTTTTACAGCTCAGCCTTACGTGGCCATCGACTGGGACCAGGACATGAAGAAGAGATACTACAACGACCACGAGGCCGAGGTGAGTGTGTGCTGGCTCTCTCTCTCTCTCTCTCTCTACACACACACACACACACCCAGCTGTTTTCTGAGGACTTTTTGTCTCCTGACGCAGAGATACCTGAAAGACCCGAGCATGGAGATTCCGTACCAGCAGACCACCGTGCATCTTCTGGAGTGCATCAACCTGTTCACCAACGTGGAGACGCTAGAGGAGGAGAATCCATGGTAACGCCAGGTTCATATGTCTGCTTAGTTACCATGACAACAGAGCTGTGAATAGCGGGTCGAGGGGCTGTCTAGTTAAACAAAAAGGGTTTCCAACTGGCATCTCCTTAAGCCTCGCACCAAAAGTAGGGGTGGCCAACCAGTCGATCGTAATCCCAAGTCGACCGACAGGTGTTTAGGAAAAAAAATTTAAATGACAGGAAATCGGTGTCGCCAACTCAGCAAGTTCGACTCTGATCTTGAGGGTCAGAGTCCAACTTGACCCCCAGCAGCTTTTTCTAGTGTAAAGTTTTTTGGGCTTTGTGACATGAAAGCATGTTGTTAGGCCTGTTCTCAATGAGCAGCCCCTCCTGCTGTGGCCCCTCCCAAAGCGCTGTGTCCATACATAATCTGTCTATGTGTGTTTGAGAGTGTGTGAGAGAGTGAGACATAGAGAAATTTCTCTGTGTGTGTGTGTGTTTGAGAGGGTGGTCCTCATCTGTCATCCACACCGCTCCATACGTTTGAGTGTAATGACGTTTTATAAATCATGTTTAGTTTTAAACATGAATGGAGTGTTTACTCTGTGTGTGTGTGTGTGTGTGTGTGTGTGTGTGTGTGTGTAGGTACTGTCCAGTGTGTAAGAAGCACCAGCTGGCCACTAAGAAGCTGGACCTCTGGTTTCTCCCGGAGGTCCTCATCATCCATCTGAAGAGATTCTCCTACACAAAGTTTACCAGAGAGAAGCTGGACTGCATTGTGGAATTTCCACTCAGGTACACACACACACACACACACACACACACACACACACACACACACACACACACACACACACACACACACACACGCATGCTCTGATAAGGTAGTGTTGTCACGTCACTGAAATTTCTAACTTCAATAATATACCTTGAAAAATATCAGAATTCAGAACCATTTTAAACGTCAGAACAAACCCTACCGTAATGTTTTGATGATTTTCTTTTATTTTTTAGTTTTATTTTACGTTAAAAAAATACGGCTTTAGATTCAAAAACCTATCAGATCGTCATCTGTTCCTTCCATTATAAGCTGAGTGAGACTCCCTACCGGTCCGCTGGATAAGCAGCAGAGTGAGACCTCCCTATCAGACCGCTTAGAGAGGGCTGGATAAGCAGCAGAGTGAGACCTCCCTATCAGACCCTTAGAGAGGGCTGGATAAGCAGCAGAGTGAGACCTCCCTATCAGACCGCTTAGAGAGGGCTGGATAAGCAGCAGAGTGAGACCTCCCTATCAGACCGCTTAGAGAGGGCTGGATAAGCAGCAGAGTGAGACCTCCCTATCAGACCGCTTAGAGAGGGCTGGATAAGCAGCAGAGTGAGACCTCCCTATCAGACCGCTTAGAGAGGGCTGGATAAGCAGCAGAGTGAGACCTCCCTATCAGACCGCTTAGAGAGGGCTGCATATGTGTCTGAGTGAGACACTCTACTGGTCTGCTGGATAAGCAGCAGAGTGAGACCTCCTTCTCATTTGGGTTTAACAACACCTTCTTTAATAACCCTCCGTCTGACCAGCGGTGTGGGTCAGTGACGTTGGGTTAGCGTTAGTGACGTTACTAAAGAAGGGTTCGGTGCCTCCAACAAGGTTAAGAACCACTGGTCTAAGAGGACAATGGTGGATCACC
This sequence comes from Neostethus bicornis, assembly GCA_902685375.1. Lineage (NCBI taxonomy): Eukaryota > Metazoa > Chordata > Actinopteri > Atheriniformes > Phallostethidae > Neostethus > Neostethus bicornis. The sequence continues at coordinate 30,036,727 of LR738550.1, forward strand.
ATTTTTAATAAAACAGCAAAACTCAGTAAGTCTGTTTTTTATTGGAATGCCGTTAACGAGCCGCCTAGCCTGGCAAGCGCTAACTTGAGGTGAGGACAGCAGAACATCGTTAGAGGAAAAGTTCTTAATCTTTATCCCAAAAACTGAAGAACTAATGAGAGAACTCTCTGTTTGACTTGTCACAAGGACAGCACACACCTGTGGACTTACCAGAGTGTCTATAAGGGAGCATTCATCCTGTCTGCTTTAGTTATTCAGCTGTGGAAACGAGAGGTGTGTTCTCACAGAGTAGTGGGGAACAAATCCTTTTTGTGTTACAGAAAAAAAAAACTAAAAGAAAAGGAAAACTTCTGTATTTCAAAGTAAAATAAAATCCAAACAAAGCAGCTGAAAATTACTTCATTTTAAATCAAACTCCTGGATAAAGTATCTCCTGTCGTTTAGAAACCACATTGTTGCAGGTTTTACTTTGATTTTTCTACAACTCGTTTGACTTTATTGATCCTTTGGCTTTATTTTTTTAACTGCCTTTAGAGACACATCTTACTATTGATTTAGTGCACGTGAAATAACGTGCACGTGTACAACCGTCACGTGCAGAGACGGCTGGCTCGTCTTCACCAAACTGGACATCCAGTCTCAAAAAATTTCGGTACTAATGAGTGTAGAGTTTCAGATGTTTCCGTATGGAGAGTTTATCCTTGAATGATATTTTTACTGCTTAGACACGCACACGTCTGACCCCCTCTGCCCCCTGCAGGGACCTGGACTTCACAGATTGCCTCCTTAGAAAAACCCAGTACAGCGAGGAGCCGCCGAGTCGCTACGACCTCATCGCCGTCTCCAATCACTACGGTGGCCTGAGAGACGGGCACTGTAAGAGGGCATACGACCTGTCGGCCGGTGTCACATGAACTTTACTCTGACCTCTCCCTCCCTCCGCAGACACCAGCTTTGCCAAGAACAAGGACAACGGTCGCTGGTACTACTTTGATGACAGCAAGGTGACCTTCGCCACTGAGGACCAGATAATGGTGGGATACCGTTTCCATGCCGACCACAATCATGAGCCTGAATGAGATTTGTTAGACCGGCACCACGCGTTAGAGACCGGCACCACGCGTTAGAGACCGGCACCACGCGTTAGAGACCGGCACTGCGCGCTAGAGACCGGCACCGCGCGCTAGAGACCGGCACCACGCGTTAGAGACCGGCACCACGCGTTAGAGACCGGCACCACGCGTTAGAGACCGGCACCACGCGTTAGAGACCGGCACCGCGCGTTAGAGACCGGCACCGCGCGCTAGAGACCGGCACCGCGCGTTAGAGACCGGCACCACGCGCTAGAGACCGGCACCACGCGTTAGAGACCGGCACCACGCGTTAGAGACCGGCACCACGCGTTAGAGACCGGCACCACGCGTTAGAGACCGGCACCACGCGCTAGAGACCGGCACCACGCGCTAGAGACCGGCACCGCGCGTTAGAGACCGGCACCGCGCGTTAGAGACCGGCACCGCGCGCTAGAGACCGGCACCGCGCGCTAGAGACCGGCACCGCGCGTTAGAGACCGGCACCGCGCGCTAGAGACCGGCACCGCGCGCTAGAGACCGGCACCACGCGCTAGAGACCGGCACCACGCGCTAGAGACCGGCACCACGCGTTAGAGACCGGCACCACGCGTTAGAGACCGGCACCACGCGCTAGAGACCGGCACCGCGCGTTAGAGACCGGCACCGCGCGTTAGAGACCGGCACCGCGCGTTAGAGACCGGCACCGCGCGTTAGAGACCGGCACCGCGCGCTAGAGACCGGCACCGCGCGTTAGAGACCGGCACCGCGCGTTAGAGACCGGCACCGCGCGTTAGAGACCGGCACCGCGCGTTAGAGACTGGTACGCCGCGCTAGAGGTCTTTCCAACTGTGCAGCGCTAGCAAATTCTTCCAGTGGGTGTGGGTCTATGCCCTCAGGCGTCTGTGTCCAAACATGGCGCTTACGTAGGTGAAATCAGCTGAGAGAAAAAGTAGTGTGCGCCATGTTTGCCCTCTTGCCCCGCCTCTCAGCCGTTAAGAATACCTTCAAGGCTAGATGTTTACGATCTGGTAAAAAATGCTGACGTGGCACCGATGCCAAACAATATCGGCATCCCGTCCTTAGAGATGGGTATGACTCGTTGGAGACGGGTGTAACACGTTAAAGGGTCCATCTCATGCATTGTATCCTCTGCACACACACACACACACACACACGTTTACAACATGCATTACACCATAGTTATGAAAATATATTGATTTGGTGGAGCGCAGTCACAGACCCGGAACTATGAAAGACCGGGTATCGCTCATCCCCCCACCCGTCCTGAGAAAGTACAAGCTCCGCCCTCTGCTCTCACTGAGCCGCTGTTCCTCCGCCCATCTCTGAGCGGGAGGAGGAAGGCAGGCGTAAACCCGTGCGTAGCTACAAAAAGCAAGAAAATAAAAAGACGCAGAGCAGCGAACCAGCCTGTATATCGGACGTTGAAAGCGAGTTTGTGAGGGCGTAAGGCCGGAGCGGAGGCGGGTGAGGAGGGCGGGCGGGTGGTGAGGAGGGAGGGGGGGCGTGTGCGAAGTCCGTCCTGGCTACGTCAAATGCGTCATACTTTCTGCTCATTGGTTGTTTTGTCTGAGCATTCCAGAAATCCACAGAAAAACGGGCTAAATCAATCTAGAAAGACACACACACACACACACACACACACACACACACACACACACACACACACACACACGGACATCACTCTTACAAGTTAGAAAACTCTGGAAAGTCCAGTTTGCATGAGATGGGCCCTTTAAGAGGCGGCTGTGACACGTCGGCGACCAGCAGGATCCGTCAGGAACATAACAGTATGTCTGTTTCTATGGTTACAGAGCAGCGGTGCCTACGTGCTGTTTTACCACCGTCAGGATAAAATGAGGAAGCCCACCCTCCAGTACTCGGACACAAGCCCGATCTCCTCGTCACCGCCCACTGATGACATCACCTCCGATGGACAGGAAGGCGTGGACACCGATTGTTCGGCCGTCGCCATGGAAATAAACTAAAACGAGCTTGTGATCAGTGGGTTGTTCACGGTTCTCGCTCAGGGAGCAAGGAATTATGGGATCAAACGCCTGTGTATATTTTGCTTGTTTATTTATTTTCGGGGCGTCGGCATGGCGATGGGCACAACGCACAGTATTTTTCCCGCCACAGAGGCAGCCGGCTTTTTTTTTTTTCTTTGTGCTTCCTTCAGATAAAATATTTTATTGTACTTTCAGAATCTTTTGATATGAATAAAAGATTATTACTGTAACCATGGCAACGCTAAGTGATGAATGACCAAGCGGGACGCGGGGTTCCGTATGGGAGATGTTTATTTTATTCAGGGTCGGGGGTTGACTCCGAAGACGAGGTCTCTGGACATCAATTCCTCCTCCACGTTCTCTAGCGCCCACTTGTGTTCCATAACCTCCAGCGCCTCCCACTCACTCTGAAACACACAAGTAGTAGAGGCTGGTACTGAACGCGGTCCATCTCCTGAAACTCATTCAGCCATTCAGACCTCATGTTTGTCTAAGTCGGGGTGCCCAATCTTTTTGTCCCAAGATTTACTTTTAGATCTACAAGTATCAAACCTCTTGAGATCTACCCGTCCTGTGGCAACATTACAAACCACCACAGACTTTTCCAGTCTGTATTAAAACTGCTATCGGTTCCCCAGATCCACAGTCAATTAGAACATTTATTTAGAAAAAACTACAGTTGATTATCCAATCAACATTCGGGTTGATGACGTCTCACGTGACGTTACCAACTCAGAAGTACCCCGGAAAAGGGTGGAATGCCCCCTGCGGTACAGGGACAGGGTCATGCCCCAAGTGGAGGAGTTTAAGTATCTCAGGGTCTTGTTCACGAGTGGGGGAAGGATGGAGCGGGAGATCGACAGGCGGATCGGTGCGGCGTCAGCAATAACTAGGACGCTGCATCGGTCCGTCGTGGTAAAGAGAGAGCTGAGCCGAAAAGCAAAGCTCTTGATTTACAAGTCGATCCACGTTTCTACCCTCACCATGGTAACCAGGATCTACATTCCTACCCTCACCATGGTAACCAGGATCTACATTCCTACCCTCACCATGGTAACCAGGATCTACGTTCCTACCCTCACCATGGTAACCAGGATCTACGTTCCTACCCTCACCATGGTAACCAGGATCTACATTCCTACCCTCACCATGGTAACCAGGATCTATGTTCCTACCCTCACCATGGTAACCAGGATCTACATTCCTACCCTCACCATGGTAACCAGGATCTATGTTCCTACCCTCACCTATGGTCACCAGCTGTGGGTGGTGACCGAAAGAATGAGATCGCGGGTACAAGCGGCCAAAATGAGCTTCCTCCGTAGGGTGGCTGGGCTCTTACTCAGAGATCGGGTGAGGAGCTCTGCCATCCAGGAGGAGCTCGGTGTCGAGCCGCTCCTCCTCCAGGTAGAGAGGAGCCAGATGGGGTGGTTCGGGCATCTGGTCAGGATGCCCCCCGAGCGGCCCGCAGGCGAGGTGTTTTGGGCACATCCTACTGGGAGGAGACCAAGAGGCAGACCCCGGACCCGCTGGAGAGACCATGTGTCACGGCTGGCCGGGGAACGACTTGGGATCCTTCCAGGTGAGCTAGAGGATGCAGCCGGGGAGAGAGAGGCCTGGGCTGCCCATTTGAGGCTGTTGCCCCGCGACCCGACCCCGGAACAAGCGGAAGATGACGGAACGGAACGGACTTTCTGTCATTAAAAAAAAAATAGTTGTCATAAAATATTTGTTTTCTTATTTTTTAAAAGTTCTCGCGGTCGACTCGGGACCAGTCTGCGATCTACCGGTAGACCGCGGTCGACCAGATGGGTACCTCCGGTCTAAGGGGTGTCAAACTCCGGTCCTCGAGGGCAGGTGTACAGAAGGTATCACTGTGTCCCTGGTTCAACACAGCTGACGGACATGAAGAAATCAACCAATCAAATTTGGCACATTGACGTAGTAACCTGGATCAGGTGTGTAAATTAAGAACACATGGAAAACCTTCGGGACACCGGCCCTTGAGGGTTGGACTTTGACACGTGTGGTCTAAGTGTGTTTTAGAATGATTTAGCAGATTTGGAACAGATTGTAACGGCATGTCGGCTCCTCCTCATGTGAACACTAACGAGCGGTGACTACCTTGATGACGCATTTTACAAAACATATTTTTAAGACACACCATAAAAGTGAGGTTACAGGGAGAAGAGATAAAGAAGGTGGAAGATTTTAAGTATCTAGGATCAACAGTCCAGAGCAATGGAGAGTGTGGAAAAGAGGTGAAGAAGCATGTTCAGGCAGGCTGGAACGGGTGGAGGAAAGTATCAGGTGTGACGTGTGATAGAAGAGTTTCAGATAAAATGAAAGGAAAAGTGTAGAAAACCGTGGTGAGAGCGGCCATGCTGATTGGTCTAGAGACAGTGTGGTGAGAGCGGCCATGCTGATTGGTCTATAGACAGTGTGGTGAGAGTGGCCATGCTGATTGGTCTAGAGACAGTGTGGTGAGAGCGGCCATGCTGATTGGTCTAGAGACAGTGTGGTGAGAGCGGCCATGCTGATTGGTCTAGAGACAGTGTGGTGAGAGCGGCCATGCTGATTGGTCTAGAGACAGTGTGGTGAGAACGGCCGTGCTGATTGGTCTATAGACAGTGTGGTGAGAGCGGCCATGCTGATTGGTCTAGAGACAGTGTGGTGAGAGCGGCCATGCTGATTGGTCTAGAGACAGTAGCACTGAAGAAAAGACAGGAAGCAGAGATGAAGATGCTGAGGATCTCTCTGGGAGTGACCAGGATGAACAGGATCAGAGGAACAGCACATGTTAGAGGTTTTAAAGTCAGAGAGGTCAGACTGAGATGGTTTGGACATGTGTAGAGGATAGAGAGAGAGTACATCAGAAGAAGGATGCTGGATTTGGAACCACCAGGAAAGAGGACTAGAGGAAGACCAAAGAGGAGGTTCATGGATACAGTGAAGGAAGACATGAAGATAGTTGGTGTGACCAAAGAGGATGCAGCAGATAGGGTTAGATGGAAGAAACTGACTTGCTGTGGCGCCCCCTGAAGGGAGATGATGGAAGAAGAAGAAGATTTTTAAGACACACCTTAAGGTCTTTAATTTTCTAAAAAACGGACATTTTGCCCTGTGGTATATGATGGGCCGGATGAATGAATCCATATTTATTCCTTTTGGCTATCGTAGTCCGGAGCCGTCGCTAGTAGAGGGTGTGTGTGTGTGCTATCAAAAGACACACTTCCGAGGCAGAGTTCCAACTCAAGTCTATCAGACACGCAGTAAAACAGAGCAGCAGCCTGAGTTTTCAACATGAATAATGAAGGTACAGACGTTGAGGAAGAAACAAGAACCTGCGCCAAGTAAAGACGACCTAGATGTTTATAAGGTATTGACTACATTTTTTTCAGAATCAGATCTTTTCTCCACTTAAACCAATTTTACTAAATAGAAAAGTACATTTTGTTTCTTTTTTACTTGTAAAGTTCTTTGTAAATGTGCAAAAGTTTACCAATTGTGAGAAAAAAAAAATTCGGAAGCTCAGAGCGAACAAACATAGTACATCACTTTATAACGTGAAACTTATAGAAGGTCAAATATTACAAAAAAAATGGGCTCATAAGCATTTAAAAGAAGATTTTACACCTGTTTTTAATATAAACGAGCTGCTAAAAGACGCCTTTCAAAATTTGCATGTAAAAAACAAACAGCATAAAACAGGGGGCGGGGTTTAACACGGCCTGTAAAAACAATGCTGGAAACTCAAATTCTGATTGGCTGTGAGCCGAGGACACAATAAGAAAAGATTATTCCTCAGGTTTCACCTTAAAAGCCTTGTTGGGATCAGGGGGCATCGCCATGGCAGCGCCCGTCATCTGGTCCTGCATGATCCGTGATTGGTCAGCAGCTGGAAAACAAAAGGAGCTGAAACATCTGGAGGATCCAGGTTTACAGGCAGCGTGGTAAAAGACTCACCGTTATCCTGACCCAGGATCAGGCTGTACATGCTCCTCAAGCCGAAAACGTTTAGGAAATACCAGGAAGCCGAGCTCACCCTGAGGGAGAACCGGGTCAATCACACAGCTGTGGAAAACCAGCTGCCAGCTGTGCCAGCTGCACATCAATACCACGACGTGGACGCCTGGTGATTAACTCATCACAAAAGGATCATTTTTCGTCTGTTTTTAACAGTTAATCTCTCTGTTCACTCTGAGGAGTCAACTGATTGGTCAAGGCATTTGCACTGCAATTGGGGGCGTGGCTAGATGACTCAGCTAGGAAGTAGTTCAAAAAAGTAAAAAATTCACCATGTGCTTCTTTAAATTTATTGAATCTGTATCAAAAGAAAAAACGAAAATGACAGTATTTTTCAGAAATAATCTTCCTCTCTGCATCTGGGAGGAGCTCGGAGTAGAACTCCTCTGAGAGGACCCAGATGAGGTGGTTCGGGCATTTGGTTAGGAAGCCTCCTGAATGACTCGCTGGTGAGGTGTTTGGGTACGTCCCACCAGAAAGAGACCCAGAGGCAGACCCCGGACCTGCTGGTGAGACTATGTCTCACAGCTGGACAGGGATCACACCGGGATCCTCCTCAGTGAGCTGGAGGATGCAGCCGGGGTGAGAGAAGCCTGGGCTTCCCGTCTGAGCCTGTTGCCGCTGCAACCCGGCCCCGGATGAGCAGAAGACAATGGAAAGGAACAAAAAAAACATATTTTCCCAACAAGGGTTGGGAAAACACAGATAAGTCCATTATATGTGACTTTTTGGGAAATCAGACGAGCTCGGCATGATCAGAAATGAGTATATCAGAGGAACAGCACATGTTAGAGGTTTTAAAGTCAGAGAGGTCAGACTGAGATGGTTTGGACATGTACAGAGGAGAGAGAGAGAGTACATCAGAAGAAGGATGCTGGGTTTGGAACCACCAGGAAAGAGGACTAGAGGAAGACCAAAGAGGAGGTTCATGGATACAGTGAAGGAAGACATGAAGATAGTTGGTGTGACCGAAGAGGATGCAGCAGATAGGGTTAGATGGAAGAAACTGACTTGCTGTGGCGCCTCTTGGAAGGAAATGCCGAAAGGAGAAGAAGAATATTGATGAGAAATTAAATTGGAAGGAACATGTAGCTTATCTCAAAACTAAAATATCTAAAACTGTAGGAATACTGTGTAAATTTAAAGACATCTTGGATCAAAACTCTTTACACTTACTATATAACTCTCTTATATTTCCTTATTTGTGTTACTGTCTAGAAATTTGGGGAAACAATTATAAAACAACTCTACAACCCATTTTTCAGTTACAAAAAAAGGCAATCAGAATTATTAACAATGCAAATTATTATGCTCCTTCAAACCCTTTGTTCATAAAACTAAATATAATCAAATTACCGGATCTAGCCGACTTCACAACAGCAATAGCAATGTATAAAGTCCATAATAACCAACTTCCAGGATGTAATCAAAACAGGTTTAAAGTTAAAGAAACAATATGACCTAAGAGGAAAAAATCTGTATCAACAAAATCTGGTCAGAACCAATACAAAAAGTAGATGTGTATCGATCAGAGGTGTAACTCTATGGAACAGTCTAGAGGAGTCTCTAAAAAACTCAACCTCCTTAAAAACATTTAAAATAAAGTATAAAAACAAAATAATAAATGATTATAAAACACTAGAAATATCAACTTAATTAGTAAGAAAAAAATAAAACACAGGGGAAACTTGGTTGGTAAAGATCAGGTCCAGAAAACTTTATTTTTTCTACTTTTCTGTATATGTGTTCATGTGTGACTGTTATTATTATGTTCAGGACGTTCTGTTTTTGTTTTTATTATAATTTAAGTCCAGCCAAATGCTTGTTTTTTAGGTCTTTAATAGTTTTGTAAAATGGGGTTAGGCTTAAAATAAGTTTCTTTTTACTTCTGCCTAAACCCCTTTCAGTCTCTGTTTGTCTGTTTTCTTTGTTCTTGTTAAACATGTAAAAAACACTGAAAAAAAAATAAATAAAAAAAAAAAAAAAAAAAAAAAAAAGAAGATGAGCTCGGCATGAAAACAGAACGTTACAGTTTTTTAATCAAAGCTTTGAATAATATTTGAATATTTTTCAATTTTTCAGTTTGTCGATTTTAAATATTAAACCATTCTAAACTATGGTAGCGTGTGTGTGTGTATGTATGTGTCTGTATGTGTATATGTGTGTGTATCTGTGTGTTTACCAGGACGGGTCCAGGGACAGCAGTTCTATTCCTCTCTGTAACATTGGCTTAAACCTCAGCGTGAGCGGAAACGGAACCTTCGCTGTGAGACAAAAAAAAAAAAAACGAGAACATCGGATACAAAAACTCATAATTTGGCGGCTTCGCCAACGAAATGTGGAGGAGGCACTAAGAGGGCACCGTCTGGGCTTCAGTGAGGAGTTGGTCCACCTCTGACATGCAGTGTCTTAAACACTTCACCTTTCCTATGTTATAAACTTAATCAGGTCAGTCGTTACTGAGTAACTGTGGGCAGTTTTATTTTTTCAGTAGGGGGGTCATAGTCACCAATAAGGCCTCAGAATTAAATCTAAGTTTTTTTTTTTAAAAAAAACCCTAAAAAAATTTGTCTTCTGAACCACTTATTCACTGACAGGGTGGAAGGGTGATTGAAGACGAGAGGCAGGGTACACCTTAAACAGATCACCAGTCTGTTGCAGAGCCACACACACACGCACACACACACCTAGCTTACGTCACGTGGAAGTGACAGTAAGTGTATTCTGACCAAAGTTTTGTTATGAAACATGTGCAGGAATGATTCAAACCTGCCATCGTTTGCGGCCATGTCTATCAGAATAAAATCATGGAAGCCATAGGTAGAGATGAGAACCCGTTTGGAGAAACAAGTAGGTGTAACGTTTAAGATGGAAACGTTCTGCTAGGAGCAGGTTTTTATCTCTTGGATTCTATACACACAACATCTGATTGGAGGATTGTTTACAAAGTCTAGTGCAGGCTCCGGCAAACTACGGCCCGCGGGCCACATGCGGTCCGTTAAACGTTTTAATCCGGCCCGCCGAACGTAAAAAAATTGAATAAATAAACCTTGTTAATGTTTTATTATCATGTAATTCTAATGTTTCGTCACTAGATGGCGCCAAAAATACAACAACACTGCCCCTATTAAAATGTGTGTCTTCGTGATGTGCGTGCCTTCAAATTAAACAGTGTGCACAGATATGGAAAGCCATCGGGGCCAATACACGGACGTAAACAAACGTGTTAGATGTTAAAACAAATAAAATGTTACATCAAGCGCTTAGATTTCAAACCTAGCGCCGCTAGATTTGAAATTTAACTCTCTTGATGTAACATTTAGTGCTTGTTTAAAATCTAGCGTCATTCTATTGGTCTAATCTAACGGTTACCAAAGCATGCCATCCATCTGATCCTGTTCCGGCCCCCTGGTCAAATGTTAGAACTCAATGTGGCCTGTGAGTTAAAAAGTTTGCCCACCCCTGGTCTAGTGTGTTTATGTCTATTGTCGCTCAGGTTAGAAACACAGGAGTGGGAGAGGGGTTAAGGATGTTAAGATGATTACAGACATGTTTAAACTCACTGATGACAAATCCAGAGAAGGCCCAGTTAATCCATCCACCGATCAGGATCATGGGCAGGACGTTGGTCAGGTTTCCTTTCATCATGTCGGTCACCATGCTGCTGTCTGAGACACCAGCAGAGACGGAGTTCAGCAGGGAGCCGCACTGGGACTCCCACAGATTCTCACACACCTGTCATTGGGTTCTTAGGGATGACTTTTCTCTTGGTCTTCTTAAAGAAGCCGGTCTCTGGATTGTTGAAGTAATGTTTCCTCATGACGAACGACTGAAAACAACTCCTCTTTTAACCTCCTGTCATCGAGAACAAGTGGAGGATGTAGCTTACCTGACGCGGGATGTATTTCCCGTTCTCTCTGAGGACGCGGCTGCGCAGGAGCACCTGGCTGGATGCAAGCAGAGATGAGATCACAGTTGAAGCGTACGAATGTGGGGTGTGTGACTTTGGGAAAGTGGATGTAGGAGAGGACAGCGTGAAAACGGTAACGACAGAAGTGTGAAGGAAGATGGTAAACAGACTTTTACTAAGACTTAGAGGCAGCGCTGAGCCAGTTACGGACTGTAGATAGTTGGGCTAACGTGTCGACTTGCACTGTTCTTCCAGCATCGTTCACGAGGAGTCGCACGGCAACCAGACGGACTCTGACCGGCATGTTTGATTGAAATTTAACCCGTCTGTTGTTTTCAGAGAACTTTTACTTTTCATTCCTACAGTGATGGAAAAACCAGTTTAAAGAAAATGACAATCTAAGAGATGCCAAGTTTTTGGCTTCAAAAGGAGGGAGATTTTGAGGCGGGGCCAAAAGGAGGTGGGGCTATGACATCACATCCACCAATGGACAACACCCGCCATCACAGTTGGTGTAAAACAAACCGTTTAAAACATGACAAGTAGTTGGTAAATTGTGTGTCTTACGTGTGTTACCACAACCCTGTACTGCTTGGTCACACTTTGTTTTGGGGCTCACGCACATAAGCTGTCACTAGACCATGCAGATCACTACTAGTGGCTTTCAGATGCACAGCTGCAGCAACAGGAGATGCCATGTGCTTAACCTCATTATACCTAATCATGTTCATGGAATGTACTAAAGTGTTCATCATGCGGGAGTTTTATTAGCCTTGGAGGGTGAGCGTGAGATAGGTCTTAATTGTGGGTGTCTCCCGCCCAATGGGGGAGACTTGGTATGTCTGCACTCTCAGTTCTGACTTTAGCTTGGAGTGAGTCTAACCTGAGTAAACAGGTAGGAATCTGGAACCAAAAACAATTTGTATTATTGTCATAGAAACAGGACCAAGTCTGTCCACGTGGAGGTCAGGACGTCTGTCCACGCGGGGGTCAGGACGTCTGTCCACGTGGAGGTCAGGACGTCTGTCCACATGGAGGTCAGGACTTCTGTCCACATGGAGGTCAGAAGGTCTGTCCATTTGGAGGTCCAAAACTGTCCACATGGAGGTCAGGACGTCTGTCCACATGGAGGTCAGGACGTCTGTCCACGTGGAGGTCAGGACTTCTGTCCACATGGAGGTCAGAAGGTCTCACCTGTCAGAAAGCTGCTCCAGCTCCACCTTCTTCTCACTGTGGAGAAGCTGGGTGACGTAGTGACGAATGATTCCCACTAAGAAGGTGATGAAGACGATGGGCAGGACCACCCACATCCGAATGCTGGAGTCCAGCAACAGCTCAGGACCGACCATGGTGGTCTAAAGGGGACCAAAGACAAACCAGTTCTCCCAATAATAATCATACTGACTCACTTCAAGTTCATGGAAACAAACTTTTTAAAAACTCCAGGAGATCAAATGTTTGAATTAGTTAATAAATGATCAAATGATTTTTAGGGATGATTAATATTCAAGTTCTAAACTTTTTAACATGAACCAGAGTCTATAGTTTAACACCTCCTCTCATGAAGCTCAAAGGACAGACTTCAGAGAATCTGATGCTTATTTTCTACAGTTCTGTTCTGTCATCTTCCGCTTGTTCTGGGGTCGGGTCGCGGGGGCAACAGCCTCAAACGGGTAGCCCAGGCCTCTCTCACCCCGGCTGCATCCTCCAGCTCACCTAGAAGGATCCCAAGTCGTTCCCCGGCCAGCTGTGAGACATAGTCTCTCCAGCGGGTCCGGGTCTGCCCCTTGGTCTCCTCCCGGTGGGACGTGCCCAAAACACCCCGCCTGCGAGGCGCTCGGGGGGCATCCTGACCAGATGCCCAAACCACCCCATCTGGCTTTTCTCGACCTGGAGGAGGAGCGGCTCGACACCGAGCTCCTACCGGATGGCAGAGCTCCTCACCCGAACTCTGAGTGAGAGCCCAGCCACCCTGCGGAGGAAGCTCATTTCAGAAACACAGGAGTGGGAGAGGGTATCCGTGATTACATTCTTTCGGTCACCACCCACAGCTGGTGACCATAGGTGAGGCTAGGAATGTAGTTCCTGGTTACCATGGTGAGGGTAGGAACGTAGATCCTGGTTACCATGGTGAGGGTAGGAACGTAGATCCTGGTTAACATGGTGAGGGTAGGAACGTAGATCCTGGTTACCATGGTGAGGGTAGGAACGTAGATCCTGGTTACCATGGTGAGGGTAGGAACGTAGATCGACTTATAAATCGAGAGCTTTGCTTTTTGGCTCAGCTCTCTCTTTACCACGACGGACCAATGCAGCGTCCTAGTTGTTGCTGACGCCGCACCGATCCACCTGTCGATCTCCCGCTCCCTCCTGGGAGGAGTTTAAGGAGTTTAAATAAATGAAATTTTCCGATCGAAATTGACCTTATTTATTTCTTTAGTAACACTGTTTTCATTTATTTTAAATCACTGCAATTCCTTTTAATTTTAGCAAAGTGTTTTTTTTCTTTTTAAATCTTGTTTACTGTCTGTAACACGCATGCGCACACATGAACAAACTTTTTCTTTTCTAAAGTTAACTGAATGAAAAAATTAATTAAAAGTAACTTTTGTTTCTGAGCAAAACTGTTTTAAAGTCTAATATAAAAAATAAATAAAAAATAATATATATATATAAAAATAAAAACATGTATATTTTGTGCAACAGTGAAAACGTTTCGTAACGAAACAAATGCTTAATACAACTTTATTATGAATATTTTAATTAAGAAATTAAAAATACAAACTCTATTAAAGCTTTAGCTCCTTACGCTGCTCATTTAGAAAATAATATCACATATTATTATAATTAATTACTGTTAAAGTTAACTTTGTTACTGATCAGAACCAATAGTTTAATATTTAATAAATAAATAAGAAATCAAAACAAACTTACCACATGTAGAAACTCTGTGCAGCAGTTAAAAAGTTCCGTGTTTAAACAAGAACCAACATCAAGCGGCATAAAAAATATTAAAGTCTAATAAATTATATTATTTTAATAAAATAATTAAAATAAAAATTTAGAAATTGTTTTTATACACAAATATTTTAAAAATTTAAGATATAAATAAAACAATATTATTTAGTAACAGACATAAAAAAATAATAATTGTACAATAATGTTACTGAAATTTAAAGTCTTAATAAAAACAAATTTTAGGAGTAATTTTTGACTATTTTGTCATTTTTTTCTGCGCGTAAAATTTTAAAAAACAAAACAACATTTTAAGAGTTTTTGGATTTTAAATAAAACAAAGACAACAAAAAAAATTCTATTGAATTTTTTATTATTATTATTTGTTCCATATTTTGTCATGTTGTTAAAAAGTGGAGAAATGAGTTTAAATTGTTGTTCAAATCACAAAAGGATTCAATTAGAATTAAAATTAGTGAAAAAATATCTATATAAAATTCAGTGTGAATTTAAAGCTAAAATTAACCAAAAAGATTTTTTAAAAATAGAAAGAAAAAGGAAAACATTTGGCTAAAAAAAAAGCCTGATGTTTTCTGATAAGTTAAAAAATCAAAACATGACCTTTTTTTTTTTTCATCAATTTAAAACCGTTACACTGTCATGGGTAACCTGTCCACTAGAGGTCAGTGTCAGTGAGACACTTCGAAACATTTGAGTCAATTGTGCACTAAGGTGTCACTGCTTCACGAAGTTAAATTTTTCTGTTCTGTTGGCTACCGCTTATCAGGGGCTGGGTCAAGGGGGCAACAGGTTCAGAAGGGAGGCCCAGGCTTCTCTTACCCCAGTTGTCTCCTCCAGCTCACCCAGGAGGATCCCAGCTGCATCTCCCCAGAAGGTCAGGGGTCTGCCTTCGGGTCTCATCCAGCTGAGACGTGCCTAAAACGCTTCACCAGCGAGGGGCTCAGGAGGCATCCTAACCAGATGCCCAAAGCACCCCATCTGGCTTCTCTCACCCCGGAGGAGCAGCGGCTCTTCTCCGAGCTTCTCCCTCGCTTGCCTTTCCACCGGACTGTGTCAGCAACGCCAAGAGGGGGATCGTGGCACTGGGCACTCCAGAATATCCCTAACACTTGCCAAGGGCTGCACCTGGGAAGGTCACCCCAGCTTCGCTGTCTTGGCGCAGACTCAATACGGGGAGCAATGGCCACCAGTGATAAGCCCGGGCTCATTTGGCGTAGAGCTGGGCGCTAGGGGTTGCTCTCGAGGGTAGGACGAGTCCTATGACTCCACTGGGAAGTTACCGCCTGCCTCAACCCGGGCAGCTTCGGGCAGTAAGGTAGTACCCTACCACAGTTCAGATAAGAATCCAGGTGCAGACTCCATTGTCTCTAGAGACAAGAGGATGCCAACAAACAATTTCTTTTATACTGTTTGTTTTACATTATGTAAATATAATTGTATTTTGTGGCCATACCAGCCTGTCAATGCCTGTACCCATCAGACCTCAGAAGCCAAGCCTACTGGGCCTGGGCAGTACGTGGATGGGACACTGCCGGAACTCCAGGTGCCACAGCGGGACGGTTGTTGAGATTAAATTGTCACTGTGTCCCTTGGCAAGACACTTCACCCATGTTGCCTGGATAGTGTGTGTGATTGGTTGGTGATGGTCAAAAAGGCCGATGGCACAAAATGGTAGCCTCGTTTCTGTCAGTTTGCTCCGGGACAACTGTGGCTACAACCAGTACCTGGTATGGAGTCAATTAGTAATGGATATGTGAAGCGTCTTTGAGAGTCCTGAAAAGCGCTGTATAAGTACAATGTATTATTATTATTATTATGCAGTGATTTTCAGTGGTGGAACGTAACGAAGTAAATGTACTTCGTTCCTGTACTTAAATTAAAAAAAAAAAATGTGTATCTGTACTTTACTTAAGTAAAATTTGGGACCTGTACTTTTTACTTTTACTTCACTACATTTCAGAGCAAATATCTGTGATTTTACTTCGCTACTTTTTAAAAGTATGTTTTGCATTTCTGTTACATTTTCGGTCAGAAATTTGAAAAATATACAGGTTCTTGAAGCCGCATTGTCAAAATCAACCTCTGGAGGGAGAAGTTGATCGCCTGCGGTCTAGAAGAGGGAGAAGAAGTGATTAATCAAGGACCAATCAGAATAGAGAGTAAACATTTTCGGCAGTCATTCACCGCCAAAAAACTAACATCAAATATAAAAAAGGGTCAGAAGATCGTTCTTCGTTGTGTTTCCTTTTAAATAAAAAGCTGAGCCATCATCACACGGAGCAGGGGTGGCTCCAGGATTTTCCAAAAGGGGCGGGACGTGATGTCATTGACAAAGCCAGAACATTTTGAAAAATAAGAGTAATTTTCCTAAATTTTGGTGGCCCATTCGCTGACCCTGCAAGGGGATAGATTGACTACTATTTATCTGTGACCCTACAGCACAAAAATAACATTTGAATTATGGTCGAATACTTTTATTTTTTACTTAAAAAGTAAAATTTACACCAACTACTTTTGTACTTTTACTTAAGTATTTTTTTTGGTCTATTTAACTGTACGTTTACTGAAGTACAAAAAGTGAGAACTTCATCCACCTCTGATGATTTTTAAGGAGGACTAGTGGTTACCATGGTAACAACTAATGGGGATCCATTTGAACAATTAAACATGATGGCGTTCAACAAGACTTTAAACTTAGACCACCATTCAGCTTGTCAGAATACCGGTCAGGACAGGTAGAATAAATACAGTAGAAAATAAAGAGGATTTGGTCTTGCGTGTGTGTGTGTGTGTGCTAAAAAAAACAAAACAAAAGAAAACACAGAACCACTGGGTGTTCCATCCACACGAACAGAATTTTTATATTTTTAGAGCAATAAATATTTCCACTTTTTCATTTCTCTGCCATTTCAAAAACAAAGTACAGTCATATTTATTTATATACACGGCTAAAATTTTCAAAATAATGTCGTCTCTGTTCACACGTATTTGACACTTTAACTCGTACAATTTTACAGGGACTATTCAGTCTCTTAGCTCTACATTATAAACAAGATGAAGCACTCCTTGCATTTTTATCTCAAACAGAAGAGTCCGACATTTTATTTGGAGCAGATTTGTTGAATTTATTCTTTAAAAAAAAAGTTTCCCTGTTTGACCAAATCTGTTCCAACTGTCTGACTTTTCTGTCCGGATGCAAACCAGTCGCAATCGGAGCATCTCGTGATTCACCAAACAACTGTTATGTACATTCATGTTTATAATACAGCTCATTCAGTGCAGATACTGGAATAAATAGCACATGCAAACCGAGAGAGGAGAGCAGACCCGGCGGGAAAACAGAAGGATGAAAGTTTCCATTTAAAAAAACAAACTGCTTTTTTGTTTTTTTACTGACAAATATTTTCACACAATGTGGATTAGCTGCTGGTTTTGGGGTCTGAGAATTCACCTGGAGAGACTCGGATGGAAAGGTTGTCTTTGAAACCAAAGTGTTACCTCAAAAAATGTTCTTTAGTGATGGATGTCATGTAGAAACCACACCCTGCAGGGCAGTTACACTGTCCCATAAGCCGTCGTTTAGGCACTAAACCAATTCTGTTGAAGCAGGAGTTAAACTCTGTACCATAATGAGCGTCTAGAAGTATTAACAGCTCAAAGAAAAGGTTCCTCCCGGATGGCAGAGCTCCTCACCCGATCTCTGAGTGAGAGCCCAGCCACCCTGCAGAGGAAGCTCATTTCGGCCGCTTGTACCCGCGATCTCATTCTTTCGGTCACCACCCACAGCTGGTGACCATCGGTGTCGAGCCGCTCCTCCTCCAGGTCGAGAGGAGCCAGATGGGGTGGTTCGGGCATCTGGTCAGGATGCCCCCCCGAGCGCCTTGCAGGTGAGGTGTTTCGGGCATGTCTCACCCGGAGGAGACCAAGGAGCAGACCCCGGACCCGCTGGAGAAACTATGTCTCACAGCTGGCCGGGGAACGACTTGGGATCCTTCCAGATGAGCTAGAGGATTCAGCCGGGGAGAGAGAGAGGCCTGGGCTGCCCGTTTGAGGCTGTTGCCCCCGCGACCCGACCCCAGAACAAACGGAAGATGACGGAACGGAACGGAAAGAAAAGGTTGAACCGACTGACTGGCTCTAACTATCCGCGTCAGAAAAGGCCAGGAGTTTTTTTTTTTGTTTGTTTTTGTTGTCTGTAGTACTCTTGTCCCAGGGGCATCTTGGGCCCAGTAGGAATCGAACCAGGTTCTCCCGGTCGAAAGACAGTATCTCTACCACTAGGCCAACACCACTGGGTCCAGGCTAGGCGTTTTTAAAACATTTTTTTTATCCATTTGGTAGACCTCTAGTTCAAATCTGGAGCCAATCACAGAGTTAGGATTAGTTTTCTTACTAAAATGATTAATTAACTAATAAATATAACTAAAACATCCCGTTTCTTGTCTGAAACTAACAGGAATGGTCTTGTTAGTCTTTAACAATGACTTGGATTAATTATAATGTAATAACCTGCAACATAATGGTGACTTACATAGGGTCTACCCCGCCTTTCGCCTGATAGAAGACATGGGTTTGGACGTCCCTACAACCCAATTCAACAAGAGGTTTAGAAAATGGAAGGAAACATTCCAACAGTTTACATTGGCTGTAGGAGGCGTACAAAGAACTGTGCCCTCTAGTGGTCAAAGAACCCACGTGGCCCTGACGTACACTCAGGTTTAACCCTCGTATGGATCCTAGTGTGGATGTTCAAAGCTTCAAGAAGACCTAAAACCCTGGATTCTGTGGTTCAGAGGTCTAAGCTGCCCATCGTGTAGTGTTGGTATGTATCCTAAGTTGAAAATACTTGTCAGTAAATCAGAGCGGCTTGTGTGTCAGTCACATAAACTGGTGGCGTTGTCCAACAACACAGAGATACTGTAAGAAAGATTTGACTTTCTTATGATGCAAAAATCAGAAAAAATTTACATTTCAAGCACAAAACCAAATAAAAATGCGAAAAATACAAAACAGCCCAAGGAGTACGTTTTTTTTTTAAGCAGAAGCTCGTCACAACAATATTGATTATTATGCCAGCAGGTCGCTGTGAAACAACAGGAGACCCAGGACGGATCCCTGAGGGACTTTTACATTTCACCAGAGCCTGAAAAACCCAGATCAAATTAAATTGTTGGCCTTAAAAGAACACACTGTACAGGTCATATCTACAGTGGTACGTTCAGGTACTCTCCGGGAAACTAAACTCTGGACTGGTGAAGCTGGTTCTTATTGGTTAGAAGCTGGATAAAGCAGCCTCGTTGACCGGCCCACCCAGTCTGAAATACAAAGTGTTAAACTGGAAGAACTTCCTCTCCAAAGAAAGAAGCGGAACAGAATGTAAAGACGGATGTTGGGTCTGAGTGCCGAGTGGAAAAAACAAAGATTTAAAATGAGCTGGCAGTCTGGTGAAGTGATGACAGACTCACAGCTTTAAAAAGATGGAGTGGATGACTTCCTGTTTGCACGTTTAAATGAACACAATCATTAAACGAGTGATTGAATCGATGCTGAATCGTCTTTAGGATCCAAAGTGGTAGTGTTACGTCTCATGAGGATGTTTTACCATCTTTGTGTCTGAAGGCACCTTTTTCTCCGTTTGAAGCATCTTGCTGCATAAAAAAATCTCCTTCCTCCTCCAGTGCAGCAGAGACACAAACACAACCTGGACTGGGTGGGAAGTTACGACCTTACGGTTTGGGAATATGTGTCCCATGTTTACAAAGAAATACTAATGCACTTTTTAATTTATTGGTTGATCATTAATTAAATCCTGCTCGGGTTTATTTTAAAGCAAAGAAAGTCAGAAAACAAAAGATTTGATGCTCATCAATGACCCACCTCAGCCATCTTGATTGAAGCCCCTCTCTAAATCCAACAATCACGGCCATGTTATGATGGATGTGGAGACATAAATGTTCCCAAAGTTAAAAACAGAACGTCAGGATTGGGTTCATATGACACAGACAGTCCTTAAAAACTCTCCTCCTAACCTCTACAAGCCTACTGAGTATGACCCTACCAACATAATCCAACCACTAACCCTAATCCTACCAACCCAAACAATGCTGAAACTAAAAATGGGACCAACGCTAATGTATGCTAACCCTACCAACGCTTACAAAACAAACTTTAACTACCCTAATCTTAGCAACCCTGTGAACAGTACCAACCATAACTGTCCTAACCCTGATCCTACCAATCTTAATCATAACCCCATCCATCAGAAACACACCAATCTAATCCCACAAACCCTGATCCCCAACATCCATAATCCTACCATTATCTTAAAACCATACCGTTTTGATCCCGCATGGGGACATTTCTGTGCTGTAAAGCACAGCATTGGGCTGCCATGATTGGGCTGCCATGATTGGGCTGCCATGGCTGCCAGTGGTGGGACTACGTAAGTGGGGTTAGGTTTGCTTCTCCGGAGACCCTTCAGCATGAGCCTGTAATGGCTAAGAGGGAATCAAACCTCTCACTTTTTGGTTCAAAGACGACCACCGAGATATGTCGCCCCATTCTGCCTCATTCCAACAACTCTGAGTCTCTTTTCAGCCGTACTTCGGAGGTGAAATTATGTATAAAGTTCAGCTAAATGGAAACTCTATTCATTAGAGAAAGTTTATGGGTTCTACCAAATCTGATACAATCACTGGCGAGGCAATCGCCCCTAAGACAACACTAACAAAGGTCAGAGGAAACAAAGCAAGAAATGCAGGCGGATGTGATTCTTCTTCTTTTTAAAAAAAAATATACTTAATTAATCCCTTGCCGAGAAATACAGTATGTGTGCTGCACTACATCCCAGCCGGTGGGAGCTACATGGAGTTAGGTGTGTTCTCCAAGGACCCTAGACGTGAACTCAGTGGGATGCAAACTTCCGGTTAACTTTCAGTCTGTGAGCGAACGCTCTCAACACTGAGCCACCGTCTCCCGCCTCCTTCTTTCTGACAAACATCTGCTTTCTGAATGATCAGCTGAATATGACGCTTTGGACATGTTTGTTTTTTTTGGTCCAACCATCGTACTTACAGACACGAGTCTCTAATCACAACAAATCTGTATAAATTATTACCAGCAGGTATTGTTACATAAAAATAATCCACCAAATCCTCATTTTCTGACTTTTCATGCTGTCTGTTAATCGTATTTTCTAATATTCCTGCTTTTGGCCCAAATCTGAGCAGAAGCCAAACATATGAGGTACTGTTTATTTGAATAAGAGGATAAAATAATACTAAAAAACATGGTAAAAATATCATTAAAAGGTCCCTTTTTAATTTGCTCTCTTATTAAATCACTATTTTATGGTTGTAAACATCAGTAAGGTCTAATTTCCCGCTCAGTTTGGTTCGTTAATTGGTCACATTTAGCTTAAAGCAACCTGAATTAAAAAAAAATGGTTTCAGCTCATGCTGCTCCCAAATCCGTCAAAGTAAAAGTTTTATTCCCTGTTTGGCACCGTTCAGCTTAATCTCCGTCTCTGGCAACATGGAAGGTCACAAACAATATGGAAACACACACGTTCATATTTACCAGGATACGTGTTAAAGGGGAGAGCATTCACAGTCTGAGCACCAAGCCCAAATTTACAGGAATAAGTAAGTCCCAGCACAGCACAGCGCCCTCTACTGAAACCCTGTTTTCACAAACACAAAAGGCTTTTAGTCCCGAAGACACCTGCAGTTCTGGAGTTTTTGTAGTGATGGCTTCTTTAAAGGAGTTTATTTTCAGAGTAAAGTTGAGAAACTTCCCATCTGGTGGGTAAATGAACCAGATGAGGGAACCCCTCCCTCCCCAACCCCGGCAAACATAACCATAGACACACTGATAACCGTTAGCTATTGCACAGGTCATGCTAAGACACAGAAACTGCACCATATTTATGCAAACCACATCTCCTGCCTCATGGCTTGTAAATAAGTCAGAAACCCAAACATGGGACGTGCTCTTCTTTCCAAACCAAGGAAACGGGACACGTTTTGCTCTCCGGTTTCCATAAACCCTGACTCCCCTCCGTCGACCCTGTACATCATGTTACTGTTAAGCGCTAAAGCTCATGTGATCAGGCACTGTTCCACCCCGAATGGTCCCTGAACCTCTGTCGTTCTCTACAGCAGCACTTCCCAACCAGTTCTGGAAACCCCCAGGGTCATGGGTGTCACATTCTGGCTCGGATTGTAATTCTGTTCGGGCGGTGAAACCAAACCAAACGACACTCATTAATGAGCCATTACTTGAACCGCCTGCAGTGCACGTAACACTACTATTAAAAATCACAGACTTGACTTTTGGGTGTTTTGGCACGTACAGTAAATTAATTAGACCCGTGAATGATTTCTAATTTATACACAGATGTCATGGCAACCCAAAACCAGCACCGTGGAAGGTTGTGTGTTTACAATGTAGTTTAATGTTTGTACATCGTCTTATTAAAGTTAATTCTCATAAAATTCAGTTTTAAGCTAAATTTGTCTGTCACCGTATTAAATTATAGCCCTCTGTTTTTTTTTTTTACTTCGACCCTCTATTTTCAACCTTTCGTTCTTTTCCAGAAAACCTGCTGTTTTTTTCCCCAAAACAACATAATTATAAATAGAATCTGGTTCTTTTTTAAAAGAATATGAATGATTTTTAACTCAATTTGTAACTTTTAAGCAAATATTAATTTAATTTTCTGTAAAACCTTTTAAAAAACTTGAATTAAATTTCAACTACTTAAAAACATTTAATTAACTATTTATGATTTAAACATAATTTTGAGTAAAACTCATTTAAATTTTTTTAAAAAGTTTTGTTTCTTGTTCTGAACCGTCTATCCCTAATGGAGTGGCAGGGATCACCGGAGCCTATCCCGCCTGATTCAAGGAGAGAGGCAGGGTACACCCTGAACAGGTCGCCAGTCTGTAGCTGAGCCAATTACACAATCACTCATAGGGGCAATTTGGTAGCGGCCTATCAAACAAACATGCATGTTTTTGGAGGGTGGCAGGAAACCAGAAAAAAACCACACATTCACAGGGAGAACATGCAAATTCCACATAGAAAGGCCAGCGTTCCAAGCCTCATCCCCCTCTGGGACTCAAATCCCAACTTTCCTGCTGTGAGACCACTGTGCTAACCACTGCGCCACCGTGTCGCCCTATTTAAAAAAGTTTTACCAGTTAAATGTATTTTTTTAATTATTGACATTAATTGTGTTAAATTCCGTCTCACAGCGTTCTCATGTTTGGCCAACGAAGTTATATAAACTGTCGGACGTCATGATCGTCTACAGCACGTAAAGCACTAAAACTACAAATCCCACGATGCACTGCTGGTGTTTTGACACTGACTCGGCTCATCGTTAAATTGAAGAAAAATGTTAAACTTTTTCAATAAATATCAATATTTGCCTTTGATTTTGTTCCAAAATTACATTTTAAAGCAATTTTGAGTTTTTCATTTGATTTGATCAAATTTAATCATTAGTATAAAAATAGTTTCTTTTTTTTAATCACGGACCCTCCACGGACCACCAGGGTTACCATTGGTTGGGAGGCACCTGCTCTACAGAAACATGGCCGCCATGGGTCACAGGTCACTAAGATGAGAAGACAACTGGACCAGATGGAGAGGCCGTTACCAAGGATACCAGTATCCTACTTGTGAGGAAAGTGGATGTGGAAATAACAGAGGCTCAGGAGTTTCCTCTTTCCCGCTCTCAGGGGTCTCCTCCTCACCAGGCGCCCGTTTTCATAGACCCTCCTCCTCCTCACGACAGGATAACGTGTCAACGTCCGCGGCTTCCTCACACCACCGTGCTGATCCGGCTGACCGGCTTGGGTTTGGGGCCCGGGGGGTGCGGGGAGAGCGGGGTAGACGATGGCGGGGGTAAAGGGGAGTGTGGCGGAGGAGGTGGGATGGAAGAAAGAGGCGGGTACTGTGGTGCGTACGGCTGTGGGGGCGTCTGGCTTACCAGGCGGGCTGATGGGGTTTGAGGTGGTGGGGTGGAGAAGATGAAATGGGTGGAGGCGGAGGGGCTGAGGGGGGAGTGTGCGTGCACGGCGTGGTTGTGTGTGTGAGCGTGAGGGTGGGGCTGGGAGTGTGAAATGGTCAGTGGGAGCTTGGCGCCGCCCCCTGGCCGTCCTGGGTGTGAGTGGTAGAGTCCGTGCGGTGTAGTGGGGGTAAGAGGGGAGTGCGGGGAGAGGGGTGGGGGTGTGGTGAAGCCAGGTGCCATGTTGTAGCGTGGGTGCTGGAGCCTGGGATGGCTGAGAGAGGGAGCGCAGGCGGGGGGTGGGGCTTGCCGGCGGGGGCCAGAGAACCTGTGCGCCAGGACGTGGTGGGGGGGCGCGCTCTGCATGTGGTAGCGGTGATGGTGGTGGTACGGAGGGGGTGGGGTTTGCTGCTGGTGCCCAGTAACACTGACTCCGCCTCCTCCATTGTTGCCGTGGCAATACTGAGCGTGTAAAGCCTGGAGCTTGGAAGGACCCCCGCCCGGACCGCCTCCAACTCCCCCTGGGTCCGATTGGCCGAGGCTGGGCAATGGGGAGGGGCATGGGGAAGGGGAGGCGGGGTGGGGGATGGGCGGCGCGGGGGCGGGGTAGTGGGGGGGTGATGATATAATCAGGGGACTCGGAGGACCCTGAGGAGGTGGTGAGGTCATCGTCAGGGGACCAGGAACTTTGCCTCTGCGACATGCCAAAAAGTTCCCCATCCGTCCTCCTGAACCCCCGCTCACCAGAGGGGAGGTAGCGAGACCTCCCTGGTTGTGACAGAGCCCCGGCCCACCCCCTACCCCTGTACCGGGGCTCTGAGTAGGGCGGTGGGGCCGGTAAGCTGCGGGAGAAGAGGGGACCATCATCGGGCTGTATGACAGGCCTCCAACAGCCAGGGGGCGCTGCTGATGAGCCCGGGGGCTGCTAATAATTGAACCCTGAAAAGAGGGGAGGGGCAAAAAAAAAAACAAAAAAGAAATAATATAAACAAATTTAACATTTATAAAGTTTTATGAAAGACGTAAAGATTTCAAATTAAAGCAGAAAAAAATATTTTCACAATAATAAAGTCGTGCAAAAGTTAATTTTACAAGGAAACGTATTGAGTGACAAAAATTTGTGCACAAAATTACCAAAAGTATTTGCTCACACCAAAAAGAATCAGATCCATAAGCTTTAAAAAGGACTAAAATGAACAGTTAATGTTTTACTTTGGAAGGATGGTAAAACGAAGGCTCTGTAAATTACAGTGTGGAACTATAGAACAATGGTGACATCAAAGGTCTGCTTTCTGAACCACAGTGACATCGATGCCTTGCTTTTTGGGGAATCAAAGAATTTCAATGTGGAACTGTAGAAGAATGTCATGATCCCCTCTCCTGCCGCCAGAGGGAGCTCTGGGTGTTTCTCCTCAACCTGATTGGTGTCACCTGGGGATGATTGCAGATCATCCCGGACTTCCGTGTCGGGTCATACCATCCCGTCCCTAGCTGGAGAACAGGTCTGAATGGTCGCCCTGGTCTCAAACTTTCTAGACATCCTCCCCGGTAGAGTTAACGCTTCTTCAGCTGCTCGTGGAACCTTAAACCTTCTGAATTAGGGATGAGTTTGTATCAAGAAATGTGAGCAAGTACCTTCAGCAAGAGTGTGTTTATTGACATGCGGTATAAACCCCCCAAAAACAGACATCAAACCCAATGAGCGTATATATGGAAAGCCAAAAGAGACATCATTAAATATGATCAAACCTATCGTTTAGATGTGGGTTTTATTTCTAAACTAAGAAGAACAAGTGAGGCTTGAATGAGATTTAAAACCGAATCCAACATGATCCCAATGTGTGATATAATGAGCAAACGGGGAGAATCTCACCGCCACCATGACCAAAATAAAAGCAGAGCCCTGGGGAACATCGTACCCACCAAAATAAGTACAAGAAAAACAATAAATAACACTAGAAATTAACAAGTAATTTTTCTTAAAGCGGTTCATACAAAAAAAACAAACATCACACGATCGCTTTAAGGATTCAGAAATAATGTTTGGGATCATGTTGACTAAAGTTGTTTCCAGTCCCTTGATTTAAATCCTCCTAATGCTGTCCAACTTTTTAAGACTCCAGAGAGTTGTGGTTTCCATGACGACACTTTAAACTGAGCTGTCAAAACTTTTAATTATTTAACCACAGACTATTTAAATTATTATATAAAAAATGACCAGAGATCCCAGGGATCTTTGACCTCCTGTGGTCAAACAGTTGCCGTCTTTTGACCGGGAGAACCCGGTTCAATTCCTCTTTGGGCTGCTCAGACTCCAAATTAATAAATATGAAACACAAAAAAAAAAATTAAATAAAAATGACCAGAGGCTCCTAAAAATAAAAATAAATCAATGCAAATTGACTGAATCCATTTTTTTTTCAGATTAAAACCTCATATTTTAAATTCAAAACAAATGATGGTACTTTTTGACTTCCCACATATCGCTCATTGTTTTTAACCCTTCGTGCAGCAGACAGGAAGTGAAGCATGCAGTGAAGACGGACACAAAGAGGTCATGCAGCGTTTCAGACCCACACACTTACTTCAATGGTACTGTCCAACGAGCCAACACTGTTCCTACGACCTCGCTTCCCTGTCAGCCAATCAAACGCAGGCTGTTAGCTGCTTGTTTCAAACCAAAATCTCACTAAATATTCTGAAAAAAATTCATTTCTCTTAAAAATAAAAGTCAACATGAACTAAGAGCTTTTATTTTTATGAATAAATTAGAATTAAAAGCTTTGATTTAAAATGAACATCTTTTTTTAATTTAAAATGTAGTTTTTACTTTATTAAATTAAAAATAGTCATAAATTTACTTTTATTTTTATCTCCTAATAAAAATATATCATACATTTTATTTTGAAAGTTTCTACTCAAACTTTTTAAAATTCTGTTTTACGTCAGATTAAAAATTATATGATCAGGGACAGGGTGTTGCCTCAAGAGGAGGAGTTTAAGTATCAGTAGGTCTTGTTCATGAGCGGTTTAGGGATGGAATGGAGATTAACAGACGGATCAGTGCAGCGTCCCCAATAATCAGGACACTGTATCGATACATGGTGGTGAAGAAAGAGCTGAGACGAAAAGCAGAGCTCTTGATTTAAAAGTCGATCTACGTTCCTACCCTCACCATGGTAACCAGGATCTACGTTCCTACCCTCACCATGGTAACCAGGATCTACGTTCCTACCCTCACCATGGTAACCAGGATCTACATTCCTACCCTCATCATGGTAACCAGGATCTACATTCCTACCCTCACCATGGTAACCAGGATCTACATTCCTACCCTCATCATGGTAACCAGGATCTACGTTCCTACCCTCACCGTGGTAACCAGGATCTACGTTCCTACCCTCACCATGGTAACCAGGATCTACGTTCCTACCCTCACCGTGGTAACCAGGATCTACGTTCCTACCCTCACCTACGTTCACCAGTTGTGGTGGGTGACCGAAAGAATGATCGAAAAAAATCTAAAAACTGCTGCCTCTTTAAACCCACCACAGAATAAATAACCACGAGAGTCAAAGGAATATAAGTCGATGAAATCTGATGAAAAATCTTTCCTTGGTATTTACTTCTTAAACATAACACTTTTCAAAATGGATTAAAATTAAACTGATCAAACTCATATCAGGGGCAATAAGTTTACTAAAAAAAAAAATAAATAAATTTTGAACTAGTTTTGGGGACAGAATTTGTGATGGAGTAGAACTCCCTCCCTGATCAGATCATGTAGTTTAAACAAGTATCATTAATAAATATTTTACTATTAATCTCTAACTGAGATTAATTGAGTGGAGGATTTAATTCCTCCACTAATTAATGCTGTGCAGCCATGTTTACGTCAGTGGTTCAGACTAACTCTGTTTGTGCTGCTGTTTCCATGGCGTCCACTCGGGGGCGGAAGAGGTTCTTTTATCTGAAAGAAGAACAGACTCACCTGTTTCTGAAAGGTCTCTGAGAGAGGAACTGAGGGCCGTGCGTTTCAATCCGTCCACCGAGGCGTACGTATCGTCCAGGCTGGGTCTACCCAGGCTGCCGTTCACCACGTCACCTTTTCCAGGACCTCCACCCGACACGGCGCCACCTCCTGGACCCCCCATGCCTGCAGGGCCCATTAGCATGCCGGGACGCATCGCTCCTTTCTGTTTCTCCAGCTCGGCTGGATGGAGAGAGGATACAAGGATTATCCATCCATCTACCCATCCATCCACCCATCCACCCACCGTCCCACCCACCCATCCCGTGTGAGGTGTGTTTAGGTGTGCTTACACTCCACTCTGTACTTCTCCATCTCCTGCACCTCAGCGATGCTCTCTCTGAGGTCCGAGGTGAATCGAGCTCGGTCCTGCTGGCTCGGAGCCGTGAACACGATGAGGACTTTCCTCTCTCCTCCGGGATTAGCGGAGGTCAGCCTAATGCCGTGCGGGTAGTCTGATGGGCACACACACGTTAGAAAATATGTTAAACTCACCTGTTCACAGACCTCACACACAGACTCATAATACAACGACTCATGGTCTAAACGGGACACCAGGCGTCACACTCTGGCCAAATGTTGTTCCTGGGGTCCTGGTCTGTCTATGGGTCTATTCCTAGTGGGACGGGCCCAGAACATCCTTATCAGGCCTACGAGAGGCATCCTAACCAGATGCTTGAATCACGCCAAGCATCTCTGAGAGAGATAGAGGGAGGAGCTCTGCCTAACACACAGACGAAGCTCATTTCAACCACTTGTATCTGTGATCCATTACCATGGTGAGGGTAGGAACGTAGATCCTGGTTACCATGGTGAGGGTAGGAACGTAGATCCTGGTTACCATGGTGAGTGTAGGAACGTAGATCCTGGTTACCATGGTGAGGGCAGGAACGTAGATCCTGGTTACCATGGTGAGGGTAGGAACGTAGATCCTGGTTACCATGGTGAGTGTAGGAACATAGATCCTGGTTACCATGGTGAGGGCAGGAACGTAGATCCTGGTTACCATGGTGAGGGTAGGAACGTAGATCCTGGTTACCATGGTGAGGGTAGAAACGTAGATCTTGGTTACCATGGTGAGGGTAGGAACGTAGATCCTGGTTACCATGGTAAGGGTAGGAACGTAGTCCTGGTTACCATGGTGAGGGTAGGAACATGGATCCTGGTTACCATGGTGAGGGTAGGAACGTAGATCCTGGTTACCATGGTGAGGGTAGGAACGTAGATCCTGGTTACCATGGTGAGGGTAGGAACGTAGATCCTGGTTACCATGGTGAGGGTAGGAACGTAGATCCTGGTTACCATGGTGAGGGTAGGAACGTAGATCCTGGTTACGATGGTGAGGGTAGGAGCGTAGATCCTGGTTACGATGGTGAGGGTAGGAGCGTAGATCCTGGTTACCATGGTGAGGGTAGGAACTTAGATCCTGGTTACCATGGTGAGGGTAGGAACGTAGATCCTGGTTACCATGGTGAGGGTAGGAACATGAATCCTGGTTACCATGGTGAGGGTAGGAACATGGATCCTGGTTACCATGGTGAGGGTAGGAACATAGATCCTGGTTACCATGGTGAGGGTAGGAACGTAGATCCTGGTTACCATGGTGAGGGTAGAAACGTAGATCCTGGTTACCATGGTGAGGGTAGGAACGTAGATCCTGGTTACCATGGTGAGGGCAGGAACGTAGATCCTGGTTACCATGGTGAGGGTAGGAACGTAGATCCTGGTTACCATGGTGAGTGTAGGAACATAGATCCTGGTTACCATGGTGAGGGCAGGAACGTAGATCCTGGTTACCATGGTGAGGGTAGGAACGTAGATCCTGGTTACCATGGTGAGGGTAGAAACGTAGATCTTGGTTACCATGGTGAGGGTAGGAACGTAGATCCTGGTTACCATGGTAAGGGTAGGAACGTAGTCCTGGTTACCATGGTGAGGGTAGGAACATGGATCCTGGTTACCATGGTGAGGGTAGGAACGTAGATCCTGGTTACCATGGTGAGGGTAGGAACGTAGATCCTGGTTACCATGGTGAGGGTAGGAACGTAGATCCTGGTTACCATGGTGAGGGTAGGAACGTAGATCCTGGTTACCATGGTGAGGGTAGGAACGTAGATCCTGGTTACGATGGTGAGGGTAGGAGCGTAGATCCTGGTTACGATGGTGAGGGTAGGAGCGTAGATCCTGGTTACCATGGTGAGGGTAGGAACGTAGATCCTGGTTACCATGGTGAGGGTAGGAACGTAGATCCTGGTTACCATGGTGAGGGTAGGAACATGAATCCTGGTTACCATGGTGAGGGTAGGAACATGGATCCTGGTTACCATGGTGAGGGTAGGAACATAGATCCTGGTTACCATGGTGAGGGTAGGAACGTAGATCCTGGTTACCATGGTGAGGGTAGAAACGTAGATCCTGGTTACCATGGTGAGGGTAGGAACATGGATCCCGGTTACCATGGTGAGGGTAGGAACATGGATCCTGGTTACCATGGTGAGGGTAGGAACATGGATCCCGGTTACCGTGGTGAGGGTAGGAACGTAGATCCTGGTTACCATGGTGAGGGTAGGAACGTAGATCCTGGTTACCATGGTGGGGGTAGGAACGTAGATCCTGGTTACCATGGTGAGGGTAGGAACGTAGATCCTGGTTACCATGGTGAGGGTAGGAACGTAGATCCTGGTTACGATGGTGAGGGTAGGAGCGTAGATCCTGGTTACCATGGTGAGGGTAGGAACTTAGATCCTGGTTACCATGGTGAGGGTAGGAACGTAGATCCTGGTTACCATGGTGAGGGTAGGAACATGAATCCTGGTTACCATGGTGAGGGTAGGAACATGGATCCTGGTTACCATGGTGAGGGTAGGAACATGGATCCCGGTTACCGTGGTGAGGGTAGGAACGTAGATCCTGGTTACCATGGTGAGGGTAGGAACGTAGATCCTGGTTACCATGGTGAGGGTAGGAACGTAGATCCTGGTTACCGTGGTGAGGGTAGGAACGTAGATCCTGGTTACAATGGTGAGGGTAGGAACGTAGATCCTGGTTACCGTGGTGAGGGTAGGAACGTAGATCCTGGTGACCATGGTGATGGTACGACTGTAGATCCTGGTTACCTGGCTTTTGCACCCAGCAGGTTTTATTTTATCTCCATCAGGTTTTAACACGGGTTCGTTTGTTGTCACATCAAAGGATTTTCCGTCATTTGATTGAATTTTCTCAGCTTGTTTTTTGTAGAAAAATGTCTTTTTGTTTATTATTTCCTTAAAAAGTCTCAGGAAGTTCATTTGAAATAATTTTCTTTTAAGAATTTTCAACAAGCAGGAAGATTTTTAAATGTCACATTGACTTATTTTTATCTTGGTAGAATAATAAATGAGGTTTAGTGAGGAGTTACCACGGCAACCAAGGATGTGTGGATCTCTTACATAAACAGAGGGAAAGAAGAGGAAACGGGGGGCTTACAGGTGTTCTGGAAAGTGTGGACCTGCATGTCGACCAGAGGAAAGGATTGTCTGAAGCTGTACGTCACTGAGGTCTTTTTCTTCTGGAAGATCTTCGTCACCTGAGGAAGAGGAAAAAGGAGAGAAGATAAGAAAGGATTGGAATTGAGGCCTGTGGTCTTTAATTAAGAATGATAACAGCGGGATGATACAACCTGAAATGAACCAAACTAATCTGTCACGTTCCCGAAACAACCAGGAAAGGAAAACGCATTTTAAACACGGTTGAAGTGAGGTTTGTGATTTTATCAAACTGCTTAAAGTCCATACGTATGACAACGTTTACAGATCACTTCCTTTTCGTCAAAGTTGGCGTCTGCACAGATGTTTTCCTCTGTTAGGAGATGCTTAACTTGATCTGGAACTCTGAGGTTTTGTGTGTAATGGTTCCCTCGGCCACCACCAGAGAAAACCCGGGGCCTTCCCTCATTTGCCTGATTTTAGACACCTGAAGATCTTTGTGCAGCTGCCTTTAAATATGCAGCCTTCCTTCTCTTCAGGTGTCGGGTCATACCATCTCGTCCAGCCAGGTCTTCTGGCTGCCTGACCATGAAACACATTCTGACAATAACCTCTTGTCATGCCACTAAACCTGGTTACCATGGTGAGGGTAGGAACGTAGATCCTGGTTACCATGGTGAGGGTAGGAACGTAGATCCTGGTTACCATGGTGAGATTAGGAACATAGATCCTGGTTACCATGGTGACGGTAGGAACATAGATCCTGGTTACCATGGTGAGAGTAGGAACATAGATCCTGGTTACCATGGTGAGAGTAGGAACATAGATCGTGGTTACCATGGTGAGGGTAGGAACGTAGATCCTGGTTACCATGGTGAGAGTAGGAACATAGATCGTGGTTACCACGGTGAGGGTAGGAACGTAGATCCTGGTTACCATGGTGAGAGTAGGAACATAGATCCTGGTTACCATGGTGACGGTAGGAACATAGATCCTGGTTACCATGGTGAGAGTAGGAACATAGATCCTGGTTACCATGGTGAGAGTAGGAACATAGATCGTGGTTACCACGGTGAGGGTAGGAACGTACGTAGATCCTGGTTACCATGGTGAGAGTAGGAACATAGATCGTGGTTACCATGGTGAGGGTAGGAACGTAGATCCTGGTTACCATGGTGAGGGTAGGAACGTAGATCCTGGTTACCATGGTGAGGGTAGGAACATAGATCCTGGTTACCATGGTGAGAGTAGGAACATAGATCCTGGTTACCATGGTGAGAGTAGGAACATAGATCCTGGTTACCATGGTGAGAGTAGGAACATAGATCGTAGTTACCATGGTGAGGGTAGGAACGTAGATCCTGGTTACCATGGTGAGAGTAGGAACATAGATCGTGGTTACCACGGTGAGGGTAGGAACGTAGATCCTGGTTACCATGGTGAGAGTAGGAACATAGATCCTGGTTACCATGGTGACGGTAGGAACATAGATTCTGGTTACCATGGTGAGGGTAGGAACATAGATCCTAGTTACCATGGTGAGAGTAGGAACATAGATCGTGGTTACCATGGTGAGAGTAGGAACATAGATCGTGGTTACCATGGTGAGAGTAGGAACATAGATCGTGGTTACCATGGTGAGAGTAGGAACATAGATCGTGGTTACCATGGTGAGGGTAGGAACGTAGATCCTGGTTACCATGGTGAGGGTAGGAACGTGGATCCTGGTTACCATGGTGAGGGTAGAAACGTAGATCCTGGTTACCACGGTGAGGGTAAGAGCGTAGACAGTGTTGCTGTTTTCTTTCACTGCATTACTGGACTGCCATATTCAGATAAACCGTTTTTTTGGTCCTTCAATTGGGTCCTCCTCCTTCCACCTGCACACCCCGTCATGACATTGTGGTGAATCAGATCCCAGCAGTGTGAGGTCATAACGTACCATCAGAAGGTCGTTGAACAAGAAGACTTCTCTTTGATGGACGCCGCTCCTCTGACCTCGGTTTGGATCTGGAACCTCAAACAGCTGACAGCAGCAGACCAGCCGCCGATGAGGCAGGGACAGCACCTTCACACACAGATTAAACCACCGAGTTGTTTAATATTGTTTATGATGTGAACATTAAATTTGAGAACTTTAACTTGTAAATATTAAAGTTTTAACAGAAATCGGTCTTTCTTAGATCGTTTAATTCAGTCTGAATAGATAACAGGATGGCTTCTATTAGACACTTTGAGTCCAGATGTTTGAGGATCTTACAGGCTTTTTCCCGACCACCATCCTCTCCACGGCCTGGACCTGGGACACGTGATCGTCGTTGGTCCTCAGCTCCCACTTCTGGATGCGACCATATATGGCCACCAGTAGGTCTCTGGGAATGTCCTGCCCGTTGTCCACACCTGATAATAAAACACAGTTTGGTCAGGTTTAAAAAGCACCGTCACATTTTTATTAAACATTTCACACAGTTATTCAGACACGATCAACACAAACTATGACTAAACTAACGAGGACCAGTAGATCTCTGTCTTTAGAGCCTCGTTCTCAGTGAGAAAAACCTCTTAGAAAAACAGAACCAGATCCCTGGTGCAGTCCCACCCCCACACTGAACTCCTCTGTCTCACCTACAGCACACCTCACCACTGTCTTACAGCCCTCATACATGTCCTGAACCACTCTAACACACTTCTCTGTCACACCAGACTTGCGAAATGTATGGGGGATGCACCAAGTTTCACAGAGGCCTGACAGTGCCACAGTGGGAAGCACAGTGATCTCACAGCAAGAAGGTCGTATGTTCGAGTTCCGGGTGGGGACGAGGCTTTGGACACTGGCCATTTTGTGTGGAGTTTGCATGTTCTCCCCCTGTATACGTGGGTTTCCTCCTACCCTCCAAAAACATACATGTTAGGTTGATTGGCCACTACATGGTTGCCCCTAGGAATGAGTGTATGGTTGTGTCTGTGTGTCCCTGGCGACCTGTTCGGGGTGTACCCTGCCCCTCGCCTTGAATCAGCCGGGATGGGCGCCGCCATCCCCTGCAACCTCATGAACGATAGACAGTTACGAATGAGACTGACTGACTGTGTTTAAGAGATAATTCCATGTTTTGGATTTTTTTACATTATTTAAACATTATTCTCACATTTAAAAAATTCCTGAAGATTCTTGAACATTCAACAGACTGTTCTTGGTTGTGGATTTTGTTATCCACCACGCCCACATTTTGACATAAGCATAAAATGGTGTAGTGCGCATGCTCTGCTCACGCTCAGTACCAAAAGGGAACGTCATTTTTTTGTAAATGCATCAAAATAAGAGTAAAAACAAACATAACGTAACGTGGCGTACTCAGTAATTGCTTTATACCAGGTTTACGTTGTGTCGTGGACAATCCCACAAGACGGGACACAGGGAATTCAATGAATCAAAAATGGAATTAAAACTAAAGAAATGAATCCTAAGCCTGTTTTTTTTTTTTTATGATTGTATTTTTGAGTCTTTAAAATAAATCCTGTGATGTCTGAAAGTATTTTTGTCTCCAGCTTCGATCCTTTTCGACTCACCTCGTAGATTCTTAATGAAATCCTCCAGCTTCATTTTCCTCTCCGGCTTCACGTTCGGGCTGTACATGTCCGTATTGAGGAGGATGATGGCAAAAGCAAGGATGAAGATGGTATCGGGGTTCTGGAACTGACGGATCAGGATGGGGTTGCAAACACAGTAACGCTGACTGTAAACAGAAGGAAAAACATCACAATATTAACTGGAGGGTCTGAAGAAGAGCCAGTACACGACAAGAGAAAAGTCTCTATGAAGCTATTTTTCTTCTATTTTCTCATCGTTTGTAAAATAAAATAACCGACTTTTACTGAATATTTATCATCAAACATCCAGCTGTGATTATTTTAATGTTGTCTTTCAGATTAAAAAAAGGACAGGAATATTTTTTCATGACACAACGCTGCTTTTGAAAAAAAATAAAAAACAAATTTTTTTATCTAAATTTGTTTTTCTTCTGATTCAAAAGAAAACGTAAATAAAAAATTGCTGCCTTAAAAAGTTTGTTTTGTTTTTGTTGCAGTTTTGTTAAAAATTACTTCAAAATAAAGTTCTTCAAATACAAGTAATACATTTTTTAAAAACTTTTCAGACAATAATTGTTTTGTTCTGTCGTCTCCTGCTTACTCAGGGTAGGGTCGAGGGGCAACAGCCTGAGACGTGAAGCCAAGGCATCTCTCACCCCAGCTGCATCCTCCAGCTCACCTGGTAGGATCCTGAATCGTTCCCCAGCCAGCTGTGAGACATAGTCCGGGACTCTGTGTCTCGGAGTCGGACACAGACTATGGAGAGACTATGTCTCTTCAGCTGGTTCGGAGTCTGTGTCTGACTCTCTTCCCGGTGGAACGTCCCCGAAACACCTGAGTAGTGAGGCATTCGGGAGGCATCTTGACCAGATGCTTGAACCACCCCATCTGGCTCCTCTCGACCTGGAGGAGGAGCGGCTCTACTCTGAGCTCCTCCAGTGAGAGTCCAGCCGCCGAACAGAGGAAGCTACCATAACCATGATACACAAGAATCTTTACTGTGGTGGAATGTGTGGTTTTTTTTACCTGAAGGCCTCCACCAGCCGCTCCACCCGCTGAGCTTCTCCCTGGACTTTAATCTGAGCCTGGAACTTCCTCAGAGCGTCGTCCAGATCCATCCCAGAAAAGTCCATCTCATCCAGGACGCAGCTGGAAATGAAAACAAACAGTTAGGACACGCCGTAGAGAAACGTCACACAGACTCTGGTGACGTTTTTAAAAACAACAAACCATCAAAAACCTTGTGTTTTTTGTACATCTGTAACACTTTAGTGAACAAGATAAACTACTGAACCAATGAAACTGCCCGTAGTTACTCAGTACCAACTATGGATAAGTGATCTACCAAAGGTCATAAATGATTAGGTTGAATAGGACTATGATGCAGCGTACCGCAGCTTATTGAGTTTCTGAAAAATGCCAACCTGTCTGTAAACAAACTCCAGTGTTTAGATGAAATTTGACTTTCATTCTGTTTCCGAAAAATGACGAACGCTCTGAAACCGGTCGGCAGCAGAGTTTCTGCAGCGTGGCTGTTATTGAATCCATCATCAGCAGACAGCTGCTGCCTCATCCCCTCCGCATCAGGTCGGAGCGACTCAGCACCTCACTATCTGATAAAAAACAGCTGCTTCAATCTCCTCCTGTCTACGGGTCTTTTTGGGGTTTCTTTTTAACAGGAGTGTAAAACTCTGGTTCTGGAACGACGGTCTTATTATGGTTCTCTTTGTGTTCCTGATTCGACACGTCTGATACACAAAAACGGATCAATACTCAATAGATTTTGGTAAAATGACTAAAAAATTTAAGTATTTCGGGGTCTTGTTCACGATTGGAGGAATGATGAGGAGAGAGATCGACAGGTGGATCGGTGCAGCGTCTGCAATAATTAGGACGCTGCATCGGTCCGTCGTGGTAAAGAGAGAGCTGAGCCGAAAAGCAAAGCTCTGGATTTACAAGTCGATCTACATTCGTACCCTCACCATGGTAACCAGGATCTACGTTCCTACCCTCACCATGGTAACCAGGATCTACGTTCCTACTCTCACCATGGTAACCAGGATCTACGTTCCTACTCTCACCATGGTAACCAGGATCTACGTTCCTACCCTCACCATGGTAACCAGGATCTACGTTCCCACCCTCACCATGGTAACCAGGATCTATGTTCCTACCCTCACCATGGTAACCAGGATCTACGTTCCCACCCTCACCATGGTAACCAGGATCTATGTTCCTACCCTCACCATGGTAACCAGGATCTACGTTCCCACCCTCACCATGGTAACCAGGATCTATGTTCCTACCCTCACCATGGTAACCAGGATCTATGTTTCTACCCTCACCATGATAACCAGGATCTACGTTCCTACCCTCACCATGGTAACCAGGATCTACGTTCCTACCCTCACCATGGTAACCAGGCTCTACGTTCCTACCCTCACCATGGTAACCAGGATCTACGTTCCCACCCTCACCATGGTAACCAGGATCTACGTTCCTACCCTCACCATGGTAACCAGGATCTACGTTCCTACCCTCACCATGGTAACCAGGGTCTACCTTCCTACCCTCACCATGGTAACCAGGATCTACGTTCCTACCCTCACCATGGTAACCAGGATCTACGTTCCCACCCTCACCATGGTAACCAGGATCTACGTTCCTACCCTCACCGTGGTAACCAGGATCTACGTTCCTACCCTCACCATGGTAACCAGGATCTACGTTCCCACCCTCACCATGGTAACCACGATCTACGTTCCCACCCTCACCATGGTAACCAGGATCTATGTTCCTACACACCCCATGGTAACCAGGATCTACGTTCCTACCCTCACCATGGTAACCACGATCTACGTTCCCACCCTCACCATGGTAACCAGGATCTATGTTCCTACACACCCATGGTAACCAGGATCTACGTTCCTACCCTCACCATGGTAACCAGGATCTACGTTCCTACCCTCACCATGGTAACCAGGATCTACATTCCTACCCTCACCATGGTAACCAGGATCTACGTTCCTACCCTCACCATGGTAACCAGGATCTACGTTCCTACCCTCACCATGGTAATCAGGATCTACGTTCCTACCCTCACCATGGTAACCAGGATCTACGTTCCTACCGTCACCTATTAAATTAAATTGAATTTAAAAAGTTAATGTGGAGAAAGAAAAGTTAGAAAAATGACTTTCCAACTGGAAAAATTCACATCCAGAAAGTCTAATCTCTCGAGAACAGATAACTGGGTCCCAAAACGACTGCTGGAAAACTTTAGAATTTATATTCAGATCTTTTTTTTTTCTTACTTCAGGACGTCTTTGTTAAACTGCTGCCGGCTCCCCAAAAACTCTCCAATCATCTGCCTGCTGAGTCCTTTCCTCTCCAGGATGAACCTGGCGATGCCCACCGGTGTGTCCGACACGAAGCCCCTCTCTATCAGATACTGGATCCCCTTCTCAGGTTTCCTAAAAAAATACAGCAGAAAGTTAAAAAATACAGAATCCAGTTCCTAAAATCTTGAAGAAATCTGGTTTAATTTAGGAATAAAGTTTGTAAATCCAGATTAAAATAAAGCAAATCTAGAGTAAAGTTAATATTTTTATGACAAAGTTTATAAATGAAAGTTAATTAAATCTAATCAAAATGAATAAAATCCTGATTAAATTTAGTTAAAAAAATACAAAAAAAAAAAAAAAAAAAGTAAAATCTGAAATAAAGTGAAAAAAAAAGTTGATTCAATCTAGAGAAAAGTTTTTAGAATTTTTTGACTAAGTTTAGTCAAAATTCAGACAAACTATTAAGTTCAGAATTCAGTTGAAAAAAATTTATTTTAAATAACATTTAATAAAATTTTTTAATTTTTTTGGTAAAATGAACAAAAAACCCCAAAACAGAACAAAAAAACCAGGTAAAATTCAGATTAAAATCTAAGATAAAGTCAATAAAATTGAGAAAAAAGTTCGTAAAATTCAGAATAAAGTTTTATTTACTAAATTCACTAAAATTCAGATTCAAATTAGTTTTGAGTAAGTTAAAATAAAAGAATAAAATGACTGAAATTCACGGTAAATTTGATTAAATTCAGTTAAATAAAGTCTGAATAATTTTGAACAAAGTTTGTAAAACTTCAAAATAAAGGTAATCGTTTAATAAAGTTTGTAAAATTTAGAATGAATTTCATTAAATTCAGAAAAATACTTCGTAAAATCTAGAAAAAAAGTTATAAACAAAGAGTTTTAATTTGAAATCTAACTCGTTAAATTCCAGAATAAATAAATCTTCACATGGATCCTTTAGAGAGAATCTCCTCCTCTGATCTGGTGCTTACTTGTTGAACAGATTGAGTCCGATCCGGTACTGGCGCCGTTGCACCACATCGTTACTAAAAGCGGGCGAGTCCCAGCTATGGCGGCTCTCTCTCTGATAGGTTTGTTTCCCTAGCGTGGCTCCGCCCACCGGCTCTCTCAGGCTGTCGCGTGATGACGAGCCCGAGCTGCAGTTGTTTACGGTTGTGTCGTCGTTGGAGTTGGTGGTGGTGGAGTTGACGCTCTCGTTGTCGCCGTCGGAGCAGAGGAGGTGGGGGTGGTGGTGGTGCAGGTGGGCGTGGTGGGCCAGGTGTTGCTGGGCGTCCATGTTTTGGAGTGCAGAAGATGAAGAGGAGGATGGGGTGAGGGGTGGAGGGAGTGGTGAGAGTGGGGGTACAGGGGAAGGCAGAGGAGAGGTGGGTGGTTCCGGGTAGGAGTGTGGGAGGTGGTGCAGGTGGTGGTAGTGGTGCTGGGCGAAATGGTGCTGCATGTAGGGGGCAGTGTGCATGTGCAGTGGCTGGCCGTACGGGTGGTGGTGATGGTGGTGCAGGATGGTGGGGAGGTGGGGGACAGGTGAAGGGTGTGGGTGAGAGGGGAGCGTCCTCGCTGACGGGATGGGCAGAGGCACGTTGGAAGGGCTTCGTGTTTGGCCTTGCGCCATGGCAACTGAGCGTCCGTTTGGTTTGTGTTTGATGGTTCCTTGCGGGGAGTCGGCTTCGCTGCTCCCTCCTTCTCGATCGTCCTCTCCGCTCTCTCCCTCACCTCCTCCTCGGACCCGCTCCCCACCTCCTCCTCGCTCAGCACCCACCGGTTCCTGTTCGTACACCAGGCGTCCGATGGACCCTCGTTCTGACCTGTGGAGTCAGCAAAAACACATGAACGATAGTCTCCATCTTAAATAATAAGATCTGTCCAATCAGCATCGACTAATGAATGTAAATACAAAAAGGTAACCGACCCACGGGCAAAATCGAGGACCTCATTTTTAAAGCTTGCTTATGCCAAAATAAATCCAGGCTGGCATCGTGTAGTGGATCCCCCAGTTTTATTTTACTCCCCTCTGGGTCAGGCATGAGAGGCTTTAGGCTTGAACTGCAGCCAATCAGTAAACAGAGATGACGGCAAACAACAACTTAAGCATCCATCCGCCATGTTTGTAGTTCTTTAGCTGAAAACGGAAATCAATCATGCAATACGTTTTTCCTACCAAAAAGTAACCACCCACCATGAAGCGAGTGAACACCTATTCTGTGAGGTTAGGTCAGGGTGGGCAAACTTTTTGACTCGTGGGCTTCATTGAGTTCTAACGTTTGACCAGCGGGCTGGAACAGGAGCAGAGGGATGGCATGGTTTGGTAACCTCTATATTAGACCGATAGAATGACGCTAGATTTTAAACAAGTGCTAAATGTTACATCAAGAGCGTTAAATTTAAAATCTAGCGGTGCTAGGTTTGAAATCTCAGAGCTTGATGTAACATTTTGTTTGTTTTAATATCTAACACATTTGTTTACGTGCGTGTATTGGCTCCGATGGCTTTCCATATCTCTGCACACTGTTTATTTTGACAGTGTGCACATCACGGCGATGCTCACATTTTAATGGGAGCAGTGTTGTTGTATCTTTGGCTCCATCTAGTGAGGAAACATTAGAGTTACAGAAAAAAAAAACATTAATAAGGTTTATATATTTAATTTTTTCAAGTTTAGCGGGCCGTATTAAAACATTTAACGGGCCGTATGTGGCCCGCGGGCCGTAGTTTGCCATGCCTGGGTTAGACTGTTTCCACGGAGAGAAAGAAATAATTTAATGTATCCGGCTAGCTAAAATCTGTACACACACCAACATCCACCCAAATTGATCCATCTATAGAGTTAAGCGGAGTGCTTGGGTTTTTGCGTAACGCCAAGCAAAGTCAGAATCTACCAAACGGTAAGAAGTGGGGAAGAGACGACGATTGTAGACGACTGTGTTACAAACTTAGGCTTCTTTGTACAAAATTAAATTAGTGATGAGAAGCCATCAAACAGCCTGTGTGAGTAAAATAGGTGAGTAGATCCGAAGACAGATCGGTGTAGATCTCTAACCTGTCGCTCATGTCCACTGAACTGTCGCTGGGTGGTTCGATGGTGAGGACAGGAAGATGTCCCCCTCCTCCTGTCCCACCTCCAGGCCTGCCTCTGTATTCCCCTCTGCACTCTGTGCAGGGAGTGCTGCTTCTTCGGCTGGTGTTGCTGCACCCTTCCGTCTCCCTGCTGTCCTCCCTTCCTCCTCTTACTCCCCCCCAGTAGTCCGTATCGGAGCTGGATGCAGGACGGGAGAGTGGCGAGGGGGGCAGGCAGCCATCGTCCATGTAAAGGGTGACATCACTGAAGGAGGTTGCCGTGCTGTCCTCATGCATGGCAACGCCTCCTCGCCCACCATCGGGACGGCCCACGGCTCGCCTGGATGACGTGTTGCTGTTACGCCATCCGCACTGTCTGTAGTCCTCATCTTCATCCTCTTCCTCATCCTCCTCCCCTTCCTCTTCCTCCTCTTCTTCCTCATCCTCATCATCCTCCTCTTCTCCGCCGACATCCTGAGAGTCCTCTCGGCCGGACTGGCAGGTGAGCGAATCGTCCATGGAGTCAGCCAGAGACTTTACCTGCAAGACGACAATCAGAGACGTTTAAACCCATGTGGTCAAACCGAGTCAGTCTTAAAGGTCAGAAAAAGTCAAAACAAGATAAAAACTAATCATTAATGAAGCTCCGCCCATTTTAGGATGTGACATCACTTTTGCTGGCACGTGTCCTACTGTTTTTGTGGAGGTTTATTAACATGTGTCGACATGCAGCGCGGAGACGATAATTGAAGGGTTTTATGCAGGATTTGACGTTTTCTACCAAGTTTGAAAGGCCCTGTCCACACAAAAACTGAGGGTTTTTTTTTCACCCATAAATGACATTTTTGAAGACTCCGGCCAAAGTGGAGATTTTGGAAAGATTTGCATTTTTTTGCATCACTACCTGCGACAAGTAATGCATATATGTCATTCGTGTGCGTTTACAAAAGCAGACAGTGGGCAGCATGGCAGAAATGACGAGAGAGGTGCTCTGATTGGATAGCTCTGAACTTACGTTTACATCAATACTGCCCACTATCGGTCTGGCATGCTCGTGCGTGCACTCAGAATCGTGTTTATATGGCTCCGTGTGGACATGGATATTTTAAAAACAGTTACGTGTGGACGCGAGCTTTTTTCTAAAACGGAGGACAGCGGATACGTGTTTTTATAAATACCTGGCTACGTGTGGACATGGCCAAAGCTATTCCTAGATCAACAACATTCCTTAAATGGTTTTCTATTTCATTCATGCATTTTGAGTCCTTTGTGAGCTTCAGTCCTGGGTACTAATCGAATGCAAAGTTATTGGTCCCACTTTTTGTTCTCCACCACACCCACATTCGTTTTTAGTGTTTTCTTTTCTTCTTTGTTTTCGTGTCGCTCCTGTGGTCCTAGGTACGTCTTGGGCTCAATGGGAATCAAACCAGGTTCTCCCGGTCAAAAGACGAATATTCCAACACTGAGCCCACGCCTCCTAGGACCCAAACCCACATTCTTAGATAAGCAGGAAGTGTTTTAATGCACGTGCTCTGCTCACGCACGTATTTGCTGTCTCAAATGGGATTTAAGCTATGAGGATCTTGGAGTAAAACTGTTGCTACTGTGGGGTTTTTCGGGATCTGGTTATGATGCCTTGCTGGTG
This sequence comes from Neostethus bicornis, assembly GCA_902685375.1. Classification (NCBI taxonomy): domain Eukaryota; kingdom Metazoa; phylum Chordata; class Actinopteri; order Atheriniformes; family Phallostethidae; genus Neostethus; species Neostethus bicornis. The sequence goes on from LR738550.1 coordinate 30,079,900, forward strand.
AGGTGTTTCAGACACATTCAACCCAGAGCTAGGCCCAAGAAAATCAAAATCAACCCGAGTGAGCTGGAGGATCTAGCTAGGCTGAGGGAAGCCTGGGTTACTCAGCTGAGGGTGTTGCCCCTGCGACCTGGCGCTGGACAAAGCGGAACACAACATTACGGAATTCTTGTGAACACAATATATCCTAAACCAGTGAACTACAGACAACAATAAACTAGTAAGGTTTTTCAGAGACATGGAATCAAAGATCAAGGTCTGATTGGTTGGGGTCACAAAATTTAAAAACTTACACATATGAGTGCTTCAACCTAATGATCATGTAGACCCCAGACATTCATTTCCAATACAGTACAGCATGTTGTCCGACACCTTGGCGGGTGATTCTCCATGGGTTCACGGTGTTTTTATGTGTTTTTTTTAGGCCTGTGTCTTGTATTCTGAATGTGTTGTCTGTAAATAGCAAATAATGTAACAAGCTTTGGGCTGGCCGGCATTGTGGCACAGTGGCCTCACAACAAGGAGGTCGTCGGTTCGAGTCCAGGGTGGAGACAATGCTTGAAACACTGGTCTTTCTGTGTAGAGTTTGCATGTTCTCCCTGTGTATGTGTGGGTTTTCTTCAGGTACTCCGGGTACACCCTCCAAAAACATACATGCTAGGTTGATTGACCATTGCATAATTTCCTCTAGGAATGAGTGTGTGTAGCCCCACGACAGACTGACGACCTGTTTGGGGTGTACTCTGTCCCTCGCCTATCATCAGCCAGGATGGGCTCCGACACCCCCAGGACCACGTAAGGGAGATACCAGGCATGGGCAAACTACGGCCCACGGGCCACATGCGGCCCATTAAATGTTTTAATCCGGTCCACTGAACATGAAAAAATTAAATAAATTAACCTTGTTAATGTTTTATTTTCCTGCAATTTTAATGTTTTGTGACTAGATGGCGCCAAAGATACAACAACACTGCTCCCATTAAAGCGTGTGTATCTTCGTGATGTATGTTTTAAGCACTATCACACTAGATTTCAAACCAAGTGCCGCTCTTGTTGTAACATTTAGCGCTTGTTTAAAATCTAGCGTCATTCTATCGGTCTAATCTAGCGGTTACCAAAGCATGCCATCCATATGATCCTGATCCAGCCACCTGGTCAAATGTTAGAACTCAATGTGGCCTGTGAACCAAAAATTTTGCCCTCCCTTGGGATAGATGGTTAAGAAGGTGACTGACTGGCTGCCTTGTGGTCTTTACAATCCATTTCTTTCCAAAGTGTGTTTTAAATCCTGCAAACGGCGAATGAACTGAAACGTTTACCTGTTTTGAAAAGGAGTCCTCCATTTCTCCGGTCTCCTCTGAACCCTGTGGGCCCGCTGGTCCTTGACACTGAACTGGCCGCTCATCAAACGAATACTACACCCACAGAACAGACAGTTGGTGAGAAAGATCGAGGACGTCTGGATTCGATGCTGCAGATATAAACATACCTGCATCCGCATGTTTGACAGAATGATGCGGCGAGTCATTCGGCTCTCTGAAGCAGAGCTGCGAAGCCTCTCAAAGTTTTTCTTCATGCGGTATCGTCTGAACGCCGTCTGAATCGTCCTGGCTGCACGCCGGGACACAAACTGCCCGCCATACTTTCTCTCCAGTATTTCCACCTGGGGGTCACGTAGAGAGCATTCACAGTTAATTTAATTGGTGGTTCTAAATCTGAGACAATGGTCTCCAATCACAGGATGGTGGGATGCCCTCTCCGAGTCTTCTTCTTCTTTAAGCATTTCCCTTCAGGGGTCACCACAGCAAGTCAGTTTCTTCCATCTAACCCTATCTGCTGCATCTTCTTCTTTGATCACACCAACTATCTTCATGTCTACCTTCACTGTATCCATGAACCTCCTCTTTGGTCTTCCTCTAGTCCTCTTTCCTGGTGGTTCCAAACCCAGCATCCTTCTTCTGATGTACTCTCTCTCTCTCCTCTGCACATGTCCAAACCATCTCAGTCTGACCTCTCTGACTTTAAAACCTCTAACATGTGCTGTTCCTCTGATCCTGTCCATCCTGGTCACTCCCAGAGAGATCCTCAGCATCTTCATCTCTGCTACAAACATCTCTGTTTCCTGTCTTTTCTTCAGTGCTACTGTCTCTAGACCAATCAGCATGGCCGCTCTCACCACACTGTCTCTAGACCAATCAGCATGGCCGCTCTCACAACACTGTCTCTAGACCAATCATCATGGCCGCTCTCACAACACTGTCTCTAGACCAATCATCATGGCCGCTCTCACCACACTGTCTCTAGACCAATCAGCATGGCCGCTCTCACCACACTGTCTCTAGACCAATCAGCATGGCCGCTCTCACCACGGTTTTGTACACTTGTCATTTAATTTTAGCTGAAACTCTTCTATCACACATCACACCTGATACTTTCCTCCATCCATTCCAGCCTGCCTGCACACGCTTCTTCACCTCTTTTCCACACTTTCCATTGCTCTGGACTGTTGATCCTAGATACTTAAAATCTTCCACCTTCTTGATCTCTTCTCCCTGTAACCTCATTTTTCCATTTGGATCCCTCTCTTTCACACACTGTACGGCACATGAAGTGCCCCCTGACCATGACTTGGTGTACCCTACCTTCTTGTCTTGGAGGTCAGTGGAGAGCTCATAGCTGTCGGATAGCGCCTTGCAGCGTTTGCTCTCCTCCTCCTCTTGCTTGCGGAGCGCCAGGCTGGCCGGCTGGTGTCTGCTTCGCTGAGCCCAGGCGAGGCTCGCCGGACTGGGGGGAGAGATGGGGGAGGTGCCCTGGTAGGAAAACGGAGACATTGATCTGGATGGTCAGGATGTTTTGTTGATGGAAAGTCGGACTTTTGGGTAAAATTTAAACTCGTTCAAGCCATAAAAACATTGTAAGTTTATGGAGAATTTTAGCACATTTGTTCTTAATTATGATAAAAATCTCATTTTATCTTCAATCATTCAAACAAACAGTGACTGATTTTTAAAACTTCTTATTGTTTATAAACTTCAAATCTTTTTCTAGTTATTTACGATGTGTTTCTCGTACCTGTGTGTGGGTGTATGAGGCTCCCAGGGGCCCGCTGACGGGGACAGGGCCGTAAGGGTCGCAGGGGCTGGATAGGGGGCTGGTGGTGTAGCGATGGAAGGGAGGCAGATGACCAAAGGAGGATTCAGAGAAAGGGAGCGTCTCTGGACACTGAGGGTCGCCCTCCACACTGAGAGAAAAACAAAGAGGACGTTATTAATCTGTCGAATCAGAGCCCAAAGGTCGACAAAACAGAACCAACAAACAAAAAAAAAACAAACAAAAACCAACATGAAGAGAGAAAAGAATTAAACCACAAAAAACACAACACATAAGATTTTTTCACATTAACCAACGAAACTGAATTAGTTTGCTTCGGAGCGTCAAACCAATTTAATTCAGATCAAAACGGTTCAGCCGAAGGTTCAAAGGCGGGGTTTAAATAGATCAGGACAAACCAAAAGAAGCAGAGCAAGAGTAAAATGATTCCACCTGAAACTAAATCTGAAATTAACTCTAAATTAGAGGAAATTATTTTCCATAGTTCAATTCCCGCCTCCACTGGATCCATTCTTAATCCGTGGACTCCAGCAGGACTGTCATGCTGCCTGGGACATCAGGACTGAGATGGTCGGAGGAGCTGCGGAAGGTCTGGTTGAGACTGTATCTTCTAACCACAGTGTGAGACAAACCAGGAACATCATTTCTGATCCCAGAGATGTTCTAAACAAAGTGTATGTGCTGTTTTCTCTAAGCATCGCTTCAGTGTGCCGTGTTTTAACCGAGTCAGGATTCACACATCAGTCCATCCTGAAAAGTACAGCTGGACCGAGAGCCTTTAGACTCTAAGTTCCAAGCTCGGCTCAGAGGAGTAGACACTAGGGTTCCATAATCAACCTGATTAGGGTCACCTGAGGATGATTCTTGATTCCACTCATCTGTGCACCCTGGCATCTATTTAAGGGGAATCACCCCGGACTTCCCTGTCTGGTCTTCCTATCCCTTGCAGCCAGGTCACCCTGGTTGCCTGACCATATTTGGACTTTGTTAATTATTTGAACTTTTGAAACCTTGAGTTAATCCTGTACTTCTTACTTTACAGACTTTCCTGAATTGTTTTAATAAACCTTGTTTGAAGTCCTGCAATTAGAACCTCATCCTTCCACATCCATTCAACCCTGACAGTTTTTACATTTAATTTTTGGTTTCTTTGAATAAGCTTGTCACCAGGCCAGCTGGAAACGTAGAAAAGAAGGTATTTACTGGACCAATAGGGCAGGTGCAATGTGCCAAAAAGGTGGGCAAAGTATACCAATAAGACGGCCCAGTAGACCAATAATGTAGCCATTATGAACAGACTCATAAGTTTACCATAATGGGCAAACTAAGATAGTCCCAATAAAGTGACAAATATATCAATGAGATTCACCAAAAAGTAAGGTGGACAAAATAGACCAATGGCAAAGGCCCAGTGGACCAATATGGGGTCAATGGACCAATAAGGTAGAGGATGAATCAAACTGGACTGATTAGAACAAAACACTTAGAATCCAGTTTAACCAGTACATATAAACGTTCGATAGACTCAGTCTGGTTCTGGTTTAACGACCCCATGATCGTTTAGTGCCACCTCAGAGGAACATCTCCACCTCATCCTTTCCAAACAAACACTGATGGCCGATCAATCCAGGTTCTGATAAATGATGGAGGAGCTGAGGAGGAGAGGGCGGGGGCGTTCATCATCAAAGAGACTCCTCAGTGTTAATCTGAGACTCCTGTGAAGCTGGCAGGAAGGTGGGTACAGCTAACACACACACAGTCACATGGGGGTGACTCATGAGGCGGCAGTGTGTTAGCATGTGTTAAAGTGTAGGTGTGCAGTGTGTGTATGAGTGTGTGAGTGTGTGTGAGAGTGTGTGTGTGTGTGTGAGAGAGTGTGAGAGTACATCAATTAGCATTGCAACCAACCCTCTATATTGGAGGGTACAAGTCGTTAGGCTGCTGGTTTGAACCCGTCCGTATTGTTTCTTCTTTTCATCCATCAACTAAACCTTATATTCCATCATGGTGAAGAAAGAGCTGAGACGAAAAGCAAAGCTCTACATTTACAAGTCGATCTACGTTCCTACCCTCACCATGGTAACCAGGATCTACGTTCCTACCCTCGCCATGGTAACCAGGATCTACGGTTCTACCCTCACCATGGTAACCAGGATCTACGTTCCTACGCTCACCATGGTAACCAGGATCTACGTTCCTATCCTCGCCGTGGTAACCAGGATCTACGTTCCTACCCTCACCATGGTAACCATGATCTACGTTCCTACGCTCACCATGGTGACCAGGATCTATGTTCCTACCCTCACCATGGTGACCAGGATCTACGTTCCGACCCTCACCATGGTAACCAGCTGTGGGCGGTGTCTGAAAGAATGAGATCGCAGATACAAGTGGCCGAAATGATCTTCCTCCATAGGGTGGCTGGGCTCTCACTCAGAGATTGGGTGAGGAGCTCTGCTATCTAGGAGGAGCTTGGCATCGAGCCACTCTTCCTCCAGGTCGAGAGAAGCCAGTTGGGGTGGTTCGGGTATCTGGTCTGGATGCCTCCAGAGCACCTTGCTGGTGAGATGTTTTGGGAACGTCCCACCAGGAGGAGACCAAGAGGCAGACCCCAGACCCACTGAAGGGACTATGTCTCACAGCAAGCTGTGGATTGTCTCGGGATCCTTCTGGGTGAGCTGGAGGATGCAGCCGGGGTGAGAGAAGGCTGGGCTTCTCGTCTGAGGCTGTTGCCCCTGCGACCCGTTCCCGGATAAGCGGAAGACGACGTAACGAAATGGTTAATTTCACGGGTTTACTTGCTCTATGAGGCGGCGTTGGTCAGTTTTTTGCTGCTTTCTGGTTGAAATCAGATGTGACGTGTAATCCACAAACAAAACTCACTGAAAAATTAAACTTTACCTCAATCTCTCCGGCAACAGGTGAGCCACATCTTACCTACAAAATAAAACACTTTCAACAGAAAGAGCTGCAAACAGACCCAAATGATCGGCCGACCATTGTCAGGAGTCTCTCAATTCTAAGCTAATGCGTACGAAATCTGACCGGTAATCAGGAGTGAAATGGAACTGAGTGGAGGCACTAGCTGGCGCTATCTTGGCTACCTGTTTCACAAACAAACCATCTACTGAGACCGTGTTCTCTCTGAAATCTTACTGGCCACTCAACTAAGCTAACCAGTCTGTTTTTACAGGCTGGCGTGCCAAGCTGCTAAATGAAAAGACAAACGTTATTCAATAAAAGAGGATAAAACAACGTAACGTTTCAGATGAACATGTTTGTCTTTGAAAGTCCGATCTTTGTTGAACCATTCAATGGATCGCTTCGAGGTTTCAAACACAACTTTTGATCCAAAACAACAGTAAGATATTATGATATGATCTCCTCCGCTGCCACCAGAGGGAGCCCTGGACCTTTCCTCATCACCCTGATTAGGGACACCTGAGGTTGATTAGTCTGATGACACACACCTCTGGATCCTAGTGCCTATTTAAAGGCAATCCCTCCAGACGTCGTTGTCGGGTCATCATCATCACCACCATCACTTCCAGCCAGGTCTTCCATCCTGGCTGCCTGGCCATAACTTTACTGGACTTTTGTTTAATAAATCCTGTTTTGTTGTCCTGTATTTGGGTCCTCCTCCTTCCACACCCCCACATCCTGACAGTTTGTATTCCTCCACCAGCGTCTTTGATTCCTGTAATGGTGGAGAGTTGGGGTGTTTTCCAAAAAATAAAAATCTAGATTGTGTTATTTGTTTTTAGTACGTACATTTAAAATTAAAAACCGTCTATAAAGTCATGAAGAACATGACAGTCATCAGCTTAAAGAGTCTTCGGCCAATTTTAAAATGTATCTGTTTAGTAATCTAAATAGACTTCAGTCTTGAGAACGGATGTGAGCACGATTTCAGACGTAGAACCTCTTTCTTTGGGTTTTATTGTGGTGAGGTGAATATAGGGGTGTAAAAGTCACTACAGATGGGCTGGGAATGGATGATAGCCATCAGAGTGAAACTTCCAGATATGAAACTGATTGAACGTGTACAGATATGAACAGGTTCATGTTTCCTTCCTCCTTCAGCTCTACTGAAGAATCCCTGGAATCTGGTTTTTCGGTTTCATACTGTTTCACTTTTAAAGTGATTAAAAAACAAAAAAAGCTTCTAATGATTTACAACAGTTTTAATTTTTATTCTGAATTTCTTCCATCTTTTGTTTCACGTTTCTTCACTTTGTCGTTACCCACACCCGCCCACCGCCCCCCCCACCATCCCACTCCTTCCCATCAACCATTTTCACATCCAGCCAGAATCTAAAAACACTTTGAATACGCGTGAAATTCTCACAAATTCCCTGTTTTATTCACACTTTGTCAAAATAAGTTGGAAAAAAAACGTGAGTCAGGGTTTAGCGTCTCTGAAATGGAGGCTTTTAGAGTAGACCGTCCTGATCCAGCTGTTGGTAGAAAATGGTAAAGGTGTGTTTGTACCCCCACTATTCACCCAGCCTCCTGCTGGGTCACTCTGGCACGCTCCTCTCTAAACTTTAACTGACCTCCAGGAAAAAACCTTTTCATCTGCTGCTTTTCAGCTGTTCATTAAAAACACCAGAGGACGAAGGTTTAGAGGAGGATGGACGAGGGTGGGATTTGTTGCTCATCTTATTGACTCTGGTTTTTGGTTAGAGTGCAGCGACCCCTCGATAAGAGGCGCTTTGCTTCTCGAAAGCCTCGCTGTTCCACGTACTTTTTTAAAGCAATGTTGCAGCTTCATACCACACAGCATTGCATTCTGCGAGTTGATTGGTTGTCTATGGAGTAGACAAGCGAATCAGAAACTTACTCATTTTATTTCTAAATTTATTTCAATGGATGAGCTTAAAGTCAATTTTTTATGGGTTAGAGAAAAACCTCTAGCCTTGCTGACGCAGACCATGTAGCTTTGATCGGCCTCCATGTTTATCTATCAAGCTAGAAACGGACCTGATCTATTCACTGATTGGCTGGTCATTTTTACTTGTAAGTGAATGCATGTGAAACCTGACCAAGTACCAGGAGTGAAATTAAACTGAGCAGCGACATGAGGTCTGTTTTGATTTGTCTCACACACACTTGGCGGCCGTTCTAATGTAATTAAAGCCGTCACTGTTTTAAATCAATTTGAAGATTTTATCACGGTTTGGACGAAAGTCTTTAAACAAGAAAGAAAAGTGTCAAAATTTTGTTGTCTGTCTAAAAAGTCTACCGTGTAGTTTCAGAGCCTTAAAACCTTTGAAATGATAGAAAAATAACGTCTGCTTTGCGGATTGTGCTTCCGCTCCATCGTCTTCCATTTATCTAGGGCCGAGTCGCGGGAGCACCAGCCTCAGATGGGAAGCCCAGGCTTCTCTCACCCGAGCTGCATCCTCCTGCTCACCCAGAAGGATCCCGAGTCGTTCCCCAGCCAGCTGTGAGACATAGTCTCTCCAGCAGGTCCGGGGTCTGCCTCTTGGTCTCCTCCCGGATTATGCTTACTGTAGGTTCTTTTAAGACGTAACTCTTGTGATAAACGAGGAACCACAGTAATTAACAGTAATAAAATATTCATTTAAGATTCTTTGCAACACAAAAGTAACGAATCCTGATGTATTTTTATAGAAATAAATTGAATTATCAGTCTATTTTATTCTAAATGACCTTCGTTCAGAAGCTCCATGTGTTTAGGTTCACATACATACTGTACCTGGTGGAGTAACTGATGATCTACATAGAGAATAACAGACCAATAAGTTAGCTTCAAATGATCAATAACAGACATGATTGACTAAATGAGGAACTCAATGGACCAATTACGAGGTAGCCCCAATAGACTGACATTAAGTAGTCATAAAGGACCAATAAAAAAGCCCCAAAGGAACAATAAGATACTCAATAATTTAACCATAAAGATCAAACGACGGAGTCCCATTGGACCAATAAGGAAGCCATTATTATTTTACTTTTTAGGAGGATAAGCCTCTTGAGGTATGTTGTTTTCGAGCGGGTGTTCAACCTGACTCGCGTGTTTTAGGAAGGCGGGCGGAAACCAGAGTACCTGGAGAAAATAACGTAAACACGGAGAGAATATGTAAACTCTACACAGAAAAGACAGCGTTCAAAACCTCAGCTCCCACCGAGGTGGGGATTCAAACCCACCACCTTCTTGCTGTGAGGCCACTGTGCTGCTGAAAAGTGGGCTGAAACGTAGCCATAACGTGGCTTCAATGGATTAAGAAGTCAAACATAGTGCAACCTCATACGTTTCAGACTGATAACGAGTGTTAGTGTCCTAACGAGCTATGTTTCTATTTAATTAAAGAAAGTCTAGACTAGGCATGGGCAAACTACGGCCCCAGGGCCACATGCAGCCCGTTAAACGTTTGAATCCGGCCCGCCAAACTTGAAAAAGTTAAATAAATAAACCTTGTTAACGTTTTATTTTTCCTGCAATCCTGATGTTTCGTCACTAAATGGCGCCAAAGATACAACAACACTGCTCTCATTAAAATGCCTGAGTCTCTGTGGTGCGCACGCTGGAAAGCCATCGGGTCCTCTAACACGCATGTAAACAAGCGTGTTAGATGTTAAAATAAGCAAAATGTTACATCAAGCGCTTAGATTTCAGACCTAGCGTTGCTTTATTTTAAATTTAACGTTCTCGATGTAACATTTAGCATTGTTAAAATCTGGCGTGTCATTCTATTGGTCTAATCTAGAGGTTACCAAAGCATGCCATCCATCTGCTCCTGTTCCGGCCCTCTGGTCAAATGTTAGAACTCAAAGTGGCCCAGGAACCAAAAAGTCTGCCCACCCCTGGTCTAGACTGTCTGCATCTGCTTTAGAAAAACCCAGAAACACTTTGAACCCTCTTGTTCTTAAGCTGGGCACACACTGTCTGATATTCAGTCCAATTTGAGCCCAATTTCAGGTCAAACAGAACTCTAAGATTGGGCTGAATTTCTTCTTAATGGTACATCTTGATGGTTCCGTGTTCAGGGGGTTAAGAGGAGACATTTGTTGCTCCTAACTAGTCATCAGACGATAGGATCTGTTTCCTGCATGTCTGATGTTTTATCGTTGCTCGTGGAAACATAGCACTGTAGAAGCAGCACTATGGATCCGTTCTCCTGATTGGTGGAGGCAAAACAAGTAGAAGAAGCAGTTTAAATTTACTGGTACAGCGTGAGTGGTTCACTCACAGCAGACTATGAGATTGTACAGTGTGCGCACTGTGAGGCTCAAACCACAGGAGATCTAGTCTCACAGAGGGCGGAGGGAGGATGGAGGTCCCATTTGGAACCTTCTAAAAGTAGAGTAACACTGGGAGTGTGAGGAGCCCCTCCCCTTTGCACTGCAGCAGTCAAAGTAGGAGAAATAACGAGAGCCGGCCCGTTTTTAAGCCCTATTGAAACAAAGTATCACACCGTGTTCCTGCTGTTACCATGACACCGGGTGAGGCACCCATGCCACCCCTCCAACCCCGTTACGAATCCAGTCAGAGCTGGAATTTATCAGATTAGTGAAAATTAAAGACATAAAATCCCGTTTTTTGTGTTGAATCCTGAGCCGTCACCAGCAGAGGAAGCTGGCACACATGCAGACTTACAGTCTGTTCAGACTCCCCGTGGCCAGCGCCAAGGTCAGAGCGCCAACCTCACACACACTGAGCAGAAAAACTTTACCCCAAAGTATGAGAACACACAACCTAATGCTGCAGTTTTTTTAAATTGTATAAAATCTTAAATATTTTCCTACCGTCAGATTTTCTTCTTTGATTTAACACACCTTCCTTTTCAGGTCATCGTTTGGCTGGTTTACGTTTTTAAAACTCCTTAGACTTTTTTTTTTTTTTTTTGTCCACGTCTTGTTCTGGCGTCTGTTTCTATTTTAAGATTAAAATGTTTCCGTCTCTTTAAGAATCAGCTGGTTTCTGCTAACTTTTTTTTTCTGGTGAAACTTTGCTTCTTAAAGATAAAGCGGGAAAAACCAAACCTCATGATGAAGAACCAGACCATCCAGTTTAAAACTGGTTCTTTCTTGTTTGTCCACATTACTTTTCTTTATCTCTTCAGGAGACACAAACAAAATGATTTGTTTGGACAAGAAAACCGGATGAATGACTAGAAAAATAATTCATCATAAAAAACGGTAACGAGATGAGCGGTAATGAACTCGTTATAACAACGTACGATGAGGAAAAAGAATCCGAAAGTTTTACAAATTAGGAGAAAATCTGATTTTTAAATTTTAGGAAAGGGTGGAATGCCCCCTGTGGGTCAGAGACAGGGTCCTGCCCCAAGTGGAGGAGTATAAGTATCTCGGGGTCTTGTTCACAAGTGGGGGAAGGATGGAGCGGAAGATCGACAGGCGGATCGGTGCGGCATCAGCAATAACTAGGACGCTGCATCGGTCCGTCGTGGTAAAGAGAGAGCTGAGCCGAAAAGAAAAGCTCTCGATTTACAAGTCGATCTACGTTCCTACCCTCACCATGGTAACCAGGATCTACGTTCCTACCCTCACCATGGTAACCAAGATCTACGTTCCTACCCTCACCATGGTAACCAGGATCTACGTTCCTACCCTCACCATGGTAACCAAGATCTACGTTCCTACCCTCACCATGGTAACCAGGATCTACGTTCCTACCCTCACCATGGTAACCAGGATCTACGTTCCTGCCCTCACCATGGTAACCAGGATCTACGTTCCTACCCTCACCATGGTAACCAAGATCTACGTTCCTACCCTCACCATGGTAACCAGGATCTACGTTCCTACCCTCACCATGGTAACCAGGATCTACGTTCCTACCCTCACCATGGTAACCAGGATCTACGTTCCTACTCTCACCATGGTAACCAAGATCTACGTTCCTACCCTCACCATGGTAACCAGGATCTACGTTCCTACCCTCACCATGGTAATCAGGATCTACGTTCCTACCCTCACCATGGTAACCAAGATCTACATTCCTACCCTCACTATGGTAACCAGGATCTATGTTCCTACCCTCACCATGGTAACCAAGATCTACATTCCTACCCTCACCATGGTAACCAGGATCTATGTTCCTACCCTCACCATGGTAACCAGGATCTAGGTTCCTACCCTCACCATGGTAACCAGGATCTATGTTCCTACCCTCACCATGGTAACCAGGATCTATGTTCCTACCCTCACCATGGTAACCAGGAGCTACGTTCCTACCCTCACCATGGTAACCAAGATCTACGTTCCTACCCTCACCATGGTAACCAGGATCTACGTTCCTACCCTCACCATGGTAACCAGGATCTACGTTCCTACTCTCACCATGGTAATCAGGATCTACGTTCCTACCCTCACCATGGTAACCAAGATCTACATTCCTACCCTCACTATGGTAACCAGGATCTATGTTCCTACCCTCACCATGGTAACCAAGATCTACATTCCTACCCTCACCATGGTAACCAGGATCTAGGTTCCTACCCTCACCATGGTAACCAGGATCTATGTTCCTACCCTCACCATGGTAACCAGGATCTATGTTCCTACCCTCACCATGGTAACCAAGATCTACATTCCTACCCTCACCATGGTAACCAGGATCTATGTTCCTACCCTCACCATGGTAACCAGGATCTATGTTCCTACCCTCACCATGGTAACCAGGATCTATGTTCCTACCCTCACCATGGTAACCAGGAGCTACGTTCCTACCCTCACCATGGTAACCAGGATCTACGTTCCTACCCTCACCATGGTAACCAGGATCTACGTTCCTACTCTCACCATGGTAACCAGGATCTACTTTCCAACCCTCACCATGGTAACCAGGATCTACGTTCCAACCCTCACGATGGTAACCAGCTGTGGGTGGTGACCGAAAGAATGAGATCGTGGGTACAAGCGGCCGAAATGAGCTTCCTCCACAGGGTGGCTGGGCTCTCACTCAGAGATCGGGTGAGGAGCTCTGCCATCCGGGAGGAGCTCGGTGTTGAGCCGCTCCTCCTCCAGGTCGAGAGGAGCCAGATGGGGTGGTTCGGGCATCTGGTCAGGATGCCCCCCAGTGCCTCGCAGGCGAGGTGTTTTGGGCTTGTCCCACCGGGAGGAGAACAAGGGGCAGACCCCGGACCCGCTGGAGAGACTATGTCTCACAGCTGGCCGGGGAATGACTTGGGATCCTTCCAGGTGAGCTGGAGAATGCAGCCGGGGAGAGAGTCGCCTTGGCTGCCCGTTTGAGGCTGTTGCCCCCGCGACCCGACCCCGGAACAAGCGGAAGATGACGGAACAGAAAGATTAATCCTGTTTTTTTAAAAGTTAACCTTTACTTTTTAAAATTCATTCACAACATCAAAAACTGTTTTTACGAACGTCAGATTCCCCCCCAAAAAAGGAATTTCAATAAAACTGCTCACAGTTACTCAGTACAGCCATGGATGAGCTGATTGGAATTAATAAGCCTTTTTAAAAACTTTTATTCCAGGTTACGTCTCCTTCACACACCGACAGAAAAACACAACACACACAATTATTACTAAACTGATAATTTTAGTAATTTTAGGTGTCTTCTATGGAGAAGATACCTAACCCCCCGTTTCTCCCACCATTGGTGCCATCGTGGCAGAGCCTGCGTGCACCCACATCCGTTCATACTCTGTCTTTTATAAAGTGAGTGATTTATAAAAGTGACTGTTGTGTAACTTTGAGGAGCTGCTGTACGTAAATCTTAAGACGTTACGTCCCTTCATTTACTGAAGCTAACCGAGGACAGTGAAATGAAGCATTTGAAGCAGTGAGGAAACAATTAGAAAGCAGCCATATCTGTTGGTTGGTCATCTTCAGAACCGCTTATCCTAGTCAGGTTGTATGGGGTGCAGGAGCCTAGCCTGGCTGATTTCAGGTAGAAGGCTGGGTACACCTCAAACAGGTCATTCATATTCATGTCTTGCAGTGGGTGAGGTTACCACGGCTACGCAAAAGCAACAGCTTCCCGTAGTTTAAGAGTATTTTTGGTGCTCTGGGATTTGGATCCGCTTGTTAACCACTGACATAACCAATCATACAGAACAGATCGTCATCGTCATCAATCCAAATCATCCAAACCAATCACATCATTCTCCTCAGCACCTCCAACCCATGACAAACAAATCCTGACATCTGATTGGTTAATGAGTAGTTACATAAAATGATGCTTTCCCTCTGCAGATGTCCCCCATTGGCTCCCATAGCCTGCAGTGAAAATCCTGCAGACTGCTGTGTGTGTGTGTGTGTGTGTGAGGATGGAGATAGAGCACACACACACACACACACACACACACACACACACACACACACACACACACACACACATACGTCAGTGTGTCAGTCTTCTGTATTTAACAGTGTGCTGATTAACCGGTGAGCCCGGTACTTACACACACACACATACAGCCAAGCTGTGTGTGTATGTTAGATTGTATTTCTATATGGGGGCGGAGCCAGTGCTCCAGCTCTCCTCTCTGATTGGATGAACATCCTGTGAACATCAGTGTTTAGAGACACTGAGGTGACGAGATGGAACAAAAACAAGGATTCAGAAACTTGGTGATGAAAAGAGAAAAAATAATGAAGAGAATATTAAAAAGAAATATGTATTCATCCATCAGTGATCCAATTTCAGATTCATCCATCCGTCCATTCAACCATCCATCCATCTGTCCGTCCGTCCATCCATCCGTCCGTCCATCCATCCATCCATCCATCCATCCATATTCTCTAGGCTCATTGGTTCATCTCTCCATCCTGTAATTCATTTGCTCATTTATTTGCGGTTGGCAAGATGGAGGAACTGGTTACCCTCGTTCTGACCCAGTGGGAATGTGGAGGGGCCATCTTGGTGTACTTTATTGAACCCCAACTCCATGGACTCATTACGGACTGGTTTTGTAACCGTTCAAATGCCAGATTTTACACCGTCTAAGTGGATCAGGAAGGCATCGAGGTGTTAGCACCACAACATCAAATTTACCTTTGGGGATTAATAAAGTATTAATTATAAATGTAATTATTATTATAGTGATCTCATCAAAGTGTTGACAAGACCGTGGACTAAAACCACGCTAAACTTCTCTCAAAACAAACAAACGAATCGTGTTGTAATTTGTCGGTTTAATAACAATTCTTTTATAATGAACAGGAGTAAAAACTGTTAGAAAACTACAGAAAAACAAATACAGCTTCACTCTATAGGAACAAACAGGTGCCACTTCAATACAAGAAAACAATAACCTGTGCTGTTTACTTTAGCTTAGCCACGTTAGCATGCGGCCATATTCCTCTAATCTAACTAAGATATCACACACCTTTCAAACAATAAACATCCAGTAAACACTCAAAAACAACTTATGATTCTAACTAAAAATGAATTGATTAAGCTGCAGATTCTGTGGCTGCCTTGTTGCTTCGTCTGTTAACCAAACACAGGAAGTGATGTAACCAAAACCAACTATGTCAACACTACGTAATTAAAGAATCACACAACGGATCGTGGGGCAGGACAATTATGTTACCTAATCGTTCCACGTGTCTCCAGATGTAATCATGGAATAGAAAATATAAATTTTTTACAGTTTGATCGTCTCGTTTGTTCATTTATTTATTAGTTTCTCGTTTATTAAAATGTTTGAACGTGTAGAAAATCTCTGTTTGAATATTTTCTTTGTCTTTCATGGTTTCGTTCCTCCCCCGCTTCACTTTTCTTTTCTGTGACCAGACTGTTTGTTCTCACCATCCTACCTTCACATTCCCTTCATCATGTCTCTTTTAGATTTCTATCTTAGATGTTCATCCATCCCTCCAAATGTTGGTCTGCCACCATGCAGACGTCTCAGGATCTGAATCCATATTTTTTCAACCTTCTCTTTCTCTCTTCCCTCTGGGCTCACGACGCTCTACATTAGCTCGCCCCGAGACATGTGAGGAGATTCCATTCACAGAAGAGAGAGAGAGAGGGTAAATGTTTGTGTTTCTGTATTGATGAGCAACCAAATGGCCCCCCACCCGAGGCATCGATCTGATGCCCACAACAACCACATGAGTCGTTCCCACCTCCTCCAGTTTCCCCTCGCCCGCCCTGCAGATGGTCTTTTTAATCCTGTTTATTCCGTCTTTCTTTTTAAGGTAAATATATGTTCTTTAAAATTTTTTTTCTGGTTTTTATAAATCTTGATTCAGCTCTAACTTTTCGTTTATTCTCTACCAGGCCGGATGGGAGGGGTTTCCGTTTCAGACGTCTCATGCATGAACCCAATCCCGACTTCTACGCAATCTGAGGTGGTTCGTGTGAATTTTAAACAAATTCAGACGCTGCCGAATGGTAAGACTAGTGGACAGAATCTGAAGTGAACCAAGGACAGTGAAATGAAGCTTTTGAAGCAGCAAAGAAACAAATAGAACGAACACACAAAGCCTGTCAGTGTAGGACTGTACAGAAGAAAATTGGAGCACATCATGGAACAGCCGCAGGGTGGCTGGGCTCTTATTCGGAGATTGAGTGAGGAGCTCTGCCACCCGGGAGGAGCTCGGTGTCGAGCTGCTCCTCCTCCGGGTCAAGAGAAGCCAGATGGGGTGGTTCCTCAAGCGCCTCGCTGGTGAGGTGTTTGGGGCACGTCCCGTCAGGAGGAGACCAGGAGGCAGACCCCAGACCTGCTGGAGAGACTATGTCTCACAGCTGGTCGGGGAACGACTTGGGATCCTTCCGGGTGAGCTGGAGGATGCAGCCGGAGTGAGAGAAGCCTGGGCTTCCCGTCTGAGGGTGTTGCCCCCTCGACCCGGCCCTGGATGAGTGGGAAACGATGGAACGGAATCACGGAACAGAATTATAAATAATAAATGTAAACTCTAATTCACCACATTTTAAGTGGTTTTCTAACCGTATCCCATCGTGCACCGGTTTCTGCACATTTAATATCTTATACGTAAAGATTCCATTCCGTTTTCTTCTGCTTATCCTGAGCCGGGTCGCGGACTAACCCCAACCCACTTCCGCCACTTGAAAACCCAGGTTTCTCTCACCCCGGCCACGCCCTCCAGCTCAGCCGAGAGGATCCCAAGGTGTTCCCTGTTCAGCTGTGAGACACAGTCCCTCCAGCTGGTCCTCGACCTGCCTCTGTTGGTATGGAACACCTCACCAGCGAGGCGTCTAGGACGCAACCTAACCTGACGCCCAAACCACCTCATCTAGTTTCTCTCAGTTGGAAGTGAGGTGCATTGGGACTCCAATTGATGTCTGAGCTGATCCAGAAGTTCTTTAGACGACTCAGCAGAGAAACAAGGATGAAGAAATAAACTGGATTTAATCTCAATCATTTAACTTTGAAGTTTTTCCCAAAAATTTAGAAATGTATATTTTTTTTGTTTGAAAAAAACCATAAACTGACCTTCACCGAACATGTTTAGCAGCCATGTTGAACATGGCTACTAAACGTCACCTATTGGGACAAACTAGAATAGCAGAGGAGTCATAAACAAGGTTTGAACAGACCGGATTCAAAAGCATAACGGACCGTATACGGTCCTCGGACCATGGTTTGTCCACCCTGGATGATTTTATGTAGCACCTCAACTTTACAGAATACGAAGGAAGCCTCCAGTACTCAGCCTGACCATGCATCTGTACTTCTGTAACACATTTAAGAATGTAATACTTCCTAAACCAGCAAGAGGATTGTGAATGATATTGTCCATAGTTAGTCAGCGCCAACTATGAATGAACTGATGACCTCCAATCATCATCAATCATCCAATCATGTGACAGAAGGTTGTGGTAATAACACAATGAGTTTAAATCGTTTACACAGACCTCGGCCATCTTTAATGATACAATTTGTGTTTTCGGGGACGTGGGGGCATTTTGTTTTACTTTACTTTGAAAGATTTTCGATGTCCTCACGTTGGCTCGAACACCTCTGGACACCTCTGGGCCTCGCTGACTCAGACATCCTCCATCTGTCCTCCTTTCTCACCTTCTTCTTTGCGCCACATTTGATCTGTTTCTGTGTTTCCATCCCTCCTGCCTCCAGCTACACGGCAGCCATGCCTACTGAAATGAAACCAGGCAGCAGAGTACGGGAGAGTAACCCCCACATGTAGGAACGATGTTCTAATCTTCACCTGCAGGGGCAGCAGAGTACGGGAGAGTAACCCCCACATGTAGGAACGATGTTCTAATCTTCACCTGCAGGGGCAGCAGAGTACGGAAGGGTAACCCCCACATGTAGGAACGATGTTCTGATCTTCACCTGTAGGGGCAGCATGGTCGTCTTAATAAGACCGGACAGAAACAGTAGGACGTGATGGGAGGGACACGTGAATTTAAGAACTTATCCTAGTGTGTGGGCATCAAGACCCAGACATGTTGAACAGTCTTCGTTTGGGAGCGAGAGGGATCCAATAAAAATGAGGAGATTTGATGATTGAAACTAAGAAAAGATTAGTTTCTTTTAGTTGAGGGATTAAGTATTCATTCTGTTTAACTCTCTGTGAAACTTTCACCAATAAAATACCACCCAAACCAGTGAAGGAATTTCAAAGAAAGCCCACAGTTACTGAGTACCTATTATAGATTGACTGATTAAAATCCTGGTCAACGTAGACCTCACTCGTTCCTCATTAATACAGTTTTTTTAAGGCCTTGACATCGACTTATATTCCTTTGACTCTCGTGGTTATTTATTCTGTGGTGGGTTTAAAGAGAAAGCAGTTTTTAGAATTTTTTCGATCATTCTTTCGGTCACCCCCCCAACTGGTGACCGTAGGTGAGGGTAGGAACGTAGATCCTGGTTACCACGGTGAGGGTAGGAACATAGATCCTGGTTACCATGGTGAGGGTAGGAACGTAGATTCTGGTTACCATGGTGAGGGTAGGAACGTAGATACTGGTTACCATGGTGAGGGTAGGAACGTAGATCCTGGTTACCACGGTGAGGGTAGGAACATAGATCCTGGTTACCATGGTGAGGGTAGGAACATAGATTCTGGTTACCATGGTGAGGGTAGGAACGTAGATACTGGTTACCATGGTGAGGGTAGGAACGTAGATCCTGGTTACCATGGTGAGGGTAGGAACGTAGATCCTGGTTACCACGGTGAGGGTAGGAACGTAGATCCTGGTTACCACGGTGAGGGTAGGAATGTAAATCCTGGTTACCATGGTGAGGGTACGAACGTAGATACTGGTTACCATGGTGAAGGTTGGAACGTAGATCCTGGTTACCATGGTGAGGGTAGGAATGTAGATCCTGGTTACCACGGTGAGGGTAGGAATGTAAATCCTGGTTACCATGGTGAGGGTAGGAACGTAGATACTGGTTACCATGGGGAAGGTTGGAACGTAGATCCTGGTTACCATGGTGAGGGTAGGAACGTAGATCCTGGTTACCATGGTGAGGGTAGGAACGTAGATCCTGGTTACCATGGTGAGGATAGGAATGTAGATCCTGGTTACCATGGTGAGGGTAGGAACGTAGATCCTGGTTACCATGGTGAGGGTAGGAACTTAGATCCTGGTTACCATGGTGAGGGTAGGAACTTAGATCCTGGTTACCATGGTGAGGGTAGGAACGTAGATCCTGGTTACCATGGTGAGGGTAGGAACGTAGATACTGGTTACCATGGGGAAGGTTGGAACGTAGATCCTGGTTACCATGGTGAGGGTAGGAACGTAGATCCTGGTTACCATGGTGAGGGTAGGAACGTAGATCCTGGTTACCATGGTGAGGATAGGAATGTAGATCCTTGTTACCATGGTGAGGGTAGGAACGTAGATCCTGGTTACCATGGTGAGGGTAGGAACTTAGATCCTGGTTACCATGGTGAGGGTAGGAACTTAGATCCTGGTTACCATGGTGAGGGTAGGAACGTAGATCCTGGTTACCATGGTGAGGGTACGAACGTAGATACTGGTTACCATGGTGAAGGTTGGAACGTAGATCCTGGTTACCATGGTGAGGGTAGGAATGTAGATCCTGGTTACCACGGTGAGGGTAGGAATGTAAATCCTGGTTACCATGGTGAGGGTAGGAACGTAGATACTGGTTACCATGGGGAAGGTTGGAACGTAGATCCTGGTTACCATGGTGAGGGTAGGAACGTAGATCCTGGTTACCATGGTGAGGGTAGGAACGTAGATCCTGGTTACCATGGTGAGGATAGGAATGTAGATCCTGGTTACCATGGTGAGGGTAGGAACGTAGATCCTGGTTACCATGGTGAGGGTAGGAACTTAGATCCTGGTTACCATGGTGAGGGTAGGAACTTAGATCCTGGTTACCATGGTGAGGGTAGGAACGTAGATCCTGGTTACCATGGTGAGGGTAGGAACGTAGATACTGGTTACCATGGGGAAGGTTGGAACGTAGATCCTGGTTACCATGGTGAGGGTAGGAACGTAGATCCTGGTTACCATGGTGAGGGTAGGAACGTAGATCCTGGTTACCATGGTGAGGATAGGAATGTAGATCCTTGTTACCATGGTGAGGGTAGGAACGTAGATCCTGGTTACCATGGTGAGGGTAGGAACTTAGATCCTGGTTACCATGGTGAGGGTAGGAACTTAGATCCTGGTTACCATGGTGAGGGTAGGAACGTAGATCCTGGTTACCATGGTGAGGGTAGGAACATAGATCCTGGTTACCATGGTGAGGGTAGGAACGTAGATCCTGGTTACCATGGTGAGGGTAGGAACTTAGATCCTGGTTACCATGGTGAGGGTAGGAACGTAGATCCTGGTTACCATGGTGAGGGTAGGAACATAGATCCTGGTTACCATGGTGAGGGTAGGAACGTAGATGCTGGTTACCATGGTGAGGGTAGGAACATAGATCCTGGTTACCATGGTGAGGGTAGGAACATAGATCCTAGTTACCATGGTGAGGGTAGGAACATAGATCCTGGTTACCATGGTGAGGGTAGGAACATAGATCCTGGTTACCATGGTGAGGATAGGAACGTAGATCGACTTGTAAATGGAGAGCTTTACTTTTCGGCTCAGCTCTTTCTTCCACATGATGGACCGATGCAGCGTCCAAGTTTTCTGCTGATGCCGCACCAATCCATCTGTCGATATCCCACTCCATCCTTCCTCCACTTGCGGCAGGACCCTGTCCCTGACCCGCACTGTTTGAATCTGACTGTATACATTCACTTAGTAATGGTTATGTGACCAACACCTAAACTTGGAGGGTCGGTGGAAAAACCAGAGAAAAACTGACTGTGTACCAACCATATGAAGGACTGGTTGGACTGTCTGGTCGCCATCGGCTCCAATCAGGTTAAATTAGCGTCATATGTTCCACCAGGTTTTTCTAACACGTGCCCAGAATGTTCCACCAACAGCTCTGATTGTTTAATTAACTGTTGGAATAAAACCAAACTCTAGTTTAGGGACAGAAACTAAAACTTGGCAGACTGGATTTTACATTTAAGTTTTCTGTTAGGAGCGTCTCTCGTTTCCCTGCAGCTCCGTGTAAAACAAACAAAGCCTTCAGGTTCTTCTGCTCACACACAGAAAGCAAACAGAGGAACAAAAACACCAGAGAGCCTCACAACGAGGAGCGGGCTCCCGACGAGGAGCGGGCTAACAACGAGGAGCGGGCTCACGACGAGGAGCGGGCTCACGACGAGGAGCGGGCTCCCGACGAGGAGCAGGCTCACAACGAGGAGCCTCACGACGAGGAGCGGCCTCCCGACGAGGAGCGGGCTCCCGACGAGGAGCAGGCTCACGACGAGGAGCCTCACAACGAGGAGCGGGCTCATGACGAGAAGCGGGCTCACGACGAGGAGCGGGCTCACGACGAGGAGCGGGCTCCCGACGAGGAGCGGGCTCACAACGAGGAGCGGGCTCACAACGAGGAGCGGGCTCACAACGAGGAGCCTCACAATGAGAGGAGCAGGCTCACGACAAGGAGCCTCAGAATGAGGAGCAGGCTCACGATGAGGAGCGGGCTCACAACGAGGAGCAGGCTCACAACGAGGAGCAGGCTCACAA
This sequence comes from Neostethus bicornis, assembly GCA_902685375.1. Classification (NCBI taxonomy): domain Eukaryota; kingdom Metazoa; phylum Chordata; class Actinopteri; order Atheriniformes; family Phallostethidae; genus Neostethus; species Neostethus bicornis. The sequence goes on from LR738550.1 coordinate 30,102,035, forward strand.
TGAGGAGCAGGCTCACAATGAGGAGCAGCCTCACAACGAGGAGCCTTACAACGAGGAGCCTCACAACGAGGAGCCTCACAACGAGGAGCAGGCTCACAACGAAGAGCCTCACAACGAGGAGCAGGCTCACGACGAGGAGCAGGCTCACAACGAGGAGCCTCAGAACGAGGAGCCTCAGAACGAGGAGCAGGCTCACAACGGGGAGCCTCAGAACGAGGAGCCTCACAACGAGGAGCAGGCTCACAACGAGGAGCCTCACAACGAGGAGCAGGCTCACAACGAGGTTTTACCACCTCCCCCATTAATACTTTTATAAGTCTGGTGTCTGGAGATCAGGATGTTTACAGACGACACTGTGATACTGACTAGTGAGACGGTGGCTCAGTGGTTAGACCGTTCATTCACCCACGGACTGGAAGTCAACTAGAAGTTCGCGGGTTCGCATCTCACTGAGTGGGCGTCTATGGTCCTTGGAGAAGACACCTAACCCCCGTTTTTCCCACCATTGGTGCCGTCATGGCAGCCTGCTGCGGTGTAGGAGTGCAGCACCAAATTTCCCCGGTGAGGGATGAATAGAGTAAGAAAAAAAATGTAAAAAATATGTATTGAAAACAGGAAGAGGTTCAGAACGGCTATGCAGGACGACGAGAGGAAATCCAAAGTGTGTGTTTAGTGGTTGTCATGTGTACGTGATCACTTCACCTTAGTCACCACATAGACCTCAGATATTCATTATTAATAGAGTGTGTGATTCCGGGCAGGGGGGATGCGGGGAGCGGGGGGGATTTTTTATGACTATAGCGCCATCATTTTTATTTTTGTACTGTCAGCCACCTTCTTAACCATCTGTCTCTTACTGGGTTGTTGGGGGTGCCGGAGCCCAGGTCACCAGTCTGTCGCGGGGCCACACACTCATTCCTAGGGCCAATCATGTAGTGGCCAATCAACCTATGATTGTTTTTGGAGGGTGGGAGGAAACCGGAGTCCCCGGAGAAAACCCATGCAGACACAGGGAGAAGATGCAAATTCCACACATAAAGGACAGTGTTCCAAGCCTCCTCCCTACCCGGGACTTGAACCCACAATCTTAATGCTATGGGGCCACTGTGCTACCCACTGTGATCACTCTGTGATCCTGTTATTGTACATAAAAAGAGAGACGGAGAAGAGTTAAATCCAATCTGCTCTGAAGAAGCAGAGCAAACGGTTTTAATAGTCTGTTTCTACTATTTTTCAGGAAACTCGTCACTGCTTCCTTCTTTTTAAACAATGGTTTAGTATTTTTTAACGACTTGTTTTCCTCTCTTGGACACAGTGAGGATCCTGTTTTTACAACGTTAGCAGCCATTAGATGTAGGTACAGATCTAAGGTCACTTTACGTCCATTCTTTAGGATCGTTTGAGGATTTCTTTCCCACGTCGTTCTCTCATACAAGCGTTCTATACAGTAAAATTAATCTGACTTACAAATGGACTGTCTTCTTCTCTTTCCATCATTTCCCTTCAGGGGGCGCCACAGCAAGTCAGTTTCTTCTATCTAACCCTATCTCCTGCATCCTCTTCAGTCACACCAACTATCATCATGTCTTCCTTCACTGTATCCATGAACCTCCTCTTTGGTCTTCCTCTAGTCCTCTTTCCTGGTGGTTCCAAACCCAGCATCCTTCTTCTGATGTACTCTCTCTCTCTCCTCTGCACATGTCCAAACCATCTCAGTCTGACCTCTCTGACTTTAAAACCTCTAACATGTGCTGTTCCTCTGATCCTGTCCATCCTGGTCACTCCCAGAGAGATCCTCAGCATCTTCATCTCTGCTACAAACATCTCTGTTTCCTGTCTTTTCCTCAGTGACACTGTCTCTAGACCATATTGGACCGTACTGGACCTTTTTAGCGCCTGATAATACCTCTAGAGAAGCCTGTAGAGAAGCCCAAAGTCTTTTACCAGATGTGAATGTGAGTGGGTACCTCACATTCACATCTAAATAATAAATAAAACTGACAGTGTTTTTGTAAAATAATAATTCTCATTTCATCAAAATTTATAGATAAACATGGCACCTTTTTTTTTTTTATCTCAAACAGGTTGCTAATCCATTTACTTGGTCAGTGGAGAACAAAATCCATGGCCAAGAAACACCCAATATGTGAATTGTGTCCAAACACATCATGAGAGGGTTTGCAAATGATTGAAATAGAAAACCGCTTTGGGTATCGTTCGGGACTACTGTTCAAGAGCGCTGTAAAAGTGGATGTTTTAGTACCAAAAAAAATATATGTATGGACATCTGGTTTGGTACCAAGCCGTGTACCAATGATTGTACCCTACCGTTGTGTTTGGGCTGCTGAAACACGTTATTTCATGTGTACAGTGAGTTTTTCTGGAATTAACCCTTTTAGCACCATAATAACAGCTATCTGACAGACCAGGTTCTTTTCTCCCACTAGCCCAACGCCCCCTGGGACTTTGTTTAAAGGTTTTAACAATGTTTTATTCCAGTTTAAAAATATTCCTGAAATTATTTTCCATTTTATTCGTGTATGTTTGAGACACTTGGAAACCGTTTCGTCAAGAATTGGAAACGATTCAAACGCCAGGTTTGAGCTGGACCGTCATGTTTATTAAATATGCTAGAAAACGAACCCTCTGATTGGACGGAATGATTGTTTTTATGATCTTTTAAAAATGTTTGGTTATTTTTATTTTGTAAAAACAACAAATTAAATCAAAGAAATCAGTCGTACATTTTTTTAAGAAGATGAAACTAAAATCTCTTGACGTTCTGACGATGAAGGGATGAATTATGGATTCTGTGAGGATGAATAGTTTATCGCTGCAGAGAAATACATCCCATAATAATTGTGGCTTCCAGTAGGACTGGCACTGCCATCCCCGGAGCCATGCTGCCAGCATGGCTAAAAATAACCCGCCGCAGAGAGACAGAGACCAGGCTGAAGCAGGTCCGACCGGGGACGACGATGTCTTCCTGTTTTATTGTTAAAAAAAAAACGGAAAAAAAATCTTTTATTTTTCTTAAACATTTCATTTGTGTTTAATTTTTAGGTAAAAAAAAAAAGAAAAGTCATTCTGAGAAATTATTTATGTTGTGATTAAAAATCCCAGTTCGGGTTTGAGGAGGGTCTGAAAAGATGTGTCTTTGGTCCAACATGGACGCCCTCGTGAAACACGATGACTCACGACTGTGAAGGTGAGAAAGAAAGGACGGACGGATGGAGGGAGGGACGGAGGGACAGACGGAGGGATAGAGCTCATATTGAAAGGAGAAAAGCAGGTGTCTGCTCCAGCTAGTATCCCCCCCATCCCACCCCTCATCCCCCACGGTGCTTTCTGGGTTCATCTCTTCAGGTTTTAAAAGTAACTCACTCTCTCTCTCTGACATTTAAGCATTTCTTAACGATCTCCCTCCTTTTTCACTGTCCGGACCCCTTAAATAATGACTACCTATTTGTTTAAATACGTACAGACGTTTGTCAGCAGCGGTGAGTTTCTCCCGACCAATGAACAGCCTCATAAAATAAAAAATGGCGCCCAACTACAAAATAAAAGGCAATTGAAACCAGTTTAACGGTAAATTTGGAACTACTTTTTTAAAATGTCATCATTGTCGTGATGTTAAGAAAGAGAGAAGGTGGCATAAGTTTTACACACACCTGTGGTTCAGATCGGGTAGGAAGTGTAGGTTTGATAAACACCACGTTACCAGAAACTGTCTTTTGAAGCTGTAAAACAATGTTTCTCAACATGACCCACAACTGGCATGTGGAAGTATGGCTGCGGTTTTCTACATTTCTTTCTTTTAATTTCTTCCCCACAAATAAAAATAAGTATGAATCAAAAAACGATTTCCATCCTGATTGTTTTATGTAATAAAATCAAACCAATCTTAATCCATGACGTAAACAAAATAATGACTGTTTCTAATGAAAACATAAAAAAGTTGATGCCAAGCCGTCAAACGTGCCTGCCCGATCTCACAAAATGTACGAATACCTAATGGCCTTTGTGACCAAGACCTTCTATCGCATTAATTACCGTTCCGTTCCATCATCTTCCGCTTGTTCTGGGGTCGGGTCTCGGGGGCAACAGCCTCAAACGGACAGCCCAGGCCTCTCTCTCCCCGGCTGCATCCTCCAGCTCACCTGGAAGGATCCCGAGTCGTTCCCCGACCAGCTGTGAGACATAGTCTCTCCAGCGGGTCCGGGTTCTGCCTCTTGGTCTCCTCCCGGTGGGACGTGCCCAAAACACCTCGCCCGCGAGGCGCTTGGGGGGCATCCTGACCAGATGCCCGAACCACCCCATCTGGCTCCTCTCGACCTGGAGGAGGAGCGGCTCGACACCGAGCTCCTCCCGGATGGCAGAGCTCCTCACCTGATCTCTGAGTGAGAGCCCAGCCACGCTGCGGAGGAAGCTCATTTCGGCTGCTTGTACCCGCGATCTCATTCTTTCGGTCACCACCCACAGCTGGTGACCATAGGTGAGGGTAGGAATGTAGATCCTGGTTACCATGGTGAGGGTAGGAACGTAGATCCTGGTTACCATGGTGAGGGTAGGAACGTAGATCCTGGTTACCATGGTGAGGGTAGAAACGTAGATCCTGGTTACCATGGTGAGGGTAGGAATGTAGATCCTGGTTACCATGGTGAGGGTAGGAACGTAGATCCTGGTTACCATGGTGAGGGTAGGAATGTAGATCATGGTTACCATGGTGAGGGTAGAAACATAGATCCTGGTTACCATGGTGAGGGTAGGAACGTAGATCCTAGTTATCATGGTGAGGGTAGAAACATAGATCCTGGTTACCATGGTGAGGGTAGGAACGTAGATCCTGGTTACCATGGTGAGGGTAGGAATGTAGATCCTGGTTACCATGGTGAGGGTAGGAACGTAGATCCTAGTTATCATGGTGAGGGTAGAAACATAGATCCTGGTTACCATGGTGAGGGTAGGAACGTAGATCCTGGTTACCATGGTGAGGGTAGGAATGTAGATCCTGGTTACCATGGTGAGGGTAGGAACGTAGATCCTGGTTACCATGGTGAGGGTAGGAATGTAGATCCTGGTTACCATGGTGAGGGTAGAAACGTAGATCCGGGTTACCATGGTGAGGGTAGAAACATAGATCCTGGTTACCATGGTGAGGGTAGGAACGTAGATCCTGGTTACCATGGTGAGGGTAGGAACGTAGATCCTAGTTACCATGGTGAGGGTAGGAACGTAGATCCTGGTTACCATGGTGAGGGTAGGAACGTAGATCCTGGTTACCATGGTGAGGGTAGGAACGTAGATCCTGGTTACCACGGTGAGGGTAGGAACGTAGATCGACTTGTAAATCGAGAGCTTTGTTTTTCGGCTCAGCTCTCTCTTTACCACGACGGACCGATGCAGCGTCCTAGTTATTGCTGATGCCGCACCGATCCGCCTGTCGATCTCCCGCTCCTTCCTTCCCCCACTCGTGAACAAGACCCCGAGATACTTAAACTCCTCCACATGGGGTAGGACCCTGTCCCTGACCCGCATTTTTATTTTTTACACTAAAACTAGAGAAAAACTCTTTTGGGTTTTCATCGACTAAAACGTGACTAAAGCTTAAATTAATTTTTGTTCCAAAGACTAAAACAAAAACTCAGATGTGGCCAAAAACAACAACATTACATATAAAGTATCATTTAATTATTGATAGATTTTATAAATAAAGTTTTATACAAAATCAATCAACAACGTTGTCTGAACGACCAAACACAGATTTAAGATTTTTAATTCACGCAAAAAAACAGAGCCGTTTATTATTTAAAAGTTTTGTCATTTTTAAGCATAACGTGTTTAAAACATGACTGACCGGAAACGGCTTCCTGTTCCAAGAACAGAAAACAGTCCCAATGATCCACCGATGGGGTCATAAAGTCTACTGATCACAGAAAAGACTGGGACCCCCTGCTGTAAAACAAAGGAATGGTCTCCATGGAAACATGGCCGTTATTAGGAAAGACGATGTGGGTAAAAGAATGGGGTGAGTCACATGACCCCAGATTTGGTCAGAGGGTCTGATTGAGGAATGGGTAGTGAAGAAGGTGAAAGGCCACGACTGGTTTTAAAGAAAAAAAACTGTCTTCTGTTCAAATGAACGTCTGTTCGAGAACTTTAAAACCAAGAAATGTCAGAGAAACTAAAATAAAAGCAGTAATTTGAAGGTCTTGATTCACCGCAGCGGTTGCCATGGTTTCACTTAGAGCACGAGTTCTACCACCTGCATTTCAGACAAAAACCCCAGAACTGAAACGGATCCTTCGCTGCACTCTGGTTTAAATAATCCCGTCTCGTCCCGCGGACCTGCGTCACACCTGAACAGAAAGGTTAAAGAGCAGGAAACCCTTCTGACACGGAAACCAGGGTCAGTCAGTCACCTTCTTAACCGTCTGTCCCTTCCTAAGTTACGGAGGGCGTCAGAGCCCATCCCGGCTGATTCAAGGCGAGGTACATCCCGAACAGGTTGCCAGTCTGTCGCGGGGCCACACACACACTCATTCTCAGGGGCAAATTTTGGCACCGGCCAATCAACCTAATACACATGTCTTTGGAGGGTGGTAGGAAACCAGAGTACCCGGAGAAAACACACACAGACAAGAAGAGAAAATGCAAACTCAAACAAAAAGGCCAGTGTTCTAGGCCTCGTCCCCACCTGGGATTCGAACCCACAACTTTCTAGCTGTGAGGCCACTGTGCAAACCACTGCGCCACCGTGCTGCCTACATAAACCAGGGGTTATTTATGAATCTCAAACACAAATTTCTACATTTCTAACTCTAAGAAACATCACAGGACATGTGGACAGAATCTGAAGCGAACCGAGGGCAGTGAAATGAAGCTTTTGAAGCAGGAAGGAAACGTTTAGAAAGCACACATACGGAGCCTGTCAGAGTAGGACCATACATAAGAGCACATTGTTGATCACCATGTTTGAACTCATTTTAAAACTGCGTTGCTGTCGTGCACGTCATGCACGTTGACGTAAAGATAATTGATGACAATAATAAATGATTGAATCTTCAAGCTGGAAATGGTCAGAAAAAAGAAAACAGGCCATTCTACACTGAAGAGCGCCTCCGGTGGCAGACATTGATTCCTTCTACGTGGCTACTGTTTAATTTGTCGCTACCTGAAGGTCGGGAGATTTTTTTTTTCCAATGTTAGGTCGGTGTGCACCACACAGTGAGTCATCATACCGTCTTTCACTTGGAGGAGATTCCACCATGGCTGTTTGTGAAGATCACTGATTTAGTCTCCTGATCTACAGAGACCAACATCTCCGCCTCTTCAGTAAAACTTGTTTTCCTCACGTTTGTGAGTGAGTAATAGACAGGCGGTGCTGGCCTCCTGTTGGAGTTCCAGAGACACGGTTGGGTGAGATCAAGTTTTTCATAACGCTTCATAATTCTTAAAAAGGCTTTTCAACACTTTGAAACCCTCTGACGAGCTTCATGACTCGTCAGAGTCATAGTTCTAAAACTACAAAATCTTCACAACACTTAAGAATGCTTCACCATGTCTAACAGGACCCTACAACACTCCACACCTCCCTTCATAATGCTCCGTGAAGCTGGCCCGTCTTAAAAAAAATATATAAACAAAAAAAACCCCAAAAAATATGTCAATCGTTTGTGCTGTAAAAATTTTTGTTTGGGCTGTTTTAGTTTTGTTTTATTTTAAGAAATACGATTTGGATGATGACGTCAACAAAATGAGGGTCTGGATGACGTCATTTTGACCTATAAAAAGATCGCAAATACAAAAAAAAATAAAATAGCACAAAAATTTTTACAGTACAAACGATTGAAATATTTTTTGTTAATTTTTGTTTGTATATATTTTTTAAAAGGGGCCAACTTCAAGGAGCTTCTTCACACTGCTGTACGATGCTTCAGAAAAATCCTCAATGCCTTAATACTCGGACTACCAGAATTCTACAACTACCAGAACTTCCACGGCTGTCAATTTGACGTTTAGCGCTATGGCGATGATGTCATACACAGAAGTGTTTCAGTGACTGATAAACGTCTTGTTAAATCCGTTTTTGCTGACCTAGATTTGACCTGAGTGACTCCACAACGGTTACTAGGCAACAGTAACCGCGCTGCGGTCAGGCACAGGAAAAAGTTACTATGTATCTAATAGGTGTCAAAATGACGGGTGTGGGAGTTAGAGGAAGAATGACTTAGAACTCATTTTTAGTGTTTTATTTCAATTAAATTGCAACAGCAAATAAAAAAAAATGTAGAAAAAAAATCATAAGCCGAGGAACGTCAAAGATAAAAGTAACGACAGGAATTAGACGTCAACTTCTGAGAACTGTCAAACTGACGGCTTTGGTAGTTCTAGTGATAAAACCCTTTAGAACAATTCAATATGATTCAAAATGTTTCCCAAAGATTCACAACTTTTAAGAATTTTTTACGCTTCCAGATCCCTAACAGTCCTTCATACTGCTTCACGTTTTGCAACGCAATGGAACGCTTTACAACACTTACCAGTTTACAACACTTCATAATGGTTCACAGCTCTTCAAACGCTTCAAAAGGAGTCACAACACTTCATAACGGTTCACAGCTCTTCAAACGCTTCAAAAAGAGTCACAACACTTCATAACGGTTCACAGCTCTTCAAACGCTTCAAAAGGAGTCACAACACTTCATAACGGTTCACAGCTCTTCAAACGCTTCAAAAAGAGTCACACACTTCATAACGGTTCACAGCTCTTCAAACGCTTCAAAAAGAGTCACACACTTCATAACGGTTCACAGCTCTTCAAACGCTTCAAAAGGAGTCACAACACTTCATAACGGTTCACAGCTCTTCAAACGCTTCAAAAGGAGTCACAACACTTCATAACGGTTCACAGCTCTTCAAACGCTTCAAAAAGAGTCACAACACTTCATAACGGTTCACGGCTCTTCAAACGCTTCAAAAAGAGTCACAACACTTCATAACGGTTCACAGCTCTTCAAACGCTTCAAAAAGAGTCACAACACTTCATAACGGTTCACAGCTCTTCAAACGCTTCAAAAAGAGTCACAACACTTCATAACGGTTCACAGCTCTTCAAACGCTTCAAAAAGAGTCACAACACTTCATAACGGTTCACAGCTCTTCAAACGCTTCAAAAAGAGTCACAACACTTCATAACGGTTCACAGCTCTTCAAACGCTTCAAAAAGAGTCACAACACTTCATAACGGTTCACAGCTCTTCAAACGCTTCAAAAAGAGTCACAACACTTCATAACGGTTCACAGCTCTTCAAACGCTTCAAAAAGAGTCACAACACTTCATAACGGTTCACGGCTCTTCAAACGCTTCAAAAGGAGTCACAACACTTCATAACTGTTCACAGCTCTTCAAACGCTTCAAAAAGAGTCACACACTTCATAACGGTTCACAGCTCTTCAAACGCTTCAAAAAGAGTCACAACACTTCATAACGGTTCACAGCTCTTCAAACGCTTCAAAAGGAGTCACACACTTCATAACGGTTCACAGCTCTTCAAACGCTTCAAAAAGAGTCACAACACTTCATAACGGTTCACAGCTCTTCAAACGCTTCAGAAGGAGTCACAACACTTCATAACGGTTCACAGCTCTTCAAACGCTTCAAAAAGAGTCACAACACTTCATAACGGTTCACAGCTCTTCAAACGCTTCAAAAAGAGTCACAACACTTCATAACGGTTCACAGCTCTTCAAACGCTTCAAAAAGAGTCACAACACTTCACGTTACATTTTAAAGTTTCATGACTTGTCACAACATTTTAGAAAACTTAGAAAATGCTTCATAATGCGTTACAACGTTTCGAAAAGCTCCGGATTCCTTCACAACACTGACAAACCCATCAAAACGATTCACAATGTTTCACTGAACCTCCGTATGCCTCACGACCCCTCATAGGGCTTCACAAAACCTCACGATGCTCCATAGGGTCATAATGCTTCAAATCACAAGAAAACACTTGGCAACACTTCCCAACACTTTATGATCATAGAACAGGCTTCAGGACTGTGTGTTTGATGATCAAGATGTTTCAACTTCTACCCGGACATCATTTTCAAACTGATAGAAGAGACCTGAGAACTGGTTTTTATAAGCTAACCTGAGTTTGTCCAACCCCCTAAGGAGGAGGAGCTAACCCCAACAAACCTGCTTACAGGCTGTTTTCTGATGGTTATGTAACTGAGGTACCTTAACTTTGATTATTGTCTATTTGCCTTCTAGTGTCCTAACCGAAATGGACAAATCCGGTTAGACGCTCCCCTATTTTATATACATGTTAAGAACCCTGTGAACTGAAAGTGGTCCCCGCTCTTTAGACCACGGGGTGAGAAAGTTATCTACTGTTCTCCAAACCAAAACCTGACTCACTAGTTTGATGCTTCCATATAATCCACATGGTAATACCCATGGCCACCAGAATGTGGCCAACTGGACGACCTAGTATCTTGAGGTACAAAGATGCCTGCAGAGAGATCTGAAAATCTTGAGTCAGTGATCTCTGACTATTTCTCAGAGCTGGACAGGAAACGCCTCGGGATTGTCTCGGGTGAGCTGGAGGAGTCAGCCGTAGTGAGAGAACCCTTGGCGCCCTGTCTGATGCACCTGCGACCCGACCCCGGATAAGCGGAAGACGACGGAACGAAAGAAAAAGATATTTGGTTTGCAAACTTCTTCTAAATTCAGCAGAAGGCTGTAAGAACTGTTTAGTCAGCATAAAATCTACGACCCGCAGTCCGACGGGAAGTCAGCTGTGAGATAACCGATGTGACCAAACCAATCCTGGAGTGAAGATGTAGAAACGTCTGGAAAAGAATGGAATTTGCTTTGCAACAATTTTCCAGCTGGTTTTAAGGTTTTCTGTCAGAAAACATGAAAACTTTCACTGGAAACCTGATTCAGTCACTTTCTGACATCAGACTGAACTTTTCTGCTAAGAAAACTTTCTATAGGGATCGCTGGTTAAATTAGACACACACACACACACACACACACACATTGGGGCCGCGCCTTTCCTTTCACACTTCATCACATGCATTAAACTGTAATGTGCATGACTCGAGGATCTATTTCCGAGCTGAGAAGTCTGGTGCTCCTCAGGTGAGAATCTGTTTAACTAGTCAGATTATTTATAGACTCATCGTCTCTGTTTCTGGATGTTAGTTAGTGCTCCTGCACCCCTCTGGACGTCCTTCACTTTAGGTCAAAGTGATGTTTCACAGATTTTTTTTGGAGCAATTTAACAGTTTATTTCCTCCATTTGATTGTTTTCAGACTGTTAATTAGCTGTGCTTACAGTAGAGCGTGGATGTGTGTGTGGGTGAGTAGGTGGTGATTAGGGGCCATGCATGTTCCCCATCTTGACACCATTTGGTCCCCAAACTACTCGACGATCTGACCAGTAACTTTTTTCAAAGTCAGTTTTTCTTGTAGATCAAACATACTTGTAAATTTTTGCTATTTTACTTTAAAAATTATTATAAATATTAAAAAGTAAAATTTTAACTCCATTCATTTTAATGCACCTCCAAAAGGAGCAGAGAAATTGGGAATATTTGAAGGATATTTTCTATTTTTTAATAATATATAATTTATTGATCCCTCACCAGGAAAACGCTAGTGCTGCACTACATCGCAGCAGGCAGCCACGATGGCGCCAATGGTGGGAGTGTGGGGGTGGTGAGGTGTCTTCTCCAAGGACCCTAGACGGGAACTCAGAACTCAGACGGGAACCCACAAACTTCCGGTTAAGTTCCGGTCCGAGGACAAACGCTCTAACCACTGAGCCACCGCCCTTCTCAGTTTTAATGACATCTCTAGTGAGAAATAATCTACTGTTTTATTATATGTTTTAGGTGTTCTCACGGGTGGAGAAAAGTATCAGGTGTGATGTGTGATAGAAGAGTTTCAGATAAAATGAAAGAGAAAGTGTAGAAAACTGTGGTGAGAGCGACCATGCTGATTGGTCTAGAGACAGTGTGGTGAGAGCGGCCATGCTGATTGGTCTAGAGACAGTGTGGTGAGAGCGGCCATGCTGATTGGTCTAGAGACAGTGTGGTGAGAGCGACCATGCTGATTGGTCTAGAGACAGTGTGGTGAGAGCGGCCATGCTGATTGGTCTAGAGACAGTGTGGTGAGAGCGGCCATGCTGATTGGTCTAGAGACAGTGTGGTGAGAGCGGCCATGCTGATTGGTCTAGAGACAGTGTGGTGAGAGCGACCATGCTGATTGGTCTAGAGACAGTGTGGTGAGAGCGGCCATGCTGATTGGTCTAGAGACAGTGTGGTGAGAGCGGCCATGCTGATTGGTCTAGAGACAGTGTGGTGAGAGCGGCCATGCTGATTGGTCTAGAGACAGTGTGGTGACAGCGGCCATGCTGATTGGTCAAGAGACAGTGTGGTGAGAGCGGCCATGCTGATTGGTCTAGAGACAGTGTGGTGAGAGCGGCCATGCTGATTGGTCTAGAGACAGTGTGGTGACAGCGGCCATGCTGAATGGTCAAGAGACAGTGTGGTGAGAGCGGCCATGCTGATTGGTCTAGAGACAGTGTGGTGAGAGCGGCCATGCTGATTGGTCTAGAGACAGTGTGGTGAGAGCGGCCATGCTGATTTGTCTAGAGACAGTGTGGTGACAGCGGCCATGCTGATTGGTCCACAGACAGTGTGGTGAGAGCGGCCATGTTGATTGGTCTAGAGACAGTGGCACTGAGGAAAAGACAGGAAACAGAGATGTTTGTAGCAGAGATGAAGATGCTGAGGATCTCTCTGGGAGTGACCAGGATGGACAGGATCAGAGGAACAGCACATGTTAGAGGTTTTAAAGTCAGAGAGGTCAGACTGAGATGGTTTGGACATGTGCAGAGGAGAGAGAGAGTACATCAGAAGAAGGATGCTGGGTTTGGAACCACCAGGAAAGAGGACTAGAGGAAGACCAAAGAGGAGGTTCATGGATACAGTGAAGGAAGACATGAAGATAGTTGGTGTGACCGAAGAGGATGCAGGAGATAGGGTTAGATGGAAGAAACTGACTTGCTTTGGCGCCCCATGAAGGGGAATGATGGAAGGAGAAGAAGACGAGGTGCTGTCACGCACATACGTAGAGACCTGCACGTCAGCTCAACTCCAAATCATCCAGCCAATGACGAGAGAGTTTGAGAGAGTTTAAATTTGAGTCAAACAATCAAACAAGATCTGCTCTGTGAGTCAAACACGAGATCAGGGTGGTACATGGTGCCATGTTTATCACAAACCCACAAAGACCACAACAACAAACAACGTCAGACTGTTTCTTTGTTTCCATGGTAACAGTCTGATCTCACAGCATTGAGTTCACACACGCCACCATCTGCGGGTACTTTTTATTTAACCAGTCATTCTTTTCAGGTGGTGACTGAATGTGACGTATGCCATGCACCTGAACAGTCAGTGTAGTCTGGAAAACAGAAGAAATATTTTTTTCTTAGTCCCACAACGGGCAAATTTCTGAGCATTGGTGCAGCCATGACGGCACCAATGGTGGGAGCAACTAGGGGATTAGGGGTCTGCTCCAGGGATACCGGGGGCTCAGTGGAATTCAAACTGGCTTCTGCCAGTCCACGGATAAACATCCCACCACTGAGCCAATGCCTCCCTGTAAACAGAGCGTAAAAAATAAACTTTTCCTTTAAATTCTCAATCCGGGGAATTGTTACCAACACGGACCGCACAGCATGGATGATCTACAGAACTACAAACATGGAGGATGGACCGTATAGCATGGATGATCTACAGAACTACAAACATGGAGGACGGACCATATAGCATGGATGATCTACAGAACTACAAACATGGAGGACGGACCGTATAGCATGGATGATCTAAAGAACTACAAACATGGAGGACGGACCGCACAGCATGGATGATCTACAGAACTACAAACATGGAGGATGGACCCTGATTGGCTGAACGTCTGATGATTATTGTAGTTGTAAGCTAATGCTTGCATTACCCTGACATTGTGTCTGGAGTGAAATGAAAAGATGCGGAACCCTTAGGCGGGGCCAGCCTGACTACAGTACCAACCTTTTTAAGGATGCTAAAATCTTCTATTTAAATTTCTGTAATAATTTGACATGAAGTTTTTTGGTTCGATGTGACCGTTTGGTTTAAAAGTTAGAAACAGCTTCACTTCCGTCGTTTGGTTTCCACCAACCCGAGGTTTTAAATGCTTCATATTCTTCTGGTTTTTGACCTACTTTTTCTCTGAAAGGATTTTGGTTTGGAAGTTTGTCCAATTGGCCAATCACACGGAACCAGAAAGTAGGTCAGATCCTCGTTACCTGTAGTTCTCTGATTAAACCGTTTAGAACAGAACGATGAATTCTGGCATGTTTCTTATAATACAGACAAATTGTTGTTTGCACACCTGCTCAGTAAACAGCACCTGTTACCAAACAAAGCGAGGAATAGAAGCGTGCACGTAAAGCTCCACGTCCAGGTGGTACATCAGCCCCAGGCGGCCATGTTGGGCATCCTATTTTCTCTTGGGTTTTTTCCATGTGCTTTGGCTTGATGAGAGTAATAATATCAGGGATGGGTTTTTATCCACACGAGGGGAAACCAGTCACTTAAACACATGAGGAAAACAGCTTTTGGTTCGTTATTGGTTTTTGTGTGATTTCTGTGTTTTTAAAGCTGAAATATTACATTATTTCCTTCTTTTTTCTTGGTTTATTTTTCTTTAGAAGGACGTGTTTTAATATAAACATGATGTCTTTATTTACTGGTGTGAATTTTTTGACACCTCCTTTCTAACGATGTGTTTTCAAGCTAATTTTTTTTGTGTTTTTCAGCATCTTATTGCAGTTTTCTGTAATGTTTTTGCTTCACCAGCACAGACCTGCCATCTCCTCTCGGCCACTCGCGCTTTGACTACAGATGTCTTCAGAACAACGAGCCTTTGAGGAGAAACGAACCGGGTCCCGTCCCTCTCTTCCCTCACTATTCATTCAGGTTTCTGTATATTTTACACTCTGTATAAAAAAAATACATAAAAACTCCAGACACTAATCTGACTGAACCAGGAGACATAAACTGTCTACTGTTACTCAGTACCAACTATAGATGAACCTAAGGGATCACTTCCAAGTCATATCTTTCCATCACTAAAGCGAGTGAAGTGCTTTTCTATTTCATTCAAACATGTTTAGATAATTTTTATTTGCACTCCCTGTTGAAGGAAGGGACCAAACATGAGCAGACCACATGCAGTAAATACTTCCTGTTTTATTAGGAAGGTGGGTTTGATGAAGAACAAAATCCATGCCCAGGATGATTCTTGTGTTCCAGCTGCATCCAAATAATACAAGATGAGCACGTTTACGAATCCCTCGGACGTGGATGAGTAGAATAAAAAAAGAACCAAGTTTATGGGAATAATTTTCAAACATGGAGGAAACCTCGTTTAACACGACGGCCGCCGGGTTCTAAATCTACCTGCAAGCGCCATGACCGTCAATGTGACGCTTATGTAATTATTCATGTTTTTTTCTGCTTTATTTCGTGAATAAACTTTTTAACCACTGAATTTTTAAAGTAATAATAAAATGTTAATTTTTTTTAAAACCTAGAATAAAAAAGCAAACCAAAGTAAAATGATCTAATTCGTCAATAACCTACTTTATTTTTGCATTTTGCGCTGCTGCTTCAAAATTTTTTTTTAATTTTTACATACTCTATTAAACCCTGACTAAGGAAATTTGTGTGCTGCACTCCTACACCCCAGCAGGCTGCCACGACGGTACCAATGGTGGAAAAAATGGGGGCTTAGGTGTCTTCTCCAAGGAGCCCAGATGTGCACTCTGTGGGACGTTCATGAACCCATGAACTTCCAGTCAACTTCCAAATGCTCTAACCACTGAGCCACCGACTTGTGAATGTCCTCGTCATAAATTGGCTATAGACTATTTTCCAATATGTTAACCTGAACTTTCGAGACTTATCTAGAAAACATGGCCGACTTTATTCAGACTCTTTTCATGGTGTCTCTTCGATATTATCTCACTCAAACATTCTAAAATGGTAATGGTAAATGTTTTCTACTTCTACAGTGCTTTTCCACCTGCGTTGGCGCTCAAAGCGCTTTACATTGTAGCTCACATTCACCCATTCATACACAATGTTGGAAGCTGCCGTGCAAGGGGCAAACCACCATCAGGAGCAATTGGGGGTTTGGTGTCTTGCTCAAGGAGACCTTGGCATGAACGCCTGGCGGGGGATCGAACCGGCAACCCTCCAGTTCTAGGGCGGTCACCCTAGTCACTGAGCCATCCTTCCCATAAAACGTTTCCGTAATGGCGTCAGAGTCCTCCTTGACTCTCTCCACAAATATAAACACACACATACACACTTATGTGTGGCTACAGTAATGGGTTTGTTACCATAGCAACAACTTCCCACAGAAAAATTTGTGTTGCTAAGCATGCTTCCTCACAGCTGCTGCGGCGTGCAGCAGGTTAGAGGGACGTCTCAAATGCTTATAAATTTTGAAATGTTAATTTTTAGAACATAAAAACTAAATAATAAATTACAAACATGTTTATATTAAAAGTCATTAAAGGTCAGCCTCCTAGGCTTGTTTATTAAAGTGACATCTGGTCAAATTGACGGCTGTGGCAGTCCTAGTGTTAATTTGATTTGTGAATAGATCTTTTTTTGTGGCTTAATAAACATGTCCGTTGTTTTTTTTCACCAGAACCTTGTCTTATTTGGTGAATAATTAATTCTGTTTCATTTGAATCAAGAATATTGTTTGTAATGAAACGGATCCACGAACCGTGAACAGCCACGTCGTCCTGCTCCCACTGTGATGGGGAGGGGTTGGCGAGGGATAAATTTTAGCCTGGAATCCTGACTGTTCCTATCCCACACACACACGCGCGTCTCGACACCTCCTGTTTTTCTGGGGGAGTTTGAAGCCCACGAAATGCTGCAAAACACTGATTAATCCAAACACACTGGTTGTGCATTGCAGACTGTTTATGCCCCCCTCCCCTTCCTGGAGGAGCCCCTGATCATCCACCCACACAGACATACGGAGGAGGCTGGTAGCTTTTTGCTGCATCATGCTTCAGGACTTTAGGCTTTCTGCTCACACACACATTCACACTCCATCCACTCATTTAATGGTTATTTTTAGCAGAAATTAAACAAACAGTAAAACGTATCGTTAAGAACGGCTGATATTTATGGTCCAGTAATTAGAGGAGAACCTCGAAGTCTGACTTATTGTGTCACAACATGACGAAACGCTCAAGTCGGTCCATTCACAAAGCTGGTTTGACTTTAGAAACATTATGATTGAGTTTGATCTCAGTCCAGATTCATCAAACCGTCTCTCTCACTCTGTGGAAAACAGTCTGACCTCTCAGCAGTGGGATTCACTCGCTCCACAGTGAGCAGGTATGTTTTTTATTAACCAATCGTTGATTGGCTCGGAGTTCGAGTCCCGGGTGGGTGCAGGCTTGAGTGGGTACTGTTCTTTCTGTGTGTAGTTTGTATGTTCTCCTGTGTATCTGTGGGTTTTCTCTGGTTTCCGCCAAACGGTCTGTTTCATCCAGAAAACAGAGAGTAAAAATCTTTCTAAACACTGTCTTTAAATTCTTAATCTAGGGAATCGTTTCCAACACGGACCGTATGAAACCGACCAATGAACCATGAGTAACCGTGTTGTCTCGCTCCTGCTGTGATGCTTTGCATTGAGGAGAAACGTATGACCTCTTGTTTTCATCTACCAAAGAACAAACATGGCCGTACGTGCACGTGTGTTCACGTCCTAGAATTGATTTAATTTTACTTATAAAACCGTGTGACACAACACAATCGTCTCAACGAACTTCACAGATTGAAGAAAAATTAAAAAAAAAAAAAGAATTTAAACAAAATCAGAACGTTCCTGCCCTTAAATCCTCCATCTTTGGAGGAAAAACACACACAGCATCAGGCCTGTAATACCTGATCTAGTTGCTGAAGTGAAATGTAATTGAATAGAGAAACTCTGTCTTATCTGATATGTCATGCCTACGATCAGCAGCACGCCATGCAAAGCTTCCTTTTATTTAGTTACTTCGGTCACATAATCACAAACGAAATCTGTTTATCTATAGTTGGTACTGAATTAAAAGAATGAGATCGCGGATACAAGCGTCCGAAATGAGCTTCCTCCGCAGGGTGGCTGGGCTCTCACTCAGAGATCGGGTGAGGAGCTCTGCCATCCGGGAGGAGCTCGGTGTTGAGACGCTCCTCCTCCAGGTCGAGAGGAGCCATGTGGGGTGGTTCGGGCATCTGGTCAGGATGCCCCCCGAGCGCCTTGCTGGTGAGGTGTTTTGGGCACGTCCCACCGGGAGGAGACCAAGAGGCAGACCCCGGACCCGTTGGAGAGACTATGTCTCACAGCTGGAAGGGAACGACTCGGGATCCTTCCGGGTGAGCTGGAGGATGCAGCTGGGGAGAGAGAGGCCTGGGCTGTTGCCCCCGCAACCCGACCTGGGATGAGTGGAAGACAACGGAACGGCACTGAGTAACTGTGTGCAGTTTAATTAAAGGCTCTTCACTGCTTTGGGACGTATGTTATTGAACTACAGTTTTGCAGACAGCCGAGTGCCTAATTCTGTCGGCGGAGACAAGTTTAACCTGGTCTGTGGTGATCCACCTGGTGTCAGTAGATGGTCGTCTGCTTCAGATAAAGTTTTTGATTTCTTCTTCTTTTTTCATCATTCCCCTCCCAGGTGGCGCCACAGCAAGTCAGTTTCTTCCATCTAACCCTATCTGCTGCATCCTCTTCAGTCACACCAACTATCTTCATGTCTTCCTTCACTGTATCCATGAACCTCCTCTTTGGTCTTCCTCTAGTCCTCTTTCCTGGTGGTTCCAAACCCAGCATCCTTCTTCTGATGTACTCTCTCTCTCTCCTCTGCACATGTCCAAACCATCTCAGTCTGGCCTCTCTGACTTTAAAACCTCTAACATGTGCTGTTCCTCTGATCCTGTCCATCCTGGTCACTCCTTTGATTTGATCCTTAACATCTGAGTGTGAGTGGATACATGTATCATGACGGGTAAAAAACAAACAACTCCTTATAAACATAGACAAATCCCATTGGCTCAAAAGGACGGGTTAAAACTCTGACCGTATCCCCATCACCTGATGATCAGCTGGAAGCTTTAAAACCACATCGATGTTTACACTCAGTAGATATCGACCAAGATCAGACAGGGAAAGGATTTCTCCCCAACTTTCTCCCTTTGGAGGACAGGTGTTTCAAATGTTGTGTTGACGTGCACGTGATGCTGCACAGAGATAATCCCCGACTCACCAACAGGAGGTAATTAAAGAGCTCTCTGTCTGTAGCGTCCTCACATGGGTTGCATAACTTCGAATATTGCAGTGTTTTTATTAAATCGTTAAACAGAATTCTACCGCAGAAACAAAATCTGCAACACTTTCCTGACTTACAGAAACAGCTTGATGTTCATCCTCATGAAGAACGTGGCAGCAGGGAGGAACAATGAAGCCTGGAATCTGCTGAGGTTCGGAAATGCCCACGCAGCGCTCAGACAACCTTTAATCACCAAATTACACCAACATGCTGGAATCTGCTCTCCTACTCAGAAGCAAGGAGGATTCAAACCTACAACCACCTCCCATCCAAACAGACTGAAGCTCTTAAAATGTCACCAAGGTACCAGGTGGTCTCTGTGACGTTTGTAAACCGACATTAGACATACTAGCATGTGGCTCTGGGTGCTGTGGGTGCTGTAGCTTTAAGAGACAGTTTGGAACGAACAAGAAGACTAGAAAACAGAATAAAACAGGTGGAGGTTCACAGACCCGCTGGGATACACACTGGAAAAAAAACTGGTAAAAAATGCTCCTGAACATTTGCACAAAACAAGCAACACTGTTTTTTCCACCTGGAATGAACGCAGAGACACAACTCTAAATCTTTATGCCACAAACATGATCAGCCAGGATAACAGCGAGGAATATCTGGCTAGCCTGTCGCAGTCTATCTGTCATGATGTGGAGCTGAAGCCAAAAATATACCCTTGACACAACAGACAGGCTCAGATGAAAAATCACAAGCAGATTTATTAGATTGATAAGAAGTTCAGATAAAAAGACAAAAACAGATAAATTAGGAAGGTTCTGATGTAGGAGCTGGAGTCAAAAACTGGATAACAAGTCAAGCATGATAAACAAACGATCTGGCGAAGAGCGTCTGAAAAACTGATCAATTTAAGCTGCAGCAGATGAGTAGATGAGTTTCAGGTGTGACTTGCTGCCGCTCCCCGGTGGGTACACCCAACTCCACACACACAAACACAGACACACACAGACAAGAGGGAGGGGGGAAACAGGACACAGAGGGGGAGCAGACTACTCTCCTGACACTATCGAGCTGAAATACGACCAGTTTGTGATGGGTAGAGCCTCCACCAATCAAAGCCAAGCAAGAGGAGTTACCGCCTGGAGGGCAAACTGTCATGATTCCCTCGCCCACCACCAGAGGGAACCCGGGGCCTTCCTTCATTTTACCTGATTTTACACACCTGAAGATCTTTTTCAGCTGCCTTTGAATAGGCAACCTCTCTTCCCTTCAGGTGTTGGTTCATACCATCCCTTCCTGCCAGGTCTTCCTGGTTCCCTGACCATGAAACACATTCTGAACAACAACCTCTTGCCATGCCACTAAAACCTTAAGTTTTCCTTCCACAGCATCACTGGGCTGGCATACTTAAATATACCATGTTTTCTGTCCTGCAATTGGGTCCTCCTCCGTCCACCTGCACACCGCTTCATTACACAAGCAGGTAATGTTCTGTTGAGATGTGCTACATGTAACTCATCAATAGCTCAGCCTCCTGGTTCATACTATCTCGTTGAAATACGCTACCGACTTCTCAATGAGCTGAACCAATAAATAACTACCGTAGATTTAATAAGATTAGGTTTAATAGATACTTCATTGATCCCCTTCTTCTTCTTCCGGCATTTCCCTCCAGGGTGCGCCTAGCAAGTTCTTCCATCTAACCCTATCTACTGCATCTTCTTTGGTCACACCAACTATCTTCATGTCTTCCTTCACTGTATCCATGAACCTCCTCTTTGGTCTTCCTCTAGTCCTCTATCCTGGTGGTTCCAAACCCAGCATCCTTCTTCTGATGTACTCTCTCTCTCTCCTCTGCACATGTCCAAACCATCTCAGTCTGACCTCTCTGACTTTAAAACCTCTAACATGTGCTGTTCCTCTGATCCTGTCCATCCTGGTCACTCCCAGAGAGATCCTCAGCATCTACATCTCTGCTACCTCCATCTCTGTTTCCTGTCTTTTCTTCAGTGACACTGTCTCTAGACCAATCAGCATGGCCGCTCTCACCACACTGTCTCTAGACCAATCAGCATGGCCGCTCTCACCACACTGTCTCTAGACCAATCAGCATGGCCGCTCTCACCACGGTTTTCTACACTTTTCCTTTCATTTTATCTGAAACTCTTCTATCACACATCACACCTGATACTTTTCTCCACCCGTTCCAGCCTGCCTGCACACGCTTCTTCACCTCTTTTCCACACTCTCCATTTATTTACTTCATTGATCCCCAACCCTAATCCCAACCATAGAGTTGGTAGCATAACTCGACTGGTTGCTCAGATTACTAGAACACCGTCTGCTTCTCCTCCAACAACCCAGATTAAGTCCAGTGTTTATTACATGCTGCATAAAATAAAAACTAAATATTTTAGCCAAGATGGTAGCTTGTTTTTCTGGAGAATCTCCACGGGGAATTCCAAGCTCTTGGGATTTAACCAGCAACAGGTAGAAGGCCTCTACTAAAACAACACAGTCATGAAGGAGTCGGTTCAATCCCTCACTGGTAAAATGAGTTGACTCTCTGGTCAATAAGAGACGACTCTGTGTTCATGGAGATATCAGAAACACAAGACCAGAAAATGTAATAACAATCTAATAACATAATGGCTGTCGTAGTGAGGAAGCATCGCCGAAGTAACAGCGGAATCCCGGGAAAAGTTTTGTTAAAATTCCAGTCACACACCACTTGTGTGTGTGAAGAACCCAAAATGTCTCATTTCAAGAGACACGTTTACGAGGCAGAGTTCAAACTCAAGGCTGCCATTCACTCAGTAGAACGTGAGAACAGAACAGACAGAGAATTCAAAGATACGGAAATGTTTCAAACCAGAACAACCATAGACACAAACACACTAGACTTGGCTGATTTCCAAACAATTCTTCAGTCAGATGTTCAGTTTTAATCTAAGTCAGTTTTATGATTTCTATGATTTATAAAGTCTCAGTGAAAACCCCAGAAGTTAACGTGGAGCTAACATTAGCATTTCACTAGTGGACAGAAAAATAAAACCATATTCATATAAAAATATGTAAAAGTAATGTCTGAGTACTGCTTTCAATCGTCCTCTAATTAGAACCAGAATCCACCACACAGTGCTCAGACATCGGATCTACTACCATAGGTAGGACTACCGATCCAAGATGGCGGCTGCAGCAGCCAATGAGGGGTCTACTCTTTATGTCTACGTGTGCCACACCCAATCAGACATTGTATCTCCTTATATGGTCATTTCCTCTGGTCATTTTCTTTTTAAAGCATGCGACAGATGGACCTGAACCAAAACGAGACATCTGATAAGGAACAGAAAAGTAAGAAAGATTATATAAAGATATTTTTACTGTTATTTCATGGATTAAATTTAGATTTTCTGAGTAACTCCAGACCTCAGAGACTCACTAGAAGGACTTTAAGACCTAAACTAGATTTAGGAAAGTATGTCCCCTTTTATTAGATGTGAATAATAATAATTAATGTGCTCGTATCGGACCAAAATCCTTAAAAAAATAATATTCATCCTGCATCCAACTCACTGCCTTCCTAAAGTCTGAATATTTCTCAGAAACTCTGAGTCCAGTTGGAGTCCACTGTTTCTAAGCAACAGCCCGTGGGATCATAGCAACAATGCCGCTGAGTCAACTCCTTCATCGTGACTCAGTTTCTGCCTGTTCCCACTAGCAGAGCAGCGAGCTAATGAAGCAGCACACTGCTGGGAGTGGGGGTTGAATTCCCACCACCACCACCAGCAGGTTACCACAGAGATGAAGCTACAATATGGAGTACCAACGTTAAGAGCTGCTCACAGAAACAAGTACAGTGTTCACTTATTAAATAAAAAATAGAGAGTTTTAAACTGAAATAATAGATTATTTAATGTCAGCTGTGAGAAAAAAAAATCCTCCAACTCTTTCTGGAAGAAAAGTGAAGGTTGGTGAATCAGTTTGAAAGTGTTTCACCAGTTCCATTCCATTGTCTTCCGCTTATCCAGGGTCATCAAGATGCTTATCCGGGTAGCAGATCAACAGTCTCAGATGGGAAGCCCAGGTTTCTCTCAACCTGGCTGCATCCTCCAGCTCACCCAGGAGGATCCTGAGGTGTTCCCTGTCCAACTGTGAGACATAGTCTCTGCAGCAGGTCTGGGGTCTGTCTCTGGATCTCGTCCTGGTGGGACGTGCCTGAAACATCTCACCAGCGATGCGTTCGGGAGGCATTTGAACCAGATGCCCAAACTACCTCATCTGGCTTTTCTCAACCTGGAGGAGCAACGGCTCTACTCAGCTCTCCAACCTATCTCTGAGTGAGAGCCCAGCCACACTGCAGGAGAAGATCATTTCAGCTGCTTGTAATCACAATGTCGTTCTTTTGGTCACCACCCACAGCTGGTTACCATGGTGAGGATAGGTACGCAGATCCTGGTTACCGTGGTGAAGGTAGGAACGTAGATCCTGGTTACCACGGTGAGGGTAGGAACATAGATCCTGGTTACCATGGTGAGGATAGGAACATAGAACCTGGTTACCATGGTGAGGGTAGGAACGTAGATCCTGGTTACCATGGTGAGGGTAGGAACGTAGATCCTGGTTACCATGGTGAGGGTAGGAACGTAGATCCTGGTTACCATGGTGAGGGTAGGAATGTAGATCCTGGTTACCACGGTGAAGGTAGGAACGTAGATCCTGGTTACCATGGTGAGGATAGGAACGTAGATCCTGGTTACCATGGTGAGGATAGGATTGTAGATCGACTGGTAAATCCAGCGCTTTTCTTTCCGGCTCAGCTCTTTCTTCACCACAACAAACCGATTACCAGTTAAAATACACAGTTTTGGCATTTTTAAAAATAAAAATTTGCTACTTTTTTATGGCTCTGGTTGGAAACACTGTTTTAACTCAATTTTTCCAACTTGTTGAATCAGCAGTCAGAGAACATTCCGGAGGATCAAGGCTAGCAAATAACTCTTGTGGTGGGTGTTTACCAGCAGAGACTTTTCAAAATGTGTTGAACAAAGTAAAGAAGCCTTTATTGGTGGTTTTGTGTCTCGCTGCTGTTTCCTTCATTTCAGACTTTGTGAAAAGTTAGTCAGAGAATAAATAAAAAAAGCAGATGTGATTCTAAAGAGACTTTGAAATAAAATGTGTGAGATATTAGTCATGGTTATGAGTCATGGGGCATGTCGGTAAAAAACCTGAGATGTACTTCCTGTTATTTTAACAACCTGTTGATAAAATCTAGATGTCTTAAAAATTCCACACAATTTTCTATTTGAACTGGAAAAATCTTTAAAAAAAAGTCTGCTGATGATAAAAATTCATAATAAAATATCTGAACAACACCAATCCGAGTTTCTCAAATGATCAATACCAGCTACACATTTGCTTTCCTTTTCTCTCCACGTCTGTGATGGTAAATGGACTCTACTTATGTATCACTTTTCCACCTGTGTTGGCACTCAAAGCGCTTTATATCGTATCTCACAGTCACCCATCCACATTTATACCTGATGGTGGATGCTGCCATGCAAGCTGGAAACCACCATCAGGAGCAATTGGGGGTTCTGTGTCTTGTTCAAGGACACCTTGGCATGAACTCCTGGCGGGGATCAAACTGGTCGCCCTACTCAATGAGCCATCCTTGATGAGCAGGCTCTGACCGGCTAACTGATGTTAACAGAAAGTCTTTGGAGGCTTTGGAACAGAAAGAAGCTTCGTGTTTTTTAGGGTAACTGAGCTTAAAGCAAAGCATGGCAGTGATTGGCCAGCGCTCCTCTATGAGTAACCACACCAAGGAGAGGTTACCATGCCCAAAGTGACCCTGAAAAACTTTAACAGTAACCTGATCGCCCAGCATGAGGAGAGTTCACATCTAGGATCCTTGGAGAAGACACTTAACCCCCTGTTTCTTCCACAATTGGCACCGTTGTGGCAGCCTGCTGCGGTGCAATGCAGAGCACAAATTTCCTCAGTGAATCAATAAAGTATTTATTATTATTAAATGCAAACTATTTGCATTCATTCATCTTCTGAACCACGGAGCCCATCCCGGCTGATTCAAGGCGAGGGTACACACCGAACAGGTCTCCAGTCTCTCGCCACACACACACACATTCATTCCTAGGAGCAATTTGGCACCGGCCAATCAACCTAGCATGCATGTCTTTAGAGGGTGGGAGGAAACCACAGTACCCAGAGGAAACCCACACAGACACAGGGAGAACATGCAAACTCCACACAGAAAAGACAGTGTTCCAAGCCTCGTCCTCACCTGGGACTCGAACCCACAACCTTCTTCCTGTGAGGCCACTGTGCTACCCACTGCGCCACCGTCCTGCCCCCCTGATCAAATCAAATGACATTATTTACACTTTTGGATTTCATTAAAATTTAATTTGATCCATAAAAATTACTCCGATTTTGATTTAAGTATCTTTTGATGAAGTTTTGTTTTCTTTCATTGTATTTGTTCATTTTCAGACAAACAAACACATCAAAGCAAAAAATAATAAAAAACAAACAAAACAAAAACAAAATGATCAAGGTTCCAAAAAGCCAGAGAAGAGAAAAAATATTGTTTTTAATCATTTGTTCATTTAAATCAAATCAATTCTTTTCATTCCGTCATAAAAAATAACTTTTCGAACTGAAACCAAAAGTGTTTTTTTTTTATAAAAACACGTGGTTTAAACAAAAATCCGAAAACATACATCAAACAGGTTCGAATAAAGAAAAAACAATGAGAAAAACCACTGATTAAAACATAAAAATAACATCATAAAGTTTAAAGTTTTATGAATTCAGCAAATCTGAGAAAGTTTGAAATTTCACAGATCAATAAAAATGATAGAGATCATCGATCGTCACTGAGCGTCCAATCACAGACCTCACACACAGACACACAGATCATTTATTTACGAGGATTCATTCATTGGTTTATTGAGCATTTAATTTTCTATCATTTCAATCATCCCTAACGCGGTCACACCCCTATCCCTGCTGATTTCAGTCAAGAGGCAGGATACACCCTGAACAGGTCACTATTCTATTGTGGGGTCACACACAGACATCCATCCACACACACACTCATTTCTAGGAGCAATTTCCTAGCAGCCAATCAACCTGATATGTATGTTTTTGGAAAGCGAGAGGAAACTTGAGAAAACTCACACATACACGGGTAGAACATGCAAACTACACACAGAAAAAACAATACTTCAAGCCTCACCACCACTTCAGGACTCGAACATTAATCTTCTTGCTACGAGGCCGTGCAGCTATCTTAAAAAGATTTAATCGCTGTCGATAATTATGGATGGATGTGAGACCTTCTGTAGACCCAGACCCACCCCTCCCCTTGAGGACCAGTGAGCCCCTGCAGTGACTCAAAAAAAAACTTCACACAATGATGTGAAAAGTTTATTTTTAGAAAGGATCAAACATGTAAAGTTAACTCATTGGGCTGTACTAATGTGGCCCTGCAACCGAATGGGGGCCTGTTTGGGGTGAAACTCCTGGTTTATAAAATAGAATTTAAAACTGAAGTAAGTTCAACTTTTTCCTCCTGCTGGTAGTTTTACTTCATTCTTCTTTTTCTTCTTTCGGCATTTCCCTTCAAGGTTCGCCACAGCAAGTCAGTTTCTTCCATCTAACCCTATCTGCTGCATCTTCTTCTTTGATCACACCAACTATCTTCATGTCTTCCTTCACTGTATCCATGAACCTCCTCTTTGGTCTTCCTCTAGTCCTCTTTCCTGGTGGTTCCAAACCCAGCATCCTTCTTCTGATGTACTCTCTCTCTCTCCTCTGCACATGTCCAAACCATCTCAGTCTGACCTCTCTGACTTTAAAACCTCTAACATGTGCTGTTCCTCTGATCCTGTCCATCCTGGTCACTCCCAGAGAGATCCTCTGCATCTTCATCTCTGCTACAAACATCTCTGCTTCCTGTCTTTTCCTCAGTGCCACTGTCTCTAGACCAATCAGCATGGCCGCTCTCACCACACTGTCTCTAGACCAATCAGCATGGCCGCTCTCACCACACTGTCTCTACACCAATCAGCATGGCCGCTCTCACCACACTGTCTCTAGACCAGTCAGCATGGCCGCTCTCACCACACTGTCTCTAGACCAATCAGCATGGCCGCTCTCACCACACTGTCTCTAGACCAGTCAGCATGGCCGCTCTCACCACACTGTCTCTAGACCAATCAGCATGGCCGCTCTCACCACACTGTCTCTAGACCAATAAGCATGGCCGCTCTCACCACACTGTCTCTAGACCAATCAGCATGGCCGCTCTCACCACACTGTCTCTAGACCAATCAGCATGGCCGCTCTCACCACACTGTCTCTAGACCAATCAGCATGGCCGCTCTCACCACACTGTCTCTAGACCAATCAGCATGGCCGCTCTCACCACACTGTCTCTAGACCAATCAGCATGGCCGCTCTCACCACACTGTCTCTAGACCAATCAGCATGGCCGCTCTCACCACACTGTCTCTAGACCAATCAGCATGGCCGCTCTCACCATGGTTTTCTACACTTTTCCTTTTCATTTTATCTGAAACTCTTCTATCACACATCACACCTGATACTTTTCTCCACCCGTTCCAGCCTGCCTGCACACGCTTCTTCACTTCTTTTCCACACTCTCCATTGCTCCAATGATAGTAAAACTGCTGCTGGTAGTTTCACGATCATTTTTAAAATTAGTAAAATGGTTTTCACATTTTGTTCCATTCGGTACCGAAAATGAACAGAATCGTGGACTCAAAGCTACACATGAATAAACACACACACACACACACACACACACACACACACACACACACACACACACACACACACACACACACACACACACACACACAGGTAAACAGCAATAAAACTTCATCACCACCCCTCGTCTGCTGCAGACCCTCTGAAACCCCCCGACATGCCAGTATCAGCTGAGACCTTTTCCATCCAGTCTGGTCGCATCACTCACATAATAACAGCGTGCGCGTGTGTCGCATTTCATTAAGATTTTCTGCTGCGCACAGTGCGGCACCGCACACGCACAGACACACAGACCCACACACACAGACCCACACACACACAGATAGAGACACGCGTAACACAACCTGCACACATCCTCCTACCAGTAGAGCAGCTTGTTGTTCAGGATTGCGGGTGTTTTGTCCGAAGCGCAGTTGATGCACCACATTGTTGCAGCGGATGATGCGGAGCGCGGGAGCAGAGATACAGACTGAGAGGAGGAGGGAAGGAGAGAGGATGGATGAGGAGAGAGGAGGGATGAAATGACAGAGCAGGGAGAGAGAGAGTAGGAGGGAGAGAGTCTCTCCTCTTTTATTATTACATCTATAAGTGTGTGTGTGAGTGTGTGTACACTTGTGGAAACAGAACTGAAAAGCGTCTAAAATTCCCCATGCATTTAAAATGATGTGCTCTCACACACGCTTACAGACTCTACCGCAGTCCATCCACCTTGGAGACGGATCATGACACCGTTACCCTCAGGTGTCATGATCCTCCTCCATTCTGACGTCTTTCAGACCCCGTATCGCACCTTACCCTCACACCCGGTGGGAATACAGCATGTTGTTACTATGATGTGTTTAAATAAAGCAGCTTAAATCTACACTGTTCTTTCATGCTGCTGATTTACCAACAGCAGGTTAGAAAAGTTTCTTCTTCTTCACTAAAATCAGTTTTAATGGAATGAAAACCGATTTTTTTCCCCCCATTTATTTGTAAAGTTGTTCTTCATCGGTGTTTAAAGTTCACCAAGTATGCAGTGAGGTATGGAACCTCAGAGCCGCCAAAAATGAAACCATGTTTATAAACTTTAAAGTTATGAATGATTAAATAGTGACTCCACCAGAACAAAATGGTCAAATCTAGTTTGCATTTAAAAGAATGTTTTTACACTCGTTTCAAAAAAAAAAACGACGTTCCGTTGTCTTCCGTTTATCCTGGGCTGGGTCGTGGGGCAACAGCCTCAGACGGGCAGCCCAGGCTTCTCTCACCCCGGCTGCATCCTCCAGCTCACCCGGAAGGATCCCGAGTCGTTCCCTGTCCAGCTGTGAGACATAGTCTCTCCAGCGGGGCCGGGGTCTGCACCTTGGTCTCCTCCCGGTAGGACATGCCTGAAACACCTCACCAACGAGGCTCTTGAGGGGCATCCTGACCAGATGCCCCAACCACTCCATCTAGCTTCTCTCGACCTGGAGGAGGAGCGGCTTGACAACGAGCTCCTCCCGGATGGCAGAGCTCCTCACTCAATCTCTGAATGGGTAAGGAGGACCCTGTCCCTGACCCGCAGGGGGCATTCCACCATTTTTCGGGTGAGGACCATGATCTCTGATTTGGAGGCGCTGATTCCCATCCCGGCCGCTTCACACTCAGCAGCAACAAAACCAAACAAACAACGTCTTATGTAACAAAAAACTACCATAAAAATCCAGTTTTTACGTTATAACATGATACTTTATGTTATGACATCATCCGTACATTAAAAAAAACATTTTAGTCAAAGCTTTGAATAAAATTTCAATACTTTTTAAATATTAATTTTCATTATTTATGTTTGAGTTTTACACCCAATTGAAAAAATGCAGTTTGTAGATTTTAAAACATTCTAAAATATCATGTAATTTTTATATTTGAGTTTTTAGGATTACAGTTACTTTAGTTTGTAACTAATTACTTTTACGATATTTAAATAAGACACCATTTTAATTCCTTTCAGAAAGAAACTGTAACATTTCTGATACACAAAACTGGTGTCCACCAAGTCTGGCTCCTCAGCCTACTGTTTTTTATTTGTTGGGCTCTCCCAATTGTCTGGTTCCGCCAAGCTAGCCCAGGACACAAACCTGCCCAGGACACAAGCCTGCCCAGGTTGGCTTCCAGGCCTCGTCTCCCGATTCGTTTCCCAAACCCCCTCCTAACTGCTTTAAACCGGCTGTGTATCTGTGTCCTACCCCTCCACTACATGACACCACGGTTACGAGGGTACCACAGTTTACTCCTGCTAGTTCCATGTGAGAGGTGGGGTACAACCCGAACAGCTCGTCAGCCTCATGGAAGATTTAGTCGTTACATTTTTCAGAAAAAAGTGACCTTTATTCAAAAAGTTTGTGACTAAAATCGCCCCGGGTAACCACACCCTCATTGACCAGATCCATACTTATCTATTTATTCAGCTTCTGAACTGTTTATCCCTGACAGGGTTACAGGGGGTACCAGAGTCTAGCCTGGCTGATTCAAGGCAAGAGGCAGGGTACACCCTGAACAGGTCGCCAGTCTTATGTGGGCCACACACACAACCATACACACACTCACTCATTCCTAGGAGCAATTTTACAGCAGACAATCAACCTAACATGTATATTTTTTTGAAGTGGGGAGGAAACCAGAGATACCAACGCATAGACGAGGAGAACATGCATACTCCACACAGAAAGGCCATTGTTCCAAGCCCTGTCCCCACCTGGGACTCAAATTCCTGACTTGCTTGCTGTAAGGCCGCTGTGCTTTTATGTGTGAAAAGGATTGAGGTTTATAACATGCTGTCTTTAATTTAATCAGGCAAGCATCGCCTTCATGACGGGACACATCAGCTCCAAAGAACATAGGACGAAGACCAGGATGGAACTACCCCTACCTACGAGTGGGGAGCGGACCTTTGTTTAATGAGTCTGTAAAAACGTGGAAAAAAGGAAAAGACAAAGTTTTAGAGGGACTGCTGGTTGTGATTGTTGGAGTAAACCCCAGAATCCAGGGTGGACTCTGTAAAGTTTCCATGATACAGAAAGTTTTCTGTGTCACGGTGAGGGTGACAACGCTGTGGAAGACCAGCAACGCTGTGGACAACCAGCAACGCTGTGGAAGACCAGCAACGCTGTGGAAGACCAGCGACGCTGTGGAAGACCAGCGACGCTGTGGACGACCAGCGACGCTGTGGAAGACCAGCGACGCTGTGGACGACCAGCGACGCTGTGGACGACCAGCGACGCTGTGGACGACCGGCGACGCTGTGGACGACCGGCGACGCTGTGGAAGACCGGCGACGCTTTGGACGACCGGCGACGCTGTGGACGACCAGCAACGCTGTGGAAGACCAGCAACGCTGTGGAAGACCAGCGATGCTGTGGAAGACCAGCGACGCTGTGGACGACCAGCGACGCTGTGGAAGACCAGCAACGCTGTGGACAACCAGCAACGCTGTGGAAGACCAGCGACGCTGTGGAAGACCAGCGACGCTGTGGAAGACCAGCGACGCTGTGGACAACCAGCAACGCTGTGGAAGACCGGCAACGCTGTGGAAGACCGGCGACGCTGTGGAAGACCGGCGACGCTGTGGAAGACCGGCGACGCTGTGGACGACCGGCGACGCTTTGGACGACCGGCGACGCTGTGGACGACCGGCGACGCTGTGGACGACCGGCGACGCTGTGGACGACCGGCGACGCTGTGGAAGACCGGCAACGCTGTGGAAGACCAGCAACGCTGCGGAAGACCAGCAACGCTGCGGAAGACCAGCAACGCTGCGGAAGTCCAGCAACGCTGCGGAAGACCAGCAACGCTGCGGAAGACCAGCAACGCTGCGGAAGACCAGCAACGCTGTGGAAGAAAACACATGGTTCAGATGAATATCTCATGATAAACGTTCAAAATAATCTCTTGGTCGGGCAGCCATGAAGACCTGGCTGGAAGTGTTGGTGACCCGACCAGGAAGTCAAGGGACACTGTCTTCAAATGATCCACAGGTGATCAGCGTGAGGTTAATGACCACGGGTGTTTGGTATCAAGTTGGAATCCAGGATAGGGAGGAAGGTCTAATGCTCCCTCTGGTGACAGGCGAGGGATTCATGACATTCTGAGCTTAATTGCAAAATCATCGCCACGGTCTGAAAATAAAAAAGGACCCTACTTCTTCGTGCCAGCCAATGGGTGCAGATTAACAAACGGACAGAACCAACCGAAACTTGACACGTCCTAAGGTTTCCATAGAGACCTGAGTTCCATGTCCTCTGCTCCGCCTCTTAAAGAGCCAGTGTGTGACAAGACTTTAGACTTTGAATAGGACTCCTGGGCTCAAATGGTGAAACGGATCATCCCTAAAATGTAATTACTCCTTCATCTTCCCGTTGGAGATATATGCTCACAGCCCGCCTGTCACATAACCTCCTTGGTAAACCAGAGAGAATCTGTCCTGCTTTCGACAGTAGAGCCCGTAGGGATCCAGGTGAGTTTTAATGGTGTGGTTAAAGGGGTGACAAAGGGGTGAAAAAGTACTTTCGTTTAATAACGAGCCCTGGTTAACGTGTACCCGGTCATTAAAAAGGTTGTAAGGGATTCCGAACAACTGAACGAACTTCACCAATTCCAGAAAGGTGGTTCAGATTCCAGCAGTGGTGGCGGTTCCTATTTCACACCATGATCTTCGGTAGCCCGCAGAACGGGCTTTGAAAGCCATTACAAATGTTCAGCTGGTTTTAGTCCACCTGGTAACAAATGTTGGCTGAAATGTGATTGGTGATTGGTACAAATGGAAACAAATAATCACAGCCAATCACATGGCTGCATCTAGGCATGTAGACAGCCAATCACATGGCAGGTATCATTTATGCTTTTTTTAAATCAGAATGGTGACCGTGGGTAACTAAAGATGAAATTTGAAAGACCTTCCCTCATCGTTTCCATGGTAACGGCTGCCAGGGTGATTACAGTTTTCTCCTCTGTAACAAAATGCATTGACTCCCTTATAGCCCCCCCCCCCATTTTCCTCTCCAGCCTGAGGACAGGGGGGTTTTATAATTCATCACAACTTGTCACAAGCACTCCCCCTACCTCCCTTCCTCCTGTCTCCTCTTCTCCTTCACTCTGATTGGCTGCCATTTCCATGATGGAGATAAAAACAGGTGAAGAAGACAAGAAAAGAAATCTCTCCTGTCTGGATTTGAAGAGGAGGTATGCTGTCAGGATTGGAACAGTTCTCGTTTGAAAGAGCGAAACCAGAAGAATCTCATAACATTTAGATTGAGCTCCATCTTTGGGTCACATTTCCATCTCCTGCCTGTTTGGGTCAGGGAGGAAAGTTATGGCTCAGAAGAGGGTCAGAAGTGTAACACCAGTCATCTCCTGTCTGAGCAAGTTTACTTTTACTGCTTGTTCTGTATTTGTTTCCCTTTAAATCCGGATTTATTAAAACTTACACACTTCCTTTTACACAACGGGATCTTAATGAATCCCAGCTGCGTCAAATCTCAAGTGTGATCCACTTTGATCTCCATCCTGCCCCGGCCACGCCTCTAAACTCCAAATATGATCAAGTGATTTGCATAGGCAACGGTATTCAAATGAGCGGGCACGACCTGTGAAGTGGCGTCTCCCACAAGGTAAAGACAACAGAGGGAAAGGCGGTTACCACGGCAACTCTGTGAGTGGCGCACAGTGGTCTGTCAGTGAACTAAAAAGTATCGGTTCAACCTCAAAGTCATGACAAAAAGGAAAGCAGCCACACACCGTGAAGCCACGTTAGTTGCTTGAGGCTGTTCTGTTCCGTTGTCTTCCACTTATCCAGGGCTTGGTGACAAGGGCAACACCCTCAGATGGAAAAACCAGGCTTCCTCCAGCTCACCAGGAAGGATCCTGAGGTGTTCCCTGTCCAGCTGTGAGACATACGTAGTCTCTCGAGCAGGTCCAGGGTCTGCCTCTTGGTCTCCTCCCGGTGGGACGTGCCTGAAACACCTCATCAGTGAGGTGCTCGGAGAGCATCCTGACCAGATGCCCGAACCACTCCATCTGGCTGCTCTCGAGCTGGAGGAGGAGCAGCTCACCCCCAAGCTCCTCCCGGATGGCAGAACTCCTCACCCAATCTCTGAGTAAGAGCCCAGCCACCCTGCAGAGGAAGCTGACTGCTTGTATCCGCGATCTCATTCTTTCAGTCATCACCCACAGCTGGTTACCATGGTGAGGGTAGGATTGTAGATCCTGGTTACCATGGTGAGGGTAGGAATGTAGATCCTGGTTACCATGGTGAGGGTAGGAATGTAGATCCTGGTTACCATGGTGAGGGTTGGAACATAGATCCTGGTTACCATGGTGAGGGTAGGATTGTAGATCCTGGTTACCATGGTGAGCGTAGAAACGTAGATCCTGGTTACCATGGTGAGGGTAGGAACATAGATCCTGGTTACCATGGTGAGAGTGGGAACGAAGATCCTGGTTACCACGGTGAGGGTAGGAACATAGATCCTGGTTACCATGGTGGGGGTAGGATAATAGATCCTGGTTACCATGGTGAGGGTAGGAACGTAGATCCTGGTTACCATGGTGAGGGTAGGAACGTAGATCCCGGTTACCACGGTGAGGGTAGGAACATAGATCCTGGTTACCATGGTGAGGGTAGGAACATAAATCCTGGTTACCATGGTGAGGGTAGGACCGTAGATAGACTTGTAGACTTAAAGCTTTGCTTTTCGGCTCAGCTCTTTTTTCACCGCGATAGACCAATGCAGTGTCCTAGTTATTGCTGACGCCGCTCCGATCCGACTGTTGATCTCTCGCTCCATCCTTCCCCCACTCATGAACAAGACCCAGAGATCCTTAAACACCTCCACTCGGGCAGGGCCCGGTCCCTGACCTGCAGGGGACATTCCACCGTTTTCCGGGCATTTGTGTGTATTTTCTAATTGTTTCTTCTCTGCTTCAAAAGCTTCATTTCACTGTCCTCAGTTCACTTCATCTTCTGGCCACATGCCTCATCTTTTCCCCATGTCTTACTATTTGGCAGCTTTTGATTGCTTGGTTTTTAAAATTCTCCACACCCACTTTTTTAGCTTGTTAAATTTGCATAAAAGTTGGCGCTACATTGGTTTTAAGCGGGTTTTATGTTTACATATGCAAATGAGCTGTTTCTACTTCCTGTCTCCCATCCATCTTTTCCTCTCTCCACACAATAAGAGAGAGGAGGACAGAAAGGGAGGGAGGGGCACAAGTCAAGTGATGTGTTGCCACGACAACGCAGGTTTCATGCTGTCACTCTGCGTGTGAGAGAGGGTGTGTGTGTTACTGATAATAGCACAGAGTGGGAGGGGCTCTGGACGGGAGACATATGGAGAGAAACGCATCACACACATATTCCATTTCTGGAAATTTGATTTTCACTTTAAGAAGAAAATTTCTCTTAAATGACATTTTTCTTCCAGTGGAAGAAACACACTGACACACACACTCTGTGTCACACACACACAGGCGATGCTATGCAGCTGAATCCATCCTTCAGGCAGAGGACAGGGAGGAGGGTTTCTTTGGGATGCTGCATAAACAAGGCAGCAGCTGAAGCAGAGCGCCGCCTGCTGGCAGAACAACTCAGACAAAATAATGTCAGTGAGGTCTCCACGTTCAGGTTCACCACGAGTGGGTTTTTTTTCATCTTTCAGTAGGACGCTTTTAACTGGCATGCTTTCCGTCCAGCGTTCCAGACCGTTATTCCTTCCCCTCGTGTTCCGTCCTGATTCTTTAGCCTAAAAAAACACGTCATTTCTTTCTCTTTGTAGAAACAACAAGTTAAATAAGATCCACCCACCGTATACTAACAAACCCCGATGCTGCACGTTTATTCCGTTTACACTTTGTAGAAACAGTCTGACCTCATTGCTCGGTTATCTTTTCCCACATAAAGAACTACAAACATGGTGGACGGATGCTTGTGTTTATGTTACACTGTCCTATCTGTTCTCTGATTGGGTAGGATATTTTCCCATTGCTGTAATGTAACCTAAAGTCTGCAATCCCTGACCTCGTTGCTGGAGGGAAATGAAATTGCGCTTTCTTGACCTGGCTTCAAATTCCAAACATCTGGTCCTAAAGGGGTGTGTGTGCACATCTGGTCCAGTTGATCTGCATTACAGAATGACTAAACAAGGGATCCGTGTTTTTAAAAAAAGTTAGCTAAATCTGTTTTTCAGTTAAAGATGAATAAACAGAATATTTCTTATAAAATCAAACCCAGGGTTTGTTTGCTGCTGGATTTGACTTGCTGTATATCTAACACAACAACACAATGTGATCTCCACAAAGTGAGTGTATCAGTTTTACAAGAAGTTCTCTGCCTTTATTTTTCATCTGAAATACATTTTAAAAGCACATCAGGTTTTCCCACAGTTTCCTCAGCTTCTCGTCTTTCAGGAATAAAAATATCTCCTCTCGGCACATTGGAACAGCCTGCCGTCAATGTTCCCTCTAAGATTCGCGCCTGCGCAATTGCGGACTGCTCTCAGTTTAATAGCGCACAAGAAAACCTCTGCAGTGCAAAATAAAACTCAATGTAAACTAAAGATGATAAAATGAGACAGAACTCCGCAGCAGATCTCTTTCTTCTTTCTTTCTGGAACAAATTGCTTCAAAGCGCTGCTTCACTGTTTGGCTCATCACTATTGATGACGTCACAAAAAAGTAAACACATTTGCTCCGCCCCCTTCTGCTCAGGAAGCGTGTGTGTTTGCTCAGACACATAAAAAAATTAGGAGGAACATTGCCTGCTGTCAATTTTGGTAAAAATGACATCAAAACTGAATGAAATATGTTTATAACATGTTCCTTCTGGAATCAAACATCCACGGTTCGTTTTGATTTGTTTAACTACATACATGTATGACTCTCATTACGTCACACCTGATATGTAAGTGTGTCAAGGGTTAAAATTTGAATGTGTTCAATGTGGTGGAAAACTATTTATTTCTCTTCTTTTGGGAGCAGAATGGTGTTTTTTATCTGAACATTATTAAATATCTCCATCTGTTTTACGTATAATTAATACACCGTGACACACTCGAAGACACTAAACGTTGGCCGTCCAATAGGAAGCGAGATACAGATTTGGACTTTGTTACATCAGTCGGTTGTAGTCCTAAAATTGACGTCTGCTTGACGTTGATATTTGTCCTGTCATTTTAAAGTTTAACTGCGACCACATTTTGACGGCAAATTTGAACAAAATCCCCACATCCTGTCTGAAAAATTAATATGTTTGATTAAAACAGAAAAATTCAAATGACAAAATTAATATGTAAGAAAAACAGCAAATATAGATTAAAAATAAAAGTAAATGAGAATTTTAAAAAATGCCAGGAACAAATCTCAATAATGAATCAGTTTTTTTCCGGGACATAAAATGGGATGTTAGCTTATGCAGCCGAGGGTCTGACCACCAGGGTCCCCGTCTTCGGCTGCATCCCATCTTTTCTTTCACCCGACCCCATTGCCCCCTCCTGCAGGGGGTGAGCCCCATGTCCCTTATTCAGGCTAAGCCCGACTGGGCCTAATGGCTAAAAGCCCGGCCACCAGGCAATCACTCTCATACCCCACCCTTGGATCTGGCTCCAATGGGCATTCCCGGTGACCTATGTTTGGGCAAAGCCAACCTGGCCATACTTGATCTCTTCATAGGGGGTTAGGAACTGTTTGCCTTGGGTGGGCCCATCCCACAAGAACAAGATTTAGAGGCAGGTCCTAGACCTGCTAGAGAGCAGCTGGACAGGGAACACCTCAGGATCCTCCTGGGTGAGCTGGAGGATACAGCTGGGGTGAGAGAAGCCTGGGCTTCCCGTCTAAAGCTTTTGCCCCCATGACCCAGCCCTTGATAAGCAGAGCAAAATAGGATTAGCATACAGAAGGTAAAAGAAAAGTTTTTTTTAGTATGATATTGTTAGTATTTGGGTTGGAAGATGTTGATGTCTAACCTCTCTTCTCTTAGCAGGATCTGGTCGCTGCTGACCAACTACAAGTTGAGCCCTCATCTGGCGGTCCTATGGACGTGTAGAGTATCAAACGACTGGGCTAGCTGTTTAGGTGAGACCTCATCGTAACCCTCCTGGTCATCATTACACTTCCTTCCATTTTCCGTTTGTGTCAGTTTGGTGTAAAATAAACTTCACATTTTCACTGTGTTTATAATGAAGTTTAACCCAAAAACGTCCTGATTGATCAGAATGAGTCATTACTGTAAAATGGACGAGGAAAGGGTCGGACAGGAAAACACAGAAGGAAAGAGTCTGCTTGTGTCCTCTGGAGGTAACACAGAGGCTCTGCAGCGCTTCCCGTGAAGAGCAGGTGTGGGTTTGTTCCTCCTTTTTCTGCTGAAGACAATCTGAGCTCAGGGAAAAAGAATCACACACAGTTCATATAATCTATCAACGTTTCCCACGAGTCCGAATCTACCCACAAATACACCCTAAAAGATCCCTTCCTCCTGGACATTTTACTTCATAAATGAATCAACAAACAACTAGTTTAAAATCTGTTTCATTAAATCAGGAGCCTCCAGATTGTGTCTCTGGTGATGTTTTTCTTCACGTGACAGCGTCTGAATCCTGAGGCCAAAGCCATTAAAAGCATTTAAAGTGTCTCAGCGGGCGATCGAGAAGCAGCTTGTTTTAAACTGCTGTTTGTAAATGGCAGCTCAGTGTGTGTATGTGTGTGTGTGTGTGTGTGTGTGTGTGTGTGTGTGTGGGTCCATATATGGAACATGTTTTCTGGTTTAAGCCAGCTTTACTCGTTTACTGAACGTCTAACGTGTGTCTTAAAAACAAATTCAGTGGAAAAAATGGAGAGAAAGAAAAAGTACCAGATCTCTGTAAGAGTATGGATCAGCTCCAAATGTCAGGAGGTTTGGGGGTTCGGTAGGGGGCTGGGAGGGCTGGGCTGAGGGAGGGAGTCCTGAGACCGAGGACTTCCAGTGACGTAAAGAACCTTGACCATACAACTGTCACGATGAGGATGCAGAAGGAGGTGGAGGACCTGATTCCAAAGATGAAAACAATAAGACCAGCCATGCTGGAGGAGGAATGACATGGTTCATAAGCGTCTCTTGGTCGGGCAGCCAGGAAGACCTGGCTGGAAGGGATGCTGACCCGACACTGAAGGTAAGGCGGCTGGTCAATCACCAACAGGTGTCCTGAATCAGGGAGCTGAAAGAAGAAGGTCCCTGGCTCCCTCTGGTGGTTGGCGAGAGAATCATGACAACAATAAATTGAATTAAAATAGAAAAACTCCAAATAATTAATCACAACATTTTAATGTTCGATTACAGAAATCAAAAAAGTGTCCGAATGTCAACCAACAAACAATAAAAATACTAGAAAAAGTCCTTCAAACGTTAAAGATTGAATAAATCTCTTAATTTTACTCTTCAGATGTGGTCAGAAGTCATGTCACTGACTCCCCAAAAATATGTTGAAATTTCTCAATAATTTAGAAAAAAAAATAACCACAAAATCCCATCTGTTTCTGGCTCTGGTTAAACAGATCCTCCATTATTTACCAGAAACAAAACCCCAGAAAACAATCATCTGGAGGATAAAAAGATACCCGAATGAATCCTGAGTCAAGACGTCAGAAATCCACCCGATGGAGGCAGAGATTCTATTCACATCTGTACGAGGAGAAGTCGTGTTTCAGTCAGTCATCTTCTTATCCGTCTATCCCTTACAGGGTTGGGTGGGGGTGCCGGAGCCCATCCCGGGTCATTCAAGGCGAGGGGCATGGTACACCCCGAACAGGTCGCCAGTCTGTCACACACACACTCATTCCTAGGGGCCATTTATCACCGGCCAATCAACCTAGCATGCATGCTTTTAGAGAGTGGGAGGAAACCCATGCAAATACGGGGAGATGCATGGGTCTCCCCATGCAACATGCAAACTCCACACAGAAAGGACAGTGATCAAAGCCTCGGGACTCCCACCCAGGACTCGAACCCATGACCTTCTTGCTGTGAGGCCACTGTGCTACACACTGTGCCACCGTGCCGCCCTGTGATACGGTCGTCAAAGAAAATCACAGACTGACTTAATGATTAATGATTAACTCATAATAGGCTGATTTTTTTTTTGTGCATCGTATGGGCGTGCATGTGGGTGTGTGTGTGGGTGGTATACAGCTCCTCACGCCATGTAAGGGTTACCATCTATGTGAAACACAGTCATACATCAAAGATTTTCAGATTTTTTGTTGATCAAACTTGATCATAAATTTTCTAAAACAAATCATCAAAGTAGAAAGTTTGAGAAACTTTAGTAGAAAATTGGAGGTGCTCCCTTAAGTTCATATACAGCTGGTACTGAGCGACTGAAGTCAGTGTTTTGTTAAATCTTCAGAACCACTAATCCCTACTGGGATTCAGGGGTGTCAGAGTCTATCCCTGATGATTACAGGGAAGAGGCAGTACACACACACACACACACACACACACACACACACACACACACACACACACACACACACACACACACACACACACACACACACTCATTCCTAGGGGTAATTTCATAGCAGCTAATCAACCTAACATGTATGTTTTTGGAGGAAACTCACACATACACAGGTAGAACATGTAAACTACACACAGAAAGACCATA
Source organism: Neostethus bicornis (assembly GCA_902685375.1). Classification (NCBI taxonomy): domain Eukaryota; kingdom Metazoa; phylum Chordata; class Actinopteri; order Atheriniformes; family Phallostethidae; genus Neostethus; species Neostethus bicornis. The sequence continues at coordinate 30,142,923 of LR738550.1, forward strand.
GATTCAAGTCTTCTTGCTGTGAGGCCCCCCAGGCTAACCACTGCACCACCGTGCCGCCCTGCCAGATGAACCCAGTTAAATGTTTCTAGAGTAGGTGACATAAAGCGCCCCACCCTCCCTGATGGAACCCCGCCCCCCACCACAGCACGCCTCGGAACCCCCAGACTCAGCCAATCACATCCCCAGCTGGAGGATGACAGGTGAGGATTGCTTAAAGGCACGCCGGGCAGCAGAGAGTGAACGAGAGGGCGATCCCAGCCATACACACACACACACACACACACGCACTGCATCGCCATGGAAACGCATCAGCCTGTAGCTGCAGGACACATGCAAATCCTGCTGCTGATCGAAGACCACGCCTTTGCATCCGTCATGACTCTTACTTCCACTGAGAGACTGTGTGTGTGTGTGTGTGTGTGTAAGTGTGTGTGTGTGTGTATGGGTACATGAGAACTTAAAGGTCCCCTATTATGCCTTTTTTCCCTTATTTTATCCAGTGCTATGTATCTGATATGCATAATTTTACATTCCGCCACAATCTCAACACAAAAGGTTTTAAATAATACCCTGTTTGGGAGCGCAGTTTCCAACCCGGAACTCAAAACGGCTTGTTTCAGTCTTTTTTTCTTTTTTTTTTCCCGGGACCCGCCCCGTTGGTTGCGATTGGTTGTCATTCATTGTGATTTTCATTCATTCGTGTTTGAGCTGCAGGGGGCTGAACAAAAAACAGATGTACGTCACTATGTTCCACCAGTCGTTAGAGATTTGGAGAACACGCCCCTTACTTTGAATTTAAATATCTCAAAATAGCATGAATCACAATAAAACACACTTTGGGGGATTGTTTGGGGTAGTACTAAGTAAAATAAAAGGTTAAAACCTCATAAAAGTCAGTTTTGCATAATAGGGGACCTTTAAAAAGGTATGGGTGAATCTTCATTAAATTTTCAGGATGCCTCTTACTCTTAGTTACTGAGTACAGGCTATGGATGAACTTAAGGGATCACATCCATGTCATATCTTTCTTCCACTAAAAGCAAAAGAACTCGAGCCCTTTGAACTCTCGAATCGCTTTATCTACGTTTGTGTTTTTAAAATTTCACACCATAAAGTTACGTAATAAATTTAGATCACATGGTAGTAAAAATACAAGCAGCCGAAATGAGCTTCCTCTGCAGGGTGGCTGCGCTCTCACTCAGAGATTGGGTGAGGAGCTCTGTCATCCGGGAGGAGCCCGGTGTCGAGATGCTCTTCCGGATCGAAAGAAGCCAGAAGGGGTGGTTCGGGCATCTGGTCAGGATGCCCCCGAGCGCCTCGCTGGTGAGGTGTTTCGGGCACGTCACACCGGGAGGAGACCGAGAGAAAGACCCCGGACCTGCTGGAAAGATTATGTTTCACAGCTGGCTGGGGAACGACTCCGGATCTTTCTGGGTGAGCTGGAGGATGCAGCTGGGGTGAGAGGAGCCTGGGCTTCCTATCTGAGGTTGCCCTGCAACCTGGCCCCGATAAGCGGAAGACGACAGAACGGAACAGTTACAAAAAAACCCAAAACGTTACAAATCTGACAGTTTCGTCCTATTTTTTTTATCACACTGTATGTTGTTATTTATTATTCATAAATAACACGCCTTGTCGTCAACTTTTGAACTTTTAGAGCACAGGTATCGAAGCCCGGTCCTCAAGGGCCGGTCTCCTGAAGGTTCTTCATGTGGTCTTGTTCAGAGTAAATGGGCCAAATTTGATTGGCTGTTTATTTCATTTCATGCGCGTCAGCTGTATGGAACCAGGAACACATTGAAAACCTTCAGGACCCCAAACCTCAAGGACCAGAATTCGACCCCCCTATTTTACCATGTTTAAACAAGAGGGAGACGGTGGTGTCAGGATCCAACAATAAGTAGGACTCAGATGCAGAAATCTTTACAAAGGCTTAATCCAACAGGCCGATCATGAACATAATCCAAAACACTCTGACACAGGACAAGGGGAGACAAGGACTATTTAACACAAAAGGAAGGGGAACTCAGGTGGAAACAATGAGGGACAATTGAACATGCACAGCTGTGGGAAACACACTAGGGCAGGAAGTAACAAACATGAAACAAGAGGAAAGTTTGTTTTCACAACAAAACAGGAAGTGCAAAACATAAGACATTACAGGTAGCTCAGTGGTTAGAGCGTTCGCCTGCAGACCAGAAGTTAACCGGAAGTTTGCGGGTTTGAATCCCACTGAGTTCACGTCTAGGGTCCTTGGAGAAGACACCTAACCCCCTGTTTCTCCCACCATTGGCGCCGTCATAGGTGGCAGCCTGCTGCGGTGAAATGCAGCACACAAATTTCCCAGTGAGGGATTAAAAAAAAAGTAAACGTTTGAAAAATTAGTTTTGAAATTGTGATTAAAAGTTTGAAAATTAGAATTATAGGAAAAAATCATTTTTTCCTTCCGCTGGTCAATTTTAGAAAATAACTTGTTTTTCTATTTTGATGTGTTATTATTATTTTTTTATCCGTCAGCAGAACGGACTGTCCTCTCTGATCCTGAATATTTACAAGAAGTTTACTTAAGTCCTGACCGAAAGCAGCCAAAGGCAAATCAACACGACCTCAGGAGACATGCAAATGTCCACGGAGAGAAGATCCGCTGGACAGATTCCCAGTGGGACCGAAAAAAAAAAAGATGGCACACCAACACATCACAGGAGGGTGGTGTCGTCATAGTTGCGGTCATGTCAGAACCGACCAATCAGAAGAACCGTCCATAGTGCTGCTTCTGCAGTGCCGCGTTCAACATGAGACAGTTTCAGACATGACAGGAACTCATCAGCCGGTCTGATTACTGGTCGGGAGCAACAACTTGTCACCCCACTATGTAAACAGAGACGCCAAGACGCACCAGTGAGCTGAAATTCAGCCCAATCTTAAAACAATCCTATGACCTAAAATCAGGTGAAATTTGATCAAATAACACACAGTGTTTGCTTAGCTTGACTCTTTAGTCAACGCAGTATCTCCCAAACCAAAGACAGGGTGTTTGTTAAACTGCCTACAGTTACTCAATGCCAATTATTGATAAACTGATTTGGCTTTCAGGGTCAAGGTCACCATTTTTTGTAAATAAAATCTTTCCCAATTTCAATACTATAAAATCTTGAAAATACCCTGTTAACACAAGCATTTAAATCAGCTTTTAAAACATACATAAATCTAAGCCTCCAGCACAGGGACCAGTTTGCGGCAGACTGGGTGACCCCGGGGGTCTGTTATTTTTACTGATGGACAGTTTGAAGGTCATCTAATCACCTCAAGCTTACAGGACCAGATGTGAGTGGACAGGAATGTCTGTTATAATCAAACATCAGGAACACACGTTCCTGGATGTCGTTCTTCTCTCAATCTCCAACAATTAGCATTTGAACTTTAACTCAGGAAGCAGGGGCGGATCCAGGGTTTTCTAAAGGGGGGCGTGAGTTCATACACAGTACATGGTGGTCTGGGGGCATTCCCTGCAGAACATTTTGAAAACTAAGACTCATTTTTCTGCATTTTGGTGCATATTTTGCCCAAAGTTTATAATCAAAGTAGTAATAACAGTTGGTAATTTGATCTTTTTAATGCAGGCAGTAAAAAATATGGAAGCTCAGATGGTTCATGAACGGCAATGAAAAGATTTTGAGGTTGATATTTTCTGTCAGTGTCCCACGGAGGAAGCTTTTCTCCAAACACAACAGTAAAAATGGTCACTAAAACAGGTATTTTCTGCGAAGGCTGAAATAAAATCACTCTGTTGATGTTCAGGGTAGAGGAAATCATGGACAAGTACTGTACTTGTCTATGATGACCTTATAGTCCAGAGCGACATCCTTGTGCAAGTCAGCCTTCAGTTACTGGCGCTAGGTGCCCTGAAACCTATTGTCGTAGAGCTGAAGTTGTTCTAACTAGACTTAGACTTGGGCACTGCGCCCTGGAGGAGAGTTTGAAATTAGTCGGCAAACATCCTAGTGGGCTGTGTGAGTGTGGAAACGCTGAATCGGTTGCTCATGTAATGTTGTCATGCAGCAAATACAATCGAGAAAGAAGACATCTTTTTGTTCGGTTGGCAGACACAGGTTTAGCCGTTTTTTCGCTCAAGTCGATGTTGTTTTCGGTGGAAGGGCAAGTTGGAGAAGCCGTGCTTTTTTATCTGCACCGCACTGGCCTTTTTTCAAGAATCTAATGCAGTTAGATTCTTGAAAATCTAACTGTGGATTTTCTAGAATCTAACTGCGATTGGTCTACCTGTGGAGGGCAGCATTGCGCACTCGAGCGTATAGCCTGCTGGAAACGATTTGAAGAAGAAGAAGACATCCTTGTGGACATACACGGTCCTGCCCCATGGTGGAACGCAGCACTGTTTTGACCAACTTCCTTACTTAGTCCTCTCTACGCCAGCACCTGTGACAGGGATCAGCAGCAGTAGGTAGAGTATACCAGGGGTGTCCAAATCCGGTCCAGTGAACCAGGAACGTGTGGAAAACCATCAGGACACAATTGGAGTACACAATGGATTTACATTTGGGTTGCTATCAGACATCAGACATGCATTCGCCGGCCCTGCAAGGGGATAGCTTGACTAGTCCCCTTTCCTTTCTTCTTTTTTCCTCTTTTTTTTTAGTAGACCAAAAAATATGGGGGGCGGGAAGGGGGTGGGTGGGTGAGGAGTTTCCCCCCCTGGATTCACCCCTGGGAAGTGTTTTTCCACCTCATATAATTTTTCGATGTCCTTGTTGATCTACGATCCACATCCAGTACCTCATCCAGTAGATCCAATAGAAGAGGTGGAAAAAACACTTCCTGAGGTGAAGTTGGAGTTATGGAAAAACATCAAATTTGCCAACCACATCAGTACCAACCACTGATGAACTGATAGAGTTTGTAATGCAGTGAAGGTGGAGGCATTTTGTTCAAAGCCTTGCGAGCTTCGAGGACCTGTCGACTGATCGTTCGTTTTCCAAACCACCATCAATTGTCAGCGATGCTTTGCACGGATTTAATCAAGATTAGGTCAATAAATATTTATGATGGAAGTAAAAACATTGCAAGTTTTTAATAAATCTATTAGTTTATTTTATAAAGTGTAGGAATTTAGAACAGAATAAATAATTATGCCAGCATGCCAAACACACGGCATGGCAACATCAAAGTAGCTTCAGGATTTAAAGCTATAGAAACCATTTTCATATGCAATACAGCACATGGGCCTGTGTGTGTGTGTGTGTGTGTGTGTGTGTGTGTAGAGAGACTCCAAAGCTCAGCACATCCAGTTGCTGTTTTGTGATGACTCAGCATTTTTCTTTCATTTCCATTCGCTGCCAACAGGAAATAAAACCTGACGTTGACACGAGGCCTGAGAGAAGCTGTCTGACCCACTAACGAGTCCTGTCAGAGTGGACGGTTCAAATCCTGTACACAGAGAGGGTCGACATGTTTTATTAACATTCTCTCTTTCATTCTCGTGCCTGCGTGTGTGTCCTCACATCCACCTGAGCTTTCACAGAAAAAGAGACAACGTCTCAAGGTTTTAGTTCAAAATCAAACCCTAAAAATGGAGTTTTCTTCTTCCTCGTGTTCTTCCTCCTCTTCTCACAGTGTTCTACCTCACTACCTCCACACCTACCTGCATTACCCCAATGTTTGCACCATGGAAACCAGGATCTATGTTCCTACCCTCACCATGGTAACCAGGATCTACGTTCCTACCCTCACCATGGTAACCAGGATCTACGTTCCTACCCTCACCATGGTAACCAGGATCTACGTTCCTACCCTCACCATGGTAACCAGGATCTACGTTCCTACCCTCACCATGGTAACCAGGATCTATGTTCCTACCCTCACCATGGTAACCAGGATCTACGTTCCTACCCTCACCATGGTAACCAGGATCTACGTTCCTACCCTCACCATGGTAACCAGGATCTACGTTCCTACCCTCACCATGGTAACCAGGATTACGTTCCTACCCTCACCATGGTAACCAGGATCTACGTTGCTACCCTCACCATGGTAACCAGGATCTACGTTCCTACCCTCACCATGGTAACCAGGATCTACGTTCCTACCCTCACCATGGTAACCAGGATCTATGTTCCTACCCTCACCATGGTAACCAGGATCTATGTTCCTACCCTCACCATGGTAACCCGGATCTACGTTCCTACCCTAACCATGGTAACCAGGATCTACGTTCCTACCCTCACCATGGTAACCAGGATCTACATTCCTACACTCACCATGGTAACCAGGATCTACGTTCCTACCCTCACCATGGTAACCAGGATCTACGTTCCTACCCTCACCATGGTAACCAGGATCTACGTTCCTACCCTCACCGTGGTGACCAGGATCTACGTTCCTACCCTCACCATGGTAACCAGGATCTACGTTCCTACCCTCACCATGGTAACCAGGATCTACGTTCCTACCCTCACCATGGTAACCAGGATCTATGTTCCTACCCTCACCATGGTAACCAGGATCTACGTTCCTACCCTCACCATGGTAACCAGGATCTACGTTCCTACCCTCACCATGGTAACCAGGATCTACGTTCCTACCCTCACCATGGTAACCAGGATCTACGTTGCTACCCTCACCATGGTAACCAGGATCTACGTTCCTACCCTCACCATGGTAACCAGGATCTACGTTCCTACCCTCACCATGGTAACCAGGATCGACGTTCCCACCCTCACCATAGTAACCAGGATCTACGTTCCCACCCTCACCATGGTATCAAGGATCTACGTTCCTACCCTCACCATGGTAACCAGGATCTATGTTCCTACCCTCACCATGGCAACCAGGATCTACGTTCCTACCCTCACCATGGTAACCAGGATCTACGTTCCTACCCTCATCATGGTAACCAGGATCTACGTTCTTACCCTCACCATGGTAACCAGGATCTACGTTCCTACGCTCACCATGGTAACCAGGATCTACGTTCCTACGCTCACCATGGTAACCAGGATCTACATTCCTACCCTCACCATGGTAACAATGATCTATGTTCCTACCCTCACCCTGGTAACCAGGATCTACGTTCCTACCCTCACCATGGCAACCAGGATCTACGTTCCTACCCTCACCATGGTAACCAGGATCTACGTTCCTACCCTCATCATGGTAACCAGGATCTACGTTCCTACGCTCACCATGGTAACCAGGATCTACGTTCCTACGCTCACCATGGTAACCAGGATCTACATTCCTACCCTCACCATGGTAACCAGGATCTACGTTCCTACCCTCACCATTGTTGGTGACAGATCGCAGATACAAGCGGCTGAAATGAGCTTCCTCTGCAGAGTTGCTGTCCCCTTGTTCAGAGGTAGAGGGAATAACTAACCCTCCATCCTGGACATAATTTAAACTGGTTTTAAACATGACATTCTTCATCGATGTTTCTGATTAAAGAACTAAGTAATTTTTTACTTTCCCGCCTGCCGACCTGGACGAGAAGATGTTAAACATACGCGGTCCTTCATCTCGAAGGATGTTTGGTTTTTACGTGTGTTTGCTGATACCGTAAAGGACAGAATGAGGCCACGCACCCCGCTGCAGGCAGGAGTGGAACATCTGCCTCTAAACACCTGCCCTGCTTCTTAACGTCCCACCTCCATCTTTACCGAGTTAGCTTCGTTAGCCACGAAGCCACCAAACGTCCCGACTGCTCACCGCTAAATAATTTAGTACGAGTGAATATGAAAGCATCTGAAAAGCTTCACACTTCATTTCACAGCAGCCCAGTTCAGAATTTATTCTCTGTTCCACAAAGCGCTGCTTTAAAATGAGCTACTGAGCTTTTGTGGGTTAATAATTCTCATATCATAGCGTATGTAGATAAACACGGTACGACTCGTTGGCCCGGAAAAGCAATATTTGCCAAAAAAAAAATGGAAAACATCTTAATGAAGTTTTACTTCTGTTTTTGACGCTGAACGTCACCACATAATTGTGATGCAGTGACGTCACAATTACGACGAACATAGACCAAAATCTTCATTCCCACTCTCACCATGGTAACCAGGATCTACGTTCCTACCCACACCATGGTAACCAGGATCTACATTCCTACCCTCACCATGGTAACCAGGATCTACATTCCTACCCTCACCGTGGTAACCAGGATCTATCTTCCTACCATCACCATGGTAACCAGGATCTACGTTCCTACCCTCACCATGGTAACCAGGATCTACATTCCTACCCTCACCATGGTAACCAGGATCTACATTCCTACCCTCACCGTGGTAACCAGGATCTATCTTCCTACCATCACCATGGTAACCAGGATCTACGTTCCTACCCACACCATGGTAACCAGGATCTACATTCCTACCCTCACCATGGTAACCAGGATCTACGTTCCTACCCTCACCATGGTAACCAGGATCTACGTTCCTACCCTCACCATGGTAACCAGGATCTACGTTCCTACCCTCACCATGGTAACCAGGATCTACATTCCTACCCTCACCATGGTAACCAGGATCTACATTCCTACCCTCACCGTGGTAACCAGGATCTAGCTTCCTACCATCACCATGGCAACCAGGATCTCTGTTCCTACCCTCACCATGGTAACCAGGATCTACGTTCTTACCCTCACCTTGGTAACCAGAATCTATGTTCCTACCCTCACCATGGTAACCAGGATCTATGTTTCTACCCTCACCATGGTAACCAGGATCTACGTTCCTACCCTCACCATGGTAACCAGGATCTACGTTCCTACCCTCACCATGGAAACCAGGATCTACGTTCCTACCCTCACCATGGTAACCAGGATCTACGTTCCTACCATCACCACGGTAACCAGGATTTACGTTCCTACCCTCACCGTGGTAACCAGGATCTACGTTCCTACCCTCACCATGGTAACCAGGATCTACGTTCCTACCCTCACCATGGTAACCAGGATCTACGTTCCTACCCTCACCATGGTAACCAGGATCTACGTTCCTACCCTCACCGTGGTAACCAGGATCTACGTTCCTACCCTCACCGTGGTAACCAGGATCTATGTTCCTACCCTCACCATGGTAACCAGGATCTACGTTCCTACCCTCACCATGGTAACTAGGATCTACGTTCCTACCCTCACCATGGTAACCAGGATCTACGTTCCTACCCTCACCATGGTAACTAGGATCTACGTTCCTACCCTCACCATGGTAACCAGGATCTAGGTTCCTACCCTCACCATGGTAACCAGGATTTATGTTTCTACCCTCACCATGGTAACCAGGATCTATGTTCCTACCCTCACCATGGTAACCAGGATCTAGGTTCCTACCCTCACCATGGTAACCAGGATCTACGTTATTGTTTAAATAGTAAATAAAGTGTAAAGAAAAGTTGTAAAACGTAGCGCATATTTTTCTCTTTGTTTACATAAAAATGGCCTTCTCTGCACATGCTCATGGCTCTCTCTGCACATGCACATGGCTCACATGCTCTGCATGAGCAGAGCATGTGAGCTAAAAGATTTCCTGCTTATGTTAAAATGTTGGTGTGGTGTAGAACAAAATCCAAGCCCAAGAGCAACCTTTCCTTTAACTGGTATCTGGATTGTGAACGGTACGTCTGACAAACAAACCAAACATGCAAGAAGGTAAAAGAAAACCACTTCTGGAACGACTGAATGCTAAAACTCCGTTCCGTCATCTTCCGCTTGTTCCAGGGTCGAGTCGCGGGGGCAACAGCCTCAAATGGGCAGCCCAGGCCTCTCTCACCCCGGCTGCATCCTACAGCTCACCCGGAAGGATCCCAAGTCTTTCTTACCTAAGACGTTTCCTAAGACGTTCCTACCCTCACCCATGGTAACCAGCTGTGGGTGGTGACCAAAAGAATGAGATCGCGGGTACAAGCGGCCGAAATGAGCTTCCTCTGCAGAGTGGCTGGGCTCTCACTCAGAGATCAGGTGAGGAGCTCTGCCATCCGGGAGGAGCTCGGTGTCGAGCCGCTCCTCCTCCAGGTCGAGAGGAGCCAGATGGGGTGGTTTGGGCATCTGGTCTGGATGCCCCCCGAGCGCCTCGCGGGCGAGGTGTTTTGGGCATATCTTACCGGGAGGAGACCAAGGGGCAGACCCTTGGAGACGTGCTGGAGAGACTATGTCTCACAGCTGGCCGGGGAACGACTTGGGATCCTTCCGGGTTAGCTGGAGGATGCTAAAACTCAATTTAATCTATTATTCCACTTTTAATTTGCCAGTCTGATCGTTTTAATGTGATGCAGGAGACACTGATAAAAGGAAGAGAATTGTCCAGCTCTTAGTTTATAAAACATTTGATTAATCTGTGTTTTTATTTGATTGAAATGAGTTTTGTGTTTCATCTTTCTGAATTACACGATGATTTCTTTATTAAAAGAATTCAAACTCTGGAATAAATTCAATCATCTCCTGGTGTTTTTATTATTTAGAAGTTTTTTTTTTTTTAATAATTTGCAAAAAAAGTCTGAAAAACAGTAAACAAAGGAGCTCTGCCAACCGGGATGAGGTTGGAGTAGAGCCGTTACTCCTCCAGGTCGGGAGAAGCCAGATGGGGTGGTTCAGGCATCTGGTTGGGTTTGCCTCCCAATCACCATACAGGCACGTCCCACCGGAAGGAGACCAAGAGGCAGACCCCCGGACCTGCTGGAGAGACTACGTCTCACAGCTGGACAGAGAACACCTCGACATCCTTCTGGGTGAGAGAAGCCTGGGCTTCTTGTCTGAGGCTGTTGCCCCAGCAACCCTGTCCCGGATAAGCAGAAGACGACGGAACCGAACAGAATCAGTTGGCATTTTTATTTACACATAACTGCATTCATTAAACATAATAAATTAGCAGCAGTTGATGTTTAAACGTATTCATTTATCATTTTTTTATCACAATTTTTTTTGCTTGAATAAACACATTTTTTTCTGATTGTTTTCGGAGATCCATCGTCCTGCTGACGTCTATGTGGATTAAAAATGTGGTTCAGATTAAGAAGTGAACCTTTACCGTGTCTCTGTGTTTGTCTGAAAACATGGAGAAGACATAAAAAATGCAGGACGGGAGGGTGGGCTGCTGTGTGTGCGTGTGCGTGTAGTGCGACTGAAAGGAGTTCATGTTTGATTTAAAACCCTGCTTCACTCCAGTGATGATGAAGAAGGAGCTTCTTAGCAACCAGAGGAACTCTGTCCTTCATGGCTTCTACGACAGCGGCCCTGCTTCTAACCGTGTGTCTTCACATCAAAGCATTTAATCACATATCAGTCAGAATATGTTGCCAGGTAGGTTAAAACACAGGACGTAAAGACCTTTAAAGTCTGTCCTGATTAGTCTTTCTACTTTTTTAAACGTGAAAACAACCAAATGAGGAAAACAAAGACTAATTTTTAAACCAGACTACTAAAAAATGTGTTGAATAAAGTAAAGAACTGTGAGCAGCATGAGACAGGACAGGTGTGGGCGTCTACAAAACTTCATCTGAAATATACATAACAGAACAGGCTGGACTTTTAGCATCGCTGAGAAAGAAAGTCAGATTAATCTTTTTCTCCTTTCATTATTTCCCTTCAGGGGGCGCCACATCAAGTCAGTTTCTTCCATCTAACCCTATCTCCTGCATCCTCTTCAGTCACACCAACTATCTTCATGTCTTCCTTCACTGTATCCATGAACCTCCTCTTTGGTCTTCCTCTAGTCCTCTTTCCTGGTGGTTCCAAACCCAGCATCCTTCTTCTGATGTACTCTCTCTCTCTCCTCTGTACATGTCCAAACCATCTCAGTCTGACCTCTCTGACTTTAAAACCTCTAACATGTGCTGTTCCTCTGATCCTGTCCATCCTGGTCACTCCCAGAGAGATCCTCAGCATCTTCATCTCTGCTACAAACATCTCTGTTTCCTGTCTTTTCCTCAGTGACACTGTTTCTAGACCAATCAGCATGGCCGCTCTCACCACACTGTTTCTAGACCAATCAGCATGGCCGCTCTCACCACACTGTTTCTAGACCAATCAGCATGGCCGCTCTCACCACACTGTCTCTAGACCAATCAGCATGG